>JAIUCV010000005.1:42089783-51261599 GCA_026724425.1 Erythrophleum ivorense
TAACAAATCATAGTTGCACTGGGGAGAAAAGCTTTTGCTTTTATTAATGAAATAGTTTTGGTACATAGCAACAGAATAAGAACTCAGAGCAAAGGGATATTCTGAGGATGGTTTCCTTTTTAACTTTTCTTTTTCTTGGTAACATGAGATGATTTCATTCCATTTCATTGTCTTGTAATTTCCTGGCATTCCTTTTTAATAATATGCATAATTACATATTAAATAGTGTTTTTTTAAAATGAAATAAATAGGGTTGATCTAATGATAGGAAAGTTATGCTTGAACCTTACTGTTGACACATCTTTGGAGCCATGTCAAGCACAAGTATTGCTCTGAAATTATTACGTAATTAGCAAACATGGAATGGCATACCATCTGCACTTGTGCTTAGCAAATAGGGATAAATCCTTGTAATAAGGCTTGTCTTCTTCTATATCATTGTTTTTGTGGTTACAATTCAGTATACCTGATTGCACTCTGAATTAATAAATTTTCTCTCATTCTTTCCCTCTTTTTATTCCAGGGAAAAGTAAGAAGGGAGAACTAAGTATTTTCCCCAAGACTTTTATATTGTTGTCTCATTGTCTGCATATGATGCCAAGGCAAAAATCTGCAACTGCTGCTGATAATGCAAATTTGAAGGTGAATATTAGTTCCTTAGATCTTTGATGCTGTTGAGGTTCATATATGTTGACATTGCTAGTTCTTTAATGATATGCAGAAAAATGTATGGACACCTGGAAGTACCAGGAATCCTGAAGCATACATTTTAAAGGATCAGGTATCATAAGCATAAATAGTATTAAGATGGATTTTTTCACAGTTCTTGCTATTTTCTTTTCTCTACTTGTGTTCTGGAAAGCAGCCTTTGTTTTTAATGTGTGCGTGCATGTGTTTTTTTCATTTTTCTTTTTCAAGTGTATATTTGTTTCTTTATAGTAATTTGAATTTTTTTCCCCCAATAAGTGGGTATATTTTGTAATTTTTATTGTTCTCTCTTATTTATTAACTCGGTTGCAAGGTGCTGAGGGAGGGAAAATAAATTTTGGTTGCTTAATTTGGCTGGAAATAAGGATTGTCTTGCATTTTTCTAATAACCTTGCAAATATGAAACTCCTCATTATTCTAACAAACTTTGCTTGGACATGTATGTTTTTATTTGAAGACCAATATTTGTGATTAAACCAAGTGAGACATCATCAACTCCATCTCAAAGTAGATTGCTAAAATTTGCTCTTCTAATATTGCATCTGCTGGAGCTTTCACTTTGATTTCAATTCAAAATTTAAGCAAAAATTCCCTAATTTTGCCCCCAATCCCTAGTAAGTAACATTAGCCATATTGTTAAATCTGTGACCAATCATTAATCAGTAGCACATGACTTAAACAGAAAATTTAATCCTCTGTAATGTAAATTTGAAGCCTGATTGTTTATTACCCATCTTGATGGAGCTTAAAGTAAGAACATTCTTTATATCTCTAAGTTGAACACAACATTTTCTTGTTTTGTTCATCTTTCTATCATGTAGATGAGCAATAGACATTTCTTACCTTTCAATTTAAATAACTCTTTTCTAGGAAACAAGATATCGATTACGTTATTTGGATTTGATGCTGAATACTGAGGTTCGAGAAATATTTAAGACCCGGAGTAAAATTATTTCTTACGTAAGGAGGTTCCTCAATGACCTTGATTTCTTGGAGGTTTGTTCTTACCCCGAGTATGCTAATGCCAACTCCCAATTGTGTTCCCAAATCCCAACCACCCCCCCCTCCGCAAAAAAATAAACTGAAAAAAAAAATTTACCTGCTTTGCCTTCCACTCTCAGGTTGAAACACCAATGATGAACATGATTGCTGGTGGAGCAGCAGCTCGTCCATTTATAACTCATCACAATGAACTTAACATGAGGTTATACATGCGAATTGCACCTGAACTGTATCTTAAGGAGCTAGTTGTTGGTGGGTTGGAACGTGTTTATGAAATTGGAAAGCAATTTAGAAATGAGGGAATAGATTTGACACACAACCCTGAGTTCACTACATGTGAGTTCTATATGGCTTATGCGGACTATAACGATGTAATGGAGATTACAGAGCAAATGTTGAGTGGTAAGAATTTGCTAGGTCATCTGGTTCTGTCACATTGATTTCAATCTTAGAATATTCTCTTCAAGTCACATGGTTAATATCCTGATGTGGAAGTCTTCAAATAGGGATGGTTAAGGAACTTACAAAAGGAAGCTATAAAATCAAATATCATGCGAATGGGATTGATAAGGATCCAATTGAGATTGACTTTACTCCACCTTTCAGGTAAGTCTTGTATATTTGATGGTCAACAATTGTGGCAATATATTCTATTTTTAAATTAATTTATTCATTTGAATGTTTTGATATTTACAGAAGGATTGACATGATAGAGGGATTGGAGAAGATGGCAGGCCTAAGTATTCCCAAGGACTTATCCAGTGAGGAAGCTAATAAATATCTGAAGGATGCATGTTTGAAGTTTGACATCAGATGCCCTCCACCTGAAACAACAGCTCGTTTATTGGATAAAGTAATCTCCTTTCTTGTTATTGTCTTATGAATGTAGGTTTTTTTCCTTATATTTTCACAATTCATTGTTTGGAAAAATTTTACCCCGCCATTAAGCATTAGTGGTATTTTACATGTCATGTCTATGGGAAAGTTTTAGGCCTTAGTGATGATGGATCCACAGTTAAAGAGCATGACAAGAGTTCAGATATTAGAAAGAAGTTCTACTCTACTCTATTTTGGTTCAGAAAATGATATAGATTGGATATTTGGTCAAAAATTGCAAATGCATTCTTTTCTGCACCAAATTAAAAAAAAAAAAGAAAATAAGGATAAAAAATGTATGTGTGTGTATATTTTAGTTTTAAGTCTGTTTGTAAAACAAGTGGTTGTTTCCGTAATAAAATATAATAATTTTTTAACATAGTTTTCCAATTAATGAGGTCTGGTATCAAAATAAGTTAGAATTTTGACATCAATGAATGCATATCAGATTGGAAACAGCTTGTCTACTCTATTATTGGTTATCTGTGTTTTTGACCTGTACTTATTCTTCCGAATTTTTTACTCCGTATTCAGCTGCATCTTATCTGATGTTATGGTTTTCATATTACAGCTTGTGGGGCACTTTTTGGAAGAAAAGTGTGTGAATCCTACATTCATCATAAACCATCCAGAGATAATGAGTCCTTTGGCAAAGTGGCACAGATCGAAACCTGGCCTGACTGAACGTTTTGAATTGTTTGTTAATAAACATGAAGTTAGTCCATGAACCTTGGGTGTATAATTTTGAATTAAAGATGTAAGCGGCATTATAATCCATGCTTCATATGACTCTGTTACTTTTCAGCTATGCAATGCATACACTGAATTGAATGACCCAGTAGTACAACGCCAGCGATTTGCTGAACAGCTCAAGGTATTGAGATAACATCTTTGTTGTACAGAATTGTTTCTGTTTAGAATGTTTGTCATGTTTTCCAAATTCTAATAAAAAAATTGTTCAAAATATGTGTTTTGAATTTCAGGATCGGCAATCAGGTGATGACGAAGCGATGGCCTTGGATGAAACATTTTGTACGGCTTTGGAGTATGGTTTGCCACCAACTGGTGGTTGGGGTTTGGGCATTGATCGGCTGACAATGTTTCTGACTGATTCACAGAATATTAAGGTTCTTGTCTCCCTCTCTCTCTCTCTCTCTCTCGTCTTTGCTATCAGTCATTGCTTATAGTCTTTTAATGTTTTTGGGTAACAGGAGGTTCTCCTCTTCCCTGCCATGAAACCTCAAGATTGAACCTTCTAAAGGTTTGTCCTCTCACCTCATCCCTGTAAAAAACCTTTTATATATAAATATCACGCTTCTAAATTCAAGTCATTAAGCATGTGTATACCGCGTTACTACCCTTCTTGTGCCAGGTACAGTAAGGATTTCGTGCTACAAAATGTTTACCCACTGAACACCTTTTCCTTTTTGCTTTCAGTTTTTAGCATATGTTCGGGAATTAAAGTAAGAAGGTGAAGAAAATAGTGGTGAAAATGAGGAATTAGAAGATGTTTGTTATTATTTAAAATCATATACGCAGGCAATCCCATGTTAAGAATTTTGACAAGTTCAACTTATGTACGACCTGTAAAAGTACTTCACATTGCCATTTTGAAGTTTCAGTTATCTATACAAGCATCTTTCAGATACGCTCATGCTTGTTTACATGTTATAATTTAGTCTTCCTGCAAGGCAAAAGGTTCTTTTCTTTTCTTTTCTCAACAGATTTCAGGAACTTGGGGAATTTAAGTTGATTTGGTTCGCATTTCAGTTTTGATTTGTTTTATTGGATTGGCTTTGTAATGCTACATACCAGCATATTGGTTATATTTAAATAGTACATTTGTATGTTTTTCCTTTCCCTTTTATGAAGTTGAAATATGGGCCCAACATTGTTTGAGAAGTTAAATCAATGGAAGCTAGCTTCTTATGTCAACCCACGCCCTAGCCTAATCAACAGTCACTCCTGCTCTCACTTTCTATCCATGCCTCCTATCATATTCCTATTGCTAGCTACTATTCAAATATCATAGTGGGAATGTGCATGAGGTGGGGAAACACTTAGAAGCTGATTTATTATAGAATAAATTATACGGATCTTATCTTAGTGAGATTATAGAGATTTTTTTTCATATTAAAAATGTATACTTGTAGTTTAATTTTAAATTTTTTGGCTAAAATATTCAATTAATTTACATATACAAATATGTATTATATTTGAATATACACAAATAAAAGTAGCCGAAGAGTAGATTTTATTTTCAAATATGAATAAACAATTAAGAGTAAATTTTGTTTTTGTTAAATTCAACAAAAGCATATGTATTTAGATTAATAGAGTATTTTAATTTAAAAAATTATAATTTGATAAAAGCATAATGTACTTTTTTATTTTAAGAAAGATTTATATATGTTTTAAAAATAAGAAGTAAATTTGTATGATTTTAATAAAATTTAGAAAAGATCAGTGTATTTTATTTTTTATTTTGAGTAATTATCTACCTATTTTGTTTTGTTTTGTTTTCTATTTTTGCCAATAACTATCAACCAATTTAAACCTGGAAGATAACAGTTTTTCTCTTAAGAATGTACCAAATGAACGTAATAAGGACATTTGTTTTTGTACCACATCTTCAAGATATTGATGGATATAAGTAATTGGGTAAATTATATTTCTCATTGCCAGGAGATATTTAAATAAGAACTTTTTAATAAATTATATTTTCTTCTCTTAAAATAAAGAAGATTAAATTGTATAGATTTTTTGGAGTTTTGTTAAAATTATATAGATAATTTCTCTATTTTTGAAGTATACGCTTTAGTTAAATTTTAAAAATTTTAATTAAAAATAATATCTTTTAATCTAAATATACAAAATATGTATTATATTTATAATAAAATAAAAAGTATATTTCATTTTCATTAAATATATTAAAAGAAATTATGTATTTAAAATTTAAAATTAAACTAAAGTATAAAATAATTTTTTTTATTTTAGGAGAATTTTATTTTTTTTAAGATAGAGATTTAACAAAATTTAAAAGGAGGATTTATATAATTTATTTTTTTAAAAAATATATTATACTAAAATATAACAAATATATAATTTTTTAATTAAATTATAATAAATGTATACTTTAATTAAAAATTTATATATTTGTGTAAAAAACTATGTTGTTATTAAAAAATTATGCACTTATCAATAATATACTTTTAATTTTGAATTTTCATAATATCTAGACTTAATTCTCCTCTTTGAATAGAGGTTATAGTAAATTCACCAGTATAAGCAAAAGACAATATATTTTGATATTATTCGTTACTCTTTTATTTAAGCAGCCATACTAATCCAATTGAAAAAGCAAATACCTTATTAGGAAAAAATTAAGATGTTCTTGTATGACTTTTATTTCTCCTTTTGTCTTACTGAGATCATTGGAGTTGGTGAGAAGTTTGCTTTGCGTGCGCCGACTCAAAAAAATGATGGAGGCATTGTTACACTTCAAGCCGGAAACAATCTTTCTTACGTAGAGATTTCATCTATTTTATTGGAAAAATTATATTAAGGACTTTAAATTTATGAAAATTATACCTTAAAAATATTTGATTATAACTTGAAGACTTAATTATAATAAGATTCTTAACTATAAATTTTACAAATTTAAAATTTTTGAATATAATTTTTCTTATTTTATTTTTTGTGTGTCAGCACATATACTCTTCCCCCCGTGCGTATTCAACATCACTCTCCCACTTGACTTCGCTGCAAAACTCCAACCTTTTACCTCAAGACCCCTCCTCTATTTCCTTTGTGACAATGACATGTAGTATAACACTTATATGTATGTGTGTGTGTATATATATATATATATATATATATATATATATATAATATATGGGTTAATGATCCATTTTGAAAACCCACTTGCAGATCGATTTGGGGCATGGACACGAAACTGTTTTGAAAAATCAAATTTCTTCCGGACTGCGAGAACCAACTTGTAGATTGATTTGGCACATGGACACGCAACTGGTTTTGAAGAATCAAATTTCTTCCGGACTGCGTGGAGGTGCATCGTCTCCAAGCTGCAGACAATTTAGTGACATGGCAGCAGGGTGTGTATATATATTTTATATACATATATAGATGATAGGCATTTTGCATATAACCTTCCTTGTCCTTGAAGAAAATAAATAATTATAAATATCTGAAATTACATATTTTAATCCCCTTTTAAAATATTAAAAAATTAATTATTTTTCCTGTTCTTTGTTTTCAATAATAATATCTTTTTAATTCAAAATAAAAATTACAATCAACCCCTTAATTTATTAATAAGCTCTTATCATTTATATTTAAAAATTTTAACTCACAAAATATTAAATTATAATTTAATACTATTTTGCACTACTTTTCTTCTTTTCCAACCAAATTATCTAAATAACCAAATTATCTAAATATCTCCACTTTTTTTCATATCTTCATTGGATTCTGTATTACAAATTTTGAATCTTGAAGCTATATAATAGCAAAGGCAAAGGTATTGGGCAATTATGTTCTTTGTCCTCAATCTAAGGATTATTCACCCTTCACATGCTTTCCCCTAATAAGTGTCTCTGGCAGGGTCACTGCTTTGCCTCCTATGGCATTCTGCATATTTGATATCTCATAGATTAATCGCAACAAGAAGAAAAGAGAAAAAAGGGAAAAAATTGCACGACTGACCCAATAAATCAAAAACCCAGTTAGATGTTTAGCTGACCCAATGAATGCAAAATCCAAATAGAAACTAATCTGAAATGCCCTCGCGATTATATAGCTTCGAGATTCAAAATTGGAATGCAAAATTCAATTAATCAATATATGGAAAACAGGTGGGGGTAAGTCTATGCAAGGTGGAGAGATGGATTGGTCGGGAAAGATGAAAAGTAGTGCAAAAGAATATTAAAGTATAGCAATAGTACCCTAATAATTTTATATAATAAAAAATTTTAAATTTAAATAATAAGAGACTTATTACAATGTACTTAATAGATTAGGTGATTGATTATATACACACATATATATATATATATATTAGATTGAAGGATATTACAATTAATAGATAAGGTAATATTTTTAAAACTAGATTAATTATTGAATTAGTAGAAATATGAATTTACAGTTTAATTGTCTAATCATAGTTGAATTATGGTTAAATTAGTGATAATAAAATATATATTTCAAAAATTATATATATATATTAAAATTTTGACATAACAAATAAATATTAATAAATTTTAGTAATGTTTAATAAGTCATTTTTTAATTAAAAAATAAAAATTACTTGTGATTAAAATTTAAGAGTATTTAAAATATAACTTTTGGGATTTCCAAATTATATTAATATTCCATTTGTCATTAAAAAACAAAAATGAAAATAGAAGATGAAAGAGAAATTTTGGTTAAACACCTTATTTCTAAGAAAAATACTATTAAGAGATAATGTATGATGGAGAGCAAATACTAAAAATAGTCAAATATGTATTTTTTTGATTTCTCTTATGCTCTCTTTAAATTTTTCTATGTTTTAATCTCACCTTTCTCTTATTGCCTTTTATTTTTAATTGTTCATATCTGTCTAAGATCCACGTTGTTTCATAAGAAAAAATATTTAAAAAAATTTCAATGACAAGTTTGATTGGTTTTTTACTGATCTAATTTTGATTGATTTGGCTAATTTTCAATTGATTCTTTAATTTTTCCTCTTTTTTATTGTAAACGTTATAAATAGTTAGGCTTCGTATTAAACAAAAATAATTAGGCTTCAATGGATCGAGCAGGAACATTTCTTTTTGTTAACTAATGACCATTTTTGCTTATCATGGACAAAACCTATTCACAAGGCTGATTAATGATTAAGTGAAATTGAATCCCAATTAAAATGATCATAATTTTATATGGATCTAATCAAATACCACAATTAATTGGACATTCACAATAATCTAGACTTCATTTCATAGAGTCATCTAATTTATACTAGTCTACTTTTATAAATTTATAAAAATCCGACGGCCCTTCGGCGGGGCCAAGTCAAAATTTTCAACTATTAATTGTAAATTGAAACTTGTCATTGTTGCTTCAACTATTTTCTTTTATATAGGTTAATTAGCAAGACGTCTGCTACAAAGAAAGCCCGATGTTGTTTGTTGAAGACATAGGACCAAATATATATATATATATATATGTATAGCTAGCCTGGAGGAAGTTTTCTGGATGAAAAATTTGTACAGCATCTACTTATTTTGCCTGTGGAGACCTAATACCTTAGAAGAACTTATATTTTTCTCTTATAATATTAAAGTTTAATTTTAAAGTTAGTATATAAATTTTAAACACCTCTCTAAATTTTGGATTAATTGAAACTTTAAATTTTAATTAAATTAACTACAAAAGGTCACGTAAAGAATGTTGAGATTCAAAAATAATCTCTTGCAGGTAATTTTAATTAAGATTTAATGTTTTTATTTTAATTCAAAATCCAGAGAAATATTTTGTTAATTTTAAAATTCACATGTTAATTTTGTAAGAAAATTTTAGTTTGGAGAAATAGTACGTAGATTCTCCAATACCTCAGCATTGTCCCTACCTTTATGTTTGAGAATCTCTTGAACTAGTTTCTGTGTAAGGATCTAAAAGTTTTTATTGTAAAGCTTTTATAAAATTCGAAAAGAAAGTGATATAAAGAGTGAAAGTGTGTACAAAATTTATTTATTTATATTTATATTTATTTTTTTTCTCTAACTTTTACAATAAAAAACTCTAAAAAATTCAAACTCGTTTTCCTGGTAAGAAGAGGCCATTTTCTCATCTTTGTTCAACTTGCCAAAAGCCAACCTGAGATGCAACCTAACTCAGTTATCACCATTCCTACATTCAGCAAGAGAAATTAAAATAAAGAAAACAATTATTACGTTTGAAACTAGCACTCAGTAATTTCACATTTTAAAATTCAAATTCAGATCCTTTCTATATCTACCCTTCATCATTTTACGTGTTTACTTTAACTTCATATAATAAAAGCAATCTTAGACAATACCTATTGTAGCACCCCAGAAATTCACTGGCTTAGCCAAATGCTTCTTCCCCTCTTCTCCTATCTGGACCACTGTTATCTTCTAAGGGTCAATTCTTTAATTATGATACCGTGCCTTATATATGTTTTGACATTATCAGTCGTCATATTCATTGAACAAAAAGGCAAACCCAGTATATCATTATACGTCAATGACTTCATGATTCCGTTTCTTTGAAGCATTATCATAACAATTCGCGGACTAAGCAAGTTTGCAATTTTCGTTTTTTTTTTTGGGCTTGTAAAATGGAGATGAGAATAGGTTATACTACCATTATTGGTTAAAGTGTCAATGACGTGTGAGATTCCTTTTCAACTTTATACTTATTACATTTATCAAATTCATAAAACTTATATTCAGCACTTCAGCTTAGAAGTTAGCATATGACCGAGGTTTGGAGTTTTTAAAGATGAGTAATTAAGAAAGCCGAAAGCTTGAAAATCTTGTGGAAAAAATCTGCATGTTTTTGGTATATATCAAATATCTTGGTATGCTGCATACTATGAGATACCACACGTGGTATAAGATATTATAAGATTTATGATACTTATGCTTAATACCCCAATTGATTATATCTCACAATTAAAGCGATGCAACATACAAAATGTTTGGTTACATATATATATATATATATATATGCTATTTGCATCTTGAATTTTAAAATATATTCTTTTAAGTTTAAACAAATTACATCCTATAAATTTATACTATTTTGAGTATTTGTGAATGGGAATATAATAAAAAAATTAAAAATTCATGTATGATTGACGCCTTCTTCATTTATTTTTTTAAAAAAAGGGGATGAAAATCAATGTAATTTTTCAAAAATTTATGTATTATATCTTACGCACATATAATTTTATATAATTTTTTGGAGTTAATTGCTATAAGAACACATATATAAAATTAGTAATATATGAAAAAATTGATTGCAATCTACCAAGTGATGTAAAATATGACAGTGGGATGTGATATCCAAATTGTCCTGGATGCTACTTTATTATCACATAAAGACATATTAACATTATTATCTGAACTTAACATCTAAAATATTATAATATGTGGAATAACAAAATGAAGATAAAAAAAAAATATATCAAGCGCCTCATTCTTGTACACTCTTTAATAGCTGGTTGAGTTTCAAGTTCAACAGACAGATACTCATGGGTTTTAGAGCATAATTAAATGTTTCGGACCCAAAGAGGTATTGGAATATCTGAATGGTCGATGAAGACAAGCAAAAAAAAGAGAGGTCACTTGGAAAAGTGGATGTTATGCGGTATGCACATTCCTCAAAATTTCAAAGTGAGATTTCGTTCAAGGTATCCAACAATTAATGCAAAAATTATTAATGATTTTCATCAGCATGATCATTTATATCTTTCTAAGCTCATTTCTTTAACTAGATTATAAACTACATCCACACCTGAATATAGGAATCTTGCAAGATTAAAAGATTACCCAAAGGAGCTGAGGGAGACAGAAGAGTGGGTACAACCACCTTAAAATTTCTTGTGCAAGGCGCTTGCTCTTTAGGGGCAATAATTCACTCAACTTTCCTTTTCGTGCAATGTTTTAATTTGGCTGGATCTTAGCTTAAGCTATATAGGTTTGGAAAGATCCTATGATCATGATCCAATATAAGTACTGAAAATTAGTATAGTACTCTGGTAAAAATTAATGTACGAAAAAAAAGCAACAATTTGGTACCTTTGTAATTGGTCTTTATCTATTTATTTATCATTTCAATTATTATTATCTTTTTACTTTGAGACTTTATTCAAATTATTCACTTTTAAAAAATTATTATTTTAAAAAAATAAACTTAAATTGTTAAAAAAGATATGACTCTTCTTATCAATTGTACCAATTCCTTTGCATCAAAACATGTCTTTATATTTGTGCACCTTCACTTTAGCGATGTTATTGGTGGTCATATCAAATCAAGTGATCGACTCAATAAAAATTTGGTGTAAATTACTTTTTAGGAAGTATTTAAATTATCCCACGTGTTTCTTTATTTTAAAAAAATATGTTTTCTTTTTCTGAAATTAAAAAATTTACTGTATTGATCTCTTCTATAATAAAAGATAAGCTATGGTTACATATATTTTAGTCAAAGTAACTTTATATTTGTTACATATATAATATAAAAATATTAAATATGTATTTGACTAATATAAAATAATTATTTTTTAAAATTTAAAATAAATTAAATTTATGGTTTTCAACTAAGCCCAGACAAAAAGGCATGCGTCTTAGGTTGAATTGGGATGAGGATCCTCGCCAACTTTCCCTTGCGGAAGACATGCATAAGTGGTATACCACAAGACACGCCATTGGCGCAGTGTCCTCCTCAATAAGAACTATCCCTTTCCGTGTGCCTTCTCACAAACCCATGGCGTGAATACTCTTGTGTGTGGCTCTGTTTTTTTTTTAATAAAGGCTTAATTCATTTGTCCATCTTCATACGAGGACCCACAAAATTGGACCAAGTAAATGCGCCTTTTCCACAGCCGAAAAGCAAATGCATGCCATTTTATATCATATATTATTATTTTATGCCCAAAATGTTGAATAGAAAAAATGAGCATGACATTTAGTTTATCAAGAGAATTCTAAGTTTTTTTTAATATATATTTGTTTTTTTTAAGTCTTCCAAGTGGATAATGAATGAAAAATTATGATTATTCAATTGTAATTTGTTCATTATTCTATGATATAGTATTTACAATTTATAAACTAATGCAAGAAAATTTTTTTTCAAGTGCCAAAGCTTCACACATAAATGCAAAGGAGGCTTCACAGGGTGAAAGCACAGATCCAGTACTGAGCCACTGCTATCCGTGAAGATGACACCGAAGCCTGCTTTGCCATTAGCTTCAACAGAACTTCCATCTAGATTTGCTTTAATCTGATTAATTGTTGGAGGATGCCACAAGACAATATCAGCAGAGCTAAGTTCAACATTGTCATGATCTGTAAGCCACCCATTTGATAACCATAATTCATAAACAGCTTTACCAACATTCATAATAGTAAAATAGGGTCAGCCTGCACATTCAGAAAACCAGCAGGCATCTTACTTTCCAGATTAGCCAACACCGTATTGCTACCAAAGCCTTATTAAAATCGTCCCATTTTAGTTCCACTAGCACCTATTAAAGCCTCTTATCAATTCTAGAAATATTGTTATTATCAGTTTTAAGAATATGTTAACTACCTGTTAGATTTTGGATATCCATGATGGATTTGACCCAATGACCCAATTTAATTTGTTAATTTAATTAATTGGATTAATTAAATTGCTTGGATAATTATTATTTGAAATTATTAAGATAATTAATTATTATTTTAAAATGTTAAGATAATTAGTTATTATTTGATAATTAATTTAGATTTAAAATTTTTGAAATTCAAAATACGCTACCATATCTTATCAATTTAAAGATAAGTTATTTATATACATGGGTTATAAAAACATTCTATTCTATCAGTTGGTTGATTGATCTTTTTCTAGGAGAGAGGGAGAGAATATACATATAGATAACAAAATATTTGCAAAGATAGTAGAAATTAAGAAAAACACAGAGTGAAAGTGTGACTATTTTTCTTATAGGAATTTGGGTGTACCTATTGTAAAAAAGAAATTGTAGTTCTTATAGAGATTACGATCCAAATCACATGGGACAATAAAATTGAAGACCCACTTAGATAAGTACTCAAAACCTTCACCACCAGACCCAACTTTTTTGGCACGGCTACGTAACAATATTAAGTGTTCAACAGTTTCTATCTTGGCATGACAACATTAATAGATAGGATTAGAGCTGCATCTCTTTTTCCATAAATTCTCCTTAGTTGGGATTGATCCTATGCAAATTTTCCATAGAAAGTGTTTTACTTTTAGTTAAACCTTTGATTTCCGTATGGATTCCTATAAGGCTTTAGGCATGCAGTAAGAAGAGCTGGAACCTCTACTAACATTATCAACAAAATTAAAAGAGATCTAGCCCAATTATACTCTTCTTTAACTATGTAGAGCCGAATCTTTCCCTTTGCCCAAACTAAGCAGTCACTCTAGTTATTCTCAAAGATTGGGATCTTCTTTATATTCTGTATCTCCACAGGAACAAACATCACTTAAAATTTGACAAATCCCACTTCCCATCAATAATAACTTCAGCAACTTTGAATTCTTTAAAACACTCGAATGGAGCATCGGATTAAATTATAAAATTAGGAATCATAGGAACCGATGGATCATCCCAGAAATTTATTGATCTACCATTGTCTACTCTCTAGCAAACTTCATTTTTAATTCACTTCCTTCCTTCGGGCAGGCCTGACCAGGCCCATGAAGCTTTAGCACCTTTTTTTGTTTTTTAAAAATTCAGAATCAGGAAAAATATATTCCTTTTAAAATCTTGACCCACATTTCATTAAGTAAAGAAATAATTCTCCAATTTTGTTTTGCTAATAGGGCTAAGTTAAAATTAGAGAAATCTTTGAAACCTAAACCAGCTTCCTTCTTAGTAATAGCGAGGCTCTTCCAAGCCTTCTAGTGGATCTTTCTTTCATCTTTCTTCTAGCCCTGCCAGAAATTAGCAACAACACTATCAAGTTCTTGACAAGTCCTTTTAAGAAAAAGAAAGGAAGAAATAGGGTAGGTTGGTATAGCATTTGTAGCAGCTTTGATTAAGGTTTCCCTCCCTGCTTGTGACAATGAGCCATGCTTCCACTCTTGGACTTTATTTCCAGTTCTGTCCCTTACAAAGCCTGGGGCCTCCACTTTTAACCTTCCCCAAAGCACAAGCAAACCAAGGTATTTTCCAAGAGGATCAACAATAGAGATTTCCAAAATATGGCAACTCTCATTTTTAACGTTCTCTGGAGTGTTTTTAGAAGAGAAAAAAATACAAGATCTTTTCAAGTTAACTAGCTGGCCGGATGCTACATAGTATTCCTCCAGTATTCTTTCATCACTATGCAGTTTTCAACATTAGCTTTTAAGAAAAGTGAATCATTTTCAAAATGGTAATGGGTGAGGGTCGGACATCTTCTTGCCAGCTTAATACCCTTCAATTTGCCTTGAGAAGCATACTCAGTAACCATTTTAGATAGCACATCAGCAATGATAGTAAAAAGATTGGGAGCAAGCGGGCTCCCTTGTTTAAAGCCCTTTCGTGGAGTTATTTTTGCAATTTTTCTGCCTGAAAGAAGTAAATTGAAATCAATAGAGCATAGACACTCCACAATTCTTTCAACCCACACGCTACAAAAACCTATCTTTAAGAGTACTTGCTTGAGGAAATCCTATTTAACCTTGTCATAAGCATTGTTCATGTCTAGCTTTACTGCCAATTCAGAATTGCTTCCTTTTTTGGACGTTAAATAGTGAAAAGCTTCATGAACCACCAAAATGTTATCTTGACTGAATCTTCTCGAGACAAAAGCAGACTGGTTCTCAATAATAACCTTTGCAAGAAGGCCTTTTATTCTATTAGTAGTCACCTCTGAAAAAAAAATCTTATAAGAGAAATTACACAGGCTTATTTGTCTAAAATTGCCCACTTGTTCAAGCATGTCAATTTCTTGAATCATCACAAGATTGGTAGTGTTCAAGTTAGAAATGGAAAAACGGTGACTAAAGAAATCTTTCACTAATTTGCAAACTTGAACACCCCACCGCATCCACACATGTTAGGAGGACAAACCTAAGACCATTTGGCCCAAGAGCCTTCAAACTACTGAAGACCCAAACAACAACTTTAATTTCTTCAGAGGAAATGGGATTTAGCAGTGAGATTCATGAATAGTAGGATTGGGTCTTCAAAATCCATACCATGCACTTCAGGTAGAAACTAAATATAAGTATTATGAATCTCATAATCTTGGTAAAGACCATACTAGATTTAATGTATGCAAGGTCTGTAATATGTAGAGAAGACAGTGAGAGTCATTGTTCCAGAGGGGTATTTTACATGGCAAAAAACTCCACGATTTCAAAGACCCAGTCTTTAACATCATTTTAATCAAAGGCAGGTACTGTTGGAGATTGTACCTTAGGCCAATCATTATATTGTGAACATTGTTTTTATTACGAAATAAGAGTTTTCTTTTTATTACATTATTATATTATTTGCATGTTTATATATAATAATATCCATGAATAAATCATTTTTTGAATTATCCAAAATGTCCCTAATTAATCATCCTTGTGGGAACAACGATGAATTAAGATTAGTATGATTTTGATTGATTAAGTGTTAATCATGAATGATGATATGAATCAAAATCATAGACGTGTGTTAGAGAACATGACGTTGGATAGACCCATTATGAGATAAGCTATATGGATTAGGTCATAAGTTTATCTCATATATAACCGTGTCATTGATCCCTTGGACCTGAGATCATCATAGATTCCTAAATGAAGGATGTTGTACTTTGGCATAGTCTAATGTTACCTTTGACCGGGTGATTATAAAGACTATGATCAGGAATAATGGAATCCATGTAGAGGAAGATGAGTGGTCAAGATGGAATTTGTCCCTTTAATTAATAGAGAAATATCTTTGGTCCCCTCGATGAGTATGATTGAGAAATGCATGGCCATGCTTAGATGAAAAAGGTTCCATCTTATATCAGTTTGCTCGAAGATCGAGAAAGTTATGGTTGAGCAAGTTGAGAATGATATTTCCATACCTCATACTCGATCTAGATATCGTGTGACAAAAGGGATATGATAGGGTTATAAGATAGGTTGCATTGGATCACTGATTCCGTATGATTTGGGTAGTCACAATGTCTTGCTAGAGGTCGTTTGTGATTTGTAGGTCAAACAGTGCAGTTGGCCCACTGCTAACATCATATGGGCCTGCAGGGTCGCACACAAGAACGGACCAACTCGGGCTAAAATGTCCACATTTATGAATCAGAAATGTTTCTAGATTCAATGAATATCTAGGATGGAGGAATTATTTATATATATATATAAATAATTAAATTTAAAATATATTATATATATGTATATTATATTTGATATTATATATATGTATATATACATATGAATTAATTTAAATTTGATTCTATTAGATAGATTTAAATTTAAACTAATTAGATAATTTAAATTTAATTCTATCAGATGATTTAAATTTAAACTAATCAGATAATTTAAATTTCATTCTATTAGATAGATTTAAATTTAAACTAATAAGATAATTTAAATTTAATTCTATCAGATAGATTTAAATTTAAACTAATCAAATAATTTAAATTAAGCTTTAGATATTGTTAGTTTAAATTTAAACTATAAGATAAATTTGAATTTAAACTAATAGATAGATTTAATTAATTTTGATTAATTAAATATATCTGAAATTCTAGTCTATAAATAAGGGTTTCCATATAAGAAAAGATGAGCTAGAGCTGCCTCCAAAATCCTTAGAGAAAGGGACACCGTACGAATGTCGTACGGAATTGTACGGACGTCGTACGGAATTATACAGACAGGCTGCTAGCACACCGTTTGAGTTGCTGAACCCCGTTCGTATGGATACTAGTAGAGGGAGCTGATCTGCGGTAAGTTCCTGTGATCCAAACAAAAGTAAACAACAAACTCAATTGATAGAAAAAGGTAATTCTCTGAACCTATCCGGTTTAAGCGATTTTAACGGATCCTTGGTGGGAATTGGGATCAATATTTTAAACGTTTCCGCTGTGTGCCTCCTATAATTCTCAACAGGTTCTTCAATCCACATCCCTTTCAACAATGATTTGTTTGGTTGAGCTTCAAATCCTGGTAGAGGTTGTACAGAAGAGCTTGATGAAGCTATTGTATTTGTAGAAAGTAGCTTTTGTAGCATAGCTTCCACAAAAGACATAGTGGATTTTATTTGGGTCAATCTTTGGTCCAAGGTACATTTGAATTCTACCATGTCCTTTTTGCTAGATTTGAGAAAGCCTCCCATTCAAGCAACATCACCCCAAAAAAAGAAAAAAGTCAGTTACCGATATTTTTTTAGCATTTAGCGGCAGCTTGTGGTTGTTGCTAAAATGAATCGACAGGGGTTCGTTGGCCGCCAATATTACGACAATGTATACTCAATTAGAGGCCATTTTTTTTACAACGGGGTTAACTGCCGTTATACGACACAAATTAATTTTCCGTGGTTTATAATCGTGGGTAATTGATGTTGAATAAAAGTGCATGTTAAATAGCAATAGTTTTGTAAGTGCCACTAACTGAAAATTGTTGTTTACATTGGAATTTAATTTGGTTGTATAGTAGTTGGAAAAATTCTTGCTAATTGCAATTAATTTCTTTAATATATAAATTTATATTTATTTTTATATTTATAGTAATTATAAACCTTATTATACATTATTGGAATCCTTTTTAAAATTATAAGCTATGGTTAAAATACTAAAACATGTATATAATATAATTATAAAAAAAATACAATTTATATATTCATTAAAATAAAAATTACTAGTGCTACAAAATCCTAATAATAAATTAATAAGCTGTTTGTATATAATTCTATTTAGTTAAACTTCCCAAAATGAAAAAAAAGAAATTCACAAATACAAATAAATTCCTAACTATTTGGAGTATGGCTTGAAGAAGTCAAAGAATGTGGATCGCTTATGTCTCCTTGAAAATAAGAATAATAGATCATGCAATTTATAAGCATAGAAACTCTTTTCTTGTAGATACAATCATGAATTTTGAAAAAGGATGATTAAAAAAATAGAAAATAAAAGAAACACTCATTGTTGATCAGCATAGAGCACTCAAGAGAACACAATATGAATATGGGCTAATCAAAGCAACAAACAACATGCAGGAGAGAGAAAGGAATCAATATTCTATTATTATAAGGCTATGTCTATGTGTATTAGCAAGTTATAAGAAATCCTAAAACAAGCCTCTATGGGCTTTCTTTCATACTCAGTTATGTAAAGAAACATATAGGATCTATCTTACATCTCAAGACTAGAAAATGAATTAAACAACTTTTAAAAGAAGTTCAAGAAGCAAGATTGGAATAAATAAAATTAATGACAGGTAGATAAAGTTAAAAGATATAAAGGTACATTGTATTTAACTGCAAATGATTTAAATAATAACTTACTAGTTGTCAAGTGTCATTGTAAAAGATAAATCAAGTAATGGCTAAAGTGAAAGCACATCAAATAGAGTCAAGGCTATTTTTTCAATGTAAATGAAAGACAACTACATATCCAACAAATACAAAATGGCAAAATGTCAATTTGGAATAATGCATCTGCCATTCAATTTAATAACAAAAACTAGAATGAGAAACCATTACTCAAGAGTTAATTACACTCGGTGGTCCAATAAGCTCATAAACATTATGTGCATACTGGTAGGCAATGATGCTACTTAGATGATTAAAATTAATTGCCAATAGAAAAGTGAACCTCTATGTAGATAAACATAAGTTTTGATAAGATGATTCCCCAACCAAAAAATTTTGTATTTCAAGAAAAATTAGAGACCATCGGCTGCCTCTCAAAGTCTAGAACTTTATGAAGGACATTTGAATTATGCAAAGCAGCCATTGCCAACTACACCAGAAGACAAATGAACTATTGAATTAAGATTTTGAAGCCAAAGAATTGATTAAATGAAATTGAACCATATCTTGAATTTAATTGAATTAGAAAATATATTGTTGCAAATTGGCAATGTAGAATATACAACCTAGGCCATAAAATGGAGTTCATTAATTAGAAGCAGTTAGAATTTTTATCTCATATCCCAACGGTTAGTGTCTAGAATGAAACAAAAACAAACAAAATTTTAGAAATTTCTCAAAATTCAAAGAAAGATATGAAGAAGGTGGAATAGTATTGCTAAAGATTTGAGTCATGTCACTGGACACTGTCTTTAATGATTATTCTGCATTTATGGATATCCCTCAAGATAAAACAAATCCTTCTTGATATAAGTTCAAGGATACAAAATTGCAGGGAAAAATTAGAAAAGCAACCAAATAGGAGTGTAGATGTATATATAGGTAAAGAACTAAATGTTTAG
Organism: Erythrophleum ivorense; assembly: GCA_026724425.1. NCBI lineage: Eukaryota > Viridiplantae > Streptophyta > Magnoliopsida > Fabales > Fabaceae > Erythrophleum > Erythrophleum ivorense. The sequence continues at coordinate 42,109,554 of JAIUCV010000005.1, forward strand.
AAATTAAAATAAGAATCATGGTGATTAAAGAAAGTTTATGAGAGGAGGTTACAAAATTAATGGTATTAAAGAAGGCTGTTTCAAATTAAAGATTAAAGAAAATTTATGAGAGAAAGTTGCAAAATTAATGGTATTAAGGAAGGTTGTTACAAAATTTCAAATAGAAAAATTTTGAAAATCAACGATAAAACTGAAAGCTATTTTACTAGTTTTATAAAGAAAATTTTAACCTTTTTTGGAAGCCTCATTTAGTTAAATAAAAATTTGTGCAAAAACTTTTCCTATTACATATTATCTTGTGCGCACGGGAGAATCGGTGAATTTTAATTGAGTTGAGCCTAATTTAACCCACTCTTGTACGTGCGAGCCAACCTCCTTCCATAACTCTTTTACTAGATCACTAACATATCTTAATATATATACACTCAAAACTCTTTTAGTTTAAGCAATATGAGACTTAGGCTTTTTGAATTGTTCGCTTTTTACTTTTACAATCAATAATCCCCCACATATTTCAAAAAAGCAAGAGAAAAAGAAATAATGTCTAGATTGCAAGTATGGATGTAAAAGTTTCAAATCTGGTGTCTTTTGGATTATGAACTAAACCTTGACTAATAAAACTTAACACAGAGCTATTGGTGAAGCTTATAGTTTCTATGAATCAACAACCCTTTGTTGTATGTTAGAGGTCTTACTAATTAGTTTAGACCCCCATAATCCCTGCTGTTGTCGCTGTTTACACTTTAACCAGCCATGTGTGTACCTAGTTTTAATGAATACTCTAGAGATTTTATCATGATCTCATAGGAGTGGCCCCACTCTACACTTATATAGATGATTTCATTAAGTGTATTTGCATTTAATACACTACCTATAAGGGTTATGAAAATCATTAAGGCCTCGTTTGGTACAGATGATTAGTTTTTGATGGAATAGGAATGGGAAATGGAAATGAATCTTGCATCCCATAGTCATATTTGGTATAATGGAAGAAGAAATATAAATGTTTTTACTTTTTTATACTTGGTTATATAAAAATGACATAAAAATAGGATGAGAAGAGAATTTAAAAATTAAAATACTTTTAATAATTATAAAATATAATAAAATATTTATTTTAAAATACTAATAATAATAAAAATAATTATTTTAAATTACCAATAATAATAAAAAATAATAAAATAATCTTTTAATTTAAAATTTTATTTTTAATTTATCTTTAACAGAAAAAAAATTGATTTAAAGAAGAATAAAATAGTCTTAATTTTTATTCTCCTACTTAGTAAAGCTATCTCCCACCATAAAGCAATGAAATAGACTCTCTCATATTAGTGGGAGATAACTCACCCTGGGAAAAAAGTCTCATACCTACCAAACATGTCTTTATCTTAATCTCACTCCATTTTCCTTCCCAACACTTAACTTTCCCACCTACCAAATGAGGCCTCAGGGCTTTGTGCCCATTGTAACATCATAATGTATTAACCCCAACTAGTCTCTGCTTAGGTTCGATTCTATATGATTTCTAAAGAAAATGGCAAAAAGTTGTGGCATTTTCATGCTATAAATTAGGGTTTAAATACTCATATTTTGCCCCGTGGGTCTTGTGAACCCATCATTCACATTCTCTACTCAAAATCCATTTATAAAACTCATACATAGTATAAAACAATCCATGAACCACGGATATGAAGCCAAAAACCCCAAAATGTAATTTCTCAAAATGGGCCAAAAAGTCAAATTTTTGACTCTAATTTTGGAAAATCATAACTAATTCTAAAAAAATGAGAATCAAGCAAACCATAGGTTTCTGGAAAGCTCTAGGTGTTAAATTTACAGTAAAAATAATTTCTAATCACAATCTCAGCGTTTGGACCATGTTTGATATTGAAAAAGAGACAGAGGTCCAGCTGTCCCTGGTACTAATGCAGCTTGTTATCATGAATTTCAAAAATTCATAACTAATTCCAAAAAAATCCAATTTGGGAAAACTATACCAATTTGGAAAGATAAAAATGTTAAATAGAGGAAAAAATAAGTTTAGATCATTTTAATAGCCTTTGGATGTTAAAAATGGATGGAATAGTAACAAATGTCGGATGGCTTCCCTGATGCTGACATAGAACTTCAGAAAGTCATTTCTCCCTCTATAGACCTCCGATTGAGGTGCTTCTAATTGGTATAGGTCACTATGGATATCTAGTTTGTTTCCATAAAATTTCATGACAATTGGACATCGTTTGGTCCATGAATAATACAGATCATTTTTGAACTAGTTGCACAGTACAATAACCAAAACCAGAAAAATTCTTCAACTTCAACAATTCGCCAAATATTCCTTAGACCTCCAAATATTACCCACTTTAGCTTCCCGAGAATCTCTCAACAAGCTCTAGAGGTATGCCAAATTTCATATCAAGAAGAGCTCATTTAGTCATGTCTTGACATAGCTCACAGATTTGGCAAATTTGACATCATAAATGGTTCAAAATGAGAGTAAATAGTCCCCTACATGCTCTAGCACCTCTTGGGCAAGTTCTAAAGCATAAACATAGTATATATGTAATGCCCAAGTGGTCTAAATCATCATATATTTCAAATTCACTATACTATGAGCAAAAATACACTACTACATACAAGCCACCAAAAGGCCAAATCTTATTTTTCTATTGCTTTGGCTCTATACATGGTTTACACATCGTTTATACATACATTTATACTTGTTCAAATATTTATATCTCAAAAATAATAAGTACATATTCATTTTGGCACTTATTTACATCAAAAGGACTAAAGCAAACTATACAACTGCCTAAACATGCTCAACTAGGCTCATTGGTTTGTACTTTGATTTCCTTGAGCTCCACCTAACATGTTAAGATGAAAGAGGGAAGGAGGTGAGATTCATGGAATCTCAATAGCTCATACACTCATTCAAGGAAGCAATCAAAGCATATAAACAAGTCAAAGCATGCAAGTAGGCATCTAACTGATGATTGTATCGCGTAATCTCAAATAAAACTAGGAAGCAAAATAAATTTTGTAGTTAATGGTGCAATCTAGGTCATCTCCCTTGGATTTTATGCCTTAATTTATTTATGAAAGGGGTATTCTAAGTATTGCTAATTGAAACTTGTTTTGGGGGTTTGAAGTACTAGAATTTAATTGGACTAAATTTAATTGACAAAAAATCAAAAACTTAAAAACTAAATGAGGTGAACAGTTAAGAAAATATGGTAGCTAGCCTTGTATTGGACTCCCTAGAATTCAATTATCCTTGCCTTTGGTTTAGTTTACCAAATTTGGAATTAATTCCTTGCTCTTTAGTGTATTCCCTATAAAGATTCTTGAATAACCATCCAAGGTTCAATTCATTAATTATTCAAGTAATTTACAACCACAAGAAACCTTGAATAACTAATTAATTGAATTAAGAACAAGAACACACTTTAACCAATCTTAATTGATTAATAGAATCTACTGCACAATCCACTTAAGATACTAATTAGCTAATTAGATTAATTAATTCCTCAAATACTTAATCGCACAAAAGTTCCAGCCACTTGATCTAATAACCATTGTATCAATTAGCCAAAAATCAAGAGGAATTTAAAAGTGATTTGCATAGCACTACTTTTGGAATTTTTACAAACATGCGACGATCACAATTAAAATTCCAAAATCAAATTATATTCAATTCATAAAACAAATCAATCCAATAATTTTCAGCAATTAAGTTCCTAAATCAATCAACTAGACCTAGTCAAATTAATAAAAGATTTAATGTTGGAATTAAAAGATATAGCAAAGAGTGTTTATCCAATTTGGTGAGAAAATATGGGGCTCAAATCTGCATCTGGGAGTTTCCAAACTTCAGCTAACCACCATGGATGATTCAAGCTGCCATGGAGATTTTAATCGGAGGAGAATTGATGAATTGAGCTGCCATGGAGATTTCGTGTTCTGCACGTCCGGCCGCCTCTTGCTTGAACCCTATTTTGTTTTTACGTCTCCTCCCTCAATTTGGACACCACCTTTTTTCTTTCATGCTTTAGTGCTCCTTTTTATATAGTTATTAATCACGTGCCCCTCAGCTCCTCCTTTTCCACACGTTAGTCACGTTTTACTCTCCCAGCTCACTAATTCTCCAGCTTGCTTCATTAATCCACGTAATTCCGTAGCCAAGTTCCAGCTTATGATTCATTAACATCTCATGTGCTCAGCTCGTTGCTTCATGCTTTGTTCTGCGCTTCTTCTCTTCCCAAGCTCGAGTGAGGATCTCGTGGAACTCCAACTCACTGCATGCTACGTGGATGGTTCTATTCTGCTCCTTCTCCATGTTAAAACTAAGAAACTCCAGCTTCTCAGCTTGTGGCCTCACTTTCCATTCAAACCAGAACCCATATCCCCTGTTTCCTTCATTTCTGCTCGAGTTTGTGAGCTGCTTCTGCATGCGTTCTGCCTGTGCCATGTGAGCTGAACATTTGTTGCTTCCCATGCGATTTAGCTCTCTATTTCTACTGCTAAACCACGTAATTCCTCCTGCATGTTCTGCTTCTTCTCTTCATTCAATTATTTCTCACATTTTTATTGCGCCAGCTCCCAACTCAGCTCGTTGCTTTCTTACGTGGTTTTTTCAGCTCTTCATCGCGTTTTCTTCAGCTTCTGTATGCGTTCTGCCCGTGCATGGTTCTTCCACGTTACAGCCTTGCTAACCCATGCTTCTTTAATCATTCCCCAGCCCATCACATGCTTTTCTTCTTCGTTCAGCTCAGGCTTCTTCTGCTCATCATGTTACTTCTCCTTGTTCAGAAGCTTCACTTCCTCTCTTAAATCTCCAGCTCAAAGCTTCTATTCGAACGAGCTTCTTCATGTCATCCCATGGCTTCAATTGCATCATTTTCACGTGAGATTTCTTCATTGCAATAACATGCTCAGAACCGTAGCTGTTTCTGCTCAAAAGCTCCAGCTAAGTGCTTTCGTGGATGGTCCTCTTCCTTGTGAACTTCCCTGATGCTGCCTCCCACATGTAAATGCCCTTCTCCAGCCCATGCAAGCTCCTTTGTATTTCTCACTTGCCTCCTCTATTTTGCTTGCTCTTCCTTCATGCATTGTTCTTCCTTTTTCCCACTCAAGGCACCAGAACGTGGCTTCTTTTCTCGAGCTGTATGCCTTATCTTTGGGTTCTTTTCACATGTTTGGGGCTTCGTCCAGCTGCAGCTTTTCATTCCCTGTGCATGTATTTTCCCCCCACGTTAGCTTGCATGCTTTTCCTCTTCTTAATCACGTGTCTCCCTTAAAATCTGCACATGCTTCTCCTTCCCATTCCACATCAAAACCTTGCTCCTGAACCTTTGTTCCAACAACCTGTGACTACTTCATTTGTTTCTTCTCTTCTTCAAATCAATTTATCATTCAAAGCTCCAATTGCCCAACAAAAATATGCACAAATAATAAGAACAATTCAATAGGAAAATTCACAAAAAAATTATTTAAATAAATTTATGCATTAAAATCAATCATTTTACAATTTAATTCCTAAAGTGCAAAAGTGGCCATTAAAATTAATTTTTCACCTAATAAAATTCATTAAGCCATAGTTGCTCACTAAAATGCTTAAGTTGGGAGAATTAAAACATATAAAATTCATCCTTATCACTAACCATTCACAATCATACATCACATGATTTACATGCCATGAATATCATATCAATGCCGAGAATAAGCTCTAGGGACTTTTGGTCTAACCTCACTCGATTTTAGGGACTTTTGGATGGGCTCACCCTTGGTTTAGGGACTTTTGATTTGGCCTTACTCAGTTATGAGACTTTTGGCCTTGTCTAACCTATTTCTAAGGACTTTTGGCTCCACCTCACCCATTTCAAGGGACTTTCAGTACTACCTCACTCGAGTAATTTTCACAACCCAAGATATAAGCATATTGGTACCAAATGTAACACTTTCATTTCTAGCTCATACCCATCATGCCTTACATGCTCATATACATATGGGAAGCATAAAAGGGAGATCATTATCTCTAGGTTCATATTCTTTCTCTATGGCATCATGCATGGGTAGACATTCACTTTAGTGTCACATGGACCGGGTGAGCTCATTTTGTTCATCCTCTTGTTTAATTGCACTATTAAGACTCATTTCAATCCCAAGTTATATGCTTTAAACCCATGCAAAGCAAAAAGGGATATGAGACATGCAATTTCGTTTTTAGCAGATTTAGCTTCATTTCTGGGCTGAGTTTGAAAATTCAGAACTAAATACAGAAAAATCAAAAGCCCATGATCTCGGTCATTCTAGAAATCTTAAGACGTCTACTTCATACTAAAATATGTAGAAGTCTTAAAATCTCATGTATAAAGCGTTTGACATCCGAAATCATCCACTGGTCAGAGGGATTCTGTTACTGTCACAGTTTACTGATATGAACTTTGAAATTGTCTAACTAATTCCAACAAAATCCAATGCTTGTAAACGATATCAATATGGAAAGATGTGGATGTTAGCTAGAGAGAAAAAATATCCCCAGATCAGTTCATCAAGCCAAACTCCCAAAAACTGATGAAATAATACTTCGGGTCTGGCTGGGTGACTGATGCTTGGCAGGAACTTCGAAATTGCATGTCTTCCTCTCTAGACCTCCAAATGAGGTGTTTCTAGTTCCTAGAAGTCACTGTGACCATCTAGTTTCTGCGTATAAAATTTCGTAGCCATTGGACTACATTTGCCCCTTGGATAACACAATTCTCCAAACTGACCAAATGAACAGTGTTTTCTGAAATCCTAATTTCTGATGCCAACTTTGAAAAATCATAGAAAACTATATAGACCTTCAAATGACTTGATCTTTAGCTTCCCAAAAAGCTCTAAACAAGATCTAGCCACACGTCAAATTTCAAAGCAAGAAGAGGTCATTTGGTCAACCTTTGACATCATGTGCAAAAAGGCCATTTTCTTGGTTTAAAAGGGGCTCATGGGGTCCAATCTTAGTTCTTCTACCTTTAGGACTCTTTGAGCACATGAGAAAGCATCTATATGGGCAATCAATCATGGCTCAAGTGTCTAACAACTCAGATTGGAGAAATTCACTATCCCATAACTCACTTATACACTCATGTAGCTAATGCTAAAAGCTTGCTTTTCATAACAAAACTCACTTCTTCATTCAAAATCATTCTAATTCTCATACATACATGATAAATATATTGATTTACAAGCATTTGTAGGTGCCACATCATATACATCATTAATTTACATTCCTTGACTTAACTACAAGATAGTAACAAAAAGCTCTTTTATAACCTCTTCATTGAATTCCCTAGCTTCAAGCATGGTGGCTCCCATCTCTTGCCTCACTTGGTCCACCTAGCATGTTGGGATGGTGGAGAGGGGGAGTGAGATTCAAAGAATCTCAATAGCTCATCTCTCATTTAATCATACACACAAAGCATGCAAACAAGTCTCACAATGTATGCATGGCATGTTAGCATATAAATTCATATGAAAAGCATTTGCAACATTTGAATTGGCCATGCATAAAAGAAAAAGCATTCTCAACATATGAGTAGGCCATACATAACATATAAAAACTTGCCAAGTAAATGGATTAGCCTCACCAACTCACTTGTGGATTTTGGACTTGCCTCACCCATTCTCTAAGAGGTTCTTAGACTCAACCCTTGCTCTTTGGGAGTCAACCTCACTTTTGGGAGACTCTTTACTTTGTCTCAACCAACTTGAGGGTTTTTGGCTCATCCTCACCATGGCTAAAGGGATTTTGGCTTTTCTATACTCAAGAAAACCAAAACAATTACATGAAACATCATTTAAATTCATAAGGTATCATCATGCTAACATACTTCTCATGGCTCCAAAACATACATACACACAAGTAAAACGATGTAAGCACACAATTATGCATGAAAGAAGGTGGAGAGAGCTACCTTTTTAGCTAATCATAACTTTTCCTTTCAACTTGTCTCCTCCCTTGTGGTTTTCACAATCAACTTTATATGGGAGTGCTTCTCTTGAGCCTAGCCACGCAAGAAGCATAGAATTATTTTTTAATACTTATTCATAAGCTAGGGATTTTCTTTCTAGCAACCCTATTAGGCATATCAAGCTAGGGTTCTTTCTCTCACTAGAATTCATTAACTATTCTTTCTCTTCTCTCAAGCTCTCAAACTCTTAAGGAGGAAAGCAAGGAAGAGAGGGCTACATGACTTCTAACCTCCCTCAAGAGTGGTTTTCCACTCTCCCTCTTCTGAACCAAGCTCAAAATCTACTACTTTAACTACTAAAACCGTGGAAAGAGAGGATAAGGGGAGAAGAGCAACATACTAAGAGAAAAGCCATGGAAATCCTTACTTTTCTTGTCTTCCTTCCTCTTCTAAGCTTCTCTCTCTCTCTTTTGCCCTTTTTCTCTATCTTAGGGTGAGCTTGAGTCGGTTAGAAGAAGAAAGGAGAGATTGTGAGGCTTTTAAAAAGTCAAATTCTCTTTTTCTTGCTTTTTCAGACTTCCCTCGCTATAACGAGCCATAACCCTCGCTACGGCGAGCTCGTGTCTGTCCCAGACCTCTACCTTCGCTATAGCGTGCGCTACGGCGAGCAACTCCTTGGATTTTGTATGGGATACTCGCATTTGCTATGGCTAGAAGCATTTTCGCTATAGCGAGAAGGCACTCTCGCTATAGCTAGACCATTTATCGCTATAGCGAACAGGTACATTTGCTATAGTCGGGCTATAGCTAGCAGACTTAGGAAATTTTCAGCCCTTTGAAAATTTTCAGCTTTTCTCTTCTCTCTTTTTTTCCTGGTTGTTACACCAATGCATCAAGGGGATATCAAATGGCATGTCTCATAATACAAGCATATACACAAGCATACAATGATTATTACACATCTAAGAATGTAACAAGAAAGAGTGAAGAGCTACCTTACAAGCCAATACAAGCCTTCCCTTTCAATTTCTCTTCTCCCTTCTTGGTTTTACAATCACAACTAGATGGAGCTGCTTCTTTTGAGCCTAGACACAACAAATAACATGCAATTACTCTTTTATAACTCAAATAAATACTCACAAAGTTAAGAGATTCTTCATCAAAGCAAACCCTACAAACTATATAAGAACCCCTAATTTTCTCTCTCCTAAATTTCACTAACTCTTCTTTTACTTCCTTTGCATTTCTTAACTTATCATACTTTAATTCAAGGGTTTCTTGCTCATTCTAGGTCAGAACAGAGCTATCTTACTCAATCACCTATGGAAAGGAAACTTAGAAGGAGAAGAATAAAATCAAGAAGAAGAAGCATGAAGATCTTTAAAGGTTCTTACCTTGCTTCCTTAGTTTCCTTCCTTCTCTCTTAGCTTCTCTTGGTTTCTCTCTCTCTCTCAAGCCTTTTTTTCTGTTTTGGATGAAGCTTAGGTCGGTTAGAAGAAAAGGAAAGGATCTGGATGCTTTAAGAAGCAAAATTCTCTTTTTTCATGCTTTTCCAGACTAACCCTCGCTACGGCAAGCACGTATCAGTCCCAGATCCCTATTCTTGCTATGACACGCGCTATTGTGAGGAATCCCTTGGTTTTTGTATGAGAGGCCCAAACTTGCTATAGCTAGAAGTATTTTTACTATAGCGAACAGGCACATTCGCTATAGCTAGGGCATTTCTCGCTATAGCCAGAAGACTTAAAAAAATTTTAGGATTTTAGAAATTTCAGCAATTTTTGGTTGTTACACCTATCCTCTTAATTAATGCATTCTAGTACTTTTCTCACACCATAGGAAGGGACTAAAAATTAAGTGCTAGCAGAACTAACAATGACTTATTATTACCATATGAACCTTCTTCATAAGATTTCCAATCATAAATGTTAGGTTATCATCACTGTTAATTTTGAAATAACTTAAGTCCTATTCCTTTTGTTGTTTCAAAAATTAATTTTCTACCTAAAGGTTTAGTCAAGGGATTTGCCAAATTTACTTTTGACCTTACAAAATTGATTGATATAATACCATCTTTCAATAGCTACTTAATCAAATCATGTCTCAATTGAATGTGTCTACTTTTACCATTAAAAGTTTTATTCTTTGTAATCACTATTGTTGCTTGACAATTACAATGTATAGATACTAATGGTATAAGTTTTATACCTAAAGAAATATTTGCTAAGAAGTTTTTCAACCACTCAGTCATTGCTAGCCAACTTCAGAACAATAAACTTTAACTTCATAGTGGATCTAGTTATAATAGTTGGTCTGGCTGGCTTCCAGGTTACTACAACATCACCAAGAGTGAATATATAACCACTTGTGGATTTTGTCTTATTTGAATTTGATATATGGTTAACATCATTGTACCTTCCAAGTATAGTGGGAAATCCACTATACATGATATAATAATCAATGGTACCTTTCAAATATCTTATTAGTCTCACATATGCAAACCAATGATCACTATTTAGACAGTGTATGTACTTGCTCAATTTGCATACAATATATGCTATATCAAATCAGTTGAAATTCATCAAATACAATAGACATATAATGATATGTGAATATCTTTGTTTTTTATTAATTGAGTGTTAATATCATAAGGAGTACTCACAGGTTTATTATTAAAATGATTAAACTTTTTAAAAGTTTCTCAATATAATGTTTTTGTAATAACAATATACTATCACCTTGCCTCATGACCTTAACACCTAAAATCGAACTTGTTTCACTCATGTCTTTCATATCAAATTTTGAAGTAAGAAAACATTTTGTTTTAAGCATAATATTCATATTTGTACTAAATGTGAGCATATCATCTACGTATAAACAAATAATTACACACATTATTTACAAGTTTTATATAGACATATCTATCAACTTCAATAGCTGAAAACCCATTACTTATCAAAACTTTATTAAGTTTCTCATTCTATCATTTGTGAGCTTATGTCAAGTCTTATAAAAATTTAACAAGTTTACAAACTTTATTCTCTTAATTAGAAATAACGGAACCTTCTGGTTGCAACATATAAATTTCTTCGTCTAAGTTACCATTTAAAAAAGCAGTTTTAACCTTCATTTGATGAATAAAAAGTTTGTAAATAGAGGCCAGAGCAATTAAAACTTGAATAGAAGAAATGCTTGCGACAGGAGAAAATGTGTCAAAATAATCAATATTTTATTTTTGTATAAATCTTTTAGCTACTAACCTTGCTTTATATTTATCAATAGTCCTATCAAAATTGTATTTTTTTTAAAAACCAATTTACACCCAATAGGTTTTACTCCTAGAGGTAAATCTACTAAAACTCAAGTTTTATTTTTATTAATTGAGTCAATCTCAAATTTGATTACTTCTTTCCAAAAATGTGCATCTGGTGACATGATTGCTTTAAAATAAGTTGATGGTTCATTGAGAGGCTCATCGCGCAACCCTCAAAATAAAACTAGGTTGGTAAAATATGCAGTTAGTGGCACAACCTAGGTCATCTCCCTTGGAATTGGAGTTCAATGCTTAATTGAGTTTTCCAAATGTTAAAAAACTCTGAAATTTCTAAACTAAGGGGGGTTTTGATTGAATTAAACTAACTTAAAACTAAATTGAATTAAAATTTCTAAATTCTACCTAATTGAGTGAATTATGGGTGAAAGATGGGCTTGTAACTAGCTTTGGATTCGTCCCTTGGTATCCACTATCTTTATCCTAATCCAATTGTGATTAATTCTGGCCTAAGAGTTCCTAATTGTGTTTATAACAAATTATCTTGGGTTACCAATCAAGATTCAATAGATTAATGATCTAATGTTAAATTGAAACCTCAATCCCGCATTAAATTGTTAAATCTTGTCTTTAAGATCAATGAACACCCAATTTGATTGATTAACTGGTTAATTAACCTCTGAATCATCATCTTAAATGTTTAATTAACCAACTGAACATTAAGGAATTCTCGAATTTAACTTTCAAACACATAATTTCATTCATGTATTTCATCGAACACCTTCGAGGCACACATGGGAAATTAGAGAATAATGAAAAATTCAGAACTTGATTCAATCAATTAATCAAACAAAAAGTTCCTTAATTAGTGTCTAACCAGCCACTAATTATAATTACACAAATTCCCTATCAAATACAACTTAACCAAGATAGTATATGAAAGAGAAAAAGTGTAGGAAAATAAAGAAGTCCTTAGCCAAAAATTCTGTATTTTTCTCCATGGATTCAAGCTTGCACCAACGTCTTCTTCCTTGCTAGCCACAGATGGAGATTAGAGCTTCATTGGAGATGGATGGAAGGAAGATGGAGTGGAGGCGTGGAGTGAATGGAATATGGTGTGAATCTGGTGGATGGGCAAATGAATGGATGATGAATGGAATATGTGGCGTCTCCCTCCTAAATGAATGCGACGTGAATGAATATATAGGCGAGGGTTTCCAAAAATATTGAGGCGTGAACGAAGTGGATTCTGAATGATTGAAATATGCTCCCTTTCACGTGCCCTATTAATCATTCACATGTTCAACTCATTCTTTTGTTTCTGCTCTTACTTCATCTTCATGTTTTACTGCACGCTGTTGCCCAGTCCCTAGCTTCTTCTTTAATGATTCACGTGCTGCATTTTTCTTATTCCAATTGTCTGAAGCTGTCCACGTCAATATCTTCTTTTATTTACATGAGTGTGGGACCCAACATGCATCCCATGAAAACTTCATTTTATTTCTTGTATTACATTCATGTTGCTCCGCGTTTTTATTCCACTGCTGTCCAGACTTCAACTCGTTGCTTTATCTTACGTGATTTCCTCATGTAATTCCTCAACGCGAACTGCTCTTCTCCAGCTTGTGCTTCCTCATGCAGTCTTCTTTTACGTCAAAACCAAGCTCCTTTCAAGCTTCTTCTTTCTTAAACCAGAAACTCGAAAACAAAGGCTTCTTTGACATGTTTGTTCTCTTAACTTCATCTCGGCTCATGCTTCCAGCCCAGCTCCCTTTGTGCAGCTACTGTGCTAGAACTCGTTGCTTTAATTCTTTCCTCCACATATTCTGCATGCTTCTTACATGTTGCTTCCTTTGTTCAACCACGTGCTGCTTCTATGAGAGCTCCTTTATCCATTTGCTCGAGTTTCTCCTCTTCATTCTTCACGTTATTTCTTTACTCTAGCTCAAGCCTTCTTTTCATGTGAACTTGTAGCTTTGTTCTTACTAGAGATCACGTGGCTTCATTTCTGCTTCGTCCAGCTGCAGCTTCTTCAATGTTATACTACTCACATGCATAACCCGTTGCTTCCTTTTGTTCTTAGCTCTTGTGACTTCATTTGCATGACTCACTCATTCAGCTTATGCACTCATAACCAATAGCTCGAGCAAGCTCCTTCTTCCTCACATGTTTGCTCCCTTGCCACGAGCTTATCTTCTTCTGTTCATGCTTTGCATGTGTGTGTATTTGTATCCAAGCTCGAAACCCGTGGCTTCTTGTAGTTGCTGCAGCCTGTGGATTCTACGTGAAGATTCTGCATGTATAGCTTTTCTTTTTCTTGTTTACTGTTCACGTGGTTCTACATGCTTTCTTCTCCTCTGTTTTGAGTTTGTTTCTTGCTTTGCCTTCTCATGAAAAGGAACCCAAGCTCAAGCCTCTCTTTCCTTCTTCCCTCTACTCAAATTTTTATTCAAACATCATTTGTCTATTAAAAATCTGCACAACAAGTAAGAACAATTCAAGAGGAAAAATTCACAAAATCTTTTAAAGAAATTTATGCATTAAAATTCTAAAATTTTGGAAATAAATTCCTAAAATATAGAAATGGCTTCTAAAACAAAATCTTATCTAATTGAAGTCTTAGAGCCATATTTAATCATTAAAATGCCTAAGTTAGGAGAATTAAAACATATAAAAATCATGGTTATCATTCATCTTGTACCATATAAGTATAAAAAGCATTTCCAAAAGATGTTTCTTTCCTTTGCCTTTTACTTCTCCTCAAACCTTCAAAAGAGTTTTCAACAAGAATTTGTTCAAGTGAGGAAGAAACATTTTTCTATTGTTTAAGAGATACTTTTATTTTTCAAAGTAAAAATATGTTCAAAGAATTTAGCATCTTTTATTTCTATTATAGTATTATGATTAAGCACATCACTTTTTTAAACAAGAAATCTATAGATAGCACTATGTTCATTATACCAAAAAAACATATAATTAGAAGTTTTAGAACCAATTTTCCCTTTCTTAAGATTTGGTAGCATAACTTTGCAAGACACCCCCATACTTTTAAATGTTTTAAATTAGAAGCATATTCTTACATAATTCATATAGTGTTTTACTAGTTTTTTTTATAAGAAATTCTGTTTTATAAGTAGCATGCAAATGACAAAGCTTTTCCCAAAAAATCATCTAGACTAAATAAGCTAATTAACATGGCATTCATAATTTCTTTTAAAGTTCTATTTTTTCTTTCAACTACTTCATTAAATTCAGATGAATATGGTGGGGTTATTTCATGAATTATTATTTCTTTTTCATAAAAATCATTAAACAAATATATTCTCATTCACTATCTATTCTAATTCTTTTTATTCTTTTTATTTAACTGATTTTCCACTTCAACCTTATATAGAAGGAATATATCAAAAGTTTCATCTTTATTTCTAAGCAAATACACTTTAGTATATCTTGAAAAATCTTCAATAAAAGTCATATAATATTTTTTACCACCCTTAGTCATAGTTTATTTTAAATCTCCTAAATCAGTATAGATTAAATTAAGTAATTCAGTCCCTTTGTATATAATGATGAGATTTTTAGTTTGTTTAGATTCTACACATATTTCACATTTATTTGAACATGCATTACTAATGCCAAAAATTAAACCAAGATTTTGCATTTTCTTAAGATAAGATATACTAATATGCCTTAGTTTAGCATGTCACGTTTCAGAAGAATCAATCAAGTAAGCAAAAGGAGATGCATTCTTATTAAATCCAAAAATGTTGAGTACAAATAATCCTTGATTATAATAACTCTTCCCCACAAAAACATTCTTCTTTGTCATTACAATCTCATTATATTCAAATGATACTTTAACCTTAGCTTTTCTCAATAGAGCCACAGAAATTAAATTTGCTCTAATGTAAAGCATATGAAGGACATCCTTTAGAGCCAAGGTCTTGCTAGATGTGAGCGTGGGAAAAATATTTTCTTTTCCTAGAACCTTAGCAGTTCTAAAATCACCAAAATATACACATTCTTCTTCATCTCCCACAGAAGTGTAGGAGGTAAACATCTCTTTATTCTCATATATGTGCCTAGTAGCCTCAAACTTTATCACCCATTCTTTCACTTGGGCCACAAAAAGAGCTTGTGAAATGACTATAGCAATTATATCATTTCCTTGAACCAAATTTGCACTTGGCTTAGGAGGATTGTTGTTTCTAGCTCTCTTCTTTTATTGTGTAGCATGATGACTTGACTTTCCACAACAAACTCCTTTCTTTTTAAGCTTGGGGTTAGTGGCTTTAGGCTTATAATTAGACTTTTTATTGTCATAGTTCTTTTTCCTTGGCTTTTGCCTCCACCATCTTTTCCTTTGAAGTCATATCTTTAGCTTTTGTCACTAGAAGCTCCTTTCAGTTTGTATCCTCAGTGATCATATGGGTGATGAGATCCAACAGAGATAGTTGTTTATGGTTATACTTGAGTTTTTGCTTATACTCTTTCCATGATTCTGATAGCTTCTTAATGAGTATACCTGCAACAAACTTATTAGGAAAATTGATTTTTTTGGCTTAAAGGTTCTTCAATAGCTTATGATATTCATCGATTTGGAGCTTAATATCTTTGTCTTCCATCATCTTCTATCGATAGTAGTTGTCTATCATGAACTTTTATTTCCTAGCATCTTCAATAATGTATTTTGTAAGCACTCACTCTCAAATTTTGCTAGCCTCCTTGTATGTATAATAGACATCGAAAAGGTCATTAGATAGTGTGCTAATAATTATATGTCTACATACTTTATTGGCTTAAGTTTAAGCATCCAATCGAGCTTTATCTGTGGTTAGTGCAGGTCTACAATCAAAGAGAACACCAGTAATACTATGCATGTCTAGCGCAGGGTAGACATGTTCTTGCCACCTTTGGAAATTTTGTCCTCCAAATACCTAAATCTTTGAGATATCTAGAAAAGGCTTGGTAGTTGGGATAGCCAATGGAACAATTTGAATAGTGATAGAAAGTCATTGTCAATATTATTAACAACAGTGCTAACTTTTGTAATAGTTGGAATGGTAGTAGAAGGCTACATAATCCTTAAGATTGTGAAGTAGGTGGAATAGTATTGCTAAAGATATCAGTCACGTCACAAGATGTTGTCCTTAAGGATTATTTAGCCTTTCACGGATATCCTTCAGAATAAAATAGATCCTTCTTGATATAGGTTTAGGGATACAGAATTGTAGGGAAAAATTAGAAAAGCAACCTAGATAAGAGTGTAGACGTATATATAGGTGAGGAGTTGAGTCTTCAGAAATTAAAATAAGAACATTGGTGATTAAAGAAATTTTATGAGAGGAGGTTACAAAATTAATGGTATTAAAGAAGGCCGTTACATGTTGGAGATTAAGAAAGTTTATGAGAGGAGGTTACAAAATTAATAGTATTAAGAAAGCTGTTACATAATTTCAAATGGAAAAATTTTGAAAATCAATGATAAAACCGAAAACCATGTTACTAATTTTATAAAGTAAAAATTTCAACCTCTTCTGGAAGCCTCATTCAGTTAAACAAAAATTTGTGCAAAACTATTCCTACTGCATATTATCTTGTGCGTAAAGAGAATTGGTGGATTTCAACTGAGTTGAACCCAACTTAACCCGCTCTTGTGCATGTAGGCTCACCTCTTTCCTTAACTCTTTTACTAGATCAATAACATATTTTAATATATATACACTCAAAACTCTCTTAGTTTGGACAATGTGGGACTTAGCCTTTTTGAAATACATTCTTTTTACTTTTACACTCAACAAAGATGACCTAAAAGCATGAAAGACAAAATATCTTCCTCAATGAAAAAAAAAGGTACCTAACAATTAAGCAAGCTCACCATTAGATAAAACCAAATAAATGAGAACTTTATGACCAAATAAATATTTAGCCATAGTGCAAACCCCAAATAGGAAAAACATAAACTACCAAGTTTTGGAACAATATTCAATCCCTTGTTAACTATGTTCAATCCTAAATTGGTAGTAGAAGGGACTAGGCCAAAAGCAAATAGGAGGAAAGGAAAAAATTAAGACACATCAAAACTTTTCTAAAGAGTCAACATAAAATCAAACTAGGTTGAGATTGGATCATAAGGATAACATTTTTGACATATATCCACCTAAGGGGATTCTTTTCATCAACAAGCTTTAAAGATCAAGAACAAGATCTCACTGTTGAACTTATGCACATGACATGGGAATACCATTCAACATCCATTAGATTTTCCACGTTCACATAATCACTTTTTGAAACCTGCAAATAGAACAAGTTCTTACAACTTAAATAGCAAAATTGTCTTTAAAGTAAGGAGTGGTCTTGTTCGAAAAAGATATAATCATACAAACAACTTAAGGAAAAGTTAAGTGCAAGAAAATTGTCAAAATGTTGCTATATAATATAAAACACAAGATTTGAGAAAAACCATCTTAACTTAAAATCTTCTGACTTACCAATCTCATTCTACAAAAACAAGATCTATGTATGTAATGTCTCAATCTATAAACACAAGATCTATACATGTAATGTCTCAAACACAAGATTATTCTTTGAAAATTACTATTAAATTTCAATCTTCCTATTATTGTGTTGCACAAGTACCCAAAGCACTGAGATTCATTAGAAGCTCAATTCAAATAAATTAAAAAGGTCATAAAAGAATTGGAATACTAAATAATTAGACAAATTATAAACCAAAAAATAGTTGTGATTACACTTCAACCAAGCAAAGAATAGGTAAAACCAAAACCAAAATTGAAGGCAATTTCTAAAGCGTAATAATTAAAGAGCTTTATACTTGATTGATCACACTGACACCAATGGCATGCTTCAAGCTTTCTAAATAATGAGTCCAGTGAGCTTCAAGTAGTGAGAAAGAGCTTTAATAAAATAGAGAGTGATGAAGTATAGAGTGAGGTTTAAGGGCATGGAAGAACAAATAACAACAATTTTCTATGAAGAATAAATAACAACAATTTTCTTCAAAGAAAATACCTAATAACTAAAACAAAAATGGAAGGAGAGAAAATTTGAAATGAAAATGAAAAGGCTTCACAATAAAAAATGTACCCATAATGTGATTGCATGGCACTTGAAAAATTTAAAAATTTTGATTTTCGAAAATAAAAGCTAAATGAAATAGAATCACTACTAAAATTTTAAATTTTCAAAAAGAAAAACTTTATAAAAATCTTTTTGTTAAAAAAAAAGTTTCTTAACTAGAAATAGATTTGAGAATTTATTATGCGTGGGAAAGGTGTTAGATATCTCATAACATTCATTTGAAAAAATAGTTACCTTAAGTTAATTATGCAAAAATAGATATTGCCTTTACCCTAATCAAGACACATGTAAAAAGGGAAAAGAGAAAAAGAAGAAAAAAATAAAATAAGATACAATATTTACAAAAGGTAAAATAAATAAAAAATAAAATTAAAAGAAAATATTTATAAATGTAAAATAAAATATTTATAACAATAGGAAAAATAAAATATTTTATAAAAGTGAGAGAAATAAAATATATACAAAAATAGAGAAAATAAGATATTCACAAAATAAAGAAAATAAAATAATTACAAAAAAATAAAAAATAAAATAATTTATGAAAGATGGATAAAATAAAATAATTACAAAAAATAGACTTGACTTAAAAAAGTCACTTAGGGCTTACGTATCTAGTGAAAGGATTAAAATTTAGTGTAAACGGGGGTAAAAATGAGTGTCATTGGATTAGTAACTTTTAATTTTATTTACTTTTTTTGGTAAAAAGAGTAGAAAATAAAATTAATTTGATTTCATAAATAAAACAAATTTACATATTGGTTAGTGTGTTTTAATTTATGAAAACCAAATGAATCCTACTTTCTTGCTCTCTTCATGTTTCTCTTTTCTATTTTTTTTTTGTTTTTGAAATTAAGAATTTTATTTTGAATTTTGTTTTAGGAAGATAATTTAACTTTTTAACTTTTTATTTTTATTTTTTAAAGTAGTTTTTTGGTGTTTTTTAATTTTAAAAGAAGAATATTTAACACCCATGACAAATTCTAAGAAAACAAAATTAAATAAAAAAATGAAAAATATAGAAAAAGAAATACAAAGTATTAAGTGCATGCTTATTAAAATATTGATATTTGACTTCAACTTGCACGTTTAACAAAACTCCATACAAGAGCAAATCAGATTCTTTATACATCATTTAAAATAAGAGTAATGCATTCAATCTAACATAAGAGAGTAGAGCACCATATTCGAAAATTGGAACCATGCACCATGCCTATTAAAATATCCCGTCGGTCTACCAATCAAAGTCTAATATCTATACCCCTCCCTTTATTAGCATATTACCATATAAATAACTAAAGTACAAAAATATGGACATGACCAATAAGAGATAATGCTGTAGACATTGATATGGGAGCCAGATTGATTGAAATGTTATGAAATTAACTTTGCTTTCAAAATCCTAATCTCTTTACATGCATTTGTGAAAGAGACTCAACAGTAATTGTTAATTTTATATCGAAACTCAACAGATAGATAGCTTGAATTCACAATGAAATAATTTCAACCTAAACTAATTAAGTGGCCACCTTATAGAATCTAACTATTACTATCATGTAATGAATAGATGTAAGCACGTCATCAATGACATGTGGGGTGTATATGCGGTTTTCATTAAAACGTCAGAAATGAGTCAATATAAAAGCAAGTTTCCTAAAATGAATGAGTTAAGGTCCCATAAAATTAGATTAATGTTTTGGACTTCTAAGAATGAGAATCTAAGGCTTAGAGTGCTCAAAAAATAGGGCTAGAATAATGAAAAAATGGAACAAAAATAAGCAAATACGTAATGGCAATTTCGTAAATTTGGGTAATTTTTGAAAAACTCATAGGAGAAATTTTTAAATAAAAAATGTGAGTTGCTCAGGGTTTTTAGAGACTCTAAAAACCTTAGAAACCCTTGAACTGGTTCAAACCCCCTCTGGTGTGCTTTTTTGAACATCGGTTAACCCAAATGTTGACTTTTTTGTTTAGAAAGGTTTTAAATCCAAATTGAGTGATTCTAAAGCTATTTTATAAGTTAGAGGATTTAAATTTTATGATGAAAAAGACAGTTCTAAAAAAGGAGATAAAATGAGCCTAAAATGAATTAGCCAAGAAAGTAGGACATAAGCGAAATTTTTAATGAACAAATTCCTTTTTACTTGCTCCTTAAGAGGCATCCCCCTTTGCTCCTCCCATAAACCAACTTTGCTTCTATTTGAATAGAGAAGAATTCTGCCTAAGAGAGACGCACAAGAAGGAGCTCAAGGAGGAAGTGAAAAGAAGGAAATGTATGGGAATTCAAAACTTTTCATGGTTCTTCCTTTAGAAATTCTCTTCTCCTCCTTTCCACTTTCCTTTCTATGGTTTTGGTTAGTGATGTGGGTCTATTTTGGACTTTGTTTAGAGGGAGAAGAGTGGAATTTCAAAGAGAAGCCTAAACCAAGTGAAAGAACCTTTGGAGAAGCCAAAGAATCAAGGTATGTATCCTAGTTTCACTTGCTCTTCCACCCTTATTCTTCATGTGTGTGTTTTGGCCTTAGAGAGAACTTGTAGGGGGAGGAATTTCTTACCAAAACCAAGCAAGGATTCTAGGTTTTAGGTTATGGAAAGCTAGGAAATGCAAAGCAACTTGAAGGAAAACTAGTAAAATTCAAGATAGAAAAGTTAGGAATTCTTAAACATATTCTAAAATTTGGGTTTTTCCAAGAATATCCAAGCTTAAGTGAGAGTTTATTTGAGTTTCTAAAATCCCTAGGGAGCCTCCCAAGTGCCTCTTCTTTCAAGGAAAAATTACAAACTTCATAGGTCAATAATACTAGCTATTTCTTGGCCAAACACACTTGGAGGGGCTAGGGAGTGTTTTAATTTTTCCTAAGCATAATTTGGGACTATATATCATGGGAGAAGATGAGAGGAAGCCATAAAAAAAATTTAGAAGCTATAAATTGAAAGTTGGAGGTATAGGTTCCATAATGTGACTTAAAGAAGTAACATATATCTAGGCTCTTGGGAATGAATTTGTGATGACTTCAAGAAGTCTTAATGGATTAAAGAGACCCAGATATAAGAAGAAAAGGGAGCCAAGATCTTGAATTATGGTAGTTGCTTCATTAGGCCTTTTATAGAACTATTATGTAACCATAGAAAAAGTGTGCTTCCTTAATGTGTGGGTGAAGCTAGAACTTGTTTCAAGAATGTAATTGGATCCTATTTATTATGTCTAGGCCAAAGGAATCAAACCCTATCCAATTGCAAGTGTGTCACCTTAAGGGGAGAAGAATAGTCAAGGAAAAAGACTAGTGTTTACACCAAGGTAGCTCTCCCCTCATTCTGATATGTATTCTTGGTTATATGAATGTCATTGGATGCTTGTATGTGTATTTGTATTATAAGACATGCCATTGATGTTGTTTTGTTGCTATGATACCATTATGTTTTCTTGATTGGCTTTTGTAATGTGAATTGTTCTCGAAGAGTGAGGTTGTGACAAAAGTTCCTTGAAATAGGTAAGGTGAAGTCAAAAGTCCCTAGGAATGGGTGAGACAAGGCTAAAAGTCTCAAGGATGAGTGAGGCTAAGTCAAAAGTCCCTAGAACAAAGGTGAGGTTAATCCAAAAGTCTTAAAAATGGGGTAAGGCTAGACCAAAAGTCCCTAGAGTTTGTTTTTAGCTTTGGCAATGTTTTTATGGCATGGAAATGATGGATTGAATGATTGCTGTTTATGTTGGATGCATACTTGAGTCCATTGACATGATTATATGCCTTGTTACTTACTTGAATAGGTGTTTGAGCTATTGAGATTCTTTGAATCTTGCCCCCTTCCCTCTCGTATCTCACCATATTTAAGTGGTACTTAAGGAGACAAAAATGAAAGTCAAGGAGCATGATTAGCTATACTTTGACACTAGTGTAGCTTTTGATGTAATTAAATGTCAAAGATTATATGTATAAACTATTTTTGAGATGTAGATACTTGAGCAAATGTAAAAGTATATAAATATAGTGTATGAACCAAAGTTGAAGGAAAATGAATGAGAACATATGATTTGACCACTTGAGAGCATTCTTGAATGTGTATTTATGCATGTGGCATAGTGAGTTTGAGATGTATGGTAGTTTGGACCATTTGGAAAGCTTATATATTCTATATTTATGCTTCCAAACGTGCTCAAGGTGTTGTCGAGTGGTGAGGAGGCTATTTGGAACAAGTTTGACCCTTGCATGGTACTAAAAATTGCTATATCCTTGAGTTATATCAAAATCTAACTAAATGAGCTAGTTTTGGCATGAAATTTGGCATGCATATAGGTCATATCTAGAGTTTTTCATAGAGCTAAATGACACCCAATTTAGAGCTCTAGAGAATTTTTTATGAATTTTCAAATTTGACAAAATTTGACAAATTTGGCAAATTACTATTCATATGGTTAGTTCCTTTACCTGTGTCATCCATGGGCCAAATGGTGTCCAATGACCATGAAATTTTACAAACATAAATTAAACATAATAAGCTTTCCATGGCCACCATGATCAGCCTAATTGGAAGTTTGTAGAGGGAGAACCAAAATTTTGAAAATTCATATAAGTATTAAGGATATAGCCATACCTTTATTATTGTTCAATTAGTTTTTATGGGCTAATCACTTCTGTTTTGGTCTATTGTTATTTTCAACCTTTATTAACATCCATAGCTTTCTAGAATAGTATGGTTTGTTAGGTTTTGATTTTTTTAGAATTAGTTATGAATTTTTGAAGTTTATATTAGTAACTTATGATAGCAAACCTGGGCAGCTATACCTTTGGTGCTATTTTATTATCAATCATGCTCCAGTGAACATTTTCATAGCCTAGAATAATTTTTGAACTATAGTTGACATTTAGAAATTTCCAGAAAGCTATCATTTGCTTAATTTTGATTTTTTTAGAATTAATTATAATTTTTCAAATTTGATGTCAGAAATCTAAAATCTGGACTCGAGAGCATCTTTGCATTTTCTTGGTGTGTGGCTTCTTACCTGGAATTGGTGTGATGTTTTATGAGGCCTATGATTTGTATAGATGTATTATGGATAGAGGATGTTAATGGTGAGTTCATATGACCCACGTAACATGAAATGAAATTTTTGGGCCCTACGCAATGCAATAAATTACCAATATTTATATTCATTTTTCTTTGAGAATGTGTGAAATCAAGCATGAATAAGAGACTAAGGAACCTAATGAGCTATGGTATTACATAGGGGCAAAGCAGAAACCAAATAAAATAGTAAAGCACCACATGTTTTGTATCATGCTCTTAAAATTGAAGGAAATCAAAATACAACAACAAGTCACTAATCAATTCCTAAAAGCAATAAGGTTAGAAGAAATGAAATACCTTAATTTATGGCCCAAATGCCTAAATTAATCTTGAGAACATAATAAGTGTTTTAGTTGAGTATAGAAGAGACACACTATTGTTTAGAGCTTTATAGCCTCTTAAGTTTATCAATCTCTCCATTCCTTTTATCTTTGTTCTCTTGCACTTCAATTCCCACTTTTCTTCCTTTGAAAAATGGTTGCTATTCTTTCTCTTGTTGTTGTCTCTCTACTCTCCTCCTTTCCTTAGCTTTTTTCTTCTTTATATTAGTCATCGTTCACTCTCTTCTTTTCTCAGTTGGGTACTATTATCTTTTCCTAACAAATTGACCTCCTCTCTCAATCCCAGTTTATCCCTTTTAGAGTCAAACACTGGGATTTTTCTCGTAAGAAAATTTTAAATCATCATTTAATTCTCCCCTTCTACAGCTAGGGCTAATCCAATATATATATTTTTTTTAATTTCCTATTTCTAACGTTCCTTGCCTTTTAAGAAATAATGACTACCATAGCTTTTAGGTAATGGGTTTTAGGCCACTTTTTTTTTTTAGGCTTAAAACAAAATGAGACATTGGAGCTTTTACCATGGGTATTTTCATTTTTTAATTTTTTGGATTATTTTATGGACTTAAAATTAAATTAAACTTAAGTCTAATGACTCTTTTTTTTAGGATTATTTTATTAACTCAAAATTAAATCAAATTTGATTCAAAAGTAGAATTTAACTTCAATGTTTTTTTTTGGGATCCTTTTATTGACTTAAAATTAAATTAAATTTGACTCAAAAATTAAACTTAAGTCTAATGACTCTTTTTTAAAAAATTATTTTCTTGTCTAAAATTTAAATTAAAATTGACTTACGAATTAAACTTGACTCCAATGGCATAAAATTAAAATACTTCAGTGATGAAGATAACTTAAAAATTAAATCGAAACTCAAAATAATAATTTCTTTTTAATTTTATGTACTTTTTTGGAAATGTCTGGATAAAATACGATATTCACAATAGGTTACTTGATTTTGGTGACTTTTCCCTAAATCAATATCTTCAAAATGCTTTATAAGGCATAGGTTCCTTTTTTTCTTTTGCCTAAAATAAGTACCTTCAAGAGTTGGGATGAAAGGGGAGGGAGGATTTAGCCAAATAGAGAATAAAAAGTTAGGAGAGAATAAAGAACAGAGAGAATGAGGAAGGAGTCACGAGTTTTAGGAGATTTTGGGAGAGAATGGAATGAAGAAAGGGTTTGGGAGATTTTTGCAATTGCAAGTTTTAGGAGTTAGGAAATGAAAAACTAAAAAGGGAGTAACTGGCAGGGAATGAAATTATAGGGGAAGGAGGAGTGAATGTATTTCACATCTAGAGGAAATTAAAGAACCATTAGAAAATGCAATAAATGCTTGGTAGTTGAATGTAACTACTAGTGATATTTGATTGCTAGATAAACCGCCATTAAATGCATAGTTTCTAGCAATTTTAAAAAGTCTGCTGAAATTTGATTATTGCTAAATGTAACTTTTTTGGTAATGCAAGATGCATGTCATCAACCATGGAAGATCAACAAAAGCACTAAAATGTTAGAATCAATTAACTTGAATACCTAAAAAAATAGAAGCTAAATATAAAATCAATGGACTGAATGCTTAACATTTAAAATTTGTTGAATCTATTCACTCCCTTTCCTATAAAATGAAGAAGCAACATAAAAGTGAAAGCAACAAATTAGCTGAGCTAGGTGCGTAAGAAACTTAACGGTTCTCCTTAGTATGCTAACACATAGCCCTCTAAATATTCCTTTAAATCATGTAGTATAATATGCCATCCACCTAGATGGCTTCTTGTCAATAATCACTCTAAGACTGGGCTGGTTCATAAGCTCCTTCTCTAGTTTAATTACATTGGGTCAACTATTAACTTATTGTGTGTTTGGTATGAAGGCTATGTAAAGGGAAGAAAAGAATAGAGTGCGGTATCCTTTGCATCGTCCTTTTGGTAGCTGGTGCAACTTTTCCCACAGTATGAAAGATTCCAGTGAATGAAAGAGACTCAATGCCTTAGCTAAAGTGACAAAAAGTAAATGCATTTGAGGGATAGGCATTGGAGATGACCATTTTACCCCTGATTTACCATCCATACAGAGGCTAAGATCATACATAAGGTAAGTTGTGATAAGACAAGGTAAGTTATGATAAGACATTGCAAACATGTGCAAAAACTTTGACCTTTGTTGCCGAGTCTTCACCTTCCTTACGCCATTGAAGCTTGTGCTAGTGGACATGTTTTGTAGTGATAACTCCTCTGTAGCACTTTTCCTTGCAGTCAAACAAGGTTAGGTGCATCATTTGTCCCTTAATTTTATGAGTTAGCTGTAATGTTTGAAATGTTTGCATTTTTTGATGGGTTCCTCTAATTATTAATGAGGGGTTTCAATTTCTAAGAGTGTAGAAGGTTGAAGTTCTTCCCATAAGTTCTTTATAACATTTGAGTTTTCATAGACATGAGAACTCAAGGTTTTAGAATTTTTCTAGTCCCCTAGCTATAGCGAGGAGGCATGTTAGCTATAGCAAGGATGCCTGTTCATTATAGTGAGGATGCTTGTTTGCCATAGCGAGAATGCCAGTTCACTATAGTAAGTTCGTGGCTCATACAAAATCCAGGGAGTTTTTTACAATAGCGCCAGTTGTGGTGAGAGCAGGAGGACCTAGAACTGATAAGTTCTAGCTGTAGCAAAGGGTGTTTCTCGTTATAGTGAGATTCATTCCAAAAAAATATGAAAAAGTGAAATTTACTTTTTAAAAAAGTCCAGAACTCTCCCGCACCTTTGGACCGACTTTTGGTTATCTGAAAATAAAAAGAAGTGCTGCTGAGGAGGGCACACCATGGAAGGAGAAAAAGAGGAAGAAAGACTCCAAGAAAAGGTAAGGAAATTGATGATTTTTCATGGTTCTTCCCCTAATAACTTGGTTTCCCTCCTTCCCACCTTTTCTTCCATGGATTTATTAAAGTATTTGGTTTTGTTTTGAGCCATGTCCAGAGGAGTGGAGTTCGAAATTCAAGGGAGACGCCAAAGCAAAGAAGAAGACTCTTGGGAAGGGCTTGAATCAAGATAGATATCCTAGCTTTCCATGCTTTCTTTTTCTTGCTTCTTAAGAGATGATTTGTGGCCTTATAGAAAACCACTAAGAGGAAGTAAAATCTGACCTAAACCAAGGATGAACCTTAGAAATTAGAGTGTGGGAAACAATAATATGCAAATAGAACAAAGAAAGAGTCAATGAAATGCAAGATAGTAAGGCTAGAGATTCAAGAACTTAGGATAAAATTTGAGTTTATCCAAGGGTTCTTAAGCCTAAGTGAGTGTTTGTATGAGCTCCTAAGACCCTTAGGAAGCTTCCCACATGCATCTCCCATCAAGGAAAGCAAAATCACTTCCATTGGTGCCAAGGAGAGTATTGTCTCAGCCAAAGAGGATTGATGCACCTAGGGAGTGTTTTTAACTTCTTCCAAGCTTAGAATTGTATCATATATGATGGGAGAGTATAAGAAAAAGCCTTGAAAAAAGTTTAGAGAGCCTAGAAAGTGTGATGGAGGTATCGATTTCATATTATAGCATAATGAAGTAACACATAGCTAGACTCTTTAAAATAAATGTATGATGGCTCCAAGCAGTTTAAATGGAGTCAAGAGTCATAGATTAAGAGAGAAAATGAAGCTAAGATCATAAATTCCTAAGGTTACTTCATTAGGTGCCTTATGGAACCATAATGGCACATTATGAGTGCCAAGGCTATTCTAGAGTGTGTGTGTGTGACTTTAGTAAATGTTCCAAGAGTGTAATTGGATCCCATTTTGTGTGTTTAGGCCAAAGGAGTCAAGTTCCACCTCCTTGTAAGTGTTTGGCAGAGGGAGAGGAAGAAATTACAAAGAGAAAAGTATGTTCTTCTGTACAAGGTAGCTCTCTCTCTCTCTTTTCTCTCATGCATCCTTATGTGTTTTCTTGTCTTTGAATGTGTGTGTATATGTTTAAGTTATGAAAAATATTTTTAGCAAGTATGTATATGCCATGGTACCATGATGGTTGATCTACATGTTTGAATGATATTTTAGAATATGTTTTGGCTTGTATGAGCTTGGTAAAGCTAAAAATCCCTTAGCTAGGGTAAGGATGAGTGAAAAGTCCCTCAGGATGGGTGAGACAAAGACAAAAGTCTCTAGAAAGAGTGAGGCCTAGTAAAAAAATCCTTTAATAATGGGTAAGGTAAGTCCATAAGTCCTAAAGAGAATGGATAAGGCTAAACCATTGTCTTGATAAGCTTATATATGATTTATATAACCTCTTGAATGAAAGAAATATTCCATGTATGTTCATGATTTTCAAGATAGCCATGCATGCATTTTTAAACTTAAAATTACATCATTTATGTGTGTTTGAAAGAGAGAAGGGCTAATGAGATTCTTTGAATCTCACTCCCTCCCCATTACTTAACATGCCTATGTAGACCAAGTGAACCAAGGGAGCTGAGAGATGGGAGTCACCAAGCTTGAAGATGAGAGAATGACACAAGAGTTGTATAATTTAGCCATTTGTAATCATATTGTTGTCAAATAATCTCATGATATATATAATCTATAAACACTTGAACATATATATATACACATGGATATATGATGTATGTATGGAAATTGAAAGCATATGAATGAGAATGGATGTTTTTGACCTTGAAATGCAAAGATATGCATGTAAGATCTCTTATATGAGGGCAAGTGGAAGAGTGAATTTATTATGTATGATTATTTAGACCCTTTGAGCATTTTTAGAGGGTTGTTTTTATGCTTTCCCACATGTTCAAGTGGTCATGTTGATATTAGAAGAGTATTTGGTACCCAAATGACACATATAAAGGCTTAAAAGTGCCATTTTACAATTCTGTATCACAAAGTGACTCAATGAACTATTTTGAGGTTAAGATTTTATACATATATAGATTTCATATAGAGTTTTTTTTCTGATCCTAGAACCACATTATTTGGAGGTCTATAGAATTTATTATGATTTTTTGAAATTTAGCAAATTTTGCATATTGATGTAAGTTACTATTTATTTGGTCAGAATTGTTTTTGTCTCATCCAAGAGTCAAATGAGATCCAATGGTTTTGAGATTTTACATGGAGAAACTAGATATTCACAGTGACCTGTAGCCACTAGAAGCACCTCATTTGGAAATGTGTTGAGAGAGATATGCATTTTTGAAATTGGAATTTACTATTAGTAATGTAGTAAGACTTCAAGCATTATTCTATCTATTTTCTTTAGCTTAATATCATTTTCTGGGTCTGGAGTTATTTTTTCCTTAAAGTAGACATTTATAGTTTTTTACCTTGATATGGTTTACTTGATTTGAATTTTTATGGAATTAGTTATGAATTTGTGAAGTCCATATTAGCAAGCTATATCAGTGCCTGGGCAGTCAGACCTACAATGCTTTTCTATTGTCAATCATAGTCCAAATGATGTTTTCATGGCCTGAGAGTATTTTTAACATAAAGTTAACATGTAGGGATTTTCCAGAGAGCTATGATTTGTTAGATTTCAATTTTTTTATATTTAATTATGAATTTTCAAAATCTATCCCATAAAACCAAAATCTGGACCCAAAATTGAGCATGCATATTCTGATGTGTGGGGCTCCAAATCCGGATTGCATGAGATGTTTTATGATTTTTTTAACTTTTATAGATGGATTATGAGTGGGTTATGATTTTTGAAAACTCATGGGGTCTGGGAAGTATAAAAGAAAATATTTTAAAGCTTTATGCAACACATTTATTTGCATTGTCTGTCTTAATTTTCTTAATGCAACATATATAAAGCCCACTAGTGGAAAGGTGAGGCTAGAAATATTATGGTGTTACATTCTTTGATTTGATTTGCATTTCATTTGAGGTTGCTAACCAATAACTCTCTTTTTATTTCAACTCTTTTTCATTGCAAGTATTGTAGGGTCCCTAATTTCTCTTCAAAAAAACGTTGTAGTCTTTTTACTTGTAATTTTTTTGTTAATATAAACTTTGCACCTATTCTTAGAAGAGCTCTAAGGCAAAGTAAATCTAATAGGCATGGACATACTAAGCAAGTGTTGATTGATAAGAGCAACAATAGAGTGAAAGGGATAGAGAAGATAAAGGTGGAAGCAATAGTTGTAGAAAAAGAGAATAATGAGTTTTCTAGTATGTCAAATGAAGAGCTAAATAAAAGAGTGGATGAGTTTATTCACATATCCAAGAAGTAGATTAGGCTTCAAGCAATTAGAAATAATATTGTCCATTCAAGTTTTTAGTAGAAGATCTTCTAAATATGAGTTAGAATCCTACAAGTGAAGCTAGGAATCTTATGAACTCAATTTGTTGCTATTGTTTTGATTTTGTACTTTATTGATAATGTTGTCTTTTGCTTGAATAATTTAGTTTGAATTAATGTTTAAGACCTTTACAATAAGAGCTACAATATAATATGAGTTATATTTAGTCTTAGGGTATGAATTTTCTATTTTCTTTTTTCCATCGATTTTGCTTTTGCACCAAAATTTGAAAGTTGGGTTTATAAAAAAACTATTCAAGTACTAGTCTGAAAGTATGTGAGGAGGATAATTGCTTGAATTGTTAATGAGTAAGTTGCAATAACTGATTTTTTAAAAACTGAATTGAACCTAATGAAATGAAATAGGATCACCCTAAAGCAATACAAAGTGAGATTAATTGAGATTAGAATGAGAATTAGAAGATCTAAAAATGTGATAAGAGCCTAAAGGTAGCCCAAAATTGGAGTCAAAACAATTGAACGAATTAAAAAGGAAACATGGTGACAAAATTATAATTTTAGGTAACTTTTTGAAAACTCAAAGAAGAAAAAACTTAAATTTTTCGGGGTTCTCAGAGACCCTAAAAACTATAGGAACCCCTAGAATGGCTAAAATCCCTCCGATATGCATTTTAGATTATTGGTTTACTGAAACTTTGATTGAATGGTTCGATAAGATTTTAAATCCAATTTAGGTGAAACCAAAGGCATTTTATGAATCAGAGAACCTAAATTTTATAATAGAAAAGACAATTCTTAAAAAGGATTTGAAATGAACTCAAACAAAGAAAGCAAAGTTTGGGGACATAATTGGAATTTTTAAATTTGTTATAACTAGATTTCCTCCCTTCTTATATTGGCATGCCACCTTCTCCTCTGATTTCCACTAGCCTTATTCTATCTCAAACTAGAACCAAAACCTTCTTGAAGAGGCACACTAGGAGAAGAAGAAGGAGGAAGGAGACAAGCTTGAAAAGGGTAAGAATTGTCACTTTTTCATGCTCTTCCCTTCACTAAAGTTTTTCTCCTCTTTCTCTTCTCTTTTCTCATGGTTTTAATGTTCTAAATGGTGGTAATTTGTGACTAGCTTAGTAGAGGGAAGGAAGAGTTAGAAGGAAACTTTTAAAGCTTGAGAAAGTTCATTTGATTTAAGAAAATGTATGTTTTACCATGGATAACTTGCTTCTTCTTAGCTTTCTCTTGTATGTATGTTTCAACTAGAATTAGAGCACCATATAGGGGTTTGATTTTGATCCAAACTTGATAGAAAATAGGGTTTTGAAGCATAAGGAATCATATGAAACAAATAGAATTCAAAAAGAAGCTATAGATAACAAGTTATGAAAATTAGGGTTTTGGTTTCACTTGGGGATTTATAAAACTTTCTAATGATAATTCAACTTATGTGAGAGCATATTTGTATTTATAAGAGACCTAGGAAGCTTCATGGATGCCAATTTCCCTAAAAAATAATAAAACTCCATGGGTGATCCTTTAAGGGTATGTCTTGGCCAAGAGTAGCTCTAAGTACTTAGGGAGAGTTTTCTTTGATTCTAAAGATAGAAATGGTCTAGATATGAATTAAAAACACTAAAAGAACCATTGGTTTGAATTAATGGACCATATTTTGAAAGTTGGAAGTTTAAGGTTTCATTAGGTATAAAGAAGCAACTTGATATTAGGCTCTTTAATTTGAGTTTGTAATGACTCTAATGAGCTTAAATAGAGTCATGTGACTTAGATTGAGTAAGAAATTAGAGCAAAATATTGAATTATATGAGTTGCTTCATTATGCTACAATATGGAACCATATGGATGCCATAAGCTAGAATTAGCTTGTGTAAAATTTATGTGAGGCTAAAGATGGTTCCATTGATATGTTTATGTCTTGTTTGATGTGTATAGGCTAAGCAAAGTAAACCTCTCCCAAGTGTGTGTGTGAGGTCGAGAGGAGAAACTAGGGAACCAAGGAAGAAAAGTTGTGCTCTTTGAGAAAGGTAGCTCTTCATCTATTCTTATATGCATGTCTTGGTTGTTTGATTGTCATTAATTGTTTGTATATGTGTTTGAATCATAAAACATGTCTATTGCTAATAATTTGATGATTTTATGACATTATGCTTCTTAAATTGTTTTGAAAATATGAGATGGCTCTTAATAGGTGAGGTTGTGCCAAAAGTCTCTTGAATTGAGTAAGGTGAAGCCAAAAGTCCCTAAGTAAGGGTAAGACAAGGCCAAAAGTTGTATAGAATGGGTAAGGCTAAGTCAAAAGTCTCAAAAATAAGTGGGGCTAATCCAAAAGTCTTTAATAATTGGGTGAATCTAGACCAAAAGTCTCTAGAGCTTGTTCTTAACATTGATAGATCTATATGACTTTGTAAATATGCTTATGTTTGATATTTGAAAGCATTGCATGCATGCTTGCTTTTTTTGACATGATAACATGCCATATATGTATGCTTGAAAGAGTAAATGAGCTATTAGAATTTTTTGAATCTCATTCTTCCCCATTCTATGTCTAACCTTGTCTAAAATGTTCCCAAGGAGCAAAGAATGAAGGCTAAGAAGCTTGAATCATGTTACTTTGACAATACTTTAGAATTTTATGTAATTTAATGTCAAATTATGGTTGTATAAGTTATTTGTGTAATATAAACCTTCACTCATGTCTAAAAGTATGATATTATGATGTATATACCATATTTGGGAACAAATGTGCAAGAATAAGAATTTTGACATGTATGTGGCTTGTAAAGTGAGAGTATAAAGCCAAGTAAGAGAGTAATTTTGAGTTCCATGATATTTAGGACCTTATGAGATGGCCATATATGTTGTAAATTATGTTTTAGACTTGCTCAAATGGTCACTTGCACTAAGGAATATCATTTTGGACCATTTGGTGCTCCATAAATACCCTTTTAGGCCATAATTTACCCTTAAACCAAAACTAGACCAAATGAATGAGTTTTGTCATGATGGTATACATTTAGATCTCATTGAGAGCTTTTCATATAGCTAAATAATATAATCTTTGGAGTTCTGTAGAATTTCTTATGATTTTTCAAAATTGGCTAAATTATACAGAATTATCCTATCATTGTTCATTTGGTTAATTTTGATTTTCTATGTAATTGAGCAGTCAAATTAACTTTAATGCTCATAAAATTTTACAAACACATAGTTGGCATTATAATATTTTCATAGCCATCAAGATTGCTCAATTTGTAGTTGGGTAGCTCAAGATATGTATTTCCAAAATTTTAGGTCTGCATATATATATAAATTTGATAGTAATAATGTTCCATTAGATTTTCATGGCCCAAACAAACTTGTTTTGATCTAAAATTTTTACAACATGTAATTTATATTATGAGCTTTCTAGAATATCCAAATTTATATAATTTGGAGCTCCTAGCTCAAGTTATGAATTTTGAAAGATTGTGACAGAACTTTAGAATGGCATGGAAATGGTGTAATAGTACTAGTTTGTGATTATTAACCTTAAACCCAAATTCCATGCTTCTTTTTGTGATAATTCTAATTGAACAAGTATATTAAGGATGGAAGTTAAGATTGTTAAGTTGAAATGGTGCAAATGAGTAAAAATGAAATATTTTGACTTTTAATGTCGATAATTTCTGCTACTAAAAGTGTTAAATATATGAAAAATAATATTATAGGCTTAATATGATATAGAAACTGTGCTATCACATCATGGTATGAAATAAGTCATGATTATTTAATTATTAAATTAAGAATTAGATATATCATATCCATTTTTTGTGTGTAATTTTTTGGTGTTACGATCAAAAGTGTCATGAAACTTTGTTTAAAGCTATCTCACTTTACTAATACTTGAGCTAATTCCTTTGATTATATAATTTCCTTATGTCTTACTAGAATTTCTCTAGTATTTAAATTGAATTATTGTTTGAACTCAATTAAATTTGATATGTTTAATTAGTTTGCCTGTATATTAGTTAACTACAATTATTTGAAAAAAGTTACTAGTGGCTTGGCATGTATTTTATTTTTTAAAAAAATTATTTTCAAAAAATTTAATATGCACTGAGCTTCTTATTCTTATATTGGTTAAAAAAAATTATAGTCCCTTTACCCCTTGAAGTCCATCTATATTAAACAAGATTCCATATGATTGATTCATGTATTATAAACAATTTCACTTTACATTTTTATTTTATTGTTCTCACCACCTTATATGCAAAGGCTTTCTCTTAGGCACAACTCCATCGTTGAGTTTCCAAATTAAAGATTATAGCCCATTTATAGTATATTGTAAATATCTTGGAGGAATTAAACTTATGCAAATATCTCAATCAACAATGTGGTAAAAGAAAGACCTAGTAACTGTGTAACAAGTGGGGTTACCTAGTAAAGGAGGGTTGCAAACCCTTTCAACTAGTAACAATTTTAAGGGAATGTTTGTGCATTAGACTAATTGATTATTAGAGAACACATTTCCTATCTTATATATACGCCCCCTACAATTAGTTTATCTTTAATTTTTTGTATTTGGAGACAAACAAAAACTTGGCCATAATGTCAATAAACATTTCATAACAACTCTTGAAAAAATAATTCAAAAAGTTACATGAAGCACCCATAGCCATCCTATATATAGTTGAACTTTAACTTAAAGGCTTGATAAAATCAGCTGCAAGGGCAATACTCCAACGTTTCAAATTTATTTATCCACACAATATTGCCATTATAGAACTTAATAGCTAATATACATTATTTAAATTTTGGGTGTCTCTTCTTCTTTAGTTGTTTGGATTGTTTGTTTGTTTATTTATGATTTCAACAACATGACTATGGTAATTGAATTGCTCAAACATTGGCCCATAATGAAATAATTTTTTTGGTTATTTATGTAGGTGTTTCCTACCTTAAAGAAGCATGCTCGTGACATGGATATTACTTAAGTTTTTACCTTCTATTCATACGGTGATGAGCCACTTGAAAACAGAGTTGCTTACTACACTTTTGGCTTGGTAGTTGAGTGTTGTAAATGCTATGGTCAAATAGTATCTTATTGTGTGTAGTATTGCTGTTAGTAGACGTTGTATTATTTATCACTTGTACACTCTACACTTTGAGGCTAAGAGGCATTGCTTAAAGATTTTGGTTTACGCTAGTGACATTACCTGTTATAACAATTTGAGGATGTATAGATCAACCTTTGATCATCTATGTTCAATGCTAGATAATATAGGGGGGACTTAAACCTATAAAAAATATGCTAGCAGGTAAGCAAGTTACAATTTTTTTTGAAATATTATAGTATACCATGTAAAGAATAGAGTTATTCAATTGAACTTTGGAAGATCAGGGGAAACCATAAGTAGATACTTCCATTTGGTGTTGAATGCCATAATGCAATTACACAGATAGTTGTTCAAAACACCAGAGCTTGTTCCAAAAGATTCAGTTGATGAGAGATGGAAATGGTTTAAGGTAAAGAGTGATTATTGCTGCTATTTCATGCCATTCCCTAATCTTATGTCATTTTACTGGAATTGTCTTGATGCACTCGATGAAATGCACATTCAGACAAAGGTGCAACTAGAAGACAAACATTGATATTGTAATAGGAAAAGGGAGATCACAACTAATATCTTAGGTTTATGTCCCCAAGATGGATAGTTCATATATGTTTTGCCTATATGGGAAGGGCCTACAGCTGATGAGTAGGTTTTATGTGATGTCATTGGTAAGAGGCATGATTTGATAGTACTAAAGGGTGAGAAGCTAAAACCTTTTTTATTACATTGGTTTATATTAGGAAAGTATCCTTATTAACTAATTGTTGAATTTTTTATACCTAGGTTGTTACTACTTGGTTGATGCGAGGTACACAAATTGTGAAGGCTTCCTTACATTATACAGAGGACAAGGATATCACTTAAATGAATGGAGAGAAGGTATATAACCGACGATGCCACATGAGTGCTTTAACATAAAACATTCAAGAGCATGAAACATTATGAAAGGTGTTTTAGGCTATTAAAGTTACAATGGGCATTCCTTAAAAGTCCATCATTTTATGCAGTCAAAGCCCATAAGCATCTTATAATTACATGTGCATTATTGTATAATCTTATAAGGCAAGACAATATTAATGACCCATTGGATGCTCAATGTGACGACATAAGTTTTATCCCTTAAATAGATGATAACATCCTTTTATCGATAATAGAATCCACTGATGTCTAGAGCAGTTAGTAGGGGAGATTAGCAACCAAGATGTTTAATGAGTTTGTAGTCACATAGGGACAAGCTAAATGAAGCCTATATTGGATGTAATGATGACCCTTTATGTCTATATTTTATGAGTTATTACTTTTGTATTAATAGTAAGATCTTTTTTTATGAATTAATGTTTGTACTTTTAATTACATTAACTCTATAGGTGTAATACATTGGATTTAACATTGCATCTTATTTTGATGTTAATATTTATGGTTCTAACTTTGATGTATATTTAGTTGACTTGTGAGCATACATTGATGTTTCTTGTGGATAGTTCTTTCATTTTACTTGTGATTAATGTCAGTGTTTATTGATTTGGTAATGTTAACTATTAGCTGTGTTTACTTATAGGATAATATTGACTATTAATGGTGTTTGATAGTTATATTACATTAATGAAACAATATCCCGAGTCTAGCACCTAACTTTCAAAGCATGTGTGGACACTCAACAATGATGCATTGTTAATGCATTGCCTTGTTGACTTATAGAATGAGGGAAAATTCTGGGGTGAAAATGGGTACCTAGGCATCTAGGAGCATTGGAGATCAAGATGGAAGAAAAATATCTAGGGTGTGGCCTTAAAGGTATCCCTCACATACAATCATAACAAAAAACAATTAGCATAGGTTGGAGCACAATATATGATATGGTATACGGACCTAAAACAAGCAAGTTTGGTTGGGACCCTATAAGGAAGTGTGTGACTGCTGATAAAGACGTATGGGATGAGTACGTGAAGGTAACACCAATTAAGTATTGTGACTTTAAAATTGGAGTTTTTGTTAGAATTTTATTTACATTTATTGTGATTTGGTTTAAAAATGCTATGCATTTTAGTCAAAGTTATTGCTTTAGTGTTATTTAAAGTTGTTGCACCATTGTATAAGGTTACTATGAATCTTATGCAAATGGTTTGTTATAAAGTTATTGTACATATGTAAACAAGTGCCAAGATAGGATTGAGTTTTGGTATTTTTTTGAAGCATGCAAATATGTATAAATTAGCTTATGATATTATATATTGGAATGTGGTATTGTTGCTAACATATATATATCTTAACATAAACCAAATACTAGTGTTGTGTTAATACTTATTATATGGGGCTTCTATGTGTATAGTAGCTAGTGAAATTTTTTTACTATTTTGTAGCTTCCATATAGGTTTGATTGTAGAATAGAGTATAGGCTTGATATGGCCATTTTCACCAAATGGCAAACTAGAATGGCTCTAATAGTTGGAACAAGTTTAAATTAGCCCTTTACTTTTATAATTAAAGCTTGTTTGGTTGGATTCAGATACCATCTACTTAATTTGGGTATGTAGGATCCAATTGCTAAAGTTATTGTCATGGAAAGCTTTTGGAAGGTCATTTGTTCATATGATGTTTGCTATACTCATTTTAAATAAATTGGGGCATAGTTTGTTTTCAACAGGCTAGAACAGTGTAATTACACATTATAGATGTGCTTAAGTTGGTTTGAGGTGAATTGGAATGATGTTGCTCAAAGTGGTTATGTCTCTTATGCATAATGCCTTATGTTGCTATCATAAAAGGGGGTCCTTACTATCAATTGCTTTTGCTGTCATATGACATTTTTTTTTAGTTTATCAAGGGTTTGACTCAACCAATAGGCTCCAACCATTTTTAGTTATCTAGAAGTGAGAGCAAGAGTCCTTGTTTGCAAAAGGAGGAGAATTGGCAAGATGGTTATGCCATGTAAAGTTTATTAGTCCATCTTATTATCATGAGTTTTTTTTTAGGTTTTAAATTAAAGCCACCACTAGTTGATTTATCATCCTACTCCTTTAAATCTTCTATGAGTTTGATCATCATGTTAAACCCTTTTTATAGATCATAAGTTCTTTTTGAAAACCTTAGATAGTGTCTTGTTCCTCAAGGAATGAGATGGCATCAAATTCCTTTTATGTATTGCTATTAGTACTATAGGTTAACTAATCGACCAATATATAGATATAATAATAAGAATTTGATGCAATCTAGTTTCAACTCATGGCTAGCATTTGTTTTAATATAATTTGCACATTACAATGTCATCTTTAAGCAAACTAATGTGTACATGGCATTATTTTAATTATGATGCATGTTTATAACTTGGGATGACATTGTAATTGTGAAAAAAACCTCTATTTTGTTTGCCATAGATAAATCTATCTCTCACTTGCAAGCCTTGTATTAATATAAATTAGATATATATATGTAACTATATATATGTAATATAGTTATATACCTCTCTATATATAGTTATATATATTGTGGTCATCCATAAGAATTGTAATATCTGGTTCTCTGAGAACGAGAGAAAATGTGAGAAATATAAAGTACGGTTTCTCTGTAAACGAACAAAATTCACCGGATACAAAAGTAAGTCCCCCAAAATGACTTAGTTAAGGTCCCAACAAATTTGGGAAGCTTTCTAAATTCCTAGAAATGAGAATTCCAAGCTTAAATGGAAAGAAAAATGGAGGTAGAATGAAGAAACAAAATGTAATGAAGGGTTGACGAAACATAAAGGCATTTTTGTCATTTTGAGCAAATTTTGGAATTCTCATAGGAGGGCTTTTTAAATGAGTTTTGAGTTTCCCAGGGTTTTTAAAGGCCCTGAAAACCATGGGAAGCTTTAAAACAATTAAAACCCCCTCTGGTGGATGTTTTCCAATGTCAGTTGACTCAAATTTTGACTGATTCGTTTGAGAATATTTTAGCTCCAATTTGAGTGATTCCAAAAGCATTTTTCTAAAATGGGAACCTAAATTTTATAATAGAAAAGATAGTTCTAAAAATGGAGCTAAAATGAGTTAGAAACAAAAATACCAAAAACAAAGGGCAAAATTAAAATTTTTAAGAAAGTGGAAGCTTCTTGAACACTCTTTAAGTTTCTTATTTCTTTTCCCCTTCATTTGCATGACTTATTGTAACGCCTAGTACGTTGTATGTAACAACCAGAAAAGGAGGAAAGAAAAGAAATGAGAAAATAAAAGAGAAAAGAGAAAGCTGAAAAATTTTCGAAGAGTTGAAAATTTTCTAAGTCTTCTTGCCATAGTGAGAAATGGAATTGCCATAGCGAGAATGCCACCTCGCCGTAGCGAGAATGCCACCTCGTCGTAGCGAAGATGCTTCTAGCTATAGCGAGTGCGGCATTCCATACAAAAACCAGGGAGTTGCTTGCCGTAGCGGCGCCATAGCGAGGGCAGAGGTCTGGAATAGGCCGAGCTCGCCGTAGCGACGCCATAGCGAAGCCAAAAGTCTAGAACTTTCACGAGCTCGCCATAGCGAGGGTGATGACTCGCTACAGCGAGAGCGGTCCAGAAAAGCGTAAAAAGAGAGATTTTGACTTTTTAAAGAGTCTAAACTCTTCCTTTCTCTTAGAATCGACCTGAGCTTCGACCAAGGAGAGAGAAAGAGTTGAGGAGAGAGAGAGACCTAGAGAAGCAAGGAGATCAAGCAAAGAGGTGAGTAAGCTTTAGATTTCCCTAGCTTTTCTCCTTAGCATGTTGTCTCCTCCTTTTGCTTTCTCTTTCTACGGTTTTAGAAGCTGATTTAGGTTAGGTTCAGAAGAGGGAAGTAGGAAAACTACTCTAGAAGGAGGGTAGAACTCATTTACCTTCATTTCTTCTTCCTTGCTTTCGTCTTGGAGAGCTTGAAAGAGGAAGGAAAGTGAGTAGAGTTCTAGAGAGAGAATCCCTAGATCTATAAGGGTAGTGAGGATTTAATTTGATAAAGAGCCTCTTTTAGCTTTGTGAAAATCATTTAAGATATGAGAGAATGATTTGATGCTCTTGTTATGCCTAGGCTCAAAGGAAGAAACTCCACCTTGTTGTGAGTGTGAAATCAAGAAGGGAGAAAAGGAATTGAAAGGGAAGACTTGTGTAATCCGATAAGGTAGCTCTCTACTCTTTTCTTGTTGCATTCTTGGTTGTGTAATAGTCATTATATGTTGTGTATGTGCTTGTATGATGAGATATGCCATTGATTTTGCCTTGATGCATCGGTACCAATATGCTTATGATATGATTGTGAAAATTGCTCGGGTGAGGTGGTGCCGAAAGTCCCTTGAGACGGGTGAGGAGGAGCCAAAAGTCCCTAAACCAAGGGTGAGGCCGATCCAAAAGTCCTAAAACTCGGGTGAGGCTAGACCGAAAGTCCCTAGAGCTTATTCTTGGCATTGGTTTGATTTCATGGCATGAAACACATATGTTGTGTTATGGTGATTTGTATGCATGCTTGACTAGTATATGCCTTGATTGCATCTTGAATGAGTATGAGCTATTGAGATTCTCCCGAATCTCACCCCCTTCCCCTCCCATCTTACTATCCAGGTGGTGTTCAAGGAGAGGCAAGCATACCTCATGGAGCCTAGTAGAGCATAGTTAGGAAGATGTATAGCTTTTTGGTTCTTTTGATGTATAAGGTGCCAAAATGAAGATGCACCTATCATTTTTGAGTTGTAACTATATGAGCATAGGTAGATACATGTACAAATGATGTATGGATAGTGTAAAGAGCTAAAGTAATGAGAATGTAAAAGTTGGCCTTTTGAGGCTTATATGGAAGGGTGTATTCTCTTCCATAGCATAGTGAATTTGGAATGTATGATGATTTGGGTTACTTAGACATTCCATATATGCTATGTTTGTACTTTTAAACTTACCCAAAAGAGGCTAGAGCATGTGGGAGGTCATTTAGACCCACTTTGAACCCCATGTGGTGCCAAAACTACCAATTGGGTGAGCTCCGTCAAAGTATGACCGGATGAGCTCTTCTTGGTATGGAATTTGGCATGCCTCTAGAGTCTATTGAGAGATTCTTGAGAAGCTAAAGTGGGTAATATTTGGAGGTCTAGAGAATATTTGGTGAATTGTTGAAATTGGGAATTTTCAATGGTTTGGTCATGGCACTGTACATTGAGTCCGAAAATGAAACCATGTCATCCATGGACCAAATGGTGTTCAATTGTCATGAAAATTTATGATCATAAACTAGATATCCACAGTGACCTATACCAGCTGGAAGCACCTTAATTGGAGGTCTGTAGAGAGAGAAACGTCTTGCTGAAGTTCTGTATCAGCATCAGGGAAGTTTCTGACCTTCATTACTGTTTCATCGGTTTTCGAGGTCTTAGAACTCCTGAAATGATCTGAACTGATTTTTATCCTCTATTTAACATCTGTAGCTTTCCAAATTGGTATAGTTTACCCAGATTGGAATTTTTTGGAATTAATTACGAATTTCCGAAGTTCATGATAGTAAACTGCACCAGTATCAGGGACAGTCGGACATCTGTTTCTATTTCGATGTCAATGAGGGTCTAAACGTTTTGATTGAAGTTGGGAGTTATTTTTAGTGTGAAGTTAACATCCCAATATTTCTATAGAGTTATGATTTGCTTGATTTCCATTTTTGTAGAATTAGTTGTGATTTTTCAAAGTTGGAGCCAGAAACATGATTTATGGGCCCGGTTGAGAAATGATGTTTTCTTGATTTTTGGCTTCATACCCGTGGTTTGTGAGTTGTTTGAGACTATGTCCAAGTCTTATAAATGGTGTTTGAGTAAAGAATGTGAATAATGGATTCACAGGACCCACGGGGCAAAATGTGACCGGTTAAACCCCGACTTTAAATAGTAAAATACCACGGTTTCGGTCATTTGTCTGGAAAATCATATGGAGTCAAGCCTAGAGGGAGATGAACTAGAGTGTAATTAGTAAGGTGTTACATTGTACAATCACTGAAATAGGTCGGTTTAAAAAGTAAGTCCCCTGAGATAAGTGATTCAAGGCCAAATAAAATTTGAATAAAATTTTAAATAGAAAATGAGGATTTAAGCCTTGAGTTGCCCAAAAACTAGGGTCGGAGTGATTCAAAAAATTTGTTGAAAGGCCAGTGGTATTTTCATAAATAAGTATAATTTTGGACAAATACCTAGAAGGGCTTTTTAAATGAAAAATTTTGAGTTGCCAAGGGTTCTTAGAGGCCCCAAAAACTATGGGAAGCCCCGGGACCGGTAAAGCCCCTCCGGTGTACTATTTCCAACATCGGTTGACCTGAACTTTGATTGATTCGTTCAAAAAGGTTTTAGCTCCGATTTGAGTGATTCCAAAGGTATTTTATTAAATTGGGAACCTAAATTTTATGATGAAAAAGACGGTTCTAAAAAAGGAGCTAAAATGAAACCGAAACGAAATTGCCATTACAGAAAGGTAAAATTAGAATTTATAGTTTCTTGAATGTTTTAAAGAGTTCCACACTTTTCTTCCTTCTTCTCCTCTTTAATGAGCACGACCCATTTTGCCCAAAATACAAAAAATCTTCAGCTCTCTTAGGCACACCAAAGGGAGGAGAAAAAGAGGAAGAAAGCTAAGGAAAAACTAGGTAATTTCATGAAATTTCTTGCTCTATCTTCCTCCAATCTTGTTCTCCTATCTTCATCCTTTCTTTCCATGGATTTTTTGAATGATTTGGTTCTGTTTTTGACCCAGACTTAAGGGGAGAATTTTGAATTTGCTAAGGAGAAGAGAATGAAGGAGAAAGACATTTGAAAGCTCACTTGAACCCTAGGTAATCTTTGCTTTTTGTTGATCTTCTCTTTCTCCTCCCTTTGTGTGTATTTCAGCCAAGAATAGAACCAAAGGAAGGGAGGATGTTCTGTCCAAATACAAGGAGGGAACAAGGGTTTTAGGCCATGGGGAGATGGAATATGGCAA
This sequence comes from Erythrophleum ivorense, assembly GCA_026724425.1. Classification (NCBI taxonomy): domain Eukaryota; kingdom Viridiplantae; phylum Streptophyta; class Magnoliopsida; order Fabales; family Fabaceae; genus Erythrophleum; species Erythrophleum ivorense. The sequence goes on from JAIUCV010000005.1 coordinate 42,152,577, forward strand.
GAAATTCCAAGAAAAATCAATAGAAAACAAGTTAGAAAAGTATAATGTTTTCTGGGGTTTTGAAAAATCTGATTTTGTGTGAATGTTTCCTTGGCTATTTGAATGTTTCCTTGAGCTCCTAATACCTTTAGAAAGCCTCCCAAGTGGCTCTCCCATCAAGGAAAAATCACAAAGTCCATGAACCTCTATTATGGTGCATATTTCGGCCAAGCTAGGTTCATTAGGTTAGGGGATGTTTTAATTTGTTCTAGCCTTGGTTTGAGACTTTATATGATGTTAAAAGATGGGAGAAACCATTGGAAAAAATTTAGAAGCCTTAGGTTGGGAGATGAGGCAATGGCTTCCATAATGTAACCTTATAAAGCAACATGGACCTAGGTTTGTGAAAGTGAGTGTGTGATGGCTTCATGGACCTTAAATGAGGTCAAGAGGTCTAAATATGGCAAGAGAATGGAACCAAGAATGTTAATTATGGTAGTTGCTTCATTAGGTCCTTAATGGAACCATATTGTGACAAATAGAACAAAGTGTAGTCTTAAGAGTGAGTTGGATGTTATAACTTGTTCCAAGAGTATAATTAAGTGTTGTTTATTGTGAATAGGCCAAGGAAATCCAACCCCACCTCCTTGTGTTTGTGGAACCAAAAAGGAGAGGAAACAAGCAAAGTAAAGCTTGAATTTGCACTAAGGTAGCTCTCCACCTTTTCTTGTTGCATTTTCTTGTTGCATATGGTGTCATTGTGTGCTTATGTGTATGTTTATATGTTTGAGACATGCCACTTGATGATATGTTGCTATTTTGGTACCAATATGCTTTCTTGAATGTCTTTGAATGGTGGAAATAGCTCATAAGGGTGAGGTAGTGCCAAAAGTCCCTTAATGTGGGTGAGGAGATGCCAAAAGTCTCATGGCATGGGTGAGACAAGGCCAAAATTCCCTTGGATGGATGAGGCTAAGTCAAAAGTCCTAAGAACCAAGAGTGAGGCAATCCAAAAGTCCTAGAAATGGGGTGAGCCAAACCAAAAGTCCCTAGAGCTCATTCTTGTGCTTGACATGAGTTTGTGACATAAAAATGTAAAAGATGAATGCTTCATGGATTGATTGATTGCATACTTGTACCTTTGACATGTTTTATGCCTTGAAAATGTGCTTGAATAGGTGTATGAGCTATTGAGATTCAATGAATCTCACCCCTCCTTTCTCTCATCTCATATGATCTAGGTGGAGTTCAAGATCCAAATGATGGAAGCCAAGGAGCTTAAATCTCCATCTCTTGGCAAATCTTTCCATTTTTTATGTACTATGATGTCTAGAATATCAAAGTAGATATGTAAATGTTATTTTTGAGCCATGAAGCTTTGAACAAGTGTAAAACTATGTAAAGTTAGTGTATGTATCAAGAATAGAGTTTAATGAATAAAATTGTATATTTTGACCACTTGGGAGCCCACTTGTGCATGTATGTTTATGGAAGTGATCTGGCGAATTTGAGTTGCATGAGGGTTCAGACCTTATGAGGGACTTATTTATGCTATATTTATGCTTTCTAAGTTGCTCAAATGTGTGTGGAACAATGGATGACTCATTTAAACCAAATTTTCCTCTTGTTGGGACCAAAATTGCCATATTCTTGAGCTATAGCAAAGTCTGACCAAATGACCTCTTCTTGACTTGAAATTTTGCATGCAAGTAGATCTTGCCTAGATCTTTTTGGGAAGTTAAAGATTAGGTCATTTGGAGATCTTTGGAATTTTCTATGATTTTTCAAAGTTGGTATCAGAATTTCAGATTTGCACCAGTACTGTTCATTTGGTCAGTTGTGAAATTGTGTCATCTGAGGGGCAAACATGGTCCAATGGCTATGAAATTTTATAGGAAAAAACTAGGCATTCACAAGCAATTGGAAGCACCTCATTTGGAGGTCTGAGCTAAGAGATATGAATTTTTGAATTTTTGGAACATAAATAGTAGCACAGCATGACCTGAGTCATTGTTCCATTGAATTTCAGTGGCTAAACGTGCTTGCCTTGGTTTGAGTCTATTTTTTTCATAAATTTAACATTCCTAAATTTCCAAATTGGTATCATTTGAATGGATTGGATTTTTGTGAAATTAATTGGATATTTTCGAAATTTATAGCAGACATTTGCATTAGTACCAGTAGCTGTCCAAACCTTTGCCCCTTTTCGTGTGTCAAACGCTTCTTGTGTTATGTTTCATGGCCTATGCATGTTTTTGGCATATATTAGACATGTTTATCTTTCTATAATGACCAAGAATGCATGATTTAAAATTTTCTAGAATTAGTTATGAATTCTGAAACTTCATATCAGTAAACTGAACTAGTGGCCTAGACAGTAGCGACCTCAGTGGTTTTTTGGATGTTAGATGTTCTCCCTTTAATTATTCATGAGTTGAAATTATTTTTACCATGGGGTATACATCTAGAAATTTCTGTAATGGTAAAGTTTGTTGGGTTTTGATTTTTGTGGATTTAGTTATGAATTTCCAAAGTTGTGACAGAAAAACTGAGAATTTGGCTGAAAATAATAGTGTGAGTTTGATGCTCCTCTTTGAATTCCACGAGTTGTGGGACAACTTTGGTGATGCAAATGAGTTGTATGTGTGTAATTAAATATGAGAATGTGATGTATGAGCTCATATGGTCCGCATGACACCGAATGAAATTTTCATACGCGACGCAATGCGAAATAAGACATTATTTTAATGCCATTTTTCCATTCCCTTTTATGCAATTCATCATGGGAAACTTAGAAATAATAGGAAGCAAGCTAAAAATATATGGTGTTACACCTATTTTGCCTAAAAACTAGAGAAAACACCAGCTCTCTTAGGCCACCATGGAGGAGCAGAAAGGAGAGAAAAAATAAGGAAAAGGTAAGAAATTTTATGGATTTTCATGCTCCTCCTTCTTCCAAACTTGTTCCTCTCCTCTTAAGCTTTCTTTCTTATGGTTTTATTGAAGTTTTTGGATCTGTTTTCAGGGAAGAACAGAGGGAAAGATTCGGATTTGAAGAGAGGAGGCCAAGGAAAGTGAGAAACAAGCAAGAAAAGCCATGGAAACAAGGTAAAATCATCATCCTATGGTAGCTATTCCTCCCCCTTTCTTCTCCCTATTTCATCCCATATATGTAGCTACAAGAAAGCTTAAATTTTGGGCAGAACCAAGGGTGAATTCTATGAATTTAAGGGAGGAGAGTAAGAATATGCAAAGAAATTCAAGAAAAGACCGTTGATTTTCAAGGTGGCAAACATAGGGTTTCATGGGTTCCCTTGAAAATCTAATTTGATGTAATTATTCCTAGACCTAAATGAATATTTAAATGAATTCCTAAGATCCTTAGAAGTCTCCCCATATGCATCTTCCATGTAAAAAACAAAGCAAACTTCCATAGAGGCTAAATGGTGCATAGTCTCGGCCAAAAGGGGTTGAGACACCTAGGGAGAGTTTTAAAATTTTTCAAGCCTATTTTTGAGTCATATATAATGAATGAAAATGAAGGGAAACCTTGGAAAAAATTTAGGAGGCCTAGAGAATGAATTGGTGTCTTAGGTTCCATAATATGACCTAAAGAAGCAACATATAGTTAGGCTATTTGTTTTAATTGTGTGATGACTTCAAGAGGCTCAAAAGGAGTCAAAAATCATATATGAAAGGAAAGAATGGAGCCTAAAACTCATTTGATGGGTGTTGTTTCATTAGGTGCATTCTTGGAACCATAAAGGGGTTAATAGACCAAGTTAGTATTTAAGGAAGATGTGTAGCCTTAGAATTAACTCCATGAACCTAATTGGCTTCCATATGATGTGTTTAGGCCAAGAGAAATGATCTCTACCTCCTTAGGTGTGTGAGGTTAAGGGAGAGGACTCAAGACTTAAGGAAAAAGTGTGTAAATGCAAGTAAAATAGCTCACTCCTCCTTCTCTCATGCATGAATGTATACTTGGCTTGTCTTTGAATGTGTATGTGTATTTTAAACTATGAAAAATGTTCTAGCATGAGCTCTTATTCCATGGGACCATGATGATGTTTTATGCTTTCAATTAATGCTTAATGTGTTTGTTTGGGTTTGCTTGGGTATGGTGAAGCCAAGAATACTTAGCCATGGTGAGGATGAGCCAAGAACCCTTAGAATTGGTTAAGATAAAGTAAACAGTCTCCTAAGAATAAGGTTGAGTCAAAAACTTCTTAAAGAAATGGGTAAGATAAATCTAAAATCTACAAGTGAATGGGTGAGGCTAATCTACTTACTTGGCAAGCCTATGTGTGTTATGTATGACCTGTTCAAATGTTAAAGATGACTCTTAAATGATTGCACATGTTAATATGTCTATGCATGCATTTGTAAAACTTGTTTTGCATCGTTTATGTATGATTGAAAGGGGAATGAGTTATTAGGATTCTTTGAATCTCCTCCCTTCCTTTCTAATGTTCTAACATTCTAGGTGGACTAAGAGAACAAGGAAATGAGAGCCAACCACTTAAAAGATGAGAGCATGATATCAAAGTACATGGATTTTGTTTCTTTAAGGCCATATGAGTGGCAAATGTTGTAATCCATTGTTGTATATGTCCTATGATGTTATGAACATGTATAATTATGCTAATCTATCATATATAAATGAGATTTAAGATTATATGTATGGAAATGTACATCTTGGACATATAATGGCAAAACTAGCATCATGGAAATATATGTAATAATAGAAGTGGAGAGGCCAAATTGAGATGCATGAGATTTGGAACCACTTGGGCAGTTCATACAAGTTATATTCATGCTTTTAAACTTGCCCAAGAGGTGCCAAACATCAAGGGAAGTCATTTGGACACATTTGGTATCTAATATGGAGCAAAATTGACTATATTAGAAAGTTATACAACTTTTTGTCCAAATGAGCTCTTTTTGGCCTGAGATTTGGGATAAAGTTAGAGCTTGTTGAAATTTTTTTGGGAAGATAAAAATCAGAATTTTTCGAGGTCTATGGAATATTTGATGAAATTTAAAAGTTGAAAATTTTTTTGATTTTGGTTCAGTGCATTGTTCGCTTTGGTCCGAAATGAAATTCTGTCATCATAGGGTAAATGATATCCAATTGCCACAAAATTTTACAAAAAGAAATTAGATCTTCCTAGTGACTTGTGCCAATGGGAAACACCTCATTTGGATGTCTAGAGAGGGAGATATAAATTTTTGAAATTTCTATCCAGTATCAGGCCTCTAAATAGACCTAGGTTATTGTTTGATTATTTTTTGAGGCCTGAAAGGCCTAAAATAGTATGAAATTATTTTTTCCATCTAGATAACATCTATAGCTTTCTATATTGATATCATTTTCATGGATTAGATTCTTATGAAATTAATTGGACATTTTTGAAGTTCATAGCAGAAATCTGTATCAGTACTAGTAGCCAGTCAGACCTTTGCACATTTTCGAATGTCAAACGTCTTCTACTTGGCATTTCATGATTTGGACACATTTTTAGAATAAATTAGACATATGTAGCTTTCTATAATGTTAAGGAATGTATGATTTTAATTTTTCTATAATTAGTTATAATTTTTCAAAGTTTGTGACCGAAAATGGAAAATTCTGGCCAAAGCTGCAACTATGAAATTTATGTATTTCCTTGCCTTGCACGAGTTCTAGGCCACTTTTGATGATGTAAATGAGTTGTATCTATGTAATTAAATATAAGATTGTGATACATGAACTCACATGGTTCACGTGATATCAAATAGAATTTTCATCGCCTACGTAATGCAAAGAAATTCATTATTTTATATGCCATTTTCTTGTGATTCTTAAGAAGTGCATGGCATGAAGTATAGAAAGTATATGAGAAAGGCTAGAAAGTTATGGTGTTACAAGAATAACATATGATTAGAGGAAAAAAACTTAACAAGTTCTAAAGGAATTAAGAATTTATACAATCTTACGGGTGCAGCGGAAAAGAAGACAAATTCTATCAAGGAGATGCATGTAAATATGTTTCCACATCCACTTACCTTTTCTAGACTTCTAGTTATAATTAATGATTTTTTTAACAAATTCATAATTTTATTTACAAGTAATACAATCCCACATTATAGGTTTAAGATGTGATACCATATAAAACGTTTTTCTTTTTAAGGCAAAGACATAAATAGCTTTAAAAACAAAAAAAGGAACTATACATACTCATACTATTGTGATTTTTGTCATTGGAAATCCACTGGTTTATGTTGAATGCATATGAAGTAACCAATTTCTATTCATCTTCTCTTGCATTATATAAAAAGATATTTTTCTTTTATTGAAATTCTTAAATATGCATTTAAAGTCCATGTTTTACTTGTATTTGAAGTTGTTGTACAATGAGCTTATAGTTGCTATAATTTAAGTGATAGTTTCTTTTATTATCCCAAAAATGTTGTTGTAATTTTCATTAATGTTGGTGTTTTATATTTTTAAATGTTGCTGTACTATCACTTAAATTTGGTGTTTTATTTTTATTTATAATTGCTATATTTTTTATTCAAGTTGTTGTTATATTTTTTAATTATAGTTTATGTAATTTTGTTTGAAGTTTTCAGCTTTATTGTAGTTAAAGTGTTTAGTTTATTTGTAGTTAAAGTTGTTGTAATTTTGATGTAACTTAGTGAATTTTTCTCTTGCTTTTTGGTTTATTTATGGTTAAATTTGTTGTAATTTTTTTTTTGTAAACACATAAAAAAGTTGCACCATTTAGGTGTAGGCCATTTCCATACTTTGGGAACTATGCCTCGCATTCAAAAAAGATCATGCCATGGGAAGGGACACTACATCCCCTTATGACATCTTAGAGGACTTAGATGCTAGGGATGAAAGTCTAAGACTAGAAGATATGGTGGACACTAATATGCCACATGAGATTGACCATGACAGTCCATCAGTTGACTTGCCCTAACACAAAAGAGTTGAGGCATCTTCTCATCCAAGGAAAAGGTGCAAGAGTAGTCGTGATTGGAGTGACTACATGGCTAAGGTGATCAATGCAGTTGGCATAGCTGTAATACCTTAACCTCTTTACCCTTAAATAATGGTCCCATTGTCTATCCCAATCCATTTTCAAGCATATTAGAAAACATTTGCAAGGAAGCATATGTCTTTCATACATGGGTAATTGTGTGATTGGGAGTTCATATACATAATTCATGGCTTTAGGGACCATGTGATTTCTTAAACATCATTTTTCATCTATAACATATCTATTTAAGAATATCACAATTTATCACATATATCTCGGGTTTGAAACCATATATAAGAAAAATCATGTTTTGCTCTTGGGTTGGCATGTCTAGAATTATAATATAAACTTTGAAAATTTATAACTAATTCTAGAAAAATTGAAATCCTACATATGATAGCTTTCTGGAAAGCTATAAATATTAACTAATGACTAAAAATAATTTTAGACCAATGCAATGGTGTTTTGCTCATAACAAAATAATAGAACAATACCAAAGGTCGAGCTACATTTATGGTACTATAATGCAATTTTTAAAATTTGGTTTTGCCTCTACAGACCTCCAATTAGGGTGATCTTGGTGGATATAGAAAGCTTAAGATGTCTAATTTATGCTATAAAAGTTCATAAGCATTGGACTTCATTTGGCCCACATGTGACACATAAATATAAATTGATCATATAAATAGTGCACATACCATTTCTGCATAATTTGGCCAACTTTGAAAAATCATAATAAATTCTGTAGAGCTTCAAATTGAGTGATCTTTGGCTTTGTGAAAAGCTATAGATGAGACCTACTTGTTGGCCAAATTTCATGGAAAAACACATTTATTTGGTCAGACTTTGGTTTAGCACACATAATGGTCACTTTTGAAGTCCAAATTGGTATCTCAAGGCACCAAAAAGCTTTCTTCTCATTTCATAGTCACTTGGGCACATCCAAAAGCATAATTATGACATATAAAAGCATGCCCAATAATCCAAATCACCATGGAGTTAAATCTCACCATGCTACCTACATCTATACACATGTCTACCATGGTGCTAGGATGTCAATCTTTAACATATGCAACCATCTAACTTCATGATTGATATACACATTATAAATACATACATTTAAACTGGTTCAAATTGTTACATATCATATAAAATTATATGGATACAATTCTTGACATCAATATACTATTAAAATATCTATTTCTCTACTCCTTTGTCAAAATGCCATGCTTCAAGACTTTTGGCCTCCATTCTTTAGTCCACTTGGCTCACTTAGACATAATTAGACATATGGAGGGGAAGAGTGAGATTTAAAGAATCTCAATAGCTCTTTACCCTTTCAAACATACATAGTGGATGCTAAAACATGTCAAAAAATGTATGCATGTCATACAAGCTTCTTATGAACATACATAAAACATTTTCTTAGTCATGTGAACTCATACATATCAAATATAGGCTTTTAAGGGTATTAGTCTAGTCTCACCCATCTTCCTTGAAATTTTTAGATTTACCTCACCTACTTTCAAGGGACTTTTGACTTAACCTTACTCTTCTTGAGACTTTTAGCTTTATCTTATCCATTTCTAGGGACCTTTGGCTTATCCTCACTCTTGCTAAGAGACTTTTGGCATTACCAAACTCATCTAAGCCATATTGCATGCATAAACATATTTTAAGAAATATAATGGTACCATAACATATAAGCAATGGATAGGAACATTTCTCATAGTTCAAATATATATACAAGCACTTAGACAAATAAACATCCAAGCAATGCATAAGAGAAAGGTTAGAGAGCTACTTTGAAGTCAATGTCACATACTTTTCCCTTGGACTTGTCTTCCCTTTTTCGGCCAAGCTCATAGAATTTGGTGGCACTTGATTTGCTTGGTCTAGACACATCAATTGAGACATATTTAAGTCATTGGAACAAGTTCTAACATCACACACTCTCTATGGAAGCTCACTTTATTATAAGACTCAATTATGGATCCATACAAGACACAATGAAGGAACTATAGGAATTCATGATCTTGCCTCCACTTTCTCCTTCAATCTAAGTCTCTTGACTCAATTTAGACTCCTTGGAGTCATCACAACTTCTTTTTAAGAAGCCTATCCATAAGTTACTTCTTTATGTCTTATTATAGAGCCTACACCTCTATCTCACAAACCAAGGCTTTTAAATTTTTTTCAAGGCTTTATTTGATGTTCCTCTATCATATCTAATCCCATTTTAGGTTTGGAACAATTTAAAACACTCTCTAGGTGGCTAAACCTCTCTTGGCTGAGACATGCTCCTAGTTTTTGCACCCATGGAGTTTGCTTCATTCTCTTTAGAGAATTGCCACATGAGTGACTTTCTAGGTGTCTTGAGAACTCATTCATACTCTTAGGTAACTTAAATTATCATTAGGAAGTCTTCTACCTATTAAGGTGCAATGAAATTCCTAACTTTGCTAACTTGTTTTCTAGTGCATCTTGATTGGATTTTTTTGCATATTCTTATTCTTCACACTCTATGATTCTTCCTTAGTTGGGTCAAAAATTATCTCCTCTTAGACAGGCCTATAGTTGGCCAAACCACTCATGGAAGAGAAATAACAAAGAAGTGCAAGGGCCATGATTCTTACATCACTTCAAAGTTTTTTCAAGATGCTTTGTTATGCTTCTAGCCTCTCCTTGGAATTCTGACTTCCCTCCTCTAGACCAACCATAAACCAGTCCCATATGAGTCATAAAAACCATAGGAAGGAAGAGGAGAAGGAGAGGAATAACCTTAAGGAAGGAAGGAGCATGAAAAACTTGACATTTTGTTACCTTTTTATAAGTTTTTCCTTCCCCCTTTGCTCCCTTCTTGGATGCCTCTTGAAGTTAGTCTCTCCTTTGGTCTTAAACAAAAGCAAAGTCAATTAAGTGGAGAGGAGAAGGAGGACGTGTAATATAAACGAAGAAGCTTCTTATAATTCCTTTTTTAAAATCCTATCCATATCTCTTTTATTGGCTATTTCCTTTTTAGCTCAATTCAACTCCTTTTTTAGAACTGTTTTTTTTTATCATAAAATTTAGGTTCTCTAACTTATAAAATGCTTTTAGAATCACTCAAAATGGGTTTAAAACCTTCCTGAATGAAAAAGTTAAATTTCTGGTTAACCGTCTTTCTAAAACGTAAATCAGAGGGGTTTTGACCATTCTAAGAGTTCCTATAGTTTTTAGGGCCTTTGAGAACCTTGGAAAACTCATTTTTCCCATTTAAAAATTCCTTCTGTGAGTTTTCAAAAAAGTGCTTAAAATTATAAAAATGTCACTACATTTCGTTAAATTTTGTTTAGTTATTTTGGCTCTGTTTTCAAGGCATTTTTGGCCTTGGATCCTTATTATTTAAGGTCTAGATTATTGTTCTAATTTTATCTGACTTGGAATCACTCAAAATGGGTTTAAAACATTCCTGAATGAAAAGGTTAAATTTTTGGTTAACCGTCGTTCTAAAACGTAAATCAAAGAGGTTTTGACCATTTTAAGGGTTCTTATAGTTTTTAGGGCCTCTGAGAACCTTGGAAAACTCATTTTTCCCATTTAAAAATTCCTTCTGTGAGTTTTCTAACAAGTGGTTAAAATTATAAAAATATCACTACATTTTGTTAAATTTTGTTTAGTTATTCTGGCTCTGTTTTCAAGGCATTTCTGGCCTTAGATCCTTATTATTTAAGGTCTAGATTATTGTTCTAATTTTATCTTACTTGGAATAACTCAAAATGGGTTTAAAACATTCCTGAATGAAAATGTTAAATTTCTGGTTAACTGTTATTCTAAAACATAAATCAGAGGGGTTTTGACCATTCTAAAAGTTCCTATAGTTTTTAGGGCCTCTAAGAATCTTGGAAAACTCATTTTTTTCATTTAAAAATTCCTTCTGTGAGTTTTCTAAAAAGTGCTTAAAATTACAAAAATGTCACTACATTTTGTTAAATTTTATTTAGTTATTCTGGCTCTGTTTTCAAGGCATTTCTAGCTTTGGATCCTTATTATTTAAGATCTAAATTATTGTTCTAATTTTATCTGACCTTAATTCATTCTATTCAAGGAACTCTTTTTATATTTGGTAAGTTTCGTACGTCTATGGAAAAATTAGATGTTACAACAGCTATTAGTAATAGCATTCAATTGGCTATGGACAAAATGTGCACTTGTTTGGAAAGGTTGGCACACAAGGTTGCCATGGATGAGCAAGGAAAAAAGCTATGTGAAGCATTACTTAAGGTTGATGGCCTAATGTAGTTCGAGCTATATAAGGTGTTAACCAAGATTGCTAAAGATGATTGATTACTTGTTTTGTTCCTTATCATTCTAGATGAGTTAAAGGCAGATTGGATCTAGCATGTGCGTGGATAATATGTTGTCTTCTTGTTATAACACCTATGTTTTTTATGTGACATGGGTAGTTTATCTTTTTTTGGTATGTCACCTTTTTAATGGATAGTGTTGATTGGTCATGCTAATGGGAGGTGATGACTTTTTGGAAAAGGTGTTTTTTTGGATGTTTTCATTGGCCAGTAAGTGTATGCCCAAAAAAGGCATGTAATTTTGGTGTAAATATTGGCTAGGATGTGTGTGCCTAGGATAGTTGATGTTTTCTAACTACGGGTGTCTACCTAGTACAAGTAATGGAAAATTGATTTAAATAAGTGGCTGTAATACATGTGTGTTAAGGATACAAAATGTAGATGGTGTAGATAAGTGGCTACAATGGACCTTTAGGAGGCCATATTTCTTGGTGTAAAAATTTGGCTTCAGTAGGGTTTTGATTTTTTTATGTGAATAGGTTAGGCAGCATTTATGCCAATGAAAAGCTTTATTTTGATGTAAAAAATTGGCTAGGTATGCCCATAAGTGGCACTTAGGTTATATGTCTTTGGCCATGAGAAAGGCTTTATTTTGGGGTATCTAATGCATATGACAATTCTACTATTTTGATGTATATAATGCATATGACAATTCTTATATATTGTCAATTGTCTTTGTTATATCATTATGATAATTCTCAAAGAATTTTGGCTATGTTCTATAAACACAAAGCTTCCAAATCAAAGTTTTCCATCCTAAAATGAGTTGCCTCTAAAAATACTGTGGGTCTCACAAATCAAATCTACTAGAACAAATTAGAATTTTTTTTTTGGACTATATATACATTAACTCATCTTATAGCCATCTTCTTGCAACAAGTAAAGGTCTATAACCAGCGCTAATGTATTGTATAATTTAATGTTGCACATATGGGTGGCTATCCATTTTTAAAATCTTATAAAAATAAATTCAATTAGAATAACTAAAATTATAGTAGTGTGCATCAAGTGTAAGCTATTCGAATGTTATAACCTGCTCAATTTGATATATTGATACATTGACAAAACACTCTTATCCATTTATCTCACTTAAATATTTTTCCACATACTACATTAACCCAAATATTGACATTTATCATACAAGATACAGCAAAAGTGACTAACTTACATAACCAACACATGATTAAGTAGCAAAAGTGACACACTGAATATCAAGATTAGTACATAAAAATTGGAGATTTAGCAAACATATCACCAACATATAATCCAAAGTAATAAAACCATTTTCAATCGATCTACAACTCTCTCTAGGCTTGTTATTTGTTGCCTCACACCAATCTTGGTCCCTTCCATGGCCTCGTCTATAATACCATAGCTACCTTAGCTAGCCTCCTTACATAAATAAGTCTCATACATGAATTTTCTCAAGAAAACAAAGAAAATAATACAATTTATTTGCGTTACGTCATCCATAATTTCTTTGTTTTGGCTCCGTGGGCCTTAGGGACTCCCTCATATCATTCTCAAATTTAATTACACCAATACAACTCAAAATCATCTCAAAAAATTGCCAAAAACCCAAGCTTACATCAAGCATACATAAATATTAATGGTTCTACCTCGGGTTCAGTCTGCAGATTCTGTGCATCAACTTTGAAAATTCGTAATTAAATGTAAAAAAATCAAAATAAGCTATGCTATTCTTCCTAGAAATATCTAAGTGTTAAATTTACACTAAAAATAATTTCAAGTCATGAACATAGTATCTGGACCTTGTTTGACATCAAAAAAGGCACAAAGGTCTGGTTGGCTACTGATACTGCTATAGATCTCTGATATAAATTTCAAAAATATCTAATTAATTTCAAAAAAATCTAATCCATGCAAATAATACCAATATGGAAATATGTGGATGTTAGATTTATGTTAAAAATAAATTCAGACCAAAAACAACACGTTTAGCTACTAGAATTCAATGGAATAGTAAGCAAGGTCGTGCTACACTACTGATGCTATTCCAGAATTTCAAAAATTCATAACACTTAGCTCAGACCTCTAAATGAGGTGGTTCTAGTTGCTACAAGTCACTATGAATGTCTAGTTTATGTCTACGAAATTTTGTAGCCATTGGACCATGTTTTCCTCTCAGATGACACAAAATCACAACTAACCAAATGAACAGTAATTCTGCAAATCCGAATTTCTGATACCAACTTCAAAAAATCATAAGAAATTCCATAGACCTCCAAATGACCTGGTATTTGACTTTCCAAAAAGCTCTAGGCAAGATATAATTTCATACCAAGTTTCAAGTCAAGAAGAGGTCATTTGGTTAGACGTTTCCATAGCTCAAGATTATGGCACTTTTGGCTCCAAAAAGGGGGCAAATTTGGTCCAAATGATCCATACATTTTTTCACATCCATTTGAGCAACTTTGGAAGCATAAATACAACATAAATAAGTCTCTCATAAGATCTGAACCATCATGCAAATCAAATTCATTATGACACATCCATAAACATACATGCATAAGTGGGCTCTCAAGTGGTCAAATTGCATATTTCCATTCATTTAACTCCATTCTTGATACATACACTATCATTACATAGTTTTACACTTGTTCAAGGTTTCATGGCTCAAAAATAACATATACATATATACTTTGACATTCTAATACATAAAAAATAGCAAGATTGCCAAGAGATGGATATCTAAGCTCCTTGGCTTCCATCCTTTTGATCTTGAACTTCATCTAGGCCATATAAGATAAGAGAAAGGAGATGAGTGAGATTCATTAAATCTTAATAGCTCATACACCTATTCAAGCACATTTTCAAGGCATACAACATGTTAAGGGTACAAGTATGTAACTAACCAATCTATGAAATATTCAATTTCATATTTTTATGCCATAACCTCATATCAAGCATAAGAATGAGTTCTAGGGACTTTTGGTTTGGCCTCACCCGATTTCTGAGACTTTTCGATTTGCCTCACTCATGCCATGAGACTTTTGGCATCTCCTCACCCATATTAAAGAACTTTTGGCACCACCTCACCCTTACGAGCCATTTCCACAATTCAAAGACATTCAAGGAGACATATTGGTACTAAAATAACAACATAGCATCAAGTGGCATGTCTTAAAAATATAAATATACACACAAGCACACAATGACACATATACAACAAGAAATGCAACAAGAAAAGGTGGAGAGCTACCTTAGGAAATTTGAAGCTTCACTTGGCTACATCTTCCCTTTCTTGGCTGCACACTCACAATGAGATGGATCTTGACTTCCTTGGCCTAAACACCATAAATAACATTCAATTACTTTCTTGAAGCAAGCTAAAACATCAAACTCACACTCAAGACACACACTTTGCCTAATGGTCATATAATGGTTCCATTATGGCCTAATGAAGCAACTACTATAATTCAAGTTCTTGGCTCCAATTTCTTCCTTTATCTAGGCTTCTTGACTTCATTTAAAGTCCTTGGAGCCATCACACACCCATTCTCCCAAGCCTAGATATATGTTGCTTCACAAGGCTACATTATGAAAACCATTGTCTCATCTCTCAATCTAAGGCTTCTAAATCTTTTCCAAAGGTTTCACCTACATTCTTTTATTGTATAAAGTCCCAAATCAAGCTTGGAATAATTTAAGACATTCTCTAGCTATTTCTATGAGTCTTGGCTGAAATATGCCTTTATTAGGGACCTATGGAGTTTGCAATTTTTCCTTAATGGATGGGGCACTTGGGAGGCTCCCTAGGAGTCTTAGAAACTTAAACAAATACTCACATATGCTAGGGAATTCTTGAATCAACCCAGATTTCAGATTATGTTCAAGAACCCTACACTTTCCTAACTTGCATTTCACTAGTTTTTCATGCAATTTCTTAGTATTTTCCAACTCCCCATGGTCTAAAACCCTCAATTCTCCCTTATTTTAGAACAAAATCTCCTCCCCTCTCATGGCTCTGGTTTGACCGAATACACACACTAAGGGAACAAGAAGGAGAGGTGATGGAAAGGCAAGAATTTACCTTAAATCAAGCATTCTTCAAGAGTTTTTCCTCTTCACTCTTCCTCCTCCTTGAATTTTAAAATTATCTCTTTTGGTCTGACCCCAAACTAGCACTAAAAACTTCATTAAAACTATGAAAAGATAAAGCAAGAAGAGGAGAATGAAGTTTCAAGAGGAAGAAGTGTAAAAATCCTAAATTTTCTCACCTTTCTTTAGCCTTTTCCTTCCTCCTTCTTGGTTCCTCTTGTGCATTTTTCTCTTTAGCTCTCTTATTTGGTTTGGACACTAAAGCAAGTTGGTTAAAGAAAGCCAAGTATGGGATGCCATATATAAAGGGAAATTAAGAGAGAAGTGTTCCAAAAAAAATGACAATTTCATCTCTTGTGCGTGGCATTTCCGTTTCAGGCTCGTTTTAGCTCCTTTTCGATAACCTTCTTTTCCATCATAAAATTAAGGTTCTCTAATTTATAAAATAGCTTTGGAACCACTCAATTTGGAGCTAAAACCTTCTCCAACGAAAGGGTCAAAATTTGGGTCAATTGACGCTCAAAAACGAACACCGGAGGGGTTTTAACTATCTCAGGGTTTCCCATAGTTTTTAAGGCATCTGAAAACTCCGGAGAACTCAAACTTTCCATTTAAAAAGCCATCCTATTAGTTTTTCAAAAATTTTCTGAATTTATGAAAATGTCATTGGCCTTTCAACAAATTTTTTGAATCACTCTGACTCTAGTTTCTAGGCAACTCAAGGCTCAAATCCTTATTGTCTATTATTTAAAATTTTATTCAAGTTTTATTTGGCCTTGAATTACTCATCTCAAGGGACTTGCTTTTCAAATTGGCCCGTTCTGGTGTTTTTACAACATACCAGATGTTACATCCTCCAATCTCACTCTCCTCTACCAAAGTTCCCCAACATCTAAGTTCATTGTACATACATATAAATTGAAGCCTTATCCCTACACGCTTGGATGCTCATTGCTGATAGAAGGTGGGAGCCATTGCCAAAACTTGCATTGGTTTTGGGTGTATGTTACAAACAATTTCCCTAGCCTTTTCTCTATCTTTGAAATCTTTATGGCTGCCTTTCGCTTACAGAAGCAATTCTTATTATGAAATTTAAGACCATTAGGCCTACTACTATATCACCAACACTTGATGTAGACATTATAACTTACAATTGAGAATTACAATTAGTCCAATTATAAAACACTTTACTCAGCTAATGTTAATCTTTTACTGGAATTAGCATATGCACAAGTTATAGCTCATGAATATTAAGTAAATTCCATTATGCATGCAAGCTCTAAATAATCTAAAACTAATGCAAAGTATACCAGTTTATCATAGTTGATCAATTTTTTTCTTTGCCACTTTTCACAGAATTTCCTTCTTTTGTTTTGGTAGGTTAAAAAATATAAGTGGAAACTAAAATTTTTTGTGCAGCATTTGTTTTGGGGATGAGAAATAAAAGATTATATAGGTTTTCTTAATATATGCAAGTTTTAACCTCTTACCCTTACTTAGATGCACAGTTTGTTGGAATTTTATCAATTCATGGGCTTATAACTATGGTATGTATGCTAACTGTAGCTTGTAGTAGGTCTCACTTGAACATGATTATTTTGTGATCTTTGAAACTTGTCCTTCTTTTTTCTTTGGAAAGAGAATGAATGTTTTCTTTTGTTTGGTATGTAGAATAGAGTGATGTTCTATGTATGTATATTTGTGCATAATGTTTGCTTTTACACAAATTTAAAACATATTACTTATAACAAAATGTTGCTATACATCTATAATTAGTTATACTAGAATATATTATTTATTAGCTATTATTCTCTTTAAACTAGAATATATCAGTTACCACTTAAACTAAAAATGGTCCTGCAAATGCACTTGGTCCTATGATGTATTTCTTTTTATTTCTTATTAAAGGTAGAAAAGTTATGTCCTCATCATAGTAATGACTGCATATGCCTATCTTTGACCTATCTATGTAGTTATATGCTACGTAAAATCTATAATTATCTAGTGTCATGCATTTCCTTCTAGGATGAATTTCTTTCCCCATATGCATTTTCCTTAACTTTAATTCTTCTCCCTTCCCCACATTTTGCCCATGTGTGATGCTTCTTACATTTCTCAAAATTCTTGTTGAACTGAATAAATGTAATAACTTTTTGTTAATTTATTCCTAACCGTGATTTTCATGATACTAGATAAATCCTCAATTGTATGGAATGCACCATGTTAGAATGCCTTTGCCACTTGAAATGGAAGAGGAGCTTGTTTATGTCAATGTAAAGCAATATCATGGTATTTTAAGGCAAAGGCAATCACATGCTAAGGTTAAGCTTGAAAGGAAAGTTATTAAAGTTAGACAGGTATGGTTGATATGTTGACTTAGTTATCAATTTTATATTTTAGAGAGAACTTAGGATATGTTTCATACATTATATAGATTATAGCTTACTATTAGATCTTTTCCACAAAAGTAGAAACTTATTGAGGAGAAAGGAGACCATACCTATAGAAATTTAGAATGAAAAAGAAATAAGGAATAAATACATAAAAAAAATTATCATGCATTAATAGTAATAGTTTTACTGCAACACTAGCCGAAAGCCATACATTCATGTGTAATGGCAAATACACAATGAAAGATACAATAGGTGGGCTATCAAATTTATATATTAAAATCATCAAAGAGTCATAATCAAATTAACAAACATTAAACTAAGGATTGGTTATGTTTTGCAAAACACCAAAGATTCAAGATGAAAAATGTAATAATCCATAAATAATGCAAGTAGGGGTATTGATAGATTTAGCGAATGCTTTAATATAGGGTGAATTTATATTTGAAAACTCAGGTGCCATGACTACTAATCACATATGTGAGAAATTCACCCACATAATAATATAAAACTACAAAAATGACAGCACAGAACTAGATTATAATAGAATAGAACAGAAATTCACCCAAAGAATAACATAAAAGAAAAACCAATTCACCCACAAAATACCCAAAACAAGGGAATGATATAATTATCATAATCATCTTGGAAACAAGAAAAATCTCAATGGAGTAACACAATGGACCCACAAGTGGAAATGGGTTATACAAAAATTGAAACTTGATTTCTTTAATATGAAGAACAAAATGTACAAAGGTAAGCATGAGATTAAGAAGGAAATATATATATATATATATAGTTGATAAAGGATACCTTAGTAAAAGAGCCATAACTTCTATAAAGTGAGCTCAATTGAGAGAGAAGCTGTGTTGGAGAAAGGACTTTGACAACGGATGCAAAAGATGGGTGCTGTAATGAGACTTGGAAAAGCTAATTATTGGTGTCTGAAATCCATGATGGCTATAGGAGGTTTTCAATGGAGGAGGCTTATTCATTTGTCTAGCTATAACTCATCAAAATCAAGGCTTTGAATTAGGGGATTGTGTTTCTTTTTTCCTATTTTTTCTTTATTCCAAAAATTTGAATAACAAAGTAGGAAAAAAAAACCAATGTTACTTTTTTAATTTATTAATCCAAAGGTGTTATGGTCTTTTGGCCCTTTTTCCTTTCCATATCTCCTTTTTTTATTTTAAATCAAACCAAACATAAAAAAAGCCATTTTATTCCCATTCCTTCTTTGGTCATACCAAACAGAACTTAGGTATCAACATTCCTATCTATTCTTGTTTCCTTTCTCATCAAAATTCATTTTGCATATTGTCAAGATTCATGCAAAACCTTTGCTAGGCGCCAAGGTAAGGTATATAGCTAGCCTCATATGATTGCCTCCTTCCTCCTATCCAAGGCTATTTTGTGTAAATTAAGATTATGTTCGAAATTGTGATGTTTACTTTTAATTTTTATAGAAAAAATAATAAATTTTTATTTGATTAATTTTTTTATAATATTTGTTTTTTATTTTTTAAAACTATAATTATAAATATGTTTTTTAAAACAACTACACTATAAATAATATGTCCAATAATAAGATTGATTTAAATATAATTCACTATATCTTTGTTATTAAATTTTTTAAATCAAATTATGACAAGTAAAATTTTTTTAAAAAAAATTCAATTATGCAATGCTAAATTTTAAAAATAATATATTTATCTATAAAAAATATATATTTGTTATATTTAATAATATTGTCTTTTGTGCTTTATTTAGTTTGTAATGGCACATAAAAATAATAATAAAAAGGAGTATAAAGTATTTTATTACGTTGTATATTTTCCTTACTTTATTATAGTAGTTGTCATGTCCAACTTAGCAAGCACCCAATCATTTGATTTTTTTAGTATGCTCGTGCATCTCTTTAAGCACATGTATGAGTAGTTTGCTTGATGATATTTTTCCCTTAATGGTTGTAGTCAAATTATTATGTCAATCCATTACCTCTAATAATTCATATAATAAAAATGAAATTTTCAATAATATTATTGCCAAAATTATTTCCTTAACATGGCACTTATGTTATTTATTTTATTAATTTGTCATGACATTGATGAATTAGGAAAGACAAGTCCTAAATGCCTATATTTAGTGACAATCATTTCGGGGTTACCACTAAAAGTTCTATCCTTTGTCACCATAAATAGTTAGTTTCTTGTGGTGCAATACAAATGGTTGACATAAAAAAATGTCTTATTAGTGGCAACATGATTTGCCACTAAACTATTATAGGTCATCATTAAATATGTTATCAATGGCAACTGTTTGGGGTCATCCCTAAATATTGCTATTAATAGTGACAAAAGTCATCAATAAAAGTCCTATTTTAATTAGTGGCTATCCTTCTTCATAGCAAATTAATGCAAATACAGTGGTGATAGCGACTATTTAGAGGTCACCCCTAAACATTCTTATTAGGATAGAGGTCACTATTAAAAATCTTATTTTACTGGTGACCCTCCTCTGTAGCCAAATTAACAAATATATAATGGCTAGGGATGTCACCATTAAATACTTTTTTAATGGTGACCCTTTTGTTGCCATTAAAGCATTTTAGTATCATAAGTTCCAACTGCATCCTTATGACACCTCACATGTCACCATAAAAAAGTCTTTAGTGGCGATTTTGGGACTTTTAATGGCAACTTTTGTCACCACTAAAAGAATTATTATTATTTTTATAGTAATTGTTTTAGTTTGACACCTTTAAGGATGACCCTCATATGGAAGTTATCATGGATGACAACTTTGTTCCAACTCCTTCAGAGACTAGCTTCAATGCCTTCACAAGTAAGCTTGGATCTAACATTATTAAATTGACTAGTAAATGCAATCGCCTGACAACCAGTATTTTAGTGTATGGGGGGGCAACACACAACTTTATCAAAGGGTCCATTATCAAAAAGCTTGAAATTCCATAAACTCCAATTTCTCAATTTAAAGAAGTTGTAGGTAATAAGGCTTTCCTTTTATGTAATTTCAAGTGTCCTAAAGTTAGTATTGCAATCCAAGGGCATGCTGTGGTAGTTGATATATATGTGTTAGATTTAAATGAAGTGGATGTTATATTAGGGTAGAGTGGATTAAGAGCTTGGGACCCATACTGATAAATTACCATACCCTTGCCATAGATTTTCATTTAGATAGGCAAGCTGTGCATTTATAAGGTGAAACACCCTTTAAAATGAAGCCAATATCTTCATAGCAACTCAAGAAGATAACTGCCCATTTTGCTTGCATTTTCAAAATCAGACAGTAACTCATGATGCACCACCTATTGAGTTGGACTCTTTGCTTCAACATTATCATCACTTATTTCCATAACCCATTTCTCTTCCTCTTTAAAGAGCGTATGATCACTAATTTTTTTCATAGGACCATGTGCAAACAATGAATGTGAGGCCATACTATTATCCTTTATTACCAAAAAATAGAAATAAAGAAATTGGTAGTTGAAATGCTTAAGATAGAAGTCATTCAGCTATGTTATAATCCATTCTCCTTTCTAGTGCTTTTAGTCAAAAAGAAATAAGACACTTGGTGTCTTTGCGGTTTCCCATACCAATAATAAATGAGCTTTTAAATGAATTGCATGGTGCCACATCTTTTCTAAGCTAAGTTTCAATCAAGATATCATCAAATTTGCATGGCAGATGTAGATATTTACAAGACAACTTTTCACACATACCAAGGGCACTTTGAATTTCTAGTTATACCCTTTAGTTTGACTAATACTCTAGCTATCTTCCAAGCCATTATGAATCATTTGTCCTTACTCTTTTTAAGAAAGTTCATGACTACCTTTTTTTATGATATTATGATTTATAGGGATTTGGAATTTGAGCATTTCCTTCTTTTGAATCTAGCCTTTCACAAATTGGCTAGCAACTCCTTCTTCATTAAATAGTCAAAGTTCCAATTCTATCAACCATTAATGAAGTAATTGGGTCACATGGTCTCAGTCTCAGGTGTAGCAACTAATCATGGAAAAATTCAAGCCATGATTGACTGGGCAACACCAACCAATATGAAGCAACTAAGAGGTTTTTAGGTCTCACTAGCTATTACTGGCGTTTCCTTCACCATTATACATAACAAATAGTTCCTTTAACTTAACTTCTAAGGAAGGACAACTTCTATTGGAATGAACAAGCTTTAGCTTTTATGGAGTTAAAAATTAAGATGACCCAAGCACCTGTGTTAGCCTTGTCGACCTTTTAGCATTGTTTGAAGTAGAAATGGATTCACCTAGTGCAAGCATGGGTGTTGTACTCATCCAAAAGAAACACCTCTTAGCCTATTTTAGCAAACAGTTGAGTATAAGACTAAAACATGCTTCAACATATGTTAAAGAAATTTATGCCATCACTCAAGTAACATAAAAATGGCAACATTACTTGCTTGGCAGACAATTAATCATCAGCATAGACCATAGAAGCTTAAAGGAGTTAATGATTGAACCCTTGCAAACTCTAAAGCAAATGCATTACCTTAGCAAGTTAAGGCCATTTAACTATTCCATTGTTTATAGGCCAAGCAGGTATAATAAAGTTGCAAATGCTTTATCACAAAGAGATAATGAGGGTAGTTGAGGATAATATATTTTGTAGGCCTTATCTTTAATTCATTTAAATTTGTGGGCATAGATACAACAAGAAAACAAAACTAATAAAGAGTTGAGAGAGTTACATGACTCATTAAATCAAGGTAACCAGTTGGAAAGGTTTGAAATCAAAGATGGAGTGCTATTCTTTTAGCAAAAATATTTCCTTGTTAAGAACACCCCATTGATTGACATCATTCTTCATGAGTACCACATAACAAGTATAGGGGGACATGCATGATTCCTTACACTTACAAAAGAATTTTAGGGAATTTTTATTGGCCATATTTGAAGAAGAGAATTCAAGACTTCATTTCACATTGCTTGACATATCAATAGATTAACGTCTCAACTACTAAACCTGGAGAATTGTTGTAGCCTTTACCTTTTCCCTCATGGTTGTGGGAGGATATTAGCATGGACATCATCTTACACCTTCCAACTTCAAATGAATTCATTGCTATCTTCGTAGTATGGGCAAGTTATCAAAGATGGCTCATTTTAGGGCTTTAAGACCAAGGCATATAGCTAAACAGGTGGCTAATCTGTTCATTTGATTAGTGGTTAAATTACATGGATTCCCTAAATCCATTATTTTAGATAGGGATTCAATATTTATGAGTACTTTTTAGAGACATTTGATGAAATTTAGTGGAACTATGCTTGAGTTCAATTCTGCTTATCGTGTACAAAGTGATGGACAATCAGAGGTGGTGAATGGATACCTAAAGCAATATTTGAGAGCCTTCTCACACAACAAACCACACTATTAGTTATTATCTGCCTTGGGCAGAATGACCTGATAACACTAGCTTCCATTCTTCAATAGGCACCACACCATATGAAGCAATTTATGGGCAAAAACCTCAACCCATCCCTAGCTATAAAATGGGTGACTCTTTATCCACACAGTTGATATCACATTGCAAGATAGGCAAGACATCATTTTGGATTTATAGCAGCACATATCAAAGGCTCAAAAAGGCATGAAGAAACAAGCTGATACAAAATGAAGAGATAAGACATTCTAAGTGGGGGATCTGGTTCGCAGGAAGTTTCACAAGTATAAACAACAATCTGTGGCAACTAAGAAGAACTTCCAATAGGCCAAATGTTATTTTGGTCCATTTACAATAACACAGAAAATTGGTACAATGGCCTATGCCGTGGATCTTCCCCTAGAGGCAAAGATACATAACATGTTTCATGTGTCACTTCTCAAAGAATACAAAAGTCCCTTGCCTACTGCTTTTGAGATAGCTTGGGAACCTATAGAAGTGATTGAGCTGACACCACTGCAAATTTTGGCAGAAAGATTCATACATGTGGGTAACCAAGTTAGACCTCACTTTTTGGTTGAGTGGGCTCAACAATCCAAAGAGGATGATAGTGGGAAGATGTGGAGACAATTCGAATGCTATTTCTTCGCTTTGAGACAAGGTTAATCTACAACGAGGGAGTGATGACACCAGACCCAGCGTAATTGGCCTAGAGAAGGAGCCCATGAACCAGCCCAGACCTAGAATGATCAGAGAAAGGAAGCCACCCACCTGGATGACTGATTATGCTACATGATTCGAAGGAATATCTCGAAGGCTAGATGTCAACATGCTAAGAAGCATCGTTAAGTTTGTTACGCACTCAGCTCAGCTAATTTGTCGTCTTCTCTTTTACATTGTTTCTTCATTTTATAGGAAAGGGAGTGAAGGGATTCAGCAGAATGTGAATGTTAGATTAAGTTCCCTGATTCTCCATTTAGCTTTTTTTTTTTCCGCTTTCAAGTTAACTGATTCTAACATAAGTTGCTCTTAGCCAATAAAATTTAGTGCCCCGTCATTAAATGATGTTCATATGTTATTGTTCCAATAATGCTTTTTTTTTTTGTAAAATATAATTTATTATCTTGTATAATTTATTTTCACTTGATTATCCTATTCCTGTAGTTTAAAAGTTTAAGGTATATCTTGTGTTCTATTTTGTTAGCATGCACTATATAGTATCCTGCAGTAAAATTTTGTCAAATATTTAATGAAATAAGCATATGAAGGGTACACGACTAATTTTTTTCCCCTAAATAATCAACCAGAAGCCATAGTTTCCTAATCCTTAATTAAAATCTCTAATCTCCAACACCCACAGCGACAGAACACATTCCTCCTAAATTCATTACAGATGATAAGAATATGAAAATGTCATGAAGAATTATACGGCGCGTGTGGTTCAACTTTAAAATTGTAATGCTCATAGTTCAAGGATGGTCATGATTAGCAGCGGCCTACTTGGTGTATAGCCCTCCATGATTCTCCCTTAGAAACACCCAACCAAATGGTAAGCTTGACTTTGACATAGAGCTATTAGTAACCTAAATGTGCAAATTATGCTTCATGATTACATTTGTGTCATAATTTTTTTTAAAAAAAAATTGGTGATTTTGCTGTGCTTGTCATACTTGATGAGCTACCATGTTGGACCAAAACCCAATGAGTATGTGAATCTTCCTATGTTCTTTGGAGATGGGAATCTTTTTAGTCTTCCTTACCTAGAAATGAATGGTCTTTCAAACTCAATTAAATATAAAGTCCCGTTTGAGCCATAAAATAATTTTTATAAAAATGTGAATGAGAATATGAATGTGAATGAATTTTGAAAGAATAGAATAATTATGTTTTGTATGTTATAAAAAAATAAATAAATTTCATTGTCGTATTTGATTAGAAAGAAACAATACAAAAATAAAAATATAATATTAATAAATGACCATAATATTCTGGATGCAAAAATATATTAAAAGATTCATTTTTTTAAAGATTTTATTCTGATGAAAAAATTTAAAAAAATATGTTTAAAAATTTTTAAATATTTTAAATATTAATTTTTTTTTATTTTTTAATCTTAAAAAAATCAAACATGATATATGAAACATTGAAACTGAAATGATAATGATGCAAATTCTCATTAATTCCTTCATTTACTCCATCGATCCTTCAAAATTTTGAAAAAATCCAAATTATTGTGCAAAATAGATACTGTACAAAATGTAATGAAGATTGAATGCTACCGAGCAAATATGCACTTTGATAGAATTTTATTTCTATCAAAGTGGATGCATGCACACAGTCCTAGATGAGTTGTACTGTTCATGACTTCGGAACAGGCGGCTTCCTCCAAAGATTATAAATATAAAGATTTTATTTCCATTCTTTAATGAACAATGAAGATACTGCATACCAAACGAACGGGCGTAAAACTATTGATTTTGATAGTTTTGTTCTCTAATGCACATTTTCTACAGGTGATTGAAATTATTTGAATTAGACCTCAATTTCACTTTCATATTAACAAATTTAGGTCTATCGGTGTCATTATTAATCTTCGAATATACTGAGAATAGGGTTAACAAGTGGCAAAAAGATAAAGTTGTAGGCAAATGAATTGAAGAAAGAGAAAATGGGTAAATTAATATGGAAGTTGTCCATAGAGGAATCATCACATATTTGACCTTTGCATAAATGAACAATCAATCATACATATTAATTTAAATGAATTAATCAAATGACGAAGGCCTTCTACACGCTGCTAATACAGCCTGCTGTCCAAGTACGTATCTTCATAGAAATTCCAATACAAATGCCAAATAGGCACGTGCGAAACTCCTCTATGAAGAGCCCTCCAAATAATTAATTAATAGGAATAAAAAAATATGATTTAAGTCAAGTAACATTGGCAGTTAACTAAGGGTTAAGAGAAACGTGGCTGGTGATTTAAGTCAGATAAGTACGTTTAAAATAATTGATTTCTCACTATACAAATCTTAGAAATATTTGTCTTAATTATTTGTTGGCATATAGACTCAATTGTTAATTAATTTGTACTCAAATGTTGACTGTTGAAGTTATATATATAGAGAGAGAGAGAGAGAGAGTTATAAGATAATTAAAGGTTCCAAGCCATTAGATGGTGAGGACAGTGGCTAGTCTAACGAGTTGGTTCAAATTTATCCTTGTCCATTTTTTTATATATATCTTTATATTCTTGTTACTTTCTTTTTATTTTTAAGTCACTACACTAACAGTATATCTTCTCCCTTTGTTTGGTTAGAGGATTGACTGGGAGAGAGAGCGAGAAATTTTTGGAAAAAAGTTTATAATAATAATAATAATAATAATAATAATTTAATAATACTTATCTCTTTTTATTAATTTTTTAAAAATAAAGATTCAAGTATTATTTTCTATCCATTCTATTTTTTTCTTCTCTTTTCTTATCTAATATTACCTTCAACCAAACGTGGATTCATATTAGCTAGTATATATATTCATTGTTGCTCTATTCCATGCTGTAGTATGTATGATTTATTGTCATGAAACTTTACAGTCAGTATCTTATGATACACATGCCCCGTAAATACTTAATTCTGGAAGATTATATGTTACTAGTCTTATTAATTAGTCAATCAATTACCAAACAAAAAGCGTCCGAGCTTCGAGAGATTTTTGAATAAATATAAAATATTGATAAATAAATTAAATTAATAAATAGTCGTCCAAGAATTCTCTGCATATGTGCTACACAGCAAAACTTTTAACTTTTAACTTTAAAATTAAAAAAAAAAAGGGCCGGATGGAAGATTGAACAGAAAATGGACAAATCTCTACGCTATGTTGTGGCTAGAGGATCCCTGTCCTAAATAGTCAACCTAAGAATATGCAAAATATTATTTAACCATTTCCATTTCATGCGTGGAATACATATGTACGATTCATTAATAAATTATGAAACACATGCTTACCTACGTAATTACATACTAAAGATTCTCAGTTTAGACTATTGTGGGCATTAACCAAAAACTAGAAAAATAAAGACTTAGTTTCAATTTTTCAAAAGTAATTATAGTCTACTTATATAATTAAATTAAAGTCGTAACAAGTAGCTTACATAAATATGTGTTAAGTAATTTTTAATTTAATAAATTTTATTTTTGACATATCCATACATGTATATGTTTAAAATTTTTATCAAATTTTAATAATAAAATTAAAGAAAAAAAGAAGAAGAGAAATTAAATTTGAATTTTGGAAGTGGAGTCACGGGCACTTATACATATGGTTTAATTTGCACGGGTCCCAGGGAAGAGAGAGGGCAAAAATTAAAATTAAAAATTGGTAGGAGAAAGAGAAAAAAAAAAGGAGGAGAATTTCCGTGTAAAACAAAGTCATATTATTGTCCACGCCTTATGCAGCTTCTGTCAGAATATATATATATAATCAACAGTGTTCAGTTTAGAGAGAATTACAATTGAGGATCCCAAATTAAAAAAAATTATTCTAAAAAATCTATTACTACAAGATTTAGAATAGATTACTATTAACTTTAAATAAAATTTCTTAAACTTAATAGTAATACATCTTTTAGAATAAATTTTTTTAACTTTCAATCTTCAACTGTAATTCTCCTTTAAGTTTATGTTTCACATAACAAAAAAGTACCGCAGAACTAGATATAATTTTTTATACCATTGTACCATTGTTATACAATTTTTCAATTAAAATATACTATATAATATTTTAATTAAAACATGATAAATATATAATTTAATTAAGAATTTATATATTTATTTATAAAAATTATATATTTATTATATTTTGATTAAAAAACTTGATAACGATGACAAAAAATTATATATAATTTTTTCTTTTGTTTTATTCAATATTTTGCTGATATAATTCTCAAACGAGTAAATAAATAAATACAATTATACAAATAGTGACACATTGTTTAGCGTTGCAAACAGGCAATTGAATAAATTGATCTCACTGACATTAACGTGCACGGTTTATTTTTCTTGAATAAAAATTGAATTACATTCCAATTTTGGGGTTGTTCACAGAAAATTCTACGCGGATAATCCGTGGTTATACCCGGGAATTCAACACACAAATTCATAATCTCTTTATAATCCACACTTGAATCAGATCTTAATATAAGAGCAAAAGTAGACGATTGCTTTGTTTCATTTGTACGCTGTGTTGAATGCATATGCGTACCGTACATGAAGGGAATAAACATTGGACTATCCTAAATTTGTTTTTGGCTATTAATATTGAAATATCATAATAAAAAACATATTTATTGTCAAATTGATGTTTTAACATTAAATTTGTTGTTTCTGATCTTTGATATAAGCTTTTGAATTAATTAAAAAAAATTTATATATAATAAGGTTATTTTTGAATTAGTTTGTACATTAATAAAAGATAAATCTCATTTTAAAATATTTTTACGAAACACCTTTTTATTAATTTAGTACATTTAAAAAATAAAAATTTTTAAATGTTGAGCTTAAAATTTAAACATGAATATTTAATATGAAAAAAAACATAGATGAATTCAAGTTAGGCAAAATGTTTGATTCCGTACTTCTCTTCTTTTGTGAGAAGATGCCGTACTTCTTTATTCTAAAGTTATCGAAGTTACATATGATACTAGTGAGATGTCATTATGTCAATTAGCCTTTTTTTAATGATTTTTTGAAGTCTTTTGATTTTAAACAATTATTTTATATAACTCCATTTTCATAGTTTTAGGAAAGCCAGAATGGTGCATTTTGTTGTATGTGTAGCAGTTGAAAAAATCATGCAGTTGGTTGAAGGGGGTTATTATAAATAGTTTTACCTTTTTTTTAATACCTACTATATATGTATGATTTTGGACCAATTATCATAAATATAAAAGGATTAGACTTTAAGTATAATTTTTATATTTTTATTATAATATTTTCTCATTAAATATGATTTTGTGAATAATAACATGACAAATATATAATTTAATTGAGGAATTATATCATTGTTTATAAAAATTATACAATTATCGTATTATTATCAAAAAATCATATTCTTATCATGTTTTAATTAAAAAAATTGATAATAAAGATATAAAATGTTATATATAAGTATTTTTCATATATAAAATGTATCAAATTACTTGATTTGAAATTTTGTTTTGGTACACTTGTTTTGAAACTTTTAAACTTAAGAATTATTATTATTTAATTCAAATTATGATTTATAATATGATATCATAATTTTATAATATGATGTCATAACCTAAGACTATTATACAAAAGATTATTTTCTCTATCTTTTCGAAGATCAAACATAGAATTAATATCCTTTGTCTAGTGAGAATGAAGTTTAGGATGGAGTGACTAAATTTTTTGTTCTCACACTGCAATCTTTTAAGACACATATGTATACACAGAACCAAATCCTCTACCCTGAGTAACTACAGGCATCACGTGCCCAAACTCAAAACGCACCTATGCACAATCTTTAAATCTATTGAGATATGCTTCAATATTGATCATCCATTTTTGCCCAATTGTGGCCCTTTATTTTCAACCCCAAAATATCATTTTCGTGCAATGTCAACTCACCTCCCTTACACACATTCAACTATGTTCATGCTCAGCCCATTGCTTGTTCCTTTGCGTACTCGATATTTTTTCGACAAGAAACATAAGTCATAAGGAAACAAAGGTAGGATTCATATCAAGATCATAATTAACCTTATCTCTTTTCTGAGTTATGTATATTTTGCTAGCATTTGCACCCTACTCATAATTTTTTTTTGGGCAGGTGGTGGGTGATCTTACAGAAAATGGGGCAATCATTTGTCAACAACACTAATGAGCTTTTTTGAGCATGCTAAGCAATGTGATTTGTATTTTTATATGATTAAGTTAGGTTTTTTTTCATTTGTATTTTTACATGTCCTTTTGACTTCATTTCTGCCTTAAAATAGAGAAGAGACCTAGAGAGTGAGGCATACAAGGAAAGAGGAAAAAGGAGAAGAAAAAGCAAGTGAAGGTAAGGAAATTCATGGATTTTCTTAGTTTCTCTTTAGTAAACTCTTTATCCTCTTTCTTCTCTTCTTTCCCATGGATTTATTGAAGCTTTTGGGTCTATTTTGAGGTTAGACCAAGGGAGGAAATTTCGAGTTTGAGAAGAATAATCCAAGCAAAAAGAAGAGCTCTTGGAGAAAGCTAGGAAACCAAAGTAATTTGCTATGTTTCAAGCTTTATCTTTCCTTGTTCTCTTCTTATGAGTTTCGACCAAGATAGGGATAGCCAAGGAGGAGTGAATTTTGAACCAAACCAAGGATGAATATTAGGAAAATGAAAGAGGAGAATAAGAATATGCAAAGGAAACAAAGAAGAAACCATGAAATTGTAAAATAGAAAAGTTAAGATTTTAGTTGCACCTTGGTTTGTAAGATGAGTTCTAAACATAAAGTAAGGTGTTTAAGAGTTCATATGAGGTTCTAAGACACCAAGAGAGCCTCCCACATGCTTCTCCCTTCAAAGAAATCAAAACAACTCCATTGGTGATCTAAAGAGACATAGCCTCATCCTAGCATGGAAGGAGCACCAAGAGAGTGTTTTAATTTCTTCCAAACTTGGTTTTGTATCATATATGATGGGATAGAATGAAAGGAAGTCTTGAAAAATTTTAGGAAGCCTAGGAAGTGAAATGGTATCATAGGTTCCATATTATGATCTAAAGAAGCAACATGTAGTTAGGCTCCTCAAATGGATTGTGTAATGACTCCAAGAGGTCTAAATAGAGTAAAGAACCATAGATAGAAGGAAAGAATGGAGCCAAGATCATGGATTATGGGTGTTGCTTCGTTAGATGCATTATGAAACCATAAATGAGCCATAAGAACAATCTAGCTTTTAAAATGAATGTGTAGCCTTAGAAATTATTCTAATAGTGTAATTGGCTCCCATATAATGTGTCTAGGTCAAAGGAATCAAGTCTCACATCCTTCTGAGTGTGTGGCTAAAGGAGAGGAAGAGTTTTCAAAGAAGAAAGTGTGCTTTTGTAACCAATATAGCTCTCTCCTCTTTCTCTCATGCATGAGTGAGTGTTTATCTTATCTTTGAATGTGAGGAAATGAACGAATTTCCTCATGAAATTTGGCATGCATGTAGATATTATCTAGATATTTTTGGAAAGCTAAAGAGAAGATTATTTGAAACTCTATAGAATTAATTATGAATTTCTAAAGTTACCAAATTTTAGCTATTCTGGTATAGTTACTGTTTATATAGTTAATTTATTCTCCTGTATCATTTGGGGACCAAATGGTGTCCAATGCTCATAAAATTTTATAAGAATAAACTAGACATGATAAGCTTTCTATGGCCACTAAGATCACCCTAATTAGATGTTTGAGTAGAGAGATATGAATTTTTGAAGTTCTGTGTCAGTACCAGTAGTACCAGCTGAGTTTATATACTATTCCATCAATTTTCAATAGCTAAATGTTATTATTTTAGTCTAAAATTATTTTTAGAATAAAGTAGACATCTGTAGCTTTCCAGAATGACATAGTGTGCTTGATTTTAATTTTTCTAGAATTAGTTATAATTTTTCAAAGTTCATGACAGAAACTTGGCACACCAATTTGTGGCTGAACATGTGATTTTTATGTATGTGTCATGAACTTGAGTTTTTGGCAGCATCTTGAGATGGTTTTGAGTTGTATATGTATAATTAAATAGGAGAATGACATGGATAAATTCATATGGTTCACGAGACATAAAATGAAAATTTTATTCGCAATATAACGCAAAATAATCTATTATTTTAATGGTATTCTTCCTTGAGAAATTGTGCTTGGCCAAGGTAATGAGTTTGGGATGAAATGAGATAGGCTAGATAAATATAGTGTTACAATTGGTGTTTTTAGTTGCTAAAAAAATCAAGCCAATTGGTCCCGGAAGATTTTTAAAGAAACGTAGGGATATTTTTGTAATTTTTAAAAAATATGAAAAACTCATAAGAGGGTTTTTTAAATGAAAAATTTGAGCATTTCAGAGTTTTTAGAGACCCTAAAAATTGTAGGAACCCCAAAAGTAGTTAAGATCCCTCTGGTGAGTGTAACACCAAAAAAAAATTAATTAAGGTGTTAATCATGGATTTAGATTAATTAGGAATAATTAATATAGGATGATTGGGCAAGTTAAGTGAATAAGGATTTTAGAGAAATAAATTATTAATATGGGTTTAAGATTTTGATTAGATTAAAACCTAATTTGGGCCTAAAAAAAATTAATTTGAATAAGCCATGGGTAAGGATTTATGAGGGCCCAATGATTTTAGGTTAAACCCAACTCCTTATCATAAGATTTGGGCCAAGAGAGATCAGCTAGTAATAGCCCAATTTGATTTAGTGAAAAGAGAGGCCCAAGACCCAATTTACATGAGCCCTTATAGTTAGCTCAACACACATTATGCAGACCCAAGTTGGATTGACTCTTGGAATTTAGCCTAGCCTAATCAAATTTCTGCAACCCAACTCATGAAATAAGGCCCAACAAGTATACAAAATCTGAACCCATAAAGAATTGGGCCATTAGGTCAGCACATCCCACTTCTAGCTTTAAATTTTCTGCAGCCCATCTCATCTAGCACTAGCCCACTTGAAATAATGAGCCCAATTGGACCTTGGGCTAATGGGTCAACCCACAACCCACTTGGAACCCAACACAAACATAACTAAGCCCTAACTCTTTAGCCTCTCCCTCATTTTGCTGAAACTCAAGAGAGGAAATTCGGAGGTTCAAGGGAGGCTAGGGTTCTACCAACATGGAGGCTCCATTTTTGACTCCTAGATGATGATTTAGCCAAGGTGAGTTATATATAACTTGACCCTCTCATCTTCCTCTTCATTTTGGTCCGATTAATTTCTGGGTTTGAGTATTTTCATTTCCTTCTCAAATCTGAAATTTGGTGTTGGGTGATTTCTTGCAAGATTTTCGGACTTGGAGGTTAGAGGGAGGATTAGGTAAACTTTTCCCTTTCATTTTGTGTATCACATTGCTGGAAAATGCCCCAAAGGATGTATTATCATAATGGGTTCTGTTATTGTGTGAGATTACAAGGAGATAATGGTGGAAAACCCAATTTTCTAGGCTTGATGATTGAAATGCGAATTTTGGTGAGTCCATGGTGGATTTTCGGAGGTGAGGCTATGGCTGTTGTTAAGTGAGTATATCCTTCCAATTTTGATGCATTTTCTATTAGTTTGAGACCCTTATAGTTGACCTATGATATGGGCTTTAGTTTCATGTGAAATTACCTAGAAATTGGAGTGAACTATGGCAATTTTTGGTGTGGGAAAGTTGGAATCCGAAATTAAATTCTTTGGTAATTAGGTGAGTAACCTCTAGTCTGTCATTAGTAGTTCAACTCTTTGGATATTTGATTGTGATTAGAAATAATGATGATTATGCTTGTTATAGGCTTGGTGTGCATTTAGATTATTATGGTAGCTAGGGGAAGAGTAATTGGCTTCATTGAGGTAACTAGGGTTAATTTTCCAATTCCATGTGTATGTTCATGCTAATCTGATATTGTTTGCACATATATTATTTTGAAATGCTAAATAATTAGTTGACTACTTGAATCGTTATTGCGATTAGACCTTGTAAGTCCATGGTGGAGCTGTGGTGCGGCTACCACCCGTGCATGTGCTTTGATCGAGCACTGGGTTGTGATCAGACCCCAGATGCACTGAGCCCTAGTTGTGCTCATTACGGAGTAGGTGCCGTGGACGGACCTCTCCCGGTGTTATTGGCCATTAACATGTCGTGTATGACTACTGGTATGGGACAGTAGTTATTTGTAGTTCAACTAGTTCATTTGCAAATTGAATTGATGATTATGGTATTGATGACATGAAATTGCATTGGATTGATTAACTTCTACATATATATGGAATCTGCCCTTTTGTTACTGAGATTGTATATCTCACCTCGTTATGGGCTAACATTTTCAAGGACCGGACCTCTTAGTGGCAAGGAGAAAATTAATGGGAGTTTGCTAAATGGTTTGGTAGCACATCAGTTTAGGAGCTTTGACAAAATGTATTGTAACTAAATTGCTAGTTTTGTATCATTGCTGCATTGCATCATGGGTTGCCAAGTATAGGGATTGTATATGTAATTTGATTATCATGGGATTGAACATTTTGATTGTAATTGGCTAATAATGGATAAGTGATTCGATTTTATATGAACATTAAGCATTGACCCCATGCACCTTGTGACCATAATACATTTGCTATCATTTATTCTTGAATTTGCTGATATAAGCTAGTTGGGCAAGTAGGAAATAGTATCTAAGTTTTGCAATGGTAATGGAGGGATTGATGGGTAAATAGGATAGATAAATACCATTTGAGTCATATAAAATGAGAGAAAGCAGTCCTAGAGTGCTCCTAGGATGAGGGCTAAAGTGTGTGGAACGAAATTTGGGTAATATAGTCACAGGAGGGAGTCTCGCCGTGGTCAATAGGGCTTCGCCGTGGCCAAATGAGAGACAAAGTCGAAGGGTGCCGCGGCGCAAGAGAAGAAAATTGGTTTGGGGAGTGACAATGGCGAGGAGCGCCGCGGCCTGATAAATCGCGCCGCGGCGCAAAGTGGAAAAAAATCACCTAAGAGCTGACAGAATGGAAACACGTCGAGGCGCAAATATATTGCGTCAAGGCAGAGCTGACAGAATGGAAATGCACCGAGGCGCAAATATATTGCGCCGAGGCAGAACTGACGGAATGGAAACTCGCTGAGGCGTAAATATATTGCGCCGAGGCGAGAATCGTGGGGTTAAGAAAAGTAGATCCAAGAGGCATTTCCACCGCGGCACCATGAAGGCTGGCCGCAGCGCAAGTCCCCAAACTCCTACTTTGAGCCTAGAAACCCCAATTTCTTCAATGGAAATGGTAAGAAATGATATAGGAACACTTGTGGGAGGTTATTGGGTATTGAAATTGATGGACGGATGAATCATAAACCCCTTATGATAGTATAATTTCTTTTATGCAAATTTTATTTTGTTTGTGGTGGTATGGTGATGACCCAAACATCAAGGTTTAAATTTCTCCATATTTTCACAATGTGATGAATTGTAACAACTCCAAACCTTGATAATTAATGATTAATCGTATATTTAACCATAGTTACAATGATAGGAAGGTAGGGTTGTCACAGTGAGCGAGTTTGACAATGGGTTGACTAAAATTTTGACCAAATAGTTTAGAATGGTTTAAGATCTTTTTTGAGTGATTCTAATCATAATTCTTATGATTAGGAGCCTAAGGAATATGATGGAAAAGATAGATTTTGAAAAAGAGTTGAAATGAGTGAAAATGATGAAAGTGGAGAATAGGGACTAAATTGCAAAGTAGAAAAGTAGATAAATGGACTTTTGAACTCCTTTAAAACATATTCCCTTTTAGCCTTGAGTGAACTAACATTGTGGTTGGCTAAAAATAGAATTTTGAAGGCTTTAAGGAGACACACAACCTAGAGGAAGAAGTAGGGGAGGGAACTCAAGTTTAAGGTGAGAAATTTAAGTTCCTTTCTTGCCTCTTGCTTATCCCAACCTCTTCTCCTCCTTCTTTTCTCTTTTACTATGGCTTTGATGGTTGATTTGGGTCTAATGTGAGGTTAGCTCAGCAAGAAGAAGGGATCTTTTAAAGGAGAAGCTTGAAGTAAGAGGAAGAGCTCTTGAAAGTCTTTGAAACCAAGGTATGACTCATGGCATTTGTTGCTTCTTCTTTGTGCTTCTTTAGGGAGTGAATTTTCAGTTAGACTTGAACATTAAGGGGAGAGTTTAATTATGATCTTAACTTGGTGTAATTAAGTTATTAGAAGTGTGGGAAGAAAGTTTAAACTAAGAGAAACCAAAAGGAAGCCAAGTTTGCACAACTTAGGGTTCCAAGGTTCAGCATTAAATTTTATTTTTTCTAGACATTTTTCAATGCATGTAAGGGTTTGTATAAGCCTAATTGACTCCTAGTAAGCTTCCCATAAACCAATCGATGTAAGAAAGCAAGTCAATTCCATAGGTTCATATGTGAGTGTATGGTTTGGCCACTTTGGGGTTTTCATACCTAGCGAGTGAATTTTTATGGTCGAAAGAATTTTTAGGCCTAGATATGAATTATAAGAGTTAGGGGAACCAATGGTTTGAATTTAGGAGGCTTGGTTTGAGAGTTGATATTTTAATGTCTTAATTTAGGCATAATGAAGCAACATGGGCTTGGGCTCCTTAGAATGAGTTTATAAAGGCTTCAATGAGTTTATGTGGAGCCAAGAGGTCTAGAAAGAAAGGAAATAGGGAACCAAGATCAAGATTTAAAGTAGTTGCTTCATGGTGTCCTAGATGAACATTATGTGTAACTTAGAGCCAAGTAAGCTAGCTTAGTCTTCCTTGAAACTAGAATTGATTTCTAAGCCTAATTTATGTCATGTTTATTGTGTCTAGACCAAGAGAGGCAAGAACTCCCTTCTTGTGTGTGCTTGAGCCAAGAAGAAGGAAGATAAAGTAAAGGAAAAGTGTAGTTTTCCATAAGGTAGCTTTTTAATCCTTTCCTTCATACATGTATGCATTCATGACTTGTCTTGGATTGCTTTTGTATGTGTTTAATATTGGGAAATTGCTTGTAACTATTAGATGAATGTTTAGAAACCATGACTTGATTTATGTTTGCAAAATTATGTGAAATGACTTGAATGAGTGTGGTAAGGCCAAAAGTCCCTTGAGAAGGATGGGGAGGAGCCAAAAGTCCCTAAGAGAGGGTGAGATAAGGTCAAAAGTCTCAAAAAAGAGTGAGACCAAGTCAAAAGTCCTGAGATACAAGTAGGGCAAATCCAAAAGTCTTAAGATTGTAGGTGAGGCTGAGCCATTGCTCTCTTGAGTCTATAATGTGTTATTTGTTTATGTATGATATGAAAATCTATGACTATGCATCATTTGAGAACATTACCTGACATACTTGTATTCTTTGACATGTATGAACAAGTTATATGTATGCATGAAAGGGATTTGGAGCTATTGAGATTCCTCCGAATCTTATTCCCTTCTAACTATGCTAGGTGAGTTGAGCGGAGTAAGAAACGAAAGCCAACCCCCAAAGAGTGCATGATTAGTGGATTAGATATATAGAAATAGGTTTTGAAATGTACTTTGTAGTCAAATGATGTACCCAAGCTATGTATTTGTAACATAAACTCATGGATAGCTTATATAATATATATGAATGATGTATGAACTGCTTTTGCACTTATGTGACTAGAAATGTATAAGTTTGCCACTTGGTAGCTTTTATATGTGAGTATGGATGTGTGTATTGCAAGATGAACCTATGTACATGAATCTTATGGTGAGAAAAGTGTAAAAATGTATATGTATGATGAATGTAATCATAGAAGAGTCATTTGAACACATTTGTGCAAAAATAATTGTTGTATGCCTAATAGAAAGTATGCAACCTTAGTATGAGTTAGAGCTAGGAAGTGAATTTGAGCTCTATGGCTTTTTAAATTAGTTGGCATGCATATTTAGGGTGTTATGATGCTTTTGGACCTACCTAAGTGGTCTTGGTTCAAGGGGAAAATCATTTGGCACATAAATGAATCATTTTAGGACAAAAAATGACCTATTTTGTGAGTTGAACCCCTACCTGACCAAATGAGCGATTTTGATGCTAAGATTTCGCACACATATAGATCTCATATAAAGATTTTGTAACAAACGATAATTTATGTAAAACAATAAAATGAGCGTATAAAAGCAAGTCCATTGGAATGAGCTAGAAAATGTTTGGAAGAATTTGGGTAGAGTTCTAGGCTCCTAAAAATGATAATTTTAGGCTTAGACAGAAAGAAAAACAGAGCTAGGGCGGAGAAATGAAATTGTTACAAAATTTGACAAAATGTAATGGCATTTTCATAATTACGCATAATTTTTAGAAAACTCATAGAAGGACTTTTTAAATAGGAATTTTGAGTGGCCCAGGGTTCTCAAAGGCTATGAAAACTATGAAAAACTCTGAGACTGGTAAAGCCCCTTCGGTGTATGTTTTTCAATAGTGGTGAACCCAAACTTTGACTGATTCATTCGAGAAGGTTTTGCCTCCAATTTGAGTGATTCCAAAGGAATTTTATTAAATTGGGAACCTAAATTTTATAATGAAAAAGACAGTTCTAAAAAAGGAGGTAAACCGAAAATGCCATTACGGAAGGCCAAAATTAAAATTTTTGAAAAAAATGAGCTTCTTGAATGTTCTAAAATCTTCATGTCTCTTCTTACATTCATTTAGACCAACTTAGTCCTACCCAAATTCAGAGAAGAGAAGCAGCTCCTTAGGTGCACCAAGAGAGGGAAAAGAAGGAGGAAGAAAAGCCAAGAAAGGTGAGGAAATTCAAGCAAATTTATACTTCTCTTTCTTCCAATTTTATTTCTCTCCCTTCTTCCTTTCTTTCCATGGTTTATTTGAGATGAATGGTTCTGTTTTTGTTCTAGAACATAAGGGAAGAGTTCAAATTGCTTGAGAGGAAGCAAACTAAGGAGAAAAAGTCTTGAAACCAAGTTAGAATCTAAGGTAAATTCACGGTTTAATTACTTCTTCTCTTTATTTCCTCTTGCTATAAATTTCGGCCAACCTAGGGAGGAGTAGGAGGGGCTGGATTTTAGGAAAAACTAAGGGAGAATCCTAGGAAAAAGAGTGTGAGGGTTAAGATTATGCAAAAAAATCAAAATAAAAACCAATGGAAATTAAGTTAGACAAGTGTAGAGTTCTTGAGGGAAGTATGAAATCTAATTTTGTGTGTGTATTTCCTTGGCCATTTAAATGTTCCATTAAACTCCTAAGACCCCTAGGAACCTCCCCAAGTGGCTCTCCCATCAAGGAAAAATCAAAAGCTTCATAGAGCTTCATTATGAAGGGTGTTTCGGCCTAGGCTAGCTCAAAGGACTAAAGGATGTTTTAAGTTGTTCTAGCTTTAGTTTGGGATTCTATATGATGTTAGAAGGTGGGAGGAACTATTAAAAAAAATTTAGGAGCTATAGATTGGGAAATGGGACAATGGTGTTGATAATGGAGCCTTATGAAACAACTTGTGTTTAGGCTTGTGTAAATGAATGTGTCAAGGTTCCAAGGACCTTGAATGAGGTCAAGAGGACTAGAAATGAAAAGAAGATGGAACCTAGAACTTAAATTGTGAAGATTGCTTCAATAGGCCAATTATGGAATCATTATATCACTTGTAGAATTAAGTATGTTTCTAAGAATGTGTTTGGTATCTTAGCTTGCTTCAAGTGCATAATTGTATGCTATTTGTGACATTTAGGTCAAGAGAACCCTACTCCACCCAAGTGCTCTTATGTAACCAAAAAAGGGAAGGAACAAGCAAAGTAAGGCTTGTATAAGATTCAAGGTAACTCTCTACCTCATTCTCCTTCTATTCTTGTGTGTATATATGTCCTTATGTGCGTTTATATGTTTATGTGATTGGAGAACATGCCACTTGATGCTTTGAGATTGCATTGGTACCAATGTGTGTTCTTGAATGGCTTGGCTTATGAAAATTTCTCACAAGGGTGAGGTGATGCCAAAAAACCCTTAATGTGGGTAAGGAGATGCCAAAAGTCTCAAGGCATGGGTGAGACTAGGCCAAAAGTCTATTGAATGGGTGAGGTCAAGCCAAAAGTCCCTAGGCCAAAAGTGAGGCAAATCCAAAAGTCCTAGAAATGGGGTGAGGCAAAACCAAGAGTCCTTATAGCATGTTCTTGAATTGATGTGCAATGGTGGCATGGAAATGGACTTCTAGTATGCATTATGTTCATATCACTTTTGTATTTGTGCACTTGATATATCTATGCCTTGAATGTGTGTGTAAATAGGTGTATGAGCTATTGAGATTCTAGGAATCTCACTCCTCTTCCCTCCTTCATGAAATGGATAGGTGGTGTTCAAGAACCAAGGAATGCAAGCCAAGCACCTAAAAGGGACCATAACTTGAGTTTTATGTAGTTTCTTTTGTACCTAATGGTCAAAATGGTTATGTAAATATTATTTTTG
The DNA here is from genome assembly GCA_026724425.1 of Erythrophleum ivorense. Lineage (NCBI taxonomy): Eukaryota > Viridiplantae > Streptophyta > Magnoliopsida > Fabales > Fabaceae > Erythrophleum > Erythrophleum ivorense. Next base: position 42,192,970 of record JAIUCV010000005.1, read on the forward strand.
AGCCATGAATGAGTGAACAATTGTAATATCATATGTAAATGATGTATGAACCTTAGATGGTGTTAAAGTAATGAAAATGTGAAATTTGACCATGAAATGACTTGTGATATTTGTGTATCCTAAAGTGTGGAATAGTCAATTTGAGATGCATGATATTTAGGACCACTTGACAGTTCATACAAATTGTAATTATGCTTTAAACTTGCCCAAGAGGTGGCAAACCATTAAGAAAGCCATTTGGACAAAGTTGACATCTTATAAGAGGCAAAAATGACCATTTTGAGGAACTATATCACTTTTATCCAAATGAACTCTTCTTAGTCTAAAAAGAGCTTAATCTAAAATTTTGCATGTATCTAGAGCTTGTTAAGAGATTTTTGAAAAGCTAAAATGGGTATTATTTGGAGGTCTGTGGAATTTTTGGCGAATTTTTTAAGTTGGCTAAAAAATTAAAATTTGCTGATGTTACTGTTCATATGGTCTGAAAATGAATCTTTGTCATTCATGGGGCAAAAGATGTCCAATTACTGTGAAATTTTATGGGAAGAAACTAGACCTTTCCACTGACTTGTGCAATTAGACGCACCTCATTTGGATATCTAGAGAGGGAGATATGAATTTTTGAAGTTTCTATTATGCTCTAGGCATACCTTCAGACCCTCATTATTGTTCCATTAATTTTTTGGGTCTAAATGCTCTTGGATTGGTCTAGAACTATTTTTCTCCTCTATTTAACATCTATAAATTTCCAAATTGATATAGTTTTCATAAATTGGATTTGTGTGAAATTAATTATGAATTTCCAAACTTTGTATTATTAAGCTATATCAAAATTCTGGATAGCTCGACCTTTGTGCCTTTTTTGTTGTCAAATGTGGCCTAGATGAGATTTTCATGGTTGGAAATTATTTTTCTGTAAAGTTAACATCTAGAGCTTTCCAACAAGCAATGTTTTGCTTTATTTTGAGTTTTCTACATTTAGTTATAATTTTTCAAAATTACCTCTAAAATTTGCCACTATGCTGTTCGGGAAGAATGGGAGAAATTCGTGGTATTCAAGCTTGGATCCATGGATTATATGTTGTTTTGGATTATTTATGATTTTTATAAGTGTTAAATGACTATAGAATGATGTTAGAAAATCCACGAGGCTCATATAACTCGAAGTGAAAAATTGAACCCTAACATAATGTGATAAAAGCGTATTAATTCGTAGTTTTCCTTGATGAGATCTTAAGAACATGTACATAATTACCGTAAATGAAAGAATATGGTGATACAAAATATATGATTTGACAGATTTTTACTCATCTAAGAACCGCATTATTTTAAGGTTTATAGAATTTATTATGATTTTTCAAAATTCATATCAGAAGTTGGTTTTGGTCTGGGCACTGTTCACTTGAGAAGATTGCATTTTTATGTCATCTGAGAGACAAACAAGGTCCAATGATTCTAAAATTTTACATGGAGAAACTAGATATTTACAATAATCTATAGCAACTAGAAGAACCTCATTTGGAGGTATGTAGAAAGAGAAATGAATTTTTGAAATTTTGCATTAGAAACAGTAATGCCAGCCAACCTTGTGTATTGTTTTATTATAATTTAGTTCCTAAACGAGCTTAACATGGCATGAAATTATTTTTTCCATAAATTTAACATCTACAACTTCCTTGAATGGTATCATGAACTTAATTTTGATTTTTTTAGATTTAATTATGATTTTTGAAAATTTCTGTCAGAAAACTGGATAGCAAACTCGTGGCAAAAATTTTGATATGTGTTCCAAACCTTCAAATCCGAGTTTCTTGACCTAAATGGCTATGAATCTGATATGTTTTAATGTGTTATGGTTTAAGATGAGTTAAGGATCAATTTATGGGCTTTGGAAGTGATTTAATACTAAGCTAGAGGTTCTTGGTAGTGTGCTTCCCATTATGAGTTGTATGTGCAAGTAATTGTGTGAAAAGTTCATGTAGTGTGAAATGAACCTCAAAAGCTTATGGAACGATATTCATACTTTGAATGGATGTTGTATGGATATTATATGGATAAAAATGATTATACCAAAGTGAGATTGAACCATGTGGGTTTGTTTCTATGATTTCAGTCTATATGCTACCCTTTGTGTGCAAGTATGGGTTCTTATTTCTTGAATGCTATGATATGAGTTTCTTGGGGTTAAGATATGACAATTAACATCTTATTGAAAAGATCCTATCTAGAAGATGAATCAACATCTTGACGCAACAAGACATCCTATTAATAGGCCTCGTTTCTTCGATGGAGCAAACTACACTTACTAGAAGATTAAAATGAAAAATTTCATCTAATCAACCGACTTACAAGTATGGAGGATTATTGAAAATGGCCTATTCATACTAAAAAAGAGATGAATGACAAAAAGGTTGATAGACCAAAAAGTGAATGGAGTGATAAAGATATCAAGAAGTTTGAAACAAACTGTAGAGCAATCAACTACTTTTTTGTGCTATGAATAGAGAAAAATTCGAGAAATTATCCATATGTCACATAGCAAAAGAATTATGGGATAAACTTAAAGTAACCTATAAAGGTACAGCTAAAGTTAGAAAAACAAAAATAGACATTTTGGTACACGAATATGAAACATTCAAGATAAAGTGAGGAGAAGGAATAAAAGACATGTTCCATAAATTAAGGAAGATCATAAACAATTTGGACACTGTTAGCCGGTGCTACTCAAATGAAGATCTTGTAAGAAAGATATTTTGAAGTTTAACCTTTCCTTGTGAAGCAAAAATTGTTGTTATCTAAGAAAATGGAAAACTAGGGATAATGACCTTCAATGAGCTCAGAGAAAACCTAATAGCATACGAGAATAGCTCAATAAAGGATGAGATGGAAGACTAGAAAAAGTAGAGAAGTGTTGCTTTGAAAACTTTTTTGAAATAGTAGAAAAATATGAAGCATTTCCTGGTAACTAGAATGATGGCAAAGAAATGATGCTACTATCCAAAAGGATGTAAAACTTATGTAAAAGGAGATATCAAAACAACTTGTAAAGAGGTTCGAAAGAAAGCATTACAAATGAGAAGGAATCAGAGACTCTATCACATGCTATGAATGCAAGAAATATGGACACATTAAGATAGATTACCTACTATTAAATAAGATAAGCTCCAAAGATAAAACGAAAGTTATGGTGGCAAATTCAACTTGGAGTAATGACAAGTTCTTAGATTCAAGAAATGAGGAAGAGCAAGATACTACCAACCTATGTCTTCTTGCTAATGATCATTCTTAAAATGACGATGACTTACTAGAAGACTCAGAGGATTAGGAAGAAGCAAACATATTGTAATAACCCTGAATTTTTTAAAATTAGAAATAACAAATTAATGCTAAATAAATTATCTTAGGATATGAAACATGAATTAATTAATTTTGATCAAAATTTTAAAGCCTCAAAATTATCTTCTGCAGTCACTTAGCTATATGTTTAGTACCTAGTGAGATTCTGGTATCTTAAAGCCTTCATATAAATATCCTTATTTGACCTAAATATTTATGAAACTTTTATCTCACTTCTTCAGCCTAAAAATAATTTATCTGACATTTTATTCTGAGCCTAGTAGTAGGAAATCCTATATTCTTTTTCTCTTTCTTCCTTTTCCCTCTCTCTCTTCTCTTTACTTTCCCTTTGGCTAAATGTCCTCCTACCTTCACAAGACACACACAATGCCTTTTTTATCCAAGAGTAGTATCACCTTTCATTAAAGTGCAATGGTTCCTTCTTGCTTCATCCATCACATGGTTACTGTCCTTCTTCATGTTTCTATTGTTATTCTTTTTCTCCATCATATGCATCACCCAAAAACCTCTACACCTATCATTATTCATCCATCTACTTCATCTCTCGTTTTCTTTAGTTTAGCTATGGTTCATGGGAGTATGGTGAAAGTTAGTCTCTTCTTCTTTCTTCTTCATCCTTTTCCCTTCATTCTTCTTCTCCTCCTATGCTTAAAAGATGCTTGATGTTGTAACTCCTCCTTCCATGAGCATAGAGTGAGCTTCAATTTTAAGGGTTTCCAAATCAAGTCTCTAAAATGTGAAACCCACACATTAATCTTCAATCTTTTGCTCTATAAGGTAAATTCTAAATTCAATTTGAATTACGAAAGCTTGGTTCGAAAAATCTAGATCTAGGATAAATGGTGATAATAGGGAATTTATATTAAAATTAAGGTTTTAGCTATTGTAATTTATGTTTAGTCAAATTAATAGTATAGGGTGCCAATTAAATAGCTAGTTGTTAGTTTTATATTTAATGTGGTTTTATGTATCATTAAGGATACCTTGTCAACTAAGGTTGTGCCTTGAGTTAGTAAGAAGGACCTTTATTATTGGTCTTTATCGATGAGTGTATAGCTAATAAGGTGGCATCTTTTATTTACATTGTAATTATATTTCTTTGCCTCAAATATTGTTTTAATAATTTTTATTTTGCTATGCTATAGGGAAGTAAATTTTAAACCTTAAAAATCTTCAATTGCAAAATATATTATAAATAATGGTGAAATTCATGTAAGTGTGATATAAGATTAGTGATGTTCTCATTTGTGCAAAATGTAGATCATAGTGAAACCCTTGATATATTATTCTCTTTTCTTTTCTTACCATGAAGCTTTATTTAAATTTGCTCCTTTATTTATTTTATAAATTATTTCTTTTGTTTTAATTTTCTTATATAATTTTCTTAAAATCAATTTTTTTTAATTAATTGATAATTATATATATATCTTTGAATTACCTTTATTTTTAAATTCATTTATATTATTATTTATAATATAGTATTTATTTAAATTATTTAAAAAGTAATGGATGGGATATAATGTAATGCCATCATTTCTAACTCATACCCATCATGCCTTACATGCTGAGATATAGGAAGAATAAAGTGAGATCTTTCTCATTAGATTCATACACTTCCTTAACGTTGTGACATGGTTAAAAATTCATTTTAGTGTCACATGGACCGTGTGAATTCATTTTGTGCATCCTCATATTTAATTACACCATTAAAACTCATTTCAATCCCAAAAACATTTTCAGCCCATGGAAACCAAAAAGAGGTATGGAACATGCATGTTCATTTTCGGCCAGGCTTGGCTTCATTTCTGGGCAAAATTTGAAAAATCACAACTAAATGTAGAAAAATAGAAAACATGTAATCTCAGTCATTCTGGAAAGCTTGGGATGTCTACTTTATGCTAAAAATATGTACAAGTCATAACATCCCACACACAGGACGTTTGACATGCAAATTGGTTTGGAGGTCGGACTAGTCCTGATACTATCACAGTTTACTGATATGAATTTCAAAAATGTCCAACTAATTCCACAAAAATCCAATGTATGCAAATGATACCATTATGGAAAGATGTGGATGTTAACTAGAGAGGAAAAATGTCTCTAGATCAGTTCATGAAGCCAAACTCTCAGAAATAGATGGAATAGTACCTCTAGTTAGGCAAGATGACTGATACTGGGCAGATACTTCAAAAATTCATATCTTCCTCTCTAGACCTCCAAATGATATGCTTCCAGTTGCTACAAGTCACTGTAACTGTCTAGTTTCTCCCTATAAATTTTATAGCCATTGGACCATATTTGCCTCTCGGATGACACAATTTCACAACTGACCAAATGAACAGTGCTAATACAAATCTGAAATTCTGATACCAATTTTGAAAAATCATAGAAAATTTCACAGACCTCCAAATGACCTAATATTTAGCTTTCCAAAAAGCTCTAGACAAGATCTAGTCACATGCCAAATTTCAAGGCAAGAAGAGGTCATTTAGTCAGACTTGGACATCATAGGGCAAAGTAACCAGTTTTTATGTTACAAGAGGGCTACTAGAGTTCAACTTTGCTTCTCCTACCTCTAAGGCTCTATGAGCACATGGGAAAGCATCAACATAGACTATCAAACATGGCTCAATTATCTAACAACCCAGATTTGCAAAACTCACTCTCTCACACCAACACATACACCATGTACATAATGCCAAGATCTTACTATTCATACTGAAAACTTGCTACATCATGCACTATAGTTCTAATTCTCATACATATACAATTAGTACATCTATTTACAAGTATTTATAAGTGCCTACAACATGTACATCATTAGATTACATCCCTTAGCAACATAACGGTGACAAACTGGCTATTTTATAATTTCTTCATCGAATTCCCTAGCTTCAAGCTTGCTGGCTCCCATGTCTTTGTTCACTTGGTCCACCTAGCATGTTAGGATAGTGGAGAGGAGGGGATGAGATTCAAAGAATCCCAATAGCTCATCTCTCATTCAATCATATATAATATGTGCCAAACAAGCTTTTCAAATGCATGTGAAAAAAAGTGGAAATCATGGACACTTTAAAAACAACCTTGGCATATGAATCAATTATACAAGACATTCAAGGGTTCACCAAGTGTTTGGATTAGCCTCACACTTCTCCTCATGGATTTTGGACTTGCTTCACCCACTCTTGAGCACTTTGGACTTAACCATACTCTTGGGAGTCCACATTACTTTTGGGAGAGTCTTTGCTTTGTCTCAACTAAGTTTGAGGGTTTTTGGCTCATCCTCACCCAAGGGAAGAATTCTTGGCCTTTCTACACTCAAGCAAACTCATACAAACATCATGGATTCATTTAACATATAATATAGCATCAAGGTTCATGACATGTAAAGGCATACTAGCATAAATTTCATAGCTTGAAAATACATATACACACATTCTAGAACAAGCTAAACACACATTCATGCATAAGAGAAAGGGGGAGAGAGCTACCTTATAGGCTAACACAAGCCTTTCCTTTCAATTTGTCTTCTCCCTTCTTGGTTCCACAATCACAACTAGATGGAAGTATTTCTCTTGAGCCTAGACACACAAAGAGCATAGAATTATTTTCTCATAACTCAACACTTATTTACAAAGCTAGGGGTTTCTTCATAGCAAATCCTACCAAGCATATAAGAAACTAAGGATTCTTTCTCTCTCTAGAAGTTTACTAACTATCCTTCCTCTCTCAAGCTCTCAAAAAGGAAAGCGAAGAGGAGGAAGTGAAGATACATGAGTTTCTTGCTCCTTCTAGGTCAGAACAAAGCTTTCTTACTTAACAACCCATGGAAAGGGAGCTTAGAAGGAGAAGAATAAAATCAAGAAGAAGGAGCATGAAGAGCTTTAAAGGTTCTCACCTTTCTTCCTTAGCTTCCCTTCCTTCTCTCTTAGTTTCTCCTAGTTTCCCTCTTTCTCTCAAGCTTTTTTTCTGTGCTTAGACGAAGGTCAAGTCGGTTTAAGGAGAAAGGAAGAGTTTGGATGTTTTAAAAGGTCAAATTCTCTTTTTTCACGCTTTTCTAGACTAACCCTTGCTACGGCGAGCACGTATTAGTCCCAGACCCCTGCCTTCGCTACAGTGCGCGCTACGGCGAGCAGCTCCCTGGTTTTTGTATGGGATGCCCGCACTCACTATAGCTAGAAGCATTTTCGCTATAACTAGAAGGCATTCTCTCTATAGCTAGACCATTTCTCACTATAGCGAATAGGTACATTCGCTATAGTTAGGCCATTTCTCGTTATAGCTAGCAGACTTAGAAAATTTTTAGCCCTTCGAAAATTTTCAGCTTTTTTTTTCTGGTTGTTACATTCCACCCTCCTTAAAAGAAATTTCATCCTCAAAATTTAAATAACATACCTTATGGGAAGAGTTCTGGATATTTCTTCCTCATATAATCTTCTAATTCCCAAGTGGCTTCCTCGAGAGACAATCCCTTCCAAACCACTTTCACCAGCGGTATCGTCTTATTCCGTAACTGCTTGAGTCTAACATCCACAATCCGACCTGGTGATACTATATATGATAGATCATCTTGTAACTATACATTCTCATATTCTATGACATGTGAGGGGTCGGGCTGGTACTTTTTCAATTGGGAAACATGGAAGACGTTACGGACTTGGCTTATGTTCGGAGGAAGAGCTAGTCTATATGCCATAGGTCCTACTTTATCAAGAATCTGGAAAGGACTTATGTACTTTGGATTGAGCTTTTTACTCTTAATAGACTGACCTATCCCTGTGACTGGAGACACCCTAATGAAGATATGGTCTCCAATGTCAAATTCCAACAGTGAGCGGCTCATCGTACAACCCTCAAAATAATACTAGGTTGATAGAATATATAGTTAGTGGTACAACCTAGGTCATCTCCCTCGGAATTGGCGTTCAATGTTTAATTGAATTTCCCAAATGTTAAAAGACTCTAAAAATTCCTAAACTAAGGGGGATTTTGATTTAATTAAACTAAGCAAAAACTAAATTGAATTAAATTTCTAATTACTATCTAATTGGGTGAATTATGAATGAAAGATGGACTTGTGACTAGCCTTGGATTCGTCCCTTGGTATCCACTATCCTTATCCTATTCTAATTATGATTAATTCTGGCCTAAGAGTTCCTAATCGTGTTCATAACAATTAATCTTGGGTAACCACTCAAGATACAAGAAATTAACTATCTAATGTTGAATTGAAACCTCACATCTAAATTAAATTATCAATTCTTGTTTTAGGATCAATGAACATCCAATTTGATTGATTAACTAATTGATTAACCTCTGAATCATCCTAAATATTTAATTAACCAATTAAACATTAAGGAATCCTCAAATTAAACAATTATGCTCACTCATGTATTTTATCGAATACCTCCGAAGCATACATGGAATTCAGATAATATTGATGTCTAATGCAATTAATTAATCAACAAAAATTACTTCTTAATTAGTGTCTAACCAGCCACTAATTATAATTACACAAATTCTCTATCAAATACAACTTAACCAAGACAATAATTGAAAGAGAAAAAGTGTAGGAATATAGAAAAGTCTCAGCCCAAAATTCTGAGTATTCTCCCTGGATTCAAGCTTCTCCAAGGTCTTCCTCTTTGCTAGCCTCAAGATGGAGATTAGACCTTCATGGAATGTAGATGGAAGATGGATGGAATGGATGGGAAGAGGATGGATGATTGGTTGAGTTGTGGTGGAAGATGGATGAATGGTTGATGAATGGTACCTCCTTGGATGAATGAGACGAAGGGTATATATAGGCATGGTTTTCCTAAGATTTTGAGGCGTGAATAAGTTGGAATCTGGAAGACAAATCATATGCGTGAATATATGAAAGAGGCGTGCAGATTCTGGACTGTGAATGAAGTATGAATCCTCCTTGGAATGCCTCTGGACACTTCAAACTTGCTGCTGTTCACGTGACTCTTTTAATGAATCATATGCAGCTTCTCCTTCTCCTTCTTCACGTTATTATTCACGTGCCCAGCCTCTCCTTGAGTTTTTTTTCATTCTCCACGTCTCATTCATGCTTCTTTCTTCTATACATATATACGATGGGTCCCACTTCATTCCATATTGATTATAATATCAATATTCATGCAAGCTTCCCACGTCCAGCTTCTTAGTTTTTCTGCTTCAAGCAAAATCACGTTCTGCTTCTTCAATTCAGCGTCTTCCTTCTTCTCCCTCAGCTCGCCTTCCAGCTCTCCTCTTCGTGTGTTCAGCCCAGTTTAGCTCACTTTTGTTTTGTGTTGCCCAGTCCAACGTTGTTCAGCTCCCATCTTATGCATGCTCAGCTCGTGCAGACCAGCTTTGTTCTCCATCACGTGGTTTCTTTCATTTAATCCTTTATCACGTGTAGCTTTTTTCTATTCGAGCTCGTTCAGCTTATCATCCCAGCTTGTTCAAGTTCTTCTCGAATTTCTGCATGTTCTGGAGCTTCCAGCGTGATATCCAGCTTCTCTTTTCCTGCGTTTCTGCATGCTCTGTTTTCAGCGTAACATTGTAGCACATATATTTTGCACCACATTAAAACTGAAGCTTCTTGTTTCTTCATCTATAGTGTTTGTTCCTTCCTTTATTCTAGCCACACCTTTTATTTCTCCTTCGTTCAGCTCCAAAAGCCAGTAGCTTCACTCACTTTCATGCTCTGTTTTGCTCGTCACCTTTCTCCAGCTTGCTTAGCTCGTGTTGCTTCCTTTGTTTCTTGCCTGAACTCCAGCTTCAGTTCGTAGCTTCCCACGTTAACATCTCACAGATTCTGCACCTCAATGAATTACATGTTGCCAGCTTCAACGTGTTGCTTCTCTCATGTAAACCATCACTCGAACGTGCAACTCGTGGCAAGCTCCTTTGTGTTTTCTTCACCTTGCAGCTTCAACGAGAAACTCATACTTCAACCTCTTCAAAACCCGAAGGAATGTGCTGACTTTTCTACATGGAGCTGCTTCTTCTTCCCTTCGACGTGTTCAGCCTCTGCATGTTTGTGTTTGGCAGCTCTTCTCATGCTACTGTTCATTACTGTTCTCAGCTCAGCCATTTCACGTAGCTCTCAAGTTTCTTCGTTTTATCCACGTTGGCTCCTTCCTCAAGTCCTTCATTCCACTTTTTCACTTGCTTCTTTTCTTTGTGTTTCCTCTTCTCCAACCTCTTTGTCATAAACCAATTACCTATTGAAAAATCTGCACAATTAATAGGAAATTCTTAATAGGAAAAATTCACAAAATTATTTAAAGAAAGTTAAACATTAAAATTCAATAATTTTGCAATTAAATTCCTAAAGTGTATAAATGGCTAATGAAACCAAATTCTACCTAATTAAACCCCTAAAGCCATGTTTGGACATTAAAATGCTTAAATTAGGCTAGTTAAAACATGTAAAATTTATGCTTATCAAACAGCCGTCTACGTTTATCTGTATAACTTTTCTGTCTACTTTGAGTCATCAGAAGTTTCTTTCTAATGGTTTCTATCTGTCTAAAGGTCTGGTCCACTAATTCTGAGCCTATGAGGCCCCGCTCTCTTAGCTCAACCTAACACATTTGGGGCCTATACTTCCTCCCATATAATGCCTTATATGGTGCCATCTGTATACTGGCATGATAACTATTATTATAGGCAAACTCCACTAGAGGCAAGTATGTATCCTAGTTCCCTTTCATTTCTAGCACACATGCCCTCAACATGTTCTCTAGGGTTTGGATAGTCCTTTCTGTTTGTCCATCCGTCTGAGGGTGGTAGGCCGTGCTGAATCTAAGTCGGGTGCCTAGAGCATCCTGTAATGATCTCCAGAAATTTGATGTGAATCTGGGATCTCTATCTGATACTATGCTTCTAGGCACACCATGCAGTCGAACTATTTCCTTGATGTATAGCTGGGCTAACTTATCTAGGGTATGTGGCTTTCATAGGTAGAAAATGTACTGACTTTGTTAACCTATCCACTATTACCCATATTGCATCATAGCCTGATGATGTCCTGGGTAAACCCATAACAAAATTCATAGCTATGCTATCCCATTTCTACTTTGGGACATCTAAAGGCTGAAGTAACTCAGCTGATTTTTGATATTCTATTTTTACTCTCTGACATACCAAACATTGGGAGACATACTCTGCTACGTCTGTTTTCATCCCGGGCCACCAGAACATTCTCTTTAAATCCTGGTACATTTTATTACTGCTCGGATGGATGGTGTATCTACTCTTATGTGCCTCATCTAAAATTTTCTCTTTGATCTCAGTGTTCCTAGGCACACACAACCTATCCCTGTACCTCACTATGTCATCCTCAGACAGATTGAACTCCTAGACACTACCCTGGGTTATCTGGGCTCTAATCTTCTTTACATGGTCGTCTGCTTGCTGGGCTTCTCTTATCTGATCCCTCAAGTCATTTTCTATTCGGGTCTCACTCATTAATAATTTTTCCAAACACACCTCACAGGAGAGACTCATATCTCTGAATCTCTCAATCAATTCCTGCTCTCAGATCATCATACAAGCCATGTGTATAGATTTTTTACTTAGGGCATCAGCTACCACATTAGCCTTATCGAGATGGTATTTCAATGTGAACTCATAATCTTTCAGAAATTCTAACCATCTTCGATGCCTCATATTTAGCTTCTTCTGTTCAAATAAATATTTAAGACTCTTATGATCGCTGTAAATTTCTATTGCTGCCCCATATAAGTAGTGTCTCCATATTTTCAGAGAAAATACCACTGCGGCTAACTCTAAGTCGTGTGTGGGGTAGTTTTCCTCATGAGATTTCAACTATCTAGAAGCATAAGCTACCACTCGGCCTTTCTGCATAAGCACACATCCTAACCCTTTCTTAAAGGTATCACTGTACACTACAAAAGTTTCTTTAGGGTCAGGAAGTACTTGAACTGGAGCCGTGGTCAACTTGTGCTTTAACTCTTGGAAACTACTCTCATATTTCTCATTCCACACAAAAGATACATTCTTTCTAGTAAGCCGGGTCAGTGGCATCGCTATTTGAGAAAAGCCCTGATTGAACCTCCTATAATACCCTGCTAAACCTAGAAAGCTCCTAATCTCTGTCACTGTTTTAGGTCTCTCCCACTATAATACTGCCTCTACCTTATGAGGATCTACTGCGACCCCTGCCTGGGAGATCACATAACCAAGAAACTGAACCTCAGTGAGCCAAAAATTATATTTACTAAATTTAGCATACAACTATTTCTCTTTCAAGGTCTCTAAAGTTAATCTTAGGTGTTGCTCATGTTCCTCTCTACTTTTCGAGTAGATAAGGATGTCATCTATGAAGACTACTACGAACCTATCTAAATATGGCTTGAAAACTCTATTCATGTAATCCATAAAAACTGTGGGTGCATTCGTCAACCCGAAAGGCATAACTAAAAATTCGTAGTGCCCGTATCTGGTTCTAGAGGCTGTCTTGGGAATATCTTCCGCCTTTATCCTGAGCTAATGATATCTTGACCTAAGGTCTATCTTGGAAAACACTGACACTTCTACTAGCTGATCTAGGAGGTCATCTATGTCAGGAAGAGGGTACTTATTCTTAATGGTGACTTTATTGAGTTCTCGATAGTCTATACATAGCCTAAGGCTTCTGTCCTTCTTCTTTACAAATAGGACTGGAGCTCCCCACGGCGAGATACTAGGTCTGATGAAACCCTTCTCTAAAAGCTCCTCTATTTGTTTCTTAAGCTTGGCTAGTTCGATGGGAGCCATTCTATATGGGGCCTTAGACACTGGACTTGCCCCAGGTACAATGGCTATAGGAAACTCAACCTCTCTCTCTAGGGGTAGTCCACTAATCTCCTTAGGAAATACCTCTGGGAACTTTCTCACTACAGGAATCTTATCTATACCCTCTTCGACCTTAGCTTGGACTGAAAAGAGAACCAAATACCCTTGACAACCACGCCCTAGAGATCTCTCAGCCTGGGAGGTGGTCATAACAGATAATTCAGCCCTAGTACTAGGCACAGTCCCACACTCAGGTAAAGTAATACACCTGTGGCTACAATCTAGTGTGACGTTATTTGCAAACATCCAGTTCATACCAATTATCACATCAATATCAATGAGGGGCATACAAATCAAATCAAGGGTGGTCAGGTAGTGATTAAACTGGATCACACAATTCAAGCAACCATGGGAGATAATGGCTGGATCTCCAGTGGAGGTGGATACATGTAGCTCATATGGCAATATATGAATACTCAGACCCAACCTCTTAACACAGTCATATGATATGAAAGAGTGGCTAGCGCCTGAATCAAATAAGGCAGTTACAGAAAACTCATTTATCTTAATAGTACCTTGGATCAGACTCGGGGACTGGCTAGCCTCCTGCTGTGATAGGGCAAAGACTCTACCCTGGGTCTGTGGTCTGGGAGGATGAGCCATCTCCCTCGGTTGTGTGATCTGTAGAGGGGCCTGTGGAGAAGCTTAGGTGCAATCTCTGGCTATATGCCTCGGCCTGCCATATCTAAAACACACGTTCTGCTCCCCATAACACGGTCTGGTACCGTGATTCCTGCCACACTAGGGACATATGATAGGTAGAGCACTGCCTTTACTGGACTGAGTCCTCCTTCTCTTGCCCCTTTGGTTCCACTGACTCTTTCCGCCTCTACGACTAGTCACTGCAGGCTAAGAACTATCTCTAGATCTCTTAAGCTCAGGGAGGGGAAGAGGTGGTCTGGCACTGGAGGTAGGCTACATCATCCTGAGATTCATTTATGTCACTCTGCATACTTCTACAAGGGTAATGAAGTGCCTGATTCTCTGTGGCACTACCCTATCTTTGATCTCAGGGAGCAAGCCTTTCTCTAATCTATCTGCCCTCCATCTCTCATCGTCATGTCTTTGTAGGTATGAGGAATATCTGGAGAGCTCAACAAACTTCGCTACATATTGGTCCATGGACATCCTCGAAATTTGCATGAACAGGATAAATTTTGACTCCTTCTCATCTCTGATAGAATCGGGAAAATACTTCTCGTGGAATGCCTAAAGGAATTCCTCCCAGGTGATCAGGGCGTCCCTTTCTTTTAGAATAGGCTCAGTGCCCTTCCACAAGTAAATTGCTTCTTTCTGTAATTGGAATGTAGCCATCTTGGCTTTTTGCTCAGACGTGCACTCCATCACCTCGAAGATGTTCCTCGCTTTTAGAACAGACTCAGTGCCCTTCCACCAGTAAATTGCTTCTTTCTGTAACTGGAATGTAGCTATCTTGGCTTTTTGCTCAGACGTGCACTCCATCACCTCGAAGATGTTCCTCGCTTTTAGAATAGACTCAGTGCCCTTCCACCAGTAAATTGCTTCTTTCTGTAACTAAAATGCAGCCATCTTGGCTTTTTGCTCAAACGTGCACTCCATCACTTCAAAGATCTGCTCTAACTCCATAATTCAGGCCTCAGCTTTATTTGCGTTTATCTTACCATCAAAGGTGGGAGGCCTGAATTTTCTAAACTGTGTGATCACTTTTCTGAACGAGGTTTGCTGCTGAGCAGGAGGCGTCTGAGCTGGTGGAATCGAAGCAATAGCCTGCCTGTGGGGCTGCGCATCTGTAGGAGTAGCCCCTGAGTGCTCGGGACAGTCTGAGTATGGAGGTGGCTGAGGAGGAGGAGGTGTAGGGCCCTGGCTATCTCTCTCAGTAAGCCATTCCTGTAATTGCATGATAATGGCCTGCTGCTGATCCAGGCGAGCCATAATAGACTGTAAGGCTCCAGCAACTAGATCACTAGGCCCGGCTTCATAAGCTTGAACCACTCTGGGAGGCTTACCTCTTCCTCTACCTCTACCTTGGTGCATGTCTACCATCTTTCTGAAACATATAAGCATGCTTTAGTACATAATAAGGACACATGCCACTGCCATGCACTCAATCATCCATAAACAAGCTCATATACATTTTGGCAACTCACAAACACAAGCCACAATCCACAATGAGAGCCTGAACCTTTGCTTTGATACCAATAAATGTAACGCCATCATTTCTAACTCATACCCATCATGCCTTACATGCTGTGATATGAGATATAGGAAGAATAAAGTGAGATCTTCCTCATTGGATTCATACACTTCCTTAACGTTGTGATATAGTTAAAAATTTATTTCAGTGTCACATGGACCGTGTGAGCTCATTTTGTGCATCCTCATATTTAATTGCACCATTAAAACTCATTTCAATCCCAAAAACATGCTTTTAGCCCATGGAAACCAAAAAGAGGTATGGAACATGCATGTTCATTTTCGGGCAAACTTGGCCTCATTTTTGGGCAAAGTTTGGAAAATCACAACTAAATGTAGAAAAATAGAAAACATGTAATCTTGGTCATTATAGAAATATTAGGATGTCTACTTCATACTAAAAATATGTACAAGTCATAACTTCGCACATACAAGATGTTTGACGTGCCAATTGGTTTGGAGGTCGGACTGGTCCTGATACTATCACAGTTTACTGATATGAATTTCAAAAATGTCTAACTAATTCCACAAAAATCCAATGCATGTAAAAGATACCATTATGGAAATATGTGGATGTTAAATAGAGAGAAAAAATGTCTTTAGATCAGTTCATGAAGCCAAACTCTCAGAAATCGATGGAATAGTACCTCTGGTCAGGCAAGATGACTAATACTGGGTAGATACTTCAAAAATTTATATCTTCCTCTCTAGACCTCTAAATGAGGTGTTTCCAGTTGTTACAAGTCACTGTGACTCTCTAATTTTTACCTATAAAATTATGTAGCCATTGGACCACGTTTACCCCTTGGATGACACGATTTCACAACTGACCAAATGAACAGTGTTGATGCAAATCCAAAATTCTGATACCAACTTTGAAAAATCATAGAAAATTCCAAAGACCACCAAATGACCTAATCTTTAGCTTGACAAAAATATCTAGACAAGATCTAGTCACATGCCAAATTTCAAGGCAAGAAGAGGTCATTTAGTCAGACTTGGACATCATGGGGCAAAGTAACCAGTTTTTATGTTACAAGAGGGCTACTAGAGTTCAACTTTGCTTCTCCTACCTCTAAGGCTCTATGAGCACATGGGAAAGCATCAACATAGACTATCAAACATGGCTCAATTGTCTAACAACCCAGATTTGCAAAACTCACTCTCTCACACTAACACATACACCATGTACATAATGCAAAGATCTTACTATTCATACCGAAAACTTGCTACATCATGCACTATAGTTCTAATTCTCATACATATACAATTAGTACATCTATTTACAAGTATTTATAAGTGCCTACAACATGTACATCATTAGATTACATCCCTTAGCAACATAACAGTGACAAACTGGCTATTTTATAATTTCTTCATCGAATTCCCTAGCTTCAAGCTTGCTAGCTCCCATGTCTTTGTTCACTTGGTCCACCTAGCATGTTAAGATAGTGGAGAGGAGGGGATGAGATTCAAAGAATCCCAATAGCTCATCTCTCATTCAATCATATATAATATGTGCCAAACAAGCTTTTCAAATGCATGTGAAAAAAGTGGAAATCATGGACACTTTAAAAACAACCTTGGCATATGAATCAATGATACAAGACATTCAAGGGTTCACCAAGTGTTTGGATTAGCCTCACACTTCTCCTCATGGATTTTGGACTTGCTTCACCCACTCTTGATCACTTTGGACTCAACCATACTCTTGGGAGTCCACATTACTTTTGGGAGACTCTTTGCTTTGTCTCAACCAAGCTCGAAGGTTCTTGGCTCATCCTCACCCAAGGGAAGAATTCTTGGCCTTTCCACACTCAAGCAAACTCATACAAACATCATGGATTTATTTAACATATAACATAGAATCAAGGTTCGTGACATGTAAAGGCATGCTAACATACTTTTCATAGCTTGAAAATACATATACACACATTCTAGAACAAGCTAAACACACATTCATGCATGAGAGAAAGGGGGAAAGAGCTACCTTATAGGCTAACACAAGCCTTTCCTTTCAATTTGTCTTCTCCCTTCTTGGTTCCACAATCACAACTAGGTGGAAGTATTTCTCTTGAGCCAAGACACACAAAGAGTATGGAATTACTTTCTCATAATTCAACACTTATTCACAAAGCTAGGGGTTTCTCCATAACAAACCCTACCAAGCATAGAAGAAACTAGGGATTCTTTCTCTCTCTAGAAGTTCACCAACTATCATTCCTCTCTCAAGCTCTCAAAAAAGGAAAGCAAAGAGGAGGAAGTGAAGATACATGAGTTTCTTACTCCCTCTAGGTCAGAACAAAGCTTTCTTACTCATCAACCCATGGAAAGGGAGCTTAGAAGGAAAAGAATAAAATCAAGAAGAAGGAGCATGAAGAGCTTTAAAGGTTCTCACCTTTCTTCCTTAGCTTCCCTTCCTTCTCTCTTAGTTTCTCCTAGTTTCCCTCTCTCTCTCAAGCTTTTTTTTTGTTCTTGGATGAAGCTCAAGTCGGTTTAAGGAGAAAGGAGGAGTTTGGATGCTTTAAAAAGTCAAATTCTCTTTTTTCACGCTTTTTCAGACTAACCATCGCTATAGCGAGGCATAACCCTGGCTACGGCGAGCACGTATCAGTCCCAGACCCCTGCCTTTGCTACGGCGCGCACTACGGCGAGCAGCTCTTTGGTTTTGTATGGGATGCCTGCACTCACTCTCGCTATAGCTAAAAGCATTCTCGCTATAATTAGAAGGCACTCTCGCTATAGCTAGACTATTTCTTACTATAGCGAACAGGTACATTCGCTATAGTTAGGCCATTTCTCGCTATAGCTAGCAGACTTAGAAAATTTTTAGCTTTTCAAAAATTTTCAACTTTTTTTTTTTTCTGGTTGTTACATATGACGTGAACCTTATAATCATTAGCAAAAGTAACAACCTAAATGCACCTAACTAAATTGAAATGTGTTTAAAATCATAATGGCGCTATGCAATGTGACAAAAAGCATGGAAGTGCTATGAGATGCGATAAATAGGCAATGACACTTTAACAATTTGTGAAATGAAGTGCAATGACACTAAGACGTAGAATAAAAAAAGTACAGTGACACTAAAATAGAAAATAGAGAGTCGTGGCACTAGAGGTAAATTTGTGAAAAATACAATGGTACTTAGGTGTGAAAAGTGTTGTTGCATTAGAGGTAAATTTGTGAAAAATGTGGTGGTACTGAGATGTAAATAAGTAAAGTGTGATGGTACTAAGATATAAAATAATTAAAATGCAGTGGCATTATGAATGATAACGTGACATGACCGTCTCACATGGTACCCATCTAATGTGTTTTTATCTTTAAAAATATTATTTTATAGAATTATTAATTATTACCTAAATGAATCTATTTAACTTTTAGAATATTTATAAGCTTATACATATATTATTTTATTTTATTTTGTTTAATATTACTCATTTGCAAAAAAACTCATATGTATGCCTTGTTTTCTCTTCCACATACTTTGTTATTTATATACTCACTAAATAAGTGGACTTACTCTTTGACTTTACATTTTCTTCTTTTCAAATCAAGAGGAACTTAAATGAAATTTTTTGGGACTAACATAGCTCCTACATGCACTAGGTAAGCTTTTTACCATATGTTTAGACATGTAAGACTCCATGACATCATGGCTATTAGATGTCAAGTTGGTTGAGGTAGTGTAAGAGTAAGGGTTATGATGTTTGTATGCCTTTTATGGCCATTTTTACATGTGTTTCTTACATTACTAGATTATAACTATTTGTACATATCATATATATAACATCTAAGGTTTCAAACTTTTTCTAAGTCTTCCAGCTATAGTTAGGATCCCTGTTAGCTACAGCAAGGGTGCCAATTTGTTATAGCGAGTTCGTGTCCCTTACAAAATCCAAAAAATTTCTTGCAATAGCACTAGCCATGGCAACCCTTAAGGGGGTTTTTGCCACATTCTAGGCAACCCTTAAGTGACCTTTCGAAATAAATCATGCATTTTAAGAGTATGATATAAGTTTTGAGATCTTCTTAGACTTATTGTGGTTAAGTAAGTGTATTTCTTTAGACTTACTAGACTAAATTAGCCTTAGATTGACTTAGTTTATATGCTAGTCCTGACTAGGGGTTTTAGGTCACAACATTTGTCTTATGAAAAATGAGCATCCTAATGAATTACCATTAAAAAAAGGAAGCAAAAGAGGTAAACAACTCTCTTTTTACATATGATGATCTTTTTTGTGCATGATATTATGATAAATGATTTAAATAAAATTATGTTAAAATACAATGATCTTAAAAAGGTTAACATAAAAATATTGAAATGTTTTAATGTGATTAAAAGTGAGAAAGAAATTTTAGAAGGCCTCATTTAATAAAGGAATAATATTCTCTGTAATCACTAATTTCTGAACATAAGAAATCAAAAGAAAGGGTAAAAGGTTTAATCCAAGATCTAGCCAATTTTGTTAAAGGTCATGAAAATTTGGAAACTCTTTTAGGAAACCAGGGGCATTTTCTAAACATAGTTGTAATTGGTTATGATAAAGATAAAATGAAAATATGTTAAAAATAGTTTTTTGTAAAAGAAATAGAAACCACATCATCAAGAACATGTTAAATATGTTGAAAGAAGGGGGATTTATCTTATGATTGCTTAAGTAAGACTTAAAAGGTTATAATCAAGAAAATTTAGGCTCTAAAAGATATGACAATATCCAAAGAATCAAATACTAACATGACCTATAGACCCTTGGGTACTTAAAT
Organism: Erythrophleum ivorense; assembly: GCA_026724425.1. NCBI lineage: Eukaryota > Viridiplantae > Streptophyta > Magnoliopsida > Fabales > Fabaceae > Erythrophleum > Erythrophleum ivorense. The sequence goes on from JAIUCV010000005.1 coordinate 42,213,124, forward strand.
TATTATTGATTTCTTTTAGGTTTCTTTAAAAATAAAATAATAAGGGATCATTAGTTCATATATTATTTCTGCTCACGACACATGATGGGAAATGCATACAATTTTTTGAGCTTCACTCCAACATAACTAGGAATTGTAACCTTTGGAGACAATAGAAAAGATAAAATTATTAGGACAAGTAATTTTAGTGTAAATCGATAAGTCTTAAATTTACTAAATTTTATGTGCTTATTTGAGAATTTATCATAGGCTTTTATTAGAATTTTTAGGTATTTTATGCTTATTTTGTAATTAGATTGTAAATATTAAAAAAATATTAGATTCTATAAATATATAATTATTATTAAGAATTTTTTGAAATTTAAATAATGGCTGGTATAGCTTTAATTCAGACACTAAGGATGAAATTAGAGCAAAAGGGCCAAGTCATCAAATAGACTAAGCCATGGCAATTTATCATATTGCCTAGATGATATATTGTATTGCCATTGCAATGAAAAAGCTAAGGGCCAGGACATGGAACGTGCATCAACACCTCAATGTTATGTAGCACTGTAGCAATACAATAACGGTTAAACTTTCATTCCTTATATTCAAATTTAGATCATATGAAATCATTTGAGGCTCTTAGGCATGAAGAAGAAGGCATTGAGCTAGAGGAGACATTTGTAGGTTGATTCATTGATCAAATTTGCCAATTTTAGGAGGGATTTCACCAATTGAAGAGGTATAGGAACATCCATCTTTTTATCTACCTTGATTTATCTCTTCTCACTCTTTTCCCAATTGTCCAATCTTTTTTTTTTTTGGGTATTTTCTAGATATGTTGCTTTAATTTAGGATCTAGGCTGTTTTGATGGATTATTGTTGTTATATAATGTGATGTGAAAATATATTGACTATTCTTATTATTACAATGCCATATAATTGTTGTTTTCCATGCCTTCTTACTTGCATTAATGATTACAATTATTTTCTATAATTTAGCTTAATTATGAGGCACATGGCTATCATATGGAAGTAATTTAGGATGATATAATAATGGTGGAAGTAAGTCTAGGTGTATTTTAGAGTCATATGGATTGTTTTTTATGATTTATATCAAAATAAAATAATGTTTTTAGTTTTGGTGTAATTATTTATCTTCACTCTTTGAATATAAATTATTGTATAAATAAATTATTGTATAATAATAATTTATAATTTTTATTTTATTAATATTGCTAACTGAAAAAAAAATTTCACTAGTAATTTGGTCATACCATTTGACCCATTTTCACTTCGTACTTTCAACTATTTGTCTTCACTTACTAGATATGTTATGGGAAATAGAAAAAAGAAAAATATAGGTTAAAGAATTTTCAATCAGCAAATATATATGTATTCTTACAATACTAAAACAGCTACCATTATTGGTATCAAACCAATAGCGATTCATGCAAGCTAAATCTTCTAATTGATAGTTTGGCTAACGATAAACAATAACTTTCCCACGAACATAGCTTACAACTTTCATCGTACTGTGCTCTCTAAAGAGCAACTCTTCTCAAAATTTTAGGAGTTCAAGTACAAATTGGGACATATCGACAACAAAGAAATTGCATGTGTCAAATGGACAAGAGAAGGTAGGGTTTCTCTACAAACCATTCAAGGAAAATTTGATTATTGTTCCTCTATAGTTCGAACTATTTATGGCGTATTAGACATCAAAATTTAGATCATTAGATTACTTAATTATTACTATACTATAGTGATTGGAATCATAATTTGATTTCAAGTCTCAACGTGTTACATAAGGCAGATATTATACACTTAGACTTAATTCCACCATTATTTTATCATCCTAAATTACTTCCATATGATAGCCATGTGCCTCATAATTAAGCTAAATTATAGAAAATAATTATAATCATTAATGCAAGTAAGAAGGCATGAAAAGTAACAATTATATGGCATTGTAATAATAAGAATAGTCAATATATTTTCACATTACATTATATAACAACAATAATCTATCAAAACAGCCTAAATCCTAAGTTAAATAAACAAATCTAGAAAATACCCAAAAAAAAAATACATTGGACAATTGGGAAAAGAGTGAGATGAGATAAATCATGGAAGATTAAAATATTTAAAACCAATTTGATACCTTCATATCTTTATAAATATAATTTTATTTTTAATATATCAAGAAAAATAACTAATAACTTTATTTTTAAAACAACACATGTTATGAAAAGAGTTGTGGTAACTTTATTGTCTGCCAACTATGTAAAGATACGAAGGTATCAAATTGCTTTTAGATATTTTAAAAAAATTGTCATATTGTAAGAGTTATTTGTAGTTTACATCAAGTGACCATAACACCCTTATCCGTGTTGATCTTGAGAAGGTTGCACATGTTGCTTTCTTTTGACTTACAATGTGGGCATTCCCCACACTCCCTTATGAATATTGGAAGAACATGATCTCTTAGTTTTAGATGAGTCACTCCTTCCCCTATGCTTGCCTAAATAGAGTTGGTTTCAAGACTATGACTATTTCTTTATTGAATTCAAGTTCATTTGATGCTCTACAAATATTTATATGATTAATACGTTCAAAATTTTGATGTTGTTATTGTGGTTGACTTATAATAGAAGCTTGATTTAGAACTGTATTATGAAAAGGAAAATGCATAAGTTTAGTATGTTAATTAATAGGCAAGATGATAATGTTACATGGCTTGAAGATTATTGATTATGTTTCTTATTTATACTTTTCTTCTAAATTCTACACTTGCTTATATTTATATTTGTATGAAATTATTTTTATGGGGAGGAATCTTGTTCAAAACATTATAGCTTACAATGGTACCTATTAGCCCTTAGTGTGCCTACATTTACACCTAAGCTAGCAATATGACATTTGACTCAAGCTCAGACGATGAGTTTATTATCTTAAAATTCTTAATTGAGCTGTGATGTTATGTTTAGGATTATGGAGAGTGTAGGGGAGGGGGTGGCTTATCTGAAACTAGGAGATCATGCTCTTCTTATATTCACAGGGGAGTGTGGCGAATGCCCACATTGTAAGTCAGAAGAAAGCAACATGTGCGACCTTCTCAGGATCAACACAGATAGGGGTGTTATGATCAATGATGGCAACACTTAGATGCTAATGATGTCAATTGTACCATTCTTAAGATAATGTCTACAAGGTGTTTCATTACAATATATATATATATATATATATATTTAGCAATGATTTTTGGCGGTGACTAAAAAAAATTCTCACTAAAAATACATTTTTAGTGGCAACTTTTTTTAGTAGTTACTAAAAAGGTTTGTCTTATTTTGTCAAAATTTTTAATGGCAATATAAACAAAAGTAACCACTAAAAGTCTTTTGTGACGATAGAATTGTGGACATAAAAAAGAGCTTTTGTAGCCACTTTTCAAGGGTACCACAAAAGAGCTTTAATGGCAACAAAATTGTTGCCACCAAAAAGACCTTATGTGGCAATTTTTCATGGTCACCATAAAAGACCTTTAGTGGTGACATCATAAAGTTGCCACTAAAGTCACTTTTAGCGTCGATTTTTGTCACCACAAAAGCCTTGACTTTTTAGAAACTAAGGTCAATAAAAAAAAGTGACTTTAGTGGCACCCTATTAGGTCACCATTAAAGTCACTTGTAACAGGAATCCTGAGAAGTTGCTAGTAAAGCCACTTATAGTGGTAACCCTATAACGTCACCCCTAAAGCCACTTTTAATGGTAATCTTGTGAGGTCACTATTAAAACAATTTTTAGTGGCAATATTTGTCAATAAAAAAGCCCTCAATTTTACCTTTTTTTTTTTGAGAAACTAAAGTCAACCAAAAGTGGCTTTAGTAGCGATATCACAAGAGCAACCTCGACCTTGCGAGATTGCTACTAAAGTTACTTTTAGCAATAAGTTTTGTTGTTGCAAAAGCCTTAAATCAATTAATAATATAATAAATAATAATAATAATAATATAAAATATCTAATAATAATTAATTAATAGATTTTTTTAATTATTAAAGTAAAATTTATAACTTTAAAATTTGGAATCAAATGCAAGACATTCCTTACATTTCATTCCCCATCATATTTCACTCTTCAAAAGCCCTAATTTTGCATCAAAGCTCAAAGGTCAGAGGCTACAAGAGAATGACAGTGAGACAAAGAGGAAGAGAGAATGAGAGTTTGAGAGAGAAAGAGACATAAAGGAAAGGGAGAGGGGAACAGTGAGACAAAGAGGAAGAGAGAATGAGAGTTTGAGAGAGAAAGAGACATAAAGGAAAGGGAGAGGGGAACTATCAAAAGTCGTGTGAGTTAAGAGATAAAGAGAACACAAGTTGGGAGAAGACTCGTTAAAGAAGATGTAACGTTCAGTTTTTCATAAAACACCAAAATGTGTCAGTTTGAAAAGCAATTACCCTAAAATAAGAGGCTTAAGGCCAATTAAAAGTAGGATAAAATTCTAAATAATAGAAAATGAGGATTTGAGTCTTGAGTTGCCTAAAAACTGGGGCTAGAGTGGTCAAAAAAATTCACCGAAAGTCTAGTGGCATTTTCTAAATTTGGGTAATTTTTAAAATACTCATAGGAGGGCTTTTTAACTGAAAATTTTGAGTTCTCTGGGATTCTTAGAGGCCATAAAAATCATGGAAAGCCTCGAGACAATTAAACCCTTTCTGATGTACATTTTTGAATATCAGATAGCCCGAACTTTGATCTTTTTTTTTAGAAAGGTTTTAACTCCAAATTGAGTGATTCCAAAGGCATTTTATAAGTTAGAGAATCCAAATTTTTTTATGGAAAATACGGTTTTAAAAAAAGAGCTAAAACAAAAAATGCTACAACGATGGACATAAGCATCATTTCTTTTTATAAGTGTTTCTTGAACCTTTTTTAAAACTCACATCCCATTTGCTCTCTCCTTAGACCTACTTTGTGGCTAGCCAAAACAGAAAGAGAGGTCTATGAAAAAGGCGCACAAGATAAGGGAAGAAGAAGAAGAGAATCAAGGCAAGAAAGGTGAAAAACTCATAGAAATTTTTGCTTTTCCTTTTAGAAAATTCCTTCCTCTCCTTCCCTCCTCTGTTCCTATAGATTTAATGGGATGCTTAGTTCTGTTTTAAGTATAGAATAGAAGGGATAGTTCAAATTCTTGGAGGAAAAGCTAAGCAAAGTGAAGTGCCTTCCAAAGTAGCTAAGAAACCAAGGTAAAAAGCTAGTCTTCAAGCTCAGTTTTCCTTTGCTCTCTTCTTGTATGGTTTGGCAAAGTGAGAGATAGCAAAGGAGGAGTGATTTTTGAACCAAATCAATGATGAATCTTAGGAAATAGAGTGTGGGAATTAAGACTATACAAAGAAAATTAAGTAATAGCCATTAGTTTTCAAGATACCAAAGTTAGGGATTCAAGTGCTTAGCCAAAATTCTATTTTGATGCAAGGGTTCCTAGGCCAAAATGAGTGTTAACATGAGGAAGCCTCATACATGCTCTTCCCATCAAAGAAATCCAAGCAACTCCTTTGGTGCCAAGAATAGGCTATGTCTCAGCCAAAGAAGAATGGAATACTAGGGAGTGTTTTAATTTCATTCAATCTTGGTTTTGTATCATATATGATGGGAGAAGATGACAAAAAGATTTGGAAAAATTTTAGAAAGCCTAGGAAATGAAATGGTAGCATAGGTTCCATATTATGACCTAAAAAAGTAACATGTGGTTAGGCTCCTCATTTTGATTGTGTGATGACTCCAAGAGGTTTAAATGGAGTCAAAAAATATAGATGAAAGGAAATAATGGAGCTAAGAACTTAAATTATGGATGTTGCTCATTAGGTACATTTTGGAACCATAAATGAGCCATAAGACCAATCTAAGATTTAAAATGAATGTGTAGCCTTAGAAATTGCTTTAAGAGTATAATTGGTTTCCATATAATATATTTAGGCTAAATGAAGCAAGTTCCACCTACTTGTAGGTGCTTAGCCAAGGGAGAGGAATCATTTCTAAGAGTTAAAGTGTGTCATTGCAAGTAAGGTAACTCTCTCCTCCTTCTTTCATACATGCTTAAGTGTTTTTCTTGTCTTGAATGTGTGTGTGTATGTTTAAAGCCATGAAATATGTTTCTAGCAAGCATTCACATGCCATGGTATCTTAATGTTTTACTTATGTATTGAAATGGTGCTTTGATGATTGCCTTTGGTTTGCTTAAGCTTGGTGAAGCCAAAAGTCCTTTAGTTAGGGTGAGGATAAGTCAAAAGTTCCTAAGGTTGGGTGAGACAAAGCCAAAAGTCTCTAGCAAGAGTAAGGCTTAATCAAAAGTCCCTTGAAAATGGGTGAGATAAGTCCAAAAGTCCCAAAAAGAATGGGTGAGATCAAACCAATGCTTGGGCAATCTTATATATGTTATCTATGTCCTTATGAATGAAGAGAATGCTTTATGCATGATTGAGAATTCCATGTTGGCATACATGCATCTAGACTTGAAACTTGCATCAAGTATGTGTGTTTGAAAGGCAGATGAACTATTGGGATTCGTAGAATCTCATTCCTCCCTCTCCTTTGCCCTAACATGCCTAAGTGGAGCAAGTGAACAAGGAAATGTAGGCCACCAAGTTAGAAAACAAGAGATTGACAAGAAGAGTGCTATTTTGTTCATTTTGTAGCCACTTTGATGGCATATGATGTAATCCTATGATGAATATATTGTATAACCATTTGAACATGTGTAAATATATGAATACTTGATGTATGTATGAGAACTAGAGCCAAATGAATGATATTGCATGGTTTTAGTAATGAATGGCAAGAGTAGCATATATGTAATCTTCTGTATATCTTGGGGTGGATGAGTAGAATTATGAAATCTAGGTTATTATCCCTTTGAGACATGTTTGTTATAATATTTTGATGCTTTCCCACGTGCTCATGTGACCATAGGAATAGGAGAAGCCAATATGGACCCTTTGAGACCCTTATAAAGCATAAAATTGACCATTTGCAACCTTATGGTACAATCAAACCAAATGGACGAATTTCTTTATGAAATTTGGCATACATGTAGAGATCATCTATATCTTTTTAGAAAGCTAAAGTGAAAAAAAATCGGAGCTCTACATAATTAATTATGAATTTTTAAAGTTGTCATTTTTTTGTTGTCCTGATATAAGCATTGTTCACATGATCAGTTTGTGTTTCTATGTCATCTGTGGGACAAATATGGTCCAATGAATGTGAAATTTTATACAAATAAACTAGACATTTCCAGTGACTTGTAGCAATTAGAAGCACCTTATCTGGAAGTTTGAGCAAAGAGTTATGAATTTTTGAAATTCTGTATTAGTATCAGGAATGCCAATTGAACTTAGGTACTATTCCATCAGTTTTTAGTAGCTAAACATGTTTGTCTTGGTCTAGAAGTATTTTTCCCTTAGAGTAACATCCTTAACTTTCCAAATTGGTGTAGTTTTTTGGAATTATATTTTTGTGAAATTAGTTATGTATTTTTGAAGTTTATATCAATAACTTGCATTAGAAATGCTGAGCAGTTTAACCTATGTCATTTTTCTATTATCAAACGTGGTCCAAATGATATTTTTATGGTTTGGAATTATTTTTAGTATAAAGTTAACATCTAGCTTTCCAAAAAGCTATGGGTTGCTTGATTTTCCTAGATTTAATTATAATTTTCTAAAGTTGCACCAGAAATCTGTCACATTGGACCCAAGATTGACTTGCATTATTTTGTGTAAATATGCTATAAGCTTGAGTTTATGGCAACTTTTTGAGATGGTTTTGGATTATATGTGTGTAATTAAATAGAAAAATTTGATGGATGAGTTCATATGGTCCACAAGATATAAAATGAAAATTTTATTCGCTACGTAATACAAAAATAATTGAATATTTTAATTGAGTTTTCTTGGAAAACTTGTGAGACCAATGGAAGAGGACTAGGATATGGTTAAGGCAAGTTAGTTAAAGATGGTATTACAGAAGAACACAAAGTAAGATAGTGAATGAGAAGCTTATAGCATTACATATTATTTCAATATCTGTCAATCTCTAAAATTAGATTGGGTTTTTGTCAATTTTTGGGTATTGGTATATTTTAGATTTATGAAATTAGCTAGGATTATGTAACTTTGGTAAAATCGTGAATAAATTGTTGAATTAGCTAGGTTTTGGCATATGTCATATCTATGTTTTGGTATATTATCAACTTCTACAAGTTCTAAGCTAGCTAGGCTATTTCTTTTTCTTTAGATATGAGTATGCTTTTGGTCACAGTGGGATATTGCCCTATTCCTATTGCTCATGATGGTGATGGTAATTTACACCTTCTACTATACACTACAAGTCAATTTGAATTTATTTTTCTTTCCCATTCTTTTGTATTGAAGGAACTAGAACTGTTTAATTATTATTCTCATGCTTTGAGGCATGTTATGGTCATATAATGTACTGCCTATAAATAGATATTACAACTTAATTGTTTCATTTGGTTTATCAAGAAAAGGGATAATAATTATTGAATGCTCATACTCTAAATGGGTCATAGTATGTTCAATTAGTTTTTCTAGTTTTGTCTAGAAAAGTGAAACATCATATTCATAATATAATGTAAGCAATGTGACTCTAATTATTATTTACATTATATTTTGAATATGAAAATTAGATTGAAGCTCCTTGTTGTAATCTTTTTGTTTTGTTTTGATTTTTTATTCTTGTTATAAAAGAGTTACAAGACTTTAAGAATAAAGAAAGTAAGGGAATGAGGACCAATGCATATGTAATACCTTACACATTAGTCTTCTCAACTCATCACCAAGACTAGCTTCATACCCTCACATAAAAAATAAGCATATTTAATTTAATGGTAATAAATTGCATTATGTGAGGCCCAAAAGTTTTATTTCATACTTCATGGATCATATGAACTCATTCATATTATTTTCTATCCATAACATATCCATAAAAGTTATAAACATCACAAAACATCTCAACATTCATGGGATTGACGCCATATAACTCATATTAGAATCTTTAGCCTGGGGTTGCTATCACAACTTTCGAGTATGAAATTTGGAAATTCATAACTAATTTTAGAAAAATCAAAATCATGCATATGATAGAGTTTTGGAAAACTCTAGATATTAACTAATGATTAAAAATAATTCTAGACCAATGCAGTGGCCTTAGATCCATAGAAATGGATGAAATAGTACCAGAGGTCGAGCTGCATTACTGATACTATCATGCAAATTCAAAAATTTGATTTTCTCTCCAAAGAGTTCTAAATAAGGTGATTTTGGTGGCTACATAAAGCTTATGATGTCTAGTTTATGATTGTAAAATTTCATGACCATTGGATATCATTTGACCTATGTGTGACATGGAAATATAAACTGACCATATGAACAGTGCTGTTACCATTTTAGCAAAATTTTTTCAATTTTGAAAAATCATAATAAATTTTATAGAGCTCCAAATTGAGTGCTCTTTAACTCTGTGAAAATATCTAGATGAGACCTATATTCATGCCAAATCTCATGGAGAAATTCATCCATTTGGTCAGTTTGTGGTTCAGCTCAAATTTTGGTCACTTTTAAGATTTAAAGTAGGTTCATAATGCACCAAATGGCTCATTTCTCATTCCATAGCCACTTGAGCACATCCCATAGCACAAACATAGCCAAGGGAAGCATGCTAAATGGTTTGAATCATCATAGAGCTAATTTTCACTATGCCACTTGCTATCATCATACACAAGTATATCATATCATGTAAGGGCGCCTTAATGGCAAAATCTCACATTTACATACATTTAGTGCCAACATGAGTTCATACATCATATATACATACATTTGGACTTGCTCAAAGGTCTACAATACATATACATCACATGGATGTAATTCTTGACATGAATATGCTATTATAATATCCATTTCTCTATTCCTTTGTCAAAGTATTGCTCTTTAAGTGGTTTGGCCTCTATTCTTTGGTCTATTTGGCTCATCTAGACATAATTAAGCATATGGAGAGAAAGAGTGAGATTCAAAGAATTTCAATAACTCCTTACCCTTTCAAACATACATAATAGATGTATATACATGTCAAAGAATGCATGCATGGCTTTTAAGCTACTAGTGAGCATACATAAAGTATTTTTCTTGTCATAGAAATTCATACATATCATACATAGGCTCTCAAGGGCATTGGTCTAGTCTCACCCACTTTTCTTGAAACTTTTGGAACTCACCTATTTTCAAAGGACTTTTGACTTAGCCGCACTCTTCTTGAGACTTTTGACTTTATCTCACCCAATCCTAAGGACTTTTGGCATCACTATACCTATTCAAGCCAAAATACATTCATAAATTCATTTCAAAATACATAATGGTACCATAGCAAGTGAGCATTAGCTAGAAACATATTTCATAATTCAAACATACACATAAGCACTCAAAGATAATAAGATATCTAAGCAGTGTATAAGAGAAAGATTAGAAAGCTACTTTGGAGTCAATGTCACACACTTTTCTCTTAAACTTGTTTTCCCTTTTTGGCCAAACTCATGGATTTAGATGGCACTTGATCCTCTTAGCCTAAACACATCAAATGAGACATGAATTACTCATGGGAATAAGCTTTTGCCTTTTGCAAGTTCTATGCAAAGCTACTTTTTCATACGGCTCCATTATGCTTCCATACAAGACATAATGAAGCAACTAGTGGAATTCAAGATCTTGGCTCCATTTTCTCCTTCAATCTAGGTATCTTGACTCCATTTAAACTCATTGGAGTCATCACAAATTCATTTTAAGGAGTCTAGTTATAAGTTACTTCTTTATATCTCATTATGGAGCCTACACCTTCACCTTACAAGCCAAGGCTTCTAAATTTTTTTCAAGGCTTTCTTTGATGTTCCTTTATCATATCAAGTCCCACTATAAGCTTATAACAATTTAAAACACTCCCTCAGTATATGGTTTTATTTTGGCCTAGACTATACAAGCATATAGCATCCATGGAGTTGTCTTAGTTTTTCTTAGGGAATTGGTACTTGTTGTAATATCTAGTTCTATATAAATGAGAGAAAACGTGAAAAATATAATGTACAGTTTCTCCATCAACGAGCGAAATTCACCGGATACAAAAAGGAAGTCATCTGAAATGAATTAGTTAAGATCCCAAAAAATTTAGGTCACACTCTAGGCTCCTAAAAATGAGAATCCTAGGCTCAGAAGGTGTAACACCATAACTTCTAACTCATTTGATGCCATTTATAAGCTTTATATTATCAACCCCATAAGATCATATGAAAAGGGGATGAAAATAATAAACTTTTTTCGCGTTGTGCTATGTCAAAAAAAAAAATTCAATTTGGTGTCACGTGGATTGTGTGAGCTCATGCTATACTTCTTCATATTTAATTTCATTATTACAACTCATTTGTATCACAAAACATGCTTACAACCCATGGAAACCGAAATGGAGCTCAAAATAAATAAGCACATTTTCGGCCAGATTTGCTCCATTTTCTGACCCAACTTTGAAAAATCATAACTAAATCTAGAAAATTCAAAATCATGCACTCTTCATCATTATGGAAACCTTAGGATGTGTACTTCACACTAAAAATATACCCAGGTCATAAAATTCATCACACAAGACGTTTGACATCCAAAACGCTACAGAGTCACTGGCTGCCTGGGCTATTGTTCAATTTACTGATACAAATATCTGAAATTCATAACTAATTCTATAAAAATCAAAATCACACACATTCAGTCATTCTGGAAAGCTAAAACTGTTAAATTGATAGTAAAAATAATTTCAGAATGAAACAGATACATTTAGTCAGTTGGACCTTATGGAACAATAACCGGACTCATGGGGCGTTACTGATACTGACAGTTAACTTCAAACATGCATAACTCACTGTTCAGACCTCCAAATGAGGTGATCTTGGTGGCCATAGAAAGCTTATGACCTCTAGTGTATGCATGTAAACTTTCATAAGAATTAGACACCATTTGGCCATTGGGTGACACAGAATTCAAAACTGCCAGTATGAACAGTACCCATACCAGAATCCATGAAAAATCCCAACTTTGAAAATTCATCAAATATTCTCTAGGTCTCCGAAAATTATGATCTTTAGCTTCCCAAAAAGCTCTTAATGAGACCTAATTTCATTCCAAGTTTCAGATCAAGAAGAGCTCATTTGAGCAAAAAGTGACATAGGGTTGCATTTGGGCCATTTTCATGCCTCTTAATGGTTCAATGATGGGCAAAATGGCTCCTACGGTTCTTGTGGCCACTTGAGCACGTGGGAGTGGCCTAAAAAGACTCTCTAAACTTGTCTCAAAGGTGTGGAGACTCAAAACACAGAATTTCATTCTCTATTCCCAAGCTATGTACTAAGAGGCATACACTTGAAATGGTCATCCAATACTCAAAAATTGCAATACATTCCATTTGTCCACAAATTTCATACATACATCATCTATTAGGATATTTAAACATGTTCCATTCATTATGCATCAATTCTAACAAAAGATTACATCATATGCCACTCCTTTGGTTATAACATAAACAAAGTTAAAAGCTTTATAATCAAGGCTTCATCTCCTCACTTGGTGGCTTCCATTTCCTTGTTCATTGGCTCCACCTAGCATGTTAGGATATTGGAGAGGAGGGGATGAGATTCAAAGAATTCCAATAGCTCATCTCCCATTCAATCACACATAATATGTACAAAGCAAGCTTTTCAAATGCATGTATGAAAAAATGGAAGTCATGGACATTTTCAAAGCTTACATCAATCATACAAGACATTCAAGAGTTCTCCAAGTGTTTGGATTGACCTCACACTTCTCCTCATGGATTTTAGACTAGCCTTACCCATTCTTTAAGAGCTTTGGACTCAACCATACTCTTGGGAGCCCACTTTGCTTTTGGAAGACTCTTTGCTATGTCTCAACCAAGCTCAAGGGTTCTTGGCTCATCCTCATCAAAGGGAAGAGTTATTGGCCTCTCCTCACTCAAGCAAACTCATACAAACATCATAGATTCATTTAAAAATAACATGGCATCAAGGATCATGGAATATAAAGGCATGCTAGCATACTTTTCTTAGCTTGAAAATACACATACACACATTCTAAAACAAGCTAAACACACATCCATGCATGAGAGAAGGTGGAAAGAGCTACCTTGCACAATTTCACACACTTTTTCCTTAGCTTTCAAGCCTCCTCTTTCAGCCACACACCCACAATTTGGTGGAGATAGTTTCTCTTGGCCTAGATACAATTTATAGGAGCCAATTAGGTCTATGAAACATATTCTAAGGCTACATCACTTGATAAAACACTAGATTGCTCTATAGGCTCCATTATGGTTCATAATCACATCTAATGAAGCAACACCTATCAAATGACTTCTAGGCCTCATTCTTTCTTTTCAATTATGATTTTTGACTCCTTTTAAACCTCTTGGAGTCATCACATCATTAAAACAAATGACCTAGTATCATGTTGCTTCTTTAGGTCCTAATATGGAACCTATGGCACCAATTCACTTTCTTTGAGTTCCAAATTCTTTCTAAGGCCTCTACTCATCTTTACTCATCACATATGACTCAAGAATAGCCTTAGAAAAATTTAAAACTCTCCCTAGTTATAGGAACTTGCCTAGGCCGAGACTATAGGGGGAAGAAGAGTTTATGGCCTTCTTGATTTTTCCTTGATGGGAGACACACTTGGGAGGCTTCTTAGAGGTCTTAGGAGCTCAATCAAACACTCATATATGTTAGGGAATGCATGAATCAAATCAGTTTTTACAATCCCTTCAAATGCACTACACTTTTTCTACTTAGAGTTCATTAATTTTTCTTGCAATTTCTTTGCTTTCTTGGATGGGAGGTGCATGTGGGAAGCTCTCTAGGGGTCTTAGGAGCATGTTTAAACATTCAATTAAGTCTAAGAACATTTATATAAAATCATATTTGCAAGGGAGCCTTTGGATCCTTAATGGTTCTATCTTGTCTCATAATGCTCCTTTCTTGATTCTATTAGTTCCTTCTTAATCCTTGCCATCTAAAATCTCTAATACCTCCATAAATTGGACAGAAATCAGCCCATAAGACTTGGGCTCATAGTGGTCAAATTCGTCCAAGAGGAAGGGGGAGGAAGGAACTACTAAAGAATGGAAGTTTTACCTTGTTTTCTTGCTTTCTCTTAGTTGCTTTTCACTTGGCTAGCCTCCCCTCACCAAATCTGAAAATTCCACCTCTATTATGTCTTCAAAACAGATTTAAAAGCACCTTCAAACCCATAGAAATAAGGAGGAGAAGGAGGAGAAGTGACTTGCTAAGGAGAAAACTAGATTTTTCATGGAATTTCCTACCTTTTCTTGGCTTTTTCTCCCTCCAAGAGTGCTCCTTCTTGTGCGCCTAAGAGAACTGATTCTCCTCTCTATTTTGGGCAAAAGAAAGATGGTGAAAAATGAGGGCAAGGGAGGGCGTGAGAAAGAAAGTGTATTAAAAGCAAAAGAATTCCAAAAATTCCTATTTCGTCCCTCGTTTTTGGCATTTTCGTTTCTAATCCATTTTAACTCCTTTTTGAGAACCGTCTTTTCTATCAGAAAATTTAGGTCCTCAATCTTATAAAATGCCTTTGGAATCACTCAATTTGGAGCTAAAACCTTCCCGAACGATTTGGTCAAAGTTCTGGTCAACCGACATCGGAAAGAATACATCGGAGGGGCTTTACCGGTCCCGGGGCTTCCCATAGTTTTTGGGGCCTCTGAGAACCCTGAGCAACTTAAAATTTCTATTTAAAAAAGCCCTCCTAGGTGCTTCTCCAAAATTGCACTTATTTACGAAAATGCCACTGGCTTTTGGCAATTTGTTCGAATCACTCCGACCCCAGTTTTTAGGCAACTCAAGGCTCAAATCCTTATTTTTCATTATTTAGAATTTTATCATAATTTTATTTGGTCCTAATTCCTTCCATTTCAGGGACTTCCTTTTATATCTGGCTCATTTCTGACGTTTACGAAAAAACTGAACATTGTGTTTCTCACGTTTACGGAGGGACCGGATGTTACAGAAGGAAAGAAAAATAGAGCTAGAATGAAGAAACGAAATGTAATGAAAGATTGACAAAACGTGAGGGCATTGTTGTCATTTTGAGTAAATTTTAAAATTCTCATAGGATGACTTTTTAAATGAAAGTTTTGAGTTCTCCAAGGTTCTCAGGTGTAACACCATAAATTCTAGCTCATCTCATGCTTTTAAAGGGCAAATATCATGAACTATATAGGTTTCCCATAGAAAAAGCAAAGAAAATGGGATTATTTTCGCATTGCTTCATATTTAAAAATTTCATTCAATGTCGCGTGGACCATGTGAGCTCATACTATACATCCTCATATTTAATTACATCAAAAAAACTCATTTGCCTCACAAAATTATGTCCACAACTCATGAAAATTGAAATGGAGCATAGAATATGGAGGTTCATTCTCGGCCAGATTTGGCCTCTTTTCTGGTCAAACTTTGGAAATCATAACTAAATCTAAAAAATTGAAATCATGTAATCTTGGTCATTTTGAAAATATTTGGATGTCTATTTCATAGTAAAAATATGCTCAGATTATGACATTCATCACAGAGGATATTAGACATCCAAAATGGTCCAAAGGTCAGATTGCATTCTGGAATTGTCACAGAATTTTGTAGAAAACTTTGAAAATATCCAATTAATTCCACAAAAATCCAATTCATGTAAATGATACCAATATAGAAAGATATGGATGTTAAATAGAGTGAAAAAATATTTCCATATCAGTTCATCAAGCCCAAACCTCAGAATTTAGTGGAACAATACTTCTGGTAGGGCAAGATTGCTGATACTGGATAGAAATTTCAAAAATTCATATATCCCTCCCTAGACCTCTAAATCAGGTGCTTCAGTTGGCATAAGTCACTATGATTGTCTAGTTTCTTTGCATAAAATTTCATGGCAATTGGACATCATTTGGGCCTCGTGTGACAGAATATAATTTAGGACCAAAGGAATAGTGCAGCAGACTAAAATCATAAAAATTGACAACTTTGAAAAATCATCAAATATTCTGTAGACCTCCAAAAATTATGATCTTTAACTTTCCAAAAAGCTCTCAATGAGACCTAATTACATGCCAAATCTCAGATGAAGAATAACTCATTTGACTAAAAAGTGATATAGAGTTCCATTATGGTCAAATTTGGCTCCAAATGAAGTACCAAACTTGCCAAATGGCTTTCCCTTAGTCTTGGTACCCTTTGGGCAAGTTTAAAAGCACATTTAAGACTTGTGTGAGCTGCCCAAATGGTCCCAAACCTTATGCATCTCATTTTGGTCATTCAACCCACACTTATGCACATTTCTATCAAACTTTCAAATTGCATACTTTGACATTACATACTCAAAATGTATTCTAGAGTTCATACATCATATCTATACATTTATGCATCACATAATATCATATTTACACATGTCTCAAGGGTCATGGAAAATTTACAACATCATATACATCATAAAGCATCATTATGGTTTCAAAAAGAGAAAAACTAGGCTTATGGTTGTCAATCTTCCTTCTTCATTGTTGTTGGCTTCCATTACCATAGCTACTTAGTCCACCTAACGTGTTAGAGTATTGGAGAGGAGGGGATGAGATTCAAAGAATCCCAATAGCTCATCTCCCATTCAATCATACATAATATGTGTAAAGTAAGCTTTACAAATGCATGCATGGAGAAAATGGAAGTCATGGACATTTAAAAAGCAAGCTTGGCATATGAACAAATCATACAAGACATTCAAGAGCTCACCAAGTGTTTGGATTGGCCTCATACTTCTCCTCATGAATTTTGGACTTTTCTTAGGAACCCACTCTTAGGAGCCCACTTTTCTTTTGGGAGACTCTTTGCTATGTCTCAACCAAGCTCAAGGGTTCTTAGCTCATTTTCACCATAATTAAGAGTTATTGGCCTTTCCACACTCAAGCAAACTTAAACAAATATCATACATTCATTTGAAAACATAATATGTCATCAGAAATCGTGGCATATAAAATCATGCTAGCATACTTTTATGGCTTGACAATACACATACACATATTTTAAGACAAGCTAAACACACATCCATGCATGAGAGAAGGTGAAAAGAGCTACCTTGCTTGCATTTACACACTTTTTCTTTAGAGCCTTGAGTCCTCTCCCTTGACCTCACATACCCAAGAAGGTGGAGATCATTTCTTTTGGCCTAGACACATCATATGGAAGCTAATTACACTCTTGAAATAAATTAAGACATTAAACTTATATTTAAGAACATACTTGGCTCCATAAGTCACATAATGGTTCCATAAATGGCCTATTGAAGAAACCATCATGACTCAAGTTCTTGGCTCCATTCTCTTTTCATTTCTAGGCCTCTTGACCTCATTTAAGGTCCTTGGAGCCATTACATATTCATTTACAAAAGTCTAGATACAAGTTGCTTCATAAGGTCACATTATGGAAGCCATTGGCTTATCTCCCAATCCATGACTTCTAAATTTTTTCTAAGGGTTCCTCCCACCTACCATCATATAAAGTCCCAAACCAAGGCTAAAATAAATTAAAACACTCCCTAACCCCTCCATCTGTCCTAGGCCGACATTATGGAAGCATTTATGGTTCAGGGGGTTTCCAATTTTTTCTTGATGGGAGAGCCATTTGGGAGGCTTCTTAGAGGTCTTAGGAGCTCAATGGAACATTTAAATGGCCAAGGAAATTCATAGATTTAATCAAATTTTACAATCCCTTCAAATGCACTACACTTTTCCAACTTAGATTTTATTAGTTTTTCTTGCAATTTCTTGGCATAATCCAAGTTCCCATAGCCCAATTCATATGATTCATTCTTGGTTCTACCCAAAAACACTTTCCCCTTAGCTGGCTATAGGGAGGACAAATTGCACACAAGAAGGCTAAGAGAAGTAAAGCATGGAGACTAAGATTTTTACCTTGATTTCAAGCTTTCCCTTTTCTTTTAGTTCTCCTCTCCAAATCTGAATTTTCCACCTCTGTTCTGCCCTCCATACAAACCCAAAAACATTATCAAATCCATGGAAATAAAGAGGAGAAGGAAGAGCAACTTGCAAGAGAAAAAGCTCGAATTTCCATAAATTTTTTTACATTTTCCTTACTTTTTCTCTCTTCAAAATCTCCTCTCCTTGTGCGCCTAAGAGAGTTGGCTTCCTACTCTATTTTTGGGGCAGAAACAAATTGTGGAATGAGGAGCTGCTGGAACGTGGATAAGAAAAAGAAGCTAAAAGTCACTTTATGCAACTTTTTACTTTTTGTATTTTAGTCTTTTTTCTTGGCTTTCTCATTTTAGGCCCATTTCAACTCCTTTTTGAAATCCATCTTTTCCATTATAATATTTAGGCTTTCTAACTTATAAAATGCCTTTAGAACCACTCAAATTGGATCTAAAACTATTCCGAACTGTTCGGTCAAAATTTCGATCAACTAATGGCCAAAATCGCTCACCGGAGGGGGTTTCGACCATTCCAAGGGTTCCCATGGTTTTCAAGGCCTCTGATAACTCCAAAAAGCTCAAATTTTTCATTTAAAAAGCCCTCCTGTGAGTTTTCAAAATTTTCCAGAAATTGAAAAAATGCCTCTACTTTCTTCGGCAAATTTTTTAAATCACTCCGGCCCTAATTTCTGGGCAACTCAAGACTCAAATCCTTATTTTCTATTATTTAGAATTTTATCATAATTTTAGTTTGCCCCAATTCCTTCTATTTTGAGGACTTCCTTTTATATTTGACCATTTTCTGATGTTTACGGAGAAAATAAACATCGCGTTTCTCACATTTACAGAGGGATCAGATGTTACATGAGGGGCTCTAAAAACCATAGGAAGCCCCGAGATAGCTAAAGCCCCTTCGATGGAAGTTTTCCAATAGCAGTAAACCTAAACTTTGACAGATCTATTTATGAAGGTTTTAGTTCAATTTGAGTGATTCCAAAGGCATTTTATTAAATTGGGAACCTAAATTTCATAATGAAAAAAGATGGTTCTCAAAAAGGAGTTAAAATGAGTTAGAAACGAAAATGCCAAGAACGAAGGGCAAAATTAGAATTTTCAAGAAAGTGGAAGCTTCTTGAACACTCTTTAAGTTTCTTGTTCCTTTTCCCCCTTCATTTGCATGACCTATTTTGCCCAAAAACCAGAGAAAATACCAACTCTCTTAAGCGCACCATGGAGGAGAAGAAAGGAGGAGAAAAAGTAAGAAAAAGGTAAGGAATTTCATGGATTTTCATGCTTCTTCTTCTTCCAAACTTGTTCCTCTCCTTTTAAGCTTTCTTTCCTATAATTTTATTGAAATTTTTGGATCTGTTTTGAGGGAAGAACAAAGGGGAAAATTCGAATTTGAAGAGAGAAGGCCAAGGAAAGTGAGAATCAAGCAAGAAAACAAGGAAAAATAAGGTAAAATCTCCATCCTATGATAGCTACTCCTTCCCCCTTCTTCTTCCCATTTCGCCCCATATATGTAGCTGCAAGAGGGCTTGAATTTTGAGGAGAACCAATAGTGAATTCCATGAATTTAAAGGAGGAGAGTAAGAATATGCAAAGAAATTTAAGTAAAAGCTATAAATTTGCAAGATAGGGAGGCTAGGATTTTGATTGCACCTTGGACTCTATCATGAACCTTAGCCATATTTTATGATTTTTAAGTGTTCATATGAGTTTCTAAGACATCAAGAGAGCTTTCTACATGATTCTCCCATCAAAGGAAGCAAAGAAACTCCATTGGTGCCATATGGAAGCATAGCTTCAGCCAAGGAGAGTCCATGCACCTAGGGAGTGTTTTAATTCCTTCCAAACTTAGTTTTGCATCATGTATGATGGGAGAGTATGAGAGGAAGCCTTGAAAAAATTTTAGAAATCATAGAAAGTGAGATGGTCTTGTATGTTCCATATTATAGCTTAAAGAAGCAACACCTAGCTAGACTCCTTAAATTGATTGTGTGATGACTCCAAGAAGTTTAAATGGAATCAAGAATCATAAATAGATGGAGAGAATGGAGCCAAAATGATGTTTTCTTAAGGCTGCTTTATTGAGTGTATTATGGAACTATAAAAGAACCTTATGAGTCACCTAACTTTTTGATATGAGTCACTTAGCTTTTTGAATAAATGTGTGGTCTTAGAATGTGATTCAAGAGTATAATTGGCTTCCATATGATATGTCTAGGCCAAGAGGAATAATTTATACCTCCTTGTGTGTGAGGTCAAGGGAAAAAACTAAAGGTTTAAGGAAAAAGTGTGTAAATGCAAGCAAGGTAGCTCTCTCTACCTTTTCTCATGCATGAATATGTGCTTACATTGTCTTTGAATGTGTGTGTGTATATGTCTTGAGCTGTGAAAAGTATTTTAGCATGAGCTTTTATTCCATGGTACTATGATGATGTTTTATGCATGCAAATAATGTTTTATATGCTTGTCTTGGTTTGCTTGAGTGTGGCGAAGCCAAGAACCCTCTAATCATAGTGAGGATGAGCCAAGAACCCTAGAACTTAGTTGAAACAAAGTAAAGAGTGAGGTTGACTCTTAAGAGTAAGGTTGAGTCAAAACCTCTTAGAGAAAATGGGTGAGGCAAGTCCAAAATTTATAAGTGAATGGGTGAGGCTAATCCACTCACTTGGCAAGCTTATGTATGTTATGTATAACTTGTTCAAATGCCAAAGATGTTTCATGAATGCTTACATATGTTAATATCTCATGCATGCATTCTCAAAACTTGTATTGTATACTTTATGTATGATTGAAAGGGAGATGAGTTATTGAGATTTTTTGAATCTCATCCCCTCCTCTCCAATGTCTTAACATGCTAGGTGAAGTAATTGAGCAAGGTAATGGAAGCCACCAAGCCTAGAAGAAAGAGATTGACATCAAAATGCATGAAATGGCCTAGTTTTACCTCTTTTGTAGCCACACATATGATATATGATGTAATCCTATGATGAAATTGTTACATAAGCATATGAGCATATGTAATTACCCAAATGTATGATGTATGAATGAGATTTGATGCCAAATGTATGAGATAGCATGATTTGGGTATTGAATGGCAAGACTAGACATATGTAATCTTGTGTATATCATGGGGTTGATGAGTGAGTTTGAGAAATCTTGGTTTATGCACCCTTGAGATAAGTTTAGAGAGTCATTTTGGTGTATTCCACGTGCTCAAGTTGTCATGGTTGTCTTAGAAATCAATTTGGATCATTTAGACCCTTTGTAAAGCTTGAAAATAACCATTTCACTACCTAATGTCAAGATCTGACCAAATAAATGAATTTGCTCATAAAATTTGGCACACATGTAGATCTTATCTAGAGCTTTTTAGGAAGACAAAGACTAGATTATTTGGAGCTCTGTGGAATTAATTATGAATTTCCAAATTTGCCACTTTTCTGCTGAATTGATATATGTACTGTTCATATGGTCAGAAACTTGGACTGTATCATTCATCGGGCCAAATGATGTCCAATGCTTATAAAATTTTATAAACATAAATTAGACATGATGAAATTTCCATGGCCACTGAGATCCCCCAATTGGACCTCTGAGCAGGGAGATATGAATTTTTGAATTTAGAGATTAATACTAGGGATGATAGTTGACCTCTAGTATTATTCTATCAATTTTCGGAGGTTAACAGCCTTTTTTGTGATCTAGATTTATTTTTAGCATAAAGTAGACATCTATAGATTTCTAGAAAGGTATAGTGTGCTTGATTTTGATTTTTTTAAAAATTAGTTATGATTTTTCAAAATTCAGGCACAGAATCTAGAAAACTGATTCGAGGTTGCACTGATATGTTTTATGTATTTGCTCCCTTTGCTCAAGGTATGGACCATCTCTTGAGCTTGTTATGAGTTGTAATTAAATATTTAAATATAAAAATGAGATGGATGAGTCCATATGACCCACAAGATACCAAAGGAAGAATTTTTACTTGTAGAGAAATGTATCTTGATTCATAATTTCCTATGTCATTATGTTGATTGCCATTGAATTAGCTTGATGATGAGGCATGGAAATTGCATGAATTGAGTCTGAGAATTATGGTGTTACACTTGTGAAGCTTCCTAGATGTCTTATGGACTCATATATACTCTTACATATGCTAAATTATAAGCTTTGAGAATGATTAGGTGCAACAAAATCCCTAAGCATCATAACTTGCATTTTAAAGCTTCTCTTTTAGTTCCACTTACATAATCTTAATTCTCACGCTCCAAAACCCTTGATTCTATCAAGTTTTATCCAAATTCACTTCTCCTTTCTAGTTTCTCTCTCTAAACCTAATATGGAAGCCATTGAAATTTAAAGAAACATAAGTCTTTTTATTGCATGACATACCTCATTTGAAAACTTATTAAATGATGATTCTCTCACTCTATTTGGTTGCTCCAAACCTCCACTTTTTCTCATGAGGTCAACCACCAAAATCATCCTTTTATAAAGTTGAAACCACTATTAGAAAGAGCATAAGAAGTAGAGTAAGGTTACTAACTACCATAACATGAGATTTGCATTTATGCTTACCTATTTAGTTTTCTTTTTCTTCTTTTTCTTCTCCCATTTTTTATGCCATTTCCATTCCATTTAGCACTGGTCCAGGTCAGTAGAGATGAAGATGAAGTGGTTGGTGCATCATAATTAAATAGAAAAAGGTATGTTGACTTCTTCCCATAATTATCAATTTACCACTATACTTTGACTATGTCGTTTGAACTCGTTTTAAATTCTTTTTTAGAACCGTCTTTTTTATATGAAAATTTATATTCTCTAATTCATAAAATACCTTTGGTTGCACTCAAATTAGATTTAAAACCTTATTGAATAGTCTGGTCAAAAATTTCGTCAACTGACGCTCTAAATTGTAAATCGAAAGGGTTTTAACTATTTTAGAAGTTCCTATGATTTTTAGGGACTCTGAGAACTCCGAGAAACTTATTTTTTCCATTTAAAAATCTCTCTTGAGAGTTTTCTAAAAAATGCCTAAATTTATGAAAATACCACTGCATTTTTGGCAATTTTATTGAACTACTCCAATTTTGATTTTTGGGCATCTTAAACCTTGGATCCTTATTTTTATTATTTAAATTTTTTTCTTAATTTTATTTAGTCTTAAATTTATCTATTTAGGGGACTTTCTTTTATATCTTATTAGTTTTGTACGTTTACAGAAAAATTGAATGTTATAGTATACATAATTTTTACAAGAACATTTCACTTAATGCAGTCTTTTAAATCATAAAAATTACTAACAATTTTAAAATAAGGAGGTAAAACTTAAAAGTTGGACTAATCAACTATGAACTAATGTTTTTAAAACCAGACCGATCATTAAACCAGTGGAATCATCAATTCAAGATTTATTAGTTCAACCGTGGTTGAACCGTGGTCGAATCGGTAATAATTAAATAAATTTATTTATTTATTTATTTTATATATTAAAAATTTAAGATAATAAGTAATAACAAATAAATATTAATAAATTTTAAAATATGTTATGACTAATTGTACAAAAAAATAAATCATACATAACATAGTATTTAACTTTTAATTTGTTTAAATATATTTGCATAATTTTAATAAAAATTATATGAATTTTAATTTTATTTTTCATCTATTATATTAAAATTTTGGATTATAAACAAGACAATAATAACAGTTCAATGAAAAGTGTATTGTTCATCATGTTAATGGTCAAAATTTGAATCAATTATTATTCATTTTGCTATTTTAAAATAGAATTATAATAAAGGCTATATATTAAATATTGCATATTATAACTATATATGCATTTCAGCTCAATGGTAGTTGCACGCTTACATTCCAAAAGGACCAGAGTTCGAACTATAGCATGGCTAATTTTGCTAAATAATACACCACTGGTTTAACCAGTGACACAGCTGGTTTTCTCAGTTCTTACCGGTTCTTAAGCCCTCTGATTCTGAGGGCTAACCGGACCAGGAAAATCGGATCAGACTAGGGATCAGTTGCTAATCCAACTGGTTAAACTGGCCGGTTCGGTTCGATTTTCAGAACAATGCTATGAACTACATCATTTATGCTATAAAAAAATGATACTTTCATTTTCCCTTCATTACTTCAATAGTAAGCGAGCAATTTATTTCCATAATTGGGCCTCTATTGAGTGATCTGTGAGACTTATTATTGTTTTTGGTTTTGCACTTAAATTTTGATTTGTTATCTATTGTAAGTGGGTAATTTGGTTTTTTACTTGAATTTTGAGTTGTAATCTGTCTAAATATTGGCTGTTATTATAGTTGTTTTAGCATGAGTTTGGCTTAGTTCTCTTATTGACTCTTTTTTATATGTAGAAATATAGCACCAACAATGAAGAATGAACCAGCAAAGATCCATAAGCTTCTAGTGTTTCCTAAAGAGGAAGATTTATATGAAGAAAATTTTGATAGAATGATGAAAGAACATTATGGACATGGCTTAGACTAATTGTGGCAGTTAACAATGCACAAAAAGAGCAATAGTGAAGCCTATTTTGCGAATTGATTTACAAGCAATGGGTACCAAATTTGTAATGCAATCTATATCTCTATCTATCTTATAGTTAGGGTTTAGGGTTTAGGACTTATGTCTACACTTATACTTAGTCATTTATATTAAGATTATAAATTTTATAATTGCTATGCAGTATTATAAAATACTTTTTTAAAAAAAATCTTTTTAGTGGTAACAATAGTTGTCATTAATTTTTTTTTAAAACAAACTTTTAGCTGCATCGCCATTAAAAGTCTCTTTTGGCAACAACACTTAAAGTTGTCATTAAAAAGGGCACTTTTAGTGGTGATTCATTTTGCCACTAAAAGTCCCTTTTTAGTGGCAACCTTTTATACAAGCTGTCTTCATAGGCCTTTAGTGGCAACTATTGTCACCACTAAAAATCCCTTTATGTTGCCAATAAAATGGCACTTTTAGCAGCGATCTTCTTTAAAAGCCTAATTAATGGGGCTTTTAGTGGTGATGGTTGTCACCACTCTATACTTTTAGCAGCAACTTTTATCTCCATTAAATACATAAGTAGCCACTTGCGTCATTGTTAGTGATGAATATTTTGTCATTACTAAAGACATTTAATGATGAATGTTCTAATTTTGTAAAACCCAAGATAACAAAGATAGAGACTTTTGAACGTATCTTAAAATATAATTTTTTCTAAGAGTCCCTAAGCTTATATGAGAGTTCAATTAAGTTTCTAAAACCCTTAGGAGGCCTTCCAAGTGTTTCTCCTTTTAAGAAACAATAGCACACTCCATGGGCTCTTGAGCACCTCTAAAATCCATAAAGGCCTAATGAAGAAATGTATGACTAGGCTTAGGATTTGGTTCAAGGAGATATTTGTAGTAGTTTTGTGATGTATGGATATTTAGTCTCCTTATACAAGTTTAATAACTTATTTTCAAGCTTTCCCACATGCCCAAGTGGTCTTGGTTTTAGGGGGAGACCATTTGACACTTAAATGAACTATTTGGGGGCAAAAAATAGCCCATTTTGTAAGCTAAACCCCAACCTAACCAAATGAGTGATTTTGAGGCTGAAATTTTACACACACATAGATCTTATATAGAGATTATTTTTGGCCTAAAAAGCACATTATTTTGAGGTCTATAGAATTTCTTATGATTTTTCAAAATTCATATCAAAAATTGGTTTTGGTTTGGGCACTGTTCACTTGAGGAGTTCACATTTTCATATCATTTGAGAGCCAAATGAGGTATAATGGTTCTAAAATTTTACATAAGAAACTAGACATTCACATGAGTTATAGCAACTAGAAGCACCTCATTTAGAGGTCTAGAGAGAGAGAAATGAATTTTTGAAGTTGGAATGTACTGTCAGTAATGCAATAAGGCCCCAAGTACTGTTGTCACCTCATTCACATGACTTAATGTTGTTACTAAAGACTTTTGGTCTTTTAATAGTGACTTTTGTCACCACTAAAAGCTTTTTTTTTAATTTTTATTAATGTTTATTGAAGTGTAGCAATGATTTAATTAGGTGCAAGGTAATTGCAAGACACATTCAACCACTTAGTTAATCCATAGTCTTATATTGTTTCTAAATGAGTCTTATTAATAATTTAACATGGATAATTATGAGGCATTCCTAAGAGATGATTATTAGTAACATAGGTAAATAATTGCAAGGCACATTTGACACTAGAGATTGCTAGCACATAATGATAAGAGGTTACTACTGAGCACATGCATGTCATTTACATCCATCATAACAATCAAATTTGCCTTTTCGAGTCTAGATTCTTGAGTCTTGAATCTTTTTGTTTTCACTCCACACATGTTGTTGGTCACCAGTAACCAAGAAGTTGGGACTCTAGGTATATATAGGTTAGTGTAACTACCTAGGTGTCCATGCTCATTTCTTTTTCCTATAATTTAAAAAACTTTCACATCATTAACTCTCTGTGGGATTGATACTAGGACTCAAAATCCATTTGATATTACTTGAGCAATTAGTATACTTGTTACAATAATTAGATGGAGATTCAAGAGGCTATACTATTGCAATCATAAATTCACTTTTGACCATTGATGATCTTTATCTTATTAGATATTTTAAAACATAATCTCCTCAACATAAGTTAATTATGTGATAAGGTCACAAAGTGATTTTAATTCAACCAAATGCATAATTTTTATAAAAACATTGAAAGAATATTATTTGAAGATCAAAGACATGAGAATGTATATAAACTGCATCTTGAAGATATTTCATTCTCATTTCAAAAAATGTCTTGCATCCATGCATGATCACAATTGGCAATGGTATAAAAGATTAGTCATGTTAGGATAAATTTGATTTCAAAATTATCCCAAAAGGAGTTAGTTATTGGTTTGCCTAAGTTAAAATATGAAAAAAAAAATCAAATATGTGAAGCATGTCAAAATGCAAAACAAACAAGATCATCTTTGTTTCAAAAGATCATGTCTCTAAAACAAGGCCACTTCAACTCATTCGTATGAACTTATTTGGCCCATCAAAACTTCAAGCCTTGGAGGTAAGTATTATGGTTTATTTATCATTGATGACTTTTCAAGATTTACATGGGCCTTCTTCCTTGCCCACAAGAATGAGTGTTTTGAAAATTTAAAATCTTTTGTTCCCATGTTTAGAATGAAAAGGGATATTTGATTACTTCTATTTGAAGTGATCCTAGAAGGACTTTGAAAATAAACCATTTGAAGATTTCTGTAATGGTCTTAGGATTAATCATAATTTCTCAGCTCTTAAGACTCCATAATAGAATAGAGTTGTAGAGAGGAAAAACCACACATTACTTAATATGGTTAGAAGATTGCTTTGTAAAAATAACCTTCTTAAAAATCATTGGGTAAAAGCAATCAATACCTAAATGTCTTATTAGACCAATGTTAAATAAAACTTCATATGATTTGTGAAAAGAAAGCAAACCAAATATTTTTTTATTTTCATTGATTGCAAATGTTTTATCTTTAATAAAAACAAAGATAATTTGGGAAATTTTGATTATAGTATTGGCCTATTTTTCTTTAAAGACCACTCTATTTCTTGTGTATTAAATAGCATACAAAGTTGTTCTAACCAATCTAGTATGAAATTCTAGTTAACCCACTTTCTTCTCAATTTGATAAAACAAAATTTGAATCCAATCCTGAATTGTTTAAGGTTGCATACAATTAGTTGAGGTTCTGGAAGAAGGAAGGAGTCTAAAGGTTCAAGCACTCTCCTAAATGGACACATTAGTTGGCACCACAATTCCTCAAGTTTGAGAACTATTTAGTGTTAATGGATAATAATGACTTGAAGAAGGAGGAAAAGGATATTCTCATATATAGGGATGCCTGTTTGGAGTTTGATAAAGAAGAAACATGGAGACTTTATTTGATTCTGAAACTTCTCTGGAGGAATTTTGTTCTGAATTTTATCTAAGTTCAATTGGAGAAGCTATAGATGATGTTTGGATTTGCTGGCATAACTTAGTCAACAATCCTTCGTGTAGCAATTGTTTTATTGGAAATTGAACATGCAATCTCGCTTTGATACCGGATGTTGGATTGAGCATTTACTACTAAGTTAAAAATTAAATCTATTAAATAAGACATTGATGAGTATATTTTAAACATTTAAATAGATATAATTTTGAAATTAAAAGTAATCTAAAGTTTAAATATTATATGGATAATAAGCTAATTTTATATATATCTCTTTCCATAGTTAGTTAGAAAAAATAAAAGAAATTCTGTTATATAACTTATATATATTTCTTTTTCTTTAATATTTATGTAGAAAGAAGATGAAGATAAAGATGCAACAAAGAAAATTATCCATATTCCTTTTGAGACTTTAAAAAGAAGATAAAGATAGAGATAAGGCAAAGAAGGCCTATAAAAACAGATATTGAGAGCGCACAAAGAAAAAACTCAAATTCAAAATCTATTTTCATTTTTCTTTTCTCATATATTCTCCTCATTTTCTTTTTACCTATTTACAAATCTAATTTTTTATTTTCCTAATCAAGGTTATTGAGGGTCTAGCTCAATGAATAGTTTGTGAGAGTCTTGATTTATTTATTTTTTTCTTCTTGAGTATTGAAATATTTTCTATTTTTATGACATTATTATTCAGTTAATTTAAATGGGTACCTTATTTTAGCTGAATAGTTACTATTATATGAATTTGTGAATCCGTAATTGTTCATTAAATTCAGTAGAGTAGCAATTCAAATACCCTTGATAAACCAAAATTGTCTTTGTATATTGATGAAATTATTTCTTCCATTTTAAACCAGCGAGCATATGTATTGTTGAATGGTGATTGGTGACTTTTCTTGTTCTTAACGCTATTTATAATTTAAATTCTGAGAGCTTATTTAGAATTAGTTAATGAACAAGGTTTAATTAGAGAGCTTGTTCCTTTTAAACACCATTAAGGAAGAGAAGAACATCATAACTAATTGATGTTTATAACCAATCTATTTTAGAAGAGAAATATTTATTTTGGAGTTTTTTATGATTAAATTGATTGAGCTAGATTTGAAATAAGCCTTGACTAGGAGTTGTTTGCATTGAATTCTTTTTTTAAAAAAATATTTTCTAAATTTATTTATTTCTATTTTATTAAAAAGAAAAAGCCCTCTTATTTTCTTTATTCTATATTTTAATTTCAAATTAAATAATTTAGTTAATCCCTGTGGAATACAAGCTGAGTCATTCTATCTACGATAAAAATTATTTTAAAAGTAGGAAATTATTTTTAGTGGTTTTGACACTCATCAAATTTTGGCGCTGTTGCCGAGGGCTAGTGTCATTATTTAATCAGAATTTTTTTTATTTTATGCCTCGTTCTTCTGGTACAAGTGAATTAATATTTGATTCTAAGATAGAGAAAATAACTTGAAGGTTAAGAAAAGAGACAAAACAGCACAAGGCAGCTTCTACTTTTTTTCCTAATAATGATTTTTTTTTATTTGTTTGAATTTTTTAAGGAACCTAAAAAGATGGTTGAAGCTAAACTAACTTTGAGAAAAATGGATAATACAAATGTGAACTAGTAGCCCCTATGCATAGAATTTCCAAATATATAGGTAAATTTTGAACTTAAGTCTAGTTTAATTCATTTATTACCTACCTTTCGTGGACTTGCAGGTGAAGACCCTCATAAACACCAAAAAGAATTCCATGTAGTCTGCTCTAGTATAAGGCCTTAAGGAATGACTAAAGAGCATATCAAACTACAAGCTTTTCCATTTTCATTGACAGACAAAGCAAGGGATTGGCTATATTATCTCCTACTAGGGTCAATTACAACTTGGGACCAACTAAAGAAGCTATTTGTTGAAAAAAAAAATTTCCAGCTTGCAGAGCTACAACAATTAGAAAGGAGATATGCAGCATTTGTCAATATAATAGAGAGATTGTAATGTTTGATTTTGCGTAAAATACCGAAATGAGTCAGTTTTTAAAGCAAGTCCCCTGAGATGAGTGATTCAAGGCCAAATAAAATTTAGATAAAATTTAAATAATAGAAAATGAGGATTTGAGCCTTGAGTTGCCCAGAAACGGGGGTCAGAGTGATTCAAAAAATTTGCCGAAAGGCCAGTAGCATTTTCATAAATAAGTATAATTTTGGAAAAACACTTAGGAGGGCTTTTTAAATGAAAATTTTGAGTTGCCCAGGGTTTTTAGAGGCCCCAAAAATCATGGGAAGCCCCAGGACCGATAAAACCCCTTCGGTGTACTCTTTCCGATGTCGATTGACCCGAACTTTAACCAGTTTGTTCGGAAAGATTTTAACTCCAATTTGAGTGATTCTAAAGACATTTTTACTAAATTGGAAACCTAAATTTTATAATGAAAAAGATGGTCCTAAAAAAGGAGCTAAAACGAAGGAGAAACGAAAATACTAAGAACGAAGGGCAAAATTAGTATTAAAGTGTTAAAGGAATCTTCCAAAATGGATCTTTATATGCCACGTTCTTTCTCTCCTCTCTAAGATCGACTTAATTCTGCCAAAAACCAGAGGAGAAGTTGCCCTTCTTAGGCGCACAAGAGGAGGAAGATTTTGGAGGAAGAAATTCAAGAAAAAGGTAAAAATCTTTAAGAAATTCTATATCCTTCCTTCTTAAAACTTGCTCCTCTCCTCTCAAGCTTTCTTTCTATGGTTTTAATGGAGAGTTTGATGCTATTTTGAGGGCAGAACAGAGAGGGGAATTTTGAAAATTAAGGGAGCAAGCCAACCAAGTGGAAGAACAAGCCAAAAAAACCAAGAAAACAAGGTAAATTCTCCATCCTTTGGTAGCCTTTTCATCCCCCTCACCCTTGTCCATTTCATCTAGCCAAGAGCCCATTCTTTAGGGGCTATATTCTATCCCATTCATGGAGGGATTAGAGGTTTTAGATGGCAAAGATTAAGAAGGAACCAAAAGAATCAAGAAAGGAGTATTAGGAAACAAGATGAAACCATTAGGGATCCAAATGCTCCCTTACAAATCTGATTTTATATGAATGTTCTTAGATTTAATTGAATGTTTAAACATGCTCCTAAGATCCCTAAGATGCTCCCCACATGCTTATCCCTTCAAGAAAACAAAGAGAACTCCATGAAAGGCCAATGCACTCTATGTCTCAGCCTAAAGGAGTTCACCTAGCTAGAGAGAGTTTTAAAATTTTTTAAGGCCATTCTTAAGTCATATTTGATGAATGAAAATGAGAGGAAGCCTTGGAAAAAATTTAGGAAGCTTAAAGAATGAGTTGGTGCTTTAGGTTCCATATTATGACTTAAAGAAGCAACATAATGTTAGGCCATTTATTTTAATGGTGTGATGACTCCAAGAGGCTTAAAAGGAGTCAAGAATCATATTTGAGAGGAAAGAATGAGGCCTAGAAATCATTTGAGCGGTGTTACTTCATTAGGTACATTTATAGACCATAATAGGGGTTATAAAACAATCTAAAGTTTAAGCAAATTGTGTAGCCTTAGAAAATGTTTTATGAACCTAATTGGCTCCCATAAATTGTATCTAAGCCAAGAGAAACCATCTCCACCAATCTGTGGGTGTGTGGCTGAAAGAGGAGGCTTGAATCCTAAAGGAAAAGTGTGTGATTGTACACAAGGTAGCTCTCTCCACCTTCTCTCATGCATGGTTGTGTGTTTAGCTTGTTTTAGAATATGTGTATGTATATTTTTAAGTTATGAAAAGTATACTAGCATGCCTATATATGCCATGATTCTTGATGTCATGTTATGCTTCCAAATGAGTACATGATATTTGTTTGAGTTTGCTTGAGTGTGGAGAGGCTAAGAACTCTTCACCATGGTGAGAATGAGCCAAGAAGCCTTGAAATTGGTTAAGACATAGCAAAGAGTCTCCCAAAAGTAAAGTGTGCTCCCAAGAGTATGATTGAGTCCAAAGCTCTTAAAGAATGGGTAAGGCAAATCCAAAATCCATGAGGAGAAGTGTGAGGCCAATCCAAACACTTGGTGAGCTCTTAAATATTTTGTATGACTTGTTCACATGCCAAGCTTGCTTCTTAAATGTTCATGACTTCCATGATAACCATATATACATTTTTTAAGGCTTGCTTTATACATATTATGTATGATTGAATGGGAGATGAGCTATTGGGATTCTTTGAATCTCATTCCGTCCTCTCTAATGCTCTAACATGCTAGGTGGACCAAGTAGCTATGGAAATGGGAGCCAACAACAATGAAGAAGGAAGAATGACAACCATATGCCTAGTTTTATTCTTTTTGAATCCATAGTGATGCTTTACGCTGTATATGATATTGTAAATGATCTATGACCCTTGAGACATGTGTAAATATAAAATTATGTGATGTTTAAATGTATGGATATGATGTATGAGCTCTAGTATCTATTTTGAGTATGTAATGCCCAAATATGCAATTTGGAAATTTGATGTAAATGTGCATAAGTGTAGGTTGAATGGTCAAAATGAAATGCATGAGGTTTGGGACCATTTGGATAGCTCACACAAGTCTTAAATGTACTTTTATATTTGCCCAAAAGGTGCCAAGACCAAGGGAAATCCATTTGGCAAGTTTGGTACTTCATATGGAGCCAAATTTAACCATAATAAAACCCTATATCACTTTTTGGCCAAATGAGTTAGTCTTAAGATGAGATTTGGCATGCAATTAAGTCTCATTAAAATCTTTTTGGGAAGTTAAAGATCATAATTTTTGAAGGTCTACAGAATATTTGATGATTTTTCAAAGTTGGCAATTTTCATGGTTTTGATCTACTACACTATTCATTTGGTCTGAAATTGAATGCTATCACATGAGGCCCAAAGGATGTCCAATTTCCATGAAATTTTATACAAAGAAACTAAAAATTCATAGTGACCCGTGCCAACTAGAAGCACCTCATTTGGATGTCTAGAGAGAGATATACGAATTTTTGAAATTTCTGTCCAGTATCAAGAATTTTACCCGACCAAAGGTAATGTTCCATTAAATTTCGAGGTTTAGGCTTGATGAACTAGTCTGGAGATATTTTTTCTCTCTATTTAATATCCATAGATTTCTATATTTGTATCATTTGCATGGATTGGATGTTTGTGAAATTAATTGGACATTTTCAAAGTTTTCTGCAGAATTCTGTGACAGTACCAGGATGTTTTCTGACCTCTGAACCATTTTGGATGTCAAACATCCTCTTTGATAAATGTTATGGTCTGGATGCATTTTTATGTGAAGTAGACATCCATAACTTTCTAGAATGACCAAGATTGCATCATTTCAATTTTTCTAGATTTAGTTATGATTTTTCAAAGTTTGGTCAGAAAATAGAGCAAACCTGGCTGAGAAAACAACATTCACATGCCCCTTTAGTAATTTGCTTACCGTCGCATGCCATTTGGTTTGTGCAATGCTCCAGCAACATTCCTGAGATGTATGATCAATATTTTTTCAAACTATATGGAAAATATTATAGAGGTATTCATGGATGATTTTATCGTTTATGGAATTCATTTGGTGACTGCTTAGAAAATTTGATCAAAGTGCTTAAACGATACATTGAAACTAATCTAGTGTTTAATTATGAAAAATGTCATTTTATAATTGATCAAGGATTAATACTAGGCCATATAGCATCTTGAAGGGGAATAGAGGTTGATAAGTCAAAAATTGATTTAATTAAATCCTTACCTTACCCTACATCAGTGCGAGAATTGCGTTCTTTCCTTGGTCACACAGGTTTTTATCGAAGGTTTATAAATGATTTCTCAAAGATCTCTCATTCTCTTTACAAGTTGATGCAAAAAGATGTCTCTTTTGATTTTAATGAGAATTGCAAAAAGGCATTTAACCAGTTGAAAGAGTTATTGACTTCAACTCCTATCATTCAACCACCAAATTGGGAGCACCCTTTTGAAATTATGTGTGATGCCAGCAATTATGCAATAGGAGCAGTGCTTAGTTAAAGGATTAGAAAGAATGTTCATACTATATATTATGCCTCAAGGACACTTGACAGTGCTCAAAGCAATTATTCTACAATAGAGAAGGAGCTATTTGCTATGGTGTTTACTTTAGAAAAATTTTGATCATATTTATTGTGCACTAAAGTTATTATTTTTTCAGACCATGCAACTCTAAAATATTTACTAGGAAAAAAAGAAAAAAAGCTAAACCCCACTTGATACGATGGATTATATTATTACAAGAATTTGACATAGAGATTCAAGATAAGAAAGGAATAGAAAATTCAATTGCAGATAATTTGAACTGATTGGTACTTAATGAGGAGCTTAGACCACTTCAAGATGCATTCCTACATGAGCATCTCTTTGAGGTTAAAAATTCAACACCATAGTATGCTAATATAGTAAATTATTTAGTTACCAAAACACTCCCCAATGATTTAAATAAGGCTCAAAAAGATAAAATTAAAAGTGAGTCTAAATATTATGTATAAGATAACCTATATTTATGGAAACATTGTTTTGACCAAATAATTCGTAGATGTGTTTCTGAAATTAAAATTCCATCAATCCTAGAATTTTGTCATTCATATGCATGTGGTGGACATTTTGACCCAAAAAGAACAACATAGAAAGTCGTAGAATGTGGATTATATTGGCCAAATTTGTTTTGTGACTCATACTTGTTTTATAAAGCATGTGATAATTGCCAAAGGAGTGGTAGTTTAAGCCATCAAGATCAAATGCCATTGAATCCGATTTTAGTATGTGAAATATTTTATGTATGGGGAATCAATTTTATGAGGCCTTTTCCATTTTATTTTGGTAATTCTTATATTCTTTAACTATTGATTATGTTTCAAAATGGGTGGAAGCAAAAGCCACTAAATCTAATGTGCTAACATTGTTGTTAGTTTTGTCAAAAGTCATGTTTTTACCAAGTACAAAGTACCCAAGGCAATCATTAGTGACTGAGACATTCACTTTTGCAATTGTGTAGTTGAAAGCTTGTTAAAAAAATATAATGTGACTCAGAATTTCAATAGCCTACTATCCACCGACAAGTGGTCAAGCAGAGGTGTCCAATTGGGCGATTAAATTGATTCTTGAAAAGATTGTCAACCCAAACAGGAAAGATTGGAGCACTCGACTAGATGATACTCTTTGGGTGTACAAAACTGTATATAAAACTTCTATCGGTATGTCACAGTATCCCCTAATTTTTGGCAAACGCTACCACCTTCTCGTAGAATTGGAGCATAAGGCCTATTGGGATATTAAACAGTGCAATATGAACATGCATGAGGTAGGTGCACATAGGAAGTGACAGTTGCAAGAACTTGACGAGATAAGAAATAAGGCCAATGAAAAGTCTAGAATATATAAAGAGAAGACCAAGCTTTATCATGATAAACATATTTCTAAAAAGAATTTTGAAATTGGTCAAAAAATTCTCTTATTTCATTCTAAACTTAAACTCTTTCCTAAAAATTAAGGTCTTATTGGGTTGGACCATTTGTTGTCACTAAGGTGTTTCCTCATGGTGCAGTTGAAATTCATAGTCTTCACACTGATAACATCATCTAAAACCTTACTATGAAGGATTTTAGGTGAGTAACTTAGAAATAATTGAGCTGCTACTCTCAATTTATGAAAATTGAGTAATGAGGCATTCTGTTTGGCTATAGACATTAAATAAAGGCATTTATAGGAGGCAACCCATCATTAAAAACAAAAAACAAAAACAACAATTTTTTAGGGCTTGTTTGATTCTATTCTAATTTTAATGTTTTTAAAACAAATGTTTTTTAGAACACATTTTGAAAACAAAAAAATTAAAAAATCTGTTTGAATCATTATTATGAAAAATCATTGTTTTTTGTTTTTTGTTTATTCTGCAAAACAAAAGTTACAAAACATCTAAAAAATGTTTTGATTTTTCTGTTTCCGAAAACATAGTTCTGTTTTTTTGTTTTACAAAACACTTCATTAAAAACACATTATCAAACAAGTTTTTTTTTATTTTTTTGTTCTTAAAAATAGAAAATTGTTCTAGAAATAGGAAATCAAATAGGCCCTTTGTCTTTTTAGTTTTATTTTATTTTCTATTTTATTTGATAAATCCACCACACTTCAAGTAATGTTTTTTCTCTTTATTTAATTTGTTGTCCCTTTTATTTTTATCAAGAGTTACTATTCTTCCCCTCTAGACTTGTTACAAGTAAGTTATGGGAAGCTCTACAGATATTTAACGGCAACAAAGCTATTCGTAAACCAGGGAAGTTTCAATTTCCTCTTCTCTTTACCTTTATATATGACTACAACACTAAGGACATTGTTGATTTTAAGTGTGGGGGAGGAGTTTAATTAATTTTTATAGTTATACTCATTTTGGTAATTATATTGAGTTAGAGAGAGTTTTAATAATTTTTGAAAAAAAATAATTTTTTTGGTTACTATTTCTTATTATTCTCTTCTTTTAATAACTTAGTTGTTATTTATAAATTTTTGAGTTATTTAATTTTTGCATACTTAATACTATTAAAGTAAAGATATTGTAACACCATATATTTCTAACTTGCTTCCTATCATTTCTAAATCTCACATGATGAATTACACAAAAGGGAATAGAAAAATGGCATTAAAATAATGCCTTATTTTGCGTTGCGTCACGTATGAAAATTTCATTCGGTGTCACACGGACCATATGAGCTCATGCATCATATTCTCATATTTAATTACATAAATACAACTCATTTGCATCACCAAAATTGGCCCACAACTCATGGAATTCAAAGGGGAGCATCAAACTCATACTATTATTTTCGGCCAAAATTTCAATTTTTCTGTCACAACTTCAGAAATTCATAACTAAATCCACAAAAATCAAAACCCAACTAACTTTATCATTCCAGAAAGCTCTAGATGTCTGCCTCATGGTAAAAATAATTCCAGCTCATGAATTATTAAGGGTAAAATGTTTGACATTTGAAAATTCACTGGGGTCGCTGCTGTCTGAGCCATTGGTTCAATTTACTGATAGGAAGTTTCAAAATTCATAACTAATTCTAGAAAAATTAAAATAATAAATTATTGGCCATTCTAGAAATTTAAACATGTTTAATTTATGCAAAAATATGTCCAGGTCATGAAACATAACATATAAAGCATTTGACATGCGAAAAGGGGCAAAGGTTTGGACAGCTACTGATACTGATGCAAGTGTCTGCTATAAACTTCGAAAATGTCCAATTAATTCCAAAAAAATCCAATCTATGAAAATGATACCAATTTGAAAATATATGAATGTTACATTTATGTTAAAAATAGACTCAGACCAGAGAAATCACGTTTAGCCACTGAAATCCAATGGAACAGTGACTCAGGTAGTGCTGCACTACTGTTGCTATTCTAGAAATTCAAAAATTCATATATCTTAGCTCAGACCTCCAAATGAGGTGTTTCTAATTGCTACAAGTCACTGTAAATGTCTAGTTTCTACCTATAAAATTTTTTAGCTATTGGACCACGTTTTTCTCTCGGATGACACAATTTCACAACTGACCAAATGAACAGTACTGGTGCAAATCTGAAATTCTAATACCAACTTTGAAAAATTATATAAAATTTCATAGACCTCCAAATGACCTGATCTTTAGCTTCCCAAAAAGCTCTAGGAAAGATCTACTTTCATGCAAAATTTCAAGTCAACAAGAGGTCATTTAGTCAGACTTTGTCATAGCTCAAGAATATGGCAATTTTGGTCCCAACAAGAGGCAAATTTGGTTTAAATGAGTCATCCATTGTTCCACACACATTTAAGCCACTTAGAAAGCATAAATATAGCATAAATAAGTCCCTCATAAGGTCTAAACCCTCATGCAACTCAAATTCACCATGCCACTTTCATAAACATACATACACCAGTAGGCTCCCAAGTGGTCAAAATACACAATTCTTTTTATTAAACTCTATTCTTGATACATACACTAACTTTACATAGTTTTACACTTGTTTAAAGTGTAATGACTCAAAAATAACATTTACATATCTACTTTGACATTCTAGACATTATAGTACATAAAAAATGAAAAGATTTGCTAAGAGATGGAGATTTAAGCTCCTTGGCTTCCATCCTTTGGATCTTGAACTCCACCTATATCATATGAGATGAGAGAAAGGAAGAGGTGAAATTCATTAAATCCCAATAGCTCATACACCTATTCAATCACATTTTTAAGGCATAAAACATGTCAAAGGTACAAGTATGCAACTACTCAATCGATGAAGCATTCAATTTTTATATTTTTATGTCACAAATACATGTTAAGAATAAGAATGAGCTATAGGGACTTTTGGTTTAGCCTTACCCCATTTCTAGAACTTTTGGATTGCCTCACTCTTGGTTCTTGGGACTTTTGACTTAGCCTCACCCATCTAAGGGACTTTTGGCCTTGTCTCACCCATGCCATGAGACTTTTGGTATCTCCTCACCCACATTAAGGGACTTTTGGCACTACCTCACCCTTATGAGCCATTTCCACCATTCAAAGACATTCAAGAAAGCATATTGGTACCAAAATAGCAACATAACATCAAGTGGCATGTCTCAAGCATATAAACATACACTCAAGCACACAATGACACACATGCAACAAGAAAATGCAATAAGAAAAAGTGGAGAGCTACCTTGGTGCAAATTCAAGCTTTACTTTGCTTATTTCTTCTCCTTTTAGGTTCCACAAACACAAGGAGGTGGGGTTAGATTTCCTTGGCCTATTCACAATAAACAACACTTAATTATACTCTTGGAACAAGTTATGACATCTAACTCACTCTTAAGACTACACTTTGTTCTATTTGTCATAATATGGTTCCATTAAGGACCTAATGAAGCAATAACCATAATTAACATTCTTGGTTCCATTCTCTTGCCATATTTAGACCTCTTGACATCATTTAAGGTCCTTAAAGCCATCACATTCTCACTTTCACAAACCTAGGTCCATGTTGCTTCATAAGGTTACATTATGAAAGTCATTGCCTCATCTCCCAACCTAAGGCGTCTAAATTTTTTCCAAGGGTTTTTCCTATCTTCTTTTATCATATAAAGTCCCAAATCAAGTTTGAAACTATTTAAAACATTCCCTAACTATTTCTATGAGTCTTGGCCTATTTATGCTTCCATTAAAGACCCATGGAGTTTAGGATTTTTTTCTTAATGGATGGGGCACTTGGGAGGCTCATTAGGAGTCTTAAAAACTCAAACAAACACTCACATATGATGGGGAAGTCTTAAATCAACCCAAATTTTAAACTATGTTCAAGCACCCTACACTTTTTTAACTTGAGTTTTACTAGTTTTCCATGCATTTCTTTGATATAATCCATCTTCTCATGGCTTAGTTTGATAGATTCTTTTGGATTATAAAATAGAAACTCTTCCCTCTTCATGGTTCTGTTTGAGGCATCCCACCATGGAAGAGGAGAAGGAGAAAAAGAAGCAACAAAGGGAGAGAAACTACCTTGCAATCAAGCTTCCTTCAAGAGCCCTTCTCTTCCCTCTTTCTCCTCCTTAAATTTTGAATTTCCCTCCTCTAATCTAGACCCAAATCAGCACCAAAAATTGCATTAAAACCATGGAAAGATAAAGCAAGAAGGGGAGAATGAAGTTTCAAGAGGAAGGAGCATGAAAACCTTACACTTTCTTACCTTTTCTTTGGCTTTTCTTCCTCCAAAATTCCCCCTCTTTTGTGCGCCTAAGGAGCTGAGAATTTTCTCTGAAAATGAGCAGAAGAAAGTCGGTTTAGAGAGGGAGGGCTGAACGTAAATTAAAAAGGGGATTTAGAAGTTTCCTTTGTGCAATTTATTTCTATTTTTACCCTTCCATAATGGCATTTCCAGTTTGGCTTCGTTTTAGCTCCTTTTTGAGAACCGTCTTTTCCATCATAAAATTTAGATTCCTAATTTAATAAAATTTTTTTGAAATCACTCAAATCGGAGCTAAAACCTTCCCAAACGAATCTGTCAAAGTTCGGGTCAACTGACGTCGGAAAGAGTACATCGGTGTTTTACCAATCCCGGGGCTTCCCATGTTTTTTAAGGCCTCTGAAAACCCTGGGCAACTCAAAATTTCTATTTAAAAAGCCTTCTAGGTGTTTTTCCAAAATTGTACTTATTTACAAAAATGCCACTGGCCTTTCGGCAATTTTTTTTAATCACTCTGACCTCAATTTCTGGGGAACTCAAGGCGCAAATCCTCATTTTCTATTATTTAAAATTTTATTCAAATTTTATTTAGCCTTGAATCACTCATCTCAGGGGACTTATTTTTCAAACTAGCCCGTTCCAGTGATTGTACAACGTACCAGGCGTTACAGATATAATTCAAAGCACTCAACAACAAAAACAAAAACAAAAAAGAAAAGAAAGTGAGTCAACTCCCACTCTGCTGACTCAAGCTATACTTAGTAATCGGGGGTCTTCATCATCAATGTTGATACTTGCATCAAACGGTGCAGTTAAGGCCATGAGTGTGCAAAGTATCTTAGTGCAGCGAGTTATATGAGCTTGAGTAATCGAACCTTTGTATCACTAATATGAAGGTTCGCATCAAAAAAACCTATAACATCCAAAGAAAAAGGCTAAATATATATATAATAAATAATAATAATTTACCTCAACTCATTGAAAAATAAAGAAAAATTATAAGTGTGAGGGAGCTAAATTAAAGGACTTTGATGATATCTATTATGCAATTTGTGTATATATGATTGATTAGGACATTGTAAATTTTTAAGTAAATATTGTAATTTTCCATCCTTTTACTCAGCCTATTATTTGTATTGATCACATTTTAGATATCCACACAAACACACTAGAGTTACTTGATGATTGTAAGTGATGAGTAGGTTAAAGCTGAATTACAATTTTTCTTGATTGAATAACTCATCAATTTATTTATAACGGCTTGTTATTAATAAACAACATAAGAAATAGTGCTATCTCATTGAGCCAAGTGATAAAATCTCTAACTCTAATATAATTATTTGAGGACAAGTAATGATTTAAGTGTGTGAGAATTTGATAAGTATATTTTATACACTTAAATAGATGTAATTTGGAAATTAAAAGTAATATAAATTTTATATATTAATGGATAATAAATTAATTCTATATATATCTCTTTCCATAGTTAGAAAAAATAAAGGGAATTCTGTTATATAGTTTATCCATATTCCTTTTTTCTAATATTTGTGCAGAAAGAAGATAAAGATAAAGATGCGGCAAAAAAGACTTATCCATATTCCTTTTGAGATTTTAAAAAGAAGATAAAAATAGATATACGGCAAAGAAGACCTATAAAAGTAGATATTGAGAGTGCACAAAGAAAAAATTTAAATTCCAAATCTATTCTTGTTTCTCTCTTCTCATATATTCCCGTCATTTTCTTTTTACCTCTTTACAAATCTAATTTTTTTTAGTTTTCTAGTCAAGGTTATTGAGGGTCTGACTTAATGAATAGTTTTGTGAGAGTCTTGATTTATTTATTTTTCTCTTCTTGAATATTGAAATATTTTCTATTTTTAGGACATATTATTCAGTTAATTTAAATTGATACCTTATTTTAGCTGAATAATTACTACTATATGAATTTATAAATATGTAATTGTTTATTAAATTCAGTAGAGTAGCAATTCAATACCGTTGATAAACCAAAATTACCTTTGTGTATTGATGAAAATATTTCTTCCATTTTAAACCTGCAAGTATATGTATTGAATAGTGATTGATGATTTTTCTTATTCTTAACGCTATTCATAATTTAAATTCTAAGAGCTTATTTGAAATTAGTTAATGAATAAGGTTTAATTGTAAAGCTTGTTCTTTTTAAACACCTTTAAGAAAGAGTATAACATCAAAACTAATTGATGTTTATAACCAATCTATTTTAGAAGAGAAATATTTCTTTTGGATTTTTTATGATCAAATGATCAAATTGATTGAGCTAGATTTAAAATCAGTATTGGCTGGGAGTTGTTTGCGTTGATTTCTTTCTAAAAATATTTTCTAAATTTATTTCTATTTTATTAAAAAGAGAAATATCCCTTATTTTCTTTCTTCTAGATTTTAATTTCAGATTAAATAATTTGATTAGTCCCTGTGGAATATAATCTTAATTATTCTATCTATTTTTGGTGACTTCAACACCCATTAGACATAACTTTTTTACTGTAACATTTGGTTTTTCATAAAAACACCAAAATAAGTCAGTTTAAAAAGTAAGTCCCCTGAATTGAATGATTTAAGGTAAAATAAAATTAAGATAAATTTTTAAATAATAAAAAATAAAGATACAAGGTCTAAGATGCCCGAAAACGTAAGCTAGGATAGTTCAAGAAAATCATCGAAAGTATAGTGACATTTTTGTAAATATGAGCACTTTTTGAAAAACTCACATAAGGGTTTTTTAAATGAAAATTTTGAGCTTTTCAAGGTTTTCAAACATCCCAAAATTATGGGAACCCCTGGGACAATTAAAACCCTTCTGGTTATGTTTTTGAATGTCAGTTACTCCAAATTTTGACCTTTTCATTCGAGAAAATTTTTAATCTAATTTGAGTGATTCCAAAGCTATTTTATAAATTAGAGGATCTAAATTTTATGATGGAAAAGACGGTTCTAAAAAAGGAGCTAAAATGAGTATAAAATGAACT
Organism: Erythrophleum ivorense; assembly: GCA_026724425.1. NCBI lineage: Eukaryota > Viridiplantae > Streptophyta > Magnoliopsida > Fabales > Fabaceae > Erythrophleum > Erythrophleum ivorense. Next base: position 42,255,977 of record JAIUCV010000005.1, read on the forward strand.
AGCCAAGAGAAGGAACATAAATGGCTTTTTTCAAGAAAAAATTTGAAAATCCCTTTCTTAAGTGGCGTCCCCCTTTGCTCCTCCTTCTAATCGACTTTATTTTGCCCAAAATAAAGAGAGAGACCAAGGAGGAGGGCACACCTAGAGAGGAGAAGAAGAAGAGGAAAACTCAAGGAAAAAGGTAAGAAAAAGCTTAGAATTTCAAGCTTCTTCCTTTCTTAATGTTGTTCTCCTCCTTCCTACCTTTCTTTCCATGGCTTTGGTGAATGATATGGGTCTGTTTTGAGTGTGATTTAGAGGGAGAAGGTTAGATTTTGAAAGAGAAGCCTATACCAAGTGAAAGAGCCTTTGAAGAAGCCAAGGAATCAAGGTAAATACCTTTGCTTTTGTTGTTTTCTCCTTCTTGCTTCTTTATGCTTGGTTCGGCCACCTTGAGAGCTTGTAAGAGGGAGTGAATTCTGACCAAGAGCAAGCATGAAAATTAGATTTTAGGTTATGGAATCTAGTAAATGCAAAGAAACCTAAAGAAAAACTATTAAAATTCAAGATAGCAAAGCTAAGGATTCTTGAACACATGATAAAATCTGATTTTCTCTAAGGATATTCTAGCTTATGTAAGTGTTTAATTGAGTTTTAAAGATCTCTAGAAAGCTTCCCAAGTGCCTCTTCCTTTAAAGAAACAAAGAAAACTCCATAGGTCCAAAAATAAAGCATATGTCTCGGCCAAGTATAGATGAAGGACTTAAGGACTGTTTTAAATTTTTCTAAACTTAGATTGGGACTATATATGATGGAAAAGTATGAAAGGAAGCCTTGAAAAAATTTTAGAAGCCATAGATTAAGAGTTGGAGGTGTAGGCTTCATAATGTAGCATAATAAAATAATTCCTAGCTAGGCTGCTCAAAATGAGTGTGTGATAGCTCCAAGGAGTCTAAATGAAGTCAAGAGTCATAAATTAAAGGAAGAAATAGGACCAAGATCAAGAATTATTATGGTTGCTTCATTAAGTGCTTTATGGAACCATAATTGAACCATTGGACAAAGTAGACTTCCCTAGAGGGTGTGTGGTATTAGAGTTTGTTCGAAGAATATAATTGGATCCCATTTAATGTGTATAGGCCAAAAAAAACCAAGTCTCACCTCATTACAAGTGTGTGGCCAAGAGAGGGAAAGAGTAACTAAAGGAAAGTTTGCATTTTTTGCTTCAAGGTAGCTTTCTAACTTTTCTTTCATGCATTGTTAGATGTTTTTCTCATATTTGAGTGTTTGCATGTGTGTTTATGCCATATGAAATGTTGTTGGCCATTGCTTACATGTATAGTACCATTATGTGCTAAAAATGTGTTTTATGAATGTTACATGGCTTGAATGGATTTGATGAAGCCAAAAGCCCCTTATCTAGAGTGAGGATGAGCCAAAAGTCCTTAAGATTGGGTAAGACAAAGCTAAAAGTTTCAAAAGTCCCTTGAAAGTGGGTGAGGCGGGTTCAAAAGTCCTAAAGAAAATAGGTAAGACCAAACCAATGTCCTTGAGAGCTTTATGTATGATGTGTATGAGCTTCTTGAACATGAAGAATGTTTTATGTATGCTTACAAGTTGCAAGATTACCATGCATCCATTCTTAGACTTGTAAATGCATCCATTATATATGTTTGAAAGGATAAAGAGATATTAAGATTCTTGGAATCTCACTCTCCCTTCTCCATTGTCTAACTATGTTTAGGTGGGCCAAATGAGCCAAAAAATGGAAGCCACCACTCTTGAAGATAAAGATTTTGCCAAAGGATATACCAAATAGTCATTTTGTAGACCTATTGATGTCAAATGATGTAATCATATGTTGTAAATGATATGTAGACACTTGAGCACACATATATGTATGAATATATGATGCATGTATTGATTTTAGCACCAGATGATTGATTATGTGCATTCTTGACATCCATATGCCTAGTATGGGCTATGAAAGTTTGTGTATGTGGACAAGTAGTATAGTGGAAAATGAGCTCCATGAGGTTTTAATCCAAATAGCATGTCTCCCTAGGTTGTGTATGTGGTTTTGAACGTGCCCAAGTGGTCTTGAATAATGAAGAAAGCAATTTGACACCATTTTGAATCATTTGAAGTATCAAATTTGACCTTTTTGTGTGCTACACCAAAATTTGACCAAATGAATGAGTCTTCCCATGAATTTGGCCAACAAGTAGGTCTCATCTAGAGATTTCCATATAGTCAAAGAACATCCAATTTGGAACTCTAGAGAATTTATTATAATTTTTTAAAGTTGGAAAAAAAATGCAAAATGACAGGGTTCACTGTTCATTTGGTCAGTTCTTTTCCCTATGTCATATGTGGGACAAATAGTGTCCAATGTAACAACCAGGAAAAGAAAAGAAAAGAAAGAAGAAGAAGAAAAGAAAAGAAAAGAAAAAAAGAAGAAGAGAAAAGCTGAAAATTTTTAAAGGGCTGAAAATTTTCTAAGTCTGCTAGCTACAGCCCAGCTATAGCGAATGTACCTGTTCACTATAGCGAGATATGGTCTAGCTACAGCGAGACAGCCTTCTAGCTATAGCGAGAATGCTTCTAGTTATAGCGAGTTCGGGCACCCCATACAAAAACCAGGGAGTTGCTCGCCGTAGCGCACACTATAGCGAAGGCAGGGGTCTGGGACTTATTCGAGCTCGCCGTAGCGAGGGTTATGGCTCGCTATAGTGAGGGTTAGTCTGGAAAAGCGTAAAAATAGAGAATTTGACTTTTTAAAAGCCTCCCAATCTCTCATTTCTTCTTCTAACCGACTCAAACTCACTCTAAGAGAGAGAGAGAAGGGCGGAGGAGAGAGAGAGAAGCCTAAAGAAGCAAGGAAGAGTAAGAGAAAGGTAAGATTTACATGGTTTCTCTCTTTAAAATGTTGTTCTTCTCCCCTTGCCATCTCCCCCTATGGTTTTGGTTGTGGAAGTAGTTAGGTCTTGAGCTTGGTTCAGAAGAGGGAGAGTGGAAAACCACTCTTGAGGGAGGTTAAAAGTCATATAGTCCCCTTTTCTTGATTTCCTCTCTTGAAGCTTGAGAGAAGAGAAAGAATAATTAGTAAATTCTAATGAGAGAAAGAATCCTAGCTTGACATACTTAGTAGGGTTATTAGAAAGAGATCCCTAACTTATGAATCAAGTGTTAAGGAAATAATTCCATACTTCTTGTGTGGTTAGGCTCAAGAGAAGCACTCCCATCTAGAAGTGGTTGTGAAACCAACAAGGGAGGAGACAAATTGAAGAGGAAGGTTGTGAATAGCCAATAAGGTAGCTCTCTCCACCTTCTTTCATGCATAATTGTGTGCTTACATTGTTTTACTTGTGTGTATGTATGCTTTGAGCTATGAGAAGTATGTTAACATGATGATGCCTTATGTGTTTTAATGATGTTTTATGTGATTTCTTGGGTTTGCTTGAGTATGGAAAAGCCAATAACCCTTTAGCCATGGTGAGGATGAGCCAAAACCCTCAAGTTGGTTGAGACAAAGTAAAGAGTCTCCCAAAAGCGAGGTTGACTCCCAAAGAGTAAGGGTTGAGTCTAAGAACCTCTTAAGTATGGGTGAGGCAAGTCCAAAATCCACAAGTGAGTGGGTGAGGCGAATCCATGTACTTGGCAAGCTTTCATATGTTATGTATGGCCTACTCACATGTTGATAATGTTTTTCTTTTATGCATGGCCAGTTTAAATGTTGCAAATGCTTTTATTATGATTTTATATGCTAACATGCCATACATGCATGGTGAGACTTGTTTGCATGCTTTGTTTATATGATTGAATAAGAGATGAGCTATTAAGATTTTTTGAATCTCACTCCCCCTCTCCACCATCCAAATATGCTCGGTGGACCAAGTGAGGCTAGAGATGGGAGCCACCAAGCTTGAAGCTAGGGAGATTAATGAAGAATTGTAAAAGAGCTTCTTGTAATTATGTTGTACTTAAGACAAGGGATGTAAATTGATGATGTACATGATGTAGTATCTATGAATGTTCGTAAAACAATGTATTTATTATGTATATATGAGAATGAGACCCATTTTGAATGAAGAAGCAAGTTTTGATTATGAAAAGCATAATGTTAATATAGGCCACATGAGTGTATAAGTGGGTATGGGATAGTGAGTTTCTCCAATCTGGGTTGTTAGACACTAGAGCCATGATTGATTGCCCATATAGATGCTTTCTCATGTGCTCAAAGAGTCCTAAAGGTAGAAGAACTAAGATTGGACCCCATGAGCCCCCTTTTAAATCAAGAAAATGACCTTTTTGCACATGATGTCAAGAGTTGACCAAATGACCTCTTCTTGCTTTGAAATTTGACATGTGACTAGATCTTATTTAGAGATTTTTGAGAAGCTAAAGATCAAGTCATTTGGAGGCCTATAGCATTTTCTATGATTTTTTCAAAGTTGGCATCAGAAATTCGGATTTCAGAAAACACTGTTCATTTGGTCAGTTTGGAAACCGTGTCATCCGAGGGGCAAATGTAGTCCAATGGCTACGAAATTTTATACACAGAAACTAGATAGTCACAGTGACTTGTAAGAACTAGAAGCACCTCATTTAGAGGTCTAGAGAGGAAGATATGCAATTTCAAAATTCGAGCCCAGAATCAGTCATCCTACCAGACCCGAGGTACTGTTTCATCGGTTTCTGGGAGTTTGGTTCGATGAATTGATCTAGAGATATTTTTTCTCTCTAGTTAACATCCACATCTTTCCATAGTGATATCATTTGCATGCAGTGGATTTTTGTGGAATTAGTTAGACATTTTGGAATTTCATATCAGTAAACTGTGACAGTAGCAGGAACCCCTCCGACCTTCAGATAATTTCGCGTGTCAAACGTGTTATGTGTGGGATTTTATGAGCTGAATATATTTTTCTCATGAAGTAGACAGTCTAAGCTTTCCAGAGTGATCAAGAGAGCATGTTTTCTATTTTTCTGTATTTAGTTATGAATTTCCAAACTTTTCCCAGAAATGAGGCCAAATCTGCCGAAAACGAATTTGCTTGTCTCACATCCTTTTTTGCTTTTCATGGGTTTAAAGCATATTCTTGGGATTGAAATGAGTCTCACTAGTGCAATTAAACATGAGGATGCATAGAAAGAGCTCACCCGGTCCATGTGACACTAAAGTGAATGTCTACCCTTGCATGATGCCATGTGAGAAAGAATATAAACCCAAAGAAAATGATCTCCCTTTATGCTTCCCCTATGTATATGAGCATGTAAGGCATGATGCATGAGAGCTAGAGATGAAGGTCTTACATCCAATGGCTATGAAATTTTAAAGTCATAAACTAAACATATTAATCTTTTTGTAACACTTAAGAACACCCCATTTGGAGCTCTGTAGAGGAAGGACCAAATTTTTGAATTTTCATAACAGTATTAGGGACGCAAGCAAGACCTTTGGTACTGTTTCATCCATTTTCGTGGCCTTAATACTTCTTTTTTGGGCTGAACTTATTTTTAATCTATATTAGGCATCCACATCTTTTCAGAATGGTATGATTTTTTGAATTTTTATTTTTCTAAAATTATTTATAAATTTTTAAAATTTATATCAGTAACATGTGATAGCTAACTTAGGTAACTAGATCTTTGGTACTATTCTATTGTCAACCATGGTCCAGTTGATGTTTTTCATAGCTAGAATGATTTTTAACTTATAGTTGACATTCAAGGCTTTCTAGAAAGTTATCATTTACTTAATTTTGATTTTTCAAGAATTAATTATGAATTTTCAAAGTTGATGTCAAAAAACTGGACAGGGGGCCAACTCCTTTATTTTCTGGTGTATGACTTCTTACCCGAAATTGATGTAATGTTTTATAGTGTTTATGACTTGTATAGATGAATTATGAGTATAGGAGGATGTTAGAAAGTTAGTGTGGTCCATGGAGCAAAAGATAAAAATTTAAAAGCTTATGTAATATGATTAAATCCATTACTTTTATTGCATTTGTTTATAAATATCTTGTATGAAGCTTGTTTGTGGGAAAGTAAGGCTAAAAGACTATGGTATTACATTTACCAAATTGTAAACATCATTTTTCGACTATAACTCGCTTATATATTTAAACTTTAATCAAGAATAGTTGTTGTCACTGCCTACCTAACAATTTAAAACTTTGATCCAAATAACGAAGAAGATGCGAAAATAGCATTATTGATTAGAAAATTGTTTGGTGACTTCTGCAAGAAACAGGAAACTTCCCAGCGTAGAAAGATTATACATATAATAATAAGGGCTTAATTTTTTTTAAAAAAAGCTCGCCCCTTAGACATCATTGCATAGTCAAAATTATAATATAAATACTGCCATTATTGTCCGATGAGTTGAAATTCATTATATAAGACCTTACTTTCCAATAAAATGTAATTTAATATACTGCAGACTTCAAAATACTATTAGTCATATAATAGGAAATCATAAAACGGAACATATAAATTAAAACAATTTTTTTTTCTAATCTATCGACTTCTGCATGCAACTGAACTTTGTGATTTTTTTTATGGGCCTATTGTGGGACAAATTTCATAATCAGTTGCTACAGAAGTAACCGAACAGAACACATATCCTATTACAGGAAACAATTTAAGTACAGAAAATTTGCCCTACATTAATTTGTAATATAACAATTTAAGCAAATAGTAAATCCGAGTTATTAATGTTTGAAAAGACATTATTTTCATCCAAAAGAATAATCTATTCCTCTAATAATGCTGTATCTATATAATTAATAATTGAGCTGCCGGATATTCAAATTTCTTTACACATTTGTGTTCATTTCACATCACAATCATTAATTAACATTATTTCTTATATCAATGGGAACGGTGCATGTTGCTTATTGCAAAGCTAGATGAGGAAGCCATGCACGCGCGCGGGGTTTGAAATTCTTTTCTTTGTTTCTTTTAGTTCAAAAACATTTTCGATATGCGTTTTTTTTTCTAAAGCTAAAAATTCTATTTCTTTTCTTCAATTAAACTCCAAAAACAAAGTTTTCACATATTTTCAGTAGAATTTTTTATTTAAGTATAATTCTTTTCATGTAAATATTATCTATATAAAAAGGAAACTTATCGAAATCCAGCTCTAAAAGAAAAGGAAATATAAAAATCTCTTTTATACTCTCCTCAATCTTTCCTCTTTTTAAGTGCATAGATGAACTTGAACCAGATATGATTGGAAATTATTTGTTTTTGGACAATAAAAGCTCCTGCAAATAAAGAGGAACTCATTAAATCACATATTACACACACACACACACACACACACACACACACAAACATGTAGAGCATATTACATTATCTTTACTCATTTTTGTGAGGCATCTGCATTATTAGGGAATCTGATATCAGCCATATCTATGCCATTTTATCCATTCTGCGTAGGGCAAAAGTAGTTGTAGAACCCTAAACAGTAATAATATACAAGTCTCCACCTTTCTTCGCTCTATTTCTTGAACCAATGCAGTTTCCAAATTACAACCACTAACCACAAGAATTGTCATATAATTAGGGAAGCTCTTTTCTTTGTATTCTCTCTGTCTTTTTGACAACCTGCGAAGTGGAGTTTAAAAGGAGGATGGTTTATTTTCTATTTTTTAAATAGGTTTAACTATCATATTTTGATTTTACTTATAAATGAATGGAAGTCTACAATATAGAGTTTCAAGTTTCATATGATGAAATTCATTGAATTTTATGTAATACACGTAGAAAAGTATGAAAGCCTTTTATATAGACTCTGGTTTTGATTTTGGCATCTCATAAATAATATAAAATTAAAAGATTATGTAATTTATTTAAGCTTAAAAATTTTAGAAGTAAATAATATTGTATCTTACATTACGTCTTTAAGATATATGTTACTATTAATTGTCATGTTAAATATAAGTATCCTAAATTCTATAATATTTTATTATATCTTAAACAAGGTGCCATAATCCAAACGTCTTCTAATTTACATAAAAAGCAGAAAATACCTCTTCACTTCCACTGAACGCTATGAGACGGCACAATTCACTTTATGATTCCTGTTTAAATGATAATATATTATTAATCAGTATGCGTTCAATAATTGTAAAGGAGATATTTTGATAAATTTTCTAATAAATATAATATAATGATGACATGAATAAGGAGATGTGTGAGTTGGCGAGTAGCTTCTTTAGCATTTGCCATTGGAGTTTTTGCAATAACTGGGGAAGGGGATACGTATAGAACTTGAAATGGTGACAAGTAGGAACTGCTCCATTCAAAATCTTCATCGTGAATAGAAAAACACAGTTCTGTGATGCCAAGGTTCGACGACTTTCTATTGTTGAGGGACCCACTAAATTAAAGTCAATCGTTATTTTTTATTATATACATTTAATATTTCCTATTTTCCAATTTTCTAACCTGGAAAAATGAATGATATAGAGCCTATTAATTATCTTGCGCGACATGTCCAGAGGGTCCTATTTGATTAAAGAATAATAAACATGTTTTATTGTATCATATGAAAAGGAGATGTTATGTTTGGGTTTGTTGGTTTGAAAACACCTTCCCCCAGGTGCAGACTCTTACTATGTCTTTTTTTATGGACGCGGATGCTTGTTTAGCTCCAGTAGCACAGTATGTTGCTCAAATTTAATAACAATTTGGATTCATTATATATTTTTTAATTTTAATAATTTATTTTTCTCATTTTGATATTTTTAACTTTGAATGAAATAAAACATATGATGAAAATAATATTTTAATTTTTATCTAACAGACAATTTTATTTCATAAAAGTTGAAAAACTGATTTTATTTTATCAAACATAATTTTTGTCGTTTGAAATTAACATGTCAAGTTATTTGATCTTTAAATTTTAAAATATTTAAATATAATTTTGAAAATTTTTTAAATTCAGTCATTATTTATTATTGTTTATGCATACACTGATAGAGACTAATGAATAGCTTAAAATTTATCTAAAAATTTGTATTTTTATTTCATTAAATAGTTAATAATTCTTTTTAGAAATTCCTTATGGTATAAAACTCATAAGTTACAATGGTTGTAAAAAAATTTTAATTGCATAAATCATTGGATATTATTAAATAATAAAGTAATGAATAATTTATGAAAGTAAAAATTTTTTTGTAGAGAAAGTAAGAATTTATAAGGAAGCTTACTCATACATATCGTTTATCACATGAATACTACAATAATTTTCAATTATTCTTCTTTCCTTCAGAGATATTCAAAATACATAAAATCTCCTTTTTGTTTTGAAAAATTATACTAGCTTTTTTGAAACCAAAATACTTATATTAATTTTTTATACAATAAAAGATAAGTTACAATTATATATATTTTAATCAAAATATTATTACATTTATTATGCATATAATATAAAAAATGTTAAATATATATTTGACCAATACAAAATAGTCATTTTTTAAAATTTAGAATAAATTAAATGTATGGTTTTAACACAAAATAAATGTTAAAATAAAAGTTCAAAAACATATGTTCTAATAAATTATATGTAAAAAAACAGAAAATTTAATATTATCCTTAAAAGGTTTTTGTCATCTTTCGGTTTAATGGATGTTTGTATATGTTTTTATAATAAACAAAAAAAAAAGACTATATAATTTAGACATCTCTCAAACAATGGAAAAGTGATCTTCCTTATTTTTGTTAATTGTAATTAAGTGAGCATTGGATCACTCGGCATACTTCACACAATCTCAACTATTTCTTTCTCTTTTAACCATAAAAAATAATTTTTTTGTCCATTTGACTTATTTGAAATTTGAATATGAATTATTCAATTTTAAAAAACCTCATTGGTATAAAAACAAATCATTTACTATTAAAACCAATTCATCAAAAAATAACAAAACTAAAATTAAAAGCTATACTAATATTTTTTTAATATAATAAGGATATTGTTCGATTAGATTACATATCAATTGTGCTATAAAAAAAAAAGATTACATATCAATTGACATTATATTTTTCTCAAAGAATCTTAAGAGCACACCTCCACATCAGTCTAATTTATTTAGAAAATTAAATTTTTTCTAGGTATTATTCTCAAGATTTAAACCCAAAAATACTCAATAAAAGAAGTGAAGCATACCTCTTTGAGGAAAAGGCTAATATTTGAGTTAACCTATACTGATATATGATGTTTCTCAATGCCAAACAAACTCATAAGTTGAGATAATCATGGGTAGATACTATATTCCCAATCCTTAGATCCAGAAAAAAAAATATTTTTCCTATTTTTGGACCCATACCCTAGCAATCGATAACAAATTCAATCCTCTTTTCCTTCTCCATTTATTCGTAGAAATTTCAAAATAAAACTTGTTTACATAAATTTGTTCATTAAATTACATAAAAAGTGTCACAACTATTAATATTATTCAAACACATAATTGAAATAACTTTGAAATTGTTTGGTCTCAATAATTTAGGAGAGTGAGCTGAAAAAAAGGGGCAACTAGATTTTTTCTTTTAATTATCTCAATGTAAATTTTGAGATGAAAATATATTATAATAATATGTTCAATATGGTGGGGAGGCGAGATGGGGATCACTTTCCGCACTCATATTCAAACTCTTAAAATTTCTTGAAAATATTTTCAAGCTCAAATTTAAACCCATTTTTAATATATATATATATATATATAAACTCAAACAAATAAACTTCAGCAATAATGCTTAGAGTATTGTTACGGTGATATCTTGATGAGGAGGCATAACTAAAGGCTAAATAGTATATCACTATATCCAAGGGACTGAACATTCTTAAAACTTTTTTATTATAGAGTTCTTATAAAATTTAAAAAAAAATAACATAAAAAATAAAAGTATGTATAAAATTATTTTTTTTTTCTTTCTTTCAATTATTCTTCTTTTGCTTTTCAAATTTTACAAACATTTTATAATAAAAATCTTTACAACATCCTAAAGATAATTCTAACATAGGTTTGAGAATTTTTTGAACCCCAAGGCATCACCATCGTCAACGTCAGCATCAAGAACCGACAAATCACAGGTAATAAGAGAGAAAAGTCTAGAGAGAGAGAGAGGTGGCATTCTCTTTCTCCCTCATCGGAAGTAAGTATAAAAACAGAGGCACAGAGGCTGCACCTCCTTTCATATCCTCAGGCCACCCCTCCCCTGCTTCTTCACTCAGCATTTTCTTGGGATAGAACTTTTCTATCCCTTTCTCTCTCCACCTCCTGTTGGGCCCAGAAAATTTATTTTCTTTGTTTATACCCTTCTATCTGCTGCCATATATCTTGCACTGTTTTGCTCTGTTTGATTAGCGATGGGGGGAGACAAGGCAATAAGCCTAGAGGAGATCAAGAACGAGGCTGTTGATCTGGTATATTGCTTCTAATCCCTCCATTCTCTCGCATTTTCCTGCCAATTTTCTCGAGAAATTTTGCTGTTTTGTGTCTCCTCTGTGCTTTATACGGCAAAGAAACGAGATTCCCATGAATGATCTCTTAAAACTGTTCCCCCCCCCCCTCCGGCCCTTCGAGTCTCTCTGATTGGCTTCCAAGTGAGCTTTTCGCCTAGGCTTTTTGTCAGAGAAAAGTTGACCTCTCTTCTCAATCATATAAACACAGTTAATTTGAAGCATGACCCTTGTCATACTCTGATGTTCTGTTTCCGAGGAAGCTAGGCATGTTAGGTTTCAGACAAATTTTCTTTTTTGCATAAGATCTTCCATCCCTCACTGTTTCATCGTTGAGAAAAACAAGGGACCAAAATATGAGACGCAGGTAAACATGCATGCAAAAGGACAGGTACAGGGTATAATTCAAAAAACAACTCACAACCACATCCTTTGGTTGCCAACCTTTCATTTTCTCTGCGACCAAACATGTTAATTTCTTGGTAGATCCCAAACATGTGAGAGACAGATTAAATAGAGTTCAATACGTTTCATTTCTTTTTCCCCAATTTGCTTTGTGATTCTTTTTTTTTTTTGGATTATTCTAATTAGTTAACTTTAATACTTCATTACCTCCTTTCAGTCTATGTCTGCGCCTTGTTTGGAAAAATGGAGTTTGAAGTACTTTTGTCGGGATTGTTTGGCCTTTTCATTTTACAGAAAGTGAACCATTTGATTAACCGTCTTTAACTCTTTAAAGTAACTCTCAAATTTAACGGTTCTGACTCTGCCTGACACCACAGGGTCCACAGTTTTATTTGTCCAATTCGCTCTCAAAGATCTCTTCGAATTTTCTTGGAGACCGCAACAGCAATGAAACCAAACGGGTCCCAACTTATCCAAGCCGGGCTCGGTTTTAGCGCGTAAATTACACGCACCAATCGCATGGAAAGATAGTTCTCACGTCCCATCTGACACAGTCGCGGCGCGCTAGTCCACGGCTTCGTGATTGGCTGGCTCGCTTTACAAAGCCTAATTAATTAGGCTGCCTGGTGCCGAATATACGCAAGCGGTGACTGAGGCAGGGGCCTGTTGGCAGCATCTTGAGATTTTTTCTTTAACATCATAAAAATTAAAAAGTTTTTTTTATTGGTCGTTATAAAAATTAATATAAAAAGTCAAAAGCGATGGAGATTTCTTGTGGTTCACAGCTGGTCTCGAGTTACAGCCCGAAGGGAAAGGAAATATATGCGATTTTCCTACCCAAAAAAAAAGATTGAATTTTTTTGGGGTGGAAATAGAAATTTTATGAGTAAATTGTACAAATATTTTTTTAAGTTTGATTGAAATTATATAATTTTTTATTTTTAAAATATACATACATTTTTTTGAAATAAAGTATTATCTCATGTTTTAGTTTAATTTAAATTTTTTGGACTAAAATACTCTTTATTAATATTAATATATATTATTTTAGACTAAAAAAAATTAAATGGAGGGTATTTTGATTAAAAAAATTTAAAATTAAATTAAAAAATAAAATAATATTTTGTTTCAGAGAGATTTGTGCATATATTGAAAACAGAGGAGAATTTTGCATAATTTTAATAAAATTTAAAAGATATTTATGTAATTTACTCAAGTTTTATTGCAAATACAAAATTTTAAATATAAATTTTATAGTGATATTTGAAAATTCATTTGTTACCGAAAATAAATTCTAGAAACACATTTCCATTGAATATAATTGACACTGTATGCCATTTTTCCTCCATCTATAGAGTAGGTCCTAATGCACTCCTAGTATTATCATTCTCCGTACAGTATTGTGTGTGTGATACTGTGATTAATGACTTCCTTTATATTGTCCACTTAAATGAGCATCTGTTCGTGTCCACTTAATTGAAAATTGCTTCATGATCAAAAAATACTGTTAGGATTATTATTTAATTGTATGATTATGTCGGTCAGCAGAGTAAAGGAAAAAAAAAATAGTTCCTCAAATCCTTGTTGGTTGATAGGCATTAATTAAACCCGAATAATTCATCCTCTGAAGAAGGAACATATCAGAAACAGAATTGTATCAGATATGCTTTACCCTGTCACAACTCACAGTGTCCGTGACTCTGTGGTGTCGTGTGTTTGTGTCACTGTCTTTGCTTCTTGCTTCGTAGTTTGCAACACTCTTTCTTGGGTTGGAAGATACTATTGGCAGTCTCGAAAGGAAGCAGAAAATAATCCATGTTTCTAATGTCACATGTTTACAGGAACGTATTCCAATAGAGGAAGTGTTTGAGCAATTGAAATGTACCAGAGAAGGTTTGTCCTCGGAGGAAGGAGCCAACAGGATTCTGATATTTGGGCCCAACAAGCTAGAAGAGAAAAAGGTTCTAATCATTTTTCCAAAACACAATTTTACGTGCCACTGGCTGATGCAGCTAACTGGTAAAAATTCTAATGAATACAGGAAAGCAAAATACTCAAGTTTCTTGGGTTCATGTGGAATCCCCTGTCATGGGTGATGGAATCCGCAGCCGTGATGGCAATTGCTCTTGCAAATGGTGAAGGTAAGCCCCCAGATTGGCAGGACTTTGTGGGTATTATATGTTTGTTGGTCATCAACTCCACTATCAGTTTCATTGAAGAAAACAACGCTGGTAATGCTGCTGCTGCTCTTATGGCTGGTCTTGCTCCTAAGACTAAGGTAATATTTCTGTTTTTGTATCCTGTGGATGTATATATACGCTGCCAAATGCCAAAAGCTATGTTGCACATGTATGGGTATGAGTATTGTGGAGGTACATGTATGGTACTCTATACTATGTTACCACGGTAAAAATATAATAGAATCAACCCAAATAGTTACTCAAATTTTCTAATGTGATCTCAAAGTGAAAATAAATAAATCAGAGTAATATATGATATCGGCGTTGTGCAAGTGACTTCATTTTTAGTAAGGTTTAATTTCAAATTCCAAAATTAAGAGGTACAGGTGTACCCGTAGGCAATACTTTTCCCAATATGTATTTTCTGGTACCAAAAATACCAATACCTAATACATATCTGATATGGGTACGGCTTGAATATTGCTATACCCATGCTTCACGGGCCAAGAGGCATGCGTTCCATATTCTCAAGTCTCAACAACATATACCCATTTGGTTGCATAGCAAAACGAGGGAAAAAGAGAAGTTTTTTTTTTTTTACATTATCTATTATTCAACCATATTTATCTTTTTTTTTTTAATAAAAATATAGGAGTCATTTTTCATCCATTTCATTCATATTCTTATTTTCTTTTTATTTTTATATTTCATAATTTTCTACACCAAACAGTCTATACAATAAAATAAGATAACATTTCTTTAGTAAATGATAAAAAAGTAGTGGGAAGGTGTAGAAGTTTTTAATTCAATTTCCTGAACAAGGAAACCAAAAATTTTTAGCCCTAAGTGCATTGTTTGGTTACAAAATTAAACTTCCTTTGATAATTATACAGGTTCTTAGAGATGGTAAATGGAATGAGCAAGAAGCTGCAATTCTGGTTCCTGGAGACATCATAAGCATTAAACTGGGTGACATCATTCCTGCTGATGCTCGCCTTCTTGAGGGCGACCCGCTGATGATTGATCAATCTGCTCTGACCGGAGAGTCTCTTCCTGTGGCCAAGCGGCCCGGGGATGAAGTCTTCTCTGGCTCAACTTGCAAACAAGGTGAAATTGAAGCTGTTGTTATTGCAACTGGTGTCCACACATTCTTCGGGAAAGCAGCTCACCTTGTGGACAGCACCAACCAAGTTGGGCATTTCCAGACGGTTCTCACAGCAATTGGGAACTTCTGCATTTGCTCGATTGCCATTGGAATGTTGGCTGAGATCATAGTCATGTACCCCATCCAACGCCGAAAGTATAGAGATGGAATTGACAACCTCTTGGTCCTCTTAATTGGAGGAATCCCAATTGCTATGCCCACTGTGTTGTCTGTCACAATGGCCATTGGTTCTCACAAGCTCTCACAGCAGGGTGCCATCACCAAGCGTATGACTGCCATTGAAGAGATGGCTGGTATGGATGTTCTTTGCAGTGACAAGACTGGGACACTCACCCTTAACAAGCTTAGTGTTGACAAGAACTTAATTGAGGTCTTTGTAAAGGGTGTGGACAAGGAGCATGTGATTCTTCTTGCTGCAAGGGCTTCCAGAACTGAAAACCAGGACGCCATAGACGGTGCCATTGTTGGAATGCTCGCTGACCCAAAAGAGGTCTAACTTCTCTTCAGCTGTCCTAAAAAGCAGAACTGTTGTTGTGAGTGATTGTATTAAACTTGCCTATCTAATGTGCAGGCAAGGGCTGGGATTAGAGAGGTGCATTTCTTCCCATTCAACCCTGTTGACAAGAGAACTGCTTTGACATACAGCGATGATGATGGAAATTGGCACCGGGCAAGCAAAGGTTCTCCTGAGCAGGTAGTCTCATGGTTCAGTTTGTTATTTGAGAGAAATTCTGGTTACTTAATTGATTCCATTAATATTTTGTTTTGTTTCGCCCAACAGATCATGAACCTGTGCAACCTAAGGGAAGATGGTAGGAAGAAAGCCCATTCTGTTATTGACAAGTTTGCGGAGAGAGGGCTTCGTTCACTCGCTGTTGCCAGACAGGTATTATAGTTTGTTGCATGACATCATGTTGAGAGTTTTTATTGGCGTTCTTTAGTTCACTTGGCAAACAAAAGCCTCACCGGTTCTCATATGCTACTTTTGCAGGAAGTTCCCGAGAAAAAGAAAGAAAGTGCTGGTGGTCCATGGCAGTTTGTTGGCTTGTTGCCACTGTTCGATCCCCCTAGGCATGACAGTGCTGAAACCATTCGTAGAGCTCTTAATCTTGGTGTAAATGTCAAGATGATTACTGGTAATTACTAATTAATCTAATTCATTCCTTTCTCCAAGAAAAAAAAAAGGGCAAGTATCTTCTGTAGGGTATGCGTTTATCTTCAAACTTCCTCAATTTAATATCTTGCTTTTCTTCATGATCTCCAGGTGATCAACTAGCCATAGCAAAGGAAACTGGAAGGAGACTTGGCATGGGAACAAACATGTACCCATCTGCTTCCTTGCTTGGTCAAGCCAAAGATGCAAATATTGCAGCACTTCCAGTAGAAGAGTTGATCGAGAAGGCAGATGGATTTGCTGGAGTATTTCCCGGTTCGTTCTCTTTAACAATTTTGTTTCTCCTTTCCCTAAGCAATTTTGCAAGTCCTGACATTTCTATTAACTACTATTGTGCTCTGTAGAGCACAAATATGAAATTGTGAGGAAGTTGCAAGACAGGAAGCACATTTGTGGAATGACTGGAGATGGTGTCAATGATGCCCCTGCTCTGAAGAAGGCAGATATCGGTATTGCGGTTGCCGATTGCACCGATGCCGCGAGAAGCGCTTCTGATATTGTCTTGACTGAACCTGGGTTGAGTGTTATTATCAGTGCAGTCTTGACTAGCAGAGCTATTTTCCAAAGAATGAAAAACTACACTGTTAGTTGCTTTTGCTCTCCCCTTTCTTCATAAGTCATGACCATGTTTTGTTCCTCTTTTGATGTTGTAAAATCAACACTAAGCTTACTCTATGTTATTTGTACTGCAGATCTATGCAGTCTCTATCACTATACGTATAGTGGTAAGTAAAAGCTACGGCAATGACTATAGTTAAGCGTGATTCTTGATGATAGGGAATGAATATCCATTAGTTTGAATTCTTTTCATTTCTGAATGCAGTTTGGCTTCATGCTTATTGCCCTGATATGGAAGTTCGACTTCTCTCCTTTCATGGTTTTGATTATTGCCATTCTAAATGATGGTAAGGTTCTAAACAAATATACCTCTGAAATAGGCTTCTTCATGGCGTACCTTATGCCTTTGCTGATTGAAAATGGATATCTGATATATCAATTATCATTCTATTAGGAACAATCATGACAATTTCAAAGGACAGGGTGAAACCATCTCCCATGCCTGATAGCTGGAAACTGAGAGAAATATTTGCTACTGGGATTGTGCTTGGAGGTTATTTGGCACTAATGACTGTCATATTTTTCTGGGCAATGAAAGAAACCAATTTCTTCCATGTAAGAAAAAGAAGTTTAGAATAGTCTCCCAGCATGCCTTGTTAATCCCCTCAAAATTATGGTTTTTCTTCAAATTCATAACACCTTTAATTATCATGCCAGGACAAATTTGGAGTTAGACCTCTGAGCGACAAGCCATACGAAATGATGTCTGCTTTGTATCTACAAGTCAGTATTGTGAGCCAGGCTCTGATATTTGTAACACGTTCTCGTAGCTGGTCCTATGTCGAACGCCCTGGATCGCTTTTAATGACGGCTTTCATCACTGCTCAGCTGGTAAGGATGAACTTACATGTTTCTTTCTAAGAAGTCCTATAAGAGAAAGGTGGAATAAATTTCGAGCTTATGGTCTGGCAGGTTGCTACCTTAATAGCAGTGTATGCCCACTGGGGCTTTGCAAAGATCAACGGAATTGGGTGGGGTTGGGCTGGAGTCATCTGGCTCTACAGTATTGTCTTCTATGTTCCCCTTGACTTTATAAAGTTCGCTATCCGCTACATCTTAAGCGGCAAGGCTTGGCTAAATCTGCTAGAAAGAAAGGTATGCATAGTAGAATTACTTCCTCTCTTAATTGAATGCAGAAATTTGATGAGTGTAAGTTTGAATAATTGGTTTTAAAATGTATAACAGACTGCCTTCACCACCAAGAAAGACTATGGAAAGGAGGAGAGGGAGGCTCAATGGGCACTTGCTCAGAGGACCTTGCATGGGCTTCAACCACCGGAAACTTCTAGCATTTTCAACGACAAGAACAATTACAGAGAGCTGTCTGAGATTGCTGAGCAGGCCAAGAGACGGGCTGAAGTTGCAAGGTAAGCAACGATAACATAGTTTTCTGAGATTCTAATCATAGTTACTAGGAAAATAGCTCAGTTCCATGTTCTAATTTTTTGTTAGATTAGTATAGTTTTTCACGCAAGATGATTGATAAACAAAATGAATTCAAAACACAAAATAAGTTAGGCGAATCAGAAGCATACTTGTGTTTGCCATTTTGGAAATAATATCGCAAGTGTTTAGACAAAATTCATAAACTAAATCATTTTCCCTAAACTTCCTCCATAAGCCAAAATTCTTTTAATAAATAGTGCAAGTGAAAAAGAGACTTAGTCAATCAATTGATGAAACCCTAAAAGCTTACTTATCATAAGTTTGATAGGGCAAAGGCTTATATTATACTGGCTAATTACACTAATTAATACAAGGTGTACATAGCTCATATAATAAGGATCACTGATAATATTGGCCTCATGCCTATTTAACACAGAACACATATTTAGCTTGTCTTAAATAAAACATGAAATACAGATAATGAAATTTTTACATTCTAACAAAATGAAGATTAAAAATTTTATCTTCCTTTCTTTTCTGCTTATGCTTTCAGGCTTCGCGAGCTTCACACGCTAAAGGGTCATGTTGAGTCAGTGGTGAAGCTGAAAGGTCTGGATATTGATACAATCCAGCAGCACTACACTGTGTAAGAACACAACAATCAACATTATATGTAGATAGCAAAAGGGCCACAGTTCATAGGCATACCTGAAACGAGGTACAAAGAGAGGCCTAACAACTTAATGGTAGGGAGAGGACGTCTGTGTAATAGCTCTCCCACTCTGTTTACTTTCTCTGCTTTCCATGTATCTTGAGTTATGGCAAAAGGGATGTTTATGCCTTCTTTTTGCTTTGATGCAAGGGGCAAAGTAGTGTTAGTTTCAATTCTTGCTTTTCGTATGCTTCTAGGTTCTTACCAAGCCCTCTGTGTACTTCTTGGCAATGATAAGATAATGAACTTCATATTGGGAAAAAAACGTGGGAGAAAAAGAGTTTATGGAAGTCACTTAAGCATCACAAATTTGAAACCTTCTGTGATTCGCATTTATGCTTGCCCATAAACAACCAGAAGATATCTAATTACAGAGAGTCTGCACATTTCGTTGATGTTGCAACAAAATGAATTTAAGGAGTTTCATAATTTTCCTTTCATGAACAAAAATTACAAACTGAAGTCTCGCACGTGAGAGACAATCCTCTTTTAGGCTTTCAAGTACTAATGGCTATTCTTTTTACCTTCAAAAAATGAATTTAAAAGATTGTGCCATGAAGTTGATATGTACATTGGGTACATATGAAAATATAAGAAATTACTTGAACCTTGAGACGCTTTTATCTAGTAAGTTTTTCTTTGGTGAAATACTTTTATGCAGTAAGTTAATTTTTTGGGATGAGTTTTTTTATAGCTTAAGTCATATCAATCAATACGAAAATATTTTACTACAATTTCAATTGTAATTGTATGATTTTAAATTTTTAATAAAAATTATAAAATGAACTTTGAAAAGAATATAATTTTTATGTAAATTTTCATAAAATTATATTTTATTTTTTAAAAAATAAAATTTTTATATACATATTTATAAATTAAAATATTTTTAAATTAATAGTATTAGGATAGGTTAAGCCAAATTAGTTAACATGGCCGGCCCAATTAATAAATTTGTTTTTTGAACTTAACTCAATCAAATTCGATATAGTTGGATGGACTAAGTTAGCTAAAGACTAGATGATCACTTACACATATAACTACTGAAATATAATGATAATCATAGAACAAATACAATTGGGCCAAAAATTAAAGAATGTATACGGTATAAATAGATTTGGTAAGTAGCAAGAAGGTTAAAATTTCTCAGGTGAACCCATATATAAAATTGAAATCATGAGATAGGCCTTTTACCAAAGATTTGCTATCGTGTTAGATTTTATTTTAATTAAAAGATTTAAATTATGAAGTGAAGACTCATGAATAATATTTTAAATAAATTACAATTTAGTCTATTTTGTTTGGCTCAAAAACAGTTTTGCTTCCATGTGGTGTAGCAGTCTCATTCAATATCTTTGTGGTGTTTTTGTTCAATTACCACTTAACTTTCTTGTGCCTGTGGTGTTTGAAATTGAAATTTTTGCAAAAAAGAATATAAATGTATTAAAGCAGTGTTTAATTTTTTTGTAAATGTCTATTTTCCTTATATCTTGATTGTATTCTCATTATTTGGGGGCTATTGCTAGAATTAGGTGGATAATTTTAATTTTGAAATGTTAAGTTAATTATAGTTTAGAAAAAAAACAGCAAAAGATGATATTGAAACTCTATAAAAATATATACAGTGAAAAGAATTTTTAATAATGAAATTATTTATTATTTTAATATTTAAATAAATATTTATATTAAAATTGAGATTAAAAATATTAAAAACACTACGTAGTGATTAAATAATAGTGAAATAAATCATCAAATGGAGTGAAATGATGTGTTTTAAACTATTTGGAGGCAAATTAATCTAAACTTGGTAGGGTAAACTAGGAATTTTCCTCATTTTTATTATTATAAGACATGATATATGGTAAATAAGACATATCCAAGATCAACAAATCATTTCGTTTCGATACTTCGAAACTGGTGCAGAAATATGACATAAACTTAACATCGTTGGTGCTACTTGGTGGATTCCCGAAAATTAAGAGAAAATAAAAGACTTATAAATATTTATATTAAAATATTTTAAATTTTAAAATTATTTTAAAAGATTTAAAAATTAAAAAAATTAACTTAAAGTTCTAAATTTTTTTATATAGTTTAAATTTTTAAGTTTTATATCTTTAAAAATAATTTTAAAATTTAAAATTTTTTAATATAAATATCTTCAATTTAAAATTTTTAATAATTTTCCTGAAGCCTAAACCTAATTGGATGTGAAGATGTCAACTGCTTTTTGTTAAAAGTCCAACATAAAGATGTCACTTTGATAGATACTTGTGCCATTTTCCCTCTCAAACACACGAACGCCTATATAAAAATTTAAGAAATTTTATTATATTAAAACTGTACATTTTTTCTTATTGAAAAAGAAACATATTCTTTTGACTTATTTTATTATTTACTTATTCAATATTTTATAAAACGAGCACGTACATTAAATGAATATCTTAAACAACTAAATAAACTTATTCTTGCTATTTCCATGCCTTTTCAATCTGGGGCTAAATGCGTTCAGCTGTGGCCTTTTGGATTCGCAAAAGCTACACCATTTTCCACTCGAGAAACATTTGTGTTCTTTTTATGTATTTTAAATATGAAAATTTATACTTATACATTTTTTTTATTTATCTCATCATCCACGGGTAAAATTAGTCAATGGTGAGGAGGAATCTCTTTATCTGAAATATTGAGGAGATACTATTAGATAAAATCGGTTATAAAAATTTTGTAAACTAAATAAATCATAAAAATACTTATTAGCATGTGAGATAAATTTTTTTAGGACCAATCTCTAATTTATTTTTTTGTTAATCTACAATTGGCTTAGTTTACAACTTTTTATTGCTCAATATTTAGAACACTAAATCAAAAATAGATAAATATTATCTAACTTTTCCATTGCTATATGCTCAAATCTAATATATGATAGACCAGATCTTTTTCTCTATAATTCTCAGCTGAGTAGCAACTTTCAATGGGATGAGCACTTATGTAAAGGTTAAAGAAGAGACTTAATTTTGCCTTAAGTAGTGTCTTATTAAACCTTACCATTATGAATTTCAGTAAAATTTAATCGCATGTAGTTTTTAATTGCTAATCAAACTTAATTAAAAATATTGTGTTAAACCCAATAACCATAGGATCATATAACAAAATTTAGATTTATAATATTTTAATAGACCATTAGTTAACTTATATTTAAAAAGCCAAAGAAAAAATTATACAATTAATATGAGTCCACGTATAAAAAAAATTCAACATTTTTCTATTTGGGCCACATTAGTTATATTTCAAACAATTTTATTTTATTTTGTAAAACGACTCTTGACTTGACAAAATAACAAAATTATATGTGTACATATTTTAAAAAATGGTCCTAAGATAATACAATGAAAACAATCAAATCCAACATAATTGTCAATATACGATAATGACAATTATATGCCTTTTATTGACATATTCTCAATCCATTGTTACATATATTAGCAACCATGTTGAGATGGATAATAAGTTTGAAAGTATAGGGAAAAAAAATAGCTCTCAAATGTGATAAAAAAAGGCATTATTTATTATTCATTCTCTATATATGATTTCTCAATTTTTTTGCATTCAACTGACAAGAAAAATCATTTGGTTTAAAACAAGTCTATATATCTCAAATAACTTTATTTCAAAAATATAATATATTAAATAAAGACATATTATAACAAATATAATGATCATGCATAAAATAAAAATGATGTCTTAAGATATATGTTAAATTCAATCTTTGGACAGACAAAGTATCAAAATAATAATGATGATGATTATCAATAAACATATCAAACAAATGCAGCAAGAAATTACATCAGTTAGATGGAATAAAAGTAAGTGATATATATGTAAGAATGCTATAAATACAAAATTTTTATAACTCTCACTAATTCAAGAAATTAAAAGACTCTAAAATATTCATACATTTAGCATGTCTTAAATATCATGGGTCACACCATTTAGTTAAGCACAACCAAAAATGGAAATTTTGCGATGTTTCCATTGTAGCGATTGCAAAAGCCACTGCAAAAAATAATTCTTACAATGCTTTACACAATCACTACAAAATTGCAGCAGCTCAAAATTGTACCGATTTTTCTGCAACCACTGCATGGTTCCCACAAAAGTATCGAAGAAGCTGTCATGGTTCAAGTAACAGTGGTTGCAACTGCGATAATTTTGTCGTGATTGACCGCTGCTAAATTCATTAATGCATCAAATCTCAAATTTTGCAAAAGTCTCATTTCAAACCCTTGTCTTCTCTGTGTAGTGATGCTCCAAGGTTCCAGCTATTGTGTCGCCACCATTGTCGTGTCGTTCCATCATCGTCACGCCACCGTCTGGCTAGCCCGTCGTGGAGTTCGCCATTGGCTACAATAGTTTTAGTTGCATCTTTTTTATTTTCAACTAATTTAAGGTTTTTTTTTCAAGATTTTTTCTCTTGTTCAGTTTTATTGACTTCTTGTTAATTGAAAATGGTTGATTTGTGTTAAGATTTTAGATTATTTGAATTTGTGTTAATTTGTGAGTATTTTTTTAATTTTTTGTTATTATGCATATATCAAATATGTTTTTAGTACTTTTGACTTGTGTTTGAGATCTTGGAAGCCCATTTTAGTTTAATTTTTATTTAGGACTCTATTTTTGCATTAGTTATTTTTTAATATTGTCGATTTAAATTTGATAAATATATATTTATTTTAATATTTTGTTTAGTCTTTCAATTAGATTTATTGTATATCTGAAATTTTCTTAAATATGTAACTATTGTGAATTGTAGTGGATTTAAAATTAATTTAACAAATGAAAAAAAGTTATGTTAGTTATTTGGGTTTTGAATTAGGAAATTATTAATTACAACTCAAGAAATGGGAATTTTGTGAGGCTTGCATTGCAGTGTTTACGAAAACTACTGCAAAAATGATTATAAAAAATGATTCTTACGATGCTTTACACAATTGTTGCAAAATTGCCATGACTGAAAATTGCATATGTTTTTCTACAACCACTACAATTTTGCACAATTTCCAAAAAAGTATTGTAAAAACTGTCACGGTCGAGTAACAGCGATTGCAACAGCTACAATTTTACCATGGTTGTTTTAAATTCATTAATGGAAACCCCAACATTAGATCTCAAATTTTGCAATAGTGTCATTTCAAACCCTCGTCTTCTCCGTGCAGCAACACTACAAGGTTTCCAGTTTTCATATTGCCGTGCTGTTCCGTTGCTATCACACTGCTGTCCTTCTAGCCTGTCATGGAATCCACCATTAGCTACGATGCTTTCAACTGCATCTTTTCCATTTTTTTTTCTATTTTCGACTAATTTGAGATAATGTTTTCAAGATCAGATATATTGACTTCTTATTGGCTTAAAATGGTTGATTTGTGCTAAGATTTTAGATTATTTCAATTTATGTATTGATTTGTGAATAATTTTTTTATTTTTTGTTATTATGCATATATACAATATTTTTTTGGTATTTTTCATTTATATTTGAGATCTTAAAAGTTCATTTCAATTTAATTTTTGTTTAGAACCCTATTTTTGTATTGTTTATTTTTTGATATTGCTAATTTAAATTTGATGAATACATATTTATCTTAATATTTTGTTTAATCTTTGAGTTATATTTATTGTTGATCTAAAATTTTCTTAAATATGTAACTATTTTAAATTGTAGCATATTTAAAATTAGTTTGACAAATTAGAAAAATTTAAGTTAATTATTTGGATTTTAAATTAGGAAAATGTTAATTTTGTATGGATTTGGAATTTATCTCTCAATTTTCTTTCCTTTTTTCACCTTTTTTATTTTTTTTATCTTAGGTTATTATGTTTATTACTTAATCCCCATTTTTTATCAAATCATATGTTTGTTATTTGGGTATTTTTATAAATATGTAAAACAAATCTATTGTTGTTATAAAATAATGGTATGAAATTTTTTGTGTGTGCAGAACGTTATTTACAATAGAGTACCATTATTTTCAATAACCAATACATCTTAGATTGAGAGACCTTGGAACACCCTTGAATATGTAAAAAGATTGAATAAATTTTTGGATTTTGCATTTATTAATAAAAGTGTTGCAGGTAGGATAATTTGGCCATATCTTAAATGCAAGTTTTACAATGACAAATTAGAAGTATAGTGTATGCATCTAATTGTTAAACCATTTTCAAGAAGGTATATTGTTTAGCTAAGACATGGGGAGACAAGCCCACTAGACATTATAGTTGAAATTCCTTCAAGGCCAAATGTGATTTAAGATAGGATTGCTATTACTGACCCTATACAAGACATTGTCAATGATGCATTTAGGCATCACCTTGATAATGAGTGTGGGTGAAGTTGAAATAATGTCTCTACTATTAGATCACATGTTTGATGAGAATCCAAATTTCTTTGAGTTAATTAGAGATTGATAGCAGAATTTGTATGAAGGGTATGATAAGTATTTGAAATTATCCTTCTTAGTAAAATTATATCACACTAAGTGCTTGTGCAAAATAAGTGATAAGGCAATGTTTATGATATTGGAGTTGTTAGCGGATGCATTTGAACATGCAAAAATTCCACATTCCTCTAATAAGGCCAAGAAAATCATCAACAAACTTGGGCTTCATTAAACTAAAATTCATATATGTCCAAATGATTACATACAATACTGAGGGAGGATGTAGATAAAGATACTTGCAAAAAATGCAATAGATCTTGATGGAAACCAAAGCGGTCAAAGCATATCTAATGGTAATAAAATGAAGTCAAAGTTGCTTGCAAAAGTTCTACAATACTTTCTACTAAAGCCATAGTTGCAAAGGTTGTTTATATCTTCTAAGATAGATTAACATTATGAGATATCATGCAATGGAAATAAGTTTTGATGCTATGATGAGGCATTTAAGTAACTCTGAGACATGGAAAAAAATTTCACTAAATGAATTATCAGTTTGCTTTAGATTCTCAGAATATACACCTAGGACTATTTATGGATGGTTTCAATTCATTTAGCACCTTAAGCACTAGGTACAACAGTTGACAATTGATACTTATACCTTACAATCTCCCTCTTTGGATGTGTATGAAATAGAGTTTGTTCTTGCTTTTAATAATAATTCTTGGGAAGCGAGCACCAGGAAATAATATATAGGTTTATGTGCAACCATTAATAGAATAGTTAAAAGAGTTATGTAATGTCAGAGTTAGAACTTTTGATTCCTATAGCAAGTAAGTGTTTAACATGCATGCAACTTTGTTATGGACTATTAGTGATTTTCCAAGCCTAAAAACCTTATTTGGATGGAATAAACATATTAGGTTAGCTTACCCATCTTGTAACTTTAACACAACTTCTATTTGGATTCCTTATAGTCGAAAGTGGTACTTTATAGGTCACTAACACTTTTGAACTAAAGGCATAAATTTAGATTGGCTCAAGGTCTATTTGATGGTAGAGAAGAGAAGAGAAGAGAAGAGAAATCCGCCAAAGGCAGTAAGTGGCTCAAAAATTTTCAGACAAGTTAAGAATGCTAATATTGTATTTGGGAAAGATGTGAAAGTTGAAGGTCAAAGAAGAAGACTTTGAGGGTCTAGCGGTGTTGAGGCAGAAACTCAACAATGGCAAAAGAAAAGTATATTTTTTGAATTTCCATATTGGTTAAGCAATTTGTTACACCACAATCTTGACGTCATGTATATTGAAAAAAATGTATGTGATAATGTGATATCTATTTTGATGAATGAAACTAGAAAATCAAAAGACCATCTAAATGCTCAGATTGATTTGCAGGAAATGGGGATGAGGTATGATCTTTGGCTTAACGAAAGTGGTAGATATTCTTTAACATTGTTCACATTGACAAATGCTAACAAGGATGTCTTTTTGAAAACTTTAAAGTACATCACTATACCCGATGGATATTCAAGTAACATTTCCAGATATATTAACTTGAGGCAACAAAAGATTAAAAGACTGAAAAGTTATGACTCACCTATTCTTATGGAACAACTTTTACCATTAGTTATAAGAAAGACACTTCTTAAACAAGTGTCTACAGTTTTAACTTATTTGTGTTCATTCTTTAGACAACTATGTAATAGAGTTTTAAATATCAATGAACTTGACTAGCTATAAAATAGAGTTGTTCTTATTCTTTGTCATATGGAAGTGTTATTCCTGCCTTCCTTTTTTATGGTCATGGTTCATTTGATTGTACACCTAATTGAAGAAGCCAAACTAGGAGGCTCAGTTTAATATCAATGGATGTACCATTAAAAAGGTAAGTGTGTATATAATTTATTCTTAATTGTTTCAAATCTTCACAATTTAGTCTCATGGCTTTTAATTCTATATACTCTATTAAGTACCTTGGGATGTTGAAATCTTATATACATAATAAAGCTCAGCCAGAGAGCTTAATAGCTAAACGTTATACAACCCATGAAATTCTTACTTTTTGCTCCAAGTATTTAGATGGAATTGAGACCATATTCAATAAATCTCTATATGTTGATGATGGACCTAATGTTGTGCTATCCAATGCAAGCACTTTATTTCCACCTATTAAAAAAGTGGTTGATGGTTTTCAATATTTCACCCTTTTCCCAATGGAGAAATTACAAGCCCATCAGCATGTCCTTACCAACTGTTGAGAAATAGACCATTTTTTCAATAAGTAAATTAGATTTATTAGATTAAGTGTTTTCTAACTATTATAACTACTTAATTACGTTGTATATTTAATATAAGGAACTCAGAAACCTCATATAGAGAGGGTTTATAAAGAGTTTGTTGAGTGGTTTTCTCGTCGGGTAAGGATGTGTCCACATATTACTATTGCCTTGATATGCAAAGATGTAACAAAATCATCACTCTCATTCCTTTTAGATTTGAAATAAATCTCATTCAAATGATTCACAATTTCTTCCCTTGAGTTCAATTGGTTGTGCAAAGAGATACAATGCATATAATGTTAATGGATTCAAATTTCATACTTTAGAATGAGACCAAAAGGTGAAAACTCAAAACAGTAGAGTCTTTGGTACTTTTGAGTCAATAAGTTATGCAAGTAATAGTGATGGCCATATGCTATTTGGTGATGTGCCTTATTATGGAAAACTAATAGGCATTATTGAATTAAATTATCACGGTTGACTTATAATGACCTTATTCAAGTGTATGTAGGCTAATACAACTAATCATAGAGGGATTGTAACAGATTACTTAGTATTACATATGTAAACTTTGCATGTTTGATCCACACTGGTGACCATTAAGATGATGAGCCATACATCTTATTTTTAGAGGCTTAAATGGTTTTAGAGGTTCAAATGATTTATTTTGTACAAGATAAGTCACATAAAGATTAGAACATTTCTATACATCTTAAGTCATGAGACTTGTATGATATGGGTGAAGATGATAAAGATACTTTCCATGAATGTGAGCCATATCAACTTCTAAAGTTAGAAATGTTATTGTGAGTTGTTGAATTGGCCATACTTAGTAATATCTTGATTATAGGTTATTGACTTGGTAATATGTAACTTTGAGTTTGTGAAATTGAAAATAGTTGACAATATTGTAATTATGAGATGTGGAATTGGTTGAACTTAGCAATTTTGATAATTGCAATATTAGTAATATTGTGGTAATACAAGAAAAGATTTACAAACATGAATTTAGCTTAACATCTTAGTCTCGAGAAATATCATCAAAAGATTCATTAGCTTATGCTTTAGGTAGTTAGGAGATTAGGGTAGTGTTCGAGGCTTAAGATTGGGTCCTTCCCTATCTCAAGTGTTTAGATGTTCCACCTGTTCTTATAATAGCATTAGTTCTACTACTTATTCTATTGCAAAGTTAGAAAGTCAAATTTCTCAATTGCAAACAATGGTGGATGGATAAGTAAGAAAACTTGATGCAACAATGGCTTTCATTTTCCAAAATTATTAAGGTTACCTTCCTTCCAAGCTCTAACAATAATATTTTATAATGAATTCATAGAATAATATTTATTTTTTGTAACTTAATTTTTATATGTTTCCAATAATATTTTATATTTTTAATTTAGGTACCTAATCAAAGGGAGTAGATATCAAGCAAGTGTAAGAGAATGTTCTAATCGCCACAAAGTGTGATTTCTTTGGTAGTGAAGGAATGAACCTCTAGTTTGTGAAATTACAAATTCTATCCTAAAAATTTCCTTAACCTAACTTATCATAAGGCATACCCATCCCATAAACAAGCTAGAAAGGCTTTAATGATAAAAACATTAAGTCAAAAGAGTTGCACACATGTATTCCATGTAAATAGTCTAATATAATTCTTAAACTCAATAATACTATTTCTCTACTACAAATATTTATAAGAAAAACATATTTTTAATAGCAAAAAATTAATTACACAAGTATATTAAAGTTTTCAAATTTTAGTTATACATCAACTACACTCAAGGTGTAACATCCAGTATTTCATAAAAACACAAAAATGAGTCAGTTTGAAAAGTAAGTCCCCTAAGATAAATAATTTAAGGTCAAATAAAATTTAGATAAAATTTTAAATAATAGAAAATAAGGATTTGAGTATTGAGTTACCTAGAAATCGGAGCCTGAGTGGTTCAATAAAATTGCCGAAGGTATAGTGACATTTTTATAAATTTGTCCAACTTTTGAAAAACTCATAGGAGAGCTTCTTAAATGAAAAATTTGAGCTTTCCAGGGTTCCTAGAGGCCTTGAAAATCATAGAAAGCTTTAAGACAATTAAAACCCCTTCACTGTACGTTTTTAAATGTTAGTTGACCAGAACTTTAACCGTTTCGTTTAGGAAGATTTTTAATTCAAATTGAATGATTCCAAAGCCATTTTATAAAATAAAGGACCTAAATTTTATATAAAAAATATGGTCCTAAAAAAGAAACTAAAATGAATCAAAAATGAAAATGCTACGAATGTGGGATGTAAATGTCATTTTCAATGAACAAATCCTTCTAAATAAGAGGCGTCCCAGTCCCTTGCTCCTTCTAACCGACTTATTTTGTCCAAAATAGAGAGAGGTTTTGCCCAAGTGAGATGCACAAGGAGAAGCTTCAAGGAGGAAGAAAGAGCAAGGAGAAATATAGGAAAATGAAAGAATTTCTTGGCTTTTCCTTCTTTAATGTTGTTTTCCTTCTCTTAAGCTTTCTTCCTATGGTTTTGGTTGTTCATTTTGGTTTGTTTTGAGTCATGTACAGAGGGGAGGAGTTCGAAATTCAAGGAGAAGGGAAAGGCAAAGAAAGAAACTCTTGTAGAAGTAAGGAAAGCAAGGTAGATATCCATGTATCTTTGCTTCTTCTTCTTTGCTTCTTATGTGTGTTGGTTCAGCCAACTTGGGAGCTAGTATGAGGGAGGAATTTCTTACCAAAATCAAGTAAGAAACCTAAGTCTTAGGCTATAGGAAGCTAGGAAATGCAAGGAAATCTAAAGAAAAGCTAGGAATTCTTGTAGGTATTGTAAAATCTGGGTTGATTCAAGAATTTTCTAGCCTATGTAAGTGTTTGTTTGAGTTCTTAAGACCCCTTGGAAGCCTCCCAAGTGCCTCTCCCATCAAGAAAAAATTGCAAACTCTATGGGCTCTATAATGAGCGCTTGTCTCGGCCTAGGACAGATGGAAGGGCTAGGGAGTATTTTAATTTATTCTAAGCTTGGTTTAAGACTTTATGTAATGAAAAAAGATGAGAGGAAGCCTTGAAAAAAATTTAGAAGCCATAGATTGAGAGTTAGAGGTATAAGTTCTATAATATAGCCTTAAGAAGCAACTTGTATCTAGACTCTTGGAAATGAATTTGTGATGATTTCAAGGAGTCTAAATAGAACCAAGAGGCTTAAATATAAGAAAAAAAATGAAGCCAAGAGCTTGAATTATGATAGTTGTTTCATTAGGCCTTTTATGGAACAAATATGTGACCATTGAATTAAGTATGCTTCCTTGGTGTGTATTTAATGGTATGGCTTGCTCCAAGAGTATAATTGAATCCTATTTATTGTGTTTAGGCCAAAGAAATCAAGCTCCATCTATTTATGGGTGTGAGAGAAAAAGGGGAAAAAAGTAATCAAGAGGGAAGCTTGTGTTTAGTTGCTAAGGTAGCTATTCATTCATTCTTGTTTGCATTCTTAGATGTATGATGGTCATTGTATACTTGTATGTACATTTATATTATGAGATATGCCATTTAATGTTGCCTTGTTGTATTGGTATCAATATGTTTCTTGAATTATGTTTTGGATTGTGAAATTTGCTCTTAAAGGTAAAGTGGTGCCAAAAGTCCCTTGAAATGGGTAAGGTAGAGCCAAAAGTCCCTAGACATGGGTGAGACAAGACCAAAAGTCTCATGAATGAGTGAGGCCAAGTCAAAGTTTCTAGACCAAGGGTGAGACTAATCCAAAAGTCTTTAAAATGGGGTTAAGTTAGACCAAGAATCCCTAGAGCTTACTCTTAGCTTTGATATGTTCTCATGGCATGTGAATTATGATTTAAATGATTCTTAATGGGGTTGGATGCCTACTTGTGTACTTTGACATATTTATATCCATTGATTTCTTACTTGAATAGGTGAGTAAGTTATTAAGATTCTTTAAATCTCACCCTCTTCCCTCTTCCATCTAACCATGTCTAGGTGAAGTTCAAGGAGACCAAAGTGCAAGTCAAGGGATATAGTTGACTATACTTTAACACTAATGTAGTTTTTGATGTATTCTATTATCAAAGTTTGTATGTACATATTTATTTTTGAGATGTAAACTTTTGAACAAATGTAAAAGCATGTAAATATAGTGCATGAACCAAAGTGGTGATGAAATGAATGAGAAAATGCAACTTGACCATTTGGTAGCTCATTCTTGAACATGTATCCATGTATGTAGCATAGGGAGTTTGAGTTATGTGAGGTTTTGGACCACTTGGAAAGTTCATATATGTTGTATTTATACTTTAAAACTTGCCCAAAAGGTGGTGGAGAAATTAAGAAGCCATTTGGACTAACTTTAACCCTTATATGGTGCCAAATTTGCTATATCCTTGAGCTACATCATGATCTAACCAAATGAGCTCTTCTTGGCCTGAAATTTGGCATGCATATAGGTCTCATCTAGAGCTTTTTGAAAGATAAAATTCATATTATTTGGAGCTCTAGAAAAGTTTTGGTGAATTTGTAAAGTTGGCAAATTTTGATAAAACTAGCATTGTTATTATACAAATGGTCAGATTCTTTGCCTGTGTCACTTATGGGCTAGTTGTTGTCCAATGCTATGAAATTTTATAAGCATAAACCAGACATGATAATCTTTCTATAGCACTTAAGAACACCTTATTTGGATTTATATTGAGAGAGAAATAAATTTTTGAAGTTCCATATTAGTATTAGGGATGCAAACAGACCTCTATTATTGTTCCATCAATTTTTGTGGCCTAAATGCTTTTATTTTGGTTTGGTGTTATTTTTACCTTTAAACATTCATAACTTTCTAGAATGGTATGGTTTACTAGGTTTTGATTTTTTTAGAATTAGTTATAAATTTTTAAAATTTATATCATTAACCTTTGACAATAAACTTGGGCAACTGGACCTTTAGAGCTTGTCTAATGTTAATCATGATCCAACTAGGTTTTCATAACCTAGAATGATTTTTAACTATAGTTGACATCAAGAGCTTTCTAGAAAGTTATCATTTATTTGATTTCGATTTTTTTAAAATTAATTAATATTTTCCAAAGTTGGTGCCAAAATCTTGAATTCTAGACCCGCGAGTAACTTGCAGTTTTTCTAGTTTTTAGTTCCAAGCCCATGGTTCATGGAATATTTTGCAGTGGTTATGACTTGTTTAGATGCAATATGAGTAGATGAGGATATTGGAGAGTCCAAGGATCCTCAAAGCAAAAATTGAATTTTTAAAATACTACACAAAGCAAGAAAATACTATTATTTTTATTCCTTTTCTTTGACATTATATAAGATTAGGTATGAACTCTAGTCCAAAGAAGTTAATGAAGTATGGTATGACACAAGGCTTCATTAAATGTTACACTCCAAGTCAATAAGTGTCAATTTAACAACTCCAATCATACACAGACAACCATAAACTAATTACTTTGTAGCCAAAAACAAATAAAATCTTTTGTAAGTTTATTGTTCTTAGTAATTTACAAGCACCACAGGATTATTCTTATGAATTTTAACAATTCACTTTAGGATTGTAACGCCCGGTATATTGTACAATCACTGGAACGGGCTGATTTGAAAAGCAAGTTCCCTGAGATGAGTGATTCAAGGCCAAATAAAATTTGAATAAAATTTTAAATAATAGAAAATGAGGATTTGAGCCTTGAGTTGCCCAAAAATTGGGGTTGGAGCGATTCAAAAAAATTGCCGAAAGGCCAGTGGCATTTTCGTAAATAAGTGTAATTTTGGAAAAACACCTAGGAAGGCTTTTTAAATGAAAATTTTTAGTTGGCCAAGGTTCTCAGAGGCCCCAAAAGCCATGGAAAGCCGCGGGACTGGTAAAGCCCCTCTGGTGTACTCTTTCCAATGTTGGTTGACTCGAACTTTGACCGATTCATTTGGGATGGTTTTAACTCCGATTTGAGTGATTCCAAAGACATTTTATTAAATTGGGAACCTAAATTTTATGATGGAAAAGATGGTTCTCAAAAAGGAGCTAAAACGAAGCTGAAACGAACTTGCCATTACGGACGGGCAAAATTAGAATTTATGGTTTCTTGAATGTTCTAAAGATTTCCACACTTTTCTCCGTTCTTCTCCTCTTTAATGAGCACGACCCATTCTGCCCAAAATATAGAAAATCTTCAGCTCTCTTAGGCACATCAAAGGGAGGAGAAAAAGAGGAAGAAAGCCAAGGAGAAACTAGGTAATTTCATAACATTTCTTGCTCCATCTTCCTCTAATCTTGTTTTCCTATCTTCCTCCTTTCTTTCCATGGATTTTTTGAATGATTTGGTTCTGTTTTTGACCCAGACCTAAGGGGAGAATTTTGAATTTACTAAGGAGAAGAGAATGAAGGAGAAAGACACTTGAAAGCTCACTTGAACCATAGGTAATCTTTACTTTTTGTTGCATCTTCTCTTCCCCCTCCCTTTGTGTGTATTTCAGCCAAGAACAGAACCAAAGGAGGGGAGGATGTTTTGTCCAAATACAAGGAGGGAACAAGGGTTTTAGGCCATGGGGAGATGGCATATGGCAAGAAATTCCAAGAAAAACTAATAGAAAACAAGTTGGAAAAGTGTAGTATTTTCTAAGGTTTTGCAAAATCTGATTTTGTGTGAATGTTTCCTTGGCTATTTGAATGTTTCCTCGAACTCCTAAGACCTTTAGAAAGCCTCCCAAGTGGCTCTCCCATCAAGGAAAAATCACAAAGTCCATGAACCTCCATTATGGTGTATATTTCGGCCAAGCTAGGTTCATTAGGTTAAGGGATGTTTTAATTTTTTCTAGCCTTGGTTTGGGACTTTATATGATGTTAGAAGATGGGAGAAACCATTTGGAAAAATTTAGAAGCCTTAGGTTGGGAGATGAGGCAATGGCTTCCATAATGTAACCTTATGAAGCAACATGGACCTAGGTTTGTGAAAGTGAGTGTGTGATAGCTTCAAGGACCTTAAATGAGGTCAAGAGGTCTAAATATGGCAAGAGAATGGAACCAAGAATGTTAATTATGGTAGTTACTTCATTAGGTCCCTAATGGAACCATATTGTGACAAATGGACCAAAGTGTAGTCTTAAGAGTGAGTTGGATATCATAATTTGTTCCAAGAGTATAATTTAGTGTTGTTTATTGTGAATAGGCCAAAGAAATCCAACCCCACCTCCTTGTGTTTGTGGAACCGAAAAGGAGAAGAAACAAGCAAAGTAAAGCTTGAATTTGCACCAAGATAGCTCTCCACCTTTTCTTGTTGCATTTTCTTGTTGTATATGGTGTCATTGTGTGCTTGTGTGTATGTTTATATGTTTAAGACATGCCACTTGATGCTATGTTGCTATTTTGGTACCAATATGCTTTCTTAAATGTCTTTGAATGGTGAAAATGGCTCATAAGGGTGAGGTAGTGCCAAAAGTCCCTTAATGTGGGTGAAGAGATGCCAAAAGTCTCATGTCATGGGTAAGACAAGGCCAAAAGTCCCTTGGATGGGTGAGGCTAAGTCAAAAGTCCTAAGAACCAAGAGTGAGGCAATCCAAAAGTCCTAGAAATGGGGTGAGGCCAAACCAAAAGTCCCTAGAGCTCATTTTTGTGCTTAACATGAGTTTGTGACACAAAAATGTGAAAGATGAATGCTTCATAGACTGATTGATTGCATACTTGTACCTTTGACATGTTTTATGCCTTGAAGATGTGCTTGAATAGGTGTATGAGCTATTGAGATTCAATGAATCTCACCCCCTCCTTTCTCTCATCTCATATGATCTAGGTGGAGTTCAAGATCCAAAGGATGAAAGCCAAGGAGCTTAAATCTCTATCTCTTAGCAAATCTTTCCATTTTTTATGTACTATGATGTCTAGAATGTCAAAGTAGATATGTATCAAGAATAGAGTTTAATGAATAGAATTGTGTATTTTGACCACTTGGGAGCCACTTGTGCATGTATGTTTATGGAAGTGACATGATGAATTTGAGTTGCATGAGAGTTCAGACCTTATGAGAGACTTATTTATGCTATATTTATGCTTTCTAAGTTGCTCAAATGTGTGTGGAGCAATGGATGACTCATGTGAACCAAATTTGCCTCTTGTTGGGACCAAAATTGCCATATTCTTGAGTTATGGCAAAGTCTGACCAAATGACCTCTTCTTGACTTGAAATTTTGCATGCAACTAGATCTTGCCTAGAGCTTTTTGTAAATCTAAATATTAGGTCATTTGGAGGTCTGTGAAATTTTCTATGATTTTTCAAAGTTGGTATCAGAATTTCGGATTTGTACAAGTACTGTTCATTTGGTCAGTTTTGAAATTGTGTCATCCGAGGGGCAAACGTAGTCCAATGGCTACGAAATTTAATATGCAGAAACTAGGCATTCACAGTAACTTGTAGCAACTAGAAACACCACATTTGGAGGTCTGAGCTAAGAGATATGAATTTTTGAATTTCTAGGATAGTAGCAGTAGCTCAGCACGACTTGAGTCACTGTTCCATTGAATTTGGGTAGCTAAGCGTGCTTTCCCTGGTCTGAGTCTATTTTTTACATAAATTTAACATTCATAGATTTCCAAATTGGTATTATTTCCATGGATCTAATTTGTTTGTAATTAATTGGACATTTTCGAAGTTTATAGCAGATACTTGCATCAGTACCAGTAGCTGTCCAAACCTTTGACCCTTTTCGTGTGTCAAACGCTTCCTGTGTTATGTTTCATGGCTTGTGCATATTTTTAGAATAAATTATACATGTGTAGCTTTCTATAATGGCAAATAATACATGATTCCAAATTTTTTAGAATTAGTTATGAATTCTGAAACTTTATATCAGTAAACTGAACCAGTGGCCCAGACAACAGCGACCTCAGTGGCTTTTTGGATATCAAATGTTCTCCCCTTAATGATTCATAAGGTGAAATTATTTTTATCATGGGGTAGACATCCAGAGCTTTCTAGAATGATAAAGTTTGTTGAGTTTCAATTTTTGTGGATTTAGTTATGAATTTTCGAAGTTGTGACAAAAAAACTAAGAATTTAGCCGAAAATAATAGTGTGAGTTTGATGCTCCCTTTTGAATTCCACGAGCTGTGGGCCAACGTTGGTGATGTAAATGAGTTGTATGTATGTAATTAAATATGAGAATGTGATGTATGAATTCATATGGTTCGCGTGACATCAAATGAAATTTTCATACGCTACGCAACGCGAAATAAGGCATTATTTTAATGCTATCTTCCATTCCCTTTTGTGCAATTTATCATGGGAAACTTAGAAATAATAGGAAGCAAGCTAGAAATATATGGTGTTACAAGGATCACTCAAGTATCCAAACTTGTTAATAATGTATGTAAAATGCCAACATATATACCTATTTGATTACAAAATAATGCTACTAAAATAATGAAAACAATGTTACCCATAATTAAGAACCTTGAACATGTTAGGTATTTTATTAACTTACTCATATAAGACAAGCTAAAACATGTCAAGTTCAATTACAAAGGATTTTTATATCCTTGTTCATACAAATTAAATTACACTCCACTCATCTTAGGATCAATAATATTTATTAAACTATGTTGATATATATAAAGGAAGTGAGAAAATTTTGTTCTATTATACTAAGAGATCTAAATAATTTCTAAATATAAAAGGGTCACTAGTAAACAAAATTTCAATAGTACCTTGTTCTCTTTAGTTTCTCAAGCCTTTAACATATTTTAATTAATTGTCTCAAAGAGATCATTAAATAAAATGTTCATTTAGAAACTAAATCTATATAGTTCCCACTATTAGGCCCAATATTGATAATGAAATAAGAAGATTAAGGAACTAACATTAACTTACTCAATACACATAAACAATTTCCTCATCGATCATTCAATTAATTTGTCTATTAATTGGATTTAAACCTTCAATTCATAAATTTTGATGTATAATGACTCCTAACAACAAAAGATCTCAAAAGAATTCAAAATGCCTATCACAAGATGCTTATAACAAGCTATAGGCTTACAACCAATAATCAAGAATTTATAGTCATTGGTTTAAAGAAAATTTTATAAATATCTATGAAGAAGTCACTTTGGTAATATAAATTTATACTAACCCATTAAATAATCTTATATCAAAATATCACATTGCTTAAATATTACTTGGATTGCTAAACTAAAACACAGTCGCATTCAAGAACATTTGTTCACGTGCAAAAATTTTTCTTAAATAGGATATTCAATTCTGGCCAAATATTATTTCCAAAATTTCTTAATAGTATTATCCAAAATTACATGTATATAACCTTAGAAGTTCAAATGACATATCAATAAATTAAATTCACTATAAATTTATGACAAAAGTATCTCATTTGATTAGTAACTTTCTTTTCATTATAAAGAAATTTAAGCAACAGGACTATAACATATGATCATGAACAAGCAACACTAAAGTTATCATATTCAATATGTACATATCTACTCTTTATGTGGGCTTTTATTTACTTACACTTGAATCCTAGCAATCCTCCCTTTAAGTGTGAGTCTATCACATAAAATTGCTTCCCTCAATTGATGAGCTCAATAAGCTTAAAAGCATTAGAAGATCTTCCTACATTGTGCCTAATGGGGGAACCAAAATTATGGTATTATATGAAATTTATGGCCACTTGAAAAGAGGTTTTCTTGAAATTATATTTCCTTATATAATAGCACGCAATAATTCAAAGATGTACATTTAGTCCAATGATATCATCAGTTACTAAAGTGTTCAAAGCTATATAAACAACTTAATAATGTGAGAAAGTTTTTAATTATTTCTTAACTTTAATTTTATAAATATGTCATAATATTTTTCTTTAGTTAATAAATAAAGTCATAAAATATCAATAACATTAATAAAATATCTTTTATCACACAATATAAATAAATAAGACCTATTAATATCTATATATATTAATTTCAAAAAGTCTTATTTACTTATTTTACTTTGAGTTATACTTTTATTCCTAGTTTTGATTAACTTTCCTCTTGAAAGTTAGTATAGGTCTCTATATCACAAAATCAAGAAGCAAATACAATTAACTCTTTTGCTTAATTATGTTTTAAGTGTTTATGACATGAAAAAATTAATTTCCCCTTAGTCATACATCCTCAAACCCATATAATTCTCAATATTAAAAAAATAAATATTTATGAAAATTAAACGCAATTTATACAATTCATAAAATGAGATATAATCTGTAAAAATATATCTCCACTAAAGATAACTTATGTGTCTCTCACAAAATCACATAGTTTCTTTGTAAACTAAAACAATATATGACATTTGTCACAATTTATGTGGAAATTTGCATAATTTCCATTTACAAATATTCCATAAAATGCATACAAATTGTAATAACTTAGCAACCTTAGCCTTCTAATCCCATTACCAAGGCTTAGTTTATACACTTTACATGAAGAGCAATATTTTTAATAGCATTATTTTGCGTTACGTAAGGCCTAAAAATTCATTTCATGCTCTCATGGACCACATGAACTCATCCATATCATTTTCTACCCATATTACATCCATACAAGTCATAAAGATCACCGTTCATTTCATATATCTCAAGTTAGGAACCATACATTACATAAACCAGATTTTGGCCTCAGGTTCACTATTCCAGTTTACTAATATAAAATTTAAAAAATCATAATTAATTCTAGAAAAATAAAAATCAAGCAAACCATATCATTCTAGAAAGGTTTGGATGTTAAATACCAACTAAAAATAGTTCTAGACCAAAACAGAAGCATTTAGCCTACAAAAATTGATAGAATAGTACTAAAGATTAGGCTACATTACTAGTACTATCATGCAACTTTAAAAAATTAGTTCTCCTTTTATAAAACTCCAAATGAGGTGATCTCAGTGGCTATGAAAATTTTATGGTGTCTAATTTATGTTTTTAAAATTTCATAAGTACTAGATATCATTTGGCCCATGTGTGATACAGAAATATAAACTGACTATATGAACAATGTCGTTACCATATCAGCAAAATTTTTCTATCTTTGAAAAATCATAATAAATTCTCTAAAGCCTCAAATTAGGTATTTTTTAACTCTGTAAAAAGCTTTAGATGAGACCAATATTCATGCCAAATTTCATAGGGAAATTTGTCTATTTAGTCAGTTTAGAGTTAAACTCAAGATTTAGTCACTTTTAGCACTATAATTGGGTCAAAGAAGGACAAAATGATCTTCTTAATATATCATAACCACTTGAGCATGTCCCATAGCACAAACACAGTGCAGGGAAGCATCTCAAATGATCACAAATATCATGGAGCTCAAACTCATCATGTCACTTACATCCTTACACATATACATACTAGCATATGGGTGGCAAAATCTCACATGCCATACATATAGCTCCAAGATTCATACATACATCACATATATATATTCAAACTTATTCAAATGGTTACATCTCATATACACCACATGAATGCATTTCTTGACATCAATATATCCTTAAAATAACTAGTTAGCTACTTCCTTATCAAAGTATCATGCTCCAAGGCATTTGGTCTTTTTTCCTTGGACTTCTTGACTCACCTAAACATGAATAAGCATATAAAGGGGGAAGAGTGAGATTCAAAAAATCTCAATAACTCTTAACCCTTTCAAACATATATAATGGATGCATTTACAAGTTAAAGAATGCATGCATGGCAATTTAGCTGCTAGTAGGCATGCACAAAGCATTTTTCATGTTCAAGAGCTTATACATATCATACATAGGCTTTTAAGGGTATTAGTTTAGTCTCACCCATTTTCAATGGACTTTTGACTAAACCTCACTCTTCTAAAGACTTTTAGCTTTGTCTCATCTAATTCTAGGGTCTTTTGGCTTATTCTCACCTTTGTTAAGGGACTTTTGGTATCACCATATCCATTCAAGCCAAAACACATTCATAAAACACATTTGAAGAGTACCATGATACCATGGCATGTTGGTAATAGTTAAAAATATTTCTCATGGCATAAACATACATACGCACATCCAAGGACAAGAAAACATCTAAAAATGCATGAGAGAAAGGTTAGAAAGTTACTTTGGAGTAGTTGCACACACTTTTCTCTTGGAAATCTTCTCCCTCTTCTCAATCAAGCCTTGCAATTAGGTGGCCCTTGGTTCTCTTGATCTAGACACATCAAGTAAGACATATTTAGATCATGGGAACAAGCCCTAACTTCTCACAAGCCCTATGCTATGCTATGCTACTTTTTCATATGGCTCCATTATGCTTCCATACAAGACATGATGAAGCAAGTCTTGAAATTTATGATCTTGGCTCCCATTTCTCATTCATTCTAGGTATCTTAACTCCATTTTGACTCCTTGAAATCATCACATTCATTTTAAGGAGCCTACCTATGAGTTACTTTTTTATGTCTCATTATAGAGCCTACACCTCCATCTCACATTCCATAACTTTTAAATTTTTTTCAAGGCTTCCATTAATATTTTTCCATCATATCTAGTCTCATTCTAGGCTTAGAACAATTTAAAACTCTCCCTAGGTGGTTAAACCTCTCTTGGCCGAGACGTGCTCCATAATTATACACCAAAGGATTTTGCTTGCTTGCTTTAATGAGTTGGCTCATAGGAGACTGTGAACACCATATTTTGTCCAAGCATACTCCAAAAATAATGATAAAATTAAACTAATAAAAGAATAGAAAACAAAAATTAATAGGTCATTTTAGCTTAATAAACTCCAAAAAAAATCAAAGGAGAAAGAACTCAAAAATAAAATTAAAAAAAAAAGTAAAAGCCAATTAATCCAAAATTAAAACAAAAGAAAAATCAAAGAGGGAGTAATAAAAATCCAAAACAAATGGAACAAAAAAAAATCAAAAAGAGACTAGAAAAAGAAAGGAAAAAATGAATTAAAAATAAAAATAAAAAAGACTAGAAGCAAATAAAAAAATACCAAAAAATAATTAAAAGAATAATAATTAAAAACAAAAAAAAAACAAAAAAATTCATCAAAAAGGGCTACAAAAAAAAAACCAGAATAATATATATTAAAAAAGGGGAAACCTAAAATAAAAAAAAAAGATTAAGATTTTGGGGCCTAATCCAGGAGAGCCCAAACCAAAAAAAAAAAATGAAAAAAAGAAGGGGCTTAAGAAAAAATAAAACAAAAAAAAGCTTTCAGCTCAATCCAAAGCCCAATCATTAGAACCCAAAACCAAAGAAGAAGCCCAACCCGGATCCAAACCAAGCCCTACCCGTGTCCATTTTCTGATCCCTTTTCTTTCCCTCATGACTCTGGCGGAGGAATGGTAGTCATTGACGCACACATGGGCATAGAAAAAAAAAGGGTAGAAGCATGATACTGGGGGGACCACCCACACGCAGACGCAGAAAAGAAACAAAACGCAACAGACACAGGGGCAAAAAGAAGGGGTCAGATGCGTCAGATCAAAGACATAGAGAGGGATTGAGGCAGCAAAAAAAGAAAGGAGGAGAGGCGGAGGGCGAGAGAACACGAAGAAAGGGGCTTTTTCGGATTGAAAAGAGGAAACAGAGAGCCAAGGAAGGAGAACGAGAAAGAGAATTGAGAGTGAGGGGCTTCTGAGTTAGTTTCAGGTTAGAGAAAAATGAGAGAGATTCAGGGTGCGAGAGAGACTGAGAGGGAGGATCGTTGGTGAGAGATTTTTGAATCGAAGGGAAAGGGAGAAATAGGAGAATGTAAGAATAGAAGGGAATGTAGAAAAGAGGAGGGGAGTCGAAGGGATTCGAGAACAGCGAGCTACAATAGAGGAGAGCCTATTAGGAATTTACTGAAGGGTTTTTGGTTTTGAGAAAGGGAATTTCTGGAATTAAAGAAACAAGGAGACTGGGAGAAAGCACGAAAAGGGGAAGTAGAAAAGAGCACTGAGGAAATGAAAAGAGCAAAGATGAGGTTTCAAAAAGAAATCGAGTAGAGTCTAAAAGAAGATGCTATTGGAATCGAGAAAGGAGCTGGTTGGAGCTCGAAGGAGAATGAAAACCTCATATTTTAGCCATGAATTCAACCAGGTATTGACTTAATCTCAATTCGCTTTCAAGATGTAACTCAGTTAATCTCGGGTTATGGAATCATGTATCTGAGTAGCCATTTTAGTAGGTTGCTTCATGCTTGTTTCATTTCTGATTGATGTAATTTGAATTCATTTTGAGGCATGGTTTGGTTATTATCTGAGTGCTGAATGTTATCCGATTTCTTCTTTACTACTAATTAGCCCCTTCAATGAGTTGTCTCATCCTTGTATCCTTTTCATTAGCAATGCATTAGGGACCTCTTTTACAAATATTGATAACATCAAGCAAAAAATGGAAACTGGGTTGTTCAGTGAAAATTAAATTAGTCTTAAAGTTCCCCTGTTGTTTGGAATATAATATCGAGTGCTAAATCATGGGTCACAATAATGTTGTCAATAGCATATATTGGGTGGTCAGGGTGAGATGTAGAATCCTTTCGTTGTATGGTTCTCAAAGAGTGCTCAGTAGGTATCTGATAAAATGCTCGAAAGAAAATGGGTCTAAAACGTGGCTTAGGTAGTAAACCGTTATGATTTTGTGAGAAAGGAAGAACTGCCAGGTTAAAATTCTTATTATTTTCAACTAATTTGAGGTCTGGTTCTTTTTACATGCACTCTCTCTTATTGTGTTTCCTCATTACTAGCAGGAATATCTAGATCTAATCATCATGCCTAGTAATTAAATGAACAGTGTTTGGGTCTGAGGTGTCTTGTACAGAATTAAGCTAAGGGTTACTTTTTGAAAATTTGTTTGCCCAAAGTTAGCCTTCTACTCGTCCTTGTTGTATCTTAATGTTAATATGAAAATTTCAAATCAGTTAACCTTTTGTGGCAGAATTTGATCAAATACTGATTCTGTGGGATGTTACTTAGGAATATGGTTTTGTTACATCATTTGCGTATTTTATCAGAAGTTTTTGCTGCCTAAAGCATTATATTCATATTATGGATGCATGGGTTTGAAATCTTGATGCAATTCTTGTTTAATTTCATTCGTTGCACAGTGCTTTGAATTGCCTGCGAATCTCAAACATGCTTGTAAAAACTTCTCTGTTACATATGGGTGCATATTGATATGTTGATTTGATCATTACTGGAAAACAAATGGTTGGCTTGAATTTAACCTCCCTTGTATTTCTGTTACATCTGAGCTCCACCGGAGGAGTGTAAGGGAAATGAGGAGCTCA
This sequence comes from Erythrophleum ivorense, assembly GCA_026724425.1. Taxonomy (NCBI): domain Eukaryota; kingdom Viridiplantae; phylum Streptophyta; class Magnoliopsida; order Fabales; family Fabaceae; genus Erythrophleum; species Erythrophleum ivorense. Next base: position 42,300,048 of record JAIUCV010000005.1, read on the forward strand.
TCGAAGCGTAAAGGTTCAAAGAGAAGATTAAAGAGAAAGCTTCAGTGGGATAGTGGGAGGATATGGCATGAGAAGCATAAAAATGTGAGACAACGCTGATCTGACCGGAGAGAGGAATAAGAAATGGAGAAAAACAAAATTGCAAACAAGTGATGTCTTTCAAATTCCCATCCTTTTCATTGTTGTAATTATTGTTTGAAATATCACGTTGTTTGTTTGGTTGTACACATAATACACACTATCACAAATTATCTTGTACATATTTTGGCTTCATTTCATTTCGTTTTCTTTTAGAATAGCCGTGTGGGATTCTTTGTCCCCTCAGGCACATAGGAACAAGCCTATAGGTCATGTGTGGCAACAAAGCATCCTTGGTACCTATTGGGTCTCAAATTCACATTATAATAAGTTTTGAGTTTCAATGGCTCCCGTCAAATGATTCTTTAAAGAAAATCTTCAAAAAAAAGTAAGAAAAACAAAAGAGGATTAAAAATCTTTTTTTACAAAAAAACTCAAGTTGGGTCTTAAAGATTTATCTTTTCCTTACTAAAGGTTCTTTTACGAAAATTGAAAAATTGTAGGCTAAAAAAATTAACTAAATTAAAAAATGATTTAAAAAAATTAATGGTTCTTTTTTAAGTGTCTTTCAAAAAAAAAATAAAAGTGAAAAAAGAGTATTAATTAAAAAAACTTAATCATGAAAGTCATAAAAAGCAAAACAAAACCAAAACAATAACAATAAATAAATAAATAAAAAGAAAACAAGAAAAAAAAAGGAAAAACAAATGAAATGTCAAAAATTGAATAGAAAATTGAAAATGGGAGAAGAGTAAAATTACCTTTATTTTTAGTAAATTAAAACGCACCAACTCATTTTAAATTCGTCTCATTTGCTAAAGGTAAAAGTAATTTTATTTATTTTTCTTTTCAAAAAAAACAATACAAAAATAACAAAACAAAACAAAAACAAACCAAAAAAATGTGTCATTTTATTTTTGTAATTTTAACTTAGGTATTTTACCTTTACTTTTAAAAATAAATTTTTGCACCCTAATTAATCAAAGATAAAAATAAGAAAAATAAAAAAAAGTAAGAGAAAAATTATAAAAAATGAGAAGAGAAAAGAAGTAAAATTAATTTTGATCTTTGCAAATTAAAACACATTAACCAATTCTAAATTTATTTTATTTGCTAAAGGTAAAAGTAATTGTTATTTTCTTTCTCTTTCCTTCAAAAAAACAAAATACAAAACAAAATGAAAACAAAAACAAAAAAACATAAACAAAACATAAACAAAACAAAAAACACCAACCAGCAAATACAATCCTTGGTCGAACTACGTGGACTTTGATTCCTCTCGAAGGGCACGTAGGCTCTAAGATGTAAAAAAATATTTTTTTGTAGTTTTACTTCTTTAATTTCTTTTCATCTTATTTTACTTTTAATTTTATTCATTTCTTACTTATTTTACTCTTTGAATTTCTTTCTGTTTTATTCTTAATTTTCTTTCTTTTAATTTTATTTCCTTAAGTTTTTCCTTTCGCTTTTCATATGATTTGTTAGGGAGAATTAAAATAGAATATGAGGCTATATTAATTTTGCACAACTGACTTAGGGTAACTGTTCTTAGTAACGAGTGTAGTGAGGTGCCTAACACCTTCCCCACTCACAATTGACTCCCGGATCTATTTTCTGGTTCATAGACCACTTTTCCAATTAAAAGATTTTTCCAGAGTTTTACCTTTTAAAAAAATAAAATTTTGGTGGCGACTCCTACTTCTATTTTAATTTTGATTTTGGTTTTCATTTTCTTTGAAAATTTGAATCGAAATTTCATTTCAAATTTTTCTCTTTTAAAAAGGTGCTGCGCGGTTGCATTTTTGGGTGTGATAGTTTGGTGACTCCACTGGGGAGTTTCGAAAGTCAAGCCCAAGTGAAGTTAGTTGTGCTAAATGTTATGGCTTTCTTTTTATTTTGGTTCTCCCTTTTGTTTGTTGTTTGCCTCACATGGTTAGGGTAGATAACATGTCTTTCACATGCTTACTTCATATGTTTTATTTTCTTGATTGTGTACATAATATGTGTTAGGTTAGATAATATGTGGAATAAAACCTTAAGGTAGATGACCCTATTTGTATATACATTTTATCTCTTGTACTTATATCTTTATATACTTCTTTACCTTTTATTCTACCTATCTGCCTAGCAGATGAGGGTTGGGTAGTCTATAAGATGAAAAGGTAAATGCTCTCCTCACACACATCACTAAAACACAAATATCTCACACACATTATGGGCTCTACACCCGAGTCTTAATACATCTTAGGTTAGTAGAGGTTTATATTGATTTCCCTGTGAAGCCTTGTGCTTCCTGAGGCTATCATGAAGACCTCACCTAAATTGTGCCTCATTATATGGATTTGACTGGTGTAGGATATTTTCTCCTCTCAAAGTCTAATTTATATAGTGAGATCCTCATTTTGTGGTGGGGGCAATTTAGGGGCCAAAATTTTAGGGGTCATAGACCTACCTTGAAAAATGCACTGATAATTGAGCCGTAGATATCTTCCCAAATAGTTAGAGCCAGACTTCTGTGAATCGATTATCTTAACCTAGGGTATACCCATGTTAGGACAAAGGGGAGCATTTTGATCTTTTTCTTCTCATCACGTTCATGCATTCAATAAAACCTTATAGGGAAAGTCACACATCGTCGCTGTTTACTGGAATAATTAATGATATGTCATTGCACAAGTTGACATACTTTAATTGTGATGCAGGTATGGGTAAATTAAACTAAACTTTTCCTAGTGGGTTTCTAACTTTTAAACGGCCATAACCACATTCATCATTATCCCTTAAAAGGGGAAACATTTAGCATTCATTTATTTTCCTTATACACATACATAACAGGAAAAGAAGCCCTTCCTTTAAAATTTTCATCCCCACAAAATAACAAATTCCTCAAAAAAAAAAAAGGTCTTCAAAATTTTGGGAAAACATGGCATCAACAAATGAGTACCATGTCTTAGTTAGAAATTAGAATCATTTTTTAGGGCATCAATTATGTAGAAAGGCATATTTCTCTCAAATTGATTGTCAACTACTTTTTCTTCAATGAAGCAGTAAGTTTCTCAAGAAAAAGTACAAAGTTTTTCTCCTTTTCTTAGACCAAGACATTATTCTCAATGGTGTATGAGCAAGTACGCAACACTAAATCCATCATATATCAGTGGGTCATTAAATTGACTCATTTTTATTATCAAAGCTAACTCCTAAGCATCAATTGTGTACGAACTATCCCTTCTCAAACTAAGTGATAAGCCATAACTCCCTAGAGATCAATAAGCTCCTATTGGAATGTAAAAATAAAATGAATAAAATAAAATATCAACAAACACTAATAATTTATTAACTAATTGTAAAAGACAGTCTTAAATAATTTCTACAAAAATAATAAGTTGCGACATAATGTCGCCAGTTTGGTGTTGAAATAAAAAGGGTCGAGATGACTGTAAGGGTCAAGTTGGTTGAGAGCCTAAATAGAATTGCCCATAAAAAATTGAAACTCTTTAAGAGTTAATGTTGTTAATCTTACTCCTTATCGAGAAACCATACAGTCCCGAAGGAAGCTGGAGGATCTGAAATGACCCTGCATATTGTCAAAAGAAATTCAAATTGGTTAGACTTTTCCATAGACATCATCCATGTGAAATTTAGCTTGTTTCCTTAGGATGATTCGTCAACTTTGTTTATCCCTTTGTGCAATAAGCATCTGAGGAAAATAAAGGTCCGATGATAAAAGTTGTTACCATTGTTGTAAACGGAAAGGGTCTAGCCTTCCTTTTAAATCAATTGGTAGTCTTAATCTATCTTACAAGGGCAGTAGGTGCCCAAAAGAAAATTAGGATTCCTTATCTTGAAGGACCTTCATGCCAAAATCAAAGCACCCATTAGTTTTTAGGTCAAACAACATAATAAAATTGCATCTATGCATTGTCATAAGGCATTCCGTGTTGAAAATCCTAAAATCTATAAGTATAAGATTATTGGTTTTTTGCCATGGAAAGATTAGCTTAAGCTAAAAATTCAAATAAGAAGCTACATTCATGAATAGATAAGGTGAGGAAATGAGGTATAGGTCAAAGAGGTAAAGGTGTGTCACTTGATTAGGAAAAAGGAAGCTCTCAGAGGTCTTGATAAAGTTGCTTATTACTCCTTAACTTTTCATACCACCTTATTTGCAAATTGTTACTTTCCACCCACTATCATCTAAAAAAAAAACTCAAACCATCAATTTTTAAACTCGTTGAGCTTGACCATTTTGAGAACCACAAACCATATCAATTAAGACACTTGTCATTTGCCTTAATTGGGACCTTTGTCCTTTACCTAATTTGCAACTGATTAGCTTTCACAAAAGTAAGATACTTCCTTCATTAACCTCTAACCTTCACACCCAAGATGGCATTGTCCAAAGAATTTGTGAACTTAATCCTAAGGTAATGGGGCACTCCAAAAAAAAAAGGTTACGACTTCTTCATGAACAAAGTGCAGAAGGACATAAGAAATAAGATCTTAAGGAGATTTCTTGGTGATTGAACTCTTAAAGAAGTTGCTTGTCATATCATAAGCAGTTAATGCTTGTTTGTTCGATATTCTTCTGTTGAGCTAAAATCCAAAGCTAACAGAAGTTGATTCATTAGACCTTATTTGATTTAACTTTATGAATACAATAGTCATATGCTTCCATCTCACCCTTTATGCACCTTTCCATTCCATCAATTATGTTGACACAACTTCTTTCCTTGCATGTTTCTCATAAATAACCAAAAATCCAAAAATATAATGTCCAGAACTCCTTATGAAAAGAGTTAATCGATGTGAAGGGTAAAATCTGAAACTAATTATATGCCCTTAATTCAATTACAAAAAGAAAACAGAAGAGGAAAAAACCAAATTAAAAATGTGAATACATGTCCCACAAGCAAGTTATGCCTAGGATACAAGGCATTCTTGGCCTTCCTAAATATGAGGAATCACCCCTTGTTACCTTAATTAAGCTAGGAGTGATGTTCATTTCCTTCACCCTAATCATGGAACCTTTGGGATGAGAAGTCTTTAACAAATTTTTATGCTAGTAATTCAAATATCAAAAGAGGGTTAAGTTCTTTCAATTATCCAAACACTTTTTAACTGTTGCTAACCACTTTGGGCCTAAAAAAAAATTCTTCAAATACTAAACATGAATCGAACCCGAGAAGCAATGAGAATTCTACATAAAGAAAAAATGATTTTGACACTATAGTGTATTCCTTCTAAGAAAAAAGATTAAAAAAAAAAGGAAACAAATTGGAAGAAGAAAAGAAAAATCATAGGAGAAAGGAAATTCTCAAAAAGAAAGCTCCCACAGATTAAATTTTGAAAAAGCAAAAGCTTTTAAAAGGGAGCTTCACCTTAGCATGCAATCAAGGGGCAAAATTCTCAAAGAAGAGTTTTATGAGGCACAAGAGGTCAAAAAAAAAAAAGGAAAAAGTCTCCAGAAAAGAGTTGAGCTGAACAAAAAAGATCTTTTAAAAGAAAAAGATTGAGTTAATTGTCATGAGCTAATTGGTCCTGCCAAGATGGTACAATTACTAGATCAAAATTCTCATTGTGAACTTACATGAATATTTGGGCCTTGTCACCTTTCTTTCTTAAGCTGCACTTTTACCCACTAGACCCTATTACAGCCCGGAGACATCCTCTCTTGCTAAGCGAATTTCGAGTATAGAATTTTGTTAAAGTAATAGAAGAAGGAGACTAATAGGAGACTTGACGGGGGCATGTTAATTCTTGAGCCTAATATCTTTTGTTTCATAAACCCATCTACCAAGGCCACACTACAAGCATCAAAAGTCCTCATTGAGGTTAAGCTTGTTTGAAAAGAATGAAAAAAACTAGAATAATTGAAAAGGGGGCAAAAAGTGTGATTCAAAGCAAATTCTTTCACTGAAAAAAACTAGAATAATTGGAAATGGGGCAAAAAGTGTGATTCAAAACAAATTTTTTCACTTACATCAATTGTTTCTTTCAAAAAGAGTTCAAATCTAGAAATGAGCCTTCTCTTTATCCTATCATATCCATTTTCTTGGCTTTTCACTTCTTTATTGTTCAAAAAAGAATACTTCAAGTCTAGAATTGGGGCATCTTCCTATTCTATTATACTGTGTCTAACTGTTGTCTATTCCACTTCTTCATTTCCAAACCATCTTACATAACCACATTCTTTATCAACCCTTACATCCCTCTAATGTTGAGGACCTTTTTTTTTTTCTTCCTATGCTCATGTGTTGGTATCCCTTAATGCATGGCTGTATTAACATCATTAAAAGATAAGTGTGGATTTAACTTATTGACCTTTCAAGTATTAATGATGAAAAGTTGACAAGAGGAGATTATCTTATCAAATTAATAGTCCAAGGTTGATAGTAAACAAATTACTTGGAGAAAAATCATTTAGAAATAAGTCCAAGCAAAAGCTTTAGGTCTTCTTAGCTTAGGGTACTCCTTCAAGGGCACTTTTAGCTAGCCAAAATCCATCAATAAATTCCTGCATCCAAATGACAAGGGGCAAATTTGGTAGGATAATTAAAAGTTCAACTTTTCTCATTGGGACAGGGAAAGAGCTAAGGTGTGAAATTTTTTCCAAAGGCAAAGGGCTAAAAATCCTACATCTTATAAATTTTGAGATTTTTCATGCATCATGTGCTTGTATTGATTTTGTACATAAACAAAGCATCTTTTTCTTTCCAACTCAAATTGATTTAAAAAAGAACTAAAAAAAAAAAATCACATTTTTCCTCATCAATTCATTTAAAAAAAATCCAAAAATCTAAAATTAAAAATCAAGTCAAAGACACCAAGAAATAATGTCCCTTTGAGATAGTTTCATTTACAAAAAAAAAAAGAAAGAATTTTAAAGTTTAAAATTAATATAAAAACATTTAGAAATAATGTTCCCTATCTTCCTCTTTCTTTTGAGGTGATCAAAATCAATTTAAGAATGTTTAAAAATGATGTTCTCATTTTTTTTCTTATTCTTTTCTCTCTTTTTTCCATTTGCAATAAAAATTTCAAATTTGAAAAAAAAACAAAACTTGTATCCCATATGCATCACCTATTACTAGGTTCACATGGAGACAAGGAAAAAACATGCATTTTGCACTTCAAAAAAAGGAGAGAAAGAACAACTTACATTTCATATGCTTCACATATCATGTTCATGCATATCCTACATTAAACTAATCTCACATTGGAGCACTTAGGGGAAAATTTGCGTCTCGTGAAATAAAGTATCACGTGTTTTTTGCATCCTTACACTTGCATACATCACATAACCCTTAGTTTATACTAAGGCAAACAAAAGAAAATTTGCATCTCATAAAATAAAGCATCACATGTTTCCTGTATCCTCATACTTGCATACATCACATAGCCTCTAGTTTACACTGGAGCAAGTAAAAAGAAGATTTGCATTTCATAACATAAAGCATTACATGTTTCATGAATTCTACACTTGCATACATTACATAGACCATAGTTTATGTTGGGGCAAGTGAAAACAAATATTTGACATTTTATAAAACATCTTATATGCTTCTTGCATTTCACCTGGGCATACATTATGTGGACCTCAAGTTCATATTGGGGCATAGAAAAAACAAAAAAAAATGTGCATTCCATAAATTGTAGCATCCCACATGCTTCATACTTTTGACACCTATAATGACCTCAATTTATATTGGGGAAAAATTGAGTTGTTAAACTCAAAAGTTAAGCATTTTGCATGCATTACACATTTCGTATAAGTGCATTACCTTGCATAAAACTTAGATAAATGAAGAAAAGTTTTCAAATTTAAAAAAAAAATCACCAAAAAAGGCATTCAAAGTCCTACGCAGAATATGCACCCAAAAGTCATGCACAGAACAGGCATTCAAAGTCCTATGTAGAATAGGCATAATAAAAGTCCTACGCAGAATAGGCACCCAAAAGTCCTACATAGAACAGGCATTCAAAGTCTTATGTAGAATAGGCAATCAAAGTCCTGCACAGAATAGACATAATAAAAGTCCTACGCAGAATAGGCACCCAAGTCCCGTACAGAACAGGCATTCAAAGTCCTACGCAGAATAGGCAATCAAAATCCTGCACAAAACAAGCATTCAAAGTCCTACGCAGAATAGGCACCCTTAAATCCTGCACAAAACATGCATTCACAGTCCTACGCAGAATAGGCACCCAAAAGTCCTACACAAAATAGGCATTCAAAGTCCTACGCAGAATAGGCAATCAAAGTCCTGCACAGAATAGGCATTCAGAGTCCTACGCAGAATAGGCAATCAAAGTCCTGCACAGAATAGGCATAATAAAAGTCCTACGTAGAATAGGCACCCAAAAGTCCTGCACAGAACAGGCATTCAAAGTCCTACGCAGAATGGGTAATCAAAGTCCTGCATAGAACAGGCATTCAAAGTCCTACGTAGAATAGGCACTCTTAAGTCCTACACAGAACAGGAATTTAAATTCCTATGCAGAATAGGCATTCAAAGTCCTACGCAGAACAGGCACCCTTAAGTCCTGCTAAAACAGGCACCTTTAAGTCCTACGCAGAATAGGCATAATAAAAGTCCTACGTAGAATAGGCACCTAAGAGTCTTATGCAGAATAGGCACCTTTAAGTCCTGCTAGAACAAACACCAATAAAAGTCCTGTCAGAACAGGCACCAACAAAAGTCCTACCAGAATAGGCACCTTTAAATCCTGCTAGAATAGGCACCAATAACAGTCCTGCCAGAACAGACACCTAAAAGTCCTGCCAAAACGACACCTAAAAGTCTTGCCAGAACAGGCACCCAAAAGTCCTACACAAAATAGGCACCTTTAAGTCCTGCTAAAACAAGCACCAATAAAAGTCATGGCAGAACAGGTACCAATAAAAGTCCTGCTAGAACAGACACCTTTAAGTCCTGCCAGAATAGGCACCTTTAAGTCCTACATAGACCAGGCACCCAAAAATCTTGTATAAATTGAGCATATGTTCAAAAACTTTGTACTTACAAGCATCTTTTATCAAGTTCCAGCACCTTTAGTAAATTAATTCTCCTGGATCTATTAGCTCCCCAAACAAAATATATGTTTTCATCTTTACTTATTCTTAAACTAAGAACATCAAAAATCATTTTCGATCTCCTTGCTTAAAGAATAAGTAAAGAGGGGCAGCCTATAAACACCATATTTTGTTTGGGTCGCTCTTTTCTCTTGCATATTGTCAGAAGGCAATCAAATCGCCCCAGACAAAATACGTGTTCTTATCTTTACTTATTTCTTATGCAAAAAAATATATATAAAAATCAAAATTTTAATTTCTTCGCTTAAGAAACAAGTAAAGAGGGGCAACTGTGAACACCGTATTTTGTCCGAACATACTCAAAAAATAATGATAAAATTAAACTAATAAAAAAATAGAAAATAAAAATCAAAACAAAAATCAATAGGTCATTTTCGCTTAATAAGCTCCAAAAAAATCAAAGGAGAAAGAACTCAAAAATAAAATTAAAAAAAATGTAAAAACCAATTAAAACAAAAGAAAAATCAAAGAGGGAGTAACAAAAGTCCAAAACAAATGGAACCAAAAAAAATCAAAACGAGACTAGAAAAAGAAAGGAAAAAATGAATTAAAAATGAAAATAAAAAAAAGGCTAGAAGCAAATAAAAAAATACCAAAAATAATTAAAAGAATAATAATTAAAAACAAAAAAACAAAAAAAAATCATCAAAAAGGACTACAAAAAAAAAAACCAGAATAATATATATTAAAAAAGGGGAAACCTAAAATAAAAAAAAGATTAAGATTTTAGGGCCTAATTCAAGAGAGCCTAAACCAAAAAAAAATGAAAAAAAGAAGGGGCCCAAGAAAAAATAAAACAAAAAAAGCTTTCAGCTCAATCCAAAGCCCAACCATTAGAACCCAAAACCAAAAAAAAACCAAAGAAGAAGCCCAACCCGGATCCAAACCAAGCCCTACTCGCGTCCATTTTCTGATCCCTTTTCTCTCCCTCATGACTCTGGTGGAGGAATGGCAGTCACTGACGCACACACGGGCACAGAAAAAGGGCAGAAGCACGATACTAAGGGGACCACCCATATGCATACGCAGAAAAGAAACAAAATGCAACAGACACAGAGGTAAAAAGAAGGGGTCAGACGCGTCAGATCAGAGACATAGAGAGGGATTAAGACGGCAAAAAAAGAGAGGAGGAGAGACGGAGGGTGAGAGAACATGAAGAGGGGGGCTTTTTCGGATTAAAAAAAGGAAACAGAGAGCTGAGGAAGGAGAACGAGAAAGAGAATTGAGAGTGAGGGGCTTCTGAGTTGGTTTCAGGTTCGAGAAAAACGAGAGAGATTCAGGGTGCAAGAGAGATTGAGAGGGAGGATCGTTGGTGAGAGATTTTTGAATCGAAGGGAAAGAGAGAATAAGTGAGTGTGAGAACAGAAGAGAATGCAGAAGAGAGGAGGAGAGTCGGAGGGATTCGAGAACAGCGAGCTACAATAGAGGAGAGCCTCTTGGGTATTTGCTGAAGGGTTTTTGGTTTCGAGAAAGGGAATTTCTGAAATTAAAGAAACAAGAAGACTGGGAGAAAGCACGAAAAGGGGAAGTAGATAAGAGCACTAGGGAAACGAAAAGAGCAGAGATGAGGTTTCAAAAAGAAATCGAGTGAAGTCTGAAAGATGATGCTACTGGAATCGAGAAAGGAGCTGGTTGGAGCTCGAAGGAGAATGAAGACCTCAGATTTCAGCCATAAATTCAACTAGGTATTGACTTAATCTCAATTCGCTTTCAAGATGTAACTCAGTTAATCTCGGGTTATGGAATCATGTATCTGAGTAGCCATTTAGTAGGTTGCTTCATGCTTGTTTCATTTCTGATTGATGTAATTTCAATTCATTTTGAGGCATGGTTTGGTTATTATCTGAGTGCTGAATGTTATTCGATTTCTTCTTTGCTACTAATCAGTCCCTTCAACGAGTTGTCTCATCCTTGCATCTTTTTCATCAGCAACGCATTAGGGACCTCTTTTACAAATATTGATAATGTCAAGCAAAAAATGGAAACTGGGTAGTTCAGTGAAAATTAAATTAGTCTTAAAGCTCTCCTGTTGTTTGGAATATAATATCGAGTGCTAAATCATGAGTCACAATAATGTTGTCAACGGCATATATTGGGTGGTTAGGGTGAGATGTAGAATCCTTTCGCTGTATGGTTCTTAAAGAGTGCTCAGTAAGTATCTGATAAAATGCTCGAAAGAAAATGGGTCTAAAACGTGGTTTAGGTAGTAAACCGTTATGATTTTGTGAGAAAGGAAGAACTACCAGGTTAAAATTCTTATTATTTTCAACTAATTTGAGGTCTGGTTCTTTTTACATGCACTCTCTCTTGCTGTGTTTCCTCATTACTAGAAGGAATATCTGGATTTAATCATCTTGCCTAGTTATTAAATGAATAGTGTTTGGGTTTGAGGTGTCTTGTACAGAATTAAGCTAAGGGTTGCTTTTTGAAAATTTGTTTGCCCAAAGTCAGCCTTCTACTCGTCTTTCTTGTATCCTAATGTTAATATGAAAATTTCAAATCAGTTAACCTTTTGTGGCAGAATTTTATCAAATATTGATTCTGTGGGATGTTACTTAGGAATATGGTTTTGTTACATCATTTGCGTATTTTATCAGAAGTTTTTGCTGCCTAAAGCATTATATTCATATTATGGATGTGTGGGTTTGAAATCTTGATGCAATTCTTGTTTAATTTCATTCGTTGCACAGTGCTTTGAATTGCCTGCGAATCTCAAACATGCTTGTAAAAACTTCTCTGTTACGTATGGGTGCATATTGATATGTTGATTTGATCATTACTGGAAAACAAATGGTTGGCTTGAATTTAACCCCCTTGTATTTCTGTTGCATTTGAGCTCCACCGGAGGAGTGTAGGGGAAATGAATAGGCTCATCAGAAGCGTAAAGGTTCAAAGAGAAGATTAAAGAGAAAGCTTCAGTGGGACAGTGGGAGGATATGGCATGGGAAGCATAAAAATGTGAGACAACGCTGATCTGACCGGAGAGAGGAATAAGAAATGGAGAAAAACAAAAATGCAAATAAGTGATGTCTTTCAAATTCCCATTGAGTGGATTGTCGCATAACCCTTAAAATAATACTAGGCTGATAAAATATGTAGCTAATGGCACAACCTAGGTCATCTCCCTTGGAATTGGCGTTCAATGTTTAATTCAGTTTTCCAAATGTTAAAAGACTCTAAAATTTCCTAAATAAATGGGATTTTGATTTACTTAAACTATTTAAAATAAAATTGAATTAAAATTCCTAATTACTATCTAATTGAGTGAATTATAGTCTTGTGACTAACTTTGGATTCGTCCCTTGGTATCCACTATCCTTATCCTAATCCAATTATGATTAATTCTGGCCTAAGAGTTCCTAAATGTGTTCATAACAATTTATCTTGGGTAACCACTCAAGATACAAGAGATTAACGATCTAATATTGAATTGAAACCTCACATCCAAATTAAATTGTCAATTCTTGTTTTAGGATCAATGAACATCCAATTTGATTGATTAACTAATTGATTAGCCTCTGAATCATCCTAAATATTTAATTAACCAACTAAACATTAAGGAATCCTCAATTCAAACAAATAATCTCACTCATATATTTTATCGAACACCTTCGAAGCACACATGGGAATTCAGATAAAAATGAAATTAATCAGATCAATTAATCAACAAAAAAGACTTCCTAATCAGTGTCTAACCAGCCACTAATTATAATTACACAAATTCCCTATCAAATACAACTTAACCAAGACAATAATTGAAAGAGAAAAAGTGTAGGAAAAATAAGGAAATTCTTAGCCAAAATTCTAAATTTTCTTCATGGATTCAAGCTTCTCCAAGAGCTTCCTCCTAGCTAGCCTCAAGGTGGATTAGAAAATCATGGGATGTGGAGATGGATGGATGGTGTGGAGGCGTGGAGTGAATGGAAGAAGAGGGTGTAAGATGGAAGATGGATGAATGGTTTGATGGATGGATCCCTCGAATGAATGGGAATGAAGGATATATATAGATGAAGATTTCCGTAAACATTGAGGCATGAGATGGTTGGATTCTGCGAATGGATAATGGATTGTCATGAGCTGAACGAAGGAAGCGTGCAGAATGAAGTCTCCTTCTCCTTCACGTATCTTAGCTACTGCCTGCGTTCTATCCGAAGGTAATTTATTTTTATTCACCTCACGTGCTCAGCTATTCAAGAGTTTATATTGTATATGAGTGTGGACCCCATTTTAAAGCTAAATATAGTATTCGAATTCATGTGAGCTGCCTGCTTTTCACGTAGCTTTCTTCTTGTTTCTGCTTCTCTTCGCTCTGCTCGTGGCTGCTGCGTTTATTCTGCTCGTTCAGCTCGTTCAACTCGCGTTGTTCTCCCATGTGATTTCTTTCATATCATGCAGCTTCTTCTTCAGCTCATTCAACTTATTCACGTAGCTTCTGTTTGTGGCTTTGTCTCCATTAACTTAACTCCAGCTCCTGCATGTTCTCTACGTGAACATGCTCTGTTTTCCACGTTGGCTGCTGTCTGCTTTGCTTTCAGCTCCTTTTGCTACTTAAAAACTATAGCAAATACATTCTGTATCACGTTGAAACTGCAACTCTTCATGGCTTCTTTATTTGCTATTTCTTCTTTAATCCAGAACCCACAGCTCTTCCTTCGTTCATTTTCTCCAGCTTGCAGCGTTGTTCTTTGCTTTGCTCTCAGCTTCAACGTGTTGCTTCTTATCCTTCACGTCATCTTCCACGTTGAACAAAACCATGCATCTGTTCAACTGGACCATGGATGGATGAGATGATTAGATGTATGGATGAATGGTTTGGATGCTCCACTAATGGATTATGGATGATGCATTATTTATGGATGCTTGCCTAGCTTCTAATCACCTCTGTCTTACATGTTGTAGCTATGCCTCACTTATTCATTCCTTACATGTTTTCTTCCTCTTGATTCAGCTTCCAAAATTCGTGGCTTCATACTACTTTCCACAAGGTTCATTACAAATCAGGCCACAGCTCCTTCTCACGTTGTTTTTTGTGTTGTTCCCCCCAGCTCCCCTCTTCATGTTTTTCTTCAGCTAGCTCCCAACCCCCTTTTCATGTTATTTTCATGTCTTCATTTAATCCAATATTTCATGTGATTTACTACTTTCTCATCTAAAAAACCGTTGCTTAATTCTTACTAAATGAATCACGTGGCTTCTTCTCTTTAATCTCCAGCTCATACATGTAATTCTTCCACATGGCTGCTTTTAGCTCCAAAAACTCGTAGCTTAAGTGAGAGCTACCTAGGTTAATTTCCCTATGCTTCATTTAATTTTATTTTCTGTTCCTCACATGCTTCATAGTTCCACATTTTGCCCTTTTATGTGTTGCCTGAGTTGTACATGGATAGAATACATGAACCCATGGTCACATGCATCATTTCCACGTCATTTATATTCCCAGCTCTTTCATGTGAGAGCTTCTTCCATGTTCTATCCAGCCCATAGCAAACACATCAACCCAAGCTCAAGTCCCTTTCTATTTTTATCTCTTCCTCACTTGTTTTTCTTCAATTTAATTTTCTATTCAAATGCTCCAATTACATATTAAAATTCTGCACAAAGAAGTGAGAAAAAGCAAATAGGAATATTCACAAAAATTATTTCAGATAAATTTAAGCATTAAAAACCAATAATTTGCAAATAAATTCCTAAAATATAGAAATGACCACTTAAAATAAAATCTTATCTAATTGAAGTCTTAGAGCCATATTTAATCATTAAAATGCCTAAAATAAGGAGAATAAAATATATATAAATTATGCTTATCACCCATCCTTTTCATTTTTGTAATTAGTGTTTGAAATAGCACGTTGTTTGTTTGGTTGTACATATAATACACACTATCACAAATTATCTTGTACATATTTTGGCTTCATTTCATTTCGTTTTTGTTCAGAATAACCGTGTGGGATTCTCTGTCCCCTCAGGCACATAAGAACAAGCCTATAGGTCATGTGTGACAACAAAGCCTCCTTGGTACCTATTAGGTCTCAAATTCACATTGTAATAAGTTTTGGGTTTCAATGGCCCCCATCAAATGATTCTTTCAAGAAAATTTTCAAAAAAAAGTAAGAAAAACAAAAGAGGATTAAAAATCTTTTTTACAAAAAAATCCAAGTTGGGTCTTAAAGATTTATCTTTTCCTTACTAAAGGTTCTTTTACGAAAATTGAAAACTTGTAGGCTAAAACAATTAACTAAATTAAAAAATGATTAAAAAAATTAATGATTCCTTTTGAAGCGTCTTTTGAAAAAAAATAAAAGTGAAAAAAGAGTTTTAATTAAAAAAAATTAATCATGAAAGTCATAAAAAGCAAAACAAAACCAAAACAATAACAATAAATAAATAAATAAAGAAAACAAGAAAAAAAAGGAAAAACAAATGAAATGTCAAAAATTGAATAGAAAATTGAAAATGGGAGAAGAGTAAAAAGAGTAAAATTACCTTTATTTTTAGTAAATTAAAACGCACCAACTCATTTTAAATTCATCTCATTTACTAAAGGTAAAAGTAATTTTATTTCTTTTTCTTTTCCAAAAAAAAAACAATACAAAAATAACAAACCAAAAAAACCAAAAAAATGTGTCATTTTATTTTTGTAATTTTAACTTAGGTATTTTACCTTTACTTTTAAAAATAAATTTTTGCACCCTAATTAATCAAAGATAAAAATAAGAAAAATAAAAAAAGTAAAAGAAAAATCGTAAAAAATGAGAAGAGCAAAGAAGTAAAATTAATTTTGATCGTAGCAAATTAAAACACATTAATCAATTCTAAATTCATTTTATTTGCTAAAGGTGAAAGTAATTGTTATTTTCTTTCTCTTTCCTTCAAAAAAAGAAAAAACAAAACAAAATGAAAACAAAAACAAAAGAAGAAAAAAACAAAACATAAACAAAACAAAAAACACTAACCAGCAAATATAGTCCTTGGTCGAACTACGTGGACTTTGATCCCTCTCGAATGGTACGTAGGCCCTAGGCTCTCATCTTAGATTAAGTCCGCCCTTATAAATAAATATTTTTTTGTAGTTTTACTTTTTTAATTTCTTTTCATCTTATTTTACTTTTAATTTTATTCATTTCTTACTTATTTTACTCTTTGAATTTCTTTCTATTTTATTCTTAATTTTCTTTCTTTTAATTTTATTTCCTTAAGTTTTTCCTTCCGCTTTTCTATGATTTATTAGGAAGAATTAGAATAAAATATGAGGTCATATTAATTTTACACAACTGACTTAGGATAAACGTTCTTAGTAACGGGTGTAGTGGGGTGCCTAACACTTTTCCCATTCACAATTGACTCCCAGATCTATTTTCTGGTTCATAGACCACTCTTCCAATTAAAAAGGTTTTTCTAGAGTTTTACCTTTTAAAAAATTAAAATTTTGGTGGCGACTCCTACTTCTATTTTAATTTTGATTTCGGTTTTCATTTCTTTGAAAATTTGAATTGAAATTTCATTTTGAATTTTTCTCTTTTAAAAAGGTGTCGCACGGTCGCATTTTTGGGTGTGACAGAGACTTCCTAAGTGTCTTAAGAATTCATTCATATTCTTAGACAACCTAAACTATCATTAGAAAGCCTCATACATATCATGGTGTAACAAAACCCCTAATCTTTGTAACTTTATTTTTAATGCATCTTAATTGGATTTCTTTGCATATACTTGTTTCTCACACTCTAAAACTAATGTTTCTCTCTTGCTAGGACCAAAATTCATTCTCTCTTAGCTGGGCCCTAACTGGGATGAAACACACCCAAGGAGAATGAATAAAGAAGTGCAAGAAAAGAATGAAAGTTACCTTGATTCTAGGCTTGTTTCAAGAGCTCTTTCACTTGGTGTAATCCTCTTCTTCAAACTCTCTTTCTCCCTCTGAACCAGACCTAAAATAGCCCCAAATCATTCATGGAAACCATAGAAAGAAAGAGAATAAGGAGGAATATAAGGTTTGTGAAGGAAGAACCATGAAATTATAAGATTTTCTCACTTTTTTCATTGACTTTCTTCTTCTTCTTTCCTCTCCTTCATGTGTGCCCTTGAAGCTCTCTCTCGGTTCTATCCAAACCAGAAATATAGTGGTGGAGAGGAAGGAGCAAGTGGCTAGACGTTTTTAAGAGGCAAAAAGGTAAAGTTAACATACTTTTTCACTTTTTATTTTAGTCCATAAATTATAGTTTCTCCATTTAGCCTCAATTCAACTCCTTTTCAAAATCTGTCTTTTTCATCATAAAATTTAGGCTCTTTAACTTATAAAATACATTTAATTTTACCAAAATTAATTTTAAAACTATTCCGAACCATTTGATCAAAGTTTTGGTCAATTGATAACCGAAATCACTCACTGGAAGGGTTTCAACTATTATGAGAGTTCTCATGATTTTCAAGGCCTTTGAGAATCCGGACAGCTCAAATTTTTATTTAAAAAGTCTTCCTGTGAATTTTTTAAGATTTCTAGAAATTACAAAAATACCCTAATTTTTTTTTCACAAACTTTTCTAGTTCATTTGACTCTGTTTTCAGGATGCCTCTGGCCTTAAATCCTCTTTATTTGAAATCTAGATTATTGCTCTAATTTTATTAGACCTCAAATCATTCTATCTAGGGGACTTCTTTTTATATCCGGTGTATTTTGTATATTTACGGAGAAATTGAGCATTACACAAATGCTTTAAACAATCAAGTCACAATATTTTTTTTCACATATCTTAAACGTTTATAAGATGAGAAATATAATCAAGGTACCTTATTATAGAAATAAAAATTCTACAAATAGTTCTATTTTTATTTTCATTAGACCTACCATTAATGTTACTTTCACATATATGGATAATTTTACATTCTTTTTTTATTAAAACTAGAACACCAATTATTCTTAATAAGAGATAAAAGTATATTTATACAAGATTCCATTTATCCCTTGTCATGTTTCACTAAGAAAGTCATAGTAGTAATTTTCTTATATATACATAAAATATGAGTGTATAAATGACAAACTTTACGTCTTGCTTCCTAATAATTGGAACATACCAAAACATTTGTTGTAGCATTATTGTTGCTCATAACAAGAGAGATTGATTTGTAAAATTACAATATGCTTTGTAAAATAGACAATTTTAAAATAGTTTGAAAACTAAATAAGCTAACTTAAGGAACACCAAATGCATAATCATAAACTTTCATTTAGACAATGATTACAACATGTTATTAGTTCTCTTTTACATGAAGACAATCAAAATAAAAAAGTATATAAAATACCAAAGGAATTTATCCTCTTTGGGTAGATAATTCCTCTAATATCCATATACCCTAACTTATAAAAATGATAATACTTGATATAAAAAGTCATCCCTTATAAGCAAATAAATCATTCAACTTATATATGTATGTCAATCCAACAAGGAAATATATAATCTTCAAGAATCTATCCTCTTTAGATAAATGAACCCTCTCAACCATGTACCTCTACCTTTAAGTTCCATGTAGCACCAAAATTAATAAACATAATAACCCCCTTGGGCAAGCTACATGCACTATTAGAATTAATACACATAATAACTTCCTTTAGGCAAGTAATTATATATATTAATTCAAATAATTATATCACCAAGCAAATTAGCCAATTTTGTGAATTTTGATAGGTGAGTCACTATGGTGGTAAATACCAGCAATAACTCTTAAAACAATATTATTAGACTAGAATGAATAAAATTGCCTTACCTCCTATCAATAAAGAAACTAAACAATCTTGTTAAACTTTAATAAATTGATCACATTGGTATAAACATTTGCAACAATTTACAAAATAAAATTCCTAGATTTGGAGAAAAAAATCATCTTTTATCATATTTGTAAAATTTTGATGCATAAATTACTTTAGTAATAAACATCCCCAATGATTTTACAAAATAAAATTTTCAAACTTAGAAAATTTGTATATGATCAAATAAACAAAATAATTTACCAAATATATCTCAGAAAACCATTTATAATCATTGTTGTAAAAAGGACATAAACAAGGATTTATTGTTAAAAATCAAAATTTGAGTAGCATAATATTAATCCCTTAAATTTATGACTTATGGTATATAAACTGTAACATCCGATTTTTGTAAAAACATCGAAATGAGTCAGTTTTCAAAATAAGTCTCCTGAGATGAGTTATTTAAGACCAAAAAAATTAGAATAAAATTCTAAATTATAGAAAACAAGGATCCAAGGTCTAAGATACTCGAAAACCCGAGCCAAATGAGCTAGAAAAATTTATGAAAGAAAGTTGGGGCATTTTTGTAATTTCTAGATATTTTGGAAAACTCACAGGGGAGATTTTTAAATGGAAATTTTGAGTTTTTCAAGGTTTTCAGAGGCTTTGAAAACTATAAGAATCCCTAGAATAGTTAAAACCCCTCCAGTGAGTAATTTCGACAAAAAGTTGATCAAAAGTTTGACTGAGTAGTTCAGGAAGGTTTTAAATCTAATTTGAGTGGTTCCAAAGGCCTTTATAAGTTAGAGAGCCTAAATATTATGATGGAAAAGATGAATTTCAAAAAGGAGTTGAAATAAGCCTAAAATAAAAAAGCCAAGAAAAAGGACTAAAATACAAAGTAAAAAGTTGTATAAACTAACTTTTAGCTTCTTCTTATCCATGTTCCAGCAGCTCCTTTGTACTTAAATGACTTTTCTGCCTAGAAAATAGAGAGGAGACTTAAAGAGAAGGACATACAAGAGCAAGGGAAAAAGGAGAAGAAAAAGCCAAGAGAAAGGAATGATTTTATGGAAATTCTTGTTTTTCCCTTTTGGAAACTTCTTCCCATCTTTCTCCTCCTTCTTTCCATGGATTTACTGAGACGTGTGGTTCTATTTTGAGTCCAAAATAGAGGGAGAGAATTCGAAATTGGAGAGAAAAGCAAAAGCCAAAGGAAAAACTCTTGACAAAAGCTAGGAAACTAAGGAAAAGGCTAGACTCCATGCTTCTTCTTCCTTGTTCTTCTTCTTCAACATTTCGCCCCATATATGGACACCCGAGAAGGATTAGATTTTGGGCAGAACCAAAGATGAATCTTAATAATTAAGGTGTGGGAATTAAGATTATGCAAAGAGAACAAAATAAGAACCATTAAATTGCAAGATAGAATTGCTAGGGATTCAAAAACATAACTAAAAATCTAATTTAATCCAAGAGTTTCTAGGCCAATGTAAATATTTGTATGAGCTTTTAAGATCCCTAAAGACCTTCTCACATGCCTCTCCCATCAAGGAAAAATCAAAAACTCCATGGGCTCCAAATGGTGGGTTAGCTTCAGCTAAGGCAAAGGCAATAGGCTAGGGAATGTTTTAATTGGTTCTAAGCTTGGTTTGGAGCCTTATGTGATGGAAGAAGATGAGAGGAAACTTTAAAAAAATTTTAGGAAACCTAGAAAGTGAAATGGTAGCATAGGTTCTATATTAGGACTTAAAGAAGTAACATATAGTTAGACTTCTCATTTTGATTATGTGATGGCTCCAAGAAGTATAAGTGGAGTCAAGAATCATAGATGAAAGGAAAGAATAAAGCCAAGATTATGATTTATGGGTGATGCTTCATTAGGTGCATTATGGAACCATAAATGAGTCATAGGAACAATCTAACTTTTAGGATTAATGTGTGGTTTTAGAAATGATTCTGAAAGTATAATTGGCTTCCATATGATGTGTTTAGACCAACGAAAACAAGTCTCACATCTTTGTGAGTGTGGGGTTGAGAAAGGGACTCTATTCTCAAGGAAGAAAGTGTGCTTGTATAACCAAGGTAGTTCTCTCCTTCTTCTTTCATGCATATTTGGGTATCTTTCTTGTCTTGAATGTGTGTGTGAATGTTTAAAGCCATAAAATAAGTTTCTAGTGAATGACTTCATGCCTTGGTACCATGTTGCTATGTTTATGTATTTAAATGATATTTTCATGAATGTATTTAGTTTGCTTAAGCTTAATAAAGCCAAAAGCCCCTTAGCTAGGGTAAGAATGAGCCAAAAGTCCGTAAAGTTAGGTGAGACAAAGCCAAAAGTCTCTAAAAAGAGTGATACTTAGTCAAAAGTCCCTTGAAAATAGGTGAGGTAAGTCCAAGAGAGAATGGGTGAGATTAAACCAATGCCTTGGTAAGCCTATGTATGTTATTTATGCCTTTATGAATGAAGAAAATGCTTTATGTATGATTGAGAATTCCATGTTTAACATACATGCATTTTAGACTTGAAATTTGCATCAAGTATGTGTGTTTGAAAGGAAGATGAGCTATTAAGATTATTAGAATCTCATTCCTCCCTCTCCATTACCCTAAAATGTCTAAGTAGACCTAGTGAGTAAAGGAATGGAAGCCATCAAGCTTGAAGAAGGGAGATTGATAAGAAAATGTGTCTTTTGTCCTCCTTGTAACTTTGATGATGTTGAAGAATGTAATATGAAGATGTAGATGATGTAAAGCCTTTGGAACATGTGTAAATATATGAATACTTGATGTATGTATGAGAACTAGAGCCAAGTGAATGATATTGCATGATTTTGGTAATGAATGACAGGAGTAATGTCACATCATATTAAGCCATATTAAGATATTCCTTAAACGATATCAATAATGGAATAAAACAATCATTTGCATGAATTTTTAACTTTTAACAGTGAAAATGACTATTATTAAAGGCCAAATTAACTTAAATCTTTGGATAAATTGACCATATGGCCTTACTAGTATCATCTTCGATCCATAGCACTCTTAAGAGATTAGAAATATCACACAATTCAAGACTTATATATCGAGTTTAAATCATCCACACCCAATTCTATACCTTACATGCACAATTACATCATGTAGGAAGACCTTATACTTACTGTCGTAAACTTTGTCGACAAGGTCTTTGAATTTATACTGCAGAATATGAGATCTCGTCGACAAGATCTTGGATCTCATTGACAAGATGTTATCTCAGCCTTTAAATACACATGGATTAATGCCCAACTCATTTCCAATGACTTCTAACCAACTACTAACCAATTTATGTATGGCAATCATGGAGTGTTAAGCAAAACTCACATGAGTCTTAAGGAAAGTTCACTTTTCTTATAAGTTCTCAACACTTATGTAGGCCACTTAGGGTCTATTTTGAGCTATAAAGGTCTTAGCTTCAATATTTCCCTTTTTTATTTCATTCTCATCATAAACAAGTTTGCTTATACTCATTTTAGCATGCTTAGCTCAAGAAACACACAAAAACCTCATAGGACCTGAAATGACAGCAAACATATTAACTCTGCACTAACTTTAAAAATTCATAACTTGAGTTAGAAAGCTCCAAATCATGCAAATGAGGACTTTTTGGAAATATCATGATGTCCTATAACTACCATAGAAATTTCATCTCAAAATAATCACGTTTGGACCATGAAAAGCCAATAAAACAATGCTGCAAGCCTGGAACTCGTTCTACAGCAGACTTGGAACTTTAAAAATTCGTTTCTCTCTCTACAGAGCTCCAAATGAGGTGATCTCAGTGGCTATGGAAAGCTTATGATGCCAAATACATTCTATAAAATTTCACAAGCATTGGAATTCATTTGGCTCTCCAAAAACACCAAAAACCAGATTGTCCAGTAACACAGTAACAATGACAGTCTCTGCATAATTTGGCCAATTTTAAAAAATTATAAAATATTCTACAGAGCCCCAAAAATTCTGATCTTTGGCTCTGTAAAACTCTCTCAATGATATCTATATATCTGCCAAATTTCATGCCAAAACTCATTCATTTAGCCTATTTTTGGTTCAGGTGCAAAATATGGCTTAATTTGGAACCATAATAGGGTCAAATGGCACCAAATGGTCTTCCAAGCATACCATGACCATTTGATCAAGTCCAAAAGCTTAAACACAGCATGTAAAAGCATTATAATGGGTCCCAAACCTTATGGAACTCAATTTCACCATTCCACTTGCATAAATACACATAGACATCATAGGCCAAGGATGTCCAAATCATGTAATCTCATATATTTTATTCCAAATCTGATTCATACAGTATAATTACATGTTTTTTACATATGCTCAAGCATTTACATCTCATAAACACTTTATACATACATACATACTTTGACATCAATGTACATCAAAACTATTCTATTGTCAAAGTATTGCAATTCACACCCCTTGGTCTCCATTCTTTGCTCCTTGGGCTCCACCTAGACAAAGTTAGATGGAAAGTGGAGGATAGTGAGATTCAAAGAATCCCAATAGCTCATCACCCTTTCAAGTAAGCATACATGGCATGTAAACATATCAAAGAACACAAGTATGCACCAAACACTTTCAGGAACCATTCAAATCATATTCTCAAAATCACATAAACATGTCAAGATCAAAATCCATGCTCTAGAGACTTTTGGTCTAGCCTCACCCTATTATTTGGGACTTTTGGATTAGCCTCACCTATTTTCTAGAGACTTTTGACTTGGCCTCACTCATTTCAAGAAACTTTTGGCCTTGTCTCACCTATTCTTAAGGACTTTTGGCTTCACCTCACCCATTCCAAAGGACTTTTGGCATAATCTCACCCATAAAGAGCACTTTCATAATCTAACACAATTCAAGGAACATATTGATACCAAAGCATCAATCAATAGCTATAGACATATCTCATGGTTCAGACGCACATGCAAGCATTTAATGATAATCACATCACCCAGAAATGCACACAAGAAAGGATGGAGAGCTACCTTTCTTAAGAAGCCCAACTTTTTCCCCTTGGATTCCCACTTTCCTCTCTCGACCTCACAAGAATATTTGGGAAAGACTTGATTTGCTTGGCCTAGACACATCAAACAACACCCAAACAAATCAATGGAACCATCTCTAATCTCATATAATCTATACACAAGCTACATCTAGCTTATGCCACCATTATGGTTCCATAAAAGAGCATAATGAAGCAACTCATATAATTTAAGATCTTGGCTCTAATTTCTCACTCAATCTAAGTCACATGACTTCATTTAAATTTTTTGGAGTCATCACCAACTCAATTCCATGAGCCAATTACTAAGTTGCTTCTTTATGTCTACAAAAGGAACCTAAACTCTCATCTTTCAAACCATGGTTTCTAAATTCAAACCAATGGTTCCTTTAGTGTTTATTATTCATTTTTAGGCCATTTGCATCATTAGAATCAAAGAAAACTCTCCCTAGGTACTGATTCTCTCTTAGGCCGAGACATGCCTCAAGAATGCCACCCATGAAGTTTTCTTAGTTTTCTTTTTGCATAATTCTTCTCTCCACACTTCTAAGCACTCATTTCTATTAAATTCTCATTAAAAAAAAGCTTTCTTCTCACACACTCTCTCTAGGCAGAATTAGGGAAGAGAACGAGGAGCAAGGAAATGGCAATATCATGACTTACCTTATACCTCATTTGAAAGCTTGTCAAGTAATAATTCTTGTACCATAGTTGTTTGCTCGAAATTCACACTTTTTCTCTAAAGTTCAGCCATCAAACTCCTCCTTTTCAAAATCTAAAACCATCAAGAGAAAGAGGATGAAGAGAGGAAAAGGTTTCATAACTAACTTGTTGCAAAATTCCATGTATTTTCATACCTTTTGGCCTTAGTTTCCTTTCTCTCTCTCCTCCCATTTTCCACGCCATTTTCAGTTTGGTTATGAGCTTAGGAGATGTTCATGGACAAATGGAGAAGCTACTTGGACATTTAAAAAGGTGGATGAAGATTTTTATAACAATTCCCGAAATACCGATTATGCCCCTCCATTTTCGTTCCTTCGTTTGGGCTCGTTTTAGTTTCTTTTTGAGAACCATCTTTTCCATATGAAAATTTAGGTCCTCTAGTTTATAAATGCATTTGGTTTTACCCTAAATGAATTTAAAACCTTACCGAACTACTCGGTCAAAGTTTCAATCAACTTTTTGCCAAAAATGCAAACCGGGAGGGTTTTAACAATTATGATGGTTCCCATAGTTTTTGGGCCTCTGAGAATCATGAGAAACTCAAATTTTTCATTTAAAACTGTCTCCCTTGAGTTTCTAAAACTTGCCCAAAATTGCAATTTTGCCACTAACCCTCGTATCTTCCCATTTGGCCGTTTTGGCTCCAATTTTAGGCTATCTTAAGGCTGTAACCCACATTTTTAGATGTTCCAATTAACATCAAATTCTCAGTTAAACTCATTTCACTTTACTCTAGGGTCCTCATTCATTAATCACATAATTTTAGTTTTAGTATATTGTAGTTCACACTGATCTTCGATAGACTTGTGACCCCTTGTAAGTAATTCATTCCACTCTTTAGGAATGATTTTGGATTTCCAAATTATAGGATATTACAAGTAGCATATATGTAATCTTATGTATATCTAGCGATGGATGAGTGGAATTATGAAATTTGGGTTATTAGCCCTTTGAGATGTGTTTGATAGAGTATTTTGGTGCTTTACCACGTGCTAATGTAGCCTTAGAAGTAAAAGAAGCAAAAATAGACTCCTCACAACCCTTAAGAAGCTCTAAAAGAGGATTTTGTGACCCTATGGAAAAATCTAACCAAATGGATGAATTTTCTTATGAAATTTGGCATGAATGTAGAGCTCATCTAGAGATTTCTAGGAAGCTAAATATCAGATTATTTAGAATTCTTTGGAATTAATTATAAATTTTTAAAATTACCAATTTTCTATTGTCCTGATATAAGCACTGTTCATATAGTTAGTATAGATTTTTATGTCATCTATGGGTCAAAATGATCTAATGAATGTGAACCTTTATAAACATAAACTATACATTGCTAGTAATTTGTAGCAACTAGAAGCACTGCATTTGGAGGTGAGCAAAGATTTATGAATTTTTGAAATTCTATGTCAGTATCAGTAGCGCCAGCCAAGTCCATGTATTGTTCTATTAGTTTCCAATAGCTAAACGTATCTGTCTTGGTATGGACATGTTTTTCTTTTAAATTTAACATCTGTAGCTTTCCAAATTGGTGTATATTGATGGAATTGGATTTTTGTGGAATTAGTATGTATTTTTGAAATTTATATCAGTAACTTGTATCAGAAACACTAAGCATCTAACCTATATTATTTTTCTATTATCAAACATGGTCCAAATGATATTTTTATGGCTTGGAATTATTTTTATTATAAATTTAACTTCCATATCTTTCCAAAAAGCTATGGGTTACTTGATTTCAATTTTTCTATATTTATTTATGATTTTCCAAAGTTGTACCAAAAATCTGTCAAGTTGGACCTGAGATTGACTTGCATTATTTTGTGTAACTATGCTATAAGCTTGAGTTTTTGGCAACATTCTAAGATGGTTTGGGATTATATGGATGTAATTAAATAGAAGAATGATATAAGGAAGTTTATATGGTCTACAGGATGAGAAATAAAAATTTTATCTGCAACGCAACACAGAATAATCTATTATTTTAGTTCATTTTCTTAGAAAAGGTGTTGGAAAAAGGGAAAGAACCTTTGAATGAGATATGATAAGCTAGATAAATATGGTGTTACACTTTTTGGTATTAGAGCATTGGTTTAGGCATGTTGTTATGAGTTGTGGCTTGAAATTATGAGATTGCCCTTGTATATGAGTTGCTTATAGATGATTTGAGTGTGGTGTGGTGGTGTGTATTCCCTTTTTTTACTAAACTATGTTATGATGTTTCAGAAACAAGGTGAACACACGGAGAGGTCAAGGTAGGCCCCCCAGAATAGCTATACTAGAGTCCAGAGTGGCTCCTGTTGAAGATAGAGCGGAGCCCATTAATCTAGTGGCTGGAGCCCCGCAAGCTATAATGGCTCGCCTGGATCAACAGCAAGCCATAATTATGCAGCTTCAAGAATGACTTACTAAGAGAGATAGCCAGGGGCCTAATCCTCCTCTGCTACAGCCACCATAGCCTTCAGATCATCCCGAGCATTTAGGGGCGACTCACCTAGACCTACAACCACTAACACAGTAGGTGTCGCAGACTCCACCAGTTCAGGTGCCTTCCACCTGGGATACTATAGCCTAGTTCAAGAAATTCAGGCCTCCTACATTTAAGGGCAAGTTGAGTACTGAGAAAGTCAAGACCTGAATTATGCAGCTCAAGAAGATTTTCCAAGTGATGGAAGGCAGAAAGCAATAATGGCTATTTTCCAGTTAGAGAAAAAGGTAGATTACTGGTGGAGGAGTACTGAGCCGATATTGAGATTGAGGAACCTCCCACTTACTTGGGAGATGTTCCTCCAAGCTTTTTATGAGAGATATTTCCTTAACTCTATCAAAGATCAGAAGGAGTCAGAGTTTGTACTCTTAAGACAAACTGAGGGCATGTCAGTGGACCAGTATGTAGCAAAGTTTGTTGAGCTCTTCTGATATTCCTCATATTTGCAGAAGCATGATGATGAGTGGTATAGAGCATATAAGTTTGAGAAGGGTCTTCTGTCAGAGATCAGAGATAGGGTGGTCCCCTAGAGAATTAGGAACTTCAATGCCTTAGTAAAGGTTTGTAGAGTTACAGAAGTGAACCTCAGGACTATGCAAATAGTTTCTAATGCCAGACTTCCCTTCCTAGGGAACAAAAGACCTAGAGAGGAGACACAGGCTATGAGTCGTAACAAGAGAAGTGGTAAGAGTCAGTGGAACAGAAAGGGTAAGAGAAGAAGGGTTCAATCCAGCAAAGGCAATTCCACCCCAACAGTTTGTACTCAATGTGGTAGAAACCATAGGAACAGGCCGTGTTGTGCAAGGCAAAATGTATGCTACAGATATGGTAGGCTGAGACACAGAGCTAGACACTGCACACGGCCTGCTCAACAAAGGGAGATAGCTCCTGTACCCAAATCGTAAACTCAGGGTAAAGTCTTTGCCTTGATATAGCAAGAGGCTAACCGATCCTAGAGTTTGATCTAAGGCATTATTAAGATTAATGATTTTTCTATAACTGTATTATTTGATTTGAGTGCTAGCCACTCTTTCATATCATATGACTATATTAAGAGGTTGGGTCTAAACATGCATACATTACCATATGACCTACATTTATCTACCCCCACCAGAAATAGAGCCATAACCTCCTATGCTTGTTTAAATTGTGTGGTTTTCTTCAATTACTGTTATACTACCCTTTACTTGATATGTATGCCTCTTGTTGATATTGATATAATTATCAGTATGAACTGGATGTTTGCTAATAATGCCACACTTGATTATTACCATAGATGTATTACTTTGCCTGAATGTGGAACTGTGCCTAGTATTAGGATTGAGCTAGCTTTTATGACCACTTCCTATGCCGAGAGATCTTTTGAGTATGGTTGCCAAGGGTTTTTAGTTTTCTTTTTAGTCTAGGCTGAGGTAGAAGAGAGAATAAATGAAATTCTAATTGTGAGAGAGTTCCCTGAAATATTCCTCAAGGAGATTAGCAAACTACCCTCAGTGAGAGAGGTAAAGTTTCCTATAAACATTGTACCTAGGGCAGGTCCAATTTCTAAGACCCCGTATAAGATAGCTCCCATCGAGCTAATAGAGTTAAAGTAAATAGAAGAACTCTTAGAGATGGGTTTTATTAGACACAGTGTCTTGCCATGGGGAGCTCCAGTCTTATTTGTAAAGAAAAATAACAGGAGCCTTAGACTGTGCATAAACTACAAAGAGCTCAATAAGATAACCATTAAGAATAAATACCCTCTCCCCTGAATAGATGACTTCTTAGATTAGTTGGTAGGAGCATCAGTGTTTTCTAAGATAGATCTCAGGTCAGGGCATTACCAGCTCAGGATCAAGGCTGAGGATACTCCTAAAATAACTTTTAGAACCAGGTATAGGCATTATGAGTTTCTGGTTATGCCCTTCAAGTTAACCAATGCACCTGCAGTATTTATGGACTACAAGCGTAGAGTATTTAGGCCACACTTAGATAGGTTTGTAGTAGTCTTTATCGATGATATTCTTATATATTCTAAGAGCAAAGAAGAACATGAGCAGCATCTACAATTAGTCTTAAAAACCCTAAAAGAGAAATAGTTATATGCTAAACTTAGTAAATGTGAGTTTTGGTTCACTAAGGCTCAATTCCTAGGCTACGTGATCTCCTAAGTAGGCGTCGCAATAAATCCCCATAAGGTAGAGGTAGTGTTACAGTGGGAGAGACCTAAGACAATGACAGAGATCAAGAGTTTATTAGGTTTAATAGGGTACTACAAGAGGTTTTTTCAGAGCTTTTCTTAGATAGCAATACCATTGACTAGGCTTACCAGAAAAAATGTACCTTTTGTGTGGGATGAAAAATATGAGAAAAGCTTTCAAGAATTGAAACATAAGCTAACCACAGCCCCAGTCTTAATACTTCATGACCCTCGAGAGACTTTTGTAGTCTATAGTGATACCTCAAAGAAAGGGTCTAGATGTATGCTTATGTAGGGAGGCAAAGTGGTAGCTTATGCTTCTAGAAAATTGAAACCCTATGAGAAAAATTACCCCATACATGGCTTAGAGCTAGCAGTAGTGGTATTTGTACTTAAGATATGGAGACATTACCTGTATGGAGTAGTCATAAAGATTTATAGTGACCATAAGAGCCTTAAATACCTGTATGAACAAAAAGAATTGAACATGAGGCAAAGAAGGTGATTAGAATTTTTAAAGGATTATGACTTCACCTTGAAGTACCACCCAAGAAAGACAAATGTGGTCGCAGATGTCTTGAGTAAGAAATCCATACATGCGGCCTACATGATGATTAGAGAGCAAGAATTGATTGAGAGATTCAGGGATTTGAATCTCTCGTGTCAGGTGCATTCAGGAAAATTATTGATGAGTGAAACCTAAATAGAAAATGACCTGAGGAGCCAGATTAGGAATGCCCAACAAGAGGATGAACAAGTGAGAAAGATGCCCAGATATCTCAAGATAGCACTCCAGACTTTAATCTGTCTGAGGATGGGTTAGTGAGGTACAGGGATAAGCTATATATGCCTAGGAATTCAAATATTAGAGGAGGCATACAAAAGTAAGTACATAATTTATCCAGGAAGTAACAAGATGTATCATGATTTGAAAAAGATGTTCTGGTGGCTTCGGATGAAAGTAGAGATAGCAGAATATGTCTCCTAATGTTTAGTGTGTTAAAAAGTTAAGATAGAACATCAGAGGCCAGCTGGGTTACTTTAGCCCTTAGATGTCCCTAAGTGGAAGTGAGATAGTGTAGCTATGAATTTTGTCATAGGTTTACTCAGGACATCATCGAGGCATGATGTTATTTGGGTGATAGTGGATAGACTAACGAAATCAACATATTTTCTAACAATGAAAGCCACTTACACCCTAGATAAATTAGCTCAGCTATACATTTAGGAAATCATGAGATTACATGGGATACCTAAGAGCATTGTGTCAAATAGAGATCCTAGATTCACTTTGAACTTCTGGAGATCATTACAGGATACCTTAAGAACTAGATTAAGATTTAGCACAGCCTATCTCCCTCAGACAAATGGCCAAACAAAGAGAACCATCAAGACTCTAGAAGACATGCTGAGAGTTGAAAGGCAATTAGTATACATACTTGCCTCCAGCAAAGTTTGCCTACAATAATAGCTATCATGCTAGTATTTAGATGACACTGTATGAGGCATTGTATGAGAGGAAGTGTAGATCCCTAATTTGTTAGGTTGAACTAGGAGAGAGGATCCTCATAGGCCTAAAATTATTGGACCAAATCTAAGCAAATTAAGACAATAAGAAAGAAACCGCTAATGGCCCAGAGTAGACAGAAAAGCTATGCAGATAAATATAGATGACCATTAGAGTTTGAGGTTGGAGACCATGTCTTTATCAGAGTGTCTCCGGTCATGGGAATAGGTAGGTCCATCAAAAGTAGGAAGCTCAATCCAAAATACATAGGTCTGTTCCAAATTCTTGATAAAGTAGGACCTATGGCTTACAAACTTGCCTTCCCCCTAAGCCTGAGCCTAATACACAATGTATTCCCTGTATCCTAGCTCACGAAATACTAGCTTGACCTCTCACATGTCATAGAATATGAAAATGTGCAGTTATAAGATAATCTATCTTATATAGTATTACCAAATCAGATCGTGGATGTTAGACTCAAGCAATTACAGAATAAGATGATATCATTCGTGAAAGTAGTTTGAAAGGGGTTATTTCCTAAGGAAGCCACTTGGGAGCTGGAAGATGAAATGAGAAAGAAACATCTACAGGTATTCCCATGAGGTATATGATTTAAATTTCGAGAACGAAATTTTATTTAAAGGGGTTAGAAATATAACATCCCATTTTCGTAAAACACGAAAATGAGTCAGTTTTTAAAGCAAGTCCTCTAATATGAGTAATTTAAGACTAACAAAAATTAGAATAAAATTCTAAATAATAGAAAATGAAGACCCAAAGTCTAAGATACCCGAAACCTAAGCCAAATGAGTTAAGAAAATTTATGAAAGAAAGTTGGGGCATTTTGATAATTTTTGGACATTTTGGAAAACTCACATGAGTGCTTTTAAAACAAAAAAATTTAAGCTTTCCAAAATTTGTAGAGGCCCTAAAAATTGTAGAAATCCTTAGAATAGTTGAAATCCCCCCGATGAGCGATTTCAGCAAAGAGTTAACCAAAACTTTGACCAAACAATTTGAGAAGTTTTAAATCTAATTCGAGTGGTTGCAAAGGCCTTTATAAGTTAGAGAGCCTAAATATTATGATGGAAAAGATGGATTTTGTAAAGGAATTCAAATGAGCCTAAAATGAAAAAGCCAAGAAAAGGGACTAAAATGCAAAGTAAAAAGTTACATAAAGTTACTTTTAGCTTCTTCTTATCTATGTTCCAGCAGCTCCTCTACACTTAAACGACTTTTTCTGCCCAAAAAATAGAGAGGAGACTTAGAGAGAAGGATGCACAAGAGCAAGGGAAAAGGGAGAAGAAAAAGCCAAGAGAAAGGTATGATTTTCATAGAAATTCTTACTCTTCCCTTTAGAAAACTTCTTCCCATCTTTCCCCTCCTTCTTTCCATGGATTCACTGAGGTGTGTGGTTTTGTTTTGAGTCCAAAACAGAGGGAGAGAGTTCAAAATTAGAGAGAAGAGCAAAAGCCAAAGGAAAAGCTCTTGACAAAAGTTAGGAAACCAAGGTAAAAGGCTAGACTCCATGTTTCTTCATCCTTGTTCTTCTTCTCCAACATTTTGCCTCATATATGGGCACCCAAGAAGGATTGGATTTTGGGCAGAATCAAGGATGAATCTTAGTAATTGAGCTGTGGGAATTAAGATTATGCAAAGAGAACAAAGTAAGAACTATTAAATTGCAAGATGGAATTGCTAGGGATTCAAGAACATAACTAAAAATCTGATTTAATCCAAGAGTTTCTAGGCTAATGTAAGTGTTTGTATGAGCTCCTAAGATCCCTCAAGACCTTCTCACATACCTCTCCCATCAAGGAAAAATCAAAAACTCCATGGGCTCCAAATGGTAGGCTAGCTTTGGCCAAGGCAAAGGCAATTGGCTAGGGAATGTTTTAATTGGTTCCAAGCTTGGTTTGGAGCCTTATGTGATAGAATACGATGAGAGGAAATCTTAGAAAAATTTTAGGCAGCCTAGGAAGCGAATGGTAGCATAGGTTCCATATTAGGACATAAAGAAGCAATATGTAGTTAGGCTCCTTATTTTGATTGTGTGATGGCTCCAAGAGGTCTAAATGGAGTCAAGAACCATAGATAAAAGGAAAGAATAGAGCCAAGATCATGATTTATGGGTGTTGCTTTATTAGGTGCATTATGGAACCATAAATGAGCCATAGGACCAATCTAACTTTTAAGATGAATGTGTGGCTTTAGAAATTGTTTCAAGAGTGTAATTGGCTTCCATATAATGTGTTTAGGCCAAAGAAAACAAGTCTCACATCCTTTTGAGTGTGTGGTCGAGGAAGGGACTCCATTCTCAAGGAAGAAAGTATGCTTATGTTACCAAGGTAGCTTTTTCCTCCTTCTCTCATGCATGCTTAGGTGTCTTTCTTGTCTTGAATGTGTGTGTGAATGTTTAAAGCCATAAAGCATGTTTCTAGTGAATGATCACATGCCTTGGTACCATGTATGTTTATGTATTTAAATGATATTTTCATAAATGTATTTGGTTTGCTTGAGCTTGGTGAAGCCAATAGCCCCTTAGCTAGAGAGAGGATGAGCCAAAAGTCCTTAAGGTTAGATGAGACAAAGCTAAAAGTCTCTAAAAAAAGTGATGCTTGTCAAAAGTCCCTTGAAAATGGGTGAGACAAGTTCAAAAGTCCCAAAAAGAATGGGTAAGGCTAAACCAATGC
The DNA here is from genome assembly GCA_026724425.1 of Erythrophleum ivorense. Taxonomy (NCBI): domain Eukaryota; kingdom Viridiplantae; phylum Streptophyta; class Magnoliopsida; order Fabales; family Fabaceae; genus Erythrophleum; species Erythrophleum ivorense. The sequence continues at coordinate 42,333,605 of JAIUCV010000005.1, forward strand.
CTTGGCAAGCCTATGTATGTTATTTATGCCTTCATGAATGAAGAAAATGTTTTATGTATGATTGAGAATTCCATGTTTAACGTATATGCATTTTAGACTTGAAATTTGCATTAAGTATGTGTGTTTGAAAGGGAGATTAGCTATTGGAATTCTTAGGATCTCATTCCTCCCTCTCCATTGCCCTAAAATGTCTAAGTGGACCTAGTGAGCAAAGGAATAAAAGCCACCAAGCTTGAAGAAGGGAGATTGACAAGAAAATGTGTCTTTTGTCCTCCTTGTAACTATGACGATGTCAAAAAATGTAATATGAAAATGTAGATGATGTATAGCCTTTGGAACATGTGTAAATATATGAATACCTAATGTATGTATGAGAACTAGAGCCAAACAAATGATATTGCATGGTTTTGGTAATGAATGGCAAGAGTAGCATATATATAATCTTGTGTATTCTTGGGGTGGATGAGTGGAATTATGAAATTTAGGTTATTAGCCCTTTGAGACATGTTGTATAGAGTATTTTGGTGCTTTACCACGTGCTCATTTAACCTTAGAAGTAGAAGAAGCAAAAATAGACTCCTTATGACCCTTAAGAAGCTCCAAAAAGAGCATTTTGTGGCCCTAGAGCACAATCTGACCAAATGGACGAATTTCCTTATGAAATTTGGCATGCATGTAGAGCTCATCTAGAACTTTTTGAGAAGCTAAAGATTAGATTATTTGGAGTTCTATGGAATTAATTATGAATTTTCAAATTTACCTTTTTTTCTACTATCCTGATATAAGCACTATTTATATGGTTAGTTTGGGTTTCTATATCATCCATCTATGGGGCAAAAATAGTCTAATGAATATGAAATTTTATAGGCAGAAACTAGACATTGTCAGTGACTTGTACCAACTAGAAGCATCTTATTTGGAAGTTTGAGCAAAAATTTATGAATTTTTGAAATTCTATGTTAGTATTAGTAGTGCCAGCCGAGTCCATGTACTGTTCTATTAGTTTTGCAGTAGCTAAACGTGTTGGGCTTAGTATGGACATATTTTTAACTTAACTTTAACGTCGGTAGTTTTCCCAATTGGTGTAGTTTACTAGAATTAGATTTTTTTGAAATTAATTATGCATTTTTGAAATGTATATCTGTAACTTATATTAGAAATGCTGGGTAGCCTGACTTATGTTGCATTTCTATTGTCAAATGTGGTCCAAATGATATTTTTATGGCTTAAAGTTATTTTTACTATAAATTTAACATCTAGATCTTTCCAGAAAGTTATGGATTGCTTGATTTTGATTTTTTTAGATTTAGTTATGATTTTCTAAAGTTGCAACAGAAATTGTCAAGTTGGATCCGAGATTGACTTGCATTATTTTATGTAAATATACTCTAAGCTTGAGTTTTTGGCAACATTCTGAGATGATTTGGGATTTTATGGATGTAATTAAATTGAATAATGACATGAGGAAGTTCATATGGTTTACGGGATGAGAAATGAAAATTTTATTTGCTACGCAACATAAAATAATATATTATTTTAATCCATTTTCTTAGAAAAGATGTTGGAAAAAGGGAAAGAACCTTTGAATGAGATATGATAAGTTAGATAAATATGGTGTTACATAAACCTTACTCCCACCTGAGTTTAAGATCAAATTTAATCAAAATGTGTAAATTTCATGTGTACACAAATTCAAAATTCCCAAAAGCCTCAACTCATTTAAAATAAAGCAATATCTAAATCACTCTATAAGGTACAACATGGAAGACATGGTAAGATGGAGCATATTGATCACAACAATAGGCAAATCATAATTTAATTCCCAATAATTACATAATTACTAACCAAATCATTTAAAAAATTCCTTCATATCATCTCTGTGCATGTCAAGCACTCATAAAATGTATTAAATTACCCAAAATAATTTTAAAAATAAGACATGATTTCAATGACACTTAAGTTAGTTTTACTTATAAATGTGTCAATGATATAAGTCATGTTCAACCAAATAGATCAAAGACACAAGTGAAATTATTCATATTGTAAGAATTTGATTAATTAAGTAGGATACTACACCAAATGTATCCTACAAGTTCAAATCATAAACCATAATTGCAATCAAAATATGAACAACAATTCAAATTATGAAATAATTGTTAAATAGTGTAATATTTAACTTTATTAATTGAGACTTGAGTATATATAAATCATATATCTATTTAGAGAGAGTACATTCTAATTTCTTGTTCAAAATATGTCATACCATAATAAAATAACACATATTCTACGTTATATCATACTTACAACATCAATTTTCTTATTTTTAGCACTTTTAGCAGCAAAATAAACCAACATTGAAGGCTCAAATTCTCCATTTAAACATAAATGTATAACTTTAACATATAGAACTCAAAATTCATCCTAAATAGATTTGTTCAACATGAAACATCATAAAAAGAAACATGAAATTAGGATCTTGAGCCATGCATACTAAACTTTCACAATTGCATAATTTCATCTAGATGCTCATATTAGACATTAATTTCAAAAATTCATATCTTAAGATAAAAAATTTCAATTTGTGAAAATTAGAACTCTATGGAAGACTCAAGATATGAACTACATGTAATAAAAATTTTAGATCAAAAGAATTTCATTTGGGCATGAAAAACTAATTGAATAGTAACCATATCAGTTTTTGGATCCATGACAGAATCTAAACTTTGAGCATACATATCTCTGACTAAACAGCTCTCTTTTGTGCAAACTCGATGGCTATGAAAAGCTTATAATGCCAGTTATATTCTTGAAAAATTTTATAAGCATTAGAGTTTATTTAGCCTCTTGAATACATAAAAACCAGATCTGATCATATGAACAGTACCCAAGCAGTTCTGCAAATTTTAGCCAAATTTAAAAAATCATAATAAATTTTATAGAGCCCCAAAAATTGTGTTTTTTGGCTTTGTGAAAAGCACTAAATGAGATCTAAATGCTTGCCAAATTTTATCTAAAAATTTTTCTTATTTAGTCAGATTTTAGTTCAGGAGCAAAATATGAATTAAAATGGCACATGTATGGCTCAAATTAGTTCAAATTGAGCTTTCTCAAGTCACGTGGCCATTTGAGCACATCCCAAGCATGAAATACAACATATATGACTATTGTATTGGGTCCCAAATATCATGCAACTCAAAATCACTCATCCATTTGGCATTATACATACATATACCATGGTACATACATACCTAAATTGCATATTCTTGCACCTTTGCATTTAAAATTGACTCTTACATCATAATCCCATACTTTTCAATTGTGAGAATGTTTACATTACAAAAATAACACGTACAACCTCTCATATACAATATTTTACATAAAATCACAAACTATTGTCATAGTATGATTATTCATGTTTGTTGGCCTCCATCTTTATTTTCTTATGAGTTCCCTAGACATGGTTAGAAATAATATAAGGAAGAGTGAGATTCTATGAATCCCAATAGCTCATTCACCCTTTAAATAGACTTATAAAGTATGTTATTATGTCAAAGAAAGCAAGTATGCATAATAGGCATTCAAATATCAAATATAATCAAATATTTGAAGTTATATGGATTTATCAAAGTAAAATCAAATTTTAAAGACTTTTGGTTTAGCCTTACCCAATTATTTGAGATTTTTAACTTAGTCTCACTCATTCTTAGGACTTTTAGCCATGTTTTACCTATACTTAAGGACTTTTGGCTTCACCATACCCAATTCAAGAGACATTTGGCACAATTTTACCCATCAAGAGCCATTTCACATTTCAAATGCATTCCATGTAACATAATTGCATCAAATCATCAAACCAATAATAATGGACATAATTCATAATCCATATACACATACAACAATCAATAACAATTAAACAACTAATATAACCATACAAAAATAGATGAAGAGCTACCTTTATTCAAGAAGCACAATTTCCCTCCTTGGTGTCTCACTTCCCTTTCTTGGCCTCACAAACACACTTGGGAAAGACTTGGCTTGCTTGGCCTAAACACATTAAACAATATACAAATGTATTAATTGAACCATCTCTAGTCTCACATAAGCCTTACATAAGCTAATTCCAGCTTTAGGCTTTCATGTGGCTCCTTTTAGTGGCATAATGAAACAACTCATATAATTTATTATCTTTGCTCTAATTTCTCACCCAAGACAAGTCATATGACTTCATTTAAACTTATTAAAGTAATCACAAACTCAATTCAAGGAGCCTAATATCAAATTGCTTATTTATGCATAATGGAACCCTAAACTTTTACCTTTCAAAATGAGGTTTTAAAATTCAAATCAATGGTTCCTTTGGTGTTTATAATTCATATTTAGACAATTTCTATTCTTAAAACTAAAGAAAACTCTCCCTAGGTACCTTAAACCCTCCTAGGCCAAGACATGCACAAGAAAGGGCACCCATGAAGTTTTATTCACTCTTTTAGGGAATTTAGCTCCTATATAAGTTCTTTAATCTCTTCTTAGCTCAATCATACTCTTACATGGTCTAAAATATCATTTTAAAATTTTATATTTTCTAAGGTGCAATCAAAACCCTAGGTATGGAATCTTGCAACCTATAGCCCTTTTATGGTTTCTATTAGTTCCATATTAATCTTTACACTCCAAAACCCTTATTCCCATCATGATTTCATCAAAAACCAACTCCCTCTAAATTGCTCTAAGGTTTGGAATAAATGAGAAGAGCAAGAGAAAACCAAGGGAGACAAGTTTTACTTAAGAAATTATACATTAATCAATTCCTTGCTAAATGGTGCTTCTTATGCTCCCAAAGTTTCTTTTAAATTCCTCCTTCCTTTCATCGAACTAGCCACAAAATTTCACTATTTAAAATTTTAAAACCATAGAAAGAAAAGAAGTGAAGAACTCTTATAAAGGCAAGGGAGGCAAATTCTTCTTATTTTCTTATCTTTGGTAGCCATGTCTTCTTCCTTTTCCTTCCTCTCTTCCTTTATGCCTTTGGTTCTATTTCTAGTTTGTTTTGAGAGTGCTAGGTCATTTATGATTAGAACAAGTGGTGTGGGTGACTATAAAAGGAAGAAAGAATAATTATAAAACATTTTTTAAAATACCGTCTACATCCTGCAACATCATTTGCTTTGTTTGAACTCATTTTAACTCCTTTTTTAGAACCGTCTTTTTCATCATAAAATTTATGCCATCTAATTCATTAAAAGCCTTTGTTTTCAAATTAATTAGATTTAAAACTTTACCAAATCATTCAATCAAAGTTTGGTCCACTAATAACTTAGATCGTACAAAACAAGGGTTTTAATCATTTTGATGATTCCTATGGTTTTCTAGGCATCTGAAAACTTTAGTGAGCTTAACTTTATTATTTAAAACTCTCTCCTTTGAGTTTTCAAAAAATTATCCAAAATTATGATTTTGCCACTGAGCTTTGATACACTTCGTTTAGCCGTTTTGACTCTGATTTTGGGCTATTCTTAAATTTTTAACTATATTTTTAAATATTCTAATTAACACCCTATTCTCATTTAGCTCAATTTGCTTTATTTAGGGTGCTCCCATATCAATTTATCGATTTCAATTCAGTTTCTAAAAGTTAGTTATCACAAAATACATGAAAATACTCACCTAAAATTTTTCTTTTGGTAATTTTTTTTCACATCAATTAGTGCCTTAGAAAAGCAAAACAACTTATATTACCATAGAAAAAGGCAAATAATTTTTCTAGGCATAATAAAATTACAAATAAATCATATAAAATAAATGAAGTAAAATGAAAGAATAACCACCCCGAATAAGGTTGGGGTGGCACCCCATAAGCCTCTATGCACGGGGGTTGCACAATCTAGTTAAAGGTTGTCTCCAACCTCCAATTAAGCACCTATGGATTTGAAAATTACTTTTTGGGACCTAACAACAACCTCAAGCTTTATGCTTCATTTTAGCTTGTTTTAAAAGCCATTAAACTTAGATCTAAATGCAAAAAAAAAAATGTTTATAATAATCTTAAAGCATTAATTGAACAAAAAAGGCATGAAAATGAAGTAAAAAAAACACATCTTTAGAAATTGAGATTTCCATGCCACAAACCCAAAATATTTCCCTTTGGTTTTTCTTGTCTTCCAAAGCATTTTAATGCAATTAAACACTTCAAATAGGCTTATACACATGCAAGAAAGCTTTTGCAGATAAACAATTGAATTAAAATTTTCATATATTCAAGATAAAATAATTTTGAATATGTGGAAAAGCCAAAAATTAATGGTTTCAATTCTTTTTCATTAGATCAACATAAGAGGCAAGTCATACAAAATTGAAGCTTGTTATTAGAAGATTAAAACCCTTAAATTGATTTGCACATTTAGATACTTGCAGGGGAAAAAATGAATATGTACAATTAGATAAAACTAAAATTTAGGTTTTAAAATCATGCATAGCCTAGCTTTAATACCACAACTAATATATACTAAAAACAATGGATAAACAATAAATATTGCGTGATCTAGTGCATAATATTTAGAACATTAAATCAAAAAATAGATAAATATTACTTAACATTTCCATAGTTGTTTGCTTAGACTTGGTAGATAGTAAGTTAGATCTCCCTCTTTATGACTATTTGCTGAATATCAACTTTCAATGGGGTAAGCAAATATATTAGGATTAGACAGAAGACCTAATCTTACCTTGTAATGTCTTACTATACCCTTCTATTGTAAGTTTAAGTAATACTAATAATTCACACCTTTAATTGCTAACCAAACTCAATTAAAAATATTGTATTGAGCTTAATAATCATATGATTACATAATAAAATTTAATTCTATAATATTTTAATAGACCATTTGCCAACCTATAATTAAAAAACAAAAATTAAAAAATTAATATGAACCCACATATCGAAAAATCTAATAGTCTTAACACTTGACCATTGATGGGTATGAGAGAATTAATCTCATGATTTATCTTTTGTTTTTTCTTTTATTTTCCTATGTCAACTTCTCTCTTTGGATTTGTTTAGATTAAAATATTTTCTTTAATTTAAATTTAATTAGATATATCTTTTTTTTTCTTCCATTTGATCTTGGATCCAAATATGTTATAAAAGAAAACAACTATTAAATCTAAATTTGTGATTAAATGTAATAATAGTTTATCACATTTATTTGGTACTTGCAAATAAGCATTGTGGACACCAATCCCCTCTTATGCAAAATGTATGTCATATTTGAATTGTGAAGCACTTTCCTCCTTCAACATTCCATCCCCATTTCATTTATTCTTTTCTCGTTTGACCCATTTTCTAATTCTCCTCGAGTTGTTTTGACGTTTGAATTATATCATCAAACTTTGTGCGGGACCATTTGGAATCAGGCTAACGGATCTTCATCCTTAGAGCCTAGAAGTCAACTTTTAATTTGTCAACAATTTTCCTTTCAGTTCTGATTAAGCCCCTTACTGCTACCCAAAATTTATATATGTTAATTAAGGTACAAATTATACAATTAACTCTAATTTGTCAATACTGATAATGGCATAATTTTGATTCATGTAACAAAAATAATCATTAATTCAAGCTGCTTAATGTTAGAAATTGTTATTATATATATTTAAGGAAAAATTACAACCAATAATCCAAATCTTATAAAATTACAATGAAAAATTTTAAAAATTAAAATTACCATTAAAAACCATTATTACCATTAAGTTTTAGAGAATTTTAATATCAATTTTAGGGGATTCATTATTGGGTGCAAAAAAGCTCAACACTTTCTTACACTTGATAATAAATCCTTTAAAATCAATAGTAAAATCTCCTAAAATTTGATAGTAATGATAATTTTTAAAATAAATTTAATTTTTAAAATCTTTTATTATAAATTTTATAACATTTTAAGTTTTTTATTGTAATTTCCCTATATCTAACCTACCACGGCAAGAAAACCTTCCAGTGATTGCTGCCTTTTTACATTGGGACTTGAGTGAAAATGCGCATTATTATCTATTTTAGTTAAGCTCCCAGAGTTCGATGGTGAAGCCATGGCATTTGTCAAAATGGAAATAGTACGGTGGGAATATCAACAAGACTTTCTTTGACCGTTTCTTTATCTTTTCATCCTCTATGGACTGAAATTTTTTTGGAATTAATTCAAAATGACCCACATCGAATAAATTAAATTATGTAAGGACTGTATAAATGAATTGCCGATGAGCTCCTTGCATTAGTTTCTTATTATTCTTTTAAAAAGTAAGTAAATAAAACACTTTGATCAATTTAATATAACAAAATCATTTTGAAGTGAGAGTATAATCTAACCATCCTCATTTTTCATACTTTTATCGAGAAACATTTATTTTAACCCTCATTTGAATTTAGATTGTTCCAATTAAATAAATAATAACATATTTCTTAAATAAAAGATAGTGACATAAGAGATGAGAATATATATGAAACTTATTTATTTTTTATCTATTTTTCTTTTTTTTATTCCTTTCATTTTCAAGGAAAGAAATTTCTTCTATAATTACGCTCATACAGGACAGTAAGAATCCCTTCGCATAGGGGAAGTGCCGTACAAGCCACACAAATGAGCTGTATATGTCAAGTAATCCGCAAAATTGAGGTCGTGGAGAGCAACATCTCTCCTCAGCAAGTGACAAAGAAGAGCCTAGTGGCTCTCGTGTTCTGGTTGAGAAAGGAATCCGTACAGACAGCTTTGTGATCCAAACAATAGAAGGCCGTGGAACAACCAATGCCTTTCGTTTGAGGGAGCTAAGGTTTGCTGCAACTGTTCCCCCTAATTATGTCACCCACTATAAACCTACACGAGATCCCACTGTTCATCTGCTCTTCCAATTGAAATTATAGGGCAGAACCTAACTCAACCCACATGACTAAAAGTCTCCATCTGGTGTCCCTTAAAATCCAACCATATCGTCTATGTTTGTTTATTTCCCCCATTTGTCCAATATATATATATATATATATATATATACATATATGGTGCTGGCTTATCATTAAATCAGTATTTTAGTCACAAGTGCAGTTGCATTACAAAAACTGTGATGCAGGTTCAGCCGATCTCTTTTTTTCTTCTTTTTTTTTTCCTTTTTTATTTCCAACAAAACTCCCTTATTTGTCTTAAAAATTTTGGGTCAATTTTAATTTTGTAGCAAATGTTTGTTTTGTGACATTTTTTGTCTCATATATTTGCAAAAATTCTTATATTTTCTTAAATTCTAACAGACTGTAATAGTCATCAAATGATGCAGATGTCAATCTTACACTTCTTTCATAGATATTCTTATAACACCTTCTGGAAGGCGGAGTAATTGGCACAAAACACGAGATTAATTTCACTTCTATGAGCCTATAAACTAAGACATGCATTAACACAAACATGCAAAATCCACAATACTTCAATTTAGTATTATTTAAACATATATCGAAATTTTTTTGCAAAATCTCCTCTATAAATAGAACAATCCCAAGTTTGTACAGACTACCCAAACTAATCAATTTCCTACAATGCAATATGAGATAATCAAAGATAACAAACTTTCTATATATGACTTGTAATATGTCTTTAAACTTAATAAGGTATTTATTTTTATGAATAAATTTTAAACATTTATTTGGGTTTCTATTTAAATATTTGTCAATCTGTATACAAATAATCAAAGATAACAAATCATAAATTTAGAATTTAATCATGCATGTAGCATATTTCAACTAGACTAAATATGGTCTAAAACATTTTTTGGTCTAGTTTGTATAGAGACTATGAGATTGACAAGTATTTGAATAGAAACTCAAATAAACATTTGAAATTTATTCATAAAGATAAATACTTTATTAAGTTTAAAGACATATTACAAGTGATATATAGAAAGTAATATTTAATATTTAGAGGATTTAAAAATGTATAATTTTTTAATATGTGTTTAATTTTACCCATGAACATGTTATATAACAAAACTATATTTGGAAACTTAGAAGAATGTTGGGATATTATAAAATTGGAAATTAGAGTAATTTAATTCAATTATGAAATGTTCCTATTTTAAAATATAGTGGTCCTCGTTATTCTCCTATTATTTATGTTCTCTGCCATTATGACACTTACTGATGAGTGAATGGCTTATGGTCAGTTATTTGAAAATTAAAATAGCGTGACCTTTTTTATGAGAAGAGACCATTGTGTGAAAAACTAACTAATGTGTGTGAGAAAATTCCTGACAAGAGATATTTCCCTTAAGAAAACCATCATCGAGATTTTTAATCTTGTCAAAAAAAAAAAAATACATCTGAGAAACACATTTTCTTTATTTTTTTGTTTGCTTTGTTTTTCAAGTGATTGAGTCATGCAATTTGAATTTAAAATTTCAACCTGTTGATTGAAAATCATAGTTGAAGGTATATATATAAATTTGCTCACGCTTTAGAATCTCTCTGTTAAAATGTTGAATTAGAGATTTCATGATAGTAAAGAGAAATTTTTTTACTGTAATTTCTGTGATTAAACTCTGGTTTATAGAGAGAGATTATTGTATGTAATGATTTTGTTTGCAATTCATGTTAGTTTATTTGAATTAGGCTTACATCTATGCCAAGTTAATTGATTGGAAATTAATTCTGAATAGAATTGGAGAAGAGAAAGAAACACTCACAGATCAGAGTTATTTTTGGCCTCACAAGTTCAATTATGGAGATATCATCGCTTCTTCGAGTAAACTGCAACTGCGAAGTTAGAGGCACTAGGGATGACCTCGTTTAGGTTCAGCCGGAAAACCTTGACAAACTCGGATAAGTTAGACCCATTGAGAAAATAATGTATCCTTTTCAATTCAAATTTTTGCGAAGATGAAGGACCTCTCCTATCTTTGGGCATCTTTAATACTTAAGACATATGCAACTACACCTTGCTTGCTTGGCACTATGAATTTTGATATCTTTGTCTAATGATCAGTCAAGGCTATAATGTAATATATAAGTAATGTAATTATGATTCTCCAATACTCAAGATGTACCTATACCTTAATTGGCACTATAAATTTAAATGTCCTAATTAATCTAATTATTAATATTATTGTTGACTAAGCAGCACACTAATACATAACGAGTATTGAGTACCATTATATATATATATATATATATATAATAAATTAGACTTTTTCAAAGTCAAATTATTTATCATTAAATTATCTTAAAATTTATATATATAACAAAACTTACACAATTTTTTTTTAAAAAAAAATCTACTAAACTTTTCGATAGATCCACGTCTCCCTAAGGCCATTAAATGCAGCTATCACTCAAGACAATTCAAACACTGCCACTTTTACAGGATAATGTTCTGCTTGGTGAACAGGAAATGCAAAGATAATCACCCATACGGAAAATTTTCTCCTTCTTATTAATTGTGCATGACTCTGTTAAAGGCATTTTCTAGCACTATGACATAGTGTGCTATGAAGAATGGGGATTCACTTAAAAAAAATGCAAAAAACTTCAATTTAGCAGGCGGTTTTTTAGCAGTGATTATAAATATCGCCATTATGGCCTATTTTTTTTTTTAATATTTTCAAATTCAAGTTTACTTGTACTTATTTTTAACTTTGAATCTTCTGCACTTAGATGAAGAAAAGAATATAGGATCCATTGCTTCTCTCTCTCTCTCTCTCTCTGTCTATATTCTGCGCAATTTAGCAGATTTTGGGGGTACCTTTTTTATATTTCAAAACTAGTACGATGTATTTTTTAAAAAATATTATTATCTCAATAATTATAGAAAAAATTAATATTTTTTTTGATATTATATATTATTATGGTTGATTTTATTAAACTTATATAAACTTTAACATCAAGTTAAGAAATTTATATAATTATTTTGATTAATTGGATATCATTAAAAAATTATCTATTTTTATTGTTGTAATAATTATCATATACTATAAGATATTTATTTATTTAATATATATAATCATTTCCATAGCTTATACTTTAAAAATATTATCCTGTCGTACTTGTCCATACCCACATCCATGCTATATAGATAATAAAATAAATTATAATTTCAGGTTTCAAGTTAAAGATATTTATATTAAAGAATTTTAAATTTTAAAATTATTTTAAAAATATTAAGACAAAAAAAATTTTAAATTGTACAAAATTTTTTATTTTAGAATCTTTTAAAATAATATCAAAATTTAAAGCCCTTCAATATAAGTATATTTAATTTAAAATCTTGATTTGTAATTTTGTTAGATAATATGCTATTCCAACAGTATGAATCAACCTGATTTCTTGTCTGGCAAAGCTGAATTGCAGGCTTGCCTTTTAACCTTGACACGGCATCAGGACCCAACACAACAAAATAGTTTTGGACTCTGAAATATCCCTATGAGAAGTAAAGTAACGCTTGACGATATTGTACATGTCCATAATTGTTAGCCTCACCAGTTGCTATTCTGCCTCAGGTAGAATAACATTCACTATAGTGATAAGTAACTATTAACTCTATCGGAATAAGAAGCATACTTTTATACTAATAATCTGAATTCTGAGTTTCTGCACATGCATACTTGTCCACTAAAATTTAAAAGGTGGTTTGGCATTTAATTATTTTTGCTTCACACTTGGAAGACACACCAGGTCCATCCTGTAAAAGCAAATGGACGAGCTAGCTTTCTTCTTCGTCCCTCATATTCGGTTTTCCCTTTTTTTTTCTCTCTCTGGACTACACAATAAGTGGTTAGGATTATTCTCACTGAACAAATTATTATATGAGCTAGCTTGAGGGTCAAGAGTTGATCAAGTTATCGACAATCAAGAGAGAATTTTAAATAAATTTATTTTTTAAAAAATAAATTGAATTAATTATAAATAGATTATAAAGATGTGTTTAAAATAAAATTATTAAAAAATATGCTTAATATACTTACATAATATAATTAATCGGTATAATTATTTATTTTATAAATGCAATTAACTTATTTTTCTGATGAAAGTTCTTTATTAGCTTTGTCTCGATGAAAACAAGATTTTGACTTCGGTTCCACGGCTTCCAAGGTTTATCATCATTGTTTTCTAATCCTCCCGTTAGGGCCAATCAAAGTATATATAAACTAACTTTCTTGATCGGTGCAATTTATGGTACTGTACAAGCCCATATATTATCTGAATATACTTTTTCCGATTTCATATATAAAAGGTTTTTTTTTTAAATTTGATTTAGTCTTATATAAAAAAATAAATTATTATATTAATTTATAATATTTTAATTATATTTTTTATTAAATAAGTCATTTAAATTATGAGTAGCGGTAATTATTAATTTAAAAAAAATACATAACTAAATAAGAATATTTTTAAAAAATAATTTTTATTTAAGATAAAATTAAAAAATTAATTATTTTTAATTAACTTTTTTAATATTTATAAATTAATTATTTATTTTTTATATATGAGATCGGAGGAGTAAGTATATAAAATTGGTTCATTGTTAGGCTTCCCTTAAGATGGGATCACTAATTATGAAATTCTAATACATATAGGAGGGGGATGAGCTGGTTGATTTGAAATGAGGGGGAAAAGGAAAAGAGTAACACCCAGAAAGCAGAGGAGAGGGCAATATATAAGATCATGTGAGGGCATTAATGGTGGGGTTATGGTGTCGTTGTTTTGTAGTGGCACATGGGAGAGAGTCGGTTGTGTGAGTAGTTGTACAAAGGCAAGAGGCATGTGAGGCCATGTGCTCACTCTAAACAGACCCCTCCCAACATTTTGCTCTCAAATCCTTCAATCGCAGTACAGGATTCAGTTCTAGCTAGCTAGGTCTCTGACCATTTTTGTGGGCGTGTGTGCGCAAACATGGTCATAATTGAATCTCCTTACGACTCCAATAATTTTGTGGGTTGCCTCCAGATGTGAAGGAAATTTTGTTTTGTGAAAAGAGGAATTTTAAAATAATCATTTTGTTTAAAATATAAAATAATTAATTATGAATAAATATCTAAAAGATATATTAAATTAAACACATTTTTCAGTAATGTTTGATTTAGGTTCAAATAAATATTTATTTATTATTTATTCTCTTTCATCTAAATGTGATTTTAAAAAAATATTAAACTTAAATTTAAATATTTTAATTTTCTACCATTCAAATATATCCTTAATTAATGAGCCTATATAACTTGAACAGGCTTTATGAGCCTATATATAATATCCACCATACCTTCTGTGATTCAACCAGCACTCCAAAAGCTTGTTTTGCCTCCATATATGGTCTCCATTCTCCTTTAGCATAGCTTATAGAAGAAAGCACCCCCAATATTCCTCTATCTTGCTTCCTTTCACTATGTCCTATTAACTACTTTGATTAATTTGTCCAAGACCATTTTTCCAACCACCTATTCCACCACACCAGAAGATCTCTTCCGCTTCTGTGTCTTCTTCTTCTTCTTCTTCTTAAGGCTCCCTTTAACTACTTATAATCTTTTCCATCGGAGAACAAAAGGTCTTTCTGCCTAATGGAGGGTCGAGCAGTTAAACGCAGACGTGCTTACTCTCTTGAACCCAACAAAATAGCTGAAGCTATGTTTGTGAGGAAGTACGTAAACTACTTAGTTCCAGCTTTGACGAAAATGAAGGAAAAGAATAGTTACAAGGAAGAGCACAGTGATTTAATAAAGAAGGTTTTGAAGTATGAAGTGGACATGGCATTGGTGTTGTCAGCCCAGGGTTTTGCATGGAGTAATGCCTTAAAACTGAGGCTTCAGAGCGAAGATGTCATCAATGTTGAAAATGGAATGCAGGGTGTGTCTTCAACTACTACGAAAGTGATGAACAGGTGTGATCAGAATTTAACAGTAACAGAGGAAGAGGAAGATGTTGATGAGAAGCAGTTGAGGAGGCTAAGAAGCTTGGTACCTGGTGGAGAAGAGATATGTAACGACCAACAAATGCTTGCAGAGTTGAGGAGTTATATTAGGTGTTTGCAAATGCAGGTCAACATTCTCCAATGCCTGGCCCAGACTCAGTGATTTATTATTTTTACTTTTGCTATATTTCACAAAATTATATTTTTATTTTTTGAGATTTAGCTATATATGGACAGAACTGCAATATCGTTGTTGCTGTTGTTGTTGTTTTTTTTTTAAATTATGACTTTGTAGTTTTTTCTTTTTTCCCTCTTTAAATCTGTCTAGCGACAGAGGGGACGCGGAGAGGAAAATTTAAAGCTAAGCAAGCAAGGTTGCTTTCTCCAAAATTGTAGCACTTAAGATCCATTGATATGAAGAGATTTTTTTTTGTTCTTCATTTTAATAAGCTTCTTTTATATATGTGCATGGTATGAGGATAATGCAATATGATTTAATGTTTCTTTTTTATTTTAATTAATTCCTCGATGTATTATTCTAGTGTGTTAAACATGTTGATAAAACCATTTTTGGACCTCTTACAATTTAAGATTTTGGAGATGAATGTACAACATGTGCCTTTTTTATTAGAGTAAATTACACATATTTTTCTTTTTAAATTTTGTTAAAATTAAACATACATCTTTTTTTAAAAAAATACACAAAAAACAAAAAAATTACTATATATTTTAGTCTAATTATAATTTTTTTATTTAAGTACTCTTCATATATTAACCTAAATATATAATTTTTTTAAAATTAAAAAAATTAAATGGGAGGTATTTTAGTAAAAAAAAATTTAAAATTGGAATAAAATATGAGGTAATTTTTTATTTTAAGAAATGTATGTATATATATATTAAAAATAAATAAAAATATGTATAATTTTATCAAATTATATGTAATTTATTTTTTTATCATTAAAGGTGATTAGCTTGACCTTACATGAAGTTGAGTTCCCTTACCTTTGTGCACATAAGATTCTTATTGTAATTTTTTTTTAATTTTATAAATCAACTAATAAATTATTAAAACAAATATCAAAGTCTATCCAAGAGTTAAAAGACTCAATTGCTGGTCGCGCTATAAAACAATCCGTTTTTTAATTAAGTGATAAAGAGTTGGATATGTCAATTCTTTTCCTAATTAACAATTTAAATTTTTGTGACAAATTATAATTTACCATCACGTAGTTTGGTTCTGTTGAAGAAAAAGGAAATATATTTTCTAGAAAATAATTTTAATTATGTTAAAATTAAACAAAATGAGTTAAACAAAATACAAACGGGCCAAAAGGTGTTCTTTAATTGTGTTTGATCCTCAAATACTCTGGTAGAATATTTCAAGAAATGGTGTCGGCCTAAATTAAAAAGAGCAGTTGCCTTTTGAGCCCACAAAGTTTTGTTTAATACTTGACTTTAGATTATTTCAGAGGTAACAATGGACGGCTAGGTATTGCTTCAGGAACTAAACAAAAACATGATGAAAATTAATAGATGCAAAATGGCTGTCAAAGAAAATCTTTCTTTAACAAAGCAAGAAATACACTTTTAAGCATAAAAAGTGGGGTGAGCATAAAAGGAGATTGCAAACTCTCTCATTTCACCAAACTTCATTAATTGCTCAACAAACAAATTCAAATAGTGCAAAAATTAAAAGAAACGAAAATACACTCTTTCCTTCAAGTTGCATCCAACCATGGAAGGTTCAACATTTTTTGCTATGGTGAATGTTATTGAAGGAGACCACAAATCTCGCATTAAATGGGGCTGCACTAGCTATTGAAGACAGACAAAGAAGAAAGAATCAGTTTGTGTAATAATCAAAAGAATAATAAGTGATATTTAAAAGAAGCACTGAAGAAAAAGAACATGAAAATAAAGCAAAAATTCTTTCAAACTTTTATTTTTCACCAAGTTGTTTTTGCACTATCCACTAATTGATCCTCTAAGTGAGTTATTGTTGTATACCACATAGTTGAAAGCTTTCTGTGAGCCAGTGTTTCATTAATTATATCCTTCTAACACTTCATTTGGGCATCGAGGAGCCTGTAGGAATCATAGTGAGTACTGGTAAATACAACTGGTTTTATTGAGATTGTGAAAACTTTAGTGCTGAACCTATTTTTGGGTTACTGTGTGTATAGGTGGTAAAACTCAATAGAGTGAGCCCAAAGACATAGGTTGTCTCGATTTTGATTGTAAAATACAAGTGTATGATCATATGAGGTTTCCTTATGGAGTAGAAAATAGAAGTCTATCCTCAGCAACAGTTTGTCTAGTTATATCTTTGTGATTTCCCAAATGATTATAAAATTTCCTTGTTTTGTACTTGGGGAGTGTAAGTAAGATCAATTTTAGTTGAAGCATTATAAATCTATGAAGTCATTTTCTCTTCCCCTAATTATCTCCGTTCCACTCATTAACTTGATCACACACATTTCCACTCGCATATGATATTCTGAATTCACTTCTTTATCTAGGAAGCTTACTCACATATTGATTCAAGGAGCAAAATTTCTGGTTGAATTTATTTTTCATAGTATTTAAATTTTTCTTAAGAGGTCAATTCACCCCTCTTAACCTCATTTTGGACCAACAAGTTCAAAATTAATTTATTTTTTGTGATTTAAAATGTTTCATTTAACTCATTTGTTATTTCATTACCAACTATCACATTTGAAACTACAATGTGAACAGCATGGGAAAAAGACAAACAAGAAAGAAAAATAATTTTAAAAAATGCTTCAAAATCCAAATTAAATGGAGAATTACCAAAATTTTAATTATCTTAAAAGGAAAAACTTAAAAAAAAAACTTTTTGAAAGAAGGATCAAAGATGAGTTTGAAAGGCAGTTGAGTGTGGGAATAGTGTTAAATACCCAATAACATATGTTCTTAAAAATGATTACTTTAAGTTAATTATGCAAAAATAATCAATATGGTCTAAATTTTATCTCAATTATTGTGATTAAAATATATGCAAACAGAAAGAAGAAAAAGGAATTAACTAAAATAAAATAAATGAAGAAAATGAAATATTTACAAGAACAAACTTAATCTAAAAAGAGAAAATAAAACCTACTTACTTTATTAGACGGTACCAAAGTCCATATAATTGAAATCGTAAAAAACTATATCCCTTGGTAGATGATTTTTTATTTTTGTGAAAAGATAAAGACAATGAAAACTAACTTGATTTCACCCAACAAAAAATGACTTAAAAGATTTGTTGGTATGTTTTAATTTACAAAATCAAATTAATCTAACTTTCTCTCTCTCTCTCTCTCTCTCTCTCTCTCTCTCTCTCTCTCTCTCTCTCTAATTTTTCAAAATAAGATCTGTAATTGCATTTTTATTTTTTTGAGAGAAGATTTAAGAAGAATTGAAGAGAAACTCCTAAATGTGTGGAAGAGTTATTTATGTAATTTTCTAAAACTTGATTTTCTCTTCTTCTTTTTTGGAATTTTTACTAGAGAAGATAAACAAAATTAGTAAGATATAGATCGTTGAAGTCCAAGATTTATTAAAATGTGATTATATAATCTAACTGGCATTGATACACACGACCTGCCAATTGACACTTTATATGTTGTGAAGGCTTTAAGGTTTCATACAGCAAACTTTGGTGAACAAAAATTAATAGTAAAATAAAGAGAAGGAAATGGATACAAAGCAGTATTTACCATGAGTGTATGTGCTCTTCTGAAGTCAGGTATCCGTTATTCAAGAATATGTCACAAGAATGAAGTAAATAGGGAACCAATTGGTAGATTGTAGAAGTTGTTGAATTGCAAACCTTGAAGTTTTTCTAGTTCAAGTTCTGGATTAGTTTGATACTTATTCCTACTGTGTCAATGAAGTTGAAATTATATCAAATATTGATTATTAAAGTTATATGGGCTTGTTCAAGTTGCTGTATGATTGTATTAGCTATCCAAGCAAAACATAGGGCTTAACTGTGTTCCAAATTAAATGCTATATGATGGCTGAATAAATAAAAAAAAACTGTCATGTAAAACTTAAGGCCGTAGCATAAGACTGATTTTTTTTTTAATAAGAATTAGCTCTAGCATCTCTTTGTAATCTTTACTATTTAGGAAATTAACGCTATTGTTCATTCTCCCATGAAGATGACTCCAGTGTCTATATTTGCCTACCTTGGCTATGTTCTGTTTGTTTCCATTACAGTGTCTCCTTTTGATTCACCTGTTTCTTTCCTCTTATAGTTATTTTTCGTCTTAGTTAGGGACTTTACTGGAGGCATATACCATATATAATTTTATAATATTATTCTATAAAAATTTAGGGTTAATAATCTTTCAACTTATTTTATTAGGTAGAAGCAACGTTACATTTATAAGCAATAAAATAAAAAGCAAACACTTACTTCAACTAAAAGACATAACTCTAAAAAATATCATAATTCTTTCCTAATCTATAAAAATGAAAACACTTATATTAATCTTATTTTAGTCAAAATAGATCACTTAAACTAATCTTAAAACATATAAAATTGTTACTCAAAAGATAACTAAAAGACAAAGAAGCCCTAATTAAAACAAAACAAATAAAATAAAATAAAAAACTTAATTAAAATAAATATATAATAACATAATCCTCAACACTCCTCCTCAAACTAGGTATTCCTAGCTTAAAACTAATCTTCTAGCATTATTGCCAATCGTTTTCAACATATGGGTGATTTTTTTTTCCTTCCTCTTTCTCCTTTTTCTCCTTTTCTTTTAGAACACAGAATTTTCATTTGCTAAGTATGATTCTCGATCTACTTCCCAAATCTTTATGGTTGTCTTGTATAAGAGAAAATTTTTAGAAAAAATTTATATACAATTATTTATATCTTTGATATCAGATTTTTTAATTAAAATATGACGAATGTATGATTTTTTTTCAAATAATTGTATAATTCTCCAATTAAACCATATACTTGTCATGTTATTATCAGTAAACTATATACTTGTCATGCTTTAATTGGAGAATTGAATAGCAAAGGTATAAGGAACTACATCTACGTCTAATCCAAAATTTTTCCCTACATCGATGATCATTAAATTAACCAACCAAGTCATCATCATATAATTCTTGACATGCTAAATTTTCTACATGGTGTCACTTTTTTTAGGTTGGCAAGCTTGGCTATATAGGTAGTCTGCCTTTCCTTTCCCACAAATGAACATGAGGAGAAATTGACTCCATTGATGATAGTTGTTTTGCTTAAGTCTATGACTTGTGATCAGGATTAATGTAGTGTCAAGGGTGGCTTGACAATTTGAAGTAGTCATTTCTATGGATGATTCAGTAGTTTCGTTGTTCTTAAGGGTTTGGTAGCCATGTTTGAACATAGATTTGGTTGGCTAGACAATTCATTCACTAACTCCATTTTTCAATGTTCAGTGCCATTACTTGCTTATATTTCATCATTCAAGCATTGTAGGCTTTGAAGCGATGTAGAAATTTAAGGGTAATGATCCTTTGAACTTATTTTCTTAAATGGAAGCAACATTATATTTATAGAAAATAAAAAAGAAAACAAACTCCTACTTTAACTAAAAGATGTAACTCTAGAAAATAGGATAACTTTATTCTAATCTAAACAAAACACTTAAAGTAATCTTATCCTAATCACACCTAAGCTAATTCTAAAAAGCATAGAAGTGTTATCCCAAAAAAAACTTAAAAAGAAATAAACCTTAATTAAAATAAAAAATAATATAATAAAAATTTAATTAAAATAGACATGTAATATTGTAATCTCTAACATATTCATCACAAAGAAATAAGCCTATTGTAATCAACACAGGGAATATCTGACAGCCTAATTTATTATATTTACCATATGGCTAGCATTGGGTTCTAAATTCTAAACCTAAGGGCGTCAACAATGATTGAATTGTTTTATAATTTATTATCCATTTTTTTATATAGGTGTCCTATTTACTTTGTCTAGTGTATCCTACGAAGTTGCAATAGGCATCATTTATCCTTTCTTTTTTTGGTATCTTAGTGAAGAATATAAATGAGAATGATGTCTTTTTGGTTTCATGTAATGTGGTTTAGCATCTTAAGCTACATGTTTGATTTTAACAAATGTTGGAATGGCTTTTGGTTCCTTCCTTAATTGAGCCTATACTTTTATTGCTTAAATATAAAGTCCAATAAACTTGAAAAAGTATGTATATTTTAGAAGTTGAAATTTTGAAAAACTGGGTTATAAATCCTTCTTATACGGCAAAAACTTAAGTGCCTAGCTTAATTTCGTAACATTTTTAGTGTAGTATCAATCACATCATTTTGTATCTCAATTTTGTCTATTTTAGGTATATATCATGCCTCTGAAGGCTAAAGTCATCCAAGAGAAAGGGTCATAATCTATAGAAACTCGTGGCAATTTTGCTACCCGTAGCTTGAATCACCAACCTCTATGTAGTTGGATGCTACTATAGGTCTGATAAGTAGTCATCCTAACCCATCTTCTGCTTTTGTTGGTAGTTCTACTTCTATGCCATCATCTACTCCAAAAAGCACATTTGTGATAAAAGATAAGAGGGAATTGATCTTGTTAACATCCAACACTCCCTCATAAGTGTTGTCATTAGATTTGACACTATTTTAATTTACAATTGATATTTGGCATTTATTATTTGCTTTTATTGCTGGATACCATTTGATCCAACCAATATCACTACTCGAATCATTTAGCAAGTGACGGTCTAGATGTTATACATGTGTACTAAGTGGAAGGATTATCCGCAAGAGACATAAGAGGCCATGTTCATTGATTTCATGGTATGTAATGTTATTTAGTATCAAACAATGATTTGGTTATAATGAGTACTTATTTTAATTTGTTGTATGCAAGCCACATATCGCTTTGCTATGAAGGAGGAATGTCTTTGACTACAAACATATAGAATAGGACATGTTTAAAGAAATACTTTAACATGTTGCACAATGCAAGGTAACAAGCCATGAAACTAGCAAATACGACCAGCACTCAAGAAACCAAGGGTTGTGGTCTATTGAAAATGGATGCAAGTGTGTAGGTGTAACAACCAGGAAAAGAAAGAAGAAGAAAAGAAAAAAAAAAAAGAAAAGAAGAGAAAAGCTGAAAATTTTTGAATGCTGAAAATTTTCTTAGTCTGCTAGCTACAGCCCGACTATAGCGAATGTACCTGTTCACTATAGCGAGAAATGGTCTAGCTATAGCGAGAATGCTTCTAGCTATAGCGAAAATGCTTCTAGCTATAGCGAGTTCGGGCACCCCATACAAAATCCAGGGAGCTGCTCGCCGTAGCGAACACTATAGCGAAGGCAGGGGTCTGGGACTAATTCGAGCTCGCCGTAGCGAGGGTTATGGCTCGCTATAGCGAGGGTTAGTCCGAAAAAGCGTAAAAATAGAGAATTTGACTTTTTAAAGCGTCCCAACTCCTTCTTTCACTCTATAACCGACTTAAGCTTACTCTAAGAGAGAGAAAAGGGCAGAGGAGAGAGAGAGAAGCCTAGAGAAGGAAGGAAGAGCAAGAGAAAGGTAAGATTTACATGGTTTCTCTCTTTAGAATATTGTTCTTCTCTCCTTGCCAACTCTTCCTATGGTTTTGATTATGGAAGTAGTTAGGTTTTGAGCTTGGTTCAGAAGAGGGAGAGTGGAAAACCACTCTTAAGGGAGGTTAGAAGTCATATAGCCCTCTCTTCCTTGCTTTCTCTTCTTAAGAGTTTGAGAGTTGAAAGAGGAGGGAGAGTTAGTGGGATTCTAGTGAGAGAAAGAACCTCTAGCTTTATATGCCTAGTAGGGTTGCTAGAAGGGGATCCCTAACTTATGAATAAATATTCAAAAAATAATTCTATGCTTCTTGTGTGGCTAGGCTCAAGAGAAGCACTCCCATCTAAAGTTGATTGTGAAAACCACAAGGGAGGAGACAAGTTGAAAGGAAAAGTTGTGATTAGCTAAAAAGGTAGCTCTCTCCACCTTCTTTCATGCATAAGATGTGTGCTTACATTGTCTTACTTGTATGTATGTATGTTTTGAACCATGAGAAGTATGTTGGCATGATGATGCTTTATGTATTTCAATGATGTTTTATGTGGTTTCTTGAGTTTGCTTGAGTATGGAAAAGCCAAAATCCCTTTAGCCATGGTGAAGATGAGCTAAAAACCCTCAAGTTGGTTGAGACAAAGTAAAGAGTCTCCCAAAAGTGAGGTTGACTCCCAAGGAATAAGGGTTGAGTCTAAGAACCTCTTAAAGAATGGGTAAGGCAAGTCCAAAATCCACAAGTGAGTGGGTGAGGCTAATCCATTTACTTGGCAAGCTTTTATATGTTATGTATGGCCTACTTACATGTTGAAAATGTTTCTTTTATGCATGGCCTACTCATATGTTAAAAATGATTTCTTATGCTTTCACATGTTCATATGCCCATGCATACATTATGAGACTTGTTTGCATGCTTTGTATGTATGATTGAATGAGAGATGAGCTATTGAGATTCTTCGAATCTCACTCCCCCCTCTCCACCATCCAAACATGCTAGGTGGACCAAGTGAGGCAAGAGATGGGAGCCACCAAGCTTGAAGCTAGGAAGATTGGTGAGGAAAGTGTGAAGAGCCTTTTGTTACTATCTTGTAGTTAAGTCAAGGAATGTAAATTAATGATGTACATGATGTAGCGGATATGAATACTTGTAAATGAATGTATGTATCATATGTGTATGAGAATGAGACTATTTGAACAATGTAGCAAGTTTTCGGTATAAATAGTAAAGATCCTTGCCTATGTACATGGTGTATGTGATGGTGTGGGAGAGTGAGTTTTGCAAATCTGGGTTGTTAGACACTTGAGCCATGTTTAATGGCCTAGGTTGATGCTTTCCCACGTGCTCATAGAGCTTTAGGGGTAGAAGAGGCAAGCTTGAACCCTTGAAGCCTCATTTAACACAAGAAAGTAGCCATTTGCCTCATAATGTCCAAGTCTGACCAAATGACATCCTCTTGCCTTGAAATTTGGCATATGACTAGATCTTGTCTAGATCTTTTTGGAAAGCTAAAGATCAAGTCATTTGGAGGTCTATAGCATTTTCTATGATTTTTCAAAGTTGATATCAGAATTTCAGATTTTCAGAAACACTGTTCATTTGGTCAGTTGTGGCATTGTGTCATCCGAGGGGCAAACGTGATCCAATGATTATGAAATTTTATAGGCAGAAACTAGACAGTCACAGTGAATTGTAGCAACTGGAAGCACCTCATTTGGAGTCTAGAGAGGAAGATATGCAATTTCGAAGTTCCAACCCAGAATCAGTCATCCTACCAGACCCGAGGTACTGTTTCATCGATTTCCGGGAGTTTGGTTTGATGAATTGATCTGGAGACATTTTTTTCTCTAGTTAACATCCACATCTTTCCATAGTGATATTTTTTGCAAACATTAGATTTTTGTGGAATTAGTTAGACATTTTTGAAGTCCATATCAGTAAACTGTGACAGTAACAGAGCCTCCTCTGACCTTCAGATGATTTTGCTTGTCAAACGCGTTATGTGTGGGATTTTATGAGTTTCATATATTTTTTCCATGAAGTAGATAGTATAAAATTTCCAAAGTGACCAAGAGATCATGTTTTCGATTTTTCTATATTTAGTTATGAATTTCCAAACTTTGCCCAGAAATGAGGCCAAATCTTCCGAAAACGAATTTGCATGTCTCACATCCCTTTTTGCTTTCCATGAGTTTCAAACATGTTTTTGGGATTGAAATAAGTTGTAATGGTACAATCTGTCTGAGGATGAATAGAATGAGCTCAATCGGTCCATGTGACATTAAAATGCATTTTTACCATGCCATAATGCTAAGAAAGGGTAGCATCTAAGGAAGGGAGATCTCATTTTAGTCTTCCTAGACGTATATGAGCATGTAAGGCATGATGGGTATGAGTGAGAAATGAAGGTGTTACAGTAGGACTATCTCCTAAACATCTAAGCATAAGAGAGTTGGAAAAGAACTTGGAGGTTACCAAGGAGAATCAATTGTCTATGCTTAAAGCCTTTGTTCACACCAATTGTTCCAATAGCTTTTCAAAGTGTGAAAAGAATATGGTAATTTTATTATCTTTTGTTTCATTTCAAGTTACTTTAATTTTTCTGAATGTCAAGACCAAATTAACTTGTAGGAAGATGACCTAAAGCAAAACATATCATATAAAAATAAGTGTATGATAAGACCCATAAGTTAAAGAGTATTGGTCAATACATGTCAAATCACTCAAAGAAATTTGTTGCTAGTTATCATATTTTATTTATGTTTGTCCTCCTATTATTAACATTATAGCTAATTGTTTTCTAATTTTGTGTGCTCAAGAGAATCTTTAAATTGCAATGTCACATAAATGTGGAAAAGACACTTTAATATATCCCTTCATCAACCTAAACTTAAGAAAAGCAAGTTGGAGGACCAAAAAAAAGGACACATTCTTGGTCTAAGTGGAAGCCTTAACTTGGAAGAAACCCAAACAAAATCTCTAAGAAGTTTTTCCTAGGAATAGATAAATGGTAGGTTCATCTCAATGCTATAGATGTTGGATCAACGAGCAAAACTTACAAGTGAATCAATAGCTTAACAGCTTTCTAGTTTGAAGCTTATTTCTAGCATTATCTAAAAGCCTTTATAGCTTCTGAGCAAATTTTGCTATGAAATATGTAGCAAGACAAAACTTGACATTGTCCTTAGCAACAGTTAGATCATCGAGGTCATAGGAAAAGGAAAGGATGAAAAAGAGAATTTAGATAAGGATAGCTAAGCTTGTACTAAATAATCATTAATGATTATTTAGGAAATGCATATATAACAAGTGGCAATAAATATATAAAGCATTATTTTAAAAAAGTACCTTGTTAATGTAGCTATTTTGGTTGTTTCTATATTGAATTATGCTACATTTTTCAAGCTATTAATATAAGGAAGGACAAAAAATAAATAGATTGTTCCAATATAACATTTCACATGTCAACAAGGGAATAGTAAAGGAATTAGCAAGGGAATTAGGAGGAATTAGTGAGGAGATAAAGAAGGATCAGTGAGGGAAAAAGGAAGGATTGGCAGGGGAATTTCCCTCTTGATTCTTTCACTAAATATCAAGGAAATTGGCATCAAAATTTATGAGAACAATTGACGAGGGAATATCCCCCAACAATTGGTCAGTGATAAAATTTAGCAAGGGAGCAAGAGGAAAACTTCACTCGCTAAATAGTGATTAAAATTTGCCTTTTAGTCCAATTAATATTTAGATAAAACTAGCTACTCCTACCTATCTTTTTCTCTAGTATTTTGAAGAAAATGTAATGTTCTCTTTTAGAAACACATATTTAGTACTCTCTTATATCCTTCACTTGGTTTGTGAAATATTAATTTAGACTGGTAATTGGTGCATTATATGTATTGGCCTTAACATCTCTCTAGGTTTAGAGTAATTGGAGTTTAAGAACCAAGTAGGAATTTAGTGAACAATTTTGGATATTAGAAGGAAGTTAGACTCAAGAAAGTAACATACATAATGATGCAGATTGCAAAAGTTCTTTGATTCATCTATCTATATTCTAATAATTTCGTAGAAATATACTATTTTGATTTTGTATGGTCATATAAATGCTTGTTTAGTTGTAAAAATGTTGCTTTCCACTTTAGATTTCACATGAATTTCTATAGACTTTTTAGTTGGATAGAATTCAAACTCTTCCATATATGATTTAATTCCATTTTAGCTTATAGTACATTTATTTTTGGTAAAACAACAAGGTTAAATGCCCAAAAAAACCAAAAAAAAAAACTAGAAGCTGTGGGTAAACAAGGTTCCTATACAATATACCTTAAAGGCCAAACTAAGAAAGGAATGCAATCTTAAGAATAAATTCTAATGGGAAGTGTGAGACTATGATTTGCCAAAAGATCTACACATCTATTTATTTCTCACAACACTTTAATGACATTAATATCATAGCGCGTTGTCATCAATCCCTTGTCATCATAATATTGATAAGCTTTATGACTTAACTATTTTATCCTAGTTCTCAAAAATAACAAGGTTGAAAGAGTCTAGTTGTAAATAAATCCTGCAAAAACCTTGTTGCCAAGCAAGCTCTAAACTAGTGAGAGCCCTGCAAGTTGTTGTCCCTATAGAGTGCACCATCCCATGTTTCTAGAGAAGAAGCCAAAGAATTGTCTCTCATTATTCGTTTATTAATCTCTCATTGAGAAGGTTTAGTGAGTGAATATTCTCTTGCAAATTTCATTTTTTTGCTAGTGTCAAAGCAAGCTAGAAATCAAGGGCAAGTTATGTTTAAAACACAATAATAAGTATGAGACAATTTTAAACATGTTTGGAAGCATCACAACGAGCTAATTGAACTCTAAATTTAGTGCAAAATTGACTTAAAAAATGGTAAAAAGAAACATAACATAAATCTAATCCGAAACTTGACACAACACGACCCTAAATTGCAAAGATAATATATGTAGCAATTTGAACCATCCCCACCCCTAAAAAAATTAGCACATATTGATCATATAGCAAGCAACATTGAGTAATAATTTAAACATAATAATTCAACTTGAACCAAGCCCATGTCTACTAAAACTAGAGTATGAACATTCAAGCATTAATTGCAACCTAAAAATAAGAGATGAATAAATAAAAATGTAGGGTAAGATCAGATTTATGCTATAATTATTTAAAGACTAGGTGATAAAGATTATATCATTATCCCAATGTCACGAATTTCATAACTCACATCTAATAACATAATGATAACATAATGATCAACTCAAGCACACTACAATAGGGTCAAAATATAAACAAACAAAAACCTCATCAATATCTCATGCAACATTAATTCAAAAACTTAAAGTATCATACACTAACCATATTAAGGAAGACAAGAAGGAATATAAGTATTTACCACTTTGGGCATGCCAAATAGCTAGAATATATGCATTTAAACTTGATCAAATCAAATGAGAAATATTAGAAGGCATAGCCTATTAGTCAAGTGAGAAAAGAAAAAAAAATTATGTCTAGTCCAAAATACTAGCCATAGTTAATTAAGAGCAACAACTAATACAAAGGTCTACACTTAAACTTCAGCACAAAAATAATTATTCAAGGCCAAATTCTTACATACAAACCATGATACTCAAGATTCACAAAATTTTGAAGCCAACGCATGTATAAACTAACATATGCTTTCTCCTAAACTCCAAGCTAACACTCTGAAAACATATTGGAAACAATCACAAACATTGTTGTCAAAGTCATAAGTTAACTTCCCAAGTTTACTAAGTTTATGTTTTCACCTAAGAAAAATGTGTTAACTTGCTTGTAGACTCAAACTCGAAAAAACTTACATCTGACACATGTAGACTCGATTGAATCAACTGGAAGTTAAAAACTACCCATGGATAGGTTTTGATGTAACATCTAGTTCCTTCGTAAACGTAAGAAACATAATATCTAGTTTTTCTATAAATATACGTAATTCATCAGATATAAAAGGAAGTCTCCTAAATAGAATAATTTGAGGTCTAATAAAATTAGAGTAATAATCTAGACCTCAAATAATGAGGATCCAAGGCCAAAGATGCCCTAAAAATGGAGCCAGAGTAATCAGACAAAATTTAACGAAGATGCAGTAACATTTTTGTAATTTTGGACCATTTTTAGAAAACTCAAATGAGGGACTTTTAAATGAAAAAAAATGAGTTTCTTGGGGTTCTCAGAGATCCTAAAAACTATAAGAACTCCTGAAACAGTTAAAACCCTTCCGGTGTACATTTTAGAATGTCAATGGACCCAAACTTTGATCCTTTAGTTCAAAAAGGTTTTAAATCTTATTTGAGTAATTCTAAAGGTATTTTATAAGTTAGAGAACCTAAATTTTATGATGGAAAAACGGTTCTCAAAAAGAAATTGAAATGAACTTAAAACAAAGAGCCAAGAATGAAGGAAAAAATTGAAAATTTGAAATTTCTTAAATTAGTCCCTAGCCTATATATAGCATGCCCTATGTAACATCCAGTCCCTCCGTAAACGTAAAAAACGTGATGTTCGGTTTCTTCGTAAACTTAAAAAAATAGGCCAGATATAAAAAGAAGTTCCTAAAACAGAAGGATTTATGGTAAAAATAAAAGTAGGATAAAATATTAAATATTCGAAAATGAGGATTTGAGGTTTAATATGCCAAAAAACTAGAGCCAGAAGTGCTCAAAAAATTTATCGAAGAAAGTAGAGGTATTTTTGTAATTTTTGAAAAATTTGAAAAACTTATAGGAGGGCTTTTTAAATGAAAAATTTGAGTTTTTCAGGATTCTCAGAGGCCCTGAATACCATGGGAACCCCTAGAATAGTTGAAACCTCTCCAGTGAGTGATTTCGGCCGTCAGTTGATCGAAACTTTAACTGAACGGTTTGAAATAGCTTCAGATTCTTTTTTAGTGATTCCAAAGGCAATTCTTATGATTAAGAGCCTAAGGAATATGATGGAAAAGACGAATTTCAAAAAGGAGTTGATATGAGCCTAAAATGAAAAAGCTAAGAAAATGGACTAAAATGTAAAAGTAAAAAGTTGCATAAAGTGACTTTTAGCTCATTCTTATCCACGTTCCAACAGCTCCTCATTTCCATGATTTGTTTCTGCCCTAAAAACAGAGAAGGAAGCCAGCACTCTTGGGCGCATAAGGAAAGGAGATTTTGAAGAGAGAAAAAGCAAGGAAAAGGTAAGAAAAGTGTGAAATTTTATGCTCTTCCCTTGAGTAAACTTGTTTCTCTCATTCTCCTCTTCATTTCTATGGTTTCTTTGATGGATTTGGTGATGTTTTGAGTCTGGTCCAGAGGAGGAATAACAAAATTTGAAGGAGAGGAACTTACCACTTGGAAGAGCACTTGAGAAAAGCTAGGAAATCAAGGTAAGTTGTTGTCTTCCATGCTTCTTCTTCCTTTCTCCTCCTTGTGATAATTTCGTCCCATATAGAGCCCAATCAAAGGGAGATGAATTTTAGTCCTAGCAAGGGAGATTCATAGATTTTGGAGTGTGAGAAGCAAGTAAGTGCAAAAAAATCAAAGAAAGAAGCATGAAAATACAAGATAGAAAAATTAAGGATTCATGGAGACATTGTGAAATCTGTTTTAATCCATGAATTCCCTATCTTAGATGAGTGTTTTCTTGAGTTTCTAAGATCCCTAGAGACCTCCTTACACACCTCTTCAATCAAGAAAACAAAGCAAACCACTTCCCTTTTTCATGTGTCATTTTGGCCTAGGGCAGAACTATAGGTTAGGGATAGTTTTAATTTGTTCCAAACTTATTTTTGAGTTATATATGATGGAAGAGGATGAGAGGAAGCCTTAGAAACATTTTAGAAACCATAGATATTGAGATGGAGGTGTAGGCTCCATAATGTAGCATAATGAAGCAACTCCTATCTAGGCTCCTTAAAATAATTGTGTGATGACTCTAAGGAGTCTAAATGGAGTCAAGAATCATAGATTGAAGGAGAGAAGGGAGTGAAGATCATGAATTTTTGTAGTTGCTTCATTAAGTGCCTTATGGAAGCATAATAGAGCCATAAACCAAAGTAGCATCATGTAAAGTGTGTATAATGCCAAGGCTTATTCGCATGAGTAATTCATATTTCTTTTGGTGTGTTTAGGCCAATAGAAATGGTCTTCACCTTCTTGGGTGTGTGAGGTCAAGGGAGAGGACTCAAGGCTTTAGGAAAAAGTGTGTGAATGCAAGCGAGGTAGCTCTCTCTCTTTTCTCCCATGCATGAATGAATATCTACATTGTCTTTGAATGTGTGTATGTGTATTGTAAGCTATGAATTATGTTTTGGTATGATGCTTATGTTCCATGGAACCATAGTGTTGCATTATATATTCAAAGGATGCCTAGATTGTTTGTATTAGTTTGCTTAAATGTAGAGAGACCAAGAACCCCTTATCTTCGGTGAGGATGAGCCAAGAGCCCTTAAAAGTGGTTGAGACCAAGAGAAAGTCTCTCAAGAGCACGGCTTAGTTCATGGCCTTTGAGAAAAAGGGTGAAGCAAATCCAAAAACTTTGAAGAAAGTAGGTGAGGCTAATCCATTCATTTGGCAAGCCTAAGTATGTTATGTGTGCTTTGTGTAAATGCCAAGAATGTATTTTGCACTATTTTCCATATTAATATGTCATGCATGCATCCTTAAGACTTGTATTGCATTCTTTATGTATGATTGAATAGGAAATGAGCTATTAATATTCTTTGAATCTCATTCCCTTATCTCCAATATCTTAACATGCTAGGTGGAGCCAATGAACAAGAAAATGGAAGCCACCAAGTGGGGAGATGAAGCCTTGATCATAAAGCTTTTAATTTTGTTTAAGTTGTAACCAAAGGAATGGCATATGATGTAATCTTTTGTTAGAATTGATGTACAATGAATGGAACATGTGTAAATATCCTAATAGATGATGTATGTATAAAATTTGTGGATAAATGGAATGTATTGTAATTTTTGGGTATTGGATGGTCAATTCAAGTGTATGTCTCTTAGTACATAGCTTGGGGATGGGAAATGAAACTCTATGTTTTGAGTTTCCACACCTTTGAGACAAGTTTAGAGAGTCTTTTTGAGCCATTCTCATGTACTCAAGTGGCCCATCTTTGAACCATTAAGAGGCATGAAAATGGCCCAAATGCAACCCTATATTACTTTTTATCCAAATGAGCTCTTCTTGACCTAATATTTGGCATGCAATTAGAGCTTGTTAAGAGATTTTTGGGAAGCTAAAGAACATAATTTTCAGAGGTCTAGAGAATATTTGATGAATTTTCAAAGTAGGGATTTTCTATTGATTCTGGTATGTGCACTGTTCACACTGGCAGATTTGTTTTTTGTGTTATCCGATGGGTAAATGGTGTCCAATGCTTGTGAAATTTTATAGACATAAATTAGAGGTCATAAGCTTTTTGTGACCATTGATATTACCTCATTTGGAGGTCTAAGAAAAGAGTTATGCATTTTTGAAATTGGCTGTCAGTAGCAGTGGCGCCCCAAGAGTTTAGTCCCTGTTCCATAGGTTTTCAATAGCTAAAAGTATCTGTTTCATTCTAAAATTATTTTTAGCATAAATTTAACATTTTTAGTTTTCCAGAATGACTAAATTTGTGTGATTTTGATTTTTATAGAATTAGTTATGAATTTTGAAAGTTCATATCAGTAATCTGAAACAGCAGCCCAGACAGCAGCGACCTCAGTAGTTTTTTGAATGTCAAACGTCTTCTACTTAATGATTCATGAGTTGAAACTATTTGTACCATGGGGTAGACATTCAGAGATTTTTGGAATGATAAATTTTGTTGGTTTTTGATTTTTTTGGATTTAGTTATGAATTTTCGAAGTTGATAGAAAAACTGACAAATCTGGCCAAAAATATAGACAAGTATTTTATACTCCCCTTTGGTTTCCACGAGATGTGGGCCACATTTGATGGTGTAAATGAATTTTATTTATGTGATTAAATATGAGAATATGTTGTATAAGCTCATACGGTCCACGTAACACCGAATAAACTTTTTATACATTATGCAACATAAAAATATTCATTATTTTTATGCTATTTCCTTGATTCTTCCATGAGATGTCTAATGGGAAGCATAAAGATAGCATGAAATGAGCTAGAATTTATGGTGTTACATTTATTTGTATCAGAGTAAAGTTCTAGGCTCTCTCAGATTGGTTTTGGCTTGAAGATGTAGCAATTGGGCTATGTAAATGTTTGAATGAATAGGTAAAGTCTTATATAAGACATGTTGGGTGTATGAGTATAGTTTGTAGCTTTGTTCATGATAAGTAAGTTGTAGAATGGTCTTTGAGTAGCTAGTGGACACCGGGAAAGGTTGGCCTCTAAAGTAGCTTGAGCAGAGCTAAGCTTAAGTGGAGCTAAGGGATCCGATAGTTGGAGCTCCATGTAGTATGATAGTTCGCCGGGATCAGTAGCAAGCCTTAGATATAAACGATGAGAAATGCTCTTATTGATAGGAAGAGGCTTACTAGAGAGAGTATGTGAGGCCTCATTCTCCCTAGTAGTCATACTCAGGCCATTCCGAGATGTCTTGCTTATTGCAAAAACAAGTAATGATGCAGCGCGGTATAAGATGAGACTAGACATTCCAAAAATAAATTCTATCACTTAGGGGGTAAATGATGTCCAATTGCCACAAAATTTTATCTGAAGAAACTATACATACTCAATGACTTGTGTCAACTAGAAGCACCCTATTTGGATGTCTAGAGAGGGAGATATGAATTTTTAAATTTTTTGCCTAACATCAGGCATTTAGACATACCTCAGATACAATTTGATTAGTTTTCAAGGTCTGGATGTGTCTAGACTGGTCTAAAGTTATTTTTTAACTCTAGATAATATCTATAGCTTTCTAGATTAGCATATTTGCATGGATTGAATTTTTGTAGAATTAATTGGACAGTTTTAAAGTTTGTAGCAAAAACTTATGACAGTACCAGTAGCCAGTCGAACCTCTGCACTTTTTCGAATGTCAAACATATTTTGTGTTGTGTTTCATGGTCTAGACATATTTTTAACATAAAGTAGACATCTATAGCTTTCCAGAATGGTAAAGAATTTATGGTTTCAATTTTTCAAGAATTAGTTATAATTTTTTAAAATTTGTGATAGAAAAGGGAAAATTTTGGCCGAGGTAGCTACCATGGACTTTGTATATTCCCTTGCCTTGCACGAGTTATAGGCCACTTTTGGCAATGGATTTGAGTTGTATCTATGTAATTAAATATGAGAATGTGATGCATGAGTTCACATGGCTCATAGGACATCGAATGGAAATTTCATCCCATACGTAATGCAAAAAAATATTCAGTTGTTATATGCCATTTTCTTATGTTCTTAGGAAATACATGGCATGAGACTTAGAAATAGCATGAGGCAAGGCTAGAAATCTATGGTGTTACATCTAATGCTTATGAAATTTTATAGAAATAAAATAGACACCACAAGCTTTCCATAACCACTAAGATCACCTTATTTGGAGTTCTATAGAGAGAGATATGA
This sequence comes from Erythrophleum ivorense, assembly GCA_026724425.1. Classification (NCBI taxonomy): domain Eukaryota; kingdom Viridiplantae; phylum Streptophyta; class Magnoliopsida; order Fabales; family Fabaceae; genus Erythrophleum; species Erythrophleum ivorense. The sequence goes on from JAIUCV010000005.1 coordinate 42,367,689, forward strand.
ATTTTTGAAGTTGCATGACAGTACCAATAATGTAGCCTGACCTGAGTTATTGTTCTATCAATTTCTATAGGTTTAGGACCATGGCATTAGTATGTAATTATTTTTAGTCAAAAGTAGACATCCACAGATTTTCAGAATGATATGGTTTTCTAGGTTTTGATTTTCCTAGAATTAGTTATGCATTTTTTAAATTTACATTAGCAACCTATGACAGCAAACCTAGACAGTTAGACATTTACTACTTTTCTATTGTCAATCATGTTCAGTTGAAGTTTTATGGTCTAGAATGATTTTTGTCCTATAGTTGACATGCTGAGCTTTCCAGAAAGTTATAATTTGTCTAATTTGGATTTTTTTTTAAATTAATTATGATTTTTCAAAATTGATAATAAAAAGCTAGAATATGGAACCCGAGGCAAAATCCTGATTTTTGTGTGATATGGTTCCAAACCTAGAATTTATGAGACCAAATGTAATATTTATGACTTGTACAAATTTGTTATGAATGGAAAATAATATTGATGAATTCGTATAGTCCCTAGAGCTATGAATTATGTTGGTGGCCTCTCAATTATGCAACTTCCCATATGTGAAAGTGTATGCTTTCTTACAAATTTCTTCCAATATACATGGGATATTTTGAGATAGCTCATGGAACAATTGTGTGAAAGCTAAGAGGTTAAGGTTTTACATTCGAACTTAAGGCTTAAGTGTAAGTGTAACACCTTTACCATCATTCCATCTTATCTTGCTTAACAAATATGCAAAGTTTTATTTAAATTTACTTATTCCTATGGATTTCCTAAAATACGAAGAAAGTGCACTGCATAGATTCAATATTAGGACTGTGGGAGTACAAAGTAGCATATTCTCTAAGAAACCATAATATGCTAGTTAGTCGTTAGTTGCAAAATGTTATACAAATATAGTTAAAAAACTAAAGATAAAATTATATTAAATAATTTTTAAATAAAATCATACTAATATACTTAATAAAGTAAAGATAAAATAAATGTATTACTTAATTGATTATGTTGAGTAATTATATATGTATGAACTTTATTAAAATTTTTATAATGAGTACCATATATTATGGAATATGAATAAACTTCTTCTGAATTAGTATAATTTGAATTGTATTTGAATAAATTTTTTGTTGTATATTGTATTTTAACTATATAATTATACATTTCAATAGCTATTTATTGATAAAGGTATATGCTTACAAGTCTATACTATAAGCCTACATAACAAGTTCACTCCGTCTTTATGAGTTTTCCTAAAGTCAAGAGTTTGACAACCTTGATCACAAATTGGCACTAAAAGAAGGGTACTTGCAAGAACATAGATCAATATTTGAAGTGAAGGAAATCTAACTCAAAGTTATACACCTAAATTTTCCCAAAATCCAAACAATGAACAAAGGGAAAACTTACCCCATCTAGTTTTAATAGATTATAAATAAATTAAGGAAAGGCGCTTAAGAATATTATCAGCAAGCTTTACTAACATCAAAACAAATTCACACAACACCATCTCATGATTTGAAATAAACATAAGGATAAGCTTTAATGTCTATGAGCAAAGCAAAACAAAGATCAATCATTTTTGTATTTATAACAAATTTAAACATGTTTGAGCAATATAAATCAAAATCATGATAGAATATATCAAAGCATATCACCTTTACCCAAAGGTGAGAGTTCAATGCTTCAGAAAATGGTGACTATGGCATTGATTTGCTCTCTTTGTTCATCATTATTTCTTTGTGTCTCCCTTTCAACTTTATTTCTCTACATCTCTAGCTTTTCTGTTTTCTCATTTTCTTTAAAGTACTCAAATTAATAATTCAAAATAAAAGTAATTCAAAAATTAAATATTTAATGGAAAAGACTAAAATAATACAATAATAAATAGAATAAAATTTTTTACATTTCTTCCTAATTTCTCATTTTTTTTAATTTAAAAAAGAAGCTTATGTTAAAAAATTATGCAATTTTATTACAATAAATTGCAACTCAAATAAAAATTAACTAAAGCATATTAACGATTATGATAATCAATTTTTCAAAAATTAAATCGAAATCAATATGATGATATATGAGAGCCATAAAACAAAGCAAATTGAGACTAATTAAGAATAGGATGTTGATTAGAATATCTAAAAACATGATTAAAAGCTTAAGCATAACCCAAAATTGGAGCTAACATAGCTAAATAGAGTGAATCGAAAGCTAGTGGCAAAAATCGTAATTTCATATGACATTTTGAAAACTCAAAGGAAAGAGTTTTAAATGATAAAATTAAGTTCACTAGGGTTTTCAAAGGCCTAAAAATCTATAGAAATTGTTAAAATGGTTAAAACCCTTCTAGTGTATAATTTAAGTCATCGGTTGACTTAAACTTCAACTGATTAGTTTGATAAGGTTTTAAATCTTATTAGTTTGAAACCCAATAATTTTAATAAACTAGAGGACCTAAGTTTTATGAAAAAAAAAGACGATTCTCAAAAAGGAATTGAAATAAGTTTAAATTTTGTAGAAGTTATAAATATCAGTCTTTTCATTTTTATCTCACACCACCCTCTCTTCCTCAACTTAACTGACATATTTTGTCTCTGAAATAGAACATAAACCAACTCCTTGTGTCGCACAAAAGGAAGGGGAAAGGAGAAAGAAAACAAGTCAAAAGGATAAGAAATTGTTCTCTCTTTATGCTCTTGCCTTCATTAACTTGATTCTCCTCCTTATGCTCTTTCTTTTGGTGGTTTTAAAATTCTAAACAATGAGATTTTATGGTTGTTTCAATAGAAGGAAGGAGGAATTCAAAGGAAGCTTTTGGAGTATAAGAAACACCATTTAGTAAGGAATTCAACAAAGTATGATTTCTTGGGTAAAACATGTTTTTCTTTGGTTCTTCCATGCCTTCTTGGTCTAAACAAACCTAGAGCAATTTAGAGGGAGCTTGGTTTTGATAGGATATGGGATTTTGAAGCATGGGGATTAATATGGAATCAAAAGAATCCAATAGAAAGCTATAGGTTGCAAAAATTGAAACCTAGGGTTTGCATTGCACCATAAGAAGTATGAGACTTTATAATGATATTTTAACCTATGTAAAAATATAATTGAGTCAAAAAGAAGTCAAAGAAGCTTTATAGATGCTATTTCCCAAAACAGTTAGACAAAAACTCCAAGAATGGACATCCTTAGGCAATGTCTTAGCCTAGCAAGAGTTAGAGCACCTAGGGAGAGTTTTCTTTGATTTTAAGGTTAGAAATAATCTAGATATGAATTATAAACACTAAAAGAATCATAGTTTGAATTTTGAAACCTTATTTGAAAGATAAAAGTTTAGGATTCCATTATGCCTAAGGAAGCAATTTGGTGTTAAGCTCCTTAAATTGAATTTGTAATAATTCTAATGAGTTTAAGTGGAGTCATATGGCTTATACCAGGTGAGATTTTGAAGTCAAGACATTGATTTGTATGGGTTACTTTATTATGCTACTGAGTGGTTCGTCACACAACCCTCAAAATAATACTAGGTTGATAAAATATGTAGCTAATGGCATAACCTAGGTCATCTCCCTTGGAATTGGCGTTCAATGCCTAATTGAGTTTTCCAAATGTTAAAAGACTCTAAAAATTCTAAACTAAAGGGGGTTTTAATTGAATTAAACTAACCTAAAACTAAATTGAATTAAAATTCCTAATTACTATCTAATTGGATGAATTATGAATGAAAGATGGTCTTGTGACTAGCTTTGGATTCGTCCCTTGGTATCCACTATCCTTATCCTAATCCAATTTTGATTAATTCTGGTCTAAGAGTTCCTAATTGTGTTCATAACAAATTATCTTGGGTAACCACTCAAGATTCAAGAGATCAACGATCTAATGTTGAATTGAAACCTCAACTCCGCATTAAATTGTTAAATCTTGTCTTTAAGATCTTGAACACTCAATTTGATTGATTAACTAATTGATTAGCCTTTGAATCATCCTAAATATTTAATTAACCAACTAAACATTAAGGAATCCTCAATTCAAACAAATAATCTCACTCATGTATTTTATCGAACACCTTCGAAGCACACATGGGAATTCAGATAATATTGAAATTAATCAAATCAATTAATCAACAAAAAGGTTCCTTAATTAGTGTCTAACCAGCCACTAATTACAATTACACAAATTCCCTTATCAAATACAACTTAACCAAGACAATAAATGAAAGAGAAAAAGTGTAGGAAAAATAAAGAAATTCTTAGCCAAAAACTCTGAGTTCATCCATGGATTCAAGCTTCTCCAAGGGTTCCTCCTAGCTAGCCTCAAGATGGATTAGAATTTCATGGGATGTGGAGATGGAAGATGGAGTGGTGTATGGATGAATATGGCTGCATGAATGGATGGTTGAATGATGCGTGGAATATGCAGCCTCCTTTGAATGATGGGTGGAGTATGAATAAATAGGAGAGGAGTTTCCAAAATTATAGAGGCGTAAGATGGGGGGATTGTGAATGGACTAGGATATCCAAATGGAGGCGTGAATGAATTGTGAATTCTGGATGATGTACGCTGCTGCCCAGTCACGTGCTTTTTTTATGAATCACATGCAGCTTCTTATTTCCTTCTTAGCGTTATTATTCACATGCCCAGCCTCTTCTTGAGTTCTTGCATTCTTTACGTCTCCTCCCTCAGCTCATGCTTCATTAATATACATCAGCCCACAGCTCATTCATCTTGCAATTTACTCCCACGTCAGCTTCCTCAATTTAGAGTCATGCAAAACCACGTCATTTTCCACGTAAGCCTCTGCATGCAGCTCATTCTTCTCTCTTTCCTTCACCACGTTCAGCTAGCGTCTTGCTCTGTTCTCAAACTCAAAAACAGAGGCTTCTTGGGCATGTTCGTTCTCTTAACTCCATCTCAGTTCATACATCCAGCCCAGCTCCCTTTCAGTGTCACTTCTTCTGCGTCTCATCCCTCTCGTTCAGCTCGTTCAGCTCACATTAAAGACGTAGCTTTTTCTTCGTTTTCAACTCCAGCCTTCTCCTTTAACTCGTAGCTAGTTCTCCCAGCTCATGCAAGGCTCGAGTTTTTACTGGTTTGTGTTTTACTTCTAGCTCCAACTCATTTCACTCCAGCGTTTCTTCCACGTAAATCTCTGTTCTGCTCACATGTAAGTAGAACTCGAGCTCAAGGTTGCTTCCTGCTTTGCCTTCTTCTTTGCAGCTCCACGTCTTTGCATTTTTATTCCACACGCTCCCAGCTTCAGCTCGTGTCAATTCAGCTTTCTCTTGCATGCACATAAACTCAAGCTGCCCACGTCAAACCAAGTGCTGCCTCAACGTGAAACCTGTAGCTTTCTTCTCGTTTCTGCTTCTCTTCTTCATTCATGGCTCTTCTTAATCACGTTAGAAACTTCCTTCAAAATTGAATGAGTGTGCTGCTGGAACTCGTGGCTTCTCCTCTAGCTTTCTTTTATGCTGCCTCCCACGTGTTCTGCATGCTTTTTACATATTGCTTCATTCCTTCTCCAGCTAGCTCGAGCTTGCTTGCTTCTCCACGTTGCTTCCAATTCTGTTCAGCTGCTTGCATCGTGTTTCTCGCCTCAACTCCAAACTCCTTTGTGTTTTCCATGCAAGCTTCTTGTTTCATTTGTTTTCTCCATTTCTGCATGTATGTGTAGCTTCTTCAAACCTTCTTAGACCCTTTCTTCTTGTTGATTCTTCTTGTCATTCTGCCCAACCAGTAGCTAGTTCTCCCTGTTCAAAAACTCTAGCCAAGTGCTTTCGTGGATGTTTCTTCTACGTTGCATTAAGCACCCAAGCTCAAGCTTCTCATGTGGCTGGAATGTACTATCTCAACAATGGAGAATTATGATTATGTGCCACGTGAGGGAGCCCAATTCTTCTCTTTCTCTTTCTCTTTTCTAACTCAAATTCTTATTTAAATATCATTTGCCCATTGAAAATCTGCACAACAAGTAAGAACAATTCAAGAGGAAAATTCAAAAAAATCTTTTAAAGAAATTTATGCATTAAAATTCCAAAATTTTGCAAATAAATTCCTAAAATATAGAAATGGCTTCTAAAACAAAATCTTACCTAATTAAAGCCTTAAAGCCATATTTTATTATTAAAATATCTATATTTAGGAGGATAAAATAGATAGAAATATATGTTTATTAGCTACTAAATGGAGCCATATGGAAATTTAAAGCTAAAACTAGCTTATGTAAGGCTTACTTGAGTCCAAATATGATTCCCTTGATATATTTGCCTTATTTGATGTGTCTAGGCCAAACAAGTAAGACTTCCCTCAAGTGCTTGTGTGAGGCTAATAATCACAATTAAGAACCTAAGGAAAATTAAGTGTTTATTTGCACAAATGTAACTCTTCATCTATTCTTGCATGCTTATCTTGGTTACTTGAATTTCATTGATTATTTGTGTGTGTATGGATTGTAAACCATGCTTGTTGTATTGATTTGATGATTGCATGCAAATATATGATGTTGGTATACATTTGAAATTGAAATGGCTCTTAATGCATGAGGTTGTGCCAAAAGTTCCTAATATGAGTGAGACAAGGCCAAAAGTTTTAAATATGAATGAGGTTAAGTCAAAAGTCCTTAAAAATGGATGAAACCAAACCAAAAGTCCCAAGTGACTAGGTGAGGTTAGACCAAAAGCCTTTAGAGCTTGTTTTTACCTTGATGGATCCATATAATTTCATATATATGATTATATTTGACATTTGGATGCCTATTATGCATATTTGCTTTTCCTTGACATAAAAGTATTTCATATAAGTATGCTTGAAGGGTGAATAAGTTATTGGGATTCATAGAATCTCACTCTCCATATTATACCTAACCATGCTTAGGAAACTCACAAGGAAGCAAAGATGGAGACTAAAGAGCATGTGTGGTCTTACTTTGACAATAATTTAGAATTTTATAAATTTTGTTGCACATTAGAGGATATATATGATCATCTTGTGATGTAACCATTCCCACAAATGTAAAATTATGGGATTATGATGTAAATATTATTTTTGAATGTAAATGCATAAGATTATGCAATTTGACCATGTGTGAGCCATGAAATGTGTATGTATAATGGCAAGTGGATAAGTGAATTTGAGTTACATGAGGTATGGGATATGATAAATCAGTTATATATGCTGTATTTAATATTTGAAATGTGCTCAAGTGATCATATGAGTTGAAACGGTCTATTTTGAACCATTTGAATCCAAACTTGCACCATATTGAACCATCTTTTGTACTTGAATTAGACATAGGAGAAATGAACTAATTGTTAGATGAAAATGGGTAGGCATTTAGAGCTCACTTAGAGCTTTCCACAGAATCAAAGAAATAATTTTTTGAGCTCTGTAGAATTTATTTTGATTTTTCAAAGTTGGCTAAAAATTATAAAAATTACTTAGCGCTGTTCATATAGTTTGATATATGTTTTCACATATTAGAGGGGACAAATGAACTCCAATGACCATGAAATTTTATAGGCACATAGTTTATGTTATAAGCTTTCCATAACCCCCAAGTTTACATGAATCAAAGTTGTGTAGCCAAAGATATGCATATCTAAAGTTTGGGTTCTGGTTTGCATCTGAAAATAGTAATAGTTACTATTTCATTGAATTTTTATGGCATAAATGAACTTGTTTTGACTTGAAATTCTTATAAAATGTAGCTCATATTCTGAGCTTTCTATAAACACCCAATTTGCATGAATCAGAATTTTGTAGCCTAAGATATGAATTTTTGAAGTTGGTATTTGGACTTGTATAAATGTGCTAGTTTGGAGCATAAGGCTTGAGATCCAAAAATTTATGCTTCTTTTTATGATGTTCCATGTTGAACAAATTTGTTTAGTACAAATCTTGGGATTTATATAATGAAGTTATGTAATTATGCCCATTTGGAGAAATTAGGCCTTTAGTGTCGATATTTTCCAATAATAAAACTATTAAAGATAAGAAATTGATATAATAAGCTTAATATCATATAGAATATGTGCTTATATTTTGTTGGTGTGACATTTGTTGGTATCAGAGCCATGATTCAGGAAACCTAGCTCTATGGTGGGTTTTGGATTGTCTGAATAAGCTTTGCTTGCTGTGTGATTGTCAGCAAAATAATTGAATTGATTATGTATACTATTGAATCAGTATATGTGTACTGAGATTGTGACTATTTTTAGACATTATGGTGAATACTAGAAGGGGAAGACCACCTAGGGTCTTTAGGGCTGAACCCGAGGATCCTATGCAAACCATCATGGATTGGTTGGATCAGCAATAAGCCATAATGGAACAATAGAGGAAAATCATGTGGCAGTAACAAGAGATGATCCAACAGCTACAAAATGCCCTGACTAGATAAGAGAATGATAGGAGAAATGCCCCTGAACCACAGCCACCTATACTTGACAATCCACCAGCACCCCATCAAGATCTAGTACAAGCCTAATTGTCTAATCAGAAGCTGCTTAACCAATTCCAGAAGAACTGTCCACCTTCTTTTGATGGAAAGTTAAATGTAGAAAAAGTAGAGGTGTAGATCATTTAGCTCAAGAAAATTTACAAAGTGATGGGTTGCACCTCCAAATAGAAAGCAATGCTTAGCACCTTTATGCTAGAAAGGGAAGCTGACCATTAATAGTGTGGTACAGAGCCAATCATGTAAACAAAGAATACTCCTATCAACTGCGAAAACTTCTTGGTAGAATTTTATGAGAAATATTTTCCCAACTCCATCCAAGATCAAAAGGAAATGGAGTTTGTGAGTCTAAAGAAGACTAATAAAATGTTAGTTAACCAATACATGACGAAATTCATTGAACTGTCTTAGTATTCCTCTTACCTCTAGAAATGTGATGATGAGAACTGGAGATGTGAGAGATTTGAGAAAGGTTTAAAGCCTTTAATCAAAGATAGGGTGACTCCATAAAGAATCGGAACTTTTAATGCACTTGTGGAAATCAGCAGGATAATAGAAAATAACCTGCTAGATATTTTCCCAACAGTGACTAGGGCTAGCCAAAAAGAGCTCCAGAGTTGAAAAGATCGAGACAAGAGGATAGTGCCAGTGTAGTGGCTAGCAATAAAAAGAAAGGTAAGGTGCAATGGAACAAAAAGCCACAAAAAGGAAAGAAAATGCAACCCAGCAGAGGACAACCATCCACAGTGGCATGTTTCAAAAATGGGAAGCTTGGACATATAGCCAGGAACTGTCCTTAGACTAAGATAGCACCTCCACCTAGACTATAGACCCAAGGCAAAGTGTTCATCCTTACTCAACATGAGGCCAATGCATCTCCCAATTTGATTAAAGGTATAATCATAGTAAATGGTTTTCCTATAATTATTATGTTTGATATGATTACTAGTCACTTGTTTATATCTTATGATTGTGTGAGAAAATTAGGTCTAGTTATTGGTACTTTACCTTATAATTTATCTATTACTACCCCTATTAGAGGCCATATGATTACTTCCCATATCTACTTGAATGTCGTTGTACAGTTTAACCATTGTTTGATTACTATTGATTTGATTTACATGCCTTTCCATGATATTGATTTAATTGTTGGCATGAAATGAATGACTGCTAATAATGCTATACTTGATTGAAAACAAAAAACTATTACCTTATCTGATTTTGGGACCATATCTAGTACTAGGGCTTAATTATCTTTCTTGACCATTGCTTAAGTTGAGAGATACTTAGAATATAGATATCAAGGGTTTCTAGTCTTTTTTCTATACAAGCTGAGGTAGATGATGGTATAGAAGAGATCCTTATAATTAGAAAATTCTTGAAAGTTTTTCTTAAGGATTTTGATTTTAATGGTCTACATCTAAAGTGAAAGATAGAATTCCCTATTGATATAGTGCCTAGGGATGGAACAGTGTATAAAGCTCCTTATAGGATGGCTCCTATCGAGCTAACAGAGTTGAAAAAGCAAATTGAGAAATTGCCAAAGAAAGGGTTTATACCCCCTAGTGTGTCACCCAGGGTTATGTTATTTGTGAAAAAGAAAAATGGTAGCTTAAGGTTATATGTAGATTATAAAGAACTTAATAAGGTTACTATTAAGAATAAGTATCCTCTCCTAAGTATAGATGATCTTTTAGACTAATTGGCTAGGGTATTTGTATTTTCTAAGATAAATCTTAGATTTGGGTACCATCAATTAAGGGTTAAAGCTGAAGACGTCCTGAAAACAACCTTCAAAACTAGATATAGACATTATGAGTTCCTAATGATTCCATTTAGGTTGATGAATATGCCAAATGTCTTTATGGACTATACAAATAGGGTATTCAAACTGTATTTGGATAAATTTATTATGGTCTTTATCAATAACATACTTGTACACTCTAGATCGTTTGAAGAACATGAAAGGCATTTGAAAATAATCCTTAATACCTTAAGAGACAATAAATTATATATCAAATTTAGTAAATGTGAGTTTTAGCTAACCGATGTGAGATTCTTAGGTCATATTATATCACAAGAATGGGTTGTGGTTTATCCCCATAAAATTGAAATTGTGTTACAGTAGAATAGGCCTAAAACTATCACTGAAGTTAAGAGTTTTCTAGGTTTGGCAGGGTATTATAAGTGATTTATACAGGACTTTTCTTAGATAGCTTTACCATTGATGAGGTTAACTAGGAAAGAGACACCTTTTGTGTAAAATGATAGATGTGAAAGGAGTTTCTAAGAGTTGAAACTCCAATTGACCACTACCTTTGTATTGATTATACCAGACCCGAGTAAACCATTTATGGTTTACAATGATGTTGCAAGAAAAGGGATAAGATGTGTATTGATACCACAGGGTAGAGCAATGGCATATGCGTCTAAACAATTGAGACTTTATGGAAAAAATTATCCTACACATAATTTGGAGTTAGTTGCAGTGGTGTTTGCCTTCAAAATCTAGAGGTATTAAATGTATAGTGCTATAGTAGAGATTTATAATGACCATAAAAGTCTGAAATACCTATTTGATCAGAAAGAATTAAATATGAGATAAAGAAGATGGATGAAATTTCTAAAAGATTATGATTATACATTAAAATACCATCCAGGTAAGGCTAATATGGTGGCCGGTGCCTTAAGTAGAAAGTCTATCTATGCAGCCTTTATGATGATTAGAGAGCAGAAACTTTTAGAGAAATTTAGAGGTATGAATATTTCTTATCATTTGATGTTAGGAAAATTGTTATTAAGTGAGACTCAAATAGAAACTGATTTGAGAACCCAGATCTTAGATGCCCAAAGAGAAGATGAATTCTTGAAACATATTAGGAGTGAAATTTCTCAAGCTAGTACCTCAAAATTTCAAGTGTTTGAGGATGATATGGTAGTATATTGGGATAGAATTTGTGTGCCAAACAAAACTAAATTAAGAAAAAATATTTTAAAGAAAGTACATAAGAGTAAGTATACTATCCATCCAGGTACTACTAAAATATATCAGGACTTTAAAAGATTATTCCAGTGGCTGAGTATGAAAACAAATATGGCTAATTATGCTGCTAAGTGTTTTAGTGTGCCAGAGGGTAAAAATAGAACATCAGAAACTAACTGGGTTATTACAACCTCTAGACATCTTTGAGTGGAAATAAGATAGTATAGCTATGGATTTTAGTATGGGGTTACCCAGGACATCCTTTGGGCATGATGCTATTTGGGTAATATCGAATAGATTGATGAAGTCTACATACTTTTTACTGATCAGGGCTACATATACTTTAGATAAGTTGGTCCAGTTATACATAAAAAAGATAATGTGACTTCATAGGGTATTTAATAGCATAGTATCTAATAGAGACCCTAAGTTTACATCAAACTTCTAGAGGTCACTACAAGTAGCTTTAAGGACTAAACTAAGGTTTAGTATAGCCTATTGCCCTCAAATAGATGGTCAAAGTGAAAAGACTATTTAGACTTTAAAAGATATGTTGAAGGTGTGTGTACTAGAAATGAAGTAGAACTAAGTGTGGACCTACCTTTAACTGAGTTTGCTTATAATAATAGTTATGATTCTAGTATATAGACGGCCCATATAAGGCATTATATGGGAAAAAGTGTAAATCACTTTTGTGTTAGATTGAACTAGGTGAAAGGAGTCTCATCAGACCTAAGATAATAGACCAAAGCACCAAACAGACAAAACTGAGAAGAAAGAACTTCATATGACCCAAAGTAAACAAAAGAGTTTTGCTGATAAGAGAAGGAGGTTATTAGAGTTTGAGACCGGGGACCATGTATTCATTTGGGGATCTCTAATTATTGGTGTAGGTTGGTTTATTAAGGTGAGGAAGCTTAGTCCTAAGTACAGTGGTCTATTTTAAATCGTTGAAAGAATTGTACCTATTGCTTACCATGTGACCTTGCCTTTTAATCTTACCCAAATTCACAATGTGTTTCATATCTCCCAACTGAAAAGGTATTTGCTAAACCTTTCACAGGTCATAGAATATGAGCATATTCAATTGCAGGATAATTTTTTCTATGTGGTAACACTAGAGAAAATTATTGATGCCAAAATCAAACAGCAGTGAAATAAGAGCATTTCTCTGGTGAAAGTAGTCTAGAAGGGCTTATCTTCTAATGAGGCAACCTAGGAACTTGAGGATAATATGAGGAAGCAGCATCTAGCTATTTAACTAAGGTACATTCATAAACTTTAAGGACAAAATTTATCTTTAGGGGGCTGAAATATAATAATTGGTTTTTCAAAAATTAAACCAAAATCAATATGATGATATAGGAGGACTATAAAGCAAAGCAAATTAAGAGTAATTAAGAATATAATATTAATTAGAATATCTAAAAATATAGTTAAAAGCCTAATGATAACCCAAAATCAGAGTTAAAAGGGCTAAACGGAGTGAATAGAGGGCCAGTGGCAAAATCATAATTTCAGTCAACATTTTGAAAACTCAAAGGAGAGAGTTTTAAATGATAAAATTGAGCTTATTAGAGTTTTTAGAGACCCAGAAACTCATAGGAACTGTTGAAATGGTTAAAACCTTCCGATATATAATTTAGGTCGTCTGTTGACCTAAATTTTGACCAGATAGTTTGGTAAGGTTTTAAATCCTATTAATTTGAAGCCAAATGCTTTTAATGAACTAGAAGACTTAAAGTTTAACGAAAGAAAAAATAGTTTTCAAAAAGGAGTTGAAATAAGCTCAAACAAATAAGTCAAAGTGTAAGGGACATGAATGGAATTTTGTAAAAGTTATAAATATTCTTCCTTTCCTCTTTATCTCATGCCACCCTCTCTCCCTTAACTTAACAGACATATTTTGACTCTAAAATAGAGCCTAAAGCAGCTTCTTGTGTCACATAAAAGAAAGGAGAAAGGGGGAAGAAAACAAGCTAAAAAGGGTAAGACATTATTCTCTTGTCATGCTTTTGCCTTCATTAACTTGATTCTCCTCCTTTTGCTATTTCTTTTGATGGTTTTAAAATTTTGAATGGTAGGATTTTGTGGCTGGTTCAGTAGAAGAAAAGGGGAATTCAAAGGAAACTTTGGAAGCATAAGAAACACCATTTAGTAAGGAATTAAACAAGGTATGATTTCTTGGGTAAAACTTGTCTTTCTTTGGTTCTTCCATGCCGTCTTAGTTTGGCCTGACTAGAACAATTTAGAGGGAGCTCAATTTTGACTTAAATTTGATAGGATATGGGATTTTGAAGCATTAGGATTAATATGGAATTAAAAAAATTCAATAGAAAGTTATAGGTTGCAAGAATTGGAACCTAAGGTTTGCATTGCACTAGAGAAAATATGAGACTTTAAAATGATATTTTAACCTATGTAACAATATAATTGAGTCAAAAAGAACTCAAGGAACCTTCATAGATGTTATTCCCCAAAAGAATTAGACAAAACCTCCAAGAATGGTCGTCCTTAAGCATTGTCTTGACCTAGCAAGAGTTAGAGCACCTAAGGAGAGTTTTCTTTAATTTTAAGGTTAGAAATGGTCTAGATATGAATTATAAATACCAAAGAAACCATTAACTTGAATTTAGAAACCTTATTTTAAAAAGTAAAAGTTTAGGATTCCATTATGCTTAAAGAAATAACTTAGTGTTAGGTTCTTTGAATTGAATTTGTGATAATTCTAATGCGTTTAAGTGGGATCATATGACTTATATTGGGTGAGATTTTGGAATCAAGATCTTGATTTGTATAGGTTGCTTCATTATGCCACTAAATGGAGCCATATGAAAACTTAAAGCTAAAAATCTTATGTAAGGCTTACTTGAGTCCAAATATGGTTCCCTTGATATATTTGTGCTTTGTTTCATATGTCTAGGCCAAACAAGTAAGAGTTTCCTCAAGTGCTTGTGTGAGGCCAAGAATCACAATTAAGAACCTAAGGAGAATTAAGTGTTTCTTTATACAAATGTAGCTCTTCATCTATTCTTGCATGCTTGTATTGGTTACTTGAATGTCATTGATTTCTTGTGTGTGTATGGATTGTAAATTGTGTTTGTTGTATTGGTTTGATGATTTTATGCAAATATATGATGTTGGTATGCATTTGAAATTGAAACGGCTCTTAATGTGTGAGGTTATGCTAAAAGTCCTTTGATTTGGGTTAGGTGAAGCCAGAAGTCTCTAATATGGGTGATATAAGGCCAAAAGTCTCAAGTGTGAATGAAGCTAAGTCAAAAACCCCTAAAAGTGGGTGATGTCAAACCCAAAGTCTCAAGTGAGTTGATGAGGCTAGACTAAAAGTCCCTCGATCTTGTTTTCTTCTTGATGGATCCATATGATTTCATATATATGATTATGTTTGATATTTGGATGTCTATTATACATACTTGCTTTTCTTTGACATAAAAGTAAGTCATATAAGTATGCTTGAAGGATGAATGAGCTATTAGAATTTATAGAATTTCACTCTCTTCTATATTATTTCTAACCATGTTTAGGGAACTCACAAGGAAGCAAAGATGGAGACCAAAGAGCATGAGTGGTTTTACTTTGATAATAATTTAGAATTTTGTGAATTTTACTACACATAAGAGGATATATATGATTATTTTATACTATAACCATTCCCACAATGTAAAAGTATGGGATTATAATGCAAATATTATTTTTGAATATAAATGCATAAGATTATACAATTTGACCGTATGTGAGCCATGAAATGTCTATGTCAATGGCAAGTGGATAAGTGAATTTGACTTGTATAAGGTTTGGGACATGATAAATCAATTATATATACTGTATTTTATATTTGAAATGTGCTAAAGTGGTCATATGAATTGAAGGACTCCATTTTGAACCATTTGAATCCAAACTTGCACCATATTGAGCCATCTTTTGCACTTGAATCAAACATAGGCCAAATCAATGAATTGTTAGATGAAAATTTGTAGGCATTTAGAGGTCACTTAGAGCTTTCCATAAAATCAAATAACACAATTTTTTGAGTTTTGTGAAATTTATTTTGATTTTCTAAAGTTGGCTGAAAATTGTAGAAATTACTGGGCATTGTTTATATGGTCTAATTTATGTTTTTGAGTATTAGAGAGGGCAAATGAACTCTAATACTTATGAAATTTTGCATACATATAGTTGATATTATAAGCTTTCCATAGTCTCTGAGTTTGTATGAAGCAGAGTTGCGTAACCAAAGATATAAATGTTTGAATTTTGGGTTCTGATTTATGTCTGAAAGCAGTAGCAATTACTGTTCCATAAGATTTTTGTGGCACAAATGAACTTGTTTTGACTTGAAATTTTTACAACATATAGCTCATGTTCTGTGCTTTCCATAAACACCTAATTTGTGTGAATCAAAATTTTGTAGCCCAAAGTATAAATTTTTTAAATTGGTGTCTAATATGTGAATTTGTATAAATGTGGTAGTTTACAGCATAAGGCTTGAGATCTAAGAATTTATGCTTCTTTTTATGAAATTCCATGCTGAACAAACTTATTTAGTATAAATCTTGAGATTTATATGATAAAGTTATGTAATTATATCTATTTGGAGAAATTGGGCCTTTAATGTCACTAAAAGTATTAAAAATAAGAAATTGGTATAATAAGTTTACTATCATATAGACTATGTGCTTATATTTTGCTGGTGTGGCAATCATAAGTACCTCCAACCATGTTTTTTAAAATTTGACATAGAACCCAATTATAGATGAATTCACAATGAAATCTGGAAAAACAAAACATAGAAGAAAAGAGTTATCAGTTAAAAAGAATTTTTTTATAAGAGTTTGAGTTTTAGTGATGGTTCGTTGGGCTAATTCTCTTTATTAAGAACCCCTCTTAAATGCCAACATTAAAATTAACCACTCTTTTATTAAAAGAGGTCATTTATCTAACATGCAAGTACTCATTAATCCATTAACCAAAATATTTGACAAAATTTAAAGACTACCAATTAGAATATTTTAAATTAAAAAAACATACTATAAGATATTATTTAATTATCTTTATTTCAAAATATCCCAACTTTAAATATGAAATATCCTAAATATATCTTTAATTTAAAAAAAATATCTCAACAAGTAAATTTAAATTTAATATTCCAACATTTTCCCCTTTAGTCCAAACAAAGTATACTAGAAAACATGTTTATGGGGAAATTAAATATATATTACAAGAATTGTAACAGTAAATCCATTAAATGAATAACTATTACCTTTCATGCATTACTTGTAAGATGTTTTTAGGTTTATAAGGTACTAAACTTTCATAAATAAACCTTAAATGTTTATTCAAGTCCTAACTCATATGCTTGTCAATCTTTCACTAAAATTGTATACCAATATATATAAATACAACAAACTAAAATTTAAATTTTCATTACTCTACTTACTTTAATTAGATCAAATATGGTCTAAAAGTCATTTAAGGCACATGATTCTTAAATATTTTCAAATGCATCCTTTTTGTTAAATGATTAGCTATCATTTCTTTTGTTTGAATGTGCTCTATGATTACTTAATCAGCTTTAACCCATTCTCTCGAAGCTAAATACTTGATATTGATATGTTTATTTTGATTTCTACTCTTCTAATTTTTAGCCAAGAAAGCTACAACTACATTATCATAATGTACTTTAATGAGCCTAGAGACTGAATCCACAATCTTAAGCCCAATAATAAAATTTGTCAACCATATATCTTGTGAACTTGCCTCAAAATATGAAACAAACTCAGCTCTTATAATGGAGGTGGATACCAAGGATTGTTTAGCACTTTTCTAAGAGATAGCTCCTTTAGCTAATAGAAAAATGTATTTAGATATAGACTTTTTTTAAGTCAATGCATCTTGCTAAACTGAGTTTAAATAATTAATAGCTTTCAAATTATCAGTCATTCTATAAGTAAGCATATATCCTTTAATACCCTTAAAGTGCCTTATGATCTTTTTTACAACTTTCCAATAATAAACTCTTAGATTACTTTGATATCAAAAGCTATATCAAGCCTTATATGGACCTATGTATACATTAGGCTTCCTATTAGTGAAACATATGGAACATTCTCCATCTCCTTTCTTTTCAACTCATTATTGGGACATTAAAATAAGCTAAAGTTGTCCCCTTTCACAATAGTTGCTACACTGAGTGAACATTCTTTCATTTTAAACCATTCAAGAATTTTATCGACATAGGTTTCTTGTGATAGTTCCAAGATACCTTGTGACCTATCTTTATGGATCCTAATGCCAATAATATAAGATGACTCACCCATATCTTTCATTTTAAAATTCTTAAATGAAAACTATTTTACCTCATGCAATAACCCTAAGTCACTTAAGGCAAGTAAAATATCATCCATATATAAAACCAAGAGTATGATCTTACTCTCACTAACCTTGTGATATATACATTGATCTATGATATTTTTAATAAAATCAAAAGATGTGATTATATCATGGAATTTGAGGTACCACTATTGTGAGGCCTTCTTAAAATCATAAATTAACTTTTTCAACTTGCACACCATATTCTCACTAATGGTTAAGGTAAACCCCTCACGCTATTTCATGTATACCTCTTTTCAAGGTCACCATTAAGGAAGGTAGTCATAACATCCATTTGATGCAATTCTATATCAATATCAGATACTAATGCCATGATGACATGGGAAAAAATATTTTTTGGATGCAAGAGAAAAAATCTCTCTGTGTTCATTCCTTCCTTTTAGGTAAAACCCTTAACAATCAACCTTGCCTGGT
Source organism: Erythrophleum ivorense (assembly GCA_026724425.1). Classification (NCBI taxonomy): domain Eukaryota; kingdom Viridiplantae; phylum Streptophyta; class Magnoliopsida; order Fabales; family Fabaceae; genus Erythrophleum; species Erythrophleum ivorense. The sequence goes on from JAIUCV010000005.1 coordinate 42,385,972, forward strand.
GTCATACCCAGTTCCTTTAAAATTGAACCAAAACCGATAAAATAATGAAAGGGAATCTTAAGGATAACATGAAATAAGGTAAATTAAGGCTAAATTAATAAATAGAGCATCAAGAAATGAGGGTAAGGAACTAAAAATGGCTTAAAATCGGAGCCACAATTGCTCAACAAAATAAATCAAAACGCGGTGACAAAATTATAATTTCAGGCAACGATAAAGAAAATATTGTTCACTCACAGTTGTCGAACTATTTAATATTAATGAATTTTTACTAATTTGCAGTATAATGCCTACCAGGTCATCTCTCATAGAGCTATTAATCAAATTAATTAGTTTAGGAATAATAAAACTAAAATTATGATAATTGGGGCTCGAATGTAAAGTCACACTAATTAAATCGAATAGTAAATCCATTAACAAAAATAAACTTTATCAGAATGATACGCATTCAATTCAGAATTCTTTCCTTGATATTTCTCTATCCTTCTCACCTAAAAATACCTCTGGTTTGATTTTTAATCCTTTAGTTACCTTTGATTAATATTCCTAAACTACCATTCAAGAATTTAATTGGTTCGTATTGCTAATCAGAATACAACCGCGCTTCTGTCAATAACACGAGCTAAACTAGTTTGCACTTGACAAGAGACGCACACAGAATCCTAACGTGCTTCATAATGAATTTATTTGATTAATCAACTGATTTAATCAAAATACATTCTCAAATAAATCAAATGAATCAGAATTCATGCAACAAAAATTATCTAACTAGAATGATAATAATTACATGAAAACAAAGAAAACAAAAACAAAATGCTTCTGAAATTCAAATCTAACCCAGAGTTCTATACAAACATGGACTTAAGTTTCTTATTAGGTTTAGACTCTGGATTGATCACCAAGAAAATTAGAAAGCCATGAAAAGACAAAAACAAAAATGAGAAGTAGATAAGATAGAATGTGTTCTATGGTAACATCTCCTCTTTAAATAGATGACGTTGCCTTCTTCCTTAAGAAATTCAATACCATTCTAGAAGTAACAATAAGATAATATCCAAATCCTTTTAGGACTTAATCAGATAATGTTCAAATCATTTTAACAGTCTTTTATCCAGCAAAATATAATTAAAAAATAATTTCACCTCCGTTGGATAAATAAATAAAAATGCATTTAAATTCCATTAATCTAAATTTAAACCACTTAATATAAAATAAGTCCAAAGTCATCAAAGTACCCACTATGAATTATTAATAAGATTAAATATGAGGAATATAAAATATAATAATGTTGCAATATCAAATTCTCCCATACTTAAACTTTTGCGCTCCTAGGCAAAACACACACAAAAAACAAACAAATAAAAAAAAATCGAAATGCAAAACTGTCAAGCTAAATACAATTCAAGTTTTTTAGATATTCAACGATCAAAGGCAATCTTTCTTGCTAATTGAGGAAGAACAACTAGCATGGCAATTCCAATTAATAAAAAAATGAATGAAAGTGATAGCTCCTCACTAGTTATGTGTTTACTCTCAAATTCTCTCAAGTGTTTAAGTTAAGTGTTCCTCTCAAATTCAATCTTCCATAACATCACTACCATAGGCTTATCTTCTCAATCTTCACTAACTAAGTCACAAGCAATACATAAATCAAAAAGACTTTTATTCAAAGTTGTAATGGGCCTAAGGTATGAAACAAATGGTAAACAAAAGAACTAAAGGCGCAATAAGAGACAAAGCAGATACTTAAAATCATAAAAAACAATAAAAAAAGAACATAGAATGGAACAAATATGCATTTCAAGGTCTTAATCATTGTAAACTAATACATGCTCAACGAAAATCAAAGTAACTTTCTTTTCTTCTCTTTTTTATCATTCTTTTTGTTTCTCTTTTTTTTTTCTCACAAATATTTCTTTTTTATTTTTTTTTCATAAAGATTTTTTTCTTTTTTTCCTTTTTTTTTGGCATCTCTAAAGAGAACAAGTTAATTTACTTAATATTGACATAAAATTGTAGCATATCCATCCATCCTACAAAAATATAATTGTAACACCATAATTTCCTAACTCATCTCATCATACACACATTCCTCATCTCATTATGTTCATGAAAGAACAAGAAAAAAGGGAGAAACTAATGGATTTCTTTGCGTTGCATCATACTTAAAAGTTTCATTCGGTGTCACGTGGACCGTGAGAGCTCATACTATACATCCTCGTATTTAATTATATTATTACAACTCATTTGCATCTCAAAATCATGCCCACAACTCATGGAAACCAAAATGGAGTGTGGAATATGGAAGTTCATTCTCGGCTAGAATTGCCCCATTTTCTGACCAAATTTAGAAAATCACAACTAAATCTAGAAAAATCAAAATCATGCAATCTTGGTCATTTTAGAAAGCTATGGATATCTACTTCACACTAAAAATACTTCTAGAGCATAAAATTCATCACAAAGGGTGTTTGACATCCAAAAAGCTACTAACATCGCTGCTGCCTGGGCTGCTATTTTAGATTACTGATATAAAATTCTAAAATTCATAACTAATTATATAAAAATTTGAATCATACAAATTCAGTCATTTTGGAAATATAAAAATGTTAAATTTATGCTAAAAATAATTCTAGAATGAAATGATACATTTAACCATTGGAAATATATAGAACAGTGACTAAACTCCTGGGGCGCCACTGTTACTGACAGCTAACTTCAAAAATGCATAACTCTTTGCTCAGGCCTCTAAATGAGGTGATCTTAGTGGTCACAGAAAGCTTATGACCTCTAGTTTATGCCTATAAAATTTCACAAGCATTTGACACCATTATCCTATCTGATGACACAAAATACAAATCTGCCAGTGTGAACAGTGCACATACCAAAATCAATAGAAAATTCTAACTTTGAAAATTCATCAAATATTCTCTGGACCTCCAAAAATTATGTTCTTTAGCTTTCCAAAAAGCTCTCAATGACATCTAATTTTATACCAAATCTTAGATTAAGAAGAGTTCATTTGGTCAAAAAGTGATATAGTGTTCCATTATGGTCAAATTTGGCTCCATATGAGGTACCAAATTTGTCAAATGGTTTTCCCTTGGTCTTAGCACCTTTTGGCCAAGTCTAAAAGTATATTTAAAACTTGTGTGAGCTGCCCAAATGGTTCCAAACCTCATGTATCTCATTTTGGCCTTTTCATCCACACTTATACACATTTGCATCAAACTTCCAATTTGCATAACTTGGCATTACATACCCAAATTCATTTCTAAAGTTCATACATCATATCCATACATGTATACATAACATAATATCATATTTACATGTGTCTCAAGGGTCATGTGCCATTTACAATAATCATATATATTATTGAACATCATTATGGTTCAAAAAGAGTAAAAGCTAGACATATGAATGTCAATCTCTCTTCTTCAATGTTGTTAGCTCCCATTAGCATATCCGCTTGGTCCACCTAGCATTTTAGAGCATTGGAGAGGAGGGAATGAGATTCAAAGAATCCCAATAGCTCATCTCTCATTCAATCATACATAATGAATGCAAACAAGTCTCATAAATGCATGTATGATCATATGGACATGTGAAAATATTCAAGAAGCATTTTCATCATTTAAGAAAGTCAAACATAGCATACAAAGGCTTGCCAAGTAAGTGGATTGGCCTAACCCAATTTCTTGTGGACGTTGGACTTGCCTCACCCATTCTTTAATGCATTCTTGAACTCAACCATACTCTTGAGAGCCCACTTTGCTTTTGGGAGACTCTTTGCTTTGTCTTAACTAATCTTAATGGTTCTTGGCTTATCCTCATTATATCTAAGGGTTCTTGGCCTCACTACACTCAAGCAAACCTAAGCACACATCAAAATATTATATGAAACATAATATTTCATCATAAAACCATGGCATATGAAATCATGCTAGCATACTTTTCATGGTTTGAAAATACACATACACACATTCTAAGACAAGCTAACACACATCCATGTATGAGAGAAGGTGGAGGGAGCTACCTTGTGTAACACCTTAACCTCTAGCTCATACCCAACATGCCCTCTTACTCATATGCACGTGCGGAACTCACAAGGAAGATAATTTACTCTACCTTATGCTTCTTTCTCTATGGCACTATGTGTGAGTAGAGATCCACTTAGAAGTAACATGGATCGATTGAGCTCTCTCTATACTTCCTCATGCTCAATTACACTATTGAGACTTATTTCAATCCCCACAATATGCTTTGAACTCATGGAAAACAAAAAGGGATTGGAGACATGCATTTTCGCTATTGACAGATTTTGCTTCATTTCTGGGCTAAGTTTGAAAATCCATAACTAAATGCAGAAAAATCGTAACTGCATGATATGGGTCATTCTAGAAATCTTGAGATGTCTACTTCATGCTAAAAATACTTAGAAGTCTCAATATCTCACATACTCTGCGTTTGACATCAAAATCGTCCACTGGTCAGAGGGGGCTTCTTTGCTGTCACAGTTTACTGATATGGACTTTGAAAATGTCTAGCTAATTCTACAAAAATCCAATGCTCATAGACTATATCTCTATGGAAATATGTGGATGTTAGCTAGAGGAGAAAAATATCTCCAGATCAATTCACCACACCAATTTCCCGAAAACCGATGAAACAGTACCTCGGGTCTGGTTAGGTGTCTGATTCTGGGCAGGAACTTCAAAATTGCATAACTTCCTCTCTAGACCTCTAAATGAGGTGCTTCTAGTTCCTACAAGTCACTGTGACCATCTAGTTTCTGTGTATAAAATTTCGTAGCCATTGGACTACGTTTACCCCTCGGATGACACGATTCTCAAACTGACCAAATGAACAATGTTTTCTGAAATCTGATTTTCTGATGTCAACTTTGAAAAATCATAGAAAATGCTCTAGACCTCTAAATGACATGAACTCTAGCTTCTCAGAAAGCTCTAAACACAATCTAGCTACATGTTAAATCTGATAACAAGAAGAGGTCATATGGCTAATCTATGACATCATGTGCAAGAAGGCCCTTTCTTGGCCAAAAGTGGGGTTCATAAGGTCCAATCTTTGCTTTTCTACTTCTATGACTCTTTGAGCACATGAGAAAGCATCTATAGGAGCTATCAATCATGCCTCAAGTATCTAATAACTTAGATTGGAGAAACTCACTATCCCATGCCCACTTATGCACCCATATAGTCTATACTACTTTGAGTATTGCATATCAAAATTGCCTCTTCATTCATCATAAACTTCATTCTCATACATTCATCATTCATACATACATTATCTTACAAAAACTCTTAAGAACTACATCATATACATAAGTACTTTACATATACAACTCTCATGTACAACACATTACAAGAAGCCTTTACACTCTCCTTTAGCTTCCCTAGCCTCATGCTTGGTGGTGGTTCCCATCTCTAATCTCACTTGGTCCACCTGGCATGGTTGGATGGTGGAAAGGGAGGGTGAGATTCATGGAATCTCAGTAGTTCAACTCTCATTCAAACATACATATATTGCATGCAACAAGTCTCATGATGCATGTATGGCATGTTAGCATGTAAAAACCATGATGAAAACATTTAAAACATATGAAATGGCCATGTACAACATTTAAGAGCTTGCTAAGTACTTGGATCAGCCTCACCCATTCCCTTGTGGCTTTTGGATTTGCCTTCCCATACTTCAGAGATCCTTAGACTCACCCTTACTCTTTGGGAGTCATCCTCACTTTTAGGAGACCTTTTACTCTTGTCTCAACCAACTTAGGGCTTTGGCTCATCCTCACATTGGTTATAGGGTTATTGGCTTTTCCATTTCCTCAAGCAACACCCAAAATAATCATTTAAATCATCATTTCAATCATAACACATCATCATGCTAACACATTTCTCATAGCTCATATCATTCATACACACAAGCAAGACAATGTAAACACACAATTATGCATGAGAGAAAGTGGAGAGAACTACCTTGTTAGCTATTCACTACTTCCTCTTTCAATTGTCTCCTCCCTTGTGGATTTCACTACCACTTCTAGATGGGGGAACTTCTCTTGAGCCTAACCACACAAAAGCATGGAATTAATACCTTAATACTTGATTCTTAAGCTAAGGATCTCTTTCTAGCAACCCTACTAAGCATGTCAAGTTAGGGTTCTTTCTCTCACTAGAATTCATTAACTATTCTTTCTCTTCTCTTAAGCTCTCAACTCTTAAGAAGAGAAAGCAAGGAAGAGAAGGCTACATGACTTCTAACCTCCCTTAAGAGTGGTTTTCCACTCTCCCTCCTCTGAACCAAGCTCAAAACATGGCTACTTTAACTATTAAAACCTTGGGAAGAGAGGATAAGAGGAGAAGAGTAACATACTAAGAGAAAAGCCATGGAATTCCTTACCTTTCTTGGTCTTCCTTCCTCTCCTAAGCTTCTCTCTCTCTCTCCTCCTCCCTTTTCTCTCTCTTAAAGTGAGCTTAAGTCGGTTACAGAGTGAAATAATGAGTTGGGATGGTTTAAAAAGTCAAATTCTCTATTTTTACGCTTTTTCGGACTAACCCTCGCTATAGCGAGCCATAACCCTCGCTACGGCGAGCTCGAATAAGTCCCAGAACTCTGCCTTCGCTATGGCGTTCGCTACGGCGAGCAACTCCCTAGATTTTGTATAGGGGTGCCCGAACTCGCTATAGCTAGAAGCTTTCTCGCTATAGCTAGAAGGCAGTCTCGCTATAGCTAGACCATTTCTCGCTATAGCGAGCAGGTACATTCGCTATAGCTAGGCTGTAGCTAGCAGACTTAGAAAATTTTCAGCTTCTAAAAATTTTCAGCTTTTCTTTTCCTTCCTTTTTCTTTTCTCATTTCTTTTCTATTTTCTTTTTCTTTTCTTTTTCTTGGCTGTTACATTACACCTACAGAGCCACCAGAGGTATTATCCCCGTCCTTCCCGGTTCATGGGCTTGGTTACCCTGCCTTCCCGGTTCGTAGGGGTTTTATCCCCAAAAGGCGCCTCTGGTGGGGGAAGGCTTCGCCCCCACTTATAAGCCTTAGCCCCAGACCATTCCTGGCCGATGTGGGACTTCACAATCCACCCCCCTTTTGGGGCCAACCCGTCCTCGGGTTGCACATGGACCAGGCCCGCTCTGATACCAACACCTACAGAGCCACCAGAGGTATTGTCCCCGTCCTTCCCGGTTCGTAGGCTTGGTTACCCTGCCTTCCCGGTTCGTAGGGGTTTTGTCCCCTTGGGGTTTTATCCCCAAAAGGCGCCTCTGGTGGGGGAAGGCTTCGCCCCCACTTATAAGCCTTAGCCCCAGACCATTCCTGGCCGATGTGGGACTTCACACCTTGCTTGCATTTACACACTTTTTCCTTAAGCCTTAACTCTTCTCCCTTGACCTCACACACCCAAGAAGGTGGAGACCATTTCTCTTGGCCTAGACACACCAAAAGAAACATGAATTACTCATGGGAACTAGCCTTGGCAATATACATACTTTATATGATGCTACTTTGGTTTATGGCTCCATTATGCTTCCATAAGGTACTTAATGGAGCAACTTCAAGAATTCATGATCTTGGCTCCCTTCTCTCATTTAATCTATGATTCTTGACTCCATTTAGACTTCTTGGAGTCATCACACAATTATTTTAAAGAGCCTAGCTAGGAGTTGCTTCATTATGCTACATTATGGAGCCTACACTTCCATCTCACTATCCATGGCTTCTAAAATTTTTTCAAGGCTTCCTCTCATCCTCTTCCATCCTACATAACTCAAAAATAAGCTTGAAACAAATTAAAACTTCCCCTTGGTACTCTATCTAGCCTAGGCCAATATTATGGAAGCATTTGGGGTTCAAGGGGTTTCCAATTTTTTCTTGATGGGAGAGTCACTTGGGAGGCTTCCTAGAGGTCTTAGAAGCTCAATTAAACACTTACATAGCCTAGGAAATTCATGAATCAAAACAGATTTTATAAACTCTTCAAGAATCCTACACTTTGCTAACTTGAAATTCAATGGCTTTTACTTGGTTTTCTTTGCATATTCTAAATTCCCACACCCTAATTCATGTGATTCATTCTTGGTTTGGCCAGAAATTTAATCCCTCATGGCTGGTCTTACATGGGGGGGAATTGAAGAGAAGAGGAGCAAGGAGACCTAAGCTTAGGAAGTAGCAAAATACCTTGGATTCTTGGTTTTCTTGGTTTGTTCTTCACTTGGTTAGCCTCCCCTCACCAAATCCGAAAATTCCACTTCTGTTCTGCCTTCAAAACAACACTAAATTAAATGCCAAAACCATGAGAAGGAAGAGGAAGAAGAGGGGAAGAAGTTTAACAAGACAAAGAGTAGAAAAAAGTGGCTAAAACTTATACTTTTCAAAACTTCTTCTTCCTTCCTTGGCCTCCCCTCTTGTGTGCCACTCTTAGCCCTTCTTAATTCTATTTTAATGTGTGAGAGAGTGGGTGAGGAGATCTTAGCAGAGGAGGGACATTTTTATAGGCTAGGGATTCATTTAAGCAACTTTCAAAATTTGCAATTTAGTCCCTCTTCGTAGTTTTGTTCGTTTGGGCTCGTTTCAACTCTTTTTTAAAATATTTATTTTCCATCATATTCCTTAGGCTCTTAATCATAAGAATTACCATTGGAATCACTCAAAAAGGATCTAAAACTATTTTGAACTGTTCAATCAAAGTTTCGGTCAACTAACAGTCAAAATTGCTCACCAGAGGGGTTTCAACTATTCTAGGGGTTCCCATGGTATTCAGGGCCTCTGAGAATCCCGAAAAGCTCAATTTTTTCATTTAAAAAGCCTTCTTATGAGTTTTCCAAATTTTTCAAAAATTACAAAAATGCCCCTACTTTCTTCAGCAATTTTTTTGAGCTCTTCTAGCTCTGGTTTTTAGGCATTTTAAACTTTAAATCCTCATTTTTTTAATATTTAAAATTTTATCATAATTTTAGTTGGCCCCAATTCCTTCTATTTCGAGAACCTCCTTTTATATTTGGCCTATTTCTGATGTTTACGGAAAAATCGAACATTGTGTTTCTCACGTTTACGGAGGGATTGGATGTTACAATAATACTCTTAATAATCAAAAGTATCATAAACAAAGTGGGACCAAAAAAAAATTTCTGGGATAAAGGGTTAAAAAGAAAACATAAAATTCTTAAAATGGAAACAAAGACAAAGGATGAAACATAAGCGGGATAGCTATTTGGCTATTTCTACAATAAAAGAAAAGAAGAAAGAATGTCTTAATCATCTTTATGAATACTTGTACAAATATAGTTTCAATTAAGAATCAAAACAAGTTTTAGAGTGAACATCATGATAGGCGAATACTCTCATAAGAAAGAAATAATAGAAGGCCTAAAATCCTCACAGATTTAAAAACTATCACATGCAGTCTATTAAAATCAAATTCATTGCCAATTTACTTGACTTACTGAAAACAAGATTGATTCCTAATCATGTTGAAATCCTTCCAAACTTAAATTGTTTCAACTTTTTTTTTTATTAAAGAAACCTAAATATTGCAAGAAAAATAAGAAAAAATTGGATATACCAAAAAACAAACTAAAAAAAGAGTTGAATGAATGAGTTTTTCCTTCCCAACACTTAATATTTACATTGTCATCAATATAACAGCAATCTAATTCACCAATTAAATAGAAGACAAGAAAGGAAAAGAGGAGGAAAAAAATACAACGGAGTCATTCAAATGAATGAAGTGCTGTAAAGATGTAACCCCTCCATTGTCTGCTCCTAAAATCCCTCATAAAAATGTTTAAGCCTTTGCCCATTCACCATGAAGCACTTGTTGGTTAACTCATTCATAATCTCAACTGCACTATAAGAAAAAACATGAGTAACTATAAATGAACTAATCCATTTAGAATGTAACTTATCAGACATCTGCTTTAGGCAAGAATTGTAAAGGAGGACTTTTTCACCAATATGAAACTCTTTTCTTTCAATTATCTTATCATGCATAACCTTGGTTTTCTCCTTATAAATTCTAGAGTTTTCATAGGCTTTTAACCAAATTGCTTCAAGCTCTTGAAGTTGCAATTTTCTTTGAGAACTAACTTAAGATAGATCCATATTACACTTTTTTACTACCCAATAAGCTCTATGTGTAACACCATAATTTTCTAACTTATCTCATGCTAGTCTCATGCTTTAACCCATGTATCTCACGTAAAGAGCAAGGAAAATGACATTTAAATAATAAATTTCTTAGCATTGCGTCGCATATAAATTTTTTATTCAGTGTCCCGTGAACCATATGAACTAATGTATCACATTCTCATATTTAATTACATAGATGCAACTCATTTCCATCACCAAAATTGACTTACAACTCATGGAAAGCAAGGGAACACATAAAATTCATGAATGTAATTTCAACCAGAATTGTCCCACTTCTGTCACAAACTTTGAAAAATCATAACTAATTTTAGAAAAATAAAAATTATGCATTCTTTACCATTCTAGAAAGCTACATATATCTAATTTATACTAAAAATATGCCCAGGCTATGAAACACAACACAGAAGACATTTAACATTCAAAAAGGTATAGAGGTATGGCTGACTATTGGTACTAATACAGCTTTCTACTATAAATTTCAAAAATATCTTATTGATTTAAAAAAATCTAATCTATACACATAATACCAATATAGAAAGCTATGGATGTTAGCTAGAGAAAAAAAATCATTCCAGACTATTCCAGAAGCGTTTAGCCCACGAAAACGAATCAAATAGTGGCATAGGTCAGACTGGATGCCTAATACTGGATGAAAACTTTGAAAATAAATATCTCCCTCTCTAGGAATCCAAATGAGGTACTTCTAGTTGGCATAAGTCCATGGGAAGGTTTAGTTTATGTTTATAAAATTTTATGGCAATTTGACATCATTTGCCCTATGAATGATAGAGTTTCATTTTAGACCAAAGCTACAGTGACAGTAGCAAAAACCAGAAAAATTTCTAATTTTAAAAATTCACCAAATATTCCATAAACTTCCAAAAATTTTGTACTTTAGCTTCACATAAAGCTCTTAACAAGCTCTAGATGCATGCCAAATTTTAGACCAAGAAGAGCTCATTTGGTTAAAAAGTGATATAGCCTCATGAAATAGTCATTTTTGCTCCCTATCAAGAGTCACTTTGGTCCAAATGGTCTCCTCTTGAGTTTGGCACTTCTTGGGCAAGTCTAAAAGCATAATTATGACTTGGGTAAGCTCCCAAGTGGTTCCAAACCCCATACATCTCATTTTGGCCATTCAACATCCATTAATACACTAAACATACATGCCATTCGAGGGTCCAAAATCACAATCTCATTGATTTAATGTTACATAAAGTTTACATGGAATCCATACATCATGTTACAAGTGCTCAAGGTCTTCTACTACCAAAAATAATATATACAAAGCTTCTTTAACATTCCATTACAAGTTAGACTACAAAATAAACAAGGTATAGCCATTCAATGTTCTTGGCTTACATTTCCTTAGTTTTGAGCACCACCTAGACATTTCAAGAGTGAGAGGGAAAGGGGAGTGAGATTCCAAGAATCTTAATAACTCATACACATCCATTCACATACATTCAAGGCATACATATATCAAGAATACAAATATGCAAGTATAAAGTGTGCAAAGCCACATATCCATGCCACATTAATACAACAAACCATTTATGTGCCCTAAGGACTTTTGGTTTTGTCTCACCCCATTTCTAGGACTTTTGGAAGTACCTTACCCTTAGCCTAGGGACTTTTGACTTAGCCTCACCCACCAAAGGGACTTTTGGCCTAGTTTCACCAATGCCTTGAGACTTTTGGCATATCCTCACCCACTTTAAGGGACTTTTAGTATCACCTCACTCTTAAGAGTCAATCTCACATACAAAGGCATTCAAGAGCATACATTGGTACCAATGCAATTTCAAGAGATCATGTGGCATATTACCAAATCATAAGAACACATACAAGCATACCATGACATACATATGCACACAAGAAAGTATGAAGAATAAGGTGGAGAGCTACCTTTAATTTATGCAAGTTTACTTTGCTAATTCCTTCCTTTCCTTGATTTCACAAGAACACTTAGGTGGTTGGTTGTTCTCTTGGCCTAGACATCACAAGGAACACACAATCACATACTTGAAGCAAGCCAAGACACTAAACTAAAGCTTAAACACACACTTGGTTTCACACTTGGCATTATGGTTTCATAATTAGTCTAATGAAGCAAGTCTTGGAATTCAATTTCTAAGTTCCATTTTCTTATTATTTCTAGACTTCTTGGACTCATTTAAAGTCTTGGAACCATCACATATTCACTTACGCAATTGGAAATCTAAGTTGCTTCATAAAGCACCATTATGGACATCATTACTCCATCTCTCATTCCATAGCTCTTAAATTTTTTTCAATGGTTTCTCCCATCTTCTAACATCATATAAAATCTCAAATCAAGGCTAGGGCAAATTAAAACATCCTCCAACCTCATACTCTTGCCTTGGTCGAGATTAGTGAGCATAATGGGGTTCAAGAGCTTCTTGATTTTTCCTTGATGGAAGAACCATTGGGGAGGTTTCTAAGGGTCTTAAGAGCTCAAGGAAACATTCAAATGGCTAAGGGAATACTCACACAAAATCAAATTTTATAATCTTTTCAAAAACCTAACACTTTCCTAACTTGCATTTCAATGAATTTCCTTGCAATTTCTTGCCATAATCCATCTCTCCAAGGTCTAAAACCCTTGTTTCCCTCTTGGTTTTGAAAAGAAAATGCCTCCCCCGTATGGTTCTGGTCTAGGGCGAAAATCCACCAAGAAAGAAGCAACAAGGAAAAGCAACAACAACAAGTAGTTACTTTAGTTTTAAGCTTTCTTTCAATGCTCTTTTTCCTTGGTTTGCTTCCTCTTATGAAATTTGAATTTCCCTCTTATGTTCTAGCCTAAAAATAGAACCAATCATCTTAAGAAAACCATAGAAAGAAAGCCAAGAAGGAAAGAAAGAGAATTGGAAAAAGAAAGAGCATGAAATTCTATAAATTTCCTTACCTTTTTTTAAATTTTTCTCCTCCTCCTTCTCCTCCTTTTATGCACCTAGAAGAAAGCTTTCATTTCTGAAATTTGGGCAGAAGAAAAGTCATGCTTAATGAGGGAAGAAAAAGGGAGAAACATGTGGAAGGTTATGGAAGATTCAAGAAGCTTATGTTTCTAATTTTGTCCTTCCGTAATAGCAATTTTGTTTCGATTTTGTTTTAGCTCCTTTTTTAGAACCGTCATTTCCATCATAAAATTTAGGTTCCCAATTTAATAAAATACCATTGAAATTACTCAAATTGAAGCTAAAACCTTACCAAATGAACCGGTCAAAGTTTGAGTCAACTGACGTTAAAAAACGTACATCGGATGGACTTTACCAGTCTCGGGGCTTCCTATGATTTTTGGGGCCTCTGAGAACCCTGGGCAACTCAAACTTTCATTTAAAAAGCCCTCCTATATCTTTTTCCAAAAGTTACACTTATTTATGAAAATGCCATTATATTTCGTCAATTTTCGTTACAATTTGTTTCTCCATCCTAACTCCATTTTTCTTTTCATCTGAGCCTGGAATTATCATTTTTAAGAGTTTAGGACTCTACCCAAATGTTTTGGGACATTATCTAGCTCATTTCAAAAGACTTGCTTTTATATAGCTCATTTCGTCATTTTACAAAAATTGCATTCGTTACACTATGCTCAATCTTAACTGGTAGGTGACATGCTTTACCAAAAGCCAACCTATAGGGTGATATGCCTATAAGAGTTTTGTAGGTAGTACGATAAACCTATAGTGCATCCTCTAATCTTTTACTCCAATCCTTTCTGTTAGGTTACACTGTTTTCTCTAAAATTTGTTTTATGTCTCTATTTGAAACTTCTGCTTGACCATTTATTTCTGGATGGTAAGGGGTGGCTACTTTATGGAGCACACCATACTTGCAAAAGAGGGTTTGCATGTTTTTGTTACCAAAGTAAGAGCCTTGATAGCTAATAATTGCTCTAAGTATGCCGAACCTGCAAAAAATATAAGATCTAATAATGAAACCAAAAGAAATAGGAAATAGTCCCATGAAGTCAATATTGCAAACATCAAATATCTCACAGAACAACAATGGTTGTTAAGGCATCTCACTCTTACAAGAAATATTACCTATCTATTGACATCGTGTATAGTTCTTACAAAAAGCATATGCATCCCTAAATAAGATAAGCCAAAATAGTCCAGAATCTAAAACTTTCCTAACAGTACGCTAAGGACCAAAATGGTTACCACATGCAAGTGTATGACAAAAATGTAAAATAGATGTAAACTCAGGGTCAAAAATATATCTCCTAATAATCTAGTCGCTACAAATGCACCACAAGTAAAGGTTATCCCAAATATAATATTTTGCCTCACTCTTAAGTTTATTAATTTGGTGCTTTTTAAAATAAGCAGGCAATTCATAAGTAACTAAGAAATTTACCATATCTTCATACCAGGGATCTTTACCATGTAACGAGTACAACTGTTCATCTTAAAAACTATCCCTTATAGCAGATGAATTTGATGAGTGAGGTATTCTATTCAAATGGTCAGCCATAAGATTTTCTACTTCATTCTTATCTTTGATTTCTATGTCCAATTCCTATGGGAGCAACATTCACCTAATAAGTCTTGCTTTCGCATCAAGCTTTTGAGTAGGAACTTTAAAGGTGCGTGATCAAAATAGATAATAACTTTAGAACCAAACAAATAAGAACAAAACTTATCTAAAGTAAAAACAATAGGTAAAAGCTCCTTTTCAGTAGTTGTATAATTAGCCCGAGCTTCATTTAAGGTGTGGGATGCATGAGAGATCACATGAGACTTCTTGTCTATCCTTTGAGAAAGAATTCCACCCACGGTAAAGTTAGATGCATCATACATCAATTCAAATGAAAATTCCCAATTAGGAGATTGGATGATAGGTAGAGTGGTTAGCCTTCTCTTTAACTTATAAAATGCTAATGTACATGACTCATCAAAATTAAAATTAGCATCCTTTTGAAAAAGTCTAAGCAGTGATAGAGAAATCTTGCTAAAGTCTTTGATGAATTAGCTATAAAAACCTATATGGCCAAGAAAAGAATATACTTCCCACACACAAGTGGGGTAAGGTAAAGAAGCAATCACATCTATTTTAGCTCTATCAATTCCAATGTCATTTTTAGAAACTACATAGCCTAAAATAATTCCTTACTCTATCATAAAATGATATTTTTCAAAATTTAAAACCAGATTTTTCTCAATGCATCTTTTTAAAACCATTCCTAAACTCATCAAACAGTTATCAAAAGATGTGCCATAAATAGTAAAATCATCCATAAAAACCTCCATGTAATGTTCAAAGAAATTAGAAAAAATGCTTACCATACATCACTAAAATGTGCTTGGAGCATTACAAAGTCCAAATGGCATCCTCCTGTATGTAAAGGTATTAAATGGGTAAATAAATGTAGTCTTTTTCTCATCTTCTGGCATAATGTGAATTTAAAAGTAACCAAAAAAGCCATATAAGAAACAGTAATGAGATTTGCCTGCCAATTTTTATAACATTTGATCTATAAAAGGAAGAGAGGAATGGTCTTTTCTAGTAGCTTGATTCAACTTTCTATAATCAATGCAAACTCTCTAACAATTATGAACTCTCATAGGGATAAGCTCATTTTTCTCATTAGGCACCATTATGATGCCAGTCTTCTTGAGGACTACCTACACTGGACTCACCCATTTACTGTCAAATATAAGATAAATAATACTAGCTAAAAGTAATTTACTTACCTCTTTCTTCACGACATCTAGGATTGTGGGATTGAGTTTTCTCTGTGGTTGACTTACTAGTTTGGCTCCTTCTTCTAATAAAATTCTGTGCATACATGTGGAAGGGCTAATTCGTAGAATATTTGTCAATATCTAACCTATTTATTTTTTCTTTTCCCTTAACAATTTTAACAACATCATTTTATGATTAGGTGGAAGGTTATTTACTATTATTATTGGTAATTTATTTTCTTCTTCCAAGAAAGCATATTTGAGATTATCAAGTTAATGTTTGAGGTTAAGTGTATGTGGTTGCTATATGGAAGGTACTAATCTTTGTGAATTTAAATGTAGAGTGGCCTCCACTTGTTTATTTTTTTTTCAACAGAGGAAAAAGTATAAAAGAAATTGATAGAATTAGAATGGAAATCAGAAGCAGAATTAGAATTCAAGAATGCATCAATCTCAGAACATGTAGTACATTTATTAAGTCCATCATAACATTCTAAACATTGAATTGCATCTATAAATTCAACCATGTCAGTATCTATGTCTACACAAGTATTAACAACTAACAAGTCTATTATATTTATATGCAACATGGAATGTTCTTCTAAAGGAAGTCTTATGGCATCAGAAATATTAAAATAAATAATATCACCACCAAATTCCATTGATAAAGTACCATCATGCACCTTAATTATTATTTTAGCAATTTTCAAAAATGGTCTACTTAGAATTAGTGGTGCATGTCCATGTATATTGTTATTCTCCATATTCAGAACATAAAAATTAGTAGGGAAATTTAATCTTTTGCCTTTACTAGAACGTCTTCAAGTACTCCTGCAGGGTAGGCTATGCTTCTATTTGCTAACTGAATCACCACTCCTATAGGCATTAATTCTCCAATATGCAAAGAGGAATACATAGACTCAGGCATTACATTAATGGAAGCTCTTAAATCTAACACAGCATTATTGAACTGCATATTTCCTATTGTGCAAGGAGTGGTGAATGTGCCAAGATCTTTGCATTTAGTAGGCATAGCTAATTGAACCAAAGCTAATATGTTTCTCCCCATGCTAACTTTCTCATTCCATTTCAACTTCCTCTTATGTGTACACAGCTCAATAAGAAACTTCACATATTTTAAAATATGTTTGATTGCTTTTAAGAGAGGGATATTTGCTTCCACTTTTCTAAACGTCTCCATAATTTTCCTATCTAATTCATCCTCTGCAATTTTCTTAGACTGCATAATTTAGTTGAAAAATGGAAGGGGTCTAGTGTATATGGAATTCTCTCCCCTTTCTGCGATGTTCTTGCCTTAGATTGAACGAGGCTATTGTTTTATGTCACCTTCTTTTTCTTGCAATGCCTTTATTTGAAGTGTGATAGGCCCATTTACTTACTTACCATTCCTCAAGGTTATTACACTGACAATGCCTCTCGGGTTGGTCATGAGTGATTAAGGTAATTGGGCAGAACCTTGACTTCTCAACTCATTGATATTTGTTGTAAGTTGGCCAATCTAGGTCTCCAAACTCTGGTTCACTATTGGAATTGGACTGTATTTACTGCTGACTGCTTCACTATGTCTTCTAGACTTAGTTCTGACTGGTTTATCTATTGCATGGGTTATCTCATAGGTTGTTGGTTACTTAGGTTAGGAGCATTAAATTTTTGTTATTACTGTTGTTGGTTAAACCTAGAGCCATATCTTAAATTCGGATGATCTCTCTATCCGGGATTGTATGATACTACTTAAAGGTCACATCTATTCTATTATTGCTGTAAAGGTCTAGCAAAGAAGATGCCAGCACATGATTCTGTATTATCTTGCAACTGGGGACACTAATTTGTAGTATACGTGGTTAACGAACAAATACCACATAGAGGTGCAGGGAGTTATCTTTGCCCAAGTGCTAGCTATTTAACCATGGAAGCCAACTCCTCAAATTTATTTTCTATTCTTTCTTGATCTATATGAGTGGCATAGATTTTGTTTACACCTCTAGTTGGCATGTTTATTCATATGTCGAAGTATTGTGTATTCTGTGCCATATTAGCAATGAGGACTCTGGCAGCAACTGTAGTTTTGTTAACTAATGCTCCTCTTGCAACTGCATCAACCATACTTCTATCCATGGGTAACAAGCCTTCATAAAAGGACTAAATCAAAAGTTAGTCAATGATCTAATGGTGAAGACAATTTACACATGGTTTCTTAAACCTCTCCCAATACTCATACAATGTTTCTCTGTTCATTTGTCTAATACCACTAATCTCTTTTTGGATGGCAACAGGTCTGGAGGTGGAAAAGAATTTCTCCAGAAATATCCTCTTCAATTCATTCCATGAAGTTATGGCTTGAAGTTAAAGATAATAAAGCCAATCTTTAGCTGCCCCATCCAATGAGAAGGGAAACGTTCCAAACTTGATGTGTTCTTTTGAAACTCATTATGGCTTCATGATGGAACAAACCATATGGAACTCCTTGAGATGCTTGTGTGGATCTTCACCTGCGAGACCATGGAACTTGGGAAGCAAATGTATTAATCAAAATTTAAGTTCAAAAGTAGTATCGAGTTCAAGATATTAAATACACAACGAATGGTAGTATTCATCAGGGGCAGCCAGTTTCTTAAGATTCCTATCATCATTACCAACTATATCTACTACTTCAAAATCAGAATCCAAATTCAATTGGCAATTACTCCCTATATTGTCTATTATCTCATAAAATAAATAAGTAGTCACAGCTTCTTTAATCTTACGATTTCTAAGTTGTGTATGAAAACTCCTATCAATCTTTGGATCAAACTTAACAAAATCTCTATTGAAAAATCTTGTCATGCACCAAGAATGAAATAAAATGAAAGAAAACACCTAAAAATTACCAAGAAAAATCAAAATAAATTCAAAAAAATTAGAAAATTTGTAAAAATTCAAAGCAAAAAATACCAAAAATTGAAAAAGTGATCTAAATAATAGAATTTGGCCAAAAAGTAGCTTAGCCCATAGCAACACTATGATTTTGATTTCTTACAACACCTATAACCTATATACCAAGTTTCAACTCAATCGGAGTTAGTCACGCCTGAAATTGGTATTACCCAGAACACCAAAAAACATCGAAAATTGACCACAAAATATTACGTATAAATGCTAAAAAATTGAAATTAAGGGATTTCCTATTCTAATTGATTATGACTAATTGGCTCCCTGACAATGGCACCAAAATCTTCGTAAAGAAAATATTGTTCACTCACAGTTGTCAAACCGGCTAAGATTAGTGAATTTTTACTAGTTTATAGTATAATGCCTATCAATTCATTTCCCATGGAGCTATTAATCAAGTCAATTAGTTTAGGAATGAAAAAACTAGAATTATGATTATTTAAGGTTCAAATATAAAGTCGCACTAATTAAATTGAATAGTAAATCCATTAACGAAATGAAACTCTATCAGAATGATACATAACCAATCCAGCATTCTTTCCCTAATATTTCCCTATCCTTATCACCTAAAAATACTTTTGGTTTGATTTTTAATCCTCTGGTAGCTTTTAATTAATATTCCTAAACTACAATTCAAGAATTTAATTGGTTCGTATTGCTAATCAGAATGCAACCACGCTTCCGTCAATAACATGAAGCCAAACTATTTCGTACTTAACCAAAGATGCACGCAAAATCCTAACGTGGTTCAAAATGAATTTATTTGATTAATCAACTAATTTAATTAAAATATGTTCTCAGATAAATTAGAAGAATCAGAATTCATGTAACAAAAATTATCTAACCAAAATGATAATAATTACATGAAAACAAAGAGAACAAAAATGAAATACTTCGGAAATTCAAATCCAAACCAGAGTTTTATACAAATATGGACTTAAGTTCCTTATCAGGTTCAAACTCCATATTAATCACTAAGAAAATTAAAAAACCATGAAAAGACTAAAACAAGAATGAGAAATAGAGAAGATAAAATATATTTTATGGTGACGTCTTCTCCTCTTTAAATAGATGACATTACCTTCTTCCTCAAAAAATCCAATACTATTCTAAAAGTAACAATAAGATAATATTCAAATCCTTTTAAGACTTAATAAGATAATGTCCAAATCCTTTTAGGAGTCTTCTATCCTGCAAAATACAATAAAAAATAATTAGGCCTTCGTTGGATAAATATAATAAAAATGCATTTAAAGTCTATTAATCTAAATTTAGCCCACTTAATATAAAATGAGCCCAAAGTCATCAAATTACCCATTATGAATTATTAATAAACTAAATATGAGGAATATAAAAATAATAATGTCGAAATATCAAGCAACTTTTTAGAAATTTAAAGTAGGAAGTTTTAAATGGTAAAATTAAGTTCTCTAGAGTTCTCAGATGCCTTAAAAATCATAGGAAGAATCAGAATAACCAAAACCCTTTCGATGGCCAATTTAGGCCACTGATTAATCCAAACTTTGATCAAATAATTCAATAAAGTTTCAAATCCCATAAATCTAGGAGTAAATATTTTTAATAAACTAAGGGACCTAAATTTTCATATGGTAAAGATAATTCTCAAAAAGGATCTAAAATGAATTCAAACAGAGGAATTGACGTGCAAGGATGTAAATGGAATTTTGAAATTGTTTAAAATATCCATCCTCATCCTTATTATAGCCACACCACCTCATCCTCTTCCTTAAAACCAATTTTGAAAGCTCTAAACTAGCAGTTATGGCATCAAAATATGGCAGGATAAAGAGGGAAAAGACAAGCCAATAAGGTAAGAAAATTTGCATAATTTTATGGTATGCTAGTGATGAAACTTTCTCTCCACTTCATACTCTTTCTAATGGTGGTATTAGTTTCTTAAAATGATAAAAGTTGTGCTGACCCCATGAGAAAAGGTGGGGATTTGAGAAAGCCAAAATTACCATAAGAATCACCATTAGAAGTGCATTTAAACAAAGTATATTATTACATAGAAAGCTTGCTTCTTCCTTGAGCTCCATGAAGGTGTAAGTTCAGCCAACACAAGAGCATCCAAGAGGGAGTTAAGTTCTAGCCAAAACATGATAGGAACTATGGTTTTGAGGCATGAGGAATTGAATTATGCAAATGGAATTCATGAAAAGCCTATAGATTGCAATGCATGGATGATAGGGTTTTCATTGCTCTTAAGAAATTATAGAACTCTAGGAGCCTAATATAAGCCATATGTGTAACACCATAATTCTAGCTCATCTCATGCTTTTGAATAGTATAATTATCATGGAACATATATATGATTCCTATGAAGAAGCATGAAAATTGGACTTTTATTTGCGTTTTGTCATATCTAAAAATTCATTTCGGTGTCACGTGGACTGTGTGAGCTCATACTATGCCCTTTCATATTTAATTACCTTATAAAAACTCATTTTTATCACAAAAACATACCTACAACTCATAGAAACCAAAAATAGATATGGAAAATGAGTGTTCATTCTCGGCCAGAATTGGCCTCATTTCTTGGCAAATTTTGAAAAATCATAACTAAATTTAGAAAAATTAAAATCATGAAATCTTAGTCATTATAGAAATCTTAGGATGTCTACTACATGTTAAAAATATGTACAAGTCATAACATCCCACACACAGAGTGTTTGACACACGAAATAATCTAGAGGTCGGACTAGGTCCTGATGCTATCATAGTTTACTAATATGAACTTCAAAAATGTCCAATTAATTCTAAAAAAATATAATCCATGCAAATGATACCAATATAGAAATTTGTAGATGTCAAATAGAGAGAAAAAATATCTACAGATTAGTTCATCAAGCCCATACCTCAGAATTCGATGGAACAGTACTTCTGGTCAGGCAAAGTTACTAATACTGGACAGAAAATTCAAAAATTTATATCTTCCTCTCTAGACCTCCAAATGAGGTGCTTCTAGTTGATATGAGTTATTGTGATTGCTTAATTTCTTTGTATAAAATTTCATGGCAATTGGACACCATTTGAGTCTCATGTGATAGAAAATAATTTCAGACCATTGTAATAGTGCATCAGATCATTTCCATAAATTTTGTCAACTTTGAAAAATCATCAAATATTCTGTAGATCTCAAAAAATTATGATCTTAGCTTCCTAGAAAAGTCTCAATGAGACCTAATTCCATGCCAAATCTCATATCAAGACTAACTCATTTGGCTAAAAAGTGATATAGGGTTTTATAATGGTCAATTTTGGCTCCTTATAGAGTGCCAAAGTTGCCAAATGGATTTCCCTTGGTCTTGACACCTTTTGGACAAGTCTAAAAGTACATTTGAGACTTAAGTGAGCTGCGCAAATGGTCCCAAACCTCATGCATCTCATTTTGGCCATTCAACCCACACTTATGCATATTTTCATCAAAGTTCCATATTGCACACTTTGGCCTTACATACTCCAAAATAAGTGCTATGGGTCATATATCATTTTCATACATCTAAACATCACATAATAGTATATTTACATGTGTCTCAAGGTTCATGGAACATATACAATATCATATACATTATGAACCATCATTATGGTTCCAAAATGGACAAAATAATACATAAGCTTGTCAATCCTTGCTCTTCATAGTAGTTAGCTCCTTTCACCATAATTACTTGGTCCACCTAGCATGCTAGATCATTGGAGAGGAGGGGATGAGATTCAAAGAATCTCAATAGCTCATCTCCTATTTAATCATACATAATATGTGCAAGCAAGCTTTACAAATACATGCATAGAGAAAATAAAAGCCATAGACATTTTAAAAGCAAACTTGGCATGTGAGCAACTCATACAAATCATTCAAGAGCTCACCAAGTATTTGGATTAGCCTCACACTTCTCCTCATGGGTTTTGGACTTGCCTCACCCATTTCTTGAGCACTTTAGACTCAATCATACTCTTGGGAGCCCACTTTGCTTTTGGGAGACTCTTTGCTTTTGGGAGACTCTTTGCTTTGTCTCAACCAAGCTCAAGGGTTCTTGGCTCATCCTCACCAAAGGGAAGAGTTCTTAGCCTCTCCACACTCAAGCAAACTCATACAACCATCATGTAGTCATTTAAAACATAACATGGCATCAAGAATCATGGCATGTAAAGGCATGCTAGCATACTTTTCATAACTTGAAAATACACATACACACATTCTAAAACAAGCTAAACATACACCCATGCATAAGAGAAGGTGGAGAGAGCTACCTTGTGCAAATCTACACACTTTTCTCCTTAGATTTTTCTCCTTTGCCTCGGCTATACACCCATAATTTAGTGAAAATGGTTTCTCTTGGCCTAGACATGATTTAAGGGAGCTAATTAGGTTCATAAAACATATTCTAAAGCTATACAATTTGCTTAAGCCCTAGATTACTCTATAGGCTTCATTATGGTCCATAATGGTGCCTAATGAAGTAACACTTCTCAAATAACTTCTAAGCCTCATTCTTTCCTCTCAATTATGATTCCTAACTCCTTTTAAGCCTCTTGGAGCCACTATGCCATTAAAACAAAGGGCCTAGTACCATGTTGCTTCTTTAGGTCATAATATAGAACCTATGACCCCAATTCACTTTCTTTGAGTTCTAAATTTTTTTCAAGGCCTCTTCTTATCTTCATTCACCATATATGACTCGAAAATAGACTTAGAAAATTTTGAAACTTTCCCTACCTAAGTGAACTTGCTTAGGCCGAGACTATAGGTGCATTGGCCTTCCATGGAGTTCTCTTTGTTTTCTTGAAGTAGGAAGCATGTGGGGAGCCTCTTAGGAATCTTAGGAGCATTTTTTAAGATTCAATTAAGCCTAAAAATATTCATATAAAATTAGATTTGCAAAGGAGCATTTGGATCCCTATTGATTCCATCTTGTTTCCTAATGCTCCTTTTTTGATTCTATTGGTTCATTCTTAATCCTTGCCACCTAAAACATCTAATCCCCCTTTGAATTAAGCAGAAAACAGCCCCTAAGAATTGGGCTCATGGTGGCCAAATTCGTGCAAGAGGAAGAGGGAGGAAGAAACTACCAAAGAATAAAAGTTTTACCTTATTTTCTTGCTTTCTCTTAGTTGCTTTTTCACTTTCCTTGGTTGCCTCCCTTCAAACACGAATTTTTTATCTTTATTCTGCCCCTAAAATAGATTTAAAAACACCATCAAACCCATAAAAATAAGGAGGAGAAGGAGGAGAAGTAACTTGATAAGGAGAAAGCTAGATTTTCTATGAAATTTTCTATCTTTTCTTGGCTTTTTTCTCCCTCCAAGAGTGCTCCTTCTTGTGTGCCTAAGAGAACTGATTCTCCTCTCTGTTCTGGCCAGAAGAAAGACAGTGGAAAATGAGGGCAAGAGAGGGCATGAGTTTAAGAAGCTTCTTGTTAAAATTATTTCCAATTTTGCCCTTCTCAATGGCATTTTCAGTTTGACTTCATTTTAGCTCCTTTTTTAGAACCATATTTTTTATTATAAAATTTAGATTCCCAATTTAGTAAAATGCCTTTGAAATCACTCAATTTGAAGTTAAAACCATACCGAATGAACCAGTCAAAGTTTAAGTCAACCGACATTGGAAAACATCCACCGAAGGGGATTTAACTGTCCTTAGGCTTTCCATGGTTTTCAGGGCCTCTAAGAACCCCAGAGAATTCAAAACTTTCATTTAAAAAGCCCTCCTGTATGTTTTCCAAAAAGTCCACTTATTTACAAAAATACCATTGGCTTTTCGACAAATTTTTTAAATCACTCTGACCCTGGTTTTTGGGCAACTTAAGGCTCAAATCCTCATTTTTTATTATTTAAAATTTTATCATAATTTTATTTGGCCCCAATTCCTTCTATTTCAGGGACTTCCTTTTGTATCTGACCCATTTTTGACATTTATAGAGAAACCGAACATTGCGTTTCTCACGTTTACGGAGGGACCGGATGTTACAATATGATAGTATAATTAAGCTAAAGAGAAGTTTACGAATACTTACATGTATCAAATTCCTAAAGAGAAGAAGCAAAATTTCAATTAGTCTCCATATAGGTGATGAGTTAGCCAAGGCATGGATGAAGCACCTAAGGAGTGTTTTTTTGAGTTCTAAGAAATTTAGAGACTTAGATATGATAAATAAATAATTATGAAACTATTATATTAAATTTAGAAGCCCTAAAATGAAAATTAAATTTTTAAGGCCTAAATTAGATTAAAGAAGTAAGTTGGTTCTAAATTCCCCTAATCAAGCATGTAATGATTCAAATGAATTTCTTTAAAGTTCTAAGACTTATACCAAGGGAAAGTTAGGGGTTTAGAAAGCAAATTAAAGGTTGCTTCATATTGGACCAAAACTAGCCCTAAATGTCACCTTAGGCTTTAATGGGATAAAAAGAAAATAATAAAGGTCAATGATGAGTTTAAGTGGATTAATTTACCTTATAATTGCTATATGTAGGCCCATCTAACTCAAATTCTCCTAAGTGTGGGTGTCAAGTGAAATAAAGTCAAGGAAAAAGCCAAGACCAAATGGGTTAATGGCATTTTGAGTTTCTACAAGACTCAAGGTAGTTTCATCTCTCTTTCTTGCATCCATTTGAATGTTTGAATGATGTTAAAATGCTTGTGTGTGTTGTTACTTGATGCTTTCATGAGAAATATTTCATTATGTTTTTCAAATGATCTATACGAGTACTATATATGTATGAAAAGGGCAATGTGAAGGCTCTTATCTCCCTAAAGCATGGAATTGAGTGCAGTAGCTTTTCTTTGGCCCCACATTGAGACTAGTTGAACTTAGCTAGTCCATGATGATGCCATGACTTGAGAATGAATGAGTTTTAATATTATATGATGCATTTAATTTACATTATGCAAAAGCATAGCATCCTTGCACCACATACATTGCATTTACTCATAATGTTGATGCATGCATTAAATTGGTTAAGATTGGCTATTGAGATTCTCCTAAAATCTCACCCCATGCTCCAACTAACCATTTTATGGTCACTAAGTCAAAACAAGGGTATTAAGAAGACATAAATGTTAGAAATGTTGCATTAGAAATATTACATGGATTAAATCTTGATGTATGTAGTGATATGGCATTCTTTTACATCCTTAATGATTTATGATGTCAAACAATGCACATATTTCATGTACGATAATGAGAACATATGTATAAGTTAGAGTACTCTAATGTATAACATGTTATGATGAGATATGAGTTAGAGTACTCTAATATGTATATATGCATACTTGGGTGCAAAAGGGTTAAATTTTGATCCAAGCCTCTTTGCACGCAATTAATGATTAGAAATGTCCTTTAGGATAAACGAAATGTGCTCAAAGTGAAAGAAATCCAATTGTACACCATTTGATCCATTTTGATGTCAAATTTGGTTTTAAAAGGAACTTAAACAACTCTTATGTCAAAAGTGGCATAAATGACTTAGTTTGAGTCTAAGATTTGGTACGTAATTAGACCCTTAATAGAGCTTTCTAACAAGCTAATAACCATAATTTTTAGGGTTGTATAAAATATTTCATGAATTTTTAAAATTTTACAGAATTTTCATTTTGGCCCTGATATTGTTCCTACTGGTCACTTCTGATACTTCATGTCTTTAAGGGGCCAAATAAAACTCAAATGGCCATGAAATTTTATAAGCATGAAGTTCACATTATTAGCTTTTTCATAGCTACTAAGTTTGCATAAAATGGAGTTGTGTAGCCAAAGTTATGCATTTTTGAAATTCTAGTCTAATGTATGTGTTATTTTGATGCTATGCACTTTGCACAGCCTCATTTCTTTAGGGTTTGTAGGAGTCAAATGGCCTCAATTGCATTTGAAATTTGTATAGCATGTAGTTCACGTCCTAACTTTCTATAGACACTTAATTTACACAAAAATGAAGTTTTGATATAAAATATGGAAATTGGTACCAATTTGGCTAGGGTAACTCCATGAGCTTTTAATGCGTGTCTTATGATTAAATGTACTAAATTGAGTTTGTTTATGATAAATATGAATAAAGGAAAAGAAAAACCTGCCATTAGACCCTTAAGGCTCCATTTAGTATGTAAACGGACTAAAATTAGCTATACAAGGCGTGATAAATGGAAAATATGGTTGTTAATGAATGTGAATGAGTAAGTAATGTTAGGTATGACACCTAGTAATAGTCAATGTTGCCTAGTAAATCTCTTTTGGTCTTAAAGACCCATTTGTAATCAATTCTTTTAGCCAATTAGGCAACTCTATAAGGATTTGAACATTCTTGTATACCATGGATTCCCTTCATCAATCGTGGCATCATGCTACAATTTAGAATTCTTGCCATTCAATGCTTAAGAAACTATTATAAGGTCATCCTCAACATTTATGTCATAGTCAAATTCAATAAAGTATACCAAGTAATCATTAGGTATTACTAATGTTCTAGTTCTAGTTGATCTTCTTAATTCAACACATTGAAATTGTTTAATGGAAGTATCTTCTATCATTGGTTGAGGTACATCTTTATCATTACGAGTTGCCTTATTATGGTAAGATCTTCAAAATGAAGATGCTCCTAATTACTTGCATGATCAACTTCAATTTTAGAAACCTTGTTATATTTTACATTCACCCTAGTAAGATGGGTGTCGTATAGAATTAATGTTCTATCATATCTAGTAGAGGTAGTTTCTTACATGTGATTATCCTTAATGAATAGGTTATATAGTTGATCATTCCCACTAATTATATCATTCTCAAGAAATTTGGTATTCCTATATTCAACAAATCTCATTAAATGCAAGGAACAATAGAACTTGTATCTTTTAAACTCTTTTGCATAAGCTACAAAATATGCAGTGATAGTCCTTAAGTTTAACTTCTTTATTATACACTCTTACTTTAACATGATAACCTAATATACATGCATGCTCAAGATAGTTTTTCAACCTTTCCATATTTCAAAGGATATTTTAGACACTTCCTTTGTTAAAACCTTATTGAAAATATACATTACTATCTTAAGTGTATCTCCCCAAAAAGATACAAGAAGCTTGGAGTTGCTAAACATACTCTTTATCATGTCCAATAGCATCCTATTCCTTTTTTCAACAAATCCATTCATACCAAATGAGCCAAACATAGTGTATTGTGCTATAATATCATGCTTCCAAAAGGAAATCAGCAAATGGACTAGGTGCTTGTCCATTAGTAGTATACCTATCATAATGTTAATGTAATGTCTAGTTTTTATAAAAATGACGAAAATGAATACGTTTCAAAAGTAAATCCCCTGAAATGAATTGGTTAAAGTCCAAAAAAATTAGAATAATGATCTAGACATTAAGTAATGAAAATAAGAAACAGAAGCCAAAATAACCAAACAGAATTTAACGAAATAGTTACGTAATGTAATGACATTTTTGTAATTTTGGATAATTTTTAGAATTCACATAGTAGGACTTTTTAAATAAAAATTTTGAGCTCTTCGAGATTCTCAGAGGCTCTAAAAATTATGGGAAGCCCTGGGACAGGTAAAACCCCTCCAATATACTTTTTTTAATAAAGGTTAACCTGAACTTTGACCCTTTCATTTGAGAAGGTTTTAACTCTAAATTAGGTAATTCCAAAGGCATTTTATAAGATTGAGAACCTAAATTTTATGATGAAAAAGACGGTTCTCAAAAAGGAGTTAAAATGAACTAAAAACGAAAATACCAAGTTTACAGGACAGAAATAAAATTTGTTTGGAATTTCTTTAGAACAAATTCTATTTCCTTATTGCCTATAAGTCATGCCCCACTCTTCTCTCCCTAAACTAACTTCACTTCTACCAAAAATGAGAGGGAGACTTAGAGAGAAAGGTTGTACAAGGAAAGAGGAAAAATGAGAGAAAAACCAAGTGAAAGGTATGGAAATTCATGAATTTTCTTAGTTTCTCTTTAGTAAACTTCTTCTCTTCCTTCTTCTCTTCCTTCCCATGGATTTATTGAAGCTTTTGGTTCTATTTTAAGCTCAAACCAGAGGGGAGTAGTTTGAGTTGGAGGAAGAGATGTCAAAGGGAAAGGAAAAGCTCTTGAGAAATGCTTAAATTCAAAGTAAAACCATTAACCTCCATGTTTCTTCCTTCTTGTTCATGTATGGGTGAGTATCGGCCTTCATAGGAGTAGACATGTCAGAGTTGTTTTTGAGTAGAACTAAGAGTGAATCATATGAATTTGAGTGTAAGAAGAAAGAATATGCAAAGAAAATAAAGAAAGAACTATGAAATTATAAAATAGAAAACCTAGGGTTTTGAAAACATAACCAATTATGATTTTATCCAAAAGTTTTCAAGGCTAAGTGAATGTTAGTATGAGCTCTTAAGACCCCAAGGAAGCTTGCCACATACATCTCCCATCCAGAAAATAAAACAATTCCAAGGGTGCTCATTGAAGGCCATGTCTTGGCCTAGGACAAAACCAATACTTATGGATGATTTTAAATTCTTCCAAGCTTGATTTTACATCATATATGATGGGAGATTATGAGAGGAAGCCTTGAAAAAAATTCAGGAAGCCTAGGAAGTAAGATGAAAATAAAGGTTCCATATTATAGTATAATGAAGCAACACCTATCTATACTCCTTAAAATGAATGTATGATGGCTCCAAGGAGTTTAAATAGAGTAAATAGTCATAGATTAAGGGAAAGAATGGAGCCAAGATCATGTTTTTCTAACGTTGCTTTATTAAGTGTCGTATAGAACCATAATTGAACCTTAGAAGCAATCTAGCTTTTCAAGTGCATATGTAGCTTAGGAATTGTTCTAAAAGTATAATTGGCTTCCATGTAATGTGTTTAGGCCAAAGAATCAAGTCTCTCATCCTTGTGAGTGTGTGGCTAAGGGAAAGGAAGCATTTCCAATGGTTAAAGTGTGCTTTTTGCCACCAAGGTAGCTCTCTATTCTTTTTCTCATGCATGATTGGGGTATTTTTCTTGTCTTTGAATGTGTGTGTGTATGTTTAAGCCATGAAAGATGTTTCTATCATGTATCTATATGCCATGGTACCATGATGCTTTGTTATGCACTTGAATGATGTTTTATGAACATGAATGGCTTGCTTGAGTGTGGTGAAGCCAAAAGTTCCTTAGCTAGGATAAGGATGAGCCAAAAATACCTAAGAATGGGTATGACAAAGCCAAAAGTCCCTAAAGAGTGAGGCTTAGTCAAAAGTCCCTTAAGAAAATAGATGAGGCAAGTCCAACAACCCCAAAGAGAATGGGTAAGGCTAAACTATTGTCTTGACAAGCCTATGTATGTTATATATGACCTTTTGAATACAAGAAATGTTCCATGTATGTTTATGAATTTCAAGATAGTCATGCATGCATTTTTAGACTTAAATTTGCATCCATTATGTGTGCTTGAAAGGTAAAAGAGTTATTGGGATTCCTAGAATCTCATTCTTTCCTCTCCATTACCTACCTTGTCTAGGTGGACCGAGTGAGCAAAAAAATAGAGGCCACTAAGCTTAAAAGAAGAAGATTGACATAGAAATGTGTTATGTTTTCACTTTGTAACTATTTTAATGGCATAATGTAATCTTATGATGAATATGGTGTAAACCCTTTTAAACATGTGTAATTACATGGATATTTGATGTATATATGAGAAATGATACCATTTGAATGATGTAGCAAGTTTTTGACAATGAATGACAAGAATTGCTTATGTGTGCTCTTGTGTATATCATCAAGTGGAAGATTGAGTTTGTGAGATCTGGGTTTTTAAACTTTTGAGACAAGTTTAATAGGCTATTTTGATGCTTTCCCACGTGCTCAAGTAGCCCTAGAAAAGATAGAAGCAAAAATGGACCATTTAGGACCCTTTAAGAAACCAAAATGTGGCATTTTGGAATCCTATTTCAAGATCTAACCAAATGAATGAATTTTCTCATAAAATTTGGCATGCATATAGATCTGATCTAGAGCTCTTTAGGAAGCTAAAGATCAAATTATTTGAAACTCTGTGGAATTAATTATGAATTTTTAAAGTTGTCAAATTTATGTTATTCTTGTATGGTTATTGTTCGTATAGTCAATTTCTTCTCCTATATCATTTGAGGTACAAATGGTGTCCAATGCTCATGAAATTTAGAGACATAAACTAGACACAATAAGCTTTCTATAGCCATTGAGATCACCCCAATTGGATATCTGAGCAGAGAGATATGAATTTTTAACATTCAAAGTCAGTACTAGTAATGTAACAGTACCTTTGGTATTGTTCCATTAATTTCTAGAGGCTAAATGTTCCTATTTTGGTTTGGACTTATTTTTAATATAAAGTTAACATCTGTAACTTTCTAAAATGGTATAGTGTGCATAATTTCAATTTTTCTAAATTTAGTTATAATTTTTCAAAATTGGCACCAGAAATTTGGCAACAGAACCTAAGGCAACCTTGTATTATTTTGTGTATATATGCTATGAGCTCGAGTTTTTGGAAACTTTTTGAGATGGTTTTGAGTTTTATGTATGTATTTAAATAGGAGAATGAGATGGATGAGTTTTTATGGTCTATGGGACACGAAATGAAAATTTTAAATCTGACATAATACAAAAATAATGGAATATTTTAATTGAATTTCCTTGCCAACTTCCCCTTTCCATGGAGTGTCACTAAGAAATGAGTAAGAGAGTCTTGATAATTATGGTGTTACAGTTCACCTCTTATTAGATCTTACAATCTTAGTATATTTTCCTATCTATTTCTCTACCTTGGCTTTATATTCTTTAAGAACATCTAGTGCTTCACTTTTATTATAAAGTAGGTAGATGTATATATTTTGAAAGAAATCATTAATAAAAGAGATAAAATATTTCTAACCATTTGAATATAAATTAGGATAACATATATTAGTATGTATGATCTCTAATAAATCTAAACTCCTCTTAGCCCATTTATGTGACTTGTTAATCTATATGTCCTTAATGTAGTTAGCACATGAACCAAAATTTATAAAGTCTAATTGTTAAAGAACCTTATCCTTTACTAACCTTTTCATCCTCTCTATGGAGATATATCCCAATCTCCTATGCCACAGGCTAATATCGCTCTCATTCATGATACATCTCTTAACTTTAGAATTACTATGCATACTAACGTAAGAACTAGGCATATCAATAATAATATGAAACTTAAATTGACTATCAGATAAAGAAATTTTTCTGATGGGAATTGAGTCTTTCAATAAATTAAAAACTATTACAAAAAAATTCATAGTAAAATATAAAGAAATTAATTTGGAAACTAAAATTAAATTCTTAAGAAAAACTAAGAACATGAAATGTTTATTCAAGGTCCATTACAAAGTTAGAAGATAAAATAATTTGATAGGTTTCCACAACTTCCACATTTGAACTTATTCTATTGCCAGGAAACATTTTATGCTCATTGGAATACAAAATCCATATGCTAAGAAATCTTTGCATAGTATTCAAAATGTGGATTGTTAATTCAATATCAATCCATTATGTATCATAACAAACATCAATTAAATGAGATTCAAAACATACATTAAATAGAGGTATACCTTTCTTAACAAATCAAGCCTTTCTCTTAGGGAATTTCTTCTTAGTGTACACTTTTTTTTACAAAAGAAACATCTTATAGCAACATTGTTCATCACATGAACAATAGGTATGTGTTTTTTCTTGCCAAGTTGCTTACAACCTTTCCTCCTTAAGCCATTAGCATTAGCTAAATGAGCCTCATTAGGAGCACCTCCTCCATCAATTACCAACCTATACTCTTCTTGTAAATACATGAATAGTAATTCATCAACTATCTATTTCTCTTTACGTGTGTACTAAAAGACGTTAAATGTAGCATAATAAGAAGAAAGTGAGTTAAGGATCAGTTGAACTAAAAATGATTCATTTGGCTTCATTCCAAGGGCTTTCAATTAAGAAGCTAAGTCCCTTATCTTTATTATATGTTGCCTTACTCCTCTTATACCAGTGAGTTTTATTGTGCACAACTGGGTCATCAATGCACCTTCCAATGACTTGTCAAATAAAATAAACTAAGCATTAATGGCCTTGAAATACTCCTTAACTATCTTTTATTCTAGTATGGACCCATAAATGTTGCTCTAAATACATTATTTGATTTTCATCATGTTGAAGTGGTTTGAGCACTCCCATTATTTATACAATACTTTAGCATCTTTATTGTTATCATCTGTGGGTTTCAAAGGCTCTTTCTACATGAAGGGCATAGTCATAGTCAAGGCATCTTAATTGGAGAAGAATATCCTCCTTCCACACATTGTAGTTGTTTCCATCTAAAATAATTTTGTTGTTGTTATCTTCTAATAATTGAGATATTAAAGATGTAGCAAGATAATTTATAAAATAAATAACACTTACTAATACATTATGAGGTAAATCAACGGTTACATTTATCATAAATATATGCTTACCAATGCAAGTCATACTAACATAAAAATCATATCACTAAAATCTCCTTGTGGGCAATGATATTAGCATATTGTATATTCATGTATCATAATTAATGAAACCAAAGTGCATTCATGTTTCTAAATGCCTGCGAGCTACTTAAAAAACATAATACAACTTTTATTCCATCATAATTAAGTATGGAATTTTAATGATCTACCTAGAGGTAAAATATATTATAGTTACATACTTAATTAAAATTGACATTTCTAAATCCATATATGATCTTTATATTCATGTTGCATGCACACAATTATAAAGGATACTATGGTTACTTTTTAATTTATAGATACTAATCACAAAATATCTATGTCTATTATATGCATTAAAAAAGTCCAAATAAATGCACTAATTAATTTTATCCTAATGAGAATTTATTTAATTAATTAATCAACTAAACTATATGTAATTAACTAATTAAAAATTCTCTCTTTATAATTATTTCTTAAATGTGTTGAAGATTTGCTCAAAATAATTCCTTATAATTTAGAAAAATTAAATGGCAATCATAAATAATTTTACAAGGTCTCAAATATGTCAAAATTGCCTAAATAATTTTTCCATAATTTTTGGACAAATTAAATACTACTAAAATAATTCTACAAATTCCGTATGTGTTAAGATTGTTTAAAATAATTTTTTTCATAATATGAACAAATTAAATAACAATAAATAGCAATAATTTATGATTTATTTTTGGTCCAAAAATCAATTATGAATCAAAATAGAAATTAAAATAACCTAATAGACCTTAAAATAAATTTTGGACAAGTTAAATTAGGCCCAAGAGATAAGAAAAAAAAATCAATAAATCCAAAATGGCCAAAAGCTTAAAAATCTAGCCTAAATCCATTTCTCTAGGGAGCTTAACATTCTTTTTGTTTTATGTTGCATAAATGACCAGAAAATGGAACAAGCAAATGCCCAAAAAAAAATGCAACCCAAAACATAATAGACCTAACACAAGAAACAAAAATAGCCAAAAAAGCTAAGCTCAGTCATACACCCAAAAGTTTGAAGCCTGGTATCTGATAAGTGAAATGCCATTTCACCCAACTTCTTCAAAATGACATATCATTATAGTTATGTTCCAAAACATTGCACGAACATATCCCAAATGATGTGTCATTTATGGTCTGGGCCCAAATGACATATCATTTAGGTCATCTTCTTCCTCATGTTAGGTCACTTTGTGATCTCCAGTCTCAAACTTTAACAGCTTCTTTCTTTTATCAAAAGCATATTTTATGCCATAAGGAGTTTCTTTCTAATTAGTTCTATTTGTCTAGTGATTTGATCTACTATCTCTGGTCCTATCAGACTCCTCTTATCTAACTCAACCCAACACAACAATGATTTACACTTTCTCCCATATAATGTCTCATACGGGATCATTTATATACTATAATGGTAACTATTATTATAAGCAAACTCAACTAATAGTAAGTATACATCTTAGTTCCCCTTCATTTCTAAAACACATGCCATCAACATGTCTTCTAATGTCTGGATGGTCTTTTCTATTTAATCATCTATTTGAGGGTGATATGTTGTACTAAATCTCAATCTTGTCCCTAAAACTACCTATAATGACCTCCAAAAGTTTGATGTAAACCTGATGTCTCTATCAAATATTATACTATTTTATATATAACTAGGTTAACTTATCTAAAGTGTGCATAGCCTTAATAGACAAAAAGTATGCAGACTTTATCAATCTATCCACTATTACCCAAATAACATCATGTCCATAGGTTTTTCTACATAACCCCATAATGAAATCCATAACTATTTAACTAAAGTACATTTCCAAATTTTAAGGACAAAATTTATTTTAGAATGGTGAAATGTAATATCTGCTTCCTCATCAATTATATCGAAACTAATAATGTGATATAAGAGAACCTTATAAATTATTGGTAGAATGCTAATTAAAGTATCTAAAAATATGAATAGGAAACCAAGAATAGCTCGAAACTTGAGTCAAAACAACTAAATATGATAACCCGAAAACCTAGTAGCAAAATCATAATTTCAGGCAAGTTGTTGAAAACTTAAAAGAGAAAATTTTAAATGATAAAATTAAGTTACTAGGATATTCAAAGGCCTAGAAAATTATAGGAGCTATTAAAATAATTAAAACCCTTTTTGTGTACAATTTAGTTCATCAATTAACTTAAACTTTGACTAAATCATTTTGGATGATTCTGAATTCTATAAATTTGAAATAAAATATTTTTAATAAATTAGATGACCTAAATTTTGTGATAGAAAAGATAGTTCTAAAAAAGGATTTAAAATGAACTCAAACAAAGTCACTGAAATCAAAAGGCATAATGGGTATTTTGAAAAATATTATTAAACTCCTTTTCTCTCTTTATATCAAACCAGCACGTCCCTTAGTCCCCCATAATCGACTTATCTCTACTCCAAAATAAAACCTTAGGTGTAAGGAAGAAGCAAGGCAAAGGAGGCTCTATATAGGTAATTTTTCATGTAATTTTATCCATAACCTTAGAACAAATCTTATTATACTATTTCTCCTCTTTCTTTCTATGGTTTTAGTTCTTTAAAAGGGAAAGTTTTGCAAATGAACCCATGGAGGAATGAACTCCTTAAAGGGAGCTAAATACACCAAAATACTTTCCAATCAAAACCTTTGCATATGATGTATAATATGGCATAAGAAAGTGGCTTTTCCTTGCTCCCCCAAGAGTCTCCATATTTAGCCAACTTGAAGAGAATATAAAGGGAATTGGTTATTGGCCGAAACATGATGGGAATTGGGGTTTTGAAGCATAGAGATTAATATAGAACCAAAAGAAACAACTAGCAAGCCATAGGTTGCAAGATATGGAACTTAGGATTTTGATTACACCTTAGGAAGTATAAAGCCTTAAAATAGTATTTCAAACTATGTGAGAGCATAAATGAACCAAGAAGAAGCTAAGGACCTTACATAAGTGCCAATTTCCCAAAGAAAAGATCAAAAACTTCATGGAAGACTAACCTTGTGTATGTCTCAGCCATGACCTCTTTAAAGCACCTAAGAAAAGTTTTCTTTGATTCTAAAGTTATAAATGGCCTAGATATAAATTATAAATATCAAAGGAACTATTGGTTTCAATTTAGAAACCTTATTTTGAAAGGTGAAAAAATTGGGATTCAATTATGTATAAGAGGCAATTTGATGCTAAACTCCTTGAATTTAATTTATGATGGCTACAATTAGTTCTAATAGAGTCATATAACTCATATTGGGTGAGATTTTGAAACTAAGATATTAATTTATAAGAGTTACTTCATTATGCATTGAATTGAACCATATGGGAACCTAAAGCTCTAACTAAATTGTATAAGGTTAAAATGAGTATAGATATCTTTCCATTGATAATATTATGCTTCATTTGATGAGTTTAAGCTAAGCAAGTGAAATCTCATTTAAGTGTAGGTGTGAGGCTAAGAGACTAAATCAAGAAGCAAAAGGGAATTAAGTGATATTTTATGTTAAAGTAGCTATTCATCCATTTTAAACATGTATGTTGGATGCTTAAGTGTCTTTGATGACTTGTATGTATTGGTTGCTATCTATTATTGATTACTTAATGATAATATGCAATTGTATGACGTTTGATTGCATTTGGAATTGGTTTAGTTCTTGAATGGGTGAAATTGTACCAAAAGTCCATTGAATTAGATGCGGCGAGGCTAGAAGTCCCTAAATGTAAGTGAGGCTAAACGAAAAGTCTCAAATATAAGTAAGATTAAATCAAAAGTCCTTAAAAGAGGGTGATGTTAAACTAAAAGTCTCTAATTATGGGGTGAGGCTAAACCAAAAGTCTTTAGAGCTTGTTTCGCTTTTGATAGAGCCATGTGATCCCTCATGTATGAATTTGAATGATATTTGATTGTATACCATGCATATTTGGTTTCTTTGACCTTAAGAATGTCGTATATGTGTGCTTGAATAATGATTGACTTATTGAGATTCTTTGAATCTCATTCTTTCCATATCTACCTTAACAATGCTAGGTAATTTTCAAGGAAGCAAGGTTGGTGATCAAAAAGTTTGATAAGAACCATTTTGACACTAGTTTAAGATTTAATGTTTATTCTTCCAAGTATGAAGATGTATATGTATAATATGAGATGTGTAACGCCCGGTACATTGTCTAATCACTAAAACGGGCCGATTTGAAAAGCAAGTCTCCTGAGATGAGTGATTCAAGGACAAATAAAATTTGAATAAAATTTTAAATAATAGAAAATAAGGATTTGAGCCTTGAGTTGCCCAAAAATTAGGGTTGGAGAGATTCAAAAAAATTGTCAAAAGGCCAGTGGCATTTTCGTAAATAAGTGTAATTTTGGAAAAACACCTAGGAGGACTTTTTAAATGAAAATTTTGAGTTGCCCAAGGTTTTTAGAGGCCCCAAAAACCATGGGAAGCCCCGGGACTAGTAAAACCCCTCCGGTATACTCTTTCCAACGTCAGTTGACCCGAACTTTGACCGATTCGTTCGGGATAGTTTTAACTCCGATTTGAGTAATTCCAAAAGCATTTTATTAAATTGGGAACCTAAATTTTATGATGGAAAAGACGGTTCTCAAAAAGGAGCTAAAACAAAGCCGAAACGAACTTGCCATTACGGAAGGGCAAAATTGGAATTTATGGTTTCTTGAATGTTCCACACTTTTCTCCCTTCTTATCATCTTTAATGAGCACGACCCATTCTGCCCAAAATACAGAAAATCTTCAGCTCTCTTAGGCACACCAAAAGGAGGAGAAAAAGAGGAAGAAAGCCAAAGAGAAACTAGGTAATTTCATGAGATTTCTTGCTCCATCTTCCTCCAATCTTGTTTTCCTCTCTTCCTCCTTTCTTTCCATGGATTTTTTGAATGATTTGGTTCTGTTTTTGACCCAGACCTAAGGGGAGAATTTTGAATTTGCTAAGGAGAAGAGAATGAAGGAGAAAGATACTTGAAAGCTCACTTGAACCATAAGTAATCTTTGCTTTTTGTTGCATCTTCTCTTCCCCCTCCCTTTTTGTGTATTTCAGCCAAGAACAGAACCAAAGGAGGGGAGGATGTTTTGTCCAAATACAAGGAGGGAACAAGGGTTTTAGGCCATGGGGAGATGGCATATGGCAAGAAATTCCAAGAAAAACCAATAGAAAACAAGTTAGAAAAGTGTAGTATTTTCTAGGGTTTTGCAAAATCTGATTTTGTGTGAATGTTTCCTTGGCTATTTAAATGTTTCCTTGAACTCCTAAGACCTTTAGAAAGCCTCCCAAGTGGCTCTCCCATCAAGAAAAAATCACAAAGTCTATGAACCTCCATTATGGTGCATATTTTGGCCAAGCTAGGTTCATTAGGCTAGGGGATGTTTTAATTTGTTCTAACCTTGTTTTGGGACTTTATATGATGTTAGAAGATGGGAGAAACCATTGGGAAAAATTTAGGAGCCATAGATTGGGAGATGGCCTAATGGTGTCCATAATGGTGTTTTGTGAAGCAACTTGGTTTTCCAATTGTGCAATTGAATGTGTGATGGCTCCAAGGACCTTAAATGAGTCCAAGAAGTTTAGAAAGAACAAGAGAATGGAGCCTAGCACTTGAATAATATGAGTTGCTTCAATAGGCCATTTATGGAACCAATATGTCTATTTTAGAGCCAAGTGTATAATAAGCTTTAGTTTAATGTCTTGGCTTGCTTCAAATGTGTAATTGTGTGATGTTTGTAATGTCTAGGCCAAGAGAACCCTACTCCACCTAAGTGCTCTTGTGAAACCAAGGAGGGGAAGGAAATTGCAAAGTGAGCTTGCATACATAAAAAGGTAGCTCTCCACCTCATTCTCTTTGCATTCTTGTGTGCATATATATGTCTTAGTATGCTTGCTTGCATTCTTGATGCTTGATAATATGCCACTTGATCCTTGGTGTGCATTGGTACCAATGTGTTGTCTTGAATGACTATGGTTGTGGAAAGAGCCCATAAGGGTGAGGTGATGTCAAAAGTCCCTTGATGAAGGTGAGGAGATGCCAAAAGTCTCATGGCATGGGTGAGACAAGGCCAAAAGTCCCTTGAATGGGTGAGGCAAAGTCAAAAGTCCCTAGACCAAGAGTGAGGCAAATTCAAAAATCCTAGAAATGGGGTGAGGCTAAACCAAAAGTCCCTAAAGCATGAAAGTAATCTCGACATGTGAATGTGGTATGGAATGGAATTTATTGCACACTTTATGCTTGTATGGTTATGCATTTGGTATATGTATGCCTTGAATATGGTGTGAATGGGTGTGTGAGCTATTGAGATTCTTGGAATCTCACCCCCCTTTCCCCTTCATCTTTGAATTGTCTAGGTGGTGTTCCAAGTCAAGGAGATGCAAGCCAAGGACATTGAACATCTTTGTTTTGGTGTATTATGTACTTTAAATGGTGGTTAAATGTCAAAGTAATAATGTATGTAATCTTTTTGTGATGTAAGACCATGGACAAGTGTAAAATGATGTATGAATATGATGTACACTTTATATGACACTAAATCTCTAGTATTGTGCAAATTGGCTTTTGGATGGCTTGATGTAACTATGCATAAATAGATGTTGAGAGACCAAAATGAGTTGCATGAGGTTTGGCATCACTTGGACAGCCTCTACAAGTCATATTTGTGCTTTGAAACTTGCTCAAGGGGTGCCAAATTCAAGAAGAGGCCATTTGGTGCAAAGTGACTCTTAGTAGGAAGTAAAAATGACCATTTCATGAGGCTATGTTACTTTTTGTCCAAATGAACTCTTCTTAATCTAAACTTTGACATGCATCTAGAGCTTATTGAGAGATTTTAGAGAAGCTAAAGTTGATAATTTTTGGAGGTCTGTGGAATATTTAGCCAATTGTTGAAATTGAAAAATTTTCTGGTTTTGGTCCTTGGTACTGTAGCACTGGTCCGAAATTGAATTATGTCACTCATGGGGAAAATAATGTCCAATTACCACAAAATTTCATACAGAGAAACTAGACATTCACAGTGACTTGTTCCAACTGGAAGTACCTCATTTGGAGTTCTAGAGAGGGAGATATGAATTTTTGAACATTCTGTCCAGTATCAGGACCCTTACCCGACTTGATGTACTGTTCTATTGAATTTCGAGACTTTGGGTACCTGAACTGGTCTAAAATATTTTTATCCTCTAGCTAACATCCACATCTTTCCATATTGGTATCATTTGCATGGATTTGATTTTTGTGGAATTAATTGGACATTTTCAAAGTTTGCTGCAGAATCTGTGACAGCATCAGGAGGCAGTTTGATCCCTGAACATTTTCGGATGTCAAACGCCCTCTGTGATGGGTGTTATGGTCTGTACATATTTTTACTGTGAAGTAGACATCCGTAGCTTTCCAGAATGGCTAAGAATGTGTGATTTTGATTTTTCTAGAATTAGTTATGATTTTTCGAAATTGTGCCAGAAAGGGGCCAAATCTAGCCGAAAATAAACCTCCATATTCTAGGTTCCATTTCGGTTTCCATGATTTGTGGGCCAACTTTGGTGATGTAAATGAGTTGTATGTATGTAATTAAATATGAGAATGTGGTGTATGAACTCATATGGTCCGCGTGACACCGAATGGAATTTTCATACGCTACGCAACGCGAAATAAGGCATTATTTTAATACCATCTTCCATTCTTTTTTTTGCAATTCATCATGGAAAATTTAGAAATGATAAGAAGCAAGCTAGAAATATATGGTGTTATAAGATGTAACCATTCCCACACACTCAAAAGTATGGGATTATGATGTATAAACCATTTTTGGATATAAATATATGATATTATAAGATTTGACTATGGGAATTCTTGAGTTTACATATGTATAATGGCAAGTGAAAGCATGCTTTTGAGTTGCATGGCTTCTAAGGCATGTTAGACCAGCCATATATACTATATTTATCATTTAAAACTTGCTTAAATTGTGCTATAGCATGATATGGCTCAAAATGAACCATTCAGAACTAAATTTAACACTCTTTTAACCTTAAAATGTCCCTGAATCAAAGTTTGACTAAATGGACAAATTTTGAACTAAAATTTGGCGGGCATTAAAAGCTCATCTAGAGTTTTCCATAAAATTAAAAAACATAATTTTTAAAGCTCTATAAAATTTGTTATAAATTTTAAAATTGGCCGAATTATGCATACTTGTCTGTTTACTATTCATTTGGTCCAACTATTATTTTCGTGAGTTTTGGGGGACCAAAACAGGTTGTTTTGATCTAAAATTTTTATAGTAAATAGTTCTTATTATAAGCTTTCGATAGCTACTGAATTTGTGCAAATTAGAGTTGCATAGCTCAAATTATTATTTTTCAAATTTTCATACATATGATGAGCCAAAGTTGTGAAATGGAGCATATGAAGGGAGATCTTAATTTTGAACTTCTTATTATGATATTTTAAGCCTAAAAAACTTGTGTGGCATGAATTTAGGAATTTTTATGATGAAAATATTTATTTGTACAAAATTATAATAATTGAGGCTTTAAGAACGATAAATTCTACTATCAAAAATATTAATAATAAGTAATTATTATTATAAAAGGAATATGGCATGAAATATATGCATATTCTTTTATAGTATGACATTTGTTGGTATCACCTAACCTAAACTGTCAAGGACCCACCATTAAAACCTAACATTCATACAATTTTTTGCCCCATTTTGGGTGCTTCAAACGACATATTCAATTAGAAACTCATAGGAAATAATTTTCATAATCAAAATTCACAAATCATGCAAGAAAATTCAAATATAAATTAGCACAATATTAATGTTTTTGAGTTTCAACGTTAGCAACCATAGGCATGAAATCATTCAAACAATTCAACCAATCACAATACTAAGCAACCATAAGACCATATATGCATGAAAATATGCATTCAAAATTAATTAATTGATTAACTTCACAAAATTCAAAATAGAGAAATTCTTAAATTCAAAATTCTCTTCTTTCAAAATTAGGGTTCCACAAATCTTAACATGCAGGTAAAGGTAATCAAAGCAAAATTTTAATATCACATGCTAAACAATCATACAATTTTATTGCAATAAATTGCAATTCAAATAAAAATTAGCAGAAGTATATTAACGATCATAAATACCTCTAATCATGCTTCCATAAATTTGATACAAACCCCAATTTTAGATGAGTTTGCAATAAGACCTATATTTAAAAAAAAAAAAAAAAGAAGAAGAGTATATAGAAGTGAGTCGTTGGTCAGAGAGAATTTTTTGATAATAGTCTGAATCTCAATGATGGTTTGTTAAACTTACTTTCCTTATCAAGAACCACTCTTAAATGTTAACGTTAAAATTGACTATTCTCTAATTAAAAAAAAATCAATTATCTAATGTATAGATACCCACTAATCAAAATATCTAGCAAAATTTGAGGATCACCAATCAAAATATTTTGATTTAAAAAAAATATATTATGATATATTATTTAATTATCTTTATTTCAAAATATCCTAACCTTAAATATAGAATATCTTAAATATATCTTTAATTTAAAAATATTTCAATAATTAAATTAAAATTAAAATATTTCAACAGCTTTTACAAAATATAGTATTCATACCACACTAAAGTTACTTTTTAAAAAAATTTACATGAAATGATTACATAAAACTTTTTTAAAAAAATTATTATTCAAAGCTTTTACAGTTTTTATTAGGATTCACTGACAATTCAAAATTGCAACTCCACTTAATCCTAACAAAATTTTTAAAATATTATGAAAATATTTTTTAAAAATTGAAAACCTCTCTCTCTCTTTCTCCAAAAAAAAAAAGAAGAATTATAATTTATAAAATGGGTCGTGTGACATTATGGGGTACTTTGGTATGGGAATAGATTTTATATTCATCGGATAAAAAGTTTGAAATTATAGGTACTTAAGTTTGGTATGTCAATAGAAAAGATATTTTTAAAAATGTTGGATTCCTCGTAATGCAATTCACCAGTTTTTTAATTTTTATTTCCACTAGAGGAGCTGATAATATTGTATTCTCATGGCATGAAAATATACTTGCCTACTTAAAAAATAGATTTGTACACCTTTTTATTTAGTTAAAAATCCTAATCTCAATTTATTTATCATCTGTTATCATATAGTTATTATTATTGTTATCACTATTATCATTGTTGTCACTAATAATACTATCTTTGCTATT
Organism: Erythrophleum ivorense; assembly: GCA_026724425.1. Classification (NCBI taxonomy): domain Eukaryota; kingdom Viridiplantae; phylum Streptophyta; class Magnoliopsida; order Fabales; family Fabaceae; genus Erythrophleum; species Erythrophleum ivorense. The sequence continues at coordinate 42,429,580 of JAIUCV010000005.1, forward strand.
GTTACCATTACCAGAACTATTGCCACCTTAGTCAATGTCCTTGTAAGTGTTGTTGTCATTGTTATTATTATTATTTTTTAATAATAAACTGTAAAATCATAAGTAACCATTAATATTTCAATAAAAATAATTAAGGATATTTTTCAAAAAGTTATCTATGGTTCTTAGAAAAACATGAATAAAGTTAAAGTCAATTACTCTTATTTTCCCTAAGATATGCTTAAAGTATACAATTTTTTTCTATTATAAAAATATACAAAAACCTCCCTAACCAAAATACCTTTAAGAATAATATTGATTTTATTTATTAAAATCTAACCTATTAAAAAACATTTTAAGTTTTATTTCAATTTAATTTATTTTATGTTGAAAACTATAAATTTATTTTATTTTAATTTAAAAAATTTTACTATTTTTATAGTGATAAAATATATATTTAATATTTGTTATATTATATAAATAATATATATAAGAGTATTTTGGTTAAAATAAGTATAATTGTAACATTTTTCATTGCAGAAGGGGGTGGTGTAGCTTTTTTTTTTCTTCAAAGGGAAGGGAATATAAGCTTTTAAAATGAAAAGGAAAGCCATGAAGCTTAGATCTTTTTCAGGAAAAGAGAAGATAATTTAGTCATTAGATTATATTGAAAAGGCAACATTTCCATTAAAGTATGTTTTACTTAAAGAGAATGGGAAATATATTATATGTCCAAACTTGCTCTTAATGATAGTGCTAATAAATAAATTCAATTAATATAGCACATATATATAGAGTTGCATTTAATAATAAGCAAAGAACTATGTGTCTCCATTTAGATTTATACAATTCGATTACTTTTAATTTATAATCATTAATATTTGAGTGCGAAAATTTTTTGTTACATTAAAAATGTGTTTTCTTTATGATATTCTCTTATTTATTTGTGATATAGCAAATAACAATAATAAATTGTAGACATCACTTTTGTCTATATATATATATATATATATACTTAATTAAAAAATAAAATTTATATATAATTTTATATATCTTTACTATTGGTTCTTTATTTAAAATATGACAAATGTTTGGTTTATACAAATGATTATATAATTTTTTAATTAAATCATACACTTATTATGTTACTATTAAAAAATAATGCATTTTTCATATTTTAATTAGCAAATATAATAAAAAAATAATGAATTACATCTAAATCTAATCCTTAAAAAAATGCATTATTATAGCCAACCAGAGGTAAAAATAAATAAATAAATAATGAAATTAGATGAAAATTGAAGAATAATAAAAGGCCCAATGTAATTAAAATCCAAATTATTTTAAAGGTACATAGAATTTGTTCTTTTATTAACAAGCCTGTTTGATTAAAGAGAGAATTAAAATTGAAGACCCAAATTTTAAAATATTTACTTTGAAGGATTTATTACCACTGGGTTTAGGGATTTTGTTTAAAATCAGTAATAATCTATCCTAAACCCAATGGTAATAGGTCCTTCAGAATAAATATTTTGAAATTTGAGTACTCAACTTTAATTCTCCCTTGATTAAATGATGTAAAAGAGATAAAAATATATATAAAAAAATAAGTAGGTGGAGGTATGTGAAATAATAAATAACTTTTATATTTTAAAAAATAATAATTTAATAAATAAAGTAATAATTATAAAAATATAATATACATTATACAAACTATATTAAAAAAAAGCATTCGCAGCACTTTTGCTGGATATCTATTCTGTTTTATGGACGAAAACTGTTGCCAGATACCCAAAAAGCTAAGATAAATCCAGCATGGCCCAATTGAGGACCCGTGCAGTGTGGCCCATCTATATTTCATCTACTTAAAAATTGAAATAATTACATATTTAATATCAAATATTTTGAACAAAAAAAGTGTAAATATTTTTTATTTAGAAGATAAAAATTAATATAAAGTGATGTTAAAAATGAAAAATATATTTTATCCTTCAAAATTAAAGTTTAATTATAAAATTAATATATAAACTTTAAAATATACCCACTACTTTCACTATCTAACATGATACTTTTTGTCTCGCACCATATTATAAACTAGGAATATATCACATGAAAATTTTATAACTTGTTACAATTTATTTTAATTAAAATTTATTTATTTTTTAAATCTAAAACTTAATGAGGTATTTTATTATATTTTAAAGTGTATATACTAATTTTATAATTAGTTTTTAAGTTGAGGAGATAAAAGAGAATTTTTTAATTAAAAATGACATTATTTTGAATTTAAACATTTAAAAATAGAAAAAATAAAACGGTGCCCTTTTAGTAAGAGGAAAAACATTGGTTCGATTCATCCACGTTCACCTGATTTGTTGATTTTTTTCAACCTTTTTTTGCGTTGTTAAATTTTTTTAAAGAATTAAACTAAATTGATTTAAGGATTAATTCTCGATTTCAATCCAATTGCCTAATCTAATTTTTTAAACAGTGAACTTGAGTGATAACTTGGAAGAGGGGAAAAAAACAGAAAAAGAAAACTTGAGTGATAACCACAAACAGAATAAGAAAAATCTGGGGTAATTGAAATAAAAAAAAAATACATGAAAAATGGATTCATGTAATACTATGGTGCCATGTGGCAACTTGAGGATCAGGAAATGGATTAGCATAAATCCATATACAAGACAGACTCAACATCTGGGTTCGTCGGACCAACACTGGAAATTGTGATCGAACTTCGGACACTAAAATCTGTGCTACTTGTTGAAATGTGGTCACAGCAAAGCTTCCTCACCAACACCCTAATTCCACTTACCCACAAACCCTACTGCAGAATTGCTACTTCCCTTAGTTTCATCTCTTGCAGTTATCCTCAAGATGATGAACAACGCCAACAACAATCTCCCAGGTATCAATTGTTCGAGTAAATTGGTTCTGCTTTTTTATCTTTTCTCTTTTCTAAATTCAAGGGCTGTTTTTCCTTTAACTCTTGTTAGTTTGGGTTGTTATTCGAAAGCATGACAGTCACGCGCGCATGCTTTTTCTTATGATTGTGGCTATTCAATATGCCGTTGTTTCCTACTACGGGAAATATTTATTGCTAGTTATATTTTGATAAATGAAAAATTTTCACCTAAAGTTTTAAAATCTAAATGAATCATAATTTAAAATTAAATTACATGGCAATAAGTAAATGAAAGTAGGATCGTTGTGCTTTGAATTGTTGAGTAATTACAATTGTCATGGGGGTGCTGTGGTTAGGAAGAAAGAGAGCAAGTTAGCGAAGTTAGCTCTAGTAGCAGTGGCTGCTGGAGTGTTGACACTGGGATCAGTTCACGATGCATCAGCTGCCAAGACTGGTGGTAGAGTTGGTGGCCAGGCCTTCAGATCTTCAGCTCCTCGTTCCTCACCCAGAATCAACAACAACTCTAGGTACATTTTTTGAAGCTTTAACCAATAAATGCTCTTCTTCTCTTATACTCGAACTTGCCTTCGGTTGATTTTTTTTTTTTTTCGAATCAAGGCTAAAATTGTTAATCGTCCTGGTTCATGACATTGTTTTGGTTAGCTTCTGGGAAAGATACCACCACGGCCACAAATGAGTTGACGCTATAATTTTTAGTATAGTAAATCTACAAAGCATGGATATTGTCACACTAGCATTGGCATGGGTACGGGACACCACCACAAGATTTGAAGTGTCCATGTATAATTATTGTATTGTGTGTAGTACTTGCCTCCAATATCATACACAGCTTAAAGGGTTCATGCTTCATAGCAGTGGATGGATTAAGCATATTAGTTTCTTTCAGTTTGCCTTTCAGTCCATTTAATATTTAGATAAAACTAGCTAGTTCATGCCAGTCTTCTTCCTAATTTGGTTTCTCTGTTATTCTGAATAAAACGTAATGTTCTCTTGTATAAGTCTTATAGAAGCACATATTCAGCACTCCCTTCAATCTTCCCCTTGGTTTGTGAAATATTAATGTAGAATGGTAACTGGTGCATTTTATATATTGGCCTCAACATCTCTCTAGCTGTAGAGCAATTGGAGTTTGAGAACCAAGTAGGAATATGCTGAACAATTTTGGATATCAGAAGGAAGTTGGATTCAGAGAAGCGATATACATAATGATGCGGGATAGTACAGTTCTTTCATCCATCTATCTATATCCAATAATTTCTGAGAAATATACCATTTTTATTTTGTATGGTTATATAGATGCCTGTTAGTCGTGAAAATGTTGTTTTCCAAATATCACATGAGTTTCTGTGGATTTTTTAGTTGGATAGAATTCAAACTCTTCCCTATATGATTTAATTCCATTTTGGCTTATAGTTCATTTTATTCATCCCATGTGTCATTTTATTCAAAAACAGCACTATATGTATCATTTGAAGACCATATTGGAAGAAGGAAAAAAAAGAAGTCTTATTTATGTGATATTTGGATGAGAATTGTTTCTGGTAATTCCATATTAAATTATATATATGGGCATAAGAACAAGTATTGTGTTTCCAAAACTATTTCTGGATAATTTTGTTTCTGAAGAAAATTTGTATTGGCAGGACCAATATCTTTGTGAATCCTCCAGTGGCGCCTCCTTTGATTGGTGGTTACGGCTATGGTTATGGTGTGCCGTTCTATGGTGGGTGGGGCTGGTCTCCATTTTCATTCTTTACACCAGGTCCTAGTGTAGCTGTTGGCATTGGAGGTGGATTTGATACTATAGTGCTGTTTTTGTTTCTTGGTGCTGCTGCTGCGGTTGTGAGGAGATTCTTTCGGTCAAGAGATGAAGAGGATGACTACTAGCATCCGAAGAAAAAACAGCTGCTTGCAGAGAATGATACATATATGTATAACGGAATAGTCTATTAATCATAGTGACTGGTTAATTTGATGTATTTTGAGATATTGTACTGATGATATTGAGCTTTGTTCTTCTTCCTCTTCTTTGCTTCGGGAGTTTAGGGGCAGTGAAATGGGCACGGGACACTCCACCACAAGATTATTTTCAGAGCATGCCAAGGAGTTATTAAAGCAAATATTGACCTGTGAATAATTAGACCTGCCAACTAAGAATCCTACAAAAGGTTATTTATAACCCAAACTTTCCCTAAAGAGTAACAAGATCATCAGACCCCATGGGCTGCATAAGTAACTGGAGAACCATGGTCAAACGTCTAAAAACTTCACATTAGAGTATAGAAAAGATAAAAAACAGATCAATTACACGACACGACAAATTTGAACAACCAGCAACACCAACCTATTCAGAGAACACGCATAACAATCATCTGCCATAATTATGACAAAAGAACAACATAGAATGACCAAGGAAGAAACAAAATAATGTGTTATGAGAATTTAATAAAATCTAGATACAAATTTGCCGACCAAAAAGACACTTACGTTATACAACCTACACAAATATGAAGCACAAGAAGAAAAGACATGATAGAAAAGTACCTGGAGATTGCAACAGAACCATGAATATGAAGGAAGCATGATGAATAGAGGCAAGGTTGAGCAACTTATTAGGGTTTGAACAGAGACGGTCTGATCAAGTATTTCTCATTTAATTAGACTTAAGTCTTTTATATTTTTGTTATCAAATTTCTCAATTAAAATATGACAAATATATAATTCTCTAATAATATTATAACAAATATATAATTTAATTAGAGAATTATATAACTATTTACAAAAACCATACATATATTATAATGTTATTAAAAAATCATATACTTGTCATATTTTAATTAATAAATTTAATAATAAAAATACAAAAAAAATTGCATATAAATTTTTTCCTTTCTCATGTGGGCTTTGGATATAATTGTAATTTCATTTGAGACAATAAGTATAATTGTAATTTTGTTTGGAAGATCATTCCATAGCCCCATACCCCCCCCCCCCCCCCCACAAAAAAAATTTCCGAATTTAGAGGAACAGAAAAAATTAAGTTTTGAATGACAATTACAAGGTAGATGTTCTATGCAACTAATTTAGAGCTCGCAGGGCAGCCAAGATATTGTACAACACTCATCTTGGGGAAGTTGTCATCCCTACAAATTTAGGAGTTGTTGTACAGCTACCATTTGGCTTCTTAGTTCAGCCATGGATTTTTCGATGCACTGTGGATATATGCAAATTGAAAGAATCAAGAGAAAAAGATGATTTTTTTGGCAGATTGAAGGTTGGTCTCATCCTACAACTTCTCTTGTAATTGAACTATATTGCGCGATGACTGATGTGGCTTTATGGTGGATTAAGGAAATATAATTATTTTTTAACTAACAGTGATAAGTACTTGATTTTAATAATTTGAATCGGAGGGAAATCACTCGGCCCTGACCGAGTGAGTTCAAGAATTTAATTTCACTGCCTTCAAACGTCCTGATGATTCTAATGCCAAATAAGAAACTAAAAATAAGCAATCATGTAAAGTGTCATCATCAGCCTCATCTTAATTCATCTTATACTCTATATCCTGGCCTGCAGATGTATTATGGTAATTTTCTTCTGCAAAAAAATTTAACTGCACTAACCCAACTGTCACTGCAGCATCCAGACAATGCAAGTTCTCAAGACACCACACCCTTTAGAGGATAAATGTGCAGCTCAAAAAGAAAAAACTTAGGTTTAATTAAATGTTTGCTATCAGATATTTTAATGAAAGTATGATATGTGACGGAACATTTTTTAGAGAATCCCCAGTATGATGCTGAGCTTTACAAAATGTCCAGATCTATTTTTATTGAAAATTTTAATAACAAATACCTAAAGAATTTTATAGCCACGAAACATGAAAATGGTAGTGCTGAAGACTACAACGATAAGGTGAGAGTATTAAAAAGAATACTAATATTTCAGTGTACCCCAATGGGTTAAAATCTTCCGAAGCAAAAGTAAGACAAACGTTAAATCCTGTATGACCGACATTGAATATATCCCTGGAGAGAAATGTACATGTTTATCTGTTTGGTTCCAAATCAGTATGGAATAGAAATGTCATATATATATATATATATATATATCATTCTATTAGCTGCACAGCTGCAATGGAAGGTATCTTGTCCCTCAACTTTTGTGTTAGGGCAACACGAACAGTCATAACCCCTGCCGCTGGTCCACTAAGCCGAACTTTGACAACATAGTCATTGATCTGAACAAGCTCCAATGTTCCTCCCCCCGTGCCAACAAGGTATGGTCTAATCTCAGAAAGGACCTGAACATAAAGAAACATTATGAGCTTTACAATGTATTCACTCAGCAAAAGGAAGCTGTCACTAGAACATGACCAGCTAAATAACAGAATCCTACAGCTACAAGACATATCTGTGTTTTATGCAGAGGCGATTTCTACAAAATTAAGGCAAGATAAAATAGTCGGCATGGAAGACACATTTAAGTATTTATTTTCCATTTTGTTATTTAGCTCACTATCTGAATTGTTCAAGATATAAGGGGAGCCTTCCGACATTCTAGCCTTGCTCAGCAGAGTATTCTTTATAGATTTGCAGAATACACAACTACTCATTGTCGTTGTCAAGATGATGCAGATGAAATTTCAAGGAAAGCTTTTGGAGTAAATTACATTCAGCTCCCCTGAAGTTTTCAAAACATACCCTTGTATCCCTTCGAGTTTCAATTTATTCTAGAACCTTTTAGTTTATAAAACCTGCACTCACAACCCCTTGATAAGAAAAAGAGGGTTTGACTGTAGGTTTTGAAAACCTAAAGCAAAGTGAATGTGATTTACCCAAGCTTTTAGGAAAAAAAAAAAACAATAGCCTTTTGAGCCTTAGACCTTATATATATATATATGCTGCAGTGCAAGTGTCCAGCAAATGATTTTGCTTTTACTTTTTTAACCAAGAGGCCATGAGGATGCATAATACTGATCAAATGATAGAAATGCTGGAAATATAATGCATAAATAATTCCATACACTTTCAACATTATCCTCAGTTAGCTCGAGTCCAGTCTCAGTGTCAAGTATCTGCTCCACTTCCATGATTTCAGGAATCTTATCTTTGAGGCGTGTTTCAATCCCCATCTTTAAGGTCATGGTTGAGCTAGGACATGACCCACATGCTCCTTGTAGCTTGAGGACAACAACAAGGCCATCTATTTCGTGTAGAGCCACATTCCCTCCATCGGCCATCAACCCCGGCCTTACCTCGTCCAAAACCTTCTCCACATTCTCTTCGGTAAGTGGTAGGACACAGCTAGGTGAAACTACAACCCCTGCAACCTCCAAATGTTAATGCTATAACCAACTGTTTTCTCCACATCATTTGCAGGCTAATTTGATATATGAATGGAAAAGCTAACAGGTGTTATTATAAGGAAAAGTTGCACTGACACTTTCCCCTTTCATTTTAATCAATTTATATTTATAAACACCAGAAGTGCATATGACACATGAAATGGTAAATTTGGTTGAAGACAAAGATGTATTATCTTTTTTCTTTAGTGGACATGGTAGTAAACTAACCAAATCCCTCACTATTCACTAAACCACTAAACTTTGTCAGACCATTTGGGATTGCTGTGGATTCTACTTATTTGGAAGCAGCTTTTTTTAAAATTGAGTTTCATAAGAAGCACTGGGTGAAAGAAGCAATTTGTGTTCGACAAATATTTTATAAAAATTGTTTCTTATTGTCAAATTAACTAAAGCGACATGTATTTAAGGGGATAGTGAAAAACAGTGAAAGGTAATTATTAATTATTGATTTTAAGTAAAGGTACAATTGTCTTAAAATATATATATATATATAATTTTCTACTTTCGCTTCAGTGTCAAAAGAAAAGCTCCAATTTGCTGTTTCCTTCCCACCGCAGAAATCTTACCTCTGCTACCGCTCAAAAGCAACTTTTTTTTTTCCCCAAAAAACCTGGTCAAACACGTTATTTTCTCAAAATAACTACTTTTTAAAAAAAAAATTTAAGCAGCTTCTATCCTCTTTGAAGGTTGGCCGTACAGTCTATTCTAAATAGTGGTTTGGCATGCACTAAGATGAAAGTCAGTTTGCAAGTGAGAATGTAAAGCATACGGTTATGAGGACAAAATTAAATAAATAAAAATAAATTCTTGGTGGCTTAGGCGAATGCAGTTGCAGGAAGTAGAATGAAGCTGCAAAGTGGGAAGTATAAACAACCACCAGGCACCAAGTTATGGCAGACGCATAAATAGAATTATAGATAATCATACTGCAGTTTGAATATTATGTGCAGAAGTGTAAAATCATATTTCTAAGAAAACATTTGAATGCTATATTTCATATATATAATGTTCAAAACTCCAAATTCAAAATGCTCTACAAATTTTGCACACAAGAAACATAATGCTGGCATGCTAATCAATTCAATGCTACTCAAATTAATAAGCTCATAGAGTGCATTTGGCATCACAATCACCTATTTTGTCTCGTCGTCGAGTACGCCTAAAAAATCGCGCGAAGTTGATTTGATGACCTCTGCAAAAAGAAGTTTCTTTGGACGATAATCCTCTGGCATTTGAAATTGGGTCCTAGAAAAAGTTGACATAATTGAATAATTTGAGAATCATAGTATCAACAAGGCTAAATAGGAACAAAATACAAAGTACCTTGAAGAGAGATACATGGGTGGAAGATAATCTATCAGATGCTAAGACCGACGGGTTGAGTACAGAAGTTGTTGTTGCTGCCGTGAAACCTTGAGTTTGCGTTGAGAGTATACCACCCAACATTTGAGGGTGAGAGGGGAACCCAGAAACAGAAAGCTACCATAAGAATGATAGGAAACAAAATCAAATTGAAATTTTGGGTAATTTAAAATTTTCTCATTTTTGGTTTCTGGGTTAAGTTCAATTCTGATATTTGCAGGGAGGAACGGTGCAAACGCTGATAGAAAGCGTTTCCTGATTGGCTTACATTTTGTGATAATATTATTTTGGGTCTGAGATTATTTATATTAAATGAAAACAAAAAAAAACAAAAAACAAAAATAAAGTAGCCCAAGTTTGTGGACAGAAGTGAAAGATGGAGGATGGGGGAGGAGGAAAGAGACACGATGGAAGACGAAGAGAAGATTTATGTGCGCCAGTTGGACAGTTTTTTTTTTTAATATTTCTGGGAAAGCAGTTCAATTGGGCTTTTTTGGCCCAATGATTGGAGTAAATCAGGTGAGGATTTGGAAATGGGCCTGGCTGCATTTCAATAGAAATCTAAGGATTTTTTTCGTTCAAATCCTTTTATGTCTAAAAAGTCATTGCGTAAAAGAGAAAGTGATACAGTAAATGGATCCCACACCCACTGTATTACTCTCTCTCCTATATAAGAAGTTTAGATATATTAGGCCCGTGAATAATTCATTTGGGCCAACTGCTTCAAGCCTATCTTAGCTTCAATTTTATTTTTCACAAATTGTCATGCTGTATTTGATATTTGAAATTAGGTAAATCTGGATGATTGTTATAAACTTTATAAAGTATAAATGTTGTATACTTTTGTTGACAGCTGAATATTATATTATTAATTTTTGAAATTTCTTTTCATACATTATAATTTTATTAAAGACTTTAATAATGTATATATGTTAAAAAAAATCAATTGCTTTTTAATTTTTAAAAACTTGCAACTATCCATTTTTTAATAATAATTTTTTAAAAAAATTTTTAGTGCTTGTCAGAAAGAAACACTAACTGATTCCAAACACATGAATATAAAAGACAAGTATTAAATCATGGGAAAAATCTTTTACTCTAATAATAATAATCCTAATCCTACACTAGGATTTGTCACATACAAATTTAATTGAGTCCAGTTGCGAGTTTAAATTGCAATAATTGTTAAGGGTTAAATTGAAAAATTGATAGTTTTTAATTAAAATAAAAGTAGAAATATTCTTTGGGAGTAGGTGTTAAGTCACAAGTAGCAACTTCGCGGGGAAGAATGAGATGCATCCAAAATGATGCAAAATTGGAAAGCAGAGGCCCACCACCTTGACATTTTGATTTGCAGGACAAGGAAACCAAGTCAAGCAACAACACTTTCTTTTAGACCAACAAAAAGCAATCCTATCCTATCTTATCCCCACTAAAAGCAAAGGTTTTTCTTTTTAAAAAAATTATAATTGAGATTCTAAATTAAAATTATTTATATTAAAAAATTTAAATTTTAAAATTATTCTAAAGAATTTAAGGATTAAAAATTTTAACTTAAGGTTTTAAATTATAATTTTTTATACAGTTTAAATTTTTAAAAATAATTTTAAATTTTAAAAATTTTAATATAAACATTTTTAATTTAAAATAATGAATTATAATTTTTTCTTTCTTTTTTCAACTCAATCAAGAAAAACTACTGTGTAACGATATCACATTTTCTTTGGGAAAAAAAATATTTATCACATTTTCTATGACATCTAACTTTTGTCATTTCAGGCCATGATTGCACGGAATGAAAACAAAGGTCTGATTTTTTTTCACTTCTAATTGTCGTTTTTCATTCTTTTAATCTATTCAGCTTATGGGTTTATAGTCTAAACTTTTTTTTTTAATAACAAGTAAAGAACCAATTACAAACATACATTATAACTTAAAGAACAAAAACTTAAAAAAAATTAAGTGATCGTTTAATATATAGAAATTTAATAAAAACAAAAAATATAAAAAATGATTTTATTAATAAAAAATTATTTATGTATCTTTATTTTAAAAAAATTATAAAAGAAGATAAATATTATTAAATAATAATTACAATAGTATAAAAGATATTACTCAGAATTTCTTAACTTTTCAATTCTTTTATTTTAAAAAAATTATAAAAAAATAAATATTGTACAATAATATAAGAGATATTACTCTGAATTTTCTGATTCTCTTTCATTTTCCATTCACATACCAATCGTGCTGTAATTTCCTCCTTACATTGTTGGTGAAGTGAAGCCTACTGCACCACAGGGACCAATAAAAAGTGGGTTGATGCAAATTGTGAAAGTAGGCTCAAGGTATCCTTCCTAAGTACATGTAAATGTGATAGCAGTTAAGTCTAAAAATGTAAATACTGACAGTAAGACTTTTGTTCTGTTTGATTGGAGGATATAATGATGAAACGAGTATAAAATATGAATAAATAAGGATAAGTGAAATAAGAAATGACTATTTTATTTTAAAAAAAAAAATTTAATAAATATAATAATAAATATAATAGATATTATAAAAATTATATTAAAAAAATACTTCCGCACAACATTGAATCAAAGGGAACCTTTGTAAGCCGGAAAATACACAGCGGATGGGCTCGAGGATTAGCAATTATCTCATGCTGAACAATGAAGCTTAGTGCATGAAAAATGGCATGTACAACGACTTTGGACTTAGACGGTTGAAAGTTGTTTACCCAAATCCATTTTCTAAGCAATGTATGCCCAAATGAAGTCAAAATTAAAACCCTATGCTTCTTCTATCTTGTATTACGTTTGATAACCCAGAATAAATTTGCCAATGCCTAGCATTACCCTGATCATCTGAACTTTTCAACGTGGGTTTTGAAAAAATTTAAATAGTTGAAAGAGATAATTTATTATTGCCTAATTTTTTTGTTAAAAACTCAAAAATAGTTACACAATATTTGTTTATAGTAAATTTTATTAAATTCTCTTAAAATTTAGTTAAATTATACTTGATATACTTATTTTTCAAAAATGCCATTTGGCTCGTATAATATTTGATATATATTGTAAAAATATCCTTTTGAAATTTGCTTTCTGTGAAAAAGGTTAACATTTTAAATAATATATACTATGACTTTTTTAATATGACATTAAAGATTGATGTTAAACTTGAACATAATAATGTGATTTTATTTTTAATATCATAGTAAAGATAGCTAAATAATATCATTTTTGGAAGAAACACATATTATGAAAAAAGTTAACTTTAATAACCAAAAAAAGAAAAAAAATTAGATAAGAGATTTTTGCAATATATATTAAATGTTAAGGGAGTTAAATGATATTTTTTAAAATAAAAGGAGTATTAGGTATAATTTAGCTAAATTTTAAAGAGACTAATACAATATATCCTTATTATTATTATTATTATGTTGGTTATCTATTGGCCTATAATTTTCTTCTTTTCTATTAGAGTGAATTGTACTCATCTCTCTGAGGTTGAGCTAAATCATACCTAATATCTTTATTATTTCAAAAATTATATTTAACTCTCTTGACATTTGATATATATTGCAAAATTCTCAATTCCAATTTACTTTCTGCTAATAAAGTTAACTTTTTGTATGACATGGGGCCATGATTTGATTCTTAATACAACAGTGAAGGTAATTAAGTTAATATTAATCTCTAACATGAGATTATAATTTTATTTTTAATATTATAATAGAAAGAGTTAAATAATTTTATTTTTAGAAAGGACATATATTATGCAGCAAGTTGACTTTATTGATGAAAAGTAAATTAGAATAGAAGTTTTTGCAACATATTTTGTAAGGTTAGAACAGCCGAAAGTAATTTTTGAAACAAATGGGATATCAAATGATTTATCTGAATCTCAATGGAAGTTAATATAATTTACTTTTTCTATTAATTGAATAATAATTAAAAAGGCATAAAATACAGTTTAATACTCTCTGATTTGGCTCAATTTTATCATAATATCTTAAGGTTTAAAAATTTGCAATCAAATAGTCAAAGGTTTAAATGATTAGCATATTGATACCTGTGATATTATTTTATTGACTTTTTAATGAAATTCGTCAAAAGTTGCTTTAAATTTTTAATTTCTTATGGAATCCTAATTTTCTTTGCATCGAAACTTGAAAATTTTCTTTTGATCAATTGGAATTCCATATTTGACACATACAACACAACATGTTCTAATTTCCTATGTATTGAATACTATAATTCTTTCATTGGCCAATTAGAATTTCAAATACGATACACGCAATATAATATCTTATAAATTTTGCCCTTAAAATGGAATTTCTTCTCTTTTTTCCCCTTGTTTTGCTCTAAATTCTAATTTCCTATGCAATGAAAGTCAAAATCCTTCCTTCAAGCAATCAAATCATAAGTTTGATAGACTAGCATAATATTTTCTCCATTGAATTTTGCCCATAACCAAAAATCTCTACTTTTGTCCATATGACCAACTTTCCTATGAAATCTTTAATTTTACTCAAAAAATTTGGAGATTAGATTTCCCAATGATAAAATTCAGTCAAATGGGGCATTTCAGGATAAATAAGAAGAATCTCTAAGTCATATGCTATGCATGTGCTATTTTTTCATCAAAAAGTTAACGGATTTGATACTATAGAGTACTAATGTGTTAATAATTTAAATTTCAAATTGCTTAATTGCTAAATTTTAAATCATAAAGTGCCAAACTGAAATTGGATTAAACCATAAAATATCAAACCATGTTAAATTTTAGCCTAAAAATGAAAATACCAACAAAACTAGTTTATTCAACTATCTAATGAAAATAATTCCATAATAGAAGAGTCCACGGCAAAATTCTTCTCTCTCTAAACTCATTTTACATCATCAGGCAAAGATCTTTTCGGCGAACACATAGGCAGTTCGTTTCAAGAAATTTAATTATTTTCTAACATCTAAATTGAACAGTCTCTACATCAACAAAAGAACAATATGCAATCAAACTTTCAGTTTCTTGTCCGTTGTTTTGCCATTGCTAAGTCACAATTCAATCCAAACTAAATGCTTCTTCCATGTGACGCTAAAGCGCATTAATTTTTGGGATCATTGGACAAATAAGAGAATTATTAATTAAAGAATTCTCGAATAAATTGTCTCCATCACCCAAAAATATTACTTTTATATTAATTATTCTTTTTCAGAGAAAAAAAAATAGAACTAAAAGCCAAGAGTGGTATAATGACATTCAAAACCCTTTCATGGAATTCTTTAGTACTATCTGAATTAAATGACCAAGTGGCCAATCTTAAGTCATATTTTATTACACAGCCGCAGAAAGGGGCTGGAAAGGAATCTTCACTCAATTATTAAAAAAGAAAATTTTCGGAACAAGACTCTGAAAGAAAAGACTTCCCTTATTTTCTTACAGCCACTTTGTATGGTATGATTATGATATCTAATGACAAAATAATAGAAAAAATAAAGTAATAATAATTTTTCACAACAATAATTGTGAGGACTTTAAAATTTTAAGAAGCAAGTAATATTTTATATGTGGGTACAATAAAATGGATTAACATTTACGTACATACAATATTAAAAGTAATTCTAAGTATTTTAAAATATTGCATTAATTATTAATCATGATAATTTTATCTCTAAAGCACATGTTAGCAAAAGTGCAATACCATTTTAATATGATTAAGCACTAGAAGAATGGGATGGGATATATCAGGATATTGTTGTAAATGAAGGAAGGGCATTGGATCCAGAGAAGATAAGCTTGCGTCCCAAAATGGAGAGATTCCTTTTGTCCTTTAAAATTATATATCCAAAACCTAATCCTTTGTATATTATTTTATGTTTTTTATTTTATTTTTATTGGTGGTAAGTCATACTCCGAATCTGATGCATTATTGAATGTGGGAGCTGAATTGGATTCAAACTTTTCTTTTCCCCTTCAATGTTTAAGAATTATGCTTATTTTAATCTTTTGTACGTTCATTAATCAGTGAGACATATTCCCTTTCCCTTTCTCTCTACAATTTTTATTTTTCAATTTAAAATTTAATTTTTAGGTGAAAATACAAGTTCACGTCGCTTTGTCAAAATTGCTCAAATGTGTTTGAAAAAATGATAAAAAACCTTAAAAGCACTTTTGCCTACCCACTTTTACCTGAAGCAACATTCTATTGCTTTATTCAAACTATGATTTTGGAAACCAAAACATTTTTCTAAACATGCACTCAATATACCACAAACTCCTTAACATTTAGACATAATTTCTAGTACAAAAGTCGGTAAATATTGTGGTAAACTTGAACATCACTCTTGGCACCGATCAAAGAGTGAATTAGATTCTAACTTAAATCAAGTATTTTTCTTTTGTTCACATGCTTATTTAACACAATTTATAATTTTCTTAAATCTTGTTTATGGAAAACGTAAAGAATCTAATATGTTAACCTTTTGGTTGTGCAAGAAGATTAATGTAGAATCTCCTATATGTCCTAATGTTTCTTTTTTTCTTTTTTCTTTTTTCTTTTTTTTGGGTTTTGGTAAATGCTAATGCAAAGGATTGAATTAGTTATATTAAATTTTCCTACAAGTTATTTATATTTTTTATTACTAGACATATAATTAATGATTATTTCATCTTTAAAAACTCTCATGAATGCTTAAACTTATGGGATATAACTTCGTATTCTCATAATTACAAGTGAGTACCAATTTTAGTAAAAAAAAAAGTGGTATATATGATCATCCTTTTAAATAAAAATAAATTATATATACTTTCTTTAAATTTAGTTGAAATTATATAATTTTTTTAAATACACACAGACTTTTCTTAAAAAAATTGCTTTCACTTTAATTTAATTTTAAATTTTTTTAACCACAATGCTCTCTATTTAAATTTTTTGATTTTAAAAAATTCATATTTAGGTTAATAAAAAAATATTTTAGTCAAAAAAATTTTAAATTAAACTAAAAGTAAGGTAATTTTTTGTTTGAATAAAGGTTTATATATTTTTTAAAAATAAAAATCCTATAATTTCAACAATACTAACAAAAATTATGTAATTTACTCTTTAAATAATGAATAGGGCTAGGAAGTCCTTATCTCAAATGTAGGCATCAAATCAGTAGAAAAGAATAGCAAAATAATTAATTTTAAAAACAATTTAGACGATTTTTTTAATGCCCCTTTTTGCAGGGATACGGTAAATTTCAAAGAGGAAGATGCAAATTTCAAAGCTACATCAATATTTGTTAAAGGTAATAATTTTAATAATTATATGTTATGTGGAAGAAATAATGAAGTGATATTTAAAGTAGGCGCATGATATTGATGGAGCCCTCAATGTGAAGCAACGTGATTCTTTGGCCTTAATCCATGAAAAGAAAGAGTAGGGTTTAGTTAACTTAGGCATCAGCAAAAGCTCTCAGTCTAATGTGGGGGTCAATTGCTTGTTTAATCAAACTATCAAGATGAATAAATAGGCTTTAACTAATCACAAACAAGTCAAATCACAAAGTGACCATTAGATTGATTAGGAACAACATATGATAAGAGTACTAAGAACCCATTTGCATAGTTGGGTGACTGACACGTGTCATGTTCACAAACATTTGAACCCCACATGAAGCAAATTTTATATGGTCATATACCTTATCAACAATCTATATGCATGTGAAAGTAAAATGACTACCTTTATGTGTGTGTGGGTGTGTGAATCTGGGGATCATCACAGCACTTAATGGGGCAACCATTTATTGAAATTTAATCCACCATTTTGAAGTAAACCAACCTATGGCATTTTAAGGGTTTTTTTTTAATTCTTTATTTGTATTCATTTGGGTCCACTGTAGATGCCTTTTGTAGATAAGTATGATTGAGATCCCATTAAAGTTTTATCATCACAATTTTGTTATTATATTGTGTACATATGTTACGGGATTTTATTAAAGATTAAATTTACATGTAATTTTTTATTTTTTGTTATTAACAATTCTAATAAAAATAATCACATGTGAATTTCTTTTTTAAAAAATATTCAATTTGTAAAAATTATACGTTTGTTTTTAAAAATTATTTATTTATTATATTATTATTATTATAAAAATATATTTTTAATAAAAAAGTTTGATAATAAAAATATAATATATAATATGCGGTAGTAGTACAGGACTGACAATTTCATCTTGTATATGATTATGGTCCATAATTATTTGTTGTTCCCTGGAACTTCCAAAAACATTACACAATCATGAATAGTTAAGGAGAGAGAAGAATCAATTTTTTTTTTAATTTTTAACCTGGAAGAGAGAGAGAGAGAGAACCAAATATTTAATGATGAATTTTAAAATATAAGTACAAGGAATTACTTAAGAATAATAATAGAATGAGCATGCAAGATAATCAGAGCTGTGAATATTCTCATTTTCATGAGTTGTTATTTACTAAAATTTGAAGTTTTTATAATGAGTAATTTTGTCTATAGATGATTGATTGTCCAATGTTTAAATAAAAGCGTTGATGAATAGAGATTAAATTCTCCTAATTCAAAAGTAAACTAAGATTGTCGATTTAAATAAATAAGTAAATATATAAAAAGTGAAAAAAGTAGAGAAAATTATATATAAAGATCATACGTTATTAAAAACCATTTCAAAAATCAAAATTTATTTTTAAAAAATCAAAGTTATACTAATACTTATAAAAAATTATAATTTGTACTTCTGAAAGTTATTATTTGAAAAAACTCTTAGAAAAATTAAGTTGTAATTTTAAAAAATATAAGTGATATCTTTTGAAAATTAATTTTACACAATAATTCTTTAAAAGAATTTTGATTTTTAAAGTATTTCAATAAAATATTTATGAACTTATAATTCCGACATAAATTTTTCTGAAATAAGTATTAAAACAAAAAGGTGGAGAGAGAGGTGGTGGGTCTACTTTTGTCATGAAATGTAGCATTGAAAGGCTACAACGCGTGCTTCTCCTGACCTAATTGCATTTGGAAAAACTAATCCAACTCTACAATTCTTCAACTTTACCTCCCCTTTTATGTTTGTCCTTCTCTCTCTCTCTCTCTCACTCTCAATCTAACCCCTGATAGTACCCGCGTAAATAATTGTTTCAACGTGTGAAAAGTTTGAATTCAGCTCAATTTGTTCATTAAATAAATGAGCTTATTGACATTGTTTGGTTAAACGAGATAATCTAAAAAAAAATTTTAATATTCAACTTGAAAAGCTTGTATATAACTTGTTTCATATTAAAATATTATATATATATTTTTTAATAAAAAAGTATGCATCATTAAAAAGATTATAATATGTAATTTTATAACAATATTTTATACGCATATACACACAGAATATAAAA
This sequence comes from Erythrophleum ivorense, assembly GCA_026724425.1. Taxonomy (NCBI): domain Eukaryota; kingdom Viridiplantae; phylum Streptophyta; class Magnoliopsida; order Fabales; family Fabaceae; genus Erythrophleum; species Erythrophleum ivorense. The sequence continues at coordinate 42,448,629 of JAIUCV010000005.1, forward strand.
GCTTAAGTTTTTTATTTAGTTTACTTTTTTATGCATGTATATAATATATGTCTTGTAAATTATTTAAACGAGTGAGGAATTATTATCATTTTTATTTAATTAAAGGTCAATTTATTTATAAATTTAACTTACAAATTGTTTTAAAATTAGTTGCTATTTAGTACATAAAATTGTTAAAAATAAAAATGAAAAGTAAAGTAGATAGAAAATAAATTTTATGCTCCTATTTTTAAGAAATAATAAAAAGATATAAACATTGTTAAATCATAACTATAAAGATATCATAAAATTATAAAAAAAAAAATATATAAATCATTTTCTTTCGATGCAGCCCAAACAGTTGTTAGACTTAAACTCGTAGGGCGGTGGACTTGGCATGCAACAGAACAAGTTGGTAAAATAAAGCATGAAAAAGATGATGTGAGTGATATGTGAGGGTGTGATTGGTGAATATGGACAGTCTTTCTCAAACGAAGAATTAAGAAAACAAACAAATTAAACTGTGAGGAGGCGGTGGTGTTTTATACATACGCACAAACACACGCATGGTGGATCTGACTGAGAAAAACATATCCAAAATATCTAACCAAACTAAATTAAAATAATTGGGTGAATTTATCAACAACAACTTTGATTTTGTTACTTTCATGCTGTTGAGCAAAGGAACTGCGTTTGTTTTTTGCTTGCTTGAGGAAAGGTTGATTTTTACTTTTCCACAAAATTATTTATTTATTTTTTTTCTGTGGTGTTGAGTCAAGTTTTTGAAAAAAAAAAAAAAGGTTGATTCTGAGTAGGAGCTGAAACAATATTTTATTGCAAGAAGAAAGCGAAAAAATTAAACTTGATTTTCTTTTGAAGTAGCTAGAAGGAAAAATATAAAATTAATTTTTTTGCAAAATAAAAACATCCGTACTTAAAATCATTAATTACCATATCACCCATAATTTTTTTTTCTACTTATATCTCCTCTTTTCTCATTTTCATTTATTCTCTTACCTCTATATACTTATTTTAATGTATTTTATATTTATTTAGTTATATATATATATATAATATGCAATTATTTTGAGTAAATTTTTTTATATATTTATTATTAATACATTTTATATATTTTAACTAAATGAAAAATAGAAACTTAATTGAAATTGACCATAATAAATATTTAAAATTGTTTATCCATTAAAATAATATTAATTGCAATATCAAATGTATACATGACCTTTTTAAAATAATTTGATAGTAAAAAATAAAACACTCTTTTCTCTTAAAAGATTTATCAAACACTAATATTATGCTTATCAAATAATTTTGCCCAAGACAAATTCCTTCTCTCTCACAATATTTCTTCTAAAATTTTGTTTTAAGAAATGATGTTTTAAAATAAACACAAATCTACAATATTAATCCCAAACAAGTCAACTCAAGATGGATATATATATATATATATATATATATATAGATCCATCTCATATATCCTTGATTTTGACAACTTTTCAATTTATCCCCACCAATTGTTCGATGAATTCTACAAAGATATCTTCTCTCTATATATCTCTGTCTCTGTGGTGTATTGAGGAGAATAGGCAATTTTCATTAGGAAACAGACAATATAACCACATAGGGAATAACATCATCGATCCTCCAAGAAAGTGGTAACCGATGACGATGATGATAATATCTCCCACAGATATTTTACGTGTTGTTGGTAATAAACAGGCTTCACTTGCCATGTGGATGCCTCACATGGCCAACCCATAAACGCTCCGACTTTTTAACACTTTAATCTAATTGGAGCCTTCATATATTATCTCAATGCAATGTAGTTCATGAATCTCCGGGACAAGATCCATCTAAGAGTATGACAAATATATATATATATATATATGACAAGATCCATCTAAGAGTATGACATATATATATATATATATATCATCGATGATCAAGTTGAATGAATTATTTATCCTATATATATTAAGCCAATTCTTTTATAACAAGCAAATAGGGTTCACTTAATTTGAAGATTTTATGTGAATGAGACAGGTCTTTGAATTTTCACTAATTCAGTCAGGTGAAAAAAAGAAAAGAAAAGAAAAGAAAAGCTTGTTGTAACACTCGGCTATGTATCTTATTAATGCAAATTAATGTGTATTTATTTATAAAGGTGTGCGTTCATTTTCGTACAATTTCACAGCACCAATTGGGGGTTGCTAGAAAGGGAGTTTTGGCAAGTAAAAGACAAAGACAGGCATACTGACAATACATGTATGATGAAATTAAGGAAATGTTATACACACTTATATATATATATATATATATATGTATGTATGTATGTATAGACACACCAAAATCTATGCATAACTTAATGATCTGAAACACAAATGGTTTGTGGGGCTTCAGATATTTCCGGGTCAAAACGTTGGAGTCTTCATTCTTGAAAGCTTTAGCTTTTATATATGGGAAAGTGATGGTGGGGTATTTTCTTTTCTTTCGAATTTTTATTTATAGGTACTTTAAGTTAGAAATTAAAATTATCAAAACATCTCATTAAGTCACAAATTCATATAAGTTAATAAACTTAAATAATTTAATATTATATGAATATATACATGTATAAGAACCGCGGGTTACCCATGCGAGAATATTTTTCTTTTTTCCTTTTCTTTTCATCCAAACACTTATTTTCTTTTTAATTATTAATCACAAACCATTAATATGAATATTCTTTTTCCTATTAAAGATGATTTCTTGACAACAAAGTTCCTACCTTATTAGATCTTGAAAGAATGGGGTAACAACCAAAGTGGGAACATCCACATATATATATATATATATATATATATATATGAACAGCTGGAAAAACAAAAAGAAAAAAAAAAGATTGGTCTATGCATGGTACCTACACCCATGTATTGGACATATCAATATGAACAGGTATGTGAAAGTTGTCAAAAGCCTTTTTCATTTATCTTTTATTCTTTTCTCAATGGAAAACAACAAAATATGTTAATTGGACTAAAAAGGTTTAAGGAATAAGTTGAAATTCATTGCACATTCTCTTTAATTAATGTTTGATATATATGCGAGAAAAAAAAATGAAACTGGAGTAATTTTATTCAAAAAGTATAGACATAGATCCTTCATCTGAAGCAATGAAAATATTTTTATTAAATTCTTGAAAAAGGCAGAGAAGAAGGATATATGCAAAATCTTCTAGTAAGGTCGGAAGCAGTGATTGTCAATTTCAAATCCCAAGCCTCACGTAGAATTCTTAATGAGGAATCCCAATAAGATCTGCGATTGGAGACGACTAGAAGTACGAAAAGAATAATCAAATCCCAGTGTTTGAATTTCCAATAACCAGAGATTTAAAAAGAGAGAGAGAGATTGGATAACTTTGTTTCATTGTTGAATGTTGATGATGCTCTGTACAATGGCTGTGTCTGGAATATCTTGTTCGCTGGCCAACGCTAGCTGGTTGGTGTTTAGGACACGAGAGATTCCTCTATGGATTTTGTTTCCCAAAATATAGAATGACCAATATAATCGTAAAGAAATCCTTTTTTTTTTTTGGGGTTCCAAATGAAGTTGAATTGGGATGCTTCAATTTTGGAGATAATTTTAAAACTACTGAATTAAAATTTATTGATATCCAAAAGAGACATTTAAATATATCATAATAAATTTCACTGAAAAATATACTTGATTTGCTTTATGACTAATTTAGTTTACATATTTTTTTATAGATTAAGTTTATTTAAAATTTTGGTTAAATTACTTTTTCTTTCGTTATAAAATACGTAAATTATATATAAAGTCATCTCCTCTTTTTTTAAAAATAAACACTATATTTTATTGAAACTCAAAGATTCACTATATTTGTCTCTCCAACGGTAAAATAATAAATTACAATTACGCTTATTTTGATCAAATTATCTATATATTTATTATTTATATAATATAACATATATTAAATATATATTTAATTAATATAAAATAGTCACTTTTTAAATTTAACTAATTTATGGCTAATAATTTATTTCTAATTATAATATTTGTGTTAAATATAAAAAATAAATATAAACATTGTGATAAATTTAATAAATTATTAAAATAAAATAAATTTATGATTTCAAACATAAAATAAATAATATTAAAATAGAAGTTTGAAAAATATTTTTAATAAATTACATTTTTAATACAAAAATTTATAATATTACATTTATATACAATTCTTTATATTTTTATTATCAAATTCATCAATTAAAATATAACAAGTATATACTTTTTAAATAATAACATATAAGTATATAATTTAATTAAAAATTATATAATTATTTAAAAAAACTATACATTTATATGTTGCTATTAAAAAATTATACACTAATAATGTTTTTGTTAAAAAAAATTAATAATAAGAATATAAAAAATCATATATAAATTTGTTAATTTAATATTATTTTTTAATTTTGAAAGATAAATATATTTTTTAAAAATAAAAAATTATGTAATTTAAAAATTTTGAAGAGAACAGAAGTAATCTATCATTTGCATTTATAGTACAACTCTGTGGTCCCCGCTTCTCTGACCCTTCTCCCGCACATTACAGGGAAGCACAGCATATACAAAACAAAACACAATCAACTATACTTACTATATGTATATAATATAACGAATACAAAATAGGATCTCTCTCCATCTGCTTCTCTCTTCTCTCTCTAAATATCACACAGGCACTTGTTCATTCATATACAGACACACTGCTACTCCAGCTTTTTTTTTTTTTTTTCCCTTGCCTGCCTTCTCCTCTCACAGCCTGTCAAGCCTGAATTATTAACCCCATGATTCCGGTTTTTTTCTTTTTAATCCAAGCTGGTTGCTTTCTCGTTTACAAGTAAACAATGGAATGGTTTTGACCTGGCAAGAGATTTTCTGCTGTCTCTGAGCTTTCTTTCTCAAACTTCATCATCAGGTGGCCTGATGCACTTCTTGGAATAATCCGTCCTTGTCTCAGAATTGATTCTCGGAGAATCATGAGAGAATAGCCCTCTTTTTTTTTTTCTGATATATATTAAGTTTGGTTTTATTCACAACACTCTGACTTATGGGTAAAAGTACTCCCTTGAAGAAGGAAGATGTTCAATGAGCTTTATCACAGAAAGCGGCAATTTTGGTTCTTGTTATTTCAGGTATTATAACTACACATGCTCTTTTCCATTTCCTTACAGCAGCTATGAAATCTTCATGCTCGCTACAATTTTTTCTTGCTGTGTCATGTTTAATTTGCTTGAGTTCTTTCAGTCTCTGTTTGAGCTTCATCACAGGTATAAAGGTTAGGTGGTGTCTTGACAAATCATAAAGACTCAAACTTTATAAGGAACAAGGAGAAGTGGGAACTTTTTTTCTGAGGCTAGTTTCTAGGAGTAGGAGCTGAAGGCTACTGTTTTGGCTAAGCCTATTGTTCATATTCCTTGTTTCTTCTATGTCCCAGCAATGTTTGATTGCGCTTTTGAACATTTCAATGCAAATTCTTTTTGTCCCCTCCTTCTCCACTTTTGGATAGTCAATTGAAAACCCCTATTTTGACAAACTCATTCACAAGACAGAGTAGTATAATTCCTTTTATAGCTCCCATCTATGCACCAAAAAAGGCTACAACCAAATCTTATAGGATAGTCTCATCATGCAAAGCTGATTATGACCCATTTTGAGGGATGAGTTTCAACTTTCTAAAAATGTTAATTTTAGTTTCTAACCATGGAAGAAGCATGGACACTAACACAGACACAAAGCATGATAAAATTTGAAGTGTTTATTTTTGTTTGCATTTAAAGAGTCGTGTAATATGTAATAAGTGTAAGACACAATATCTGTTAGTTTGGATCCCAATATTCCTAGAATTTGAGTTTTGAGTTTTGATTAACCTTCAAACTTTGGTTAGCTAAACTTCGTTCTCGCGTTTCACATTGTAGCTTTCGAGATCATAACCCCGTTGGGTAACATGGAAAACAGAGAAAGGAGAAATGTTTGATTTCTTATCTACTTCCCTTTTTTCAAGCGTTTGTACCATAAAAGTAAGTTTCCAATCGTAGAGGCATTGCTGGACGCTCCAAAAGCGCACAAGTTAAAGTGCGATGATGTTGGGAAAGAACTTAACAACTCTGCATTTTATCACTCAGGCATGGGGACCAAAGTTGAATATTCCATAAATCTTCTAGCAGCAACCTCAGCAGACAGCAAAAACTTAACTGTGAAGGGTGTGGATGTGTGGGAACATTATCAGAACAAAGGGCTGAGTAATAAGGGTGACAAAATTGGAACCAACAAATTGCAATTTCCCATGGAAAGGATGCTTGATAGAAATAATGTAGAATTCATCAGAAACACAATGCAGATGCATGAGGACATCTTCAAACAACAGGTATCCTGAAAATCATACATAGCCATAGGGTCAATCAATTGTCTTATTTACGCTTTCTTTTTGGTTGTAAATTTTTTTTGCCTACTAGAGGCTTTCTTTTCTGTGACCTTTCATGATGAATGATGTCAGAATCAGTGTATATGAAGTGCTTCTTTCTTTCATGCTCTGCTTTATCGTTCTTTAAGCTGCATTGTTTATTCGAGTATAAATCCAAGCAGCCTCTCTGCATGTCAAAATGCTTGTGTCAATTGGAACTTGGAACTTCTTGCCACATTCAAATGACTAAAATTTGTTGTCTGAAATGGAAATGATGATCTGCAACTATTTGAAGCTTTCAGTTGTTAGCAATTATGAGTATTATAATTGGATTTGTTTGAGGTAGTACTCAATTTGAACTCTTGACCATTTGGACATTGAGACTCTAATAGTATGTCAAGTCGTTAAGTACATTTCAAGGTCAGAAAGAGTACAATTCCACCATAACTTCTGACGAAACTTTAAGTTTTAATCAAGAGAATAAGGACGGCATGGATTTACTTTTAAATCTGTTGCTTATAGAGACCTGATACTAAGCCAAAAACTACTTCGATATAAAAGTTTAAATTGTTAAGTGAATGCCTATAAATAGTTTTGTAATATCTCTAACAAAGATATTCTATAAAAACGCAGGTTCAGGAGCTACACCGAGTATACAGTGTGCAAAAGATGCTGATGGATGAACTGAACAAGGAAATCAGACAGACGAAATTATGGAACCCCATAAATGGCGAAGGTATAAGCCAACCTCAAACAATACAAATTCCAAATGGGGCCGCAGATTTCCAAGCTCAGAGTTTGAGAGATGATGTATACTCAAGGGAGAGGAGTACTGGAAGCTGCTCTGGAGAAGACATAGTCACCAAAATGCCAAGGGGTTTTGATCTTGAAATGCCTGCTGAAGAAGGCATATTAACTGGAGAATATGGGTTCGATGAAGGAGAAGCAGGGCCTAGCTCCTACACTGCAATTCAGGGTGGGTCTGATGAAGAAATGGAAGTGGATTTAACACTGAGTATAGGAGGAAACAATGATGTTAAGAAGAAGAAGAAGAATACAAAACCTCATGTGCTTGAGTTAACCAGGAAGCTCAATGTTTTTGGCTCTTTTAAATCAGATAGAGTAGGAGAATACAGTGACCCCACCACCCCCATGAGCAGCTCTAGTGTGACATTCGAACAGGAAAGAAAGGAGCCACATTGGCTTTCTCAAGGTTTAAAGCTTAAATAGGAGTTTTAATGGTCTGTTTCTATCCTTTCTACACTTCATGGACTACTGATTTTATATGGTTCGTGAATTCCGATTCCTAGATTAGTTTTTACTTTATATGAATAAATGGATTTTATATACAATACGCCCACTTCTTAGTGCCATTTCAGTAAATAGTTAGTAGTGAATAGCGATTTGACTAGGAATCATGGCTTTGAGCCTCTTAGTTGAATCCTCGCAGCAGCAATCTCAAGACGAGAGTGGGTATCTCTATAAAAACTCTTTCAACTATGTCAAGAGAGTAAGAAGATGCCAAATTGGTCTCGAGATTGTGGAGATGGGCCTGAAATCAGACTAATTAGAGATTGAATAAGATTAAGATTAATTAGACGGTTATGGTACAATATTTATATATAGTTGATCTTATGACTTCATGATATTCTGCTGATTTAATAGGCCAGACTTAGTTTGTCATTTTCTTCTTCAATCTCATGATATTTGCAAAGTTTCAATCTAATGACGTTTGCAAAGTTTGAATATGGTACTACTGGACGGTTTATATGACTTTAAAATGAAAAGCCAAAGTCCATTTTTCAGTTCTGAGAAGACTAAATTAACTTGACAGGGAATATTAAGATTCGGAGCCATGTTTCAATAAAGCAAATTACAAGCAAAAGATCGTGGTTGACTTTTCAACAGAAATGTTAACATGAATGTTATTTTGAAAATGATGCAGCACCAATTAGGAAAAAAGCATCTCATGGAAATTTCTCAAAAATGATTATCATTGCTCTAAACTGTAATGTCACAAGTTTCAGCTTTATGAATTTGCAATATAACCTGAGTTGATTCTCAAACAAGGTATATTATACGTAAGTGGTGTGCATAACTTAGTCGCCCATGATTGAACAGTCTTTAATATGCATAGGTTTTCCCATTTAAAGTAAGGGCCATTTGGTAATCCTTATGTAAAAATAATTCTTTTACATAATTTTTTAATAATGTTTATTATATTTTTGTAATTATTACTTAACAATATCTCATTATTTTTTATTATTTTTTAAAATAAAAAAATAAATATTATTTCTATCTTCAATTTTTTTTCATTCCTTCTAGGATCATATATATTTCTTTATTTTACATTTTGCATATTAAACAAACTCAATAGATAGTATATCATTATTAAAAGGTTGAAGCCCAACAAACAATGAAATCAAACTCAATGAATCACTTTATTAATCACAGATTTAGGTTTTCATTTTTAGATTAAACACTTAATTAATTTTATTTTTTCTTACAATCGCAATCAATTAAGTCCAATAATAAAATTTTAACAAGAGAGGTTGAAAGTGCGGTTGTAACACCTGCTCTCCTATACATGAATTTTACTATGTAAACCTGAAAAGAAGATTGTGATTATGCTATCCACCTTCATTTGAAAGCCACAAGTCATAACGCATTATTTTTGCTTTTATTTCATTTCACTGTTTCGCAATACCAAGACGATTTTGTAGGTATTGTGGTGTGGGATATTCTGGAGCTTTGTAAAGGGGCATTCTCTCTCATTAGCATGAAGCATTCAGAATTTAAGCCCCAATGCTTTCTAAAGAGTTCTGACATAGGTTGATAATATTGATCAATCAAATTGTTCTGTTGTATTTCTTCTCGTTGAATATCGAAGACCATTGATGCAGAGAATCAGGAATATATATATATATATATATATAATGCCTTCAACATTAATTTATTCATGAAAAGCCTACTGCAACTATTGTTCCCTTCATGTTCATTCACATTTCTTTCCTCCATAAAATCATACGAAACTGTAGATGCTTCTATATTGTTAGTCAAAACAAGAACTTAATTGTCTTTAAAAAAAAACTCATCACTAAGTGATCTCTTTGAACATCATACTCTCCATATTGAATCACTAGTGTATATGATGATAAAAAAATTATTTTATACATATCTTTAAAAGATTTGACGACCAAAGAGCTCGACCTCTCTAGTGAGAGAAAGAGACATTCTATCCACAAGTACCAATTCATAAATTTTATTTTTATTCCACTTGCAATATATAAACAGTATTTATAAAAATTAAAAGAAGGAAATTATCTTGGAATGCTTTTAGTAATGGTAGAATGAGCAGCAGGGACAAAACCTGACTGAGCAAAGCAAATAGTTCTGTGTCTCTGTCAACCATGTGTTAATGTCAAATGGCTATCTGCACAAAACTTGATTTGACTGTTTTGCTTGTTTGAATTGTTAACGGTTCAAGTCAATGCCAATACTCCCCACATGGTTACCCACAGATTTTCTTTTTCTTTTTTTTTGGAATTTTTTATTCTGCTTCTTTATCCAAGAATTCAAAAGAATACATCTGAACGAATTGACAACATGCTTGCCACTTCCTAGCTAATAACTGAAAGTAGTTTACAGTTTACAGTTTTTCTATTTATCTCAGATTAATGAGAGAACATGAAGTTAAGAATGTAGCTTATTGCTTTTAGATTTAATCTTTCGTTCCGTCACATAATAATATAAAATGAAGCTCATTGAAGCCACCATAAGTGGCGGTGATGGAAAGTTTGAATAACTTGCAATAAATCTCAAGTATCATCAATAAAATTTAGATTAAAAAAAATCTCACTTTGATAAATTACTTATATAATTTGGTGGGCTTCCGTGCTATCAAAAGTAAATTAAAATTGAAATTGAGCCAAAAATTAAGAAACAAAACAAAACAAAAACGAAAATAAAATGCATATAACCTAAGAAAAGAAGTTGCACTATTTAATGAATTATCTCCCTATATATATATATATATATTAGTCTTGTTAACAAAGGGGCACCGGATAAAGTCAACCAAATGAACGATTCAAATTTCAATTAAATTTAATTTTTAGTAGGTTTCATTATTTTCAATACAAATTAGACGCAACAAGAAAACTAATGCAAAAAATCAATATATTTATTATTTCTTAACCAATACTTCTAGGAAGAGAGTGGATCCCTTCATTTTCTGACATTATTATGTTGAAAAGAAAGAAATACAAGATATGAAACCCATCATGGTGACATCATATTTTTCATGGAAGACATAGTAAAAACTCATGAAACAATAAATAAAAGAAACTGAGGATAGCATCATGTATTCTAGTTGACCCTGGTGCAATCAATCCTAATTTCACCTTGATTTCCAGTTTTAACACCGACCCTTCCCAGGTTAGTAATAGCAGTAGCAAAAGCAGCGTTGAAAGCAGCTTCATTTGATGCAAACAAGTCGACAGTGGCCTTGGACCTTGAATCAGTGAAGAGAACTTGATCAGAAGTAAAGAGACCCTTTCCTTGCTGAAGATTCTTGAAGTATTGGTTATCAAACTTCTGAGGAGTGACTGGGTCCATGTTGATGGCAATCCTAGGGTCAACTCGCAAGGGACACATCTGTCTCAGCTGTAAAGCATATTGCAAATTGAGGGAAGGGTCTATTCTGTTTCTTGGGCTGAAGTTGTAGATCCTCTTGGAGAAGCGGTTGCAGTGAGAGAACCCAATTGTATGTGCTCCTATAATAATAAAACACAACACAGTTAATAATTTCACACTTCTTCAAAGACTTGAAATTCATACTGATATAGATATAAGACACGAGCGATGATGCATTACCTGATAATGCAATCATATCAGTCTGGGAGAGGCCATTGACGGCAAACATGGAATTAAGCTGATTCAAATTGAAGTCAGGCCGAGGAAGATGGGGATGAACGCTGGCCATTGTAGATATTCTCCCATCACGCCTTCCCAGTTCCACTTCATAGAAAGGTCCCCCTGCCTACATTACAAAATTAGAACTAGTTAATTATTGCTATATTGTCAATATTACAATACAGAGTTAGGATTCTTAAAAAATACCATTGATTCAGTTTATTTAAAAAAATGACAAGAAGGATAAATTATTTTAATATTTTCAATAATTATGTCTGATATTTTGATATATATATATATATATATATATACAGACACTTTAAAAACAGTCATTACTATTCTTACATTGTTCCTAAACCGTATAAGTTGCGGTTCATTTTTGAGTTTTTTGTCTTTTTTATTTATAAATATTGCTATTTTTTTGTATTTTTATTGTGTCCTTTATAATTTCACTCTAAGATCTTCAAAATAGTGCACAAAATGCAATAAGAGAAAAAAAAGAAAAGAAACAAATAGTAGATTCTATATGTATCCGACCCACATCATTATTTTTTTTCTCTTCTCGACTGCATTTGTACAATTACTGTAGAAGATTTAAGTTGCATAATTTGCGAGTTTGTCAATTTGCGCCTCATATGCTGTTCTCTCATATCCTTTCAGAAATCAAAGCTCCATTTTCTCTCTCAATTCTTGGTACAATTTTAAATTTCAAACTTTGCACAGTACGACACTTACCTAACAAGTGTAAAAACTTGAAAAGTTGATCACTAATAAAAGCTCCTAAGATTATAAAATGGTCAAACTAGCACACTACAAAGCTGTTATCAAATTCTCTTTAGCCAAGCAAGTTGACCCCCATTGGCCCATTAATTGATAATTGATTCTTTTGTCGTAAGGAGTTGAAAGAGGAGGCAATTTTAGTAATAATTCACGTTACCACTAAGCAAAAGCTCAAAGTAGGGATTGAAGAAAGTGAAAAGATCAGTACCAAGTTGACGACATCCCTCGTGGCGAGAGCAAGAATATCAGCACAAGAGACTTTGTTACTGCACTGAGGATCACTGTCAACAGAAGCCTTGGCTTTGATGACAGTGTCAAAGCCGTCTCCAGCAAGTGAAAGGTCGTCAGGACTATCCTTCTCTGCGTTAGGATTTGCAAGTATAACTGAAGCATCACACCCCTGTTCACAAACCTCACATTACTCTCCATTACTGAAATAAATCTTTTATGATTCTACTAGCCCGAATACATTCCAAGATACATAAGCTTGCTTAAAAGGAAGGAAAAAAAATACTCTGCAGAATACTTGGTTCAGGCGTGGATCCTTGAATCCAATATTGTACTAGCCTTTTTACTGGCTTGGAATAAAAAGGGTTGGTTTACAAATTATTCCATGTGATTTGCCCTCGAAATAATTCACTTGCAGTTTTAAGGTGTTTCAATCAATTTTATGCGATTTGTTCTATATCAATTAGCCACTTAATTTGCAGTATTTTTCATCCAAAATTTTATGAAAATAACCACATGAATGTTAGAATTATGAACGATTTGATAGAATTTTCAAGATTATTACTAATATTAACAAAGCATTTAACCAAGAGTATTGTGCTGAAACTCACGTTTTCCATTTTTCAAATGAAATATCAATTTAATCTCAATAATAACTTTAAAGTGCTAAAATTCAAAAGATAAGATAAACAGACTTTTAACTACGATATCATTCATCATTTTAAAATTCATGTGAAATACCCGACTAAATGTATCATGACAAATAGAAAGATCAAAGACCATACTTTTAACCACACTAAACAAAGTCAAGTTAAATCACATATTACAAGTGGTTTACCTAAAAAATAAAGGTTAGTCTTTGCTTTGTGGTGGTGTGCAATAATCAAAATGAATCAACAAAAGGCATGGAAATAATGCGAGTGATGAAGTAGATCATAGGTATATATGAGATATACAGACCCGAACAAAGCAATCATGGAAGAAGAGTCTGAGAGTGCCAGGAGCGGTGACAAAGGTCTGCTGGAACTTTTGTGTTACAGCAGAGCGAACCAACTGTTCTACATTTGGGCATGTTTTGCTGTAGAAACCCTTTGTCAGTTGAGCTGAAGAGCTTCTACTCATTAGCAGGAGAAGGAAGGACAATACCACAACAAGGGTAGGAGATTCCATGGGTTAATACTAATGCTTAATTTGCCGGTCCTTCAAGAATGAGGCATCTATTTATAGTTAAACAGGTGATGACAAATTAAAAGGGTCAAAACTGAACAAGTGGAGATGATTGAGGAGAATTGATGATTGACGATTGATGAGAATTATATGAACAAAAGTCTGCTGCCGGGACAGTCTGGCCTTCTCATGAGTGTGTTCTCATAAGAGGTTGATACAAGCGACATTAACGCTTTAAAACCTTATGAAATTCATCACATTCTAGTATATGTTAAAAAACAAACATAGATAAGTTGCGTGAAGCATCCAAGCTGCGTTGAGAATGTGTTCGTGGCTGATTGGGCCGCCATAAACATGCTTCCCAGAGGCTGGTGGGACCGTAGGATCATCACGGGTCGGCATGTAATACGAAAATGAGAGAATTAATGTTATTAATTAAGCCCTTTTTAAACTAAATCATTCAATGATTGGTCGGTCTTTGGGAATTAATAGTGTCTGTGATCTGTTATAAATAAGATAATACATGTACAAGGTGACGTGCACATAGTTGAGTTTACATACTAATCATTTTAATGTAATGCTTTAATTATAACATAATCCTTACTTTCTAATAATATAAGAGACTAAATGTGTTGAATTTAAACTATGACAGATCAAAATGAATTGGTTGACCTGCAAACAATTTTTTTGGCCAAAATTGTCAAAAACCCCCCAACCTTGCCGGATTGCCAACTCAAAAGGCATATTAGGAGGCAATAACTATTTGCTCCTACTCCTTCCGCCCACCACAATTCAAAATCTCAATGCTGTAAGTAGTATGTTATTTGAGAGGTCGCATTCGGAGAAATGTTACCCTTTTTTCATAAAATTTTATATAAATTATTTATGTTAATTGCTGCGTTAAAATTCTAGTGGCTTGAGATAAGATTGTGTAAATAGCATTGCTATGTTTGTCTAATATTAGACGTACTCTTTCTAAACCCCCATTGTCGCCTTCCACGCAAAATAACATAGCTGGATAAGATTGTTAATTTGCTTGTGGAATTCAAGTAATTAGGTTCAACTCATGTTTACTTTTCTTTTTTTTGTTTCCTCGAGTGAATGAAAAAGAAGCTAATTCTACTGTTACTCTTCAATTTGTTAATGGGGAAAATGGTTTGGTTCATTATGGCTTCAACGTGAGACTAATTAATGCGAGAGCTCAGAACATTTAGTATTCACGGGTCATCTTCCTCTTCCTTAATTTATTCTACGCCACTATCATTTGATGGCGAATACATGTTTCGTAAGAGAATTAAGTCGAACTTGTGATTTTCCTTTTGAAAAAAAAAAAAAAAAAAAAACTTATGAGACCAATTCTTCACGGCGTCCGTGTCGGGTTTTCCAGGAAGCGACCAAATTATGGCCAATTTTTCAAAACTTGATTTCCTTAGTAACAATTTAGTGGTATTATTTTTTATTGCCTTATGCAACGAAGATGTTGTAGTACCAACTAGATAATCAATAAATTAATACCTCCTACAAAATCATCAGGGATGCCATTTTTTAAAGAATGACAAGACCCCAAAGCATATTTTTTAAGCATCAAGTTACGTGACAGCGAAAGGTAACATGATAGTATACGCTTCTCCGGCGGCCGAGTCGAATTCATGATCGTGTATGATTATGCCACCAAAATGAATGGGTTGTCATGGACTCTATGGAACGCACCTCACTATAATCTTACTGCTGCCAGTAGGCATGTCATTGCACTCTTGGTCTTGGATCAACTCACTATCAATTACTTACCCCCTACAGTTTGTATCCATTTTTCATTTTCAACCTTCAACTTTGAAACCCATCAGAATTCCAAGGTAAAGAATTGTCCCTGCAACTTTTGAATTGGATCAGACCTGAAAAGCAAAATCAGGATTGGCCAGGCATGTAAAAAATTACACGGTATTTAAAATCACATTGCGAACCCCACTTTGACCTTGAATTAGGGTTCACTTAAGATACTTCTGTTTTTGGAAGATTATAAAATTTTCAATTTGATCCTTTTTAAGTGTAAGTTTTCTTTTTTTTTCAAAAAAAAAAATTTTATCCCCCAATCAATTCAATCTCTTTACTTGTTAAATTGAGGTTAATTTAATTGAATTATTGCTCAAATTTAATAGGACGCTTATGTGAACATCAAGCAATCAAGACAAGAATATATATATATATATATATATATATGGAGCATTATAATCATCAAATTCATAGATGTAACATTAAATGGTTAAGACTAATGTCATGTGTACCGTCAGATTACTTGTGCCTGAAAGTTGTGTCAATGGAACACAATATACCCTTTATTTTATGCCCGTTCTTTTGCAGCAAAATATACCATGCTTTTGCCAGCTTCAACTGGAATTACGCGTTGGTCAACAAACCTACTCACCATGTTGAGAGTACCACAGTAGAGGAATGCCGATTTTATACGCTAAGTTGTAAGGATTGTTTTTACATGAAATCGACTGTAGTTTCAAGGCATTCAGTTGAGCTTATAAAATAGTATAATCGCTTTTGAGGGTGCTCAATATACATCCTCATTAAAGAGGGTCTTTCTTTCGGGCTGAAAACCCCAATTAACCCATTCTTCTCTAAATTGGCTGCTTTAACATACAAACAACTGTTTTTTTTTTTTTTTAATTTGAAAACAAGTGACTTTACCACAGAAATTATCAACTAATCCTACCAGATATAGAACATTACATCATTGACAAACACATCGACAGCATTAACGGGCAAAGTGCTTTCACACCGGAAAAAGGGGGCAAAACAGAATCATATAATAACAATGTAACCCTGAAATAATTCATATAACCAGTCAACCGTTCTTCTCTTGTACAAACCCTTATGTATTATAAAATATGATTCAAGGAATAATTCAGTAGCCTAGGACATTTAGAAATAAACAATTTATGGGGATCCAAAAACCCAAACAAGCTATACGGATTCAAAAAGTAATCCCTTTGGGCCATTCAATCCAACATGAAAATCTGTTGAATTGTAGGCTGTAATTTCAATCTGCCATGACAATAACTGAGGACTATTCTGTTATATGCTTTGTTTCAGTTTGCCAAGACCAAACTAGTTATCCATTACAGGCAAAATATTATTTAACAAAATGCTATTCACCATTTGTTTATCCGTCCAACACAGGTTCAAATGAAACATGAAGGGGATAGATATCGGAAGACACATTCCTGTCATGATCCACTAGTGTTCCAACAAGCTACCTGCAGAATAAGTCTGACCAAACAAATTAGTAAAACATTCCAATGGATCCGCATGCGCACACTCAACGAACAGCTGAGCAGCGAGCAATCTCATTAAGACCAGATTAAAAGATAGATTCATCAGTAGCTGACAAATCAGGCGTCAAATACCAAATATCAAAGCACAGAAATAAAATTGAAGACCACTCCATTGTCTAATGAAAGCCAGATTCCAGAGTTAAATGATGAGGGACAGATATGCATCATCTTGTACAATTAATAAATTCGGAATTCAATGAAAATACACTGGCATTATAGAATTATATTTCCAAATATTTGTTTGTAGTTTCATGGTACATAATAAAGAACCATGCCACACAATGGAGATGAAGAATTAAAATCAGAATTTCTCCTCAAGATATTCAGAATTTCAAGGTAGGGCAATGTACGGGCAAAGCTTTTGTGATTCATTAATGTTGTAATGTTAAAAGACAATATTCAGATTTATCAATCAACCGTTATTACCTGTAAAGGACACAGCAATGGATCTTTCAGATGCCCTGAAGAACTCGCTGAGGATCAAGTTGCCCACTACAATAACTAGAGGGAACAGCCGAAAGCTCTAGTCTCCCTTTCCATTCTTCACCAGGTTTTAAAGTGATAGATTTTTCAATAGCAGCAGCCTCTACACAAAGCATATGCTTATACTCATCATCCCCAAAATCAGCCATAGCCTTTGCTTTCTTATCCCAAGGGTTCCACACCACTGCATAGATAAATAATGTGTGTGTGAGAAAGAGAGAGAGAGAGAGTTATATGAACAGCCACTCTAGTGAAAACCATTTCAGACATCTCTAAAAGCAACCCATATTTTTACTAATTACAACTCTTAAATGTGGAAGCATACAATTCAATTGTAACAGAAGGTTATGTAATGCACGACTTGGTAGACATAGCTGTTAAGTTGCATTGGATGAAGCTATCAATTTTGTTCTTCTGATTCTTCCAATTTTTTTAGTAATGGCATTTCAAAACCTTACTTTGTAAATTACAACTCAATCTCAAACACCTCAAATCATGACATCCAAATTATTCAGTTTCAATTGTAAAAATGCCACCATTAGCCTAAGTCAGCAGTGCTATGCTTAAGAGAGATATTGCAGAGATGAAGATGAAAAACAGAAAAGTTCTCTAAGCTATGCTTTACTGGGAAAATTAACTCTTTCATTACATCCTTATCTTTACATATCTATGAAGTACAATAAAATATTCAACAAATCTCTATTTTGGTCATTGAATGATAGTGTTGGTATCAATTTGGTGTTCCACAATTTTTATATCACCTTATGATACATTCTAAAAGGTAAACACACACTATTCAATTCATTTCACACCATTACATCTATTTCATCCCTTATTTATAGACTATTAGGGGTGTAAGCCACTTAACAGAATTAACAACTTCTACTAACAACTAACTAATTCAACTAACCTCTTCCTAATCCGACTGAACACCTTAGCACCTCAAGAGTATGATTTCATCCCAATTTCACCCTTCTAAAGTACTAAAATGACAGCGATACCATCTTTTGAGGATCAAAATATTTGAAGAATTGGAACAAAATCATACTCTGGGGGTTTGAAGTGATATAAATTAATGGGCAAAATACAGTTTACTACCATTTGTTTTGTGCTACTTTCACACTGTTACCTTGTGGTTCAAAAGTTAATATTTCACTACCCCCAAGGTTTGCTCTGTTAGCACAACACTATCCTATACTTTAATTTCATTAAATATCAAATGAAAACCCCCAAATCCTATCAAATTTTCCCAAATTTCTCAAAATTCCATCTCAAAGTCTTTAACCCTTTCCTACCAAATCCCACACTCCCCAATTCTTGTCCCATTCCCAAATCCTATCTAATTCCCCATTTTCTCCAATTTTCACTCAATTTCATATAAAAATCTCCAATCCATCTCTTAGACCAAACCCCACACTCCCCAAATTTTTGCACCATCCCCAAATTCTTGCCTAATTGTTAAATGTGACATCCCCAAATTTCTTCTAATTCCATTCTAAAATCCCTAACTCTTCTGTCCCATTTAACTCCCACCAATGTAAAACAATGGAGGAAAAAGGGGAGAGAGAAGAAGGAGGGAGAGGCAGAAAAAAAAAGGGGGGGGGGGGAGATACTAGATAGAGGGGGATATCTGAAAAAACTTTATTTATTATTCAAGGCTAAGTTCCTCCTAATATAATTGCTAAAGACTTTATATAGAGCTTATAAGATAACTCCTAATAGCTTTAAAAGTAAAAGATAATATTAAATCCTAATCCTAGTAAAAGATAATTGCCTAATCATAATAAAAGATTATGATTAAAGCCTAAGAAAAGGCTAATTAAGGATATCTAGTAAAACTAAATAATTTAAATATTAGTTCCTAATCCTAATAAAAAAATTATTTCTTAAATTTATCTTTAATTCCTAACTTACAAATAATCAATAATATCTTTCCTGTTTTCTTCCCATTCTCCATTACCCACACTCTCCAAATTCTTGCTTAAAGTGTTCAATTCAACATCCCTAATTTGTTTATTCCCAACCAAGCCCCACACTCCTCAAATTCTTGTTGCCCCATCCTCTAATAGGGTTTTTTGTCGATTCTTAAATTATAAAGCCTCATATAATAGAAGTCCCCAGCCAGTACATTTTATAAATAGCACTAACTTATGATAGCTAGGTTAAAATAAGTGTTTTGGTTACTAGTAGGCTAGGCTTGCATTAGTTGTACTACTCTTGTACTTGACACAATTTATGACTATAAAT
This sequence comes from Erythrophleum ivorense, assembly GCA_026724425.1. NCBI lineage: Eukaryota > Viridiplantae > Streptophyta > Magnoliopsida > Fabales > Fabaceae > Erythrophleum > Erythrophleum ivorense. The sequence continues at coordinate 42,468,240 of JAIUCV010000005.1, forward strand.
AGACATGCAAGAAGCATAGATAAGCAAGTAAGTGATCCCATTTAGATTACTTCTCAGCTAACATGGTATCAAAGTTGGGAGCAAGGGAAGAGTTAGGCTTCAATAGCTTTTCGTTTTCTGAGCCGAAGCTCCAACCACTTTTCCACAGGAGCTTTGGCTCCCCATTTGTCCATCACAGCTCCAGTGTCCTTTTCCGACCCCTTTTCTAGTGATTGAAATATTTTTCGGTGACTGGAAAATTTTTTGACAAGTTCCTTTTGGTATGCTCATGATATTTCATTGTGTTTTTGGTTCTGCACTAGCTTTTTCAACATATTTCTTGATCTTGGGGTTATTAGTGTTTTTCTTTGTCTTTTTACTTAGTAATATTCCAGAATATGATGTTTTGAGACTTTGGTGTGTGGTTTAAAACCTTAGTTGAAAAAAAAAAGGGTGAATTGAAGACTTTACCAATAGAGTTATCTGCTGTTGGGTGCTTTGGTCTGCAACACAAGTAGTGGAGACTAGATGGGAGGAAGGTAGAGGGGACTACTTAGGAGAAGTAGGTCAAAGATTTTAAAGAGTTGCATTAATATGTTAAAAGATGCGGCCAAGGAGAGCAACTAGGAGACTGCCAAAAGAGTTGCTCATAGGAAGCAGGTCAGAGAATTCTGGGAGATATTTGTCTACAAAGGGTGTCATTAGAGAAAGTGCTAGTTGCTAAAGTTCTTGAGTTTTGTGATCATGCAAGTCATTGCACTTTGTCTAGGTGTTTAGGTTTATAAGTCTAGATATGTTTCTCTTTTATTTTAATTGGTTTCTGTTTGTAACAAGCTAAAGTTTGAATAAACTTCAGCAGGGGGGTGTTATAGTCTGAGTGTGTGATGGCTATGTAAAAATAAGTGTGTTAATTACTCATGGGTTGGACTTTTACTAGTTGCACTGCCATTGTATTTGACCTCATTTATGATTTTAAATAGATACACAAGAAGCCTCGCTTAGTAAGTCAATGATTCTATTCAAATTACTTTTTCTTTCTTTTTCTCTATTAACAAAGATGAATTTGATAATACTCACCAGCATCAGGAAGACCATCTTTACGTAGCACAAATGTTCTTTTCTTCTCATGATCAAGAATTGCAATCTTTGTAGGTGTGCTGAGATATATCTTGTCCACCTATCATGCCAAGAAAACCCAAATCACCAATTCAAACTCATCAAAGCCAAAGAAACATTATTAAATCAAAATTTGCCACATAAATGTACTTAATATGCTCAGATCTAGACACAAACTGGGTAGAGAAATATACAAAAAGGGTTTTCCCTTTTTCTAAAAAATTAGGATAAATATGTTTATGGGTTGGGCACAGCCACTACCCGGATATGGTATGGGTGGCATAAGCCATGCTATCCTAGGCAATGGTCAGCCCTTTGGCAACTGGTAAAGAAGAGAAAGGTTAAGAAAAGAATACAAGATATGATAAGAAAAAAAGTAAAATAAAGAAAAAAAAATCAAAATAGGACTGCTGCGCCCAGCTCTATGGCCACAGGTTGTTGGTTCTGGGAGTGAACAGTACTAAACAGAACCCACTTTTGCATCTTTTCATCCTTGCAGAAGGGGAAAAAGCAACTTACTTCTGATTCAAATGTTAAAGCATCCCCCTGTTCAGTAAAACGCTCCTTGTTCTGCAAGTTGTCAAGATAATCCAGTGTCTCTAATCCCTCAACCCGAACTTCACTGAATACAAGCAAATGAACTAGTTAGAAGCAACTCAACTGCTGGCCACAAATATATCTATTCCTGAAATTAAAAAGAATGTAAATCAACGAAGTGCAATTAAGCTAAATTAGTACAAAAAACAGAAATAAATAAATAAATACATACAGCACAAGAATATAATTCAATCAGGTAAAATTTGATAAATTTAACAATAGCCTGCTTGAATATTCCACAACACACAATGCACATTTTTATTCAAGTGTATATGACTGAAAATTTACACGGGCAGAACAATAGGATTAGAATGCCACAAATTCAACCCCAGAAGCTACAGTCCCAAATTATTTTGACATCAACACAATTTCCAAATATGCATATCCATACTATCGACCTTCAATTCACAAAAATTATGACAAGTTAAAACCAAAGTCAGCTTTAAAATTTCCTAAACAAAATTTCACATTTTAAGCCTGAACCAGATCTAAAACAAATTGCTGAACTTAACCAGGAATAGATTTGACATGTTAAGTCTGGAAAGCAATTATACACCCAGGTTATAAAAGTATATAGTTTTCTTCATCTTTTCATTATAAGGATCTTGCGCTAGCACTTGACCAAAAGTTACTTTCAAGAGTACCAATACACAGAAAGAAAGAAGTACAGATAGTTTAATCAAGCATCCATCCAAAGTTATAACCAACCTCCTTCCCCTACCAAAACTTATAAAATAGTAGTTGAACTCAATTTCTATCATAAATATTCCACTGTTGAAATGACAAATAGCAAGAGACAAGCACTTGGACCTGCATTCCGGACACCTATAACAACTAAGAATTACAACTTTGCACTCCAATTAACAGGCTGATAGTATTAAGTTTCATTATAATATTAATCAACAATCTTTCTACAGAAGCAGACTGACCAAGGTGGCAGACAAAAAGACAGTGAATTGCTAAATTTGACATGTTAAATAAAAAACAGTAATATTGAGGAGCGAGACAAACAAGTTTCAAGAATTTTACCTACCTTATGTCCGACACAGAGAAATATGTATGATAAGCAAATGTGAATGAAAACGGCTTCCCATCAGCATTTGTATTCCTAATACGAGATGTTAATATCAGATCTCCTCCAGGTCCCAGAGCTACCCTAAGACGGAATTCAAAACTATATCCAAACAGAAAGACATATAATATGAGAATGAATATAAATGAAAAATCCAAACAATGAAATAAAAGTGCAAAGTTAAGAAAAGAAGTAAAAGGTATGTTCTCTTAAAAATAAATCACTTAGTGTTGAAAGTCTCTACTCTCTATATGTACCTGTGAGGCCAAATCTTCAAGTCTTCTTCTGAGGGTTTAAGGATCAAATCAACAAAAGCTTTGTTGGAGGTATTTGTTGGAAAAGGAGGAGGGTCATTGTCAATGGTCCACAACCGGTTTCTAGCAAATCCATGCTGCTCAAGTGTACCATGGCTCCCAAACTGCGATTAAAGCGCAAGTTTCCTTGAACATGTGATTAGGAATCTAATAATCATAACAAAGCAATTTTAGGAAAGGAATTTACAAATTACAATTATTTTCAGATTAGAACCTAGGACTTTCAATTATCTGATTTCAATTGCATTAATTGTTACTAAAGATTTCGACATAATTGCAGATATAGTGACTTAAATTGTAATAAATGTTAGTGTTTCTCAATATTCTAGGAATTTGATCAATTGGGTTTCTTACTAGGGAATATCCTTGAATTTCAAAAAAGATTACTTGAGATATGATATTAGGGTTTCTTGTTCTGGTAAGATCATGACAATTAGGTGCTTATCTATATAATGGAATCATTTAATGTCTGTTGGAGCTGAAGTTTTATGAATACATATCTGTTAACACTGCATCTCATCTCTTTTATTCCTTCTTCTCTTTTCTACCTCTCTAACTTTCTCTCCTTCCCAAATGGCATTGTCATGATAAAAGCAATTATGGGAAATATATATTAGAAGAAGTACATACTTGAGGAAAGCATATTGGAATCCCTCCCCGAATTGCCTTCGGAGGCTTAAATGTAGCCTGTACAAAGAATAAGATAACACTCCATCAGGAGATAGCAAATTGAATGATTCCTAATAGAGGTTATTTACCTATCTAAGATGCCAGTCAAAGAGAAATTTATCTGGATGTTGGCACACAATTTTTAGGAACCTAGTGGCTCCACATTCCACAACTCTGCTCAATATGCTTAGACAACAACCAGAATATTAAATTTCAAGTGCACAGTCCCACAAGATTAGACATTAGTTAGAGTGACACAAGCACATAAAATTGATATCTTTACATATATTTGGGGGGCGGGGGGAAGAGATAAAAGGCATTTCATGCAAAAACTAGAATGCCACCACCCAAACCAAATGAGAACATGTAGAAAAACAAGCATTTAAGAGAAGGGGGAAACACAAAAGATGAGAGAGAGAGAGAGAGAGAGAGAGAGAGAGAGAGAGAGAGAGAGAGAGAATGGAAAAACAGAAGAAAATCTAAAGAAAAACACTGCTATGGAACAATACTAGCACATTTTATTCATTTTCTGAGGCATTTCTGAGCTTAAAACCACAAATATGATCTTATATAATAATTGTAATAAAAATTGATATAGAAAATTGAAGAAAGCCCTGTCAAAACCTCCCTGGAAAAAAAAATGCATAATAAGATAAAATGCAAACTGCCTTTCATGCGTGGCATGTAGCACATCACCAGCTCCTTACTAGAGAAGTAGCTGCCAGAGGATGTTCAGTCTAATAAGCACACAATTAACAAGCTTAATATGTTACCATCTCCATCATTCTCATCAAACAGATTGCACCAAATGATGGTCAGAACTTCAGATTTATGTGAATATTAATTGAAATAGAAGCATCATATTTGCATTAAGAAATGAGAGCGTTTAATAATCTTGTAGCCAACAAATATTGTCTGATAGGCCATTTCATCTTATACTCTAACTGAACATGCTCAAAGTGGAGAAAACTGAATTGTTAAAACCTCAGTCAGATAGCGAGATCTACAGTATAAGATAATATATATATATATATATATATATATATTCCCCTTTGGAGATACAATGGAAGAAAAATATTGATATTAAACATTTTTGTGAAAGAACAGAGATCAGCTAACAATTTGTATGCTAAGTGATGAAATATAAAAATATCATGTACTACACCTTACTACTGAGGAAAAGCAACTGCTCCCTGTGGTCATTCTTCCAAGAAGTCACATGACCACCATATAAGTACACCTGAAAACCACAATCATGGAAATGAAAATGTCAGCACAGTCAACATCATTAGAAGTTGCACAAGTAAATTGATATTAAAGAGTATTAAAGTGCCAAAAGAGCAAGCAAAAGAATAAAAAATTCTAAGAACACAAGAAACAGATAGATTTTGTGCGAGATATAGAAGCTATATCTTTCCCACTGCTTAACTGCAATACGGACAAGCAATTCAAAATAATAGTTGATACTTAGATTAGAAGCATCCGACCACTATAGTGACAGATACCATTAGAAATCTTGATCCAAATTGATCAGTACTCTCCAACTGAGAATGACGCTAAGTTAGACTGAATAGGACATCGCAAAACCAAAAATGACAATATATAATCAGGAATCTAAAGGAATGCACGAATCCACACCAGGAAAGCAAAATCAAGCATCGGATCAGCACTAGCGCCTTCAAATCAGACAAGAAATTGAGCAGATGCAGAAATCACAGAAACAGACAAACATATACAACCATAGATAGATGAATTCGAGAGAAAATGGAGGAGAATAAGCACCTCAGCGGAACTGCCGCGGGACTCCCGAAGAAGGACCTTGTCGAGGCCATTGACGCCCTTGTGGAGCTCAAAAGAAGGAGGAGGAGGAGGAGGAGTTGAAGAAGGTGGGATTGGATTTGGAACTGAGGAAGCTGATGAAGGAGCCTGTTCGCTGCTCATAGCTACTTGCTCGCTCTTCCTCTACTTCACCACCACCATACGATTTTCAAAATATGTAATTCTCAGACAACCACGCGAGACCCCCTCTACTCTCTGCAACTGCAAGAACCTCTATTCTATTTTTATGTTTCTTTTTAACTTTTCCTACGCTCTACTTCCGATTATTTTATTTATTTTTTAATGCGGCAAAGCTGTAATCCCCATGTCGGGTGCGCGCGTGATGTCACTCTCTTTTTTTTTCCGCTAAAATACATTACCCAGCACAATATAAAATATCATACATAATTTAAAATTTCAAAACTCATTTATATAAAAAATAAAATTTAGAGGATTATTTAATATGATGTATTATACTTTTATTAATAAATTAAAAAATTCACTAATATTAATAAATTCACAAATAATAAAAGTTATTTACATTAAAAATAAAGTGTAAGGGTCTATTTAAAATTTTGAAGATCAACAAATTACTTCAACATAATCCACAATTCATGAGTTTGCATGCATTTTGATTTTTTTTAATAGATATGATAAAAATAAATTCATTATTTTTATGTTTTAATATAGGAGAAAATTATTATTAATGTATAAAGATTCAAAGAAGCACATTTTTTAAGCTTAGTATTTTTAGGGCTCAATATTTCAGTAAGTGCTAATTTTTTTTAATAAAATACAATGTTACAATAAAATAAATATAATAAGAATTTTTATCATACTTTGAAAAATTAAATTATATTAAATTTTTGTGTTAGTAAAATTGTGGATATAGTGATCAATTTACTAAAAAAATTTGCGAAAAAAATAATAGTGCAAATAGTTTGTTCCAACAACAACATGCTCCAAATCCTATTTCATCCTCCAAGGCACACCTATTAATTCTACAGCACCATTGTTTAGTAATCTTAACTTGATAATTAACATAAAATAGAAGTCTATTGAGAGACAAACAGAAACTAACATATAAATCGGACATAAGTGAATTTTTATGAGAAGAGGTGACATCCTCCTACATGAGGAGATTTGAAACTAGACAGTATATTAATACCTTGTTTTTAACATAACTATTATTATGTTGTAAGTTACTTTTTAATTTTTATAAAATCATCAATCTTTGTAAGAAATAAAAATATTCATTCAATTTTTAAACCTGATCATCATAAAATATGGTTGGATAAACGTTAGGGGAAAAAAAAAACACACACACACACACATATTAACAAAAGTACAATAAATGTCTTGTATATCCAAAAATTCTATTTTTTCTGTGATTTCTTTGTCTATGTTTGTTACTTGTTCTTTTATGTCATATATTTTTTGTTCTAAAGGTTTTGCTAGTTCTATTAATCGTTGAGTTTGTTTGTGTTCAGGTACTGTTTCTAAAATACTTCTTATATCTTCGGATAAATGATTTCTTGCTTGGGTGTATGTTATACTGGGATCTATTATACATCCTAATTGTTTGAGTAAGAACATATTTGTCCAATTTACAAGGTTCCATGTATTATTTCCTTCTCCTCCTAGGTTGAAGGGTACTGCAACTAGAGTTTCATTTTTGTAGGGTATAAAACTACTTTGGAGTAAATTATCTTGATTTATTTCATAGATTCGGGGTTCTATTCTTTTTAACATATTGACCTCGATTTTTTCACTAATTACATAATTTGTTTCTACAGGTACTATTACAGGTACTATGATTTCTATGTCTAATTCGTTTGAATCTTTAGTTGTGCTTTCTGGTTCTTTTTCTTTTTCAGATGTCTCTTTGGGTTCTACAGGAACTTCTTTGGGTTCTGGAATATTAACTACAGGGATTTCTATATGAGATTCTACAGTGGATTCTATATTATTTACAGATGGGATATATATAGATTTTGTTTCTATTTGTTCAAAGGCTTCTAAGGCTTCAAAGATATTCATGGTTGGTTGTTTTGGTTTTGGTTTTGGTTTCTCTATTTGAGGTATAAAAGGTAGAAATTCTTCGAAATCTAAACATGTATAATCGAAATTACTCATGATGATAAATGAACAGTAAATTGTGTGAGCAGTGAGCAGATAGAGAGTGCAGAGAGTAAGCAGTAAGCACGAAAGTAAGCAAAGCAGATAAGAGGGTAGAGATAAGAGAGCAGAAGAGAGATAACGCAGATATGCAGATAGGTGTACCAGTGGGTGTAATGAAAGCTAAAACAGTCAGAAACTAAGATACCATATTTGTATAGCTTGGCCGTCACAACCCCCTTGTTAGGCTGGCTGACAATTTTACGTGACGGCTCAGTAGTAACCAAATAAGGCACCGTTCCGTCCACGCGCAGCATCCCCTTGGTGCCCATACACGGTGAGGGACTACACCACACGCTCCCGGGCTGAGAGCCACACTTCGTTACATTCCGCACAATCATGCGTGAGAGTACCCGGGAATATGACTTCCGTCTCTGGATCGGAACCAGGCATTCATTCAATAGAAACTAGTAATGGGAATAGGCTTTGACCGAAACTAAACCGGGTCACAGACGAACTCGGAAGGGAGTCTCCTGTCCTCTTTCATACAGGGTATCAATTACATGACTGCAACGGCACACAGGGCCTCATACGTCAGTCAATACCTTCACAGAGTCCTTCCTCCTTCAGCTTAGTCCAGCACAGCCTTCCTTCGTTTTCTACCAGAGGCGTAACTATTCCCGATACTAATTTACTATTCAGTGAATAGCTAATTCTCACTTCAGTATTGACACAGCGGATATAGGATCGATCAACACATTATGAATGATAATGGGAAATACTACTACTTAGTTTCTGAGCGAAGGGTTTAGCCTGCCATTACCTGATTCTGCAAATATTCTTCTTTATTTGATGAAGATAAAAATATTTGTACAAAGGGAGGTGCTCGGAATTCAGAGAGAATTCAGAGTTTAGAGGGAGATTAGAGAGAGAGGTGCTTGCTCGGTTGAGCCGTTTGAGCTCTTGTGTTACAAGTGCGAGTTACATGTGCTTATATAGAGGGAGCAGGCGAGGCATTCCTCGGTGCTGCTTACAAGAAGAGATAAAGGTGAAGAGATAAAGTAAACTTTACAAAGGAAGAGATAAAGTGAAAGATTCCTTGTGGATAGATGCCTTTTGCTTTTTGTCACTTCGAGGTCTTCTTTTTCCTCCTTTGGTCATTCGTTGTTTGTTTTTGGAAGATGCTTTTCTTGTCAGTCATTCGGTGTCCGGTGCGCCATTAGCTTTAGCGCTTCTTTCACAGCTCAAGGATATTGATGCTGGTTGGTGGAGTTGGCGGGACTTCTTCGTTTCTTTCTTGGTCTTTACAGAAGATACATTTGTACATTGGATATTCGGAGAGATACTGGCATATTCGTTTCTTTGTTTCTTCAGTATTTTCCATTTTATTTGCTTTTATTTCTTCGTAGAATTCTGTGAACAGTTGTGGTTTTCTTCTTGTTCTTCCTACTGAATAGAGGCACGAATACTGTCTTTTGAAGTATACCCATTGGGCTTCGTTGGCAGATAGAGTTCTGTTCATTTCTGCAAATATTGTTTCATGTTCCTGTGCTCGGATTCGGGAGATTAGACTGACGAATTCTTCTGGTGGTATTGAGGACTTCTCTGACTCCTCAAATTCGAAGGGCTTTTTTGTTGTTCCATACTTAATTAAATTAATTGGGGAATAAAATTTCTTTGGAGTTATCTCGGCAACAGTCGAGTAACACCTTACATATACCTCATATTGAGTAACAATATTTGAATAGTGCCTTGCGGCTTCTTGGATGGCTTTTGGTAACATAGATAGTTCTTCGAGTTTTTTTGAGGGATAAATACAGTGAACTAATCCATAGGCAAATAGTGTTTGAACTAAATGTGGATTGGTTCCTGGTTTGATGACAGCTTTATTGATGGAGTAGTGGGAGATATATTTGACAGTTGATGCGGCTAAGTTACATTGGTTTAATCTTCGGATTATGGTTTGGAAGTACTCATATTGATTTTGGATTTGTTGGGCCGGATTTACTGGTCTTGAGGTGGATGGTCTTTGTGGATTATTTTGGGCTTTTTCTTGGGCATGTTTGACTTCCTGTTCAAGGATAGCCAAAAATGATGGTGTTTGTGGGATATGAGTTGAGGTTGAGGTAGATGGACTAGATGGTGGTGTTTGGGTCGGACTGGGTGAATGACCCATTACTTGTTTTCCTTTTTCAAGGATAATTATTCGTGTTTGTAGTTCATCAACATGGGAACTGAGGTTACCCACGGTTTGAGAGAGATAATTAATCGTATTACTCAGAGTATTTACTTGGCTTATCATCTGAGATGATAAAATACTGATATTCAATTCGAGAGAATTTACTCGAAGTTCGAGGGAATTTATTCGTTCAATCAGATGGGTTTGATCCTCATCTTCTTCGGGGTTCTGATTACATGTACTATTATTTGTTGGAGGTTGCTCCATCCTTAAACAAGCAAAAGTTAGTAATTAATCAGATAATTGATCAGATAAATTTTCATGGCATATTAATAATTTGGATAATTCTTCTTTTAATCTGTTTTGTGTTCTTCTTTCAACCCATTCTTTCTGTTTTTGGATTTTACTTTTACCATAGCGTTTTTGATAGTGATATTCATAATAACTACTTTTGGGATATAAGGATTTTAATGGACATCTCCATGCTAGGATGTTATGTTTGTTATGTGACTTTCGGGTGCATCTATAGGGATTTCCTGATATTAGATCATGAACACTAAATTCAGCATTTTTATATTGTTCTTTTATGGATTTAAAATTTGTTATTTCATTACTCTGTTTTTTGGGTATTATTAAATTTCCTAAATTCGGATTCTTTTTTCTAGAAAAACTTCTTTTCTTTTTCAAGATTTTTGGGAATCCTAGTTCTGTTGTTTCTACATTTCCTATTTCTAATTCATCCCATAATTTTTGAAATTCTTCAAAATCTATTTGGGTAAATTCTTCAAAGTCTTCAAGTTCCTTAAAAGATACATTTTCTATTTCTGGTTCTTCTTTGGCTTCTAATTCCTTCCATATTTTGTCAAATTCTTCTTGGTTCCATTCCTGAGTATTATACTTTTCGATTTCTGTTATTAAGTTGCTGTTGTCTTCAATTTCTTCTTCTTCTTCTATATAGTTCATCATATATATTTCACTATTTTTAGTTATATATTCATATTCGTCATTTGAGGGAAATTCATCTTCTTCTTCTGATTCAATAATTATTTTTTCTATTTTATAAATTTCTATGTCTGAGTTGGCTAGTTCTTCTTCTATATAAGTGTTTAATTCTATTGGTTCTAAATTATATTCTTCGGCTATTTCTATCAGATTCATTTCCTTTTTTCTTCTAGGTTTTTTACAGTTGGTTGATATATGTCCTAATTCTCCGCAATTATAACATTGACATTTTTCAGGGTATTTTTGATAATTAATTTTTCGTTGTCCTTTTTTATAGTAAGTTCTAGGAATAAAGGGTTTTCTAGTTCCTTGAAATCTAGATTTTGGGTATTTTCTAAATCTATATTCTTGGCGTCTATAAGGTTGTTTCCTTAAATATTTTTTCTTTTGATAATTTTTTGGTGGTTGACATCCCCATCTATGAGGTGTCTCATAGTGTCCACATTGGAGGGTTAATTTGTTGTTTTGATAATATTTGATCATTCTCCATGCTTCTTTACATTTGTTTGAGAAATATTCTCTTAGATAGGCTTCTCTTCTTCCCATTGTGTCTACAGATGGCATTAAGTTTTCATTGTCCTTAAAGGCTTTTCTATAGTCTGTAATAATTGATTCTGATACTAATTTTGGTAATTTATAGTAAAAGAGATCTAAGTAAAATCTTCTTTGTTCATAGGTACTTAGTCGGGCTTCATGATAATACTTTTGATATTCACAGATATATTGGTTTAGGATTTTTGGTTCTAAAGTACATATTTCTATTTGATGTAATTTTTCTATTGCTTGGGTTACTTTGGTTCTTTCATTAGCTCCTACACTTCTTCCTATAAATTCATTTCGTAGTACTTGTTCGTATTTTCGTAATACGATGAGATAAAATTCTTTGGTTGTTGTGTATGTGGGTACAGTTCTTACTTGTTGTCTGAATTCTTCAGTTTGGCTTTTCCACCATTCCATTACATTTCTTACAAAGCTTGCTTCAATAATTAAGATGGCAGATTGGGTGTTAGGTGATCTATGTACTAAAGATATTAATTGTGATTTGGTCCATTCTTCTAATCTTCTTTCTCGATTTAGGTGACAGTTCAGGTCTAACCATATTCCTGAGTTTGGGATTGGTCTTGTTTCATATTGTTCTAGTGGAGGTGGTATAAATGTATTGTCTTTAGAGGGAGTATATATAGTTTCGAACATAAATTCAGGGTTTAAATTTCTCATTGGTTCTTTATGTCTTAATTCTTGTTGTGCTATTTCGGTTTCTCTGTCTATACTTGTTTCTTCATTTCTTTGTTGGTATTCTGGGGCTGTTATATCAGGTGGGTTAAAGGGTCGTTCTTCGACTTTTACTGTTTGCATATTTACTTCATAAGGGTTTTGGGGATTTAGGTATCTTAATTCCTTTTGTATTGTTTCTAAGTTTATTTCTTCTTGACTCATTTGTTGTTCTATCTCATCATATTCACTTTCTAATTTTAACATATTTATTTGATGTTCTTGTGAGGATTGTGTTATTCTTGGTAGGTTTGGTAAGAATTTTAATTCTTGATATTCTATTTGATCCATTTTTTTCATAAATTCTAATCTTTCTTGATTTAATTTTTGACTTTCTTCGGGTGTAATATACTCTGATTTAGGGATAATTTCTAAGGGTTGTCTTTTTTGTATTTCTTCATATATTGTCCATAGATTACTATTTATTATTTTTTGTCCAAGTTTTAATTCTTCAACTCTAATTCTAGTTTCTTGTGTTTGTTCATTTAACGGTTTATTTCTTAATTGGGATTCAGTTATGTCTTCGTTAATTTCTTGGTTGTATATTCTCATCATATTGATTTCTAAGGTTTCTCTGATTGGTTGTATAGTATTGGTGATTCCTAATACTTGACTAATTTTATCTATTTTTAAGTTTATTAGGTGTACTTCGTTTCCTACATCTTGAATTTCTCTTTTTATGTCTTGAATTTCTATATTGGCTTTTTGAATTTCTAATAAGGTGTCTTGTATATCCAAAAATTCTATTTTTTCTGTGATTTCTTTGTCTATGTTTGTTACTTGTTCTTTTATGTCATATATTTTTTGTTCTAAAGGTTTTGCTAGTTCTATTAATCGTTGAGTTTGTTTGTGTTCAGGTACTGTTTCTAAGATACTTCTTATATCTTCGGATAGATGATTTCTTGCTTGGGTGTATGTTATACTGGGATCTATTATACATCCTAATTGTTTGAGTAAGAACATATTTGTCCAATTTACAAGGTTCCATGTATTATTTCCTTCTCCTCCTAGGTTGAAGGGTACTGCGACTAGAGTTTCATTTTTGTAGGGTATAAAACTACTTTGGGGTAAATTATCTTGATTTATTTCATAGATTCGGGGTTCTATTCTTTTTAACATATTGACCTCGATTTTTTCACTAATTACATAATTTGTTTCTATAGGTACTATTACAGGTACTATGATTTCTATGTCTAATTCGTTTGAATCTTTAGTTGTGCTTTCTGGTTCTTTTTCTTTTTCAGATGTCTCTTTGGGTTCTACAGGAACTTCTTTGGGTTCTGGAATATTAACTACAGGGATTTCTATATGAGGTTCTAAGGGAGTTTCTATAGTAGTTACAGATGGAATATATATGGAGTTTGTTTCTATTTGTTCAAAGGCTTCTAAGGCTTCAAAGATATTCATGGTTGGTTGTTTTTGTTTTGGTTTCTCTATTTGAGGTATAAAAGGTAGAAATTCTTCGAAATCTAAACATTCATAATTAAAATTACTCATGATGATAAATGAACAGTAAATTGTGTGAGCAGTGAGCAGTGAGCAGATAGAGAGTACAGAAGGTAAGCAGAGAGAGTAAGTAAGCAAAGCAGATAAGAAAGTAGAGATAGAGAGCAGAAGAGAGATAACGCAGATATGCAGATAGGTGTACCAGTGGGTGTAATGAAAGCTAAAACAGTCAGAAACTAAGGTTCATATTTCTTTATTATCATTCATACCATGATGCTCTGATACCATATTCACAGACAGCCTGAAGTGAGCGGAACCAGGCATTCATTCAATATATATTATTATGTTGTAAGTTACTTTTTAATTTTTATAAAATCATCAATCTTTGTAAGAAATAAAAATATTCATTCAATTTTTAAACCTAATCATCATAAAATATGGTTGGATAAACGTTAGGGGAAAAAAAAAAAACACACACACACACACATATTAACAAAAGTACAATAAATGTCTTATTGATGTGAGGGAGTGCATGTTTAACATTATTTAAAATTAAAAATTAGTCAAAATAAAATAAAAAGATATTATTAACTGTAAAAGATAAAAAATATTGGAATATTAATAGGCCTAAGAACTTAGGTGACAATTGGAATACAAAGAAAGAAAGAAAATTGCCTAACCAATTAAGGAAACTTTTTGAAAAAAATTGCACTATACGAAATGAAGAACAAAGTGAACCATCACTGTAAAAAAAATAATAGATTAAATTTATTTATTAATATTTCGGTGTATAAATAACTAGATAATCATTAAATAAATGTGTGAAAATAATTTGTCTGGAAGAATTACTTGCTTAAACTTTATTTTCTATACACAAAAAGTAATATCAAGATATTCTAGATAGCCCCTCCCTCTCTCTCTCTCTCTCTCTCTCTCTCTCTCTCTCTCTCTCTCTCTCTCTCTCTCTCTCTCTCTCTCTCTCTCTCTCTCTCTTTTCATTTTTTTATCAAAAGAATCTTTTCAGATTATATTTTTTATAAAAAAAAATTTGAGAGAAGTCTCTTGATTTCAAGTATATTTTGAAAGATTTTTAATATTCTGATACGTCTTTTTTGATAAATTAAAAAGCTTTTTAACTACACTGTGGCGTTTTAGATTTTTAATATTCTGATACGTCTTTTTTGATAAATTAAAAAGCTTTTTAACTACACTGTGGCGTTTTCTTTTTCCATATAATCGGTGTCTTTATAATTTTTTTTTTCTGGTCTAGGAATCTTATACAATTGGGAATATTATCAGATATGATACAAAAATGGTGGTTTGGTAATCGCAATGTAAATGAATTACTTTTACATAATTTTTTTATAATTTTTATTATATCTTTATAATTTTTATTTACATAATTTTTATTCTCAAAATTAATTTTTTCATTTCTTTCATAAGCATATTCATTTTAGATTCTGCATACCAAATTATCTTATTGCAACACCAATGATAATGGTAATAAATTTTTATGCCAAAGATATATCTTAAGGGATCAATAGAACATTCTTTTGCCTTTTAGTTCCAGGAAAAACTTAGAATATTTGGGCCTGTTTGAAACTGTTCTGTAGAATAATTTTTTTGTTTTCAAGAACAAAAAAATAAAAAAACCTGTTTGATAATGTGTTTTTAATGAAGTGTTTTGGAAAACAAAAAAACAAAATTTTATTTTCAAAAACAAAAAACTCAGAACACTTTTTAAGTGTTTTGTAATTTTTGTTCTACAGAATCAGGTAAAAAATAGAAAATAATTATTTTTCAAAATAATGATTCAAATAGATTTTTTAATTTGTTTGTTCTCAAAAATTTGTTCTTAGAAACATATGTTTTGAAAACATTAAAACAAAAACAGACCCTATATTTTTTAAGATTTTTCATTTAAATACAATGTTTTTTTTTCATTAAAAAAATGTATAGTTTAGTGTAAAAATGAGTCTAGGATTTTGCAAAAGTTTTCTACGGTATAAAATTGGTTCATGAAAATGATATATAAAAACAATTTTTGTTCAAATTTTTAATATAAACGTACTGCCATGAAAATTATTTAAATATCTCAAAAATGGAGAAACAACTCAATCCCACACTTGTTTTTTCATTTGTACAAATTCAAATGCCATTTTTAAAATTAGACAAAACATTAAAACTTTGTACGATTGAAAGTGGATCTGAGACGACTCTTAAAATCACGAAGCTTCTTTGCAATAAATAAAATAAAATAAAATAAAATAAAGATCATGAAGCTTCCTAGTTAGCGCCAATGTACTTTTCCAATCTTTTCATTTTGGCCATATGTGCACATCCTTCGTATTGGTTTTAGGAAAAAGGCAACAAAAGGTTGGCTCTAATTCTTTTTTAGAAATAAAATACTTATTTTATAATTATAAGGAAACTCCTTATATGGACAAGATGTTACAGGTTTACAACTAGCAATTATTAGATTTTAAATCTGGATTCTGACAAATGTTTCAATCCTAAAGTAATGCAAAACTAAAAATAAATTATTACTCATAATTTATTATCCTTCATTTAATATTGCATTGCCATAAAAATATATATAATTAAATCACATAAGGTGCTTCCCATGTCCCAATTATATATATATATATATATATATATAGGCAGAGCCGCCTTGCTTTGAAGATTGCATATGTTAATCCAAATTTTTAAAATTTTTATATATATAATATTGAGTTTTGATATTTTATATTCATTTTTTTAAAATGTTAAACTTACTGCATCCATATATACATACACAGAATTGGGTTATGATCTTTTTTTTTTATTTAACATTTTAATTTCGACACATTAAAACCACATAAATATTATTTATGTAATTTTCAGTAGACAAAACTTTATAATAATTTATTTATGTAGACAAAACTTTGTTATTATTATTATTATTATTCTCTTTTCCTTCTCTTACCTTTTTTCTCTTTTTTTTTTTTGGCCCATTTTTTCCCTTATTTTCCCAAATTGCCCTTAACCAAATGTTACGCTGCTTGCTCGATTCTTCGTTCATACCATCTCAACATTACACTGCTCTATTTTTGTGTGCATACAACTGCACCAGAACTTCGTTTGTCCCTTGTTCCTTCATTCTTCATCCATCTCTGCTTTTCGTTCACAAGAGCTTCGCTTTGTTACTGGCTAGTAGTTGTTGCATCTTTGTCTTTGTGATGATATTAAAAGTTCAAAACCAAGCTAAATTGATCAGAATAAAAAAAAAAAAGTCCAAATTCCATATATGTACTATTAATTAAGTAACTTTGTATTTAATCGATAATGCAAGTATATGTGTATCTATATATATATATATATTGGAAATAAATATATATAAAACCAAAAAAATTAAATCACTTAAAAAAAATTAGCATAAACTAAATCAAATTAAATTGACTATAATACAACAATGAATAGGTCTTTTATTTTACAAACCTGACTAGTTTAGTTTGATTTAATTTTAACCTAATATCAAGTTGAATTGAACTTTTGAATACTTTTAAATGATATGAATCTAGGAAAAAAACATGTGAGTATGTTTTACTATTTCGTTTGTTTCTCCTCTTTTACTTTCTTCTTCCTCCCATTTTCATCATTTCCCTTCCTTGACCTTCAAAATTGTGGCTTCTCTTCTCTCCTTTTCCAAATTTGTGACCGTGAATGAACTCAAAATTAAAACTTTTGGGTGTGAGCTTCCATTTACTTCTGAGCTGGTATGATATGCCTTTATTTCTTTTGAAGTTGGAAGGCTTTTGTATTCTAGTGAAATAGTTTAAAGTATCATTAGCCTCTACAAAACAATTTATCACTTATTTCTACATTTGTTAAACCGCAATATTTATGCCTTATTAAACAAGTTTAAATATGTGAAAAAAAAAAACCCTCTTAGCTAATATTATTATCACTACTAGCACCATAAAAATATTCAATAAGACATCAGTAATTCGTCACTTAATTTAATCTCACTTTTTTTCTAAAGCTTTTTTTTTTTATGTTGAGTTTATGGATTCAACAATAGCTACACTCACTTGTTTTTTTTCCAAAACACCTTTTTTTTTTGGAATAATCTCATCATCACAACCATAAATTTTAAGAGCTCATAAGTTTCATTTACCTACCTTTTCTTTGTCATGGAATCCAAACCCTTGTGAATCCTACAAACAAGGCCTGTGAACTTGGCTCTGTGCTATCTTACAAGGCTTAATGGCATGTTCGGTTAGTAAAATATTTTTATTCAGAGTTGAGAATGGAAATAGGTTCACCTAGTGCCCAGTGAGCCAAACAATCTAATTATATTATATCGGACCAACAAAAAAATGGACAGACCAAAAGTTTGGCCATGATAAAAGTGGTCAAAATATATAACGTAGAAATGGAAAGCTAGGTAGAGAAGGGGAGGTACAAAAGAGAATTCAATGTTTCATTTTGATAAGGAAAATAAAAAAAGAATTCCATTCCGGGAGGCCACTCTCCATAAAGTTAACATCACTTTTCAAGGAATAAAGGTGTGAAAATTTAAACAAAAACAGAGAAAGAGGGTGGGGGAAAGAAACACAGGCTCGGTATGATTCTTCTAATCGAGTCATTCTATGCGAACTTTAGGTATAAAGTTACGGGACAAAATTTACATATTATTTTTTTTTATAGATTTGTTATTATGTTCCTTAAATAAAATGTATATATGAACATTTTCTACAACTTAGACATCTCATTATTAACTCATTAAAAAAAATTTCATTCATTATAATTCTATTAAAAATTTTAAAAGCAAATAACTAATAAAACTGTCTCATTTTACATCGTTTCTCTCTAGATTATCATTCAAAGTCAAATTGAAAACCGGCCTTATCTTTGTTCGGCCTAATCTGAATCTGAAAGAGTGATGAATGGTACGAAGGAACTGGAAGTCCAAATTTTCGCTCCATCACTGCGCCTAACAAACCAGCATGCACGACAACAGGAATCACTTGGACAGATAAAAAAAGGACAGAAAAGAGGATAAGAATAGGGGACTAGTGAGTAATTTTAATCAACTATTGATACTATAGAAAGTTTAATCTCAGAAGTTGAATTATTTTCACTCTTAAATATTTTTGTATAGAGATATGTTGTTTTATCAACAACTGAAAATTTTGAAATGAAAACAGATATTCAGTGAAAAAAATTTAACATCTTAGGAGGTTACACTTTAAATTAAAAAAACCTTTAAAAATTCCATTTTTATAATATCTTGTGAATAAAACATAATATACAAATATTCTTTCATAATTCAGCATTATATTATTGATTATTTTAAAAATAATCACGTGATAATTTTATTAAAAAAATCTTGATAACAAAGTGTTAACGCCTAAATTTATTTTGTTTCTCTAAATAGCCTTGTGAAATAGTCTTTTTTTAATTGGCGAAATTCTTTGGCTAATCTTTTAATTAGATGTGATCATGAGTTAAAAAATTTACCTAAAACTTAGTTCCAAAAAAATAGATACAAGTTCAAAGAATAAAACCTAATAAGAAAAACAAATTCATTTTACAAAGTCCAGATATAAAAAAATGACTGTCCAAACAAAAGCTGGAGAGGGGGCAACAGAACAAATTAGAGCAATATAAAAACATTTGTATTTCCTTTGGTTAAACAATGCTCAGAAACCTGGAGAAGACGAAATCAACAAAAGCTAACTACAAGTCATAACCAACTATGAAAGGGGTTTTGAAGTAGAGTTTACGCTTCTATGCATATTTATGCAATATCATCAATGTTGTTGCATGTAATGCATATTTATTCACCAAGTCCTCAAGCAATTTTATACTTTTAGAATTATTATAATAGCTAATATCTCTATTTTTTATCTTTTAAATAATTATTATATTATATTTAAAAACTATGTTGTCAACGTATAATTCCCCTTTTTTCTTTTTATTATTGTTTGCTAGGATAGATACAAATACTGGCAAGTCGAGCCTAAGCCAAAAATATATATAAGAAAAATATTGGTCAAACTTGGACCTAATCTGAGTACTATTTTTTTTTTTACCAGCTAATCCATTTTTAAGACCTGTGATCAAGAGACATACAACGTACTTGACATTTGAAAGGTGCTACCGAGTCCTTCAAGGTTTGACATGCACAAGAAATAATCTTTTATTTTGCGGGGTGACTAAGCTTCATTACCCTTCATCTTAGTGATAAGCTATTATTATCTACGCCAGGAATGAAGCG
This sequence comes from Erythrophleum ivorense, assembly GCA_026724425.1. Lineage (NCBI taxonomy): Eukaryota > Viridiplantae > Streptophyta > Magnoliopsida > Fabales > Fabaceae > Erythrophleum > Erythrophleum ivorense. The sequence continues at coordinate 42,488,084 of JAIUCV010000005.1, forward strand.
GGGGACCAAAGTTATCAGGAAACAGAAGAAATTTTGAAAGGATAAACCCAAAAAGAAAAATCACACATTTTATTTCCAAAACTAATAAGGAGTTGATTGGTTTTTACACTCTGCTGTACATACCTCATCCTCAATACAACCTAAAAGACCGCATTTGCAAGACCAATGCTTTACCAAAACAATTTTGAATAAAAAAATGAAGATCAACATGAAGCCCCAAAAAAAAAAAAACAAAAAACAAGGCAAGCTCACAAACAACCTGTGCCCTATAAAATTAATACCAAGCGGCTAACTCAACAAGGAAAGAACTCTAAACATTCAAACCACGGCAAGGGGAAGCGGAGAAAAGAGGAAAATCTCTAGTTTTTCTTTCCATCATGTAATTTCCATCATGAAAAGCTTCTTGGGAGCAGAAGCAGCTATGCTTAAAAAAAAAACACTGATGCTGTCCCTTTCACTTTGATATTGTTCAGTTTTCTCTGCAGAAGAGATAACTGTTGTCAGAAGCTCATGAGCTGTAACGCGGCATAAAATGGAGCAGAATATTTAAGCAAAATTCCTTCTACCTGCAACCTAAACTGCAGGGAGCTGACACTAGGCAAAGTATGCTAAGACTCAGAATAACTGGACGGCCATTTTGAATTTGTTCTGTTTCCATTTTGGCAACTTGTAAAAGGCAACCTTTGTCATCCCAAATTTCTCCTTGAACTCCGCAGATGACAGATAAGTCTGTATTCGTCAAGTTCAAATAAGTAAGAACTAGACTGAACAGTAGTCAAATTATAGAGCATTTTCCAAAGAATGGGAAGAGAAAAAGATGATATGATGATATATATATATATATTACTCTCCAATATACCTCTCGCTTAGTCACATCGATGTCTGTAACAGGATCTGTAGATGTTATTTTGAGGCGTTCATATGGGTAAATTGGGAGACCTTCTTCATCTTCAGCTTCACCCTCTTTCACATCTTCCTTTATGGTAAGAGATTCTATTCTGCTGGTCATAGAATTCTCCTTATTGTTTGTCTCAGGCTTCGGTTTGGGAGCCTCTGGACTCTGATTCACTTCACATAATAACAACCCAGAGAACAGAAAAAGGCTTTTGGTATCAAGATAATTCCAAAACTCAAAGGTACGCAGACTTATCTTAAATTTCATTGAAATTATATTAATTTCCTCTCCATTTTTAATATATACAGACTTTTTTAAAACAAAAGTTTTATATTTTAATTTAATTTTAAATTTTTTTATTAAAATATTCTCTATTAACTTAAATACATATTTTTTCAGGTTAAAGTTAATGAAAACGAAATCTATTCTTGTTTATTTTTATTTATGCATATTTGAAAATAAAATGTACTCTTTTTTAATTTTATTTGTATATATTTGATTAGGTTAATGGAGGATATTTTAATAAATTAAAATTAAAATTAGACTAAAGTATATATTTTATAAATACAGAAGAAATTCGTATAATTTCAACAAAATTTAAGAGAGGTTGATATATAATTTACTGTTAGACTTATTGTCTTGCATACCTTTAATTGACCTAGGTATAATACTGTCTCGTGCTGAAGGTGGTTGTTCAAAGCTAGAACTAAGTGCCGCTATAGCTGTAGATTTGGGTGTCAATTTTGCTGAATCTGGGGTCACAGATTTGGGATACAGTTTCCTAACCACTGGAGGTGGAGTTGAAAGGTTCCTAGCATTAGGGTTCTCAAATGCAGCTGCTAAGGCATTGAAGGCTGGAGACCTGCCCCGCACACGAACACGTTCTGGACTAAAAGACATGCTGCGGGAACGCTGGGATTTATCTGGTACACTGCTAGATCTTCCCCCATAGGATGCTGGTGTTCTTCGTTTGGGTTTCTAATCATGTATTAGACATTCAACAACCAAACAAATTAAATGCAGACACAAACGATAAAAAAATATTTAATAGACTCAAGTCTTACAAAGTATTAGTATAGCAGAATGATCTAAGAAACACGACAGTTCATTAACCCCCCCCCCCCCCCTTTTCAAAAAAAAAAACTGTTTAAATAATAGATCCCAAACAAGTTAAGTTCACATTTATATTATGTAATTTGATCTAACAGCCTCCCAGACCCATATACACTCTATCAAGGATCAACAGCATATTCGCTTCCTTAGATTCTCTAAGCAATTTCAATAATAGAAGAAGGGCTACCACAATGTGTGAGTTTTTGTGTATGTGCAAGTCTCCTCATTCACTATATTTCTGTTCTTACACCCTGAATTTTACACTAAATTATATTTATTCACTATGGCATTTGGATAGGGAAGCATATTTTCAAGGCTCTCGAAGCTTTAATAAGAGAATAGGCAAATAAGTAATTAAGGAAAAGAAGCAGGTTATTTATATTATATCATTCATTTCCTGCATTGACCCTCGGTTAAGTCAGCTCATAAGTTTATGTCACACTCCAGTGTTTGATTTATTCATATAGTAGGCACAAAATAATCACAACTCAATTAACTAATTTACTGAAAGTCCATATCCAAACAACTCAAATTAGTTGTCCTTAATATGATTTGTTACTTCATAATTTTAAACGATATTATACCAATAATTTACTCTAATGCACCAAGAAATAAGTAAGAAAAATCCCCTTAAATAGATAAAGCAAGCCTTTTTTTGGGGGTTCTTTTGGGATGAGAAGGCTTGAATAGGCGGAGATATCCTTTAGTTTTTGAATGATTATAAACCCAAGATAAAGAAATTTTAATTTGGAGATATCATTCCTTGAACTGTTAGCTAAAAATACACAATAATAGGAGAAAAACAAAGGGTGGCTGTAAAATGAATTATGGGGGACCAGTTGGAAGAGGGAACTTTTTTCGCAATAAAATTATCGCATAACTCTTACCAAAAACACATGACACAAGATGTGAAAGGATATGCAAATTCGGACTGAAGAGTGTGCTGATGATCACTCTTAGAAAGCAATTATTTAAGGTTGTAAAAGAAGCAAAGAGAAACAAGGTGCCTTACGTCCGAGGTTGGAGTTCCCCCGCTTTTTACTATTGTAAGCTTCCTTTGAAACGAATTTCCCAGCATCTGCCAAATAAATAAATAAACAAATAAATAAAAAGGAAAATAAAATAAAAATTGTTTAACAGTTGTTCTATTTTTATGGATCCAAAGTAAATTATTATGCAGTTACATTGAGAAACTTACTGAAGATTTTGCAGACTCCCATGTGAAGAAGCGAGTGAAGAAAGGTAGCTCACTCCCTTCCATGACAATGTATATAGGAGTTTCACGAGATACATTTTCTAAAAGAAAATCATGCTCAAGAAATTTCTGTTTAAATGACATAAGTTAGTTAGCAAATCAACATATCACTTGAGAAATACTACAAGACATCTAATCATAACGTAAAAGACATTGAAATTGCTTAAGTCAAAATCTGATAGTGGTATAATGATAAAGGAATGTCATAGTTAAACCAATATCAAAGTCGAAAAAAGATAAATCACTTCATTTAGTGAAAGAAAAAGGATTTTTAATTAAGTCTTCAAATTACTACTCACTAAATTATAGTATTTTTATGGTTTCCAGCCAAAGCAAAAGCAGTAATACCTCACCAATTGTTAGAGCCTGCATTCTACTCTTGGGGTCAACCTGCTGGCCAACCCAGACAAAGATTTCAGAGTGACAGTCCAAGATGAAAATATCTTCAGTCATCAAATCATCCTGGGAAAAGTTGAATATCTCTGTCACCTGCAAATATTGCTTCAAATTAATAATTGCTGCAGAAGTAAATTAAAATAAATGCGCCATCATAAGAAGCATAGCACAAAGCAGTAACATCAAACAAAACAAAGTGATGCATAGCACAATGACCAGGACTTTCTGTCAGCATTCTTCACCCAGAGTCTATCTTCAAAGGAAGCTGAGATGGCCATTACTACTTTGCAGAGATTAATCATGTCCTGACATTCTATTTGCTTTATTATGTTCTATTACTGCTCAACTCAGCCGTTTTTTGTTCTAATTTGCTGCTTGTTATGCTGACTAGCTATTTAAGTTTGATTTACACCTTTGCTGTTTGTATCAGCAAGCTTTTCAATAAATCTATCTAAGCATCTGATTGAGGAACCTGATTATATCAGAACATACTGAATGCTGCTATTATAGAAACTTAATAGACTGTTGAAATTTACAGTTTAAAGCAAAGAATATTATAAATGGGAAGGCTTGTTCGCTTGTATTTATACTAACCTGGATAAATCTCAATACAAAGGATAATTCTTCAAGAGGACAACTCCTCTAAGGATACTGATACAGGATAACTAAAAGACCTCTAGATCATGATAAACTCTATTAGAGATATTATTAAAATCAATCATAAGCCTTCACTTAATAACTTTTGGGATGAAGTTGTCACTGAAATGGCATGAGAGCGAGGTCACAAAATTGAACCCCATATAGCTTGGAGAGATTGTTGGATATTCAAAGGTTGGTCACACTTGTCAACTCCCCATGTGTTCAAACTATTGGACTTGGCATTTTCTTTAAAGATGGCTTAATGAAGTAGAATATCACCTTAACTAAAAGCTATAGCTTTTCGTGAACAGTTCAACCATTGTCACCCATCATTCTCCTAATTAAAATTAAATTTCAAAATAAGGTATGGAGGTCGAATGCTTTGCCCACTTTTTAAGTTCAAAAGGCTTTTGCACGAAGTTGTTAAGATCAAGATCTTACTCAAGATCAATACGGGTGTAAAAAGATCAAATTGTAGTGTCGGATTAAGGATCAAAAGATCCTATATCTAAAGAAGAATCATTAAAAAAAAATTTGTACTTATAAAAAAGTCACATGCTCAATACCATCAAAATAAAAAAAATGACCTACAATTTAAATATATAAGATGCACAACATGATAATAAAGAAGGCACTTAGCAGCGATCACAAGAAGAAATCTCCAGCTGGCCTATCCTCGACAACGGCGATTTAAGAATATTGGCAGCCCATGCACTACCACATAGGACAACAATCTAGATGGTTGTTATGAACACATTTGCCCGTAGTGAAACACTGTCTTCCCTCCTTTACAATTACAGTGTGGCTTCATTGATTCAATTCCGCCTTCATTGACTCAATTCCATCAAACAATTGATGGAAAGTTATGAAAAGTTGTTGTGTAGTGAGAAAAGAAAGTTAAAAGACTATTTTGCCCATGCACCTAAGTCTAAACCTTGCGACTCCAAATTATTGTGCAGTAAAGTTTTATCTTTGTTTAAAAAAATTATAATTCAAGATCCTAAGTTAAAAATTGAAGATTTCAACACTAGATTGTATTTTGTTGGGTATTGTGGTAGGAAGCCATGGGATAAACTCGGAGAATGTCGAAGAGGCTGCATATGGGAAGTGAGTTGAAGAATCCTGGAAGCTGTGTCAGTGTGTTACATGATGTGGCCAGGAAGAGTAGCCAGGAGAATGTCAAAGGGGCCACTAATGGGAAGCAGGTCAAAGACTTTTGAGAACTGTTTGTTTGCCAAGGACATCATTGGAGAAAATATGAGTTACTGAAGTTCTTGGATTGCAATTGTGATTGCCATTGGGCACCTAGTGAGGTGTGATGTCTTCTTTAGGTGACCATGCAAGTTAGGTGTTTAAGGTTTCAAGTTTGCATATGATTTTCTTTATTTCAATTAGGTTTTATTATAAGCTGAATTTGGATAACCTTAAACTTGAGGGGGAGTGTTATAATAGCTTGAGAGTGTGATGTCTAGGTTAAAATATGTGTATTGGTGATCAACAGGTGGGGCTTGTATTACATGTACCAACCTTTGTACTTGACCTAATTGACAATGGCAAATAGACACATAGGCTACCTGGCTAAGTAAGTCAACACTCCCATTTAGGCTGTAAGAACTTGCAACAGAAAGCTAAATCCCACTCCCTATAAGCTTCAAAAGCCCCTCCTCCTTCAAGGCAACGATATTTGTTGCTATGATATCTCACCATCAGCCTTCAACAAATAAAGCTAATGGTTGAACATATTAGGGATTGTACCATTAAGGGTTTGGGCTGGTTTTATGGTTTTCTTTTCATCCCACATAACCCAAGAAGTTAGAAACCTAGCAATAAGGGAAAAAAGCCCAAAACTCAAAATGTCACCAAAGCAGTAAGATCTTAAGATTTAAATTGAGATCCAAGAAGATTTAGATATTTTGTAGCAGTGGGATTGCTTGGGTTATCTGGGAATGTAAGATCTTAAAATTTAAATCTAGACCTTGACAACCTTGCTTTCTTAAGAAGACATGTTAGAGATATAAACAAAACCAATCATGAGCCTTTACTTAATGGCTTAAGCTTTTCAGATGATGTGGTCTTTTACATACTCTTAATTTTTTTAACACTGCCACCTAATTTGTAAAACCTGTTCTGGACCAAGCTATCAAATTGACCAAATTAGCTAATATTTCAATCACATTGAATCACTTATAACTTGTGATTAGTATAAGTTGAACCATTAAGTGTTTTCAAATGGGAAGCAACCCAACACATTATGAATGAAACATAAACAAAGGAAAGGACTTCTATAGCATGCGTTCATATCATGAAATCTCCATAACATAGCATGTTGAGAAAAAAGGGAAGAGCAGAAGTTATGGAGAAAAGAGGGGACCAAACAAAATCTATTATTGAAAGGGCACAATGATGGTGTCTGTGACTTTGATCCATCAACCTTTATTTATACTAATACTACAACCACACAAAGACACTTATAACTATCACTTCGGTTGCACTACAAGAAACCATGTCCTTAAAAACTTGCCAGACTTTCCTAAATTTAGGTAACTCCTGAACTACAAGACTTTCCTAAATTCTTAATATTTCTCAGCACTCCCCTTTAAGCTGAATCTTACAGAACTTTCAACTTGTTACAAATAAAATCCAATTGAAGGGATAAACCAAAAGAAATTGCCAGCTCAAATAAAAGAATTCAATCACTAACCCCAAAACTTAAGCAACTAGCACCTCCTTATGACAAATCCTCAATGGACAGATAACTCCTTGAATTCTTTGACTTAGTTCCCAAGAATAGCCTTCACATTCTCCCAATTGCTCCCCCCGCCACATCATCTAACACAGACACAGTCCCCAAAAATCTTCAACTTACTTCCTATAAGTAGTCCCATCAACCTTCGCCCAACTGGTCTTCACTACTTGGATTGTTAACCAAGGCACCAACAACACAACTTATTGATGCCAAAGTCTTCAAGACGCAACTCTCAAAATATCCACTCCTTATGGCCCCCCCTTCCCCTTGGGTCATACCAAGAGTTTTACTGCAACTTCCTTGGCAACAAAACTAGCAAACCCACACTAATATCAAACTACAAGAGTCACAAAATAGAACCCAACATCAACTTCATAACAGAAAACAATACATAAACAGTTTGAGATCCCATAGATGAATGGCAAGCCTTTGTGAAATATAAGAAAACAGAAATCAAATCACAGATTTTTATTTTCTTTAGTGGAAGCTAGGATTGGGATTCAAGGTGGGTGATATACTTGGCTATGATACCGTGTTGGGAAAAGAGGGGAGAGCAAAAGTTTATGAGAAAATAGGAGACTGAATAAAAATTATTAAAATGATGACAGTGTGCATGACAATGACCCCTCAAACTTTATTTGTACTAATTTACAAAAACTGCACAAAGAGACATATCCTTTACTTTGGATGCACTACAAGTAACCATTTCCTTAACTTAGAAGACTCCTAAATTCTTAGAACCTCATAATAGAGTAACTCTTTCATTTCCTTAAACTACGAGATTTTCCTAAATTTTTAATATCTCTTAACACAGAATAATTCAAAAATTACATATATCAACAAGCAATTATAGAAAATAGATTAGAGTATACTCACCTTCAAATTTCCTGCACATTGTAGTCATGCAGCAAAAACACCATCACAAATAAGTCAGCTGTTTGCCTTGAAAAAAAAAAGGGGGAGGGGAGATCAGATAAACCTCTTGGCAAGCAACAAAAAAATCCTTACCATTTGAGAAGTTGCAAGAAAATAGATGAGGATCACTTTCTGTGGCCCTTACAATCTTCTGGCTAGGATATTCAGATTTTCCTCCTAACAAATCCCAAAACTGTTCAGATTCTGACCCTTCTTTTTGTGGCTTGGATTGTAAATTCGGCTGCACACAATTGGCAGGCATATCAGAACCAAAAAAACAAGGAAATTTGACTGCATGGTACAGAGTTGAATTGTAACTGGTACTCGATACCAAAAGAATGTTATCCACATAAAAAATCAAACACATCAACCCTAATCAACTCCTATTTATACCTTATAGGAGTATAGACTGATACTAGTCGGGTAGTTAGGAGAAAACAGCAATAACAGCAATAACAAACAAATAACAGACTGAACTCTTATAGGAGTATAGAAGATCCTTGTCCTCAAGGATGTTCAACATGAGCAGTGGAAAATTCAAGAAATTGCTGTTGAATAGCTGGAAGAGACTCCTAGGTAGCATCTTCTCAGCTAGCATGTTTCCATTGAATCAAAACTTGAGTGAATGGCAAGTTATTCCTTTTCACAACCTTTCTAGATAAAATCCTCTCTGGTTCCATTGAGAAATATCCATCCTCGTTGAGTTGAGGTAAGTCTGAACTTGCTGTGATTCCTTCCCCCCTCATGCTTCTTTAGAAGGGACACATAAAAAACAGAATAGATCCATGTACTTTTGGGCAAGTCAAGCTGATAAGCTACTTGTCCAACTTGCGTCAAAATTTTATAGGGTCCATAATACCTTGCAGCAAGTTTGTGTAAAGCTGAATTATTGTGTGTTCCTTTGGAAAGGATGTAGCTTAAGATAAAGCCAATCACTTATGGCAAACGTCCATTCTATCCCTCAAATGTCTATCCACAATGTCATTATCACAATCCCTTGCCAAATAAGGCAAGTGAACAAGGAGTGCAGTGCCATAAGCATCCTCAAAAGGAGACATTCCAATAGAGGAATGAGAGGAAGTGTTGTACCATAATTCTACCAAAGGTAGCCATTTCACCCACTCTTTAGGATGGTCACCTATAATGCAACGTAAATAGCATTCCAAACAACAATTCAATATCTCCATTTGCCTATCGATTGGTGGATCATAACCAAATGAGTACTATAACTTCACATTGTTAATTTTGAACAGAGCCCTCCAAAAGTGGCCACAAAAAATAGGATCTCGGTCAATTACAATGCATTGTGGAAATCCATGTAATTTCACCGCATTATCTAGGAAAGCTTGGGCCACCTCCTTTGTTGTTAATGGATGATGGAGGGGAATAAAATGCCCAGCTTTTGATAATCTATCCACAACTACTAATATAATGGTTTTATTGTAGGATCTATGCAAACCCACAATAAAATCCATACTTAGGTCGATCCATATAGTAGCTAGAATTGGTAAGGACTGTATTAACCTGATAGTAGCTACATTCTTATGTTTTGTATTGTTGACAAGTGGAGCATTCTCATACAAATGTTTTGACTTCGTTCTCCATACCCCTCTAGTAAAAAATAGCTAAAATTCTCTTATATGTAGCTGTCATACCCATGTGTCCCCTTAAAAGATCATTATGGAAATGTTGTAACAATTGTAGGTGAAGAGCATGATCCTCTCCTACATCCAGCTTATCATTCCTTCATAAAATGCCATTATTCCAGCTACATTGGGGGTGAGAGTGATGGTTCACCTCTAACTCTTCAATAATCTTGCATAACCTAGCATCCACCTTACAAGAATCAATGACCCTCTTGTTTAAGCTTGAAACCACTGAAATAACAGCAAAACATGAAAGATTCTGTTCAACTGCTCCTTGATTTTGTCAAGAGAGTGCATCTGCTACAATGTTGTCTCTACCCTTGTCATAAACAATCTCATAAACCAAGCCACACAGCTTGTTCACCCACTTATATTATTCTGGAGTAACACTTTTTTGTTCCAACAAGTGTTGGTAAGTGGTCAGTTACAATAACAAAATGCCTTCCATACAAGTATTGATGCCAACATTTTATTGCAAAAACAATGGCTGTCAATTCTTTCTCATAGGCAGACAAGTGTTGTTTAGTGGGTGAAAGGGCCTCATTCACAAATGCTATGGGGTGTCCTTGTTGAAACAGCCCCAAACCTCACATTAGATGCATCTGTTTCCACTGTAAAAGGGGTATAAAAATTCAGTAAAGCAAGTTCTGGAGTCAAAGACATGACTGTCTTAAGACAAGTGTTGTTTAGTGGGTGAAAGGGCCTCATTCACAAATGCTATGGGGTGTCCTTGTTGAAACAGCCCCAAACCTCACATTAGATGCATCTGTTTCCACTGTAAAAGGGGTATAAAAATTCAGTAAAGCAAGTTCTGGAGTCAAAGACATGACTGTCTTAAGCTGGTTAAATGCCCTTTCAGCCTGAGTATTCCAAGTAAATGCTCCTTGCTTCAACAGATCTGTAAGTGGTTTGCTACTAGACCAATAATTCCTTACAAAACGGCGATAATACGCTGCAAGGCCTAGAAACCCTCTCAAGGATTTGATATTAGAAGAAAAAGGCCATGAAATCGTTGCAGCTACGTTCTTCTGATCTACTATCCATGTTCATAAATCATATTGCCCAAATAATCGATGCTAGTAGCCCCAAAAGTGCACTTCAACTGTTTTGCATACAAGGTATGTTGTCTTAAAGTTTCCAAGGTGCTTCTAAGATGCTGTAAATGCTTCTCCCATGAACTAATATAAACCAAAATATTACCAAAGAAAACTAAGATGTGTTTCTGAAGGAATGGTTTAAAGACCATGTTCATTAGCCCTTGAAAGGTAGCCAAAACATTGGTCAATCCAAATGGCATTATCAAGAATTTGTATAATCATTCATGAGTTCTAAAAGCGGTTTTATGAATATCAGAAGGATGCATCCGAATCTAATGATAACTCGCCCTCAAGTTTAACTTGGAAAAATACTCAAACCCTTGTAATTCATCAATAAGTTCCTCAATGATTGAAATGGGGAACTTATTTTTTATGGTCTAAACATTTAGTTTCTTGTAAGCAACACAAAACCACCATGTGTTATCTTTCTTCTTCACTAAAGCACTTTGGCTTGTGGCCTGATAAAACCATTCACCAACATTTCTTGAACTAATCCTTCCATAGCATCTTTTTGGGCAGGCCCATATTTGTAGGGCCTAAGACTAATTGGCTTATCCTCTTTCAAGGTAATAACATGATCAAAGTCCCTTGATGGAGGTAATTTCTTTGGCTCTTGAAACACATCTTCAAACTTGTGTAGCAGCCTTGCCAAAGTCTTTCTCAGTCATTGACAAACCTCTGTCTTGAGTTCCCAATTCTAAATTTCCTTCTTCTGAAACTTATTACAGCTGTATAACATAAACCTGTTTAGCATTCAACAGGTGTTTCCCCTTGAGATTGTCATCTTCCAGTACCATAATAGGCTGATCCACCCCATAAACATCATACAATTTCTCATGCATTTTGAAACACAAGAATTGTTGCTTCAAATCCCATAGGACTCTTCCAAGAGGGGACAGCCATTGCATCTCTAGGATCATACCATACACCATCACTAGGAAATCAGCTTCAAAATATTCTCCATTCATACTCCATGGGAGTTGTATATATTTAATATCAATCAGCACCTGATCTCCACTGGCTATTAAGACTTTTGTCTCTTGTGCAAATTTAGTTTTCAGCTTCAACCTCTTTACCAAGGTTGCATCCACAAAATTATGACAGCTACCTGTGTCTAACAGTATCATCACTGACAGTTTCTTAATCATGTCCTATACCTTCATTGTAGAGTAGTTTGTTGAATCTACTGTGGGTCCACTTATAGCATTCAATGAAAATTTTGTCTCTGCTGTCCCTGTCAACTCTGTATCAATCTCCATATGGTCTTCTCATTCCTCCTCATCCACCATAATCATGAAGAGTTGAGAATTTTTACATTTGTGATTAAAAGTATACTTCTCTAGACACCAATAGCAAAGGCCTTTCCGTCTCCTTTCATCCATTTCTCTTTTGGAAAGCTGCTGAACAGGTTTATCAATGGTTGTCGTTTTTGGTTTTGACATTAAGGAAGGAGCTGAAGATTCATTTTCTGACGGTCGGCTATTTTTGGTGGGAGTATAAAAGGTTTGGTTTCTGTAAGATGATGAAATAGAACTAATGAAAGGCTTAGGATTTAGGAAGGTGTTAGAGGTGATTGTGCTAGGTTTTCTTCACAGCTACTGAACTCTGGTTTTGGAATGCATGAACAAAGGCCTCTTGCAATTGTGCAAGATACATTGTATTAGAAAGGGAATTTGGTTTGAACATTTGTATCGGAGCTTCAATTTCTGGTTTGAGGCTCCAAGAAAGCAACTGATGGCATGTTCTTCAGCTAACTCAACTTCAGCCAACAATTCCTCAAACCTTTCTTGATATTGGTTCACTGATTCCTCTTGCTTCAAATTTTTCAGTTCAGCCATTGGATCCACCTTAAAAATGTCATCAAATCTCTCTCTCTCACTGCTTCAATGTACCAACCATCCCACTTCTGTCATTTTCTTCTTCATGAAGCTTTGGTGCCATTGTAAAGCTTTTCCCTCTAGATGCAAACTGATTAAATGAATTTGCTGGTCCAGAGGAGTCTCGTCGATCTCAAAAAATTGCTTACAACAAAATTGCCACGCCTTAAAGTCAGATGCATCAAATTTTGGAAATTCGATGCAAGTGAATTTCGTAGAGAACTGATAACTTCCAATTTGATATCCACTATACAAACCAAATTGAGGATAGCAACTTGTTGCACATCCTCCAACTACATGTGTACCTCCATTCATCCTGTTCACCTTTTCTAAACTGTTCGACTGCAGCTACATCAGCTTAGCCACCATCTTTATCATCAAATTCTCCATGCACAACATGGAAGCATCCATCCTCAAGTACAATGCACAAAGATCAGCTACTTCTCATTTTGTGTGTCAAATCTTGCTCAATCTCACAAAACCTCTCTGTCAATCTCATCTCCATCTGGGGAACGTTAAGCTCTGATACCAGTTGGTACAGAGTTGAATTGTAACTGGTACTCAATACCAGAAGAATGTTACTCAGATAAAAAATCAAACACACCACTCCTAACCAACTCCGATTTATACCTTATAGGAGTACAGACTGGGACTAGTTGGGTAGTTAGGAGAAAACAGCAATAATAAACAAATAACAGACTGAAACAAACAAGCTAACAACAATTAACTACTTTGTTACTTTCCCTCCATGTATCACCACAGAAGATAGCATATATATATATATATATATCTAATAATAACCTCTTAAAACATCCAAAATATTGAAAAATTCAATTCAGTTCTTCTTATTCATATTAATATTATTTGACTGATGCAAGGATGTATTGAACAATAACCACTGATATATTTAACTATTTTCAGCACACAGGCATACGAAAATCCAGCCACTTTTCAGCCGCTTGCCCAACATGAATATGTTGACCCAAAAATAGAACAGAACCACTTTTTGGTGTTATTTTGGATCCATAATTTTTCTCACATTAAGTATATCATAGCACATATCAGACCTTTATCAAATCCAACATCCTCTCAACAAGTTCCTGGACATCTGAGGTTGTAAGGCTTCCAGTCCATGTAAAGACGGTGGACCCATTATGAAGTATGTAGCAATAAGAGGAATTCAAGGAGGAAGCAACCTGGCCAAGGAAAAAACACGAAAATAAAATTTGCAATTACATAAATAAAACCTGTATATTTAAAAAGTGTTGCCCATATGAAAGGAGAGGAAAGAGAAGTTGTGTCTATAAACATAAAGGACGGACATACTGGTTCAACTTGTATAGCTTGCATATTGTCTGGTCCAGATCCCTGGATGCGAAATAGTGCAACACCATCCTCACTGTATGTATCATCAGGAATTTCCTTTTTCGCAATGTAATTCTTGTATCCATCACTAAGTCCACCCTAATAGACAATACATTTAAATGGCCAGTATTTTAGAAGTATATATGAAGAGTGATCTTCTTAGTTCCCATGATGTATAATCCCACAAACCTTAAAAACAACCAAGCTTTGGAGAATAGAATAAAATTGAATTGGCTCATTCCCTTCAAAAAGACGAGTCTAGCAATCCATAAAACATAGATAATGTTAGTATAAGAAATGAGCAGCAGAATATCTAAACAAAGTGAAAATAACACATTCGAATAAAAATAACCTGGGAAGGAAGAAACTTCATTGACTCAACCATTTTGCTTGCCAGTGAAATAGCTGAAGCTCTTTCTTCCTATATTTAACAAGAAGAGTTTGTAAGTGATGCAGGCAGATCCACATTTCACAGCACTGTATTGCAAACTTATAGCTATACTGAAATAATTTTGTTATGCATTTATTTATCCCCTTCTGCTCTCAAAACAGCAATCGCTGTCATGTATAATGTAATACCATGCACAGGGCAATGATCAGCTAATAGATTTTTCAGCTCCATGTAAACATTTTGCCACCAGATTACTTGTTTATTCATTTATATTAAAATATAAACACAATGTAGATATGGAACAAAACACTTTATATCTTTCACCTCAACACTAGTCTTTCCGATCCATGTTCCTATAAGATACTCTTCCTTATCCTCTCCAGGATATGAATACTGAAAGATGTAGCAGTCTCCACTATAAAATTTTGACTGATCAGAAGCAGGAAGGAGAATCTTTTCCTGACCATTTACACGCCAAACCTGTGCGATCAGGGTAAAGCCATTGTTAGCAACAGAAATAAAAATAAGCAATGTTGAAATTTTTTGACCACAACCACTCCACCAACATAGGGTGAAGCATGGACCACATATATTGAGTTTTCAAAGGATACTGAATTATCAAAGCCTGAGAAGCAATATAAAATCTGGCTAACTTATCAACTGCAACCATTCATGAACCTTAACCACTGGAAACTTCTTTCACCTTCTGTTTCAAGTTTCAATCATAGTTTTGATGCAAACTTAAGACATGTTTTCCATTGAACCTAGCTACTCACATAGTGGAACACTGGCATGTGGCCACAACCAAACAAAAAGAAACTATCCAGAAGCTTTTGGTTTTTTTTTTTTTTTTTGGGGGGGGGGGGGGGAATCCAGAAGCTTTTGTTCAAAGAAAGTGAAAGAAAAGCCTACTTCAACTGGTCAAGAATAGAATATTTTACAATTGATCAACTCTTAAATGACTCACAAGTAAAGTATGATTTAGAAAAAAAAAGAGGTTAAGGCCTATAATTACAAGATAATCAGAAAGTAAACCAAGGGTTACAGATTTTACATTTATATATTGAAATGGCAATCTGCCCACCCTACATAAAGTCCCTTTCCTAATCAACATTCCTCCCCCCCCCCTTCTTTTTTTCTCTCTCTCACAGAAGACACAAAGCATATATTCAGTTTGTTCTAATTTACTTAAAGGTAGTTTAAGTTAAACATATCCCAAGTATATGATAGAATACATCTCTTATGTAATGCGAACTTTTGTATTCTGCTTCACATTCTGACAGCCATCTTAACAATGGCAGACAACTTGAGTTTTAAGGATAGAGTGCTAGTGATTCTAAAAGATTTTCTCAATATAATAAAAAATTTATATGGGATATAAAACCAATAATAAGTTCATAAAAGTAAAACAAAAATGTTAAACAAGTAGATATCAGTTTTGGTAAAATATTTTCTGTACATATTAATAGAGTACCTGCAAATTTCCTGTGCAATCAATGTAGGGTTGAGGTTCTTCTTTTACTGGATCAGCTTTCAGAAGACCCTTGACATTCACTCCTTGGCGTTTTAGAAGTGCTACACAGTCATCAAAAGGAAACCAAATTAGAACAATATATTGGAAGTCTGGTCAATGATGCTGATGGCACATATTAAAGGTATAATAACCCATTCAGGCCAATAAAACCGGCAAAATTATTTCACACTGACCTGCTACCTTTCCACGACCATCTTCAGACACAGTTACTTCAGTTGTCTGAGGCCAAGAATCAAACTTAGACCTGAACATCACCGTTTCAAATCCTTCAATTACACGAATAATGTGGGATTTCTGTCGACCAGAGCCACTGACTAACTCCTGTTTGTTGACCAATAATAATTGAAGAGTCATTAAAATTCAGAGCAAAATGCTAAAGTATACTGGGCACAAAAAACAAGAAGTGTTACATCTGCAGCTCCACTTGCACTTTTTCTTTCATCAAGAGAGGTATTTCTTCCCATCCAGACAAACAATTCCAGCCCACAATCAAGAATATAGCATTTATTTGTGTCCAGTAACTCCCTTGTCAGAGAATCATTCTTAACAGGTTCGGCTTGCCCCTTTTCAATGCTGTAAAAGTATAACATTTTCAATCAGGACTAGAGTATTAAAGAACCTTGTGATTCAATATGATAAGCAAATTGCCTTAATGTAGTTGTCATCATAATATTATTTCAAATTCTAATTACAATTAACTAATACAACTCTAGGTCAAAAGCATAATAAATTAAAGAGCCTTACATTGATAAAAATCACAAGCTTCACAGATGAAAGAATATAAAACAAATAGGTGAAAGAGGAAGAATACAATCACACATATGCAAACATTAATTAACTATTCAAATAACATTTTGATAAAGATGAATGTGATATATTGGCTGAGCAACCATAAATGAAGCTACCAGAGGCCAAACTGAGACAACATATTACCAAAGCAGCTTTGGAGGATGAGTATCAACATGCTGATCGTCATCACTGGCTGGTTTTCGCGGAAGAGGAGCAAAGCCCCCAAAGAAACCCCAGAATTCTCCAGTTTCAGAATCAGCCATCAACTTTCCATCCTCTGCACAAAAAGGACAAGTATATGCATTAAGTTAGAGATACTCAGCAGTCACCAGTTAACTTATAAAATATACCTTTCCACTTACCAATAGCAGCTACCTCACATTTCCCATCATGGTGTGTATCTTTAATATATTGTACAACTTCCAATGCTTTAGCCCTTTCTTGAATAGATGAATTTGAACCATTAAATTGGAAGATTTTGGACTTTGTATCCAGAATAAATATATCATCATGGTTTAGTGAAGATCGGGCAAAAGGGACCTATAACCAACACAAATGGCTACTCAACATGTAGAAAAATAATGTTTCTACACATGTGCAGTGTCTGTATCAAGTGGCATAATATTCATATACAAAACTCAAACCTCAACAGCAGAAGAGTAATGTCAAACTTGCCTCTTTGACATGTACAACGTGTTTTCCTTTGCATACAAACATCCGTGTCTTATATTCTTCAGCCTCAGCATGCTTAAAACCTGAGGCAACTCCACCTTCCTGAGGTATAATACATGGTTTGAAGTAAGACAGGAACTTTTCAGTTTCATGACCCTGGACTTCACGATATTGAACAGCACGTCCTCCAAGAGCTGCATCCAGCTCAACTGTCTTAATGGCTGCAGCACCAGCTTCATCCTGTTTTAAGTTATGGTTACTATACAATTAAACCCAAAATACAAAAGGCTAGCAATTTGTTAACGTAAAAATTACCTGACTGGTGTCTTTTCCAAGCCAGTAATGGATGTCATGACGCAGGGCACCACTCTTTGAAGCAGTTGTCTACACAGAGAGGACAAGAAATAACAAAAATCTTTGACACTAATGAATCACATTGCTTCATATATGATGCAGTAAGCATAAGCATCTTAATAAAAAGTAACATGTACAGGATCAGCAATTGTCCCAAAAACTTAAAATCATCACAAAACAAAGGGTAAATCACAGTTTAGCCTCCAGTGGTTTGCCCAAAATGAGTTTGCCTCCTATGGTTTAAAGCGTCTCATTCAACTACTCTATAGTCAGTTCTATTACCACATAAACATCAAGTGGTATTTTAGGTCTTAATTTTGATAAATAATTCGTGAATATCTAATTTGCCACTTAATCCTGGCGGGTAGCGTAAAAACACTGAAAATGTTCATAACATTAGTGAAACAAACATTTAACAATGAAGTTTTTCACTATTTTAACATTCGCGTGATTATATTCATTAAAATTTGTATGTAAAATACCACAAGATGATTAAATGGTAATTGAAAAAACCATAGACATGTTGAATGATATACTTTAAACCACAAGGAGAACAAAATAATTTTGGGCCAAATCACATGGATCACATGGGACTAAACTATAATTAGCCCTAAAACAAAATAACAATGTAAATACATCCAAAATAAGTATTGCTGTATTTCATTCTTTCAACCTGGGGAGTTCACAGCCTGTAAAAAAAAAAAAACCCTAAGCAAATAGAATTTCCCATTACAGGTACAGTTCATCAAGCATGCTTAATGAATTATCTTATGACTGAACATACTTGTCCCTATCTTGTATTGCTGTATTTCTTAATAGACAAGGACACTCAGAGGCTTGACTAAGTAAGTCCATATGCCTCAAAATCGACCAACTTATTTATGTGCCACTCTTTCTAGCCACTATTGGAACAATGCTGGCTATCTTAAGGCCAAGAAAAAGATGACAAGCATGAACATGCTCACATGTTAGTTGAACAGATTTATTCCCATATTCTTCTAGGAAGTTATACCAATATCTTCATGTTTATACTAGAATAGTGACAGTGTGATATTTCATAGTTTGTATCAAATAAAAATGGTCTAGAGTTAATTCCCAACTTACTGGGGAACACTCTCAGGGCAACAGGTCTTGTCACAGACTTATTATAAGAGTGAAACTTCTTGATTTAATAGTTCACAAACAATTTTATTTAATTAGTATTTGTAGCTGGCTTTAGATGTATACAGTTTCCATTATGAATGTTTTCTAAAAATAAAATATAAACATGACTGAAATTGATCTCATGTTCCATTTCATACCAATATTGTGATTTGTGTCATGCTGAGAATAGGCAGGGTTATTAAATTAGAATGTCTATCAATATAGCAACAAACAAAATAAAAGCTTCTAGCAACAACAGATACCAACAAGAGGCCAGCATTCAATAGATGACAAGTCATTTCGAACACTACAGAGAAGATATTTTAATTTAACAGCTCACCTTCAAGATCACATAGGAGTCCCCAGTGAAAAACTTCCCATAAGATGACTTTGGGATGGGAACTGGATTAAAATTCTCAATACGCCATATTTCTAGTCCACTATATATGGTTAAGGAAAATAACATACTAGGAAGATATTAAAGCACGAAATCAAATTAAACAAAGAACAGAAGTAGCAATCTGGAATAAATCTTGTCAGGACTCTCTTATTTCTCCACTAACTTCCTCTGAAACATAAGTTGACTGAGAAAAAATAAGTTTCAGGATAAAAGTCCAATAAGTTGGAAACACCACTATAAGTTAATTAGATGCAGGATACGCCTTTTGTCCAGCTCCCTGGAAAGCTGGATCCAAGTCTCTCATGGAAACAGCCATATTATTTTTCTAATTTCTTATCTTCCACAACCAAGCTTGAATATGGCAAAGAATAACCTGAATGGCAACCATATAGCAGATAATAAGTGTAGAAGGGTGAGCTCAAAGGGCTAAATTGCTAGAGTTTACATAATAGCGAGTGAAAAGGAAACACAAAGGCTTCCACTAAGTGCTTCAATTAGAAAATTGGGTCAGATATTTCTCATCAGTAACATTTGTCAGAAAGGAGACAAATTGATCAGATTCTATAGATATAGGAGGTCAACATTATCAATTGATCCTTCAGTACATTTGACAGGGAGTGGGTCAAAATAAAACAGCAAACCTAGCCAAATTATGGTCGTTTTAATGCTACAAGTGAACTCACATTCCATGAGATACAGTTAAAATCATTAATGACTTAAATTTCTCCCAAGCACAACATGTTTAGTTGTTCACTATGGTAAAAATCTTCAAGGCACATTACCAGATGATAATAATAGTCAAAGAACTCAAGTAATGGTTGAACATGCTTTACAAAACACCCATCACTACCACTCAATTTTCACCTTCAGTGATATCATCTACTCTCATCTAGCATATCTCCAAAAATATGGTAAATCAACAAGTGGAAAAATTAATGAATTATCCTTGTAAACACATGGCCTTTTGCCATTGAACGTCCCAGTTAAAAGTTCTAAAATATAGGAACCAAGGAATCAGCCAAAGCTTTTTCATGCGGGCCTGTATAAAACAACAACCACATTATAGCTATCTGAGAACTATCAAGATGCCTCGAGATACTTTCCAATCTGATAATACCAGAATTAAGTATGGCAGAGAATATCATTAGTTGTCCAAAATTGTCCAGATAAATAAATTCAAATGTTCCAAACAGTTATGTTTGACTCAAGAATTAGCAATGACTGATATGAAGTCCAAGAACAAAACCAAAAGAGCTTACTCACCCGCATTCATGTACTATAAGTAGTGACACTGTATCAGAAGCTATAAGAAAGAATGTAAATGCGTTCTCAAGCATCTCAGTGAATGCATAATAACTAACCAAGCCTCCAAAGTGTGCTGCTGCTGATAGTGAAACTGCCACATCCTAACGTGTAGGTGTTATGATTTCAATGCCAATTGTTTCAATCACCCTTTATTTATTGCCTAAATCTAATTACCTTTTTTTTTTTAATAATGGAATGTAACTTCAACTTTGGAAATTACATTTTCAGAAGTTATACATGACTTGTCATTGTAGTTGACTGACTTGAAATGATCAAAATATGACACCAGCGTCACCCCCCCCCCCCCAACCCTCTTTAAAAAAAGGAAAATTGAATCGTCCGTCAACCTTTACCTATTTGAGCTAACTATGTTGATGGCCGCCATGTGATGAAAACTTTAAGCTGTGGTACCAGTCCAATGTCAGACTAAAAGGCTATGGTGCTAAATCAAATCTGAGCATTTAGAAAAAGAATGAGACACACAAACATCTGCACAGGTGCATGCCGCAAAGGTGCACAGAATTTCACTTATACAAGGAGAGGTGCCATTACGAAGGCAGCTAAGTAACAGTAATTTTAGGGAAATTAAAATTATCCTGTGGTTTCAAATAAGAAAATTCAAAAATTGTTTGAAAATACATAAACTCGTATTAAATAATACTGAGTCATTAACTTCTCAACCACAAAGCTGCTTCTGATCCAAAAGATGCCTCCACCACACACATGAAGCATCTCGTGTAGACAAGTAAAACAATACCACAAAAATGACGCACGGCAACATACCCATAACCAATGAAATTGTAATGTACAGGAATCCATTTGCACATGTTACTGGAAATTTGAGTAAACTATAAACGAGCAAATATTTTAGTAATTTTATACATATACGAATCCATGTATCCATACAGGTGACATTTATTCACATCCAAACCTGCCACCGTTGAGCTTATCTCGAAAACCCAACATACTAAAATGCTCCAATATGTCAAAGATGTTACATTTTTCAATGTTTCGAACTTCAATATTCTCTGGTTTTTAAAGTACTAAACTTCATAGAAGTTCACAACTTCACATCAAAAACAAAGAAGCGCAGTTAAAATATGTCGCCATCAATCATCTCACTTTCACAGCGCAGACAACAAAACTCATTGGGTCATTCAAATTTAACTTCAACAGACGAAACAGATCAAAATTCAAGAAATACCTCAAAAAACCTCATCTTTAATGAGTAGAAAAAAAAAAATCAGACCCCTTCCTTGTCCCATACCTGAAGGGAAGCAGAGACGCTGATGGATTATGCCTTATCGGAATTAGTAAATTTAAGTAAAGCTCAATAAACCAGTAAGCCAAGAACAACAATCCTGACCCTGAACAGAGAGAAATCCGGAATTGATAAGAAAAATCCAAGGTCGGGGGAATCCAACTGACAGCAGCAGATCCAATCTAAGAAGCAAAACTGGTGAAAATCATACAATTTTCTGGAAGTAGAAAATGGGGAAAAGCTTGGGGATGGAGGCAAAAGTCAGAAAATAGTGGTAAGTGGGGCTAGGGAAGAAGAAGAATAATAAGCATTTTAGAGAGAGAGAGAGAAGGAATATTACAGGGAAAAAGTGGGAGATGTAGAGAGAGAAAGGAAGAGAGAGAGTGATGGGGGTTGGAGGGAATGATGAATGCCAGGCGTGCTTATCACTAACGGCGACATTAGCACCCTCACAGCAGCGCAGACATGAACTGTAAAATTGCAATTAAAAATGTTTTTAAAAATAAAAGTGTGACAATTTTGTGTTTGTTTATTTGCAAAATCAACATTATTTTGGAGGGAATTTAATTTCTTTATGAAGTCATGACATTTTCTTACTGCGTGGCCAGCAACGGTAAAATATCCTAGAAATTAAGGAAAAGAAAAAAGAAAAGAGTCCCAACAAAGTCATCCTCATCGCTCCATTCCGAATTTTCTCTGACTTCGTAGCGCATAGTCGAGGAAGACAAAAAAAAAAGAGTGAATACTAAAAAGAAAAAATAAAAATAAATCTATACATATTCTTATTCTTTAATATCACTCATTTTCTGATTGCACAAATACTTGCCTGCGAGGATATGTTATCATCACCCATCAATCTCTTTCAGGTGACATAGTGTTGCATATTTTAGTCATATAGTTTTTCAATCTTTAATTGATGCTTAGTACTAAAGATCGTGGAAGAGTACAATTTTTAGGTGAATATTAAATTAAATGCAAGTGGATTGAGAGATTTAGCTTAAATCATTTAAGAAGAAACCAAAAAACAAATAAATAAATAAATAAAGCATTGAAATGCATCTCATAAAGGAAAAAGGTGGAATCACCTAACGTTTTTAGTTTTTATCCATCAACCTAAAGGCAGAAAATCCATTATTCTTTCTCTGGTTTAAATTTGAAGTCAAAGTTTTAATTTTTTAAAATATTGTTAGAATATTCTTGACTTTTGAAATTATATTTTTAAATAATTTTAATAGTATACTTTCTTATCTTGCTGATATATTTGAAATTTTGATCTCATTACTTTTCACTTTTTTGTTTAATTTTGATTTTAATTAATATTTAAAAGGAAAAACTTATATACAATTATTTATATCTTTTTAGGATGTTCTTAATCAAAACATGATATGTATATAATTTTAATAAATAAATATATTCTTTTTAAATTAACCATACATTTTTATGTTATAATTAAAATTTTATATATTTATTATATTTTAATTAAAAAACTCGAAAACAAAAATATAAGAAACTATATTTAACTTTAATCTATTTTGAAATCTAATTCTTCTATTCTAGGGAGATTTTAATGTCATTAAACTAAAATTCATTACCTTAAAATTTTGATTCAAGTGGTGAGATGTAGTAGATTCCTCCTTAGCTTTTTTGTTTTGCCATTTTAAATTTTTGATATCTTCTGCTTCTTTAAAAAAACAGGCTTATCAAGAAAATAAAAAATAAAAAGGGCTGATGATTATTGCTATTCTTATAATTTTTTTCCATACGTTGTACTAGAGTTAAGCGTAAGAACAAATCTAACAGGTCTTAAAAATAGAGGCTGAACGCATTATTCTCACATTTAAACTCGTTAAAATTAATTTAAAATCCAGTTTTTTAATGTGACCCATATTAAATTAAATTGAGCGATGACCCTGTTTAACTAGCGGGGTTCATACCGAATATGCTTGTAAACTAATTTGGCTTTCTACTTGATTTTTTTTTTCAGATAAATGTATTATTTTTTCAATTAAAAAAAGAAAAAGAATTATGATTGATCAAAGGATGAGCTGACGTCCCCATTGGAAGGATTGAATGCAGAAGGAAGAAAATGGGAATGAAAAATTACGATTCAAGATTTTAAATTAAAGACATTTATATCAAAAAATTTTAAGTTCTGAAATTATTTTAAAAGATTTCATAACTAAAAGTTTTAATTTAAGATTCTAAATTATAAATTTTTCGTATGGTTTAAATTTTGGATTTAGAATCTTTTAAAGTAGTTTAAAATTTAAAATGTTTTAATATAAATATTTTAAATATAGAGTCTTGAATTACAATTTTTCCAAATGGAAAAGGTCGGTCACCGGCTAACGCTAATTATTCAAATATTGCCATAAAGCCTAAGGTGGGGCTACGGACAAATGAACTTTAGTTGCAAAAAGTATCAATCACCATTCACCTTTACTCCCTTTACCAATCTTTTGTCTCTAGAAAAAGAAATAAATAGCGTGTCATGAACAATCAAGGAGTCTTAACACGAGATATTTAAAAATAAATAAATAAATGCAAGAGGCTTTTAATATATTTGGGTTCAATTCCTGTTTGTACCTCTATTTATTTTTACTTTTAAGATTTTATGTCTTTTTTATAACCCAAAAAAAATTATCTTACTTAAAATAGCATTTTCTCTAAATATAAGTGTCATCGTGATTTTTTTTTAGAACTTAGGTATATTTTTTTTAATAGCATTTTGAAAAAATATATATATAACTTAAGATATAATTTTTTTAAGAATTTAAATATAATTTTTATATTTTTACTATCAAATTTTTGAATAATTACATAATAAATTTATAATTTTTATAATTTAAAATCACATTAGTAATTCTTTCAATGAATTTTTTTCACACATATCATATATTTTATTAAAAAATTGATAATAAAATATAAAAATATATTTAAATTTGGTTCTCTCTCTCACACACACATATATATTAATATTATTAATTTAATTAGAGTTAAAATGGGGAGCATAAATTTTTTTTAAAGTTACGGTCGGATATTATTCAAACTATTTCATTATGTATATATTATTTTAATATAATCTTTTATATGTAGAGAGATATAAACATTTTTGTAGTTGAAATTAGTTATTAATTAACGTAAGCAGTATTATTCTAGATAATTGTATTAAATTGTTAAATTTGGAAACCTTTATGATCTGTAAAGTCAGAAGAAAGGCACCGGCCCACCACGAAGCGCCGTCACGGCAGTCACTTGAAGTTGGATTCTTCTTCTTCTTCTTTCTAAACAATGATGTGTGCGAAGAAGATTTTATATGAAATTAATGTTTATTCGATATTACGTCAAATATTAATTTTAATATTTTGAAAACACCGCTGATTGCTGAACCTTGGACGGTTGGATCATGGAACATGCTGATGTATGACAGAGATGTCTAGAACGAGAGATCTATGATGAAATTGTAATCTAATATTATATTAGATTTTAAGTTAAAAATAATTGATAAAAATAAAATTATTTAATAAATATATAAATTATACCCAAAAACTGAAAATAAGTAATGTGAGACTTTTAATAATAATTTTTTTTTTACATGAGTTCAAACAAGACCTGAATAAAAATAAAATCAAACTTATAATTCATTTGGTATGCAGAAAGATAAGTATAAAAATAAAAAAAATAATTTTATAAATAAAAAATATTTATAATATCTTTATTTTTAATAATTAAATAATAATTATTAAATAATATTAAATAATAATTAAAAAGATAAATTTGACATTTTAACAAATTTTTCTTTTTTATTTCATTCTCCCTTATGCTACCAAACATGCTGATACAGTGCAAGAACAAAAAAAACATGAAAGAGTATATGTAAAATCTCATTTAGTTCCCTTCATCTTTTCATTGTTTAATATTTATTATATTTTTATAATTATTATTTTATTTATTAAATTATTTTTTAAAAATAAAAATAAAAAAATTATTTTTTATTTTATCTCTCTTCACTTATCTATTATTAATATATTGTATATTTTTTCATCTTTTAATTTTCTTATGAATGAAAAAAAAATTAGGAAGTGATTTTTTTTTGGGGACATTAATAGAAATTTTAATTTTTTTTTATTTTTGATTTGACCATTCTGTCAATTCAACAGACATATTCTTGGTTAAATTGCTGACATTTTGGCCCAAAAAAAATTGCTGACATTGGTTACATTGATTCACAAGCACTGACATATTTTGTTTATCCATGTCAGCAATTGTTTATTAAAAAATGCGATTCACGTTAATGTAATAATTAAATTGGTGAATAATGAATAAGTAAAATATTAAATTAAAAATTATTAACAATAAGATATCAAATTGAGAATTTTTTTTACCAGTTTTAGAACCATTAATTTAGCCTAAAAATTTCTGACACAGTATTATCTTTTGTCTAGGACTGTTTTGACTATGCCTCCTTGTTCTCTAGTACTGGAGGTCAAATTTGACATCATTTGATTTTGTTTTCTAACAAGCTATAGTATGGAAGCTTATTGCCTTTGTCTCATGCCAATCTTTTAGATTTAAGTTTAATATTTTATATTTTTATTATTAATTTTTTAATATAATTATTAGATGTATACAATTTTTTAAAAAATTTTATCATGTAAAATTTATATATTTATTATATTATTATTAAAATATTATATAATTATCATATTTTAATAAAAATTATACAATAAATTGATTTTTACAATTTCTTAAGGCTCCTTTAGTTTATCACAAAATAAATGTAATATATTTATATGTAATATTTATTATATTTCTTAAGGCTCCTTTAAATTATTTTTTAAAAAATAAAAATATATAAAATAAAAATAAAATTATTTCTTATTTTATTTACTTATTTTTTATATTCTCTTTCATTTTACAAAATTTGAATTGGAGACTGCTTGTGGGTTAAGTCTTATAACTCATCTTTCCCACTAAGAAACAATGACAAGCTTCTTCTTCACTGATTGGTTTCCTCTTTCTTTTTTCCCGATAAAGTTCAATCTTTCAATGGGTAATGTTTCACTCAAATCCCACCCCACTACCGCCCTTTTTTTTTTTCCGAAATGACAATTTTGACCTTTAATTTAATGATAATAGTTATTACTCTAGGACAGACCTTTCACATCGCATTATGTCTTGCTTTATGACTTATTAGACGTCCCTGTATGTGACCGTTGGCGAGGCATGCATGGTCTTGTGACCTCAAGCCCCACCACTAACTGCAGGCAAGATAATGCACATTCTGTCAAGATTACCCCTATATATATATATATATAAAAGAGTACCTCTTCATATTTTAAAAATTAGATTGATTATTAAATTAATAAAAAAAGGATTCATGATTTAATAGATAGACTATAGTCAAATTGTAGGTAAACTTGGTTTATTAATTTATTTAACAATATTTTAATATAATTTTAATAAATATTTTATATGAATTTTATTTTTATTTCTTATATATTATATCAAAATTGTGTAACCACTAGTGGAACAATACATTGTAGTTCAATAGAATAGGTGTGGCTAGCCACGGGATCAGAATCAATTTTCATCCAAAATTAGTCAATTCAGCTCAGTTCATAGGTTCTTCCAATCTGATTCGGTCCGATTTTGCAAATAATATTATCTTTAAATCAATTCACATGTTAATTAAGACTAAGTCTTTTCTCAAATGATTTTAATACATACTTTGCATATCAGCTTAATATATTTTAGAAAAATATTTTTTAAATATTGATCCGAAAATTTAAACTAGAATAATTAAAATAAAAAGAGTACTTGGTTAACTATTAAACCAACCCCTGAAATTAACGGGAATTGATTCTTCGATATTTTACTATGTAGTACAAGGTAATTTCTAGATTAATTGTAGAAGTATCATGTACAAATCCCTCACCATTACTATCCATATGGTATAAATGAATCGCGTTATGTTGTGAATTATTCAAGCTAATTTGTCAGAAATATTAATTAATAGAATCAATTATAAAGTTGAGTTAAAGGGAGTATGGTATCAGACTTTCTACTGACAAGTGATAAAAGAATTTTGGTATCCAAATGAAAAGAAAAGGGAGAGAAAAATTTTGTATAATATTTATTATATTATTGTAATTATTATTTGATAGTATTTATTTTTATATTATTTTATTTTCAAAATAAGAGTGTAGGAGTTATTTTTTAACTACAAAATCATTTTTTATTTTTATTTTTATTTCTATTTCTAAGTTTTTTATATATCGAACAACTTGTAAGAGATCGTGTAATTCTCCATTTGAGTAAGTGTGTTGAGAAAACAGCAGAAATATTAATAAAAAACAATCATATTTCTTTATATTAGCTTATAAGCTTTAAGGTTACAGTATCTTTGACGCAGTTTATCAAAAATTCGAAACTACTCGTCTTATATAATTACTGAATAAAAGAGTTTTTTTTTAAAGTGAAGTACATATATTATTGAGGGAAGTAGCACTCAGCCAAGACATCATAAGTCACTCACAGACAGGGCAAGCTTATGAGGGCAACATCATCACTACGATGGATCCAATTAAAGTTCACCTTTCTGAAACACAGATCAACACCAATCTATAAATCATAAATCAAACATTGTAAATAGAAGAGTCTGAAGAGCATATTAAACTCGCATATATAGTTTAACCAAAGAAGTTTGATTACACTTTTCTAACTTACTAAAACTCATTATACCCCAACAAAAAAAAATGTCCTTTCTTTCCTTAAACACTTTTTATTTTGAGTAAAGTGATGTTTGATCTCAAATTCTTACGTCTGAGATGTCTCATGAAAATCGAAGGATAAAATTAGTCCCACACAGACTGTACTTGCTTTTAATTAATGAATTAATAATTAACATTGTAGATTAAGTATGATGCTATTTGTATAAAATAATTGTTACAAGATTTTTGAATGAGATTATGCCATATTAATTGTATAATAACATTGAACATATGGGTCTTACAACTGTTTGAAACCCAATATCAAAATTATATTGACTTGTTGGTGTAACATGAGTCCCACTTGATACATCATTTTATAAATTTGTTATTTTATTTTAATATTTTTTCTGAATTCCTTCTAGATATAAGAATATTCTTTTAGGAAGTATTTTCTTTCTACATGGAAATTAAAACTGGTGGATGTCCGAGATTTTAATTTATTGGTGGATATCAAAATCAGACTTACAATCTCTTTTGGAAATCAAAATCAGAAATCAGACTCGCGATCAAGCTACTTGCAAGTGATAGTGATACAAAGAAGTAATATACACTCTTTTTTCAAGTTGTTGATAACGCTCATCTGTGAAGGCAAGTATCTGTGTTGAATTAGTAACCTTTGTCAAAAAATGAATTTAGGTAGAGGTTGGTAATATTGGTAGAAATTTTTTTGGTAATACACTTTGGAAGAAATTTAATTTTACGTGAATTTAACAATTTCCTAATTTACCAATTAAAAAAAAAAGAGAATGATACAAAAGAAAAAGACATGTACATAATAATGTGTAATTAATCATAGTTTCCAATATAGATGAATCAATTTATCCATCTTAGCAAAGTAAGGATATGTTTGGTGGAAGGATATAATGGTAAAAGAAATGTAAAATGTGAATAGATAGGGATAAAAAAAAAATTGATTATTTTTTATTTTTTAAAAAATAATTTAATAAATAAAATAATAAATATAAAGATATAATAGATATTATATAAATTATAAAAAAATTATATTTATAATGTAATAAACCAAACGAAACATAAATGATACTTTGCGGACTTCTCGTTCTTCTCTAGTGTGGCTAGGGTTTTGGTAAAGCATTGGTGTGTAGCGATTCCATATTCAACGGCTTCCTTTTCCCCGTTTGTCCTTTTCATAACCCCTAAAGTGATTCCTCTCACCTCATGAATATATGGTGCTCAATATCCTAGTCCTCGTATGTTGCCAAGCTCATCCCCATCAATGGTCCCCCCTCATCCAACAAAGAACAAAAACAAGACCAAGAACTATTATTCTAAATTACTCAAATTTTATATTATTTAAATTTTATTTTAATGTAACCATGAAGCAAACCTGCGCATTACACCGGTACAAAATAATAGTTAACATTCCTAAACTGGATTCATATTTTTGATAAATGGTTAGTTATAAGTAAATACTAGATATAACCTGTTATATTCGTCCAAATTAAATTTGAAAAATGAGAATTCATTTTTTGTCTTATGTGACAACATTTCTTATACTATTAATTTTTTTTCTATCTTTGTGAACCTTTTTAAGAAATTATTTTTAAAAAAAAACATGAATTTTACTCTCATTAAATGTAGTTTAATTATAAAATCGATACATAATTTTTAAAATTAAACAAAAATATCTGATAAAAATAGTGTTTGGTATTTGATATTCAGTGATTATTTTGTAACATTTTAAATTTTATAGGAATATTTCAATACATTTTAAAATTTATATATCACTTTTATAATTAGGTTATATACAGTTCATATGGATAAAATATACCTTTTTATTTTTGCGTTAAATAACAAAAGATTAAATGCAAGAGGTTAATGCATACCATTCTAATAAACCCGACCAAGTATGCTTAGTGAAATTACTATGACGAAATTTAAAAACCTAATTAAGGTGGTATTTGGTATAAAAATTTTTAATTTATCATATATATAGAATCAATTACCTAGGCTTTCCAAACTTAGGAATTTTGTTCCCCGGCAGCTTACTCATTCTGGATCCATTATTTGTAGATTGTTATTCAGAAGGTTAAATTATTGTTTTATTTAATTTTTAATTTACTTTTTAAGATTTAAAAATATATAATATTAACTCTTTTAATTTTATACATTTTTGAGTAATTCTTGACTAATAGCCTCCAAACTTCTTTTTTTTGGATATTTTCTTTCTCATTAAATTATTTTTTGGTTTGTAATTTTATTTAATTTCTAATTTAATTTTTATAGTTAAAAAACTTGTAATTGAATCCTCATACCTTTAAAAATTTTAAATTTAGTCCATGCTATAAAAATTTTGTTAAGATTTTATTAAATTTTGTTAATGTGACCACCGAGTACACATGATTTGTGCCAACGAAAAAAATGTAAAAATAAATAAAGAAGAAAAATCAACTCACATATATAATATGTGACATGTGATGGAATATATGATTTGAATAAATTGGGTTAAATCATATATATTCAAAGTATTAAAATATAGTACATGTTATATTAGCAAAATTTAATAAAATATTAACAAAAATTTAATTAAAAAATAAATTAATTAAAATTTTCTAAAACTATAAGGACATGTGTTTATTTTAAAATAAAATTATTTAATTTTTTATATCATATTAAAAATAAAATTATATTTTTATATCAGAGTTTAACATCAATTCAGATGGTTTTATTAAATATCAAAAGTATAGTCCCACATTATACAAAAATTATTTTTGACGAAAAATAAATTAATAAAAATTTTATAATACATAACAACATATCAAATATAATTTAATCAACCTTTAAATTAAAAATGACATACTTTAGTTAGTCTATTAACTACGTAGAGTTAGATTCACACTTATGTGACGGGGTTTTCGCTTTTTTAAATGTAGTAAGCTGTCAATTTTTTAACCTAATCATGAAGTTTGATTTGATAGCATATTTTAAATTTTTTTTAATAAAATAAATATCTGTAAATATTATTGTTAAGTTTGAAGATATAATATATATGTATATATGTAATGGACCGGTGGATTCTAACTTTTTCCTATCATGTGGATGAAAGTTAATTTTGTAATATCCTAATAGCGTTTCATTCATATATTTATAACTAGTTCTTAACGACAATAATGTGTGATTATTAATATGTAGGAAAAATGTCATAATTAATTGTATTAGTATACTAAATGCACTATAAAAAATGCTAATAAAAATTTATTGTAATTTGTGAAATTTTATAAAAAATAAGAATTAAATTTTTTTGGTGGATGGATAAAATGCACATCCATATAATAATTATGCCAATAGATAAATTAATATATATATATATATATAAAATTATTTATATCCTTATTATTATGTTCTTCAATTAAAATATGAAATATATATATATATATATATAATTTTTTAATAAAAATATAATATATCTATAAATTTTATAAATAAATATATGATTTCTCAATTAAATTATATATTTTTCATATTTTAATTAAAAAATCACACATTTGTAATATTTTAATTAAAAAATTTAATAATAAAAATATAAAAAATTGCATTTTTGTATAATTTATAAATTAAATATCTTTCCACAAAATTGATTAAAGAAAGATTTATTTTTTTAAAACAAAATTATTGATAAATTCTAAATGAGTTAATGTTTAACCACTATTAAAAAAAACGCCATAATAAGTTCAAATTAAAGCATCTTAGTGCACGATTCACAAATTAAAGCATCGGCTTTCTTTTTCCCTCCAAATATGAAATAAGTACACTTGTTCAATGAAAAGGGATTCAAACAGAAATTTGGCCTTTGGATGTGAAGATATTATGATTTATAGTTAAAAGTTTAACTTAATCACCTAATAAATTCATCACTTAGGCCGTTTGGTAGCAAAGAATAAATAAAATTTTATGAAATATCTATTTTGTCATTATAATCATTATTTAATATTATTTATTAAATAAAAGTAAAAATACTATAGTTATTTTCTATTTATAAAATAAATTTTTTTCTATTTTAATTTCTATACCTAGCTATCATCAAAAAGAGACAAACAAATAGATTTTACAAAATTTGTTTGGATATTTTTGTAGGTTACAGTTCTTATTTTAAAAAAAAAACTTGCATACGTATATAAATCCAACCTAGCTTCATGTTTAAAGTTCCTCCCTATTTTGACCAGACTCTTCATTAATCAATTTTATAAGGGGTCCAAATATCCCTCAAGTGTGTTTGCCTTTCAGTCCTCCAAAGTACGTATACTATCCAGTTTAAAAAGCTCCAGTCTCTCAGTTGGATTCTAGAAATTGGGGTTCAAATTCAAATAGCTTAGATAACCAAAAAATTATCCGTGTGTTTGGCAGCGTGGTAGGAAGAAGTAAAACCACGTTTGCAACTTTTGTTGTCTAAAAGCAACAATTTGTTGCTTTCCTCAAAATCACGTTTGCTTCTCCCCTAACGGATAATCAAACACGTACTATAGCTACTTCACTTTATAAGTGCGAGTTTGGAAACGTGGTGAAAAATTATGCTCATATAAAAGTAATAACATCTTACTTCACATTAAACGTGATGTTAAAAAATTTTACCATATTTTCAAACATCCTATAAATCTGCAATGGGCCTTGATAGATTTAATAGTGCGTAGTAGAAACCCAGAGCATTTGTGTTTCCTTAAATGTGGCATAGAGCCCATGTACGTACTCACAAGAGCAGCTAGAGGCTAGAGCTAGTTAACATCTCAGCTCCTATGCTCAATTCTTGGTTACCTCAGTGGATACAGCTGTTAGTAGGTGTATTTTTTTTTTAAATATATTGTTAGTTCTTTAAATTTTTTTAAAAAATTAATTTAATTTTTTTAATTCAAAAGCATAGAATGTTATTTTTAAAAATGACTTAATTTTACTTTTTTGTTATATTCCCATTTAAAATTTAATACTAATTAAATTGGATAATTTACTTAATTAGATGTCAAATATGAGCTTGAATTAGCGATGCCAAGTAAAATAAATGCAAAGTTAATAAATTGTTCAATTTATGCTATTAACTTATGGATGAATAATATGGTTGAGGAAGAAATTTTGATCATTAAAAAAAACTATATATATTGTTTACTTTTAACCTATGAGGAGTAAATTAAAATTATTACAAAATTAGACTAACAAAAATATGTAGTTAAACCTTGACCCAATATAGTACTATATATTAGTGGTGGATCTAACATTTGTATACGAATGGGTTTAAACTTAAATGGTTAAATTATTTGTTTAATCGTTATAATTTTGTTTTATTATTAATTTTATTTTTATAATTTAAAATTTTGCAATTAATTTTTTTTAGTTATATGTATAAAAGTAATTCCTGATATAATAGCCCAAACATATTTTGAATATTTTCTTTAACTAATTAATATTTTATTGACTCTTATATATACATATATGATATATATTCATTAAGAGTGGGCGCTATCCAGTTGAATGGAAACTCATGTTAATGAAAAAAAAAAAGCGAGGTAATAATATTCCACAGTAACAATGATTCTCTTTATATATATATATGATTCTATGACCAAGGCTATGAAGGGGAATTAAATATATAATTTCCAGTTAACTTAAACTATAATAAAAGCATCCAATACAATACCTTAACAACGATCAAAAGCCTGCAAGACTACGTTAAGAAACTTGTAAAGCGTACATACTTATTGCCAACCTTCGTGTGTGTCTATATATATACACACACAGACATAAATACATATAAATTTCTCCTTATTTTGCTTCAATTAATATTTCACGAAATAAATTTCATAAAGCTGTAGTCCAATTTCCTGGCTTTTGATGTTCAAGTGGGGTTCCCCTCGAGAGTTGAGACCTGCCATGATGATCACATCATGTCTTCATAAAAATGCTTCTTAAACGCATCCATATGAGCCACTTGGAGGCATATAGTAACCACTACAGAACCATCCCCATCAGGACTGTGAAGAAGCAAAGAACTCCCATCTATAAGTTCACTCGGTCCTGGCCCCATGTATACTTCCTTTCCCCACCCAAAATCAAACCCATATACTGGCAAAGTCAGCCAACTCACCACCTCAAGATTAGGGTTTCCATAAAAAGGACCTTTCTGCTCACTAATCAGTGTATGAATATCTTGAAACTCTGTTAAGTCCTCTTGATTCTTCAAGAACTCCATCCCTGACCTCACATACTTATCTGTCACCTTCTCAATCACTTCCCTTATTCTACTCGAAGCGTACCCTAATGGTTTTGACATTAGATCACCCGCGAGACTTGTAGCAATCACATCAAAAGTTGCAGTGCCGAAGTACTCTTTTGGTAATTCAGGCTTCATGCGAGTCCTTGAATCAACACAAACACCTAATGCTGTTGGTTGCTCCTTTTTGTGCCCTCTCGCCTTGCATGCGCTTTTCCATATATGGCCACATATTGTCTCGTACCGAGTATACCCACGGGCCATGGGCTTTTCCCAACTATCATTTGCCATCTTCCTCAGCTTCTCAACTTGTTCTTTCGTTATCCTCAGCATAGCCTTCGTGGTTTTCTTCTTTCTTTCTTCTAAACTATCCGACTGACCAAGTAATGGCGCAGGATTCCCGTACTCGGGGTGATCATCGAGGCACGGTGGCGGTGATGCCAACGGTGGCTCCCCGGCTCGTAGCACGCTCCGGTCAAGAAATGGTGTCGTTTGTAGAGGCTCACCTCTTGCAAGCCTGGCCCACTCAGAGATGAAGTGAATGGCAGCTAATGAAATAACATAAGTTAGATTACTTTATAAATTAATTAGAATCTAGATTAATGCGAATATTAAATTAATTATGGTATTATTTGTGCCATTTAAGAACATTTGATGATTTTAGTAGGAACTTATTTGGACCTAGATCATTATGGACTTTGGCTTAACATGTGAGTCTCTTGTCAATGGACTTGGCCATGATGAGAACACAAGTTAGAGGTTGTTACTCTCATTTTGTATATAAGTTTCGGTAATCCATTCAAACTTAACTATTTATAGGCATGGGAAGAGAGTACACGTATCCTTGTTCTTCAAACCTTTGTTCATGTATATGTAGAAATATGATGAATAGATTATAATATGCAATTCCATGCATTTAGAATAATAATAATGAATATCCTTTACCTGGTCCATCCGCAACTGCTTGTGAAAGTGCTATGCCGATGCTGATGCCACCGCACGTAAACCTCGTGAGCTGAACCAGAAACAGAGGCAGCTCATGAATTGGATGGCTATGGTCTACATTTGGGAAAAGGTTACGGTGTTCTGCGGCGAGAGATAAGTCACCAAGGTCGTTTAAACTTGATTCACACTCAGCTTCAATGAATTGAGCCCCCATTGCATTGCACTGAAGCTGAAGACGACCATTGCCTATCCACTGCAAACGACCAGCTAAGGGATAAAACGGCACCAAGGCTCTGCTTAATGAGTGTTTCAAGGTGTCAGCAATGGCAGTGTGTGATGAAAGCCAAGTGTGTGAGGGTCGGTAGAAGTAGATGGTGGGTACGTGAGTCAAGCAGCCTATTTGATCCCATTCAGATAAGGCCATGGTTCCAATCCACGTTGGATCAGAAGGCCTCACGGTTTTGCATCCTTTGAATGTTACTGCTGGCATGTTTGCTTTCTTCTGTAATGCGCTTGTGTTTTATGTACTGGGGTAACAGCTAGAAGTGGAACTGTGTGCTATTTGAAGAGTTTGGTATGCATTTGTTTTGGGAAGTTGAGATTGAAAAGTTCCTCATTAATTCTTTGCTGCCGCAATTGCTGTGTTCAGTTAGACGAAATTAATTTCTTATGACGCTGTGTTGTTCCTTAAAAGCGTCAGAATTTTAGTGCGGCAAGCCATTTGGAACACTTTGATTACACGTATGTGATTACGAAATATGTAAACATCATGAACAAATGTTTTATAGGAAGTTCGAAATTTTTCTTATGTTTCTTCATTTAGTGGAATTGAGGTCTCTTAGTGATAGGCCTTTTGGCCATTATACCATTAAAATCATTTATCTAAACTAACTTACCTTTTAAATTATTTCTCAGTATATCAGTTCTTGTAATTCGGACACCATTTGACATGTCTGGCTCTATTTTATTTTATTTTATTTTTCAATTAAATTCCGTATGATCAAATGTGTTGAAACAAAGCTTTAATAGAATATACATTTGTTGGAAAAGGGGTCACTCAAAAAGGGTCGACCCAACGTGATCTTTAAATAATTTGTTTTTTGAATTTTAAATCAATTAATGAATTAATTATTAATTAATTAATATTTAAATAATTTATTTTTTGAATTTTAAATTCAAAATGGATGGTCATTTTTTTAAAAGTTGAGTCAGTTATTGAATATTTTTAATTACAACAACAACAATATCAGGTCTTTTTTTATTAAGTAAGGTTGGCAATATGGATCAAATAACATTATAAAATTCTGTCATAAATCATATCTTTAGTTAAACTATTTAAATCTAAATCTTTTTTAATAATTTCACCTATAATTTTTCATGGTCTCCTCCTACCTTTAACTATTGGGCCACTCTCCATCTGATTTACTTTTTTTTACTGGAGTTTCTATAGGTTTTCTCCACACATATCCAAACAATTTAAGACACGATTATACCTTTTTTTTCACAATAGGTGCGGCCTTAACTTTCTTTTTAATGTATTCATTTCTTATTCTATTTTATTTGGTATATTTACTCATCCAACGCAATATTTAAATCTCTGCAACATTGACCTTATTCTCATTTTGGCCTTTTAATGCCCAACGCTTAGTCCTATACAACATTGCCAGTCTTATAGTTGTGCGATAAAATTTACTCTTAAATTTGAGCGACACACTTTTATATATAATAATACTCGAAATATTTCTTCATTTCATCCACTTCGCTTGAATCTTATAGTTTACATCTTCCTCTATTTTCTTATTCTGTTGTATGATAGACCTAAGATACTTAAATTGAATGACTTGTGGTATGGTGCATTTTTTTATTTTCACTTCTACATTAGAATTGATGCGTCTCTTACTAAACTTACATTCTATAACTTCGTTTTACTTCTACTAGACGAAATTCATATGTTTCCAAAGTTAATCTCTACATTTCTAGTTTCTTATTTATTTTCTCTTTTTATTGTCCAACTAAGACTATATCATCTGCAAAGAACATGCACTATAACATTGGCTCTTGGATATGTTCAATAAGCACATGTAAGATTAAAGTAAAAAGATAAAAGTTCAAAGTTGACCCCTGATGTATGTCAATAGTTATCGAAAAATTTTCGATGGACCCACTTTGTCTTTTCACACTATTTGTAACCTTATTATATATATCTTGAATTACTCGAATATAAACAATATGAACTCTTTTTTTTCCAAAGCCTTTCATAAAATATCTATTGGTACCATATCATATGCCTTCTCTAAATTGATGAATACTATATGCAAGTCTCTTTTATTTGTTCGATATTCTCCATCAGTTCTCGTAACAAGTATATCGTTTCCATAGTCGACCTATTAGACATAAAATTAAATTGATTTTTTATAATTTGAGTATCTTGCTTTAATTTCCACTCAATAACCTTCTCTCATAACTTCATAGTGTGACTCATGAGTTTAATTCCTCTATAGTTTGCGTAGTTTTGTATATCCTCCTTATTTTTATAAACAGAAATTAAAGTATTTTTTTACTACTCGTTCTGCATTTTCTTGGATCTCATAATCTTATTAAATAACTTTGTGAGATTACTTATACCTTTTACTCCTAAACTCTTCCACACCTCAACAGGTATATTATTTGGTCCTACTGCTCTGCCATTCTCCATCTTCTTTAAAGCTTCTTTTATTTCTAACTTTCGAATCTTACGATAAAAAGGTATAATTTTAATCTTTCTCTGTGGTATCTAGCCTATTTGAGTGTCATGAGATCCCGCATCTTTTATAAAATAGCTTATGATATTAAATATTTTTAATTAATTGATGAAAAGTTTAATTACTCTCTCTCTCTCTCTCCCACATCAGACTGAGAATGCATGACAACTTCTATTCTATGTAAAAAGAAGAATACAAAACAAAGAGAGGACCACCATTTCACTCTATAAAATGTTCATCTCCTTCCTTTAACTATGGTGTTTTTATTATGAACAAGAAATTAGAGTCTCTCTGATGATCTTAGTCCAAACCATGTGGGATATATAGATAATTCGAGAAGATTCTAGATAATACATCCAGAATGAAGATAAATAGGTGCTTTCCAAATAACATGAAGTTTAATGCAAATTTTCACTAATTCAATCCTTTGATATGAAAGATGATATATATGAACAAATGAAAATGCTTAAAAAGAGTTTCAAAGATAATAAAATCAATTTAGAGAAAGATTAAGTCAACTCATTGTTCAAAAGAGATCCATTAAGAAATGAACAATGCATGGATATGTAGTTGACTACATATGTGAAGTAGTCAACTTGATTTCCTACATATTGAATACAAATGCAAGAAGAGTTAAAGAGAAGAAAGTATGCTATGATATATCTTGGTTTGAACTTTTTTCTTAAGTCTAGTCTTCTTAAAACTTTAAAGGATTTTCTCCATTAACAATTAAAGTGCATAGCATTTACAACTTTGAGTTTTCTAAGCTCATTTAAAACTTTTACACGAGTTTTTTACCAAATCACACCTTAAACTCACTTTTCTAATCACTTGGAAATATTTTTTAAATATAATGATAGGATTTTACCCTTATTAGACAAGGGACTATAAGTACACAAAGATAGCTCTTGAATAGACTAAAGCTGACAATTAATTAGAAAAATAGAAAGTTGAGACCAAGGAAGACTATAACAAATTAATCAAAATTTTGATAGCTTATATGGTATCTTCACTCTTCAGCCTTTTAATATATATATATATATGTGTGTGTGTGTGTGTGTGTGATTGTTGTAGGCTTTAGAGAACAACTATCTATTGTTTTTTGTTTAACATAAACAACCCAGTTAGAGGTGTTCTTCATCATTAATTTTGGTAAGCTATGGTGATCATGGAGGTAGACTTTTGGTATTTCTTTGTTCTGCTTTACATAGCATAGGTGGGAGAGAGGTTTTTCTTTGCCTTCAATCAAGCTCATCTCATTTAATGGCATTTAATGCTTCTCAGGTAGTTGAGGAGAGCTAAGACAAAGTATGGCTTTCCTTACAATGACAGTGACAAGACATAGTAAAGCAAAAGTACATTTTCTTGATTTGTCAATTTAACCAAGGAATAATAGTGTAATAAGAGATTTAGTTCCTTTTGTCTTGTTTTGAAATGCTAAACCACAAATATAAATCGACTCAAAGAGGGACAAATACAAGGGTTGATTTGAGAGTCCATAGAAAAACATTTAGATTTATTCTTTTTCTTTTGTTATCATTAGACTTGGAAGTGAGCCATGGAAACCTTTGGGTGAATAGATCCACTTTTGCACAGGGTAAGTACATTAAATAACATTTCACAATGTTTTATTTGACATGTGTATGATTTAATTGGGATACCATATAGTTGTCTACAAAAATTATACACTTGTCATACTATTATTATAAAACTATACACTTATTATGTTTTGATTGGAGAATCTAACAATAAAAAATATAAATAATTACATATAAGTTTTTCCTATTTCATTTGTTTAATATTATAATTTGACATATACTTTTCAAAAACTTTCAAATGCCTAGAAGTAAGGATGGTTTATTTGTTTATTTTAGTGTTATGTAATGGAGATGGAAATAGAGGATGAAGGTAGGTAGGGGAGTTGATGTTGTTTTCAAGCCATTGAAGTAAGGCATTGAAAGTGAAAATTTTGTTAGAAGAACACTAGTTGGGAAGGTTGTCTCTAAAAGAGCTTTGAATAAAAATATTGTTATATCTATGATCCAAAAGGGATGGACTTTATAGGATGGGTTAGATATTTTAAAGGTGGAAGGAAATGTTTTCATATTCAAATTTGAGAGTAAAGCAGAATGCTAAAGGGTAATTAAAGGAAGGCTATGGTCCATTATGGGGTAAGTGCTTAATATTCAAGGGTGGATAGCATATAAAGTATTCAACGAATTCAATTTCAACTCTTGTCCCTTTTGAATTTAGCTACACAATGTTCCTTTTGAAGTAATGAGAAGAAGTAACACAATTAAGCTAAGTTCATTAGTGGGGGAGGTGATAATGTATGAAAACCTATGCCTAGAAGGTAGAATGTTAAGATGTTTTATGAGAGTTAGGGTAGCAATTGATTTGAATAAGCCACTAGTCCTAAGATTTTGGATCCTTTACCCTAATGGGTCCTGTGTTTAGATGGTTGTAAAATATGAGTATCTATACAAATTTTGCCACAATATGAGTGTATAGGACATAAGGTCAAAAGCTGCAAAATTGGAAAGAAGATATTGAGAGTTAATGTTGATGAGCCAGTATATGGTGTATAGACCTTTACAACATTAGTGAAAAACTGGGATGAGCCTTTAGTCCTTCATAAGTAGAGTTTGAATGAAAGAGACTTAAGCTTGAAGAGGAAGACACATGGGTTACAACCTAAAGAGGTGCATGGGATGAATAAGCAAACTAGGATTAATAGTTTTGATAATAATGATAAGTGTCATAACCATGGATTTAAGGAGAGGAATAAAGGAATGATCCATAATGGCTTATTATACATGGACAAGTTTGTTTAAGAATGAAAGAAAGAAGTGAACTCGAGTGATAAAGGCTTGATGATTAGTAGTATTGACACGATAGAAAAGGAATGATTGGATTTGCCAGATGGGACATGTAGGGCAATACCTAAAGGTTTAAATACTAATATGATGCAAGATAGTTGAAATGAACCTTTTGGAGAATCTGTCGAGCATCTTAAAATAGGTTGAGTTGTAGATTGGGTTAGAAAAACAAATGTTGATGGACAGAGCAAGGACCTATATAGGGCCTTCTTAAGTTTAGATGTAATAGATAAATTAAAGGCGAATGAAAACATACATGAAGGTGGTGATTTAAAGGTTAAAGAAGTTAGGGTAGATACTATGGCAATGGTACCCTCTAGGTATATGGTTGAAGTACCTTTAGATGATGAGATGAAAGAAGAAATGTTAGTTCCATTTTATAATCCAAAAGTATTGGGGAAAGTGGTAGATAAAATTAATAGAATAAATTTAAAGAGAAAAGCTGTAGAGGAATATAACTTAACAAAAGGAAATAATTGAAGAATCTTTGAAGAAGCCATCAGTTTGAAAGCCATGATCTTTGTCTTTGATGATAACCCATAGTGGACCAATAAAAGCAAGAAGTATGGTAAAAAGTTTTAGAAGAAGAAAAGAAATAAAGATAAAAGTGAGCTAGAGGAGATTGAGTTAGTAGATATCCTAATTAATATGGTAAACATTCCCAAAGGACTGGTTTGTATTTAAGGCTACAAAAGGAAGGAATGAAGATATGGAGAAAGCTAAAGGTGGTGGTGGCTGACCTTTAATAACCACTCAAAGGCCATGAAGTTGTTATCCTGGAACTATTAAGGCCTTGGGATGGCCTTGACGGGAAAAAACCTAGGGGATGTTTATAGTAAATACAAACCATCTACAGTTTCTAATGGAAATTAAATTAGTGAAAAAAAATTCAAAAAAATTAGAAAAAGATGTTTGTTGTAGAACAAATACTATGTTAATCCAATCAGAAAGTTAGGTGGGTTAGCCTTATGGTGGGGGAGGAGATAGAATTAGATTTTTTTATTGTTCTAAAAATATAATATATTTGAAAGCTAGTTTTATAACATTAGATGTCCCTACATTTATATCTTTAATCTATAAGACACCAAAAGAAGCTAATAGAAGAATGGTTTGACAGAAATTAAAGGGATCAATAGCAAGTGTTGAAGGCTGTTTGTTATGTGTGGGAGACTTTAATTATTTGTTGTCACAATCTAAGAAATTGGGGGCAAGCCAAGAGCAGTGAGAAAGATCTTAACTTTCCATAGCCTTTTATTATATTGTAACTTGATATACTTGGACTTTAGGAGAGCTAAATTTACCTAGAGTAAGGAGGTTCAACGAGGCCCACAAAGAGGAAAAAATAGATTGAGCAATAGGGAATGTAGAGTTTAGATAGGAGCTTTTAGAATGCACAAATTTTTCATATGGAACTTATAGGATCAGACCATCATCTATTACTTATGGATTGTTACTATAAGAATGTTCAAGTTTCTAAAAGCTTTAAATTTGAAGCAATTTGGATTAAACACCTCAATTTTTTGAAAATTGTTAAAGAAGGATGGAATGATGTAAAGGATAAGATAAAGGACAAAGTAAAATATCTAGTGAGAAGATTGGAAGCATAAAAAAAAGCTTTGGTGGAATAAAGTGGTATTACTTTTCTAAATAACAAGAGGTTGCTGGACACTTTAACTAAACAATTAGCAATATGTAATAAAGAGATACTAGCTAAAGAAAAAGTTAGTAGAACAGAGGCAATTATGAAAGAAATGGAAAAAGCTTGGGATAAAGATGAGGCTTACTAGTAACAAAGGTTGAGAATCAATTGGTTGAAAGTGGGGGATAGAAACACTAAATTTTTCCATTCCACTACCATACAGAGAAGGCAAAGAAATAAGAACCTTAGGCTTAAGATGGATGATAAATGTTGGTTAGAATCTGAAAATGATATTTAAAAGGCTTTTTGTGGATTTGTTTGAGAACTTGTTCAAACCATCACCTCCAAGATCTTTATCCATGGCTCTAAACTATGTAAGGGAATTGGTTAGCCTCTATAATTTTTCATACAAAATCATTACCAAGATCTCGGAAAACAAAATGAATAAGTTGTTGACCAAAATCATTTCAGTAAACTAAAGAGCATTTGCAACTAGTAGAATGATTAAAGACAACATTCTAATTACCATGAAGTCTTACATTATTTCAAGTACAGGAAGAA
The DNA here is from genome assembly GCA_026724425.1 of Erythrophleum ivorense. NCBI lineage: Eukaryota > Viridiplantae > Streptophyta > Magnoliopsida > Fabales > Fabaceae > Erythrophleum > Erythrophleum ivorense. The sequence continues at coordinate 42,531,629 of JAIUCV010000005.1, forward strand.
AGGTATAACATATGGGTTTGCATTGAAAATGGACATGAGCAAAGCATATGATAAAGTAAAGTAGGATTTTCTAGAAAGTGTCATACTGAAACTTGGCCTTTTATTGTCAATGGGTAAGATGGATCATGAAATGTGTGAAACCTATTAGTTTTAATCTTCAAGTATTTGGGAGAAAAGTAGCCAATCTAAAGCCTAAGAGAGGAATTAGATAAGGGGATCAGCTTATCTATTCATCATTATAGTTGATGTATTGTCTGCTATTATTCAATATCGCTTTGATTGAAGGGAGTTGAAAGGTATTATGTTGGCTAAGGGGTGTCCTAAACTTTCGCATTGCTTCTTTGCAGATGACATTTTGTTCTCTATAAATGCTAGTAAAGGTAATTGCCATATGCTTAGAAATATCATTAACATTTACTATAAGGTTTCTGGGTAGCAAGCTAACTTGGATAAGTCATGTATCTTTTTCTCAACAAACATAATGCAAGAAGTGAAATAGGAGATGTCAAAAATCTTAAAGATTGAAGATACTGAGAATCCAACCAAATATTTAGGCTTACTTATTCTTTGGGGGAGGTAAATGCTGAAGCACTTGCTTTTGTAAAGATAAAATTGGTAGGAAAGTCCAAGGATAGAAATAGAAGTTGTTATCCTTTGCTAATAGAGAAGTGATGATTAAAGCAATAGCCAATGCAATTCAAATTTGTTCCATGTCTTGCTTTAAGTTCCATGAGAAGACTTGTGAGGAATTTGATAACATTATCTTCAAGTTTTGATGGGGGCAAAATGAATATGAAGGAAAAATTTAATGGAAGGCTTAGGATTCACTTATGGTGGCTAAAAAGGAGGATAGACTTGGCTTTTGTGATTTTGGGAATTTTAATCAAACTTTGGTGGGTGAGATAACTTGGAAACTTCTTCAAAGTCCAATGATCTATAGTGTTAGATTCTCAAGGGAATATATTTTTCAAACTTTAGCTTTTTAAAGGCAAAAAAAGCTATAAAACATCATGGACATGTCAAGTATCCTTGAGTGAAGGAGTTTAATCATAAAGGAACTTTGTTGGCAAATAAAGACGAATGTTGATGTGAAGATATAGGGAGATAGATAGATCCCTTGTTTGTAAGATTTTTGTTAAAGTAGAGTGGATTTAGAAAATGACAAGAGAAACCTTACTATGGCCAGCTTGATTGAGGGAGGAAAGTGGAATTTAACTGTTATAGTTGAAAAAATATTTGAGAAAGAAAAGAAGATGATGCTTAAAATTCTTATTTCTTAAGCTAAAGGAGCTGATAAGATATTAAGGACAAAGACAAAAGATGAAGCCTACAATGTGAAGCATAGTTACCTCTATGTAAGAAGTTTACCCATAAGCAAGCAATCTTCAAGCTTAAGCAGCTCCTATCGAGTTCAATCCAGTTTGTAAGCCAACATTTGGAGATTGAGTGTGCCACCAAAAATAAAATACTTCCTTTGGAAGGTGTTAATGGATGCATTAGCAATAAAGGAAGCAATGTTAAAAAAGAAGTATGCAATAGACCTTTTATGTTTAATATGTAAAGATGAAGCTAAAAACATTAAGCATCTATTACTTCTCTACCCATTGGCCATAAAATATTGGTTTAGGTGTCCTCTATCGTTAATTACCTAAAAGAGGATGAAATCAAGGTTTGATAATTGATTTGCAAATCTAATGCTGTTTAAGGATGGACTGGATGAGTATAGTATAAGGTTGTTTTGATTGCTATGTGTTAAGAAATTTGAAAAAGAAGATGTGGGTATGTTTTAATGATAAGCCTGTACATGTAGAAAGGGTAATTAATACAACAAGTGCTTTAGTTGAAGAGTTTTAGAATGTTAAAAGTGTAGCTGACAAACACTTTAGAATGCTAAAAATCAATTTTAATTAATCCTTCAATGTTAAAAACTTGAAAGCAAGAAAAGGTGTTATGTGTAAGAATAACTAAGGTTGTTTGATCAAGGACTATGGCTCTCAAGATGAGGCCTTCATTGCCTTTATGTCTAAGTTGTTAGCTCTTAAAAAGGCTTTATTAGTAGTAAGGATATTCATGGGTCGGGGCAAGCTAGACTTTAGCCTAACCTGATACCCAACCCAATTTTAAAATTGAAACTCGTTGCTTGAACTCGACCCAGTCTAATTTAATACCGGGTAGGACCGGGCTAATACCAAGCCACTCAGTATTTTTTTAATTTATTATTAAAATTATAAAATAACCTCCAAAAAAATATTTTTATATAAATATTTATAAAATTACATTTTATTCTTAAAAAAATAAAATATTGATATAAATTTTTATAACAAAATATATTTTTAATTTTTTTTAGGTTTGGTTGGACCAATATGTTTTTTAAGGCTAATTCGAATTTATTATTAGAATTATAAAATAGCCTCTAAAAAAATATTTTTATATAAATTTTTATAAAATTATATTTTATTCTTAAAATAATTAAAATTTTAATATAAATTTTTATAAAAAATATTTTTTTAAAAAAATATTTTTTTTTTATTTTTTTAGGCTGATCTAGGTTAATATGGCCTTAAGAGTCAGCTTGATGCCCCGCCCTATCCTAATTTTTTTTAAAAAAATTTCTTTGTATTTGGCTCAACTTAGGCTGATTTGATTGGGTAAAGTCATGCCATTAGGCCTCTAGACCCAATGAATACCCCTAGTTAATAGTTGTTGAGTTTTCAAAGGTTTTGGTGTCCATAAAAATAGATTATAAAGAACTATTCTCTTTGGTGTCCAAAGGTAGTCTTAAAGGTTATTATTGATTATGCTGTCCTATTCTACAAGATATTCTCATATTAAGAGAGTCTCTCTTAGGTTGCTCTTTTTTTTTTTTTTTGCATTTCTCACCAAGACAACAAAGCTATTGATTGGTTAGTAGCCGGTGCCACAAAGGGGATGTGCCCTCATGGGTGGTTATCTCAACCTCCATCTCCTTTGGGTAATTTGTTACTTGTCGATCCTCATAGTGTTGGTCCTGTGCATGTTGCTAGGGAGGGCATTGGCTAAAGAGACAGGGCTATCTTTCTCTGTGTTCTTTTACCTTTTTTGGTATTTCTTGTTTTCTACTTTGTTGTTATTGGTTTGTGTTGTTATGATCTTTTAGTTAGTTTTCTTTTAGTGTTTTGTAGATTTAGTTTGTTGATTAAAAAAAATAATCTTATTTTCTTTCAAGGAGTTTATAATCTTTATTTTTGATAAGTCAATTTCTATACATGAAAAAAGGAAGGCATCAATATCTATATAATTTGAAAATTTTAAATTACTTAATTGTGTTTGAATAATGCTATAAATCTCATGTTTAATACTATTGATTTGGCATGCACTAGTTTTCTCTTTAATTTATTTATAAATGATTTTTACACTAAAATTAAGTTATAATAATTTTTATATTTTAAAAATAATAAAAAGAGAAGCCACTATACATCATCAATGGGCAACAAAGAAAGTCTTATTGAGTTAAAGTGGCTTGATCTCAAGTTTAGGGTTTAAGGCAACAAAGAAAGCCAATTATATCGACTAAAGCTTAGGTCCCAAGTTCTATTGGAGAAAAGGAAAAAAGAGATGATAGCTAAGGGTCTAAAACCCTAGCAGAGAGAAATAAATGTCATTTGCTATGTTAATTTTTCACAAAATCAATTTCCCTTTTTTGGTAAAAAGGAGCATGCCTTAGGGCCTATTTATTAATCATTGAAAATTCAAATTTAGGGTCTTATTAGAAACAAAATGCTCTCTCAAAGTTTAAAGAAAGAATTTTCACATTTGGACACTAATGTTACACAATTTTACTTTAAAATTAAGTACCTAAACCCTTCCATTTATCAAATCATTAAGACTCATTGAATGTGTAGGATTTTAAAACCGTATGTTACATCAGTCATCTCTACTTTCTAGTAGATGAGATGCATGTTACATTCCTAACCAAATTGTTAAATCTATTGCACCAGAAACAGACACTTGTTTATTAACTTTTAAATTTTTGTTAGTTTTGCTTGCCAACTTGATAAATGGAGGTGTGTTACTTTAATACCTTAACGAGGTGAGTATATTTTGCATTCATTTTTTATATTAAAAATAATTAATTTGAATCATATTTAAATATAAGTTAAAAGTGAATATTACATCATTAGTCAACTTACTCAAATGACAATGAATGTCGTTAATTTTAAGTGTAAAATAAGATGGAGTGTATAATACTCTTAATTATATATGCCTCAAAAGATTTCAGTTGACCTTGTGATTGAGGTATCTTTTCTATTTCGATTATTAAAGTTTAAAATTTTGTAATTAACACTTAAGAAAATTTATTTAAAGCTTGAATATATATAAATCCTTTGAACCTTTGGTCATGTGCAAAGAACTTTCCTGAGTTTTAAAGAGTGACATTGATCCTCCCTAAACTTTTAATATTATACAAAGAACCTCCCTTCATTGTTAATTTTGTTAAATCAAACAAAAGTTACTACATCAAACTTATTAAGTGAAGGGCATATTAGTCAATTTAAAAAGCCATAAACCCATAGCATTGATCCCCTCTTCCCAAAACACATAGCTCAACCCTTTCATCTCTTTTGTTTGTTTTGCATCTTCTCCATCGCTCCCAAACTTTATCTCCTTCAGCTTAATCCCTTCAACTCTTTTGTTTGTTCTTCATTTCCATCGCTAAAGTAGATTAAAGAATTGATTTAGAGAAACATATTTAGTAAAAATGAATCATTATTTGTCAATTAAATAATTGATTTTGTAAGGGCTGATTAAGAATTGATTATGAACTATAGTAATTGGCATCTATTAACTAAAAGTGCATTAACATATAAATACTTTTCCCTTATAACCAATTGCACTAGGATAAAAAAAATTAAAAAATGGCCAAAAAAAATTAGAAGTTGGAAGTAAGGCATAATGAGACTTGTGGAATGATGATACAAAAGAAGCAAATGAAAGTAGAAAGTCAGGAACTACACAAATCTAAAAAGGTTATATGTGTATGTGTGTGTGTTTCTATGTGTATAAAATAAGTGAAAGGAGAAGAGAAATTGAAGAGGAAAAGAAGGGATCATTCTTATTTAGATTGATCGTCAAAATAATCTTTGGTGTCTTCTTCAGTAATGGTTTCTAAATTACAAAAGCGCAAAATCTTAGAGAGAGGAATAAGAAAAATCAATGCAAACTCAATCTAACATTGCTAGTATTTGATTTGCTTTGCCATGGCTCTTATACATAGATTCTCAAAATAGCTAAATAGTTGATATTTTTTATTTGCTTAAGAGATTAAAACTGTAAGAAAGGAAGGAAGAATGGTGTGAGAGGAAAGTGTATAGGGGTTCCTTTTATTTATACAAGAGCAGTTGAAATGAAGATATTAGAATAGAGAGCATTAGTTTATTAGCGTAATCAAAATGTGAAAAATATGTTCTAGTTGCACTAGAACCATGTTCTAGTTTTTCAAGATTTTTTAAGGGCTATAAGATTTTCACTTTAGCAATGGATATAAAGAATAAACAAGAGAGCTAAAAGGATTTAGTTGGAGGAGATTAAATTTGGGAATGATGGAGAAGATGCAAAACGAATGAGAGAGTTGAAGGGATTGAGTTATGGCTTTTTAAATTAACTAATATGCCCTTCATTCAATAAGTTTGATATAGCAACTTTTGTTTGATTTAATAAAATTAATAATGAGGGAAGGTTCTTTGCATAATATTAAAAGTTCAAGAGGTTCAATTTCATTTTTTAAAACTCAAGGGGGTTTTATACACATGAGCTAAAGTTTAAGGGGTTTATGTGTATTTAAACCTTTATTTAATACACCAAATCAATGTAGAGGATGCACCTTTTAAATCATTTAGAGAGAGATTTAATCTCGATTAATGTGTAAACTAATTTAAAACTATTCTTATTATACGAAAAAGTCTTAAAAGCACAAAATTAGATTGTCTTTATTAGCTAAATGTTAAATAGGTTTTTAAAATCTTACTTGACCTATAACTTTGATGGTAACAAAAGCTAAAACTATTTATCTATACAAAAGCTAATTTCTTTTGGCCCAGTTTAATTGTTGACTTTTCTATATTTGAAAGAAAAATATTAATGAACAAAAGACAAAACCAATTATTTACTTTTAGATAAATAATTGGAATATAGAATAAATGTATTATTCTTTATGTATCTTTCTTCTTTAATTACCTATTTTTATAAGAAAAAGTGAAAATATTTATCTAACCTATAAAGAAGTATTTAATAGCATTTATAAAGATTAAATAGAATGGATTGCTCAGAAAGAACATTATGTGACTAGTTGCTATTGAAAAAGAAGTTTGTGAATGACTATTTCCCGAAATGGGTTTGTCTAAGGATGGCCTCCATTCTTTCTCCCTCTAAGCACAGAAAAGATTGCGTTAAATGGAGTGCTTCGAAGAATGGAAACTTTTTTATCTGTTCTACTTATTGGCTTAGAGGGAACCTAGTGGATCAGCCAGATCCAATTTGGTGTGATATTTGGAAGCTGAAGGTTCCACAATGGTATCAATTCTTCCTTTGGTTAGCAACTCATGGAAGGCTTTTCACAGATGAAGAAAGAAAGAGGAGGTGCCTAACTTTAGATATGGCGTGCCCACATCACAGAAAGGTTCCTAAAACTAATATCCATGTTCTTCGTGACTGCATGGTAGCTAAATGGTGTTGGAATAAGCTTGTGCCTCCTCATTTGAAGAAATGTTTCTTTGAGCTCAGTTGTAAAGATTGGATCAGCTTTAATGTGGGGTGGAATGGTGTAGTATGATGGAAGAGCAATTGGTTAGTTTGTTCGTGGCTACAACTTGCTATCTTGGGACTAGTAGAAATAGAGGTGTGTTTGAAGATACTTGGGTTGGTAAAGAAGCCTTATGGATGTAAAACCAAGCTCTTTTAGAAGCTATCAAGGTTGTCTTTAATAAAGTTGTTCCTTTCAAAGGATATAAGTGGAGGGAACTATCCTTTAGTTAGAAATTCCCACCAATAAGCTAGAAGAAATTTAATGTTGATAACTCGGTTAGGGGTAAGGAGTAGATGGTTAGATGTGGCGGTGTTTTTTGCGATGAAAGAGGAAGGCTGAAGATGAGTTTTATGTTTAATATTGGTAGCCATGACATCCTTCACATGGAGCTTTAGGCCATTCTTATGGGTTTGAAGCTAGGTTGGGACCAAGGATGTAGAAGCTTGATCGTTGAAACAAATTCTCTTAACATTGTGAACCTATTAGCTCAAAATGGAGATGTGAACTAGATGACATTTGGCTTGGTGTAGGAGATTAGGATGTTGCTTCAGTGAGATTGGCAAGCTTAGGTTATGCATGTTTTGCAAAAGGGAAATGGTGTTACTGATAAGATTGCCAATTTGAGTCATGACAAACCTATGGGTCTTCATGTGTTTACCAACTTCCTTATCGAGATTTTGTCTATTATGAGTAAATAGTCGAGGCTTATTGTTAATCCTAAGAAAAATGCTCCTTAGTTTCTTTTTCTTTCATCTTTTCCTTTTTCACAAAAGCAAAAGAAGCTTATGAATGTTGAACACATGTTTCCTTTGTTCCAACTAAAAAGTGTCTATAAGCATTTTTATATCTCTAATAATTAGAAGTTGGCAAAAAAATATAAATGCGTTGAAGGCTCAAGAGCAAATTATCAATAAAATTATTCAAGTGCTCACAAGCATTTATTTCTCAATAAAAATATTCTAAATTTTTGGTGTATTAGCTTTTAAAAAGCATTTATTAAACTCAATGTAATCCCTTCATTAAGGCCTCGTTTGGTATGCAAGAAAGATTTTTGATGGAATAAGAATTACAGATGAATTGGGAATAGAAATGAATTTTGTAATCCATGATTATGTTTGGTATGATGTAAGAAAGAATGAGAATACTTTTACTTTTTTATGTTTGGTATAATAGAAATAAGATATAAATAGAATGAATGAGAGATTGAAAGACCAAATATCCTTAATTATTTTTTATTATTAATAATTATAAAATATAATAAAATAATTATTTTTAATTAATAATAATAATAAATAATTATTTTTTATTTTTGATAATAATAATAAATAATAATATTTTAATTTTAAAAAATTAATTTTAATTATTTCTACCATTAAAAACTCAAACACGTAAGGGTAAGATGGTCTGAAAATTTGCTTTCTCTTAAGTCAGACTACTTTCCATCAAAGGTAGTGAAGGTTTGCACTCTCCCATATTTAAAGGTTTCAACTTTCCCAAGAAAAATGTCTCTCTGGATACTAAACATGTTTTTCTTGCTCTCCCATTCCCTTTTTCATTCCATGAATGCTCTTTCCCTTCTATCAAACGAGGCCTAAGGGTGAAAAATTTTGTCCACATTACATTTGTAACTCTAGGAGTGAGAGTGATTTGAGGGTGAGCTATCGAAAATCTTATATAAAAAGTTTAAGGTGATTTGGTAAAAATTTGTGTTGGAGGTAAATACGTAAAACTTATATATTGTAATTGTTGTTGATTAAAGAAAACTCTTTTAAAATTTTAAAGGGATTGAATATAGGTTAAAAGGATTGAACTTGAACAAGATTAGTATTGTGTTTTTTCTCTTTTTATCTCTTCTCATTAGTTACATATCTAGTTTACTCTACTTTTAGAAGATTCTCCACTTACTTATAATAGCTTGATCAGCTTGTTTATAATAGCTTGCTCTATTTTCTGTTGCTCATTTCATTTTGAATCTCCTCTATTTTTGTATTTGCAAAATTTATATTATTTAACTTTTTCACATACCACATATATTCATCTCATTCTAGGTGCGGTCCTGAGTTTCTAATGATGAACTATAAATATTTCTAATTATATTTTGAAATGTAAATATAATTAATTTACAAAATTTATTTTTAAGTATTTAAATTAAATATGTATTAAATGTTACTTTTTGAATTTTGTATAAACTTATCTATTATAATTATTATTTCGTTTAATTTGCTTAGAGAAGAGTGTATATTGCAACAAAAATAATAAGTCTATTAATTTTTGCTTAACCAACTTTAGTTAGACCCAAATAATCATTCAAAATATTGTTAAAGAATTAAGAAGTTTTTGTTCTTATATGAGCCAATAATTAATAAGGAGTCTTACTAAAGAAAAATAAGAATTCTTAAAATTAGAAAGAGAGAGTAAAATAAACTCCTTAATCATTTTGTATCCATTAATGTTGAACTAGAAGTTTGTAAATTTCTAGCACCGGTAAGTACAAACACAATTATCGAATACTTGTGGAGCTGCCACTTGGCAATATCCGCGAGGTTGTCGATCTGGAAATTTTTGAGCACACTTGGCATTACAACATTGGTCCATGCATCCAGAACTACATGGACCTAAGCCCACGTTGCAGGTTCCATCTCCTGCTGTTTCGATGCCTTGGTTAGCTATCCCCCACAAAAATTAAAAAAAGGAATTAATGAATGAAGTGGAAAATATTTTACAAAATAAAAAATATATATTTGAGAAGTGACAAATTCTATATAAATTAAGTGAAGGTCAAGAATCTATATTTACAATAGTTTAATAATTGTTTTTTTCACTATAACGATATTTAAGTCATTTTTTTACTATATATATTTTTAAGCAGTTATTATGTTGTGAAAAAATGATTTAAATATTTTTGTATTATATTATTATGAAAAAATAAATTAAATATTTTTGAAAGTTTCAAATAGAAGAATTGTTTTAGTCAAATTGTAAAATTATTAACTTTCACACAACTAATCTAATAATAGTGTAAAAGTTAATATTTCTCAAAATATATTTAAAAATACGAGATGAGATTTACAGAGGAAATATGCTTTTGTAGAATTGATAATGTTTCCAAATTTATTTTATTCAAAAGCTTATTGAGGTTTAAAATAATTGTTACTAAAGAAAATTTTCTGCATAAATAATTTTTGTCATGGTAGACTTATACATGAATATTAAATCAACTTAGTTAATCATTTATATTATTTTTAATTTATAATATTGATTATTATTTTATTTATATTTGAATGGAGGCAAATCAAACCTTGAGTTTAAAATTTTAAAATGAATTATATGAAAATTTTATAAAACTATTTCAGCAACATACTTTTGAAAATTTATTATGAATAATTGTTTTTAAGACGTGTTCACTTTTTTTTTAAAATGAAGTGTATTTTAGAATAATTTCTTTGAATTTTGCTAAAGTGGGCTAGCCCAGTTTATATGGGCTGGCTTACATGGACCTTTTGACATATGCAGGCTGGGTTTGGTTGACACATCATCTAAGAACGTTCTATAATTTGGTCTAACCATCTTTTGATGGGCCATGGGCTAGACTAGGTTGGAATGGCCCCTTAGTCTTTTTCTTTTCTTTTTTCTTTTTTAACTTTATATGTTGCTACTTTATACAATATTAATAAAAGCAAGTCAAGGAAATACTTGAGAAATAACACAACTTACGTATATTATCAATTTATCATTCAAGAATCCCTAAAATAATGTAATAATAACAACTATCAAATCGAAAAAAAAAATTCAAAAAAAAAATTGTTTGATGACAAATAAAAAATCACATGTATTATTAAATTTGGATAATAGAAATAAATTATGCTATTTTCAAAAGCTATGAATATTTTTTTTATGTTAAAAACTACTATTTAAATTATAAGGTATCAAAAGTTATTGTAATATTTTTTTCTGAATAAACCTAATAGGCCCAACCTAGGCTAACCTGCCCTAGCCACATGGGCCAATAGATTCAAGATCCTCTGAAATAGAGGCTCCTGTGAAGTTGCTGAAGTGGGAAGGAGATGAAAAGAGTGGATTTGCTATTAAAAAAAAAAAAATACAGAACACTCTGAAAAAGGCAAAACTTCATCACTTCACAGATACTCAACTTCAAAGGATACTAATCCTGGGGCAATATGGGTTATATTAAAAGACCATTTGCAAAAAACGTTTCAAGTACTAAGTATAATGCATTATATTTTCAAAGATAGAACAGACCCCTTTTAACGCTAAAAAAAAGTGATTTTATATAGATTAATATAAAGTGTTTTGTTATGAAGAATTTGAATTCTCAACTATCTGACAATCTCAAAATTTGTAATAAATAAATTTATTATCATAGCTTAACCCATATATTTTGGGTGAGAAAACCATGAAAGAAAGACAAAGTTAAAATTATAATGAAATTAAGGATTAGAAATTGAGATTCAGGGGATGGGAGGAACTGAGTTTGACCAAAACAATCATAATAATAATGAAGAAAATGGAACATATATACCGAATGCGAAAGCGAGACCAATAAAGAGGATGCTGCAACTAAAGAGAAAGAGACGACCCATTTTTGCTGATATTTGTTGGTGACTCAGTTGCGAAGGTGTCTCTTATAAACGGAGAAAAGAGAAGAGATTATTTATCACCAAGCTACCTTCCTTTCTGTAAGCTAATAATGAATGTGGATAGACTTGGATATCAAGTTTTAAATGTTATTTTCATCTTTTAAATATGTAGATTTGTTTATTTACCAATATATTGTTGATTCTTTAATTTAAAAAGAAATCTTTTAAATGTAAATTATTTATTTATTTTATTAAATCTGTCTATGCTTAGATATGCCATAATTGTGCATATATATAATAATTGAATGTTCTTAAATATTTATCAGTCACAATGGCTATGGTTACAGCTCATTTAATGAGTTCACTTTGCCTATTATAATTTCAGGGTAGCGATCTTACCTAAGTCCCATTTCTAATAGGCTGTGCAATTAATGGTATTTGGAGTTGAACTTGATGAAATTAGCTGCTTAAATGAGACGAAGACAACATGTATAATTACACCTAATTCTAATCCACTTTTTCTATGCCACTTCCTTTTTCCAGCTTTCTACTTCTTCACCTCCCGTATCCATTCGATCCTGTACTATCTATGGAAACGTTTGGTTAGTCGAAAGAAACGCAAACCAATATATGTGTGTGTGTGTGTATATATATATATATATAAATTTATGTAATATTTATTATATCTTTATTATTATCATTTAATAATATTTATTTTTATTACTTTTATTCAATAAAAATATAAGAAATAATTTCTATTTCTATTTTTTTATTTTCATATCTAATAATTCTGTATATCAAACAATATGTTCATAAACAATTCTTTTGAAAAAAAATAAAACATCTTTTTGATGTATTGTCAGGATTTTTTATTGAGTAAATATTATTTTAATAATATAATAAGATAATATTTCAATCCCTTAAAGAATTTTTTTTTTTTGCTATAAACAGAAAAGAAAAACTTAAAATTCTTATAACATAAAGACAAGTTTCATGCTCACGATAATGCATTGTTTAAAGTTCTTTATTCGACTTTTCTTGTGTCCTTTTTTTTCCTTTCTCCCAATGCACTCAACTTGATACATTTATTTTTAGAATAAATTATATAAACTTTTTTTTTTGAATTTTACCAAAATCATATAGATTTTATTTTTATTTTTTAAAATATACATAAATTTCTCTTAAAACAAAATATTATCTTACTATATTTTATTCCAATTTTAAATTTTTTGACCAAAATATCTTTTATTTAATTTTTTTAGTTAAAAAATGTATTTAAGTTAAATGATAATATTTTAATAAAAAATTTAAAATTAAATTAAAGTGTAAAGCGATTTTTTGTTTCAAGAAAATCCGTGTAATTTATTCTTATTTTTATTAGGAATAATAAAAAACTATATATAATGCATATATAATACAATAAAAATTATATTATGAAACAATATACTTGACTAAACTTATTTCTTATTTTAATCTAATGATTGAAAATTTTGGGATAGATACATGTATGTTTCCATTAAACGAAAACTTGTAATTTATTGAGATTATTAATTAACCATAAATACATGGGTAATTAAATTAATCTATTTATGTATACCTGATGCTAAATGTCCTTGAGTAAATTCACCAATATGGGAATAGTTTAACAATACTTGTTGTAAGATAAAGTTGAAAAATAATGAACCTGACTCGTAGTAAAAATACATGAAACATTTTCATTTCTTGAAAAAGTTATATAAATCAACCAAATATAATTGTCATTAAAAAAAAAGATAAATAAGTTTTAAAAATGAAAATAATTTTTTTTTTACAAACATTGATTTATCACCCCATATTCCTTTTTAAGTGTTTGGTTCCAAAAAATCAATACTTGTAGCTGTCCCTATATCAACAAAACCAAATGTGTCTCAATGGTGATGACAAAATATGTATGAAATAAAATACATAATTTAAAAGTAATATCTTACTGCTTGTACTTCTTATATTTTCTTATTTATTGGTATTGCTATCTTTAATATTTGGTAAAACTTTTGTACCTAAATAATACAAAACAGTAGCCAAGCATATAAAATCAAACTTTTTAAAAGACGCATCCACACAAATAAATAAATAAATCCTACAAATACAACATAACCCATTTTTGTTTTTTTACCATACATTTGTTGTATCCAACAATTTTTAAAATTGTATCTATTTAATAGTGTCATCCAACCAATTTCAAACTCTTCAATTATCTCAAATCTCCTTACATAATTGGAAAAATCTTTCTTAAAGTTACAATGCCTACGAAATAAATGGCCTAAATATCTTTGAGCATTTTCAAGCACATGCCATAAGTGTTGGGATATTTAAAATATATTGGATTATTCTTATATTCCTTTTTAAATTAATTTGAATTTTAAAATATATATGATAGTCCTCATTTATCTCCCATATAATTTATAACTTTACCCTTATAGGTAATTAGATAAGAGAGTGGGTCATTAGCTAGTATCACACATATAGAAAAACTGACTCTTTGATGGAGAGAGTCAATTGTTTTGATTGGCTATATATATGAAAGGGTTCTTGACAAATAATATTCTATGCTCTGATCTCCCACCACTAAGATTGTTAATATGTCAAAAAATAGCCCATGAGATTTCTCTTCTCTATTCTTTATTGTAGTGTTTATTTAGGTATATACAATGTCCATAATTCTATACAGTAATGTTTCAACATTCAATAGCAAAGTTATGACTGAAGGTACAATTACTTATTTCCATTTTGTATAATCTATTATATAAGTTATTATAGAATAGGAATTCTATACTATTGAGAATTTCATGATTATGATTAAATTCCAAATATAGATGAGATTATTATATGATTCAGTTTTGTAGAGAACTCATGATTGAATATTAGAGTTGCCTTAAATGTGGTGTCAAGGTAATTTGTAGAACTTTGTCTAGTATCCCTATTCATGTTTTACTACAAAATTTTGTTACCGTTCAAACACAATAGGGAAAATTTTGCATTGTTCATTATTGCATGTATGTTGGTAGAAGATATTCGTGTTGAATAATATTAACCTTTACAATAGGTTGAATTAAGACAATTAACAAGGGTTAGGAAATTGACAATTCCTAATGACTACATAATGTACCATAATGGATTTGACTATGATATAAATATTAAAAATGACTCTACAAACATTTTTACAAGTAATGGAAGGTGAAAATTCCAAATTGTGACATGATGTCATGATTGATGAGATGGAATCGATGGTAAACAATAATGTATAAGACCTTGTAGAGTTACCTAATATAGTTGGGCCAACTAGTTGTAAATGGGTTTGTAAGACCAAGAAAGATTCACTAAAGAACATTAAATGCTACAAGATAAGATTGGTTGCCAAGGGTTTCAGTTAGAAGGAAGGGATTAATTATAAAGAGACATTCTCTTTTGTATTAAAGAAAGATCTCTTTCATATTATCATGGCTCTGGTTGTTCATTTTGACTTGGAGTTATACCATATGAATGTGAAAATGGCCTTTTTTAATGGTATATTGAGAAAGAGACATTTATGAAACAATTTGAATGATTCATTTCAAGTGCTGGAAAAAATATAGTATCAAGTTAAAAGTGTTTATCTACAATCTTGAGTAAATCTCACGACAATGGTATCTTAAATTCCATAATGTAATCATATCTTTCAATTCTATTAAGAACATCATAGGTTAATTTATATATTAAAAGGTCAATGGGAGTAAGATCATATTTTTAGTCTTATTCATATATGACATGTTACTTGTATTGAATAAGATCAGTGGGAGCAAGATCATATTTTTAGTCTTATATATAGATGACTTGTTACTTTCATTGAGTAACTTGGGGTTACTATATGAAGTGAAATAGTTTCTATTTGAGAACTTTGAAAGGAAAGATATGTGTGAGGCATCCTATGTCATAGTCATACAAATCCATAGAAATAAGTCTTAGGGAATCTTTTGACTATCATAAGAAACTTATATTAATGAGGTTTTAGAATGGTTTCGAATGAAAGATTGTTTACTCAATATAATCTCTATTGTGAAAGGGGATAAATTTAGCCTGTTTCAATGTTCCATAATAAGCTAGAAGAGAAACAGATGAAGAATATACCTTATGCTTTAGCAGTTGGAAACCTAATACTTAGGTTTGTACAAGATCAGATATAGCTTTTACTATAGACATGTTGGAAAGATACCAAAGTAATCTTGTCGTAGATCACTGAAGGTTGCAAAAAAAGTTATAAGATACATTTAGGGTACAAAAAATTACATGCTTACTTATAAGAAATCAAGAATTTTGAAATGGTAGTTTATTTAGACTCAGACTTGACAAAATGTGTTGACACCAAAAAGTCAACATTTGGTTATAGCTTTTTGCTTGCTAAAGGTTCTATTTTATGGAAAAGTGTAAAACAGTTATTGATTATTTCTTCTATTATAGAAATTGAGTTCATTTCCTGCTTAGAGACAAATTTAAAGGGCATAACTAAAGAATTTTGTCATTGGGCTTCAAATGATAGACTTAGTCTTTAGGCCTAATAGAGTGTATTATGACAATATAACTGCTATTTTCTTATCTAAGAATAAAAAAATTAAAATTCAAAGTAAACACATCGACATGAACTACTTAACCTTGAAATAGCGGGTTCAAATTGATTAGGCAGTCATACACATTCAGTGAAGAAAATGCTGATTGATCCTTTAACTAAAAGGATGCACTTGAAGAAGATTAAAAATCATATATCTTGTATGGGACTTAGATCATGTCTGGTCTAATTGACGTATATTACATGATCAAATTCAAATTTATGGTTTATTGTCTCAAATTTTGTATATACATATTATAAGATTGAAAAACATTTGAGTTAGAACTTAAATAAATATTTGAAATTTATTCATAAATTTGAAGACCCCATTGAGCTTATAGACATATTACAAGTAGTATATACAAGGTAATACTCATTATTTAGAAGACTTATCATTATGATTATTGTAATATGTATTTAATTAGCTCATGAACATGCTATATGAGAAAATTGTATTCACACTAAGTGAGAGAATGGTGGAATATTTTAATATATATTGGAATATTCTTATATTCCTTTATGAATTAAATTGAATTTTAAAATATATTTGATGGTGCTCATTTATCTCCTATATAATTTACAACTTTATCCTTATAAGCAGTTAGATGAGAGAGTTGGTCATTAGCCAGTATGACATCTATAGAAAAATTGGCTCATTGATGGAGAGGGTTAGTAATTTGACTGGCTATATATATGAAAGGGTTTTGATAAATAACATTTTATGCTTTGCACTCCCATCATTAAGATTGTTAATCTATTATAAAATAACCTATGAGATTTCTCTTCTCTATTCTATGTTACTATGTTTTTTTTTTTCCTCAAGTATTTATAGTGTTCATAATTTGATATAGCAGTGTTTGGGCTTTCAACCTTCAATAGCAAAATTATGGTTAAAGGTATGATTACTTGTTTCTATTGTGTATAATCTCTTTTATGAATTATTACAGAATATGAATTTTATGCTAATGAGAATTTCATAATTGTAACTTGTATGATTAAATTCTAAATATATATATATATATATATATGAGATTATTATATTGTTCAATTTTGTAGAGAATTCATGACTGAATATTTAAGTTTCCCTACAAGAAGGAAATGCAATGGATTGTAGTAGGCAAAACATATGCAATTGCCCTTGTGAAAGTTAAGTCTTGGTCAATAAGAATTACTTTAAATGAACTCATTGATTACTTTCATCCAAATTTTAAGTGCCCATACAAATGAAGCTTCAATTTCATCTAATATTAGTGCACAATTGAACAAAATTGTTTGGAGATAGTGGTTTACACTGATAATGGAAATAAAAGGCATTCTATATTTATTAGTTTCATAAGTAGGATCAAAGCATACCATATCTCCAAAAAAACTATAATCTATTCTTGACCTTGCATGAATCCAAAAACGAAAAAAGTGAGATTGTATTATATCTCCTTGACTTTCACAAATATTTCTTTGTGAAAGTAATAAGTGAGATTTCTTTGGAATTACATACTCATGATTATGATTTTTTTAAAAAAAGAGAAATGGGCCATAATCCATTTTCTAATCTTTTAATAAATAGTCTTGTGTTGCACTCAATATGTGTCTCTCTATGACGCCCTTTTCTTTTCTTTTCATTATTCTTTGTACAAAATAACTTGCAACTAATAATACTGTTATCTTTCATTGATTTTCTTGTGGGTCTCATTCATACACTAAATCCAACTTATTGTAATATTGATATGAAACATTCTCCAAATAAATTCTCACACCAACATATGGCTTCAAAATATCATTCTTGATATTTACTTGATCATTCTTGTCTTGCTAAGACTATTTACAATTTTTTTTATTGTAACTAACTTTGTCATTGTCTTCATTGGCAACACATTTTATATATATCTAGTTATAATTTTAAAATTCATCATTATGATATCTATCCAACTTAAACTCATTGGCATCAAAATTATAATCATCACCAAACCAAGAAAACAATTGTGATTTTTTAGTACTCATATGTAAATTTAACAACTAACAAACATTAAAAAATTAATTACAATTTATAATTATATATCTAATATAAAAATCTAATCAATATAATATGGTGTATATCTATCAAATTAATAGTTCTACAGTTTTAATTAATTTTTATATTTTGAATAATAAAAAATATATAACAATACATTAGGTACCTGGAGGCATGTGAAATGGCAGTTCTAATGGTCTTGACAAGAATTCCAATGAGGTTTACAAGAAGAAGAGTGAGCAATTACTGATGAAGAAGAATTGGAAAGTGCATGAATAAAGAATAAGGAATAGATCAAAAAACACTTACATACAACAATTGTGGCTTTACTTATTTTTTATTTATTGCCTCTTCTTAAAAACAGTGTGTGAATAGCAAATGGCAAAAATGTAGCAGTAAACTTTAGTAAGTGTGTGAAGCTAGAGTCAGCTCCTATTTGACTTCGTTAAACAACTTGATGGCCTGTAGTTAATTGCATATCCAGTTCACAATGCTTGCTAGAAGCCTGTAGTTAATTGCATATCCAGTTCACAATGCTTGCTAGAATTGGGCACATCTCGGGAATATGCATATAGTTATACACATTTTTCGAAAACAGCATTTTGCTACTCTTTATATATATATATATATATAATAGGGAAACTAACATTAAAAGAAAAATACATAATAAATAGGACATTATCTTGAAATTGAGTCTGAATATTAGAACCAAAAACATTTGGAATACATAAAACCCTAGAGAACAAAAATTGGCAAAGCAAAGCCCGAATATCTTGCCAGAGAATCTACAAGTTAATGGAAAAGAAGAAGCTAGATTTGCAAAAGCTGAAATTAAAATTTTGCGAACAACAAAATATGTAGTAGGTAAACTATAGGGATTGATAACAAGTTCTTGCTTGCAAATAAAACATAACAAATGATGAATTGTCTAAAAAAGAATTGTTATTTTTGTTTGACAAGGAGGATCAATCAAAACTCATTTTCCAAAAATAATATGCCTAAACCATTGCAACATGTGCACATGATCCTTCATCCATCAAGTATTTTTCTTAGCAACCCAAAACATTGCCCACCAATGATCAGAAAGGACATGACATGCTGAGTATCAATAACGTCTAGATTACTACATATTCATTGATGATTTAGCTGATGAGACATATAATAATATTGTCAACTGCGGTGTTGAACCAATTATAATGCAAACTCAAGACTACAAGCTGAATCCTAAACAATTTTTTGATTATGACATACCAAATAACATAAAATATAATAAAGAAAACCATTTCAAATGAAACTCTATCTAAAAAAGGTAATAAAGTTTGTTTTATCTATTGTTGTATCCATATCAAAATTGTTGGAAACATAAGTGTGTGTGTGTGGCTTATGTATGTGTTTTAAAAGAAAAGAAGTCCCACATTGACTAAACCAAAGAGGGTCTTAGTGTATAAATACTAAGGTGTGTTGGTGGGCTTGTAAAAGAGTCAAGAAAGGAGATGGGCTTGCGCGCTCACAACGACGGCCTAAAAACAGTTGTAATATGTTCGTTTGCCCCCCTATGCATGAAATAAATGCAATGCTAGGCACTTTTTATCGAAAATTATTTTGCAAGATCACAAAATAATTTATACAAAATAGCTTACTAGAAAAGCGTTATTTTTTAGCAGTTTTGGATTTGAAAGGTTTGTTCTCTGGAACGTTAGAGTATTTTTTTTTTCCGTTTTGATTTCCAATTAAAATTCATTCTTTGACCAATTTATTTTCCTTCATTTCATTGTCCATTGAAATGATCAGAAACTGATTTCATCAAATAGATTTATCTTCAAATGTTCAAAAATAGTCTCATGAAAACGTTTTATTGCTTGCCAATGTTCAAAAATGGATTTGGTTTGATTGCTTTGTCTTCCAATGTCTAGAAACTGAAAAATCATTGCTATTATGAGGAATAAATTCGTTGCCCAATGTTCAGTGTTCTGGAGCCTATAAATACCAAGCTCTAGAATTGGACAATTTGCACCAAGCTCACGGACACTCTTCAGAGCTTCTCCTTTCCCCCTCCCAGCTCTTTTGAGCTTCTCTTCATCTCCTTTCTGCTGTTTTGCTGCCTTGCTCTAGCAAGAAAAGTCCGTTTAATCCTGGGGAGTTGCTGACTTGTGGAGGAATAACTCTCAAGGACAGTGTCCTTAGGCACAACTCAGATTGCATTTTTTACTAACGAATTTTCTTGCAGCCAACAATCTTGAGAGTTACTATATGGCGTCACACGTTGGTGGTCTTAATCCCAGTTCGGTCGGAGCTAATCCTGTTGATCAAGTTCACGTTACAGCTGCAAGTTCAAGTGGTTTTGGAGGCTATATTCCCCCTGTTGTTCCTGCCATGCTAATGCCCAAACCATTTTTGAACATATCCAAAATTAAGGTGTTTAACAGGAAGAATTTTAAAAGGTGGTAGGAGCGAATCTTTTCTATCCTAGACATGTATGGAGTTGCAATAGCACTAACTCAATCTCAACTTGCTCTCAATGCTGATCAAAACCAGAAAACAACTTGGGAATATGCCAATAAGGTTTGTAGACACACAATTATTAGTACTTTATCTAACGATCTGTTTAATGTGTACTGTATTTACAAGGAGGCAAACATAATTTGGGACTCGCTGATAGCTAAGTATACTGCTAAGGATGCTAGTAGATAGAAGTTTGTTGTTGGAAACTTCTACAAGTGGGAGATGACCGAGGATAAGGACATTAAGGTGCAAATCAATGAGTACCATAAGCTGCTGGAAGAACTGCGTGCAGAAAAAATCGACCTCCCTGATGAATTCATTGTTGGGATACTGATCGAGAAGCTGCTAGAATCATAGAATGACTACAAACAATAACTGAAACACAAACAAAAGCAACTATCTTTGTCAGACCTCATCACTCACATTATCATCGAGGATACCAACCAGAAGGAAAGTCGAGCTGCAAAAGGAAAAGAGTTGGCTTCCAAAGTAAACCTGGTGAAGACAAAGCCTCACAACAAGAGGTATGGTTCTACATCTAAGAATGATTCTAAGAAAAAACCTGATTACAAACCCAAAGATTTTAATCCCAAGTTCAAGAAGAAAGGCAATTATTTTGTCTGTGGAAAACTAGGCCATCATACTACTCAGTGCAGGAAAAGAGCTAAAGGTGATAATCCTCCTAAGCCAAGTGCAAATTTGGTTCAAGTAGATGATGGTGATGATGATGCAATCATTGCTGCAGTTGTTTCTCAAGCTCTCATTATCTCTGATGTGAAGAAATGGGTGGTAGACTCTGGGGCTACTAGGCATATCTATGCTAACAAAGAGATGTTTACCTCCTATAATCCTGCTAAGGAAGGGGAATATTATGTTTACCTTGCTGATTCTTGAACTGCCAAAGTTCTTGGGAAAGGAAAGGTTGAACTCAAGCTCACATCCAAAAAGACCTTTTCTCTCAATGATGTTCTTCATGTGCCTGATGTTAAAGCGAACTTAGTGTCTGTAGCTCTATTGGGAAAAGCTGAGGTTAATGTGTCATTTGAATCTG
Source organism: Erythrophleum ivorense (assembly GCA_026724425.1). Lineage (NCBI taxonomy): Eukaryota > Viridiplantae > Streptophyta > Magnoliopsida > Fabales > Fabaceae > Erythrophleum > Erythrophleum ivorense. Next base: position 42,553,187 of record JAIUCV010000005.1, read on the forward strand.
ATAAGATTGTAATAACAAAGAACAATGTGTTTGTTAAGAAGGGTTATTGTAACCAGGGGCTGTTTGTTCTTAATGTTGAAATGAATGAGAATGCATCATCTTCTAATTATTTGAATGTGTTTATGATTGATTCTTTTGATTTATGGCATGCACGTTTAGGACATGTTAATAAACAATATTTAAAGAAAATACGTAAACTTGATTTAATCAATGTGACTAAAAATAATTTTTTAAATAAATGTGAAATAAATGAGATTAACCAAAAAGTCTTATTTTTCTACCAAAAGAAAAACTGAATTACTTTCTTTAATACACACTAATTTGAGTGATTTAAAACAAACTATGACAAGAGGTGAAAAAAGATATTTTGTAATATTTATTGATGATTTTTCAAGATATACTAAAGTGTATTTGTTGAGAAATAAAGATGAAACTTTGGATAAATTTCTTTTATACAAGGTAGAGAAAACCAATTAAATAGAAAAATTAAAAGAGTTATATTAGATAGAGGAGGAGAATTTATTTTATTTAATGAATTTTGTGAAAAAGAGGGAATTATTCATGAAGTGAGTCCTCCATATTCACCTGAATCCAATGGTGTTGTTGAAAGGAAAAATAGAACTTTAAAAGAGATGATGAATGCTTTACTTGTAAGTTCATTTATACCAGATAACTTGTGGGGTGAAGCTTTATTATCTGCTTATTTTTTACAAAATAGAATTCCTTACAGAAAGTTAAACAAGACACCATATGAATTATGGAAAGGCTTTATACCAAACTTAAAATATTTAAAATTATGGGAGTGTCTTGCGAAAGTTTTATTACCTGAACCTAAAAAGAGAAAGATTGGTTCTAAAACCTCTGGTTGTATGTTTATTGGTTATGCTTAACAAAGTGCTGCTTACAGATTTTTGGTTTTCAAAAGTGATATTTTAGATCACAATGCTATTATTGAGACTAAAGATGCGGAATTTTTTGAAAACATTTTTCTTTTAAAAGTTCAGCATACCTTTTAAAGAGTTGAGAATTCACCTATTTTTCATGAACATAATTTGAATAAGAATTTGGTTGAAAGTTTAAGGAGAAGTAAGAGATAAAGAAAAGAAACTTCTTTTAGAGATGATTTTTATACTTGTTTAGTTCAAAAAGAACCTTCAAATTTCTATGAAACTATTTCTTCTCCTGACACTAAATTTTGGAAAGAGGCAGTTAAAGCAAAAATTGATTTTTTAACCAAAACAAAATGTGAATTTTAGTAGACTTGCCATCAGGAGCAAAACCTATTGGGTGTAAATGGGTGTTCTGAAAAAAGTATAATCTTGATAGATCTATTGATAAATATAAAGCAAGACTGGTAGTCAAAGGTTTTTCACAAAAATAAAATATTGATTACTTTGATACTTTTTCTCCTATTACAAGGATTTCTTCAATAAGAATTTTGATTGCTTTGGCTTTAACTCATAAGCTTTATATTCATCAAATGGATGTTAAAATGACTTTTCTAAATGGTGATTTAGAAGAAGAGATTTATATGAAACAACCTGAAGGGTGTGTTGTTCCTGGACAAGAAAATAAAGTGTGTAGATTTGTTAAATCTTTGTATGGTTTAAAATAAGCACCTAAACAATGGCATGAGAAACTTGATCAAGTCTTGTTAAGTAATGGCTTTTCTACTATTGAAGTGGAAAGATGTGTTTACACAAAAATAATAAATAATGAGTGTGTGATTATCTGTTTATATGTGGATGACATACTTATCTTTAGTACTAGCCTGGATGTAGTGGAAGAAACTAAATGCTTCTTAGCTTCAAATTTTGATATGAAAGATATGGGTGAAGTAAAAGTAATTTTAGGTGTTAAAATCATAAGGAATGAAAATGGTATTTTATTATCTCAAGAACATTATATTGAAAAAATTCTTAAAAAATTTAGACATTTTGACAAAACTCCTTTAAGTACTCCTTATGATTCTAGCACAAAATTAGCAAAACATAAAGGTGATCTAGTGGCTCAATCTGAATATACACAGATTATTGGGAGTCTATTGCATTTGATGAATTTTACTAGACCAGATATTGCATATGCTATTTGTAGATTGAGTAGATATACCCACTGTCCAGATGATGACCATTGGTTAGCTCTTGTTAGAGTTATGAGATATTTGAGAGGTACCATGAATTATGATATATTTTATAATAGATTTTTCGCTGTATTAGAAGGATACAGTGATGCCAACTGGATCTCAGATTCAGATGAGATCAAATCCACTAGTGGTTACATATTCACCCTTGGTGGTGGTGCAATAACTTGGAGAACAGCCAAGCAAAATATATTAACAAAATCCTCAAGGGATTCTGAGTTTATTGCAATAGAGTTGGCTGGTATTGAGACTGAGTGGTTGAAAAAATTCTTAGCAGATATTCCATTAGGTGGAAAACTAACACATTTGGTATCTTTACATTATGATAGCCAATCGGCTATAGCTATGGTTAAAAATAAAGTCTTCAGTGGCAAGAGTAGACATATTCGATTGAGGCATAATATTATAAGGCAGTTGCTGAAAAATGGTGTAATCTCAAGCGATTATGAAAGATCAGAAGTGAATTTGGCAGATCCACTAACAAAACCCCTAGGGAAGAAACAAGTTATTGAAACATCGAGGGGAATGGGACTTAAGCTAACTTGAAATTAACAGTGATGGTAACTCAACCTCTGTGATTGGAGATCCTATGAAGAAGGTTCATATGGGTAAGAACAAGTCATATATTAATTCTACTAGCACTAAAATTGTTATCCCTTTCTATGGTTTGAGAAAGTGCTAAAATGCATTGTTAGAGAGGCTGAGCAAAGCTCTTAAGGACTTCGTATTCCTAATGGATGGTGTGTTCATTGTAGATACACTTGATGAAATCACCTGGATGAATGTGAAGTGGGGCCGCTTCTATGAGACTATGGCGAAGTCTCTAGAGCATTCATCGAATACCAGGCACGTGCATGGCCGTTTAAAGTGCCAAATCGCTATTAACAGCAGAAACTGTAGAGGTATACTCTGACTAATAAAGCCTTTAATACATAACAAAGATCTGTTGGTTCATAGAAACGTACATTTCACTGACATTTCTGTGTACTAAGAATTGTTGATCTAGGTCTAGTTTATAGTCAGAAGACATTAGATTCGAAACGTTTATACTCATAACAAAGCTCAGATAGTAATGATCCTTTTAACACATGTGGGGGATTGTTAGAAACATCAGTGTATGTGTGGCTTATGTGTGTGTGTTAAAAGAAAAGAAGTTTCACATTGACTAAACCAAAGAGGGCCTTAGTGTATAAATATTAAGGTGTGTTGGTAGGCTTGTAAAAGAGTCAAGAGAGGAGATGGGCTCGCGCGCTCACAACGACGGCCCAAAAACAGTTGTAATCTGTCCATTTGCCCCTTTGCGCGTGAAATAAATACGATTTTGGGCACTTTTTACTGAAAATTATTTTGAAAGATTACAAAATAATTTATACAAAATAGCTTACCAAAAAAAGCATTATTTTTAAGCAGTTTCAGATTTGAAAGGTTTGCTCTGTGGAACATTGGAGTTTTTTTTTTTCATGTTGATTTCCAGTTAAAATTCATTCTTTGACCAATTTATTTTCCTTCATTTCATTGTCCATTGAAACAATCAGAAATTGATTTTATCAAACAAATTTATCTTCAAATGTTCAAAAATAGTCTCATGAAAACGTTTTATTGCTGGCCAATGTTCAGAAACGGATTTGGTTTGATCTCTTTGTCTTTTAACATCCAGAAACCAAAAATCATTGCTATTATGAGGAATAAATTCGTTGCCCAACGTTCAATGTTCTGAAGCCTATAAATACCAAGCTCTAGAATTGGACAATTTGCACCAAGCTCACGGATAGTCTTCAGAGCTTCTCCTTTCCTCCTCTCAGCTCTCCTGAGCTTCTCTTTATCTCCCTTTTGCTGTTCTGTTGCCTTGCTCTGGCAAGAAGAGTTCGTTTAATCCTAGGGAGTTGTTGACTTGTAGCGAAATAACTCTTAAGGATAGTGTCCTTGGGCACGACTCATATTGCATTTTTTACTAACAAATTTTCTTGCAGCCAACAAAAGTATCTAACGAAAAAGAGACAATAAGCTCTTAAACCTAAATTAGAATCAAATCAAACTGCTCTAACAATTGAACATGATAAAAAAACATGATTAACGGATTCATCTGACTCATGAAAAAAAGCACATAATTTCTCAACTAGCATATGATGCAGACGGAGAACAAATGTTATTGGTAAAACATTCCACACTAATTTCCAAAAAAAAAAAAAGAACACCATAAAACGAAGTTTTCTCAACTTATCCTAAACTGTAAAAGTCAACTAACTATTGACTTGTGAATCTTGAAGTAATAATTGGTAACCATTATCCATCTAATACACATCAAATGAATTACCAGTCCAAACTCGAGAATCAGCTTGACCTATAATAGAAAACGATTTTTGTACTATTTGTTGAACTTGCTCCTGCAAACATAGTTGCTCTAAACCCCATACATAATTTAATGCTCTATCTTTCATGGAATCTTGACATGCTTTCTGTAATTAAAGAGGCATATATTGCTACTTAAGTGGGTTAGTTTAGTTTGTCTAAAGAGATAGTAGTATTACTAACAACTTAGGTTTAAATTTTTTAAGAATTTAATTTGGATAAAATTTAAAAATATTTTTATTTTAATAACAAAAAATTTTGAGATTGGTGCTAACATTCATTTTCATAAATTATCGTATACCTACCTAAGCAATATGATTATTTGCTAGGCCTTTAAATTTAAACTATCCTTAGATGTTGACCCTGACTCTAACTTTAGTACATAAAGTATCAATTGTTCAAAATACTCTTCAGATTTTCCTTTTTTCTTAGGTTATATGGTAAGGATATCTTACCTGAAGCCAACTTGCACATCATAATCAAGAGTATATTTTTTCCAAGTGATTTTAAGGGCACGCCTTCCACATTAGCCATGTGTATTTAGAAAAATAAATTCTTTTAGGTACGTACCTTAAAGTTTAAATTGAGTACTTATACTGAGCATACCTCCTTTACTGCTAAGCCAACCCTTTGGTCTTACACTCCTTAGACTTAAACTTATAGGTTGGGATCTAATTAGAGGGTTAAATATTAAAGAACAACCCAAAATAAAATGTAAACCCAAGACAAAATCCTTAGACTTAAACTCATAGTTCGATATCTGACCTAGGGGTTTAAAATTAAAGAATAATTCAAAAAAGAACATATATCCAAGACAATTCATAAACTAATACCTAGGCTGAGACCTGAAGTAATAGTTGAAACCTTAGACCATAACTCACGGTAGTCAAATTCTTCAATCCCCAATATAAAACTGAAATCATCTCATAAATTTGCAAAGCCAAACTAAATTTGAGCAAAGAAAAAGGGATTAACATTCAATAAAAAATTATAATCAAATTCATACTAAACAAAATAAAAATTAATTCCTCATTGAGAGAGAAGATGAATTGGGTAGATATACCTATACTTAGTGCCCTGTGGGCTCTTTCCTAGTTTTGGGTTCTAGGCAAGGGCTTGCAATTATGAAAATTTTAGGACCTCCACACTTAGGCTTTGTCTGGAGATGTAGGATTAAAAGATACTTCTCATTATTTTCCTGAAGGAAGTTTCTGTTGGCAATCAAGATCATGCCCTTGTAATTGGAAATTGATTAGGTTTGGTGTTTCTGCTATTTAGTCCATTTTGTTTATTGAAGAGCAATTAGTTTTATTTCACTTAATCTTCAGTTCTTTTTTCTCCTCTCAATTCTAGTTTGATTTTTCAAATTTATATGGTGATTGGGATTGAAGAATTTGACTATTTGACATTTCATTTTAGGTCTCAGCTTATGAATTTATCAATTGACTTGGTTTTATAGTTCTGTTTTGGATTGTTCTAAGGAGCCGTTTAGTATATTATGATAACTTCATTTTCTCATAGATCATGATATCTTAGATTTCAGGATTGGACCATAGTATCTAGTATGTTATTATGTGATAACAATTTGGCATTTGAGATAATACGCTGAAATCACATTCTAGGCAAAAAGATATGATCTAATAACGGCCAAAATATTCTATTATCTCATATCAAAGGGTATCGTGTAATAAATTTTCTCATGTTTCCAATTTCATCGTTATATTTTTATAGTAATTAACTCCACAACAAAATTATAAGCATATAAATTATAATATTATAAATTTTTATTTTTTCAATATATGAATGAAGAGGCAATAAACAACAGATAAATTTTTTAATTTTTAAAGTTATATTTCTATTCAAAAATAGTAAAAATAGCATAAATTTATACTATGTAATTTATTTAAACTTGAATAGATAAATAATATTGATTAACATATATAATCACTAGACATTTGTATCTTACAGCACATAGATGTAGAAAATTATCAATTGTCATGCCAAACATAAGTATAATGAATATCATAACATCTTATATACTATGGTATCTAATATCATAATATGTAAAATATGGTGCTATTTAAGATTAATGTATACCAAAACCTTATTAACTTTTAATCTTTTAAGTTATGTTTCATCATATGAGTTTGAGTCTAAAAGGGTGTTTTGTACAATATTAAACTTCATGTACTAAAGTTATAATTAAAGTACATTTTAAGAGGTAAAATATATTTTAACTTTTAACACGTGGCTGTCATATGGGTAAAAAATTAAAATTCATGATTTATTAACATTTTTACTTTTTATAAAATTTTAAAATTGTTTTGCATGATTTTAAACTTCATTTCTTAAAATTGTAATTAAAGTACACTTAATTAGGATAAAGTGTATCTTCTCCTAGATTTTTTCTGGTAGTCCGTTGGTTGATCAGTAATCTTGTGTCATGAAAAATGATATAGAAAGCTAGTTCTAAGTCTTAAGTTTTGGACATATGTGATGAGATTGATCCATGCCTTTTTTATAGTGATCTTTCCATTAAACTTGAATACATTGTGAATGGCTATCTAACATAAATGTTATGTTCATATTGCTAGGCTCCCGGAAGAACATGTTTGAGGCATGTCTTGTTCTTCAAGTTCAAAGTTGATTCACCAAAGTATACATATACAAAAGCATTTTTTTGACTGGTGAAAAGAAAATGCTTTAACTTTCAAACTACCAATGTCTCCTTCCACTAAACTTTTACTTATTGTTGAATCACAATTTGTTCCAAAAAAATATCGCAGTAGAAAATCAGAATGAATACAACTAGTGGCAGCAAAAATGTACGAACTACAAAGCATCAAGAAGACTTTAATAAGAAATTCATATATGAACTTACTGCAGTATATTTTCCTAACTTCACATCTTCTGCACAAATCACAGTTATTACTACTTAATTGGTTGGCTTCAGTGAATGGGCAACTTCAGTACCTATTTTACACAGCAATTGCTTCTTAGTGCAAAAGAAGTATGATGATAGCTATGATTATTTTTCTTCCAAACATGATAGGTGAGTGCTTTTCAAACCAAGCCAAGGGATGCATAGTTTGATCTATTAATTTCCCTATGAGAATGCCTTGTTTTTTGCCAATCCGGTTTATTTTACAAGTGCAAATAGAAGACATGAAAAGAATTAGTAAATATGGATAAAATAATATATATGAAGAACTTACTATTTATTTTTAACAGGTTTTCAACAATATTATCAGAACCGAATTAAACCAACCAATTCAATCGGAAAACCAGTAAATCAACTATCTGTTCGGTTTGGAAATATCTTAAAACCAGTTTACCTTAGAATTAGTCAAATTTAGTCAAAAATTGAGTTAGACCAGCCGATTTTAGATGAAAACTGACTCTAATCTTATAGTTGAATGGATTTGTAGTGTTTTCATATATTATTTCGCAAAATTGTCTTTTTGGCATCACAAACTGTGTCCCTCTAAATTGATTAGTGCCAACACCTTTGCCTTTAAACTAGCAAACACTTTCATCTATTAGGTGCAATATTTAATACAAAGCCTCATTGTATTTCTATTTTAACAAATCAAAATAATCATATTATGATTCAAACTCTTGACCTTTAAATTGATAAACTACACCTTTACTATGAAGTCACTATTATTGTTTTGTTTATAATTGTAAAGTTTTAATATAATAGCTTAAAAATAAAAATAAAATTTATATAATTTTCATTAAAATTATATAAATATATTTTAATATATAAATGAATTAAAATTTAAATATTAGATCATGTTTGATTTATTTTTATGTATAACTAGTCATAAGATTTTTTAAAATTGATTAATATTTACTTGTTATTATTTATTATATTAAATTTTAATATATAAAATAAAAAATATATATTTAATTATTATTGATTCGGCTATAGTTCAACAACAATTAAATTAATGAATTGTGAATTGGTGTTTTTATTAGTTCAATAATTAGTTTTGGTTAAAAATGTTGATTTTCAACTATTTTAAAATTTAAATAAAAATAACAAAGGAAATGGACTCTCAAAGTCTAAGAGTCCCCCCAAAAAAAAGAGTTAATGTTGAAATGCCTTCTGATTTGGTAGAATGCTGTCAACTTTCCTTAATAAGTGGAATCTCAGATTAGAATAAATCTAGTGTCATATCTGTGCAACTTTTCAACAGTAATCCATCAAATCTCACCACAGTTCACACATTTTTTTTTCTTTTAATGTAACAACACGGGATTTGCTCATTAAATTAGATTAAATCACCACTATTTATCAGCAAAGCAAACTTTAATCACAACATTCATCAGGTTTCATGCAGCTCATAAATGCCTTTTTTGTATAGCTTATTTCTTTGATCTTTGCTCATGAGAAAGAAGCTTCCCAATTCACAGAAATGGCCAAATAGTTGGATGACTTGTTTTACAGTCAGAGTGTAATCTCTCCTGGTGTAAAATTAATACCCTTCACCTTTTCTTATCTATTTTGGAATGTAACTAGAAAAACAAGCGATAGACTATAAACGGGCACTAACTATTCTACCTTGTATTAATTAGTTAAATGTGTAAACATATTGACACCCATTGCTACACTAATCCCACAAAAACTATTCTACAATCTACATCATGTTCCAGGACCCTTTAGAAGTACGCTGCCACTTGACATTCTCCCATTGCTTAACAAGTTCATCATATCTCTCGGCGGATTCAATGGCAAAATCTGTCAGTGAGCTGATAGCAACTGACATTCCAGCACAAAGTACCTTAATAGCAACTTCAGCCATTTTTTCTGGGGTCATTACCTCTTCAACCTGACCAACTTCCACCATTTCCATATTATTTCCACTGAATTCTTTTGATCCAACTTGATTTCGATGAGAAGAATCTTCTCTTAGCTGTTGTTGTGCATAGATGGACCCCATACCAGCAGCGAAAAAGTCCAGCCCATCAAGCACTGCTGTTTCATGGATGGCATCTAGACGCCTTGACCATTGAACACAGAGTCCAAATATTGGATGAGTGCCACTGGACCGGCGAGGAGAGCATGGCGGTAACTTGGATACGTCAGGCTCGGATCTCACGCACCGGAGAAGCCAGCCGGTTAGTGCATGAATATAGGATCTTTGAGAAGTGATCCATGATTCAAAACTGGCTCTCCAGTTCCTCAACTCGGTTTCCAGATTAGAGGCTGAACGGGCAAGCCTGTGTGGGTCAGTTATTGATATGGAAGACTTTTTTCTGGGATTTGATTTAGAAGCAGTGCCAGCTAGAAGAATCTTGGCCTCATCTAAGGTTCTCTTCTGTGTCTGATGACATTCTGCCATCACTTTCCACATCCTTGCCAGCCTGCACTTGTATTATATTGAAGAACTATGAGTTGAAGCATTATCATACAAATTTCCATGTGTAGTTAGTTTGTAAAAGCAAGAAATGCATAATTCTTAGCTTATGGGTTGTTTTGCAACAAAATTGATGTATTGAACAATGTTTAGTATTGAACAATGTCTAATGCGAGTCTGTAAAAACTAGAATGACCTCATATGTAATGGTATTATTCCTAACAATGGCTAGCATTTCTATAATGGTTTTTCAATTAGGAAAAAAAAAAAAAGAAGATTTAGGTGAAGTCAATAATATTTGCGATCAACATTACATGATTGACTTCTTCAAAAACGTATTTCTATTAAGTCATAATTCCAGTGAAGAATTTAATAGCAAACATGTAAAAAAACTTGACCCACTTTTTTAGCTCAAGAAAATTAGTTTGCATCTAAAACAGGGAAAAACAGAAATTACTTGTATGTAAAGTCTGAAATACATGAATTTAAAAGTAAGTTGCATGGTGATAACGATTTCCACGCATACCCTTGCACCAATTCAAGAAGTTGAGGGTGCAACTCTTCATCCCTTAGGGTTTCGATTCTCTTGGAAATAGCTTCAACCGAGTGCATTGAAACCATCATCTGGGTATGTAGATCTCTAATAGCTGCCCTTGTTTTATCCACTGAAGAGTGGTCCTCTCCCTTTACATCCTGGTTCTTGAGTTGCATACATTTCTTCTCATATGCAATTCGGACACGTTCTCCAGACTGTTGAAGAAGGAAGCGAACACAGTGATAAGTTTCTCATCATTAAAATTGATGTAATCATAAGCAGGATGTCCTGTAACAATAATAATCTAATAAAATTTAAAACCTAATCCTATTAAACATGTCATGGAAAGATTTATACTTAATTATTGGTTAGAGATATTATGATTCTTTAGGTTATATAGAAGCTAAATCTCTTCTCTTGCACGAATATTACTTGTAAGTACGTATTTAGAATTCAATCAAGTTAGTACATTAGGCAATGTAATTGCCATTGAAAGATTGGAAACCGTTGGTGGTATAGGTCAGTTCAAGAGGGCTGGAGGTGTAGAATAGCTAGAGATCCTACTCAACAGGGAGAATTTGAACTAGGAAATTATGAAGCACTTGCAAGTATGTGGGCAAGACACGTAGATGTCAAGACAAGTAGATGTCAATGTTTAAGCTGCAACTATATTCAAAGGAAAAAAACTACAAATGCAGTGAAGTGAAAGTATTTCCTTATGACTAGTCTGATAGTAATGCTCAGATGGCCGATAATAAGTGATAAAGAAGGTGAGAACTAGAGAACGGTTGGGAATTAAACTGGGTAGATTAATAGCACTTTCAAGGAATAGAACTCGGCTTCCTTTTCATGGAGTCAAAAGATTCTTTTTTTTTTTGGGTAAAAAAAAATGATAATGAGAATATGTTACTCCTATACTACCAAATATGGCGCCAGTAGCATTTGTGGTATCCCTTTTCTACTCCACACCCATATTTACTAAACCCGTAGCATCTATATTTGTATTATGGTGTAGGAATCAGCAAAGTGATGAGGCATACTTAAAAGATTGCGCATGAGGTGATTTTCCTAAAAAGGACTAACCACCAATATGAGCTCCTAAAGCTAGGGGAATTTGAGCTTGTGCAGCTGGGGTGATTGTGAAGCTCTTATTGGATCCCTTTTACCAAATGAGCCAACCCATATTGGTGGAATCATTCTATTAAATTAATAGTGGAAAGGGTCAAAGCGAGTAGGTCCACATTTAATGCATCGGGCAGGAAATCACCTCATGAATAAATAAGTTTTGTTCACTCCTTAAGGATAAATTAAGTCAAGATGAAGGAGTGACTACATGGAAGCTTACTAATAGAAAAGGCTAAACGGAGAACATTGTGAATAGATTGCAAAAGGAAAGAGTTACAAGTTCAAACTTCAAACCGCTGTAGTTGAGGCTATATTTTCACTGAGTAAATATCTCTACCAGAGCATAGATAGCTCAGAAATATACCTTGACTTCCTCGTATAGCTTCTTCTCCCATGCATATAACCTGTCTAATGTCGAATGGTGACTACCAGAAAACATACTGGAGTCCTCTGAGAGATCGTTACTGCTTTCATAACCTTCTTCTCTGGTGCTTGAACAATTCATTAAAAATCTTGATGAGGAAGAGCGTGAAGAAGCTGACCGGAACAGAGCCACTGGGTTCAACAATTTCGTTGCTGTAAAAGAAATACAATTTGATTTTATATTCTTGATAATTTTTGCACACATATGACTGAAACAAAAATAACTAAAACGAAATCCACTAAGAGGAAAGTGGCAAAACGAACATTATAATTCCATCAAACCTGAGAGTTCATTAGATGTTAGTAAATACTGAGCTTTCTTAGCCTCTAACAATGCTGAGACTTCATTGGCTGCATTGCAGACTATTGTGAACTGAGCTTCAAGATCAGTGATCACTTCTGCCATGCTTGTTGGCCTTCGGTTTACATAAACAGTAAAACCTGGTGTTTCATCCTTAGTTTCTTGATTGCCAATTGTCATATCCTGGCGGCTAGATTCAATGTGACCAGCAGTTTGAGCTTTTGATACTTCAAAACTTGTACTACCATGGACTTGTGAGTTTTTGACTTCATGCTCAGTCTCAGTTTCACAGTCTGTTCCCTCCTCTTCCTCTTCCTCTTCCTCATCATCGTCATCAACATCTTCAACCGTGACTTCTTCCTTTTTGGAGGAATTTACATCAATTTTGTTTCTTTCCTCTGCTACATTTCTCTTTCCAACAAACTCCTCTTGTTCAGTTTCATCTTCCTCCAAGTCTGGTATTCCCTCTTCTTCGCGGACCTGCCTCAATTCTCTGGTCTCATCAACCATAATTGTGTGGTCTAGGCTACTCTGGGTCTGGTAACCGTAGTAGTCTAATGATGAAAACGGGTTCCAAAAGAAATCCCATTGGGATGTTTGAGGTGAAGGAGGAGGAATACTGGGTCTGTTATTGGGAGAATAAGAAAAGATTGAGGGATTCATAGGTGAGGAGGATTGCATACCAAAAAAACCATCAACACCAAACTGCTGGTGCATTGGTGAATACGTTTCAACTCTCACCATTTCCGGTGACTGAGGCCTCTCCTCAACTGAAACTGCTGGAGTATAACTTGACATAAGGTAATTCACTTTCAGTGTTGAAGAATTTGGTTCAAACTTGATAGTTGTTGGTGTGAAGGGTTTTGATGATATGGGAATAAAGCCAGGATTGTTTTTTTTCTTCACAGGTGTGAAAGGTGGGGTTATGAAGGAATCTAATAAGAACTCACGCGGCTCATCTCCTTCGACATAGTCACGAAGAGCAGCTGAGACCCTTTTCATAGACTGGATGTAGGCCATGTGTCCCGAAGCAAAGCGAGTTCTTTGCTCAACAGCTTGTTTGATGAATTGTTTTCTATCTTTGCAAAGCTGAACTGCTTCTTCATCATCTAGCCTTGATTGAGAACATCCCATATCTCTTAATCGGGGTTTCCTCTTCTATCTCAGGCTTGCATTGAAAGGGAAATCAAAGGAGAATCTTGCTTCAGATCTCGCCAGATTCATAAATAATTCACCAATGTATTCTGCCATGCACAATATTAAAATATCATCAAAAGAAAAATAAAACTAAGAAATACATTTGAGTTAAAAAACAAAAACCATTTATGCTACGAAGGTATGATGCTTTTCTTTATGTTCAAGTCAGTAGAAGGGGGGTTGTGAAAGTCAGCCTTTCACAACAGAAGCATCTAAAGGAAATTCTAGGAGTCATCCCTCTGTTTTCTACAGAACCAAACTATGCGCTATCATGGAGAAATTTTGATCTGGGAATATTTCTTTTCTCAGAGGTAGATAAACAAAAACCTGAAGTCCTTAAATCCAATGCAAAGCGAAAACAGTATAACATTTTATACAACATTGAAAAACACTGGCCACTGAGCCCAACCAGCAGAAAAAAACCAGTAATCATATACTAGAAAATTGTAATTTCAATGTGCAGAAATGCATGAGTTATGTTGAAATTAGGAAAAGTTCATGTGGGAACAAATTAAAGAAAAGACAGAGGCTTTATTGTGTAGCTTAGAAAATACAAAAAAGAAAGAAGTAAAGGTTCGAAGTATAAAAACAAATTATCAAGTACCATAAAAGTGCTGAAAAACATAAAATCAGAGTACCCACCATCAAGATTGTAATTTTGAGAAAGATGAAAAATTCCAAGACACCCTTGTACGATTTTTTTTCCTTGAAGAGTGGGATAAAAAAAAATGGTGATACAAGTACAGGAAGAAGATGATGATGAAGCAGCCTAGAATGCAGAAAGAAAAACTGATATGCAGTTATTGGGTTTGGTTAAAGAATGGAGGTAGAGAGTGGAGAAGTATACCCGACAACTGCAGGCGGAACTGGACGGAGCTTTGATCACGGTGAGGGAACCAGGGGGGGAGAGTCAGAAAGAGAGAGAGAGAGTGAGAGAGAGACGTTACGAAAAGCAACGGTCAAAACACAAGGTGGAAGAAAAATATAAAAAGAAAAAAAAATGGAAAAGAAGGCAAAATAAAGTAACTGGTTGGGTAGCTGCTATTAAAGGGCGAACACAGGGGATGAGGCAGCGAGAATATGACTCTGTACGATTGCCCTTAATCTTTCACGAAATTTCTTGACTGCCACTGTTCTTTTCTTTCCCCTTATGTGATTTTGGAAAATAATATTTTCATATTATATATATATATATATATATACATTTTTGTATTTTTTATTAATTTAGTATAAAATAATAAATTATGTAACTAATCTTTGCAATAAAATATTATAGATAAAATTAAGTATGAAAATTATATAAATATAATGATTTAACTCACCAATGAGCGAAGTAAAGATTCAAGTTTTATTAGCACTTGAGTCCTGAAAATTCTTTGATTTTTTTTTATCATTTTTATCGATTAATATATCATTTAATTTAATAAATGGTATACTTATGATTACTTTCTGTATTTAAAATCTTTTTATATTTTAGTTGATAAATATTATTATTAGTTATAGACCAAATTTAGTTATGTTCACTGCTTCATTAGAACCATAATTCTCAATTACGCGTAAACCCATGTCTTTCAAATAGGTAGCCCACTTTTTTTTTCTTTTTAAATTAATGATTCTTTGCTATACAATATAACCACTCATTTAATACACAAAAAGTTAAAAATAAAAAATAATAATTGTATGAATAAAAAATAATTTTAAAATTTTTATCTTTAATGATTGTCTAGTGATTAATAAATAATCTTAAATAATATTCCAAAGGTAAAATATACATTTTATAAAAAATTTTATTTCTTTTTAATTTCCCTTCATGCTATCAAACATGCGGAAAGTGTTATGCAGACGAGAATTTTGTTACACTTCATTGCCATCACGTACAAATTGTCCAAATAGTAATGGTATTCTCATTATTTTATAAAAAGAAGAAAAATTTATGTATAATTATTTATTTTTATTAAAATTTTTAATTAAAACACAACATGTCTATGATTCTTTAATAATATTATAGTAAATGTATAATTTTTATAAACAATTGTATAATTCTTTATCATGATAATATTAAAAAATTATATATTTATTATATTCTAATTAGAGATATCAATAGCAAAGGTATAAAAAACTACACCTAAATTTAATTTTAAAAAATACTATCATAAATTTTTTTCTTATACCTAATTCTGAGAGAAGAAAATTGATGATTTAGTATTATACCTTTTTTTTGCTATTTATATTACTAAAAAATATTTTTATTTTTATTTTTGTATAATGATTAAAAAAATAATATAACTGATTTGTTTGTGTGCCCTTGAATACTTTAATAAAATTTTATGAAAATGGCCCGTAAATTACCCTTCATCCTATATGAATTATACGTGAAGTTAAATGAGTGTAAATCCTTTCTCTTGCTGCATACAGTAAAGAAATGAAATTTCGAGTTTAAACAATATGTCATTGTGGCACCAATTTAAATTCGCTCTAGTCGTACACTGATTAGAAGGGTTTTAATTAATGATTTTTATACTTTTTTCTTAAATTTAGATTTCAAGTTATAAATTTTAAAAAACATTTATAATTAAAAGGTCAAAAATTAAAATTTTAAATAAAAATTAGATACAAATCTTTTAATACTTATAATTTTTAACCTTTTCAATTATATTATTTATCAATCCAAATCCGTTGTGTGTGACATTGAGCGGGTTTGGTACGAAAACAAAAACGAAACAGAGAAAGGGAGGAACGCACGCATTTCCACACGATGAAGACTGAATAACGTATAACAGTTATTCTTAGTGGGCCCTACGTTTGGGGTGTGGGGTCCACAGTTCACACTCTTCTTGCGTTCTAGTTGAGAGTAACGAATGAAGGCTTTGGTGGGCGCGTTGTAATTGGTGGGGGAGGAGGAGGACAGTTTGGTAATTTAGGTAAGATTGAAAAGGCTGAAAAATGGCAATAAAGATATTTATAAAGAATATGGAAAAGCAAAAGAAAAGAGGGAACTTGGACCCACCGTACCAGGATGCCTCGGTATCGCCTCCCCTCGCTATTGCTGAACCTCTTATCGTTATATGTCAAAAATGCCCTTAATATTAGTAATACATGCAAAGACAAAAATTATTTGTTGCGACGTAATATTTTAAAACTAATATAATATCTTTTCCTTGGTTCAACATAGAATAGATAGAACTTCTCATCCTTGAGGATGACAAAATTTTTAATTTAATTTGTTTTCAAAGTGTATATATATATATTTAATTAATTTAAGGCCCATTTAATATGTAATAATATTTTTTTATGAAAATAAGATAAGAAAGAGATGGAAAATAAAAAAATTCTATAATTTATAATCATGTTTAATATGATTTTAAAAAAATAAAAATACCATTTTATTTTTTAATTTGGTGAAATAGAAATGTAAGAATGAAAAAGAATAGTGAATAAATGATTAAAATATCCTCAATTTTTATATTTGTTAAACTAATGTGAATTTTACTGAATTACTGATGCAGGTCTAATTCAATAAAATACATATGTGGCCTTTATATAGTGAAATAAGCATGCCTAGTGTCTACAAAAGCTAAAAATGCTAAATGTAATTTGTAAAAAGGTTATGATTTAGCAACTGTAGTGCTCTAACTTTGTTTTTTGGTTTTTGTGGTGGGTGGAATACTAAGCATGATCGCTTTATCAAATTAGAGCCTAGTAAAAATTCTGTTAGGGTTCGATCGGCATTAGATTCACAAATAGAGAAACTAGATTGGTTAGGGAATAAAATTAAGAACTATACATTTCAAAAAAACCAAATTAGGATTTTTGGAACCTTTTCAAGTATACAAATTGTAATTTATTTTAAATTTTAATACTATTGATTATATCTTATTTCTGCAACAAAACTTTTTTATTTTGGTTTTCAAAAGATAGTGTAGTTATTAATTTAACATTTCATATATTTTTGCATTATTTTAGTACATTAGAATATAATTTGTTTTACTCTCAAGATATTTTCCTTTGTTATTATGGTTAGGATATCGGAGACTTTGTCCGAATTATTTTTCTTAGCAATAACTTCAAAATATTGGATTATCAAAATATTATGTAATCTTAATTTCAAACTTTTGGAAAGATAAAATTAAAACAAATCATAGCTTTAGATATTGAAGCGATGATACAAAAAATTTTTAGACTATCAAATTGATTATCACAGTATGTGAGGATCAAAATAAAATAGTCTCCATTTTTGTAATGAAAGTGGTAATACAATATTTGGAAGGACTGGGCACCTATCTACGTAAAAATTTCCCTCCTTTTCCTGCCACGCTGGGGCCGAGCTAGAATTGTGAGGCTTTCTGCATTAACAGCATTTAGCTATAAATCTTTAAAATGGAGGCGAGTGTTATGTAAACTAAATGCCATGTAAATTATGCACCAATGTTTAGAAAATGGAACTAAACATCAAATTCACATAATGAGCGATTTACAGTTCAATGATTATATAAGAATAAATATGTATAATATTTTATAATTAAATTGATATATATATTATAAAATAATATTTTAAATATATATAAATATTTAAAAATATAAAAAATAGTTAAAATATTTTGCATATAACAATAAATTCATGTGAAATGAGTTGAATAATACTTATAAAATGTCATAAATATCTATCACAAAATGTTAAAATTATATTTTAAATAAAAAAATCATAAATCAATTATTGATCAATTCATTATCAAATTTGTCGGTTTTTTATCAATTTTTTTAATCTAGTTTTAAAGGTTAAATGAACTAATTTTGTAACTGGTTCATCAGATTTTTGATTTGATCCGATTTTCATAATCATGTTATGCACATAAAATTTTATTATTCCTCGTTTAAGAAAGGCAATTTTTTTCTATCTTTATGAAGATTACCCAGCATGCGGTATATGATAAGGAAACTTTCTTCTTGATAGGGATGGGGGTGGCGTTAGATTCCCCAGCCTCAAGAATATAGGGATGGAAATGGAGACTATACTAATATTAGGATATCCTTCATTGTATTCAATTGTTTAAGTATATATACGCCTAAATTAATATTTATACATTTATAATTTATACCACTTAATTTTAATATTTTTAGTTATATATATTTAAATTTAGAATAATATTTTTTATTTTTCAAAATTTCACTTGATTTTTATAATATTTTACTTACTCACCTTAAAATGTTATGAGATAGGAATTTCCGTAATTCCTTGTTCCCCAATAGTGAATGAGGATGGGGGAATTTTATCCTCTGGAATAGGGAAGTAGGACAAGAGAGGATGATAAATATGAATTTAGTCTATCCCTCTCCATTTAGACCAAACTACTTGTCAAAATACATAATGATTAAATTGCTTTTAGGAGCTCTAATTATATTATTCTCAAATAACTTTCAATAGAACTAACTCCTACGACTGAAAACCAATCCATTAAGAAATGATAAATCGACAAGAACAAGAATAAAGAGAAGTCTTTCCATCCCCATCCCACCTCATTGCCATCTTTATTCTCACTATTGATTTAGATGTGAGATTTTCAAAAGGTCTTAATATATATGCTGGCCGGTGCTATATCATGATCCAACAATATTTCTCCTAATCTTTAATAAATTTTCTTATCTTAATTAACAGAGAATAATGGAAAAAACTACTCAATATGTACTTTTATACCGAAAGTATGAAACAGCTTGGTATGTTTAAGTATAGGGATTATGAGGCCTCTTGCTGAGATAATTATCTATATATACGCTTAAGTGGAAAGTGCGTAGGGCATAATGACAAAGATTCTCGAACGTCATCATATAATTATATATATATATATATGAAGAATCGAATCATTCGCTTGTCATCAGGAGAAGGCAGCTCTGTGAAATGAATATCTTCCTCTTTGTCGGTTCTTACTTCTCACTCATTTCCATCATGAGCTTTCGTGCACCCACCCAACAAGCAAATTCACTTTATGGCCAATTATGAGAAGGGATCTCCTTTCTCTGTAAATATCAATGATGAGGATATAATGCATAATTTCATATCTTGAAAATAATTTTAGTAACTATGGACTATATAACCAAGAGTTGTTTAGTTAGACGAAAAGAAACATTTTTTGTACATTGGTTAACTACAATTTACTCTTTTGTCATTTAGTTTGGGGTTTTTTTTTTGTTCGAAATTATTTTGTGCCCTATGTTCAATTTTTTATGGTTTGTTTCATTATTATTTAGGTCAAAATTTTAGTTTGGTATTTGAAAAATGACTCAATATTAATTAGCACTACAAGAAAATGAAAAAAATAATAAAGGAATATAGTCCCTTGCAAATCGGATTAGTGAGGGATTGTCGAGAAATGATAAATCTCTCACCAATTATCTTAATTTTGGAGGGAACAAATACGCAAATTTTTGTGATAAGATAAAGAGAGATTATTTAGGGTATAAATCTTTGCTTTGGACAAGGAATATATTCCTTGTTAATCAGTTGCTAACTAGTAAGAGATTATTGGGGCATTGAAATTCCTTTGCTAAATCTATCATTAGTCATTTAGAGATAGAATAGTGATAGATATTTCCTTACTAATCAAATTTTAAATTAGTGAGGAAGCCCTCGTTCAATTTAAATAAAACCTAAACCCTAGACTCCCAAACTAGTTTTGTTCTTTTGCCTTCCTTCTCTCCAAAATCACAATTGTAGCCATCATCTTCACCCTAAATCCCTATATCTTCCTTGACCATTTTTGTCATCATTAGCAATTTTCTTTGGTCTCCATCTAGTTCCTATCATCTAGGGCCATGGGTTTTGGTCATGGAGCTCATTGGTCACTCTTGCCTTCACTCCAACCTCGAACACATTGCTTTTGGCTTGCTTTCTACTCAAATCAATGTTGACATTATCATTGCCCTCACCTTCCTTAACATTGTTGTGGTTTCATCCTTTTCCTGTGTCCTTTATTTCTTCATGTTTCTCAAATTACTAGATTGTTCATTGGTTCCAAAAAAATTTGCAAAGAGGATTGGTTAATGTCTTTTGCAAGACTTGTCTCTTACTTTTGTTAAGAAAATTGAATATGTCTCTTGGATAAAACCAAAATGCTTCAGTATTTCTTTGGTTTCTATTATGAGTTTTGATAATGATTAGGGATTAATATGTTGATTGAACTTAGGGGTTTATTAGTCTCCCATCCTTTGTTCGATTTTGATAGAAAGAGGGATTGTGAATTGATATTTTGAATAAGCTGGGTTTTCAATTATCCTCATGTGTTTCAATTTTGAGTTGAATAAGCTGAGTCATGTTTAGAAATTGGGAAGCATTTAAATTATGAGATATTAGATATATACTTATGGATTACAAAACCAATAAATATGATAGATGTTATTGTGTTGTAGGTGGATGAGTGAAGCAGGAAGCAAATTTTATAGATTATAAATTTGTTAACATGTTTTTTTTAGATTGAATTGTATTTTACATAGTAAGTTCCTTGTAGTTATACTTGTGAGGTGTTATGTGACACTCACCTTTACTCTTTCTCCTTGTTAACTAGTGATATAATTATATCAGCAATCTAAAATAACTTAGGTAAGAGTAACTCATATACCTAATTTATCATATAACATTTTCATAAAATAATCATACATCAATAGAAATGAAATCTTATTCAAACTCATGTTTTATGAAAAAGTACTAGCTACCTTATCAAATGCTTGAATTACACACTAAAATGCTCCACACTTCTCATGGTAAATCAACAAAATCCTCCTAAATTTAATAGCATCAAATGCATACATTACACATCGTTTACAATTACACAACAATTAGTAGTTAGTTCTTTTAAAGTTGTAAATTCATTGTGGCTGACCTAATGCTTTCCAAGTGCTTGTTTTCCTTTTCTCATCGATGATTCAATTTCTCAAGTAGTGTTCCCAATTCCTAAATTCCAATAACAAATACATAAATTTCAAGCAAAATTCCCCTTTTCCAAATCATTACAATTCGGCCAACATCACCAAATAAAGTAGAATTAAGATTTTACCTAGTATTTCCTCTCCTTCCTTCTTTTCCTTCCTTTCGAGCCAAATTACACTCAAAATTCTTAATTATCTAACAAGTCCTTCTTCTCTAATTTCATCCATGGAAAGAATTATTCTTCATAAATTTTGTAAAATACACGTAGTCCTAATTCAATAGTCAAATTGAAAAGAATTACCTAAAGAATTTTCCTTATTAATTCCTTCTTCTCAACAAGGAGCAACTTCCAAAGTCAAATATAAAATTAGGAGATGAAATTGGTACCACTAAGAAGCTTACAAAATTCTACACATTTTTTCCTTTTACAATAGAAAGAAAAAAAAAACTTAGAAATACCTCATGCAAACTTGTGAATTTCCTTCTCTACTCCATCAACAATGGCATTCAGGCCACCCTTTTTCTCTCTTCTTAGAAAGCTACTCCTAAATGAGGAAGAAAGGTGGTTGCACAATGGTCAGTGGAGATGCATTAATGAAGTTTAACTAATCTTGTATTAGCTTTCACATTCTTAGATAAGCATTGTAATTAGGATTAGAGACTTATGCTTCATAAGTTGATAATAGAGGTAGATTGGAGTGGATTAGGTGTCACTTTCTCCAATTAACCATGTAATTAAACTTTGTGGTTTCCCTCTTTAGTGGGTGTACATTCATGCAAGGAGATTGGAAAGATGGATAATGTAATTTAAGATTTGGTAATGTGGCTTCATTCTAAAGTGGTGTCTAACATATCTTTTATGTTGGAGTTGACTCTTCGACTTCATTAAGCATACCAAGTGGTGTTTTTAAAGTATGATCTAAGTATCAAGTCATTGCCTAAATACCCATTAGCTTTAAGTATAAAAATTACTCTTCTTTCTCCTAATTCTTCGTTCATGTAATTTAATTAATTAATTTCATGACCATTAGAATTAATACTTATATATATATATATATTAGATAATTAAATTCTACTTCATAATCTTCTTAGCTATATTGCCAACTTCCTAAATTAATAAGAATTATACTTATTGGAAGTAATAAACCAAGATTAATCTTAATACATATACTAAAAGTTATATCTCTTAATTTTTTGTATTCTTTGCATTAGGGACTTAGTTCCTAATTCTTAATTTTACTAGTAGTTTATCTTAAGAAAATTCTAGTTGTGACATATATACTCCTTCGCAATACCCTTACCAAACAAGGAGGAAATTGATTAAAAAAAATTAGTTGTCAAATTGACAAGGGATTTTCCCTCATTATTGAGAATAGCAATAGGATGGCAGCAAGAGATTAGAGAGAAAAAAATTCTTTCACTATTTAGTGACTAATATATAATGAGGGTCTTATTTCTTGGTGTTTCCTCGTTAAACTTTCGCTAAAACTATGTATTGGTGGAATGGTGAGAGAATTGTCCCTTACTAAATCCTTTTTTCCTTGATGTGTAGCTCTTTCAAAGATTTTATTATTATTTTAATATTAAAAAATTATAATCTTGTTTTAATCTTATACAATTTTTTATTAATATATATTTTGAAAATTTTCATTAATATATAACTTTTTTTGATGGCCCTCTTAATTAAAAATAATTAAAATTTTACATATGACTCCATCAATTTTTTTTTTTTGTATATAACTCCCACAATACATTAGAAAAAGAAATTGGTTATGATAAAATATGGTCTTTTGTGGGAAAAATTAAAATGTGCATTGGTTTAATATAATGTTCTAATTAAATGACAATATGGGGCTTTACTTTGTATTATTTAATTAACCAATATCATTTTTGTCTAAATTTTAATAAAAATAAATCAAATAATCACATAAATGTTAAAATGATAATAACTTCATTATTAAAAGTATCTTTTATTTTGTATCTAATTTTTTTGGGGTAACATTTTGGTATCTAAATTAAAAAAATAATCAAGTCTCTTTTGATTTCAATTTCTTTTTTTTTCCCTAACAAAAGTTGCCATTTTTGTTTGCAAAGTAGATATAGATTATCCCTCTTGTCCTTTTGTTAGCACCAAAAATAGTTGGAATAAGCTAAAATGCTAGGCCTGCATTTTAGATTAACAATTTTGAGCTTATCAAAGATAGTTGCTTGATAGAAGAGTCGAACAAGGCCTTAACATTGAAAAGAGCCATTCTGATTATGAGTTACAGGTTAGGCTTACGAGGCTTGATAGAATATTGAAGAATTGTGTGGCCCTTTAATTCTACAGCTACCAAAAAGAAGTGCCTTTTGTCGATTTAATTTAGTTTTCAATCAGTTACCCACATCTCTATAATTTAAGGATAGGAATCCATATAATATGCTAAAGCAAACGTATGATCAACCTCAAAAATAGGAGGAAATCATGGGGATAATCATGATAGAAAGAATATAATGAATGTTAAAGACCCACTATCTAAATTTTAGGAGTAATGTTGACTTGGTTAGCCACTAAGAGAGGTAGTTAGTAGGTAAAATATTTATTTTATTCTTAGAAAAAGTTGACATGACACAGAATGTCACTAAAATTGATAGTCATGATTCTACACGCATGGAAACATAGGGAGGAAACTTAGGAAGAGTGGCTGATAGGTTTAATGATGTTAATGGCTATGTTAGATATAGTATTTAGGGCTTGTTTAGTATATAAAAAGTTAGATATGGAAATGGAAATGAAAGGAAAAAAATGATTTTGTAGATAAAAAAATAACTTTAATACCCTTACTTTTAATAATTGAACAATGATTCATATATAATGTTAAATAATGATTATAACGACAAACAAAAATTTTCTTCTCCCTTTCCTCTTCCCTCACGATACCAAATGGGCCCTTAGGTGTTCATTGCAGGTTTTTGTATAGATATCCAATCAATCAAACCAAAATCTTAACAATTTATCCTTTTTCATTACATGTTTTATAGGCCACAGCCAAAAGTGAATATAGTTGATCTTATAAGTTTAAAATAATAAGTAGGTTAGTTTAAAGCTGATTTCTTAAAAAGATTTAGAAAGTTGAGGACTAGATGTCATATACAATTCCCAAAAGTATAATATGTCACCATAGCTATTGGTAACATGCATTCTTAATTGATAGAAAAGTGGAGAGCCCAAGAATGTTTAGACTTGACTTAGTTAGCAACTAAAGCCATTCAAATCGAGTAATTCATCTTAGAGAAAGAATAAAGGAGAGCCAATTTAGGAAGAAAAGGTCAACATGTAGTTTTTATAGTGGACTACGTTGATGATCTAAGTGGAATAACTGAATATTAGGAAGATCAATTAATTGATGTCCTGCTAGCAGAAATCTTGAGAGGGAAGCCATATTCATGTCTAGCTTAAAAGCCCTTAAAAAACAAAGAAATCATGAAATTAGAAAGTAGAAAGGAGTACTTTTGATATCTTGAAAGTCGATCAAATTTTTGACTATTTGCTTAAAGATCAACAACTAAGCTACCTGATGAACACAAAATTCTATCCTCTGAGAAGTTGAAGAATAAAAAATATTGTAAGTGACATCACTCATATAGTCATGTTATCATTAATTGTTTTGTTTTTAGGAATGCAACCTAAAATGCTTTAAAAGATAAGAGATTCAAGCTTGTTGATAAAGGCATAGTTAAATAAAAATAAATGGAAATAGCTGATGCAAAAACAATGGAGAGTAAAGGAAAGAGCACCAGAACCTAACAAAGATGGTCGATAGCAAGTTGTATGACCCAAGCAGTTAAAGTCTACCATTCACAAGCCAACATTTTCAACAAACATTAATACCGAAGACGAAAGAAGAATAATAACATGTTTAACACAATCTAGACTCCAAGAATGGATGAAGAAGCAATTGTAAATAGAAAAAAGACAAATAGTCAAGTCCAACATTAAGAAGGACGTATTATGAGGCACTTAATTTTATCATGAGTAAATAAGGGTAAATTTAAATTTTAAAATTTGAAAATTCAAAATACATTCATTCAACTTCTTTTTATCATTTTCTTCAGCTAAAAGGATGTAGGGGGCAAATTATTAGCACAAAAATAATTGGACTGGGCCAAAATGTTAGGCCTATGTTTTAGGCTTATCAAAGATAGTTGTTAGACAAAAGATTTGAACAAGACATTAATATCAAAGGTGCCATCTTAAAGATGGGCTACAGATTAGACTTATTAAGCTTGATGGAATATTAAAGGATTGTGGCCCTTTGATTTTGTAGCTACTAAAAAGAAGTGATTTTCATGGGTCTAATTCAATTTCCAGTTAATTACCCACATCGCTGTAATTTAAGGATAAGAATCCACTCATTACATTGAAGTAGTTAACCATGATCAACTACAAAAAAAGAAGAAATCATGGGAATAGTTACAATATAAAGAATGCAATGCAGTTGAAGACCCACTCCTTGAATTTTAAGAGTATTGTCGACTTAGTCAATTGATAAGGCAGGTAGTTAGCAAGTAAAATATTTATTTTATTCTTAGAAAAAGTTGATGTGGCATAGAATGGCACTAAAATTGATGGCCATGATTTTACACTTATGGAAACATAGGGAGGAAAGTTATGAGGAGTGGTTGATAAGTTTAATAGGGTTAATGGCTAATGTTAGGTGTAGTATTTTAGTGTTCATTGTAGATTTTTGTGTGCCCATCCAATTAATCAAATCCAAATCTTTACAATTTATACTTTACATTTCTTTACATTCATACCTTTAATTTCTAGTAGTTATCACTTTCTTTATTGCATTCATGTCCTCAATTTTTTTTCCTTAGTTGTAAATTTTAGCCACTCGTTACTTCTTCAAATTAAGCTCTTCCTTTGATAGCTTAAGAACCCAAAGTTGAAGAACAAAGTCCCTTCTTTAGCTAATTGAGATTCCATGTCTCCTATTTTCTTGCTTTTCCATTACTCTTGGCTAAGGTTTTTAGGTAATTGAGTTCTTGGCATTCTCAACTAGTAATTTCTTTTGGATACCTATCCTCTTAGTTTTTTTTTTTCACTACCATTTTGCAATCGCAATGTCAACTGTAATTTTTAGGTGTTAAAAAATGATAAACTTTAGAGTAAAAAACTAAATTGATTTCGGACCAATTGATATGCAATGGGTAATTTACTCTTACATGTGCACATTCTTGATACTGATAAATGAAGTTAACATTTTAATTTTTTTAAGAATGGTATAATTATTTTTTTTATAAGACCAATAATATTGTTTTGAAGTATTAATAATTATTATTATTTAAGTAAAAATAGAAAAGAAAGAGAAGGTGGGAAGCTTCAACATTACGAGAAACTATAGTAAGGATTGCTAAAGGAACATATTGACTGGAATGTCATAACTTTCAAACACATTGTGAACCAAAAAGTCTACAATTGTTGAAGCTGCACACAACTTTTTTGCACCAAGGTGTGAGCTTTAGCATGGCCTTTGAGTTACGCGCCATCTGTCACACATGCATGACCATTTCTATATATCTCCACTTTCTGCCTTTCCAAATTACAATTTTGTTCACACTGCTTTAAAGTTAATAATGTTTTCTCTAACTTATGGCCTTTCGCTTAACTTAGAAGCTACTTCTTTTCTTCAAAAAAATATTTATTTGTGAAAATGAGGTGTTTAATTAAGTTTTCCTTAACAAAAGAGGCTGTTTTTAAATAGTAACATTAAGTAATTTTTCTGTTGTGAGAAAAAAATAAACAAACTAAATCTTATTTTTTGGGAAGTAGAAACAAAAAATTATTTTATTAAATATAAAAGTATCCCTCCTTAAAATTATTAGTTATCATAATTACTTTTTATTATTCTTTTTACCTATTCTTTTAATTACATGCCATTTCAAGTAACTTGACAATAAAAATAATTTCTTTTAAAAATTTTGTCAAACACAATAATATTAATAAAAATACTTATTAAATAAAAAATATTTTGTTAATACTTTTCATGAAATTTTATTTGAAAAAACAATTTTGAAATAAGTAAAAAATTTATAGCTGTAAGATTTTGTCTTCTTTTGATCCATTAGAAGGTCTTTAGAAAAAGCTTCCAATTCCAAATGTCAAAATATTTTGAATAGCAATCCACCAGTCTTTCAATCAAAGAAGAATAAAAATTCACGGCAGTGTTATACAAGAACAGGACAGGGTGGATACATCAGTGACGTCGCCATCAGTGTATCCAATAATTTTTTTCATTCCAAACAACCTGGCAATTAAAGAAAAGGTGTTTTTGACAACACAACACCATACAGGGATATCTTCCCCAGTCTTCTCTTTCGAAGTAGATGAAAACGAGAGTGATCCCTTTTCAATCACAAATTCACAAATTAATTATATATAATACAGTTAGAAAAAGATAAAAAAATGTGTAAAGAGAAAAATGGAACTCTATATACATTTTCACACTTTTGCATCTCTCTTTTTCAAACTGAATAATTATACAATGGATTCAATTTTGATAAAAGTAGTCATCACATGAGACCTAAATACCAACCTCAAATCAAATTGCAGGGAAGGGGGATGATTGAGATGTATTTTCAGCTTGTTCTAAATGGAGGAAGGTGTGATACAGATGTTATAATGGCTACATGCTTGTAATAAAATCTTCATGTCTCTGATGACAACTTCATTTTCTAAGTACACATATGACTTCGTTTATCTTCTAGTACGTCTTTGGAAAATTACATATTATTTCCGTCAACTAAGGTTTAGTTAATTGTAAGAGGGGTATATAAGATTTAATATGTAATAAAACATTTGGTTGAACTTTGAATTAAAATAACAACGTTAAATTTCAGTTTATAAATTAACTGCAGGAGGCTATTTTCTCGCTTCAACAATATTTACGGAGTGACATTGGGAACGAATACGCAGATATACATACGAGACCACGTGAGGTTTGGTTCGTAAAAGGAACATGGAACTGCCCTCCCCACTAAGGTAAATCTTTGTAAAAGGAAAATTGTCTCAAAAGCCTTATGCCCCATGAAGAAAGCACCTGTTTCTTCAGTGACAGCGTTCAAATTTCATCCATAGCTCAGTGGTTAGAAGAACGACTAGGCCAATTAGGTGAGCTGAAAAGGGATCAAGACTTTGTTATTTGCTCGTCTAATGTCTTTACTTCGGTTTCTTTAGAAGAACATGGGATTAAACCATGCAGGTGAATTACATTCTGGAGCTGCTAAAAGAATACCATGTTCATTTTCCTTGTAGCAGTTGAAACAGATATATGTTATCTTCGAGTCTGGCTGCCACATGGTGATTGACTCTCTTGAACTGTGAAGGCACAAGCATTTCTCCATCATGTGTTAGAAATTTTGATCATTTCAAATTTATATGAGTGACTCGAAAGCCTAACATACAAAGTAGCCGACGTGGTTGCTTAGCTAGGCTTGCCTCCCTCCTGTCAAACTTAGAGCTGCATTGCACTTGGCAAGTGAGGTGGTGTGATTTAGTCCTCATCGTCCCTGGGGTGATATAATACAACTAGAGAGAGTAAAATCTTCACCAAAAGAAAAAGTGAGAGAATAAACTCACATGTATGATGTAGTGATGAGATATGTAAGCGATTTGCGTAATTTTTTTTATAATATTTAATTAGAGTGCATACTTTATCTAGTTTCATAGGTTAATAATATATATATTTTGATATTATATCATAAGATTAAACCCTTTACACTATTTATATTTCCACCTTACTCTTATTACTTGACAAGATATATAATCTATTTAATTGTCAATAAATTATGCATTATGCAAAATACTAATATATTAATTTTAGATAGTAAGAAATTGTTATAGTATAATAACAAAATTAATTAATAAAATGAATTTCTCAATATATTAAAAATTCCCATTTCCTTTTCCTTTGATTGTAGGTAAATTAGATTTAAAAGGCCTCTCCTAGTTGTTAGTACAGCTTGCAACAACCATGCAGCATGTAAAAAGACCAATGCAAACGCGCTTGGAGCGTCGCTTTGTCTTACTTTTCCCCCCACTTTGTCTTGTTCTCGAGGAAGTTAGTTTACTTTGTCTTGTCCTTGTTTGCTCTGTCACGGGCGGATTGTACGTTGTTTCGGCTTGACTAGTAGTACAACATGTTTCAGAAATTGATTTAGACAATTTAACATTTTATTTATTTCTTCATAATTTTTTTTTTAATTTTAGCAATTTATTTACTTTTCTATTTAAAAATAAAAAATAAAATAAAAATAATATTTTAATTTTTAATAAATAAAATTATTCATTTATTAGATTTTAAAATATTATTTCTATTCTGTATTTTGTCTTTTTTAAAATTAAAAAAATCAAAATAAAACAAAATGGTTGAATTAAAAAAAGTAAAATTTGGACATTTTAGATCTGTGTTAAAAATTAAAAAAATATTTTTATTTTATATTTTACTTCATTTAAAATAAAATTAAATAAAACACTAAAATTAAATAAAAACAGCCATCCAAATTTGTACCTAAACAACCTAAATTGTTCCAACCCAAGCATCATGTAGCAGACAATCGGCTCTCCGATCACATCATACCTTGCTGTCTCTTCACATCGTCCTTTATTCTGTCGTTTCCCTTCCATTTCAGTTTGTCTGCTTTTCATTTTTTTTTCCAAGTTAATTTTTTATTTATCCCGACTTTCTTCTAGAGTTGTTTTTTGAAATAAATTACAAGGATTTTTTTAGTTTTATTAAAATTACATAAATTTTTTATCTATTTTTAATTTTTTTAATTAAAATACCTCTAATAACCAATTTTAAATTTAGGTTTATGAAAAGTATTTTAATTACAAAATACTTATTGGATCAAAAGATTTGGTATTGAATGGATCAAAAGATTTTTTTATGCTTTATTTAAATAAAAATTTGACATTCTAAGATAAAAATTTATGATATTTTATGAATTTTACTCAACTTAATTTACATAAATTTATTGTTATATGTAAAATATTTTAATTATTTTTATATTTTAAATATTTATATATTTTTTAAATATTATTTTATAAGATATATTAATTTAATTATAAAAATATTATATATATTTATAATTTGTTAAATACATTTAGAAAAATAGTCCAATCTTAGTTTAACTATAATCAAATTATTGAATTGTTAATCTCTTTTTATTTCAGTTTAATATCTAATTTGATTTTTAAAATATTAAAAATTTCATATAATAATAATAATAAAAAGCTTCTATGGGCTATTGGTTTACCGGCTGGTTGCTGGTGCTTAGTCTAGTTGCCTATTTGTTTTTGTTTTTGGTCATCATAGTTACCATAGCTGCTGGCAGTGGACCTTTGGGGATCTTCCGAGTTCGTAATATCTTCCAACGGCACAGGCCTTAGACCGCATTGTCTAAGGATTGGGCTTCTTTTGGACTCAACTAAATTCCTCATCTAATCTTTTGAGCTTCTTTCTTTTTCTTCAGTTAAAAAGAAAAAGAAAACTATGAAATTTATTAAAATTCCCTAAACTTACCTGATTAAATTAATTAATTAATAAACAGATATTACATGTCGGATATATTTCATGGTCATTTTGTAGCATCTACTGGTACATATGGGCATTCACATGCTATTTCTCTCTCTTTTTTTCTTTTGGTCTTGTTCTAATAGAGAAATGGAATGCGTGACTATACTTGTAGAGAGAGAGGCATTTAAGACAACCATCTAATCCTTAATAAGATTCCATTAAGACTGTTTAAAACACTTCTCAAAATTTGAAAAAGTTAAAAATCTAACTTAAATTATTTATGTGAATGAATAAGAGCATACAATCCACAAGTGAAAAAGTTAGAACTTGGGAGTATTATTGCTTTTTCTTTTCTTTTTGGGGTGTTTTTCTCATATATCAATTTCCCCTCCCAATTTGAGATTGCTCTCTATATAGTATCATCTATTCCATTATAAACAATTTGGAATAATATATACATTTACGTTTTCGGTGATTAGATATGAGGTTAAGCTTTGCATACGGTAAAATAATCATATGAGAATTTTGATTATATAGAATTAAACTCAAGAACTTTTTTTTTTTCAGTATTTATTTATTTATTTTGGTTATGATTATAGTATGCTATGAATGTCTTGCAAGTAGTGGTATTTATTACCCCATTAGACTTTAGGAGCCTGTCCTAATCAAGTCGGGTTTAAAAATATAAATGAACAAAATTTTAAATAAAATTATATTGAGTTGTGGTAAACCACAAGTAAAAACATATTTTGTTCAACCTGACTCAATAGTTATTTTTTTTAATTATCAACATTTTATTATCTTTTTTTTTATTTTGTTTGATTTTTTTTTCTATATGTTACAATTTTCATTCCTTATTCAAATTCTCTTTATTTTTTAATTATTTTTATTGTTGACATGTATATTTATTGACATTTTTTTTTGTTAAATAATAAAAATATATATGTATTTACTTAACGCTAATTATGTTAATATATCTTATATTTTATTTGATAATATTAAACTATTTTTTTATTAAAATTATTTTATTAATAAAAATATGAGAATTTTAAAAATTTATTATTTTAAAATATGTTTATGAGTTTATAAAAATATATTTTTATATTAAATATTTTAGTTTTAAAAAAAAAACTCATACACCTTTAATCCATTTTAACCTAACATAAATTTAAATTTATTTAAATTAGGTTGGCCATCAACATAAAACAAGCCCAATAATATTGAAATTCTTGTTTGTTTGTAACAACTAGGAAGAAGAGGGGTGTTTGTCCGATAAATGGTGCCGTGTACTTGATGTTTCGCAATCAACTGTTGCGTTTTTGTCATTCGCTGAACTCAAATGACATTAGTCAATGATAATGCTCAAAACGCGAGCTCACTCTCACCTGTTTTCCCGCCATCGCAGTTTGGAAATCACCCCTGTACTACCAAATCACTCAGAATTCCTCCCTGAAAAGCTGCTATCCCTTGTGAAAAAATGCTCATCCACAAAACCCCTTCAACAAATTCACACCCAAATGCTTGTAAACTCCATATACAAACCCAACCACTTACTCTCAAAAATCATAGACCTCAAAGACTTTACCTATGCTTCTCTTCTTTTCTCCCAAATCTCTGAACCCAATGACTACGCCTTTAACGTCATGATTCGTGGGTTAGCCACCACATGGCATGAGTACCCTCTTGTTCTTCAGTTCTATTACCAAATGAAGTTCTTGGGCGTAAAGCCCAATAATTTCACGTACCCGTTTTTGTTCATTGCTTGTGCCAACCTTTTGGAGATTAATCGCGGCCGTGCGGCGCACTCGTCTGTAATTAAAGCTGGCTTAAACATTGATAGTTACATAAGTCACTCATTGATAACCATGTATGCCAGGTGTAATGAATTGGGTTATGCACGACAGGTGTTTGATGAAATTAGTGAGAAAGATTTGGTTTCATGGAACTCCTTGATTTCAGGATACTCAAAATTGGGTTATGCAAGGGAGGCAGTGGAGTTATTTGGAGAATTGAAGCATGCTGGGTTTGAACCTGATGAAATGACTCTAGTCGCCGTTCTTGGCGCTTGTGGAGAGCTAGGAAATTTAGATTTGGGAAGATGGGTGGAGGGGTTTGTTGTGGAACACAAAATGACCCTGAACTCCTATATAGGTTCTGCTTTAGTTAGTATGTATGCTAAGTGTGGGGATTTGGCATCTGCTAGAAGGATCTTTCACAGTATGGGTAAAAAAGATGTCATCACATGGAATGCCATTATAACAGGGTAAGTGTTAGCATTAAACTTGTTCCTTGATTGTTTCTATCATTTGGCTTGATTTGATTATTCTTTGTTCCTGTCTTAGTTCTAACAAACAATCTGGTGCTTCACATTTATGAAACATCAGACTTCGTGAGTAGATTTATTCTTATGAAATGACCTGCTAATTCTTTTGTTAACATTGTAACAACCAAAAAACCAAAGTAACTGCATCAGAATCAGCATATGCAGTATAGTGTATGGATATGCATCCTGGACTTAATAGTAATTACATTTTGTTTTAATTTATATCGTGAACCTATATCTTATTATGAATTGGTATTGCTACAATCTCAATTTCTATCTAATTTTTTGCAAGTTAATCATGACAGATATGCCCAAAATGGAATGGCAGATGAAGCAATCATGTTATTTCATTGCATGAGAGAGGAACATGTTGATCCAAATAAAATCACATTGACAGGTGTGCTGTCAGCGTGTGCCTCCATTGGGGCTTTGGATTTGGGTAAACAGATTGATGAATATGCATCACAAAGAGGATTGCAACATGATATTTTTGTGGCCACTGCATTGATTGATATGTATGCTAAGTGTGGGAATTTGGACGATGCACTGAAAGTTTTTAAAGAAATGCCCCAAAAAAATGAGGCTTCTTGGAATGCAATGATATCTGCACTTGCGTCTCATGGTAAAGCCAAGGAAGCCCTATCACTATTTAAGCTAATGGCAGAGGAAGGTGGCTGTGCCCATCCTAATGATATAACATTTGTTGGGTTGCTTTCTGCATGTGTGCATGCAGGACTGGTTGATGAAGGCTATAGATTGTTTGATATGATGAGCACATTGTTTGGATTGATTCCAAAAGTTGAGCACTACTCTTGCATGGTGGATCTTCTGGCACGTGCTGGCCATCTATATGAAGCCTGGGATCTCATTGAGAAAATGCCCGAAAAACCAGATAAGGTTGTACTGGGTTCCGTACTTGCTGCCTGTAGAAGGCTAAAAAATGTAGATATAGGTGAACAGGTTATGCAGCTGCTTCTGAAGTTGGATCCTCTAAATTCTGGGAACTATATTATTTCTTCAAAAATATATGAAAATTTAAATAGGTTGGATGATTCAGCAAGGATGAGGATGTTGATGAAACAAAAGGGTGTCACTAAAACTCCTGGTTGTAGCTGGATTGAGATCAAGAATCAACTCAATGAATTTCATGCTGGCGATGGCTTGCACCATGACTCTGTCGAGATTTATGACATACTTAATTTGCTCTACGATGATCTGAAACGGGAAGGGTATGTTCCAAAGATTAGTGAATAGCTGCATCAGGAGCTGGAGATGTGATTTTTGTTTTTCTGGAAGACACAGAAGTTGGGAAATTTGGATTACATGGTACTCTCAACTAAACAGTTTTGGGGGACTTGTTTCATCAAGTTAGTGTGATCTGAAAACGCATAATAATATTAACAGTAGGCAACTTATTGGATTTTGTTCTGACTTTCAAATTCTTTTAACTTCAAGCATGGTTTAAATTGAGGAACATGAATCTCTGACATTGACATTAGCTCAACTATCCTATGAAAATGAAAAGGAGATAGCCATCAGATATTTTCCAATGTCTCTTTAAATATGCATAGGCATCATCGCTCTCCTTTGAGAAAGAAAATTTTAGCATGTTGTTCAGCAGAATTTATCTGGTATGGCTTTTGCTTCTTCAGGAGGACAAGGTTTTGCATTGACAAGGCAAACAACCAATGGTTTTGGCCAAGGGGATCTGGGTATTAATCTGACATTTTTGGAAAGAATTGTAGTTTTCTTATTAATCAGATCAGCAAGAGAATGAAGAGTGTTGGACAATTTTGATTATTCAGTGTCTGACTTGATTCTCACCAGCGGAGGTTTAGGGAGTTCCATATAGTATTACAACAGGGATTCGTGGTACAGATGTTTTAAAGATTTTACTGAGGCCATCAAGGCAAGATTCAGCGGTTATTGTTGACGAAAATTTGATTTAACAAGCTACTGTGAGATTGTGAGATTAGAATAAAACAACTTGTACTCGTCATTGAATATAGATAAAATAATAATTTAGAACCATGGATCTTTTTGATTTAAGGATAAAATTTTCCTAATATGATTTCATGTTAAATGGCATTGAAAAGATCGTTTATCACATGATGGCTTGGTAGGCTGGCTAATGGTCTAGCTCTGATGGGGTAACTCTTGCTGGTAGATTGAGATATTTACATATCTGACTTTCACACTGATGATTTTTGTCCAAATTTTTGTTGTATCTTGTTGCCTCTTCTATAAGCTCTCGGATCATTATAGTATCCCTTGCCTGCTAATATGTTCGTTGGATAAACTTAGGGTTTCCCATGAATAAGACACTGACAACTCCAATATGTTGGTTATTTTACAGTTTGCACTGCATTTTCTGTTCACAATTTATAGAAAAGAGAAAAATCGATGGACTGGAGATCCACTGGAAAATTTGTTTAGTAGTGACAACTATTGATAAACAGTAGAATGTAATTGAAATGGCTCAAGTTTTTTTTTTAAAAATTATTAATGTGTTCTGTTTTTCTAGTTTTTAGCTTCTACAAGATTTGCACTCCTATGACTTCTACATCATCAGGAAAGCATGTGAGAAGTCAAAATCCTTGGCATGTGAGTGATCATCATTACGGTTCTGTACTCAGTATGCAAGCTTTCCTTCAAGTTTCCAGTGTTGTAGATTGTTTCTCCGCATCAATTTTCCAGAATGTGTCATTCAATTACTATGGTTATTATAGAATGCGTTTTATTTGATTTTAACTGTGAATTTATGTCATATACTGTGATTATGGCTGCTCAGAAGTTTGATAAGCTTTCATGGAGAAGCGTTTAGGATTTATATACTCATTGAGTCATTACTATTTTATATATGAAAACATGGAAGTTACTAGCTGGAAAAAAAGAAGTTAGGTGTTAAGAGAGGTTATATTTGATGTCTAATTGCTGCAAGTTGACTCTTGTGGCTTATTTTTATATGGTGCACCTCAAAGTATCAAAATATGAATATGTCAAGAACCAACATCATATACAAATTCTGAGATATGCATTTTTGTTTCAGTTAATCCCTTTGGTCTGAGTTTTGTTTTCCGTTAATATAACTTAGGGGTGGGCAAACTTGTCCCGACTTGGTTGGCCCGTCTTGGCCCGATGATGCATCGGGCCGAGACAGGTTGGGAGTTTTTTTTAAAAAAAGTTGAAACAAGGTCGGGTAGGGATAATACTTCGGGTCGGGACAGGTTTCGGGATAATCTCTATCGGGCTTGGCCCGGCCCGAGGTCTATATATATATATATTTATATAAAAAAAATATGAACTAAATTGAAAAGAATTCTTTTTTTTAGGATATTTTTATAATTTTAACGAAAATTTTTAAACATATTTTATAAATTATAAATAATTAGAGGGGTCAATTTATGTTAGAACTCTCCTAAATATAATTATCACATTCATGTAAGAAAAATAAAATTAAAAAATGTATATTTCTTCAAGTTTTAATTATTATATTTTCATTTTTTTCTTATTTTTTCCATTGAATTTATGTTTTTTCATATGTATTGCATAAATTTTAAAAAAATATATTAAAAACATAGTTATATGCCCAAAATAATTGAGCAAATATAAAAATATAAATTTTTAAAATTAATTTTTTTTAAAAAAATTAAAAAAAAAAAGAAAAAAAGAAAATTGACCCGTGGCCCAATTGGCCTGATCTGACCCGAACCGGGGATGAAAAAATTGTCCCGAAGTTGAAATCGGATCAGGACTCGGGTTGAAGCAAATCTCAGCCTGTCTCAGCTAGGGGTGTACACAGGCCCGGTGAGCCCGAGGGGCCCGATATGGCCCGGAGTAATCGGGTCGGGCCGGGTCGGGCCAAAAATAAAAATGGGCAAAACTTTGTTTTTTAAAAAAATCTGATTACCGGGCCGGGCCGGGCCACGGGCAGAGCCTCTAAACCATTCCTGCCCGGCCCGGCCCGGTATACATATATTAAAAAAAAAATTTGCTTGCTCTCCGTCTGCATCTGGGTCTGGCCCTGGCCTCTGGCGTCTACTCCTCCGGTCCAATATCAACGGCCCAGCCCATTCCAGCATTCCAGCTTCAGCCTCTCTCTCAGTCTCACGAGAGTCACGACGCATCATTCACGTTTCAACTTTACTCTTCTCTGACTCTGAGTCTCTGGGTCTGGCCTCTGCAAGTCTGCGTTGCCGTCGAGCTTTAGCCTTCAGCAGTTCAGCCTCTCTCTCAGACTCTCTCAGCTCACGACAAGTCACGCACACGCATTCCCTCACTTCGGCACTTCCCTGCGCTACGTCTCTCAAGTCTCTTCTCTGCATCGCCATCCAGGCCCAGCTTCGTCTTCGTCTTCGTCTTCAGATCCACACTCGCCTCAGCAACTGTTTGCTGCCACTGAGATCGAGTCACGACGACATTCCACACTCGCCTCAGCAGCTGCTTCCTGCCACTGAGAACCAGCTACGACGGCGTTCCTCTTTGCCTTCAGATCTACAGGCCATGGCTGACAGCTGACAGCTGCTTCCGCTTGACACTCCACTATTCTCTCATTCTCATCTCTGTTCGACCATCAGCTGACAGCTGCTGCTTGCTGCCGTTGAAATTGAGCCACGGGCCACGCCAACCAAGGTGTAACTCTGCTGCTTTTTTTTTTTTTTTGCTTCTATCTTGGTGTGTTCTGGCCCTGATGCCACCGTGCCTTGTTGCTACTTCTATTCTTAGCAATTGATTTTCATGTAGTTTTGCTTCTATCTCGGCCTGCCATTTCAATTTCTGCGTTGCTGAGCAAGTCACTGGATAGCAAAACTAGAAAACCATTAGCTTCCACCTCTATTCCTTTGCTATAATAGGTTTCATTTTTCTTTCTTTTGCTTATGCGTGAAATTCTGCTATAGCAACTGTGCTCTTTGTTGAATTTTTGCTGCCATTTTCTATCGTGCAGAACCATTTCCTTTTAGCTCTGAATCTCGACTTTGGGTTGCTAAAAGGTATCCAAAGCATTTTATTTTTTTTCCTTGTTGTTTTGGTGCTTTATTTTCTTCTTTTTTTGGCCTTGAAACTAACTTTGTAATTTTCCTTCTTCTCTAACATATTGCTTGGCCTCATCAAGGTTAAATGGTACTCAAGGCCTCCCTATAGATTGAGGACCTTCCCACACCCGTAAAGACTTCCAGAACTAGTCTGAATGAGTATTCTCAAAATTACTAAGAGAAAAGTAGGCTCTAGATACAGAAAAAGTTTTCGATTTAACACTGTTAGCACTAGATACAAAACTGGTTTGATTAATGGATTAGCGTTGATCATTTAGTGGGCTAAAATATATAGATTATTTCATTTGGTTATAACATTAATTAACTAGTTGTATATGATACTCTTTAAATAGATTGGACTATGTTTTGGATTAATCTATAATAAATCAAACTAATTTAAACTTATTTGGAAAGAGACCTAATTTGCAATTCAATATGAGGTTAATGATCACTTAAGAATTATTTTTATTTTTATCATAATTCTTTTATATAATTTGACTAAGTAGGCATTGTAAGTATCCTTTTTTGGAGTCTTCTCTCTCTCTTTTGTGCAGAACTTTTGTAAATTTAAGAACAATAATTACACTAGGTCAATTTGCCAATGTGTTCCCCTTTTAATTTGTTGTCCCCCTACAGTTTAAACTTTCAAGCCCCCCATCTAGAAGAGTCCATATCATCAGTGCTAATGGGTGGAGGAACATTGGCAATCTTCATAATTGTATTCTGAGGGAGAAGAGTAGAGTATATTAAAATCCTATAAGCCCAAATCAGTCAAATATGAAATTACTGGATAATAAATTTCCAAAACGTCAATGGGGCAAACACATTTATCTATAAGTTTGTCTTCCTCTTCCAAACAGTGATTCATCCAAAATAGTATCAACCGAAGTTTTCTGGAATTTTCCGAAGAACCCCAAATAAAACTCCTCTGTGCTTTTTTAATTTCATAAACAGTCCCAGAAGGCAATCTTTTATTTTGCGTGTGGAAATATGGTATAATGGATGTTATGACTGAACCAAGGTGATTCGGCCAACCATAGATAAACATTGTGAGTTGTGACTTCTACCCTTCCACCCAGTGAATCCCGATTGAACTTTCTGAACAATGTGTTTAGATGAGGAATTACTGCAATGAACCAGTATAATATTAATCCCTAAATATCGGCCTATATATTAGAAGTTCTTCTAAATCCACATTTCGGGTTATCTCCTAAGCAACATCATGGTCAACATTCCTAGGGAAAAAATACTAGCTTTAGCTGCACTTACCTTTTGACCAGATATTCCCCCAAACTGTTTAGGGAACTGCAAAATACAATTAATTTGAGCAACCAAGCCCCACATAAAAGGAGATTATCCCGAAACATGAAATATCAGATAATTGGGCCACCACTAGTCAAGGGGAAGGGCTGCTCCATGGTTATGGTTTGTATAGATGAGGGTTAGAGAGAAAGCTGAGGGTCATGTCATTCTTTTTGATTGACTGTATTTGTGTTACTATCTGTATTTTGAATTATTTTATTATATGAATATTTATTTAAACATTTTCAGTCTTTTGGAATCTATATTGACATTGGAAATTATCTCTACTTGACTAAGAAAAAATTTTAATTCAACTTTCTTGAGTTCTTGGTAAATTGAGATAGTTAATGATGCACATTGTTTTACCTATTTTGTGGATATGTATGCATAATTAAAAATTTTGAAATGTTATACTAGAGTAGCTCTTTTCTTCTCCAATTAAAACTTGAATTATTCAATTATCATATGAATTTGAAATTTTGAATTACTATTGTAGGGATAAAAGTATCAATGGCAGAATTGAACAACCTAGTGATACTCCTCCCACCCAACACTCTCCAGCTTCAGATCTTGCTACTACTGCAGCCTCTGCTACTACACCTTCTACAAATGTAGATGGAAAGAGAAAACCCCCCGTAAATAAATCTAGTGTTTGGGAGCATTTCAAAAAACTTCCATTGGATGAAACTGGAGGGGAACATAGAGCTGTATGTAAATACTGTGAGGCTTCTTATGCTTGTCACCCAACAAAACATGGAACAAATTCATTGAATAGACACTTGAAAGCATGTATGAAGAACCCACAGAGGATAAAAAGGCAACCCATTTTAGCATACACCCAGCCTTTTGGGGGAGACAATGCTAGGGAGACTGCAGGAACTTTAGCCCCTCACACATATAGTCTAGATGAATGTCGAAAGGCTTTAGCTAAGTTTGTGATATGTGATGAAATGCCATTTCGGGTTGTGGAAGGAAATGGGTTTCAAGAGTTATTGAAATAGTTGGAACCTAGATTTCCAATTCCATCAAGAGTGACGGTTGCTAGGGATTGTCTAAAGCTCTGTAAGGAAGAATCCAAGAAGCTGAAAGATTTGTTAAAAAAATCATGTGCCTGCATGTGTCTTACTACAGATACTTGGTCATCAAGTCAAAATTTCAACTACATGTGCCTAACAGCTTATTTCATTGATGAAGAATGGAGATTACAAAAGCGGATTTTAAACTTTTGTATAGTTGAAAATCATAAGGGTGACACCATAGGAAAGGCAATTGAGAAGTGTTTATTGGAATGGGGTATTGAAAAAGTATTCACTCTAACTGTTGATAATGCAAGCTCTAATGACACCGCAGTGACATACTTGAAAAAAAGGTTAAAAAGTTGGAATGGGTTAGTGTGTGACGGGGACTATCTCCATGTGAGGTGCTGTGCTCATATTCTGAACTTAGTAGTGAATGATGGGTTAAAGGATTTGCATGATTCTATCTCTACCATTCGGAATGCTGTTAGATATGTTAGATCTTCTCCTGCAAGGTTACAAAAATTTAAGAGTTTTGTTGAAAAAGAAAAGATAGAGTCTAAAAGTCTTTTGTGTTTGGATGTTACCACTAGGTGGAATTCCACTTACATGATGTTGGAGCATGCTATAAGGTTTCAAAAAGTATTTGAAAGACTGGAAGATGAAGATGAGGTCTATAATACTTATTTTAAAGAAGATGATAATCGAATTGGTCCTCCTATGGCATATGATTGGAGTAACGTTTATGTGTTTATTAACTTTTTAAAAGTCTTTTATAATATTACATTAAAGTTCAGTGGATCATTATATGTGACTTCAAATACATGCTTTCATGAAATTGCTCATATTCAGACCATGCTGCAGGCAAGTGCTACATCCATGGATGCTTTAGTTGGAGATATGGCTAAGAATATGCAAAAGAAGTATGACAAATATTGGGGAAAGCCAGAAAATATGAACCCCTTGTTGGTAATAGGGGTCATATTAGACCCCAGGTATAAACTTGCATATGTGAACACGGCTTTCGATGATATATATCTTGATCCTGATATGTGTGTGACTATGAAAAAAAGGATCAAAGATGCTTTGTATCGCTTTTATAAACAATATTCTGTGGGGGTTATTAATGAATCAAGTGAAAAAAATGATGATCGCAGTGGATCCGATAGAAGGGATTTAGTGGAGAGAATACCAACATATATTGATCCGAAAAACAAGTGGTTTGCATCAAAAAAATTGAAATTTACTTGTGACCAAAAAACAGAGTTAGATAAATATCTTACAGCTGACTTAGTAGAGGAGGAGGGGTCTTTTGATATCTTACCATGGTGGAAAGATAACGCTGGAAAGTATAAAGTACTTTCTATGATTGCACGTGATGTGTTGGCTGTGCCAGTGTCTACTGTGGCTTCTGAATCTGCTTTTAGCACTGGTGGACGTGTCCTTGATGTATTTAGGAGTTCATTATCACCAAAAATGACTGAAGCACTTATTTGTACCCAAAATTGGCTATCTCCTCATGTGTTCAATTTCAATGATCATGACTTTGATCAATATGAAGAGTCTGAGAATATGATTGAATCAGGTAAACTTTATACTTTAAGAATAAATTAAGTATTGTGCATTTTTTGCTTATGACATCAACTTTCTAATTCTTTGTTATTTTAATTTTTACAGATATTTCAGAAGGAACAAGTGTCACCAAAGATTGACATGCATTTATTTATTTTTATAGTTTGTAATTTATGCCTTGTAGTTTCTATTTTATGACTTTTAGTACGATATATTTGAGATATTATATGGTTTTATTTAGTTGTTGTTTGCTATTAATTGTCCACT
Source organism: Erythrophleum ivorense (assembly GCA_026724425.1). NCBI lineage: Eukaryota > Viridiplantae > Streptophyta > Magnoliopsida > Fabales > Fabaceae > Erythrophleum > Erythrophleum ivorense. Next base: position 42,595,611 of record JAIUCV010000005.1, read on the forward strand.
TGTTATCACAAGGATTTGAATATTGATGTGTAAAAGGATCTTTTTCTTTTATTTTGACTGTGTGTTCAAGAATTTCTTTCCTTTATTTGATTCTTAATTGGTTAATTTAGTGATTGTTGAAAATGATTGTAGTTAGCATTTAAATGGAGATGGTTATTGTCGATACAATAGTAAATAATTATTAGTCTTGTGAGGTTAGTTAATATTTTCATTCTTTTTTATTTTTTCAATCCTTTTTATTTTGGTAGCTCTAATACTTTAGATTTTTTAATTGATGATTTGCTTTTTACAGGAAATGTTAAGAATGTACACTTTGGAAGGGATAGTAACTTTGGCAAAGCAATAGTAAAAGATTACTTTCTATTTTGAGGTATGTTATTGTTCTTAGTTTTTATAATATTTTTAGTAATTTGTTTTTGGAGTTTAATTTGGAATTGAGTCATTATAATATACTTAGGAGCATTAAATTTTGTTTTAAATATCATTATTTTTTATTAGAATTGGTTTTTGGTATTTGAATAATTGATTTGCTGTTTCTATTTGTTGGGAAAAAATTTCGGGCTTATGAGGACTGAATGGGCCCGCCCTAACGCGCCCTAAACAGCCTTAAAATTGGGCTGTTCCGGGCAGGGTCGGGCCACGGGCATAAAAATACGCCCAAGACTCTAATCGGGCCGGACTTCGGGCCAAGCCTCGCCTTGACCCAACCCTGCCCATGTACACCCCTAGTCTCAGCCCATGTCCACCCCTAATATAATCATGTCTTGCTTTGTTAGGATATGTCCTTGTTGATAATATTCAGTATAGATGAATATATAATCTCATTTGTATTTATATCTCATCCAAAAGTGTTTCTTTTTTTTTTTTTTCCAATTTTAAGAATAAAAATATAATATAAATATGGAAAAAAAAATGAATGTCCAGATCCAGGGATTTCTTTATGGCATGTGCTCAGCCACCCTCTCTACGGCCCAAAAGCGTAATGACTAATCATGCATATGATATCTATGAGAATTGATCGTACATTAATTCAACTTGATAAGGTGAGCTGAAAAGTTAACTTGATTCATAAGTGCAGTCTGAAAAAATAGATATGAATTAAAAAAAAAATAAAAAAGTGGGCGAGTTTTATCAAGGCCCATTTTGTAAAATGGGTCAAGTTTAGACTCTTTTTTACACATAACTTGGCCTGAGGTATTATTATTATTATTATTATTATTAACGTATTCGATTCAAATCTCACGTTACAGTGTATAGAAAAAGTACTTCCATATTAGTGGCAAGAAGAAATAGATTTCTCAATCATTCTCATTCACTTGGGTACAATTGACGATATTCCTGCACTATCAGGGAGATCCATACCCACTATCTAAAAGACCCTTGGATTCCCACCATTATCCATAATCTCAAACCCATATAACATTATATATTATAAAAGAAAAAAAAATTATTATCTTTTTTGGAGTGAAATCATTTTGGGAATGTTTAAGAAATTAACATAAATACATTGAATATAAATATATAATGATCCAAATCATGGTGATAGTTCGTTGTATTTACTAAACAATAGAAATTTGCTAGAGCACGTCAAAATATGGATTTGTGATTATAGAAATTTGCTAAAGCTGCTTTAAATATTTTTTTAAAAAATGACAATGCTTTTTGTTACACCAACATGTAAAAGGAAAAATATATATGTAATAATTTTAGACAATTATACTCCTCTTTTGAAGGTCAATTCTACTCCATCTTTCACTTTAGAATAATTATAGGTAAGGAATTATAGTCTTATTCTTAGATTCATATTTAGTGAGTAAAAAAAATTTTCTATTCTCTTTGAATCCTTGAATCCACATATCTGAAAATTTTCAAAATGAACTTTTTTTTTTTGTAAATTGAGACTCATTGATATAAAATCTATTTATATAAAATTACCACAAATTAAGAATATAAAAATCCTCATCCCCATGCTCAAGTGGATAAATTTTATGAACACCTATAGAATGTTGGTATTTTGCCCACCCCTCTTCCACCTTGAAAACATGTTTAGAAGATCTAAGATTTAATGAATGCAGTATGACTATCAATTCAATACCACTTTTAATGAATCTTCGATTTATAATATGCTAGAATGTTAATTTTTTATTGGGTACATCAAAATGTTAATGTGTAGATAGGTTACTCTAACATTATCTATTAAAGCGCCAGTGGTATGCTCAAGATTCTTCTGTCAGCTATACACCCACATCTATCAATCTCACAGCACTTTTGTTTGGCATTTTGATGTGAGGATTGGCGTAAGGATAAGGTCTACTGAGAGGTGAACAAATTAAGGCTTAACCAATTGGGTGCCAAGGAATTCGAACTCATCCAGTATGAGTGACTACAAGTCTTATCTAGACCTTTTTGCCAGTTGAGCTAGCTTATATTAACTATGCTAGAAGGTTTAAGTTGATGAATTGAAGTAGAATCATGATGCAGCTTGAAAGTAGTGATAATTCGACGTATTTACTAAGCAGTGGTAATAACGTATATTGTAGTAACTAGTCATGCATACATAAATTCTCTTAGGTGTTAATCTGGTTTGAACTTGACTACTAAAGGAGGCTTTATTCTCCTAAATGCACCATATAAATGTGGGAGGTGTGCCCTTAACATGGTCTGAATGAACTTATTTTTGATTGATGCGTAAGTTTGCCTGAAGATACCCTGGCCATACTGTATAACCAAATTAAAAAAAAAAAACATTGCTTGAACAAATGAAGGAAACTAGAACTGTTTTAGAGGCTAAAATTGGAACTTTCGTTTCTTTTGGTAAGCAACAATGGAACTTTTTAATACCATTTCATTAAGATCTGGAATCACAAGCTCATTAAAGTCGTGAAAGCTTAAGTAGAAAGAGAAGATTATTCCTTATCATTAAGTCATAATCTAAATAATTATACCTAGCAAAATATAAATCTAATTAATCATGAATAAATTAATCTAAACTCTTGCACGCTGATATATATACAGCATAAAAATTTCATCTTTTTTTCTCAATAATTTTTCTGTTTGAATTAAACAAACAAAATAAGTTTGTATTACTATATGATTTACATTGAAATGCTGAATCAACATTTTAATTAGAAATTTGCTGAAGTTTCTTAAAATTTAATGAATGCCGTATGAATATCAATTCAAAACTCCTTTTAATAAACCTTAAGATATATATTATGCTAGAAGGTTAACGTTATGAACTGAAGTAGAATTACAACGGGGTTTGAAAATTGGAAGGATAAACAATGTTGTATTCAAGAAATGAATGCATGATAGTGGGAATATGATTCAGCAACCATATAAAGTGGTGAGATTCTCCACTTTTATCTGATTTCAATGTCCTCAAACGCATGCACTGATTCGATCCTCATCATCATATTTGCTACCACTACCTTTATCGCAATCGCAAAATTAAATAAAGGCACACAGATCATGACACAGGAATTGGAAAAAGGGCCACCGGAAGAAAGCTTGAACAACTCATCCAAGAGAAGCTATATATGCCCATACAAAATAAAGTTTTACTAAATTAATGAAAATAACGATATAACTATGTTAAGTAATTCTCTAATAAATTTCTTTAATATATTGAGTTCATTACTGTTTGTTTATATGATACACTTATTATAAATTAAGACAGTATGTTTGAATTTCATCTCATTAATTTGCCCTCGACCCATTGAACATTTTACCCGATTATTCTCATAAAGGTCCAAACTCGAAAGCCACCAACTTACACACAGGGTTGTGATGGGTTGGTGATACATGTCCACCACCACCCATTCTTAATTTGTAATTATAATATGGCCCAAACTTTGACATTTTTTATTTTAGAAAATTGAGTTAAAAAAACTAAATTACTCATAAATAAATTAATATATATATATATATATATCACAATTTTAATACGTTTATATATACATTTATTATTAATTTGATTTATTATTTTCTTTTACAAAATCATCAAACGTACTTAAAAAATTTCTTTCAAATCTTAACGCTTGGCATGAAATATATGGGCATATGGCATTCATTTTAGTCACGTGACATGCAAATCAGTTATGCATTTAATACTTGTACTAATTAGCTGTGATACATTAGATATGCATGTCCAATTTCATGCACTAGCTAACTTTTTTTTTTTAAAAGAATATTCTCTCTAGTTTTTTTTTCGTGAATAAGTAGTTTCATATGTTTGTGTGGGGTAAGGTATTTATTAGTTTGGAAGAGTCCAAGAAGAGGAATTGAAGTAAGATTTTGGCAAAACTTTTTTCCACACTTCTTGTAAATAATTAAGTTTAGAAGACCTAATTGAATTAAAAAGATTTTAGTAGTAACATTGATAAAGGAGTCAAGTTTCACAAATCAAAGGTTTGCCTCCTAAAAGTTGTTTGATAGATGCCAAAGACTATTTAGGAGACCTTGAAGTTTTGAAATATGTCAAATTCCTTAAAACATAGTTATAACCTTAGACAACTAGAGTTCACTGTGTTTTTTTTAGTGAAATATGAGTCTTGCCAAAAATTCAGTGCAATAAGTAAGATAAAAAGAGTAGAAAGATAACAATAACAATTTATAATGGTTCAAATCAATGTGGCCCTACATCTAGTCCCCAAGTACAAAGTAAATAAATTTTATATAAGGGAAATCACCACAATACAATAGAGGATAGCTATGCAGCTTTTACATCCTATTCCCAAGGAAACTTCCACAATCTAGGCAACCTTTTCCAGTAGCTTAGCTCTCATAGTTATTACCACCTAATCCCTAGGTAAATCTCCAAGGATAAACTTCCATGCTTAACCCATGAAACTTGAGAATCAAGGCTCAATCTTAAGACTTTTATGCCACTAAACCACCTTAAGTTACCTAGAAACTTAATCAAATGAGATGTAGGGAGCTCACAAAGAACACTATCACTAACATAGAGTAGTATCACACTCACTAAAAGCACAGCAGATAGCATAGTGATAAGTGTAGAATATACATGCTTTTCTTGAGATAAAATTGAGTAATGAGATCCAAATTATGTGATTTTTATGTGCTTTTTATATGATTTAATTAGGAACAAGGAAAAATGAAAAGCATGAGAAAATTAGTAGGAAATCAAGCATATTCAATAAGGAATACAGGTTAGTTGTGTTGGTGAGTATAATTATGTAAAATAAGGGAGTTTTGAGCAAATCAATGTTACATAAGTAGGCTGTGTAAATGGGTGATTTCAATAGGGGCTACTATTATTTAACTAACATTAGGGCTTTTTGTGAGCTAGCTTCAATTCTCTGAGAGGAGTGGCCAAGATGAGACCTAGGGAAGCAATGATATAGAGAAGGAAAGGAGATTCAGAGAAAAACGCTGGGGATCAGATGAAAATTTAAAGTTTACACTAAAGAATCACTCCAATCTATCTTTAGTTTCATCTTTACTCTTTTCTTTAGCTTTTGAATCATGGGTCTATTCAGTTCTATTGTTATTTGTTTGTTGTTTCTCATTATGAGTAGCTAGATTGTAGATTTGGAATTTAGATGAATTTATTTAATGATTGAGTTGAGCATGGAATTCTCTTGTAATGATTTTAATCGGATTAATTTATTACTCTTTTTCTCTTATTTGTGAATGGCTGGCCACTATTTATTTAATATATTATGAGAGGATCAAGAGGTTAATCACAGCATAGAATTTAGTTGCAAGAATCTATTCTAAGTGATACTTAGGATGTAAATAGAGGATTTTAGATTCTAAAACCTTTTTCATAGATAGTTAGTACTTGTTTAGAGCATCTTATTATTTTTACTATTGCCTTTATCAATTCTAATTTCAATTGGATAATTTAGATAATAGGATTTATTTTGGTAATTAGTAATTGAATTCTTTCTTTGTGGGAACAATACCATACTTATTAGTTTATTACTTGTGCGACTCATATACTTGTAGAATCATATCACATCACACAGTTTACTAGAAACACAATCCAATAGTTCACTAAGAGCATTCAATCACTTGATCTCATTGAGAAGGATGAAAGTAGCTTAAAAACAAGTATACATGGCATAAAGTGATGTCAGAAGTAAGCTTGCTTAGGCAAATGATAACAAAATGTAACAATCATTGAAGCTTTGGTACTAGTCAAACTAGATTTGGTGATTCACTTAGTCAATAGCCAATAACTGGGAAGAGCTATTGAGGGATTAAAACCATAAAACTCATGCATTGTATATTGCCCTATCGTTTGTTTCTTGGAGATGATCACATATTTGAATCCTTGTTCTAGTCTTGGCTTATGATTTGGCATATGAAGTGGAATTCTATTATGATATTTTGATCTTGATGGTTTTGTTGTTCCCTTCTTCATCATTTGGAAGTTCCTTTCCTCATCTACACTTTAAATAAATGCTCCTATTGAAATGGTGTTGGAATTACAAGCTATGGAACTAAAAGAAAGGCAAAAGAAAACTTCGAGAAGCAGAGTTTGAGTTGTTTTATTTCATTCACAAATTTATAGTCGAAAGTTTTATAACTTGATTAAGTAATATTAAATGTTTAACCATTTTCTTAAACATTAAGAATCATGATCTTAAAGTAAAAGGTGCATTTTACTATACTCTCGGGACACTCAATTTAATCTTGGTTGCTAAACTCAACTTAACGTAAGGTCCTTAACTTTGTCTCTATTTGATGTTCTCGACTCCACTCATAGTTTGCTCAACTCTCTCGAGTGCATTCAACTCTCCTTAATTTAACTTGAGTGTGTTTTAACTTAAAACTAATTTCAGAGTAAAGTTTACTCGAATTACTTCTCCTTAACTCCAATATTATCTTCCTTAACTCAAAAATTAGCTTAAAAAAAATAGAGGAAATTAGACCTCCTTCTTGATGCAAGTGCTAGATTTGACATCAAGCCTTTCTTTTAAAGTTTTAAACTTGTTTTTCTATAAACATTTGGTGAAGATGTCCAGCATTTGATCTTTTATATTATAATGAAGGAACTAAACTTCATATTCTTTCATTGCTTCTTACATTGTGTGATATTTAATCTTGATATTTTTTATATTCTTAATCATTGCCATCATTGCCTTGTTGTCACATAGCATTGTTGTGGCACTACTATGAGGCATCCTCAAGTCATTTAGCATCTTCTCTAACCAAAGTGCTTGGTTTACAGTAGTTGAAGCTGCAATATACTCTACTTCAATGGCTGATTGGGTGACAATATCTTGCTTTTTGGAACTTCAACATATACTTTTAGATCTAAGAGTAAAGCATTATCTTAAAGTGCTTTTCATGTCTTCAAGGGAGCTGATATAGTCACTATCTATGAATCTTATCAAGTTGATACAACTAGGTCTTTTATAAAATATCTTAAGATCTAGGGATCCTCAAATGTATCTTAGCACTTACTTGGTAGCTAAGAGGTGGTTTTTAGTTGTAGTACCTATAAATTTTGCCATAACACTTATGGCATATATTATATTAAGCTAGTGATAGAAAGGTGGAGGAGTGACCCAATTATACTTTGATACACTAAAACATCTATTGAACCTGATCCATCATCTTTGCTCAGCTTACTTCCTTGAACTACTAGTGTGCTCATGGTCTTAATCTTACCTAGGCTAAATCTTCTCAAGACCTTTAGGGCATATTTCTTTAAAGAAATAAAAATAACTTAGGAAGATTGCCTTCCTTCAATCCCCAAAAAATAGGACATTTTCCAAGTCATTCATTTCAAAGACTTTCTTCATTTGTTTTCTAAATAAATTAAGTGACTTAAATGTCACTTCCAATCACCAACAAATCATCAAGACAAATAGAAACAATAAAGATTTTATCCTTTTGTTATTGGGTATATAAAATAACTTCATTATAGCTCCTTTTAAATCCTAAATCAATTAAAAAATTATCAATTTCAATATACTAAGCTCTTAAAACTCGCTTAAGGCCTTACAAAGCCTTTTTCAATAGGATAGCTTGCTGCTATCTTGTGAAAAGAATTTCTAACTATTTAACATAAATTTCTTCATTTAAAACTCCATTTAAAAAGGCCAATTTAACATCAAATTAAATTACTTTCTAACCTTGTTGAACTGCAATTGAGAGAAGTAGTTTGATAGTATTGAACCTTGCAACTAAAGAGAAGGTTTTAGTGAAATTTATATCTTACATCTATGTATAACCCTTCACAACCAATCTTGTTTTATGCTTGTTTATAGTCCCATCAGGATTCAACTAGAGTTTGATAACTCATTTTGTGCCAATCATGTGCTTGTTACTTGGTCTTGACATCAGCACCCATATGTTGTTTTTCCCAATCATCCTCAACTCCTTTATAACAATTTTTCATTCAGTTGACTTTAAAATATTTTCAATGATTGTGATTTCTAAAAAGGCAACATTGTATTTTGTATAGATATTCATAAGAGATCTTATCCTTTTGATTGCATTATCTTCATCAGAATCATCCTTTTCAAAGGTGCAAATAGGTTTTTCAATAATGTTTTCAACATTTGGGACTTGATAGGAGGAACTAGCAGCCATTTTCTTCCATTCCCACACTTCACTTTCATCAAACTTCACACTTCTACTTATAATTATTTATTGTGTGATAGGATTAAAAATCCTGTACCTTCTGGAGACATCGTTGTAATATATAAAAACACTAATTTTTTTTTTTATCTTTGATCAAGTTTGTCCTTTTTTACGTTAGTAATATAGGCATAACATAGACTCCCAAACACCTTGAGATGGCTTACAGGTGGCTTTTGACTTGTCTAGGATTTGTATAGGGTCTTCTCCTTTAGAGTTTTGGTTGCAAGTCGATTTTGTAAATAGATAGAAGCGTTGACAGCTTCTACTTATAATATCTTGGGTAAGTCCTTCTCAAACATTAAACATTTAGCTATATTCATAATAGATCTATTTTTCTTCTTACTCACATAATTTTGTTGTGGTGAGAAAGTTACAATGAGTTAGTAATGTATACCTACTCATTGGAGAAACTCCTTAACCTAATTAGAGATATATTCAATCCCATTGTTAGTTCTTAAGGTCTTAATCTTCAATGAGCATTGATTCTCCACTATTATCTTAATTTTTTGAAACTCAATGAACCTTAAGACTTCTACTTGAGAAAATAATAATAAATAAGAGGAAGTATCTACTATCATTCAAAGATAGTGTACTAATTAGTCCACACATAGATGAGTGGATGAGCTCTAACTTGCTAACTACTTTTAGGACTAGATCAATAAGAAAGGGCATTTTATCCAACTTTCTCAATTGACATATTCCATATAGACTATTGCAACCACTTATGGATTGCAAATCTAACATTAACTCCTTCTCTTGGAGTAACTTTAGTGATGAAAAGCTGATATGTCCAAGTCTTTTATGCCACATATCACCATTTTTTTCCATACCAACATAGGCTCCCCTTTTATGGTCTTTCAACTTAAGAGGAAAGCTTCTATTGTTCATTTTGATTGAGAAAATCTTTATACCAATAGAATCAAATATTTCATATGTTTTAGTCTTAAATAACAAAGTAAAATATTTATTGAGAAATTGTTTAACATTGAGGGGATTTTGACTTATGTAAAAATAAAATATCTTTTATAAATCTTGTACGTGAAGGCATTTGAACAATAATAATATCTCTCCCTTTGACATCCACAAGCATGCCATCTTCAAGTTTAACTTTGGAGGAATGACCTTTGTCCAAGGTTCTAAAGGTGTTCAAATTTACAAATGTGATGCGTGAATCCATTGTTAATAAGCCATACATTAGTATCCAAGGTTATCCTATATCATTCTTCAATGATAGTGGTTGTAAACAACTTATCTTCATCAACTTCATTATTGTTATGTAAATATAAGACGTCTTTTATAAGTTTTATACTTGAAGGCATTTGAACAACAACAACATCTCTCCCTTTGATAGTTATAAGCCTACCGTTTCCAAGTCTAACTTTGGAGGAATAACTTTTATCTAAGATTTTGAAAGTTTTCAAATTTACCAACAAGTGATATGTGCATCCATTGTCAATAAGACACGAATCAGTACCCAAGGTTGTCTTATAACATTCTTCAAAGATAGTGGTTGCAAATAACTTATCTTCATCAACTTCATTATTATTAGATACTTGTGCAAGTTGGGTTTGAGGATGTAGTCTTTGATTAATCTTGCATACTTTGTCAATATGACCAAACTGCTTACAAGACTAGCACTAAACTTGAAGGCTGAACCAATATTAGTTTTCAGCATGGTTTGTCTTTTGGCAATAGGGACATGTTGAAAACTTGTCTTTTTAAATTTTCTTCTATCGCCTTACTGTAACTTCTTCTTCCATGTATTCTTTTTTTTTTTTTAAACAATTTTGCTTCTTTGGGCCACCATCATTTTATGGTCTCCACTTTTATGCCGTTAGTAGTGCAACCTTGCTAGCACTTTCTTCCTCTCTAAGTGCTTTTCTTTGTTCCACAGTTTGTAATACATTTGCAAGTTCTACTACAAAGAGTTGTGTCATGTTGTTAGTGTCTTCTAACTTGGAAATATTTACTTCAAATCTCTTAGGAAGAGTTAATATGACTTTTTTCATAATCCTCCTCTCCATTACTTCTTTTCTAAGTAACCTGATTTTGTTTGTAGTTGCCGTGACTCTATTAATGTAGTCCTTCACCTTACCATACTCTTTTATTTTTAGTAGTTGCAATTCCCCTTTTAGGTTGTAAATATGCATATGTTGAGTCATATATTATGTAAAGAGAAATGGTATTCAAACACATAAAGTTTGCTAGTAATATATTTTTGAATAAATTATATGGCTCTCTTGAAAGATATTTAAATTACATAGTTTTATCTTTTACTTTGAAAAATTACACACCTCTCTCTTGAAATCAATTCATGCGCTACATTAATTTTTCATATAACTGAAAAAAAAGCTACAAGTACACATCTATTTTGGTCAAAATACTTATATATTTATTACTTATATAATGTAACAAATATTAAATATGTATTTAACTAACATAAAATTGTCACTTTTTTTTAAAATTTAGAATAAATTAGATTTATGATTTACAACATGAAATAAATAATATTAAAATAAAATGTTTAAGAAATATATTTTTTAATAAGTTTATATATTTTTTTGTAAAAGAAATTAATATTATTTTTTAAGATATTTTGAAAATCTTTTGACTTCAAATGAAGTTTGTATATATTTTTATAATAAAAGAAACTATATAATTTAAATATTTTTTGAAGGAAAGAAGTGTGATTTGCCTTATATTTTCTCATTATAAATCAAAAATTTTCAATCTCAATTACATGTTATCAAATTTAACAAAAAATAGCTTCTTGTAAACTCTGGATCCCCTCCGCTCGGAAAGGGTCCAGTCAAGTTTAATTCTGACCTTCTTTATTTTTTTAATAAAAAGAAAAAAAAAAAGTTAAAATGATCTAATTGCATCTCAAGTTCACGCCAAGCGGCCAACTCTATCTTGTGAGTTGTGATCTCTTTCTCGAATTGCCAACATTTCTCAATTTTTTTTTTTTTCCTTTTAAGAAAAAGGTTCGTGAAAGTAGCCAACCGACGGAGCATCTTTTCATATAGTGTTTTTTGTTTTTTGGCCTGACATATATTGTTTCTCTTTGGATGCATGAGGTTTTCCACGTGTGGCAAATCGTACTTTGATGTAATTAATACATTTTTTATGGTTTCCATTACGAATTGTCGTCCTCACCTCACGGCACATTGCTTCTTCCTCTCTTTGCCCCAAGTTTTCGTTGTCTATGATTTGAGCACTACTACGATGGTATAAAACATAGGATCAGAATTAGGTGCAATTTTTTATATTTTTATTAAAATTTTTAATTAAGATATAATAAATATGTTATTTTTTTAATAATAATATAAAAATTATATAATCTAATTAATAAATTATATAATTATCAACAAAAGATTATATACTTGTTATATTAGTATTAAAAAAGTCTAATAACAAATAAATAAAAATTGCATATAAATTTTATCTTAAAAAATAATACACAACATATAATAAAAATAATAATAAACCCTAACCATAGAGGTATTAAAAAGAATAAATTGAAATGCAGTAATTAATGATTTACTCCAAGTTGATTATAGATTATGAAAATGTCATATTAAAGAGTCATTGGATGCAGTGTTAAATATTAAGATTAATCATATTATCTTCAACACACAGATCTCTTCAAAACACAAAACTCAATTAAAGAGTTATAACATTATCCCGAAGTTGCGTCCACCTGTCAACGTATATTGTTGTGGAAAGATACAACTTCAAATATACAAGCTTGTGATCGTATCTCCGTCCACCAATAAAAAACATGTGGCCAAAATCAAATTGTACGAACGCATATATGGCTCATAAAGTGTTATGTCTCAGTGTCACTTAGCTTTCTTATGCGCTAAGGTTTTCATAACTTTAGCGTGGGAACTGATCGGAATGCAAGAAAAGCATCTTCAATAATGGACATCTTCTACTTTAATTTTAAACATTGCCTTAATTTCTAGAGTAAATTAAATATATTCCTTTTAAATTTTATTAAAATTATATAAATTTTTCTTTCATTTTCAAAATATATATAGAGTCTCTTGCAACAAAAAATTATCTTATAATTTAATTTAATTTAATTTTAAATTTTCTTACTAAAATATCCTCCATTAACTCTTACATATTCTTTTATGAAGGATATTTTGGTAAAAAAAAAACTAAACTATATATTTTGAAAATAAAAATGATATCTGTATAATTTTAATAAAATTAAAGAGATACCAGAATAATTTACTTTAATTTCAATATATTTGTCATCTTGTGTCCTTCTCTTTCCATAGTTTCAAACTTTCTTTTTCTTTTCCTTTTTTAGTACTTCTTTCACTATTAGTGATTAGTGAAGTTTAATAATAAGTAAGTATTTTAGTTTTTTTTAAAAATATTTTTAAAAATAGATATATTGAAAAAAAATAAAATTCACAAATTTGTTATAACAAGTTATTGTAATCTTAAATTTTCATATATTTCATATTCAAGTATCATATCAATCAATAAAATTTTAAGCACTAAAAATTAAAACTGTCACAATGATATACTTAACATTCAATTTATTTTCATATTAGATTTTAAATAAAAGCATTCAGCTATCACTGAACTTGAAATGGAAAAGGATCAACAACAACAACAACAACAATTCAATTAGTTATATTTGATTAGAAAACTCTTATTATTCCTCCTTAAATCCTGTTAAAGTTTAATGAATTTTCAAAGACTTTTTGTATTAGTTACTTTTTTAATTAAGGAAAATAAATATTTTTGACGTTGAAAGATATATGTGTTAATTATGTAATTCTTGAATCTCAAAATTACACGATTTAGTTCTTAAAATTTTTAATTTGTTACTTGTTAGTTGTTAGTCATTGATTAGTCAAAAATAGGATAAAAATAAGACAAATGTGTTGGATTTATGGTCATATATATTCCACATTATGGCATTGACAGTTTTCCTATTAATTAGTGGGTGGTTTATTTGCTATCTTTATTATCTTTTATGAGGAATTAAAACTATTGCTGGTGCTTTAATTTCTGGTTAGTTATATATAGAAGGGGTTCTTGATTGAGGCTATTACACACATTGGTTCCCTGCAATTTGAGTGCTTATCATACCTGAGTGGTCCATTAGTCAGAAAGCTTTACCTTTTTCTTGAAGAAGTGTTACTATGTCTGGAGGTATGCAAATAACACTCAGCTTCCAAACATGATGCAACAACATGATTGTATAATTCTTGTATTTATCTGATTACTATAAGGATCATGTTGTGCATTATGTTTAGCTGTCTTACATATGGCATTAGAGCACGACATTTTCCCTTGCCTAGTGATAGCTTTGATGCTTTTTGAATTTTTGGAGCATGTTGTAACATTCAAATTATTTTTGGTTTGGTAGATTTTGTATGTCAAATAGGTATATAATCATTATATACATTATATTGTGCTAGTATATTGTTTTATATGCTTGAAAAGTGCATGGAAAAATAATTGAAATCTTTCTTGAAAGAGTCATGTTCTGTCTTGATATGCTAGATGATTTCTAATTGGATTTTGCCCATTTTAATGAGGAAAAAAATTGCATCCTATAATACCTTAAATTCATACACACCATACATAACATTCAAAGCATTTCATACTCATTGAAGTCAATGGAACTAACGCATATGGACACCAAATTTGTTTCAATCTTGCCCATGTAAGTCATTTAAATTTATCTCAACTCATTTTCATTTATGACATAGTGGTACATATAAGAAATAATACAATTGGAGGCTTATAACCCGGATTGAGAATTCTGGAATACAAAAATGTGAAGTTGCTCTTGGGTTTGCCATGATAACTTCTGGGCAAGAATTTTAAAAAATTATAATTAATTTTAGAAAATTCTAAATCAAGCAAATGATAATTTTTTGAAAAGTTCTGAATGTCAACTAAAGGATAAAAATCATTCAAGACTACAAAAACATCAATTAGACTACGAAAGATAATAAAACAGTACCAAATGTCTAGTTATTGAGTTTGTTGTCACATGTTTTTGATATAAATTTTGAAATTTTTTAAGTAATTTCAAAAAATTCAAAATCAAACAAACTTTATTGAGATGAAATATGGGGCAAACTTTATAAGTTTTCTAGTTTATTTAGGTTTTAATTTGGAACCTTCTGAAAGAGTTTTCTTCTGTATAAAAAATACTTTTAAATATAAGGATTATTCTTCTTAAATATACCTTTCGTTCTGACCGTTTCGTAAGATTAATTCTGTATGGTTCTGGTTGATTATTAAATAATATTTTTCAAGTTAAAGCTAAGGTAAAAAATTACAATCTGTTTTAATCAAGTTTTGAATTATAACTTGGTAAGTTATTCTTCTTTTGAAAAATCATTTTTCCCAACAAGTTATTGTTCTTCTGGTTCCGAATACACTTGTAATCTTGGATTCTCTATTATAAATATTTTGGAAAAAAAAAAAACTAAAGTGAAGCACATGACGAATCGAATCTTCACTGTGTAGCTAACCTTATCTACCTTAAGCTTTGGATTGCCCGCAATTAGATAGCATCGATCATCGTTCTCTTGAGCTAGTCATCAGCACCTGAATTTTTTTAAAAATTAAGAATGTGTTATTAATACTAAAATTAATATAAATTTAAAATATAACCAAAAATTATAATTTTTTTTACACATATTATAATTTCTTTAAAAACGTGATAACAAAAATATCGGTAACTATATCTCAGTTTAGTCCCTCAAATTTAAGCAAAATAATTTTAGAAAAAACTTATATATTTAATATTAAGTTATTTAATTAAAACATAGACAAGTGTATGATTTTTGTATAAATATATGATTTCTATAACTTAATATAACATAATTAGATTTTTAAAATTTTTATATGTTATAATTTATTGAAAAACTTAATAACAAAATATAGATAACCGCAATTAAGTCTAGTTCATAGTATATAAATATTTTAAATTTTAATTTCACTAACATATTTTATTCTCTAAAGCGAATCCATTATTTTATAAAATATAGAAAGTAATATACAGTACCAAAAAGTTGATGGAACTATTCAATAGTCCAGATAAAAGGGGAGGGGATCATTTCTTTCAACGTTGCGGGAACAGAATAGGTAGTGGAATACACATGAATTTAAAATAATAATAATAATAATAATAATAATAATAATAATAATAATAATAATAATAATAATAATAATAATAATAATAATAATAATAATAATAATAGGTAATCATTCATTTTTATTTCTGAAATTTCATTCATATTTTAATTTAGTTTCAAAAAAATTTGAATTAAACTTAACTACAGTTATTTATATCTTTGTAATTTAGTACTTCCATAAAATTATAATAAGTATAATTTTTTTTAAAAAAAATTCAATTATGTTATATTAAATTGTAAAAATTAACTATATATTTGTTTGTGAAAATTACACTTGTTATATTATTATTAAAAAGTTATACACTTTGTTATGTTTTAATTGCAAACTATGACAACAAATATATATAAATTACATATACACTTTTTCATAAATATAATTAGCCTCATATCCTATGCTATTGGATAGGCCCCACATAGCAAGACATTTAATACAATAACTTCCTACACTTCTATATAATATATAAATTCTCAAAGTTCTAAAAGAACTCAATGTTATCCTTTTTTCCTAATGCTATTAACTTCATTTATGGAAGTGTATTCTTTGACATGACTCAAGTCTTCTATACAAATTTTTTTTATGTATATTATACAAGTTTAATTGGTTTTATTTTAATCTTTCAGTTTTTTAGTTACTAATTGGTTTTATTTTAATCTTTCAGTTTTTTAGTTATTTTATTTTAACTCCTAAAGTTGTTTCAATTGTTTCATTTTAGTTTTTATAGTTGTTTCAATTGTTCATGCATTTTTAATGCTTTGTGTTCTAAAGTATACTATGTTTTAAAACTAGTAAGTGTAGATTGTGTTATGTGTGTTGTCTACATCATTAGGTATGTCTTTACCTCAACACAAAATGCATAAACCTACTCTTAATTGTTTTTAGGAAATGACATACAAGTGGAAACCGAAACAATTATAGGCACTAAAATAAAACAAGTGAAACAACTATAATGACTAAAATAAAATAACCAAAACAACTATACAGGAACAAGAACTGAAATAAAACCAATTCAACTTTGTAAAGTACGTATATATAAAAAATTGTATGGGCCTTGTAACCAATTTAGACATTCTCGTTAGTGATTAATGGCATTAGGGAAAAATATGATATTGAACTTTTTATAATAAAATTTTAAGAATTCTATTGAACTAAAATAAATTTTGAGACTAGATTGAAACTAAAGTGAAGCCTCAAGTGAACTTTTGCAATAAAAAAGAATAGGATGACCTTTGGAGACGCAAACACGGGAAATAACTTTAAAAAGTGTACATGGCAAACAAACATGATAATGATCTCTCAGATATATGCAATTCTTTGTGTACTGAGAAATTGAATATGAACGAGAATCTTGCAAGGTTAAGGGATCACCTCCATGACAAACCGAAGAAAGTAATAACGTGGCATCATAGCCTAATTTGAGTCTCACTTTTTTGGATTTTCTTGTTGATTTGATTAGATTGTTCGTTAAACGTAGTTCCAACAGAAAACCAAGAAGTATCGCTACTGAGTATTTTTCGTAAAACTTTGATATTCTTTCTTTTGGTACGAATTTCTTCTTAAAATCAACTTTCTTTATGTTGGAGAATTTCGCTTATTCTTATCGTTTGATGATACATATGCCCCGGATTCCCTTTGATAATGTTACTTTAACTAACCTCTCTTTTCATTTTACATATCATGTCTTTACAATTAAGGGAATCTACACTAATTATCTGAATGAAGGAACAACTTTCACCGGAAGTTCCCTTTGAAAAAAACAAAAAGGGGGCAAGATTAGATCTTTTGATGGATTATCAACCCTTGAAAACCAAACCTATCATATGATTTTCTTATCCTTTTTCATAGTCACCTTGTTGAGAAATTCTTATGCACCGGGTACACGTACACCCAAGGGTCAGGATTTGATTTGTGTGGAGGGTCTCACATTTACGGATCAAATCTTGATATTTGGATATACGTGCACCTAGTACACACAAAAATTCTGCCACACTGTTTGCCTTACAATCCCAAAACCACACCTTAAATATTTTGTGAACTAGGAAAGCCATTGTTGTTTTTCCTTTCCTTATTTCGTAAACTTTTGAGTGAAATTGATTCTTAATATAATATCAAAATCATTGTAACTAAGATACCCCCAGGTGATAAGGATAGGTTAAAGATATGGGTAATGCAATGGTTCAAGCCCTCCAATGTGCTAATATATATATATATATATATATATTTGTGACTAGCGGAGTTCAATTTTATGTTCTATCTAGGACAACAAAGGGGATGATTATGATAAGTCCAAACTATAACAATGCTTACATAAGGAAGACCATAAACAAAATATATGCAAAACAATCAAACTTAAATCAAAACAAAGCAATATAAAACGACTTAACCACTCGAAGTAAATTAAAAACTATTAGGGGCAAGGTAGGGTCGTTTACGAGGAGAGGGAGTTTCCTTGATCATGAGAACTTTTCAAGCTCTGATTTAGGGTGGAGTTAATCACCACGATGTTAATTTCTTCCCTAGGCATGAGGGGTTTCTTTGGGCGAGTTTTTCTCAGATTAATTGTTGCGAGACCCTAAAATTCTGCTTTTGTGTCGAAAAGACAAAAACAGGATTATTAAAAAAAATACGTTTTCATTTTTGGATCTCAACCTCTTAATGTCGAGTTTTTGAAAAGTCTCGAGATATGTTGGTTTGGACCAGTTCTTATATGTTAGGAACTTTTTTCCTTTTTAACTATAATTGAGCAATTCAATTCTTATTTTTCCTATTCTATTAATTAAAATAAATTTTACACACAAAGTAATATATCTTTTTCTGTTCACCCTTGCAAAAAAGAAGAAGTGATCAATAGGGGTATTAGATAGACTAATAAATTAATTTCGAGCCTTCACTTGATATATATTTGAATTTAAGTGGTTTTTGATATTAATTGCATCCCAATTTAGTGCAAGACCACTGGTTTTCAAATTAACTACTTGTAAATGTGAGGTTCATTGCTAGCCATATTCCTTCAAGGCACAATCTTATAAATATATCAAACTTTGATGTTTCAAACTCTAGTTAAAGAGGCATCCAGTTACACTCTATAAAACAATACTTGCAATTTTATATGTAGCTCTTATTAGGTTATTTATAAATTTGATATTTAGATAGTTTTTAGCTCAACTTTACACAATAATTTTTAAAATATACTTTTAGGTATTATATTTTGGCTAAATTGCACATAAATTTTTTAAACTTTAGGTCATATGCCGGTAATTTTTTTGACCTTCAAAAGTTGACTATAAACTCTCTTTAAACTTTTAAATTTATACAAATAACCCCTACTATTAGTTAGTTCGATATTTTACCAATAAAGCATAATATGTTGGAGGAATTATTTACACATAATTTAAAATTCAGAAAGATAATTTGTACATAATTCAAAGTTTACAGGGATTTTCCAAAAGAGAGCTTAAAGGGATTTATTGTTATTAATGTATTATGTTCTATTAGTAAAATAATAGACTAATTAATAGTAAAAAAATTAAAAAATTTTAAAAATTAATTGTTAAATTGTAACTCAAAATTTACAGATATTCTGTGCAACTTAATCATATATTTTTATATCAAATATCTATTATCAAACAGTGCCATCGAAATTTTGTTATTTTCTATATTATTTCTTAAATATAAGCTTTGGAGTACACTCTGATGCGCAATTACCATGCATTTGGCAATGATGCCCAAAAGTTTAAAGTAGGTGACTCGACTCCTAAAGTATCAGAGGTAAGTGTGTAAAAACTAAAAATAAATGTCAAGCATAAAAACTAAAAGTAAATGTCAAGCATACTATTATCTGCCTAATCGGTACTACTTTCTTTCAACCAACAAAAAAAAAGTAATTTTAATTTATTTAATCATGTTTAATAAATTTATATTTAACCCTTCATTCTTAAATCTTTGCCCCTCTCTCTCTCTCTCTCTCTTTATATATATATATATATATATATATAAGGATGCATTTAATTAATGATCCTGACGTAATTAGTACTCCCTCTAGTCTCATATATAAGAAACAAATATTTAATTCACGAGTATTAAGAAAATTATTTAAAAGCAATTAATCTTGTCTCAAATAAAAATTATTTTTCAAAAATATCCCTATTTAATATGTGTATTTTCTTCTTAAAATTAATTATTACTACTACTCATAATTTGAATAACTTATTTAATGAAGGACATAATTGAAATATTGTAATTAATATGGTAGTTTGTTTCTTATATATAAGACCAAATCAAATCTAAAAAAAATATCTTATATATAAGATCAGAGGGAGTAATTTTTTTTACTGATTATTATATATTATTATATTAGCATATTTAGTAAAACATTATAAGCGAATTACAAATCTAACACCATCATGTGAGAATATATATATATATATATATATATATGAAACAATGGAGGTTTAGCTCCGAATGGAAAGAATATTTGGAGAAATACAATGTCATATTCCTGAAGCTATTTTTAGCTACATGACACACAAACCAGCAGCATGGCGTAAGCAAGAGAATCATCGGTTCAAAATTATTCTTAGCAATTAGAAACAAGTCGCAGCAATTAGTTTCGAGTTAACTTGTAGAAAAATGAAGGCTTAAATACAATTTTGATCTTTTTAATTTTATAAAAATTTTAATTTAGCTATCTTAATCTAAATATATAATTATTTCCATATTTGTAAAGATAATCTAATTTTATCCTTTTTGTCTCATAACGCCCCAAAATTTAATGTAAAAATTAATAATTTACTCGCTTAAACATTATTAATTGGTTTTACACTATTAATTTATACTTGAATTTGATATTCAAATCAACATATTGTTAAATTTAACATTAAGTTTTGAATAAATTATACATGAGGCACAGGGATAAAATTAAAATAAATATTTTAAAAATAAGAGAACAATATTATTTATTTTTAATGGAGACTAGGTCATGAAACTGGATCAAAAGAGTTGATTTAAAAGGAAAATTTAACTAAGACAAGTAATGAATTCAGTCTAAATTAAATTCGCTTATGGGCATATTGGGGATAAATAAAATATTACAATAAAGAATTAATGTGGACATTTATCAAATTAAAAAAGACCAAAAATTTGAGTTTAAAGCTACTAAGAGGAAATCAAAAACAAACTTGAAACATTGCTCTAGCGTTTGATATGATATGAAAACGAAGAAGAATGTTTTTCCATTTATATAGTTGGTAGGATAAAAATGGTATAAGAATTGAAGTAAGTGATAACAAAAGATTAAAATGCCTTTATTGAAAAAGAAAAAAATAAAATTTTTTGCCCTAACAAGAAATAAGCATGGCAAAATATATTTATATAAATAATAAATATATGTTATATATAATTTTTTTATCAGTGATAAAAACATAAAAGAAATATTTAAACAAAATATTTTGAAATTTAAAAATAAGATGGTATTTTGATAATTAATAAAATAAAAATAAAATAGAAAATAACCAAAGAAGAAGAACACAACAAACTACAGTGCCACGTTTATACGTATTCAGTGGCTGCCATATGGTGAAGCTAAAAAAACCAAAAACTCTATTATTTTCTTGTAGCATGAGATAGACCCAGATGAAAGGAAGCTGCAGGATGATCAAGAGAGAAAGGGACATTTTTCAGAATTGGCTCCAAACTCTACTCCCTCCCGATGCTACAGTGTTGGAAAATGGCATTGAGGTGGACTTACCCTTTCTTTCAACCTTTTTGGCTATCAAATACAAGTTCACAAGGGAATATATTTCATTTTCCATTTACTACATTCTACCAAATGGGCCAATGAGTTGTGTCTCATGAAACCTTCTCCTCTCTCCATGGAAGAAACGTTGAAGACACCCATTAGTACTATAGCGCCGAAGGTCGACTAGGTGAGAGAAGCTTGAAGCACAATTTTTGTTGTCTAGATCCACTTCTCCTTAACCAGCTGTGATTGGATCAAGTAAGGCCACTCTGTTGGGGTTGTACCAGGGGTTTTCTGCACCTAAAGTTTCAATTCATGGTTCAAGCTTCATCTTTCTCTAATCCTTAAATTGTAGCAATTTCTTATCCACCTAGATTTGCATTTTTCTTCTTGTCTCCCTCAATTACTATCTTGATTAGAGCAGGTTCTATGGTGGCTGTGCAGTGAAAATTTTTCCTTTCCTTTTGGTCCTAAGTTAGCAAGTAAAGGGAGTCAGGCCTCTTTGTTTCATCTTTTGTTGTTTCTTTCGCAAAATCTAGCTCTGTTTCCAACAATTTTAGTTAAAATGGTGCGTTGCTCTGCTGGTTATGTTAGGTACTGTACAAAATGTGGTTGTATGAGGAATTGAATTATAGGGCTCTTCAAAATTGATCACTTTGATCTCATTGGTGGAAATTGTGGCATTAGAAGTATGGGTAAACTACTTGTCCCCTCAAGCATTTGTTAGATGAATTCAATACCATTGCTTAGCTAAATGCTAATTATTCTTTTTTGTTACAAATCCGATATAATGAGCTCACAAAAGAAAAAGAAAAGGACCTTTGTGGGCCCATATAGTGCATTTGGGTGCTTGAGCGAGGAATTTCCAATTGAATTCTCAATTTGAGTTCTTCAAGGTGATTTTCTAGCCATTGATATCATATTAATTTAATTTAGTATGTATGTATGTTTGGATATATATATTCATTAGTTTGGGATTTATATTGGAAGTAAGTGATCCAATTAAATATGCCTTCTAATAAGTAATAAAGTTAAGACTTATAGTTAAAGAACTCTTTTGGGTAGTAAAAGAAAGTAATGACTAAGGGAGAATAGTGTTGCTTAATAGTATAATACTGATGACAAAGTTACCAGGCTGAAAGGATTGGAAAACTAAAAGTCCAATAAGACTCTAATGTTGCGTTAAATGAAAATTTTTATTTTTGTGGCAATTGGAATTTCCAAGATAGTAAAAGTGTGTTAAATTGTATTTTTAAGAGTGATAGGGACCTTCCCATATAAAGAGGGTTGATGGGAGAAGTGATAGAAAATCTTGTAGTATTTGCCAAATAACATTTCACTAAAATTTTATAAATTATATTTGTTTTATCATGTCATTTATATTTTTTTAGAAAATCAAGATTTTCCTTAGTCCAAAACTTCTAGTTGCAACAATAATTTACTAAAAAGTACTTTAAAAAAAAAAATAAAGTGATATCTGTAATTTTGAAAATGGTTGATATGTGTATTGAATTAATTGGAGAATTCCTAGGAATTTTAATTACAATTTTTTATGTTGATTACTTGTGAGAATTTTATGTATGAATTGATATGATTCCATACGTGATGAGAATGTTTTTATTGGAGGGACTAGAAGCAAAACATTGGTTGCTAATAGTAGTTCTATTAGCTTTTGGCATACTTTGGCAAGTACCAAGCTAATATAGTGTATAGGAGATGCTAGCCAGTAATGGCCATCACTCATGGAACAAAAGGATGCTATTTTACTTGAGCTGAAGACTCATGATAGACTGATGTGGGCTATATGTCCTTAATAGATTGGTTATTTACCCATATGAATTTGGTGTCTACAACAAACTAGTTATTTATCAATGTGGACTTGGTGTCCATGATGGCCATTCCATTCTAAAGATGTCCTTCCAATTGAATTTGTTTTAAAAAAATAAGTTTCCTAAAGAAAAAAAGTCAAATCTAAATTATTTTTATGTTGCATGGTTATCTTATGATTTATATCATTTCTCACTAATTATGATTTGCATAGCGATAATGATTTATTAAAAACGCTTTTGTCTTGGGCACTTATGTTTTAGCTTATGAGAGGTGTGGATTTTTGATTTGTATTTCAACAAATGATTAAATCATTTACAAACCTTCCTAAATTTTTAATTTGATACATTGTGGGATATTATTTACTTATTCAGTATTTGGGATTTTAGATAGTTGAGTTGATCTGAGCCTTCCTAGTTGCCCTATGCATGGACCTTTTTTCAGTCTAGTAAGCCTCACGTCAACTGCATGGGTGAAATTCATTTTGATGTAATTTGATTCATTGTTTTGTTTGTATTATAAATGTAGCTCCACATTACTCGCACGCAAGATCCCCTACCCCATAAACAGTGGTTTAATGGATAGGATTCAGAGCAAAGCTCTCTTGTTTATTTATCTATGTAATTTGTTTGACTGTTAAAATTTCAAAAGGTTTAAATTGTAAGGAAGACTTTGCCAAAGTTTCTACAAATAGATAGAACCATGATTCACTTTGATGATTTTTGGATGAATTATGAAAGTTACTTTATGATTGATTTCCTAGTTATGATAATTGTTTAGAGCTACACCTTGAAATTAGAAAAGGGGCCGATCTTAGGGGTTAAGGCTTATGAAAGCGAGATCTACCTTATGCTTTGTGCTAGTCATACTTCTATTTTTTTAGGGGTGTGATAGAGTGGTATCTGAGCTTAAATTTCCCTGTGGTTTTGTGAAGCAAGTGTTTTCTACTAAGACCTCTAGCATCATTATGAAACTCAAGCATAATCATGATTGAGGCATCGTCAAAGGCCTTATGGAATGTCAAATCTCCTTTCCTTTTGGTGTTCCTCTTTGACAGGCATGTGTGTGCCCATAAATAATAGCTAGTGTTCGTAAACTATCAATTTTACTTTTACAGTGGGAAGGTGCCACTGATGGTTAATTTACCTTTTATGAATAGGTTCACGTTAAGATTGGGTTAGTAACTAAAATTTATTCTATATGATTTTGGGCTAAACTCTTAGATCCTTTCTTCTTGAACATATTAAATTGTATGACAATAGATTATAGCCTAAGAATTGGACTTACCTATTTTGATTGTTCCCTTAGATTGGGATTTGACACTAAAGTTGATCATTGATATGTTAATTTTTAGGTCTAGACAAGGACTTATTATGGGATCTGCTACTTGGATATATTATATACCAAGGGATAAGGAAATTGTTATGTAGAGCATTTTTGTAAACTTTTGGTTAAATTTGGGTTAAAAAGAAACTTTTTACCATGAAGAATTAGTTAAAATAATTCCTTTAAGAATTGATTTAAAACTGTACACATATATACATTTAATAGAGTTAGCCTGTGAAAATGGTCATTCTACTTTCTTTCTTTTCTAATTATATATTCATATGATAAATGCGAAATACAATTATTTTAACAAAAGAGTTGACCTATTAATGGTACATGTACACCAAATCAAAAATGGATCTTATTGAACCTGTTATAGGATTCATCATGACTCCATTTTTATAAATTATAAACTTGTTGTCATTTGGAGTGAAAATTCTAAATTGTTGACTTTAAAGTTATGGGAGAATTATAAAGGAGGACCTAGAGTTGAAGAAATTTACTTTGAAGGACCTATTATTATTGGGTTCAACTATTTTTTATTAAAATCAATAGTAATCAACCCTAAAACAATGGTAATAGGTCATTCAGAGTAAATATTTTTAACTCTAGGTCCTTAAATATAATTTTCCTTAAAGTTATTATTGATATGAGTCTAAGATAAGGTATTTTGAGGAAAAACATGTTGAGTTGCATCTTAATTAATTAGATAATAGAATAGGACTTAGAGGGAAAATGTAACATCATCTTCTTAATCATAGGTTGAAATAAAAGGGATTTAGTTGTTGTAAGATAGACAAAAGTTAGGTGGCTTGTGGAATTCTGGTAAATAATTAGTAGAAGTGTAAAAGAATTAGACATAAGTTTGGCTTAAAGGATCAAATGTGCTCTAAAACAAAATTATGGTAACCCTTATGGATCATGAAATGCATAAGATAGTTAGTAGGGCCAATGAGTTGAAATAGAAACCCCACCCATTTTCTTGTCCTAACCTTGTGTAGTTACAATAAATTGTGCTTAAAAGTGAAGATAAGTTAGTTTTATAGGTGTATGTGTAGATGCAATGTTACATTTTTGTTGACATTTGATGATAATGAAATGATATGTCTATGTTGATTCTTGATGGGGTTGGAGGAATATGTTGAATGAATGGCTTAGTATGTGTTCCTTTGAGAAATGTTTATTAGGTACTAAACAAATGTGTTAATATGGCGATATCATGAATGAAAAATTTTACTTATTAGTTGATGCATCTTAAGGCTAGGTTCTATTTTTCATTAGGTGGTATCGGTATGCATATGAGTTGGATGTTTCAAGGGTGGGACTAGATGGTGTTGAATTTTTTGGGTGTGTGCCAAGGTAAGGTAGGTTTGACATGGTCACTTTAAGCATACCTTGTTATCATAGGGTCCTAATGGGTTGAAACTTTGTGTTTTAGTATTTGAAACTTTTTGGAAGTGATTTGGCATGAATTGGACTAGAATTGACCATTTTGGTGTACATGGTTCCATAAAGGAAGGGCTAAGAAAACAATGATTAGTCAAATCTAATTTTTACATTGTAACTTTAGGTACCTAAGTCAACAACTTAGGGAGGATTCAATTGTAACTATCATGGGAAAAATTTTACAATTTCCAAAACAAGGCAATTTATTTAACTAGGCTCTTTCTTAGGGTAAAACACCTCAAATGGAGTGTAAAACTTAAGATGAGGTAGTTGACATTGCTAAGATTGCTCTCTATCCCAAATCTTAGAAAGGTTAGTATAGGTTTAGCATAGTTATTTTCATTGTATTATGTTTGGGTTAGGTTCTAATGAGTTTTTTTTCCTTTTTGGTTAGAGTTGAAACAAGGTAAATAAGAAATTTAGATTTGTTTAAGTTGTTTTAGTATGGATTAGAAGTGATATTGTCTTGTTGGTTAGGCTATGGGAGGTTCTTAATGTACACTATTTGTCATCAAAATTTTCTGATTTTTAGGTTGTAACTCTAGTTGTTTCAAGTTGTAATTTTGGGAAGCTATAGTTTTAACTACTGCAATTTTTAGACAGCCAAGTTGTTTAACAAGGTAGCCACTAAAATTTGATTGTTTCAAGGGACAAACCCTCATCAAATGGCTTAAAACTTTATGACAAGCTAGTTGACATATTAGACTAATAGCATAATAAGTTTTATCAAGCTTTTAAGGCACTTCATGCATGCCTAAAGTTTGCCCCTTTTTTGGTTTTGACCAATTGTATCTTTATGAAAATTTAGCAAGTTAAGGGATATTTTGAGAACCTTTTAGGACTAAAATTTTAGGTTATAAATAGGTACTACACAAAGGCAATTTCCTTAAGTTAACCCTACCCTTGTTAGTAAGAGATTTACAAAGTTCATAGGTGAGAGTTCATGAGCAAGGCTAAAGTATTGAAGTGTAGTCAACTCAAAAGCATTTGTAATTAACTTTAAAGCACTTGAGTTAACTATAAAGGAAATGCAGTTAACTTGTGCTTATGATATAGCCTTTATTGGAATAACCTAGCAAGAAGTAAGGCTAGAGAATAAAGGTAAGTACTCAAAGTTTAGTGTAAGGTACCCTAAAGTTAAGTCTAGAGATTGTACCAAATTAAAAAGGTTCAAATTAACCTATATTTTTACATCTACCCTTAGGAATGCCTGTTACAATAATAAACATTACCAAGCTAATATGGAGATACTATTAATTGAATTTTTGCAAGAAAGATGATTTAGATCTTTCATTAGGTGGCTTGAAGTGGATGATCTTACTTTTAAAACTTAAGATAACGTAAGTTGTTTATGAGGAATAGATTTGGTTAAGAAGAATTTTATAAATCATAATAAAATAAATTATATGTTGGCTAAGGTAAGGTTACAGAAACCACTAATCAATTTAGTCGATAATATTAGTACAAATTATGTACATATGATTTAATAGATAAAAATGTATTAGACAAATTGTAGCTAGTGATTTTTTATGGAATAATAATAGTAAATGCCCTAAAAGTAAATCATTGAATTTACAAGCAAACAAGTTGAGATAAAACTTTAAATTATATTGTTGGAATAATCATCTTAAGTAGATTGTGTTGTAGTATGAATAATTTTTCACATGATAGTATATTACCATATTTTTTTAAAAAAAATACAATAAGGTAGTTATTGCAATTGATATTAGGTTGGCACCTATAGTAGTCTAGTAAGTAGGATAGAATGATTATCTATTAAAAAGAGGTAGCTTGGGGTAACAAATTTGAAACTGGGAGATAAAGTTAGAAGAGATTAGACCTAGCAAGAGTTTTCCCAATAAGTAATTTTAGCATATCCAAGGGCGTTGATTAGAATGAAAAATTCATATGATCTTAGAAAATAGGTTGCATATGTGGATGTTTACATTTGTAGGTAGTAAGGTTTGATATAGGAAAAAAAATCAAATATGTACATATGGGGAGATTAGAGTGAGGCATTATATAAATTTATTTTTACCATAGAAGGAAAGATGATTAATATGGAAAAGATGCCAGGAAAAGCTTTTAAGTTGTGCCTCAAGGTATATGATATAACCTTGTGTTATGTGCCAATGTTTAATGGGGACTTCTTATGGTCTTAGCGTTATAAACATAGGCTAATCTTGCTATTAACTCAAGTTAGTGCCTAATTAAGGGAGGGAAGTTGTTGGTTATCCTTGTAATTGGACTTAATTCGATATTTAGTTAGGAATCAAGCAAAAAGGTTATGTAGAATGGGTTTGTTGTATTAATGTTTATTGAGCATAGGCTAGGGTGGCTACTAGCATGAAATGGGGTTTTATATTGTAGGAAGGTGCTATGGCATTTGATCGACAAGGGAGAGAAGCTTGAAGCTTGATTTTGTCATCTAGATCATCTACGTCCACATCTCCTTACCCAATTGTGATTGCATCAAGCAAGGTCACTCTGTTATAGCTATACCATGCCTTTTCTACACCCTATGTTTTGGTTCATGGTTCCAATTTCATCTTCCTTTAATCCTTAAATTGTAGCAATTTCTTCTCCACCTATATTTGCATTTTTCTCTTCATCTCCCTCAATTGTTGTCTCAGTCAAAGCAGCTTCTATAGTGGCTATGTAGTGAAAATTTCTCCTTCCCTCTTGCCTATGAGTTAGCAAGTAAAGGGAGTAAGGCCTCTTTTGTTTCATCCCTTATTGTTTCTTTCATAAAATCTAGCTTTGTTTCCAACTATTTTAGTTAAAATGGCATGTTGCTTTACTAGTTATGTTAGGCATTGTATGAAGTGTGTTTGTATAAGGAATCAAATTATTAGGTTCTCTTAAGTTAATCACTTTGATTTTATTAGTGGAAATTATGGCATTGGAGGTATGGGTAAACTATTTGTCCACTCAAAGATCTGTTAGATGTATTTAATACCATTGCTTAACTAAATGCTAATTATTATATCTTTTTACAAATCCCTTATAGTGAGCTCACAAAAGAAAACATTGAGAATTCAAATCCATTGTAGTTGAATCTAATTATGCTTGAATGAGGAATTTATAGCTGAATTCTCAACTTGAGTTCTTCAAGGTAATTTCTAGCTATTGATAACATATTAATTTAATTTGGCATATATATATATATATATATATTCATTAGTTTAGGATTTATATTGGAAGTAAATAATCCAACCGAATAAGCCTTCTAATAAGTAATAAAGTTGAAACTTATAGTTAAAGGACTTTTTTGGGTGGTAAAAGAAAATAATGAGTAAGGGAAGAGTGTTTCTTGGTAGTATAATACTAATGACTAAGTTACAAGGTTAAAGAATTTGGAAATCAAAAGGTCCAGTAAGACTTAAATGTTGGATTAAGTGAAGAATTTGATTTTTGTGGCAATTGGATTTTCTAAAATAGTAAAATTGTGTTAAATTGTATTTTTAGGAGTGATAAGGGCTTCCCATATAATGAGTGTTGATGGAAGAAGTAATAGAAAATCTTATAGTGTTAACCTTGTTCAATGAGTAAAGAGCGTCCCACAAAAAGTTTATCAATTATATTTGTTTTGCCATGTCATTTATATCTTTTTTGAAAAATCAAGATATGCCTTGGTCCAAAACTTCTAGTTGCAACAACTATTTACTTAAAAGTACTTTTTTATTAAAGTGAAATCCTTAATTTTGAAAATTATCAATACATGTATGGAATCAATGTAAGAATTTTTGGGAATTTTAATTACAAGTTTTTTTGGTTGACTACTTGTGAGAATTGTTTATGTTGAATTGAATAGTATGATTTCACATATGATGAGAATGTTTTTTTTTATTGAGGGATTAGAAGCATAACAATGGTTGCTAATAATAGTTCTGTTAACCTATGATGCACCTTAGTTGGTACCCAACTTGCATGGGATACAAGAGATGCTAGTATAATGTGATGGCCATCACATGTAGAATAGAGGGATGTTATTTTATGTGAATTGAAGACTTACAACAAACTTACATGGGCTATATGTGCACAATGAATTGGTTACCCACATGGACTTGGTGTTTATGATAAACTGGTTATTTACCCATGCGGACTTGGTATCTACAATGGGTACTCCATTCTAAAGAGATTTTTCCAATTGAATTTATTTTATAGAACAAGTTTTCAAAAGAACATCAAACCTAAATTATTTTTTATGTTGTTTACTCATCTTATGATTTATATTGTTTCTCACTGAATTATGATTTACATGGCAATAATAACTTATTAAAAATGCTTTTGTGTTGGGTGCTTATAATTATTTAACTTGTGAAAGGTATGGATTTTTGACCTTGAGATAAACTATTGTTATAATATTTCAACAAATGATTGAATCATTTATCATGCCTTCCTAAATTATTAATTTGATACATTGTGCGATGTTATTTAGTTATTCAGTATTTGGGATTTCAAATAATAAAGTTGATATAAGCCCTCCTCACACCTTACATGTGGACCTTCCTTTGGTCCATAAGCCTCGCATCTAATGTGTAGGTAATGTTCATTTTGATATAATTTGATTCATTATTTTATTTGTATTTCAAATATAGCTCCACATTTATTCATAGGCAAGATCCTCCACTTTGTTAAATGTGGTTTAGTGGAGAGGATTGAGAGCGGAACTCTCTTATTTATTTAGTTGTGTGATTTGTTTGATTGTTGAAAGTTCAAAATGTCTAAAATGTGGGGGGAAACTCTGCTAAAGTTTCTATAAATACATAGAACCAAGATTCACTTGGATGAAGTATGGAAGTTATTTTAATTTCCTAATTATGATGAAATGGATTTACTAGTACTCTGTGTTGGTCATGTAAAATGTTGCATCTGGAACGTGGGAATAATGCAGAACGTGAGAAGCAGATCGTGGCAACAATACATTATGGTTCAAAAATCATGGGCTTCGTTGGATGAAACAAAACGTGGATATCCCACTTCTGTACGATGCATTTTCTTCGGTAATGTGATGGAATTGCCGTTGAAAAGTTTGCTTATAAATACAGGGGTCCCCAAGCTCGGTTAATACAATCATCTGAACATAACACCATCATAGAGTGTTAACCAGAGTTTGGAAGCATTCCCTGCAACTTTCAAACGATAGAATTTCATCAGAAAACAGAGAATTCAAGCAATGGCGGGAGGTAATATTTTGATCTATTTCTCTTATATTGGATGTTATAAATATGATTTTATATATCCATGAAGTCTAACAGTTGGTATCAGAGCTTAAAATGCCTCTGCCTTACTAAGTTTTTTGAGCTTGAAAATGTCAAAATTTTGATGTATTTGGGTTGGTTTATGGAGCAATATTTTCATCATTTTGATATCAAAATTGGAATCTACATGAAATTCTGATGAAAATCGACTCCTGGATCACCCAAAACGGAGCTTAGAAACGAAAAAAATGATCGGGTTTTCATTTGGGTTCGAAACGGGTCGAAACCGGGTTGGGTCGACCCGGCGAGAGGTTAGGGACGAGTTGCACGACACGTCATTTTGTCCTTGGCGTTGCTGCTACATGTTGGTTAAATCACAATGCCAGCATGAGTCTTAGCCACTAAAGCCATGTCTTATTGTTGCTTTGTAAAGGCAACATCTAATATATATATATACGTTTTGCTTTGTGGCATTTCCTCCATACATTTTCTTTTGATGATTTATATATATATTTATATTTATATATATTATCTTGAGATATTAAAAAAAAAATGGCCAATATTGAATTAAAATTTAATAGTAATTTATTTATTGGCCATTTATTTTGTTTAAAATTATTAAGTACATTTTAATTTGTCCAAATTTTGGCAAAAATTATTGTGGACAAAATTAAATTAATTTTGACAATATTTAGTTATTTATTTGTCAAAATATAATTATGAAATTAATTTTATGCCTTTAAAATTTGCCTAAATCTTGAAAAGTTAATTAATTTTAGGCAATTTTGGCATGTTTATAAATAGTAATTAATTTATAGTGTCATTTAATTTATGCCTAAATTTAAAAAAATAATTAATTTTATTTTTAGGCAATGTTTATGGCACATTTAGATTAATTTAAAGGGAGAATATTAATTAAATTAATTAGTCATATTTTATTGATTAATTGATTAGTTATTGCAATTCTCATTATGTATGCTTGCTTATGCTTTATGTTAAATTATATTCAAGCATATAATTTTATTTAGATGTCATGTGAATTGTGTATTTTTTAATTTAATTAAAGTTTAGCCACAGCACCTTTAATTGTTTTAAAATTATACACTAAGTGTTATAATCACATAAAGTAAAATGACATCAAATTGTAATTAATCATATTTAATATGATAATTATTATCCTACAGGAATATTATCATATTTCATATGATTAATTAGGATGGAATAGTAAATTTTTTCTTTTCTTGATTTACTCGCAGGAATTAAGAAAAGAATATAATTTACTAGTTTTATCGTTAGTATATGAGTCTAATTAAATAAAATTTAGCTCACAGGTAATTTTATTTGTTACTAGGCTCATAATGAATTGGCATGCATTGCATTGGCATGATATGTCATTTAAGAATATTATTTGTCTCAAATTATTAACATAGCATGTAAATTGTGCAGCTTTTCAACCTTTAAATATTTCTGATTTTCAAGTTCCTGAATTAACTGGAGATAACTACAATGTTTGGAAGGAGAAAATACTTCTCCAATTAGGGTGGATGGACGTTGATGATGCAATCAGAAAAGATGAACCTCCTAAACCCACGAATATTAGTAGTGCATCAGAAGTAAATGTTTATGAACGTTGGGAGCGATCCAACCGTCTTAGTATGATGTACATTAAGACTAAAATATCAGCTAGTATTCGTGGGTCTATTGGAGAGCATCAAAACGTTCGAAGTTTGCTTAAGGCTATTGATGAACAATTCGAATCTTCGGATAAGGCCTTAGCAAGCACCTTAATGACAAAGTTATTATCCATGAAACTTACTGGCATAAGAGGTGTGCGAGAGCACATCATGAAAATGAGGGATATAACAGCTCAATTGAAAACACTTGAGGTTGAGATGTCAGATTCTTTTCTTGTGCACTACATCCTGAATTCTCTACCACAACAATATGGGCCTTTCAAAATCTCCTACAACACTCATAAAGAGAAGTGGTCAATCAATGAACTTCTGACCATGTGTGTACAAGAAGAAGGAAGGCTCATAGCAGAGATGGGTGAAAGTGTACATACAGTGACACAAGGAAGGAAGAAAAGAAAGACCAAGACAAAAGGGAAGGGCAAGGTTCCCATCCTTGAGAATATTAAGAAAGAGTCCAAGTGTTTCTTTTGTAAAAAGAAAGGACACATATATATGGACTGTGTCAAATTCAAGGCTTGGCTTCAAAAGAAAGATAACTCAATCTCATATTTTTGTTATGAATCTAATATGGTAGACGCTAGTAGTAACACATGGTGGATTGATTCTGGCTCAACAATTCACATCTCTAATACCTTGCAGGGCTTTCTAAACCAAAGGAAGCCGGTGGGCAGTGAGCAATACATCTATTCAGAAAATAAGATGGGCTCAACTGTTGAAGCTATAGGAACATGCAGATTAGTTCTTAATTCTGGTTTTATTTTGAATTTGGAGAAGACATTTTATGTACCAAGTTTCTCTAGAAACTTGATTTCAGTTTCCAAACTTGTACCATTGGGATATTGTTTTGAATTTTCAAGTAATGAATTTAAATTATTTTATATATCTAATTTTATTGGCAATGGTACACTTTGCGATGATCTATTCCAAATTCAATTACAAAATAGTAACCTTTATAACTCAATGCATGTTTCTAGTAGCATAGGTATTAAGAGAAATATTACTAATGAAGATTCCTCTATGTTATGGCACTGTAGGCTTGGTCATATATCAATAGAGAGAGTAAAAAGATTAGTAAAAGATGGAGTACTCAATACTCTTGACTTTATTGATTTTAACACTTGTGTAGACTGCATTAAGGGAAAGCAGACTAACAGGACTAAGAAAAGTGCTAAGAGGAGTTCTAGCATATTAGAAATCATACATACGGACATTTGTAGTCCAGATTTAGACTTAAGTAATCAGAAATACTTTATCACCTTTATTGATGATTACTCACGATACATGTATCTCTATCTGCTTAATAATAAAAATGAGGCACTAGATGCTTTTAAGATATTTAAGGCAGAAGTAGAGAAACAATATGGTAAACAAATTAAGATAGTGAGATCTGATAGAGGTGGTGAGTATTATGGTAGATACACTGAAGATGGACAAGCACTAGGTCCATTTGCTAGGTTTCTTCAAGAGCATGGGATTGTTGCCCAATACACTATGCCTAGGTCACCTGACCAGAATGGTGTAGCTGAAAGAAGAAATCGAACATTGTTGGACATGGTGAGGAGCATGTTAGTTAGCTCCAAACTTCCTAAATCCTTGTGGACTGAAACCCTTAAAACTGCTGTATATATTCTTAACCGAGTTCCAACCAAGGCTGTTGTAAAGACGCCATTTGAGTTATTCAAAGGTTGGAAATCGAGTTTCAGACATATGCGCGTTTGGGGATGTTCATATGAGGTTAGGGTTTACAATCCATAAGAAAAGAAGTTAGACCCTAGGACCATTAGTGGCTACTTTATTGGGTATGCTGAAAAGTCTAAAGGTTATACATTTTATTGTCCATCTCACAGTATTAGGATTGTGGAATCAAGGAATGCAAAATTTCTTGAGAATGACTTGATCAGTGGGAGTGATCAAACTCAAAACTTAGGTTCTGAAAATGATCAGTCTGATTTTCAAACTCCTACATTAAGTGATAGAATGATTGTAATTCATGCCCCTCAAGTCCAAACGGGCATTGAACAACCAATCATTCAGGATCCACAACCTATTGACATTGACCAAGTTGATCCAATTAATGAACAGCCTTTAAGGACTGTTGAACAAATAGTTGAACAACATACTCCCCAAGAGAATGTTGAGTCAACATTAAGAAGGTCAACTAGGATGAGGAAGTCAACAATTCTTAGTGATTATACTGTATATCTACAAGAATCTGATTACAATATAGGAGCTGAGAATGACCCTGAAACGTTTTCACAAGCCATCAGTTGCAGAGAATCAAAGTTATGGCATAATGCCATGAAGGAAGAGATGGATTCTATGGTATCTAATGGAGTTTGGGATCTTATCGAGTTGCCTAATGGCTCTAAGGCCATTGGATGCAAATGGGTTTATAAAACAAAAAGGGACTTATTAGGCAATATCGAGAGATACAAAGCAAGACTCGTGGCTAAGGGATTCATTCAAAGGGAAGGAATTGATTACACAGAGACCTTTTCTCCTGTATCTAAGAAAGATTCCCTCCTTATAATAATGACATTAGTTGCTCATTTTGACTTTGAACTACATCAGATGGATGTGAAGACAACATTCCTCAATGGGGAACTAGATGAGGAGGTATATATGAAACAACTTGAAAGATTCTCCTCTAGTGCCAATGAACATTTGGTGTGCAAGTTAAAGAAATCCATATATGGATTGAAACAGGCTTCCCACCAGTGGTACTTAAAATTTCATGATGTTATCTCCTCATATGGATTTGTGGAAAACGTCATGGATCAATGTATATACCAGAAGGTTAGTGGGAGTAAAATCTGTTCCCTTGTATTGTATGTGGATGACATATTGCTTGCAACCAATGATAAGGGGTTGTTATATGAGGTGAAACAATTTCTCTCTAAAAATTTTGATATGAAGGATATGGGTGAGGCATCTTATGTCATTGGCATTAAGATCCATCGAGATAGAACTCAATGTATTTTGGGTCTGTCACAAGAAACTTATATCAATAAAGTTTTGGAGAGATTTCGGATGAAAGATTGTTCACCAAGTGTAGCACCTATTGTGAAGGGTGACAAGTTCAATTTGAACCAATGCCCGAAGAATGATTTAGAAAAGGAACAAATGCATAGCATTCCATATGCTTCTGCTATTGGAAGCCTTATGTATGCTCAGGTTTGCATAAGACCTGACATAGCATTTGCAGTTGGAATGTTAGGCAGATATCAGAGTAATACAGGTATAGATCATTGGAGAGCTGCAAAGAAAGTAATGAGGTATCTTAAGGGTACCAAGAACTACATGCTGATGTATAGACGAACTGAAAACCTTGAGGTAGTTGGCTACTCAGATTCGGATTTCACTGGATGTGTTGATTCACGGAAATCAACATCAGGCTATATTTTCATGTTAGCCGACGGAGCCGTATCTTGGAGAAGCGCAAAGCAGACTTTGACTGCTACTTCTACTATGGAGGTAGAGTTCGTTTCTTGTTTTGAGGCAACTTCACATGGTGTTTGGCTTAAGGGCTTTATATCTGGGCTTAGAATTGTCGACACTATCTCTAGGCCATTAAAGATATATTGTGACAACTCAGTTGCTGTTTTTCTGACTAAGAACAACAAAAGTGGAAGTCGAAGCAAACATATCGACATTAAGTACTTAGCCATTCGTAAACGTGTCAAGGAAAATAAAGTTATCATTGAACACATTAGCACTGAGTTGATGATTGCTGATCCTTTAACAAAAGGCATGCCACCAGTAATGTTTAAGGATCATGTATCTAGAATGTGACTTAGTTCCACTTTGTGTTATTGATGTATATACTATATATATATCATTTATAATAAAGCCTTTATTCATTTCAAGTTGTTTTCTCATTTATGCGTATACATTAAAGTTTGAGAATAACAACATTAAGAGGACCCAGAATAAGCATATGGCTTATTCATAAAGTTAATATATAGTGGGTAAGAAAACAAAATGCATTGTGATACATGGAAGGTATTACTCACTTATAGAGGAACTACCGCTATGATTCATGCATTTATGTTTCAGTTAAATATTTGAATCTTAAGAAGCCATTATGAATAAAGATTTTCGAACCAAGTGGGAGAATGTAAAATGTTGCATCTGGAACGTGGGAATAATGCAGAGCGTGAGAAGCAGATCATGGCAACAATACATTATGGTTCAAAAATCATGGGCTTCGTGGGATGAAACAAAACGTGGATATCCCACTTCTGCACGATGCATTTTCTTCAGTAATGTGATGGAATTGTCGTTGAAAACTTTGCTTATAAATACAGGGGTCCCCAAGCTTGGTTAATACAATCATCTGAACATAACACCATCATAGAGTGTTAACCAGAGTTTGGAAGCATTCCCTGCAACTTTCAAACGACAGAATTCCATCAGAAAATAGAGAATTCAAGCAATGGCGGGAGGTAATATTTCGATCTATTTCTCTTGTATTGGATGTTATAAATATGATTTTATATATCCATGAAGTCTAACAGGTCATACTTTTATTTTTTGGGAGTGTGGCATAAAAAGACTAAATGTGTAGTTAAGTGAAAAAATAAAAGAGTAGTTACAAACTTACACCCCTATTGATAGCAAGAAAAAACAATTAATGAATGAGAAAGGGAGAAGGAATCTAGCAAAATACCATTTGGTAGCCATGCATTTGTTTTTTGAGTGAAATCTGATTCTGATGTTTGATAAGGGAGAGACTCCCTTGAAATAAACTAAGGAATGGAGACATTGACTTTGAGAATGATACATGCGATGTTCTAAACACTTAACCTTATCAACTCCACGAAAATTCTGTTCCATCCTTCGCAGAAGCACACCTTTCCTCCTCCATTGGCGCTCTCCATTGTCCGCTCGGATTTTGACACCAATTTTGTGTAGAACGCCGAAAAGACAAAATGCTTCTCCACCTCCAAAGTTGACAGCTTACTATATGAGTATATGCTAAATACCTCGATGCAAATGAGACGAAGAAATTGAAAGGGAAATCACAGCAAACTAAACCAGTAAGCATCTCTCTCTTCGATCGTATCATGGAGGACCCGGCGCTGGTCGTCTTTGTCATTGCCCTCATCATCCAAGACTGTCCATCTGGATGCTTCGAGATGGATGACTTATCGCCCCACAGGGTCACCGGCCGTCTTCCCGATACCCTCAAGAGTTGTCAGGTCTATAACATGTTTTTCGTAAAATTTTTCTTCCTTTCCTTAATGCATTTTAATCCGTTTGAATCTTACTTAAGAAGCCGAGAAGTTAATCAATAGGTAGTTTGCTTAATAATTATTCACAAACTGTGCACGGATCCGGGGTCTTACAGGCATGGAGGTGTCTCTGCTATGATAGCAGAGGGTGTAGCAAGCCTTGGAGCCCCCATGGCCAGTGGTTTTCATAGGATCTGCGCCAACCATATGAAACCTGCTCGACTGGCTAGCCATGAAGCTACCCCTGTTAATATTGGTAAAAACCATACGGGCATTTTCTTGTCATATTTTCTCTCTTTTTGTTGATGTCTCACCATATATAATTAAAGAAAAAATGATGTAATTTTGTCTAGTATTTTTTAATTCAAAAAAATTGAATTAAAAAAATGAATATTTTTGTATTTTTTTTTCTATTATTAGTAATTCAAAAACATTTTTTCAAAGTAAAAATAAAAATGAATAATTTTATAATTTTCTATTATTTGAAACTCAAAGAATATATTTTTAAATTAAAAATTAAAAATTAATATTATAATAATTTTTCTATTATTGATATTCTAAGAAATATTTCTTACATATAAAAAATATGTTAATAATTTTTATTCAAAGTAATTAATTTTTTTAAAAAACATAAAAATAATTTAATTTTTTTTTGCACTAGAGGTATTATAGTAATTTATTCAGCTTTCCTGCCCTTTTATGTATTTTTTTTATCTAACCAAATATAGAAATAGAATAATATTTTTATTATTTTCTATGTCATATCAAATATTATTATAGGTTATGGATTTCGTTTCATTCTCATTTGTTTTTTTTTTTTTCCATTTTCATCAAAATAATTTTTGTATACCAAGCTGGTCTTTAGTGCAGGGATTAATTTGTAGACAAGATCTCTTGAGGGACAAATAAAGGCCTACCAAGCTCAGTATCAAGGGATATTTGGAGAGACATGACCATCAACACAAGGTCTTAATAGTGGAGGGATATGGACCAGAACGCCTAGCATGAATGACTAGAGAAATTTTATCAATTTTTTATTACAATATATATTTAAATGTTAAAAAATTAAAATAATTTTTAAAATAAAAATTACTTGTAATTTAATTAAATAGCTAGTGTAATTTACTTTATATAATAATATCTCATCAATTAATTAGGACTTAAGACATGACCTATGAATAATAGACCAGATCTTCACTGATCATATCATAAGACTCAAATTTGAAAGTGACCAAGAATAATAGAGGCAAAGATGCATTACAATTTTGTTTTCTATAAAGCAAAACTTTAGTGGGACAGATAGAAAGTGAATACAAAAGGCTGAGAAAAAAATAAAAAAGTCGGTGAGACAAAGGATGAATTGGGTTGTGGATTTTTTTTCTTTATTTTAGAATAATTTTTTAAATAAAATTTCATAAAAAATATCATAGGAATGAATTTGAATTTTCTACTTTCTTTTTGCAGAAAAAATTGTTTTTGCCACTCTAAATAAATAATTTATTTTTTCATAAAATACTTGGATCAAATATTTAATTTGTCTAATATATATATTTTTAAAATAAACAACCTTTTTTCCTCTATAACCGCAGCCAAGTAGGGGTAAAACACCAAAAACCTGAACAACAGGGGTACTATTACTGATATACATAATAGTGTTGCCTTCCACATTCTTCCTTTATTTTTACTGGCAAAGATAACAACTAATTCATGAAGCCATTACTATTACAGATTCTGCCATTGAAAACCCATAACTCAAAGTAAACTTTTTAGTTTTAATTTTAAATTTAGAAGATGGTTTGAGTTGAGTTTGGGTTCATACGCCTTCATTGGAATAAAAATAACAAGACGTGAATTTAGAGTTGGATTCCATAGTTGTCATCACATTGATTCTCCACTACCCTTTGTCTAATCCGCAAAAGAAAACATATTATTCTAGCAAGAAAAAGGGGGAAAAAAATTTTGGCGGAGAATTTCTATACTATTTTTTATGTAAAATTTTAGTGAGATGAACATTCCCAAATTAAACCCTCCGCAGAATCGCCTACATAAGCCTCCCTTTGCCCAAAGCCTCTCCAAACTGCTTCATACTAATAGCTTCAACAAATTCTCATCTTTTCCATTCAGAATATCAGAAGGTGATTTCTCCAATTTGTCTGAGCTTCATATTTTTCATGTTCTCTCTCCCCTTAAAGCTTTTGTCTCACGAGTTTTTTTTTGGTTCCAACTTCAAAACGGTTCTCTCCGGCACTCTGATGAAGCTCTTTTTCTTTTCTTTTCTTTTATTTTTATTTTTCTTAAATCTGTTTTGTGAAATCTCTTCGTGTCTGAGGAGTTTCTGAGAGAAAACTCAGAATCCCATCTGCAGAATTTGCGTGATGAATCCAAAATGAAATTCACTGGGATGTAATTACAGTTCTCGGTTCTGTAATAGCAGGTGATTTATTTTGATAAAAGATATATAGCTTGGAGAGGCAGTCATGGCTGAGCAAGAAAAGAAGAAGGAGGGAGTGAGGAAGCTGAAGAAGAGCTACTTCGATGTGATGGGATTGTGTTGTTCCTCGGAGGTGCCTCTGATTGAGAACATCCTGAAACCTCTCGATGGAATCACAAAGGTTTCAGTCATCGTCCCTTCACGAACCGTCATTGTTGTCCACGACACTCTTGTCATTTCCCAACTTCAGATTGGTAAATCCCTTCTTCCCAAATCCCTCTACACTATTTTGTTATCATTTCGAATTGAAATTTGCCATGCCTGATTGATGAGAATCAAATGCTCAAATTTAGTTGCCACTACTACTGCAATATCCTATTCAACATTTGGGATGAACCACACCGACATAGAATACGATTGAAATAAATCTTTGTAATACTGCCCATAATATAGTTAGAAAGAAAAAAAAAAAAAAACTAGAGAACTTCTAACGCAATAAATATTTAGCCCCACACCTTTGAGTTTATCTCTCTAACTATATAGCGTCAATTTCAGACAGAATTGCAAAGGATCGGATTGGAATACTTTTAATACAGAAAAGAGAAAGATTAACTCGCAAAACTATCAGAGATATTAATTTGTGGCTGAAAGCTGAAAAAGTGACATGATTTTTGTTTTGGGTGGGTTTCATGACAGTTAAGGCTCTAAATCAAGCGAGGTTGGAAGCAAATTTGAGAGTGTATGGGGATGATGAGAAGCAGAAGAAGAAATGGCCAAGCCCTTATGCAGTAGCCTCTGGTGTTTTGCTTTTGGTATCGATTTTAAAGTATGTGTACCGTCCCCTGCAATATGTGGCACTTGGAGCAGTAGCAGCAGGCGCCTTTCCCATTATTCTCAAAGCTGTAGCCTCCGTTCGAAACCTTAGGCTTGACATTAACATTCTTATGATCATAGCGGGTACATACCTCTCTTCCATAAGGTCCCATTAAATTTTAATTTTAGGTTCTTTAATTTGCAGGCAATTTTTTAAACTTTCAAAGCTGAAAATTAAGTCCTTTAACTGTTACTAATTTCTACATATTGGGGCAAATTTATTTGTCATCTCAAACTCCTCAAATGTCAAAATGAGTATCTTTGAACTGCATTTTTTAATACCATAATCTCTTAATTGATATATGGGGAGTTCGAGGTAGTAAATAAGTTAGCACCATTAAAGGAAATTAATCGAAAAGACTTATTCATTAAAATGTGAAAGTTTAGGACTTAATTTCTTATTCTAGAAGTTTAAAGGACTGATGCAAAATTTAAAGAATCTTTTTGTATTTTTTTCCGTGCTTTTCTGTCGAAAGAATAATAAATAATGCACTATATATGTACCACACTTTATAATAAAATATGTCTAAAAATATGTCATTAGGGACTAATATATAAAATTTTGTAATATAATTTTAGTTTAAAGTTGTTTACTTCTCATAATATTGTTTCCCCTGTTATTGTAATTTAATATTCCTATTAAAAAAAATCATTTTCCTATTGGAAACTTTCCGAGCAAGAACTCACCTTTTTCCCATAAAGAAAGGCAACTAATAGA
This sequence comes from Erythrophleum ivorense, assembly GCA_026724425.1. Taxonomy (NCBI): domain Eukaryota; kingdom Viridiplantae; phylum Streptophyta; class Magnoliopsida; order Fabales; family Fabaceae; genus Erythrophleum; species Erythrophleum ivorense. The sequence goes on from JAIUCV010000005.1 coordinate 42,637,902, forward strand.
GTATTCATTAAAGTTGAAGGAGATGGGCACTAAACCAAGTTTTGCCGTTTGCCTATAAAACTGGTACACCATTGTGCACGAAAGTTTTGTGGGTTGGGTGTGCAGCAATTTCTGGATTTGGGATCAATTGAAAAAATCAAGAATTGGTTACGATTTCAGTTCATTCCACTTCGGAAAAAAGAAAAGTCAAAATTTTACCGGTTTGGCACTAAATTAATTCTATTAGTTTTTTTCTTTTTTTTTTTAAATTAAAATTTTGACATTTTACTATAAATACTTACAACATTTAATGGAAAACACTTTAATTAATCTTTATATTATTAAATATTTATATTTATTTTAAATATTCTTTTAATATATATATCAATTTAATCATAAAATATTATATATATTTAAAAATACTGTTTAGTTTTGATTTAACTGCGATTGAATTATTAAATCATGAATCATTCCATATTTTAGTTCAATAATGGATATGATTTTTAAAACATTGTTTGGTAATTTGTTCTTATTTTTGGCTATTTCTTCTATTTTTATTTTTGTTTGGAAGTGGCTAACTTGCATTGTATATTAACGTGAAAGCAACAAACCTGACGTCATCAATTAGCTATCTTTTATCCATATAAACATGGGGAGAAGAGAGATGTAAGATACCGCCTTTTCCTTTCTTATAAGCGAGGAAATCGAACAGAGGGAATGGAGCGGCGGAAGGTGGGGAATGTTTATTTTAATAGTAAATTAAACAGATTTTTTTTATTATTTTAAAAATATATATTAATTTTTTGATATAAAAGCTTATTTTATACTTTAATTTAATTTTAAATTTTTTATCAAAATATCTTTGATTTAAAAATTTTAAATTAAAAAATGTATTTATGTTAATAAAAAATATTTTAGTCAAAAGTTTTTAAATCTAACTAAAGTAATATAAGATAGCATTTTGTTTTAGAAAAAACCTGTGTATATATTGAAAATAAAAACAAAATTTATATAATTTTAACAAAATTTAAGAGAAATATATGTAATTTATTTTTATTTTAAAGTATTTAGATTTTTCTTCATAAGACAGGCAAGTATAAAACATATACAAAATATGATTTGTGAAATGAAAGAGAATAATTCATTGGAATATATTCATAAAAATTTTATTTTTACTAAAATTACTAATTTTTTAAAATTCAAATATTGTAAAATTAATTTAAAATGTAAGAATTATTTATATTTTTCGCATATATCCTCCATCCAAAAATATTTTAAAGAATTATTACTTTCTAGTATGTAATTTTTTTTGGATAACTCTCAAAGCAAAAAGATTTATATAAGAAAAAAAATAAAATGAAAATACTCCGCGGAGAAATAATATTAAGATAAAAGGAAAATTATGTTCTGATCATCTCACAAATAAGTAAACTTTTCATTTAATTTCTTTTATTATTTTTTTATATAGTCTATTAGTTATTAAAAACTTATAATGTTGTTATCTTATTATATTTTTATTTAAAATTTAATACAAAACCTAATAATTTATTAATTTGAACACTTTTTATAAGTTCACACTATTAATTCACACCTTAAATTTATTGTTCAACTCAATAAATTATTTAACTTTTAGATAAAAATAAAATGAAAAATATCATTGTATATATTTTACTGTGTACAGATTAATTTTTTTTAAAAAATAGTGAAGACTAAATTAAACATCCATCTACCTACCACTGATCAAAGTAGAATTTTCTTTCGTAAGTAACAAATTTGTTTTGTACGAAACTTTTTTCATCTTCTTTTCCAACTTGATAGCAACCCCTCTTCCTACGAGTAGTTCTATGATTTGAAACTCTAGTCTATATATACTTTTGTTGAAGAGACAAACTGATTGCTATATTTACTGCCCTTACTCAGATTCCAGGCCTAACAGTGAGGCTGAAATTTTACATTGATTTTGACAGTTGTGGGAACAATTGCTTTGCATGATTATTTGGAAGCCGGCACCATTGTTTTCCTTTTCTCAATTGCAGAATGGCTAGAGTCAAGGGCAAGCCATAAGGTATCCCAACATCTCATATCTTATTTAAATAGTCAACAAGGGGTAAGTAAACATTGGGTCAATCTGGCATTGGCTTAGTTTGGTATCTAGCATAGTGTTAAGCTCATTGTTTAGAACTCAGCTCAGTCCAATATCGGGCTGGCGCAAGTCCTGCTTTTTAATAGAAATTATAAAATAATCTTTTAAATTTTTTTTTTACATAAGTCCTTGCAAAATAATATCTTTTTCATTAAAAAATTAAAATTTTTATATGAATTCCTATAAAAAAGTTTTTTTTTTAATTATATGACTTAGTTGGGTTGAGTTAAATTGACTAATAAGGATGGGCTAATCACTTGAACCCACCTAGCTTGTAATTTTTTTTTTATTCAACCTAACTTGATATAGTTGAATCAAATCAGGCTAACAAGTCCAACCAGGTCATGTTCTAAGCATTAAGAGCTAACTCTCTAAGAGCTAGTCTAAGCATTAAGAGTCCAATTCTAACAAAATTAGGCTGAAGCATGCGTAGAAATACAAGTCGATTAAAACTATTTCAACCACTTAAGAAAATAATATGGATGGAATCTTAAACCTCTTGGTTTATAAGAGTTGGGGTTAACTATTTCTAGGTTGGAGCTAATTCCATGTGGGGCTAAATCCTCCATTCACAAGCAACCTTAGTTTCCATCTAAGTGTCTTAGCCAAACCTCCTTTGTAGGTTCTTAAATAAAAGGATTCCTCATGCTTGCTTCTTCTAAGACTACAACCCATGAAACCAACTCCAAATTACCCTAAGAGAAAGATTAAAAACTTGGACAATTCACATAATAATCCTCCCTCAAGATACATCTCAATGTACCAAGGAAAAGGGTGAAAAAAGAAAAACAACCCTTTTGAGTTTTAAGGTTGTGGCCATGGCCTCGATGGTCAAAAACTACCAAATTAGAACTGACCTATTCAGGGTTGTAGCCCTAAGTGGCATGGTTTTGTTTTAATGCAGAAAAAGGCAAATTCTAAACCTTTGAACACCAAAACCTAACTTATGCTAGAAGATATGGCATGGGACATTTAATGAAGGTTTCTTACACTAAAAGAAAGGTTCAACCAACACTCTAAACTTAGGGAATGCCCAAGGGAATAGGATCTTACCCAAATTAATGCTAAAATCATGTTTGAACCCATCAAGGTACGAGTGATGGCAAAATGGATCATTTAGCTTCACATGGCATACTAAACTTACCAATCCTCCTCTAATACCAAGCTAGAACTCTTGACACCATCTCTATAAAATTATGACCATGATTGAAGCCTATTAGCAACACTAAAAGCTAGCTAAACCAAAACAAAGAGATATATAACAATGAAAGATCAAATGACAACAAAATCACCACAATCAGACTCAAGATTTATCCACAACTAATCTATGAACTTCATGCCAATCATCCAGGATCATGCATATACAATCACAAGTGCTAAAGTCCATAACAACCACACCTAAAATGTGAAAAGAAGTAAGCCTTATGTACTATTCACAAAAGAACTATTTTTACACCAAAGAATCCTTGTGTAGAAGAATCAAAAGAACTCCTAAGTTAAATGTCAATCCCCACTTATACAATTCATGAAAAGTCCTACACTTGGCAATACATGATGCATAGATGCCACACAAAAGAGACACGTTATAATTATCATTTACATTCAATATAGTATAAGATCTAAAATGCTAGCCTACAATACTAAGGTTGATTCTTAGATGGCTTTTCCTTACCATCACTAGAAGATCCTTCACTTGAAATGTTAATCTACAACTAAAGTGAGATACAAAATTTTAGGAACTAAGGTATAATTTTGAACATATGACATAGAATAAGCTATCATGATGCTCAACGTAGAATAGTTATAGAGAATAATGCATGCACCTAACAAATAGACAAGTTTGACTATTTAATAATTACTATCCTTTACTAGTAATCATACGTCATAATACATAGCTTTTAGCCAATAACCGAGGGAGTAGCATGATCACGATAATTTCTCCCTCCAAAACAAGCACGATCAAGGCTCAATACACAATCATAATACATAACCACAACTAGGGGCTTGATCACATTCTCGATTACTAAGACATAGTAAATCACAATATGAATAATCAAACTTATCATTGACATCAATCTAACACATGTAATTAGTAGCATATAACTACACATATGGATGGAACTTGGTTACGTTAAAAAAATGCTTCCACCTCATAATTTGTTATCAATACACCACAAAAAGAAAAAAATTATAAAAATTCTAAATAGTAAAATCAATGGATTCAGGCAAGTGCAGCAATGTCATCGTTGATGAACATAGCCCCTCAAAAAGCAATCATAGCTGAAACAGGAGAGATTGTGGACGTTGATGAGGTGAAAGTGAACACCATAGTAGCCGTTAAAGCAGGGGAAGTGATACCCATTGATGGAATTGTTGTGGATGGAACCTGTGAAGTCGATGAGAAAACTTTGACTGGCGAGTCATTCCTAGTACCTAAACAAAAGGACTCTACCGTGTGGGCGGGCACTATCAACTTAAATGGTAACCCTTCTATTATTGATAGTAAACCTAAAAGTTTTTCCTTTTTTTTCTCTCCCTATTTTCTTTTTGTGTAATGTCGATGTGTTTGGTTTATTGCTTGAAGGTTATATTAGTGTGAAAACTACTGCCCTAGCTGAGAATTGTGTGGTGGCTAAAATGGCAAAGCTTGTGGAAGAAGCTCAAAATAGCAAAACCAGGAGCCAGAGAATGATAGACAAGTTTGCCAAGTTTTATACCCCTGGTTAGTCAGCATTTGCAGCATTTGTTTCAATGGCTTTTGAATCTTAAAGGCAATTAATTATTCACTTATCTCATTTTCTTGCTCGACTCCCATTTACTCTCCTAATGGAACACACTTAATTATTTATTTCATGTTTCTTACCGAAGGCATGACAATGCATAAAAAAGGAGAGGATTTAGGGTACCCAAGGCATTGAAAAGCATTTGGCCCGGTTTAATATCTTATTAAGCTAAGGCCGGATTCTCCTTTTCTTTCTAAAAAGCTTGATAATAGGAAATTTGTTCATCTGATAATTATAATTGAGAACTCTTATCTTTATAAAAAACTACCATCCTAAATGCATGCCGTTTCTGGTTCTCACAGTGGTCCACTCAGTGGTTTATATCACATGTCTGTTTCCTGCGTCTGATTCATAGGCCTTAATTCTTGTTGATGTTTGCAGCTGTTGTAATCATATCAACTCTTTTAGCGGTGATTCCAGTTTTGTTAAGAGTACATAACGAGAAACATTGGTTTCACTTAGCACTGGTTGTTTTAGTAAGTGCATGTCCATGTGCACTTATCCTGTCTACGCCAGTTGTGACTTTCTGTGCTTATACAAAAGCAGCTACATCCGGTCTTCTCATCAAAGGGGGTGATTATCTTGAAACCCTTGCAAAAATTAAGGTCATGGCCTTTGATAAAACGGGCACTATTACAAAGGGTGAATTTGTGGTGACAAATTTCCAATCTCTTTGTGATGACGTAGATTTGAACACATTGCTTTACTGGTGAGATCTTCATTTCTTTGCTCGCTCTTTCATCCTCTTTCTCCGCTGAATGGGATATTGAATAACATAAAGAAAAAGGAAAAGAATTATCAATAGAATTTCTTTTGTATGAAATATCAGATATGATCACATTGGACGATTGTCAAGCCTATTTTCAAATATCTAAATTAATGTCACACATTGTGGACTCATAAGCTATTATAAAATAAGAAATTTAAAGATAAAATTCTCCATGAAAATCTGATACCTCATGCGATAAGATGAAATTGAAATCATACATTGATAATTTCAAACTAGACAATGATTGGAATTTTGGTGGGATATTTTCCCTGCAATTAATACTATTCAATATTCATATATAGATTATACAAATAATTGAAATCTGACGTAAGTTTAACTTTCTAGGGTCTCAAGTATCGAAAGTAAGTCAAGCCATCCATTGGCAGCAGCAATTGTTGACTACGGAAAGTCGCTTTCTGTTGATCCTAAGCCAGAAGAGGTGACAGACTATGAAAATTTTCCTGGAGAAGGCATTCAAGGAAAAATTGATGAGAGAGTTGTTTACATTGGAAATAGAAAAATTGCTCCAAGAGCCGGATCTGAAACAGGTAAATACCTCTACCATATTTAGTTTGAAATTAAAATTTAAAGCCGATTGTGGTGTAAAAAGTATTGTAATATTTTCCTGCTAATTGATAGATATCACCAGGGATTTTCATAAGCTCACAACAATATCCTTCTTAGCCAAAACAATATTGAGCCTTATGCTATGATTAACCTTTCTTCTTGTTTTTTTTTTTTTTTTGGGTTGGCGCTGACTATGTTCGCTGTAATTGCTTAAATTTACAGTTCCTACCTTACAAGGTGACTCTCAGGGAGGAAAGACTATTGGCTATATATACTCTGAAGCAACTCCAATTGGATTTTTCTCTCTTTCAGATGCTTGCCGATCAGGGGTTAAGGAGGCAATAGGGCAGCTGAAGTTGTTGGGTATCAAAACCTCCATGCTTACTGGAGATAGTCAAGCAGCTGCCATGCAAGCACAAGAGCAGGTTTGTTGTTTAGAAATTTTTTTTTTTCAATGAATCTTTAGTGCTTAATTTAATATTCTTCATGACATTTGTTCATTGCGAAATCATGTTTCTTGCATACTTTTCTTGTTCCTTTTTTAACTGTTTTCTTACTCCATTTTATGCTCGGGCAACTTAGAATTTCATATGTAAAAGTTTTGAAATGCAAATTGATGGTTCATATTGAATAAACTGGGGAACTGAAAAATTTTAATAATGAATTCTATAAGGCATAATTCTAGCGACCTGTCTTCAGAAGGATTGACGTTTATTAGTATCGGATTTTATATCAAGAAGCAGAATAAACTCGATTATATGCTATGACAGATGAATTGAACTAATTTTGAATGTTGTAGTTATGTGAATGTGCTCTAATCTCCGCATTTACTTTCTGTAGATAATGTCAGTGTCATAGAATCAGAGATAAATATAATGGCAAAAATAATTTTATCTACAGCTAGGGCATGCTTTGGATCTAGTCCATGCGGAGCTTTTACCAGAAGGAAAAGCAAAAATCATCACAGAATTCAAAAAGGAAGGACGAACAGCCATGGTTGGAGATGGTCTGAATGATGCACCGGCATTAGCTACAGCAGATATTGGTATCTCAATGGGCATTTCAGGTTCTGCACTAGCAAGTGAAACAGGAAATATAATTCTTATGTCAAATGACATTAGGAAGATACCACAAGCCATCAAGCTTGCAAGAAAATCTCATAGGAAAGTTGTAGAAAATGTTACATTGTCAATTGTGACTAAGGCTGCAATTCTTGGCTTGGCCTTTGCTGGTCATCCGCTTGTTTGGGCAGCAGTTCTTGCCGATGTTGGAACATGCTTGTTGGTCATCTTAAACAGCATGCTCCTTCTGCACAGAGGAGACAAGCATAGAGGAAAATGTTGTAGATCTTCCGCTCAGCTACACATCCGTAAAAGTGGATGTGATGCCAATAATGGCAAGTCTTCTCATCACCATCACCACCATCATGATCATCAACATCAGCTTGATACTCATCAGCATTCTAAAATCATAGAAAGTCATGACCAATGTAAGGCCAGTGATGGATTCCATGAACCAAAGCACTGTCATCATGGAAGATGTGAGAAGAGTGGTGTCCAGCCACATGATACAGAAAGCCAGAGTTGTTCAGGCTCTCAGCGCATGATTCTAATTGAAGCGGATAAGTGTCCAACTGCAATAGACGGTCATGGTAGATGTCTGGAACATCATAACTCCCACGGGACATTGCATTGCCTCGACAGAAATTGTGACAAAATCTCTCATGATGGAGCATCACTTGCTTCTCCCTGCCATTTCATGAAGTCACATGATACAGAAAGCCAGGGTTGTTCTGGCTCTCGGCGCATGATTCTGAGTGGAGCAGATAAGTGTACAAGTGCGATAGACAGTCATGGTTGTTATTTGGAACACAACTCCCACAGGACATTAAATTGCCACAACAGAAATTGTGACATAATCAGTCATGATGGAGCATCACTTGGTTCTCCCTGCCATTTCAATCTTTCTGCTCAGAAAGAAAGCCAACAATTTAATAATAAGCATTGCCACTTGATCAATGGTTTTGAAATTCCTGAAGATCATAAACTCAAAAAGACATTAAGATGCGATCATGAAATTGAACATCAAAATCCGGGGCCTCAATCTGACTTTAAGATCTATGGGGAAGATCATTTTTCCATTGACATAGACAATAAGCATTCTGAATCAGCCTCAATGCATGCTTGTGAGAGTTCGGAAGAGAAAGAGAAAGATTCTTGTTGCAAAGGCTGTCCACCAGACAAATGCAAGGAATTTCCCGTTGTGTGTGTCCATGAGACTTCAAATGAGAGAGAAGTTGGTGCATGCCGTGAGGGCTCTTCAATGGAATCCATTGAGTTTCAAATTGCGCATGCTTGTATTAGTTTGGACAAGAGAGAGATTGGTGGGTGTTGCAAGAGCTACATGAAGGAATGCTGCGGTAAGCATGGACATTTAGGGGCTGGTTTTGGAGGAGGTTTATTCGAAATTATTACAGAACAGGGGTAGCTGGTTCTGGTGTAAGCAATGGTTGTCAGCATGCCTCTTCTTGCGATCCATGAAGCAGAATTGATAAGAGTCGAACTCAGAAAATTCCTCACTAAGAGTTCATATATAATATAAAATATTGGTATTACTCTCGTATATAATTTGAAGATATCACTTCATAAGATCACATAATTATTGCGACTTCAGTTTGACCGAGCAGGTCCGTTGGAAATTGTCAGGTAGGTATGTTGACTTACCCTATGGTATGAATTGAGGATAGTTTTGTGGGTAAATATACCATGATTGAGCATTTTTCTCCTGTTTTGTTTTAGGTTATCGGAACGAGGTTCATTAATGCTTTTGGGGGGAAAAGTGAAGGCAAATCACCCCATGGCTGTTGTTTGGTTAGGCGTTGAGGGCCTTCTTTTTTGTAATCTTATGTATTGCCTATAACATGTGCCTGCATGTTGTACTTATTGTTAATACAAGAAGCGCCAATTCACTTTCTATCAATCTATCTCAATTGTATTTTTATCTTTTGCTTTTCATTGTTTTTCAGAATCATAAGCTGTGGAACTAAAAGAAAGGCAAAAAAAAAAAAAAAAAAGGAGTAGAACACATTTGATCTATTTTATTCATTAATTTGTAATTGAAAATTTTACAACTTGATTAAGTAATATTAAATGTTTAACTATTATCCTAAATACTAGGAATCATAATTCTAAAGTGAAAAAATAGTAATATGATATTTCCTTAAAATAAATGTTATTAACGTTCAACTTTTCACTAGCTAACGTAATGAGTCTTATTGTAAAAAGAGAAAATAGATAAAACAAAAAGATCTATGCTCAACCTATTAAAAAGGTGCACTTAAACTCAAGACACTTAAGTCAACTTTAGATGTTAAACTTAACTCAATGTAAGGCCCTCAACTCCATTTATAGTGCACTCAACTTTTCTCAAATTTGCTTAGCTTTCTCAAGTATGCTCAACTCTTCTTAATTTAATTTGAGTACACTCAGCTTAAGCTACACTCAACTTCAACTTAAGTTGATTTCAAAGTTAAGTTCACTCAAATACTCCTCCTTAATTCAAAGTCAGCTTAAAAAATAGAGAAAATTGAAACTCCTCCTTAATACAAGTGTTGGATCCAATGCCAAACCATTTTCTCAGAGTTTCAAACTTGTTTTTTGTAAGCCATTAGTAAAGATTTCTACACTTGATCTTCTATATTACAATTAAGGAATTAAACTGTGAGACCCCGACGCGAATGCAAGAAGGGAAGAAAAAAAAAACGACGTGCTGCATGCAGAAAAAGGAAGCTACGTGATGCATGAAGGAGTTGACTTTTCAAAGCACAATTCTGCCCTTCTGCAACTTACATATATACCCTTCATTTGCATCACTTTCAGCTGGTTTTTTTTGGTCATTTCCCATCCAGACTTGCTGCAGTATTTATCCTCCAGCGCAGCATTACAGAACCGCCATTTTCATCCCCTGTTTTCGCTGGACGCTGGCTTCTCTGATTCTTCGAGCTACTGCATAACGGTTTGGCTGTTTCTTCATGCTGTAAACTGCTCCAGAATTGATGCTCCATCCAAGTCGCAGAGGAAGCTCCCATCTGGACGAACCAAAGCACTGAGACAAGCTGTAAGTTTCCTCCTCTGTTCAGCGTTTCTGTTGCCCTGTTTCAGCGCTGATTTTTGTTTAAATTCCAGCTGCAGCTTCTCCTTGAATTGGGTTCGGTTTTGCTGCTGTTTTGGTCCGAAATTAAGCTACAAGTCTCTCCTTGAATTGATGCTGTTCTGCTGCTGGTTTGGGGGGAGACTATGCCAGAAAAAAGTTCATTTCATCTCCTCTAATCAGCCCCTTTTTACTGCCCCTGTGTAGCACTGACTTGTTCTGGTTCTGGGTTGAATTTCAGCTGCAGAAATCCTCTCCCTGAGTTGCTAAATTCCAGCGCTGGTTACTGAAAAAAAAAAATCACGCTAGAAACTCTTCTTCCCAAGCTAGCCGTTCTGCTGTACGTATTTCTTCTGCTGGATTTATTCTTCAACGTCTCTGCTCCTTGTTTTTAATTGTTGAACGTGTTCTGTATGGCCAGCTAAGGGAAAGCTTGTACAGAAAAAAAAAGTGTGGCAAAAAGATGATTTGGTTGGATAAAATTCTGATTTCAATTATATTAAACTATACACCCATTTTCCTATACATTAATTCCCCCCAAAATTCTGCATATAGATAGATATATACCATTTTAATTAAGGACCAAAACCCCCCTGTGCTCCTTTCTTAATTGTTTAATTAGAATAAATTTTCCGATTAAAGATGGTAGACATTTCTTTTAATTTTTGAAATTGGGTTTAGCTCCTAAGTGGAACCAAGGAAAAGGAAGCACAAAATATGTATATGGAACTGTACGAGTTGGAAGGCGTAAAATTAGTAGAGGAATAAATTCTAACTTTTGATAAGTCCGAGTCCTATATGACACTAATTGGGGTGATTCATTGTCTAAACTCTGGTGAACGGGTATTGTAGGAGATTCTGAGACTGAGATATAGCCGAGGAACGGGTCGGGGAATTTCTGTGGTATCTCGGAAGGTGAGTAAATAACGCAAACCAAAGACTCAGGAAATCCTTATTTCTGTTCTTAAGTTTCCTTGCAGTGTTTTAAGAATTTGATTCTCTATTTATGGAAATGTATATTTCAAAAATGTAGTCATAAGCATATTTACCAAAATTTGATTTCAATCGGGAATTTTGCAAGTTTACGGATGTTGAATAAATTGGAAATCATACTGTGAAACGGATCTGAACATACTTTGTCTGAAATGCTATTTGGAAATTTTATGGAGTTATCTGCTCAGAACCCTGTAGCTAACAGCAGTAGATGTTAGCCTTGGTGCACCATGATCTGAACCTCAGCTAGCAGGGGTGGTGCTAGCCCCGTGTGTAGGCCACCACACGCGAAGTTATTTTATTTTCGCAAGATGAAAGCTTTGCGTCTGTAGTGATTTTCCCCGCGAGCTATGTGCTCTGCGTCTGTGTTCCGATTGGTTCTGTTTAGATGCGTTCGATGTATTTTGAAAAAAAAAAGAGTTGTTTAAAATCTATTTCATATGGTCTATATCTGTATATATATATATATGTAAACCTATTTGACCTACATTTATTTTAAAAAGGGTCGGTGTGCTTATTCACTGAGTATTCGACTCATTTTTTTTATATATATATATTTTCAGAGAGCAGTAGGGACTCTAGTCTGCCCCCAGCCACCTTCTAGTGGCTGACCTCTGGAGACGTCCCTTGGCGAGCCTACGGAGCTTCTGTGGGTGTATTTTGATTGTATATACATTTTGTTTTGAAACTTTGTAAAACCTTGTAAATATAGCTCCACTGAATCATAGTTAGGGTATCCCCACACCCCAGATGTTTTCTTTTGGTCTGATTGCGCCCTTTCGGGCTATATTGTACTGTCTGAGACTTTGTAGAAATTTCGGGAGGTCTACGTTATAGAGGAGACTCTGCCGAAATTTCTACAAATGTCCTCTAAGGAAAAGTGTATATGTTTTATGTTATTCAAATCAATGCCTATAAGGATATCCCTTATGTTTCCGCTTCCATGCATGTGTACTTAAAATTTGGGGTGTGACATAAACATTATTTTCTTTTACTACTTCTCTGATTACGTGATATTTGATTTCAATGTGTTTTGTCCTTTCATGAAATATATGATTTTCAATCATTGCTACAACTTACTTGATATCACATAGGATCTTTGTGGCAATATAAGGCATACTCAACTCATTTAGTATTTTCCTAAACAAAGTGCTTTGTTTATAGCAACTAAAACCTACAATATACTATACTTTTGCTATTAATTGGGCAACAGTTCCTTGTTTCTTGGAATTCCAACACATACTTATGGCTCTAAGAGTGAAGTAATATCTCGAATTGCTCTTCGTGTCTTTAAGAGAGATAGCCCAATCATTATCTGTGAATCCTATCAAGTTGACAATAACAGATCTCTAATAAAATATTCCAAAATCCAGTGATCCTCGAATTTATCTTAGCACTCACTTGGCAATTAAGAGGTGGTTTTTAGTTGGAGCATTAATAAATCTTTCAAAAACACTCATGGCATACATTATATTGGGCCTAGTGATAGAAAAGTACAGGAGTAACCCAATTATGCTTCGATATACTAAAGAATCTATTGAACCTAACCTATAATCTTTGCTCAATTTACTTCCTAAGCTACTAGTGTGCTTACGCTCTAAATCTCACTTAGGCTAAATCTTCTTAAAACCTTAATGGTATATTTCTTCTGAGAAATACAAATATCTTAAAAAGATTGCTTTACTTTAATTCCCAAAAAAACAAGCATACTTTCTAAGTCATTTATTTTGAAGACTTCTTTCATTTGTTTTCCAAATAAGTTGAGTGACTTAATGTCACTTCCAATCACCAACAAATCATTATCATAAATAGAAACTATAAGTATTTCAATCTTTTACTATCAAGTATATAAGGTAGCTTCACTATAGCTCCTTCTAAACCCCAAATTGATAAAAGAATTACCAATTTTGACATACCAAGCTCTTGAAGCCTACTTAATGTCATAGAGAGCTTTCTTCAATAAGTACACTTTGCTGCTATCTTGTAAAAATCTTTTTATCTACTCAACATAAATTTCCTCCTCTAGAACTTTATTCAAAAAGGTTGATTTGACATCATATCGAATTACTTTCCAACCTTACTAAGTTGTAATTGAAAAAAAAAAATAGTTAGATGGTATCAAATCTTGCAACTAGAGCGAAGGTAAGTCTACACCCGGTATCTATGCATAACCCTTCATAATCGATCCTGATTTATGCTTATTTATAGTCTAATCATGATTCAACTTGAGTTTGAAAACTCATTTTATGCCAATCATGTGTTTGTTTTTTGGTCATGGAACTAATACCACATGTTCTCAATTTCAATCATCCTTAACTCCTACTCTATAGTAGTTCTCTGTTCTGGTGACTTTAAAGCATCTTTAGTGCTTACGAGTTCTAGAAGGGTAATCTTACATTTGACATAGATATCCTTGAAAGATCTTGTCCTTATGACTATACTATTTTCATTAGAATCATCCTTTTTGAAAGTGCCAATAGGTTCTTCAACAACGTCTTTAATATTTAGGACTTGATTGGGGAAGTAGCAAGCATTTTCTTCTAATCTCAAGTTTCACTTTCATCAAACTTTACATTTTTACTTATAATAATTTATTGTGTAATAGGATTAAAAATCCTATACCCTTTGAAGACATTGATGTAGTTATCAAAACACCAACTTCTAATCTTTGATCAAGTTTGTCCCTTTTAGCTTTTGGAATATGTGCATAATATAGACTCTTGAACACCTTAAAATGGCTCACAGATAGCTTTTGACTTATTCATGCCTTATACAGGGTCTTCTCTTTCAGAGCTTTGGTCAGAAGTTGATTTTGTAAATAGAAAGAGGTGTTGATAGCCTTTACTTATAGTATCTTAGGTAAATACTTTTCAAACATAAGATATCTAACCACGTTCATAATAGATCTATTCTTCCTTTCACACTCCCACTATTTTGTACACTATTTTGTTGTGGTGAGTAAGTTATAATGAGTTAGTGATGTATATTGTTCGTTGGAAAAACTCCTTAAACTGATTGGAGATATACTCAATCCAATTCTTATTCCTCAAGGTCTTGATTTTCAATGAACACTAATTCTCTCTATGTTCTTGAACTTTTGAAAATCAATAAATATTTTAGACTTCTACTTGAGGAAATAAATCCAACAATATCCTGTATAATCATTAATGAATAAAAGTAAGTATCTACTACTATTAGGTCACACTAAGGAGAAATGCTGAAAAATATATGACAAACTAGCTAATTTGACCTAAGGACGATATGCTCATTGGTCCACGTACATTTGGATGGATGAGCTCTAACTTACCTATTGCTCTTAGGACTAGATCAATAGGGAAAGACATTTTAATCAACTTTCCTAACTGACATACTCCACATATACCATTGCAACTACTTATAAAATGTAGATATGACATTAGCTCATTCTCTTATAGCAATGTTAATGAAGAAAAATTGACATGTCCAAATATTCTATCCCATAAATCACCATTTTTTTCAACACCAATATAAGCTTTTCCTTTACAGTCTTTCAAGTTAAGAGGAAAACTTGTCTTGCTCATTCTAATTAAGAAAATATTCATACTAACAAAATCAAATATTTCACATATTTTGCTCTTAAATGATAGAGTAAATTTTTTATCAAGATTTATGCAACATGAAGGAGATTTTACTTAATTCAAGTACAAATAAAACATTTTTTATAAGTTTTGTACCTAATGGTACTTGAACAGTAATAACACTTCTCTTTTTGACATCTACAGACTTGCCATCTCCAAGTCTAACTTTGAAGGAATAACTTTTGTCCAGGGTTCTAAAGGTGTTCAAATTTACTGTTATTGAAGCGTGCATCTACTAGGGATGAACCACATATTAGTATCTAAGGTCGTCTTGCAACATTTTTCAATAACAGTGGCTACAAACAATTTCTCTTCATTAATTTCATTATTGTTAAGTACTCATGTAGGTCAGGCTTAAGGTTGTTGATTTTAATTTGCCTTGCATGCTTCGTCAACATGACCAAACTGCTTGCAAGAACAACATTGAACTCTAGATCTAAACTAGTAGTAGTTTTCAACATGGTTTATCTTTTAGCAATGAGGACATGGTGGAAACTTGTCCTTTTTAAATTTGCTTTTATTGCCTTGCTATTGCTTCTTGTTCCATTTACCCTTTCTTTATTATTTTACTTCTTTGAGGTACCATCATTTTGTGGTCTTGGCTTTTATACTATTACTAGTGCAACTTTGTTGGCACTTGCTTCCTTTCTAAGGGTTTTTCTTTGCTTCACAGCTTGTAGTGCATTTGCAAGTTTTATTACGAAGAGTTATGCCATATTCCTGGTGTCTTCCAATGAGAAAATATTTGCTTCAAACCTCTTGGGAAGAGTTTGCATAACTTCCTTTGTAATCTTCCTCTCCTCCACTTTTTCCCCAAGCAATCTGTTGTTTATAGTCACTGTGACACTATCAATGTAGTCTACCACCTTGTCAGACTCTTTCATTTTTAGCAACTCAGACTCCTTTCTCATGTTATAGATTTGCATCTTTCAAGTTTTATCATTTCATTGAAACTCTACTTTTAGCTTCTCTTAAGCTTCATTGGTGGTTTTGCATGTCATTATCTTGGTGAAGATGACTTCACTAATTGTTGAATGAATGATAGAGAGAGTTCTATACTTTCTTGGCTATTTCATCTAATTGATTTGGTTTATTGTTGAGTTGGCTGGTAAAGGATATGTAACTTTATCAGTTTCAACATACTCTCGAAAATCAAATGATTTAATGTAACTTTTCATCTTAATAGCTCATATTTGGTAATTTTGCCCATTAAGAATGGATGGAGATGCTTCGAAAATGTTAGAGAAGACCATAGCAAAACAAGAAAGAAAAAAAATGATGGCTTAAAGGTAAGTTGGGGTCAGTTTTCTTATTAGTTTTCTCACTCATGACCCCCTAAAAGATCATCAAAACTCTAATATCAAATATTGAAATCACAAGCTATGGAACTAAATGAAAAACAAAAGGAAGAATTCAAGGAGTATAGTATATTTGCTTTGTTTTATTCTTTAATTTATAATTGAAAACTTTACCACTTGATTATAAAACATTAAAGGCTTGACTATTATTTTAAAAATTAGGAATCATGAGTTAAAGTGAAAAAAAAGGGGAAAAAAAAAACAATAACAACAAGAATCTAACATTTCCTAAAAATAGATGTCATTAATGTTTAGCTTTTCACCGTCAACAACAATATGACATTTCCTCAAAATAGACACCACTAGTTCAACTTCGGATGTTTAACTTGACTCAATGTAAGATTCTCAACTTTGGTTCTACTTGAGGTCTCAACTTCACCCATAGTGCACTTAATGCTTCTCAAGTTTGTTCAGCTTTCTCAAGTGTGCTCAATTCTTCTTAATTTAATTTAAATGCGCTCAACTTTAGTTGCACTTCAACTTAAGCCAATTTCGAAGTTAAGTTCACTCAAATACTCTTCCTTAACCTCAATATGATTCAATATACTTTGTGGGCTGTGTAGTATTTGCATTAAATCATCATATTCTTTTAATTTTCATCTCTGTTGACAGAATTTCCTATTCTATATCTCCTAGATTAAGTTCCTTATGTGTCAACTTCTTTAATAAAAATATAATATATAAATACTTTACTCAACACTACATCATTGAAAATTTTTCTAAAAATAAAATAATGCTAAACTTATAAAAGTAAATGAATGAATTTTCCCCTTTCATTTAGGGAAGAAATATGGGGAGGAGAAAGTTAAATATAATTAATAAAATTGGATTGTAGAATGAAGTAGCCGTTGTTCTAGATAAAGAACGCGGCCCATAAATGAGATTCCATTCATACCTTGTTCTGTGCCTCCCAAAGAAAGAATCACATTCCCTATTCAGTTCATTTAATGCACGAGGCCCTTAAATTGCGTATCAAGCCGCAAATTGCACAGTTTATACAAAGGTCAAATTGGAATGGCAGAAAAAAAGAGAATGGTTTGAGGTGCTGTAAATAGTTTATTCATTCCCTTTGGACGGCAAATAAGAACACTCCCCACTTTTCTAAAATTTACATTCAGCCAAAGAATTGATGCAAATATTTGCCAGCCAAAATATCATTCTACTCCCATATAAATACCATCTAGGTAGAAAAATCAATCAAAGCTCCCCCCATTCATATCATACCATCAAGGGTTTTCCCCCTATTTTTTATTTTTTTAGCATGATTGAGCAAATATTTAAACTTAAGACTTCTTGCTAAACTATGTCCTTCGTGGAGAGACTTACACGGGTCTGGTATAGGGTAGAGTGCAGCCAAGAATGACTTGCCGGTTCGGCCGTGATCCTATGAAGCTAAGGGCTTTGACGTTGGCTTAATTCGGCAAGATATCCTTGGCTACATTGTGCTCTATTCCACTAATGTGAGGCGCCTGGGAATTCTAGCTGGCTAGCCTCTTGTGCTAGAGACTCATCTTTTGAATAGCAGCAAAGTCGAACAAACTGAGAATTGGCTATGTAGTGCTATCATAGTGCGTTGTGCATCTCACTGTTCCTTTGTTCTTCCTTTACTTGATGTATTATGTTATTGGCATATCCAGATGCAGGAGAATGCTGATACGTGAACTACTATTTGCGTATTATATTGAAAGTGTTTCTTACAGGGATATCCTTTTTGTGAGCTCGGTCGATTACTAGAATCTTAATACAACCATCCTTAATTAGGATTCATATGATTCAAGAAAACCGAGTTGTGGTTTTGTAAATATGATGGTTTGTCATAAATATATGACTGTCAATCATCAAATGAGATGGATCACAAACAGCAAATTTAAATATTGTTATCAGAAAATTTTGGGTACGCTATGAAAGATAAGAAAAAGTTAACGAGAAATCAACATGTAGACATGCTATTATTCTGAAAACTAGGCCACATGGCGTTGGTCTAGTGACAAAAGAGTGCGAGTAGTAAACAAGAAGTTTCAACGTTCAAATCTATGCCCCCTTCCGTAAAAAATAAAAATAAAAAGTAAAAAAAAAATTACCTAACATATTCAGATAACTGTTTCGAGTTTAATTTACTTATTTTGGCAAACCAACTCTACTACAAAAATTTCTCACACTAGTTCGATACATGTTAGGGATTTTTAAAAAAAGTTTAAATGAAATTATGTTCGTTTTGAATTAAATAATTAATGATGTTTATATAATTATAGCCATCAATATTAATATAATTTTATATATTATTTATTTTTTATAACTCATATATATATATATATATAAATATCAAACCGGTTTTATAAATTATTGAATTTATAATTGCATGTATATGAAACAATAAAAATAAAAAAAAAATAACCAAGTATGTAAATATTGTTAAATTTATACTGCATGTTGCACCTCAATTGCTGTGGAGAAATTAACATATTAATTATTTGTGAGAATTTTAATAAATAAAATGATTAAAATTAGCTATTATTTTCGTTCTTTCTTTCTTTTTAAATGATTTTCCATTTTGATATTCTTTCTTTTCACTAAGTGTGCTTATACTTAGTATATTTAGAGACGAATCTAATATTTTACTGAAATACAGTCAATGAGTGTAACAATAATTTTCCATGGAAAGCTGAATAGTGAACAAATTCTATCATTTCTTGACAAAATGTTCTTTCAAAGACAGGGTTGGCCGATTCGGGCCGGGCCTTATAAAATGTAACATTGGTTCAGGCTTGGCATAATTCTATTTTATTTTAGTTTTTAAATCAGCAAATAATATGTTATTCAGACCAACAATAATGTCCTGTTTGCTAGAAAGAGGTAGAAGAAAAAGGGAAAAAAAAATCTATTGAATAATGCTATTTGATAAATATTTTAAAAGATTAAAGAAAGAAACCATTTTCATTCCATAAATATACAAATCAAGAGTATTTATTATATCTAATTTATGCAAAATTTATTATACACTTGTTATCATTTTTTTTTTCATTCTAACACTATTTTACTTAAAAAATATGAGTTATTTTTTATCATTTTTTATTCATATATTATTTTATTCCTATCAAATATAAAAATAAAATAATATTCATATTCTTTTTTATATTATATCAAACGTAATTATTTTATTTCATTTATATCTGTATTTTTTTTTCGATTTTCATATCTAATAATTTTATGTATCAAACAAGCTTTAATATTTTCATAGTTTATATAACTTGAGGTAATTTTAATGTATTTTTGCAATTGTGAGAGAAATGCAATAGGAAACTTAACTCTAGCTTAGTTTTTTTCCTTTAAGAATAGAAAAATAATAGTAAAGATACAATATGAATTGCTTCTGATCATTCATCTTCCGGGGAATCGACTGTAAAAAGCCCAAGCACTTCCTGCTATAAGATTGAAGAGGGATCATTTAAGTAGCATGGTTTTGCTGCAAATCTGTCCAATCCAACATAAAAATAATGTTAGAGTTATATATAATAAAATCTATAATGGGTCTTCATTATAATAACAATTTAAATTTATGTAATATGATATCAAAGTCAATAATAAAGTAGCCTAAATTTTCTGACAAAGTATGATGACATGTATTTTGTTCAAATCACAAACCCAGCAATTTTACGCAAAAGCAAATCTTTGAGATATTAACACAAAAATTAAAGGCAAAAATATTAAGAAAATTAATATACAACTAAAAATGAATGCTAATTTAAATATTAGTCAATGTAATTGCGATCATACTCTCTAGAAGTCAATAAAATACTGTCAACCTAGGAATTTAATTTCTTTTTTTTTTTTTACCATCAAGGATATTTCAAATTTTGTTCGGGCTAAATCATCTTTTAGAATAATTTTAAAAGTGCAATCTCCCACACTATACTAGTGCATGTTAAGATTTTATTCTCAAAATATTTTCCATAAAAATCAGACAAATTATCTCCTCTTAACAATTGAACTAATCTCTTTAAATATATTGAGTCATGTCATTCCACCTTTGAATAAATTTTTTACATTAATTTGATCATCAATCAAAAGATAGTATACTAAAATACAAACATGACAAGGGACCTCAAGAGGCATTTAAAAAGATGCTCAACTTAGATGTTTTGCGTTTGAATCATACTGTGTGGTGATATAAAGGAATGAAATTTTATTTATAAAAAAAAAAGTTTACGATAAGTTACCTTCCATTTTTAGCCTCCAATGCACTGAAAACAGATCAAGAGAACTAAAATGTTTCGTTTCTTTCATGTAGTTAGTTTGTGTGTTTCTAGTGTATAAGCGTTTTCATTTACTAGTAAAATAGAGCAATTACTGCTAAGAAGTTTAGTTTATGTTGTATATATAGGATGATACGCAAGAGATCACCAAAGAAAAAATAAAATAAAATCACACTTTATTTTCATATGATTTGATTGAAAATTATTTTGTCTGTATGGTTTAAAATGTATTCAATCCTTATATGGTTGTTACAACTTAACTAATTACCTTATACGTGATATTTTCAATTTCAATTTTAATCGAAAAACTATATAATTAAGTGTTAAAATGATAAATAATGTTATGGTTGAAAGTATATTTCATTTATACATTGAAAATTTTATAGTGCTTAGAGATCATTGTTAATAGTTGACTTAAAAAATTGAAATTGGCTCAGCGTCTGAACACTATGAATGATATAATTGAACTTACTTCTGAGCAATGAAATTTACAGTATTGTTTCTGTTAAAATTTAAATAAAATTATCATATGAGATAATTAAATGTCGTAAAAACGATCCAAAATTATCATATGAGATAATTAAGTGTCGTAAAAATGATCCACCTAATTGTTATATATATATACATATATGACACTTTTAAATCATAGAGAAACTAATTTTAAGTGGTTAGCAAAAAAAGAAAAAAGAAACTAATTTTTGGTAAAGCCATAAATTGTAATTAAGTCCAAGAAGAAAGTTATCTCTTAATTATTTGAAAGTGCTATATACACACACACAGACACAGACACACACACACACACATATATATATATATATATTCCTTTTTGCTTTTGCTCTTTTGTTTCCATCGCTTATTCTGCATAATCATGGAATATTTATTAAAGTGGCACCACAACCTTAACTTGCCATGATGTCTTTGGCCGCACGCGCAATGGATCGACAGCGCATGCTGCAGCTAGCTGCTTCAAATTCACACTTCTTCACTCTTTCCTGCTTGTCAAAATTCCTTTCTGTCCTTTTCACTCTTTTAACATTGTGCTTTTTTGACCCATCCAGAGTTCCAAGATTTACTATGAAATTTCATCCCTTCAAAATTTACAAGGCAAGTAATCCAGCCAAGCAACGCTTTTCCACATGGTCTATGTATATTCGAGCAAAGGTTAATAAAGAAATATTAATGTGCTTCTTGTCTCCATAAGTCAATTAATTACTCAAGTGGGTTTGAAAATCTCACTTGCTAGCTGCGTCAAGCGCAAAGAATATTGAGGTTTGAAAATTTTTAGCTCTCAAAAGACTTTTAAAGAGTGGTTCGAAAATCTTCCTACTTTAAGCAGATGCTAAAGAATACTTAGTTGTCACGATATGGAACCAAAAAAGATTACAAGAATGGCATGCCTTCCTCAAAAAGTTATCACTAAAATTGAGCTTTCAGATTTTAGCCATTCATCAAGATTCTTCAATCTAGTTTTCCCCCTACCGGTCTATTGATTTTTGCCATAATATCTTTCTTACTTTAATTAATTATTTCAATAATATTTAGTTAAAGTTATGTTTGGATGAGGCAATTTAAGAGGGGAAAGTAATTTCGAAGGTATTTTATTTGCTTGTTTAAAAAATTTCTTATTTGAATTAGGAATAATGAGATTTTCAAATTTCTAGAATAATTCAATCAAGGAAATTTAAAAAATTTAAAATTTCTTGCCTCTTATTTTGGGAGAGTTAATTGTTTGTACATATAAATGTGTGCGTATGTGTGCCATATACATATACACTTGAATGTGGGTAAACCTTTACTAGAAATATAAATTGCAATAATTCAAATTCTTGACATTTTAAATGTCATAAAGTTTAAAATACTATAACGCAAATGCAACCTAAATAAGTTTTACTTTTGCGTACTTTATATTCAACTTTTTTTTTAGGCATAATCTATTCATTCTTGAGAAGGCAATGTCACTCATTGATATCCATAAAGTCGATCAACACAAATACTTTAACGGTTTAATTATGCAAAAGTTTTTAATTTTTATTGCTGGCTAAATCGATATGTTGATTAGTTGTATATATTGACAAGATATTGATAAGTTCTAATTTCATATATCTTTCTTTTTTTTAACTATTTTATGAGATTTTTCAACATATTTTAATTATTATTTATTAATTTATATTTTTTTATTTTGATTTTATTTTAATATTTGAGCTAAATATGTGTACTACACCAATGTTAATAATTATTTACTAAGCTTATTGATTAATTTCTAACTACATTATTTGTTTAATTTATTTTTCAATTTTTAACTTAAATTTTAAAATTAAAAAGTTATCACTCACAATATTAAAGCTACACTTCACAAGATTCACTATGTTGACCAACTAAAATTTGGTTGATTAAGGCTGACCAAATTTCAGTCAACCATGAAAGATGACTGGTTGACTGATATATGAAATTGATTAAGGCTGGTCAATTGATGTATTAACGTAATACATTAAATTAAAAAATTAATGTATTTATAAATTGATGCATTCAATTAAATATATATATTTAAAAAAATAATGTACTGATAAATTGATGCATTAATTTAACATTAATGTATTTAAAAAATAGAATATATAAAAATTACATAAAAATAAAATATTTTAAAATAAAATACTAAATTAAAAAAATAAATTTAAAACTTGCAATGCATTGCTCAACTGTATTTTAGTCAACCAACGCCAACCAAAATGTAGTTAGCCTTTGCAGTCAATTGAAGTTTCGTCGACCATTAGTAGGTTATTTTTAAATTTAATTTTTTATATGAATTTTAATTTTGCCAGAGTTTTATTTTGTATTTGTGTATAAATTAAATTTTTGGTTCTAAATGATTTTGGTTTTGATATAAAATTCTTCTTCTTTTCTCCGTTTGAAGTTCTCTTCTTCTCTCTTACTTTGCACTTTTCTTCTTCTTCTTCTTCTTTCTTCAAACTTTTTTCTTCTTCTTTGTCTTCTGAATTTCCAGTAAGATTTGATCCTCTCTCTCTCTCTCTCTCTTTAAATGTGTTTATCAAAATTTTTTAATTCATTTTGGTAAATTTTTATTTTCTAATATTTATGTATTTTCTTTGTTCATTATTTTTATATGGTTGTAGTTGGATAGTTACAGTTGCAATTTTAATTGACTTTAAGTAAAGATTTGTAAAAATTTATTTGAGTTTTTAAATTTGCAATATTTGTTATAAATTTTTTATAAGTTAATTATTTTTAGTTACGAATTTATGAAGGAAAGATAACTGGATGATGAAAAGAAGAATGATGAAGATAAAAAATAACTAGAATAAAAAATGTTAAATATTATTAATTAAATTGAAATATATAAAAATATAAAAATATGAAAAGACAACTAAAAATTCAAAAAGTTAGTTCTTAAAAAAAAAAGATGCCGCACTACAACCAAAGGAAAAAAAAAAACTACCATATTGTAAAGGGCATTGTTCAAACACTTTTTTTTTATATTGATTTTCAGTCAATAGTCACTTACCAATTAGCAAAAAATTGATAGATAAGGTGACTAATTTTTTAATTAGAAACACATTATTTTTAATTGAATTTTAACTTTTACCGACTAATACTTGAAAAATTATCTTTGTCTTGTCTTTATAAAAAATATATCATGATAAAAGTTCGTGGAAGTATAGTCTTCCACCTTTCATCATGATGTATTTCTATTTTATAAATGAGCTAAATTGTAAAAGGCCAAATATTGGAGATCATGAAAACTGATGCATAAGAGATGTCATTATAAAGGAGAACCAAGCCTTCAAGAGACTCCATGACTTGCTCCCCAATCCAGCTAGACTTGGAATTATCTCGCCCTTCTGTTCTGTTTTAACTTGCAAACATCCTACCCTTCATGAACAACTAGTTATATATTCCCAATCACCTCATTTTAAAGTCTTTATGCTGCTGGCCCCGGGGTTTCAACAAGCTTCAAAAAAATTTTGGCAATAACAAAATCCTTCAAATAAAATTAAGAACTCTTTATCATAACAAAATCCTTCAAACAAAATTAAGAACTCTATCATTTTTTTTTTCATTTTCATTCTTCTTAATTTTGTTTTGTTTTCTTAATTTCAGCCATAAAGTTGCATTAGATATATTCTGTTAAATGCAAATTAAGTGTTTGATGAAGAAGAATCACTAATGTGTATCAGTAATTTTAGCATTTAATGCTAATAGAAAGTTTAGTCTTGTGATAACCTTCTAATTGAATTAAACTGTATGAATTATATGAATGCATATCAAGTGTTTGATTTAGTATTCACATGAGTATATGTTATTAGTGCTTCAACAATTGGTTTCTATGCTACTTGCAAGTGGTAGGGTGATGAATGGGGTGGTGAAATTAGGTTAAAAATTATCTCTTAAATAAAGTATTTTAGGCCTGATGAATTGTGAGATGAAAAGTCTATGTAACCAATTTAGTTAATTATAGTGAGAAACCAGATAGTGAAATTGCATTAATTAAAGGGAAAGAACTTTATAGACCATTAAGAACTTAGCTAGATTAATTCTAGATAGATTTCTAAATAAGGTAACTTTACGATTGATCAATTTAAGGACAACCACAGAGAGATAAATGATGTTAGCAATTAAGGCCCAATAAACCAATCCAACACCTCAAGTACCAAAAACCCAATTGCACACAATGAAGCCCAGCCCATTAAAAAGGGAGGCAGGAGCAAGAAGAAACCCGGGTGGATGGATGACTACGTGGGTTGATTTGCATGCATTTCAAGTGGTCCTATAAAAAGGGCAACGTGGTTGAAGAATATTATACTGTTACAGGATCCTGCAAGATCTTTTCCGTCCCATTTGTTTGTGGTTGTTATTTTGTCGCTTTGTCATTAGAAAACTAGTATTTATATACCTTACAATTCTGAGAATCATGCAGTGAATGATTGAAGCAGAATTGTGGGAGTTTACCTTTTCTCTAATATAGGAATGCATTATTTTCTATAGAATCGTGTGTTTTTTGTGTTCTTCCTTTGTCCCTACTAAAATCGTGGTTGGAGCTATCATTTGGTGCTTTCATTGTTCACATTGTTCATGGCTGACGATACTCGACTAGCTCGTCTGGAGGATTCTCTTAAATCTAGTTGGGATGACATGACTGAATTTACGAATGATACCAATCATCGCCTTTCTCATATGGAGTCTACCATGGCTAATATGGAAGCCATGCTTCAAAAACTTCTGTCCTCATCCACCATGCCTCCCACTACAGCTAGTTCTTCTGGTTCTGTTCCTCCTGGTTTTCCTGTGCCATCAAATCACTCTCTCTTGAAGGGCATGAAAATTGACATGCCAACTTTTGATGGGGTCGCAGTGGAGGATTGGGTGTTTAAAATTCAAGAATTTTTCAACATGTATAATACACCTATAGAGCAACGAATTTCTCTATCTTCCCTTCATATGACTGGTCTTGCCTATAGCTAGTATAAATGGATGAGCAAGAATGACTTTCTCACCACTTGGCAAGGGTTTTTGGAAGCCCTGCTATTGCGGTTTGGTCAGTCTCTTTATGATGATCCCAAGGCAGCCTTGAAAGTGCTTCGACAAACTGGCTCTGTTGATGATTATCAAGCCCAGTTTGAAGAAATTTCCACTAAGATCATAGGCTTTTCTGAGATGTGGTTGTTGAGTTTTTTTGTTGCAGGCTTACAAGATCACATTCATCATGAGGTTTTAATTGCTCAACCGATGACTTATTTCCATGCAGTCTCTTTGGCTAAACTCATTGAACAAAAACACTCGCACCTATTCTCTTATCCCAACCCATCAAAATCAACTTTTCTCAAAACCTCTTCCTCCTCTAACATTACTTCCTGTCCAGTAACCACTTTCACTCCCCGACCTTTGCAAACTCTTCCTTCGATTCCTCCACTGCCAAAAGCATTGCCCGCCCCACCATCTCCTTTGTTTCCTTATAAGAAATTAACTCCTGATGAGCTCAGAGTCAAATGTGAAAAAGGTTTATGTTACTATTGCGATGATAAATTTTCAGTGGGCCACAAATGCAAAAGTCAAATGCATATGCTCTTGGGTCCTAATGATTTGCAAGAACTGTTGTCTATGGACTCACTGCCATAGGATCCATCTACTGGGATTTAAGACCAATTTTATCAACCTCTCAATGCTCCTTCTTCAGATACTCCTGAAATTAGTTTGCATGCATTGGCTGGCCATTTGCACTCCAATACCATTCGCTTATGTGGTCATTGTAACAAGATTTAGACCACTATTCTTGTGGATGGTGGTAGTACCCAAAGTTTCATCAAGCGAGCCATTCTCAAAAAGTTGAAACTCCTACAAGAACCCATAAGCCAATTTAACGGCAAGGTGGGAAATGGAGCATATCTTCTTTGCAATTCCAAATGCTCGAATGTCCAACTCATTGTTCAAGGTCATACACTTCAGTTAGACCTTTTTGTTTTAGACTTGGATGGTGTGGATATTGTTTTAAGGGGAGATTGGTTAAAAACCTTAAGACTAGTACTGATGAATTATCAATCTCTAATGATGGATTTCTGGTGGGATGGTCAACATATTCATTTGCAGGGCAAAACTCCATTTAATATGCAACCCCTGCCTTTATGACACCTCAAGAAAATGACCCCTAGCATCTTTGTCTTATTCCAATTAGAGGTGATCCAAACTCAATCCAGTTCTTAACCATCTAAGGTTGATCTTCCTCTTCAGGTGGCTTAACTATTAGACAATTATCAGCATCTCTTTCAAGAACCATCCACTCTATCACCAAAGAGAGCTATTGATCACCCAATTCACTTATAGGACGACATGCCCCTTATGAATGTCCGACCGTATCGCTACCCTCATTATCAGAAGACAGAGATTGAACAATTAGTTCCTGAAATGTTAAAAGCAGGTATCATTCGCCATAGCCATAGTCCATTTTCATCTCCAGTTCTTCTTGTTAAAAAAAAGATGGAGCATGGTGTTTTTGTGTAGATTACCGCACTCTTAATAGGATTACCATCAAAGATAAGTTTCCTATCCCTTTTATTAATGAACTCTTGGATGAGTTATATAGTGCCATAGTTTTTTCTAAGCTAGACCTTCGTGCCGACTACCATCAAATTCGAATGAAGGAAGGAGATATCCAAAAAATAGCATTGAACTCATCAAGGCCATTATGAGTTTTTGGTGATGCCATTTAGTTTATCAAATGCTCCTGCCACATTTCAAGCCACCATGAATAAGCTTTTCCTACCATTTTTTAGAAAGTTTGTTGCTGTTTTCTTCGACGATATTTTGGTGTACAGTGCTTCTTTGCAAGATCACATTCACCACTTAAAACAGGTTCTGGAGACCCTTGCTGCACATTCATTTTTTCTTAAAGCATCTAAGTGTCAATTTTGTCAATCTTCCATCGAGTACCTTGGTCATTTCATTTTGGGTCAAGAAGTCTCCACTGATCCTGCTAAAATTCAAGCCATGTTGGATTGGCCTCAGCTTACAAACATCACCCAATTAAGAGGTTTTCTGGGCTTGACAGGATACTACAGGAGATTTATCAAAAACTATGCTCAATGTGCTGCTCCCCTTACTGTTCTTCTCAAGAAACATAATTTTTAGTGATCTAACGAAGCTACTGTTGCATTTCAACAATTGAAACAACGCATGACCGAAGCACCTATCTTAGCTCTCCCAAATTTTAATATCATGTTTGAAGTAGAGACCAATGCTTCTAACTCTGGTATAGGTGTAGTCTTGGTCCAAAACAAACATCCTGTGTTGTTTTTCAGTAAGCAATTGAGTCCCAAACTTCAAAAGTCATTCGCTTATGTTAAGGAACTGTATGCTATTACTCAAGCGGTTAAAAAATGGTAACACTATCTCTTGGGGAGGCATTTTCTCATTGTGACTGATCATAGAAGTCTTAAGGACTTAATGAACCAAATTCTCCAAATGCCAGAACAACATCATTACTTGAGCAAATTGATGGGATATCACTATACAATTGTTTACAGACTGGGGCATTTCAATCAGGTGGCAGATGCCTTGTCACGAAATACAGAACCATCCATTCATGCTACTACCACATTTATGGCTATTTCTTCCCTTCAAACAACTTTAAGGTCTCAACTTCAAGCTAAAAATATGAATAACCCTGACATTTGGCAACTGCAGGAGTAGGTCCACTCTCATCAAGCATCTCCTAAATTCACTGTTTGCAATGGTATTCTTTTCTTTAAAGATAAATATTATCTCTCACCTATGTCTGAACTCATCCCCATTATACTTCATGAATGCCATGGTTCTAGTATTGGGGGCCATGTTGGGTATCCCAAGACAATGAAGAGAATTTCGGAGAAATTCTATTGGACCCACATGCGAAAAATAGTCCAGAACTATGTAGACTAGTGCCTCATTTGCCAACAAATAAAAGTGCCAACTTCTAAATCAAAAGGGTTACTTCAACCCTTACCAATTCCAAAGCAGCCATGGACTGATGTTACGTTAGATTTCATTACCCACCTCCCCTGCTCTAAAGGCTTTACAATAATCCTTGTGGTGGTCAACAAATTAACCAAAATGGCATACTTTGGAGCCTTGAAACCTAGCTATACAGCTTCTACAGTAGCAGAGTCATTTGTGTGGATGATCGTTCGAAATTATGGTTTTTCACAAACCATTGTATCTGACAGAGATCCAATTTTCATGAGTTTATTTTAAAAACATTTGTTCAAATATAGCAGCACTCGACTCTAATTCAGCTCTGCTTACCACCCTCAAACGGATGGCCAATCCGAGGTGGTTAATCACTGCTTGGAACAATATTTGCGAGCTTTTACCCATAGTAAACCAACACTCTGGTATTGGTACTTGCCGTGGGCTAAACTGTCCTATAATACTAGTCATCACTCAAGCATTGGTCGTTCTCCCTATGAGGCCGTTTTTAGGTTTAAGCCTCCAACGCTGCCAAATTATTTGCTGGGTGATTCTACTGTCCATGCTGTGGATGTCACCTTGTTGGATTGCTAAGACCTTATCCAGGATCTTCAAAGTCATTTACATCGAGCATAGACTCGGATGAAGAAACAAGCAGACATGAAGAGGCAAGATCAGACCTTCCAAGTGGGACAATGGGTGTGGGTCAGATTACACAAATATAAGTAGCAAACTTTAGCAGCACGCAAGAATTTTAAGCTAGCAAAGGGTTACTTTGGTCCTTTTGTCATCATTCGGCAGGTTGGCCCAGTAGCGTATGAATTGGAATTACCACCAGGGACCAAAATTCATAATGTCTTTCACATCTCCTTACTCAAAGAATATAAGGGACCTACACCTATCTCTTTTGAGGCAGATATCATGAACAATATTGCCATAGATCTCATGCCCTCTAAAATATTGGCAGAACGAATGGTAAATTATGGAACCCAACAAAGACAACAACTGCTCATTGAATGGTCCAATCAGCCTGCAGAGAATGCTACGTGGCAAGATAAAGAAACCATCTGGACTCTTTTTCCTCAATTCAACCTTGAGGACAAGGTTCTGCTTCAAGGGGGGAGTAATGTTAGCAATCAAGGCCCAATAAACCAATCCAGCACCTCAAGCACCAAAAACCCAATTGCACACAATGAAGCCCAGCCCATTAAAAAGGGAGGAGGAGCAAGAAGAAACCCTGGTGGATGGATGACCACGTGGGTTGATTTGCATGCATTTCAAGTGGTCCTGCAGAAAGGGCAACGTGGCTGAAGAATATTATACCGTTACAGCATCCTGCAAGATCTTTTCCATCCCATTTATTTGTGGTTATTATTTTGTTGCTTTGTCATTAGAAAACTAGTATTTATATACCTTACAATTCTGAGAATCAGGCAGTGAATGATTGAAACAGAATTGTGGGAGTTTACCCTTTCTCGAATAAAGGAATGCATTATTTTCTATAGAATCGTGTGTTTTCTGTGTTCTTCCTTTGTCCCTACTAAAATCGTGGTTGGAGCTATCAAATGACTTGAATTCATCCATATGCTTCTGTAGCTCAATGTTACTGTGTCAACTAATTTGAGTCCTTCGAATCTTTTGCGTCCTATGCCTTTCAGCACTTTGAGTCTTTTTATCTTTATATTTTGTGCTTTTTGAGTGTTTGCTAAAATGTTTAAATAACTAATACCTAGGGTAACTTAGAATACTAACTATAAATATATTATACATATCTGTAGATAAAATCATATACTAACAAAATACTTTTTAAAATTTTGAAATAGAACAATCTACTCCTCCTGAGACTGATATTTATATTTCGTGTGTACCCTATGTTGGAGTAGTTTGAAAAGAAAAAAACTAAAGGGACAAAGTTCCACATTGAATAGAGACAACAACCCATAAGCCTATATAAGAAGGGAGATATAACACATGTCAAATAGTGCTTTGAAGGATGAAGTGGATTTAAATATTAATTATATAATTGATATTTAAATATTAATTATATAATTAATATTTAAACACTTAGCACTTAGCACTTGGCACGTGGCGCGTTCGTGAGCATTGGATCAAAATAGATCCAATAATGTGTATCTGGTCAAATTTTTTTAATAATAATAATTAAAAAAAATCAATTTCAATTTAATGTATATTTAATGTATATACGTTTTTATCTTCAAATTAGAAATTGATTTCGGTTTAATTGCCAATATTTAGAAACTGATTTTCTTTAATCACAATTAAAAATTCGGTTTCACACTCCTTAGATACAAAGGAGGTAGACCAGAAAAGAAAACACACAGAACATTATATCTCTCTTCTCAAAAAATACTTTCTGTTTTGGTTCTGCATGAAAGGAGATATCTATAGTTGCTGATAGAGATCTTTGGTGCTTAGGATAAATCCTAGGAGTGGTTCGTTGAAACCCAACAGCAAACTAGTAGGGGCGAAAAATACCTTAAAGATAGTATGTTGTCACACGTTTCTGAGCGCTAACCATCCATCTTCTACTAACAAGTTTAACACCCTATATTAAATGATAATACATTTGTTAATTTATATCTAAGATAGTCCCGTCATATGCCTGTTGAATAGCTTCTATAAAGTCGAATCTAGATGGTGGAGCTACAATTGGGCTAGTTCGGCCTGATTTGCTCAAGTGGACATCCATCAAAGCCTATTCACGATTAGAAATGGAAAGAGATTAGGATATAATTATATATGTACTTGGTTATTTTTTAAAACTTTAAATTTGAATATGAATTATATATTCAATATCTGAAACAAAAATGTCTTACAGTTGTAAAACTTGTAGTAGGATGCTTTATTGGGTTTCTTTTAATTTGTTGACTTTCATGTATCTCATGTATCTGCATTTGATTCAATTTAAACTTCACTTTGATCAAAAGAAAAAAGAACGTAAAACAAGTTTTCTTGATAATAAAATTGGCATGTAGAAGAGGCCCACCTAAATAAAATTTTGAAGAATCAAAACAATACATCTATCAATAAATATATGATAAAATTTATTAATATAAATTATAAATATACAATGATCAATATAAATATACACACGCACATATTGGGAGAAAAAAAATTCCCCCATCATGGTCCCCATCTAACAATTCCCACGAAATTTTGACAGACAAACCAAAAAAAAAATTTGCAATCGCATGACATTATCTTTTTGAAGACAAGGGACGCAAATCACATCAACCAAAATATCGGTTCAAAAAGCCCCTTTAGCAACCAATTAAATGTGGTCACAACCCTCAGTAATGGAATGAATAAAAAGGAAGGAATCATTAAAAGTCAAATTATGCTCGCGTACCTAGCCTTTTAAACAAAAATTTCCAATAAATAAAAAGGAAGGAGCAGCGTTAAACAAAGTCAATATTTTTATTTAAAATTTTTTATTTTTCATATACAACCAAATATATATGATAGCGTTGTCTTGGCATTTTTTTTCTTGCATTGATTTCTGAATTAAAATATCTAGCTAGTTTATCTTTCCTTTAAAACAAGCAAAGAAATAATAATCCTTTGATTGTGAACACTGCAACCATATCTAAGAAAAATTTTTAGGTCTACTTCAATTTTTTTTTTTAAAATCAGTAATATATATATGTATATAATAATTGACTTAATCTATGTATGTATAATCTAATAATTTCTCTAGTGGCCCAGTTTATGTTATTATTTTGTTTATTTAAAAAGTCCTTATGTCATAATATAAGCGAAACTTGTAACATTTCTAACTACTTACTAAATAATTAAGTATAATTAATGGTAGTTGTGTTCATAATTGGTTACACTAGTGGTCTACCTCCGTTAATGGTTTAATAATGGATGAAAACATGAAGAAAATTTGAACTTTTTTTATCATTAATAATCATCATTCAAAAAAGCAAGAAATTTATGTCTATAGAAAATTCAAACTCTCATTTTAAACTTTCATCTCATTCATAAATGGTTCCAAAATAAATTAAAACTCACTTATGTTAGTTTACAAGTCAACACTCATCGCCTACAAGGTAAGAACTAAGACATAATGACTAAAATAAAGGTTTTAGGATTTAACTTGCAACTTGGAAGAGTTTAGTTGCGGCCAAATTGGCCTTTGGAATCTCCAAAAACATAAATACACATCCACGCGCGTGACTTGGGTACTTCCTACTATGACTTGGTTTGAATTTGGAATCTTGAAACTAAAAATTGAAACTTACGTCGCAAAACCAAAGGTTGCACGCTACGACTAAACTCGAGTCTAAGACTTAAAACCTCACAAAACATGATCCTCATCGCAACTCAAGATGTTTGTGCTACAGCAAGGTGTCTTACTGGACCTCGAAATTCCATTTGGTTGACTTTCGTTGTGGTGAGATTGCTCTTTGGAGCAAAACCTCACCATTTTTCTCCATTTTCGCCATGACCAAGAGAGTTGTGCCATGGCACATCTTAGTTCTGTAACTCTCTAAGATGAATTTGGCCATGACTCAAGGTAGTTTGGCCACGACTTAGACCCTTACTGATCCTAAACTCCCCAATTTGCGAACCAAGGTATATGTACTACTTTAACCTCTAACTCAAGGCTATTCTAAGATTAAATTACAAACCTTTTGGGACATATATTTTTACAAAATCTTCAGTTATCAGGTTTATACAATCTAAGAGTTCATAGACTAATTATTCTAACCAAACTTCATACCATATTAGCATATACCTATTCATGATAGCAAAAAGGTAGGGAATGCAAGCTCAAATGGCAACTCAAAACACTTAATACATTGCCTAATGTTCTTAAACCACTTGGAGCAAGATTCAATGGACTGATTGAACATTTTCTCACTGAAAACTCTTTAAAAGAACCTTAAATGCAAAATATGGCTATGGCACTTCCTAATGTCACACATAAGGGCCTATGATAGCAAATGGTATGGTATGGCTTCTAATGACAATCGAAAACCTTCATTACACCACCTAAGATTATCAAACCACTTTGAGCAAGTTTCAGTTGACAAATTGAACTTGTCTACATACCTTAACACTTGGTATAATCCTTGGTTCAAAATATGACCATGTCACTTCCTAAAACCACTCAAAAATGACTCATGACAGTAAAATCTACTATAACAATACAAGAGGGATGAACCCTTTCTCCTTCCATGTGATCAAGATGATAAAAGCATGTTCCAAACTTTTTATGCCAACAACTTAAACAACAATTTTACAATGCTAAATGTTTAAAGGTCATAAAATTCCAAGGTGCTCATTAATAATCATCCAAATACAATCACAAGTACCAATTTCATGATGACTTATACTATATAATCAGTTCCTATACTTGGCAATACATGATGCAATGTGCCAATTATACAACATAATAAGCAATACTAGTATGCCTACTATACAAACCTATTTAAACAAGGCATTCAAGCCTATACACTACTAAACCATCACGGTAGGCTTCTATTAGTTTCTCCTTACTACTGAGAGGTTTAATCCTTAAAAGTTTTAACCTACAACTAGCATGAGATATAAAATCTTAGTAATAAGAGACAAATTCTATATATATGTGCAAATTAATCAACATAAATATATTTTATATAGAGAAATACTGAAAATATTAATATAATTAGCAAATGAACTAGTTGGACTACTGGTGATTTCTATTTTATACTAGTAATCACATACAACATGATAATGGTAAAAAACAAAGGGAAAGGCCCGTATACAATACCAACTCCCTGTTAAGCACACTTACGGCTCGATTCATTCCATTAATTATAATCACAACTCAGTGTATGATCATTGCACAATGCACGGGTGGCGGTATGACCACAGCTCCACCAAGGACATAATCACAGTCTAATACAATCAAATAGCCAATCAATCATTTAGCATAGAAATTATATAGATGTAGCAATATAAGATTAAAATGGACATATACATGGAATTAAAATAAACCCCTGGTTACCTCAATGAAGCTAATTGCTCTCCCTCTAGCTACCCACATGTTTCAAAAGGCTCACCAAGCCTAGAACAAGCATTGTTACCATCATTTAACCATCATTAGCAAAAGAGTTTCACATCCATTGATGAATTTCATTAAGAATCCATTACAAATCACTTACCAAGTTTTAAAAAAGTCTATTGCACTAATTTAAGGTTAAAATACCAAGAATTGACAATGAGTCACTCCCAACATCTCTATTTTCACATATGTAATAGCCATGCACCAAAAACCAATCTGAATGATAGAAATTTAGCATATACACTTCACAAAAGAAAAGGGAATACTTACTCATGCATTTAGGAGATCAAATGGACTGATTTGAGCTTTAACAAAAAAGAATACACTATAAGCCATCCCTAAAACTTGAATTTTTGTACAAAGATCTAGCCATCTACCAAAATCAACCTATAGCAAGAAATTCAAGCAAGGTTACAGTACAAAATGAAGGTAAACATTTACCTAATGATTCTACTAACTCCAAACTCTAAAAATCCTATAAGGAATCTTCAAAATCCCCAAATTCTTAGCACTTAAGATTTGCTGAAAAACCTCCAAATGACAAGTTGTTCAGTTCAAAATGTAGAGAAAGACTAGTAGAGCAAGTTTCGCTTCACTCATCTTGACCAAAACTCGTGTCTTCTTGGCAAATCAGAGCTTGGAAGGTGAAGAACCATGTCTCTCTTCTCTCTTTTGCATTTTTCTCTTCTTTTTTTTTGGCTACCCAAGTGAGTATTTTGTAGATTAAGTGAAGTGGGTAGCACCAATATTAGAGTTTAGTAGGAGTGTAGCTGCCCTAGGGGCATTTTTGTCCAATTGGCCTTACATCTGGCTACTAGGCTTTAGTTTGCTAAGTCCAACTAGGTTGGGTCTCAGTTCATATTTCATCTTGAGCTCTCAAAATTATTTTTAATAAAATCCAACTAATTATTGGGTTCTAATTTAAATTTCCAAAGTGTCTTTAATCAATTTCTCCCAATTAAATTTATTTTCACAAAAAATTGTCCAATAGTTATTATTTGACTCAAAAATACCTAAATAATTATTTTCTTTGAAAATTCCTATTTTATATAATTTTTTTAGTTCTTAGGATAATTCCTTACTTTTCTCAAGTTAAATCCTTAATTCTCTATAATTTCACTTAATTAATTTCATAATGTTACAAAAATAAACATGACTATTCTTTTTTTTTTTTCATAGAATTCTATTGAGTTTATTTGCCTAATTCTTCATTACGTTTCAAAAGGGGGGAAAAACAATTGCTAAATAGTAAAAAGCTACAAACCCTAAAAAAACACATAAAAAAAACAATGCATGCATAAATTAAACTAGTCAAAGAACAAGACTCACTCAATTGGCCAATTGAAGTTTAGTAAACCTTCACTAGATGCCCAAAAAAATAAATAAAATTAATACATTATATTCAAAATTTAAATTAGATTAATCATTTATTCTAAGTATATGTATTTTTATTATAATATATTATATGTTAAAATTATATTAAATATATATTATATAAAAATATAAACTATACACTATATATATATATATATATTAATTTATCTTATATATATATATATATATATTACTTAGTATATATATATAATGCATTCCATTAATGCAATGCATTAATATATATGTAGTCTTGAGGTAGACTACATTTTGGTTGGCAAGTCTGCTTTGAAGGCACTTATTATAATTTAGTTGGTCATTATGGTTTATTAAAGTTTGGTCAGACTTGCCAACCAAACTTTAGTTGAAAATTCAAAATTTTTTTAATATTTTTATTTTAAACTAAACTTCATGGCCTTTCTTATTTTTCATTTCTCAAATCTATTTCTCTTCTCTCTTTATTCTCCTCTTTCTCTTATACATTTCCTTTGTTCAAATTCTATGTTTGTGTGTTTACTCAAAATTCTCTTCTTTGTGATTATTCTTCATTCAAGATTTCTTCATTTTCCTGTTCTTAGCATTTGTTTTATTGAAGCTTTGATAAGTTCAAATTTTTATACATTTTATTCCACATTTATCTATGATTTTGATGATGATTTTGAGCTAATTCAGGTCTTTTATACATTATTTGAATTATTGGACATTTTTGAGAAAAAAGTATAAATATTAAAAATTTTGGGATAAAAGTGTAAATATTTTACGATTTCCAATTTTTGGTTGAGAATTAATATTCTCTATTCCTTGATTTACTTCCCAAATTTTGGAATTTATTTTTGGAGAATTTAATTTAGAAATTGCAATTGTTATTTAAAGGAATTTTGAATTTAAATAAAATTCTCCTCCAATTAGCAAGCTTTTGTTAATTCCCATTATATTTTATTTTTCAATTTTTATTTTTTATTTTTTATTCTCCTTGCATGGTGCCACATGGCCTCTTTTTAGGCATTCTTGGATTTTATTTTATTTTTAGGCCTAGGTTATGTTGCATGCTACATGAATATATTTTTGACCTAACCTACGCTAACAAGCGCACTTTAACTTTTTAGGCCATGAATTAATGAAATCTTACGGTGGAGATTAAATCTTAGGTTCTAAGAGTCATCTAATGGCCAAGACTTTTGAAGACATTCTTGAAGATCATTAAAGGTATAATGGGCAAACCACTCCATGAAAAAATCAAGAGAATTGTTTTATCTTTTATCCTATTGGTCTAATTGAAATTTGATGGTTAGGATTTTTCTAAAACTCTCTACCCACTCTTCTAACCATTGGATCAAAGCTCTTTTCTCCTCTCTCCTTTCTTCTCTTGACGTTGAAGAACGTCTTCTTCCCTCCCCTCTCTATCCCTCTCACGACTACACACACACACACACATTCCATGCTCTATTAAAACTTAGGTTTCTAGGTTTCTTCTCCATCATTCAAGCCTCCCCATCCCATCTCCACCATCATCCACTCACCTTTACACCATCTTTCCACTCATATTCCACCATGGTTGAAGCTTGCTTGGTGATTGGAGGAAGGACGGAATTCATGGTAACTTAAGCAAGGGGGGGAGGCAATTAAGGAAAGGCAAGGAAATGAAGTTTGAACTCATGGAATGAAAATTGAAGACTTAGGAGAGATTTTTTTTTATTTTCCTATTTCAATTCAAGAGACTTAGAGTTCTTAGTTTTAAGAATTTCTAAGTAGTTTTTCATATGTTTAATCTAGTTCTAGGTTGTAATTATCATTTGTCTTGGATTGTATTGGATAATGGGCTGAAATTTTGATGTTTTGGATGATGAATTTGGATTGTAATGTTGCTGAAATTTTGATTTTGGAATGACATTTGAGTTCAATTTAATTTGGGTTGATGTTATTTGCCTAAATTTAATTGGTACTTAGTTTTGAATTGTCAAATTAGGTTGTCAATTAACCTCATTGTTCAATTGGGTTAGTTTAGTCTTAATTCCAAATTTAAAGGGGTCTAATTTGTGTTTAGCTTAATAGAATGATTGCCATTAATAAGTATTTGTAAGTCAACAAATACTAGAGTTCTTTCAATAGGTGGAATTACACTTGTACTTAGGGTTCCCTAAGTCTTCATTTTTCAATCAAATCTATTAGTCTACTTTAATTCACTTCCCTTAAGTCTAATTAATTAAAATTGAGTTAGGAAAGCCAAGTCTCCTTAGCCAACCCTTAATTTCCCCTAAACACAATTGAATAATAATAAAAAAAATGAATTTCCTAATTTAAGAATTAGAAGTTAACTTAGTTAGTTTCCTAATTTAATTTCTAATTTAATGTCCTTGCAACAAAACCCCCTTCAATTTACACTTGCATTGATTATATTAGAATTGCATTTATCATACTGCATTTCATATAGTTAGTGCGTGGCATCTGTAAAAGCATAGTAGTGTTTAATGTGCATTCTAGCTAATTTAGTTGCATTTAGAGTTTAGTATCTTGCATTTTAGTTTAGATCCATTCTTTTGCATCTTTAATTGCTTAAAAAAAATTTTGAACCTAAGAAAGCCCATAACTTGCTCCCTTGAAGTAATGGCCTAGGTTGACCCTAACTACAAAATTAATTTGGACCTAGTAAATTGATAGCCAACACAACTAAGGCTAGTCAATTTTTAGCATTGTTACTAAGGAGCAATGGTTTAGCTTAAGTTCTGGTTTTTTAAATATTTCCCCTGTCATTTTTTCTCTATGTTCTTGTTCTATTTTAAGCTTTGGAAGTTGTGCTCATTGGTTGTTGCTTTCAATTGGGCATTTGCTAGAATTTTTGTATAACTTGCCCAAAAATTTGTGAAACTTGGAATCCTTAAGGTTTTCAGTAGTTAAGTAAAAGTAATAACAAAACTATTAGATCCACTATTTGTAGGCCAAATTCCATCGTTTAAGGCACTTTTTCTTTTATTTTTGTGAATTTTCTTTGATTTTTACAATTTCTTGTGAATTTTCATTTGAATTTTTGGTTGTTGTTTCTTGTAAGTTTCTTTTGGTTTGAGTGTGTCTAGGTGTAGT
Source organism: Erythrophleum ivorense (assembly GCA_026724425.1). Lineage (NCBI taxonomy): Eukaryota > Viridiplantae > Streptophyta > Magnoliopsida > Fabales > Fabaceae > Erythrophleum > Erythrophleum ivorense. The sequence continues at coordinate 42,677,489 of JAIUCV010000005.1, forward strand.
AGAAGTGTGTTTACTTTGATTGTTACATTTTCCTTTACCTTCTTGGTTTGAATTTGAAACTTAGCTTAAATCTAGAATTTTTGTTGTCACTACCTAAAATTACATGAAATTTGGTTTCCTAAGGTTTTTGGGTGTGTTGATTAATTATGATACCTTAGGCATCTAATATGGGTTATTTTGGCCAAATTCAACTGTTTTCATTGATTTTTCAAATTTTCTTTCATTTTTTTGAATTTTTTCTTATTTTTTTCAATTTTTTTTGTTTTAATTTTTCTTTGAGTCTCTTGCATCTTTGGTGCTTGGTAATTGTTTGGTGTATGACAAGGTCCTCACATGATAAATTGAGTGAATTGGATCTTGAAATAGAAAAAACTTTTCACAAACAACTAAGAATTCAAAAGCTTGTTTCTGATTTAGCTAGTTCTAGCTCGCGTGTTATTGGTGCATGATTTGGTGGTTAAAATTGATCTTCCTCATATAAACATGGCTTGACATGGTGAAGAAGTGAATTTGAATGCCAACTTGCATGATAATCCTAACCTTGCTTTGCATGAGAATAGGAATTTGAATGCTAATGTGGTGAGAACCTTAATATGCATGCAAATTTGGAAGCTATGGCAAATTTTAATATGAATGCACAACATGCTAATCCTATAGGTAGAACAATTAGGGAATTAACAAGCCCAGATATGCCATATCATAACTTATGTTTTCAATACCTTGAACTTAATGAAAATGCAAATTTTAAGCTGAAATCTATATTGATCCACTTCCTAAGTTTCATGGTCTAGCAAGTAAGGATCCCCCTCGACACTTGAAAGAGTTTCATATGGTTTGTTCTACCATGAAAATGCATGGCGTAATTGAGGAACAGATCAAGCTCAGAGCTTTTCCTTTCATTAGAAGGGATTGCTAAGGATTGGATGTATTGTTTGCAACTGAATGCTATTAGATCTTGGGATGAGCTAAAGCATATATTCTTGGAGAAATTTTCCCTGCTTTTAGAATGATTGCAATTAAGAAGGGCATTTGTGGGATAAGACAGATGCGACAAGAATCTTTGTATGAATACTGGGAAAGATTTAAGAGACTATATGATAGTTATCCACATCATGGCATCCCTAACAATCAACTCATTTAATATTTTTATGAGGGTCTCTTACCTATGGATTAGTGTCTACTAGATGTAGCTTCTAGAGGTGCTTTAGTGGATTAGACTCTCGAAATAGCCATGGATCTAATCTCAAGGATGGCACAAAATGGTTAACAATTCAGAACTAGAATGGAATATCAAGTGAAGAGGGTCAATGAAGTCTATGTTCCTTAGAGTGATCCTATGATGGGCAAGAAATTACAAGAAGTTCATGTTATGTTGAAGCAACTTACCTTAAGTCAAAGTCAGAGTTCTTTCTCTCATCTTTCTACATTATATCCTATGGCATATGCTCCTCAAGTTCTCAGTACTTAGAGTTGTAGTTCTCCACTTTAGAACTACTCACCTCAGTCTTTTATGGCTTTTACCACTCTTATTAGTCTGCTATGTGGCATATGTAGCTTGGAAGTTCAAAGGTCATAGGAGCTATCCATTTCTTCTCCTCCTTCTTTTACCCTTCTTCTTCTTCCTTTAATGCTTCTTCTAATGATTGTGCTTTGCATGTTTCCTCTGATTGTGTTAATAATGCACCTTCCTTCGATTCTAATGCAGGTAAGTTGGGGCTAGTAAAAACAATGCTGTAAGAGTAATTCAAGAAAGAGAAAGAAGAAAAAGAGCAGATCAGGAGGAAAAGTTTACCCTTTCCTACTAGGGTGACACAAACCAAGAAGCTTAAGGAAGTTAAGACTGAGAAAGAGATCTTGGACAACTTCAAGAAGATCCAAGTGAACATTCCATTGATTGATATGGTCAAGCAAATTCCACAGTATGCAAAATTCCTCAAGGACCTTTACACCAACAAGAGGAAGTTTAAGGACAATGAAAATGTAAACTTGGGAAGAAATGTCTTAGCTTTATTTCAACCATCAGTACCTATGCCCCTGAAGTGTAAAGCTTAGGGGAGTGTCACTATCCCTCACACTATTGGGAACTTAGATTTCCTAAATGCTTTGATTGATATAGGTGTTGCCATTAATGTTATGCCTAAGTCATTGTTTGCATCTTTGTAGAGTTGTGAGCTTAAGTCCACCAGAGTCATTGTGCAGCTTGCAGATAGGAGGCTAGCCTATCCTAAAGGTGTGTTGGAGGACCTACTTATGAAGGTAAAATACTTAATCTTTCCTATTGATTTCTATATCTTAGATATGGGAAAGGATAGTGCTTATGGACTACCATCACTTATCTTAGGTAAACCTTTCATTAAAATAGTAAACACTATTATCAATGTTAGAGATAATTATTTGAGTATGGAATTTGCAAGAAAAGTTGTTAAATTTAATCTTTCTGATGCTATGAGGCACCCTAATGATGATAATGCTTATGTTAGGATGAGTTTAATTGATATACTTGTTGATGATGCATGCATAGACTTCAAGGATGGTATGGTATCTGATTACTGTGATAGTGCTAGATTGGATGATTCTTTTAATTGTTTATATTATAGTAGCTCCTATGAATGTATGGACTGTGAAGCCATTGAGGCCTTACTATTGTTGAATACTTCTAGTAAATTAGAGCCTAGTGCTGAGTCTGGTGATGAAATTATGCCTTGCATTGAATATATTGAATCTTCTGCATGCTATGATAAGATTACTGATTTGGTTGAGTCTAGTGAATCCATTGATATCTTGCATAGTACTAGTTGTACTGTTAATTATGATGCTAGCTTAATAGAGGTTAATGATGTAGCTTTTTATGTTTCCACTGTTGTTGATGCTTCCCAAGTTAGAGGAGATATTTTTGTTGGTTGTGATGTGATTAAGAAGGTGACAAATATGGAGAAACTTAAGTTAAGCAAGCTCATTTCTTTAGTAGAAAAGGCCCCTTCCTTAGAGCTTAAGCCACTTTTGCCCACATTGAAGTATATCTATGTAACACCTTCATCTCTAGCTCTCTTGCATCATGCATTATATGCTCATGTACACATTTGAAGAAAATAAATGAGAGCTTCCTTATAAAAATTTATGCAATTTCCTTAAGGATGTGGCATGGTCAAAAGTCACTTTAGTGTCACGTGGACCTAGTGAGCTCATTATATGCCTCCTCATATTACATTTCATCATTACAACTCATTTCAACCTCAAAAACATGATTTAAACCCATGGAAACCGAAAAGTGGTATGAGACATGTAGCTTCATTTTCGGCAGACTTGGCCTCATTTCTGGGCTGAGTTTGGAAATTCAGAACTAAATACAGAAAAATAGAAAACATATGATCTCAGTCATTCTAGAAATCTTAAGACGTTTACTTCATGATAAAAATATGTAGAAGTCTTAAAATCTCATGCATAAAGCGTTTGACATCCGAAAACATCTACTGGTTAGAGGGGGGTTCTGTAACTGTCACAGTTTACTGATATGAATTTCAAAAATGTCTAACTAATTCCAAAAAAATCCAATGCTTGCAACAATATCACTATGGAAATATGTAGATGTTAACTAGAGAGAAAAAATATCTCCATATCAGTTCATCAAGCCAAACTCCCGGAAACCGATGGAACAGTACCTCTGGTCTGGCTAGGTGACTGATGCTGGGCAGGAACTTCGAAATAGCATATCTTCCTCTCTAGACCTCCAAATGAGGTGCTTCCAGTTCATATAAGTCACTGTGATTATATAGTTTCTGCATATAAAATTTCGTAGCCATTGGACTACGTTTGCCCCTCGGATGACACAAATTCCAAACTGACCAAATGAACAGTGTTTCTGGAAATCCGAATTTCTTATACCAACTTTAAAAAAATCATAGAAAACTCTATAGATCTCCAAATGAATTGATCTTTAGCTTCCCAAAAATCTCTAAATAAGATCTAGTCACATGTCAAATTTCAAGGTAAGAAGAGGTCATTTGGTCAACTTTTGACATTATGTGCAAAAGGACCACTTTCTTGTTTTAAAAGGGGCTAATGGGGTCCAATTTGGGTTCTCCTACCTCTAAGACTCTATGAGCACATGGGAGTGCATCCATATGGGCTATCAATCATGGCTCAAGTGTCTAACAACCCAGATTGGAGAAACTCACTATCCCACACCCCCTTATACACTCATGTGGCCAATACTAAAATCATGCTTTTCATAACAAAACTTGCTTCTTCATTCAAAATGGTCTCATTCTCATATATACATGATAAATACATTGGTTTACAAACATTCATAGGTGCTACATCATATACATCATTAATTTACATTCCTTGACTTAACTACAAGATAGTAACAAAAAGGCTCTTTACACTTTCTTCGCCAATCTCCCTAGCTTCAAGCATGGTGGCTCCTATCTCTTGCCTCACTTGGTCCACCTAGCATGTTTGGATGGTGGAGAGGGGGAGTGAGATTCAAAGAATCTCAATAGCTCATCTCTCATTCAATCATACACACAAAGCATGCAAACAAGTCTCACAATGTATGCATGGCATGTTAGCATATAAAATCATAAGAAAAGTATTTGCAACATTTGAATTGGCCATGCATAAAAGAAAGAGCATTCTCAACATGTGAGTAGGCCATACATAACATACAAAAGCTTGCCAAGTATATGGATTAGCCTCACCTACTCACTTGGGGATTTTGGACTTGCCTCACCCATTCTTAAGAGGTTCTTAGACTCAACCCTTACTCTTTGGGAGTCAACCTCACTTTTGGGAGACTCTTTTCTTTGTCTCAACCAACTTGAGGGTTTTTGGCTCATCCTCACCATGGCTAGAGGGTTGTTGGCTTTTCCATACTCAAGCAAACCCAAATAATCACATAAAACATCATTGAAATACATGAGGCATCATCATGCTAGCATACTTCTCATGGTTCAAAACATACATACACACAAGCAAGACAATGTAAGCACACATCTTATGCATGCAAGAAGGTGGAGAGAGCTACCTTATAGGCTATTCACAACTTTCCTCTTCAATTTGTCTCCTCCCTTGTGGGTTTCACAATCACCTCTAGATGAGAGAACTTCTCTTGAGTCTAACCACACAAGAAGCATGGAATTATTTCCTTAACACTTGATTCATAAAGCTAGGGATCTCTTTCTAGCAACCCTACTAAGCATATCAAGCTAGGGTTCATTCTCTCACTAGAAATTCACCAACTATTCTTCCTCTCTCAAGCTCTCAAGAAAGGAAATCAAGAAAAAGAGACTACATGACTTCTCTTCCCTCAAGAGTAGTTTTCCCACTTTCCCTCTTCTGAACCAAGCTCAAAACCTAACTACTTCCATAACCAAAACCATAGGAAGAGATGGCAAGGGAAGAAGAACAATATTCTAAAGAGAGAAACCATGTAACTCTTACCTTTCTCTTACTCTTCGTTGCTTCTCTAGGCTTCTCTCTCTCTCCTTCGCCTTTCTCTCTGTCTTAGAGGGAGCTTAAGTCAGTTAGAAGAAGAAAGGAGAGGTTGTGAGGCTTTTAAAAAGTCAAATTCTCTTTTTTCTCGCTTTTCCAGACTTCCCTCGTTATAGCGAGCCATAACCCTCGCAACGGCGAGCTTGTGTCTGTCCCAAACCTCTGCCTTCGCTATGGCGTTCGCTACGGTGAGCAGCTCCCTGGATTTTGTATGGGATGCCCGCACTCGCTATAGTTAGAAGCATTTTCGCTATAGCGAGAAGGCACTCTCGCTATAGCTAGACCATTTCTTGCTATAGCGAACAGGTACATTCGCTATAGCTAGGCTGTAGCTAGCAGACTTAGAAAATTTTTGGCCTTTAAAAAATTTTCAGCTTTTCTTTTCTTTTCTTTCTTTCTTTCTTTTTCCTAGTTGTTACAATGTACTTTAAAGAGGGCGAGAAACTACTAGTCATAATGCACGTGACTTCGATGTTGATCAAGAAAAGAAGCTTTTAGAGGTGTTGAAGCAAAGGAGAAGAGCTATCAAATGGACCTTGGCGGACATTCCAAGCATCAGTCCTGATGTGTGTATGTGTAACACCTACTCTAATAATCATTGGGTTAGGGACTCTGCCCCCTAAATATATGTCAAGTACTTATATAGTTATAAATTCTTAAGACTTCGCCTCACGCTAGTTAATACTCACTTAAAAAGGCTCAGCCCTATTAAGCAATAATACCTGCTCAAGTTATTATATAACAATAAGGGCTCCATCCATTTTATTCAATTCAAAACATAGGGACTCACAGTCCACATCTTGAACATATATTAGAATATTTTAGGAAATTAAATTCAAAGGTCTATAAGTATCAAACTGCTAGCTAAATAATGTTTTAAGATTCAAAAATAGTAAAACCAATTAAAAATATCCTATGGTCATGGCAAAAAGGTAAATATTAACCCAGCATGAGCTCGAGGAGTATAAGAGCCAATAGCTCACTCCTCCGGTAACTTCCTTTGCCTCTTATTCAGCCCTTTACCTGAAAATATTAAGAGAATGGGGTGAGCACTAACGTCTCAGTAACCCAGAGTCTTACCATTTGCATACAAACTAACAATCATGTCCAATAGGTCTCAATGCAAATCCAACATCACTATTATTAATTATTAACATAAAAGATCATAAGGTATAATTCGAAATAGTTATATGCACAACATGATAAAATGCAATATGTGTAACCTCCCTTATTGCTTCGTCTAGCCTTATACCGCTGACTGAAGCCACAGGCTTATCCACGATCTGGCCCACACATTGGACCGACCAAAGCTACTCCGGTGCTCGAAATGTACCCGGCCAAAAGTACAGAGCCCAAGCCCAGACTATGACTTCCCTCCTTAAAAGACTAAACTAGGAGGTGTCACTGTCCCGCGTTCCTCCTTTACAAACCCGGCCAGGTAAGTATTGAGGAACGGGGCCCTACAAAAAGCCAACCACTTTGCGCGAGGTGGAGGCAAACCACGTGGTCATTGTATCATATATATATCTCACCAACGTCTCCTTAACCCATCATTTATGTATGTCATATTTATCCAAAATTCATACAAGCATGCTTGAAAAATAAAGAACCCCATATAGTATATCAAACAAGATTGATAAGCATGCTTGGAAGAAATATAATACTCTAAAATTTTACACTAATAATTCGACCTTTCAAGCATGCTTGAAAAATAAAATACTACGTCAGAATTTTATTATATCTGCAGGCATACTTAACAAGATTCTAGCAATTCCATTAATTTTACAATCATTTACTTTTACCGTTTCATAATCCCATACAGCTTATTTACATGTACCATGCTCAACAAGATAAACTTATTTATTTAATTAAAATTTCAACCACAAACCAGTTTGCATACATATGGAAAAACTCCGAATTACCTATTCTCTTTTGGCTCACAAGTAGTTACACGGTAAGAAAATCTAAGTAATAAGAGCTTTTAATGAAAATCTACAAAAGTCACACATATAAACAAAACATCAATATATAATTCAAAACTACTTATGTATTATCCTAAACTACTTTAAAATTACTCTAAAACTACTTTAGAAACTTAAAAGTTATCATAGAGAACCTAAAATTCTCTTTTAAATCTATATTTCTTTATATTTTAATTAATTCATTAGAATAGTCAATTTTATATTAACTTAAATTTACAGAAGTTTCCAAATTCCTAAATCTTAATTTTCTCATCTAAAATTTATAATTTAAGTATATAAATATAAATTAAATTTATATTCCCAAATTCACACACACACATATCTATGTATAAAAATTTATATTAAATTTATATTCCTAAATTCATATTATATATATACCTACAAATATATATATATATATATATATAATTATATATATATATATATGTATATTTATTTTAGAAAAATAAAGGGATGAAATGATGTGTTTCTGCATAAGAATATATATATATATATATATTATAATTACATATATATATATATATAAGGGATGAAGGTTGTATATATAACTATATATATATTTATTTAATTCACAAAAGGACGAAAAGATGCATATTGCACATCACTTTTATTGAATAGTGCGTAAAGTGTGTTTATATATATATATATAATCATATGAGACAAAGAATAAAAGCTACTCTCGTACCTGGTGTGGAGATGTATGTTCAAAGAGGGATTGAAAGAACAAGTTAAAATTACTTGAAGAAAGGCTTCTGGCGACGTGAGAGAGAGCAAACGGATGGAGGAGTGAAAAATAAGGAATATGTTAGATTTTATATATATATATATATATATATCTTTTTATTATTATTATATTTTAAAATTATATTGGATATTAAAACTAACTTTAAGTTATCTATCAGATAATTTGAAATATTTTAAAATTAACTAAGGATATATATATATATATATATATCTTATTAGTTTTTATTATTATTATATTTTAAAATTCTATTAGCTATTAAGCTAACTTTAAGTTATCTATCGGATAATTTGAAATAGATATATATATCTTATTAGTTTTTATTATTATTTTATTAGTTATTAAAACTAACTTTAAGTTAACTCTCAGATAATTTGAAATATTTTAAAATTAACTAAAGATATATATCTTATTAGTTTTTTTTTTACTTTTAAATCTTTGGCTTTTTAAATTATATATATAAATAAATTTTTAAATAGGTGAAAATTTGACTTTTCCCTTATCATATCCTGTACCTTACTCTTTAAGCCTAATATTTAATCTTATATCATTTCTTAAAGCCACTAACACTTTTTGAGGATGTTACAGTATGCATCGTGTCCTCCTTCAAGAAGGTGCAAAGCCAATTCGCTAACCTCAGAGGAGACTCAATCCATTGATTTTGGATGTGATAAAAAGGAAGTCTCTAAACTCTTGTTTGCTGGTATCATTTATCCTATTTCCGATAGTGTTTGAGTTATTCTCGTGCAAGTAGTTTCTAAGAAAACTAGTTTGACTATTATGAAGAATGAGAGTGAGGAACTTATGCCTAGTAGAGTCCAGAATAGTTAGCATGTTTGCATTGATTATAAGATGTTAAATAAAGCAACTAGGAAGGACCACTACCCCCTCCCTTTTATTAATAAGATGTTGGAGAGACTGGCTTCTAGATCTTATTATTGTTTTCTTGATGGATTTTCTGGTTATTTTCAAATTGTGATTGGCCCTAAAGATCAAGATAAAACCACTTTTACATGCCTTTTGGAACATTTGCATACAAACATATGCCTTTTGGACTTTGTACTGCTCCTAGTACATTTCAAAGATGCATGATTTCCATATTTAGTGACTTTCTAGAGGATTGCATGGAGATGTTCATGGATGATTTTACCATGTATGACAATTCTTTTAATGCATGCTTGCATAGTTTAGATAAAGTTTTGAAAAGATGTATTGATAAAAACCTTATTTTGAATTTTGAGAAATGTCACTTTATGGTGTATAGGGGTATTGTTTTGGGTCACATTGTGTCTAAACATGGCATTAAGGTTGACAGGGCTAAGATAAAAGTGAACACATCTTTCCTATACCCTACATGTGTTAGGGAAGTGATTCTTAAGGCATGCTAGGTTTTATCATAGATTTATTAAGGACTTTAGTAAGATAGCATTGCCATTGTCTCATTTGCTGCAAAAAGATACTGTATTTTATTTTAATGATGCTTGCAGGAAAGCATGAGATGAGCTCAAGAAGAAGTTAACTTCCCCACCTATCATTCAGCCACCTAATTAAGACTTACCATTCAAGTTGATGTGTGATGCATCCGACTTTGCATTAGGCGCGGCTTTAGCACAACAAGTGAACAAAAAGCAACACATTATAATGTATGCCTCGAGGACTCTAGATGCGGCACAAGCGAACTACACTACTATAAAGAAGGAGTTCCTTGCAATTGTGTTTGCTTTAGAGAAATTTAGATCATATTTTGCTTGATGCAAAGGTTATTATTTTCATTGACCATGCAACTATTTGATACTTGATGAAAAAGACAGATGCTAAGCCTAAACTGATCTGATGGGTTCTTTTGCTCTAAGAGTTTGATTATGAAATTAGAGATAAGAGTGGAGCTAAGAATTAGGTAGCTGATCACCTTAGCAAGATTGAAGAGCCTATGGTAAACTCTTTCCCTATTTTTGATGGTTTCCCTAATGATGCTTTATGTGATATGACTGTATGCACTCCTTAGTATGTTGATATTGTTAATTTCATTGTTACATATGAGTTACTTGCATATTTAAATAAGCATTAGTTAAATAAGTTAAGACATGAGGCTAGATTTTACAATTGGATGACCCCTACTTATGGTGCATTTGTAGTGATCAGATTACTAAGCGATGCATTCTTGATAATGAGTTTGAGTCTATTTTAACTTTTTGCCACACTCTTTCATGTAGGGGGCATTTTAGTGCTAAGCATACTACTAGGAAGGTGTTAGATAGCGGGTTATTTTGGCCTACCCTATTGCATGATGCACGTGTGTTTTGTAAAAAGTATTGTAGGTATCAATTTATGGGTAGCACTTCTAGGAAGCGCGAGATGCCTCAACAACTCCTATTATTCTATGAAATTTTTTATGTTTGGGGTTTAGATTTTATGAGGCCTTTCCTTATTTCATTTGGTTATCTTTACATTCTATTGGCTATGGATTATGTGTCTAAGTAGGTAGAGGTAATCCCCACTCATATTGATAATTCTTCTATAGTGGTTTCCTTTATTAAGTCTCACATTTTTTGTAGGTTTGGAATCCCACGAGCCATCATCAGTGATTAAGGCACTCATTTTTGCAATTGGAGCATGCAAAGCTTGCTTAGTAAATATGATGTGAGGTATGAGGTGGCTACTCTGTGTCACCCTTAAATGAACAACCAAGCAAAGATCTCCAACAAAGAAGTTAAGCTCATTTTAGAAAAGATAGTGTAATCCAATCGAAAGGCTTGGAGCAAGAGATTGGATGACGTACAGTGGGCATACTGCATAGCCTTTAAGACTCTGTTTGGCATGTTACCCTTCAGACTTTTTTTTGGTAAGGCATGCCATTTGCCAGTGAAGATTGAACATAGATCATATTGGGCAATCAAGAAGTGCAATTTGGATTTGGCAAGTGCCGGAGTTGAGAGGAAGCTATAGTTGCAAGAGCTTGAGGAAATCAAAAGGGAAGCCTATGAAAACTCACACATATATAAAGAAAAGACCAAGGTAGCTGATAACAAATTAATTGTTAAGAAAGAGTTTCACATCATCCAGAAGGTTCTTTTCTATGTTTCTAAACTTAAATTAATGCCTAGTAAGCTTTATTTTCATTGGGAAGGTCCTTTTGTTATTACTGATGTGTTTCCTTATGGTGTAATTGAAATTAAGAGGAGCCAAATGGGAACTGCTTCAAGGTGACCGGCCAACATTTGAAACCCTTTTATGAGGGATTTTCCACTCAAGCAGTAGAGGTTGTTGCACTACAGGATGCCACGTAACCCTGGTTGTATTCTTTCCCTTTACTCTTTTTACTTCACATTGTCATATTACTGAGTTAGACTATGTTGGATATGATATTTATCTTTGTGGTTTGCTCTATTTATTATGAATTGATGACAGTGCATTGTTAAGTGTGAAGGAGGGATAGTTTGGTTTTTGCTTGTAAATAGTTTAGTTGGTTTTGTTGAGTTTTTGGTTTGTACATTTTTTTGGATATTTTTAAAAGAAAAATTTTAAAAATATATAATTTTTTTTTTGAAAATTTAGAATTTTTTTTATTTTGTATGTGAAAATTGCAAGCATTAAGTGGCTTGGGTATGATGCAATCTTGATTTGAAGAGTAATTGATTATGTTTTGAGGGATTAAGCTAAATGGCAATGGATTTAACTTAGGTGAACTCTAGGTTAATAGTCATAACCTAATGAGGTTTTGAGTCTATTACATATTTTTTTTCGTATGTGTGTACCACCTATCTTTTCCTTTAATCTAGAACTTGACTTGAATCTTGTTTGAGGCCACATTTTTGCATTTGCATGCATGGATATGATGAAGGCATTCGTTTTATTATTAGTTAGAGCTAAAAAGCCTAGCTTTTAAATGTGCTTTATCCCTTGCTTAAACCTTTTGAGCCATATTTTGTTTTCTTCACTATAACCTATAGCCATTTTAATAAAGTTTTCATACCCTTTTTAGATGAACTTACTAGTTTTGGATGGAAGAATATGTATATAATTAGGTTTTTGAGATAGTTTTAGGTCTTTCTAGTTTTATTTCATCGTTATGAAAAAGTTATTGCAGCTTCTTTGCATGATGCCACGACATAAGAGTTCAATTTAAGAAAATAAAATGAAAAAAATATAAATAAATATAGAAAATAGAAAAAAATAAAAAATAAAAAAACAAAACAAAAAACAAAAAAAAAAGAGAGAAGAAGGAAAGAGAGAATAAAGGCCAAATCCAAGTTTTATTTTATTTCTTTGATCTTATACTCTTTATTGTCATAATGCTTTTCAATTGCCTAAGGTGTTCACTTTTGTTTTTCCCTTCCATTTATCCTTTCCTTTATGTCCTTAGCCCCATTACAACCTTAATAAAAGTCCTTTTGATTTATATTTTGCATTTGCTTGTTAGTGGTGGAAAACATAGACGATAGTCTAGCTTATGGAAAGATGATTGAATAGGTTGGTTTTGAGTGAAACACAAGCCTATACGCTTTTGATCGATGAGTGACTTGTACACTACTTGTGGCAAGGGACTCCTAATATAGGTTTACCTTTGTTAAGTTAATTTCCATAACACTTTTGATCTTAATTCATGTGACAATTACCTAGATAAGAAAAATGTTGAAATGCTTTAGTTTACTTTTGGCTTATGATTCGAGCATTCACTTTTGTAGTTTTGTTTTGCTTTCTTTGGTTTTTCCTTGAGTTTGGTTAGCTTTGCCCAGGAGTGTAAAGGATAAGTGTGGGGGAATTAATAAGTCTCAATTTTTATATATTTTATTTCATATTTGTCTATGATTTTGATGATGATTTTGAGCTAATTTAGGTCTTTTATACATTATTTGAATTATTGGACATTTTTTTAGAAAAAATATAAATATTAAAAAGTTTGGGGCAAAAGTATAAATATCTTAGGGTTTTTAATTTTTGGTTGAGAATTAATATTCTCTATTCTTTAATTTACTTTCTAAATTTTGGAATTTAGTTTTGGAGAATTTAATTTAGAAATTGTAATTATTATTTAAAGGAATTTTGAATTTAAATAAAATTCTCCTCCAAGTGGCAAGCTCTTGTTAATTCCCATTACATTTTATTTTGTAATTTTTATTTTTTTACTCTCCCTACATGGTGCCAGTGGCCTCTTTTTAGGCATTCTTGGATTTTATTTTATTTTATTTTTTTGGCCTAGGTTATGTTGCATGCTACATAAATATATTTTGGGCATAACCTATACTAATAGGTGCATTTTAACTTTTTAGACCATAAAAGTACAATTAATGAAATCCTACAATGGAGACTAAATTTTGGGCTCCAAGAGTCATCTAATAGCTAAGACTTTGAAAGACATTCTTGAAGATTATTAAGGGTATAATGAGCAAACCACTTCATGAAAAAATTAAAGGAATTGTATTTTTTTTTATCTTTTATCCTATTGGTCTATTTGAAATTTGATGGCTAGAATTTCTTTAAAACTCTATGTAATATTTGATTTTTCAAAAAACAATAAAAATGAGTCAGTTCCAAAAAGAAGTCCCCTAGATAGAAAGGTCTGATGCTAATTAAAACTAGGGTAAAATTTTAAATAATAAAAAATGAGGATTTGAGGCTTAAGATGTCCGAAAGCCAAAGAAACTTAGAAATTTTATTAAAGATAGTAGGGGCATTTTCGTAATTTTTGAAAAATTTTGAAAACTCATAGGAGGGCTTTTTAGAAGAAAAATTTGAGCTTTCCAGGGTTCTCAAAAGATCCTAAAAACCATGGGAAGCTCCAGAACAATTGAAACCCTCTCTGGTGAACGATTTTGGCCATCAGTTGATTGAAATTTTAATTGAATAGTTCAGAATAGTTTTAAATTCAAATTGAGTGATTCCAAAGCCATTTTATAAGATTGAGAGATAAATATTATGATATAAAATACAAATTTGGAAAAGGAGTTGAATTGAGCTTAAAGGACTAAAGCTAAGAATAAGGATGAAAATGTAAAAGAAAAAGTTCATAAAGTGGACTCCTCACCTTCTTAAAGTACGTTCCCTTTTAGCCTCTGATTAACCAACCTTTTTACTACCCAAAATAGAGAGAGAGACCAGGAAGGATAGATGCTCAAGAGGGAGGAAGAGAAGGAAGAAAAATTTTAAGGAAAGGTAAGGAAAGTGAAGGTTTTTCATAACTCTCCTTTTTGTAACTTTGTTCTCCTCCTTCCTTCCTTTTTTTCTATGGTTTTGGTAAATGATATGGAGCTATTTCTAGTCTGGTTCAAAGGGAGAAGATTAGAAATTCAAAAAGAAGGCTAAGGTAAAAGAAGAAGCTCTTGAAAGAAGCTTGGATTCAAGGTGGTTCCATTCTTTTCTTGCTTTTCTCTTCTTGCTTCCCTTATGTGTGTGTTTCGGCCAAGAGGAGAGCTTATAAGGGGAGGGAAATTGTGACCTAGAAAAAGAAAGAAACCATTGAATAAGGCTATGGGAACCTAGAAAATACAAAGAAAATGGAAAAAAGCTAGTGAATTTCAAGAATGGGAAGCTAGGGATTCTTGAACACTTTGTAAATTATGTTTTGATCCACAAATTCTCTAGCCTATGTGAGTGTTTTTTTTGAGTTTCTAAGATCCTTAGGAAGCCTCCCAAGTATCTCTTCCTTCAAAGAAAAATTGTAAAGCCCTTGGGCATCAAACCATGTAAGTGTCTCAGCCTAGAGCTATTGGTAAGGCTAGAGAGTGTTTTAATTTATTCTAAATTTAGTTTAGGACTTTATGTGATGGAATAAGATGGGAGGAACCCTTAGAAAAAATTTAGAAGCCATAGATTGATAGAAGGGGCAATAAGTTCCATAATATAGCCTTAAGAAGCAACTTGTATCTAGACTCTTGGAAATGAGTTTGTGATGACTTCAAGGAGTCTAAATGGAACCAAAAGGCCTAGATATGGGAAAGAAATAAAACCAAGAACTTGAATTATGGTAGTTGCTTCATTAGGCCATTAATGGAACTATTATGTAACCAATAGACAAAGTGTGTTTCCTTAGTGCATCTGTAATGTTCTAACTTGCTTCAAGAATATAATTGAACCCTATTCATTGTGTTTAGGCCCAAGAAATTAAGCCCTTTTTACTTGTGGGTGTGTAGCCGAAAAGAAAGAGAATAACTAAAGGAAGAATTGTGTTTTGTACCAAGGTAGCTTTCCATCCCTTTCTCATGTGCAATGCGATTGTGTGAATGTCATCTAATGCATGTATGTGTGTTTGAATCTTAAGAAATGCCATATGCTATTATTTGACTCCTATGGTACCATTATGTTTCTTGATTGACATTTGATTATAAAATTATGCTCTATAGGTGAGGTTGTGCTAAAAGTCCCTTATGATAGGTAAGGTGAAGCTAAAAGTTCCTAGGAATGGGTGAGACAAGGCCAAAAGTATCATGGATGAGTAAAGCCAAGTCAAAAATCCCTAGACCAAGAGTGAGGCTAATCCAAAAGTTCCAAAAATGGGGTGAGGCTAGACCAAAAGTCCCTTGAGTTTGTTCCTAGTTTTGATGTGTTATTATGGCATAGAAATTGTGAATGTAACACTTTTTAAAGGTGTGTATAACATGCTTGTATCTTGTGACATGAATGTATGCCTATTTGCTTGTTTGAAAAGGATGTTTGAGCTATTGAGATTTCTTGAATCTCACCTCCTTCCCTTTCCCACTCACCATATCTAGGTGGTGCTCATGAAGGCCAAAATGGAAGCCAAGGAGCTTGATTAGCCACACCTTGCCATTAGGGTAGCTTATGATATATTTATATGTCAACAATTGTATGTACATATTATTTTTTAGATGTAAACCTTGGAGCAAATGTAAAAGTATGTAAATATGCCATATGAACTAAGATTGGAACCAAATCAAGGAGAAAAAGTGATTTGGGTACTTGGTAGCTCATTCTTAGTTGTGTATTCTTGTATGTGGTATAGTGAGATTATGATGTATAGTAGTTTAGACCATTTGGGAAGCTTACACATGACATGTTTATGCTTTAAAACATGCCCAAGAAGTGGTAGAGAAATTAGAAAGCCATTTAGACTAACTTTGAACCATATATGGTGCCAAATTTGTCATATTTGTGAGTTATGTCAATATCTGACCAAGCTCTTCCTTAAAAATTCACCAAAATTTTTTAGAGTTTCAAATAATGTGCACTTTAGCTTCCTAGAAATATCTAGACATGATATTGACAGATTTGGCTTGGGTATTGTGCAAATGGTTAGAATATTTGACTCTATCACTCATGGATCAAATGATGTCTAATGGCTATGAAATTTTACAAATATAAATTAGACATGATAAGCTTTTTATAGCACTTAAGAGCACCTCATTTGGATTTATATTGAGGGAGAAAATTTTTTTTGAAGTTCCAGATTAGTATCAGGGATGCAGTCAGACCTCCACTAATGTTCTATAAGTTTTCATGCTTGATTGCTTCTATTTCGGTCTAGAATTATTTTTCCCTCAATTTAACATTCATAGCTTTCAGGAATGGTATGATTTTTGGATTTTGATTTTTCTAAAATTATTTATAAAATTTTGAAATTCATATCAGTAACTTGTGACAGCAAACCAGGGTAGTCAAACCTTTCAAGCTTTTCTGATGTCAATCATGGTCCAACTAGGTTTTAATGGCCTAGAATGATTTTTAACCAATAACGGACATCTAAAGCTTTTCAAAAATCTATTAGTTGCTTGATTTCAATTTTTCTAGAATTAACTATGATTTTCCAAAGTTAGTACCAAAAATTTGAATTCTAAACCCACGAGTAAATTATAGGCCCTGCTTGATTTGATTCTGTAAAACAATTTTTTTTGTTTTCAAGAACAAAAAAACAAAAAAATCTGTTTGATAATGTGTTTTTAGTGAAGTGTTTTGTAAAACAAAAAAATAAAATTTTGTTTTCAAAAACAAAAAACTCAGAATACTTTTTCAGTGTTCTGTAATTTTTGTTCTACAGAATCAGGTAAAAAACAGAAAATAATTATTTTTCAAAATAATGATTCAAACAGATTTTTTAATTTTTTTGTTCTAAAAAATTTGTTCTTAAAAACATATGTTTTTAAAACATTAAAACAAAAACAATTTCAAACAGGCCCATAATTTTTCTAGTTTTTTGTTCCAAATCTGTGGTTCATGGATTTTTTTTATGATATGTATGAATTGTATAGATGGAGAATAAGTAAAAAATTCTATTAATGGGTCCATAGGGTCCACAGGGCTAAGTATGAATTTTTAAAATACTACACAACGCAAGAAAATACTATTATTTTTATTCATTTTCTTTAGGCACCATGTGAAATTGAGCTTAAATGTGAGAATATGGAGATAAGAGAGTATGGTATCACATTTTTGGTATTAGGGCTTCGATTTAGGCATTATAGGATAGGTTATGGCTTGAGAATATGATTTTCTATATGTTTATGCCTGCATATGGATGATTTAAGTGTGATATGGTGGCATGTGTTCCCATTTGGTACTAAATCAAGTTTAAATTGTTTCAGAAAGATAGGAAGCACATGGAGAGTAGAGGTAGGCCTCCCAGAGTGGCTAGAGTAAAGCCCAGAGAGGCTAGAGCCGAATCTAGTGATCCAATGGTTGGAGCCCTTCAAGCTATAATGGCTTGCTTGGATCAACAGCAGGCCTTGATTACCCAGTTACAAGAGAGGCTTGCACAGAGAGATAATGAAAGGCCTAATCCTCCTCTGCCACAGCATTCAGATCATCTAGAGGATTCAGAGGTGGTCCCCTCAGGCCTACACCTACACACTTCTTAGACTCCACCAGTTCATACACCTCCCACCCTGCAGCAGCCTTCAGTACATAGTGTGATAGCCTAGTTCAGAAAATTCAGACCTCCCACCTTTGACGGTGAACTAAATACAAAAAAAGTAGAGGCCTAGATTATGCAATTAGAAAAGATATTCTAGGTGATGGAGTGTATATTAGAATAAAAAGCTGTGAAGGCTATTTTCCAACTAGAGAAAGAAGCATATTATTGGTGGAGAAGCATTGAACCAATTATCAAGTTAAAGAACTTCCCGATAAATTAGGAAACATTTCTATAAGCCTTATACGAGAGATACTTCCCCGGTTTTATTAGAGATAAGAATGAGTCAGAGTTTGTACTCCTAAGATAAATTGAGGGAATGTCCGTGGATCAGTATGTGGCGAAGTTTTTTGAGCTTTCTAGATATTCATTGTACCTCCAGAAACATGATGACAAGAGGTAGAGAGCAAATAAGCTAGAGAAGGGTTTGTTGCCAGCTATTAGAGATAGCGTGGTTCCTCAGAGGATCAGGGATTTTAATACCTTAGTAGAGGTGTGCAGAGTCATAGAGGTGAATCTGAGGACCATGCATACAGTCCCAGGTGTGAGACATTCCTTTCCTGATAACAAGAGACCTCGGGATGAGATGCCTGCCACAGGGAGTAGCAGGAGAGGCGATAGAGAGGTCAGTGGAATCATAGAGGGAAAGGCAGAAAGAGGTTTGCTCAGTCTAGTAGGGGTAGAGCCACTCCAAGACCCTGTAGTCAGTGTAGCAAACATCATGGAGGTGGACCGTGTTATGCTGGGCAAAACGTGTGTTTCAAGTGTGGCAAGCCAGGACATTATGTGAGGGATTGCACAGTGCAAACGGAGGCAACTCCTACTTAGAGGGAGGTAGTTCCTACATTACCCAAACCACAGACCCAGGGTAGGGTTTTTGCCTTAACACAGTAGGAGGCTAGCTAATCCTCGAGTCTGATCCAAAGTATGACTAAGGTTAATGATTATGCTGTAAATGCATTATTTGATTCTGGTGCTAGTCATTCTTTTATATTTTGTGATTGAATGAGGAGGTTGAGTCTGAGCATGTGCACCTGACCATATGATTGTATATGTCTACCCCCACCGGAAATAAATCCATTATCTCCCATGTTTACTTGAATTGTGTGATCTAGTTTAATCATTGTTTTACCACACTTGACCTTATTTGTATGCCCTTAATTGATATTGACATAATTATTAGAATGAATTGGATGTCTATAAATATTTCCATGCTTGATTGTTTTAATCAGTGTATCACTTTATCTAAATGTGGAACCGTACCGAGTGTCAGGACTAAGTTAGCTTTTATAACCACCTCTCAGGTTGAGAGATCTATAGAGAATGGTTGTCAGGGGTTCCTAATTTTCTCTTTAGCACTAGCTGAGATAGAAAAGGGTATAAAAGAGATACCTGTAGTGAGAGAGTTTTCAGAGTTATTCCCTAAAGAGATTAGCAGACAACCCCCAGATAGAAATGTTGAATTTGTTATAGACATTGTGCTTGGAGCAAGTCTAGTATCTAAGGCATCGTATAGAATAGTTCCCACCTCGCTAGTAGAGTTAAAGAAATAGATAGAGGAGCACTTTGAGAAAGGTTTCATTAGACCGAGTGTTTCACAGTGGGGAGCCCCAATTTTGTCTGTCAAGAAGAAGGATGGGAGTCTTAGATTGTATATAGACTATAGGGAATTGAATAAGCTCACTATTAAGAACAAGTACCCCCTTCTTAAGATAGATGATCTCCTAGACCAGTTGTAGGAGCATCTGTGTTTTCTAAGATCAATCTCAAGTTAGGATACCACCAGCTTAGGATAAAGGCTGAGGATGTCCCTAAGACAACTTTTAGAACCAGATATAGGCATTATGAGTTCTTGGTTATGCCCTTCGAGTTGACAATTGCTCTGGCAGTGTTCATGGATTATATGAATAAAGTCTTAAGGCCATTTTTTGTTAAGTTTGTGGTAGTCTTCATAGACGATATTCTAATATACTTTAAGAGTCGAGAAGAGCACCAAGAGCACATAAAGTTAGTGTTAGAAACCTTAAGAGAGAGACAGCTGTATGCCAAGTTAAGTAAGTATGAGTTTTGGCTCACACAAGTGAGATTCCTAAAATATATGATCTTACAGTTAAGGGTAGTAGTAGATCCTCATAAGGTTGAGGCAGTGCTCTAGTGGGAGAGACCTAGGATAGTGATAGAGATAAGGAGTTTTGTAGGCTTGGTGGGGTATTATAGAAGATTCATTTAGGGTTTTTCACAGATAGCTATGCCACTGACTAGGCTTACTAAGAAGAGTGTTCCTTTTCTATGGGATGAGAAATGTGAAAAGAGTTTTTAAGAGCTGAAGCACAGGTTGACCACAGCCCCAGTTTCAGTGATCCATAACCCTAGAGAGACTTTTATAGTTTATAGAGATGCATTTAAGAAAGGGGTAGGGTATGTGCTTATATAGCAGGGAAGAGTGGTAGCCTATGCTTCTAGGTAGTTGAAGCCACATGAGGAAAATCACTTCATACACAATTTAGAGTTAGCAGTAGTGGTATTTGCTCTTAAGATATGGAGACATTATTTGTATGGTGTAGCCATAGAAATTTATAGTGACCATAAAAGCTCAAGTACTTATTTGAGCAAAAATAATTAAATATGAGGCAGAGGAAATGGTTATAATTTTTATAGGATTATGACTTCACGTTAAAATACCACCTAGGAAAAGAAAATGTGGTTGCAGATGCCCTAAGTAGAAAATCCATACACATAGCCTATATAATGTTGAGAGACAAGAACTCATTGAGAGATTTAGAGACATGAATCTCTCATGTTAGGTACTTTCTAGGGTGTTGTTAATGAGTGAAACTCGAATAGAGAGTGACCTGAGAGATCAAATAAAAGAAGCTTAGCCAATAGATGATTATGTAGGAAAGATTAGACTCAGATGCCCCAAGGTAGTGTGGTAGATTTCAATTTGCCTAAGGACGGAGTGTTGAGATACAAGGATAGGCTGCATGTGCCTAAGAGTTCAGAATTGAAAGAAAGAATATTAGATGAGGCATATAAGAGTATATATACCATCCATCCAGGTAGTAATAAGATGTACCACGATTTTAAAAAATTATTTTGGTGGCCTGAGATGAAAATAGATATAGCAGAGTATGTTTCCTAGTGTTTGGTACATTAGAGAGTAAAGATTAAATATTAGAAGTTAGTTAGGTTACTTCAACTCTTAGATATCCCTTAGTGGAAGTGTCATAGTATAGCTATGAATTTTATCGTGGAATTACCCAGGACATCATCGGGGTATGATGCTATATGAGTGATAGTGGATAGGTTAACCAAGTCAGCCTATTTCTTGGCAATGAAAGCCACGTACACCTTAGACAGGTTAGCCCAGCTGTACATCCAGAAAATAGTGAGACTGCATGGTGTACCTAGGAGCATAATGTCAGATAGAGATCCCATATTCATTTTGAATTTTTAGAGATCATTACAGGATACCCTAGGAACCAAATTGAGGTTTAGTATACCTTACCACCCACTAACCAATGGCTAGACAGATAAGACAATCTAAACCTTAGAGGACATGTTGAAGGCATGTGTCTTAGAGCTGAAAGGAAATTGGGACTTCTATTTGCCTTTAGCGAAGTTTGCTTATAACAACAGTTTTCACTCTAGTATTCAGATGGCACCCTATGAGGCATTATATGGGAGGAAGTATAGGTCTCTAGTATGTTAGGTTAAGCTTCAAGAAAGGAGCCTATTAGGCCTAGAGTTAGTGGAACAAACCTCAATTCAAATAAAAATTATCAGAAAGAAACTTCTAATGACACAGAGTAGGCAATAGAGTTATGTAGATAGAAGGAGAAGGTCGTTAAAGTTTGAGGTTGAAGACTATGTGTTTATTAGAGTGTCTCCAATCACGGGAATTGGTAGGTCCATTAAAAGCAAAAAACTCAGTCTGAAATACATAGGTCTATTCCAAATTCTTAATAAAGTTAGACCTGTGGCCTACAAACTTTTTCTTCCCCTAAATTTGAGCCAAGTTCATAATGTTTTTCACGTGTCTCAACTCAAAAGTGCCAACTTGACCCCTCACATGTCATAGAATATGAAACTGTGCATTTACAGGATAATCTATCTTATATCGTATCACTAGATCGAATAGTAGATGTCCAACTCAAGCAATTAAGGAGCAAAGCTATACTGTTGGTGAAAGTGGTTTGGAAAGGGCTATCTCTTGAGGAAGCTACCTGGAAGTTAGAGGAAGAGATGAAAAAGAAGTGTCCAGAGTTATTCTGATTAGGTATGTCTTTAAATTTCGAGGACGAAATTTTATTTAAAAGGGGTAGAAATGTAATGTCTAATTTTTCAAAAAACGATGAAAATTAGTCAGTTTCAAAAGGAAGTCCCCTAGATAGAAAGGTTTGATGCTAACTAAAATTAGTATAAAATTTTAAATAATAAAAAAATAAGGATTTGAGGCTTAAGATACTCGAAAACTAGAGCCAGAGGAGCTTAGAAAATTTACCAAAGCTAGTAGGGGCATTTTTTGTAATTTTTGGAAAATTTTGAAAACTCACAGGAGGGCTTTTTAAATAGAAAATTTGATTATTCTAGGCTTCTCAGAGGCCCTGAAAGCCATGGAAAATCCTAGAATAGTTGAATCCCTTCCAGTGAGTAATTTCAGTTGTAGTTAACCGAAAGTTTGATCGAAGGTTTGAAATGATTTTAAATCCAAATTGAGTGATTTCAAGCCATTTTATAAGATTGAGAGCTAAATATTATGATGGAAAAGACATATTTAAAAAAGGATTTGAATTGAGCGTAAAGGACAAAAGCTAAGAATAGGGACTAAAACGTAAAAGAAAAAGTTCATAAAGTGGAATTCTCACCTTTTTAAAGCACGTTCCCTTTTAGCCTTTGATTAACCAACCTATTTTTTGCCCAGAACAGAGAGAGAGAGACCAGGAAGGAGAGACGCTCAAGAGGGAGGAAGAGAAGGAAGAAAAATTTCAAGGAAAGGTAAGGAAAGTGAAGGTTTTTCATAACTCTCCCTTTTGTAACTTTGTTCTCCTCCTTCCCTCCTTTTTTTCTATGGTTTTGGTGAATGATATAGAGTTATTTCTAGTCTGGTTCAAAAGGAGAAGATTAGAAATTCAAAAAGACAGCTAAGGCAAAGGAAGAAGCTCTTGAAGGAAGCTTGGATTCAAGGTGGCTCCACTCCTTTCTTGCTTTTCTCTTCTTGCTTCCCTTATGTATATGTTTCGGCCAAGAGGAGAGCTTATAAGGGGAGGGAAATTGTGACCTAGAAAAAGAAAGAAACCATTGAATTAGGCTATGGGAACCTCGAAAATGCAAAGAAAATGGAAGAAAAACTAGTGAATTTCAAGAATGGGAAGCTAGGCATTCTTGAACACTTTGTAAATTATGTTTTGATCCATGAATTCTCTAGCCTATGTGAGTATTTTTTTGAGTTTCTAAGATCCTTAGGAAGCCTCTCAAGTGCCTCTTCCTTTAAGGAAAATTTGTAAATCCCTTGGGCACCAAACCATGTAAGTGTCTCAGCCTAGAGCTATTAGTGAGGCTAGGGAGTGTTTTAATTTGTTCTAAACTTGGTTTGGGACTTTATGTGATGGAAGAAGATGGGAGGAACCCTTGAAAAAAATTTAGAAGCCACAAATTGGGAGATGGGACAATAGGTTCCATAATGTAGCATTAAGAAGCAACTTGTATCTAAACTCTTAGAAATGAGTTTGTGATGACTTTAAGAAGTCTAAATGGAACAAAGAGGCCTAGATATGAGAAGGAAATGAAACCAAGAACTTGAATTATGGTAGTTGCTTCATTATGCCATTAATGGAGCTATTATGTAACCAATAGACAAAGTGTGTTTCCTTAGTGCATTTGTAATGTTCTAGCTTGCTTTAAGAATATAATTGAACCCTATTCATTGTGTCTAGGCCTAAGAAATTAAGCCCTTTTTACTTATGGGTGTGTAGTAGCAAAGAAAGAGAATAACCAAAGGAAGAATTGTGTTTTGTACCAAGGAAGTTTTCCATTCTTTTCTCATGTGCAATACGATTGTGTGAATGTCATCTAATGCATATATGTGTGTTTGAATCTTAAGAAACGCCATATGCTATTATTTGACTCCTATGGTACCATTATATTTCTTGATTGGCATTTGATTATAAAATTATGCTTTATAGGTGAGGTTGTGCCAAAAGTTCCTTGGGATGGGTGAGGTGAAGCTAAAAGTTCTTAGAAATGGGTGAGACAAGACCAAAAGTATCATGGATGAGTAAAGCCAAGTCAAAAGTCCCTAGACCAAGAGTGAAACTAATCCAAAAGTCTCAAAAATGGGGTGAGGCTAGACCAAAAGTCCCTTGAATTTGTTCTTATTTTTGATGTGTTATTATGGCATAGAAATTGTGAATGTAACACTTTTTAAAGGTGTGTATAAATGCTTGTATCTTGTGACATGAATAGATGCCTATTTTCTTATTTGAAAAGGATGTTTGAGCTATTGAGATTCTTTGAATCTCACCCCCTTTCCTCTCCCATCTCACCATGTCTAAGTGGTGCTCAAGAAAGCCAAAGTGGAAGCCAATGAGCTTGATTAGCCACACGTTGCCATTAGTGTAACATATGATCTATTTGAATGTCAACAATTATATGTACATATTATTTTTGAGATGTAAACCTTGGAACAAATGTAAAAGTATGTAAATATGGTGTATGAACCAAGACTGGAACCAAATCAATAAGAAAAAATGTTTTTGGTACTTGGTAGCTCATTCTTAGTTATGTATTCTTGCATGTGGCATAGTGAGATTATGATGTATGGTAGTTTAGACCATTTGGAACGCTCACACATGACATGTTTATGCTTTAAAACGTGCCCTAGAGGTGGTAGAGAAATTAGGAAGCCATTTGGATCAACTTTGAACCATATATGATGCCAAATTTATCATATTCGTGAGCTATATCAAGATCTAACCAACTGAGCTCTTCTTGGCCTAAAATTTGGCATGCATATAGGTTTTGTCTATATCTTTCTAGGAAGCTAAGATTCATATTATTTGGAACTCTAGAGAAATTTTGGTGAATTTTCAAAGTTGACAATTTTTGACATATTTGGCCTAGATACTATGTAAATGGTCAGAATCTTTGCCTCTATCACTTGTAAGTCAAATGGTTTTCGATGGCTATGAAATTTTACAGACATACTAGACATGATAAGTTTTCTGTAGCACTTAAGATCATCTCATTTGGATTTATATTGAGGGAGAAATGAATTTTTGAAGTTTTAGATTAGTATTAGGGATGCAGTCAGATCTCTGTTAATGTTCTATCAGTTTTGTTGCCTGATTGCTTCTGTTTCAGTCTAGAATCATTTTTACCTCAAGTTAACATGTATAGATTTCTAAAATGATATGGTTTTCTAGGTTTTAATTTTTATAGAATTAGTTATGAATTTTTTAAATTCATATCAATAACTTGTGATCGCAAACCTGGGTAGCCAGACCTTTCAAGATTTTCTGATGTCAATCGTGGTCTAACTAGGTTTTTTTTGCCTGGAATAATTTTTAACCTATAATGGATATCTAGAGCTTTCTAGAAAGGTATTGGTTGCTTAATATCAATTTTTTTAAAATTAATTATGATTTTTCAAAATTGGTGCCAAAAATTTGAATTCTGAATCTGCGAGTAAATTGCAATTTTTCTTGTTTTTGGTTCCAAATTCATAGTTCATGGATTGCTTTATGATATGTATGAATTGTATTTATGGAGAATAAGTAAAGAATGCTATTGATGGGTCTACGGGGTCCACAGGGCGAAGTATAAATTTTTAAAATATTATGCAACACAAGAAAATACTATTATTTTTATTCATTTTCTTTGGGCACCATGTGAAATTGAGCTTAAATGTGAGAATATGGAGATCAAAGAGTATGGTATTACACTCTACCCATTTTTTTAACCATTGGATCGAAGCTCTTTTCTCCTCTCTTCCTTAACCACCCCTTCTCCTCTCTCTTTTCTTCTCTTGACGTTGAAGAATGTCTTCTTCCCTCCCCTCTCCATCTCTCTCATGGCTGTACACACACATACTCTATACTCCATTAAAACCTAGGTTGCTAGGTTTCTTCTCCATCATTCATGCCTTCCCATCCCATCTCCACCATCATCCACTCATATTCCACCATGGTCGAAGCTTGCTTGGTGATTGGAGGAAGGGCGAAATTCATGGTAGCTTAATCAAGGAGGGAGACAATTAAGGAGAGGCAAGGAGATGAAATTTGAGCTCATGGAATGAAGATTGAAGAATTAGGGGAGCAATTTTTTTTTTTATTTTCTTATTTCAATTCAAGAGACTTTGAGTTATTAGTTATAAGAATTTATAAGTAGTTTTTCATATGTTCAATATAGTTCTAGGTTGGAATTATCGTTTGTCTTAGATTGTATTGGATAATAGGCTGAAATTTTGATGTTTTGGATGATGAATTTGGATTGTAATGTTGTTGGAATTTTGATTTTGGAATGACGTTTGAGTTCAATTTAATTTGGGTTGATATTATTTGCCTAAATTTAATTGGTACTTGGTTTTGAATTGTCAAATTGGGTTATCAATTAACCACATTGTTCAATTGGGTTAGTTTAGTCTTAATTCCAAATTTAAAGGGGTTTAATTTGTGTTTAGATTAATGGGATGATTGCCATTAACAAGTATTTGTAAGTCAACATATACTTGAATTCTTTAGATAGGTTGAATTACACTTACTTGTACTTAGGGTTCCCTAAGTCTTTTCTTTCAATCAAATCCATTAATCTACTTTAATTCACTTTCCTTAAGTCTAATTAATTAAAATTGAGTTAGGAAAGACAAGTTTCCTTAGCCAACCCTTAGTTTCCCCCTAACATAATTGAATTAAAAAAAAATTTCCCAATTTAAGAATTAGTAGTTAACTTAGTTAATTTCACTTAGTTTAATTCGTTTAATTTCTAATTTAATTTCCTTGCAATGAAACTCCCCTCAATTTGCATTTGCATTTGCATTCATCATATTAGAATTGCATGTATCATATTGCATTTCATATAGTTAGTGTGTGGCATCTGCATAAGCATAGTAGTGTTTAATGTGCATTTTAGTTAATTTAGTTGCATTTAAAGTTTAGTATCTTGTATTTTAGTTTAGGTCCATTGTTTTGCATCTTTAATCACTTAAAAAAAATTTTAACCAAAGAGAGCCCACAACTTGCTCATTGGAAGTAATGACCTAAGGTGACCCTAACTACGAAATTAATTTGCACCTAGTAAATTGATAGCCGACACGACTAAGGTTAGTCAAGCTTGCAATTCAAATTTCAGTTTCTTTTGAAATATGTATATATAATTGTTTAATAATATTTTTGTGAAATATTATTTGTTATTTTATGTTTTTATTTGCTGATTATTGTTATGATGTATCATTTGATTTAATGTTGTTATTTATTGATTATTTGTGTGATGACATAATAGGAAAATATGTTTTATTTCATCATATTTATAAATTATAAATGATTTTTGTTATTTATTATTTTTGTGAGATGTAGCTAAACTTGACTTTTATGTTGGTAGCAATAATGAAGTAAAGTATGATGATAATATTAATCCTATTGGAAGCTCCAAATTTAGAAACTAAATTTTTTTTTATTAAGTGTATATCAGCAATCACTATGAATAGGATATAATAATTAGTCTGAGATGTCTATTGCCATAAAAATATTAAGTATTATATCTTACTACAATATATCACAATATGAATTTAATCAGTTTACAAATGTTGTGAAAGATAGTTGCCTACCTGATAATGTTGAGAATTATTATAAAACAAAAAACTAGTATTAAAACTTAGTCTATTTGCTCAAAAAATTAATGTTTGTGCCAATGATTGTATGTTATATTACAAATATGACAAAAATGAGTTGATGTGTAAATTTTGTGGAGTGCTTCAATATAAAATTAGTTGACATAGTCGAAGACAAAGTTCTAAGGAGATTCTAGTAAAAAAATGTATTATTTACCTATTATGCTCAGATTGTAGTGTATCATTTATCAATTATCCCTCCTAAATTTTGTGTGGCAACTACTTACTTATTTTTGACTAGAATCATTCATGGATTGTAAAATTCTAAGATTAAAATTGATGAATTCTTGCAATTATTAATTGGTGAGTTAAAAATATTATGTGATAAAGGAGTATTAACCTATGACATCTTAAAAAAGCATAATTTCCATATGAGAGTAGCATCAATGTAGACGATAAATGACTTTTTAGTATGTGAAATGTTGTCCAAGTGGAGTATTGTTAGAAAATTATTTTGTCTTTATTGTATAGACAACTCAAAAGCTTTTACCGTGAAGTAGGGGGGAAAGAACTTCCACTTTGATTGTCATCAGTAGTTTTTACCTATGAATAAACGTTTTAGAAGGAATAAAGACACATTTAAGTAAAATAGAGTTGAAGAACATTCCATATGGTAATTTGAAAGAAAGCTTATGAAACTATTTGGCAAAAAAGTAATCATTTGAAATTAATTATGTTATTTAATATCAATATAAATTTCATTTTATTTATAAATTAATTTAATATAAATTTCATTTATTTATCAATTTAGATTTATGCCAAATGGTAATGAGGTTGTTGGATATATTGTTGTTGTCATAAAAAATAATGATGGTACATATAATTCTTGGAAAGAAGTTCCTAAATCATTTAGATAATTATAGTTTCAAGAATTAGGGGTATATTTTAATCTTTATGTGTCACATAATAGTAATTCATTGTGTGTCAATTTATTAATAATTAGGAAAATATCTCATTTTTGCAAAAATATTATTGTTGGTGCATCGAAGATGAACTTGGATTAAAGAACCTAATTGGAATGAATTTTATATTAGTTGGAATAGTCAACAATTCTAGCAAAAAAGTGAGTAGACAAAGAAAAATAAAGCCTTCAGCTCTCGCTATTGATATTCCAACAAAAATAGATCAGGCAAATGTTTTTAATTAATAAAAACCATTCTTTACAAATTAAATAAAAATTTTATAAATTAAATTTTCTGTTATACATTAAAAAGTTTAATGACAATATATATAAACTTAATATATAACATATAATATATTAACAATAACATGAATTTCCTAATTAGCCAAAACTGACTTCCCTTCGAATATATTAACAAAAATATTAATTAAGAACTGAAAAACGCGTGAAGAAATCTTGAAATGAAATGGTGCCATTTACTTATGTTTTTCGACTTCAATTCAAATATAATGGGACAACAAATAAATTTGTTTCCTTTTTGAATTCCTGTTAGCATCCCACTGATTTTTCTTCTTTTTCTTTTTATATATATGTTGCATTTTTCATCTTCTACATTATAATTTCTTTCTTTATTTTCTCTATTCCTTTGTTTCTTTTGTGTTTATTTTTTGGAGCTCAACTCGCAATGGTTCCATGTCTAAATCATCTGTGGAGAATCAAGTTTCACATCAAAACAAGAATCATTTGGTTGAGCTCTTATTTTTTTCCTTTTATCTTTGTTACTTTTTTTTCTGGGTAATATTCTGTTGCTATTTTTTCTTCTATGATGTTCATGTTGGTTTCAAATTATTTTAAGATTTCAGATGGAGAAATGACGGAAGAAGAAGGAAGCAAGGAAAAATAGTGATGTCTAATTATGGAAAAGAAGAATAGTGATTTGAGAAAATGAATAATTTTCCTTTTTTTATGTGGATATTTTGAAAATGAAGAGAAAGAAAAAACAGAATGGAATAATAAATTTTCAAAAAAATAGAAACAATGTACTAATAATATATAGTTTTTTAATTAAAAATAAAAAATAACTTTTTTATTTGAAATAAATATAAAACAAAATGTAAATAAATTTAAAACAAAAATGAAAGATGGAATATAACATTTTTAAAAAAGTATTAATTAATTATAATAAATATTAACTATTACTCTAGACAAATAATTAGTAATAATTATTTATTAAAAATTAATAAAAACATTATTTGAAATGCAAAAAAAATTGATTGAAATTAAAATGCACCAGTTTTTTAATAAAAAATAAATAAAAAACACCACCGTCGAAAAACTAATTTTGGTCAGAAGCTTTTTATTAAAATTGTTTAAAAAAAAGTAAAAAAATAAATGAAAGTTTTAAGAAAGAAATTTAACAAAACCACTCACATTAAACCGGTATTCCATATCTAATTGATATTTGGTCAGATTAATTTCAACTGAATGTTAGTTTTATTCTTTTATTCATTGTCCTATGTTGGCTAATTTTTTGAAAATTTTTATTTTATTAATTTTTATTTATACAATTTATTATTTATAATATAATTATTAGCCATTTTTATTAATATAATGTAATAATTAATTTCTATTAAATAAATATTTATAAAAAATGTATGAGTATATATTACATTAAAGTATTTTACTAAAAAATCATAATTCATTAACTAACTGAAAAAGTTGCCAACAATTTAGTTTTTTAGTCATGTTGTGTTTGGATATGAGTTTTTGTTTTTCAACCAAATATCAGTAGGTTATCTATTGTTTGACTATTGAATGTCAGTTAGAAAAAAATGCCGACTAGCAAAATCTAATTAATTATACCAAATGATTTTTTAATTGAAAATAACATATTTCCAACTGGGTTATCAATATTTTCAAGTAATTCTTCAAACTCTATTTAATATATTTGTTGTAGTGCCTTGCTATTCTCTTGCTAAAAAATTTTGAAAAAAAGAGAAAATTCCTCATTGGCCCCTCTAGATTCCCTCGCGATAGCTCTAAGAATCCCTAGGAGTTAAAATTGCTAGAGGATTTGTGGGTATTCTCTCACTAATTTTTTTTTTTTTTTGGTTCTGTTGAAGCTCTTTCAGTTCCATCACTATTCACTCTCTAATTGCTCATTATTTCTTCACCAGATTTAAAAATAATTGTTGTATATTTTCAATTTTTTTTGACATTTTCTATATTAGAACCTACAAAAAAAATTGTACAAAATAGCACCCTCGATAGAAGAATAATAAATTATCTCAAAAGCAAGCTCCCCCCCTCCCCCGGCACACAAAACAATGATTACTTAATATTCCATATAAAACTATCCGTACACAAGTCTGCATCCTCTCCCTCGTCCTCGTATGTTGTGAGCATCATTGTACTGGGTCTTATGTAGTAAAGGTTGCTAGAAAGTCAGGTAGTTTGGATCACTTGAATTATTTTAAATAAAAAAAAAAAAATAAGACCTACCTATATGGAATTCATAGGATAATGTAAGTTATACTTTTTTCTCTCTTTTTCTCTCCTAATTTCACCTCTTAAAGTACTTTAGGAGATCTCATCTCCAAGAAGTCCAACAATAAAAGTAATGGGAGCAAATTATGAGAAGTTATTCCAATGTTTGTGCAGTTGTGTACCCTCAATAAAAGAAAATTTTTTCATAAAATTTTTTTTAAAAGAAAAAAAAGAACTTATTAATCCAACTAGCATTTAGTTGGTATTATCTAGTTGAAAATCAATTGGATAAAATTCAATTGTCGGAATTCAGTTGCTTTTTTCAAAATTTTTATATAATTAAAAATATATTTAATATTTAAAAATATTTCTAATAAAATATATAATTAATAAAAATTATATAAAGTGATGATATAATTAAACTAATAATAATAAATATATTTATGTAACATATTAAATTAAATAATTTTAAATTAATAAAATATATTAAATAAATTAATATTCTTTAAATTGAAAAAAAAAACACACAGCCTACACAGCTATAGAAGAAAGCTACAGCGTTCCAGTTTTTTATTATTTTAATGTTTTAATCTTATTAGCCACTGAAAAAGCAGTCAACAAGGTTAGGCAACGAGTGAAAATTTGACTGAATTCATTAGTTGTTTTTTCAGTTGGAATTTGGTAATTTGTGATTGTCATCTCTCTTTTTTCATGGTTTTGTTACAGTGAGAGTCTCCCCTGAAAATGGACATTTTCTTTTTTTAATAATTAGTGAACAATTCCAACAACAACATTTTCCAAAAACCATAAAACAACTAAAACACACATGGCCATCACAAGGCATACAAGAAAGGATTTTAGCCAAAATAATACAACTAGACAACTATAGTAGCTCTGGCAACATGGAGTTGAATGAATATGGAGCCATTTGAAAGAAAGGAGGCGAACCCAAAATATGCTTGAGAGTTAAATAAAACCCTAAGTCCGCTACCCAAGAACCTGTTGGTTTGAAAGTGTAAACATGGAACAGAGTAAGTCATACACAATTAGTGAATGCATAACAAACAAAGACAACGAAATGGAAAACAAGTATATGCATGAATTCTTATATTGCATAGAAACCATCATAATGAAATAAAATATTTAACTTAAAGAATCAAGACGAGTAAACATAAGAGTATTAGATAAAGTAAAAACAAATATTTACAAGATAAACTCTAAGGAATGTGTTTATTTTTCTAAGAGAGTATGAATATAATACTTTGGAAATTAGGAAGTTAATTATGGAATGCATTTCACAAGAAAGAACTACGTAATCCACATCATTTCTATTGGGGGTTCTTACACCTCGTTAGCAACTTTTTGCCTTCTTGCAAGTGGCTATATCTAATGGATAGCCTTTGTCCACCCAACTATATCATCCTTATCCTCGATACATCTTATTAGCATTTTCACCAAATAAGAAAACTCTTTCTCCCACCAGTCATATCAACTCAATCCATTGGGACAGTTACACTTTTTGGCAGTTCTTTTTCCACATAATACCATATTATCTCATCATCTTTCTAAGTGCACTTACACTATTGCAACCACTCATTGCTACAAGTATGTAACACATTCCTACACTATAAAAAAAAAAAAAAAACAGCTAATTTGCACTGGAATTATTTCCGTTGCAAGTCCATCACAAATTTTGTCCCAAAAATTTGCGACAGAATTATAGACAAAAATTTTTTGTCGTTAATCTATCACAAATAAGTTAGTGACATAGTTTAGGGATAGAATTTTTCATCGCTAAAGAGTAGGATAGCCAATTTTGGTTTTGCAACCAAAGTTTTTGACGATAAAACCCATTGATAATTTGGCGACGAAATTAGTGACGGAATTTCCGTCACAAAATTTTTCGTCGCTAATGCATCACTAATTCCGTCACAAATCTTAATTTGAATTTTTTAATAATTTATATGATATAATGATTTGAAAAAATATATATATTTGTTGGAAATGATTTAAATATTATTAATTTTATAGAAACCTATAATAATTTAATAATTTATATAATATGTAATTATAAATTAATAATTTAATAAATAAAAAAACATAAATACTAATGTGCTTAATTATTCTATGGTCAATAAGGGTTTTTTCATTTTATTCAAAATTTAAAAATTTACAATTTATTTATTTTAAATCATATATTAAAATAAATATAAATATATTTAATTAATTAAAAATAAAAAACTTGGCAAATTTAAAATCATAATTTAAACAAATGTATATAAGGAATAATTTTACAAAAAATATAAAAAAATAGAAAATAAGAAATAAATAAAAGTCAAATAAATATTTAACTAAAAAAAAGATAAATAATATTAAAAACATATGACAATATGTCTCTTTCTTAAGATTTTACAAATATTAAAAATGACTCCACTTGTCCACTGTACTTAAATTATATTACATGTCGCTCACCTCTCTCCTCTTCTAATTGGTTTCCCCTCTTTTTCATGCTGTTAACTATTAGTTAAATTCATACTTTCTACCTCTTGTCTTTCTGTTTCTTTTTACACTTTCTTAAGTGATTGTGTCAAGGTTTTCCCTTCTTCGAAAATTGAAACTTTCTCTTATTTAAATCTTAAATCTCTTAAATTCTCTCAAAAGAAGCAAAGAATAAATACCAACAGGTGCAAAATCAAAAAAGGAGTGGAAGGAAAAATTTAATACGTATCTCATTTACAAATTTGTGGGAGGAAAGGAGATCTACCCACTCTCAAATGAATGTAGCTAAATTTTCATTGTTAATAAGTCATTTAATTCCATATACAACCCCCTCAATTTTTGAATAAATTCTATTTATGACATTTTAAACTGATTGATTTGATCAAGAGCTTTATAAGAGATGACTTGGTGGGCACACTATTACAAGCTAATTACTTTTACTAATGTTAGTTGATTAGACAGCTGTAAGTAAAATTTTGGTGCCATTGTTAGGGAGTTAATTCATTATAATTAATTAGATTAAGAATTTTATTATTTTCAATGTCAATTTAGCTTTCTTACTTTGTTTCTGTGGCCAATTCTAGAGCTTGCAATTTCGGTGTTTTGAGGTAATTCTACACAATACTGTTTCCAAGGGTGACCAACTCCGATTAAATTGAAATTTGGTATATAGGTTTTAGGTATTGTGAGGAATAATAGTCATAAAAGTAATTATTTTAAAATTTTATAGTACTTGATTAAGGTTTAAAAAAAATAAAGTGATATTGGAATTGGTTTTTCTATTGTACGATTGAGTCAAAAATTAAAATATTTTCTTTTAAGTAAATCAAAAGAAAAAGATTATTTTTATTTTAAAAAAAATCACATTCACTCAAAATGATTAAATTCATAATTATTTTTAATATTTTTACTTATGGTTTTGAATACATGCCCTTTTAAGTGCAATTTCTTTTTTTGAAAAATCTACAAAACACATAAAAAATACTTATCAAATCATTTGGTTAAACAAAGGAGCTTTTTTAATTGTGCTTTATGAAATTTCATTAAAAAATAATTTTAAATTAAACAAAATTTCACAACAACCTCAAACATGTTTTTAACTCAACTATTAAAATTATTAGACTTTGATTGTAATAATCATTTTTCACCTTGATAAAGTTTTCATATATATATATATATATATATGTTCTCTTAAAGACAAATAATTCATATTTATTTCGAATCAAAGATAAATTATTCATATTCAAATTAAATTAGAGAATTTATACAAAATTTTTTTACTATATTATCTAAAGAAATTGACAAAGTAACATTTTTCTTTTTCTAATTTTGTAAATATTTTTTAAGGTTGTAATATTTGAATATCAATGCACTAATGAAATGTTAAATATTGGACCATGTAAGCTAATAATCCATTATTGACCATTTTAATTATTTTAAGCTTGTAAAATTTAGTTTGGGTTAGAATATGAAATAAACTTGTAGTTAATTTTTGAGTTTTCACACTTCATACATATATATTACTTAAATATATTTTAAGTTCTTAATTTTGGTAATTTATTTATTTAAAATTTAATTGATTTAATTTTTAATTTATGTCATATTATTAATTTTTATATTACATTCATCAAATATTATTATATAACAAAAAAAGTTAAGTGATTATCTTAAGATGTAAAAATTAATTAAAAATCATTTTAAAATAAAGATAAATAAATTATAAATTGAAAGTTAAGAGAGTAAATTAAAATAAAAAGTATTTAAAAATTAAATTAAAACAAATAAATTAATTTAAAAATTAAAATAATTATCAAGCCATTTTTTGATTAATCAAGCCATATAATTAAAAATTTATCTCCTATATTTTTTGTTAGATTTACAATAAAAACCCCACAAATATTTTTTGAATGTTGCTGAAAATGAGTTATAAATGATTTGGACAACATCTAACTAATGCTTAAGGAACAAATGTAATGCATTCAAAAAAAGAATTTGTGACATTATGTTAGACGCCAGCTAAGTATTTCTACTATTAAAAATATAAGCCTAATTATATATAATCTAGATTATTATGCAATTCTATAAAATTATAGGGCTAAAAATCCATTTTGTTAAGGTGTTGTATTAATTGGGTTAGCATAATAATTAACAAAAAAAAATCAACATGAAGAAAGCGGACCCAAAATTGAAGCCCATACAGGAATCCAATAGTGCCAGTTAGATCTTTCATCTAGTCAACCTAAAACCCTAAACCATTAATGACTCCCTAATTTTGATATTTTATGGCACATTTTATTATGAAATAAGGAGTCATTTGGTTGTTTTTCTTACAAATTTTGTATTTTAGTACAGATTTTTCTACAATTAATGTAAATAAATAAAATTTAGCTTTTTGTAGTCATTTTAATAGCTCTATGTTCATTTTATTTTGATTTTAATTTCAAAAGATGGATAGAAACCTGTGAGGAGGGAATAAAGAAAAGGAAAAACTGAAAAAATCAAGAGTAAGCTATCCAAGCCTCTTCGATATAACAAGGATGCGTCCTTGCTATAGCTAGGATGCCTCCTCACTATAGTTAGGATGCTAATTTGCTATATAGCGAGTCCGTGGCTCATGCAAAATCCAGGAAACTTCTAGCAATAGTGTGGGTTGTGGCGAGAAAATTTAAAGTCTAGAACTGATAAACTCTCGCAATAGCGAGACTTGTTTACTAAAACGCACAACTTTGACTTTTGGGTTTAAAACTCGAAGGGTAGCTAGGGTTTTGAGAATCAGAGCCTAGGGGGAGACCTTCTGAAGAGAAAAATGCACAAACGAGCTAAGATTTAGAGGCAAGAAGCTTGGAGTGAAGATTGGAGGCTAAATCAACACATTATCATTGAGTTTTCTGATCTTCTGCACTTCTTCCATGAATTCTTGTTTCTTTAACAAGTATGTTGATTCTTCATTCTTTTCTCCATTTTTCTGCTTAAGATTGCATGGCTTTGAGAATTTAGGATTAAAGTTGTGTAGCTTTGATTTGATAAATGTAGGTTACTATGATTGTAATAATGGTTGTGGGTATGCTGTTCGTATCTTTCTGTGGATGTGTTTTCAATTGTTCTAGTGTTGTGGACTAGGAAATTTGATTCTGCAGCTCTTTATTCTTCCTCACTATTGCGAAGATGATACTTGCTATAGTGAGTTCAAACTCGCGGTAACGAGTATGAATACATATTGCAAAAATTCATATTTTTGCTCTCTACACATTTTAATTGGTTTTATTTCATCATTCTTCTTCAAATAAGTGTGTTTGCTTCTGTTTAGCCCTGATTCACTCATTTTAACATAGGTTAACCCTAAAGTTCTTTATGCTTTAGAAACTATATTGGTGTGCCTTTACTTTTGTTTGCTTTAATTTGAGCTCTCAATGATTAGGCTGCTTATTGCAAATTTTTCAAGGATCAAGTTATTTGGAAGAGGGTACTTGTTTTTATTATTTGTACCTACTATTGTTAAACTTGTCTCTTTACCATCTTATATTTCTTTTTACTCTTTATGTAGATTCCATGGCACCTAAGAAGCAAGATAAGACAACTCAAGCATTCTCCTTCAAACAAAAGAAAAAGAGTTATGATAACAATTTCCATATGCAAGGCTTTACTAAAAAGCCTATGCATTTGCAAGGCTTGATTGTCCTTCTCTATAAATATAATTTTATTTTTCTTCATGTTATTTTAAGTTGAAGATTGTTGTGATTTGTTTTGAAATAGTTCACTGACAATCATTTTAAGTTATGTATTTTATTAAATATTGTTGTGTTATCGCTAATCAATGACGGAATTTGTCATTGCTAATCCGTCACTAATTTGTGATGGATTAGTGGCGAAATATTTCGTCGTTGATTATTAATAGAATATTTTGTCACTGATCTGCCATTGATTATCAACAAAAAATTGTCCTGATTACTGACTGAACATTCCGTCATTGATTATTAACAGAAAATTCTGTCACTAATATGTCGCAAATTCAGAATACATTATACCCACAATTGGTGACGGGGTTTTTCTCAATGATGGAATTAGCGACGAAATATTCCATCACCTTCCGTCACTAATTCTGTTGTTAATTAATTTGAGACGAAATTATCCACATTTAGTGACAAAAAATTCTGTCGCTAATTTCGGTTTTTCTTGTAGTACCCAAAATTTCAAGCAAAAATAAATGATTAAAATAATCAAGTGATGAAAAAACAAATTAAAGAGTATAATTTAAGAGAATAAATTAAGAAAGATAACTTAAAAGAGTATAAATTTAAGGAAATAAATAAGGGCGAGGAGAAAATAATATTTAAAAAAAAAAAAAGAGATAGGAACCTGTGTTGTCCTATTGGGTTAAAAAAAGAATGCGAGAGCAATCCTTTAGACGAATAGAAAGTGGAGGTAAAATCTCCTTAGAGATCATGCTCACTAGGGGTAATTCACTTTAAGGCTTTGAGAATGAAAGAATCCTTTTGGATAAAATGTAGACATCAAAGTAACTTATTTAGATAATTTTTAAACTAAAAATATTTTTAAAATTAGCTGAGCATTATTTTCTATCCTCTATAATTTCCTTTAATTTCCTAATTAGTAGAGACTTATTTGAAGATAAAAAATTTAGGGTATTACGAGATTAATTTATTATATATAAATATTTAAATTATTAATAAAGAATTATCAGTTCGGCTCAATTATATTTAAACTTCCACAAAGTGAACATTCGACAGTTGAATCAATTAAATCAATTTTTAAAAAGTTCAATCAGAATAATCCAATAAAAAATTTAATTAATTGATTATGATTGGACAATTTTGTTAGAATTAGATGAAATCCATTTTGAACAATCCTAATTGACCGCTTAAATTTTTTAACCTTAAGAAATATCAAGCTTTTATTTTTATTTTTCATTTAATATTCAATTTTATAAAATAGCATGGTCTTCATAAAATTACCCAATTATGTTTTAGAGGTTTCATACATCAAGACATCAGAGATTTATATACTACTTACACATGCATGTTAAATATCTTCAGTTATAACTTCTGTTATTTTATATATTTGACTCTATTAATAAAGATGCAGATGCATAAACCACCAAAGAAAATTGATGTCTAATTTTGTCTGCCGTATACAGCCATATCTTCAAGGCCTATCGTTTCCAAGTGGTCTAAATTCCATTTTCCCACTTATTTATATAGTCAAACATTTTTAGGAATGTATTCTTGCTTCAAAGTGCATCTGACACGAGGCTGCATTTTTTAGAGTTTTTTATTATAAAGTCTTTTATGTCACTTTCTCTTCAAATTTTATAAAAATTTTATAATAAAAACGTATAGAGGACCCTTACACGCATTGACACAAAAACTTTTAGAAATTAATTTCAGATACATGCAAACAATATTAATTCTTATTACTTTGGCATGTAATGGGGTTACAGCAGTTAATTGTTAGTGTAATATTGCGATTTTGACTACCATGGCACCTGCATATTTTGCCATAATTGACAATATCAATATATTTTTGCGTATAGTTTTGCTGTCTCACAACTATATACAAAAACAACGAATATTTCTATACATAAATAGTATACCTAGCTTATATGACACCATTTAAAATATGACGTGTGTTTTATCTCATCCGATCAATCCTACCTCTTGAAAAAAATTTAGAATTTTTATAACTTCTAGTTTCAATTATATTATAATTAACCTCAATTATTTTTAGAATATTCTTTTAATTTATTTTTAGTATATATGAAGTGTTTTACAACCATAAATATGCTGCTACATACTAAAAAATTCTGCCAATGATAGTGGCACTTTTCTACTTACTAATGAGGGAAAGAGTTTAATTTAAATTACACTAGCAGTGGACTATAATTAATTAAAAGTTAATTCTATTTATATGAATGGCTCACCTTAATATCCCTGAATTTGAAATATGGATTTCTTAGTAAAGTTGGATGCATTTGCTTCATGTTCTTTCGTTCTTATAAAATTTTAGGAATCTATAGTAAATCTTACATCTCGATTATCAGTGACTGACAATTAAGAAGCGCATATGTTGTTATTATTATTATTATTATTATTAATCTAGTCATGACTGGGATTCGAACTCTAAACGTTTAATCCCGACTCCAATATCACCAAATAAAAACTTATTGATGGCACATATTTATACAGTTAATCGGTATTCACTAAATAATTATCCATCTATTATATATATATATATATATATATACACACACACACACGCAAGAGAAGTATAAGAATTTCAAAATTAAAAATGAGAAAAGAAATAAAATAGAGATCTATCTCAAGTATATCAAAATCCCTAATACTTGAGGTGCCTCTTATGTCCACCTATGGCATTTTGCTTCCAATATCAACCACTTTTGTAATTGAGAATCTGGCATGCATGCACTATCACCGTTTCTTATCATTCTTGCCTCAGTCAAATTATCTGGTCTGTAATTCGCTGAGGCATTCCTTCTCTTCCCACTACTCTTCTCTCTGATAAATTAAGATTCTATTCCAATTTGATATAATAATAATAATGATAAAACCAACCAGTCCTCTTTATTCTATTGAGGAGCTGTCCAACCCAAGTTGACCCCCTAATCAATGAGAAGATAATTTTCATCTCAAGCTTGGGATGCTAGAGAGATTTACTATTTAGAGAATATAATGCACCACTTACTAGTTACTAGATAAGATCATTTCTCCTCTATATAAGAACGCAAGAATGCCACATCTTGAAGCACACAATTAGATAGTTTGGAAATTAATAATGATGAGAAATGCTCCTTCTGAGACAAAAAGAGCAAGTGGGTATGAAGTCTCCGGCGTTTGGTTTAAGGAGTGCTTGCACGAAGAGGCGGAGTGTGTATTGCAGCCAAGAATGACTTGCCGGCGTGCTCGCAAATGAAAATAGCCCTATTGGTCCATGTATGCAACATATGCAATATATGGGTGTTTAGGGTTTACGCCGGCAAGTTGTTCTTGGCTACATTTGGCTCTCCACTTCTCCTGTGAGACTCTTTAAACTCTGGTTTTACACTTTTACCAAAAAGTTTTTGTTTAATGATACTAGATTCCTCTCTAGAATTAAATAATTCGAAGTCATTGATAAAAAAACTCCATGGTTTTGCTAATCACAGTCTATGATAGGATGATGATTACTGGCCTATATCGACAGAAAAAAGGTAAATATATTTGTTAGATATATAGTCATCTTTTCGTTCTGGTCTGAATAGGAGACCCTGGATAATGGTGAACATGATTCGCTTCGTCGGAAAGCAAACACTAGGTAGTGGAAGAAAACTTTCCTTTTTTGTTTAAGGTCTTAAAGCTTAAATTTCTTGGTTTGACCAATTCGTTTATATTCTCTCTCTGTCAAATTTTACTAAGTATATTGTGTGTAAAGCCTGCAGTGAATTACATGCCCTTGTCACTTCTTAGTGAGCATAACTTATTTTTGCCTTTGTAGAAGTACAAGATTTTTGGATACCTGCGTAGTGAGGAAATAAATAATTGAAGTACACTAGGCGGAAAGAATGATTAAGGAATATTATAAGAATTGAAATGTTAAGAAATGTGCCACCAATTTATTTTGCCAAGTCATGATGATATTATTCTCTGCAGTGTCCTGTCAATCAGTGTTGGAGAACTTGGAACTTGGAATTTATGCCCTATTTCTTTTCTCAGCCTTCTTCGAATATATCAACTGTACTGCAGAACAAGGCTGCTTATTTTTTCTCAGGGGAAGTTTCTAGACATGGCCAGTTGTAGGTCTCCGTAAATCTTGGGTTTTCTTTACTATGACAGATCTGTGGAATGAACACAGAAATTATGTATTTGTGGGTGAAAGAGCCACAAGGATTAGCTGTATGGACAGAGATGAGATGAAGTATGAAATCAAGTATAAATCCACCTAAAGTGAAAGCTCTTTGTAAGTTTAACATTTTTTTAAGATAGGAGTTAGAAAATCATTTCAGCTTTAATTTTTTAAAGAAATTTGGTGTTAGAATGCAATTATGCAAAAATGGCACCAGCACGTCAAACGATTTTGGACGCCATTTTCTAATTTCTTCACCATCTTTCCGCTTTCTCCCTTTCTCCTTCTCTTCCAGCACTAAGATATCAAAGGTATGTGAGTTTTTTTCGTGAGGATTCTTGCAGCCATGTTTACATGATTTCTTTTCTTTGCTTACCTCTTTCATCATTTATGGAGATTTTTCTCTCTTAGGATACTAAATCTTTACCCACTCATTTATGATACACAATTGTGATTGAAACTTGATTTAACATTTATAAAATATGTCTTTTATTCTTATGGTCTTAGATTGTCAGGGAATAACTTTGGTTTCATTTTGTCTTTTAATTTCTAACCTTAGGTAGAAATCGATCTCATAACATATAATATTTTGTCACGACCCAATCAGGCTATGTGATGGACATGAGGGCAAAGCGACGTAAGCCTTAGACTGGATGGTGGCAAACATATAACACAACTCAACATAAATTTTGAAGACGGAATAGATAATTATTTTATGAAAATTTGATGAATTTTCCCTATAAACTAGATTGCTTCCAAATTTAAAATTTGTTCAAAATAACCAAATAATGAAAGCTTAGCTCTCCATATACAACAAACTGAACAAAGTGCCAGAGCTAAACTTCTCCAACAGACATAAAAAACATAATCGCTTTAAAATAAACAAGAAGCTATGTGGTTACAAATTTAGCATATCCATTACCAAACTTGCTTCCATGAGAATTGGTTGCCTCATTGATGAAAAGGCAAGCCTACAGGTTAGGTGTTGGATGATTATTCTAGAGCTGCAAAGTAAAATAAAGATAAAGGAGGCGGATACAAATACAAAACAGATTTATTTACAAATTTGAAAAAGTAACTCAAAAACAAGTGTCTGTGTGTGTATACACATAATTGTGAGAATATAATATGCCTCTAAACCCTTGCTTTCCTCAGAAGCCTGAACTAGATAAATTTCAATCTTTCTGAAACATATATGATCAAATAACACTACAAAAAATTGCAGTTTTAGTGATGCTTATAAAATTCGTTAGTGAATTATCTATTCTTAAATGTTTAACCGTAATTTATTTCAATCATTAGTAAAATCATTGTTAGACTGGTTACAAAAATCATT
Source organism: Erythrophleum ivorense (assembly GCA_026724425.1). Taxonomy (NCBI): domain Eukaryota; kingdom Viridiplantae; phylum Streptophyta; class Magnoliopsida; order Fabales; family Fabaceae; genus Erythrophleum; species Erythrophleum ivorense. The sequence continues at coordinate 42,720,534 of JAIUCV010000005.1, forward strand.
GTTATACCATGGTTAATGTTTAACCATAATTTATTTCAATCATTAGTAAAATCATTGTTAGACTGGTTACAAAAATCATTGTTATACCATGGTTGTTAGACCCAACCACGATAACCATCGTTGGGTCTAACCATGGTTTATTTAATTGTGGTTAAAAATATTTGGATTTTAGAGTGGCAATTTTAACTGCTGCTACATTCTTTTTAATTTTTCTTATATTTTTTGTCCAATTTTTTGTTTTCTTTTTTTTATTATATTAATGAAGAAACTAAGAAGCAAAACAAAATCAACCAAAAAAAAAAGAAGAAGAAATTAATTCATTTTATTTAAAAATAAAAGAAAACACTCTTAAGGTGCTTTTTTGCTAGGTTAACATGCAAAAACCTTCATAAACTCAACTTCATATTAAAAGCTTTTGCTATGTTACATTCAAGGACACACGACTCTCCAATGCAATGCTCCATAAGTTCATGTTTTTGCAATTCACATCAACTTTGCCTCAAAGTCCATGCAACAGAGAAAGGTCAAAAGCTGCCACCTAGAAAAGTAAATAAACTATTATAACAAATACAAAGATGAACTTTATGCACATTAGCTGATTAATATGTCATTCTTTTTATAAGGATAAACAGTGCATCGCCAATTACAGTTTGACAGTACATGAAAGTTCAATTATTGAAGAAAATTTCAGCTATCACACATGCTTGAAAAGGTTTAATAAACCATAAGAGTGACTAACATGAGCCAAAGTAGAAAGAGCCATAAAAGTAGTTTTGGTAAATACCAAAGCTTAGGGAAAATTCAATGCCAATCAAGTATAATGAAGAAAGTAGGAAGCAATATAAAATCAACAAAAAATTGAAGAAATTAATACATTCTATTTAAAAATAAGAGAAAACACACCTCAGGGAGATTTTGCTCTGGCAAAGCAGTATCCTTAGGCCAACTAGTTTCTAAAGCATATCTTGTTTCCTACAAATTTTTCCATCAATACTTAGCTGTCACTTACCAATTTTTAATATCCTAGAGACAAGTACAATATGATAAAGGCTATATATAAGAAAAAGTTGTTATCAATTTTGTTTTAAATTGCAATCCACATCATGTGATGTGACCACAATATTACTATTGTGGCATAAGTTACATCCGCATCAATCCACTACAATGTTCGCAATCCTTCTTATGTCATCCGCAACACCCGCAACGGCAACTGCAATTTAAAATTATGGTTATCGGTACCAATTGACGAAACTGAATTAGAGAATTCAATAGCAGTAGAATTGTAATTCCTCAAAAATATTTAATTGTTATCTAGTTTCTGCTGCTCCTATATAATCTTCCATAAGTATTTAGCCTGTGCCTTAATTCTCATTTGTAAGTTGTAACTACTTTTGAACCTGGAATATTATTGAAGCAGATTAAAAGGAATAATCATCAGCAGTCATGGTGCATTTGTTACAATAGATAGAAGGTATCTAAGAGTCATAATGCTATGAAATTTTAAATGCAGCATGCATCTACATTAAACACTAGTCCTAAGCCTAAATAGGCACATCATTAGAAGTCTAATAGAAGTATACCGTATGCTTGATAAGTTTAAAAACCCATCAGCATGGTATGCATAACTCATTGATCAAACAAACAGAATATATATGGTTACGGTATATTTCAAAAAAATACAAATGATTTTATTGGACAAATAAAGGAGTAGTATTTTAGGAACAGATCTGCCCATGACAACAATCGTTGTTGCCCATCAAGTGATCCAGTCGTTCCAATTTCAGCAAGTAAGAATGTTATGGCTGTCTATGTGTCCTGCAATTTTTTAGCTACTTTCAAAATTTGGATTACAAAAATAAAAGCATAGTTTATATGGTCTCTTCAAGTAAGCACAAATTTAGGTGTATAAATTAGAGATAAACAAGATTGGTTCACAGAATATGATATATCTCATCAGGTGTGTCAAGATGAAAGAAAGCAGAAAGCAAACCCAATAGAAACTGATAGTAGGTTTTGCACAAATCCATAAAATTTACAAAGACAAAGGAAAATGTCATGAAAAACATCCAACCATTACTACACTGAAACTTAGCTCCTATTCCAAAGCATAGTTGACAAATTGTGATACGTATCATAAATTGAAAAGTATATTTTTGACTTGTAAATTGTAATGTATATTGAATCCTAAGATTCAGAAACAAATAAAAAATTACATATCATCTATATCTATAGGCTTTCTCAAGGAGACAATAGAATCATCAAACATTACATGCATAGATTTTTCAACAACTAATATTCTTTTGTTAAAAAATCTCTATGCTTTACTAGTGGTTGAATATCTTAGAAATATGCCTATATCAATTATTACATCAAACTTATTTAAGTTGTCCTTACCAATATTATGTATGAAGCATTTCCATCCAAAAGCATGAAAATAGCTCTCATTAGGTTTTCTACTTTTCTAAAGCTCATAAGGAGTCTTTTTGAGAATTGGTTTTATAAGACATATTCAAAATGTAGCAAGCTATATGAATTGTTTTAGCATAAAAGTATTTAGGTAGACTATTAGCAATCAACATGATTTTTGTCATATCTTGCAAAATTCTATTCTTTCTTTCAACAATCCCATTTTGTTGAGGACTCCTTAGAAAGGAGAAATTATAAGTAAAACCATGATCATTGTAAAAGATTTCAAATTGTTTGTTTTTAAATTCACCTCCATCTTCACTCTTAATACTTGAGATGAGATATCCTTGCTCTTTTTGAACCTTTTTATAGGAAACTTTAAAGTTTTTGAAGGCTTAATCCTTATGTGCTGAGAAAAAAAACTCAAGTGAACTTAGAGTAATCATTAATGATAACAAATGCGTAACTTTTACCACCAATGTTATGAGTTTGAGTTGGTCCAAATAGATCTACATGCAATAATTGAAGTGGCCTTAAAGTAGAAATTGTATCTTTAGTTTTAAAAGAGGATTTGGTTTGCTTGCCAACTAACATGCATCACATATATGGTCTTTTTCAAAATTTAGTTTGGGCAAACCTTTTCACAATATCAAGCATTGAAAGTTTCATGACTAAGTTTTTTTATACCATTGCCACAAATCATTGCAAATAGATAAAAGACAAGTAACATTCTTTGAGCTTAGATTATCCAAATTAAGAATGTAGATGTTTTCATACCTTTAGTTAGAAATCAGTACTTTGTTATCATTGTTGAAAACAATGCAATGGGATGGTTTAAATACTTGACCATGAAAAATTATATGTGTTTCTGCAAGTGCACAGGTTAGATCAAATAGTTCAGTGATAAGTATAAGTATCGTTTCCACGAGGAATGACTTAAATGTAATTAGGGAATGCACAACCCACTTTCATTCACGTTAAGCTACCAATTAAACAATTCATGACTTAGACTAATTTTCAAACAAAACAATTTAAAGAAAACTTGGTAAGCAAAGAAAATTTAGACAAAAATCTAAGGTTTTGAAATTACCTAAAGTCACTATTCCCTTGATGCTTACTAGAACTTAATTACTTGTTCAATTGCAATTAATTATCACCTTGTGGGTTAAGAGATTCATAAGCTATAATCGTCCGTCAATGTAATTATAACCCTACTCTTCCCTAAAATCTAAGTATCCTTAGACTTAGGTTAAAGTGCATTAAATACCATAACCCTCTACAAACCAATTAAGGCAATTAGGTGTATTTCTATCCCAATTACAAATTAGAATAATCTAAACTTAATCTATCCAACTCTTAGGTCCAATTAGAATTCCTTTTTCAAAGTAGATTCCAATTACTCAAATCAAAGCTAAGAGGTGGCCAATCCCTAAGTAAGCATTAAGCAAGAGAAGGATACACAAAGCTCCAATAATTACAATCAACAAGAAAAACAAAAATCTAGTTCACATCAAGTTCATAGTGCTCTAGGTAAAGAGAAGTTTAGCTATACATAGTTGAATCTAACAATGAGTCCCAATCAAATACATAGAAAAGATGAAGAGAAGCAGAAAAAGCAAACAAAGATAGGAGAGTTAGCAGAAAATGGAGCTCCCCCTTGGATTCTCCTTCTTCCTTCACTTCTCCAAGCTTAATGGACCACCCAAAACCTCCCAAGAATACCTCCTGGATGTTCAGAAACCTCCTCTACCACTCAATCCCCCAAAACCTAGCTGCAATTCGTGTTTTGTATCCTCATTAATCAAAACGCAGAGTTTTGACGCCGAATTTAGCGGCTGCATCTTCAGATAAAGCGATCGCTTCTTTGCTTGGAGCTTATCATTGAATAAAATTTTGAAACAAGAAATATTTTCTATTAAGGCAGCATCTACTCAATTATAATTATTCACAATTAACTTCATTTCTCTTTTTCACTTTTGATTTGAAAAATTACTTACAAATAATGAATAAATCCCACTAAAACTCTAATGGATGACTCCCAAATTAAATCCAATTAACTATAAGTAATACAAAATATTAGGAGTTATCAATACTATTTTACAACCTTTGTCACAAGGTTTACTAATACTAAGAAGATTATGTTTAAGTACTTCAACAACATACACATTAGCTATGAAGCATATCAAATTTAAATTTATTACCTTACTTATACCAATAATTTTACCTTTACCATTGTCTCCAAAGGTGACTACTCTTCTATCCTTGTGCTTGAGAGATAGGAATTTGGAAGGATCTTTAGTCAGTGCCTAGAGCATTCAATGTCCAAATACCATTGATTCATTGAGATTTTGATTCTTAAGGAAACCTACAACAAATTCATTTTTTTTTCCTTAGGTAGCCAAACTTGCTTGGGTCCTTTAGAGTTAGTTGTGATTACCTTAGACACTATTATGCTTTTGGAAACCTAAAATTTTCTTCCATTATGCTAAAACTTCCTAAATTTGGATTTATATATCTCATGACCAGATTTGCAGCAGTAAAGACAAGTTGGAATTGAGTTGAAGAATATGATTGTTCAACAAAGAAGTTTTTGTTGAATTTGGCCTTTTTGTGTTATTCTATCCAATTCCAAACTTGTCAAATACACAATTTTGTTTTTCCCACAATTATTTTTAAGTTTTCCTCTCCTTTTATAAAGTTTGGTAAATCCTTAGTTAAAGTTGCAACTTGCTGTTTGAAAGATTCATTTAAATCCTTTAATGTTTAAAAGTTCAAGGCATGAAGGTTTTCAATTTCAAAAACTAGTTTTCTATGTTCCTCTATAACCTTGTCTAATTCTATTTTCAGAGTATGTGAACTTTCTTCAAGTTTGGATTTAAGTTGGCTAAGTTCTTCATACTTATAAATAGTTTTTTGAAATCTATTAGAAGTTCATATAGTGTTTTTTGTAGTCCAGCTCTAGTGGGATTTGGTTTGGAAATTAACTTTGGTTCTTTAATGGCCATGAAGCATAGGTTGGCCATTTCTTGTTCCATCTCTTCATCTTGATCATCATCATCATTTCATGCAACCATAGCTTTCTTCCTTCCATATGACTTTTTCAATTTCTTCTTGACACTTAGATCTAATGTGGCCATTCTTGCTACATTCATAGCAAGTGATGGTATTCTTTCCTTGGTCCTCTCTCTTAGTTTCCTTTTTGGTCGAGTGACCCTTTTATTTCCAAAGTCACTTTTTCCTTCAAGCATATATAGTTTTCTAGCTTCTTTAAGAGGAAGGCCATGTCTTGCAAATCAATTTTGCTTACATCATCTCCTTCTTCACGTTGCTTATTTCTTGTTAATACCTTAAGTGCAAGGTTCTTCCTTTTCTCTTTAAGTTCATGCCTTTTAAGATAAGTTTTCTCATATGCAATCTGAATATCTCTCAATTTATTATAGGGAAGATCATTTGCATTTCCACTTTCAATTGTGTCCACCTTAAAATTGCCAAGCTTGAGATAAAGTTTTGAGAATCTTCATGATTTTTTCAAGATTGACATAGGTCTTCCTAAGAGCCTTTAGGTCACTAATAATTTTTTAGAATCTTGAACATTTCTTTAATGTTCTCATTTTCTTTCTTTTGGATAATAACTCATACTTGTAGACTAGCTTGTTGATCTTAGTTTTCTGTGACTTACAATTTATCCCACATTTCTTTTGCAATTTCATAACTTGAAATTTTTTCATACTTTTTTCCATGCCACTTACAACATAGTAAAGAATGTTGTTAAGTCGAGCATTATTTTGGACCATCTTGATATCATTTTTAGTGCAATCTTTCCTTGGCTTTGGCATTCTTTCATTGGTACTATAGCCCTTCCATGATCATGTCCCATACAAGATAATAAGTGGATGGAATAAATATTTAAATTCTTGCCTTCGAATAAGTGTAAAGCCTTCCATTGAAGTAGGAGTATTGTGGTAGAGTGTCCCTCCATAAAGTAGAAGTCTTCAAGTTGTTAGTTCATCATGTTTTTTTGCATAAAAGTAAGACATTTTCTCTTGGCTGTTAAGCACATATTAAGTGAGATTAGGTTTGCTACCAATTAAAGATACATCTAGAGGGGGTAAATAGGTGCATAGTGTGAAAATGTGATTTTAAAAACAATTTGGCACTTAATTTTAATTAAGATATTAATGATAGAGGAACAAGTAAATTGATTTCCTTAGACAATAATAAGAGAGGATAAACCAAGAAGGCAAGAAGAAGTTTCAAACAACTCAAACCAGAATTAGTGTATTCAAACTTTAACAATAATGCCAGAAGCAAAACAAAACAAATAAAGCAAAGTAAGGATAGGGAGAAATGCACCAAAAGATTTATCTTGCTTTGGACTTTTTTTCCTACATCCATTCCCTTTAAATTCAAGAGATTTTCTTCGCTATAGAATAAAGTACACAATAGAAGGTTTTGGATTTGCACTCACCAATAACACCTAATCTTACAACACTTTTCACAAGATAGTTTTTATCTCAACTCACCCTAAATTGATTTTCCTCACTTTAAGAAAAGATTTACAAGTGATTAAAATAAATTTGAATCCTTATCAACGAGGAAATCCAATAAGCACACTCTTAAAACTCTTAGTAGCTAAATAAAACCGGACACTAATTAAAATGATATTTCACTTTGTCTTCTTTTTCTTGTTTTCAACTTCTGTTCTTGAATCTTCTCATGGAGGGAGGGCTTCTCACTTAACTGCTAGGACTTTGTCTCTTTATCTTGCACCATAGGTGGCTCATGATTTACCAAGAAAGATAGAGGCATGGTGCAGCACCTTCTTCAAGTAAGTCTTCTCTTCCATGCTTGGTTGGTTCATGACAAGGACCTGAAGATGGAGACGCGAGGATGGCTTTCTTTCTCAAGCTTTCACATCCAATTAATTGCTATGAAGTAACGGTTGAGAAGGGGAGAGAAGATAGCTTCAGACAAACTTCTTTTGTTTTTCTTCATTTGTGCTACAGTGCTTTTAACTTGATGGGTGATGGAAAATACTTTTCTGTAATGTTCCGAAACATTCTACACTGATCTGTAACTCTGTTTGACTTTTTGAAGCATAGAGGAAAGTGAGAAAGTAGGAGTAAGATAATAACTTCAAGAAATATCACACTATGATTTAGTAAAACTAATATTAAAATTTTGAACCATGAATGATAATTTAAGACCCTTTGATATTATTTTTATCAAAATTCTCATAAGTCATTTCCTTTAATAATTTTTTGTTCCATTACTTACATTTTACTTTTACAAAAATTAGATATGAGTTCTATGCAATTATATAGAATCCATGTCAGTAATATAGCTTAGTTCAAATTAAAAAAAAAGGTAGAAAAAATTTGGAAAACATAAAATTAAAAATTAAAAAAGATACCGTTTAAAAGCAATATTCTACAACGATTGAAATTAGACTCTTCATTGATACTTCTTTACATGCAAATTAATAATTTCTTATAACGATTGAAATTAATAGTTTCTTATAGTTATAATATTTTTCTGAAAATTTGAATTTTTGAAAAAAATACTGGACACTCAAATGTATCGTTATATTAAACATAAATTTATGAATGTTATTTAGTTTTTTTTGTGGTTGTACAATGAGGATATCATTGGATTAGTTTATGCATTACTCGAAATTAGATTCGTCATTCATGTTCTTTGGACGCGTTAATAATTTCTTACAATGATTAAAGCTAATAATTTCTTATATTTATATGATTTCTCTAAAATTTTTTGAATTTAAAAAAAAAATTGGACAACTTGAAAGAGTTTTATTAAACATAAATTTATGAATGTTATTTAGTTTTCATTGATTTGTTTTCTTTGGGTTATACAATAAGAATAGTCTCAGGACTAGCTTGTGCATCGACCAGAATTAGATTCCACATTAATGTTTCTTCAGACACAAATTAATAATTTCTTATATTTTGTTTTAATTCACCTTAAAACTCAGACCCCAATACCTAAATCAATTAAAACAAAATATACTTGCCCCACATGAGATTTGAGAAAAATGATTCCAATAATGAAAAAAATTTATACGTAATAAATATCTGTCCTACAAGGTAGCTTTTTGATTTCTCACTCTATGTTTATGAGTATTGTTTCAAAGACTTTGTTAATTCTGTTGATGTTATGTGTCTGTCATTGAGAGGCCTACAAAGTTGAAGTACTACTTTGAGTCAAGTTGCCCAATATGAGTCGTGACAATATAGCTGTTGGGATGCATTTACGGACTCCACCCAACCTTCAATGCTCATATTTTTCAGCATTTAATTAAGGCTCTAGCATTCATCTTTAATCTTATAGAGTCTCCTATCAGTTTCTGCCTCCTAATTCATTTGCTCTGCTTCCTCTTCAATTGCAGAGAGTTAGAGGAAAATAGGCTTCCTAATCTTGTAAGCTTCTTTTACCTAGCTATAGTCTGGTTCGTCTGGGGGAATTCTTTGAATTGTAGCAGACTTCTTTGTACTTTGCCTAGGTATAATTGTCCCGTAAACAAGGAGACTTTTCTACCTTTTTTCGACTAGCGTGCTTTTAAGGAGGCAAAAGGATATTTAAAAATATGCTAAAGTGTGTAAACTTCTTTTTCCTTTTGAGTGCTTTGGGCACTGTGAAAAACACTTTGAAAATTATAAACAATAATGCTCTGCGGAAGGAAACTATTGTTTAGCCAAATAAGACAAATTGGTGCAAACCATTTTTAAATTTGTATGCATAAGGGACTTTAGTCAATGGAAGGTCTTAAAGTACTAATTAATACTCATTTTAAGTGCTTTTCATAAAACTTTGCCAAAGTCTAATAGATGGTCGACATAAATCAAAACCAAATCAAAATACTTTTCATAAAACCTTACTTCAACATTCCCTTCTTTTTTATGATGACAACCATTTGTTTGATGAGTTTGAAAATTAACCAGAGAGAAACATTAACTTTCTTGAAGAGCATGCTCCCTCTGCTTCCTCTAAGATTATGCATAATTCTTTTGAAGATTAAAAAAAAAAACTCCCTCTTGATTTTTGTCACGGTGCTTCCTATTTCATGCTTTTTTCTTGTTTCTATATTTGGCCAATAGTATAGTTCAATCCAACAAATAATACTTCACAGTCCAGTAAAGTTATAACTTACAAGTTAACCGTGATATTTTCTAGCAGCAAAACCCCAATTTTTTTCCATGCTTGGTATGAACTTTCACATTCTACCATCTTGGTCAACATGCCTTCGATCATTGAGGAAAGCCATGATAGCAACAACTGATCTTACTCCTACCAATTCAAGAATACTTGCTATGTCTAACAATCTCCTTATCTTTAGCTGTACTAAATTTTGGAGGTACAAATTGAGGGCCAAGAATGCACCCTTGTAGTTTGTAAGCTTTGATTGTATCCATTACGTGCTGTCGCTAAGGAAAAAATTGCTTTCTTTCTGTTAGATTGAAACTAATAAAGTAAACTATTGTTGGACAAATCTTGGAACATATATCGGGTTAATTGAAGAAGTGGTAGGTGTATTGGTTAAGGACAAAAAGTGACTCTAATACCATGGAAAGATTCATATCAATGTACATAGTGACACTTAAAAAGAAAAAATTGCTTTAGTGGTGGTTTTTTATTTTGGGCTTAATTGTAGTTCAAATTACTGCTAAATGATTTAATTGCAGTTAAACCTAAGAGTGTTTATTTAACTTGGCAACTTGGTTGGCTCAGTGCTGCCTAGCCATGTCAAGTTTGGAAAAAAAAATGAAACAAAATTGGGCCAAGCACCAGGTTGGCCATGCCAACCAATTTAGCCCAGCCTGATCTAGTCCAATCATATTATAAATAATTAACAAAATTATAGGGACTAAATTGTAAAATTTTCTTTTTATATAAATAACCAAAAGGTTCAAGGTTTCTAGTAGACCTCTTCTGAATATAATTATTACATTCAAATAAGAGAAAATGAGATAGAAAAGATGCATTTTTTGAATTTAAAAGTAAGCACCTTGATTTGAGAGAGTAAATGACCTTTTTATTCTACGAAAATAACTAGGCAAATTGTTTTTCGTAGTTTGATTGGGCTCATCTCCAAAAAATATCTAAAAAAAACCACCTCAATCAGACCATCAGGCTCCAAATAATTACATTTTGAAGTTTTAGCCTCTATATATGCATTTTTTTCCTATTTCCTCCTTTGAACTCATTTTTTTTTTCATTTTCATTATGTAGATCTTGAAAAAGTGTTTTAAAATGAGTGGCTATATGTCTAAAATGGTCAAGTAAATACAAAAATATAAACCCTTAAAGTTTTAATTTTTTTTCTTAAGTGTGATTAGCCCATGGCTAGGCTATGGGCCAAAAAGCATTTACTTAGCTTAAACCAAGCTAAGCTTTAGGCTAAGGTGAAACTGGGCTCATGCACACCTTTATTTGAACCTTTTGTCGAGAGTGGTATAATCACGATTTTCATTAATCGCAAATACTGCTATGTTTTAACTATAGTTAAACCATCATTTAATTATAGTTTAGGAACCACAATTAAACCAAATTGTGGTTTAATTGCAATTGAGAGAATTGGAGTTAAATATTGCACTCTCGTAAAAAAAATTTCCTTGGTTAGCAAATTCAAGGGACCACTATCCATGCACTAATTAAAATAAACCAAATTTCATCTATGTTCATTGCGTTCCAGCTTACAATATATAAGAACTTTTTAAGATTGCAATTTAATTCAAACCACATATTAAGGAGTTTGAATTTCATGACATAAAAATATATGATATAAAATCAAATTAATTTAAGAAAGCATAAACTAAAAAAAATGGGTATGAAACACCCATATAATAAAAAGCATAAACCCAAAACTTTATGCTTTTGAAGAATAACCACAGCATCATGCATCTTCCATACCAAACATCCATAAATTTGAAAATGGTAGAATATTTGAAAGGTGGAATAAAAAAATCTCAAAATCATCTCTGAATGGCTTGCAATGGAGGAATGAAGACTCTCGAAGGCTTTCAATGGAGGAGTGAAATGGTAATCACAAATGGAGGCTTCATTGATGGCAACAATGCTCTCAATGATAAATAGAGGCTAATCGAATAGAGGGCCAAGTTGCATCATTCTAGTGGCTTCTTCAAATCTAAAATGCAAAATTCTTTTTGTAAGGATAAGGTGGGGGTCTATAAAAATGAGGCTTACTATGGTTTACATAAAATTGTAGTTGGTCTGTTAGGGACTAACTATAGTTTCTAATAAATCACAGTTGGTTAGTTTGTAATGGACAAATTATGGTTTTTAATAAGTCATGGTTAGTTTATGGATCTAACCATAATTCCACTAAAATCATAGTAGATCCATGTGACTTAAATGTAGTAAAAATAGCTATAATTAAACCACATTTTAAGTATGATTTACTTAACTACAGTTATGTGACCATAGCTAAAACCTAATTTTTTCAATAGTGTGAAAGAGATGAAGATGCAAAATGCAGAAGAGAACAGTATAGTTTATTGCATGACTTTGTTACAAGTCATTACATGATAAGTTTGATTTATATCTATACGTTTTCATATCTTTTTATAGGGATTTATCAAGTGCTTTATGCTAATATTTTCCCTTTTAGATTCATTTTAAGTATAATTTGTCTTTAGGATTCAATGATTTAATTTTATGTACATTATTATGAAAAAACCTTATTTTGGACTCCAAATTTTGTAATGAGCTAAAATGCCTAAAAGGTCCAAATAACATTTCTTGGAGATCTTAAATGAAAAGCCTAATGAATAAAGTTCAAAGGCCTAAAAGCCTTATATGAGGTGCATAAATTGACTGAAGCCTCTTCTTAAAGCTTAGTGTAAAGTGACATCTAAGATAGAAAACCTACCCTATGCATCTACAAGAGGGCCAATCTACATGCAAAGAGGTGTCTAAGATGAAACCCAAGCTTATTAAAGGAGTGTCCTAACTTAGTTGGGTATAAGAAGGCAACTACTTAGAGGCTAAGCAAAGGATTCATAATGCCAATAGGAAGGGACAATAGGAGCCTTTGTATCTAAGCCTAAGTAATTATGAAAGTGTTATAATCGAATAGGATTTCCTTGAAAGACAACAACTTTTACTTAGAGAGCAAGCAATGTAGTGTCTCCTATTCCTACAAGGAGAAGGAAACCCTAGTCTTTTAACCTTAATTTGGCACATCTATTTATATGCATCTTAATCCAATATTAGAGATTATTAAGGACAAAAGGGAGAAAATCCTAGTGGCGTGAGGATCTTTGTGAAGGCAATCTTGCAACCCCAGCCTACTCTTTTGGTCATTCACTAAGGACACTTGCATGAGCAATGTTCTTCATGACTCTTCTACCTTTCTTTTATCTTATTTTATTATACTTCCTTTATGTTTATTGTTTTTAAGGGACTAGATGGAACTTGATTGTTCTATGTATTAAATTTTTATTAGTAATGATATATCACACTCTTAAATTGAAGATGTGACTAGCATGAAATACGAAGTGAAACTTATAATTGTAAGACTAAAATATGTTCACAAACAATACTTTCTCACCACATGAAATAATGGTGATACGAGGACTTCTAAATATAAGGCATATTTCATCTAGGAACTCAATACAAAATTTTAAATCCCTTGAATTCATAACCAATTTCAATATTAATTTTTTGTTGAAATTTTGGCAAAGTATCCCTTAAAAATAAGACATCCCAAAATTTTCTTCAACCTGTCAAATCCAATGAATACCTTAAAGAGAGCTCTAATCTCAATTCCTATCAATTATTCAATGTTAAAAGGATCAAGGATCCTATTTATGGACAATTGGAGTTATGTCTAGAATTTGAAACATAATACATTAGAATCATCAAAATGCCTTCATAGAACAAGGGGGCTTTACCACTTCTAATGCCTCCTAAACTAAGTTGAAAGAGATGGGTTAAATATGGTTTTACTATATGAAACGTCTAGAAGAGGGAGTGAGTCACAAAGCTCAGTGAGTAAATAACAAATCTTAATAATTGAAAATGAGATGAATAGGCATATGGTTTTTCTATGAAAATAAATTTAATCAAAATATTAGGCTAACAAAGGAATAAGAAGAACTTAAAAAGATATATTGATATTTAAAAATTTAAGAAAATAAGTGAACTTATTTAAGAGAATTAATATAATGATTAAAGCCAATTTTGTTATAATAATAATAATAATAATAATAATAATAATAATAATAATAATAAGGTACAAAATATGCTTATTTAAAACCTAAGTATAAACATTATTATGTTAACAAGAAATAAAAATGCATTATTTAAAGAGATAATTACATTTAAATGTCATTTACATAAACAAGAGTCATATTGAGTTTGTTAAATATGCATAAAAGGTAATCACATATAAATTTTACTTACATTAACAAGGGATACAAAATACTATCATTAGGAAAGGATTATATTTACACGACACAAAGGTCTAACCGTTCAAAGAATTTTCAATTGGTAGGACTTACATAAAACTTGAATCTAAACATGGTTAGATAGCCTATGAGTGTAAATAACTAGTGACCAAACATGACCATCCAACCTATGAGCTTTCATAGAATGTTCAGCTCAATATCATCTTAGTACTTTATACCATATGGCATGCACTCAGGGTGAACAAAATTGCTATTGGCACTTAGTGTTATATACAATCCCTTTTATAAATAATACCTAGTGTTGGATTTTCAAACCTCTTTGAGGGAGCCCAAGTTATTGGGAGATCTTCAACCATTAAGCATATCATTCATCTTTAAAAAGGAACTTATATAAGTATATTTGACATTATATCTCAACCTAAAGTCTTAAGGCATTAAGTCTATAACTTATATTCCTTTCTAAGTTTAATTCTATCTAATGTAAGACTTATCCATTCACACTTGTACCTAACAATCTCCCTCTTAAGTGTAGGTCCATTAGATAGATATGCTGCCCCCTTTCTAAGTATCTTTATGGTCGCCTATAGTTATATCCCAAGAATGCTTAAAAGTGTCTACATGCTATTTAACTTCAATTCATCAATCTCCTTCACAAGAGCCCTCTTTCACTTTTAAGGCATACATCTCCAATCTCTACAACCCATATGTTGAGGCCACACCTATCTTAAATTGAGGCCTTAGAGCCACATCTTACCACTCTACCTTAAAAGGACTTCATCATATTACTTGTTGCCTTGAGTGTATGCATGGCAACTTCCACAATCCATGAGCTGTGGGTTACACCCATATTGGAGCCATGCCATATCTCCATAAACTGCGAGCTAGATCATGTCTTGTAACATACATCTTTAAATTGAAGCTACTACTCTATCCACATTAGGCCACCATCCATACTTGTCCATTATCCTTGCCAAACCATTGACTCTGATACTAGATGTTAGATTTTTGGGCCCATATAAAGGAGTCAAAGTTATTAGGGAGATCTTATTTAGGTCTTAAAAGGGCTATTTAAGAGAGGTTTAAGTTAGCATAATTTAATTCATACCAAGAGGTGGGTTGATACATTAAAAATTCTTGCTATTCATAATGAATAAAATGTTGATGTTGAACTTTAAGTATTAAAAGGGTGTAGCAATCAAGGTAACATTCATTCCTTAGTTGAGTCTT
This sequence comes from Erythrophleum ivorense, assembly GCA_026724425.1. Lineage (NCBI taxonomy): Eukaryota > Viridiplantae > Streptophyta > Magnoliopsida > Fabales > Fabaceae > Erythrophleum > Erythrophleum ivorense. Next base: position 42,735,614 of record JAIUCV010000005.1, read on the forward strand.
GAGCCCTTTATATGTTTTTGTGTTTATGTTTGAGTCTTTATTTATTTTAAGTCCTTGTTATGTCTTTATATCTTGCTTATGTTATCAGTTCTTAGTAATTAAGAACACTTAGAATACTAGTTATACATAACTGCATGTTGGGAAAATATATAAAAATGTCTAGAATATAAGTAGTAACAATTCTCATAGTAAAATGTTATACTTATCACTTTAGTACTTGTTTGACTAGTGCATGTACTAGTTTATACATGATGACTCCCTAATTTTGATTTTTTATGGCATATTTTATGATGGATTAGGGAGTCATTTGATTGTTTTTCTTACAAATTTTGTATTTTAGTACAGATTTTTCTCTAATCAATGTAAAAATTTAGCCTTTGTAGTCATTTTAGCAGCTTCGTGTTCATTTCATTTTGATTTTAACCTCAGGAGAGGGATAGAAACCTGCTAGGAAGGAATAAAGAAAAGGAGATGGTTGGAAAATCAAGAGCAATCTGTCTAAGTTTTCTTGCTATAGCAAGGATGCCAATTCGCTATAACGAGTTCATGGCTCATACAAAATCCAGGGAACTTCTAACAATAGCGTGAACTATGGTGAGAAAACTTAGAGTCTAGGACTGGTAAACTTTCACAATAGTGAGACTTATTTACTGAGACATATAGTTTTGATTTTTAGGTTTAAAACTTGAGGGCCAACTAGGTTTTCGGGAATCTAAGCCTAGTGGGAGACCTTTTGAATGGAAAAATGCACAAGGGAACTACAATTTGAAGGCAAGAAGCGTGGATTGAAGATTAGGGGCCAAATCAACACATGATCACTGAGTTTTCTAATCTTCTCCATTTCTTCTTCCATAAACTCTTGTTTCTTTGAGTCTTTTGTTTAAGTTGCAATGTTCAGAGCCATGTGTGGTTAGATGTAGTGGATCCTTGGTTTACTTGAACCTATTGCTATGTAATGGAGATTTTACATTGTTAATTTGGTTTGATTTTTTATTTGAATACTTAATCTGGTTATTTTTCTTCATTTAAGAGTTTGGCCACCTCTTTCAAGGATTTGGGGTTTAAAATTAGCTCTTGAGAAAAGGAAATCTTAATGGACCATTAGATTGAGCAACTTGAGATTAGGTTGACCTACATTTGTTCTCAGGTATAGAAATATATGTAAGAATTCTAAATAGTTTAAAAGGATTGAGCATACTTAACCTAATTAATTGTAAGAAAGATCTGCAATTAAATAGGATAGAAGTCCTAGTGGTACGAGAGATACTTAAGCTCACTTTAATTCCTTAACTCTTAGATCACTAATTAACTTAGTAATTCAATTTTTGGCAATAAGGGGATAGGAACCTAAAATGGTTCACAGTGCTAATTCTCTTTAGAACAATTCTAAATACTCAATTATTCTTTCAATTCCATTTATTTTATTATGCTGGTATTTTGGTGCTTGTCTTGATTTAAATAAAAGTAAAACTTTTTAAGCCCAACTATGTTTAAATCAATTCCCTATGGGACGACCTTGATCCACTATACTACATACTTAATCCGTACACTTGCAGAATCCATTGTAAAATTAATGGTTATCAATACATGTCTAAGAAGGTTGTATCATTATACAATATTAGTACAAATATGTGTGAATGAGAGTGAGAGAGAGAGAGAGAACAAGTAGCATTGATGTCAATCAAAATTAATCTTAAACTATTGAATATAACTTTTTATAAAATGATGTTTTTCACAAAGCTAATTGTTAGATTAATAATTCCTATCATGAAATCATCCTCATAAAATTTAAATCAATGCAAAATTATTTCTATGTCACATCAATTAATCTTTACTATATGTTATCTATTTTAAATATAAGAAACTTTTATTTATCTAAACTTTAGGTAATTTGACATTGAAGATCAACATAGTAATTACTTGTAATCTAGTAATTGGATCAATGAAAATCATATCATATGATAAAATATTAAAGGGTATAAGAGTGCTAAATGTTACACCAGTGCATGTTTATCAATGTTATTAAAACCAAACTAGACTAATTGGTTCAACTAAAAAGTTGATTTTTTTTTATTGAATTGACTATAATAACCGCCCATTCTACCTCTTAAACTAGCCAAGAAAAAAATTAATCAAACTGATAAAACCAGTGAAAACTAAGTTGGTTAATAGATTATCTAGTTTTGAAATGCAACTTAGATTTTTTGAAATATATATGGTATAGTTGGAAAGAGAAAGGAATAGAGATGTTGTAATATCCGATTTTTGGAAAAATGATGAAAATAAGTCAGTTTCCAAAGAAAGTCCCCTGGATAGAGAAGTTTGATGCCAAATAAAATTAGGATCAAATTCTAAATAATGAAAAAAAAATGAGGATTTGAGGCTTAAGATGCCCGAAACCCAAAGTTAAAGGAGTTCAAAAAATTTGTTGAAGAAAGTAGGGGCATTTTTATAATTTTTGAAAATTTTGAAAACTCATAAAAGTGTTTTTTAAATGAAAATTTTGAATTTTTTAAAGTTTTTAGAGGCCCTAAAAACCATGAGAAGCCCCAAAGCAGTTGAACCTCTCTAATGAGCAAGTTCGGCAAAGGATTGACTAAAACTTTGACTAAACAGTTCATAATAGTTTTAGGTCCTTTTTGAGTAATTTCAAAAGCAATTCTTATGATTAAAAGCCTAAGGAGTATGATGGAAGGGACAAATTTTGAAAAGGAGTTGAAATGAGCGAAAATGACAAAAGTGGAAAATAGGGACTAAAATGCAAAAAGAAAAAGTTGCTAAAAGTTGCTTTTTGCCTCATAAATCACGTCTAGCCTTTTTTTCCTTCTCTCAACCAATGTATTTTTGATCTAAAACAGAGCTAAAGCTGACCTAAAGAGACACATTATGAGGGAAGAGAAGAAAGCTTCAAAAGGGTAAGAATTTGTAGTTTTTCACATCCTTTACTTCATTAAACATGTTCCCCTCTTCCTTCTCTCTCTTTCTATAGTTTTGTTGAGTGATATGGTGCTGGTTTATGGCTGAGTCAATGGAAGGAGGAGAAGATTTGGGAGAACTCTTGGGAGCATGAGAAAGAGTTCTTAGGAAGCTTGAAAACAAGGTATGTGACATGGTGTGATTTTACTTCCTTTTGCTTCTCCTTTTCTCTTAAATTTTGGGCAGATTTAGGGATCCATGTAAGAGGTTTAGTTCTAATTCAAACATGATAGAGGAAGGAGTTTTGAAGCCTAAGGAACTTAAAGAAAGTAATAGAATGCAGAAATGAGCCATAAAAATCAAATTGTGTCAATTAGTGAAGTTGATATGTAAATGGAAATTTGAAACTTCATAAGGTTAATTATGTTTATGTAAGAGTATGAACGAGGTCTTGAGATATCTAGGAAGCTTCCCATAAACCAATCGATGCAAGAAAGCAAGCCAATTCCATAGGTCCATGTGTGAGTGTATGGTTCAGCCACTTAAGGGTTTTTATATCCAGGGAGTGAATTCTTCTATTTTAAGGAATTTAGAGGCTTAGATATGAATTATAAGAGTTAGGGGAACTAATGGTTTGAATTTAGGAGGCTTGGTTTGAGAGTTGATACGTCAAGGTCTCAATTTAAGCATAATGAAGCAACATGGACTTGGGCTCCTTCAAATGAGTTTATGAAGACTTCAATGAGTTTATGTGGAGCCAAGAGGTCTAGAAAGAAAGGAAATAGGGAGCCAAGATCAAGATTTAAAGTAGTTGCTTCATAGTGTCTTAAATGAGCATTATGTGTAACTTAGAGCCAAGTAAGCTAGCCTAGCCTTCCTTGAAGCTAGAGTTGGTTCCTAAGCCTAATTTATGTCATGTTTATTGTGTCTAGGCCAAGAGAGGCAAGAACTCCCTTCTTGTGTGTGCTTGAGCCGAGAAGAAGGAAGAGAAAAAAAAAAGTGTAGTTTTCTATAAAGTAGCTCTCTAATCCTTTCCTTCATACATGTATGCATTCATGACTTGTCTTGGATTGCTTGTGTGTATGTTTGAGATTTGGAAATTGCTTGTAGCTATTAGATAAATGTTTTGAAACCATAACTTGATTTATGTTCACAAAGTTAGGTGAAATAACTTGAATGAGGGTGGTAAGGCCAAAAGTCCTTTAAGAAAGGTGAGGAGGAGTCAAAAGTCCCTAAGAGAGGGTGAGACAAGGTCAAAAGCCTCAAGAAAAAATATGGCCAAGTCAAAGTCCTGAGATACGAGTGAGGCAAATCCCAAAGTCCTAAGATAGTGGGTAAGGCTGAGCTATTGCTCTCTTGAGTCCATAATGTGTTATTTGTTTATGTATGATATGAAAATCTATGGCTATACATCATTTGAGAACATTACATGACATAATTGCATTCTTTGACATGCATGAACGTGTTATATGTATGTGTGAAAGGGATTTAGAGCCATTGAGATTCCCTCAAATCTTATTCATCTCTAACTATGCTAGGTGAGCCAAGCGGAGCAAGAAACGGAAGCCAACCCCCAAAAAGTGCATAATTAGTGGATTAGATGTATAAAAATAGGTTTTGAAATATACTTTGTAGTCAAATGATATACCCAAGCTATGTAATTGTAATGCAAACTCATGGATAGTGTATATAATGTATATGAATGTTGTATGACCCCCCTTTGCACTTATGTGAATGGAAATATGTAAGTTTGCCACTTGGTAGCCTTTATGTGTGAGTATGGATGTGTAGATGGTAAGATGAACCTATGTATATGAATCTTATGGCTAGACAAGTGTAAAAATGGATATATATGATGAATGTAATCTTAAAAGAGTCATTTGAACACATTTGTGCAAAAATGATTGTTTGATGCCTAATAGAAAGTATGGAACCTTAGGTATGAGTTAGAGCTAGGAAGTGAATTTGAGCTCCATGGCTTTTTGAATCAGTTGGCATGCATATTTAAGGTGTTATGGTGCTTTTAGACTTGCCCAAATGGTCTTGGTTCAAGGGGATGACCATTTGGCACATAATTGAATCATTTTAGGACAAAAAATGACCTATTTTGTAAGTTAAACCCCAACTTAACCAAATGAGTGATTTTGAGGCTGAGATTTTGCATACATATAGATCTTATATAGATATTTTTCTTGATCTAAGAACTATATTATTTTGAGGTCTATAAAATTTATTATAATTTTTCAAAATTCAGCAAATTTTGCATATTAGTATGAGTTACTATTCATTCAATCAAAATTATTTTCATGTCATCCGAGGGCCAAATGAGATCCAATGATTCTAAAATTTTACATGGAAAAACTATAAATTCACAATGACCTATAGCAATTGAAATCACCTAATTTGGAATTTTGTAGAGAGAGAAATGAGTTTTTAAAGTTTTGTATCAGTACTACTAGCGTCAACCAAGTTCAAGTATTATTCCATCAATTCTCATTAGCTTAATGTTATTTTCTTAGTCTAGAGTTATTTTTTCCTTAAAGTAGACATCTGTAGCTTTCCAAATTGTATAGTTTTACCAAATTGGATTTTTTTGGAATTAATTATAAATTTTTGAATTTCATATCAGTAAACTATCTCAGAACTCTAGGACCACCGAACTTACATTGCTTTCTTATTGTCAATTGTGGTCTAAATGCTATTTTCAAGGCTTGGAACTATTTTTAACATAAATTTAACATTCATGGCTTTCTAGAAAGCTATGGTTTGTTAAGTTTCAATTTTTTATAATTAATTATGAATTTTCAAAGTTTACGACAGAAACTTTGGTTATGAAACCTGAGACTGATTGTTGAAAACTGTGGGGAAGAGCTTGAAATTCATGTTCCTTGTTAGATTTTGTGATGAATTTAAGTTGTTATGATATGTTAGGAATATATTTAAGTTGAGGAAGAATTAAATGACTTATATGCTAAGAGTTGGACAATTTTAGTTACCGTTTGTTCACTCTCCCATTGCCTTGCAAGTGTATATGTGATAAAACCATGGTAGATGCCTTCAATTACATAAATGGAGATGTATGAATATATGGTGTTACAGATGTGGGCTTCATACAACTAAAATCCATTACTTGTTCCCTTCTCCTTCCTACTATACCTTGTGTAACATTACAAAGGATTTGGGGTGTAATAATGTTGATTTTGTTAGCTCCTTTCTTCAACTTTACCTAATGTGGGACAAGAGCTTAGAGTAGTACAACTTCCATTCCTTGTGGCCTCCACTTTCTATTTGAACAAAACCTATTCTCAATGTAGCTTCTTCTTTCATAAGGGACTCTGCCATTGAATCTATTAATTGAACTTTTGGAAGTTATGTTATACTATAATAGATCTAGCATCACCTTCCTTTATTCAAAATAATTTGCATGTGTTATCAAAGAAACTCTAAGAAAAGACAATAAAAATAATGAATTTAATTATGTTATGTCGGGGTTTAAAAATTCATTTCATTCTCGTGATCCTCATGAACCTACTAACAACATTCTCTATTTATTTTCCTTCCATACAAATCATAAACATCCTAAAATTTTTCTTAAAACATGGATCAAGAGCTAAAAACTAGAAAAAATGGCTTATTCATCTCGGGTCCAAGGTAGTAGATTTTTGGGGTAGCTTTGAAAAATCATAACTAAATGTAGAAAAATCAAATTCTACTAAACCATAGCTTTTTGGAAATCTCTGAGTGTTAAATTTAAGCTAAAAATAATTTCAAACCATGAAAACATCATTGGACCACATTTAACAAAAGAAAAGTGGCAAAGGTCAGACTGTCCAGTGTTTCTGATATAACTTACTGATATAAATTTCAAAAATACATAATTAATTCCATAAAAATCCAATTCATTGAAACTATACCAATTTGGAAATATAAGGATGTTAACTAGAGGAAAAAAATAGTTTTAGCTCAATTAAAAAGCATTTAGATCCAAAAAATTGATGGAACAATGATTGAGGTCTGATTATGCTCTTGGAATAGAATAGAAATTTTAAAAATTCGTATCTCCCTCTCTAAACATCTAATTGAGGTGATTCTAGTTGACACAGGTCACTGTGAATGTCTAGTTTCCTTCTATAAGATTTTATAGCCATTGGACACCGTTTGCTCCATGAATGATAGAGGTAAATTTTTGGACTATATGAACAGTGCCACTGTCATTTTCTAAATTTTCAGCCAACTTCAAAACTTCACCAAAAATTATGTAGACCTTCAAATATTATGAATTTTAGCTTCCCAAAAAGCTCTCAATAAGACCTATGTACATGCCAAATTTTAGATCAAGAAAAACTTATTTGGATAGATTTTGCCGTAGCTCACCATTATAGTCATTTTAAGAACAACTATGGGTTAAAATGGATTCAAATGGTCTTCTTGATATTCTAGTACTTCTTGGGTAAGTTTAAAAGCATAATTACATCAAGTATGTACTGTCCAAGTGCCCCAAATCATCATGTATCTCATTTTGTCCATCCTACATCCAAGAATACACTAGTAGATACATACTATCAAGTGTCCAATTTTTCCATTTACATTGATTTTATACCAAAAGTGGTTCATACATCATTCATACATGTTATTACATTTTCTCATTCATTTACAACTAAAAAATAATATGTACAAAATTACTTTGACATCCAGTTATAAGAAAGGCTACATATTTGCCAAAACAATGTCTCTCAACCTCCTTGGCTTGCATTTTTCTCTTCTTGGGCACCACCTAGATCATACAAGATAGAAGAGGGAAGGGGGTGAGATTCATGGAATCTCAATAGCTCATACACCCATTCAAACACATGTTCATGGCATGTAAATGTCAAAGGCACAAGCATGGAAGTTCACATAACCATAAAGCATTCAAATTTACATTTTCATACCACCAATTCATATCAAAGCCAAGAATGAACTTTAGGGACTTTTAGTTTTATCTCATCCTATTCATAGGACTTTTGGATTTGTCTCACCCTTAGCCTAGGGACTTTTGACTTAGCCTCACCTATCCATGAGACTTTTGGCCTTGTCTCACCCATGCTTTGAGTCTTTTGGTATCTCCTCACCCATATCAAGGGACTTTTAATATCACCTCACCCTTTTGAGAATTTTTCATAAACCAATGACATTCAAGAAACATATTGGTACTAATGCAATATCATAGCATCAAGTGGTATGTTTACAAATCACAAAAGTATATACAAGCACACAATGACATATACAAAACCAAGAATGAAAGAAGAATGAGGCGGAGAGCTACCTTGGTGAAAATCCAAGCTTTACTTTGCTTGTTCCTTCCCCTTTTTGGTTCCACAAGAACAATGAGGTGAGGTTGGATTTCCTTGGCCTAGTCACAATAAACAACACTCAATTATACTCTTGGAACAAGTTAGGACATCCAACTTATTCTTAAGAAAACACTTTGTTCTATTTGTCACAATATGGTTCCATTAATGACCTAATGAAACAACTTCCATAATTTAAGTTCTTGGCTCTATTTTCTTCTCATATCTAAGCCTCTTGACCTCATTTAAAATCCTTGAAGCCATCACATACTCACTTTAACAAACCTAGGTATATATTGTTTTATAGGGTTACATTATGGAAGTCATTGCCTTATCTTCCAATCTATGGCTTTTAAACTTTTTCCAAGGATTCCTCTTACCTTCTTCCATCATATGAAGTCCTAAACAAATGTTAGAACAAATTAAAACACTTCTTAACATATTCAAGTAGCCTAGGCCAAGACATAAAGGGGAGGAAGAGTTTATGGACTTTTTAATCTTTCCTTGATGGGAGAGACACTCGGGAGGCTTCCTAGAGGTCTTAGGAGCCTAAGTAGACATTCACACATGCAAGGAAATTCAAGAATCAAATCAGTTTTAGCATTACATTTAAGAGCTCTACACTTTCTATTCTTGAAATCCATTAGTTTTTCTTGCAATTTCTTGGCATATCCTTCTTTCTCATAGTCTAATTCATGGATTTCATGCTTGCTCTAAGTCAGAAACTCCCCCTCCCATAGTTTTGTATAAGGCTGAAACATAGGAGAAGAGCAAGAAGGAGAAGAAGCAACCAAAGACAAGAATTCACCTTGGATTCAAGCTTGTTTCAAGAGTCTTTTTGCTTCCTTCAACCTTCTTCTTAGCATGCCACTTTTCCCCCTTTGAGTTAAGGTCAAAATAGAACCATATTACTTAGCAAAACCATGGAAAGGAAGCTTGGGAGGAGAAAAATAAAGTTTCAAGAAGAAGAAGCATGAAAATCCTTAAGAATTCTTACCTTTCTTTAGCTTTCTCTTCCTCCTTCTTGGTTCTTCTTATGCGCCTCTCTCTCTCTAGCCCTTTCCTCTATTTTTGGATGAAGCATATGTTGATTAGAGAAGTTGGAATTTTGGACGCCACTTTTAAAGAAGAGTGTAGAAGAAATTGTTTCTAAAAATGACATTTATGTCCCATGTACGCGACATTTTTGTTTTAGTTTCGTTTTAGCTCCTTTTGGAGAACCATCTTTTCCATCATAAAATTTAGGTTCTCAATTTTATAAAATTCTTTTGGAATCACTCAAATTGGAGCTAAAACATTCTCGAATGAATTAGTTAAAATTTGGGCTCACTGCTATTAGAAAAAGTATACTGGAGGAGCTTTAACTGTCCCGAAACTTCCCATGATTTTCAAGGTCTTTAAGAACCCTAGAAAGTTCAAATTTTTCCATTTAAAAAGCTCTTCTATGAGTTTTCCAAAAAGTGTCCATATTTACGAAAATGTCATTAGACTTTCAACAAATTTTTTGAACCACTCCAGCCTCGGTTTCTAAGCAACTCTAAACTCAAATCCTCATTTTTCATTATTTAAAATTTTATTCAAATTTTATTTGGCCTTAAATCATTCATCTCAGGGGAGTTGCTTTTCAAATTGACTCATTACAGTGTTTTTACGAAGTACCAAATGTTACAAGTTACTTAGTAGTTGAGATGCTAAAACAAAAATTTGCAGTTAAAGTTTGAATAAGTCACTGCCATGGTAGTTCCATGATCAAACAAGTGTATCAATAAACATCAAACTTTGCATCAAGTTTTGGAAGAAAAGGGTGGTCAAGCACACTCAACACTTGCTTCTATGTTTTAATCAATTTTAAATTTCTAATTGATTGAAATGTTTCAATTCCATGATACCATCTAAATGATTTTTTTTGTTTCACCATTTCTACACCTAAAATTAGAAGTCTGCCACTTCACCTACAAAAGAAAATTACTAATGTCTTGTTTTTACTTCCTATCATTCTCCTGAATTGCAATATGGAAAGCCAACTTCTAGTATATATAAAGATATCCCTACCAATAGATGTTGTTGGTTCATAGTTTCTAGGTCGAAAGTTAAGCATTAGAGTTAAGTTTTCATATTTAAACAGATGAATGTTATGTTAAAAACTATGTCAATCTTTCAAAGTTGAAAAAAGAAAAAGCAACAGGACATAAGAGAAAGTCAAATGAATACATGTCCTTCATCCAAACTCGGGTTGTCATTGTACAAATTTTTCCATGGTTGCCATAAACAAAGAATTTACAAAGGGAGGGTGGGAGGGTTGGTAGGGAAGATAAAGAGAAGGGGATAAAATATGAAGGGTTTTCTTTTAGTAATTTCAAATTTTATTAATATCTATTTGTCATTTTATATATTATCAATTTGATTATAGGATTAATAGACTACGAATTAATACCTTTGCTAATTTAATAATAAATTCCTTTTCAAAAACATAAATGTATATATTTTGTTGAGTAAGGCTAATGATGCTAATACATATGAGTGTACTAACAGTGGCTAATGGTAATGATTACTAATGGCAAATTGGATCCATGATCCTTAATCCATTTGATTTGTCTATTTATATTATTCAATCCATCCAATCCATTAACAATATGATTTTAATTGTAAGTCAAATTGGATCAATTTTTTTGGTGCATTTTTTTGACATATGGGCAAAAGAACAGCACAAGAACTTATAAAATAACATTCTAACTATATTTAAAAAAGTAAACTACTTTCCCTCTCTCAACTAATGTTGCTCCTGCTCATAAAGAATTTGCACACAATGATCGTGAAAGGCTCACTTCATTTTTTGAATGTCTTGTCCTAGGACTTGGCTTTGTGGTTTTCCTAGAGTCCATCCACTATTAGTTTGTAGAGCTTTCTTTCTAGAAGTAATAGTTATAGTGGAAAGGAGTTCAGGTTGTAAATGCAGTCTTGTTGAATGATTCAACACATCACTTTCCTTGTGGATCCTACAAAAGCAATATTCCTTTCCACCAACGTGTTATCTTCCCATCTTAACTTCCTAACAATGATGCCACCAAAAAAAAATCCAGAAGAGAAATTTTGAAGCCTTTTTTTTGCTTTTGATACCTTGAAGATGCCAATTTAAAACAACCCAAACAACATTGTTGGTGCCTACCATTGGGAAAATAGAGGTACCACCTTTTCGACCTATTCTCTGGTTTTTAACCATAGAGGTTACGACTGAGTCTTCTTGTTTCCACACAAAGGAGTTATACTAGTTAAAGAAGGGAGTTATTATAATTGACTGCAAATAGCAGATTTGGCTAGTAGTTATCATGAACCATAGGGCACGCGTGAAAGGGCACGAGATGAATAGGTGATCAAACATTTCCTGCCCTGTTTTATTCTGCTAGTGGAAGAGATATGTTCAAAAATTTCCACATGAATAGAAGGATTATTAATGGAAATTTTAAATTTTAGATCTTTTCCCAGTTGGAGAATGAGGTAATGTTGACCACACTTTCATTTTCATGCAGAATCTTGACTCCATCATTGATAGTGAAGCTCCCATTAGAGTTCCCATTCCAAATGATTTTGTCTTTCTTTCTAGTAATGGAAAATTCAAGCTTAGAGATTTGTTGTGCATAGTTTGATTCAAAAAGTTGTTAGAGGAGCCTAACATTCCATTCCATCTTGTCATGCAGAAGAATAAGGTTTGAAACTCAAAGGTGAGAAGATTTCCTACTTAGCTGCATAGGCCACCTAGCTTGGTGGGATGTAGGAATAAAATCACCAGATCAAACTTGCCAAGAGGGATGATCTAAGATAAGGTCTTTAGATTTAGGGACGTTTTCCCAAATCCATGAGGAATTCCATCACTTAAAGCATTGTCTATTGTGATCTTAAGGTTAGTATTTAGCTTTCAAGATTATGGAAGTCGGCGATTGGCGCTTATCAGCTACTATCTTCCAAAATTATTGCTTGGCAAGCATAGCTTAATTAAAACGATGAATGGGTTTAAGTCCTAAACCTCTCTAGTGTACTAGCTTGCAAAGGATATCCTAATTGGACATATGGATCCTTCACCTGTCATTTTTGAATCCTAGAAAAAAAATCCTAATTCTTGGATAACAATTTTATTATAAATTTTAGTGGGAAGACAAATGTGATTAAGATGATAAATAAGACAAGAATTAAGAATTGAGTTTATTAAGGTTAATCAAGTGGCTTGAGATAGAAGTTTAGCCTTCTAAGCTTAAATCAATCCTTTCCACCGATGCTTAATAAACTTATCTTTTGTTAGAACTAACATCAACTTAGATATACCTAAATATTTCTCCAATCTGCTAGTATATTTAACACTAAAAGTTTTAGCTAAAAGTTTTTTAAATTTGTGCAGAATATTACGACTAAAATTAATCATTAATTTCTTCTTGTTAATTTAGACCTTGTCATAAAACTAAGTAATGAAACAGAAAAGAATTGAAATTTAGACTTTTATTCAATTAGTTAATGACCCATATGGATTACAACTACTGAACTCATTTAAATAGAGTTGTTACTAACAAAAATAAAATAAAATAAAATAATGATCCATTAAGTCCTAAAATTGCTCAACTAACTAACGAACCTAAAGACTATACTATTTTCACTTAACAAACTTTAATGGATATACTAATTACTAAAGACTCAATTAACTAAAATTAAAAATGTGAAAAATAATTAAACAATGACACTTAACAATCTATCCCTTATTTGAATTGTAGATGCTGAGTAATTCTCTGAATTTCATCAGCAGCCTCATCTTCACTCCTGCAATAAAGAAGATCTATAATGCCATTTTTTATGAGGTCTTTTAAGGAATGAAACCTTACATCAATATGTTTACTTCTCCCATGTAGAATAGGATTTCTAGAGAGTTTTATCACGAAATTGGTATCACAATAGATGGGAGTAAATCCTTTTTGCTCGTAAGAAAGTTCTTCAAGAATATTATGCAACCAAATTGTTTGACATACACATGCCATTGCTACTATGAATTCAACCACTGTTGTAGATAAAGTCACAATTGGTTGTTTTCTTGAAAAGCATGAAATTACTCCTAAGCCCATTATAAAAACATAACCAAATGTGCTCTTCCTATCATCCAAATCTCCAACATAATCGATATCCTTAAAGCTAAACAAATTTGATTTTTTCCTTTCTTGTAAAACAGGCTATATGTAGTAGTTCCTTACAAGTAACAAAAAATTCTTTTAATAGCCATAAGATGCATCTCCCTTAGACATTCCATGTATCTACTAATAAAGACTAACAGCATGCATAATATCAGGTCTTGTGGCCATTAAGTACATCAAACTTCCCACTATTTATTTATAAAGAATGCTGTTAACTCTTCTTCCTCTAGGCTTATTAACAGGCTTTAAACCAACATCAGTAGGCTTGCTAACAAAATTAAAATTTTGCATTTGAAACCTTTTTAAAATATTTTAAACATACTTCTTTTGTGAAATAAAAATTTCAGTCATGTCAAATTCCACCATCATGGATTTCTTAAAACTTTCAAACATGGATCTATCATTACCGGTGTAAATTAAATCATCCACATATAAACACACAATGAAAAAATTTTCATTATTAGTCTTGGTGAAAAGTGTATGCTCATACAGATATTTCTTAAATCCCACCTTAGAAAAATAAGCATATATACAACTATACCAAGCTCTTGGGGTTTGTTCTAAGCCATATAGTGCCTTTTTTAATTTATACACATTATGTTCTTCTTCAATCTTAACATATCTAGGAGGTTGATCAATAAATACTTGTTCATCCAAGTCACCATGTAACAAAGTCAACTTTACATCTAATTGAAAAATTGGCCATGAATTTTAAGCTACCAATGCAATCACCAATCTAACTATATCAAGGTGCACAACTAAGGCAAACACTGCTTTATAGTCCACATCGAACTCTTGCTTATAGCCTTTAGCGATCAAGCTTGCCTTATACCTTTCAACTAGACTATTCTAGTTTTGTTTTGTTTTGTACATCCACTTGACACCAATTGTCTTATGCCCTTTTAGAAGCTTAATTAACTCCCAAGTGTTTGTTCTTTCAGTTGCTACAATTTCTTCATCCATGAACTTTTGCCATTTTGGTCTTTAACAACCACTTTAAAAGTGGTAAGATCACAATCTAAAAATAAAACAAAATGGGTAAACAAATTCTCAAATTGATAAATTCTAAGTACATCATAATTAAATATCTATGCTGGTCTTCTTCTAACACGTTGAGGTCTCTCTTCTACTTGTGTAAGGGCTGAAATTTGTGGTTGTACATTCTCTTCTAAGTGCTTCTTGTCATCTTCAAGATCCATAGTAACTCGTTGTTGAACTCCATTTTCATTCCATGCCCAGGTTGCTTCTTCATTAAAAACCACATCACGACTATTTACAATTTTCTTGGTCTTAGAATTATATAATTTATAAGCTTTTGATTGATCACTAACACCAAGAAAAATGGACTTTTCTCCCTTGTTCTCATATGGAATATGGGCATAAATAATACACCAAAAAATTTTAAAATGATCAACACTTGGTTTCCATCCATTCCATGCTTCCTCCGAAGTTATGTTTTGAATAACAAATGTTGGACTTCTATTCAATATATGAATACTCTAATTAATAGCTTTAGGATGAAATTTTTTTAGGACTTCACTTCTTGTCAAAATGCTTTACACCATGTTGAGGATTGTTCGATTCTTCCGCTTACAAACACCATTTTGTTAAGGTGAGTAAGCTGTTGTAAGTTGCTTCTTAATTCCATTGTTCTCAGAAAAATTTACAAATTCTTGTGAGTTGTACTCTCCATTATGATCAATATGAAAAACTTTTATTGGGTTGCCACATTCTTTCTCCACAAGCACTTTAAAGCTTTTAAAAGCTACAAATGCTTCAAATTTTTCTTGCAAAAAATATACCTATGTTTTTCGACTAAATTCATCAATGAATGTTATGAGGTATCTTTGACCTCCATTTGAACTTGATTTTATTGGTTCACAGATGTCAAAATGAACCAATTCAAGCACATTTTTTGCTCTCCATGATTTTCCTTATGGAAATGGGTTACAATGTTGTTTGCTGACAATACAAGTTTCATAAACTTCAAAAGGAGTTTTAATTTGAGGAAGGCCTATCACCATGTTCTTTTGATGTAACATTCTTAGTTTACCAAAGTTCAAGTGCCTATATTGAAAGTGCCACAACCATGCCACATCCTTTAATTTTGCTAAAAAATATGTATGGTGAATATGATGTAGATATAAAGGAAACATTCAATTTGTAGTCATCTTGACTCAAGCAATTAAGCCCAATTTGGCATCTCAAATTTTCTCAAATAAATTTCATAACCTTTCTCTTATAGCTAATGAATACTAAGGAGATTGGTCTTCAAATATGGAACAAAAAGGACATTGGAAATTATTTGAGTAGTATCTTCATTAGTTTGAATTTTTACCTGTCTTTTTCCCATGATAGAAACTTTAGAGTTGTCCTCGAACTTCACATTATCTTAAAAAGATTCATCAAAGGAGGAGGAAAACTGACTTATCCCCACTCATATGATTGCTGCAACCAGTGTCTAGATACTATAGGTTCTTGTTAGTTTCCTCCTGCTCATGACAAACCATCAATAAAGATATCTCTTCATCCTCTTTCTTTGCAAAGTTAGATTCCTCACCATACACTTTAGACAATTTTGTTTAGCATTCTGATTTATAGTGGCCATACCTATGACATCTATAACATGAAACTTTGGACTTATCTAATGACTTTGAGTAATAGCCACCTTGTCCCCTTCCTCTTCTTTGGAATTGTTTTTCATAATGTTAATCTTGTTGTTGATTCCCATAATTATTATGACCTCTGCCTCTACCTCAACCTTTATTATTATTTTTATCACTGGCTCTAATGATTCCTCAACCTTCGGTTTGATTATCTAAAGATGAATGGTTTTCTATTGAAGTTTTCAAGGCTAGTTCCTCCTTTTCTTGTTGATTAATTTTTTGTTCTTGAATTAACAAAGAGCTCTGCAATTCATCAATTGAAAGCTTATCAATATCATAAGATTCTTCTATAGCACAAACCACAAAATTAAATTTTAGTGACATGGATCAAAGAATCTTTTCAACAATGGTAACTTCCTTTGACTTGTCTCTATGAATACACATCTTGTTGACTACTGTCATCACCTAAGAAAAATAGCAGTCACCAACTCCCCAGATTTCATTTGAAGAGTCTTAAACCTTGAATGAAGTGTTTGAAGCTGCTACCTCTTTGCCCTTGTTGATCCCTAATATTTCTTCTTCATGGAATCCCAAATCTACTTGGAGGTATCCTTGGAAAGAATAGTCTCCAAGATTGAGTGGTCAATTGCTTGGAAAAGATAATTTTTTGCTTTAAGGTCCTTAAGCCGTTGTCCATCAAGCTTAATTCTTTGCACATCAGATAATGTCAAGCCTGCTACTGGTTCACGAACCCCTTCAGTAACTACTTGCCAGTACTCCTTAGATCTAAGGAAATTCTCCATCACCATGCTCCAATGGTCATAGTGACCATCAAAGTGATGAATTGCAGGTTGAGTAAAAGTTTCTATTGCCATCAACTTGATCGAAGATACCGTCTCTGTTGCGATCATCTTGCTTGAAGGTACCATCGATAAATTAAAGGTACTATTGCACTACACTTATTGTTTTGCTACTACAAAAATAAAGCTACTACTATATCACTCATCTCCACTATTTTTCTGTTTAAAAAATACTCCACTAAAATATGCTTTGATACTGATATTTCATCATTATTATATTTATATTCCTTATATTTAGTCTTAATAAGAAATTATTATGAGTAATTTGATGACGTTGGGCTTATTTAAATTAAGTGAGCTTAATTTAGATTAATGAATTTTAAATGTATTTTTATAATATTTTTTTAACGAATGTTATAAGTCCCACATTGGATAGGAAGACTTTGAGTTAAAGCCTTATAAATAGGAGTAGTACTCTACCCATATGGACGTGTTTTCCTAGGAGCTAATGGGATAAGCCATCTACCAGGGATAATATCCATGAGGCTCTATAAGGTATTTGGTATTAGAAATGGCTTAGTCATATGTGCAACTCGATGACGGGTTGACCCCAAAGAAGGGTGAAATGTAAAGTCTCACATCGGGTAGGAAGACCCTGGGTTAGGGCTTTATAAGTGAGAGTAGTACTCTCTCCACATAGACGCATTTTCCTATAAGCTAATGGGAGATGCCATCTTCTAGGAAGAATAAAACCCTGAAGCTAATGGGAGAAGCCATCTACCGAGGACAATATCCATGAGGCTCTGATACCAAACACCTTATAGAGCCCCGTGGATATTGTCCCCAGTATATGGCTTCTCCTATTAGCTCCAAGGTTTTGTTCTTCTTAGAAGATGGCTTCTCCCATTAGCTCCCAGGAAAACACATCCATATAGGGAGAGTACTACTCCCACTTATAAGGCCCTAGCCCAGGGTCTTCTTACCCAATGTGGAACTTACATTTCCATTTCCCTTTAGGGCCAACTTGTCCTCCAGTTGCACATATAGCTAGGCCAGCTTTGATTCCAAACACTTTACAGAGTGTGACAACCCTACCTTCTAAACATAGTAATTATAGTTAGATATGCAATTAATAATTAATGATCAAGGTTTGAAGTCGTTACAGTTTATTACATTATAAAAATATAGAAAAATTTAAACCTTGATGTTAAGGTTATCACTAAATAACCACAAACAAAACAAAAATGTATAAGAGAAATCATACTACCATGAAGGGTTTACGATTCATCCATTCATCAGTTTCAACACACAAAAACCTCCCACAAGTATTCCTATATTATTTCCTAGCATTACCATTGAAGAAATTAGGGTTTCTAGGCTAAAGGAAGGAGTTTGGAGTTTTGCGCCGCGGCCCATACCATTCACGCCGCGGCTAAGTTACTATCTGGAATTACTGGGCAAATTTCTCAAATTTTGTCGTGGCGATAGCCGTGATGAGTTGGACCATTGCCGCAACAAAAATACCTCTTAGAGCTACTGTTCCAAGTCCCCCGACTCTTGCCTCGGTGTAATACACTTTTGCCGAAGTGAGATTTGCTACTGGACACCCCTCAGTTTGTTCTCTCGACTTGCGCCGCGGCAATATTTTTGGAGCCGCGACGTGGTTTCATTCTATTACCCTCCTGGGCAATTTTTTTTTACTCTGCGTCGTGGGGAGATTAATCGAGCCGCGGCGTTCCTCGCTACTATTACTCTCCAGGAAAATTTTATTCGCTTGCGCTGCGGCAGGATTACTCATGCCGTGGTGCCCCTCACTTCTATCACTCATTTGGCCACAGTGAAGCCTTCTTAGCCGCGGCATGACTCCCTCATATAACTACCTCTCCCAAATTTGGTCTCCTACACTCTAATTCTCATCTTAGGACTACCCTAGGTCCACTCTTGCTTATTTTATATGTCTCTAATGGTATTTATCTGCCCTATACACCTAGCTATTCTACCGTTTCCAATTCAAAATTTAAATGTAATTTTTCACTTCTCCAACTATCCTATACCGGCAAGTCCATAGCGTAATAACAAGAAGAACTCATACACTATTGGAAATTGAAATTCGATATGCATGCCGTCAGAGGTTTCATACATCAATGGTTCATATTACATCTAATACATCATATAATTATATTTCTAATAGTATACCATACCACAAATTTAGCAAAATACATACGTCAAGTGTTATGGGTTCATACATCTGATATCAAGCTAAAGTGAGGTCTAACTCCTCAATGAATACATTCTAGGTAATCAAAATGTAAGAGGCTACACTTGGCAACATGAATACATGATGATGCTATACAATAAAGAATTCAAAATTTAGCATCTATACTAAATAAGTCAGCCTATGTGCAGCCTTCTCCCTACATGATGAAGCTCATGGATTTTCATCCACTTGCTTCCCTTTATCCTTACCCGAAAAACCTTCACCTAAAATATTAATCCCATAAAAGGGGTGAGATATAAATCTCAGTAACCAAGGCAATTCCATCATATAATCCAGTTTAATTAGCATACATGCATAATTTCACATAAGTATCAAAAGAATATCAGTCATATCAGTAAATGAAACAATTAGGCTATCATGATCACTATCCCATACTAGCAATCATATTTTCATATGTTAAAGGCTATTAACACCAGGAGAGGCTCGTCCACGGCACTTACTCCCCATTGAGCACAACCAGGGTTCAGTGCATATGGAGTTTGATCATAACCCGGTGCCCGATCAAAGCACATGCACAGATGGCAGCCGCATCACAACTCCACCATGGACTCACAAGATCCAATCACAATACAATAGATAGCCAACTAATTCATTCAACATTTCAAATCATTCATGTATAGCAAGTATGAAATTAAAATAGATATATGCATGGAATTAATGTAAACTCGATTACCTCACTTGTAAACAATTGCAATAGCCATCAATAGTACAAAATGTCCCTATAACCATAGCATCAGATAATTATTACTCTAATTTATCATTAATAGTTGCAACAAGTACTTAAAGAATTTAAAATATTAATGTCTACCTATGAATTACTTACCCAGCCACTACAAGTCTTAAATTCGGATTTATGTGTCCTCTTCCAGAAACCTCAATGTTTCATCCAAAATCCTAAGAAAATTCATACAAAATTAATACTCATATTATAATCAAATCATTAGGGCCTCAAATTAATAGAATTACCTCAAAAAGAAGAGTTCATACCTATCTAATGACAGTCCTAGCCTCAACCTACGAATTTCCACCAAGCGAATCCCAAATAACCACATTTCAAATTTTGGGTATAGTGAAAATGCTCCAAATAAAAAACTAATTGGATCAAAATGAAGAGAAAGATGAGAGGATTAAGTTATATAACTATTACCTTAGCTAAATCTTGCTCTAGAAGTGGGAAAATATAGAAATATGCTAAGAACCTTAGCCTCTCTTTTGGACCTCCGATTTTCTCCTTTGTGTTTCAGAAAAATGGGATAGTGGCGGAAGCATTTAGGGTTTTAATTAGGTTTAAGTTAGGTCAAATATGGGTCATGGGTTGTTCTAAGGTCCAACTCCTAATGGGCTCAGATTTTTGCTTTATTGGGCTAGTTTTTAAGTTGTTGGGCTACAGAATTCTGTTGGGCTAGACCTAGTTTTAAGATCTCTATTGTTTTGGGTCTACACAAGGTTTATTAGGCCTTCCTAAAAGCCTATACAAGGTGGATCTTAGGCCTCTATCACATTAGATCAAGTTGGGTCTGCACCTAGCTTATTGAGCCTCCATTAACCTCTTATCTACTTAATTTAATTTGGGCCTAGATAAAGTTTCTATCCTAATTAAATCTTAAACCCATATTAATAATTTATCTCTCTAAAATCTCCATTCACTTAACTTGCCCAATTATCCCATTTTAATTATTCCTAATTAACCTAATCCATGATTAACACCTTAATTAATTATGGGGTGTTACACAGAGCCCCGTGGATATTGTCCTCGGTAGATGGCTTCTCCCATTAGCTCCTAGGAACATGCATCCATATGGGGAGAGTACTACTCCCACTTATAAGGCCCTAACCCAGGGTCCTCCTACTTGATGTGGGACTTACATTTCCACCCCGCTTTGGGACTAACCCATTTTCGGGTTGCACACGCGGTTAGGTTAGCTCTGATACCAAATACTTTACAGAGCCCTGTGGATATTGTTCTCGGTAGATGGCTTCTCCCATTAGCTCCAGGGTTTTGTGCTTCCTAAAAGATGGCTTCTCCCATTAGCTCCCAGGAAAACACGTCCACGTGGGGAGAGTACCACTTTCATTTATAAGGCCTTGACTCAGGGTCTTCCTACTCAATATAGGACTTACAGTTTGAACCAATCCAGGGTTTCTATAGTTTTCAGGGCCTCTAAGAACCCCAGGCAATGCAATGTTTCCATTTAAAAAGCTCTCATGTAAGTTGTTTAGAAAGTGTTCATATTTACGAAAATGTCATTACACTTTCGGCAATTTTATTAAACTACTTTAGTTCTGGTTTTCGAATATCTTAGACCTTGAATCCTCATTTTTCATTATTTAAATTTTATTCTAATTTTATTTGGTCTCAACTCATTCATTTCAGAGGACTTGCTTTTCATACTGACTCATTTCAATATTTTTACAAAAAACCAGATGTTACACTAGCTATATGTTGTTTCTTTATGTCACATTATGAAACCTACACCTCCAACTCTCAATCTATGAATTCTAAATTTTTTTCAAGGCTTCCTTTGATATTCTTCTATCATATCTAGTCTTAACCGAGGTTTAGAAAAATTTAAAACACTCTCTAGGTACATGCTTCAAGCTTGGCCAAAACATGCACTATAAAAAGAGCCTATAGAGTTTTTCAATTTTCCTTGAAGGAAGGGGCACTTGGTTGGCTTCCTAGATGTCTTAAGAACTCAATTAAGGTCTCACATAAGCTAGGACATTCTTGGAAGAAACCAAATTTTGTTATATGTTTAAGAATCCCTAGGTTCCCATTCTTGAATCCTAATGGTTTTCCTTTAGATTTCATGGCATTTACTAGCTTCCCATACTCTAAAACCCAGGTTCCTTGCTTGCTTTTGGTTAGAAACTACTCCCTTCTACAAGCTTTCAAGGTGGCCGAACAACACACAAGAGAAACAAGGAAGAGAAAGCAAGAAAATCCATAAGACTTACCTTGATTCCTTAGCTTCTTCAAGAGCTCTTTCACTTGATATGGGATTCTCCTCAAAACTCTAATCTTCTCCTTTTGAGCCAGATCCAAAATAGCCCCAAATAAGTTACCAAGGCCATAGAAAGAAAGGGGAGAAGAAGGAGAACATCTTTTGTAAAAGAAGAACTACAAAATCCTACACTTTTCCTTATCTTTTCTTGGATTTTTCTTCCTCTTCTTCCTCCTTCTTGGTGCATTCTTTTGGGTAGAGCTTTCCTCTATTTTGATTAGACACAAGGTTGGTTAAAAGAAGGAGCAAGGTGGGACGCCACTTACGATGCAAATTAAAAGAAATTTGTTCATTAAAATTCTATTTACATCCCATCTTCTTGGCTAATTCATTTATACTCATTTTAATTCCTTTTTTAGAATCATTTTTTCCATCATAAAATTTAGGTCTTAAAACTTATAAAATAACTTTGGAATCACTCAAATTGGATTAAAAACCTTTTCAAACGAAAGGGTCAAAGTTCGGATTAACCGACGTTCAAAAACATACATTGGAAGGGGTTTGAACTAGTCTTGGGGTTTCTATGGTCTTTAAGGCCTCAAAGAACCTATGGCAATTCAATTTTTCTATTTAAAAATCCTTCCTGTGAGTTTTCTAAAAAGTGCTCATATTTATGAAAATGCTATTATGCTTTTGGCAATTTTATTGAACTATTCAAACTCTAGTTTTCGGGCATCTTAGACTGTAGATTCTTATTTTCCATTATTTAAAATTTTATGCTAATTTCATTTGGCCTTAACTCACTCGTTTCAGGGGATTGCTTTTCAAACTGACCCATTTCGTTATTTTTATGAAAAACGTAATGTTACATAAATGATGAGTTGACTATTCATATTTGTGAGCTACTATGGACTATAAGTGTGCCTTGGTAGATAAAGTTGTGACCATGCTCTTGTTTATGCATATGTGTCATGACTGTGCTCTTCTTTATGCATATGTGTTGTGACCATGCACAAAGTTGTGATTGTGCTCTTATTTATGCATATGTGTGGTGACCGTGCACAAAGTCATGAGCATGCTCATTTTGTGGGAGAAGTTACATGATTGTGCCTCTCCCTAGGTTAATAGCTAATAATTAAGTTTATGGATATTTGGTTACTAATATGGAATAGTAATCACCTCATAGTTAAACTTACTCATTTCATTATGCAAGCATTCCTCTTTTATGATTATGTTATCTAAAGCATCATAGTAGGTTATTCTATATTGTATCATTGAAACTTCATTCTAATTATTGAGATTTAATATCTCACTTCAGTCGTGGACTAACTTTTCAGGTGAAGGATCCTTTAATGGTGGCAAGGAGAAGCCATCAGAAAGCTGACCTTACTGCCTTAGGTTTGTGCAGGGTTGGTATTTACTTTGAACTAAGGTAAATGTAAATCATGGATATCATGTATATATAATTACAATAAAAATCATGTTGCATCATGACTTGCCAAGCATAAGATTTCATACGTTATGTACAAATGGGGTTAACATTCCTCTTAGCATGATCTTTTGATTATTTTATGTATAATCCTTTATTGTAGATATGGAATTATGCATAAAATCTAAGATAAAGCTTACCTTTCTTCAATTGATAGATATGGCTATCATGGAATTTTGTAACTTGTGATTGTATATGAATTGTCCTAAATAAATTATGCTAGGTTGATCTTTGGTTGAAAGATAAGTTTTAAGCTTAACATGTAGGGTGGGATGGGTGACTTGGGAAGCCATTGAGTCAAATTTTAATTTAGAGAGATCTTAGTCATAGCTATATCTAATTTGGGAAGTTTGATCAATGGAATCTTATCTCAAGAGGTTTGGTTAGTATTGGTAAGATTTAGAATTGTTAAAGTGGTTGTTACTTTCAAATGTATGCATTGAGGTTTAAGATACCCATTTTTGACATTCCTTGTGATAGCTTAGTTCTTTTGGCCTAGAAAAATGTCTATATGCATTTGGGACTTGTTGCAAGTGGTTTGGATAGGATTGGTCAAGAATTGGCAAGTTTGGGTATGTCACATGAGGCTTTAAGACCCTTTTTTACTGTCATAACTTAGTATTTTTTATTTTTTATTTTTGGTTTTGATATGGATAGTAGCGTATGAAGTCTAGAGGTTAAGTGTTGAACTAATAGCATGCAAAGTCATGACTTCACTTCTCCAAGTCATAACTTCAAAGCCAATGTTTCATGAAGTCAAGACTTTAGCCTTGGAGTATTGAGACTTCATTTTTCTTGGCTAGTTTCTTAGGAGTAGCTTAAAGGAGTTTGATGTATGATGTTCGTAAGTAAGGTCTCTTAGAGTTAAGTTAATGGGCTAAAGTTTAAAATGAGCAAGTACAAGTGTTTTCCATAGTTAGAAACTCCCAAGGGTAGTTGTCCATCCTACAGTTAACTCCAGAAGATAAAAATGATGCATGGAAATAACTTGGAGTCAACTCTAATGGGATAGAGCTAACCACAAATAAGTTTAACTAAATGAATGGGTATCTTGTAGTTAATTCCCACCTAGACATAGTTAACTCCATTCCAATTAACAACAAAAGGTTAACTATAGTAGTAGTAGTAGTAGTAGTAGTAGTAGTAGTAGTAGTAGTATTAGTAGTTGTTAACTAGAAGTTAGATGTTGTTAACTAATTCCCTAGTTGGCTAATAAATTGTTTACTTAGATGAGATATAGAGTAAGGATTACTAGTGTTGAATCTTGTGCAATTCAACAAGTTCAATATATATATATATATATATAAGGGTTTAAATTTTTTTACTTTTCCTTTGACCATATAATAGAATAATCTTTCATAGGGGTATATTTTAGTATTATTAACTAAACCTTTTAGGTTTAGCTTATTTATTAAATAAGGTGTAATAAATGATACCTTAGGAGAATTACCAAAGACAAAGAATATAGAAATGAGAAAGGCTATTTTTATAAAGAAGTTTTGCTAAACTCATGAGCCTAAGACCTATGAAGAAGAGATCTATTTATAAAAGGCTTTATGGTATTTGAAATTTAGATGGAATGTATCGTTGTCAAGAAAAAAATCCTATCAATTAAATTTGAATAGAACATATTTTCTTTAAATTTAGTCAGTTAAATTGAATTTCAAATAGTTTGTTAGTTCACATAATTATCTAATTTATTTAAATAACTTATTTGAATTCATTTAATCTATTTACTTAGAACAATCTACTACTACTACTACTACTACTACTAATAATAATAATAATAATAATAATAATAATAATAATAATAATAATAATAATAAATTACTTAAACTAATTATTATACAAATCCCTATTATCAAAATTTAGTTGGTTATAGATAAAGCTATTTGAATTTAATTAATCCCTTTATATTAGAACATATCCAAAACTAACCAATTACTTAAATTAATTAAGTTTCCTTTATAAGAATTTATCTGATTAAACTAAATAATAAAAAAATGTTGCATGTCATATGGATACATTCCATGATCATTTTGCAACATCTCTTACTTGTACACATAGGTATTAACATGCTATCTGATGACTCCCTAATTTAGGATGAAAAAAAAATAAATTTGAGATTAAATTAGGGAGGTAAAGTACTTTTCTCTTGATTAATAGGATTAAATGTATATTTAATCAAACAAAATAAATAAAGTATTTTCATTGCAAAATCTTTATCAGTTTGAGCCTTATTTTATGATTGATTTCAATTTCAGGGAAAATTAAAAGATTGAAGAAAGAATTGAGAAAAGAAAGGGAAGCTGAGAAGTGAAAAATACAAGTGGAACAAGTCCTCTCGCTACAGCCAGAACTCAATTCGCTGTAGCGAGGATGCGACTTCGTTATAGCGAGAAAAGTGCTTCACCATAGCAAAGTCGCGAGGCATACAAATTCCAGGGAGCAACTCGCCATAGCGCAGAAGTAGCGAGAGCAGCAGAAATTGGGGAATCTATGAGAACTCACTATAGCGAGAGGCATTCCTCGCCATAGCGAGATCAACCTCTGAAACGCACAACTTTGGTTAGCAAGCTAAAATAGAGGAGAGGAGGCTAGGGCTTCATGATTTAGCGAAGGGAGAACGATCTGGCTGACTATAAGAAGAGGAAAACGCACAAGAGGTGTTAGGAAAGCTTCAACTTGATCAGGAATTAATTGATTCTATCATTTATTCTTCCGATTAGGTGTTTCTACTTTATCTTCCCTTTTAGTAGATGATTGTTGATATGTTTGCTGAGATTGTTTGTGGGTTTCAAGCCATGAGCAGCTAAATCTTGTAACTTTTAGGGGTTTTATGAACCTTTAGTCTTTAGAGATTATTTTCTTTTTGATTATGCGGATTATTGAAGACTTTAGTGTTTAATCTGAATTGTAGTTCATTCTATTGATTGGCCTCCTTTAGTTTGATTATCGATTGGGTAATTAACCTTTGAAAGAAGGGAATTGCTTATAGACCATTGGTTAAACAACTTAAGATTAGATATAATCTAATTTGCACTTGAGATAGAAATATACTCAAGGGCCCTAGGTAGTCGAGATAAGGTTTGAACTTAATTAAGTAGTAACTACTCCTTTGAGATATCAAGAGTGAGTTGATATAGGGGTTTAAATGGATCGAAAGACATTTGCGCCCAATTAGACCTTAACTTTAAAATTTACATTAAGCCAATTAATTGAAAGGGGAATGATTGACATTGTGGATAAAGGGGATTAGAATTCCTAGGGTGTTTTTAATTACATACCTTCGACTAAAACCATGTTTCATTATTGTTAATTGCATTTGAATTAATTTTCATAAAAAACTCAATTACAATTTGATTTGTTTAACTAAAATGAACATGAGAATTTTAATGCCTAATCACCAATCGTACTGATTCTCTGAGGGATTGACCTTGATTCACCACGTACTACTTCTATGACCCGTATACTTGCAGTGTCATTATCTAGTGAGCATCAAGTTTTTAGCGCCGTTGTCAGGGAATCAAGGCAATTAGTGAAGAGAATTAAAGGGCTTTGAATAATTTTAACTTAAACACTTAGCTTCCTTCATTTACTCTTTTGGTTATTTACGTGTTCAGTTGTTAGTTATAGTAATTTTATTAATACGTCCTTAATAATTATCTTTTGGTTTCTTTGGTTTAGTGAGACTCTTGATCTGCACTCCTTTGTTTTCACAGGTACATAGTTTATGCCACCTAAATCCAGATCCAATAGGACACCTAGAAAGACAAAGAGTTTGACGGATATTTTGGCTGAGGGGTCTACACTAATCCAACCTGAAAGTGAGATAATCGTTCCTACTACAAATATGGAAAACGAAGATAATCAGAATCGCACTATCAAGGATTTTGTGGAAAGAACCATGAGAACCACTCAGCCTAGCATTGTAGTACCAAATTTTCAAGCTACTAATTTTGAGCTAAAGCCTGTGATGATCTCCATGTTGCAGCTCAATGGACAATTTACTAGTGAGAGGTCCGATGAAGATCCCAACCGTCACATTTTGTCATTTTTGGGAGTGTGTGATTCATTCAAGTAGAATAGAATACCAAGGGATATTCTGAGGCTTAGATTGTTCCCATTCTCTCTACAAAGAAAGGCTAAAGAATGGTTGTTGACCTTACCGGAGGGTTCAGTTGACACTTGGGATAAGCTAGAGGCAAGGTTCAGAGCTCGCTTCATTCTAAATAATAGAATAACGGATGCCTATCGTGAGCTCATCAACTTTAAGCAAGTTTCAGATGAGCATTTGTATGCTGCATGGCAGAGATACAAACATTTGCTCCGCCAGTGCCTGAGTCATGGAATGGATAACTGTGCCATTGTTCAGAATTTCTGCACACACCTAACTCCACAAACTAATACTATGTTGGATGCCATTTTAAATGGGCGTTAGGATGAAATGCCTGTAGATGATGTTATTCTGGCTTTGAAGACATTATTTGAGAGCTATGTGCAAAGAGGGGTTGATAAAAGGATGACTGCTAATGTTGTTAGCACTCAAGAAGACTCTTCCGTACCACTTGTAACTATTCTCTCCGCTCTAAACAAGAGATTTGATATGTTGGAATCTCAAGTGCAGCAAAGCCAACATATGAATATTTGTTCTACTCAAGTGACCCCAACTGCTTGTAAAAATTGTAGGGATTTACACTCAACAGAGTACTGCCTCTTTGCATCTACAGAATTAGTTAACTATGTGGGGAACTTTCCAAAGAATCAGAACCCATACTCAAACACCTATAACCCTGCATGGCATAATCATCTGAATTTTTCTTGGAAGAATGGTCCATCACTTAATCAACTATCATCTTTTAGAGCAAGGCTAACTCAGCCTCCTAGGTTCTCTCAAGTGACAAGGCAAAATGTGCCTATTCAAGAGCCCAAAACAAATCTAGAGGATGTGTTGGCTAAGTTCATGACCACTCAGATCAAGAATAATGAAGAGTAAGCTAGTATTAATGCAAGGGTGGATTCCTCCCTTAAGAATATAGAGGTACAGATGGGGCAGCTAGCGTCTGCTGTGAATGCACTGCATCAAAGAGGTTTGCCAAGTGATACAATTCCTAATCTAAGGAGAGATGGTAAGGACAAATGTAAAGTTATCGCTTTGAAAAGTGGTAAAGAGCTCCCTGAAGTATAAGTTCAAGTAAAGGAACCAACTAAGGTGAATTCCAAAGGTCCATCAAGTTCTATTTAGATTGAAGGTGAAGGACTTCAACAGAAAAAAGAGAAAAAGACTGCTAGTTTGAATGAAAAAGAAGAGGACAATAAAGGAAAGTATAAAGTGGAAAAGTCTGAAGAAAAGACAGTGGTGCATCCTAGAGTGATACCATTACCTCCATTTCCACAGAGATTGCAAAAGAAATCCTTGATGAGTAGTATAAGAAGTTTTTGGACATGTTTAAACAGCTTCACATTAATATCCCCTTCTCTGAAGCCTTAGAGCAAATGCCTAAATATGCTAAGTTCCTTAAAGACATGCTTAGCAAGAAGAACAGGTTCACCGAATTTGCAACAGTGGCTTTAACAAAGGAAACCACTAATATCCTCAAATCTAATCTCCCAACCAAGTGTAAAGACCCTAGTTCTTTTTTAATCCCTTGCATGATTGGGGATAAATTTGAGGGTTGAGCACTTTGTGATTTAGGATCTGCTGTGAATCTCATGCTCCTATCTATTTTTCGAAAGCTACAAATGGGTGAGGCCAACCTAACAACCGTCACCTTGCAACTAACTAATAGAAGAAGCCTTTCTTATCCATATGGAATCATTGAAGATGTGCTAGTGAAGGTTGGCCCGTTCATTTATCCTACTAATTTTATTATACTTGATATTGAAGAGGATAGAGATATCCCATTGATAGTGGGGAGGCCGTTTCTAGCTACTGGCAGGGCACTAGTTGATGTGAAAAAAGGAGAAATTATAATGAGGCTTGGAGATGAGCAAGTCACCTTTAGTGTAGAGAAAGCTATGAAGCATCTAGGTAGTATCGAAGAATGCTCACGGGTGTCTATTGTTGAGGAAGTAATTCAAGAAAAATTGAACTCTTATGCTTTCACCGATCCTCTTAAAGTAGTACTTGTTGGTAAACCAAGTATAGAAGAGGTGATGAGAATGGAAGTTAAGCACAAGCTTAATGTATTTTGACCTGTGGCTAAGCAGAATAGGCATTTTGAATCATTGGAGCTGACTTCACGAAAAACTCATGCTTTCCCACCCTCCATCGAGCAGCCTCCAAAGTTGGAATTGAAACCTCTTTCACCGCATCTAAAATATACTTATTTGGGGGAGAGAGAGACTTTACCAATCATAGTCTCATTTGCATTAACACTTCCCCAATAAAAGTAAGTGTTAAAAGTGTTAAAAGAGCACAAAAGAGCTATCGGTTGGACCATAGCTGATATAAAAGGGATTAGTCCAGCCATCTACATGCACAAAATTCTCTTAGAAGATGACTATAAGAAATCAGTGAAAAATCAAAGGCGATTGAATCCTATAATGAAAGAAGTGGTTAAGAAAGAGATTATTAAGTGGCTTGATACTGGTATTATCTATCCCATCTCGAATAGTGACTGGGTAAGTCCAGTGAAGTGTGTCCCTAAGAAGTGAGGCATGACAGTGGTGAACAATGAGAAGAATGAAATGATTGCTACAAGAACAGTTACAGGCTGGAGAGTTTGTATGAACTACAGGAAGTTGAACACAGCTACAAGAAAGGATCATTTTCCACTTCTATTCATCGATCAGATGTTAGATCGGTTAGCAAGAAAAGAATCCTTTTATTTCTTGGATGGCTATTCTGGATACAATTAAATTCTCATTGCACTTGAGGATCAAGAAAAAACCACTTTCACATGTCCATATGGCACTTTCGCATTTAGACATATGCCTTTTGGATTGTGTAATGCTCTTGTCACATTTCAAAGGTGTATGATGTCAATTTTCTCTGACATGATTGAGCATATCATGGAAGTTTTTATGGACAACTTCTCAGTATTTGGCATCACGATTGAAGAATATCTGGATAATTTCACACGGGTTTTGCAAAAGTGTGAGGATACCAATTTGGTTCTAAATTGAGAAAAGTGTCACTACATGGTTTGTGAAGGTATAGTGCTTAGGTATAAAGTGTCAAAAAGAGGATTGGAAGTGGATCAAGCTAATGTTTCAGTGATTGAGCAATTACCACCACCCACCAATGTGAAAGCTATTAGAAGTTTCTTGGGGCACGCTGGGTTCTATTGGAGATTTATCAAAGATTTCTCAAAGATAACGAAGCTTCTATCTCAATTACTTGAAAAGGATACCCCTTTCAAGTTGGATGCAAATTGCTTGAAAGCTTTTGAAGAGCTTAAGCAAAGACTTATTACCGCACCAATTATAGTGGCTCTTGACTGGTCACTACCCTTTGAGGTTATATGCGATGCAAGCGATTATGCGGTTAGAGCTATACTTGGCTAGAGATATGGTAAGATTTTTCATCCTATTTACTATGCAAGAAAAACTCTAGCTAGAGCACAGGTAAATTACTCAACTATTAAAAAAGAAATGCTTGCTCTTGTCTTTGCTTTTGAAAAATTTAGGGTATATTTGATGGGCACTAAAGTTATAGTTCATACTGATCATGCTGTTATCAGATATCTTTTGTGTAAGAAAGAATCTAAACCTAGACTAATTAAATGGGTTTTATTATTGCAAGAATTTGATGTGCAGATTGCTGATAGGAAAGGAACTGAAAACCAAGTTGTTGATCACTTATCTAGGCTTGTGAATAGTTCTGAGTACGTGGATAATTTATTGATTAATGAGAGTTTTCCTAATGAGTCTGTATTTGCTGTGAATTGTGTATCTGTGCCTTGGTATGCTAATTATGCTAACTACTTGGTCAGTGGTATTGTGTTTGATGAATTAAATTCTTATCAAAAGAAAAAGTTTTTACATGATGTGAAATGGTTTGTGTGGGATGAACCATTTTTGTATAAGAAATGTGCTGACCAAATGTTGCGAAAGTGTGTGCCTTAAACTGAACAAAATGACATTCTTCATGCTTGTCATGTTGCTCCTTATAGTGGTCATTTTAATGGCCAACGTACTGCTTACAAAGTGTTGCAATCTAGATTTTATTGACCTTCACTATTTAAAAATTCTTACTTATTTGTTTGTCAATGTGATGCATGTCAGAGAACAGGTAACATCTCAAGGAGGCATGAAATGCCCTAATCTGGTAAAATTGTTTGATGTATGGGGTATAGATTTTATGGGGCCTTTTGTTTTATCTAAAAACCATCAATATATATTAGTTGCTGTTGAATATGTGAGTAAGTGGGTTGAGGCTGTTGCTTGTCATTCTAATGATGCCAATATAGTGGTGCAATTTTTGAAAAAGAATATTTTTACTCGATTTGGCACACCTAGGGCAATTATTAGTGATGGGGGGACTCATTTTAATAATAAATTGTTCAATGGTTTGCTTGCAAAATATAGAGTCACCCATAAAATGGCATTGGCTTATTACCCTCAAACCAACGAGTCGTGTGAAGTGTCCAACAGAGAAATAAAAAGAATCTTGGAAAAAACTATAAGTTCCACTAGAAAGGATTGGGCGGATAAGCTCGATGATGTTTTATGAGCATACAGGACTGCTTTTAAATCTCCAATAGGTATGTCTCCCTATCAATTAGTTTTTAGCAAAACTTGCCATTTGCCCATTAAGCTAGAGCATAAGGCCTTTTGGGCTATAAAAAAATTGAATTTTGATATGACTAAAGTGGGTGAGAAAAGACTAATGCAACTCAACAAGTTGGATGAGTTTAGATTGCAAGCTTTTGAGAGTTCTAAAATTTACAAAAAAAGAACTAAAAGAGTTCATGATAGCCACATCTTACTAAAGGAATTTGAACCTGGAGACCTTGTGTTACTTTATAATTCTCGGTTGAAGTTGTTTTCAAGTAAATTAAGATCAAGGTGGTCTAGTCCGTTCAAGGTGATCTCTGTGACATCTTATAAAGCCATTGAAGTTTAAGATGAGAAGTCAAGAGATCAATTTAAAGTAAATGGTCAAAGGCTTAAGCATTATCTGGGTGGCAAGATAGACCGGCAGACAACAGTCTATAGCTTGGCTCAACCTTCGTAATTGGCTAACAAAGTCCGGTTGAGGACTATAAACCAAGCGCTCCTTGGGAAGCAATCCAAGTTTTCTTCTTGTTCGTATGTTTGAGTTTTCATTCTTGTGTTTTTGTTTTGACCTTCCTTTTTCTTTGTGTGTTTTGTAGGTTAGGTTTTGGTGTCAAAGTGTTGAATATCAAAGGAATAAGTAGTTAGCAGGAAATAGCAACTTTAGACATGATTTTCAAGGAGTTTCTAACCTTGCTTTGAATTACAAATCTTTATTCTAGTAATATTGATCATCTGCTATGTTGGTTAAGGTTTGAGGGCAATGGGTTGAGTTGATAGGAAGTATAAATAGGGTCAGAGAATACTTACTTAAATATTCAAGCATTCTAAAAGAAAATCGTTATAGCGAGGAGTCCACCTTGCTATGGTGAGGCTGCTTGTTTTACATCTGGTACATTAACCAGAGAGTTCCTCGCTATGGCCGAGCTGTGGCGAGTCAGAGTAAACAATGTTAAGTGTTATCGCTACAGTGAGAAGACCATTTCGCCATAGCAAGATCTCAGTATCCCAACTTGGTACAAAGTCCAGAAAGTATGTCGCTGCAGTCTGGCTATGGCGAGTAAAGTGGAACAAATTTTTTCGAAGTTTCCTGGCTATTGCGAGAGGGCCAACTCGCTATAGCGAATGTAGCATGCTCTTGGACCAGTACAAATACCAGAGAGTTTCTCGCTATAGCTCAGCTATAGCGAGATTCGTCAGTTCTCAAGAATTATCCAAGTATGTTCGCCATTACGAGAGTAACTTTCGCTATTGCGAAGACAACAGCTGATAACCTCCCTAAATTCATGCCTTTTCAGCACATTTTCCTTTAATTAGGAATATCTTTTGATATATTTTTGTATATAAAGTATACTCAAAATAGGAAAATGTGCATTTTTTTGATACCTGAGCTTAACTGACTCAATTTGAGTTAAATTATGCAAACTTTGACCTTAGTTTAGGAATATTTTGGTTTATTTATAAATTCATACTTTTTGCAGATATAGTTGGGATTCAAAGCTAATAGCTGATGACTAAAGTTGCAACGTTCGCCGCGGCCAATTAGTTTGTTCGCTGCGGCCAATTGTTGCGTGGAGGAAGGAGCAAGCAGAGACCTATTCGCCGCGGCCAATTCTGTTGTTCGCCGCGACCAATTTGTCGTTCAGAAAAGCTGTGCAAGCCCGAGAGCATTTAGCCGCGGCGAATAATATGTTAGCCGCGGCGAACAAATGGTTTATTGAAACACTGCATTTTGAGGTCTGAGGAACTCTAGGGTTGGATATATTCACAATTTCGACGAGGAGAGGCATTCTTCGACTTCTGGGCAGTACTTGGGAGCTGGTGTGCTAGGGTTTGGAGTGTGAAGGGTGGTTAGAGCCAAGGATTGAAGTTTCAAGAAGATTTGAAGCCATTTCCATCGGTTTTGTTGATCCTCTCCCTCTCCTTTGCTTGTATTCTGTTATGGGTTTGATCTCAGAGGTTTTTGTAAACTTGTAGCTGAATATGAGTAGCTAAATATTTGTTCTAGGATTATCTTAAACCCTTGTATGGAGTAACATCTGACTCTCTTCCGCCTCCATTAATTAATGATATATATGTGCTGATTTTACTTCATTTGTAATGCTTCTGGTTGATTGGCCAATAATCAGTTGTGTGTTTGCTTGAGTGAAGCTTGAGAGAGCTAGCTTGAGTGTTGAACTTGAGTTAAATCATGCAGGAACTTGAAATTTAAGTATTGAATGGATGGTTTAGTTGGTGAGGTAGAAATACACTCATTAACCTTGTGTAGTCAAACTTGGGTCTGAGCTTAAAATTAGAGTTTCTTTAGTTGTAAGAGAGTTTGAACAACTAAGGGAATTAAATACTTGTTTAGGACTTGAGAGAGCTTTTACAAGTAGTAATTGATTCCTAGACTAGTGCATATAGTTGTTGATAATTGTTGGTGAGAAGAGATTATTCTTGTACTATGAGATACAAAGGGGGAAAGATAATCCTATATCCCTTACAAGCTTGGAGTCGAACAGGATCTCTTAACTTCATTTATACATTCATTTGCAAAGTTAACTCTTTTATTTACACCCATCTTCACTATACAATTGTTATGCTCAACCTAGTTTAAAACATAAATTTAATGATCAATCAAATTCAACTTCAATCCTTGTGGGAACGATAATCTTTTTATACTACTTTGTCACGGCCCGTGCACTTGCGGAATAAGCTGTTTGGTGAACAGCAGCCATGCTTGTAGTACTAATTCCAGAGTAGTCCTCGCTATTGCCTAGCAATACCGAGGTCACTGACCATATCCATCTAAAAAAAAAAATTTTGACTAACACGTAGCCTAACAATTCCCTCTCTCTCATTCTCGCAACCCCTTGCTATTGTGCCTCTGAGCTTTCCTCCCTTTTCATCATTTTCTTCGGCCAAATTTCTCTCTTTCAACGCTCCCATTCCCCTCGGGCCACACTCTCCTTGCATCAGGTCAGTTGATTGTCCCTTTTATCTCCTAATTCGTGGTTGTTTTAGTCGCTTCTGTGGGCATTAGGGCTGATTTTTGTTTTGCATGAATCTGTGTAATCAGGGGTGAATCAGTTAATTTTTCTGCTTGTGCTTTGTTGGTCGACTGTTTCTGTGTAGGAAGCTTCCATTAATTTGGTATTTTATGGCCTGAATCAACTTTCCTGGAAACTAGTTTGTTCTCGCTATAGCGAGTTCGAGCATTTTCCAGAAAATGCTATTTCTTTTCTGGGCGTTTTCTCCTTTGTTTGCATCCATCTTCTCTTTTCTCCTATCCCCTTGTATGCTTTTCGAGGTTTATTCCCTTATTACAAGCATGTCACTTGTATTTAATTCATCAATTTTATCTTTTCCTCATTATGCATGTAAGCATTCCATTTCCCCATATTATTATGTGGTTCTCTCTTACTGCTAACACTGATTTCTATCCATTTCTTATTTGAATTTCACAGTGATGGCTCCCAAAAAGCAAACCAAGACTGTTGCAGCTTCCTCCTCAAAGCAAAAGAAGCAATCTTATGATAAGGATCGGTTTACTTCAGCCAGAGCCGAATTCCGTTTTAAGAGGCTCTTCTCTGACCGGGGTGTGGTGGAAGACAGATTATATGTGCCTCATGTCTTGGATCTTACATACCCTGACTTTGAGTGGCATGGATTGCACGGTTTCACCAAAAAGCCGATGCATTGGATACCGCTCATCATCCAAGAACTTTACGCAAATTTTGAGGACACTGAGGAAAAGGAAGATGAATATTATTGCCGCTCTGCCTGGGTATGCATCAATGAGAAAGTCTTTCAAGACTTCTATAAGTTACCCGACATCGCGGAATGCGCTTTCCAATCCTACTTGGAGAATCCGCAATCTATTCCATGGGAGGAGGTGGAAACCACCATTGCACAGGAAGGACGAGCCAGGTTAGTCAATAAAGTCTATCCAATCAATCAATTGAACAAGCCTGCTCGGTTTTAGCTACAATTCATCACCAGCAACATTCTGACGAGTTCCCATGGGTCTGATATGATCCAAGAACGAGCAACGTTGACTTGGTGCTTCATGACAAGGCAGCGGGTGAATATCCCTCGACTTATGTACTTTAACTTCAAACAAGTGGCGAGGTCTGATAGGGCAAGCTTGGCATACCCCCATATGCTTACTGAATTAGTCACTATGGGGGGGGGGGGAGCCGAGTCTCTAAAAATGACGTGCAGTTCAAGTCGAAGGGCCCCTTTAAATATGACAATATGAAAGATGAGCTGGAGCGTCCTCACAGACATTGGGCACCTACATAGGCATAGCCTGAGGCATCTCTACCTCCTCCTCCCCAGCGATTGCGTACTCCAGAGCCGATGCAGCATGATGCACCATCTCACATTGAGTTTGAGGGCTGGGTGGGGGAGTCCATTGATAGGCTGGAAGGGCATGTCCTGTCAATGAAGGACCAGTTGCAGATGCTTATGGACTATCTGATGTCTGCACCTCCACCTCCAGAGGTTTCTCCATCGTCAGTGATCGTTCTCCCACAGGACCCTGTACTGCAGGACAGGCCTGGGCCTTCTGATTCATAAGACCCTTCTATCCCTTGCATGCTTTTTCTTTTTATTGCCCTACTTTACAATTTGGGATAACTGTATATGGATAATTGTATCTCGCTATGTTTTTTGAATCTTGCGCTGGCTAATCCCATGCTTCATATATCATTTCTAATGCCAACTTCCTGTTTGCTGCATCATCTTTATCTATTTTTGGTCTGTCAGATGCAGGAGTTGTTCGCGCATGCCCCTCTCGTCCTATTTTTTTCTTATCAGGGGAGTCTTGTCACTTTATCTCTCCCTACATCCCTTCCCTTCGCCCCAGTTGCTTCTATTTTTCTGCTTTTTTATTTCTTCTTTTTTACACATTGTGGATAATGTTCACTTTAAGTGTG
This sequence comes from Erythrophleum ivorense, assembly GCA_026724425.1. Lineage (NCBI taxonomy): Eukaryota > Viridiplantae > Streptophyta > Magnoliopsida > Fabales > Fabaceae > Erythrophleum > Erythrophleum ivorense. The sequence continues at coordinate 42,772,789 of JAIUCV010000005.1, forward strand.
GGGGAGGGTAAACATAGGCTAGGCGGATATATAAATTCAGTTAATAAGGAAAAATTCATCAATAATAAGCAAGCCACCATAATGTCTCCAATTTTAACTAGATTTAGCCCTTCCTGCTTTAGATGAATACTAATCAATGAATATGGGGGTAAAGCAAACTTGAAATGAACAAAGTAAGTAATGTAGTTGTAGTGTGCACCCAAAATAGGAGCACGTATCCATAAGATGATTATTGAAGTTGTTTAAACTTTCTCTTTAGTTAGCCCCCATTTATTTTTTTTAGATCTCCCCAATTTATCTGCTTCTGATGGATATCTGATTGTCATTTGAGAGGGATATTTAGTGCTAAAAAAAAGAAAAAAAAAACTCTACTCCAATGGTTGAAATCACTTAGTAACCAGGGTTTTGCACCAAAAAGTGTGAACTTTCGCGTCAAACGGTGGTAAAACTAAGAGTATGCTAGTAAGCACTCTGAAGATTTCCTTAATCTGAGTAACCGGGTGGCTTTATAACCAATGTTGTCATTCGCGTCAAAAGGATCAAGAGAACTGAGGAGGCAAGAAAAAAAGAAAAAGGGCAAAAAAATGATTATGTTGAAAGTAGTTCTATGGTGAACAATAAAAGCCTCTCTTAATGAATTTTGATGATTGAAGTTAGACCGAATAATTGGATTGGGTCTTGAAAATGTAATGAGGGTTTATTGAAGGTTACTTGATTGCTTCTTGAAAATCTATCGGTGGAGCACACACACACTTTAGAAATTAGGGTGTTGCTGTGATTACATTGTTTTCGAAATTCAATTTAAGTTTTGCTGAGCTTCTGCTTCTGACATTGGTTTCATTCTAAGAGTGGGGGGGATATGAAATGATGGTTGATTAGGTGTTTATTGTGGAAAAGAAGTAAATAAATAATCACATTATTTGATAATTTCTTAGAATTGCTTGAGGATAAGTAATGATTTAAGTGTGGGGGAGTTTGATGACTCCCTAATTTATGATGAAAAAGGAATAAATTTGAGATTAAATTAGGGAGGCAAAGTACTTTTCTCTTGATTAATAGGATTAAATGTGTATTCAATCAAACAAAATAAAGAAAGTGTTTCCACTGCAAAATCTTTATCAGTTTAAGCCTTATTTTATGATTGATTTCAATTTCAGAGAAAAGTAAAAGATTGAAGAAAGAATTGAGAAAAGAAGGGGAAGCTGAGAAGTGAAAAATACAAGTGGAACAAGTCCTCTCGCTATAGCTAGAACTCAATTCGATGTAGCGAGGATGCAACTTCGCTGTAACGAGAAAAGTGCTTCGCCATAGCAAAGTCGCGAGGCATACAAATTCCAGGGAGCAACTCGCCATAGCACAGAAGTAGCAAGAGCAGCAGAAATTGGAGAATCTATGAGGAGAATCTATGAGAACTCGCTATAGCGAGAGGCATTCCCCGCCATAGCGAGATTGGCCTCTGAAATGCATAGCTTTGGTTAGCGAGCTAAAATAGAGGAGAGGAGGCTAAGGCTTCATGATTCAGCGAAGGGAGAATGATCTGGCTGACTAGGAGAAGAGGAAAACACATGAGAGGTGTTGGGGAAGCTTCAACTTGATCAGGAATTCATTGATTCTGTCATTTATTCTTCCGATTTAGTGTTTCTACTCCATCTTCCCTTCTAGTAGATGATTGTTGATATGTTTGCTAAGATTGTTTGTGGGTTTCAAGCCATGAGTAGCTAAATCTTGTAACCCTTAGGGGTTTTATGAACCTTTAGTCTTTAGAGATTATTTTCCTTTTTGATTATGCGGATTATTGAAGACTTTAGTGTTTAATCTGAATTGTAGTTCATTCTATTGATTGGCCTCCTTTAGTTTGATTATCGATTAGGTAATTAACCTTTGAAAGAAGAGAATTGCTTATAGACCATTGGTTAAACAACTTAGGATTAGACATAATCTAATTTGCACTTGAGATAGAAATATACTCAAGGGCCCTAGGTAGTCGAAATAAGGTCTGAGTTTAATTAAGTATTAACTACTCCTTTGAGATATCAAGAGCGAGTTGATATAGGGGTTTAAATGGATCGAAAGACATTTGCCCCAATTAAACCTTAACTTTAAAATTTACATTAAGCCAATTAATTGAAAGGAGAATGTGACATTGTGGATAAAGGGGATTAGAATTCCTATGGTGTTTTTAATTACATACCTTCGACTAAAACCATATTTCATTATTGTTAATTGCATTTGAATTAATTTTCATAAAAAACTCAATTATAATTTGATTTGTTTAACTAAAATGAACATGAGAATTCTAATGCCTAATCACCAATCGTACTGATTCTCTGAGGGATCGACTTTGATTCATCATGTACTACTTCTACGACCTGTACACTTGCAGTGTCATTATCTAGTGAGCATCATTATCTCTCTTTCTCAAAGTCTAGTTCTCATAGTCATCTAAGGGAAATGGAATGTGCAAGCATTCAAGAAAGGGTACCAATGAGTAATATTGTATCAAGCTACCATCTAACTAACATAACACCTACTCAATGTCACAATATACCCTCAAGTCATCTTAATCACTAAGGGTGCATACCAAGCTCAGTGGCCTAATGGGCCTGATCTTATCTAGCCAAATCAAGCAAGTTAGGCCATGCTAAAAGAAAGGTTAAGCCAACCCATATAACTAAGCCAAATTGAGCATAGCTACCTCTAAGGGCCAATATGGCTCAGCCTGGTAGCTTAAATAAAAAAATTAAAAAATATATTTTTTATAAAGATTTATATAAAAATTTTAATTTTTTAATGGTAAAATATAATTTTATAGGAACTTATATAAAAATCTTACTTTTTAAGGGTCATTTTATAATTTCCATAACAAAATTTAAAGAAAAAAAAAAGAAAGGAAAATAAAATTAGGCCACCTAATATTAGCCTAGCCTTACTTGGTACTAAATTAGGCCAGGTTGGGTTAGGCCCAAGTACTAGGTTAGGCCAAAACCTAGCCTAACCCAACCCAATCCTTGTACACCTGTGTTACTCACATTTAATTTTGCTCCTTTGATCTCTCTAATCAAATAACAGTGCAAAATCTTTCTATGTATTGGTACTCATGGTTATATTCCTAACTATGTTTATGTAACTACTTGAGCTATGAGCTATAAATCACGTGTGCAATATCGAATGAGTTTTCCTTGAACACTTATGTTTGTCTATAGGGATTGCCCTGCTTTCCTAGTTCCCCTAAACTACATTGCTTTTGATCATTAGAGATCATGCTAAAGTAGCAGTGCCTAACATCAACTTTTTGACATAGATCCAAGTCCTAAAAGATATAAATGTAGACTGAGTCCACAAGGCTCGCATAGTGATGAAGCAAGGATCCATTTAGTCACTCATTTTTTATGATTGCATTCTAGCGCATGCAGATGAATTGCATGCTATGGTGGAGCACCTACTTAGGGTTTGTTATGCGTTGTCTTTCACTATATAAAGCACAGTTAATCACAAAGATTGACTTGAATCACTTAGATTCAAATCCAACTTTATACAAGCTTTATGGAGTATAGACACCTCCTTGTTCAACTTGTAACATCTCATCTTAGCACTTAGCTATGGATACAATATTGATACAAAGGTCTTTACTTGTCACCTAGACAATAAGGAGATCACCATCACTTGGTACCCTGTGATCATTTAAGTCTCATCCCACTCACTCTCTTACCACTGGTGCAATTTCCCATGTGAGAGGGACAATTTAAAATCCTGGTGACAATTTCAAACATGTGCCTTTATAATTAAACATCATATGAATCAACAAAGACTACAAAACGAATTTCTTTCATTGCATAGTCAATATTTTAATACATAATCAAATTCTCATCAAACTTGGACTCCTAACATGCTTTCGAAAAGCATCTCTAGCTATAGATTTGGAAAAAGGATCAGCAGTCATTTCAATTGTGGGGACGTGCCTCATGGATGAAGTGGTAACGAGCATCTATGTGCTTTGTCTTTTCATGGTACTTGGAATCCTTTGCATAAGCTATAGTAGTTGTGTTATTACAATAAATGACAATTTCATAAGAAAGTCTTGCTTTGCAAGAATCTTCTTGAACCAAATTTCTTCCTACATCATAGCAGTACATGCAACATATTCTAATTAACTTCATTAGCTTTAGTGAAGCTTATCAACTTGAGGCTCCCATCTTGGTGGCACAAAGTCATGTTGGTGGTTCCTTCTAGATATCAAAGCATATATCTTTTAATTGCATCCCAATGCATTCATTCAAAATTACTTTGATATCTACTGATTATTCCTATTGCAAAGCGAATGTCAAGTCAAGTACACAACATAACACATATTAGACTACTGATAGCAATAGCATATGGCACCTTAATTAGCCATCTGTCTTTTGTCTTCTTCCATCCTAGGGGACTGTTCCATGCTAAGGTACTGATCCTTTTCCATAATAGTGTCAATGGGTTTGTAATTGTGCCTGCAAAAACATTTTAAAATTCTTTTGGTGTATGTTTCTTAAGACAAACTCAAAAACATCTTGAAACAATTTTTCAAGACCTTTACCCTGAGCACATAATGAATCTCTCCCTAATTTTGAGAGGAATAGAAAAAACAAAACAAAACAAAACAAAACAAAATGAGAAAGATAGAAGGGTGGTTTCTATCTTTTATTTCATGTTTATTATATGTGAATCGGAATAAAGGGTACTGGCCCACTAAATTTGAAAGGAAGGATAATCATTAAGGTTCCGTGGGTTGAGAACAATTGACAACACTTACCTATACGTAATATGATCTTGGCCTTGGCTTATTATGTCTTAGGTAGTTGGTATTGAAAACAATTCAAGAATTAAGTAGTTATTTTAACTCTAACATAAAGCACACCACAATGAATCAAGATTTCTTTAATTAATCGAAATAATTCGATCAACTAACACTTATTGGCAGGTCGTAAAAAGCTATAGCTTTATCTTTAATCTAAATATAAAATAAATCGTTTTTAAACGGAATCCTTTGATTTACAAATGATGGAATTATATAATTATTGCAACCATTTAATTTTAAACAAATCACAGTTTGTTAAAACTATTTCTGTATAATTTTAAAATTTTATTATATAACCAAATAACTATATATGAATGACTCAAAAGTCAAATTGTAAGAGGTTGCATTAATTAATTTATTTAGAAAATATATCAAAATCACCTGAAGACAAGATTAAAGCTTCTCCTTTTTTTTTCTTTTTTATCCACCAAATATATTCTTTTCTGGTTTTGTAGCCAAAAAAGTTATATGCTGAATTAAGCTTAATTTATATTGGTTGAATATTATTACTATATTTCTTTTGTCAGAAAAAAGCCGTCAACTGCTCTCGTTAGAAAAAAAAATTATTCGAGTTAGACTTGAAAAAGCTTTTTCATTGACTTGCCTGCATCTGAAAGAGATTGACGGTTTAAAATGCAAAGACCGATTCTCAATGGAGGGGGACAATTCAATTGACTTCAATTAATGGTGAGAATTCAAGAAAGCGAAGTGTCCAACAGTTAGGCTACGAGCTCCATGCAGGCTACATTCAAGGACGATGCAAAGAAGGAAAAGTAAATTCTTCTATATATATAGAGGCACAAAGATAACAAGAAGAACAGTGGTTGGTGCCTAAGAATCTATATCTGCGTAGTATAACTTGGTCCAATACAGTATACAGAACTCTCTCTATCTCTCTGCTTGCCCATATTGCTATATGGAACCCAATTAAGTCAAAATTTTATCAGATCCACACCTTACACGGTGAAATCTCCAAGAACAAATTCTCGTTGACAATGCCATGTCGAAAACATGGGTAACCACTAGTAGTCTCTGGCCTTCTTTCCCTTCTATATTCTATTCCCACAACAGTCAATCAATCAACAAACAGTTATACGTGAATGATAGTCGGAAAATGGGCTCTACCCAACTTTTGCTTGATCCTAACTTTTTATGAACTAAATTATAATAAATGGAATATGGATTCCAAACAATAATGGTTTTGGATAAAGGAACAGAATGCAAAGTTGCACCCTTTTGACCTTGTGTTCCTATAAATAGGCTACAATGTTGGAATTGAAGAACATGTAGATTAAGCAAGAGAAAATGGTAGTTGAAGCTCAAGTGGATTGCATGAATTGAGGAGGAGAGTGAATTTGAGCCAAGGATGACTTGCCGGCATCAAAGTTCCTGAATCTGGGTGTTGTTGGCGAGCATCCGGGCTCAAGTTTGCTCCCTTTCCTCTCTCATATATGAGTCTCTCGCAAGAACTTGGAATTAACAAAAGGACCAATATTGTGCTGTCATTTCTGGAATATGAATATATGGTCGGTAGGTATGATTGTGAACTGCATAATTTTAGAGAGTAATCAGAGTAGCACACGTAACTTGTTTGGTTCTTGTCATTCTGTAGTTTTGCTGCCTAATTTATTCTCTTTCTTTCTTTCTTAGCATTGATCACGATTTGGATTCATTTAATATATTGAAAAATTAACAGTATCAATTTGAAAAAGAGAAATACATATTATGTGTAGGACCTACGTATTTTAAGGTCCACCTTCAATTAAATTTTTCATATTGTCTCTCTATATTTCTCTAAAATTGACGTTGTTGTTTTCTTCAAAAAATTGACATGATTTAGATGCACGTTGACCAGTCTGGTTCTAATTTTAAATTAGAAAACATAATTTAATTTTCTGAAGACGGATGATTAATCATTGTTGAAATAACTTCTGGAGAACGTTTCTATAATAACTATTTACCAGCAAGAATATATATATATATAGTCCACTAAATTTTCAAGTGAGAGAAACTTTCGTCGTAGGTAGAAGTTCCTACAGTAATTTTTGGTTATTCCTTCTACAAATGTGTACGATCTGGTGATTTCCTCCATAGTTCATTTGAAAGGTGTCTTTTCCTTATTCCTCTAGAGTTGGTAATTCTCTAGATTCCGTCTGCAGAAAAATATTCCTTTTATTCATGGAAAAAGGATGCAAAGTTAGCGTACCTTTGACAACTCAACCTTTAATGGGCCAAAAGAGAAGAGGGGGAATCACTCATTTTAATTTTATAAAAATGACATTGAAATATTTTAAAAATAAAAATTTCTCTGAAAAACTAAAAGATTAAACTTGTTATTAATACTTTCTAAAATTATTGTTATACTCCTAAAGTTACAGCTTAATTTTTTTGATATTACAAAGATATCTTTATCTTGGAATAATAATAAATACAAAACACCCTTATAATATCCGGAAGATGGGGTTGTCTGATACCATATTTCTCAGACAGCCTGAAGTGAGCGGAACCAGGCGTTCATTCAATTCGTAAACTAAAATTTGGTACCAGGGACCATAGTTGGCCCTCCGCGTGCGCGACAAGTAGAGACGGCAGTCATATTCCCGAAAGGGAGCGTACAGTGTAGTCCCTCATCGTGTATGGGCACCAAGGGCCAAGGCAAGGTTAGTGACATGAATAGGTACCTCAGAACAGGTTTATACGGCGTGCCTCTCGACACATCCAACACATCCGGGACTATCCGATAAGGCCTTCGAGAGCCAAGAGCCAATGCTTCGTCACTTTGCCTCACACTGTGAGAACGCTCTCTAAAGGTGGCAATTATAGTCTCTTAATGAACCTGCTCTGAATACTTCCAAACCATTATCCGTAGATTAAACCAATGTAATCTAGCCGCACCAACTGTTAAGTATATCTCTCACTACTCTATCAATAAAGCTGTCATCAAACCAAGAACCAATCCCTATTTAGTTCAAACACTATTTGCCTATGGATTAGTTCACTGTATTTATCCATCAAAAAAACTCGAAGAATTGTCTATGTTACCAAAAGCCATCCAAGAAGCCGCAAGACACTACTCAAATATTGTTACCCAATATGAAGTATATGTAAGGTGTTACTATAACAAAATCCGAGACAAAGAATTAGATCTACAACCCCAAAATCTTACAAAAACAAGTATAATAAGACAAATAAAAAGATTAGTAAAAACAAAAGAAAAAGAAAAATCTGCCTGAATAGTTACAAAAACTTTTAACACCCATCAAAGAATTTGCCATAGTATACATCGATGATATCCTAGTATTTTCAGAAAACAAAAACCAACATGAAAAACACTTAGAAGAATTTATGAAAATAGTAGAACAAAAAGGAATTAATATTTCCCCTAGTAAAGTAGAATTAAGAAAAGAAAGAATCACCTTTTTAGAACACTATATCAGTTCAAATGGAATCGAATTACAAGAACATATAAGCATTAAAGCCAAAGACTTTAGAAAAATTACAAATAAAAAAGACCTCCAATCATTCTTAGGACTAGTAAATCAAGCTAGAAATTTTATTCCTCATTTATCCAAATATACTGCTCAATTATCCCGATTAGCAGGAGAAAAAACTCCTTGGACATGGAATGAAGAAACTGAACAACTAATCAAAAAAATAAAAAGCTTATGTAATAATTTACCAAAATTAATAATTCCAACTCAAGAAAACATTCAATGGATCATCTATACAGACGCATCAGAAAATTATTGGGACACTGCCCTTTATCATAAAATTGACCAAGAACAACAAGAACATATCACTAGATTGACCCGGTTTAGTTTCAGTCAAACCCTATTCCAAATTCTATTCCTTCATTTGGGTTTCTAATTTCTTCAAATTCTTGGTATTCTGTTTGAGGTGGAGAACTATTACTAGGTTCTTCTTGTAACATATTGATTTCGTTTTCTTCAATGATTAAATAATTTGTTTCTGGTTCAGGGATAATTTCTATGTCTGATTCTTCTGAATCTTTAGTTATGTTTTTTGGTTCTTTTTCTTTTTCAGAATCTTTTTTGGGTTCTGGAGTGCTGACTATAGGAATTTCTATATGATGTTCTACTGGGGTTTCTACAGTTTCTACAGGTGGAAGATAATTTGAAGATTTTGTTTTTTTTTCTTCAAAGGCTTTTAAGGCTTCAAAGATATTTATAACTTTTGGTTTTGGTTTTGGTTTCTCTATTTGAGGTATAAAAAGTAGAAATTCTTCGAAATCTAAACAGGCATAATCAAAATTACTCATGATGATAAATGAACAGTTAATTGTGTGAGTAGTGAACAGGTAGAGAGTGCAGAAAGTAAGCAGAGAGCAGTAAGCAGTGAGTAAGAGAGCAAAAGAGATAACGCAGATAAGCAGATGGTGTAAGCAAGGTGTACTATGAAAGGTTAAACAGTCAGAAACTAAGGTTCATATTTCTTTATTATCATTCATACCATGATGCTCTGATACCATATTTCACGGGTAATCACCAGAGCCTGAACCACTGTATTTCTGGAGACGTAACTATTCCCAGTTTTAATTTACTATTCAATGAATATCTAATTCTCACTTCAGTATAATCACAACGGATATAGGATCAACTCAACATATTATGAATGATAATGGGAAATACTACTACTTAGCTTCTGAACGAAGAGTTTAGCCTGTCATACCTAATTCTGCAAATTACTCTTCTTTATTTGATGAAAGATAAATATTTGTACAAAGGGAGGTGCTCGGAATTCAGAGAGAATTCAGAGTTTAGAGAGATGTTAGAGAGATAGGTGCTTGCTCTTTTGAGCCGTGCTTCTAAGTGTAAGTTACAGGTGTATATATAGAGGAGTGGGGGAGCAGGCGAGGCATTCCTCGGCGCCGCTTACAAGAAGGTATAAAGTAAACTTTAATAAAGTAACTTTAATAAAGAGATTCTTTGTGGATAGATGCCGTTTGCCTTTTGTCACTTTGAGGTTTATCTTTGTCTTCTTTTTCTTCCTTTTGTCATTCCATGTCTCTCCTTTGTTGACTTTTGGGAAGATGCTTTTCTTGTCAATCATTTGATGTTTGGTGCGCCATTATCTTTAGCGCTTCTTTCACAGCTCAAGGATATTAATGCTGGTTGGTGGAGTTAGTGGGGCTTCTTCAGTTCTTTCCTGATCTTTACAGAAGATACATTTGTGCATTGGATATTCTGAGAGATACTGGCATATTCTTTTCTTTGTCTCTTCAGTATTATCCATTTTATTCGATTTTATTTCTTCGTAGAATTCTATGAATAGTTGCGATTTTCTTCTTGTTCTTCCAACTGAATAGAGGCACGAATACTGTCCTTTGAAGTATACCCATTGGGCTTCGTTGGCTGATAAAGTTCTATTCATTTCGGCGAATATAGTTTCATGTTCCTGTGCTCTGATTCGGGAGATTAGAGATGCAAATTCTTCTGGTGGAATTGAGGACTTCTCTAATTCCTCAAATTCGAAGGGCTTCTTTATTGTTCCATATTTAATTAAATTAATTGGAGAATAAAATTTCTTTGGAGTTATCTCGGCAACAGTCGAGTAACACCTTACATATACTTCATATTGGGTAACAATATTTGAGTAGTGCCTTGCGGCTTCTTGGATGGCTTTTGGTAACATAGATAATTCTTCGAGTTTTTTTTTTTTTATGGATAAATACAGTGAACTAATCCATAGGCAAATAGTGTTTGAACTAAATGGGGATTGGTTCCTGGTTTGATGACAACTTTATTGATAGAGTAGTAAGAGATATACTTGATAGTTGGTGCGGCTAGATTACATTGGTTTAATCTACGGATAATGGTTTGGAAGTATTCATATTGGTTTTGGATTTGTTGGGCCGGATTTACTGGTCTTGAAGTTGATGGTCTTTGAGGACTATTTTGGGCTTTTTCTTGGGCCTGTTTAACTTCTTGTTCGAGGATAGCTAAAAAGGACGGTGTTTGTGGTATATGGGTTGAGGTTGAGGTAGTTGGACTTGCCGGTGGTGTTTGGGTCGGACTTTGGGTTGGACTGGGTGAATGACCCATTACTCGTTTTCCTTTTTCAAGGATAATTATTCGTGTTTGTAGTTCATCAACATGGGAACTGAGGTTGCCCACGGTTTGAGTAAGATAATTAATTGTATTACTCAGAGTATTTACTTGGCTTATCATCTGAGATGATAAAATACTGATATTTAATTCGAGAGAATTTACTCGAAGTTCGAGGGAACTTATTCGTTCAATCAGATGGGTTTGATCCTCATCTTCTTCGTGGTGATTAAATGTACTGTTCTTTGGTGATTGCTCCATCTCTGGAAAGGAAATCAGCAATCAAGTTATTTGTACCTTTGATGTATTCAACAGTATAATCATAATATGACAAATCAGCTTGCCATTTATATAGCATTTTGTTTGATAATCTCTCAGTTCGTAGTCCTTTTGTTAACCACATCTTTACTTGTGTGTTATCTGTTCGAATAATAAAATTACTATTAACAATGAATAATTCAAACTTAATTACGGCTTTTACAATTGCTAAAAATTCTTTCCATGTAGAGTGATATTTGGTTTGGCTATCATTAAATTTTCCACTAGCATATCTAGTGATATGTTCTTGTTGTTCTTGGTCAATTTTATGATAAAAGGCAGCGCCCCAATAATTTTCTGATGCGTCTGTATAGATGATCCATTGAATGTTTTCTTGAGTTGGAATTATTAATTTTGGTAAATTATTACATAAGCTTTTTATTTTTTTGATTAGTTGTTCAGTTTCTTCATTCCATGTCCAAGGAGTTTTTTCTCCTGCTAATCGGGATAATTGAGCAGTATATTTGGATAAATGAGGAATAAAATTTCTAGCTTGATTTACTAGTCCTAAGAATGATTGGAGATCTTTTTTATTTGTAATTTTTCTAAAGTCTTTGGCTTTAATGCTTATATGTTCTTGTAATTCGATTCCATTTGAACTGATATAGTGTTCTAAAAAGGTGATTCTTTCTTTTCTTAATTCTACTTTACTAGGGGAAATATTAATTCCTTTTTGTTCTACCATTTTCATAAATTCTTCTAAGTGTTTTTCATGTTGGTTTTTGTTTTCTGAAAATACTAGGATATCATCGATGTATACTATGGCAAATTCTTTGATGGGTGTTAAAAGTTTTTGTATGTATTCTTGGAATATACTTGGACTATTATGGTATCCCATTGGTAATACATTCCATTCATATAATCCTTCGGAGGTTAGAAAGGCAGTATACTTTTTACTGGGTTCTTTGAGTCTTATTTGGAAGAATCCTGATTTACAGTCAAATTTACTAAAGATTTGTTTTCCTTTAATTAGGTTGAATAGTAATTCTATTTTTGGAATTGGGTATCTATTTCTAATTGCTAATTTATTTAATTTTTTGTAGTTTATAACCATTCTAGATTTATTTCTTCTTTTTTCTGCATCGCTGACAACAATCATTGCTGGCGAGCAGTAGTTTGATCTACTTTCTCTTATTAATTCATATTTTTTCATTTCTTCTATATGCATTATAAATTCTTTTTTATCTTTTGGTGTCCATGGATAGGGTTTACTACAGATTTCTTGGCTGTAATCTAACAATTCGATTTTAGCATATGGTTTTGATTTATTCCAATGGATTAGTGGATTTTCACTATAGTTTTCAAGTATTCTTTCTTCAATGGTTTTTTGTTTTTCTATATTTCTAAGTGCTTTTTTAATTTCAATAATTGGTTCTTTATTAGGAACAAATTGAATTTCTTCTTTTGATTGTTTTGGTTTAAAGTTGGTATCAGTTCGGTTATAAGGGTTTTGTATTCTTATTGCCCAAGCTTGACGTTTACAAGGTGTTGTTAGGATTAGAGTTTTTTCGGTAAAGTGTAGAAGCATATATTGTTCTAAGAAGTCCATTCCTAAAATGATGTCAGGAGTGGTTTCATTATACTGGTGTAATACAGGAATTTTTAGTTCATAATTTCCTATTTGTATTGGTATTTCTTTGGCAAATAATTCTATTATATGTATTTCTGTTCCAGCGCTACTCATTCTTATTGGTTTGTCTTTTTTCCAAAGTTTGGGTGGTAATATGTTGTATTTTGAGGTTGTAATATTTGCTCCTGTATCAATCATTGCATGGTATTTGCGTGATTGATATCTTTGGTAGTTAAATTTTACTAAGACGTAATAAAATTTCATTATATCAGTTTCATCTTTTCGAGGATTACTACTTGTCGTTCTATGTTTATTAGAATTCTGTCTTTCTGAATTCTATATGGTTTTACATGGTCTAGGAAATCTTTTCCTAAGATAATTTTATGAGTTTGGTTTTTTATTTCTGATTCTACATATAATTTTACTTTAATTATATCTCTGTTATTAAATTTTAACATAGTTTGTGCAATAATTTCTTCTTCCTGAATTTCTATATTGTTATCGGTGTATTCTATGTGTATTGAACTTTTTTCTATTTTGGGACTTATTAAACCTATTATTTCGATCCAATTTTCTCCTTGTTTTACTTCTACGAGGATTAAGTTTTCTAATTCTTTGGTCAAGTCTATTTCTGGGATATTTGGTTGTATAGTGGGTTGTATTTCCAATAATTCTGATCTTATTGGTATTTCGGGAAGATAGTTCGGTTCATAAGAACTATGGCTTCTAGATCTGATTAAAGTTCTTTCTAGGGGTCTTGATTCTTGTACACTTCATCTTGGATTTATAGTTGTGATTTCCTGAGGTGTATTAATTCTAATACTTCGACTTCCTGGTATATTATTGAATGAAATTCTTTGAGAATTTTCTTCTCCTAATTCGGTGGTATTATCTAATTCGAATTGTAGTTGTCTGGGTATAGTGATTCGTCGTCTATCTAGAGGTAATTCTTCTAAGACTGGCATAAAGTGTTTGTCTATGATTATATTTCCAATATTTCTTTTATAAATTTTGTGTTCGTTGGAAAATACAAGTCCTACCATTCCGGTAATACTTATAATTTTACTTCCTGGTGGCATTCTTATTCCATGTAATTTGTGGTAAACTACTAGAGTTCGATTCATGTTTTTCTCGGCTTTAGAGATGGCAAAGTTTGTATTAACAGTTAATTTCAATTTTTGATATATTAAATTTCCATTTAAAGCTCCTAAGATACTGTTTGGGACATCGTTCATTATTCTGTTATCTGTTATTAACAATTCTATGGGTGTGTCTATTCCAGCTTTAAAATAGACTTTTATTAGAAGTTGTATTCCTGGTATATAGATTTCTGTTATTTCGTCTTTTATGTCTAACTTCTGTATTTCATGTTCTATTAACGTTTTATTGATAATTGGAATTATAAGAACTCCTTCTGTTAATGTTGATTCTATGAGAAATTTCTTTTCTATTACTATACAGGCAGATTTTTCTTTTTCTTTTGTTTTTACTAATCTTTTTATTTGTCTTATTATACTTGTTTTTGTAAGATTTTGGGGTTGTAGATCTAATTCTTTGTCTCGGATTTTGTTATATTGGTTTTGATTAAATAACATTCTTTTTTTTACTATTCCTTCATATGGGTTTCTAATTTCTTCAAATTCTTGGTATTCTGTTTGAGGTGGAGAACTATTACTAGGTTCTTCTTGTAACATATTGATTTCGTTTTCTTAAATGATTAAATAATTTGTTTCTGGTTCGGGGATAATTTCTATGTCTGATTCTTCTGAATCTTTAGTTATGTTTTCTGGTTCTTTTTCTTTTTCAGAATCTTTTTTGGGTTCTGGAGTGCTGACTATAGGAATTTCTATATGATGTTCTACTGGTTCTATATGATGTTCTACTGGGGTTTCTACAGTTTCTACAGGTGGAAGATAATTTGAAGATTTTGTTTTTTTTTCTTCAAAGGCTTCTAAGGCTTCAAAGATATTTATAACTTTTGGTTTTGGTTTTGGTTTCTCTATTTGAGGTATAAAAGGTAGAAATTCTTCGAAATCTAAACAGGCATAATCAAAATTACTCATGATGATAAATGAACAGTTAATTGTGTGAGTAGTGAACAGGTAGAGAGTGCAGAAAGTAAGCAGAGAGCAGTAAGCAGTGAGTAAGAGAGCAAAAGAGATAACGCAGATAAGCAGATGGTGTAAGCAAGGTGTACTATGAAAGGTTAAACAGTCAGAAACTAAGGTTCATATTTCTTTATTATCATTCATACCATGATGCTCTGATACCATATTTCTCAGACAGCCTGAAGTGAGTAGAACCAGGCGTTCATTCAATTCGTAAACTAAAATTTGGATTAGGGTTTGACCGAAACTAAACCGGGTCACAGATAAACTTGGAAGAAGTCCTGTCCTCTTTCATACAGGAGTCTGTTACATGGCTACAGGGCACACAGGGCCTCTCCATGGCAGCCAAGACCTTCCCACAAGTTCCTCCTGCTTCAGCTTAGCACAGCACAGCCTTCCTTCGTTTTCTACTGGAGGCGTAACTGTTCCCAATTTTAATTTACTATTCAATGAATATCTAATTCTCACTTCAGTATAATCATAGCGGATATAGGATCAACTCAACATATTATGAATGATAATGGGAAATACTACTACTTAGCTTCTGAACGAAGAGTTTAGCCTGTCATACCTGATTCTGCAAATTACTCTTCTTTATTTGATAAAAGATAAATATTTGTACAAAGGGAGGTGCTCGGAATTCAGAGAGAATTCAAAGTTTAGAGAGATGTTATAGAGAGAGGTGCTTGCTCTTTTGAGCCGTGCTTCTAAGTGTAAGTTACAGGTGTATATATAGAGGAGTGGGGGAACAGGCGAGGCATTCCTCGGCGCCGCTTACAAGAAGGTATAAAGTAAGCTTTAATAAAGTAACTTTAATAAAGAGATTCTTTGTGGATAGATGTCATTTTCCTTTTGTCACTTCGAGGTTTATCTTTGTCTTCTTTTTCTTCCTTTTGTCATTCCATGTCTCTCCTTTGTTGACTTTTGGGAAGATGCTTTTCTTGTCAATCATTCGATGTTTGGTGCGCCATTATCTTTAGTGCTTCTTTCACAGCTCAAGGATATTAATGCTGGTTGGTGGAGTTATTGGGGCTTCTTCAGTTCTTTCCTGATCTTTACAGAAGATACATTTGTGCATTAGATATTCTGAGAGATACTGGCATATTCTTTTCTTTGTCTCTTCAGTATTATCCATTTTATTCGATTTTATTTCTTCGTAGAATTCTGTGAATAGTTGCGATTTTCTTCTTGTTCTTCCAACTGAATAGAGGCACGAATACTGTCCTTTGAAGTATACCCATTGGGCTTCGTTGGCTGATAAAGTTCTATTCATTTCGGCGAATATAGTTTCATGTTCCTGTGCTCTGATTCGGGAGATTAGAGATGCAAATTCTTCTGGTGGAATTGAGGACTTCTCTGATTCCTCAAATTCGAAGGGCTTCTTTGTTGTTCCATATTTAATTAAATTAATTGGAGAATAAAATTTCTTTGGAGTTATCTCGGCAACAGTCGAGTAACACCTTACATATACTTCATATTGGGTAACAATATTTGAGTAGTGCCTTGCGGCTTCTTGGATGGCTTTTGGTAACATAGACAATTCTTCGAGTTTTTTTTTATGGATAAATACAGTGAACTAATCCATAGGCAAATAGTGTTTGAACTAAATGGGGATTGGTTCCTGGTTTGATGACAGCTTTATTGATAGAGTAGTGAGAGATATACTTGACAGTTGGTGCGGCTAGATTACATTGGTTTAATCTACAGATAATGGTTTGGAAGTATTCATATTGGTTTTGGATTTGTTGGGCCAGATTTACTAGTCTTGAAGTTGATGGTCTTTGAGGACTATTTTGGACTTTTTCTTGGGTTTGTTTAACTTCCTGTTCGAGGATAGCTAAAAAGGGCGGTGTTTGTGGTATATGGGTTGAGGTTGAGGTAGTTGGACTCGCTGGTGGTGTTTGGGTCGGACTTTGGGTTGGACTGGGTGAATGACCCATTACTCATTTTCCTTTTTCAAGGATAATTATTCGTGTTTGTAGTTCATCAACATGGGAACTGAGGTTGCCCACAGTTTGAGTAAGATAATTAATTGTATTACTCAGAGTATTTACTTAGCTTATCATCTGAGATGATAAAATACTGATATTCAATTTGAGAGAATTTACTCGAAGTTCAAGGGAACTTATTCGTTCAATCAGATGGGTTTGATCCTCATCTTCTTTGTGGTATTGATTAAATGTACTGTTATTCGTCGGGGATTTCTCCATCCTTAAACAAACAGAAGTTAGCAATTAATCAGATAATTGATCAGATAAATTTTCATGGCATATTAATAATTTGGATAACTCGTTTTTTAGTCTGTTTTGTGTTTTTCTCTCAATTCATTCTTTTTGTTTTTGAATTTTATTTTTACCATATCGTTTTTGATAGTGATACTCACAATAACTACTTTTGGGATATAATGATTTTAATGGACATCTCCATTTTAGGATGCTATGTTTATTATGTGACTTTCGAGTGCATCTATAGGGATTTCCTGATATTAAATCATGAACACTAAATTCAGCATTTTTGTATTGTTCTTTTGTGGATTTAAAATTTAAATTTGTTATTTCTTCATTCTATTTTTTGGGTATTATTAAATTTTCTATATTCGGATTATTTTTTCTAGAAAAACTTCTTTTCTTTCTTAAGGTTTTTGGGAATCCTAATTCTGTTATTTCTACATTTCCTATTTCTAACTCATCCCATAATTTTTGAAATTCGTCAAAGTTTATTTGAGTAAATTCTTCAAAGTCTTCTAGTTCTTTAAAAGATTCTTTTTCTATTTCTGATTCTTGTTTTTCTAATTCTTTC
Organism: Erythrophleum ivorense; assembly: GCA_026724425.1. Taxonomy (NCBI): domain Eukaryota; kingdom Viridiplantae; phylum Streptophyta; class Magnoliopsida; order Fabales; family Fabaceae; genus Erythrophleum; species Erythrophleum ivorense. The sequence continues at coordinate 42,790,480 of JAIUCV010000005.1, forward strand.
CATATTCTATCAAATTCTTCTTGATTCCATTCTTGAGTATTATATTTTTCAATTTCTGTTATTAAGTTGGTGTTGTCTCCTATTTCTTCTTCTATATCTATATACTTCATCATATATATTTCATCGTTTTCAGTGATATATTGATACTCTTCTTCTTCTGATTCAATAATTATTTTTTCTATTTTATAAATTTCTATGTCTGAGTTGGCTAGTTCTTCTTCTATTAGGTATTTAATTCTATTGGTTCTAAATTATATTCTTCAGCTATTTCGATAAGGTTCATTTCTCTTTTTCTTTTTGGTTTTTTACAATTTGTTGATATATGACCTAATTCTCTGCAATTATAACATTGACATTTCTCAGGGTATTTTTGATAATTAATTTTTCGTTGTCCTTTTTTATAATAAGTTCTGGGAGTAAATGGTTTTCTTGTTTCTTGGAATCTAGTTTTTGGGTATTTCCTAAATCTATATTCTTGGCGTCTATAGGGTTGTTTCTTCTGATATCTTCTTTTTTGATAATTTTTTGGTGGTTGACATCCCCATCTATGAGGTGTCTCATAGTGTCCACATTGGAGGGTTAATTTATTATTTTGGTAATATTTAATCATTCTCCATGCTTCTTTACATTTGTTTGAGAAATATTCTCTTAGATAAGCTTCTCTTCTTCCCATAGTATCTACATATGGCATTAAGTTTTCATTATCTTTAAAGGCTTTTCGATAATCTGTTATAATTGATTCTGATACTAATTTTGGTAATTTATAATAAAATAGATCTAAATAAAATCTTTTTTGTTCGTAGGTACTTAATCTGGCTTCATGATAATATTGCTGATATTCACAAATATATTGGTTTAGAATCTTTGGTTCTAGAGTGCATATTTCTATTTGATGTAATCTTTCTATTGCTTGGTTTATTTTAGTTCTTTCATTGGCTCCTACACTTCTTCCTATAAATTCATTTCTTAGTACTTGTTCGTATTTTCTTAATACTATGAGATAAAATTCTTTGGTTGTTGTGTATGTTGGTACAGTTCTTACTTGTTGTCTAAATTCTTCGGTTTGGCTTTTCCACCATTCCATTACATTTCCTACAAAGTTGGCTTCAATGATTAAGATGGCTGATTGGGTGTTAGGTAATCTATGTATTAGAGATATTAATTGTGATTTTGTCCATTCTTCTAATCTTCTTTCTCGATTTAAGTGACAATTTAAGTCTAACCATATTCCTGAGTTTGTGATTGGTCTTGTTTCATATTGTTCTAGTGGAAGTGGTACAAATGTGTTATCTTTAGAGGGAGTATATATGGTTTCAAACATAAATTCAGTGTTTAAGTTGTTCATAGGTTCTTTATGTCTTAATTCTTGTTGTTCTATTTCTACTTCTCTGTTTATACTTGTTTTTTCATTTCTTTGTTGGTATTCCGGGGATGTTATATCAGGTGGGTTAAAGGGTTGTTCTTCGACTTTTACTGTTTGCATGTTTACTTCATAGGGGTTTTGAAGATTTAAATATCCTAATTCCTTTTGTATTGCTTCTAGGCTTATTTCTTCTTGACTCATTTTTTGTTCAATTTCATCATACTCGTTTTCTATTCTTAACATGTTTATTTGGTGTTCTTGTGAGGATTGTGTTATTCTTGGTAGATTTGGTAAGAATTTTATTTCTTCATATTCTAGTTGGTCCATTTTTTTCATAAACTCTAATCTTTCTTGGTTTATTTTTTGACTTTCTTCGGGTGTTATATAATCTGTTTTTGGGGAAATTTCTAAGGGTTGTCTTTTTTGTATTTCTTCATATATAGTCCATAGGTTACTATTTATTATTTTTTGTCCATGTTTTAATTCTTCAACTCTAATTCTAGTTTCTTGTGTTTGCTCATTTAGGGGTTTATTCCTTAATTGGGATTCGGTTATGTCTTCGTTAATTTCTTGATTGTATATTCTTATCATATTGATTTCTAGGTTTTCTCTGATTAGTTGTACAGTATTGGTGATTCCTAATACTTGGCTAATCTTATCTATTTTTAGGTTTATTAGGTGTACTTCATTTCCTACATCTTGAATTTCTCTTTTTATATCTTGAATTTCTATGTTGACTCTTTGGATTTCTAATAACGTGTCTTGTATATCTAAGAATTCTAATTTTTCTGTGATTTCTTTGTCTATGTTTGTTACTTGTTCTTTTACTTCATATAATTTTTGTTCTATGGGTTTTGCTAATTCGATTAATCGGTGAGTTCGTTTATGTTCAGGTTCTTTTTCTAGGACATCTCTTATATCTTCTAATAGATGATTTCTGGCTTGGGTGTAAGCTATACTGGGATCTATTATACATCCTAATTGTTTGAGTAAAAACATATTTGTCCAGTTTACAAGATTCCATGTGTTATTTCCTTCTCCTCCTAAATTGAAGGGTACTGCAACTAGAGTTTCATCTTTATAAGGTATAAAGCTACTTTGAGGTAAACTATTTTGATTTATTTCATAGATTCGGGGTTCGATTCTTTGCATCATATTTATTTCGTTTTCTTCAATGATTGAATAATTTGTTTCTGGTTCGGGGATAATTTCTATGTCTGATTCTTCTGAATCTTTAGTTATGTTTTCTGGTTCTTTTTCTTTTTCAGAATCTTTTTTGGGTTCTGGAGTGCTGACTATAGGAATTTCTATATGATGTTCTACTGGGGTTTCTACAGTTTCTACAGGTGGAAGATAATTTGAAGATTTTCTTTCTTTTTCTTCAAAGGCTTCTAAGGCTTCAAAGATATTTATAACTTTTGGTTTTGGTTTTGGTTTCTCTATTTGAGGTATAAAAGGTAGAAATTCTTCAAAATCTAAACAGGCATAATCAAAATTACTCATGATGATAAATGAACAGTTAATTGTGTGAGTAGTGAACAGGTAGAGAGTGCAAAAAGTAAGCAAAGAGCAGTAAGCAGTGAGTAAGAGAGCAAAAGAGATAACGCAGATAAGCAGATGGTGTAAGCAAGGTGTACTATGAAAGGTTAAACAGTCAGAAACTAAGGTTCATATTTCTTTATTATCATTCATACCATGATGCTCTGATACCATATTTCTCAGACAGCCTGAAGTGAGCGGAACCAGGCGTTCATTCAATTCGTAAACTAAAATTTGAAATAGGGTTTGACCGAAACTAAACCAGGTCACAGAGAAACTTGGAAGGAGTCCTGTCCTCTTTCATACAAGAGTCTGTTACATGGCTACAGGGCACACAGGGCCTCTCCATGGCAGCCAAAACCTTCCCATAAGTTCCTCCTCCTTCAGCTTAGCACAGCATAGCCTTCCTTCGTTTTCTACTGGAGGCGTAACTATTCCCAGTTTTAATTTACTATTCAATGAATATCTAATTCTCACTTCAGTATAATCACAACGGATATAGGATCAACTCAACATATTATGAATGATAATGGGAAATACTACTACTTAGCTTCTGAACGAAGAGTTTAGCCTGTCATACCTGATTCTGCAAATTACTCTTCTTTATTTGATGAAAGATAAATATTTGTACAAAGGGAGGTGCTCGGAATTCAGAGAGAATTCAGAGTTTAGAGAGATGTTTTTGTATCTTAAGAGTTTAGCCTGTCATCGATGTATACTATGGCAAATTCTTTGATGGGTGTTAAAAGTTTTTGTATGTATTCTTGGAATATACTTGGACTATTATGGTATCCCATTGGTAATACATTCCATTCATATAATCCTTCGGAGGTTAAAAAGGCAGTATACTTTTTACTAGGTTCTTCGAATCTTATTTGGAAGAATCCTGATTTACAGTCAAATTTACTAAAGATTTGTTTTCCTTTAATTAGGTTGAATAGTAATTCTATTTTTGGAATTGGGTATCTATTTCTAATTGCTAATTTATTTAATTTTTTGTAGTTTATAACCATTCTAGATTTATTTCTTCTTTTTTCTGCATCGCTGACAACAATCATTGCTGGCGAGCAGTAGTTTGATCTACTTTCTCTTATTAATTCATATTTTTTCATTTCTTCTATATGCATTATAAATTCTTTTTTATCTTTTGGTGTCCATGGATAGGGTTTACTACAGATTTCTTGGCTGTAATCTAACAATTCGATTTTAGCATATGGTTTTGATTTATTCCAATGGATTAGTGGATTTTCACTATAGTTTTCAAGTATTCTTTCTTCAATGGTTTTTTGTTTTGACTGAAACACCTTTAAACAGGTTTATACGGCGTGCCTCTCGGCGTGCCTCAGTACATTTAAAGCTCCTAAGATACTGTTTGGGACATCGTTCATTATTCTGTTATCTGTTATTAACAATTCTATGGGTGTGTCTATTCCAGCTTTAAAATAGGCTTTTATTAGAAGTTGTATTCCTGGTATATAGATTTCTGTTATTTCGTCTTTTATTTCTAACTTCTGTATTTCATGTTCTATTAACGTTTTATTGATAATTGGAATTCTAAGAACTCCTTCTGTTAATGTTGATTCTATGGGAAATTTCTTTTCTATTACTATACAGGCAGATTTTTCTTTTTCTTTTGTTTTTACTAATCTTTTTATTTGTCTTATTATACTTGTTTTTGTAAGATTTTGGGGTTGTAGATCTAATTCTTTGTCTCGGATTTTGTTATATTGGTTTTGATTAAATAACATTCTTTTTTCTACTATTCCTTCATTTGGGTTTCTAATTTCTTCAAATTCTTGGTATTCTGTTTGAGGTGGAGAACTATTACTAGGTTCTTCTTGTAACATTGATTTCGTTTTCTTCAATGATTAAATAATTTGTTTCTTGATTATGATATTTGTGTTTGCTCGTTTAGGGGTTTATTCCTTAATTGGGGTTCGGTTATGTCTTTGTTAATTTCTTGATTGTATATTCTTATCATATTGATTGGGGTTGTAACATTAAGGAGTATAAGTGATAACTTTATAAAATATCAATGGTAACTTTAGTCCTTTGGTCCTTTAGAAAAATTTTGATTTTTAAAGTATTTTAATGTTAGTTTTATAAAGTTAAGGTTATTAAAAAAAATTTAGCAAAAAAAAAAAGAGAGAGAAGTGGAGGTTATAAAAAGTTGATTTTTTATTTTTAATATTTTTTAAAATTTATATAAAATGATTTTGTTTATCATATTTTGAAATGGTCCACTAATAAAAATTGAACTCTCCAAAGCAACATTTTGTCGACAAGGGTATCCTGGTCCCATACAAATACTACATTTAATATTTTCAATGTCACTCCAAAAGTATAAAGAATAAATTACACATATTTTTCCTATATTGTGGTAAAATTATATCAATCTCTTCTATATTTTTAAAATGTATACTTTAATTCAATTTTAAAAATTTTTTACTAAAATATCATCCAAAAAAATGTAAGAGTAGTTAATAGATGATATTTTAATTAAAAAAATTTAAAATTGAACTAAAGTGTATAATTTTTTATTTTAGAAAAGGTCTATGTATATTTTAAAAATAATAAAAAATCATATAATTTTAGTAAAATTAAAATAAAGTGTATAATTTACTTAAAAATATATTTCAAATGCTTTTGCTTATTAGAGGAAGCATTTCTCTGGCGAACCATCTCTTTTATGTGCTAGCTTGAGAGACAAGCCCATGTAAGGCCTAAAGAATAGATCTAAATGATAAAGCCCATATATATGGTTATTGGACTGCACAATTGTGGCGAACTATTGTTATACATTCTGGCCGAAAACAAAAACTGAGATACTATTTTATTGTTTTAAAGGCAAACTATGTTTTCTTTTTTAAAAAAGAAAGATATTTAAATCACACAATTTATTCTGTTTTAAAAATATGCATACAATCTTTGAAAGTAGCTAGAAGGTGATTAAATTATCCTCAATAATAACAGTGATTTAAAAAATATATATGTATATAATATTAAAAATATTTTTTTTTTATTTTTACTTCAATGTTATTTGTTTCATATTAAAAATCATAAATTTCATTAACTATAAAACTAAATTTATGATAATTTTTGTATTTATTAATATATATGTAATACAATATTATTATTGAAATCAGATTATTCTTTTTTAACTGGTTAATCTTAAAAGGTTATTTTGATAATATATATATTTTTAATAATCATTACTTTTTATCAAATAATTTTATGATTTTTAAATTAAAAAAGTGATTATTTTATATTCTTTAAATATATATTTGATATTAATTATATTATATAAATAATAAATTTAAAAGTATTTTAATATAAATAAATATAATTATAATTTATCTTTTATTGTGAGAATGGTTTAACATATTTTTTTAGAAGAGGCAGGTGCAATGGACAAAAGGCCTATCCATACATTACTTGAATATTAATTACGTCAAGATTTACAAGTGAAATAATGCTCATAGGAAGTCTGAGACAGATTTTTTTTCGTTTTTTTTTTTTGAGGGGGGGGGGGGGGGATGCTTGCCTTCACAATTGACCTTTCTTAATTTGTATATTATATATAATGGTGTATGCTAAAAAAATACGTTGCTCCCCACATTTGTAGCCCTTGTAGATGACAAAGAGTGAGCAATCCTCATCAAGCTTATATGACACACTTTCCTCTTTTATGATATTTCTTTTGATTTTAGATTTAGAGAACCATGCAAAAGCTAATATTAGCACAAGAAATAAAGCAAGCCATAATTCAACTCAAATTAGATAGTGCTCTCGGCCTAAATAGTTTTCATGCCAAATTTTGTCAAATGTATTAGGATGTGACAAAACTTACTTTGATTAAGATTATGCAAAGTTTCTTTCACTTTGGTTTCATGTTGAAAGCATTTAATCAATCATATATTATTCTAATTCCTAAATGTGATAGTTTACAAACTTTTAAGGATCATAGGCCTATCAATCTATGTAATATCATTTACAAGCTAATCTTTAAGGTTATTTGTAATTGTTTGTGGAGTGTTTTTCTTGATGTCATTACACCAAATCAAAATGCTTTTCTTCCAAGGCATTTGATATTAGATAATATTTTGTTAGCAACTACATTGATTTCTAAATTACAGGGGGGCAAAAACCTAATAAAACAAGATGGTATGCATATAAACTAGATATAGCAAAGGCATATGACAAAGTCTCTTGGAATTTTTTGAAAATAGTCTTGAAGAGAATGCAATTTCCGATTCATTGGATCCAATTAATCCTACAATGTGCAACGGTCATTTCTCATTAGGTGAAAGTTAATGGAAGTAGTCTTGAGAAGAATGTGATTTCTAATTCTTTGGATCCAATTAATCCTACAATATGTAACAATAGTATCTTATCAAGTGGTAGTTAATGCACACCCAACAAATAGTTTTAAACCTCAATAGGACCTCTGCCAAGGTAATGCTTTATCGCCATACTTATTTCTTATGTGTGCTAATGTTCTTTCATGTATGATTCATACCAAGGAGAGTAAACATCAATGGAAAGGCCTTAAAATCCCTCAGCCTTTTAAGTCAATAATCCACCTAATGTACTCTAATGATACTTTGTTGTTCTTTCAAGCTAAAGAGAATATTTGTTAGCAAGAGCATTAAACTCTTAATTATTATAGTTGCGTATTAGGTTAATGTAATAATCCAGGTAAATCCTATTTTTAGATCTTATGTGTCTCATCGTCTAAAGAAAGACTTAGCAGTTGTTTTTGGTATCAAATTCAAGACCTAACTAGGGAAGTATTTGGGTACACAAATAGATTTGGAACATAGTGTATAAGGAAGTGCTTGATAAAATAGATAAGAAATTTTAGGCTTGGAAAGTAGCTTTACTATCCCAAGTAGGTAGACTCACTCTTATAAAATCAATTCCTAGCTAATTCTAATTTAGTATATCCATTTTCTTATTTTGCTCTTCCCTAGAAATATTACAATGAAATGATATAAAGGTTGCAAATTTCTTCTAGGGTTATTTGGAAGCTAGATTGAAAATGCATTTACTTAGATGGATTGAGGTGTGTATTAGATGGATTGAGGTACGTAGACTTATACAAGAAAGTGGTCGAGGTATAAAACACATTTATTTTTACAATTAGGCTCTCTTCGCCAAATATATTTGGAGTTTATTTTTAGTAGATCCTAACATATTGATGGCAAAGGCACTAAGACCTAAGTATCTTAAAATGGGCAATGGGAGAACAATTCAAAATCATTGGCAAATACATGGCTTTAGTGAGATATTACAAGGGCAAGTCCACTTATCTTTAACAACCTACAATGGAGAATAAGTGACGGTTCAAGGATTTCTCTGTTTAACCATCAATAGTGTCCCATGCAATTAGATGCTTTAATCATGTATAGGATTGTGACTGATCTTATACTACATGATCAATTACAATGAAATAAATAGGTTTTGAATCATATGTACTTAGAGGAACATGTTCAACAAATTTTGCGATCATCATTTCTATTACAAGTCAAGTGGATACCATTGTATGGCAAGGTACTTCTTTAGGCATTTACAAAGTTGTTGATGGTTATAACTTGTTGCTTTCTAATTCTTAGTCTAATAATTAGTTGGGTGGCATGAATTTGAAAAAGCTATGGAAGTTATGGTTGCCATTTTGTATTATGGTGTTTCTATGAAAACTAGCTTGAAATATTCTTCCAACTACAACAATATTAAAAACACATCATATTGATTGCTAAACAATGCCATCTATGTGGTTGAGAAGAGGAATCTCTTAATCATATTTTTATTATCTACCTTTTTGCTAGAGCAATTTGGTTTAGATCTCTATTTGGCTTAAGAATGAATCAACTTTAGTTGCTAGATATTTTGATTTGGCTTCAACGATGGCTTAAGCAAGATGTGGTAGGTAACGAAGGGCAGGACTATGTGCATATGAGTTTTGCCTTTATATTGTATGCCATATGTTACTTTGGGAATCAAAAACTATTTGGAAATGGTGAATGTCATCTGGAAGCAGCTTTACATATGGCTTGAATAGTGCAAAATCAAGTTCTAAGGATTCAGCAAAGTCATTAAGGGAAATATTACAAAAGCAATAAGATAAAGAAAGTGGAAGAGTGGGAAGGAAATTTTCTTTTGAATTAGTGGCACTTAATATTTTGGAAATCTAAGCATAACACCACAAGAACAAAATGCAAAGTTTTCATTATGGCTTGGTTTGGACATATTGAGCTGTTTAACTAGAGGTGGAATGGATGCATTCGTCAATCCTAAATTGTAGATTTATTGCAAGCAGTTCATTAAGCATTCCACTTTTTGGCAACACAATCCATAATGTAGAATTTCAATCAAGTTTTGATCCAATTTTTATTCTATGAACAATCTCACTATTGGCTTTTATGTACCAATGATGTTCTCCCATTTCAACTATAGGTGCTACACCAAGACATATGGCATCAATTATTGTAGTTTGTGAATGCTAAATGTGTGTATATCTCTCATGTGTTAGTTAGTATACCTCAACCAATTACAATATGCTGTAATAGTTTGTTTTTTACCTTTTTATTTAAATACATTTTTCTTTTTATATATATTAAAAAAAAGAAGGTTTAGAGAACTAGCTAGCTAGTAAATTATTATACAACATACTGGAAAAAAAATAAGTATGAAAGCTTGATCAACCATTATATAGTTTTATTTATTTTTAACTCACATGTTTTGGTATTTAATTATAGGGGTATGATCTTTGTTGATTAATTACATTCTTTTTATAAAAATATATGAATTTTTTATTATGAAGAAACCTAAAACTATTGATAATTTTTTTAAAATAAAAGCTTATAAAAAATCTTAAAGTTAGTGAATCATCTCATTTTCATATACTGTCCATTCACTACAAAAAAATAAACTTTTAATGATAACTTTTAGTTTTGACAGAAAAAGGTTGCCACTAAAAGTACATTTTTAGTGGCAACTTTATTATGTTATTGCTAAAAATTTTTAGTAAAATACCATTTCTAAATTTGACAAAATTTTTAGTGGCAACAAAAAGTTGCCACTAATATTACCCAAAAAAAAAAACTTTTAGTAATGGCTTTTAATGGTAACTAACAAAAGTTGCCACTAAAAAGCATTTTTAGCAGTGACTTTATTAGATTATTGCTAAAAGTTGCTACTAAAATATTATTCTTAATTCTAATAAAATTTTTAATAGCGACAAAAAAAATTTGTCACTAAAACTATTTAGTAGTAATAAAAAAGTCATCGCCAAATACTTTTATTAGCAACATCTACATGGTCACCACCAAAAAGTTATATTTAGTGATGATATTTTGATTGTAACTAAAAAGTCACCATTAAAGCTGACTTTTAGTAACAACAAGTAACATGTGCATAATTAAATTTTTTTGTCAAACTTTTAGTGATGTCAAAAGTTGTTGTCACTAAACTAAATTTTTTAGTAGCAACTATTTTAATTATCACTAAAAGTTCTAACACAAAAATTTTTATTAATTAAAAATATTCACACTAAAACTTTTAGTAGTGATTGGTTCTAGTCACCACTAATAGATAACTTTTTATAGCAACTATTTTAGTTGTAGCTAAAAATTTTGGTGCAAAATTTTTTACTAATTAAAAATTTTTATGCTGAAACTTTTAGTAACAATAAGTTGAAGTTGCTACTAAAGATAAATTTTTAGTAAAATTATATTTCTAAGTATAAATTATTTTTGTAATTTATTTTTATATAAAAATATTTGAACTTAGAATATTTTTATAAACAAATAAGGTAAAAAAATAAATTATATTTATAAATACAACTTTATCAAAGAAAATTAAATTTTTACAGTTAATAATGTTAACTATATTTTATATACAAATATACAAATAACTTGGGGTAATCTTTCTATAAAATTTGTAATAAGACTAAAAAAATACTTTTACATACAAACAAGTTTAAAAAATAAATTATACTAAAAAATGAGATTTTATTAAAAAAAAAAGTTAAATTTATAAATTTAATAATATTAATTAAGTTTTATATACAAATAAGATGAGATAATCATTCTATTAAATTCTTATTAAGAATAAAAAATATTTTTATGTATAAATAAGTTAAAAAATATATTATACTTAGAAATATAACTTTATCAAAAATTATATTTATAAAAAATATATTTAATTATTATTTTTACAATTATACTTTACAGCATTGAGATAAATGAACTTTGAACTAGTGTTTTCACTAGTAAAATAACTAGTTTAATTTAAAAAACATTACACATTTGTAAGTTATTTATTTATAATTTAATATTGTATGATAAAATCTCTTTAAAATTATATGTATATATATCATTTTTTGAAAAAGAGAATTATAAAAGAATACCCAATTTAATCCTAAATTTAGTCTTTTCCCTCATTTCTCCAATTTCTATTCTTTTGTATAATGAAGAAGAGTATCCCTCTCCTTTTATGGGATGATTGAAATATATAATTATTAACATTTTAATAAATGTTGTTCAAATATATGAAAATACTTAATAATTATTTCATAAAAGGATATATTTGTTATATAAAATTTTTTTATGTATATAACGTTTATTGAAAGTTTTTTTAATTATTCTTTATAAAAAATTAAAATTATCTAATCATTAATCATACACAAGTGTTTTCCCCTAAATACTAATTCAAAATAAAGACTAAATGAGTGAAATAAAAAAGATTTTCCCCCTAAATTAGCCAAAGGGAATAATTCAAAAATTTTATTCATTAAAATTTGCTGTAATGCCAACAAAGAAAGTATTTATAAAAAGGTTTTAAAAACATTACATATTAAAAGTTATTTATTTATAATTTAATATCGTATGATAAAGTTTTAATTAATTGTTTAAAATCAAAGAAAGTATGTATACAAAACTTTAATTAATAAAATTAGAAGAAATAAATCAAAGAATACATAAAATTAATTTCCCAAGATGAAAATTAAATTTAAAAATCACATAAAGAAAGGTTTTTCTATTCATATACTTCTTTTGTTAGATTTGCAACTCCATTACTCGTTTACTCATTTACACCCATGCTCCTCTCATCTCTCTCCATTCAATCCTCATATCTACATTCTCTTCTCTACGTCACTTATGTGTCAATCAAAATTAACACTCAAAATTTTACCTACTTATATGCTTCTTATCTCAAATTTAAAATGTCATCTCTATCTCAAATTCCTTCTTCTTTGAAATCCAGATTTTAACATTATATAATCATTAATCAAACATATAAAATAAATCAAATAGATAATTTTATTATTACTATTTAATTTAAATAAATATCTCATAAAAATTTATATTAATTTAATTTAAATAATATCAAAGAATGTATTTGTTATATAATATTTATCAAAAGTTTCTTTTTAATTGTTCTTTATCTAATTTTTGAAGTTATCTAATCATCAATCAAATATAATAGAGGCAAGTGGTATGGGAATAAACCCTTAAGAAAGAGAAGCATCAGCAAATCCGAAGTAGAGTCTAAAGTTTCTTTTGCAATAGAACAAGTGCATGAAGATATGTGCTAAGAAATGGAATGAAAACTATAAGAGAAGCAAGCCCAGATGCAAGGTAAAATTTGTGCTCAAATGGCTGCCTTCATGGCCACATTTCAACAAGTATCTTATGTACTTCTCTTTTTCTTTCTAATGTTAAAAAATTTAGTGTTATGTTTCTTTTTCAGCGAGAAAATATACCTCTGATGAGCAATGCTTCAAGTGGAGAAGCTCAATAATTTTATGAGTAATTAAGAGTTTTAATGATTGATTATGGCGTGCATAGTTTTTTAAATATTATGCTTCATTGAAATTGGAATGCGGTCTCAATTTGTCACACAAGTGATTGCTTTGATGGAAAAAGTTTTGGCATTTACAAAGTAAAATGAAGTGTCTAAATTGAATGCTAATGTTCCTCTCCTGAATTACAAAGATTCAAGCAATTGTCCATGCCAACTTATTGCTATTTTCCTTTTGTTCAGTAATATTGTAATGCTATTTTCAATATTGAATAGTGGAGTATATGAATGAACTTAAAAAATTATTCTTATAGCTAGTTTTTGCATTTATACTTGTTGGATAGACTATTGCAATAATATATATATATGAAGCTTGTTAGCAAAGTTTAATTTGCTTTCTTTTTGCTTACGTATTTCAAAATGTTGGATCTTGTAACATGATATATGTTATTAGAGATTTAGAAGATTTATTTTTCACTATTTATAAGATTATATAATCCATTTTATCAAACAAGATTGAAGAAAATAATTAAAAAAAATATTATAAATATGAAAAAATAAAATTACTTCTTTAACAGTGATTAAATTCGTCACTAATAGTGTATTAATATTGTTGATAATAGTAGACATTAAAGATATCTTTAGCGGCGACAAAGGGTCATCACTAAAAGAATGCATCTAGCGACCATGGCTATTGGCAAAAGTCATCACTAGAAGATTTTTGTGTCAAAGGATGTTGTCGCCTCTAAAACCTTACATTTACCTCTCTTGCTTCTAAAGTCTTATTTAATATCCACTTTTTATAAATTGCCATTTAATAGCTTTTTGTGGTGAAGTTGGTCGCCATTAAAAGTATTTTTTGTAACGACATAAAACTTGATGAAACTTTAATGGTAAAATTTGTTACTTTTAAATGTTGTGACGCCAAAAGTTTAAGAGTTTTAGTGGCAAAATTACATATATTTAGAGGTAATTTTGTCATCACAAAAAGTCTTTGTATCAACAACACCTTTTTTGGTTATTAAATCCTTTTAGCAATGGTTGTTGTAGCGGTCACTTAACGACCACTAATTTATCGTTGTTAAATATTTTTTTTAATGACTTCTGATGTTTTAGCTACGACAAAAAATTCTTTTTTTTTTTCTGTGATTGAGATAATTAGTAAAGTGCAACATCATATTAAAGTATCAATGGTGTAAAAGCTAGGGAATAAGAAATGTTGATACTTATTATTTGATAGATTGTTTGTTTTGTCTCTTATTAACATTTTTAATTTTAAGTGCAATAAATGAGATGTCATTTTCAGCTATAAAAATCTTTTGAAAAAACAAAGAAACTTAGCAATAAAACAAAAGATAATTTTCTCGCAAATTATATGGTTAAAAAGTTTGATACAAACTCAATCTTTAATTTATAACATGAAAGAACGTCATGCTTAAGTTTGATAAATTATAAAAAATAGTTACATATATTCTTTTTAATTCAAAATTTTTGTATAGATGATTATGTTAACTTATTTTAATCCCCCTCCCCCAATTTGTTCAACCCTAGATCCGTCCCGGGGGGAATGGAGTGCAATCAAAAGCAATCCTATAACTTCTACATCATTTTCATCTCTCAAAATATGCTGAGTTGAGACTGTCTTCCATAATTAAACAAGGAATAATGAAGTCATTTTGTTTTGCAAGATCACTCATGAAAATCACGCGATTCGTGTTGCCTTTCTGCATGTTTACTTTAATTATTAAAAAAAAATTATATACATGCATCCTATGTTCTTTTTATTTTTCAAATTTTACTTTTTTATTTTTAACAGTAGAGAATATAGATGCCCCTCGTCATAACAAACAGATAGATCATCGGACTTAGGTTTTACTTTTGGAGCCTCTAAAATTGACAAAATCATGCCGCCGGTATGTAATTTGTCAAAACATGACACACAAAGTATGTTTAATTTAATATTGCCTTCCCATCTCGGGGAAAAAATAGTTCTTATTAACAAATAAATCTTTAATATGTACAGCATTCGACAATTAATCATTTTCTGGCTGAAATTAGCATGATCAAAAGTTGTGTATGATTGACATTGTTCACATCATTCATTATGGCCATGTCTCAAATATAGAGAAGAGGCATAGTATGTCTCGCATAAATCAATCTGAAGCTTTCATTTCATTCTGTTGTTGCCCCATTTTTAAGTAATGACTTCTATTATCACATCACAACTTTTGGAAATAGGTTAAATTACATGACCTAAGCTTACTGGGAAAAGGAATTTGCCAAAATTTTATGGCAACAAAATGCATAAAATTCTTGTTGTATCAATGGCATAGCCTCATTAGTTTTTCTTCTTGGCATAAATATAAATACTAGCATTACTTAATTAAATGACAAGCCAATTTATTACAGTAATTAATGAATGCTTGGCACTTTTATATGCCATAATTCATTGCCATGCGTAGAAGATGTAGTGAATAAGAATTAATGGTAATCACCGACAGGGGAACAATAGTTTACCTTAAATTAACTAAGACCTAATTTGATATATGTAAACTCTAAAACGCATAAAAAATATTGAAACTAAATTTAAAATATTAAATTTCAATTAAATTTTGAAACCAAAAATACTTTTTTGCAAACCTAAAGTTGAGCTAGTTAAGTATTACCATCATAGTAAAATGAAGTAGTATTTTGTCATTAATTTTAACTAAAATTTAATATTTAATTTCAATTCAAAAAATATTTTATTATATGTTAATTTCTATGTAAACTAATAATTAAGTTTTAAAAGAGTAAAATATAATTTCTCCTTTCAAGTAGTAATGATTCAATTGTTTTGAATGCACTAAGTGGGAACCTTTTTGTTTTTCTCATGTATATGATTTTTTTTATATTTTATTTTATATACCTTCGGGTAGGTATCAATTTTGGTTTGCTAATTTTTATTTTCCCCACATGTCATGTCCAACCTATCCCATTACAAAATATTGATTAAAGATCCCACGCTGAATATATATATATATATATGTATAGAGAGAGAGAGAGAGAGAGAGAGAGAGAGAGACAGTAATATTATGGAGAATTTTACCTTTAAAAGCACCTGCGCTTTGAATAGATTTCCACACACACAAAAAAATATGCACGAGATTTTAGGAAAAAAAAAGCCAAAAAAAAAAAAGAAGAAGAACACGTAACTCAAAACAAAAGTATACTGTTCACTATTTAAAAATAATACGACTTCTTAAATTCATATATAAGATTGAGCTATTTCTTAGTTGTACACAGCATAGGTAGCTGTTTGAATATCTGCCTACTAAAGAATTCTTCTTAGCAATTTTCATACGCATTGAACTAATCACGAGGACAGATAAAGCTTTAAGAGTCTCCGTTGATAAGGAAAGGGACCAAACTTGATGCAAGGACAACTGCCAGCAACATCCAGATTTGAAGATTTTGGATTTTTTTCTTTTTTTATTTCTTTTTAATTTTAAAAAAATAAATATATAATATGTGAGATCAATTTAAATAATAAGCTTCATTTAAATATATGCTCTATATCTATTTCTCTTTAAAATTAATTAAAAAAATGAAAGTAAAATGACAAGATTCCAACCTCATGTTATTGCCAGCAGGTTATCCTTGACTCAAAATCCACTCCCCACCCCCTTCAGGCTAGGCGCTTTACCAAACAACCACTTCTTCACCCTTATTCTCATTTACTCTCACATTTCAATTCCTTATGTATTTATAGGCAGGGAGGATCAATATGGATGGTATCCCACGTCTTCTTATTTTTCATATTTGAACCGAAAAGAATTCTTCCAAAGTAGGCATGGCTCCACATAGCAACCAACTTTTTCAAAGTCCAAAGTCCACCTTGATTTGCAATCAATTTCGATTTTGGGATGCCTAACTTTAACAATCAAACTTTGTACTCAACCCATGTGCTCTAAACTGTGGTTTCATTGACTTTAAAACAGAAATCTCTCTCTACCAGTAAAACTTGCAATCCAACTTGATTTTCTTACGTTTGGTATATGACATTTTATTTTTTTTTGAGTATTTAAAATTCATTTATAAAATATTTGAGTGTAACATATGTGAGAAAAAAATCAGCAACTACAAATTATTTAAGTCATTACAACACAATTTTTAAATTTTTTATATTTATTATCTGAAAATTTTAAATGAATAAATTTTGAAATACTTGAAAATTTTAATTTTTTTTTTTACCAAGTATCACGAAGAAAGATATCATGTACGGAAATAACCACAATGACAAAATATATTTAACCAAGTGAGATCTAATTGTTGAAGTTGAAGTTGCAAAGCAATGCATGCTACAGAAATTTAACATAATAAGATAGAAAATGAAATATTAGTTGCACAGTATGAACATCGCATAAGAAAATAAAAAATGGGATAGCCCCATGTTTGAGGGTAGGATTGCTGCTCAGCAGAGAATCCGTATGCAATAAGATGACAATTCATGGTTAAAATGTTGTACGTTTTATGGTATTTTAATTGTTTCAATACAAAAAGAATTCATTATTTGGATTAAGAACGCTGGAATTTTTCAATTTCTGAAGTAATTTAATCAACAAAATTTGGAAGAATTTAAAATCCTATTTACACAGGTAAAATCTAAATTTCTTTCTCACTCATTTTTTAAGGGATATTTTTTTGTACTATATAATATGCTTTTAGTAGACGTATTATGTTTAATACACAAGTATATATAATATACACACATACACGCCTGTATAGACAAATGCGCGAATGTACACAAATTCTTCCATGGACTCAAGTTTCAAATCAAGAACTAACGTACCAGTCAATCATCAAATTGTTAGGAAGTGGGTTGTGTCAACTCTTTGTCTTTGCTATGCCAAAAGGTTAAATGAACCGACATGGAAATTGATTCCAAACGAAGGTGGTTCAGAATAAGAAGCATATTATGTGTAGAAAATCACGCACGATGCAGGGCCATGTGCGGTGCAAAAGAATTCTTGAGGCAATTATCTTTTTCAGACGTGGGATTCCACCCATTGACCACTGCTCTGCCTATAAATAACGTCAATGATCGAAATGCATACAGAGAACTGAAATCTTTGAGCTTATGAAAATATGGATGAAGCTCAATATTGTTCGCTCAAGTGCCTCGCATGAAAGGATAGAGAGTATATATGAGCCAAGAATGACTTGCCGGCATCTGCTGAATAGCAAAATTTACCATCTCTGGGTGTTGCTGGTAGTTGTCCTTGGCTCAAATTTGCTCCCTTTCCTCTCATATGAGACTCTCAAAGAGCTTGTTCATTGCATCTTGTCTATGAAGTACTGATACATCAAAAATTGAGTTATATCATGTTTGATGTGTTTGATACATATTATCACTCATATCAAACACAACATAATACTTCCAATTATATTTAAACATTATATATCTTGTTGTTCTTGTGTCTTGTATCCATGTCAACAATGCTTCGTAGCAGTTAGTTGAATGCTTTTCATGTACATTAACTGTAAAAATTGAGGGAGGAAAAGGATAACAGTGTAGTAATACACAAAAAGGGGGAAGGTTTGGTTCTTGGGTTGATCCAATTTGCCGATATAGAAATTTTATGAGAAGAATGAGTTTTTACCCCCCCTTTATCCCCTTTTTCTCCCTTTTCAAGCTGCATTGCTCATCTACCAATATTATGGAATATCAACATTAGTATGAGGAATGCCTTATTGTATCAATATTGAAAATAATCCGTTGATAAAAGTTTACGAGAATGTTCCTATAATGACCATTACTTGTAAGATCATGTTTAATCCTTTATATGTTCAAGAAACACAGCTTTCTTAATCCACAAAGTTTATATGCTTGTAGATTATTACTTTTAGGTTGACAACATTGAACATGTTAAAGAATATGTCTAGAGGGAGGTGAATATATAAGTGCTTTTGCTGAAATCTCAAAGACTATGGACAATTTAAATGATTAGGATACTAATATCAAAATGCATGCAAAGCAACTAGGGCAAATGAGATGCAATTGCAAATCTTATAGATAGAAAAAAAAAATCTTGTTGACAAGATGCTATAAATAATAACTAAGCAGTTAAAGATAAAGGAGACTTAAAAGGATCTTATCGACAAGGTTTTCAAACTAAATGCAATAACAAAAAATAAAGACAAGTAAGGGAAGGAGCACACTGTATATATCCTGGTTCGATCCTTTTAATCTACATCTAGTTTCTTTGTAAACTTGACCAGATTTTTTACAATTAGTTTCTTTGTAAACTTGAAGAGATTTTTTACAATTCAATTAGAGTTGCATAGCAGTGATCACAATTAGGTTTCTAAGCTCACCTACAATCTTTTCAACTAGTTTCTTAGCTCACTCACAAATTAACTCCCCTCTCTAAGAAAAGATTTACACAGAAATGATATAAATTTTGATAAACCCTTATCAATCAATGAATTACATGTAAGCTCTCAAAGTAACTCTCAACTAGTCAAATAGACAATTACTAAGCAAAGAGAAAATTTAGAATTATGAAAACAAGGAGGACTACAATAAATCTCAAATTAGAAGGCCTTGTATTCACTAGTTGTTGTGTCCTCTGTATTTCACTTCTTCTCTTTATATATTTCTTCAAGCTTCTAGGCATTGTAACTCTTTTTCAAATTTGCTATTGTAGTAGTCAAGTCATCACGAAAGTTGAAAACCTAAAGAGTGGCATGTGTTGGCTAGCTTTAGACCATCTCCAACTTTCTTTCATGGTTTAAGGTTTTTGAAGCACGTTTAGTAGAGAGGGAGGGGTTAATCTTTTACTCAAGTTGTCTCTTCTCCATTAACACTTATTAATGCATTAGACTTGAGAAGGCTTACTTTCTTGATGTGGCAGATGCAAAGAGGGAACAATAGAAAAGTAACAAGGTACTTTTTGTAGTCTTCTAAAATGGTCAACCTTTGGTACAATAGAAAGGATAAAATATTCTATTTGGTTTATGTTCATTTAAAATGAGATAGTCTTTAGGCCAAAACACATCATAGTCTTTAGGCCAAAACACAACGCTTGAAAACTAAACAAAACAATTGGGCTTTAATAAAAAAAAAAAAAGGGCTTTGTTATCATCACATATAAAGAGGGGTGAGAGACCAGTGGGCCAACATAGGTTCCTCATATATGAACATTAAAATGTTAATCACACTTACGCATCAATTGTAACAATCTTTTCTCTTTTAATTAGCAAAAAATTTAAAGCATTTGTGAGAAAATGGAGCATATTCTGAATGACCTGACACATCTTTACAAGGATTTTGCAAAATAAAATTGAAAAACAAGTTGGAGCCCATAATTTGGTTCTTGGATTGCACACAAACCCAAATGATGTTCATCATCAACAACCATGGAATGGAACAAAATTGAAAAACAACCTATTGCTTAAAGACAAGCAACCATGAGGGAAAGGACTTTAGTAATTCAATCTACCAAAGATTTGAAATCACTAACAAATTAAGCATTAATATTATTGACATGAGATATGACACTAATATAAATAGTAGGATATATCAAAATAATGAGAGCTTGACTTGTCCAACAAACATTTAAAAACATATAATTTTAGAGTTCAAAACTGATACTTACAACATCCTATGTGACTACAATTTAGTTTATCTATTTCCAAACTTGCTTCCACATAGTTTTTTACTTCACTAAAATGTTGACAAGGCTATAAGTTTCCAATGTGGTCAATTAGAATGACTTGGAGTTGAACGATTGTTGGCGAGATGAAAGGAGTGAGTGAATACATAATAAAATGTAATTAACTATAATTTAACAAAAGTAACCCGGATCAATACATACATATGTATATAATATTTCAATAATCCAAATAGAGTATATCAAACTTACTAGTTGGATTTTACTTTAACTCCATCATATGAAAATTTTAAATGTCAGTATTTTGCATTTTCAAAAAAAAATACATATGTTGGGAACCTTGTAAATTTATTGAAATGAATATTCATGCCTATATATGATAATCTAAGGAAGTAAGGGAACATTATTAGGTGCCTGAATGCTAGTTTAAAACACTACTCCATTCACCAAGGTATCAAGTTTAATGGCTTTAACCACTTTGAACTTGTAGGAGAAATCTTTGGAAAGGAAGCTTTTGTAATTTATGATATTAATGCTAATACAATGATTCTACTCCATATCCTAAATCAAGTGGTTATCCCTTATGTCGTGGGGATTACATCACCAACCCTTTAGGAGGTCTTCTACATTTGGTGTGCCTTACATGACATTAGCTTGAATATACCATTTATCATCTTTAATCGCATGAGAAATTGTTAAGAATGGCTAGAACCCAAGAAGGGGGGTGAATTAGGTTTTATAAAAACAAAACTAAAGGATTGCTTTTTTTGAAACACTAAAACAAGGTTAAGTTGAAAGAAAAAAAGAGTAAAGCACAACACAAACCAAAAATTATAAATAAAATATAGTAAAATAAGGTTAAGAAAGAGAAGAGAGATTAAACATAAGATATTTTATCCTAGTTCAGCTATCCAACAAACCTACATCCAATCCCTAAAAGTTATGTTAGGATTTTTCACTATATCAGCAAGATGTAAATAAGTACTTACAAGCCACTAAGCTCAATGAGTAGTTCTTACAAGAAGCACTCCCTTCACAGAAGGTATTCACCTAATAACTACTAAGGATCCTTATCCTTGAGTATTCACACTTTGCACAAGGAAGAAAGAAAGGTATATCAGAAAATCTCTCTAAATAAAACAAGTTTATAATTGAAACTGAGTCTAGAAGGATAAGAGAATGATTTAGAACTTAAAAACTTTTTGCAAGTTTTCTTAGTGGTTCTAGGTTCATATTGGGTCTACTATATATCACAAATCCTAATAGAGCCATTAGAGAAAATAGGGAAGACAAAATGTACAACAAAAGTATTTGTTAAAAAGCTATTGCAATATTTTTTGTATTGTCCCAATCAACTGATCAAGCCCAACAGTCAATTGGTCTCATTGAAAACTAAAAGGTTGCAGTTTTGAAAGGTATCAGTCAACTATTCCTTGAGGACTAGTTGACTAATATTATCTCAATAGTTGACCATTCTTTAAGGACCAATCAGTTGGTCATTGGTAGAGAGGCCAATCTAGGGCTTCCATTGATAGTTGACTATTCCGTAGTAAATCATGGACTAGTCTAACTCAAAATGTGTTTTTACATTCTTGAATAGGTCTAGCCAACTACTTCCAGGGGACCAACCAACTGGTGATCCTCTAAAAACTTCCAAAAGATATATTCTTTTATGTTCCCAAAAAAAATTGAGTTCTAAAATTTTAAAAGTTCTAAATAATCCCTAGTCTTTTTACAAAATATACTAAATACTAAAGTCTAAAAAATTCTTTAATCATTACTTGAGCTTTGACTTAGCATGTTCTCCAATATAATCACCCAAATTGTTTGTTATCATCAAAATCCATAAATAAAGGTAATAGGGTCAACAAAATTGTCCTTAGTGACAAACTTCATGAATTTCCATATAGGACAGTTGTCACCTTAATTGCCAAGCATTTGTGCATTGATTTGAATGCGTACAAGGTAGAACAAGCATGTTTTACTAGCCATATGGTGACAAACACCAATATATGTCACGTTGACTATGAATATGACTCCACTAATTCTCTTAAGGAATCTAACAACCCAATTTTATCTAAAGATGAAATTGTTGACATGAATAGTTATGGCTCTCTTAATGCACTTGTCATTCCATCTGATATGTCCATGGATTCTTCAAATGAACTTGAAGGCTTCTATAGGCTACTAATCAAGAAATCTTTAGCAATCATGGTTGTGACCTTACTAGAAAAGATGCTATGAAGGATTTAAAGTTGTTTATCAGTTAGTCCCTAGCTAAATCAATTCACAATATTAAGGATTTTCTTATTAAAAGCTAACCCTTTTGTTGCTATTCTTGTTCCTTTAAGTACAACTCCTATTCTTCTTTCTTCTACCATAAATCTTCATGCCACTCCCACTAAGCTTGTTGATCCTTAATCTCCTAGACCTCCTGCATAATTCCTTTCCTTACCCATTTTTTATTAATTCTGCTAAATAATATGGGTTCCTTGTTGAGATATTAGCTCTTGTATTTGAAGCATTACTACTAAACCCCTATTATCATCTTAATAATAATTATGATTAGCCTATATCTTCTTTACTATATCTATATCATGTGCCTCTATCTTTTTGCAAAAAGGGAGAAATTATTCTTGTTGATCTTGTGATTAAACGTTGTGCTTATATGCTCTACCTTTTTTGCTTATGGCAAAGGGAGATAAAAATATGTTTGAGGAAAATTGAGTTATATGATATGCTCTTGAATTACTTGATATTATGTAATATTTGTAGCTTATTCCATTGCTACTATTTTGTATGTGAATATGTATATGTGTGTGTGCGTGCGCACGCGCACAACAAGTTCAAAGGAAGCACAAGGTAAGAGGGAGCTTTCCCTATCATACATGCTCTAATTGAAGGGGAGCAAAAAGCTCTTGATATTTTTATGAAATGAAAGTTTTTTCATTCTTTATGCATTTTCCAAAACGTTCATGCTTTTTCCACATGTTTGCCATAATCAAAAAGGGAGAGAATGTTAAATCAAATATTTTAGTCCTTTTAGTTTTGAATTATGTCAAACATGTTTAATTATGTGTTATTGAAAAATGGGTTAATTTGGGCCAAGAATACATTTTATGAAATTACTTGTTTGGGCCGAAAATAGATTTTTGATGTTATGTATATTAAAATGTGATATTGATTTAATTCTTGATAATTCTTAAAAAGTTTTCAAAAGAAACTTTGTTAAGTCAAATTATCATTACGGAAAGTGTTTGAATCAAATGTGATGTCATATTATTAATTTGAATTAAAAGAAAACTTTTTAAATTGAAAATGCTTAAGGAAAACTTTCTCTTGAATCCTAACGTGGTAAGTTTTTGAATTAATCATAAATACAATATTTCAAGATCATTTCTTTTAAGAAATATTTTCAAAATAACTCATTCAAGTTATTTATATGAAAAGAACTTCATTTGACCTTATAAGTCTTTCATTTGATCAAATATTAAGTGCCTTTAATGATGTAATTTGAATTAAGAATGAGAAAGGAAAGTTCGTGAAATTAAGAAGCATAAAAGGAAAGTATATGTTTGAAGGAAGCAAGGATGGAAACACTTTAAATGAAAGATTAGCTCAATCCTTTGACTTCAAAAAGATAAATTTTGAAAGACATCAACAAACTAATTATTGAAGACTACCAAAAATTGAATCAAGTCATTAATTCAATGTCAAGATGATTGAAGCATTGAAGACAGGAGTTCCTAATCATTAAAGCATATTTGCACATTTAAAGGAAGTTGTTGTCCAAATGTCTATTTGTTAAAGATCAAGCTATATACAGAAGACCTTTTTGAAGAATGGAATGAAAAGAAAGGATGCAAAAAGAAGAAATTGCAAAATATCTTTCACTTTGAAATAGTTGCTATATTTTAATGAGAAAAGTGCTCTGTGTGGATTAGCCTTTTGTATTTGAAAAAACCGTAATGAGTTTGTAAGCTTAACCTGAATCTCCTTGCAAAAATAAGTTTTTAGGTGCCTTGAGAGAAAAGCCTAATGATCAAGAGGGAAAAGTTGTAAAGCTCGAGTTATCCTTTTGAGATTGCCTTATAATTAGAGTTTTCAGGTAGTTTAAGAAAATTTTAAGAGTAAGGGAAAACTTGTGAAGTGAGAAAAGTATAAAAATTGAGTGCTTGCCCGTATAAGGTTGCCTTAGGAGAGGTAGTAAATGCTATATTGTTGTGCTTGTGTTGTAGATTTACTTTGTATACTTGGTGATTACCCATGTTGAATAAAATACCCTTACTTTGTACTTAAAGATAAGACATAAGACATGATTGGTCTAAGCTAGTATAAATTGATCGTGTAGTTCACTCTTTTCTCTCGACTCTCGTTATATTCCATTTAAAGTTTTATTTTATAGAGTAGGTTGTTATTCTTAAAAAATCTGACCTTGTTTAAAAGGAATCAGAATTTTTGAAAGAAAGAAAGATAATTCTAAAATCCAATTTAACTCCCATTCTTAGATTACTAGACTAACCGTATCTACTATCTTCGTAGCTCTCATAATTGTGTTTTTTGCAGAGCGTAGACACTTAAAAATAAATTTTAAAAAAATCGTGTTTGGAAAACAGCACCTAAACTACATGTACACGTTGTATTCAATTCGTGTTGCCTCGTTGCACGTTTAGTTGAATTATTAAAAAAAAAAAACATTATATACATGCACTCTGTGTTCTGTTTTTTTTTTTTCAACAGCAGAGAATTTAGATGCCCCTCCTCATAACAAATAGATAGATGATCATCATCAGACTCTGGTTTTAATACCATAGATACCTTCTAAAAAATTTGAGCTCTTTCACTACTCACGATCGAAAAAAGTTCAATTTTTAAGGCACAAACGGGGCAAATAGCTGTTTGAATACTTACCTTCTAACCTGAGCATTCTCATTAGCAATTTACATATGGATTCAGTTAATCACAAGGATCTATCAAGCTTTGAGAGTCTCATATGATAAGGAAAGGGAGCAAACTTGAGGCAAGGACAACTGCCAGCAACACCCAGATTCGGAGATCTTCATGCCGGCAAGTCATCCTTGACTCAAGTCCACTCTCCACTCCTTCATGCGAGACGCTTCACAAAACAACCACTTCTTCACCCTTATTTCTGATTTACGAGAACACATTTCAATTCCCTATGTGCACTTGCGAATTTGCAATGTATTTATAGGCAGAGAAGATCTGTATGAATGGAATCCCACGTCTTCTTATATGACTTACTTGAAAAGCACTTCTTCCTTAAAATTTCAAACTCCTTTTTCAAAATCCAAGTTCATCTTGATTTGCAATCAATTTCCATTTTGGAATGTCTTGCTTTAACAATCAGAAGCTGGTACTCAACCCATTTGCTCCAAACTGTGGGTTCATTGACTTAGAAGCGGAGATTTTTTTTCCGCCTTAAAAACTAGCAATCCAATTTGATTTTTCTCACGTTTGGTATATGAGTATTTTAATGTTTTAAATATTTAAAATTTATTTATAAAGTTTTTGAGTGTACTCTGCAACTACACATTATTTAGGGCAATACAACACAATTTCTTATATTTTTTATATTTATTATCTGAAAATTTTCTATGAATAAATTTTGCAATACTTAAAAAATTAAGATTTTTTTATGCCCAACAGCACCAAGAAATAGATCATGTACGGAAACGACTACAGTGAAAATATATTTTACCAAGTGAGATCTAATTGTTGAAGTTGCAAAGCAATGCATGCTATTGAAATCTAAAATAATAACATGGAATATGGATCCTTTGTTGCAAGGGTCATGTGCTGTGCAGCATGAAAATCACATTAAAAAAAAAAAAAAGAAAGGGACAGTGCCCTGTTTGCGACGCGGGACTGCTGTTCTGCAAGGAAGTCGAAGGCAATTAGATGACAATTTACTGTTAAAAACATTCTAGTTTCTATGGTATTTTAATCGCTTCAGGAAAATAAAATATCCTTATTTGGCTTAAGAAGGCTGGAATTTTTAAATTTCTTTCTCACTCATTTTTTAAGGGGTTGCTTTTTGTACCATATAATATATTTTTTGTAGATGTATTTTTTTTAATACACAAATATATATAATATACATACATACACGCCTGTATAGACAAATGCACAAATGTGCATAAAAACTACATTGGACTTGTTTTTTAAATCAAGAACGATCCGCACCAGTCAGTCATCAAATTGTTAGGAAGAAGTGGGTTGTGTCAACTCTCTGCTATGCCACAAGGTTAAAAGAACCGACATGGAAGTTGATTCCAAACATGGGTGGTTCTGGATAAGAAGCATATTATGTGTAAAACAACACACGAGATGCGGGGCCATGTGCGGTGCGAAAGAATTCTTGAGGCAATTATATTTTTTCAGA
Organism: Erythrophleum ivorense; assembly: GCA_026724425.1. NCBI lineage: Eukaryota > Viridiplantae > Streptophyta > Magnoliopsida > Fabales > Fabaceae > Erythrophleum > Erythrophleum ivorense. The sequence continues at coordinate 42,817,244 of JAIUCV010000005.1, forward strand.
CGTGGGATTCCACCCATTGACCTCTGCTCTGCCTATAATAACGTCAAAATAGTGCTCAAAATGCATACAGAGAACTGAAATCTAAGAGCTTATGAAAATATGGATGAAGTTCAATGTTGTTTGCTCAAGTGCCTCGCATGAAAGGGTAGAGAGTATATCTGAGCCAAGAATGACTTGCCCGCATTTGCTGAATAGCAATATTTCCCATCTCTGGGTGTTGCTGGCAGTTGTCCTTGGCTCAAATTTGCTCTTTTTCCTCTAATATGAGACTCCCAAAGAGCTTGTTCATTGCACCTAGTCTACGAAGTACCAATACTTCAAAAATTGAATTATATTTGATACATATTTATCATTCATATTAAATACAATATAACATTTCTAATTACATTTAAACATTATTTATCTTGTGATTATGATGTTACTATCTCTGCTTTCCTGTATAAGAAACAAATAATTAACTCACAATAATTAAGAGGATTAGTTAAATATAATTAATTTTTTTTAATTTTGTCTCAAATAAAAATTATTTTTTAAAAATATTTCTATTTAATGTGTACACTTTTTTTTTAAATTAATGACAGTTATTATTTATAATTTAAAAGACTCATTTAATAAAAGATATAATTAAAATATTACAATTAATACACTAGACATTAGTGGTTTGTTTCTTATATTTTGGACGAAATCAAATCTTAAAAAAATCTCTTATATATAAGACTGAATATAGTATATATATATATATATGTGAATAATGCTTTTTAGCACTTAGTTCCATGTTTTTTTTGAAAGTAAACTATATAAATTGAGATAGAAGAGGAAAACAGAGTAGTAATACACAAAAGGAGGGAAGGTTTGGTTCTTGGACTGATCCGATTTACTTATATAAAAATTTTATGAGGAGAATGAGTGTTTTTTTTTTTTTAAATCTCTTCATCCCTTTTTCCCCCTTTTCAAGCTAGCTGCATTGTTCATTTATCAATATTATGGAGTATCGTCTCATTGTATCAATATTGAAAATCACTCGTTGATGAAAGTTTATGAGAATGTTCCTATAAAGACCATTACTCGTAACATTGTTTTTAATCCTTTATGTGTTCAAGAAACACAGCTTTCTTATTTCAGACTTTATATGCTTGTAGATTATTATTTTAAAGGTGACAACATTGAACATGTTGCCCACATATGAACATTAAAATTTCATTCACACTTAATCATCAACTGTAACAATATCTTTTTTCTCTTTTAATTCGTGAAAAATTTAAAGCTTTTGTGGAGAAAAAGGAGCATATTCTGCAAGATCTGACACACCTCTACAATGATTTTGCAGAACAGAACTGAAAAACAAGCTGAAGCCCATAAATTGGTTCTTGGATTGCACACAGACCCAAGTGAGGTTCATGATTGGCAGTCATGAAACGGAACAGAACTGAAAACAACCTATAGCTTAAAGATGGGCAGCCATGAGAGAAGGAGCTTCAATAATTCAATCTACCAAAGATCGAAATCACTAACAAACTAAGCACCAATAATATTGAAATGAGATATGACACTGATATAGATAGTATGATGTATCAAAATAATGAGAGCTTGACTCATCCAACAAACATTTAAAAACACACTTTCGAAATTCAAAATTGACACATATAATATCTTATGTGACTACAATTTAGTTTATCTGTTACCAAACTTTCCAAAAAAGATTCTTATTTTACTAAAGATGGTGACAAGGCTCTGAGTGCCCAAAGTAGGTCAACTAGACTGACTTGGAGTTGAATACTCATGCCTATATATGTTGGGATCCTTGTAAATTTTTTGGAATGAATACTCTTGCCTATATATGATAACCTGAGGGAGTCTGGGAACATCATATATTATAGGGGAAGAGAATATTATTTACTTGACGGGAATATTATGGGGTCAAGAAAAACCATTCACCTGCTAGAGATATTTTGCTAGGAAACACCGTCTACCTGAAAAATTTATTCTTTCATGTCTCAAAGACATATTACAAGATGAACTGAACATGATATATATCATGTCTCTTACGTGCAAAAGATATATTATGCACAATTGACATTTCCCAAGTTCTGCAGAGCAAAATATCACATTTTTTTATGTGCTAGACATTTGTATCAAATATTATGCTTTGGCGGCTTCAGTCACTTGCCCTTTTAGCTTTTCCTGAATTTGGTTTCTCACTGAACTCATTCCTTTACATAATCTCGTTCTTAACTTCAAATCAACTACGATGGACTGCATTTTTCAAAGCAATAACCAGATATGTGAAACATATCATCAAATTGTTATATATGAAGTAAGTGGGTTGAGTCAACTCTTGCTTGTACCAAAAAGTTAAACGTACCAATATGGACACTGATTTCAAACAAGGGTGGTTCTGGATAACAAGCATATCATATGTTGAAAATCACACATAATTTAGGGCCGCGCGTAGTGCAAAAGAATATTCTTGAGGCAAATTATCTTTCCTGACGTGGGACTCCACCCATTGACCTCTGCTCTGCTTATAAATAACGTTAAAATAATGCTCAAAGTGCATGCAGAGAAAATCTGAGAGCTTATGAAAATATGGATGAAGCTCAATGTTGTTTGCTCAAGTGCCTCGCATGAAGGGGTAGAGAGTATATTTGAGCCAAGGATGACTTGCCGGCATCTGCCGAATAGCAAAATTTCCCATCTCTGGGTGTTGCTGGTGGTTGTCCTTGGCTCAAATTTGTTCCCTTTCCTCTCATATGAGACTCTCAAAGAGCTTGTTCTTTGCACTTAGTCTATGTGTCATATCCTGTATACTACATATTACGTGTTATATCACTTGCATTTAACTGTTATATATTTTTTTCGTGGTGTTTCCTGTATCTGTATCAATATCAATGCTTCTTCGCAGCTAGTTGACTGCCTTTGAGGTTCATGAACTGTATAAATTGAGAGAGGAAGAGAGTAACAGAATAATGCACAAAAGGGGAAAGTTTGGTGCTTGGGTATATCTAATATGCAGAGATAAAATTTTTTTGAGAAGAATGAGTTTTTCTTTATTTCTTTCTTCCCTTTTTCTCTTTTCAAGCTGCACTGGTCATTTTTTTATTATCATGCTAATTTAGATAGGAAAGGTTCATATATCAATATTGAAAATCAGTTGTTGAGAAAAGTTCCTGATTATGTTCCTATAATGACCATTACTTGTAGACTTACGTTTAGTCCTTCATATGTTCGAGAACACAAGAAAGAGTTTTATTATTCCACGAGTTTTTATGCTTGTACATTATTATTTTTAAGTTGACAGCATTGAACATTTTGTCCACATATGAAAACTAAATTTTCAATGACACTTGATCATCAACTGGAACAATTTTATTTTTCTCTTAATAGGCAAAAGATTAAAAGCTGTTGTGGAGAAAATGACGCATATTCTGAGTTCTGACACAACTCTTCAATTCTGACACACCTTTTGAATCTTTTTGCAGAATAGATCTCAAAAACAGGGTAAAGCCCGTCATCCTGTTCTACAATTGCCAGGTGAGGTTCATGATTGGTAACATGCAGCTTAAAGATGGGCAGCCATGAGGAAAAGTACTTCAATAATTCAATCTATCAAAGACTTGAAATCACTACAAACTAAAAAGGATGAATATTGACATGAGATGTGACACAGATGTGGACGAAGATATGTCAATATATAAAATGTCTAAGTAAATATTAGACGTGTTGGAAAAATTTATCTGCATCTTAAATTTTTATTTCAGTAAAAATAAATAAATAATCTTCTTCACAGCTAGTAGTGTGCATCTAGGGTAGAAGTAATTTACACGGATGGCAATCCAAATCTGGTTCATCACGTTATTGTTCCAAATTTTGTAGATTTCATCCTCAAAATTTTCCTCTCTGAAAGGTTGATTGTTGAAATATCTGTCACTTCCAGATTTCAGATTACCATTTGCTTCTTTAGAGCTTGAGGGAAACCAAAACATGGATGCATGATGAGGACATTTACTGCGAGTTTCACAAAGTCATATGGATCTTCTTATGCTCTGTCAGGGAACTATTTAATATCAAAACAAAAGATTTTGAAAAATTGTGAGAGACTTGGATATACTCTTCCTTTGAGACTCCAAATTTCAAATGCAATTGGCTTCAGAGCAAGAAAGCTATAAAAGTTTGTATTTGAATGGTGTCAAAGCCACTTGTCGATGGTACTGCAGTGTCTAATTTTGTTTAGTAGTAAATCAGCTGATCTATTTGATTCCATTCCCTTCAAAATCAAACATAAACGCATCTAGTTTGCCAATATGAATAACCATGCTCTGTTGGGCATTGTCACAGAATGTATTGAAAACATTAAAACCTGGGAATTTTGCAACAATATGAAAGTTTAATGATATTGTTGGGTGATGGGAAAACAAGTATTTGAATTAGGGGTGAATCTGCAAATAACACTTTGATATCACTTCAGAATTTAGGAAATATTGATAGCAGAGAAAGTAGTAAACTATGTTACCATACATAATATTTTTGACAATATAATATTAAATGGATTTGCTATTGGAAGTACAATCGTATTGTGTGTTATTTGAAAAATAGAACAATTCTAAGCTGATAGTCAAGACATTCAATCTATTATAGTTTTAGAAGCTTGGAAACTGACACAGATATGAGACACAATTATGACACTGCAACATGATAAAGTATGTGCTATTTTAATGTAATTTAAAGTGTAATGTCATGCTAATATAGAGTATAAAGTATGCATCCAATACAATGCTGCTCCGTATTGAAGCATTATTACGTCATATTTATAGCTAAAGTTTTGCCACAAGATGCTACATTAATTATTCTAAATGATTGATTTCTTGACAAAACACACCAGCCTGCAACTGTAATGATCTCCCTTTTAACTTTTTCTGAAACAATGTTTTCTGGATAAAGTTATTCCATAACAGTATCACATTCTTAGCAATCTCATGTCAGCTTAATGTGTCAATGCTAGAAAGAGGTCTCCCATCTCTTACCCTTTTTGCCTTTTTTGAAGCGCATTTGAATTTTGATATTCCTGATACATTTTAAGATATCATCATGGACAATTCATGCATAGTGCTTCTGAAAGTAGATCATAAACGTTGCCATTTGCAAGTGCATCAAAAACAGGAAATTCCCCGTTTCAGTTCGCTCTTACCTGACCCTTTGACATAGCCATACAGAACCAGAAAGTATGGGCATTCCAAGGTGACAACTCCTCATCTTTCGAAAGATTCTATACCCACAAAAAGGGGAATCCGGCACTGAAGCCCATTGAGTAAACGACGGGTGAAGAGTGGAGACCCAGAAGAAATCCGAATACATCACGAAGGGACGCCTTTTCATCGAACAGATAGAGTGCAGTATTTATGACTGCCCCTTCACAGGGATAACTGTCAATTGCCTCTGACGGATTTTTGAGTCAAACTGAGAATATTGCGGACCCTCCACGAGAATCATTATTTCCTATTATTCCCCCCTGCCTATGTATGTAATGGCAGCAATTAAGCAAGATATAGCATGGGTAAGAGAGTTGAAACAGATAGATGTAGGAAGGGAAAACAATTATGAAGCAATCTCCATAGGTTGATTTGTGGTCTGAGTCTTTCATGAAGAGGTGGAGAGTGGAATGGAGCCAAGGATGACTTGCCCGCAAAACAGGCCCATAGATGCGTGCGTGCATTGATCTGCTGGGTTTTCCCGGCAAGTGCATCCTCTGGCTACATTTGGCTTTCTTCTTCTCATGTGAGACTCTAATGACCCTCCTTGTTAGTTGGATTTATGTCAGATTCAAAGGAAGCAAGAAGTGGTGTTTGCTCGTATCTTACTTGCTCCAATATATCAGCGTTTTAAAGTTCAATTCTGTGGTCTATGAAAGGTCATAATCTGGTACTTGAAGAATTTTTTGTACTATGAAGTCATTCATATGCCGATTTTTTTAGTATTATATGGAGTCTTAACCTTGTATAGTAGTACTAAGAAAATTCTAGAATCTTATCAATAATAAGCACTAACACTACTAATTCTGGAATGTCATATTTTAAGAAATTATACCTTATTTTATGGATTTAGTGCCCTGTTTTGTAGTTATCTATCTTAAATTATGGCTCGTTGTTCATGTATCAAGTCAAAAACATTCTTGAATTAACCTCTAACATTATTCATGTATAAATATTAGAGTTTTTGGACAAGAAGGCTTGAAAACAAAGGAGGCAAAGTGAGTCTAACAGACCCATTATGTTTTTCACCAATATGTGAGTTCTTTTATATTTATAAGAGAATGAAATAAAACCATAAAGCACGTGAACTTGAATTTCTAAAATTTTCCGATAATTTAGCGTTATCTTAGTTATAAATCTGTCAACTGTGTAGCTGCAGAGAGTCTTCACCGTCGTCTGCTATTTTGGCGAGGCATGATAAGATAAGTAATCATTGCTGCAAAAGAACACGTCAATTATTACCTTTGTAAGATTCCTAAAATGAATGCTTGATGACAAAGTCCATATCTATACTTCATTGGCAATGCATCTAAAAAAATCAAGTTATAGTGCTTCTTCATGACTCCATGGATACTTGACCTGCATTTTGTTTTGTTTTGCTTTTTGTTTTTTTGTTTTTTGTTTTTTACCCTTCATACTCTATCCCCTTTCATTAAGAAATATAAAGTTTATTTTTTTATTTCCTTTTCCGAGGGTCCCCGTCATAGGTTTTATATATGGAAAAAAAAATTAGATTTACTTTTTATTTGTTTGCTTTCATCAATAAAAATATAAAAAGTTAAATTCTTTTTATCATTCTGTATTGCTAGGAAAGTAGAGTATTAATAGAGTAAGAAAACACAAAAGAAGGTTCTGAATAATGTATAAGACATATTGTCTTTGAAGCAATATTTTCCCTCTCGTGTTGTTGCAAGATTTAGAAAAATTTGCTTTTAAAGCTAATACAAAACACTCCAAAGAAAATGATAAATAAAAATTTCTGAAATCTTCTATATTCAAAACCACTTGTAAAGGGTTTAGAGAATGGGAGATCAAAGTTTGCAGCAACAAATTTTTAGTTAGTATTTCATATGTTCATAAACAGTTATTTATAACAGTGAATCTAAATAATCATGTCTTTTGCCTTATAAACTAATTTAAATTCAAATTTCAAATTTATTTTCATTGATCATGTTATTTTTTAATTTTGAGTGTTTTTGGACATTGCAATTGCCATTTGATTATTATTTAGTAAAACCACATTATTCTTAAAGCCAACAAACACTTCAATTGTCATATTTTTCTAATTTTTTATGTCCTGCATTCGACTAGTTGACTAATACCTCCTTCTATACCGGTAGCTCAAGTTTTCAACAATTGGTCCTTAGAGTGTATTCAAATTTTCAATTGTGATCTCCTACAACAGATATATGAAAGTAACATGCATTTTATTTTTTATCATCATAATGGAACTATGGAAGTATAAAATTATATAAAAACTATTCAAAAAATGTTTAATGAATTAAAATTATGATTAAGCCTGTGGGTTTCTCCAATCAAACAAAAGCATAAGTTTAATGAATTAATGTAAAATTACAGTGTGTTGTCAAGGGGTACCACCTACATAATAGGCAATCTTGGCTAAGCTCCCTTAGGGTTGTCTCCTCAAGGCACATTTATAAAATACACACACACACACACATATAAAGGTATGTGAATTCCAAATCCACTTTAGATTCTAGGAGTTTTCTCTACTTTGTAGCAACTTAAAAGCCACTTATTAATATCTTATGCAGACCAGTGCATCATGTGTCGAGTTTTTTTTTTCCACAAATTGAAGGAAGAAGACATGCAAAGAAACTCTTATCCACTTTTGCTCATGTTTGCATTAATTTTTTTTTATCTTTTAAATCTAGTTGCAAGATGATGTTAGATACTTTCTCCCTTCCATAGGCAACCATGAGTTGTGAGACCAATTTTTTTAATTATAGATATTTAAACCCACTTACCATTTCAAAACATGTTTGATAAGCAGAGGTTAACAATCTTATGGTGAGAGCAAATTCTAACACCAAACGAGAAAGCAGGCTAAAAAACAAGCTTATTTTTCATTTTGAAATGATCACAAATTAGTTGTAACTCTAGTTGCTATCAAAAAAAGCTAATTTCACATTGTTTACCAAATTGAAAATTTGAACAAACTATAGAGACAAAATTAAAAACTTGAATAAACTATGAAAACCAAATATTTTGAGCCACACCTTCAAACTAGATGCACCTAGATTCCTTAGAATAATGATGGTGGAGATGACAATTCTAGGAAGAGCTTATCCATATTTGCATATCCTTGTCATCTGATTTGGAGAGCTTGCACTAGGTTTCTCGCAGACTTAAAGCTTTCTATTATTGTCACAAATTTCATTGATTAGGAAATTCAAAAACTCACTTAAAGAGCAAAATCCCACCATCATGAAAGATAAAATGTTATCACTTCAGGACTTAATTAGAATTTCCTAAATAGATGAAAAAACTAGTAAGTTTAAATATTTAGCATGGTAATGTAGCATGTCCATCTTATGATTAATTGAATCATTTAATTAATTATCCCTAGGTAGATATGGGTAGAGTTTACGATCTAATGATCCCACGTTTAAGCTTTGGTCCATCGAAGGCAATGAAAGGCTATACAATGTAATAGTCAATGGATATAGGTTCCATTAAAAAACAAATACAACCAGAACAAAACAACTATGAATAGTGGTGTATCGGTGAGGAGTATGGCGAACTAGACTACTATGACATTCTTAAAGAGATAATAGAGTTTTAGTATCTATGGGTCCTAAAATATAGTAATTTTGTTTTCGGTGCCAATGGTTTGACTTGACTAATAGTGTGATATGTTGACAATTTTAAACTTTTCATTTAGGTCTCTTATGATGAAAAATGAAGTACAGAGTAAAAAAAATATCTATTAATATAAAATAAATTATTTTAGGTTATTAAAGAAAGACTAAGTAATTTTTAGATTAATTATGAAGCTTATAAAATTTTCCAGTGACTTTTCTAGATATCTTAGGTACCTAATTAAAGCCCATCATACCTTCCTAGGGCAAAAATGCAATTATAGCCAAAGAATATTAAAATATTCTTCATTCACCTTTTTCTTTCATTATCTCTCCCAAAACACCACAGTTCCAACATCTTCAACTAAACCCTCCTCCTTCCTACTCTGTTTCTTGGCTTTTCCCATATCCCCTTTAATGTTGCAACCATGGAGCTTCATCCTTCATGTAGTCACCTCCATCAAGCTCTAACCAGCCTCTAGTTGTCTGTGAGTTTTTATTGTCATGGGGATTATTGTGAATCATTGTGGGTGGCTAAGAGAAAAAGGAGCCTTTAGTGTTGATTTTCTTTTTCTCTTCTTATACTTTCTTATCTTTTCTTTTGTGCTAATGGTTTTCTTCCTCTATTATTCCTTTGTTTTCATTTCAATGTCCTTTTTGAACTTTTCAATTTTTCCGTCTAGATTGTTGTTGCCATGGCTGGACCTTTTAAATGGGATTTTACTGTTGAACTTTTAAGGTAGAAAATTAACACTTCAATTATCAAGGTCTGTAGAGTAAGTTCTAAGTTTAATTTGAATTATAGAGGCTTAGTTTGAAAATCCTAGACTTAGGGTTTGTATTCAAGAAAGGAAAGTATGCAAAAATGTAGGGGTTTATGTATTAGAAAATATATTGGCCTATATAAATGATTATGGATACTAGTTGAGTAGTTAAAATATTTAATTCACGTTAATCATAATTTTCGATAATATCAAAGAGACTTTTTCAACTGAAGTTCAACCTCAAGTAATAAGTAGGAACCTCTACTATCAGTCATAACCAGTAAATGTATAAATAGTAAAATGACATTTTCTTTTTATGCGCTGTTATGTTTTCTTAGCCCAAATTTCATTTTATGATTTACATGCTTAGCACCTTGGGGGAAATAAAGTTTGTGTTTTCAAAACTTCAAATCAGGTGTTGTAATATAAGTATAGGTGTGTGTATACATATTTATATGATGAAATAAAAAATAAATTAATAAGCAAATAAATAACTGAAATATGGCAAAGTTATGTATTTGTGGAATGTAAGGGAAGGAATTGGGGAAGTGAAAGAAGTGGTGTATTTATATGTAAATTGGTATGAGAAGTGTTTTATGTTTATTTACTATTTCATGTTTTATAGTAACTCTATTAATTGGTAATTCTTTTTATTACTTTGTTGATCCATTATTTTACTTTTAGCAACCTAAAATGTTATTTTATCAAATATTATTATCTATTTTCATTTCTTTTAAAATAAAATAATGGATGGGGATGTGGTTAGGACTCTATAGCTATTAGTCGAAGTAACAGCCTAGATGCACCTAAAATAAACTGTGATTTTGTAAAAGAATTGGGGTGTGTGTATACATCTAGAATAGAGGCTTGAAATATTTGATATGTACTATGAAAGTATTGAGATGTGATGTATCTAGTGCAATAATAAAAGATATGATGTGATGGTTTGATTGTGCAAAGATACTTGGCAATGTGATTCCTTTCTATGATTCCCCTCCCCATGATACTTTCTTAATTTTAAAAAATTTGATTTTTATCTTCTTATTTATTAAATAATTTCCTTTTATTTCAGCTGTAAGATATGATATTGTCAAAATCATTTGTTAACTACTTAATCTAAAAACTCAAATGTGTGTTTGTTTCTCATATGCTCACTTTATTATTTATGTGCTCACTAATAAACCAATGGTAAGCTTGTTTCTTTCTTTTATTATTTTATAAACTAGTAAGCAGGAGAGTGAAGTGATATGGGAGCTTGTGTACTACTAGACACATAAAGTATGTATTCAGTCTTGTGCTATCGGTGTCAAACTTTATGATGTAGTGGCATATAGGTGTAGGAGTATTTTTGGAATGATATGTGTCATGTCTTTTGTGGGGCCTATTATGGTCATTTTGAATATGTGCATATATTGTTTATAGTTTTTTTGATGAAGTAGTTTGTTGAATATAACTTGTTATTACTGGCATTAGTGTTAGATTAAATTGTTGGGCAAGTTGGGATGTCCAACTTTTTAGAAAAGGTGTTGCTGGATTTTTGGCAACCCTTAAGTGAATTATATAAAATAAATGCATATTTTCATAACATGTAAGGTGTATATGATGGCTTAATCTGTGATATTATAGTTGACTTTAGATTTTTGAAACTTGTTCGGCTAAGTTAATCACTAGATTGGTTTAGCTTATACACCGATCATAGCTCAAAAATTAGGTTATGACAAATAGAGTTAAGGTTGATGACAACTACAAGCTAGTTAATATCAAGCCCTAAACAACCCTCCACACCTTTAAGATGTTTATATTGGTTGAGCAAGCCTAACAAGTGTACTACATAAGATACCCACTTGTGGACGTAAAAATCAATGGTGAATAATGGACAGCTTGTAAGATTAGACCAAAACTCTTTGGAACAAAGACACTTAATGAAGGGAGTGAAGTCTAGGATGAAGTGAGAGCCATTAATTTTTACAAAGAAGATATGTCTCCAAGAGACGTATAATGTCTTCACTAGGAATGTTAATTGGTAATTTTGTTGCTCAATGAGGATCCCATGGAAGAAGTTATCATTACATAAACTTATCAAATGTTCAATTTGATGACAACTTCATCAATGACAATGAAGAAACTAATGGTATTGAGGTTGTTGAGGACAAAGAGGGAGAGGCCCTAGATGATATAGATTCCAATAATTCTTAATTCATTCGTTTTAGTATTTAGATTAATATGTAAAATATTTTTAATCTATGTTACAATAATATTATATTACATGATTTACTAATGCCGTAGTATCACTTTTTTAAGGTATACATTATTACGTTGAATGGTAAAAGCTCTAATTTATTTTTCTTGTTCTGTTCTTAGTCCAATTGCCAAGCCATCTTCTACAACCTTGGTTGTAGGTTTGACAATAGACATGAGGCAACTTATCACATGTGCACCCAATGATCCTCTATAAGTACTTCTATGGGTAAGAGATATATCTAAAGATGTGCATGCTCCTATAGGGTTTGTGAAGTTCACAAAAATTCATTGCAAACAATGAGTTTACATTAACTTAAATGAAATGCATTGTACTGCAAAGAAGAAGACTTATATTACAATAGTTAGAAGTTTTGTATGAATATTTTTTTGGACTTATAAATTGTTAACTATATGTATGTATAATTTGTTGTGTATATATCTTTGTTTCAATGACTAGTTGGCTATTTGTATTTTGTAATACTGTTTTACTACAAGTTGAATATAGTAGTGGATCTAAAATAGTTTTTTTTTTTAAATCACATTTTCTTAAAGCCAATGACAAAATAGTGATGGATTAGCAAGAGAATAATGATGGATTGATGAGCGGTTGGCAGGGAATGGCAAGAGACATTTCCATCAAATATGTGTTTTCTTTTTCATTGAGCGGGGGAATTTTACATTTATCCAAGAAATAGCAAAGGAATTCCAAGCATTTGGTGATGACATTTCCCTTGCTGGACCCTCAACAATTAACGAGAGAAAAGTCCACTTTGGAAAGGATTTTATTCAGAATTTTGGCAAAGGAAAATCCCTCGTCATTTTCTCAATAGGAGAATTTAATAAGAGATTGCTGGTGAGGGAAATTTTTCTCTTCTTTAGCAACATAGAAATAATGAAGGAATTTTTTCTCGCTATTTTGTCACTATTCTCTCATTGAATGTGTTAGCAAGGGGTTGGCAAGGATTAGGAAGTCGTCCCTCACTATTTTCCAAATTTTTGGTAGTGTAAGGTGGTGAAAATCATGAAAAGATGCCATCTCCAAGCCTCATCGAATGGCATAATTAAGTTTTGACCATCACAGAAGAATTTAATGTCTTTATAACTGTTGCAATCACGTTCCCTGTATAGCACGGACAGTTTGAAAAAAGCACCTAAACTACATTCACACATTGTATTCAATTCGCGTTGCCTCTTCGCCTGTTTTACTTGAATTATTAAATAGAAAATCTGATACTTCCGGTGTTTTCTTCTTTAGGGTAGAGAATTTAGGATCAGAGAAATTTTCTTCTTGCACTGCCCACTGCTCATAAGAAATAGACATAATGATGATCACCAGACTTTGGTTTTACTTTTGGAGCCCCTAGAATTGACAAAATCATGGCCCCAAGATCAATGTTGATTAATTTGTCAAAACGTGACACACAAAATATATTTAATTTAATATTTCCTTCCCAGGCCCTTACTCAGTTGAGTGCAATGAAACATGCATAAACTGCGATGAGACATATGTTCTTTGTTGTGACTTGTAAGAGATATGAATGTCTATGCTATACTAATTATGGTTCTTATTCACAAATAAATTAGTAATATGCACAGCATTCAACAATAATCATTTTCTGGGTGAAATTAGCATGATCATGTATGATCGACATTGTTCACGTCATTCATTGGCCATGTCTCAAATATTGAGAAGCGTTATATAACATGTCTCGCATATAAGTATATCAGAATACAACTTTTGGAAATAGGTTAAATATCATGACCTCAACTTACTGGGAAAAGGAAATCGCTAGAATTTTACGGCAATAAAATGTATAAAATTCTTGTTGTATCAATGGGTTAGCCGCGTTGGTTTTTTTTTTTTGGCATAAATAATTAAATATATATATACTAGCATTACGTAATTAAATGATAAGCCAATTTATTACAGCAATTAATGAATGGTTGGCACTTTTATATAACATAATTCATTGCCGTGTGTAGAAATCATAGTGTTATAGCCAAGAAGAATTTCTCCTGCATATAATAATGGTAACTATCGGGGAACTATATTTATCCTAAATTAATTAAAATGTAAGTAAATATATAGATATATATATATATATATATATTCAAATGTAACAAAAAATTTTATGAATTTTAGACTAAAATAAAAATATTGAACCTAAATTAGTTTTTGAAAGTAAAAAAAAAATCTTTTGCAAATTTTAAGTTGAGTTGAGCTAAGTATTATCATCATAGTTAAAATCACATAATTTTTTGTCATTAATTTTAATTAAAATTTATTTTTTATTTTAGTTCCAAAAAAATTTATCATATTTTAATATTTATATATACTAATTTTATAATTAAGTCTTACGGGAGCAAAATATAAATTTCTATGCACTAAGTGAGACATTTATATATATATGACTTTTTTTATTATCAAAAAACATTTGTTCATATTTATACACGTATCAATTTTGTTCGTGTTGAATTTTTTTTTTCAATTATACTCATCTGTATGTCGTCATTCTAAATTTCAAATATTGAAATGCGTGATATTCCTCACTAATGTAGTAAATAATAGTATAATACATAACTCTGACAAGGAGGATAAAAGGAGGGAAAGTAGAGGAAAATCGATCATTCGCATAAAAGATCTAGCATATCAGAGTAGATATATAAGGTAATTGCTTTGTTAATCTCCTACTTTAACACACAAATTATTGACTTCATATAAAGGACGTGTTAGAAACATAAGATTAACAAATGGAAACATATGAGTCTAGTTTTTACAATGTTTGTTATTAATTTTTTTTTTAATAAAATGACAATATCTTGACATTTTTATAAAATAATAGCACATTATTAACTCTTAAGAAACTACTTTTTCACATGTCTTTGTCCACCTCATCCCACTGAACGGATAAACCACATAATATTGATTAAAAACCGAGACAGAGTTCCTTTTTTTTCCTCAAATGGTAATACTATAGATAACTTTTAAAAAAAATGGAGCTCTTTCACTACTCCCGATCGAAAAAAAGTTCAATTCTTTAAGGCGTAAGAGGGTAGGTAGCTGCTTAAATATCTACCAACCGAAGCATTCTTCTTAGCAATTTACATGTTCGTTCAAGTAATCACAAGGATGGATCAAGCTTTGAGAGTCTCATATGATAAGGAAAAGGAGCAAGTTTGAGGCAAGGATAACAGCCGGCAACATCCAGATTTGAAGATCTTGATCGATGCCGGCAAGTCATCCTTTACAAATCCACTCTCCACCCTTTCATGCGAGGCTTCACCCTTATTCTCATTTACGAGAACACGTTTCAATTCCTTTTGTATTTTAGGCAAAGAAGATCAATATGGATGGTATCCCACGTCTTCTTATTTTACATTTTTTAAAAGAAAAGCTTATCCCCTAAAAGAATTCTTCTAAAGTAGGCATGGCTCCACATACCAACCAACTTTTTCAAACTCCCTTTTCAAAATCCAAGTCCATCTTGATTTGAATCAATTTCCATTCTGGAATGTCTAACTTTAACAATCAGAAGTTGGTACTCAACCCATTTCCTCTTTGACTCTAACAGAAATCTCTTTCTGCCATAAAATCTTATATACCTGCATAGTGCATACATGCGTATACAAATGCGCGCACACACATGTAAACATAAATGCATGCATACATGTGCACGTATACATATACACACAAATGTATGCACATAAATATATATAGACATATGAGCGTGTATATCTCCCTCCCCCCCCCCCCCCCCCAAACAAAAAAAACACACACACACACACACACAAAGAACTTACAATACTGGAAATTTGAGTTGCCAAATCAAATTCCTTGCATTTTAAATTAAATGAAATTAATACAAAAGAGTAAAACTTGATTTTTGATCTTTCACAAATGGCCTATTTTTCATTTTAGTCCTCTATAAAATTTTCTTTTCAATTTGGTTCTTCACATATAAAGCATTTTTCAATTTAGTTTTTTATAGAATTGTTTTTTTTAATTTAGTCCCTCACAAATAAAATAATTATCAATAATATCTTTTTATCAATCTATTATAAATGAAATTAAAAGACGTGATAACATTTAACATATTTTTTGATATTTTCTAAATAATATTCTTGTATAAATTTACTGATAATTTTTTTTACACAATACAACAATGTTATGAATTTCCGGCGAATGACTGCAACGGAATTCCAACTGATGGGATTAACATTTAGATAATTTCCAATTAACTTTTAGCTTGAAATCAACGTTGTATGGTAAAATGTAAAAAAAAAAAAAATTGTGCCAAATACTGACTACAATATATGTTTAAAAAGTAGACTTTAGCTAGACAACTAACCAAAATTTTGTCAATTTCTTGTTTTTGTTGGTTTGTCCAACCAAAATTCTATCAACCAATTAGGCCTGCAGAAATCACCCAACTATATTAATTATGTTAATAAAATATTAATATATATTATTAAAATATATAGTTTTACATAAATTAAAACATTGTTAATTTAAATATTAATTATATATAATCTATTTATATTTCTTTAATATCATTTTATTAATATTTAATATATTATTAATATTGAATTTATTAATGTAGGATCTATTTTAATATAAATTAATTATATTAACATATGTTTTAATATAATTTCATTCTTAAAAAGTTTATGATGATCTTATATTAATAATGGGTATGTCAATTATTTTTTTATCTTAACGCTTGTTTGATTGTTAAAAATTAAAGGTTATTACTATATTTAAATTAATCTTTTCATCATTTATTTAGATATCTTCATCAATTTCTTGACAATTATTTCATTATTTCAATTTATTCAACAGGTACGTATAAATAAATCTTTCATACTATTTTTACTTTTATGAAATAGTATTTGTTACTAATTGTTATTTTTGTGGCAATATAGTGCTGAAATATTTATTACTAGATAATATTTATTAATTAGTATAAAAAATTATTGTCATAATATTTTCTATCCAGTGGAAAAAACTCTTTCTTTGATAATACGTGTAAGATAATATTTTGTTTATCAGAAATTAAGATAATTAAATTGATTGATAGGTGGACACTATTAATAGTAGTTTTATTTGTGAAACACCAAGTTGAAAAATACTCATTGGTAAGGGACTAAATTAAGAAGACAAAAATAAAAGATTAAATTGAGAAATATTTTATCTATGAAGAATCAAATTGAAAAAAAAATTATGATGTACTAAATTCAAAAACACCTATATGTGAGAAACAAAAATAGGATTTTAGTCTTAATATAAAATACCATAATCCAAATCTATAAGAGCTACAACGTTAATACCTTAACAAGTTCTAACTAGTAACTATTCAAATAACATAAATTTAAATCCCTCTCATTATCTCGAAGATAGATATCTGTGGCAGATTCGATTACTTGCACTTCTAACTTTTGTTGAATGATTTCTGATTGAACTCTTGCACGTTCAGGTAACCATTGGCACGTTCAAGTGAACATTAAAGCAACATTTGGTTTGTTGCCAACATTTACAAGAAGTTGGTCAGTGATTTCTGGACTCCGACCATCATATATCATATTCCATCCACTTCCCGCGATTTCCGGAACTACTTGATGGGAAGAGGGCTGAAATATATATGTATATATATATATATTTCTTGGGTCCCTGCCTTTGTTTAGCACACAATTTCTGAGTACCCCATCACTGAGTGCAAAGCTAAGAGCTGGAAGTATATCAGAAAGGCTAATAATTCAAACTTCAAAAAAAAGAAAAGTTCTGCATTTCATTTGTTTGGATGTCATTGTTGTCTTTTGTATATGAATTTCTGCATTTTTACCATTTTGGTTTGCTTTTTCCAGCAGTTTTTAATTCATTTTGATATTGTCAAACCCATTATTGCTGAAGTCTAATCATTTTGGTCCTTGGACTGTCGTAAATGGTGCTCTGTAACGTGAAAAAAAGGTCGGGTCAAACAATGGATTTGAAGGTGTAGAAGACGACATGAACGACGTGTCATTTCATTATTGGCTGTAATCATCACCTCATTTTGAGAATAGTAGTATTTGTTTCTCCCATGGACAAACGACACGTCGCTTAGTTGCACTTTCATTAAGTGCACCGTTTCATCAAAAGGAGTAACAAACCATGTTGTTTAAATGGTTTTGGGCTAGTGGAGTTTTAGGCTTTAGTTTTGGATGCCTTTATGGACTTCAATGTTAGCTTTTAGGCCTAAAAGATTTTGGGCTCCGATTTGTTTTAATTCTGCACATATTAAAAACATAATTTCTTACATGATATTGGACCGTTCAGATAATGGGCCAGGGGCTACATTTTCGGCCTAATGTGTTTTAAGTTTTTACAACAAATCTTACATCGGCCATTTAGGATTTAGGCTGATGCATTTAGCTTTTGGGCTTTTGGGCAAAGGTTTTGAACGGAACGTTTGATGGCCCAAGAACATTTATTTTGGGCTGTTTTAGGGAAAATATTTAACCAATTTTCAAAATGTTACCAATCAATTATTTTCTTGCCCACTTATTTTGCTCAAAAATTATTTAGTGACATCTAATTGTCCAAACTTCAGTAAAATTATTTTGGACAAACTTAAATTTATTTTTGACAATATTTAGTTGTCTTTTTGTCGAAAAATTATTGTGAAATTAATTTTTGGTGCTTTTATATTTTGTCTAAATTTTGAAAAATTATTATTTTTTGGGCAATTTTGGCACATTTTGAAATGGAAATTAATATGGCATCATTTAATTTATGCTTAATTATGGTAAATTACTTTTTAGGCAATATTTATAGCACATTTGGATTAATTTAAGGGAAGAATATTAATTAATTAATTAATTAGTCACATTATGTTTCGTTGGTTAATTGATTAATTGTTTAGATTCTTATTATGTAATGCTTGTTTATATATTTATATTTAGTCACATTCAAGCATTTAATTTTTGATAATGATGTTATGTGATTTGTGTGATTTTAGTTTAATTAAGGTTTAACTGCAACACCATTATTATTCTAAATTTATACATTAGGTATTTAATCATTAAAATCAAATTCAGAATCTCATAAAAGAAAAATGACATCAATTGTAATTAATATATTTAATATGATAATCATTACTCTATAGAAATATTATCATATTTTACATATTAATTAGGGTAAGATAGTGAATTTTTCTTTGTTTTAATTTGCTCACAGGGATTGAGATAAGAGATATAATTTGCTACTTTTATCATTTTTAGTACATCAATTTAATTAAATAAAATTTATCTCACACGTAGGCTTATTTATTACTAGATTTATGATTTGAAAAACATTCTTTGCATTGGATATAACATGTCATATAGAATATTTTAATTGCATCAAATGATTAATGTAACAAGTAAATTTTATGCCACTTTTTCAACCTTTGAATATCTCTGACTTTCAAATTCTTGAATTGATTGGAGATAACTATAAAATCTGGATGAAGACAACTTCTCTCTAATTAGGATGGATGAATGTTTACGATGTAATAAGATTGTATGAACGCCTGAAGTCCATGGACATTAGCAATGCATTGGCTAAAAAATTTTATGAACATTGAGAGTGATCAAATTGCCTTAGTATGATGTATATTAAAATTAAATTATCTATTAGTATTCGTGGGTCTGAGAACATCAAAATGTTTGATATTTGCTTAAAGCCATGGATGAATAGTTTGAATCCTTAAACAAGGCTTTAGTAAGCACCTTGATAACAAAGTTATCACCCATAAAACTTCTCAGTGTAAAGGGTGTGCAAAAACATATCATGCAAATAAGGGAAATAGTGGCTCAACTAAAACCATTAGAGGTTGAGATGTTTAAATCTTTCTTAGTGCACTTCATTTTAGCCTTTCTATTACCTCAATATAAACCTTTCAAGACCACATGCAAGACACATAAGGAGAAATGGTCGATAAATGAATCATTAACCATCTATGCTTAAGAGGAAGGGAGGCTTTTGACAGGGATGGGACAAAGTGCACATATGGTAATGCAAGGAAAGAATAAGAGACAAGCTAAAGCAAAAGAAAAGGTCAAGGCTCCCATCCAACGTAACATTAAGAAAGAATCCAAGTGTTTCTTTTATAAGAAGAAAAGACACATGAAGAAGGACTATGTCAAATTTAAGGCTCGGTTTGAAAAGAAAAGGTAACTCAATCTCATATTTTTGTTATGAATTTAATATAGCAAATTCCAATAGTAATAGATGGGGGATTGATTCTAGTTCAACAATTCATATCCCTAATACTTTATACGGCTTTTTAAATCAAAGGAAGTTAGTGGGCAGTGAGTAGTTCATCTATTTAGGAAATAAGATGGGCTCAATTATAGAAGCCATAAAAACTTGTTTATTAGTTTTTTATTTTGGTTTTGTTTTAATTTTGGATTGGATTTTTATGTATCTAGTTTCTGGAGAAACTTGATTTTAGTTTGCAAACTGGTACCATTGGAATATTCTTTGAATTTTCTAATAATATATTCAAGTTATTTTATAAATCTAATATTATTGGACATGGTATAATTTGTGATGGTCTATTTCAAATTCAATTGTAAGACAATATCTCTTTTGATTTAATGCATGTTTATAATAGGTATTAAGATATGTGCTACTAATAAAGATTCATTTATGTTAGAGCACTATAACCTAAGTCATATCTCAATAAAAAGGATGAAAAGAATGATAAAAGATCAGAGTACTTAATACTCTTGACTTTATTGATTTTGACACCTGTATAGATTACATTAAGGGTGAGTAGACTAATAAGATTAAGAAAAGTGTTAAGAGGAGTTCTAACATATTAGGAATCTAACATATGGATATTCATAGTCCAGACTTGGACTTTATAATTAAAAATACTTCATCATCTTTATTAATTATTACTCATGATACATATATCTTTATTTGCTTAATAATAAAAATGAGGCAATAGATGCATTTAAAGTATTTAAGGCAAAAGTAAAGAAACAATGTAGAAAGAAAATTAAGATAGTGAGATTAGATAAAGGTAGGAAGTACTATAGTAGATACATTGAGGATGGACAATTATCAAGTCTATTTACTCAGTTTCTTCAAGAGTATGAGATTGTTGCCTAATATATTATGCTATCCAAACCAAAATAGTGTAACTGAAAGAAAAAAAAATTGAACATTATTGGACATGATACGAAGTATGTTGACTAACTCTAAGCTTTCTAAGTTCTAATGGACTGAAGCCATTAAGACAGCTACGTATATTCTTAACTAAGTTTTGATCAAGGCTGTTGAAAAAAAAAAAGCCATTTGAGTTACAGAAAAGTTGGAAATGAGTTTAAGACATATGCATGTTTTAGGACCCGTCTAAGGTTAGGGTTTATTGTCTATAAGAGAAAAATCTTAACCCAAGGACCATTAGTGACTACTTCACTAGGTATGCTGAAAGGTCTAAAGAATACAGATTTTATTATCTATCTCATAACACTAGGATTGTGGAATCAAGAAATACAAAGTTTATTTGAGAATGAATGATAACTCCTTGTTATTTATATTATTGCACATATTTTCTCTTAGTAAATATAGATTTAGCCTCTAATTACAGAGTAAATAATACTATTATAAATAAAATAAACACACTTATGATGAATAGCTCCATACTCAATTTTTACATTGAAAATGATAGGTTTTGTTTTAATTTTGAGTATATTGAAAACTAATCATACTTTACTCTTGCTGTAGGATGGATGTTGAAGAGAGGAGTGAAATTTTTTATGTCAAAGAGGCTTCAGAGTACTTGTAACTGTTGTTTTTAAAAGTTTTCCATGGCTAGAATTCATCATGTTGCGGTTGAAAAGGAAGAAAATGAAGGCAAACTTGAAGGACAAGTTACACTGCGACTCATCCTAATCATGTTGTGACAAAACATCATATAGAAGCTGAAAGTGCCATAGTGAGAATATGATGTGCCACAGCACAAGTTGAGACAAGCTGAAGCCACGATGAAGAACATGTTGAGCTGCAACGTGGAGCATACCTATTCCATCCAGTAGCCAAACTTTTTGCGGTTCATATTCATCCAAGACCCAACCTTGCCGCAGCGCGATATGCTGAATCGCGGTGTGATGTGTTTTAGCAAAACGTTGTGTTTTTTGTACTAAAATTTTGAGGGTTTCTTGTTTCATATGGCCTTTGTTGTGAAAGGAGCTGTCATTCTGGGTTATCTTTGGTCTAGTCTAAGTGTGTAGAAACTGGGGAGAAGCTAAGAAAGACATTCGAAGTAAAAGGATGCTAAGGATTGAAGATTGAAGCAAAAACAAGATTCATTGATGAGTTTGTTCTTTCCTTATTCTTTTCTTTGCATTTTCTCTAACGTATCTAACTTTGGCTTTAACTTTGTTGTTGGTTTTCATGAATATGTATAGCTAAACTCCCTAATTTAGGATTATTAGGAACTCTTGTATAGATTAATGGGTGTTCTTCACTTTGAATTTGCAATTAATGATGAGAACATGTTTATTCAACTCTATATTTTATGCTTTCTGATTACCTGGCCAATAATTAGAATGATTTGATACTTGTGCTTGAACTTGGAAAAGGGACAGTGAAGTTAGATTCAGAGTTGAATAGTGTAAGTACTTGAAATTTGCTTAGGAAGTAGATGGTTTTGTTAATGAGATAGGAATACTCATTAGCCTCATATGGTGAAATTAGATATTGAGCTATCAAGTTGATCTTGGTTGACTTCATAAGGAATTATGAAGTTAATTAGATAACCTTATTTGAGATTTGAAAAAATACTTATAGGAACAAATGAATCGTAGACTAGCATGTATCACTATTAAAAGCAAAGGTATTAAGTGTTGAAGTACTTTGCTATGAAATGCAAGATGGACTAATAATCCTAGATGCTACTATTTACTGAAAATCCAAATACTAACTCTAAACTATACATAGTATATAATCTATAATCATTTCTTGTTAATACCAACACTTAAAATTAATTTACTTAATTTAAGTTAAGGTGTAACTTTTGGTATTTAACAATGTTTTAACAGTAAATCCTCAAGAAAATGATCTTTTCTTATCACTATATTGCTTTAACAGTATTTGACGATGAGCAAGTTAATTTGGTTGTTGCTACTAGAAACTAATGGACAACCAATTGAGCAACATGTTCTTTAAGAGTTAACATTAAAAAGATTAATTAAGATGAGAATGTCAGCAATTCTTAGTGATTATGCTATGTACCTATTAGAATTTGACTATAATATTAAGGCAAAAAATGACCTTAAGATATTTTCACAAGCTATTAATTATAGAGAATATGAACTTTGGCATATTGCTATGAAGGAAGAGATGGATTCCATAACATCTAATGGAGTTTGGGATCTAGTCAAGTTGCTTAGTTGTCTTAGGGTCATTATATGCAGTCTACAAGACAAAAAAGGACTTATTAGGCAACATTGAGTAATATAAAGTAAGACTTGTAGCTAAGGGATTCACTCAAAATAAACCAAATTGACTACAAAAAGACCTTCTCTCCTCATCTAAGAAGGATTCCTTCTATCTGATAATGACATTCGTTGCCTATTTAGACTTGGAACTACATCATCTGGATGTGAAGACAGCATTTCTCAATAGGGAATTAGAGAAAAATGTATATATGAAACCACGTGAAGGATTATCCTTTAGTATTAGTGAGCACTTGGTATGCAAGATTAAGAAATCCATATATAGATTGAAATAGCCTTGCACTAATGATACTTAAATCATAGTGTCATTTCCTATTTTGGATTTGTGGAGAATGTTATGAATCAATGTATATATCAGAAGGTCAATAAGAGAAAAATCTATTTCAATGTACATTATCTGAATAATATATTACTTGTAACTAATGAAAACAAGATTGTTATATAAAGTGAAACAATTTTTCCCTAAAAATTTTTATATGGAGGATATGAATAAGGCATCTTAAATCATTCGCACTAAGATTCATAGCGACAAAAATCAATATATATTAGGTTCACCACAAGAAACCTATATTAATAAAGTCTTAAAGAGATTTCGAATGAAAGATTATTCACTAAGTGTAACACCCATTATAAAGGGCGACATGTTCAATTAAACCAGTGCATTTAGAGAAGGAATAGATATGTAACATTCCATATGTTTATGCTATCTAAAGCCTTATGTATGTTCAAGTTTGTACAAGACTAAACATTACATTTGTAGTCAAAGTATTAGCAGATATTAAAGTAATCTAGGTATAGATCATTAAAGAGTTGTGAAGAAAGTTATGAGATATCTTAAAGATACCAATAACTACATACTAAAATACAAATGAATTAAGATCATTGAAGTAGTTGGTTACTCATATTTCAAATTTTGCTAGATATGTGAATTTATGAAAATTGACATCAGGCAACATTCTTATGTTTGCTAGTAGAGCTATATCTTAAAGGAGCATGAAGCAGACTTCAATTATTACTTTTACTATAGAGGTCGAGTTCGTATCTTGTTTTAAGGCAACTTCACATGATGATCAGCTTAAGGGTTTTATTTTTAGGCTTAGAATTATTGACACTATCTCTAGTCTATTGAGGATGTACTGTGATAACTCAATTACTATTTTTCTAGCTAAAAACAATAAGAGTGGAAGTTGAAATACACATATTGATGTTAATACTTGGCGATTTAGGAACATATCAACGAGAATAAAATAATTGTTGAACACATTAGCCTTAAATCAATGATAGTTTATCCTTTAACGAAAAGAATACCACCAATAGTGTTTAAGGATCATGTATATAAAATGAGACTTGGTTCTATATTAAATTTTTTATGTATGAATTATATATCATTTGTAATAAAACTCTTATTCATTTTGATATTTTTTTCTCACTTTTTGTATTCATTTATGTTTTAAGAATAATAGTATTAAGAAGACCTTGAATAAGCATTTAGCTTATTCATTAACTTAACTTAAGGTAGGTTGAGAAAACAAAATGCATCATCAAGGTAATACTTGCTAATAGAGGACCTACCATTATGATTCGTGCATTTAATTTTCTCTTCTTCAAAATATATATTGGTATGTCTAAATTTTAAGAGTTATTATGTACAAAGTACACAAACCAAGAGGGAGAATGTTACACGTTCATGTATGTTGGCATGCTCAAGTGAATGTGGAAGGAACGTTTGATTTGTTGACAACATTTATAGGAAGTTAATCTATGATTTTTAGACTCCAATTATCAAATAGCATATTCCATCCACTTCCCTACAATTTTAGGAATTCTTTGATGGGAAAAGAGCTGAGATTTTGATATATATATATATATATATATTGGGGCACTTGGTTATGTTTAGCACATAATTTTTTGGCACCAAACAAAATACACCATCACTAAGTGCAAAATTAAAACTAGAAGTATTATAGAAAGGCATATAATTCAAAGCTTAAAAGAAAAAAAAGGCAATCGCTGGAGGTCAATTTTATTCAACATTTTGTTTGTTTAGATATCATTATTGCCTTCTGTATATCTATATGATTACTAACATGAACTCACTTCATTACATAATCTTATTCTTAACTTAAAAGATCTACCTTAGACTTATGTTTGAAATCAATTAAACAAAACGTACTTAGTCAATCATCAAATTGTTAGGAAGTGTGTTGGGTTAACTCTTTGCCATGTTAACAAGTTAAACAAATTGACATGGAAATTGATTCCAAACAAGAGTGGTCCTTGATAAGAAGCATATCATATGTAGAAAATCACATACAGTGTAAGGTCGTGTGTAGTGCAAAAGATTATTCTTAGGGCAAATTATCTTTCTAGACACGGGATTTTACCTATTGACCTATACTTTGCCTATACATAACATTAAAATAATGCTCAAAGTGCATGTAAAGAACTAAAATGTTGATAGCCTATGAAAATATGGATGAAGCTTGCTCAATTGCCTTACATAAAAGGGTTCAGAGTATATCTAAGCCAAGAATGACTTGTTAGCATCAACTGAATAACAAAATCTCCCACCTTTGGGTGTTAGTGGTAGTCGTCCTTGGCACAAATTTTCTCCCTTTCCTCTTATATAAGACTCCCATAAAACTTGTCCATTGCATCTAACTTATAAAGTGCTAATACTTTAAAATTGAGTTATACCATAGATGATGTGTTTGATACATATTCATCGATCATATCAAACACAACACTTTCAATTACATTTAAATGTTACATATCTTGTTGTGTTATGTCTTGTATATGTGTCATAATCTTCTTAGCACTTAGTTCAATGCTTTTCACTGACATCAACTTCATAAATTGAAAGAGGAAGAGGAAAACAAACTAGTAATACATAAAAGAGGGGAAGGTTTAGCTTTTAGGTTGATCCAATTTGCTAATATAAAAATTCTGTGAAAAGAATGAGTTTTTTTTTTTTATTTCTTTATTGCCTTTTTCTCTCTTTTTCAAGCTGCATTACTCATTTGTCAATATTATGGAGCATCAATATTAGTATAAGAATGCCTAATAGTATCAATAATGAAAATCACTCATTGATAAAAGTTTATATATGAGAATGTTCCTATAATGAACATTACTTGTTAAGATTATGTCTAATCCTTTGTATGTTCAAGATGCACAACTTTTTTATTCCAGAGTTTATATGCTTGTAGATTATTGTCTTTAAGGTGACAACATTGAACGTGTTGCTCACATATGAACATTAAAATTTCAATCACATTTAATCATTAACTGTAATGATCTTTTTCTTTTTCAATTAGCAAAAAATTTAAAGCTTTTTTATGGAGAAAATAGATGATATTTTGAATGATTTGACACACCTCTATAATGATTTTGTAGAATAGAACTGAAAAACAAGTTGAAACCCATAATTTGATTCTTGGATTGCACACAAATTGATATAATCAGGCCCACACAAGTTGAGTCAAATATTGAAGATGATGGTATAAGGAAGGAGGAGCATGGAACTATCACAATAGCTACTACAACAACTATATGGGCATGTGACTATCTAGATGGGCAAAGAATTTGATACATGATTGCCTTTAGTGTCCTACTGACATGTAGCTAAGGAAATAAAGTTAGTTATAGAGATTTCAGTACATTTGCAGGCATTAAGTGTGTTTTAATTGTGCTTTTCATTTTTAGGGTGTGAGTAAGAGAAAGCTAGAGCATGTTGAGACCTTTATAGTTGAGGAGTTTTCTTTCTTACACAAAAGAAGGGATTTCTTATTGCTTTTCTCTTGGAATTAATATATCAGTATTATTTAGCTTCCTCTTTGTTGTCATTTGAGTCTTTTGAATCCTAACATTTTTAGTGCTTTCATTGAGAGACCTTTCATGGCAAAGGAAACTTAATTCACCAAGCTTAATGCAGCCCAAGACAAGCTCTAGTGAACTATTGGTGTGTATGATGATAAGATGAGTTGTCTTGAGAAAATGATGAAAAACTCCCAAGAATCCTTCCAAAGTATAGAGATCATGATACGTAACATGTTGCACAACCAGAACCAGGTTGCTTTATCATCACCTCAATCTTCTATTAGGGAAGTTAAAATGGCCCAACTAAATCAAAGTCTGATTATAGGTGAGAACTTGAAGATAAACATTCTTTATTTTGACAGGTTAGATACTAAGAATTAAACCTTCAAGATATAAGAATTTTTTTACACTTATAAGGTATCAACAAACCAAACAATGAAGATTACTTCATTTCACATGACAAGCCAGCTTACTCTTAGTACAAATACGACATGAAGAAAAACTTCATACAAGATTGGGATGGCTTTTTGCAAGCTCTATTGCTTTGATTCAATTCAACATTGTATGACAACCTTATGGCTAACATAAAGGAACTGGAATATATTGCCTCCATTGTAGAATACTAGAGTCAATTTGAAGAACTATCAACTAAGGTAATTGGCCTTCCTAAACAATGGTTGATTAGCTTCTTTATTACTAGTCTGCAATATTACTCTAAAATGTGAGTTGCAACTTTCACAACTTGAAGGCTATTTTCAAGTAGTGTCCTTAGTGAAATTCCATGAATAAAAACATCTAAAGCTTCAAATGACCTTGAAACCACCCATCCAAAACAAACTAAACCCCTTAAATCTTTGAGTCTGCCAATACAAATAGTGTCTTACACTCCTCCCAAAGTAGTCCATCTAATACTCCACCACCAAAGACTTAAGCTTAAATACCAAAATTGCCACAAAATCATTTCAATCTGCTAATCAAAGCCATGCAATCTATACAAGAAACTAAATGCCAATGAGATAAAGGCTAAATGAGAAAAAGGGTTGTGTTACTATGGTAATAAGAAATATAATCCCAACCATTAGTGTAAAACTACATGTTATCTATTAGTTGGGCAAGATGTGTTATAAGAGATGTTATAGGAACATGAGTTTGAAAGGGGAAAAGTGGAAAAAAAGAACATGAGTAAATCAATAAGGTAATGCTAAAAATTAGCCTTAGTGCCTTAGAAGGTCAGTTTGATCATAGCACCCTAAGAATTAGTGGCAACTGTAACAAGGAACAACTAAGGGTTAATTGATAATGAGAGCATCCATAATTTTATTCATAGGGAAGTTGCCCAAAAATTACAAATCCATAGAGAAACCACTAGAGAATTTCCTCGTGGGGATTGGAATCTCACTAGCAATAAGAAGTATGACAAAGTGCAGCTGCAAATTCAAAATCATTGTTTTGAAGTTGATTTGTGTACCTTAGACTTGAAAAGGTCCAATATAGTTTTAGGGGTTCAATAGTTAAAAGGCCTTGGTCCTATACTTATCAATCATAGAGATTTGACAATGGAATTTAATTATGCAAGATCAATAGTTAGGTTACAAACGGGTGTCCTCATGAAGAAGCAACCTATGAATTCCAAGGTCTTAAACAGACTATTGAATGAATAGTCAATAACATCTTTGTATCACTTACAAATGGTGGTCAATCAAGATATTCCAATAAATTCAAACTTACCTCTAAAGACATTAGCAGTGTTAGAGCAATACAGTGAAGCATTCATTGAACCAAAAGACTTGCCTCCCCCTGAAAATGCAAACCATCAAATTCCCATGATCCCTGGCTCGAAATTGGTCATTGTAAGATCATATAGGTATCCTCAATTTCAAAAATCTAAGATAAAAAGATTGGTGGAAGAGATGTTAAAAAAAGGGATCATAAGAGATAGTCATAGTCCCTATTCCTCACCTATCTTGTTAGTTAGAGGAAAAAAAAAAGATGGAAGCTGGTGGTTTTACATTGACTATAGGGCATTGAACAATTTAATAATGAAAGAAAAATTTCCAATACCAATTATAAATAAGGTTGTTGATAAGCTATAAGGACCAGCTTATTTTTCAAAGTTGGATCTCTAATTTGGTTACCACCAGTTTGAATGCGGCGGGGGCTTAACCTGCACATAACTACTTTTAGAGCACACTTAGGTTATTATGAATTTGTAATAATGCCTTTTAGCCTTACTAATGCACCTTTAACTTTTTAATCAACAATGAACAAAATATTTCAACCTTATTTGAAGATATTTGTAGCAATTTTTTTTTAATGATATCTTCATTTATAGTTGAACCTTCTAGGAGCATGTTAGACATGTCAAGTTGGTTGAGTACTTCGCAAAAAAAAAAAACACCCTTTTTGCTAAGCTTTCAAAGTGTCTATTTTGTCAAATAAAGATGGAGTAACTATGACACATTATAAGCCACAAAGGGATACAAGCTGATCTTAAGAAATTGAGGCTATGGTTGAGTGACCAATCCCAACGAGTGTGAAACAATTGAGAGGGTTTTCAGATTTAATGGGATATTATAAAAAATTCATTTAAGGTTATGCACTTATTGCTCAACCTTTGATAGAGTTGCTGAGGAAGAATTCTTTCAGCTAAAGTGACAAGGCCTAAAAGGCTTTTAAAGAATTGAAGTTACAAATAATGAAAACTCCTATTTCTAGCCTTGCCTGATTTTCTCAAATTTTTTATGGTGGAAACCAATGCCTTGAAATCAAGAGTTGGAGTAATATTATCTTAAACAAGCCATCCCTTGACTTATTTTAGTAAAGCCCTTACTCATAAGTTGTCTTTAGCCCCAACCTATGTGAGAGAATTGTATGCAATTGCACAAGCCATTATGAAATGGAGGCACTACTTATTTGGAAGGAGATTTCTAATCAGAACAAATCATAAAAATTTTAAAGAACTCATACATAAGGTGATACAAACCTTAAAACAACAATTTTATTTAGTTAAGCTTTATAGGCTTTGATTATACAATCATTTAGAGTAGTAGGAAGTCTAACCAAGTTGCTAATGCCTTGTATATAACACCAAAAAGAAAAAAAGGTTAGGGGTGAAAGAGATGAATTGTCATAGCTCACTATCATACAAAGTTCTCTTAAGGAAGATATTCTCAAGGCCAATCAAGAAAATGAAGAACTCTTGCTATTACATTAGTAATATGCTCAAATTTTACTTCTTAAGAGATTTTGGTCAAAGTTTAGCTTATGTACTACAATGATAAGATCTATGTTCCAAGTAACCCTACCATTAAACACCAAATCCTTTATGATTTTTCATTGCACACCTTTAGCTAGACATAAGAGAATTCTTCAAACTCATTAAAGGATAGCTAAGGTGTTTTACTAGAAGAATATGAAGAAAGATGTAAAAAAAGTATGTATTAGGTTTCCTTATTTATTAGAAAACGAAATATGAAATCATTAAGCCTAAAAAATTGCTTACCTATACCCCATAAGCCATGGATAGATATCACCATAGACTTCATAGGTGGTTTATCAACTTCCAATGGGTACATTGCTATATTAACAATAGTTGATAAGCTAACCAAAGTGGCTTATTTTAGCACATTGAAAACATGCTACATAGCTAAGATAATGACAGCTCTATTCATATACATAATGGTGAAGCATCATAGGTTTCCTTGAATAATAATTTTTGATAGGACCTTCCTTTTTTTAGCCATTTCTGGATGAGCTTACTTAAGTATAATGGTAACACATTCCACTACAACACTTTGTAGCACCACAGACTAGATAGCTAATATGAAGTTCTTAATTAATTCCTAGAACAATACCTTAAGGCCTTCATTACACAACATCCTTAGCATTGACACAGTTTCATGATGTGGGTAGAACTCTCTTGTAATTCTTCATAGCACTCTTCCATTGGAATGACCCCTATCAAGCTTTATGAGATGAATTCAAATGTACTTCTTGGCTACTCCTTGAGCAGTTCATATGTGGAAGTAGCAAATACTTTACTCAAGACTAGAGAAGAATAAGCATAATCTTCAACATGCTCAATTGAGGATGAAGAAATTGACAAATCAGAAACAATTAGACAAGGAGTTTCAAATAGGAGAGTGAGTCTTAGTCAAGTTCCATAGGTATAGACAATAGAATTTAGCCAAAAGACTCAACTTTAAACTAGCTCAACAGTATTATAGGCCTTTTTAAGTTGAAGAGAAGGTAGGGAAGGTAGCTTATAAACTTAAACTACTTGAAGATAGCGAGGTACACCCAGTCTTCAATGTATTATTACTTAAGGAAATCCATGGGGAAATACCAAACAAGCAACCAACATTTCCCCCACCAACTGATTAACTTGCACCTTATCCTTCAACTATAATGGATCACAGAATAATCACCTAGCAAGGGGTCAACCACTATCAGGTGCTAGTAGATTGGGAGGGCTGTAATAGAGAAGAAGCAACATGGGAAGACTATCAAACCTTATAAGATATGTACCCTTCTATCAACCTTAAGGACAAGGTGTTTTTTTTTTCCAAAATATGGGGCTATTAATACAATCAAGCTCATGCAAGTTGAATTAAACATTGAAAATGATGCTATGAGGAAGGAGGAGCAAGGAACTATCACAACAACTACCATAATAGCCAAGAGAATGAGGAAGGTACTCGTGTGGGCACATGGCTATTAGATGGGGAAAGGATTTGATACATGATTGCCTTTAGTGTCCTATTGACATGTGGCTAAGGGAATAAAGTTAGTTATTGGGATTCTAGTGTGTTTGGACGCATTAAGTGTGTTTGGATTATGCTTTTATTTTTTAAGGTGTGAGTCAATAAAAAAACCAAAGAAATGTTTTGAGACCTTCATGGTTAAGGAGTTTTTATTGCTTTTTTCTCTTGGAATTAATATATTAGTGTTGTTCAACTTCCTCTATGTTCTTATCATTCATTTACTGTTATTGTCATTTGAGTCTTCTGAATCAACATAAACACAAGTGAGGTTCATCATTGGCAGCCATGAAATTGAATAGAATTGAAAAACAACCTACAGCTTAAAGATAGGCAGCCATAAAGGAAAGAACTTCAATAATTCAATCTACCAAAGATTTGAAATCACCAACTAAGCATCAATAATATTGACATGAGATGACACTTATATAGAGAGTATGATATATCAAAACAATGAGAGCTTGACTCATCCAACCAACATTTAAGAACACATAATTCCAAAATTCAAAACTGACACATACAACATCCTGTGTGACTACAATTTATCTATTGCCAAACTTGCTTCCACAAAAGCTTGTTACTTGCTTAAGATGGTGACAAGGCTATAAGTGCCCAATGTAGGTTAAGTAGATGAGTTGAAAAATTGTTGACTAGACGAAAGGAGTGAGTGAATATGTAATAAAATGTAATTAACTATAATTTGACAAAAGTAACCCACCTCAATACAGATATATGCATATAATATGTAAGAAATCCAAATTGAGTATATCAAACTTACTAGCTGGATTTTACTTTAATTTCATCACATGAAAATTTTAAATGTCAATATTTTACATTTTCAAAAAAATACATATATCTTGGGATCCTTGTAAATTTATTGAAATGGATACTCATGCTTATATATGATAAGCTGAGCGAGTCAGGGAACATCATATATTACAGGGTAAGAGAATATTATTTACTTGATAGGAACCGTTCATCTTACGGCACTATTAGGAGTCAAGAAACACCATTCAGATGTTCGAAATATTTTGAGGTTAATAGACACCATCTACCTGAAAAATGTAGACATTCATGCCTAAATGACATATTACAAGATGAACTGAACATGATATTATGTCTCTTGTGTGCACAAGATATATTATGCACACATGACATTTTCCAAGTTCTGCAAAACAAAATTTCGCATTTTTTATGTGCATCAATATGTTTAATCTCATAAGTCATTTATAATCATAAAAACCTTAATTTACCAAAATGCACGCAAGGAGTGACTAAAAATAACTACAGTTATCATATTAATTTCTCTCATAATTTCAAATATATATTTTTTCAATTATATTATTTGAATCATATATGCAAAATTTAGGATCTGAGTCAATAAATTTTAAAATTTGTATCATATATTTTGTATCAATATGTGCTAGACATTTGTATCAAATATTACACAAATTTTCAATCTATACAACACCTTAAGTTTTATCATATCATGACGTTCGCGTTCATGTCATGGTCTCCATGTGGTGTCCTTGTTAATATCAGTGTCTATACTTTTTAATTCCCATCATAATCTCCAATATAGATTTCTGTGTTGGCTTCAGTCACTTGCCCTTTTCCCGAATTTGGTTTCCCACATAATCTCGTCCTCAACTTCAAAACACCTACCATAGACTGCATGTTTCAAAGCAATAACCAGATGTGTGAGTCATATCATCAAATTGTTATGAAGGAAGTGGGTTTTGTTGACTCTTGCTTGTGCCAAAAAGCTAAAGGTACCAATATGGAAAGAAGGGTAGTTCTGGATAGGAAGCATATCATATGTAGAAAAATCACACACAATGTAGCGCCGTGTGTAGTGCAAATGAATATATTCTTGAGGGAAATTATCTTTCCAGATGTGGGATTCCCCCCGTTGACCTCTGCTCTGCCTATAAATAACGTTAAAGTAATGCTCAAAGTGCACGCAGACGTTAAAATAATGCTCAAAGTGCCTGCAGAGAAAATTTGATAGCTTATGAAAATATGAATGAAGCTCAACGTTGTTCGCTCAAGTGCCTCGCATGACGAGGTGGAGAGTACATTTGAGCCAAGGATGACTTGCTAGCATCCGCCGAACAGCAAAATTTCCCATCTCTTGGTGCTGCTAATGGTTGTCCTTGGCTCAAGTTTGCTCCCTTTCCTCTCATATGAGACTCTCAAAGAGCCTGTTCTTTGCACTTGGTCTATGTATCATATCCTGTGTTATATCACTTAATACATATTACGTATTATATCACTTGCATTTAAGTGTTGTATATTCTTGTCGTGTTGTGTCCTGTATCTTTATCAATATCAATGCTTCTTAGCAGCTAGTTGAATACATCTGAGGTTCATGAACTATATAAATTGAGAGAGGAAGAGAGTAACAGAATAATGCACAAAAGGGGAAAGTTTGGTACTTGGGCTTATCTAATATGCAGAGATAAAAATTTTAAGAGAAGAATGAGTTCGTCTTTATTTCTCTCTTTCCTTTTTCTCTTTTCAAGCTGCATTGGTCACTTTATGAGTATCATGCTAATTTAGATAGGAAAGGCCCAAATATATCAATATTGAAAATCAGTTGTTGAGAAAAGTTCCTGAGAATGTTCCTATAATGGCCATTACCTGTAAAATTACGTTTAATCCTTTATACGTTCAAGAAACACAAGAAAGAGATTTCTTATTCCACGAGTTTATATGCCTGTAGATTATTATTTTTAAGTTGATAGCATTGAACATTCTGCCCACATATGAAAACTAAATTTTTAATGACACTTGATCATCTACTGCAACAATTTTATTTTTCTCATAATAGGCCAAAGATTAAAAGCTGTTGGGGAGAAAATGACATATATTCTGAGTTCTGACACACCTCTTTAGTATTT
Source organism: Erythrophleum ivorense (assembly GCA_026724425.1). Taxonomy (NCBI): domain Eukaryota; kingdom Viridiplantae; phylum Streptophyta; class Magnoliopsida; order Fabales; family Fabaceae; genus Erythrophleum; species Erythrophleum ivorense. Next base: position 42,852,066 of record JAIUCV010000005.1, read on the forward strand.
TTGCAGAACAGATCTGAAAACAAGGTAAAGCCCATAATCTTGTTGTACAATTGCACTCGGACCCAAGTGAGGTTCATGATTGGCAACATGCAGCTTAAAGATGGGCAACCAAGAGGAGAAGAGCTTCAATAATTCAATCTATCAAAGACTTGAAATCACAACAAAACTAAAAAGAATGAATATTGACGAAGTGACACAGATGTAGACACTGATAGTCAATATATGAAATGTCCAAGTAAATATTAGACGTGTTGGAAAAACATATCAGCCTCTTAAATTTTTATTTCAGCAAAAATAAATACATAATCTTCTTCACAGCTAGTAGTGAGTATCTAGGGTGGAAGTAATTTACATGGATCGCAATTCAAATCAGGTTCACCATGTTATTCTTGCAAATTTTGTAGATTTCATCCTCAGACTTTTCCTGTCTGAAAGGTTGATTGTTGAAATATCTGTCACTTCCAGATTTCACATTGCCATTTGCTTCTTTAGAGCTTGAAGAAACCAAACCAAGGATAAATGATGTTACTGCGAGTTTCGCAAAGTCATATGGATCTTCTTATGCTCTGTCAGGGAACTATTCGATATCAAAACAAAAGATTTCGAAAAATTGTGACAGACTTGGATATACTCCTCCTTTGAAACTCCAGATTTCAAATGCAAATGGCTTCAGAGCCAGAAAGCTATAAAGTTTGTACTATATATTTGAATGGTGTCAAAGCCTATTGTCAATGCCGCAGTAGGATCTAATATTGTTTAATGGTAAATCAGCTGATCTGTTCAATTCCATTCCATTCAAAATCAAACATAAACCCATCTAGTTTGCCAATAAGAACAACCATAACATGGGAATTATGCAACAATATGAAAGTTTAATGACATTTATCGGTGAGGGGAAAACAAGTATTTGAATTAGGGGCGAATCTGCAAATAAAGACTTTGACATCACTTCAAAATTTAGGGGATATTGATAGCAGAGAAAGTAGTAAACTATGTTACTGTACATAATTTATGACAAGATAGTATTAAATGGAATGATTTGTTATTGGAAGTACAATCATACAATTACTTATTTGTGAAATAGAAGAATTCTAAGCTAGTAGTTAAGACATTCAATCCATTATAGTTTTAAAGCATAAAAACTGATACAGATATGGGACACAATTATGATACTGCCAAATGATAAAGTATGTGCTATTTTAGCGTAATTTAAAGTGTAGTGTCATGCTCATATAGAGTGTAAAGTATGTATCGAATATAATACTGCTCCATATTGAAGCATCATCACTTCATATTTATAGCCAAAGTTTTGCCATAAGATGCTACATTATTCTGAAAGATTGGTTTCTTTGACAAAATGCACTAGCCTGCAACTGGTAATGATTTCCCTTTTAGCTTTTTCTCAAACAATGTTTTCTGGATAAAGTTATTGCGTAACAGTACTATCGCATTCTTAGCAATCTCATGTCCGCTTAAAGTGTTAATGCTAGAAAGAGGTCTCCCATCTCTTCTTACCCTTTTTGCCTTTTTTGAAGTACATTTGAATTTTGATATTCCCTGATACATTTTAAGATATCATCATGGACAATTCATGCATAGTGCTTCTGAAAATAGATTATAAACGGTGCCATTTGGAAATGCATCAAAAAAAGGAAATTCCCAGCGCCAGTTCGCTCTTACCTGAGCCTTTGACATAGCCATACATAACCAGAAAGTATGGGCATTCCAAGGTGACAACTCCTTATCTTTTGAAAGATTCTATGCCCACAAAAGGGGAATCCATCATTGAAGCCCATTGAGTAAACGACAGATGGAGAGTGGAGACCCAGAAGAAATCCGAATACATCACGAAGGGATGCTTTTTCATCGAACAGATAAGAATGCAGTATTTATGACTGCCCCTTCACAGGAATAACTGTCAATTGCCTCTGACGGATTTTTGAATAGTGAGTCAAACTGAGAATATTGCCCCCCCTCCACGAGAATCACTATTTCCCCCTACCTATATAAATAATGGCAGCAAGTATGCTAGATATAGCATGGGTAAGAGAGTTGAGACAGATAGACGAGGGAAGGGAAAACAATTATGAAGCAATCTCCATAGGTTAATTTATGGTCTGAGAGTTTTTCATGAAGTGGGGAGTGGAATGGAGCCAAGGATGACTTGCCGGCAAAGCAAGCCCATAAATGTGTGCGTGCATGGCTCTGCTGGTTTTTCTCGGCAAGTCCATCCTCTGGCTACATTTGGTTTTCTTCTTCTCATGTGAGACTCTAATGACCTACCTTGTTAGTTAGATTTATGTTAGAGAAAGATGTAACGGATTCAAAGGAGCAAATACTGGTGATTGGTTGTATCTTGCTCGAATCTATTAGCATCATAAAATCTAATGGTGTGTTCGGTGAAAGGTCATAATCTGGTCTTGAAGAATTTTGTCATATGTAGTCATTCATATGGTGATTTTTTTAATAGTCCTTGTATAGTAGTCCTAAAATAACTTCTAGAATCATAAAAATAACAAGCACTTCCCCTTCCAATTATGAAGTGTCATATTTTAAGAAATTATTACCGATACCTTATTTTATGGATCCAGTGCCTTGTTTTGTGCTTATGTATCTTAAATTATGGCTCATAGTTCATGCATCAAGTCTAAAACATTCTTGCATTAACCTCTTTCATTATTCATGTATAAATATTAGTTTTTGGACAAAAAAGCTTGAAAACAAAGGAGGCAAATTGAACCTAATAGACCCATTATGTTTTTCTCTAATATATGAGTTCTTATATATATATATATATATATATAAAGAATGAAATAAAATACCCTTAAAACATGCGAACTTGAATATCTAAAATTTGATGATAATTTAGCTTTATTTTGGTCATAAATCTCTATTAGCTGCTGAGAGTCTTCACCATCGTCAGCTATGGTTGGCGAGGCATAATAAGATAAGAAATTATTGTTGCAAAAGAACACGTCAATCGCCTGCATGAAGTTTTGCACCTTTGTAAGATTCCTGTCATGAATGCAGGACGACAAAGTCCATATCTATACTTCATCGGCAATGCATCTAGGAAATCAAGTTATAGTGCTTCTCCATGACACCAAGGATAACTGACCAACATTTTTTTTAACCTTCATACTCTATCCCCTTTCTTTAAGAAACAAAGTTTATATATATATATATATATATTCTATTTCACAAGTCACAAAGGTCCCCATCATAGGTTTTATATATGGAAAAATATTTAAATCCACTTTTTTTGTTTGCTTTCTTCAATAAAAGTATGAAAAGTTAGATTTCTTTTATCACACAGTATTGTTAGGAAAGTAAAGTGATAATAGAGTCAAAAGACACAAAAAGAAGGCATTAAAACATGTATACCACACATTGTCTTTACAACAATATTAGTCCTCATTAGACAACAATTTCTAAAATGCTCTCTTTAGGTACGCATGAAAAGGGTTTAGAGAATGGGGGATCAAGGTTTGCACCGATGGATTGTTAGTCAGTATTTCATGTGTTTAGAAACAAATATTTACAACATTGATTCTAAGCAATCATGCCTTTTGCCTCATAAACTAATTTAAATTCAAATTTGAAATTTTTTTATCATATTGTTTTTGAATGTTCAAAGTGTTTCTAAACATTCCAATAGTTATTTGACTATTATTTGGTGAAACCATATGATTCTTAAAGCCAAGAAGCACTTCAACTATCATATTTTTGGAGTTTCTAACCAATTTTCAACCAATCAAATAGCAACTCTCTTGTTGATATCCCAAGACTTACTAGTCGACTAGAACCTTTTGACCAATTGATTAGTTACTTCCAAAGACATACCAGTCAACTAATAACTTTTATCAATGATTTGGTTGTTTTTAGGTTAGGGTCCTGAAGCTTTTCACCAATTGATTGGTTACTTTCTGTTGCATGCTTATCAACTTGTAAACACTTATTTAAGTTGACTTACACATCATTCATACCATTTCCAATCACGTATAGTTAAATGCTTAAGTTTTTCAATTTGTCTCCAGTAATCCCCTATTTAGTTTGAAAACTAAGTGACTTCTTTTCTTATAGACTCATAAATAAAAAAAAGTATCTTTTAATTTGGACCTTCCATTAGTATAAATATATCAAGGTTCTAACAAATCATTGGGAGGATATTTCTGAAAACCATAATTTTGTAGTTAAAATCAAAAGATATCTTTTGATTTGGACCTTCCATTAGTATAAATATATCATAAACATGAATCTAAATATCTTTAACAAGGCTCACAGAAAACTAGCATGTATTTGGCCATGTTCTACCCTTCATATTTCATGAACATGTCTAGAATCTAATTCCCAAATTTCTATACAATATATGTTTCTCTTAGAAATAAAATTACTTGACTGTCTTTACTACTATATAAAAAAATAAAAACTCAATCTCATGTGAAAGCTTAATAACAACTTAGTTTCCTTTATCATCATATTCAAAATAAAATTACATTCTCGTGTGCAAAAAGTTATCTTTTTTGACAAAAAAAAAATAAATTGGAAAAGAGATTTTTACAATATATATCAAAATGTACTGAGTATTTTTTTAAAAATAAGAGTAATATCAAGTGTAATATAACCAAACTTTAAAAATTTTTAATGTACCTTACTCTTTTTTTTCTCACAAACTATCTCATTTCAAAGTAATATATTACTCACATAAGTTCTTTAGTGTTGCAAATATTGAATATTTTGATTATGTTATAAGTTTGGGATAATTATACATTTGATCCCATAGTTTACTCAAGTTTTCAATTTAATCTCCATAATTTGATTTTTATAAATTAATCCTTACACTTGGTTGCCATTTTCGATTTAGTTGCCAACGTTAAGATCCATCATGACACCTATAACACCTAATTCTAATTAACTTCTAGCTTATAGATTAATTAAATATAATTTGGTTAAATGATTGTAGGAATAATCTTAGAGATCCTTCAATAATATGAACCAATTACAAATTTATTGTAAACACACCGTTAACTTTAAAGTCCATCATAAGGTATTTGAGTACCGTATAACTAACTTCTAAAACTCTCATTAAGACCTTTGGACACTTACCTAAGACCTTAAATCTATGAACCTAATCAAAACCACACTTAAACCCTCTAAAACACTCCAAAAAAAAAACCACCTAGCATGTTTGGTCTCATAATACACCTTATGCTGAGGCATCAGAGGCAAATTGCCTACACGGTGTTGCAGTGCATTTGCCTCTATTAGGACCCTACCAAGGTACCGTAAGGCTACACTATGGCATTGCCTCTGTTTAAGTTGCATTGCAGTGCCTTAGCACACACTGCAGTATTGCGACCCAAACTCCAATTCCTTATATGTGAAGCTTGTGTGGTGCCGCGGCATTGAAAAGCCAAGCGATGGCATCTCAAACACAAGGAGCACCAGGATAGCAGAAAATTAATGTTGAAGCAAATGCTTACCTATCACAAACTTCTAACTTAATCACATGGACATGGGATACCTCTAGTGAATCTAAACATATCTCCCAAAGATGTAAAAACTTATGGATAAGTAATTAAGCACCACACACTGCTCCAAGTGACAAATTTGTAAGGAAAATCAAAAGAAATAAAACCATAACAACAAAAGCAATATTGGACCAATAACCCACAGATCCAAATTCATCATTACTTAACCATTTTACTCCAAACTAAGCCTAACAAGTTTCAATTGCTAAAAGGAATTTGTTCCACCCTTAAAGCCACTAAACATCCACACAGTCAAAATATAACTATGGGACTTCCTAAGAGTCCATTAAGATATAATTAATAGCCACCATGTCAAGGCTCCCTATATCATTAACAAATAAACAAGTAGTAATCAATATCCAACATTACCATACGAATCAAAAGAGTCATAAATACTTAAGGCCTACCATCATTCACTAGCTACTTCAAAATATACTATAATTACATATGACATCCAAATACAAAAAAGCTAAACTTTATCTAAAATCCTAGCTATCATTCTCGCATGTACAATTTCCTAAAAACAAAAATCATATGCTTGACATACCATATCACAATTTTATAAGTTAGTTGCAAATCACCTAGAAAAAAAAAACATAAACCGAAATGTAAGCTATCTAAAAAGTAAGCCTACCATATTCCAATCAAGCCTCTTATTGTTTGTCCTTATCGAAGCCCAAACCTTCACCTGTAAAATGTTAACCCACTAGTGGGATGAGATTTAAAATCTCAATAACCAAAGTAATCTCCATCCACATTCATATAGGCAAGCATGAGTTGTACATGGTAAAATCAGCAATTCATTACCATATTTAACAAATCAAAAGTAGCAAGTTTGACAACAATTCTTACAATCATTGGCCAATAACTAAAATTAGTGGGTAAGACATGTCTACGAGATCCATAACATCCTACAAGTAGCTAGGACACACCTCCACATACTATCCATTCTACCAAAACCACCCATGAGGTCCACGATAATTATAAGGACATGCTCGCGAGGTCCACGATGAAATATACACAAGTTGTCAAACTTAACATGGCATTATATAAAACATCAACAAGCATATACAAGCTATAAATAGGGTTCCACAACAAATATGAATGGAATTAAACTCCAGTTACCTCAAGCAATAATTTCCACTTTCGAAATAGCCATTAACAGTGACAAGGTAGAAACACAAGCCTGTAGCAATCATAAACAACCACCATATATGCATCAACCTAAAAGGACTCTTACTTTAATTTGATAAAAAACCCACTAATTACATAGTTTCAATTTATCTGAGCTTCCAAGTGTCACAAAACACCAATTTGAGTTCAAAAGTCTAGATTAACACAAATTCCTCTTGAATTTTCGCACATGTAAACTCATCCATAGAAAAATCAGCCATCGATATGAATATGGAGCAAAATAACATCACAAATAGAGGGGGCATACTTACACAATGAATAATTAAGCCTCTTCTTTCACAAATCCACCAAGAACACACCAAAATCTTCAAATATACCAACCTAAGTTTTCATCAAATTTTACCAAATCAAGACATATTACGTTCAAAAGAAAGAGGAGAAGGAGATGAATATTTTTCTCTTTACTCTCTTAAACCAAATCCTATGTCTTCTTTTGATCAAAGCTCTAAAGTTTAGCCTTACCACACACACACACACACTCTCTCTCTCCTTTAGATTGCATGGGAATGTTACTATTGAAAAAAGAGGAGTTAAGGTTTAGAATTATGTTTTTAGTGAGTTGAGTCATAGATTAAGATTGGATTATAGGTCAAGTCATTTGGGCCATTAGCTTGTACTAATTTTTAATTAGGCCTATTCTAAAATCTATTTTTAGACCTCTCTAATTAGGTATAACTAAATCTTATAGATTTATGGGCTTCATTTAATTTTCTTAAGGTCACATTTAGCTTCCACTTAATTAAATTTTTAGCCTATAAATAAATTTATTTTTCTAAATTAAATCCAAAATAAATTGTTCCTTCCTTAATAATTCTCTTATTTATTTATTTATTTCTTCCTAAAATTCCCTATTCTCCAAAAATCCTTAATTAAGTTATTCCCCTCAATAGTCCATATTAATAAATTTTGGGATGTTACAACACCATTACTTTGAAACTAACTTGGCTAACAAACTATTAGCATGTCACCAAACAACATTGACATGGACTTAAAAGTTGTATATTTACTCTGTAGAGATTGGTATGATTCAATTCAACATTTTATTTGTTTGGATTTGATTATGTCATAGCTCTATAGTTTGGATTTGATTGTGTTATAGCTCTATAATTTGGATTAGGTTTATTGTTGGATGAATTGCATTGCTAATATTGACCCCAAAAAAACTGTAGGTGCCATAAGTTTTGCTCAAGTTTTCAATTATTGGTCCTCATAATGTATTCAAATTTTAATTGTGACCTGTTATAATGGATATTTGAAAGTGTAATGCGCATTTCATTTTTTTATCACCATAATGGAATGATGGAAATAAAATTGTGTAGAAATTATTCAAGAAGTGTTTAACGAATTAAAATTATGATTAAGCCAATGGGTTTCTATAGTCAAACAAATTAAACCATGAGTTTAATGAATGTAAAATTATAGTGTACTATGTTGTCCTAGGGTACCGTGCACATAACAGGCAATCTTAATTAAGCTCCCCTGGTGTTGTCTCCTCAAATCACATTAAAAAAAATAGATACACAAAGGTACATGAATTCTAAATTCACTCTAGATTCTAGAAGTTTTTCCTACTTCATAGAAACCTATGAGCCTTTTCTTAATATCTTATATAGAGTAATGCATTATGTGCTAAGTTTTTTCCACAAAATGAAGGAAGAAAACCTGCAAAGAAACTCTCGTGCACTTTTGCTTATCCTTGCATTAATTTTGTGTAAGATGATGTTAGCTGTTATCTCCCTCCAAAGGCAACCTTAAGTTGTAGGCCCAATTCTTTTAATTATAGATATTTATACCCAGTTATCATTTCAAAACATGTTCAATAAATAGAGGTTAATAATCTTGTGGTGAGAGTAAATTCTGACACCAAATGAGAGAGCAAGCTTAAAAGTAGGCTTACTTATCATTTTGAAATGATCACAAATTAGTCACAAATTCAGTTGATATTAAAAAGGCTAATTTCACATTATTTTCCAAATTGAAAATTCAAACAAACTATGAAGACTAAATCAAAAACTTGAACAAACTATGAAAACCAAATATTTTGCGCCACACCTTTAAACTAGACACACATAGATTCCTTAGAATGATGGTAGAGATGATGATTCTAGTCAATGCTTATCCATGTTTGCACATCCATGTTGTCCAATCGAGAGAGCTTGCACTAGGTTCCTCATGGACTTAGAGCTTTCTATTAATGTTTGTCACTAATTTCGTTGATTAGGAAATTCAAAGACTCACTCAAAGAATGAAATCCCAACATCATTAATGATGTTGTCACTTTGGGACTCAGAATTTCCTAAATAATAATGTGTATATTATAACACAATAATATAGCATGTCTATCTTATAATTGAATCATTTAATCATCTCTAAATAAATATAGGTGAAGTTTATGATCGAATGATCCCACTCTTAAGCTTTGGTTTGTCAAAGGTAGTGAAGTGCTATATGACATAATAGTTAATGGATAAAAATTCCACCTTTAAAAAAAAAAGGCCAAAACAAAGCAGCTTATAGATAGTAGGGTATAGGTAATAAGGTGTTATCTATATAATGATGATGAACTAGACTATTATGACATTCTTGAATAGTTAATAGAGTTATCATATCTAGGGGTCTAAAATATAGTATTTTTGTTTTGATGCCATTGGTTTCACTAACTAATGGAGTTAAGGTTGATGATAAGTACGAGTTAGTTGATGTCAAGCCTCAAACAACCTTTCATACTTTAAGATATTTGTGTTGGCCGATCAAGCCTGGTAAGTGTACTACATAAGATACCCACTTAGTAAGGATAAAATCAATGGTGAATGGTGGCTAACTTGTAAGGTTAGACCAAAATTCTTCATAACAGAGACACTTAATAAAGGAAATGAAGTCGAGGATGAAGTGAGAGCCATTGATTACTACCAAGAAGATACATCTCTAAGAGATGTACACTATATCATCCCTAGGAATGATTAATTGGTAGTTTTGTTATTCAATGAACATGCTCTAATAGAAGGAATTACCACAAATAAAATACATATATTGTCAAATATTCAGTTCGATGATTACTTCATTAATAACAATAAAGACATTAATGGTATTAAGGTTGTTGTGGAAAAGGTTAACAATAGTATATATTCCATTAATTCTTAATTAATTCATTTCAGTATTTGTACTGGTATATAAAATGTTTTTCATCTATGTTACAGTGTTATTATTACATGACTTACTAATGTCAAAGTATCACCTATTTTAGGCATACATTATGACATTGAAAGGTAGAGGCTCTGATTTGTTTTTGTAACATCCTCCTCCTAATTAGGAATTATTTAATAATGAATGCATAATTTAAAAAAATCAAATAGTGTTAAGAAAATAATTAGGATTTGGTATAGGGTAAAATTCAAGGATTAAAATATAAGTATTAAAAGTTTAAGGTAAGAAGTTATAATTTTAGCTGGGGTCAAAGTATAAATTTAACATGGTCCTAGTGCAAATTTAGCCATTGTTAAAAGTGACTCTAATAAACAAATTGAAGCTACAAAAATAACAAATGTGAAAAGTTAGAAAATTTGATATACACCTTTCTATTATCTGAGATAATTTTTATACCTAGTATTAAACAAATCAGATATCATTTAATCTTCAAAAATAAATCTGTCATAGAGTTTTCTCTACCTAAACTTTGACACATGTCTTATAACTAGATTTTAGAAGATTGTAGAAGGCTAGGCATTGATCTCATTCCTTTATTTAACTTCTGTTCACTAATTCCTTTTACCTTTTCAACATAATAGAGACAAAGAAAGGACAAAAAGAAAAGACACACAAAAGGGAGGAGGAAGAAAGAAGAAGAAGAAAGGAAGAAGTTACTACCCTAAACACCACTTAGCTTTAAGGTAAGACTCCTATTGTCTTACTAATAATATGAGTAATTATATATTTTATACCCCTTATATTTAGTTTGATAATAATAATTCAATGGGACTTATTTGATGACCTTAGTTTCATTTTATATTATTTGGGTTAAATTAGAATTAATGTGTTTTAATTGCATACTTATTGAATTTGCGCTTTAATTGTTATTATTATACTTTGATTAACAAATACCCAATTATCTGTATTTTTGTTTTTACAGGTAAGTTAAGCCACGCAAATAGATTTGGACATTTAACAAAGAGCTTTGGTCATTACGCTTATTTCATTTAGGAATTAATAATGTATTTTTATTGTTTGGGCTATACGATATAATCCTAACCCATCTAGTGCTTTATATTTTCCCTTAAGTTATTATTAGTCATACACACTCTCTTTTATGTCATCTCCAGAGTCACCTAAATTGTTCTTACTTTAGAACATTTTGTTTCTTTCATGGCATTTTGAATCTTTTGGTCATCGATCTGGGATACCAAACCTGATGTCAATACCTGAGTCTTTGGTTTAATTATACATACTAGTTTGACTTTAATTACATAATGCATTTCTTCTTTTCTCTATTTTTGTGTTAATCTCAATTACACTGGTCGAGTAATTTAGATTGCATAATTACTGATTCATTAATTTGATCTGAGAGTTATGTTTGATTTAATTGGTTGATTGATCAATTAGATTAGTTATATTTATCACGCTAGAGGTTTCTATGTGTAAATCTTCGTGCATGTAAACAAGGATTGATTTTGTGTTGTTAATTTGGCATGGTTGTGTTAGGCTTAATAACGGAGATTGATTATAACTCTAGGTGGTAATTTAGGGATATTAAATATAGCAATAACTAAGAGATTAAAATTGAACCAATGGCATCTTTAGAGGATGAGGAAGGTGAGATATCAGGGGAGGAAACCTAAGATTAATTATGCATTAGTGAATAAATTTATTTTCTAATATGTTTCAATAAATAATTCTTTTTTATTAATCTTTTAATTTTGCATAAACCCCCCCCCCCCAATTCAAATTAATCCTAAAGCTGTGATTTCTTAATTTGATTGTTTTGACCAAAGGCCCTTTAAGAGAAAACTTGGTGAACGCTATATTGCAAATCAGTAAATTTAACTAATTTTGGTTGGCTTGATAGCCATAGGTTTTCCTGTTATATCTTACTAAGTCTCATAGTGTTCCTCATGTTGTTTTTCATGCTTCTGTTTTGTGTTTTTTATCTTTAAACTCCATGGAAACAAAAATAGTGAAATCTAGTTTAGGTTTGTTTGATGCTTTCTGAGGATATAGATGATGTTGTTGGCATGGTTATAAGCTTCTTACATGGTTGGCTAATAAATAAACTCTTAAATTTTCATGCTTCACCCTTTTTCTCTCTAAAGGGGTTGAAATTGGACTCTCTTTTTTCTCATCCCAAATTCTATCTTAAGCCTTAGATAGTCTCTCTCTAAAAGCTTCCTTGAGGTCAAAAATAAGAACTTCTCACCTAGGCTTTTAACCTCCAGTTTGATGGTTGTTATGTTGTTCTAGGATACATATGAGATGCTTGAAAGGCTAGGTTGAGGTTGATGAGGTTAGGATATGAAAAACCAAGTTCAAATAAAAAGTGGGCTAGGAAAGATGGATTAGCATTGCAGTTTGATTGCTCTGTCCCACTATGTAGTACTACAGTGCCACCATTGTTGCAAAGGAAAGTCTTTTATATTTTGTTCTTTTTTTGTATTATTTTGCCTCTAGTTTTGGATTAAGAGATCATTATGGTGACTTAGGACTTCTAAAATCCTCTTTGAATATATTTATAGGCTTGGAATCCTTAGCTTGATACCTCCTATGGAACCTATAAATAATTATGAAGTTAAGCTTCAACATTTTATTAAGGCTAATTTCTAGCATGTGATTAAAGTTAAAACTTTATAAACACTCATAAGTGGGACCCCATGTATAGATGAAACCTAAATGAAATTTACCTATGTAGGGATGGCCTTGTAAATTTATGTGGACTATGAATCCTATGTGCAGAGGATGGTACTCTAAACAATGCTTGTGTATAGATGACCAATACTTATGTATAGATGACCAATACTTGAAATACTAGTGACCATGATATTGACCTAGATAACTAGGAATTGTAATTGTGAAAAGGACCTAATATGGACAAAGGACTTTAAAATACCAAAGATACAAAAGACAACTTGAAAGGAATGGATTCCAATAGACTTTAGAAACACCTTATAACCATGTATGCTATGTGACAAATATAGGTAAATATATTCTAATTAGTTAATGAGTATTGATGAATTGTGAGCACATATACAATGTAAAAAAAATATTGTAATTGTTTATACTAGGGAGTTAGAATTTTTGAAATGAGATGATCTCCTAAAGACAAAGTTCTCGAAAGGAGATGGTCTTCAAGGCAGAGTTTTTGGAAGGAGATAGTCTTTGATTGTCTTATGTCATGGATCCAACCTCGGGGACATCCTAGCAAGCAATCTAGATGTTATGTTTTCTATATGGTACCAAGAAGTGTCATGAAATGTAGGTTAAAGATTATATGATTTGATGAGCTAATAATGTGTCATGGGAACTATTAGTGTTGGTTGAAATGCATAGTTGTTTATATGATATAATTTCTACCATTATAAAATTGTGTTAGTTATTGATTTGCCATGCCTTAGTTATTTATATATATGTGATGATATTATGACTCAAATAGACATGAAGAATAAAAATGCATTTTGAATGCATGACAGATCAACCATTAATGATTTTCAAAAAGTATCCCTTGTCTTATTAAGAATTTATGTGAACTCACATGTATGGTAATGTGTTCTTATGACCATGCCTATTATGCTCTACATTATAAAGGTAGAATAGGTGTCTATCAAACTATCGAGGATTATGTTGGCTTGTGTGATTATAAAGATGAAAAATTCAGTAGTAGTGGAGGATCACAAGTAGTCTCATCCAGTACAGGGATGCCACCTGGCCTGGGTACGTCACCTACTCCCCAAATGCCTTTTAATAATAGACTGTTGGATCTAAACTCTTATATCCCTTATATTAGGAAATATTTAAGTAGAGCCCTTTTTGTTGTATGTCATAGTTATATTGACTACCATAGTACTTTTTTAATTTAAGCACTCTTTTGTTTGTAATATTTTTAAATGCCCTAAATATTAACTAACCTATGGTACCTTGTTGTAATAATTATTGTGTGGCTAACATTTGTAGGGAAGTGGGCTAATAAGTCCTGTTTAATAAGAATGTTTTGAATTATTCAAAAATAGTTGTATAACCTTATTTGACCTTACCTAAAAAGATAACAAAATTAGCTTTCACTGATGTTAATTAATTGTGAATCAATAATAAAAATTGAAGAAGTAGATCAGATATTATGAAAGGGGTTACAGTTTTCCTTGTGATCATGATAGGTGCGACATCGCCTTTTATTTTTGGTCCAGTCACCAAGCATCTTCTATGACTTAGATCATAGATTCAACAAAAAATAGGAGGCAGCTTATCAAATTCGTGCACCTAGCAATCCCCTATAAGTATTTCCATGGATAAGAGATATACCTAAAGATGTGGAATAGCAACATCAAAAATCTTGTGAAATTGGAGCAAGTCCCATTTCTTATTGTTGGTGGCTACATGAAACTTCCATGCTTCTTTAGGATTTGTGAAGTTCACAAACATTCATTGCAAACAATGAGTTTACATTGACTTGTAGGAGGATGACTTTAAAAGAAATGTGTCATATCACATAAAAGAAAAAGACTTTGATAATAATAGTTAGAAGTTTTGAATGAACATTTTTTGAACCTATATATTGTTAACTATAAATATGTATGACCTTGTTTTGTATATATCTTTATTTCAATGACTAGCTACTAACAGTTTGTATTTTATAATACTGTTTTACTACAAGTTGAACATGGGAATGGACCTAGAATAAATTAAAACAATTAAATTTTCTTAAAATTGTCAATAGAATAGCAAGCGAATAATGAGGGGATGGCAACATATTATTGAGGAAATAAAAATAGGATTGTGATGAGAGGTTGGCAAGGGAATGACAAGAGACACATCCACTAATATGTGTTTCCTTTACTTCAAGAAAATATGTTATTTTTGAGGGTCACAAGTGTAAAAAAAAAGTGCTTAGATGTCGATATTTATTTTATTAACAACTATATAACCGTCGATAAGTGTCAATATAAGTATTGTCAAAAAAAGTATTATCGGCGGTTAATGACCGTTAATAAAAATTCTAAAGTATTTTTGACATTTGTTAACTATAAAAAATACTCTTGTCAAAATTTTCAAACAATTTCGACGGCCACTAAAAATGACAATTATCAACTATATTTTTGTCAATTCTGACTGTCAAAAAAAGTATCAATAATAATTTTTAATTATATATCTTTTACATTGTTTTATTTTATATTGGAAAATAATTTTTTACTTAATAATATAATTTATAGAAATGTTTATATTAAAGCAAACATTGTAAATATTTCTCAAATTTTGAATATGTACCATCAACCAAAAGTTTTCTATCCAAATATTAAAGATGAGTAATGTATTAATTACAACAGTATTTGAAATATAAAACTTCATCATGTCAATTCAAATGTTTACAAATAAATTTGAAATATTTTCAATAAGTGCAAAATAACATTAAGTTATAGATCTCGTTTGCTTCCCATCTGCAAAAAAAATAATAATAAAAAAGAACATTGAATTAGACTATAAAAAAAATCATTTCATTAAATTATAATCTCTGAAAAAAAAAGTATGAAAAAAGATTAAAAGTATAAAGAAATAAAATACTAGTTAGAACCATTTAAGCAGGCTATATTCACAAGTGCATAGCATTAGGGTATATAATGGCACTATAAAATTCATAATTAGGCTGTATCTAAATATATGGGCAAATCACATACAACCTTACATATATCTTTTTGAACAAGAGAAGAGCCTACTCACATAAATTTTGCTAAATTAGTGTTAATTATCTAAAAAACATTTATATAGGCAAAAGAATTAGAACTAAAGGAGGCCTATGGTACCACTTGTCCAAAGGCAAAAGGAAGAGGGCCAATGGAAGCCACCCCTTTTGATACAATCTTAGCAACAATAAACTAACATCCAAGACATGTTTTTGCTAAACAAAGTCCTACATGCATTTCCAACAATTATGTAACACTACACTTTTATATGTTATTATAATTAAATTGTTAAAAGCTATCAACATGTGATATATTTCAAGGAAGAGCCCTAAGGTAAAAACCTAAAAAAAAAAATCATGATAAAAATCTTACCAAATCAACAGGGGAAATTATATCAATACCAGAATTAGTTTAAGGTCTAGACACACTTCCTCCAAGCAGATGTGTCAATAGATCTTCCATCCTATTCATTTTCTCTTCTAGTAAGCTAACGTTTGCATTAGACTCTTCACAACATTTTTTTGATTCTCAAAGTTTCTTTTCAAACTCACAAACACGTGAGGATTGAGGCCCAATAAATTGTGTGGGGCAAATACTAGCTCCTTGCCCACAAACTCTTCCATGTCATTCAGATCCAAAAACTTCTATAAATATTTCATTTTCATTCATATCCAGAGATCCTTTCTCTTTTTCAGATATGATGCTTCTGAGGTGCTCCTACATTTAAATGATATAATGTTCAAATATATGACTTAAAAAAATTCAAGACCATATCACAATGTTCATATAATCTGGTGTATTTAAATTGAGATAACTTACAAGTTTATCTTGTGATTCTTTGTTACCAGCCTGTCCATTAGCACTAGTGTGTGTAATTTCCCATAGGTGGACACACCCAATTTCTTATCCTGTCTTCTCTTTCTATTGTTGAATAAACAATAGAATATTTTATTATTAAAATTTGAACAAAATATACTAAATTAATCACTCTAATACCTCTTCTTCAGCTCTTTGCTGGACACTTTTTGATCCTGTAGTATGAATAATATTGTTGGCTGATCGACTAATCTTATTTTGATCACTCATTTTCTGAAAAATATTATTTCCAAGAGTAAAATAAAATTAAATGTAATATTATTTCCAAGAATAAAATAAAGGTAAATTTCTATTACCCACCTTCCAACTATCTGAATTCCACAATCTCACAAGATATGTCCAATCTTCTTCTATCATATCAAGTGGTATAGTAGCAAGAGCCTCTTCAGGACATTCAAAAGAATCATAATACTTCTTCTTCAATGCATGGCGATAATTCTTATATGACCTATTCATTTGTGCCCATACAAGTTGTTGACAACCTTCAACTTTAAAATAAACCTTGAGGTCAAGAAACAACTATATGTCAGTCAACATAAAACATGAATATTTTACAAAAATGATTTGAAAATTTTGTAGTGTTAAAGTAATAACCAAAACAAGATCAAATAATTTGTTCTTCTTTTCCATAGAAATTTCAGCCCATTCACTAACACTTAGCGGTGCATTTTGCACTTCCCTAACCAAAGTTGTACATCTTAACTTGAATAACTTTGAATTTGGACCAACAAAATGATTTTTTCGCCATGTTATGTCAAGTCTCTTGCTAGGTGGCAATTTAGACAATTCAAGATTGCGTGTAAATCCTCAACCTTTTTTTTTGTAATCACATTGACCTATTCAACAATATTAAATTTGAAAAAGTTATAAACATCTAACAAGAAAGAGTTTTAAAAATTTATATTACAAACAATACAATAGATAATGGCATACCTACATTTTTTCTTGTACTAGTATTAGCAACAACCATTCTAATACTTCTCTGTAGTAAAAAAATTCTAGATAATATTAGAAGAGGTTAGTAATAATATTAAATTTAAAATATTTAATTGTACAAATAATCAAGACAAAAAAGGAAAAGGTAACATGTAAAAGATGTTCAATAATACAACTCATTAAAATACATCAAACATTTAATCAAAAAACTCATTCTTGACCTATATCCCCTAAGTCTACATAAAGAGCATTGTTATGGTCTATCCTACTCCAAGATACAAGAATTTCTGTATCATGAGACACAATATTTGAAGGCTCATTAATATCATGAGACATATGTTGTTGGAAAGGTTCTGGGATAACCACATCCAATTTTTCTTCATTGTCCTTTTCAAGCATAGGCATATCAAAGTAGTCTCGAGGTGCAACCTTCACCACACATAGCCAATTAGAGTTAGTAATATCTTCCACATAAAAGACTTGTTCACATTGATATGCCATAGCAAATCGTTCATTTGTGTTCAATCTTCGCCTTTATTCACAGTTGTTATCCCATATTCATCTACCTTTATTCCCCTACCATAGTTATCTACATCCCACCATAGACATTTAAATAGAACAACTTTATTATTTCCCATGTAAGATAATTCAAAAATATCCTCAATGACACCATAGTACTCTTTACTAGAATCTCCTTTTACCATAACTCCACTATTTTGTGTTTTTCTATTATTGTCACATTTGTTTGTGAGAATCAAGAATGTCCTTCCCTCTTTCGTCTTGCTTTTGGAATGGGCAATACAAGAAGATCTCTTGTTGGAAACCATTCCACTAGTTATCGAAAATGGTTGACATCTGCTCTTGTCTATGGTGCTCCCTTCTCCCCAATCCCCTCTCATTGATACGAAAGATTCTCCCTCGTGGTGAAGATGCCAGCCATTTGACCTATTCACTCTCCCCAAAGGAGTCGGAGTCCGGTTCCGTCAGAAGAAGACTTAGTCTCCTCACTGAGGTCTCAGTCAGAATCGTCAAAAGCTTCAGCTAGCTCATTCCCTTCACAACGTGGGCTAGTTTTATTACCTGCAATGACTACGACTGATTCATCTCCAGTCCTTTCCGTCGTACAGACAGTGGAAGAAGCGGAAATGTTGGCAGCCTTGGCCCGACAAAATGAGATTCTAGCACAATGGGACATCGGCCCCCAAAACAAAATAAAATGTAGCCTATCAACCCCAACCAACGTCATACAAAATTTCTAGGCCAATAATAAGCGCTTCATACTCCGCTTTCTTCTTAGAGCAATTAAAGTCCAACATGAAAGAAAGCTAGTTTTCCGAGGAAACACAAGTAAGACCCCGGCTCCAGCAGCTTCCCTGGTTCTTGATCCATCAAACCACATCTTCCAGGATGTTAGGCGGATAAACCCAATCTCAATCTCTTTAAGGCTTTCTTCATCCACGTCAACACATGGATGATCAGCCAAGAAAGAAGCCAGAGCTTGGCCTTTCATGTTTCAATCCCAATTGCTAGTTCCCACTGGTGTGCACCTGTAACTGAACCTGTATCGGTGGTGACTGTTCATCCATGCCAGTCAAGCTCTTCTGGTCTGTGTTCGCTACCAGGGGCTGAACAAGCTTCCCGAACTGGGCAGATATTGGAGATTTCCGAGGCTAGTCAACAAGACAAGAAGAGTCCAAGCGTAGTAAAGTACCCAAAACTTGCCTTTCTTGCTTGAATCAACACTTTCTTGAAAGCTTAGTAAGTGAGTCTAGCAACTTGGCCACATTTTCTGTTGACGAGTATTTCTATCCCAATACCTTCTTTGGTCATTCTTATAGACCGGGTATTCACTCATACCTTCCCGCTTCCTCCTTGTCGGCAGATCGTTTGCTGTAAAGTTTCATGTCGGATTACACACTAGCTTTGCCTTCTCAAAACCGTCGATCCTTCTCTGCTCGCACCTTCCCTTTAGTCACTTCGTTCCTAATTGCCTTTTGAATGGGCGTGCTGACCGAAAACATCGCCACATCATGGAAACTCTTCGTGCCTATCTTCTATCCGGTTAGGCGGGAAGCTTCATCAGGCCTAATATGGCATCTTTCTTCTGCCTAATCAGTGCAATCCGGTTCAGGAAAGAGGATGTAAAGGATTATTCTGAGAGAATATGATCTCACTCAAGGGAGGATTAGCGGGGCTAAGCTAATAAGCTAAGGAGAAAGATCAATCAGCTGGATTGAATCTAAGGCTGAACCTAGAAAGATGAGCATCCAACGGGAGAGGGAGGAATGAAATAAAATACCAGGAAAGACATCCCAGGGAACAAGCAAGCAAGATTAGTGGCCTTTAAGAGGACAAGACTAGCTACTTTCGAATAGTTTCCCATCCGGGTAAGAAGTAAGAGTTCAGGCTTCAAAGGCGGATCTACTTACTGCGGGTGCTTGCAGGTCGAGTGAGCACTGACTAAACACTGACCTAATTTATTTGGTGGGAAAGTTGGTGTGCAATGAGGCAAACTCAAAGATAGCTCCTAGGCCAGGAAAAAGGCTAGAGGCAGCAAGTGAATCAAAAGAAGAATAGGCATACGCAAGTGCAAGAAGAGGTTTCACGTCCATCTCTAGAGGGGCAAGGGCTTACACGAGACCTAGCCTAGCATCTCTCAGCTCATATTCGGCTCCTGATGAAATGCCTTAGTAAGTACTCTTCAAAGAGAAGAAAGAACGGATTGAGACGGGCTTAACCATTCATACTTAATCCACTAATAATTGTATAAATGCATAATGGCATTATGACAGGCACCAAGATCACTCGTTTTGTACCGGTAAGCCACATACCAAAGAAGAACTTTGGGCTTGGGAGCGCAGCGCCTCCCTTAGAGAGCAAAGCCAAAACAATCAATCATCGCTTTTAAGGGCATAAAGAGTCCATTCAAGGTATAACGAGCCCATCGACTCTGCCCGAAAGAACCCGTTCTTTTATTTAGCCCCTTTTCTGTAAAGATCGTCTCGATTACTTCCCCAGGCGATTAACCACTTACATATTTAATATATTGTTTCGTCTGACAAGAAAGACTAGTTCAAAGATGGGGCATAGCTTGGTCATACATAGAATTAGAATTAGCAACTAGGGCTAGAGATGACGTCTATTGAAGTGCTTGTAGGGCCCAAAGCTGGGAAATTGGATCAAGGAAATTCATACATATTTAGTGCTCACTCGTGACAACAGACTTCGTATTCATTGATGTGCGTGCTAACTTACAAGTGCCAATGGGGGGAGTCTATATCAGCTGACCGGAGAAAGGCTAAGCTGACTTTGCCACGGCACCTTAGCGTCCCTTCCTCTCATTAGCTCTCCTTTTTTTATATGCGCGAGCCGTCTCAGAGAAGGAGTGGCTTCCGGCCGGCTTAGACTGCTTGAGCTTGACTTCCTGGTTTAGGGGCTAAGACGAGATCCTACGGTTCACTTTTCTGTTGTATCTTTAGCATCCCACTTCCCCTTGTGGAGTGAAGTGGATCTTACGTCCAGCCTTACTATAAAGATAGACCCTGGAACTTCCAAGGCCAAGAAGAAAGACCTGGGAATTGACTCCTACAACCTTAGTCATAAAGGAAGGAATTCTCTTTTCTTCCCAGGGGCTGCGCGTAACTATTTAGTGGTCTCGGTCTCAACCCTTTCCTTTCAGTCGAGCAACTATCGTACCTCTTCTTGCTGATGTCATTTCAAAATTCTTCGCCTGCATTGCTTTCAAAGGGCTACTCATAAACATCTGGTTCCACATCATGAAATATTCTCTTGACACGGCTAGCTTCTAACTGGAGAATTGCAATCTTCACTTCGTATCCGGATCCGAAGCTCGTCTGCCCACTTTCAGGTTTAGTTTCAAGCTCCAGCTTAGGTATCTTATATAGTGAAAGTTGCGTGATTAATCTCATTGCCGGGCCCAAGCCCTTTTTAGCGAACGAATGGAACTAAACTACTAGCAATCTATCTATAGGAATGATTCAATAAGAAGAAAGTCTGATTCCTCTCGGCGGCACTCTGCGAATGCTTTTGTTTTTTTAGTTGAATGTGAACGATTATTTTATTCAATAAGGATGCTGTTAGCTCAAAGAGAGTGAAGTCCGCCGTCTTGTACTGATCCCCTTCGGCAACTCGGCCGGTGGAAAAGGTTATCTTGAAAAATGTCTTTCGGTTTCCTCTAAGTTCATACGTCCACTCAGAATGGTTACTGGACTGGGGTAGCCAGCCGCTTTATTGTCTGGTCATACAACCCCCTACCCTCCATAGGGAGTTCCGGGTGGTCTTTCCACCTCAATAGAACCAGTTTTATGCAGCAAACCCGGGAAACTTCCTTCCAGTGTATCCCGTATCCCTTCCTGGGTGAGAATCCTTTGCTCTCTCAGGCAACTCTTTTTTTTAAGAACCCTCTTTAGGCCCCCGTCTTATTAGTATCTTGTGCCTGTAATAAACATAAATGTTGTTTCATGCACTAATTCAAAGGCGGAGAAGGAGGCAAGTGTATTCCCCTTTGGGGCTACGAAACTAGGCTATTCAAACCAATCCATCCAATTTAGTCTAGCTTGAGCGTGGCGAACTCTTTTTTTGAAGTTGAATATAAGCAAGCAACAGGTGGTATATCCTTTTTATAAGTAGTTTTGATCCCCACTCAATGGAAATTTCATTTTGATTGAACTTCAAGTTCCAGGGGAAAGACTCACGAGCAAAGGAAACGAAGTTCACTGAACTACCATAAAAAAATCTCCCCTGCCTGCTAAACTACTCTTTTCAAGAATCAAGAAAGTAAAGTGATGCCTTTTAACGGCGGATTCATGACCAAAGAAAAGAGCTCCTATCCCGACTAAGCTAAGACTAAGTCCTATTCTACATAGGATAATCTTGAAAGAAGACTGAACCACTTATTCAGTCTCAAGTCCTCCAGTCCAGACAGACCGCTTGCTTTCTTTGCCTTACCCTGAGACGCCATCCCCACCTTTTGTGCGAAGTCTTTCTCTTCTATGTAATTTCTTTCTAAATCAATCCTATAGCTTGAGTGAAGTGACCCATATAATGGGTCACGAACGATATAAGAGAGAAAGATGAGGTCCGATATTGAATCTAAATTCATTATCCGAAGGATTCGAAAAGCATAAGTGCAGGAAAGCGAAGGCCATCTGAGGCTGAAGCCAGAAGTCGAATATCCAGGATGAAGAGGAGGGCACGTTCACCAGCAACCCCTAAGCAGAGAAAGAATATTGATTTGGTTACACCACTTCTGTTGAAAAAAAGTGATGAAAATTCAGCAGAAGTGGTTTATAAAGGCAAAGGCGAGGTTCGAAGATGCTCTCCCGGTAGTCCGAGGTATGAAATCGCTCAACTGATAAGGCAACGACCTTAGACGGGATAGGGGCGAGACTATTTACTTTCTTCAAGGAGAAGAACAACGGAGCTCGAGCATTTAGGATTGAAAAAGCTCACTTATAGGCTTACGAACGGTAAGATTTATTTATCTTCTTTCACCTACGGACAGTTCCGTTACAGGATCACCCAGTTCTATTATTCTTCTCCTCGTTTTCATTGGTAACGAAGGCTAATTCAATTCAGATAAAGAAGAGTGTAGTAAGCCAATAGGCTTTGCTTTAGTCCGAAGAGGATTGACAGAAGGCTTTGAAAGATCTCGACCAAACAAGCAACGGACTGAGCTAGCGCTTCCCCTCAAACCTCTCCTCTCCCTATCGGGAGAGCGTCTTCAAACCAGCACCTTAGTTTCACACTAAGCGTCTTCTACCCTAAAGCTTTAGAGCTAAGGAATGCGGATCCTGCTTCAGGGGAAGGAAAGATGCCTTGAGCCTGAACTCAATCAATATTCTTTAGTGTAACGACTTCGATTCCAATAAAAGAAAGATTATGTCACCTACGGACAGAGAAGGGACTCGCATATTTCATTAACAGACAGCCCTTCATCTACGAATTAATAATTACATACAATAGAGTTGAAAGTGAAGCTAAATTATTCAATTGCTTGCTTGTTAGAAGGGAAGGTTCGGAGATCTCGAGCAAAGCGAGAGGGTTGAGGCAGGCAAGCCCTTAGCCCTTACTACGATACGATATGGGGCACGAGCAGGTTGCCAGAAAGAAAAGTCAAGTGTAACGGAGAAAGAGCATCTGGGAATTGATCTTTCACGACTGCCCGGAACCGGAGTAGGTCTCGTGGCTAGGTCTTTAACCGGTTCGGAAGATAAACTATCATCAGTCAATGAAGTGGGCTTGAACAGGAAGTTAGGTATTGTATGGAGATGCTCGCTTGACCGGAACCCCAACAGTGCTTTTTATTACCCCCGACGGGGTGTCCCCTTCATTCTCGTCTTTCGCATCCCTTGCTTTTGGAATAGGCAATACAAGAAGATCTATAGTGGGAAACCATTCCACTAGTTATCGAAAATGGTGGGACATCCGCTCTTATCTATGGTGTTTCCCTCTCCCCAATCCCCCCTTATTGATACGAAAAATTCTCCCTCGTGGAAAAGATACCAGCCATTTGACCTATTCTGAGTTGGCCAAGTCCAAAAATCCTACCCATACCACCTAAAAAAGGGAAAGGCTTAGTTGAGTGAAGAATGCTCAAGGCCAATACTTCGTGCTAGTGTGCAAATGCTTGGGTTATTCACTATCAAAATCAGGTGTACGACCCTAAAGAAAAATCGAGAAAATGAATCAGTAACAGCTGCAGGGTGGGAATGAATAGAAGACTAGTGGGTTTTCCCTCGGAGGGATATAACGAATAGACTTTAAGATACAACCTACCGTTGTTGAAATATACACTGTGAAGGGAATAACCAAACCCCTTCACGATGGATCTTAATGTATACGTCAACTAAACGAAACATGATACCAAACCGAAAAGTTGATACATCAACTTTCGGAATGTACCAAGTTTTGATAAAGATAGGCGCATCAAAGAAAGCGTCTACTGTTACACAAGGATCTAAAGCAACCTGACAGTACCATTGAACATACTTTAAGAACATTCTTATCCAACCATGATATAGAGACCATTCACAAAGGTCCCTAACATCGTCAGTAAAGAAAGGCTGGTCAGGCGGGACAACCAAGTCTGAGGGAGCGAAGTGCTCACGCAGGAATTGTTGATTATGTGGTCTTTCAATATTTTTAAAATTTTCTCTTTCAATCTCCAACTTATGCTTCCTAATAAATAAAAACCATTATATTCAAGGATATGAATATATAATAAGATAACATATGAGTTGAAAGTAAATATACTTACTCAATAAATGGAATAACTTCATCACAATTTTTCAAGACATAAAGATGAGCTTGATTCAATTCTTCCATACTTAATTTTCTTGATATTTTACTCACTCTAGTAGGGCGACCAGATTGTACAGTATCTTGAGCAAAACATCAAACATTCATTTGCAATATATCCTTCTGCAATGGAACCTTCTGGATAAGCTCGATTACGTACATAGTCTTTCAAAGTTCGTAAGTACCTTTACATAATGAATATATATATTATTTATGAAATTGATAAAAACATTTAGAATTACATAAGTAAGATAAAGGGAGATTCAATTACCTTTCAATGGGATACATCCAACGATAATGGACTGGCCCTGCAATCTTAGCTTCTTGTGCTAAGTGTATTGGTAAGTGGACCATAATATCAAAAAATGAAGGAGGAAATATCATTTCAAGCTTGCAAAGTGTATAAGCAATTTGAGTTTCAATTTGATCCAACTTTTCCAAAGTAAGAACTTTGCAACATAAGTCTTTAAAGAAAGAATATAACTGAATCAATAGACTACGAATATTCTCATTTGCTAATAGTCCTCATAGTGCAAGTGGAAGGAAGCACTCCATAAGAACATGACAATCATGACTTTTTAATCCAATGATTTTTCACTCCGTTGTTTTCACACATCTAGCAACATTAGAAGAATATCCATCTGGAACTTTTACATTCTTCAAGAAATCACACAAAATGCTTTTTTCGTCATTAGTCAACATGTAAATAAATGCAAGTATTGACACCCTATCACCGTGTTGTATGGGATGTAGATCAACCCTAATGCCTAAGGCTTGTAAGTCCAATCGAGTTTTTAAATTATCCTTTGTTTTTCCTAAAACGTTCATTAATGTCCCCATAATATTATCACAAACATTCTTTTCAATATGCATGACATCCAAATTATGTCGTAACAATAAGGTATTCCAATATGGTAATTGAAAGAAGATACTTTTCTTAAGCCAACTAGTTGAATGCTGCATTTCATTTTTCTTCCTTTTATTGGCATATTTTCCCAACACTAACCCTTTTAAATCATGAACTTGATGAAGTACATCTTCTCTAGAAAGTTGCTTAGGAGGATGCCCAACCTCCTTTGTGCCATCAAATAAACTTTTCTCATGTCGCCATCTATGTTTAATTGGTAAAAAGCGACGATGCCCTAAAAAGCAATATTTTTTTCCATTTTTTAAATACATAGAACGAGTCTCCACATTACAAGATGGGCAAGCTAAGCTTCCTTTAGTATTCCACCCAGATAAGTTTCCATAAGCTGAAAAATCATTAATTGTCCATAAAATTGCTGCACACATGTTGAAGTTTTGTTTTCATGATGCATCATAAGTTTCAACACCCACTTCCCATAATTCCTTCAACTCATTTATTAAAGGTTGTAAATATACATCAATATCATTTCCTGGACCTTTTGGCCCAGGAATCAATGATGATAACATCATATATGGATCCTTCATACACTTCCAAGGTGGTAAATTGCAAGGAATTAATACCACAGGCCAAATACTATATTGAGTACTCATGTTGCCAAAGGGATTAAATCCATCACTAGTCAAACCAAGCCTAATATTGCGTGGCTCTAAAGCAAAAGACTCATGTAACTCATCAAACTTTTTCCATGCTTTTGAATCAGCATGGTGTCTTAGAACACCATCATCCACACGCTTATCATAATGCCATGTCATTTCTGATGCTATCTTATTTGACATATACAATCTTTTCAATCTTACAGTTATGGGAAAATAACGAAGAATCTTTTTTGGAATTTTTTTCCTCTTTAAATTATTATTTTCAAATTTCCATCTAGAGGTATTATAAACCACACAGCAATCTAGCTTTGAATGCTCATTCCAAAATAGCATACAATCCTTTTCACAAGCATCAATCTTTATATAATCTAACCCAAGATCTCGAAAGATCTTTCTTACTTCATAATAAGATTTTGGCAATTGTGTTCCTTCAGGAAAGGCATCGTTCAACAATTCAAGTAACATAGAAAATGATTTATTACTCCAGCCACCAAGACGTTTTATATGATACAATTTCATCAGAAATGACAATTTGGAAAACTTCTTACAATTTGGATATAAGTTTTGCTCAGAATCATGCAACAATTTATAAAATATTCTTGCATCTTTATTAGGCTCCTCCATATCCCATGCCCCAAAATGATCCATTAACATGTCTTGAATTGACTTCCTATCAGATTTATCACTATCACTTAAATTAGAAGATGCCACTTCTAAATCCTCTCCATATTTATACCATGTTGTATAATTTGCAACTATTCCATATATTACTAAATCTCCTTCAACTTCTTCACGAGTTTTTTTCTTAAGATTATTGCATTTAACACATGGGCAATAAATATCATCTTTGTTTGTGTGTTCAAATGCAAAATTTAGGAACTCAGTAACCCCTTTTCTATATGTAGGATCTGCTCTATTCTTAATTTGCATCCAATCCTTCTCCATGATTAACTAGAAAATATAGAATATAGAAAACATAATTAACTTCACATTAATAATTAGAAACATGTGGATACAAATGCACAAAATCATTCAAAAAAATTTGACATATTCAAAGATTTCATATCTTAAGAAAATAAACAAAGGCACAAATATTATTTGTGCTTCTTTTGTTTCATTCCTATAATTCGACTTTGAAGCTTATAATTAAGAAAGAAAATTAGGAATAACTAGAAAAGAAAATAACTACAAATCATAATCAAAGCTTGCCTAAATCAAATCAAAATCAAAATAAAAAGAGAGGGGTGTATGTACCTAAGAAGCAAAAATGCCAATACTTGGTCCAGAGATTTCTTTTGCTTCTTTACTTCCTCTTTAGGGATCAAGAGCTCTAATAAAGTGCCTTAAACTAAGAGAAACAAAAAGAGGGATATATGTGTCAATATTTTTATTTTAGTATTAAGATGCCATGATAATTTGAAAAAAAAAAAAGAATTGTATAGATTGTTTAACCTCTTTCTTACTATTTTATGCACTTTGCAATTTTTACTCGCATTATTTAATTATTAAATTAAAAATCTCAAAAGTGTATTCTAATTCATTCCTCAAAGTTTTAATTAGTAAGCCAAGAATCTGAAACTACTTTTGCCTTATTTTTCTTTATTTAGAAAAACCAATTTAGACTTGAGATAGATATGTAACCAAGATATTACTGATATATTTGTCTTTCACAACAAAATCAAGCCCATAAAACAATGATATAATTATAACGAGGATAAATAATTAGTAAGAGATCATAAATTTAAATTTCTGCTATGCACACAATTTTTCAATATCTTCAATTAGGAAATAGAAAAATAAACTAAAATAAAAATCAAACCCTAAACATCATGTTCATTTCAGTCCTAAAAAGTGAGATAATAAGTCCATTGACTTATTTTTGCTTCACTATTTTTTTAATCAATGTTTTACTAACTATTGTTTGTATTGCTACTTCAATGGATATATCTAACTAAAAAACAATCTTTATTTCTCTCCCTCTTGAGAAGCAAAGCACCAAAACTACCCTGCCATGTTAACTAGGCTAAGAAAGAGCACACAATTATTTGTCTCCTCTTCCCCGTATTCTTTATAATTAAAAAAAAAAAAGAAACTACTAAAAGATACATAATTTAATATAAATGCTATTGAAAGTTTTCCTTATACAACTTTCCAATTGATATACCGATCTCTTCTATAAAAAATATATAACATACAAGAAGAATTATCTTTCTGCTTCTACCTCCAACCTTCCCGAATAAAGCCTATTTAAAATTTTGAGATTGTGTATTTTGATTCATATCCTCAAGGTTTTAAATCTCAAAATAAATTGTCCTGAATTGACCCTCTTGTTACTAATTATGTTCCATCTGATTTACATCAAGAGATAGATAATCCAATAATATAATTTAAGTCAAGTGTGAGAGTGACTCTTCAAATAAATAGCCTCTCGGTAGTTGCAATGCAAAACATTTGATATATATATATATATTCAAATCTCAATCAACATTGCTAAAATGCTAAATCATGTTTCAAGGATACATATATATATATATATATATATGGAATTTTTTTTGGGGGTCATTTTTTGGTAAATTGATATATAGCTTAAACTTTTAAGGATAAATAGACTTTGCTATATCTGTCTATGATATGGGTTCCATAATTTGGGTATGAATTCACAAGCAAGAAAAGTGTAGCATCCATCAAAAGCTGAAAAAATAAAATAGTTGGAAACTCAAAGAAACTCAAACTCTGCCAATAAGTCCTCCTATAGCAATTAGCATCCATCAAAAGATAGAAAAAGAAAAAAGCAACTCAAGAAAAAGAACTCACACTCTGCCTGCAATTCCTCCTGCAGCAAGACAAATCATCAATTATATATTGCATGCAACTCGTTCTGGTCAAGACGCAGAGAGACATAGAATACAGAGAAGAGGAGAAGTCGCTCTGGTCAAGATGCAGAAAGAAGTAAAATACAGAGAGGAGGAGAAGCTGAGACGTAAAAGATGCAGAGAAGAAAAGTGCGATAACTACCTGTCGATAAAAATGGAAAAATTGCTTTCAAATTATTTTTAAAATAAATAACTATTATTTTTTCCACCCTCCTGCCAATAAAAGTGGACGAAAGTTACCGCCAATGCTTCCCCCGTTTTGGCACCATGTTTTAAGAAGCTGACATATTGAAGAGAGAAGCCTCATTTTGACGGTCAAAGCCCATAGTTGATAAAAGGGTCTGGTATATTGACGGGAAAAAGCAGCTGTTGGTAAAAAAAGTATCTTTTTTTACTTTAAGTTAGATTGTCAAAGTTAATGTGTGGAAATTGTTGTATCTTCCTGTAGTGCTTCTTTATTTAATGAGGGAAGTTTACATTTACCAAAGGAATAGCAAGGCAATTCCAAGCATTTGGCGAGGGCATTCCCTCACTAAACCCTCAACAATTAACAAGAGAAAAGTCCACTTTAGAAAGGATATTAGTGAGAATTTTGGCAAGGGAAAATCCCTAATTATTTCTTAGTGGAAGAATTTTAACAAGGAATTAGTGAAGAAAATTTTCTTGTTATTTAGCAATATGTAGAAATAGTGAGAGAATTTTCACTCACTATTCTGTCATTGTTCCCTCACTGAATATGTTAGTAAGTGATTGGCATGGAAACCATCTTTCACTATTTTGCAAATTTTTTGTAGTGTAAGGTGGTGAAAATTATGAAAAGATTCCATCTCCGGGCCCTATCAAATAGCATAATTAAGCTTTGACCATCATAGAAGAATTTATTGTCTTTGTAACTATTGCAATCATGTTCCCTATAAAGGGTGGACACTTTCAAAAAAATCCATTTAGAAACAACTCCTAACATTCACACATTGTATTCAATTCATGTTGCCTTTCTGCATGTTTTACTTGAATTATTAAAAAGTACATTTGATACTTCCGTATTCCTTTTTTCTTTTTTGGGAGGGGGTAGAGAATTTAGGATAAAAGCAATTTTCGTCTTGCACCTTGCTTCTCATCAAAACAAATAGACATGATAATGATCACCAGACTTTGGTTTTACTTTTGGAGCCTCTAGAATTAACAAAATGATGGCCAAAAGATCAATGTGGATTAATATGTCAAAATGTGACACATAAAATATATTTAGTTTAATATTTCCTTACATAGTTATACCGTAAGAAAACAATATATACACATATTTTCCAACTTAACTGCGATCAGATATATATTCTTTGTTATGACTTGTGATTGATATAAAGGTCTTAATTGAATGTATATACTATACTAATTATGGTTCTTATTCATAAATAAATTAGGCCAAAATGCACTTAGCCGTCCTAAACTTGGTGTGTTGGTAGCACATCACTCAAGGCCAAATAAGTCATTTTCCTATGGATAAAACACAATACGCAACATTAGAATTGTGGCCCTAGTTCTCTTGGTGCTTCAAATCTTGGTGTCTTCGTGCTTCAGAATTCAGATCTTTAATTCCCTATTAAGATCATGCTTTTAGATCTTCATATCTCCACTGTTAGGTCACCTCAACTCGCAGCTATAACAAAGTAATGTCTAAAGTATATGAAGATTGCTAGTGCAAGTAAAGTTGACCTAACAATAGAGATCTGAAGATCTAAAGCATGATCTGAATAGGGCTTTCAAGACCTGACACATGAAGACACCAAGAACTGAAGTGCAAAGAGAACCAAGGCCATGATTTTGATGTCATGATTCTAAAGCACAAAGATACTCAACCTATTCACGGTAACTTCGATAGGAAGAGAACTAGGGAAACGATGTGAGTGAAGTGCTGTGTTTTATTCGTTGGAAAATGACTTATTTTGGCCTTGAGTGAAGTGGTGTTGCGTTTTGAGAATGGGGGAAATTGCTAAAATACCCTTAGGGTGTGTTTGGTTCAATGGAGGGGAGGGGAGGGGAGAGATTTTAATGGAGGGGAGGGGAGGGGAGGGAGGGATTTTAATGGAGGGGAGGGAAGGGATTTTAATGATACATTGTTTGATTCAGGAGGGGAAGGGAGGGAAAATAATAATAGATAGACTATTTTGTCCTTATATATTTTAAAAGTAATAATAATATAATTAATTATTTTTTATTTTTTAAAATTTAATATTTTTATTACCAAATTAAACAAATATTAAAAATTATCTATAATTATAATTATTTAAAAAAATTATGAATAAATAAAACTAACTAAATAATTAAACAAACAAATATGAGGGCATTTTAGTCCAAAAATCAACTTTCCCTCCTAATCCCCCCAAATTGGAGGGTAAGGAGAGGAGGGGAGGGGAGTGAAAGTTTAATGAAATTTTCCCTCCCCTCCCCTCTAAAATTACAAACCAAACAAGGGGAGGGGAGGAGAATCCCTCCCCTCCCCTCCCCTCCCCTCAAACCAAACAAGGGGTTAATTTCCACGTCAAATACTAGGTGTTCTAATTTCTCTGACATGGCAAATTCCGTTAATGGTTAACTGGTTTTTTAATAGCATGGGTTTGATGGTAAAAATATGAAAGTTTAGAGGCTTAGTTTTGAACTTTGAAAGGTCATGGGAGTTATGTGGATTTTGGCGAATAAATTATTGATATGTACAGCATTCGACAATTAATCATTTTCTGGGTGAAATTAGCATGATTATGTATGATTGACATTGTTCATATCATTCATTGGCCATGTCTCAAATATTGAGAAGGGGCATATAATATGTCTCGCATAAGTAAATCTGAAGCTCTCATTTCATTTTGTTGTTTCCCCATTTTAAAACAGTGACAAGTATTATGACATCAGAATACAGCTTTTGTAAATAGGTTAAATATCATGACCTAAATTACTGGGAAAAGGAAATTGCGAGAATTATATGGCAATAAAATGTTTAAAATTCTTGTTGTATCAATGGCTTATAGCCGCATAGTTTTTTTTTTCTTTTTAATTACAGTAATTAATGAATGCTTGGCACTTTTGTATACCATAATTCATTGCCATGTGTAGAAGTCATAGTACTATAGCCAAGGAGAATTTGTCTTGCATATAATGTCGGGAAACTATATTTATCCTAAATTAATTAAAATGTAATTACACACGCACACACACACACACACATATAAGCAAGCGTAACAGAAAATTCTTATGAATTTTGGACTAAAATACAAATATTAAACTTTAATTAATTTTTTGAAATTAAAAAAAAATTTAGCAAATCTAATGTTGAGCTAAATTAAGTATTTTTATCACAGTTAAAATCAAGTAATTTTTTATCATTAATTTTAATTAAAATTTAATATTTTTATTTTAGTTCGAAAAATATTTTAATATATATATGTATACTAATTTTATAATTAAGTTTTAAGGGAGTAAAATATAAATTTCTATGCACTAAGTGAGACAATTTTTTTTTTCTATGCATATGACTTTTTTCTTTTTCCTTATCAAAAACATTTTATATATATATATATTTTTCAGTTACACTCATTTGTATGTCGTCATTCTAAATTTCAAATATTCGAATACATGATACTTCTCGCTAATGTAATAAATAATATTATAATACATAACTCTCAGAACGAGGAGGAGAGGCGGAAAAGTAGAGGAAAATTGATCAGTTCCATAAAAGATTTAGTATAACATAGTGTGTGTGTGTGTATTAATTGCTTTGTTAATCTCCCACTTTGACTCACAAATTATTTACTTCATATAAAGGACATGTGTTAGCAACATAAGATTAACAAATGGAAAATATATAAGTTTATTTTTTATAATTTTTGTTATTATTTTAATAAAATCAAAATATATATTTTGACATTTTTATAAAATAATAGCGCATTATTAACTCTTTGAGAAACTAGTCTTTCGCATGTCATTGTCCACCTCATCCCAGTAAATGGATAAGCCACATGATATTGATTAAAAGCCGAGGCGGAATTTTAAAAAAAGAAAAAAAAAGTAATACTATAGATACCTTAAAAAAAATTAAGCTCTATCACTACTCACGATCGAAAAAGGTTCAATTTTTTAAGGCGTAAACAGGATAGGTAGCTGTTTGAATATCTACTTACTAACTTAATCATTCTCATTAGCAATTTACATATGGATTCAGTTAATCACCAGGATGGATCAAGCTTTGAGAGTCTCATATGATAAGGAAAGGGAGCAAACTTGAGGCAAGGACAACTGCCAGCAATACCCAGATTTAAAGAATAATTGATCGACGCCGGCAAGTCATCCTTGACTCAAATCCACTCTCCAACCCTTCATGCGAGGCGCTTCACCAAACAACTACTATTTCACCTTTATTCTCATTTACTCTCGCATTTCAATTCCCCATATGCACTTTCGAATTTGCAATGTATTTATAGGCAGAGAAGATCTATATGGATGGGATCCCATGTCTTCTTATTTTATATATTTGAAAAATATTTAAATATATTATATATCAAAAATAAAATTTACTTTATGTCTTTACCTAAAGACAAAATGTCTATTTGGGTTTTTTTTAAGCCAATTTGGTATTATTTAATTCAAAAAATGGTTACAATGGACTTATTTTTTGTCTAATTTATAAAAATTATATGAAAACAAATAAATTTGGACAAAAATAAAATTAGTTCGAAAGAAAAATTTAAATTGTCCAAATCGATATAACTCTTATCTTTTTCTTTCTTCGGTTAGTTTCATGCCCTTAAATTAAGAGCCACAATTCCACACGTTTCATTCTCTGTCCTTTTTGTTGTCTTGTAAATGCATGAACGTACAAGTAGGGTCATGTTGACAAGCTCTTTTGAAAAGGTTGTTAGAGACCCAGAGATTTACAAATTTAAAAAGCTACTAATTAACTCAAACTTGAACTGGAAGTGGAGGCCAAGAATTCCAATGCCTAGAGTGAGTTTTGGAGACTTGCCAACTATGGTCGTATGGGCTACCAAACCACAGTAAGAAGAAGACAAAAGGAGGGCTGTGGAGATGTATTAGTGGCTTTTTGCTTGGAAAAATTCGATTCAAAGATTTAGGTTTACAAAATTTTCAATAAATAATCTTAAAAATTAAAATTATCTCCAAAGATTAAAATTGCTGTTGGATTTTAAGGAATTTATTATCAAAGTTTAGAAAAATTAAAACGAAGTTTTTAAAAAGTTACAATTTAAATAATTTTAGTAATAATTTTCTTAAAGATTAATAATAATTTTCTTAAACCCTAATAGTAAGTTGTAGTAATTTTAGTCCTTCAAAGTAATTTTAATTTTTAAAATCTTTTATTGTAAATTTTATAAAATTTAGATCCTTCTCTTTTTGGGTTTTGTATTATGATTCTGCTTACGTTTTCCGCTTTGTCCCACTCCCATGACTTTTATTTTGATCCTTCCCATTCTTGCATGACACACATGGGTTTGTCCTCTGCTTTCCTTCGAGGTAAGGGTAAAATAACAACCCATTCTTGCCAGAACTATAAACAAATATCAAATAAAATAACACATCCTAACAACAAACCCTAAATAAAATTATACGTTAACTATAAAATAGTACCCCTAACAAAAATTTAAAATCTTCAGAGAGAGAAACAGCATATCTTCCAATATTTTGAGGGTTTTGTCTCTTACATAGATTTTTTTTTTTTTGCCTAAATTATTAAGAGTATTATTATAAATATAGAGAGTGAGTTGTCTACTTTTAACATCATCGATTAAAACTAGAAACTATTAAAAACAGTAAGAAAATGATGAGCTGCAGCCCTCATGGCACATATTAAAAATTGGCGAGTGTTTTGCGTCAAGGTTCAAAATTCTACTCCTATCCTTTGGGGGGAAAAAAGAAAAAGGATTTTCCATAATTAGACACTTCAGCATCCTAACCATTCCAAACCTTCATACGTTTCCCTCTCCCTCGGAAGCCAAACAAACCCCCTCTCCTCCTCTTCCTGTTGAAACCCAACTTGCAGAGTTGTATGTTCCTCCTCTTTACGTAACGATCTGCTTTCATCCTTCAAAGCACTCAAATGCCCAGCTCATACACTTCTTCCTCAACAGGTTATATTGCTCTCTTTCTACTACTTCGCCCCTGTTGGAATTTTCTAATTTTGGGCTTACATTAACTATACATTTTTATTTTCTAAATAAAGGTTGGCTAATGATCCATTGAAATATTATAAGCCAATTTATTTTGTGATTATATGATTATTGGACTCAACACAACATTATTTAAGTCTAGTTATTGATTAAAAAGTGTGGATCATTAGACTAAAACCCACGATGGAAGAAT
This sequence comes from Erythrophleum ivorense, assembly GCA_026724425.1. Lineage (NCBI taxonomy): Eukaryota > Viridiplantae > Streptophyta > Magnoliopsida > Fabales > Fabaceae > Erythrophleum > Erythrophleum ivorense. The sequence continues at coordinate 42,887,562 of JAIUCV010000005.1, forward strand.
CCAGTGATGAGATACTACTTAAAGCAGAGTTAGATTTCTTCTCTAACCTTAATCTATATGCCTACCTCATTGAAAGTTGTTATTTAACAAAAGGTCAAAGAAAAAGACCTGACCAAATCTGATTGATCATTTCTATTCCGTTGTAAACCTCTAACCATGTATTTTCTATTAATTTTATTAGTTAACTTGGTGTTCCAAGTGTCATAGATGCAATGCAACTCATACATGTGATATCAGAGCTATCATGTATAATTCCAAAACCTAAATATTATCGTTGTTTTGTGTTAAATTTTATGTTCAATCACACATCATTAATATCAAATTTCTATGTTTTCCATCATCAATTGTTCATATAATATTAGGGGTTTAAATCCTCTCATATCAGGCTTTTTATTAATATATGTTTTGTTTCTTGTATCAATTTGTGTGGAGAGAATTTTGATCTCCATTTTTTTTTTGGTTTTTCACGATTGATTTTTTTTTTCCATTTTGGGATCTTGCTTAATATGATGTTTTAATTTGATTTCTTATATGCAAATGCTTCCTTGCATGATTCTAAGGATGCTTGACATATTTGGTTGCATAAATATGACCAAAGTCCATTATTGTAGAATTCAAAATCCTGCAAACAATTCTAATTTTATTTTCATTACATCCACTATCAATAAGACTTTCACATATATAAATAATTTGACATTCTTATTCTGTATTAAAACTAGAACACCAACTACTTTTTAAATAAAGATAAAATTAACTTTATTTATCCCTTATCATATTTTACCAAGAAACAAGCCATAACAATAATTTCCTCATATCTACACAAAATATAAGTGCATAAATAACAAACTTTATATCTTGTTTCCATAACCTATCAAGACTTTTATTGGAGCATTATTGTTGCCCATAGCAAAGGAAAATTTCAACATGGTTAGTAAAACAAAAATTTCAAAATAACTTAAAAGAATGAACGAGCTATTTGAGAGTTTTGGAATAATTTTATGATTTCACCAATTAGAGGTTGATTCCCTAATTAAAGATTTAAGATTGATATAGTTTAAGACATGTTAAATGGAGACATTTTAAAGTTTTTTGATCTACTGTGTTAGTGGAAGTTATATATATATATATATATATACACACACACTTTATATTTAAAGGATGATTCCATGGATATCATTCACTTTTATTACATCTAATTAATTGATGTAATTTGTTGTTGTATTTATTTGATATAGCTATTGATAATCATTGTTATGTTGATATTTTACTTGTGTAAAAATTGAAAATAACATGTATCTTCGAAGTATGGCAGTGTTTATCTTAAATATAACTATTATGTTTGTTATGTCTCTATTAAACTTTGTGTATGCAAATATCAAATGCAACATATATCTTAAGAGTAAGACATTGTGTCTATTTTAAGCATGACAATTGTATTTGTTATAATATGTCTCTGATGATATCATATAGTATTCTCAAGATATTTTTTTTAGACATATATGTTTATTTTAAGTTAAATGATTTCTTTTGTTGGTTAAGCATAATGGATATTGAGAAACTATATAGAAAATCAATAAGATATAGGACATTGTAAATCACATTTTTGGAGCTATTCTTTATTTAGGCTTATGATCTATACCAATGTGATTATTAATATGTGAGACTCTGGATTGAGAATACATTAATAAAAGGCATATGATTGCCAGTATCCCATATTAATGGTCATGTGGAACCAGATTATGTTTGTTGTTTTATCTTAGGATTGCTTTTAAAAGGTGCACACATAATGTATTATTGTTTTGTCAACTCAAAAGTCATTTTATAAAATAAAATGAATTTCTTTAAAACACAATTAATGTGGCCCAAGTGAAAGAATGATAAAATTTTCTAATTATGAGCTCTCATTAAAAATATATATTTGCTTTCTAAATATGGGTTGGCTACTGATCTATTGAGACATTATGGGCCCAATTTATTTTGTGATAATATGATTATTGAGCTCAACATAATATTATTTAATTAAGTCTTGTTAGTGATTAAAAAGTGTGAGCTTTTACTAAAACTTGAGATAAAAGGGCCTAATAAAACACTATTTAAAATGATGCTAAGTCCTTTTTTTAACTTTAATATGCATGCCTGCTGTATTGAAAGCCAATGTTCAGTAAAAAGTCCCAGCTAAACCCAATTGATCGATTCTACCTTTAACAAGGCTTTTTCTATTAATTTTATTAATCAATTTGGTGTTCTAATTATCGTACCCATGATCTAAATCTTACATCCCCTAGCCACAAAGATATACATAGATATACCTATTAGCTTGTTGTGAAAGAAAAATGCTAAAAGGAAAAAAAGAAAGCTCCAATTGAAATGTTGTAACATTCCCTTGTCTAAAATTATAGTTGTAATGGCAATGGTAGGTCAAGGACTAGGAGTAGTGGTGGAGACAACAAGAATGGTAGTAGTGTTGCATTTCTGCTTTTGTCTTTCCCAAGCTCTGTGGCTGTAGAACCAATAGAATAAATTTTTGCCTTCCATCTTGCCGTACTTGCCAAGGTGAGCCATGATCTATTCTATTTGTTGAGCATTTGGAGTTCTCATCCCACCTCTATACAGCATCTCCAATATCTCATTATTTGTTCTTGCATAGGATTCCACCTCGTCCCTCCCGGATGCATTTCCACTTGTGCATTTATTTTCTTTAAGTTATATACATTATGAATCACTGGATGGTGATGCTATCAAAGTTTGAGTGTACGTATGTATGTATATACCTAGGGTGGTGAATCTTTGGTAATATTAAGGTGAGTGGAAGGGAGTTTTCTGAGGCCACTTTTGAGGCAACAGAATGAGAGTGAATGTTGTGGAGCTTGGGAGCAAGAGGGCCGAAGTGTGAACGATTTCTGACAGTACAGCTGTGACTCCACTGACAACAAAGACTAAAGTTTAAAATTGTGATTGTGGTTGCGATTGCGTTGCGATTACTATAGTTGCGGGCATTGCAGGTGCTATAATACTGGTTGCGGTCACTGCAGCTGTGATTTTTTCTAAAGTTTCATAAGTTATTTTAAAAATATATATAATCATTATAACTCTCATATACATAAACATATCATGCCTAATATCAATATTAATTAAATAAATCCTTATTTTGAAGAAGCATATCAATGTTACTTGAAAAAGTTAAAAGAAAAAGTCGAATAATATAAAAGTATACTTACATACTTATTGCAAAGAGAGAATTAGAATCACCACATTATAAAATGTTGTAGAAGATCATAGCTCATACTTTCACTTTCATTATTACCTTGTCTTGCTCCCTGTCTTAAAACATAATAAAAAAATCCTCCACCTATGTTCTCCATTTACTGATAAGAAAAATTTGGTGCTTGGTGATAATAAAATTCTTGATAATTTATTGAATGTTAATAATATGGTAGGGCTTAAATTATTGGATAATGATCATGTGAAATATAAGAACATTGTTGATAAAATGAGGGATAGTAATTTTGATTACTTTGAGACGAGTCACCAATACCAAAATCACTAAAACTTTGTGAAAAATTAAAAAAAGAATTATCTTCTAGTACATTACTTTGCTGCCTTTCACCTCTTATAAATTGATGACCAGTTCTTCTATTATCACCAGAGTCTCTATCCAGAAAAGATGTCATATCAACAACAAAACCCAAATCACACATAGTATATAGAATGTCTTGATATGGATCTTGTTTCCTATCTTCATTTATGTCATGATTACTTTCTACTATATCACTACCACTATTGTTACTTGGTGGATTCAAACCACCATCACCATCTTGACTATGACCTTTAGGGAAGCTTGAATCATCATCAGCCTCTACCTTTTCGTTATCAGTATTTATTCTTGGGAGTCATTTTTGAATTTTGAAGTCCATCCAATAATGGGTCTTCTCTCTTCTCAATCCATGGAGATAAGGGATCATCTTCTTAGAATATATAATTAAGATTAATTAGATTGAAACTATTTTCTATCTCTTGTTGATTATGCCTCTTATTCTCCCTCATTCTTTACTTTATATTGTAAAAGGTAAAGACAAGTTTTTGTAATTTTTTATACTTGAGTCTATTTCTTGTCTTTGTATGAATATAGCTAAATATATTCCAATTCCTTTCACAAGTTGAAGCTAAAGTTGTTTGACTTAAAATTTTTATTGCAATGCTTTGAAGTTTAGGAATACACGAACTATATATCATCTACCATTTAGCTATTTAAATAAACAATATGCAAATTTTGTCAACTTTGAATTATAAACAAAAATAATCATTTTGATTGAGTTACATATTTTACTGTATATACTTGTAAATAAAAAATGAATTATATCTTCCAGGATCCATTTGAGACCATGCTCTCTGAGCTTGTGGCGTTCTAAAGTTTTTTCTCTTTTTAGAAAAAGTATTAACTATACAACAACATATTAAATTTAATATAAATACATAATAATATATTTCAAATATTAATTATACCAAAAATAACTAACCTGATTTAGTACTCTAATTGCAACATTCATATTTCTTTCTAATTTAGTGATTGCACTTTTAGTTCTATCAAATGTTTTTTTATAAACTGAATGACCATACTTAACTCCAAATTGAAACTAAGAATTAAGAAAGGAATCTAAAAAAAAAAAAGAAATAGACTTAATTAGTCAATACACAAACATTTTTTTTTGGTGACAACATAATATATATATATATATATATAAACTTGCAAAATGTAAATTGGTATGTAGAAATTTTTACCTTCTATCTATCATGTCATTATAAGTTGAATGATAATGACAATTTTGTTGTATAGATAACTTTGCTCTATCTATAGCTTCATAGATAAAACTCATAGTTGGTTTCTCATCACCATCGACTAGTTTTTAACACTTTGACATTGGCTCAAATAATTTTAGTATTTTATTGGCTTTGATCCAAAAATCTATATCCAAATTTTTTTTTCTTGCATCATGTGTTCGTCTAAATTTTTTCTTGCCAAATTTAGACTTTCTAAACTTTTCAGAGTTGAACATGTTCTTCAAAGTTTGGTTTTGCTTCACAAGAAATTATACTTGCAAATATTGTGTAGCAAAGCGAGTAATGACTGGATGAATAATTTCTTTACCTCCAATATATTTTTTTATCAAATTCACAATCTAAATGTGATTATATAAAAAGAATGTTATCATTTTTGCATCCCCTAAAACCTTTTGTACATTGCTCTTTTTACCAATGTTTTCTAAGCATATATCTAAACAATGAGCTGCACAATGTGACCAATAGAGATGTAGTCTTTTTTTCATTAATTTTTTTTTAGCTGCCTTTAAAGCTCCCTCATTATCTGTAATCACTTGGACTACATATTTCACTTCAACTTCTTTTACCACTTGATCAAGTAACTAAAGGTAGTAATCAATATTTCTACAAACAATAGAAGAAATATCTATTGATTTTAGAAAAATAACTCCCCTGCTTCAATAGACAAGAAAATTTATTATGTACATGTGACTAATGTTATTAGTCTAATTATCACACATTATTGTAACATATCTTTTCTTACATGCACCTTTCAACCTATTTATCCATTCCCTCATAGATTGGTATTCAGTTTCTAAATACACATATGAAATCTCATAAGAAGTAGGAAATTTAACCCTTGTTGTATCTATTTCAGCAACTGCAGTAATTAAATTATGCAACCAAAAAGAATTAGATAATTTTATTAAAACACACTTCTATATACGTTTATATATAATAAGCTTTGATACTGCTTTTCCTAATTTCTTCCTTAATGTTTTCATTAAACTACCAAAAATTTTTAGTTGTTTTATGCTTTTACTCCTCACAAGATCAATATTTGTAGACCCTAAATTAAAGGTAATATCTTCTGATCCTCTTGCCCTTACACGAGAACTTCCACCCTCTTCATACACATTTTACTCTCCTCTAGTTTGTTGTATAAATTGTTATCTATTTTCCCATTCATGATGTGATCTAATACTTTCTTGGGTCGTATGCCTCATTTGCATTTTTTTATCAACAAATGTTTCCATTTCATCATCTTCATTACCTCTCAACATTGCTTCAAATTTTTCTTTTCTTTTCTTTTTTTAAATAATTTCTTTTTTCTTTATTATCTAAAAGAAGTTTTATTATATCCTCCCAATTAGTAGTTGTAACTCTAAGAAAACCAACTACTTGTCTTTTAAAATGTGTAATATGCTACTTCAATTAAGTAATTCCACCCTTTACTACTTTCTCATAGTGTTTGCAACTCATGTTTTTTCAATTTTCAACAACAGGTGTTCTAAAATGCCAGCCAATATCATCATTAGGAGCGCCTTCCAATTTTCCTGTTAGAAATTCCTCTCTTGGTAGCATTGTTTATATTTTATAATACCTGTTGATCAAATAAAATTGATAATATAACATAATATAACCAAATTAAAAACACAATTGAATAACTAAGAAATTAATCCATTAAACAAAATAATTCACAATTTTAAAATTTTTGGAAGCTATTTGTCATTAATCCAAGGTTTAAGATGATTTTTATATTTATTTATTTTAATGAAGCAATCCTACATGATTAGTTCCATTGATTTCACATAAGTCAATAAGTTATTAGTAGTCAACTAACTATCTTTAGAGTTGGAGCCAACCTGAACATGACATGACCCTTATTTTGTCTCCACAAAATCCATGTAAGGAAGCATAATTTCTTAATAAAAAACTTTATAGGTCAAGATTTTAAATTAAAAATATTTATATTAAAAATGATTTATATAAAATAAAGATTTTAAGGTTAAAATTTTAAATTATAAAAGAAATTTATAATTCAAAACTTTTAATTAAAATTTATGATCATCAAATCATTCAAAATGATTTTAAAATTTTAAACTTTTTAATATAAATATCTCTAATTTAAAATTTAAATTATGATTTTCCCTTTTCTAAATCCACAATACACCCAAATTGAGTGTTCTTTGATAGCTCTTATTTTTTATTTACTTTATATGGATTATTTCCACTCTGAAAAGTTATAATATGTTGCTTTAATGCACAAACATTTAATGAGTCCCTTTCTCTAACATATATTACCATATAGTTAATGTGAACTCTATTATAATATTTGGAACTTCTTGAAAAATTTTGTCAACATGTAGAGAGTTAGCAATATGACTAAAATATATAGTCTTGTGATTCAGCATGACTATCTACTTGGATTAACTTTTCTTGTTAAAAAAAATCCTAAATGAAAATTCTTTATATATATATATATATATATAAACTGTTAGGTTCTTTTTAAGAGACTATTCTTTTTTTTAGGAGGGGTTAGTCAAAAGAAAAAGAAATAGTAATCACTTTTAATTTTAGAACTTTAATATAGTCCGAAAATATCATATAGCTTTAACCAAATTTTGAATAAAAGTAATTACAAATTTCTAAGGTAGATGCACTTTTGGCAATTATTGGTGAATCCTAATTAAAATTTAATATTTAGGATATATAATAGAATCTAATAGCATGGCTGGGATTGTTTCTTAAAAAGAGAAAAAAAGCTATTATTCCTTTTTAACATTGCTTATTTCAAATTTTTATATGTTTTGCCAAAAGTTAAATATATTTTAAAGTAGTAGTTGAAGCAACCTTTTTTATTGATGAAAAGAAGTAAAAAGAAAAAAAATAGAACTTTTAAAGCAGCAAAAAATTATTATTATTTAAATCTATTAAACAATTTAAGTTGTTATTTGCAAGTCAGTGTAGAAGTGCAAAAATTCATTGTTTAAAACCCCAGGTATTTGACAAAGTCTGAAACATATAATTTGCATGAGTTATTTCTTGTAGAAATACTTATATTTTATTTTGATTTTTAGTTTGTATAAAAATATCTGTAAAATATATAAATTATAATTAAAAAATTATTAAAAATAATATAAATGTAAAATAGCAAAAGAATTAATAATCATCCACACATTTTAATATCTATATCTGAAACCATCCATATTCCAAATCATGAAATATATATTATATATCTATCAAAAGATATATACGCGTAGCTTCCTCCTGATTCTAGCGTTTCGTATACGCTTCCTCCTCTCATCTCATCTCTACTCCTACTCCCCTGACTATTGCATTTCAGAAACAGAGTACAAACTCTGAAAATGTCAATCACAAAAAAACAGAGCAAGAGCCAAGAAACATACCGTTGGGTTTTTAGATTCGAGCAAGAAGTACAGGCTCCAGTTCGAGACTTCGATTCAAGTTTGAGACCACCGTATTTCAGCCTTTAGGTATGGTTTCAAATTTCAGAACTTTAGATCTGAAGTTGTTTTGCTCCTTGCTGTTGCTGGCTTCTCTATTTTGTTATTTGGGAAAGGAAGAAAGCTAAGGCCGACGTCTTTGTTTTGAATCTGCTGAGCTCTGCCTTTTGCTTTTATATTATGCGCGCAACGGAACCGCAATACCGTTCTGTTGCGGCCGCAACACCGTTCCAATGCAGCCCATTACTGTGATATCTGATCTCTCCGCAATTGCGGGTTGATGTGGATGCGGGAAATATTGCGGCCGCATTTTGAAACAGTGACAAGGACAATATCCATCGACTAGAGGGCATGGAGAATGTTTGTAACTTCTGCACCAATTCGGATTTGCCTCCTTCTCACAACTCCTATGCCTACCACACATTCTGCAAGTCAAGTTTCAACAAGGAAGGAGGAAAGAGAGGATTTGTTTGGTTGATGAGAGATGGACGCGTGTGAAGGTTTGGGTTGATTAAGGTGCTGAAGTTTCTAACTAGGTGGCGCCAACTATGCACGTTCTCGGACATGTTGACATTTCTTGCCAGATATTAAACAGTATTATAATGACAAGGACTTGTTAAAAAAATTTAAAGGGATTTAGTTCAAAATTTTAAAACCATAGGAACATATTTAAAAATTGTCTGAAACTATAGAAAACAAATATATAATTAAATCAATTTTATTTATAAAATATTGGATTTTGACAAATATATAAAGTACATTGTAACACAATTTTTAAATTTTTTATATTTATTATCTGCAAACATTATATAAAAAGTTTTAAAAATAGTTGAAAATTTTTAAAAAAATTTGTACTGAGATCGTGTACTAAAATAAATTTAACCAAGTAAGATATAATTGTTGCCAAGCAATGCGCTATACAGAAATCTAACGTAAAAAGATGACAATTCATGGTTATAAACATTGCAGGCTATAATGTGCTGAATGAGTTAACAGTGCTAAAATGGTCCTACTTTCCAAAAAAATCAATAGACGTAATACTAAAAAGGACTCTGTTTTTCGGGAGGTTGATCCAGCTCCCTCACAAATGAATTTCAAATCTGTATAAAGTAAATTTTTTCATCAAAAATATATATATATATTGATGTAATTCAACTGTGAAAATTTTGACTTCCCCAAAAAGTCGACCTTTTTTTCTAACAAAATCCAATCAATATATTATGATTATACTGCTTCAAACAACATATAGTTCAGCTTGATACTATGATTTGTGTTGAAAATTATCATTAATTTTAATTAAGTTATTTTTAATTATTTTATTTGTTTTATTTTATTTAATGTTTACTTATTTCTAGTTAGTTTTGAATAACATTTTTTATGCATTTAAGATTAGTTTAAATATTTTGTTTTGATTAGAATAAAATTAGTTTAAATTTTTCTTTTAATTAGAATAGAGTTATCATAGTTTGATTAGGTAAAGTTATCTTATGTTTTTAAGCATTATGGTTTTTTAGTTAGAACAGAAGTTTACTCTCTCTTTTATCATTTGAAAAATGTCACGTTACTTTAATCTAATAAAACAAGTTTAAAGAAAAATTAAATTCCAAATTTCTCCGTAATATCAAAGCTCTAAAAGCCCTAACCTATTTTGAGTGGCCAAGCATGGCGAACATGAAACATGGCTAAGTTTGGCCAACAAGAAGCGCTGAGTTCTAGAGCTCTTTCTTCATCTTCTTTTTAACAAAAACATAAAAAATTTGGAATTATCGTTTCACTATCATGGGAGATATCACACGCCACATCATTATCCTCAAAAGAACTCAATCAGCCAAATGCCAAAATCTAGTAGCTAGCCGCCCCTTCATGTACCATTAAAAAAAAAATCATATGTTGATAAGTAACATAAAAAATCGTATGTTAATAGTTAGCATAAATAGCTAGCGTGTGAAAATTATATGTTAATGGTTAGTGTAAAAGTCAAATCTCTATCTCACAAAAAAGGCTAAGGAGAGGATGTTCACAATCAAGATCCTTGCTACGAAGTGAAAAGAAGAAGAATATAGAGTTAAAAACTAAATAAATAAATAAATAACAAAAAAAAATTGAGACAACCTGCAAATGTCAAGAAAAAAGAAGATTGACAATGCTAAAAAATTAGTTCAAAGTTAGAATATCCAACTTGAGGGAGAGTATTAAAAATTATCATTTATTTTACTTAAATTATTTATTTTATTTACTTTATTTTAATTAAGGTTTATTTGTTTTTTATTAGTTTTAGATAACATTTTGTATGCATTTAAAATTAGTTTAAATGTTTTGTTTTGATTAAGATAAGATTAGTTAAATTCTTTTCAATTAAGAGTTATCCTATTTTAATGAGGATAAAGTTATTTTACTTTCTTTTAAAAATTATGTCTTTTAATTAAAGTAAAAGTATATTCTCTTTTATTATCTATAAATATAACATTATTTCTGTCTAATAAAATAAGTTCAAAAAAATTTTAAATCCCCAATTTCTATCATTTGAAATCCAAATATGATTAATATTGTTAGTAGCATCCGCTGCAACTGATGTCTTGGATATTTAGAAATACTAACTAGGCCATAATACATAGTCTTCCATATGATTCAAATTGATTTTTTTTTTTTTTCAAATTGAACTTCTAGCATTTTCCAAAATTCTCTGCTTATTCACCGTATGTTTGGATGGGGTGAAAAATAAGGGGGAGAGAAAAGGTGAGGAGAAAATAAGAGAGAAAAATAGATTTGCCTTGTTTTGATGGGGGAGGAGAATAGGGGAAGAGGAAAAGAGGGGCAAAAAGTGATGAGTCCTAAGGGTTTTTTTTTCTCCCCATAAATGGTGAGATTTTGAGAGGAAAATGGCAAGCAGTGGCACATGCTGACTATATTACAGTCGAAAGAATATTTTTTGACTAAAATAGCGTAAACTCAAAAGGATTAACTAAAAATAATTTTTAACAAAATTTTAATTAATTAATTAATATTATAATTATTCAATTAATATTTTATTATAAGATTAATTAAAAATATATATTTTATATAAAATGATAATATATTTTTAAAATTAAAATTAATACATTATATTTTTATTAAAAAAAATCAATCAGATTACAATTCAGTCGGTTGATTGCAACCAAAATGCAGTCGGACGCATTTGTCCAACTGCATTTCAATTGCAAAGAAAAAAATTAATTTTAAAAAAATTATTTTTAATTAATTAATAATAAATGTATTTTATAAAAAATTAATATTAAAATTACTAAATTTATTTTTTATAAAAAAATTTAAAAAAAACAACCAACTGCTTATTCACCGTATGTTCAATTCGTGTTAATAAGGCCATTTACTGGAAAATATAATCACAGACTTTAATGAGAAGATAATGAGATGCTTATAAATAGGTAATTCAAAAGATTAGCAATTATACAAGAAAGCAGATATGTAAAGTACGAACAGGATACTATGACTTAAGCTAAAATTCAGAGATTAAGTTTCATATTTCTTTCTTATCATCCAACCATGATGCTCTAATACCATACTGGGGGACATCTTGGAATAAGCGAGATCAGCTATCTATTCAATGAGTAATTTAGAATTAGGAATAGGGGTTGACCGAAACTAAATCGGGTGATAGAAGGAACTCTGCCCTCTTTTATGCAGAGGTCTTTTTTATGGCTACTGGCCACACAGGGCCACTCATGGAAGCCAAGACCTTCCCCCTTCAGCTTAGTTCAGCACAGTCTACCATCGTTTTCTAATGGAGGCGTAACTATTTAAATTCCTGGGCCCTCTTACGTGTCATTATGTTTAAGTAGCGAAGCATGGCTCTTCGACCAGGAGCGTATGGTCCACTGCGTGCTCCTGAAATGATGACCCGTATGCTATGGCCTGCGTGCTTTGACAGGTGCCTTAATTGGCTACATCGAGTTCCACTACATAAGTCCAGCCGAGACGAAGGAGGCTGTGGTGGTCGGGCTATACAAGTATGGTATCAGAGCATCATGGATGGATGATAAGAAAGAAATATGAAACTTAATCTCTGAATTTTAGCTTAAGTCATAGTACCCTGTTGTTACTATCTGCGTGCCATATATGCTTTCTTGTTTTCTTTCTTGTTTTCTTATCTGTCTGCGTGCTAATCATTTTAATCGTTGTTATAATTATACATTTAACATGAGTCAATTTAATTATGAATATGCTAGCCTAGATTTCAAAGAATTCTTACCTTTTATACCAAGGATAGAACCACCCAAACCTAAACCAAAAGCCATGAATATATTTGAAGCCTTAGAAATATTCAAAAAAATTGAAGCATCTAAATTTGAACCAAAAAGTATACATAAATCTGAAACCATAAATGAAATTGAAGACCTAGAAATATCCGAACAAAAGGAACAAAAAGATTTAGAAAATAGGTTAGAATTAGAGAATTACTCACAAGACATGGAAGCTAGTTTAATAACTGAAAAAAATAAGATTAACATGATGCAAAAAGAAGATAATAATGCTTAACCATTAACAGACTTTCAAGAATTTCAAGAAATTAGAAACCCAAGTGAAGGAATAGTAAAAAAAAGAATGTTATTTAATCAAAAACAATATAATAAAATTCGAAATAAAAAATTAGATCTAACACTCCAAGATCTCACACACAATAGTATAATCAAGCAATTAAGTAAGTTTGTAAAATCTAAGAAAAAAGAAAAATATGCCTGTGTAGTTATAGAAAAGAAATTCCCTATAGAATCAACATTAATAGAAAGAGTCCTTAGAATTCCTATTATTGATAAAACATTAATAGAAAATGAAATTCAAAAATTAGATATTAAAGATGAAATATCAGAAATATATATACCAAGAATACAATTATTAATAAAAGCTTAATTTAAAGTAGGAATAGGCACCCCTATAGAACTTCTAATTACTGACAACCGAATCATAGATAATGTTCCCAACAATATTTTAGGAGCCTTAAATGGAAATTTAATATATCAAAAACTAAAATTAACAGTTAACATAAACTTTGCTATATCTAGAGTTGAAACGAATATGAACAGAACTCTAGTTGTATACCACAAATTACAAGGAATAAAAATGCCTCCAGGAAGTAAAATTATAAGTATAACAAGAATGGTAGGACTTGTATTTTTCAACGAACATAAAATTTACAAAAGAAATATTGAAAATATTACCATAGACAAACACTTTATGCCAGTTTTAGAAGAATTACCCCTAGATAGACATAGAATTACTATACCAAGACAACTACAATTAGAACTAGATAATACAAGAGAATTAGGAGAAGAAAATTCCTCTAGAATTTCATTTAATAATCGATTGGGAAACTGAAGTATTAGAATTAATACACCCCAAGAAATTATAACTATAAATCCTCGAAGAAGTGTACAAGAATCAAGACTACAAGAAAGAACCTTAATCAGATATAGAAGTCATAGTCATTATAAACTAAATTATTTAGCTGAAATACCGATAAGATCAAATCTAGTTGAAATTCAACCAAATATACCAGAAATAGATTTAACCTAAAATTTAGAAAATTTGATACTCGTAGAAGTAACCCAAGAAGGAAAGTGGAAAGAAATATTAGCTTTAATAAATCCAGATATTACCAAGAGTTCAATACATATAAACTATATAGATAACAATATAGAAATACAAGAAAATGAAACTATTACACAAACTATGTTAAGATTTAATAAACGTGACATAATAAAAGTAAAATTATATGTTGAATCAGAAATAAGAGATTAAACCCATAAAATCATTTTAGGAAAAGACTTCTTAGAATATGTAAAGCCATATATAATTCAAGAAAATATGATTTTAATAAATATAGAATACCAAGTAGTAATCCTTGAAAAAATTAAATTGATTTAATGAAGTTTTATTACATATTAGTAAAGTTTAACTACCAAAAATATCAATCACGCAAATACCATGCTATGATTGATACAGGAGTAAATATTACAATAGCAAAACACAACGTATTACCCCCTGAATTATGGAAAAAAGGTAAACCGATTAGAATGAGTAGGGCTGGCAAGGAGATACATGTTATTGAATCATTTGCTAAAGAAATTCCAATCCAAATAGGAGAATATGAATTTAAAATTCCACTTTTACACCAATACAATGAAACCACTCCTGATATAATTTTAGGAATGGATTTCTTAGGACAATATATGCCTCTATATTTCACCGAAAAGATTTTAATATTAATAACACCCTGTAAACATCAAGCTTGGGCAATTAGGATACAAAATCCATATAATAGAATCGACACAAACTTTAAACCTAAACAATTTGAAAATGAAATCCAATTTATCCCTAATACAAAAGCCATTGATACTAAAGTCAAAAAATCATTAAGAAATATTAAGAAACAAAAAACCATTGAAGAAAGAATACTTGAAAATTATAGTGAAAATCCTTTTGTCCACTGGGAAAAATCACAACCTTATGCCAAAATAGAATTACTTGATTATAGTAAAGAAATCTGTAGTAAACCAAATCCATGGACACCCAAAGATAAACAAGAATTTAAATGAAATGAAACAATATAATTTAATTAGAGAAAGTAGATCCAATTATTGCTCACCAGCCATGATTGTCATGAGTGATGCCAAAATAAGAAGAAATAAATCTAGAATGGTTATTAATTATAAAAAATTAAACAAATTAGCCGTTAGAAACCGATATCCAATCCCTAAGATTGAACTTTTATTTAACCTAATAAAAGGAAAACAAATCTTCAGCAAATTTGACTATAAATCAGGATTTTATCAAGTAAGAAATATACTTCCCTTTTAACCTCTGAAGGATTATACGAATGGAATGTATTACCAATGGGATTCCACAATAGTCCAAATATATTTCAAGAACACATACAAAAACTTTTAGCACCCATTAAAGATTTTGCTATAATATACATAGATGATATTTTAATATTTTCAGAAAATAAGGAGCAACATGAAAACCATTTAGAACAATTTATGAAAATAGTTGAAGAAAAAGGAATCAATATTTCACCTAAAAAAGTAGAACTAAGAAATGAAAGAATAACCTTTTAGAACATTATATTAGCTCTAATAGAATAGAATTACAAGAACATATTAGTAAAAAAGCAAGGGACTTTATCAAAATTACAAATAAAAAAGAATTACAATCATTTTTAGGACTAGTAAACTAAGCTAAAAACTTTATTCGCCACCTATCAAAATATACTGCTCAACTAACTAAATTAGCAGGAGAAAAATCTACCTGGCAATGGAATGAAGAAACTGAGCAACTTGTTCAGAAAATTAAGAACTTAAGTAATAATCTACTAAAACTAATGATCCCAACCCAAGAAAACATACAATAGATTATTTACACAGATGCATCAGAAAATTATTGGGGCGCTGCCCTTTACCATAAGAATGATGAAGAACAAGAAATCATTACCAAATATACTAGTGGAAAATTTAATGAAAGCCAAACTAAGTACCACTCAACGTGGAAAGAATTCTTAGCAATAGTAAAAGCTATAGAAAAATTCGAATTACTCATTGTTAATAGTCATTTCATTATTCGAACTGATAATACCTAAGTAAAAATTTGGTTAGCAAGAGGATTAAGGACTGATAGACTATCAAATAAAATGTTATACAAATGGCAAGTCGATTTATCTTATTATGATTATTCTGTCGAATATGTGCAAGGAAAAAATAATCTAATTGCTGATTTCTTATCCAGAGATGGAGCAGTCATCTCAACCAAGTAAAACTACCAATAATGAGCACAAAGAAGAGAAAAACTCTTATCCTCACCTTATTACATGAATAAATGCCATCGAATTAAATATCAGTATTTTGTCATCTCAGATGACTAATCAGACAAATAACATCAGTAGCACTGTCAATTATCTCACGCAAGCTATGGGTAATTTCAGTTCCCATGTTGGTGAGTTAGAAAAATATTAATCCAATTAGAAAAACAAGTAATGGGTCTTTCACCTACTCCAACTCCTCCATCAACACCTCATAGTCCATCAACACATATCTCCTCTACTCCATCATTTGCGCCCATCCTAGAATAGGAAACCAAACATGCCCAAGAACAGGCCCAATCTAGCCCACAAATAGCCTCATCATCAACCTCAAATCCTTTAAACACAGCACAAAGAAGACTTCATGAGCAGTATGAATATTTTCAGACAATTATCCACAAACTTAACCAGTGTCGTATAACCTCTCCAACCCTTAAATACATCTCTTATTATTCCATTAACAAAGCTGTCATTAATCCCGAAACTAACCCGCAATTAGTCTATACTTTATTTTGTTATGGATTAGTTCACTATATATATCCCTCAAAAGAACTCACAGAATTATCTCTATTACCAAAAGCCGTCCAAGAAGCTGCCAGACATTACCACAATATCATCACTCAATACACCATGTATATGAGATGTTATTCCACAGTAGCAGAAATAACCCCAGAAAGATTTTATCCTTCAATTAACCTCATTAAATTCGGAACAACTAAGAAACCATTTGAATTTAAAGAATCCAAAATCCTCTATCGATCAAGAGGAATTTCGTCTCCTTATTTCAAAAATAAGAGCCCAAGAAATTAAAACTATATTTGCAGAGATGAACCGAACATTATCCAGTGAAGAACTCCAATGGACGTACTTCACATGACAGTACTCATGTATATACTCAGTAGGAAGAATAAGTAGAAAACCTCGACTATTTGCTGAATTCTATGAGAAAATAAAAACAAATCAAATGGAAAACACTGACGACACAAAAAGAAGAATATGCCAACAGTTGTCAGAAGATCCTTCCCACATATGCATCTACTATAAAGGCAAAGAAAGATCAGCAGAAGATCAGAATAATCCTCCCACAAGCATCAATATCCTCAAACTCTGAAGTAGCGCCGAAGTAATGACGCGACTAAAGCAGAAGAGAAGAGCAAAAAGTAAAAAGAGGAAACAACAAAGTCAAAAAAGGAAAAAGTAAAGATAAAAAGCAAGGAAATACGTAAAGGCAAAGAAAGATCAGCAGAAGATCAGAATAATCCTCCCACAAGCATCAATATCCTTGAACTCTGAAGTAGCGCCAAAGTAATGACGCGACTAAAGCAGAAGAGAAGAGCAAAAAGTAAAAAGAGGAAACAACGAAGTCAAAAAAGGAAAAAGTAAAGATGGCTGCAACCAAATGGGAGTCGAACATTCAGTTGAATGGGATGATTATCATCCCATCCTCGTGGCAATGCGTATATGAATATATAAATATATATATTATATTTTTAATATATTATATATATTAATATTTATATATAAAATATATTTTAGATTAAAAAATATTTATTATATATATAAATAATATTATTTAATATATAATATTTATATATAATAATATATTATTATATGTAAAAAATATTTTATTAATCTTATTTATTTTTTAAAAATGACAAATGTAATTTTTAAAAATTTATTAATTTTATTTATTTTAAAATATATATATATATATGTATAAATGTAAAATAATTAAATCACATGAAAGAATATAATTTTTTTAAAATATATCATTTAATGATAAAATTATGAATATTATACAATAAAAAATTATTATTTTAAAAACTAATAAGTTTTTTCTCTATTTTCTCTCTCTCCATCCAAACATAAGAAGAAAAAATGTTTTTTTTTTTTTTAACTTTTCTCTTCCCCCACTTTTCTTCTCCCCCATCCAAACACAGCGTCAAAGTTTTCAAAACAGTAACTATATATTAAGCCAAATAAAAAGTTACAGTATCTTAAAATGCCTAAGAAGTTAATATTAGTTCAATAGATGAAATTTGTTATTTTGTAATGAAATTATATTATTAAAGTTGCGTTTGGGTGAGGTAAGTCGGGAGAGAAAAGTAAGTTTTGGAGCTATGTCAATTGCTTTATTAAAAAATTTTTTGTTTGGATTAAGAAAGTTGAATTTTCAAAATTTTAAAGGAATTCAATCAAGTAAATTTGGAAGAATTTAAAATTTCATCTAAATAGGTGGAATTTCAATATTTCTTTATCATTTTTCTAATAGTTTTTTATACTATTTTTCTTTTGTAGATGTATTATTTTTAATATATATATATATATATATGTTCACAATTTTCAACGGACAATCTTTCGATTGAAATTCAACTAACATGATAAATTTTTTTTACCTTTTACGTGAATTTCTGCCTAAATTTTAATGGGATAAAATATTTTCAATTACTAAACAATGCTAAACTGTAAAAGATTAAAAAAAAATGCACCAAAAACCAAGAAAATGCTACACATTTCAGGATTATGTCGGCCTTGGACATTGATTAACTGAAAATTAATTTTTTGTTAATCTTAAACAAATGCATAGTTTTTTTAATTTTTTAATTTTAAAAATTAAATGTTTTCTAAATAAATTTGATCATTGTCTTTTTTAAAAAATATCTAAAAAATTAAAAACAAGTTAATGTATTGATAAATTAAAAAAATAATATAGTCATAAATTAATGCATCTAATTAAGAAATAAATGTATTTAAAAATAATGTATTCATAAATAAATGCATTAATTTATTGTTAATGTATTTAAAAATAATATATTTTAAAAATACATTAAAAACAATGTATTTAAAAATAATATGTTAAATAAAAAATAAATTTAAAACACATAATGCATTGCTTTGAATGGAATGCTTGCAATGCATATGTAATTGACCTATGCATTGGCCAACCGCATTTTAATCAACCAATGTATTGGCTAATTGAAATTTGGTTGGCTAAACTAACACCTTTATTGGTATTTTTTAATTCAATATTATTTTGAGTTTTTTAGTATTAAACTTTATGTGTGAATTAAAAAAAATTGTAAATTTCAAAACTTACCGATTTTTTTTGTTTTTTTTTTTCTATATATATAATTCTTTTTCTTTCATCTCTAATCTCTCTTCCATTGTCTTATTTTTCATTTTATTTTCCTTTCATCCACATGCATTGCTCTTTCTCTCTTCACACACAAATCATTGTAAATTCATCATCTTCTCATCTCCTTTTGTCTGCTCTTGTTTGTAAATTTAATTGTCTTCTTCCAATTGATTTGGTCTCCAACATCTTTTATTTTTCATTTTTTCGTTAATTCTTTTATTTCTTATATAGATAGTTGGTTGGACAAGTTGCATAAATGTAATTTTTTTTATTTTCTTTATTTCTTTTATTTCTTGTATTTAATCTGTTCTTCAATATAAATCTCTCTCTTCATATTTTGCTTTATGTTCTTCATCTTTCTTGTATTGTTTATTGTATTTTTTAAAATTAATGTATTTTTATGTATGTCCTAAATTTGCAGAAATGATAAAAGAAAGATGAAAGAAGAAGATTAGGACAATGAAGAAAAGATGCAAGATGAAGATGAAGGCCATCGAAAAATGAGAAAACATGAAAGATAATTATTAATAACTAATTTTTAGGATAAGATAATTTTAAAGAACGAGCCATATGGAATATGCCGGTGACCCCCAATGAAGCATTCCATCATCTCTCAAGCTCAATTGAATATATGTGGTCCAATTCTAATTGCATATTTAGATAGTATTTTCTTCGTTTTCCTAGTTTCAAAATTGAATCTGTGGATCATCCTCAACGAAGTATTCCAATAATTGTGGCAAAACGCCAAACGGTAGAATGTTACTCAAATTTTTTGGAGTCTAGAATGTTACTCAAATTTTCATCTAAGACTAGAATTTTCATTTTTAGGAGTCTAGAATGTTACTCAAATTTTTTGGGACCTTAACTAATTTATTTCAGAGGACTTGCTTTGAAAACGTGCCCGTTTCTATTGTTTAATGAAAATCGAACATTACAATATACACATACAAGCAATCAATAATAATCAAACAACCAAGATAAACATGCAAGACTGGAGAAAGAGTTACCTTTACTCAAGAAGCACAATTTCCTTCCTTGGTTTCGTACTTTCCTTTTTCAGCCTCATACCCACTTGGGAGAGGCTTAACTTTCTTGGCCTAGACACATCAAACTAGACAAAAATGCATTAATAGAAACATCTCTATCGTCACATAAGCCTTACATGAGTTAACTCTAGCTTTATGCTTCCATATGGATCCATTTAATGGTATAATGAAGCAACTCATATAATTCATTATCTTGACTCCAATTTCTCACTCAATATAAGTCATATAACTCTATTTAAACTCATTATAGTCATTACAAATTCAAATCAAGAAGCCTAACACCAAGTTATTTCTTTATGCATAATGGAACTCTAAACTTTCACCTTTCAAAATAAGGTTTCTAAATTCAAATCAATGGTTCCTTTGGTATTTATAATTCATATATAGACCATTTCTATTATTAGAATCAAAGAAAACTCTTCCTAAATGCTTCATATGGTTTATAGTCGAGACATGTTTAAGAAAGGGCACCATGGATTTTTGCTCAATTCTCATAGGGAAATGACACTTTATGAAGCTTCCTTGATTGCTTTTTGACTCAATTATACTCTTACATAAGTTAAATTATCATTAGAAAGCTTCATATTTCCTAAAGTACAAGTGAAACCCTAGGTTCTATAGCTTGCTACCAATTGCTTCATATTTGATTCTTTCAGTTTCATATCAATCTCTATACTTCAGAACCTCATTTCTTATTAATTTTGGGCCAAAAACAAGCTCCCTCCATAGTGCTCTTGGTCTAGTTGAATTGGAGAGCCCATGGAAGAATCAAGAAAAGCAAGTTTTTCATGGAAGACATACCTTGCTATACTCCTTATTAAGAGAGGTTTCTTGTGTTGCTAAGGTTTTCTCCAAACTCTTTCTTCTCTCTACTGAACCAGCCACAAAACACCACCATTTAGAATTCCAAAACCATAGAAAGAGAGTGCATAAGGAGAAGAATCAAGTTAAAAAAGGTAAGAGCGATAGCAAATTTTTACCCTTTTAGCTTATTTTCTTCCTCCTTTCTCTTCCCTCTTGTGCGCCACAAAGAACTAAGTTTGTTTGCATTTTAGAGTGAAATTAGGTTGGTGGAGTTGAGGGAGAGTGGCATGATATTAAAAGGGAAACAGGATGATTTACAACTTTTTCAAAATTCTAATTATGCCCCTTGCACTTTGACTATTTCATTTGACCTCATTTCAACTCTTTTTTGAGAACCATCTATTTCATTATTAAATTTAGGTTCTCTAATTCATTAAAAGCCATTAGTTTCAAATTAATTAGATTTAAAACCTTATCGAATTATCTGATCAAAATTTCGATCAATCGATAACTTAAATTGCACATCAGAATGATTTTAACTATTCTAACAGTTCCTATGGTTCTCTAGGCCTTTGAGAATCCTAGTGATCTTAATTTTATCATTTAAAACTTTCTTTTTTGAGTTTTCAAAAAATTATCTAAAATTACAGTTTTACCACTGCATTAGTATTCATTCTATTTAGTCGTTTTGGTTTCAATTTTGAGTCATCCTTGGTTTCGCAACTTCATCTTTAGATGCTCTATTTATTATTCTAGCCTTAATTTGTCTCAATTTACTTTACTTCGGGTCCTTATTCATTAACTAAATGGTTCTAATTTTGGTTTTTTGTAATTTATATTGGCTTTCTCTATGCCCGTGACCCTTCGTAAATAATTCATTTCACTCTTTGGTAATTATTTTGAATTTCTAAATCATAAGATATTACACTTGTCATGTTATTATTGGAGACTTATATGCTTGTCATGTTTTAATTGGGTAACTTGTGTCAAGGATATAAAAGCCGCATATAAGTTTTTTTTTTGGTTTCAAACAAGAATTAAAAATCAAATAAAACCCAAAAAAGACTTAAATGCATGTCATTCTTAATTCTGTGTGTCTTTTTTCTTTTCTAGAATTGTATGGACAAAGTACAATGTTCACAATGCTTCATGGTAGGACAACTTTTATATATTATATAGATTATCTGAAAGTCAATTATTTGAGGCAACTTAGTATTGTTATGTTGTGCATAATCATATTTATAAATGTTATAGACTTTTTCTTTTAAAATTTTTTAAAAATAAATTTTTGTTTGATAAAATTTTCATTAATACTTTTATCAAGATTATTATGTTTAACAAATCATTTAAAAGATTTTTTTTACTATTAAATTGCTTTAAATGATATGTATTTAACAAAGTAGGTTAGAAAAGAGGTAATTACATAAAAGAATATATATATTTTTTTGCTTTTACTTTTGATTTAAAGAAAGTTTTAATATATTTTTCCTTCTTATATCTTTAAATTTATTAGATAAATTGAGAGGATCATTTTAAGAGAAAGAAGAGAGAAAAGAAAGGGGTGGCTAGTTGCAAACCCTATTTCTTTTTGTTCGGTTGTCTTTGATACTTCTCCTCTTTTCTAAACAATAACCCTTTGGTTACTTGCCCAAAAAGCCTTTTACCCTTCCATCTTATCTTTTTCATGTTCGGACAAAATTGCCCTTTGATCCCACTGGATGGAACCATCGAAGGCTTTTACAAGGTAGTAGCAAATATGTTATTTTAGTTATAATGAGGGGCTTCTATGAGCATTTTATTAACTATAACCCTCTGGTCTCATATATAAAAAATTTTTCTGAGATTTGATTTGGTCTTATATATAAGAAATAAACTACCATATTAATTACAGTATTTTAATTATGCCTTTCATTAAATAAGTCATTCAAATTATAAGTAGTGGTGGTAATTAATTTCAAGAAGAAAGTGCATGTATTAAATATAGGTATTTTTGGAAAGTATTTTTTATTTGAGACAAAATTAAGCAGATTAATTGCTTTCAACTAACTTTCTTAATACTGGTGAATTAGTTATTTGTGTTTTATATATGAGACCGGAGGTAGTATTTTTTAAATTAAACTGTTCATTAAATCAATGAAAGTACTAATTTAGAGTTTATTAATTCAATGTGATTGAACAAGAGTCGAATGAGCAATAATAATATATATTTTAAAAAATATATATTTAATATAATTTTAACATTATTTTATAAATATATTTATATAAAAGTTTGACCTATTTGTAAAACAACTAACATAGGAAACTTGGCCATCACATTACTTGCATTTCTCATAATGTGGGTTTCAATCCTTCTGCATTCCGCAATAAAACTTGTTGCTGCCAGTTGACGTCGATTTTCATTACCATGATTAATTGTATTACGGTTCTCTCTCTTGCGGTCCTTTCCCACTCTTCAATCTTTGTTAATTGTGTTGCTCTTATTTCTCTTCATTCTCTCTCTCTCTAATTTAATTAAATTTAAAAATTAGATATATCAAATTATGAATTTAAAACTTTATATCCATTTTACATTAAATATTATTACACAAATAAAAAATTAGAATGATATACTAATTATATATTAATATGCTAATCACGCATAAGAATTTCATTTTAATTTCATTCTAAATAACTAGCATTTAATATATAATTCCATTTTGTGTATCAAAAAATATATATATATAATTCCATTTTAATTCTTCTGACTCTTTACGTTAAATGCTCATAAATGATTAACATTTAACATATAATTAATATATCTCTCTAAAATTTTATTTGCATAATAATATTTAATTTAAAATAGATATAAAGTTTTAAATTCATAATTTGATATATCTAAATTTTAAATTAATTCAAATTAAAGAGAGATAATGAAGAGAGAAAAGAGCAATAAAATTATCAAAAAATAAAGAATGAAAAAAGGCCACATGAGAATGAGATATAATTTATTATTGCTCTTCTTTCTTTTCGTTCTCTCTATGTAATTTAATTAAATTTAAAAATTAGATATATTAAATTATGAATTTACAATTTTACATCCATTTTACATCAAATATTATTACACAAATAAAAATATTAGAATGATATAGTAATTATATATTACATGTTAATTACGTTTGAGAATTTCATGCCAAGAGTTAAAAGGATTAGAGTGGGAGAGAATCCTTCTAAATAATTAGCATTTAACATATAATTCCATTTTATTTCTTTTGATTCTTTGTAGTAAATGCTCATAAATGATTAACATTGAATATATAATTAATATATCTTTCTAAATCTTTTTATTTGCATAATAATATCTAATTTAAAATAGATATAAAGTTTTAAATTCATAATTTAATATATCTAAATTTTAAATTAAATCAAATTAGTGAGAGATAATGAAGAGAGAAAAGAGCAATACAGTTATTAAAAAATAAAGAATGAAAAAAGGCCGCATGAGAAAGGAGCAAAGCAATTAAAATGGAGTAAGAGAATGAAGAGAGAGGAGCAATAATGAGGGGTTCAGTCGCAAGTTGACCATAGCGTGGTTCCTTACATGGAGTTGTGAAAGGCCTATAATTGTGAACAATTTACTGTATCCCCGGGTGCAAATCTCATTTTTATTGCGTTTTTATAACTACTTTCCCTCTTTTTTAAACAGTAACCTTTGGTTAATACCTACCTATCAAGTTATTTATCCCTCTTGTTTTCCTTTTTTCCTCTTATTTGAATCTTTTCACTTTGAAAGAGACAAAATTGTGCTTTGATCTCATTTGATGGAATCATGGAAAAATTTTACAAAATAGTGGTAAATATTTATTTTGGTCACGAAGAGGGCCTTGTATGAGTATTTGTTAATTGTATTATTCTTTTCTTTCTCTTTTTGCTTTCTCCATTTTAATTTTAATTGTATTACTCATTTCTTTGCATTCTATCTCTTCAATATATTAAATTATAAACTTAAAACTTTATTTCCATTTTAAATTAAATATTATTACAAAAATAAAAAAAATTAAAAGGATATATTAATTATATATTAAATAAAAATTATTTATGACCATTTAATACAAAGTTATAAACCTTCATTTATAAATCCCCACAACCTGTACTTCCAGTCTATTCTGAGGCTCTCCCGTTTTTTTTTGTCATTGTTCTTTTAACCTTTTCCTCTTCAATTTTTATAACAAAGGAGAGATCATGGACTTTAGCAAAAGCCTCCTCCTTATTGCGTCCCTCTCTTACCTCCTCCTATCCACAAACGCTGCTGTTGTTGACCCTCTTCTCATAAAACTTTGTAAAGATGTTGAGTACTCATCCCTTTGCATTCAAACCATTTCGCCATACCTTCAAGGTCCCTTTACCCCAGTCAAGGCTCTTAAGATCGAAATAGAGGCTACCAAAACTCAAATTGAGAAGGTAGCTGATATAATCGCCAACTTACTTAAAGATCCCAAGACTTCTAAACAATTAGCTATCATACTCGACGGGTGCAGAGAAAACTACGATAGTGCAGTGGATAGTATTATGGAAACTATGAAGGGAGTTAGCAAACACGATTTGGAACTCGCGAGACTTTCGCTAAGTGCCGTGATTTCATACCAACAAACATGTGATGACACTTTCAAGCAGAATCCAAAAGTTGACTTTCCCTTCCCTAATGATTCCCTAGCTGTGTTCAAGCTCGCTGGCAATTGCTTGGACATCATTCATTTGTTAATGTCTAAGATGTAGACTTATTAATGGAGGATGAGTGACTATTTTTACTTTATTATTATGAAAAAATAATAATAAACTCAAATCTTGTGTTGTCATTTTTATTATCCCTATATTCTTTATTGATCCCTTTGAAAAAAAAAATTGAATGTCTCAACCGGTCATTAGTTGAAGACATCATTTTTTTTTTATTAAAGAGAAAAGGCCAGCCTCAACCATTACAAAAAAATATGAAATTTGCGGCGGCAAAAGTCGTTGCTAAAACATCAGAAGTCATCGTAAAAATTATTTAACGACAACAATGTAATCGTTGCTAAGTCGTCGCAATTACAACCATTGCTAAAGAGATTTAATGGCCAAAAAATTGTTGTCACTAAAAAGACTTTTTGTGATGACAAAAATCACCCCTAAATATATGTAATTTTGCCGCTAAAACTCTTAAACTTTTGGGGCCACGGCATTTAGAGGCAAAAAAAGTCAACCACTAAATATATGGTTTTAGCGGCGACAAATATCTTTTGACACTAAAAACTTTTAGCGACGACTTTTGCCAATAGATGTGGTCACTAAATGCATACTTTTAGCGACGACCTTTTAGTTCAAGAGATTTAGCGATGACCTTTTAGTTCAAGAGATTTAGCGATGACCTTTTCGCCACAAAAATCCTTCTATTTAGCGATGACCTTTTAGTTCAAGAGATTTAGCGACGACATTAGTAGTCACTAAAATTCTTTTTTTTTGTAGTACACTATTAGCGACGACTTTAGTCGCCGCTAAAAAAGTTTTTTTTTTTTAGTATTTTTCTTAATTATTTTCTTCAATCCTGTTTACTAAAACAGATTTTATAATATTATAAATGGTGAAAAATAAATCTTCTAAATCTCTAATAATATATGCCTTTTTACAAAATCTGACATTTTAAAATACATAAGTAAAAAGAGAGCAAATTAAACTTTGTTAACAAGTTTGATATATACATTACTGCAAAGGTCCATCCAACAAGTATAAATACAAAAATTTGTCATATGAATAATTTTTTAAACTCACTCATACACTCCACTATTCAATATTTAAAATAGCATTACAATATTACTAAACAAACGGAAAAGAAAAAGAAGTTAGTATTGGTAATTGCTTGAATCTTCGTAATTCAAGGGAGGGGCACTAGCATTCAATCTAGACACTTCATTTTGTTTTGTAAATGTCAAGACTTTCTCCACCAAAGCAATTACCTGTGTGACAAATCGAGACCACATTCCAATTTCAGTAAAGCATAATGTTTGAAAGACTATATATGCCATAAACAAATTAATGTCAAAAATTTAAAAGAAAAATGGTGTTATAAATTAAGATGCGTTATTTATATTAGTTAAATAATCAATCATTAAAACTCTTAATTACTCACAAAATTATTGAGCTTCTCCACTTAAAACATTATTCATCAGAGGTACATTTCCCTGCTGAAAAGAAACATAACACTAAGTTTTTTAATATTGAAAAGAAAAAGAAAAGTGAAAAGATACCTGTTGGAATGTGGCCATGAAGGCAGTCATTTGAGCACGAATTTCAGCTTGCATCTGTGCTTGCATTTGGGCTCGCTCCTCTTGTAGTTTTTGTTCCATTTCTTAGTGCATCTCTTCACGCACTTGTTCTATTGCAGAAGAAACTCTAGACTCCACTTCATATTCGCTGATGCTTCTCTTTCTCGAGGGTTTCTTCTCATATCCCTTGCCACGCACATACCTCGATCTCTCCCCCAGTACGGTAGCTAATATCTCATCTCCAGTTAGGCGTGCCTCTTCATTTGTTACTTGTTGTTGAATAACAAGATCGTGAATGCGTAACTGTAGTGCAGGACATGAGTTAGAAGTATGAAAAATTGTACAAACAATTTGTCTAAAGTTAATGAATTTGAGAACATTACATGGATCTCCTGGGACTGCGGATCAGCCCACACTATCTCCCCCTCTTTTGTCCGATGAGTATGTTGTGCCTCCCATACTCGATCAGCTGTTGCTGGGTCCCCTGTTTCAGGGTCCCTCTACATATTTTTCAGACATTAGTATTCAATCTTTTTAGCATGAAAAAAATAGTAGTGAATATAGAAACGAATTTCTCTTAAAATACAATGAGATGCTCACCAAAGACTTTTCAACCTCTATAAATGAGCGGATACCACATATATGTAATGTTACCTGCTTTGACATATTTCTACTATTTCTACTACTTGCAGCCTGCATATAAAGCCAAAGTGTTGTTAATGATAATTTTAATTAGTAATAGTACAAATGCAATAAAGTTTGAACTGAGGACCTGAAACTTATCGGACTTAAAGTGCTGAATTAGCCAATCTCAATCTTCAAGGCTAACATCCTTTGGTTTTGCTGCTTACCTCTCCTCGTCAGTCATGTAGTTCTTATATATTTTTGACAACGAAGACTTCCAATTCTTGAAGAGTCGTTGCATTGAGTCCATGCAGTAAGACTTGAGTGCCACCTCCAGTTGAGGATCGTGAACTTCAAATTTGTCCTATACATTAAGAATAGAATAGCAAATTCAAATTATAAGTAGTTAAAAATTGCAAATATAACATAGGTATTTGCATATTAGTTAAAGATATGCATTTAAAATATGTAACTTGTTACCTTCACTTTCAACCACATGGTGTCCCCATCTTTATTTGCAATATCTTTCTAATCACCATCTCTTAAGGACACAGTAGTCTGCACCACCCGACCAATGTAACTAGATAAGTCTCGAGCCCCATCTCTAATCGGGCGTTCAGTAGTTCTAGACATGGTAATTAAGATCTTGTTGCCAAATTTTGTTTTAAGATTAACTCCTAAACACTTATACTTCCTTCAACCCTTTTTAACAGTACTGCAAGAAGTTGAACAATATAAAAAAAAAAAAGAAAATGATTAGATGATGATACATAAAAAATAAATATACCTATATATGACACAAGGCAAAAAATTAACTAAACACTTATATTGTTTGCCTTGCTTACCTGCACTACTCTGATTTTGTAATGGCTAGGTAAAAGGTGAACCATCTTGTTCTTATCCTTCCTCACCAACTGGCTCTAGTGGCAATGGAGAATATTGAGCTTCTAGCGCATCATGCTCAAGTTGCCCTCTCATACGTGGTGGGGATGCAACATCGCTCGTATTATTCTGCCTCCCCCATCCATTTCCACGTCCTAAGCCTCGTCCACCGCGTCCAGCCCCTCTCTCACACCCAGCACCTAACATTTCCTATATCATTCCACATTTATTATAAGAATAAGGTAGTTGAACAATGTCAATTTGTAAAATTATAAAAATTTTAACTAAGAAATGAATTATAAGAAGGGAAGTTTTAAAATTTTAAAAAAATGATAATAATAATAATAATAATAATAATAACAACCTTATAGAACCTGTCAAAATTATCGCTTATTATGTGTTATAACTTATTGTGATCGAAACCTTGTTGACAAGGTATTGGTCAAGTCAACAAGATCTTGGCTTTTCTAAGTTTCTCAATTAAAGAATACCTCGTTGTAAGATAACAAATCCTGTTGACAAGGTTTCAACTTCTCTCTGTTGAATTCAGGATCTTGTCGACAAGATCTTCAATTGTGTCAGCAACATATTATCCAGCCACTGAATTTAAAAACATTGTTGATATGATTTTCAATCTTGTTGACAAGATCTTCTATTTTATGAACAAGATCTTTAATCTTATCAAAATAAAAAATACTCAATGAAATAGGATGCTATCTACGAATTTAATATTTTAGTCATTTATTATACGTACCATTAAATACCATAGAATTTTAGTTAATCTTGATTTGTATCTGTGGTGTCAGTATCGACTTCATCATCCTCCCTAAGTATGTCTTCTGAATCTCCTTTGTCAGTGGACACATCCTCATCATTGTCATCAATGAATTCATATTCTACATTAATTGCACTTGGGCATCGTGTTCGTAGGCATTCGCTTGAATGGCTTAGAGTCTCTGGAGCAACATCATCCCTCTGCAACTGGACCATAAAGTCATTTCCTACATTATCGTCAAGGACCACATATAGTTTGATCTCATCTTGTTGATATGCCTCATCGATGGGCCCTCCTTCAAAGTCCCCACTGACGTCATCATCAGTCACCTCAGGCATATTGAATAGGTCACAGGGATTTGTCTTGACAACAATGAGCCAATTTGCGTCAACTATGTCATTTAAATAGAACACTTGTTCGGCTTGATATGCTAAGAGAAATGGCTCATTAGAGTTAAGTGAATAATGGGTATTCATGCTAGTGATTCCAAATTTATCAACCTTGTATCCTCTTTCTAGATGA
The DNA here is from genome assembly GCA_026724425.1 of Erythrophleum ivorense. Lineage (NCBI taxonomy): Eukaryota > Viridiplantae > Streptophyta > Magnoliopsida > Fabales > Fabaceae > Erythrophleum > Erythrophleum ivorense. The sequence goes on from JAIUCV010000005.1 coordinate 42,917,760, forward strand.
GCCACATCCTACTAATGACACTTGAATAAATGCACTTTTTTATGTCCAATATATGACAACTCATATATGTCATCTAACACACCATAGCACTCTTTATTCTCGTCTTCATCATCACCTTTCACAAGTATTCCACTATTATCTGTTCTTCAGCCTAAGACACGATCTTTTGTATGGAATCTAAAGCCATTCACTGGAAATGCTAAGTAGCGGTGAACCACTTTGAGTGGGCCAACTGCTAAACTCATGAGGTCATCACTAGCCTCACCCTGTATGCTTAACTTTGCAACCTACAATGAGAGATCACCATTGATAAATTCTGTTATGATCAAAATTTATCACATCATTCTTACATTCCTAGCGCGGTGTCTAGAAACTAACCTGTTCACGAAACCATTTTGGGAACTCTTTAATTGTTGATCTGTGCATTTCCATCTGCTTCTTATGCTCCCTGCAATGAATAACATAATTAAGGCAATAAATTCTTGAAGAAGTTATTATTTGGAAGGAGTTACCAAGCTCCACGAATGTACTCTATAAATGGCTAAACCTTTTCATAATTGTGGAGCATATACATACAAGCTTGATTGAACTCCACACTAGAGAGAAATCTTGATTCATAACCTCCCCAGACTTGGCCAATTTTATTGAAGATGGATGTCTCATCCTTTTCCATAAGTCCATCATCGTTTCTGACAGGCCTATTGAACTTGGTGGGGATGTCTTTCAAGTAACGGGAGCAAAAAGTAAGACATTCATCTGCCAAATACCCTTCAGCTATTGAACCTTCTGGTCGAGCCTTATTACGAACATATGTTTTTAATATCCGTAAATACCTAAATACATAAGAGGATTTGAATAAAGAATTTAGCATAGAGTAATAATAAAATTTATAAAAGGCATATCTAGTGTAGTAAGTTACCTCTCGATAGGGTACATCTACCTATATTGTACGGGTCCTCCTAGCTTTGCCTCTCTTGCCAAATGGATAGGCAAGTGGATCATGATATCAAAGAAGGCTGGTGGGAAAACCATTTCCAATTTGCATAATGTGCTTGTAATTTGGGATTCAAGATGATCAAGAGCCTCGGTTGTTAGGCACTTAGAACATAAATTTTTAAAGAATTTACCCAACTCTAATATAGGTTCAGATACCTCATTGGGCAACAAGCCACGTAATGCTATAGGGAATATATCTTGTAACAAAACATGGTGGTCATGGTACTTCAATCTATAGACTTTTCTGTCACGAACATTAATACATCATGACAGATTTGAAGAGAAGGCATCAGACACTTTCAAAGTAGCTAGGAAGTTACAAACTTTTAACTTTTCTTGCGGGGACAATGCATAGCAAGCAACTGGAATCAGAACTTTGTTTCTTTCTTCTATCGGGTGTAATTCAAATCTAATTCCCATGTCAACCAAGTCATACCGACTCTTTATTGTATCTTTTGTCTTTCCAGCTAATCCTATAACAGTTGACACGATGTTATCTGAAACATTTCTCTCAATGTGCATAACATCAAGGTTGTGTCGGATCAATAATGTTTTCCAATAAGGTAAGCAGAAAAAGATAATTTTTTTTTCTCCAATTAAATGCCCTAGTGACATGGCCACGCTTTCGTTTTTGACCTTTCCCCAAAGTTACATTACCTAGTGCTCGTAATTGACAAAGTGCCTCATCATCGGTTAAAGGAGAGGGTGGAACTCTATGCTCAACTTTCTCATCAAATGCCCTTCGATTTTGCTGCCATGGATGATGGGTTGGCAGGAAGGGACGATGGCCTAAGTAGCAAAACTTATTTCGTAACGAAATAGAATATGTGTCTTTATGGCAACAGGGGCATGCAAGTTTTCCTTTTGTAGACCATCCTGATGGGTTCCCATATGCTGGGAGGTCATTAATTGTCCATAATAATACTGCACGCAACTTGAAATTGGACTTCTTATAGGCATCATATGTCTCTACTCCTTGCTCCCATAATTCAAGTAACTCTTTAATCATTGGTTGGAGGTACACATCTATGTCATCACCTGGACTTTTGGGGCCTGAAATTAAAAGAGTCATCATAAAATATGGGTGCTTCATGCATTGCCATGGTGGCAAATTATATGGAACTAATACAACTGGCCAAATACTATGATTAGTACTCATATTTTCCCAAGGCTGAAACCCATCACTTGCTAGGCCCAACAGAACATTTCTTGGATCACTTCAAAATTCTGGATGCTGCTAGTTAAACGATTTCCATGCAATAGAGTCAGTTGGATGCCGTAAAACACCATCATCAATGCGTTCCTCATTATGCCACCTCATCTCCTTAGCTGTACAGTGAGATATGTATAGCCTTTGTAGCCTAGGCTTTATAGGAAAATATCGTAACACTTTATGAGGAATTTTCTTTTCTCTATGACTGTTTGACCTCCATCGATGTGACGACCCTAACCCCTAATCATTGTAATTAAGGTAGATCACGTGATTAATAACTGTAAAGCAGGGTTACATGGCATTGAGACTAATTACATATTATGGAAATACAGGAAAATTTGAACCTTAATGGTGTCAGAGTCATCAATCACATAATTAATACCACTTACATGCCTCAGGGGAAAGCAAACATTCATTTATAAGCCTTGATTATATTACCTATCATTCCCACATCACATTTATCTTCTATTAATGTTTCTAAATCATCCCCTGAGGATACCATAAGAAAAACCAAGAATTTATAGTCAATATAGGGATTTCGGGACATTAGCCACGGCCAATTCTCCTCGGCTTGACCCTTCGCATCGTTACTAATTTCGCCGCGGCCAACCTACATAGCGCCGCGGCGAAGAAGCCTCCTGGAACTTCCCTCGCTCGCCTCTCGATATTGGCCGCGGCCAACTACTCCCTTAGCCGTGGCCAATTCCTCTCTGGAATGCCTGGCTCATTTTTGTAAAAGTTCGCCGCGGCCAATTCCTCAATTTGCCGCGGCTAATTTCCCTCTGGACGACTCCCAGGTTAGCCTCTCGAAGTTAGCCGCGACCAATTACATATTAGCCGCGGCGAATTTCTCTCTGGTGCTCTCCTTGGGCAACTTCGCCACTATTGGCCGCGGCTAGTACTATTTTAGCCGCGGCCAACCACCTCCTGAACCTATAACTCTCAAAACCTTGCCTCATACTCTCCATTCTTCCTCCAATAACCCCCCCTAGGGTCACTCTACCATGAATTATGCAACTCCCATGGTGTTTATGCACCTTATTTACCCAGCTATCCTACCATTTCTAATTTGAAATTTAAGTATGAAATCCTACCCATCTAACTACCATATGTCAGTAATTACACATATTGATATTTCAAGAAATTATATAAGCTTCCAACAATTAACATTTCGTTAAGGTTCCATACATCACTAATTCAAGTCGACAATCTAATATCAAAGGAATTCATTACTCAAAATGAATGTTGAGGTTCATACACAATCAACAGCTAATGTAAAGCCTATATCTCATTAGTTACATTCCTTGCTATCAAAATACATTCTCCTATACTTGGCAATGCAGATACATGATGATACTATACAAGACTTAACAAAATTAGGATCTACCCTATTCTACTCAGACCAAGTGTAGTTCCCCACACTGGGCCTCCGCTCATGAATATTCATCCACTTGCTTACCCTTATCCTTACTCGAAGAACCTTCACCTGAAATGTTAATTCCATGAAACGGGGTGAGATATGAATCTCAGTAACCAAGGCAATTCCATCATATACTCCATATTAATTCACATACATGTATAATTTCACATAAACACCAACAGTAGACCATTCATATCAGTAAATGAAATAATTAGGCTATCATGATTACTATCCCATACTAGCAATTATATTATCACATGTTAAAGGCCATTAACACCGAAGAGGCCCGTCCACGACACCTACTCCTCAGTGAGCACAACAGGGGCTCAGTGCATCTGGGGTTTGATCATAACCCGGTGCTCGATCGAAGCACATGCACGGGTGGCAGCCGCACCACAGCTCCACCATGGACTCACAAGGTCCAATCACAATTCAACAGATAGCCAACAAATTCATTCAACATTTCAAATCATTCATGTATAGAAAAATATGAAATTAACACAGATATATAAATGGAATTAATGTAAACCCGGTTACCTCACTTGTAGACACTTGCAACGATCACCAATAGTGTAGAAATCCCCCTATAACCATAGCATCATAGAATTACTACTCTAATTCATCATTAATAGTCATAATCAGTACCCAAGGAATTTAAAATGCTAATGACTACCCAAGAATCATTTACCCAGCCACAACAAGTCCCAATTTCGGATTTAAGTGTCATCTAATAGAAAACTCCACATTCCACCGAAAATCTCAAGCAATTTCGTGCAAAACTAACACCCATTTTCTAAATCAGCTATGGGGGTCTCAAATTAACTAATAAAGCATCAAAATGGAGGGTTTAAACTCACCCAAAGTTAGCCCTAAGCTCAACCTACGAATTTCATCAAGAAAACCCCCAAACACTTATATTTCAAATTTTGGGTAGGATGAAAATGCTCTAAATGAAAAACTAATTGGGCCAAATTAAAGGGAAAGATGAAGGGACTAAGTTGTATAACTATTACCTTGGCTGAATCTTACTCTAAGTGTGAGAAAATGCAGAATTTTGGTCCCAAACCCTAGCCTCCTTCTCCACCTCCGAATTTGCTTCTTGAGTCTTATGTTTCAGCAAGTGAGAAAGTGGCTGGGGTATTAGGGTTTAAGTTGGGTTTTAGTTGGGTCAAGTATGGGTCATGGGCTGCTCCAAGATCCATTTTCATTTGGGCTTCAAATTTTTTTTAAGTTTGTTGGGCCAGTTTAGAGGTGTTGGACTGCAGAATTTACTGAGCCAGTTTTTACACTTAAGTTGCTGAAGTTTAACTAGGTTTGGGCCAAGTTTGAAGAGCTCAAGAGTTTTAGGTCTGCACATAATCCATTGGGCCTCCATTAGCCTCTTCTCATGATCTATTAATTTAGGCCTAAATAGAATTTCTATCCCAATTAAATTTCAAACTCATATTAATAATTTATCTCTCTAAAGTCTCCATTCACTTAACTTGCCCAATAAGCCCATATTAATTACTCTTAATTAATTTTAATCCATGATTAATACCTTAATTAATTATGGGGTGTTACAATCGAGGCATATTGCACTTAGGACATGACTGAGCATTGGTGTGCTCTTGCCAATACAAGATGCAGTCATTCTCACATGCGTCAATCTTGGTGTAATCTATTCCTAACTCTTGAATAACTTTCTTTGCTTCGTAGTAGGAGTTAGGTATTAATGCCCCCTCCGGAAGAACATCCTTAAATAAACTTAGTAATGAATCCATGGATTTGTTGCTCCAATGGTTAAGGCACTTAAGGTGGAGTAACCTAACTATAAAAGAGAGTTTCAAAACTTTGTCACAACCTGGATAGAGGTCAGTCTGAGCAACCTGCAACAAGTCAAAGAACTATTTTGCCTGCCTATTAGGTGGCTCATGGTTCTCTGACTCATGGTTCCCTCTATTTGAATCTTCGTGACCATATGCATCATAGAGCATCCCAATAATATCATCTTCTTCATCAGTTTCATCAACTATATCATCAGCTACCTCACCACCATTATCTTGATGCAATGAACTGTAAGCACAAAGACGAACTTCTCTATGTGAGTCCTACACTTCATAACTTGGGCTGAAAACCTTCCTTAATAGATCTGCCCTTACGTCAATGCGACTTTTCCATTCTGTATTCCTACACCCCTTGTATGGGCATCGAATCATATCTGTCACCCTTGGCTGATTAAAGGCCCATTGTAAAAACTCATTAACTCCTCGTCTGTATGCTGGATTAACTCTATTATTGATCTTTATCCAACTTTTATCCATCTCTATTACTTCCTACATTTTAATCAACATCATTGCAAGTTAAGTTGTGGACAAGTCAAATCTTTTTACATGTAAAGAATTATATACTTACGTTAAGTCTATGCCGTCACTGCTTAACTTTGTTCTAGTTACATGTAAAGAGTTACATGTAAAAAATTATATACTTATGTTTTGGTTCAGATCTCCAAGTTTTAAATTTGAACTAAAACTAAACTCTGTTCTAGTATAAAACATAATGAGGGATTCATAATGTCACATTCTCCTTTATATTACTTCTAAGAGCATGACATTAACATTGATAATAGTATAGGCTTTGATGTAATATGTTGCTCATGAAAAGTTGTACACGATATATTTATAATGGAAAACATTCCCACAAGTAAAAATATTAAGAGTTGGAACATATCTTAATTTCTGTTTTGGGCCCCTATAGTTCCATTTCACCTATGGAAAGGTTATGAGACCAAGGCTAAACATTGAATATGATTGCATTTTGATGATGGAAAGGTTGGAATGAATATGGAAAACAAGTCATCCTTTTCTAAAGGTAGTAATAAGATCTTGTTAACAAGGCAAACAATATTATTGATAAGTTATAAGATATTGTTGATAGGGTAACAGATCTTGTCGACAAGATAAGACCTTATCAACAGGATCTCAAATTTAACAAAGGAAAATTGAAGACCTTGTTGATTAGGTAAGACCTTGCCAACAAGATTTCAAATTTAGAAAAGGAAAATTGAAGACCTTGCCGATAGGATAAGACCTTGTCAACAGGATCTTCTATCTCATGACAAAATAATCTATAATTGAGAAGTTTTGAAGAAACTCAAAGTTGGGCAACTCCTTTAGAATCTTCTCAATAAGGTCTTAACTATAGAAAGGTAGAATACATAATGTATGATGGTATGACACACATAAGTATAGAAATAGGACAAAATGTAATTTGAACACTAAGTTTACAGCACTTAAAAAACTTAAGCACCATACTTCATCCTAAAAAAAAAAATAACAGTAGTCCTCAGCAATATTAAGGCAACAGAATTGGACCAAATCTCTAAAGCACATATCAGAACTTAAAGGCATATATCGGAGTTTATGCACATATCAGAACTTATAGGCATATATAAGAGTTTAGGCACATATCAGAACTTATAGGCATATATCAAAATTAACACCAAATTTCAACAGTATCACAATAAACTATCAAGGCAACAGAATTGGACCAAATCTTTAAAGCACATATCAGAACTTAAAGGCACATTTCAGAACTTATAAGCACTAAATTTATAGCACTTACCAAACCTACAACACTTAAAAGCACCAAACCTACAGAACTTATGGGCCTATATCATAGCTTAGGCACCAAATTTGCAGCACTTAAAAACAACCATTGCACCCTCAAAAGACTTAGGCACATATCAGAACTTATGCAAGTACACACACAGGTAGAATTATTGAACCAAATCTTGTTTAGACACTAAATTTACAATACTTAACAGAACCATTCCACCCTCAAAAGGCTTAGGCACACATCAGAATTTAAAACTATTTCATCAGTATCACAACAAACTATCAAGACAACAACAGAATTGATAACCAATGTCATAGCAAAATATTACAATTCCAAGCTTGATAGTTCACTCCTTTAGAAAAATAATACCTTTATGCTTCAGCAGCTACAGTAAAGATTCAAGGAGTCACAGTTAATTTGTTTGAAGAGCTAACACTTGAGAATCTGTGTTGTATGAAGTAAGTTTAAAACATAAGAAATTATTTTTAGATATTTAGCAAAATGTACTATAAATTTACATATAAGAAGAGGAAACCAACAAAAAAAAAAGAAATTCTAAAAAAAAGAAAGTAAATTCAATTCAAAATTGGCATTATTCAGTTCTGCTAGCCACAGCCACAACACTCAACACAAAATCAATTGCACAAAGAAGGACCAAATAATAGACCAGAGAAGAAGCAAACAATAGACCAGAGAAGAAGCAAACAATAGACCAGAGAAGGAGCAAACAATAGACCAGAGAAGGAGCAAACAATGAACCAGAGAAAAAGCAAATAATAGACCAGAGAAGGAGCAAACAATGAACCAGATTACCACTTACATAGTTTCCTTCCTCTTCAGTTTCTGTGTTCTCCTCTTCCACAGCGAAATCAGCTCTTAGGGATACTCTGTTTTTCGTGCGCAAAATGTTTTTGTTGGAATAGCTTCACTCACAACGAAATCGACCAGAGGGATGTATTGGAATGAAGATTGAGAAGGATTTCCAATAGCCTTTGCCAGCAGATACGAAGAAGGTTTGAAAATGGGAAAGGGGGAAAGGGGAAAGACAGGGAAAACAAAGAGGCGGGGAATAAAAACTGACCCTAGGTTTTACTGTTGAAGTATTTTTGTTTTATTGTTTTAGTAAAGCTCCATTCAAAATATATTGATAATTAAATAATTGATAATTGATATATAAATGAAAAAATATTTAAGTGATAAAAAATAAAAATTATAGGTTAGGTTTAGAGCAGAAATTATGAAGAAAATATAAGATTGGAGGGTAAAACTTTAAAATATCGTAACTTTGTGTATCGTACTCCATTTGAGGTGATTTTTTTTTAATTTTGGGTATTTTTTTGAGATCTACGCGTGGCGAATGCCAAAGGCGATTCGGTCACTTATTTTTCTTAAAAAAGTTTGTTTAGGGTTTCAATTTTGTGATTTTTGTTTTTTACTACCTTTCACTAACATTAAAATAAGTCTATAATTATATAATGCTTTTTATAATTTACTTAAATTTTATTCTATTTAAGTTCTGAATTTAAGTACTTGATTAACAATAAAAAGAAGGTAAAAATTAAGAAATACATAACTGAACTAAAAAATTAATTAAGAATTTAGAATCTTTATTCTTCAATAGCCTAATGTATCTTTTTCTATGATCTACCCATTATATATTTTTGTTCAAACTAAAACATTTGAAGTTCTTAATCCTAAATATAAATCATCCTCCAGCTTATCTCTTTAGAATTTGTATACGTGGTTGTCTCAACAAGAAATGCATGTTAAATTATTTCACTATGACTCATTATATTACAACTGGGCTCATCTTCATAAAAAAAAATCATGACAAGGTCTCTCCAAGTTTAAAGTATCAAGATTGAAATTCTAAATTCACATCCATGGCTGCCCCCTCCCCAAAAAATTCATAGAAATCATTATAGTTTTGCTTTCATTATAAAGTATCAAGTTTAAAGCCGTGGAACATGAGGGAGAAGAAGGCATTAATGGATGAAAAAGAAGACATAATAGGAATTTAAAAGGGTTACCCAACTAAAATTAATGTTGCAATGATAAGAGATTAAGGTGGAGTTCAATCTTTTATCTATTCTTTTTTTTTTCTCTTTCATTTTTTTTCCTTCTTTCTTTCTATCTCTTTATTGTTTACGTTGCTTCAAAAGTTGAAAATGACACATTAATAAAATAAATCATAGAAATTAAAATTAAAATTTTAGATATTAGGATTCTTCGACATATGAAATGTTAGACATATTAATTTCATGAATTATAAAAATTAAAATTTTAACTTCTTAAATTTACTAGGTTTTTTAAACTTAATAAAAATTCTAGTTTTATTTTTTTAATTAATGACTACAACTAAAATATTTTTGAGTCTTATATATTTGTATATTAATTATTAACTTTAAAAATATTTTTTTTAATTTAAAAATATTTTAATTAATTTTTTTATCCTATATATTTGTATATATTAATTGACACGTATAATTTATTTTTTAACTTAAAAATATTCTAATTTCAAATATTTTTATTTATAAATAAGTTACAAAAATATTTTATGCAAAAATTTTTAATAAATAAAAAATTTTGTGTCAAAACTTTTAGTGATGACTATTTTAGCCGCCGCTAAAAGTTAACTTTTAATAACGAATACAATCAATCGTCGCTAAAAGATTTGGCGCAAATATTTTTATTTGATAAAAAATTTGGCGCCAGAACTTTTAGTTGCGACTAAACTGGTCGCCGGTATAAGGCATCTTTTAGTGACGACTAAATCTGGTAGTCACTAAAAAGTTTGTCAGTAATATGATAGAAAATGGGCATTTAGACTTTTAGTGACGACCACCTTTAGTCGTCGCTAAATCACACTTTAGCGACAACTAAAGCTAATAGTCGCTCAAAGTTCTGTTTTAACGATGATTAAATCTGGTGGTCGCTAACAGTTTTGTCATAATAGATAATGGGCATTTGGACTTTTAATAACGACCAATTATGTCACCGCTAAATGTTATATTTTAGTGACGACCAAATCTTGTCACCACTAAAAGTTATATTTTTTTATTTAACAAAATTTATGCACTAGAGCATTTAGTGACAACAAAAACTTCGCCACTAAAAGGTTAGTTAACGGTAACTATGTCGATGTCGCAGCAAAAAATATTTAGCGACGACTTTTTTGTTGCTACTAAATAGTTTTAGTGACTTTTTTTTTGTCGTCGCTAAAAATCTTTTCTGAATCAAGAATATTTTTTTAGTGACAATTTTTAATGACAACCTAATAAAGCCGTTGCTAAAAATATTTTTTCAGTGACCATTTTTTTAAGTCGTCACTAGAAGTCGTTACTAAATATCTATTTTTTTGTAGTGTAAAATGTGAGAGCTTATGAAAATATGGACGAAGATCATTGCTGTTTTGCTTGAGTGCTTAGCATGAAGGGGTAGAGAGTATATTTGAACCAAGGATTACTTGTCGGCATGTCGAAGTACAAAATTTCCCATCTTTGGGTGTTGCTGGTAGGTGTCCTTGGCTTGTGTTTACTCCCTTTACTCTCATGAGACTCTTAAAGAGCTTGTACATTACATCTAATCTATGAATAACTGATATTTCAAAAATCAGATTCTATTGTGTTTGATACATATTCGTCGCTTGCATTAAACGCGACATAACACTTCTAATTACATTTAAATGCTATATATCTTGTTATGCTATGTCTTATATATGTATCAATTGTGCTTTTAGCACTTAGTTTAATGCATTTCACATTCTTTGCACCTAGTTCCTCAGTGATAGAAATGAAAATGGAAAGATGAATTAAATATAATGAAAAAAATTATGTTTGGTATGAATAAAAAAGAAAGGGATTATATTTGAATTTATTTGTTTGGTTGAATAAAATAGGAATTAAAGGGAAAATAAATAAAGATAATAGATAAAAACACCCTCATTAAAAAAAATGACATAATTTCACCTCACATCAAACACAATATAGTGTACCTTGCATTGAATTCTCCAGCTACCTTTCATTATTCTGCAAAGGTTATTATCCAAAATAAAAAAAATTTAAATTCATTAATGTATAATGGCTACATTTATAATTTTTTTTTAATTAAACACAATTGTCTTTAATTTAACTTTTTAGATAATAAATCCAACCTTATTTAGTTATTTTACATTTTTATAATTAATTTTGTAAGTAATATAGTTAATTATGTTTTTATTTTGTTTCTTGTTATTTATCTTTCTGTAAACATTTTGAATTATTATTGGAGGCAATCAAATTTAAAAATGATTATTTTATGCCCAGGGAAAAAATTGAAAAATAAACCAAAAAAAAAGGGAGACACTACAAAAAAATATAGAATTTGTGGCAACAAAAGTCGTCGCTAAAACATCAGAAGTCGTTGCTAAAACTATTTAGCGACGACAATGTAATCGTCGCTAAGTCGCCGCAATTACAACCATTGCTAAAGAGATTTAATGGCCAAAAAATTGTTGTCGCTAAAAAGACTTTTTACGACAACAAAAATCATTCCTAAATATATGTAATTTTGCCGCTAAAACTCTAAAACTTTTGGAGCCACGGCATTTAGAGGCGAAAAAAGTCGTCACTAAATGTATAGTTTTAGCGTCGACAAATATTTTTTGACACTAAAAACTTTTAGCGACGACTTTTGCCAATAGCTGTGGTCACTAAATGCATACTTTTAGCGATGAAATTTTAGTTCAAGAGATTTAGCGACGACCTTTTAGTTCAAGAGATTTAGCGGCGACATTAGAAGTCGCTAAAATTCTTTTTTTTTTTTGTACACTATTAGCGACGACTTTAGTCGCCGCTAAAAAGGTTTTTTTTTTTCAGATTTTTAGTATTTTTTTTAATTATTTTCTTTAATCCTGTTTACTAAAATAGATTTTATAATATTATAAATGGTGAAAAATAAATCTTTTAAATCTCTAATAACATATACCCTTTTACAAAATCTAACATTTTAAAATACATAAATAAAAAGAGAGCAAATCAAACTTTGCTAATAAATTTGATATATACATTACTGCCAAGGTTCATCCAACAAGTATAAATATAAAAATTTGTCATATGAATAATTTTTTAAACTCACTTATATACTCCACTATTTAATGTTTAAAATAGCATTACAATATTATTAAACAAAAGCAAAAGAACAAAAAGCTAGTATTGGTAATTGCTTGAATCTTTGTAATTCAAGGGAGGGGCACTAGCATTCAATCTAGACACTTCATTTTGTTTTGTAAATGCCAAAACTTTCTCCATCAAAGTAATTACCTGTATGACAAATTGAGACCACTTTTCAATTTCAGTAAAGCATAATGTTTGAAAGACTATATATGTCATAAACAAATTAATGTCAAAAATTTAAAAGGAAAATGGTGTTATAAATTAAGATGCATTATTTGTCTTAGTTAAATAATCAATTATTAAAACTCTTAATTACTTACAAAATTATTGAACTTCTCCACTTGAAACATTGTTCATCAGAGGTACATTTCCCTGCTAAAAAGAAATATAACACTAAGTTTTTAACATTGAAAAGAAAAAGAAAAGTGACGAAAATTACCTAACTAAAATTAATGTTGCAATGATAAGAGATTAAGGTTGAGTTCAATCTTTTATCCATTCTTTTTTTTTCTCTTTCATTGTTTTTTTCTTTCTTTCTACCTTTTTGTTGTTTACGTCGCTTCAAAAGTTTAAAAGGACACATTAATAAAATAAATCATAGAAATAGAAATTAAAATTTTAGATATATGGATTCTTTAATATATGACTGTTAGACATATTAATTTCGTAAATTATAAAAATTAAAATTTTAACTTCTTAAATCTACTAGGTATTTTAAACTTAATAAAAATTCTAGTTTTATTTTTTTAATTAATGATCATAATTAATGACTACAACTAAATTATTTTTAGTCTTATATATTTGTATATATTAATCATTAACTTTAAAAATATTTTTTTAACTTAAAAATATTCTCTTTAATTTTTTTATCCTGTATATTTGCATATATTAATTGACACGTATAATTTATTTTTTAAACTTAAAAAATATTCTAATTTCAAATATTTTTATTTATAAATAAATTACAAAAATAAATTCTAATTTCAAATTTTTATTTTAAACTTAAAATAAATTCTAATTTCAAATATTTTCAAATATTCTTAAGTAGTAGTTTTTAGTAGATTTTAAGCTAATGAAGTGTTTTAATTGCTTTTAATAGGTTGCACTTGAACTGCAAGTTACAGGCTGAATCTGATGTCAGAAAAATCTGAAGGCTAAGTCCAGTGAGACTCTAGCAGCTTGAGCAGTATTCCGCTAATTGGCATCTATAACATTATTCATGACTTCCTGTACAAACACCGCATGAGTTGTTGGACAAAAAGGCTTGAAAACAAAGGAGGCAAAGGGAGCCTAATAAACCCATTGTTTATCACCAATATATGAGTTCTTTTTCATATTTATAAGAGAATGAAATAAAACACCCGTAAAGCATGTGAACTTGAATATCTAAAATTTGTTGATAATTTAGTGTTATTTTTCTCGCAAATGTGTGGCTGCGGAGAATCTTGGTAAGGAGAGTTCGCCCCCGTCTGCTATGGTTGGCGAGGCATAATAAGATAAAAAATCATTGCTGCATCCAAAGAACACATAAATCGCCTGACATGCATGCTTGATGACAAACTCCATATCTATACTTCATCGGCATTAATTGCATCTAGAAATCAAGCTATATTGCTTCTCCTTCGATAACTGACCTCCTGCTTTTGTCTTTTTTTCCCTGTATCCCCTTTCATATATGGAAAAAATTTCAGGTCCAGTTTTTACTTTTATCATATTTGCTTCCTTCAATAAAAACATAAAAGAAATTAGATTTTTTTTTTTTTACAATTTAACATCATGTAATTAAATTTCTTAAAAGATTTTATTCACATATAATATTTTTATTAAGGAATCATATATATATATATATAAGTCATCTTAAGTGAAAGATGAAAAAAGAAAATAATTATTCTTAGATTACAAATCAATGATCAAGATTAATGTAAAGACTATTTTGCAATTTATTGTAAAAAAGAATACTGATTACATGTTTATTGCAATTTTTATATTAATCTTAACCATTGATTTGTAATTTAAGAATGACTATTTTCCTCCTCTCACACCAATCACATAAGATCTTTTTTTACTTGATATAGTCCCCTGTATAACTTTTTACATGATCTGCATTTATTAGTAAATACATGACATATAATTGAAAAAAGATATAATAAGAATGTATGGTCAAAGCAACTTTCAACATTGAAAACTTCATATTTCTCTCTCTAATTGCACTATATGCAATATTGCAAAAGGATTCATCATACAATTACAAAACCCATTGTTGGATTAATAATTTTATTATTTTTATCATGAATAAAATCCTTGTAAAATTTGAAATCAATTACAAGATTAGAAAAAGATTATCGTGAAAGAAGAAATGAAAAAAAAATTAAGATAGAAATGACTATTATACTTTACTTTTAAAAAAATAATAAAAAAATAATTAAATATTATTAAGTAATGGTTACAAAAACATAATAAACATTGTACAAAATTGATAAAAAGGAATACCTTTTCTGCATCCCAACCAAACAAACTGTCAAAATTACTATATGCTCTACCAATTAGTCTAAAAATTAATGTACAACATATAAGTCAAAGGATAAGAAACTTGTGGCTAGCTATTTGATTGCATGCTTATCGTTATCCAATTTTTTAAAGATTTGAAATGGAAGATTAACATAGTAATTTATTACATTTAATCCAACTGTTGGGTCAATAAAAATCATTACTTGTAAAAAAATAAAATTGAAAAATGTGAAAAATATCACAATTGACACCGATGTTAATTGATTGATTCCTCCTATATATGTGTGTACACAAGTGTGTTTGAGTGTGTGTCTACATGCATAGTAGTAGCTTCAACTATTTTAAAACAAAAAAACAAAAAACAAAAGACCATAATTTTGTATTAATAAAACGTATTAACTCTTCATACTTTAAGCAAGTGAATTATTTATTTGTTTTTTATAAGTAATAAAAGAAAATAATAAAGTTAAATAATTTTCTACTTTTCTACATCATAATTTATATTATTTTAGAAAAAATATTATTTTATCTTTTATTAGTTATGGGCATTAGTCATTTGAATAATTTCTCTTTACTCGTGGCCAGATTTTGTTTGGCATTGAACCCACCTTAGGTGTTCGATGGTGCTCTCTTCTCTTCCCTTCACTTAAAATTTTTTTCTTTTATTTTTTTTTTTTATTTTTCTTTCCTTTTCTCTCTATTTTTCATTGCTATGTTCAAACTCTCTATCACCTCTCAGCCTCTTAATTTCTCTCTCTCCAATCCTCTCTTATTTTTTAAGCATTAACTTTTACTTTCTCAATTTTTTGAATAAATGATCCTAGTATTCCTTGAAATTTAATTAAATTATACCTAATATTTTTTTATTTTAAAAATTATACTCATTTTTTATCTAATTTATTTCCTATCACTAAAATTAACTTTTTACACAATATATATTTTTTTCTAAAAATAAAATTACTTAATTATTTTTAGTCTCATATAATAAATGAAATGATTGTTTTATATTAAAACTTAATATCAATTTAACTATCTTTACGGTCATATTAAGAACAAAATGACCAATTCCCATCCATTCTCTCTCTCTCTCTCTCTCTTCTTCTTCTCTCTATCTCTCTTTTAAATTTATCCCCTGCATTTAGGGGGCTAATGCTAAGCATTCTACTTCGTTTATTTAAGTTTTTAGTTTAGTCCCTATATATATATATATATATATAAATCTTTACACTTTGTTGCCATCTTCAATTTGGTCCTTAAGATCCATCATGATACCATTATTTTGAAGCTAACTTAGCTAATAAACTATTGGTGCATCACCAAACAACGCTAATGTGCACTTAAAAATTATATATTTTGTCCTTATAATTTGCTCAAATTTTTAATTATTGGTCCTTATAATTTGTTCAAATTTTCAACTGTGACATCTTACGGTGGGTATTTAAAAATGTGATGCACATTGTATTTTTTATCACCATAATGGAACTATAGAGGTAAAATTGTGTAGAAACTATTCACAAAAATTTTAATGAATTAAAATTATGCTTAAGCCCAAAAGTTTCTCCAGTCAAACAAAATAATAAGTTTAATAAATGTACAAATTACACTGTGTTGACAAAAGATGCCACATAATAGAACAGGCAATCTTAGCTTAGCTCCCTTAGTATTATCTCTTCAATGCACATATGCTTTATATACTCTATACACACACACACACACACACACATAAAGATATGTGAGTCCTTCTAGATTCTAGAAAGTTTCTTTACTTTGTAGAAACTTAGAAGCCTCTTATTAATATCTTATACAAAGTGGTGTATCAAGTGCCGAGTTGTTTCCACGAATTGAAGAAAGAAGACACACAGAGAAACTTTTATGCACGTTTGGACATCTTTGCATTGCTTTTGGTTTTTTTTCCCAGAAATTTGGTTGCAAGACGATGTTGGACATTTTCTCCCTCTCTAGGCAAGCATGAGTTATGAACCAATTCTCTTGACAATAGATGTTTATACCCACTTATCATTTCAAAACATGTTTGATAAGCAGGGGGTAGTAATCATGTGGTGGGAGCAAATTCTAGCTTCAAATGAAAGCGCAGGCTTGAAAACAAAATTAATTCTCATTCTGAAATGATCACAACGTAGTCATAAGTCCAATGGATATAAAAAAGTTAATTTCATATTCGGGATCAAATTGAAAATTTGGACAAATATAAACCAAATTGAAAACTTGAACAAACCATAAGAACCAAATATATAATTTTTTAAGTCCATGTCAACATTGTTTGGTGATATGTTAACGGTCTATTAACTAAGCCAACTTCGAAATAACAATGTTATAATGGATCTTAACATTGGACGGGCAAAAAAAGGTGAAGATTGATTTGAATAAAAAAACTAAATTAAAAATTCAAACAAAATATAGGAATCAAATGTATAATTATCTCAATAAGTTTTCATGCGACAAAACAATGTCAGGAGTGGGAGTTAGAGAGAGAGAGAGAGAGAGAGAAAGGTATTTCTACATAAATCTTGAGAATCAAACTAGAAGACTTTTGGTTAATACAATTTGATTCTATCAATTGAACTAACCATTAAGTTATTTCATGTTTATATGAACTCTTTTTCAATACACAATAATGCAAATGATATTTAAATAGCTCATTTATCACACCTTCGTTCAAATAATTAGTGAAATGCCAAGATCAACCTAAAATTTTATTAATATATTTTTTTCATTTTTACTTACTATATATGAATATGAAACAATCATCCTTAAAATTTCACACATTTCAAAATTGATTTATACTTCCCTGAACAGTAAAATTAACACCATTTAATAACTGCATATTATTATTATTTGAATGAACAACGAAACCGCATATTGAGGATTAGCAGACATATTGACAATTGCACAAGCTAGTACCAGCGTTGTCGTTACAAAACCCAACGCCCTGATTAAATTTGCTTGCACATTTGAAGTTGCAGCAGTCGTTGCTGCACTGAAGGGTGCAAAGCCCAAGCCCACTGTTGCAATTCCTTTTGGGCCCTCCACCTGGGCTTGAGGGAGGCCCACATTTATAATAGCAGGTGCACAAGTTTAAGTTGCAGGACCCTTGACCCCCTTCATGATGGGCCTTACATCTCTGATCACAATTACCAAAGCCACCACACTGACCCAAAGCTTCTGAGCATAAATCTCCCTCCACCATTTCTACAATTATCCCAACTGTAAAATCACGGGTCATTAGTAACCTGAGAGTCTGAAACAACAGAAGAGAAAGGAGAAAAAAATAAGAGGATTACATGATCATTCTCTTTCCTTTGTGTAAATGTTTAAAATAAAAAAAATGAAAATATTAGATAAAGGAAAATAATTAATTATTGATAGTTTCTTGATGTAGAAGTTTAAAAGATGCCAATTGATATGATAGTAAATAAGTAGTTTACCTTTCAAAATTTTTCAAATAAGATGAATTTGAAAATTTTAAATTAAAATATTTAAAAAGATAATTGAAAAAATTATTTGCCACTTGAATGTAAGATCTACTTGAGTAATAGATTTTATATATTATGTGTTTATCTCTTGCCGAATTGAAAACTGTCAATTTTAAAAAGAAATAAAGACATAGTGTATGGGACATATTATTTAAGTGGATCTTACATATTTTGTGTCTATCTCTCTTCAAAACCAACAATATTAATTTTGAAAAAAGAAAAAAGAGATGATCCATAAACCCTAATTAAAAAGTTTGATATAAGGAAAAAAATCATAAAACTTTCACTTTTTTTTTCTGCACTCTTTCCAAATATAGTCCAAAAAAGAATGACAAAGAAGTCACAATTTTTCATCTAATAGAAAATGAGCAAAGATTGTTGAATCATTTCTTTTGTACTTTAATTAGCATCACAAAATGAAACAAAATACAGCATCACCTGTTGCAACTAGAAGTAAGAGGACAAAGAGATGAGAAAAGTTGGAGAAGGTAGCCATCTATATGCAATTTCTCAGCCAAATTCTTATGTATTGGGTTGTCAGTGAGGCAACTAGTTGGTGATGGGCTTTATATAGCTCTATCATAATTTCGTGGATTGAATAAAGGTTAGTTCCCTGCATATTCAAGACATAATTTTTAGATTTGGGAAATCTATAATGATTTGGATTCTCATTTATGACGTACATTGCTGGATTTTGCTTTAGAAAGCTTTTGTTTCATTTTTCCTGTCTTGTTTCACTTTCTCTCTTTTCCATAATTGTTTCTTTACTTTTCTTAAATATTATTTACATAATTACAATTTATAATAGAATGGTCATAATAGAAAAATTTTAATCATTAAGTGATGAATATTCATAAATAAATTAATGAAAATAGAATTTTTATAAATAAATAATTACTCAATTAAAAATTTAATTTTTTTAATTAAATAAGCAGTCTTCGTAAAATAATAATTACGTTCCTTTTCTAATTTTGTATAAACCTAATGTGAGTTTTTCTATTTTGACTTGATGGTGTTTTAATAGCAATCCAGGGGTTGGTTTACTTTTGGACATGTTTCATTGGCTCTACTCTTCTTTTTCGGACACATTTGGCATGGTGTTTAATTTGAGCTGCAAATCCAACGCTAGAGATAGAAATACTCACTTTAATTGCGGGTTTGATTCCAACATTGAATAGATCGACGAATAAAAATATTTGGCCATCTGTAAGATAATAAAATTGTCATGTTACACTTTTCTTGATATATATGATTATCTAAGAAATACAATTGTTCACACAATTTTACAATGAAAAACATGAGAAATTTGATCCAACAAATGAAATATTACTAATTAGTGCACCAACATATGATTCTTAAACCTAGTGTGAAATAATATTTGGATGTGCTCTTCATATCATCATAAGAACAAGTCCAATCACTATCTATAAAACTAAATATATAAACATTCTTAATCCTCTTATATAACATTCCATAATCAATGGAGTAGTGAATATACTTTAAAAGCCTTTTGGCTACCTTGAGATAATTTTTTTTTTGGAGATTGTATAAATCTTGACAACAAACTTGTAGCATGCTGTTGGGAATTCTGGGATACGCAACGGAAAATTAAAACCCCGAATCCCTTCTCATGGATCTATCAATGTTGTTTAAATCAAGTAGATCTAGAAATATTTATCTTTGTTACGTAATATTTCTTTCTCCGTCGAATCCCAAGAACTAATCTTTAGATATGTTCCCTCAACCGGTATCCACATCCGTACACGTTCTTGGTAGAGAAGACACTATCCTCTTTCCCTCTCTAGGGGGCCGTATAGTTTCCGTAAACTTTCTCTCTCTAGATTTTTTCTTCCTTTTGGTCATTCTAGGAAACCCTAACCTCTTCTTTTTTTATTATAGAAGTATCTCATTAGGGTTTCATATATATTTTATTAATTTAAAATACATTATTTTAAATCAAATCTTAATTAAATATATTAGTTTAAATTTAAGTCTATCTAATAGATTAAATTTAACTATTTATTTAATCTAAATCTAGAACTAAATTTAAATTAAATTTATAAAATTAAATTTAAATTATCATATTAGTTTAAATTTAAATCTATCATATAAACTTGAATTTAAAACTAATTGATTTAAATTGATTAAAGGATATATATATCAAATATATATTTATTTATTTATAAAATTCGTCCGCCCTAGATTGAACGTGATATTTATTGAATCTAGACACATTTTCAAATTCAATGAATTTGGACATTCTAACTTGAGTTAACTTGTTCTTATGTGCAACCCTATAGGCCTATATGACACTATTTGACCCACAAGTCACAAGCGGTCTCTAGCAAGACATTGTGATTACCCAAATTATATAAGAATCAGTGATCCAATGCAACCTGTCATATAACTCTATCACATTCCTTTTGTCATACGATATCTAGATCAAGTATGAGGCATGGAAACGTCATCCTCATCTTACTTGATTGTTGCTTTCTCGATTTACGTACAGACTGACGATACAAATGAAAATCCTTCCATTCAAGTACAGCCATGCATTTCTCAGTCTCACTCATCGAGAGGCCCAGAGATATCTCTCTATTAATCAAAGGGATAAATCTTATTTTGACCACTCATCTTTTTCTACATGAATTCCATTATACCCGATCATAGCCTTTATGATCACCCGGTTAAAGATGACTTTTGACTATACCAAAAAATAGTGTTCTTCATGTTGGAAACTATGGTGATTTCAAGTCTAAGGGCTCGATGACACGGTTATACATAAGATACGCTTATAACTTAATCTATATAGCTATCTCATGATGAGTCAATCGAGCATCTTGTTCCTTAACGAGTACTTATGATTTTAATTCGTATCTATATATATGATTAACACATAATCATCAATCAAAATCATACTAGTCTTAATTCATCATCGTTCCCACAATGATGATCGACTAGGGATATTTAGGATAATCAATATGATTTATCCAAGGATATTATTATATAGAACATACAAAAAATATAATAATGTAATAAAAGAAAACTCTTATTTCTTAACAAAGTACAATGTTTGCAATACAATGATTGGCCTAGGGTACAATCTCCAACACATGCATGATATCTGGTCTAGTGATGAAGAGGTACAAGGGAGAACTAATTTAACTTCTATAAATTAAGGCATTAACCAAGTCAAATCCATCTTCTTTGCTCAACTTTTTCCCTTGTACTTCTGGTGTGCTCACACTCTTAATTTTTCCCAAGCAAAATTGGTTTAAGATCTTAATCATATACTTCTTTTAGGAAATGAAAATGCCTTGAGAAGATTGCTCGATAGGACATTTTTCCTAAATCATTCATTTTGAGAACATTGTTCATTTGACTTCTAAATTGATTTATGGCCTTCAAGTTGCTTCCAATCACAACCATGTAGATAGAAACTATTAAATTCCTTCCTTTTATTGCCTAACAAACAGAGTAGCTTCATTACAACTTTTGTTAAAGCCTAAATTGATTTTTAAAAAAAATCAATTTTGGCATACCAACCTTTAAAGCCTGCTTGAGGCTATAAAGGGCTTTCTTTAACAAATACATTTTGTTGCTACCTTGAAAGAAACCTTCAAACTATTGAACATAAATCTCCTCTTCAAATTGTTTGTTCAAAAAAGCTGATTTGATATCAAATTAAAACACTTCCCAGCCTTGCTGAGCTATAAGTGAGAAAAGCAATCTAACAATATCAAACCTTACAATTGGAGCAAAGGTTTCAATGAGGTTTATGCCCTATAACTAAGTATAACCCTTCACAAATAATCTTGCTTTGTGCTTGTTTATGGTGCCATCTGAATTTAATTTAAATTTGAAAACCCATCTTGTATCAATGACTTACTTATTCGTAGGTCTTGGCATCAACACCCATTTATTATTTTTATGAATCATATTAAGCTCTTCCTCCAAAGCAACTTTCCACTTTGGTGACTACAGTGCTTCTTTAATATGTAAGGCTTCCATCCAGGCAACATCACATGTATTATAAATATCTTTTAAAGAGCTTCTGCCTCTAATAGCAAAATCATTATCTAAATCATTTTCTTAAAAAAGTTTATTTGGATCTTCAATTATTTCTTCATGATCTGAAACTGGATTGGATGTAGCAACTTCCATCTTTTTTCCAATTCCATGATCCACCTTCATCAAATTTAACATTCTAGCTAATGTATACTTGCTATATGATAAGATTTAGGATTTTATAGCCTTTTAAAGACATTGATATAACCAACAAAACTCCAATCTCAACCCTTGGATCTAACTTTTCCTTTTTGGTTTCAAGAGCATGTGCATAGCAAATGTTTCCAAAGACTCTTAGGTGGTTCACAAAAAGTTTATGATTTGTCCATGCTTCATATGGAGTTTTTCCTTCCAAGAACTTACTTGGCAACTTATTTTGTAGATAAATAGAAGTGCTTACAACTACAACTTCTACCCATAACACTTTTGGCAAACCCTTTTCAAACAAAAGACACCTAGTTATATTCAATATGGAACTACTCTTTCTCTCACTCACACTATTTTGTTGAGGTGAGTACATAACTGTAAGCTAAGATGTATGCTAACCAATTAAAGGAACTCTTTGAATTAATTGAATATATATTATGTCCCATTATTAGTCTTCGAAGTTCTAATAAATAATGAATATTGTTTTCCAACCACTACTTTGAATTTTTGAAACTCACTACAAAAAAATTGATCTTAGCATTGACATTCATCATCACTAAAAGAATAAAAGTCATCACTAAACAATTTATAACAGCAGGGCTGGGTTATAGGTACATTATGACTAATACTAGTGTAACAAAAAGCATTTAGTGATGAGAGAAGGTCACCATAAAAAAAATTACTAGTGGTGACACAAGTCGACACTAAACAATTACTATTAGGGGCGACGAAAAGTCACCGCTAAATAGTATTCGAAGAAGTTAATGTTTCCTTTAAGTTAATGGCCACTGCTAAAGAAAACTCATTAGTGACAACTTTATCACCACTAATTGCTTTATTTTCAATGGCAACCATTGTTTGTCGTTGCCAAAAAGCTATTATAACTGGCAAAAAATTGTCACAATTTTTAGTCTTTTAGTGGTAACCAGTTTCTATTGCCCCTAAAGTTTATTAATGGTAAGTATTGTTGCAACTAAAGTTTTATCTGTGGCGACTACTTTTGTTGCCATTAAAGGTACTAATCAATGACAGCGTTAGTCACCATTGAATGTAGCTAAAATTTTTTAGTTGTTAGTCACCATTGAATGTAGCTAAAAATTTTTAGTGACAATAGATGTTGACATTATAATAATGTCAGAAATTTTTCTTAATATTTTGTACATAATTAAGCAATTTTTACCTAAAAAATAACATAAAATTCAAATAATAGTATAAGTAACTTCAAAAGAGAAAAGGAAGAACAAGTATTCAAATAATAATACAACAACCAAATCGAAGATGAAAGAAAAATTTTATTGAAATCAACTTCATATTCATATATTGTATATATACATAATTAGCTATTGGAAAACTAAAGCCATAAACTCTACATTCATTATTAATAATTGTTCAATTGCTTGAAGATATAGCTAGTATGGTTCCATAGACCCAATATGCTCTTTCATCCTATGAAACTCACTTAACCTTCCTAAGGAAAAAAAATACCATGTTATTGAATTTAGTACCAATAATCACCTTAGACTAAAACAAAAATATCACTAGTTCAAATACCAGACAAGAAATAATACAAGCAAGTTTGGAATTGAAACCAATCTTAAATTAAGTTTCAAACTAGCAAGAAATAGGCAGTGCTTTACAAATGTACTACCATTCATATAAGTTCATTGAGTTGGTTCGCCTAAAGCATCATTGCTCGAAGGTAGATGTCCCTATTAAAAAGAAAAACAACTCTAAATATTTTTCATTGTTGAAAAAGGAACGAGAAGTGTGTTATATACCCACTGCTGCAATGTAGATAACAAGGTGACAACTTATGCACGAACTTCATTCTACACTTGTTGGACCATCTAGGCTCACTCTTGCTACAGCTTTTGTTCAAATTTTTCATGCATCTTTTGTTCCATTTATTCATGTTCTTATGCCATATGGGCACCATCCTCCTGTTGTTTTTGTTTCATTTCTTCTCAAACCTACTTTATTACAAATGACACTATAATCCACATCTACTTAGTCAGTGGGTCTTTTTTTTTTGGATTTCTTTCCATACCCTTTGCCACTGACAAACCTCGACTATGTACCTAGTATAGTAGATAAAATCTTGTCTTCAGTCATGCAGGATTTAACTTCTGATGATTGTTGCTAGAGAACAAGCTCATGTAAGCAATCTTATAATTTAAGCAACAAATTAAAACCATAGATAATAATTATAGTTAAAGAAAGTTTAAAAACTAAGGAATATCTAGAAGTTACGTAAATCTCTTGTGATTTGGGGTCGCACACTCTATCTCCCTATCTTTTGTCTATGAGTGTGATGTGCTTTCAACACCACATCGAGTCATGTTAGTTCTCTAGTAACAGGATCTCTCTAAAATATTTTGTGGACATTATTTCATCATGTAATCATAGAGAAAACAAAATAGATATATAGATATGTAATTGTAAATTAAAAAGAAGTCATCTTTACAAGGCTATACTCCACCTCTGCAAAGGACCATGTGTCATATGTATGCTTTGTCATTTGCTTTCCCCTATTTAATTTATTTATGTCACTCATTACCTACAATTAGGTAGAAACATTTGTTATCATTTAACAATAGTTATAAGAATTGCATGTAATTAAGCATAGTCTAAGTATACTATACATTAAGAGTACACTAACTTAAAATATTCAGTAGCTTAGTGCTAGATTAGCTGTAACAACCAGGAAAAAGAAAGAAAAAGAAAAGAAAAGGAAAAAAAAAGAGAAGAGAAAAGCTGAAAATTTTTGAAGAGCTGAAAATTTTCTAAATCTGCTAGCTACAGCCTAACTATAGCGAATGTACCTGTTCGCTATAGCGAGAAATGGTCTAGCTATAGCGAGAGTGCCTTCTAGCTATAGCGAGTGCGGGCACCCCATACAAAAACCAGGGCATTGCTCGACGTAGCGCGCTGTAGTGAAGGCAAGGGTCTGGGACTGATACGAGCTCGCTGTAACGAGGGTTATGGCTCGCTATAGCGAGGGTTAGTCCGAAAAAGCGTGAAAAAAGAGAATTTGACTCTTTAAAGCCTCCCAACCCCTCCTTTCTTCTTCCAACCGACTTAAGCTCCCTCTAAGACAGAGAAAAGGACAGAGGAGAGAGAGAGAAACCTAGAGGAGGAAGGAAGAATAAGAAAAGGTAAGATTTGCATGGCTTTTCTCTTAAAATATTGTTCTTCTCCCCTTTCCCTCTCTTCCTATGGTTTTGATTATTGAAGTAGTTAAGTTTGGAGCTTGGTTCAGAAGAGGGAAAGTGGAAAACCCCTCTTGAAGAAAACCAAAACCCACATACCTTTACTTTTTCTCCTTGCTTCCTTTCTTGAGAGCTTGAGAAAGGAAGGAGAGTTAGTGGATTTCTAGAGAGAGAAAGAACCCCTAGCTTTATGTGCTTAGTAGGGTTGCTAGAAAGAAATCCCTAGCTTATGAATAAAGTGTTAAGAGAGTAATTCTATGTTTCTTGTATGTTTAGGCTCAAGAGAAGTGCTCTCATCTAGAGGTGATTGTGAAACCAACAAAGGAGGAGACAAATTGAAAAGGAAAGTTGGTGAATAGCTAATAAGGTAGCTCTCTCCACCTTCTCTCACGCATAGATGTGTGTTTACATTGTATTACATGTGTGTATGTATGTTTTTAAACCATGAAAAGTATGCTAGCATGATAATGCCTCATGTATTTCAATGATATTTTATGTGATTTTCTTGGCTTTGCTTGAGTATGGAAAAGCTAACAACCCTTTAGCCATGGTGAGGATGAGTCAAGAATCCTAAAGTTGGTTGAGACAAAGCAAAGAATCTCCAAAAAGTGAGGTTGACTCCCAAGAGTAAGGGTTGAGTCTAAGAACCTCTTAAAGAATGGGTGAGGCAAGTCCAAAATCTACAAGTGAGTGGGTGAGGCTAACCCATGTACTTGGCAAGCTCTTATATGTTATGTATGGCCTACTCAAATGTTGAAAATACTTTTCTTATGTTTTCACATGCTAATATGCCCATGCATACATTGTGAGACTTGTTTGCATGCTTTGTGTGTGATTGAATGAGAGATAAGCTATTGAGATTCTTTGAATCTCACTCCCCCTCTCCATCATCCCAACATGCTAGGTGGACCAAGTGAGGCAAAAGATGGGAGCCACCAAGTTTGAAGCTAGGGAGTTTAGTGAAGAATTGTAAAAGAGCCTTTTTGTATTTATTTTATTATTAAGTCAAGAGATGTAATCTAATGATATGATGTAGCACCTATGAATACTTATAAATGAATGTATTCAATGTATATATATATGAGAATTGAATTCATGGTGTATGATGTAGCAAGTTTTGCAATGAATGGTAAGATCTAGCATTCTCCCACGAGTGTATGTGTTAGTGTGGGAGAGTGAGTTTTGCAAATCTGGGTTGTTAGACACTTGAGCCATGTTTGATAGCCCCTATTGATGCTATCCCACGTGCTCATAGAGCTTTAAAAGTAGGAGAAGCCAATTTGAGTCCTTGGAACCCCCTTTTAACACAAGAAAGTGGCACTTTGCCCCCTTATGTCAAAATCTGACCAAATGACATTTCCTTGCCTTGAAATTTGGCATGTGAATAGATCGTGTCTAGATCTTTTTGGGAAGCTAAAAATCAAATCATTTAGAGGACTGTAGAATTTTCTATGACTTTTCAAAATTGGTATCAGAAATTCGGATTTTTAGAAACACTGTTCATTTGGTCAGTTGGGAAATTGTGTCATCCGAGGGGCAAACGTAGACCAATGACTATGAAATTTTGTAGACAGAAACTAGACAGTCACAGTGACTTGTAGCAACTAGAAGCACCTCATTTGGAGGTCTAGAGAGGAAGATATGCAATTTCGAAGTTCCTGCCCAGCATCAGTCATCTTCCCAGACCCGACGTACTGTTCCATCGGTTTCCGGGAGTTTGGTTTAATGAACTGATCTAGAGATATTTTTCCTCTCTAGTTAACATCCACATCTTTCCATAGTGATATCATTTTCAAGATTGGATTTTTTTGGAATTAGTTAGACATTTTTTAAGTCCATATCAGTAAACTGTGACAGCATCAGGAACCCCTCTGACCTGCAGATGATTTCGCGTGTCAAACGCGTTTTGTGTGGGATTTTATGATTTTTATATATTTTTCCCATGAAGTAGACAGTCTAATATTTCTAGAGTGACCAAGAGAGCATATTTTCGACTTTTTTGTATTTAGTTATGAATTTCCAAACTTTGCCCAGAAATGAGGCCAAGTCTGCTGAAAATGAATCTACATGTTTCATATCCCTTTTTGCTTTCCATGGGTTTAAAGCATGTTTTTGGGATTAAAATAAGTTGTAATGGTGCAATTAAATATGAGGATGCATATAATGAGCTCACTCAGTCCATGTGACACTAAAATGCATTTTAACCATGCCACAATGTAAAGAAAGTGTAAGCATCTAAGGAAGGGAGATCTCACTTTAGTCTTCCTAGATGTATATAAGCATGTAAGGCATGATGGGTATAAGTTAGAAATGATGGTGTTACATTAGCACTCCTAGTCTATAAGGTGTACATCAGCTGGTCAAACTGTACATCTATCCTCATTTGTATCTAATAGTTTGACTAGGTCATACAACTTAGTCTTCCAATTCTTGAATAGTGTTCGTAAAGTGCTTATAGTGAAGTGCTTCATCAATAACTCAGATTGACCTTCACGTGGTTCAAATTTGTCCTACAAATCATAAACATAAATAATTATAATTATGTATGTAAAGATTTAGTTTACCAATAAAATTAAATATCATTTAGATTACATAATTGTTTATGTTACCTTAACTTTTAATCATATGACTTTGCCATATTTTTCTTATTGAGCAAGCCAATCCCCATCTTTAAATAGTACAATGGTCCAGACTACCTAACCACAATAACTACAGAACCTTCGAGCCCCCTCTCCAACAGCCCACTTGAGGTCTTTAAAGATGTCAATGACAATCTTTCCACCATATTTTGTCTTTGTATCAATAGACACACACTTATACCTCCCTTGCCTTTTCTTAATATTACTGCAAGAAGCTGAATAAGGTATGTAGGTCATCAAAAACATGCACATGTCAATGTATATGTATATGTATGTGTCGAGGGGAAGGGGGAAGTAAACCATACATAGACAAAATCCAAATATAATTATACCTGCACTATGTTGATTTAGTGATGGCTACATGGTAAGAGAATCCTCATGCTCTTGTTGTGTCACCAATCGTGCCAATATGGGTGGAGTATACTCCTTGCACTCTGAAGCATCCCCTATTGCTTGCCCCAACAATGGTGTCACACTACCTTAGTGGTCGCATCTCAATCGACTACTACCATGTTCATTTCCTCTTCCACCTCTTCCTCATATCCTCCCGCATCCACCACCTAACATTTCATGAAAAATTTCAAATACAATGTAAGATACAGTAGTTCGAACCTAGACACTAAGGTGATGACAAAACCATATGTAAAAAAAAAGTGAGTTCTAATAGTTCAAATGCATTTACACTACCACAAATAGATTTATTCTATGTTATCATTAGTGTCATCGGTGTCATCCACATCATCCTTGTAACACCATAGTTATCTAGTCTTTCTTGCTCATTTCTTAGTGACACTCCATGAAAAGGGGAAATTGGCACAGAAATTCACTTAAAATATTCCATTATTTTTGCGTTACGTCGAATTTAAAATTTTCATTTCATGTCCCGTGGACCCTTTCAACTTCCCTATGTCATTCTCCAATTTGATTACTTGCATACAACTCAAAAACATCTTAAAATGTTGCCAAAAACTCGAGTTTATAGCATATATACACAAAATAATGCAAGTTAGTCTCGGGTGCAACTTGACAAATTTTTGGTGTAATTTTGAAAAATCATAAATAAATCTAAAAAAATTGAAATCAAGTAACCCATAGCTTTCTGGAAATTAAATTTATACTAAAAATAATTTCAAGCCATAAAAATATTATTTAGACCACGTTTGATAACAGAAAAGTGACATAGGTCAGGTTGTCTAACGTTTTTGATATAGTTTACTAATATAAACTTTAAAAATGTATAACTAATTCCACAAAAATCTAATTCAAGCAAAATATACCAATTTGGAAAGTTAAAGATGTTAAATTTAAGAAAAAAATAATTCCAGACCAAGATATACACGTTTAGTTACTAAAAACTGATGGAATAGTACATGAACTCTGCTAGTGCTACTGGTACTAACATAAATTTTAGAAAATTATTTCTCCCTCTACAGACCTCCAATTGAGGTGCTTTCATTTGGAATACATCACTGTGAGTGTCTAATTTTTTCTTATAAAATTTCTTAACCATTGGATATCATTTGCCCTATAAATGATAGAGATGAAGTTTCTAACCATATGTACAGTACCACTATCAAAATTGTAAATTTTTGCCAACTTTGAAAATTTACAAAATATTCTATAGAACTCCAAATAATATGTACTTTACTTTTCAAAAAGCTCTAGATAAGGGCTATATGCATGCCAAGTTTCATGAGCAAATTCGTTCATTTGGTTAAATCTTAACGTAAGGTTACATATTGGCCATTTTAGGCCTCTTAATGGGTCACATTGGGTCCATTTTTGCTTTTAACTTTTCTAAGACCACTTGAGTACATGGGAAAGCATGAGAATAGTCTACTAAATGTGTTTCAAGGGTTTAACAATCTAGATTTCACAATCTCACTCTCCCACTTGATGCTACAAACAAGAGACATACATATGCATTCTTGCCATATAAGGTCAAAACCATGCAATATCATACATTTGCTTCCAATTCTCATATATACATCACATATTCATATAATTACATATGTTTAAGAGCTTATACATCATATACATGATGGAAATACATCATTTGACAACCATATAGTTATAATACAAGCATTTTACAAGCATTTTACAATCATTTTGTCAATATCCTTGCCTCAAAGGGCGGTGGCTCCCATTTCCTTGCCTTCTTGATTCACCTAGACATATTAGATAATGGGGAGGGAAGAGTGAGATTTTAGGAATTTCAATAGCTCTTCTCTCTTTCAAGCACACATAATGGATGCAATTTCAATTCTACAAATGTATGTATGGTTATCTTGAAAATCATGAACATACATGGAGCATTTCTTTCATTCAAGAAGTCACATAATTCATACATAGGCTTGCTAAGCCAATGGTTTAGCCTCACCCATTCTCCTTGGGACTTTAGACTTGTCTCACCCATTTTTAAAGGACTTTTGACTAAGCTTCACTCTTTCTAGAGAATTTTGGCTTTGTCTCATCCATTCTTAGGGACTTTTGGCTCTTCTTCACCCTAGCTATGGGACTTTTGGCTTCACCACACTCAAGCAAGTTAAACACATTTATAAAATCATCTTTCTAGCATATAAACAAAGCAACATGGTACCATGACATGTACATACATACTAGAAACATGTTTCACAGTTTAAACATACACACATACATTCAAAAACAAGAAAACACCCAAACATGCATGAGAGAAAGGAAAAAGAGCTACCTTGGATATAAGAACACACTTTCTTCCTTGAAAATTCTTCCTCTCCCTCGACTAAACACTCACAAGGAGATGAGGCTTGATTTCTTTGGCCTAAACACATTAAATGGGATCTAGTTATACTTTTGAAACAAATTCTAACGTCACACATACACTAGAGAAGCTAGGTGGCTCATATGGTTCAATTATAGTTCCATAAAGCATGTAATGAAGCAACACTAATAACTTATGATCTTGGCTTTATTCTTTCTTTTAATCTATGACTTTTGGCTCCATTTAAACTCCTTGGAGCCCTTACACAATCATTTTAAGGAACCTATCTATAGCTTGCTTCTTTAAGCTATATTATGGAACCTATACTTCCATCTCATATCCTAGGCTTCCTAAAGTTTTTCCAAAGCTTTCCCTCACACTCTCCCATCATATATGATACAAATATAGTCTTGAAAGAAATTAAAACATTCCCTAAGTTTGACTTCTAGTTCAGGTCGAGATAAGCGCCATAAATGGAATCCATGGAGTTTTTAATTTTTCCTTGAAGGAAGAGCCACTTGGAAAGCTTTCTAAGGCTCTTAACAACTCATACAAACATTCACATAGCCTTGGGGACTCTTAGATAAAATCATAGTTTAGGTTGTTGCTTTGAATCCCTAACTTTCCTGTCTTAAATTTTCTTAGATTTTCTTCCATTATCTTTGCATTTCTTAGGTTCCCATAGCCTAAACCTTAGGTTTCTTACTTAGTTTTGGTCAAAAATTTTTCCTTCTTGGCTGTTCTCTCTTGGCTAAAATTCACTCTAAAAGGAACAAGAAGGAAGAAGCATGGAAGACAAGAAATTCACCTTGATTTCTAGTTTTCCTTGGATGCTCTCTTTTGCTTTGCTTCTCCTCTCTAAATTCAAAATTCTCCTCCCTAGTCTGAGCTCAAATCAGCACCAAATCATACACCAAAACTATGAGAAGAAAGAGAAAGGAAAGGGGGAAGAGTTTAGTAAAGCAAAGAGTAAGAAAAAATGGCTAAAACTCACACTTGCAAGGCTTGCTTCCTCCTTTCTTTGGTCCCCCTTTGTGTGCCACTTCCAGTAGCTCTTCTTTCTATTTTCAACTATCAAAAAGTTAATCATGAGGTGGGAGAGAATTCTAGACATTTTTTAAGAAGCACCAAATCACTTTTTACAACATTTCAAATTTACAATTTAATCCCTCTTCTTGGTTTTGTCCAATTGGGCTTATTTTAACTCCTTTTCGAGAACTTTTTTTCCATCATAAAATTTAGATTTTATAACTTATAAAATACCTTTGGAACCACTTAATTTGGAGCTAAAATCTTCCCGAACGAATCAGTCAAAAATTGGATCAACGTCATTAAAAAATGAACACCGGAGGAGTTTTAACTGTCTCGGGGCTTTCTATGATTTTTAGTGCCTCTGAGAACTTCAGAGAGCTCAAATTTTTCATTTAAAAATCCTTCCTTGGTGTTTTCTAAAAAGTACCCGAAATTACGAAAATGCCATTATGCTTTCAGTAATTTAATCGCACCACTCTGTCTCTAATTTTTGGGCATCTTAAACCTTAGATCCTCATTTTCTATTATTTAAAATTTTATCCTAATTTTATTTGACCTCAAATCATTCTCTCGAGGGAACTTTCTTTTATATCCGATACATTTCATATGTTTATGGAGAAACTGAACATGACTTTTCTCACATGTATGGAGGGACCGGATGTTACAATCCTTATTGAGTATGTCTTCCCCATCTTCATTTGTAGGCACATCCTTGTCATTATCATCAATGAATTTATCAACTGCATCAATTGTGTTCGGCCTACTTGGATGGGGGCATTCACATGAATAGAAACAATATAATTATATATACTACATATAATTATATAAAATGTATAAATATAAATAATATAATTAATTTATTGACAATTTTTTTATCTTACTTAATTTGTTTATTTTTTATTTATTTAATTTAGTTTGTTTTATATTTTTGTTTTTATCTTTATTAGATAGTTATCTAAATTTATTAGGATTATGTTATCTAGATTAATTAATATAAGGAAAGACTAACTAATGTCTCAACTATATATCTTAATCTTATATAATATGTATAAATATAACCAATATAATTATTTAATATTAATAATAAAAATAATTTATTTACATATATTTTTATTTTAGTTATTTTTTATTTGTCTTAATTATTTAATTTAGTCAATTTTATATTTCATTTTTATCTTTTTATTTAGGAATTGTTATCTATATTAAACCTATGTTTCAACCTTAATCCAAGACCAAACAAGACAATTATATCATCTTTATGAGATAATTAAAATTTTAGAGGTCAAAGTGAGACTAAGAGAGGAGAGTTTTTGAAGTTCAAATATCAATATGAAGGATGTTGAACAACGATGTCATTTTTTAGTTAATTATTGAAATTTTAATAGATATTGAACATATTTATTTCATAAATTATTAATTATCTTGTTAATTAATAATTAAATAACTATAATAAAATTATGTAGTTGATTTACTTTTTTTAATTATAGATTAAGGATTAGATAATTCTTAAAACTAGATAAAGAATAATTAAAAAGAAACTACCAATAAATATTACATAAAAAATAGTTTATGTGATAAATTTATTCCTTGAGATTATTTAAACTAAAGAAATATTCATTTTTAAGGGATAATTATTAAAATTTTAATAAATATTGAACAAATTTAAATTTTGTAGTTCAATTCCTATTATATCTATCTTTCAATAATTAGCAATTTAATTAAAAATAAAAAAAATAAATAGAATTATGTTTTTAGTTTATTTTTCATTTTTGACCAATGATTAGTTTGCAGGCAAACTTGATGGCAGCAATTAGCCTCATTTTATATGGTTGTGCATTGCAACACCTATGCTTTGGTGTTGTTTTAGATATTAAAAGGTATTTATCTTTCCAATAGGAAGTTGCGATCAACCACTTTCAGAAAAGCTAATGGAAGCACAAATTCACTTGCTAATTTTGCTAATTCTCTTCCCCTTGGTTTCATGTTTTGTATTAATTTTTATTTAAATATTTTTTTACTCTCTTAATTTAGTTTTTAAAGCTTAAATTTTAGATTTATTTGTACAATTTAAATTTTTAATTTAATAATAAAGAATTAGAAATAAAAGTTTCTATCTTTTGTAGTCATAAATAACAAATTAAAAAATTATATATCTTATGATAGACATTATTTAATGTTAGTCAAAATATTCTCTCATCTTTATCTTGATATTCTTTAACTCTTAATTTGAATTTTGTAATCTAATTTATATTATATCTATCTTTCAATAATTATCTCTTCAATTAGAAATTAAAAAATTAAATAGAATTATATATTAGGTTTATTTTTTATTTTTTTACTAGTGATTAGCTTGCAGGCTGATTCGATAATAACAATATATCAACCTTATCTTAGATGGCAATTGTAATACCCATTTGTTCTAAAAAGTCCTAATTATTAAAGGAGTTCTCCTAAATAGAAGGATTTGAGACCAAATAAAATTAGAACAATAATTTACAAAATTAAAAATGAGGATACAATACTAAAGAGGCCCAAAAACTAGAGTCAAAATAGTTAAATAAAATCAAACAAAAATTAGTGGTATTTTCATAAATTTGAGTACTTTTTAAAAAATTCAAAGGAGAGATTTTTAAATAAAAAAATTAAGTATTTCGGAGTTCTTAGAAGC
Source organism: Erythrophleum ivorense (assembly GCA_026724425.1). NCBI lineage: Eukaryota > Viridiplantae > Streptophyta > Magnoliopsida > Fabales > Fabaceae > Erythrophleum > Erythrophleum ivorense. Next base: position 42,952,644 of record JAIUCV010000005.1, read on the forward strand.
CCCAAAAACTATAGGAACTTATGGAATGGTCAAAACCCCTCTAATTTAAATTTTAGAGTGTCGGTTGATCAAAATTTTGACTGAATCATTCGATAAAGTTTTAAATCCAATTTGAGTGAAATTAAAGCTATTTTATAAATTAGAAGACCTATATTTCATGATAAAAAAGATAGTTTTCAAAAAGGAATTGAAATGAGCCCAATTGGACAAAACCAATAAGATGGACTACATTACAAATTTAAAAAGTTGTAAAAAATAAATTTTTCTCCTCTTAAAAATGTCTCGCATATGCTTTCTCTCTTGACCAACTTATCTTCACTCCAAAATAGATCTAAGAGCTGCTTTCTAAGGCCACAAGAGGGGAGGCCAAGGAAGGAAGAAGAAGCTTTGAAAAGTTAAAGAGTAGAAACAAATTGAAAAGGCTGTTGGAAGTATAGTAAAGCACCTTTAAAAAGCTTCCTAATAAGGTAACTTCTCATGGTCCTTATTGCTCCTTCTTCTCTTATGTAATTCAACTAGAATTGAGACCATATGTTAGGGGCCTTATTTTGATTGGTACTTAGTAGGAAGTGAGGCTTTGAGGCATGGGAAACCAAATGGCATAATTAAAATTCAAAAAGAACCATTACATAGCAACTTATGGCTCTTAGGGTTTTGTATGCACCTTGGCAAATATAAGACTTTCTAATGGTAATTTAGGATGTGTAAGACTATATATGAGTTCATAAGACATCTAATAAGCTTTATGGATGGCAAATTTCCTAGGAAAACCAAGAAAGTCCCATAGACTCCAAGTATTGTATGCATTTTGGCCTTAAGGGGGAAAAGACACCTAGGGAGGTTTTTCTTTAATTCCAATGTTAGAAATAGTCTAGATACGAATTATAAACACTAAAAGAACCATTAGTTTTAATTTAGAAACCATATTTTGAAAGTTGGAAGTTAGTTTCCCTTTTTAAGACATAAAAAAGCAACTTGAGTTTGGCTCCTTTGAGTGAGTTGGAGATGACTCTAATAACTTTAAATGAAGTCATATGACTTAGATTGAGTGATAAATTGGAGCCAAGATCTTAAATTATAGGAGTTGCTTCATTATGCCTTGTATGGAACCATAATGGTGGCATAAACTAGAGATAGCTTGTGTAATGTTTATATGATAGCTTATGTAATGTTTATATGAGGCTAGAGATGGTTCCAATGATTGAATTGTATCTTGTTTGATGTGTCTAGGCCAAGTGAATCAAGTCCCTCCTAAGTGTGGGTATGAGGGCAAGCCAAGGAAGGGAGGAAACAAAGGAAGAATTTATCTTCTTGAATCAAGGTAGCTCTTTATCTTTTCTTGTATACATTTCTTGATTGTATGATTGTCATTGAATACTTGTATGTGTGTTTGAATCATGAGACATGTCATTTGTTATTAGTTCGTTGCTATGGTACCATTATACTTCTAAATTGCTTTTGAATTGTGAAAATGTTCTTTATAGGTGAAGTTGTGTCAAAAGTCTATAAAAATGGGTGAGACAAGGTCAAAAGTCTCAAGAATGAGTGAGGCTAAGTCAAAAGTCCTAAAAAATGGGTGAGACTAATCCAAAAACTTTAAATAATAAGTTAAGGCTAGACCAAAAGTCTTTAGAGCTTGTTCTTGACTTTGACATATTTATGTGATATGGAAATTATAATTTGAATGATTCTTAGAATTATTTGGTGCATACTTCTATCCTTTGACATGAATATATGTCTTATTTACTTACTTGAAATGGTGAAAGAGCTATTGAAATTTTTTGAATCTCATTCTCTCCCATTTTCTATCTACCCATGTCTAGGTAAAACTTAAGGAAGAAAAAATAGGAGCCAAGGAACATGAACTGTAATACTTTGACAATAGATTAGTTTTTAATTTAATTAAATGTCAAAGTTTGTATGTATGAATTATTTTTTAGATGTAAACCCTTAAGCAATTATAAAAACATGTAAATAAAGTATATGAATCAAATTTGGAGACATATGTGAGAAATTGTATGATTTTAGCATATGGGAGCCTTGACTTGAATGTGTATTTATACATGTGCAATAATGAATTTGAGTTTTATGATATTTGGACCATTTGGAATGCTTATATATGTTGTATTTATGCTATAACACTTGCTCAAATGGTCATGGATGTTATGGAAGTCCATTTAGTGCATTTTGACCCTTTTATGATACCAAAAAGTGCCAAATTCTTAAGATAAACCACAAACTAACCAAATAGATGAATTTGTGCATGAAATTTGGCAAACTTTTCATAGAGCCAAAAAATACTCAATTTGGAACTCTAGAGAATTTATTATGAATTTTTAAAATTGGCCAAATTATGTAGATCTATCAAAGTTATTGTTTATATGGTCAGTATGCTTCTCTGTGTCATTCGTAGGGTGAATGAAATCTAATGCACATGAAATTTTACAAGCATAAACTAGACATAATAAGCTTTCTATACCACCGAGAGCATCCCATTTAAATCTATATTGAGGGAAATATGAATTTTTGAAATTTGATGTCAATTGCAAGACACCACCCAGACCAGTGTTACTGTTTCATCGGTTTTCGTGAGGCAAACTTAGTTGTCTTGATTTAGAATTATTTTTAGTCATTAATTAACATCTAAAGTTTTCTAAAAGGGTATAATTTGCATGATTTGGATTTTTTTAGAATTAGTTATGAATTTTTGAATTTCATATCAGAATGTTGAACCAAAAAAAAAACTGCACTTGAACTTGAATTTGTGTTGCTCACTCTAAACCTAAAATGGTAGCTATGAATTGTGGTATTTCTGGTCTATTAAGTATATTATGGATGAGAGGAAATGTTGGTAAGGCCAAATGGTCCATATGATTAGAATTGAATTATTTTGGCTTACGATAACGATTAATTCCATTGCTAAAAGTAGTAATTTGATAAAAATAAAACTTTTTATGCCACTTGTGATATAGTTTTGATGATATCTTGATATGATGTGACAGCAGTGAATCACAACACTTGTGCTAATTTTGCTAATTCCCTTCCCTTTCATTTTCATGTTGTGTATAATTGCCCTAATAATTGTATCCCTTATTCAACTATTGACCTTTAGGGAGTTACTCATCCTAGGCTTATGTAATTACTTTCCATGGGTGTGAGCCTCGATATTGATTTCCCCAAAAAACAAAAAGAATGAATAAAAAACTATTGATAATTGATATATAAATTAAAAAATAGTTTAAGTGATAAACATACTCTCTATATTATCTAAAATAAATTATGTTAATTTTTATGAAATTATTATTAAAATTTTAAAGATTAGATAACACCTAAAACTAGATAAAGTATAAAAATAAAAACTATTGATAATTGATATATAAATAAAAAATTAGTTTAACTTATAGATATATTCTTTGAGATCCTTAAAATTAAATTAATATAATTTTAATTTTTATAAGATAATCATTAAAATTTTAATAAATATTATACAAATTTATTCTTTTTTCTTTTTTATTACAATATATAAATATCATAGAAATAAAATTAAGAAAATATGCAACAATTTAATTGGTTAAGGTGTCTTTGATTTTATATTTTTAAATATTTAATAAATATTATAAAAATTTATTTCATAAATTTATAATTATTTCTTCAATTAAAAATTAAATTTTTATCAATTTATAAATGTACATCACATTTTCTTTGTGAAGCTATCATAGGAAAATAATAATCGTTAAGTTTTTATTCTCAAATTTTTAGTAAAAACAATATATATATATAACTATGAAGAATAATTGAAAACAAACTGCTAATAATTATTCAAGGAACAAAAAATAGTTAATATGATAAATATATTTTTTAAAATTATTTAAAATAAATTAATATTAATTTTTATGCAATAGTTATTGAAATTTTAATAAGTATTGTACAGATTTGTTTCATAAATTTGTAATTGTATTTGTTTATTCAATTAGAAATTAAATAATTATAATAAATTTATTATTTGGTTTACTTTTTTTTATTATTGATTACTAATTAGATAACTGATAAAAGTAGATAAAGAATAAATAAAAAATTGATAATTGACATATAAATAAAGAAATTGCTTAAGTGATAAATATATTATTTGAGATAATTTTAATACATTAATATTATTTTTATAAGATAATTATTAAATTTTAATCACTGATGTATTAATTTGTAATTATCTTTTTAATTGGACATTAAATAATGATAATAAAATTATCTTTTTGGTTTGTTATTTAGTTTTAATTAATGATTAGATAGCTCCTAAAACTAGATAAAAAATAATTAAAAGGTAGCTCCGAAAAATACATTACTAAGATCTTTCACTCACTTCATCACATCTATTAGACAAAACAAAACATTCTTCCATAAGCCCTCTAAGAAGGATATCATAACATGCAAATCTTATTAAAGAAGAAGAAAAGCTTAATGAAGAGAGAAAAAAAAGAAGAGTTTGGGTGTGAACAAGTATTCAAGAAGAGAACGCAAATATGGTTTATGATTGGAAGAAAGGAAAAAGATAAAATTTAGGATTAAATTAAGTGTTTTTATATTTTTTATAAAATTATTTTCTAAAAAATATGATATATATATATATAATTCTAAACAAATTTTATCATATAATATTAAATGATAAATGAATAAATATTAAACATGCAAAGATTTTAAATCTAGACTGGTTAATAAATTGGTGGAAACACTAGTTTAGAATTAATTAATCTCACTATAATTGAATTGTGGTCGAAGTGATGATAATTAAATATATTTCTTAAATTTTATGTATTAAAAAAATATAATAAATAAATTTTAATATTTAATTACTAATTACATGCTTTTTAAAATGTTTAAGAAGTTATTTTTAATTAAAAATAAAAATTACCTATAATTAAAATTTTAAAAAAAAATTGATATTGATCCTTTTGGCTTCCCAAATTATATTAATAACCAAATTATATTAATATTTCACTATCATTAAAAAAAAAGAAAAAAAAGCAAAGGGCATAGAAATAATAAATTAGAAAAAGTAATTTATGAAATGAAAAAAAATTAACTAAATTAAAAATATGGTTATAATTATAAATAGTATGTCACACTATAGCAAGGTATCATCCAAAATACATCACAAGTGGCATTTATATATTATTTTAACCAATTTACCACTTTTAGCAGCAAAAATAATCAACATGTAAGGCCAAAATAATTCATCAATAGCCAAATGGACCATATGAGCTTACCAAATATAATAACTATTCTCAACACATTTATTCAACCATGAATAGCATATTTGGAAGCTCAAAATCAAATGACAAGTCGTATTCTACAAAACCATATCACCACATGCACTTAGCCATGGGCCCATGAGTTTCCTTTAGCCTAAATGGGTTCAAAATTTAGTTAAATGGGCCATATGAGATTACCAACACTTTCTTCCATCTATAATATACTCAACTATAGCAAATCATCACAATTTATCACATAATTTTCAAGTTGGAAGCCATTTTCCTTAAACTAGAATTTTTAGGCCTCGAGTTCCAAGGACAATTTATAAATATGAAGTTTGAAAATTCATAACTAATTATAGAAAAATTGAAATCAAGCAGACCATACCATTCTAGAAATCTGTGGACATCTACTTTCAAGTAAAAATATTTCTAGATCAAGAAAATAGCATTTAGCCCACGAAAATCAATGATGTAGTACTGGAGGTCGAGCTAGATTACTATCACTTACCTCTAACTTCAAAAATTCATGATATAAATCCAAATGAGGTGATTTTAATGGCTATGGAAAGCTTATAATGTCTTTGTAAAATTTCATAAGCATTAGATTTCATTTGACCCATGAATGATGGAGGAAAAGAAACTGACCATATGAACAGCACACAAACCAAATCTACATACTTTTTTTTAATTTTAAAAAATCATAATAAATTATCTAGAGGTTCAAATTAGATACTTTTTAACTCTGTGAAAAGCTCTAGATAAGAGCTATATTCATGCCTAGACTAGTTCAATTGGTTAAATTTTGGTTTGGCTCAAGAATATGGCACTTTTGGTACCATAACAGGGTTAAATTGGTTCCAATTGATCTCCTAACCATTCCACCACCAATTGAACACGTTTATAAGCATAAACACATCATGTATAAGCTTTTCAAGTGGTCCAAAATGTAACACTATAATTTCTAGCTCATGTCTATCATCATTTACATGTTCATGTGACATGTTCCATGAAGAAAGTGAGAAATTTCATTAAAAATAATACATTTTCTTGCGTTGCGTCGTATGTAAAAATTTCACTCCGTGTCACATGGATCGTGTTATCTTACATCATACTTTCTTGTATTTAATTACATGAATACAACTCATTTGGATCATAAAATGTGTCCCACAACTCATGGAACTCAAAGGAGAACTCAAAATAAGCATATTAAATTTTGGCCAGATTGGACTCCTTTTCTGACCAAACTTTGGAAGTTCATAATTAATTCTAGAAAAATCAAAATCATATATTCTTAGCCATTATGAAAAGCTACAAATGTCTACTTCACATTAAAAATATTTTCAGACAATAACATCCATCATGGAGGACGTTTGACATCCAAAAAGATCCAGAGGTCTCTACTGCCTGGGCTGCTGTTTCAGATTACTAATACAAACTTCTAAAATTTATAACTAATTCTATAAAAATTAAAATCACACACATTTAGTCATTCTGGAAATCTAAAAATGTTAAATTTATGCTAAAAATAATTCCCAAATGAAAAAAAAATATTTTTAGCTATTGAAAATCTATGGAACAATGACTGGACTTCTGGGGTGCTACTACTACTGACAACCAACTTCAAAAATGCATAACTCTTTGCTCAGACCTCCAAATGAGGTGATCTTAGTAGCCACAAAAACCTTATGACCTCTAATTTATGATTGTAAAAGTTCAAAAGCATTGGAAACCATTTGCCTATCGGATGACACAGAATACAAATATGCTAGTGTGAACAGTGCACATACCATAATCAATAGAAAATCCCAACTTTAAAAATTTATCAAATATTCTCTAAAACTCCAAAAATTATGTTCCTTAAATTTCCAAAAATATCTCAATAAGATCTAATTTTATACTAAATCTCATATCAACAAGAGCTCATTTGGCTAAAAAGTGACATAGAGTTCCATAATGATCAATTTTGACTTCATATAGGGTACTAAAGTTGCCAAATGGATTTCCTTTGGTCTTGGAACCTTTTGGGCAAATCTAAAAGTATATTTAAGACTTATGTGAGTTGGTCAAATGGTTCCAAACTTCATGCATCTCATTTTGGCCATTCAACCCCCACTTATACACATATCCATCAAACTTTCAATTCTCATACTTTGGCATTAGATACTCAAAACATATGCTAGAGGTCATACATCATATCCATACATATAAACATTACATAATGGTGTATTTATACATGTCTCAAGGGTCATGGTATATTTACAACAGCATATACTTTGTGAAGCCTCATTATGGATTCAAAAAGAATTAAAGCTAGGCCTAGGCTTGTCAATCTCCTTCTTTCATGGTTGTTGGCTCCCTTCACCATAACTACTTAGTTCACCTAGCATGATAGAGTATTGGAGAGGAGGGAATGAGATTCAAAGAATCCCAATAGCTCATCTCTCATTCAATCATACATAATAGATGCAAACAAGTCTCATAAATGCATGTATGGTCATGTTGACATGTGCAACCATTCAAGAAGTATTTTCATCACTTGAGAATATCATACATAGTATACAAAGGCTTGCCAAGCAAGTGGATTGGCCTCACCTAATTTCTTGTGGATGTTGGACTTGCTTCACCTATTCTTTAAGACATTCTTGGACTCAACCATGCTTTTGAGAGTCCATCTTATTTTTGGGAGACTCTTTGTTTTGTCTCAACCAATCTTAAGGGTTCTTGGCCTCACCATACTCAAGCAAACCTAAGCACACATCAAAACATCATATGAAACATAATATGTCATCATAAAATCATGGCATATGAAATCATGCTAGCATACTTTTCATGGTTTGAAAATACATATACACACATTCTAAGACAAGCTAACACACATCCATGTATGAGAGAAGGTGGAGAGAGCTACCTTACTTGCATTTACACACTTTTTTCTTAAGCCTTGAGTCCTCTCCCTTGACCTCACACACCCAAGAGGGTGGAGATCATTTGTCTTAGCCTAGACACATTATATGGAAGCTAATTACACTCTTGAAACAAGTTAGGACATTAAACTTATATTTAAGAACATACTTGGTTCCATAAGTCACATAATAGTTTCATAAATGGCCTATTGAAGCAACCATCATGATTCAAGTTCTTGGCTCCATTTAAGGTCTCTTGACCTCATTTAAGGTCCTTGGAGCCATTACATAAATGGCCTATGGAAGCAAACCTAGGCCTCTTGACCTCATTTAAGGTCCTTAGAGCCATTACATATTCATTTACAAAAGCCTAGACACAAGTTGCTTCATAAGGTCACATTATGGAAGCCATTGCCTCATCTCCTAATCCATAGCTTCTAAATTTTTTTCTAAGGGTTCCTCCCACCTTCTACAATCATAAAAAGTCTCAAACCAAGGTTAGAATAAATTAAAACACTTCTTAACCTATTCAAGTAGCCTAGGCCGAGACATAAGGGGGAAGAAGAGTTCATGGCCTTCTTGATTTTTCCTTGATGGGAGACACACTTTGGAGGCCTCCTAGAGGTCTTAGGAGCTCAATCAAATACTCACACATGTAAGGAAACTCATATATCAAATCAATTTTTGCAAAGTGTTTAAGAGCTCTACACTTTTCTAACTTGGAATTCCTTGGTTTTGCTTGCAATTTCTTGGCATATTCCAAGTTCCCACACTCTAATTTCATGGTTTCTTATTAGTTCTAGGTGAGAACTTTCCTCCTCTAGATGGTTCTATTTTTAGGTGTTACACACACAAGGAAGAGCAAGAAGGAAGAAGTAACAAAAAGCAAGAAATTACCTTAGGTTTAACCTTCTTTCAAGAGTGTTTCTTCTTGCCTTAACTTCTTCTTTAGATTTCTAACTTTTCCCCTTTGGTTCAAGGCCAAAACAGAACCATTTCACTCACCAAAAACATGGAAAGATAAAGCAAAGAGAGGAGAGGAAGGCTTCAAGAAGAAAGACTATGGAAATTCCTACCTTTTGTTAGCCTTTTCTTCCTCCTTTTGAGCTCTCTTTGTGCATCTCTCTCCCTTGGTCTCATGCTCTATTTTGGGCAGAACGAAGGTCTGTTAATCAAAGGCCAAAAGAAAATGTGCTTTAAGAAGGTGAAGAGTCCACTTTATGTACTTTTCTATTTTACATTTTAGTCCCTATTCTTTGTTCTTATCATTTTAGCTCAAATCAACTCCTTTTTGAAATCTGTCTTTTCCATTATATTCTTTAGGCTCTTAATCATAATAATTGCCTTAGGAATCACTCGAAAAAGATCTAAAACCATTCTGAACCTTTTGATTAAAGTTTCGATCAACCGACGGTTGAAATCGTTCACCGGAGGGGTTTCAACTGTTCTAAGAGTTCCCATGGTATTTAGGGCCTCTGAGAATCTCAAAAAGTTCAAATTTTCTATTTAAAAATCCCTCATGTGACTTTTCAAAATTTTTCAAAAATTATAAAAATGCCCCTACTTTCTTTGGTAAATTTTCTGAGCTCTTCTAACTCTGATTTTTGGGCATCTTAAACTTTAAATTCTCGTTTTCTAATATTTAAAATTTTATCATAATTTTAGTTGGCCACAAACCCTTCTATTTTTGGGACTTCCTTTTATATTTAGCCTATTTCTAACGTTTACGGAGAAACCGAGCATCGCGTTTCTCACATTTACGGAGGGACCGAATGTTACACAAAATATCATTGATAACTCCCTAATTTATGATATAAAAAGGATTATATTTGAGATCTAATTAGGGAGTCAAATGCTTTCTTCTTGATTAATAGAGTTAAAATGAATTCAATCAAATAAAATAAAGAAAGTGTTTTATTATGTTATCTTTAGCAGTTTGAGCCTCACTTTATGATTGATTTCAATTTCAGGAAAGATAAAAGAAGAAAGAAAGAATTGAGAAAAGAGAAGGAAGCTGAGAAGTGAGAAAGTTCCAGTGGATCAAACATTTTCGCTACAGCGAAGATCCAACTCGCTATGGTGAGAACACGCTTTCGCTATAGCGAGTGAGGTACTTCGCACAGCGAAATAGCGAAGCATACAAATTCCAGGGAGAAGCTCGCCATAGCGTAGCAGTAGCGAGAAAAGAAGAAATCTAGGAACTCCAAGAGATCTCGCTATAGCGAGAAGCACTCCTCGCCATAGCGAGATCGGACTCTGAAACGCACAGTTTTATTTATCAAGCTATAGAAGACAGGAAGAAGTAGGGTTTTGATTCATTCAGCATATAGAAAAAGTTCTGGCCGACTAAGAGAGAAGAAAAACGCATCAAGGGTGTGGGAGAAGCTTCAATTTGATCGGGAATTCGTCAATTCTATTGATTTCTCTTCCGATTAGGTGTTTCTACTCCATCTACCCTCTTAGTTGATGATATTAAACATGTGTGCTGAACTTGTCTGTGGATTTCAAGCCATGAGCGGCTAGATTTTGTAATCCTTAGGGATTTTATGAACCTTTTATCTGTAGAGATTATTTTCCCTTGTTGATTCTGCAGTTTATTGAGAATAGTATTGTTTAATCTGAAATATATTTCATTCTATTGGGTGGCCTCCTTTAGTTTGATTGTGGATTGAGTAATTAACCTTTGATGGAAGGAAATTGCTTATAGACCATTGGTTAAACAACTTAGGATTAGATATAATCTGATTTGCACTTGAGATAGAAATATTTTCAAGGGCCCTAGGTAGTCGAAAGAAGGTCTGCACTTAATCAAGTATTAACCTCTCCTTGAGACATCAAGAGTGAGTGGATATAAGGGTTCAATTGAATCGAAAGACAATTGCACCTACTTTAACCTTGACTCTAAAATTTGCTTTAAGCTGTTTAATTAAAAGGGAAATAATTGACATTTGATAAAAAGGGGATTAAAATTCCTAAGGTGTTTCTGATTGCATAATTCTAATACAACTATCGTTTATTATTTGTCTTTGCATCATTCTCATAAATCCATCTACAATTTGATTGTTTAACTAAAATGAACATGAGAACTCTAATGCCTAATTGCCAATTGTATTGATTCTTTGAGGGAACGACCTTGATTCATCACGTACTACACTTGCGACCCGTACACTTGCGGTGTCATAATTTAGTGAGCATCAATCATACATCTCAAACTCACCCTTCCATATGCATACATACACATTCAAGAATGGGTTCTCAAGTGGTCAAATCACATTTTCTCATTCATTTGGCTTCAACTTTGGTTCATACACTATATTTACATACTTTTACATTTGCTTAAAGGTTTACATCTAAATAATAATTCATTCATATAAACTTTGATATTTAATTACATTAACAGCTACACTAATGTCAAAGTATGGCCAATCATGCTCCTTGGCTCCCATTTTGTCTCCTTGAGTTCCATCTAAACATGGTAAGATAGAAGAAGGAAGAGGTGAGATTTAAAGAATTTCAATAGATCAAATACCCTTTCAAGTAAGCAAATAAAGTATATAATTATGTCAAAGAATACAAGCATGCTATAAACACTTTCAAGAACCATTCAATTCATAATTTCCATGCTATACAAACATGTTAAAATTAAAAACAAGTTCTAGGGACTTTTAGTTTAGCCTCACCCTATTTTTGGTACTTTTGGATTAGCCTTACCCTTTATTTAGGAACTTTTGACTTAGCTTTACTCATTCTTGAGACTTTTGGCATTGTCTCATCCATTCCTAGAAACTTTTAGCTTCACGTCACCCATTTCAAAATATTTTTAGCACAACCTCACCCATAAAGAGAAAATCATATTACAAAAGCAAATCAAGAAGTATAATGGTACCATAATAACAAGACAACATCAAATGGCATGTCTCATAATGCAAGTACATACACAAGCATTCAATGACAATCATATAACCAAGAAATACATGCAAGAAAGAGTGGAGAGCTATATTGGTACAAGAAGACAATTTTCTTCTTTACTTTCTTGGCTTGGCCTCACACCCACACTTAGGAGGGACTTGATTCCCTTAGCCTAAACACATCAAACAAGACACAATTTAATCATTGGAACCATCTCTAACCTTACATAACCATTACATAAACTCACTTTCTCATATGACACTAATATGGCTCCATACAAGGCATAATGAAGCAACTCATATAATTCAATATCTTGGCTTCAATTTCTTACTCAATCTAAGTCATATGACTCCACTCAAACTTATTAGAGTCATCTCCAACTCAAATCAAAGAGTCAAACACTAAATTGCTTCTTTATGTATAATAGAACCTAAAATATCCAACTTTCAAAATATGGTTTCTAAATTAAAAACTAATAGTTCCTTTGGTGTCTATAATTTATATCTAGACTATCTCTAACCTTGGAATCAAAGAAAAACCTTCCTATGTGCATTTTCCACTACATGGATGAAACATACACACACGTGCACCCATGGAGCTTCCTTCATCTTCCTAGGGAAATAGCAATCCATGGAGGTTCCTAGATGTCTTGAGAATTCATTTATACTCTTAGACATCCTAAATGACCATTAGAAAGCTTCCTAATTGCCAAGGAGCAACCAAAACCCTAATAGCCATAAATTGTTTTATATTAATTCTTTTTTATTCCTAATTGTTCCACTTGGTTTCCCATACCTCAAAGCCTCATTTCCTACCAAGTATCAATCAAAATAAGACCTCTAGCCTATGTCACTAAATTTGGCTAAAATAGTGGAGGTGGGAAGAAGCCAAGAAGAAGCATGAAACCATGATTTATCACCTTGTTTACAAGCTTTTCTAAAGTCTCTTTACTATGCTTCCAAGAGCTCTTGCAATTTCTCTCCTGTCCTTAATGAACCAGCCACCAAACATGTCCATATTAATCAACAAAATCATAGAAGAAGAAAGGAGAAGGAGGAGGAGAGGTTTGGTGAAGGAGAAGACAAGAGAAATTAAGAAAATCTTACACTTTTTGCCTTGAATCTCCTTCCCTTGGTTTCCCTCTTGTGTGCGCCACTCTTTATGTAATACCATAACTTCTAGCTCATCATATCATATATATATATACATGCCTCACATCATTATATTCATGAAGATATAAGGTAAAAGGGAAAAAATAGTGACTTTCTTTGCGTTGCGTCGTACTTAAAAATTTCATTCGGTGTCATATGGACCGTGTGAGCTCATGTTATACATTCTCATATTTAAATATATCAATACAACTCATTTCCATCTCAAAATCATGCCCACATCTCATAGAAACCGAAATGGAGCTCAAAATAATCAAGTATATTTTCAGCTAGATTTGGCCTCTTTTCTGGTCAAATTTTGAAAAATCATAACTAATTCTAAAAAAATAGAAATTATGAAATCTTGGTCATTCTAGGAAGCTATGGATGTCTAATTCACACTAAAAATACATCTAGATCATAACATTCATCACAGAGGGCGTTTGAAATCCAAAATAGTCCAAATGTCAGATTAAATTCTAGAACTGTCATAAAATTTTGCAAAAAAATTTTAAAAATGTCCAATTAATTCTAAAAAAATATAATCCATGAAAATATATCAATTTGAAAAGCTATGGATTTTAAATAGAGAGAAAAAATATCTTCAGATCAGTTCATCAAGCCCAAGGTTCGAAATTCAATGGAACAGTATCTTTGGTTAGGCAAAATTACTAATACTAGATAGAAACTTCAAAAATTCATATCTCCCTCTCTAGACCTCCAAATGAGGTGATTCTAGTTGTTATAAGTCACTGTGAATATCTAGTTTCTATATATAAAATTTCATGGCAATTGAAACTCATTTGGGCCTTGTGTGACAGAAAACAATTTTGGACCAAATGAATAATGCATCAACCAGAAACCATGAAAATTGCCAACTTTGAAAAATCATCAAATATTCTCTAGACCTCCAAAAATTATGATCTTTAGCTTCTCAAAAATATCTCAATGAGACCTAATTGCATGCCAAATTTTAGATTAAGAATAACTCATTTGGCTAAAAAGTGATATAGGGTTCCATTATGGTCAAATTTGACTCCATATGGGGTATCAAACTTGCCAAATGATTTTTCCTTAGTTGTGGCACCTTTTGGGCAAATCTAAAAGCACATTTAAGACTTGTGTGAGCTGCTCAAATGATGCCAAACCTTATGCATCTCATTTTGGCCATTCAACCCATGCTTATGCACATTTCCATTAAACTTTCACATTGCAAACTTTGGCATTACATACTCAAAGTAAATGCTAGAGGTCATACATCATATTCATACGTCTAAACATCACCTAATAGCATATTTATACATGTCTCAAGGGTCATAGACCATTTACAACATCATATACATTCTAGGGTACAATCATGGTCTTAAAGTGACAAAAGCTAAACATATGATTGTCAATCTCCTTCCTTTAGTATTGTTGGCTCCCATGACCACATTCACTTGGTCCACCTAGTATATTAGATCATTGGAGAGAAAGGGATGAGATTCAAAGAATCCCAATAGCTCATCTCTCATTCAATCATACATAATGGATGCAAACAAGTCTCATAAATGCATATATGATCATATGGACATGTGCAAACATTCAAGAAGCATTTTCATCATTTAAGAAAGTCATACATAGCATACAAAGGCTTGCCAAGCAATTGGATTGGCCTCACCCATTCTTTAATGCATTCTTGGGCTCAACCATACTCTTGGGAGCCTACTTTGTTTTTGAGAGACTCTTTGCTTTATCTCAACCAATTTTAAGGGTTCTTGACTCATCTTCACTATAGTTGAGGGTTCTTGGCCTCACCACACTCAAGCAAACTCAAGCACACATCAAAACATCATATGAAACATAATATATCATCATAAAATCATGGCATATGAAATCATGCTAGCATACTTTTTATGGTTTGAAAATATACATACATACATTCTAAGACAAGCTAACACACATTCATGCATGAAAGAAGATGGAGAGAGTTACCTTGCTTGTATTTACACACTTTTCCCTTAAGCCTTGAGTCCTCTCCCTTGACCTCACACACCCAAGAGGGTGGAGATCATTTTTCTTAGCCTAGATACATCATATGGAAGCTAATTACACTCTTGAAACAAGTTAGGACATTAAACTTATATTTAAGAACATACTTAGTTCTGTAAGTCACATAATGGTTCCATAAATGGTCTATTGAAGCAACCATCATGATTTAAGTTCTTGGTTCTATTCTCTTCTCATTCCTAGGCTCTTGACCTCATTTAAGGTCCTTGGAGCCATTACATATTCATTTACAAAAGCTTAGACACAAGTTGCTTCATAAGGTCACATTATGGAAGCCATTGCCTCATCTTCCAATCCATGGCTTCTAAATTTTTCTCAAGGGTTTCTCCTACCTTCTACCATCATATGAAGTCTCAAACTAAGGCTAGAATAAATTAAAACACTCTCTAACCCCTCTATCTGTCCTAGGCCGATATTATGGAAGCATTTGGGGTTCAAGGGATTTTCAATTTTTCCTTGATGGGAGAGTCACTTGGGAGGCTTATTAGGGGTCTTAAGAACTTAAACAAATACTCACATATGTTAGGGAATACATGAATCAAATTAGTTTTTACAATCCCTTTAAATGCATTATACTTTTTCAACTTAGAGTTCATTAGTTTTTCTTGCAATTTCTTTGCTTTCTTGGATGGGAGGTGCATGTGGGAAGCTCTCTAAGGGTCTTAGAAACTCATACAAACATTCACATAAGCTTGGGAACTCTTAGATAAAATCATATTTTTGCATATGTCTTTGAATCCCTAACTTTCCATTCCTGGTTCTCTTTTGCTTCTTAATTAATTCCACTTGTATCTTCCTAATCTTCATATTATAGAACCCCTAATTCTACCCTAATATGGTCAGAATTTATCTTCTATGGAATGGGCTCAAAGGTGAACGAAAATTCCATGTAGGAAGCAAG
Organism: Erythrophleum ivorense; assembly: GCA_026724425.1. NCBI lineage: Eukaryota > Viridiplantae > Streptophyta > Magnoliopsida > Fabales > Fabaceae > Erythrophleum > Erythrophleum ivorense. The sequence goes on from JAIUCV010000005.1 coordinate 42,968,803, forward strand.
CAAGGAGAAGTAACAAAATAAGAAGGAATACCTTGGTTTATTGTTTCCTTCAAAGCCTCTTTTACTTAGTGTAAAGTCCTCCTTGAATTCCTACTTTTCTCCCTCTGAACCAGACCCAAAAACAACTCCACTTCATCAAACAAAACTATAGAAAGGAAGGTGGAAAGGAGGAGAAGAGAGTTTCTAAAGAGAGAACTAGAAAAGGTCTTGATTTCCATACCTTTTCTTCTTAGTTTTTCTCCCTTCTTCCTTACCCTTCTTATGCATCTCTCTTGGCAGCTCCTCTCCCTGGTTTAAACGAAGCAATAAGTTAGTCATAAGGGAGAGAGGAAAGGATGCCACTTATAAAGGGAAAATGGGGAAAATTTTGTTTTGGAAAATTTTGTTTATGTCCCTTGAAATTGGCAGTTTCGTTTTAGCTTCGTTTCATCTCCTTTTTTTAGAATCGTCTTTTCTATTATAAAATTTAGGTCCTCAATCTTATAAAATTCCTTTGAAATCATTTAATTTGGAGCTAAAACCTTTCCGAACGATCCAGTCAAAGTTCGGACTCACCACCGTTGAAAAACTTATATCGGAGGGGCTTTAACTATCCTGGGACTTCCTATGGTTTTCAGGGCCTCTGAGAATTTCGGAGATTTCGGAGAACTCAAATCTTTCATTTAAAAAGCCCTCCTGTGTGAATTCCAAAATTTACTCAAAATTACGAAAATGCCACTGGCCTTTCGGCAAATTTTTCAAATCACTCTGGCCTTAATTTCTAGGCAACTCAAGGCTTGAATCCTCATTTTCTATTATTAAAATTTTATTGTAATTTTAGTTGGCTCCAATTCCTTCTATTTTGAGGACTTCCTTTTATATTTGGCCATTTTCTGACGTTTACGGAGAAACCGAATATTGCGTTTCTCACGTTTACGGAAGGACTAGATGTTACACTTTACCCTCTTGGATTCTATTTAGACCAGATGCAAATCAGTGGTGAGGGCTAGAACAGATTGGGATTCATTTATAAGCCAAAGGATCTATTTAAACAACTTTTAAATTTTGCAATTTAGTTCATCTTCTTGGTTTTGTCTAATTAGGCTCATTTAAACTCCTTTTCAAGAACTATCTTTTCCATTATAAAATCTAGGTTCTCTAACTTATAAAATGGCTTTATTTTCACTCAAATTAGATTTAAAACCATTCCGAATCGTTCAATCAAAGTTTTGGTCAACTGACGGTCAAAATCATTTACCAAAGGAGTTTTAATTGTTCTCGAGATTTCCATGGTTTTTAGGGCCTTTAAAAACCTGGAAAGTTTAATTTTTCCATTTTAAAAGCCCTTCTATGAGTTTTTCAAATTTTTCAAAAATTATGAAATTGCCTCACATTCTTTCATAAAGTTTTTCTAGCTCTTTTGGTTTGTTTTTTTGGCAACTCAAACTTCAAATCTTTATTTTTAAGGGTCTAGATTATTATTCAAATTTCATTTGGCCTCAATTCTTTCTATTTAGGGGAACTCTTTTAGAAATTTCTTTAGTTTTAGACATTTTTTGAATAATCAGGTATTACACAGTATATATGTATATATATATATATTAGTTTTATTAGTTTTATTTATTATATATATGACATATATATTTTATTTGAAAGTTTATATATATTAAACAATTCATAACATATACTGCAAGAAGCTTGCAGTACAATCAACTATAGTGTTAACAATTTGTTTCAAGCCTTTAGTTCAAATCTCAATAATGACACTTTAACATTAAAAAAGGAAAAAAATTGTCAAATTTTTAGTGGCAACATCTATAAATAATCATTAGAAGTTTTAGTACACAAATTTTTTTATTTAAAAAAATTTGCCAAACACTAAAAGTTTTAGCACAAAAATTTTTTAATTTAAAAAAAAAAAAGGCCAAACTTTTAATAGCAACCAAACATTGCCACTAAAAGTGACTTTTAATGGCAACCTACAATACTTGCTACTAAAAATGACTTTTAATGGTGACTAATAATAGTTAGGACTAGAAGTAATTGTCACCACAAAAAATTTTGGCACTAAAATTTTTTACTCTAAAAAAAATTTTACCAAACTCTTAATGGCGACTTACAAGAGTTGCTACTAAAAGTATATTTAGTGGCGACATTTAAAAGTTTTGATACAAAAAGTTTGGGACAAGAAAATTTTTTTTCAACCTTTAGTGAGGACATTTGGTCGCCACTAGTTAGTGGCAACCATATTAATGTCGCCATTAAAATTTATTAATATCACCACAAAAGACTTTTAATAGTAACTTTTTCTCTGTTGCTACTGAAAGTTTTGCTAACATGAAGAATAGTATTTTAGTGACAACCAAATAAAGTCGCAACTAAAAATATACTTTTAGCGATGACTTTTTTTCGTTATCATTAAAAATCGTCACTAAAAATTTATTTTTTTATAGTGTCATAATACACTTCATATTTGTTCTTAAGAAAATAAATCCAACAATACCTTGTCAAAACATAAATAAAGAGAAGAAAGTACCTACTTCCATTATAGGAAGAATTACGCATGCATTAACACATATCTAAGTGTATTAGCTCCAATTTGCTAGTTGCTCTCCAAGCTTAATTGGTAAGGAAAGGTGACATGGTGAGTTTTCCAAGCTAACAAACTCCACACACATTAGCACACTCCTTCACAATAAGTAAGTATGTTACCTATTCTTTTTCTCAAAGTAGTTTTAGGGAGGAGAAATTGGTATGACCAAATCTCCTATGCCAAAGATCTGATTCATTTTCCACACTAGGCTATAATTTCAACATGCTTCTATTCAAGAGGGAAACTTCTATTACTCATTCTTATTGAAAACAGCATAGTATTAATGGAATCCAAAATCTCACAAATCTTATTCTTAAATGTCAAAGTGAAATTTGCGTCAAGTCACTACTCAACAGATTTTGACTAATCTTAGGCACAAACAAAACATCATCTATTAACTTTGTACCTAAGAAAGTCTGGACTACAATTTTGCCTCCTTTGACATCTATTAGCCTTCCATCACCTAATCTAACTTTGGAAGAGTAGTTTCTATCCTAGCTCATAAAAATCTTCAACTTTGTTGTCATATGATGTGTACAACTATTGTCGACAAGCCACACATCAAAGTTTTAAGCTATAATGCTACATTCTTTAATAACAGTGGTAGTAAAAAGCTTTTCTTCATCCTCTTCAATGTTGTCAGCTACTTGAGCAAGTTAAGTTTGAGGTTTTTGGCTTTGGTTTGCATTATAAACCTTGTAAATGTGCCCAGATTGTTTGGAAGATCTACACTAAACTTTAGGTTTATACCAACAATAATTTTTAGTATGATTAGTCTTTTTGCAATAAAGACAAGGGAAACTTGTCTTTCTTGTATTTTCTCCTATTGGTTTGCTACTGCTCTTTTTTCTCCTTCTTACCTTTTCCCTTATTGTTTTGGTTTTTTTGAGCCACCATCTCCTTAAACTTTTAATTTTTGGTTAGCCATTAAAGTACTTCTAGCAAAAATTTCTTTGAGGACTACTTAACAACAAAAAATTGGTTGCAAAAACATCTTTCATCAATGAGTCAACCCAGACAAAGGTAAACATCAAAGTTCTATGCATAAGAATTGAGGAATGAAATTTTGAAAGAGTAATATGGTGTTGTATTTTCAGTTAAACAATGTGCAAGTTTACAAAGATCAATCACCATAAATTAAGATATGATTCTCTCAAAATTTGTCACAAAAAACATTGAAACTCAAAATGGAAAGAATAATTTAGTCATCCATCCTCAAGGAAGCAGTACTAGCTCCTTAGCCTCCTGTCCAAATTAGGTCACCTTAATGCAGTGCCAGTTTCTTGGTGGAAAATGATATGTATTGATATTATTTATAGTAAGCATAACACCTCTACTAGAGTATAAGGTAGAAGTACAATGATGTAAGTAGGGAAAAATAGAGAAGAAAGAGAAGAAGAAAAAATATCTAGCATTCGAAAGGCTAGTCTTTCCATAACTATCTCAAATTTCTCTTTGCCTTCCCTCACGCTCCCCACACCCAAATATTCCCTCAACCAAAAATTGCACACTCTCTCTCCTATTGCACTAAAATGTCTATTCTCCCTCACTAAGCCATCTTAACATTTTTTCTTCTTTCTTGAGTACACATCCAATGTCTGAAGTTTATCATTTCCCTTGCATCCAAGTCCCAATATTGACAACTGACAAACAATCAAGCCTCAATAATGTTGCAATTTATAACTCTCATGTAACACAAGAGACCAAGATGGGGGCAAAAGGGCCAAAAGCAACAACTGGTTTGACCGAAGAATCAAGTTAAACATAGTGGGCTCAAAGTGTTGAATAATTGGCAAAAGGATGCAACAAATAATCAAGTGTTTCATGACCTTTGAACCCTATTCCACATACAAGGCCATATTTGCACTGTAGAAACAAAAGTTTATTGTTAGGTTACCTAGTGCATTTTAAAGAGATCTAATCAAAAAGGCTCTTAGATAGCATACTTTCTAATTTGTGGCGACATGCACACTGACATCAATGGATTGCAAGTACAAATTATTGTGAAAATCCATGTATATCAAAAGTTGAAAAGAAATTCAAATTAAAAAAAAAAAAGATATGCAACAAGTATTTAAGATATTCATCATCTTATCCTCACACTTAAGAAACAGAAGCTTTAAGGAGTTGCCACAATAGTACTACATAACACAATGGTGGCAGGACGAACTACAGAAAGTGACATTGATAGAATGTAAACAATCAAAATATGCCAAGTTGACAAAGACTTGAAATATGCTTAGTTAAACTACAGTACTACAGTTATAGCATAAATATATGAACTTACAAAAACATAGATCAGGAATACTCATAGATTTGTTGCATAAGTTATAATTTCAATAAAACTATAGCATAGTTTTTCTTCAAAAGTTCATATGTTACATCCTGAGCCCTAGATGATTTTGGATGCCATTTTCTCTCAGACCAATCAACATGAGTTATTGACCAATTTGCAATTCCTCTAGGATCAATTATCTGAACCATAGGTAAGTCAATTAATTGAAGGTTGACAATAGTAAAACCCTAAAAAAGACATGTATTTAAGGTGAAATGCTCACATGAAATAAATTTGGCAAGTAATGTTCATCAGCAATGCAATTCTGCCCCTCCATACCAAGTTATAATCATCAAAAACTCATAGATTTTTTGCATAAGTTATAACTTCAACGAAACTATACCATAGTTTTCTTCAAAAGTTCATATGTTACATCCTGAGCCCTATATGATTTTGGATGCCATTTTCTCTCAGACCAGTCAACATGGGTTATTGACCAATTTGCAATTCCTCTAGGATCAATTATCTGAACCATAGGTAAGTCAATTACTTGAGGTTGACAATAGTAAAACCCTAAAAAAGACATGTATTTAAGGTGAAATGCTCACATGAAATAAATTTGGCAAGTAATGTTCATCAGCAATGCAATTCTGCCCCTCCACACCAAGCTATAATCATTAAAAACTTTAGCATCAATGATTGAACAATTCAAATAGGTATAAAAAAATATTAAAAATCAAAGTTCCATGGACACATGACTATATATAGAATTTGTTTATTAGCTCTCAGCTCTCTAGGATAATAAGGTGTTTCTTTCCTAGTTCCAATGGCAGTGCATATCTGGGATTCAATTTTTGGAATCATCAATTGGAACTAAATGATCCAATCACTTAACCATATAAGCAGAAATAGTAGTGTAAGACAATCTAGAACAATTAATAAAATCACCAAGCTATACGAAAGTAAAGGAAACATATATGCATTAGCAAATTCAACATGAAAATGTATTCCACACAAAACTCATAAATGAACTTACTGGTCTTTAAGCATTTGAGCATCATCAATCTTTCATCTTTGACATTTATATTATATATATGATGTTTATATATATCATCAATCAAACTGCCACTTCGGGACTTGAATCTATTGGTCCAATCACTATTTATCATGCTTTGGAAATCTAAAACAGATTGAACTTAGATGTATAACAACCTAACTACAAGAAGATCTCTATATGAAAGCAAATGATAGACAAAAAATTAATTGTTTCTAATTAAAATTTCATGCAAATTAAAGAATTAGTATTTGCTAATAATCTTCGAATAGTATTTGTTCATATTGAGATCTTCTTTACTTATGTTGTCGGGCAACTAATTGGAAATTTCTGCATCAGATCACCAGAAGTGATAATAGGTTATTTGTTTCGTTTGTCCACGGCCAAGGTTAAACAAATTCCATTTCCTTGTTCAATGAATTCAAATAGTCTTTAAGAAAATGAAAGGAAGAAATTAAAATTTCCTATTTCAAGGGGAAGGATATTATAGTATGTCAGAAGCTTCAACTTTTTCAAGCAAACTTATGATGTAAGTCTTCAGCTACAAATAACAGAGAGACTGCAAAGCTTCTTTAATTTGGAAATGGCGTTGAATTTGTTGCTTACTGTTGACTTGCACACATAATTGACGATCCTCCTGAGCTAATGTCCATGGAAGTGCGACATGATGCATTTCTTATTTCTTCTTCTTTTTATTACCAAAACAAGTAAAACCCACTTTTCAATCTCGCCTTGCGTAGAGCTTTCATATCATACAAATTTCGAAGAAATTCTTGAAAGCGTCACTCGTGGGGAAAAGAAACTCAATCAGTAAACATATAAACGCATATGAAATTATTTTGGTAACCATATACAAGACACAAATAATCAGAAGCATAGTAACAAGAAACACAAAATGAAATATTATATACATTTCCCATATACCAAACGCAATATAAGTATAATATAAAATATTAGACATGTTGGAAAGAGTTATCTTCCACTAAAATTTTTATTTCAGAAAAATAAATAAATTAATAATCTTCTTCATTGCTTGTAGTGTCCATCTATGGTGGAAGTACCTTATATGGATCGGGATTCAAATCTGGTTCATCATGTTATTGTTGCAAATTTTGTAGATTTCATCCTCAGTATTTTCCCATCTGAAGGGTTGATTGTTGAAAAGTCTGTCACTTCTAGATTTCAGATTACCATTTGCTTCTTTAGAGCTTGAGGGAAACCAAAACAAGGAATTTCACAAAGTCACATGGGTCTTCTTATGCTCTGTCAGGGAACTATTCCTTATCAAAACAAAAGATTTTGAAATATTGTGACAGACTTGGATATAATCCTCCTTTGAGACTCCATAGCTCAAATGAAATTGGCTTCAGAGCCAGAAAGTTATAAAGTTTGTACTATATATTTGGTTAACGCTGCTGCATTGTCTAATATTAAGACCCTAAGTTCAAAAGGTAAATCAGCTGATCTCTTTGATTACATTCCATTCAAAATCAAACATAAACCCATATATTTTGCCAATATGAATAACCGTGCTATTGGACTTTGTCACACAATGTATCGAAAACACTAAAACCTAGGAATTATGCAACAATAAGAAAGTTTAATGACATTGTTCGGTGATGGGAAAGAAAGTATTTGAAGTAGAGGTGAATCTGCAAATAAGGACTTGGTATCACTTCAAAATTTACAGGATGTTAATAGCAGAGAAAGTAGTAAACAATGTACTATACATAATTTTTTACAATATAACATTAAAGGGAATGATTTGTTGTTGGAAGTACAATCATACTATTCATCATTTGTGAAATAAAAAACATTCTTAACTTATAGTCATGACATGTAGTCTATTATAGTTTTAGAAGCATAGAAATTAATACAGATACGAGACATAATACAATTATGACGCTGCAATATAACAAAGTATTTAGTATTTTAGTGTAATTTAAGGTGTAGTGTCAGCTTATACGAGTAAAATATGCATCAAATATGATACTGCTGCTTCATATTTGTAGCTAAAGTTTTGTTAAAATGCCACATTTATTCTAAAAGATTGGTTTCTTGAGAAAAGGCATCAGCCTGCAATTTTAATGAACCTCCCTTTTAACTTTTTCTGAAAAAATGTTTTCTGGATGATGTTATTCCATAACGGTATCACATTCTTAGCAATCTCATGTCTGCTTAATGTGTCTACTCTAGAAAGAGGTCTCCCATATCTTCTTAGCATTTTTGCATTTTTTGAAGCACATTTGAATTTTGATATTCCTGATACATTTTAAGATATCGTCATGGACAATTCATGCATAGTGCTTCTGAAAATAGATCATCAACGCTGCCATTTGCAAATGCATCAGAAAAAAGGAAATTCCCAGAGTCAGTTTGCTCTTACCTGAGCCTTTGACAAAGCCATACATACCAAAAAGTATGGGCGCCAAGTTGACAACTCCTAACCTTTTGAAAGATTCTATGCCCACAAAAGAGGAATCCAGCATTGAAGCCCATAGAGTAAACAATAGGTGGAGAGTGGAGACTCCAGAAGAAATCCGAATACATCACAAAGGGATGCTTTTTCATCGAACACGTTAGCATGCAGTATTTATGATTGCCCTTTTACAGGAATAACTGTCACTTGCCTCCGACAGATTTTTGAATACTGAGTCAAAAGTGAGAATAATTGCGGACCATCCACGAGAATCACTATTTCCCACTAGCCCTTCTTCCTGCATATATAATGGCAGCAATTAAGCAAGATATAGCATGGTTAATAGAATTGAGACAGATAGGTGTGGGAAGGGGAAACAATTATGAAGCAATCTCCATTTTAGGGCAATTTATAGTCTGAGAGTTTTTCATGAAGAGGTGGAGAATGGAATGGAGCCAAGGATGACTTGCCGGCAAAGCAAGCCCATAAATGCGTGGTTGCATTGATCTGCTAGGTTTTCCTGGCAAGTCCATCCTCTGGCTACATTTGGCTTTCTTCTTCTCATGCGAGACACTAATGACCCTCCTTGTTAGTTGGATTTATGTCCTCGGAGATATTCAAAGGAGCAAGCAGTGGTTATTGCTCGTATTTTGCTTGCTAATCTCTCAGCAAATTAAAATCTAATGGTGGGTTTTATGAAAGGTCAAAATTAATCATGCAGAAGTTCCTGTCATATGTGGTCAATCATATGCTTATTTTTTTAGTATTATATTGTATAGTAGCCCTAAGGAAATTTTGGAGTCATAATATACACTAATACTACCAATTACAAAGTGTCATATTTAAGGAATTATTTCTAATACTTTGTTTTATGGATCTAGCATCTTGCTCTGTCGTTGAGTGTCTAAAATTGTAGTTCCTAATTCATGTATTGTGATAGATTCCTATTTTATACATTGTCTCATACTTTTTATGGGACTTATCATAAAAATTTATAATTTGTTTTTATTATTTGTAAACAAATTTAGATGTTTTTAGTAAATTTTAGGGAATATTGGTTTGATCTAGTTCTTAAGCAGTTTTTAGTAGATTTTATGCTAATTAGGTGTTTTAAGTTGCTTTTCGTGGGTTGCCCTTGAACTGCAAGTCACAGGCTGAGTCCAATGTCAGAGACGTATGAAAGCTAAGTCCAACGAGATTCCGGCAAGCAGAGCACGATTCCGCTAATTGGCATCTAGGCCGAGATTAGAGCGCAGTCTTAAACATTTTTGAATTAACTTGTAACATTATTCATGTATAAATACGGGATCAATTGTTGGACAAGAGAGCTTGAAAACAAAGGAGGCAAAGTGAGCCTAATAAACCCAATGTTTTTCACCACTATATGAGTTCTTTTTCATATTTATAAGAGGATGAAATAAAATACCCATAAAGAATATGAAGTTGAATATCTAAAAATTTGCTGATAATTTAGTATTATTTTGCTGATAAAATACCCATAAATGTGTAGCTGCAGAGAGTCCTGGTAAAAAGAGTTCACCAACGTCTGCTGTGGTTGGCGAGGCATAATAAGATAAAGAAGTCACTGCTGCATGATCCAAAGAACACATCAATTGCTTGACGTGCGTGCAAATAGCTTGACTGTTGTATCTGCAGTCAGGAACGTCCATATCTGGATAACTAACCTCCTTTCTTTAAAATTTTATCTAATCCCCTTTCATTAAGAAATGAAGTTTATATTTTTATTTCTATTTCACAATTCACAATGGTCGCCATCATAGGTTTCGTACATGGAAAAAATTTCAGATTCAGTTTTTTTAGTTTTTACGTATTTGCTAACTTCAATAAAAATATAGAAAAATTTAGTTTTTTTTTAACAATTTAACATCATGTAATTAAGTTTTTTAAAAGATTTTATTCATATGTCATATTTTTATTAAAGAACCTAATAATATTCTTAAATCACAAATCAATGATCAAGATTAATGCAAAAATCAGTGAAAACACTTATTACACATTTATAACAATTTTTACATTAATCTTGACTATTAATTTGTAATTTAAAAGTAATTATTTTCTCTTCTCATCTCTCAATTAGAGATCTTTTTTTTTCGCTTAATTAGGCTCCTCTATATAACTTTTTATAAAATCAATTCAGGTATTCTACGTTGATTTATAAATGCACAGCATACAATTGGAAAAAAAATACACTAAGGGTATAGGGTCAAAACAATATCCAACATTGGAAGTTCTATTTTATCTCTCTAACTGCATTCTATGCAACAGTGCAAAGAATCTATAAAAAAATTATTGCTATTTAATTACATACTTATAGTTATTACAAGATTTGAAATGGAATATTAATATAGTAATTAATTACATTTAATTCAAGAATTTGGCCAATGAAAATCATATCTTATGAAAAAAAGATTGAGAAGATGTCAATTGATTATTTCTCTTCATATATATATATATATATATATATATAATCTATCACGTGAATGAGAGGAAAAACTTGCTTTATTGATTACCATATGGGTATATATACACAGAATGAATTAGTTAAATAAACTAACTATACATAACTAACCTAACTTAAGTAAAATTACTCTAGAAAATATCTAACTAACTCCTATTATCTCCCCGCAAGCTAGAGAGTGTATGTCACACATTCCCAGCTTGGACAAAAATACATGAAATGGACTAGTGCTAAGAGGTTTGGTATAAATGTCAGCAATTTGATCTTTGCTTCGTAAGGGAAGTAAGTGGATGATGCCAGCTTGAAGCTTGTCAAGGACTAAGTGATAATTGAGCTCGATGTGTTTTGTTTTTTCTTGAAATGTAAGATTAGAAGCTATTTGTATAGTAGATTGACTATCACAAAAAATGTTCACAATAGTGGGATGAGAAATGTGCAGGTCATAGAGAAGATATAATAGCCATTGGACTTCACATGTAACTGCACCCAAGAGCCCAATATTCAACTTTAGATGAGATACCGTGGTTTGCTTCTTAGATTTCCAGGGGATAAAGGCACAACCCAGAAAAACGCAAAAACCAGTGATGGATCGTCGGGTGTCTAAGCAACTTGCCTAATCAAAGTCAGAGAAGGCATGAAGTTCGAGATCAGATTTGGAGGGAAAGAATAAACCTTTGCCTGGAGAGTTCTTGAGATAATGAAGAACTCGGTAGGCAGCTTGCAAATGGGGTGATCGAGGATCAAACATGAATTGACTTAATTGCTGAGCAACGAAAGCAATGTCTGCCCGAGTGGTAGTAAGATACAAAAGGCGACCAACAAGTCTGCGATAACAAGAGGGGTTTGCTAGTGGGGTGCCACCATCCTTAGTAAGTTTAGTAGAACGATCCATTGGGGTAGGAGTAAGTTTGCATCCCAGAAAACCACTATCTGCAAGAATATCTAAGGTAAACTTTCGTTGACAAATGGAAAGACCTTCAAGATTACGTGCAATTTCCAATCCAAGGAAAAATTTAAGAGGACCCAAGTCTTTAATTTTGAATGAATCATCAAGAAACTGTTTAATTCTATTGATTTTAGATCTGTCAGTACCTATTAATATCACATCATCAACATAAACAAGCAAGGCTATAAAAGAAGAATCCTACTTTCGAACAAAAAGAGAGTAATCAACCTTAGATTACATATATCCATAAGAAATGAGAGCTGTAGACAATTTGGCAAACCGCTACCGGCTTGCTTGTTTCAAGTCATATAAGAATTTTTTAAGGTTGCAAACCAAATTTGGGTTAGAAGAATGAAATGCTTATGGTAAGGCCATATAGACATCTTCATTAAGGTCACCACGCAAAAAAGCATTGTTGACATCTAATTGCTCAAGGATCCAGTGATGTGCAGCGACCACTGCCAACTTAAGCCATATAAGAATTTTTGAAGTTTGCAAACCAAATTTGGGTTAGAAGAATGAAATGCTTATGGTAAGGCCATATAGACATCTTCATTAAGGTCACCACGTAAAAAAGCATTGTTGACATCTAATAGCTCAAGGATCCAGTGATGTGCAGCGACCAAGGCTAGAAGAAGACAGACAGTGGTTAATTTGGCTACTGGGGAAAAAGTGTCAAAATAGTCAACACCTTCCACTTAAGTGAAGCCTTTAGCAACAAGACACACCTTATACTGTTCGATGGAACCATCTACTCTGTACTTAATCCTATAAACCCAACGACAACTAATAAGATGCTTCCCTGATGGAAGTTCAGTCAAAACCCAGGTATTGTTTTGCTCAAGTGTTGAAATTTCAGCTTGCATGGCATCCCTCCATTCTTTATATTTAACAGCTTGGTGATAGGATTTTGGTTCAATAGGAATGGACATGGAGAGAGTAAAATGTTTATGGGAATGAGATAATAGATCATAAGAAATGATAGAACTAAGTGGATGCTTTGTGCCTGAACCAGAGGAAACTGAGGCAACTAAGGTGAGAAGGCTGTAATGATAGTCATGGAGATAGCTTGGAGCTTTTCTGATGCGTTGAGAATGTTGAGATGGAGAGTTAAGAGTGCAAGGTGCAAAAGTGTTTAAAGGAAGGGATGAAGGTAAAAGGGTTGGAGTATTAATGAGAATAGGGTTAGGTGTAATAGAAGAAGTGTCAGAATAGTCAAAAGGTGGGGTAGGTTACAATAAAGAAAAAAAATCACATGGTATAGTGGGAGTAGATGGGCTTATACCTAAAAAAGGAAATATAGATTCATAAAAAATGACATTTCTGCTGATAAAGATTTGTTTACAAGACAAATCAAGAAGAATAAAACCTTTTGTAGTTGGTGGAAAACCAAGAAAAGCACATTTACGAGATCAAGTATCAAATTTGTTGCGAGAATTAGTCAAAGTACATGCATAACATAAAGAACCAAACACTTTAAGTGAAGTGAGATCAGGAAGCTTTTTATATAAAAGTTGATAAGGTGATTTTTGATCTAAAATAAGGGTAGGAAATTTGTTAATCAAATGGACAGCATGAGTTATAGAAAAAGACCAATAAATAATAGGTAAATTGCTTTGAAACATTAAAACTCATGCAATATTCAGGATATGTTGATGTTTTCTTTCAACAACACTGTTCTACTCAGGGGTTTCGACACATGTAGTTTGATGTTCAATACCTTTTGTATGAAAGAAAGATTTCATGTTAAATTCAGGGCCATTGTCAGAACGAAGCTTCTTAACACGACAAGAGAATTGATTTTCAAGAAAAGTGATAAGGTTCTAAAGATGAAAGTGAGTTTCAATTTTCTATTTCATTAAAAAGACCCAAGTAAAGCGAGTAAAGTCATCAACAACAGTGAGAAAGTATCGATAACCCTAAATAGAAACAACATTGAAAGGACCCCAAATGTCAACATGTAGTAATTCAAGAGGAAAAGAAGTTTTGGTATGACTAATGGGAAAGGGAAGCTTGCGCTGCTTTAGGTTTTGAAGGGTGGGATGATATGTTGAGAGTGACAGCAGTTGAAGGTGGTATTAGATGACTATGAAGGTAGTATAAACTATCAAACACCTCAGCTATACCAATCGTTTTCCAAGGGTTGAAAAGTTAAAAGAAACAATAATGAGAGTGAAAAAGCAAGAAGCAATCATCATAAGAAGTAAGCTTAAAAAGTAATATAAGATTGAATGTAATTGAGGAATATAAATGACATTTGTAAGACACAGAGAAGAGGACAAATGAATGGTTCCTAAATAATGAGCATAAACAATAGAATGATTAGGCAGAGAGACTCTAGTAGGACGAATTTTTTTATAAGAAGAAAAACTAGACAAACAAAAGCAAACATGGTCAATAGCACCACTATCAATAATCTATAGTTTAGTAAGAGGAATAGTTTGATTCAAGAGTATTACAGAGGTACCTGTGTTCATGGTTAGTGAAGTAGTAGGATTAGTAGAAATGTGATTACGCTATTTAGTTGATGTGTTAGGAGTGGAAGTAGCCACTGGTTGAGCAAGAGCTAAAAGTTTATTATATTGTTTTTAAGTGAACTGCATTGGAGGAGTAGAGATTGGAGTCATAGGAATCACAAGAATGGCAGAGACAGAAGAATCATCTTTAGCATTAGGCATCAAATTAAGATGATTGGCAAAAGATCCATTTTAAAACTTAAAACCAAGAGGAAAACCATGCTTCTTATAGCATGTATCCTCTATGTGACGAGGTTTACCACAGTAAGTGCAAATCTTGTTAGTGTCATTGCCTTTCTTAGCAGGAGCAGAAGCACTAGAAGCTGAATGTGACATAGAAGAGACTTTATTGAGACAGATCTTGGAATCGACGATGCAATTCATCTCTCATTCTTGTTGAACCACAAGAGAGACGACACGATTAATAAGAGGAAGAGGCTCTAGAAGCATGCTCTGTGACTTCACGGCTAAGAAGCGGTCATTTAAGCCCTTCAAGAAGCGAATCACACAATCTTGCTCGATATAGGTTCATGCTTTTGTAGGAACATTGAGACAAAGGTCAAAAATTACGAAGCTCATCCCACACGATCTTCAATTTTGTAAAATATTCAAAAACAAAGAGTTCACCTTGGCGAAGCTAATACAATTCTTCTTGAAGCTCGGCTATGCGAAACAAATCTCCTTGGGAGAAGCGAACACAAAGATCCATCCAAATATCATAAGCTTTGTCAATCCACATAATGCTCTGAGCAATAGTCAATGAAAAAGATCTCGTGATCCATGAAAGAACTAGTGTATTACAACATTCCCCAGCGAAAAACATTGGATCTAATTTTAACTTGAGGGCTTGAAGGAGCTTAATTTTCAAACTAAATGTGGAATATCCACAATAAATTTTAAAATTATGAAACATTCACAATAAGTTTCAAAATTATGAAACATTAATTCTTCGATTTGGATTATTGACTTAACAATTTAAGAACTTGAATATTTTGTTTTTTTTAAGTAAATGAAGCTTAAATTTGATTGGTGCAAAGAGCATTAGAGCTTTCAGCATTTGGGTAGTAATAATTCTTTTATTTGGCTGATTTCAATTCGAGCTCTTAATGGAGATTGAATCTCGAATCATTTTAGCTTATGTATTCAGGCGCTTAAATTTGTTTTAATGACTTTGACATGAGGGCTTGAAAACGTTTGAATCTCAAATGGAAATCTTCACTTGACTTTGGTCTCCCAAATTTCTGTGTTTTGGGCAAATGACACAAAGCCCTAGTCGTATAGTTTTGGTGGAGAATCCTAGTCACATGCAGCTATTTCAATAATTATCTTTGATTGGCCATAGGGATGGAATCTTATCCGTATGTTTCTCAATTGTTACTCATATCTAAGGCCCATTTGGCATGACGAAAAGAAATCGAAAGTAAAAAGGAATATACGACTAAGGACATTTGGTTGCAATATTTGAGGACGGAAATAAAAAGTTATGATACTATATATTTTCTTTACTTTCGCGTATGATATTTTTTAAACAAATTTATAATGGCATTTTTACCTTTATCATTCGAACTACTCTTGATTATCGGTATATATATATATATATATATTTATATTATGTTATATAAAAAATTATATATATTACATTATATTTATTTTATATTTTATTATTTATTATATGAAATACAAATAAATAATGTTATTTTTAAAAAGAATAATAAAAATGAAATTATTAAAATCTTATTATAAACATAAGTAATAATAATTATATTTTAAAAATAATAAATTATTATTATTATTAAAATTAATTTATATAAAAAAATTTTTAAAAAAATTACCGTTAATAATGTCCAACTAATTAACAATCAAACTACTAAACCAACTAGCAATTGGTCGGTTATATATGTGCGGGGCAACAAATCTATCCCACACGTGCCATGCGCATGCGCATGTATGCATTAAAATATAATATATATATATATATATAATTTTAAAAAATATATATAATAATATTTTAAAAAAATAATAAGTTATAATTATAAAATGTTATTATAAAAATAATTAATACTAATTATATTTTAAAAAATAATAAAATATTTTTTATGTGATACATTATATTTTTATTTTTTAAATTGTTAATTTATATATTTTTTAATTAAAATATTATTATTTTATTAGTTATTAATTAAAGTATTATTATTTATTACCTTTTTAACTAATTACAAAAAAAAAGTTTAACTGATTATTATTGTATTATTTTTTAACTAATTACAAAAGCAAAAAATATTTTAATAGTTTTTTTATTAATTAAAAAATAAAAAATTAATAAAAATTACTAATATTTAATATAAAAAATAATAATTAAAAAATCAACTAACATTCAATTAGAATTATCCAACCAAAATTCAGTCTGATCAAAATTTCGATGGAGTAACAGTCAGTGGCACATTCATTGTGCCACAATTGATTTTATATATTTATTTACTTATACAAATAAATATGTATAATATAAATGAATATATAAATAATATATTATTTTATATATTATATATATTAACTATATATTATATTACCTTTTTAAAACACTAAGACAAAAATACAAATTTATTCATTTTTTTTATTCTTACCAAATATAATTTTTTTCATTACATTCCATTCATTTTTCTATTTTTATTTTGCATTATCAAAGAATCCACATTTCAAACGAGACCTAATACAATTTCAAATTACACATCGTCATTAGTGATTTTGAATCCTTATTTATAAATAAGTCAACCCAGATAAAGGCCAACATCAGAGTTCTAAGCATAAGAATTGAGGAATGAATTTCTGAAAGGGCAGAATGGTGTTGGATCTTCAACTAAACAATGTGCAAGTTTTACAAAGATCAACCACCATGAATTAGGATATGATTCCCCCAAGACTTGTCATGGAACTAGAAGCGTTGATAACCCAAAATGGAAAGAAAAATTTGGTCATCCATCCTCAGGGAAGCAACGCTAACTCCTTAGCCTCCTGTCCAAATTAGGTCACCCTAATGCAGTGCTAGTTTCCCTTGTATCCAAATCCCAATATCGGCGGCTGACTGGCAATTAAGCCTCAATAATGCTGCAATTTACAACTCTCATGCTACACGAGAGACCAAGACGGAGGCAAAGGGGCCGAAAGCAACAACTGATCCGGCCAAAGAATCAAGTCAAAAATAGCTGGCTTAAGGTGTTGAATAATTGGCAAAAAGATGCAACAAATTATCTAGTGTTTCAGGAGTGAATTTCCTGGCAAATAGGTAACATGGCCTCTGAACCCCATTCCACATACAAGGCCATCTTTGCACTTCTCTCTGTAGAAACGCAAGTTTATTGTTAAGTTAGCTAGTGCATTCTGAAATGATCTGATTAGGAGGGCTCTTAGGTAGCGTACCTTCTCATCACTGGTGACATGCACACTGACGTCAATGGACTGCAAGTACAACAAAGAATTATTGTGAAAATCCATGTATATCAGAAGTTGAAAAGAAATTTAAAAAAAAATGCAACAAGTATTGAAGATATTCATCATTCTCTTCCCCACACTTAAGAAACGGAAGCTTCAAGGAGTTGTCACAACAGTACTACATAACACAATGGTGGCAGGACGAACCACAATAAGTGACATTGATCGAATGTAAACAATCAATATATGCCAAGTTGATAGAGACTTGAAATATGCTTAGCCAAACAACAGTTTTTGCAGAAATATACAGACTCACAAAAGCATAGATCAAGAATGCTCATAGATTTGCTGCATAAGTTATAGCTTTAACAGAACTGTACCGTAATATTCTTCAAAATCTCATATGTTACATCCTGAGCTCTATAAGATTTTGGATGCCATTTTCTCTCAGACCAGTCAACATGAGTTATTGACCAGTTTGCAATTCCTCTAGGATCAATAATCTGTACCGCAGGTAAGTCAATTAGTTGAAGATTGACAGTTCTTAAAACACAAGGAAGGACATGCATTTAAGGTGAAATGCTCACATGAAAGAAAGTTGGCAAGTAATGTTCATCAGCAATGCAATTCCGCCCCTCCACACCAGGCTGTAATCATGAAGAAATTTAGCATCAATGATTGAACAGTTCAACCAAGTATTAAAAATATTTAAAATTAAAGTTTCACGGACACATGACTATATATAGAATTTGACAAAAAGTAATTGTTTCTATTTAAACTTCCACGCAAACTAAAGAATCAGTATTTGCTATTAATCTTCGAATAGTAATTGTTCATATTGGGATCTCCTTTACTTACGTTGTGCGGCAACTAATTGGAAATTTCTGCATCAGATTACCAGAACATGACAATAGGCTATTAGTTTTGTTTTTCCATGGATTTAAGCATGGTGATAGATTAAACAGGGTCCATTTCCTTGTTCAATGAATTCAAATAGTCTTTAAAAAAGTGAAATAAAGAAATTAAAATTTCCTATTTCGAAGGGAAGAATATTACAGTATGTCAGAAGCTTTAACTTTTTCACGCAAACTTATGATGCAAGTCTTCAGCTACAAACAACAGAGAGACCGCAAAGCTTCTTTAATTTAGAAATGGCATTGAATTTGTTGCTCACTGATGACTTGCACGCATAATTGATAATCCTCCTAAGCTAATGTCCATGGAAGTGTGATATGATGCATTTCTTATTTCTT
The DNA here is from genome assembly GCA_026724425.1 of Erythrophleum ivorense. Taxonomy (NCBI): domain Eukaryota; kingdom Viridiplantae; phylum Streptophyta; class Magnoliopsida; order Fabales; family Fabaceae; genus Erythrophleum; species Erythrophleum ivorense. The sequence continues at coordinate 42,987,743 of JAIUCV010000005.1, forward strand.
CTTTTTATCACCAAAATAAGTAAAACCCACTTTTCAATCACACCTACCGTAGAGCTTTCACATCATACAAACTTCGGAGAAATTATTGAAAACGCCACTCATGGGAAAAGAAACTCAATCAGTAAACATACTAACGCACATGAAATTATATTGGTAACCATAAACAAGGCACTAATAATCAGAAGCCCAGTAACAAGAAACACAAAATGAAACATTATATACACTTTCCATGGCTTGTTGACTAAGCAACTTTAAAGCAAAAGTTGATATGGTTAATTTAACAACACATGAGAAAAAATAATCAAAATAAATAAACAAAATTGCTTTTGATTTTAAATTTAGCCATATTTGAAAATAACTTCACCTGGCAGTAAGTGTGGAATTTTGAGTAATACAGATTGTCAGCCATAATTATAACGGCATGTTGTCGCTTCACAGAAAACCACTGCAGAAAAAAGTAAAACAACCAGGACACATTTAATTGTGCGGCATATATCTAGAGTTCTAAAAAAGGTACACACTAATAACAAAAATCTAAAAGAGGTAGACCCAATGGACCACCAAGCTTTAGATTGAGAGAACATACACTACATGGATATAGGTGTGCAGCAATAATGAATTGCAGTAAAATGCTGGTTGGGCTCCTCACCCCCCCCCCCCAACAAAAAAAGAAAAAAGAAAGTGAAAATGATTGGGGTTTAAAGAAAGATTAAAAAAGTATTTTTGTAATTATAAATTGTTTCAATTCCAAAGTTTTATGTAAAAGGACTCGACTAATAGCATGCATTACGATTTATACAATGGTAAAGCATATGAACATATAACACAAAAAGGAATAAAGAGTAGGCCACCTCTGTTTAACCAACTGGTATGCTCCGACAAGGGCAATTCCAAAATATAATAGCCTAAACAGTAATGCTGTGTCTAAATTTTAAATTCCTTGTACTATAAGGGAGTGAAGTGTCTATTCAGATATTTTATTCCTGGCTTCAACATGATTCCAGCTAGAATAATACCTGTGCACCCTTTCTAAAGTTCTTCATCTCAACTTCTGGTAACATGTGCTCGGAATACCTGCCATTGCCATGTGGACCAGGATCCTTAAAGCTGAGAAGAAAAAGGAAGCAAGGCTGCATTAGTAAAAGACAGCAAGTTGAAAGCAGAAAGCAAAACCAGAAGAACTACAAATAAAACCCAAAAGAAAAATACACATGGCAATGTTTGACATACCAATCAACAAAGCTGATGTTTGTATACATCAGATAGCTGTAAATGTAGTCAAAATTATACAATGGCACACAACTGCACAAACAATATAAACAAACCAGAGTTAATAAAACCGATACTGCTGATTACTCAGAAATAAGAACAGAATTTTTAGGTTTGCTCACGGCCCATTGACCTGTCAGAAAGTAAAACAAATTGCTGGTTGTCTGGATCTTGGAGAGCATTTGCCAACAGTCGTCTCTCTGCATCAACCATAGAAATTTTCCCCCACACCACCTGTGACAAGACAACTCCTAATTATGGGAGCAGCTCACTAGATAAAACAACCAATAATTACTCCTGCTAATTGCTACCATTATTTTTACTACTTGAATGGCAATAGTTCAACTTAACAGAACATTTCAGAAATTATTTAAAAAAAAAAAAAGAAATCGGTAAAGCAAGCAACCAACTAACGGCAACAGGACACAACATGGCTCTAAAACAGAAAGAAATTGAATTCACAAAAGATTCAAACTAAGCTAGACTTATTGACTTCCAAGGTTATGTGAGTGAATATACAAGTGAATAACCGGCTAGTTAGCAAGCTTAACATGCTGAGCATCAAATGTTCAAACTTGACTCATTTAATTAAACAAGCTTGATATACTTGTTCATTTAATAGCTGAAACGAGCCAAATTTAAGCTTTTAGCAGGACGAAGCTAGCTCATGAACAACTTTATTCATTGGCACCCCTACTTTCAAAGACACTATTAGATAGTTATAATATCATTAAATTTCTCAAGTTAACAAAAAATTTCAATTTCCAAAATATCAGAAAATCAAAGGTCACAACATATGTGCAAATCCTTTGTGCATTATTCAGCAATTCCCTTCACAGCAAAATTTCATCCATCACATTCAATGCAAATATTTGTTTCATAAAAATTTGGTCCCTCTAAATTGTGAGATGCACTTTAGTGATTCCTTTAATAAACAGTAAATAAAATCATTTCATCGATTTTTCTTTCATGACTCAGGTGTCAAATAAAAATTCAAACTATTGAATTTCTTCATGGATTTGAATGTTCATTGCTCTCTATAGTGTGCCCGGCACTTCTAAAGGCTCCAACTCTATTTTTAATCATTTTTGCCGCTTACATGTGTGAAGAACTCATTACAGTTTTAACCAATTATCATAAACTGGGTGCATAGCAACTGCTTTTATTACACAATTAACCCTTTTCTTATGCAAACAAGATTGAATAAATACAGTAATTAGTTAATTACTTTAGACTATTACATTCTATTTAAGAACTTGTGTTTATACAGATGAGGCAACACAACTCATAAATGATAGAAACTGAACAATTACAGGCCAATTTATGCACCTGGTCACTGCGTATATCCCGATTAACAAAATACCGGCTCACATGAACTGGTTTGGTCCTAGAAGCATGCACATAAACAGAGAATTTCCCTTCATGACCCTGTCAAAAAGGAGTGAAGCATTCTTTCCGGTGAATACACAACAAAAGATTATTATACTTCAGAAACACTGACAATAAACCAATACATAAGGAAGACAAACTCTATAAAAAGCAGTTTATGCTTTTTCGCATCCTGTATCGTATATCAATGTGAACAGAAACTTTAGAGAGTCAAAAAGCTTAAATATAGCTTGCAGGTAAGCCCCCAAGGCACAACTTGAAATCATTATACAAATGTTCCCAAGAACACAATTTTCATCTAAAAGGGGTGGAAGGGTAATACTAGGATCAGAACAAATTACAATAACTATTATACTATCCATTGCTTTTAAATGCATTGCTATACATTTTATATTTAAAATGATGGACCTCCAATTCAGTTAAATAATGCAATATTGCAACTATTACTTTTACCCCTTTTTCCTGATCTGAGCTCAAAGTATTGCCAGGTTTAGGTCAACTTCTTAACATTTGTCTATATATACTGAGAAAAATAGTATTAGACATAATAATAAAAACCATTTATAGGTCTTTGCCGAACAACTTAAGATTTCGAAATGAATTGGTTCTTGACAAATAAAATATTTAGCAGCACAAAAATTGATACAAAGCAAGAAATAGAAAACAAAATTAACTGATGAAAGAGATATGTAAGAAATCCTTACTTGGAAAAACTTATCCCACAATTTTTCAAATGGAAGAGAACCAGGCGTCAAAAACAGGAAGGCAATTTTGGGATTTTTGGGAAGAATATGTGGTGTCTCCAAAATATCATTGATCACAACACGTGATGCAATCTCGTCATCTGTGTATTCCCTTTCAGGTGGTGGAAGCCAATCAGCAATGACCTTGCACCCTTTGGAAGTAAAGACATAACAGGCGGAACTGCCTTTTGGTGGGTATATGTAAGCACAGATTAGAAACGCACATACAAATAAAACCAAGACAATAATCCACATTGGCTTCTTCAAGGGAGGGCGGTGGCGAGACCCAGACAAGATCTGCATATCACCCATGCCCAGATGCCAAACTTTTGCTGTCTTCATCTAAGTAAATGCTTTTAAGTTTCACCTCCAACAATTCTCCTTTTTATCCACATTTACCACCCTCAAACACACAGGAAATCGAAGTATATTGCCCACGATGAACCTTCAACAGATTGCAGCAGAAAAATCTGAAATTAAAACATTAAGCAAATCTATTAAAAACCTATACAGATATTCAAAATAACTCAGTTTTTTACGCTGACCACCCTGCCCAGATGGATTAGCATGCTATACATAAGGAAAACTAGGGAAGAGACCCTAATGTTGACAGTCAGAGCTCCAGTTGTTGACAGAGACAATCTTTTGACATAATATTCAGGCCAATATAATTTATAGCTAGAATATCCCATCGGATTGCACATTAGAGACTTCAAGTCACAGAAGTAAAATTTAAACATCCATTAGACAATCAACTAGTTGCAAGGGTGAATCTACGAAAAACCTAAAAAATAAATTAAAGTTGGGAGAAAATCTGATCTCAATCTGAGCCTTCGAAGCCCTGGTTTATACATCAGAAGCACAAATAGAACAAGAAGAGAAACTAGAATGAAAAACCATCCTCTGGCAAGGTTCATTATGTTAAGAGGAGAGGAAGAGAGAGCAAAATGTCTATTCACCACTATAAACAAGAAGATAGTATACTAAGGTAGGCATCAGTCACATGATGATCCTCTTATTAACCTAACCTTTTCTAGTTTCGCAAATTACAGAAACATTCAGGAACTAAGATGGTATGTAGCTGAGAAACATGCCCAAAAAAGGAACTAAGAATCCTTTCCATCGAGTAAACAATCATCTTAAGATAAACATCAAAATTCGAAGCATAATTGCAACGCCCCAATACCATAATTTCAATCTACCCAGAACAAGGACTAGATCAAATTCAAATCCAAAATGCACGCTCCATCCTACCTACTGGTCAAACTGACACAAAAACCCAAGCCACTGCATGCCTTTTTGTGTTAGCAATAAGTAATAAAATATAGAATTCGGAAAACACTAAACAATCAACGTAATTCAAACAAGGTCATTCCTTTCTCCGGCTTCTCCTATTTTACTTTATCCTTCGTTGTCGTCACCAATGAAACAAATGAAACAAATAAACGACAATGATTTCAAATAAAAAAATTTCCTCTCGATGAACCCAAAGACACTAAAAGAAATGCGGAAACGAGCAGTAGTAGTACCTCTAAGCTTCGGGTTCAGCTGCAGCGAAGCTCAGAAAGATCAAAGATCTCTCAGAACCGAATGATCTTGAAAGATCTAGGGCAAACGCAATATAACACGAACACACAAAGGAAACAAGGGAGAGAGAGAGAGAGTTGCAATATAAATATGGGAGTGTTCGTGTTTTGTCGCTTGGGATTGTTGAAGACGATTATTCGTTCTTTCCTGGGCCGTTTCTCCTTCGTGCTTCTCTCTCTAAAAAGAACTCGCAGACGAAGAACGAGTCGTTTTGGCTCCGTGCCAGCCAAATATACATCATAGCCGGCGATTGGCGGAAGTTTTATTTAATTATATAAAATTGATGGGAATTAGATATATTGGTTAAGATTCATGATTTTGACCACGCGCAGCCGTAGCGCGTGTCTAGTTTCTGGAAATAAGCTAGTAGTCATCGTGAACGATGACACCAATGATGGCCCGACTTCAGGTTTGACCCAGGAAGACTGGTCATAGATAAAGAATGGTCGTAGATAAAGAAGTTTTCTTCCCTTTCTTTTTCTTTTCCTCCGTTAACAATTTTATCTAAAAAATATTAAAACTGATATTTTATAAAAATAATAATAGAACTAATATATTAAATTTCAAATATAACAAAATATCTTTTGGGTTTGGAGGTCATGTCGCTCTAACTGTAACGATAATATCTGCCTTGATTTGCAAAAAGTTATTTTATAGTTTTGAAAAGTTCTATTTTGGTTTCAAGAAGTTAATTGAAATTTCATGTTTTATATTAGCTTAAAATATATTGAGTATTTTTCTGATATTCAATATTCATTTACTAATTTTTTCATTAAATTTTAGTTTAATAGTAAACTTAACTTTAAAAAAATGTTTAAAAATTAGACTTTAAATGAGATAAGAAATAATTCATAGTTTATTAGTCAAAAAATATAAATATATAATATTTCATAATAAAATTAATACATATATTTTAAAATAATATTTAAAATAGAATAAATAATTTAATAATATTAAATTAGATAAAGTATTTTGCATATAGCAACAAATATACATAAAATGGGTAAGTGAAATATATTTTGAACATCACGAATCTTCACTACAAAATGTCAAAACTTTAATTTGGATAAAAAAATTTAAAAACTAATGCAAAACTGGTGTCAAACTTAGCTAGTTTTTATCAATTTTATCAATTCTTAACTAGTTTGGTCAATTCTTAATTTATTGTTTTGTCAATTTTAAAAGTTAAATGAATCAAAACTATAATTAGTTCATTGATTTTCTTACCAATGAATTCAATCTAGTTTTTTAATGATTGATATTTATCATTTATCCCATCAATTAACAATGTTCACATATATATTATATGAAGCTTTTTTCTTAAAGACAAAAGATAAAGATGTACACATGGCCCAATGACCTATCAACCTGGTCATATTGAGTTAAGGCAAAAAATAAAAATAAATAGCCAAACCAGCAAGTTGGATTGGGCACCAATCCAACAGTTACCTAATTTGGCTTAGTTATATATTTTATAAAGATTTATATAAAAATTTATTTTTTTAGGAGCAAAATGTAATTTCATAGACTTCAAGGACTAACATAAAAATTTCATTTTATTAAGGGTCAAAATATAATTTTATAAGCATTTATATAAAAATTTTATTTTTAAGGGTTATTTTATAATTTTTACAAAAAAATATTTATCCAAAAAGAAAAGAAACTAGCCGAGCCAAACCTAACCAAACAAACCTAACTTGGTGACTTATTGGGCCAAGAATTGAGCGTTAAAAAGTTTTCCTAATGTTAATCACACTGGACTAAACAAAAACCCAACCCATGTATACCTTTAACAAAAGATACTATTTAGAGAGTGTTATATGTTTACTATTTATGCCTTAGAAAAACAAAAATTAGGTGGGTGTTGCAATTTAAATAGATTTCTATTGTTCAGCTAAAAAAAAATATTCTTATTGAAAATTAAATTTAAATAAAATAAAAATAGAACATTTAGGTGTAATTCACAAACTTAAATAATTATAACCCAAAATAAAGATTTGGTAAAAATATTTTTCTTAATACATTGAGATAGACATAGTAAAGGAATATAAATTGAGAATTTGCAATTGAATGAGAAGAAATGGCTTCCCTCCCTGAGCTTCCCTTGCTAATGACTGAGGATTAGAGAACAACTAAAGAAGTAGATTTGCTACAAAATAGTACAAAGAAAATTAAGAGTACCAATCAAGATTTTAACGGGAAGAACTCTGAACCATGTGTTTATAAGGAGGATCTAAAAACTCTTAAGGAGTTGAATTCTAAACAAAGAAGCAGGGCTTGGCCATATATTGAAACACTAAAAGGGTAGGCATCTAACGAGGAGATAAGCATTGATGTGGATATTGACCAATAGGATACTAATATGAAAGGAAAAAATGACAATAAGATGGCTTTAGAGAATGACCTAAATAAAGGAGTTATAGAGGAAGAATTTAGCATCATTGAGCATTAACATAGGAATTTCTTAATCCCAAAATTCATTTTATCTAAGGAGAAAGAAAGAAAGATTAGAAGACCTTACAAAAGAGCTATAATTATCAAATTACTTGGGAGGGAGATTGGTTTCAAGGTCTTAAAAGCTAGATTTCAAAGGTTTTGGGCTCATAATGGAGTTATTTGTATTGTGGATTTTGAAAATAATTACTTTGTTGTTAAGTTTTTGAATACCAATTATTACATTTTCGCACTTGATGAAGGTCCTTGGATGATCTTTGATCATTACTCAATTATTAGAGAATAGTAATAGAATTTCAACCTTATTTAGGCTATTATTAATAATGTCTCAGTTTGGGTTAGGCTTCTAGACCTTCCATTGGAATATTATAATGACAAAATTTTAAAAAGAATGGGTAATCGCATTGGCAAGACTATGTAGTTTGATTTAACTACCTTGCACCAAACACAGAGCCATTTTGCTAGAATAAGAGTTGAAGTTGACTTAACTAAACCTTTATTGCCTTCTCAAATGAAGAAATTTCACTATAGAATGCAAGGGTTTTCATTTGCTATGCTACCATTATGGCTATTTTAAACATATTGAAAATGATTGCAAAGAGAAACTCACCATGGCCCATCCTAAAGAAAAGGAGAAGATGCTAATAATAGTAAAGTTGAAGCAATCAAGGCCAACTTTCATGGCACCTGGACTATGATACAGAAGCCATGATGTGGGTGCAAGCTCGCAATGGGAATGACAACAATAGGAATGATGAAGGAAGGAAAGAATGGATCATCTGGCACTGACTAATGTAAAGCCCTATGAATCATAAGATCGTGATACTTGCACTATATGGAGATTTCTTTGGAAGAGATGAACACTAATGGCTCGTTTGGTATCCCTATGTAAAATGAAAGATAAAGTGAAAATTGGGGAGAATTACAATTTTTCCCTTTTAATCATTATTCAATCATTATTTAATACTATCTATCAATCATTACTCAATTATTAAAAGTAGGGATATTAAAGTCATTTTCTATCTCTAAAATCACTTTTTTACTTTCTATTTCCATTTCCATACGTAAATTTTTGCATACCAAATGAGTCATAATAGAGATAAATCAAAGATGAATCTCAACAAATTAAGGAATGGGTTTGACAATGAAGCAATGAGCTAGAGAATTAATGAATTCAGTCAATGAGGCAAATATCATGGAGAATCTTTGAGAATGAAGTAGAAAAAGTCAAACATTCATTAACAAATTGTTTAAAAAGAATGCAAACACATGTGACACTTTGACTAATACCAATATGCAGGTCCTAAGGCCCTTGCACACTATGAACTCACAAGACAAAGCCATGCATGTGAATGGGCCAAACCAAATCAAATTGTATAAGATGGACCAAAATCATAGGCATTTGTAGGAGATTAGCATGTGGGCCTAATAACCACATCATCCCTCCTTTAGCTAAATGGCATTGTTTTGGGGTTGAGAACATAAAACTACTAGATTTAAACATTAACAAAGATGGCTCTCTTTGCTCGAATATCATAAACTCATAGGAGGAACCAAGAAAAGATGAAAGTGAAGTGCAAACCTTAAATATGCAATCTTAAGCATTTCTCTAACCTATAAAGCATTTCCTTTCTGTTTTTCTTTTTATGGATTAGCTTATTATGGTGTGGAATTGTCGTGGAGCAAGAAGTAAGAATTTCAAAAGAAATATAGTCACAATCACCATATTAAAGTCCACTGATATTCTCATTCTTCTTGAAAGTAGAGTTAATGCTTCAAGAGCATAATGTTTGTTTTAGAATCTGGGTTTTGATAGTACAATTAGGGTGGCGGGTAATGGCTTCTCTGAAGGCATTTGGATGGGTTGGAATATACCCAATGTAAAGCTGACTACTTTGGAGATGAATGATCAATTTTGCCATTTAGGTGTTAGTTACAATGGTGAGGATAATTGGCTAATAATAGCGGCTTATGCTTATCCAAAAAAGGAAAAGAAGTATATCTCATAGGATAAATTACAAAACATGGCCTCTTCTATTTCTAAGCCTTGGCTCATCATTAAGGATTTTAATGATGCTAGAAATGTTGAAGAAATGATAGGGGTTGGTCCTATTAATCATAAAAGATGTAACTTGCTTAAGGAATGGATAAAAAATTGTAACTTGATTGAAATTTAGTCTTATGGCCATAGATATACCTAGAGAGGTCCTCTTATCCCTGGCTATGAAAGAGTTTTTAAGAAATTGGATAGAGGCTTGTGTAATGAAGCATATAGAATTCATTTTCAAAAAGCTTACATTAAAGTTATGACTACACTAAATTGTTATGACCATAATCCTCTTCTTTGAGTCTTTAGGGTACTAGTATGGAGAAGTTTGATAGACCTTTTTGTTTTAAAGTGGTGTGGCTTACTCACTTTAATTTAGATGAGTTTGTTGATCAAAATTGGGTTAAGGGTGACCCCCCCCCCAATAATACTCTTGTTTTGTTGTCTAAGGAGCTTAAGGAGTGAAACACTAAAGTGTTTAGCCACATTAAACATAGGAAAAAATGCATTTTTATGAGGCTTGATGGTATTCAAAGGAAGCTTTGTAATATTTCCAAGCCTTATTTGACTCTTTTTAAACTTAAAATGTAATTTGTGCAAAGAGCTTGAGGATGCTCTCAAGTAGGAGGAACTCCTTTGGCTTCAAAAAACTTGTATGACTTGGATAAATGATAGAGATTGCCATACAAGGTCTTAAAACAATTACCAAAAGAAGGAGAAACAAAATTTTAATGTTTTAGAATGAGAATGGTGATTACAAAGAAGAGCCTAGAATATTTTGAGTTATGACCTTGAATTTTTTTGAGAATCTTTTCTTGGAGGAGAAACGCAACCCAATGAAATTTCAAACTAGGAAATCTTTCCTTGGTTTAACTGATATAGACTTTCAAAATCTAATATATTCCATGACTGATAAGGAGACTCAAGATGCAATGTTTGCTATTAGGCCATTTAAAGAACCATATAATGATGGCTTTCTAGCTATTTTTTATCCAAAAAAATTAGGATAAAGCACCATATAATGATGGCTTTTTAGCTATTTTTTATCCAAACAAATTAGGATATTGTGGGGCTTGATGTGTGCCATTATATTAAGCAACTTTTTAGTCATAAGGAAGATGTAAGTGTCATTAATAATACTCTCCCCATCCTCATCCTTAAAGTGGATGTTTCAGAGAAGATTGGTCAATTTCGCCCAATCTCTCTTTGTAACATGATTGATAAATGTATCCTTCATATTATTGTGAACAAGTTGAAACTTATTCTTCCTTAAATTATTACTCCTTCTCAAGTGATTTTTGTCCTAGGAAGGCACATTGAGGAGAATATTTTTGTTGCTTAGGAATTAATTCATTTCATGAAAAATTTGAAAGGAAAAAAGGGTTTCTTTATTATTAAAATTGATTGGAAAAAGCTTATATCTAGATAAATTAGGATTTATCAGAAATATTCTATAGGAGGTGAAGTTGCCAAACCCTTTATTCCATGTTACTATGGAGTGTGTGACTTTTGTCTCTATCCAAATTCTCTGGAATAAGTTCTACCAAAGGACTTAGACAAGGTAACCCTCCTTCGCCCTATATTTTTGTTCTTTGCATAGAAAAATTATCCCACATCATTGTAGAAGCTATCAAGAATAATGCTTGGAAACCTTTAAGGATTAGAAAAAATGGCCCCCCAATGTCTCATTTCATGTTTGTTGATAACCTCCTTAGCTTTGGGGAAGCTTCTTTGGAGCAAATTCATTATATTATGGAATGCCCAATACTTTTTGTGCTTTATCTAGTCAAAAGGTTAACACCTCAAATCAAGCATATTTTTCTCTAAAATTGTTGACCCTATGAAAAAAAGGAGATAGCCAATTTTGTGGGGTTTTATTATTACGGATAATTTAGGGATGTATCTTGGAATGCCCCTATCCTAAAGTGGAGCTCAAATAAAAGATTTTAATTACATGATAGGAAAAGTGAAAAAAAGGTGGAAGGCTAATTATCTTAGTATAGCGAATAGAGTGACCTTTGTTAATTCAATAATTAGCTCTATCCCTATTTACCTTTTGATGATTGCTAAACTACCTAAGACAACCTTAATGAATATTGAAAAACTACAAAGGCGTTTTGTTTGAGGCCATGATACTTCACAACAGAAAAACCATACTATTAATTAGCAACAAATTTGTAAGCCCAAGTTAAATGGAGGGTTGGGTTTAAAAAACCTAGAGGCAATGAATGAAGCTTGCATCATAAAGCTTGGATGAGAGTTATGCAGAAATAATGATAGCTTGTATTCCAAGGTTATTAAACATAAGTATAATAAAGGGAAACCCATTGTTCAGTTCCCTTGTTTGGCTTCCAATGCTTCCCCTTTTTGGCACGGTATGGGTTCTGTGTAGAGGCATTTCCAGGGCCACACTATGATGCAAATCAAGGATGGGAATTCTACTGACTTCTAGAAAGATAAGTGGCCGGATTGCCATACTAAGCTAAATGTTAAGGGTTTTGATCGAAAGGTGGAAGATGGTGAGGTGATTCAGCTCACTAACTTGGTCAATATAAATGGGGAATGGGACTAGTCCATCCTCTAAAGAATGACACCTAAAGAACAACTTATGAACCTGTATGCTATCCCGCCTCCCTCTATTGCTTTTGGTTGTGATTCTCCAAGATGGGATGCTAATGCGAATGGGAGTTACTCGGTTAGCAGTTGTTACAGGTGCATTATAGGGATGAAGTTTGGCACAAAGTCTGTGTTTTGGAAGCTCATTTGGCAATGGCATTGGATAGGTCCTAAAAGAATTAAAAATTTCTTATGGATGGTTGCCCAAAATAAACTCTACACTAAAAAGCTTCAGGCTAGGTAGGGTGTGGCTCGTGAGACTTGCCATATCTACAATAACTTTAAATCTACCACCCATATTCTTCAGGATTATCTGACGTTTCAGGCCTTATGGAATAGCTTAGTGCCCTTTGTTAGAACAAATGAGTTCTTTGACAGTAACCTTACCAAATGGTTAGCTAACTTACAAGAGCATTCGATGTCCAGTAAAGGAGTTCCCTGGTCGATTCTTTTGTGGGTCTGCAATTGGTCTCTATGGAAAAAAAAGGGGAATGATGAGATATTCAATAAGAAGTTAGTTACTCTCTAGTTTACTTCATGTCGTCCGAATCCAAGCCTTGAACATTTATACACCCAAAAACACGTTGCTGGACTCTTACCAAAGCCCCTTTCTTGTTGGTAGCCCTGAAGTGATGATTGGATCAAGCTTAATTACGATGGAGCTAGCAAGGGCAATACGAGGCTTACATGATATAAGGGTCTGCTTCGTAATTATGAAGATGCTTGGGTTAGAGGCTTCTCTAAAAACATCGATTGGTGTAACTCCTTACAAGTAGAAGCTTGCAGAGTGGTTATTAGGCTTAAGTTTTCTTGGAACAACTGAATTCTCTTAACCTCACTTCGACCATCAACGATACCGCAAGGAAACACAATGATGAGAACTCAATCCTATACTTGATTAGAGACCTCATCTCAAGAAAGTAGGACGTCAAAGTTGCATATGTGTGGCACGAAGCTAATAGATGCTCAATATTTTGGCAAATTATGTTAGCCCCAAAGTTTTAATTTAATGATTTTGATGATAACAAAATTTTTAAGTTAAAATTTATACAAGTATTAAAATAAAAATAATTATATATTACTTATTGCATTAATCTTGTTATCAAATTTAATTTTATAAGCAATACCAATTAGTTAAGAAAAATGAAGTGCAGTATGTAAGGAAGATATCAATTTAAGTAGTGCTTGTCATGTATATATATATCTACATATTATTAAAACATTCTGACTATTTGAAGGCATTGAAAAGGTTGTCTTATTTGTATAATATATTATATTGGAGGATCAATTTTGCTTTTGCAGAACATTAAATGAAACATTGGAAAGTGAAAGGAGTCATCACATCTCTTTGCAAATCTTAATGGAACACATTAAACAATGTGAAAGCAAAAGTTCAAGAAACAATAAAGGGAATCTGATGCCATAAAATAAAAGCAAATATGCATCCCAGATATAGTCAGAAAGCTTCTTTGAAGAAAGAAAAGAGCAACAGAGATAGAGAAGCAAAAACCATTATTGAAGATAAAGGAGTATGGGAAACCAAAATAGTACAAACTTTTCCCTTGTAATTTCTGATTCATCAAACTAGTGGCAATATCACAAATTCCTTATTCAAGAATCAAAGAAAAATATTAGAGATTCTCCAAAGTCAACTTATTCAGGATCCTTTTAAAAGCTTTATATCCAAAGTCTTTGCTCTTCATCTAAGTAAAGTTGCAGAGGCAAATTTGTGAAAAGAGAAAAGAAAACAGAGCAAGAAGACATATAACTGTTCAAAAGTTTTCTTTTAGAGGCTTTAATAAGAAAAAGCAAAAGATAAAGACAAAACATGGAAGGAGGGAAGTTAATGCATCTTGTCTCAACGGTCATTGTGTTTTACTTTAATCTTCTGATCTTCAAAACAATACAAAAGCTGAATAAAAAAAAGCAATGCACAGACTCGCAGAAAAGACATGAAGAAAGGGTATGTATATATATATGAAAAGTTGTTAATGCAATTCCTCTTTATCAACACAACCAAGTACTTCATTCAGCAAAAGTGAAAGAAAAGTAGCAGAAGAGAGAGAAGAAGCAAAGCAAGGTCAAGGACTCAAAATCAAGAAAGAAGAAGAAAATAGTCTGTGCAGCCGAAAGAAAAACTTCCTTAGCTATCTCTGCTTTCATACCTTTTACAACAGCTATATTTGTGAAGTAGAACTCTCCAATGAATTTTTTTTTAGAATCACTATATAACAGTAAGATAAAGAATTAAAAGTCACAAAGAACTAAAGCAAAGAAAGAAAGGCTAAGTTATATTATAGTATTCATTCTTCTCTTCATCTAAATTTTGTGAGCTTAGTTTCTGGGTAAATATGGTTTGCGAGAGCTTTTGAAAGTGAGTTTATTATAATCATTTATTAATAAGGCTTTTAAATATATCCTTATATCATTTTGTAAATCTTTTCTAAGTATGGGGAAAGTAAATTTTGGGCAAGTTTGTGTGAAATCCAAGTATTATAAAAATTTTAGGTGAGTTTAGAAACCTAGGTTTTGCGAGTGTATACTTTGATTTTATAGTGAAAATTTCTTGTTGTGTATCAAGGGAACTAGACGTAGATTTTGAGGACCAAATCAGAATATATCCGGTGTTTTCCTTCATTTACTTTGCATTTTATTCTGCTTCAGTCGTTGTACTAAAACCTTATTGATAAGATCTTATTTTATCTCCTTGATCTTTGCTTCTCAGTTATCTTTTAGAAGATCTTGTCAATCAGATCCTAGTCTATCTATAAGATTTCCACATCAGTACTCTTTATCAAGTTTTTTTTTAAATCATTTGATATTAATATATAATTAATTTAATTATCTTTAATCTTATACTTTTCTATAAAAGCACCTATTCATCCCCCTCTAGGTGCATTCTTTAAATTATATTCTCAATCTTCTTCTTGGCATTGATATTTTGGCAAATTATAGTCTCAATCTTCTTCTTGGTCAGCATGTTTGGCATTGCATTCTCGCATTTCTTGGTCTTTTCTTTAGAGCTGATTGTATGGGAACTTCTTTCTCCTATGGTTTTTAGTATGTGTTCTTGTGTTTTGGGTTTTTAACCCTCTTTCTTTCACCAAAAAAAAAAAAAGAATATAACTTGAAATTTAGAATTAACTGTTTTATAATTATTATAATGTTTTAATGTCATCCACATACAAGGGTAATAATAATTTGAACGAAAACTAGTAGGTGTATATCATCCCAACTATACTAGCCAATATATATATATATATATATATAACTTGAAATTTTTTAATACATTCAGATAGACATAGTAAAGGAATATAACTTGAAAGTTAGGTTAACAGTTCTATAATTATTATAATGTCTTAATGTTATCCACAAACAACCAATTAGCGTAATAACAATTTAGAATTAATACATTGAGATAATTTGACCAGAAATTTTTTAATACATTGAGAAAGACATAGTAAAGAAATATAACTTGAAATTTAGAATTAACAGTTTTATAATTATTATAATGTTTAATGTTATCCACAAACAACTAATTAGGCTAATGACAATTTGGACAAAAACTAGTGGGCGTATCCTAGCCATACTGTCCAAAAAAAATCATCCCAGCTACAAGTTAAAACCATATTATTATCTATTCTTTCTTAAGATTGTTTGGAAAAGAGAATTTAGCTTGCACAAATTGAATGTAATAACAAAAAAAAAATAAACTAAAGCTTTTTCTGTGTCAGACATAGTTATTGCCTTATACTAATGACATTAATTAATTTATTATAAGAACTTATATTGGTTGTTGAAAACTTTGTTTGAGAAGTGCATGCACACCACAAAGTAAAATCTTAACCTTAAGAATAATTTATGTGATTTGATACAATAATTAAAAAAATTATTTTTATTTAAATAGCAAATAGTGTCTCTTTGGCCAAAAAAAAATATAGTATCTCAGATTTGGACTTAATCATAAATTAAGTCCAAATTTTGAAAATATCTTCTATAAAATAAAATTCAAAACTTATCCAGCTACTAGTTTTCGTTGATATTAAATAGTAGTTGAGTTTTTAAGACTTTACGATTGTGTCCGTTGAATGACAGAATCAATAGGTGGAAAAGTATTTACAATTTAATTTAAAATCAGAAAAGAAAAAGTTTAGAATACCATGAGAATTGAAAAAACACCCTATGCTATAATAGTATTGTGCAGTCACAACAAAATGCAAAAAAAGAAGAAGAAGAAGACGGATTTCTCATTTAAGAAGCATAGCAAATGGTGCTGTACTTCACCCCAACCCATCCACCGACCATAGAAGACGCAGACTGGTGGACAATTTAGACATATGTTAATATTTAAGAATAAAAACAGGAAGTTGAATTGACATTTGACCTAGCAAATGGCAAAGCTTCTAATCTTGTGTTTTGTTATCATTTAAAAAGGTTTTTGAAAATGAAAGATAACTACTTGGCTCTGGTCATGTTTGTATAATATTGTTTATGTGAGTAACTTTCAAATTCCTCAATTTTATCATTATATATTTTCTTATACTCACGCTAATTGTTGATAAAAATTTTAACATTTTTCATGTATCTTGATTTTCCTGAATTTTTAATAGGTTCAATCATTTGCACATGAATTTATTTTTTGATAGAATCAAATGAATGTGAGTTTTAAACATTTTAACAAATGAGTGAAGAAATTATCTTATGTAATATGTACATCAACCCGTTTTATTTGATCGTATCCCATTTCAGTGAAACAAAGAGCTTAAGTATGTTATACTGATTTCAAATTTAGTGTGAAATGGCTTGTCATCTTTTAGTTTTAAGCGTGTCATTTAATCATTATCATTAGTTTAATTACTACATAACCACTATGCGGTATATTTATTTTTAATTTTGAAAAATAATTTAATAAATATTAAAACACTGAATAATTACATTGTTAAAAATGTTTAATTTATATCTTTAACAACTTCATAATCATAGGAGATCCTTATTTGGATTAAGATAACATTTAGAAGAAGAAAATCATCAGTTTAATTCTAACAATAGCCTACAAACACTATTATTTATTTTTTAAGTGAACATACTTTTAATAATAAAACTATTTATTTACATAATTATCTTTTTTGTAATTTAAATAAAAAATATTATCAGACATAATTGAATAAACATAGATGACTGACATATCATAAGTTAATGTCGTGAATTAATTTTAAGTTAAATTTACAATTTTAATCCTTCAATAAATTCCTAAAGTATTACGTTTCAAGTTGAAACTTTCAACTTTGTGAGAATTTTTTTAATATATTTTTCATATTTTAATAAGATAAAATAATTGGCCGGCGACTAATGTCTTTTGACCACTACTAATTTCGTTTTATTTATCATTTGAAACTAACAATCGAAGATAAGGTCAATCAATTCATTATGACGAAACTAATTATGAAGGTGATTAATTATTCCGAGTTTGAATTTGTATTTTGTTAAATTAGTACATAGTTATATTAGAAACGTGTTTAATTTGTATACTACATAGAATGGAAACTTGTGGGCGTACTACACTGGAAACCAACATCCCCAGTCCTCCATGTCGCTTTTCCTCTGTTCTCTATTTTTCAATTCCTTTTTGTCAGCGTCGTATTCCCTACTTCACCGCCATTGGCCTGTTTCGTCACTTTAATAGATTATACACAATTAATTTAATTAATAACAAATAATTGATAACGATATTTATTAGAAAATCATTTGGACATTGTATGTAATTTTTTGTCCATATTGTTTGTTTATTTATTTTTAATGAATTGAAATTGTGCAATATGAGCTTTTGATGTTCTGTTTTGAAAATTGTTTTTATTTTTAGAAATAAAAAAAATAGTATAATATGTTTGGAAATGTATTTATAAAGGTTGTATTTCATGTAGTTTTATCCATCCCGCTGGATCATAATTTCAGACTTTGACCTGAATAATATGAGACAACTTGACGAGGTAGTTATGCGTTGCCCCTTAAAAATTTTATATTTTGACGTTTAAATTATTAACCTAACCCAGTTGATCCTCGGCTCAAAAGAGTTGGATCTGAAGAATAATGAGGGAGTTGTCTTAGGGTAATTAAGTGGGTACGAATTAGTATTGCTAGCCATTCTAGAAGCTCACTTGAGTTGAGAAGTTTTTTGGAATCTTGGAAATATTTTATGATGTATTAAGATTTTGAAAAAAAAGAAGAAGATAATTTTGGAAATGTGACATTTCCTCTGTTATGAAGGTTTTATGGAACATAAAAATCTCTTGGGCTTAAAATGACCCAGTCTAACACACTAAGCTTCGAAGAAATTAGTGGTTACAAATTATAATTTATTAAGTCATATATAACGAAGTAATATAGCCATTTGTTTTTAATAATGCAATTCAAACTAGTTCAAATATGACAAGATACTTTAGTGAAGCTACTTCGGTTAAGCAATTTTTACAACTCTATTAAGCTATTTGATTTGAGAATTATTCCTTTCTCAGATGGTTCCTTTCTGTTTATACTATAATTCCACCTTAAACACCCTCTAAACCCCTCCATTTTCATTCCCACGGAAGAGTTAAGAATGTCTGCCATGAGGAGGGAAAGTTTCAGACGTGGTAAAAGATTATTTTATCCCTTGTTTTTATCTTAAAATGCTTTCCGAAATATAACAAATAAAATAAACAATATAAATATTAAATATTAATTTTATATTGAATAATTAAATAAATACAAAAATAAAAATATAATATAACATATTTTTATTATTTAAGAAATAATCAATATTTATATAATTTAATATAAAAATAATAAATATAAAATAGAATATTTTATTTAATATATAAAATAGTAATTAGATTATAAAATAATTTATATATAAATAATTTTGAAAATTTGATATGAATCCAATAAAAAATATATATTAGGTTTCTTAAAAATGTAAGATTTGTCAAACCAAATGCCTCTGAACTAAAGGAATTGCTATTGATTTAAAAATACAATTTTTTTCTGTAGCGAAAAAAAATCATAATGTTTTTATTGAGGTTGAAAGCTATTCTTCTCACATTAAAAGGAAAAAAATAAAAAAGAAAAGAGAAACCTTGGAAAGAACAATGTACAAGTTTCAAGTTTATAAAAAATAAATTAGTCAAACGAATTTTTTTCTTCAAAAAGTAATTTTAAAAAATTATTTTACAAAATAATTTTCAAAAACAATAAAACAAAAATTGAACCAAACACACCGTACTTTTCCATTGTTCATTTTCTTTGTTCTTGATCTTTGGACTGACTAGCGTTTTGGACGTCGACCACGACGTGTTTCGCATGGACAAGTCAAATAAAAATGGGTTTCGTTTTTCACCGAAAAAGGTCTTGACCCTTAAATGAAGGGTCACCCTGACTTTGGAATCAATTTCCATTTTTTTTAATCAAATTTATTACGGTATCCTTCCTAATAATTACCAGAATATGCGTTTAGTGTTGGAGGTAAGTATGAGACGTGTTGTTCATTTTTATTATTCATGTAGTGTTCAGTCTTTAGTATTTTCGGCATTTATATTTGGTTACATAATTTTATTTTTTTAAAGTTTTGTAATCTAATTTTAAATTATGATTAATTTTTATCTTAAATTTTAGGAGAGAATTATTTATTTGTTAAAATATAAATAATATTAATACTGAATCTTTTAGTGCTATGGGAATATAGTAAATATTTCCATGTTGTTAGATGCTGAATCCTAATTATTAGTTCAGAAGAATCCGAAAAAAGAGGTTAAGTTGGACTTTTAAAATGAACTTTGCTTTTTCAAATATTATTTCAAATTAAAAACCTCAGGTTCCTATTAATTTCTTCTGAAAAGTCAAGTTGTTGAAATAATTTTACTCCATCAATTAATTGAACTAAAAACCTTAATTAGAATAATAAGATTTTTTTAGGTACCTATTCACCAAGACATTTTGACTCAAGAATTAGAAGTTCAAAGATAAGATGAAACAACACAGCAGAATTTATAGAGGTGGTATTGGAAAATTTAAAACCAAAATTTTGTTTAAGAGATTCTTTCAAAACAAGGAATCATAGGTTTGAGTCAAAAATGGTTTAAACTAAGGGTGAACAAAACCGAATCAAACCAATTAAACCAAACCAAACCGAATTAAATTGTCAAAAATTGAATAAAATCGATTAAAAATTAGTTTGGTTTGATTTTTGTGATTATAAAATCGATTAAATCGGTTCGGTTGTCGATTTTTTCCATATTTGGTTCGGTTAACCGAACCAAACCGAACCATTAAATTTGTAATTAATTAAAATTTAATATTTTGTTTCTTTTTGGATTAATAGAATTTTTTATTAATTAAACTTGTATCAAAGTTATATTCTTTATATGGTTTAAAAAATATATAAATTATTTATACTATTTTATTATAAGATATTGCTCTTATTTTTTTCTTACTTTTTAAAGTTTTTTTGTGAATGTATGAAATTTTTTTAGGCAAAAAAAAAAAAGAGATAAAAATAATAAATTATTTCAAATTTATTATTAGTCAAAATTTTAAGAGATGTAGGATATTAGAAATTAAATTCTACATATTATAAGGAATAATTTTTTTTTAAATTACTTTTAGGCAAAAAAAAAACATGAACCAAACCAAACCAAACCGAATCAAACTGAATAAAAATTAAACCAAACCGATTAAAATTTAAAACCGACAAGGTCTAACAAAGTGCTAAACCAATTAGGTTGGTTCGGTTTGGTTTTTGCTCAAAACCGAACCAAACTGAACCTTTGAACACCCCTAATTTAAACACTCAAAATACTTACGAGCCTATGTTCTTCAAAGACAAAGGAATGCTTCAGAATATTGGGTCAAAACTTATCCAGCTTACACCGGACCCATGAACTCTACAACATTTGCCTAGAACACTAAGCCTATTTTAATTGATTTTCAGGACTTACTTCTTGATTGTTTTAAACAGATTCCTGATTGAAAAACTCTTTGCCCACTACAAATTTTTGAGACTTTTCAAAGCAATATCTTTATCTTGAATTTCTTTCTCAGCCCATCAATCATATTTTCCAATTTTCAACTAATTACAAAATATTTGTCATAATTAAAACATAAGATGCCTTTGGTCGAACACTAAGCACACAAATTTCTTGAGGTTAGGTTATAATAAGTTTCCCTTGTTTTCATAAAAAAACTTAAGTTTACTTAGTTATTTGTTAGCTCTTTAACAAATGTAGCTCAAAATGTGCAAAACTTACTTCCAATTTAAGACTTTGTGTTATTTATCTCTTCCAATTTTAAAAGTTGACTATTAGTCCTCTCAAGTTTCAAACCTACGCAATTTAGCTCTTCTGTTAGTAAATCCATCCAAAATTTTGGTAGAGCTTCTCCACATAAGATAATGTCACTCCATGTGAGCTTTGACTAGCAAATGTAGCATCTTGAATAGACCAAAATAACCCTATTTTGAAAAAAAAATCTAAAATTATTTTGTAAAACTATTTTGTTCCCACAGCAACTTTAAAAACAAGAAGCAAAAAAAAAAATATGTTTGATGAAATTGTTCTTGGAAAAAGAATTTTAAAAATATGTTTGTTTCACACAATTTGATAAAAGGGGTCAATGTGCTATATTGGGATAGAAGCAATCCAACAACCAAATACCTCAAATTTTGGCCCTTTCACCCATTTAACGCTTACCATAACTATCTTAAAGGTTAAATCTTAAGAAATTAATGCATGGTTAATACAAAAGGAAGTAAAAGTTGAAATATTAGTGAAACAGGATAAACAAGTTTAAAAGTAAATCACTGTTTTGATTTCTAAAAAATGATTAACTTTTTAATTCGATCATTCAAAGTATAACTTTTTTAATTTAGTTTTTTAATAATTTTTGTCCTTCCATACATTAAAACCATAGGTCTAACTTTTCAATTTGATCTTCTAATAAGACAAAGATGATGAGGAAAAAAATTATTGATTGACTAAATTGAAAGCATTATACTTTAGATAACCAAATAGAGAAGCTAATCATTTTTCAAGGATGAGAACAAGAGGAGGCACAAGGCCTTAAGAATTGGAAGTGAGAAAAGAGGTACAAAAATTGAATTTAGATATGTAAAGTCCTCTATCACCTAAGGCAAATGCCACTTAAGCTAAGGCTCTTGGACACTTTCTTAGTTATTTATATTTCAATTTAACAAGCATGAATTCTAATTTATATTTTAGGATGCTTGTAGTAACTTAAAGAAACTAGAAATGTCACACCCTGAGACAGATATATGATTGGCACAGAATACGAGATAATTTTGTATCTATGAGCCTAACTAACAAATACAATCTCATTCTCTTATCATGCTAATCAAACCTTATGAAAAGTAAACATAAGTTAGCACTTCAAGTAAATTCTCTTCCTTACTCATATATTAAATTTTGTTTACATATGTAATATCATAGTAATACTTTATTTGTAATAAGTTTGAAAAAAATTTTGTCAACGTGTTCTTTGTAAATAGGACATCTTAAATCATTTACAGTTACCAATTAGTTAAAAATAATAAAAGAAAGCTTTGCTCCAACAAACCAACATAACGAGTAAGATAGGGATCTTGCCTATAATTTGTGAAGCTGACTCTAGAATTTAAACATGTACAAAAGCACAAAGGACAATAATTAGTACTACCAAATGAACTGATTGTAGGCTCATCACTAGTTGTACTCGTTAATTAGATTCGAAAACATTCAAACCAAGTTCTATCATATGCAATGATAAATATCAGAATGAGCTGTGGTACTCAATGACTAGAAGATAAAGCATGATAGTTAAAGGGATGAGCGGACATAGAATTTTTCTATGAAAAATAAGTTTTGTAATAATAATAATAAAATAAACATAAGTATATAAAAAGATGAAATAATTTTTATAAAGATTTAAATTTATGAATCTTTAAATGGAAAGAGATACTAAATAATTAGTGTATATAAAAAATTAAAAGATTTGAGTTAAAGGAAAATTAGTTTATTACATTATTAATGCAACAATATATAATGAACATATAGGCATAAAATATTGTAATCAAGATATAAAATTAAAAGGAGAAAATTATGACAAATAAAAAAATTTAATTCAAACATTTAAAAGTTAAATGCTGAACAGCAAATAATTGTTATAAACAAAACTTAATAAAAAAACTTTATTAGGAATTTATGTGCAAAACTCTAAGTTCTAACATATACTGACATGGATTCACGACCCACGAAGGCAAATAACTACGTATTCAAACTTAGAGTACTATAGGTAGGAATCACAGGCGACACTACTACCATCGTCTCTACCTACCATTGTCCCTACAGCTTTTAAATATTTAAAGAGCATCTAGCTCAGTACCTTTCAAGTACCAATCATAGAAATCACGTGGTAATATCGAAAGTGTACCAAGGGCTAATAGAGCTGTTGTTAGTAATCAGCATTCTATACAATTCTACCTTGTATATATATAATAAACAGAGTTCATATACCTAAAATCTCCTGGATAAATTATTCCATAATAATTTCCATGATTGAAAATGTAGCATTTATACTTAAATGATACTATAAAAACATTTTGAAGCAAACTTATCACCTATCAACTTTTCAAAAATAACATTTATAGTCACCATATCAATTCAGATTTCTTTTGATAACATAACACATATTGCATATCAAAGTCTAAAAGATTTAATATGTAACAAAATACATAGGTTGATGTACTACTTAAGATGCCCATCCCAACAGACACGTAAAATGCAAACAAAAATAGAAGAAATGAAAATGGAAGGAAAATAAATAAATAAAAATATCATGCTTCATAATTTACATACAGTGTAGTCGAAAGGTAGCTGTCTTTTCATCACCAAACTACACTGCAAAAAAAACATGGATTTTATGACAAAAAAAGTTATCGTTAAAACATAAAAAGTCATCGCAAAAAATATTTAGCAACGACAAATAGGTCATCATTGAGTCATTGCAACAACAGTTGCTATTAAAGGGATTTAACAACAATAAACATGTCGTTGATAAAAAAGCCTTTTGGGACTACAAAACTCGCCCCTAAATATATGTAATATCGCCATTAAAACTCTTAAAATTTTAGGGCTACGGCATTTAGAAGCAACAAACTTCGCCACTAAAGGTTCATATAGTCTAATGTCACAAAAAATACTTTTAAGGGAGACAAATTTCACTATAAAAAGCTCTTAAATGACAATTTATAAAAAGTGGATACTAAATAAGACTCTAGAGATAAAGATATGGTTGCTAAATGTAAAGTTTTAGTGGTGACAACATCTTTTGACACTAAAAAGGCTTCTATTGATAACTTTTGTCTACAACCATGGTCACTAAATGCATCCTTTTAGAGATGACCTTTTGCTTTAAGTGATTTAGCAGCAACTTATTCGCTGTAAAAAATTCTTCTATTTGGCCTTTTAAGAAGCCTCCATTGTAGGGATATGAGTGGCAACAACATTTTGCCATCGTTAAATGGATGTTTTGGCGACGACATATACCTTAATGCTAAAGGTTTTAATAGGAATAAAAATATTGTTAATAAAAAATATTTTTGGGATGACAAAACTCACCCCTAAATATATGTAATATTGCCACTAAAATCCTTAAACTTTTAAGGCCATCGCATTTAGAAGCAACAAACTTTGCTATTAAAGGTTCATATAGTTTAATGTCGTCACAAAAAATACTTTTAGAAGTGACAAATTTCACCATAAAAAGCTATTAAATGGAAATTTATAAAAAGTGGATACTAAATAAGACTTTATAGGCAAATATATGGCCACTAAATGTAAGGTTTTAGCGGTGACAACATCTTTTGACACTAAAAAGGCTTTTAGCGATGACTTTTGTATACAAACATGGTCGCTAAATGCATCCTTTTAGCGATGACCTTTTGCTAAGTGATTTAGTGGCAACTTATTTGTTGTAAAAAATCCTACTATTGGGCCTTCTAAGAAGCCTCCGTTAGGGGGACATGAATGGCAACAACATTTTGCCTTTGCTAAATGGATCTTTTAGTAATGACATATACCTTGATGCTAGAGGGATTTAACAACAATAAAAGTGCTATGATAAAAAAGCTTTTTGGAATGACAAAACTTGCTCTTAAATATATGTAATATCACCACTACAACCCTTAAACTTTTTGGGCCACGACATTTAGAAGCAACAAACTTCGTCATTAAAGCTTCATATAGTTTGATGTCATCGCAAAAAATACTTTTAGAGGTGATAAATTTCGCCACAAAAAGCTATTAAATGGCAATGTATAAAAAGTGATACTAAATAAGACTATCACTAAATGTAAGGTTTTAGCAATGACAACATCTTTTGACACTAAAAAGGCTTTTTATGATGACTTTTGTCCACAACCATAGTTGCTAAATGCATCCTTTTAACGATGACCCTTTGCTTCGAGCGATATAGCATGACTTATTTACTGCAAAAAAATCATTCTATTTAGCCTTTTAAGAAGCCTCTGTTAGGGAGACATGAGTGGCAACAACAATTTGCCATTGTTAAATTCCTATTTTAGCGGTAAGTCATTCTTTTGCCAATAAAGTTTTCCTTTTAGCATCAACTTTTTGTATCACCACTAAATACATATTTTTTTGTAGCACCATCATCAAATCCCTTCAACAAAATACCTAAAGAGTTTCCTAACATGAGTATCACATTTCATTCAAATCCCAATAACAAAATTTACTCTTTATTCATTATTATATTAGTCAACTTCTTAATTAATTTATCTTATATTTAGTCTTATTACCACACTAACTACAACTTGGTTCATATCCCTCTTATCTAGATCATCTTAAATTAAATTCTACTTTACTGCTATTCTTACATTTATACTTAATTCATTATATATTTGACTTTATTTTGTTCTACTATATCTTATTTTTGTAATTCCTACTTCTACTACTAATTCAATTAAATTCATATCAACTGTTAATTTAGAGTAAGGTTTAAGACTTATTTTAGGAAATTATAACAAATAAGCACTACTCTTAATTACCAATCAAAAAAATTATTCTATAATCATTATTTTTCATTCATAATTTAGGTTATTAGTTAATTACCTATGATCCCACCATTTAAGTTATTTCACTTTATATAAATTTAGCTTAAGACCAGTCCATATATCAATTTAACTAGTTTGCTAACCCTTTAAGATCTCTCAATTTCAATTAGATACAGCACATAAAGAATTCAACTACCTTATTATTTAAATAATTTCTTACTACCATATTAGCCCTTAACTTGTACTATAAATCACATAAATTTCCATCAAAACCTAGGATTTTAAAGTTATCAATTTATTTTTATTCCTATTGTTAATCCTTAATTTAAACTTTATATTAATTGTCATAAAAAATATACTATTTATCAACTACTACTACTACTACAACTACTATTAATTTAAACTTTATATTAATTGTCATAAAAAATATACTATTTATCAACTACTACTACTACTGTTACTACTGCTACTACTACTGCTACTACTGCTATTACTGCTACTACTGCTACTGCTACTACTACTACTGCTACTACTACTGCTACTACTGCTACTACTACTACTACTGCTGCTGCTACTACTACTACTACTACTGCTACTACTACTACTACTACTGCTACTGCTACTGCTGCTACTGCTACTGCTACTGCTGCTACTGCTGCTACTGCTGCTGCTACTACTACTACTACTGCTACTACTGCTACTACCACTACTGCTGCTGCTGCTGTTGCTACTGCTACTGCTACTGCTACTACTGCTACTACTACTACTATTACTGCTACTGCTACTGCTACTGCTACTACTGCTACTGCTACTACCGCTACTATTGTTGTTGCTGCTGCTGCTGCTACTACTACTGCTACTACTGCTGCTGTTGCTGCTGCTACTACTACTATTACTGCTACTGTTACTACTGCTACTACTACTACTGCTATTACTGTTACTGCTACTGCTACTGCTACTGCTACTACTGCTACTACTGCTACTGCTACTACTACTACTACCAATGTTGCTGCTGCTGCTGCTGTTGCTATTACTTCTACTACTACTCCTACTGCTGCTGCTGCTGCTGCTGTTGCTCCTACTACTACTGCTACTGCTACTATTGCTACTAATGCTACTGCTACTACTGCTACTACTACTACCTGCTACTGCTACTACTGCTACTGCTACTACTGCTACTAATGCTACTGCTACTACTACTATTACTACTACTGCTAATACTGCTACTACTGCTACTACTACTACTGCTACTGCTACTGCTACTGCTACTACTGCTACTGCTACTATTGCTACTACTACTGTTACTACTGCTACTGCTACTACTCTACAACTGCTACTACTCCTACTACTATTACTACTACTGCTGCTGCTACTACTGCTACTATTACTACTACTGATACTGCTACTGCTGCTACTGCTACTGCTACTGCTACTGCTACTGCTACTACTGCTACTACTGCTGCTTCTACTGCTGCTACTACTGCTGCTACTACTAAATGAAGGAGAAAATTCTACTTTTGCATGAAGATGGAGGTGCTACAAAAGAGAAGAGTACTACCACTATTACTACTACTACTACTACTACTACTACTAAAAGAGAAGAGTACTACTACTACTACTACTACTACTGCTGCTGCTGCTGCTGCTGCTAATGCTAATACTAAATGAAGGAGAAAATTCTACTTTTGCATGAAGATGGAGGTGCTACAAAAGAGAAGAAAAACAACAATATTTGGGAGAAATAAGCTACGAAAATCTCAAAACAAGATGCAACGGCCAGACAAAGGAGAAGTGAAAGAAAATATAATAGGTAAGTTGCCTACCCAAGGAAGTTGCAATGGCAATAAAAAGAGCTAAAACTTGGTGAGAAGCTCTTGAAAGGCTAATAAAGAAACTAAAAAATAGAGCTACTCTAATGTTAAAATACTATAGCTCAAAGTTGGAAACAATGGTAGAGGAATGGGTAGCATCACTCAAGGGTGAGTCTGAAGAGAAATGTGCTTAAGGTGAAGGCTTCTAAGAAGTTGCTATGCATATTAAAGGAAACACATCAGACTAGTATAGCATAGCAAGGAAAGGAAGCACGATTTCATGTGAGAGAGGTTGAACTCAAAAGAATCAAGAAGCAGATAAGTAAAGACTATATGCTTTGAGTATATTGCTTTTAAGATCTAATGCAACAAAATAAATGTAAAGGAATGGTAGGGGAGACACGTGGTGCATTTCTTAAGGTTTCCTAATTAATTTTTTTTTTTCTTTCTACTTGGCAATATCCAAAATTTTGGAAAGAAGCAAGGCTATTTATTTTTTTTAAGATGCTAAAATTAATCTTTGTTTTGTCTCTTATTTCAAATTATATATATATATATATATAATTCTAAGCCCCCTAAAATAATTCAAAATTCAAATTTTAATTTAACTTATTTAAATTTCATTATCTTACTTAACCCAAGCTTGAGTTATTAGAAGAAGTGAGAAGGCCTTGCCTAGAAAACTTTAAAAAACTTGAAAATTCATCTTATTTAGGAGATAATAAGATAAAGTCATAGGATAATGTGCAAAAAATGAGCTAAAAGTAAATCCCAAACTTGTAGTATGGATGAAGATGAAATATTGAACATAAAGTTTTGTTATTTCAATAACAACACTCAAAGTACTACCTTTAACATTCTTTGCAAAGTCCTCAGCTCACATAAAGGAAGAAATCCTAAGAGGTTATGTTATATTCTTTCTTCTCTCTCTCACTCTTCTTCCTTAAAAACCCCTCCCCATAAACTGAAAAGGCAATAATAAGGAACACACTAAGAAGGCACTAAAATTTAGGAAGAATTTACCATGCCTCTATTTATGGTAGTTGGGAAACAAACCTATTTTCAAAGTTGGACAAAAATTTAAGCTTTATGTTTTGAATAACCATAGTAAGTTTTTGCTTAGATTGCTATTTGCATTTACATTTGACATGAAATTTTAGAAATTTTTCTTAAGGTAGCATAAGAAAGGAAAAGTTTTGCAAAAAAGGCTATGGGTCATATAATTGTCTTCTTTATGGTGAACAATATAGAAGATAAGACTCCTTTTGGTACATAGAATCCTTTGTAATAGAATTGGAATGAGAATGAGGATGAAAATGGAATGGAAATAATTATGTTTGTATGATATAGAAAAGGATGGGAATGTCATTATATTTATATGTCTGGTTAAATAAAAATAGTGCAAAAATGGAAAGGAATGATGACAAAATGACAAAAATACTCCTACTTACAAAGCGATAATTTTTTTTTTGCCAATTACAATCATCATCTATCTAGTGCTATCATTCATCTAAACTTTCAAAGAAATCATCTATTAACACCAAATTTGATAACCCAAATCTGTCATCTTCTTTTTCATCCATCAAATCTTCCATTTCTACCTTGCTTTCTAATCTTGTGCTTTAAGGTGCTATCCCTTCTTCTTCTACCCTAGAGGTAGCCAAAGAAATAGGTTTTGTCAGGGCTTTGTCAAAGTAACCAGCTATGGTGGTGGTAGTCAAAGCCTTTTGGCAAGTTGAGCCAGCAAAAAAGTTCAGTTAAGTAGGAGTAGGTGGTTGTGCTCCATCATATAGGTGATTATAAAGCATTTATGAGTCTGATTTGTTCCTTTCCACTTGTTTCTGAGCTAAGAATCCTTTTGAACTACTAAATCTATAATATCCCTTATTTATCACATAACAAACCAAAGGTAAATCTATTGTGGAGTAATGATAATAAAGACATAGTATGCTTTAAATAAATTAGCCTCCATAAAATCTATGCACTCACATGCTTATCTAAAGGAAAGCATACACTTGAAGCTACTTCATGAGTGGTAATTTGATCTAGTAACCAAATAGGATTTTTGATTGATTCCTTCTTCATTTCTCTTTCTGAGTTGTTTCCAAATAAGGTATAAGAGATTTGATTGGGAAGAATACCATTTTTGGATTGGTTCTGTAATCTCAAGTACCAGTAAGAAAATGATAGGTTTTGATAAGAATTTGGCTAAGAAAAGGACACAAGATGAAAGCATAGTAAGACTACTATAAGTTAGGAGGAAGAAAAGAAAGGGATATAGATCCTCTTCAAAAGAAAAGAGTGAAACTTACTTTTATGAGCCCAATACACTTTTTTCTGCTATAAAATTCTCTTTATTACAAGAAAGGCTCTTATCCCAAAAGAAGGATACGGATAAGAAGATTGGTCACAGAAATTGTCGTATTATGCATATGTCTATCTATTAATGTTTATTTAGATTTTAAAACACTTGTTCTATTATTTGGTTTGTAAAACAAATGAGAAAGAATAGTCCTTTCAAACAATATGTTTACTTTTTTTTTATAAATCAAAAAACCTTTTTTAAAGAATATGAATCAAACAAGCCCTAAATTATAAATTTAGAATCTTAAGGTTTAAAGTTTTAAGCTATATAGTTTAAGGCTTATAGGTTAGGATTACAAGTTTTAGGATTTAAAGTTTAAAAGTTAAGATTTTGAAATTAAGCAATTTTTTTATTGAAATGGAAAATTCATTGATTTTATAATTACAATTAGTTGAATCGCAAAAGAAGAAAATCTCTAACACCTTTTTTCTTTCCACTTCTCTAGCACAGTGGTGTAGAGGTAGCATCGAGCTAGTTAGTAAAGTGAGGTTGGGTTAAATATCTTTCTTCTATTCTTCTTTCCTCTATTTAATTTCTCCCTAATTTGTTCATTGGAACTTGTAAAGTCTAATCTAAGCTTTCTCGTGGAATATATAACAATCTTAATAATAAGAACATTTCTTTTATTGTCTTATCTCAAGAGGTGCCCAAAACCAATTCATCTCATTCTAATTGAATAGATCCAAGCTAATCCAATTGAAATAGATCAAAACTGAGCTTTTAATTTGGTTATTTGGATATGTGTGTCTATGTGTGTGTGTGTCAAACAAATTTAATCGATTTATTACTACATTTCTACTTTCTTAATCCAATACAATGAAACTAAACTAATTATTTATATTAATAATTCATACTTTTTTAAAATTAATTTCACATTCAATTAGGTAATTTTTAATCCTCTTTCTACTTTTCATAAATGATTTTGATTGTAATATAGTATTTGAAATGTTTGTTTTTATAATCAATATTGCATAAATGTTAAATTTTAAAATACATTGTAAGAATTAAAAATTTGATTAATCAATCCAACTTGATTAAGATGGAACTGAATTAGTTCAGTTGTTGTCATTTTTCTTTTGTGAGATTGTGATAATCATAATTAGAATAATCAGTTAGGCTTTTGTTGGGATTGATAGTAGAAGCACCCACACAAATAATAGAGACAGAGAAAAAGGAGAAAAATAACTCAAGGATTTAACATGGTTTAGTCTCTCAAGCAGACCTACACCTATGGCCTCAAAAAGAGATATCCCCAGTAAAATAAGACTAATATAATTTTCAAACAAACAACATTGTAAATCCTATCTTGCTTACAACTCCTGAAAACCCCAATTGCACTCTTGTTGTTAATCCTTAGACTTGGCTTATGTATTACCTAAATAAGAATTAAAGGGACCTATTTATAGGAGCACCAAGCTCCCTCCTTCTTTCCCACCAATGTGGGACTTTTGAAAAACTATGGCAACAAATCCTCCATTTTTTCCAAAGTCCTATATTGATGCAAATGTATTTGTTGTGGGAATTTAGACATTAGTATATTCTTAAGCTAGCAAGTGCACTGATCACATCTTGTAATAAAGTGGAATTTATGAGTTCAAGTATCAATCCCACAAGGATGATAATTCTTTTAGTGAGCAAGGATAAATGATTATTATGATGAATAAGGTTAGTCTAACTTAACACCTAACCTAATTAGTTGTATTTACAACCTAGTATCCTATGTAATCTTACTAGGGAATTGATGTATTGAAAAAACTATTATAATCCTATATATAATCCTAAACTACATGCAAAAGACTCAAGACACCTAGCCTATATGTAGACTTAAAAATGGGATTTATACTTAATTGCTTCTTAATTATTTTTTATCCTTATTGCCATTAAATGGATCAATGTTGGCAAATTCTTCTTGCATCATCATTCCACTATATATGATGAACAATGTACTTCCTAAGCATCATCTTAGTAATTTATAATAGTTTCGAATGGATATGTTCACATACTATATCACTAAAGCTGCATTTTATTGAGCACTTAGAATACTTAACAAGCATTAATTACACATCTTATGTTTAATTAGAGATGCATAAACTCTTAAGAAGGATATTTACACTCAATAATCTTAATTAATCAAATTGAACAAGCAGTCAACTTAATTATCTAACTTAGACTCCAAATATAAATGTATAAATATCAACAATCAAGTTAGTTCCAAGAATAAGATGACTAAAGCATGAAGTACTTGTAATTACACTATTAATTACATTAATAGTCTAAGAATTCATAACTACATATCATAAATCCATAAATGAAAACACAAATCCAAAAATAAAACAAACAAAAGTAAAGATACAAATCAAAATTTTGAAGGTAGATGAGAAAAGTACAAGAATCATAGAAATTACAAATTACAAATCAATTGCTACCTCCTATCTTGAATTAGGATCAAGGATCTTTAAGAATCCACAATCTTTCTTTAAGATCACCTTTTTCTTAACTTTCTTAGGAAAAAAAATTCATACTTTCTAAATTCTGGATATATAAATGATGTCAAATATGTAATATAACTTATCAAAACTACTTATTATGGTAAATGAGGCTTTTCATTGTGGATAGTTGCTTTCTAAAATTTGTACTAGACATGCATCTCATTATGCCCAATGAGTTCTCATTGTGGTAGGCATGCTAACTTGGCCTTTTTTAATTTTTGTGTTGCATTTAACCCTTGGCCTTTTCAACTTTGCTTTTTAGGCCAAATACTATATTCTTATGATTTAACAATTTAAAATAATTCCTAAAGAGTGGAATGAGTTATTTAAAGAAATTATGGGCTTAGAGAAAGCCAGTATAAATTATGAAAAATCAAAATTAGAACTATTTATTTAATGAATAAAACTCAAAAATAAAGTGAATTAAGGCTAATTAAGATTAAGATGTTAATTAGAACATTTAAAAATATGGTTAAAAGTTTAAGGATAGCCCAAAATCAAAGCCAAAACGATTGAACGAATTAAAAGAAAAATATAGTGGCAAAATCCTAATTTTAGGTAACTTTTTGAAATCCTAAAAGAGAAAGTTTTAAATGAGAAAATTGAGTTTTTCAAGGTTTTCAGAAACCCTAAAAACCATAAGAACCTTTAGAATGGTTAAAACCCCTTCAGTGTACATGTTAAGTTGTCAGTTGACTAAAACATTGATCAGATCATTTGGAGTTATTTTGAATTCAATTAATTTGAAACCAAATGTATTTTATGAATTAAATGACCTAAATTTTATGATAAAAAGGAAGATTCTAAAAAAGAATTTGAAACAAACTCAAATAGAGAAACCAAAGTTAAGGAACATAGTTGAAAATTTTAAATTGTTATAAATGGTCCTCTGCCTTTTTATAAGCCACATCCCTCCTCTCCTTTCATTTAGACCAACTTAAATCTGCTCCAAAATAGAACCCAAATTGGCTTGAGGAGGCGCACAAGAAGAGGAAGAAGGGAGGAAGAAAATAAAGCCAAAAGGGTAAGATTTTGCTACTTTTTCATACTCGTCCCTTCACTAATGTCCTTCTCCTCTTTCTTCTCTCTCTTCTCATGGTTTTAAAGTTCTAAAAGGAAGTTTTTTGTGGCTGGTTCAGTAA
The DNA here is from genome assembly GCA_026724425.1 of Erythrophleum ivorense. NCBI lineage: Eukaryota > Viridiplantae > Streptophyta > Magnoliopsida > Fabales > Fabaceae > Erythrophleum > Erythrophleum ivorense. The sequence goes on from JAIUCV010000005.1 coordinate 43,021,750, forward strand.
ATGGAAGAAAGAGTTTGGAGGAAACTTTGGAAGCTTGAGAAACCCCATTTAACAAGGAAGCAAACAAGATAAGCTCTTCCACAGAAATCTTGCTTTTCTTGATTCTCCCATTCCTTCTCCATTTTGACAAGAACTAGAGCACCATGTAGGGAGTTTGGTTTTAGCCTAAACTTGATAGGAAATGAGGTTTTGAAGTATGGAGAATCATATGAAATAAATAGAACTAAAAAAAGAAGCTATAAATAACAAGTTTTGGAAATTAGAGTTTTGATTATGCTTAAGGATTTATAAAAGTTTCTAATGATAATTTAACTTATGTAAGAGCATATTTGAGTATATAAGAGACCTAAGAAGTTTAATAGATGCCAATTTTTCAGGAGAAATGAATGAAACTCCATTGGTGGCCATACTTATGGGTGTCTTGGCCAAGCTCTATTCAAAGCACCTAGGGAGAGTTTTCTTTTATTCTAAGAGTAAAAATAGTCTAGATATGAATTATAAACATCAAAAGAACTATTGGTTTGAGTTTAGGAACCATAGTTTGAAAGTTAAAAATTTAAAGTTTCATTATGCATAAAGAAACAACTTAGGGTTAAACTTCTTGATTTAAATTTGTGATAACTCTAATGAGTTTAAATGGAGTCATGTGACTTAGATTGAGTGAGATATTAGAGCCAAGATGATGAATTATATGAGTTGCTTCATTATACTACAATATAGAGCCATATGGAAGCCTAAAACTAGAAGTAGCTTGTGTAAAGCTAGAGATGGTTCCATTGATATTATTGTGTTTTGTTTGATATATCTAGGCTAAAGAAATCAAGCTTCTCTTAAGTGTGCTTGTGAGGCTAAGGCAAGGAAGTATGAACCAAAAAGGGAATTTTGTGCTTCTTGAGAAGGTAGATCTTCATCCATTATTATATGCTTATCTTGGTTGTTTGATTGTTATTGATTGCTTGTATGTGTATTTGAACTATGAAACATACCCATTATTATTGATTTGATGATATGGTATTATTATGTTTCATAAAATGCATTTAGAATATGATTAGCTTTTAATGGATGAGGTTATGCCAAAGTCCCTTGAATTGAGTGAAGTGAAACTAAAAGTCTCTAAGTAAGGGTGTGACAAGGCTAAAAGTCTTGTGGAATAAGTGAGGTTAAGTTAAAAGTCTCTAGAATAGGTGAAGCTAATCCAAAAGTTCCAAATGGTTAGGTGTGGCTAGAATAAAAGTCTCTAGAGCTTGATTTTGACTTCCGTGGATTCATTTGATTTCATGAATATGATTATATTTGATATTTGGATGAATATGATACATGCTTGCTTTCTTTGACATGATAACATGTCATATAAGTGTATTTGAAGGGTGATTGAGCTAGTAGGATTCTTCGAATCTCACTCCTCCCCATATTTTTTCTAACCATGTCTAGGAAAATCCTAAGAGGCCAAAAATGGAAGTCAACATGCATGAATTATGGAACTTTGAGAATGGTTTCGGTTTTCATGTATTATATTGTCGATGAGAATGTGTAATTGATATTTTTGTAACATAAAAGCTATAACATATGTAAAAGTATGGGGTTATGTTATAAATGTTAGTTATAGTGGTGAAAATGCAAGATTATGTTATGTATGTAGCATAGGAAGAGTGTGTATAATACCAAGTGGATATGTCATTTTGAGATGCATGATATTTGAGACCTCATAGAATGGTCATACATACTGTATTTTATGTTTTGGACGTGTTCAAATGGGCACAAGTTATGAAAAAAGTCATTTTAGACTATTTGATGTTACCTTGGTACCAATTTGAGCTATAATCTACCCCTAAATCAAAACTAGACAAAATGAATGAATTTTGGCATGAAATTTGGCATGTATGTAGATCTCATTGAGAGCTTTTCACAGAATAAAAAGAATGAAATTTTTGGAGCTCTTTAAAATTTCTTATAATTTTTTAAAATTGGATAAATTATACAGATTTGTCTATGCACTATTCATTTGGTTAGTTCTGATTTTCTGTATATTTGAGGGGGCAAATGAACTCCAATACTCACAAAATGTTATAAAAATATAGTTGGCATTATAAACTTTACATAGTCACTAAGATCATTCAATTTGGAGTCATGTAACTTAAGATATGCATTTCCAAAGTTTTAAGTCTGCATATGAACAAAATTTTGATGTGTTACTGTTCCATTAGATTTTTGTAGCCTAAACAAACTTGTTTTGACCTAGAATTTTTACAACATGTTGATCATGTCTTGAGCTTTCCATAAAATCTTAATTTACATGATTTGGAGCTCTTTAGCTCAAGATATGAATTTTTGAAGATTTTGATAGAATTATGAAACCATAAAAAATGATGTTATGGTGCTAGTTTATTAATGCATGGTTTGAATCCAAATTCTTTGCTTTTTTTTTTATGATATTTATGATTGAGCAACCATATTAAGGATGGAATTTGAGTTTGAAATCTTAAAGCGATGCATTTATGCAAGATTTAAGAAAATGAGCCTATAATGTCAGTAGTTCCCGCTACTAAAAGTGCTGAATATAAGAAAAATTAACATTTATGCACATTAAAGTGTGAATATTGTGCTATTATATTATGGTGTAACACAGTAGGCATGCTAACTTGGCATTCTTTAATTTTTGTGTTGCATTATAACCCTTGGCCTCTTCAACTTTGCTTTTTGGCCCAAATACTATATTAACCCTACAAAAACATATATAATCAAGTAAGAAATTTAAGTATATTTAAAACACAATTAAAAAATAAAATAAATCCTAATTAAGCTAAATTACAAAGATGAACTTATGCCACAAGCAAATAACAAAATTCACCATTTAACTTAGGAATTAAAATAATAATAAACAAGGATAAATTCTTTCATTTTTGTCTTTAGTTTAAGAGTTTAATTTATAAATTCACCTGATTGCATCATTATTTCTCAAAAACCATTTTTATACAAAATTTCATCCAAAATAGGTAAAATGCCTTTAAAAACAATGATAAGTTCCTAATAGAACAAATGGAAAATCATACATTTTAAAGACTTATCACATATATCTCTACTTTGTTAAAAAAACCAAACTTTTTTTTTCAATTTTTTTAGTGTCTTTCCTTATGTTATATTCCATCTTCACTGACAATGCATGTCCATCTAAGTAGTAGATGTTCTTTTCTTTCTTCCTTCCTTGCATAATTAAGTTTCCACCCTTGTACACTCTAAACCAATTCTCAATGACAACATACTTATAGGTGAAGTAAACTCACCCAACGAAATAATATTAGCTCTACTAGTATACATATACCTTAGATCAAAAATTTCTTTGATTTTATTATAATATAACTTCAGGTGAACTCTCCCAACACCTTCAATTTTTTGCTTCAAAATTTTTTCCACATTGGCATAACTAAAGTTGCTCTTAGTCTGCAAATTGTCATACAAGTCTAGATTAGTGCATACATGGATTTGGCAGCAAAATCTATCACCTAACTAGAATTACTTTTAATAGTAGCTATATTTGAAAGGCAAAGTTCATCATCATAATTGACCGCATTTAAAGAAGAATTAACTTTTCATTTATCCTTAAACTCCCTTAGGTTTTGCATGTCCTCCCTAAACTTTAGGCAACAAACTTAGATGTGACCCAACTATCTATAATAGCAGCAATCAACATTACTAAAGTCTCTTGGCCAAGATCTTAATTGTCTACCATGTTGGTCATCTCTCTTCTTTCTTCCTCTCTCAAACTCTCCATATGTAGTAGTTGACTCTCTCTAAGGTAATCTTCATTTTCTATCATTTGATGATTCTTTTTCAAAACCCTTATCACCTTATTTAATTACAATGTGCTTTTCCTTATTAGCATTAATTACACTAATGGCTTGTAGGAACTAGGTAGTGAAACAAATAAAAGCAATGTTTGCTCTTCTTCCTTAATTGTCTCCCTTGCATTCAATAGTTTAGACTAACTGATTAAATTTATTCAAATGATTAATAACATTACCTCCTTCCTCCATCTTTATCACCAAATGGTTAGTTAACATCTTTGAGACACACTTGTTCTTTTACATGTCCCAGAACTTCTTCGGTGATGTTTCCATCAACACCATAATTTTTTATTTATAAGGTTAGCGTCAACTGAATTGTACTAATTACTTTCTTTGGGTTGCACTTCGATCTAAATCTTTCATCTCACTTGGCTTTCATCTTGCAATGTAAAATTAAGATCTTGTTGTACCAAATAATCTTGAGTTATGCATTGCCACCAAGCAAAATTAGTCTCTCCAACAGATAATGGAATTTCATACTTTAGTGTAGTCATAATATTTAATAAACTTTTAATTAAATACCCTACTCAAATAACTAGCAATAAGTACTATGAAATAACCTAAGTTTAAGAAAACCAACTTAAAAAATGGAACCAAGACATCAAAATTAGTCAAAACCAACCTCTTCTCGAAAATCATTGACGTGGAACCAAGATCAACTAATTGGCCTCTCACTTAGAGTGTTGAACATTGGCACCTATTACTCCTTTCTCTTTCCTACCCAAGAGGGAACAAGCTTTGGAACTAGCTATTAGGATCGACAGTGGAAGCACCTACACAAATAATAGAGAAAGAGAAAAAGAAGAAAAATAACACAAGAATTTAACGTTGCTCAATTTTCAAATAGACCTACACCCATGATCTTGGAAGGAATATCTTTACTAAAATAAAACTATTGCAACTTTTGAATAGACAAAATTGCACACCCTCTCTTGCTTATAACTCCCTAAAACTTCTATTACAACCTTTTTATTGATCCCAAAGTGTGGCTTGTTATGTTACCTAAAAAAGAACTAAAAAGGCCTATTTATAAGAGTACCAAGCTCCTCCCTTCTTTCCCACTGATGTGAGGCTTTAAAAATCTATTACAACAACTTTTTTGTCAATTGGTTTAATTGATTTGGTTGAATAAAGTGTCTAAATCGATGCAAAGTGAATCAATGAACCACATTTTTCTCAACTCAACCATGACTTTGGTTCATTAACTTTGCTAATAAGAATGAAAGAGAAGGGATAAGGGAGGGCCATGTTTTGTAGAGTAAGTTATGGAAGTTAGCAATGATTTAGGTTGAAGTAGAGATGCATTCCTAAAGAAAGATAGATAGAAAGTGGCATTTGCATGTGCTTTTAAGGGTGAAAAATAGAAGTAGCTATATGAACCAATGTTTGTCTTGTTTTGAAGCACTAAATTTATTCACGTGTATGTTTTTATTAGTATATTTAGAATTGGGGTTCATCTTTTCAATAAGTAGAAAAGCTCTCTTTTACTAAAGGTCTAAACATTTATTTGCACTCGAAATTCATTGCATAATTTTGTTCCAAATGATAATTTGTTTATTTTCATTAGATATATGTTGATGTCTTAAATGATAATTAATTCTCAATGTTATTTGTTATCTAATATTTTATTATTTTAGAACTTAGATGAAAAGGAGGATGCCTTTGAGTTTGTGTCATGAACATATTAATGTGTATGCTTTGTGCCGCCTGAGGAAGAGGAAATTGAGAATAAAGATTGATGAAGACATTTCAATATGATTTTGAAAATTATTTATATTTTGTTGTTTAGTTTGTATTTTGTAATTTGACACTAGCTGATATGGACGATGCCTTTTGATGTTTGAAATAAGTTGATCTATTATTCGACTTTGTCATATGGTTAGAAAGGTTATATATTCATGCCTTTATAGATTTGAACTCAGTGGCTTTGAAGTAACATTATTTTGGTGGGACTTGAATTAGTATTTAGTACAAAGATCCTTATTTTACAGTGGTGTTTATCACATAATTTATTGAAAGCAATAATTGGTATTGCCCTTGAAAGTTTATTAATTTTGCAATTACTTTATATGCAGTGTATGATAATGAGGGAAAATTCTTTACCGTGATACTTGCCTGCGGACTTACTACCTCAAGTGCCATGACATTTTGGTATGTCTATGTTTTGTTCTGTAAATAGTATGTTCTCTTCTTTTTCTTCACTTGGATGCAAATGTTCAATGTCTGTCATATAGAGATAGAATTAGTATATGCAGAATTTACTTCTGAATATAGATGAGCTTGTAGGAATTGCCATAAAGGGTCGTTGAAGGTTCCAAATTCTCTTAGAATTTCGAGGCTTTTTAAGTTAAATCCTATTGTTGATTTAAGAATTTGTTCAAATATATACCCAGCCAAAGTATTACACCTATATCGTATAATTTTGATAGAAATCGTACTCTATGAATTCAATTTTGGTTTTCTTAATAAATTTTTATCAAAGTCAGATTTTATAGTCTCGATTTACCTAGAAATCAACCACATAAAGTCCGATTTCAATGAACTTATCACCATGACAAAAAGCAGTATTGTCTCTCTTTTTTTTGTACTTCCTTTTTATGCTTCTTTTTATTAATACCATATGTAATTTTGCTTTAGTCTTATAAATTACTTATAATTTCATTGATTGAATAAATAGATAATACAGCTTTCTTTGCATCTTTTATTGTTTTCTACAGAATATGTGAAACAAAGAATATATATATATATATATATATATATTACTTATTTTATCACGCAAACATTTTTACTTATTTTGACCTTTTTTGTCAAATCTTATTTTGAATAAGAATATAATAAATATATATTTTTTTCTTTACTAAATTTAAAGGAATAAAATATTTAAGATGAAATTAAAATTTGTATTAATTAAAATATAATGAAATTTATACTAATTTAAGTTTGATAATAAATAAATATAAAAATTGTATCTATTCTTTTTCTTTTACACAAAAGAAATTTTTTTATTCCTTTAAATTTAGAATAAGAAAATTTTTCTTTTAATTTCTCTCGTAACTAGAAATAACAAAATTCTCTTATTTCTAATTAAAAGAGAATAGAATAACAGGCAGAAGTGAGGATTGTGATGTGTACCTCTAGTCACATTATATTAAGCAATAGACAGCAATTTATCAATACTATATCACTATGAAAATAAGAACAGATATTGAGGATAGATAGTGATAGGCACAATGTTCATGTGTCTAGCCGCTCAATCATAAACTTTCTTATATTGCCAAGTAAGATATTAATTCTATCATTAATAAAAATAATTCTTCTTAAAAACTCATTGTGTCTGCAATATAACCATCCTATAATTAAATATCAGAAAATGTTAATTAGACTATTAAGTGGCATAATAGGATATAACGAGGATCATAAATCCAACAGATCCTTTATATTGGGTTAGATTTGTACTGGTTAGAAATACAAGTGTTCTATTTGTTGTGCATTACTTAATGCCATTGCGGTCTAACCATCATAATTATAAGTTGTGCTCTTGTTTGTTCAATTGAGTTTGATAGCTTAGAATATGTGCTAATTGTTTATTCTTCCAGTAGGGTATCGGAGTGTCACCGAACGATTTTTAGAGAGCATGATATAAATAACAATCTCATGGGAGGCCATATGAGATGAGGCCGAGACGTTGAACAAAGATAATATAGTTTTAATTTTTTTGAATATAATTCTTGAATAAATGCTATTTGATTAAATATAAGCACTAATATGTACTCTACGTGACTTGGTTGCTTTTATTTTATTTCATTTTTAGAGTTTGTCGTGTGAAATTTTAAGTTTCTTTATTTGGATAGGATATGTCATCCGTAGCTACTACTATTAGTTAAGTCATATTTCATTATATTTCAACAAACATTCAAGTTCCAATCGCTTATATCCAGTTAAATGTTTGTTTCTTTTTTGATAAAATATAAAAAAAAAATTCTTTTACAAAAATATATTAATAACTTCTCTTCTAATTTTTAGGAACTTTTCTCTGTTTTTTGGGAGCTTTTGTTTTATTTCAAAATATTTTTTTAATGGAAATCAAAAAATAGAAAATTACTTTGGAGAAATTTTAAAAAAATCCCTTAACTATTATAAATTATTTTAGGAAGCTATTCTTTTCCTTTTTGAATTTCCTTCATTTGGAAAAATCTAAAAATAAAGAAAATCATTGCTTTCAAAAAATCTGAAAATTTAGAAAAGAAAGAAAAAGGAGAGAGTAAGAAAGTGAGACTAATTTAATTTTATAAATAAAACCATAACATTTCACCCAAAGAAAAAACCATACCAACCAACTTCAAATTATCTTGTTTATGAAATCATGTTATTCTTCTATTCATCTTTCACAAAAATGATAATTAATATCTACAAAGAAATAAGCTTCGTTTTATATCCTTTAAATTATGTAGACGTTCATTGTTGCCTAAGGATATACATAAGTCCGAAGTTCTCATCATATGCGCCTTGTATATATTTTTCATTTTATTTTTATCTTATTTTCCTTTTCAATTCTTTTTCTTATATGTGTTTTGACAAGAATATTGAAATACAATCAACGTCATCAAACTGTTCAATGAAACTATTGTGATAGGTTTGCCTGATTCTTTTTTTATGCCCAATTCAATTCTTTAATCTATCCTAGTTGGCAGACCATTCTTTTTAAAAAAGGTTTTCCCAACAATTTTTGTTTTTTGGCAATGTCAAAATTGCCAAATTGAATTTTTTTTTTCTTAACAAGGTATGGGTGAGGGCTGGCCAGGTGGGTTCTAGGCCATAGATTGCACAATTGATTAATTGGGTTGGACTAACAAAAAAGCCCAAAGAAGATGGCCTGAACTAGGCCCAAGGGCTATGACGAGACGGGTAAAAGCCCTAGAAATGGAGTAGATTGGGCCAGCCCAACGAACCATGTCTTTTTGGATAGGTCTACTCGTCCTCCATAAACACTTATCTTAATGAATTTTAATTAGATATTTGCATTTTTATTTAGCGCAATACCTAGTAAAATTTTCTTATTGATTATCAATTTTTACGTTGAATGCCAACTTTAGTGTCTCATTTCTAATGGTGAATTTTACTATTACCATTTACGAATATCAAGAAAAGAATTTTTCATGTAAGCAATATTTATATAAAATTTGGTATTTTTAGGGTTTGTTTAGGATTGTCGCAGACTTTTGCTTATTTTGAAACAACCTCTTTTTTAAATTGAGTTTTAGAAGAACTAGTAATGAGACCCTTGCATTGTACTGCGTATTTAAATATTTTTTGTTAAGTTGAAATATATATATATATATATATTGGAATAAGAATTGCAGTGTTTGATTATTTGAAATAAGTTGCTTGATTATATATATTGGAAAAAAATCAGCAAGAAAGTAATTTAAATAATATAAGTTCGAATCAAGGTATATGCGCATTAGTTGGTTTAACAATACCCTTATGATTCTTTTCAACAATGTTGTTTATATCACTGGGGAATCGGAAAGTGTGGTATCGTGAGTGTTAATATTAACAACACTGGAGATTGAACACATCAATGACTACAATCAGTTGATACACTACTACCAGTCTCATTATTCGCTGTAATATTGGCAAGTTAGGATTAATTAAGCGGAGTATGTCCTGATCAGCATTGAAAATATTATTGTGCTGTAGTTCCCAGGGACCAGCAAGCTTTTGTATAGCATAAGTGTTTGCCAAAATTATTATTGAGTGTTTTTATCAATATATTTGAGAAGTAGTTTGTGTTTAATAAATTTTTGATAAAATATTTTTAACCATCAAATCATGAAAGAAAATATTATAAGTTTGACTTTGTAATAGAGGATTGGGAAAAATAATTAAGGGTAATATATATATATATATATATAAAATTTGAAGGAAGTGTTTACTATTTATTAGTATCATAACAATAAACAATTTTTGTAAGGTTGCATGTATATTGTTTTTTTATTTTGAATTTTTTGCACCGGGCTCATGCTAATAACACTGGCTGCACCTAATTATTATAAATAATTATTGAGTGGTTGCACTGTTGTCTTAAAAAATTATAATTTTTTTGGCTTCTAATATTTCTTTGAAAGAGAAGCTCCAATTTTCTATTTTCTTTTCACAGTAGAAACTTTGCTTCGACCACCACTTGGAAGCAGTTTTTTTTACAAGCTTGGCCACACACATCTGAATCTCAAAATAATCTTCTGAAAAAGGGACAACTTCTTTCTCCATTAGCACGTTGGAAAAGCTATTATATTCATTATAGATAAACATATAAATATGTAAGAAATAAGTCATAGTAAAAATGTTATTAATATGATGTCTTTTAATTATAAGTTTGATCTACTATTTTTTTTAATACTAGATCTACCTAAAATTTTTAATTAATATTATTATATTTGAGAGTAAATTAATATTGACCAAGAAAGATCATTCTTCCTCCAAATTAGTCGTCTAAAGATAAAGCCTTTCATTTAGTTTTCCCAACTCTTTTCCTCAATCAAAATATTCCCTAAAAAAATGAGATTCCATGTGACCATTAACCGATAATTTTAACTTAGTGTATGTTTGCATTGGAGTTGTGCCAATTTAATATTGGATCAATTTGATTTGCAAACTTGATTATGGACAAAGTTGAGTTTGCATGACTATGATTTATCTTTGGAAATTTTTATCTAAAATGTGATTTTTGCCATCAATGCATCCAGTGAAGTACTTTTTTTTTTTTAATTTCAGTGCAAATGTGGGTTTAGAGGACCAACGTAGTTTTGGAGAAAAATCCAAGGCCAAATCAAACAAGATAATCTATAAGACAAACTCACATTTTGGTGCACAAATATACCTTTCAGCCCTTCAAATATCAAACCAAACATGCCTTTACCCAGTGTCTTCAACATCCTAAACGATTCTATTTGGCATCAAAAGCTAGGTTTCATTTTGTATTAGAAAGTCCTGAACGGTTTGTAGAGAAAGACCATTTTCATTTGGAAGAAATGCTTGAGAAATTCAATTGAGAGTAATCTTTGAGGAACTAATTAAATCATTAATTTACTCTAAATTTGAATTTAAAGGAAATGTATAACTTCTGTCACCACATTTTGCTATATTGCTAACTCATTTCTAATGCCTCAATTAAAAGGCTGAAATATATATTTGATCTCTTTAATTAAAGTTTCAATTTGATCATCTTAATTTAAAATTAGACAATGTTGTTCTCCTATTTTTTTGAAATAATCCAAAATTTTGCCCTTCTATCTTATAAATTATATAAATTTTGATGTGAAATTTAACAATAGGTTGATTTGGACACCAAATCTGAATGAGTTCATGGTAACAAGTAAATAAATAATTTTTAAGTGAGTAAACTATTAAGTTTCACATTAAATTTTGTACGAATTATGTTATTGAAGGGCAAAATCAAATCCTCTAAAAAGAAAAATATCATTATTTGTTTTTAGACCTGGGAACCAAATTGAAACTTATATTACAGGGACTAAAAATGTATTTAAGCCTAATTAAAATTATAATTTCTTGAACATTGGAAACTTTTCTATTGTTTGTTTATGTTGGTTTTGCGCATTTAAATAGACACGTTAACATTCTTATTTTGAAGATGAGTAATGCTGCTTTCCAGAAAGGTAGTATGCCAATTTCGTAATATTTCAATGTGATACCTAGTTATTTAATAATGTAAACCAGACGGAAAGGTTGAAGTCACCTAATTAGTAATTACAATCCTTTTTATGACTGGATTTCCTTCCATAACGTCATGTTTGGTAAGGTAATAAAAAATGGAAGAAAAAAAATTGATAAAATATTAATTTTATCTTTATAATCATTATTCAGTTATTATTTAATATTATTTATTAATTATTATTTAATTATTAAAAATAAAAATATTATATATATTCTTTATCTATAAAATTATTTTTTTAATTTTTATATTTAATTTTTTGTATACTAAATATTCTTTGTGGCCAATTCAAGGGCCATTGCAATTAAGACACCTAGATTAGTGCGATCGATCATTGAATTTCACATATTCAATAGCACCCAGCCAGCTATTCTTACAACCCAACGATAGAAATATTATGTCTTCATAGCTTAATCATAAGTGAAGAACCAGTGGCAAATAATGGCTTCCTCTGCATTAGCCGTGAAACTGTCTCTTCTTCTGTTTCTGTTCGCCACTTTTGCCTTCCCACCACCACCCTTAACCACTGCAGCTCCCACCGTGACCTCCAAATCCCCCGTATCGCCACCAAGCTCAACCCACCAACTCAAGCCACTCTGTTGCACGTTTTAGCCTACCTAGTGGCAAAGGCCAAAGGAGCCACCAATGACATCCGATCGCCGGTCATCGCCGAGTCTTCCGGGATACAGTTTACGGCCAATTTCTCCGTCGGAAACCCGCCGGTCCCTCAGCTCCTAACCATGGACACCCGAAGCAACCTCTTCTGGATTCAGTGCCTTCCTTGCATTAGGTGTTTTCAACAAACAAGCCCATTATTTGATCCTTCCAAGTCTTACACATACACCAACCTACCTTGCACATCTCTTTCTTGCTCTATTTTGAGCAAAGACAAATGCGATCCCTCTAACAACTGCAAGTTCTCCCAGAAGTACCTCGATGACACCTCAGTTTCTGGCCTATTGGGACTGAGGATCTCACTTTTGCGACTTTTGAAGAAGGAACAATTACTGTTCCCCTTGCTCTCTTGGGCTGTTCCCATGACAACGATGGCTACAATGGTGAGCCTAGTGGAATTCTAGGACTAGGCCCTTCAAACGTATCTTTGGTGACCAAACTGGGTTCTAAATTTTTCTAATGCTTTTCAATGACCTCTACTATTTAACCTTAGAGGATGTGAGTGTGGGAGAGAAGAGGCTAGAGATTGATCCTAATGCCTTCAAAAGGACACCAGAAGGGAAGGGTGGGGTTGTAATTGATTCTGGAACCACAGTGAGTTATTTGGTGGAGGAGGGTATGGGCCAATTATTAATGAAGTGAAGAGCTTGTTGGATGGGAAGCTTGAGGTTGTGAAGGATCCTGCAAATCCAAGTTTGTGCTATAAAGGGGTTTATGGAGAGGGAGCTCGCTGGGTTTCTTGTGGTAACGTTTCATTCTGCAGGAGGAGCTGAGTTGGGTTTAGACGTTAATAGCTTTTTCCAAGAGAATGGGAAAGACGAGTTTTGCTAGCATTGCAGGAGTATGAGGATCTGAGTATCATTGGGGTGATGGCTCAGCAGAGTAACAATGTGGGTTTTGACATTAATGCAAGCGAGGTTGCCTTCCAGAGGATAGACTGTCATGGGCCTGTTTGAAACTGTAGAATAATTTTTTTATTTTTAAGAATAAAAAAATAAAAAAATCTATTTGATAATGTATTTTTAATGAATATTTTGAAAAATAAAAAAATAAAATTTTGTTTTTAAAAACAAAAAACTCAAAACACTTTTTAAGTATTTTGTAATTTTTATTTTACAAAATTAAGTAAAAAATAAAAAATAATTACTTTTTAAAATAATGATTCAAACAAATTTTTTAATTTTTGTGTTTTCAAAAATTTATTCTTAAAAATATATGTTTTGAAAACATTAAAACAAAAATAATTTTAAACAGTTGATTACTAAGCGTGAGAGTGATTTTCGAAGTTTTCGATAAACAGGTGGAATTGTATAGTATATGCAGAGTGAAAATATAAAAAAAACCGAAAGTGGTCCATGGTCCTACACTCCTGTTAATTACATTGGGAAAATTGTCGTTTGGTGGTTAATTTATATATTTATTATTAGACTGCTATCCGTACATTGCACAGATTTTAAAAAAGGAAGGCAGAAATTTAAAAAAAAAAAAGAGAGAGAGAGAGAAAAGAGCGACAGTAATTTAAATGTAACAGTTTAAGTGAATTTGTGCAAATTTGCTTAGAACTTAAGAAAAAAAATTTTAAAATGTAGAGAGATGACAAAAAAGACATGATATGCTGTCCGAGACGATTTAAGAACAGTGTTGTTACTGTAATATTTTCATCTAATATACATATATATATATATATATATATATGTATGATGTGTTGGTCACCTCGTATTTTTGCAGAGAAATTGGAAACTTCATCAAAAAACAAGAGTCAGTGACAACATTTGAGAAAGGTTTGCAGAAACATACATGGACTTGAGAGTTTATTGATTGCAAGAATATGGAGCAATAAATGCTGTGTGGGCCGTTTAATAACTGCGTTGCTTCATGGAGCCGATTCCAAGTATTTATGGGAGCTAATTTTATTACTTTGGCTCATGGAATTCCCAAAGAAATTCCCAATTGTCTCTCTAACACTACCAGCAATAGACGGTGGTAGAGAAGAATGTTGCCTCTAAACTCAAGACAAAATGAATTACTTCTGTTTTGTTATTGCATAAATCCGTCTGGCCAAAAATAAAAATAGAATTGCATTAGTTAATTAATTAAAAATTATACAGTAAATTACTAATAAATTATAGATATTTCATTTATATGATTGTGTAGTATCATGTTCTCGTCTACAGTAGATGTGATGAGATCAAGGTCCAAAACTTGGTTGAAAGTGTTTTTAAATGATCTTGAAGACTCCAGATTAGAATAAAACATGATAATAATTTATTGACTTGCTGGTGACTAAAATAATAATAATTAGGAGTACGCCTCTTGTTTTGCACTGAAATAATATATATATATATATACACACACATATATATAACAAAAAAAAAGGGATGCATAGAGCCTCAAATAGAACTACGACTCAAAATAATTTATGAAGTATAGAAACCATAAAATTTCTTTTCAAACTTAATAATAATAATAATAATAATAACACAATAAATATTTCTCTGATTAAAAAATGGTTAATTTCTTTTTATACAAGGAACAAGGAAACACAATTACAGAATAACATTATAACTAGTTGGTGAATAAAATAAAGATTCCTTAGGAAATTGACCCGTCCATTGCTTTCATTCGGTTCTCTAACCAGACCAAGCTGATCGATGGCCATGGAAGCTAACTAAGATGGAGGTTATATCATACCCCACCCTCTGCAGATGATGATCTTTGCCTGAAAAGCTCCGTCAGTGTGTCATAATGCCTCTTTTATAGAGAAAGCATCTGCAATTTATACTTCCTCGGTTCCTCAATGCAATCTGGCTAAATAACCCAATCACAATGTAATACTTTCCTTGTGCCAAGTAGAATTACAAGCAATTTGTTCCTTTCCCACAGCTCCACCCAATCCCATCTTCTGACCAGCTCGTTGAATTCAATAAGAGTAATGAATTTTTGCTTACTTCTTCTGTGCTTGGTTTTTTCTTGGTAGACTATGATGGACCATCCTTCCTTTGAGAGCTGATACTGCAAGCTGTTATTATTTTGACTTTTTTTTTTCGGTTTTTTTTTTGTGGGAAGGAAAGACCTGATTTGTTCGAGGGTACAAATTTCAAGTCAATTCATTTGAGAAGTTTTTGTGTCCTTTCCCTCGGGCCATTCTTGCTTTTATAATCCTCCTGATGGTTGGTAACCATTTTCACGTTCGCCTATCACTCTATTTCTTCGCTTCCATTTGTATTGTGGACTTTTTATGATGATTTTGTAGCATTGCTGCTCGCTGAAATTGCTCAAGTTAGGTTACCTCATGTCAACTTTTTTTTTTTCTTTGACTAGTTTGTTATGCATCAACTAATGATCCTCGACTGATTAACCTTAGCTATAAACTTGATTAACTAGATTTTCTCAACTATCAAAGTGTGTTTAGATACACATTAGTTATCGTCTAGAATTACTTTTGGCCAACTCCAACTACCTAGAAACAAGAATTGTGCTTTATGAAAAGATGGTTTGGGTGCCCTACCACTTTTCCAAACATACACTACAAGTCATAGCTTCGACTGACCTTGATATTTTTTAACGTCAACAAAAAGTTTTGAAAAGATTACCAATAATTGCTCAAATGGGTAAAAAATGTACAACTTGGCGTCACTTGACATTTAGATAGACTATTAGTTTGGGAAAATTCCACCTAAGAACCCTAATTTCATAAAAATAATATTAAAAGATTTTAAAATTAAAATTACTCAAAAGAATCAAAAACTAAAGTTATTTTTCATATTTTCTAAAGTTACAACTTAATATTCTTGATATTATAAAGGAATTTTGAATTTGTTATCAGTCTTAAATAAAGACATCTTTATAACATCAAAAAGATTAAATTATAATTTTATAGAGCATAAGTAAAAATTTTGAGAAGTTCACCTACGCTAAGTTTGGTTTTTTATCCTTTAAAGGAATTTTAATTTTTAAAATTCTTTAACATCATTTTTATGAAATTATTGTCCTTAGTTAAGTTTTAGCAATTAGTTTATTAGGTAATTTGATTCAAAATTAGTTTATTCCTTTATAGTGTAAAATGTTCCATTCAACTCTCATGATTTGTTTGGCTACTATGTAAACGTATTTTGCTATTTTTGTTCTTAAATTAGTGGAAATAATCGTGCAAAAATCAAAATAATGAATAATTTTATTGTTGAAAGCATATTTTATTTATACGTTAAATAGTTTTAAACTTTTCAAAAACTATTATTAAAAATTAAATTGACATTTCAAAATTAAAGATGTCCACTTAATTTCAACAATAGTCTTTAAATACCGTTAAAAAATTCAACAAATGAAGGAGAGAGACATTTTGCAATGAAATTGTTCAGACTTTTCACATTATATGTGATTATTTTCATTAAAATTAAAAAAAAATGCCACAAGATAATTATATGATAATTAAACAAATTACAAGAATTTTAAATGACACTTTAGAGTACAGAGAAACAACTCATTTTAATCTAAATCACATATGGTAAAGTGTAATATACCCTTTGTCATTACTTCTGTTTACCAACTGAGATCGCATAATTATAGAAATTCCCCAACGTAATTGTTGAACCGGAGGAAAGATATCCACTTGCGCTTCAATTTACAGGATAAACTAGGAGCTGCTGCTTGTTACCCTTTTCTCTCCCTTGGGCTGTGGGGGCTCCAGCTCACCCATTTTCAGGGATAGGAATACCATTTCCTGGCAAAAAAGGAAACTAATGTGCCCACTACATACTTGCGTTCCCGTCCAAGTGTTATAGAACAGGTAGTTCCTATGTAGCAGGGTAGACGTTTTCTTTATCGGTCCATAATATCATGAACGAGAGGGTGCGGAGCAATTTAACATGTTGATAGACAAAGGAAGATGATGTGTTAGTGCATTGTTTGGCTTCGTAGCAGCAAGTGGTTTTTAACAGGATCTTAAATTGTCCAACAGCTCCCATGCTCCTGTATGTGTTGTTTTGATTGTGGATCCAATTATTTCGTCTGTGTGGAAAAATTAAACAAGATATAAGAACAAGTAAGACAACTCTTGTAAGTTGATTTGGTCATAATATTAGGAAGACTACCAGCAGATCAAGAAACCAGTTTTTCCTTGTTTGCAGAGAATGTCAAGAGCACTGCAGTAAACTTTTTCTTTTAAGATTTTCGTGTGCTTCCAGCCCTATAAAAGCCCTTTCAATTTTCTTTGTCTGAAGTCCTAGATAATACCTACTAAGCTACTACTCTTAGTACAGACCAAGTTATGTGATAGAATTACTAATATTATATATGCAAAATTCTGTCCTTATAGCTATATCTAGTAATCTGCAACCTACCTAAACTCAAGCAGAAGCATATCCAACAACATAGAAGCTCAATGGCTATTGCGTATGAATCACAACATCTCCTACTATTAGCCTTCTCAAGCTGTTATTTCTCAAACATCGATAATACTACTGCAACCACCAATTCCCTTGCTAGACCAGCACCTTTTTCAACTGCTAAACCCCAGAGAATGATATTTAAGCTCAGCCATCATAATTTCGTTCTTCATCAACTCCACAACCAAACAATAAAAGCCTCTCTTGCACGTTTAGCCTACCTAGAGGCAAAGGCTAGAGGTATTGCTCACTATTCCATGGATGACGTGCGTGCAGGAATTAAGGCTGAGTCATTTGGGTTACAGTTTATGGCCAATTTCTCCATCGGTGACCCACCAGTCCCTCAGCTACTAACCATCGACACAGGAAGTAGCCTATTCTGGGCTCAGTGCCTTCCTTGCAATAAGTGCTTCCAACAAGCAAGCCCACTATTTGATCCCTCAAAATCATCCACATATATGAACATATCCTGCAAATCTCCCTCTTGCTCAGTTTTAACTCAAGACAAATGTGATGCCTTTGACAACTGCAAGTTCTCCCACAAGTACTTCGATGGCACTAACGTGGCAGGACTACTTGGCACTGAAGCCCTCACATTTGTAACCGCTGATGAAGGCATAATCACTATCCCTGAGGTGCTTTTTGGCTGTGCTCGTGACAATAATGCTTTTGATGGTGAGCCTAGTGGCATTATAGGCCTTGGCCCTTCAAGCATATCTTTGGTGACCCAACTAGGTTCTACATTTTCCTATTGCCTTGGCAGTATAATGGACCCAAAGTATACCCATAACGTGCTAGTTTTAGGAGAAGGGGCTGATTTAGAGGGTGATTCAACACCCCTTGAAGTTTTCAATGACCTTTACCATCTAACCTTAGAGAGTATAAGTGTGGGAGACAAACAGCTAGAGATTGATCCTTATACATTCAAAAGGACACCAGAAGGCAAGGGTGGGGTTGTGATTGACTCAGGGACAACTCTAACTTTTCTGTTGCAGGGAGGATATGAGCCAGTTGCTTCTGAAGTGCAGAGCTTGTTAGATGGCAAGCTTGAACGTGTATATGATCCTTATAATCCAAATCTGTGTTACAAAGGGGTTATTAATAGAGACCTAACAGGGTTTCCTGTGGTTACATTTCACTTTGCAGGAGGGGCTGAATTAGCCTTGGACATAAATAGCCTTTTCCAAGAGAATGGTAAGGAGGAGTTTTGCCTGGCCTTGCAAGAGTCTCAAGAAATGAATATCATTGGGATAATGGCTCAGCAGAGTTACAATGTGGGATTTGACATTTCTGGAAAGAATGTTTTCTTCCAAAGGATAGATTGTCAGCTTCTTCATTAAGCTATAATGTATTTTAGATTAAGTTGGGGTCTGTAAGTTGCATTAAAAGAGAGCAAAAGATTTTAAAATATTTTGCTAAGACAAACTTGCTAATTATGTTGCTTAAAAAGAGTAACTGAATCATCTATACCTACTTATGAAGATATAGAATGGAAATCAAGCACACTCAAAATCTCACTATGTTAGAACATGGTTAATCAGACAGAAGCTATCATAGTACAGAAACCAGAGATTCAATCCTAGTCTCATCCAAGGAGAGAATTTAGATTAAAAAAGATCATTAACTGCAGTTGCAATTTTGTCTCTTTGAACTTCTGTATGTGTTCTAATTAATAAAATAGCCTTATGGCATATTCTTTTATCTACAGCATATAATATTTTAGCTTATAAAATGCATTTTATACTTCGTCAATGATGAACACCTAAGCAAGGCAAGGAATACTTCCCCAAAAACTAACTATTGAGGTGGAAGAACCACCCTACTTAAGTACCCCATTGAGTATCCCATACTACTCAATATGGGACTTTAGCATCTCATACTACATTGGTCTCCATCAATTGGCCCCCCTTGAAAAGCCGATATCCCAGCGGCTACACTCTGTGACATTTCACTCAACAGCATTTCACTCAGCCTTTTGCTAGTCAAAACCTTCCGCTGATCAAAACCCTCCACAGGTAATCCTTTTCGAAGTCGCCAACCACCAGCTCTGATACCAATCAATGGGCACCTAAGCAAGGTGGAGAACTCTCCCCCAAAAGCTAGCTATTGAGGTGGGAGAACCACCCTATTTACGCACCCCATTGAGTATCCCATACTACCCAATGTGATACTTTGACATCTTATACTACCTTGGTCTCTATCAGTCAACAAAATAGTTTCAAAAGAGTCAATCTATCTATTTCTAATTCATTACATTATATAAAACCAAATTACAAGGGTAGAAACCTACCAAGCTAGTGATTTTCTCAACAAAGCTATGTATATTGAGATTTACCACACTACCTAAAGAGTCAAAAGATAAAGCTATATGAGCTACTTATCTGCAAGAGCAACCTTCATTTATGCAGAATGTTTTCTTTCTTCATTTGTACTGTACAAAATACCAGGCTGCTTAAATTATACCAAAGTTCTTGTTTAGCCTTGCACAATATTTTGACAATGCATAGTATAAATGTGTAAGATCAGAATTTCTCTCTCTCTCCCCCACTCTCTCTCAATAAATACTGAAGTGCAAAGGAAAATATATGTTTTTTTGGAAATAGAAAATATTTAGGTTACCAAGTACAATTAGTCATTCTGTATGTAGCTATTTCAGGGTCACAACTAACCCATCGAACCTTAAAAGTCCCCAACAAACTCTTTAACTTCCCTAGAACAATTCTAAAGACAACATTCCCCTGCCAGACTAGAATTATAATACTACCTAATTTCTACACCCAAGAGAGAAAGAAAGAAAGATCTTGAGGTTTATCATATGATCTAAGTGACTAGTTTTACTAAAAACCAAAAAGCATTACCAGATAGTTTTACCTTTCTAGCACATTTTCTTTTGGTCCAGATGTAGAAGACGTAAAAGGATGCAAATTATGGGAGCAGAAGAAAAGTCTCCACTTCCAGTTCAATTCATAGGATAAATTAGAGCACCAATTGCTTATTATCCTATCCTCCTTCAGGGTAAGAGGCATAATTTCTGTACATCAAACTAGACCAATGTGCCTCTGCCACATTAGAGCCTATGTACAAGAGAAAAGGTCCAGAAGTAAGAATAAATCCACACAAGAAACTCTCTTTGTTCGTCAGGAATATAATTGATGAGAGGCAGAGCGGAAATGCAAGTCGGTATAAGGAAGCAAAATTAGTTATATTGCTTGTATACAAATTTATTGCAAAATGTTTGGGTTCTAGCTGCAGCTGTTTAAAATTGGATTCTAAATTATCAAGCAGCCCTCACACTCTTGTATTTGTTTGTTTGTGAATCTCATTGTTTTCTGTGCGGGAGAGACCAAAAGACAAAATTTTGGAAATTCTTTGCATATAATATGACTATAACACCAAGACAGCTAACATTCCTCGTTCTCTAGATTGGTTTCTTGGCAGAGAACACAAAGATGTCGTGGTAAACAACTTCATGCCAAAATTTTCAAGTGTTTGCAGCCTTTTGAAAGTCCAGTGTGTTTGTTCAACCCATTCCTACAACTCTTTCTAGGCACAGGTCAAATTATGTGATAGGGCTTCGTTCTCACTATTTAAGCTATTCTGCCCTGGAGATATATCTGCAGCCCTGATAAGTACAGATAGCAAATACGGTAACATTGAAGGTCAATATCAATGGCATTGCATCTTCTGTTTTTAGCCTTCTCAGCCTGCTGTTTTTCCACCACTGGTACCACTATTACAACCACCAATCCTGTTGTTAGCTCACTACCTGTATCAAACTGATTTGTCCCTAAACTGATTCACCCTCACTCCGTTCACCATCCATACTACGACCCCAATGAAACAACGGCAGACCAAACAGAACATGACATCAAACACTCAATTGCACGTGTTGCCTCCTTGCAAGCAAGGACTGAAGGTTCTTCTGTCTCAGATAATCACCAAGCTAATCTTTATCCCACGGCATCCTATATGAGGAACACTTGCCCTTGAACATCTAGTCTTTGAGACATCTGATGAAGGTACGAGTCAAGTACTCAATGTAGTACTTGGGTGTGGCCACAACATTTGGTCTATTAGAGAGCCAGGATATAATGGAATACTAGGACTGAACAATTATCCTTTGACTTTGGCCTCTCAATTTGGCAATAAATTCTGTTACTGCATAGGCAGCATCACCGACAGTAATTATAATTACAACCATTTGATATGAGGTGAAGGAGCCTATCTTGAAGGCTACTCAACACCTTTTGAAGTGTTAGATGGCATGTATTATATCACTATGGAAGCCATAAGTGTGGGTGAAAAGAGCATTAGCATAGCTCCGACAACTTTTGAGGGGAAAGCAGATGGCACAGGTGGACTTTTCATCAACTCAGGGTCTACAATTACCTTCCAAGTTGATGAAGGGTACCGAGTACTACTCAAAGAAATCAAAAATCTTCTCAATGGGTCCTTTAGAAAAGTTAGGTATGTAAATGAGCCATGGCTATTGTGCTATGTGGGGACTCTGAGCAGAGATTTGGTTGGGTTTCCAGTGGTTACATTCCACTTTGCTGAAGGCGCACATTAGGCTTTAGACACAGAAAGCTTCTTTGTACAGAGGACAGGTGACACATTTTGCAAGGCTGTGGGTCCAATCAACGCCACTGATCTCTGCTCTAAACCTTCTGTTATTAGCTTATTAGCTCAGCAGAGCTACAATATAGGATATGACCTCAATAATCAGGATATTTACTTCCAAAGATTTAATTGTGAACTTCTTAGTAAGTGACGGGTGCGTTCCTGACTCTTTTCCCTAGAAGTACAAACAAAATTTTCAAATTGAACATTAAGCTTAAAGTAGGCCCAGAAACAACTTTTCTACAGTGCACTCATGTTCTTTTCTTATGGATTGAAGAATCTGTAGGTTTATCATATGATCTCAGTGACTAGTTGTCCTTAAAAATATTCCCACATATAATCTTATAAAGAACTTTAAATATACAAAGGATGTGAATTATCAAACCACAAGAAAGATCTCCATTTTTGCTTAAGCTTTACTTACTTCGGGGAAAGGGGCATCATTTCTGTACATGAAACAAGACTAATGTGACTGAGATGTGCCTCAGTCACATTAGAGCCCATGTATAAGAGAAAAGGTTCAGATGTAATGGTTCACAGAAGAAACTTTTGTTGTTAGGGAAGAATATCATGAAAGGGAGGCAGCGCAGCAAATGCATGTTTGTGCATATT
The DNA here is from genome assembly GCA_026724425.1 of Erythrophleum ivorense. Classification (NCBI taxonomy): domain Eukaryota; kingdom Viridiplantae; phylum Streptophyta; class Magnoliopsida; order Fabales; family Fabaceae; genus Erythrophleum; species Erythrophleum ivorense. The sequence goes on from JAIUCV010000005.1 coordinate 43,044,615, forward strand.
GGAAGCAAAAATAGTTATATGGCTTGTATGCAAGTTTATTGCAAAGTGTGGGAATTTGCAGCTGCAGGAGTTTTAAATTGGATTCCAAATTATCAAGCAGCTCTCATGCTCTTGTATCCGTAAATTTTGAGTGGATCCGATTGTCTAGTTTTAAAAAATGAAGAAAAAGAAATGGAAAGAAAAGAAAAATTTTACAACTTGATTGCTTATAATGACTCAAAGACCACGACGCCAGCAGTTACTTGTTCTCTAGATAGGTTTCCTAGCAGAGAATGCGGGCATGCTTGTAGTAAACAACTTCATCATGCAATTTTCATGTACTTGCTACCTTTTGAAAGTCTTTGGTGTTTGTTGAAAGCATTCTGCAACTCTTTCTTGGCGCAGGCTAATTTGTGTGATGGCACTTCCTTTACATAACTGCTATTCTGTCCTGGCTGATATATCTACAACCTACCTAAATTCAAGTTGCAGATTCAATTAACATAGATCAATCGCGATGGCATTCCATCTTCCACTTTCAGCCTTCTCAAACTGCTGTTTCTCCACCATTAGTATCACTACTACAACCACGACTTCCCGTTGCTACCTCACCATCCGCAACCTCAGAGATTTATCTCTAAACTCATTCAACCTCACTCTATTTTCCATTGATAATATAACCCAAATAAAAGAGCAAAAGACCAAATGGAACGTGATATGAAACACTCAATTGCATGTGTTGCCTATTTGCAAGCAAGGACCAAAGATTCTTGGTCTCTGATGACCACCGGGTTAATCTACATCCCTCAGCATTCCATGCATCCGAGCTGGTCACTTTCTCAATAGGCCATCCCCCTATCCCACAACTTGTTACCATGGACACTTCCAGTTCACTCTTGTGAGTTATGTGCATCCCTTGCTCAAATTATGTCGAGCATTCAGGTCCAATTTTTTATCCTTCAAAGTTTTCCTCCTATTTGCCACCCTGCAGATCACCTACTTGTGGCTTTAATAGCTTGGATAAACTTAGATTAAATGACACTTATGTAGACAAGACCTCTATATAAGGAACCCTTGCCCTCAAACCTCTGGTCTTTGAAACATCCAATGAAGGTACTAGTGAAGTATTCAACAAATTTGGGTGTGAGCACAACATTTGGTTCAATAGGTAGCCAAGGTACAGTGGAGTACTTGGACTGGACAATGATCCTGTGTCTTTGGCTTCTCAAATTGGCAATAAATTCTCTTACTGCAATAGGCAGCATCTCTGACGGTAATTATAATTACAATCAACTGATATTAGGCGAAGAAGCCTATCTTGAAGGCTACTCAACACCTTTTAAAGTGTTCCATGGAATGTATTATGTCCATGGAATGTATTATGTCACTGTGGAAGGCATAAGTGTGGGTGAAAAGAGGCTTAGCAGAGCTTCAGGAACTTTTGAGAGGAAAGCAGATGGCCCAGATGAAGTCCTCATTTGACTCAGGGACCACTATTATCTATCTACTTGATGAAGTGCATAGAGTATTATACAAAGATGCTAGAAATCTCCCATATGGGTGGTTTAAAGAAATTAGGTTTGAAAATTTCACAGTTATTGCGCTATTTGGGGACTCTAAGCAAAGATTTGGTTGGGATTGCAGTGGTTACATTCCACTTGGCTTAAGGCGCAGAATTGTCTTTAGACACAAGAAGCTTCTTTATACAGCATAGTATCTATGACACATTTTGCATGGCTGTGTTTCCAATCAGTGCAACTAATCTCAGTTCTAAACCTTCTGTTATTGGCTTATAAGTTCAGCAGAGGTATAAACTGTGATATGACCTCGACAATCAGAATATTTCCTTTCAAAGCATTGACTGTGAAATTTTTAGCGGGTGATGGATGAGTTCCTAACTCTTTTTTCTACGGGAGTTGACAAAATTTTCCTCTTGGTTGTAACCAGAAATAGTTTTACTACGGTACACTAATGTTTTCATATGAATGAAAGAAGACAAGTTTGTAGTAACCAACAATAATTCATTATGTGCGAAAGATTTTAGAAAAAAAAAAAAAGGGTTTTGAATTTCCTGCCTTTTAATTATAGCTCCGCATGCCAACAAACCTGATGCTACAGTTCAAAAGGAAATATTGCTTCTGGAAGCTACATAACAATACAGATGGCTGATTAAAAAAGGGAAAATTAAAATCAAAGTATTATAACAGAGTCAGAATGACCAACAAGAAATTAAAATGTGATGACAAAAAGACATGTTCTAGAATCCATTCCATTCACAATAGCTGGAGCCTGGGAAATCCGCAATCAAGCACTCGAGCAGATCCCTGCCTTACTTTTGATTTTGAAGCAAACAATGGAAGCACAAAAGGTACACTTAAATCCTGTGAGAATTCTGTTTCATTTTTCTTTTGTATCATCATTGGTGAGGAAGATAGCTCATGATCTTCCCTAAGACGACTTCCAACTCTAATGATCAATCTAGAGTAGCATAATGGTTTTCCTATTCTTGCTCTGCATTTTGCTTCTTAATCCAGTAGCTAATTTTGAAATCATAAATGCAGTTTTTTTTTTTTAATTAAGTGTCTGACCTGACATTCTAAACTTAACCAGCTTATTCTTTAACCATATCAATGGGCAGCTCTACGCATTCAATCTTTTAACTGTACTTATACCCTTTCATTTTCAAGTTCATCTCATCATTTCCTGGTTCTTTGTTTCTTTCACTTCCAAATCTTTTTCAGCACATGCTACCAAAACGGGATGAACCTTGCTATATATTCTGTTTGTCCTCTTTGCTGAAACTAACCTTTACCTAAAACTAACCTTTAACTAACAAAGACGATAGAAGAAATATATCCTATGATATCTTTTTTAAGTACTTAATTCAATAACTTGATCATTATGGCAATTGTATTTGTGTTAGTTCAATTTTCTAATATGCTATGCTTCCAATCTTGTTAACCATAATACCACAATTGTCACCATCTTTGTCACACTATCATTTGTGAAACCTCAATTTTGGTCTCTAAATTCACTGAATATTACTCTCCATACATTTCTGATACAGTCAAAGAAAATCACTCTCCTTTTTTCACTTTTTATTTCTTTGGTAAGTAATATGGTATGCAGTTTTTCATTTCTAGCTTTGGGTACTTAAAATAGAGGAGCAAAAATTTTAATTTGGTAGTTGCAAAAAGCGAAAATAGACAAATTGATGAGAATAAAATTGAACATTTATTAAGACATCATAACCATTCTTCTACAAGGTCCATTACTCGTACCACTCTAATTCTCTAATGCTTACACTCTTGCTTTTTGGTGACTAAGAGGATTTTTTTTTCTTTTAAATTTTTCCAGGCAAGTTTCTTCAATGCTTATCTCCAGTTTGATCCATAGCCCAGACACCAGTGTCAAGTCCTAAGTCATGCAGTTTTCTGTTTCATAGAAAGCGCATTCATTCTGGCATTTTCCCTAATTCATGCAGTTTTACTGCTCAGGTAAGGCCAAAGGTGCATGAAAGTTTAAGGTAAACTTCATGGTCGTAAATCAATCAATTTTCCAGGGAAAGAAGAAACAAACAAAAATGAATATAGAAAAGGAAACTGTGAGAACCTGACGTAAACTCATGCATGGGAAGGGAGTTGACTTTTCAAAGCAAATTTATGCAGCTGCCACGTATTGAGTTCTGCCCTTCTGCAACTTACATATATACCCTTCATTTTAATCACTTTCAACTGGTTTTTCGGTCTTCTCCCATCCAGCTTTCAACAATGTATATCCTTCCAGCAAGCAAGCACAGAACCAACAGAACTTCATCCCCTGTTTTCGCTGGACGCTAGCTTCTCTGCTTCTTCGAGCTGCTGCATAACGGTTTGGCTGCCTCTTCGCGCTGTGAACTTGCTCCAAAACTGCTGCTGCATCCAGTCGCATGGAGGCTCTTTGCTGGACGAACTGTACTGCTGCATAAACACTGAAATTTTCTCCTCTGTTTAGCGTTTCTGCTGCCCTGTTTCAGCGCTGGTTTGAGGTTGAATTCCAGCTGCAAGCCTCTCCTTGAATTGGTTCCATTTTGCCGCTGGTTTTGGGTGAGAGCATGCCAGAAAAAATTCCATTTCTTCTCCTCTGTTCAGCGCCTTTTTACTGCCCCTGTGTAGCGCTGATTTTTCTGGTTCTGGGTTGAATTTCAGCTGCAGAAATCCTCTCCCTGCGTTGCTAGATTTCAGTGCTGGTTTTGGTAAAAATCACGCCAAAAACTCCTCTTCCCAAGCTAGCCGTTCTACTGTACGTATTTCTTTTGCTGGATTTATTCTTCAACGTCTCTTTTCCCTTGTTTTACTGCCACTTTAGTTGTTCTGATTGGACTCTTTTTGCTGTCTACTTTCTCCTTGTTTTATGCTAATTTCCATGGTCATTTTGGCTGGTGAAGTAACGCCATTTAGGTCTCATTAGGTTTGAAAATTTCTGTTGCATGTGCTGTCTTTTTTTTCTAATGATTGACGCTTCCCTCCTCTGATTATCCATACTGTAATATGAATTAAGTAGAAGCTAGCTAAAGGGGGGGTCTGCATAGGAGAAAAGTAGTGCAGGAAGTGATTTCAGTTGGATTAAGTTTGATTTTCATCATGCTAAATTGTATACCCACTTTTCTATACACTAAATTCCTTCAATTTCTGCATATACCTTCCTCAAATTGATTGTTATACTCCTTTTTACTTGTTAAAGTATCATTATGCAGAATAAATTTCCCGATTAAAGATGGTATGTCTTTCTTGTAGTTTTCGAATTTTGGTTTAACTCCTAAGTTGAACCAAGAAAAAGGAAGCATAAAAAAATGGGAATATGGAATCTATTGTACTAGTTGGAAGGCGTAAAATTAGTAGATGATTAAATTTTAAATTTTGATAAGTCCAAGTCCGTATGAAATTCATTGGGGTGGTTCATTTCTAAAATTTGATGAACGGGTATTGTAGGAAATTCCAGAGATTGAGGTATAGCCAAGGAACGGGTCAGAGAATTTCTGTCGTATCTCAGAAGGTGAGTAAGTAATGCGGACCAAAGACTCAGGAAATTCTTATTTCTGTTCTTAAGTTTCCTTGCAGTGTTTTCAGAATTTTGATTCTCTATTTATGTAGATACATATTTCAAAATGTAGTCATATGCATATTTACCAAAATTTGATTTCAATCGGGAATTTTGCAAGTTCACGGATGTTGAGTTAATTGGAAATCCTACTGTGAAACTGATCTGAACGATACCTTGTCTGAAATGTTATTTGAAAATTTTATGGAGTTATCTGCTCAGAACCCTGTAGCTAACAGCAGTAGATGTTAGCCCTGGTGCACCATGATCTGAACCTCAGCTAGCAGGGGTGGTGCTAGCCCCGTGTGCAGGCCACCACACGCGGAGTCATTTTATTCTCGCAAGCTGAAAGCTTTGCGTCTGTAGTGATTTTCCCCGCGAGCTGTGTGCTCTGCGTCTGTGTTCCAATTGGTTCTGTTTAGATGCGTTCGGTGTATTTTGAAAAAGGAGTTTGTTTAAAATCTGTTTCATATGGTCTATATCTGTATATATATATATATATATATGTAAACCTATTTGACCTATGTTTATTTTTGAAAGGGTCGGTGTTGCTTATTCATTGAGTATTCGACTCATTCTTTATATATATGTATATGTTTCAGAGAGCAGTAGGGACTCTAATCTGCCCCCAACCGCCTTCTAGTGGCCGACCTCTTGAGACGTCCTTTGACGAGCCTGCGGAGCTTCTGTGGGTGTATTTTGATTGTATATGTATTTTGTTTGAACTTTGTAAAACCTTGTAAACTTAGCTCCACTGAATCGTAGTTAAGACATCCCCACACCCCAGATGTTTTCTTTGGTCATTCCTTTTGTTGTATTGTGCTGGCTGAGTTCATCCCTTGGGATGTATTGCTTTGTCTGAGACTTTGTAGAAATTTCGGGAGGTCTACGTTATAGAGGAGACTCTGCCGAAATTTCTACAAATGTCCTCTAAAGAAAAGCTTGTATGTTTTATATAATTCAGACTTCTCTATGTTTCCGTTTCCGCGTTAGAGTACGTAAATTGTGGGGTGTGACAGAAACATGAACATAGTCCAGAAAAAAATACTTACACTTAATACCTATAGAAGGAAAGAGAGAGAGAGAGAGATTCTGGTCAATTCAAGCCTCAAATACCAATTAGCATGTGATCTATTGCTTTCTGTTGTCACCTATCATGGAAAGAACAAATCGCGAAAACCCTTAGAGTGTATTGTGATTGTGGCCATCCTATACCGTGGACAATTAATTATTAAAATGAAACTACCAATGACAGAGGTATCAAAACGTTATAATGCATGCAAAAACAAGGTTTCTTTTTTTTTCGTAAAATGGATTACTCACTAGCATGCTTGACTTTCAATTAGTGCATAAACACAGCTAGAAGGATAACATTTTGCCACAAAAGGGTGTTGCAGTAATAAGGAAGTTTTTTCTATTTTTAGGAAAAATACTTGTAGAAATAGTAGCTAGGGAAGCTACAACAATATGGGTAAAAGGAAAAATATATTCAATGCCTTATTTCTTCTCTTTTTAACAGTAAACGTCAACTTTTTTAGATATACATGGTAAAGAAAGTGAAAGCAAAAATTTAAGGAGTGACCATGAAGGACTATAACAACCAAAAATTTAATGGTTGGTCAGAGGATAAAATAAGTTACAATACAAAAAATGACGGGTTTATTATATCCACAAGATGTGATTCGCCAGGATCATTGTTGTAGCTGAAGTCCTTGGTTTGCAAAAATAATTAGAATTTGAGCTACAAACTCCAACTAAATGAGACAAGGGTGTAAACATAAACCATAATTATATTTCACAAATCTTACAATGAGTACATTTCATAGCAATACTTACTGATTACTGAGTCTATATGGTAATCTGATAGACACTTCATAGGAAACTGCAGCAAAGATAGAGCATAGTTTAGGAATGATAGTTATGTATTGGAACCAAAATGCAAATTATCTGGTTCTTAAGCAAAAAAATATTAACGCCAAGTCATAAAGAACCAGGCACTGGGGATGATTCTGTTCCTGCTGCTCCAGCTGTTCCCTTAAATTAATTAACTTGAATTCTCCACCATGGAAATCCCTATTTTCAATTGTTTTCGCATTAGCATTCTACTTTGAAGAGATGATTTGCATCTGTTACCCAACCATGTTATAAATTATCAGAAATTAAATGGGGGCATCAAACATGGAGACAGGCATGACACCTAAAAGAGGTAATATTGGTTAATAAACCTACCATCTGATTTATCGTTGACCATATTCTGACTGAGCTTTCAAAGTGAATTATTTGAAATAAGAGATCAGGAAATCATTTTTCTGTGTCCAGTTAATACTTGTTGGTCTAAAAGTATTTAATATTCTAATCCAAGTTTGGAAAACCCTACCTATATCATGGTGAGTAGTAGGTACAGCAGAGCCACTCCAAGATATTCAAATCAAAGAATGGTGAAAAGGAATAGCACCCAAACCTACAGACATAAATTACACAGCCACAAGTGGATTTAGCAATGTGTCCAAATCTCTAATAAAAAATAAAATTGCAAAGAACATAGTTGTGTATGGTGTGCCACAGTTGTCTAACAAATAAGTTAAACTGTCATTATACTAAATGATATTGATCTGCTAGGTGACATTTTGTCTAACAAATAAGTTAAACATCATTATACTAAATGATATTGATCTGCCAGGTAACATTTTAAAGCTCCACACTAATTTGGCCAGATGCATTACAGAGAGTATAGTATAAGTACCATAAGGTATATAGTTACCTGCAGATTTCAACTGCATGAACTCTTCATTTACAGACCATGGAGGGGATTCCTCACATTAAAAGAAAATTCACTTCCAACTTTCCCCTTCAATTCAGCTTGTAGACTTTGTCGAGTCAGAAAGCAATTCCTTCACCAATTGACTAGCTTTCTGCAGCTCCCCTTTAGAACATAGTGCAGCAATTCCAGAATAGTAGAAGTCAAAGTCATGCGACCAAGATCTTGTCATATAACTGCCATTAGTTGTAAATATATTGCTTACATCGCCGGCATTACAAGTTCCAACATCCAAATCAAATTTGTGAGACAACAGTACAGACCTTTTAAAATCTGAACCAAAACCTTTCCCTTCATAAATTTTCTTCTGTTTATGGGATAATTGATTAGATCTTGACAACCTCCGAACAGGAAAAAGCATAGATGCAATTTCATTAAGAACTCTAACAGCTTCTTGAATTCTTCCTTGCTCACACAAGAAGACAAGAAAATCACTTATAGACTCCGTCTCAACTTCACTGTCCACTATGTTAATCAGCTCTGCTACAGGCTTGAAGTGGAGCATTTCTCTCAAGACACTCCTGGCTTCTTCCATCCTCCCCTTGGCACATAGACCTCTTATCAAATTTAAGAAACCCAGAAAATCAGGCAATATATCCTTGCTCTTGAACTTATCAAAGAATGTAAGGGCCCCTTCCAGGTCACCCTTCTGGCAATAGCAATTTATTACAGCACTAACAGTAAAACAGTTGGGCTGAATAAATTTTGTTTCCATATCAATTAAAACCTTTAAGGCCTCCTCTAATTGACCAATTTTAGAAATACCATCAAGTAATGAATTGTAAACTTGTAGTTTTGGTTGAAATCCCTTCAGGACCATTTTCCTGAAAACACGATTTGCATCTAGCAAATATCCTTCTCTACATAGAGCATAAACTAATGTAGCATAAGTTATTTCAGAGGGTGTCAAATCAATTTGCTCTAATGAATCAAATAGACGAAATGCTTCAATAAGACGTCCATCAAGGCACAATCCATTAATAATTGAATTATATGTGACTATGTTCAAAGTAACCCCCTTCTTTTCAGCAAAGGTACAAAGATCCAATGCTTTATTTACATATCCTCCCTTGCATAAGCCATCAATCACAGCAGAATAATCAACAACATCCATGGCTGCTAAATAATCTTGAGCCTCCATGACAAGCTTATATGCATCTAAAGCTCTACCCTCCTTTATAAGAACCTTTAGAAAAGAGACAGGAAAAGTGCCTGCTAAAGAGTTATCCGTAGTTCTTTCAAGAAACCAAAAGGCACAATTGACATCCCTCAGACAAAGATACTGTGAAATAATCTCTAGAACCCTTGGTTCAACTAGGCCATATTCTTTTATAAAACTACTCAAGATAGGCAGACTTTGCTCTATTTTTCCATCACTAATATGCCTTCTCAATATTGAAAAATAAGACTTGCTAGTGACAGTCGAGCCTTTCTTCCTCATCATTATGCACAATTGATATGCATCCTCAACTAATCCTCTTTTGCATAATAACGAGATAGAATCATTACATATCATATTATACTTGTCTGGCCCCAAAGCTTCCATTCTGTAAACTAATTCTAAAACCTCTTTAGCACCTTTTTCTTTAAAAATTGCCTGCATTAACATCCTATATATACCTATATCCAACACCAGACCTTTATCATTAAGTTCAATAAATGCCTCAGTGGCCATTTCCACCATACCCTCCTTGCAAAGGCCATTAATAACACTATTGTAACATGCATGTGAAGAAATTGACGTCTTTCTGAATTCATCAAATATCTCAAGTGCCTCATCAATTCTACCTACCTTGCAATACCCATCAATCATCGTACAAAAGGTAACGGCATCTGCAACCAGATCCATTTCTGGCATTCCTTTGTAAAGTGCATAAACATCTTCGAATGCCCCCAGCATAAATAGTGCTTTTATAAGCACATTACACATTACAACGTCCATAGAGATTTGAGCTTCTTCTAGTCTTCTCTTTGTTTGCAAAATCCCTGGGATGTTCTCTTCCTCAGCATACCCATGCAGCAGGGTACTATATGTAATGATATCTGCAGGTACATTTTTTGAGTACTCATCAGCTTCAGACGTCCTTCCAAACTTGCATAAGCCATTTATTACGGTATTATACGTAACGATACTAGGACTAATCCCCCTCTTCTCCATTTCATCGAGCAGATGGAACACATTATCGAAATCCCCTCTCTGGCTGAATCCATCAATTAAAGTTGCAAACATAAATTCATCTACTTCAATTCCCAAAGCTTTGATGCCCTTGAAAACAGTCAAAGCTTCCTCTAACTTTCCCTTCTTACAATATGCCACCATAATTGCTGTATATGTGACCTTATTCGGTTCCTGTCCACCTTTTAACATCTTCGCCAAGAAGCTAATCGCCTTTTCCACATCTCCTAACTTGGAAAAGCCATCTATGAGTATGGTATAGCTTATAGTATCATGAACTATACCCTTGTCCACCATTTCTCTCATCTTCCGCAACACCTCCACCAGAACTTTCTTTTCAATATATCCACAAACCCATTCGCTGTAGAAAACAACGTCCAAAGCCAGCCCTTCCTTCTCCATCCTGCAAACCAAGTCGCACACTTCATCGACCCTTCCTAACTTACAAAGAGCACTTACAAGCGTTGTGTAAGTCACAACATTGGGCTGCAAAGCTCCAGAACTTGTGGCATTCTCGAAAAAACCTAGAGCAAGTTCCGGTTTCCCAATCTTACAAAACCCCGAAATCATCGAACTGCAAACAAAATTATCAAACGGGTATTCAACTTTCGCATCGGCCATCAATTCTAGAACTTCAATTGCCTTACCCATGTTACCCTGAGAGCTCAATTTATGAATTATTGAGCAAAAACTGAAAGAAGAAGGCAAGACATTATGGTTCCGCAAACAATCCTGTAATATAAAGAACGCCCTTTCAGGATCTTCTCGTGTGATGGCAAGGCCTTGGATTAGAGTATCCCACATCCGAGTTATGGGAAATTCGGTCGACCTCATAATGTGGCTCTTCATTAACTGCTCTGCTTCTTCGAATTTGTGAGATTTGAGGAGAGCCCATGCAAAGATTGAATGAGTTCGATGGTTGCCTTCAATTTTGTTTGAGTTTAACTGGGAAAAGAAATGCACGATTAAGTCCAACTTCTGGACTCGGAAAAGAAAGAGCATGAATCGGTTGATTGATATGAGAGTAGGAGAGAAGCCTCTTTTTAGCAATGTCTGCAACGAAGAAGATGTCAAAGAGAAGAAAGAGCGACAGCGTCTTCTGTCAAGCAACATGGAAAATGCCTCAAGCTTCACCACCAACAAACCTTCTTTCATCCACACTTACCATCCTCAAACACACACAAAAGCAAAGGAATAAAACTTTGATTGTCTTCCTCTCCGGTGTCTTGGCATTCCTCTCCTCTGTCTTGGCAGAGAAGAGTTTGAAAACTGAGAATTTGCAAAAATGCATTTGAGCTCCCGGGTTTCAGATCATGTATACGAGTCTGTGATAATGGAGATGCAGTCGCGGAATTTTCTTTTCCCCTCTAATGGAATGGGACTATTCACACAGGGCTAGGCTATTACTGCTGTACTGGATCATGTCCAGTACAGCTGCAGCAAATTGAAAGTTTTAAAATACTGTAGGCATGCAGGCCTGGGCTACTGCTGCTGGTCCAGTGCAGTGCAACAAAGAAAACGAATCCAGGATCGAGTTTGAGACAACCAATTAGTTTCCATAGTTACGATTAGTTTTTTCGGCCAAGAAAAAAAAAGGAGAAAAATACAAATTTTTTTTCTATAGATAGATTCAATAAGATTTCTTGGTATAAGATTTAAAACTAATAATCTATTATCCATTTCTATTAATATATAAAAAGGGAAAAAAATCTAGAAGGGTCACTTCAGTTTTTTATCATTTGTTTTAAGCCTATTGTATAGAAAAGTTAATGCAAACCTTACAATAATCCAATCAAACATAAAAAGTGCACTTTTATATCTTGTATCATGTACTTATTTTTTTGGCCAACCTTGTATCATGTATTTGAAAATAGACAAAGTAATAAGAAAAAAGCATAAAATTACCTTTAATCACAGCAATATGGTACCAGGTAGACAACAAACAGTGATAAATTCCTTTATAGTTTGTCGATTAATAAAAATGAGAACTTTTTAATTGATAGGTTATTGTAGTGTGAATGGCACTTAAAAAGTAAATAGTCAAAGAAACAACTTTAGTCAGAAACTCTTTTTAATATAGAGCTAGCTAGGAATTAAAATCACCGTCAATAGAATGAATTCTCATAAAAGCTAATAATGACATCAAATGAAACCACTTATCAATGATCAAAAGTGCCAATGGTAAACATGTAATTAAGTGAGGAATGAGGATCACTATATATATTTATTTCAAAATTTGTCGAACATTCTCTCACTTGAATTGAATACAATCTTTTCATAAGCATTTTTTCTTAAACACAAACAAAAAATACATTACTTAGATCATAGCAATAAGTCATTTAAATAATAAGTATTACATTCTACGTATCACTTGTAATATATCTTTGAACTTAATAGTGGCATATATTTTATGAATAAACCTCAAATATGTATTTAACTCTAAACTTAATTTTTTTCTCAATCTCATAATATGTACATATCTAAACAAAGATAACAAACTAATAATTTTAAGTCTCATAACTTAAATGTGCCTCAACTAGACCAACAACAATAAATGTGGTCTAACTTCTTATATAATCCTAAAACTTTGTCGAATACATCTCTTTAATTTAAAGGACCAATTAGCATTTCTCCTATCTAAATTTGTTCAATAATTAATTGACTAGCTTTGAATTTCTCTTTTGAGATTAAGTACTTAATGTCGATATAATTACTTTGATTATTGTTTTTATTATTCTTAGCCAAGAAGATTGTAGCTATATAGATGCAGAACACCTTAATGGCCCTAAAAATTGAGTTATAATTTAAAGCTCAATAATGAAGTTTTTCAACCATATTCTGTAAACTCACCTTAAAACAAGAGATAAATTTAGCATTTATGATGGAAGTAGCAATCATAGACTATTTCACACTTCTCTATGAAATATCTCCTTCAACAAGCAAGTAAATGTATCAAGATATTAACTTTTTTGTGTCAATACATCTTGTTAAGTCTAAATCCAAATAACCAACAGCTTTCAAGTTGTTGGTTCTTCTATATGTGAACATATAATTCTTCATACCTTATAGGCACTTCATGACCTTCTTTGTTGCTCTCGAATGATCCAAGCCTAGATTGCTTTGATATCTCTCCAACATACTTACTACAAAAGTTGTCACATCCCAAAAATACGTTAGTGAGAGTTTAGGATAAAGGAATTTAAAATGGGAAAAAAATATTAGGTGAATAAATTAAATTAGAAGTCTCATTTAATTATAATATTCCTAATCAACTTATGAGTATGAAGAAAATTGAGATTTAAATAAAAATACTTTAGGATATTTATTTAGATATAAATTATCTTTAAAGAGATTAGTTTAAGTCACATTAGAAATACCTAAGTATATGAAATAAGGAGCCCAATCAAAACCCTTCAACCTAAAGCTTAGCCTATTAGCCACTAACCCATTTCTCATGCTTTTTCATTTTTGGATGCATGACTTAAAGAGGAAAAGAGAAATGTAATGTGAGGGAGAGAAAAAAACCAATTAATTAACTTTGAACTCTTGTATGAAGGGGAAAGAAGCATTTTCAACTAAGGTAAGTTTAAGAAAAACTCATTGACTCTTTTTGCTCTATAGCCTTAACTAATCAATTTCTCATTTGAGTTAAATTTTCTAGTTAAGAGGTTGAGAAGATTTAAGGCTTTCAATTGGTTTAAGCGAGGAAGAAGAAAGAATGACAAAGGAACATAGATTAAAGGCAAGTTTTTATCTTTTTTTCTTTCCTTTTTCGGCCTGAATTAAGTCTCTTACTGTTATTTTGCATACTTGATTAAAGCCTTGAAGCCAAAAGGAAATAGGGGTGTTGGCTTGGTGAAGTTTAAGCAAAGATTAAGGAAAGCTAACTATAGTTGGTAAATAAAATATTTTTCCCATGATAGCTTTAATATCAAAATTTGGAAGAATGAAATAGTTTATAACTTTCTTGTCTTAGCCAAATTTTATGTAGACGAAATCTAACTTTTGAAACTTGTTAGTGGTTTTGGAAAGCTTGAGAAATTAAATACTTAAAATTAGGTAAATGCAAGTTTAGTTAAAATTATGATTGAATTTAGATAGAATATCTTGATGAAATTTATTGTGGATATATTTGTCGCTTATATATGTGGCTCTAGACTTACGTTCAAGACTTGAGGGATTGTTAGCTATTTTAGTGGAAGAAATGTTTACAATTGAGTCAAGTAACCAAAACTACAATTCTCATTGTATGTGCTTAGGAATTAAATTAATATGCATTGTATTGATTTGATGAAATTATGAATTTACTGTTATTACTGAATTATGATGTGGTATATGAATTGTACGATAGAAAGGAGATAGAAGCTTATAGGCACCTCCTAAGAAATGAATCTGTATGATTAGAGATTGAAGCTAGAAGGCACCTCCTATAATTATGTAGCTAATAACTATATTGATGATAGTATTTAGATTTGTTGTCATATTTTGCATAGCATGCTTGTTAAATTTGTATTTATATTTTATTATGAGTTTGTAGTATGTACCTTAGGAATATATCATTAGTTATTGGGATTTTATGTCTTACATTGTTGTGGGTTACACTTTTCCATGTGCAAGTTCAAGAAAAGGAAAGGAGAGGCAATTTAAGGACCGACAATAATTACTCTAGTAGTTTTTTTTTTTTGTTAGAGTTATACATAAAGCTATGTATATAAACTTAATGGATATCATTCCTTTTGGGAACTTATTTTGTATGTAATGTAAACTGCCAAGTATTAGGGATAAATAATAGACTACAATGATGTATCTTTTGTGCATGCTTGCTGTTGTGATGGAATACATATGAATTTGGGTTTTATATTATATTATATGATATGACATATATATATATATATATATATATATATAGTGAAAAAACCTTGTAGTTATGGGAAATTATGTAATGGGATAGAGACAATTAATAGATTATACAACTAAGAAATGTATGATTATTTTGGCATGGGAAATATGGTCACATGATGCTTAAATGTGAGTTGTAGCCTATTTCAATAAGGGAGTTGAATAAGGTTGGGTATTGTTATGTTTGGCATGATTGGAATGTGTAAGCTTAGGCTACTTGGATGGTTTTAAGCTAAGATAGTTAATTTCATTTCTTTCAATGGTCACGTGATTTTTAAGAGTTACAATTAGAGCAACTTTAAGCTAAGTAATGCCTATTGACTATGTCCAGTTTCTCTTACTTTCTTGAGTGTTGCATTCTTGAAACTAGTTGGCTAATGAGTTCATTTAAGGGAATATATAATATTCTCTAGGTTTGAAACTCCTATAGAAACTTTGTATTACTTAAAAAAGGTCTTGAACTTTGCCCCATTTGGTACAAAAAATGTTAGAAATGAAAACAAAAATAGAAAACAAAAATATAATTTTTAGAATAGAAAATGACTTTCTTGCATTTATTTTTAAAAATATAAAAAATGGGATGAATACTACTGAGTAATGATTATATAGACATAATAGATAATATGCAAAACTTTCCCTTTTCCTTTTCCCTTTCTCTCCTCTTACCAAACTTGTAACAAAGAGGAAATTTTTAGTACGGACAACATCAAAGGGCATAATGGTACTAGTTCAACATAGGATGCAAAACACGGAAACAAAGAGTTAAAGCACCAAGACCATAATGCTAACCCTAAAACTTTGTAGTGTCATTTTTTTCTAGTTTTCTTGGGTTTTGTTGGGAGTAACTTATAAGAGTTTTTATGCATGCCTTTCTTAGGTGTTTAGCCATCTTTATATAGTAACACGAAGCATGATTATAGAATTAGAGTTTAAGTTGAATTAGGTTATGATTTCCTTACCTTTAAAAGCCAATGATGGAGTTAGGTAAGAGACATGCAAGATACATGAGTGACTTTTAAATCTAAATAAGCATAGGAAAGATTTAAGAGCTTAGTTGAGATTATACTTCCACACCACCAACTATTTAAGTTAATGGAAAGGTATGCTCCTATCAAGTTATTGTTGGCTCTAAGTGAAGAATAGTTAATTCTAAGCTAGAAGTAATTAACTATAACCTTTGTGTAGCTTAAAGAGTTTAATAATTGGTGTTAGGCTTTGTATAATAGAACTTTGAAGCATCATAAGAAAGGGTCTTTAGTGAGAATTAAAGGAACTATGGTAAAGAGTTAACTTTTCATTAATTATAGTAGAATTCTAGTTAACTAATACTTTAGTTAGTTTTATAAGGAATAACTAAATAAGACATTTTGTCCAAATGTTAGTAGCATATTAAGATTATAAAAGTTTAAATTGACTCATATTTTCTAATTCCCCTACTATTTTGTTAAACTTCTACATTATGAATACAATAATTAAATGCTTTAGAAGTAAGTTACAATGTTATAGAAGTAGGTTTTACCAAAGTTACATTTGGTCTTGTGCAAACTTGGCCATACGTTAACCTTTCAATCATTGAGGTATAAAGAATATTTTTTATCTCTTTCTTTTTTAAATTGTTATTAAGACATTGGAACAAATTAAATTTGTCCTTTTTCACTATCACACTATACTAGATGAATAATCTTTCACTTAAAAATATTCAAAAACTTTATTAATATAAGTTTTCTATGATAATCCCAAAATACCTTGAAACTTGTGTCTATGAATCCTTATGCCTAAATAATAAAATGCTTCACCTATATGCTTCATTTCAAGGTTTTCACATAGAAATCATTTCATCTTATGTAATAGCCTTGAGTCATTAAACGTGAGTAAGATTTCACCCACATACGAAGTTAAATAGATTATCCATTAAACTTATGATATATATATATATATACACTAATCTATAATATTTTCAATGAAATTAAACAATGTGATTACATTGTAGAATTTCAAATACCATTGTTGTGAGACTTGTTTAAGTCCATACATGAACTTCTTAAGTTTGCATACCATGATTTCACTAGCATTTGAGATGAATCCTTTTGGTTGTTTCACATATACCCCTTCCTTAAAATCATTATTAAGGAATGTTATTTTCATAGCCATTTGGTGTAGAAGTTGAAATGGAAAATCAATGCTATGATAATACAGAAGGAATCTCTTTTAGACACAAGGAAAAAAAAGTCTCTTTGCAATTAATTTTCTCATTTTATGTAAAACCCTTAGTAACTAATCTAGTCTTATAGTGTTCAATATTACCTAGTAAATCCTTCTTGTCTTAAAGATCTATTTACAATCAATGACCTTGGCTCCATTAGCCAATTCTACAGAGTCCTAAACACTATAACTTGCAATGGATTCTATCTCATCTATTATTTCATTATGGCAGAATTTGAAATTTACATTACTCATAGCTTGTGAAAATGTAAGATGGTCATCTCAACATTTATGTCATAGTCAAACTCAAGTAGATATATCATATAATCACTCAAAATTGGTAGTTTCTTAGTTTTAGTTGATTAATTCAACCTTTTGTGAAGGTTAAAACTCTATAATAGAAAGATTTTTTACCATAACTTAAGGTACTTTTTCAATATTATAAAGAGCCTCTTTAGGAATAGTAAAGTGTACTTATTACATATTATCTTAATCAACACCATGATCAACTTGAACTTGTGAAACATTATTATGCTCAATGTTCATCCCAATTAAATGGGTGTAATAAAGAACCATTGTTCCTCTATTATCAGTAGTTTTAGAAACATAATCAACTTCAATAACTATGCCATGAAACTGATCATTTCCACTAATGATATATTACCAAGAAACATGCCCTTTTTAGACCTTGCAAACCTAGTAATACATGAAAGATAATAAAATTTATGACCCTTAGACTTTTTTATATTGCCTACAAAATATATAGTAATAGTCTTTTGATCTAATTTCTTCTCTTGTGGATTGAACATTCTAATTTTAGTAAAATAGCCCCACATGCACAAATGATTCAAACTAGGATTCCAACCCTTCCAAATTTCAAAATATGTTTTAGAAATAGCCTTTGTTTGATTCCATTTAGAATATACATGACTATTTTAAGTGCTTTTCTTCACAAAGACAAAGGAAGTTTGGAGTTGCTTAATGTACTCCTTACATATCCAATAGAGTTCAATTCTTTCTTTTAACTATCACATTCATATTAGAGGAGCAAGCCATAGTATATTGTGTAAATATACCATGCTTCTTAAGGAACTTAACAAATGACTAGATATCTGCCCACTATTATGTACCTATCAAAATGCTCACCTCCTCTATCAAACCTCAACTTTAATCTATTTGTTAATTTGTTTCTTGACCTCCACTTTATAAATTTTAAAGGCATAAAATGCCTCAACTTTAATTATAAAATAGATAGATATACATATAGTATGAGCATTAATAAATGAAATAAAGTTTTTCTCACCACTAAAACCTACATCAAGGCCACAGATATCAGTGTGTACTATCTCTAGTAGTTCCAAACTTCTTTTAGCCTTTTAATGAGACACATTAGTCTGCTTAACTATAATATAATCCATACATGAATCAAAATTAATAAAATTTAAGGATTCAAGAATCACATCCTTTTACCAATCTATTGATTCTCTTTATAGAGATATATTCCAATCTTTTATATCATATACTAGATGTTTTCTCATTCATAACATAACATTTAACACTCATAAAACCATGCACAAACATAAAATGTATTAGGGATATCCATGCTAGTATGAATCTTATAAAAACCACGATCTAAAGAAAATTTTTTAATAGTTACAAAATGTTTCATTAATTTAAAAATTGGATCACCAATATTTAATGAAAAACCTAAAAGAACAATTTTAAAAAAACTTGGAACATAAAATATTTGTTCAAGATCTAATACATAGCCAAAAGATGAAATAATCCTACATGTTCCTACTACCTCCACAATGAGCCATTTTAATTTAGAAAATACTTTATACTCACTTAGACTCAAATCCCTTTGGTCAACCTTACAAGGTACTAGAAATGTGGATTATAGATCTAGTATAAATCCACCAAGTGCCATGACAAATTTCAACCATATGAGATTCAAAAAAATGCTAGAGATAAGATATATTTTTCTTCTCTAACTAGGCCTTTCTTTTAGGGCATTGCTTTCTCATACGCCCTTTCTTTTTGTAGAAAGAGCATCGAGCTATCTCCTCATTCATTTCATGAATAGGAAGAATGCCTTTATTCTTACTTTTCCTTATACAGTTCTTCTTTTTGGAGCTAGTAGCTAATGTGCTTCATGTGGGATAGATTGAGTTTATTTTCTTCTTGTACATAGTTAATAATCTATTTATTATCCACTTTCCCTTATGAATATTACCAGATATTTTAAATGGCCCATACTAAGAAGGTAGTAAGTTAAGGATCAACTGTAGCAAAAAAGAATCAAAGATCTTTATCTTGAGAGACTTGAGTTGAGCAACTATGTCTCTCATTTACATTACATGCTTTTGCACCCTTTTAGTGCTAGTTAGTCTCATAGGTGATAGTTAAGCCATTAGTGTACTAGCTAGTGACTTATTTGATGATTCATATTAATCATCAATGGCCTTCGTATAGTTCTTGACCTTGGCTCAATCAAGAATAGACCTATGAATGCTAACCCTAATACGATTCTTAATTAGCATCATACTGAGGCAATTAGTTCACTTTTAGAGCTCATATAGTGCAATCTTAATTTTGGTACTAGCACTTATGGGCATTAGTAGCTTATCCTTATAGAGAGTATAGTCTAGGTCAAGACACCATAAACAAAGGAGAATGGAATCCTTCCAAGCCTTGTAATTATCCCCATTCAAAATGATTTTCATAATAGTTTCAACTAACATAAGAGATAAAGAAGATACTATAACATAAATACAATACATTAAACATGCTTAGCACAAATTTAAAGCATTCAATCATTACAATTAAGTGTATATTTACTAATGTAAGTCATACTAAAACATAAATTAGGTATCACTACAATCTACTTGTGAGCAAAGACTTGAGCATAATATTAATATATGTCTTTTATAATGAAACTAAAAGAAATTCATTTTTTTTTTAATACTTGTAGGCTACTTAGAAGACCTAAAATAATTTCTATTTTATTCCAATTAAGTATATAGATATATCTATCTTTCTATAGGTAGAGATATATTATACCTACGTAATTAATTACAACTAATGTGTCTAACTTATTATGTGATTAATTTCTATGTTTGCTAAAACAAATCAAGTTTGCATATTCAGTGATGTAAGGATATTGTGACTATTTTTCAATTAAACATGCTATTTACGAGACATAGTATCTCATGACGTGCACTTAAGTAAGTATATAGACTAATATAATCATGATTTTATCAAAATTAAAAAATTAATTAATCAATTTATATGAGTAATTAATTAAATTTTTTTCCTTTAAATTTATCTTAAATGTGCCAAAAATTACCCAAAAAATTATTTTCTAAGAATTAGATAAAATTAAATGATACCATAATTAATTTCATAAAATTGTTTTAAACTGAAAACCCAATCTTGGCAATCACTTTCTGTTAAAATAGCAACAAAAAAAAACCAAAATGACAAAAACCTAATTCTGCCCAAGCCCAAAACTAAAGAAAGTCCAAAAAGCCTTAAAATTGGCCCAAACAGATTTTTTGCCTAAAAAAAGCCCATAAAACCAAAAAATATGTTTTTGCCAAGCGCCCAAAATTTTTTCAACTAAAACACATTTTTTTGAATAAGCCCAACGAACTACTAAAAATATACAACCCTAGCCTAGTAAGCCAACTAATGAAACGTTGCACTTCGCTGTGTTTTAAGCCTATGTATCAACACAACATGTCATGGTCCAAAGCACCGCTAACACAATGCCTAAACCACATGTCGTTTATGTCAAGTGACAAAAAGACTTATCATTTAGATCGTCTTGATCTTTAGCCAAATTAGTTGCCTTGTAGGTTCTAGCTCATTTTGAATGCACAAGCTTGACTTGATAATTTCTCACGTTTCAAAGCTCCATTTTTTGCGTTCCAAAAACTAAAATTGATCAAAATTTCATGGGAATGTGATTTCCAATCCCAAAATGGACAAAAAAAATTCAAATAAAACCTAGCAAACCAAGGCAAAAACAAGACTTTCTTCAAGGATTTTTGTAGTAGTTTTTCAGTCATGTTTAGACCCAGTAAAACACTATACAAATATATTATGACTTATAAACGTGTATATATTCATTTAACATGCTAATGCTACCCATCAAAATATCAATTCAAATAGTACAACATTATCACCAAAATTCGTTTGAACAACACAAAAAAAATGGCAAAAAAGCATGAGAATCAACCATTAGGCAAAGACAAACTAAAGCTTTGATGCTACATGTAAGGCTATTATATAGAAAAGTTAATATAATCCTTACAACAGTCTGATTAAACATAAGAAATTGCACATCCATATCTTGCATCATGTACTTGAAAATAGACAAAACAGTAAATGGAAGCATAATATTATTTGCATACCTCCAAGTATCAAGTAAAGAGCAGGATGATAAGTTTCTTTACAGTGCATTTACCAATAATAAGGAGAGTTTTCTGATTGATAGGCTACTATAGTGTTATAGGTACTTAGGAAGAAAGGAGTAAGAAGAACAGGCTTAGTCAAGAATCCCTTCTAAAAAATAGCCTATTAATGCCAACAAATAGAACCACCTATTAATATTCATAAACTACTAATAGTAGACATATAATTAAATGCAAAATGTGGACCATTTTATAATTTTATTTAAACACTGTCGACCATAAATTCCAATATAACGATATTTTTAAGGTTTGTTAATACATAAACACAAAAGTAGAGGGAGAATATATATATATATATATATATAATGAAAGAGATCTAATTATTACTTTAACTCATTATAAATGTACAAAATAATACCTCCTTATTATTATAAACATATATAATTTCAAGTACATAGTATAAATAAAATATATGTATAATTTGATAATAAAACAATATTGATTAAACCTACATCCGATAAGAGATTGGAGCGTTAATGTAACAAATGCAAAAAGTAAGTTAAGACATTAAACAACAAAAGGAAAAAAAATCTATAAAATTATTAAGGGAACTGATTGATTGTAAAGAGTAGTAACAACTGATAATATTTTGTTATTTATTTATTTATTATCAATTATTATTTAAATTTTTGTTTTTTACACAAATTTTATTTGGTTGTATTTAACCTCTTTTTTTTAATTTAAGGTTATATGAATATTTTATTTTTAGACAGGTCATATGTAAATTTTATTATTTTTGGGGGATTTTTATAAAAAAATTCTCCATATATATATACACATATATAAAATTTTCAAAAATTTGCCTTTGGCATTTTATAGATATACTTGTATTTTTTTAAGTCTAAATCTTATAAAGTTTTCAGCCATAAATTTCTTTATAAAATTAGAGAAAAATAGATACAGAATGTTAAACTCATACACTCTTATTTTTTTTAATATTTAATTCTATACCTTATATCTATCTTTCTCTAATTTTATAAAAAATTTATAGTGTCAAAAACTCTAAAGGATTTATACACGATTTTTTTGTCCTAGTAAACCAAAAAGCTACTTTGAAAAACTATGCATCTTGATAGAGTAGAGATATTTAAGCATAAATCTTTTAACAATAATCCTGTATGTATGATTATGTATCGTGGTGATCATGTGATCATCTAATTATAATTAGTCATCAATTGTCGAAGTATGATCCTGTTGGTATGTAAGTCTTAATCCTCTAATTTCTCCCTCCCTCATATCTTTTCGCACGAAAGATTAGGAAGATACTTTGCTGCATATTACGGATTACTCCATCTTTATATATATATATATATATATATATGGTAAATTTGGGAGGAATTTTAGTCTTGAGGGCCAATGGGTTTAGGAATTTCTATGTATATTTGAAAAATTAAGGGATGAGGTTCAGTATTCGGATGAAAAAGAATATTGAATATACAACATTCACGTACAGATTCCATCCAAAATTTAACAGAATCAAAGCGCAACGTACTAGAGTACTAATAGATCAAATCATACAGTGTAATAAAGGGAAAATGGGTCAAACTCATGTAGTAAACTAGAAGCAATAAAGTGTGGGTGCCAATCCATCTTTTATGATATATTATAATATGATTATTAATGAAGTAATTACTTTACTTTCATATATTTTACTAATATTAATTTGTAATAAAATGCTTAATTACTTTTCAAATTAATATTCTTTTTTTACTTTAGTTATTATGTTGGACTTATTAAAAAATAAAATTAAGTTAAATAATGAAATAAAAAGAGCCAAATTGACCCCTCCATTCACCAAAAAAAAAAAAAGAGCCAAATTGAAATAGATATAAAAATCGCTTGTTGAGAATACAATATTTAAGTCATTCTGTTTTGAAATAAACACTACATACTCATTTTCTCAACTTTCTACCCTGTTAAACTACTTGATCTCCAGATTTGCTTTTAAAAAGAAAAAATAGTGATTTGTAGCTAGGGAAACCATTTTAATAATGATAATTATATAGATAATGGAAACATCTTAGATTTAATTAATTGATAGAGTTCCCACTCAGGCCAACCCTATGAACTTAGCATAAAAAAGAAATACTAAAAGTAACAGGTCTGAGCTTCAAAAAAAAAAAATAATCAAATCGGGTCTTTAATCAAGACGTGGCACGTTTGCGTTTACTTGAATTCAAGTCTCCGTCTTTTCCATCAAGGTGATTCTGAACAGATACGCTATGCTAGATGCCAACCCAAGTCCTACGGCAGAGACAATTTTAAAACAGAAAAAGCGAGTCAATGGAGTCAATACATAAATAGCAGCAAATTCATCCAGCAATGATCAAACCTTATGTTAAAGTCTCATGGTCAAAACTTGTTACTTCACGATCAAACTAGTAATTTAATTGACTGTTTCAACGTTTCAAGCTAGTCTCACTTAAAAAAAGAAAAAAAAGAAAAGTAATTAGAAAAAGAAATTCTTGGAACAAGACTATAAAAAACAAAGCAAGTCAATGGACTCAATACATATGTAGTAGCAAATTCATCCAAAAATGATCAAACCCTAGGTTAAAGTCTCATGGTCAGAATTTGTTACTTCATGACCAAACTAGCCATTGGATTGACTGCTTCAACGTTTCAAGTTGGTCTCCCTTAAGAAAATAAAAAAAAAAAAAGTAATTGAAAAAGGAAATTCTCAGAACAAGTCTAATAAAAAATTAAAAACATCAAATCAATCATATATAGGGAGAGACACATAAATATGCTAGTATAGTATTTAATAAAATTTAACTATGACATGCTTATATGTTCTTTAACAATAGAAAAACTTAAATAAATTTCTTTAAATTGTTATCAGATTTTGCAATATATGATATTGTTATACATAGTGGCGGAGCTGGGACTCCACGTTAGGAGGCAAAGTTGTCATATGGTTACTTTTGTATGCTTTTTGAATTTTATTTCAGTTATTAGAATGATAACCTAAAATTTTAATTTATTTTTTTTAAAATTTGATGATAAATATTTTAAATTAATTTCAGTTATTGTTGCTAAAAAATAGATTGATGAGATTTAGATAAAGATTATTGCTTTGATGTAATTTTTTTATAGAAATTTCATATCCTATTCAAAAAAACTGTATTTCTCTTTTTTTATATATTAAAAAACCTGTATTTCTATAATTATTGATTAAAAAATGCAAGAAACTAAAACTCCAAATTTACTTCTTTACTTTTATATTAGCAATAGATAATAAAATTTTAGTAAAACTAATATACTTGACATTCAAAATTAAAATGATACAATTGAGCTTTCAAATTTTAAATTGAGTTTGAAGATTACTTTAAAAAGTTAAAAATAAAAAATTAGAAGTGTAGGCATCACACTTTGGAAGCTCACACCCAAAGAAAAAGGAAAGAAGATAGGGATGAAAAAATAAGAGGAGAAGAAGAGGAAATAATAATAATAATAAGTTTCTTTTAAGAGTTATATATATAATACACATATGTAGGTTTAGTGGATTTAAGTTAAAATTTCAAATAATAATAAAATTACATATATTACATGTGTGGATGGTTCAAATTTTTAAGAAATATGAGGACAAAGCATTAAAACTCAATACTATATATATATATATATATACTGGAAAATTGAGCTAAATGTGGCTATGTTATGGTGCTTCTTTTCTTAAAGTTAAAATAATTTATTTTATTCTTAAATTTTTGTCACCAAAAAATAAATAAATACCGAGTCCAATATAAATACACAATATAAAAAGACAAAGCTAAATTACTTAAAGGATTAAAGTATCTTATCTACCACCAACCACCTTGTCAATAAACTTTTTTACTCTATTCTCTCTTCTCTAGGGTTTATCATTTTTGTACATAAAAATGGCTAGACTTGGTGCCTCCAGTGAAGGAGAAGCTATTTCCTCACAAGAAGAAAAGGACTTATTAGCCAGAAACATGAAAAAGATTAAAAGAAAAGGGATTAGGTTTGAGAGTAATTCCAAAACTCAAATAAACTATAGGGGCCTTGAAGAAATGCATAAGGTATTAGCTAAAGGAAGTTTGGTTCAAAGAAAGTCTTACAAAGCCTTATTAATGGGGATTAGGGAAGAAAAATCAGTTGAAGATATGGATTTAGATGATAATGAAAATATATTGGAAGCAAAGAGTGATGATGAAGTATAACCTAAAAGCTTTGAAGGTAAGAGTAACACTGGCAAAGATAAAAATGTTATCTTTGAAGAAGATCGAGAAGGAGATAAGTCATGTATGACAGTGAAGGTTTCCAAAAAAGAGAAGCTCAAAATGCAAAAGCCCTTTTACAAGTCTCTCATTATTAAGCTCTTGGAAAGAAGTATTGGTTTCAGGATATTGAAGAAAAAATAATACCAGATATGGGTTATTAAGGGAATCATTTCCATTATAAATATGAAATATAATTTTTATCTAGTGAAATTTTTAATAAGGAAGACTATGATTTTGCTTTAACTAAAGGCCCTTGAATCATTTTTTATCATTATCTCACAAGTGGAAGATTGCACCCTGATTTTGATCCTTCCAATGCTAGTCTTGATTTAGCAACTATTATGGTAAGATTTCTTGATCTTCTTATTGAATATTTTGATCAGAAATTCATTAGGAGCTTTGGAAACTATATAAGAAGACTATTAAAATTGATACCACCTCTACCCCTCAAGCAAGCAGCAAGTATGTAAAGGTATGTATCAAAGTTGATTTGAAAAAGCTTCTTCTTTCAAAGTATAAAATTGATGGTAAGAAATAACCCATTGAATACAAAAGCATCCACCAAGTATGCTTTTCTTGTAGTAGATATGGCCATTTAGTTGAAAAATGCTCGTTACTTAATTTTAAAGGTGATAATCCAGAGACCCACCCTTCTGGTGTTGATGGAAATAACATTGCAGTTGTGAGTAGGGAGACTATTCATGTTGAGTACAATTCCACTAAGTTTGGTGCCTGAATGCTTATGCAAAGACCCAAAAGAACTTGTAGAAGTAAGACGTTTAAATTAGTAGAGAATGGTACGGCCCACTCTCTAGTAGTAGGTGTAAAGCAAGCAAATTTTAAGCGAGCATGTACTTACTCCTCTCAATTCCCAATGTTGGCTAAGCACGATGATGATACCTCTGTAACAGACACATTGTTGCTTATTCTTCCCCCCCTAATTATGCCACATGATGAGTTAGAGGGGACCATGAGAAAGGTGCTATAGTGTGTTAATGAGAAAAGCTCTAAGAAAAACATTGCTTCAAAAGTCATTGGTGCTGCATGTTGTTTTGGGAAGAATAATAGGTTAATTGAAGCAAGGCCTAATACGTTGCAATCACCAGCTAAAATGAAAAATAATTTGAAGCTTGCTAATGAATCAACCAACCTACTTTAAACAGCCTTAATGCCATTTCTGAGCCAAATTCATTTATGCTAAACAAGCTTGTCATGTTGGGCCATCATAAGGAAAGACATCATTTTGACAACTTAGATGAAAAGTAAAGGACATCGTTGCTAGAGAATGGACCTAATGACAAAATGGTTTTAAATGATATGGACCCTCCTATGTCTTATCCTTGTAAACCACTCGATCTAAATTGTGAAATGGCTTATAACAAATTAGGTTTAATAGTTTCTAACACTGTTCAGGAAGGGGCTTCTTTCCTTGAATGGAGACAACGTAGCAATGGATGCATATATGCCTTCTTCTCAAGAAAAGTAATCTTTTATGAATGGAAAAATAATGGTATGGAATTGTCATGAAGAAAGTAATAATGCTTTTTCTAAAGTTTTCAATAATTATATTAAGATAAATAAACCTATTTATTGTTTTGTCAGAGACTAAATGCAAAATGAATTGGCAATTGCTCTACTTAAGCCTGTTAGTTTTAGTTCTTTTGCCTATATTAAAGGCCAAGGTTTGACATGTGGTGTTTGGATTGTTTGGAATGATAATTTTGGTGATGTTCAAATGTTGATTAAGCATAATCAATCCCTCCATATCCAAGTTAAAGATGCTCTTAAAACTTGGTTCATCACCTTTGTTTACACAAACCCATACCATGACATAAGAATGGAGCTTTAAGATGCTCTTCATAATATTAAAGACACTAAATGGTCCTTAGGCTATTATAGTCAATTTTAACAAAATTATTAACCCTTCTAAAAAGCAAAGTAGTGCTCTATTCAATTTTAATAGGGGAATTCCTTTGCTTAACTACATTTAAGACTGTTATCTTATGAATGTGCCATCATAACATCCTTGTTTCACTTGGAGAGATTATAAAATTGATGGGTATGATAAAATTTTTGAAAGATTGGATAGATTACATGTAATTCTCTTTAGATGATTGAATTTAATGAAACATGGGTTAAGGTTCTTTTTAGAACTTACTCAAACCATTATCTTCTTTTACTTTTTCTTGACCAGAGTAGAATTAATTCTAGGGATAGACCTTTCATATTTGAAATGGATTGGCTAACTCATTCTATTTTCAATGATTTCATGAAGGAAAGCTAGATTTATAATGGCGATGGAATTCTAGCATGACTAATTTTACTAACAAGATGAAAATGTGGAACAAAATTTTTTTAATCATATTAGTAAGAAGAAAAGAAGAATTTTGTCCCAAATTGAAAGTATCCAGTGAATCTTGCCTAATTAATATAACCCTTTCCTTATTCATTTGGAGCTTGATTTACATAAAGAGTTTATTAAAATGCTTTACTAAGAAGAATTACTTTGGTACCAAAAGTTCATAAGTCAATAACTGACTTAAAGAGATAGAAATACTAGATTCTACCATACTAAAGCCATTGCCAAATGTAGATGGAATAGAGTTTGTATGCTTTGTGACGTTGATAACCTTTGGGTTGATGAAGTTAATAAAGTTATGATTGTCCAGTACTTTCATGAGCTCTTTGGTAAGGAAAATGAGTCTCGACAGAGCTTACAAACTACTTTCAATTTTTTGATGTTGAATTCTACCTTTTTGGCTCTTTTAGGAAATGTTGTTAGAGAAGAGGAAGTCAAATATGCAATTTTTTCCATGACAAGTTTTAAAAGCTCCAAGGTTGATGGTCTTCCAATGATCTTTTTTAAGGAAACTAACAAGTGATTAAGAATAATCTTTTATATGTGATCAAGAATGCATTTCATAGCAATCTTGATCTTCAAAACATAAACCATACTATCATTGTTTTTCTTTCAAAAGTTGAGAAACTAGGGCTTATTAATCAATTTTGTTGAATTTTTCTTTGTAATGTAATATAGAAATGCATAGCCAAAATCATCATGAATAGATTGAAGAATTTTATGATGGATTAGGTTTTGCCTTACTAAGGTACTTTTGTCCCAAATAAATCCATTCATGATAACGTTATTATTGCCTAAGAAATGCTTAATTCTATTAAAAGGATGTGTGGCAAAAAGGGTTTTATGGCCATAAAAATTGATCTTGAAAACACTTATGATAGGCTTAGATGAAAGTTCATAAAATAGGTTCTTTAGGAGATTGATTTGCCTTTCAATCTCATTTAGTTAATTATGAAGTGTATTTCTACTACTAGTTTCAACATTCTTTAAAATGGTGGGAAGACTAAAACTTTAAAATCATCCTTTGTCTTACAAAAATTGGCTAACATTACAAAAAAATGTTCAATTCAAGAGAAGGATATCAATGAAGGTTGGGAAATCTAACCTCCTAATTTACCATTTGTTGTTTGTCAATGACATCTTTTTTTTTAGTGGAGCAACTGCTAAAAAAGTATAAGGCATTATAAACTATTTAAATTCCTTAGGTAAGGCATTGGGACAAAAAATTAATAAGAAAAAGATTAAAATATTTTTTCCCAAAAATATTAGCAAAGATGCCAAGAATAAAGTCCTTGAGATCACTACCTTTTCAAATACCAACAACATAAAAAATTACTTATGAATGCCCATGATGCATGGTAGACATGGTAAGTGAAGTTTTGATTTCTTGGTGAATAAAGTTCAATAGCATTTGGCAGGTTAAAAGATTGGTTGTCTTTCCATGGCAAGGTGATTAATTTAGCCAATTCTATCATATCGTCAATTTTGTTCTATGCTATACAATCTACAAGAATTCTTCAAAGCACAGGTTTTGAAATTGAGAAATTCCAATAAAATTTCATCTGGGGTCACTAAAGAATACCAAGAAAGCTCATTTAATTAGTTGGAATACTATTTGTTATCCAAAAAACCATGGAAGCCTAGGGATCATAAGATTAGTTATTATGAAAGATGATTTTCTTAGAAAATTAGGTGGAAAATGAAAACGTAGCCGAAGTCCTTGTGCATAAGAGTCCTTAAGGGGAAGGATGGACACAATTGTGATTGAAAGAGAAATATGATTTTTAGTCCTAGAGATTCTATTATGTAGAAAGAAACGGATTATCTTGACAATTATATTATGCATAATCAAAAATGGGTTGTTGGAAATGGTGAAGATGCCTCCTTCTAGAATAACGTTTGGATAATGTGCGATAAACCCCTTCTTATGGATTCCTTAAGACTTCCCAAGTAAGATGATTAATAAAAAAAGTTAGTGATTTTGTCAAATATGGACAATGAAACTTTAAAGAACTTTTCTCTTTTCTCAACACTGCTACTCTTGAATAGTTGCATTTTGAAATTGTCACTCGTCATTAGAGAAAAACTAATCAAATTAAATGGGGCAAGGAAAGCAATGGAGAATTTTCTGTCAAAAGTGCTTACTAGAGTCATTTTGAGCTCAAAAGACAAGAGCATGCTTTGTGGCTAAAAGTGTATAAACTTAAAGTCCCAAAGAGAATTAAAATTTTGTCTAGCTGATTTTACATGGTAAATTCTTGACTAAGGCCTTAGTTAGTATTTGGTTTGGACATAGCCTTTATTATGATAGTTGTCTGCATCTTTATGAGTATATTATCCATGTCTACTGTGATTATCCTTACCTGCAAATCTTTGGGCTAACTTGGTTAAACCAGTGAGTCATGAGATCTTCTTTAATTATGACTTATGGCAATAGATTACTTTAAATCTTAGCCAACATCTCAAGAATAGTATATCTCATCCTTGGGCAATGGTATGGGCTATTGGCATCTTGAAGCTTTAAGGATGGCATAACAAAAGTTCATTTGAACAAAGGTATTTTAGAATTCCCTTCACAAAAAACCCAAATCATAGAGTTTTTGGAAGAGTTGTCTTAGGCTTAATATGAGTTTTGTTTTACACAAAAAGCCAGAGTTACTATGAAGACTCATATAAAGTGGCAAAAATCAAAGTGCGACTAGGTCAAAATCAACACTAATAGAGTAGTTAAAAGTAGTTCGAGTAAGGCTACTTACAATGATTTGATTAGATATGAGAATGGCAAGTGGGTCACTAGTTTCTCTAAAAACATGCGTATACATCTTGTTCTCAAGGATAAATGTTGGGGAGCTCTTAAAGGTCTAAATTTAAATGTGTGCTCAAAGATACAATAAAATCATTTTAAAGTATGATTCTAAGTTACTACTGGAAGGACTCTCAATGCCTCATAAAACATAATGCTAACCTACATGACATATTCACTTCACTTGAGGATTTGATCAGAAGTAATTAGGAAGTTAGAGTGCAACATAGGTAGAGACAAGCCAATATGTACTCTGATTACCTTGTCAATTTAAAGCTCCATCATAAAGTTGGTTTGATTACTTAGGCCAACTCTCTTAATAACATGGATGCCCCTTTATTTGTTTATATGATGGAGATTTATATGCCTTGTGTAGTTTCTATCTAGTCCCCCCCTTTTTATGGCCTCCATATTTTTATCCAAAAAAAGATTAAATATTATAATATTTTTAATTTTGTCTATATATAATGTCTTCTTATTAGACCTGATCATAAGTTAAGCTCGTTTAAAAATAGGCTAAGCTTAAGCTCGATTAAAAATAGGTCAAGCCCGGCCTGTTTTTTAAAAAAATAAATTTTAATAATTTTTTTTAATTTTAAAGATTATATATATCTATTTTATTACTTATTAGGCGCACTTTTTTTAATTTTAAATATCAAATAGCCTAAAAAAATATTATAGAAAATTTAAATCACTTGAAATATATATAAGATAATAAAACTTTTTAATATGATAATTTTTCTAATAATATTATTAATTAATAATTTATTATATTTGAATTATAATTTATTCTTGATAATATATTATGCAATAAGTAAGAGTTAAAAAAATAATCATATATGTTATATAATTCTTTTTTATTTATATCTATAATTATAAATAATTTTTTAATAATATTAATTTTTAATAATATATATAAAATAATTATAATACAAGCCAGGCTCAGGTTTGATTTAAAAAAAGTTCAAATCTGACTCGTTTTGTATTTAGGCTTTTTTAAAACGATTTTTTGGGCTCATATCTAATTTTTTGGGTATGGGTTATCGGGCTAGCAGACTTTCCAATCCATGATCAGGTCTAGTTCTTATCTTTCTTTTCAATTTTGTATGTGTAAGTAAGTAATGATGTTTTTTAAAAAAATTAATAACACAGATTTTTTTGTGAAAATTATATACATAATACATGTGTATGTTTATTGAGTTATGATTAAAATGTTAAATAATTTTTTAAAAAATTATATAATCCAATTATGTCTATGTTTGGCTTCAATGTCCTTAAAATTTCAAAAAATATGGGGCATAATATTAAAACTTAATACTATATATATATATATATATATATCTATATATCTATAATTTTTGAAATATTCGGAGGGGCCAATGGCCTCTCATATATGCCTGGCTGCACCAGTGGTTATAGGATAACCTAATTAAACATTTTACAACCTGTACATAAAGTTTGTCCTAAGAATCTCTTAATTGGAAAAAAAGTCGATAGGAACCTTGGGGCTACGGTCACTGGTCAGTGACCCGTTTCATACGGTCAAAAATTGGAAATTTTGGTGTATGAAAAGGATGGAGGAAGGCATTTAGTTGACTCCCACTACTGCAAACTTCTCACCTCAAACAATGATATATAATATCTGTTAGCCATGTGAAGCTTTTGTCACTGATGCAGCAGGAAAATATACAGAAGGAACTGGTCAGAAAAATCCAAAAGGCTTAGGTAATCTTCAATTTACCCATCTAATTATCCATTAATAGTCCATTAATAGTTGTTTTCTTCATTTTTTTTTTCTGTATATATATAGATATCCCTTTTCTTTCATTCTGCAACATCAACTAGAAACACAGAAATGGGAGGTTGCTTCTCCTGTAGATCATCCTCTACCTTCCACAATGTCCGTGTGGTTCATCTCAGTGGTTTTGTAGAGTATTTTGAGGCACCCGTTTCGGTAAGCCAAGTCACTGGTGGTAGTGGTAATCCCTCAAAACACTTTGTTTGTACTGCATCTCAGCTTGTTTCCCCTTCCTCAAAGCCGTTGAAGGGAGACACACTGCTCCAACCTGGCCAAGTGTATTTCTTGCTTCCATTCTCAATACTGCAAGATGATGTTTCTCCCATGGACATGGCCTCCTTTGCAAAGAGGCTCACAGCAAAGGCCAAAACCAAGCCATGTGGGGATAAGTCCCTCAAGGATACTAGTCCTTTCTCAAGTGGCTGGAGTTCGCCTTCTATGAGTCCTGGGAGGGTCGGTGTGGCAGAGCAAATTGCTATGACTTACGGAGGACGAAGCCCTTGTAGAGTGCAGCCATGGAAACCCATCTTGGACACCATCAGAGAGAAGTCCTTCAATCGGAGAAGTGAATCTGATCTGCAGGAAAATAATTGATGTTTTCAAGAGCTTGGATTGGGGTATAGCAGAAGAAAGGCAGAGGATGCAGCAGCAAAAGGGATATCAGGACCTGTATTGATGGAGCGCTTTTAAAATCACTTGAAAAGGAGATTTAATTTTGGGCATAGTTTGCTAGATAATCTTGTATGTTATTGAAGGATCAAGTGATTATGCACTGACTATTTCATGATAATGATTTTAGATTAAAATCATATTAGAATCAAGTGAAGTGAAACTCTTAAGAGCTGCTATCTTGCAACGATATTGTGTGTCCCTTGTAAAAATTTATAGGGTAGAAAGATCATTAAATTGTCCTGCTGATGACGTCTGTACATTTGTACTATTTTAAGCAACTAGTTAATGATGTTTTCATATTCAATTTTAATTTAGTTCGAGGACCCAAATTGCTTCCTCTAAAACATTGACCCAAGTAGTCTTGTTTCCAATATTAATCTTTGAACATTGGTGGCGGTGGGTACTCTTCCAACTAATGACGAGAATTCATATTGGATATTGGGTAGAATTGGGGTGTTCTATGGACGAGGGGTTGTTGTAGACAGTCAAAAAATGTATTTGGCCCAATAAGTTTAACTTGAAAAAGAAAAGTGGATATGAATTTCAAAAAAGAAACTCAATAAAAAATATATTTATTTTTAAAAAGTCTGATTATAAAATAAGTTGAGTTTGTGTTTTTTTAAATCTAATGTGAGTTTTGAATATATTATAATATAAATATGTCAAAAAAATTTTACTAAAGTTATTTTTGTTTACTTATTATATATACATCAAATTTATCCAAGAGTCTAAAAAATAAAATTTTTACCTAAGTCTATATAGTTGGATTGTGTACTATCATTATCAGTGAAAATACAATGAATTGAGAAAAAAAATAGCACATAACATAACAAATCAATCAAAAGTGTAATGCCAACACTAATATTACATCTCCTTTTCATGCAAAATGTATTGTTTATCTAACATGTGTTTTCAAATATAATTCAAAAACAATTTTTTTATTATTTTAAAAAAGTACTCTTCAAATTGATGTAGTATTATTTAATGAAAAAAATGTCATCTTTATTTTATTAACTAGACTAATTCATTTTTGAAATCTTTTGCATAGAAGTTATTTTTTTGTTAAATGTTTGGTACTCTTTAACTTCCATACAATTAAGATCCTAAATTTCCTTTCGTTTGTTATAATAGTTTTTGTATGAAAGTTTTTGTATAAAAAAAAAAGAAAAAAAAAGGGTTAGACTAGACTCAATTGCTTTTATTTTTTCAAGTTGAGCCCAAACTAACAAATAAAAGAAATGAAAGACCCAAGCCCAATGTTTGTCCATATTTTTTTTAGCCCTACCCATGATGAAGTTATAGGAGAATCTATTTCACACTAAAAATTTTTGTTGCATTTTTATAATATTAAATAATTGAATACTACCGCTATTCATATTTTGCGAAATAAGCAATCATTGTTTAAATATAAGAGTCAACTTGACTGTGATTTAAATTTAAATTACATGTTTTTGAAAAAAATAAAAAAGATTGCATGGCAACATATAAATAGCAGTAGTACTTATCACTCAATATTAGGAAGTATCAAATAAAATTTGTACTACCTGTTATAGTTGCAGATTTGCAATATAATGCTGAAGTAACATTCATTACAGATGAAAAATAATCCTCTCAATTTCAGTCCCTATTAATTTCCTATCAAATATAATAGAAAAGAAGAAAGTAAGAAAGGAAGTTGATGGGACCTATTCATACACACACTCTCCTCACTCTCTTTTCTTCTCTCTCTTATAATTGAGAGGAAATTGACGGACCGAAGTTAAAAGGACCTTTCTCATCACAGATACAATAGTTTAACCAATTACAGGGCTACAATGGGGGCAGAAGGGACCAACTTCTCAATGGGAGAACATTCCCAGCCACCTTCTTTGCTATGGAACACTATAAAATGTTTGGGAATCCAATTTTCTCCCCTTGACTCTCTTTCTCTCACGAGTTTCCTCTGTCTTTCCTCCACAGCTTTCTTTGTTTCTCTTGCTTTCTCCCATTCTTTGCTCAGGATGGCTTCGCTAAGCTCACTCCAAACCAGGGCTGATTCTGTTGGCCACACATTCTGATGAACAAGAGAATCTCGTGTCACAGTCGAGAACATAGTGCAAAAAAATCGAACTGTTTTATGTGTATGTAGGTACTTAAATGCCTTCTCATGCATCTAAATTCTAATGTAATTGTGAAAAAAAGGAGAAAAGAAAAGCTTTGTTTTCATTTTTAAAGAACAGATATCTTAATGGAAGAGACAAGAACCATAGAAGTCTGTGTATAGTTAACAAAAACTGTTATGTTTAAATAAAGTCACAAAAAAATTGTGTTCTTCCATAAAGGAATAAATATTCTAAGAACATTTATCTTCCCTATCAGAAAATCTTTTGCAGGCCAACCCAGAAAAATCTTGGTTTGTAAAAGAAAAGACATGGAGGTAAAAAGATCAAGGGGAATGGAGATAGAGAATATGCATTTATAACCTGCGGATCACTGACAATCGGAGTTTGGAGCCCTGAAATGACTTCATTTGCATCATATATCACTTTTACTTTCCCATTACTTGTGTCCCTTACTGTCACAGTTCTGCAATATGAAAGTGGATAAGAAATATGGTATTATCAAATTATTACAATCAAGCACTTCATAATCATGACCACTGCTACTATAATTCAGACAGATGCTTTAAAGGAAGATACCTATCCCAATGACCGTCCACTTCATAAAGAACTTTCAATGATGATGAATCGAAAATCTTCCCTTTGATCAATCTACGGTTGCCCCCAAGTCCTAGAAAAGAATTACTTCTGTAGCTTAACTCAGCCACCACACCAGTCTCTAGACACCGAATATTAACATTGCCAACCCAATCAACACCAGGGACCGGAAGAGTTCTGATTAAGAGGTGAGGACAATTCATTTCGTATGTTTCTCCATGATTTAGGAGCTTCAGCTGCCGTTTACCATGAACTTGAGCCTCCACTGAAGTGCCTGTATATTTCGTTTGCATAACACCCAACAAGTCAAATTTTTGCTAACGAAACATGATAAGAGGCCAGTATTAGATTTGAATTGCTCGTATAAATTGAAACAATTTAACACACACCTTTTAAATCTTGTAATCAGAAAAAAGGAATGCAAAATAATAATGAAAATTCAGTGTCAGTTTCATTATAGGAAATCTCAGTTATTATGATTTTCTGATAAATATGTCAGGAACAGCTCCTGATAGAATGCTTGGGGGAATTAGTATTATCAGAAGAAATGTCTTAAAAAGAAGGCTTCCGGGTTTCACTTTGTTGAAATCTGTGATGAATAAAATGCAAAATGTCCGAAATAGTTTTATATTACTCTTTCTGAATGTTACAGTGGTGGACCGGAGAAGTTTCTAAATAAAGTTGAGGCACTGCCGCACTGGACAAGAATGAAAAATGGAATGAAGCGCCTTGCAAGTGTCAAGGATCATTCATCTTAAAAGCATAAACTGTTAAATAAAAGCTTATGAATATCTCTAACAAGACGAGCGCTGTGTTCTTCAGGTCACTTGCCTTGAATATATATATATATATCTGAATTCCTGATTCATATGAATGAACTACATAGTTTTGCTGAGGTAATCATGGAACACTAGAAACTTTTTGACTTGCATCTATAGGCTCATTACTGAAGCAGATTATGATAAGTTGGTTTATTAGGAGTTCAAGAAGAATCTAATACTTCTTATAAACAAGATTATGTAATTTAAATTATTTATGATTCATCTACAAAAGAAGAGAAGAAAGTCAAGATACCATAAAACTTTGGACAAGGTTGTTGGCACCATATCATCTCTATGTTCTCCTTCTCATCTGTTGCATGAAGGGCAGATACTGGAGGATGGTGTGAAACCTGCAAACATGTAAACCCACAAATTCAGCTATCTTAATAGAGTATCATCAAGAGCTCGGCCAAGGGGGTAATTAACTATAAAGAAGCTGCTCAAAGAAGGTCACATCAGATTAGACCCTGTAACAAATTTCTAATAAATCTAACAAGATTGAGACATGTAATCGGCTATAACTTACTGAATCCTAAAAGAACAAGAGTTAGAATACCAATAGAAATTTAATATATATTTCCCTTTCTGAGACCAAACTAAGCATGAATTTGTGTAACTGTGCAGAAAAAGGCAAATGCAGGAGGGAAAAGCAACTACCTGTTCCAGCAGTACGTTGAGATTTGCCCTAGAAACATGGTGGGTCTCTCCAAGAATGGGATTATAAGGAGCAAGACCAAAAATTGAAGGGCGAGTGGTAGATATGCACCATGCTACCACAGATATGAACCTATCCGGTGGACTCTGCCCACTGTTGCATCTGCTTAACAAGTCCGAAGCTGTGCAGTATACAGACTCGCCATAGCACTGAAGTTGTGACTTTGGAAAATTAAACAGAGGCGGCAGCTGCACATAGCAACAGAAATAACAGTTTTTTTTTATCATACAAAAATAACAGTTATTAAAACTTTTTAGGGAATTATAAATTTTTATTCTGATATTATTTATTTATTTATAATAAACTATTATCGATCATACTTTTTTAAGTTTTGAAATTAAATTATTAAATTGTTAAATTAATCTTTTGTTAACTTAATATTTATTAATTGATCATTGTCAGTAATTATGTTTGAAGAAGACTCCTAGGATGAGCCATTTAAAGAAAAGGAATGAAGAGTAGAGAATTAAACTCTTTAAATATATTTTTAATTTATTTAATTTTATAAAAATTTCAACTAAGTCTCATTAG
The DNA here is from genome assembly GCA_026724425.1 of Erythrophleum ivorense. NCBI lineage: Eukaryota > Viridiplantae > Streptophyta > Magnoliopsida > Fabales > Fabaceae > Erythrophleum > Erythrophleum ivorense. Next base: position 43,082,882 of record JAIUCV010000005.1, read on the forward strand.
TTATGAAAGAGATAATGTTGCATTTAAAAAAAAAAGATCCAACACATACTTCATCCAACATTTAATGTCAAATTTAATACTACCTCCGGTCTTTTTTATTAGAAACAAAAAATTATTTTACTAGTATTAAAAAAAATAATTAATATCAATTTAATTCATTGATTAAGATTAAATTTGATAATTCTTTCCTATTTTATCCATCTTCATTTTGTATGAAAAAACGTTATACATTGTTAAGTGTATTGGGTGTAATAATAAATGAAGGGTAAAAAAAGAATTTATTATTTAATGAAGTAAAAAAATATACCATGTTTTTTATATTTTGAGACTAAAAAAATTTCTTTATATTTCTTTATAAAAATGATCGAAGGGAGTAGTTTGTTAACCTAGATGTTACTTAATTACTATATATCATTAATTCACACTCAAATTTAGAATTCAGGTTAATAATTTATTTAATTTGGCATTAAATTTTGAATGAAGATGTAATAACTGGGCAAAATTGAATTGTTTTGGAAATTAGGAGGATAACATTGCATATTTTTGAATTAAATGAACCTTTTTTTTTTTTTTTTGCTAGAATTAGATGAACCAATTTGAAACTTTTATAAAGTCAAAGGGACTAAAGGGATAAGCCAAAATTAAACCCATGGATATCAAGAATCAAGACCATCCAAGTGGAAGTGTCACTTGATTTGAAACTTTTGGACTAGTGAAGATTCTCTTTTCTTTCGAAATTTTCCAAATTTGTGTCTTTTGCAGGGTTAAATACGTATATTTAATTGTCAAGATGGGCCAAAAGCCCATGAGTCAGCCCACGAGCGATGCCAGATTATGCAATAGTGTCGTAAAATAATTCATACCCAAAAAAAAAAAGACATTGACGTAGATTTGCACATCCAACTATCACATAACAAAACGTGAATTTTAAATCTTCAGTCCCAACGAAGTTGTTGTGGAAGTTTCCACAATAGAGGATGCATGTTCACAAAACACAAATGAATTGTTAGTTGCTAGTTATTGGTATCTTGATATTTTAAATATAAAAAGAAATGTATATATTTAGTATTATAATATATAAAATAACTATTATGTTAGGTAATATTCTATATTATTTAAAATATATATTTTTTTATTATCAGATTTATAATTTTTGAACTTTAACAAAATACGAATTATACTATTTTCTTATTTTTATAAAACAAGAAAAAAATAAAAATTATAATATCAGAAACTTTAATAATATTATTATTCAAAGTAGTAAAATATGAGATAAGAACTATGTCTCTATTGAAAAAAGAAAAAAAAAAAAAAAAAGAAAGAAAGAGAAGGAAGAAGTTGCCTGGAAGCGAGTGAGATCTGATCCTGGCCGTATATTCTTAAACAGACTTAATATGCGTTGCAAGAGATTAGGTGCTTTATAAACCGCGTCCGTCTCTCCTAACGAGAATGGCTTTGTCACTATAACTTTGATCTCCCCCTTACTTTTGCTTACCTGCTCCACAAAAATATTAAACATATAGAAACAATTAGCAAGTACTTCTCTTAAAACCTACTTCTTGTATTTTTATTTATTAAATCTCATAATTATTACTTAGAGAACCATATTTTACCTACACCTTATTTAAAAAGACGATAGAGGTACAAGAACGTTCTCGTATCACCATCATCGAATATGGTACTTCCATTGGGACTAATAAATAAATATTTATACTGTAAATAAATAGAGACAAATTTGCAAAAGGAAGAAAAGTTGACACCCTATCATATATTATTTGCTTTACTTGTCCTGTGGTGCATCTTTCATAAAAAAAATCGCCAGCCTAGGCCGCATGTGAAAGATTATTAAAACCGAGGCTAGTGCCGATCTTTATTCCAAGTGGTATTAATATAAAATATTGAAGAAAGTTATTCACATTCAATATTAAATGATATTATATTACACAAATAATAATAGAAAGGTACATAGTGTCTAATAGGTCAATTAATCAGTTTAGTCTCATCTGATTACATGGAATGAGATTAGTTCGGGTAAAAAAAATTTTGGACAAATCAAGTAGGGCTAGATACTAAACTATCTATCTAATTTGATTTGACCCAATCTAATTTTATAATCTTTTTTAAAAAAATTTATGACATAAAAATTTATATAAAGTTTTTATTTTTTTTTTGAAAAAAATAATTTTTAAAAAATTTGTATAAAAAGTTTATTTTTTTTCAAAAGATTACTTTATAATTTTTATTAAAAAAAATTTTAAAAAATTGATCTAATCTAATATTGAACCAAATTAGGACAGATCAGGGCACCAAACTTAACAAAAATAACCGAATACGAAAGGAAGTTAAGCACTAAATTAGGGCAAAAACAGCTTGTCTATCAACACCCTAAATACTAATATAAGAAGTTCAGAATGAGTATGAAAAATATGATGGGAAAATAAAGAAAGGGAAAATTTTGACATAATAAGTGCCAATTTAATAGAGGGAAATATCTTTACGTAGAAAAAAAAGTGAACGCCTTGAGATTCCCAATGATATATCAACAGCCATTAGAGATAAGTATATATAAAATAAATAAGAAAATAATTAATTACAAATTTAAAACTCCATAAATTTTTGGTTTTTCCTCTACAGTCAGCGATAACTACAATCTTTTCTTTGGCCTGCAGACACCAGAAAAGCCCATTTGACACAAAATTTGCGCGTAAACGAGAATCAATCGAAGTCATTAATTCAAGATATATCCAAACACGGTCTACCATCCAGAAATTCAATCAATATTTATAAACAAACTTAGTTTAGAAAAAAAGAAAAAAATGGTCGAAAGGTCAAAGGGAGTAGTAAGAACTGAGAACACTACTTTTGACTCTTAAAAGAGAAAAGAGAAATTGATTTTATATTGCTGATTTTCGTAAATGCGTTTCTGATCAAGAGCATATTTTTTGGGCAAAGACCCGAGGATGCTCGCTTGGCTGCATGCAATCATTTTACTTAGCGTTAAATGAACGAAAAGAGAAAAGAAAAGAAAAAAAGGATCAAAAGCCAATCAAATCGATTAAAGTATATGTGAAGCCTCTGGCGTATCGCTTTCACATTTCCAGAGCAGAGAATTCGTATAATGCTTTTTTACAATAATATAACGTCCAGGAACAAAAGCTTTTCCAGAAAACAGCGAGGCTTTTGAAAAGAAGACAAAGAAACGAAATTGAATCGAACCCAGAAAGAGCAGCGATTAGAAATGAATAAAACAGGAGAAAACAGAGCACGTACCATCTGAAAAGTTGGAGAAGGAGAGAGGGGTATGGCCGCAAATTGAGCGAGAATTAAACGAAGCGTTTGTGGTTGAGACGAGGAAGACGATGCGTGCCTAAAGCTTTGGTTTTGGCAATGGGAAAGGGAAAAGCTTTTCTGAATATAATGATTATGGCCTTCGTGCACAGCGAGAGACAACCGAGACCGTCAACCACGCGGGGCGTGTGTGTACTATATATATAGATATATACACGGTTGGCCTTGGCCTGCTGCTTTTTATCCGAAAAAATCAAATTACATTGATCCATCCCTTAAAGTTGGTGTATTTGACATTTCCTCCCCTTGTAGACCATGAAATGACACTCTTGCCCTTGAGTTTAACATCTATGTAGTAATCATTTGCAATATCTACCTTTGGCTAAAATCACCATACTCTTCTTGATCTGCAAATAAGTTCATAATTTTCAAAAGTTAACAATAAGCTCGATAAACTTGAGATTATATGTATATAAGTAATCTTTTGTTACGAGTAAATATGTTATTTTATTGAGAGAAGTGTGACTTATTAAAAAATTATCTGTGTATGAATTAAAATTTAAAAAATTATTTATATAAAAAATAGAGTTTAAAAAGTTTATTTAATTAGATGTATCACTTTTTCAGCAATAAATTAATAAATTTACTATTGACAAGAGTTATTTATATAAAATTAAAAATTTTAAAATATATATTGTCAAATTTTAAAAATTAGAGAATTATTTATACATAATTTAAATTTTAAAAGATTTTGTGCATTTTGACCTTTTTTTTAAAACTAATTTTAGCTCATTTTTTAAATATATTAATTTGTGTTTGATTAGAAACCAATGACATCTAATTCTTTTCACACGGCTACTCCAGAGTACAGGAATCAAACTTAGGTTGGGAAGGGTTAGCTCTCAAAATTTTCATTACTCAGGACTTTTGGTAGCTCCATAATATTCCTTTGAAAATGATCATGTTTTTCATTTTTGGTAGTTATATACTTTCCATACCTCTGTCTTGGTAGTCATATATATTTTTCGTAGTTTTATATTTTCCATTTGGGAGGAAAGTTTGAGATAATGGTTGGTCTTGTCAAGCTTTGCAGAATTTGTATTTTGCTTTCTAAGTAGAAAGAAAAGTGATGAAACAACCAATTGATCCAATTTCTTTATTTTTGTTAGGCAATAATTGTATTCTGATTAGTTAAATAAATATTTTTATCCCCAGTTGAACCCAAATCCTTAATTTTTCAATTTGTTCTATACCAAAATTTAGCCAATACATGCATATTCATGAAACTTTGATTCTGAATACTCGCATATTCAAGTGATTATATGCTATATTCCTGTTAAGTACTCAATCTAAAGCTCTAATTTTTTAGATCTACAGTAATTCTTGACCAAAAATGATGGGATGGTGAAGAAATTCGGTTGTGTCTCCAATTAAAGATTTTGATAGACAAAACTAAGAATTTGGGGGAAATATTATATTGTTCGTATATTGAATTTAGTATTATAATTGGCCAAAAGAGGGATTTGATTCTTTATGACATAAGAAATTAGGGATTTTGTAATAGTATTTAGAATGTGGGAAATTTTAATTTAATTTTGTCCAAATTTTAACAGAAGTGTCTGGGGAAGAATCTCAATCTTTATTGTATAGGAAATTATAAAAATTTATGGGAACTTGACAATTACGGCAAAAGTGGAGGTAAAATTAGATATTATGTTTGATATATTTTTTTTAAATTAACATAGAATAATCAAGTGTTGACAGTGCAAACAAACAAATATATCTCATTGCAAACGTTTAAAGCAGAAAATAGTCAATTGCAAATGGTCCAAACCAAATGGTAGTAAATTGTATATTATCCTAAAATTTATCTAAATATTTGTTTTTCATAGGAATATTCTTATATTTAGCATAACTTTTATTTATTTATTTTTTCAAAAAGCTTTGATTGCTAGAACATTTTGAGAAGTTTGTGTCACATCACTTATTTACAAGTTTGAAAAATAACATTATCTATCCTTGCATTATGTGTTCCAATTACACATTAGTTTTATTAATACTTGCATGGCACTGGGTTGCAAATGTTTAATGCACATGGTAGTTGGTTGCAAATGCATCAAATTAAATGATAGTAAATTATATTTTATTATAAAATTTATTTAAATATCTTTTCTCATAAAAATGTTCTTATATTTCGCATTTATGTTCAAATCTTGATTGCTTGAACAATTGAGAAGTGAGTTTGTGCCATATCACAACTTATAAGTAATTCTTTTAGAAAACAGGTCAAGTATTAGTAAGACTAACGTGTAATGATAATGCATAATGTACAGATAGATAATGTTATCTTTCAAACTAGAGGAGAAAAGGATGTAGATGTCTAAATTTCAGAGGCATTACTATAATTTATTCTAAAAATAAAATAAAGAGAGAAAAAAAAAGCTGGCAAAAAAGAATATAAATAAATAAGTCACAAAGAATGATTAAGGAAGTGGTTGAGATATTGATAAAAAGAAATTAACATTAATTATATCTATCTGCTGTCAGAAAGGTCTCAAGAAATAAAAAGAATGGGTTGTTGCATCTCGAAACGTGGTTTCCATTATTTATGAAGAAAATACTAATTTATTGGAGGACTCACTAACATGATGAGGAAGAATATTGAAATTAAACAAAACTTCTTTGTTGAATAATTATAATAGGATTTCACATGTGAATGCTATTGTTGTTTTATCCTTCCATGAACCTTCTTAGTAAGAGGAACTATAATGCAAACTATATTTTTAATGTAAAGTTCAAATTTCATATCATCTTCATACAGGGTTAATTTTTTTCAAAAATAATGTTTAGAGTAATAGTTTTAAAATTGGACTAATCATTAAATTAATGAAAATATTGACATAATTCAATGGTTTGATTATAGTCAAATTAATGATAATTAAATATTTTTTTTAAATTTATATATTAAAAATATAATGTAATAAATAATGACAAATAAATTAATATGAATAAATTTTAAATATTTAATACTGATTTTATATTTCTTTAAAAATTTAGAGAAATACTAAAAAATTATTTTTAAAAAACAAAAGAATTATCTATATCTATAAGAAAATTTTCATTTTCTAATAAAAAAGTTAAAATTACCCATTAAAATTTTAGAGTATTGATTATTTAGTTTATTAAGTTGCCATTTGTCATTAAAAAAATAATAAATCAAAATTTTAATAGAAATGAATTAAAAATAAATAAATAATTTATTAAATACATAAATTTGAATAAGAAATCAGAAGGATAAATATTGCATATAATAAAATCAAATTACATCACAACTTTAAAAAATTGCACATTTCTCCATAACATTTCAAATCCCCATAACATTTTTCTTTGTATCTCTTTCACTATCCATAACATATCATATTCGCTTCTTCACAGTATCATATCCCCTTCAACATATCAGATCTGCATCGTCTCACACTCTCCTTAAGTTCTTCGGTTCTTTAGCGGAGGAAACAGTCAATGAGCTCAGCAGAGGAAATAGTTGTTGGCCTTTCCCTCATTGTCAAATTTATTTGGTATGAGAATGCTTGATCTAAGCTTGCCACCATGAATGCTGCTTTTGTGAGGACGAACATGGAAGATTCCAAAAAGATCTTACCTCCTTAGTACTAACCTTCTTGGGTCATCTTCTTTTAGAGGCAAAAGTTGAGCTCTCTCTCCTTAGCTCTTCTTGTTGACTACACTAGTTTTGCTTCTCTTTGCCTCTTTCGTGACCAAAGCCATAGAACCATTGGCCCACTCAATTTTACCAGTGCTTATTAGTTTTTAATTAATTTTTTAGTTGAACAGTTTTATGGGCTGAACAAATTGAACTAAAGATTAATTTATTAGTTTTCTTGTCAAACTAGTTGATGCAATTTAGTTTTAAAAACAATAATAATTAGACTTGTTTGGAGTATTATTATAAAATATATTAAATAATATATTTGGTGTGGAAAAAAAAAATCTTGTCTATCTCTTTTTTGCAGAGGTTATAGACCTAAACACACAAATAGATTGTTTTATTCTAAAGGTAAATGCGTCATTGTACTTAGTGCACCAGATGATACAACAAAATAAACCCATAAGAGGCATAAATTACCTTTAAAAAGTAATATTTGTGCTTTAGTCTAGTATCACACATCTTATTTTGATTAACATTTGCTCTTTTATTCTAGTTAATTTTTTATTATCAAGTTACTATGCTAATAAATTTGATCTCAAATTATGTTTTAGATATTATTTTATTTAGGAAAAATACATTTTTTGTCTCTTAACTTTATCTGAAATTTCACTTTCATCTTTTAATTTTATTTGATTTTAATTTGGTTCTTTAACTTCACTTAATGTTTTACTTTTGTCCCTTAATTTATTTTTGTTTCAAATTGGTTCCTTAACTTTCAAAAGATATTCAAATGTTTTCTTTCTTCTAGGACTATCAAATTAAAATGCATAACAAAAATGTTGTGTGTGACTCATTGGTGACTTAACTCTAATAATCTCTCACCAACTACCAAGGAGCCACTTAAAACTTTTGAATTATACAACTTGGTGGCATTAAAGAAAAGGAACTATTTGAGTGGTTTTTGTTAGTTAAGGGACCAAATTGAAATAATATAAATTTAAGGGACAAAAGTGAAATATAAAGTAAAGTTAAAGCACCAAATTAAAAACAAATAAAGTTGAAGGACAAAAATAAAACTTAAAGTAAATTTAATGGATCAAATTAGAACAAAATAAAGTTAAGCAACAAAAATGAATCTTAAAGTAAAATTAAAAAATTAAAAGTATATTTTAGCCTTTTATTTAATAAGGCAAAATTGCACTTTTGATCTCTTAATTTTATTTGAGATTTTAGTTTCATTCCTTAACTTCATTTAGTTCTAATTTGATCTCTTAACTCTATCTTAAATTTTAATTTTGTCCCTTAATTTCATTGAGTTCTAATTTAATCCATTAATTGTATCTTATGTTTTACTATAGTCTTTGAATTTTATTATGCTTTTAGTTTGACCCTTAATTTTTAAAAACTGCTCATATTTTTTTTTCCACTGACACCATAAAATTAGAATAGACAAATGAAAAAGAAAATAAAAGGAAAAAATATTGAGTAGTTTTTTTAAAAATTAAAGGCCAAATTGAAACAAAATAAAATTAAGAGATAAAAGTAAAATTTAAAATAAAGTTAAAAAAATTAATTGAGACCAAATAAAATCAAAGGATGAAAGTAAAATCTATAATAAAATTAAAAGATCAAATAAAAATTAAATAAAATAGAGAGATGAAAGTAAAATTCAAAATAAAATTAAGAAATTAAAAGTAAATTTTTCCCTCAAAAGTAATTTCAAGTTTAAATTCTTAGGAATTACAAAAATTAAATCTACAAGTCGAGTTATGATCATGCATTAGCCCCGTTTATAACATACTTTAGGGCTCTTTTTCACAATGTATATAACAAGAAAAATAAACTTGAAATACGTAATATATGAAAAGCTTATATATTTTTAATTATAGGCATAAAAATTTTTAGTTAAATAATCACCAAAAAGGTTCTATGGAAAGAAACGAAGAAAGAAGAAAATTTCTATTATATTTTTCAAATAAAACGTACTCTAATATTATATTTTTATTTTGAGTAACAATTAAAAACTACACACCACCTGTTTCTTGAGCCATATACAAATTCATTAATATTCGATTCTTTTATTCTTTAAAGTTTTAAAATTAAAATTATATAATATTAAGTTATAAGCACTATATACTATTGTTAAAAAAAATATTATACACTTATTATACTTTAATTAAATAACTTGATACTAAAAATATTAAATATTATAAAAATTAAAAAAAATGCAAGAAGAAGAAAATTTAACTTCTCAAAAAGTTGAGATCTTCTTAATATTACTAAAAGATGTAAGTTTTTTTTTTTTTGGAGAATTATAATAAAGGACCCATAGATAAAAAAAATTATTTTTAAGAATCTGTTATCATTTATTTTAAAATGATTACCACTGAATTTAACAACAAATCATTAAATTTAGTAGTAAAAATTCTTACCACTTATTTTAAAATGATTACCACTGAGTTTAATAACAAATCATTCAATTTAGTAGTAAAAATTCTTAAAAATAATTTTTTTCATCTTTTTTATTCTTAAACATAATTTATAAAAAAAAAAAGGCAACTTCTGAATTCAGATTGTGTTTTATTGATTTGTAAACCTGCCGCACGGCAAACAGAGGAATGGAGTTGTGGACATTGATTCGTCATCACCCACACCTCCCCCTTCACTCTTTTTTTTCCTTTACAACGCTGCTAAAGACACTCGTTGAACCCGGGATGTGTTAGTCGCGTTTGCTGAAAAATTATGAGAAAATTATAGTTTAAGATTTAAATTTAAAAATATTTAAAATTAGTCTAAAATATTTTAACATAAAAAATTTTAATTTAGAATCTTAAATTATAATTTTTTCGTATAATTTAATTTTTTAATATTACAGTCTTTCAAAATAATTTTAAAATTTAAAATCTTTCACTATAAAAATCTTCAACTTAAAATGGTAAACTATAAATTTTTTAAAAGAAAAATAAGAGTATGCCTCTGTGTTCTCTTTAATTTTTTTAAAAATATTAAGTACATCAAAAATACTAATTGTGGCTGAGGATTTAAGTCATTAATGATATAAATTATAGGAGCACGGTTTAGAAAAGAACTTCTAGGAAAAGAGCGAACCAAGATGTTGTTAGTCAATTTGACAATCTGATTGATGATCTCCTTAATATGATAATAACGTAGAATTTTAAAATTAATAGTGTTAGGGTTTGTAAATATGGGTTCGTGTTTGGTTTCTCATTTGTAAACTACGTTTATCCTTCAACTGAGAGTTTGCATTAAAATAAAAAATTAAAAAATATATATACTTCTACAATGGTCCAAAATCACTTTTGATGCAAATTAAATTGATCCAAAATTAAGTTTATGCAACTTCAATCTAAACACCTGTTACACTTTGACACACCCCAACTCCCCTAGTCTAACAAGAGATATGTGAAGGACCCGGAACTATTCATTTGTGGAAGCATTTATATGAACATTTTATAAATTAAATAAATTTGTATTTAAGATTTTGTCAATAAATTTGTTGAAAATTTAATTATAGTTTAACATTTTAATTATTCGTAAGTAAATTATAGTATTAATAATTTGGTTTCAAGGGCCACTAAATTTTTTTAAAAATTTAGCAGCAGATGGAAAACCGCCGTTAAATTCAAAAACTATAATTATGATAACTGTTTCCAAATATCTATTTTTTTGGGCCATGCTACCAAAAATCATTTAGTGGTTGTTATTCTCACACAAATAAATATTGTTAGATTGCTTGTGGCAAATGGTATAACAAATTTACTTTTATAAATAAATTATTATTAAAATATATAATTACATAATTACATAGTTAAAATATAATATATATTAAAAAATTTATTTAAATACAATTAAAATTATACTAATTTAAAATAAATTTATCCATTTTCTATAATCTATAGTATTTAACATAGAAATTCTAATCAAATTCATTCATGAGTCGTCATTTAACATAATCAAATATCAAAAATACAAATAAAAATTCAAATCCAATATAAAGATTAAATTTTTCCTTCACAAAGAGTATATAAATATGAAATATTCGATTAGGATGACAATACCTTGGGAAAGTAGAGAAAAAGCAGTGTAAGATAGACCCACAATCAACGAATAAAAAAGTGTCACGTAGGAAAAGCTAGTCCAATAGTCCACTATTTCAGTATTTCACACGTCTATCTCTATAAAAAAAACTAGTATACTATTTTAGTCTTCGATACCACTACCTCTATGAAAAGTAATGTTTTTAAAATTCAATAAATTATTGAATTAGTATAGGCATTAGTTTATGATTTATTAATTTAATTATAATTAAATTGTTATCAAATCAATGATAATTAAATATAAATTTTAAATATTAAAATAGCCACAAGGTTATTATCAAGTAATTTAAATTAATAATTAATTGATTTAAAATTATATTTAATATAATTTTAATATATTAAAATTTAAAATTTATTATCAATATATGATTTTTTTAAAGGTTATATTTATATAATACTTGATACCATATGGTTAAACAAGTCTTTTTGGATATGGACCTCAATATTTTATGTTTTTTATTAAATATTATTATTTATTTAAAATATTAAAATTGCAAAGGCCCACCCACAATAACTCTAATAACACAGCCTTTTTCTTCCAAACTAAATATGTGCCTCCTTCTAAAATGATAGAAATGCTATGGAGTTTGCTTTGGTGTTCATCTTAACCTCTTCCATTGCAAAAGCTTCTTTCTACTCAATAAATCACAATCTAAAAAACTATGGAGTCTAGAGCATCCTTTCCTCTTTTCTTTGCACTACTACCTAAGGCTTCTTTCTACTATACTGTTGCCGCCATATACCACCATTGCTGATGTCATATGCCACCACCATTATTGATGCCCTCCTTTTGCTTCTAATAACATGCTTTTTTTTTTTTTTTTGCATTTGATAAATGTGACTTCTCTTTTTGATCTCTATAGCTACTAAAAACCTCCTTAATCTACAAAATTTCAAAATTTCTCATATTTTCATCCACTTGTTTCTTAGAGCTTTATCTACTTTTGTTCTTTCCTTCGATGATGAAACCACCAAAAAAATTCTTGAATTGTCTAAATCTTTGGCCTAACTAGTTTTATCGATTCTTGACCAATTCTATCAGTTCTTAGCTAATTATGTGCTATCTGATTTTGTGGGTTGACTAGACCAGACCAAGGATTGATTTATAATTTTCTAATCAAACCAATCAATCTAATATAGTTTTAATTATTATGATAAATAGAGAAATTCTTACTTTTCAAAGAGAGTTTAAGAGAATTTGGGATGAAGTAGAGAATATTTGGGTTTTTCTCTCTTCTATATATATATATATATATATATATTCATAATCAATCTTTTTATAGAGTTGACTCTGAACCACCATACTTTTCACTTGAATAATCAAGTTGGTCGAGTATTCTTTTAGAGTTTTTACTCATTTCAAGAGTCACTAAACTGTTATATAATGAGACATCAAGACTATTCACTATAATAGGTACTAAATTTGTCAAATTTGATATTATTATTTCTAACTAATTGACAATTGCAAGCCATCAGTCTACTAGGCTATTAGATTGGTCAATTGGTCTGTCCCAAAACTCTTCCAAAAATCTCTTTGTCATACTAGTTTATTGATGTTTTAGATTAGTTGACTGGTGTATTCCAAAAATAATCTATAATGCTTCTGTGTAACACTAGTCAACACACTTTGACTAATCGACTAGTATTTTACAAACTTGAATTTATCATAATTTTTAAATTATTTCCAACTAAATGTAGAAGAATAAAAAGTTGTAAGAATACAACTAAGTGAAGAAGAAAAAACAAAAAGAAAATGAAGCAATAAAATGTCATATCTTTGACTACATCCAACTACACATTTACTTTGCTTTTACCTCCTCTCTATACCCAAAAATTTAACATATCACAATCACACAACTTATAACAAAATTCAAAATTTAGGTGAGGATGGATACTTGAAGAAAAGGAAATAAATGATGGGTTTTGCTTTGCATTGAGTTTAGCCCAATTTGTGTTGCTTATAATAATTTCAAAACTATTGCTTTTACTTTTAAGCCTAACAAATAACACTTTGAATTTTTAGTTATGTTGTGGCTATATTGTGCAAAGGATCTAAAGTTTTCTCACAAAAAAATAATAATAAAGTTAAAGTTAAAAAAAAAAGTTGCGATAAGGATTGTAAGGAACACAACATCTCTTTCTGTGTAAGAGTACAACAACAAGAGATTTGAGATAATTAAATAAGCATAAAATGATTAATTTAAGACCTATAAAAGAAGCAACATGATTTATGACTATATAAGTAATTCTCACATGAAAATCTGTGCCAAAGTAAACATGAAATGATTCTTGTATAATAAATTATGTGAATTATCTGTGTATATTTGGGGAATAGTTTAATCTTGGAGAAACTTTAAAATTAACTAAAAGGACAGGAATAAAATATGTTCTAAAGAAAAGAATACATGTATATATATATATACATATAAGTATATCTATACTTAAATAACATACAAGCTTTTTATATAACCATGACTAGGACCTTTACATAACTCGAATCCTTTTCTAGGCATAGGCCTTGACTAGACACAGACCTATATGTGACCCAAGGGATTAATATAGACATATATATCTTGGGACTCAAGGACATGAACAAAGATCTTAAAAGACATTGAAAAAAAAGTCACTATAAGAATTATAATTCTCTAAGAGTTTGCTATTCTTAGATATTCTTACTAATAACTTTATGAATATATATTCTCTTGTCTGCATGTCCAATTCTGGATGAATCTTGTAATTGGTTGAGATGTGTATAGGTTAGTATGATACGCATATGCATGTTTGCATTCTAATGAACATGTGTTAGTATAGATTTGATAACTATACAAAAAGAATGTCATTGCCCATGAATATGACATAAAAAACCTAGAATATTAATTTAAATAAGGATATACTTATATGTGATATTGGTTGTTATGTCAACATATAGTTATAGACATGCTTAATTTAGAATACTCATATATTGTTAAGGGATTAACATATTGTGTTTCCCTTTTAAAATAACATATACAAACCATCTATCTCTTATTGAACAAGTACATTATATACTATTACATATAGGTTATGAATATGTATATATGTGGTTTATGCCTACATTAGTGTGAGTTTTCACTTATGTTGCTAGTATTATTCAAGTTGTTGACCATGAAATGTGATTTGAATAACTTAAAATGAAATTGAAATGACAAATAATTATGTGATCTTAATATAATGCTAGATCAAGAAAAGATCTTTGGATTGAAGAGAATGCTCTCAAAGGACTAAACTCCTAATAAGAAAGATGAACTTCCAATAGAAGCTAATCTATATAAAAAGAGACATTTTTCCATCCATATAAGATAGCAAAGGTATGATCACATGGGAATGAGGGAGTCAAATCCTTCTTAGATTTATGTCCTGTTCTCCCTATGATAATTTTATGACAAGGGAGTCACTGAAGGTTAGGAGACCTTCATGTGACTTTAGGTTTCAGATTTCAATTTGTGGATCTACATTAGGGGATACCCTAGATATGTTTACTCTTGTTTAGTATGTTAAGTTTCAATGATCATAAAGACTAGGAAAAAGTCTTCCTCTTTGAAGGCACTAAAAACTTTAGTCTTACACCAAGTAATATGGAATACTTAGTGGATTAGCTATGACTGTAAAAATCTAAATCTATATCAAGTAGCATAAGACATCTAATACAAGACTTAGGAATTCGTTTTTCTTTAATGCTTTTAAGGTAGGATCATTTGTGTTTCTTTAAGAGGGCATATATAGTGGCATGATATGATAAAAATAGTTTGATGTGTACTAAATCCAAATGGTACAATAAAGATAATTAATTGAGTCTAATGAGACTAAGTTAAATTATTCTATGATAATATAACATACAATGTTTCATATATGCATTAAGATATATGTGTACAAACATATATTGACTATCATAAAATGCAAGATACCTAGACAAGGTAAGTTTAGTAAGATTTCCTCACATGCAAAAATGTTTCTTTATAGTCTCGCAAGTTAAGTAAATGGACATGTATGAAAAGGTTGCATAATATATTGGTATGTTGCATATTTTTTATATGCTACATACTTTTTGTATGCCATAATATGTCATTATCTTTATATGCTTAGAGAAGGGAATAAAGAAAAATATTCCTACACATGTGATAGTTAGACTATCACTAAATTTTAAATTATTATATATTCTTATTAAGAATGTAAATTCCCACTATACTTAGTTACGTATTTTGATAGGGATCTTATTACAACCGAGGCTACACCAATAGTAGATTAAAGTGTTAAAAGTTGTCCAGCCTTCCAAAATTTAGAAGACAACATAATGAGGATTCAAAAACTTTACTTCTTCTATCAGATGGTTTAGGAGATGCTTTCTTGCTTTGCATGTTTTGTGCTAATATTGAAGTACTATGGAAGTTCTTAGTGACATTATTAACAATATTTGTAATTCTAAGGGATGGGATGTATGAACTTTATTATATGATATCTATATTCATAGAGGGTCTTTGATACTTGATTAAACAATGAAAAGAAAAATCAAATTAGTGAAGTTAAATGTTTAAATTTCCACTAGAATTTCATTACTCCAACGGATGAACAACATTAGTAGCATTATAAAAGCTAAAGGGTTACAAAATGGGCAATAAAAAAGGAGGCGTGAAATTGGCATAATAACAACCTCCATGAACACCTGAATGACACAATCTCACTTTTAAGCTAACAAATGAACATGATAACCATGATTGAGGGAATAACCTAATGGAGAACATGCTAACAAAAAAGATACAATAAATTGAGAGGAAAGACTACTATGTAAGACATATAGAAACCTCTCAAAAAATATTCTTTACAAATTCTTTTAAATTTTAGTTATTTATTAGCTTTATTTATAATTTTCTTTACTATTTTATTTATTGATTTGAATCCAATTTCTATTAAAGTTATATTCAATTTCTTTCAAAATCTTCCATGGTCAATTCCAAAGTTGTATATTTTATTTTAATGTAATTTAGCACTACTTTCAATTTGTTAACTTTTTCAACCTTTTTACTCACATACACTTGAGTTCAATCTAAATATTAGCTATGATTAAAACTTCAAAAGACTTTTTTTTTTATAAAAAAATTATGTCTTATCTTCTTTGTCTCTTAAAAAATAAGAGTTGAAAGTTGTTTTTTATTTAATTTAATTTTATGGCAAAATCACATTGACTCTTTAATCAATCCCAACCACCAAGAAAAACAAAAAAACCACCAGAACTACTAAAAAGTTTAAATTTCATGATGACAAAATAGTTGGGTGGAAAAGTTTCAATTGATTGTTTAATTGAGACATTTTTTGTTGACAAAAAATAAAAATAAAAAGCTGATAAAATGTTCCATCATTAGGACAGAGTGTATGTTGACAAAAATTGAATTTGAAATTTTTTATTTAATCCTATCAATTAAATCAACCTTGTTGACATATATCTGAGATATCAAGTAACTTCATAACAAACTTTATTTCTGAAAATTGTACTTAACTATACCTCTCTCATTAGTTTGATTTATCCAAGTAAACGACAATTTTGCGAAAGTATTTACAATTGCCAGGTGTTAAAAGATAGCCTTTGACTATATCCATTTACATTGTTAAAGCAAAAATCATCATATTGAATTTTTTTTTTGTTTTTCTATTTCATTTTAATAAAAATTCTTGAAATATTAAAAAATAATTAATTTTCAAAAAATCTTTTTTAGCAAAACAAACATTAAAATATTTTTTATGTGAAAATATTTTTAATGCAGTAAAGGGGCCTCAGAGAATTTTTTTTGAAGTAAACCTGATATATTAAAAATAAATAAATAAACTAGTTAATTCAATCGTGAATATATTTATTTTGTTATTGTAGTAAAAAATATTTTGACTTTTATTGAGGTTAAAAGTTTTTCCAAAACTAAATTCCCTCCCGATATATCACTCCCTTGAATCTAGGAAATTCGTGCGTTTCACACGTTTCTCAGCGCATTAATTATTGGTAAGAGTAACAAATGTTGGTATGATTAATAACCCATTCAATCACTCCACTATGTCATCTAATTTAATCTAATTCATTAAAAAAAATTTAATGGTTATTCAGTATGAAAAATTAGGTAAAAAATAATAAAAATTAATAAAATATAAAAAAAATAATCCTCATATTTTTATTTAAAAATATAATAATAATTTCAAAAACATAATAACATTACCAATAGATGAATAAAAAATTCCTTTCACTCTTGATGCCAAACCGTGATAGCAGTTATGGTAAAACTGGATCCAGCTTTTTAAATGTGATGATTTATGGATGTCTTGATCCAAAATGAAAGTCACTTAAGACCTAATTAATATTTTCAGAGAATACTTTCAATTCATGTTTTGAAACCGAATGGTAAATCAAATGTTGTTATAACTGAATTTTGATAACAATAAAAGAATTTGACCAATTGAAAAGTCAAACATTCTGTTACATTATTATGAAAATATGAGTAAATTATATATATATATATATATATTTTTTTTTTTTTTTGAGTTTTACTAAAATAATATGGATCTCTTCCCTATTTTTACAATGTATACAAACATCTTAAAATAAAATTTTATTATATACTTTAATATAATTTAAAGGTTTTTGACCAAAATTTTGTCTATTTACATTTTTTTAATTAAAAAAATACTAAATTAATAGAAGATAATTTAATAAAAAATTTTAAAATTAAACTGAAGTATAAAATAAATTTTTGTTTCATATCTAGTCTATGTATATTTAAAAAAAAGAAAAAAATGTATAATTTACTCTTTAAATAGCTTTCAAATTGCAGGTCAATTTTTTCAATTGTACAATTTTGTTTGAACTCACGGTTTAAACAATTAATTTGTGTGAGATGTTAATTAAAACCATCTATTTCTTATGCCAGGATATCACAATTAATTGAAACTGAATCCACGAGTTCAGAGCAAAATGAAATACTAGCAAAGATTGTGAATGGCAAGAAGATGAATATTTTTTAGGCGTTTTAACATTCGGTACTGGCATTGTTGCACTTCCCATAATTTGAAGAGCATACTTTTCTGCACATTCTATTATGCATAGTTTCCTAATATGTTTTATTTTTCGCTAACTGAAAATACAGAATGCAGTGTCTGATATTTCTCGTTTGCAACATATTTTGATTTCAAATACTATTGTTTAATTTTAATTTAATTTCATTCGTCATTTTTTATTTAACTTATAATAATTTAATTATAAATTTAAAAATAATTGTTGAGTTATAAATAGATTAAAGAGTCAGATAGCCAATAAATAAATATTTCTTTAGAATGGTCATTGATGAATTAAAGCTTTTTAAAATTGTTTACTAAATTCTAAATAATTAATTATATTTTTTAATTCGTATATTATAATATTCAATTCACGAATAACTCAATCTGGACATTTGACATCCCTTGTCATCGTTGTCATAATGTGAAAGCATCTTTTATGTTTTCTTGGCTTGAATGTGAAAGCATCTTTGCTTTAATGGGCCACTTTTGAGGTGAGCCGTTCAGATTTATTTTTATTTTTTATTAAATTTTAATATTTTATTAATTTTAAACATATAAAATAAAAATAAAAATAATTTTATAATTGTGTAATTTAAAAAAATAAAAAATAAAAAATTTAAACCATCTAAACCAACTTTATACAGTTCAAATTATTTCTCAAAAAAGGGATAACAAAAACTCAAACTCATGATGGAAAATGGCGTATACAAAGAGGTGAAAGATGGAAAGAACCAAAAGGATGAGAGACAAAGGCAAAAGCACCATTATGGTCCCTTATCTTTGACAATAGTTTTAACTTAGTTTTTTTAAAATTATTTTTGCTTCAAATATGGCTTGTTATTTCTAAAATTAAAAAAAATAAATTATTTAATTTCTATAATTTACCTTAATTTTTAATTTAATTCTCGTAATTTTATTTTTTTAAATTCATCTTGTTCCATTCGAAACCTGTCCCCTCATCCTCGAAGTTGCGACGCAGCTTGGGGCTTCTCCTTCCTTTTGAAAACCTGTGATAAGGGAATAGAAGATGGGAAGGGTATGAAGAGAATTCGAATAAGCAGAAAGGAGAAAAGGAGAACAATAGAGAAGAAGTTCAATAATTCCAAAAATATGCTCATACAGACTCTGTTGTTGAATAAAAGCCTGCGCCCACTTGTGCCCATGGTGTTAGCCTGCTACTCGACTAACTTCCTGACTCACATGCAAAATTCCTGACTCAACGGAAACAACTAACTACCATTACAATGAAAAGACTCCCTAACCCCTACTTATTAAATGGAAAAGACGCCCCTACCCCTTACTATATTTGAGACATATCACCACCCTCCCGATAACTTCATTCTTGACCCCAAGGATGCTGTAGCTTCACAAACTCCAAAAAATCTCTCTATAGCTTGAACCAAAGTTCCCAAGTGGCTTCTTCTTCCATCTCGCCCTTCTATTTAACCAATACTTCAGTGATAGCTCACTGTCTTTTCTGGACAATTCTCCTATCCAGGATTGCTTCAGGTTTGCGTTTAGTGGCCATAGAACCCCAAACCTTTGGCAGCTGGTGCATCTTGATCGATGCATCTGGACATTTTTTTAACAGAGACACATGAAAGGTGGGATGAATGCGCGAAGTGGGAGGAAGCCGTAGTGTATAAGCTACTGCTCCCACCTTGTCGATTATCTGATATAGGCCGAAATACCTTGGCGACAATTTCTCTGAAGATCGGGCCGTGACAGAGTGCTGCTTAAATGGCTGTAACTTAAGGAAAACCTAGTCTCCCACCCAAAACTCTCGTTTTGATCTCTTTTTATCTGCTTGTTGTTTCATACGGTGTACTGCCTTAGATAAATTCCTTCGAACCTAATGTAGCATCCTTTCTTTACCGTCTAAACTTCTGTCTATAACCTCCATCATGGAATCCTGTGGAATGTATGGAATGTGGATAAGAGGAGCCTGCCTATACATGATTTCATAGGGGGTTACTCCTGTAGAGGTATGGTAAGATGTATTGTACCACCATTCGGCCAACGAAATTCATTTGCTTCATTCTTGAGGAGCATTCCAAGCTAAACTTCTCAAATAGTTCTTTAGACATCGGTTTAGCACTTCGCTCTGCCCATCCGTTTGAGGATGATAGGATGATGACAAGCATTGAGTAACTCCTAGCTTAGATATGAATTCCTTCCAGAATTTATTGGTGAATAACATGTCCCTGTCACTTACTATAAAAGCTGGTGCACCATGCAGCTTGTAGATATTATCCATAAACAGCTAGGCTAGTTGACTTGCCGTGAAGGGAAAGACCAACGGAATGAAATGAGCATATTTGCTGAGGCGATCAATCACATCCCAAATAGTATCTTTTTCATCGGCCTTCGGAGGCTTTTCTATAAAATCTATCACAATGCTCTGCCACACACCTTCTGGGACTGGAAAAGGTTGCAGCAATCTAGGATATGCAATGGTTTCATATTTACAGCGTAGGCACGTCTCACACCTAAGAATAAATGTCTTAATGTCTTCCATCATGCCTCCCCAGTAAAAGTTGGCTTTCACACGTTTCCAAGTAGCCTAAACGCCTAAATGCCCCCCTGTTGGGATGAGTGCGACCATTCCAATATAACGTTCTTCAAATTTCCTTGATGTCCGATGACTATTTTATTTTTCCTGGACAATGTGTGCCCATTCCATCTATACTTAGGATAAGCCGCTGGATCTTCTTCCAATTTTTGTATTAATTGGACTAGAGTTGGATCTTCTTTCCATTGTTTTTGAATTGCTTCTTATAACTCTGTAGATATAGAAGAAACTGTCATTTGTAGCAATTCTCCATTATTAACTCTAGATAATGCATCGGCTGCTACATTTTCCTTCCTTTTCTTGTAACAAATTTCATAATCCAAGCCCATGAGCTTTGTGACCCAATTATACTATGTTGGCGTGGAGAGACGCTGTTCCAAGAGGAATTTCAAACTTTGCTTATTGGTCATGATTTTGAACGATTGGATGTGTAGATACTGTTGCCACTTTTCCACAGCATCAACCACCGCAAGTAATTCCCGATCATAGACAAACAGAAGTCGATTTCTAAGTGATAGAACTTTATTGACGAAAGCTATAGGATGTTTGTCTTGGGATAATACCGCTCCTATGCTTGTATTAGAGACATTAGTTTCTACCATGAATGGTTTCTCCAAGTTGGGCAAGGCAAGCACAAGGGCCGATGTTAAAGCTGTTTTGAGGTTCTTAAATGCTTCCTCAGCTTCCAAGCTTTAAAGGAATGCGTCTTTCTTCAGCAGGTCGATGAGGGGTCCTGCCAACATACTAAAACTTCTGATAAACTACCTATAGTACCCAGCTAAGCCCAAAAAACTCCTTAGTTGTTTCACTGATGAAGGAGTTGACCATTCAAGGATTGCTTGAATTTTACTCGGGTCTGTTGACACTTTCCTATCTGATATGAAATGCCCAAGGTATTCGATTTTGGTGACTGCAAAGGCACATTTACTCCTCTTAACAAGGTGGCTGTGGTCCCGTAAAATGGTTAGCACCTTCCTCAAGTGGATTATATGGTCTTCCTCATTGTTGCTATACACCAAGATGTCATTAAAAAAAAAACTAAAACATACTTCCTCAGTTGGTGCTCAAATATAGCATTCATGGCTCCTTGGAATGTTGATGGTGCGTTGGATAATCCGAATGGCATGACTAAGAATTCGTACTGTCCCGAGTGCATTTGGAACGCTGTCTTATAAACATTCTCCTCCTTCATGCGTATCTGATGATATCCTGCATGTAGATCTAGTTTTGAGAACACCCATGCCTTGCCCAACTCGTTTAGCAAATCTTCTACCAAGGGAATTGGAAATCTACTCCTCATAGTTTGTTTGTTGAGTGCTCTATAGTCTACACACATCCTCCATCCACCATCTTTTTTTTTAACCAAAACAATGGGTGAAGCAAAGGGCGAGGAACTCTTTTGTATTATTCTCATCTCCAACATTTCACTTACTAATTTTTCTATAACATCCTTTTGAGTTGCGGAGTACTTATAGGGCCTGATATTAATTGGGTTTGTTCCTTCTTTCAGAATGATAGCACGGTTGTGACCTATGCACCAAGGAGGTAAAGTGCTGGGGTCTTCAAACACATCTTTGTATTGTTCTAAAAGCTAACTTACTGCCTCTAGAACAGGACTTCCTGCTTCCACCTTTACTGCATAGAAAGTGGCTTCAGTTTGAAGAGGTATTATCTGCAGCAGACAGGGATTTGGGTCCTGTGTAATCAACTTACGAAGTCTGCCTTCCCTCACCACCTTAGCTTTTGGGTCTCTAGCAATAGATATTCTGACTTGGTTCCCCTTGAACATGAATTCCATTACTAAATTCAAATAATCCAAGTTAATATTACCAAATGTCCTCAACCATTGCGTTCCCAGCACCATGTCATAACCCACCAACGGAATAAGGATCACATCTGTTGTGAATTCCACCCCTTGTGCTGACCATTTCAACCCTTCACAGCCTATTTTTCCCTGAATCTTGTTCCCATCTGCCACGGTTACATTTATTTCTTCCATGGATTTAGTCTTCACCAATTCCTTCCAGCTCTCATCGAGGAAGTTGTGTGTGCTTCCTATGTCAATAAGTATACGAGCCATTCTTTTTCCAATTTTCTCACAAATTCTTATTGTCGAATAATTGGCAGTTCCTTACAAAGCATTGAGAGAGATAGCTAGTTCATCATAGTCTTGTAACTCCTTTACAACACTTACCACGTTAGTTGGCCTTCCTTCCTCCCCCTCAACTTTTTCAACTTCCATTAAAAAGATTTGCATTTTCTTTCTCTGCGGACAATCATGACCTGGAGAGTATTTCTCATGATAAAAGTAACATAGATTTTTGTTTCTGTGTTCTCCCACCTCTGTAGGGGACATTTTCTGCTGAAACCTCATATTTGGCCTTTCCAGAATTCCCTTTAGGGTGTTATTCTCATTCATAGTAGCTTTGAGCCCCCTTTTAAAGTCACCAGTTGGAGTTTTCAATATTCTTTGGCCTCCCGTAGTTTCCATTAGATTCCATATAGTTACCTTATTATGAAAGGTACTTGGTTCACTTTTGAATTTTTCATTAAGAGAAGCTACTCCTTCCTTCTTCTGCATAAGCTCCACATTTAACGATTGTAATTTAGCCAATCTAGTGGCATCCAGAAGAGTTTGCGGATGGAACAATTTTACTCCAATCGCAATTTTAGGTTTCAATCCAACTAGGTAGCAACTCAATTTTTGACTCTCCGTGAGTTCCACTCTACATACCAAGCCATCGAATGCCTCCTGGAATTCTGTTAAATTCCCTTCCTGTTTCAGTTGCATCAATTCCTCTATGGGATCATCGAAGATTGATCCAAATCTCACTTTAATGGCTTTCGTCAACTCTTGCCAGCTAAGCCTACCATTTCTACTCTTTTCAAATCCTCGGAACCATTTATATGTAGTTTCATCCAACGATAAACTTGCTAGTATCACCTTGTTGTCATCTAAGGTTCCATCAATGACAAAGAATCACTCGCATTTTGAAATCCACCCATTCACGTCCTCTGAAGCAAACTTCGGAAAGTCTACCTTGGTAAAATGTGTTGGAACGTGATAGTCTCTTGCTCCATCAACTCTACCTCGGTCCCAAGTGCGATTCATCACTTCTGTGAACTGATATGATAACCCTCGTACCAACTCCTGTAACCCATTCAACTACTGCTCCATCGCATTCATCCTCTGTTCCATAGCCAACTAAAGTCTCTCTTCTGCTTCGCGAATGTTCACTGAGATCGAGTTGCATCCGCCATAGATCGTTCCGTTCTGATACCAGTGATAAGGGAATAGAAGATGGGAAGGGTAGGAAGAGAATTCGAAGAAGCAGAAAGGAGAAAAGGAGAACAATAGAGAAGAAGTTCAATAATTCCCAAAACATGCTCATAAAGACTCCGTTGTTGAATAAAAGCCTGCGCCCACCCGTGCCCGTGGTGTTAGGCCGCTACCCAACTAACTTCCTGACTCACATGCAAATTTCCTGACTCAAACGCAAAATTCCTGACTCAACGGAAATAACTAACTACCGTTACAGTGAAAAGACTCCCTAACCCCTACTTATTAAATGAAAAAGACAACCCTACCCCTTACTATATTTGAGACGTATCAACTTGTCCCCTTCTTCAGATCAAAAACACAGCTTGACAACTCAGAGGGGTGAAGACACACGCTGTCAATCGAAGACGAAAACGTAGCTTGAAAACACAAGGCTTGAAGGAGTTAAGTTGAAAACTATAAGGTCAGTCTGATTTAAGTGGAATTAAGTTGAAAACTTTTGTTTTTGGACTGTAGGAATTGTGCCCAAACTATAACAGATTCAAATGCATGGTTTGATTGTTAGATTAACAAATTCAAATGCATTGTTTGATTTTGCTAAAACTACGAATGATTTAAATGCCCAAACTATACTGTGATTTGCTGGACTTATTCTTCATTTTTTTCATGCCCAAATTGTATTGTGCTAAAACTGTAGAAGATTCCTCTTTTTTTTTGTTTTTTGGGGGGGGGGGGGGGCCTGGGCTGATTCTTTGCAATGAAGTTGACATATATTGTGTTTTTTTATATGTGGATGTAGGAATCCTAGTGTTGTGGTTATTTTGAGTGGCTTGACGGTCTAATTTCTAAGCACACACTGGAGAGGCTCAAAGTACAAAAGAAGGCCCTTGCAAGCTACAGGCATAGGATCAAACTCTTGAATGTTGCCTTGGTCATTTCTTGGATAGGGGCAGCGGATTTTATAAGGGGGGGGGGGGTTCCAATGCCAATCCCCTTACCTATTGATAATCCTTTATTGTAACCTAGGCTTTAGGAATTGTACCAATTATTTGAATTGGATATTTGTAAGCATTGTGTATTGTGAGTTTGACTGTGGTTGTAGTGGTTTTGTAAATTTGAATTGTCACAATGGTATCATGTTGCAGTGATATTGGTATTATGTTAACATGTGTTGGAAAGTTCTGTATTATGTTGATCATTGGAAAGTTCTGCACCTAAATTCTGCGTTGTACAGCAACATTCTGCACCTAAATTCTATTTTAAACAGCACATTTCTGCACTTAAATTCTACAGCAAAATTCTCCATTAAACAGCACAACTCTGACAAAACGAAATAAAAAAAGAAAGCTGCAGCCAAAGTAACCAATGGGACCAAAATTCTCTATACCAATAAAGCTCTTTTACTTGGGACCATAATTCTGAATTATAAATTCCAATGGGACCACAAAATAATTGTCATTTACAAATGGGACCACAAGGCTAGCTTTCACAATAGAGCCAAAAATAATGGTCCCATCCAAAATCATAATAACGTATATGAAATCTGCCTTTGGGTTGCATCCGAAATCAGAATAACATTGCAAGAGTTTTAACACTGCACGAGTTGAGAAAGCTCTAGCCCTAGCCTCATATCTGCGTTTTAACGCTACAAGAGTGAGTTTTCTTCTTCTGCGTTTCAACGCTGCAGTTTGAAGCCCTCTGCATCTCAGCCAAAGAAGAAAAACGCACCGTAGTGGAACTTCTCATTCATACGCCGTGTTTAATTGGGGTATGTGGCATCTCAGCCGGGTTATGTGGCAGACAACTCAGCTTCCATTAGCCACATCAGATGGCATTTCACCCCGTTATAGCCATGTAGGCACCGCAGGGGCTAGCTTTTAATGTCAAGAAATTATGAAGACTAACTTTGAAAGAGTTAAACATTATAGGAATGAATTTGGAAAATAAAATAAAATCATAGGAATCAAATTAAAAATTAAAACAACTTATATGAACTAAATAATTAATTTTTCCAAAAATTTATTTCAATCTTTTCTTTTTGGTTAACTCTATTAGTCATCTTACATAGCGTTTTGCCTCTTATATTGACTGTTAGGGTGCTGACATGCAAACAAAACGTAAATCAATTTTTTTTTGGTGTTTACTCTCTTAAGGTACTATTGCATCAACAATTTAAATTTCACATCATTTAATTACAAATTTTTAAATCACAAAATATCAAAATGAAATCTGATCAAATCATAAGCTACCAAATGGCACTTTATTTAAATTAATAAAAATTTTAAATTACTTAGTGCATTAAATCTACTTGTTTGTAAGATACTTGCCAAAAAATCAAACTTTTTAGTGTTAAATCTATTTTGAAATTTTAACTCTAATTTTTTATTTTTAAATTACGACTGTGAGAATATCAAAATACATCCATGGTTAAAAGAAATTTAAAATCTTGAAAAGTAGTGCTCTCCATTGAATTACCAAATTTATAAATTTCCAAGTTATTGCGGACACGTCCTCCCGAATTTGGCTAACCAATAGCTTCTGCAAGGCTTAGGAGCTTCCATTGATGCCAAAAGTCATAATCTAATTTTAACAAAAGTTACACCTCCAACGGAAGCATTTCTGGGGGAAGGGGTCTGGTACATGATACATGCCAAAGACTTTCATGAAGAAGCATTTCAACAAATCACCAGACATATCAACAAAAATTTGAGTTGAAGGAACTATGAGTCTCCCCGTTACACCATCTTGCCTTTACACCTATTGAATATTATATATATTTCACCCATTATTTCCCACGAGTTTAAAAGAATATTACAAGCATTACTTTTCTTTCCTGGCCAAACCAAGCTATCGTGGGTACCCATTGGCCAGAACAGGGATCCTCACCTTGTGCCCTCTGCTGCCTTTCAATAAGACCTCTCCAAAACTATACATTCCTGTCACTGAACGAACCGTAAGAGTCACAGAAAACTTACGTGATGCGCCTGCTTTGACAGTCATTGCCGGAGGGTTCACTTCAATGGCGACGGCCGGCTCCATTCTGGCAGTGATTACATAGGTTTCTTCCTCAGCAACATTTGTGACAGTCCGGGTGACAGTTTGAGTTCCCACAAGATGGGAAATTGTAATTGACGGAGTGTTTAAATTTGATGGGTGGCCCATGGTATTGTTACATTGTGAGTTTGTGTAGTTCTTTATTTCATGAACATTAATCCCGGGTGTCGTGCACAAGAACCCCAAGTAATCCTCGTATCCTATAAAATGATTAGCAAAATTAGTGCAGCAGCTTCTTTTTCTTGTTTTCTCCTTTCCTTTTTTTATCTTTTATTTGGTTTATTATTAAATTTTGTCACAGGAGCCCAATGTTTCCAAAAAGAAAAAAGAAATTAAAGAATAGAAAACTAGATAAAGAAGATCCACATCTTAGCTTAAATATGTTAAAGAACTAAATTCAATTTAACCACATCTTCTTTCCGTGTGCATCTATTTGAAGGAGAGTCACAAGTTTTATTCCAGTTGTCACGATCATGAATTTTTCCGCCATAGTTTTACACTTATTTTATCCACTTCCAATTTTATTGCCATGCATCTTAAAAGATGGGGAGTGGTAGGGAAAAAGTAAACCGGTAGTTTCATGAAATTTTGCAGAACAAGTAAACAGCCCTAGCATGTGCTACATGCCTCAGACATATGTTATTAAGTTCTTTCAAGTTGACTTTTAACTTGAACAATCCTCTGGAAACCAAGTTCAAAAAAATTCATAGATTTTATCTACCTTGATTCTTCATTTCAACCTAACTGGGCATTTATAAAAGAATTAGACAAACAAAATAGTTGTATTAGAGGGATGAAGAAAGCAAACCTGCATCAAAGATGAGCCCAGGGTCCAAGGCAGCTCTTGGATTAACATGTCCACTCCCATAATCAAAAGGAGTAGCCTTGACCAACTTCATGGCTTCTGTTTCAGAATACTGCTGCGCTAGAAGAGGCCCTCCTGCTCTGTCTAGAATTGTTGACGTTGTCATCAATGCTGACTTAATGGCAGCTGGGCTCCAATGTGGATGCTTTTGCTTAATAAGAGCAGCTATCCCAGCTATATGTGGTGCAGCCATGCTAGTTCCAGATATCATAGCAAATCCCTCCCCTGCTCAAGCCATTTATCATTTTAAACAAATCAAATCTATGATATCATTTTTCTTCTTCCTGTAGTTCTTCCATCCACCTTTTAATAATAACTCTTTCAAAATTGACTAGGAATAAAAGGGGAAAGTGGGAAACCAAATGATAATTTCTAGGAAGTCCTAAACATTTCCACTTATTTATATTAGAGAATAAATTACCTGAAATCTTATTTGTTCAAAGCAATTTAAATTAAAGCTCAGAACAAACAGAGAACCTCAAAGATACAATATAATATTCTCAGACATATTTCTTCTTCTATCAAAAAAAGGAAAACCCTTGAACAAAGGGAAAACCTCAAACATCAATATAATACTCTTAGAGCATATTTCTTCTTCTATCGAAAAAAGAAAAACCCTTCAACGCATTAGTGTGATTTCTCTTTTGTATATGTTCTTCTGTTTTTTCTGCCAGGAGGATGTCCCAGACTGATTTGTTACCAACATAGACAAAATTGAAAAAAGAATTCTGTTTCAAGCAGCATAGCATTCAGGGAAGCCACAATATTCATACATCAACAGCTAAAAAGAGACAGCTTAGATAAATCATTACTGACTTACCAACGTAATTAGGCTCATCAGTTCCATTTAAAGACCAAGCAGCCCAAATCAATGAACCAGGAGCTAAAATATCAGGTTTGAGAAGATCTGCCTCTTGGAAGCTGAAGTCCCTTATATTTGGCCCTCGAGCAGAGAATAATGCCACCTGTGGTGCAGATTTGTGGAGAATAGGCATCAACCCATCCCCAATCTTACCTGTACCTTTGAAACTCTTCACCCGCCCAGTCCAATCTCTTGGTGTAGAGATATTATAATAATCTATAAGTTCCTAAACAATAGTGATTAGCAAGCACCAAATCACAAGATTAGTGCAACATTTTTGGGATCATAATAACAGAAACTATTGAGGACAGGTAGAAGACAAAAAATAACAATAGTGTAACAAGTTATTGGCTAAGAGATAACACAGATGGCAACTGATAGCAGTTGTCATAAAATCAAAATGGATCTACCTTTACACAAATATGCCAATAAGGTTGAGTCAAGTACCTTTGAATTGCGGACATCTGTGATAAGAATTCCAGGAATGCCAACAGGAACTGGATCATATTTTGTTCCAGGAGAAACATTTTCCACACAAAGAACAAATCCAACAGCACCAAGGGCCTTGGCTGTTTCCGAGACTTTCTTTATTGATGCCGTGCCAACAACAAAGTTAAAAGAATAGCCACAAAGAAGAATATTCCCTTTTACCAAGTTCTTGTTTAAAACTTCTGGTCTCTGGCAATCTGTGGGGCTGTATTTCATAACTGAAGAATCTAACAGCACATCAATTGCAGCAACCAATGTATATGTTTGATTTGCACGTGTAGAAGCTGTACAAAGCCATTACACATCCTTTAGTGATACAAGGACTGAATATCTATGGGCAACTACAGACAGCAAATGAAATGCACACAACCAAAAAAGTGCTTGGGCACGTAAGCATAAAATTTATAGAACACTAAGATAATCTTAATTCTCCAGAAAGAATCCATGAATTCACTTTGACAGCATAGCTTTTAAAGTTGAGCGTTAATTTCACAAAACAAACTTAATTTGTGAAGCTAAGAAGTAAAGAGGAACTAAATCAGTTAGATGTTTTAAAATTTTTTATATCCTGATATTTCATCTAATCTTCTTTACTTTTCTTTCTTTCCCTGTTTTATTTTATGGAGAGAGAGGGTGATAGTTTAATGATTTCAGTCACTGCAAAGAAAAGATATTTGACACGAATCATTTTTTCTCTCTTTAACATAAATCATTTATATCTTTCTTTTTTGGGTGGATTGACATGAAGCAACTTTCTTGAATAGGATTTCAACTTCAATCTTCAATGCCAAATTTCCTAGTACCATTTCCCTATTGAGAACAAATTATCCAAAGAAATATGTGGTAAGTTGGTTTACTCACGTGACAACCCGAGTCCAGCTAATATTTTTCCATTTCCAAGGGTCAGATGGTTTTTATATCTACGATCATCAATTGCTGCTGCTACAGATGCTATCCATGGACTGTATGAAACCAAGGTCTTGGGAAAAGGACCACCATTTCCAGCAGCCTGTGCAACAAATACACCTGCTTTGACAGCTCCAAGAAGTGTAGCATCAAAAGGGTTCAAATATGTGGTTTTGGTGGTTGCTGGAGGACTGTTTGGTCCAACTGAAAGACTAAGTATGTCCACCCCATCATGTACAGCCTGTTGACCTCAAACTTAGATAATTAGAGATTTTGAGATAAACCTTGCAACAGTACTCATCTATGAGAATGTAGAACAAACAGAAAAGACAAACTGTTCGGCTTTTTGTTGACTGCTGAGATATCATCTCTTTATAAGCAATCCAGAGGAACATTTTAAGATCCAGGAAAGAGGCAAGTAAGACTTGAGAATTTTTACCCAAAGCCAATGAGTTAACAGCAAATCAATAACAGGAAAGTTATGTTCTGCATGCACAACTTCAAAGAATCTCTTTCGTCTATATCCTTTTTCTTCTTCCATAAGTAATGTGAAGGAACAGGGAAAAAACAAAAAAGTGACTTATGCATGGTTGAGCTACTTTTTAGCCAAATCCCCATGACAAATGCTAGGTGAGAAAGCAAGGAAACAAGGACAAATAAGACAAGCAATATATATACCTGGTCAATAGCAGCAACTACATCTGCAATAAACCCTCCAAAAAGTCTGTAAAGTGCCTTATATACAGCAATCCTATACACAAATATGCCAAGTGTCTGATGCAACAAAAAGCTGTAGTTCCCAGTTTTAATTCAAACAATGACTTGCTGGATTATTATTCCTAACCTGGCACGCGGAGCCATTCCACTTGCTTTCCCAAATTCATGGCCATGCATCCTTACAGGAATTCCATTATTCCCAGCTGCAATAGCTGCTGTGTGACTGCCAGATGTAATGCAAGGAAAAATGGGGAAATGTTACAATGAATAAAAGTAATCAAATTACAAGATATGGTTAAAATAGTTAATCCTATCCACTTCAAAAGCTTACAAAAACATAAAATGAAGCATTACTATCCATATAGCTTCTTCCCACGTGAGAACTCCAACTATCATGATTTGTGCATTAATACATAACGTTTTCTTTTCATTTGTCCCTGTATGTAAAAGTAGCATCTATTCTGGTTACTAATAGATGATTCACAGCATCTTTTACAAGGGAGAACAATTTGAATATCTCCCCTCGTCCAAATAATATAGGAGTTCATTAGAAGAAAATCAGCAGTGATATTTCTAAGCTCTGAAAATTACATCTTATCATCCAGTGCCTTCAAGAGGCAATAAAAGAGAGCAGCAGAGTGCTTCCAACTTTAAGTTGCATTCAACTAATTCAGGACCAGATGGAAAAATTTCTCCAGCCCAAGCATTTGCATGCATTGGCAAATGGAAAAAATAATGGCATCTTTACAAATCAACACATAAGGAAAAGTACTTTGGAAAAGCTACTAGTAGCAAAGTATTTGAACATATTTTATCAACACATTCCAAAAGAAACAAGATGTATTAAGAATATATCTTCTAAAGGTCTCCTTCTTAAGAGGCAGTACAAAGTGTATAAAGATTTCTGACAAACTGAGAACACAAATGGCAGGACAGTTAGCCTGTACAAGACTAAGATAGAGTTTTAACATATACCAGCTAAAGGATCCTTTACATTTAAAGGATGAGCTCCTTATCATCAACTGAGTATTACAGGATAAATTCCACAATTTAAGAAAAAGCAATATCTTATCATGGCTGTCAACAGCATATTGCCCAGTAAAGAAGTTAATAAAGAAGGGAAAAAGGCCTAACCTTCCATGCCCATCCCCATCCAGAGGAGAAGCAAAATCAATTATAGGGTTAAATGCCCCTGCAGCTATTGCAGCATGAGCAAAATGTTGTGCTCCAATAATCTTCCCATTACAAAAGTTCCTTTTAGTATCTGGATCAACTTCACATTTTCCTCGATATTTTGGGACCGGCCCATAGGGGTCAGTATTATGTGTTGCAAAGCTTGGGTGGTGCGGATAGATCCCTGAGTCCACAAATCCAATCACAATGTCTTCTCCAGCCCGATCAAAACCACCTCCTGTGGGCCATACCCCAGTTGGAAGTCCTAAAAATTGTGGCGTATGTGTTGTAAGTCTCCTCACTTTCCAGTCCCTTTCAACAGATTTCACTCCAGAAGCACGTCTTAAAATTTCTGCCTACTAATGTAAGAGGACAGCATGAGGAAAATAGAATGTGGAGATTAATTTAAATAATTGAAAATAAAATTGTTGTAACTAGAATAGTAATATAGATAACACATGACTTCACCTGTTCTGGGGAAAGATGAACAGCAAACCCATTTATAAGATGCCGATAGCTATAGAGTTTCTTGTAGGTCCCACGCTCAAACAGCATCCCAAGAAGCATATCATGCTTATTCTCAAGGTGACGGGCATAAGATGTAACCAATTCACTGGAAAAAGTTTAAAGAAAAAGTGAACAACCACACTTGTCAATTTCCAGTTCATGGTTCAGTACACCCAACAGGAGCATACAACAGCAAAGGCGATAGTTAAGAAATCCCATGTAAATGAAAAAAGATAAAGCATACAGTGTTGGCTAGTGCTTTACCCATATTTTACTTAACAAGATAAAAGGAAAAAGAACAGGCACTGTCTATAAATAAATTCTAGGAAAGTACCCTATGCAAGAAATATAAATATATCTGCATTTATGTATTGGGAAGAATAACTTCATATGAGAAATTATTAACGATAATACAATGGGATAACCAATTATACCGTTGCCTTAATTGTTCCCAGAATTTCTTCAATTATGGAACTTTAAGGGCGGTAATCCATGTACTTTTCTGAATGCAATGGAGTATAATAATTTTTTTTAAAAAAAATTGAAATGTCCAGAAATATATAGTGTAGATATGACAATCTGTTATACCTTCAATGGATCTGCAAAAAAATAGATCTTTCCACAATTACCCAAAATATATGTTTGGTTCTTCACCCCATATATATATATATGGTTCCCCTAAAAAAAGAAGCGAGAACCAAGACTAATATCAACTCTACATTGCGGTAAAGGATGTGACTTTTCTTTGGGCAGAAAATTATATTTTGAAAAACATAGGAGCACAATTAAAATTTGACAATTCACCAGTTTTCCCTTCTCATGAATTAATTCATACAAAAAAGAGGTTCTGAAAATATATCGATGTGTTCACCTGACCAAGCAATAAACCCAAGCCTCAAAAGGATGTTGCACTGGTCAAGAAATACATCAGGAAAACGTAAGACACAGCACGGACCACTCTAAATCCAATATCTTAAAATAAGGAAAACAGAAGTACTTCCAGCTTGCTGGAAGATAGCTGGTCCCTAAAAACATCACTATGATCAGAACTTCCATCCTTGGCACTTGGCTTTGGTGGAAAATTGAAGACTGATTAAATTTTGGAATATGCCTCAACTCAAAAGAAGAAGGGGTGGTTAATGGTGATTGGGATGCTGTTCCGTTATTTTTCTTAAGAAGTATAGAGAAAGCAGCAGAATATTAGCGAATACCTTGTGGTATCAATCTTCTCATCAGATTCCACAGCAGTGGCTTCAAAGCCATCAATACCTCCTGTATAACTTATGAGAGGCTCACCTTCAATAGTTGCTATGTAAATCTCTGCCTTCCCAGAAATTAGAAGGGCTGATAAAATTATACATATGCACCCAAAGTCCAAGAACCTCATTTTCACTGATTGACAGCCAATTTCAACGGTTTATGAGATCCGTACCATCATCCAATTAGTGTCAGTCAGTTACATATCATGGTAATTCAAATTGTAAAACGCAAACCACAAGATGACAACAGTAGTGAGGATAATCCAAGCTAAAATTATATAGAATTATAAAATAATAGACAAAAATGCATGCTTTTTTCTGAGATTGAGAAGAAGGCAAGTAGCAGATTTTTCTTAAAATTAAAAACAATATCTCTTGCATGAAACCATGGCAGGAGTTATACAAAATAAAATAAGGAATTTAATTTAAACCCAGGAAAAAACTGGATTGCAGACCATAAGAGTAGTAAGAGGCTACTAGTTTCCATTTTTGGAACTGAAATCAACATTCGAAAAAAATGGCTTAAAAATTCGATGGTTGAGCTGGAGCATTGAATAAATATATATTGACAAGTGCAACAATATGGTAAGAGACACACACAATCAAATACAACTGACTTCCAAACGACCAGACTGGAAAAGAACAGCAAACATCACAATTATCAGTAAATCATAGTTCCGGAGGGAAAAAAATCCAGAGAATGCAACTCTGATCAGCAAAGTAAACAGAGGCGTAGAATGGAGAAAGCAGAAGAGTAGGATTCAAGGCCAAACTAGAAGTTCAATACGCCAAAAAGCAAAAAGCAATAGAAATTGTATATTTACATTTTTTACATGACATCAAAGATTTTAGTTTTACTCAAAAACAGCTGGTTCAAAAATTTGAAACACCCATTTGCAGAATTCAGCACAAGCAATATCAGTTACCAGTGTCAATCCGATCCGGATAGCTCCTAGTCACATCTACTCCCAAAATAGCACGTGAAGCTGCAAATAAACACTGCATTATCATTCCAACCAAAAGAGAGAGAGAGAAAGAGAATAAAGCACGGACATGGATCCTCTGAAGTGAGGACAGATGAAGTTTACCTGAGGTGTCTCACATTCTCTCTATTTTATTTACTTATTTTTTTTAATATTAAGATTTTAATATCAAACCTCCATCTGCTGCCTCAGAGTTTAGGAGCACTTCATGGACCTTCACTTCAGAGGATCCGTGTCCCTTTTACGAACGACCAAGTAAAGAATAGTCGGCAGCAAGAAAAGCAGAAGATCGTGTCAAAAGGAAAAGGCAAATGCAACCACTCACAGAAGCTTAAACAAATCGAATCAGAAACTTTGACCGAGCTTAATTCACATACACGGCAGTGATGATCAGAGACGGGATCAGGTACAGAGACTGCATTCACATTGCCCTGATCGGAGATCTAACGGTCACCGCTCATTGCCAGAGAGAGCCAGACCTAGTAAGAGTGAGTGAGAGTGAGCAAGAGTGCGAGATTTTTAGGGTTTTCTATCAATTCAAGGTGGTACAGACGAAGATGATGGAGATGGACATATAATAAGGAGAAAATAATTAATTAATATAAATTTTTGTAGGGGAATCGGAAATGAATTAAATATTAGTGGGAAATTCTTTTATTTTCTTAACGACATTTTAATTTGGGCATTTATTATTAATTATAGCAATTTTCTGAGGTTCGTTTGATTATGGTAAGACGGAGGAAAATAGTCAAAATACATAAAAGACATTCGCGCGCAAGCTGTCAGACCGTTGACATGGAAAGACGAGAATGCCCCTACGCTTTCGCGGATAACCCGAGCCACCAGCCCGAAAGCCTCTGACAGGCCGGATCTATTATTATTTCTGTCCATATTCAAGGGGGGAAAGAGGAAGCAATTCATATAATGTGATGATATATGTATAATTTTGATAGTTTAATGTCATATAATTAATTTTTTTAAAAAAGTTCACATACATCATATTTTTATTAAAATCATTGATAATTGTTAATATGTTATTTCAATTGGAGATTGACAAATAAATTAATATAATTTTGTCATGAAATTGAATTCAAAAAATTAATTTTTAGTCTTCATTTATAAGTTAGTAAAGGGAACATAATATAATTTTTTTAAGGAGAAAGGTCTTTCTAAATAAAAACTACATCTAAATTTAATTTTTTCTCTTTTTTTTTTACGTCTATGCAACTTAATTAAATAGAAAGATTAGTAAAGTTTATTTGTTAAAAATTATATTTTTAAATTAAGACTTTATTAAAAATTTTGACAAAATAACTATTTTAAATTTTTACACATTAATTTTTTTAGGTTTAAAATTAAGTATCAAACCTCACAAATATAGAGTGTGAAAAATAATAGGATAAAAAATAAAAATTATTATTTTACTTTCATTCTTTAAATTTTTTCAATTTTTAATTCATATTATATATAATTTAAATCATCCACTTCATTTCCTCTTGTGCATAAAAAAAACACCACTTAAAAATTCAAATTAAGAAATCAAACTACTAATTCAATCAAAATTTTATTATATTTAAAATTGACATTCTCAATATTAAAAAAAAGATCCAAATTGATCTGAAATTAAATTAGTCAATAGTCATCGGCAGCCTGAATGGAAGAAATTATTGTTATATTACTGCTTTCAAGTTTTGACACCACTATAATATAATTGTGATTACCTTTGGTGGATTTACAAAGTTAACAATGTTTTGTAATGATTATTATGGTTTTATATATAAATTCCAGCCTGGGTGAAATAATTAGTAGGACTTTGTAAGCCCCATGTTTTGTGAAAAAAGTATTAAATAGTTTTTAGGAGTCAAAAGGAGAGTTTTGAGTTTGACTAATACGAAGCTCTGCGTTTCAAAGTTGATGAATGTGCTTTTGCCAATGTTCAGAATTGATGATTGCTTCTTTGAATATTGTTTGAAGGAATGTATATGTTATGACTTGCACTCTGTGATGCAGCAGAAAAGTATAAGGAAACTGTGAGTTGGAAATGTTTGTGGTAAAATATTTTAAAAGATTAAAAATTTTAATTGTAAAAGAGTCATATCTTGGATTTAGTAAATATGAATGAGGAAAAAAATTGAATAAACAATTAAAGTGGTTTATAGGTTTTATAATATAAAGTATACTTTTTTTTATAGTTAAAACTTTTTGTCTTTTTAAATCTTTAAAATAATTTTAAAATTTAAGGTCCTCTATAATAAATATTTTTAATTTATGATCCTAATATGAATCCTTTATATTTAGTAAGTAAATATAGTAATATATTGTTAGAAAGAAATTAAAAAAAAAAGATAAAGTAAATGAAAAAAAGAGAAAAAATAAATTTTATATGAACTCTCATTCTTTGATGTCATTCTCTTTTCTATAAAATTTTAAGACATTTTTATAAATTTGTTAATTTTTTTTTATTTAAAAAAAATGTTAGGACCTTTCTTATTTTATAATGAAGGATAATGACATAAATCTCTCCAGTACATCTGGCGTATTCTCTCCGATTTTATATATGAAAAATAAATAATTAACTCACAAGAATTAAAAATATTAGTTTAAAACAATTGATGTTTTTAATTTTATTTTAAATAAAAATTATTTTTAAAAAATATTCCTATTTAATATGTAAATTTTTTTCTTAAAATTAATAACTATTATTACTCATAATTTAAAAGACTCATTTAATAGAGGGTATAATTGAAATACTATAATTAATATACTAGATATTAATGATTTATTTCTTATATTTTAGATCAAATTAAATTTTAAAAAAGTCTTTTATATATAAAACTAGAAGAAGTATATTTAAAGAAAATTTAGTTTGTAATATTTATTATTTCATATAAATAATATTCAACAATTTTTATTTTTAAATTTTTTCTAAATAAAAGTAGAAAATTTATTTATCATCTGTTCTACACTGTTTCTCCTTTTTATTTCCAAATTAGATACCAGAGCATGAACCAAGAGACGTCATTGAACAATTTTTCAACCTCGTAATCTTCCTAATTACTTCCATATTTTCAGAACATATCTGTTCCAAGATCTAGATCATCATTCTTCCTAAGGTACCAATAATTCTCCAGTAAAAATTCAAAAGAGTAATCATTGTTGTTTGACAAAAAATTATATAAAAATGTTCTGAAACACTAAATGAAAGAGTACGAAGTCAATCACCTGTTTAAGAAAGCAAATACATTAAAAATTACCATATATTGAAATATCATATTTTATTCTTAACATCTTAAATATTTTATTTTATCCAAAAATAATAAATTTCTTAGATTACCTTTATAATCTGATAAATCTTTTTAATTTTATTTTCTTTATTTTGGATAACTTGTATATCAGTATAGATAACTTATGATTTTTTTTTTTTTGAATTGATATAATACTTGATACTGTTATATTAATATATTCCACTACTTTTTGGTATTTTAGCAAATTATAAATGCAAAAAAATGTACCATGATACTAATATCTAGGGATCATCATAAGTAAAGTACCATAAGTCTCCATTTACGAAGTTGGAAAAATATTATTCTTTATTTCACACTCATTTTAATATTTTTTCCCGTGTAGAGAATCTTTTAAATTTTAAGTTGGAATCAGTTTATTTAAAAAAGTTTTAAAATGAATAATTTTTTCTCATGTTGATATTCATTTACATTAAATTTATTTATATAAAATTACAAAAATATATGCACAAATTATCTTGGACAATCAAATTAAAAAAATATGTGTATATTATATTGTGTTAATATATTTTTTATGTGTCAGATAATTCATAAATTAGTTGATAAATTATTATTTTGAAGGTGCATAAGATCCTCAAATGAAAATTTTATTTTTACTAAAGTGAAAAAGTTTTAAAAAGGGCAAAAGTTTTAAAAAAAAATTATGTTTAAGGATCAAAAAATAAAAAAAAAATTATTTTTAAAAATTTGTTATCATTAAGATCAACTGTTTATTATTAAATCCAATGATAATCATCATAAAATAAGTAACAAATTTTTAAAAATAAATTTTTTACTTTTTAATTCTTTATCATAATTCTCCCAAGTTTCAACTCAAAGATATTTAGTGTATAGACGTACTATGGGCCTAAATTAAATACCACCGTATTAATGTGAAGTGAGTGTCTGGGTTGAATATCTGGGACAAGGATGTTTTCGGAATTAATTAGCTTCAAAAGTGGCAGTTTGTAATTGTGACCGTGTTCAATGCACTGCCCAAGTAGGTCTGTTCATCACGTGGGCCACTATTGGTACGGTAAAAATGAATAAAATGAAATAGAAAGGGATAAAAAATAATTAAATAAGATAAAAAATAATATTCATATCTTATTTTAAAAAAACTATAAGAAAAAATAAATATTACTAAATAATAATAACAATAATATAACGCATATTTTTTAATTTTATAAAAAAGAGATTCATTCTCTCAAGTATCATGTATTAGTACCAAGCATGGCCTATATTTCTTCTTTTGTGAGACAAAATGCAAGAAAGAAAAAATAAGAGCGTAGATTTGATTAAAAATATTAAATTTAGGATAAATATCATGAATTTTGTTATTTTATTAAAATTATATAAATCTTCTTTTTAATTTTAAATCTTTTGATGAAAATATTTTTTATTAACTTAAATACATATTAAATATTTTTTTAAAAAAATAGAAATCAGCACAAATAAAAATTAAAAACATATTTTTATTTTTAAAAATATATATTTAAATTAATAGAGAGTGTTTTAATAAAAAAATATTAAACTAAATCTATATATATTTTGAGAATAAAAAATATGTTGATATAATTTTAATAAAATTTAAAAAATTTTATATAATTTTTTTTAATGTTGACAACCGAGATTGCTGTTATATGCGATCCAAATTGGCCTATTTGTGGTTAGACACACGAGTCGTGGCATGTAAGTATATTCACAATCTGTTTTGCCGTTTTCATGAAACTTTGTATGGTTGGTACCGAAATCATTCTCTAACTGGCAAAATAATTATGAAACAGTTCCACCGCTTAATTAATGGATAAGAATTTGGTTGCCGATAGTAAACCTCATTAATATTCTTTTCACCATTCTTATAATTACAAAAATCTATCATACTAATATCCTTCTCACTATTTTTATAATTACGAAAATATAAAAAAAATTGAAGTTACTTAAGATTAATCTTGTAATTAAAGAGGTGAAATTTTTTACTTTAACTTTTTTAAAATTTCATTTAAAACAATTTTTTTTCTAAATGTATGCATTAAGGTGCCATTTGGTATAAAAAAATTAAGTATAAAAAAAATAGAATGAATAAAAAATAATCATTACACCCTTACTTTAGAAAAGCAATTAAAAAAGAGTGAAAATGTCAAGTAATAATTGCAATTAATAATAAACGTTGCAAACAACAAGAAGAAAGGAAAATCCTTTTCCTTCCATATTTAACAAGGGTTAGAAGATGTGTGCTTAATATTTAAGAAGTCGTTTTGTATATAAAATGTTAATTAGCTATAGAAATTGAAATAAAAAAATGTAAATAAAATGGATAAAAAATAAGCCTTATGCCCTTATTTAAAAATAAAAATAAATATAAATATAAATATTATTGAGTAATATTAATAAAAATATAATAGATATTAAATAATTTTTTAAAATTCCTTTTCCATCACCGTTTTGCCATTAAACAACCTTGTTTGTTATTCAATTAAATATATCAATTTGGACTTGACTTATAAACACTTGACCTGTCCCACTCCATTCAAGTCAAGTGAGTCAATAGTTTATTAGGCATTGGGATGAGTTTTGGGCAGGGTCGCCCCGCTCCGTTACCCAACTCATAACCCAATAGAATGTAAATATGAAAAATTAACTTTGGTGTAAAATGCACTTGCTTGACCATCTCTTTAAAATTACACCTTTGTTATACAAATATAGAATATTATATATAAAAACATATAAATAATACACACACAATTTTATCATTTATAAATATATTATTAATATTAATAATTGTATTTGATATGTTTTTAAAAATATATTTTATTATAAATTTCCAAATATACCCACCTTAATTTAATCATTGTAAAATTAATAGTTATCTTATTTATTTTTTTATCACTTAAAAATTTATATAATCTAAATAAATATATGTATAAAAGTTCAATATAAAATCTTAAAAGATTACACTGATCTTATTAAAATGAGATAATTATATTTAATAATAATCAAATTCTAAAATATGTTTCACATATACAATTAAGTAATAAGTCGAAAGATGCAAAAGTCTCCTTTAATTTCATTATTGCAATCATGAGTTAACTTGAACTACTAAATTATTCTGTAATACAATTTTACCTAATTGAAATTTTATATTGGTTACTGATATATTGATATTTACATTCTATTTGTTATATATTTAAGATTATTAAATTTAATATAATAACTTATAGTTATAAAACAAATATACAATCAAATATTTTTAAAACTTAACAAACTTGATAATTCAAGTGCAAAATCTTTACATTTGCAAAGTAGAAAGTAATATTCATAAAATATATGTATCTTAAATCTCTAGGTATCTTTATTATATATTCAATGTCTTTAAACTTTTAAAATAATGGAATGGGAATATAAAGTATCAAATACTTACTATATTTTATGAAATTAACATTATTATTATTTAAATGAATAATCATTAAAGAGCATTGAAATAACAAATATACCTAAATGAAAATCATTCACTTTATTATTCTATTTGACTACTAATTTAATTTACTAAAATAAAAATACACATTTATAAAATAGTAAAATTATCAATAAGATAATCATATTTTTCAATAAAGATGATTTAAGATTGAATAATTACTTAAAAAATTATTAATAAAAATTTATTTGACACAAAAATGTTTAATTGGTTAATAATTAATCATAGTCTTAGCACTTATTATTAGAATTTTTTTCAAATAACAAAAAATAAAGAAATTAATAATTTCTCAACTAATAATATAGGTCATTTAGAAAAAAGTATGTGCTAATAAAAGAGGAAAGAATATTATCCCAAAAAAAAAAAGATAATGTGTCATACCCTAAGATATATGAAGTGACTAGTATAGAGAACAAGATAAAGTTTACATCAATAAACCTAATTAATACAACCTATAACTAAAGAGGGTCTTTTAATAATTGAACACATGAGATTATTGTATCCAAATTAATCACATTATATTTACACTTCTATATAAATATTATTAGCATTTTGTAAAACTTCCAATAGAATATCACCTAAAATTTAAACATTTTAAAATTTTCATAAATAGCATAGTCCAGCAAATACAACCAAAGAAAGCTCCACTATAAACTACTAACTATTAATATGACTAAAAAAAAGGGAGGAAAATTTTGCTTATATCCAGTGGAGCCATATATAGAATATTTTGCAATAACTAATCAAAATTTAAATAATAACAAAATAGATACACCATCACAATTCAAATGCAAGACTCACCACTCCTTTGCCTTTAGACTTGGGATGAAAGAGATGGGTTGAATCTAATAGTACTATCTAAAATGTTAAAAATTAAGAAATGAGTCAAAAACTTAATGAGCAATTAACAAGTTACAATAATTGAAAATATATAATTTTATTAAATCAAATTTTGAACAAATATTTCAAAATAATGATGATAATTAATCATAATCAAGGTAAAACTAAAATAATGTAAACGTCAACTAAAATAATGCAATAACTAAATTTACTTATCATTTGAAGCATTTGCAAATAAAATAGTCTTTAAAATATCAAGTCTTTTGACATGGTAATTATATGAGAGAATTGACTTCACTTTCATTGGTGGTAGGTACACTTCGTTAACAACTATTTATCTTATTATGGGTGGCTACACCTAATAGGTACCTTCTTGTCATGGCACGAATCTCTTAAGGGGGCTACACCTTGTTTGCAACTCTTTACCTTTTCTTGGATAATTATACTTAATGGGCAACTCATTTTCTATATAGGCTTCTCCTTACTTATTTAGATGCACTTAGACTATTATCTTTGCTACTAGCTACAAGATTCTATCATACATTCCCATTTGACTATAAAAGTTAAGTGGCATATAACAAAGAAATGGATTACATGTGTATGCTAGTAATAATTAAGATACTTGTATTGGACTAATTAAATGAGAGATTTAGTGCTAAGTGGAAATAAATAAGTAAATAATCAAATAAATAAACGATTAAATAAATGATGAATTAATTATTTAAATGATAAATTCAAATACATTAAAATATGCACAACATAGGATATTAATTTTTTTTAAGGCTATGGCTATAAATGTAAGAAAAGTATAAAATTCAGGTCATGAAGGCGTATGTTTAATTCATATATCAACATAATATCATTTCTATTATGCCAGCAAGATGACTTTTCCATAATCAATCTCGTTTCATCTATTGTCATTAATACGCATCACTTTAATTTGTGGAATAATGCATCATATGACATCAAGAAGTACTCACCACAATTTTGTTAGTACACAGTGCTAAACCATTTCATCAACTCATTCCATTGATAATATGCACCAATTGATTGATCAAAATTCAAACTACCATTACCATAAATTTTTAGGTAATGTAGGAACTCATAAAATATATTTTAATTTGTTATCTATTCATTGATGATGCCAAACACTATGGTGGCACCTGTTCTTCTTCATAAAACTAATTCTTTTAATATCAATATTTTCAAAGCTTCCTAACAACATTTATAATTTGCTAAACTATTATGTACGCTCAAACTAACAATTCTTGACATCAATCCAACTTAATGATGGCTAATAAACTAAAAATCCCATTTCATAACCTCATTCTTCATTCTTATAATTAACAACAAACCTTTATATCTAGTTGCTAATCTAAAAATTAAGTTCAAAGATTATTTCAAAGAATCAAAAATTGAAAATTAATGTATAGGTAATACAATTGGAAGACTCTCATCAGCAAACCCCAACGTTAAAGCCCACTTTCAATTAACTTGGAAGGATGAGGGGCTGTAACATTTTCAGACCTTGTTAAAGATGAAATGAATCAAGAATGAAATGGGAAAGGCAACAATCAAAGAAATAATAAGACTTTTTGAATATGGGATAATTTAGATTAGACTTAATACCACCTCTATCATAATTTCTTCGGGAAGCCTTATGTGTATA
This sequence comes from Erythrophleum ivorense, assembly GCA_026724425.1. Lineage (NCBI taxonomy): Eukaryota > Viridiplantae > Streptophyta > Magnoliopsida > Fabales > Fabaceae > Erythrophleum > Erythrophleum ivorense. The sequence continues at coordinate 43,126,955 of JAIUCV010000005.1, forward strand.
ATTTCATTTGATAGCGATTTATTGAATATGACTTTGAATTAGTGTCTTCATCCTTATCCTAAAGCGCATTGCTGGTAAGCATAAATCTTAAATTATTATTATTTTTGGTTCTTATTTTTTTTCATTTTAAGAATAATAAATAACACATTGTATTGCGAACTCTTTTTTTGGTAGAACTATTTTACAAACTTCGGCTGCAAAATTAATGGTCACCGCCTTCCACTTTTCTTAATCTATTCGCCTTTGTTTCATTTATTATGGGGGTGGGCTGAAGGAGTATGTTTCTAAAATAAATGCATTGATGGAAAATAAATTAAACACACTTCTTTGACTTTTTTAAACAAAAATTTCAATTGTTTGGCCACAAACATTAAAAAAGTTAAAGATAAAAAACAAAAGTGTCTTCAACTTTTACACTAGGTTCAAAATATAAAAAAAGAGTTATCTTTTTAAATTCTGTTTAGTTAAAAGATATAATATTAAAAAAAATATAAAATATAAATAAATAAAGATAAATAAAATAAAAAATAATTTAATAAATATAATAAATATTATACAAATTATATAAAAAAAATACACCCAATCAAACAGAGTTTTAATGTCAAGAGTGAATAATGACGTTACACTGACATATTCGGATTTTTGGTTTTTTTTGTGTACTAAGAATATTTTTGCAGTGATATACGTGTCAATTGAATGTAAAGATAAGCATAGGATGGAATGAGACAGGACGAGATTTTTACTATCTATTCTCACCTCGTTTTTATCCCATCCCATATTTATCCCGTAATTTTGTGAGGCTTTTTCGTTTGTCCTAATATTTTGTTGGCTCGTACTTGCCTAGCCCTGTTCTGAAAATTTTAATTTCACAAAATTTTAGTTATTGACATTTGAATTCAAGCTACGTTAAAAATATTCTATTTTTGTGAACATAATATTATATATGCATCTTTAATAAAGTATAAAAAATTATTATATAAAAACAAATATGAAATAAATAATATTTTTATGTAACATATTATACTATTTGTAAATATATATTGATTTAATTTTTATAAAAATTTATTAATATTTTTTAAAAAAATATATAAATAAATTTATCAATTTCCCGTGTGAGGATTTCTTCGACATAAAAAAAATTGAATTAAGAACTGAGACAATGTCTTGTTATTTGGATTAAAGAAACGGTTTTTTTTTTTTTCCTTCATTTATTTGGTTTTCCTTGATATTTTGTTTGGTGGATGAAATGGAGATTTGCCATGGAAGCTTTTGTGGACATGTGAGGGAGACCCACAGTGCTTGTCTTTACGCTTGAACACCACATGTGATCTTATGTACACTTATTGGTGAAAGAAAATGAAACCACATAAGAGTCCCAAAAGGCTAGGTCAGGATTCATGAGTGAACTAAACAAATCTGTGAAAGATAGAATAAATACTTATGATGAGTGAACTACACAAAACGATGCAAGTTTCTTCATTTTCAAGATAAAAGTTTCTTTTTCCTATTTTGTTTCATTGAATCATTGAATAATTAATATTTATGAGTTTTCTCTTAATAATTATCTTTAAGTTACGGGATGATATAATTTTTATCAAAGTTTCCATACTCAAATGATCAAGAATTTAATTATTACCTCCCGTACTTCCAATTAATGACACTCAACACAATATATGATATTTTTTGTCTATTTTTGAAATTATAAAAGAATATTTTTACGTAAAGTGTATTTATAAAATATACATATATATTAATATTTTCTTATCATTAAATATTTTAGGATGAAATGGTATTTCACAAAAAATTAAAAAAGCATGGATATTTACGTATTGTATTATACGATGAGACTTTGTAATTGATTATTTGACGTAAAATATTCATATTTAATATTACAATTTAAAAAGATAACAATCAACGTTTCAGCCTATAATTGGGGTGAGTAAAGGCCATGGAGACGGGTTCGGCGTCTTCGGTTTCTGCTCGTTTTTTGGCATGTGATATTATCACTTACAACTTGAGTAATATTACTTCCCATCGTATAAGAAATAAATAAATAATTTATAAAAATTAAGAATATTAGTTAAAAATAATTAATTTTTTATATTTGTCTCAAACAAAAATTGTTTTTAAAAAATAACCCTATTTAATGTGCGTATTTTTTTCTTAAAATTAATAATATTTACTATTTATAATTTAAAAGACTCATTTAATAAATGATATAATTAAAATAATATAATTAATATATCAGATATTAGTAATTTATTTTTTATATTTTAAACCAAATTAAACTTCAAAAAAGTATCTTATATATAAGATCAAAGATAGCAATAATTTAAACCATTCATATAAATTTAAATGATTTAAATTTTATTTTATTTTTTAAATTTGAGTTATCTTTTTTTATGTTAATAAGAAATAAAACAGAAGATAAATATAATCTTTCAACTTCTATTAGATAATATTTGTCTTATAAAAATTGAAAAATTATTTTTAGTATACATTTTATTTTTTCAAAACTAAAAAAATAAGATAAAAATAAAAAGAAGCATTTAAAAATAAAAAAACTACACTCCGTTCAAATATATCTGAACAATCTAGTATAGCTTAGCATGAGGAAGATCCTCTTCCTTTTTTTCACATAACCACAAAGACTTGAACTGATTAAACAATACAATTAAGCTTTATTATTATATTTATACATAGTCATTCCTCCTGAAATACAAAAATAAAAATATTCCAAGCATATTTATATTCTTTTTTCAAATAATAACATCAACACATGTGAGAATACTCTATATATAGTCCAGATTCAGCTTCCACAAAATGCAAGGTATTTTAAGTAGTAAAGTGTGTGAGCTGAATCAATATCGATGAAATTTGATAAACTAATAAAAGAATACACTTAATTACTTCATCAAAAAGTATAATATCTCCTCCACTCAACACTTTAACCATATTAATGAGAAATCTCTAACACATGCGACTGTTGAATAACAATTTTCAACATTAAAAAAGATTAAAATTTTCTTATGTAGTTGAAATTTCTATTAAGATATTTTTATATCGAACTTATTTTGGACTTTTGTAAGTCATACAAAAGGTGCAAACCTGTAATTTAATGTGCACACTGTTCAGTATTGCTCGGCATATGATTATTTGGTACCAAAAATAATAATGATAACCAATTATTCTATCATTATCTATTATTTATTAAGATATTAGTGATATGTTTGAGATTTTATTTCTACTAACAATCGTTAAATTTACGATGCCTATAATTAATTTTTTGAACTTAGATCATTTGCAGGAGAGGAATCTATAGCAGATGGTATAATAACATCAAAATTGCCTTTTTTTTTTTATTTTTAGATTTAGAGTTTAATAAAGTATCTAAAAATTAAAGTTGAAAGGATAAAATATTTAACTTTGAGAAAAAATTATATTTTTAAAAATTTAACTGTATCATAATTAAAACTTTTAAAATGTAATTTTTCCTCATATAAATTTTTTATCCTTTCAATTATAATTTTTAGATACTTCATTAAATCTTAAATCTAAAAATAAAAAAAGTTATTTTTAGCATTACTATACCAAGTTCAATAAATCCTTTACTCTAGTTAAAATTTTTAAAGTGTAATTTTTCTCAAATAAACTTTGTATCCTTTTAATTATAATTTTTAGATACTTTATTAAATCTTAAATCTAAAAATTCAAAAAAAAAATATTTTTAGCTTTACCATACCAAGTGCAATAAATCCATTACTATAGGGATCTACTTGCTAACATTTGGAATAGAAATCATGATCAAGACAAAATTTACCCAAAAAAAAAAAAACCAAATACTAGACAATTTATATGGAAAGAGGTTGAACACCAACTCATTTTAATTATCCTTACTTACAAGAACTTCAGGTAAATGACAATAACCATATTTTGATTTGAAGAGAGTATCCTTCAATTTCATATTTCACATATTTTTTACATCATTTTAGTAATACTTATATCATTTCAATATATAAAAATATGATTCGTAACAATTTTATAGATTATTTTAATTTCAACAAATGATGTCACTTTCATTTTATTATTGAAATTAGAATAAAAATATACTAAAACTATGACCTACCCTTGCATCTTGCAAAGAAATTTAAAAAATGTCTTGTGAGTCTTACAAGAAACAAATTTTGAAAAAAGAAAAAAAAATTTGTACATAAACAATATATATACAGATATAAACAATACACCGGCACACATCCTAATGGAAGTCGCATAGTGATCGGTCAAGAAATAATGCGGCTCCCATAGGTTTTATGTTGATATATTGATGATATAAATATTTTAGAAAATGTCAAATTGATAAGAAAGTCATTTTACCAAGACTCGAATAATTTTTACTGTAAGCAAATTATATTCAAGTATATATTGACTAACAAAAGTGCAATGAGGAGGCGGTACTGTAGTTGACGAGCATTTTTCCATCCCATGAGCAATGTTGATGGAGTTGTTGAAACTGACAAATGCAATCACCTGTTGTTCTGTCGTAAATGAGGACAAAAGTGGTTGTTAATGTGACAAAAGCCACTTGACTTTTTTTATGCCAGATAAAGGACACTAAATCACCCATGTCCCCATGTAATCTCACCTTCTACTCCTGATACTCCTTTTGGGATTTTCGTGGACGCAATTTTTTTGTTGCTCAATCATACAGTATGTTGCTCAATTTTTTAAAAAATAAACTAGTGATTTAATTCTTTAAAAATCACATTCTTTTAAATTTTGAATCATATATAATCAAACAATTCAAATACTGTTAAGTCCCACTTTGAGTTAGAATACTCCTTATAAGTCTTGTGACAATCCTCCTTCTATAAGTTAACTTTTGAAATTGAGTTAGACCCAAACTAAATTTATAATATGATATCAGAGCCTCGGTTTGATGTTGGGGTCACCCGCAGATATCCGTCCTAGGCGTAAGGGAAGTGTGTTAAATCCCACGTCGACTAGGATTTAAGTTAGAATATTTCTTATAAGATTTATGACAATCCTCCTCCTATGAGCTAGCTTTTAGGATTGAGTTAGGCCCAAACTAAATTTGTAATAAATACAATTGTATACAAAGTTATTTTTCTAAATGCAATATTTTCTCAAAAGTCAGTAAAATTTCTTTTTTCATAATTTGTGAATATGCTATTAAGTTCCAATTATTTATTTTTTGTTTAGTTTATAGAATTATTTTACCTATTTGTGTCAAATCACTTACAAAATATACAATGTCTGCAAATACAACAGTAATATTAGACTGATGAGTTTAGAAAAATTTCAAACACGATGGCACCAAGTTCATAAAAAAGTATTACATTTGGCGGAGTAACTTTTTGCGTTGATGCATATGAATTTTTTTAATTGTTGTATATGGATACTGAAACCTACTTTCTTCTCAATTTGATTTTTCTTAGAGATGAAAATTTTCAATGTAATTTCCAATCAAAATTGTCATTTTGCATTAGAAAAAGTCACAATCAATTACCAAATTGGTTGGCATGATATATATAGGAGTTGACATGGCTGTTAACTAATGATTTAGACTTATTCAAATAATTTTTTCTTAAACAACATCATTTTGCCTTATTTCTATTGTCTCGTTGGATTTGGCAAGCCTTGAAAAATAAGACAAAACAACACTGTTTAAAAGGAGAATGACATTTGGGCAAGTCCAAATCATCAATTAACAGCAACATTAACTCCTTTTTATACCATGTCAGTTAGTTTGTTTAGTAATTGTAACTTTGCCAAATGTAATGAATCATTTTGATTGAGGAGAAATAATTTAAATATTAAATTAATAGATTTTATTTTTTAAGGACTAAAATAAATAGAGAATGATATTTCCATTATTAAAATATTAATTTTTTATCTGTTTAATTTGATTCACACAAAGGTATCTTAATATTATTATTCACAGTCAAAAGGGTAGGGATATTCATGTTGCAACTAGAAAATCCAAAAAAGAAAAAAAAATCGCTTATGATATGGTCTCAAAAAATTATCTCAATTAAGACTTGAATAATGAGATAGTATACCTAATTATACTTCACGTTAAGTCCCTAATCTAACACTGAGTTTTTTCTTAATATTCAAGCAGTTACTTTTAAGTATTAATTTTATTTGAAACTCTTAAGAATTTATTAATTAAATCATAAATAAATTTTTTTGACAATTTTTTTGTTTGTTGAACCAAAAAGGTATCTCAAGCTTAATTGTGCATCAGTCGGGATTAACTTCCTTCCCAGACAATCATAAAAACACACCCCCACATAAAAATCCAAATAGGTTGTAGACCAAAAGGAACATCATAAAATTATCCAAATTATATATGTTACAAAATTGATGTCCTCATTCCATTCATTTCATGCAAATCATGGTAAATTACAAGTGAGGTGGATTTGAATATTAAAGTTAAAAAAATAAAAACTTTAATATTCATAGTATTTTGCTTTGTCATTTTGGAATTATGGAATTACTGAAAAAATTCTCAAATACTCCTAACCTGTTAATTTTTTTCTTAATTTAGAGCGCGTTTAATGAATGTGAACAACAATAATAAGATAAAGTTTGAAGAAGTGCTCTCCATTGTCAACAAGTTGCAGCTAATCATCGAAGAAGTCGCAGCGTCTTAAAGGAAGCCTTCGAATTTGTAATCAGAAGGTCTCGATCGACGGTTCCACCAAAGCCAATTATTGTTGGTGGGGTAAAGCTCAGCCACATGCTCTCAGAGACGAAGACAAGACTCTTCGCATGCAGTTCAAAATGTCAATCTCTGGATCTCCATTCACAACACTGCTTCGTCCATTCAGACCAGAAGCCGCCACTCTGATAATCTGTCATGTGCCCTCATGTACCAATGTCAATGTTGAGTGAGCTTTAATCGTTCATGAGGCTTTCAGTGTTTGATTTTCTCAGTTCACACCTCTCATTCTAGGTTTTATGGCCTCTTCGTCTTGAATATGAGAGAATTTCATATCATTTGGAATTTTCTATTTATCATTTTTTAGATTTTTTTCTTTATTCTTGGTCAGCCCTCTAGATATTTCCTAATCCCACCCATCCCTGTCTTCATCATACCCTAGAAAGTGAGTAGGTTTCAAGGGTGGCAAGCAACAATCCTCCCCTTTCCACCTTACTTTTCCTTTTCTCGTTTGACTTACTATGGCTGTGCGAATAAATATTCTTAATTTTATCATCCTCTGATAGATCTAAAGAGTATCTTTCTATTTGTTTAGTTCCTTTGCAGGTCTGTCATTCTTCTGAGTTTGCCATTCATGGAAGATGAAATGTCTTTTATGTTTGCAGGTGTTTACATCTACTTTTCAGGGTGGGATTTTCTAATGTGTCCTTAATAATAAAACTCAAGCTTGTTATGCTTTTGTCGAAATGAATGGTTTTGATATGTAAAAGGAACATAGTTGTAATTATATTTTTGCAATCCTTAGAATGGTAACGAGTTTTCATGCCAAAGAGTGAATTATCAACAGAACTGTTAGCCGCCTAACAGATCAATAAGAAAATTACATGTATTTGTTTTTATCATTAAACTAGAATTTTCTAAAACTCTTGTAAATATATTGAGCTTTTATTTAGTGGATTGTTTGTATAAATTTGAGGCTTAAAAAAAAAACAAAGATTTCACATGCAGATTCTACAAGTCACGTCTAATTTTAAATACAACTATGTCTTTTCAATATTTATCCTCATCTTTATAAAATTAATTTTACTTAATCTAAAAGTTTTGGTATATTGATAAAAACAAATATGTGCCTAAAAGAACAAATATGTGATATGTAGTAAGTGCAATATCACAGTCAGGCGCACTCACAATCTTTAGCGGACTCAGGTACTTTTGGCAGTAGGATCCTATTGGATGTCGTGCAGTAGCCTAATTTTGGATTTTTTTTTTTCTTGTGAACGTTCAAAGTCTAAGGTAAAAGATAAAAATTACAACTGTGGTAATAAAAAATTTAATTATAAAAAAATTATACTTCAAAAATTGTTACTATGCAGTACAGTTAAAATTTTTGAAATATAATTTTCTTTTACAGTTAAATTTTTTATCCTTATAGTTGCAATTTTTACCTTCTATCTTAAATTTTAAACCCTAAAAAAAATAAAATATAAAAAAGCCCAAAATTGAGCTACTACACCCCCTGCAATAAGATCCCCTACTATATCCAGATTCGTATTTTTGAGAGAGGACATATATCCTTTTAATTTTTTAAAATTCATATACATATAATATTAAAATGTAATATTATGTTCTTGCATTTTTTGAAACTTAAATTCATTAGACCCACTAAATTAATTAAATTTACACATGCATTTTTTTTTTATTTTTTTTATTTTAATTTGAACCCATTGAACTCATGCATGCATTTTTTTTTCTTTTTATTCATTTCTTTTATTTTTTTTCATTTATTTTCTTATTCTTTCCCTAATTTTTTCCTCTCTTCCTTTTATCCCTTCACATTTTCCTTTTTTTTTTTTTTTGCTCTCAATTGTTCTATATTCAATATATCCATGATTTTGATAGATTTTTGTAAATAATAGTTCTATAATAACTAAATAAAGTATAACTATGTTCAAATATTAATATATTGTTTTCAGTTAAGTCTAAACAATTATCTTCAAAAATATTGCAAAAATTTTTTGAAATCATTTTAGATAAAATAGTATTTGTAATGCTCTATCAAATATAGTCTTTTTTTTTTTCAAATTGATAGTCATAAATTTTTATATTTGATTAGATAAACTTTTTTTTCCTTTAATATGCTCTTTTGAGTTATTCATTGAACTATTATAATGTTGAGTGATGGTGTACTTTATTAGTATATTTTTGTTATGTATTATATGAAGATTGAGTAAATATAAAACTATATTTTCATGAGTATTTAAATAGTGAAACATGTTGATATTAATTAATATGAAGAACAATTCTTAGAATATCATCAATTTTTCAAACTTGTTTTTAGATTTAAGAGGAGAAAAGCCAATATATTACTAGTGAACTAATCTCATTTAACTCAATTTAAAAGTTCAGAGAGATTTTTTTAAAAATTTTGGGTAAAACAAAGGGAAGCATTTTATTTAAATAATATACTACAAAAGTAAAATTTTTTAAAATAGGATATGAAATAAATTTTGATGAGAAATTTCTTTTGCTCTCTATTTTAGGGTGTTAGCTCCTCTGCCAACAAAAAAAAAATATATTTGAGTCATAAATATAAATTAATTTATAAGTACAATCAAAGATTGTACTCTTTTTATTTTAAAATAATTGACGTCTATAGTAATTACACAAAAAAATTAAAGAAGATATTAAATAGCTTGAATTGTAAAAAAAAATTATAACTATATTTTACTAAAATATCTTTATATTAAAATATATAAAATATAAAATTATTTTTCTTCTTTTATTAATTCTCTAATTATCTTTCCATTTACACAGATACTCTTCCTCTTCCTATTAATAAGGGTAAATCTGTAAAAAAAAAAATTAATACTCTTTTAAAATTCTAAAACAACAATTATTTTAATATGAAAGGAGTACTTGATTCAATAAATTAGTTGACAACTCCTACTTGACCCAAACATTTTTAAAAGATAGCATTCACTTCTACAGGCCTGTAGATACAGTCCCAAGACTTTGCTATAGTGCGAGATATATATATATATATATATATATATGTGTGTGTGTGTGTGTGATTACTAAACCTGCACTGAAAAACTTTTCATATATTGTTGACATTTTGACCTATGCTTTGGGAGTTGGGATACATCCCCCATTATGTGAGGTGGGCTCTGAAATTTATTATTTCATGTGATTGAAAGAATCACGGGCATGGTAAAAACAAAAAAGTGGAACACTTTTATTTGTTTCCCCTCTTTTGGCGTCATTCTTATTTTCCACCTCTAAAAAGATTGAGTACCTATCAAATCACAATTGAAAGTAACATCTTCGAGAAAAAAATTCTTAGGGGTGAATCATCATTAAAAAAAAAGAGTTTTTATAACATTTAAAGACTAATCCAATAGCCCAATTTAAAAATGAGAACTTTTTGAAAATAAATTTTTTGATTTAAGAGTTGATAGTTTTAAAAAAAAAACTATCTTTATTACTATTTTTACTAAAAAAACCAAATCTATCTTATTATTTTTTGTGTTCAGAATTTTCTTTTTACTTTGTTCAATATTACAATTTTTTCTAGACAATTTTAATAGAGTATCCTCTTACATCAATTTAATGCCTTTAAAATTTTATTTTCAAAGTGCTTGTAGAAGAAAAGAATCCAATTCAAATTACTAAAATTTTTTTTTTTTTAATTGAACTAACTCCTTTTCAATATTTATTGTGTTTTGCCACACCTTATCTTGGGTTTTATTTTGGTTTTTGTTAATTAGACGGACAAAAACATATGGGTTCTTGGACCTGGACCAGTGGACCATATAGAACATTTTGGATTACAATGTTTTGAATAGAAACATACAAACTAACGAAATAGGATGTAGACGAGCAACAACTCTGATTTTTCATATCAATCTCAAACAAATGTCCATATTGATCACTCATCAAAACCTTTTACTAAGCTTGAGATTGAATTGGCTATATTTCAAATGAGGGTTTGAAAGCTTTAGGTAGTGTTTGGTTGGAGGGTTTTGGAGGGAAGGGGAGGGAAGAGGAGAGGAAGGAAACCCTCCCCCTTGTTTGGTATAAAAAAATTGGAGGGGAGGGAAGGTAAAAAAATATTGCCTCCCTCCCCTTCAAAAGTCAGAATTTTTGAAAGGGAGAGAAATTTTTTAATTTTGTTTAAACAAATTACCCATATTTTGTTTTTACTTCAAACATAATATAGATTTTATTTTTTTAATAGGGTTCAAGATAATTTTTTATAAAAATAAAAAATATTTTTGAATAAAAATAAAAAAATTATTTTTTATAATAAAAAATAAGAAATTTTTTTTTTATAAAAATATCTTTAAAAAGAATTAATTTTAATATTATAAAGGTATAATTGTTCATTAATCCCTCCCCTCCTCAACCAAATAACATATCATTAAAATCTCTTCCCTCTCCTCCTCTCCCTTCCATTGAACCAAATACTCAATTAGGTCTGTATAGTATGTTATTTATCTTTTCTAAGTCATCAAGGGACACCTAATTAAATTGGAATCCCCTACAAATTTAAAGGCTTTCATTTACTTAGTCTGCGTAATACTATATATTAATTTATATCGAATCTACTTGCTAGCAAACTAAAATACATAATGAGTGAGATCATCACTTCATTCAAAAATACTCATTTGGGATGATAACATTATAATTGCAACGGAGTTATTTCACTACACCTTGTCGGTGTAAACAGATGAAAGAAATTTATGGCACTAAATTCATCTTCACAACGCCAATCACATCACTTTCTAATTTTTTTTTTCTTAGCAAAATCTTATAAAAAAAATTACCAGTGTACTTCTTGAAAAATTTTGATAGGGAAACGCATAACTGTTGTGAAGTATAAGGTTCTCTCAATCCATTAATAACTATATGTTATTCATATTTCAAAGAATTTCTCAGGCAAGTTTCAATCAGTAGATTTCTAAAAGAGTGGTGGGCAATATCATTCGACGTTGTTGCTTTGTGAGTAGATTCTATTGTATAATTCTAAGTTTTACAGGTTTTTCTACCTTATATTTTTATTATTTTTGTGAAATAGCGTGATTTCTTAAAATTTAAAATTTCAATTTTATCAATGTTCAATCAAAAAAATATTTTAATTATATTGAATCTATTGGTTTATAAATTGTTGACATATGTATGGAATTAATGGGAATAATTCCAAGGAATTTTCTATAATTATTATGTGGGTTACATTTGATAAATGTTTAAGTATGAATTGAATTAATGTGATTTTATATATGATGATAATGTTGTTATGAAGGGATTATCTACAAACCACTACTTGTTAACATCAACTCTACTAGCCTTTAGTGCATCATGGGAAGATATGCTAGTTAGTAGAGGAGGTAGAAAATGCTAGTCTTATGTGAAAGCTATCACATGTGAAAGAAAGAGATGAGATTACATACGTTGATGGCCCATAAGTATTAGTTATTTATTCTCATACGTTGTGTATCCATTATTGTTGGTTACTTATCTATGTTAGCTCTATTACCATGGCTATTATTTTATTATGAAAAAAGTCCTTTAACGTAAAGATTTTTGAAGAAGTATAGTTTAAAAATTCTTCAACATATTTTTAGAAAGTTACATATTTATTTGATTTTTATCATATTTTTACTTGATCCTAATCATTGTATCATTACATGTTTAATATATATTTTCATGTTTGGACATTTAAAATTTGTTCATTCATTGAGAAGCATAAATTTTCTATTTAAAAATTTATTACAAGATATTCATTTATGATATTTCATTTTTTCATTTATTTATATACTCACTATTTTATTTATTTGAAGCTAGCCTCTCTTGAATGAGCCCACATTGTTCCATGTGAGTGTTACACATTTTATTGTCTTTACAGGATCAAATTGTACATCTAGATGTTGCCCTACAACAATCGCAAGGAGGATTCCCCATCCTTTGTGTACGTCGATTTAGTTAGTTTAATTAGTAGTACTTAAGAATGGAGCTCCCGTGCTTTATTGTTGAATGTGAACTGTTATAGAAATTTCAAAATATCCGAATTTCAGGAGATACTCTTTTTGCTTTATGTGAAGTCTGATAGTATTGGAAAAACACAAGTTCAAGTAACGAATGTAAGATCCATCTCACAATCCATACCAGTCACTTCTGGTTCTAGAGTATGACAAAGGTAAAAATTAAATCACTTATAACTTTAAAAAAGTGATAACAAATTCATATTCTAACAAAAAAAAAAGCAAAAAAGATAAAAATGTTAAGAGTAAGATGATGATAAGCACAAAATAAAGTAGTGAAAATGATAAAAAAAACCACTTGTAATCTAAAAAATCTGAGTGATAAGAAATTTACATCATTAAATAAATTTTTTTTTACTCTATCGTTAAAAAATGAGATCTTTAGATCTTCTAAAATAATTGAGATTTAAAATTACTCATAATAAATATTTTCAACACAGTCCCAAAATGTAATTTTTCCTATCCTTAGAAAAAGAAAAATCCATGGCTCGGAGAAAAAACACATACCTTTCCCCTTTTCTCTTCTGCACCACACCCTCCTCTCTCACACTTCCCATCCTTCCAAACAACCCAGGCGCTCTTCCATTTTCACTCCTTTAAGCACGCACCAGCACAGATAGAGTGGTGCACTGCATAACATAACCATCGCCACTGCTGTCACCGAGTATATCATTTGATTCCTTTAATTTCTTCACATGCTTTTTTACTTACATTACCTATATTCGTCAATATAAATTTGCAACCAAAAAAAGATTCATATAATTCAGATCAAAAAAAAAATTTCAACAGAAAATTCTGTCAAAATTATTCTTTCCCAAAAACATACAGAAAACAACATTAAAACCCTCAGGAAAGTTAGGGAACAAAATTTAGCATAATCACTGCACCATGACAAACAAAATGACAACTTAGCTATCATAAATGGATATAAAAATGACCCAAAATTTGAGCCATCTATCTTCTTCGCTTCTTCTGTCTCAACTCAGGAAATTGAAGAGGGACGGGAAGCGTGGCATACCACAAACTATTCTGGCGCAGAATCTTGCAACCCAGGTTCTCATAGCGTTGTCTAATAGGCAATGAACCCATCCTGAGGTCCTTTGTTATATCCGTGTAGTCTGATCGGAATTGATCAGAGAATAGAGTGAGCACCAAGATATAACTAATGAGAAGATTAATCTTCTCCGGAGGCAGCCTTTTTGATTCAGAAACAGCAAACATTGTCGAAAACTTATGACGCAGAATGCTTGGGATTTTGTGGCCCTTTGCAGAGGAAGCACCATCAATAGAGTGCTGATCTTTGAACTTTATAAGATGATTGATATATGAGAATATGCAAGAGAATTTCCTCTTTTCGGACTCATCCTATAGAAATAGACATCGGATAAAATATCAGCTGAAAAAAATGAAAAAAAAATTCAGAATATGGATTTAGAACTGGAGTTTAAAAAATTTAGAGTTCAGTATCTCAGAAATATTGTGGGGTACTCATATGAACTAAACAAAATTTGACACAGGCTTTCCTGCTCCCTTCAACAGTTACAGTAGGGTTCAATATAATTTTTTCACAGCTTCTCCAATTCCCCAAGAATAAGAATTTTAAAAATGTGGCTGTAGATATATTGTGTAATACTTAATATAGCCAAAGTTTTCTGCCCTTCAATAATATAAGCAGGTGGACAATATTAACTAGAACAGCAAAGCAATTATTCATCCAACTCTGGTTTCCAATGACCAAGAAACAACTGACACTCAATTTAATTTGTTGTGAAATTAGGATTTTACAGCATAAATACCTGAATCTCCTTTAACCTCTCTATCCTGTTGCAGATAAATGTCGGGTAACCTTTGAACTCTGCTCCATCCTGTTGCAAGAGATTATAAATATCTTCAAGGTAATCCCACTCTACCTTAGGTATAATCTTTTCCAGAGGATATGCCTGCTCTGGTTCAGTGGCAGAAACATCATATGGTGGTATATTGCGGGAAACATTAGCATCAAGACTTTCCAGAGCCTGTTTGTTTACAACAACATTTTTCATTTTCAGATCCAAATCCTTTTGAGATTCAGGATCATCTTCCCGTTTGAGAGCTTGCAACCTTTTAGCCTGCAGTAAAATGCAAATTTTAAATGTAGTTTAAGTATTACTATCAGAGACCTAATATCAAGCTCACTCATTCATATTTTCTTAGATTAAGTTATGTCTCACGCCATGAACTTATTATTTGTCACAAGAAATAATCTTCACCAGAAAGAGCAATTTCATTAATATTAATGAGGTTAATAGTGGCACTTCAGAGTTCCCATAAGCATGGACACCACATTATTTATTCATACAATTTTGCTAATATCTCTAACAAGGTGAAGTAAATAAATAAAAATATATCAAGACAATAACACTTTTTCCCAAGCAGAATTAATTGATGTCCAGTTAACCATAAAGGGAAATAAAGTAGCTCTTCTACTAGGCTCATGAGCCACCACATCTGTCCTTATTTATAAACTAACACCATTGCAAGTTCGTGTCTCAATACACACACAGACACACAGACGCACATATACATGCACGTATGGCACACAAGAATGATAATTCCATTCCTACCTTCATTCCATATGAATGAGGATTTCAAAAGTTTGGTACACAAGGAAGAACAAGAAAAGTTGATTCCATTCCAACAATTAATTCTGCATAGGCAGGAGTCACCATTCCATCCCAGAGTGGGAATGGCAGTCCTGGCAACCGGAAATGAGTTACCCTCTTATTTTCTATCTTTATTAATATTTATTTAGATATATTATGATTCCATGCTATGATGATCCCATGTACCAAATTTAATTTTAAAAAAAAATGAAACAAATGAAACAAACATGGGAGTAGGAATAGCCATTTTGTTCCATCTCATTCACATTGTGCTCTTGGATGTCAGTCATAACTATTACACTCACTTATATCGATTTTCCTAATAAATTTAGGAAGCTTTTGTTGGTAAAAGAAGCCAAATGGATGACTATTATCAATAAGTGAGAATCTACCTCTTTTATTGACTTCTTTGATCCCCACATAATAGTAGCCTCTCTAGCTTTCTCTGCCTTCTGCTTTGATGTAAGCTCTCCAACGGTGTTTGCAGGTTCTTTATCAGAATATTCTAAGCCTCTCACTTTAGGATCCAATCTGAATATCTGAACATGCAGTTCCCAAGTTATACGTTTACTTCCTAAACTACTACTTAACTGGATAAATTATTACTTTCCCAAAAAGTAAAAAAAAAAAGAAGAAGCATGTATTTTCATGATTACCTTGTTAGCAGCAATAGGCACAACCTTCAGGGTCTGGGTTTCTTTATCAAAAACTCCAAGCGCATACATGCACCTCTGTCCAGCTGTGGCCTCACCAGAGTAACTGGTGCCAACAAAATCCACCGACGACCCATTAGGGCTCACCACAAGCTGCAACCTTTTGGACATTTTCTTGTTTCGGTAAACCTTAATACTTGTAGAATTTGACCCAGATTCGGAATCGTTGTCTAAGTTCTTCTGAGGATTGAACCCAGAAGGAAAATAACCAACTATGGGAGGGATTTTTTCTGGGTGGTCATGGAGGATTTGTACCTTAGCCTGTACTGGTGGGCGCTCCTTTTTCTTCTTTTTCTTTGCCTTCTTGGTTAGTGGCTCTAACTCCTGTGGATGCTCCGTGTTTTCAACTTGGGATTTTGTATCTTCAGCATCTGAGTCCATTGACTGAGAAGAAAAGACGACTCAAGATGTTTCAGGCTTTCAGCTGCACTGCAAAACAATGAGGCCGGGTTGAATAGATTAAACCCTTAAAACCTCCCAACTCCCACTCTCCCGTGAAAGAAATATAAATAAATCAAAATAGATAACCAAGCAAAGTATTAGGCCAAATTGCTACTTTCATCCCTTAACTTTATTAAATATTTCATTTTGATTCTTAATTTGTAATCTCTTATTTTTAAAAAAATATTGATAAAAATTATTTTTCAACTAATGATGAAAAACACAAAGTAATCTTTCTTATCAATATTTTTAAAATTAGATCAATCACCCAATCAATGGAGGTATCAGATCATAGTTTACTGATCTAACCATGATTCAACTAATAATGATTATATATATTTATATATTAAAAATATAATATAATAAATAATAACAATCACATATGAACAAATTTTGAAGTAAAAAAAATGTCCAGTTAAAGCCAAATGTCCTCATCAAGCAATTCAAGCTTTTAAGAAAAGTTTCAAAATCAGAACTGAATCCACTGATGCATTCTGACCCCCAAAAAAAAATTGCACACACAAGCGCGCGTACATATTTCTTTATATATATACATAGCCTTTTCAACATATTGCCATCAAATTTAGAAGTTTAGAAACACAGATTTCATACACTAATATCAATAGTTGCCGTGCCTGCTACCAAATACTATATTTTTATATGACACAAACAATCAAGATCATCTAACATGAGGAATCTGAAGCGATGCATATCAAATAATCCTCAAAAACCCAACATTATAATGTGGCACAGGAGGAAAGCATCAGTAATATGGGAAAGTCCTTTAATCCCCGTTCCACTGATTCAAAGGCATTACAAACGAAAGATATGCAATCAACCATGGGAGAATTTTCCACCAGCCGATCTCGGCGGGGACCCTGAAATTTTAATAAAAATAATATAATTGGAAAAAAAAAACCCTTATATTTAATGCTCAAACATCTTGTTCAAGTTCTACAACAAGCTAAAATCAAGCTTTAAAAAAAAAGGAATTCAAGCCATAACACCAGAATAACACTGTCAATGGCTTATGGAACAAAATATGAAGCTAATATTCACACTAAACAGAGAACTCAAGCGATGCAACTAGAACCATCAATGGTTTATGAACCAAAATAGGAAGCTATATTCACTCTAAACAGAGAACCCAGCCAACATAACACCAACCATGGTCAGGAACAAAAAATGGGAAGATTTCACACTTAAACAGAGAACTCAAAATGGGGAGTTGAGTTTCAAAAATTGGAGAAAAGGGTTAAAAGATTACCTCTCTCGGTGTAGGCCGAGAGCTCCAACTCGCCCAAGACACACGGAGGGCAAGCTGCAGAAAACGGCGAGGATGCAGCGCCGAATCGTCTTCTCCAGCAAAGCTCCTTCTGGCGTCGAGGTCGCGACGTCGGAGAACTTATATAGAAGGGTCTCGTGACCTCCTGCTCTGAAAAATAGGTATTTTCCCTCTATTCGATTTTTGCTCGGCGTTCCCCGAGAGCGTGAGCGTGAGGGTGTGTGCAAGCCTACCGTTCTTTTTATCTTTTTTTTTTTAATGCTACTAGGTAATGAAAGATGGGCCAGGCCTTATAAGTTATAAATGATGGGTTGATTTTTTAAATTTTAAATAAAATTAAAAATAAGAATAAAAAGATTAAAAATGGCAAATGTTAATAGTGTGTATGTGTATATATATATAACTTCTAAAACATTTATATAAAATCGATGGGAGCATGACTTTGAGTATAAGGAGCATGATCTTCATTCTCGTTCTTGAACTAAGAGAAATTTGACTTTTGTCTCCATTCCTGAATTAAAAGAAAAAAATTTTATCTTTGTAAAAAAAACCTCTAAATACAGAATCTTAAATGGAGTAATGCCTATAAGATTTTTGAATTTATAGAATTTTTGCTATCCCTAAAAGTGGAATTTGAAAAGGAGACAAGAAAACTTGTACCAAAAACACATAAAAAACCAACTAGGAAAAATTAGAGGGAAGGGAAAACATTCTCATCTTGTTAATTTTTTTAAATAAAAAGAGTAAATAACCCTCTCATTCTTTTAAAAATATTCAAAGTATACATTACTTTCTTGTGTTTTCAGATTATTCTGATGGACCAAATCATAATAGGTCTTAGAATATTTAAATTTATAATAGAAAGACAAAAGAAGATACAAAAAGAAATGAAAGAATGGTTTATGGTAAGGTGTCCAAGGAGGAATAACTAATTATCAAGATGAAAGTTTGAGTGGATGAGCTAGAGGAGAGAGAATATAAGATGGGCATTGGTCTATTAGGAGGATATAGTCTTCATTGTGGTGAGTAAAAGGCAAGGAGAATATCAAGAAGTTGTGAAAAGACTTTACCTTTCAAAAGCCAAAGACTTAATTTCATTTTTTTAATTGTTTTCTTTCAATTTTCTTAGCTTGTAACCATCCAGCTACTCTATTGTCACTATTCAAGTACTTTTATTTCAAAATTCAATAAGAGAAATAGAGTCACAATAATTTGGTATTATAGTCATTCCTTCCCAAGAATGTTAAACACACAAATGGAGTAGAGAATGGATTTAGTGGAGAAAAGGGTAGAAGAAGTACGAACTTACGTGATGATAGTAATGAAAGTGTTAATGGATTTAAAGGACAAAGTGATGGAATTACATAGCCTAACATGAAACACTAATAAGGGAAGGGAAAGGAAAATGCATTTAGCCAGCAAGCATTACAATCAAATTTAGATAAGGGAATCCCTGTCATAGTTGGTTTGGAGCAGATATCTTGATTGAAAAGGTTAAACTATAGTTATTCACTAGACATGACCTAATTGGATGGCTACTTTGGGTGGAATGTTACTTTTATGTGAATAGTGCAAGTAAGGATGAGAAATTTGAGGTTGTAGCAATGTGCATATAAGGTAAGGCCCTAAACTGCCTTCAATAGATGGAAACTCATAATCTAGTTGAAGAATTTGGTTGAATTTAAAAAGGAGTTCATAATAAGGTTTCATTGTAGGCAACTGGGTGATGGATATGAAATGCTCATGACATTGAAACTAGATGGATCAATGTCAGATTATAAAGAAAGCTTTTAAATGT
Organism: Erythrophleum ivorense; assembly: GCA_026724425.1. Taxonomy (NCBI): domain Eukaryota; kingdom Viridiplantae; phylum Streptophyta; class Magnoliopsida; order Fabales; family Fabaceae; genus Erythrophleum; species Erythrophleum ivorense. Next base: position 43,146,560 of record JAIUCV010000005.1, read on the forward strand.
TATTTGTAATGATGAAAAAGGTACCAGAGTAAGTGTTGGTTAGAGTTTTCAATAATAGACTAAAGGAAGAGATTTAAGTTAAGGTTAGAATGATGCAATCCAATTCTCTAAAGCATCTTATAAACTTGGCTTTTAAGGTGGAAGAACATAATATAGTGCCAAAACAAGTCATAGGGAAGAAGATTTCTAAAGTCATTAAGGCTAATATGAAGCCAAAGTGGCAAGGGTTTAGGTAAAATTTCCTAAAGTTTCCAAATCCCGTAAAAATGTAGAAACGTATGTTACCTTTTGCCAATTCTTGAAGTCCTAATACCAAGGGGGTAGTGAGAGTAAAAAAGGAAGTAGGTCCAGTATCTACATTCCTATAACCATTAAGGAAGGAAATACTGATTCACACAAACTTTCATATGTAGAAATTATTAAGAGAAAAGAACAAGGGCTTTATAGTTGTTAATTGTTTTTATTGAAGAAAAGGAGGAAAATGACAAGTTAATAGGTGGAGAATATGTGAATAAAGGGGATAAAAGTTTACAAATCATAGAGTTATCTACAAATTCTATTGTAGGAACTAATGGGCACCAAACCATAAAGCTTATAAAGATAATTAATAGTGAATCTGTTTTAGTTCTCATAAATAGTGGTGCCACTTATAACTTCTTCTTTTCAAGTTATTGAGTCAAATGTAGTTGACTATTTAGAGGACAAGAAAATATGCAATTATAATAGGTAATAGATATAAGATTTTTGGAAGATGAGTATGAAAAAATTTAGAGTTAGAGCTTCAAGGGTTTGAAGATTCAACATGATTTTTATCCTTTTAACCTAGAAGGGGGTAGAACTGGTACTTGGGATTGAGTTACTATAATCACTTAGGGAGACAAGGGTGAATTAGAGGCAACTTACAATAAAATTTATGGTAAATGAAGAATGTGTATGTTTGAAAAGAGACACATCATTGATCAAGGCCTTATTGTCTTTAGACTCTATAATTAAAACCATTTAAAGGGAATGGCAGTGGTACTTGATAGACTATTGTGAGTTATTAGTGTAAGAAAAGTAGCCAGATGAAGCCTTTAAAATTCTAGAGTTGTTGCAAGAATTTGCTAGTATATATGAGTAGCCAAAAGGCTTACTTGCCGATCACTTTAAGGACAATGCTATTTTGGTCAAACTTGGAGAGACCATCCCTAATGTTTGACCTCATAAATATGCCTATTCACAAAAAGTAGAAATTGAACAACTAGTCAAAAAGATGTTGGTAGCTAGCAACATTCATCCTAGTAGTAGTCCATACTCTAGCTCGATGTTGTTAGTAAAAAATAATGATAAAAGTTAGAGATTTTATGTTTGGTGTAAGGCTTCAAAAAAATGTTGTTATCCTAAATAAATTCCTCATTTTAATTATTGATGAGTCATTAGATGAGTTGGATGGAGCTACTATTTTTTCTATACTGGATTTGAAGTTTGGATACCATTAGATTCAAGTTAAACTTAGAGATGAAGAAAAGGCAACTTTTAAGACACATTAAGGACACTATGAATTCATGGTATGTCGTTTAATTAGACAAATGCATGACATTTTAAAACCATATTTGAGGAAGTTCATCTTAGTTTTCTTTGATGACATATTGGTATATAATTCTAATTTTCCAACTCACTTGATACACTTGAGAACTATTATTGAATTAGCAATTAGTGATTAATAGGAAGGAATGCATCTTTGGATAGCCAAAGCTAGAATAATTGGGACATATAATTTTAGCAAAAAAGATGGAAACAAATGCAGCTAAAATAGAAACTATGATTTCTTGGCTTATACCTAAAGATATCAAGGTAGTATGAGGATTTTTTAGATTAATTGGATATTATAAAAGGTTTGTTAAGAATCACAGTAAGATAGATGCTTTTTTCATTGGGTTGCCTGAGAAAAACACTTTTAGATAGAGTAAAAAAGCAAAGAGAACTTTTGAGACCTTAAAGAAAGTTATGACCTCTAATTCTATGCTTACTATACCTAGTTTTTCTCAGCCATTTGAGATTGAAATAGATGCTTTAAGCCATGGCATAGGTGTTGCACTTATGTGATAAGGAAAATCTATAGCATATTTTAGCCAAGTCTTATTAATAAGGCTTAATAAAATTTTATTTATGAGTGAGAGTTGATGGCAATTGTTTAAACAATCAAAATGTGGATGCATTATCTCTTGAATCACCCATTTAGTAGTATAATAGACTAAAAAGCTTTTAAGTTTTTGTTAAAATAGTAAATAATTTATTCAGATCAACAAAAATAGGTCTCCAAACTAATGGAATATAAGTTTGAGATTCTTTACAAGCTTGATTATGAAAATAGGGTGGCTAATGCATTATCATGTAAGGAGGAAACAATGGAATATAAGGCTTGTTTTCTATGGAATTATGAGAAAATGGAAGCCTTATATGCTGAAATAAAGAAAGATGAGAAGTTAAGCTCCATTGTGTAGCAATTGATAGCTAGGCAACAGGTACATGTAGGTTATAACTTAAGGAGAGGTTGTCTCTTCTACAATGACCTAATGGTAATTTCAAAAAAATCACCATTGATTAAACATTGCTAGAAGAATTTCATGCATCCCTCATTCTTGGGCATTTGGGGGATTTACATACTTATAAGCAGTTATCCACAATCCTTTAATAAAAAGGAATGAAAAAGGATGTACAAGATTTTGTTGCTAAGGTGTGCAAAAAAACAAACATCAAGTCCAATCATGAAAGAGGTAGCTAAAATCTTTGTGAAAGAAGTGGTTAAGTTGCATGATTTTCCAAATCAATTATGTCTAATCGTGGCTAAGTTTTCATGAGTGAATTTCAACAATAACTATTTAAGATGACTGGTATAACATTGAAACATAGCTTTGGATATCACTCGACAATTGATGGGTAAATAGAGATTGTAAATAAAAGCTTAAAGACATATTTGTGTTGCTTTATAGAGGACAAATTGAAACAATGGGCTAAGTAGTTACCTTGGGTGGAATTTTAGTTTAATAACTCTTGTAATTGATTAACAAGGATGATAACATTAAAGTACTATATGGCTGAGATCCTCCCACTTCATTCAAACTAGAAGATGTCTACTTTGTTATGGAAGAGGTTATGAGACCATCATGGTCCAAAATCAAATTCTAACTCAATTAAAAGATACCTTGGACAAGGCACAAGAGTATATGAAGTTGCAAGCTGATAAAAATAAGAAAAATATGAGGGATATGGTATATCTTAAGGTCATATCTTATAAGCTAAAATCTTTGTTAAAAAAAAATAAATGAGAAGTTGAGTCCTAGGTTCTAGAGATCATACAAAGCCCTCAAAAAGTCAGGACTAGTGACTTATTAGCTAAAGCTTCCTTCCATCATTAAAATTCATCCTGTATTCCATGTATCACAATTAAAAAGGACCATTCACTCTATTGAATCATTTGAAGAAATTCTTACTTTTTGACTAATGAGATGGAATTGCAAACTAAACTCAAAGTTGTTTGAAAGACAAGGAAATTAACCAATGGAGAAGTGGAAATGTTGGTTAAATGGTTTAGGATACTTGAGTTTGAAAATACATAGGAAGCCTATGATACTATTCTACAACAATTCCTTGATTTTTACTTTGAAGACAAGGTGAAGCTAGTGAGGGTATTGATGGACCTAACCATAATCGACCTTGGAATATTCAAACCTATAGTAAGAAGACAAAAGAAAATATAAAAAGAAAAGAAATAATGGTCCTTAGTGAGATGTCTAGGGAGAAATAACTAACTATCAGCATAAAAAGTTAAGCGGGTGAGCTGGAGGAGAGAGATAATGTTTAACGTAAGATGTACATTGGTTTGTTAAGAGGTTGTAGTCATTATTGTGTTGAGTATAAGACGAGAAGAATATAAAAAAGTTGTGGAGAGACTCTAGCTCTCAAAAGCCAATGAGTTTATTTCATTTTCTTAGTTAACCAACCACTTTATCTGAGTAGTTTTATTTTAGAAATTCAATAAAAAAAAATAAAGTTTCAACATTGACACGTATTCCTTAAAAATATGACTAAAATACTTTTTAAAAATAATATTAATCTTTTATTAATTAAAAAATATATAATTTTTTTTCAAAATATATTTTGTTTTAATATAGAAAATAGAGGTTTTTAAACCTAGAAATATGGTTCTTGAACAAGTGAAACAAAAAGGGAATTATGAATATTTTTATTAGCCAACATGCTAGACTTTGCTTCTCTTTTAGGTAGTCACTAGATTGCTAAAATCATCAATGACATGGCGAAGAAAGTGAAGCCATATAAGTGAAGGGTTAATTTTGTTACCATGAATTAGAATAGAAGATTTCTTGCATATAAGATTAGATTGAAGAATTGGGTTTTAGAGAGAGAGAGAGAGAGAGAGAGAGAGAAGGGTTTCAAAATAGAGAGGAAGAATAATAAAAGAAGGGGAGAGAGAGAAAAAAAAAGTAAAAAGAAAATTAATCACTTAGCATAAAAAAAGAAAGCACATAAAATGTTATGGAAGCAATTCACAACAAATAGCTAACAAAAGTAGATAAATCCTTTATAATAATTTCAAAAGTTGAGGAATTTTTTTTCTAATAATATAGGCAAAGATTACCTTACATGAATAAAAACACTAAAATATGGCATTATAATTATGCCATGATATCATTGACACATCCTTAATGCATTATATAATCATTTTATCTCACAATTATTCTTGAAGCAGCATGATCCAAGTTGTTATAAATCCTACTAGCAAATTGTATAGGTCTTGTGCCAATATTTCTAATGCATAATCCTTGATATTATCCCTTGTAATCAACATGTAATGAGTTTTAGAAAGAATAAAAAACCATAGAATGAAAAAGGATGGTGAATTAGTCACATTATGCTAAAATAAGAATAAAATGCCTCTTCTTGTAATAACTAAAAAAGATTGTTTTTTGCTAACTAGAGCTTCCTCCTCCCATCCCAATGTTTGGATCAAATAATTCTTATACAATGATTATCTTCATGATTTGTCCTAACTCATCCTTAGTAGAATATACCACTCCATCACTTAGAGTCACATCACTAAGCAACCTGTTACCATTCACTTGTACAAGTTTTTCTATCATAAATGTTTAAGCCATAGCATTTTGTGACATCAAATGTTAAGAATGATGAATCACTTCCACTAGGAGTAGATGAAAATTTTGCAAAGCTACCCTATTGTGAAAGTACCAATTAGTATTAGCATAAATAAAACAAAATTAGTATATTCATTGTACCCCTAAAGAGCATCCAAAACTTCAGAAAACAATCTTGCAGCTATAATGTAATATTTAATGGTTGCAAACATTTAGTTCTAATTGTTAATAGTGACGCAAACCACACAACTCTAGCAAAGGTGTATTGTATTAAAATATTGTGATTATTTCCTCACTATTGTGACAAAAGGAGAAGAGTTATCCAATCTTAGATAATGTCGTACCAAAACATTAGTCACCAATAGTGCATTAAATAAAAGTTTCTAGTTGAATAAAATAACTTTATATGATACTTGCAATTTTCATAAAGTTTTTCATTTTGTAAAGTAATCTGACACTGAATTAGATAATAATTGAGTTAATCTCTTATATCCTTTTGCCATAGTGTATTGTCTAGAGGCATTGCCTATCCACCAATGTTTGTTCTCAATCCTTATAATAGATATAGGTTGCCATATAATTTGTTGAACCACATTTGGTGTGTAATAGATAGACAATTTATCCTCATTCCAAGTCCTTTTATCATACAAAATATGGTCCTTATCTATCATGAACCTATTTGATGGATCTGATTACATTTGCCACTATAAAAGGGTATTTGAGATGAATGTGCAGACCATCACTCATTTGCCATCACAACTTGGAGAAAATTAATGATCTGACTTTGTTTATATCTTGTCACATCCAAGCTATATTAAAATCTAATGTTAATTGTCCTAGACATACATCCCTATAACATTTTGGTCATAATACCCTATGAAATAAAGATTTATGTCTAAAGTTCATTAGGTTCTAGATATGCTTTGTTAATAATGCCAAATTCATTTCATGAGCTTATTGGATCTCTGATCTACTCATTTATCACAATTGACAAAGCTTTTCCCATTTTAACAAATGAACTCGTAGTTTATTTTGTTTATACCCTTAAAAGAAATTGAGAATCATAGAGTTAATTTTATAACAATATTTTTTAGATAATTCAAATTATGAGAGTGAATATATGACATCCAAATTTACCTTAGATTTAATGAGAGTAAGATGAGTTGCTTATGATAATAGGATTGCTTTTTAAGATTGTAATTTTGAATACCATATTTTATAGGAACATTTCAAAAATAAAAAACACACATATTAAATTAAGAATTATTTATTTTAGATTTTATTTGATTTTTATTTTTTCCATATTTAAAGTCATGGTTTAATTTTGAGTGTACTCTAATTTAATTTTTTCAGCATTTTCACCTCTTTTAGTTATAATTAATTTCATTTTCAGTTCAATTTTTGTATCATTTTTGTTATTTAAGTCATTTACTTTTTAGTCAATTATAATTTTGAGTTATTAATAAAAAAACAAAAAAAAGAGAAAAGAGATCCAGATTTTAATAAAGAGACCCAACTTGAAATAACCCAAAACCAAATATAGTTTTGAAAAGCCCAAATTCAAAGGTCTCAAAAAATTATTAATAATATTTTAAAAAACAAAAAACAAGGAGAGAATCTGATCTGTAGGTTCACGTCAATCGCAAAAAAAACGCAACGATTGGAAAGATGTAGTGAGAACAAAAATTGGCCTTTTTTTGAAATTTTTTGAAAAAAGAAATTAAAGTACAAAAATGTAACACAATTAAAATATTTTAAAATATAATTTTTTTATAATTATAATTACTTAATTATTTAATTTTGATTTTAATTTTTATCTTGTAATTTAGAACTTGAAAAGGAGCTCCAATTTTAGCTGGCTCAGGCGACTGGAGAGGCAGGCGACTGGAGGGGATCCTGCCGACAAAAAAGCAGAACTACGTTGCTTCCAGCCCTTTTTCTTGCAATACCAAAAGATGCGCGTGAAGAAGCAAAGGAAAGGAAGGTTGTGTAAACTCACAAGCTGCTGCTACGACAAATTTTGGGGGAAGATTTGAGTAAGCAATTCTGGAACCCTAGTGTTTGGCTATAAACTGAGAGAAGATTGGAAGAAGGAGGACGGCCAAATTTTCAAAAGCCAGAGCAGTAGAGGAATTGAGGACGGCCAAACTCATCTGCTTGTGAACTTGCTGGTTCCCTGACTATTGCTGCTAGTCCATGACGTTCTCATCAATCTTTCAGGTTGGTTCAATCTGTTGATATGCCTTCTTTCTTTTTTTAATATTTCTTACTTCCATGGGTTGGCTATGATGATTTCCTTCATGGTGTCTCCCCCATTCCACTGATTCATAGAAATCTCAGCTTGATTTGACTCTTTCAACTTGGGCAATATGTCGGGATTTACGGTTCTTCCTCTTTCCTTAATTCATGCTAATTTTTCTTTCATTTTTTCTCTATCCAAATATTCAAAAATCAAGTGGGTGAAAATTGATTAGCTAGGAAAATTGTGAGCAAGGATTTTTTTTTTCTGTGCTGCAATTTACCTATAATTTGTCTCGGTAATTCGTCCTTCTATGATTAGCTTGACAACTTTGTGACTGAATTTTTTTTTTTGAACTTTATGCTTGTCTTTGATCTGCTTGATAAAATGCCTGAAAGAAAGGATACAGCAAATGAGTACTGAGTAGTGACTGTGTTTCGCATGGTTATAAATTCTGAGCCCGTTGTTTGATCTTATGTTTTAATTTGTTTAACTTTTATCAGATATTGTTGCTGGTATTTAGGTGTAACTTAGTTTTTTTTTTCCCTCTAAATTTGTTCAACTTTTGTTATATTGCTTAATGCTGATTAAGTTTAGATTCTATGCTAATACAATATCATGATGCAATATGTGGTTATCAAACTAAAAGGCTTCCTGATTAAGGCCTGTTATATGTGTAGTATCACACTTACGCCCATTTGCTGTTGGAGGGATATCTGCAGGTCAAATATCTTCGGAATAATTTGGTAGCCCATGGTTTTAAGTTGTTCTGTCAAGGTGCAAAGTAATGAGGATTAGTGACTAGCAAAATCTGCAAATTTCTTTATGATATATCTTTCCTCACAAGGTTCAACATTAAAATTACAGTCCATAAAATATTCCTTTTAAATATCAGAAAAGTAAAATTAATGTCATGTCTACCATCGAAAACTTATAGTTAAAGCAAAGGAAATTTTCGATTGCTAAATTTGTAATAGAGGCCTGTGAAGCGCACACACACATTAGGATAATGCCTTGTGTTTTTCTTTGGAAGAGGCTCATCAAATGGGGAGTTTAAAAAAGTAGGATCTGAGTCTGATACGCATGCCAAGATATTGTAAGTCTACAATCATAAACGCCACACCACATCCTATGTTTTTGGAAGTTTGAATTGCTATGATGCAAGGGATTTGAGGCTTTGTGTTAAAGTGAAAAATAGCATAAAGTAGTATATAAAGCTGTAGTTGCCCATATACTATTATTCACTCAACTTCATATTCCTTATACTTGAATACAGAGTTCTGCATGTTGCTATTTTTGATAAAGCCACATTGTCAAGCTTCTTATAGTTATATGCATTTGGGTTCTTGATGCCTATACTACAATGCAGATAGACTTTTTTGATGATACCAGAAGCCATTGCATCACTTTTGCACCACTGCTCCAAAATGAAGGCTTTTCGGCAAGGTCTTTCCCTTCATGCTGCTGTTTTGAAAATAGGCTTGCAATCTAATGTTTTCATCTCCAACCATGTTCTCAATATGTATGCCAAGTGCGGCTACATCTCCCTTGCACGCCAAGTGTTTGATGAGATGTTTGAACATAATCTTGTATCTTGGTCAGCTATGATAGCTGGATATAACCAATGTGGGAAGCACTGGCTAGCACTTGATCTGTTTTCTAAAATGCAGCTTGCAGGAAATGAATACATTTTTGCTAGTGCTGTCAGTGCTTGTGCAGGTCTTGCGTCACTGGAGCTGGGGTTGCAGATTCATGCTCAAACACTCAAGTCTGGTTATGAATGCATCTCCTTCGTTTCTAACTCACTTATCTCCATGTATATGAAATGCGGTCAGTGTAGATATGCTTTATCAATTTATGACAATGCGGTAGATCCAAATTCTGTTTCCTATAATGCTTTGATTGCCGGGTATATCGAGAACCATGAACCTGAAAAAGGGTTTGAGGTGTTCAAACATATGTGTGAACAGGGTCTTGTTCCTGATTCTTTTACATTTATGGGATTGTTGGGGTGTTGCACGGAGTCAAATGATTTTAGAACAGGGATGTTATTGCACTGCCAAACAATTAAACTTAAATTGGACTCCACCCCTCTTATTGGCAATGTGATAATGGCAATGTATGCAAAGTCTAATTGTATAGAAGAAGTGGAGAAGGCTTTCAGATTGATCAAAAACAGAGATGTCATTTCCTGGAACACTATAATTTCTGCTCTTTCTCAGTCTGATGATCAAACAAAATGTTTGAACTTTTTCAAAGAGATGAGGAATGAATGTAGCACAAGGCCGGATGACTTCACATTTACTAGTATCCTTGCTGCCTGTGCTTCGAATGCTTCTAGTCTCCTAGGAAAGCAAATTCATGCTTATCTAATTAGAGCAAGAGAATATCATGATATAGGAGTTAGTAATGCCCTAGTAAGTATGTATGCTAAAAGTGGTTCTATTGAATATGCTCATAATGTATTCAATAAGATGTCCTGTCATAATCTCATCTCATGGAATACTATGATTGTTGCGTTTGGAAATCATGGGCTTGGTGATAGGGCAATTGAAATTTTTGAGCAGATGAAAGCAACAGGGATAAAACCAGATTCAATTACATTTGTAGCACTATTAATTGCTTGTAATCATTCAGGCTTGGTGGACAAGGGCAAACTTTACTTTGATTCTATGAAAGAAATTTATGGGATAACCCCCAATATTGAACATTTCTCATGTCTTATTGATATGCTTGGACGGGCTGGAAGGTTATCTGAGGCAGAAGAGTACATGAAGGGATTCCATCATTGGAATGATCCTGTTGTTTTAGGGAGCTTGCTTTCAGCTTGTCGGCTGCATGGAAATGTAGCCGTAGGGGAACGACTAGCTAGGCAGCTTCTTCAAGATCAACCTGTTACTTCTTCACCTTATGTCTTATTGTCTAGCTTATATGCTTCAGATGAGAAGTGGAATGACGTTGTGAATGCAAGAAAGATGTTGAAGGATAGTGGATTAAGGAAAGAGACAGGCTATAGTCTTGTAGAATTGAAAGGAAACTATGAAAAATTCACAATGGGGGACTTTTCCCATTTAAGGTTTGAAGAGATTAAGCACGTACTCAGAACATTGAGTTGGGCTGTTAGTACAATTTCATCTGATGGGATAACATGGTACTTTATTTAAAAATTATTCTACTCTACATTAACAACCAATTAAAGTATTCGAACATATTTATCTGTAATTTACTATATAGTCATATTAAGATAAGTGAAATACAATATCATAGTTAGAGTGTGAAAACATTCAAATTCATTTCAAACTGCAAAAGCGAAAGAAAAGAAATTTGTAACGGTCCAATAATTGAATTTATGAGTGTCCACTTTTAAGAAACGTTGGGATTATGGATCTTTTAAGCTTTTTTCTTATATTTTTGTCTTCTAAATTTTAAAGAAAATGACACAAAATAATAAGAGTGTATTTAAAGTTTTTTTTAATTTATTCTTTTTTTCTTTTCTATTCCTAAAACAATAAAAAAAATTTTAGAGGATCGAACTTAGACATTGGTTCAACCCATCTTTCTTAGTTAGATTCTAGTTCTTATTGGTCTATGAGAAAGATCAAATAGTTGTTCCACTTTCACCAAATCAGAAACATCCAAAGCTAGTCAACGCAGTAGTTCCATTTATTTTCCAGAAACAAAAAATAGTTTCTTATCACACATCCATATAATACTAGTATATTTTGAATAATAAAGAGGACTAGGACTGAAAAGGATGAAGTAAAGGGACAGATATCAAACTCAAAAAATCATACTTTAAATTGTCAATGAATTCATAACCAACATGTACCAGTTTCAGTTTATACTGAGGAAAGCTTAATGCTAAGCGATTCAAACTTTATTCTTTCTCATATTTTTCACTTTTAATATCTTTTTTGTGCGTGTCTGTCTCTCTATATATATGTATATATATTTGAAAGCTAATTAATACTAACGTCATGAGAACTATCAAATTCATGTCTGCAACATTCCGCCTTAGCCAGAGGCTCCTCATGTTAAATGAGCTTCGCGCAAATGCTGAATAAAACAAAGGCGCTTAGAATGAAAATGAGCCACGCACAATTGCTGAATAACCTAGAAAGTTCAATGCAAATTATTTACAGTTAATAGCATTATGATTAGCAAATCAAAGAGGGCCATATAGCCTCTATATGAAGTTGGTTTGTCCTGCTAGGCCCAGTCTCTTCTATTTATTATGCTTGTTTGGATTTGGAGCACATAATAAGAAGAACTATTTTCATGAACAGAAAATGACATTTTTGTTATTTTACGACTATTATTAGTATCAATAATTCCAAGATTTGGTTGTTGCTTGATTGCTACTGTCACATGCATTTACTTGATAAGTTTATTAATATAAAACAGAGTCGGATTAGTCTCTACAATTATTTAAATATTTGGTAGGATGATAGATGCAAAATAATTAGGAAAAAAATGTTAATGAACTAATAATTTTTCTGACATAGGTTTTAAATTTTAAGATTTGTGATTATTGATATGACTTAACCATCTTAAAAAAAATCCCTTTACATCATAAATGTAGTTAAGCCTAAGATTAGAATTTTGAAGATGCATAAATGATAGAACCGAAAAGTTTGTAAATATAAATTTACTGTTGAAGTCAATAATAATAAACTGTACAAACTTTGAATTGAAATAGATTGACAACCAAATAAAAAAATTGTAAAAGAAACTTATGACTGAAAATTTGAATTGGAAGCCATAAATAAAACATTAAAGAAAGTTATAAATAAAATTAGTAAATGACTAAAAAATAAAAGAAATTATAAAACAAGTTTTTTTTGAGATTTTTATCTACTGCATAATATTCCTCATTGCCATTTATAGCTTCCTCAATATTTGTGCACATTCTCTACTTGGTTATGTCTCTATTTGTTGTGTTTGTGTATGCATAATAGCTTGGTAGTGAGGATCATAGAGTCTAACTATCCTCCAAGGTTGCTACCTTGTTGGATCTATGCTTTCCTATTTTCTTGGTATTATGCTACATAGAACATGGGTTTTTCAGCTGTAGCTTTCAACTAGCATTTATTGATTGATGTCTTTTAGTTAGAGTTTCTCCACTAAGTTTATTGGGCAATCTAACCTCTCACTATTGCCGATAGCCTAAGTTTTTTTTTTGTTCTAATAATGATGAATTTAATATCTTCGATTTAACTAATTACATAGAGAAAATTATACCAATTTCCCTTAAGTTGTGTTAAAATCATATACATCTTTTTCCTATTTTCAAAATATACACTCTCTTTCCTTAAAATAAAAAATTACACTACACGTTAGTCCAATTTACCAAAATACCCTCATTTGATTTGTTGACATGGCATGACCCTCTATTCTAATTTCAAAATATACATTTTTCTCTTCTAAAATCAAAAAGTTGTGTTATATTTTTGTCCAATTTTAATTTTTAATTTTTTTCAAAAATAGCATCCACAAACTTATATATATATATATATATATATATCGAGAGTAAGAGGTCATGTTACTTGGTAACCTAATTGCTCTCAACTTTATAGATATTAGTCATTGAATTATATACAAATAAAAAAATAGTAGATTTTGTTTTTACTACATTTAACAAAGCTTTAAATTAATTTTCATTTATTAACTAATAAGTAGTATGATATATCGCTTTTACATGAAAATATGATAGTTTTAAAGTCCTTTTTTTTAATTTTATATATGTAAATTGATATCCTCATGATTAATTGTTGTGAGTTAAAATTTTTAACAAAATAACTTTTGGTTGTATTTGTTTAGATTTGATTTATCAATGAACTAGTTCCCTAAGGTTAGTTTGAAGTTTAATTTTGACTATGAGTAATAGATTTCCTTTATCTGTAGATCTACTTTCTTGAGTTGAGTTATTGGATTTGAAGGAAAGTATTTTTTTAGGGGGGAAAAATATTTATATTAATGGAAGGCGTTTTAATTAATTGGACTTAACTGTAATGAAACTTTTAGTTTTAAATGAGGAAAGTATATGTTTTAAAAATAAAAGAGAATGTCATATAATTTCAATAAACTTAAGGGAAGGTATTATAATAAATTGAGTTAAAGTATAACACAAGTTTACCTCACCCTGTATACTTTAAAATTTAAAAAAAAAAACAAAAGGAGAAAAAGATCTATGTACATAGACACGTATGGCACAACATCCCCTAAAATTATATATTTAAAAAAAAAAAAGAATGTCTGTCTCTGTACGCATGCCCCACACACACATCTTATTTACTCAATACACATACTTGAATAATAACTTATATATGGATGTGTGAAATTTTTTTTTTCATCAACTGTAATAACACTTTAATCCAAAACAATTTAATATCTTTATATTTAATATAATACTGTAAAAAGTTTTGGTTATTCTACCATTTGAGTCATTCTTTTTCATGAATTCATGATATTATGAATTAAATTTATTCAAAGTAAATAAAATTGATAATGCTAATGAACTTTACGGGTATTACTCAATTTCTGTGTCTATATGTTAGTTGAAGGAGATCACATTAAATTGAAAACCAATTAAAATATAGTTTTACATGTGAAGCACAATCGCACCAACTAGATTGGTCGAAATTGATGATGTCTAATGAGAGGTCATGTACGGCTAGGCAGCTCCTATTTACCCTTCCTTCCAAAACTGGCTATGCTTGGGTGGCAGGAATAGGAAGGAAAGAAATGAAAAAGAATAAAAAGAATAAAAAGATTAAATAAAAAAATATTTCTATTTCTATTTTAAAAATAACATTATTAAATAATAATTATATGAACATAATAGATATTTTACCTCCCGCTCCTTCACGCTCTCCGATTTCCTTCTTGAACCAAACATAATGCAATGTTGTAACACGTATAGAAATGTTGTAATCCTATAACAAGCATATGGTGTAAAAAATTGTAGATTAAATGAGATAAAATTCATGTTTATTAGATTGATTGATACTGCATACTGTTTAAGATCCTGTTTGGGTCAAAAAAAGGGGTCTGGTAATTCATAAAGAGAGAGAAAGAAATAAAATGAAAGCCGGCAATGGGCCATCTCTTCTTCCTGGTCAAAGTTGAAACTATTATAAAAATTGGATTGATGCTTTCGAACCAGAAATTTATACTCTTATTCAAAATCATTAATCTGACAATATATAAAATTAGTGGACATTTAAAATGTTTTAAATGTCTCTTTTCATGAGTGAGACTTATTTCTGATAAATCGGTGTGCGTGAATATTACTACTTTTCAAAGAGAAAACACCTTTTGCGATGGGCCACTGGCTTAAATAAATGGCCCTGACATAAGACCTATATATATATACACACACATATACTCTTATGCTAACAGTATTAAGTATTCTTAATTTTATGTCACTAAATATCACAATATTATAGGAATTATACTGGGAGTGAAGGGCAAAATTAACGAGTTTCTTGAAAAGAAAGACAAGGGGACTAGACTTGTTCATTAGAAAGAGAAAAAGAATTCATAATCCTTTCCCTTTATGATTAGACACGAACGAAGCAGTTGAATTCATAGGATCCGTGAAACGTTGCATAATGCCATATCGTGTCAATGGTTACTTTATGTCAAAGCTAGTAGGGATCGAGTGACGAAAATTATTATCATGATGGGTGCTCGCAAGAATTAGAGCATAAATGCCAGGAGATTAGATTTTTCCTTTCTCATGATGGGTTCTGTTTTTGTCGCCGATAGAAATGATCTTGTTTATTAGATTGATTGATACAAAAGACAATGCACTCAAGAGTAGACTCTGCAATATTCAATGATTTATATATGTGGTTGTAAATGATATAATAACCTAAATCTCTATCATTTTTAAAGATTAATTTTTTAAGATTTATTTACATGTTTAATTATATATATTTTTTATAATTTTTAAAATATTTATATTATATAATTATATAAATTAATTTTTTAAATTTATATTACTATAACTCATATATATATTTATGATTAAAAGTTAATAAAGTTTATGTACTATACATAAAATCTTTAAGTAAATGAGAATTATGTTCTCTTTTTTCTTTCTAATTTTCTTTTTTGTTATAGTTATATTTTTTTATATTTTTATTAGTTTTATAACATGTTTTCAATATGAGTATCTAACTAATTGATATAAGTCATCAATCATTGGAACTTGTTGTTTATCACATAAAAATATAAGAAATTTTTTGTCCATACTTTATATTATCCAAAATTAAATGCTTTAAATTATTTATAAATTCAAACTTATTCATATTTATAATATAATTATTAATTTGATATTGACAAATATTTCAAAAATTAAAAAAATAAACTAGTAACCATATTCTTTGGTTTTGATTATTTTATAACTAATTATTTCATTATTTAGATGAATAATGCACATATATAGAAAAAATTGCGATATGTTTTGATGAATTAGTGGTTGTAAATGATTTCTTTATTATAGTCCTAAAGACCAATAATTTATATATTTTATATCATCACAATGCATTATAACTTATGCCGAAGTTGATAACCACTTATGATATATATAAAAATTAATCATTAAAAATTAATAATGACTCATCATAATTATTAAAATAACATAAAATTAGGACAAATGGTCAGACACAATAAAAATAAATGGTCATAAATTTTTTAAATTTGAAAATACCAAAGGTGACCATGAAATTTAGAAGACCATAAGATATTGAATAATTATATTATGATAATAATGTGTTATATGGTGGTAATTTATATGCAAATTTTAAGATTACAAGAAAAAGAGATCAATTGCAACTTCTTTTTATATATATGATTGGTAATTTTTATTTTGATAAAAAACAAAAACAAAGATTATGTCTAATAGAGTGAAATGATTTTTAAGAAAATGACAAGAAGAATAGAAACGAAAATAAAATTGAATTATGTCATTTAAAAAAAATACTTTTGATATTACATAGAGAGGAATGCGAATACTTTTCATTTAAATGGTTGCTAAAATAAAAATAATATAAAAATAAAAATAAAAGATAAATAAATTATTAAAATGCCTTTAATTATAATTAAAATATAATTATTATAATTAAAACAATATATTAATATGTTTGTTATTATTAAAATTATATATTTTAAAATAATTATATATTACAATTAAATATTAAAAAATAATATGCAGTAAAATGCATGCAGACGGTGTTTCTGTGCTATACATAATTCCCCATCCACCCATTATCTGTGAGAGCCGTGGAGGAGTGTTAATGGGAGAAATGTGTCTTTCCCTCCTTCCTCAACAATTGTTTTCAATCATTTTCTAGGATGGAGGGCGTCACCGCCATACCAAAAGCAGGGAAATCAAGCTTTCCTTGGCCCTTTCGGTCACTTTTTTTTTTTTCAATTATTATATTTTAATTTTAATTTTTATTACTTATAATCAAATTCTTTATAGATATCACTTTAATTAAAATTTCATATACATGTGATACTTAAACTAAAAAAATGATACATTTTTATAAATTTATTATGCTTAATTTTTTTTTTAAAAAACTTATTATATGTAGTTAATGTTGAATTCATTTTATTATTATCAATCTAAAAAAATATTTTAAAAAAAGAAAAAATTTATTTCTAGCCAATTTCATAAAGAATTGAGTAAAAAATATTCTATATATGGATTTGTAGTTTCTCAAATGATTTGAAGGAAGAATATATATATATATATATATATTAAAAATATTAATTTTTCCAAAAAAGAATTATTATGAATATGGTTACTTTACAAATTTTCAAAATTATGTGTGAATGTAATTCATCTTTATTTGAAATAAACTTTCAATTGAAAATATGCATAAAGAGACTTAATTACTTTATATTTTATACTTTGAATGTGCTCATACACTAGTGGTATTAAAGTAATCAATACTATATTGTTGATAAATAATAAAAATTGTTGGGTGATAATATGTATAAAAATATAATGTGTGTTAGTTTTTGAGTAATTATATATAATAAAATATAGTTTAATGTTTGAATAATTAATATAAGAATTTCTCATTTTATGCGTAAATATGAGATTCATAGAGAAAATATATGTCAAGCAGAAAGTACTTAAAAAAAGAAAATATTTTTTATTTAATAATAAATAATATCAATATCAATATCATATTAAATTTAGAGGCTCTATATTAACTATGAAAAATATAAGTGAATTAGAATTTTTTTCACTTTTTAATTTATTTTTTAATAATATTTTTAACATTTTTATTAGTTTTATATCAAAAAGAGATTCATTGGTATGTTTTCTAATTTTTTAATACAAATTATTATATTTGTGAATACAACCCGATATTGATCGTCCCGCAGAATTGACGCATAACATCGTGACCCCGCCAGAAAAGTTAGGTACATCTCTTCTTCACGGGGAAAAGTGACAAACCCACTTCACTAAGGAAGATTAATTGACCCCATACATAGTCATACATAGATTTTTTTTTTAAACACAGAATCAATTTACTTGGATTAATTAGTCAATGAAAAACAGCTATTTATATATCAGATAACTGCTCCCTAAGATTTAACTTAATTAGAGAATATACATTTCTATATATTTATTAAATTAATTTGATGAGAAATCTGCAAACAGATCTTATTTACAAAAGAAATTTAATAAATCAAATCAATTGTTAATAGACTCTTAATATATTTTCATTAAACCTCACTTATTGATGCAAGTACTTAACAATTCAAACATAATTAACCGTAGCTTACCACTTTTTTTAATGAAGTATAGTCTATCTAAGAATTTTTCTTAAGTTATATGTGTTTATCTTTAATACATTTGGTATGTATATATATATATAATAATAATAATTATTGCATGGAAGGCCAATAAAAAGTGCACAGATTACTTGCATAAATAATGAAGTTGATTCCATAAATTAAATATGTGCGTGATTTGCATGCACGTGGGTGCGTATGAAATTTCAAATTGGTGAGCATGTTGAGGCCGCCGCTGAAGCCTGAACCACATATATATATTGGTGCTTTGGAATTTATCAAATCCGCGTGAGTTACTTTCGTATGCATCCATATTTGCGAGATTGCGTTTGCTGAAATAATTAAAACAACACATATTCAAAGTGATCATTCTTCTTGGAAGTTTTCTCTCCCTAGCTTTGTGTGGTTGTATACTCATAAACTCATTCTCTCTCTCTCTCTCTCCCCGCCTCCAAAAAAAAAAAAAAAAACTCCAACCAACAAAGAACTCGTCAGCTATCAATGACTTCTTTAATTTACTTTTAGCAACTGTTGAGAAGTTTCTTATTTGTTTACTTTTGAAAATGAAAATGACCTTCACAAATTAATGTGATAATGACTAACGTGAATTTATATGTCCCGATCTTGCAAATGAATTTTCATCCGGTTTGCAAAACCTAAGGAGAGATTTGGTTACTCAAGGGAAAATTAAAAATAAATGAAAAATATTGGATAATATTTATTATATCGATATAATTATTACTAAATAGTATCTATTCTTTTTAATAAATTTTTTAAAGTAAATGTACAAGAATAATTTTTCATTCACAAATTGCAAAATCAATTTTTTTAATTTTTAATTTTTTGTATATTAAATAAGTCCTAATATGTACAAAAATACCACTTTCTTGTTATACAGAACCTTGCGCACTAGAATTTAATTAATGGAAGAGGTCCCAAAAAAAAAATTGAATAGATGTCGTATGTGAATTACCAAAAAAATGATTTATTGGTGACCTAAAAGTTATTACTAAAATGGTATTCTTCATTTGGCCAAAACTTCCAATGGTGACAAAAAAAAGTTGCCACAACAAATTTTTTGTGGTAATATTTTTTTCATCATAAAATATTTTTAACGGTTACAAAAATATTGCCGCAAAATTGTTTTTAGTGACAATTTAAGATAAGTTATTGCTAAAAGTCTTATACCAATTTTTAAATGTTATCACAAAAAATATTTAGTAGTGATCAATTATTATCATTAAAAATCTTTTGCTATAAAAATTTTAACAATGACCAAACGTCGTCGTTAAAAACAATTTTTTTTTATAGTGACAATAAGGAGACTCTCTTAAACTCATTATCAATAAAAGTATTCTCAAGGCCTATTGAACTCATGGTTTCCTAAAAGCAGGGACAAGCTGTAATTGGCAATCCAATACATGCAATCTAATTCATGCAACCATTGCCTTTCTTTAACACATGTATAAAATTAAACTCTCACTTGATATTTATTCATTTCTTTTTTAGAAGATGGTTGAAATTACAATTAGAGTGATCCTTTCTGTTAATGATATTGAGAATTCTTTTACAATTAGTTTCAATGATAATATTCTTATATACATCTCTCAAAACAATTTCAAGGCCAATAAGAATAATCAAAGTTTTGCAATAAAAGAATTCGTAGCTCCCACATTATAGGCATATATCTTAATACATCTTCCAATGTAATCTAGAAAAATGCCACTACACCCAACTTGCCGAGGAGAGAATCTTAGGTGTTCTTGGAGCACCAGCTCATCAATACTCCATCCACTAAAATTCTTTGAACTCATTTAAGTGGGACCATGTTTTTTTAATTCTTGTTACAACATCAGCTTTTCATCCGGTAACCTAGTTTCTTATTTTCCCCAGGACCCTTCATTCATTTTGTTATCCACAGTACCAAAAGCGTCGTCCAGTTCTTTCAACATCTCTTTGTTAGAATGCCGACGGAGTTCGTGCTACTAAAGGTGTTGATGGAGCACACAACGCGAGATCCTTTACCACCATACCGTAGCTAACAAACACATAGTTTCCTTCAACCTTTTCCATTCACAGATCCACAACCCATTTTCCTTTTGAAGTGATATTCTTGAATCCAGTTTCGGTCTTATCTGTTGCAAGGTTTTTGCGGTGCCGGTAATTGGTCCGAAGACACAAGTGAAATTCCTCAAGTATGGGTTGGTTGGAGTCGATTTCCTACTACCATGGATGCAATTGCACAAGATGAGAGCCCTTTTGTTTGTTTGTGTCTTTTTTTTTTTTTTGCATTTTGCTTTTCGATTCCTATTATCTTTGTTCAGATAATGTGTGGAGATTAGTTCTGTTTCATCTCCATTGCTAATTAGTCTATTTGTTCCTGAGCCATGGGTTGTTTGGTCCTAAGATTTGTGATTTTCTTCTTTCTTCGATCCAACCTTTCAATGACTTCATTTTTTATTTAGATTTTTTTAGCATGGATAATCTGATCGTACAAAAGTTTATGTGACATTCGCAAAATTCTTGTTTAACTTTAGCTGGCCACATTTTACATAATTTACTATTTTTTCTCATTTCATTGACCATTGCCTGTTTATTATATTACCTCACAAAGAACAGCAGCAGAAGAAGAAAAAGCAATAAGGGGAGTTCTTTGACTATAAAGAGGATTATTGAGGTGTGGTGAAGAATCAGTTAGAGTGGAGGGGAAGAGGACCCCACCTTTCACATTCATCATCATCTTCATCAAATCTATTTTATCCTCTTCTGTATATGCACTGCATGTCCTAAAATTTTGTCTGTTGGATCATTCATTTTCCATTTGTTTTTCAAATTTTGTTTTGGGCGCACCTAATAGTGCCTTATATTCCAAATATCCAAATTTGTTATGGACCTATACTATTCTTAAAAATTATTGATTCCATTAACCAATAGAGTCAGAGATTTTGGAGTTGAATGCTATTGTCTATATGTATTTAATGTTGTGGTGCCTGAAGAAAATATTTTTATCATGCAGGAAATTTCAATGCTACTAGCTCTCTAAAAGCTTCTAAATGACCAAACATGGTTTATTCCTATGCAGGAGTGGCATCAGAGATCGAATTGGCTGTGCAAGATATTACCAAAAGTATGTAAAAAGTTCAGAAAAAGTGCCAAAAGAAGCTTGAGAAAACTACTTCTTAAGCAACAGAAAGAGAAGAATAGGCTGAGAGCAATCAATGAGGACAAAAAGGCTGATCTTAGGGAAAAATATAAAGTCAGCTATTATTCATTATTGTTTTCTTAATGATGTGTTGAGGTAAAAAAAACTTCAAATTTTGTTGAACCAGATGATGTGATGAGGTCAGAAAAAGTGAAATACTGGGCACAAGATGAATTAAACATGCTTCTTTGTCAACTTTGTTGAACCGGGCTTCATGTTAGCAAAGAGGGCAGATTTACAGATTTAGTTGAGGACATGAATGTAGATTGGATATTGTAGATTGAATATTGTAAATGTTGTATAAATATTGAGAATGTTAAAAGTAATTTGAAAGTAGTTTGAATATTGTGAATCATGTGTTGTACTTTGAGGATCTTGTTAATCATTTACAATGCTAGTAATGTGTTCTGTTTTCTGCTATATGTCTTCTCTTAATTGTTAGTTGTTAATCACATATACCAATTGTACTTTGATGTTGATGGGAACTTGGTTTTTCAACTGAAGCAAGACCTAATTATGCATTGAACCAAAAGTAATTTTTGGACAGAAGCAGAATCAATTTTTGCAGTGAACCAGTTTTTGGTTCTGCCCAAAAGTTATATTTGGTTTAGTCTAAATCTAGTATGTGGTATGCTCCTGGACAGAATCAAATGGGAAAGCCACAAAACTATAATCACCATTTACATTTCATTGCAAATATGAGAATGTGTAATCATCATTTACTTTCATTGATATTCTAGCATACAAAATCAATGATATGATGTACAAACAATGATCTGGCCATGTCAAAAAAAGATGACCATATACCTATCATTTGGCCATATACAAAAAATGACATATCAAGCTGCACATCAATAACACTAATGAATTTGAAATTCTAATATTGTGAAAGCACATTTGAAGGTCCCCAATTACTTGGACTTGTTTCCTACAAAGGCCATTAGGATAAATTAGACAACAATCCATGCAATCTTAATTTCTTAAGAAATAAAATATCATATTTAATCAATCAATATCAATATTTAAAATTTACCTGAGTCAAATAATTGCCTTTATCCATCATGGGGAGCATGCTATAAGAAGGAATAACAGGCCTACTTATATTCCAAATGTTATAATAGAGTTGTTGTGGGATCATAGGATAACTTGAGTGAATAAACTGAGTTGTATTAACCTATAACATTACACATAACTCAATTGAATAGATTCTTATAAACACAATACTTTATTCTTATATTAATAAATTTCATAACCACATATGCACCTACTGGTGGATGTGTATAACCAAATATTTGAGGAAGGGAAATAGGGGTTTGTGTAGTTGTAGCAACATCATCCTCTTTTTTTTTTTTGTTTTTCTAAAAAAGAATTGGATGTTAAAAAAAGATCATTGATATATATATAAAGAGATATCTACAAAAATTATTTCTTACTTGATTTTTTTTGCTTTTCAAAATAGCCTTTTCTTCTACCATTAGAAGTCCCATTTGGCTTTGCTTTAAGAGGGTCAAGGATTTGTCCAACTTCTTGAGCTTGATCCTTGTCATTAGCATAAATCTCCTTCTTCTTTTCATTGATGGTACTTGCATTCAAAGTCAATTTATGTAGACATTCTTGAACTTGTTGAGATCTATATTTAATAACACCCCATATAACTTTTTGAGTTTCCTTGTGGTCTTCTGTTGCCAACACAAGGTTATAGAAAGATTGCATGATAGAATTGCGGTATACAAGTTTTGGATCCTCACTAGTGTCACCAATCCATGTATTTTTACCATCAAACTTACACTCAATAAACTTTGCATTCTTGGACCACCGTTTTAAGAAGTATTGGTTTGGAACTTTTGTTATACATTTAATGTTATAAACTCTTAATGCATGTGAACAAAGAATTCCCATTGAGTCAAATTTCTTACAACTACAAGTAACATTCTCATTAGAAGAATCAAATTGTACAACCCACTTCTTTGAATCTTTTCCTTCCATCCACACCTCGTAAGAAAAAAATATCTCCTTGTCTTTCCATTTCTTGGAAGAAGATCCCCACTCCATCCAAATACTCTTTCTTAAATAATTTGAAAATTTTATGAGTATAAATCTTGGATGTACGATACAATGTGCTACTATTCTTGATGGTACAAGACGAAACATTTTGGCTATTGCGAAAATCTTCTTCAGCCTCAGAAGTTCTCCACCTTTCTACCATCTTCCCAAAAGCTAGAAAAAATTGTATAAGGGTAGTTGTTTTGGTAGATATTTCACCCAAAACATTATTAGTGCTCTCACTCCTTTGAGAAGCCTTAATATTTGCTGAGAACATATCTTTTCCAAAGGCAGTTGACCATTTATGTTGAATTTTATACATATTGTTTAGCCAACTATGTTTATAGAGGTTGTATTCATCAATCATTGCATCTCATGTGGTTTGAAATTCTTCTTTTGAGTTACATTCTTTCATGCACTTTTGAAACAATAATTGAAACCCGTAGTTGGAATTGAGAGATCCTAAATGAGAGGGAGCATTTTTTGATATATGCCATAAGCATAAGCGATGCCTAGTATTAGGAAATATTTTCTGAATTGCTTTAGCCATAGCAGCATCTTGATCAATGACTAGGGGTGAACAAAACCGAACAAAACCGAACCAAACCATTCAAACCGAACCAAACCGAACCAAACCAATAAAAACCGATTAACAAATGGTTTGGTTTGGTTTTTTTAGATCTAAAACCGATTAATTTGGTTCGGTTGTCGGTTCATGGCATGTTTGATTCGGTTTAACCGAACCAAATCGACAAGTTGCCTATACTATTTTATTATAAAATATTACTCTTATTTTATTTACTTTTCAAAACTTTTTATCAATTTATGGGTGTTTTCTAGACTAAAAATAAAAATAAAAATAATAAATTATAAATACATTATTATTAGTTAAAATTTAATAAGATGCATAATATTAGAAATTAAATTTTATATATTGCAAAGAATAAAATCCTAAAAAAATATTTTTGGCCAAAAAAACATGAACCAAACCGAACAAAACTGAACAAAAACCGAACCAAACCGATTAAAATTCAAAACCGAAAAGGTCCAAAAAATTGTTGAACCGACAAGGTTGGTTCGGTTTGGTTTTAGTCTAAAACCGAACCAAACCGAACCTATGAACACCCCTATCAATGACAATAGTTTTTGGGTATTGGTTTTCCATAGATTGTAGAAATTGACCAAACAACCACTTAAATGACTCAGTTGATTCATTTATAAAAAAAGCACAACCAAACATTACATTTTGCCAATGATGATTTACCCCAACAAAAAGTGCACAAATTAAATCATACTTATTTGTATGATAAGTAGTGTAAAAAATTACTACATCTCCAAAACAATTATAATCAACTCATGATCTCCCATCTTGCCAAAAGACATTTGTCAAATGTAAATGTTCATCAAATTGAACACTATAATAAAACATGGGATCTTTAACTTGTTGACTTTGTAGATGATTAACCAAACTTTGACCATCCCCAGCTTCTATTAGTTTAAGCTTTTGGTTGTTGACATAATTATAACAATCCTTTTTGGAAAATCCAATCTTGTCAAAGCCATGAGCTTCTTCACCCAAATAACTCCACACATCTTTAGTCCTAATTCTAGTATTGACCATAGAGCTAATAACATCAGCCTTAGCAATAGGAATGTTCCTTGCAAAACACATTAAGTGTTTATACTTTGGTTTCACAAGTTCATGATTATGCTCAGTTATCAATTTAGTAATTTTTCACAACCCATCTGTTTGAATAGAAAAGCGAACCATTGCTTGGCACTTTGTTCTTGTATTTAATTTACTAAATGAATCACCACTACCTTTTTCAAATTCTTTGGATCCCTCCTTTGAGCACACATGTTTTATACGAATTTTATTGCTTCTAGCAAAATAAGTTTGTTTCCATTTTCTTATAGAAAAACCCAGGTGATACCCATACTCTGAATATAAGGCATAAGCTTCATTTTTACCATTAACAACTTAACCCAAATAAATATTTTTACTTCCAAAACTTGCATCTACACTTGTAGATTTTTCTTTTTCACTTGTCTCATGTTCTGTTTCCTTCATTACATCCATGTATGAATCATCACAATCATCCATTCTGTATAATATTAAAAATATCAACACTTATAAATAAAAAGCCAAAAAAAGGATAAAAATTATCACATTACTAAAAAAAAGAGAGAGATAAATATCTGACATGTCTTTGATTTTTTTTTCTTTTGGATCACAATAGTAGCTACTTTAAAAATAAAGAGCCAAAAAAGAATATGGGATATCTGTATAAAAAATAACGAAAACGCACCTACAGAACCTTTGCTCGTCTGCAATGGTTTCTCTGGCTTTTACCGACATCTTTTTAACCTCCCTTCAATGTATACTAACTTGTTTTTTTTTGACCAATTTCGCCTAAAGTTAATAGTGTAATGGACCACTTTTTGGTGGGATGTGAGTGAATGGTGAAAAAAGTGCGGGACCTGCCATTTGGTTTTTGGTGTGATAAGAAAAAAATGAAATAGTGAATGGTTTAACCGATTACTAGGTAGGAGGTGATACTTTTGGAAAGAATTTAAAAAATATGTGGGTCCTACTTAAATGACTTAAAAGAATTCTATTGGATATAGTACATGTGAGCTGGTCCTCTAAGAGCACCTAAGATTTGCTCCTTGCCCAGTACTTCCTTTACTTGATTTGTCGAAAATGACTTTAATCCAAGACATGTTCAATGTAGTCCATCGGATGTTACTTAAAGCCTTTAAGTTTGGTAAGGAAAAATAGTATTTCTTTTAATATTATTTATCTTATTTATTTATTTATTTCTTAAATTTTTTAACACCAATCTTAATTATTGTTTTAAAAAATTTAAAAATTAAACTTTAAACTACTTATTTATTGTTTTCAATAACAAATTATATTTTTAATATCTTTAAACTTTTATGGTTGGATTTTTAATATCTTTAAAAATAAATACGGGCGTGACCCATAAAAAAAATTATTTTTTTTAAGGCGTGACCCTTTATAAATTTTAAAAAAAATGGTTGAGGCGTGACTCATTTTAAACAAAAAAAAAATTAATGTATCTAGAGAAATAAAATGTTAAATCATGTATACGGATAATTAAAAATTACTACTGTTGTACCTGAGTCAAAAACCCTAACATCATGACCCCCGCCAGAAAAGTTAGTTACATTTCTTCTTCACGAGGAAAAGTGACAAACCCACTTCACTAAGGAAGATGAATTGACCTCATGAGAATGGAACCACTGTTCAACTAATTGGTTAAGCATGGTCATACATAGATTTTTTTTTTAACACAGAATCAATTCACTTGGATTAATTAGTCAATGAAAAATAGCTATTTATATATCAGATAACTGCTCCCTAAGATTTAACTTAATTAGAGAATATACATTTCTATATATTTATTAAATTAATTTGATGAGAAATCTGCAAACAGATCTTATTTACAAAAGAAATTTAATAAATCAAATCAATTGTTAATAGACTCTTAATATATATTAATATATTTTCATCAAACCTCACTTATTGATGCAAGTACTTAACAATTCAAACATAATTAACCGTAGCTTACCACTTTTTTTAATGAAGTATAGTCTGTCTAAGAATTTATCTTAAGTTATATGTGTTTATCTTTAATACATTTGGTATGTGTGTGTGTGTGTGTGTGTGTATATATATATATAATAATTATTGCATGGAAGGCCAATAAAAAGTGCACAGATTACTTGCATAAATAATGAAGTTGATTCCATAAATTAAATATGCGCGTGATTTGCATGCACGTGGGTGCGTATGAAATTTCAAATTGGTGAGCATGTTGAGGCCGCCGCTGAAGCCTGAACCACATATATATATTGGTGCTTTGGAATTTATCAAATCTGCGTGAGTTACTTTCGTATGCATCCCTATTTGCGAGATTGCGTTTGCTAAAATAATTAAAACAACACATATTCAAAGTGATCATTCTTCTTGGAAGTTTTCTCTCCCTAGCTTTGTGTGGTTGTATACTCATAAACTCATTCTCTCTCTCTCTCTCCCCGCCTCCAAAAAAAAAAACTCCAACCAACAAAGAACTTGTCAGCTATCAATGACTTCTTTAATTTACTTCTAGCAACTGTTGAGAAGTTTCTTATTTGTTTACTTTTGAAAATAAAAATGACCTTCACAAATTAATGTGATAATGACTAACATGAATTTATATATCCTGATCTTGCAAATGAATTTTCATCTGGTTTGCAATACTTAAGGAGAGATTTGGTTATTCAAGGAAAAATGGAAAAGAAATGAAAAATATTGGACAATGTTCATTGTATCATTATAATTATTACTAAATAATATCTATTTTTTTAATGAATTTTTTAAAGTAAAGGTATGAGAATAATTTTTCATTCACAAATCACAAAATCAATTTTTTTATATTTTTAATTTTTTGTATATTAAATAAGTCCTAATATGCACAAAAATACCACTTTCTTGTTATACAGAACCTTGTGCACTAGAATTAAATTAATGGAAGAGGTCCCAAAAAAAAAAATTAAATAGATATCGTATATGAATTACCAAAGAAATGATTTAGTGGTGACCTAAAAGTTGTTACTAAAATGGTATTCTTCATTTGGCCAAAACTTTCAAGGGTGACAAAAAAAAATTGCCACAAAATTTTTTTTGTGGTAATATTTTTGTCATCGTAAAATATTTTTAACGGTGACAAAAATATTGTCGAAAAATTGTTTTTAGTGGCAACTTAAGATAAGTTATTGCTAAAAGTCTTATATCAATTTTTAAATGTCATCACACAAAAGTTTTAATAGTGATCAATTATTATCATTAAAAATCTTTTGCTATGAAAATTTTAGCAATGACCAAAAGTCCTTGTTAAAAACAATTTTTTTTTTTTTTTATAGTGATGATGAAGAGACTCTCTTAAACTCATTATCAATGAAAGTATTCTCAAGGCCTATTGAACTCATGGTTTCCTAAAGGGAGGGACAAGCTGTAATTGGCAATCCAATACATGCAATCTAATTCATGCAACCATTGCCTTTCTTTAACACATGCATAAAGCTAAACTCTCACTTGATATTTATTCATTTCTTTTTGAGAAGATGGTTGAAATTACAATTGGAGTGATCCTTTCTGTTAATGATATTGAGAATTCTTTTACAATTAGTTTCAATGATAATATTCTTATATACATCTCTCAAAACAATTTCAAGGCCAATAAGAATAATCAAAGTTTTGCAATAAAAGAATTCGTAGCTCCCACATTATAGGCATATATCTTAATACATCTTCCAATGTAATCTAGAAAAATGCCACCACACCTAACTTGCCGAGTACTTCCTTTACTTGATTTGTCGAAAATGACTTTAATCCAAGACATGTTCAGTGTAGTCCATCGGATGTTACTTAAAGCCTTTTTAAGTTTGGTAAGGAAAAATAGTATTTCTTTTAATAATTTGAGATTGATTTTTTTTTGGGCATAGAACAATATAAAAGTAAAAATTTAAATGTACTAGAGCTATCTGGGGAGTTGCACTCCAAAAATTATTTAAAGGAAAAAAAGACCAAACAAATTAAGATAAAAAATAACTTGATCATCATAAATGGTTGTTTTACTTAAAATGAATTTATCTTTTGTTTCATTATCACTTGATTTAAATAAAATAAAAATGAATTGAAATACACATTAATATATATTAAATCACCAATACGATATCGTTACCATCCAATCATGCACAAATTACTTTTTGTTCTTTATTATATAGCTTATAATAAATTATTGAAGGTGGTACGTGCATGTGCGTGTTTTGTTGGGGAGAGAAGGGGGTTAACAGAAGAGACACATATGGACGTACACTTGTCTGGCTATAGATCAATATAAAGTTTAGTATAATTTTATACTAATATAATTCTTATGTTCTATTGTAATGGATGCTAAGGCACCGACCTCTCAAATATAATCATAAGCGACATTAATATTAATATCCCAAACAGCCTGACTACTCTAATAATGCATGCTTCAGGCAGCTTCTTAATCATGAACTTTGTCTTTTATAGTTTATATAATGGCATCTACGTTCACTGCACTAGTGAACTTAACACCTTTATTATTTAGAGGAATTATGGTACTCGCCTTTGAAAAATATATGCTTTTATTATTTAGTTCTTAAATTTTAAAAATAAAATTATTTTTTAAAAAATATATACATTAATTATTCATTTCTTAAATCTTTAAAATATATGATTTAATCCTTTAAAGTTTTTAACTCGTTAATTATTAATCCTTATTAGTATTTGTCTTAGAGATTAACAGATAGTGAATTTAAAAATTTTCAAAGACTAAATTATGTATGTTTAAAATTAAAAGAATTAAATGGTAAAAGCATGCATTTTTTAGGGACTAAAATCTATATATTCCTCGTAATTTATATATGCTAAATAAATGAATCAATTCAAGGAATACAAATATAAGGGTAATTTAAGGTAAGAGTAGAATTCAATTTGCTTTGGTTTTTAATAATTCATATTACAAAGATAATTTTGTTTTCCTATTCTGAAAGCTCAGGGGTTACATTATCTTGCTCAAGAGGAGCAAGGGATAAGAACGATGGCGTTGGCCTTGTCTTCTTCCAAATAAATATTGCCTTATCTTGACCCAAATAAATATTGCCACACAATCCTATAATTTTCCGAACGGCAAAAGTTCAAAAACTGGTATAAAGTATAATATAACAAACTGAAGCAGGACCATATAAGAAAAGCAATAAATTTGTTCCTGATAGCATAGATCTGTCAGTAGATTGTTGGTTGGGAATTTGTTGTACAAAATGAATTTCATTGTGCCGGTTCATATTATTGGTCAAATTGAAATTTTAAAGGAAGAAGAAGAAACGGCCAAAGCAAACGATAAAAGCGAAAAGGACTTGAAAGACTTGTCCTTTTCTTCTTTTTTTTTTTTTTGGCCAATAACATGTCCTTATCATATGTATGTACAACGCGCATACTTTGAATGGGATTGCTATGTGACGACGCATCCAAACATCCATCATGGATACGTGCGAGAGTTTCGGTTTCAGAGGTAATAAGGCAAACAACGTAAGCGCGTGAAATTTGGACTTGGTTGGATCCACGGTTTTGTCTAGGGTATAGTATGTTGCATTATATTAGATTTTCATCATTTTTATGCAGCAGTACATTCAGTAAAATTTACCGGCAACTT
Source organism: Erythrophleum ivorense (assembly GCA_026724425.1). Classification (NCBI taxonomy): domain Eukaryota; kingdom Viridiplantae; phylum Streptophyta; class Magnoliopsida; order Fabales; family Fabaceae; genus Erythrophleum; species Erythrophleum ivorense. Next base: position 43,177,262 of record JAIUCV010000005.1, read on the forward strand.
TCACTAGTGCTACTTGCCAGAAAGAACAAAAAATTTTCAGCTATATATTATTGGAGTATATATCATCACGAAAACTTTTAATAGTATTGATTGAATTCACGTAAGGGAGGGAGATAATGTTTTGAAACCTATGTAACATATGACCTTTGACATTTGTTTATCGATTTTACTTTAGTAACATTTATCTTGTATAAAAAGAATTTTGACATTCATATTTAAATACTATTTGATAATATTTTACTAAAAATTATATGATTGTCACATGATATTCTTAAGTCGCGCAAAAAATATATAAAAAATGATGGAAACGTATGTGACAATTATGTTAAAATAAATGGGGAGATAAGTTCAGATTATACCAGATTTGATGTTATAATCTACAACTAGTTTAGAGACCTCAAGAGGCAGATGCTAGTAATTAGAAAGTATGAGGGCAGCGATAGATTACAACTCATAATACTTTAGTATAAATAGAATACTTAGTATAAAAAAGAATTGTGAATTAGGCCCTTATTTAGGCTAATGGATAACTCAATTTATTACAGGTTATCCATAATACATAAATTCAATTTATTTATATAGTGTCAAAATATAATATTAATTATTTGATATTATTAAAATTAAAATATATAATTTGTTAAATAATTGATTACTACTAATCAACAATAAACTAATATTTCAACAATATCCTATTTAGATAGCGATAATCAATTCTCAGATAAAACAAGAATAGATCAAAAATATTCATCATAAATATCAAATAATTAATAAGCATTGTAATGACAAAATTAAAAAATAAAACAGCAAATAAAAAATATCAAATTTGATGAGGAAAACAATGTTAAAATGCTAACAAGGTTTCATAATTGAATTAATGGAATAGCAAAAACAAAAAAAAAAGTCAAACACTTGTCTTAACCAAATGTCATAAAATATATCAAAGTGTCCATTGATCTCAACTCAAACTCCTACTAAGCCGAGTAATCATAGAATTTTAATATCTCTATATTGACAGAGTACATAAAACATTAAGACATTAATTTAAATGTATCTAATAATGACATATTATGTTGATAATGCTACATTGATAGGAAATATTCATTGCCAATGCAATTTACCTAATAATTATTGTGTAATATAAAACAATTAAGACATTACCATAGCACACACATATGCCAAAAAATAAATATCTTAATCCAATTGACTAAAACACCTTTGAGTACACAATATGTGAGTACATAACCATAAGATGTCAATGGCCAAAGTGATTATGAGAGCAAGCAAAATCACTCAATCATGCTCAACAATAATTAACATAAGTAATTATTCATAACAATGGCGTACTAAGAGTGTGAGCATGTAAAAGAGATGACATGCTATTTAAATGTGCATAATTAATGGTCAAGATTGCAAAACAAAACATGTAGAGCCATAAATTAGGTCAAACCAATGGTTATTTTTCAATTAAGTTTACTAAGACATCTTATAATTGGACCCACGATAGGTTAGCACATGATCAAAAAGTGTCAAATTTTCATTGTCATAATTACCATAATTAAATCCTCAAAATCCACACAAAAAATAGACTTAAAGTTTTATTTCAGCATAATAAGGCATATAAAAGAGTATAAATCATTAAAGAATTATTTTATATACCAAAATGCGTTAGCATTGGGAGTGTAAGAAATATATTGTACAAAAATGTAGGTAGATTATGCACAAAAAATTTCAACCCAAAGAAATAGAGAGTATGTAGCTCAAAATTAGTGTGGAATATTATGAAAATTCAAAAACTTATTTTGGACTCTTAAAAATTCAAAATAAATCATTATTAATTAGAGTATGGAAAAATAAAGTTATAAGATAAAAGTTTAGATCAATGGGGCGTAGGGAGTGGGCCTTACGTGCTTATTAGGCTTCTGGGGTTTGCCTAAGATGCAAAATGCATCTTCTTCCAGACAACCATAAGGCACGACAATAACAGTTTTTTGCCATTAGAGGATGCTCTAAGCTTAGAAATGTAGCGGTTTAGCATGATTTCTCAACAAGAAAACATCCAGGAATGATCAACAATTAAAACTTACAAGATTCATGTAGCTTCAAGCTCCCTTATGAGCTGCAATGGCAGTTTTTCACCATGGGAAGATTGGCTAAGCTCTAAGCATGCATTTTAACGAGATTCGGTGACACCATAAATGCCTAGAAATCATCTACAACTAAGATGCATGAAAACATTGAAGGAAGAAATGCAAAAAGTTAAGAAATTAGAAAGCCCCAAATCTAGATCTAGAAAAATTTCCCACTTCAATTTGCATAGATTCAATGATTTTTGATACGATTAAAAGGGTGTAACGATAACATAAGCATGTGAAGATAATCTTTTACACAAAATCAAACTAAAAAAAAAAAACATCTTTAGAAATGCTACACATATTCAAGAACCTTCTTGTTCTTTTCCAAAATAAAAGTGTAGCACAATACAAGAGGTTCAAACATGAAATATAGCATATAAATCTTATAAGGAAGAATAAAATTTTAGAACAACGTAGATTATGTATATATAATCAAATGTGAAAATTTTCCATAGAATAATGGAATGAACAGTGGTATAGACTTAAACTCTGATGCAATAATCCATGACTGATTTGGAGATCTTAAGAGGTAGATGCCAATAACTTAAGTAAAAGACCAAGAATAAGTTACAAATCATAATACTCTAAAGGGACAAGAGAGTTTGTCAATATCCTTATTGGGTAATGAACAAATTTTGCCTAATATAAATAGGGTAACTAGTATTACATGGATAGTGAGTTAAGTTCTTGTTCCCTAAATAGGTTAATAGATAACTCAACTTGTTACAAGTTATTTACAAGACATAAATTTAATCCATTTATACAATACCAAAATACAATATTAATTGTTTGATATTATTAAAATTAAAATATGTAAATTTATCCAATAATTGAATAAAACTACTCCACAATAAATGACAAATTAGACATTCATTTCTTTATATGTAACTTTTTCTCTTTTTATGGTAGTTAATTAGATTGAGAAATTAAATATTTTTTTAAATTCATATACTAAAATTGTAATTAGGTTATACTTTAAGGGGATTAGATATGATTTTCTCTTATTTAAAGGTGATTTTTTCTTTTCAAACTCAAACAAAATATTAAAATTTAAAATTTATATGTTAAAGTTGTAAATTGTAATTAGGTTATAGTTTGGGAGGATTAGATGCAGTCTTCTCTTATTTAAAGGTAATTTTTTCTTTTCAAACACAAACAATTTAAAAAAAAAACACATATATTTAATTTGATGCATTCATAATTTTAATATTATCAATGAAGAGAACCAAAAGAAAAAAAAAACATTGCTGTTATTTATCAAAACCATGCATATGCCATTGACATATAATCTCTCATTCTTGTCTTTTATTTATTTCATGTCTGTGGGTTTTCATGATAGGAGTAAAGGAGGATCATATGACTTAATATTATAGGGTAGGTCTCTTTTTCCTCCGAATAAGCCAAGGTCGGTGGGGTATAGAAATTTGCTTGCTAGCACCCAAGTCCAGACAAATTTTCAGAGACATGGCTCGTGCTCTTCATGCTCCTTCATTCTCAGTATTTAATATAATAACCAACTCAATGCATTTGATGAAAAAAGAGAAATAAATGAACTGGTTGCTCTAAACTGAATGGTACATAGTGGACCCCTGTGTCCTTCATAGATGCTTGGTTGGTAGCTCTGAAGGGTCCATGCTTCAGATTCCATTACCAAATGGTTTTTAATTATTTATCCTCCTTTGAAAATTTAGAGGAAAGGAGTATATATACATACATACATACATATATATATACATATATACCATTTTTTTTATTTCAAGTTATTGGGAACGATTAAAGGAGAGAAGATATACGATAATGGATTATTAATATGGGATAAGTTGGTTTACTGAATTTTTAATGGATATAATTTATGTATTGCCACTGACCTAAACTATTATAATTATAAAACAAAGAAATCATTTGGTGAAATAGCTTTCATCATCTTATCTATGAAAAATGAATTAATTTTTAATTTGTTAAACTATTTTATAAATTAAAATGATAAACATTCTTATATTTTTATATAAAAATTAGCATAATATACATTGTATATTAATTGTACCAAACGCATCTCTGAAATTGTCGGTGGAAGGGATTCAGATTAGAGCAATGTCGAAGCAACTCTTAGAATATAATCAACAAATAGAAATATACGTGGGCCTCTTTGATTTTGTTTTTGTTTTAATATTTTTAAAACAGATATTTTTTAAAACAAATTTTAAGAAAAAAAATAAAAAAATCTGTTTAAATTATTATTCTGAAAAGTAATTATTTTTTGTTTTTTGTTTTTGATTCTGCAGAATAAAAGTTACAAAACATTTAAAAAATGTTTTGATTTTTCTGTTTCCAAAAATAAAATTTTATTTTTTTGTTTTACAAAATACTTTATTAAAAATATATTATCAAACAAGTTTTTTTATTTTTTTGTTCTTAAAAACAAAAAACTGTTCTGAAAACAGAAAATCAAATAAACCCTGTATTTTTTGTGTCTTTAAATTAAAAAGAATAACCTTTGTCTATTAAATGTGAAGGATACTTAATCTTCACAAATAAACAAATAAAGAGGTTAACAGTTTTTTTTTTTTTATATAAATCTGCTAAAAAAAAAGCAACAGATCATACGCTTCAAATAATAATAGAGAATCTATAAGAAAAAAAAAATTATTGAAGCATGTCCACAGTACATTTTGTGTACCAACACATATTTTTTTCCATACAAATATAATAATTAAATTATTTACAAATTTTTGTTATATTATTATCCCTATTGATATGTGTAGGTCTGGGGTCTTTTGGCCATTAATCCCAAAGTTAAAGTTTAACACATATAGGAAATATAATATCAAAATAAATTGTAATATAAGAAAACGAATTTAAAATACATGTGAGAAAAATGGAGGGTTAAATAATTTTTTACAATCCAATAATATTAGTTTAAGTGACACTTCATTTAAACTTAAATTTTGGTACTGATAGTCGAAGGGACTTTGTTAATGTTATAGTTGAAGAAACAAAGTGAGCAAATTAATTTCTTCAAAAATTATTGGAAACAAATCTAGAAATAATTCTCGAATAGGAGTGTTCGACTCTACAATTTGAAAATAATAGATTTGAAAATGGACAGCAATGATCTAGTGTGTTCAAATCTTTTGCTAATTCCAAAGAAATATACGCCGTGTCTTTATTTAAATCAATTAGATTTGATTGAATAATTTAAATTTAAAATTTTTATTTATAATTTAAATTATTATTTTTAAAAATTTATAAAAATTATTTTTATCTTATATATTATTTTTTAAAATTAAAAAATGTATCAAATTTTTTTAAAAATATATAAATAAATCTCCAGATCAAAATGCGTTTCCAGGAGGATTTATTTGCCCGATCTGGCTGCTGGTAACATGTAACATCTTTTACGAAGTCATTAAAACGTAACGTTGAGTCATCAGCCACGTCCATTTCTTCTGCTTCGTTGCGGTTAAAATGTTTTAATGTTTGTTTTTTCGTTTATTTTTAAATAAAAATTATATTTAAAGACTCATATTATATAAAATTTATAATAAAAAATTTTAAAAATTAAAATTATTTTTAAAAATTTTAAAAATTTATTATTAATTTTAAAAAATTTACTAATAAATATAAAAAAATTTAATATTTTTTTATATCTAATAATAAATTTTTTATAATTAATAATAAATTTTTTAAAATTTAAAAATAATATTGATCTGTAATAATAATTTTAATTTTTAAAATTTTTTAAAATAAATTTTTTATAATATAAGTTATTTTTTTTTTTTAATTTTAAAATGTGAAGACAAACATCTGGGAAGAGACTGACACGTATCTTCCACGTCATGTAAATAAATGCCCAAAAATTGGGTAATATTCGTTAAGATCCATGAATTCCTTAATCCACAAGCCCCAAATCCTATTGATTTTTCAACTTTCGCCCAATTCTTGTCTTTCAAGTCCCATCAGCAAGATTTCCTGATGAAACTGCACAAGGGGCAGATCCAAAAGCATACAAACACAATATGCCAATTTTGTAATTTCGTTTAATTAAACTTTTTACAATTTTATTTGTTCCATCAAACAGGGGGTAACCTTAGGAGGAGTACTTCATCTTTTTTTTTTTTAATAATAAAAAAAGCAGGGACATTAAATAGAGACAGAAATAAAACAAACTTGCGCGCCTTATGAGACAAATTTATTGAAATGCATTCAAAGAAGCAAACTGTCACTTGCTTGCTTTTAACCATGAATGATTGGAACAGAAAATAAAACAAACATGCACCAAGTAAAAGCTACATAAGCAAATGCAAATCATAATCTAACAAATTACATTATTTGAATGAGACATTCACCGACTCTTCAGTCCATTAATCGAAATGGTCGTAAGAGACACAACGCAGACAACATAATTGTTGGTGTAGACCTGCCCTTCAAAACAAAGTGATCTGGTTGGATCTCAATCTCAAATTTTCTAATTAGGAAAAATAATTAATATTTTTGATAAAAAAATTTAGTGAGATTACTAATTTCACCAAGTATAATATAATGTACGGAAAAACTACATTTTACCCTTAAATTATTTTCTAGAATGTACGACATTTTATTTCTATAAACTATCACAAAAAATAAAATTACTAATTATACATTAACTTTAACTTTAACTTTAACATCTCATAATTATGTGATTAATAAAAATTAACTTTAAAAGTTCAAAAATTAACTTTTGTTATATATATTAAAACTAATAATTTTTTTTACAGTGTCATTAATATAAGTCGTATAAGAAGTTGTCTTCTCCATATATGGTAATTTAATTTCTACATATATCACTTTGGAAGTTTTTTTTTTTCAAATAAATAAATACCAACTTTAAAAACTTAAAAATTAACTTCCAGATTTGATTATTAGACGTTGAAATTAACTAATAATTAATTAATTAATTAATTTTATTACTTTCATAATAATTTAAGAGGATAATTAAGCGTTATATTTTAAAATTTTTATATTAATATTATAATTATGCTATAAAACAAGACGTAAAATGTAGTTTTTATTTAAAAAATAAAATAATATATAGTTTCTTCAATAATTACCTCGTGGCCCCAGGAAAACAAGTTATTTACTGAAGTTATGAAAGAAGGTAAAAGCTCCAAACGGAGGGGGAAACTGGCAGGAAGCGACAGCTCACCATACTTTTCCACAGGTCCGCTCGTATCATATTATATCCGTCTTTGCTTTCCCGTGCACAAACAAACTTCTTATTCTCTCTCTCTCTCTCTCTCTGGGGAAAGCGAGTCAGAGAGAGAATGAAGAAATGTGATGCAAGTGTGCAATTTATTTTGTTTCTTCACGGAGACTGTCATCTCTCAAACTGAGACATAAGTCTCTCCTTTTTCTTCCACGATTTCAGCCATCGCCGCCACCTCATATTCTTCTCCCTAATTTAGCTTTTCTCTCTTTTATACCGTTATTTGTCTGGTTTCGATTTTCGTTTCTTCCCAAATATCGTCATTTCTAAATACCCATTAATTCTCTTATATTCTTTACTCAAGAATTTGACGCTGTGTGGGTGAAGTTTATTGCTTGTCTAGGAAGAAATTCAATTTGTTTATTCGTTTACTGTTGCCTGCACTTCAGAGTTTTCGACAAATTTAGTGGATTCTGTGCGGAGTTGGTGTTTTTTCTGGATTTCCATTGCCTGTGAGCGTCTGGGTTTGTGAGGAATTGCTGGGTAATCATGCCGCCGGCTTTGATGAATCCAACATTGCCAGAATCTTTGTCGGTGCCATCTTCGAGCTCTGATTCTGTTTCTCAAGGATCTGCGCTAGAGAATCGGCGTTTCGGAAATCTTAGAGGCTTGCAGTGGCGTATAAATCTTGGGGTTTTGCCATCTTCTACTTCCATTGATTATCTTCGTCGGGCCACTGCTGATTCTCGAAGGAGGTCAGTCAACAATCTTGTCAAATATATATAAAATTTTGTGAGTATTATAGCTTCAAATACAACTGTGAATTTTGCGAGAAACTTACTCTATAAAAAGTTATTTAACAATATAAGGCTAGTTTTGATGGGATCATCTCAATAGATCCCTCTTCAGACACACACACTAACAGACACACACACACTCATATATATCAGAGAAGGGTGTACGGTGTAATTCCAAAGTATAACTGAGTAATGTAATTCTGCCCATGTGTTTAGATTGTATATACCAATTCGCGGATGATTAAACTGTTTCTTCTTTTTGCATTCAGTTTTTTTTTTATAATCTATGAATCCAGTGCTAGTCTGGCATTTTACCTCACATATAGTGTTGCCCTATTAGAAAATGAATTGATATTCGCCATATTTATATATTAGAACTAATTCCTGTTTGTTTAGCTAGATGCAAGTCGTTTTTTAATTTGACTTTCTTTGCATTATAAATTCGAACTGTATAATATCTTGTCAGGTATGCTTATTTGAGAAGGCGCCTCCTGGTTGATCCACATATTCCAAAGGATGGAAGTAATTTCCCCGATCTCGTCATGGACAATCCACTTTCACAAAATCCGGGTAAAGTTTATTTTGTTTCTCACTCCATTCCGATATTTTTCAGGTGGTTAAATCAGTTGTTCTGGTTATTGATCCCTGATTCAGACAATATACTGTCTCAAATACCTATTTAGAAAGAAGAAAACATTAGGTATTCTCAAGGCTAATTTATGCTATTTTGTTCAACTTTTCATGAGCTTGCTCTTAACTGCACCACCTTTTCATGGTATTTTTAATTAGTTGTCAGATTGTAGATCTGTCGTTTTTTTCTTTTTTTTGTTATTTTTCATTATTGGAAATTAAATTTATTCTGAAGATAGATAGCCATGCTTCCTGTTTATTTAGTAACAAATAATTCATTTGAAGATTAAGCAAAAAATTTCTTGGTAATCAACGAATGCTTGATGCAGAAAAAAGGACTACATAAGTTTAATTTTTCTTGATGTTTTGCAGTTGCCCCCTTAACATTCCTTGTAGCCCCAGTAGGTAGATTTCTAGATGATCTAAGTCCCATCCCTGACCCCCATGAACAATGGCATCTGATTGTGAATATAATATGGCCTTTATATGCACAGATAGTACATGGAGTCGCTTTTTTCGCAGTGCAGAGCTGGAGAGAATGGTTGATCAGGATCTGTCACGTTTATACCCAGAACATGGGACCTATTTCCAGACACCAGGATGCCAAGGCATGTTGAGACGAATTTTATTACTGTGGTGTCTTAGACATCCAGAATGTGGTTATAGACAAGGTAAATTGCTCAGCCAATCACCTATGGCTGACATCTATAGATTCTTACTTTGTCATTTCTCATACTGTTTTCATTTAAGTGTTTTTAAAGTATACTTAGCTTTATTTCCATTTAACTCGTGGAGAATCCTGACCTGAATTCTCAAGGCATGTCTTGCGAAGCATAGTTATTATGTGCTTCCATGAAAATAGAGACATGCACACACACACCGATTACACTTTCATGTTGTCCCCCTTTAGTGCTTTTAGCCCCTGTTCCTAGCCCTTTTTGTCTTTTGTTTTTTGCTATCCCATCTCTTGTAGCTGCCCAATACCCTACTTTCTCCTGTTCTGAATTGCCTAAAATATGAAGTTTTGTCCCTTTCTTTTTGTCAAAAATAGACACTAGGTGCAACATTCAGCTCTAATTTTTGTATGATTTCTCATTGTAGGATGGGTGTCTTAATTTTTCTTCCAACTTCATAAGTAATAATAGAACATTCAATTGTGTGAAAGCTTTACAGAACCAGTCAAAAGAAGGCACATTGTATGCTTTGCCCATATTCAATCTCTTATTAAATTGTTCTGGAGAAACATGAATTCTTTTAAGTGATTTTGCTTAGATTACTTTTCCAATTTTGGTATGAATCTTCTGCCAAAATTATTACCTTTTTCTGCTTTATTGCCAGTTTCATTTACTATTATAAAAGAATAGAATGTGAAGTGATTAAATTATTGACAAACCTGTCCTACGGATAAATGCATATTCAATTAGTTTCACTTCAGGGCATTCAGAATTAGTTTTGTTTAGTATTAGATGTTATGTAAATAGTTGACTATAGTCTTTGTTTCTTTCGTTCACATAATTTATTATAGTATTTTCTTGGAAAAGTTATTGCTTTTCTCTCTGGTGGTGTTCCTTATAGGAATGCATGAATTACTGGCTCCATTGCTATATGGTCTCCAAGCTGATGTGGAGCGTCTTTCAGAAATTCGAAGGCTTTATGAAGATCACTTCACAGACAGATTTGATGGCCTGTTATGTCAAGAGCGTGATCTTTCTTACAGCTTTGATGTTAGAAAATCTCCAGATTTGATGGAGGATGAGATTGGTTCCCATGGAAATGCTATGAAAGTCAAGAGTCTTGAGGAGCTTGATCCTGAGATACAGACCATCGTACTGCTAAGTGATACTTATGGTGCTGAAGGTGAACTGGGCATTGTTTTCTCTGAGAAATTCATCGAACATGATGCTTACTGTATGTTTGATGCCTTATTGAGCGGAGCCCATGGTTTAGTTGCGATGGCAGATTTTTTCTCATCCTCCCCTGCAGTTGGGTCCCATACAAGCTTACCTCCTGTAATTGAAGCTTCTACTGCGTTATATTATTTGCTGTCCCTTGTGGATTCATCCCTGCACAGTCATCTTGTAGATCTTGGGGTTGAACCCCAGTACTTTGCTCTCCGCTGGTTGCGAGTTCTATTTGGACGGGAATTTTCACTTGACAGCCTTCTGATAATCTGGGATGAGATCTTTGCATCGGATAATAATAAAGTGGAAAAAGGTGGTGACAATGACATAGACTCTGGCTTAAGGATCTTACATTCACCTCGTGGGGCATTTATCTCAGCTATGGCTGTAGCAATGTTACTTCATTTAAGGTCTTCACTACTTGCTGCTGAAAACGCTACAACCTGTCTTCAGAGATTATTAAACTTCCCTCAGAACACTAATATTAAAAAACTACTAGAGAAGGCGAAATCTTTGCAGGCTCTTGCATTAAGTGCTGACATTTCAATTCGATCACCATTTTCTAGTGTTTGTAACCAAAGTAAATCACCAATTATGAGATCTCTGACCCTTCCATCTGAATCTGTTTCTCCAAGAACTCCCCTGAATCTGTTACCTGATAGCTACTGGGAAGACAAATGGAGAGTTGTCCACACTACTGAAGAAATTAAGCAAGATAAGGCAGATAAGCAGGTTCCAACCCGGAAAAAGGGATGGACAGAAAAGTTGAAATTCAGTCTTAAAAGAACAGAATCTGACCCATCTCCATCTAAGGTTCAGGGTGGCAAGACGGAATCTAAGGCATCTAGGCGAAGTTTGCTGGAAGATCTTACTAGGGTACTTGGCTCAGACGAAGATACAGAAAAAATGCACTGCCATGAAATTTCACATCAACAGGATAATCTTTCTGTAAAAGTTGAAGGGGAGGGACAAGATGGTGGCTGTAAAGACAACAATTACACTGCTGAGGATAGATTTCTGAGCGGAAACACGGGCAGTGAGGAAAACTTGTCTTCATTTTCAGATTCAGTCAGTCCTCCTAATGAGGCCAGTGATCATGAAAATTACTCAGAGAAAAGTAGTGTTGCATCTAATTTATCTTTTAATGAATGCAATGAAGATTCACCTCTTCCTATCTCTGTTCCTCCTGAGAACATATCTCGGAACTCAGGATGCAATAATGATACCACTGGAAATTCAGCCATAGTTTCTAAGGAGAGAAAACTGAACAAAATCCAGTGGTTTTGGAAGTTTGGTCGAAATACTGATGAAGTTATCGCTGAGAAAGGAGGAGGTGCTTCTGAAGTTACAAAAGCTGGCAACAGTTCTAGTAAAAGCAATACAACAGCCTCAGCTACGTGTAGTAAAAGTAGTTCTGTTATTTGCAATGGAGATTCTGTTGACCAGAATGTGATGGGAACTTTGAGGAATCTTGGGCAGTCCATGCTAGAGAATATTCAGGTAAGCTTCTTTCTGATAGTCACTCTTCAATGCGATGACAAGTTATTGATTATTAATGTGTTCAATTTGAGGAATTTTTCCTTTATCTTTTTGGTTTAATATCAAAATGCTCAACACATTTGGTTTCCATGAAATGCAGTAGGCCTCATATTGATTGATATTCCTTTCCTCTGTTTTCAGACTTGTTCACTGTTTGAGATTACAATGAAAATTGTTTAATGGGTCCTCACTTAAACTTACGAATAGAAGTGGTTAGTTGACTGTTACGAAGGACTGATTTTATGTGCGGCAGGTAATTGAGTCCGTATTCCCGCAAGACAAGGGCCAGGGGACCTCATTGGAGAGCTTCTCCAAAAATGTTTTGGTTGGCAAAGGGCAGGTTACTGCTATGACAGCTCTCAAGGAGCTTCGGAAAATCAGCAATCTTTTGTCTGAGATGTGAGGCAAAGCTTATAATGGTTTTGTATATAGATTTTGTAATTACAATTCTTTAGTGACAATAAAACGAGTTCCTTCGGCTATGGTCTTCCACAGATCATCTACCAAGTTTTGCAGATGTTCAGAGAGATGAATATGTAAATACAAGCTTCCGGGTTATATAGTATATATTCCTGTTTATGGTTAAGTTGTTCTGAGAAGTTAAATGGCCTCAAGTCATTATAGCAGTAAAAGTTATCGTTAGTCAATTTTATTTACCCAATATCTTCCGGATTTCAACATATATTCTAATTCAATACTGTTCCTAATGTTTGTTGAGTTTTTTATTTTTGTCCTAGAACTGTGTATGTTGAAAACTGTATTTTTGTAGTTGATGGACTTTAAACATGTATTAAGTAATAACTAATGTGTGGAATAATTGTAGTTACGTGATAGATAAGGTTGGACACAGACTAGAATTTTTTATATGTTAATGACACATGAAAATTTTTTATTAGTCATTAAATAGTAGCCTATATTTTTGTCAAATGAAATATTATGATCGGCATATTTGTGAGGTGGCGAATTTTAATGTGCTAAAATTAAATTGCTTATAAAAACTCTTAAGAAAATGTTATACATGATCCATAAAAAACACCATAACAGAAGGAACGAGTACACTCCTATAATGAGAGAATTAATCCCTCACAATTACGAATATCATCATAGGGAGAGGGTTACACAGCTTAAAAAAGAAATCCAAAGGTCATCGTCTAAATATCCTATTTGTTGTCATCCACCACTCATATATATGCACTTGTGTTCATTAGCATGCATATACACAGTCTCCAATGCAATTTGCACTTTTCCTTTCATGCATACGATCATATAGGATCATGCACCTGATATTGACATATGACAAGATTGACCATTCAATAATTTTCTAAGACCTTGGAGATACCAATTTTAATATTCAAACTTCAAACCACACAATTCTATCATATTTACAGAAGAAGCCCAGTTACTATAATGCTTTTAAGTACACTTATTTTTTGTAGTTATACATCGTTCACTCACCAATGTTGAAATTGCTGAGTTAATAGTATGCGGCCTACTTGCATAAGACCTTCACGCATAATGGGTATAAGACTATTCAAACTTAGGGTATGAAAATATTATATTGTCCATTTAACCGTGCTTTACCACTATTAAGCATGACACCGGCTAATGTCAAAAGCTGAATCATTTTTGGCCGATCAAATCATTTCTCCTCCTAAGACAACTATGCAGATAAAATAAACATAATGGGAATATAAAATTCTCTTCTCTTATATCTTAAAGATGATGATGATAATAATGATAATAATAATATTAATAATATATGTTCTAAATATCACACCTTATTTTGTATTTTAACATCTTATATTTCACTGAAATATTTATATGAATAAAAGTTTAGAATGTACATTAATTTTGAAATTATATAGTTTCATCTTGTTTTGTAAAGTCTTTATGATATACATATATATATATATATATATATATAGTGGTATATCTTGTAATTGTTACATGATTTTGATATTCCTTATGCTCAAACTTTTATTTTAAAGAATTTATCCAATGATATTGAAATGAGATGTTTTTTTAAAAGCATATCACTTAACGGCTTTGTATGAGTTTCTTTGAGAAATTAAGCATGAAGATGCAAAGATCACCAAGAAAAATGATTCAAAAAGTAGCTACTGTATTTAAAAGTGACCAATAATGTTGAGCCACCTTTTTTATGATGTCAAAAAGAGGGAGAAATATTTGTGATATAATCCTACGTTGTTGTATTTCTAGAGCAAGTTTCATGGGAGTGTTCTCATAGTCTTAACAAGCACAAGTTTAAGGGGAGTTTATGATTTGTCCTTAAAAGGCAAAATGAGTACTTCAAACTTAAATATTGAAAATTTCAAATTGCTACTCTTTATTCTAATTACTTAATACTTTTATAAAATTTTATACTCAATAATTTTATCATTATAAAAAAGAGGAAGATTATTGGCTTTGAGATTTAACTATAACCTTGATAATAACAACATTTTTAAGGTTAATTTATAAAAGTATTAAGTTAAAAATAATTAAATATCATTTAATGCCTTATTGAAAGTTATTAAATTTATTTTTATTAAACAATAATAATTATATACATGAAATTTTATTTGGATTTAATGAATATTTTATTGGACTTGGTTATAACTTGGGCCATATTATCGATGCTTTGTATTGGGATTCATCCTTTGTACATTTCTCACTTGGATATATAAATTTACAGATTTCATTGTCTGCACTTTTTGGGCTTCATTTGCACATATATACCTAAAATATAAGAAAAGCTTTAAACTAGGCAAACAAAGGAATAGATCAAATTACTTCTAAACAAATTGCTTTTGTACATTTCATGACAAAAGTTAATATGCTCTAGAACTTTTCAGAAGCAAAGAAGGAAAAAGCAAAATAGATGAAAGAGGATTTATTATAAAAGGAAAGCTTAAAAAATAAAAGTAGCCAAACTCTAGTCACTTTCTCATGTCAAAAGTATTATTATTATGCTCTATTTTGTTTCTTTCCTACGCACAATGGTTAGAGCATTTAATGCTTTCATTGAATGTCATTTAATGGAATAGGTATAAATAAAAAGTTTTTTCCAATTTGCACCCACGTGAAACAAAAACAAGAAAGAAGAAGCATATGTTTGTAAGGTAAAAGTATTGTCTTCAAGCCTTTGTAGTTATTCAAACTTCATGATGAAAATCTCTCTCTCTCTCTCTCTCTCTCTCTCTCTCTCTCTCTCTCTCTCTATTTCAACAAGTAATTCAGAGGTGCAACTTTCTCCCACAGAAATATATTTGAAACACTCTAACAGCTAGTATGGAGATGCATCTATAAAAAGGAAGCATGAAGAGAATGCAAAAATGATAGAAGCAAAGAAATAAAAATTAAGTTGTGTTTCTTCTTGTTTTCTTTATCTTATTTTTTTGAGCTTAATTTTTATTTAATCTAATTGGTGAAAGCCTTAAGAGTAAGCTTATTATAATCTTTTTTTTTATAAAGGTTCTAAAATTTTTTTCATCTTTTTGAAATCTCTCATAAATGAATGGAGAGTAAATTTAGAGCTAGCTTCAAGTGAGAATTCTTATATATAAAAAGTTTTAGATGAATTTGTGTAAGACTTAAGTATTATATAATTTGAGCTAAGCTAAAACCTTATATTAGTAGTAAGTATGAGTAAAATCGTTTCATGTGAATGAGTGTAAAACAAGTCAGTTGATTGAAGTGAAAAAATAACCCAGAGCGTCTAATAGAAGACTTCATAGATTAAGCTAATTGACAAAAGTCCAAGCTTGAGGCCTATAAGGCCTAACGGTTGGCAAGACTTTAAACACCCATAATTTTTATCTATAGGAGTTTTGGCTATTATTATGTATCTACAAAGAGCCCTCTTCAAGCTTATAAATCCTAATGATTTATTTAGTTAGGGTCATTGAGGACCAAAATCCTTCATTTTCTTATGTTTTAGAGTTGTTTTAGTTTATTTCCTATTTTGTAGTATTATTTTAATTATCTCTTAAATAGGATTTATTTTCTTATTTATTACTACCTCTGATCTTATATATAAGAGACTTTTTCTAGAATTTGATTTAGTTTAAAATATAAGAAACAAAACATTAATGTCTAGTATATTAATTATAATATTTTAATTATATCATCCATTAAATAAGTCTTTCAAATTATAAATAGTGATTGTCATTAATTTTTAAAAAAAATTACACACATTAAATAGGGACATTCTTGAAAAATAATTTTTATTTAAGATAAAATTAAAAAGATTAATTGCTTTTAACTAACTTTTTTAATTTTTGTGAGTCAACTAATAGAGGAGACCGAAAATAATATAATTGACTAAGGCTTCCTATGTTATTTCAAATTACTTATCAATAAAGTAATTATTTAGTCTCAAATTTGTTTCTCATTTGCATTTTGCATTGAGAATATGTTCTAATATTTCACGCATGTTTTGCTATGTCAAAAAATCTCCTACGGAGTGAGGGATTTGGCGTAAGTCACATTGATTGAATCAAGATAAAATTTTTATGTTTGTTTTCTATTCCTTTATCTATTTAGTTTATTGCATTACTCTATGACGTAGTTTATGTTCAATATATAAATTCTTGTTAATAGCCATTTATAATTAACTAATTTTCTATTTCATTTATAGTTAATTGACACTAAGTTCCTAGCTTATTTTGTTAAATAGGCCAATCAAATTTGTTAATTGATTTATTTATTGCTTTATAGTTTTAGGTGAGTTGTAATATTACAATTTTAAGTATATAATGTTTTAAAATATTATTTTATGCATATGCATCTATTCACCTTCTCTCTAAGCATATTCTTTGTACTTGCATCATGTTTTTAATCTAATTAGTTTATTTATTTAGCATAAATTTATTTGTTTGTGAGATTCATAATTTGATGTCTTCACCAAGGTATTTTTTTTTTCTTTTAATGAAACTAAGTATGCCAATTACAATAACAAACATTTCAATATGATCAATATATAATGTTATTAAATCTCGTTAAAAAAATTGAATCAAATCCAATATTATCCTTAAAGTTGTCAATTTAGGTTAGCCTTAAAAAGAAATAGGGTTGAATCAAAAGAATTCATTTGGTTAAATTAATATTCTAATCCCTTAATTTTATTTAATATTTTAAATTAGTTCTTTAAACATTTAAAGTGTTTTAAAATAATTTTTAAGATTTTAAATTTGTCAAAACATTTTAATAAAATTTACTAACTCATTAGCATCATTGGTCAGCTTGGCAAGTCCAAAGTTTCCATGGATGCATCACCATGGCTTAAGCAACTGCAAGGAAAGGAAGATGACGCACAAAAGACGCCAGTCTCTTCTATTGTGGGTGCCTTGCGTCAGTTTTCTTCCCCTGCCTTCCTTGCGTTTTGTGCCCTTAGGTTGAACAAAAAAAACTGGAATTTGGGCGAAACTCTTATGAAAAAGTGACAAATTAAATGCATTTCTTTTGGGGAAAATTATAAATAAGAACTCAAAATAAAAAAAAATTATTTTAAATGACCTGCTATTATTAGGTATTATTGGTTTTAATTAAAATTAATGATAATTTATCTTAAAATAACAATAATAAATCTTTTAAAATATATATTTTTTAATTTTGAGTATTTATCTATAAGTTTTGTTTATTTAGATAATCTAAATGGTGATGGGGTATACATCATCATTGAAAAAGCAAAAAAAAAAAAAAAATCCAAACAATAGAATAAGTGGATGTATAGTGAGTTAAACAGATTTTATTGATAAGTGTTTTTTTAGAGACAAATTTAAAGTTTAAAAAATCATTTTGAAATGTTTTAAATTTTAAAAATCAATTTAAATATTAGATAAAATGAGGGGATCATAATATTAATTTAACAAAGTCATTTTGTTTGAATGAATCTGAAAGCTTGGCTCTAAAGTTTGGCCTTTTTCCTAAAAGTTGGTACTATCTTCAGACCTAATAAGCTTTAGAATTTTTGTAGCTTTGTGTAGTAAAACAATATATTTGGGTGCATGTATTTAAATATAGGAACATAACTGACATAAGTAATTTATTATCAGAGGTGAAAAGAATCATTAACTACTGTTTGATGAAAATTATACAAAGCGATTTGTTAATTAGGAAAGTAAACAACATTATTTGCCTTTTTTTTTTCATCAAAATGGATTTGTTTATGTATCCATTTGTTTTATAACTGACACACTCATCTATTTCTTTACGGGGATAACTATCGATGATGAACCATTTATAAACTTTTTAATTCACTGCACTTGACAAATAAGTACTCTTTATGATTTTATTTAAAAGAAAAAACACTGTAAACATTCTCAAAAACATGAAATCAACAGAGGAAGGAAGAGAAGTAAAATATACTAGATTTTTTTAAGATAAAATATTTCTTTCTTTCTCAAATTTCTCTCTTTACTTTCACTCTAATAATAAATTTTTGCAATAAAAAAAAAGGCTTTTAGGGCCTCGCCTGCTCGTAGTTAGTCCTAGGCCTAGGTCGAAAATGCCTTTTTTTTGTTTTGTTTTTTTCTATTTTTAAGTAGTATATTGTTGTATTAGTTCAATCTTGTACATTTTTTAAAGTATTGAGCATTATTTAAAAAAATTGATTATCCTTTCTTTGGCTCAATCTTTCCCAAGAGGCGTCTCACGTTTGAACTTGGGAGTATGATTTTTCAATTATTTAATTATTTTTATTTTTTGCACAAAGGCACAAAACTTTGAGAGTGAAAAAAAAGGAGGCACAGGTTACCAGCAACTTGTGAAGGTGTCACAGATAATCGTTGCGAAACTGTGAAGGGACGTTAGGAGCATATGGTAACTAAATTAAATTCATATTAGAAAAAATTGCATAAAAAAATTTATATTATATAAAATTTACAATAAAAAATTTTAAAAGTTAAAATTATTTTAAAAGACCATCATTACTATTAAATTTTAAAAGATTTACTATCAATTTTAAAAAATTTATTATTAGGTATAAAAAAATTCAAAACTTTCTTTATACTCAATAATAAATTCCTTGAGATTAATAATCATTGCGAAACTGTGAAGGGCCACTATGAGCATATGGTGACTAAATTAAATTTATATTAGGGAAAATTAAATCTAAAAATTCATATCATATAAAATTTATAATAAAAGATTTTAAAAATTAAAATTATTTTTAAAAACTATCATTATCATAAAGTTTTAGATGATTTTTTAATAGTTTTAGGGATTTATTATTGGATATTAAAAAATTTAACACTTTTCTATATCCAATAATACATTTCCTAAAACTGGTAGTAAATCCCCTAAAACTTAATGGTAATTATGATTATTAATAGTAATTTTAATTTTTAAAATCCTTCAAAATAAATTTTATATAATATGAGTTCTTAAATATAATTTTCTTTTCATATTATTGTTGTATAATTTTTTAAATATAATTTATTAATTAATTATGGATGAAAAAAAATATGAGAGTACAAACACATATTAAAATACTTGTTGAGTATCACTAAACATTTGTCTAATGCGTTGGTATGGCCTCTCAAAATGTTGATAATATTTTATTAATATGTTGATAACGATTTCTTGAAGTTAATTACTGTTTTGAAGTCAATAAGCAGTAAATGACTTCTTCCAAAGTTTAGACATATATTAATTTTCAAAATGGCTGAAAAAAATTTCAATTTTAATATAAATAATAAAATTGATAATGAGTGAAAAAGGATAGAATAAGAGACACGATTTTTTTTAAGAAAAAAATGAAGAAAAGTGCATATTAATTTTTTTTTTAAATGGTAGATTGTTTGTCTCCCTATTTAAAAAAAAAATATTTCACTCTTCCTCATTTTCATTTTGGCAGTTTGTCTCTCCTCTTTGAACTTTATTTCTCCGTACAAGCTCTATTGTCCCTCCCCCGCTATCTTACTAGAAGAGGTATTCTTTGAGCTAAAACTTTTGGAAGAATATGAAATGTTCAATGGCCAGAAAACGTTGTACATTTCATATATACTTTAAATGTGTGTATTCTTAATGAAGAATTTCATGAGAAAAGTAATTTCATTATTTATAAAGTATTTCAAACAAGTTTTAGAAGTTTTAAATAATATTATCATATAATAATATTGCTAAAAATAAATTTAAATGCTCTATTTTTAAATAAAATTTTATTTTTTTAAATTCCATTTTACTAGTCGCACTTGAATCAAATCAAGACCAGACAACCTTTTAATCTCGAACAGTAAACCTCGCCTAGAACCTTCTCCCAACCCATAATTATTTTTAGGCCTTGTGATCTAAACTCAACTAAACTTATTACTTGTAATATAATATAGATTTTAATTATATTATAAGTATAATATTTATTATATTCTCATAATTATTATTTCATCTATCAAATAATTATTTTTACTATTAAAATAATAATTTTTTATTTTATCTACCCACCAATTATATGTTCTTTTTAATTGCACTATCTAACCAAACATCATGTTAGTCCTCGATCATAACACTGGGGGCTATAAAAAAATTTTAAAAACCCTTAATAGTTTGTGATACTAATATATACAACAACAACAACAACAACAACAACAACAACAAAGCCTTTTTTCACTAAGTGGAGTCGGCTACATGGATCAATCGACGTCATAAGCACCTATCGTAAATCATATTTTTAGACAAATCATTTAAATCTAAATTTCTCTTAATAATTTCTCCTATAGTTTGTCTTGGTCTTCCTCTACTTCTAATTATTAGACTATTTTTCATCTCATCTACTCTCCTAACTGGGGGTTCTATAGGTCTTCTCCCAATATGACCAAACCATCTAAGTCTTGATTCTACAATCTTTTCCACAATAGGAGCGACTTTTACTTTCTCTCTAATGTATTCATTTCTAATCTGATCTCGTCTAGTGTGTTCACTCATCCAACGCAACATTCTCATTTCTGCAACATTGAACTTATTCTCTTGTTGACTTTTTATTGCCCAACACTCAATTCCATACAACATTGCAGGTCTTATAACTGTATGATAAAATTTACCTTTAAGTTTGAGTGGTACTCTTCTATCACAAATAACACCCGAATCACTCCTCCACTTCATCTACCCCGTTTGAATTCTATATTTTACGTCTTCTTCTATTTCTCCATTATGTTGTATGACGGATCCAAGATATTTAAATCGTGTGACTTGTGATATAATATGTTCTTCAATTTTCACTTCTATGCTAGAAGTGATGTGTCTCTTACTAAACTTACATTCTATATACTCTGTTTTATTTCTATTTAAATGAAATCCATGAGTTTCCAAAGCTAATATCTACCTCTCTAACTTCTCATTCATTTCCACTCTCGATTCCCCAACTAAGACAATATTGTCTGCAAATAGCATACACCGTGGTACTGGCTCTTGGATATGTTCAGTAAGCACATCCAATACTAAAGTAGATAGATAAAAACTCAGAGTTGACCCTTAATGTAAACCAATAGTTATCGGAAAATCTTCTGTATGTCCACCTTTTGTTACTACATTAGTTGTAACCTCACCATACATATCTTGTATTGCTCGAATATAAGCTATACGAACTCTTTTTTTCTCCAAAGCCTTCCATAGAACCTTTCTTAGTACTCTATCATATGCTTTTTCCAAATTGATAAACACCATGTGTAAATCTCTTTGATTCTCTCGATATCGCTCCATTAATCTTCGCAACAAATATATTGCTTCCATAGTTAACCTTCCCGGCATAAAACCAAATTGATTCTCCGTAAATTGGGTCTCTTTCCTTAATCGTTACTCAATTATTCTTTCCTATAATTTCATAGTGTGGCTCATGAGCTTAATTCCTCTATAATTTGCACAATTTTGAATGTCCCCCTTATTCTTATAAATAGGAATTAAAAAACTTCTCCTCCACTCATCTGACATTCTCTTAGATCTCATAATTTCATTAAATAACTTTGTGAACTAACTTATACCTTTCCCTCCTAAACCCTTCCATACCTCAATAGGTATATTATCCGGTCCAACTGCTCTGCCACTCTCCATTCTCTTTAATGCTTCTTTTACCTTTGTCTCACAAATCCTACGATAAAAAGTATAATTTTGATCCTCTTCTCTAGTGTCTAACATATCCAATTGCAATGCAATCTCATGGCCTTCATTAAAAAGCTTATGAAAATAATTCTTCCACCGTTCTTTGATATCTTGTTCTGTGACCAAGACTTTCCCTTCTTCATCCTTAATGCATTTTACTTGGTCAATGTCTCTTGTCTTTCTTTCCCTACTTTTAGCTAACTTGTAAATATTTCTTTCCCCAACTTTAGTACTTAAAGATTGGTATAACCCATCGAATGCCCTCATTCTCGCTTCACTCACTGTCTTCTTAGTCTCTTTCTTAGCTACTTTATATTTCTCCCAATTTTCATTACCCTTACATAATGACCACACTTTATAACATTTCCTCTTAACTTTAACCTTATCTTGCACGCTTGTATCCCACCACCAAGATTCTTGATATCTAGGTTCAAAACCTTTTGATTCACCTAATATTTCCTTTGCTACTTTCCTAATCTCTTTAGCCATTCCATTCCACATATCGTTAGCACTTCCTTGTATTTCCCAAGGTCCTTCCTTCACAATCTGTTTCTACACATTCTTTTCTTTATCTCCCTTTAGTTGCCACCACTTAGTCCTTAACACCCTATTTTGGCCTTTATTTTTTACTCCCCTCCTAACTCGTACATCCATAACCAGAATTCTATATTGAGTAGTTAAACTCTCTCCAGGTATAACTTTGCAATCCATGCAAAGTTTTCTATCCAATTTTCTTATAAGAAAGAAATTGATTTGAGAACATACCCTTCCACTTTTGTACGTGATAAGATGTTCCTCACGTTTTCTAAAATAAGTGTTAGTTAATATAAGATTGAACGTCAATAAAAAGTCTAGAATAGTTTTACCCTCTGCCTTTGCTTCTCCTATGGCATATCATCCATGAACACCCTCGTAACCTGAAGATACACTTCCCATATGACCATTTAGATCCCCTCCTAAAAGAATCTTTTAACCTAATGGTATTTTCTGAACTAAACATTCTTAATCCTCTCAGAACTTTACTTTGTGATATTCTTCTAATCCTACTTGTGGTGCATAGGCACTAATGACATTAAAAATTTCTTTTTCCACTACTAACTTTAATGTAATCCTAACCTTTTTACATCCATTATAGCATTTTTCTAAAACTTATCTACAATTATACCTACTCCATTTCTAGATTTAGCATTCCCAATATACCAAAGTTTAAAATCCAAAGTGTCTAATTCTTTCGTTTTTTCTCCTATCCATTTAGTTTCTTGTAAACACATAAAATTAATTTTCCTCCTAATCATGGTATCTACTATTTCCATTGACTTACCCGTAAGTGTACTTATATTCCAAGTCCCAAAACGAATCCTACTTTTATGAACTAACTTCTTTATCCACATTCGTTCACGAAAATATGGAAGCCCTTGCTTATTTTTTACTATACTTAGGTGATGATGTAGCGGCTCTTGCTCACTTGTCACTGTACTCGAGCTATACAGCGCGTTACTTCCGTGCAACGCCTTAGCATTACGTTTAATATATCGATTGTCCATGTCATAAAGATTCGACAAAATTTTACGTTGGCTGTCGATTGCCTAACACAATGTTCCTCTTTTTTTCGGGCTTAGGACAGGCTATGAAAAATAATTTGCATCCAGGTTCGTCATAGGTAGAGTTTGTGATACCAATTTATATATATATATATATATTCAAATAAGAAATTCTCAAAATGACTTGCAACAATTCAATTTTTTCTCCTTTCAAATTCTATAGATTTGTAAAATTTTCCAACCAAACACAACTTTATGCGTGAAAATTGAATTATTTACACCATGGTAGCTAAGGATTGAGGAAACAAGTTAATTCATCTAAAATGTTACATTAAAAAAATGTCTAATTGAATAATTGATAACTTACAATACAAAAATATATAATAATAAGTGGCAAACAAAGGATCAAAGAACTTTCCAATAAAGGAATAAAAAATGTTACCTTACTACAAAGAATAAAGAATGCAATCCTTTTGGGGTGGGTCAAGGAGGAAAGAAGCGAGACTCTATATCAGATTGTAATCACCCTGTTGCGGCATCGAATTATAGGGATTGTTAGGAACGGGTAAAGGGTCTCCAAATGGATTTGAAGAACCCACAAGCTGCATCTGTTGAGGGTATTGTGTCTGTGAATATTGATTATTATTATTATAAGGAACCATCATCATGTTATGTTGTTGCTGAAACATCTGCTGCTGCTGTTGTTGAGCCATTAATGCCATTTGTACATTGGTTGGAGGCGCTATGCTGTTGGACATAGCAAATGGATCATGCTGATTCTGATTGTGATATTCAAATGGAGTCTGCATAGTCATTGCCCCATATCCATAACCTGCATTTCGGAGCTGAAGTTGTCTCCTGGCATTTTCATCTTCATATAAACTGTCTAGTAATAGCTTGTCAAACCCACCCGCCTGAGTCAGCAAAAGAAAAATATAGAAATAATAAAAAAAAAGGTATTATCATCTAGCAGGTTGAAAGAATTAGCTGCATATGATCAAATTAACTCAATTCTCCTATGCCATTAAAATGCGGACTCACAATCTGCTTCCAAAGAAAAACATAACCAACATTATCTATATTCTAAATACTTTGTACTATTATTTTCCCAGAAAAAAAAGATATAAAATGATATTAAACTATATTATTCATGTACAACAAAAAAATTTATAAAATTTTTTAATTATGGTTTCTAAATTCTAATATCTTATTCTATCATTTTTTTTATGGTTTGCTTTTCTTTTTTTGGGTGTCTGAAGTGTGTTTGAATTGAAAAAAAAAAAAAATCTTATTTTGACACTTGCGTCAGTGTGCCAGTGTATGTCTGAAAATATGTATCTCCGGCCTTTATAACTCTTCAGCATAAACTAGATGCAATACCATAATTATAAGGGATGAATGTTAAAGATTAGCAAGTATGCAACAAAGAGATGAGTTGAAAACCAAAGATGATAATCAGGGAAGTAGTGGAGAAAGAAACCATTTTGCCATTTGGCACCGGCTGGCTGATATTGTTACTTGGTGTTGTGACAAGTGCAAGTTCCCAACCGGAAGTCCCAGCAATGTCACTTAAACCATAGTTGGTCGAAGGATCACTCCCTGCATAAACTTGCAAAATCTCAAGATTGTATCAAGTATCAAATAGCAATACAGTAAATTTAAAGATAAGCATAATTGAGTTTGGAAAGGAAAAAACAATATTAGACCATGTCCTAAAAATGGTGTACATGAACAGGGTGAGAAATTCTAGAGGTATTCTCATGATTTTTGCGCTATTTTATCCCAATAAAAATGATTGCCAACGTATTAGTGTCTTTCTGATGCAGCTATCTACAATTTTCTCCTATCAGCTTTGTGCTGCAGGGCAGAAAAGCCAACTGTTCATCCAACAAGGGTGTAGTATGATGTTAAACTGTAAACCCCTCAGCCTCTGAAAGACTAGATGGTGAGTCCCAATTTGGTATTCATTAGTGGAGTGGCAGTGCAATCTCCAGGAAGGCAAGTGCCAAACTATATATTTCATTAAATAACAACGCTCCATGTCATACCATCAGATGGAACAATTGCAAGAGCCAAAGCGTTGCTTTCTTCCAATTGCAGTGCTTTAGGATTTATTTCATTCAGACCCTAAAATGATGGACGAAAATGTTATATATTGTTTCAAACCAGCATCACAAACAAGTGCATACCTGACTAATAAACCATACCAGCAAGTCATCAGTAGCATCAGTTGATATCAGCGGAGGTGGCTCAGCCTCCTCTTCCTTTAATTCTGTTTCTTCCACCACCTCTACGGGTTTAATCTCATTGACTTCTTCAGCATGTTTCTCACTTTCTTCAGGTTCTTTTCCTTCTTCTTTCTTAGGTGATAGATCAGTTTCCTGACACTCCTGATGTCAAATGCCTCTAATTAATGAACTACATAGATAAATATCGTGATGCGTTTGTGTATGTGCCTGCGTCTTAATTTTTTTTTAACTTTTTATTATTATATAGGATAATATATGTTAATCAGAAAATTCTTTGATTATTAAAATACACTGAAAGTCTGAAATGTGAAACTATATTACAATACAACTCATATAACTTGAGATAAAATTGTATTAAAAACAACAATAAAATTCGCTCATAATTCAAACTTTTTACTCATAAAGCATGCTATATTAAATTCATATATAAATAATTGAGCTATGCATATATAACTTTCTACTTTAATTAAGTTAAAAAATATTAATTAAATGGTTAAAAGTTAAATTTAGGAAGTTTTAATATGTATTATGAAAAATTCTACAATAATCTTTTTTTCTTTTTTGAATTACTCTACACTTGTTATTAAGCTTAATCTTAAGACTGTTTTTCTAATATCCTAAATGGGGATAGGGAAAGTGACATCCCCTTGGCTCAGGTTTGGGGAAAGGTTAAAAAAACCTATAGGAAGGAATAAGGTTAAATTGGGTGGGGATGGGGAGGGAAAAACCTGCCTCGATCCACCTTGTTGCCAGCCCTAAGAATATCCTCAGAAATTTGCGATCCACTTGGAGAGTTTTGCAGTTTCCTCACCTTGAGGGAGTGGCTTAAGCCTTATTGGCCATATTGCATAAGTCCTATAGTTTGTACTCTTATGAGTAACGGGGAAGGAATGAGGTTAAATTGGGCGAGAATAGGGAGGGCAAAACTCGCCTCAATCCACCTCGTTGCCAACACTAAGAGCATCCTTAGAAATCTGCGAGCCACTCAAGGAGTTTCGCAGTCTTTCCTCACCTTGAGGGAGTGGCTTAAGCCTCATTGGCCATATTGCATGTCCTACAGTTTGTACTCTTAGGAAGCCAGATCTGAATTGCATTAGGCAGGTTTACCATTTTATTAGATATACAAAGAGATGCATACTTTTTAACTGGAGTCTGTAGACGAACATAAAAGCATATATACCCCGACTTTCTCCAAGTAATTTGTAAATTGCTTTTACTCACCAATCCCTTAGCAGAAGAGCCAGTCTGGGGTGCTTCTTTGAGATAATCTTCCATTGTGGCAAGAAAAGATGGAGGTGGCTATTTATTGAGCAAAAGAGCTTCATGAGAAAGTATTTATTGGTATCAAATAAAAAATTATTATGACAAAAAAAAACCTGTCTCAGTGCTGGAAACTGGAAATTCCTAGCAAGATCCAAACCCTTACAGTATTCATATAAGTCAGCAAGATATTTTGCCTGTATGACAAGAAAACTTTGACCATCAGTTCAACTAGTATGCCTTTTTAGGGATTCCACATTGGGCACAAGATTGAATCCATATTGGACAGCAACAAAAGCTGTTTCTGAAGAAAAGCATCATTGTAAACCTGCTGGCCAGCTCTTTTATATATATTCAAAGCCTTAAATGCGTCATGCCTTGACATATCAAAGAACTGCAGGAAGGTGGGAAATGTTCATTAGTTAGTGACAATTAAAGTTCAGCTGAAGTGATCTAAATATCACATTGAACTAAAAAGTTTACCACATCCACGAGATTTATAATTCCGTCATTGATTGCACAATATATTTTGAAGCTCTCTTTCAATACCTAAGTGACATTGCCAAAAACCAGAAAAACAAAATGAAAGTGAGAGGAAGAATCACAAGACCAAGTAAAGAGTTGTCATCGTATCAGAAAAGTAATGGACATTCATATTTTATTTATCAAAGTAAAAGATGTGCTAAAGTCCATGATGATAGCAATTCCACAGTCTGGTTCACTATCTTTAAAATCTTTAATCTTCAGATATCAGAAGAAGCATTTTTAAATGAGAATTTTTAGGAGTATTATTGTTTGTTAGCAATGGCGGAGCCAGGATTTGATTATGGGGGTGGGGGGGGGGGGGTCGAGATTAAAATGCATATATGGTAATTGAAGGAAAAATTAAGCATATATGGAAGAGTCAAGACCCAAGAAAGAAGAGAAAGAAGAGGAGTGAGATACATTTGTGAGAGTGAGACAAATAACATGGAAGAGGGAAGAAAAAAAGGAAAGAGGAAAGTGAAAAGGAAGAGTCGGGAAAGAGAAAGGAAAGTGAGAGTGGACCTTTTTAATTAAAAAAATAAAGAAAAGCATGAGTACAAGAAAAAAGAAGGAGAGAGAGAGAGAGTCAGCCTTTATTGATTGACCTTTTTTTTTTTGTTGAGAGATAATCATAACTGTTAGATCTCTAAAACATGAATCTGATATCAAATAAATCAAAATGTTGGGAAGACCATGATACTCTTGGTTTTCCTTCCCTCCGTCACTGTTTATTAGAGATTATAATAAAACTATTTCTTTTATTTAATAATTTAAATTTTTTACTTGAAATAATTCTTGATAAGATATCAAAACCTTGTGACCAAGTAATCAATAATCCAATCAATCCTTATTGTCTCTATTTTTTTAATTAACATTAAATTTCAACACAAGGTATGATAGACTTTCTTTTGTCTACACTTCAAACCCAAAGCCCAAAAGGCTTTAATGTGAATAGACACATTAAAGATTATTATAATTCATAGATCTTCACTTAACAGTTTAATTTTAAGTTAAAACAGTTTTTAATATTGTCTGACATGGATATAACGGAAAAATCATTTTCTGAGTATATCAGTTTCATTGTGCATACAACTACTCATAGGCAAAGAAATCCAACATTTATGCATATGAATTTTTTTCCCCCTCAATTTCAAGTAATTTTCTCTAGTCATGCAGTTGGTAGAGAGATATGAACTACAATTACAAAACATTCATACCAGGGCCAGTGCATACTGTATGAGATAATTGCAAAAAGATGCTCCTTCAGGCTGCAAGGTATTAAAGCATATAAAAAATCATTCTAAGAACATGTAGCAATTTCAATGGCAAGAGATATGACACAACAATTAGAAGCATGAAGGTACCAAAGATGAGTTTCACCTGACAACCAATAAGGCGGTGAAGAAGTTGCTGCAGTGCAGGTAGCTGCTCCAACAGCTCATCACAAGCCAACATACGGGTTCTGCTATGTGCCTGTCAAAGCTAAAGTTCCTGATATTCTAAACATAGTAATAAAACATGGAAATGTTAATGTGTAATTCCAAACAAGGCAAAGCACAAACCTTTGTTGCAGTTGGTGATGATTTTGTTAAACGCTCAGACTCGACGTCATATCTTATGATTCTAAAACATTCTAGTCTCTCTTCTAAAAATAGTGCATATGCTCGAACCCATGCAGAACAATCCCAAGCTGCATAGAGTCTGGTTAGGTATGAAATGCAACAACATTCAAATATGAAAACGGGTCTAGACCAGCCTAAAGAGAAGAAAAGTTACATCATACAATTTTCAGCACTAATTTACCTAGAGGGCTTGAGTCATCTTTAAAATTGGATATTTGGAAAATATTTCCCCTGCGGGAGAAGCCTTCAAGTTCTTCTCTGAAAGTAGGATCACCCTCTCTCAATGTCCTATGAATGACTATCAATGTCTTTACAGCAACCTTTGACATCATTATTCATATAAACACAAGCCGGAGTGAGTTTCAAGAAAGTTAGAAAAATTGCAGTTATGAGATAAATGATCCTATTGAAATTACAGGCAAATAAATTTCCTTTATCTTTTCTGAATGGTGTGTTGCACCTAAGAATTGTTTAGCCCCAGTCCATCCTTTTGCACATATCAACTGTTCTGGAAGGACATTGAGCCACAATTCATATACATTTTAAACGTGAATACTCGCATGAGATTAACTAACTCTTAATTTTTACTTTGTCTGCTAACGTTCGCACATAAAGAGAAAAGCAAGGATATTAATTCCGTTACCAACTTATTCAAAGACTTTCAATATTTTACTATATTATATAACCGAAAAAAATTATTTTTGAGCTCTAAGTTTGTTTAGCTCTAAGTATGAAAAGGATTTACTATCCAACTTCGAGTCTTGGACAATCTCTTGGCAAGTGCGTGAATGCAGTATGCCACATCTGCCCGCGGTTGGTGTGCTGACGTTGCGTAGAATATTTCTGTATAGAGTTTAAGGCAGAGCAGAGAAAAACAAAAATCGAAAGAAAAGAGGTAAGCAATGAGTGAAAAGGAAATCTTGCAATGGAAAAGCGAATCCACTTTCTCTGTGAAGTTGACATTATGATAATGAATAATTTCACTGTTCGAATTGTAAGCATTAGAAAAAAAAATATGCATAGATTGATTAAGCTTATCTTTTGAAAATAATCCGTTGCTTGAATGAAACAAATTTCACGATGATTCATGCAATATTAAAAACGAAAGCACAAAATCATATTCGAAAAATTGCAAGAAATTAACAGAAATCAGGTATATACACTCACTTCGAACATGACGTTCCTTAGGAGGATATTCTACGTGATTGGTAGCCTTTACAATTGCAATATCCAAATCCTTTTAACAGGAAGATGAAACAGAATCAAAAAATAAGATAGAAAAAGATGAAAAGAAAAATTAAAAATAATTCGAACATTGAGCTAGGAAACCCGCCTTGTATTCGCTATTGACCTTGGCAAGGCCGACCTTGGTGGAGTCCTTGAGAGCCCCGTAGGCTTTTCTGAAGCTCTTAAACGTCCCCATTTATAAACTATGATTTCAATGGAGGGAGAGAAAGAAGAAGGAACGACGTGCTTCTTCTTCTTCTTCTTCTGTAACCTTGTCGTTTCCAACGGCGAAAACGACTCTCTCCGGTTTCCTGAAAATGTGCGCATGAGCAACGGGAAGGGACGTATAAGAGAAGGGCATTTTGGTACGTTCAGGTTGTCTACGCATAACTAATTTCTGAAATTTCATAACGGAATTGATGTCCATTTCCTGGATTTTTAAGAATTGGGAAATTATGAGTTTTTATACATAAATATACCAAATTTTAAAAAAATATTACCCACACTTAATTATTACATTTTATTCTTCTTATCTAAAGCAGTTATAAAATTAATCAATAAAATATAAAATATAACGTAACAACACATTCTTTTGAACTTTGAATTAAAATAAAAATATTACTTTTTTATTAATTTTTGAAACTACCAAGAAACCTTATAAATTTAGAAATGAATCTTTTGCGCAGCTAATGTTTAGGAAACGATTGAAACGTTACGTCAAATTATGAGACGAAATTGAAATAATAATAATAATAATAATAGGGGACCAAGGTGAAATTATTTCCAAATATACGGGTGGAAACAGATTTTTTGCTTTATTGTTTAAATGCTAGTCGATGCTTGCTAAAATTATTCAAGCTCGCAGGCCGATAGCCGTGTTGCCTCAGGCGCTCCATTTCCAGGGACAGGGTTTCTTCACCTGCAAATCGAACCTCTGCGAACTTGTCTGCAATCAATTCGATACAATGGCGATGAGGAACTTCTACAACGAGATCGAGGGTAAAAAGGTGGTGGAAATTCCTAACTATGTGAAGCCGATGCTCTCCGTTGACTATATCAAGAAGGCTGTTCAGAGAGGTTTGGACAACTATAACGCCAAGTACATCCAGACCAGCTCCATTGATCCTCTTTACCATGTATGCTTTGGAGGCATGATCTTCTCCTACCTCGTCGCGCTTCCCCACGAACGCCGTCACCTTGAGCACCTGCAGCATGCCAAGGAACATGGTCATGGCGGCCACTAATTTCTCCATCATCG
This sequence comes from Erythrophleum ivorense, assembly GCA_026724425.1. Classification (NCBI taxonomy): domain Eukaryota; kingdom Viridiplantae; phylum Streptophyta; class Magnoliopsida; order Fabales; family Fabaceae; genus Erythrophleum; species Erythrophleum ivorense. The sequence continues at coordinate 43,209,217 of JAIUCV010000005.1, forward strand.
ACATTTCAGGTGTCCATCTCAATTAATCTTGCATGGTTCTGATATTTTAGAAAGTTACATTTTCTCGGAGCCTTTCTTAATTTTGATTGATCCTTGGGTACAGTTGGATCTGGGATTTTGTAATTTTGTGTTACTCGTTTAATGTTGATGTATGTTTTTGAGATTTCATAGATAAATGGTTTTTTTTACTTGTTCCATTGATAAGAGTTTAAATGGGTAACTTTTCTGGGGAAACATACTGGCTGATATTGCTGTTAAATTGTTTAGTCCCCTTAAGATGAAGTGGTAAGCATATTTTCTGCGATTAAAACCCACTTTGGTCCTTACAGATGAGGCCCGGTAGAGTTGCCTTTTTAATTTGATCCTTTGCATATGGGACACTCATCAATTTTATCTTTTTATACTTTTTCCATTTAGTCATATATAAGTATTTTTTAATTTGGTTCTTGACAAATAAAATTGCTGTCAATGATATTCCTTCTGTCAATCTAAATCTATTATTAATGACACTAACAATGGATCTATTATCAATTTACATAATATATAATGTTGACTAAGCAACAACCTAAAATAAAATATGTTACATGTCATTAAATTTATTAATTTCATTTGCAATATATTGACTGAAAGATATTATTGATAACAACTTTATCTGTGAAGGATCAAATTGAAAAATACTCGTATTGAAAAATTTTCCAAATGTAAAAGACCAAATTAAAAAATATCTTAGCTGTGAAGGACCAAAATTAAGTTTTAGTCTATTTTCTACTATGTGGATTTGGTTTTGGGAGTAAAATTCTGGTTATCGTGGCAATTGTTGACTTGGATGGGTAGTAAGTGTTGCTTGTGTGGGTGTGAACGGCCAAGAACTTAACATTTGACAAGAGGGAAAAAACTTGGTGGATGTTTACTTTGCTCTTGTTGATCCAATAACTCATGTTATATATTCTCAAGGTAAACGTTAGTTTGCATGTGGACAAAAGCATGAAAGATGCTAGACAAGAATCATTATTATGAGCTTTTTTAAGGTTTTGATTTCTATGTGCAGCCGCAAGCTCCTTTGAATAAGTTGAAAATGTTGCAAGTTCTATCTTCTTAACTCATGTTAAGAGAATTTGGTATGGGGGCATTTATTTGGCTAAGCATGCATACATCGTCTATGCATTCCTCCTCAAAAATGCCCTGGTGATTTTGTGGTCTTGTCATCATTCTATGATACACTGCTTTCTCATTCTTTAGACCAGGCATGATCATATTCATCAAGTGGCTTTGTTTGGCCCCTTAATAAATATAAAGTTCATAACTTATACATTATAGCTACTTTTAATTATTTTACTTCTAACACTGATGATATATTTGCTGGTTAACAATGTTTTAATCCTTTGTTAAATTGATTTAAATTTTAATACTTCGACATTGCATACAGTAATGCCCTTTTGCATGCAGCCAAAGCACTTTCAGCCAAAGCACTTTCAGCTAACTTCTTATAAGTATAAACTGCTCTTAGGTGACTTTCGAAGTAAATTTTCTATCTTGCATACTGCTGCAGCTTTCAAAATACTCTTTTAGAAGTAATTTTTTTCAGTCATGTTTTAAATAAGCCAAAAATGCCAAATCACGCATAGTTTAGATCTATTCTTGAGAATGAGATCTGACAAACCCTCCGTCTGATCTACAAATAAACACTTCACAAATAACTTATAAATTTTCTGTTTTTTTTGGCTAGTTGCTGTATCTGATTGACTGAATAACCTAAAATTGTTGGCAAATCTGAATATCTTGTGGAATTTTTATGATTCCCTGAGATACAGGTTTTGACATTTTTGAATTTCTTGTCTACATGAATATCCATGGGGTGCTTAAAATTGTTGTCATCTTATAGAGTAGAGATTTGTGCCATATCTATGTCTTAGCTCACTCAGATATAGTTCTGGAGTTTTATTCTTCCCCCTTTCGATATGCATTTGCGTTCACTTGCCTGTGTCTAAAAAGAGTCAAATTATTGTTTAGGTCTCATCCTTTTGCCATTATTTGTCTTGCCGTTACAGTACATCCTACTATTTCTTTTTCATGTAAGGATCCTTTCCCCCTTATGCATTGCAATGGTTTTTCTTTTGATGATTTAAATCTATGTTAATCGGTTTTTGCAGTAAAAAATTATCTTGATTGCTGTCTCTTTCCGTCTTCAATGAGCAAACTACAATTTTCAGATGATGGACTCTCAGAAAATTGCTGGTGCTTGTTGACCCTGTTTCTGTCAAATCTTGCCACCTTCGTAGGCATGTATATCTCGTCTCTATTTTTACCTTTAGCTGTGAGGTAGTTAGTTGTTAAGTCTGGTGTGGCCTTTCAAAATATGCAGATTGATCTGACATTAGCACTGGCTGCTAAGATCCATGGGGTGGAGGGCAATAAATTAACTAGACATTTTATTTTTCTTAGTGTTAAGGAAACTAGACCAGATTAGCTAGTCCAACCGGAAAAATAATGAACCACCTGCTTTCTAGTCTGTTCAGGGGGGGTAAACCAGTCCCTTATTGAAATGGTCCAACTTGGTCAAAAACCGGTCAAAACTGGGTCTGACCGGATGGTTACTTCTGAACTGGGCACTGGTTGAGCAATTGAACCAGTCTAGGCCATCTCTCCCAGCTTTTTTTTTTTTTTTAAATTCCACAAAAGTTGCACATGAGGGATTCAAAACTTGCCCTACAAAATAGAACTAAGTGTCACATCCATTGAGCCAATTGACATTTTGTAGGCAAATATGTGGCAAATTATTATATATGTAACTTTAGAAAAGTGAAAAACAACTTCAACACTTATTAATTTAATTATTATAAAAACTATATTATAATATATTTAATAATAGTTTTAAATATTTTAATTGAACTAGTCCGACTATGGTGTGACTGTGGTTCAACCATTAAATTGTGAACTACTTTCCCGTCTAATTTAATGATGGGTTTGGTTTTTAAAACATTTTTTTTTTCTTGGCTTGGCTTCTTTTCTCTTATTCACGATTATTCCGGTATTGTTCTATGGGTGCTATGGTTGCTTCAAATGTTCATGATGCCAATATCAAGAGGCTTGAATGTTTTGTTGGATCTTGTTCTGATAAGTTAGAGTAGTCGAGAAGAAACTTATTTCTTCTGTTGTTGTCATCTTTGTCATCCATGTTCTAACACCTATAAATCTTATTTGTCTGAAATTTTAGATCGCAATTTAGCTGACAACACTACTTTCTCTGCTAATTCTGATTGGAAAAAGATATTTAGATGTTTAATATAATAACATACATGTTTTTAATCTGTCTTGTGGGATAGGATACTTGTTTTCTTTTTTCTTTTCTGATGGGGGGAAGATATGATGGTACCAAATCTATTATTGCAAATGGACAATGGACAATACTTGCGTTCGTTCGTATTTCTCTCTCTCGTTCGTATCTCTCTCTCTCTCTCTCTCTCTCTCTCTCTCTCTCTCTCTCCCCCCCCCCCTCTCTAAATTCCTTTGATGGTGTTTGGTATGTGAAAATTTTGGTTTCTTAAATACTTGAGAACCTATTTATAAAATGTTTGGGTATAACAAATAGGTCAAATTGCAAAGAGCTTCTTTGAATTTTGAATCATGTGTAGATAATCTCATAACTTTTAAATTTTGACAATAAACTCCTTTAGACTTTTAAATTTGTGCATATAATCCTTTATTGTTAATTAATTCATTATTTCACTAATAGAACATAATACGTTAAGAGATTATATGTACATGATTTTAATTTTAAAGGGTTTGTTTGTATGTAATCTAAAATTCAAGAGAATTATCTACATAAAAAATAAAATTTATGAGGATTTATTGTTACTGGCATGTCATATTCCGTTAGTAAAATGATAGACTAAAGGAGGGTTATTTGCACAAATTTTAAAGTTTAGGGTATTCATGATTAAGTTTTGAATGTCAATTGATGATATCTGTACATAATTCAAAGTTATGGGAGTTTTGTACAATTTAGCCTAACAAATATGTTAAGTTAAAAATTTATGTGTTATATACATCTTAAATAATAAAGATATTATTTTTATATATCTCATGTGCTCAAATTTTTTATATATAGGTTTCCAAATCTTTTGGAACAATAAAATCCCCACATAATAAATGCCACCTTAATGCTTTTCCCCTACTGTTACATTTGTATTGGTGGTTGATAGATGATGTTTTTCTTATGACGGCAGGGTTCTGGTTGATGAATTGGAGATGGCCCTTTCGCTTGATGTTCTTATTGTTTTAAAATTAGGAAAATCAAGGCAGAATGATTCTGTCACAATTTATTCCAGCTACAAGATGAAAAAATAAGATCAATTTGATACAATACTCAATGATCTTGCATTTAAATGTCTGTTAAGAGAAATTATGTTGTTTCGTTCTAGTGCTCAAGTTCAGCTAACCAGATGACATCATCTTGCCACTGCTTACATAGTTGGAAATATGCCATATTTCCAACAATCAAACAGTGAGTTGAAAATTAGAAATGATTTATGATTCTAGCCATCAGCATTTGGACTAGGTACATTGTTTGGGTTATTCATTCTCTTAATAAAGCGCTTCATAGCATACGAATAAAGGGACATAGTCCTATACCCTGTGATATAAATTCGAAGTTGAATCCAATTTTATGGAAATCAAATTTGTGGCTTTTCTTGTGGAGGTGGAAAACATTCGTCGGAGTTTGATTGATATGCTTTTGAAGGGTTGAGAAAGTTTTACAACTTATGAACACATTTGAAAAAAGGACGATGCGTTAAAGAGTCTTCAATAATTAAAAAAAAAAATTCTTAATGTACTACCTTGGACTTTGCAAGTATGCCGATTTTCTTTTGTCTTATTTATATTTCTTAAAACATAAACTCACTGTGTCTTTCATATTTACTAATTGAAAGTATTTATTTAAAACATTGAATGCATCGCTGTGACAATGTCATTGTATCCTCTATGGTCGACGGTAACACAACGGATTGAATTGAATCTAAGTTTTGTACATTAATTGAGAGGAAATTCGTTTTTAAAAAATCGGGAGTCCATATATCTTTGATGATGAAAATGTTAATCAATAATTTAATATAAACAAAAATAAATGATCCTTCTAACAACCAGAAAAGTAATTAGCCAAAATACAAAGGATGTCTCTCAAGTTAAAGGTTGTGCAATGTACCATTCTCAATTTTGAAAGTTATATTTTTAGTTTTGTACAATATAATTCGTTATCAACTTTTTGGGAAAAAAAATCTTAATATCACTTGTTGTATAAGTTCAAAGAGAGCAAAAAGGGATTTGAATCATTTGTATTTAGTGAGAAAATGCACAGTATATATTTAGAAAAAGATGGAAAGAAAATAAGAAATGGATAAAAAAAGAGGAAAGAGATGACTCTTTCTTTTAAATGTAGAGCGCATTATTGTTAAGGATTGCAATTTATAAGAGAGCTTTTGTTATGTTAAAATTTAACAAAAAATCCATGTTGCACCAACTAAAAGCATGAAAGTTTATAGTCAATTTTTAAAATTGGAGGAGATAAATTTTACAACTCTCTAAGTTGAGAATTTTTTTTTAAAATTTTTTCCAATATTCAACACAAACATTTTTGCCAATTACTTAATTTTTTTTTAGCCAACTACCAGTTACTTAATATTAAATGATCGGTTCTTTTATAAAAAACTTTATCTACAGATTATTCACATTATATTTTTATCAAATAATTTAATAACGAACACGTAAAATCTTATCTAAAAATAATATAGCTATATTGAAATTGCACCTAAACCTTGCAATCCTTTTGGGCTCTTAAAAAAAAAAAAAAGGAGAAAGAAGGGAGTAATAAACTCGTGACTGGAACATCCACCGCTTGCCGTAGTTGTCAGTTAAGTGACTTCCCGCTCTATTTATTGTGTCCTTCACTTGTTCATTTGCTGAGTTCTTCACATTTCAAATATCTCTCACATTCCCTCTTTCTCTATCCTTCAGCATTTCATTCAACTTTTCGTCCAGAGATCGGAGATGCTTGCCACGCTCAAGTTCGTTTGCTATCCCTCAAACTGATTCGTTTCTTCTTGATTTGAATTTCTATTCAACTGAATTTGATTACTGGTGAACGTTCTGTAATCTGACTTTTTCCAGAGCCGAAGAGTCGAGCCAATTGCAGCTCGTCGAACGAGAAGACATTGACGACGACGAAGACCTCTTCGAAGCCATTGACAAATGTAAATCGTGAACAGTACTTTTCCGTTTATTTTTCTCATCATTTCCTATATTCATTCAGAAAAAGTGCTATTTCTGTATCTGTGCTCTGAATCGATACACCATTTCATTTTGATTTCATGTAGTCCCTTTGTTTATTCAATTTCTGCGTTTGCGATCGTACAATCTCTATTTCAAGTGGTTTTTTGGTCTATAAAGTATGCGTTCTCTTTATACAGTGATTGCTCAAGGTATTAATGCCGGAGATGTGAAGAAACTTCAGGACGCAGGAATATATACCTGCAATGGCTTGATGATGCACACAAAGAAGGTTAATAGGTTTCCTAATTATAATGGAATTATTCAAACTCCACCAAATTCACATCACTTTAACATCATCTCTCACATATGATATTTTATAACACAAAATACTTACATTATTTACTCAATTTTAGTCGACTAAGAATAACACAACTCTTCCAATATATATTTAATTTGGATTTTAATATATATTTGAACTATTTAAGTAATTAAAAATGTTTAATATTCCACAGCACTTGACCGGTATTAAAGGTTTATCGGAGGCAAAAGTCGACAAGATCTGTGAAGCTGCTGAGAAGATTGTGGTGAGTGGATATTCAACTTTATACACTTTTTACTCTTTGACTTACGATTTGATCTTACTTTCTTTTTCCCTTTCGATTCAGAATTTTGGTTATATTACTGGAAGTGATGTACTGCTTAAAGTAAGTTGTTGGACTTTTTAATTTGAATTTTGAATGAGATCTGCACAGCAACTTCTTGTAGTTGATTTCAATTTTTGTTGCTGTTCTGTTAAAGAGAAAGAGTGTAATTCGTATTACAACTGGTAGCCAAGCGCTCGATGAATTGTTAGGAGGTACCTTTGCACTGTGAAATTCTCCAATACTATCTATTTGACTACTTACAAATTTCCGATGCTTGCAAGTAACTTATCTAAGCCATTTTACAATTGATAGGTGGAATTGAGACACTAGCAATTACAGAAGCGTTTGGAGAATTCCGGTGAGAACATAGCGCATATCCAGTCTCAGATAATATTAGTTCCTATTCAGTTTCAAAGTAGTCCGTTCTAACGTTAGGATATAATGTTTCAGGTCTGGGAAAACGCAGCTTGCGCATACTCTCTGTGTGTCCACTCAGGTTGAGTTCCTACCTTCATGACATGATAGGTGTTGACGTGCTATTGATGTGAGTTCATGGTATTAATTAAGTAGCCTTGCGCTTTATGGCGTTAGAGTGAGGGAACAGTGAGGAGCTTCAGCCAAAATGCGTAGGTGCTTTAAGAACTTGAATTTAAGTGTGAGTATTTGAACCATGGCTAATATCTCCGTGTTATATGCCCTCGGCACTTCTCAAACATTAAATTTTTCAAGAGTTGTGGATGTGGTACTAGACTTATTTTCTTATGCAACGACATAATTGATGCATAAACGATGTATATAAACTTAAATGACTTGGCTACTGACGCATGCTGATTTTCCTTCGTTTCTAATATTTTTGGTCCAGCTTCCTACTACTATGCGGGGAGGCAATGGAAAAGTTGCTTACATTGACACAGAAGGAACTTTGTATCCTCTTTCTCATCTCAGTTGAAATCAATTAGGCTCGGAGTGCCCCCTCATGAAAATCTTGCGATTATTTTTTCAACCCATATTTACCCAATTTTTCTCTGTTCTTTTTTTTTTTTAATTGGCCATTCAATTTTTCTCTGTTTTCATCTCAACTGCAAACCTTTATAGCCGTCCCGACCGAATTGTTCCCATAGCTGAGAGATTTGGCATGGACCCCGGGGCTGTACTAGACAATGTAAGGTTCCTCTGTTTCGTATATCTCAAGTGTGGCTCCAGAGGCAAATATTGGTGCTGACAACTAATCATACATTTTTTTTAATGATTGCGCAAGATTATCTATGCTCGCGCATACACATACGAGCATCAGTATAACCTTCTTCTGGGTCTGGCCGCTAAAATGTCCGAAGAACCCTTCAGACTTCTGGTGAGTTCTGACTGGGAGTTATCTTAAAATTATCGAGAGGGTTGACACAGTTATTATTTTGCAGATAGTGGATTCTGTGATTGCTCTATTTCGGGTGGACTTTTCAGGCAGAGGAGAGCTCGCAGAGCGCCAAGTCAGTCCCTAACTTGCACCGCACATACTTAATAAAACGAAGTTTTTTTTGTATGTCAATTTTTGTTTACAAGAACCATTTTGCAGCAAAGACTGGCTCAGATGCTTTCTCGAATAACTAAGATGGCCGAGGAATTTAATGTTGCAGTTTATATGACAAATCAAGGTAACTTATAACACCTGTTTCATTCCCCTAAATTCGCCTGTACTGGTAATATTTTTGGCCTTAACTACGCAATGTTGGATTCTTGTTGCAGTTATAGCTGACCCAGGAGGTGGGGTGTTTGTGACTGATCCAAAGAAACCGGCCGGAGGGCATGTACTAGCTCATGCCGCCACAATAAGGTTGATGTTTAGGAAAGGGAAAGGCGAGCAGCGCGTTTGCAAAGTTTTTGACGCCCCAAATCTGCCAGAGGCTGAAGCAATATCCTTTACCAGGGGCTTATGCTTCTTTTAAAATAACTTGCTGATTGGCGAAAAAAGAATCTGCAATTCACTAGGATTTTGTGGTTATTAATTTGCCCTAAATTACTTCAGTTAAACTAAGAATTTAAGGTAACAACCTGTGATTATATGTTCCAAATTAATCAACAACCATACAAGTGAAGCTTAGATGTTGAAAATCACTGCCATTGATTGGTAACTTTATTCAGAGTGCAGTTAGAAAAAGACGAAGAGTTACTTCTATTGTTTGCATGTTTTTCTTGACGGTGTCACGCGTTTCAGATAACCCCAGGGGGCATTGCAGACGTAAAGGACTGAACACTCACTTTTGAGGTTGTTCCCCAACACCACAGACAATACTTTGACGATCGTAGTTTCATAGTAACATTAATTTTCCTGTTATACTGTTAATTTGGTACTAAATGGTCTGTTACTTTTCAACATTTTCAATATATTGAGATATTAAGCCAATATCCGCTTTGGGTATATACGGATTCCGTATTTGAAAGCAAGAGATATATTCCAATTTCTGTTTTCTTCTGTAAGACACAATGGGGGACGATGCCCAGAAAAGACGAAAGTCTAGGAAGCTAAACCACCGGGCAGCAGAGCCCCACTACAATCAGTACAAAGATGAAAACTGGGCCTTTGCCCTGGAGGGCTGCAAATTAATTAACGATCCCATCAAATTACCGTACCTGGTCTTTAGTGGAAAGAAACAATGTTTAACTTGATTACCATCCATCGCATTAAAATGTGAACTAGGCAAAAAATAAACACCAAAGTAAATAAGACCATACAAAGATAAATTTGTGTGCAAGGCGATAATAATTCCTTTTTTTGAGGCAACAGAGTATGAGCTGAATATTGAATTTGACGCCATGCAAAATGGCATTAAGGGCAATGCTTAACATCACAGTTGGAAAAATTGGTGATCCGAATCTTTGTCTGGTATTGGGTGAAATGCCAAGAGTAATCAGCTCAAAAAGTTGACACTTAATTAACCAAGGCCAAGATACAAATCGGTGAATTGACCAAGTGTAAAGGGTAGTTTTATTTTTTCTGTCTTTTAATTTTATCCCTCAAACAAACTGTTTTGGTATTTTTTTTAAATTTCTTTAGGTTAGATATCATTTTCTCTTGTCTCTTTTAATATCAATGATAGGTATATGGTATATGTATTTTATTCTTTAGTAATTAAAAGTGTAATTATACATCTAGTCTGTATAATTTTTTTTTGAATTTTAAATTTGATCTCTATATTTTTTTCCAAATAACTTTTATATTTTATTGCCATTTCTAATTTGATCCTTGCCAATATGATTTTTTTTTAATAAAACCATGTATTTGAAAGTGGGATGAATAATAAAGTACAAACGTGTCATTAGGCAAGACTAAGTTGGAGAATAAATTGTCACGTTGGTAAGAAGAACCTGAGCTTAAATCTATTTTACCCTGCGTTCGTATTCGTTCATTTCCGAGCAGAAAAATGAGCTCCTCATTTTGGGGCAATTGTAGCCATTCGTCTAATCCGACGCAAGAGACCGTGCCACGTTGTGATTGACCACCTAAACGCAACATTTCAATAACATTTCAATTTAATGAAACGTTGTGTTTCGTTCCTTCTTTTTTTTTGTCCATTTTCTAATCACATATGAGTTGTCCACGAAATCAGACGGACAAGGAGCTGCCATGTCACGACCTATCCTCCCAGAACTGACGTCCTCCTTCTTCTTGCTCTTTTCATTACGTTCTGTCTTTGCACCCAGCTCTGCTTGGCGTGAAAAAGAAGCTTCCATTTTTGTTCTCTATCTGCATGTTCCCTCTTACCATTTTGTAAGAAGCTACCATTTTTCGTTTGTTCCATGGATCCGTTCTCTATCAGTTATTCTTGTATTACTTATCAATATAATAAGGGATTTGGAAAGAATGAGTTTATATATATTTTGTAGTAAAGAGGGAAAACAAAAATGGAACTTGTTTCCTGGTACCATTACGCTAAAAGTGGTAGAATGACATTGCATTTCTTAGATTTGATCCAAGTAGAATCAGAGTAGCATAACAGCTGTATGGTTCGATTATATTATTTTCAATATGTATTTCTAAAATAGTGTTAAGTTAAAATGGTTTCAGCATATATGTATCTCTAGAATAGTTTTAAAAGGGTTTCAGCATAAGGATAGTTGCACATATGAAGCTTGTTTAACCAAATACATGATAATTAAGATATAATCAAACCTTCCTTCTGATGGGTTTTCAGCCAGCAAACACATATCAGACCGTGCTTCCAAAACCTGCTTTATTGGCATGATATGCAATAGCAGTATAAAGCAGGCAATATATAGTAGCAAAAAGCCTAAAATTTGCAATTGAATAGAGCCCGAAAGTGGCTGGGAATGGAGTTTGATTCAATGACATTAAGGGAAGAATGGAGGTATTGGGGGTTTTGATAGTGTTCCTTGTGTCCTGAAAATGGAAGAGCAGCTATGTAAGGAAGATGAACATGCGAGGGGGGGTTCTGATATTAGCCATCAAAACATAGCGTCGAGTACGTTGGGAGGGCACATGGCATGATGGGGGGCGTCGCATAGATGGACGACACATGCAATTAGAAAATTCTGAAAATGTAATGTTTCATTAAACTGAACGTTGTGTTTGATGGGGCCGAACGCAATATGGCGCACTTTCCTATGTCGAATTAGACAAACGGCTGCGATTGCTCCATAATGAGGACCTCATTTTCCCACTTGGAAATGAGCACATCCGGACACTTTTACTCCTCATTTCCTCGCAACGGCAGAATGAGTAAATTTTTCACTTATGGTGCATCAGGGTTTATGTTGTTAGTGTAAGGTTGAGTAGGTTTTTAAAGTTTTACTTAGCTTATGATTTTAATAATAATAAAAATTAAAATTAATTTTATATAAAAGCTCATTTAAGTTAAATCTTAATTAATGAATAAAAGACAAAATTAACTGTCTACTTTTAAACAAACAATTAGAAAAATAGAATAAATATATTATTCTTTATGTATTTCTCTTTTGTAGCTATCTATTTTTATATAAAAGAAAAACTTTTAACTGACCCTTAAAGTAAACATTTAATTGCACTTATGAAGATTAGTGAGGATGACTTGCTCAAGAAGAATACATTGTGTAGATACTTGCCATTAAAGAAGAAGCTTGTTGAAGACATATTTCCTTTATTCTAACCAAAAAGCATTTGTAATCATCTCTCTACCTCTAATGGCTAGAAATTAGTAAAGAGATATAAATGCATTGAAATCTTAAGAGCAATCATCGAAACATTTATTCGAACGCTTAAAAGCATTTTATTTCTCAAGAAAAAGGTTTTTTGTTTCTAGTTTATTAACTTTTAAAAAGTATTTATTGAGCTTAGTATAAATCCAGGATAAAAGGGTGAAAATTTTCTTTGTATCATATTTGTAACTCTTTAGGTGTAAGAGTGAGTTGAGGGTGAGTTGTAAAAAATCCTGTATAAAAAGTATAAAGTGGATTTATGAAAAATTGTATTTGAGGTGAGCACATAAAACCTACAGATTGTATTTGTTAAAATCCTTTAGATTTTAATGGGACTAGACATTGGCATGAAGATCTAAACTAGGATAAGATTAGTATTATGTTTTTCTCTTTCTATCATTTTCTTATTAGTTGTGTATTTAGCTCGCTCTACTTTTAAAAGATCCTCTACTTGCATATTGTAATTTGCTTTACTTTCTCTCTACTCGCTCTATTTTGAGCATCTTCCACTTTTTGTGTTTGCAAAATTTATATTATTTAATTTTTCTACACACCATATCTATTCATCCCCTCTAAGTATAATTATTAATTGGTATTAGAGCAGGGCTCACTTATTTCTATGCTTAACAGTCAAGAGAAAAAGGTCTTATGTATTTTCTTTTTTCGGTTGCAAAAAATGAATACTCACATTCTTGAAAAAGCTTACTTTTAAAAGGGATTATTCATTGTCAAATTATCATATTTCATAGGAAAACACTTCTCACATTAAAAGGTTATAATGAAAATCTGTATTTGTTCAATTGACTATCTAGTGTGGGAAGTCATCAAATATGATCCTAAGATGCTAAAGAAGATGAATCTAATTAATAGAGATGTTGTTGATAAGCTAAGAAACGAATGGATATAGGATGACATCAATTTGATTCAATGCAACAATCAAGTAATAAATATTTTAATTTGTGCTATTAGTGGACTAAAATATGAAAAAATATCTAGTTGTGAGATAGTAAAAGAGATATGGGAAAAGCTTATTGTCACACATGAAAGAACCTCCAAAGTCAAAAAAAGCAACCTAAATGTTCTTATGTATGAATATGAATGGTTCCACATGAAGGAAAATGAAGATATTGAAGAAATGTATAACAATTTTGCAAAACTTATAGATAATCTCAAATCTCTTGATAGGAAATATACAAATCTTGAACTCAATTATAGGATCCTTAGGCATCTTCCACAAATATGGCAACCCAAGTTAGACTCTATTGAAAGTGGGAGTCTACCAACATTGTCTTATAATGAACTATAAGGTATTTTTATTGCCTATGAGAAAAATCATTTCAAAAGACATGAGTTGGAGCAGAAAAAAAGTTAGTTACTCTAAAAGTCGCTGGTATAGAAGAACTATCCATTGGTGTAGATGATGGTGAATTAGATGCTCAAAACATAGCATTTTTTTTCAAAAAGGCTAGATAAGTATGCCAAAGGAAAGAAGGGGCTCTGGAAAAGTAAAGGAAACATACTAAAAAAACTCTTATAAGAGAAAAGAGCAAGGAAAAGCTTTAGTCACATGTTATGCATGTGGGAAAAATGGGTGTATCATATCAGAATGTCCTCTTGTAAAGAAAAAGTCAATCAATTCTTATGGAAAGAAAAAAGCTATAGCAATGTGAAGTGATGATAATGAAGATAAAGAAGTAGAGCTAGAGCAAGAAGTTGCAAATACATGCTTCATGGCTTTTAAGGACAATAAGGTACAAAATGAAAATTCTCTTTCCCACACTACACTTGATAAAACCTTTAATGAAATTCTTGTTGACTTTAAGAAATTATTTTTCAAATATGAGGATCAACACCAAGTTAACTCCAAGTTGAAAAAGGATGTTATATTCTTAAAAGTAAACTTGAGTTGGCTCTTGTAGAAAACACAAAGCTAAAACAAGAAGTTGCTGTTTTAATAAAAGACTTAACAAATTTTGTAAAAAAGGAAAAAAACTTAAATATACTATTAGGAAAACAAAAGTGCATGTTTGATAAATCTAGCATTGGATATAAAAGAAAAGAAAATGTAAAATTATATAAGAATTTCTTTATAAAATTCGCATCCTCTATCTCTTGTTTATTTTGTAAGAAAACCATTCGTGTATGCTACAAATGAAAATCCAAAAAGGGTAATGTGGTTTGGGTTCCAAAAGGCACTATTACACTCAAAGCTAATTTGAAAGGACCAAAAAAAATTTAGATAACTAAAAAAAGTTGAAATAGTTACAGATATACCTAAAAAGAAGGATATTAAAACATCAATGGCTTTTAGATAGTGGTTGCTTGAAGCACATGACTAGAGACCCATTAAATTTTTTATTCTTCACTCATAAAAATGGTAGATCTATTATCTTGGTGATGGAAGAAAAGGTAAAATTATTGGTATCAATAAGGTTAAGTTTAATGAAAATTGATTTATATATAATATATGTCTAGTTGATGGCTTAAAAGATAACTTACTTAATATTAGTTAATTATATGGTATAGGATACAAAGTAATGTTAGGGTCCATGCATTGTACTATCTATGATGATAACAAAGCCTTGTTTGTAGGTCAAAAATTTGAAAACGTTTACATTTTTAGCTTAAGCAACTTAAACTCAAAGAACGTGATGTGTCTTTCTTTCATATGTAATGAGCCATAGTTGTGCATGAAAAGCTTGGCTATGCAAATATACATATTATATTTAAACTATTTAAACTTTAGTATTATTCATGGGCAGGCCTAAGTCGAGCATTTAGTAAGCCCGATACCCGGCTTGATTGAGATATCGAGTTTGTTTTTACACTTGTAGTCTAACCTTACCTGAACAAACCTAATTTTATATTGGACTAGAGCAATTTAGGGCCACCTAGGCCAATGTTTTTTTCTCTTTATGAATTGATACTTACAATATAAAAATATTTTTTTACACACATATAGGCATATATTTCAAAATAATGGGCTTTTGAAGCTCTCGTATTTTCATTGGTAAAATAACTTAAATAAAAAAATAGCCCAATATTATTAAGTAAAATACAAGTTACACTAATATAATTAAACTTAAATAAACTTATGTGTTTTCATTATTTAACAAAAGAAATATTAATAAGCATGCACGTCAATGACAAAAATAATTAAGAAGTAGGGAGGATATGAATAGGCAATGAAAGTTGTAACTTGTAGAGAAAGTCAAACGAAATAAAAATAAATAAAGATATAAGATGGCAAGATATTAATAACAAAAAGAAAGTAATTACCAAGCCAAACTGGAAAGAATATGTTTCTGCCCATAGCCTAGCTTAATATGGTATAGTTTTGTTAAAGTTTTGTTTATTTATATTTTTGACTCTGCACAATTAGAGTGGGGGTAGGCCAAGCCTCTTAAGCCTAACAGGCCAATGAACACCCCCATTAAACTTGACCTTATAAAAGATTTTCCCAACTAGATTTTGAAAAAGATCTCTTATATGATATATGCCAACTAAGAAAACAAACAAGATCTTCTTTTAAACTAAAGAAATTTATCTCCTCCACTTGGCCCCTCTAATTATTGCATATGGATCTTTTTGCCTCACACAAAGTCATAGCTTTAGTAGGAAAAGTTATGTATCTATTATCATTAATAATCACTTTGGTTCTCTTTTCTTACTCATAAGGATGGAACATTTAAAAATTTTGAGGTCTTTTATAGAAAGGTTCAAAGAGAATAAGGGTATTTAATATCTAGTATTTGAAGTGATTATGGTAGAAAATTTAAAAATAAATTATTTAAAATTTTCTATGATGAGCAACATTTTAATCATAATTTTTCAACACCAAGAACTCCATAACAAAATAAAGTTATTGAATTGAAAAATTATATCTTATAAAATATGGTTAGAACCATACTCATTGATATTAATTTTTTTAAATACTTTTAAGTTGAAGTCATAAATATTACTTGCCATGTCTTGAATCATTATCTTATTAGACCTATTCTTAAGAAAACTTCATATGAGTATGGAAAGGAAGAAATCTCAATGTTAACTACTTTTATGCATTTGGTTCTAAGTGTTTCATTCATAATAGTGGAAAAGATAACTTAAAAAAGTTTGATGCATGAAGTGATGAAGGCATATTCCTAGATTACTTAACATATAACAAAGCATATAAAGTGTACAATAAGATAACAATGAATGTGGAAGAACTTATGTATGTGGTATTTGATAAAATTAATCTTGTCTTGGGAAGAATAATAAACGTAGATGGAGACAATAACATTTTAGGAATAAATCACTAAAGGAATCATTAGCTAGCTTCAATTATAGTCGAAGTAAGAAAGGAACCCTTTTTAGAAAATAGCACAAGTGATCTTAGAATTACTAGTGAAAGTTAAAGCAAACTCCATCCTCTAAATAGAAGTAAAATCTGAATTTTGAGTGAAAACAAACTCCAAGTCAAAGCCAACTACAAATTTTCAAAGAAAGCAATAGCAAGGGTCAAGATGTTTAGGTTGATAATAATAAGGAAGCTAAAGGAATAATTAATATTCCAAGTTCAAGTAATGCAAGGGACAACACAAAGAGATATCAAATTGCAAAGAGAATAGAGACACTTCTCCACTTATCTATTACAAAATATTATTAGAAATCTAAATGAGGGATTATGCATCAGATCCTTATTCAAAAATAGTGGTAACAACCTTATCTCATATGAAGCCTAAAATAGTTGAAGAGGCAATAAATGATGATAGTTGGATTATAGCCATGTAAGAAAAATTACATCAATTTAAAAGAAAAGAAAGTGTGGAAGCTAGTGGAACATATACAAGGTGCCTCCATCATTCAAAACCAAATAGATGTTTCTTAACAATTTGGACAAGCAAGATAATGTTATTAAAAATAAAGCTAAACTTGTGGTCGAAAGTTTTACTCAACTAAAAGGTATAAATTTTGATAAAACTTATGCTTCAATTGCTAGATTTGAATCTATTAAAATGTTGCTTGCCTATGCTTCCTTTATGAATTTTAAATTACATTAAATAGATGTTAAAAGTGCATTTCTAAATGGTTTCGTGAATGAAGAGGTGTATATTAAGAAACCCCTCAAATTCGAAGATAAAAAGCTACCCAACCATGTTTTAAAACTCTGTAAAGCTTTTTATCGTTTGAAACAAGTTCCTAGAACTTCGTATGAAAAATTATGTACTTTTTTCTTAGAAAATTGATCTTCAAGAGAAAAAACTTGACACTACCCTTTTTATCAAAAGAAATAAAAAGGATTATTTACTTATGCAAATTTATGTAGATGATATCACTTTTGAAGTATTAATAAATTTTTATGTAAAGAATTTGCTAAGCTAATGAAGAGTGAATTTGAAATGAGTATGATGGAAGAAATGAATTTCTTTCTTGAACTTCAAATCAAACAAACAAAAGAAGGGAACTTTATTAATTAAGTCAAATATACAAAAGGGCTAATAAATAAATATGGATTTCAAAATTTCAAACCTATGGGTGATCCAATGTGTCCCTCCTCCACTCTAGATAAAGATAAGAATGCTAAGGATTTTGAACAGAAACAATATAGAATATGATTAGGTCATTACTTTACTTAACTACTAGTAAGCCAAATATTATATTTAATGTTTGTAAGTGTACTAAATTTCAAGCTAATCCTAAAGAGTTGCACTTTAATGCTCTTAAACATATATTTAGATATTTGGTGGGGACACAAATCTATCGGTTGTGATATCCCAAAACTAATTCTTTTGAGCTAGTTGGGCATGTTGATACAAATTTTGTAGGAGATAACTTAGATAGAAAAAGTATCAATGGTAGTTGCCAATTCCTTAGGAACATGTTAGTGTCTTTGTTTATCAAAATGCAAAGTTTTGTGACTCTCTCCATTGCTAAAGTTAAGTATATGATAGTTGAAAGCTGCTGTACTTAACTCTTATAAATGAAACGGTAAGTGTTAGATTATTCTTTGAGTTTCAACCACATTCCTATCTTTTGTGACAATACAAGTGCTATTTGTCTCACAAAGAATCTAATTTATCACTTTTTAGATAAAACACATCGAGATAAAATATCACTTTATAAAAGTTCACGTTCAAGAAGAGATGTGGATGTAACATATATACAAACTAAAAAATTAGTTTATTAATATATTTACTACTTAGCTTGAAAATAAGATTGTTTCTTTCAGAAGAAAATTAAGAATGATTAACAATATATTATATTTTTTTATGTGTTTTGTTATGTGGAGCTACTTGACTTCTCCACTCTTATTAGCTACCTCCTACACTTTAAACTACTTTAGCAAGCCACTCCATTTATAAAATATGTATTATCTATCGTTTGTTGAATAAATGTTTCTCTTTATTTTATCTATTATTAAATCTATAGTGTGACATATATTTTAAAATGTTAAATGGACAATTAATTTTATGAAATTAATTGCTATGATTTTTGATATGAAAGTCAAAATTTTTAATTAGTTTTCAAAATGATACATCTCAAGGATTTGAAATAATGACAGTTAGCATTAATAATGGTTAATGTTTCCCATACTTGCATGGCGTGTCTTTTATGCCAATTTTATTAGAACCAATGCGTCATATCCATACCACTATTTCTAAATCGATCACTCTTTCTTAAAGTGAATTTGTGCCTTAACCTTAACAGTGTTTATGTACAAATAGATTAATTGATTCACATTTCATTAAAAAAATCTTAAAGACTAAAAAATTTTATTCTAATTAAAGGCATCCTTGACATGAAAGAAGAAGGCAGAAGGCGACAATAAGCTTTAGAAAAACTCAGATTAAAGATGCTCACAAAGAAAAAGAAAAAAGAAATGAAGAAATCTTCATCCTCTCAAAATCCTCAATCCAAGCAAGAAAGAAGTACTAAGGAAGATACAGATTGGGTTGAAGAAGAAAGACAAACAAAGAAGCACTAAAGAAAACCTACTAGTATTCGCATTTGTAAAAGTTCACTAGGAAATCCCCCAACCACACCAAAAGGAAAAGGCAAGAAAAAGATTGAGGAAGAAGAATGAAATAAAAAATATACAAAGCATTTGCTTTCAAAATTTATGATGGTAAATGAACCAATTTATGATGACTTGGTTAAAATGTTTTGTGCAAATTTGCATGTTATCAAGGAAGGCAAAACCATAAGCTTACTGCTAAATGAAAAAATAATAACTGTTAGTGCCAACACATTAGAGAAAATTTTTTAATATCCTTCATAGGAGATACGGAATATTTCTTTGCTAGTTATTTATGGGTTGTTAATATGGAAGTAACATTTGTTGATGTATGTGATTATGTTGCAGAACAACAAGATTTGATAAAAGGAAAGAAAATCAACTCTCAAGTTATTTCATTTCCATATCGAGTGGCAATACACATTATAAGAATGATCCTGCTTCTAAAAATAAGAACTCTTAGTGTGCTATCCACAAAGATCTTTTTTGGGTAGATAGCCTTATGGCCTAACAACGTATTAACGTCTACCTTTAGATGCTCAAATATATGGAGAAAGTTGGTCAAAACATTTTACAAGCCATAAGTTTACCTTATGGGATACTTCTTACCAAGATTTTTAGAGCCCAAGGAGTAAACTTTGAGGGATACACTCCTGAGATCATTTTTGTGACATATGATGGTACAATTCTCAAATTTATGAAATACACACATATGGATAGTGAATGGATCCAAAATTGTGATATAAAGGAATATGAGGCTAATCTTGTAGCTTTTTATGTAAAGGCAAGATGATAAACACAAGTTCCTCCTTCCTTTGGCAAAGGTAAATCCATTAGAACTTTCTTTTCAAAACTATGTCAGAAGAACGTTGTTGAGGAAGTCTTTACTATTGCAATTTTGGAGGAACCTATAGTTGCTAAAATGCTTAACCTATTTTAAAGGATGCACTTATTGAATATTACCTGCTATTGGAACTAGTTAAGGAACTTTCAAAATCTCAATTCAGCACTCCTCTTCTTATGCATAATGATGAAGTCTTCCAACTTTGGATGATGTACTGGAGCACCCTGCATTAAATAGGGCATGCTTTCTGTCATTTTAATGAATAACTTAAAGATGTACTTTAATTTTGAGAACTTTTAACTGCTTTTTACTAGCAAATAATGATTAAAATTTTTTTGCATATGACTTAGGTGGTTTGCCTTATTTGCATTGAATTTATGCTTTGCATCATTCTTTGTTCTTGCTACTTTCTTATCATGTGATTATTTTATGATTCTTTCATACTTATCTGATTTTTTTTCCTTTTCGTTACTGACAAAAAAGGGAGAATAGTCTAAGCAAATTTTTTAAATAAGGTTATATAATGAGCATTATATACTTATATATTTTTATTCTGTATTTTTGTGACTAACTCCACTAAATATTTCCTTTGCTCTTTATGTTTTTGCCCTTATGCTTTGTACACTTATGCAAATTCCTTTTAAAGGGTCACAAATATTTAGAGGGAGTGTATATAGCTTTTACATACACTTAATTTTGCAGTGTTGGGTTTTGCCATTATCAAAAGGGAGATATTATTGGCCGAAGGTTGAGTAAGCTTTTAAAGCCTCACTTGACCTATGTATTTAATGATAACAAAAGATAAAATTAATTCTTGTAAAGGCCAATTTATTTTGGCCCATTTAGATGTTGACCTTACTGTATTTGGAAGAAAATTATTAATAAACAAAAGACAAAACTAACTATTTACTTTTAAACAAGCAATTAAAACAATAGAACAAATGTATTATTCTTTATGTACCTCTTCTACAACTATCTACTTTTATAAGAAAAAGTGAAAACTTTTAGCTAACCCATGAAGTAAGTATTTAATAGCATGTATGAAAATTAGAGAGAATGTGTCGTTTGAAAAGAACACGTTGTATAGTTAGTTGCTGTTGAAGAAGAAA
Source organism: Erythrophleum ivorense (assembly GCA_026724425.1). Lineage (NCBI taxonomy): Eukaryota > Viridiplantae > Streptophyta > Magnoliopsida > Fabales > Fabaceae > Erythrophleum > Erythrophleum ivorense. The sequence goes on from JAIUCV010000005.1 coordinate 43,230,265, forward strand.
CTTGTAAATGTTGAAGACATATTTCCTTTGTTTTAGCTGAAAAGTGCTCACAATCATCTCTCTATCTCTAATGGATAGAAGTTAGCAAAGAGATAGAAATGCATGGAAATTTTTAGAACAAATCATCAAAGCATTTACTCAAGTGCTTAAAAGCATTTATTTCTTGAAAGAAACATTCTAAGTTTATGGTGTATTAGCTTTTAAGAAGGATTATTAAGCTTAATATAATCTCTAGATAAAAGGTGAAAAATTCTCTTTATATTATATTTATAACTCTCTGGGTGTGGGGGTAAGTTGAGGATGAGCCGTAAAAAACCTTATATAAAAAGTTTAAGGTGACTTTGTGAAAACTTGTATTTGAGGGAAGCGTGTAAAACCTACAAATTATATTTGTTATTTTTTATTAAAGGAAAATCTTTTAGATTTTAAAGGACTAGACATAGGCCCGAAGGACTAAACCAAGATAAGATTGGTATTATGTTTTCTCTCTCTTTCTCTCTCTCTCTCTACCTTTTTTTATTAGTTGTGTATCTAGTTTGCTTGACCTTTAAAGGATCTTCTACTTGCTTTTAGTAATTCGCTTCACTTTCTATTTGCTTGCTTAACTTTGAGTATCCTCCCTTTTTTATGTTTGCAAAATGTATATTATTTAATTTTTCTATACACTACACCTATTCGTCCCTTTAGATGTGATTATCACATTCCATTTCAAACATTAATTTGGGGGGGGGGGGGGGCAGCCTGTAGACAAGGATTTTAAATCATACCATGTTTGCAATTAGTATGTAAAATGCAAATACAATATTTAAACATAAAGAAATGTGGAAGACTAACCTTCCATCATTGCTTGCGATACCAACATTCTCAATTTACGGAGTAAGGGTGAATATTGGCTTGGTTTTACCCAACCAAATTTGGATGGGCTAGGTAAGGTAGTTTGGCTTAACTCAATGTGTATATTAAAAAAAGGACCAAAATGAAAAGAAAGTTTTAGTGGCTATTTTGTAATTTTAGCAAAAAATGTTAAATACATTTTACAAATTATAAATAGCTAAGGAGTTAAGGTCCTTGTTAAGCTCTTCTTAAGTATAATTGTTACATTTGAATGAAAGAATATAAGATAAAAAAATGTGTATTTTTAGAGTTGAAAGCAAAAAGCTCAAAATTAAGATAGTAAGTGTGCATTTTTAGGGAAAATAAGTAAGCCAAAAATATATCCTTTAATGGTGTAACTCTTTTGATTTAGCTGTTGATAAAGGAAAAAGTTTTTTATCATAAGGAGTGAACAACTATAAGAGACAAAGAGACAAGCTTTTGGCTATAAAGAGTAACTTCCTCTTCTTTCATACTTTTGGTTTATGTTGGACAAAGATAAAGAGAACATTTCTTTATCCAAACCTTTCTTGTCTTCATAAAATGTTATTTAATAACTTTCAATACACACAATAAATGCTTTAAGACCCATGAGAGGGGAAGAGACAAAATAGAATAAACTAATGATATTTTTTCATAAGATGGTGATAAGATACAACCATGTTGGGATAAAAGAATAAAAAATTGAATGATATATTACTTTTGTTTTATCTTATGATCAAATATTGAAATAGAAAATCAAAGTGTTTTTGAACAAAAAACAAGAGCTTTTAAATGAGCTTTAGAAATATAAAACTTTATTAGGCTTTTTATCACATCATTTGCTTTGTTATCATCTAAGTTAGATTGGGCCATGAAAAACCATTGTACCAACACAAAAACCTTTGTTTGAGCTTACTACCAGTGAGAGACCAATGTTAAGTGGATGAGTTGAAGTCACTTTACTATAAATGGAAGATCTTCAATTAACAATATGAGAAACATGATGCCACTCCATGAAACCATCCTCAAACGATTTTTGTAGTTATTTAGATAGCTAAAATAGATTATCAAGATTAGATGTTGAAAATTGCACATTATTTCCATCCTCCTCTTATGGTTCACTATAGGTCTATGAATAGATCACTAAGTCATGACATGTCCTTTTCTTTCCTTTTTTTTTTTTCTTTTTTAAAGAATCCTCTTTTTCCCACCCATTTAGATTTTCCTAATCCATGTCATCATCTTCGACTATGTTATCTCTCATAGTAACATTTTCTACCATGGCAAAGGGCCTTTGTTGAGCACATAGATCTTCACTCTCAATATTATCTCTATCTTAGCAGGTGGAATCATCTCAACAAGTGGTGTCATATGCTCTATGTCAATGAGTTGATCTTAGAAACCCTTAGCATCATGTATCAAGACACTTCTCCCACCAAGTTCAGGAAGTTGACAAGTACCAATTTTTTTAAAAAAAATTAGGCATTCTCTTTATAAATTGCCCCTATCTCCATGCATGCATCCTCTATCATTTAATTCACCAAAGTCCATTCACATAGATTGAGATGAATTTTTCAGCACATATGACCCAAAAGATGAATCAAAACCAAAACAAAAAGTATAGGGAGGATTAAAATATGGGGACATTGATTCTTGCTCCTTTTCAAACATAATTGTAGCATGATCTTTACCTCAATACAAAACATAACACTAGTGGGCAACTTAAGAAAAACAACTACCTTTCTTACCATGGAATGCTTTTACTTGTCAACAAAGTGCAAGAATTGACTTTCCACTAGAAAATCTACATTAAATTTATTTGAATTTTTCATCCTTTGTCTTTCTAGTTCTTCCACAGCTCTCATAAAAGCAAAAAGTTCTCATATAACCCAAACATGTACCATTACTAAAAGGACGTAAAAACCTAAAAGTAAAGGACACCAAGGGTTTATATCAACACAAGCTTTTCAGATATTGACCATTCCTTTTGTCATCAACATCCTGATCAAATTGACCAAGCTTTCTAAAAATTTTGCAATATCTTTCATATAATTCCCAAGAGGAATTTCAAACAAGACCCATAATAAACATTAATTCTACTTTTGCCTAAATTCTTGTAGAACATGAATAGCAAGTTGAATTAATGGACCCTATCTTGGCAATGTGAAACCATGATACACTGATGCTGAGTTTTCACTTGATGAATCAAAGTTTAAATCTGAATTGTTACTTTGTGACTAGCTTACATCTCTTGCATGTGTTCTGTAAGATGATCCATGATTTTGTTGAACAAAAGTGTTAAACAACTTATATGCAATACGAAAAACAATTTTAAAAAGACAAATATGATATTGAGAAATTCTTTTAGTAAAGAACCCAATGCAAACCAAGAAGCAACTTTTTGTTCTCAAAGAACTATTGAATTTACGATTCACTCATCTCACAATCACCTTTATAACAAATTTTTTTTTCTACAACACTAAACAACTGTCTCCCACTTCCTTAGATGTTAAAGAGATAGGGGAGTTTCTTGCTTATAAAGAAATATACTTGCTTAAATCCATATATCGATTTTAATCAAATCTCATTTAGTGCATTATAAAAAAATATTTTTATATATTGTCATATAATAAAATGGTTAAAACCATCTTTTGATCTTTTAAATTTATTTTAAAATCCACTATCCTCTATTTTTTTTTCAGTTTAGTTTTAATAATTTTAAACATTGCCAAATAAATTCTAAATGTCAACTCCATTAACACCACCATGGCTATGCCTTCTATTTTGTTTTCACCAAATATAAATGACATTTGAGCCTTTTCCCTAAGGATTCAGTCAGGCCTCCCTATAACTAAAGGTAAGAAAAAGAAAAAAAAAGAAAAATACATATAACTTCTTAAAACTATAGATACACAAACTTTAAAACATATCACTTTATATTTTAAATTATCAGAAAAAGTAAAAATATTGCATATCAATTAAAACTAATGTCTTCAAAATTACAAAAATTTGAGAGAAAAGGATGTTAGAAATCATGCAAAATTTTAAAAAAAATGAAGACATAAAGTATTATATGGACATACAACAGTAAAAGTTACAGATTTTTTCTCTTAGTAATAATGTTAAAGCCCATCCCTCCTCGGCCCTTGGACTCACATCCTACCAAATAGTAACACGCAAAAACATAAATTGGTCCGAGAGCTATAATATGGGCCTTTCATTCCGTTCCTCTTTTTTCTGTTTTGGGTGGAGATTCCATACCTCTTTGAAATAAGAAAGTTAATGAACAGAATTCTTATTTTTGAAGAAAAAAAAATTAATATCAATATAGTAAGTATATTTAATCAATCAAGAAGGCCGTCTCTTGTCTTTTGCTGCAATTTCTGAAAGCTGATTTTTTTTTTCTTAGTTCTGGAAGGTTTTTTTGAAAAAAAAAAATACATGTAATATTTTTTGCACTTAAAGTTTTCTCCAAATCCAATGCTTCGTTGATATGAAAATAGTCATATAGGTTTTTTCTTTTTTGGTGTATATATAGATGGGGTTATCGATGGAAATAGAGAATAAAATAATATGTTGAAAATGTATTAGATTGCCTCTTGAATGTCATACGAGTGGAAAGATCACATCTCTTTGGAAATAAGAGAAGGAAACGACGGACAGCATTCAAGTTATAGAGAAAACCTCCAATATCCAAGAGTTTCAAATTTCATATCAAAGATATGTGTGTGTGTATATGAGAATATTTAAGTAAAATGTGTATTATTTAAGTAATATTCACATTAAGTGTTTTATATGTTTTAAAAAATACTTATTAAGAAGATTGTAGACAATGATACAATATATCTATTTTTTGTGCATTACAAATTAAATATTTATTTTAATCATATATAAAGAGTGAAGTTGTGATATTTGAATTATAAGTTTATTAAGAACTTAAAATATATACTAAATCAATGTTTTAGTTTCTTAAATTTATCTCATGTTAAATATGTCTTTCAATTTTTATTTGCATTATATATATTTTAAATTGTCAACTCCATTTACAAATGACAATGGGACAAAGGATGAATTTTTTTTTACCATCCACTTTCGATCTATTTACTTATAACCTACCCCATTCCTATCTCATAACCTTGCATGAATTTCTTTTTTCTTTTTTCTTCATACTTGACTCTCGTGGGGATGGAGATAAGGCAAAATGCTTATTGATAATAAACCTAGTAGAAGAACAAAAAATACCTACACGACACAATGTTGAAGAAGACAAATAGAATGAGAGAATAGATACGTCTACTTTTAAGTAAATAAAATTAAATAATTAATAAATACTTCAAATTTTGATAAAAAAATGAAATATATATATATATATATATATTAAAGAAGATGAGTTCAAGGCGCAAAATAGATTGGAGCATATATGTCCAGATTTCGCTCCAAACCCTAACATTTCTATACGGATATTTATCAAATTTGTTTAAATACTCAATCAACTATTAAATTATTTGATCCAAATAGGTTGGGGTAGGTACGATTAGAGTATGTTCAGCTGAAATTATCATTCCTAACTCCGCTTGACAAGTTATCATGCACATAAAATGTTAAATTAATGTCATCAAACATATTTGTTGAAGGAGTTGATATTTTAGGATGCATGTGACATAAATTTAAAACTAAAGGACTAATTTACGATGCGGGGAAAACAATAAATAAAGTTAAGTCATTATTGTTGTTTCCCACATAAATATAGCTTCAATTATATTTTTCTTAATCATAACATTCACGTGAAAAGGGTCCATGACAAATTAAAGTAGGCTTTCTTATAGTCATTGACAACACATTTTCTTATCACATCTGGAGACAAAATATAGCACAAGTATTAGTGATTTTCATGGTAGAAAAAATTGAATTAAACCTTTGATCGAGAAATTAATAAACTACTCATGACACCAATTTGAATGAGTCTCAAAATCTACCTCAGTAAAATTGGTCAACAATTAAAATAACCAATTAAAAACTGAAAAAATTAGTAAAAACCTGCCCGCGGGTTCGCAGTTTAAACAGTTTTGCAATTAACTCATCTTCTACTCCACTTGATCTTCCTCTACCTTCACCATTTCTCACATCTTAATTTTTTTTTCCACTATGAAACATTGAAACTAGATGAGAAATGATTAGAAAGAGAAATGAATGAATTAATAGAAAGAGAGAGTCATTTTCTTCTCCCTCAATAAACATATGAAAGTCTTTTTCACAGAAAGAAATGATACGTTGCTGCTGTAAATGCTGGCTGGGAGAGAGAAAAATAAAAAGAAGAAGAGGAGAGGTAGGAGAAAGAGAAAGTAGGATTTTGAGAGAAGAGAAAAGTAATGATGGGAGAAGGGGGAAAAAAACAAGAGGAAGGATGAACCCAGGTCCATGGTAAGTAATAAATATACATTGAAAATAACAATTAAAAAAATTATGGAAGCATTTTTTATGAATTTTTCTTCTGAAATGTTAGTGAAGTGAGAAGACATGTTAAATACGTATATATATATATATATATATATGATTTTTAATGGTTATCTATTTACTTTTTATATAACAGATTTATTTATATATGAATGTTTAAATAAAGTAATATTTATTACTTTATTCTTTTGTATTATTTATTTATTATCATAATATTTTAAATATATTATGTTACTATATATAGATATATATATATATATATATATCTCGGTTGGATCCTGGTTTAATTATGGATGGATTAGTAAACAGTAAATTATTCATTTTTTTTCATATTAATGACTGATTTGATTTTTGAAAGATAGGTAATTTTGACTAAAAAAATATTAAATTCCATTCATTTTTCTGTTCACTTCTTTTTTAATTATTTTGTTTTGAATGAAGTCTCTTCACGATCCTTTAGCCTAACTTTTTTTACGAAATCATGATCTTCAGATACCGTGGCTTCCATAATGACATTTCAAATAGTTTTACTTGGGATGAGATCAAAAAAGACAAAGCCATAAATTGTTTATTTTCTTATTTGGTCTAATCCTAATCAAATGCATCATAATATATGGCTTTCTCCAACTAGGGAGCCTTTTGGTCTATGAAACCATGTTCTCTACCGATTGATTTGATCGTTCATTAATTATTTTCCTTCAATTTTAATAACAATAGAAAACAAAATGAATTATTTACATGCACCATTTACAGAATTTATTTTGATATGAAATTTTGATTAATTCATCCTTCAAACGTGTGCTAATTCTTCTTCAAACTATGTAAAGAAAAAAAAAATACAAGTAAATAACCGGGGGGAAATTAACAACATAGAGAGTAGACACAAAACCATCCATGTCATCCATTTTCATCCAAACTTTAAATTCCATGATTATCTCTTGATGTTATTATGTGATTAAGAATGTTACTGGTGTTAGAAGAAAAAGTGAAGCTAAAGGATAAGAATTAACAATATACTAAGACTTTTGTTTGTATATTCTTTCCATCTCTTTGAAGACACTTGACGAAAACAAAATTTCGTTGAAAGACAAGTTATTCTGGTTAAAAACTTGAGTTATTGTATGATGGGCTCTATTAATCTTGTATAAACAATAATTCATGTGTGGTTATACAGGTACTATATACCTTTGTAAAAAAATGTCACTTATGTTTCTAGTAATTAATTTTAATTTGATATCTCTAATGATTATTTTAATTTCCAATTGATCATAATTTTTTTAATTATTAACTCATAATTACCTATAACACACCCCAAAAAAAAGCATGTAAGATGTCCATGAAAATAGAAACGAATAGGAAAATATCATCTGATTTACTTATCTCTCCTAAAGTTTTCATCTTCACTTTACAATTAATGTGAAAAGAGAGATTAAAAAAAAGAAAAATTATAATTGAAGGTCATGAAAAAAATATTGAATACTCTAAAGAATCTTATATTTTAAAATTATTTTAAATGATCAAAAACTTAAAATTTTAAGTGTGATAATAGAGATGTTCATTTTGTATATTCCATAGGACGGCATGTAATAACATAATTTAAAGTGGATGCATAAGACAGTGTGTTGTGCACACATGAGAGGATCTGTATGCAAAAAATTGAGATTTCATTGAGATTAGGAATTTTGGATCTTCTCATGTACAGGAAAGGGTCTAGATGATCTTGTAGAAAGAGAGTAATGAAGTAAGTGGAGCTCCATGGATCTACCTATGTAGGTCTCACTCATTTAGTTACTCTATATCCTCCGAGTGTATAAAAAAATATTCAAACTAGAGATTGAGAAAAATGAAAGGAATAAAATATTTCTTGTTCCAATCATCAATGTTATTGAAAATTTTTTTTGTCTTAATATTTTAAATATTAAGTCATTTGGTCATTTAAAATAATTTTTGTAATATAAAATTTTTTAAAATAAATAATTTTATTTCATAATTCTTAATTATAATTTTTCTTAAAAGAATTAATAACAAAGGAGAGAGAAGAGAAGGTGAGTACTTAAGAAATGGATGTAAATTGATAGTTTCAAAAACAAATTTGCTTACGTCATCAAATATTTATAGAGCTAGAAATTTATTATAGTTTTTGAGTGGTATCACTATTCCTTTACCTGTTTTATAAGTTAAGAATGGAATACAATAGAAGAAATCCAAAAGACTATAATGAAGTTGGATAACAATTAGTAATTAAAAAAGGTTAGGGATCCTCTCTCCATTGATAATACAGACAATGATTTAATATGTAAGATGTCTTTTATTTAATTTCGATCACATTCCATCTGTTTCCAATGAAAGGGAAAAAAAAAAAAAAACTTTGGTACAACGTTTAGCTTTTTTTCTTTGGGCCAGAGTACAATGTATAGTTTAAAGGCTTGCATCTAAGTGACATGTAACTTCATTAGTACCCCCTAAAGTTCTATTTCAGTTAAAATTTCTCTTAAATTCCTGAAGTTCTTAAAATTTTCTTTAAAATGAAAATTTTCTCTTGGGGAATTGAAATTCTAAATTCAACACACATAATATAATATTTCTCAAATTTTGTTCATAAACAAAATCTTTAATTTTATTTCAAATTTTGCCCTAAATTTCTCATTTCTTATGCATTGAAGAGGTAATTCTTGCATTAGACAATTAAAATTTTAAATTTAATACATGTAATACAATTTTTTTTTCTAAATTTTGTCTTTGAATAGAATCTCTAATTTTATTATTAATTTTGCCTTAAATTCTTGATTTCTTCACAAAATTCCTAATTTTCTACGTAATGAAAAATACAATTCCTTTCTTGACCAATCAAAATATCAAATTCAACATATAGACAAAACACAATATTTTTACCTAATTTTGTCCAAAGAAAATCCTTAATTTTGCCCAAATTCTTAATTTTCCTATGAAATCTTTTGTTCAGAGAATTTGGAGAAATGGGGCAATTTGAAAATTTAGATTTTTTGATGATCAAATTAAGGCATTTTAGGAGTCACATGAATTGCACATACTAATTTTTTGTCCAAAACATAATAGAATGATAATATAGGATGCTAATGCAATAATTACAAGAAAAAAAAATTCACACATTATATCAATTAACATACTCAGCAACACAGTCAATGCCTTAAAAGGACATCAATGATTTATAATTACTGCACTTCATTCGTTCATATTAGTGCATGTATAGTGCATTTATGGCAACGTTACGTTCAAAAGCATCAAAATCATAAACAGTATCTCATTATAATTGATGTAATTGGTTCGTTTTCCCCTGTACAGAAATTGAGAATGAATCACAGGAATTCGCCGTACCAATTTATGCCTATATATGAAAACATTCTTGGAAATACCTTGCCCCCCAAATTTTGGTGCAGGAATACCCAAAAGTAGTAGAGGTGTTTTAAACAAAATTGACCAAAATCAAACTAAATATATTATAATCTAAAACTGAATAAGTCTTCTATTTTACAAAATTAACTAACTTTATTTTATTTTATTTTAAGTTAAGATCAAATTAAATCTTTGAACACATCTACTTAAAAAGGTAATAAAAAAAGTCCAAGTTAGTGGCTCGAGAATTGAAAACCCTAATAATGTTAACTTCTCTAAAAGCCTAAACCTCACGTTCATTCCTTTTTTCCCTGCACAGGTTAAAATGGGGGTCTTTCAAATCACCCAAAAAGATAAACAATTAAAAGAAGAGAATTGATGTAGTACGTGTTATGGTATCTGTGTTGGATTTGGAGGGCCATGATCATGTAAAGTTAAAATGGGTGATGTAAGGTAATAGGAAAGTGATCAGACCCAACAACAATTGAGCCATGATTTCCAATCCCTTACCACTTTTGTACCCATTCCAACACAATCATTCTCAGATAAAATCCCTACCCTGTCAAATTCATGAGGTGAGATATATCATGCATGCGTCTCAATCACCTATCAATTACTCAACAAAAAGTAGAAACCAGGCAAATATGTTGAATAGTCGCGACCTACTTCATGTCATTTTTTTCTCTTCTTTTTCACCCTTTTTTTTTTTTTCTGATATCTATATGGCAACTCAATGTTACCACCTTGAAAAGTGGCCAATGACAGATTTTACTAATGGAAGTTTTGTTATCTAAGCACCTAACTTTTCCTTCTCTTTGTCAAAATTTAGTTTTGTTATATCTAATTCTAGATTGAAAGTTCAAAGTTATGCCACAAGGTTATTTTTGGTTTTAGCTGGTAATGAGAAGAAGTTAAGAAAGGAAATTAGATGGTAAGAATTTTGTGAATCTATTCAAATATTCTTTTTATTTTGGAAAAAAATAAAAATAAAAATAAAAATGTCTTTGGATCAATTTGATTTGTTGACTTCAAGATTTGAACTTGAGCAATCAAAGTGAAAAACACACCTCTTTAACCATTAAATTAATTTAATTTCTTGGAATTAAATGTGCATTTTTTTAATTCTTCTTAAACTTAGATTCATTGGTTTCCTCCACTTTCTCTTCAATTGGAAATTATCTTTGAGGGCCTACAATCATTATAGTTTTCTCAAGCTTAAAAAATTCCTTGGTACATGGTAAATAAAATTTCTCAAACATCTCAAAACTTATTCTTTGAATAAAATAAATATGAAACTTTTAAAATTTATGTTGTGTATGTCTTACATTATATATGGGATTGAAGATTTTCTTACAAGCATCAAGTTTACATTTTTTATAAATAGGTTTCTGAATATGTGAAAAATTAGAATATTCTCATCTACCAAATACTACGTTATAATTACTCAAAATAGGGAAACACTGGCCTAATAAAACCAACATTATCCCACAATGTCGCTGGGGCATTCGAATATGCAACATGGCTATGACACCACTTGTTAAGATCAAATGTCCACCATTATACCAATAGTGGAAGCCCTCAGTAAGAATATAATTTTATTTTCTTATAGTTTTTTCAAGTCACAATTGGCATAAGGAGTTGCTTCCATTATACATGCTACAAATAGAAATGTTAAGTCCAAAAATCTTAAAGAAAAACACGAAGTCAATATTATTTTCATTTTAAGAGAAATGAAACTTGGTATAGAAAAAGCAAAGAAAATTTTAGTTAAACGGTCTTGAAATTTTCCCATAAGCATGGTATTATTTCTTCTTATTAACTTTTTTTGTCGAGGTCAATTGTTAATTATTAGGACAGAAATTATAATCTCAGTTATAATTTACAAAAACTTTTGTGGTCATGTAGTGTACAAATATACAATAATTTAAATTTAATCCATACGCGTATAACTCACGTACAGATCAATGGATCAAGTTTGGACTGTTGCATACATATGTAACATATTTACACAAGAAAATCTGAAAATCTCAAACAATAGCCATCAATCAAAGTGTAATTTTGCTTTTGATAAGGTATTATATAGAAAAATTAATGAAAACAATAATAGCCCTGGATCTGTGAAACGCTGTACAGATACAGAGTAGTTAAGCTAGAGATGCTAGATTTGATTAAGTATGGTCGCATCCTTTAGTCGTTTTCCTGAAAATTAAAAATCAATATCACCCTAATCAATCTTTGACTTGAGTAGCACGTGATGCCCCGTAGAAGCTTCAAAGCTCAAGACCAAATTTTGTTCACGAGAGACGATATGGAGTAATAGAGGGCTCTTGGGGTTTTGACTTGTCATTAGGCTTCGATAATGATGCTTTACCTCTCCCCTCACTGCTATTCTATAATCAAGATTCACCGGGATTGTCAAATGTGGTCAAGCCGTATTTTTTTTGTAAATTAATATTATCTTTGAAGGAATTTTTTACTTTAAAAAAGAGTGTGTTATTAGGACATGAAATTAAGAGTAATATAACCTTTGTTTTTTTCCTTTATAATTAAGGCTCACTCTTACCCATAAGTAGCACACCACCTGCACTAATTAACTAACCAGTAATCTTGCATGTTTCTTCTGACTTGGGAGATTAATTAGTTGCTGCATTCTCTGTTGGTTTTACCGATCAAGAAGATCACTCAGATTTTGATTTGACAGAAAAGGTTTGGTGGTAAGAATAAGATACTAGCTAATATATTTTGATGGGGATTTCTCTAGAAACAATCAGACTCAAATAAATGGAGCTTTAGGAAAGGACAAGACAAGAAAAGAAAAAAGAAAAAAAAGAAAAATTACATTCAGGAAGTACAATTTTGTAAAAATTATAATGAAAGACTTTGTTATATCTAAGGATAGGCTTCGTTTGTAAAATTGTTAGTTAAGAAATGAGAAAGGTAATGTCTAAAGGAATAAAATTATTTTAAATATGTTTCATATAAAATTGAAAAAAAAAAAGAAATATTTTTACTTTTGCGTATTTAGTTGAAAAAAATGTGTGAAATGGAAAATAAGGTTGAAAAAGACCAAAATACCCTTAAGCCAAAAAGAAAAAAGGGAGAGCTTTATCAGCATTGAAGCACACTATTCTTGGCTACTGAGGTCCAGATGGGTTGAACCAGTATTTGAAAACCAGGGGTAAAATTGACTTTGTCCATTTTGGCTCCAGAGCCTAGGGAGATTCGCGCAATACAAAAGACATTGAGGTTTGCTGGTGTAGTTTTCTCATAAAGGTAGCTTTCGTTCAACCAAACACCTTCTGTGGTTATATTCCGTTGCTCTTTTCATTTAGAGGCTTGAACCAAACAGGTCCTAAGTATTTTTTAAAGTTGCAATCAAGTCTTCAATTTTTATAATTTTTTCTAAATTTGTGACCCTTAAATGTAATTATTCCAATGGAAAACCAAATGGTATAGCATCCAATTCTTTGTTATCAAGCTGTGATATTCATTGCGTGCGTATCTTCGCTTCCTTTTATGAAGATTGAGATGAAAGCTTCGAATATGGTAAATAATAAAACAATAATTTAAGCTAAAGAAGGAGATTTTTTTTTTTACAAAAAAAATATATTGTTTTATAAACTGTATCTTGTAAAGTTTACTTTTTAGTACCTCAAATGATCAAAGAATAATATCTCAAATAGCATGTATCTTTGAAAATTTTTATAAGAAAAAATATTTGATATTATTTTAATTCTTATTATTAAAAACTTGATTCAGATTTACAGAAAATTGTGCATCTTTGAAAACTCAAATATTTGTACGAAGAATATTTACCACGTTTAAAATAATGAATTTGGTTGAGATTCTAAAGAATGAATAGCTTAGAAAATTTTAAATAGTTGTGAGATAAATATTAATACTACTTAAATTTTGTTTGTTTTAGAAATCATATTGCAAAAGATGAAATTTTTATGTAAAATTTTTTAACACTAATTAATTTTACACATTACATTAATATAGAATTATAAAAAAGGAAAAAACTTATATCCAATTTATTATATCTTTACTATTAATTTTTTCAATAAAAAATGACAAGTGTATAATTTTTCAATAATATCATAATAAGTGTATAATTTTTGTAAATAATGTATAATTCCTTAATTAAACTAGATATTTGACATGTTTTAATTGGAGAGTCTAATAACAAAAATATAAAAAAGTATACATAAATCTATTCTTTATAAAAAAAAAGTCAAAATGCATCAAACTTCTAAATTTTAATTTATGTATAAATAATTTTATAATTTTCAAAACTTAACAATAGAATTTTCAAATTTAAAATTACATATGAGTAACACCTTACCATTAATAAATTTGTTATTTCACTCATGAAAACATAATATATAAAAAAGGTTATGTGTACAAAAAATTAGGCACATTATCATCCCATTAGTAAATTAATGAATTTACTAAAAATAGGATTATTTATACAAAATTAAAAGTTTTAAAAAATATATTATCAAAATTTAAAAATTATTAAGTTATTTTCACATAATTTAAAAGTCTTCTACACATAATTTAAAAATTCAGACAATTTCTATGTATTTTAAAAGGAAACAATTGCCGTACATAACAGTGTAACGCCGTTGTAATATAAATTAAAGATTCAAGCAAAAAAAAAAAAAAAAAGAGGGGCGAGTTGAAAAAACACGAGCCATTATGGGGCACTGCTCGCAAAGATTCCTGGATATTGGCCTTTATCTCACATCTTGCCCCCATACTATCCAACCCGTTGACCACCAAATATCAAAATGCTTGTAGATATTTGATCCAATTATTATGTCTTCCATAATATAAATTTTTCCTAAGAAACTATACACTACTAGTGAGTCTATGCAGTAATCGAATTTATGTACGGTGTGTCGTTATGACTGATCCAACGACGACGGCCCATCGGCTGATCAGGACCATTGACTTGCTCAGTTGGTGGGCCGTCCCTAACTCAATTTACATGTGAGGTTGGTGAAAGGCACTATCAACCTTTTTTCTTTAATTTTCTTTATTATGTTTTCACATTTTTGGTGTCATCTTGTAATTTGCCTTGCTTTTCTCTTGGTAATCCTACTGCTGAGTGACTCTGTGTGTGACAGTCATTTTGAATTATGACTCACTCATGGATATTTATGGCACGGCAGAGTCAGTAGCAGTGGTGGCAGTGACTCTTGTCTTCAAGGATAGACTGAGGAGAGGGAGAGAGAGAGAGAGAGAGAGAGAGAGATACGCTACAAAGCATTTTGAATTTTGTGATATGGGTATGAGCCTAAAAAGAAAAGTAGTGTCCTGTCTTTATTAAAAGATTAGTATAGTAAATAAATTCATTGAGCCACGCAGAGAGAAAAAGAGCGTTATAAATCGCGTGAGAGGAAGTGAGTGTATTCATTTCTCACCCTTACGCCACGCCACACACTCTGTGACTCTTTTAATTTCTCCTTACCCTGAGGAACCAGAAAGTGTCAACAATGGTGGCCAAGAAAGCACGGATTGTGATAATAGGAGCAGGAATGGCTGGTCTCACTGCAGCAAACAAGCTGTACACGGCCACTGCTTCCAAGGACATGTTCGAGCTGTGTGTGGTAGAAGGAGGAACCAGGATTGGAGGGAGAATCAACACATGGGAGTTCGGTGGTGACAGAATTGAGATGGGTGCCACTTGGATCCACGGAATTGGTGACAGCCCGATTCACAAAATCGCTCAAGAAACCCATTCGTTGGAGTCGGAGCAGCCATGGGAGTGCATGGACGGCTCCCCCTCCGATGACTCCACCACCATTGCTGAAGGCGGATTTGAGGTCGAACCTTCCATTGTTGACTCCATCACCAAGCTCTTCAACAACCTCATGGATTACGCTCAGGGAAAGGGGAAGCCGACCGAAGCTTCCAAGCTTGTCACTGGGAACCATAGTGTTGGTTCTTTTCTCCGACAAGGTCTGGACGCTTATTGGGGTTCAGTGAAAGAGCAAGAAGAGGAGCTAAAAGGGTATGGAAGCTGGAGCAGGAAGTTACTGGAGGAAGCAATATTCGCAATGCATGAGAACACCCAGAGGACGTATACATCTGCTGGTGACCTTATGACCCTGGATTACAAAGCAGAGAGCGAGTACAGAATGTTTCCGGGTGAAGAGATCACCATTGCTAAAGGGTATTTGAGCGTAATCGAATCGCTAGCGTCTGTTCTGCCACCTGGGTGTGTTCAATTAGGCCGAAAAGTGAGCAAGATTGAATGGCAGCCACAGAGAGAGGAGACCAATAATGGGTATTGTTGTTCTAGGCCTGTGAAGCTGCATTTCTGTGATGGCTCTGTTATGTCTGCTGATCATGTCATTGTCACAGTTTCACTTGGAGTTCTAAAAGCTGCAATTCGTCACGACGATTCAACCTCAGGTATGTTCTGCCCTCCTCTGCCTTCTTTCAAGGCTGAGGCAATCTCAAGGCTTGGTTTTGGTGTTGTTAATAAGCTGTTTCTTCAATTGAGCCCAAAAGATGAAAACTCCAAGGGCTTCCCTTGCCTACAAATGGTATTTCATCCCCCGGATTCTGAGCTTAGGCACAAGAAAATTCCATGGTGGATGAGGAGAACAGCTTCACTCTGCCCCATCTACAACAATTCTAGCGTCCTCTTGTCTTGGTTTGCCGGGGAAGAAGCTCTGGCTCTAGAGTCGCTTGAAGATGAAGAGATTCTTAATGGGGTTTCAACAACACTTTCGAGCTTTCTATCGCATCATAAATTATGCAACGGCAATGTGAATTCTGAGGAGAATTCTCACCACCAAAGTGAAGTGAAAATCAGCAAAGTGTTAAAGAGCAAATGGGGAACTGATCCCTTATTCTTGGGTTCTTACAGTTATGTAGCAGTGGGATCCAGTGGCGATGATTTGGATAAAATGGCAGAGCCATTACCTAAAGGTAGTAGCACTTGTTCTGGTTCATCACCTCCACTTCAAATTTTGTTTGCAGGGGAAGCTACTCACAGAACCCACTATTCCACAACTCATGGAGCTTACTTCAGTGGCCTTAGGGAAGCCAATAGGCTTCTTCAACATTATCACTGTGTTGGGATTCATAACAACTATTAATTTTTTTTTTGTTTTAAAATTTTTGAACATTAATCGCTATGATGATATTATTCCCATTTTCATCTAAACATCTTTGTTTCTCTTTTTGGAAAGTGGTGAGTGATTGGGGAAAAATCAAAATTAGAAGGGGGGCAAGATGAAAAGAGAGAGATGGGTTAGCTGTACTGCAAGAAGTAATTTTTTTCCCCTATTGCTTTCTCTTCATTTATGAGTGTAGTTCCTTTTCTTTTGATCTCTTTCTTAATCTTGAAGAAGAATAGACGAGATTTTCATTGATACACAGAATCTGACATAGAACTAGAAAGCTTTGGATGCTACCTCTATTTGTGTGTTCTAGTTCTCTCAATGGACAGGATCCGCTAAACCCGGCTCTTTCCAGCTTGGCATCTCGATCTCCTCATCATCAGGCTCTTCTCTTCTCAACTATGGCTTGTCATTTGCAGAGTGCCTATGTGTTCTTTCATTCCAAACAAACCCTCACCACTCTTCAAGAAAACTCCAGAGCATTCCATGTATCTAGTGTATAAACACGTGGGAGCTATATAAATTGATTCTTTTTTAATTGAACAAAAAATAGTAATGGCTCAAATATTATTGATTAAGGTGCTGGTCAAACATATGTTTAGCACTTTGACGTAAATATCAGCATAGAGACAAGATTTATTAAGCAAGGATTAATCACTAGAAACCCTTGTATCAAGTGAACAAACTCATATTAGCTACATAAATTGGCTTAAGTCCAAGACAAAACACATTGACCCCTACCAACGAAAAATCATGAACCAGAATTGAACTGAATATATATATATATATCTATATATTAATTGATGCATTTAATGGAGCCAAAGTTATTGCCTTCGAAGTTTGGTTTGTATGAGGGAGATTAGAGCTGTAAGAAATTGGGACAGTAAATGAGCTGGCTAAAGTATAGATGATGCACATGAGGATGGAAAGAGGCACCAATGGTAGGGTCCCATGTGGCAGCTCTGGTGCCCCCTAGTGAGCAGTAGGTGTCAGTCAGACCAATAACCAAATTGTCCTTAACAATGAGACAGAATTGGAGAAGCTTATGGCCATCTGATTGCAGTGATCTTTTGTGCAGAAGCTCACTTCACTTGGTCAGGATTCATAGAAACGACAGGTCCCATTCTCCCTGCGTACGTGTATATGTGATTTGCCAGGCGTACACTCAGACAGAGCTCTTGCGAACAAAACTGGCCTACCTTATTGCTGTATCGATTAGATTTCTATACAAAGCAAATCCTTACTAGAGACACCTAAAAGACTGTCCACAAGCACCCCCAAAGTTACAAAGATACTCCTGTCCTACTGTCTCATTGTCATGTTTTGTGTTTAATCCGATCCGTCTGATCATGTACGATGATAAACTTGTCTGATTGATGGTTGTGATTGCTCTCAAAGTGGGCCCCATATGATATTAATTATTACCTTCACTACATTTTCCTCTCATCGTTTCATTTTTGGGTATTATGCATAAAACTCAAACTCCTTCATGTGCATTTCAATTCATCAAACACTCAAATATAAGTCAGAGAGTCTACAGAAAAAGTTTCTTATTGTTCACATCAAGTGCTCGCCTTCATCACAAGACAAAGGCCTTGGTGTTAAAAGATCCTCTGTTTCTGCTAAAACTTATTTATGCATTTGCTTGATAAGTGATTACTTAGGGTATCTGCTTGTCTGGTCAAATCAAGTGCTATATAGAGTGACTCCATTATTGTAAGATTTCCCAAGCTCTCCCTGTTCCCCATCTCAAGTTTCCCCTTTGCTTAATGATAGTTTAAAAGAGAAGGAAAAAAATAAAGAAACAAGAGTGGCCCACTTGCTGTCTCTTTATGCCTCTTGTGGGCTTCAATCACCCTTTGATGATTGCATATCATAGACCACTCTGTCACCTAGTTTTTGTCTGATACATAAGCGAACAAATGAGAATCTACCTTCCTCTACCCCACTCAATTGCCTAATCCAACATATTAATTACTCAAACGTGACCCTTTTTGCCTCTGATTTTCCTTATTATATATGCCCAACTTTTATTAACAATGCTCTCTGCAATAATTGCCCACAAAATCTGTGCTCTCTTGTGCTGAAACCAAGTTGACATCCCAATTATCTTTGAATTACAAACACTCTTCAAATCAATGGGATAATAATCTTTCAACTTAAAGAATTTTGAGATAATATAATTTATGCCACACAAGCCTTCTCATGCTTTACGTTTTCTCTTGCCCCTTTGATTTGGTTACAGTTTTCTTGTAGGACCATTGAATTGACGACACGTGCAAATTGGACAGATTGTGTTTTCTTTGACGTTGTTAGCAGCTTGTTTGTTTGCCTAAGTTGGGTGTATTTGTCCACGTAATGTGCTTCTCATTAAGCCAAGATAACATAAAGTTTGGGTCATTATTTCTTTTTTTTTTTTTCTTGACTCACGCCATGTACTTAGCAGAAATCGAAATGATTCATACACCGCTTGAAATCAGACAACATCAACATGAAATGAACTATGAATGTGAATCACATCGTGGGTCTCTTCTTTCCTTTAAGGAATGGATGTTAAAGGTAAAAATCCCCGTGTTTTTTTTTTTAAATCCATTGCCTATTGCTTTTCTGTTTATTCAGTTGGATGTACTTTAATCATTGCTTCTTAAGTATTATGATTCCCATCACCTTCACCTTTGGACAAATATTTCTTTAACTTTACGTGTCCAACTTCTTTATCATAATGGTCCTGCTTTTCCTTTTTTGCAAATCTTAGATTAAAAGTTTAATGATAGATGATTAAGAGGTGTGTCTATATACCCCCTTTACTTTTATTATTCAAAAGAGAATAACTTTTTTTCAAATCTTGGAGAGCCAATGGTGACAAGGATGAAGATGACAGACTTTAAGTAAGTTATCACCTTGGGGATCTGAAATTTGCTTTAGAAAGCCTTGGTGGTGATATTCATAAAGAAAGAACAAGTAGTAGAGTACTTAAATCCTGAGAGTGGAATCTAGAGGAGTAGTCATAGTCTTAGACTCTTAGGCTCATAGATAGGGTGCTTTAAGGTTTTCCAAATTCCTAAAAATTTGGTCTTTATGCACTGTGTAAACAGTTAACAACAACTTATTGAAGTAAATTTTTTAAAGTGACGGAGTTCTTTGACACATTTATTTTGATGAATTTCTATTGATTTCTTGCATTAATTGACTGTGTAAATAGTAAAAAAAACTTTACTATCATTCGCCCACAATCGCTTTCTTGATGCCGGAAGCAAAGCTAGCAAAGCACAATTGTTTTTTAGCTGGACATGTGCTTGATTGTAGTTGAGAAAGACAGTGTTGATGAAATCTGTTGTTTTGGCTAACAAGGATCCAAACAATGCTAGACTAATAATTTTATAATGGGGGAAGAAATATGAAACAAAGTTGTTGTTTACTTTTGTTCTCTTTTTCCTCTTTTTGTTTTGTTGGGGAGAGGTGGGCTGTGTGGTGTATGAAGCTTATTGGAAAGTGGGGACACTCACTACAATTGTTATGTCAAGCTTTAGATGCATTGAGGTTCCTTTTCCTTTAAGAAGAAAAAGGAAGTGAGCTTTGAGGGTAATTGATTTCCTAATCGCCGGATTAATTGGCCTCCTCCATAGTGCAAAATCAATGATCAAATGGGATTTTCTAAGAAAGAAGAGGACCAGTTGGATTTTTATCAGTTAAGGGGTTTTGTGTGAAGTAGGATTCATCAAAAACTCCATAGAAAAAGTTGTTTTTAATGATTTTAAGAGGATTAAGTAACTAAAAATTTTCTGCTTACCAAAAGTATACTTCTTTTTGTTTTCCTGGATGAGGAGAGAGGAAGAGTGGATTAGGGCAAGTGTTTCACTAATCCCCTGGATCCTACTAATGGGATTTTGGGGGAGAAAACAGAAAATCCAGTGGGATGTCAATTACTTGAGAGGATTTGTGTGAGATGTTTGCTAGTATTAATTTTCAAAATCGCCTCAATTAAAAAATATAAATCATTAAAAAAAAGTTGATAATTGATTTTAGAGTCAATTAATGTTTTGGTCTTCGGAAAACTTCACTTTTATTAATTTGATCCTTCATTATAATTTTTTGAAGTGACGTTCGTCATTAATATAGTCATTAGCTAACAAGGTAACAAAAATGTTGACATAACATAACAACCTTGTTATATAATAATTATTTATTGATGTGACATTTAAACTTTAAAATATTTTTTTTTGGGGCTGCATGTTTCATGAAAAGAAATAAATTTGAAAATTTGACCAAGTCAAAATCTCAAAGCTTAAGTACCAATTTACCTTATTAATAATTCTGTTAACCTGGTGTTAAAGCAAGGACTAGATTGGTGATAGAAGTCACTATAGATGACTAAATTGAGAAGACACTATAGAAGTTTTTGGTGGAGATGGATGGAGCTTCTGAAATTAAAGCAGCCTTGGAAGATGTCACATCTTATGCGTTCATTCACCAGCCTGCATTGAATTGAATATAAGCTTCAGACCCATTTATTTGTGGACAATAATAATCAAGGCCCAAGTCTCTCTCCAAAGTTGTATATCTGGAAATTGAAACGTTTTATGTGAACCCATTCCAATGGGGTTGTCTCAACTGCATGTCTTGATACTGCCAACAGAATAGCTTAATTATTGAATCTATAATTGCTTTCTACTTTCCTCTTCTTAAACAAGTAGGTTTTAATTTCTGTAATATCCAATATATCTTCTATCCATTTTCCTTTCCAGTGCTCCCTCCTTTAATACTTGGTTCTTTCTTCCTGTTTTGCTCCCTGAATCTGCTTCCTCTCAGCAGCTTAAAGTATATGACGATGATGCAATGAAAATTAAAAGACAATCCATTATGTATTTAGCAAGAATATATGTTAACCTTGTATAGCAAAATGAAAAACATCCAGTTTTGTTTTCTTGCGGACGCCATGAACAGAACTTCCATATTTTGATGCAAAACTTCTGATTTATAGATAAACCACTTGCAGTTTACTCACTGTAGATTTTTTGTCCACTCCAAAGAAGCCAAATCCCCTGGTCAAGCGTATCAACAAGCTTAATTTATTCAACCTCAAATTGTTAATGATATTATAACGCTAGCCGACAAAGGTTTGGATGTTTGAGATAGGAATGCCATAAGTTTTCCTCTATCCTTTAAGATAAAGGTTTGTTAACACCATCATCCTTCAACACAAACATCTAAGCACAATGATCAAGAAAATATTGCATATGTTATTGAAAAATTCTTAGAACTTGGAAGCAACTATTTATTACTTTAAACGTTGTTCTTAAATAAAATCATAACAGAAAAAAGAAAGAAATTGCTTTCTTGTAGAATGTAGTCTTTAACTCCTTCTGCATGTCCAACTATCTCCTTTTATAGCAATGTGTGAGGACTCAATTTTATAATTGCTACAAGCTCCCCAATGAATGGTGCAGTATACAGTAGAATAGCATGTCTATTTATGTACACACTTTTTGTTTTTTGGGGACCAATTTCTCTTTATCAACTAACAGAAAAAATGTAATATAATGATGGATTCAATGTACTCTATACTTGCACCACCTTCATTTGGTAATCTACTGTCTTGTTTCTTTCATTAAAGCAATCCAAGTAGTGTCACCTCCCAATTCTTCAAACACAACCAAAAGATTCCCACTTGGCTTTAGCCACGACCGAGGAACATGATACCTGAAAAATTACAATATTAACAGCGAATCATATATAAATTATACCATTTACTGTTGTCATATAAGTCGTAGTTCTTACCATCTCTGCGAGGGTGATCCACAATATTGTCGACATTTTTTATCAGTATAAGTTCCAGCATAATTACAAGCGCCACAATTTCCCTGTGCTATATATCCGGGCCAGTGGCGTCCAATGCTCTGACCATTTATCCAGATTTCACCCTTTCCCATGCTGACCATATCCAAAGCCAATGGATCATTGCCTGCCGGTGCATTAAAAGTTGTCTGATAATACCAAAGCATAGAATGACTCAGAATGCGTGCAGATGCTGGTGATCATCAATAACACAGACAGAATTTATAAAATTGGATTACAGGAATCATCCTCACCTTGTACCATGTCAAGGGTTGTTTATAGGCCAATAATGATCCTTGTACCCATTCAGCAGAGTTACTACCACTTTCAGTGTTAAGGCTTAAGGATTCACCTTTCAGGCCAATCTGCTCAACGACACACAATGAGTGATTGATTCCCTACTCTTGTCACTTCCTTTTGTCACAGCAAAAAGCAAAAAATATACTAAACTTATTTTTCTTTAGGAAAATTATGTGCCAGAAGCAAGTGAATTATTAACGCCCAAACTTTTATTCGGAGTATACATAAGCTAATTTCATCAACACTTTTCTATCAAGCATATATTATCTAACCTGTCACCTCCATGCTAATTGAATATATCCTAGAAGGGCACAGGAGATTATCTTTCTATGAATTTCCATTCTGCTAATAATCAAGTATTGACATATATTAACTTTAGTAATTCACTACCTTCTATGGTCAATAAAAAATCCACTACCTTTCAATTAGGAGTCATGATCACAACAGAAGCAACAATGTAATGTAAAAGAACACATCCCTTTGCAGATTGTTGAATCTGACCAACTGTAACAGATCTTATAACCGGCACAGATCAGTTTGTTTTATGTTTCAAAAATGGTTGTCATTTATCATTGCTCCCAATTGGTCATTATCGTTGCTCCCAATTGGTATTTAGATATTTATCTCTGTAGCATACACCAACAATTATTACAAAATTTTCCTTTGTTACTACAGAACAAATATAACATAGATAACACACCTTGTAAGACCATTTTTGTCGCGACAAGTCTCTTGTCCCCTCATTTAGATTACTCAGTGTGACTGGGCCTAACACCCCAGCATTCCAGGTCTCAAAGTGCAAACCAACATTCTAGTATTCTTGAATTTAAAAGGAGTTAGAAAAAAGTCATTTATCTGCAAAATAAAACTGTTACAAAGGACACATAAATATCAGAAAAGTGAGAGAACTAACCGGGAGACCCACAGCAACACTAAGTAAAGAAACTTTGTTGTTCCCAACACTCAGCTTTACGCCCTGACTAAATGTTAATTTAGGATTCTGCAAACTCCCATACACAGTTCCTACGTTTATACAAGTGATATATAAGCAAGACTGGACTTTGTTGAAGCAAAATACTAAGCAGAAAAGCAATATTATTTTTACTTACCTGAAAGTTGGCCATTAATGAAAACATGCAAAGCATGGCCTGCCGACATTACAGTGAGAATGGGAGATTGCCCATTCTTTAGATCATTAGCTCCAATATTGACACTGAATGAGTAATATAAATATCGATTAGATGGAAAGGATACTAATAGAAATTATCTTTTCTATGAAATAATCTGTTTAATATACTTACTCTGTCATATACCACAAATAATCGGTAGAATCCCGGGTGACATTAACCTGCTCCAAGAGTGCATTTGTTGTAATTGAATCATCTGCACCAGAAGACGCAGGTTCTTCATTGTATGACTGCCATGCGAATGATTTAATTATAGGTGTAAATATCATCTGCGTGCTTGGGGCACTAATCTGCGTGAAATTGGCAAACAGATATGAATGATCACACTCAAAGAAAGCTCAATGTAGCAAAGACTAAGAATTTCAGATCAAAAAAGTATCTCTATAATATTATCTGTCATTCAAGAACAGCTCAAGCCTCAAGTTGGAACATTCCAGTTACTGAAAGAAATATATGTGACATTTAGTCTTGCACATATAATTTCACCAAGCCTGCCATTACAGAATATATACATATATGATAAAAGTATTCAACGTTGCCAATAGTCCTGTCATACCTTTGCAGTGTTGAAAACTGCAGTTTTGCAGTCAGGCAAAATGCTGATAGACCAAGGTGGTAGGTCATATTGCCCATTTCCAAATGTCACTTTTGCCCAAGATTGGGTATCATAATTTGCAAGGAATGCAGCACAAGCACCGGATGTTGTCTTGAACACATGGGCCTAAGATAATAATAGCAAAGAGAAGCAAATGAATTTCAAAACACAAGGCAGTTCTGCTGGTATTCTTCAGAAACGAGTTTAAGGACTATACCTCTTGGTTATTTTCGAACTTTGTCACGGTGGGATCTACAGACACTAAAGCTGGTTCACATTGCTTTATTGCTTTATGCAAATCTCTCAGATGCCCCCATTTTGGTTGGTTCAGAAGTCCTGGTATAGTTTAACAAGCTTCAGATAAATGTGCAAATATATCTCTGCTTTACCTGTGTAATGCTTCAATTGAATATGTGCAATTTGCTTTTTCATTATTTTTTTTTAGAAGTGTACTTTTTCCCTAATGCCAAACTAGGCAGACAAGAAGGATTTGATTTGTTGCAAGGAGTTTAAAGTGTATGACCATATCATCATCCAAAATGTAAACAATTTAAAATTTTAACTTTATGTGCATACCAAATTCATCAATAAGACCATCATAGTCATAACTTGTTGCAATAAAGAGGCCAGCCGAGGTCCGGCCAAAGTTGGTTCCTCCATGGTACTGGACCCAAAAATGGATATTAAAGTTTCTACAACATGAATTGTCATCATATATAAAAGGGGAAATAAATATTCACAATAGATATTACTGAAAGGGCCAAAAAATTACCATATAGTAGTTAACAAATGAGCCTCCATTTTGTATGAATCTCGCGACTGAAAACGCCATGTCTTCTGCTGGTCTACGAGGGACTGCACCACCGTACTCAGTGTACCTACGGAACAGGATATTCAAACTACATAGAGGATCCAGATAAAATATTGTAGGCCTATACAGAGGCAATTGTAGGACTTCCCTTTTTGCAAAGATAGGGAGAATTGATTAGAGAAGGAAGGAGAGTATCCCCTGATACAACTAGAGATAAGGGTATTATAACCCAAAAGAGCACTTTTTGCAGCAACCAAAACAGCACAAAGAATACCTGAAGGCAGTCAAAAAACATAACAAACAAGGACTGGGATTCCAGACTTTTGCTCAATCTAATAACTAAGAGGAAATACAAAAGATAACGAGCTAAGACAATTGTATGACTTACCAGCCAGTCCAGTTCTCTGTCCACATTTTGGGTTTGTACTTCTTGTTGGGAGTGAAATTCTCACAGTAATACCCATTGCAAGCATTAATCTATCGCCAACCGCGGAAACAAATATCAGAGACAGAAAGATGTAAGGGAGGTTTAGTCAGTTATAAAAATACAAGTTCTTCTCCCACAAATCGTTGGATTGCAACTAAATCCTTGGACTTTCCCAGAAAATTTTGATAAAAACGACGAAGTACACTAATTGGCTAAATCATAGAACAAACCGGCGGAGAAGATATAACTGCTCAGATAAGCCTAAACCTCTTCCAATTGAAAGCAAAAGGAATAAATAATTAATGGGTCAAACAGTAGAAGCAACAAAACCCACCTAAGTAAACTAAAATAACGGGCCACATAAATAAATGTAACCGAAGAAAACGAAGATTATGGTGAAAACGACAAGAGAAAAAGAGACGTCGCTTACAACTGGATCAGGGGCATCGTCTTGCTTGCACATGATCCAGGGGACGCCAGTTTCAAGACCCACAGCCATTTGAACAGCCCAACTGGTGTAAGCTTTTCCAGGAGCACCAATTTCCCATTCCACTGGTCCGTACTCGTTCTCTATCTGTCAAATTCAATTTGGGAAAAGTTTTACTATATTAAAAATAAATTAAAAAAATGATTGCATTGTAAATGGCTGGCCTAAAACTTTCTAGTAATTAAAACTTGACAAGGAAAAGACAAAACTATAATTACCATTATTATTATTATATAAATCCATTCTATTTACCTGAGACAAAATTATTGGGCCCCCCTGAGTTTCAAACAATTTCTCTGCCTTCATCATGCTGACAATTTTCTCAGTAAATTTTTGCATTGCCGCCTTCGTTACAACAAAAGTTGACCCTTTCTTAGATAATTGTTCATATTTTCGTAATTGATGAAAAAAATGATTTCCAAAAGAATCGAACCTTAAAAGGCCCATTGTCTGTTCTGAAGGCAATGCCAGGGACGTATTTCAGCCAAACAGGAAATCCCCTGAATATCCAAGTAGTGTGGGGAAACAGAGCATGTCACCTTTTAAAGTTTTATTTATTTTCTTTTCGTTGATAAAGATATAAAACAGATCTATTTATAAAAATTAATAATACCCAAAATTCCATTCAGCACATACGAAGGGACCAATGCGGAGATGAACGTAAAGGCCAGCTTGCTGCACCAGCTTGATGAACTTAACCAAGTCGAACCTATCCTCAAAATAATACTGAAAATTCAAAGTATGAAATATTAAAATTTGAATGAATTTTCCCCTTTTTTTCCTTTAGTTTCTTTTAGTCTTTGACTCGTGGAAAGAAAAACCACAAAGGAAGAAAGACAACAAAAATTCAGGAAAGCAGTGGCACTACTTTTCCAGGAGAAGGCTCGTGTCCATTCCAAAACACATAGGTTTGAATAACATCTAGGCCTCCGTTTTTGGCATTCTGTATCAATCCTGGCCACATCTGCAGAGTGAATAAAAAATATTGGTTTGAAAAACTGGAAGAGAGGAAGAAGAAAACAAGTTCGATGAAGCATATTGGAATGAGTAAATAGTACATCTGGGGTGCTTCTGGGGTAGTGAATGGAGCCAGAGATCAGAATTCTTCTCTGGCCATTAATAATAATAGCTTTGTGGTCATAACTCACAGATGCTGTGACGGCAACAGCCCACAAAAATAATAGTATCACAGGCAATTCTCCCCTCAGCAAATTCCCCATTAGATAAACCTTGTCAATTTCACAAAGGACTGCACTTTTTTCACTCAGCTTTATACATTCAAAACTTAAAAGAGACGATAAGAATGGAGGGGCAGAGAGAAACGGGCTTCTAATAGTGACTTTTTGGGTCTTTTGAGATTGAAAAAAGATGGGCAAAGAGTATAGAGCGTAAAAGAGTGGCAGGTGAAGTTGAGGTTGAGCAAAATGGTAATGCACCTGGTGAGAAGCCTCCAAGTGCCTTATAAACATTTTGAAGAGTGAAAGAAGTGGGAGGGTGGAACCCATTTCTGTCTTCCTTTTGTGGGGACTGCCTCCTCCTTCGCATGGAACTACCGATTAAGTCATCTTTAGCCTTTGCTTTGGTAAATGACTAAATGTAGCTTCGTTTCCTTTCTAACAATGAGTAAGCATTTAAGGCAAATGTGGGGTTTTTTTGCGCCTCACACAGCAACCGATTTATTGTTCAACATTCCCGGATTAACCGTCTTTCCGTTAATTAACAGAAAATTACATTTCACCTTCTCAAATTCAATTTAATTACAAAATTCGTATTCTATAAATTTAAACTAAAATAAAATCTATTAAATTCCAATTCCAATTCAATATAATTATAAGAGATAGCTTTCTCGGTTCAATAATATTGATAAATTAGGTGAGACTGCAAATATAAAAAAGATAAATTACTCCCCTAAATATTTAAATTACACATCCCTCCTTTCTATAAAAAAATATACACAAATCTTTCTTAAAATAAAAAATATGATCAAATACCCCAAAAATAATATTAATTTCTTTTATTAAAAATGTATTTCTTAAACATTTATTTCATTGTTATTTATTTTGTATTAAAAATTATAAATTTAATTTATACTAAATTTCAAAAAATAATTAGTTTATATTAGTGAAATATATTTTTAAATTTTATTATCATATAAAGAATATTTTAGTCAAACTAAATGTAATTATATTTTATATTATGTACATAAATTTAATTAGAAAATACATATATAAAATTTAAAATATAATAAAGCATGCTTTTGAATTTAAACTAAAATAAAATTTATTAAATCTCAATTCAAGTTAAAATTAATTGCAAATCGTTTTAACAATATTCACATATCAGATAAAAAGGAGACGTTTTGTTACATTTTCATAGTTTAAAATAAGTTTGTCTTTTATTTATATAGTATGAAATACATAAACAATGAGTGTTTATTTTGAAGAAAGTATATATGTTAATTAGTTTATTATATAGATTGCATATCATAGATATCAGGATAATATAAGATATAGTAGTTAAGATAGGAACGAGAATATAGGAGAGCTGAGTCATTGGCCATAACACATACGTGAATGTGTATATATAAATACACGTGAAATGCAAATATGTTTTTTGAGTGTGCTTCATTCCTCACTTTTCTTATATGGTATCAAAGCGTACCTTAACCCAAAAAGATGACAGTCACAGAGGGTGAGGCAACGAGTGTGAACAGGGAGATTGATGTAGCATCTCCATACTATCTTCATACATCAGACAACCCTAGCCAAGTTTTCGTAAGTGAAGTATTGCACGACAGGAACTATAGTGAATGGATCGGCGATATGACGAATGCTCTATTAGCAAAGAACAAAATAGGCTTCATGGATGGGTACGATTCAAAAATCGGCAACAAATTCAGCACACCTTGCACCATGGATATGCTATGATGCTATGGTTAAAGATTGGTTAAAGAGTGGAATGAATAAAGAAATAAGAAGCAGTGTGCACTATGCCAAGACTGCACATAAGATATGGGTTGATCTCGAAGAAAGGTTTGGCATGGGCAGTGCACCGAGGGCATATAAGCTAAGGAGATCATTGGTTCTTCTCAGGCAAGAGAAGCTCTCAATGTCAGCATACTACACCAGGTTGAAGGCACTATAAGATGAAATACAATCGATAGCATCGATGCCTAAATGCACATGTAATGGTTGCACTTGTAATTTGCGAAAAGAGTTAACAGATATGAGAGAATGAGACCAGCAATCACAAAAAGAGTTAACAGATATGAGAGAATGAGAACAGCTATATGAATTCTTGATGGGGCTCAATGAGGCATTTGGGACTGTGAAGACTCAAATCCTAAGCACAAAGCCTCTAATGAGTCTTGAGTAAGCCTACTATTTGGTGGCTCAAGATGAGCAACAAGGGAACATCTTGATAGCCCAGAAGCCAATGATCGAAGGAGTTGCGTTTCAAGCTCAGACTACGAGGCAAAGAGCAAAACGAAGAAAAGACAAGCCTAAGTGTACTCATTGCCAAAAGGTGGGACATACGGAGGAGAATTGCTATGAGATCATAGGATATCCCCTAGATTGGAAGAAAGGAGGCAAGGAGAAAAGGCTCGGATCCTGGAATGGAAGAAGAACAGGTCCTAAGGTGGCACAAGTTGGGCTTGATCAAAGTCCAATACCTAGGCTTAACATGATACAGTACGAGAAACTCTTGAAGAACTTGGATCATGTTGGCTTAATTCATGAGACAGAGGTAGCAAAGCAATCTCAAGAACTAGTTCCTATGGCTAACATGGCAGGTAAGTTTCGGGAGAAACCTTGGGTAATTGATTCTGGTTGTACAAAATATATAATGTGTGAAGGGGAGCTGTACAAAGAGCACAAGACCAAGAGCAAGATACCAGTCAAGATACCTAATGGGGACAGCATACCAATGGAAGCAATTAGCAAGGCCAAGTTGCCAAATGGAGTAACGCTGCGAGATGTGTTGAAAATTACTAGTTTCAAATGCAATTTATTATCAGTTAGCACAATAACTAAAGAATTTAATTGTGTTGTGGCCTTTGTTGCTGACTGTTATATGATATAGGAATTGCCTACAATGAACCTGATTGGAATGGGGAGGCTGTGTGATGGTCTGTACCTACTTGAGCCACCACACGAAGGGAAGGTGGCAATGACTGTCAAAGGTGGAGGTGAAGCTAACCTATGGCACTGGAGGCTGGGACACGTATCAAAGAAGAAATTAATAAAATTTTGTTATTTTCTGATTTTGTTGAAAATAAATATGAGGAACCATGTGACTCATGTATGAAGGCAAAATTAACTAGGCTACCTTTCTAAGATAGCTCAATAAAATCCAATTTTTGCTTTGAACTCGTATACTGCGATGTCTAGGGCAATTTTAAAATGCCATCATTATTAGGTGCATAGTATTTTTTAACCATAATGGATGATTACAACAGAACCACGTGAATTTATTTAATGAAATACAAATCACAAGTAGAATATTATTTGCAAAGCTTTGTGAATATGGCAGAGAGGCAATTTGACAGAAGAGTGAAAATTGTTAGAGCAGATAATGGGGGAGAATTTACATCAAACAACATGCAAAATTTTTATAATGAGCAAGGCATAATTTTACAGACAAGTTGTCCTTATACCCCACAACAAAATGAGGTGGTGGAACGCAAGCATAGACAAATCTTGGAGATAGCCAGGGTGTTAAGATTCCATGCAGCATTACCTGTGAATTTTTTGGGAGAGTGTGTGCTTGTAGCAGTATATATCATGAATAGATTGCCCACCAAGGCTACGAGAGATATGATTCCATATGAGAGGTTGATGGGAGAGAAGCCCAGATATGATTACATACCTTTGGATGTCTTGCATATATGTACAATGATAGAAAGAGCAATAAGCTTGAAGAAAAGGGGAGACCATGTATTTTCATAGGGTATCCAATGGGCCAAAAGGGATATAGACTGTATGACTTGAAGAAAAGGGAGATATATATCTCTAGAAATGTTATCTTTGTCGAAAGAGAGTATCCTTTTAGAAAGATGATGCAGAAGAGGGAGGAACCAAAGATGATGGTAAGAGAGCAAATGGTAGATAATGAAGAGGAAATGGTCACAGCGCATCCACATGTACAGGAGGAACATGATAGCATTGATCCAGTAGAGAGTCATTAGGAATGTGAGGAAGAACACGTGGTGCATGGACACAGAAGTGAAGAAGTGATGAGTGAGCCACAAGTGCCAGTGAAGAGAAGTCAATGTAGGCGAGAGGTGCCACAGAGGTTCAAAGGATATGAGATAGAATTGCCACCATCCCTGACTCACACAACCGAACCCTCCAACAGGTTTTGAGGTAATGTATCCAATATCAAATTATGTGTCATGCAATAAATTCTCACCATCACACAAGGTCTTCCTGGCGACCATCATAAAGCATGATGAGCCAAAGACCTTTTCACAGGCTGCAAAGCAGAAGGAATGGCAAGAAGCCATGAGAAGGGAGATTGAAGCTCTAGAGAAGAATGGAACGTGGACGTTGGAGTCTTTGCCACCTAGGAAGAGACTAGTTGACTCCAGATGGGTATACAAAATAAAGTACAAACCTAATGGAGAAATTGAGAGGCACAAAACAAGATTCATGGCACGTAGATTTACACAAGAGAAGGGCATAGACTTCCATGACACATTTGCACTAGTGGCTAAAATGGTGACAATTAGGAGCTTGCTAACGATTGCTGTGATGAAGGGATGGAGTGTACATTAGCTTGATGTTAACAACGCCTTCTTGCATGGAGATCTCTATGAAGAAGTGTACATGAAAGTGCCACAAGGTTTTGAGAAACTGGGAGACACAAGAGTATGTCGGCTACGAGTGTCACTATATGGTTTGAAGCATGCTTCAAGAAACTGGACCCAAAAGTTTTCTGAGGCTTTGACATCTATTGGGTTCAGACAATCCAGGGCCGATTACACACTATTCATTGATAGAAAGCAAGACGTGCATATAGCAAATATACGTGGATGATGTGATATTAACAGGGAACAGTGATGAGAAGATAGAAGAAGTAAAAGAATTTTTGGACAGAAAGTTCAGTATTAAGGATCTGGGCCCGTTGAAGTATTTTTTTAGGAATTGAAGTGGCAAGATCACCTCAAGGTTTCGTGCTTAGTCAACGAAAATATGCATTGGACATCTTGAGAGATGCAGGGATGAGTGCATGTAAACCCAGCTCCTTTCCCATGGAACAAGACTGGAGGCTTAATGATACAGAGCATGAAGCAGAGGTGGATGGTGGACGATATCGTAGATTAGTGGGACGTCTATTATATTTAACAATCATGAGGCTAGACATTGCATTTGCAATCAACACACTATGTCAACATGCAGCAAAAGCGAGGGAAAGCCATATGTGAGCAGCAAAGCAGGTGTTAAAATATATAAAATCTAATCCAGGCAGAGGAATACTAATGTCAAGTATAGGAGAACTAGAGCTTGAGGGATTCTGTGATGCAGATTAGAGGAGCTACAAGATGACACACATGTCATGTAATGGTTACTTGATTAAACTAAGTAACTCACCCATTCGTAGGGATCAAAGAAGCAGTCCGTGGTAGCTCGATCTTCAGCAGAAGCTGAATATCAAGCAATGGCGACAACCGTGAGTGAGATATTATGGCTAAGGTGGTTGATGGGTGAACTTGGAGCAGAGTAAAGGGGACCCACAGTACTACACTGTGATAACCAGGTAGCAATACACATCGTAGAAAATTCAGTATTCCATGAACGTACTAAGCAAATGGAAATGGATTGTTACTTTTGTGCGGGAACGAGTGCAGTCTCATGAAATACAACCAACTAAAATATAGACCAAAGTGCAAGTGGTAGACCTTTTAACAAAAGTACTGGGACGGGAACACTTCGAGTCACTTGTCAGCAAGTTGGGCATGGTGAATCTTCATGCGCCAACTTGAAGGGGAGTGAAGAAAGTATATATTTTAATTAGTTTATTATATGGATTGCATATCACAGATATTAGGATAATATAAGATATAGCAGTTAAGATAGGAACGAGAGCTGAGTCATTGGCCGTTACACATACGTGAATATATATATATATATATATATACACACACGTGAAATGCGAATCTATTTTTTGAGTGTGCTTCATTCCTCATTTTTCTTATATATTTAAGATAAATCCTTTCAAAAAGTGCAGGCTATAAGTTTCAGAAGCAATTCTGGGACAATATAATGTTTGTTGTCAAATATGACGTTTGCTTATTTATCAAAAAAAAGAAAAAGGAAAAATCCTTTTAGAGTGGTTCTTACTTAATAGCAAAATCAAAAATCAACAAAGATTCAATGCCAATTCCAATATGTTATCTTAATCCTCTTATTCTTTTGGTTAAAACCAATTTTCAACTTCTATAGCCTCTTGCTATTCCTTAGTGAGAGAAACTCCCTTCTCTCTACTTTAGGAGAGAAGAGTCTTTATCAACTTTTATAGCCTAGTACAATTCCTACATTGGTTATTATGCACTTTAGCCTCCTTTCTCTGTTGTTTCCCAAACTACATAACTAGTTGATATGATATTTTTTTTACATATTAATTGAATTTTAACCATAGTTAGTGATCAAGTTAGCAAGATTTATTATGCTAATTTTATGCATTAGAAATATGACAAAAGGTGATGAAAAAAGGAAAGTGCAAGGAAGATCAAGCCAATGTGCTTAACTGGAAACTTAATTTGTCTTATATATGGTGCTTAATAGGAAATTACTTACAAGAAAAGAAAAAAAAATTCTAAAATTACAAGAAAAACAAAATAAGAAAGTCATTGCACATCAAGGACTATGGCAAAAATAACAAATTCTAACAAGAGAGTATAAATAAAGATATAAAGGTTTAATAGGGATGCTTCAGTCAAGAAGAGAGAACTTTAGAGAATGGTTATGACACTAAGATTTGGAATTCCTACCAAAGACTACAATTACTATTGAATTATTTTCTTTTCATCTACTCTTCTATTTTTTGTTTGTTAGGTATTTATTTACTTTTAATTTTATGATTTTATTTTCTAGTATGAGTAAACTCTGCCTATGCTGTGTTTTAATGTAAATCATTTTCATAGCAAATCCCAAGCCCAGAAAAAATAGGAAGGTTATGTTCCAATGTCATACTTTGTCCAATTTTTATGACACAGATTAACGATATAATAGAGTTAATGATAAGTCGTTGCCTAAAAGCAATGGGCTATATAGCTCAAGTACAATATTAAATGAGCAAGAGCCGTTGCATCGACGCTTGGGTGTAGTGAAAAATAAGCAAGGGTTTTCACATTTTCGTGAATAAATATGGGTAAAAAAGTTAGTTCACAAAAGTATAATTCATTTTCGAATTTAGAATATAAGTACACTTACAGGTAAATCAATGGATATAGTGGATATCATAATTAGAAGAAGAATTAATTTTATGTGCTTATAAGAAACTAAATGCGTAGGAGAAAAAATGAAAGAATTAGACATCTCAGGTTTCAAGCTTTGATATATTAGTAAGACTAAATCTAGAAATGAAGTAGGTATAATTATGGATAAGTATTAAAAAAATGTTGTGATAGATATAAAAAGATTAGGAGATAGAATTATAGCGTTAAAATTTGTAATAAAAAGAGAAATTTTTAATATTATTAGTGTTTATGCACTACAAGTAGAGTTAGAAAAGCATTATAAAATAAAGTTTTAGAAAAACTTAGAAAGTTTAGTTTAAGGAATACCTTTAGGGGAAAAGATTCTCATAAGAGGGGATCTAAATGGTCATATAAGGAATGCATCCACAGGTTACGAGGGTTTGCATGGGGGATATGATTTAAGAAAAGCAAATGCAGAAGGTAAAATTATTTTAGACTTTTTATTAGCGTTTAATTTTATTATAACTAACACTTGTTTTAAAAAATATGAAGAGCATCTAATCACGTACAAAAGTGGGAGAATATACTCTCAAATTGATTTCTTTCTAATAAAAAAATAGATAAAAAGCTTTACATAGATTACAAAGTTATATTTGGAGAGAGTTTGACTACACAACATACGGTCTTAATTATGGATGTTCAAATAAAGAAGAGTAAATAGCAAAGGTCAAGAGAGGGTGTCAAGGATAAAGTTGTGATAATTGAAATGTGATAAAGAAAAGAGTTTATAAAAAAGGATTTTGGAAGAAGAATCATGAGAGATACAAGAAAGTGCTAATGATATGTGAGATGAGATGGCCAAAGAGATTAGGAAGGTTGCAAAAGAAATACTTAGGTAATCAAAAGATTTTGGACCTAGGGATGCAGAATTTTGGTAGTGGGATGTAAGCGTATAAAATAAGGTTAAAGTTAAAAGAAAATGTTATAAAGCGCGGTCTTTGTGTAAAAGTGAGAAAAATTAAAAAAAATATATAAATTAGTTAAGAAAGATACCAAGAAGGCAGTGAGCGAAGTGAGAACTAGGTTATTTGATGGGTTATATCAATCCTTAGATACTAAAAATGGGAAAAAAATATTTATAAGTTTGTTAAAAGTACAAAGAGAAAGACAAAAGACATAGACCAAGTGAAATGTATTAAAGATGAAGAAGGGAGAGTCCTAACCACAAAGCAGGATATTGAAAAAAAGTGGAAGTGCTATTTTCATAGGCTATTTAATGAAAGATGCAGAATCTTATAGCACTTAGATAGGCTAGACACCACAGAGAAAGATTAAAATTATACCTTTTATCATAGGATTCAAGAGTCAGAGGTAAAAGAAGGTTTAAAAAGAACGGAGAATGACATAGTAGTAAGATTAGATAATATACTTATTAAGGTGTAGAAGGACTTAAGAGCAAAAAGTATAAGTTAACTCATAAGGTTATTTAATAAAATTATGAAATCTAAAATAATGTTAAACGAGTGGAGGAGAAGTACTTTAATTCTTATTTATAAAAATAAAGGGGATATACAAAATTGTGCAAATTATATAGGCATTAAACTCATGAGCCACACTATGAAGTTATAAGAGAGGATTATTAAATGAAAATTAAAACAAAATACTTAAGTTACAAAAAATCAACTTGATTTTATGCCTAATAGGTCGACCATGAAAGTGATATACTTGTTGCGAAAATTGATGGAGAAATATTGAACAAACCAAAAAAACTTGCATATGGCATTCATCAATTTAGAGAAACATATAATAAGGTACCAAGAGATGTTTTATGAAAGGTTTTGGAGAAAAAAGAGAATTCGTATTACTTATATTTGAATAATTTAAGATATGTACGATGGGATTACAACTAGTGTGAGAATACAAAATGGGCCCATCGAAGATTTTTTAATAACTATTGGCTTACATCAGCAGTCAACTCTGAGCTATCTTTTTACTTTAGTCTTAGATGTCCTTACTGAACATATCCAAGAACCAATGCCATAGTGCATACCCTTTACAGATGATATAGTCCTAGTTGAAGAGTCGAAAGAGAAAATAAATGAGAAATTAGAGATGTGGATACTAGTTTGAAAACACATAAATTTCGTTTAAGTATAAGTAAAACGGAATATATGGAATGTAAATTTAACAAGAGGCACATGAATTCTAATGTAGAAGTAAAAATAGGAGAATACACCATACCACAAGTCATTCAGTTTAGGTATTTGTTATAATACTCGAAGCATTCCTCTATTTCATCTACCCCACTTGAATAGTACCACTCAAACTTAAGGATAAATTTTACTGCACAGTTATAAGACTGGCAATGTTGTATGGGATTGAGTATTGGGTATTAAAAAACTAACAAGAGAATAAGGTCAATGTTGCAGAGATGCGAATGTTGCGTTGAATGAATGGATATACCAAACAAAATAGAATGAAAAATAAATATATTAAAGAGAAAGTTGGGGTCGCACCTATTGTAGAAAAAATGATAAAATCGCGTCTTAGATGGTTTGACTATGTGTGGAAAAAACCTATAGAAACTCCAATAAGAAGAGTATATCAGATGGAGAGTAGCCTAATAATTAAAGATAGAGGGAGACTATGAAAAATTATAAACAAAATTATTAAGAAATATTTAAATTTAAATAGTTTAACTAAAGACATAATTTATGATAGAACTTCATGGCATCATTTGATTCATGTGATCGAACCCATCTATTGGGAGAAAGCTTGTTGTTGTTTTCTAGTATGAGTAGTTAAACTTCTTAGATTTGCCGTTTGGATAAAGATGTTTATTAATTGTACTTGATTTTGAATAACACAATGATTTTTCTCCCTATTAATCTATTATCCAACATATGAATTTTTTTGCAAATTGATGACTACTATTTGTGAATCTTTAATTTATAGTGAGATAAATTGAACAGTGAATTGCTATAAGAGATTACCTAAATAATAGACTTAAGTTTAAATGTTATAAAGATATAAATCTACTTGGGTGGATAATAATCAACATGCATGTCAAGCGCTACATGCAGGCATACACCAAATTCCATTAGACTTAAGATGTTTGTGCTAAAGTCTATGATCACAAAAGTAGACATAGGATTAATATAGATATAAGTATCTTATCTTGAAAGAGAATTACACATATTGCAGGGAATTAGCCGTTAATTAAGATAGAAATTAATTATATGAGTTACTATTTATTCATTAACAAGAAGTAAACATTAAAATCAAAATCCTAGAGTCTTTTGTAATTAAGTAGTCTAATTATTTATTTTCGCATGTTGTGATTAGTTTCTTAATTAATAATTAGTTTGATTCAATTTAGTTAATTTTCTAGATAATGGGAGTAATTAGGAAATTTGGTATTTGATTAACCTTCCTCGTGAGACAATATTCAACTCACTTTTATATTACTTGTGTGACTCATACACTTGTAGATTTTTCCTTCCTCGGTCTTTTGTTTCTGAGACTACATAACTAGTGTAATACCATTCCCTATTAGCCTTCTCTACCTTCCATTCTCTAATTGGCTTTGCATTAATTTGTGGTGTGTCAATTTATCTAATTACCAATCTTAACTCCTTCTTCCAAGTTTTTGATCTCCTCAAAGTGATTACATTATAGCTTTATTTATGGTGGCCTTCTATGGCTGTATTACTTTCCCTTTTTGTTTTCACTATCTTCCTCTATCTTCCCTTGTTCTCTTCATAGAAATCTTTTGTTGCTTTGGTTTCTTTTCTTTTTTTCCATTTGTCAATTGCTTCCTACCTTTTTTCAAGAAATTTTCATTCCTTGATCCTCCCACCATCATTACTGCCTTATGCTCTATATTCTTTGTGATGCTTTACTTCTACTACAGTGCCTTCTAAAATTCCTTATTTTTTTTTTCCTTATCCTTCTCCTTGGCTCACTTCGTTCTTAGTAACTCTTCCTCACTCTCCCTTAAATAGGGTCTTGTTCTTAGTTTCAACCTTAATTCTCTCCCATCTTTTCATTCTCATTAGCATAATTGCCTTATTTCAACCATAGTTGATTGTAAAGACTTCCCCCTACTTAGACTTTCTCACATTCTTGCTAATGCATGGAAACTTCACTTGGGTTTCTCACTCTTGGATAAGGAAAGGAACTTCTTACTTATACAATTTGATGACTTGGAGGATTTGGACTTTATCTTTAATAATGGTTGTCACACTTGAAATGTGATTATGTGGTGTTAGAAAATTTTTAAAAATTTTGATTTTCAAAAATGAAAACCAAATCAAAGTAGTAGAATTGCTCTTAAAATTTTTGTTTTTAATATGCAAAATTTTGAAAAAGCCTTTTTGTAAGAAAAATGGTTTACGAACCAGATACGAGTTTAGGAGTTGATTGTATGTGGAAAAAGTATTAGGTATTACACAACACCCATTTCAAAGAATGATTATTCTAAATTAATTGTGCAAAATTAATATGGCCTTAATCTTATTTTTAATTCTCCTAATAATCATATGCAAAAATATAAAAATGAAATACAATTAAAAAAAATTATTTATAAGAGTAGACTTAACATAAAATAAAAACTTAAAATCTACGTACCCTATAAAAGAGATCAAAATTTACGTATTTTAACTAATAGAAAACAATATCAATTGATTGGTGTTCTTTTGTTTTTGTTTTTGTTTTTGTTTTTGTGAAAGGAGGAAGAAAGTGGAAATTATTTAGATTTTCGCAATTAAAACAATTTTAAAGTTGGTTTATATATTTTAATTTACAAAACTAAATTAATTCTACTTCTTTAATCTCTTCTTTTTTTAATTTTTTTGATTTTTTTAGAGGATTTTTATATTTTTTGATTTTTTTAATATTTTTATTGTTTTGATTTTTTTTCAATTAATTTTTTTTATCTTTTCATTTTAGGAATGACTTTTTTTATTTAAGAAGGAAAAAAAGGATTTCTTTTCTTATGAAGATTATTTTTAATTTCTAACTTTTGTCAAAAGAAAATTAGAGAAAAGTTTATAGGTTTAAAAAAGAAAAATCATTTTCTTACCTCTCTCCCTTTTTTTTTTTTGTAATCTTTATATATTTGTTAATATATTTTTTATGATTTTTTGAGTTATTTATTTATTCATTTGATTTTTTTTTCATTCTTTTTTAATGGAAAATGGATTTTCTCTCTCTCTCTTTTTAATTTTTTTAATATTTTTTAATTTTTGAAAAGAAATAATTTTTTCATTTTTACAAAGTATATTTTAAATTTTTAACTTTTATTAAAACAAAATTTGAGAAAAATGCAAAGAGAAAATTAATTTTTAACTTTTTCTTCTCTCTCTTTTTTTTAATCTTTTCTTTTTGTTTTTGTTTTTACTATTTGTTCATGTTTTGTTTTGTTTTGTTTTTTATGAAATTAAACTCCTAAAATTCAAAACACAATTGTTTGAATTCGAAAATTTCATTCATTTTTTTATATCATTAATATCATTTTCATTGTCATTTTTTTTATTTTTCATTTCATTTTTTTAGCTTTTTGATTTTTTGACTTTTAGAACATATACTTTTTCTTATTTTTTTTCATTTTTCCATTTGCATATGATTTTTCAAAGAAAACTACCTTTTGGAACTTTTTCTTTTTTTTAAGAAATACCTTTTATTCTCCAGAAACTAGTTTTTTTATAAAAAAAATTTAGGATATTTTCTTCTTTTTTTGAATATTTTTAAAAACAAAATTGATCTAAGATGTGCCATTGGAACCCGAATGTATTAAAATATAAGCATAAAGACCCAATGAGCATTAAAAGGATGCACGTAAAATTTGTCATAAGAATGAATATATGCACCTTAAATTTGTCACAGTAACAGAGAAACAATGACTACAACAAGCAGAACATTAGAAGGACCCACGCAGAGATTATGGCAATAATCCAATTCACACCTTAGATCCAGTAAACATTCCAATGTCAGCCAATTTATTCATATCATCTCAGAACATCAGAACCCAATTTTCATCCTCAAAATCACTTCTATGATAATGAATGATCCACAATGTATCTTACGGCTTACATTCTGAAAACCGGAAATGAGAAAATGGGACAAGAAACATACCTTTCAAAACCTAGGAAAACCAAGGAGTCTGTCGTCCCAAAAATTCCTCAGTCCTTTGCCAAGCATTTTGCCCTCAGTCTCTCTCCTTTCGCGTAAACTCCAGTTGAATCTTCTTCTCGTTGGTGTCATAGCTGGGCTACGACAAAAAAAGTCCAACCAAGACCAACTCTGTCCTCTGTTTCCACACCTCTCGGTCTCCTTCCCGTAACCTCTTCGTCACCATCTCTCCATCTCTTCTCAATCTTTTTACTTCGGTCCTTGAATTCCTTACCGTCTCTCTGCGTCTACCTCTGCTACTGTCGCGCTGCTTCATTGCTCCTCTGCATCTGATGCGTTTTGCGATAGGAGAAAGGGACCTAATTAGACTCTCTCCTCCGAACTTGCGTCGCTTCCTTCCCTTATCTCGGTTCAAATGGCTTACTTTTCTCTGTGAATGAAAGAGGCCTCCTCTGTTGCTAAGCCCTCTCCTCTCGTTCCCTCTATCGTTTTCTCCCTCCGTTTTTTCCTAAAAGCCTTCAGCTTAATTCTCCGCTCATTCTCAGACTTTCCCTCCTGTCCTTCACTCCCTCTCCATCGAATCCCCTTTCCCATCTCTCCCGCTTCCTTTTAGAGCAACTTAGGTTGCAGGTCCCTCTACCTGCTCCTTCTACGCGTGCTTCCTGCTTCTGAAAAAGTTTCCCTGTTTCTGTTTGTTCTGTCTAATCCTCCCTCTAAACCTCTCGTACCCTGACGGTGAAAGGGACGCTGAATCTCTGAGGCCGTCGCCTGCTGCCTTTCCCTTCTTGCGTTATGTTCTGTGTCTTCATATTTTCCTGCTAGCAGCAGCGTCCAAAATGATGAAAGGGCTTGGGTCAAAACACCCCTTTTATGTTTTTTTTTTTTTTTGGCTGTTGGGTTTGAGATAATTAGGCTGAAGGTTTAGGCTGATAATTTGGTTTTAGTTTTTAGTTTAGTTTTTTTTTTGTGGCTTTTATTTTAGGCCTTGGGTTGATGGTTTTTTTTTTAATTTTTTTTTTTGTCATTTCTCTTTTTTTTTGGGTGATCTTTTCTCTTTATTATTCCCCTTTTTTGTTTTTACTTTTTGATTTTTTGATTTTTTGAATTTTTCATCTTTTTTTACCTTAAGGAATGAGTTATTTAGGCTTTTAGAGTTTGGGGAAAAAAGAAATGAACATCTTTTTTTATGTTTTTTATTTTTACTTTTACTTTTATCGTTTGAACTTTTTTCTCTTTTTTTTTGGCATTTTATGCTAATTGGATTTTATTATTATTTTTGGAGCATACCCAGAAAAATTATGATGTTTACAATGGTCCTTAATCAATGCATAACTCCCTTCTTATCATAGATAAATGGAAGCCTAACATCATTATGCAAGAAATCTAAGTTAAAAGTTTCCAACCATCCGTGCAATTTTGAGGGGCCTCTGCTTGAATATCACACTGATGCAGTTGTAAGGGTACTCATTAACTCTTTGCTTCCCTTACTATTGAACATTAAACTCTTGCTAGATAATGGCACCCATTCCACGATTGAATGCCGATATGAAAGAGTTTATGGATAATGCCACCTCTGTTGCATAGTTGGCCACACTAACAAAAAGTGCCCTCTTAGCCCTAATGAAGCAAACATTGGTTTT
Organism: Erythrophleum ivorense; assembly: GCA_026724425.1. Taxonomy (NCBI): domain Eukaryota; kingdom Viridiplantae; phylum Streptophyta; class Magnoliopsida; order Fabales; family Fabaceae; genus Erythrophleum; species Erythrophleum ivorense. The sequence goes on from JAIUCV010000005.1 coordinate 43,272,921, forward strand.
AAACAACTAATACAAAGGATAAAAGATTGTTATAACCTTCTTCTGAAGCAGATTTTGGCTTTCACTTTCCACAAAATGAATGGATGTATTGACTGAGGAAAAAAAAAGATTCATGGAACTACAAAAGTGAGATGGCATAACAATGAGAATGGAAGATATTTTAAAGTTTATGAACTTAAACCTAAACAACCCCCTTACTCTCCTAGACCCATCCCTTCTCCAATATCCTTTTAATTTTTAAGGAGTTGGAATCCTTAAATTCCTCATCTAACTCTTTTTGGGATCATATGCAAGTTGACACATAAACTATAGATGTCAACTTATGATAACATCCAAACCACTAAAGAGAAGTTGAAGCCTTAGTCTTGGTGTTAGGAGGCTTAAATGTGAAGATGCCCTACCTATTGGAGAATCTTCTCCCTCCTTTCTCCTTTTTGTAATAGATGGAGAAGCTACTTTGACTTGATAATGATACAATCAGCCAAATGTTATTTTCTAATTTATCCACATTTGAGCATGATTTGTTTTCAAGAATACTTGAACAGGCCTTAGAGGAAATATCCATATACCCATATGATATCTCTCAAGATTTCATTATAGCTGAATCTTGTCTATCACTACTACCACCTTCCCTCCTTTTGAGAAATAGAAAACTAGTTCTAGTTAACATCCCTCTAGCTCTAAACCTCCACTCTCCCAACAACTGGAAGATGCCTAACTTAAACATTCCCATGCACGTGGAAATCACGACATTGTCTCTTCTTTCCTTTAAGCAGGACCTAAATGAAGAGAATGAAGAACTACTACAAGTTTTCCTCAAATGTTTGACTTTCCCTCCAACAACATCAATATGGTCTTCACTTCCATCTAAGCTAACCTTTTTTTGTTATCTTCCTTAAATGGTGGCATAGTGTCTACCAAAAAAGGAAATGTGATAACCACAACTTTGCTTTGTTAGTTAGTTTTAAAAAAGAAATTTTTGTTGAATGGCAACTTTTCCCTTTTACTATATGTATTGAAGAAATATTGTCATGGTCCCCTACTTTATGTTATATGCCAACCAAAAAAGGAGTGTTGGCTACTAATCCTTTATGTAACTTCTTTTCACTTAGATGGTTTAGCTACATCTCTTTATGTTTTTCTATACTTTCTTATATGCTTGCAAGTCAAGAAAAAGGAAATGATAAGATTAAGGATAACTTAGCTCCCTCTATTTTACTGTCATGTTTTTATTTAATGATGCCTAAATTTGAGGATGTATGATCCTTGATCGATGAGGAGCATATGCAACTTTCAAGTAAAAGGCAACAGATAAAAGATGATGAATTCTTTTTAAACAAAAGAGCCAAAATAGAAAAATCAATTACTAGATTATAGTTGGAGACAAGCTTACATCAACTCTTTTTTTAAAGAAGATGAAGTTTTAGACTATGAAACCAAGGGTTGGAAAAGCTACCTGTGGAAAGCTTCCCAGGTTGCCATAATTATCATGTGTTGGAACTGTCAAGAACTCAAGAAAACCTTGGCACTTCATGAGCTTAGAAACTTGATATGTAAATTGTAACGTCCGATTTTTTGTAAAACACCGAAATGAGTTAGTTTTCAAAGCAAGTCCCCTGAGGTGAGTTATTTAAGACCAAATGATGCGAGACCCACTAGGAACATGCCCTAGAGAACCTCCAACAATTCGAAACTTTGCCTAGGACCGACTAGAAAACAAGAATGTTAGTTAAAGGAAAGACCCTAAGAGAACTTGTCTCTTAGAACCCTAGCCTCAAGACGCCACAAAGGAAGACCAATCCTTTGATAAGTCACGTGAACTCTCAGAAAACACAAAGAAGCAAAAGCCTCACAAAGTATTAAATAATACTCAAATTCATTTATTTATGATCTTCTAAAATAGAGTATAATAGGGAGCTTTTTATAAGCAAAATTTCTAAAAGACTTAAAATCCTAATAAAAGTTAAACTCTAAAATCTGATTAGAAATATTTTAAATAATGCCTAAAATCAAGAAACAAGATTAGGATATTAATTTTAACTTAATCTCCTAGATAAACTCCTTGACCAAGTCCAAAAAATATTAAAATAATAAAAAAACGAAATTAAAAAAGAATCCTAGTCAAAACTAATTAGCTTTTATAAATAGTCACATGGAATACTCATGCTTCATTAAAAATCACATGATTGACACATGATTTTTAATCTTTTACAATTGGACTCCAATTGGGCCTTGACACTCCTCTTGTATGTGTATAACTACATTGGGCCTTCAACATCTCCATGGACCTTCTTAGGACATTGGGCTTCCACTTGGACTTCCACTTTTGCATCTTTAAGGAGATCTCATGTCTAAAGTCCAATTCATCATGTTTTGAATTGATCAAATATAGATCTTGGGCTCTAAACTTGGGGCGACGTCCAACATAGATATTATTTTGAGCTCTTTGAAATTTTTGGACATAGTACACAATTTGAGCCACTTGAGCTCTTTGAAGTTCTTGATGGATGAGGATTCCTTGAACTTGTAGTGCTCTAATGGGCATGCCTACTGATATCGTATCATTCCCTCCCTCTTTGAAAAGATTCGTCCTCGAATCTTCGCCATTAAGTGGTTTCTTAGGGAACAGATCTAAGCAATCACAACTCTTCTCAATGCTAGTTGAAGATAAGGGTCCATTGGGTGGCTTCTTTGAAAACAAATCTCCACATACCTGCAAGGAGCTAGAACCAACAATAGATAAAGATAGGTTAAGATTGTTATTAGATAAACAAACATCTTTACACACGCTCTCAACCTCTCTTTTTTCATCAAACTTGCTCACACTCATGCTTTTCTCACCTTTCTCACAACTCTCTTGCTCTTTCTTTTCACTCATACTCTTTTCTTTTTCAATCTCTTCTTTTTCTCTCTTTAACTCATGTTCTCTCTCTTTTTCTTTTTCGCTCTCTTTTTCTTTCATTTTATATGCTTGTGCTATTTTTATTTGATCCTCATAAACATCCATAGAATCAAGAGGTACCAATACATGATATTTTTCATTGTATATAAATGAATAGCAATAGCAATAGCAATATTTGTGCTTATGCTTAACATATTTAGCTTTTCTCGCATGTTTCCATGGTTTACCAAGCATAATATGTCCATCAAACATAGGAACCACATCACATAGCACTTTATCATGATATTTACCAATGGAGAAAGAAATCAAAACTTGCTTATTAACCCTAAATTTAGCACTACCCTTTAACAAGGTATAGGGCCTAGGATGCTTTATAGTAGGCAAGTTTAATTTCTCAACAAGTAAGGTACTAGCAACATTTACATAGCTACTATTATCAATAGCCATGCTGCACACTTTCTCTTTGATAAGGCATCTAGTATGGAAATCAGGAGATGACTTTTCCTTATCTTGTCTTGTAGAGTTGGAGTTGGATTGGAATGCATCTAACTGTGCACAAGATTGCTTGAATCGCTCTTTGTTAGCCTCTTCAAGGAATTTGTACTCACTAGACATCTTGTCACCTGAAAAGTTAGTCAACGAAGAAATAGGACCTCACACACTTTTCTCACGTGTTTACACTCACAAGATTATAAGTTCACTCATGTTTAACTCTCTTTTTTAGCTTTTTCTTTAATGTTAATTGCACTCTTGCCTTTTACCATTCAATGATTTACTTTTTACAAGTGTTCTAAGTAAGTCACAAGTAAATCAAAAGAAAAAAATCAAACTAGTAGCAATCAAACAAAACTAGAATCCTAAAATGCAAATTCCCAAAGAATCAAACAAAGGAGAAAAAGAGGTGTATAACAAAAAGAGAAAGAGGAAAGGAGAACAAGGCGGAAGGTAAGGTTTGGATGGCTTGGAAGGAAGGAGAAGAAAAGGGAAAATCTAAAAAAAAAAAAATAGGAAACTTCAAGAATAGAAAACTACTTGGGAACCAAGTTCAAAATTAGAAAAGAAAATCCTTACTTGAATGCAAATAGGAAAGTAGATAACTTGATGACTACTCAATGCAATCAAATTAGGAAACTAGCTCCAATTAGGAAATTAACTCCAACTAGTAAACTAACTCCAATTAGGAAATTGAGTCCAATTAGGAAATTAATTCCAACTAGGAAACTAACTCTAATTAGGAAATTGTCTCCAATTAGGAAACTAACTCCACAACTTGCAACTTTTTTTTCACTCTTTCTTTCTCTTTTTTTTTCACTTTTTTTTTGAATTTCTCTTTTTTTCACTTTTTTTTTTTTGAATTTCTCTTTTGGAGTATCACTCTCTCTTTTTTTTTTTCAAATGAGTATAGAGGCACACAATAATAGAAGAAGGAAGAAGATAGAAGACAAAGATGAAGATGAGAAGATAACACAAATGGAAGGAGAGAAGGTATGAAGAACAACGGTAGGAAAAACACAAAAATATACCTTGTACTAGCAAACCAAAGCTCTGATACCAAATGATGCAAGACCCACTAGGAACATGCCTTAGAGAACCTTCAACAATTCGAAACTTTGCCCAGGACCAGCTAGAAAACAAGAATGTTGGTCAAAGGAAAGACCCTAAGAGAACTTGTCTCTTAGAACCCTAACCTCAAGACGCCACAAAGGAAGACCAATCCTTTGATAAGTCACGTGAACTCTTAGAGAACACAAAGAAGCAAAAGCCTCACAAAGTATTGAATAATACTCAAATTCATTCATTCATGATCTTCCAAAATAGAGTATAATAGGGGGTCTTTTATAGGCAAAGTTTTTAAAAGACTTAAAATCCTAATAAAAGTTAAACTCTAAAATCTGATTAGAAATATTTTAAATAATGCCTAAAATCAAGGAATAAGATTAGGATATTAATTTTAACTTAATCTCCTAGATAAGTTCCTTGACCAAGTAAAAAATAATATAATAATAAAAAACGAAATTCAAAAAGAATCCTAGTCAAAACTAATTAGCTTCTTTAAATAGTCCACATGGGATGCTCATGCTTCATTAAAAATCACATGGTTGACACATGATTTTTAATTTCTTGCAACTGGACTCCAATTGGGCCTTGACACTCCTCTTGTATGTGCAAAACTACATTGGGCCTTCAACATGTTGGATATTGATTCTAATTGCTTCATGGCCCTTCTTAGAACATTGAGCTTCCACTTAGACTTCCACTTTTGCATTTCTAGGGAAATCTCATATCCAAAGTCTAATTCAACATGTTTTGAATTGTTCAAATATGGATCTTGGGCTTTAAACTTAGGCCGACGTCTAACATAGATATTATTTTGAGCTCTTTGAGATTTTTGGATATATACTAACACAATTTGGGCCTCTTGAGTATAGGTCATCCTTTCATGAGCTATTTGGACCCGAATCATAAGCTTTTGAATGATTTGGGTTTCTTGATGGATGAGGGCTTCTCGAACTTGTAGTGCTCCGATGGGCATGTCTATTGATATTGTATCATTCCCCCATCAAGGAAAAATCAAAAAGCTATTAAACCCCATTAAGGCTCCATATTTCTCCCAAGCAAGCATAGTATAGCTAAGGAGAGTTTTAAATTTTTTCAAACTCATTTTTGAGTCATATATGATAAATGAAAGTGAGGGAAAGCCTTGAAAAAAATTTAGGAAGCTTAGAGAATGAGTAAGTGCTTTATGTTCCATAATGTAACCTAAGGAAGTAACATGTACTTAGACTCTTGGTTTTGATTGGATGATGACTCTAGGAAGTTTAAAGGGAGTCAAGAATCATGTATAAAAGGAAAGAATGGGGCCTAGACGTCAAAGAGTGGGTGTTACTTTATTAGTGCCATTAGAAACTGTGAACACCGTATTTTTTCCGGCATAACAAAAATCAAAATAGCAAAAATATGAAAAAAAGAAAAGGAAAAAGAGCCCAAAGCCATAGAAAATAAAAAAAAAATCAATCAATCAATTAAAATAAAAAACAAAAAATAAAAATCAAGAAAAAAGAAGGAAAAAAAGAAAAGGAGTGAAAAGAATAAATACAAAAAAAATTCAAAAAGGAAAGTTGGGCCAACCTAGCCTAAAAATTTAGAAGCCCATAGCCCAATTTTCTTAAAATCCAGCCCATTAACTCCAAGGCCATAAAAAAAAAAAAAGCAGGAGCCTTTTTAAAAAAAAATATGGGAAAGGGCCAAAACGCAAGAACCCTGCATTTTGACCCAGCCTCCTTCAGCATATCGCATCCTCTGCCACCAGCAGAAAGGAAAGCACGAAAGAGGAACAGGACAGGGGGGCAGAGACCAGCAACACTTAGAGAAACACAAGAATGGCAAGAGTTCCCGGCAGCGTTCTTAAAGGGACTAGGGCAGAGAGTCAGCAGCACGCCCGAAGAGCTAACCTTCTCCTCCTGTCCCCTTCATCGTCGAAGGCCGAGGAGAGGAAAGGCGAAAATGGAAGGAGAGAAGAGGGAGGCGTGGATCGAGATTTGAAGGAGGCAAAAAAGGGGTTCTTGATTCAGATGGGGATCGAAAAACAAAAAGAAGGTAGAGAGGGAACCGAGGAGGAGGACTAGGAATAAAAGGAGAAAGCAAAGGAGAGGCAGGGGGATTTTGGCTTATTTGAGTTGAGGAGAGGCAGAGAAGGAAAGACTTGAAAGGGGCGGATTGAGTGAAGCAGAGAGAGTGCAAGAGAGAGAGAGAGCTAAGATTCGAAGGAGGAAAGGGATTGAAGCAAAAGGCCAGAGATGGAGGCAAAGAAGGGGAGAGGATTTTTCTAAAGAATCAGAGAACAGCGGGGAAGCAACAGAAATTAAGGGAGGATTTTCTAATTCGAAAAGAAAAGGGATCCTAAGACTGAGATCAAAAGGAGAAAAATGGAGAGAGCGAGAGTCTGGGATAGATTTTGACGGAGAACTAAGCTTCAAAAACATATCAAAGAAGGGAAGCTGCGATTGAAGGCAGAGATCAAGACTAAGAAGAGAGCGCATAGGAGGAACCCCTCTTTTCCGATATAATCGCAGGTAAGTCACAAACTTGATTTATTTTCTCTGGTCATTGAAGTTCCCTTGCAATTGCTGATAGTCTGAAATGGGAAGGGAAGACTGGATGATGCTTTATACCAATTAGTTGTGGATGGAGCCTGAAATCCATTGTTCTGTATATGTCCCAAGATACGCATAGTGGGTGCTCGATGAAATGCCCGATTGGCGTTGATCTAGGTTGTTGGAAAATGAAAGTCTAATAGAGTTATAATATGTTTGCTTTAATTTTTCCTTACTATGTTTTCATGTTGAATGTATGCGTGTTTCAGAACTAAAGCTTGTATGAATGTCTTTGTTTCTCGGGGTTGCTTGGTTGGTATCTAGAACTGATAGAAATCCTAGCATTGTTAGAAAGGTTTGGATTTGGACAATATAGTCTACTGTGAATTGATAGCTTGAATCCTATGTATTTGTCAATTTCTTTTTTGGATTCCTGACCCCTGATTTTGACTTGCTTGGGTTTTGGGATGGATGGATTAATGCTCGATTCAAATGATATTTATCTCTATGCTGAACTACTAGGATCTATTTTTGGGTTGTTGTATTTCTGTGACCAAGAAATATGGCTTACATTATTAAGCTTGTGGCCTGGAGTTTGGATGGAAATGAGGGTGGGTTCAACTAAGTATATGACACACTTGGTTTAGGAGTTTGAACTAATTTCCTCCCACGATTTCTTTGTTAAAAAAACAATAATTATAAAAACAAGAACAAAAATAACGATAATGACAAAATAAAAAAATCCATATAGGAACCGTAGTTATGCATGGTCATGAGTGTTGATGATTTTGGTTCGTTGGTTATGGGTAAGTCTGGATTCATGCTTAAAGATGTTGGCGTCCTCCAGGTTGGTCCTCTCACAGTTCATGGTATTGTTTGAGTCTGGCTTATGCTAATTATTTTCCTAATAATTCTCAACATGAATTATATCAAAGGTGAGTTTGTTTACTATTTAGGGGATTTATCTTCAAGGCTATGCCCTGTGGCTAATCATTTTGATTCTTTTTGGTCTGCTGCGTCTAAGTTACATTATTTTGAAATTTGTGACCTCTCTTATGAAGATGAAGGAAAAGATTAGGGTCAGAGGCCATACTTATCCTTCCAGTATTCACAAATTACTACAGTATAACTAGTATGGAATAATAACTTTTCAATTACGTAGGCATCATGTGCGTGTTGAAGCTTTTATCTTTATTTTTTATCTATTCACTTATTTATTTAAAATTGTCATGTGGGATCTTGTATCCTCTCATACGCGTACGAGTTACCTAAGGACCATGTGAGGCAATAAACCCCCTTGATGTTCAAGGGTCTTAAGTCTTGGGGTTTCAACAACCCTTTTCAATTAATTTTGCTTTCAAAAAAAATTAAAAAGGAAAAGGGAAGTACAAAAAGGGGTTATTATTAAACTATGATTCAAAATAAAGTCCCAAAAAAAGAAGCGCAATAAAAAAAATCAAATAGAGTTCCTTATAAGGTGTATTTAGTTTTTTTTTTAGAAACCAAAAATTGTTTCTTACAATAAATTCCTAACCAAATTTCTCTTCTTAATTTTTTTTTTAATAAAAGAACCAGTATTGAAAAAAAAGAGAATTAATTATTCCTTTTGACTAAGCTTGTGAGAAAGGATAGAAAAGCGAAAATGGTGAAGAAATGAAAAACAAAACATAAAACATAAAACAAAAAAAAAACTAAGAAGAAAAATAAGAAAAAAATAATTATGAAAAATAAAAAAAAATGCAAGGAAAAGATCAATAAAAATGAAAGAAAAGAAGAAGAAAAAAAATAAAAAAGGAAAATACAAGACAAGAAAAATAACAAAAACTAAAAAATAAAAAAAAAGGAAAAACAAAAACAAAAACAAATTAAAAAAAATTGAAAAGACTTAAACCATAAAATGTCATTTTATTTTTGCAATTTTAACTTAGGTATCTTACCTTTATTCTTAAAAATAAATTTTTGCACCTTAATTAATCAAAGATTAGAAAAAACTAATTAATTTTTTTTAAAAAAAAGGGAGTAAAAGAAAAATCATAAAAAAATGAGAATAGAAAAGAAGTAAAATTAACTTTGATCTTAATAAATTAAAACACATTAACCAATTCTAAATTCATTTTATTTGCTAAAACTGAAAGTAATTCTTATTTCTTTTCTCTTTCCTTCAAAAAACGAAAAACAAAAAAAAACAAAAAACAAAACAAGACAGAAATTAAAAATCCTTTGAATGAATGAAGAGCCTAGAGAAAAATGAAAAAAAGAAGATAAAAGAAGGGAAACTCAAAATGGAAAAAGGCAAGGAAGTAAAATTAATTCTATCTTAGGCAGATTAAAACATATCAACTAATGCTAATTTCGTTTTATTTGTCAAAGGTAAAAGTAGTTCTTATTTCTTTTCTTTTTAAAAAATTAAAAATTAAAAAAAAACAAATATCAACTGAAAAACAATTCGAGGTCAAACTACGTAAGCTTTGATCCCTTTGAAAGATACGTAAACCCTAGGCTCTCAATCTAGGCCAAGTCCGTCCTCGTAAATAAATATTTTCTCTTAGTTTTATTTCTTTAATTTTATTTCATCTTATTTTACTTTTACTTTTATTCCTTTCTTACTTGTTTTACTCTTTAAATTTCTTTCTGTTTTATTTTTAATTTTCTTTCTTTTAATTTTATTTTCTTAAGCTTTTCCTTCCACTTTGCATGTGATTTATTAGGGAGAATTAGAATAGAATAGAGGTCATGTTAATTTTACACAATTGACTTAGGATAATCGTTCTCAGTATCGGGTGCCTAACACCTTTTACACTCATAATCGACTCCCGAATCAAAATCTAGTTTGCAGACCATTTTTTGAGTTTCCAAACTAAAAAAGTTTTTTTTTTCCAAAATTTTGCCTTTTAAAAATAAAAATTTAGTGGCGACTGCAACTATTTTTAATTTTGATTTCGATTTGATGCCACACGATTGCATTTTCGGGTGTGACAAGAACCATAAGTACATTATAAAATAAAGTTAGAGTTCCAACTAAATAGGTAACTTTGAGAATGGTTCCAAAAGTCTAATTGGTTCTTATTTTGTGTAATTACGCCAAGGAAAACAAGCCTCACCTAGTTGTGAGTGTGTAGCCGTGGGAGGCGATCTAATTTCAAGAGAAAAAGTGTGCTTGTGTGGCAAATGTAGCTCTCTCTCTTTTCTCCCATGCATGAATGAATGTCTACATTGTCTTTGAATATGTGTATGTATATTTTAAATTATGAATTGTGTTTTAGTATGATACCTATGTTCCATGGAACCATAGTGTTGCATTATGTATTCAAATGATGCCTAGAATGTTTGCATTAGTTTACTTGATTGTGGAGAGACCAATAACCTCTTATCTTCGGTAAGGATGAGCTAAGAACCCTTAGAAGTGGTTGAGACTAAGAGAAAGTCTCTCAAGAGCAAGGCTTAGTTCAAGACCGTTGAGAAAAATGGTGAGATAAGTCCAAGAACCTTGAAGAAAGGGGGTGAGGCTAATCCATTCATTTGACAAGCCTAAGAACCTCCACAAAATGCCAAGAATGCATCTTACACCATTTTCTATATTAATATGCCATGCATGCATCCTTAAGACTTGTATTACATTTTTTATGTATGATTGAATGGGAGATAAGTTATTAGGATTCTTAGAATTTCATTCTTCTCTCCTCATTGCCTAATATGTTTAAGTGGACTAAGTGAATAAAGAAATGGGAACCACTAAACTTGAAGATAGGAAAATTAGCAAAGGACTTATGAAATAGTCATTTTGTCACCATTTTATTGTCAAGAAATGTAATCTAATGATGTACATGGTGTATGCACTTATGAATACTTGTAAATGGATGAACATATTGTATATGTATGAAAATTAAAATTATATTGAATGATGTAGCAAGTTTTTGGTATGAATAGCAAGATTTTGGCATTATGTACACGGTGTATGTTTTGATGTGGGAGAGTGAGTTTTATAAATTTGGGTTGTTAGACCTTTGAGCCATATTTGATAGCCTATGTTGATACTTTCCCATGTGCTCATAGAGCCTTAAGAGTAGGAGAAGCAAATTTGAACCCTTGAAACCCTTTTTTAACACAAAAAAAATGTCACTTTGCCCCCTTATATCAAAGTCTGAACAAATGACCTCTTTTTTACTTAAAATTTTGCATAAAATTAGATCTTTCCTAGAGTTTTTTGGGAAACTAAAGATCAGGTCATTTGGAGGTCTATGAAATTTTTTATGATTTTTCAAAGTTGATATTAGAAATTAGGATTTGCACTAGTACTATTCATTTGGTCAGTTGTGTAATTGTGTCATCCGAGGGGCAAACATGGTCCAATGGCTACAAAATTTTATAGGCAAAAATTAGACATTCACAGTGATTGGTAGCAACTAGAAGCACCTCATTTGGAGATTCGAGCTAAGAGATATGAATTTTTGAATTTCTAGAACAATAATAGTAGCGTAGCACTACCTGAGTCACTGTTCCATTGAATTCTAGTGGCTAAATGTATTTGTTTCAATTTGAATCTATTTTTAACATAAAGCTAACATTCATAGATTTTCAAATTGGTATCATTTACATGGATTAGATTTTTGTGGAATTAATTGGACATTTTTAAAGTTTATAGCAAACACTTGCATCAGTACCAGTAGCTGTCCGAACCTTTGCACCTTTTCACATATCAAATGTATTTTGTGTTATGTTCCATGGCCTGGACATATTTTTGGCATAAAGTAGACATCTATAGCTTTCCAGAATGTCATAGTATGCTTGATTTCAATTTTTGTAGGAGGAATATTGAGAGAGCTCAACAAACTTCGCTACATATTGGTCCACTGACATCCCCTCAATCTGTCTCAGGAGCACAAACTCAGACTCCTTCTCATCCCTGATAGAATTGGGAAAATAGTGCTCATATAATGCCTGAAGGAATGGCTCCCAGTTAATCGGGAGATTCTTTGATTTGATAACGGCTCAGTACTCCTCCACTAGTAATCTACCTCTTTTTCCAACTGGAAAATGGCCATCACTGCCTTCTGCTCGAAGGTACACTCCATCACCTGGAAGATCTTTTCTAATTGCATAATCTAGGCCTAAGCTTTCTCTGTATTCAACTCTCCATCAAAAGTAGAAGACATGAATTTTCTGAATTGGGCTATACTATCTCGGGTGGAAGGCACCTGAACCGGTGGAGTCTGCAACACCTGCTGTGTCTGTGGCTGTGGGTCTAGGTGAGTCGCCCCTGAATGCTCAGGATGGTTTGAGGGTTGTGGTGGCTGTGGCGGAGGAGGAGTAGGCCCTTAACTATCTCTCGCAACAAGCCGTTCCTAAAGTTGCATAATCACAACTTGTTGTTGATCCAGGTGAGCCATTATAGCTTGTAGGGCTCCAGCCACTGGATCACTGGGCTCGACTCTATCCTCAGCACGAGCCTCTCTAGACTCTGGTCTAGCTATTCTAGGGGGCCTGCCTTGACCTCTTTGTGTGTTCACCATATTTCTAAAACATCATAACATAGTTTAGTACAAAAGGAGAACACACACCATCACACTACACTCAAATCATCCGTAAACAACTTATATACAAGGGTAATCCCATAATTTCAAGCCACAACTCAAAGCAATATGCCTGAACCGATGCTCAGATGCCATAAAATGTAACACCATATATTTCTAACTTACTACCTATCATTTCTAAGTCTCACATCATGAATTGCACAAAGGGAATGGAAGAATGGCATTAAAATAATACCTTATTTAGTATTGCGTCGCGTATAAAAATTCCATTCGGTGTTATGCAAACCATATGAGCTCATATATCATATTATTATATTTAATTATATGGATACAACTCATTTGCATTACCAAAATTGGCACACAACTCATGGAATTCAAAGGGGAGTATCAAACTCACGCTATTATTTTCGGCCAGAATTTTGTCAATTCTGTCACCAATTTTGAAAATTCATAATTAATTTTAAAAAAATAAAAATCAAACATACTATGGTATTCTGGAAAGCTACAGATGTCTACTTTATGTCAAAAATATGTTCAGTCTATGAAACATAACACAAAAGACGTTTGACATGCTAAAATGTGCAAAGGTTCGAATAGCTACTGGTACTGATGCAAGTATCTGCTATAAATTTTAAAAATGTTCAATTAATTCCAAAAAAATATAATATATGCAAATGATACCAATTTAGAAATCTATGAATGTCATATTTATGTTAAAAATAGATTTAGACCGAAACAAACACATTTAGCCACTAGAATTCAATGAAACAATGACTCAGGTCGTGCTACACTATTGTTACTGTTTCATAAATTCAAAAATTCATATCTCTTAGCTTAGACCTCCAAATGAGGTGTTTCTAGTTGCTAAAAGTCACTATAAATGTCTAATTTCTACCTATAAAATTTTGTAGCCACTGGACCACATTTGCCTCTCAGATGACACAATTACACAACTAACCAAACGAACAGTACTGGTACAAATCCGAATTTCTTATACCAAATTTAAAAAATTATAAAAAATTTCACAGACCTCCAAATAACTTGATCTTTAACTTCCCAAAAATATCTAGGCAAGATCTAATTGTATGCAAAATTTTAAGTCAAAAAGAGGTCATTTGGCCAGACTTTGATATAAGGGGGCAAAGTGACATTTTTTGTGTTAAAAGAGGGCTCCAAGGGTTCAAATTTTCTTCTCCTACTCCTAAGGCTCTATGAGCACGTGAGAAAGCATCAACATAGGCTATCAAACATGGTTCAAAGGTCTAACAACCCAGATTTGCAAAACTCACTCTCTCACACCAAAACATACACCATATACATAATGTCAAAATCTTGCTATTCATACCAAAAACTTGCTACATCATTCAATATAGTTCTAATTTTCATACATATACAATATGTTCATCCATTTACACGTATTCATAAGTTCATACATCATGTACATCATTAAATTATATTTCTTGATAACAAAATGGTGACAAAATGACTGTTTCACAAGTCTTTTGCTAATTTTCCTATCTTCAAGCTGGGTGGTTCCTATTTCTTTGTTCACTTAGTCCACCTAGACATATTAGGCAATGGGAAGAGAAGAATGAGATTCTAGGAATCCCAATAGCTCATATCCTATTCAATCATGCATAAAGAATGTAATATAAGTTTTTAGGATGCATGCATGGTATATTAATATAGAAAATGATGCATGACGAATTTTCAAAGTTGGTGACAGAATTGACAAAATTCTGGCCTAAAATAATAGTATGAGTTTGATGCTCTCCTTTGAATTTCACGAGTTGTGGGCCAATTTTAGTGATACAAATGAGTTGTATCCATGTAATTAAATATGAAAATGTGATGTATAAGCTCATATGGTCCACGTGATACCAAATGAAATTTTTATACGTGACACAACACTAAATAAGGCATTATTTTAATACCATTCTTCTATTCCTTTTGTGCAATTCATGATGCGAGACTTAGAAATGATAGGTAGCAAGTTAGAAATATATGGTGTTACATAAATATAAACCAAATGTTGTTTTTCTTTCAGAGAGTAAACTCCTTTCTTTTTTGGCATATAACAAATTTAAAAGATTAGGATTTGAGGAATGTTTTGGCATAGATGATATAAACAAAATGGGAGGCATAGTTGTAAGATGGGCTAAGGATTTTAGTTGTAAATTGAAGGCATTAGTTTGAATTGGTGTCACGTAGAATATGCTTAAACTTGTAGAGGTTTATTTTATGTTAATCTATGATTTTCCCTACCTCCAGTGTTGTTATGTTCTATGGAATTGGATTAAGTAATGTTCACTAAGTATCTCAAGCCCTTGGTTAATCTTATGGGATTTCAACTAGTGTAGTTCTCTATATGAAAAGCTAAGCTTTATATCCACCATACTAGGAGCTACTACTTTTTGAGACACCATTAACAAATATGGACTCATTAAGATACCATCTAAGGGCTAATGGTTCACCTAGTCTAATAACAAAAAAAAAAAGGAAGATGCTACTTGGGCAAGGCTAGACAAGGCATATTATAACACAAAGTGGCTTTAATCCTTTCCTAACTCCATATTTAGAACCTTGGCCATTGTAGTTTTAAACCATTCTCCCTTTGTTTTTTCCTTCATATCTAACTTCATGTACCAAAAAAAAAGCCCCATAAGTTTGAAAACTTCTAGTTAAAATTTAATGAATGCTCCTCAATTGTTGCCTCTTCCTAGAGTACACATACTTTTAGTTCACCAGCCTTCCAAATCCAATCCAAACTTATCATAATAGGAAGGCCTTGTGTGTGTGGAATAAAAACTCAGTGGGCAAAATTTGATCACAAATTAAAACTTTAGAGTCAAAGCTAACCTCTGCCTAAACTTGTATTGATAAGACTACTTTCATGAAAACAAGAGATCTTAAGAATGAATAAGAATTCCTTCTTGATTTTGAGATATGATGTGGGCCCAAAAAGCTTGTCAAACACAAATGGTCCAAGGAAACTACAACACCAAATACTTCGATGTTGTAGTTAATAAGAGACAGGTGGCAAATTAGATCTTATGTCTAAAAGGCCTAAGTGGTGATTGGATCAAGGACCTAAAGACTATTAATATGGTTTTCTCTTATTCCCATTATCTTTACTCTTCTAATGAAGATAAAAAAACTAATGAAATCCTGTTGATGCTTGATGAATTTGATATTCCCTCCTTATCAAGTGACAATTTTCAAATCCTGATGAATGATGTCTCTCTCTCTCTCAAATTAAAAAAGTAGTTTTTGATTTACCACTAGACAGTGCCTTTAGTCCCAATGGTTTTAATGTAAGATTTTTCCAAATGCATTGGCACATTGTGGGGGATGACAACATATTAGTGGTGCCAACTTTTAGGGATCATGGTTTCCTTCTTAAAAGTCTAAATAAAATCTCCATTGCTATTATCTGTAAGGGTAATGGTATTTAAACCTTTAAAGACTTCAAACCAATTAGTTTATGCAATATGGCATACAAAATCATTTTAAAAGTTTTGTGCAAAAGGCTAAAGGACATTTTAGATAATGTCATTGCACCAAATCAAAGTACCTCTTTAAAAGGAAGACTGATCTTAGATAATATCCTATTGGCTTTTGAACTAATGAATCAAATATAGAAGGCAAAAAAAGGAGAAGAAAATGCAAGGATCTTTAAACATGGACTTTGCCAAAGCTTATGATAAAATTTTCTAGAATTTCATTTTAGTTATACTCAAAAAGATGAAATTTCCAATTATCTTAGCCAATATGATCATGTAATGCATAACACTATCTCTTATCATATTATCATCAATGGTGGACCAATGACCTCTTTCTTGACTTAAGAAGATATTAAACAGAGAAACGCCCTCTCCCTATATCTTTATATCTTCTATGCCAATGTCTTGGTCTCGCATTATTACAAAAATGGAAAATGGTAAGAAATGGTTAGGCATCAAAATCAATACGGACTCAAAACCAATTATGCCTCTTATGTATACAGATGACATTATTCTCTTTTTCAAGGGCGTTACAATTAACTACGAGATAATTACAAACACACTTGATCTTTTCAATAATCTTTCTGGACAAGGTATAAATAAATCCCAATATGAGATTTTCTTTATCCTTAATACACCCTATTTAGAGAAAAAACACCATTAGGCACTTTTTGGCGTTAAATTCTTCTTTAGATTAGGCAAGTATTTAGAAACCTAGGTTGATACAAGAAAAGACAAAAATGCATTTTTCAAGATTTGATTGAGAAAGTCGATTCAAAACTTCAATCATGAATAGATCAATTTCACAAGCAGCCATATTAACTCTTTATCAAGTCAATCTTGAATTCTTCACTTATATACCAATTATTTAGTATTAATCTCCCTAAAACATTTTGCTCCATTCTAAAAACAAGATGTAGGGATTTTTTAATAGGGTTTTAGCAACAACAAAAACAAAATGCATTTACTAGGGTGGGAGGAGCTTTATGTCCCCATGAGAGAAGGTGGCCTAAGGTTTAGGTAGTTCAATTTTGTTAACCAAGCGTTCTTGGCTAAGTAAGTATGGTGTGTAGTAGACACAAGGGGAAAACCCTTCTAACAAAGGTTCTTAGACCTAAGTATTGTAATGGGATGTAAACAAGTTGCCTTCACAACCATTCATATTTGTTATGGATATGTAAATGAATAGCTAAATCTAGTCCCTTCATTACATCTAGGCTTTGTTGGCAATTGGGTTTTGGCAACTATATTTCAATCAACCACCATCTTTGGTTGCCCATGCAACTAAATCAGCTACTTTATCAAGCAAATTGGCACCTACTAAGATGATAGCAAATCTTATCTTACATGACAGATAAGAAAGGAATTCTAACTTATTAGAAGCTCTATGCGTAAATGATATTAAGACCTAAGTTATGCTAACCGCTTTCTTGATCTTTAACAGAGAGGACTATCTCATTTATATAGGAAGTCCAGGAGGAAGCTATACCACAGGAGAAGGATGCTAGTAACTTATAAAGGAAACATGCTACAATAACTCCAATTCCTTCACTTCTTAGGAGAAGCTATGGAAGATCAGCTTGCTAAGGAAGAAGTTAATTTTTACTTGGAAGCTAATGTGAAGAGCTATCTCTGCCATTGATATTCTACAAGAATCTCAGTTGCAACTATCCCAGGAATGCTTTTTCTTTACTTTGGCTTTGAAGACTATTGATCATATTTTTCCTAAAATGCAATTTTGCTATAGCAACCTGATTTGCCTCTTATCTAACTCTTAAATTAGATAATCCTTCTATTCTAAGAATTGTTAATTGGCTCCACTATTGGTTTTTCCACTCATTCATTGACTATTGGGAGGAAAATATAAAATCCATCATTCTTGTATGACATAATATTTGGGACACTAGAAATCGAATGGCTTATAAAGAAATGACACCTAATTCTATAAAGATCATTCATAAGGTGAAGAGGCAGGCCCACCTTAACCTCATATCTTGGCAAGATAATAACAATAGGAGCAATAGCATAATCCTAAAGAAGGAATGTCTAGGCCTTTTGGGTATAAACAAGCCTATTACAAATGGAGGGACTATCATCACTTAGATCAACAAAGATCATCCAACTAGGAATCTCAAATTCAGGGCAATGATTCTCTTTAACCAACAAGTGGCCATATGCTCTAAATGGATTCTACCTCAGCAAATGTCTAAGAGAATGAGCTACCTATTAACCATTAGAAGAATTCTTGTGTGGATTTCTTTTACTTTGTTTTCATTTCCTTGCATTATCTACTACAATTTCTCTTCATTGATGGGAAAGTAGCTTCATTGCTAAGCTTGAAGAAGAATGAAATGGCCCACTTGGAGCCTAATGCTAAACACATTCAGTAGCTGATACAATCATTTGACAGTTACAAAGTCAACTATCTATCACATGATATTAGGAGATGATGGTCTAAAATTCTCAATTCCTCTTTACCTTGCTTTACTTAAGTTGAATTATAGTTGTATCTTATATTAAAAGAAAAAAAAACAAGTTTCTACCTTCATCTATATATATCAAATCAAATATAACTAAAATCTTATAATCGACTTGTTTCCATATTAATAAACTATTTTCAAAAATTACAGAGGTGGCATGAAATATAAATTATATTTATGAAATGGAAATAACATGCAATGTTTTGTGGATTTTTTTCTTGCAATATTTTGTGAATTTGTTTGGTAACTAGATGTTTTTGGATTAGTTCATTTAAAAAATTCAAGTAGCCACATTTGTATATGAAATATTCTTTGGTAGTCATAAAGTTCCACATTACTTATACTCTATTTAATGAAAAAAAAATTGAATTAAATAAAATGAAATCCACCTACTTATAAAATAATGTCAAGTTATATGACTGAGTTTTACATTTAATTAACACTATTCTATTATTACATAAATAAAGTGTTGTATAAAACTTATATTCTAGTATTCAATATGAAAAAATTTTAATTTATTAATAAGTAGGTTTTATTTTGTTTAATTTAGACTTTTTTCATTAGAGAAAGTATAAATAATGTAGTACTCTAATAATACCTAAAAATTTCTCTATGTAAATACATCCTTTAACTTCACATACCATGCCACGTACCCATCATAAACTCAATATCAATTAGACTTAAATGCAATATTTTGTATCATTCCTATTATGTTCTTTAATTAAAATATAACAAATATATAATTTTTTAATTAAAATATGATAAATATATAGTTTAATCAAAAAATAATATATCTTTTAAATAAAATATGACAAGTAAGCATGTAGGTTGAAATGCATATCATGGTACTGCCAACAGTATAGATTAATTATTGAATCTATGGTTGCTTTCTAGTTTCCTCTTCTTTAACAATTGGGTTTTAATTTCTGTAATATCCAATATATCTGTTATCCATTTTCCTTCCCAGTGCTCCCTCCTTTAATACTTGGTTCTTTCTACCTGTTTTTTTCCGATTGAATCTGCTTCCTCTCAGCAGGTCAAGGTACAGGACGATGATGCAATGAAAATTAAAAAACAATCCATTATATGTTTAGCAAGAATATATGCTGACTTTTTATAACAATCCATTTTATGTTTAGCAAGAGATGTATAGCAAGAATATATGTTGACTTTTTATAGCAAAAGGAAGAAGATCTGCTTTTGTTTTTGTGTTTTTTTTTTTAATTTTTCCCCTCGCGGATGCCGTGAATAGAAACATCATATTTTGATGACAAACTTCTGATTTAACGATAAACCACTTGCATTTCACTCTCTAAAATGCTTTGTACACTCCAGAGAAGTCAAATCAACAAGCTTAATTCATTCAACCTCAAATTGTTGATGATATTATAATGCTTGGCAACAAAGGTTTAGAATATCGATGGATGTTTAAGACAGGATTGCCAGAAGTTTTCTTCCCGGTCCTTTAAAATAAAAGGTTTGTTAACGCTATCATCCCTTAACTCAGACATCTAAGCATAATGACCAAGAAATTGTAGAAAAATGTTAATATCAACATTGCAAATGGTATTTAGAACTAGGAAGCAACTATTTATTACTTTAAACTTTCTTTAAAGTAACATGATAGCAATGTGGGATGACTTATAGAACATGATAGTAACATGATAACATAAAAAGTAAGAAATTGCTTTCTTATAGAACAAAGTATTCTTTGGCTCCTTCTGCATGTCCAGCTATCTCCTTTTATAGCAATGTGGGAGGACTTAATTCTACAATTGCTACAAGCCCCACAATGGATGGAGCAGTATACAGTAGAACAGCATGTCTATTTATATACACACCTTTTTTTTTGTTTGGGGGAGGGGGGGGGGGGGGGGGGAGGGAAACCAATTTCTCTTTATCAACTAACAGAAGAAATGTATTATAATGATGGATTCAGTGTATACTTGCACCACCTTCATTTGGTAATCTACTGCCTTGTTTCTTTCATTAAAGCAATCCAAGTAGTGTCACCTCCCAATTCTTCAAACACAACCAAAAGATTTCCACTTGGCTTTAGCCACGAGCGAGGAACATGATACCTGAAAAATTACAATATTAATGGTGAATCATATATAAATTATACCATTTACTGTTGAAATATAGGTCTTAGTTCTTACCATCTCTGCGAGGGTGATCCACAGTATTGTCGACATTTTTTATCAGTATAAGTTCCAGCATAATTACAAGCGCCACAATTACCCTGTGCTATATAGCTGGGCCAGTGGCGTCCGATGCTCTGACCATTTACCCAGATTTCACCCTTTCCCATGCTAACCATATCCAAAGCCAATGGATCGTTGCCCGCAGGTGCGTTAAAAGTTGTCTGATAATACCAAAGCACAGAATGACTCAGAATGCATGCAGATGCCGGTGATCATCTATGACACACACAGAATTTATAACATTGGATTATAGGAATCATCCTTACCTTGTACCATGTCAAGGGTTGTTTATAAGCCAATAATGATCCTTGTACCCATTCAGCATTGTTACTACCACTTTCAGTATTAAGGCTCAAGGATTCACCTTTCAGGCCAATCTGCTCAACAACATACAAAGGAGTGATTGACTCCCTACTCTTGTGACTTCATTTTGTCAAAGCAAAAAGCAAAAAATATACTAAAATGAGAAAGAACAAAAAACAAGACGACTTTTATTTTCCTTTAGGAAAATTATGTGCCAGAAGCAAGTGAATTATTAATGCCCGAACTTTTATTGGGAGTGTACATAAGCTAATTTCATCAACACTTCTCTATCATGCATATGTCATCTATCCTATTACACCCATGCTAATTAAATATATCCAAGAAGGGCATAGGAGATTATCTTTCAATGAATCTCCATTTTGCTAATAACCAAGTATTGACATATATTAACTTCAGTAATTCGCTACCTTTTTTGGTCAATAAAAAATTAACTACTTTCATTAGGAGTGATGATCACAACAGAAGCAACAGTGTAATGTAAAAGAAAACATCCCTATGCAGATTGTTGAATCTGACCAACTGTAACAGATCTTATGACTGGCACAGATCAGTTTGTTTTCATGTTTCAAAAATGGTTATGTAATTATCGTTGCTCCTCAATTGGTATTCATCTATTGACCTTTGTAGTATAAACCAATCATTATTACAAACTTTTCCATTGTTACAACAGTACAAATATAACATAGATAACAAACCTTGTAAGACCATTTTTGTTTCGACAAGTCCCTTGTCCTCCCATTCAGACCACTCAGTGTGACCGGGCCTAACACCCCAGCATTCCAGGTCTCAAAGTGCAAACCCACATTCTGGTATTATTGAATTTAAAAGGAGTTAGAAAAGATCATTTATCTACAAATTAAAACTGTTACAAAGAACACATAAATATCAGAAAAGTGAGAGAACTAACCGGGAGACCCACAGCAACACTAAGTAAAGAAACTTTGTTGTTCCCAATACTCAGCTTTACGCCCTGACTAAATGTTAATTTAGGATTTTCCAAATTCCCATACACAGTTCCTACGTTGATACAAGTGATAAGCAAGGCTGGACTTTGGTAAAGCAAAATACTAAGCAGAAAAGCAATATTATTTTTACTTACCTGAAAGTTGGCCACTAATGAAAACATGCAAGGCATGGCCTGCTGACATTACAGTGAGAATGGGAGACTGTCCATTCTTTAGATCATTAGCTCGAATATTGACACTGAATGAGTAATATAAATATCGATTAGATGGAAAGGATACTAATAGAAAGTATCAAGAAGATGATAATTTTCTATGAAATGATCTGTTAAATATACTTACTCTGTCATATACCACAAATAATCAGTAGAATCCCGAGTGACATTAACCTGCTCCAAGAGTGCATTTGTTGTAATTGAATCATCTGCACCAGAAGACGCAGGTTCTTCATTGTATGACTGCCATGCGAATGATTTAATTACAGGTTTAAATGTAATCTTGGTGCTTGGGGCACTAATCTGCATGAAATTGGCAAACAGGTATAAATAATCACACTTGAAAAAAGCTCAATGTAGCAAATACAAAAAATTTCAGATCAAAACACTATCTGCATAACATATATGTATATATTCTATAGTGGCATGCTTGGTGAAATTATCTGTGCAACACTAAACGTCACATATATTTCTTACAGTAACAGGAATGTTCCACTTTTAGGGTTGAGCTGTTCTTGAATGACAGACAATATTATACAAGCCTATGGATCCTCTACTACTCCAGGGCAGCAGCAGATCTGCATCATCCATACAGATTTGGATGGTCTAAATTTTAATTTCTTTTTTTTTAATCTTTCCTATTTTTCTTAAATTTCAACCATCAATTTTTTTTATTTTGATTTTTTTTTTATTCTAAAGGAAGCAAAGCCCAAGATGAAGATAGACAGTTCCAAATCTTGATTTTGCATTTTGCTTCCTTCAAAATAAAATATATATATATATCAAAATAAAAATAAATGATTGAAATTGAAAATAAATAAATAAATAAATAATTGAAATCTAGACCATCTAGATCTATATAGACAGTCCAAATCTGCTGCTTCAGGATCCATACACTTATATAATATCATCTGTCATTCAAGAACAGCTCAAGCCTCAAGACGGAATATTCCACTTACTGTAAGAAATATATGTAACATTTAGTCTTGCACAGATAATTTCAGCAAGCTTGCCATTATAGAATATATACATATGTTTTTTTGGTTCACAAATAGAATATATAAATATATGTTCCAAGTATTCCGTGTCGCCAGCAGTCCTGTCTTACCTTTGCAGTGTTGAAAACTGCAGTTTTGCAGTCAGGCAGAATGCTGATAGACCAAGGTGGTAGATCATATTGCCCATTTCCGAATGTCACTTTTGCCGAAGATTGGGTGTCATAATTTGCAAGGAATGCAGCACAAGCGGATTTTGCCTTGAACACATGGGCCTAAGATAATAATAAGGAGAGGCAAATGAATTTTTGAAACACAAGGCAGTTCTGCTGGTATTCTTCAGAAACGAGATTAAGAACTATACCTCTTGGTTATTCCCAAACTTTGTCACAGTGGGATCAACAGACACTAAAGCTGGTTCACATTGCTTTATTGCCTTATGCAAATCTCTCAGATGCCCCCATTTTGGTTGGTTTAGAAGTCCTGGAATAGTTTAACAAGCTTCAGATAACTGTAAAAATATATCTCTGCTTTACTTGTGTAGTGCTTCAATTAAATATGTGTAATTTGTTTCTTTTTCTTTTTTCCTTCTAATGTGTACCTTTTCCTAATGCCAAACTAGGCAGACAAGAAGGGTTTGATTTGTTTTAAAGTGTATGATTATATCATCATCCAAAATGTAAACAATTTTAACTATATGTGCATACCAAATTCATCAATAGGAGCATCATAGTCATAACTTGTCGCAATGAAGAGGCCACTCGAGGTCCGACCAAAGTTAGTTCCTCCATGGTACTGGACTCAAAAATGAGATATTAGACATAAAGTTTCTACAACATGAATTGTTCTTATACAAAAGGGGAAATAATTATTCACAATAGATATTATTGAAAGGGCCAAAAAAACTACCATATAGTAGTTAACAAATGAACCTCCATTTTGTATAAATCTCGCAACCGAAAATGCCAAGTCTTCTGCTGGTCTACGAGGGATTGCACCACCATACTCCGTGTACCTATGTAACAAGAAATTCAGACTGAATAGAGGATCCAGATAAAATATTGTAGGCCTATACAGAGGCAATTGTATGATTTTTTTTTTGGGGGGTGCAAAGATAGGGAGAATTGATTAGAAAATGAAGGTGGGAGAGTATCTCCTGATACAACTAGAGATAAGGGTATTATTATAACCCAATGGGTACTTTTAGCAGCAACCAAAACAGCACAAAGAAAACCTACAAGTCAAAAGAACTTAACAAACAAGGATTGGGATCCCAGAATTGAAAGCTCAGTCTAATAATACAAAAGATAACAAGCTAAAACAATTACATGACTTACCAGCCAGTCCAGTTCTCTGTCCATATTTTGGGTTTGTACTTCTTGTTGGGAGTGAAATTCTCACAGTAATACCCATTGCAAGCATTAATCTATCGCCAACCGCGAAAACAAATATCAGAGAGAGAGAGAAGCAAGAGAGGTTTAGTCAGTTATAAAAATACAAGTTTTTCTCCCACAAATCGTTGGATTGCAACTAAATCCTCGAACTTTCCCAGAAAATTTTGATAAGAATAACGAAGGACACTAATTGCCAAAATCATAGAACAAACCCTGCCTGACGCAGGAGAAAGGTGAGGAAGATAAAACTGCCCTGATAAGCCAAGCCCTTTTCCGGTTGAAAGCAAATAAATAAATAAATAACTAATTAATTAATTAATTAATGTGTCAAACAGTAGAAGCAAAAAAACCCACCTAAGAAAGCTAAAATTATGGGCCACATAAATAGATGTAACCGAAGAAAGCGAGGATTGTAATGAAAACGACAAGAGAAAAAGAGTCGTCGCTTACAACTGGATCAGGGGCATCGTCTTGCTTGCACATGACCCAGGGGACGCCAGTTTTAAGACCCACAGCCATTTGAGCAGCCCAACTGGTGTAAGCTTTTCCAGGAGAACCAATTTCCCATTCCACTGGTCCGTACTCGTTCTCTATCTGTCAAATTCAATTTGGGAAAGGTTCTACTATATTACTAAAATAAATAAAAATAAATCATGATTGGTGCCCTAACTTTCTAGTAATTTAAAGTTGAGAAGGAAAAGACAAAATCTATAATTACCATTATTATTATTTAAATCCATTTTCTTTACCTGAGACAAAATTATTGGGCCTCCCTGAGTTTCAAACAATTTCTCTGCCTTCATCATGCTGACAATTTTCTGAGTAAATTTTTGCATTGCCGCCTTCATTACAACAAAAGTTGACCCTTTTTTAGATAATTGTTCATGTTTTCATAATTGATAAAAAAAAGATTTCCAAAAAAATTTAACCTTGAAAGGTCCATTGTCTGTTCTGAAAGCAATGCCAGGAACGTATTTCAGCCAAACAGGAAATCCCCTGGATATCCAAACAGAGTGAGGAAACAGAGCATGTGACCTTTTTAAGTATTCGCCAAGTTTTATTTATTTATTTTTTCGATGATAAATGTAGAAAACTGATCTATTTATAAAAATTAATACCCCAGGTTCCATTCAGCGCAGACGTAGGGACCAATGCGGAGATGAACGTAAAGCCCAGCTTGCTGCAGCAGCTTGATGAACTTAACCAAGTCGAACCTATCCTCAAAATAATACTGAAAATTCAAAATATGCAATATTAAAATTTGACGCGTGGAAAGAAAAACCACAGAGGAAGAAGACAACAAAAATTCAGGAAAGCAGTGGCACTACTTTTCCAGGCGAAGGCTCGTGTCCATTCCAAAACACATAGGTTTGAATAACATCTAAGCCTCCGTCTTTGGCATTCTGTATCAATCCCGGCCACATCTGCAGAGTGAATAAAAAATATTGGTTTGAAAAACTGGAAGAAAGGAAGAAGAAAACAAACAAATTCGATGAAGCAATATTGGAATGAGTAAAAATTACATCTGGGGTGCTTCTCGGGTAGTGAATGGAGCCAGAGATCAGAATTCTTCTCTGGCCATCAATAATAATAGCTTTGTGGTCATAACTCACAGAAGCTATGACAGCAAAAACCCACAAAAATAACA
Source organism: Erythrophleum ivorense (assembly GCA_026724425.1). Lineage (NCBI taxonomy): Eukaryota > Viridiplantae > Streptophyta > Magnoliopsida > Fabales > Fabaceae > Erythrophleum > Erythrophleum ivorense. The sequence continues at coordinate 43,299,173 of JAIUCV010000005.1, forward strand.
GTATCACAGAGAACTCTCCCCTCAGCAAATTGCCCATTAGAAACCTTGTCTAGTTCACAAAGCACTGCACTTTTTGTTTCACTCAGCTTTATACATTTAAAACTTAAAAGAGACGAAAAGAATGGATCTTTTGAGATCGGAAAAAGATGGGCAAAGAATATAGAGCGTAAAAGAGTGGCAGGTGAAGTGTGTGGGCTATACGTGGGTGAGTTGGGGTTGAGCTAAATGGTAATGCAGCTGGTGAGAAGCCTGCGAGTGCTTTATAAACATTTTGAAGAGCGGAAGAGGTAGGAGAGTGGGACCCATTTCTCTCTTCTTTTTGTGGGGACTGCCTCCTCCTTCGCACGGAACTGCAAGAGGAAGATGAGGCTTTACCAATTAAGACATCTTTAGGCTTTGCTTTGGTAAATGTAGCTTCCTTTCCTTTCTTACAATGAGTATGCATTTACGGCGAATGTGGGGTTCTTTTCGCGCCTCGCACAGCGACCAATTTACTGTTCAACATTCCCTGGTAAACCGCCTTTCTTTTTATCGAGAGAAAATTACGTTTCACCTTCTCATTTGAAAGTTCATATATAAAATGAACATATTTTTAAAATTTAAACTAAAATAAACATTTACTAAATGCCAATTAAAGTTAAATATAGTTATCAGAGGTTGCTTTCTCATTTCAATAATATTGACAAATTAAGTGAAAAAGCAAATATAAAAAAACAGATAAATTATTTTCTTCTCATTCAAGAGATGTCCAAATTATATATGTCTCTCTAAAATATACACAAATCTTTATAAACATATGACTAAATATCTTTAAAGATAATATTTATTTTTAATTAAAAATATAATTTATTATTTTTAAAAATTTTATTTCATGGTTATTTATTTTATTTTAAAGTTGTAAATTTAATTTATTCTAAATTTTAAAAAGTGATTATTCTATATTAATCAAATATATTTTTTTAAAATTTTATATTATATAAGGAATATTTTAGTTAAAATAAATATAATTATAACTTATATTATATACATGAAATTTAATCACAAAATTCATATATATATTTCAAAATATAATAAAGCATTCTTTTGAATTTAAACTAAAATAAAACTTATTAAATCTCAATTAAAGTTAAAATTAATTGCAAAATGTTTTAACAAAATTCAATTACCAATATCAAGTTAGGATAAAAAAGAGATGTTTTGTTAAATTTTCATAAGTCAAAATAAGTCTGTCTTTTATTATATTATGTTATTTATATACTAATAATAACTTAAACAATCAGTGTTTACTTGAGATAAATCGTTTCCCGGTGTGGGGTATTTTTGGCTGGAACATCTCCTTACTTAACAGCAAAGCCAAAGATCAGCAAAGATACTGCCAATTCCAATACGTTTCTCCCAATTCTCTTTTTTCTTTTGGTCAAAACCAATGTCCTGTTATTTTCAGTCTATCCTCCACCTATATCAAAATCAAATATGACTAAAATCCTATAAATAACTTTTTTCTATATTAGCAAACTATTTTCATCTCCCAATAATATTTATCTTTTCGCCTTTTTTTTCTTTTCCTACACTGACTTGTTTTTTGCCCGTTTGGTATGTAAAATTAAAAAGATAATTTTATAAATAAAAAAAATTTAGTATTCTTATTTTGATTTAAAATTAGAAAGAGATAAATATTATTAAATAATAATTATAAAAATATAATAGATATTGCACTAAATTATATAAAAGGAGATTTTCTATAAATGGGCCACTGTAATCAGCTTTTTCATAGGCAACTAGTACTTTTTTGGGCAAAACAAATACATCTAATATGATTCAAAGAAAATTATATTTTGAGAAATTATGGAGGTGGCATGAAATAGTAACATAGATTGTATTTACGAAATGGAAATGACGTTCAATGTTTTGTGGATTGTTTTTTAGCGATATTCTGTGACCTTGTTTGGTGAGTAGGTGTTTTTGGATTAGTCAGTTTCAAAAAGTCAAAGTGGCCACATGTGTACGTACATCCTTTGACTCCACGGCCCATTATCCATATTCTGATTTGCTGGAAAGCTCTTTATTCCTACAACCCAATTATAAGATGCCACGTCTCTACCCTAAACTCAATATAAAAAAATTTGTCTCTTTATTTCATTACTATTAAATTCTTTAATTAAATTATAAGAAATTTAATTAATAGTATATAATTTAATTAAAAATTATATATTTGTCTTTAAAAAGTATATAATTATAATGTTTTAATAAAAAATATATATACCTATTATGTTTTGATTAAAGAATTTAATAATAAAAATATAAAAAATTATATATAAAATTTTTTTATAAAGAAATGTGTATCATTAAGTTTTAAAATCCGATTGAATTTTTTTAAATAATCAAAAATAATTGGACAACGAGTTCCAGCGGTTGCTTAAAGAAGAAATATTTTGTACCAAAAAAACAAAGAATATGATTCACATGTACCTAACCGTATATTCTCATGTTCATGTTAATATATGGTTCAATATTTTTTATGTGTTTGGAAAATAAAAATGAAATTATTTTCAATCATACGAATTGAACTAACAAATTCGTATTCCGCACATTTCATAGAGCCTAACTTTTTCTATTCCAATAATTAAGAGAACATTACAATAATTGTTGCTTTGATATGAAAAATATATATAAACTACTATAAATCAATAATATGGAGAACCTATCCATACGCGTTTTCAATAATAGTGTTGCGTGTGTTCATGAGACACCTCTAAAACAATTTGATTATGAGAACCTTTTTTATTATTATTTTCGCGACCAAGCCGGTCTTTTAAAATATTAAAGTAACTAAGTATGATTCAACAATGGAAATAAACATAATATTTATAAAATTTTGTTAAAATTACGCAAATTCTTTCTATTTTCAAAATATATACAAACTTCCTTTAAGAATAAAGAAAAAATTTGTATATTTTATTATTTGTTTTGAGAGAGATTTATATATATTTTAAAAATAAAAGAGATATCTAGATAATTTTAATAAAAATTTATAAGAAATCTATATAATTTATTTTTTGTTTGAAGAAAAATTTATGTATATTTTAAAAATAAATAAAAATTTATGTAACTTTAACCAAACTCAAAGAACTTTCGTGAATTTCCTCTTCAAAAAAAAAGGGTAAAGCTTAACCATGTGTTCAACGTTGGAACTTTAATTTGAAACTTTAGTTTGAGAGTGTATTACTTTATAGTGAAGAGTGAGGCTTGCCAAATTTCCTAGGCTTGTTACGTAATTAAGTAAAAGAGAATCTAAAATTGGGGCCCAAAAGAGTCTTTTTGGTTTTGCTACTTGTCCTTTTTCTTTCTACGTACATTGGATTAAGTCCCAAATGCACCCTCTTACACTCTTTGCCAACAAACTCTGTCGTCTTCATTATCTATATCCTCCCAACCACTAGGAAAAAAGCTGAAACAAACTTACCAATTACTAGGTTTTTATTTTTATCCCTTTCATACATTTAAAAAAACTTACATACAATTAATCAAAATGTGATAAATATATAATTCTCTTATAACATTTGTTTATTATTATTAGAGAACTATATATTTATCAAATTTTAATTAGAGAACTTGATAATAAAGATATAACTAATTGCATATAAATTTAATTCATAAACAATTGTATTATTTAATTTTATTTTTTAAAATTAAATTAGTAGTTATTTTCTATTGATTTAATTTGGTGCATAAAATTCCCATCTTGGTGTTACTTTTGTTGGCTCATCTGATTACTTCACGTTTTATTCCTTCAACTTGCCAATTGAAATTTGGCAATTCAATAAGCAAAAGAAAACAATGGCAGCTCAGGAAGCAAAACCAAAAAAGGTTATCTTTTAATGCTTTTTCTTATAAAATAAAATTAAAAATATCCATCCACCATCCTCCCATAATGCTAACTTGATAACTACAAGATTATGAGTTGGACAGAATTTATAAGCAAATTTGAGGTTATTTATTTATTAAGATATTCAATATAAATATGATAAATAAATATTTTTTTAATTTAACATCATATAATTGATCTTTTAAAAAAATTTCCGCATATCAAGCTTTGTTAGATAATTAGATAATAAACACATAAATAATTTTATTCAAATCTTCTCCTTATATATATAAGCAAATGATATGGATGCCAAGTCATCTTCATGGGTGGAACCCACCCTTTATTATTATTTTTTTCAATCTTCATTTGTTGCCAATATCAAACAAAATAAATGATCTCACACATGATACAACTAATGTTTTAAAATTTAAATCAATAAACGAATGAATAGTTCATGATTCATTTATTTAATTGCGGTCAAACGTTCAACTGAAAATAAAATAAAAATTTTAATAAATATATTGAATATAATATTTATAAATTCAATATATAGTGGCATAGAATTTTTATATTACTAGATTATAAAGTTATGTTTGAACATTCTTGTTATCATATTTAAAATTAAATATCTTAATTTTATTTTATCATTTTTTAAAAAAATTACTTAAAATAACCAACATATAAAATTGTGTGTGTATACTATTAATTTCCTCAATCGGATTTCTTTTTTACCCAAAAAAAATGAGAGTAAGAAGAAAGGAAAAAACAGACGGAGCAAGGATAAAATATATGTACACTAAAACTTGATTGTATTTATATTTTAAAAAATACCACCTAAATGAAAATTTTTTAGCTTTAATTTACAATTTTTCAAAGCCAGCCAAAGTAGCGAGTGCTTTTGCACGTCAATTACCAAACCATGATCATGTTTTTTTGTGAACTCCGTTTGGTATCAGTGAAGAAATCTAAAGATAGAAGTAATGTTTTTTTTTATAATATTTATTATATGTGTTATTATTATTTGATAATATCTGTATTTATTATTTTTTTTATAAGAACATAAATTTTTTTTATTTACAATTTTTTTTATTTTCTTTTTCTTGTCCTTCTATATATCAAATAAGAATATATATTAGCCAATTCCGCCATTCCGCGGCTAAATGGATCGGTCCATTTCTGAGAATGCAACACGCAACCACAACGCAACAAACGGTGATTCAATTAGTAATATGAAGAAAATTTATTTGCAAGTCGTTACTAATTCACTATAAGATTTTTTAATCAAAATATAATAATGTATAAGTTTTCAATAATAATACGATAAATATATAATTTTTAGTAATAAAAGTATTAATTTTTAATTAAATTATACACTTAATATTTTTTATTTAAAAATTATATATTTGTTATATTTTAATTAAAAATATAAAAAATTACATGTAAGACTAATTTTTAATAATATTAAGCTGTATTGGCACAAAAAATTTTGTATTAAATTTTTTCTCAAAATTTATTTATTTTTGGGGTGAAATGCTGATAATTTCTTATTAATTGCAGCGAACTCTGTCTTAAAATAAGCATAATTAAAATTTCATTTTTTTTTTTTATTTTAAAAAGGAAGCATACAAACAGGAAGGGTCGTGTGGCATAGGATAATTCGATAAGGGAGGAGAAATTCTTGAGGTTCAAGTTAGTAGCAACAAATGAGAAATAAGGACGGCATGATGTGAAGAGAAAGGGGAGGCGATTTGAGCATAAGAGAGCCACGTTTGTTACACGAAAAGAGGATCACCATTCACCAGTTTGTTAAGCAGAGCAGCACGATGATGAAGATGAGAGAGCCACCTTAGTTAGATGGAACGAGATTCCCCGTTGTTCAAGGGATGGACTACCCATATCCAAACTTGTGGGGTTGAGTGGGCCACAGAATTTGTAGGGATTCATTTGTACCAGAAATGTTACCCTCAAGCAAAGCATCTATCCCTCCCATCCCAATCCCTTCCCTTTCGCTTTCCTTTCCGTTAGGCTTCTCCCAGACATACGTAAACCCCTCTGTGCCTTATCAATTCCCTCGTTCTTCTTCTTTCCTTATCTCTCTTCTTTCTTCCTTTCAAATCATACCCAAACCATCCCAATCTTCATATATAACTAAAATCTTAACTATACTCTTTCAATCTTCAAATTTCCTACCTCTTACTCTCCAAATTTTGTGCCCCTCTTTTGTAAGATACAATCACCAATTTAGACTTATAAAATGAAGATAAAATTGATATATTTTTTCAAGAGAAATTTTTACTTATGCTTAGTATATCATGTTATTTATACACTAACTAATAAAATAGAATCAAATTATATAACAAACTTTACACAATAGTAATGTTATAGTAGATAATTGAAGATGAGATCTAATTATATAACATAGCATTATTTTATTAAAAAGTAAGTATAAATGATGTGATATTCTAAAAGTATCTAACCATTTCTTATTTTTCAAATATTAAAATTAATAACGATAAAGTTTTAAGAATTAAATTGATGTCATTAAAAACTTTTAGAGGCCAATAAAATAAATTGAACGGAAAGAGCTAACCAAATGTATTTAAAAGAGTATATATCAAGTGATGAGATTTTTTAAAAAAAAATACTTTTTTCATTAAAAACAGATATAACTTTATTTCTTATAGTGTGGTTCAAAACCAAGTCGTTTTTATGATTTAAATTGTATCATTTGATCTTTTAAAATTTATTCTTTTGCTCTTTAATCGCTATATAATTTTTTTTTTCCTAAAGCTTGACGAACATATATAATAACTCTCCGTATTTTTGCTATTAATTTCTTTAATAAAAATATAATATGTATAATTTTTTTTTGAAAAGATCTAATCCACGTAATACCAAGCTATAAAATCTATACACTTATCATATTTTTATTAAAAAAATTTGATAGCAAAAATATTAAAATTCTACTTAAAATTTTTTTCCTTTTTATTAACAACCAAATAGGTTAATGCCTTGAAAATCACATTTTTACCTTCTATATATCTGTTTAATTTCAAATAGTTTTAAAATATTATAAAATTGTTTGTGAAAAGAAATTATTATAAAATTTTTAAAAATATAAATGAAAAACTTCTAACAACAAATTATTATTATAAAATATAACGTTTGATTAATTCTACTAGCATTTAGACAGGAAATATCAAAGGATAATCGAATGATACAAAAATGAATCATATAAAATTAAATTAAACTAAATTGGCAAAAAAATTAAAAAAAAAAATTTTTTAGTTGCAAATACCATCAGCAACATTTGAAATTTTAAAAAAAATTTACCGTGAACTGTCAACCATTTTAGCATTTTGATATTTCTATTTAATTTCCTATTCACTACTATTGATTGAAATGTCGTTTCAAATTGTTTCATTTATCATGTAGCATGCTCTCATGAGTGCCCAATGTAATTTCACCAAAATTTACAGCCTATATTACTCTAACTATATTTTGAAAATAAAATTTCAACAATGTTGTTGACATTAAAAACATGATTAAAAGAGTATAATGTGACATTTTAATCAACGTGCTAATGAAAAACTAGGTAGAATGATCTAAATACTGAAAATTAATAGTTTAGGGTATTTCAGTTCCAATAATTAATAATGTATTTGCAAATGACATAAAAATTAAAGAGGGTATTAATTTTAAGTCAAATAAAAAAATTACAATTTTATATATTTATAAAATTCCTATAAATTGCCACGACTTAAATGCCTTAATAAAATAAACTATAAAGGGCATCTAGAAGGACAAGCGAGTCTTATCTTCTAGTTTTATTAATGAGACGAAGATTCACTCTTTCATATAATGCTACAAACAAATGTCACAAAATATACGTTGTTTAAAAGTTATAGACAGCGGACCGCAAGCGTCACCTATGTCAAAGAAATAAGTCTAATTAACAAGAAGATGAGTGGGCGTCGCATTCCTTAAAATTAAATGAGATGCACAAGTTTGAATGAAAGATTAGTAATAATTATAATATTGTCATTTTCAATTCATGATGTGAAAGGATACGTAAAATTTTTATTTTTCTAAGCTTGAAGTGAAAAGGATATGTATAGTCTTACCTTCTACTCCTATTAAAATATAACCAAAATGAACAAATTTTTTTCTTCGCAATCATCAATTCTAATCATTCAACGTATTACAGCATATCCACTCAAATCGATATTTGAATTTGGATTTATGCATATTTATTTATTCAATATGTAATGATCTAGTTGACTCTCCTTCGTGAATTTGATTCAATTTTGCAGTTTTAATTTTTTGGTTATGAAAGAAGAATAAGATCTTAAAATACGAATTAAAGAAAGAAATTTTATGTTTACTTTAATCTTAATAATGAAATTGTGTTATAAACTTGTTAGCTTATAATTTTAATTTTGATAACTAATCCTGGTCACTTTTTATTTTATTCCATTTTTAAAACAATAATTTTAATCTGAAGCAATCTTCATAAGTTTCAGATAAATACTCAATAATTGGAGTGGCCTATCTCACTATAATTTTTCTAATTAAACAAACTACTTAATAATTATATTTTTATTATTTAGTTTGAATAAATAAATTTCTGAAATTTTTAAAACTTTAAAAGACTATCAATAACTATCCACGTTCTGTGTTTTTTATGACTCTGTAAATGTCTTTTTATTTAATAAATATTCTATATCCATAACTATCCATTTTCTGTTTTCTTAAGACTTCATAAGAATATTTGTGTGTGTGTGTGTTTTCTTTTTTTAAATTTTCTTTAGAGAATGAAAAAATTTATCTGTGATGTATTGACAATTTGAAAGTTTAAGCGATCCCACCAAAAAAAAAGGAAAAGAAAAGCAAGATGATCATAAAAAATGAAGAACTTAAAAAGTCATATGTCAAAGGATAAGAATTATAGAAAAATGGTTGTATTTTAATATTTAAAAATGCAAACAGTTTTAGCAAATTTAATGAAAATTAAATGCATTTAAAATAAATCATTAAATATGTACTTTAAATTTTTAAAATATCACAGTGTGATAGAATGAAATTTAGAAATAGTTCTTTAAAAATATTTTCCATTGGGATAAAAGAAAGATGTTGTCAACAATAATTAAAATAATTTGATGTCATATAAAAATAATAACTATCACACACTTTTTAAGAATTTTATTTTATTTTTTTTATTATAGACTAAAACAAACCTAAATCCATCACCGTCTCCTGCTGTGAAATAAAATGAACCCAGTCATTAAATAAAATGTTGCTTTCATGGATTGGTCGGCTGAATTTGCCCGCCACCAACTTTAGCTTTCCCCATAGGTTTAATGAACCGTTCACAATTTATTGCAACAAAAAATTAATTTAAAAAAATTAAAATTGAAAGATAATGGAGTGGAAGAATATTGTTGCTTACCAAAAACGATAAGATCTTTAATTAATTATATATATAGAGACATACAAACATACTAGAAATAATTCTTTCCAAAACAATAATTATCTGAATTTATTTATAGTTGACTTATTTTTCTTGTAATTTGTTTGAGATAAATTTGATTTTTAATAAATTAATGGGGTTTAGTTAAAATTTTGATGAGATCATATTGCTGTAGGAATACTGAGAGTGACAAATTAATGAATGCAAAGGGGGAGACTGCATGCACATTGGTGAATGACATAATCATTGACTTGCTAACAATACTTTAATGGGTATTAGTTAAGAGAATAGAAGTCTGAACCAACATCAATGGTTGAATTGAATATATATACTACTACTTACTAATAAAACGAACAATGAATTCATAAGGTGCCAAGTCATGAATGAATTATTAGCTAATTAAGAAGCATCTGTTTCATTTTTGTTGTTTTGTCAGTTCCGTTTAGCACAGCCTCAACCACCACCACCTTCACCAGAATTTTCTTTCACACACCAAAAGTCCACAACAAATCTTGACAAAGAAACCAAAAGGCATTCTTATTTTCCCGTGAATCTGAAAAAAATATGCACACCACTTGTTGAATTACTCGAAGAAGAAAATGGCTTGTATTTGACCAGACCAAACTCACCCACACAGGCCGACAAAGTCACCATGTAATCAATAGTATATAGTGAAGCAGCTCACCCTCGTTCGTAACAGTGGACTACCCCGGTGAGCCCACGTGCCATGGTGGCCAACAACCATGGCTGCCCACCTGTTTGAATAATACACTTTGAGCTTTATGTTTCATTAATTGGATCCATCCACCACGGCCTTACCACTAATTCAACTATTTGCAACTTGCAATTTGGACCCTTTAAGGCATGAAGTGTGTCTAAAGTAGAAAGAGTATGATATAATAAGAGAGACTATGTATAAATTTCACTTACTTTATATATATATATATATATATATATATATAGATTATCTCTCTCTCACTTCATTAACTTTAAAAAATTTAGGACTACAGAAGATCTAAGTTTGCAAATGCATAGCAATATATTCTATCAAGTGTGAATCAAATTTTAAATTTACCTAGTTTGATTTGAAAATATATATGCATCTTAAAATTATTCCAAAAAAGTTTTTATTTTATTTTATTTTCAGAATAAATTAAAAAGAAACTAATGGTATATATATATATATATATCCCTGTCATAACACACACACACACAGAATTAGAGATATAATTTTTCTGAAAAGTTAGATTTGAATGATATGAAGGGTGAGATTTTATGACTTTTAATATGTACTTTAAATGTTTGAAGATATATTTGAATATCGTATATGTACCAAACTTGATCATTAATTTTAAGTTTCTCCTAAAATTTGTAAGTGCATAAATTGTAAGTTAGATGACTACTTTAAACAATAATATCAAACAAAACTAGCAATACAGTTCTTGAATTGTTAAATTTTTTTAGTTTTCGTCTTTAAAAATTGGTAAGTGCATAAATTAATAAATTTGCTATACATAGATTAGTCTTTTAAGCATTTAACCACTTGACAAAGGGCTGATCACTTGGAACAAATTTGTCATATTTTTAGGGATTAAATCCTAAATTTGCAAATCTTCAACAGAAGCTAAACTTAACAACCTAATTATTGGTTTGGTCATACATTACAATGAAAGAAATGGTTTCTGAAGATATGGTCCTTATTTGTGAAGGACTAAAATATAATATCTGGAGTTAATTCAATATTTGAATTTAGTTTGCTTAAACTGAAGTAATCAGCAGATTAAGGCAAGGTCTAACAGTTGGTGTGGTTAATTATGGATGGATCTGAAACGAATTGGATTCATGATCTACAAAACTTCATGAACTTTCCGTCTTGTCGCTATCTAGGAACAAAAAACACACATTCAAAAGCAACTGTCTAATTAACTTACGTTGTCATTTTGGTTAGGTCATCATCTGTTTGAACGTATTACTGTCATGATGGGATTACACCTCTGCCTCCATAACTAACCTTCCTCGTCAATAGTGGACTCCCATGTAACATCATTTGTTATCTTCATTGGATTAGGCAGACCGAAATAGATATCTGCTTCCATCGCATACTTTGTTATCTTTATCCACAAATAAAGGTTATCCATGACTCAATGACAATTCATTTTATGTTGACAATTTTCCTAAAAAAATAATTTTATTTATTTTTATTTTACCATCTATTGTACTAATAGCATCTAAAATGAGTTATCTGCAATATTGCACAAGAAATTATTAGAAAGAGAATTATTAAAGAGCTTCTAATATTAAAAGTCACTTCTGATATTGATCTAACATCTTTAATCTCTTTCTCTCTCTCTCTCTCTCTCTCTCTCTCTCTCTTTTCAATTATATACTATATATTTATTGGCTAAGTATAAAACATATGAATTAAATGGTGCGCTATGTGGAGGGATGGTTTAGACTTGCTTCAAATGTAGACTTAAAAATGTGAGTTAGATGTTTGATTTATCTTATCTTATCTAATTTAGTGGACTTAATTCCTTAAATTAAGCTCAATTATTAAGCTCAGAAGCTATTTTAAGCCCACATAAATGGGGTTTAATAACAAAATTCATATATAAATGTGAATGATTTTTTTTTTAAAAAAAAAATCCTTTATGAGTCAACTCGAACTAAGGTTTTGATGTACTTTTAACACAATGAATAATTGAATATTGAACGAATAACATGACAAACAATAAATGAATTAAATTATAAGTTGAACAATATGTATACATATATATATATATTATCATTAGGTTGGAATATAATTTAAACTCAAATTCTTGAACCACTTCATATTTAAAAAGAAAAAGAGAAAAATTATAGTTTAAAATTTCAAGTTTAAGATATTTATATCAAAAGGCTCTAAATATTGAAATTATTTTTTAAAAAATCCTTGAATTAAAATTTTTAACTTACGATCTTGAAATGTAATTTTTTTTATATAATTTAAATTTATAATCTTAAATTTTTTAAAATAATTTTAAATTTTAGAAGATTTTAATATAAATATTTTTAATTTAAAATTATAAATTGTAACTAGAGTTGTCCTGCTTGTGATGATACAATTTTTCAAAAAAAAAAAAAGAAAGTAAAAAAATAATAATAAAAGGATGCAAAGTTTGAGACAAAGAAAATCGATACTACTCTGAAGTAATCTATTCTTATACTTTTATTAAATATATAGATTTTTCTTTAAAAAAATATTAGAATGATAGAGTTGTAGAGGCAGGCCCACCACGAGAAGGTTATGATAATTAATGCGCCGGCTGAAGGTCTATCAGTTTTGAATCACACACTGATTGCTTCAAAGCTGGATCCACACATGGTGCGAATGTTCCACCTCATGAAAAATAAAAAAAATGATATTTGAAATAAGGATAAATGAAACAGGATGAAAGAGTAGAAGATAAAATATTTATTATATTTTTATAATTATTATTTAATAATTATTATTATTTCTTGAAATAAAAATATAAGTGTTATTTTTTATTTATTTGATTTTCTTCTTCCATTCTCACTGATCCAACCCAGACGTAGCTATTATAAATGCGATCAAATCCGTACATGTACATGTGTGTATTACAATTTTATCAATTTTGGTAAGGACTAATGAATGCGGCCTGAAAGTACGGCCCAATTCAAACATGGGTCTAGCCCGGAAGTTGCGGCCTTTTAATGTGGTGGTCCAAACATTAAAAGGGCCCATTTAATTGCTTTGGAATTTGTAGTACCACAATTAATAATCTACCCAGTGTTCCTAAATTCACATGTCATTGAACCTTCATAAATGTTTGTTGTCAAACTTTTTAATAAATACATAACATTTAATTTTTGTAAACATTTGATCATGTGACACTAAATTATAAAAATTATTTATTCATCACATTTTCATTAGATAACGTATTAATAAATACTTAAAAATTATCTTAGTTTTATCCAATATTTAAACATTTATCCCCAGAATTTGGTAACCTTTATTTTCATTCATTCAAGTCCAAGCAATTAATTTCATTTGAAAGAACAAATATAAAGGCTAAGTGATAACAAAAATGGAATTCAACATGTTAAATTCATGTTAATTTCACATCCGCTTATTAGCCCAAAGAAGAAAAATAAAATCTGTTTTGCATTTAAATTATTATAATGAGATTTAATATTTCTCTCATATATATATATATATTAGATGTATATATAATTTCATTAAATTAAAAATTAAAATCCATGAAATATATATATATATATATATATCATAACTATTTATAAATGTATATTAAACATTTTTTATTAATTTTTGGGTGAATAATTTTTTGTGTTAATCTCGATCACACTAGACCACATTAAAGATACACTATAATTATTAATAATTATCTTGTATACGGTCGAGTTCTTCAGTGAAGGAGGAAATGCCCCATACCACAATAATACGAAAATCCTTCAACCTCAATATCTTGCCCATGAAAATTCTGCACCTACCATAACATACACACATACCCTGATGGAATATATGCATGAAGAGAGAGAAAGGAATGAAAGTGTGATGTTGCAGAAATGCAATAGCCCAAGAACACGTTTGAAAGGTACTATAATTTTGGACTCACACCACAATACAGATAGCAAATTTATGTACATAATTAATATTTCATCATGTCCCTTTCAATTACTCCTTGTATAGGAGTGAATGAAAGACCTCATACGTAGCCTGTCTCGTTGCCGTAAATGTTGCAGTTATTATTGTCCTTATCATTTTAGGACGCAGAGACAAAGGATTTTTCTTTAACCCTTGTTTTTTAGTTGAACTATGGAGATTTAAAGCTCATATATAATCACTTTGTTGTTTGAAATTCACTACCCTTTAAACCAATATGTTAATTTTATTTTCAATGATTGACTAGGATATTTCTTTGTTTATGTACAAATTAATTGACAATAATAGTTAATATATAACTTTATTAGCATTATTAATATACTTGGAAAAATTATCACGTACGTGTAAGTTATAAAATTTAATATAGGTGTACAAAAACAAAAACTAAATTCAAATATGCCATTTCAAGTGCATTTTATGCATTCTCCCCCCCCCCCCCCAAAAACCCCACAAAAAAAAATATATTTTCAATATTCCTGCCCCTCTAATCCTCAAGGTTCTCTCATTAAAAAAAAAAAAAAAAGAGAAGAAAAGAAATGAAGTGTCCAAATCTAATAGATCCAAATTATTATCCAGTTTGAGCAGTGAAACAATCCCAGTTCACTTGAAGTTGATATTACATGTTTGGAAAACAAAGAGGCCCAAGAAGGTTTGCAGATTTACCCAACTTCAAACAGTAACTCTTGATCTGGGCCAAGAGGAGGAACGAAAGAGAATGTCTTCAAAAACAAAAGAAAAATCTTAGCTAAGAGTCGTATAATTCTTTTGTTGATTACTAAATTGAGTTGTACATATGGCCTACGTCTGTCTTTGAACTTTTTTCTCTATTTGTCTTGGTGGCTACTGAAATCAAATGATCTTGGGTCAATGATATCCTTTGGTCTAGGAGATTCTCTCCTATCTATTATTCTTCAATGAAATTTCGCTATCTTTGGTTAAAATTACTATGCCACCAATATGCATATATATATATATATATATATAGAGGTCAGACCCATTAATCTATTTGCGACAATGATATAGGTTCTTATAACTCTGTCTTGTAGTTTAAGTTTTCCTCTTGTATCAAAATAAAAATAAAAATTATTGAATTACCTTGATTTATAAATTACAAAAATAAAACTTTATACAATCTTTTAGAGTATTTTATTATTAAAATTTTCAATTAAAATTCTAGAAATCTTCCCGAGGGAGTCAATGATGTACTATTCAACTAAAAAGATCCACACATTATTATTGTTGTTATTAAAAATACGTGATAACAAATATTCATAAAATTATATCTAAATTTTATTTTAAAAATTAAACTCAAATACAATTTCTTATTAACTTACTATCTTTTTTTTTTTGCCATAGTTTATATCCTTCCTATGATTATATTTCTTAATCAAAATATAATAAGTATATAGTTTAATTAAAAAATCATATATTTGTAATATTTTAATTGACAAACTAGATAGAAAATATTTTTATACTAAAATTAAATCTTATTTTAAAATATATTGACACGCTCATATAATAATTCCTTAAAATTAACTTAATTTATCAAATTTGATTTCATAAACCAAATATTTATGGGAAAAAAAAGACTTGTGAATCAGAAGATGGTTAAGAGAAAAGAAAGGTGAGGAGAAGGTGAACGACATAAGGTGGACAAAGGGAGGTGAGATGGAGGTGTGTTTTGGCTGCACCACCATTCAATGCTTTTTGGGAAACATGGTGGTGAGGTGATGGATGTTCTCAAATGCAATTCCTTCCCTTTCTGCTACACCACAGCACCATCACTCACTCTTGGCTTTCAACAACATCCAATAATCCATAACTTAATTTCCATGCACATGTGCTCTTAATCAAAATTACACAATATCTTTTCTTTTAATAATAATAATAACTTAGAGTACTTATATCTACACTTTTAACTTTATTTTTTTGAAAAAATAAACTTAGTGAAATAATGTAACGGTTATATATATAGGTATAGTAGTTTGAATTAATTGGAGAAATGTTAGTTATTTATTAAATAATTTATTAGATAAATTTAATCTATCTGATTTTTTAGTAGATTTGATTGATAGTGGAAATGCACGTTTTTTTAAAAATTACTTTAAACATATAAAATGACAATTGAAAGAATTTTATTTTATACTGCTAAACAGTTAAGAGAAAATTCTATCCTATGACTGATAATTGAGTAAGGAGGTCTGCTGTGCAGTGTACACAGTTTTTTTTTTCTTTAAATATAGCCAGATTTTCATATTAATAAAATCTACAACATTTAACATATTTGCTATTTGATTTAGTAAAATTTACAAGAAAAACCTAAAATAAAAGAAAAATTGCATTTAAAGATCCAAATTTTATAAAATTTATAATAAAGGATTTTGAAATTTGAAATTATCTTTAAGGATCAAATCAAATTTTTAAAAAATTTATTATTAAGTTTAGAAAAATTACTACTAAATTTTAAAAAAGTTGTAACATAATAGTAATGTTAATCCTTAAAAATAAATTTAATTTTTAACATCTTTTATTGTAAATTATACGAAATTTGAATTATTGGATGTAATTTTTCCTAAAATGAAACTAGTTATGATAAGAATTGTTGTACACTATGTATTTTTTTTAATCTTTTTTTTGGGCATATTTTACTAAATCAAACAATATATATATATATATATACACATATTGCAAAATCTTACTTATATAAAAATCTAGCTGCATTAAAAAAAAATTTGAAAACGGCATACAGTGCACTATCTCAAGTGTCCAGGATCACGAACGTCTTTTTTGTTATATAACATATACGATAGTAAATTTTAATACTAAATCCTACTTAGTCATTGTAGTTATACATATACATATATATATATATATATGGATAGATAATTTAGTATTTTTTATTTTAATTCCAAAGATATTTTCATTAATCACTTATCAATATATATTATATAGTTTTTATTGTAATTAGAATAATACTATCTCTGTAGTTATTATATTAAATTTCTACAATAAGAGGAACAATAAAAATTTTGTTAAGTAATATAGGTTCTGTTTGATAGCATTGTAATTCTTGCTTAGTTCTTTTTTATGGCAAATTAAAGCCATAAATTTATAATTATGACGATTCTTCTTGTACTACAACTATTTTGAGTTGAAATCCAAGCAGCCATGTCTTTTACAAATTTAGAAAAACTAAAAAATGTTTATATTTTAATTAAATTTCAAAATATATGCTCATTATATATGTTAGTATTAGGTTTTATTATATAATCAATTACATAATTTTTTTTTTTGGGTTTCTCACCAAAATACAAGCTGTTCGTTTATTTTCACATGTACCAATGCAAAACATTATCAAGTACATAAGTCTCCAAGTATATCTCTTCCACTCTTATTGAAGATCTATTCTTTTCATTTACATTTATTTTACTTCCATGTTATACAATTATCCATTCACTTAATGCCAACTTGATAAAAGGAGATAGAAGAAAAATGAGAAAGAATTAATTAAATAATCTCGTCTAATACATATTTTGCAAGATTGAATATATTTCCATGCTATATACATTTGAATCGAAAATAATTATTATACCTAAAAAATTCATTATATCTTTATTACTATTATTTTTTTTATTCTAATCCTCTTTTAAGTAAGAATACGAGGATAATTTCTTATCATTCTTTTATACTCCGATATTATTTTATCAAATATAATTATTTCATTTTATTCACATTCTCTTCCTCTTTTTAATTTTATACTTAATAATTTTATATATTAAACTTCGGCATTATTCTCAAAGAACGGAAAAGAAAATGATGCTCAAGTATGCAAAAACAATGTTACAGGTTTTACTGTGGAAGCTTGCTTCTTTTCGGCTTCACAACTGCAGCATGTTGGCCCCTGCAATGTCATATTAATTAATATGACAATAACCAACAAAAGCTAGAGAATGGGGTTTTGAACTCTTTGCCTTCATGCACTCATCCCAACTCATTTAGCTTCTCGCTTGTCCACATCTAGCTAATCCTCTATACGCAATTACAACATCCAACTAAAACTAATTAAGTTGACTTAACTGGTCTCCATTTAAATTAAGTTGAATTTTCTTTATTTGTTTGTTGTTATGATGAACAGGATTCGCACAGACAGACGCTATACCAATTTGACTTATATGTCAGCTGGCACTGTTAATTCAACTCAGATTTCGCCCATAAGTCAATAAACTATTAAATTTTACGTTAAATTTTGAATGTATATGTGACAGGATCAAAATTAAAATTGTTTTAGAAAATAGAAGATTAATAGAGGGACAAATTGAAACTTTTAGGACCAAAAATATTTATGCCTAAAAATTGGCACTGATGAAAATATTCATGGGTGGGTATAATATTATCGCCGTCACGTGTGTGGCTACCATCCAATTCCTCTTGCTTAATTTCAACGTAAAAAGTTTGATTAGTGCAGATAGGGTTTTGTCATACTCATAAGTATATGGGGTCAGCTAGGGAAATAGTATTCCACACAGTGCATTCAGTTTGTTTGTCTTTTTAACTTGTCCCTTCCTTTGTGGCTTTGTCATCAAGTCACGTGAATGTCTTGCTTTCTGCTCTGTGTAATCAACTTGGCCTCACCTCTCTGCCCTTTATATGAGTTTTACCATTCTTATTATAGCTCAGAACCATTTTTCCTTCTCTTTCAACTTTTCTTTTGGGACAAAACAAGACCACTCTCTCTCTGATCTGTCAGTGTGAGTTCATGTGTGTGCATACATGATACCAACTTATCGCTGTTCATCAGTGGTGCCTTCTTCGATGCCTTTTTATCTTAATGATGGAGATCAAAATCACGAAGCCTCTTCTTCGTCTTCTTCTCTACCATATCCACATCATGATCAAACATTGAACCACTTACAAACTGATCACGAAGGGGTGAGAGATATGAATATCCCTTTTAATCTCCAATAATTACTAGCTATGAAGAATATGATATATTATTTTTTTATTATTTTTTTCTCTTTGTTAATTTACCTTATCAATTGATCTCTTTTATGTTGTGATCTTTATCAGGCCGAGACGATTGTTACCCCTTCTGGTAGATCATGGAAGAAAGAAGATAGGAATGATCAAATCAATGAAGGATCAGTGAAGTGGATGTCTTCAAAGGTGAGAATGATGCGCAAAATGATGGTTTCGGATCAAACTATGCACAAGTTTGAAGATCATCCGAAGGAGCCGTTATTATCATCTCCAGCAACTGATAAAAACAGCTGCAACAGCTCTTTCTCAAACCACGATAATAATATCAGTGTTAGGGTTTGTGCTGATTGCCACACTACTAAGACCCCTCTTTGGAGGAGTGGACCAACAGGCCCTAAGGTATGTATCTATATATTTTTCTTCTTCTTTTCAAACGCTTCTTCCCTTGTGGATTATAAACAATTTCACAGGCTTTATGCTAATAACACCAATCTACCACAAAATAAGCTCTTTGAGCACCTATATTTCAAAATTGAAATTGTATTGCGTATGCAACACTTCAAGGCACCACATATTTTGTTGTGTTGCAGTGTATCGTATCCCTTATCCGTCCGTGTTTCTTTAGATTTCTAGGCTTCGAAAAATCAATTGAATTCAATCACATATCTGGGCCAAATATATTATATTGAACAACCATTTTGGTGCAACAGTCACTTTGCAACGCGTGTGGAATTCGACAAAGGAAGGCGAGGCGTGCCATGGCTGCAAACGGCACAATCCTGGCACCCGAGGCTCCTCCTGTGAAGGGAAATAAGGTACACAACAAACAGAAGAAGCCACAGTTGAAAAAGAAGCGAAAGCTTGGAGTGAAGGCATGTCGAGGTAGAAAGAAGTCTGGATTGGAGGATTTCGCGATAAGCTTGAGCAGGAACATGGCTCTCCAACAAGTTTTCCCTCAAGACGAAAAGGAGGCTGCCATTCTGCTTATGGCTTTATCTTGTGGCCTTGTTCATGGATAAGGTTTCTGGCCTTCGCTGGTCCATTTTCAGATCATTATCTTTTTGTCTTATTAACAGTTGGAAGTTAGAACTTAATTTGTTAGGATATAAATGTGTGAGATCAATGGTTGTGAGTGCGAGAAGAGGATGAAATTAGTTAATAAGGAAATGATAATAGGGAAAGGGAGGGATAAGAGGACAATAAAGTTGTGGGTGATATTATGAACGCACGATATTGCTAGATTTGAACTGAACTAGAGACAACAATGAAATGTGGGTCTCTTTGTTCATGAAATTTCTCTTTATCTTAGCGAATTTAATAAAATTTTCACGGATTTTATGCTTTATTTGTATTTAATTATCGTAGTTGTGATTATTGTGAAGAATGAATTGTCCTAAGAGGTTAAGGGGGAAACTTAATTAATAATATATAACAGTATTATTTTATAAAGCACGGACTACTAAATTATAAAATTAGAGTTGCGTGACCCACATATTATACTCATATCAAATTCAATTTATATTTAGACAATTGTCTCCTGCACGGTGCATGTATGTACTGTTGTCAGCGTATGTGCTTTAGGTATTACTAATATCACTGCCAATTATATCCGAGCCTGATTCATTAGTCTTTATATTGTGTGTAAGCTAGCCAGATTGGTACAAAATATTTTAGGACTGTTACTATATATATATATATATATATATAAGGAGTGGTCTGAGTATATGCTTTAATTGTCAGTCTAAAATTTCCTAAAGCACTATGAAAATCAACGGTTGTCTTAAAAAAGAGTATCATGACTATGGCTATATATGGAGCTTCATATGAGAAAGCAACAGCACTAAGTAATACTTTTTCTTCCCCCCACTGTTCTCTTTAGTTTAAACTTTTCAGATTGAACTAACCAAAGATCTTTGAGGATGGATTTGGTGTTGCGCAGCACCAACAACATTAGATTAAAAAAAAATAAAAAATATAATAAAAAAAAATCTAATCCCCCTATTTGGAGAGTCAGGATTTGCACAGCACGCCAAGTACGGAGTGCTACGCAATAGAGAAGTCGAACGCAAGATCTTCTCAATCATGACAGTGATGATTCGTGTAGCTTTTTTGTGTGGATACCCTCCCAGAGCATTGTACAGATCTTGTCTTAAACATACAGGTATAACCTAAATAGGTCATTTAGATTTTTTTGAAGTATTTTAAGAGATAAAATAAATAAAAAAGTAAATGAGACCTACATTTGTCATATGGGTCTCATATAAATAGGTCTCACTTTTTTTTTTCTCTTCACTTTATTTAAAATATTTTAGATAATTTATTCTCATCTTGAGATACAAAATTAATGGTTGTACAAGAAGAATGGTACCTCCAATTCTCTTTAATTAAATTTGCATCAGAAAACCTTTGATGCATGATGGCAATAATCAAAGTTCAAAAGATGAAGAAAAGGTAAAACTGATCAGGTTGGAGTTAACTATAAAACCATGCATTAGGACTTGGAGATATTTCCTCACTTCACCTAAAGTATTTTAGATGATTCATTCTTGTCTTGAGATACAAAATTAATGATTGTACAAGAAAAATGTTACCTCCAATTCTCTTTAATTAAATTTACACCAGAAAACCTTTTATGCATAATGGTGAAAATCAGAGTTCAGATGAAGAAAAATTAAAACCTATCATGGCAGAGTTAATTATAAAACCATGCATTAAGACTTGGAGATATTTCTTCACTTCACCTAAAGTATTTTAGATGATCCATTCTTGTCTTGAGATACAAAATTAATAATTGCACAAGAAAAATATTACCTCCAATTCTCTTTAATTAAATTTACACCAGAAAATCTTTTATGCATAATGGCAAAAGTCAGAGTTCAAAAGATGAAGAAATTAAAACCTATCGTGGCGGAGTTAACTATAAAACCATGCATTAGGACTTGGAGGCATTTCCATGAACGCCTGAAGTCCAATCAAATGCTTTCAAGGGACAAGAGGCTATGCTCGCAATTTCACGAACAAGGAGCACGTGGGAAGCAAGAAGAACTGGAAGACGAGGATTTTGGAAGGTGTAGCTTAAGTGGGATTTTAGTAAGCAAGGTTGTTTTGTTGCTTTCTGTAATTTCCATTAGCAAAACAAGCCTAAAGCCTGATTCTCTGAGAGGAATTCAATTTGTCGATGAAATGGATGAGTTGCCCTCTGTCATCTTGGGTTGGGACCGTCTTTGGAATGAAACGGTGGTCAGGAGGAGAATCAGAAGCAGTAAGAAAACACGAGAGGGAGTGAGACTTAAGGCAGCAAGAATGTTAAAAAATGGAGTAAATTACACCGGCGTGTCTTGATAGGTTTGTTAAAATTATATGACTTTTTTTACTTCCAACATATATGTAAAATTTTTAAAAATAAAAGTTATGTTATATTTTAGTTTTATTTTATTTTATTTTTGACTAAAATATCTTTTATTAAGTTAAATATACAAATATGTATTATATTTAAATATGTAAAAGGAAAAATAAAAAAGAGTAAATTTGTTTTTATTAAATTTATTTGACATATTTAGATATAGTACATATTTATATATTTAGGATTATAAAAATTATCTTAGTAAAAATAAAATAAAATAAAATTTGACTAAAATGTACGTTTTGAAAATAGAAAAGAAATTTGTATAATTTTGATAAAATTTAAGGATGTCTGTGTAATTTATTTCAAAAATTAATGAAGATGTTTTAGCAATTTTATATTTTTAAAATTAGAATTAACATTAAATTTAAACGATTAAAAAAAGTTATTACAATAGGAAGCAAAGATCATGTAAGTAAAATTTCTTCTATTACTTGTCATAACTTCTACATTTAATTTTCATGTCCAATTTAGTCATTTCTAATCAATTTTGGAGGTGCTTATAGGTTTTTTTTTTTTAATTTACAAATTCATTAAGTTTAAATGTAACTTTTCAAATAATCTTTCAATAACTTTATAATGTATATTTAATTATTTATAAGAAACTTTGTATTAGCATCTTCTTAATAGTAATATGAGAAGGATTCAATTGACTAAAATTTGACACTCCTAACCGCTTAATAATCTATTATAAAAATTTGACTTTTATTAATCCAAACATTTAATTAGGAAGCAATAACCATATTAATCTTTCATATCAAATAAATCTAATCACATAGTCAATAATTTTTTATACTTGAATATATATCATACGTTAATATTTAGATGTATTGATGAGGCATCAAATAATTTTAAATTAATGTCAAATTTTGTGAAAACTGTACTCAATAACGGATTCCTCTGGTAATATACCATTTAATCACACTAATGGTAAGCGAAAGCGGGAGGGTTCCTACTATGAAGAAGACCAACTTTTGCGGAGTATGAAGAAAGATAAAGGGACGGAAATTATTGAGGAGAACATGGACGACACTATGGCTGCAGTTCATTAGGACAGTAACTTTTGCGTATTACAGCCGAAGAATAAGATTTGATTTACATAACAGGCCTTACATATACATCAAATCTGAATCCTTAAATTAAATGCACGCACGTTTAACGTCCGGAAATTTTTCAAAAACAAATGGGCAGGCTGAAATGGCAGAAAGGTGTAGAGAGCAAGCATTTAAGTTAAGCCCATCAAGAGAGGCCTGGGTAGGCCCAAACGGCAACATAATTCGGGTCCTTATCAAAAGCCCAAAAATCCGAACAAAGGGACATTAGGATTCACAGGAAACTTTTGGGTCAAAGATGCAGCTAGTGTCCCACCACACCCCTTGGATCTTGCTGAGAGCCTCGCACCATTAACATAGCCTGATAGGAACAAGCGTTATGAAAAGTTGGCGTTGCTTGGTGCAACAAGGGCTCACCTTGTGTTATCATGAGGTGGGCACCCGTCTCTTTTCTCCTTCTGTTATTCATGAAATTCGAGATAATGGATAATATTTGATGCTTTTACATTAAATTCTAGTTTGTCTCTTAAACACTGCTTTGGCAGTCTTGTAATTCAGTTCTCATACAGACAGACGCGCACACTCACTCACTCACTCAAACTGCCAGACCTAAGAAACAAGTGCTGCAGTGAAGACAGTCTACAATCTTATCAAGATAGAAATGCCGCATCTTACACTAGTATAAAGTAAACCACGATTCAATTCGTGGGACTTAGCATCGTCTGAAAAAGTTGCAATGCAATGAGAAGAGAAAATTGCATGGTTGAAAAACTAAGCAGTGCTATAATATTTTAGTGCATTAGAACACATTTGAGGGGACTATCTAACACATTTGAGCTGCAAACCTCTATTAGGTAACAACCTGCTCACCACCACGCATACAGCCCTTCTTGCCCCTCTGGATTTTTGAACCGTGAAAGACCTCGTCACTATGAATTCACAGGTCTTCCATTTAATTTGGGGAAAGGGTCTTGCTTGCTCAAAACAACCACTTTGCTCTTGTGAGCGAAGTAACCTTTTACAAGATTCTTATATATCAGTATGGCCATGATACACTCTACCTGCAAATAACAGCATAAGTAAATAACTAAATAAATATTTGAAGCAGCTATACGCTCTTTTTATCTTCTCTTTTAGAGAGATTATAACAACTAGGTTGTAGAAGAAAAGCGGGGAAAAATATCAAAGTTACCTCATCCAAATCCATGTCCATTTCAAGCCATTTCAATGCTTTCACAATAACCTCCAACTTCACCTGGTGAGCTTTGCTCGGGTCCTTTTGCTTTTGAATGACGTAACTGTGATGTTACCATGGGATAACGAGAAATTAGTTATTTGAGTAACTTACAGAGTGACCAATTCATTTATCAACCCCAACAAACATGGGAGGGTCCAAGGTGATATTGGAACCTTACATTTTCTTTATCAATCTCTGGTATACTTGAAGTTCTAACTTCTCTAGGACAAGATATACACCTGATCTCAAGAACCTACAAAAATAAATAAATTTGATTATATTCTCCAAATGAATCTTGTGATAACACCAATTTGATGAGTAATTTTACCGGTCCTCGTGATCTTGGAGAGCACACCGAAGAAGTCGAAGATCACCCCTTCTTAAAGCTTGCACAATATTACTGTACTGTCCAAAAGTTAAAAAGAGTATTTATATTAACACTTGTAAGACACATAAAGTTGCCAATACTACAAATTTCAACTAGCGGATGGAAGCCACATTAATGTATTCCATTTTGGTTTGATTTTTCTGATTTAGCTCACTAATCAAGCATATCAACTAAGTTGGCCAAGAAACTTTACTTTCCCATTAACAAAAACGAGATAAAAAGGAATTCCCACTAAGCCTAACATACCTCAGGTAGGTTGTACTTCTCCAAGAGCCAATCTCTGGGTAAAATGCCAATTGAAAGCTTCACAGGAATTAGATATTTAAGAATCATCCTATGTTCAAAGAAAAGAAATGGGGGAAAAAAAAGGTATGAGTGACACAACGTGGAAATATATGAAATTCAGGGAAAATATCTGTCATGGTATCCAAAATTCTTCAATGCAGCAAGGCTATCTAGCCAAAGCAGTGATCATCATATTACCCATAAATAAATAAATAAAAGGAAGTAAAAATCAGATAACCAAAGAGCCAGATGTATCTGAAAGTAATGTATCATTATAAACACGAGTTATGTTTCTTTCCACACCTTTACACCTCTCACATCTGACATTTATTTTTATTAAACCAATGGTGATAAATAGTGATGCAAAGAAGGTGTAAACTAAGTGGTGTTAAACATAGTAGTCAAATCATAATATAAATAGGAAAACATATTTCTGATTCTGAATTGTAAGATTCAAGAACAAATTGAAAAATAGTTTGAAATATATAATGTAAAATATGTATCTAGATATAGCATAATAAGACATCCAAGATAATAAATTTAACTTAAGATTTAACGAAAATAATCAACCATAAGTCTTAAAGAAGTCCTAATTAACCTTTGAAAATTGTAGGAAAAGTGAGAAGAAGCCAAACTTGCGTTGTAAAGAAGGGTTTTCACTGAAATAATAGCCACCAGAATCAACAAGGAATTCTGTTCCAGAGGGAGAAAGACACTAGTGATGTAAATTTTCTATTCCCCTGGTTACTGTTAGAGTTAAAAGTCTCTGTCCTTTAGTATCCCCCCCCCCCCCCCCCAAAAAAAAACCCCAAAAAAACCTTAAAACATACTGAGACGAATTGTTTTTGACCTTCTGAAACTGTTGGATTATTTTTTATAAAAGCAGAAATCTTTTTTTCTTTTCTTTTCTTTTTTAACAAAAAAACCCTCAGACTAGTCTTTTTGTGCCTTTTGAAACTTTAATAGGTTTCTTAATTTTTGTAAAAAAGGACAAAAGTCACTGGTCATTGAACTTGAGTTGCATGGGGTCCAGAATTGCCAATTGTCCAATTCTGATCATGATTCGAAAACATTTTCGATTCACCCAGTTTATCTGTATTGCAGGGGGTAAAAGAATTGTTGCAAGTCGAGCATTGTTTTTATATAAAATTTTTTATACATACAAATACTTGTATATGGCTTCCTTTAAGCACTGTCTTTTGACAATGAGATAATCAAAGTAGCAGAGTCCTTCAGGTTTTACAACCTTATCCCTACCAGTTTAGGTAGCAAGAACATGGAATACGATATGGTTTTGCAAAAGGCTGATTTTGTCAGTTTAGGGACACAAACACTTAGACACATCAATCCCATTGTAAGTCTATTAGATGATATCCACTAGCCTAGTAGTTGCTTTGGATTAACAGTCCAGCTTGTTGATAAAGAAGCCTCAATAGACACAAGTACATGTATTGATCAACAGGATTTTCTACTTCTATTTAACCCTTTTACCAATCAACTTTTTATTTCTTTTTAATTTATAGCTATTCAACCTCCAAAAGATTTATTCACTTATCTAACTAATAATTTTGTATTTTTTGACTGAAAGATAGCAGCAAAATTTAAGAATAAATAAATATGGGTAATGTGCCACCAAACAATCATGTTTTAAAAGCTAACACACACATCAAACAAATCAAGCCTTACCCTATCTACAAAAATATGCATATTTACTGTCACATGGATGGTATTATTGCAAGCAAATTATATGTTAATTTAACCGGCTAAAACTTCCCCCCCTGCAAATGCCATATACACAGTTAGCACACCTGAACCAAACCTTATATTGGCTTCACTCTGAGGGTTGCAATGCTTCAAGGCATATGATAATTTATGATCAGCCTGTCAAGTCATTTATGTAAACTATAAATATAGACTTCCAAAAATTGAAGCATATCTTTCATGTTCATACTACTGCACAACTGTCACCTGTATAGCTAAGACTCACGTGAAAATGGAGATGAAACATCCATGAGATAAATTAATAAAATTTAAGCAATATATTGATCCAATTTATCTTAGAACAATCATAAAAGAATACAGTGTTCTGCTGAAAATAGAATTACCTAGATGTAAGGCATAGCCTACAACGTAATAACATACTGGAAAAACAGAAATCTAACAAGCAGATCACGTATCAGACTCAGAACATGCAGGCAGCTCATAATGATCTTAAAAGAATTTAAAATTACTTACAGCAGGGAAATTTTCATTGAATACTTCAAGGCGACCAGTATAGTACATGTAAGTGACCTGGAACCAAACATCAAGGTAAGCACTTTTGAGAATACTTACATGTACTAATTGAAGTCCAACACTAACCTTGTCACTTTTAGGAAATTCTTCAAAGTCAAATATGCGTGCAGTTTCAATGCTTCGTATTACACTGCGGCACAGGTGAACCGTACCAAGCTGTAAAGCAGTAGTAGGAAATATATCAGTATGTAACTTCAATCACAGATGTCATTCTGGTCCTAACCCCACCCTTATTTGATCCCAGTGAACATGTCACAAATTTGATAAACTCTGGTAGCTCCAAGTTCAGCTCAGACTGGTGTCATTGCACGTCAACAAAGGAGATCAAACTAACTTTCAATAACTGTCAATGACTAATATTGAAGCAAAAGGTACAATAAATGTCACCTTAAAGTAAATCTTGAATAGTTGACAAGTTACATATAATGCTCCAACACGCTTTGGTCCTTTTCCCTAGAATACAAGAAAAGCTACGAAAGAGTAAGCAGAGCTGATCTAAAAATCAAACACCACACAAACACCTTGACACAGCATGCTAAGTATTTTCTTCTTCTTCTTCTTCTTCTTATTTTTCCTTCTGTTTTGTTTTTTTTTGGGTGATAAAAAGCGCATAAGTATATGTTGCAAAAGGCTAATTCTAAAGGGGAAGAAGAGTTAGACCATGCTGCGGGAAGCACTAAAATATTTCTTTGGAGATGGCTAATAAACAGGATTAATTAATTACAAAGTTTATTTGCTATCTAAGATGGGAGAAAGTTAACATGTAGAAGGCATAATACATGATGTAGCGTAAAATTATAAAATGGCAGTAATAAGTAGCATCATGTTATTTTTCAACGAGAGAATATTGAGCCTCCAATCATAGTTGGGTTTTAAAAACTAAAAAAAAATTCAAAAATTAAAAAGACCAAATTGAAAAATGAAACCTAAAGGTGAAATTAGATTTCAAATGAAAATAAGTTCGTGCCAAGAAAACTCGTATTAGCGACATATAGGATAAACTTATATAAATTATTGTTGGACTAACCAACTAAGCATCTCCAACAGGAAACATACCGCAAGAACACCAAAAACTTTCATAAGGAACGAACCAGCTCCTTTCAACTTCTCGGGAGATTTCCCATTTGAAGCCAATTCTTTATCAGCCTAAAATAGGAAAGAAAACAAAAATACTTCACCCATTTTCTACATCATATAAAACATCTAAACTTGATCAGACAAACCCACAAGCGAATCTTTCAGAATCACACAAGTATATTCCATATCATACCCTCTCCGCAAGAACCCTAATTTCGTAAACAATCACGTACAACGCTTCCAAGGCCCATGCTGATTCCCAATTGCGAAATTCCTGGATGAAAGCACTTAATTCCAGCCAGTACAACAACCATTTCAAAGTTAGAAGATCATTTTTTTCTTACAACATATAAATTTATACGAAGGAAGATGAATGCAGAAAAGGGATGGGAAGTGAAAATACTTGGCAGATTTTTCGAATGCTTGATAAGCTTCAACCAAATTACCCTGTTTATAATTTTGCAGGGAGCGGAAAAAAGGTACCAGAATTTCTGCGTACGGATAGTACTTATCGGACTGTTTGATCAACCTATTAGCATCCTAAACAAATACCCAAACATTCTCCAATAGATGAATTATCCCCTTGGTACCTCCATCAATAAACTAAATTCACAAGAGAGATTGAGAGTGGGAGAGACCTGGAAGAGGTTGAGGGCGTCAGCTAGAGAGAGAAGGAAGGGGGAGTTGGAGGAGAGAGAGAAAAGCGACTTCAGGGAAGCCCCATCTTGAGATGAAATGGCGTCGCAGAAGCGATTGAGATAGTCAGTTATCCTTCGGTGTGCTTCCCCCATGCTCATGTAAGCCATGGCTGCTTGCTTGCTTCTTCCACTCTCTTCAATATCGATTGTGACCAGCTTCGATCTCGGGGTCTTTCATCAGGACACTCTCGTTGGACTTTGTAGACGACATCGTTTTAGGCTTCAGTTGCGACACTGAAAGTTGGGCTTGCCTGTGGCACGTAGGCCCATTTACACCGAATATTAGGCCCAAATGGTCTGAACTCTCGACGACGCTAGTGTTGCGCTGCCTCTATTTACTCTCTCTCTCTCTCACATCAAAGTGGAAGCCATTGCCGCGCGAAGAGAACAATCTGGAGAGGATAGCAAGTGTAGCAGCAAAGTTAAGGCATTCTTTTGGAGGCGGAGCTCCTGTTTCTTCGACCTTTAACTTGGTATGTGAAAGTTCATAGCGTTTTATTCAATTCGTAAAGCCACATGTTATAACCTCGACTTTATCTCCTTTTTTATTCTTCTTTTCCATGATTCATTTTTCTCGTCCTTCGTGGTTGAGATTGGAGTTTATTTCTTTGTAGTTCTTGCAATATTGTATGTAGATAATCATTTTTGGTTTTGTTATGTTCCATTTATTTATTGGCATAAACCCTTCTTTCCATTTTTGCAGTTTGTTATGGACGGCGGAGATAACATTTTAGATGCCATTCACGAAGAGTGTAGCTTTGATGATGTTGACGACGATGTTGAGATGCTCGATGTTGAAGAAGGAGAGCTACTGGACCATGATTCACAGAATGATATGGGGCAAAGCAGTAGAGGAGATATCAATATAGCAAATCAAGAATCTCAGAGTAGGAACCGCAAGCGTAGAGCTAATAAGAAGAAGAATAAGAGGAAGAGGAAGGGTTCAGGATCCATTGACATAAACAGGTTTACCCTCTACCTCATTGGAAAGATTTTTAAGTTTGCCTTCAATTATGTACTCTTTTTTGAAAATATGATGATTGGTCATATCTGTACTCAGTTATTTATTTATTATCATTATTTTTTTATACCCAATTTCAATTAGATTCATACTTATATCAGCAAACGTAAAAAACTACATTCAATCGAGTGGTGTGGAATTACTTTTCAACCTGAACGTTACACTTGTTAGTGATGTAAGCCGCTTGACTCTGGGTATGTTAGGGAGTCGGGAGGAGAAGGGAAGGAAGAAAGGGGAAAGAGATGGTTAAATGATAATTTCCCTTACTCTTGTCTGGGGAAATTTTCACCCCCAAAATGCTCCAAATTGAGGAAAATCGAAAATATAGAAGAGGGAGGACTTTGGAGGATTTGGAAGGTTAGTTGAAAATCCTTCATCATTCATCCCACCTTATCAACAAATCCCAAACAAGGGAAAGGTTGCAATCAAACGTTCCCTTCCCTTCCATTATTACCCATTTTAGGGTATATTTGGGAGTTGGGAGGGAAAGGGAAGGGAAGGAATCTAAAGAAAAAGAAAGGTGAGAGAAGGGAGGGGAAGGAATGGTTAAATGTTAACTTTTCTTCTCCTTGTCTGGATGTTTAAAATTAGTAAGGTAATAAACTAAAATGTTTCAATCAAAGAAAATACTTTTTTTAATATATTTTTACAAGTTTATCTCTCATTAAAGTGATTGACTATAAGAATTTGGTTTATTAGTATGGAATTTTAAGATATAATGAATAAGATAATACTTAATAATTGGTTTCTCCTCCAAAATCAACCAAATTGGGGGAACTTAAAATTATAAAGAAGGGAGAATGTTGTAATTTTAGTTAAAAATAGTTCATTCTCCTTCTCTCTTTATAACAAACTCCTAAACAAGCGAAAGGTTTCAATAAAACGTTCCTTTCTCCTCCATTATCCTCCATTGTGGATGGCTGAATGAACTAGGTTTCCATTGTAATTCAGTAGTATTTTAAATTCTATTATTAAAGTTGTTAGGTATCTATGATTTTGTATTCCTTACTTTCCTTTCATGTTGTTATTCAAAGAAGCATTAATGACTGCTATTTTCTTATCCTGACTTCTATACAGTCCCCCAACTCAACTATAATGGAGAGGTATTTTCATAATGTGGCGGCCATCCCTTCCATATTATTGAATTTAATAAATTATGTAACTTTCAGGTTTGTGTTAGATACGTGTCGGCGATTGAAAGAGAGGAAGTCATACATGGTATACACAGCTGTAGGTTGCCTTGGGGTCTCTGCATTAAGCGACCTCATCAAAGAGGTATTAGAACCTTTTAGGTGTTGCAATTTTGGTTTCATATTGAAAGCTTATTTGCTCAATCAGTTTGTCTAACAAACTAAGGCTTTGTGTGAAACATCATGGCAACTTGGAAGTTGGAAAGAAACTGAAGAACCATGTACAGAATAATGCATTTTGTGACTTTAATAATATGCATCATAGTGTTTAATGTAACCAAAAGCTGGAAGAGGTTTTACTTTTGAAGCAATATGTCTGCTTGAAGATATCATGTTTCCAGGGCATGTCTCAGTATTCTTAATTTTCCTTCACCAAAAATTGAGAGGAGTTTCACTTTTGATGTTGATTTTAGTATCCAAATACTAAATATGTTACCTATATGTACTGTCTTAATTTCCAATCCTTTTCTGTTCTTCTTACACTGATTTCTCAATTCTAAATCCTTCTGTGTCCTTATTGATGTATGGGGGTTTTTGTTGCTAGGATTGATTGTCTACTATAAGTATGTTGTAAAAACTTTGTACCTTTCTTTTAAAAAAAAAAACACAAACACACAAAAGAAAAAGAACACACACACACGCACACACACACAAAAACTTTGATCCTTGAGGTATGATTCTCTGCACCATGCGCAGTTGTAAACATTATCTTTTTAATTTCTGATTCATCTTATATCTACCTTTTGAACACCTTAACGGATGGTTTCCAAAAATGTAGTTCTGACCTTACAAAAGTTTCTGGGTTGTGTTGTATGGTCCTATAGCTACTATCTGGATATTCTTCAACTTCACTCACTGGCCTCTTCTGTTAATCGTTAGTTAAAATGGGCATTACATTTGAAAAAAAAAATCTCTTTTTCTTTTTTTTTCTTTCTC
Source organism: Erythrophleum ivorense (assembly GCA_026724425.1). Lineage (NCBI taxonomy): Eukaryota > Viridiplantae > Streptophyta > Magnoliopsida > Fabales > Fabaceae > Erythrophleum > Erythrophleum ivorense. The sequence continues at coordinate 43,331,751 of JAIUCV010000005.1, forward strand.
TTTCTCAAATGGATGTGTGCTTTGTCCTGGAAGCAGACATAGTTTACCCGTTTTTTCTAAGGAAAGGTGAGAAATTAGACTCTACCTGATTTGGACAGGCCTAGAGCTGATGATGCTTATCCACTCTTCTCTAGAACCACTCAACCTTTCATAATTTCTGATGCACAATTTTGTGTCCCTAACCTTGCAGATTTTTTTCTTCCAGAAGCTTGTTTGCCTCTTCCACTCCTGTGCTTGAGATCTGATGTTCCTGGCTGAACCACTTCATCATTTACTAATTGTGAAGGTTGATATTCATTTCTTCCATTCATTTTGTTGGTCTCAGTGCATATATAGAAAGCGTTTTCACTCAAAGAATTGAATTTACTGGCTGTTCACTAAGTCATGTTTGCTCACCTAATGGCCACCAGTGTCCAAGCTATGGTTAGATCTCTCTAGATATATAGTATATTACATTGAAGATTATCTTATTGTTACTTCACTGATGACAAGACCTCTGTTTTATGAATTCGTTATGTTTTTTCTTTTACAACTTTTAATTAATTTTTTTTGCTGGTGCAAAGTATAAGATCTTAGTTTAATTATGCCCAAGCAGCAGGAATTTTCCTAATGGCCTGCCTTTAGTTTATATGAGTTTATCCTAAATTTAGGTGAATCACCCTCAATATTTTGTTCGACTGAACATTTGTTTGAAAAGCCATTGGTTTTTGGCCATCTGCTACCTAAAATCTGCATCCTTCTCTTGCTCCTGGATTTCTATGCTGGCGTGATTAAGTTAGGACTTTTTGGCTGAGATTTTGGTATATCATGACTTACTAGAATTTGAGTTTCTCTCCTTTTCTTCTTTTTCTATTTGGCATAGGGAATTTGGGATTATAATTGTTATGTATTTGTGTACCATGTACTCTTTAAGCAATTGAAGTGGATGACGTCCATTGTTTCTATATTATGTATAAATGGGATATAGTTTACTTGTATCCTAGAAAAATAGGGCCATTTTAATTTTGGCTTTTGGTTCTTTTCTAATCTGTCCAATTTGATTCGTCATAAAGTTGTATAATGAACTGTTAAAACTGCAGGTTGATGCAATACAAGCTTGTGGAGGCCAGATGACTGCCGATGGTAGACGATTCCGGACAGGTGGTGGTATATTGTGGAATATCATTAAAGTTCGAGAACCAAAAGCCTACAAAGAGATAATGAGAAAAGCGAAGGACTTTGAGGTGTGTGATTAATTTTTCTAGTGTAGATGCACTGTTTTAATTTTAAGATTTTTGTTGTAATGTATGCAAAGGGGGGGGAGTGATATGTATATGTGGTCTACAAATAAGGAAAGGGGTAGGAAAAATGTGCTCTCTGTAAAGAAGCTCACCTATTAATTTATTACTTGGGTTCTGAGGTGAGCATGAAAACTATACAAAAATTTATTGATTACATACTTGGTGCAATGATTTTTCAAATTACAGGCAAACCATCGATGGAAAATTTGTGGGTTGACTTATCAATTAGCTTTTTTTTTTATTTAAAATAAATTGTGTTTTGTTTATCCAAGACTGCTGAATTGTTTGGGGAAACATATTCCATCAAGCATATTATATACTGCCTTTGATTTTTTACATATGAGATTTAGCTTAAAGGTTCATAGGTAGTCATTCATTATGAGTAACCGAGCCTCTGCATTATCTTAATTTAAGCTTAGATGATACTTTGACTTGTAATAGTTGTTCGTTATTACTTATCAAGTTTATATAAACTCGCAGAAGCAATTCAGACGGCCATATGCTAAGCAACTATCCGGGCAAAAAAAAGAGGATTCTTCTGAAGAAGTGGCCTTTTCATTTGCTAAAGGGACTCAGGACAATATTTTAGACAGTGCTTTTATTGCATCTCCAATGCAAAATCAACATGAACCATCTGCTTCCGAAGAGAAACGAACCTCTGTCCATGATAGATTGAGGATACCTGTTTCATATGATGATGACCTGCTCGGACAGAGGGCAAATAATGATGCAACCTAATCGTGGAGCAAAAGAGCCCTTCATCGATTCATATTTTTCCCCCTCATAGATGGAGAGGCCTACCAATGCATCTCTTTCCTATTTCCTTTTGGATTGAGCGTCGAGCGGCCTCCTTATGTTTTATTCATCAACATTGCCATAAGGATTTTTTCAAGGATCTTGCCCTCTGTGATTTTTTTTTTTTTGGGAAAGAGTTATTCATTTACTTTTTAATAGTAATTGCAAAATCTTCTTTCGTGAATTACTTTGTGAACATGGATAAGGTATATATTCAGATGGGATAGTGAAGTTAGTTTCTTATCAATATCGGGTTTTCTTTTGGTTAAAATATTATGTTGGTTCTCATGGTTTTAGACAAATTTTAATTTGGTTCTTATAATTTAAAAAATTATGATTAAGTTGTTATAATTGTAAAAACTATTAATTTGAGCCCAATTATAAAACTTTCGTCATCAATATGTTGCTAAATTTTATCGAAAGGGTTAATCAGTGTCATTTTTAGTATTTTAAATATACATAACTTATATGAAGAAAGGAATGTAAATATATATTAGAGTAAAATTTGCTCATGTATGCCATGTGATGCCACCAATTATAAGGGTTTATTTGAGAATGTTGTGGCTTTTCAAACGTTTTTTTGGGTTATAAATGTTGTGAAGTAAGTTGTTTAGAAGTGATAAAATTGATGTTGGTAAAAATCTTAAAAGAAGAAAAAGAAAGAAAGAAGGCACTTCTATAAGCAGGATTAATTGATAGAGCATTTGGTAAGAATTTTCAAAAATTGTTATGAATGCATGATAATAATGGGTCAAAGCCTGAATTTTTTCTTCTATTATTTTTTGCAATACCATAACTTGAATGAGATTTATATCAAATTATAAAAAACTAGTCTGCACCCCGTGCATGTTGCAGGGGTGGTAGGAAGATTTGTTAAAAGTAAAAAACAAACAAACCAAAAGAGAAAAGAAAAAAAAAAAAAAAGGGATCCACAAATGAACAGTAAAAACAGTGCTATAAAACTGTGAAAAGAACATTAACTTGGATTCTCTTTATATATATATAATATAAATTAGTTGAAATATGAATTGAAACGAATAATATAACAGTAAACATTAAGAACTTTATCAAACTAGGGGTTATAAAATTACAAACGTATTTTTTATTGTTCATATTATTTGGGGTATTAAAGTTGCCCCTCCACAAAAATGTCTTTTCTTGAGCTTGAATTGTTGATATTGTAAAGAGCTTTTAATTACTAATTTCAAACTTACTTAATGCTTGCCAATTGAGCCATTTTTTCTAGGTCCCAAAATGGATTTTATTGAAACTTATATAATAGATGAATAGATGCATTATAACTCAATTTTTAAATGAGTAAAATTTCATTTTAGTCCTTTGAAAATAACCCAATATCTATTAGCTCACTCAAAATTTTTTTGGAATTAATTTACTATTCAAAATTTTTATAACCCCCAATTAATATAGAAGTAATACTTAGTTGACCATATTTATTTTCTTTTAAATTCAATTTTTTTCTGAAAAAAAAATTAAAATTTCAAAATGCTATTTTTTTTTAATCTAAAGCTAAAATTTCATTTTGTTATTTTTGAGATAATCAACATTTAAATTATTAAAGTTCTATTTTAGTCATCCGAAAGATAACCTATTATTAATTGGTTTAGTCCTTTTTTTTTGGCATTACTTGAGTGTTGAAAACAATTTTTTACCCAAAAATAACACCAAGTTAATTTTTAAAGGATCAAATAACTTTGGTCCTGATGCCTATTTTGTTGTAATACCTCTAATATTATTTTAAGTAAGGAAAGGATAGGGTATTTTACCACAAGATGAATTAATACACAAATTCCTGAGAAGAGAAAAGAATTGATGTGAAGTACATAATCAAATACAATGTTTTTTTTTTTGGTGGGGGTTGGGGGGTGGGGAGAAAATATGTATTTACTTGTAATGTATTTTTTTTTTGTTTAATATTGATTGTATCATCCTAAATTTATTTTGTTTTAACCCCCTACTTTATAAGTATTACAAAGAAATGTAGGATTGACAAGCATTTGGAAGTGTGACAATAATCACCAAAAAAGGATTTTACTAAAACTTATATAATGGCTATTAAAATAGATAAATTATTACTAAAAATTTAAATAAATAAAATTTTATTTTAGTCCTCCAAAGATAATCCAATATACGTTAACTCATCAAAATATTTTTTTATTTGTTATTTTATTGCTCAAAATTTGTTCAACCTCCAAATGATAATGAGATGGTATTTATTTGACCAAATTTTTTTCATTTTAAACTTAGTAATTTTTTTAGAACAAATTAAAAGTTAAAAGCTAGTTATTTTTGTATAAGTCTAAAATTATATTTTGCCATTTTTAAGATAGCTAAAATTTAAATGAATAAAATTTCTTTTCTGCCATCCAAAGATGACTTTCTATTAATTGGCTCAATTAAAGAGAGAGATATATATATATATATATATACATTTTTTTTGCATTACTTTGTTACTTAACAATTTATTTATTCAGCCCCAGATGATACTAAATTAATCTTTTAAAGATCAAATGAGTTTTGTTTGAATGCATCTTTTGATTCAATATTTTTAATATTTTGTAAGGGAAGAGAAAATATTTCACTACAAAATAAATTAGTACATAAAGTCTTGAAAAGAGAAAAGAATTGATGTGAAGTAAATAATTTAATCCAAATTGTGGAATCCATCTTTTGATAAATAATTCCCGTATAAATCATTAATGATTATAGTTGTAAGCACTTACTAAATTAATTAAAGATTTATCTTTGATATTTTTAAAAATAATTACAAAGATAATGTTCATAAATATTATGTTAAAATTTAAATAAAAATAAAATAATTAATCAAATGATAAATATTAACGTATAAATGAATAAAAATTACACACACTTCAAAGCAAGTAACACAGTAGAGTATCCATAATTTGATCCTATTTTATCTTTAAATATTTACATTTGGATTTTACTCAAATTCTCTCCAATATCTAATTAATAGTTAACTTACTCAACTTTAACGAACAAAAAATATAGGGTTAAGATGAGACAGGTCGAATCAAAATTATTATCCTAATCCTGTGTAATAATATACTGCCTTATCTTACGTGACACACCAAACAAGTTCGATGTCGTTTTATATGGCACACCAAATAAGGTTTAAGTGGTAAAGACATAATCATGGGTTAAATTAATTTATACTAAGTTATTGTATAAATGATTAATTTAAAAATAATTACAAAAGTATATTTGTAAATCGCATGGCCACAAATAATAATTTGGCATCGATCCATCTTAAGAAGTCTCTCAATCTTATATACACACACATATATACACATATAATTAGATTCTTTGCAATTATAAAATTAGAGAGTAATATAAATAAATGAGAGTATATATTGAGCTCGTTTCCCTTCTTTACATCCATTTCTACTTTTCTTTTTATTTCTCTTCAATTATATTATATACAATCAATTTGTCACTATAAAAATTCTTAACTCATAAACACACATATTTGTAATCTTTATACTCATCAATTATTCTTTTTCAAACTATTCACTATTTTTTATACAGTGGATTTATAATCATTTCTTCCACGAGATAATTATAATTACTAGCTCTTTTCTCATTTTTGTATTATTGCATATTAAAGAGATGTGGATAATATAAATTAAAAATATTTAGATATATTTTTTAAAAAACAAATAGTTAAAGTTAAGACCTACATAAGTAAATGAATAATTTGGCACTTAAAAAGTTTTTTTTTTTAATTTGATCATTCAAATATAAAAAGCCTCTCACTTAGTCTTATTGAGGATAGTTTGAAAAGATTATGAAACTGTTTTTGACAAAGACTAATCGATTGATATGACAATTGAGAACTAACTCTTAATCAACTAATCTAATGTAAAAGGTAATTCTAAAGCATTTTATAAGAGACCTGTTAATTGGCCTAAGAAAGTAGTCAATTGGTTGGTAAAGAAACATAAAGAAATTCAAAAGTTATAATATTCTTAATGCTTGTTGAATGAATAATCATGTGCTTTCATGTAACAATAGTTGAATGATTGTTGAAATGTATAAGAAATGAGAATAAGCTCAATGAATATGATTGGAAATTGAAATTCAAACTTTAAATTTGGTGAAAAGATATGATTATTCAGAATCAATTCTACAAATAATTGAATTTGAACACACAAATACATATTGAAAATTATTTTTACATTATATACTCTTTGAAACCTATTATGAGCACTTTTGTTGAGAGAGTTTTATTGATTATTGAGCAAAACTCTCTAGGGTGCTTTTTATAACTCTTAGAAGTAAATTTGCTTGAATTGTACAACAATTAATAAAAGCAAATATTGCTTTGAAGGATATTGTATCTAACACACATTTTAAAACATTCAGTTGTGATTTCTTTTTTTATAATTATATAGCTTTTGGACATATATCCATAATAATCAAAAGGAAGGAATTGATGAGAAAATAAGAGACCAAAAAATTGGTGATTGTATTATAACAATGGTCTTATAAGGGAAATACAATAGCAAAATAAAATAAAGACTATCATGCCAAGTGGAATGAATCTTGCTTGGTTTACTAGCCTCATCTATTTTAGTATAGAGATTTTTATTTATAAACTTATTGGGCAGTGTACTAATGATAACAATCAATATAGATTGTCATGTTGAATCATATAAGATGTTTGATTAAAGTGACTAGTTATGTTTGAACAATTCTATTTAAAACAATTTAAGCAACTTGTATAATTTTTTTGTATGAAATTCAATAAATGATTGTTGTTGGATCTTTTGGGCTTTTTAAAAGTGGATTAAGCCAATTTGAATGCTTATAATTAAGAGGCTCCCATAGCAAGTTCCTTTGAGAAGCCTCTGTGACTTTTTGATACAAAAATAATGTCATTTTGGAGATAAAAGATATATGTGTAAGTGCAAATCATTAGTCAATAGTTATGTGAGATTTTGCTTTTGCCTAATGGAGAGATCAATTTGATTGGAGAAAAATTCTTTTAAGACTAAATTAAAAGATTTTATTTGTAAAGAATCACGTAGAGAGCAAAGTAATCTCTTAAGGACTAAATTCAAATATTTTATTTTAAGAAATTAAATTAAAATTTTTTAATGATTAAATCATTAATTTTATTCATTTTTTAAAATTATTTTAATGGCCGTTAACTTGTTTCTCTTCAGAACACAGTGCCTAGCCTTATCCAATGCAAAACGAGAATGGCGAGTCTGTCGAGACCCGAGGCATCATTGTCTAGCCGCCAGCATCTTTTTCCCTTCTCTTTGCCAACATGTAGGCTTTTATCATCCATCCTTCCCCGTCTCCCAATCCCACGTCGCAGTAGGGTTGCTTGTGCAAGCAGCCGAAAGCCGCTGATTCCAACTTCTAATATCTATGAGAGGTTCGTCAATTATTCCATCGTTTTTCCAGCCTTATTCATTTTCAGAACATATCGGTATTTGATGAAACATTCTAGAATTTGTCGACATTGTCGAATGGTTAGGAAAAGATATAGGAATGATTTTATTGATATCTTTTTTAATAATTGATTGGGTTGTCTTCCTGGATTACTGCATTGATTTTAGATGGTATGAGCATCATTGCTATTTTGGACATGGGTAATCATCAAATTTGCTGATTGTTGGGTGCTGCTGATAAAGGATAGAAGTTACAGGTTTTGGTTTTTGTTTTCTTTAGTGCCGAAGAACGGTTAACTTGTTCAACCCAGTTATTGGTACATAGAATGCTCATGAAAATATTGATATATTGAATGAGAAAGAGTCACTGTTTGACCATTTATATATTTGAGCTTCTTTGTGATAACCTGTATTCTATAGATGATATTGTAATTATGTTGTATTTCCAGTCTTTCCAATTTAGTTCGTTATAATCTTCTAATTCCTAATCCTCATTTTTATTTATCCCTTCCTGTTTGGTTATCTAGGTACAGAAGTTATGACGCTAAGTATTATTTTGTCACTAGGGGCTTTTGGGAACCACCGTGGTTAACATGTTTTAATGTCTCGTGGAGATGGCTTTCTCAAATCATCTCCTTTTACTTGCTATTTCTCAATTTTGTTGCCGAAGCTCACAACTATCCAGCTTCCTCTACTTATGCTTGCGAGGACACTGCCACTTACTATTCCCACGTGAAGCATTTAAGAGGTGAAGCACTGAAGAAAAAGTTGAATAGCATTGTTGCCCCACATCATTCCTTATCCTACGGAGAGGTCATTTCTGGTTTTTATTTTATATGTTGCTTCAATTTTGATTAAATCTTTGTACAACTAGATTGGTTTTGTTAAGTTCTGTATGGATTTTTAAATCTAGAGATCCAAGATGCTTCTTTAATTAACAGGTGTGGGACGCCCTCAAGTTTCTTGATGCTGCTAATGTTGATGAACCTGATGCCTCATCAGAAATGTATGGATTTACCATAAATGTTATTGCTTTACATCTCTCAAGTTGTAATATCTTATATTACCATATCAGCTGACTTTTATATTGTTGATGGTTCATGCTATGCAGAGTTGAAATATACTCCTTGAGAGTTGTCCCAAAACGCTTATCTGGAAAGCCACAGGGATGGAATAGTGAGTCAACTAATCAATTTGCTGGAGTTACCATGCTTTGATGTCAGTTACTTACTAGTCTCAATTATGTTATGTTTTTGCAGCTGTTGCTCATAACACTCAATTTAGCATGTTTATTCTTAGTTGATATTTTGATACCAAAGGCTAAAACGATAACATATAATTAGTGAGAAAAATACATGTATATCAGATTCACTTTATAGGTCATTTCAAGGTAGTAAGATTTACGCTTAACTTCTTAACCAGGTCATATTATTAGCTAAACTCACTGGAAAGATTGATACATATATAGGATAGTCCTTGAACATAAAGTATGATAAGTGACAATTTAAAAAGTTATATAATTATTGTGAATGGGAAAAGGGACCGATTTTTATCATGTGTTCAAGGGATAAAAGTTGAGCACAAGACAGCAAGAGTCTAGATTTCCTGGATCTCCTATGACGGAGTTTAAGTTATGGAAAATTCAGGAAGTTGGTTTGGATTCTGTGTGACAAAGGGCATAATCTGTGAGTCAACTACAAGGTGTTACCCAAACGGGTTTTGATACTAGTGGAACTCTTGTGTATAAAGTAACTGGTGTTGGTTATGCTTTTGTCCAGTAAGGCTTTTTCTCTGACGAACTAAGGATATAATTTAAATTGGTATTGACTGGAATGCAAAAGCAAAAGATGAAGATAAAATGTAGAAACTTAGGATCCCACAAGTCTTATCTAGATTATTTGCTTTGAAGCAAATTTGCATTGCTTAGGTTGTGCTCAATCCTTTTTTTTTTTTGTTGTGGGGTGTGCCAAAATCAACCTTCTTTATTTTGCTTGCATGGCTTGATCAAGTCCTGACACTACAGAAACACAAAGGTTTTTCTGGGAAATTTTGTGAAAATAAAAAGAAACCCAAGCCTCTTCTAGACAAGAATAAGATAAAGTAAACGCAATGATGAGTTGTAGTTCCTGAAACAAATAAATATACAATGTGGATTCACTCGTTTAATAAACATTTTGCAGGAGAGCATCTGTGGCCTCGTTCTTATGGACTAACAAATGGTCCTTCTTTAACTGATATACATAACATTCGCCCTGCTGATGTAAATGGTAAGGGAATCCACTGCTCAACATATTTGAACACAAGATTCTGATTTCAGTTAATAGTACCAGTTTCTCTCAGTCAATGCATCAAGGGGAAACAAGTACTATGGGGAATGCGATGCTAAATCAATGAAGTGTTTGAAGCCAGCAAACAAAGAAGCTGCTCTGGACACTGAAACAGATAAGGAGAGGTGGGCTCCACCTAGGCAGGTACATGCTAGAAATTTTGCTGTGGTCTGGCTTGGTAATTCCATCATATGTTTATATAGATTTGAGTTCCCCTGCCTAGTTTTAAAATTATGGCGTCTGAGCTTGGAGCATTGAATTACTAAGCCTCAGCTGTAAAGATTGCTATTAAGCTTTACTGGTTTTCATGGGCAACTTGTACCCAGAGAAGAACTAAGAATTGGTAAAAGAATCCTGTAGATATTGATGTCTCTCTGCCTGGACAATTAATTTGTTGTTGACTCAAACTTTGTTTGGGACTATACCTCTTTCATAGATATGTCTTAAAATTAAACTAACCTCAGGTTAGAGGGGATATTGCGAGGGCATTGATGTACATGGAAGTCCGTTATGGAGTTCAACAATCAGGAAGAATTTCAGTTCTCCACCTCTCAGATACTCCTAACAAAGGTACGTTAGATGTTCTTACCTTTGAATTGGTAACCTCATCTCACATGCTTTTGAGTTTTGAAGTTCCAATTTATAAACAATATCTGGATTCTGGACTGAAAATCCCATAGTGGAGTATACATCCTTTTCTTGTCCTTGTCAATGTTGATATGTTGTGTCATACTTGTTTACTTGAATGTTGATTAAAATATTAGATTTGTCATTTCATATACTATCTCATGCTAATCATGAACCTCTTGACCATAAATGTAAGAATCTGTTGGAACTTGTATTTGATACGTAGTGCAGTATCTGAAGACAAATAGAGTAGGTTGAAATTTATGTTATGTCACTTACTTCTATGCAGACAAGAAAGAGATGGGACTTCTTTCAACATTGTTAAAATGGAATGCAGTTGATCCACCTTCGAGAGAAGAGAAGCTACGAAATGAAAGAATATGCAAGTTTTATCAGCATAATCGGAATCCTTTTGTTGATCACCCGGAGTACGCCAAGCTTATATGGAAGCAGGCTGTTTCAAGGCGTACACCTAATAATAGTAATGACAATAATGTCTCAACCAAAAGAAAGTTAGAAGGAGGGGTCAATCATGACAAAATACAGTTTAATCTGACTAAGCTTTTATGTCCACAACTCCCTTAGGTATATTTGAATGGAGGAGAATGGTGCGGAAGAAGAAAATAAAAATTTCATTTAGACTTTTATTTTTTTAAAAAAATTTTATGTGGATTGAGGAGGAAGAGGAAAAAATGTTTAAATTAAAATTTCTCTTCCTTTTCCTTCTCTTTGTTTTCTTTAGTCCAAATATATTGGATGCAAAACTCTCTTGTAAACTACTCTTTTTTTGTGGCAATAGCCTACAAGTAGAAAGTTGGGACCAAAAATTTTGAGTTCTTTTGTGAAGAAATGAAATTTTGCTATGTTGTGCTCTGATGCAAATCACTTCATAGTCGGTTCCAAATCTTGGGAAAAAAAAAGGAGAGTTGTGTTAGGTAGTCGATAACTAACACAAAATTTTGTGAAATCTTTATATAATGGATCATTGATTTGTTAGAGTTAGTGTTAGGTCGTTGCTCGTAAGTAATGCGTTGTACAGTTTGACTACAGTGCCAAATGAGTAAGAGTCATTACATTGATGCCTGGGTGTAGTAAAAAATAAGTAAGAGTTTTTATATTTTTGTAAATAAATGTGAATAAAGAAGTTAGTTCATAAGAGTATAATTCATTTTGGAATTTAGAATATAGGTATATTTGTAGGTAAATCAATGAAAATAGTAAATATTATGATTATGAGGAAGATTAATTTTATGTGTTTACAAAAAATTAAATGAGTAGGAGAAAAGCTAAGGAATTAGGAACATCTAGATTTAAGCTTTAGTGCATTAGTAAGACTAAATTTAGAAATGAGATATGTATAATTATGGATAAGTATTGAAAAAATATTGTGGTGGATAAAAAGATTAAGAGATAAAATCATAGTATTAAAGTTTGTAGTGAAAAGAAAAACTTTTAATATTATTAGTATTTATACACCATAAGTAAGTTTAAAAGAACATCACAAGATAAAGTTTTAGAAAGGTTTAAAAAGTTTAGCTCAGGGAATATCATTAAAAAAAAGATTCTCTTAGGAAGGGATCTTAATAGTTATATAGGGGGTACATTTAGAGATTACGAAGGATCGTATAGGGGATATGTCTTAGGGAAACAAATATAGAGGGTAAAATTATTTTAGACTTTTCATTAGTGTTCGACTTTATAATAACTAATACTTATTTTATGAAGTGCGAGAAACACCTTATCACATACAAAAGTAGAGGTATATGTTTTCAAATTGATTTCTTTCTAATAAGAAAAATAAATTGAAAACTTTGTATGGATTACAAAGTTATACTTGGAGAGAGTTTAACTATACAGCATAGAGTTTTGATTATAGATGTTTGAGTTAAGAGGAAAGTAAATAGTAAATGCCAAGATAAGGTGTCAAGTATCAAGTGGTGACAATTGAAGGGGATAAAGAAAAGAGTTTGGAGAGAAAGATTTTGGAAGAAGGATCCTAAGAAGTATAAGGAAAAGCTAACAATATGTGGAATAAGATGGCTAAAAAGATTAGAAAGGCTACAAAAAGAGATATTTGGTGAATTAAGAGGCTTTGAACCTAAGGATAAAGAGTTTTAGTGGTGTGATACAAGTATGCAAAAGAAGGTTAAGGTTAAAAATAAGTGTTATAAAGTGTGGTCTTTGTGTAAAAGTGATAAAAGTATAAGGTAGCTCAGGAAGATACTAAGAAGACAGTGAGTGAAGCGAGAGTTGGCGTATTTGATGGGTTAGTTAAAAGTAGGAAAAAAAGGACAAGAGGCGTGAACCAAGTGAAATGCATTAAAAATAAAAAAGAAAAAAATCTTGTTCATGGAACAAGATGTCAAGAAAAGGTGAAAGAGTTATTTTCATAGGCTATTTAATAAAAGATATGTGATCTTATTGCACATAAATAGGCTATACACTAAAAAGAAAGACCAAAATTATATATTTTATCATAAAATTTGAGATTCAAAAATAAAAGAGATATTAAAGAAGATAGTGAATGACATAATAGTTGGACAGGATAATATATCTATGAATTATGGAAGGGTTTAGAAGTGAAAGGTATAAGTTAGATTATAAAGTTATTTAATAAGATTATACAGTCTAAGAAAATGTCAGACCAGTGGAGGAGAAATATTTTAATCCGATTTATAAGAACAAGGGAAACATACAAAATTGTGTAAATTCTAAAATAATTAAGCTAATAAGCCTCATTATGAAGTTATAGGAGAGGGTAATTGAGTAGATATTATTGTAAGAGACTTACGTTATGGGGAATCAATTTTATTTTATGCTATGAAGCTTGACCATGGAAATGATATATTTGCTGTGAAAATTGATAGAGGGATATTAAAAGTATCAAAAGGATTTACATGGGAAAAGGCATATGACAGGGTGCCAAGAAAGATTTTGTAAAAGATTGTAGAGAAAAAATATTTATATTGTTTATATTCGAGCAATTTAAGATATATATAATGAGGTTACAATTAATGTAAAAATAAAAGGTGGATCTACAATAAGTTTTTCAATAATTATTAGCTTGTATCAGAGGTTAACTTTGAGCATATATTTTTTTACTTTAATCTTGGATGTGCTCATTAAATATATCTAAGAGTTAAAGCTATAATGTATGCTTTTTGTAAATGATATAATCTTAGTTGAAAAGTCGAGGGAGGGAATAAATGAGAAGTTAGAGATGTGAAAATTAGTTTTCGAAGTACATGGATATAGAGACTAGCTTTGAAAGTACATAAATTTCATTTAAGTAGAAATAAAAGGAAGTATATGAAATGCAAATTTAATAAGAAGTGCACTAATTCTAATGTGAAAGTAAAAATTAAAGAACATGCCATATTAAAAGTCACACACTTTAAGTATTTTAGAAAAGTGCTTCGGGTGTTATTTGTGATAAAAGAATTCCACTCAAGTTTAAAAATAAATTTTACCGCACAACAATAAGATTTGTAATATTGTATAGGGTTAAATGTTGGGCAATAAAAAATCAATAAGAGAATAAGTTCAATGTTACAAAAATGAGAATGTTGCGTTAGATGAGTGAATACACCAGACAAGATAAAATTAGAAATGAATGCATTAAAGAAAGAATGAAGGTTGCATATATTGTGAAAAAGATTGTAGAATTATGCTTTAGATGCTTTGGACATGTGGAAAAGACCTATAAAGTCTTGGTAAAAAGAATAGATTAAATGAAAAGTGGTTCAATAGTTAGAAATAGAGAGAGATTAAGAAAAATTATAGGCAAAATCGTTAAGAGAGTTATAGATTTAAATGATTTGTCTAAAAATATGATTTATTAGAGAATTTTATAACATCATTTGATTTATATAACTAACTCTACTTAGTGAAAAAATGTTTGTATTGTTGTTGTTTTGTGAAGAAATGTAAGTTATACCTGTCCTTTATGCTTTTTAATTTCTATTAAATCAATATGGATGTATTTTTATGACTAGTTATCATTATTTTTGTTTTAAACTAATTGATTTTTGACAGCCAAATGTTTACATGTAATCAAATATGTGTGTGAAGAAAGGAGGAGGAACAAGTGGTTCCTTGGTAGAATTTTACGAAAACTTTTGTTGGGATTTAAGTGTGAATGGAAGTTTTATGATGAAAGTGAATAGATTGAGCATGAACTATATAAGTAAATTAATTCGTAAACTTAATGATTTAAGATTTTGGGTTAGAATATAATGTTATATTTAAAAGTATTATTTCATGCTAGAGCCCAATAGAGAGAAGATCACTCTGGTCTTAAGAGCTTTAATCCTTTTTCAGAGGTTCTATATAAAAAACAGATTTAAATGGGGAAATTACATATTTTATATGATTTACTAAAAGAGAATGTTTTGGATATCTAATTGTTCAATTTTCTTTTGGAGTTTATTTGGGCTTTTTTTTTTGGGAGTTAACAAGCATTAGATTTGCAATTTCAATCGTCCTATACTCCTATTGTCTTATGGCATGTTTGGTGTAGCGTTAACAAATCACGTTTGCGTCACTTTTTACTTTGAGAAACCACGTTTATATAAAAGCAATAATTTGTCGCTTCCTACAAAACTGATTTGAAAAGTGCAAACACTCCTCCAAACACACAATTAATGGTAGGAGCCTACTTTTTTGGGGATTGAAAGAAATAGAACTAATTTTGTCAATTATGTGTATAAAACAAATTACATCAAGTTATCTTCTTTTGCTTCTAGAAAATTTGTCTAAATTGATGAGACACAACCTTCATCACAAATTATATTTCAAATATATTCTATACAATAAAGTGATTAGAGAGATTTTTTGGGGGGGGGGGTTTCCAATTTGAAGTTAACAGTTATATAATCGACGGCGGTGAACTGGTGATTAATTGAAGAGTTACTTTAAAGTTCTTGTATTCATGAATTAACTTGAAGCATTGTATTCCATAGGATGAGTCTAAATCTTAATATATAATACCCATCACACTTGTTTGTCCAAGAAAAAGAAAGTGACCCTAAGGAAGAAGAAAGCAAGATCTTGAAGAAAGAATGTGTAAGTTTTTTTTTTTTCCTTCATTTTTCCTCTTCTAATTTCTTCTCTCTAGTAGAGAAAGAAAGAAGAAACATGCATATTTGCTTTATCAATTTGAATCTTCTACTCATAGCCATTGTTCATCTTTAGAATGAGTTAGGGACTATTTAGATCAAATTTGAATTCTCTATTTTTTAATTTTTTAAATCAAAATCATTATTTTTTAAATTAACAATTAAAAAATTATTGTTAAAAATGTTTAAATCATTTAAATCTAATTTAGACAATTTACATTAGGACAAGGGCCTCGACTACATAATAGATCTAGTGGATGTCAATGGTAAAGAGAGAATAAGAGAAAGGAACAGAGAGAAAGAAGGAGAAATGAGCGAGAACACAAGGCCTGACTGCGTAAGACACTTCGACTGAGGGAGGCCTTGCAAGTTGAGAAATGCTACTTTACCTGCTGGTGGGTCGGGGGAATCAATGATTTAGGGCTAAAGATAAGAAATTGTTTTAGCATCTTATAAATTTGAGGTTTAATTTAAAATTTTAAATAAAATTAAAGAATTAAATCATTAATTTAACGAAAATTAAAATATGCATTTCAAAATATGAATGAAAAATCTCAATCCTATAAGAGTCTGGAGATTAGATTACAAATAGAAAAATTACAATGAGATCCACATATTAAAAAATTAGACTAAATTAATTGGTTCGATTAAAAGATTAATAAATTGAACAAATCATTTTGACCTTTAAAATTGATTTTAAAAAATTGGTAAAAAATTAATAAAAACAAGTTAAATTTGACATTGAATTGATAAAAAATAATTGTTTAAAATAAAATTTTAACATTTTATAATAACAATTTATTTTTATTATTATTATTTTGATACACTTGGAAACATAATAACAATTTATTATGTTTAATGTAGTTTTCTTAATTTACTTTACATAAATTTATTGTAATATATAAAATGTTTTAATTATTTTTTTATATTTTTAAATATTTATTTTTATTTTAATTATTATTTGATAATATATATTAATTTAGTTATAAAACATTATATATTTATAATTATTATAAATCGTGAATCGTTCATATTTCAATATTTTAAGTTAATAACCAATCTACTTTTCAAAACATTCCTCCTATGCTATCCATCAAACCATTAATTTCCGTGTGTGCTGTGTGCCATCACATGGATTAAAAACTGATAATCAAATATTTTTTTCCCTTAAAAAATGATTTGTTTTCCCAGCAGAACAGGGCGTAGGGTTTCATTTCAACTGGGCCAAACAAGAAATACAACGGCGACCAAACCTTCGGCATTCGGCACCCTGTAAAGTTCTGGATCCTAATTGCTATTCTCGAAAGCTACATTAGGGTTCACTGAAACTGAAACTTGATATAGTTCATACCCTAAAGTAAAATCCCTCTTGCGTTGTCAATCTCGAAGGTCTAGGGTTTCTGCAAACACCGAACTGTGCATCCATCTATCTCTGTCGGCTGGAGAGAACCGATGGAGAACGGGTCACAGCTGGGTCGCTCCCTCATAAAGCAGCTTGCTTGCTGCAACAAGGCAACTAGAGACAAAGCTCTTCGCGTCCTCTTCAAGACGTGGCTCCCTTCACAGTCCCAACTTCCCGAAGACGACATGAAGAAGCTCTGGAAGGGTCTTTTCTACTGCGTCTGGCACGCTGACAAGGTTCCTGTCCAGGCTGACCTCATTGATCGCCTCTCTTCCCTCCTCTTAGTTCTTGATCTCGATCTCTCTCTGCACTACTTTTCCACCTTCTTGCTCTCTATGCGTCGCGAATGGCCTGGAATTGACGCCCTCAGGTTAGACAAGTTCTACCTTTTAATTCGGAGATTTGTCCACAATTTTTTTGCTCTTCTCAAAAAGAATTCGTGGCGTTTGGAACTTACCGGACGGTTAATGAGTGTTTTGGATGAGAGGACTTTCTCTGCTGAAGATAAGTTGCACGGCAACGGAGTTAATTACCACATTGCCTCTATTTTCTTGGAAGAGCTTAGGTCTTTCCTTCCCATTCGGTCCGAAGTGCTGGAGGTCCTCTTCAAGCCCTTTATTTCTGTTATGGGCAAATTGCCTGATAAGGTCTTGTTGGGAAAGATTAAGTCTAATATGTTTGATGTTCTGCTGAGGATGGGGAAGAGATTGTTAGAAGTTAAGAAGGCAGGGGATGAGGTCGATTCAGGAGATGATGTTTTGGTGCTTGGAACAATAGCATTAGTCATGGGGTTCTCGAGGAAGTTTTATGAGTTGGGTTCTTCACCTGAATGCTGTCAGGGAAATAGAAAGATGTTGTTTGCTCTGCATGAGGAATTTATGAAGATAGAGAAAGACATGAAATCTTCAGGATTTGAGTTCTCCATTCCTCTTGTTGATGATCAGGAAGAAGAGGAAGTGCCAAACTTAGTTCCTATTGCTAACACTATGGAGGTAGATGCTCCAGAAGGTGATTTGGTGTGTAATGAAGATGTTTCAAAGGTTTCAAATGGGGCCGCTGGTAAGCAGTTGAAAAAGTGTAAGAAGGATAAAAAAGCCTCTGTTGGCAACGGTAAAAAAGCGAAGAAGAAAAAGAAGAGTGATGCAACTGAATCTACCAAAGAGAAGAGTCCTACTGAGAATGAGGATCAAATTATAGTTTGTGAAAATGGCTCAAATGATGAACAAAGCATTACGTTGAATGAATCTGTGATTTCAAACCTCCAAAAGCAGTTTGAGATTGTTGCTGCAGAAGCAGGTTTGGATGATGGAATTGCAAGTGTCTGTGATTCTCCTGAAGCTACAGTTACTGGAACTGTATCTAAGAAGAGAAAGAGGACAAAGACTTTAAAAGGACAGCAATCTCAAGATTCTGAGATGAATGGTGGAGATGCTGAAGGCATCAAAGTTGTTAAGAGTGGGGAGGGAAGTAAAAAGAAGGTAAGATTTTCCATGAAAAATAACTTGGTGTGGAAGCCACAAAACCCTTTACCTCCTCAGAGCTTGAGACTGCCTCCCTCTGTTACACCCAGAGGAAGTGCACTCAAGAAAGGTGTACCACCAGGTCCCATCAGGGAGGTGCTTCCCTCTACTAAAAAGCTGAAACTGAAGAAGGCCAGGAAGGCAATAAAGGGTGTTTCGCCATCTGTCAAACGCTTGAGGAAATTAAAATCCCATACTGCATGATTTCTATGATGTTCTTTGGCAACTAAGTTTATTTTTTAAGTCATAGGATGATGTTTCAGTAACATGATTGTCGTACTCTTTGATTTTAATTACTATGAAACCCTTGAAAGTTTATCGTGGCATGAGTTTTTGATTTCTGCGCAAGTGAAAATGTGAATTGAGGAATGCGATGTTGAGATTACTTCTATTTTTTGCTCTCAGCATGGATCACTATCATTTTTCTATTTTAAGTAAAACGACCTTTTAGTTCTTGATGATAACAAGTCCAGCGTTTGGCTGAAAAATTGATATTCTGGATTTAATTTATTTAATTTCCTGATGGTTTCAATCAGATACCTCTTTTCAAATTCTTGGCTTATTAAATTGAAGGGTTTATTATCTGATACCATCTTTACATGTCGATACTGCATCTGGCCGTATTTCTCATGAAAGCTTTGTTGTTTTTACACTGTCTGCATTGTTAGCACGTTTTTCTTTACAATAATATAAGAGAATTTATCTTGAATCATTGATGATTGAGCATACGCGGTTCTGTCCGGAATTCAAGATCTTGGTTGGTGCCGTTTTGTATGGGTTTGATAGCAATTGCTTTTCATTGGGAAATGCATGAATGCACGTGAATTGAGTATGAATTGGGGATGTATTTTGGATCAGCGGTGAGTCTGCATTGTCTCACTAGCTGATGTTTTTCATCGAAGTGGATGAGAATGATAGTTCATTGCTTTGCATTGTGTTGGTGTTATTTGAATGATGCCCCGTTTCTGATGGTTAACAGGGATGCTGAAAGGGTCCATAGAAGGGGCGAAGAGCTTGTGCCACGGTGAGCCCCTTTACATCTGACATGGTTCGTTAGGGAAAAGAGGAACACTCGGGCTTTTGGTTGTGCAGGACACTGTCTCTGACTTCCTGGTCATTAATTTCACCTGGTTGAATTAAATTTTTTTTTAATAAACTATTTTGTGCAGGGAGTTAGTTTTTTCCCTTGTAAATATGCTTTCCAAACTCTGGTGTACATGAAAGTAGGTATTAGAGCTTGGATGAAGCAACCTGTTTTTTTATCGCTTCAGCTTTCTCTTTTGTTCATGGCCATGTCTTTAAATTACTTTAGCTTGAAATTTATATCTTGAATAATGCTACCTTCTCAATCTCTTTTCTAAATTTTGAACAAATTAATGATGTAAATGTATGCGAGTTTATGGAGCCATTTGGACTTAAATGCAGCATGCTAGAGAGAAGTTTGACGATAATGGAGAAAAATTTGTATCAAGGCAAACTCTTCTATTTTTGTTGGTCATAGAATAAGGACAATATCTTGTAGAAGTAGAGATTTCTAACTTTCCTAAAGAAGAGGAATCATTCTATTTCTAGGAAGCGTTTTCGTTTTTCCTGAACTTCATGCATTGTTGTCATCTTTGATGAACTTCCCGTCATTGGTTTTTTTTCTTTTAAAATATGATTTTTCTGAAATACTTCTTAGTTTCTCATAAAATGAATTAAAGAGAAAGTAGAGTTGGAGAGCTTCCCTGTGGTCCTCTTTATTTCATGACCTGTGTCTGGAATTAAACATCGCGTTCTGGTGACAGGTGCTTCATTCTTCCCTTATATTTTCCATGAATAAAAAATAGCAAAAAAAGCCAAGAAATCCAACCGGACTCTCGAATTTTGTCTCATATTTGGGCAATCTCTTATATTTAAGAGTCGAGCATAAGGCAGAGGTTTGTTAATTATTCATGGTGAGTCTATGTTTAATAGCTCAGATTTGTGAGTTGAAGTGGTTTTTTTCAAATCTGGATCTTTTAAATTTTTTTTTGGTGTAAGTTTTCTTGTAAAGTTGGAGATAGACATGAGATGGGATACACACTTTGTTACAACTTCTAATGTTAGATGTTTATAATGTTTGGTCTCACTATCTCTATTTAATTTGATAGAAAAATTTACTAAGAAAACCTTAGATGATCTGAAACTTTTACTTAGTATGAACTTCTATGACCAGCTTAGTTTGTGATGATATTGGGCAAGTGGAATTTTGAGCTAAGATCTTAGGTTCAACTATTCATATTTTTTAAAAGAAATAATTACAGAACAATGTAGTTTGTAGCAGATGTTGCTCTTGTTTTGGAGGTTAGTCTTCTCTCTTATGGGATATGTGTCTTGGGAGTTAATTAGCAACTTGCAGAGGCTAATCAAGGTAACTTTACAATGTCAATGTTTAGCATATACCTCTTTATTCAATATCAAAATTTAAAATAAATCACTAAAATATAGTGGCTTTGAGGATTGGTATAGGAGATTTTGAATTTAGATCATGTGATTCAACCAAGCATGTATATGTACATATATATTAACAATTTCAGATCAAACTGGAGATTTTGTTCAACGGTACTCCATTATTTACCTCATCAGAACAAGAAGAGATTTTTATTTTATTTTATTTTATCTTTTGTTTCTTCTTTTGAAACGTCCAACCTTTTGAAGAATAACGACAACTAATATACATATTTGCATGCATTTATACAGATTGGAGTGCATAAAGTGTAAACCAACGATCCAATTATTGTTTTTAGAGTTGAAGGATTCAAGTTTGAATCTTAATCGAAAACAAATGAGCAATAAAAAAGTATTATTATTATTATTATTATTATAGACAAAACAGATGAAAATAAGTTAATGCAGAGGCAAAAGTGTAGGCTGACGGGAGTGAGGGCTTTTTCATGCCAATGAACATTCGGGAGGGAGGCCCTGTGGGAAGCGTTGGGTATCAGTGCAGTAGTTGTAAATCATGAAGTTTTTCAGCACCCATTTGATTCTGGCTTGCCCAGAAGCGTCTAGTGACTGTTTCAGCCATGATTGGTGTTGTGAGGAACAAGAGGATGAGGGTGAAGAGGAAGTCCAAATACAAGCTTGGGCATTGAAGTTTCTGTAGGAGGCAGTAAATGGGGCTTCGCTCCAATCCGTCTTCACAGCACCCCCCCTTGTGGCCCATTGATCAGCGTTCCAAATGCTCGAGTATATCCTCATCGCTTGCTTCTTTGGGAATGGAATCCCTCTTGATTCCAAGTTCTTGAACTCTCTTATTGGTGTCCCATCCACGTAGAATCTGATTTACAATAAAAATTAAAGAAAATTCCCAGCATGCCTTTTTGGTTTGTAAATATGGTAATGGAAATAGGTTGATCCAACATTATTTTTTAAGCCACCTAGTGACAAGCGTGGAATCTTCTTTCGGCCCCGCACTAAATTTACCAAACTTATATCTAACCTATGTTGAACTCTTTGATGAATAGATCAGTTCAGGAACGAGAAGAAGCCCACCCAAATATTAGGTGATTTCTTTAAGAAGGGATGAACACCAACATGAGCTCCTGGCAAGAATTTGAGCTTGCACAGCATAAATGATAATGAACCTAATTTCTACCAAATTCGACCATGTGAGCTCAAGAGTTTTTCTTTGATAAGAACATATATGGGTGTGTGTGTCTGTGTGTGTGAGATAGAGAGAGAGAGAGAGAGAGAGACGTACATGATGCTGTGTGGATTCCAAAGAATGGAATAAGTGTGGAAGTTCTCGGTGGGGTCGAACCACAAATAAAACTGCTGTTCTCTGTTGCCCTTCCCTTGTGTGAATACATTAGTATGAACAATATAAGGGTCACCACTTAGGTTACCCAGAAATTCAAAGTCTATTTCGTCATGAGCAGACCCCTCAGAAGATAGCTGAAGCAACAATTAAACAAGTCAAAAAAAAAAAAAGAAGAAGAAGAAACTAATTGATAACAAAATGATAGAATATTTATGCAATAAGACAGAACAACACTTACATAGTAGGCAGTTACAGTGCCAGCAGAGTTACCAGGGACAAGCTTGATCTGCATGTCAATCTTTCCAAACAGGTATTCGTTTCTGGATTGAAAGCCAGAGCCAGAGTCTTTGTCAAGTGACAGCTGCAGAATCTGCCCATTATTGCCCATTATCCTTGCACGCCCATCGCCCCATGTTATTTCTAAATCTCTGTTCAAGTTAACACCTGCCCATGCTGCCATCACTAGGCTGCTAACAACAACAAAACCAATAAGCACCTTATTTCTCATTTCAAAATCACCCTTCGAACTCATAACTTCATTTGCTTTCGCTTTGGTTGCCAAATAGCAAGCAATACAAAAAGAGCATGAGAGAGAGAGAGAGAGAGAGAGAGAGAGAGAGAAGGACAAAAAGCCAAGAGATATATAAGTATTTAGGGAAGAATACTGAAAGTGCATGCAAGGTTGAGCAAGTATATGCATTATATAGATAGGGAGTGTGATGGGGCAACTACTAAAGGTGCATGGCGGAAGTGGTTGACTTGGCTTTGGTGGAGGCTAGCTAACCGCAGAGAGTGTAGGGACCATGACAGCTAATGTGGAGGATATCCAAGTGTTCTCGAATTATTTGGGTCTCAATATATTTTTTCTTCTTCTACGCGCTAGTAAATATAGGCTTCAAAGTTGATATCCATCCACATCTGTCCAATCTTTTGTGGTTATTGTTATTATAACCTTCACTTTTAGTTTATATTAATTGATTGTTTCACAAATTATCAAATATACTATTGAAATATTCTCAGATAGATGGATTGAACTTATGAAAAACATAAAGTTAATAATAAATAAATATGTAAATATTTAAAAAGTATATATTATTAAAAAAAAAATGTCACATGTATAATTATATATTTCTCTATTATTAATTTGATTTACCTTGTTTTTAATAAATTATGTTTGCCTAAGAATTTCTTTCATTTTGGCTCCTTTCTTCTCATTGGCAAAAAGAGTTTTCATTAAATACCTTTCTAGCTAACCAAACAACCAATCAAACTTGGTTTTACCGTACAACTAATAAATAAGTCCCAAGCTGGAGCACACTCATACTTATGATTGCTATGAGTTGCAAGTAGCAACTTGATGTAGAAGCGTTTTATAATTTTCAAAAAACTGTAATATAATTGAATTTTCCAAAGGGCAAAACACAATTTTCTTCCCTGAAGATAAGCTGTTTTTCAAACTCAGCACACCAACTTAACTGGTTTTTTATGTTTTTTTGGGGTGTACCAAGTTTATAAAACAGCTTATTAATTAATTAATTCCAGGGAATTAAGTAAGTGCATTTTTTCATTCTCAAAATTGAATGAGATTATAGGTTATTTGAAAAGAGAATAGAGTGTTCAAATTATGTATCAGGTTGTAGAAAAAGTGTAGTATAGGGAAGTTTCAAGCATGAGGTAGGTTTGTTGATAGAATCTTTTAAATAGGCAAAAGTAGTTCGAGGTGTGTATTCTGGTACAATTTGTGGGAATCGTAGGGTTTGGAGTTTATATATTAAGGGTAAGGCAGAGATATTAGTTGTTTATTGTCAGTCTCTGCCAAAATGGGGTCTTGCGCTGCTCTAATGTTGCTGTCATGCAGAGCTGTTTATGACGAGCATATTCGTCACTCGTCATCATTTAAGAAAGGTAGAATATGGTATATGCTTTTCCTACATGCACCCTTTCCACCTCGAGGGAGGTTGCATTGTCATTTTATTTATTTTTTTCGTGTTTGCTAGATTAGGTAGTTTGGAGAAGAAATCTAATTTTAAGAGTATCTAAAATGGTCCAACTCGAAGTGTTTTGTTTGAATAATTAATTAAAGAATTTAACATTAATTTTAAAAAATCTGTTGAAGTAATTAAATTATGTATTTCTAAAAATTGTAGATACATAACCTTTTTTGTGAATATTTTTTCATTTTTACTTCAATTTTTTTATTCGGTTAATACAATTAGGATGTCTTTGAATTTTGTTCCACTTCTCACTCTCGGATGATTTCCTTACAAAAAAATGTCAATTAGATTAGTCATGTAAGATTTAAGTAGCCCAAGTGATATTTATTAAGTGGTTATTATTTAATTGGTTAAATAAATAAATATTAAATATACTATTTTTTGAATGATTATTTTGAGAAGTGATTTCCTAATGTAACTAGCTACTTGATGAGATTGGCTAATTAAGAGTTATCTAAAAATTAAGGTTTATCTAAGAATTTGGTTTCAATCTTTACCTATAAAAGATTTACGTTCTCTCTCTCCATCTCTAATATTAACATGAAAGTAAGGGAGGCCAAGAGGATTTACTACAAGTTTTGAATAGTTAAGCGATGGATCAAGGTATGTAGTTGACCAAATTGTTTTTATTGAATTTTATATCGTTTATGAAAATTTATGAGATTCCAAGGTTCTATGGATTATTTATAATTCATGAATTATATCATTAGGACAATAACAGATTAAAAAACAAGAGGCTTTATGGGTATTATGGTTTATGCAGAATTAGAGTTTGATTAGTATAATTAAAGATTACTATAATATGATTTGATTTACGTAATCAAAAGAATTGCTTACATATGCTATCAGAGCCACAGTTTAAAAACTCATAACTTTCCATTAAGAAATCTAACAATGTTCTTCCACTTATGAACCCTAATTTTAAAAATTGATTATTCTTTTTTGTGAATATTTAGAATGAAATTGATTTTTCATATATGAATAAAATTGAAGTTTTATGTTTAATTTATCAAGTGCATGGATCATTTGAACTAGTATTGTTGACTCCATAAGAAAATAGAAAGGAATAGTGTGCTGTGTTGCTGGATAGTGTTGCAGCTTTGGTGCAGCACTGAATAGAGAAATTAAAAAAGAAAAGAAAAGAAATAAAGACAATTTGGAAGTAATGTCAACAATTTGGAATTATATTAAGATAGATTTGTTAAACATCAACGTTGTTAGATCTTTAAGTTAATTTAGTTCCAAATTGTATGATAGTTTTATTTCAGTTACTCATAAACTTGATGCTATGGTTGACTTGCTAATTATTGTTTTATGGGCTCATTAATGTCTATTACCAAAAAAAAAAAGGTTTAACTGCAGTTATTTTTAGATTTTGTCACAATTCAAATTGCAACAAAGTGCCTTAGTTGTGGTTAAATTGTTTATTAGGATAGGCTTAATCGTGGTTCTTTATAACCTTGGGGACATCGATGGTTAAGTTGTGACTTAATTGCAATTAAGCCATAGCTTAACTGTAATTAAATTTAGTTTAATGGTTTAATTGCTATAGTTTAAACTGCTTCCAAAATTAATTTCTTTTAAAAAAACTTTTTTTTTTAATTTGAATTTTTTTTCCTTGCTTGTAATAGCAATATTATAGACCTGTTTAACAAATTTAGTCCACAACTAGTTAGCCAATGAAATTCAAATATAGTTGATTATAACTAAAATTTCTACTACAACTAAAGTTAAGTTCATCTTAGTATTTAAAATCAAGTTGTTATATACAAACAACATCTTATGCTAGTTATCTCTATTACAAGAATGTGTAGATTGGGTTGTAGGGTTAGGATTGCTATTATCGCGACTACTTGTTGCTTGAAAATAAAAGTGAAATAGTATTAGTACTAAATAAAAAACTAAAAGAAACCTAAGTTCATTAACGTAATCTATGTGAAATAAAAAGTTTGTAATATAGCAAACTCAAGTGGCACTTCACCTAGAAAAATTTTGAAAGAGGAACACAAAAGTTGCATTCACCTGTTGTTGTTATAACTACATTGTTCTCATTCTACTCTAAGTTCCACTCTAAAATCTTACACCTCATTCTACAACTCTAACTAAAAAGGCCTAGATGATGGAGTCCCTCTATGGAAGCAATAAGATTGGCCAAACACTTGAGATGGAGAAGCACCCAATCTTAATTTTTGGACCCAAGTAGGGTGCTATTGGGGGCCTAAAGCTAAGATCCTTGAGTTTGAAACTCTAATATCTTGTAAGTTCAAATATTATAAAAAATAGTCCAACATTTCAATAATGCATTAATTCAACAAAACCAAGAATTAACACTTTATTCTTATACAACTCATACACCTACCATGATTGCTTTAGCTTTCCCATTGATCAGAGCTCTATCCTTAGTCTTATGTGTGGTAGTCCACACATCTCCCTAGTTGATTAGGCCTTCACGCTTAACCTCCTACAAATTTTAAAACAAATATTATAACAACATCCTAAATATATTAAAAGTTTAGTTGTACTATTGTTGAAAATAAACTTACCATTTTAATATTTTTTTCTTTATTAGTATGTAGGATTATTTGCCTTGATCAATTTTCTTTTTTCTTTATCACAATCTTTTGGTGATCATCAAAAACACATTAATGATATCTTTCAAAAATATTGCAAAATATTCTAAGAAAGTGTTATTACCTTAGTTCTTAGGACTTAGTGGTAATTGATGTATGACACCCACTATTCCTTTTGAATGCCTTTCGATACAATGTCATAGAGTTTTTCTTTTTGGTACCATCCTATATGCTAATGTATAGATCTCTCCATACCTCTTGCCACTTGGATTTGATGGACTTTACACAATAACTCTTATGTTTGTTATCATTATTGGTAAAATGTGTTTGCCACAAAAAAAAATTATATTATTAATTAAGACAAATTATTGTGAACAAGTTATAAATTAATTTAGTAATCGATATGCTACATATATAGTATCCTAGAAAGTGTTATTCTTGTAGTCTTTTGAAACCTTCCTCTAACTCGAGTAGCTAACAAGAAATATGTCAAATTTTTTGCCAATGTTCCTTAAGAACACACCTAATAATTCTCCTCCCTCTCTAATTAGTAAGTTCTCATCACTCTAGTCCACAACAACTCTCTACCTTAAAGGAAGCACCCAAACTTCTCACAATGTTAATTGCCTAAGTCTAACATTTCCTTGCTCATTTGAAAAATTAAAGTGTAAGTACATTATTAAAGTTTGGGTATGATGAGTGTAAAATATATATACTTTTCCTAAAGTAAAATCAAGTAAATAAAAGTACATATTATGCAGTTCTTATATGCTTTTTATATAATCTAATCAAGTATAGCAGAAAGTGAAAAGCATGAGAGAATCAATAAGAAATCAAGCATATCTAACAAAAAACATGGATTAGCTGTATTGGTGAGCATGTGCATGTAAAATAGACAAGTTTGAGCAAATCATTGTTGTATATAGGTAGGTTGTGTAAATTTAAATGGCTAGTTGGAAAGCCTCGCATTAAGTGAATCACCAAAGATAAATATGGGCAAATCATGTTACTGGGTGGTTTCGACATAGGCTACTCATGTTTGACAAAAATTAGAACATTTTGTGAGATAGCTTTAAATTTCTAGAAAGAAGGAAAAGATGAAACTTAAAGAAGTAGAGATATAGAGGAAGAAAGGAAATTCAGAGGAAAACACTAAGGATTTACTAAAGATCTAAAGCTTGCACTGAATATTTACTCAAATCTACCATTAGTTTCATTTTTTTATTTAGCTTTTGAATCATGGATTTGTACAATTCTATTGTTATTTGTTTTTTTATTCTCATTGCAAATAGTTCAATTGTAGATTTAGAAATTAAATGAATTTGTTTACTAATTGAGTTTAACTTAGAATTCTTTTATGACTATTTTAATTGAATGAATCTATTGTTCTTTTTCGCTTATTCATGAATGGTTAGCCACTATTTATCTAATGTATTGTAAGAAGATCAAGAGGTCAATCGTAGTATAGATCACTATAACAATAGATTTAGATGACAATTTTATAAAGATATGAGTTGTATTTGAGCAATCTATGAATATTATCTTGCATTGATTCCTTGTATATAATGAGTTTGTATTAGGTATATGAGTATGATGATTTATTTCAAGAATTTCATTTATATTAGTAGAACTATCATTAATCCAATTGAATTTAGTTGCAAAAGTCAATTCTGAGTGATACTTAATATGTAAATAGAAGATTTTTTATTCCAAAGCCTTTTTGTCTATAGTTAGTACTTATTTAGAACATCTTATTATTTTTAATATTACTTTTATCGATTTTAATTTTAACTGGATAATTTAGATAATAGGATTAATTCTAATAATTGGTAATTGAATTCCTTTCTCGTGAGCGTGATACTGTACTCATTAGTTTATTACTTATGTGACTTATATGCTTGCAGAGTCATAACATAACAAGGTACATAATTGAAGTTTTGTGTATAGAATTATATTATATTAATTTAGGGCACTATATCTCACATTTTTGTACTTACCAATGATATGAACCATCTAACTTCTCCTTTATTCTTGTTGTGCAAATTCACCAAGTTATTTATAATGCCATTTTTCTTTATTAGCAAGGAAGTTGTGAATATCCTTAATACTTGGATAGGTGGATGGAACATTAGTAGGATCCCCAGCCAGTTAATCTAGACATTACGGTTGTCTACCATAACTAATAGTCAAATTTGGCAAAGTTAGATCCATTACCTCCATGAGACGGGATAGAACTACTCTTTTTGAAAAACCTCTTCATCTTGAAGATTCTTGTACATAAATAAAATTAGAATAAGTAATTTGATAGAGATAAAACATAAATAATCAATTATAAGAAACAAACACATTTCATCAACTACAAGTATAAGTAAAAGATGCAAGATATTGAACCTAGACAAGTTCTAACTTGCTTCTTCATTTAGGAATAGTATTTCCAACTATAGAGGCATGAATGGTTCACTTTCATAGCTAGTATCCTCTTCTTTCTCACTAATGTCAAACAAGCCCCATAGCTTTAGATGCACGATTGTACTTTAATTTTCATCTAACTTATTTTTCACATAATATACTTGTTGAACTTTTAAAACTTAGATGTGTAACTTGTTATCATTATCACCAGTGTGTATCAATTATGAGAAATTAATATATGTGATCCCTAACTCATTAGTTATAATCCCAGAAGTTGTTGTATTGGCCTACTTACATTTAAACAACATCATCATAAATTAGCCATGATAGTTTATTTTGATTATGTCAAGCTATTTCCTATAATAAGGTACATGTCCAATGTAACAACCAGAAAAAAAAAAGGAACAAAAAAAAAAGAAGTTGAAAATTTTTGAAGTCCTAAAATTTTTCTAAATCTGCTAACTATAGTGAAAAATAGTCTAGCTATAATGAATGTACCTGTTCGCTATAGCGAGAAAAGGTCTAGCTATAGTGAGAGTACCTTTTCGTTATAGCGAAAATGCTTTTAGCTATAGCGAGTGCGAGCATCTCATACAAAAACTAGAAGGTTTCTCGTAATAGCCCGTGCCGTAGCGAAAACAGAGGTTTGGGACTGATACGTGCTCGCCGAAGCGAGGGTTATTCTTCGCTATAGCGAGTGTTAGTCTGGAAAAGCATAAAAAGAAAAGAATTTGACTTCTTAAAGCGTCCAAATCCCTTCTTTTCCTTTTAACCGACTTAGGCATCATCCAAGGCAGAGAAAAAAGCTTAAGAGAGAGAGAGAGAGGGAAACTAGGAGAAACTAAGAGAGAAGGAGGGAAGCCAAGGAAGAAAGGAGAGAACCCTTAAAGATCTTCATGTTTCTCCTTCTTGATTTTATTCTTCTCCTTCTAAGTTTCCTTTCCATTGGTTGTTGAGTAAGAAAGCTCTGTTCTGACCTAGAATGAACAAGAAACCCTTGAAAGAGAGTGTGATAAGTTAAAAAATGCAAAGAAAGGAGAAGAAGAGTTGATAAAATTCTAGAGAGAGAGAGAGAATCCATAGTTTCTTACATATTTGTAGGTTTGCCTTGATGAAGAGCCCCTAATTTGTGAGTGTTTATTTAAGTTATAAGAGAGTAACTCTATGCTCTTTGTTGTGTCTAGGCTTAAAAGAAGCAACTCCATCTAGTTGTGATTGTGAAACCAAGAAGGGAGAAGAGAAATTGAAAGGGAAGACTTGTGTTGGCTAGTAAGGTAACTCTCTACTCTTTCTTGTTGCATTCTTGGATGT
This sequence comes from Erythrophleum ivorense, assembly GCA_026724425.1. Taxonomy (NCBI): domain Eukaryota; kingdom Viridiplantae; phylum Streptophyta; class Magnoliopsida; order Fabales; family Fabaceae; genus Erythrophleum; species Erythrophleum ivorense. Next base: position 43,362,325 of record JAIUCV010000005.1, read on the forward strand.
GTAATAGTCATTGTATGCTTGTGTATGTGCTTATATTGTGAGACATGCCATTTGATATTGCCTTAATGCATTGGTACCAATATGCTTATGTGTAAAAATTACTCGGGTGAAGTGGTGTCAAAAGTCCCTTGAGATGGGTGAGGTGGAGGCAAAAGTCCCTAAACCAAGGGTAAAGCCAATCCAAAAGTCCCAAAACTCATGTAAGACGAGACCAAAGGTCCCTAGAGCTTATTCTTGGCATTGATATGATATCATGACATGGAAATCATGTGTGTGTAATTATGAATGGTTTGCATGCTTTGACTTATTTATATATCTTGATTATTTCCTTGAATGAGTGTAGGAGCTTTTGAGATTCCATGAATCTCACTCCCTTCCCTCTCCCATCTTAACATGTTAGGTGGAGCTCAAGGAGACCAAAGTGTAAATCAAGAAGCCTAGTTGAGCATGCTTAGGGAGTTGCATAGTTATTTTAGTTCTTTTGATGTAAAGAGGTGCCAAAATGAATATGCACCTATTATTTTAAGATATAAATTCTTAAGCAAATGTAAAAGTATGTATGAATGATGTATGAACCATGTATAGAGCCAAAGCAATGAAATTGTAAGATTTGGCTCCTTTGTGGCTTATATGCAATAGTGTATTTTTGCCCGTAGTATAGTGAGTTTGAGATGTGTATTAGTTTAGATTACTTAGACAATTCATATATACTATGTCTATGCTTTAAAACTTACCCAAGAGGTGCTAGAACATGTGGGAGGTCATTTGGACCCACTTTGAACTATTTTAGGTGCCAAAACCGTCAAATTTGTGAGTTTCGTCAAAGTATGACCAAATGAGCTCTTCTTGATATGAAATTTGGCATGTCTCTAGAGCTTGTTGAGAGCTTCTTGGGAAGCTAAAGTGAGTAATATTTGGAGGTCTAGGAAATATTTGGCGAATTGTTGAAATTGGAGAATTTTTTGGTTTTGGTTATTATACTGTGCAACTAGGTTCGAAAATGAAACTATATCATTCATGGACCAGACGGTGTCCTATTATCATAAAATTTTATGGGTATAAACTAGATATCTACAGTGACCTATACCAACTAGAATCACCTCAATTGGAGCTCTATAAAGGGAGAAAGAACATTTTGAAATTCTATGTCAGCAACAGGGAATCTATTAGACCTTTGTTACTGTTCTATCAGTTTTTAAGGTCCAAAGGCTACTGAAGTGATTGAATATATTTTTTTCCTCTAGTTAATATCTGTATCTTTCCAAATTAGTATAATTTTGCTTAGATTGGATTTTTTTGGAATTAGTTATGAATTTTCGAAGTTCATGACAGCAAGCTGCATTAGTACTAGGGGCAACCGGATCTCTGTCTCGTTTTTTATGTCAAACATGATTCAAACACTGAGATTATGGTTTGGAATTATTTTTAGTGTAAATTTAACATCTATAGCTTTCTAGAAAACTATGGTTTGTTTGATTTTAATTTTTTTTAGAATTAGTTATGATTTTTCAAAATTAGAGCCAAAAATCTAACTTTTGGGCCTATTTGTGAAATGACATTTTCTTGGTTTTTGGCTTTATATTAGTGGTTTATGGGTTGTTTGAGGCTATGTACAAGTTGTATAAATAGTGTTTTAGTAGAGAATATGAATGATGGGTTTACAGGACCCACGAGACAAAATATGACTGGTTAAACCCTGACTTAAAGTAGTAAAATACCATAGTTTTGATTATTTTCATTGAAAATCATATGGAATCAAGCCAAGAGGGAGATTAATTGAGGTTAAGACATTATGGTGTTACATCCAAAGCACATATGTCCATCACTATTGCTTGCATAATTTCTTATCCCAAAAGTTCCAAAAACTTCACAATTTTGAGTTTTTAGCCTTTGGTCTTGTTCCATAGTATGGAATTTGAATCTGGTAACATTATATGTAGTATAACATCTTACTTGATTAATTGGATTGAAGGCAAGTATCTTCATCTCAATTAAATGGGAGTCATTGACATTATTTCTTATTTGAAAGGAAAGAAAGTAGTAATATTGTCATATAATGGCTTCGAGCTTGGAGCAATAAAATAGGTGTGGACATGCACTTACACAATGAGAAAACTAGTCAACAGACTTGTTATGAACTCTCTTGTCTGCCTCTACACTTGATTGTGTATGATTTTTTAATTTTTGCATCATTAAATCCCTAAATTCTCTATATGAAAACCATTAAGTAAGTTCACAGTTATAGTGATTATGGAACACGTAACATAACACTTTAATGTACTCACTGAAAAAAAAGATCCATTTCTCTATAGTTAGTTAACATATGTCAATATGCCTATAGTTTCTCCTTAGGGATAAAATGAAGTGTTTAGTAATGCCAACCATTTTTCTAGCGAATGGAAACATTATTCCTCCAATAGATAGACCATCATTGGGTTGATCATCAACATGTCTAAGTTGATTGATGATTGTCTCTACTCCATTTAGATACTTTAAGCAAAATGTTAAAACCTCTTCAACTAAATAACCTTAAGCTATTGAGCCTTCTAATTAATCCTTATTTCATACATAGAATTTTAACTTTCCTTAGTACCTATTAAAAATATCCATTACATGTCATTTATGTAAATAAAAAAATTTAGATAAAATAGGAAGTTTTAAAATTGTGAATAAATATATTAACCTCTCTATAAGATGCATCCATCGATATTGGATAGGGCCCCAAATTTGGCTTCTTTAGTTAAGTGTACAATCAAATAAACTATGACTGTAAAAAATGGAAGTAGGAAAATCATTTCTAAATGATAGAGTGTAAGGACAACTCTGCTCTAAAGTTAGTCAAGTTTATTCACATTTATTACTTTTTTACATAATTTTTTGAAAAGTGAACATAGGTTAATTAGTACTATAGACACTTGCTTAAGAAGTGTCCTTCTTATGGTCAAAGGTAATAATTGTTCCATTAGAACCTATAAGCCTTGACTTTTCAATCATCCAATCTTTCATTTCTCAAATTAATATATCTAAAAATTTTACTTTAATACCCATAAAGTATGATAATTTTCCTTAGCATCTTGAGAAAGATATCTTTGTTTACTTTTGTCAATGTGAACAAAGTTGGTGGATATTTACCATTGTCATTTAGCTAGATTTCAGACTAAATACTTATTTTTTGTAAGTCTCTTTGTGCATGTAAGTGGTCTTTCAATCACCTAAACTCATTAAGTAAAGTGAATATCACATTGTAATTGAAATTTTTCTTTATATGCATCATGTTAAAATTGTGATATAACAAATGATTTGCCTAATAGGGAAGTTTGAAAAATATACTCATCTTACATCATTGGTGGGTCTCACTATCAACATCACAATTCCTTAAGGTCTTCTTACTCAACTTTTAATTTCAACCTAATAAATGTTAACATTCTCAAACTATTTTAAGATTTTTGAACTTGTTATTGCAACTAGTAGATTTCTTTTTTCTTCCTTTCTATCAAACCAATTTTGAACTAATCTAAATTTATGTCTTACATTCAAAAAACAATAATATCATATAAAACACCACTTTTAACTATGAGATAGGCAAAACAAAGTAGGGTTAAAGTTACAAGATGAACAAGCCAACCCAGTATGTATATTTTGCCCAAATAATGTTTCGAGATCTAAAAAATTACTAACAATCCACATTACATCTGTGTGTATATTAAAGATGTCATTGTTATAAGAATCATATGTCTTAACTCTCATATTCCATAGATTCAATAACTCTGCTATTAATAGTTAAAGATAGATATCTATATCATTTTCAAGTGCTCACCTTCCTAAAATTGTCATTGAAAGAATGAATGAACTCTACTTCATACACATCTAAAGAAGGAGGTTGTAAGGTATAAAAACTACTTGCTAGATGCTATAACTTGTACTGAAGGTGCCAAATGGATTAAAATCATTTATAACCAACCCTAGGTGTACATTCAAAGGATTTTTAGCAAATTGAGGATTCATTATATCAAATCTCCTTCATGCCTCTGAGTCTCTCAGATGCCTCATCATATCATTATTGTTCTCATCAACAACATGTCATCTCTTGTGCTTCGCAATTTTAGAGCACATAGACAACCTTTGCAATTCTACCTTCAATGGAAAGTATTTCAAGATTTTTACAGGCTTCTTTTTCTGTTTGTCACCTTTGCTTTTTGGTTTCTATTTAGATATATTACACTTATTCTATTTTCATGTTTCCCTTAGTATAACATACAATCATTCAGATATGCATGAATACTTGTATAATTTAGACCCAATTTCTTAAGGTTTTCTTTTTTGACCTTATAAAAAAAAGGTGGAATGTTTGCATCTTTAAATGTCTTTTTTAACAATTTTAATATCATTGACATCATCTTGTTACTTAATCTACGTATACACTTAATGTGATACAACTTCGCCAAGAAAAACAACTTTGAGTACTTCTCACACCCACTATACAAAAGTTGTAGCCCATCCTTAATTAACTTGTGAACCTCTTTGGCTTCTTCATTCATCATTTGGTTAGAAGGTGGAGTTAAACTCTTAACTTCATCCACCATTTTTGCTTCATGATGAACTCTTACATAGGGTCATTCTAACATACCTTTTCTTTTTATGGCCTTGATGAAGAAGTTGAAAGAGATTCTTCTTTAACATGCTTCTCCTCATTCCTAGCTTGAAAAGTGTACCCTTGTAAAAATGGTTTAATAATTAAATGGTCACAAGCAGCTTCTTGAAATGGCAATCTTTTGAAATTATACCTAAGACATTGACATATAATTCTACCTTCAACACCTACATTGCCCATTGCAAAATCTAGAAATCCATTCAATCCCTTTAAATATTCAAGGGTATTGTGAGCTTTAGTAATCTAGGACTTATCCATTTTTAAGGGAACAAATTATGTTTGCGTAAATATGTCATGTCTTAGAGTATAAGAGAAGTAATCACACTACTTGGTAAAGTGAAAAAAAAGCATAATTTACTAAGTCACTTAACTAGCCCTATCCTAATACTCCAACACAATTTAGCATAATACTATTCAAAACAATATTTTAGCAAAACACAACTTAGCCTAACACTATTCAAAACAATATTTTAGTACAACATAATTCAATCCAACACTATTCAAAATAATATTTTCACACAACACAATTCGTAATGTGAAACTCAATAGGGAAAAATAAGTCAAGTAAAACCTCTAATAATTTTAGCATTCAAGATATACCCATTCAAGATAATGAATCATGTTCAATCTTAAAATCTAAGAAAAGAAAAAAAATGTAAAAATGGTTCTATGCAATTTTAAAATCATGTTTAAGATATAGCTATTCAAGGTAATAAATCATGTTTAAGCATTCAAGATAAAGAAACTCAACATGGTTTTGTTCAATTTTAAGTAACAAATCAATAGCTAATTTGTTTATTCTAGTTCATTATATGAATCAATAAGCATTTGCTTTAGGCAAAGTTTTCTTAATAAACTTATCCTACTTACATCCTATTTTTGATATAAGGTAACAATGTAAAAGCCTTTTAAGTAACTTAACCTCATGTCATATTTCAAATGTATAAAGGTAATTTCATGTTTAAACCCATGAATGTAGCAAATGAAAAATGAGAATGATGATGTTAAATATTTGAGCTCCTATTTGATAAGATATCTTTTATATATATATATATATATATATATATCCTTTTGGCATATTTATTTAATTCTTGTAAGCTTATCAATATTTTTATATTTAATTTAGTAGTTGATCACAAAGTTGAAATTTTTTTATAAGAAAAAAATTCCATTATCATAGGATATTCAAGATTAGTATTTGTTTGCTCTGCAAGATTCAACCTTTGGCTATATGCTATCTTATATTTCTTTATTATTTTTGTAATTTTGCCTTTTGGGTTGGAAAAAAATCCTATATATTGAAATTAGATTATATCTACATCTAAGAAAGTGAGGTAGATGTCATTATTTATTTCAATATGCAATTAGCAATTGTATTCAGTGCAATAATTTTTCTTAATCAAGTTTATATTGAAATCTTAGGAAATGCTAAGGCATTACTAGTTTGATATAATAGTAAAATCTCATTATTGATGGATGTAATTCTTATTTTATGAATATAACTTAAAAATTATATGAGTTTTTGATTTTGTTCAATTTTAAAATCTAAAAAAAAAATTAGATATAAAAAAAATTGTAAAACCTTCAACTTATAGGTGGCGACAATAATGGTTGGTGGCGATGACGATGTCTTTAAGCAAGGTGGCAATGTTTGAGACCTCAGCAATGCACACTTGCAATTAGGATGATGATAGCAAATTTGAAAGAAGGATTGTTGTGCATTATGGACCAAGGACCTTCATGGAGCAACAAAATCTCCATCATGCATCGTGGTTAATGGGTGGTAAGAGGAGGTTATTGGCGTTTTCTATCACAATTAGCACTACTTCTCTAGAAAGAATGGCTAGGAGGGTGTTTGCACAAAGGGCTATAGGGTTTTTTTTTTAAAATGATTTAATTTCAATTTGGTTCAAACTGTGACTAAACCACAAATGTTAATCACTATTTAGTTCAAATTGTGTTTAAACCACAAGATTTAATTCCAGTTAAATCTCAGCAACTTATTTGTGGTTTTTTAAAACTGTGGTTAAGACTTAAGCATTAAATGCAATTTGACATAAACCATGGTTAGGCCTTAGGTTTAAGTACGATTTTTTAAATCATGGTTTATGCCCAGTTTTTTAGTAGTGATATATCTAAGGGTAGTAGACATCTTTAATTAGTACTTGTATAATTGTTAGATAATGTTGAAATATCAATAACATCATTATAATTATAGTTGTATAATATTATTTTATTTTGATATCTATATTATAGATAATTCGTTAGTCAATAAAATGGTCGAATTAGAAAATTTTGATAGATATTAAATTAAATGAAATTCAATTACCCTTGATAATGTGATGTTATAAATGAGATGATATATATTTATTTTATAGTAGGTATATTGAAGTTCATTGGTTTTAAAATATTTAATGATCACTTAAAGGTTGATTAGTCATTTTATAATCATGAATGCAGTTATGGTTAATTAATGTATTTGGTTAAATATGCTTAGTATATCCAAAGATAGTAAACATGTCTAATTAGAATACAATAATAGCTAATTATCTGAAATTGAATTTAAAGCATCAATTGTGTTTTGTAGCCATATATTAGTGCATCACTTGAATGAAAACATTGATACACAATTGATTATTAAAAATATGTATAATATGTTAATTAGGACTTAAAGCATTAATGTTATGCATATTATTTCTTAAAGTATCTATTCTAAATTTACTTCATTCTCATGTCTCATTTGTTCCAATCTTTAATAGGTTGAATTTTTTTTTTACTAGAGTGAATAAGGCCAATTTCAACTTGGTGTATTGGATCTTGATTTGGCACTATAGGTTATGAAACCTAATGCTATTATGGATAACAGTAGCTATAAAGAGAAAGCCCATCATAAGAACAGAGAAAGGTTAAATAGATTGATCCTAATGCTTATATAAATGAACATAGTTGATAATATTAAGTCAGCTCTTCCCAAAACTAAAAATGCTAAAGAATTTATGAAGTTTATAAAACTCCTAAACAATTGACAAATCTCTTGCTAAGACATTAATGGGTACTTTAACTACCATGAAATTTGATGGTTCTTGTACCAAGCATGAACTTGTCATTGGATGAATAAAGCAACAACACTTAAGTCTTTAGGAATGGATGTGAATAAAATTTTCCTTATATAGTTCATTCTTAAGTCATTACTGTCTAAGTACGGCCCTTTCTAAATGAACTATACCACCATGAAAGACAAATGGAATGTGCATGAATTGCATAGCATGTTGTTTCAGGAAGAAGCAAGGCTTAAGAATCAAGGAAATCATTTTGTAATTAAGTGAACCATCAAGGGGTTGGAAAGAAATCAAGAAAGAGACATGATAAAAGTAAACCCATGAGTCTTTTGCTTAAATCCACAAGAAGGAACAAAAGAATGAGAAATGTCATTTCTGTAAAAATTCTTGACACTTTGAAAAGGATTACCTAAAATGTACATCTTGGTTCCAAAAAAATGGGTAAAGTTTAATACTTATGTATGTTTTGAATCAAATTTAATTAAAGTTCCTCATAACGTTTGATGGGTTTTTCTCATAACATTTGGTAAAGTTTTCTCATAAAATTCAATGAATTTTCCTTATAACAGTTGGTGGATTTTATTGATTGAACATTTGTGTGGATTATCTAAAAGGAAAATAAACAAAACACACAAAGAAAGGAGCCACAAGAAGCACTCAACTTCTTGAAATTATACACACTAATGTATGTGAATCATTTGACGTTAATTCTTTTATTAAAGCATTCTATTATTTTTATTGATGACTACTCATGCTTAGGATATATCTATTTATTGCGTGAGAAATCTCAAGTAGTAAATGCCTTCAAAATATTCATCAATAAAGTTGAAAGCAATTAGACAAAAAGTAAATATTGTCTAATTAGATAGAGGTGATGAGTGTTATGGAAGATATGATGAATTTGGACAACACCAAGGTTCATTTGCTAAATTCCTTAAGAAATGTAGTATATGTGCTCAATACACAATGTTGGGTACATAACAAAATGGTTAAAAATATTGGTTATTGTCTCTCATTTGACAATTGATTTTTTGAATATGTAAGAAGAAATTTTATAGAGATTTAGCCAGCAAACTAAGTATTCAGAGCCAAGCATCGGGCTAGATTCATCAGATGATGTACTAGGATATGTGCTAAGAAAAAAGCATTCTAGATGAGTACGTAGTTTAGAATTAGGACCATGCCCTTCTATAGGGTATTTAGATTACCTACTCACTGATTTAACAACATGTCTTTGAGTTTTGCAAGCAATGGTAACTCAAGTGATAAGATGATAACTTTGTGAAGTGAGTTGATGTTAATAAAGAACGATTAGAAACCATGGAGTAAGTGTGTTATAGAACAAGCTCAATTGGCTTGTGAGTAGGCTTGGATGATTAGCATGTTCAAATATTTAGTAGACAAATTTGGAATGGAGTTACCACCAGATGTCACCTACAGAGTATAAGCATCAACTTCTTATATAATACAAATGTTACCCTATATAGTTATTAAATTATTATATTTAAAATAATGAGTAAACATAATTTGTGCATTTATGCATGCGGCCCACTTGAAGCTGGCAGTGTAGAAGCATCACTTACACTAAGTTGATGGTCATATGGCACAAGTCATGATCCTTGAGGCATTTTGGCTTTTGTTGAACTTATTTGTTTTGTAGCATGCTTATAGCATGTTTTGGCTAACATTCTATATTACTTTTGCATTATGAAACTCTTCTTAAGATAAAATATAAATAGATGTTTATTTAACTTAAATATTTTTTTAATATAGTATATCAATTTAAATTTAAATTTAAATTTTATTATGTTAATGTTCAATTTCATAATGTATATGTGTAAGCAAAGTAGGACAAGAGGAAAAGAAAAAAGAAAAATAAAGGATAGAAAAAATAATATCTAGCAACTAATTGTTTTTTTTTTTTGTGCTCACAACAATCACATAAACGTTGTTAGATTTGGAAGCTAACAACAATTATATCATCATAAGGGGTCCAACAAGAATAGATCATTTATAGATGGTCATAACTATTGTTAGGTGTGGACTCTAACAATAATTAAACCATCATAAGGGGTCTAGCACAAATAAGTCATTTAACCATGGTCATAATTATCATTAGCTTCCAAATCTAATGATGATTATATTTAGACATTTAGCATTAGTTGTTCTAATAGTTGTCACAACCATTGTTAGAGGATGTCTCCACACTTCCTCTAATTAGATTGTTGCAAGTGTTGTTAGAGTGTATAGTGTTGGTTATACGATATTTTTCATCTACGGTAGATATCTTTTTATTTTATTTTATTTAGTGGAGTATAAGAATTTTGAATGGTATTTAACCTTAGTGAAACAGAATTTGAAAATAAGTATATATGGAGAATGCTATTATTCTAATGTAGCTCACACTTTTTTTTTTTATTTCAAAAATTTTTTTAGTACTATAAGTTTGGGAAAAAGAAAGAAAAATGTACATCTTGCTCTAAATATACTTTCAATTATATATATCTCAAAAGATATTGTAGGACAATCCAAATGATTCTGTAAATGAAACACGAATATGGGTCACTTCAAATGCAATGAATTTCCACAAGGACACCAATAGAATCAATGATAGGACCACAATGAAGGAGTGGTTACAATAAATACATCTAATTCCTACCCAAAGATGGTTTCGTGCTCACAAGTAATCAACAAGATATATGGTTCCTAAAAGATGGCATTTGATTAGCAGAATCATTTTTTAATTCTTAAAAATATTTTATAAAGATTATACATTTTTACATTTGATTTAAATTCTTTAAAAAATAGTTTTTAAAATGTCATATTTTCGAGAACGCAACCTTCGCATAAAATCCTTTATTTTGATTTCCATACAAGGTGGGAATGTTGAAAAACCATAAGAAGGGAATGTTATAAAAATGGTAAAATACTATTTTACCCTTTTTTAATCCTAAAATGCTTCCAAAAATAATAACTAATAAATAATAAATATAAAAAAAATATTAAATTATAAAAATACAAAAATAAAAATATGTTATAAAATGAAAAAAATTAATATAATAATAATGAATACTAAAATATGATATATATATATATATAGTATATTATTAAATATATAAAATATAAATAAAATTAATATTTTAAAAATTGGATTGGTTATTGAACCGATGAAAATATTAGTTTATAATTTATTAATATGATTGTAGTTAAATTGTGATTAAATATGTAATAATTATATATATATATATGTTCTATATTTTATATATTAAAATTTTAATATAATAAATATATATTAATAAATTTTAAATATTTAATTACTAATTTCATATTTCTTAAAATGTTTAAGAAGTATTTTTTAATTAAAAAATAAAAATTACTCATGACTAAATTTTAAGAACATTTAATTTTGATTTTTTGTGTTTTCAAATTATATTACAATTTTAATTGTCATTAAAAAAATGAAAATAAAAGGTTTAGAAATCATAAATTAAAAAAAATAATTCATCAAATAAAAAATTAAATTAAAAATATAGTTATAAATAGAGTATATATTAATTTAGATTTTTTATGTATTTCATATATATATACATGATATGTATAATTATTTATTATATTATTTCATTAAGATGTTTATGTATATTAAACAATGTATAATATTACTAAAGAAAGCTTAGATGACAAAAATGTTTAGTATTTGGTAGAGAGTCACTTGTTTGAGTTCTTATTCCTATTTTTGCAAAACAATTTTGAAAATTTTTTTTAAGTTAGTTCAAACTAATTCTTGATCAATTTTAATGTATAAAATAGTCATTGAATAAAATAGTCAATAAATTATAAAATAAACAAACATAAGATACGTAATTTTTAAAAATAAATATGAATTAAACATGAAAATATTATTTCCTAGAATAGCAAAATATTCTCAAAAATATTTACGAGAACATTTCCAAAAATATAAAATTCTACAAACCAAAAACTACCTTAATTGCTTTTGGTTCTTTCTTCTCCTTTTGCCTCCCAAGATCAGCCAGACAATTAGGAATTCAGTATACCAACAATCAAATTTCCCAATTGAGTAATTTTTTTTCTCATTAGCATATATATCTTAAAATTTTTATTTTAATAATGCAGAGTTTAAATTATAAAAAAATTAATAATAAAATATCAACATCTTAATAGATCAAACCCTTATAAAATCACCCTTAAAACGAGATTTGGTATGTTGATATATTAATTTATTAAATAGTTAGAAACTTATTTATAAAATTTGAACATGAGATATAAAAGAAATATTAGTTTGGATTTGTTTATGCATGACAAATCAAATATTTGAATTTAAAATCTCTTATTAACTATTCACACCCCCCACTTGGCGATGACAATCTTGACCAAGCCTATTTTAACTCAACCTATTCAAGTCTGTTTAGAGCAAACAATTCATCAGTCGACAAAGTATTAGGATAAATTTTTTTTAAAAAAACCTAAATCACAAACCTATTTTATTTTTTTTAATATTTATTTTACATACTAAACACTATCCGAGTAATAATATTTACTTTTACTTTTACCATTCGATGAGTGGAAAAGGTCATTAATTGCCGCAACCACAAATCACCATCACCAGTAACTATGTTTTCATTCATTAGCTAATAGGCAGAACCAAAGAGCGAATTGTTGACGTTTCTAAACAAATAATAAATACAAAAAAAAAAAGATCAATACCAAGTCAATTTTCCTTGTTAGGTCTTCGTGGGATATAAACAATGATTTGGAAAAGAAAGTTTTAAATTAGTGATTCCCCACTTGCTAGCAAGTTGAGGTCGTCGTTTTGTTCCATCAATGGTTTATTAAATTTGCTTTTTTTTTTTAATGCAATGAAAAAACAATTTTGTTGATGTGCTTCTAAAGAGATAACATGAGGGAGAAACTCTAGGCAATTCTCAATCCAGATTGCAGGGCTAAAATATCATCACCAACTACACTTGCATAAGAGTCACTCGTTTGTTTGACCTGAATTGAGTTCATCAGAAATCACTTTCGAATCCTCTTCAATATAGATCAACGTACTTACCAATGAGCTTCAGCTCAATAATAACGTCTTCGAAACTGAAAAATTTTAGTCTGAAGTTAACAAAGACGAAATTAATAAAAAAACAATATTCTCATAAAATTATGGTCCAAAGATTTTTAAATGCTTTTTTTTTTTTGTATTTTAGCTGAATATACAAAATAATAAAAACTTATCAATAATCCTCCATCTTCTACAAATATTTCATTCTTTTTACTATGCTTTTCTGAATTCATTATACATATCTTAGTGCATTACATTTAAAATTGAAAAAATTACAAACAAAGGCTTATATGTTGTATATAAAATTTATAATGAATGACCTTAAACATTAAAAACATTAAAATTATCATTAAAGATTATTATTATTATTGGATTTTAAAAAATTTTATTATTAATTTTAAAAAATTTACCACTGATATAAAAAAGTTCAATACTTTTCTTATACTTAATAATAAATCTTTTAAATTTAATGATAAAATCTTTTAAAACTTGATAGTAATGATAATTTTTAAAAATAATTTTAATTTTAAAAATCTTTCATTATAAATTTTATATCATCTAAGTCTTTTATTTTAACTTTTCTTTTAAAATTCTTCCATCTTTCATCTTAATCACTTGTAGTTTTACTTAGATAACCAGAAAAACAAATTCCGCTTACTACTATTGCTACTAACAACAACAACTATAACAAATAGAAAAACTCGAATGGCTGTTAATGTTGGCTAGTTAATTAACAATATCCAAGTTTATTTTTGGAAAATTATGTCTGTTTAATTGAGATTGGAACTTAAATATTTTCTTTACTGTTGTTGATTGGATATGTTGTGATGGTTAATTTTTTGGGTGAGGAATCATATTTGTAGACAGTAGTTCATGTTTATCTTTGCTGGACAGATGTCATGACCTGGTTGGTTCAGACAGCTTAGTAAGGGATACTAATCGCATGGGTCAAAAAACAAATGCTCAACAAGGAAGATAGACCTAAAATTCTGGGTTCAATGATTGGGCAACAAAGCAGTTAACTTCCACTGCCAAGCATTTACTTTCTCCCTGGTAACAAATAACTAATTTATGAATATTAAAAAAATTAGTTAAAAATAATTAATTTTATCTTAAATAAAAATTATTTTTAAAAAATATTTTTATTTAATATGTGTACTTTTTCTTTAAAATTAATTATTATTATTATTCATAATTTAAATAACTTATTTAATAAAAAATATAATTAAAATATTATAATTAATATGATAATTTATTTTTTATATATAAGACTAAATTAAATATTAAAAAAATTTTTGAGATCGAAAAAAATATTTATTTAAGTATATCCTTTATTTGGAATTGAGTAAATTATTAGTGATAGTCCCAAATTAGGACATCTGTTCCTGACAAACATTCCTTTCATACCAGGACTGGCTATTATAAAAAAATAAGGTTTTAATATTGTTTAACAGATCGATGTGAGAGGAATGAAGTAACTGACAACATGTTTTAGACGTTTCTTGTCATTTAAGTAGTTTATATAACATATCTTGATATTTATTTATTTATTTATAATTATGTAGTTGCTAGAATGTGAATGAACAAATTATTCATGAGGGGGCCGGGCTACTCATTTTTTAAAGAATTAAAAAAATTACACTTCTTCTTTTTATATTTGGTTTAATAGTATCAAATATTCTTTTTGTTTTAAAAATATTATTGAACTTTTCTGACATTTAATATATATCACAAAAATCTTCTCTTTTATCTACTTTATGTTAATAAAGTTAAGTAAGTTTCTGCACAATATAATACTTTGATCCTTAGCATTATAATGTGATTTCATTATTAACATATGATAATTTAAATAGTTAAATGATTTTTTTTAAGGAATGCACATTATGCAAAAGAGATGTTTGCAATATATATATCAAATGTTAAAAAAAAAAAATCATATGCTTCTATTAACACAAGAGATGTAGAGATGTAATTTAACTAAACTCCAAAGAAACTAGTATAATTTACTCTTTATTAAATGAATGAGATTAATATTAAACTCATTTAGCTAAATGATTGGTGCTTAAAAATTTTAAAATGTTACAACAAAAATATTCAAGATTAGTAAAAAAAATGTTAATTAGTTATTTTATTTTTTGATAAAAAAACGGGGTCTAAATAAATACCCAAGAGAAACACATAAAACTAAAATCCTTGGGGCAAAACAGCTCCCATCACATCAGACAAACTGAAAAAAAAAAAAAATAGGCATAGCGTCCCAAACATGTAGACCCATAAACAAGTACAAGCAAGAGTTAGCTAACTCATCCGTACAATTGCTTAATTGTTAATTAGTTTGTTGTGACAAAATAATTTTATCCCCAAAATTGACCAGAAAAAAAATATAATCCCTTATATATTTCATATTAATTAAAAGGATAAATTACAATTTACCCTTTATAGTTTAGCTTAATAGTTTAATTTAAAGTGTGTTATTTCAAATTCTTGTGATTTATTTTGTTATGACTTAACCACCTTATCATATTTTGCATATAAATATTCAAAAAATAATTATACAAATGTTAAAACGATATCATAATTATAAGTTTATTCTACTTATACCTTTAACAATTCTTTTTATAAGTGCTCGAGTCTGAACTTTTATTACAATTTTGTTTCACCAAAATTGGAGCCCAATCAATTTTAAACAAACAAATGTGCACGAATTGTTGGCTGTGCATGCTTCTGTGCTGCATAGCAAAATTTTTTAATTTCAAAGTATCAAATATACATGTTTGTATATATATATATATATATATATATATATATATGGAGTGTTACAAAGAAATAGACAGATCCTCTACTATGCCCTAAACACTACAGAGCATCCACATCCCAAACTTAAAGTTTTAGCTATATTCAATTACAACGACAGTGTAAACCTTTATTTATTTGGTCTTTCTCAAAAATAAGGATAAAAATGAACGTGGTATTTGAGCAAATATATAATAGATTTAGCCATTATGTAATTAAAATTATACACATGAAAATTGTTAAAATTTTACAAACAATCAAACTTATTCGAATACTTTAAAGACCATCACTACAACAACACTAAGATACAGTAACAATTTATTACTAGCATAATCTAAAAATGCTACTCAATATATAATATCTAAACAAATTTTTGACAGCTGGTATAAAAAATTAGATCTAGTCACTATGTTTTATTTTTAACAGCTAGAGAAGGCTTACTGATAATGTATCATAAATGCTAGATTAAAATAGTATCTAGTTTTTAACTTTTAAATTACTCCTTTACGTGTCAAAATAATCTTAATTATTTTACCCCATAAGTATCTTAAATCATACGTCAATTGACATGTTGCTAAAATAGTTTTATTTATGATGAGATAACATTCTATATGACTATTAACCATATTATTTATCTTAGAGCCTCTTCTTCAGATATTTAACCATCTATGATTGTTCTGAAGATTTAATTGAGTTGAAAGAAATAAATTTGTACTTTTATATGTATCAATTTAAACATGCATTAGAATTTGTAAATAAGTCATTTGCAGAATTACGCAAGATACAGATGAAAAGAGAAAGATTATATAATTTTCAATATTAGAAACTACTTGATCGCATACCTCTCTACCTATCTTTTTTTCAACTGCATATTGAATATTTAGTTACAGAAGATTCGGATTGTGAGAATTTCTTTTCCCTCGTTAGTGTGATACGATGAATGTAACAAACTTCCTCGTTAAACCTTCATGTCAAACCAAAGGCATAGTCCATCCAAACCATCATTACATTTGCTACAATATTTTGCAAATTGCACTTATTAGTCCATACTTTGGTTGAAAAGAAAAAAAAATAATTAGCCCATACTAGTAAGGGCCGGAGACCCAATCATTTGGGCTTCAACATTTCTTTGTGGAAAAAATTTAGTCGTTTTAGTATTTATTTAATTAACATTATCTTTCCAACCAATTTTTTATTAAACATTGAAGGTAAATATTTAACACATTTGTTACTTAAATAGCACGCATCTTATTTAAATACTTACACATGCACACACACATATTTCCAATGTGAAACTTGAATTGTCTCTCCAATCATTAAATCAAAGCAATTAAAAATAGTAATTATGTAAGAAAATAATAGCTACTTATTTTTTTGGGCCAAAATAGCAATTTAGTTATGTTGTAAACAATTAATTTAAATGTCTTTAATTACTTTTGTTCGAATAGTTAGATGTGCAATACTGAACTAATTGAAATTTGGGACTAAAACTGTTCTAAGAAATAAAGCTAAAATGACAGTATTGTTCTAATTACAACCAGAATCACTGAAGTGGTTTTTCTTTTTTCTTTTTTTTTTTTTGTGAGCAAAACAAAGAGACTATATGAGCAATTAAGCCTTAAAAAATTATTTGGACTCATCTTTATTAAATCTTACTCTACTCTAAAGCAGTTTTTTTTTTTTAATTTTTTTTCCGCCTATAAAAGTCTATTTGGAATGAAAACCCTATGAACGTATGAGTTAATTATACGTCAACTCAATCCACTCCATTTAGCATCAAGCCCCACAGCTAAAACAATGCACGTTGGGGCCAATTTGTGAAACATCACAATTAGAGGAATTTTTTTTACTTATGATAAATACGTGAATTTTTCATTTAAATCTTTAATTATTAGAATATTTATAATATTGTCATCTTATTTTATTTTCATTCAAAAATTTAATGTTAAATTTAATCATTCGATGATTTATATGTTAAGTTTACACAGAATTAATAGTGTTAGGAAAAATAAATAATATCCAAGCTTTTAGATTCTTAACTTTAAGGTTAAACTTTGGATGGGAGTGGGATTAAAAGGTAACATTGTGAATATTCTAATGATTAAAGGAATAAATTAAAAAATAATTCATAGAGATCCAAATTAAAAATTGAGTCAATGATACTAATTTCTATTGAGATTTGGTTAAATCGTACTTAATATCTCTCTGATTTTAAAAATATATTTTTATATATACTGTAAAAGCCTTCTCTTCATTTTATGTTTTATCAAAGAAATTAACTTTTTATAGAATATAAGAGTGCAGATTTATTTTTAATATGACAAGATAAATAATTAAGTTATTATTCAGTTTTAATACGAGCATGTAGTTTTATTTTTAATATAATTAATAAAGACAATTAAATAATTTATTTTTGGTAAAAACACATGTTATGTAGACAATTAACATTATTGGCAGACAATAAATTAGAAAGGAGTCAAATGTAATTTTTAAAACAAAAAAGATATATAGCATAATTTATTCAATCTCAGAAAAAAATTAGAATAATTTACTTTTAAAAATTTCATATATTACAATAAAAATTTCCTCATAAAACTTAGCCTCTGCCTACTACTAACAATGGGCAAAGGATGGTAACTGGTAAGACTAGGAACCAAAAATTTTCAAAGTGGAGAGAACTATGAAGTGGAATACATGCATGCATAGGTGATAGAGAGATTTCCTTCCCAATAATATTATAAAAATTGCATTGAAAGCGAAGAAGGAGGAGAGAAATGCTCTGTTTGGATGTTTCTATTTGTCCCCCAATTGCATTATTCAACATTCCATTGTTTCGATTAATTCTATAAGACAGCCTTAGAATACCCCTCCGACCTTGCTCAAATCTCCCAGCATCTCTGGAAATCTCAAATTTTCAACAATAACAATGGCAGTAAATTAATAGCAAGAGAAAGAGGAAATGATTTCCGATGCCACTTGTTGAAGATGGTTGACTCAGAAGGCCTGCCTTCCTCCTTCAGACTGCCTCGCCGAGTACTTCATGGTTTACTTCTCTGCTCAATTCTTAAATTTGTTTCATTAGTCTATCAGTATCACTCTGCTTTCTTTCATGTTACATTTATGTTGTAAGCAAATGCAAATCCATGTTTCTTTTACCTTGTGCATTATTTTGTAGAGATCTAGGTATTTAGCAGTATAATTTTCTCAAGTTGGTGATTAAGTTTGACACTGATTTTAGAACCACGATTGCAGTATTATAGGATTCACTAAAGTCTGGAGAATTTTTCCATTTGGTACTTGCCAAAGTTAACATTTTGACCAGATATGCCTAGATTATTAGAGCTTGTTCCCTCTCACTTCTCACATTCATGATTTTTATAGCAAACAAAAAAGGAAAAGAAAATGTCCTCTGGGCCACTTTTATTTAAGGGATTAAACTTAAGCAGACATAAGGGATTATATATAAGTTTTTTTTTTCTTATCTAGGACAGGACTTTTTATGAACACAATGTAATGAAGGTGGGGAAATGCCACCTAGGCTTAGTTCAAGTGTTTGGTTGAGAGAGATTTAGATAAACATCAAAGGTTTGAGTCCTGATGTACCCAAAAAACCAAAATGGGAAAACTGATAAAATGTTCTCAGATAATGAATTTGGTTTGTCTAATTAATATCTCACATAAGTCTAAGATTGTTTTATGCTTCTTTGTTCACTACTAAAACTCTACTGGTCACCATCCCTCACCTCAATTTCTCCATCACAACTTGTACTTGTTAAATTACTTTTCTTGATGAACTAGAAGGCAGAAGAAATCCCTATTAGCATGAAGTATGACATAGGATTGAAAATATATGTACATATTTGTCTTTCATGCATTTTAGCAATTAATCATTGACAGCCTTTATATTTGAATTCCATGTAATAAGGTCATGCTACTATGCTTTGCCATCTTTACAAAATTGTCCCAACTAGACAAAGACAAGACAAGAAAGATATATAATAGGATTGGTTTAGTTGAAAGTAGTTTGTCAGATTGGCTATATAATGGGATTGGATGCCAAAATGATGGACATGAGAATTTTGCAGAATATAATAATTGAAGTTCTTAGCACAAAACTAAAACTTCTCTAGCTTTCTCAGACTTCAGCATTCCTGCCTAGTTGCATCTTCCATCAATTTTTAAAAAATGACTCATGAACCAGAGGATTAATGATAAGTTTTTTTGACAGCAGTGGAACCTCCGTCAAATTCTAAAGTTATTCAGATGAATGCCAGAGCACTTTTGTTTTTTCTGGGAGGGATAACAGTGCTCATCATAGTGCTGATTTTTGTGTGTTGGAAGCGTATTAAACCAGCATTACTGCCAAAAACTAAAGCTCCAATAAAAGCACACCAAGGTTGTTATATGAAAAGCATCTCAGAATTATAAGTTTAAATTCTAAAATCTTTATGACCTCGTTTTTCTATATTCTTGTGGCAAAACTTGTTTTATTGAAGCTCATCATATTGCTGTTGTTTGCACTGGCAGAGGTGATGAAGATAATAGCTCCTACAAAGCAGCAGCAAGGTAGTTGAAAGAAAGCATCATACTACCTGACACTTGAAAATACTAAATCCTTACATTACCTCAATATTGTGGTTTCTATATGTATACAGGATCCATGGGGTTTTATAGTGGCAGTGTTCGAGAAATTAGTTATTTTGACTTTCAGACACTGAGGAAGGCAACAATGAATTTTCATTCTGATAATCTTCTTGGAAGTGGGGGATTTGGGCCTGTCTTTCGGGTATAAATACTGAATTGAAGCTTTCTTCGGTAGTAAAATAGCTAAGGGAACACTTCATGGTGATTCATAAGAACCTCAGAGATTAAGGTGGCATTACTTCGGCATTAAGGATAAAAGAAATCATCTTTCTAGCTTGAGGCTCACCTATGCATGTCCTTCTAATTGCAGGTCAGGATCCTAAACTGCCTTTATGTTTTGACAGGGAAAGTTGGCAGATGGAAGGCTAATAGCAGTTAAGACATTGTCTTTTAACAAATCACAACAAGGAGAAAAAGAATTTCTGACAGAGGTGAGACTTATTACAAGTATCCAACACAAAAGTCTGGTTCGCCTCCTCGGATGCTGCACTGACGGACCTCAAAGGATACTTGTGTATGAATACATGAAGAACAGAAGTTTGGACCTCATAATAAATGGTTTCTTCCCTATTATCTCTTTGATCTTTTAGGTTATTAATGAAGTCCATGCAAAATATTGGAAAAAACGTTAAAAACTCTCCTTGATGCAGAAGTTCTTATCAATAACCTATTCTTTATCATAATTAAAAATGCCTCGTTAGTAGTTTAAGGAATTAGGATTGGTTTAACAAAAGCAATTTGTGCTTTCAATATGCCTGCTATGCAGGAAACAGTGATCAGTTTCTGAATTGGAGTACTAGGTTCCAAATCATTCTTGGAATTGCACGGGGATTACAATACCTACACGAGGATTCACACCTAAGAATTGTTCACAGAGATATCAAAGCAAGCAATATTCTTCTTGATGACAAGTTTCAACCGAGGATTGGAGACTTTGGACTAGCTAGGTTCTTCCCTGAAGACCAAGATTACCTCAGTACTCAGTTTGCTGGAACATTGTGAGTCCTTTATTCATATGATACTTTACTGAAAACAATAGGTCTCTCTGAATGAAAAATTGCTATACTAATCATAGTTTACCATGTTTATGACTCGTCACATTGTCATCATTATGATTTTAGTGCCACCGAGTACCAACTACTAAGGCTATCAATCTTTTGGCTCCTGCTTAGAAGTTTTAGGGTAGTAGACATTTTAACTCAACCAGAATTGTCAAAAACTAAATTTTTTGGGCTGAAGTGGTTCTTGACATGTCAGTTACCATTTTTGACACATTTATGATGAACTCAAAGCTAGTTTAGAATATTTCATTGTAATAAGTAAGCTATGAAAGTATTTTCTTGTATCAGCAAAAGGTTCCATGGATATTGATAAACTAGAGAGAAAATAGATGAATGAATATGTGAGGTGTATTTTCTTCCTTACACTGTCGTCTTATTTATTAGGGAAAAAATAAAGAGTAGTACAATGGGTAATACAAAAGTTAGTATAATGAACCTGGAAGTGAATATGTATATTATGAATGTAAACTCTATTATGTACGCTATTTTAACAGTTATGTCTTATAGTACTTTGCAGATGAATCATAATAACATAGGCTGTTTGATAGTCCTAATGTTTTATGTTGTTTTATCATTATATATATAATGTGATCATGGTAACTATCTAGATATTCAAAGGATTATCCATGATGAAATCATTCCAAACTGCTTTGATATCTGCAGTTAAACATGTATATAATGCTCTTTTTTGGTCTTCTTTGGTTAGAGGTTATACAGCTCCTGAATATGCTACTAGAGGAGAACTGTCAGAAAAGGTAGACACCTATAGTTTTGGAGTTCTATTACTTGAAATTATCAGTTGCAGGAAAAACACAGATTTAACTTTACCATCCAAAATGCAGTACCTTCCTGAATATGTAAGCTCTAACCTTTCTGCCATACTTTACGATTTATGGATATTTCTTGAGTAGGCTCTGCCAATCACATCATTTTCAGACCCCACTCACAAATGAGCAGGAGTCAACAATAAAAGCATTAAAACTTGAATACAGAGAATGCCTTCGATCATATATAGCAAACACTGATTTGTAACTTTAAGCTGAGCTTGCATAAGAATGTCGTATTATTCATGCCACTTTCTTTTCCCTCATATTCCAACATGTCTGTGCAAATCTTCATTACAGGCATGGAAGCTTTACGAGAAATCAATGTTGATAAAGCTGGTAGATCCGGAATTGCGAGCACACGGATTTGTAGAAAAGGATGTAATGCAAGCAATTCATGTGGCCTTGTTATGTCTTCAGCCTTGTGCAAATTTGAGGCCCCCCATGTCAGAGATTGTAGCATTATTGACATTCAAAATTGAAATGGTTACAACACCAATGAGACCAGCATTTCTTGATCCAAGGCGTAAACAGGATGATGATCAGAACCACTCTTGAGAAGCCATTTCACTATCTGAGGCTTTCCCTTCAAAGTAAAGCTAAAGGCCACTGCTGCAATTTTCTTCTGTCAAATAAGAGAAAATTGTCGTGTACATTTGCATGTATATACACCCCACGTACACCAGAATTTCTCCAAATAAGGAGCTATGAACTTAATGAAGGGAGAATTTATTTCAAAGGGCTACACTATACGAATATATTTCATTTGATTTAGCCTTTAGGTAAATATTGTGTGTAAAGGAACTCCATTATTGGCAGGAATTCTCCAACAGTTGCCAAGAATATATATATATATATATATATAAAATAAAGAAGCCTACAAAAGAATCAATTCACTAACTAAGCCATGTATATATTGTTGCAACTTTTCGTTGTTCTTTTCTCTTTTAATTATTTTTAGGATAAATTATAATTATCTCCTGCATTTTGACTCAAAATCACTTTTGCTCCCATGAAGTTTAAAGTATGTACATCATACTCATGTAGTTTGTTTAAGTATTTTTACAAATTTAAATGTAAAAATATCACATGATTAATTGACAATGAAGCTATTTAATTAGGATACACATGTTATATTAATTTATCTTTTTTTTTTTTAAATCTTATCATCTATTTATTTAATTAATATTATTGAGCATAAAGTAAGAAAAAAAGGGAAACTGCTCCGAGTTCTTATCCATGCAGCACTTACATGGTTTTTGAGAACTTAAAAGTGATTTGAATCACATTTTTTCAGTATACTGGTTTATTAAAATAAATTGCTAATTGTGTGTTTATTTGATAAATTAATTACTAGAAAGTTAACTATAATATGGACTGGAGTTTGACTTTTGTCAATTATTTAAGAGTTTGAATTTAAAATCCTGTAATTTTTTATATAAAAAATCGAAACTCAGCACAAAATACATTGCTAACGAAGACATTGTCTCTACTCTCTCCCTCCTCGTCTGTTTGGCCGTGTTAATAATAAAAAAGTTGTTTAATTTTATGTTTGTGTATTTATTTTGAGATTTCGAGGTATTTTGTCTAAATTTGTGCCACAAAAAAAGTTACTTCTTACAGAAGCATTTTTTATTGTAAAAAAATTACAACTTTTCTTTTAAAAAAAAGGATAAGAAATTAATTTTTTAAAACAAGCATACTCCCACTTAAAATTAATATTTACTCTAAGTATTCTCAATTCTCTTTCTACCAAACCTCTCTTACAAAGTCTGACCTGTATATATCTTTTTTCCATAAATTGAAAGTTAAAAACACTTTTTAAAAAACTTACTAAACACAAATTCCATTTTAAATATCGATAAAAGTATTCATTAAATAATTTTATCAAATACCAACTGTCCTTTTCTCAACATACTTCCTTCAAATATTTTTTTAAAAAATTTGAATATTAAAAAGAATTTCCAAAACACGAGAATGAAAGCATGTTGTGGGATGTGTGGCTCTTCATGCCCATTGGTGTGATCATGTTTGAATTGTCAAAGGGGATAGGACAATACGTACAATTGTATGCATAACCTCGAGATATACAATATAAGGAGGAAAGGGACTGAAAACAAGAAATGGAAAAGCGCAACGATTTACGCTAAAAGGATCATTTTTGGTGGGGCAAAAAGATTAAAAAAATAAAACTCAAAAAGGCAAAACCAACAAACACTGTCTTGGCCTTTAAGGGAGGTATGGTAGCAGAAGCAATGCTCTCCCAAATTAATACTGCCACGCGGCCCCATTCAATTGTCCTTGCCACTCATTCAATGCTCTTTCTTCATTAGCACTTATAGCTCACAAGTACCTCATTAACATCTTCGCTTCTTTTATGCCTTCTTCTCTTTAAATTGGATCATCTTCCTCTTTTTTTTTTTTTGGTTGAGGTTAAAAAGTTGTAAAATTTATTTAATGGCGATTTTATTTAAATATATAAAATTCACTAAGTAATTAGAATCATATATTTAGATTATGATTCTTTATAATAATATATCATGTATTTAAGAGAAATAGTACAGTAAGATGAAGTTTATTTTCTCTCTTATAATCTCTTTCTCAATTTTTTTTATCTTTCTCTAAATACATATTATATATTTATTTATTAAATATTGAAGATTCAAGTCCCGCATATACTATATCTATCTCTCCAAAATTGATAATACATCGTTAATTTTGAAAAAAAAAACAGAAAATCCAAATTTCTCCACATTTGGTAAACAAAATTTTTAAGGATGAAAATGGATAAAAAATGAAGATGTGAATGAAAATGACCAATGTACTCCTATTTAAAAAATTAATAAAAAAGATAAATATTTTTTTAATAATAATAATAACATAATAAATATTACATAAATTAAATAATCTCATTTTTTATACTTTTCTTCCGCCAGCCAAACCTTCCCTTACATTGTTTCACTTTCCACCCTTCTCTCCAAAAAAGAGTATACGGTAGACAAAAATAACAAAGGAACTTTTTGGCCTCTCCTCGATGGAGTTTAAAAAACAGGCAAATACATGGAAAAAGTTACAATATATGAATCGGTCCTTATGGCAAAAAATTCAATTTGGTTCCCCTTACTAACATACAAATATTGGCCTGTTTTTTCTTTAGATGGTCACATTTTGTCTCTGTTACATTATTCATTCAAAATACTCACCAAATTTAGTAACTTTTTAATTTAAATCTTATTTATTTGTCTCACACTATTAATTCACCAAATCTGACAACTAATAAATTTGGGGCTAGATTTTGAAAGAGATTTAACAGTGGCGGCAAAACTGGATCTTTCTGGAAAATGAGATGGCAGTAATGCTTACTTCTAAATAAAAGACACCAAATTAAAACTCGTCTAAAATTCGAAGGAGCAAAAATATATTTAAGCCAACAAGAAATTTGCAAGAGAGTTTGTTGTCAATAAAGACCTCTTCCAAGTGATCCATTTACAGAGGAACCAAAGATGATAGAAATATACCAATAAAGGGGTTGAAGTTGAACAGAAAAATAAAGAAGAAAATGTGTACATTAATTTCAACCAAAAATTACACCAACATACAAAAGAAAATTACTTGACCGAAGAGATCAGGTGATGTGGGTTGTGTCTTCATGAACAGAACACAGCCTATGATTCTACCTGTTGTGCAATGGATTTGGCCCTGTAGGAACCACTCTTTTGTCATCTAAGGTTGTGTTCTTCTTGGAGCTACACAAGTAGTAGTGGCTGCTGCACTTGTGGCCATCATTTGTGCTCTTATTCTTCTTTGCCCCATCAAACAAATTACCAACAACCAAAGTCTTCCTCGCCACTGTGTTGGACCCAACGCAAGCCAACATCAAAAGGCATAGCAGAAATGTGAGTTCAGGTAATCTCATTTCAGAAATAGAAGGAAACAAGGAGGACAGTTTGCAAGTGTAAGATGTAAAGATAACAACTCAGACTCAGAGAGAAGGGGAAACATAAAGATGAAGAAGACCCACAAGAGATTATATACTTGCATGCTTGAAAAAAGAGAGAGGCAAAAGGAATTGGTAGTGATGATATTAGTGAAAAAAGAGAGGGGTTATCGTATAGTTATGGGACATTAACTATAGTACCTCGGATTTGCAGTAAAAGACTTTGATACATCACATCTCCCTGCTCAGAAATTTCACCAAACGTCATTAATTGACTTCAATTCTATTGCAGAATCATTGCTGTTTCAAATTAAACAGAATTTTTTGACTTAATTGGACCCCAAACAGCAACATTCTGTTCCCCTCACTAGTCTCTGCACAGGCTAGAGCTACCAAGTTTAACTCCCCTAACATCCTATAGAACCCACTTAGACCCCATGAGAAATCCAAATCCTGCTGCAAATACAATGGAGCTTCACCACGTGCTGTTGTTGAAGTTCTCAAATCTCAAGGGCCATGCATGAAAAAGCTGACGCTGGGACGCTCATTAAGAAAAGGGGAATTGCAGGAACATTAAATGGATGGTTTTTGACTGTAGCATGCAATGAATGGTCAGAATTTGCTTTTGAGGCACGTCTTCTTGTTCGCTGTGAGTTTTTGATTGAATGAATGATGGTAAGTGTGATAGGGGAAAGAAAGGGGGGGACGGGTTGTGGGGTTTTAGATGCATTTGAGAGGAACAGAGACAACCTGGGAAGATGCAAGTGCCGACGCTTGAATCATGAAACGACAGTTGGGGATTCATTAAAGCACGCCATTTCTGTTAAAACATGAAGGTTGTGTTGTGTCCATCATCGCTACTTCTCCCCTCCTAGCCTCATATAAGGGGTGATAGAATAGTATAGGATGTCCCTCTCGCCTGCACAGTCCCAATTGGTTCCGTAGGCAAAACTTGTAGGGTAATTTATTGGGGACATAGGCAAATGGCAATGGCATTAACTATACCTGTTCTTTACACCTTGACTCCATGCCCATTTCTGGTCGCACAATAATGGGTTAAAAACAAGATCCTCTGTTTTTTTGAAAAAAAAAATTGTAAATACCTCCTTTAATTATGACTATCTGCAAATATCTTATAGATTGTAAAAATTGGCAAATACCCCTTGCACTTTCACATGTTTGCGTAGACATGTAAAAGTGCATGAGATATTTGCTAAGTTTTTATAGTTCGGGGGAATCATCTTTGCAAATGGGTCATAGTTGAAGGGAATATTGGTATTTAAAAAAAAGAATTATCTTAATTACAATTTTAGTATGTGGAATTCAGAACCATTCCAAACACCCCCTTTGGACATAAATATATAGTCTAGGACCTAAACAATCAAAGAAAAAACCCAAAAAAAAAAAGAAAAATATGTAAACCCAATACTATTCTTAAACATATAAGTTCTGATCTAAATTGAAATTTCAAATTCTTACTCATGGGTGGTCAAATTCTTCGATCTTTAATAAAGAAGTGAAATTAACACAACATTTTTCGTAACAAAAATAAAAATTGAGAAGAGACCAAAGGACAGAAACTCAAGCCAAAGTGTATTTAACCCAGAGTAGATTAAATCAAAATTATGGCCCGTTGGCAATGAGACTTAATTGGGTAAAATAAATATTTATATAGATCAACACTAAAAAAACTCGTTGAATAGTGAGAGAAATATTTATAGCAAGGAATAACGAGGGTTTCTAACTCTAATCGCTATATAATGAGAAATTTTTTTCACTATCAGAATAGTGAGATTGCTATTATGTAGTTATAAAAGGTCAAACTTCTAAAAAAAGAAAAAAAAAATCCCTAGCTATATGGCAAGGGATTTTCCTAATTATTCTTTTGTTATTCCAGAGTTATTCCCTTGCTATTCCCAGACCATCCCTCGCTAAATTGTGTTTGAATGCATCATTTGGCAAAAACTTTGTCATTTTTCCTTCCGTATCTTGCAATTATTCTTTTTGTACTCCTAGCTAAATTCTAACTATTTTTTATCAAGTCCCTTATTATTCCCTCTCTAGACGTTCACTAATTCTTATCTAATCTACTACTAGAAAAATTTGTCATTAGCACCTTGGTTTTTAATGTCGTAGTTCAAATTACATAATTAAAAATTACTAAATTGCATTCCAAATAACTTCAAATATAATTACCAAATGTCATAAAAAAATAGATCTCAGTTACATAAATAGCCATCTCTATTAAAGTCCCCATCTTGACCCTCTTCCTCTCGTCAACCCTCACCCTTTTAATGTCTCTATTAATCAAATGTACAATGGTTAAACTATTCAAATTCACAACTTCTAAGGCCCAAAGTATGCAGCACTCGAGATGTCTTTATCGTTTGATATTGCTACAGCAGTAGATAATCATCTGGGCATCAAACTTTTCCTTAAGAAAGGGAAATCACCAAAAAGGAAAAAAAAAATGTTTCATGCAAGCTAGGTTTGCTATTTACACGGCATGGAAACTGAATGACTTAGTGTTAAGTATAATCAAAAGAATATCAAATAAGGACATGCACCTCTTGGCATCCACTAGAGACCAAAATATATTGTTTTGGGTGGGATCACGATATAGACAGAAAGAAACTATCATATCGGGGGAGAGAGAGACATGGGATTAGGAGCATTAAGATAAATCTTTGTCCCCCAAGGGAGTCTTTATATTGTCTATTATAACACAATCAAGTGGTCTAATGAAGTTGTAAAAGCCATTTGACCAAAGTGTCTTATTGTGATTGAGCAGTTCTAATTCGCATTTTTAAAACAAGTCATTGTGTCAATTCATTGCATGTGACTTGATGTATTAGTTGTTAAGTTCTTTAAACTTTGATGACGTAGATTGGACCATTCTAGGCTTATGAAATTCTTATGTCTTTCAACCATAACATTTGCCCATAAGTTTGCTATTAAGCTGATGAGGTAAGTGGGCATAGAAAGAAGCATCTTTTAAGTTTTTTCAAATTAGTTTGGAGTTCTGATGGCAGAAGTGGTACTTTTATGGATGATCTTTTATGTTGCCTTTGAAAGGTGTCTATCATTGCTATTTGCTCTTTTTTTGGGTTTGTTTGTAATTAATATGGCATTTGGTAGAAGGAAAAGGGTTAGCTATTGCCATAGTTGATAACTCATCAATGGTAGAGCATAATGTACATGTGCAAAAAGCAAAAAGAAAATAAATTGATTTTTGAAAATAATTTCAAAAATCAATCTATTGGGTCATCACCAAAATTTCTTAAAGGAAAAATTTTGGGAAACTATATTTTTGTAAAAATTTAAAAAGTGGTTTGCATAACAAATACAAGTTTGGGAGTTGATTGTGTTACGAGAAAAGTGTTAGGTATCTATTCTTAAAAATAGTTATCTTACATTAATGGTGCAAAATAGATATAGTTTTAATTTTATTTTAATTACCTCAATTAAAACAAATGCAAAATGAATAAGCGAAGAGAAAAAAAAAAATTAATTAAAGAAAATAAAATAAAATAAAATAAAATATTTACAAAGGTGAAAATAAAATATTTATAAAAGAAAACTTGACCTAAAAAAGAAATTTAGGGATCATGTATTTAGTGAAGAGATCAAAATTCATATAGTTTGAAATAGGGTAGAAAATCAGTGTCACTTGGTTAGTATTTTTTTTTGGGTAAAAAAAATAAAACTAATATGGTTTTAGAAATAAAATAAGTGTGAAGTTTGTTGGTATATTTTAATTTAAAAAAACAAAGTTATTTTCTCCTTCTTGCTCCTTTTATTTTCTCTTTTTTTTTTTGAAATATTTTTCTTGAAAAATTGATTTAACTAATTTTCCAAAAATAATTTTTATTTTATTTTTATTTTTTGAAATAAAAAAATAAATGAATGTGCCATTGAGATCCAAAATTTATTTAAGAATAATTAGGCAACCTAATCGGCATTGAATATAACTTAAAGAAATACAAAATCTCACATTGCTCCTACAATTAACACTCTATATGGCTAAAAAAAACACTAAATCTCACATGAGAATTCCAAAAATAAACTAAAAGTAAAGACAAGAAAATCAAGCAATGAGAACTATTAAAAAGTAAATTTTAAATCAAGGCATATTAAATAGCGCAAGTGTGTGTTTGAATGTAGTCAAATCAAGTTCTCTTATTCAAGATGACATTACAAGAAGGAGATCAATAATAGAAACCGGTACAATTTCCTTCTCCAACCTCCTGCTGATCTCTGCTGAGTATTCCCAAATGATTTCTCCACAACATTTATACAGCTTAAATGCCACAAAATGAAGAAGAAAAAAAAAGGTGATTAATATTATAACAGCTATTTATTGTAAAGAATTAGCAAATAATGCATGTGCTAGTTCCCAAATATAATTTGCCAGTTTAACTAGATCACCAATCCATCCGTATCCTCAGATAAGTCAATGATTCCATATTCAAACAAATCAATAAAATATTAACGCATTTCATCGATAAAATGAGTTAGTCAAAATAGTGATGTCACGTATTTGACCTCCCAAGCATTGTATACCCATATCACTCAACATCAGATTCAGGAAGGCAGTGCATTTCACGGCAAAAATTAGAGTCCAAACGAGCTAACCAATTTCATGCGTAGCCCTGTAATATAAGCCCGAAATTTAGAGAATCCACGTTTAGCATCAACATTCGCTCAAGTATTATATTCATTCAAGCATTATATCATGGAAATCACACAATCAAGATTTTAACAAGCAATTTATTCTCAGAGCCGAGATTTAGGGTTGGAAAAAAAGAAAAGAAAAGAAAGGTCTAATATTCGTTTGACTATAACAAAATTGCAAAAATTTTTTAGAATTTTTCAAGAAAAAATCTTCAATTGTTTTTACGAAAATTTATACTAAACGAAAAAGAAAAGGAAGAGAGAGAGAGAGAGAGAAATGATGCAAGAATGGCTCGAGCTCAATACCATGCTGAGCCTCTATCATTTTCAATATATAGAGTGAATTGTTACAAGAGAACAAATTATATTGTACTATTTGTACATTCTAGAATATTACATAATAAAAAAATGAATGAATAGAAACACTAATAGCTACAACAAATCAATTTGCATGTTATATTAGAAGTGTCACAAGAGAGTCATGAGCCTGAGAGCATGTGAGAAGCACAAGCTAATCCTTAACACGCCCCCTCAAATGAGAGGGAACTTCAATGACTCCAATTTTGTCTCTGAGTTGCCAAAATGAGAGTGTGAAAGTGGCTTAGTTAAACAATCAACAAGTTGTTTGGTTGTAGGAACATACTGAACAGAAACTTGTGTAGATAAAACTTGATTTCTAATCGAGTGTGCATGAATTTCTATATGTTTAGTATGAACATGAAAGACGAGGTTTGAGGCTAGAGATGACGCACCAATATTATCACACCAAATTACAGGAATATGAGGAACTTTAATTTGTAACTTAGCAAGAAGCATCCAAAGCCACGTCAATTCTACTATAGTATCAATTAAAGATCAATACTTAGATTCAGTGCTTGATCTTACCACAACATGTTGCTTTTCCGAAGACTGAGAGATCAAAGAATTTTCAAGATAAACACAGTGGGCACCTATTGATTTTCTATCATTTGGGCATGAAGCCTAATCAGCATCAGAGAAAGCAAACAATTCTGGATCCTTAGTAGCTCGAAAACATAAACCACAATGCATAGTACCTTTAAGGTAATGTAGAACCCCTTTTAAAGACTGCCAATGAGATGAAGTTAGGGAACTTAAATACTGACTAAGCTTTCCTACACAAAAACTAATGTCTGGACATGAATTACATAAGTACTAAAGATTGACCAATAACCATAAGAGTAGGACAAGGCTTTGCATTACCCATGTTACATCTTTTCAGCAAGTCAGAAACATATTTTCTTTATGATAAATATAGGTCAATTGCATCTCTATAAACCTCAAAGCCCAAAAAATAGTGAATGGGGCCTAAATCTTTCAAAGAATAAAGATTATGTAACTTAGCAATGAATTTAAGTAAACTCTGAGAATTATTTCCAATCACAAGTATGTCATCAACATAAATGAGAATCAGAATAATTTGAGTAGAGTCATTATAATAGAATAGTGAATTATCACATGTAGAATTTATGAAATGCCACGTAAGGAGAGTATGCTTAAGCCTCTTATACCAAGTTCTTGGAGCTTGTTTAAGGCTATAAAGAGCTTTGGACAATATACAAACATGATGAGGTCTACTAGAATCTTTAAATCCTTCCGATTGTCTCATATAAATATCTTCATTTAAAACACCATTAAGGAAAGCGTTGTTTATATCCAACTTCCGAATATCCCAGTTAAAATTCACAATAAGAGACAGGATTAACCGAATAGTAGGGGGCTTGACAACCAGGCTGTATGTTTCTCCAAAATTGGTGCTAGGATTTTGTTGGAATCCTTTAGCCATAAGCCTAGCTTTTAACCAGTCAATAGTACCATCGGTATGATATTTGACTTTGAAGGCCCACTTACTATCAACTACATTAGCTGGGATTATAAAGAACAAGTGTCCATGTGTTGTTACGCATAAGGGCTGCATACTCAATGTTCATTATTGCTTTCCACGAAGGTGAAGATAATGCTTCTTTTACTGATTTAGGTTCTGTGATAGCTATTTTACCAACTTTAGTGAACCTAGTATAAGGAGTTTTTGGCTTAAAGATACCATTCTTTGATTTGGTCTGCATGGTTTTTGCTATTAATGGATTTGAGGGAGACTTATGCACACTAGACAAGTCTTGGCTGTCACTATTAGTACTTGAGATAGAAGAAGAATTCTTATTAAAGAATACACCTAGAGGGGGTGAATAGGTGCTTTGGCAAAAAAATATAGAATTAAAGACAATTAAACCAGTTATATATTAATATAAAATGATTTCAAAAAATAAACTTGATAAAGAATGCTGGTGTGAAAACCTTGTAGACACAAGAAAATCTTGTCAACAAAATGTTACTATAAAAGATTGTATATATTTTAAAGATCAAGTAGACTTTCAAAGACCTTATTGATAGAATATTTCACAAGAGTGTAAAAACAGAAATAAAGAGAAGGGAGAAGAAGTACACTATATATTATCCTAATTCGATCCACTTGACTTACATCCAGTCCCCTTGCAAGCCATTAAGGGATTTTCACTATAAAATCATAGTACACACCCACAAAAGCTAAGTTTCCAAGTTCATCTAGAACTTTTACAACACTTAAGTTTCACAAGTATGTCCAAAACTTACTTTCCTCACACTTAAGAAAAATTTATAGAATGATATGAAGATATATTTTTAAAAAAACTTACCAATAAAAAGTTATAATAAGCTCACTTTCAAAAGTTCTCACAAGCTAAATTTACCTAGAAACTAAGCTTAGAAATTTAAAAAAAGATAACAATGAATATTATAATACAACTTAGCTTTTCTTTTTTTACTTCAGTTCTATGTATTCTTCAGTTCTTCATCTTGCTATTTTATAGAGACTTTTAACAATATTACCATTGAGAGTTGAGCATTACAAATATAGTTGTTGCAAGAGGTATGGAAGCAGAGACAGTTAAGGAAGATAAGAAATTACACTTTCAACTGCATAGGCTATTCTTTTCTTCTTTCTTGACTTTGAATCATTGGCCTTGCTTTGCTTCTTCTCTCTCTTCTACTACTTTTCTTTGTTAGTGTTTGGCTTGATAAAATTTACTCTAATCAAGACTCATATTTGTTGACATTGTCATTTTCTATCACAAAACTTTTGTACTACTTTGAAAATCTAAAAGATGAAGCAAAACACAGTAACCGTTAAGGCAAGATGCATTAGCTTTCCTTTTTCTATGTTTTCCTTTTATTTTTTGCTTTTTCTCATTAAAGCTTTAAAAAAAACTTTCGAATAATCCTCTGTGTTTTTGCTCTGTCTTTTTTTCTCTTTTCACAAATTTGCCTCTGCAACTTTACTCAGATGTGGAAAAAAGGCTTTGGATAAAAAACTTTTAAAAGGATCCTGAATAAGTTGACTTTTGGAGAATCTCTAATGTTCTTCTTTGATTCTTGAATATGGAACTTGTGATGTTATCACTAATTTGATGAAGTAGAAAATACAAAGGAAGAACTTATACTGATTTGGTTGCTCACCCCTCTTTATCTCCTTCAGTAATTTTTGCCTCTTTATCCTTTTTGTTATTTTCTTCTTCTTTTTCAATGAAGCTTTCTATGCATGGGATAGAATGGTTAGAGCTTTCTTTTTCTTTTACTTTATGGCATTAGATTTCCTTTTTCACCATTGAGCTTTTCTTTCATGTTGTCCACCATGATATCTCCTTTCCAATTTTCAATAACTTATTTAATGCTTTGCAAAAGTAAAAAATGACTCTCTAATATAATATATTATACAAATAAAACAACTTTTCAAATGGCTTTTGACAAACAATCAGAGTGCCTTGATATGTGAGTATATATATAACAAGCATCATTTGAATTGCTATTTCCTTTTACCTTTTTTTTTTATTTTTTTAAATGCATATTCCTTCAATTATTTTATGCTTGCTACTGTTCATAAATTTAGAAAACATACTTTATTTTAATGCATTTTCTTTTTCTTAACTAATTGTTATTGCTTATGAAATTAAATTTAATAACATAGATTAATGCAATAAGTAATAAACAATATTTGATTATTTTTAACTTAATGCTTATATAAATTTTAACTTAAGAATTTTGTTATTATTAAAATAATTAAATCTAAATCAAGACCTTGAGGCTGACATTGATCATGATGCTCATCACTATGGTTAGAATCAGTAGAATCTTGTAACTCTGAGGAATGTTCAACATCTTGAATGGGACTAGATGGTTGTATTAGAGAACTTGCCCCTGTATTTTCTTTTACACTTTAAGAGTTAAAGTGATTAATACAAGAAAATGAGGGAGGAGAATCAAACCATTCAGAGGGAGCTATAACTATCATTGTTTCTGATTCTGAATGCCTTGTGTATAGAAATCCAAATGAGAAAGGAAACTCTTCTTCATTAAAGACAACATGGCGTGAAATATAAATGTGTCCGGTAGAGCTTAAGCAATGATAGCCCTTATGAGAATTACTATAGCCCAAAAAAATGCATTTAACACTGTGGAACTGCAACTTGTTGTTATAGGGTCGAATTCATAGGAAACATGCACACCTAAATTTTTTTAGTGAATTGTATTCAGGTATTTTATTGAATTGTTGCTGATATGGTGACACATGATCAAGAATAGCTATAAGGAGTTGATTAATAAGGTGTACTATAGTGGCAAAGGTGTCCCACCAATATGATAAGGACATAACAGCTTGTGCAAGTAAACTAAGTCTTATGTCAACTATGTGTCGATGCTTTCTCTTTATGCAACCATTTTGAGCTAATGTGTGAAGGTAGGGATGTCGAAATAAAATGCCTAAATTAGATAATTGTGAAACAAAACTTTTGAATTCCCCACCCCAATCACTTTGAAATATTTTTTTTTGTCAAATTGATTCTCTACAAGTTTCTTAAATTGTAGGAAAGCATAAAGAGCTTGATCCTTAGTTTTTAATGGAAAGATTCAAGTAAAGCAACTATAGTCATCTAAGAAATTTATGTAATATTTGAAACTATTTGATGAAGTAATAGGTGCAAGCCTCCATAAGTCAACATGTACAAGATCCAGTGGGTGTTCAGCAAAAGAGTTTGATGACTGAAAGGCATAGCATGAGATTTGCCATATTGACAAGCATTGCAAAAAGGAATTGTTTCATCACTTTTAACTTTTACATTATAGTCTTGTAAGACTTTGTATAAAACTCATTTACATGGATGACCTAGCTTCTTATGCCAAGATTGCAAAGTAAAAGCAAAGATAGTATTATTCTTGTTGTTTGAATTTTGAGGTAGATCAAGGAGAGATAGATTGCTGGAGCTAAAATTCTCAATTTTGTAAAGACCATCCATTGGTACTCAATTCAACAAGATCTCATTAGTTGTTTTGTCCTTTACAAAGCACCCATGTGAGTAAAATTCTATGAATATATTATTGTCACTGAACAACTTAAATACCCTAAGGAAATTTTTAGTTATAGCAGGCACTAGTAATATATCCCAAATCATCAAATAATTTGAACTATCTCTACAAATAATAGAAGAATTACTAATACTAGTAACGAGAAGTTGCTTGCCATTTCTAATAGTTAAGTATTTACCTGAATCTGGACTAGAGGTCTTTATCTGAGGATGATTTGGATCGACAATAATGTGGCTAGAAGCCTTATGGGATTTTGACGGTAATATGTAAAAAGAAAAAAACAAAAAGCCCAAATGTTCTGCCGCAAAAACATTTTCCTCAAATGCTTATTATTTTTTAAAAAAAAAAAAGAGTCGCAGCATATGCTATGTTGCGACTCTTTTAATTATTTTTATAATATTTTGATGGGTCGCGGCATTGCATATATATATATTATATAATTTGTTATATAATTTATATTTGATATATTTTATTATTTAAAATGATAATTAATTTAAATTTTATAAAAAATATATTTTTGTAATATAATTAAAAATTTAAATAATATAACAAGTGTATACTTTTTTAATAATATTATGATAAATATATATTTTTTATGAATAATTATATAATTTTGTAATTGAATTAAATACTTGTTATAATATTATTCAAAAATTATATGCTTAATAGTAAAAAAAAGATCGTTAAGTTTAATCTTATCCAAATACTTAAAAAAATTTTATACTAAGATAATTCAACAAAAAGAAAATTATTCTAAAATCATCTAGTTAATTATATTTTCTCAAACATTCTATTATTTATATTTTTACATAAAGGTGGTTTATTAAAGGATATGGCCAATCCCTAAAAATTAAAAGAAATTTCTAATACAAGAAAAGAAGTTGGGGTTTTGTATTAAATTTATCAGAGTAAGAAGACAAGAAATTAAAAGAAAATGAAGAATAATATAGTGTATTCAAAAAAGACTAAAAGAA
Source organism: Erythrophleum ivorense (assembly GCA_026724425.1). Taxonomy (NCBI): domain Eukaryota; kingdom Viridiplantae; phylum Streptophyta; class Magnoliopsida; order Fabales; family Fabaceae; genus Erythrophleum; species Erythrophleum ivorense. Next base: position 43,399,425 of record JAIUCV010000005.1, read on the forward strand.
ATTACGAATAATATATAATTTTAAAATATATTTTTTTGTAATATTTATATTTTTAGTAAAGAAAAATTAATCAAGCCTCTCTTCTACCAATTTTTCTCTTTTTTCCTTTTTTCTTAATCAACAAAGAGAGTTGGAAAGTCTAAAGAAAATACATTTTTTTATTTAATAAATAAAATTTTTATAAAAATAAAAAGTGCATTGCTTGAAGAACCCATCTTTGAAGACTCTTAGAGGACGTTTCGTTGGATTAAGCATTAGACGTAACTTTCAACTGTCTTGAAAGCAAATGCATTTGAAAGAAGAGCTCTGCAGGTCTTAATTCTGAGAAATATAACAGATGCCCACAATTAATCAACAACCAGTGAATGTTAATTACATAAACAATACCAATGTTGTACGAAATTCAATCAACAAGCCAGGGATCAATTAGTAAATCACAAAGCATTCTAATTCAACCTTCTAGTTATATAAGATTAGATTTTGATTAATTTGAACAAGGTCATAATCCAGTAAATTTTAATCAACTAGCAGCTGGTCTTTTAAAGACAACAACAATCTGTTATACAGAATAAGGCACCAGAAAAATGTAAGCATTTAGAATTCCAATTATTTATTTATATGCAACAAAATCTCCTCATATCTACATAGAATACTTATTTAAGACACAGCATAGATATCAAACCTGGTGGCCAAGAATGCCATTCAAGGTCAAGGTTTCGGGCCCAGTTCTCCTTACAACCAAGGCTTCCTTCTGCTTGAGCCAGCAATAGTCTGGCAAGAGGCAAGGGAATCATTGAATGTTCATGGACTTTAGTGAGGCTCTTAGCAGCTCGTGTAGCTGCAGCTAGCTGCAGCTTTGCAGCAAAGCTTTGAGGATGCCATGACCCTCCATATATTTTTTATTAAAATATGGGTTGTGGCATCATGAATTATAAAAAAAAAAAGATCTTAAGTATATAAGGCAATGGTTTTTGCGGCGGAGTGTCTCAGACAATACTTTTAAATTTTTAAGCACAAATGTCAAAAAGCCGAAGCCCTATTATCCATATACCAAGTCGGGTTAAGCAACGTGTTAGCAGAAGCCATAAAAGCTAATGACTCATTCTTTTTAGTGTCAGATCCCATGGAGTTTCTATCATATATGAAGTAGCAATGAGTTGCTATATGACCAGTCTTGTTGCAAACTTGGTAAGTGGGCCTATTTGATCGGCCTCTTCGGTTTCGACCTTGATTGCCTCAAAAATTGTGCATTCCAGAATTAGGTCCACTCCAATTCTTAGCATTTAGTACCATAGCAAGATTTGCAAATGTAGATGTCAGGTTAACGATATTGCAAGCTTAGATTTGCTCCAATCGACTTTCATAAGGAAGGAGGGCCATTTGCATCGTGAGCCACATCGGTTTTTCTTTTTCAGCAAGTTGACATACAATAGGGTTGTATTCATTATCCAGCCCAACCAAAGTCTACGTGATAAGATCACTAAAAGAGATAGGACTTCCAGCCATGGTTAAATTGTTAGAAATCAACTTCATCTTATTAAGATAATCTAGCATTTTCATTGACCGCTTAATAGTTCTTTGAAATTCATTTTTAAGACAAATAACTATGGATCGAGTATGAGATCCAACTAACTCTTTTGCAACAGTCCATAGCTCAAAGGAAGTGATGCAATACATAAGATGAAAGGCTACCTCAGGGGACATATGTCCTCGCAATCAACCAACCAACAAGGAATTTGTGGCCATGTACTCCTGATAATCGGGACTTAGGATGCATTCTCCAACATTATTTAACTAGAACTCATTGGGTCAAAGTTTGGTACCCAAGATAAATCCATCAAGTTTGTGCCCCTTAATGATTGGGAAAATCATTGAATACTGGAGCATATAATTTTCTCTGTCTAACTTGATAGAGTTTGTCTGGTTTAATAAATTCAACAGGGGAATAGTTTTTACTGTGCTAATGGGATTGGTTTGCACAACTATTAACAAACCTACAGAGGTTGCAATCAACATCAACCCACTCAAAGAACTCATGATAGTGATTGTGTAAGAGGGAGCTCTGATACCAAGACAAAAAAAGAGAGGAAGAGAAAGAGAGAAATGATGCAGGAACGGCTCGAACTCAATGCCATGCTAAGCCTCTATCATTTTCAATATATAAAGTGAATTGTTACAAGAGAATAAATTATATTGTGTCATTTGTACATTTTAAAATATTACAAAATAAAGAATGAATGAATAGAAATACTAATAGCTACAACAAATCAATTCACGTGTTATACTGGAAGCGTCATAAGAGAGTCATGAGCCTAAGAGCATGTGAGAGACACAAGCTAATCCTTAACAATTTTAAATTGTAAAAGAAAAATATTGAAATTCATAATTCTCATTAAATTTTTTCTTGAGAACATCAAAAAAGTTTAGTAAGAAAATTTTTTCAAAAGTTATGAAAAAATGTATAACTTTCTTATGAAATTCTTATAGTAATTTATCATAAGAATAAAAAAAAAACTTTAAATATTTTTGTGTTCTCATGATAACTTATCGTGAGACCTATAAAAAAATACAAATCAAGGAAATTTTTTTAATGTTTTCATAGTAATTTATCATGAAAACACAAAATAATTTTTCAATTTTTTTTTGTTTTTGCCAAAATTTGCAAATTTATTTATAGCTCATATAGTAATTTATCATGAGAGCGTAAAAATTTTTAAATTTTGTTTATGTTCTCATGATATTTTTACTATGAGAACAAATAATAATAATAATAATAATAAATTTACAACATTCTTATATAAAATTTTTACATGAATTCTACAAATTTTTTGTTATTTACATTGCATTTGGCCATTAACATCTATTTGAACAAAAACAAGTGGCTATTATTTAATCAATCAAGAAACACAAATTCTGGATGTAACCAACAAATAATAAAGCATTATACGCAAGGAAAAGACCAATATATAAGTAGTAAATGTATTAAAAATGTCACAAAGTAAATTAAATTTAAGATAACTCTATACTCAAAATCATAAAGTTACAATTTATAATGCCATAATAATGTCATATAAACAACATCCTTAAAATCATTCATCATCATCCTCATCTTTATCCCCATCCCCATCCCCATCATCATCATCATGAGTGGGTTGAGGTTGGGAAATGCCCTTATATGTTCCTTTTGCATTGATCCCACAATATTATATTTTGGATAAACTCAAGTCCCTTAATTAGCAGGATTATACTAAAATAGGAGATTATCTAAGAGTTAATCAAATATCATACCAAAATAGGGGACTATCTAAGAGTTAATCCTATTTGATTAACTCTTAGATGGGTTTTTAAGTTCTTTCTCAACATCCTAAAAGCCTATCTATTAAACATGAGACTTTTTCTACACATAGTACATGCTCTCTCTTCAAACTAATTAAACATAAGAATTAAACAAAGCTTAAGAATTAAACTTGGAAGTTAACAAAGTCAACATGAAATTAAATACACAAAGTCAAGTTCAACAAGTCATATGCGAAATAATATACCATCTTCCAACTTAGCCATGAGAAAACAATCAAGTTATCTACTAAAATTAAACTTGGAAATAATTAAAACATGCAAACTAATTCTAAAATTCTCAAAAAAAAAAAATTGAAAACAAACTACATTATATGCACAGCAAAATTTCTAAGTCAATTTCATCAAAAGTTCAAAATAGATATTTCAATTTAATGATGTAAAATTCGGATTTAATTCCCCAAAAATTTAATAATATGTGAACTAATTCCAAAAATTCTCAAAAAATACTCAAAGCAAACTATGTCACATATATAACAAAACCCCTAAGTCACTTTCATCAAAAGCTCATAACAAATATCTCAATTTAATGATGTAAATTTGGATTTGATTTCTTAAAAATCTAATAATATGCAAGCTAATTCTAAAAATTCTTAAAAAATACTCCAAACAAACTACATCACATATACAACAAAACCCCTAAGTTAATTTCATCAAAAGTTTACAACAAATATCTCAATTAAATTATGTACATTCGATTTTAATTCCCTTAAAATATAATAATATACTAAAACACATATACAACAAAACCTATAACTAAATTTTATCAAAAGTTTACATGTAAATACATATTTAATTTCTTAAAAATCTAATGATATGCAAACTAATTCCATAATTTCACCCTTAAAAAAAAAACTCCAAGCAAACTATATGACATGTACATCAAAAGCACCAACCAAATTTCAACAAAATATAAGAAGGAAACATCTTATTGAAGAGCCTTTCTTACTAACAAACCTTTAAAAGGCCAAAAATACATAATGACACTAACTAACTATTTCAATGCTTTTAACAACAATATAAGTATCAAGAAGGATAGAAAATATCATAACTTCAAAGACCCAAAATGAAAATCCAAAAACAAAGGAGAAAACCAAAAAGAAATAAGATGAAAAATACTAACTTCACTTAAAGAAGTTTCACCCGTGCATAGGACACCACCATTACTGTTTGTTGCACTCCAGGGAGTTGCCTCTTGCTCCAAATAGTGGAAGTTGACCAAGAATGATGGTTTAGAAGAAATGGGGGCAAAGGAAAGGAGGAGAGTCACATAGGAAACGAGAAAAAATGAGTTGGTGTTTTTATCATTTTCCAACATTCTCATAGTATTTTACTATAAAAATATAATGAGAAATAGTAATTTTAAGTGAAATGCATGTTTTGATTTTTTTTTTTTAAATTTTTCTCAATTGTCATAGTAAATTACCTTGACATTAAAAAATATTTGAATTTTTTGTAAATCTCACAGTAATTTATCATAAGAATTAAAAAATTATAAAAATTTTTTATTCTCATAATAAATTTTCATGAGAATTAAACATATTTTTCCTATTAAATTTTGTAAAAATTTTTGAAATTTTCATGATAAATTATCATAACAAAAAAAATTAAACTTTTTAATTCACACTGTAAAATTGTCACATCTAGTATTTTATATAGGGTCAAACTGTTATAAAGTAGTAAGAGAAAGGATTAAAAGTGATTAGAAATTCAAATAAGATAAAGGGTTAGGGTTAAGAATAATATAAAGGCCTAAAAGAGGCCATTGTAAAAAGTTTGCAGTGTAGTAAGAAAAATACTGGAAAAGTAAAAGAAGGCATATCTTGTATTTTAATTTGAGCTTTGGCCTCATAAAAGTTAGAGGACAAAGAGAAAAAGAGTCAAAGATCAAATAAAAAAATGAAAAGAAAAACTAAGAAAGAAATAAAAATAGAGATACCTATATAGGGTGGTACAATGTAAAACTAAAAATACAAAGAGTTAAATAAAATGCAAAAAAGTGTGAGATAAAGTTATTTCTTCATATATGAGTTAAATGAGCTAACCAAAAAATCTATGAAGCACAAAATAAGTCAAAATACTAATGGCACAAAAAACGAAAAAACCTACAACATAGTACATTTTCAGTTGTTTTGTACTTTTTTTTGCTCCTATAGTATAGAAAAGTTGGTTTAAAGGTTTTAAAACCTTTTAAAATAAATTATAGAGCTCAAATCCTCAGAAAAATTAAGTTAGAATACAAAAAATTAAAATGCAAAAAAATTAAGTCATAACAAGTATTTTTAAATTTGTTAAAAAAAAGTGGACCACTGGTGGAGGAGCATAAATAAGAAAGTTAAAGATCTCTAACAAGGAAAAGAAGAAAGGAAAAGAGATAATGATTTGAAGCAAGTAGTAGCTAGGAATATGTGATGTATATTGTGATGAAATGTAATAGCAACTCATGTATTAACATGAGACTATAAACATATGTGAATTAGATGTAAAAATATGCTATGTTAACATGTTTTAGTACATGTTATGTCTTTGGTTCCATATACTTGTTTATAAGTGGAAAGGTGATTTTTAGATGGTTGGCAACTTTCATATGTTAAATCATATATAAATGATGTATGGATGAGTTGAAAGTTGCTTATGGCAAGACATTGCATGTTAGAGCCCAATTGGACTCCTTTGGAACCAAAATTTGGTTCAAATGAGTCATAAAATGAAACATTGCTCTTAATGGCTTAAATCATCTAGTTTGAAGGTGAAATTTGATGAGCAGTTAAAAGACATTAAAGCTTTCTATAGAGTTAAAATTTGTATTTTTTTTAAACTCTATAGAATATTTGGTGAATTTTTAAAATTGACTTAAAAATTTGTCATGGTGCAATTATTATTTATATTGATAGAGCCATGATTTTTTTTTTTTTGAGGGATCAAATGGATTTGATTCAACTTGAATTTTTTATTATAGATAGTTTAGATTATAAGCTTTCTATAAACATCTAATTTGCATTAATCAGAGTTATGTACTGCAAGTTATAAATTTTTGAAATTTGGACTGTAATATGTGATTTTGGTTAAAGAGTGAGATATACTCCCTTTTATGCAAATGGTGTTCATATACATAATCAATGTGATTGGACCACATTTTTATATATGAGATATAAATTAAAATGAGGAAGAATGTCATTTTTTAGGTATTGGAGTTAAATTTGACATGTTTAATGGTTAATTTTTTGCCGCCAAAAGTATTGTTATAGAAAATATGACTAAAATGAATATTTCAATTTAAAATATGGATGATAAGGAGTAAACTTTAATGAAAATACCATAAGAATTCAAAAAAAATTACACAATTTTTTTAATCTCATGGTAATTAACTGTGAGAATTATCATAATATTAATGACATTGATAAGTACTTTTTTTTACTATTCTCATGGTAATTTATGACAATAATAGTAAAAAAAATTGTTTCATAGTAACCAAATTGTGCTAAAAAATTACTTTACTATTCTCATGATAAAATATTATGAGAAATAAATCTTGAATTTTTTTTACTATTCTCATGATAAAATATTATGAGAATCATAATATTTTATCATGAAAATAGTAAAAAAAAATTCAAGATTTATTTCTTGATAATTTTTATAATATTTTTTTGGGAGAATTAAAAAAATATTTCTCATAATATTTTATCATGAGAATAGTAAAAAAAATTCAAGATTTATTTCTTGATAATTTTTATAATATTTTTTTGGGAGAATTAAAAAAATATTTATTAAGTTTTTTATCATGAAAAAATTTTGCAAGAATTATTGATACTTTATTCCCACCATACCACAACACTTTTGTAAACTATGAAAGACTTGTAAATTGTGACAAAGTTTGTGTAAGTTTCTCACCACAAATTTCTCAAGGAAAATCATGATTTCTTATAGTGTTTTCCATGCCATCTTGACTAGAAGACAAGAAAAACACACACACACAATCATAATCTAGCCATGATCCAACATACCAAGGTGATGATAAGCCTTCAATTAAGAGGATCCATAGTGTTATATTTATAGTAATGCAACAAGATGGCAAATGAGTTTACCTTTAATTGAACCTAAATTTCATGGAGTTCTCAACAACTAATTGTAGTAGACTTGAATTCTACAATAGAAATCATTCCTTAATCAGCTTTTCACTTTATCTCTCTTAAGAAATCTTGATAACACTTAAACTTTCTCCCTCATATCTCTACCTTTTTTTTCTTGCTTAAGCTCTATCTTCCTTTTATAGCCACTTAGTTTTATGATAGCATTCATAAGGGTAGATTTTAGTCAATTGGCACTACTAGCAATTTGTCATATTCTTGAATTCATATCCCTTTACTAGTTTGCAACAATAAAGATGTTGTTTCCATTGTCTTGCCACTTTATTGATGTGTTAGAGTATACCTATATTCAAAGTGTGTTCATGATCAATGGTAAACTTGATTGTTGCCTTTTTGTAGGTGGTTTTATGAATCCATAGAGATGGGCTTGTCATTTTTCTATACTTGAAGTATCAACGCTCCTTTCCCCTTTGTTCTCCATCAAGCAACAGGGGTTGGCTATGATCTTGAAGTAAAGAGGCAAAGTGAGGACATGGTTAGGAATGACACTTTTTATTTAATCAGACTTACTAGGATTTTTCATTTTAGTGGGATCCCATTATTGCTAATAAGCTTAGAGTTGGTGTTGAGATATGCTAGCATGATATCCCATTTTTGAGGACTTATAAAAGTTTGTTTGTGTTTTGGTGCTTAAAGTCCTTGTATTGTTTTCTCATTACAAGTTGTTATGTAGCTTTAACACATGAACTTGAGGTCCTTTGATAGCTAACAAGGTTTTCTATTATGGATTGTCCTGACTTCTTATCTTTGTCTGAAGCTTTTCTGACTTCTCCTCCTTCTTAGCATTGCTAGGGAATTTCATTTCAATGGTGTCCCATTATGGTTAATGAGCTCAGAGCTAGTGTTGAGATATGCTGGGGTGATATCCCATTTTTTGAGGACTTACAAAGGTGAGTTCGTTTGCGTTTTAGTGCTTGAATTCCTTGTATTGTTTTCTCATCACAAATTGTTGTGCAACTTTACCCTATGATCATGAGGTCCTTTCACAGTTGACAAGGTTTTCTATTATGAATTGCCTTGACTTCTTATCTTTGTGTGAGGCTTTTTTGACTTCTCGTCCTTCTTAGCCCATGGACTCTTTCTCCATTGAAGAACCTACAGCTTTGCCTATGAACTCTTCTTCCATTGAGAACTTGTATCTTGTAAGCAAAGTTTGGAGGTGGGTGGCTTGTCCTATTGACCAAAGAGTTGTTCTTGAGGAAGAAGTGTTTATGCACCTGCCTAAAGTTGCAAGAGTTGCACCAAATTTTAAAAATTGGAATTCCAAGTTGAAGAGGTCACTCAATGTAAAAGATGGCATTACTCCTTGAGAACAAGCAGCGGCAAATTCTGTCTTTCTCCTACACATTTTGAATATACATATACATACATTGTAAATACTGTATTTTGTCCAGACAAGTTACAAAAATAATAATAAAATCAAATTAAAAAAATACAAATAAAAAAAAGAAAAGAAAAAACCCAAAGCCAAAAAAATGATGATGAAAAGAAAAAATGAAAATTAGGCGAAAATGAAAAAAATTAAAAAAATTTAAATTAAAAGCTTTAGAAAAAATGAAAATTAGGCGAAAATGAAAAAATGAAAAAATTTAAATTAAAAAGCTTTAGAAAACAAAAAATTCAAAAAAAAAAAAGAAAAGAAAAAGGAATTTATTTCCCAAAAAAAAAAGCAAATGCAAAACTCTCGGATTACAATTTGTGTGCAGGCCTATCAACTCGATTTTAGAAACCCAAGCACAACAGGACTTCTCAGATAAAAGGAAACAAAAATAGACCCAATCCGAAGTCCAGATCTCCCTCCCCAGTGTAGGCCCATGTCACTAAACCCTAGCCCAAATTCAAAAGGACCTGCAACCCAATTCTCCTAAATCCGGTCTATTAACTTCAAGGCAAAAAAAATCAAAATAAAAAAAAACCCCAAACGATAAAAAATCAAATTAAATCAAATCAAAAAAGGAAAAATCAAAAAAAGAAAAAAATAAAGCAAAAAAAATTAAATTAAAATCAGAAAAACAAAGTAAATAAATATATATTACTTTAAAAAAAAAGAAGAAATAGAATTGAAAAACATAAAAAGATAAAACTTTAAGGAACTAAAAAAAAAATAGAGAGAAAACACAAAGAGAGCCCACTAGCCCAATAAAAAGAAATGGGTTGAGGAAAAGATAACAAGGCAAAAATATTTGGGCTGAACCCTTGTTGGGTCTGATCAAATCAAGTCCGAACTGATTCAACCCTAGCCGCTTCCTTCATTTGTTTTCCTCTTGGTCCACAGTTGAGGAAGGCAAAAAATGACCAACTCTAGCAGCAAGACAAAGACGGAATGCACAGAAAGATAAAAAAGGAAAAAGCAGCAGGCAAGCAGGGGAAGAGAGGTCACAGGGCAGAGAGTAAGACGAAAAGCACGCAGCACAATAGCAGAGAGAAAGAGAGGGAGAAAGTGATGCATCAGGGAAGAGGGATTTTGGGATTCGAAGAAGGAAGGAGATAAAAGAGAGCATCAGAGAAGGGATTAAAATAAACGAGAGGAAGGATTGGGGAAGGGGTCCGAAAAATCAAGGGAGCCTTCCGAGAGAAAAAATTCGGAGGGAGACAGAAGGTAGCGAGAGATAGAGAGGGAGAGATTTTCGGATTTGGGGGAAAAATCGAGAAGGCGAGACTGGAGGGGGGTGACAGAGGAGGAAGATTAAGAAGGGGGAGCGCGAGCGAGAAAGGGGATTGGAACGGAGGCCTAAAAATCGAAAGAGTGAATGGAGGAAGTTGCAGAGAAAAGGAAAAAAAATAGAGATGGAAGGGGGCTGAGAATCGAAGGAGAACAGCGGGGTAACGGAGAGAGGATCGTTACCTCCCTTGACCTTTCTACCTTTCTTTTCCTACTCGAAGTTTACTTCTGCTGGGAACCCTAATCTCGGCAATACCACAGATATCGGGCCTCTTCTCTTCCAAGTCTTTTAGGTAATTGTTAGTATTTTGGTTTCCTGTTTCTCTTCCCGATTTCTCTTAATTGCTTTTTGATTTCTTTGTTTCTTTCCCTGTGACTTAATTAGCCGATTTCGTCTTCTTCTACTTCTTTGTATTTTCCTTCGCCCTAACCCCTCCTAAGTTTTGGATCCTGATTAGACTAATCGTTCTATAGCGTAGCATTGATTGACCATATATGAGTGTATTGTTAACAGATAAAATTGTTTATGTGAATTAACTTTTAATTTCGAAGATATCCTTTTAATTGGTAGTACATCTTTGCCTCCATTCTTTACCAATGAAATTCCTTTTGCGATTGCTGGTTGTCTGAGGTAGGAATAGATGATTGATTGATGTTTTGCATCCGGTAGCCATGGGCGAAATTTAGGACGTCATGCTCCAAACGCGTTGGGAATGCATAGCAGGCATTCGGTGAAATGCACCATAGAAGGCTAAGTTGGGTTCTGGGGGGTCTGATCCAGGTTTCTTGATGTAGCCGTAGCATCATTGGAAAGGTTTTGGTTTTGAATGAGATCCAGATAGCCTCGTTTTAGTGGATTTGGCCTATGTTTTTGTTAATAAATTTCCTATGATTCTCTGTCCACTTCGATGACCCATGAGGAGTGTTGATTTGCTGGAGGTGTTATCGTTGGTTGGGTCTGGGTGTAGTTCCATCATTAGAATAACCATCATGGTTCCCTGTTTCAATATAAATTTTAGTAACTGCTGTTGCATTCACCATCTGTCATCTCGCTTTTCTCAGTTTCAGCATGCATAGTTTTGTTTTTTAGCTTCTACTAGATCTTAACATTGTTTTGAGTTTACTGTTAGCCATTGCAAATATGCTCGAGTGAAAACGCCAGAGATCATCATTCATATTCGAGTTTAGTTTTTAATGAGATGATACGCAAGTCTAGACAAAGATTAAGTTCTCATTCTGCATGTAAACAAATTTGAACAGTGAAAAGGGGCTGTGAATGTGTAGAGATCTGTTTCTGATTTTATGCAGTTTTGCCATCAAGATCTTGTTCCCCTTTAATTCTCCTGTTTATCTTAAGGTTGCCATGTGAGATCCAATGTCTCCTTGAGCGTACAGAGTCATCCGAGATTGTGTGTGATAATAAGTCCCCTCGATCACTTAGTTGGGTTGTCAAATACTTCCATATTGATTTTTGGGTCTCAATAATAAAAAAAAAAAGTAAGCTTTCAAGAGGAAAGGGGAATTTCAAAACTAAATAAAATGGATTATGTTTGATGCAAGTTGTACCTTTTCTCTTAGGGGAGAGTTCCAAAATTAATAAGAATATCTAATTTTTGAAAAATCAAATAATGTCTACAAATCAAATAAAAAGGAAAGGAAAAGAAAAGGTAGAACAAAAGGGATTAAATTTCAAAAGTCAAAGAAAAGAGCAAGAAAAAAAGAAAGAAAAAAAATTGAAAGTGCGAGGAAAGTAAAACCAAATTGGCCATTAACAAATCAAAACACCTTAACCAATTTCAAAATCGGTTTTATTTGCCAAAGAAAGAAAAAGGTTTTTTGTTTTCCTTTCTTCACTAAAAAGGAAATGAAAATAACACCAAAAAAAAAAAAAAAAAGAAAAGATTGATGAAAGAAAATGATTTGAATGAGTGAAAGATCGGGAGAAGAAATAAATAATAATAATAACAAAAATAGTAATTAAGAAAAGGGTAAGAAAATATAAAAGAATAGGGAAAGGATAAAGAAATAAGATTAATTCCATCTTTAGCAAGATCGAAACATTTCAATCAATGCCAGCCTTGTTTTATTGGTCAAAGACCCAAAAAAAATTATTTTTTTATTATCCTTCTCTTTTCATCACAAAAAGAATAATAAACAAAAAAATAAAAGCAAAAAAAAGAGAATAGAACCAACAAATAATTAAAAAAAACATTAAAAAAAAAGAGGAACAAAACAAAACAATGTAAACAAAACAAAGATAAAAAGAAATTAATTAAAAAAAATAGAGAATTAAAGGTAAAAGTAAAAACTAAAAAAGAAGGAACAAAACAAAATCAACAAAAAGAAGAAGAAAAAAAAGACTAAAAACACAAAAACAAAATAAAACTAAATAAATAAATAAATAAAACCAAGAAGTCAATAAATTAAATAAAAATTTAAAATTAAAAAAATGAAAATCCCCTTTTTTAGTTTCATTAAAAATAAATAAATAAAACAAAAACAAAAACAAAACAAACAAAAATGAAATAAATGAATGAAAAGCATTAAAAAAAACTAAAAATGCAAGAAAAGTAAAATTAAATTTTCCTTTAACAAATTAAAACACATAAACTAATTCCAAAATCGCTTTATTTGTTAAAGGAAAAAAATAATTTTTATTTTCTTTGTCTTTTCATAAAAAAAAAAGAAAGACTAAAAACACACAAAAAAAAAACAAAGCAAAACATCAACCAAATGCAATCTTCCATCGAACTACGTGGACTTTGATCCCCTTTAGAGGGTACGTAGGCCCTAGGCTTTCATCTCAGGTTAAGTTCGCCCTTGTAAATAAAATTTTCTGTTCAATATTTATTTTCTTAATTTCTTTACTATTTTCTAATTTTGTTTCTTTAACTTCATTCTTTCTCTTTAATTTTATTTCTTTTATTTCTATTACTTATTTTGCATATGATTTGTTAGGGAGAATCAAAATAAATTAAAAGGCCATAGTAATTTTGCACAACTAACTCAGGGTAACCGTTCTTAGTAACGGGTGTTGTGGGGTGCCTAACACCTTCCCCACTCACAATCGACTCCCGAATCTATTTTTCTGGTTCGCAGACAACTTTTTTTTAGATTCCAAATTGAAAGGTTTTTTTTTTAAATTTTGTCTTTTCAAAAAATAAAAATTTGGTGGCGACTCTACTTTTCCTCTCTATTTTTTCTACCTTTTATTTTGATTTCAATTTCGATTTGGCGCCGCGCAATCGCATTTTCGGGTGTGACATACATACATATATATATATATATATATATACATATGTGCAATTGAATGTATGCATACTTTGACTTTTTTGTAGCAGATGTTGTAGTTGGGCTGTAGGCGTTTGTCTTATTTTTGAGAGAAGAAATTTTAGAAAGTAAAGAATGATTTAATAAATGAATCAAATAATGATAGTCTTAATTGAAAATATTCATACGAAATATCTTATAAATCCAATGTCATGAAATGATTAACATGAAGCTATGCAATGCAAAGAACTTACCGTACGCTTCTTTCTTCAATGTTGGTCTTGATGTTAACATGCATAAAGAGAATATATCAGGTTTCAACCCATAAATGTGGAGTAAGAGTGCTTAGCTATAAAGGGCCGGAAACATAAAGAAACAGTACAATTTGTGTGAGTATGTCTTCGTACAAAAGTAAAGGTAAAATTATAGAGAAATAAAAACTAAGATGTCATACTAGCAAAAGGACCTGTGTCATGGACCAGCAAAACCCAGACTTGAAAGAGCAGTAAGCATAACAAATATGGATCCCCAAAATTCAAATTCTGTCTCTTTTGAAATTGCAGTACACAGAAGCAAAGTTCCGGATTGAAGTTACAGATTTTCAGTGAGATAACTCCCTAATGCTTAAAAACTGCAATTAGTAAGCTTTATTTGAAATCAAAGAATCAAGAGGGTTGGGCATTGTGGTGGTATAATCAAGGTAACATTAACCATTCCCAAAAAAAAAAATTCATAACGGATATAAATTTAGAATCTTTTCACTGTTCTGAGCCTGACATGTTTCAGAAACAAAATGTCTTCAAGAGCACAATTTTTGCACCAACCATTTCCAATCAAAATGTTAACTTAGCCCTGAATTTGTATTATAAGCAGGGGAAAATCAAATATATCAGTATAACGTGTTTAAGTTTCCTCATATTCAGAAGTTCTTTCATTTTTGTGCCTGCAAATTTAGTTGCGAACAAGGATTTATGAAAATAAAGAATGCATCAAATAGTTATACCCGTTAATGTCATCTAGAACAGAACACTTTCACGTTTGAAACTAATTGTTTTCTTTATGGAAGGGGATCAAAATTAACATTCAGAATAAGATCTGCCTTTTTTCTAGAATAAACATCTGGAAAAGAAAAAAACTACTATGACTTTTCTATATCTGATTTTACAATCTTTCCTGAATTTTGACAATGTTAATATGTCAAATATGGTTGAAAGTTTTAATTCAAGGCATTTAGGCCCAATTTCTCAATTTTCACTCGGTCAAATGTGGGCCAATACCAAAAGACATGAAGGAACAACCATAAATCAGACTCCGAAATTACTACATGCAGTTTCCAATCCCAGCAAATTAATAACCAAATGACCTCATTGTTGTCTGAAAAATATAAATGTAGGCTATCAATTATGAGTTCATCTTAGCCAAAAAACCTAATGTACTATAAAGAATAACCTCCTATCAACAATGTTGAAAAAAAAAACAGATGAACCAAGCAATTTTTTTTGGTTGTAAAAACAAAAGAAAAGCATTCAAAATTAAAAAAAAAAATGAAATCTGAACTATTCAAATCAAATATTAGGCAATTCAGATGATAATTTATCGGCAATTGACAGGGTTGCATTTGAGGTGATGCACTTTTCAAAAATTGGCATTGCTAGTTGGAAAAAGTGACACAAAAGGAACAGCAATGGCTTTCAATGGGTGGCAATGAAAGAAAGAGGCGAACTGAAAATTTAAGGCATGGAGGGTTGAGGATTTAGAATGATGAAATGAAAAAGGAATTTGAAAAGTGATAGGCGCGTAAGATTTGGCACCATGGCCATTTTGCTCGTTTATTTAATAACTCTTTATTTCCCAAAAAAAATTACTTAAGAAAATAGCTAAAAATTACTTTCAATTCTTCATGCCTCAAAAAAAAAAAAAAACACATGATATGAAGCTCCTAAAAGTTTCAAATAAAAATTTCAAAGTTGCATGTTTTTACATAGAATCCGAAATTAGAAGAAAGCCACGAAGGCACCAAATATAGGTACGTCTTTTACCTAGTTAATTTTCTCTATCATTGAAACATTAACTTTGAATTTCTTTAGCATGATTCACTTGAATTTTACAAGAGTGGGCCATCTAGCACTTGAATCATTGGACTACTCGAGCTTAACCGTGTTAAATTCGGGTGTGGACTTTATAATCCAGTCAATCTGCCTATCTATGTTTGTATTTTAAAATGATTAGGTTTTGATTTAGTTTCTTATATTTTTATTATTAAATTTTTTAATCATAACATGATAAGTATATTGTGTTTTAACAAAAATATAATAAATATATGATTTAATTAGAGAATTATATAATTATTTGTAAAAATCATACATTTGTCATATTTTAATTAAAAAAATTAAACAATAAAAGTATTAAGAATTATATATAAATTCTTTCTTTTTAAAATATATGAAATTAAAATATATATATATATATATTTGTTTGGAGATTTCTAATATAGTTATTTAAATATTAAATTATTTTTAATTTTATTTATTTTTTTAAAAAATAGTATATTAAACAGGCTTGGATTAGGGTTGAAATTACATTTTGATTTTCGAATAAAGCCATGAACGAGCTTGGGTATGACCAATATGCGTTAATTTTACACTTAGGCTTAGCTTAAACCCGACTTGGTTATAATTTATCCACCCCTAAATTTCAATCCCTAATTCTAGCTTGGGTGAACTTCAATGTTTAACCCACCCATACACTCTTAAATTAGGATCCTTTTGCTTTGAGTGTATGCTCATTCATTTCACAAAGTTGACCAATTCCCCCAAGGATCGATGGATTTTTCCCTTCATATACTTGACAATCTGCAGCCCTTGATTCCTCCCCAGATTGCTTTGAATTGTTTCACAAGTTCAAAGAAATCCAAGTAATCATGAGGGGGTGTACGCTTTCTTGTTTGACAAGCTGAAACTTACAAGATATAGGAAATGTTCCACACCAACGTGTGTGTATGTTCACATTTTCTGTGAAAAATCAATATAGCACCTTTCACGCCACTAAGTAGGAACAAGGAAGATTGTGTTATTCAATTGGTATATGCGAGATGAAGTCGTTGGAAGGTGATGAAAGGAATGATCAAATCATTGGTTATGGTCTTTCTTCTCTTTGTAAGATGACTATAACCCAAAACCTTGCAATTTGGGTAAAAGGTGCTTTCAGATTTGAGAAGAATTATTGTTGAACTTTTTAAGTCCTTGGCCTTTTCCATAACTTCATGGACACATGCCTATGCGCACACAAGTCAATCCAATAATGGAAATCAGTGGAGCCATTCATGAAAGGATCTTTTTTCTCATTTCCTCTTTCATTCAAGTATTGCTCTAATAATCAATTCTTTTTTTATTAAATTTAGTCCATTGGGTTGTGGTATATTAAATTACCATACAAATAATTATATAGACATGTTAAGATCACAGGAGTGCAGTTGTTTTTCATGATCTTCATTTACATAAAGATTAAGGGGAAAAAAAAGAAAAGAAAGTCCCCCTCTAGCCCGTGCTACAAGCCAAAAACAAAAATAAAAACAAAAAACTATTTTTGAAAAATAAACCATTTTTTCCTTTAATTTTTTTTATCGTTTATGAATGATAATTGAATTTATTTATATGTTATGTAAGAGAAAAAATGTGAACATTTCTAATAAAACACAATAAAAAATAAAAAATTATATTTTTTAAAAATATTTTTACTCATATAAATTGAAAATATTATCTTGAACATTAATAACATTTATAAAAATATTTGTTGAAATGTTTTAATCAAATGTAAAATCGAATTTTTACAAGAATACTTTTAAAAAAATGAAATTTAGTAAAAAAATTGAAAAGATAGAAAAAATTATAGTAAATTACATATTCAGATTTTACTAAAATTATATAAATTTTCTCTTAAACAAAAATGTATCTTATATTTTACTTTAATTTTAAATTTTTTATTAAAATATATTTTATTTAAAATTTTTTAATTAAAAAAGTGTATAAAAAATTAAAATAAAATGTAAGATAAATTTTTTATTTCAAAATTTATTTGTAAATATTTTAAAAATAAAAAGTGATTTATATAATTTTAACAAAATTTAAAAAAAAATATAATTTACTAAAAATATAAATTACCACGCAATCAATCAAGTACTCTGAAGAGGGAGTCTCGTTTAAAAAAATAATAATAATTTGTCGAAGATGGTCTTTGACGTGTCATCATGAAAGAGGTAGCAGTAATTTTCTCAAGATGGATAATCTATTATCGGTTTCAGCATTTTTTAAATTCTTTTGCTTTAGTTGAAACTTGAAGGTATATGAATGAATCTGACATCATCTGAATGCGATAAGCTCGTACGGCACCGTTGATTTAAGAATTACAAAAAATGTTGACTTGACTGTTTGCTGGTTGATATGTTGAACCTGTCATCAAACATAATTTACACCTTCATCCATTAAATTCATCTGTTGTTACTCTAATAAGTAACGTTTAAAAAAAAAAAAAGGTTATGCTCATTACTTAATTAGATTTTATATTGAATTACACAAAACTCTTTTTTGCAGTTTAATTACATTACACCTTATTCTTTTCATATGTTAAAAATTACACTCAATAGATATTTAATATATATTAAAAAAATTTATTTTGATTTATTTTATATTAATAAATTAATTTTTTTGTATGACATGAGATTGTGTGATTTTATTTTTAATATAATAATAAAAATAATTAAATTGATGTCAAATTTTAACATGAAGTTTAGATTTTATTTTTAATATAACAACAAAAATTATTAGCAGATTTGGTCGTAATTTTTTAAATTAAAAAATAAATATAATTAAATTAAATTTTAAAAAAAATTAGTATTAAATTTAAATTAAATCAGATTTCAAAGTAAATGAGGGTGTAATTATGACACCTAGTGATAGGTCATGACATTTTAACGCTTGCCGACCGTTTAGGCTAAAGATACACGAAGTTTAATGGAAAATTTCATGATCTTCACTTTATAAAAATAATATTAAAAAATTAAAATTTTTAAAAAAAGCTAAGACAAAGATTATTTTGAGGAGATTAAATTCGAATTTTATGAAATATGAGTGATAATTAGTAATAATTTTGATTTTTTTTATGTTTTAAAAAAATTATAATTTTTTAAAAAAATTTATTGTCATTTTCCACAACTTGTTTGGTGGGAGTTGAAGTCCAAACCATATATAATGACTAGTCAAATTGTACAATTATGAGGATTTTTCATATATTAAGCGTGTGAATGGTGTCACGTTGTTTAGATTAATTAAATAGCATTTTCTTTTAAATTACTGTCATTTTCACTCAATTATATACAATATTTGAAGACATCTAAAACATGGGTTATCTCTTATTTTATTTTATATTATTATTAATACTATTAAAAAACATAAAAAAATATATTCTTAGTTTTCTTGATCCTATTACCAAAAAAAAAGTTGTTTGATTTTGTCTACTTTAGTGATAATTCTCATTAACCATATGAAACATAAAAAAATAAATTAAAGATTTAGTCTTAAGAAATTACTTCCCTCTCACTTTAATCTTCTAAAAATAAAACTTTATAATTTAGTCCATCAATCATTTTCTTTTAATTAAACTAGTCCTTTCATAAGACAAAATTATAAACACTTTACACATTAATTGATATGATATAAATAAAAATTTGCATGACTATTATTGATTATAACTAGACTTGTACATTCTTTACCCCAAATGACATAATTTTGCATAATTTATTAAAACTCATTTGATCCAGTAAAATAATATAAATAAGACGAAACAAATTAACAAGCAAACCCTTTTTATGAATTGAATCGAAGTACTGGCTCGTTGGACTATGTTGAAATTGTGGGGTGGATGAAGACCAAAACATAAAAAGAATGACATATAATTGGTGGCACATTTTTTCGTAAAAGTAAAATGTAAAATTTACCATGGCTCAGATGGATTGTAAATAACTAAATATATAGCTTTTCATCATTAATTTTTTTTATGTAATTTTGGAATCAATTTAATTAGCAATATTCTCGCTTCAATATATACATAAATATAATTAAGATGTTGAATATTCAATGAAATTTTTTCTGTTGGCATGAAAATATTCTTGTTTTGATTGATAAAATAAATCAATTATATTAGGACTATACATGAGGAGAAAATCTATCATAATTGCCTACAGTAAAATTTCTAAACTACGCACCTCTATGAAATTGTCAACGAGAGAATTGCAGGGAAATTTGAAATAGACTTTCACATGGCCATGTTAATAAAGAGAGTTCGATCAAACGTCTTTCCATGGACTTGTTTTCCCTTTTCTTCCAAAGATAATTTTTTTTTATACACGACGGCAAGGTTATGCTATCTATCATCATTAATTAGCATATTTAGGTAGACTGCACTATACGGCTGCTATTAACAAATGATGAGAGATTTGAGTAATTTTTCAAAAAAAAAATCTTCATATATATAAATCAACTTTTCTTAATACAGATAATTCTACCTAAATTTGATCTTATATGTAAGTTTAGAGTCATTTTTTACATAAAATTTAATAAATACGAAATTAAAAGGATAATAAACCACGAAAATAAAAAAGATATAACTCTGATAAGAGAAAGAGAAACAAAAAGTGGGTGAAATGGATGGATTTGAAGGAAAATACTCTTTCTTACATCAAAGATGACAAATGTAAATAAATCATACCTAGCTAAGATTCAATACTCAACCTTTTAAAACCCTAGTTTCTAATTAGTGGACTGACTTGGGGAATTCTTTTCCTCTTTCAGTTTCAACCATTCAAAAACTTATTCCTTCTTCGTACTGACTAAGATGGTTTTGATTTAGTGGTAAAAGCACAAAAAGAGAGAAATATGAGGTTACCATAATTTCCATTAATTTGTGAAACATAACTGTCAACAAACTAAAAATTTCCCCACAATACTATATATTATCTTTTGTGGCACCACGTAGCAATCGATGCTGAAGTTGTCATATTCCTATCTGGTTAAGACTCTATGGCGACGCTCACTAATTTATTGTTGCTATTATTATAATTATTCTTTGCTTCATTAGCTTTGAATGGTTTCTCACACGACGAACACATTGCCAGCGTCGCCGTCTTTGAGAGTTGAATGTACAATGGCGATGGCCCAACTTTTAGTGCACGTAATTCCTGCAACTCTTTCTTCAACCTTCGATTCTCATCCCTTAGATTCTCACAGCATTTCCTCAAGAACTCGCAGTCTACCTCTGTTTGCTTCCACTTGGTCCTGAAAAACGTACCATTTCCACAATTAATTATATATACGATGGCATGTTTTTAAGATTTAATTTCTTAAGAAATTGATGGTGACAAATTTGAAATGAAAGATACGTATATGTTGTGGAGTTTATTATTTAAGTATGATGGAATTCAAATCTTCTCTTTTCTTAACTCATTGGGTTAGGAAAGAAAACAGAGATAATCAGAAGGGATACTGATGAAGAATATACAAAGGAAGTGATGAGATGAATGCAAAATTGATGCCACTACCTTGCCCTTCTGTTCTGAAACCAAACTTCGACTTGCCTAGGTCTCAGATTCAATTGCTCAGCAAGTGCTTGTTTCTGAGCCTGCGAGAACCATCAAAACCAACGAATAAACTTCTAGGTAGAAGCTTGATATTAATCTAATAATAATATGAATTATACATAAATCTATATGATATATAAATTTAATGGTAAAAAACGAAGGAAAATAAATTCCTAGAACATATATGAATGTAAACAAGAGAAAAGGGATCAAAGGTATGACTGAAATACAGGGTTAAGAGTGGTATGCAGCTTGAAGCTTTCCTCAAGCAAAGCAGATTGGTCTTTTGTGAGCCTCAGTTTCTTTCTGCAGTTGTTGATGTTATCAGTGCTCTTCGCAATTAGAAGTTGGTGTCCCTCCCCCATTCTGTTTAATCTGAATAATCCGTCTTCCTCATGATCCACAATATTAAGGGTTTCTTCTCCTCTGGGACAAAGTTCAAAGGGTAGGTCCAAGCAACCCACTTGATTGTTCTCTCTCTGTTTCTTCTTCTTCTTTGGTACATACCCTTCCATCCCCAGTCCAAGACATAGCCCTATGTTGCAGGCTTCAATATCATCTTCCATGGCAGAGAACGCAGAGAAGCAGAGAGAGAGAGAGAGAGAGAGAGAGAGAAGTTGAATATAGTAGTCAGGTTGAGGGGTTTAAGAAAGAGGTGGATTTAACACAGATTTTATGGTTGGGTTTGGTCTTGGGGTTCAATTTCAATCAGTTATTAGTAGGCTGCTTGATTTTATCAGAAAAAAGAAAAATGTGCATGTAGAGTAATTATAGTACTAATGAGGATTAGTGGATTAACGTAATAATAAAAATGAGAAAAAGAGGCAAAGCATGCGTTAGAACTGTGACTCCTCTCTAGGAAACAAACCAAAACTTCTTT
This sequence comes from Erythrophleum ivorense, assembly GCA_026724425.1. NCBI lineage: Eukaryota > Viridiplantae > Streptophyta > Magnoliopsida > Fabales > Fabaceae > Erythrophleum > Erythrophleum ivorense. Next base: position 43,421,369 of record JAIUCV010000005.1, read on the forward strand.
GATGACATAAATTGTTTGGCCTTTTTTTCAATTTTTTAATTCCAAGTTTCTCCCGAGTCAGTCAGACCGTATCTTTCCCAACACTTTCCTTTGACACTGCTTTGTCTTATCACGTGGGTTTCAATTCCCAAAATGGCCCACTTGAAATCTCAATATTCCCTTGTTGAAAGTGGGGCAATTTAGTAAATTACAATTGGGGGTGGTCATAATGTTAACTTTAATGGAGTAGCAACTGAATAATTAGTGGACATAAAGCCCAGAATAATGGTGATAGTTGCAGGCTTGTGTGTTAATGAGGGGTTGGACCAGATTGAGATGAGCGTTTTGATCATGAATTAAGAATGTTACTGAATCTTCAACAAGAAACGGCTAATTTACCTATGGCACAGGCAAACTGTTGCTGTTAATTAATATCGAAATGCCCACGTCAGAAAGGTAGTAATTAAAGAGACTCGATCGCCTTCAATCATATGCTTGTGATTGTGCTTGTAACTTGTAACAACTTTCCCCATAGGCTGTCTTCTTACCAAAGTGCAGTCTCATGAGGTGATTAAAATGAGATGACTTGGTCTTCCCTTCTCGACTCAGTCAGTCTAGTTGGTTTTGATTGATTCCGTTTAAAACCAACCGAATCACTAGTTATTTCATCGGTTTGAAACTTAGTGATTTTGTTATCCAGATGAAATCAGATTATGGATCAGTCTCGATTGAACTGGTTTGTCCAATCAAGTTCTGAGGTTATAATTTTAGTTTAATGATTTTTTTGAAATTAATTGCATAGAAAATTTTTTTCCTTGCATGATGGGCTTGTGATTAAACAAAATTAATAAATTTAAGTAGATGTAGCATGATTCAAATGTTACCTAGTGACTACAAAAAAATTTGAAAAAGAAATACAAATATTTCCTTTAAACATAAATCATATGAAAATATTCATCAACTTTTAAAACTGAAAAATAGACTTCTTTTTTTTTTAATATTTAAATCCTTCTATCAAATTTTTTACATCCCTATTAACAGAGATGCCACTTCAAAGTTAAAGGGCAAGATATTTGTATTTTGTCCTCCAACTATATAAATATACACACACTCACTGTACACTACTATATTTTATTAAGAACAAAAATATTTAACCAAGGACATACACAAATCTTAATCTACCTTTTAGAAATTTTAAAGCAAAAATTGCAAAAATTTTGTATATCTCAGTAGGATTATATCAGGGACGAATCCAAGGGAGGGAGAGAGAGGTGTTTGCTATCCGCTGTTGAATTTTGTATTTTTATTTTTCTTCACTTTCTTATACGTAATTTTTTACATGGTAGCTTACCATAGAAACACAAACATTTATTTTTACTAGGAGATAACTATATGTAATCTCTCTTTTTGACTTTTCATCATTTGTTTTTATTTATATAGTTTCATTGTATGCTTTAATGGCTGACATAGAAAAAGAAAACAAACTATTTTTTTTCCTTCTTACAAATTAAGTTATTTCTCGTCTTCTTTCCATATGTTTTCTTGTTTTAATTTTCAGTTATAAATATTATAAAAAATAACTTCTTTAATTGTATATTAATATTATAAAAGATGAATTTTTTTAATTGTATATTACTAATATTAAAAGAGACATTACTGAAAAGATTGATATAAATAAATTTTATGACATAAAAAAAATATCATGCTCAACTTTAGTAAATTACATATAAATATGTTATAAATATATTTTTAGTTAAACATGTTTATATGTATGAGCATGTTTTATTTTTCCTCCAATGTTTGCCCTCCATCCTTGGATTAAATTGCTTTTTCTAGTCGAATGGGTTAAGTTGTTGAATCTGTCAATGGGGACTTTCAGTGGCAGAAGAGGATGGTGAAGAAAAATAAACCGTATGCATATTGTGAACTTGTGAAGTGAAAGTAGTATTAAATATTCAATAAGGTAGAACTATAAAGTTTCCCATCGCGTGAAAAACCAGAGGACTACAGAGAACAGAGTTTGAACTGGTTAAATTTATGCTTAAAAGTCATCAGTGAAATCTTTCTTTGTTGGATTTTGGAAGGAAACTTGTGGATGAAAGAAAAAGAGAAGAAGTAAGCTTGTGGGGATGGTAGTGTGGTCGTGACTAGCTCTAATCAGTGCCCTATGCTTAACGACAATCATTAATTAACTACTAACTACTTTATTGAGGCATTTAAAACCCGTAACTCTTCAAGTTAGTAACACCTTAGGCTCAGTCCTGTATCAGTTTTTCGTGGCATGTTTGGCATAAAGAATTGAATTTATAAACTCGGTTGTGTAAGGAATTAAAGAGAGATTCAATTTTATACCACTCTATTGTCAAACTCAAGATATGGAATCAATATAAACATCATTATTATGAGAAAATTAGAATAAGCTTAAAGAAATTAACTCATTCCAACTTGTGTATAGAATTAATATTGGGATGATTTCCAGTGTTATGGAGATGGAATTCCGATACACTTTGGTATAACTTTTGGAATATTCATATTTCCAAACTAAATCATGGGGTTTGAGATGTGGAATTCAAATTCTAGACTCTATTATTGGGGTCATACATTGCAATCCTCACGTCACCACCTATCATAGCCAAAAGAGTTTGCATAATAAAATTCTATACTTTATTATTGGGGTCTCAAGTGTATGCAGGTGGCAAAGAAGAGTTTGTGGAATAAAATATTTGTTGAAGTAATAAAACAAAATCTATAAGTTCTGAAATTACTAATAGAAAGATTTTAAAAGAAACTAAATATAATTTCAATTAAGTTGAAAGAATAATATAAATAATAAATAATTTAATAACAAAAAAATTTATAAAAACAGATGATTTTAATATATTTATTTTTTAATGATTGAATAATGATTAATAGATAATATTGAATAATAATTATAAAAACAAAATAAATATTATATAACATTTTTCTATTTCTCTTTCATTTTCCTTAGCCGTACCAAACATGCCCTGGTTATAAACGGTGGGCTTATGATTTTTTATGCCAACAGTAGGAGAAAAGTTGATATGCTGAATTATAATAATACTGTGAGACTATAGAATTATTGTTGTTGTATATTTTTAACCCAAACAAATATCGTTATTAACATATATTATTTATTAATTGTTACACTTTTTATTACGAGAATTCACATTATTAGCAATATGCCTCCTCTCCCTCAGGGATAGAAATTTTTTTTTTTTTTAATTGTTGGGATGTCTGCAATGACTGTCTTACATATGAGTGGGAATTAAAAACATTACGTTACAAAAATGAGGTTGAAAGTAAATTTTTTCTCACTAAGGTATAAGAAGGGGAACGGAGGTTATACCCCTTATCCCATGGGGACTTCAATAAATTGACTAAAATATCTATTATTTTACTTAATTATTTTAGTACATTTATATGTAAATTAATATTTGTACTTTTATAATTTATATTAATAAATTTTGATATATATTTTCTTATTTGAATTTAAAATTATATTGTTACGATTTTTTAAGATTTTACTTAATTTTTATAAATTTTAAAAATACATCTGCAATCCCGATTACCTCCCCCCCGCACGGCCCCCCCCCCCCCCCCCAAAAAAAAACCTTAAGCTGCATCTTGATTTAACCTTTTCTTTTTAACCTCGGATCATACATGTCGTCTGGTTGCTTCAATAATAAAATAGATATGAAAATGTAAAAATCGCTTCAGTTTTCAGGTGAAATAATTTTACAAACAAAAAAATTCAACTTTTTAAGATGATGAATTTCGTAAAGTTAGGTACATTTCGAAATTCTTACCTTAATAATTTATTGGTTAAGCGATACATTAAAAAATAAAAAAGGTCGGACTGCCCATGAAATTTTCCACTCAAGTTACTTCCGTCTGAGATGAAGAAAAATGACTGGGAAGGTAATGAGAAAAAGGGAGAAATTACATGTGTGTTTCTATTTCCTCACGTCATATTAAAACCAAAAAGAAAAAAAATGCAACTATTATTAGTCAACTCTAGCACGTTTAGTATACAGAAAATTAGGTATAAAAAAAGATAATTTTATAGATAAAAAATATATATAATACTCTTATTTTTAATAATTGATAGATAATGTTAAATAAGAATTAAATAATGACTACAAAGGTAAAAAAATTTTTCATTTTCCCTTTCACCTTACTTTGAGATACCAAACACGCATGTTTTATTTTAAATGGAAGAAGGTATGCACACAACTTTCATAACAAAACATAATCCCAGCTAGCCTCCTAATACGGATGTACATACTGATATCTGAGCTCCAAGCTTTCAATTCTGGAACAAATAAGAAACGCCTAGTTTTTAATGAATCTACAGCAAAATGTCAAAATAAGGTTTTCTTTTCTAGACCAGATTGAATCAATTGGTGCATTTTAAGAAGAGCGAAAAGGAGAGATATATTCCATTGTTGATAGGCTGAGAGATTCCCATATCAGAAAATAGTCCTTGATGCAATTACAGCCATAAACAAGTGTCTAAAGAAGCCAACGGAATCTATAAAAACATTGACAGAGGGTAAGAGATGCACATCAATAGCAGCCAAAGGATGACACATCACAACCAATTCTTATTGTTGAGGACAAAAGTAACAAAACATTGGATGATGATGTAGCATTGACAGGTTTTGTTTGGCGTGAGACATACATGTGACCTAAATTTGTTTTCATGTTTACCTGCTCCTAAAATACCAAGGAGAATAGACCTCTTTTACTATCATCAATTATCATGGCATGAGACCAATGAACTGATAACCCACATGACATCAACTTCAGCTTTAGTCTTTAAGACAGAAGTAAGTTTGATGTTAAGAATTTGATCCCTATCCTTTTTCCTTTTTTCAATGCTTTCTATTCCTAAGGCCTTGAAGCCTCTTTTATAACCAAAAAAAAAAAAATTATCATATCATGGGAGAGATGCTAGTCCCACATAAGCTACAGAGTTATAGGCATGAAGGTTGGAACTTGTTTCCAAAGCCCCTTAATCAATAATTGCTCTCTCCCCCCCCCCCCCCCCCCCCATCACTTCCTTCAGACATGATCTCCTATGTTCTTCATTTCTATAAAATGCTGGGCACCCAACAACTAGACGCCATAAGGGTAGCAAACCTTACTTTTAAACTGACTATGTATATGATGAACTCATTGCACTTCATTTTGTGCAGCTGTCTCCTCACATTCTCTCTATATTTTCTTGCCCAACATAGAAGCTGTTCTCTAAATGTTATGTCAAGACCAATACGGAAGCTGAGCACGTCAATTCCTATCCACCATCCTGAATATCACAACAGAGTGAAAAGCCACAAGGTAAGATCATAAATATGATGCAACATATTCATAGAAGGCATAAACTAGTGTTGGCGATGGGGTGGATCCTGGTGGGATTTCTCCGCTTGTCCTATCAGATAAATTTAAACCCGTTTTAGTAGTTTTTTTTTTTGGAAGGGCCTTTTATATCTGCACATTCATCCCAACCTGATGACGATATGTCAAGATTGTAGAAGCCAAAAAAATTTTACTTGCAGTTAATTTTAATTGGGATTGAACGCAATTACTATAGTCCTAAGTTATAGAAAGTGTTTTATTATATTTTAAAATTTATGTTATCAATTTTGTAATTAAGTCTTAATTCAAAGTAAAATATAGTTTGTTCTCCTTTTTTTTTTAATAACCGTTGAATGTTCCCCACACTGGACAAGGCAGGTAAGAATTATGAATTCTAGTATAAGCCAGCTTTTCATCTACCGGATTTTCCCCTTTCCTCTAAGCTACTACTCATAAATTTTGCCAGGCACCTCTTTACTGCTATAATCAGATCATAGTTTCAGTGAATTCCTTGAATATGTGGAAATCAAATGCAGGTGGCAGATGCAGCAATGGAAAGTTCACTTGCCAATAAGGAAGATTCCATGACACTAGAATATATAGGAAATGGTAACAATCCTCATGACCTTGTCTACCATATAGATTACCATGGAGCAACTACTCATCCAACTCCAAAACATCCCAAACCATAGGCTGAAGCTTCAACTCAGCTTGGCGATAGTTTTCTGCAGACAATACATGTGTCCTAGTTCTTGTCAATGTATAAAAGTAACGTAATCAGTGGAGAGAAAAACAAAGTTGCATACATGGTACCTTTTAATTGCTTATGGAATTTGCAGAAACATTGTACCAGTGGAGCATTGATTAGGATCATATCCCCTGGGGATCCCTTTTTCCAGATGCAGGGGCCAAAGCCATCCTGGTTTCCTGAAATATATCTTTTTTTCTCTATTGCAGCCTCTGTGTTACTGTTACTAGAACTTCCAAGAATCTAGATTCTGTAAAGAATTTTCTCGAGGCGGCAAAAAAAAAAAAAAAAGGTTTCTCTAACTATGAGCAAGCCAATAATAAGCCTTGATAGGATCAGGATTCCAAGGATTCTCTTGGGAGATGGGATGTAAAACTTCAAGATATGAAATTGGGACTTTATATCATCATTTAGATCAAACTTGGTCGTGTTTGATAAAAGTAAATAGTTCGTCACTAAATATCCAGTTTATTTATGAAAATTTACGTATTGAGTTTGTATATTTAAAATAAAATTCTAACTAGAGTTCCCAATGAGTATCAATGAAAATTATTAGCGTTTAACAGAACAAATAGCCTTATAACAAAACCCTTCATTTTATTATTTGAATAATGTTTCCAGTAGTTTTTCACTTCCTATCATTTTTAGTATAAATTAAACAAAAACAGATAAACAATTTGTTTTATAATGTTTTTTGATTCATATAACCGATATCACTTAATAGAAAAAAATATTTCTTGTTATCACTGTAAACAAAAACAGATAAACAACATTTGATAATGACAATTTTCATTCTCAGCACCAATTGTGTTTTCAAATAATTGAGATAGACTGATTCATGAGTACTAATAATTTCACCCTTTCAAGTAGCAACCCACATCAAACTAAATCACGTCTGCACTTATTGATAAAAATCTCATATGATCTAGATGAAAAAATCAGTTCTACCAAGACATAATATCGGGTCATACCCTCATATGCAACAATTCCCTATTGGGCACAAATGACAAGGACAAATTTTTAATTATTAATAATCTGATTCATAAATCATCATTATCCTTTGTCTCAATTCCTAGAAGATTTGCCAGTTTCCCACTCTCATAGGCTTCAACAGTATCTGCAGAACAGTCAATTAACGAATATATGAGTGATATTCCAAGGAAATGAGGCTTTGTTGAACAAGGAGAAGTCTATACTTGTTCTCACTAAGAAAGACTTACCATCTGAGCCACCAAGGTGCTTTCCATTAATAAAAACTTGTGGTACAGTACGCCTCCCAACAATATTAACCAAAATATCCTGAATCTTTGAGCCATCGTCTGCAAGAAAGAAATCTCACTACCAGCAATGACTCCTTTACATATTTATACAGCATATACATTCTTTCACGAAACAGAGTTCTAATTTAACCCCTTTCATCTCGTTCCTCTTCTCTCGATAAGCTAACAATCTCTGTAGGAAGCAAACTACAATCTGCCAAATATTGTTTTGCTTCTTACCCCTTGATCTAAAGCTTTCAGTCTAAAGGGAGGTACTAGAAAGGAATGCTAACCCAACCCTGCTTTTCAAGAATGCCAATTGAAGCTACATCATTTCGTTCTCCCCATCAGAGATGGAACCAATTCTAGCATTTAATATACTGAAGGAAAAAGGAAAAAAAAAAGAAAAAGAAAAAGAAAAAAAATATACCTCTCTCATCAAGCTCAACAACATGTGGTACTTGGTTTAACTCTTTGAAAACAGCTTTTGCTCTTCGACAGTACCTAAAATACTCACCAAAAAAAAAAAAAAGAAGAAGGAGAAGAAGAATAAGAAACATAATAAATATTCGGTACATCATTTCTTGAGTGCTTTACTGTGGTAGAGAATCAAATTTATAGTCCTAAGTTAACAACCACTCATCAAGTTTATGAATGGCACAATTTTTTTAGTGAGTGGAAGAAGAAGAAGAAGAAGGAGCAAAAACTAAAGAACTTTGGGATTCTCATGGCATCGATCACATAATTATCAGGTAATGACCGATGAGCATATAACAGCATAAACAACAGATTGAATGTAATACTATCCTAAATACCAGATCCAAACAGTCTTAATATTTAAAACCTAAGCAACTATCTGAGGATATCCAATTATCATGGACTAATCTATCTTATATAATAAAACTGGGCACTGTTACTAAGTTGTTCATGCGTGGGACTTACCTTTTTTTTCCTTTGGTTTTTTTTTTTTTTTGGTTTCTGAAATTTCTGATGCAGGGGGTGGGCCCTAGTGACTGATATTTACATCCTGCAAAATTTAGATGGGGCAATGGCAGCATATCGAATACCAACTGGATATAAAATTAAGCCTCCTACATGCATGAGAAACTGAAGACATAATTTATTGACGAAGAACTCTATCGGTTACAATTTAGAAACAGTATGTTAAAACTTTAAAAGGTTAATATTAAGCAGTTTACTGAGGGCGTGTGAGGATTGTAAGGTAGGATCTCTAAATACTGTTCTTCCTTTTGCATTTCTTGTACCATGATTAATTCAACTTATATCTTCCCCGTCCATGCAGCAGTATCATGTCCCAAGGCTCTCCAGTTCTTCACACTCATCAAGATTCAAGGGTCAAATCAATATCTGTCTCTCTCATGGTTTCTGATGAGAGCAACATTCAGTGCTTTGGAGTGGGATGACATTCCTCGCATATAACTACATATAGTTTGAAAGTAATGAACAAAATATCGGATTTAATCCACCCCTTCCACCTCGCTCCTCCATTCCCTCCAAGAAAAAGAAAAAAGATTTGCCATTTGTAGCTAATGCAGCTTCTTATAACATAGGCTATTAAGGTGTGCTTGGTAAGAGTAGAAGTGGAGAAAAAAAAAAAAATAGAAAAAGGAATGAAGATTGACAATGTAATGATGTACCAAGGCATCATCGGGCCAACATACATTGCAAATTTTTATCCCTATCCCTCAGTTCCTTCAATTTCCACTCTGACCAAATGTTCCAAAATTATATCAACGCTCATCGCTAAAAACACAGATTTAAACCTTTTTCTTTTCTGGAGAAAAGAAATTCGAATCGTCTTATAATTTAAAAGAAGCAGCACACATGAACAGGTCTAGACTAATCCGTCGTGCCAGTGAAATCCAAGAGTTTTAAATCGTCAACTGTTCAAAACCTATTAAATCAACTAGATCATCGTAATTTTACAATGAACTAAATAGAATTCCATCCAATTTGTAGAGAAAATGACAAGATTAGTGAACCAGAAGAGTGTGTATAAACGTACGGGCAATAGGACTTGGAAAAGATGACGATCTTGTGGGAAGTGATGGTGTTATGCACAAACTCAGCTGAAGTGGAAGCTTCAGCACAATATAGAGAGATTGCTGCTAGTATCAGCAGCATCGCCGTCACGGTCAATCTTGCAGTACCAGCCATGGAGATCGCCAGCCTTTCTGACACTTCAATTTGGAAGAAGCTCCCTGTAGATATTCGTGAGAAGTTGAAAATTCTTTCCTTGAGATTTCGAAGAATCCTGACCGTTGATTCAGTTATCCAATCACTTACTATCTACCGTACGATGTGCGCCAAGTGTCTTAATACAATTCGTTTTAAGATTATCAATATTTGAATTAAAAAATCAACTAATAAATTTATCAACAAAGGAAAATATTTGTTTACTTCAATCACCATAAAATTTATCATAATTAAATAAAATGTAATAATTTGATAAGTAGGAGAAGCAAAACTTGCATTTTTTTTTTATTTTTTTGAGGCAGAGAAGTGAAACACTAAGCTAAAGAAAATAAAAACAATGAACTATTTTGAAACAAATAGATCATTATAAAATTAGAGAAAAAAAATTAAGCTAAGAAATAAAAGCATTGAAAATCAATAGTGCATAATCAATCATTCTCATTTTGTTCTACATCTAACTATGAATAGTTTTGAATTATATATTTCACTTATATACATATATTTCTCAATTGATAAGACAATTAAAAAAAATGATGGCCCCGTTGTTTGTACCTTATTAAGTGAATTATTTTTTAACACATCTCCCAAATTTTCTATCATCGTTGTGCACGCCAATGCTATTTATAGTCTTTTTGGTCAACAATTAGAATAAAAATTTGAAATATTTTTTTTTTAAATAATCATTATTTAAAGACTTTTTTTCCCCAACTAATAAGAAACTTAACTAGACACTTGACAAATTAGTCATGAGAGACACATAAGGAAAATATTTTTTCTTCAACAAATAAGAGTAGAGATTTGAACCATTGACACATATAATAAAATTTGCAATTAGATAGCATTACAGATTTTTTTTAATTTTGGAATTCATCGAGCTGAACATGTTTGGGCTGAGGGTATGAATAACGAGGCCCAGTCCTTCATTGGAGATCATCGTTATTCTTCGGTTTCAGTACGATAGTGGGCCATCTCGGCACCGGTGGAGACTGAGGAGAAATGACCAAACGAAAATGTCACCGTTACACCATTCAACTTATTGTCATGTTATATGACACATTCTATATATAACACATATTTTATCATGAATAAAATTATTAATTAAAATAAAACATATAAATCTCAAAGATAATTATAGAATATAATAATATTATTTGCAACTTCTAAGTAACTTAATGTAATATATTCCATGAATCTTTTGAAGTAATATTTTGTTTTGTAATAATAAATAGGTAAATTAATTACAACAGATCTTCAACTATTTTTAAAAAAATTTGTAAATACTAACATATGAAATTTCATATTTATATAAAATTTGTAACATATTTTTATTTTAGAATACCATTTATTTATTTGTTACATATTATATATATTTATATATTTTGATACATATTTAAAAATATATATTTTGATATTCAAGGCATTGAATTTTCTACAATACTTTGGATGACTAATGATAAATAGAGTTAGGAGTGGGATTATACACAAAATCCAGTGCCTCAACCAACTTGATTTGATCTAATCATATCAGGTTTGATTGAATTGAACTACAAATAAAAAAATTGTTTTGCTTAGGTTCAGTTTTAAGCCAAGCATTTTGATTAAATTTTTTAAACTTGGTTTAGTCATATTTTTAAAAAAAATTAAAAATTTATATAAAAAATTTATTTATTTTGTAGAGATGCTATGTTATTTTATAAATATTTATATAAAAATAAAAACTTTATTTTTAATAGGTATTTTTTAATTTTTTTTAAAAGAAAGCCTAATCAAGTCCCATCAATCTAGCTCGATTTGCCAAGCAAATGCCCTAGCTTAGAGGAAGGGTCACAAGTGGATTAGAACTAGCTGATAGTGACATAAAGAAATGTTTAATTTCTACCCCAGTAAGATATGATGCACGGACTCGGATCCTCTCTCGTGGTTGTGTCTCCGGTGCCTCTCTCGTGAGTGATTGTAGCCGTTAATATCATCCAACGGTGTAGATTAAACATACAGATTTGTAGGTCAAAAGACATGCATTTTATATGCTATAATATGATGGCTTCCATGTTGCCAGATGTCACAAGCTATACCATAGATGAAGCAAAATGGAAAGAAAAATTGCAGACCTCCTACGCAAACTTCATATGCAAATGCAAATTGGGAGAGCTCGGCCATATGCAGCGAAGGAATTCGAGCTCAGCACCGTAGATGAAGCAAAATGAAAAGGAATTTTTGGACCTCTCCACAAACTTCAGATGCAACCATATGCAATTTGGGAGAGCTCAGCCATATGCAGAATAAAATAAAATGAAACGTAATCGAAGCTTTTCTCTTTATCCTCTACTTCATTTTAAGCATCTCTCTTTATTGTCTTTACTCAGGACATGAATGGCAGAACATATAGCGTGCAACAACAATTGAAGTGTATTTTGGAAGCTTTAAAAGTTATTCCTCACTAAAACTTTGCTTTAATATAAATTTGATATAAATAACTTGTCCTTTGGCCAGTTATAAGTTTGAAGGTTTTAGATATGGTGGAGTTTTTGTGCCTCACCTTCTTCCTAAACCCACTTCTATAATAACATAGTTCATTAGCCTTCTTAGACCATTACTCATGCTTGATTCCATGTAATTCTAAAGAAAATAAATATAAATATTGGTGTTTTGTTGCGTTACATAGGGCCTAAAATTTTTGTTTCATGCCACATGGGCCATATGAATGCATTCATATCATCATCTACTTATAATGCATCTATACAAGTCATAAATATCATAAAAGATCACACCAATTTTGAATAAGAAGCCACACACAAGAAAAAAGAGAGTTTTACCTCAGGTTCAAATTCTAGATTTCTATCATCAATTTTGAAAAATCATAATTAATTCAAAAAAATATAAATCAAACAAATGATAGCTTTCTAGAAAGACATCAATGTCAGCTATATGTTAAAAATCATTCCAAGTCATGAAAACATCAACTAGATTATAATTGACATCAGAATAGCATTAAAGATCTGACTACCTAGGTTTGCTATCACAGGTTACTGATATAAATTTCAAAAATTCATAATTAATTCTAAAAAAATCAAAACCCAAAAAATCATACCATTATGAAAAAATATGGATGTTAATAAAAATAACTCCATATCAAAATAGAAGTGTTTAGCCTCAGACAACTGATTGAACAATAACAGAGGTCTAGCTACATCCCTGATACTAATGTGAAACTTCAAAAATTCATTTCTCTCTTAATATAAATCCAAATGAGGTGCTTTCAAGTGTTACAGAAAGCTTATCATGTCTAATTTATGCCTGTAAAATTTTACATCCATTGAATTTCATTTGAGCCACAAGGACCCCTAGAATCAAAGTTGACCATATGAACAGTGTATTTGTCAATTCTACACATTTTGTCCAATTTTGAAACATCATAATAAATTCATTAGAGCTTCAAATTGAGTAATCTTTAGCTCTATAGAAAGCTCTAGATGAAACCTAATTGCATGTTTAATTTCATGCCAAGACTAGCTCATTTGGTCAGATTTTGATTTAGGTCAAGAATATGGCAAATTTGAAGTCCAAAATGGCATAAACTAGCACCATATGATCTATACATCTTTCCACAATCTCCTGAACACATTTGGGAGTATAATTATAGTGTATATAAGCTATCCAAGTGGCTTAAATCATTATGTATCTCAAAATGACCTTCTTAGTTGCAAATATACACATTCAAGAATGGGCTTCCAACTACCAAAATCATACATTCTCATACATATTGTTCCCATTTTGGTCCATACACTATATTTGCATGCTATTACATTTGCTCAAGGCTTTACATCTTAAAAATAGTTCATGCATACATATTTTGACATTTAATTACATTAAAAATCACACTAATGTCAAACTATGGTCAATCATACTCATTGGCTTCCACTTTTGTCTCCTTAAACTCCACCTAGACATTATGAGACGAGAGAGGGAAGGGGGTGAGATTCAAAAAATTGCGATAACTCAAACACCCATTCAAATAAGCAACCAAGGCATATAATCATGTTAAGGAATACAAGTATGCATTTAACATAAACAAGAATCATTCATTCTATAATTTCCATGTCATAGCAATATGTCAAAGTTAAGAACAAACTCTAGGGACTTTTGGTTTAATTTCACCTCATTTTTAGAATTTTTGGCTTAGCCTCACCCTTGGTCTAAGGAATTTTGACTTAGCCTCACTCATCCTTGAGACTTTTGGCCTTGTTTCACCCATTCCTAGGGAATTTTGGCTTCACTTCATCCATTTCAAAAGACTTTTGGCACAACCTCACCCATAAGAGCAATTCACATTACTAAAAGCAAATTAAGAAAATATAATGGTACCATAGCAACAAGACAACATCAAATGACATGTCTTATAATATAAATACACATACAAGCATCCAATGATATTCATATAACCAATAATGCATACAAGAAGGAGTAGAGAGTTACCTTGGTGTAAAATACAAGTCTTTCTCTTTGACTAATCTCCATCCCTCAAGGTCACATACTTGCAAATAGATGGAGTTTGATTTCTTTGGCCTAGACCCAACAAATAGGATCCAATTACATTCTTGAAACAAGTTCTAGCATCACTCACACATTAAGGAAGCATACTTTTTCTCATGGTTACATAATAGTTCCATAAAAGGGTCTAATGAAGCAACTACCATAATTCAAGATCTTGGCTCCCTTTTCTTCTTATATCTCGATCTTTTGACTCCATTTAGACTCCTTAAATCCATCACACAATTATTTTCAATAGCCTAAATACATGTTGCTTCTTTAAATTACATTATGGAACCTATACTTCCAACTCGCAATTTATAGCTTCTAAATTTTTTCCATAATTTCCTCTCATCTTCTCTCATCATATAAAGTCTCAAACTAAGTTTAGAAAAAAATTAAAACACTTCTTAGCCCCTCCAAGTGTGCTTGGCAAAGACATAGCTAGCATTATGGACCCATGGAATTTGCAATTTTTTCTTGAAGAAAAAGGCACTTGGGAGGCTTCCTGGAGGTCTTAGGGACTCAAACAAACCCTCACATAAGCTTGGAAATTCTTTGATAAGGTCAGATTTTAGAATATGTTCAAGGATCCCTAACTTTGCTATCTTTAATTTCACTTATTTTGATTTAAGTTTATTTGCATTTCCTAGGTTCCCATAGCCTAAAACCTAGGTTTCATGCTTACTTTTGATAAAAAAATTCCTCCCTCCTACAAGCTCTTCCTTTGGCTAAACCAATACACACAAGAAACAAGGAGGAGAAGCAATAAAGACAAGAAGATTTACCTTGATTTTCTAGCTTCTTTAAGAGTCTTTCCCCTTGCTATAGCCTCCTCCTTCAAGGACTAATCTTCTCCCTCTAAATCAAGTCCAAAATAGACCTAAACAAATAACTAAAACCATAGAAAGAAAGGTAGAAAGAAGCATAACAACTTTAAAGAAAGAAGGAGCTTTAAATTCTAAACTTTTCCTTACCTTTTTACCTTGTTTTCCTCCTTCTTCTTCCCCTCCTTTGTGCACCTCTCTTAGGCAGAATTCTTCTCTATATAAACAAAAGCAAAGTCGATTTATGGCAGGAGCAAAAGGGGACGCCTTATTTAAAGGAAGAAAGATTAAAAATTGTTCATTAAAAATGCTATTTATGTCCTGCTTTCGTGGCATTTTTGTTTCAGACTCATTTTAGCTCCTTTTTGAGAACTGTCTTTTTTATCATAAAATTTAGGTTCTCAAACTTATAAAATAACTTTGAAATCACTCAATTTAGATTTAAAACCTTCCTGAATGAAAAAGTCAAATTTTGGGTCAACCAATATTCAAAACCATACACTAAAGGGGTTTTAACTGTCCCGAGGTCCCTATAATTTTTAGAGCCTCTGAGAACTCCAAAAAACTTAAATTTTTTTATTTAAAAAGCCCTCTTGTAAGTTTTCCAAAAAGTGCACATAATTACAAAAAATACCACTATACTTTCGATAATTTTATTGAATCACTCTAACTCTGGTTTTTAGGCAACGCAATGCTTAAATCCTCATTTTTCATTATTTAAAATTTTATTTTTTCTTAAATCATTCAATCTAGGGGACTTGCTTTTCAAACTGATTCATTTTAATATTTTTACGAAATACTGGATATTACAACTTCTCTGTTTCTCTCTCTCTCTCTCTTGATCTATATAAAGAAACAAAAACATAACACAAAAACAAAGGAATTAATTTATGCTACCATGTAACTGTTGATAAAGACTAGTAAGGAGAGGAAGCTGGTTAGCTTGTTATATATATATATATATATATATATATATATATAAGTACTTATTATTCTCAAAGGTTGAGCTTGAAGGAAAGAAATGAAAATCGATAGTGGTAGAAGAAATGGTTTAAGCAACCAATAAGGGAAGGAAGCTGCCATGTCTATTCTTTGAACAAATGCTTTAGGCAATGAAGAGGAAGACACCAACATGCTTTACTTTCATCCTGCTAAGGAAGACAGATTCAAATGGTCCATTTTGATAAGTGTGGTGATATGGTTAATTAAGAGCTACATGATGATGTAAACGGTGAAGATTAAGAGAGAGCAGCATAAATGCTACTCATCTTTAAGTATTAGAGAATTTGCTCACCAAAATTGTAATAGTAGCTGTGTGCTAATGGAGGGGAGTTTCAGCATATTAGCCTTCATGAGAAACTCATTGTTTTTACATTTATTAATATCATTTTCTTTCCTATTAAGGTGCACCATTTTGTATTAGTCAAAGTGATACATTTTGATCTGTAGGGTAACCTCTCTTATTTGGGCCGTTAGATGCATTCCATGGTGAGGATTAGCCACTATAGACAATACATGAGACATTATGGGAGGGGATCTGATTCCTATGATTCACACTCTTAACCTTTTACTCTTTAAAGCCTTGCTCTTATTTGAATCACATTTTAGATTATTGACAAAGGTTTTTCAAATGGACTCGAGTTTGCAACTATCGATGAAAGAGATTTACATCATAATTGCAAAGTTCATATTTTCAAAATTCTATATGTTAAAAGATTATTTATAATAGGAGGTTTTGATCAAGCAATGCAAGCAAGATGCGGAGACACTCTTGCAACAGAGCTATAATATCCTATTATAATGTCTCGTTTTACTTTATTAATTTGTATAATTTTAATGTAATCTTACATTTGGGTATTAAAAAATAAAAGCCATTAGCGACCTTATATCATAATTCAATTAATAGACTTATTTTTAAAACATTACTAATAACAAAAAAGCTCATAGGCTCATTATTTCCTTATTAGAATAACTTCATATGGACTCACAATAGGTTGTAGTAAATTGGGTTGGCAACCAATTTTGACATTGTTCTCTTCCCCTTTGCAATTTGTAAGTGGGCTTCCTGGTTTAAGGTTGAAAAAGTTAGGTATAGGTCTCTTTCTTTTTGGTTTTTAAATCCCAATAAGGAACTACCATATTCATATGCCACAAACTAGAATTTTATGTTAATCACGTTTATCAGATAAAACTCCCATCCAATTTTTTTGGTGAAAGAAACAAACAATAATTTATAGAAAATTGTAAGCTTGCCATTTAGTTAATAAAATAAATTGATCAAATATTTTCATATTTAATAATTACAACTTTATAGCAAGGTTTCAAATTACAAATTGCATTTCAAAATGCGGTTGTAATATTGCAGATATAGCCCATCTCGCATCTGTATTAGCCCATAGTTATTACACCTACAAGTCACACTATAGTAAGCACAATGCATAATTTAAAACCTTATTTTATAGCACTAATTAGCTAAGTTTGCAATTAAAGCAGTGTCATTTTTTGCCATCCGAGTTCTTTTTTTATGCCACTTTCATAAATAGGGTAGCCTCCTCATTCATTTCTCTTATTATATTTTCCATTATATTATTTCCTTTTCTAAATCTTAATAGAAGAAAAAGAGTTTTACTAGGCTCCTTGCAACTGTAAACTCAATAAGATTTAATAAAATTTATTTGATAACTCGTCATTAACTCTTTGTTCATTTGTAAATTTTCATTAAGGCCCCATTTGGTTATAAGAAAATATGCGGTGGAAATGGAAATTGAAAAGAAATTTGTTACATTTTTTATTTGGTTATGAGAAAATATGATAGAAAGAGAATCATTCATGGAAAGGCATAAAAAGAAGCAAAAAATTATTTGGGTATTGTAACATATGAAGAGAAAAAGTATTTTAAAGCAAAATTCAAAAGGTCTATAATAACCCTATCTAAGGTAAAATTGTGGTTTAGCAGTATCCTATACTTTTTTCAAAATTTTGATTTACATGTTTTTTTAAATAAAATAACTTTTAGATATTACTTTTAACTAGTATATAATATTTTTACTTTTTTAAAACAATGAAGACCTTAAGGCAAAAAGAAATTTATTATTTTTTTAATTGATTATTTTACAAGTAAAAAATAAGTAATACTGATTGCAAAATGAATAATTAAAAATAAGAATATTAAAACGTTAATTATAAAAATAATTAATAATTATTATATTTTAAAAATAATAAAATTTTTTTTAATATTAAAATTAATAAATTATATAAAATAATTTTGAATATTAAAACTGACATATTTTTCAAATTTATTATTTAATAAAATATTTTTATTTTAAAATGTAAAAAAATGAAAATAAAATTATACCAATTGAAATTTAGTATACACTATTTTGTCTGATTAAATTATCAGTCAAAAATAAAAAATTGTTAATTTAGTCAAAATTTTTTAATATTTTAAGTAAGTAAGTAATGTTATAATTATTCATTTTTACTTAAAAATGATTTTTTATTTTTAATAATATTTAATATTAACAATAATAAATTATATAAGTTAAAAAAACTAATTATAAATTTAATATATAAATTTTTGTCCTACCAATTGGTTAGTAGCGCAATGCATTTATATGCATTGTTTATATATATATATATATATATGTATGTGTGTGTATATATATAATTTATGTTTTATTATATATATATATATTTAAATATATAAACAAATTAATATATATAATATGTAAAATGTTTTAAAATTTTTTTATTAATATATATAATTATATAAAAATAATCAATTAATTATATATATATCAGTCATCTCATTTAATATTTTTTATTTCATAAAAATAATCAATTAATTACACAAACACACACATATATATCTATGTTATATTTATTTATATTATTTATATAAATACATATCAAAATATAAATAATATTATAATATATAAAATTATTATTTTTAATTATTTATTATGTAGACTAAAAATAAATAACATTGCTTTTAAAAATAATAATAAATAAAAATATTTAAAATTTTATTATAAAACTAATTAATAATAAATAAAGTTTAAAAAATAATAACATATTTTTAATATTATAATTAATAAATATATATGTATATATTAAAATTTTCTTTTAAAAAAACCACCAACTGAAATTCAATCAATACATTTATATATGGCAATGCATTATAAATGTATGTATGTGTGTAACAGCATTGTTGTGCGTGCACGCTCACACGAATGGGAGTGCACGCACATACACACACATATATTTTTAATATATGATATTTATATATTAAAATATATATAATATTGTAATATATAATAATATATTATATATAATATGCACATGTAATTAAAAAATATGTATTATATTTATATTATATTTAAATAAATTAATAAAATTTTAAATTAAAATAATCATACATATGTATTAAAATAATAATTTATAAATAGTTTTTTGAAAAATAAAATTTAATTAATGTAAAGAATGTATTTTTAAAAAAATATGTTTTAAAAAGTAAATTTTCATTGAAGTATAATTTAAATTAAAATTATTTTAGTATAAAAATATAATTATATATAAACATATTTTATTTAGAGATTTTATTAAAAGACTTATTATACAAAATAATATACATATATATATAATGCTACGAACATAAAGGGCAATTCAAATTATTTTTGGTAGGGTATTTTGGTCTTTTTACTTTTATTACTTTTCATTTCATTCCTATTTCATCTAACTAAACACTCAAATATAAATATAATCCCTTTCCTTTTCTACTCATACCAAACACAAAATTTTTCATTACATTCTATTCATTTTTCCTTTTCCTTTTCCTTTTCCATCATTAAATTTTTTTGGTATCAAATGGGGCCTAATCTCCTTTTCTACTTCGCAGTGAGAACTCACCTTTTATTGAAACTTGAATGAGTGAGGGTAAAGAAAATGAGACAATTCCCTAGAACTTAACTGGAGACAAACACAAAGGAAGTCATGAACGAAGTCACTTGTTTTCTACATTTGTAATGAAGCCATTAAATACGAATTAAATACCACCGCTGGATAAAAGAGAACAATCAATAATATTGGTCCTCTGTCTCACACTGCACATGGACCATCGCATTTTTTATTTTACTAAAAAGTTCAATGATTTGTCATTCTTTTTTAAATTCATGGTCATATTCTAAAATGCATATGATGTTGGAATATTTTAATATATTATATTTGTTAAAGATACTATTTAATTAAATATTTATTTATTTAAGATATTCTATATCAGTTATTGGGATATTTTGAATTAAATTAAATAACATTTCAAAATTAAATTAAATTATTCTAATTGACAGTTTTTTATTTTTGAATTTTAAATTATTAGATATTTTGGTTAATGGGTGAATGGATATTTGAACATTGTTAACTAACTTTTTCTGATAGAAGAGTGACCAATTTTGTACATTAGTATTTTAAGGGGTTCCTAATGAATAGAATCAGCTAATTGACTATCATAGAAACTCATCAAAAGATCCTCTCTCCCTCTTACTTCTCTCTTTGCTTTTTCTTCTACTTTCTACAATTTTCTTGGTAAGCATAGCTAGAGGCATTTATGTTCCTATATCTGCTTCTACTATTATTAATGTATAATAATTTGGAAGCATGGGTTTCTTTGATAGAAGATTTTTTTTTTGTCGCGATCCTAATTCAAGACTAATAGGTCTGAACTAATTGAATGCTTGTGTCAGAAATTCCTTGAATTGGTTTTCCATTTCCATAAAGAATATAATTGACAACTAAGATCTCAGTAGTTTTATTAAATTCCTATGCATGCAAAATTTCTGTTAGGTGAGCCCGCTTAGCTCAGAGGTTAGAACATCGCATTTGTAATGCAATGGTCATCAATTCGATTCTAATAGTCGGCTTTAGATCCGAACACTTGCCTTGGATTGACTTTTAGATCATAATTGTTCTAGTGAATAACTAAAGAAAATAGAATAGATAGATGGAAGATAGAAGAGAAAGAAACTCAATAGAAACATCTCTCATAAGTTCAAAATCATGGTGTAACGTGTATCCCCCCTGGTTAAGGTCATGGAATAGATGAAATAAATCAAAAAAATGGATTTTTGTTCAAGAATGAAATCTTGTTGGAACTATCTAGTTCATCCTTCAAAACCATATCACATCCTGGATCTGATGAAATGTAATGAATTTGTAAGATAAATTGCATTTTAGTATAACATGTAGTATTAGAGCCAAACTTTGGTTGCCTTTGTTTGCCATAATTTTATGAACACTAATTTATGAGATTAGAGAATTAGTGAGCTTTAGTTCATATATATATATATATATATATATATATGATTTTAATAAAATAAAAAAATCATATTGAATGATTATGGTGCCTAGAGCCATGGACTCGAAAAAAAAACCTTTGTTATTTTGCAAATTTTTTATTTGATTTTTGTGCATGTTCGTGTCCATTTTTTATCTTTGAAATTCATGCACTTGTATTTCTAAGATTTTTTGGCATTGGAATCATTGAAAATGAAGTAAGAAACCATCTTAAAACCATTAAGAAACTTCCCATTATTGTCCTTTCATGGATTTGGAATTTTCTTGCTTATTTTTGTGTTGTGATGCCCTAAACATATTCCACTAATGATTTTGATACTAATTGATGAAAGAAACACGAGGAAAGGAGCCCAAAATTGTTGAAAAACATTGGGTTTTTTGGCGGGTCCAAAACCAAGTTGGGTTCGGTTAAGCTGGCCTGGCTAGAGGAAGAAGATGACTAGTTGGTTGGCAGTGTTTAGATGTGACAAATGACATGTCATTTGAGGCATTAATGAAGTGGTTCGTTTCATTAAAGCAACATTTGAGCCGAGATGGTTTTTGGGCCAAGTTCCTTCTTTTTTTTTAATATGTTTTGTTGAGATTTTTGGTTCAAAATATTATAAGCTTTTATTTATTTATTTTTTAATTTTGTTGGGGCTCTTGATTTTGTATTTTGAATTAGTGTTTATTTTCAATTATGGGCTTTTGTTCATTTTCCATATTTGGACTATTAAAAAAAAATATTGTTGGGCTTTTTAGAGTGAGGCTAATGGACCACATTTTTGGCAAAAAGATGCCCAATTATGATAAAAATATTTATGGGCCAACTAAGTTTACTTTTGAAGGATTTTGAATGTTTTGAGTACAAGATTTTCATTGGGCCTAATTTTGAGTTTTTTCCAAAATATAATTTTGTATTTATAAGGTTATTTTTATTTTTGTTTTAACCCCTATTAGTTTTAGAACAAAATTAAATTATGAAATAAATATAATAAGTGTCAATAAATTTATTTAAAATTAAAGAAAAATTATTTTGAAAAATCTTAACACATTTACAAATTTAAAAAAATTATTATTTAGTGTTATTTAATTTGTCTAAATTTATAGAAAATTTATTTAGGCAATTTTGGCACATTTAGAATTTCATAAAGTTTTTTTAAGTGCCATTTAATTTTTTTAAAATAATATAAGGTTATTTTAGACAAATTCTTTAACACATATATGGAATTATAATTAAAGAAGACTTTTTAATTATTAATCACATAAAGGTTTAGTTTATTAATTAATTAAAATAAATTCTCATTAAGATAAAATTAATTGATGCATTTTTTAAATACTCATAATGGACTTATATATTTTTGTAATTAGCATGTATAGATAATGAGTAGCTACAGTATGCTTTTATAATGAGTACATGTATCTTATATATGATTTTTCGTGGAAATCATATATGGAATTAAAAATATCAATTGTAATTAAGTGTGTATTCATAATGAATCTTTACCTACAGATAGATAGTTATGGTTACATGTCTAATTAGATGGAATAGAAATTACTTTATGTTTTTTAAGTAACCCGCAAGTATAAGGAAACATAAATGCACTCTAATTTTATCAATTATGATGCACAAATATTTAGTATGATAACATTTTTGCCCCACAGGGTCATTCTAATGATACAATTTTATGTAAGTATAACTTGCATTGGTAAGCATGCATTTATGATAATTGTGAAGTATAATTTGTCCTATAATTTTATAGTAAGCATTATTGATATTTGAAATCTACCTTGCAACTACTCTTACTCAACTGTCTCTTTTGATAGTTGATAATAGTCAAAATAAAATTATTCTAAATAGCTCAAATTACATAGTTTAGAAACAATATGTCTATCTTCAGTTAGGTTGCTTTGATATGAATTTAGCACTTCATATGGATGAGCTATCTGTACTTATTAATGCTAGTTCTAATGAAGAAAAAGACTTATATCAGACCTAAGAGAAATCCAATCGACTTAGTAAAATACTGGTTATGCAAAGAATAAATACTAACATTCATGGGTTTATTCTTGATTGTAAGAATGTTAAGGATGTAACATCCAGTTTTTCAGTAAACGTTAGAAACGTGATGACTGGTTTCTTCGTAAACATATGTAACTCACTAGATAAAAAAAGAAGTCCCTCAGATAGAATGATTTAAGGTCTAATAAAATTATAGTAATAATTTAGACCTTAAATAATGAGAATCTAAAGCCAAATGTGCCCTAAAAATGGAGCCATAATAACCAGATAAAATTCAAAGAAGATACAGTGGCATTTTTATAAATTTGAGCAACTTTTGAAAAACTCAAAAGGAAGATTTTTAAATGGAAAAAATGAGTTTCTTGAGTGTTCTCAGAGACCCTAAAAACTATAGGAACCCTTAGAACAGTTAAAATTCCTCTGGTTTACATTTTAGAACATCAGTAGATCCGACCTTTGATCCTTTCAGTCAGAAAGGTTTTAGATATGATTTAAGTGATTTCAAAGGCATTTTATAAGTTAGAAATCTAAATTTTATAATGGAAAAGGTGGCTTTTGAAAAAGAGTTGAAATGAGTTCAAATGGAAAGAACTAAGAGCGAAGGGCAAAATTAAAATTTTGAAATGTCTTAAATGGGTTCTTAGCCTATATATGGCACGCCTTGCTTCTTCCATATGCCTTGGCCGACTTTCTTCTACACCAAAACAGAACCCTAAGCTTCTTGTAGTGGCACACCAAGAGGGAGGAAGAAGGGAAGAGAAAACCAAGTAAAAAGGTAAGAAAATCCATGATTTTTCATGCTTCTTCTTTCACCAATCTTATCCTCCTCTTTCTCCTCTCTTTCCCTATGGTTTTGATGATTGATTTGAGGATGATTCATGGCTGGTTTAGTGAGAGGAGGATAAAAATTGAAGGAGAAACAAGAAACAAGTGGAAGAACTCTTGGAAAAGCTTGAAACCAAGGTAAATTCCATGGACTTTGTTGCTTCTTCTTGCTCCTTTTTCTATGCCTAGTTTGGGCCAACCTGAGGCCCATTCAATAGGGGATAAACTCAAGCCAAAGCAAGGTAGAGCCAAGGGTTTTCAAGCATGAGAAACAAGAATATGCAATTAGATTCAAAGAAAAAGCTTTAAAATTCAAGTTGTATAACTTAGGATTTTTGTTGTACCTAGTCATTCTTGAAGCTTTCTAAGGATAGTCTAGCCTATTTAAGAGTATATATAAGATCCTAAGACATTTAAGAAGCTTTACAAGTGCCAATTCCCTAAAAGAAAGCAAGCAAACTCCATAGGCTCACACCTAGTGCATAGTCTCGGCCAAACCTAGTTTAAAAATCCTAAGGAGAGTTTTAATTTATTCTAAGCCTAAAATGGGACTAGATATCATGGAAGAATATCAAAGGAAGCCTTGAAAAAATTTTAAAAGCTTTGGTGTATGAGATGGATGTTTAGGTTCCATTTTAAGACATTAAGAAGCAACTTATAGCTAGGCTCCATGAAATGAATGTATGATGGCTCCAAAGAGCTTAATTGGAGTCAAGAGTCATAGATTGAAGGAGAAAATGGAGTTAAGATCATGAATTCCTATAGTTGCTTCATTAGGTCTTGTATGGAACCATAATGAAGCTATGTGAAAAAGTAAGCCTGCATAGTAATTTTATAAGGCTAGAACTTGTTCTCATGAGTGATATATATTCTTTTTTAATGTGTCTAGGCTAAGAGAACTAAGAGCCACCTAATTGCAAGGCTTGGTCAAGAAAAGAGAAGAAGAATTCCAAGAGGAAAGTGTTATATAATTGCTCCAAGGTAGCTCTCTAACCTTTCTCTCATGCATGACTTGGATGTTTGCTTATCTTTGAGTGCTTGTGTGTATGTTTGAGTCATGAGAAATGTTTCTAACTAATGCTTACATGTTATGGTACCATTATATTTCTTAAAATGTGTTTATGGTTGCATTAGGGCTTGCATAGGTTTGGTGACGCCAAAAGTCCCTTAACAAGGGTGAGAATGAGTCAAAAATCCCTAGAAAGGGGTGAGACAAAGTCAAAAGTCTCAAGAAGAGTGAGACTAAGTAAAAAATCCCTTGAAAGTGAGTGAGACAAATCCAAAAGTTCTAAAAAAAGTGGGTGGGGCTAGACCAATGCCCCTGAGAGCTTATTTTGCTATGTATAAGTTTATGTGATAAGGAAAATGTTTTATGTATACTCATGAATAGTTTGAGTGTCATGTATACATTCATTAACATGTATATGCATCCATTATGTTTGTCTGAAAGGGTTAAGAATTATTAAGATTCTTTGAATCTCATTTTTCCCCATTTTCCATCTAACCATGTTTAGGTGAAGTTCAAGAAAGCAAGAATGAAGTCCAAGAAGCATGAGTTGCCACACTTTGACAATACAATAGCTTTTAATGTAATGTAATATCAAAGTATGTATGTATGGGTAGTTTATGACTTGTAAACTATTGAGCATGTATAAAAGTATGTAGATATTATGTATGAATGGAAACTATAATCAAATGTATGTTTATGTGAATTTTTACCACCCATGTGCTAATGTAGACATATGTATGATTGCAAGTGGCAAGGTGAGATTGAGCTCCATGATAATTTGAACCAATTGGCATGCTTTCCTAGGCTGCAATGGTGCTTTGGGACGTGCCTAAGTGGCTATAGATGGTTAAGAAGGTCATTTGGTAGCATTATAAACCATTATGGACTTTCACTTTGACCATTTCTTAAGTTGCACCAAAGCTTGACCAAATAAGTTAGTTTTTTTATGAAATTCAGCCAGCAACTAGGGCTCATCAAAAGCTTTTCACATACATAAATGAGCACCTAATTTGGAGCTCTGTATAATTTATTATGATTTTTTAAAATTGGCCAAATTATGTAAAAATGGTATAGTTACTATTTATTTGGTTAGTTTGTTTCTGTGTTGCATATGAGTCAAATGAAGTTTAATGCTCATGAAATTTTGTAAACATAAACTATACATCATAAGCTTTCCATAATTACTAAGATCACCTCATTTGTAATTTTGTAAAGGGAGAAATAAATTTTTGAAGTTGTATGACAGTACTAGTAATGCAGCTTGACTTGAGTTACTATTCTATCAATTTTTGTAGGCTGAAGGCCATGGCATTGGTCTAAGATTATTTTTAGTCATTATTAGACATCACAACTTTCCAAAATTGTATGGTTTGCTGAATTTTAATTTTTCTAGAATTAATTATAAATTTTTGAAGTTTATCTTAGAAACTTATGATAGCAAACCTAGACAGCTAGACTTTTGGTACTATTCTGTTATTATTCATGGTGTAGTTGATGTTTTCATGGTCTGGAATTATTTTTAACCTATGGTTGACATTCGGGGCTTTTTAGAAAGCTATTATTTGCTTGATTTTGATTTTTTTAGAATTAATTATAATTTTTCAAAATTGATATAAGAAATCTGCCCCTGTAACCCAAGAGAAATTATGGCTTTTGATGAAGCATGGTTCAAAATCCAAAACTCTTGGGATGTTTTGTGATGTGTATAAGTTGCACATATTTGTTATGGATGAAAAATGATATAGATAAGTTCATATAGTCCATGAAGTATGAAATGAAAGTTTTTAGCCTTACGTAACACAATTTAATTATATTATTTATGCATTATTTTCATGTAAGTGATGGAAGTTATGCCTTGTAATGGAATAAGTAGGCTAAATGCTTAAGGTATTATAAAGGACTATTTGAGGGTGATGAAAACAATCAATTTATCACTTTAGACAAATCATTTGGAGGTACTTTAATGGTTGAGCTGTGCACTGTGAAATAGACGGGCACCAGAGAGTTGCAACAACATATAATGAGAATGAAGAACCTTATATCATAGTTAAAAGCCTGAGATATGGAGCCTAGTGTATCATTTTTAGTGTAGCTGATCCTCAACTCACCATCCCATCAAATTGAAATTAAATTATTCTGATTAGTGGTCTTTAATTTTTGAATTTTAAATTGCCAAATATTTTGCTTGGTGGGTTAGTGGATATCTACATGTTGTTAACTGACCTCTTTTGATAAAAAAGTAGCCAATTTTTTATATTAGCATTTTAAGGGATTTATAATAAGTAGATTTAGCTAATTGATTATTGTAACATCTAAGTTTTCATAGACATGAGAACTTAAGGTTGCCGAATCTTTTTTAAGTCTACTGGCTATAGCGAGCGTACTTGTTAGTTATAGCGAGTGTACCTGTTTGCTATAGCGAGAATGCTGTTAGCTATAGCGAGTGTACTTGTTCGCAATAGCAAAAAGCCAGTTAACTATAGTGAATTTGGGGGCTAATACAAAATCCAGAGAGTTTCTCGCAATAGCGCTAGCCATAGCGAGCACAGAGGCACCTGGAATTGATAAGGGCTCGCGCGTAGCGATGGTGGTTTCCCATTATTGCGAGATTTAGTCCAAAAATACATAGAAAAAGGGACATCACTTCTTAAAATGTCCAGAACTCTCCCCTACCTCTGGATAGACTTTTAGCTAGCTGAAAGGAGAAAGATAGGCTAGAGAGAAGGGCGCACAAAAGGGAGAGCCAAGAGAGGAAGAAGAAGTTTTAAAAAGGTGAGAAACCTTACTCCTTTCCTTGTTTCTTCTCATGCCAAGTTTCTTCTCCACCTTCTCTCTTTTCCTTGAATTTAGAGATTGATACGGTTCTGTTTTGAGGTCAACCCAAGCAGAAGAAGGAAGTCTTGAAAGGAGAGGCTTGTTGCAAGTGGAAGACTCTTGGAAAAAACTCACAAACAAGGTAAGCTTCTTGAGTCCCAATGGCTTCTTCTTGGATGTCTTTCTTTAGTAGAATTTGGGTCAGACCTAGCCACTTTGAAGAAGATGAATTCTAACCTTAGCAAGAGAGAAATAAGTGCTTGAGAGTGTGAGAATTAAAAATAGTCCATTAGAATCAAATAGGAAGCAATGAAGTCCAATATTGAGAATCTTAGGGTTTTAAGACAAATGCTTAAATGTAATCTTCCTAAAGTTATTCTAGCATATCTAAGAGCTTGTATGAGTCCCTTAAACCTCTAGAAAGATTATATAGAGCCATTCCCTCAAGGGAAAAAGTAAGACCACTTCCATGGGCATCCAAAGAGGCATTATCTAGGCCTAAACTACAAGTCACACCTAGAGAGTAATTTAAATTGCTCTAAGGCTAGAAAGGGACTAATTATGAGTAAGAAACATTAAAGAAAGCCTTGGAATGAAGTTAGGAGGCTTGTAAGGGAAGATGGACTTGTAGGGTCCATATTAGAGCACAAAGAGGCATTGTGAGTCAAGTAATGTAGTTTTGAGTTGTAAGAAGATAAGTTTTATTTCAATGACGTAGTTATGCTCCATTTGTGTTTATAGGCTAAGAGAAATGAGTCTCGCCTCCTTGCAAGAGCGTGACTATGAAAAGGAGGAGAATTTTAAGAGAAAAGTATTATGATCCATTACATGATAGCCCTCTAACCTTTCTCTCATGTATATGTGTGGATGTTTTCTTGCTTGGGATGCTTGTGTGTATATTTGAACTATGAAAAGTATGTCTACCTAGTGAGAATATATGTGGTGCCACTTATGTGTATTAAATTGATTTTATGTGTACATAAGACTTGAATAGACTTGGTGATGCCAAAAGTCCCTTGATAAGGTTGAGGATGAGCCAAAAGTTTCTTAGCATGAGTGAGACAAGCGAAAAGTCTTAAGAGAAGTGAGACTTAGTCAAAAGTCCCAAGAAAAATGGGTGAGGTAAGTCCAAAAGTCCTAAGAGAAGTGGGTGAGGCTAACCAAGGTCATGAGAATCTCCTTTGATGTAATTGAGACTTTATGAAATGGAAATCATGTTCTTGTTATGAACATGTAGCTTATAGACCATGCATGACATCCATTCGTATGATAATACATCCATCATATATGATTGAAAGTGTATAAGGCTATTGAAATTCTTTGAATCTCACTTTCTTCCCATCACCTAATATGTCCAGGTGGAGCAAAATAGCAAGGAATTTAGGAGCCACCCCACTTGAAGACATGGAGGTTGGCAAAGAAGTTGTAAAATGCTTGTATTATAGCTATATAGATGTCAAGTGATAGAATGCAATGATGTATAACCCTTTAGACGTATGTAGATACATGTATATGTGATGTATGTATGGAAACTAAGGGTATATGAATGAGAATGAATGTTTTTGACATTGTATGGCAAGAATGCATATGTGTGCTCTTATGTATATCAACAAGTGGGGTAGTGAATTTGTGAGATCTAGGTTTTTGGACTTTTAAGCATGTTTAGAGGTCTGTTTTAATACTTTCCCATGAACTCAAGAAGTCATGGTTAGGGTAGGAAAGCATTTGGACACATTTTAACCTATTTTGGTGCTTATAAAGCTCATTTTGGCACCCTATATCACAAAGTGACCAAATAGACAATTTTGAGGCTAATATTTTACAAACAGATAGATCTCATATAGAGATTTTTTTTGGTCCAAGAACCGCAATATTTGGAGGTCCATAGAATTTATTATGATTTTTTGAAATTTAGCAAATTTTGCATTTTGGTATCAGTTACTGTTCACTTAGTCCGAAATGTTTCTATATTATTTGAGGGCTAAATGAGGTTCAATGGTTCTGAAATTTTATACAGAGAAACTAGACATGCACAATGAGCTATAGCCACTGGAAGCACCTCATTTGGAGGTGTGTAGGGAGAGAGATGCATTTTTGAAATTGGAATTTACTGTCAGTAGTGCAGTAGGACCTTGAGCATATTCCATCAATTTTCTCTAGCTTAATGTCATTTTCTAGATCTGTAGCTATTTTTCCCTTAAAGTAGATTGTAGCTTTTTATATTGGTATAGGTTACTCAATTTAGACTTTTTTGGAATTAGTTATGAATTTTTGAACTCATATCAGTAAACTATAGCAGAATTCTGGGATAGCTGGACATATGTTAATTTCCTATTGTCAAAAGTGGTCCAAACGCAATTTTTATGGCTTGCAAGTATTTTTAACATAAAGTTAACATGTAGGGGTTTCTAGAAAGTTATGATTTGTTGGATTTCAATTTTTTTAAATTTAATTATGAATTTCCAAAGTCTACCCTAGAAAATTGAAATCTAGACCCAAAATGGAACTCCCATTTTTCTGATGTGTGGTCTCCACATTCAAATTACATGAGATATTTTATGATGTTTATGACTTGTATTGATGGATTATGAGTAGAGAATGATATTGGAGAATCCACGGGGTCCACAAGAAAAAAATTTGAACAGTTAAAACTCTATATATGCTATTATGAGCCATAATTTCAATCCACTTTCTTCTTGAACCCCATGTATAAAGCATGTATGGAGTATAATATATGGGAAAGTAATATGGTGTTACAATTATCATAGAGACTCACCAACTTATCATAAAATCTTTTTTTCCTCTTGCTCCTTTCTTTCTTTGTTTTTTACTTCTGCACTCTACAATTTTCTTGGTTGCAGATTATTAAAGAGAATTTGATTAGTGCTTTTGGTTCTTCATCAGATCAAGGAAAGCATCGCTGGAGGTATTTATGTTCTTGTATTTGCATATGCTATTATTAATGTGTAGCAATTTATTTTGTGAGATAAATTGTATTTTAGTATAACATGTAAAGCATATAGTATTTACACGAAAATACATTTGTCAGGCAAAAAAAAAAAAAACATATAATGCATTAATTAGTTATGTAAAAAATCACAAATTTATTGAAGTAGATTTTTTTTTTTTAGCTAAAACAAAGGAACACTGAGGACCAAAAGAAAAGGGGAAACTACATGCCCTTTTAGGCAAAATAGTCCTTGAGTAATTAGAAAAGAAAGCTGAATTACGGGAAGTTGGGATGGACAGCCAAATACAAAGATCAATGGGGAGTTTTAAGCTCTGATTAGCAAAAAATTTCACATCTATTAAATTTCCCGAAAAGTATGGTGACTTGGATCATTCATTTCTTCTTCATAACTCCTTTGATGAGTTTAACCATGCAATTAGGAAAATAATAAGATATGCAATTTTCTTCAAATTTGAGTTTCTATTTTGAGTAAAATTTTATTTTGGTCTCTCATAGATAGGATATTTTTTTAATTAGTTCCTTATAAAATTATTTTTTCAATTTATTCCCTCATAAATAAGGTATTTCTCAATTTGATCGCTAACAAATAAACATTTCTTAATCTAGTCCCTTACAAATAAAAATTATTATCAATAATACTTTTCTATCAATTAACTGTGAATGAAATTAACATATACAATAAAATATAACACATTTTTTTAACAAGTTATCAATAATATCTTTCTATTAGTATATTGTCAATTTCATTTACAGTAGATTAATGGAATAATATTATTGATAATAATCTTATGCGTGAGAGACCAAATTGTGAAATATTTATCAGTGCAGACCAAATTGAAAAGGTAGTTTTATGAGATATCAAATTGACAAATACCTTATCTTTAAGAGATCAATTTGAAAATATAATTCTCTGAAAGAATAAATTAGAAAAAAAATCTATTTGTGAGAGATCAAGATAAAAGTTTATTCCTTTTAATTTTGCTAGGACAATTTAAATTGGAAAATTGACAATCAAGCGTGAACAAAGCGGGGGACTAGTTCAGCTCCATTCCTCTATTTTTGTTTGCATTTACCAACCATTATGGAATCTGATCTAGTGCAAGGGAGTAAAAAAGAAGACGAAGATAGAAGAACATAAATGGTGTCGGAAAAACAAAGCAATGAATGAGAGCCAAGATACTGCGAATTTGTACCCAAGCTTGTAAAGGAATCACGGGATGCTTGCCTGCATCTTACGAATGGTCCTATGGCAGAATCATAAGTTACAAAATTCTGAACCTATTGAGCGAGACAGACAAAGAGGAAATTGATTTTCTTAAAAAAAAGAAAGGCGGGTTCAGAAATATTAAAATGTTAAGAACAATCTTTAGATATTTGTTGTTGATTACCAATAAAAATATAATTAGTAGAAATTTTCTAGAATTTGATGTTATATGATCATATCTTTCTTTAAAATAATTTCAATGTTTTTATTAAGGAGCCTATATTTTAAAAACACATTTTATCTAAATCTTATCCCTTAACAAAATTACCCAACAAGAGGTGAGTTTTAATGTTCTTTTAGAACTTTTAAGTAAATTCATTTATAAAATATAGATAAGTTAATCTTGAATACATATATAAATATATCAAACATATTTTAAATAAATCACAAAAGAAAAGTTGTATAATACAATTTATAAAAACTAATGAATAAAATCAATAATAAAAAAATGTAACTAATCTATCATATAGTTATATATTTATTCATAATTCATTTAATTTATCTATCTCTTTTTTAATAAAACAAATCACATGTTTATTTATAATAATTTAATTTATTGGTCAAAATCTTAAGGTGAATTTAAAAGTATATCTAATATTTTTTAGTGGTTTTAAAAATATTTTTATATCAAATAAATCCACATGTTTTTGAAAAGATTCAAATAAATTTTGCTGCTAAGTTTGACATGATGTGCTAGTTGGTTTCTTTTAATCTTAGTTGTCCTTTTTCATGCCTGATCAATATATGGCATCCAAGTCTTCATCTTCTTCCTCCTCTCATTTTTTGTCTCCTTCCTCTCTCTCTCTCTCTCTCTCTCTCTCTATATATATATATATATACATATTTTAGTTGGAGCATATTTTTTAAATAGGTTTACGGACAACCCAACCTATCACAAGCTATTCATGATATATAAACTCAATCCATTTATATTGTATCAAATACAAAATTAATTATTTAATATTTAGTTCAATAATTGATTAATGATAATCTACAATTAGTTAATAATTCAGCAATTTTCAATTTAAATAATAATAATAATCAATTGTCAGATAAAATAAGAATAGATTGATAAGATCTATCAAGAATATCAAATAATTGATCAACATTATAATCATAAAATTTAGAAATGAAATGGCAAAGTAAGAACATCAAATTCGAAAAAGAAAACAATTTTAAAATGCCAACAAAGTACCATAATTGAATTAAATGGAATAGGAAAAGAAATATGTGTAAAACAATTGGCTTAGTCAAATGCCAAAATATTTTCTTCAAAGTGTCTTTAAAGAAAATAAGTTAGATTACTACTAAACCAAGGGCTCAACAAAAATTTCACAACACTCAAAAGTTACCAATTTCTTAAAAAACTAATATGTAAGCATATGGTTAATGCATCAACTATCATATTATTTCTAAAACATATATAAAATGAGTTTAAAGTTCATGAATCATCTCTCTAAAGGACAAGAACTTATATCAAAATTTAGTTCAATTGAAATTCTTATGATTTTGAGAGAAGCATATAGCATAATCATTGTTACAACAAGAGAATCAAGATCCAAGATATGCATTTAACTATATGCATAACTAAAAATTAATTTCCTTAGCCGTATAGCCAAACAAGTGCTTCCTTAAAAAGATGTTCTTATAAGGGATATATTTTACAACAAAAAATAAGATAGTTGTAAGTGTAAATTTAGCATTTTTTTAACAAAATAGCTCCTTCAAAACATCATAAGATGTACACAGAAATAGATTTTAAGTCATTTACACAAATCACATAATCTAAATCTAAGAAGGATAATGATTATAAGTGGATTAGATTTACTTTGAGACAATTTGCAATCCCAAGTACCTTATAAGTACCATAAGATATCTAAGCAACTTTCCAAAGATCCAAAACAGGATGACTCAAGTGTCTACTAAGTATACTATTAACAAAAGTTATATTCTAATGAGTGTACACTTGAACATACATAAAGTTGCCAACAGAGAAATCAAAAATAAAATATTTTTCATTTTAGTCCTCTTATGTAATATTAAGGACATTGAGATCTTGATAACTTCTCACTTATCTTAATAGGTGTACCATAAAAAGAACAAGAATGCAAATTGATTTTTTTAGGCACTTAATCAATTAAAGTTCTCTGAGACAACAAGACCTATCATGATGGATTTGTATTATAATAACATAAGAAATCTCACTAGGATTTTCTATGTCAAAAGTGATGATAAAACATTTGTTATCTCACAACAGAAGGTCAAAGCAATGTAGGCCAAAAGTATATTATCAATATACACTACAAGAGTTAAAGAAAGTATCTTTATTTAATCTTTTAAAAAAACATTGATCTAAAATGCTTACAACAAAATTAAGAGATATTACAACCTTGTCAAACTTTAGATAGTACTGCTTAAAAACTTATTTTTACATATAGGTAGATCATTTGATTTACACACTAAGTACTCTTCTTATGGTTCTATAATACTATTTTGCTAAACCATGTAAACATCATCATATAAGCTTCAACATAGAAAAGCAATCTTAACATTTATACAGTGGGGTTCTAAAATGAAACCCAATCAATGCCATAAAATCTTTAAGAGTGTCTTTAATAGAAACTAGTGAGAAGACATCATATAACTAATTTCTTCTCTTTGATTATAGCCATTACAATTAGTTTGACCTTTAAATCTTATAATTTCTCTTATGACCTCATGGTAGGTCTTGTAAACTTATTTACAGCCAACAACCAAAATTTATAAATTTCCAAACATAAGGGTAATCCATGAAAATAATTCATCCTTCATGGCCTCTAACCATTTGGATGAGCAAGGACCTGATATAGCTTCCTGAAAGCAAAGCAAATATGAAATATCAATCATAGCAAAATCATGAGCCTACAAACAAACTATGTAATCATTAAGAATTATAGATCTATGTATTCAATGAGACCATCTTAAAATAACCATATTAACCATAATAACAAAATCATTAGCATTAATAATAGATGATTCTCTATAATCATCAATAGTATCTTAAGCATTAACATCCCTTATGGGAGAAGCATTATGATGAAGGAGCTTACCCGGGTACAAGCAAGATAGGTGCTTTCCTTTTAAAGGTTAGAACATAGAGCACCTGACTTCTACTGTCCAAGTCATCTTTAAAACAAATAGATCCAAGAGATTCAATAACTCTGGTAGAAAGAGTAGGACATCAAAACAACAAAATTTACAACCTTGAGAGCATGTATAGTAGTTGAAAAGGAAACACCAACAAATTTGATATCCAATTTGTTAAGCTGAGAATAATAAAGTCTCATTTCTGTTTCACAACCCAATAATTGCAAATGGGTGACATGCATGGCATACAAAATCTCAATGCTATGATATAGTAGAAACATAATAAAAGGATCAGGGTTTTTGCTAATATCCAAATATATGTTACAACATGCATCACTTTTGTCAAATCTAACCTTTTTAAGGCAATTACTAGTTTTCATTTCAATGGTCATCTTAAATTCTTTAAAAGCATCCAACAAATTTGACTACTCTTGCATAAGAACTATTTACCATATCAATAGTGGTTACTAATGAAGGTGATGAAGTGCACAAATTTTCTTACATTAAAAGTGAATGGTCCATAATAATCTAAATAATCAAATGCAAAAAATTTGACTCCCACTTCTCTCTTTATGCTAGCTCCAATGAGGAATTTCCCTTAATACAATCTATACGAGAATTTAAAATAATGAGAACAATGTTGTGCAAAATAACCTATTTGACCCATTTCTCTAATCTCTTATAAGAAATGCTACTTAAATCCACAACATCTGATAAATATATTTTAATTACTTAAATGGTTGTGATTTTGAGATTTTAACTAATATAATTTATAGATATTCTATATCTATTTAATTAATCTTATATCTTCTCTCATGTTTATCTGCAGGATCAGATAAGATTATATTTATCGTGAAAAAGCTATCAAGAGAGATTTACGCAGATTTTTTTGAGTACAGATTTACTCAGATTCACACGGAGGAAATTTATAAAAGGAGGGGTGAAGAACCAGAAAGACAGACAGAGATCAGAGGCTTCTCTCCTTCGTTATTTTCTCTGCGTTCTTTTTTCATTTTTTACATCTTCTCAAAATTTCTGAAGAAAATTCTTTGAGTGTTTCAAAGCCATGAGTGGCTAATCTCTTTGTTTCCTAATCAAGGTTATTGAAGTCTGACTCCAAATAATTTGTGAGAAGTTTGATTTAATTATTTCTTTTCTTGGATATTGAAATATTTTTTATTATTTTGATATTATTATTATTCAGTTAATTTAATTGGTACCTTATTTTAGCTGAGTAATTATTACTATCCGAATTTTTTTGAATCTGTAATTGTTCATTTGATTTGGTAGAATAGCAATTCAATACTTTTGATAAATTAAAATTGTCTTTATGTGTTGAAGAAAATATTTCTTCTGTTTTAAACATACGAGCTTATGTATTGTTGAACGGTGATTGGTTGCTTTTCTTTTTCTAATGCTATTCAAGGTTTAAATTCTAAGAGCTTATTTGGGATTGATTTATGAATGAGGTTTAATTAGAGAGTTTGTTCCTTTTAAATATTCTTAAGGAAGAGCAGAACATCAGAGCTTATTGATGTTTATAACCAGTTTATTTTAGAAGAAAAATTATTTTTTTTCTTTTGGGTACTCAATGATCAAATTGGTTGAGTTAGATTTGAAATAAACCTTGGCTGGGAGTTGTTTACATTAAAGTTTTTTCTATCAAAAATATTTTTTGAATTTATTTATTTTTAATTTTCTTTATCAAGAAAAATCTCCCTTATTTTATTTTACTATTTTTGGGTTGAATAATTTGGCTAGTCCCTGTGGAGTACTACCCTACTCATCTTATTTGCAAGAAATATTATTTTTAGAGTAGGAATTTATTTTTGGTGGTTTCGACACCCATCAAATTTTGGTGCCATTGCTGCGGATCGGTGTTATTGTTTAATCCATTTTTTTTTTATGCCTTGTTCTTTTCGTACAGGTGACTTAATCTTTGATTCTGAGATAGAGAAGGCAACCCGAAGGCTAAGAAGGGAGACAATGCAGCGAAAGGCTTTTTCTTCATCTAATTCTAATAGTAATTTTATAGTCAATTTATCTGAATTATTCAGAGAACCTGAAATCATGGCTGAAGTGGAACAAACTTTGAGAAGGATGGCCAATCCTGATGTGAACCAATAGCCCCTGTGCATACAATTTCCAAATGTAGAGGTAAGTTTTGAACTAAAATCTGGTTTAACTCATTTACTACTTACCTTTCGTGGTTTTGCAGGTGAAGACCTCCATAAGCATTTAAAAGAATTCCACGTCGTCTGCTCTAGCATGAAGCCACAAGGAGTAAGTGAAGAGCAAATCAAATTGCGAGCTTTTCCATTTTCATTGATAGATAAAGCAAAAGATTGGCTATATTATCTCCCACCGGGGTCAATTACGACTTGGGACTAGCTAAGAAAGCTGTTTCTTGAAAAAATTTTCCCAACTTCTAGAGTCACAGCAATTAGAAAAGATATTTGTGGGATTCATCAATATAATGGAGAGACTCTTTATGAGTATTGGGAGAGATTCAATCAGCTCTGCACAAAGCTGCCTATATTACCAAATCCCAGACCATTTATTGATTCAATATTTTTATGAAATACTATTACAGAGTGATAGAAATATGATAGATGCCTCTAGCGGTGGAGTATTAGTGGATAAGATAATAGAACAAGCTAAAGAATTGATTACTAAAGTTGCTGCCAATACTTAACAGTTTGGAACTCATGAGGATCCTTCCACAAAAAAGGTAAACAAAGTAAGTATTAATTCTTTTGAACATAGGCTTGATAAACCAACCTTTCTTGTTCAGAAAATGGTTGTAGGGAATCATCAATAGGTCAAAGCTTGTGAGGTTTGCTTAAATATTGGCCACCCTACAGATATGTGCCCAACTCTTCAGGAGGACGAACAAGCCAATGCTGTAGGAGGATTCCAAGGTCAATTCCAAAGGAAATATGAACCTTATGCCACTACCTACAATCCAGGATGGAGGGACCACCCAAATCTTAGTTATGGACAAAAACTCAACAATTTCCAGCAGCCAAACTATCAATCAAGGCAACAGGCTCCTGTGTCTCAACAACCAAACTATCAACCTCTTCCTCCTAAGTCGGGTATATCTTTAGACCAAATAGTTTCTGCTTTAGCTACTAACATGCAACAATTTTAGCAAGAAACCAAGTCTAGTATACTCAACTAAGAGAATCAAGTAGGGCAGTTAGCCACAAATCTAAGAAAGTTGGAAAGTAAGAATTCTGATAGGCTACCATCTCAGCCTCAGTTGAATCCAAAACAAAATGTTAGTGCTATAACTTTAAGAAATGGAAAGGAGTTGAAAGAGCCTGAAAAGAAAGCTCCAAAGTATGCTGAAGATGAAGAGTTCGAAAAGGAAATTAAGCTGGCATAAGAAAATTTAGAGCCATCCCAAACCAAGCAACAACTAGTCACTACTCCTCCATTCCCAAGCAGATTGGCAAATTCCAAAAAAGAGCAACAAGAGAAGGAGATTCTCGATGTTTTCAGAAAGGTGCAAATTAACATTCCTCTTCTTGATACTATTAAGCAAGTGCCCAGGTATGCAAAATTTCTTAAAGAATTGTGCACTAATAAAAGAAAATTGAATGGTAATGAGAAAATCTGTGTGGGAGAAAATGTGTCTGCTGTAATTCAAAGGAAATTACCCCCAAAATGTAAAGACCCAGGTGTTTTTACCATCCCTTGTAAAATAGGAAGTGTAAAGATTGAAAGAGCAATGATAGACTTAGGAGCTTTCATAAATATAATACCTAATTGGATTTATCAATCTATGAGTATGGGATCACTTACACAAACAAGCGTGATTATTCAATTAGCTAATAGGTCTATCACATATCCTGAATGAGTCCTAGAAGATGTTTTAGTACAAGTTAATGAGTTAGTCTTTCCAGCTGACTTTTATATTTTAGATATAGAAGAGGACCACTCCTCTAAATTAGTACCAATTTTGCTAGGAAGACCATTTTTTAAAACCTCAAGGATAAAAATAGATGTTGCTGAAGGTACACTATCTATGGAGTTTGATGGAGAAGTAATAAGATTTAATATGTATGATGCTATAAGATATCCTGCTGATATAGATTTTATTTTTGTTATTGATGTTATTGATCCATCTACTCAACAGGTTTTTGAGCTAACATGTGCAAATAAATTGCAGCTTGCAATCACTGAAAGTTTTGATCATAAGAAGGTAGAATCTCTTGACGATAAATTTACTATTGATGAAGAGTTGAGGGAATCTATTTTTGGATTAGAGACATTGAAGAACGTCAGGTATAATATTTCTTATATTAATCTTCCTTCACCTCATAATAAGCTACTTCCATCTGTTTTGCAAGCACCTAAGCTGGAATGAATTGAAGGAACTACCAAGTCATTTAACATATGCATATTTGGGCGATGACTAAACCTTACCAGTGATAATTTCCAATAAATTAACTTCCTTGGAGAATGAAAAGTTGGTTAGAGTCCTCAGGGAGTATAAAGAAGCAATTGGGTAAACGATAGCATATATAAAAGGTATAAGCCCTTTTATGTGTATGCACCATATACTATTAGAAGAAGGCTATAAACCTTCAAGAGAAGATCAACGTCATCTTAACCCACCAATGATGGAAGTAGTAAAAAAGGAGATTTTAAAGCTACTTGCTGCTAGTATGATCTTTCTAATTTCTGATGGTAAATGGGTAAGACCAATTCAAGTAGTACCTAAAAAGACTGGCTTTACAGTAGTTGAAAATGATAATGGTGAGTTAGTTCTAACTCGAGTGCAAAATGGATGGAGAGTCTGTATAGATTATAGGAAGCTAAATGCTTCAACTAGAAAAGATCACTTTCCATTACCGTTTATTGATCAAATGCTTGAGAGATTAGCTAGTCGTTCTCACTATTGTTGTTTAGATGGTTTTTCAGGATTTAATGAAATTCCAGTGGCACCTGAAGATCAAGAGAAAACAACATTCACGTGCCCCTTTGATACCTTTGCTTATTGTCGAATGCCGTTTAGCCTATGTAATGCCCCAGCGACATTTCAAAGATGTATGGTCAGTATTTTTTCAGATTATGTAGAAAATATTATAGAGGTATTCATGGATAATTTTACTATCTATGGTAATTCATTTGATGATTGTTTGGGAAATCTAATTAAAATGCTAAAATGATGTATTGAAACTAATCTGATACTTAATTATGAAAAATGCCATTTTATGGTAGATCAAGGGTTAATATTAGGCCCTATAGTGTCTTCAAGGGGAATAGAGGTTAATAAGTCCAAAATTGATTTAATTAGATCCTTACCTTACTCCCACATCAGTGCGGAAAATTTGTTCTTTCCTTGGTCATGCAGGTTTTTACCGATGATTTATAAAGGATTTTTCTAAGATCTCTCACCCTTTTTGTAAGTTGTTGCAAAAAGACGTCCCTTTTGATTTTGATGAAAGTTGCAAAAAGGCGTTTGACCAGTTAAAAGAGTTACTGATTTCAGCTCTTATTATTCAACCACCAAATTGGGAGTATCCTTTTGAAATTATGTGTGATGCTAGCAATTATGCAATAGGAGTAGTACTTGGTCAAAAGATCAGAAAGAATGTCCATGCTATATATTATGCCTCGAGAACTCTTGATAATGCTCAAAGAAATTATTCTACCATAGAGAAGGAGTTATTTGCTATAGTATTTGCTTTAGAAAAATTTAGATCATATTTATTGTGCACTATAGTTATTGTGTTTTCAAATCATGCAGCTCTAAAGTATTTACTTAGTAAAAAAGGAGGTGAAACCCCGCTTGATAAGGTGGATTCTATTATTACAAGAATTTGACTTAGAGATTTAAGATAAAAAGGGCACAGAAAACTCAATTGTAGATAACTTAAGTCGATTGGTGCTTAATGAGAAGCTTGAACCAATTCAAGATGCATTTCTAGATGAACATCTTTTTTAGGTTAAAATTTCAATACCTTCGTATGCTGATATAGTAAATTATTTGGTTGCTAGAACATTCCCATATGACTTGACTAAGGCTCAAAAAGATAAAATTAAAAGTGAGTCTAAATATTATGAATGGGATGATTCTTATTTATGGAAACATTGTTCTGACCAAATAATTCGAAGGTATGTTTCTGAAAATGAAATCCCATTCATTTTAGAATTTTGTCATTCATATGCGTGTGGTGGACATTTTGGCCTTAAAAGAACTGCTCAAAAAGTGTTGGAATATGGATTATATTGGCCAAATTTGTTTCGAGACTCATATTTGTTTTTGTAAAGCATGTGATAATTACCAAAGGAGTGGAAGTTTAGGTCATGGAGATCAAATGTCATTGAACCCAATTTTGGTATGTGAAATTTTTGATGTATGGGGAATCGATTTTATAGGGCCTTTTCTATCTTCTTTTGGTAATTACTACATCCTTTTAGCTGTGAATTATGTTTCAAAATGGGTGGAAGCAAAAACCACCAGATCTAATGATGCTAAAACTATTGTTAGTTTTATCAAGAGTCATATTTTTACTAGGTATGGAGTACTTAGAGTTATCATTAGTGATAGAGGCACCCATTTCTGCAACCGTATAATTGAAAGCTTGTTAAAGTAATATAATGTGACTCATAGAATCTCAACAGCCTACCATCCATAAATAAGTGGTCAAGCAGAGGTGTTAAATAAGGAAATTAAATTGATTCTTGAAAAAACGGTGTATCCAAATAGGAAAGATTGGAGCACACAACTAGATGACGCTCTTTGGGCATACAGAACTGCACATAAAACTCCTATTGGTATGTCTCCATATCGCTTAATCTTTGGTAAGCCCTGTCACCTTCAATAAAATTGGAGCATAAAGCCTATTGGGCTATTAAACAGTGTAATATGAATATGGATGAGGTAAGTGAACATAGAAAATTACAGTTGCAGGAACTTGATGAGATAAGAAATGAGGCCTATGAAAATTCTAGAATATATAAAGAAAAGACCAAGCTCTATCATGAAAAAAATATTTCTAGAAAATGTTTTGAGGTGGGTCAAAAAGTTCTTTTATTTCACTCTAGACTCAAGTTATTTCCTAAAAAATTGAGATCCTGATGGGTTGGACCCTTTGTTATCACAAAAGTATTTTCTCATGGTGCAGTTGAAATCTAAAGCTTTCACACTAATAAAATATTTAAGGTTAATGGCCATCATCTAAAACCTTACTATGAAGGATTTCAAGTGAGCAACTTAGATGTAATTGAGCTATAACTCCCAACTTATAAAGATTAGGTAACGAGACATTTTGTCTGGCCATAGGGCTTTAAATAGAGGCGTTTCTAGGAGGCAATCCACCGTAATAAAATTTGAATTTTTTTTATTTCAATTAATTAATCCTTCTTCTAGTTTGTTTTTGTTTTACCTCAATAACCTTGCATATTTTAAGTATGTTCTTCTTTATTTTGCTACCCTTTCTATATGTTACTACTCCCCCTTTAGACTTGTGACAGGTAAGATATAAGGAACTCGAGGACCCCCCCATTGCAATAAAGCTATTCATAAACCAGGGGAGTTTTAGTTCCTTCTTCTCTTTACATTTATATCTATGCCTGTAACATTGAGGACAGTGCTGATTTTAAGTGTGGGGGAGGGGTTTATAGCTATACATATATATGCTAATATACTGAGTTAAAGGAATTTTTTTTAACTATTTCTCATTATTTTCCTATTTTAATGATTTAGTTGTTATTTATAAATTTTTAAGCTATTCAATTTTGAATTTGAATAGTAAAGCAATTAACCCATAAGTTATGAGCATGACCTGGGAACTTAAACTGAGCACAATTGTCTAATTATGTGATATGCAAACAAGTCGTTGAGTAAGGAGGACAGTTTATTATATATTTATTTTTGAATTTATATGCTTGAATTAATTTTTTTACATGCACATCCTTAGAGTTGTGATATGATTCAAAAAAAAAAAGAAAAAAAAGAAAAGAAAAAAAGAGAGAGCCAATTCCACTCCGCTGGCTTAAGCTGTACTTAAATAGGGTAGTAAAAGCTATGAGTGTGCAAAGCATCTTGATGCTAATCGAGTTATGTAAACTTGAGTAACCGGGGGTCTTCACCACCAATGTCGACACTCGCGTCAAAAGAGACCATAACAGCCCAAGAAAGAGGTAAATAAAAAATAAAAAAAAAATTACCTCCTTAAAAAATAAAGTAAAATTAAAAGTGTAGGGGAAGCTAAATTAAAGGACTCTAATGATCTTTATTGTGTCATTTATGTGTATGCATGGTTGATTGAGACTTAGTAAATTCTTAGATAAATATGGTAATTTTCAATCTTCATGCTCGTCAAATTGTTAGCAGTAATCATATTTTAGACATGCACACACACACACACTAGAGTTACCTAGTGATTGTTAGTGATGAATGGGTGAAAGTTGAACTACAATTTTTCTTGATTGAATAACTCTTACATTTATTTATAACAACTTATTGTTAAAAAAAATGGAGAATATAGGAAGCAGTATCATCTCATTGTGCTAAGGCCTCTAATTCTGGTATAGTTGCTTGAGGACAAGCAACAATTTAAGTGTGGGAAAATTTGATAAATATATTTTAATTACTTAAATGATTGTGATTTTGAGATTTTAACTAATATAATTTATAGATATTCTATATCTATTTAATTGATCTTATATCTTCTCTCATGTTTATCTGCAGGATTAGATAAGATGATGTTCATCGTGAAAAAGCTATCGAGAGAGATTTACGTAGATTTTTTTGAGTACAGATTTACTCAGATTCACAAGGAGGAAGTTTATAAAAGGAAAGGAGAAGAACGAGACAAACAGACAGAGATCAGAGGCTTCTCTCTTTCGTTATTTTCTCTGCGTTCTTTTTCTATTTTTTTCATCTTCTCAAAATTTCTGGAGAAAATTCTTTGAATGTTTCAAAGCCATGAGTGGCAAATTTCTTTGTTTCCTAGTCAAAGTTATTGAGGTCTGACTCCAAATAATTTGTGAGAGGTTTGATTTAATTGTTTCTTTTCTTGGATATTTAAATATTTTCTATTATTTTGATATTATTATTTAGT
This sequence comes from Erythrophleum ivorense, assembly GCA_026724425.1. Lineage (NCBI taxonomy): Eukaryota > Viridiplantae > Streptophyta > Magnoliopsida > Fabales > Fabaceae > Erythrophleum > Erythrophleum ivorense. The sequence continues at coordinate 43,465,747 of JAIUCV010000005.1, forward strand.
TAATTTAATTGGTATCTTATTTTAGTTGAGTAATTATTGCTATTTGAATTTTTTTGAATCCATAATTGTTCATTTGATTTGGTAGAGTAGCAATTCAATACTTTTAATAAATTAAAATTGTCTTTATGTGTTGCAGAAAATACTTCTTCCATTTTAAACATACGAGCTTATGTATTGTAGAACGGTGATTAGTTACTTTTCTTTTTCTTAATGCTATTCAAGGTTTAAATTTCGAGAGCTTATTTGGGATTGATTTATAAATGAGGTTTAATTGGAGAGTTTGTTCCTTTTAAATATTCTTAAGGAAGAGCAGAACATTAGAGCTTGTTGATGTTCATAATCAGTTTATTTTAGAAGAGAAATTATTTTTTTTTCTTTTGGGTACTCAATGATCAAACATTGGCCAGGAGTTATTTACATTAAAATTTTCTCTATCAAAAATATTTTTTGAATTTATTTATTTTTAATTTTCTTGATGAAGAAAAATCTCCCTTATTTTATTTTACTATTTTTGGGTTGAATAATTTGGCTAGTCCCTGTGGAGTACGACTCTACTTACCTTATTTGCAAGAAATATTATTTTGAGAGTAGGAATTTATTTTTAGTGGTTTCGACACCCATCAACATCAAAGAGCATTTCAACAGATCTATTATAATGTCCAGTTTTCATTAAACGGCGAAAGCATGCACATTTTCAAAGCAAGTCCCTTGAAATGAAGTAGTTAAGGTTCCAAAAAATTTGAATAACATTCTAGCCTCCTAAAAATGAGAATTCTAGCCTCATATGGAAGGAAAAATAGAGCTAGAATGAAGAAAAAAATTTTGACGAAAAACCTACGAAACGTAATGGCATTTTTGTAATTTTGTGTAATTTTTGTAATTCACACAGGAGGGCTTTTTAAACCTATATTTTTAGTTCTCCAGGATTCTTAGAGGCACTGAAAACCATGGGAAGCCCTAGGACAGTTAAATCCCCTCCGATGGACGTTTTTTAATGTCAGTGTGCTTGAATTTTGACGGGTTCGTTCGGAAAGGTTTTAACTCTGATTTGAGTGATTTCAAAGGCGTTTTTCTTAATTGGGAACCTTAATTTTATAATAGAAAAGAAAGCTTTAAAAAAGAGCTAAAACGAAGGAGAAACCAAAATACAAAGTATGAAGGGCAAAATTAAAATTTTTAAAAAAGTCATTTTTCTACACCTATATATAGGTGGCGCCCCACTTTCCTCCCCATTTGGAATTAGAAAATTTTGCATAATTTCAGAAGGGAGAGTTAGGGTTTTAGGTGTACCAAGAGAGGAGGAGAAGAAGAAGAAATTTCAAGCTAAATGTATGTTTTTATGGTTGTTTTTCATGCTTTTTTCCATCCACACCACCTCTCCTTCATCCTTCTTGATTTCCTTTGATTAAAATGAGGTTTATAAATCTGATTTAAGGGAGATATTCAAGGAAAATTTTAGATTTGAAGATAGGAGCTTAGAGAAAGCAAGATTTAAGCTAAACTAACTAAGAAAATAAGGTAAAATTGCATCCTATAGTAGTTATATTGATCTCCCTTTATTCTCCACTTCGACACACACCAAGAACCCTAGGAGGATTTGATTTTCAAGCCCAACTAAGCATGAAGCTTAGGTATTTGATGGAGGAGAATAAGAATATGCAAAGAAAATCATGAAATAGTCATTAGAAACCAAGATGCAAAATTTAGGGTTTTATGTGCACCTTTCAAATTCTGAACTTATGCGATGATTTCTAGGTTTAATTAAGAGTTTATATGAGTTCTTAAGACACCTAAGATGCTCCCCATAAGCTTCTTCCTTCAAGAAAACAAAGAAATCTTCATGTAGCCTAAAGGTGTTCTATGTCTTGGACAAAGAGGGTTTTAGTAATGTTGGAGAGTTTTAAATTTTTTTAAGACTATTCTTGAGCCATATTTGATGAATAAAAATAAAGGGAGGCATTGGAAAAAATTTTAGAGCTCATAGAAATTGATTTGGTGCCTTAGGTTCCATATTATGATATAAAAAAGCAACATGATGCTAAACTTTTTGTTTTAATAGTGTGATGACTCCAAAAGGCTTAAAAGGAGTCAAGAATCATATTTGAAACGAAAGAATGAGGCCTAGAAGTTATTTGAGGGGTGTTGCTTCATTATGTGCTTTTATGGACTATAATGGAACTTATAGAGTTATCTAGGGTTTAAGCAAATTGTGTAGCCTTAGAATATTTTCATGAATTTAATTGGCTCCCATAAATTATATATAGGCCAAGAGAAACCATCTCCGCCAAATTGTGGGTGTGTGGCTGAAAGAGGAGGCTTGAATCCAAAGGAAAAAGTGTATGATTGTATATAAGGTAGCTCTCTCCACCTTCTTTTATGCATGGATGTATATTTAGCTTGTTTTAGAATATGTGTATGTATATTTTCAAGCTATGAGAAGTATGCTAGCATGCCTTTATATGCTATGATTCTTGATGCTATGTTATATTTCCAAATGAATACATGATATTTATTTGAGTTTACTTGAGTGTGGAGAGGCCAAGAACTCTTCACCATGGTGAGAATGAGTTAAGAACCCTTGAACTTAGTTGAGACAAAGTCAAGAGTCTCCCAAAAGCAAAGTGGGCTCCCAAGAGTATGGTTGAGTCCAAAGTTCTTAAAGAATGGGTGAGGTAAGTCTAAAATCCATAAAGAGAAGTGTAAGGCCAATCTAAACACTTAGTGAGCTCTTGAATGTCTTGTATGATTTGTTCATATGCTAAGCTTGCTTTTTAAATATCCATGATTTCTATTTCTCCATGCATGCATTTGTAAAGCTTGCTTTGCCTATATTATGTATGATTGAATGAGAGATGAGCTACTGGGATTCTTTGAATCTCATCCCCTCCTCTCCAATATTCTAACATGCTAGGTGGACCAAGTAGCTATGGCAATGGGAGCCAACAACAATAAAAAAAGAAAATTAACAACCATATGCCTAGTTTTATTCTTTTTGGAACCATAATGATGTCTCATGATGTATATGATATTGTAAATGGTCTATGACCCTTGAGACATGTGTAAATATGATATTGTGTGATGTTTAAATGTACGGATATGATGTATGACCTCTAGCATATATTTTGAGTATGTAATGCTAAAGTATACAACTTGAGAGTTTGATATAAATGTGCATAAGTGTGGGTTGAATGGCCAAAATGAGATGCATGAGGTTTAGGACCATTTGAATAGCTCACACAAGTCTTCAATATGCTTTTAGATTTGCCCAAAAGATGTCAAGACCAAGGGAAATACATTTGGCAACTTTGGTACCCTATATGGAACTAAAATTAACTATAATAAAACCCTATGTCACTTTTTGGCCAAATAAGTTCGTCTTGATCAGAGATTTGGCATGCAATTAGGTCTCATTGAGAGCTTTTTAGAAAGATGAAAATCATAATTTTCAAAGGTCTACAGAATATTTAATATTTTTTTAAAGTTGGCAATTTTTATGGTTTTGGTCTGTTGCACTATTTATTTGGTCCAAAATTGAATTCTGTCCCACGAGGCTCAAATGATATCTAATTGCTACAAAATTTTATACAGAAAATTAGACATTCATAGTGACTTGTGTCAACTAGAAGCACCTCATTTGGAGGTCTAGAGAGGAAGATATAAATTTTTGAACTTTCTATCTAGTATTAGTAATTTTTCCTGACCTGAAGTACTATTCCATTAAATTCTGAGGTCTGGGCTTGATGAATTGGTATGGAGATATTTTTTCTCTTTAATTGGCATCCACAACTTTCCAAATTGGTAGCATTTGCATGAATTGTATTTTTGTGGAATTAATTGGACATTTTCAAAATTTTTTGTAAAATTCTGTATCAGTTTCAGAATGCTGTCTGACCTCTGGATCATTTTAGATGTCAAATGTCCTCTATGATGGTTGTTGTGGCCTACACGTATTTTTAACGTGAAGTAGACATCCATAGTTTCCTAGAATCACCAAGATTGCATGATTTTAATTTTTCTAGAATTAGTTATGATTTTTCAAAGTTTAAGTAAAATAGGGGGCAAATCTGGTCGAAATTAAACAAGCCCATTTCATGCTTCATTTCGGTTTCTATGAGTTGTGGACATGATATTCTGATGCAAATGAGTTTTTTTTATGTAATTAAATATGAGAATGTATAGTATGAGCTCACACAGTCCATGTGACACCAATTGCAATTTTTAAGTACAACGCAATACAAAGACTGTCAATATTTATTTCCCTTTTTCCTTATACTTCCATGGATAGAATGATGTAAGACATGTGTACATGATGAGATAAGTCATAATTTATGGTGTTACATCTATCGTCAATCAAATTACTAAACTTAACAAGTAAAAAATTCAAATCCAATACATGAAGATTATTGCTTAGCATAGTATGACTATTAATAACAATCAAAGTCAATGACAATTTCACTATACTAGTCTAGAATTAAAGTAGAAATCCAACTCCACTTTGAAGGGGTACATGAATTGTTATTTAGTTCTACAACATGTTTAGAAGATAAATTCTAACATGAATAGTAGTAGAAATACAAGCACAAAAAATAAGACAGATCTTGATAGCATTTAATCCAAACAAGTTAGAACTAAAGGGACAAACGCAATAGTATGCTATCTTATGATTCAATTAATTAAAAAATTAACACTTGAGTTTAAGAGGTCTTAGATGCTTGCCAAATTTTTTATGTAATTTATTGATTACTTTCTTATCGCATATTGGGACTCGAGTTTTTAACTTATGGTTAAATTCACAGTAGGCTTACTGTTGGATGTAAGAGTCAAATAATTCATAGTAGACTTAAAGGTATTATCCTTTTTAATAAGCTACTTCTCTCGAGAATTAATACTAATTAATTAATTAATAATTTGTTCATCTTACTAGTGTATAATAGGAAATCTTCAGTACTTGAGATAGAGACAGGAGGTATATTAAAAGGCTAGACATGATAACCATTTCACAAAGCAACACTAAAGGGCTTAAGCTTGTTATAATAAAACATAAGCTTCATGATATGTTCCTTAAACACCAAACACTTCATTACAGTGGTTGTTTTCTAATAAGGAAAAGCAATAACCTTTTTGGGCCTTATTAAGTTAAGTAACCCTTTTCCTTTTAAGTGTTAAGAATTTCACTACAATTTCCTTTATAAAAATCCATTGCCTAAGAACACTCTATCAGAGAACTACCATTACTCATGAAAGGCTTTATCAGCTACAATGGAATAGTTATTAAAGTGCATCTATTGCATCCACCTTTACGGCCAAGGCTAACAATGCAATTGCCCAAGTACATAATTAGGGACTTTTTTAATTGTCTTAATTAGTCTTATATAGAGTTTTCACATATGGTAACTATATAAATATATAAGTCAAAATAGAAATAACATTAATGTAAATTAATCATGTTTACAACATTTTCAAAAACAAAGTTACCCATAAGATCTAACTAATGCAATTACACATACAAATATATTATTTATCATAATCTTGCTTAAGGGTCATATATTACAATAAACCAAGAAAATTCAATTGCACATCAAAAGGCTTACAAAACAAATGTCCCTAAATATTAAGATGTTAGTTTGAATATATCTCAATAACAATATATTACATTGACAATGCTATACTAATAAGGCATATCTATTATCAATGCAATTTACTTAGTAATGATTATGCAATATAAATCAATAAAGGCATTAACTCCCCTAACACAAACACAAATGTATAAATATATAAACTAAAATAAATGCATCAATCAAATTAACTTAAACACTCTTATGATTGGTTCCATGATAGGTAAGCATACAATCACAACATATTAATAGCCAAAGTGATCACTACGACAAGCAAAATCCTTAATCATGCTAAAAAATAATTAACATAAAAAATTATTTATAACAATGGTTTACTAAGAGTGTGAGCATGTAAATCAAATGTCATGGTATTTAAAGGTGCATAATTAATGATCAAGATTGCCAAAAAAAAAACCATGTATAGTTGTAAATCATGTTAAACGAATATTTACTTTTAACAAGAAACCTTTATGACTGAACCCTTGACAAGTGAGCCCATGATCATAAAGTGCCAAATTTCCATTATCATAATTACCATAATCAAATTCTTAAAATCCACACTAAAATTAAACTCCAAAAACCAATTTTAGCATAATAAAGAATATGAAAGTGCATAAATCATTAAGAAATTATTTGACATGCCAAAATGCAATACCATTGAGAGTATGAAAAACATATTGTACAAAGATGCATATAGTTCATACACAAATTTTTAAATTAAAATCTAGAGAATACATAGGTCAAAATTAGTGTGGAATATTATGAAAATTTGAAAACTCATATTTCAAGCAATCACAAAAATTGGGGAAAATCACCATTAAATAGGGGATGAAAATTACAAGCTAGATGACAAAAATTAGGCTAGATGGCCCCCATAAGCCAAAGAGTGTGAGTGGGCTTCAACGAGGATGACATTTATGAAGCTTCTTCCTCCAAGCTTCAACAATGGTAGAAATGTTGCACTATCCAAGCTAAAAAATGGGCATTTTCATGTGTTTTCTCAATGCCAAATCACCCAAGAAGCATTTAAAAGCTCAAGCAAGAATTTAGGAAAAACACAATATGCTAAGAAATCTAAAAGCTCTAAAAAACTAGATCTAAAAATTTTCTCTTTTGATTCACCATGGATTCAATGAGTTTAATGAAATTAAAAGGGTTTAATGGAGTCATGAACACATTAAGAACATTTTCCATACAAAATTCACATTAAAAACTCCCATAAATGCTACACAAATTTAAAGGGTTCATAAGTTTGAAACTTTTTTCCAAATGCAAAAATTTTTTGGTACAATACCATTCAAAGAGTTCAAGAGATATGGGATACATCATATTAAATCTTGTAAAAGAAGCACAAGATTCTAGATCAACCCAAATCATTCATATATATTCAAATGCCAAAAAAAAAATTCCACAAACCAAAATTGTAATGAAAAGTAGCATGTAATGGTTTTGATACCAATTAATAGATAAAACATTGGGAGATAAATTTAGATCTTAGAGGAGAATGGTAACAACTAGAAAGGAAAAGAGTAATGATAGGTTACAACTCATAATATTTCTAAGAAGGCAAGATAGTCTATCAATATCCCTCAAGGTTGAAAACAAACTTAGCTAGTATAAATAAAATAACTAACTTTAGATAGGCTATGAATTAGGACTTATTCCTTAAATGGACTTATGGATGGCCTATAGACTATTCATAACATATAAATCTAATCTCTTTACACAATGTCAAATACAAAATTAATTATTTGATATTATTAAAATTAAATATTTTATTTAGTGTAATTATTGGTTATTAATTCTAATTCACAATTAATTAATATTCCAATAACCCATTGATAGTTTCTTTCATTCAACTTCCACTCCAACTTTCCCACCAATCCAATTTGTAGGCGTCAATGCCACTTCCAACTCTCTCTCTCTCTCTCTTTAAGAGAAAAACACGCGTGCCCCCCCAACACACATAATTGTCTTTTACATTTGTAGCATTGGAAGCCAATAATGTTAACTGTGTAGAGAGGATTTTACCTCACTTCTTGACCATTTTAAAAGAAAGAACCACTTTGTGCAATTAATGGAGATGATCACCAACATTGATGCTTGTTGGGTGATAGAGTAGCTAGCTAAGATCTAGTCACATGTAACGTTGCGTAAGAATATTCTAGTATCTTCAATTAGGAAGTTAGTTAGATTGTCAAGCTTATAATAACATATCACATGCCTTATATTTTCTATATATAAGAGATTGTATCTAAGATGTAAGTGTGAAAAAAAAAATATAGTTCATTATTCCTGTTTTCTTCATTTTCCTTCAATTAGATTCTCTCTCTACATTTATATGTTAAGATGGTATCAAATGGAACAAGATCATCAATCAAGTTCATACCTCACACCTTAAATCAGACACCCATCAAGCTTGAAGACACCTTCTAACTTGGAGACCACAAATCATAGCCATAATTTGCAAATTTAAGCTACAAAAAACTTACTTTGAGACTTCTAATAAATTCCTAAAAAATTTACAATCATTGAAGATGAAGTAAACAACAAAAGACATGAAGAATTTCAATTAAATGTGTAACACCATAATGTCTTAACCTCAATTAATCTCCCTCTTGGCTTGATTCCATATGATTTCCCATGAAAAGGACCAAAACTGTGGTATTTTAATACTTTAAGTCGAGGTTTAAACGCTCAAATTTTAGCCCGTGGGTCCGGTGAACCCATCATTCACATTCTCTACCCAAACTCCATTTATACAACTCATACATAGCATAAAACAACCCATGAATCATGGATATGAAGCTAAAAACCAAGAAAATGCAATTTCTCAAATGGATCCAAAAGTCAGATTTTTGGCTCTAACTTTTAAAAATCATAACTAATTCTATAAAAATGGGAATCAAGCAAACCATAACTTTCTGGAAAGATCTAGATGTTAAATTCACATTAAAAATAATTTCAAACCAATCTTAGTGATTTGACCATGTTTGACATTGAAAATGAGACAGAGGTCTGGCTGTCTTTAGTATTGATGCAGTTTGCTGTCATGAACTTCAAAAATTCATAACTAATCTTAAAAAAATCCAATCTGGGTAAACTATACCAATTTGGAAAGATACAGATGTTAACTAGAGGAAAAAAATAAGTTTAGATCATTTAAGTAGCCTTTGAACCTCAAAAACTGATGGAACAGTAACAAAAATTGGATCACTTCCCTGATACTGACACAGAACTTCAGAAAGTTCTTTCTCCTTCTACAAACCTCCGATTGAGGTACTTCTAGTGGTATAAGTCACTATAGATATCTAGTTTATGCCTATAAAATTTTATGACAATTGGACACCATTTGGTTCATGAATGACATAGATTTATTTTCAAACCTAGTTACACAGTACAATAACCAAAACTAGAAAATTCTCTAACTTCAACAATTCGCCAAATATTTCCTAGACCTCCAAATATTACCCATTTTAGCTTCCCAAGAAAATATCAACAAGTTCTAGAGGCATGAAAAATTTCATATCAAGAAGAGCTCATTTGTTCATACTTTGACAGAACTCCTAAATTTGACGGTTTTGACACCATAAATGGTTCATAATGGGGGTAAATGGTCTTCTACATGCTCTAACACCTCTTGGATAAGTTTTAAAGTATAGACACAACATATATGAAATGCTCAAGTGGTCCATACCAATACACATCTCAAACTCACTATGCTACGGGTAAAAATACACTACTACATATAAGCCACAAAGGAGCCAAATCTCATAATTTCATTGTTTTGGCTTTATACATGGTTCATACATCATTCATACATACTTTTACACTTGATTAAGCATTTACATCTAAAAAATAATAGGTGCATATTTATTTTGGCACCTCTTTACATCAAAAGAACCAAAATAGCTATACAACTCCTTAAGCATACTCAACTAGGCTTTTTGGTTTGCACGTTGATCTCCTTGAGCTCCACCTAGCATGTTAAGATGGGAGAGGGAAGGGGTGAGATTCATGGAATCTCAATAGTTCATGCACTCATTTAAGGAAGCAATCAAGGCATATAAACAAGTCAAAGCAGCAAACCATTCACAATTACACAACACATGATTGTCATGCTATGAATATCATATCAATGCCAAGAATAAGCTCTAGAGATTTTTGGTCTAGCCTCACTTGATTTTTGAGACTTTTGGATTGGCCTTCCCCTTGGTTTAGGGACTTTTGGCTCCATCTCACTCATCTTAAGGGACTTTTGGTACTACTTCACCCGAGCAATTTTCACAACCCAAAACATAAGCATATTAGTACCAATGTATCAAGGCAACATCAAATGGCATGTCTCACAATACAAGCATATACACAAGCATACAATGGCTATTACACATCCAAGAATGTAACAAGAAAGACTGGAGAGCTATCTTATAAGCCAACACAAGCCTTCCCTTCCAATTTCTCTTATCCCTTATTGGTTTCACAATCACAACTAGATGGAGCTACTTTCCTTGAGCCTAGACACAATAAAAAGCATGAAATTACTCTATTTAACTCAAATAAATACTCACAAGCTAGAGGGCTCTTCATCAAGGCAAACCTCACTAAATATGTAAGAAATTAGAGATTCTCTCTCTCTAAAATTTGACCAACTCTCCTTCCTCTCTCAAGCTCTCAAGTTGGTAGAACCAATATACTCAAGCAAAGCAAAGAAGAAGAAGTAAAGATACATAAGTTCTAACCTTTTTCAAAGTGGTTTTCTACTCTCCCTCTTCTGAACCAAGCCCAAAACCAAGCTAATTCAACATCCAAAACCATAGAAAGAGAGGGCAAAGAGAGAAGAACAAAATTCTAAGAAGAAAAGCTATGGAGATCTCAAGTTATGCTTACCTTTTTCTTATTCTTCCTTCCTTCTCTAGGTCTCTCTCTCTCTCCTCAGCCCTTTTCTCTACTTTGGTCGAAGCATAAGTCGGTTAAAAGAAAAAGAAGGAATCTGGACTCTTTAAGAAATTAAATTCTCTTTTTTCATGCTTTTCTGGACTAACCCTCGCTACATCAAGCACGTATCAATCCCAGACCCCTATTTTCACTACGGCACACGTTATTGTGAGAAACTCCCTGGTTTTTGTATAAGATGCGCGAACTCACTATAGCTAGAAGCATTCTCGCTATAGCGAATAGGCACTCTCGCTATAGTTAGGTCATTTCTCGCTATAGCTAGCAGACTTAGAAAATTTCAGGACTTCAAAATTTTTTTTTCTAGTTGTTACAAAAAGCAACAAAATCAGCTGCTCTTAACATGGCTCCTTTCATCAATGACAAATTGTAGATGACTCGTATTGTTAAATGCGAATCTTCATATGAAGGTTGGGAAAAACTAGACACCTTTTCATCATATAAGCTTGTGTAAAGGTGAAATAGTTTAAAACTCAAATCAAGACTACCAATAAAGGTACCATGACAATCATTAATTTTTTTTAATTAAAAATTAAGAAAATAGTGGATTTTTTTATTTTTGTTAGTGTACTTGATACTAATATTGAACATATAGATGCAATATTTGAAGGAATACTTAAGGAATATGATTGAATGATTATCTCTATACAACTTAGAACTAATCCATACATTGTTAATGAAATAAAGGCTTTCCTAGCAGCTTAAAAGAAGAGATTCAAGAAACATAGTAAAATTGTAAATCTGACTATTTTGAATCCATTTGCTAATGTGGCACATAAGAATACTAGTCAAAGTCAAGGTCAACACAAGGATAAGAAACCTATGAATTAAAATCAAAATTACAACTCTCAATACATTGAAAGAGGAAATAATTTCAGAGGAAATTATTCTAATTATGGTGGTTTCATTTTAAAGGCAAAGGCTAAGGAGGAAACTATGAGGGAATAGCTAGAAACCTTAATATCAAGTTTGTGGCAAGTAATGTTCTTAAAACTAGACTAGTTATTAAATCGATGAATACATTGATTTATAATTTATTGGTTCAACTGTGGTTAAATTGAGGTTGAATTGATAATAATTAAATATTCATATTTAGAAAAATATATTATTTTTGTGATAAATGACAAAAATTATTATAAAAATTTAAACAATAAGTCACAAAAACTCAACCTTAAAATCCTATAGGCTTCCCAAAAGTTGCAATTCTGCCTTAGCAATTAGGAAGCCACTGTCACACGTATATTAACATAATTATTTGTCTATCTCCAATGCAAAGCATTTTATTTTTTACTTTTTCATTTTCTCTTTTTTCATGTTTTTCTTTACTGCCATATGCATAGTCCTAATGCAAAGTTTTTCTTCTATTTTCTCTTTTTTCATGGTCTTTCTTTATTTCTTCTTAGTAGCCAATTTGTCTTCCCTTTCTCTCTCTCTCTCTCCCTTTTCCATTTGTTGTTCCTAATTTAATCTTCACCTTTCTTGAATGAAGAAAGAGAATGAAAGAAAAGATAAGATATTAGTGTAATATGTACAGAGGGGAGGAAAACTCTCTTCATGATCGGTCAGGTAGAAGAAATCCAAGAAAGCAATGATCTTAGATCTAGCTTATCTAACCTCATTGAGGAAGTAACAATCTCAAATCTAGCTTTTAAAACACAAATTGCAGATCTCAGATCTACAAGTCCCTTTTAGTTGCCATCTTCGTTGCTTTAAATTTTCGTTGCCATCTTCATTTCTTTAGTTCACTTTGTGCTTTGTTCTTCTTCCTTCTTTTTAAAAAGAAAAAAATTTTCTAGTCTAACCGATCGAACAAGCCAATCCAATTCAACTTTAATTATCATGGTGGAAAGCTAGGACATGAGGCTTTGCAATATTGTCATTAGTAAAATTCACAATACATAGGACCTTGGTACTTTACCTTTTCCATTCAGTACAATGCTCAGCAAGCTCAACACAACTTTATTAAACCTAATGCTAATGCTCCTATGGCTACAATGTGAGACAAAAAAAAAATCATAATAAAAGAGTTTGTACCTAAATGCTTTAGTTATTCCTCATACCTTTTCCTTGTGCCCTACTCTAATCAAGAGACTTTAGGGTTAACTAGCCATTTATTTGCACTTTGTATATTGTTTTCACTGTAGTGCACCATAAACCTCTCACAGAAGATACAAATACTTTGTTATTTGCTTTATTTTCTTCCTCTTTCTTAAAAAGAGCCCAGATAACCAATAGCTAACCGCCTTCAATTTTAAATTTCAAAAATACAAAACTAATTATTAGATAATTACTTATATTAACTAATTAATTAATTCAACCAATTAATTAACTAGTTAGATTAGGTTTTTAATATTGGATTAGCTTATCATGAACAACTCATAATCCAACAAAAAGAAAAATGCAAGATAGTTAATGGAAAAGAGCATTATAAATTAGGTAATGCTTTTGCTATGCCACAAAATGAATGTGTTAATTGCACAAAGCCTATTCTATGTACTGCATAAACTCCTAACCACTCCTAACTCCTTCTCCGCCTTTGGTTTTATAGTTTCGCAAGTTTTTATAGACTAGCTTTAAACTTGTCAAGTCACTCTTAATATAATCATTATTCATTGATTAATTTAAGGATCAATGGCATTTAAATAACAATTCTCTTCCATTTGAATTGAATGACTTTTTTTTCCTATCCATTTAATAGATATGTGTAGAAAAATTGAACTGAAGGCAAGCACTTTGGGTTATCAGTATTGTTTAGTTGAATTATAAATATTTAATTTGTATCAAGCACTTTGTTGTAATGCATTTATTTTAAATATTTTATAAAATATTTATTTATTTATAAGAGATATTATATATATTAAAAATATAGTGAATTACTTGTTTTTTCAAATGTATAGGTGTATATTATAGATTAAGGACAAACTAGATAGAATGTTCAGGTATCTGTAATCTTCCTTTAACAATAGTTATGACTGTTGCTAAAGGCTCTTTTATAAATCTTTTTTTATTACAGAGGGGGTGAAAGCCCAAAATAGACAACAAGAGAGAACTCAAAGGCAGATCACCCAAGGGAGGGCCACACCACGGATGTCCTCATTAAGAATGGAGCCCAAACCCATCGGAATGAAAAGGAGCTCTTGGCAACCAAGAGGATGCCCTTGTGCCCAGTTGGTGAGCCAATCTGCACATCTATTAGCTTTTCAGAAAATAGTGTGTAATGGTTACTATCCAAGACTTGTCAAGAATCCTTTGAATCTTTTCTACTATGTTGAAACAAGGATGCAATCTACCATATCCATTCTCAATGAAGGTGATTGTTGTTCTAGAATCTGAGTTGACGATAAGCTTTTGAATACCTAAATTCCAAGCTATGCGAAGACCCCAAAGGATGCCCCATAACCAACTTACATGACGGAGTCGAAACCAAGCTTACAAATAAAACCTGTCTCTCAACCGCCAAGGCTATTTCTGATAATCCCTTCACAGGAAGTGATCCCTGTTGTTAACTGAAAGCCATCAATGTTCAAATTGAGCCAATTTGATGAGGAGGATTCCAACTGATGAAGCGTTCCCCCTTTCCACTGCGAAGTTTATCGTGACAAGTGCTTAGTTGCTCATCCAAATTGGTTTGCCAAAAAACCTTGTGAATGATACTATGATTTGCCATTGAGATGTTTGAAAGGACATGGTCACAACGAGAATTTCACAGGCACCAACAAGTGTACACAAACATTTTTCTCTAGGGGAACCTACTACAAGTTTGATTCCCAATCTCATTTCGATAATTCCACTCCATCCAATCATGCCGTGGGAGAGAGAAAAAGGTATTCCATTGAGATTGAAGTATTAAGCTTTTCCAAATATCCAATACTTTGTTACAATCTCTCACATAATAAAGAGAGGTTTCGACCTCTCCACATCCAAAAGGACATCTATTAGAATCACCAAGACCCCTTATCATCCTTAGCTCATGAGTATGGAGTCTGTCTCGAACTAGTAACCAAAGGAAGGCTCTTATCTTTTCAGGAGCTGGCCAATTCCACACATTCTTCCAAATCTTCGAGTCTTGTTCTTGATCTCTTTTTGTTAACATTTGGTAAGCAGATCTCATAAAGAAGCAGCCATGTTCTTTTTCCAAATAACAACATCTGGCTTGGGTTGGATTGTAGGAGAAACAATATTAGCGATGGTAGTCTTTATGTTCAGGGGGAGAATCCTGTCGAAAGCTTCCCAATCCGAGTCACCTGAGGGGGCTACGAAATCTCTAACTGTTTTGCTTGCATCTAGTTCATAGGTATGCTGGTTGTGGCATAATAAGCTAAATTATTATCAAGGGGAGTCCAAACATCTTGCCAAAAATTGATTTGAGACCCGTCTCAAATGCTCCAACCTAAACCTTTGGAGAAGTCATCACAGACTTTTGAAATGCCAAACCGAAGGTTAGAGGCTACTGGAATTTCTAAACAACCAAAATAGTTTGAGTTCCACACTTGTACTTGTTTCTGATGATTTGGGCCAATAGGTCATCTTTGCTTTGGATGAGACCCCAACAAATTTTCATAATAAAAGTTTTGTTTTAGAGTCGTAAGTTTTTTATACTTAGGCCTCCTTGTTGTTTTGGCTTTTATACCTTACTCCAAGCCACCAAGCTGAGCTTCCTTTCATTTTCTATGGAACCCCATAAGAATTTACGGCTAATCTTTTCTAACTCATGCAAACACTGAGAGGAAGGTGCTTTGTCTGCATGGAGTAAGCTGGGAGGGCCGATAAGACAGCCTAAATGAGGGTGTTTCGCCCTGCTAGATTTAGGAGTTTGTTTTTCCAACTTGAGAGGCGTTTGTTGACTTTCTTGAAAATGTACCCAAATGTAAGGCATAAGGCTCTCTTGTGGAGAAGGGGAATGCCCAGATATTTGCCAAGATCACCTATTAACCCTACCCCTATAATATGAGCCATTTGGTAGGATCTTGTTAGATGGATGTTCTTAAGTAATATAGCTTGGTCTTAGTCAAATTTATACGTTGGCCAGAAGCTTTGCAAAAAACCTCAAGGCATTGTTTAATAGTTTCCATTTGTTCCAGCGAGGCTTCCACAAAGAGAAACAAGTCATTGACAAAGAATAAATGTGTGATGGGAGGGCCATTCCTTGCAAGCCGAATAGGGTGCCATAAATTGTTCTCAAGAGCACAATTAATGCAACGGCCAAGACGTTCAATACATAGGACGAAAAGGTCAGGGTAGAGAGGATCTCCCTGTCTAACCCCTCTAGACAGCTTGGAAGCTTCTGTCAGCATGCCATTCCAAAAGACTTACATACTGCAACTAGAAATACAAGTCATAATAAGTGTTACAAAATTTTTATCAAATCCAATCTCATGGAGAGTCTCTTCTAAGAAATTCCAATTCAACCGATCATAAGCTTTCTCAAGATCCACCTTTGATTGCCATATATCCCTTATTCCCTTTTTTTTTTTTTGTCTCATGGAGTGCATAACTTCTTGGGCTATGATAATGTTATCATAGCTATGCCGTCCTGGATTAAAGCTGCTTTAGTTGTGCCCAATCAACTTGCTAAGGGAATTTTTTAGCCTATTTGCTATGATTTTTGTCATAATCTTTTAGAAATCTTTGCAATCCCTTAGCCATGGTCAAAACCGTTGCCGCTTGAAAATAAAAACTCTTTCTAAAATGAAACAAGGCTTTGTTTCTCTATTTGTAACGGTCAAATTTGCCATGAATGCCAAATTTAGCGTAAGTTATTTCAACGGTTTAGAGGCTTTCTTAATATGTACATAGCAATAATTTTGACTGTCTTCGTTATATCCTCTAGCATTGGTCATAATATTTTTAACTGATGCTAAATATATATATTTATTTATTTTGAAGTAAATGAAGTTCAATAAATACTAATTTATTTCCATATTTTAAAGAATTTTAATTCCACTTCAAATTTGAACAAAACCCCAATGAAACGAAAATCCCATAATATTGAATCAGCATATAGGTCACGGCCATTTCTTGGTTATGGCTCTGCCAGCATGGGACGAGAGAGCAAAATTTCTGGACTTAATTTTTGAAAAAAATTAAAATTAAGGATTTTATTTTTGTAAAATTTATAATAAAAGATTCTGTTACAATTAAATTTTTTCAAAATTACAATCAAATCCTCCAAAAAATAATTTTTATATACTCAAAGTCCCTGAATATAATTTTTCTTTAATTTATCTCACGTTCCATAGGAAATAAATGGATAGAGAGAAAAAAGAAAATGAGAAAAAAAAATAATAGAAGAAGATGAATTGAAAGAAAAAAAATAAAAATTATTTAACTAGCACGCCATGCCATTTTTAATGATAGAAAATAAACTAATGGTGTTAATTTTTAAATTTTCTTTAAAATATTTTTAAAATTTTAAATTTATTTAAAAAATATTTTTATGCTTAATATAAAATATTAGATATACTTTTAATATTAAAACAGAGTTTTTACTTTATTTATTTATTTTTAATAAATAAAATTTGTCGAAAAATTTCTCAAAGTTTTTTAGTTGTGGAGAACAATAAATGCAAAGTCGGCAGGCAGGTCAACATGTGGTCAGGGGATTGTGTCAGACGGTCAAAAGCTTTGATTTGGAATCGAAGGCCCATTAAATGTTGATGGGTCGAACGGTTTGAACGTGATCCCCCCAACGTGTTTTTAGTTTTGACCTTTTATGTGATTCTCATTTGTCGTGTCAACTTCCCGTCACTCTTTTCCTACTCGTTTTCTCCTTTCTTCCCATCCATAGTTGCTCATTACAAACCCATCACTCATTTCAATGTCACCGCAATTTTTGTTCCCATTTAAGAGCCGGCAATTTGGATTACAAAGCCAGAATTTCTTCAATTAACTATAAAATAGATATCTCTTTCCTCTGATTCATATTATACATGATTTTGTTTTCCTTTTTATGTTATGGTAATGATTTTTAGTATAGCTTTTTGCTTAATGGTGTAAATATCATTTGCATATTTTAAATTCTTGTAAGATGAACTTTCACCTTTGTATTATTAAGAATTGACTATCATAATATGAGTCTTAGTTGTCGATTTTTATGTGTTAGAAATCTCAATTTTTATGTGAAAGATAGAGGTGTATATAAACTAAATATGTAAATAACTTGAGGCTCAACCTAATTAAGGCATTGGTCACTATTATTGACTCATAACCTAACTTAACTTAGTTAAGCTCGGTATAGATTCAGTTTTTATATTGGGTTGGGTTAGACATAGATGAGTTCAGTCAAATTAAGACCTTTAAAAAAAATAATCAATAAACCAAAACTATATCTACTAAACTGTTAGTGCAAGTATTGGGGAGAAAAAAAGAAATGAATGCAAACCTTCAAAACCACCAGCTTCATCATCTCCAACACACCTTCATCTTCTCTAACAAAATGCGTGAATAAGAGAAGAGGCTTCGTGGATTGCAAATGTTGCTAAGGAAGAGGCTTTGTCATCTTCGCCCATGATCTATCTGTGAGGTGAGGGCGTGAGGTCGATAGGGTTTGGGTTAGCATTGTGGTTAGGGATTTCATGGTTTGAAAAGTGAATAGTTTGAGACTTTGGGAGATTAGGGGGGTTGTAAGTGTGTATTAGAAGTATGTATATTTGGTCGGGCTAAGTCAACGGGGATTGGAAATCATAACCCGAAGTCTCGAGCTGACCCAATGCATCAACTTAATTTTACTTTTTTGGCCTAATTTCTTTTTTGACTTAGTTCTATTTGGCCAAGTCAAGCCAGGTTCATTGGATTAATTGAGTTATTATACACCCCTAACTATGGATAGTACTTTTTGATATTTTAAATACATTCATAACTTGTTTAATTAACATGCTTATCAACTGTCTGATAAGTTTTTTATTAAAAAAAAGAGTTAAATAATAATATAATATTTTAAAAAAAATTAAATTTTCAGGACCCAAATATTAATTTATTTTAAATTTATTCTTTATCAGTACACATGAGACGTTGCTATAGTTGTTGGAGAAGCAATGGAATGGGTAAATTGTAAGTATGTGTGGCTTGGAGGGATCAAGGCTTTGTGGAATAGGATTTTTTTTTTTTAATGAAAAGGATTTTTTAAGAGAAAGAAAAGTAGAGGAGTATGAAATCGCTCAAATGGATTTTGTTGCATCCTACTTATCTTTCTCTTTTTTCTCTAATTAAATTTTTTTCATTATGGGTGAGGATCCAAATCTGAGCTTTATAGGAATAAAACGGTTGCTAAAACTGTTGTGGAGCATAGTAGAAGGGTTAGTTACTTGTTATACTAGACCTACAAACATTTAGTACTATTATTGTATTACTAAACTTTCGTTGTGTTCGGATGAGGGAGGGAAAAAGTTAAGAGGGAGAAAAGTGGAGAGAAAAAAGAAAAAAAATATTTTTTTTCTATGTGTTTAGATGGATAGAGAGAAAATAGAAAAGAAAGAAAATTTATTAATTTAAAAAAATAATAATACCCTTACTGTATAATATTAATAACTTTTAATTTTTTTAAATTATATTTTAAATATAAATTAACTATTTCAAATATATATTTAAAAAAATAAGAATAATACATTTTAAAAAAAGTAAATTTATAAAAGCTACAGTTTAATTCCTTTTAAAAAATTTATAAAATCAATTTAAAAAATATTCGAATAATAAAAAAATCATTTTTGAATAGATTTTAAAAAAATTTTATTAAACGAAAATACACTCAAAATTAAAAAAAATATTAAAAAAATATATTCTTTAAATTAATTAAATTTTATTTTTAAAAAAAGTATTTATAAATTATTTTATTTTAATATAGTAAATATGATTCTTTATTTTATAAATATTATTTTAATATATATTAATTAATTTAAATATAATATATATAAATACAACAAATATTTTTTAATTATATTTATATCTTATATATAATATATTATTATATATTATAATAATAATATATATATATATATATGTATTGCATGTGACAATGCATATATATATACATAAGCAATGCATATATATATCATCCTGAAAATAATAAGAGTAATGAGATAATAAGAGAAAACCAGAGTGGCAGTAGTCCGCACAGGAGAGAGAGAGAGAGAGAGAGAGAGAAAGATAAAAAGAATTTAATAATGTCTAGAAATTCAAAGTATTATTGTTGTAAATGACTTACAATTAAAATTCAAATTGTAGGCTAGAATACAAAGAAGAAGGCTTGAAGGTAAGAGGAAGTCGAAGGGAATTTTGAAGGAGAGCTTAAAAGGAAGCTTCTTTCAAAAATGTTTGAATGCCCTTTTCCTTCAGCCTCAAGCCTTTTATAGATGTGAAGGCCTTTACATTTGCATTTTATTGCATTTGCATTTCATTTTGTCTGTAACATCATGTTGTCTGAAGAATCTCGCTGCATGCTTTGTTTGCCTTGGCTATACTTTGTCAGACTTTTTATCCTTTTGCTTTTGCTTTTTTGGATTATTGATTATGTCTGTTGATTTGCTGTCTATAGCGAAGCATCGACAACTTTTAAAGATATCTGTAAAAATATTTCTGTAGATTAATGACTAAATTCAGTTTCAACATCTATGCTGAAACAATCATCTTCATTTTCTAGGAGATCTTATTCTTCTTCTTCTTTTTCTTGGGTAGAAGATTTGGCATCTGAAGCGATTGCCATTAGAGAAGAAAAATCTTGTAACATTTTTGTAAACTGTTCAATATTCCCTATTGCTGCAAAGTCTGTAAGAATCTTACTTCTTTGGACTAAGAAAGGGGCATTATCGACTGTTCTTGGCTGTATTTTTCTTTATCTATATATTGACCTGATTTACATCTACATATTCTTGTAGATATTTGTTCTACCATTTAACTCTAAATCTTCGAACTAAATAATTCAAAGCAGGGCAGAGAGCAACATCATTAGTCACTGTAAAAGTTCAACTAAGGATCCAAGGGATCCTAAGATGGAAAAAGAAGAAAAAGGATTTCTCTGCTTCTTTAAAATCTGTAGCTATCCTGAAAGCTTGATATCTCTCAAGAACTAACTGTAGAAGAATTTGCTATATAGGTTCAAAGACTGAGAACCAGTCAAAAAACCATCTTGAAAAATCATTAGGACATTTTTTATCAAAAAAGATAAACCAAGAATGGTTATAATTTCTGTAATAAAGAGTATTGTACCATGCATCTCTATAATCATGATAATTATAGGATGTGAGGCCATTATATTCTTTAAAAAATCTTTTTGCTGTATAAGATGACTGTTTCTATGATTGATATGTAAAAACTTTTTTATTCTGATCTAAGAAAATTCTTTTCTTTTAGATTAGTGGGTGATTTTCATCGAATGAAAATCTATTAAAATATATTCATAAAACCTTTTGTCTTTTTTGAAATTTGTTGGAATAAAATTTCAAGTTCCCTCTGTAGAATGAGATGGGAATATGGCTGCAATCGTTTCCTCTATAGTATTTTTGCATTTTTCTTGTTTAAGAACACAAACGTGAAGAATGTAGTCTTTAGTGATAAACTATAATTTTTCTTTTGTGGGCAAATTCTGAGTTACTGTCTGTTTGTAGGTTTGGGTTTTCTAAATTAGGTTTGGCTATGGAGAAGAGGTAACGTAATTTGATGGTTTCATGGTTTTGATTGTATGGATTGACTGTGACGATTGTAATTGTAATCCCTTTCCTCTTCCACCACGGGAAGAAGATCCTCCACGAATAGAACTAATAAGGAAATGGGTAGAGATTTTCCCTGTAAAAATTTAGAAGTTAAAAAGTCTGGTAAAGAATTGTTTTTTCCTTTGATTAATTCGATATTAAAATCGAAGCAAGAAAGAATTGCTTCTTATCTTGCAAAAATATATTTTGAAACTAAATTTTTAACATCTTTCTGTAAAACTTCTTTTGTTGCTTTGCAATCTATCTTTAAAAGAAAATTTTGATTTATCAAATCATTTTGGAATTTAGAAGTACATAAAATGATTGATATCTAACTATTTGCTCTTGCTGTCTTATTTTTTCTTAAGAATCCCTCCATAGCCTGCTTCTAAAGTATCAGTTTCCACTATTTTGAATGCTGCAAAGTCCAGAATTCTTGAACAAGGAAGAATTTTTACCTGTAACTTGACTTGTTTAACTATATTGGTCATTTCTTTTGTCCATTATGGGGGATTTTTCTATAATTGTCTAAATAAAGGTCTCAATTTTATCCTAAGGTTAGGCATAAAGTTGGACACATAATTTAAACATCCTAAAAATTGCTGTAGCTGATTCTTATCTTTAATTTCATTAGGAAACTTGTTACTGAATTTGATGACTCTACTAGTAAGGGTAACTGATCCATAATAGATTTCCATTCTTAAGAATTTTACTTTAACTTGAAAAAGTGTCATTTTGACTGCATAAACTATAAGTCCATTTCTTTTAACTACATCATAAAATTCTTGAAGATGCTAAAAATGTTGTTCAATTGAGTTAGAAAACACCAGAACATCATCTATATAAACTATGGTGAATATACTATAAGAGTTGAATATATCATTCATTATCTATTGATATTCAGAAGGGGCATTTTTAAGACCAAAAGGCATAACGTTCCATTCATAATGCCCAAAAGGAACTGTAAAGGCTGTTTTATATATATCCTTTTTTGCTATCTAAATTTGATAATATCCGGACTTCATATCAAATTTAGAAAATATAGCTGCATGAGCTAGTCTTCTTATAAGATCTTTCTTATTTGGAATGAGATATCTAATCAATTTTAAAACTTTATTCAAAAGTTTATAATTTATCACTAAGTGAGGAGCTCCTCTTTCTATTTCTGCATGATTTTGCACATAAAATGCTGGGCAACTCCAAGGGGATTTGCTCGGCCAAATTAGCTTCTTATCCAATAATTGTTGTATTTCTTTTTTGCAATATTATAAGAGTTCTTCATCCATCTGTATTGGTCTAACTTTTGTGGAGATATTTTTCTCATCAAAATTTTTTTCATAAGATAGTTCAACTACGTGTTTTTTTTATCCCAAAAGGCATTCGAGTGATTTGCGCAAATATTTTTCTTAAATTTTTCTTCTAATTGATTAATTCTTTTCTACTATGTTTGGGTTCTGTATTTATTCCTTTATTCTTTTATATTGTATTTTTTTTGAAGAAAATTTATCTAATTTTGTTTCTTCTTGATTAGATTTATCTTATAAATTGAATCTTCTTTTAACATTTTTATTTCTTTAGTCATAGGAGGTATCGTCCATTCGAAGCAAATTTCTTTTCCTGCAACTTTAGTAATTATTCCTATAGGGGTTATTTTAAAAGGTATTATTTGCTATAAAAAGAGAGTTCTTAATATGACTGGCTCATTTAGATCTTTTATTAATATAAAGATGTTTTTAAAACATATTCCTTTGTTACACATATGAGCATTAAACAATTTATATTATATTTTTAGTTTTGTATTATTAGTTGTAGATGAACGTTCTAATATTTTTTCATAGTATTTAGTGGGTATTAATCCTTTTTTAATACAGTTTAAATATGCTCCGAAATAAACTAATACCACTAAATTTCAACAATATTCATTATTTATAACTAAATTTATTTGACAATACCATTTTTGATATGTCATTTTAGTGATTCGCTATAAGAATTTTTTTTGACTTATTTCCTTGGCTATTTTTTCATTATTGTCTTGCCTTTCATCGTCACTTTTTTCTTCATTTGGAGTTGTTTCCTTTTCTTCTAATAAAGCTCTTATTTCTAATATTTCTAAATCTATATATGTAGCCTTTTATTTTAATTCTTTTATTTCTTCTTTAATGTATTTTATTTCTTGCAGTAATTCTTTTATTCTTACAAGTTGTAGCTTTTTTTTTTTTTAATTTACTTAAGATCTCTTTCATAGTTATAGGAGAAAGTTGGGGCTTTTGACTCTAAAGTAATGGCAAGAGTTGTAAATTCTCCATATGCACTGTTGCAAATATTTTTTTTTTAGGATACATCAATTTTTTTTAAAAAAAAAGAGGGTCACAGTTATTGCTCAACCGTGACCCATATAAACTTTAAAAAAAAATTATATAGGTCACGATTGAGCAATAACCGTGACCCATATTATATATAAAAAAATTTTCAAGTAGTTAATGCCTACAGTAATTTTAGTTTTTTTATATAGTAAATATAAAAGTGGAGATTTAAAATTTTAATATTTGTAAAAAATTTTAGTTGTAATAATTTAATTAGTTAATAAATGAAAAATATTAAAAAAATAATTTAAATATCATTTATAATAATTAAAAAATAAAAAAATAACATTTATTAATAAAAATGACTAAGTAGTTTAATTTTTAATATTTTTAAAACTTGATAATTAGTAATAGTTTTAAAAAAATTAATGGACAATTAAATAAACTTAGTAAGTAATATTGAACTCAATATTAAAGTAATAAAAATTATAACTAATATAGGTAAATATATATATAATAATAAATTAAAATTTTTAATTTGTCGTATTTGAGTCATAATTTATTTTTCTAGTTATAATATGAATTTTTTCTATTATTGAGTTAAAATTGGAGCTAACTATGACTTCTAAATTAAATTATATTTTTTACGTACTGATGAAGTTAGTTTTTATTAAAATTTTTTTAGAGTAATAAGTTACGTAATGAAAATATTGATAAGAAATAAAAAAATTATTTTTTACTATTTTTCCTATTAATGTTCCTAGATTTTTTACTATTTTTGTATGGTTTATTATACTGACTATATTTTCTCTTGTATTTTTTATAAGTAGGTTTATATCTATAGGTTATCTTATTTTTCTTCCTTCTTGAAGGTGCTTTTATTTTCTCAAATTTATATTGTTTACAAAAATTTTCTAATTCTAATTTTCCTTGTTTTTTGTCTGAATGCATTTTCCTCTGCATTTTCATTTCATTACATAGTCTTAGTCCTACTATATTTATAACATTGATAATATGTTTGTAAGTCATGTAACTATACTTTATTGAACCTCCTTGTTTTTGTCTAATTATATCTCTAACTCTTTTTGCAAAAAGTTTTGGTAATCCAGAAATAAATCTTTCTTTCTAGAAATCTGAATTTTCATCTTGTCTTTGAAAAACTTTGAGGATAAATTATCTTTGTACCATCTAAAGTCAACTAAGGTTGGGCATCTGAAATTCATTAATTCTTCTAAGTATCTTTCCTGTATATTTGTAGGTTCTCTTACAAATGATTTTATTATTGCATATACTAGCTGTGCAATATTATCTAAATATACTTCATCTTGTCCTACTTAATTAATTCTTACTATATGATGATTTTTGATTTCTTTTCTTTCTTCATTTGTAAGGATATTTTCCCACCATCCTTTTAGACTTCTTGTAAACCCTTGGATTAAGATATCAAAAATATTATTATCATTATTGTCATTTGTTTTATAAGCAGCTACTGCAATCATTATTTCTTGAACTATATTCATTATTTCACATTCACTATATCTATCTAAATTCCATTCATAAATAGCTCTACCATTATAAAATGATGCAGCCATATCTTTCCTTTCTTCAAACTATAAATTGGGGATAGTAGGTCGTGGATAATAATTTTTTGTTGTTTTTTCAAATTTAAAGTAATTTCTCTTAATTTTGTTTAAGGTTATTTGCTCCATGTCTTTGAACTGTTGTTCTAGCTTGGTTATAGTATTAACTCTTGCTTATTGGGCTTTTCCTAGGTTTAATTGTTGTAATTTATTATTTATTTGCTTTAATATTTCATCTATTTCTTTAGTTTTTTTTTGTCTCTAAGTTTTCATTTTCCTAAAGTTATTTTCTTTGCTTCTTCTATAGGTATAGCCTCGTATTTAAATATTGGCTTTTGAGGGTCTAAGTAAGTTATTTTCTATTAAAGGACTTGTTTGTTTTTCTATATCCTCTATTTTGTTATTCACTTTGCTTAATTGTTGACTAATAATATAAAGTATTTAATTTGAATAATTATTTTGTTGCTGTATATTTCTTATTCTTCTAACGTCTTGGGAATCAGGAATTTTTAATGATGACGCTATAACTTCATCTTCTCTTACTTTTATTGTCACTTCTTCTAAAGGCAGATATATAGCTGTTGCACTTAGATTATTTTTACATTTCCAATGTTAGGTCCTAGCTTTTGTTACATTAATTGAAGGGTGATTTTCTACAAATGGATTAAATATTTTATTATTATAGGTATACATTTTTAACCATTTAAAGAAATATATATCTGTTTTAAGGTTCTCTCTCTCTTTATTCCATTCCTCTTTAATTTTCATCTGTTCTTCTTCAGAGAAGGTTAAGAAAAACCATTCTCTTTTATGCTTATGTACCTTTAACATAAATTCTTTTCTTAATAAATCTTTGTTTATCTGATAACTATCTTTTCTAATCACTCTAAGCTGTTGAGATCTAATTGATTGGCATTCTATGGGTTGGAATTCTCTTTCGATTTTTGACTAAGTTTCTAAATTATTAATAGTTTCATTATTAGAAGTTCCCTGTTCATACTCAAAATTAACTCTTCTTAACTTATAATTTATACTAGAATTATCTATAGAACTTCTAGTTTCTTCATACTGTGTTGACTATCTATTTTTTGTTCTAAGGTTTAACATGGATCTGTTTAGCATTCTATAAGATATATCTCCTTCTGGAGTTCTTAATATACTTTCTAGCTCCATTTTCTATAAAGGTGTTGGGAGTGCTAACTTAAGAAAGTCTCAGGTAGTGGGGAACTGTACCTCACTGTGCTTTAATAATTTTGGTATTAAGACTGTAGTTTTGAAAGGATCTCCTATTTCTATAAGCATGATTTGTCCTTTAGGGGATTCTTTTAATGCTTTAAAATTCTGATAGGTTCTTATGAATTTAAAGGTCATTCTATACTAAATAAGAATAGCAGTAGTACCTTTTTTCTAAGAATCATCATATCCTACTTCCATTACTAATCCATTTCGGGGCATTAACATTTTTTTATTATATATATATATATATAATAGCCATTTGACTGAATGGCAGTTGGATTATCCGATTGTCATTTGGTCGCAAGCATCCGACTGCAAACGCTTTTTTTTTTATTATATATATATAACTTATTGATTTTAATATTAAAAATATGTTATTATTCATAAAACATATTTATTATTAATTAATTTTATAATAAAATTTTAAATAAATAATTATAAAATTAATTAATTAATAGATTAAAATGTTAAAAAATTTTTTAAATATATATTTTTTAATGAAAAATATATTCTGATTGAATAGCAGTCGAAATATATATATCTGATTGTCATTTTGTCGTAAGCGTCAGACTCTTTTTTTTAATTATATATATATATATATAATTTGTTGATTTTAATATTGAAAAATGTGTTATTATTTTATAAAATATACTTATTATTAATTAATTTTATAATAAATTTTTAAATAAAAATGTTATAACATTAATTAATTAATTAAAATATTAAAAAAATTTGCTATTGGAATGCTATGCGAGTTTTCCTTTCAAAATCTATCCATTTTTTAATAGAAAATTTTTTAGTGGGACATTTTTGTCCCGACTTTTCTCTCATCCCGCTTTTTCTCTTACACTCAAACGGGATAAAATTTATTTTCTCTCCTCTTTTCTTCTTAACTTTTTTTCCTTTTATTTTTCACCATATTCAAACACAACCTTTGTGTCTAAATTCACTCATTCTAGAGTGGAACAAGGTCTCTGGTTACTTAAGTAGAATAAGTTTTGAATTGGCATACACAATGTTAGTGTCTAAAATAAAGTTCTTCAAAAAATCATGTTCAATAACTTTAAAAAAAATTAAATAAAAGCACCAGTTGCCACCACTTGGCACCTAGTGGGATGTTTAGGGAAATAATATAATTTTGACGGCAACATTTTAAAAAAATTTATTCTTTTTCTAAACTATTGGGATAAAAAGCCTCAAAAGTGCACTTTTGCCTATAGAGTTAATATAGGGATTAAAATTAGGTATAATTTTGTATATTTTTATTTTTAAGTTTTTTAATTAAAATATGATAAATGTATAATTATTTGTTAAAATTATATACTTATTATGTTTTAATTAAAAAGTTATACAGTTATCATATTGTAATTAAACATTTTAATAATAAAAACATGAGGAATTACATATAATTTTTTTTAAATATTACTACCATAAAGAGACATTGTCCTGTTGCGATTCTCCATATATAACTAAAAACATCACTTGAACTTGAAGCTAGCTGATATATATGGAGAAAATTTTTGGGTAAAAGAATACACTCACATTTGTAATGATATGTACATTTGGAGATGAGACGAAGGAATTGCTTGATAGGGGAACTGGCAAAGAATAACCAAGTCAATGCATATTTGTCTATCACTTTGACACGCGGATTGACCATCTAATTACTGTGCTTTCTAGTTTTTACTAACATATGTGTGTGTGTGTGTGTGTATATTCTAAAGTTGCAAACCCTTTAATTTGTTTCGCTCTATATCAATCAATTGATAATCCAAATTCCAAACCCATGAATTAAGTTTCGTTGAAATGCAGCAATTGTCTGTTAAGCACAAATTCTCATCCATATCATTCAAGCTAGCTTCTTTGAAGATCGCTTCGGTAGGAACTGTTCATTTCGTTGTCATATTCGCCTACGCGCAGAAGCACAATTATCCACATTTTGGCTCTCGTCGACCAATTCTCCGGCTTTTATCATATTTTCTTTTTCCACCGTCCTTGTAGCATAAACCTTTCTAATTTCTAGAAATTAAATTGATTATAATCTATATAATACTCACTAATGATTAACTTGATGACATGTGTTAAAAGGAACAAAAAACTTTAGATAGCATCATGGCACGTAAACAAAATGATGATGATGATGATCATGATGATATAAAATGCTTAATGAATTTTTGAAAACAAAAAAAAAGGCAATGTTTTTATTTTTCGTTAACA
The DNA here is from genome assembly GCA_026724425.1 of Erythrophleum ivorense. NCBI lineage: Eukaryota > Viridiplantae > Streptophyta > Magnoliopsida > Fabales > Fabaceae > Erythrophleum > Erythrophleum ivorense. The sequence continues at coordinate 43,494,333 of JAIUCV010000005.1, forward strand.
ATTACTTACTTGCTCGTACCTAAACTTCTAAAAGATATGGCCAAATTCAAAATCAGCATATTTTAATTACTTAATTCATGATTGTGATGGGTATAATCTACTATATATTTTATTTTATTGAATTATTAATTGTTTTAACATTTGCTTTTCATGTAAATCCAAAATATCACCAGTTGTCAATTGGAAAAACTTTAACTAGAGATTTCCAAAATGTGTTTCCGTCCATATCATGCAAGTCAATCTTTGTGACGGCAATATTTGCACCATGTCAAACAAAGAAAAAGAGAATGAAAAGAAAAGGGTGAGAAAATTCGAGGTCAAATTTTTAGAAAAGACCGCGTGGCATACAAGGCTGCAGGTTTCCAGAAGAGAAAAATAATAATTAATAATTTTCATTCATATTTTATATGTGTATAATCGATTTGAATCTTTGAAGGAGGTTGCTTGATTACATATACATGGTCTGTCCATATCAAAAACGATATTAATAGGCTTGCCTTCTAAAAAAATTAATGTCTGAAAATGCTTGATTTTAATATTTTATTGAAAAAAATCCATCTGAAGAAATTGCGCCATGAAAGTCAATATTTATTGGCTTGATTAGTTATATTATAATGGAAAGTGGGTGAAAGTTGTAGGCCTAACTTGCATTATTCTTGCTAAATTATATATCTACCAAACGAAAATATATGAATGATTGATAATCAATCAAAATTGGAAACAAAATGTTGTTAACATTGGCTTCTGTAGCTAGTGGGGATAGCATTATCAGTCTCACAGTTAAATTAATTATTTATTATCAATCCAAAAACTTAAACTATTTTTTATAGAAAAAAAAAATCTTAAACTGATGGACGAATAGTATAAAACCACAATAAATTACGCTGAAATTTCATTTTACTTATAAAAATCGGGGTAATCAAACTCTTCACTATTTTTGTTATGTAATACACGTTTTGTACTTCTCTTTATCCCAATCAATTTATCTTTAATGGCTTTCAAATTTTACAATCCCCAAAATCTGAGCTTTTAAATCTTAATATTACCCAAAGAAAAAAAACTAAAATGTCAAATCCTGCGCCAGAAAAAGTATTGCCTCCATATACTGCACTTCGTTTTCATTTTCAATTGGGAACAAGAAGCCCCATGCTTATTTTTAAAAAATAATAATAAAAGGCCAATCTGAGCCTTAAATCTTTTTGTTCGGGCCACTAGTCTATTTTTTTTATATAAGATTGTAATATATTTGATTATTGTGTTGCGCAACTCTCAAAATAAAATTAGGTTGGATTAAATTTATAATTAATGGCACAACCTAAGTCATCTCTTTTGGAAATGGAATTCAATACTTAATTAGGTTTTCTAAATGTGAGGGGATTTTAAAATTACCTAATTTAGATGGAGTTTTTTTATCTAATTAAACTAAGTAAAATAAAATTGAATTAAAATGATTAAATACCTAATTGTATGAGTTATGAGGTGAATGATGGACTTGTGACTAACTTTAAATTCGTCCTTGGTATCCATTATCCTTATCATAATTCAATTGTTATTAATTCTGGCCTAAAAATCTCTAATTGTGTTAATAATAAGTTATCTTGGGTTACCACTTAAGAATCAAAAGATTAACAAAATAATGTTACATTGAAACCTTAATCCCACATTAAATCGTTAACTCTTGTTATTAGGATCAACGAACACTCGAATTAAATGATTAATTGATCAATTAGCCTTTGAATTAACACCTTAAGAGATTCAATTAACCAATTAAACTCTAATGAATTCTTAAATTAGACAATTAAGCATACTAATTCTCACAAGTATTTCATCAAATACCTTGATTACAACTTAAAAAATGGTAGGAAAATAAAAATCCAGCACTAGAATTAATCAATTAAAACATCAATTGCTCTCCTAATTAGTGTTTAACCAGTCACTAATTACAAACAATACAGATTTCTAATCCAATACAACCTTAACCAAGATAATACAAGAAAGGGAAAATTGCAAGAATAATAAAAAATCTTAGCCAAAAATATATTGTTCATCTATGAATTCAAACTTCAATTCAAGTGCCTTCCTCTTAGCTAGCCACGGGGAATTAGAGTTTCATTTGAGTGGAGATGGAATGGGAATGGAAGATGATGGCTACTGGCGTGGAGTGGAGTGGATGAAGGAATGAATATGACGATAAATTGCGAATGGAGTGTGGATGCTCCCTTTTTACGATGAAATGGGCGTCTTATAACTTCAATCCTCCTCTGCCTCCAGCTTCCTTTCACGTGCTATTCATGTGCTTCATTTATTATTATTATTATTATTATTATTATTATTATTTTCACGTGCTCAGCCTATCCTTTTTGTGTGTCAGGCTCAGCCCTTTGCCTAGCTCATTAGCTCTTTTGTTTCAATTGCCCGAATCACGTGCTCTCTTATAATTTAATTGCACCTCACGTGTTCTGATGTTGCTTCATTCCTTCGACGTGTTCCTTTGGTTTCCACCTGCTCAGCTCCACGTATTCCTTCATGAGTGTATAAGTGTGGGTCTGCATGCTCCATTCACATGTTTCATTAATACAAATCAGCCTATAGCTCTGTCTCTCGTCGTTTTTCACATTGCTGTCTAGCCCTCATCTCACGTTGTTCTTTTTCCCCCAGCTCCAGCCTTCTCGTTATTTCACGTCCTCATTTAATCTTTAGCCCAAGCTTCCCACGTCAGCTTTGCATGCTTCTTTGTTTCTTTTTGTATCACGTATTCAGCCCAGTAACTCCTCCAGCTGAGCTTCTTCTCGAAAGCTACTTCAACCCGTGGAAAATCTTCTCTTTCGTGTTGCCTCTACTTGATTTCCACGTCAGCTTCTTTGCTTCTCTTCCAGCTTGAGCCTACTCTCCATGCTTCTTTTGTTCACAAGCTTCTTCTCCATGTGAGTTGCCTTCATTTTCTTCACACCATCCCACAGTGCTGTTCCATTGTGTTTTTTTCCTTCCCTGTTCCAGCAACGTTGCTTCCTTCTTTCTTAAACCAGAAACTCAAGCCTCCAAACCTGAGCTGCTTCCTCGTGACATGGGGATGTACTGCTACGTGGAACCCTGCATGAAACCCGTGGCCAGCTTCTTCTTGATTCATCCACCAAAGCTCAAGACTTCTTCCATCTGCTCGTTGCTTCCAAATCTGTTTCCTTCCAAGTAACTTCTGCTGCCCCTGCATGTGTTTTGTGTGTGATATATCCAGCCATGTGACACGTGTTTTATGTGAGTGTGGAACCCAGAACAACATGTTGGTGTGTTCGAGTGTGACAGGGTGTGAATGGATGAGCTGGAAGTATGCATGGATATGCTTGAAGCTTCAAGTGATGCTACCAACGTGGGTGAATGGAAAGCACCTGGAGCTATGTGTTAGTGTTTGAAGGGATATGCATGAGTGTGTTCTGTGCTTCTACATGGATGAACGAGCTCGTGTTAGTGTATGTATGTGGTTGAAGTGTAATGTGGCCACGTGGATAGCTCGTGTGTGTGTGCTTAAATCGCAACTCATTCATCTCATTGATTTTTTTATTCTTCTCTTATTCTTTTTTTTTTTTATTTTATATTCTTACAAACAAATACATTCAAATTGTAAAAATTATTTCCTCTTGAGATTGCACACTAACACACTTGAAACCCATCTCTTCTCTTGCTATTCTTCAATTCAATTTTCTATTAAAGCTTCAATTACCCATTAAAAATCTGCACAACAAGAATGAAAAAAATGAAATAGGAATATTCACAAAATTCATTTAAAAATATTTGTGCATTAAAATTTTAAAATTTTACAAATTAACTCTTAAAATATAGAAATGACTACTAAAATAAAATCTTATCTAATTAAAGTTTTAAAGTCATAATTCATTATTAAAATGTCCAAGTTTAGGGGAATAAAATATATAGAAAAACGTGTTTATCAATATTCTATATAATTATCTACACAATGTTTGGTGTCACAAAAAGTAATAAAGTGTTTTCGAAAAAAAGAAGTATTGAGTGATTCAATTAAATTAAATACTATATCTTTCTCTTACATACATAACATAACATAAGAAGTAGAAAATGAAAATATATATTACCCTAAAATCCATTAGGGCCTTTAAAAATTACATCAATATTATTTGTGATAGTAAAGTAATAATCAAAAGTAGATATTACATTGGTTTAATCTAGTGTGTGCTATTTTTTTCACTATCAAATATTAAAAAAATTATAATATTGTACAAATATAATAAAAAATACCTATTCTTCAAAATAATAGCTCTATATACCATTACGAGACTTTCTTCTTGTTCACCACAATGGTTGCTGCACTAACTATTCTTCTTCTTCTGGTGGATCAATCACATTAGCAATCAATAAAGAATTCAAATCTAAGTAAAAGGATTAAATTGGAGGAATCAACTAATGTAGTGTTACAAACCCTAAATGTAGTTCATGCGATGATCCACCGTGATCAAAATATTGTCTACTATATGCAACACTAAATGCTAATGGATCAGGGAAATAATGCTATGAATAACCAAAGCCATATTGCATTTGCATTGACATCGATGTAAATAGTAATGTCTAGAGAGCTCTAAAGTGAGATAATGGCGAAGGCAACACATAATAGAAGGGAATGACATCTCTAAAGCTTGTATATTCCTTATTGGTATAAAAGAAGATGAACAATCCCTTTCAAAGTCTCTTTATGCTAGTGTTGGGATATAGGAAAGGACGTGACATGTCTAACTAGCATGGTTAAAGTTGTTGCACTTCTGCGATCATGATATTGATCTTCATCTTCCATAATAGGTAATTTGGTTTGCAAATATCCATGATCTCTTTTTCTTGGCCTACCCTTTAAAATTGGTGGTTGTGGAAAGAGGTGTCCGTGAACTAGGCTAGGAAACTATTGTGTATTGTTATTCGTTGAGAGCACGCAATATGTTCCTCCAATCTTGACTTATAGTGTCCTAAAAATCCTTATATTCCATTAGTGGAGGGTCATACACACTTAACCTGTACAAGCCTTTTGCTATATTAGCTTGAATATATATATATATATATATATATATATATATAAACTATTAAGATAATACATATTTAGAAAAGGAATCTATATATATATATATGGTGACAAGTGTCCAAAATTTACCAAAAAGTCAGTGGCATTGGTCACAAGATAGATTGATAAGTGAATACAATTCTAATACCATCTCATATACTCAATGGTGTAATCCATAGGCTTTGGAAACATATCAATTTAGGCCAGTGTGTCACACCATCCATTCCACACCATGATAAACATTGCATGCTCTTGTCGCTAGTTTTTTGTTGTTTTTCCTTTGAGCTGTATGATATGGCATAGGTCTAAATTGGCTAGTTTATTTGGAATTGGTTGCTACCTACCAAACTAGTAGAGCACTCAATTAAGATGGTGTCACTCAATTATATGGAAACAGACGAAAGGGACTGAAGTGAGCTAGATATTTAGTGATGCCAAGTAATATTATGAAATAATCTTATGCATGCTCTGTGTATCATATAGGTGCCAAATAATCTGTAGATAACACTTTAAACATAAATAAATACAACATCTTATGTATTATCAAATATAGATACGTTGATATAAGGTAACAAACCTCATTGTCCCCATCTCAATTAATAAAATCCTATACTATCTTAGGGCCCTATCATTAGGATTGGGAGGCTGTGTAACATTCTTCTACCTATAAGAAATATGAGTAATCATATTAGTTGAACAATAAGTAATAAATTGAAACCAAGTTAATGAAACTATGTGTACTAGAAACCAATATTTCATACTTAAAGCCTAAATGCGATTGTAGAAGGTAAAGCTCCATGTGAAGATCTAGCATTAGGGATTTCTCTAGCACTAGCATGAGGAATCAATCTCATACCTGTGAATGTAACAATGTCAAGTAGCCACTAATTTTTTTGCTTGCTGCAGTCTATGACATTACAAAGCCTTAGTATACGTGAGCCAATATTGTTTATTCCTAACTATATTGTCCAAATTGTTCGAAGTTCAAAAGCAATGAAAGGTATATTAGATAGACTTTATGGCCTTGACCTATTTGGCATCAGGTAAGCTTGAGCAACCTAAGTATGTATGCATGCACAAAGCATTATACATCTTCCTTGCCTGCATCCTCTAGCAGCTCAACAAAGTTTTTTGGTTAGCCAATCAATGTTTAGCCTTTGCTTGTCAAGCTTTTCTACTAGTGGTGTAATCCCAAGTAGAAGTTTATACATGCCTGCCTAATTAAAGCTTGTTGAGCTTGATACAGCATGCCTTCACATGGCAATACCAATTGCATTACACTTTAAAGGGTCCTTGAGTCATGTGGAAGGAATGCATCTTGAGATGCTACCTTTCTATGAGTGTTGAATTGAGTAGTAGATTGAACTCAAGGTGTCTAAGTTAAGCAAGTTCGTAGAATCAACTTGTCAAAGATGATATATAATGGCTAAAGGTGGATCAAACAAATGATCCTCATGCAAAAGACGGGTGTGAAGAATCTAATTATCATGTGAAATGGAAAATAATGCACTACACATGTTAGTTAATGCTTGATGTTTTGTGTAAAATAATTGCATGTTATTTTCTAAGCAATGAATTTTTTTGAAAATATAAATTATTTTTATCTTCTATTTATTTATTTATTACTAATTCTTATCATATTATAACTAGTTTTTGTCAATGCTAATAATCACATTGTAAAATTTTTGGCCAATTCAAAATAAATATTTCTTATGTATTAACTATTTTTTATACTTATTTTCATTATATTATTTAGTATTATTAATTATATTTAGTGGATTTAAAGTGTTAACAATTTTCAAAATTTCAAGAGGTTTAATTTTTTATTTACTAATTTTTTTGCTACAATACTATTTCCTTTATGAAGTTATAAATTATTTATAATTTTTAATTAACATTTTGACAAATTATTATTATTTAAGAAAATTATTGCTCATCTCATTATTATGAATTCTTATATATTTTTGAAAAAACTTAATTATTTTTTGTAATTATTTTTTTCCACAGAATTATTTTTTAATTTCTACATCTTCCATTGTTTTTACTACTTTTGAATTTCTAAATTTTCCTAAATTTAGACCTATAATTCCAAAATAATCTGAGCATTCAGATTATTTCTAATTTCTTTATTATTATTATTATTATTATTATTATTATTATTATTATTTTATAATTTCAAGAAATTTAAACTATTTTTTAGCACATCATGACTTATTTTTATTATATTATTTATTATTATTCACTTTATTTATACTAACTATTTTAAATTATTACCATTTAAAAAAAATGAAAATAATTATTTTTTGAAATACTTATTAATTAAACTTTTATTTTTCATTCTCACACATGTCAAATATTTCAAAATTTTAATTATTTTAAATTATTTTCACTAATTTGGAAACAAAATTAATTATGTATTTATTTTTATTGTATTACATTAAAAATGTATTTTTTTTTTTAAATTTCTCTGAACATCTCCATTTGGTTCACCATAAGATGAATATTTCTCTTTACATAACTTGTGTATATCTATTATAGTCTTATCTTTTTTATTTTATCTATCAAATTATTATTTTAACTATGAAATCATCTTTTTAAAAAAAATATATAAAAATTATTTCCTATCTTACCTACCCATATTTTACGTTTTTTTTCTCCTTGCCATTACTCAACTATACATATCATATATGTCTAGCTAGCAAACAAAGTTAATGTATTGCAAAAAATTGTGCTACTCTTGAATCGGTAAACAAAACTTGATGATTAATATATATATATATATATATATGGCACTTCCTCTGCTTGTTCTAACTTAAAGGACGAGAGTTGAAAGAGCGACAAAAATTTTCCTATAGAAAAGAGTGAGATAAAACACAAATTATCAACACAAGAAAAAAAATTACATGCAGGATAATTAAAATTTTCCAACCATGGTGCTTTAATGAGAATCAGGAGGCGCAATATTGATGGGGTATGAAAATAGAATTTTCCCCGAACTTCTTCAAAGCTTCGAGCATGCACGCAGGGAAGACGAAGGTCAGTTGCTGAAAGTGACGGGGAATGGGGGGTTATATAGAAGTTGCTGGGGGGCAAAATGATAATTTAAATTTTTTACACACAGAACAACCTAATGGACCTATCAGAAAAATTGTAATCTTCTTGTCCAATAGAATTTTGCCACGTTTCCAACTGACCCTAAAACTATTCTCCTCCTGACCGTGTCAAGGTCGAATTGACCCGATTGACGAAGATTAACTTGTTACACAGACAGGTTAGCCTATCAACTTTCTACAGGTCAATCTTGATCTGATTTAGGTCGCCTATTATTTTGAAAAAAATTATATTTAAGAATTTATATTATATAAAATTTATCATAAAAAAATTTTAAAAATTAAAATTATTATTATCAAGAGATTTTAAAATTTTATTATTAATTTTAAAAAATTTATTATTAAATGTAAAAAAATATTAAAATTTTTTATATCCAATAATAAATTTTTTAAAATTAATAATACATTTTTTAAAATTTTATAATAATGATAATTTTCAATAATAATTTTAATTTTAAAGATTTTTTATTATAAATTTTATATAATATGAGTTTTAAATGTAATTTTTTTTATTTTTTAAAAATGTGACCGACGCATCAGAAAAAAGTGAAGTGCAACTTATGGGAGCAGTACTTTTTCTCGTGCAAGAGCTCATCAGCTTTTTGCCGGCGGATCTCAACATCAATCAAGGCTGGTCTTTTTACTTTTATTTCTGAAAATGAGGCCAAAACACCCCCAAAAAAGAAAAAAGAAAAAAAAACCGAAATGCCGCGTACGTGGACAATACTTTTTCTTGCATAAGACTTGACCTTTTTTCTTGGGAATATTAAGATTTTAATTCTTTAATGAAATCTCTTTTTGTAATTGATAAATGAATTGTTTATATTTGATTTTTAACTCCCAGAAAGAATTGCAGATTGGGAAAAGGGTTATTGGCTTCTCCCACACATTCAAGAGGTGAAAATAGAATAAATCAGGGACTTTAATACATCTCACTCCTAAAGCAAAAATGCTCCTAGACAAGTGCTTAAAAGAAGATCATTCCCTGGCCTTGCGAAGACGGGTACTCTCACAGCATGTTTCCTAGTCTGTGTGATGATGGCAATCGCAATCTTCTTATATAGGTACTTGTCATCTCCCGCAGACAGTTCCTGCTCTGCCACCTCAGCCAAGTTTCGCCACACTGCCATCTCTACCAAAACCCACAAATTACTAAGTACCCCTATCAATTTTTTTAAATAAAAAAGAAATTTTTGGGTTGCAAAATTTTAACGCCTTGAAGAGATAAATAGGTTTGAAGAAGATGAAAAGGAAGAGGAAGATATATAACAAGAGTATTAAATAATAGAAAAGATACTTTAATAATCTCCTATAGTTAAAATTTTGCTAAAGCTAATGGATTATGGGATCAATTTGTAATTTTTTAAAGAGGCACTGCAATGACAGACCAAAATCAAGACAGATGAATACAATTTTTTCAAATTATGCGTGCTTCATAATTGACTCTAGAGAGGAGGGTCGTCAGTTGTTCTTCTTCATTTATTTGTATTTTAATGGAAAAATTCTCTTTCTTCTGTCATAACAGTCAAGGGAGATGTTTCCGGAATACTTTTCGTTCATTTGAAGACTTGAAAGAAAAGACAAAGACCAAGCAAAATCTAGTCACTTCCGAAGACCATTTGGGATATCTACCCCCTACCGACTTGTAACCATATCAGATTTCTGACTTGTTTTATTTTCACAAGCTTTGATTCATTTCGCAACCATATATGAAGAGAGAGAGAGAGAGAGAGAGAAACAGTCCTAGCCTCTGCTGCCAAATTTCTTCTCGTTCTTGGATTCCTTTAGGAGAATGAGGTAGGCGGTGGGGGATGTATTTGTCATCCTAATACGACACAGTTTGGCTTTTTCATGACAAGAAAATGTGAACGTACTTGCATATGTAGCCAATTAATGTTTGGATGGATTTATATATAACCATTGAATTGTCAAGCTTTTGTTAAAAGATGGAGGGTCATCCATGCATGATGCTTATGATAAAGGTGATAGGATTGAATGAGGAAGAGAGATGAAGGTACGATTTGTAATTCCAATAAATGCAAAGAGTTTACAAAGATTATTTGTGGTTATTAGTTATACAACTCAATTTAAAGATATTGTTCAGAGATACATGGTGATGGGGTGGCTTTAATTTTTGTTTTTTTATAGGGTAATGCAATGAGAACTTGGGAAAGAAAATGATAAGGTAAAGATTTTTTGATATTACGTTGAAGGAATTGAGTCCTTGCTCTTGCTCATATATCTCATCTCATCTTTATTATTTGAGTTAGTCCCAAATGATGATAAGATAAATATTTAATATTCAAAATAGAATACTTGAAAATTATATATAGGAGATGTTGTTAGAGTTGTTATTAAACATTTTTTTATAAAGAAAAAAGGTGGAAAAAGGGAATGACATCTAATTTAATTAATTTGAGTTCAATTTAACCAAAAAAAAATTTAAGTTTAATTTTTGTGAAAACACTTCGAGAATAAATTTTGAATGTACCAGATTGTGTGCTCTTAAAAAAAGTCTGAAGTAATTAAACTAAGAATAAAATTTTGAATGTAATATATTCTTTAAAATGTTTAAAAATACTTACTTTTAGACAAAACTCAGGAATAATTTTAATAGTAACATAAATAAAATCATGTGTGGGCCTAAGTTGAATCATGAAACACTTACAGCTTTGTGTGGGTTTGAAATTTCCGGAAAGATCATATAAAAAAAGTAGAAAAATGTGAAACTTAATTCCTTTTTATATATTAAAAAATTGTTAATATCACTTGATAGTTAAGTATTTATTCAGATTTTCCCTCTCAATTTTTTTTTAAAACTAAACCCATGAAAGATCTTTTTAAAATGTTAAAAAAAACCACCTCGATAACTTATAAGATAAAATTGGATAATATGTCTTAACTAATTAACCACCATTAAGAAAAGTATGAAAGTGATATGAAAGAAAAGAAACAAAGTGCCACGTTGTTGTCATGACCAAGAGAATAGGGTTGTCACGGATTTCTTGGTTCATCCACAAATAATATATATTATATATATTATCAAAATATAAATACATACATACATCCATACATATATACATACATATATATATAAATATATATATATATATATATATATATATATGAAAGAAAGAAAGAAACAAAGTGCCAGAATATATTTGTTTCCTTCTTCTTCTCCCCCCCCCCCCCCCCCAACAAAAAAGAAAAAAGAAAAGTACCTTCTACACCTCCTTTCCAGTTACTTCAAGACACCTGGATGCATGCACATGATTTTGCTTTATCTATTTATAGATACACACACATGCATTATTGATAACTCATGGTAATTTTTTGCTTTGACTGAAATTAAGAAAGTCCAGTATACTGTTTCATAGCATAATCCCACAATTCATAAATTTTTTTAATATATATGTTTTTCTATCGTGCGTGTGGTTTCACCAGCTTAGTTGGTTCTCCATAAGAAAATTTATATTTGAATTTTACCATATAATAGTTTGTATATGTATATAGGGTACATGAAACCTAACCGAAGTTAGCAAACAAATGAAAAAATTTTCTTTGCGGCTTGATTGCTGCCCCTCTAGCTATATTCTGTTATTAATAAATCATGTCACGAGATGGCTATGTACTATATAGGCATTCCATCGGGTTGAAAAAGTTATAAATTTTAGCAACTTCGTTGCCATAATTTATTTATTTTTAATTAAGAAATAATGAGTATCATTAATAAGCCAAAAGTTTTGTATAACTAGCTAGTATGCGCGCGCGCGTGTACACTATCAAACCCTTATTATCTATTTTTATTTTTTTCTCACATGTAAAGTGAGAAAGTAGTAGTTTTAGAAGGTCCTGAGTATACTCCACGTTGAATTTTCCATCTCTTAAAAATTAACCCTACTCTAATTACCTTGATAGGTGGCCACAAAGGCACCGGCCAGCTGACCCTCAATATCAATACTAATTGTGTAACAATGATCCTAGCTGTACACCTATAACATTCATACAAAACTAGCATCATAAAATTTTTCCAAAATACAAATTTATATTAGCATCTTTTGTAAGAGTTTAAGCTTTCACGTTTACATTTTATGATCCTTAATTTGTAAATAAATTTGCTTTAGGGCTTTTCTAGAGAAAAAATTTGGGAGTATAGCTTTCTAAACATGCATCCAAGTAGGAGAGAGAGAGAGAGAGAGAGAGAGAGAGAGAGAGAGAGAGAGAAGATATCACGTATAAGAATTTACAGCAAATGAGGGAAGCAAAATTCATCTTATATTTAATGTTAATCAATTATTAAACTCAAAATCATGAATCATGCGAATCGTTTTAGTTATGATGAAATAGATTGGTTTAGTTCCAATACAAAATACGACACATACTAATATATATTATGTAGAAGTTTTGTGATGATTTCCTATGAAAACAATGTGAAAAATTGATAGAATTGAACTTACAAAATGGAAGTAGGTGAATATGCAAATTAACACGCGCGCGCACATATATATATATATATGTGTGTGTGTGTGTGTTAATATGGACTTTGAACTTCATAATTATACATAGAAACTAGTTTTAGTAAACACACACGTGCATATATAATCTGGTAGCATTGGAGAGAGTTATAGAAATTAAGGAGAGAGAAGAGTAGCACACGAGTGTTTTACGTAAGTTAAGTGATTAGTGGTTTGGTGCATAATTTGGTTAAGATATATAGAAATTAAACAAATATTTTATCAATTATGTTCAGCTAATTTGCAACGCTGGATTAATTTATATTTTTAATTCAATTGCGTACTTATTGACCTTTATTTTAGCTTCCATTTTAATGTGTCCTCCAATATATATATATATATATATAATTGCAGTCGATCATTAGATCTACTGGTCTTAATTATTACAATAATTTTTATTGGGTAATTTAGACATTAAATTTGACTAAATCGAACAAAAGTATATTGTACATGTCTGCCTTTTTAGCACATCACATCAGAAATGTCTCTTCTGCCGTCTATCTATTATTAAGTGTCTATCGTATTGATTAACTATAGTTTGAAATTAGAGAGAAGCAACATGAAAAATGAGTGAATTGGTGAAAAAAATTTGATATTCTGATAAAGAGAGAGGCATTTGCAATGTTTTCAAATCAGCTAGATCTGTTGTCTGAACTTAAGAAAGTATTGCAATGTAAACATGACAATTTGAAGCAAAAGATCATGATAAGTAATTATAATTTTTTTCGAAAATATACCCATTTATACCGTTATAAAAGAACTCACAAAAATATTGCAGCACAACCCTAATTAAACTGATAAAATTAATATTTGAATATATGATAATACATCAACCTGTCAAGCTTACAAAATTTTAATGGCAAAAAATAAAATAAAATAAAATAAATAAATAAACAAAAATTTGAAAGAGAAAAAAAATTCTTTCCAAGTAAATTTATGAGGGAAGAAAGGTCCAAAGGCACCCCTTTGGGGCCGCCACACCCTATCCTCTTCTTCTTCTTCTTCTACTTCTCATGGACTAATACTATACATGAATTTTAGCCATATTGAACCTCTATCTCTCTCATCTTTGCCTACCACTAGTGGTGCACCAGCCAATTAATACATTATTACTGTGTATCCTGTGGGAATAAAGAGACGAGTACCAAACCAAAGAGTTGTTAAATCCCTCTGATTAACTACTTATCCTCGAATTCGTTACAGATATAGTAATAGTATATGGCAATTGCAGCTGCAAGCTCATCCACCACTATGAGGCTCAGCCATATTCATGACCACGACGATGCCACCACCAACGAGAATAATTACGACAAGAAGAAGCAGGCAGATGATGATGATGATGGTCACGAGCAGGACATAGTGATGCCTGGGTTTCGCTTCCACCCAACTGAAGAAGAACTGGTGGAGTTCTACCTTCGCCGTAAGGTGGAGGGCAAGCCTTTCAATGTTGAGCTCATCACTTTCCTCGACCTTTATCGATATGACCCCTGGGAACTTCCTGGTAGCTATATTTGTCTATCTATCTATCCATCAATCAATCTATCTCTCATGTCATACCTAATTCCCTTCTCTTCAAGGAATCTTTAAAAATCAATTTAATCACCTCTTTCCTTCTGGTTCCCAGACGTAGATATCTATATTTATCTAAAAGCTAGCTTCCCTCCTCTTGAAGGAATCAATTCGGGCGTGTGCAATTTTATCCAATATTTAATTTCAGATATTATAAATCAATTTAAGTGATTAGTATTTTTTTCTTTAGCTTTTATCTGATGATATATTAATTAGCGGCATGTCTTGAGCAGGTTTGGCAGCAATTGGCGGGAAGGAATGGTACTTCTATGTGCCGAGAGATAGGAAGTATCGGAACGGTGATCGTCCGAATCGTGTGACTACTTCTGGGTATTGGAAGGCAACTGGGGCTGATAGAATGATCCGAACAGACAGCTTCAGATCCATTGGCCTCAAGAAAACCCTAGTCTTTTATTCTGGCAAAGCTCCTAGAGGCATCCGTACCAGTTGGATTATGAACGAGTATCGCTTGCCACACCACGAAACCGAACGATTTCAAAAGGTACGAGCTCCTTTTTCTTTCCGATTAATTTGGAGTCGGATTCGAAGAATCTCACTGTTTTGAAAACGATTTCACTACCAAACCGAAGCTCATTGGTGATGATATCCTTCCTTTTTCGTTCTTCGTTTCATGGTCAATTGAGTCAACCCCATTTTTATGGCTAGAATTCATCTTCATTTGGATCTTCCTATCTTTGGTTTCAAGCTTCACTTCCTATACATGGATCTAAAGCTATTATAACGTTCTAGCACGCCAAAGTGAAAACTCCTAGCTGCTCATATATAGTCAATGGCTGAGACTCTGAGAGCCATTTAGACTTCACACTTATCTTCATGAATCACCAAGTTTTCTCAGTCTCTTCTTCCAAGTTCAATGGTTTCCGATAAATATTTGTTTTCCAGGCTCTGAGGCATCTCTTTGCCATTAACATAAGAGAGAAAAGCCGTCTATTACGTTGATGAATCGGATTTTACTGATAATACTTTTCATGTTCCTTTAATTAGTTTCACATTTCACCAAATATTCTTAGTCTCTTCTAGGTTTTTTTTCCTCATTAATTTAGTTTCAATTGGGATTTGAATTTGGATCCTTCAGCCCTTCAGTATTGCCAAAGCTTATTGGTGTCTCGTCTTATAATTTTTTTTTTTGGCCAAAGTCTTGTAAGTTGAATGGTTTGAATTCTATGTTGTTTTGCAGGCTGAGATATGTCTTTGTCGAGTGTACAAGAGAGCTGGTGTAGAAGACCATCCCTCTCTCCCTCGTTGTCTCCCAACATCATCCAGAGCTTCACATAATTGGCACGAGAATATGCACAACGTTAACCAAATGGCTCATCAGAACGTAAGATTTCTGGGACAACAATCACAGCATCAATATCAAACGGACCAAATAGTTGATAAAATGAATGAAAATGAGGGAAGCAGTACTACCAATGCCAACAATTACCGTCCGGGACTACCAGTTGCAATGGAGGACGAAGGGTTAATGCTCATGCAGCAACCAAAGCAAGCACAACCTCAAGCGGAAGCAGCCTCCTCCTTCCCCACAGGCTCTACTTCTAATTCTTCATCGTTACCATCAAATGACAATATTAATAATGCAACAATGGTGGATGATCATCTCAATAGGCTAGTGAGTTATAATCAACAGTTACATTACTATAATAATATTAATGCTCCTCCTGCTCAAAATCATCAATATCACCCCTACCTGCAGTTCTCTAATCTTCTATTGCAGCCACAACAATCAACGGTGGCTCTTAATTCGCTTCCAAGCTTCTTCTCTGACAGATTGTGGGAGTGGAATCCAATCCCTGAGGCAACAGACCGAGACTTCAGCGACAAGTTCTTCAAGTAATGAAACATTTATACATATACATATATATATATATATATATATATATATACGGAGACACTTTATCTGTGCTGATTTTTCAAGTATGTAGGTCCTTTAATTTTCTTACTTTAATATGATCGTTTGAATAATATATTATATTGTATGACTCGTAATGATCAATATTAATTATTGGTACGTAGCACTATATTAGGGTTGTAGGTTTGAAGTTTTAATGATTTTCTTTTCCACTAGGCGTAATTCAATTTTCTTAAAGAACTAAAAATTGAGAGATCTTTGAATGGATTTGGTCTACATACATCAAGCCAATGGAAGATGGACATTCGATGACAATTACCTAACATGTTTTTGGCCCATCTCCCATTGGCTTGGTGTTATATACACCAGGTTTATCTTAAAACTTTTCTAGTAATTTTGTTTTAGTTGGTAATTTTGTGCTAAACACTTATCTATTTGTTAGATTTGCTTTTAGTTTTCAAAATACATCAAGCCAACGGAAGATGAATATATATATTTGGCGAGAATTACCTCGGACATGTCTATGGTCCCTCTCCCATTGACTTGATTTATGCACACTCGGTCTATCTTAGAATTTTTCAAGTAAGTTTTGTTTTTAGTTGGTAATTTTGTGCTAAACACTTGGTGTGTTCCAACCATATTTATTAGATTTGCTTATAGTTTTCAAATAAAATGGGGCTTTCCAATCTAAGTGTGAATAAAGTACTTTTAAGTAGAAAAATTGAACGTACATGTGCCTCTTATCCTTATCACATACACAAATTCCATATTCTCATACTATTCACTGTTAAGTTTGTGGAATTGAAAATGCCCAAATTTCAAAGGAATCTTAAGTTAGAGTGCTATAAAAGAGGGGTTGGACCCATCTCAGTAGGCGCAGCATCCAGAAACTGAGAGAATATATGGCTCTCTTATTTTTGCATCTTTAATATTGGTTGGCGAGGGGGGACTAACTAACCCCCTCCCACGACCAATTATTACTTTGTCCTTTTTGTTTCTGGCGTTTTGGATACTCGTCATGATATGCAAATCAGTCAAACTTTAGAGGGGCTAGTAAGACCCACAAGCTTAGCCATTTGCAATCTCTCAAGCTAACTACCCAATATTTGCCATTTTCTTTTTGATTTTTCTCTCTACTATGTATCATCCTCTTCACCTCCCCATAGTCATGCAAGCAATTGGTTTTGATGGATCTCTTCAACTGTCATAAAAAATCATACCAAAATATGATGGATGCAAAAATATAGGTTTTTAAATTACAATCCTTAATTATAACTCCAGTTGCAATATTGAAGGTTTTGCAATAGCATCAGACCATGACTACCAATTAAAATTACCAATAATCATTTCTTTTTACAACGATCATCGCAGATGCAATTTAAAATTGTACACGAATTAAGTCACTAGATATCATGTAGTATTACAGAGATTATGATTCATTGGAGCAAGTTCAATCCTTGCCGCTAGGTTATTGGAAAAAAAAATAGTTGATATACTTACTTGTGATCTCTCTAATTTCATTAAAATTTTATTTTGGAGCCTCTACCTTAAAAGTAGACAAAACTGTCCTCTTTCCTTCTTCTTTTTTTTCAATGATCCAATTTTACCCCTTCAAAACTTAAGACCAAATTGCTGATTGAATGCCAACTTTGACAGCCCGTTGGATTAGGCCAGAGAAACGCAAATGTCAGTGGAATACATTGCCAAAATGCATTTGTCATGTTGCTTCAAAGTACATCGGGCAAGGAGGAGGGAAAGCCTCAGCTTTCGCTGTAGCGTGCAAATGGCTACTGTGTTTGGAGCCAAAATAGGAGAAAGACCATCCTGCCCTTCATTTATTTTACTCGAGGGGCTCATCTGCAGTCTTGAATTAGAGCCATAACACCCTACGTCCATAGCTTGCTCCAACCTCACCACCACATGAATTCGTCGCAAAGGGCTCTCGGCATGCACCTGCCGCCCCTGTCCGCCATCGTCGAAGTTCCCACCCTACTTGCCACTGCAAGGAGAAGGACAACGTTATTGAGAATGTTTAATTTGCAGAACCACCTGTTAGAGAACGGAGTAAATTGAATGAAAGCCTTGTCGGAAACACGCAATCAATGACCTTCCCCTGAGCATTCCCAAAACCTAGGTCTTCAAGAGCTTGCCAGAATCAAATTCTCCCCTAAATCGTTGAAATCAGCATGTTGAAGGTTGCAATCCGAACCAGATCGATGATGTGACTCCGGCGATGAGCCTGTCCGTGGAAAGCCTTGATGAAGCAGACGCATGTCCGCATGAAAAGCCCTTCCACTTTCCTGTTTCTTCTTCGCAAAGATTGAACCTGAGAAAAGAAAGGCATTTTTCTTTTTTTTAGGGGCATTCTTGTCATTTTAACATCTTCCCTTTACTATACGTAAAATGGAACACATTCTTTTTACTTTTTATATCATATCAAATATAAATTATATAATTCCTTTAATCTCATTATTTTTTTTCAATTATATCATTAATAATTTTATGAATCAGTCAAGCCTAAATAAGTTAGTTAACGATATCACATTACTACTAATATATAAGTCAACAAATTGTTAGTTAAGTTTGGCCTTAAATTTTGGACAAATGAAGTAAAAGAAATACAAAATTGAATCATTTTAAAAATAGAATGGAAATATTATCTTTTTTTTTTAACTAGAGAGATTATGTTAAAATTTTGATGAAATTAAATATATAATGCTAATCTAACCAATATCAAGCCTAGATGAATGTAATAGATGATGTCTGAGGCATAACTAGTGTCCTTAATAGTTGGAGGAAAATCATATTTTCGTTATGATGAATAGGTCAATTTTAATTTAATTCAATCTTTCACAAATTTTATTCATTAATTTAATCACTCATTCTTTAATATGCTTTTAATATTCTCCTCCCACATCTTATATTTTTTTTTTTACGAACTTACTTATAAGCTTGTAGATTGTTGATTTAAACGTATTATATTTACGTGTCCTTTGTTAATTTACATATAATAGAAAAATATGTAGGTCATAGCAATAATTAAAATTAATCACTAAAGCCCTGTTTTAACGCTAGTTAAATACCGAATGTTAAATCCAAGGACTTGATGGCCATTTTACTTAACACTACCGTTAGGTCCATGGACCTTACAATGGTACTCATCTCCGCCATTAAGTTTATAAGACTTAATGATGATTTAAAAATCATCATCGTTAATTCTTATGAACCTAATGGCAGATATTAAATCTACCCTTAAGTCCATAATAAATAATCGCCATTAAAGTTAAGTCTTTTCTTCTTCTTTTTATAAAAAATAGAATGTCAACACCAGGGCTCTAGATTTTGTGGCTGCAATGCTCAACTCTCTAGATTTTGTACCAGTAATGTTGCAACAGCCTTGCGTCATAGCGAAAATTACTAAAATTTTTCGTGGCTTTAGGGTAGTTTGTTATGAACCATCGTTAAGTCCATGTGGTTTGATAGCGAATTCTATAACTATTGTTTAGTCCAAAGTGATTTAATGACGAAATATAGCAAACTGCTATTAAGTGTCATCGCCATCACCATTAGCATCATTGTTGCTAAAAGTTGTCACTGCTGCCGCCATTAGCAGTTCACCATTTTTCCCTAGCTCAATTTCTTGCCAATCATCATCAAGGAAGCAACCTTGCCAAAAAGTTACATTTTTGCGGGGTTTTGATTAGGAGATCAAGCGACTCGAGAATATTCTAGAATATTATTTTGACTTTTAATGGTGGGTTTCTTCTTCTGCAATTAGGGGGCATTCGAAAATTAAAACTGACTCTCTTCTCGAAATAGTAGCAAAGGAATAGAAAACAATTTAGAAAAACTGATAGGTAATTACCACGAGCTCTCCTCTATTTTGGCCTTAAATGCATTCTGTTTTAGCTTTGTTGTACTGTATAAGAAGCATACTGCTGATTTGGTATAATCCTAGATGATGCTTCACTTGTGATGCTTATGGTTGTGCTGGTTTATTTGTCTAGTTTAATGGAAGAAATTATTGTTTTTTGTTAATTCTTGAATTAATAAGCTTGGGTGTGACTCATGTGAGTGTATATGCTCCTAAGATAGCATGAATATGATACCATATTCATGTGTCTTTTATTTTGTATCCTAGTTTTTTTTTTTACTAACCAAAAAATTACATTCTTCTTGTTGTCTTTCTAATGTTTATTTTTTTTATTTGGTATAAATTTTAGTAATAGGATATGGAAAATTTTATATCTTTGGGATTAGGTGGGCTTTTGATTCTTCTCGTTCTTTTTTTCATTGCGAATTGCATTGCTTTTCTCCCAAAAACCCAGATCAAAACATCCCTATCCACTTGCAAAATAGACATATTAAAGTATATCAATAAAATGAAACATAAGCTTTAAAACAACAGAAATGCAAATATGCTTCTCCATGTACTTACGAGGGTGGTAAGGGAAGAGCCTTGAAGATATTGAAAAGTTTAGGCTTCTTGGAGTAAATGAGATCATGTGGGATAGGTGTCGTCGAGACCATGTAAGTACATATATATGCGGTCTCTTGAGATTTTGTTTAGTGGTTTTCTTAGGATGTAAGTACATATGTTATCTCTTCTATTATAATAAGCACTTGCATATCTAATTTGAAACTTTTCTTGTTTTAGATTATGAATGATGTCAATTACTTTTAAATACAACTACTCGTTAGTAAGTATAAGTATTACATAAATAATATAATAATAAATAGAATATTATCCTATGAGGATTTGGTAATCGAAAACTATCAAGTACTAAAATTTATATTCTAACTTAAATCAAACAAATTAATTTCAAGTATGTATAAAAGCAACTATAAAATTGCAAAATTCAAACAAAACAAAATTTAGGCTATTGAGTAATTCAATACAAGAAGAAATCAAGGATTATTAATTTCACTTGTATTTCATAGAGACCCAAATTATCTCCTTTTATCTTGTTTTTTATGGTGATACATGCTAATCTAACATTTTAATTTATCTACAAGCATTTCTTTTAAAATCACCTATAGGCATATTTTTAGCTAATTTTACAACCCCTTATAAAATAAACCACCAAGCATTTAATATCACAATTCTTGATTAGGCTATGCGAGACCAATGAGTAATTTCTATTTCATTGGCAAAACTGTCCATTTAACTTAGCAAGTTTCAAATATACACAAAACTCAATTGAGGGTCCAATTCCAATATTTCTTTTCCAAGTTCAACTAAAATACCACATCTATTCAATTGGTGGCCAATCAATTAGAAAGGATGAAACACAAAACTAAATAAACATATATTTATCATTAATAACAAGAAAAGAGGGTAAACAAGCTCTAATCTATACAATGGTTTATAATATATCCTTGATACAAAGTTTTAACCACTCATTACAAAGTAAATAATCAACAAAACCAAAGTATATGACAGCAACATCAAATAAATGCAAAGATAAAAAGTAGAGAAAACTAGAGATGAATCTTGTTTTCTCTCAACCTAAGCCTTTCTCTTGCTACTTAAGTGACTTCATAGCTCCTTTAGCCTTTAGGAATACCTAAAGTGGTAGCTTGTTCATGAAACCCTCAAGAACCCTTTTAAAAACCTTCAAAATCAAAGTAGAAAATTCTATCATTTTGGAAAAGTTGTGACTAGCACAATAACTAAGAATCTATAGTCCCAAGAAAAAATGAAGAATGGTTTCAAGTTATTTATGAAAAATGGGACAAGAATCATCCTCACCACTCCATCTAGCAATTCTAATCTTGATAAGTAAATGATCGTATAAAAGAATCCAAGTGAAAATGCATAAACTTTGGGGACCCCTCCAATTCCAAAGGATCTCCCAAATTAAATGTTTATAGTATCCCATCTAATAAGATGGGCATTCTTGGTGTGCTCTGTAACATTCAGTCCCTCTGTATATGTGAGAAACGCGACGTTCGATTTTTCTGTAAATGTCATAAATGGACCAGATATAAAAGAAAGTCCTCGAAATAGAAGGGATTTAGGCCAACTAAAATTAGGATAAAATTTTAAATATTAAAAAAATGAGGATTTGAGGTTTAAGATACTTAAAAACTAGAGTTAGAAGAGCTCAGAAAATTTGTTGAAGGAAGTAGGGATATTTTTGTAATTTCTGAAAAATTTTGAAAACTCACAAAAGGGTTTTTTAAATGAAAAATTTGAACTTTTTGAGGTTCTCAGAGGCTCTGAATACCATGGGAACCCCTAGAACAGTTGAAACCCCTCCGGTGAGCGATTTCGATGATCAGTTGATCGAAAATTTGACTGAATAGTTCGGAATAATTTCAAATTCTTTTTTAGTGATTCCAAAGGCAATTATTATGATTAAGAGCCCAAGGAATATGATGGAAAAGACGGTTCTTCGAAAGGAGTTGAAATGAGCCCAAACGAATAAAACTACGAAGAGGGACTAAATTACAAAATTTAAAAGTTGCTTAAATGAATTCCTAGGCTTATAAAAACGTCCCACCTCTGGTCAGATCTCCTCACCAACTCTCCCACATGTTAAAATAGAATTAAGAAGGGCAAAGAGTGGCGCACAAGAGGGGAGGCCAAGGAAGGAAGAAGATGCTTTAAAAAGTGTAAGTTTTAGCCACTTTTTCCTACTCCTTGCCTTGTTAAACTTCTTCCCCTCTTCTTCCTTTTCCTTCTCATGGTTTTGGCATTTAATTTGGTGTTAATATATGGATCTTTTAGGAGAGGGAAGAGAGGATTTGAGAGAGTTCTTGGTAGCATAAGGAAGTTCCCTTGGAAAGCTTGTAAACAAGGTAAGCAAAGTGGGACTTTATTGCTTCTTCTTGAATTTCTTTTACTTTATGGTTTTGGCCGAAATAGGGGCTGTATAATAGGGGTCCAATTCTGGTCTAAACATGATAGTAAGTGAGGCTTTAAGGCATGAGGGATCCAATAAAGCAATTAGGGATCAAAATGAACCATTAGAATCCAAGATAGCAAAGTTAGGGATTCTTGAACATTTGGCAAAATCTGATTGGATTCAAGAATTTCCTAACTTATGTAAGTATTTGTTTGAGTTCCCAAGACCCCTAGGAAGGCTCCCAAGTGCCTCTCCCTTCAAGGAAAAATTGCAAACTCCATGAACCTGAAATTTTTGTATTGTCTCGGCTAAGCATGGGGGGAGTAGCTAGGGAGTGTTTTAATTTACTCCAAACTTATTTTTGAGTCATATATGATGGAAGAGGATAGAAGGAAGCCTTGAAAAAATTTTAGAAACTATAGATAGTGAGATGGAGGTGTAGCCTCCATAATATAGCATAATGAAGTAACTCCTAGCTAGACTCCTTAAAATAATTGTGTGATGACTCTAAGAGATCTAAATAGAGTCAAGAATCATAGATTAAAAGAGAGAAGGGAGCCAAGATCATGAATTTTTGTAGTTGCTTCATTAAGTGCCTTATGGAAGCATAATGAAGCCATAAAACAAAGTAGCATAATGTAAAGTGTGTATAATGCTGAAGCTTGTTCCCATGAATAATTCATGTTTCTTTTGGTGTGTCTAGGCTAAGAGAAATGATCTCCACCTTCTTGGGTGTGTGAAGTCAAGGGAGAGGACTCAAGGTTTAAGGAAAAAGTGTGTAATTGCTTCTAAGGTAGGTCCCTCCACCTTCCCTCATGTGTGGATGTGTGTTTAGCTTGCTTTAAAATGTGTATATATGTATTTTCAAGCTATGAAAAGTATGCTAGCATGCCTTTATATGCCATGATTCTTGATGCCATATTATGCTTCCAAATGAGTACATGATGTTTATTTGAGTTTGCTTGAGTGTGGAAAGGCCAAGAACTCTTCACCATGGTGAGGATGAGCCAAAAACCCTTGAGCTTAGTTGAGACAAAGTAAAGAGTCTCCCAAAAGCAAAGTGGGCTCCCAAGAGTATAGTTGAGTCCAAAACTCTTAAAGAATAAGTAAGGCAAGTCCAAAATCTATGAGGAGAAGTGTGAGGCCAATTCAAATACTTAGTGAGCTCTTGAATGTCTTGCATGATTAGTTCATATGCTAATTTTTCTTTTAAATGTCCATGATTTCCATTTTCTCCATGCATGCATTTGTAAAGCTTGTTTTGCACATATTATGTATGATTGAATGGGAGATGAGCTATTGGGATTTTTTGAATTTCACTCCCTCCTCTCCAATGATCTAACATGCTATGTGGACCAAGTAGCTATGCCAATGGGAGCCAACAACAATGAAGAAGGAAGATTGATAACTATATGTCTAGTTTTATTCTTTTTAGAACCATAACGATGCTTCATAATGTATATAATGTTATAAATGGTCTATGGCCCTTGGGACATGTGTAAATATGATATTATGTGATGTTTAAAGGTATGGATATGATGTACGAACTCTAGCATATATGTTGAGTATGTAATGCCCAAGTATGTAATTTGAAAGTTTCATGGAAATGTGCATATGTGAAGATGAAAAGGCCAAAATGAGATGCATAAGGTTTGAGACCATTTGGGCAGCTCACACAAGTCTTAAATGTACTTTTAGACTTGCCCAAAAAGTGCCACAACCAAGGAACAACCATTTGGTAAGTTTGGTACCCCATATAGAGTCAAATTTGATCATAATTGAACCCTATATCACTTTTTAGCCAAATGAGTTAGTCTTGATTTGAGATTTGGCATGCAATTAGGTCTCATTAAGAACTTTTTGGGAAGCTAAAGATTATAATTTTTAGAGGTCTACAAAATATTTGATAATTTTTTAAAGTTGGCAATTTTCATAGTTTCTGGTTTGCTGCACTATTCATTTGGTCCGAAATTGTTTTCTATCACACAAGGCTTAAATGATGTCCAATTGCCACGAAATTTTATACATAAAAACTAGACATTCACAATGACTTATAACTAGAACCACCTAATTTGGTGGTCTAGAGAGGGAGATATGAAGTTTTGAAATTTCTGTCTAGTATCAGTAATTTTGCCCAACTAGAGGTATTGTTCCATTGAATTTCGAAGTCTGGGCTTGATGAACTAATCTAAAGATATTTTTCCTCTCTAGTTAATATCCATAGCTTTCCATATTAGTATCATGTGCATAGATTGGATTTTTGTGAAATTAATTAGACATTTTCAAAATTTTCTGTAGAATTCTGTAATAGTTCCAAAATTCAATCGGACCTTTAGATAATTTTAGATGTCAAACTTCCTCTATGATAAATGTTATACTCTAGACGTATTTTTAATGCAAAATATACATTCATAACTTTCTAGAATGACTAAGATTACATAATTTTAATTTTTATGGATTTAGTTATGATTTTTCAAAGTTTGGGCAAGAATAAGAGGCTAAATCTGGCTGAGAATGAACCTCCATATGCCATGCTCCATTTCGGTTTCCATGAGTTGTGGACATAATTTTGTGATGCAAATGAGTTGTTTTGATGTAATTAAATATGAGGATGTATAGTATGAGCTCACATAGTCCACGTGACACCGAATGAAATTTTTAAATATGAAGCAACGCGAAAATAATCCTATTTTCCTTGTTTTTTCTATGGGAAACTTATATAGTTCATGATATTTGCCCTTTAAAAGCATGGGATGAGCTAGAATTTATGGTGTTTCATGCTCACTATCACCTTACATAAGTTTGCACTAAAGCTACTCACATTTATTAATAACTCTAGTAGGGATTTCATTATTTTATATGTGGTAAAATGGGATATTAGCAACAACTAATTGAGTTAAAGTGATTCTACCATTAAGAGAAAGGCATTATTTTTTCTAAACACTAAGTTTCTTTTGAACTCTATCAATAATATGCTTATAATTCTATAAGATGCCTTTCCAAAGATGTTGGTCCCCAAATTATTTTCCAATGCTATTAACATATTTGAAGCCACATTTTATGACAAAACTCTTTGCTTTATTAGAGTCGATATTTTTGGAAAAATAATTGCTAGTTTTTTCTTTCTTTATCTTTTATCTTGAAATCTAACAAAATCAATAGAGGTAGTTTATAACATAGTTAAGTTGATTTGAATTAGCTTCAACAGAAATTAGGAGATCATCTATAAGGAGAAGGTGAAAGATCAAAAGGCCATTTCTACCACCCATCATAGGACACCAATGACGTTGCTCAACCTTCTTAGAGATAAGGTAAGTAGCTTATCAACACATAACCTAAAGATATATGGGGATATATGATCACCTTGATGAATTTCTCTTATGGGGAAAAGCTATTTATCAAACCCCCATACCATTAAATTTTAAATTCAAAATACAAGACTTGTGCTATAAAAGTCAAAATACAAGACAATATTAGAAAAGATTTTTGGACACCCAATTTCTTAAAGGACTTGTGCTGAAAAATCCTAATTAAGCTAATCTTATGCCTTCTCAAGATAAACTTGAATAGTCATAAAACTCCTTGTCCCTCTCATTTTATCCATAGAGTATATCATTTCTTGGGCAATGATAATGTAGTCCTGAATTGTACCTTCTTAGAATAAAACTCACTTAAAAGGAAGAGATCAAATAAGGGAGAAGTGGTTTTAGTTTGTTAGGCAAAACTTCAATAAGGATTTTATGGACCACATTGCAGAGGGCAATTGGTCTAAATTGATGAATAAACTTTAGGCATTCATCTTTAGTCGTAAGGACTAAAAGCTTATTATTGAATTGCTTAATCAATTCTCCATTTAAAATAATATAATTTTGGTAGCAGATGTTTTGAAAATATTTTTTAAAATTAATTTCTTTTTAATATCATCATGGGCATAGCTTTTGGTGTAAGTTGCATCAACACATTTATTAGCCAAAAATAACAAGGATTCAAGTGATAATTGCAATAACAAGAAGAATCATAATGACATTGATACCAACTCGGATCCTTTCCATTAAGTAGTCATTACTTAAATTTTTTTAATTTACACCCTCTAGATTGATATGAAGAGTCCAGATTTTATAATTTTTTATTTATTTTGACAATTTTTTTTAAAGAAAGTAAAATGTAGAATAAAATTAGTCTTATAATTGCAAACTTCAAAACAAATGATGATTGAACTTAAAAAAAAAACTTAAAATTCAAACCATTCGTGTCAAATCTAAATGGTCCAAATTAAGGTAATTGAGCAATCGACCAATTGCTAAATTAACCAAATTTGTTTTATATTGATATTCATAGTTAGAACTAGAGGCAAGTGGCTAGCACAAATCTTGTTAGTAACACTTATGCTATGTTTGGCACATGATAATGATTTTTATAGGAATGGGTCTTGATATAATAAAATCTTATTACCTATAATTATATTTGGTATGATATGGAAAGAAATGAACATTCCATTCTTATGTTTGGTACATAAAAATAATGCAAGAATGAAAAAAAAAAAAAGCTTAATAAATGACTATAATACCTCTACTTTTTTTTTTAGTTTATAAAAAATATTTATTGAATTATCAATAATAGAAAAAGTATTAAAATATTTTTTTTATTTTTTTGAATTATCTATAGTCCAAAGAAAGTTTGTTCTAAGCCACGAGAGCATTTAGCAAATGGTGGTCCCAACTTAAGCATGATTTGCATAAAAAATGGACATGCTTAAAGGCTACAAGTCAATTGAAGCATTTTCATTAAAGGCTACAAACATGATCTGCATAGAAAATGGATGAAGGCTATGTCTCATTTGACAAGGTCAATTTTGTCATTTTATAACTGATTCCTAGGAGTGGTTCTTGTTCAATAAAATATTAGATGGAATCTTAAGTTCCCAATTTGCGAGAATGGGATAAACTAGGGAATGAGAATGGATAACCAAATCGTCCTACCAAATATGCTTATTTATAAATCTTATTCTCATTCCAATTTCATGGGAATGAAGATTATTGTTGATACTTATGTCTCATTTGGTATACGGAATTTTTAGTGATAAAAATAGAAAAAAATGAATGAAATGTAATAGAATGAAATAAATTATGTTTGGTATTAGTAAAAAAAGAAATGAGTGATATTTATATTTCGTTGTTTGGTTGGATAAAATTGGAATGGAATCAAAAGTAATAAAAGTGAAATGACCATAATACCCTTACATGACAAAATGACAAACTCCACCTACGTCACATCCCACAATAATATCGCGACGCTATATATATATGTATGTATGTATATGTATATGTAATTTATGATTACGAGGCGACTATGTTCTAGCTATCTTTTTCATTTTCATCTCTTTTGTAGGCTACCACCCATCTAGTTATCATTTCTCCACTAAAGGCTTTTTTGCAATTCTCTTTCACAAAATTGAGATAGGTATGCTGTTTGGCTTTACAATGTAGGTTGGATTGGCATCTACTTGTCTTATTTTTATGACTTGATCTTTTATTTTTTATTTATTTTTAGTGAAAATTGTAGAAGAGCTAAAAGGAAAGATTTTTTTTAGGGATAGTCTTAATTTTTACTTCATGATAATATATATTATTATTTTTTCATTGTTTATTTACTATAATAAATATATATATCACAATAATATGCTATTTGTAATGATTATTAGGCAAGATTTGTTTTTAGAATAATTAACCAAATATTAAGAATACTTATAATATTTGCTATTGTTAATAGGAGAAATGGCTATATATAAGTTATGATAAAATTTATCTTACATGTTGTACAATATATATATATATATATATGTAATATGTGAAGCATGCCATCTTGAGTTAATTGAGGTTTATTTTAATTTAATCTAGTAACCTGGAGCATACTAAAACCACACATAAACAAAGTGGGTATAAGAAAGAGCTAGTCCATCTTGCAAAACTTCAACCTAGTTTCTAACACACCAAAGCTATGCTTGAATCCTATAAGAATCATGGACAAAAGCTCCAATATGCACATTCTTATATAAAGACTTTGAAGGATTATACTAAAGCAAAATTAATCTTTTCTGTCCAAAATTGTATTAAATTAAAGAACCATCTTGCCATATTGTTTGCAAATTACGCAGAAGCTAAAGAAATTCTTATAGACGCATCTGTGACTATAGCTAATGCAAGTTATTTGAGAGATGAAAAAGTTACCTTGCAATAGTGTAACACCTGATTTACCGAAAAAGAGCAAAGAATGTGCGATTTTTTCAAAGGAAGTCTCCTAAAGCAATGGGATAGCAACTAAATAAAATTTAAATAATAATCTAGACCCCTAAAAATGAGGATATGAGACTTGAATTACCCAAAAAAATGAGTCAGAAAAGCTAGGAAAACTTTGCCAAAGAATGTGGGGCAATTTCGTAATTTTTGAAAAATTTGAAAAACTCATAAGAAGGCTTTTTAAATAGAAAATTTAAGCTTTTTAGGGTTTTCAAAGGTCTTGAAAATTATAGGAACCCCTAGAATAGTTAAAACTCCTCTGGTGAACGACTTCGGCAAAAGATTGACTAAAATTTTGATCGAATAGTTTGAAATAATTTTAAATCTAATTTGCATAAAACCAAAAGCAATTTATAAGTTAAAGGACCTAAATTTTATGATGGAAAGGCCAATTCTTAAGAAGGAGTTGAAGTGAGGCCAAATGGAAAAACTATGATTTATGAACTAAAATGAAAAGTTAAAAAATGTATTAACTTTACTTTTTGCTTCTTAAAAATGTCCAGCCACTTGCTCCACTCTTTCACCCAATGTATTGCTGGTCTAGACAGAACTAAGAGAGAGCTTCCAGGGCACACAAGAAGGAAATGAAAGAAGAAGAAGAAAGGCCAAGGAAAAGGTAAAAATATAAGACAATTTCATGCTTCTTCCTTCCCTAGCCTTATCTTCCTCTATTTTCCTTTCTTTCCCCATGATTTTGATGAGTTAATTGAAGCTGATATATGTCTGATTCAGTGGGAGGAGGAGAGGAATAGAAGGGGAAGCTTAGAAGTTTTGAAAAGCTCACTTGAAAGGACTTGAATACAAGCTAATTCCATAGCCTTTTGTAACGCCAGTACGTTGTAAAAACACCAAAACGCCCCAATTTGAAAAGTAAGTCCCCTGAAATGAGTTATGCAAGGCCAAATAAAATTTGGATAAAATTTTAAATAATAAAAAATAGGGATTTGAGCTTTAAATTTCCTAGAAACCAAGGTCGGAGTGATTCAAAAAATTTGTCGAAAGGCTAATGATATTTTCATAAATAAGTGTAATTTTGGAAAAACACCTAGGAGGACTTTTTAAATAAAAATTTTGAGTTGCCCAGGATTCTCAGAGGTCCTAAAAATCATGGGAAGCCCCGGGACTGGTGAAACCTCTCTGGTGTACTTTTTCCAACGTCGATTGACCCAAACTTTGATCGATTTGTTCGGGAAGGTTTTAGCTCCGATTTGAGTGATTCCAAAGGCATTTTATTAAATTAGGAACCTAAATTTTATGATGAAAAATACAGTTCTAAAAAAGGAGCTAAAATGAATCCAAACCGAAAATGCCATCATGAAGGGCAAAAATAAAAACAAATGATGTTAAAGAAGCTTCTTAGTCCTTCTTAAAAGTAATGTTTCCTCTCCTCCTACTTAGACCAACTTTCCTTCTACCCAAATTTCAAAAAAGGAGTGGCTGTCTTAGGCGCACAAAGAGGGGGAGAAGAAGGAGGAAGAAAAGCCAAGGAAGGTAAGAAAAAGTTAGGATTTTCATACTTCTCTTGAAACTTCATTCTCCTCTTCTTGCTTTATCTTTCCATGGTTTTAATAAAAAATTTTGTGCTGGTTTGGGGTAAGACCAAAGGAGATAAATTCAAAATTCAAGGAGGAGGAAGAGGGAAGAGGGAGGACTCTTAAAGGAAGCTTGATTTCAAGGTAATTTCTCCTCCTTTGTTACTTCTTTTTCTTCTTCTTTTCTTCCATGGTGGGACGCCTAAAACAGAACCATGAAAGGAGAAAGTTTCTATTTTATAATCAATAAGAATTCACCTAATTAGACCATGGGAAGATGGAATACACTGAAAAAATGCATGAAAAGCTAGTAGAATTCAAGTTAAAAAAGTGTAGGGTTCTTGAGCATAATCTAAAATCTAGGTTGATTCAAGAATTTTTTATCATATATGAGTATTTTTTTTAGTTTTTAAGACTCCTAAGGAGCCTCCCACATGCCTTATCTATTAAGAAAAAATTTCAAACTCCATAGGTTACTAATGAAGGCATATTTCGACCAAGACCCATAGAACTAGCTAGGAGATGTTTTAAATTGTTCCAAGCTTGATTTGGGACTTTATATGATAAAAGAAGATAGTAGAAACCCTTGAAAAAAAAATTAAAAGCCTTAGGTTAGGAGATGAAGCAATGGCTTCCATAATATAACCTTATGAAGCAACATATACCTAGGTTTGTGAAAGTAAGTGTGTAATGGCTTCAAGGACGTTAAATGAGGTCAAGAGGTCTAAATATGGCAAGAGAATGGAACCAAGAATTTTAATTTTAGTAGTTGCTTCATTAGGTCATTAATGGAACTATATTGTGACAAAGAACAAAGTGTATTCTTAAAAGTGAGTTGGATGTCATAGCTTGTTTCAAAAGTATAATTGAGTGTTGTTTGTTGTGAATAGGCCAAGGAAATTTAACCCCACCTCATTGTGTTTGCGGAACCAAAAAGGAGAAGGAACAAGCAAAGTAAAACTTGAATTTACATCAAGGTACCTCTCCACCTTTTATTGTTGCATTTTCTTGTTACATATGTGTCATTGTGTGCTTGTGTGTATATTTATATGTTTGAGACCTGCCACTTGATACCATGTTGCTATTTTGGTACCAATATGCTTTCTTGAATGTCGTTGAATTATGAAAATGGCTCATAAGGGTGAAGTAGTACCAAAATTCCCTTAATGTCAATGAAGAGATGCCAAAAGTCTCATTGCATGGGTGAGGCAAAGCCAAAAGTCCCTTGGATGGATAAGACTAAGTTAAAAGTCTCTAAAACTAAGAGTGAGGCAATCCAAGAGTCCTAGAAATAGGGTGAAGCCAAACCAAAAGTCCCTAAAGCTCATTCTTATGCTTGATATATGAGTTTGTGACATAACAATGCAAAAGTTGAATGCTTTATAGATTGATTAGTTACATACTTATACCCTTGACATGTTGTATGCCTTGAAAATGTACTTGAATAGGTGTATGATCTATTAAGATTCAATGAATCTCGTCCTCTCCTTTCTCTCATTTTATATGATCTAGGTGGAGTTCAAGATCCAAAGGATGGAAGCCAAGGAGCTTAAATATCCACCTCTTGACAAATTTTGCTAGTTTTGATATACTAGAATGTCAAAGTATATATGTATATGTTATTTTTGAGCCATGACATCTTGATCAAGTGTAAAACTATGTAAAGATAGTATATATAACAAAAAAAATAGAGCTAAATGAATGGAAATGTGCCATTTAACCCTTTGGGAGCCCACTTGTGCATGTATGTTTATAGAAGTGACATGATGAATTTAAGTTGCATGATGATTCAGACCTTATGAGAGAATTATTTATGCTACATTTATGCTTCCAAAGTTTATCAAATGTGTGTGGAATAATATATGACTCATTTGGACCAAATTTGCCCTTTTGTTGAAACCAAAAGTGTTATAATCTTGAGCTATATCAAAGTATGACCAAATGACCTCTTCTTGACTTGAAATTTGGCATGTAATTAGATCTTGCCTAGGGATTTTAGGGAAGCTAAAAACTAGGTCATTTGGAGGTCTGTGAAATTTTCTATAATTTTTCAAAGTTGGTATCAGAAATTCGGATGCTGAAGTAGTATTCATTTGGTCAGTTGTAAAATTGTGTCATCTGAAGGGCAAACGTGGTCTAATGGATAAAAAATTTTATAGGTAGAAACTAGACATTTACAGTAACTTGTAGCAACTAGAAGCACCTCATTTGGAGGTCTAAGCTAAGAGATATAAAATTTTGAATTTCTGGAACAGCAACAATAGCGCAGCATGACCTAAGTCATTATTCCATTGAATTCCAGTGGCTAAACATGTCTACTTTGGTCTGAATTCATTTTTATCATAAATATAACATCCATATCTTTCCAAATTGATATCATTTGCATGGATTATATTTTTTTAGAATTAATTGGATATTTTTTAAGTTTATAGTAAACACTTGCATCAGTACCAGTAGCTGTTCGAACATTTGCAACTTTTTGAATATCAAACGCCTTCTGTGTTATGTTTCATGGTCTAAACATATTTTTAACATAAAATAGACATGTGTAGCTTTCTAGAATGACCAAGAATGCATGATTTCAAATTTTTTAGAATTAGTTATGATTTTCCAAAGTTTGTGACAGAAATGGCAAAATTTTGGCTGAAAATATAAATATGAGTTTGATGCTCCCCTTTGATTTTAACGAGTTGTAGGCCATTTATGGTGATGTAAATGAGTTGTATTTATGTAATTAAATATGAGAATATAATGTATGAGCTCACATGGTCCACATGACATCGAATGAAATTTTTATACACGACACAATGCTAAATGAGGCATTATTTTAATGCCATTTTTCCATTCCCTTTATGCAATTCATGATGTGATACTTAGAAATGGTAGGAAGCAAGTTAAAAATTATGGTGTTACACCTTTCATGCTTCTTTTGTTTGTTCTTCTTCCTTAAAGTTTTGATTAGACCTAGCCCAAGTGGGAGGAGTTGAATTTTGACCATATCAAAGGAAGAACAAGTGTTTTAGAGTATGGGAATTTAGAATAAGCAAGTGGAATAAAAAAGAGAAGCAAGAAATTTAAGTTGGCACAACTTGGGGTTTTGAAACAAATGATGAAATCTGATTTTTTCTAGAGATATTCTAGCTTATGTAAGATATGGTATGAGTTCTTTAGATCTTTAGGAAACTTTACATGAGCCATTCTCTTCAAGAAAAATTACAAAACTTCATGGGTGCCATTGGTGGTGTGGGTCTCGGCCTAAGCAACCCCATGTATCTAGGGAGTGTTTTAAATTATTCTAAGGCTAAAAATGGACTAAATATGATGGAATAATATCAAAGGAAGTTTTAGAATAAATTTAGAAAGTATGGGTTGTAAGATAGAGGTGTAAGCTCTATAATGAGATATAAAGAAACAACTTATAGTTAGACTCCTTAAAATGAAATTATGATAGCTCCATGGAGTCTAAATGAAGTCAAGAGACTTAGATTGAAGAAGAAAAAGGAGCCAATATCATGAATTCCAATAGTTGCTTCATTGTGTCTTATATGGAGCTATTATGTAGTCATATGAGAAAGTAGCCCTCTATAAAGTTTCTATAAAGCTAGAGCTTACTCCAATGATTGAATCATGTCTCATTTGATGTGTCTAGGCCAAGAGAATCAAGTGCCACCTAGTTGCATGAGCTTGACCGAGGAAGCAGAGTTCAAGAGAAAAGTGTGATGTTCTTACTTCAAGGTAGTTCTCTAACCTTTCTCACATGCATTGCTTAGTTGATTTCTTGTCATTGAGTACTTGTGTGTATGTTTGAATTATGAGAAATGTTTCTAGCCAATGCTTACATGTTATTGTACCATTATGTTCTTTGAAATGAGTTTATGAATGTATTTTGGCTTGAATGGGTATCAAAAATCCTTTAACATGGGTAAGGATGAGCTAAAAGTCCTTAAGATTAGGTGAGAGAAAGATAAGTCTTGAGAAGAGTGAAACTTAGTTAAAAGTCCCTTGAAAATAGGTGAAGCAAATCTAAAAGTCCCTAAAAAGTTAGGTAAGGCTAGACCAATACCTTTGCAAGCATATGTTTGATATGTATGAGTTCAAATGACCAAGAAAATGTTTTATGTATGTTCATGAGAGATTTATATGACATGCATGCATTCTTTGACATATATATGTTTAAAAGGATAAAAAGTTATTGAGATTCTTTGAATCTCACTCTTTCCTTTTATATGACTTGCTATGTCCAGGTGAGCCAAGTGGACTAATGAATGGAGGCCAAAAGTCTTGAAACATGACATTTTGACAAATGAGTAATGAAATAGGCATTTTCCTAGTATTTTGAGGTAAAAAAATGTACCCATATGATGTATATATAATGTAGATCATTAAGCATGTTCAAGAGTATGTAGACATGATGTATGTACCTATTTTGGAACCATATGAATGAATATGTAAGTTCCTGCCATCCATGTGCTAATATATACATGTGTATAAATGGGAGTGGTATGGTGAGATTGAGCTCTATGATGATTTAAACCATTTGGTATGCTTCCCTAGGTTGTAATTTTACTTTGGGATGTGCTCAAGTGGCCATGGAATCATAAGAAGGTCATTTGATACCCATTAGAGTCATTTAGAAGCAAAATTTAACTATAAACTAACCCTGAACCCAAATCTAACCAAATGAACTAGTCTTGACATGAAATTTAACTTATAGAACTCATCTAGAAATTTTCATAGAGCTAAAGAATAGCAAATTTGGAACTCTAGAAAATTTATTATGATTTTTCAAAATTTTCCAAATTATGTAAAAATGGTAAAGTTACTGTGCTAATGGTTAGTTTCTATTCCAGGGTCTCTTAGGGGACAAATGAAATCCAATGTTTATAAAATTTAATACACATAAATTATATATTATAAGCTTTACGTAGCCACTGAGAACACCTCATTTGGAGCTTTGTAGAGGGATAACCAAATTTTTAAAGTTGCATGATGGTACCAGTAATGCAGTACAACCTTTAGTATTGTTCCATCAATTTTTGTGAGTTAAATGTCTTTTCTTGATCTAGAACTATTTTTAATCATTAGTTAACATCTAGAGCTTTCAAGAAAGCTGTCATATGCATGATTTTGATTTTTTTAGAATTAGTTATAAATTTTTAAAATTCATATCAGAAATTTGTGATAGCAACCTGAGGCTAAAAATTCTGATATGATGTATATGGTTCCAAACCCATTAATGTTGAGATGAAATGTGATGTTTTTTACTTGTATAGTTATGTTATAAATGGAAAATGATATTGATGAGCTCATATGATCCATAAAGCATAAAATGAATTAATTGAGTCTTACATAACACAATTTTATCCCATTAAAGATACTATTTTCTTGGAATTGTATAACAAAAAACCTATGGGATATAGAGTAAAAGCTAGAAAGCTAAGGTATTACAAATAACATGTTAAAGAAGCACTTAAAAATGCCAATGAATTAGTATATAACTAAGTATATGTTAATTTAATTCTTATTAAGTTGATAAAGTATGAGAAACTTATTATTATATTGCTTAATGTACTATAATTTTTTTTAATTTCTACTACACAAATTTAATAAACTCTGTTTTATTGAACTTGACTTCTAAAATTGAAGTCCAAATCTTGGTTATCTGTTTGTAATTATCTAATTATATACATAAATGTGCGTGTGTGTGTGTGTAGATATACTAATCATCCAATTATATGCACATTTTTGTTCATAATTTTTATAATATAATTAGCTACAATTACTTGATCTACATGAAGTCAGTTAATTGGATAAGTAAGTTTTGATAAATATATATATGTATGTATGTATGTATGTATTATATTTTATATAATATAATTTGTGCACATAATTATATATATATATATATATATATATATATATATATATGTATATTTTTGTCAAATTTAACCTTAACGCATAATTATATATAATTACATTACTATATATATAAAATAAGTTATTATATATAGGTATTTCATTTAATAACTTATAAATTACATATTTATATATTATTATATTTATAATTACTTAAATTCAAAAAAGGACAAAAAAGAGTTGATATATTATTATATAAATATATCTACTTACATATTTGTAGAAAATGACCAAAAAACAAAAATGTCCATTCACGTAAAGATATGTTGTCTTGCCTTCATGTGACATATCATTGTTAAATGTTTTAGCCTTCATGTGACTTCTACCATGCCATGTAGGAGTGAAGGCTTTAAAGGAGGGAACCAATAAGGCTAAAATTTGCAATGGATTAGTGTGAAATATGTAGTTTTTTGTGCCTTTCTTCACATGAATATGCAAAGAAGTTATAACTTTTCAAGTGGGCATGGCAGATCATGTGAAACTCAAGGAAAAAAATATGATGCAACTAAGATATTTATAGGTTTCTCATCTTCTTCTTGGTTTTCAATCTCTTGCATTTAAACACGCTTAGTTTTATTGAGATCATGATAAGATTATATGTTTTGTATATTCTCTGTAATTATCTTAAAAAAGAAATGTATGTAGCTCATATTTTTTCCATCTTCTTCTCATCTTATGCTCTTTTTAAATGGATAAAAACATGGAGCAGTTTTGTATTCCCAAATTCAAGAAGGAATTGATATGGGCAAACAAATTATTTACCCAGTTAATGAAACAGGGCATGTGTTTTTAGTTAGATATATGAAAATAATTACTTTAAACATGGTTTTATTATATTTATTGACTAGGTTTATGCTCAGTAGTGATGAGGTTATTGAGTATGTTGTTGTTATGATTAAATATAATTATTTGGGGCCTTATAACAGTTGGAAAGAAGTTTTTAAAATGATCAAACAATTATGGTTTTAAGAATTTCAGGTAAATTTTATATTTAATGTGCCACAAAGTTATTTTTTGCTGTTGTGAAATGTTAGTATTTAAAGATACTTTTGCCTTTCTGATTGACAGAAATATTGTGTGTGGACATTGAAAGATCATCTTCAAGTTTATAAGAATTTCAAAGATTAACAGGGAATCAATTAAAGGATTTAATTCATTATGCTTAAGATAAAAAAAGAGGCCTCTGTAGATTAAAGAGCATATCTAAAATGATTCACGTGCTGGTAGACTTGATTACAGGTTGCTTGATAGAAAAATTTGCAAAAAATTTAGGCCCAACCTAATACTATTCACTACATAATTAGGCAAGACTCGACAAAGTTAAAAATAGACTAAACCCAGCTTGACCTATTTTTTTTAATTAATTTTTTATATTTTTTTTAATTTTAAATACTAGATATCTCTATTTTATCACTTGTTAGGCTTACTTTTTATTTGTTTTAAATACCAAATAGTTCAAAAAAGATATTAGAACAAATTTAAATTACTTATAGCACACATGAGATAATAAAACCTCTCAAGATGATAATTTTTTTATTAATATTAATAATTTATTCCTAATAATATATTATGCAATAAATAAGAGTAAAAAAAATATAACAATCATATGTATTATATAATTCTTTTTTACTTATACCTGTAATTATAAATATTTTTCTAATAATATTATTTATTAATAGTATATAAAAAATAATTATAATACGGGTTAGGCTCAGGCTTTAATTAGGCATTAAAAGAAGTCTAAGCCTAGCTCGTTTTATATTTGAGCTTTTTTTTTAACTCATATCTATTTTTGAAGGATGTGCAAGCTTTTTTGCCAATGATCATGTCTATGTGTTGATTGGAACAATATAGAATTCTGGCAAAAAAGTGAACATGCAAAGCAAAATAGAGCTTCAACTTCTGTTTATGGCCCATCTCTTCATACTAGTAGCTTCGTTCTATTAATAAAGCATGCCGCAACTTTAACCCAAGAACTAGGTATGTCTATAATTCTAGTAAAGCTTTACGTTTGAACTCATCAAAAAACAACATCTAGCGATTGGATGGACAAAAAATCCAAAACCACTTTTGTCAATGTCATATTTTCTTATTCATTCTATTATATATGTTTCTAGATACACATAA
This sequence comes from Erythrophleum ivorense, assembly GCA_026724425.1. Taxonomy (NCBI): domain Eukaryota; kingdom Viridiplantae; phylum Streptophyta; class Magnoliopsida; order Fabales; family Fabaceae; genus Erythrophleum; species Erythrophleum ivorense. The sequence goes on from JAIUCV010000005.1 coordinate 43,533,195, forward strand.
CTCCTACACCATTTAATATTTGTTACTTTTTAAGAATGAGTATGCAAGAGTTAAAACTATAGTTGCAAATGTTGCTCATGCACAAAATTTTTTGCTATCAAATGAGGTTGCTTTATGGACAAAAAAGTAGGGGCTTAGAATATGGTATGGGAAGTGTGTCACACTAAATAAAAGAAGATTTAGTTTTTCAGATATAACTATGGTCACAAAATTGATTACTACTCATATCCAAGTATCGTGGATGTTATATATCCACAAGGTAGCTGCATAAAGATGTTGATCAGAGTTTAAAGCCTTATCAAATGCAATTGCAAGAAAATGAAAATTTAATACTTGACATAAAATGTCAAATTTATGAATATCATCAGAAGCATGGTTCAAGCTCTGAACAAAATATTAGTGAAACTAGTCGAGAAGACTATGGCAAAAATTGTAATTACCTTTAAAGTGTTGTATTCCAATTGATGTAATATAAAGTAAACTAATATTTTTTGTGCATTTTTTTCCTTCTAACCAAAGTTATTTAAATAAAAAATCGTAAAGCCTTGAATAACCTCTTATGTATGCTTCTAACCAAGATGCTTTTTAACATAACCATGGCTTCATTATCAAATCATGCAATCTTTTTCAACCTTATATCTTGTCTTATATATATATATATATATATATATATATATATATATATATATATATATATATATCTTCATATTTATCCTTCATTCAACTTCATTCCTATATCACTATCTCTTAAAAGGTTCTTCTCCTATCTTGTTTTCTTTTCCTCTATTTAGGGTATAGCTTTATTCTTTCTTTGACTATTCATCTCTACTCTGACAAGTTTTGCAATGTACAAAGTAGATTTTATAAATACAAATGTATTACCACACATATGGATTATGATTGTTTTATTCTTTCTAATTACCTACCTTTAATTTTATCTTAAATTACATACATCAATCATTTTCCTTATCCTATATTTCGTTATGGTATGTCGTCTGGAGAAGGGCAAAGACCACATTGAAATATCCCTCATCAAGAACAATCTAATATTTAAGAAGAGTCGCACCCAATTGAACCTAACAATCAAGAGGAATCACATGGTGTACAGTCTAATATTTAAGATGAATCAATGAAAGAACTGACTATATTTGATGGCACATGATTTATAATTATATTTTAGTTATATATCATTATCATGATTATGTTTACCTTTATTATTAATTATCTACTTAATTGCTTATTTAACTAGGTTTAAGCCAAATAATAAAGATGTATGTGCATGTATTGTCATAATTTTTAAAAGTAAATATGATGACCATAAAATAGTTGGAGGCAAGTGTTGCAAGAAAATAAGGATTTATAGTTTCATGAATTTCAACTAACTTTTTTCCTTCATAATGTTTCCCATCTTTTAGATTCAAACTCTTATACATTTACATAATTAAAAGTTCTCCACCAATTAACTATAGTTGTTTGGTATCGGTAAAATTTTTTTAAGAAATATTATTATTGGAAACTAGAGCATCACCATGATAGTTGGTTGAACTAAAAAAAATTGAGTAATTAATCACTTAAAAGATACTATTAGTGTTGCTCGAGAGAGTAATAAAAGACCATAATAGATTAAAAAATATATTTGGGAGGAGCTTTGTGCCCATTAAAATTCTAAAAAATTTTGATCAATAAGTGAGAAAAAAAAAAAAAGAAAAATCGTGTCTCAACTTCACAATTTGGAGCTTCTTTGCATATATGAGGATCCATTTCTATGGAAGAATATGTTAGAAGGTTGGTATCTATTTGACATATCTATTTTATGCTTTATTTACATAATTCCAATTAACTGTTATATTTTTCTATTATGCAGGCCCAAAAATTAGAGAAAAATCCTTCGTATTCTGAGAATTTATTTAAAAACACATTAATATAAATTTATTTACACTTAGGTGGATCAAAAATCAAAAGTTATTAGGGTACGAGTGTACCATATATATATTATTTTAATTATTCTATTCTTTTGTATTTTAACCTTTGCATTGGTAGGATAAATTTTTTGGAAGAAAAAATAATGTGGAAAGTTCAAGTGATAATTCATTAGACATAGATCTACTTGTACAAGTTGCTAGGGGAAAAAGAGAGGCTCAATTTGTGGATTGGGCAATATGTCATGCAAAATATTAAGGAATTCTAATAGTGAGTACACATATATAGAAGAAGCATCATCCAGTTAAGTGATATCATATCCTAATTTAGCCTATATACAAGAAATAATTTTATCAACATTTTAAGACAATCTTATCATACTTAATTTCAAGAGCAACAAAGACAAATTGAGAAACTTTAATTACAAATAAATGAATTAACTCATCGCTCTTACTTACAGCTTGAGGTTAAACCAAGCTCATCGCAATAAAAATTAGCTCGCAATTCTTGTATTGCACATGAAATTAGAGATAATTAAGATAAAGATGATGATGAGGAGGAGGAGGAGGAGGAGGAGGCGGAGTAAAGTTAGGGGCTTATTTAACATTTTCTGTAATACACATATGTTATGTTAATCTAATATTTTAATCCTTTTTTACTTTCAAGTAAAATTTTATGTGTATATATATATAATCTTTGTAGTAATTTTGCATATGTATATGTATATATATATTTTAATTTGTAGCATGTAAAGAGCATTAAAGAAGTTTAATATTATTTATGTCAAAGTATAAAATAATATAAATCCATGTACTTGCTAAAAGTTTAATATTATTAACCTAAGTTGTATAAAAACATTTCAAATGTATAAATATATATACCAATAAAATACAATTACCATCTTATTGTCCTTAAATTTATCTATTATTTACCCTTTCTCTTGGAAAAAAGGGACAACTTTATAGGTAGCAGGGAGAACGGGACAAAGAATTCAAAGAAAGGAAAAAAAATACCTTAATCAGAGGATATGTTCGACGTAGTTAGAATATTGCAATTAGTCAAACTTGTTCTAACTGTATTATAGTTATAACATGTTTGACTGCGATTTGGTTGAACTTTGTAGTTAAAATCGATCAAATTTCAGTTAAAAACTATCCGACTACTACATTCTCTATCTGGGTGTAGATAAATTAAAAAAAAACTCATCTTTCTTTCTACATAATTCTTTAACTTCATATTTACATTCTAATATTACTTGGGGAACATTAATTTTTTTCATTGTTTAGACTAGATTTTTATTAAAACTTTAGATGTATTTTACAAGTCTTATGAAAAAAAAAGCTACTCATGAAATTAAATTTTAAAACATAAAACACAGCTCAACAAATAAAAAAAATCATTTGCAAAAATAATAACAATTAAATAGGAAATACTTCCTACGCCATCCATTAAAACATATTTCCCTAAGGTCTCAACACACATATACATTGAAAGATTAATAGGTTATTTATAGTCATTCAACAATATTTGCATAACATTATCTCACCAAGTTCTAACTATTAGCAGACATCACTCAAAAAATTTCACTGTCTGTGTAAACATACTTCATTTATAGTCATGCAACAACACTTACATAACATTCTAATTATTAGCAGACATCATTTAAAAAATTCATTGTTTGCTAAAATATACTTCATCAAAATTGCTACAAAAAATGACCCACATTAATTAAGACTGCTACACCTACTTATCTTATTAACTTACTAATTCACCTTGCCTTCAAAATATTTAGAATAGTGGAAAAGTACAAGAGTAGCCTATTATTATGAGATATCTATATATAAGCCAAGTGGACTTTATCTGTAGTTAACCTATCTATCGTAAGCAATGAAGCTAATATATTAATTACTTTCTTATTAAGGTTTGCATCACGTGCTAAACAGTTGATACCTTAACATATGTTCTCTACAACAAGTGCCAATAGTTGATCTATTTTTTTAGTTATATCCTTCAACCCTTTAATAGTTGCTCTACATGATTATGCTTATGCCTTTTTTGTTTTCGAAAGGATAAGGTAGCTTCACTTGTAGCTGTTGGAGCAGCATCAGAATCTACTAACTCTTGATCAATATCTATATCTAACAGGCTATCAATTAAGTCTTTAATTCCAAGGCCATGGTTTCCTCTTAAGGATGTGTCTCTAATATCTTCAGTATCCTATGCATATTGTCCTCTAGGCCGATCATTTCACCGAGCAGTGCATAAATCTTTAAGGTGCGAAAATGGCTTATATCTAAATGTAGCCACAAACTTGTGAACTCACAAATCACTTAACAATATAAATATCTAGATTTATGGATCAAACAGCGCCTATTTATTAACATAATAGAAAAAGCACACAACTTACCTTAACATAGTCATGCTACACATCCTTGTCAGTTGTGATCCATTTTGATATAAGATCCTATCCAAATCCAGAGGTGTTGGAACCATGTACCACATTATACAGTTTAGACCATGATTGATTTAATATCTTTAGTTGAGACTAAATATAAGGGACTCCTTTGAGGTCACATCCTAGGCTTCTTTTATCCATCATCCTTTCCAACTATTTCAAATGGCCTGCTCTAAAGCTACTGTCTAACATATATTTTTGGTCCATTTGCAACTCTATAAGACATTCAACAAGCATTGCATCCTTAGATGGTGTCCAATGATGGCTTCTGCGTTGAGAGTCAAAGCTTATAGTAGGATCCATGTAGAAAAACTACAGCACAAACAAAGATTAAACATATTGAAGACAATCAAATAGATGTTAGACAGAATTAAACAATAGCTACCAATTATATTAAATATTAGAAAATGCATAATATTAGCTAAAATCTAATATAATAAACATTTCTCAACAATGTTAAGTAGGCAAGGACTACAACTATCATATTAACATTTCATAATAATAATAATAATAATAATAATAATAATAATGATAATGATGATGATGTCAACAACTAGTTAATTTCTCTATAAATGCAAGCATGTTATCCATGTGCTTTATGTGTTGTGAACTCTACAAACATATTATTTGCCACTTACTCTCAAAATTTATTCTATGTCTCAAATGTCTCCATTGTCACCACATAATCCAGTCCACACATACCATCATTTTGTTCCCTATGTTCTAGTCCACTAACCCACCATGGATTTGTCCTCATTGTCTTCTCAAGTTATGAGATTATGCAGCAAGTAGTAAGCTAATATTACTTTATTATGTGTCCTTATTGGGTAGTTAGTGTGACTCCTAGGTACTGCCCATCATTTTTTTTAAGATTTTGAATGCCCTCTCAATCACATTTTGAGCTAATGCATGTTATATATTAAAACATTCATATGGGCTTGACGGGCAACGATCATGTTGCCATTTACTCAAGCACTTTTGTCTTCTATATAGTGCAAACAAGTTATTACAGTCAGTATAACTTGCATCAACTAAATAATATTTACCTATATCATCACAGATATTTAAACATTAGTTTAGATATTAATAGTAAGTAAACATAAATACTTAAAACTGCAATTATGAATCTATAATGTCAAAAAAGACAATCATTAGTATACTTATCATGAGGGACCTTTAATCCATGTCTCTTACTAAGTGCATCCTGCAAAACACGACCATTAACTGCAAATCCATTCCAACCTAGGAACAAATAAATAAATTGTATATCATGTGAGCATACACCAAAAACATTAGTAGTGATTAACCCTTTTCGATTACGATATCGAGGCTTGTCAGCTATAGGTACTTGAATTAGAATATGTGTCCCGTCAAGTGCACTAAGGCAATTCTAAAAATAAGAGAGTTAATTGAAACTATGACAAAAATTCATTGTAAAATTGATATTATTTGCCATGCTCCTTACTTTGAACCATTTCCATTTTTTTATCCTGAGTTTTTAGATATATGCTCAGATTTTTTTAATAACTCTTTATCTTGATGCATCATTGCATTCAACACTGTGATAAAGTATCAACTATCTGATTTTTCAAACTACACCTTCATTAATCTATTCCTAATATGATGTGTTGGAATTGATAAAAATATTACTACTTGCTCATCAATTAGCATATGTTTTGTTAGTTTAAGTCCCTTAATTTGATCAAGTATGGCACAAAACCGATTAAATGTCGCTCTATACATTCTAAATTGGTCATAACATGTAGAGTCACTGTTATATACCAACCTCCTAAGGTGGGCTTGCTTTAGTTGAAAGTCAATGATGTATCACTTATATGTCAGGCGACAACAACTCAAAGCTACAATAACCCGCATGTTTATCATCCACTAATGTCTATACTCCATGACAAGTAAAAACCAAACTAGTATATGAAGAATGACATCATGATAAATGTCATCCATATTTAAACAGTGCACACTACTTGTTTTGTATTATTGGAATAATATGAAATAGTTGATACTCTATCTAGTTGCAACAAAACATAGTCAAACAAGTCACATTAATTGAAATTATAGTAAATGGTTGTGCTCAATAGTAATAATTTATATTTAAAAATGCAAGTTTAATGAAGCACAAAAAACTAATTTGCATTTTTTTCTATGCAACAATTATAAAACATTAAAAAAATTTACAAGAATAAAATGTAACAATTATTAAAAAAAATCCTTGATTAGTATATATATATATATAATGCCTAAAACTACTTTGCTAAACACAAGACCATCAACACAACAAATTCACAAGCCATAAAAGAGAAGCCATGACAAATAAATACAGTTATGCATTTAGTGTAGAAGCATTTACTTGGTGAGAATGGGTTAATCATTCCATAAAACTTATGACTAAAAACATGCCTGTTTGGGTGAATAATGATAGATTGATCAAAGTAGAGAGCTATAAGAAATAGGATGATTTTCATGACAGTGCTAAGGGCTAACCATGCTGAATAGGTTTGAATTGGAAAAGGGTAAAAAGGTCATTATTTCTCTATTTGAAAAACACCACACAAAAAAGGCATAGAATACAAAACAAAATGCACAGTGTTGCTACTTTTCATATCTGTTTTCATTTCCCATGACTTTCTTATAACCAAATGCATTTGCTAATAGATTCTACTTCCCTTGCAATACCAAACGAGGCTCTAAATCCGATCGTGTTAAATTCGAAGTGAGTTTAAGCCCAACCTTGTACAATACACATATAATAATAATAATAATAATAATAATAATAATAATAATGAAGTCATTGTGCACTGTACTTGGTGGAAAGCAACTTCTGCCAATGGTGCCTTTTTTAATGGCTTGAGATCATAAGAAAAATAAATGGGCAATCTCTGCCTATATATATGTGGTCATATTGGATGTTTTTGGTATGAAAAGAAATACGAGACTAGATTGAATCTAATGTCAAGATGAGGTCCAGTTATCGTTTTCTTTATCCTTTTATCAGAGTAGGAGTCCAAAACTTGTTACCTTCATAATATAGCAGTTCAGCTCCACTTTGTTCCTCCTTTTTAAACAGCCGAAGACGACTCTAAATGTTCATATCATATATTTCTCTATTTAAAAAATATATAATACGTATTTCTCAGTTAAAAAAATATATAATAAGTATATGTTTTCACCTAATTATTTTCATACATGATAGCACATTTATAGGGAAAAATCCGTGTCATGTTTCAGTCTTCACGCTGGCCACAGGTGAAATGGTCTTGCGATCCTTGTATCAGGCGTTTTGGGCTGAGGTCAAAAATAAGAAATTCCTTGTACCATGACATTACTATTTACCAACGTACGATACTTGGAGAGGGTTTTTAGAAATTACAAAACCTTTACATTAAGTGAAAAAAACAATGATTATATGACCAACTATATTATCATTTGCTTCGGAAAGGGTTGGTGATTTGCTCCTAAATGCGAACTGAATTGAGGTAGATCCAATCTTAATTACAAGATGCAGATAGAAGGCAAAACGAAGATGAAAGTCCAAAATTGGATTTCTGGAAATTAGAAAAGCTAGTTGCGATTCTGATAATGTCATCAAAAACCTGATAATAACACTCAAGTGTCCTAATAAAAATATCATAGCGACTATCTATGAGGCATATTTCTCTTTTCAATCACATAAGAGAGCAAGGCCACCTTAAAGCTCCCTGCGTCCCGTGCACAGAATTTACAATCTCCCCAATTTCGGGTCTTAAGCCATATGTTATCAGATTTCTTATGAGGTTAGAAATCCCTATTATGATTGCTTCAAACTCAAATCCCATCGGATGGATTTCAAATTCAAGGAATTCTTTGCTTATTGCAGCATACATCTTGATGATGATCAAGACACCAAACCTGATTCTTGAAGCATACCTCTCGGTGATTTGCTCATTCAAAAAGCAATTTTCTTATGTGGGGTAGCAGAAAAAAGCAAGGCGAGAGAATAGAAGCCGAAGAGGATTACAGAAATCAGAGAAATTACTTATGATTCTGATGATGTCTTAGAGACATACGCCTCAGAGGAGCATCAAGGAGCAGCAGGGTTGGTGTCCTAAACGTCATCAAGAGGTACGCTGCAATCAGTCAAGAATTCATCGAACTAATCATAGCAAGGATTTCTAACCACATACGATATCTGAAAATGTATGGCATTAGACCCGAAATTGAAGAGAGAAAAAAATTCTGTGCCCAAGAGGCAAAAAGGTTTGAGGAGGTATTACTCTCTCTCTCATATGATTGAAGAAAACATTAAAAGAGAAATATATTTGTAATTTGACAATACCTCGAAAAAGTTGTGAACTTCTCTATGTAAATCATACAATTGCCTCAACATTTATTTATTGGGCATCGACATAAATAATTATATTATATATTCAAACAATAAAGAGATATGAAAGAGGTTTTGAGTTTTCAAGTCATGCTCACGACCCATGACTTACTGATTTTTATAATACCTTACATTGCAAATTTGCTTTAGATGAAATGAAAATGATCACTCTAAGAGAAGCTTATATATGATGCACGTCTCTTAATAATTTCATCATTAATATATCCCACCACCATTTGCTTTCGAGCTACCAAGGTTCTCCAACACCATTCACTTCTAGAACATAAAAGTAAATTGTATTATACTACTGGAGCAGATGGTTAGGACTTAAAAATCTATAAATATTCAATTGTTTTACACAAATTCTGATTGTAACCTTGTCTTCTAAGCTTTCCTAAGTATTTGTCTTAAAACACTACTGCATAGGCAAAAATGTGTTCCACTTAACAAGGCAAGTATCATTTATTGTCATGATCCGTTTCCAGAGATCACATAAGCCGCAACTATCAAGCTAAAATCTTGTGATAAAGTCCTAGCAGCCTACTCTGCCAAGCAATAGCTAAAAGAATGAAGTTTACTCCTCAGGCATTTCACAGCTAAGTATTCCAAATCATGGTTGACCTAAAAAACTTAAATGAGGGCTTCAATAATACACCCTAGCCCTAATAAACTCCCATGCTTATCTGAGCTTTGAAGCAACTATGCATATGCTTTCTTCAGGACATCACAAAACCTTTAACATTACTTGGCATGATTGTAGATTGATAGACAAAATAGTCTTCAAAATCTCAGATAAGTTATCAATAGTCAAAACAAGTTAGAATATTGTGTTAGTTATAATAAGTATTTATCTTGGGATAGTTATTGTCTTATCTAGTTTGTTTTTATTATTTAAGTAGGATAGGGTAGATATTTAAATTTAAAAATATTGTAACTATCTTATCTTATATGTGAATGAGAAACACAAATCAGAGAAAATATTCTTCAAAGTTCTCATGGTATTATTAGAGCCTCCTGTGATCCCTTCCAACAATGTCTCCTTCCAACTATGAGTCATTCCAGCCTACCTCTCCCATTAAAAAAAAAGGGAATAAAAAAACTCTCTTCAGACCTCTGTCCAGGCAAGAACCCTTCCTTCCAGACCTCCTCTTAAGACACGCATCTCACAATCATGTTCAGACTGCTCTGATCTACAAAAACTAGAAGTCTAGTAATTAGATGACTTCCTACACACCACCATCACAAACAGTACTTTAGACCACACGTTGCGTGTAACACCATATAACTTTAGCTTTACATAACCCTTTTCAAGGATTCCACACCCTTAGCATAACAATTCTAGGAGGAAAAAGCATTAAGCAATGTAATATTTCACATTATGTGGGATTCAAAATTTTTCTTTTATACTCTGTGGATCCCGTGAATTTTCAAACACCATACTCTACTCATAATCCATCTATATAAGTCATAAACATCATAAAATATTTTATACAATTCGGATTTAGAGCCCCACACATCCGAAAATACATATTTGTTTTTGGGTTTCAATTCTTGTTTTCTGTCGTAGACTTTGAAAATTCATAATTAACTATAAAAAAATTGAAATCTAACAAACCATAACTTTCTAGAAATCCCTAAATGTTAACTTTATGCTAAAAATATTTTCAGGCCATAAAAACATCATTTGGACCATGATTGACAATGGAAAAGCATCACAGGTCCGGCTGCCCTGACACTCTGATATAATTTACTAATATGAATTTCAAAAATTTATAACTAATTATACATAAATCCAAATCAAATAAACTATACCAATATGAAAAGCTACAAATGTCTACTTTAGGGGAAAAATAACTCCAGATACAGAAAGTGACATTAAGCTAACAAAAATCTATGGAACTGTACTTGGGGTCCTACTGTGTTGTCGATAGTAAGTCCTAACTTCAAAAAATGCATATCTCCTTCAATATAAATCCAAATGGGGTCCTCTTAATGGCTATGAAAAACTTATAATATCTAATTTATGCCTGTAAAATTTTAGGGCAATCAGACTTCATTTAACCCACGAATAACAAAAGAGAAAAAACTGACCATATGAATAATACATATGCCAAATCTAAAATTTTTTTCAACTTTTGAAATTCATAATTTATTCTTTAAAGTTCCAAATAATACGATTCTTAACTTTACAAAAAGCTCTAGATGAGACTTAGATTCATGCCAAATTTCATGGGAAAATTCCTTTATTTGGTTAGTTTGTGACATAGGGTGCCAAAATGAGTTTTTTAAGCACCAAAAGGGATCAAAATGTGACCAAAAGCTTTCCTACCCTAGCCATGACCTCTTGAGCAAATGGGAAAGCATCAAAACAGACCTCTAAACATGTCTAAAGGGTCTAGATATACATACATCCCAAAATCACTCTCCCACTTGTTGCTATATACAAAAAACTCATATATACAACTTGGCATTTCAATGTCGAAAACATTTCATCTCATTCATATACTACCAATTCTCATACATACATCACATATCTATATACTTACACATGTTTAAGGAGTTATATATCATATTCATCATGCGAATACATCATTTGACAATGTTATGGTTATAAAATGAACAAATGGCAACTCCTTTATCAATCTTCTTGCTTGCAAGTTTGGTGAGTTCCATCTCTTAGCTCCCTTGATTCACCTAGGCATGTTAGGTAATAGGGAGGGAAGAGTGAGATTATAAGAATCTCAATAGCTCTTCACCTTTTTCAATCATGCATAATGAATACAATTTCAAGCCCAAAGATGAATGCATGAAAATTTAGCAATTCCTAAACATACATAAAACCTTTTTTTCATTCAAGAAAGAATACTCATCACATATAGGTTTGCTAAGGCAATGATTTAGCCTCACCTATTCTCTTTAGGACTTTCGGACTTGCCTCACCTACTTTCAAAGGACTTTTGATAAAGTCTCATTCTTCTAGAGACTTTTGATTTTGTCTCACCCATTCTTAGAAACTTTTGGCTCATCCTCACCCTAGTTAAAGGACTTTTGGTTTCACTAAACTCATACAAACCAAAACATACACATAAAACATCTTTCAAGAGCATAAACAAAACATGGTACCATAGCATATGCACAATTGCTAAAAACTTTACATAGCATAAATATGTATACAAACATCCAAAGACAAAAAACCACTCAAAAATGTATAAGAGAAAGGAGAGAAAGCTACCTTGGAGCCAATGTTCTATACTTTTCCTTTGAAACCTTTCTCTCTCTTTTCGGCCAAGGCTTGACACTTGAAGATACTAAGTTCTCATAGCATAGACACATCAAATGAGACATGCTTAAGTCATTGGAATAAGTTTTAATCTTATGCAACTCTTATGCATGCTCACTTTCTCATTTATTTCCATAATGCTTCCATATAAGTAATAATGAAGCAACTATTAAAATTCAAGATTTTGACTTCATTTTCTCTTTTAATCTAGGTCTTTTGACTCTATTTAGACTCCTTGGAGCCATCACATATTCATTTGAAGGAGCCTAATTAGGAATTGCTTCATTATGCTACATTATGATACCTACACCTTTATCTCACATCTTAGGCTTTCTAAAATTTTTCCAATACTCCCTCTCATATATTCCCATCATATATGATGCCAATCTAGACTTAAAAGAAATTATAACACTCCTTAGGTGGGAGAACCCTCTTTGGTTGAGACATAAGAAACCTAAGAGTACCCATGGGCTTTTCTTTACTTCCTGGATGGGAGATGCATATGGGAGGCTTCCTTGATGCCTTAAGAATCCATATAAATTCTTAGACATCTTAAACTATGGCTAGAAAACTCCTCCACACAGAGCCTCCAACGATATTGTCCTTAGTTCGACCATGTCCAAAACTGGGTTCTATAGCCAGGGTTTTATTCCTCCTAAGTCATCGTCCCATCGCTTAAGAAAACACGTCGTTGGTGGTGAGAATACTACTCCCACTTATATGGCCTTAACTTAAGACTTTCCTCTCCAATATGGGACTTTACATTCCACCTTCTGAGGTCAACCCATCCTCGGGTTGTACATGCGACTAAACCCGATTTTGATACCAACTCCATATAAAGCCTCCAGTGATATTGTCCCCGATTTGGCCATGTCTAAAACTAGGTTCCATAGCTAGGGTTTTGTTCCTCCTAAACCATCTTCACATCGCTCAGGAAAATGTGTTGCTAATGGGGAGAGTACTACTCCCACTTATATACCCTTAGCCCAAAACATTCCTCTCCAATGTGAGACTTTACATTGATACTACCTCCATACAGAGACTCTAACAATATTGTCCTCGGTCCAACTATGTCCAAAACTAGGTTCTGTAGCCGACATTTTGCTCCTCTTGAGCCATCTTCCTATCGCTCAGGAAAACGCGTCGCTGGTAGTGACAGTACTACTCCCACTTATATGGTCTTAGCCTAAGACTTTCGTCTTTGATGTGGGACTTTACATTCCACCCCCCTTTGGAGCCAACTAGTTCTTAGGTTGCACATGTAGTTAGGCCGGCTTTGATACCACCTCCGTACAGAGCCTCCAGTGATATTGTCCCCGGTCCGACCATGTCTAAAATTGGGTTCCGTAGCTAGGATTTTGTTCCTCCTGAGCCATTTTCCCATTGCTTAGGAAAACGCGTTGCTAGTGGGGAAAGTGCTACTCCTACTTATATGACCTTAATCCAGAATTTTCCTTTCCGATGTTGGACTTTACATTCCATTCCTCTTTGGGGCCAACCCATCCTCAAGTTACACATGTAGCTACGTTGGCTCTGATACCATTTCCATATAAAGCCTCCAGCAATATTGTCCCCAAGTCTTCATACAGAGCCTCTAGTGATATTGTTCTTGGTTTAGCCATGTTCGAAACTAAGTTCCGTAACCAGGGTTTTATTCCTCTTGAGCCATCTTCCCATCGCTCAAGAAAACACATCGCTAGTGGGGAGAGTATTACTCCCATTTATATAGCCTTAGCCCAAGACTTTCCTCTCCGACATAGGAATTTACATTCCACCCCCTTTGGGGCCAACTCATCCTTAGTTTGCACATGCAGCTAGGCCGACTCTGATACCACCTCCATACAGAGCCACCAGCGATATTGTCCCTGGTCCAACCATGTCTAAAACTAGGTTTTGGTTTTGTAACCAGGGTTTTGTTCCTCCTAAGCCATCTTCCCATCGCTTAGGAAAACACGTCGCTTGTGTGGAAAGTGCTATTTCCACTCATATGGCCTTAGCCCAGGACCTTCCTCTCCAATGTAAGACTTTACATTGCATGCGAGAGCACATTCATCACCTTTTTTGCCATCATTTGCCCAAAACCACTCAACGTGATCTCTTCCATTAAATTCTAGTTTTGATTGGTTGTTTCCTTAGTTCCTTGATTGTTGTTATATTGCCAAAGGTATTTTTGAGAACTCCCTTCCATCCAAACAATCTTGTCAACATTTGAAAATTCTAAGTCAAGTATTTTTTTCTCCACTATTAGCAGCTCTCTTGTAATTACCTCTAAAAAATTGCATGGAATGTCTAATTATAAAACTTAGACTGCATATGTTCGATATGATTTAAGGGACAAGGTTATTTAGACCATTTGAATAAGAAAGAGACTGACATTCCTATAGAAGATAGGCCACATTGGATAAAAATTAATGCCCAACTATGTGCTTTGTTGCTGCATTCTCTTGACTCTTGGTTACTCCCTATGTATCAGCCTCATGGAATAAGATTGACTTGATATATAGTAATAATATTGGACGTTATTATGATTTTTTTTGTCTAACTTTGTTAATCTTAACTATCAAGATATGGATACTACCACTTATATATATAGAATTTAGTTTCTCACATATGAGTTTAGATCTTTGATGCCTATTACAACGTCACAATAGATCAAGAGAAATAATGGGACAAATTTTTCATAGTTATGAATTTGATTAATCTTCAACTTGATCTTAACCCTATTCGAGATCCAATTCTAAGAGGTTCCACTGTTCCTACTTTAAATGATGTTCACACTCACTTGGTATGCATTTCTTCCACAAATGTGCCTATTATTAGGAATTTGAATACCCCTGTCCTAAATGCTTCAACCTTAATTTGTCATACTAACAATAAAGGGAATCGTGAAGGAGGAGGACATAGTGGTGGTAATAAAAAAATGCCCCTAGTGTACTCAACGTAATAAATTGAGTCATACAAGAGATCGCTACTAGTCCTTACATAGTCATCCACTTCACAATGCAAATGTTGCTCAAGCATCAACTGAGACGAATAAGGACTAAGCTAATCAATCCATTACATTGACAAATGATAATTATAATGAGTATTTATGTTATCGGATGCCAAACAATCCCCAGCCATTTGCCTCAATTGCCTGACTGGTAATTCCGTTACTTGCCTCAAGCCAGGGGTCCTTAACTCAAGTGCTTTCGATCTTATTTCTGGTAACAAAGATTTTTTTCTTTTGCATTTCTACTTTCGTTTTTCTTCCTTTTTTACTCTAGCCAATGGTTCTAAAACTATTGCTAAAACTATTGGTCAAACTATAATTCTCCTTTCAATCAATTTAGATTATGTTTTTTATGTCATTGAGTGTCCCTTTAATCTTCTTCCTATTAGTAAGTCAACTCGTACCTTTAATTACTCCATTACCTTTATTGACAAATGTATTTATTTGTAAGATGAAAGTACAAGTTGGATGATTGGTGTAGGACATGAGTCATAAGGATTTTATCATATTAGATCACCAATAGCCTATACAACTACTTCTCTACCTCTTGTTCATAGTCACTTAGGCCATCCTACCCTCTCCAAACTCTAAAAAATGTTTCCTTTTTTTTTCTACTTTGACATTATTTGAATGTGAGTTGTGTCAACTTGGTAAACAAGCTTGTGCTTCACTTTCAAAGCATGTCAATAATCAAGCTGCATCCCTTTTAAACTTGTTCATCCTAATGTTTAGGGTCCAAGTCATTGTTTGCCTATTTCAAGCCTTCAATATTTTGTAACCTTTATTGATAACTTTTCTTGTTGTACTTGGTTATATTTAATGAAAAATCATTCTGAGATCTTTTCAATTTTTCAACTTTTTTGTGCTGAAGTGAAAGATCAATTTAGTATCTCTATATCTATTTTATAGAGTGATAATGCATGTAAATATTTTTCTACTCCGTTTCAAGCTTTTATGTCTTCACAAGGAATTTTTCATCAATTTTTGTATACACATATACCACAACAAAATGAAGTAGCTAAGTGCAAAAATTGACATCTTATTAAGATATATTACTCTTTCATTCTAATGTGCCCTTTCATTTTTGAGGTAGTGCTATTCTTACTACTTGTTATTTGATTAACCATATACCTTCCCCTAGTTACAAAATTAAGTTCCCCACTCTATTTTGTTTCCTTTTGAATCTTTTCATCTTCTTTCCCTTCATATTTTTGGTTGTACTTGTTTTGTTCATAATCTAACCATTGGGAAAGATAAACTTGCAGCTAAATCCATCAAATGTGTCTTCTTAGGATATTCTCATTTTCAAAGTGGATATCAATGTTATTCTCCAAAAACTAAAAAGTGTTTTATCTGTGTTGATGTAACATTCTTTGAAATATCTCCTTTCTTTTCCTTTCCTACAACTTATCATCATTCAGTATCTAAAGTTCTTCTACTATCCTACATCGATCCTCTAGCAACCACTCTTGTTCATTCATTTCAGACTTATCACTGTTGTCCTTGCCCTAACCTTTCTAAAGACTCTACTAATGTAACTATTGACTCACCTCCTACTCCAACATTGGTCCCTCCCTCGACCTTACCTTTTTTTGAGAGTTCTCCCATTGCCCTTCGTAAAGGTACTCACTTAACTCGTCACCGTCATCATATTTATAATTTTTTTGAATTATCATCGTTTGTTTACACCCTATTATGCTTTTGTATCTTCTTTGGATTCTATTTCTATTTCTAAGACTATCAATGAGGCACTCTCCTTTTTTGGGCGGCAACAAGTAATAATCAATGAAATAACTATCTTACATTCTAATAGCACTTGAGTTTAGTCTATTTACCTCTATGCAAATCCATGATTGGTTGTCGATGGGTGTTTATTGTTAAGGTTGGCCTTAATAGGAGCATTGATCATCTGAAGGCTCATTTAGTTGCCAAAGGATATATTCAAATTTTCAAGTTTGATTATGATGACACCTTTTTCTGGTGGCTAAAATTGCTTCTGTTCACTTGTTCCTCTCCATGGCTTCTATGTGTTATTGGCCTCTTTATCAACTTAATATAAAAAATGCCTTTCTCCATGGTAAACTTAAAGAAAAGGCTTATAAAGAGCAACCACTAGGCTTTGTTGCTTAAGGGGAGTCAAGAAAGGTTTGCCGACTATGCCAATCTCTTCATGGATTAAAACAATCTTCTTGAGTTTGATTTGGTAAGTTTAGCTCTGTTCTTCAAAAGTTTGGGATGATCCAAAATAAGGCAGATCACTTTATGTTCTATCAGTACACCTTATTTGATCAATGTATCTATCTCATCATTTATGTGGATGATATCATCATTATAGGCAATGATCAAAATGGTATTAGTCTACTTAAACAACATCTATTGTATTCTTTTCAGACTAAGGACTTAGGAAAACTAAAATATTTTATGGGAATTAAAGTGGCCTAATCTCACACCAAGAATGCTATATCACAAAGAAAATATGCTTTAAACATATTTAATGAAACAAGTATGTCATATTGCAAACCAGCCAAATTTCAAACTCTTACTAGAATAGGCAAAGCCCCTTACAGATCCTAGTAGATACCAGAGACTAGTTGAAATACTTAATTACCTTACCATTTCTCAACTAAATATCTCTTTTGATATTAGTGTAGTTAGTCAATTCTTACAATCTCCATTTGACAATCATTAGAATGTTGTAGTTCGCATCCTTAGATATATCAAAGAAGCTCCCAACCAAGGATTGTTATATGAAGATGAGGGCAACTTTCAAGTAGTTGATTATAATTATGCAGATTAGGTTGGTTCTCCAATTGATAGACAGTCCACTTCAAGGTATTGTGTCTTCATCAAGGGTAATTTAGTCTCTTAGAAGAGTAAGAAACAAGGTATAGTTGCAAGATCTAATATAAAGTTAAGTATCGTGGCATGGTTTTAGCAACATGTGAACTTATATGGCTACAACAAATTCTTCAAGAATTGACATTTAGACATATCGATCAAATGGAGTTGATTTGTGATAACTATGCAGCAATGTATATTACTTCCAATCTAGTATTCTATGAGAGGACTAAACATATTGAAGTCGATTGTCACTTTATAAGAGAGAAGATTCAATCTAAGTGTCTTGCTGCTAAGTTTGTTAGTTCAAATGACTAACTAGCATATACGTTCACCAAGTCTCTTAAGAGTCCTCAAATCAACTACTTATGTAACAAGATTGGTGCATATGATTTACATGTCTCAACTTAAAAAGGAGTGTTAGAATAATGTATTAGTTATAATAAGTATTTATCTTGGGATAGTTATTATCTTATCTAGTTTGTTTCTATTTTAAATACGATAGGATAAATATTGAAATTTAAAAGTATTGTAAATATCTTATCTTATCTCATCAATTCTTAATTTATAGGACTTAGAGTTTAAGAAGCTACTAATATACACTTATCTTTATATCTTGTACATGAATAAGAAACATAGATTAGAAAAAATATTCCTCAAATTTCTCAAAATATACACCTAGCCTTAGGTGATGATGACATCTTAAATCAAAATAAATGTATTTTCCAAGATAAGAGGGTCACTTTCAATCAAGAAAAATGTCTTCTGATGGTCTGCATTTCTCAACATGTAAATACCCATATAAACCAGAAAAACAAGAATTAGGGGACTTAAATGCTCACCCCAAAAAGAAAAGGAAAAAAAAATAATGTATTCTAAATGACTTATTTACCAACTACTTTTTTAAGGAATTTAAATATCCTTGACATTGATTATTGCCAGCTCACATTCCACACAACTGAAACAAACACCTTTCGTTTGAATTCAAGAAAGATTAGATTTTACCTCCAAATGATAAATGACTAATATATTGTTAAAGGATATAAATGCATATGTATTTAGGCAAGCTGATAGCATATTTAAGACCCATTTTGTGACTACCTCCCCCTTATAGGCTTGTTTGGTATATTATGTTAGGCTTGATAGTTAAGGTAATATAATATATCATGAACTTACCATTATAGTACGAGTAATGTATTACATAAGTTTATACATCAAACTTTTTTAATACATCAAAATAATATATAACCTAGTCAAATATTGTAGGTTGAGATTAGGATTGATTAGGTGTTGATATATAAAGTTTTATCAACATTTTTCCATTCCATCCCTCACCCATAGGGTTGTTCATGGGCCAAGTCAAGTTTTGGCTAAGACTGATTTGGTTTAGTATTGAGTTAGGCTAAGCTAGTTTCCTTCGCTAGTAAGGCTGCCTTTTTTTCTCCTAAAATTTTTAATAACAATTGTAAAATGGCTCCTAAAAATATTCATATAAGTAATAAATTAAAAAAAAATCCTAAGACTAAGCCAAGCCAAATTGACCAACATGGCTAACTCAATGCCCAACTTGACTTTCTTTATCCAAATTTTTTTTTCCCATTAGCTCAACCACCTCAATGTAACGAATAAGGAATGTTCATGTATTGGATATTAACCTAACCTAATGTTTGGTCTAGTTTTGCATTGGACTTTTCTTTTTCTTAAGTCTAATGCCTGGGCCCAAATCGGCTCAACCTAATTGAGTTTAGTACTAAGCCAGGCCAAGTTGATTTCCAAAGCTAGTTGGACTTTTTAAAAAAAAAAAGTTTGGATAAAAATTATAAAATGACCTTAGAAAAATAAAATTTTTATATAAATATCTATACAATAAAAATGTTTTTTTAAAAAATTAATAAGATTAAACTAGGTAAGGCCAAACTAACCGTGGGCCCAATATGCCCATTTACTTATTTATTTTTTGGTCTAACATCTCTCTCCCTTACTCCTCGAGTTGCCTAGCCACTAATCAACCATTGCTAGACAAGGATGAAGATACAACAATGGTTGAAGATGTTGTGATGTATGAGAATGGTGAATAAGCATATAATACAAGGTCTTTAATTTTTTTCTTCTTCCTCTTGTTTTAATTTTTTTTTCTTTTTTCTAAATGATAAAAGGGCTTTTATTTTTAAAAAAATTAATATAACATAATAAATTCGAATAAATATTATATATTTTTAAGTAAAAAATATTTTTGTCCAAAAAATTAATTTTTACTTTATCCAATATTATACAATATATCATCAAATATCAAGTAATATTATCTCATACCATACATTATCTTATACACAACAGTGTAAATATTTCCTATTAGGATTTCAAACTTCCCAGTCGTCCCTGTAAGTCACAGCCCATGGGTACGAGCAGCACCTTGACGTAGTAGTACATTTCTAATAACCAAAGATTGCAAAAACAGAAGAAAGGGGGAAGAATTTTCAAGCAAATAAAAGAAAATGGAAAAAGGTCTTAATTTAATGCTTCTAGTATTCAATATTCATTGCAGATTTTGATTGAGCAAAAACACAGCAGGGGGTTAAAGTAGAAAAGGTATATTATATGGAAGATAATTTTAACAATCGTTGTATATATTGTTCTGAGCAGTGGTAATCTAAATACACATTATTTGCCAGGCAAAACTAAAGGCGAACAAAAAGATAAAGAACGTACAACCCTGGAAGATCTGTACATGAGGATGGCTATTTGAACTTGATGAATGTGACCCAGCTAGACAGGAGGTATGTTAGAGAAAGAAAACCCTTTGTATCCCTTGTAGGCAAAATAAGCAATCCGCGTATAGTAGAAACCCGGAATGAATAAGACGGTTCCCAGGATTGCAAAGAAAAGCCCTATAAATTCAATACGAATTAAACCAGTTACAAAGCCCATAGTAGTTATTGGTACTATAATGGATGCTGAATCTGAGAATATCAGATAAGTTTTCAAAATTCCCAGTTGAACAATTACTTCCCTAATATCTCCAGCCACCAAAGAAGGCAATAGCAATTATACATTCAAAAGGGGGGAAATCAACTCCAGGGTGAGGTTTAATTTTCCAATAATTCTCAAGAAAGAGAAAAAAATTTCTAAGAAAAGTTTATTAGAAATTTCAGCTCTTCTCATAAAAAAATTCCACCTTTTTCTTTTCTCAATCAGGCAAAGAATAATCAACAGGGAAACTTGAAATTCAAGAAAAATTATGAAAAGGATAAGGAAGGATAATAGAGAATACCATGAGCTCTGTCACCGCCGACGCGATTGTAGACCATAATGGAACCGATGATGATGCCGAGGGTTCCGAAGAAGAGAAGAGCCACGGCGAGGCCGATCTCCTTGACGGGAGGCTTGTTGCTGACAACGTGTGCTGTCTCCATCATGATATCCTCGTCCGAAATCGAGAATGCGTGATCTACGTACGCCATTATTGAATCAGTGCAAGATTTGCTTGTCACAATGTCACAGTGATTTTCTCTCTCTGTCTCACTGACTCCTGATCCGCCTAGATTCAGCTCAGGTTTTCGATAAAGATTAAGAAAATTGAGAGAGAAGGCTGAGACGCGTGAGAGGATGGTGGGCTGAATGCAGCTTTCGCGGTTAGAACAAGATTTGATGGTAAGTGGTGAGGTTAGGTAGATTAGGACTCCTCGGACCTCTTCGCTGCACCATATCATGGATGGAGAAATCCTTCTGGTGCGGTGGATTGGGTTTTAAAACGTAGATATAAGTTTTTTAAGAAAAGTTTAATAATAAATAGATCCGCTTAAAAAATTTAAATATAAAATAAGTTGGGTTTAAAATTTTTTAAAAACTCGGCTCCCCCGCCTATTTTATATTCTTCCTTAATTAACTATGCATAAAAAACAAATAGCAATTGAACAATTTTTCAACCATTCCCATCTATGTTCCTTGAAAACGCTTGCTAATGGTATTTTACCTACAATTGAATGTTTTGGTTCATATTGACCGTAGAATTATCACATACAAAATTAGTGGAGAAAAAAATGATTGCTTGCTCTAGAAGCCTGACGTTAATTTTCAGGAATAATTCAGCTCTTGAAGTTAAAGCTTCCACGGAAAGACAATAGGAATAAAGATAAACGGTCAAACATCTGTAAAATAATAATAATAATAATAATAATATGAAAGGTCTAACTTCTAAACTCATTCCATGAACCAAAATTAAATATTGTGAATAGTGTGAGACGCAACTATAATAATTAATTAAATAAATGAAAGAATACAAAAGAAGTGTTGCAAAGAAAAGACAGAACAAGGCTAATTACAAATGAAATTCAGCAGAGGTTTTGTCACAAGAAAGAATCAGAAAAAGGCATCAACCGTAGGTGCCATCTTGCGGGGTCCAACACACACAAACCTCTTACTGTTCAACCTCTTTAGAACAAGAACTTTGGCGACCACATGGTTTGTAGAAGATAGGCAATTGTGAAGAGCAGTTCTATGCTTCCTCATAGTGGGCTCCAAGTACGTGGACCAAAGAGAATTCCGCACCGCAAATTGGATTAAAAAACAAAAGATTGGACTGAGCTGGGCCTTTTACTTGGGGCCGAACCCAAGCCCAAAAATTGAAAATAAAACAGCATTGGACCTAACTTTGGTATAGAACTTTTTTTGTGAATTTAGCTTTTTTTTTTTAATAAACTCAACTTATGACCAAATCTACTTTTTATCAATGCAGCATTTATAAAGTCATTTTCTTTAAAACTAAATTATAGGTAAAATTATGCTTTGTGATATTTTTTATTTTAAAAATATTATTAATCTTTTTTTATTCTTGATATATAAGAATTATTATTTTAACTTTTCTATGAATTAAATTAATTTTTTACACAATATATTTATTTTTAAAAAAATAAAATTATTCAATTATTTTTACTATTATACTAAAGATAAAATTATAGTATCTTAATATCAATTTTTTCAATATAAATTAAATACTTATAAAATTGAATAATATTTTTTAAAAAAATAAAATATAACTTAATTAAATTTTAATAATTTAATGTAATTTATTTTAGTGACTTCCCTTGAATTTTTTCGAAATTACACAAATTTTTTATTTATTTTCAAAATATACATTTTCATCCCATTTTTATTTTTTAACTAAAATATCTTTCATGAAAAAATATGTAAGAAGATTAATAAAAAGCATTTTATTTAAAAAATTTAAATTGAACTAAAATATAGCATTATCTTTTATTTCAAGAGCAATATGCTTATATTTTAAAAATAAAAAATTTATTATAATTTCAACAAACCGCAATCCCATTATTTTAGTTTATCTCCGTGCCCCTATCGCCAAAGCACGCTTCATAACTCGCAAACATTAAAAAGATGTTGCTAAATGGATCTGCGAACTATTCTCCGCCAAACGCTATGCGGAACATCGGCAGCTCAATACAAACAAATTATGATTCTGTCTGTTATCATCTAATTTAATGAAATTCATTTAATCATCTATCGGTAGACGGATATACCAAAATAAAATCTTATAAATCGTAATTGATAAATGATAATTTTTTCCTTTTACCAAAAAAGTTATTTATTATTTTATTCTCTAAACTATCTTTAAATTTTACTAGTATTATAATTAATCTCTTACTTCTTTTTGGGTACGAAACTTACTGTTTCTTCTCCTGTTTGTCTGTCTTCATTCGCAACGTATGGGCTTGTCGATTTAGAACTGTGATTCACTGACTCCCAGATTTGGGTCTTGATTGCAGTCAATCACGGTGTGCCATCCATGGGAACTTGAGAAAATATCTAAACTAAAATAAACTTAACAAATATTTACAAGTCAACTTCGAATTTTGCAGGTTCTTGAAATTTGTTTGTTTTACAATTCAGACCCTCTATGCATCACCAATAATCGAATCAAATTGAGTTGTTAAGATAAACAACAAAATTAAGAAGCAAGGTATGATCTAGATCAAATTAGATAATTTACCTAACATTTAGAAGAGAAAATTACACTCATCCACTTTTATCTCTACCATTAATTGCAATTAACTTTTTCAATTAGCTTACTCATATATTTTATTTTGTTACAATAAAACGATTAAAAAACTATAACCAAAGACAAAAATCTTGTTAAATAAATATATTTTTTTTCACATCATATACACATTATGATAATTTAATAAGAGGTAAATACAAATTTAAACTGCGGATACCTTAGGCAAATAAGTCATGACAACTGTAAAAATTAATAAGTTGAAAAAAAAATACAATAAAAAAAAAGTATGGCCTCGTTACTTCATCTTCCTTCTTAATCTCATAGTCAGCTTTAGGAATTGCCGTTATAATCCTTGTCCAACTGCTTTGTCTTCCAACGTGCCCTGCGGTTCTGAGACCAAATCACAACTTGTTAGTAATGTAAATTCTCTTAATGTCCAAAGACTTTGGTGTGAAAAGAGAGTGAGAAAATGGGTGGGATTCATTTATGTAAACCTTATTCCTAATATATTATTTTCTCTCCTACGTAAAAGCCTTCTGAATATAAGAGAATTTGGACTTAACTTGCCGAGTCTGCAAACAAACCAACATTCTTCACTAACAGATTTTTCCTATTTGGCTAAAGCCTGTTCTCAACCTCGAAGCTTTTCTCAAGAAAGTGCATTTGATCAAGAGCGAGTTGCCTCTTCTTCTTAAGTTGATGAAGAAAGTATTCATCCAAGTCGTCATCCCCATTTTCGTCATTATTAAAAGGGCATAAGAACAACCTATTATAGTGCCCTTTACCTCCTTCAACATCTTCAAAGCTAAACAAGTAATTGTTGGCTATCGGTCTCTAAACGTTGGCCACGTTCAGTTTTTTTTTTTTTTTTGCCAACATTTCACAAACTGAAAATAACCACCCCGCTAGTGGTCTAATATTTTAGGGATTTCAGAGTATTTGGGATCATGGCATCAGAATATTCCCTCCTTACGCTGGTTTTCATATTCCTTTGATGGAAAGGAACAAAGAATATATATATATATATATATATATACACTATGGATCTTTGGGATCAATTTTGTCATTGTATTTACATTAAAATCGGACAGACACCATCGGAAAAAAAAAACACAAAACCCGAAAGCATCTATAGGCAACAAGAAGCAACTTGTTTAGAAACTCAGAAATCTCAATGGTAATGTCTGGAGGTATTTTTCCGCATCTCCTTTATTATTTGGATATCATTATATTTAGTATATACATAAAATTATCCAACAGTTGATATCAGAGCTTGTTGGGGCCTCTGCCTTGCCATTTTTGGAAGCTTGTTGCTTTTTTGTCCTTTTTTTTTTCTAAGGATTGCATTTTCGAGCACCTTTAATTCCTTTTGATAATGTAAATCACTTAATCGCATGATTTTGGTCATTTTGCCTTGGCCTGTAGCGTAAGATATGGCTGGGTTTTTGTCGCAGGTCCGCATCAGGTTAGAGTGACCCATCGAGAGGAAGGGGGTGATAGAAGGCAAGACGTTTTGTGCTATGTTTAGTCACCTGCATTTGTTCCTTCTAAGCAAAACGTGTTCTTTGAACGAAAATGCACCACCCTTTAAGCTTTTAGCAGTTTTAGGCGTTTTGCTTTCAGCTTATGGTGTTTCTGGACTTTTAAAAGCATTGGGCCATAAGCATTGAATCTAAGGTTTGTTCTAAACGTTAACATGCTTGGGCCATAAGGTTTCGATTGGGTCATTTATATCTTTAAAAAGCTTCAGTAACAAAAACAACGGTTACACTGGGCCATTCAGTTAGCAAACCGTGGGCCAGGTTTCTGTCAAAATGGAAATGTTTTCTAGACAAAAAGTTTTGGGCCATTTAAGATGGGATATTTAGGTTTTTCCTTTTTGCAATTATGGGATTAAACTTTGTGAACCTCTTTTTGGACAAAACTTTTGATGGACCAAAAATATTTAATTATGGGCTGTTTTGGACAAAATAATTTTAGATATATTTTGTTCAAAAATTAAAAATTACTTAATGCTATTTAATATGTCCAAATTTCATTAAATTTTGTTTTTTGCAATTTAAATTAATCTTTTGGCAATATTTAGTGGATTTTCTCACAAAATTATTTAGAAATTAATTTTTTGTCTCATTTAATTATGCCTAAATTATGAAAATTTATCATTTTGGGCAATTTTATCACATTTTGGAATTAAAAAAAATTAATTTATGATATCATTTAATTTATCCCTAATTTTGTTTAAATAATTTTTAGGCAATAATTATGGCACATTTGAATTAAATTAAAGGAAAAATATTAATTAATCAATTAGTCACATTTTATTTAATTGATTATTGATTAATTGGTCAATTCTCATTATGCAATGCTCTTTTATGCATTTATATTTAGTTATATTTAAACATTTAATTTTACAAAGATGACATGTAATCCGTATAATTTTAATTCAATTAAAGTTTAGTGGCAATACATTTAATTATTGTAAAATTATACGTTAGGTATTAAAATTAAATATAAGATCACATAAGAGAAAATGATACCAATTTGTTAATTTTTTGTTAAGATATCATGTAGTCTTTATGATTTTAGTTTAATTAAAATTTAGTTACAATACCTTTAATTATTTTAAAATTATACATTAGATATTAAAATCAAATTTAAGCTCACAAAAAGAAAAATGATGTCATCTTCTAATTAATATACTTAACATGATAATTATTGTTCTGCAAGAATATTATCATACTTTATATAATTAATTAGGATGGATTAGTAAATTTTCCTTTATCTTAATTTACCTATAGAGAAGATAAGAGATATAATTTACTAATTTTACCATATTAGCACATGAACCTAATTAAATAAAACCTAACTCACAAATAATTTTATTTGTTACTATACTCATGATTTGATTTAAAAAAAAAACATATTTTGCATTAATAAAACATGTCATATGAAATAGGGATTGTCTCATGATATAGCATGTAATTATTTGCAACTTAGCAACCTTTAAATATTTTTTTATTTTCAAGTTCTTAAATTTAGTGGATATACTAAAAGATTATTCTTTTTTTTTCACAGTTTTAGTGACTTTAGTATTGGTGAGTTATCTCAATGTAGTAAAGATTATTATCCACTATTTTATTAGTAACTTTTTTATATGTTAGATAATTATTATCCAACAACTCAAGTCCCACTATATTATCAACATTCACTAAACTATCAAGAGCTTTATTGTCACGAAATATCAATTTTTCTTATCATCAGCAAATGGAGCAAACAGGTGGAGGATTTTTTTTTTTAATGTTTTTGGATATGGAGGAAAACATGGTCATAATGAAAGTGAAAGGGAAAGTTATGATCCTCCATGCTATTTTACCATGTGGTGAAGAATATTTTCTATGTTTGATAATTTTATAAGCGTGCTTGTATATTATCTTTGACTTATTAACATTTTAATTATTTACTTATTTTTTTTCTTTAAAATTTCTCAAATAGCATTAATATGCTTGTATAAATAATGTATCTATTGAATTAATATGGATGCTAGATTTGATATGTTATATATGTATAATAATTATAGCAATTATATATATTTTTCCAACTTTTAAAAAATCAGGGCCTCAACAACCACAACCCACATTGTAGCAAATGCAATAGCCACAACCACAGCAAAGGCAACCCTCACTACAGCCACAATTAAAAACCTTTGAGAAAACCTTCAGATATCCTCCCATTGCAATTAATCGATTGTGTTCTAATTGGCCCAATGGGATTCTTAGGCAACCACTTCAATATTTATCTCCCATTAGTAAATTCATCTTGAAGGATTTGTTTTTCCTTTATATGGTTGTCGTTTATGGTAGCATATTTCTACTGTTAGAATTGTATGCTCAGAAAGTGTAGGAGACCTCAAATTCCAATCAAGTTTAACTATGAATTTTAACTTTGATTTTTCTTTTTCCTGTAGTGAGAGATCTTTTGTTTCATGCATGGATTTCAGAATTTAAAACAGAAGTGAACTTGAGGAGATTGCTTTCAGTTGCTCCTTAGTCGCGAAACTAGGCAAAACTTGTACATGTAAGTCTGAAGATGTGTGCCGACTATTTATATTAAAGTTAGCAGGCTTTTTTTTATCTCAATTAGCTTCATGCTTTTTATAGTTTTCTTGAAGTATATGTTTTATTAAAGTAGTCATTTGATAATGACTGCAGCAATACACACACATAAAGTAATTGTAAGTCATTGTGCTTATTTATATTGACAATCTAATGCACACACATATAAAGTAATTATAAGTCAAACCACGGAATTTCATATTTGACTTGCGAGTCCACAATCAGCAACTGACTTTATAGCCTGTGACTTTTACCATTTATGAATGCTCTATGAACTTTGTATCTTTTGACTTTGTTTTGTCCTATTTTTTATCATGAATTTTAGAAAAACCTCAAGTAGGTTGAGGTTTCTTCTTAAACGATTGAATAATTCATAATTTACATTTCTCATATTTGCAATTTTTTTGGGGATAAAACTCATAATTTGTAATGTTAGTTAGAATGTTAAACTGCTACTACTTTTAATGTGTTTCTTTACTGATTATGTATGTATATAACCTTGTTCATGCATGATTTCAAAGTCTATGCTGAATGATTATTAGAAGGTTGAAGCCCATAACTTCCAAATTAGTTAACGCTTTAGTATTATTTAGTATTAATTGTATCTTTCAGAGAGATATTTCAATGAAACAATCTATAGAGTTTAAACTAAACTTTTTAAGATATTTAAGTTCTTATTATTTAAAATAAAGGTTTTCACCAACAAAACTATGAAAGCTAGTTTGGAAAATATCATTTAACAACTAATGTTGGGACTTAATTTAAGATAGCTTGAATCCCCTACTATGAAAAGCTCCTATTCCAAGTCTTCAAATATACACACTTCAATTTATGTTGCAAATAACTGGCAAGTTTTCAACGAAGCCTGTTTTTTAAATAGACAATTTAATCAATAGTAATTATGATGCAAATTCTGTAGATAGGTATGAATACTAAAGCTATTAGTAAGGGTTTTCTATGCATATTTTAAGTTAATATAATATTAATATCTGAAACTTAAATTTGACATTTTATAAAAATGAAAATACGGTACTTAAAATTGACTTACCAAGTTAAGCTAGCAACATAGACTAACGCTTAAGGATGTAGTTGCATGCAGGAGAGAATTAGAGAATGATAATAAATGTATTGTAGTTTGTAGGGTTTCGTATGTAGCAAGGATACAGGAATTCTTAATGGCTATAATTTTAGTGATATAGCTTAAATACAATACTGAAAAGTATATTTTGCTACTTTTTTTCACTACCTAATCATTTCTTCCTTTTATATATTTTGAAACCACATTAATTTATGATTTCACCTTGACATTCAAGTGGCTGAGAAGGACTTTGAAAGAAATACTGTTAAAGAAAAGCCTTCTAAAATTGAGGAGAAAGAGCATATCACCGTATCTTTGGGGTTAAGAAAAAGGCATATGTAACTATAGTTAGCCCTTCTTACTTTAGTCTTCTGTGTGCATTTTGTAGGTTTTTTTTAATGTCATTGACTTGTTTTTTTAAAGATACTTGCCCCTAGTAATGAATGGAGACCACATAATCCCTTGAGATTGATTTTTTTAGCTCTCGACATTTTGGATGCTGCAACAGAAACATATATTGAAAAGCACAAGTACTTTTTACTTGAGTTATGATAGAGTCATGTATTGGGTAGTCACAAGTAATTCTTATGGTACTTAGATGGCATAGATTCTTCCCTTTACAAGCTGGTTTTTAAAGGTGGGTTCTCCATGTTTGTTTAGGTCTCTGGTTCTTTCCCCTTATAAGTTGGTTTTTAAAGGTGGATTTTCTATGTTTGCTTAGATCTCTACTAATTGGTATCAAAGTTCACCTGACCTCCACAAAAAAGGTTATCGAGGGAGGGTGAGACCTGGTGGTTAGACTAAGCATTATAAAGTGTAGTTGTTGAGGTCGTCAAGTGCCATGCTATGATAGAGTCCCACATTAGTTAGCTTTAAGTAATTATTGGAGTACTTAAGTAGCATGGTTCTTCCTCCTTATAAGCTAGTTTTTAAAAGGAGTTTTTCATGCTTACTTAGTTCCTCAGTAAGTTCTTATAGAAATTTCTGTAATGGGTGGATGATATTGGTGTAAGTGTCCATATACTTATAAACTTTCAATTTGCAACTTACAGTCCTATATTGATCTATTTAGATCAGCGGAGCAAATCTTGTTCAGGCTTTAAGTAAGCACTGACACCCTAAGGATAATAGTTAGCATTACATTATTGGGCACCTTACCAAGTTTTTAAGTGCCCTTGTGTTGTAACTCGCTCAAAATGAACTACGTATAGCACTTTTACTTTTAATATCACATATGCAAACCTAGAGAACCTTAACCATTTTTAGGACTAAACACTTAGCATCCAACCATTTCTGTGAAAATATACTTGAAATTTTATGATGAAGATAAGTGTAATATGATCTAAAGCAAAAAATATATTAGTTGGTTTTTGAAAGGAAAAGATTCTTTTCACTAGGGGTCACTTAATTGTTTGATTTGATAATCCATGTAAAATAATAAATTATATAGTGTAGTTGATTGATTCTCTTTACAAGATGATTTCATTTATGTTCAAAATGTAGTTAAATTCAATTTTTTCTTTGAAAGCGGCATAATTGTCTGTTGTTTGGACTTATGAAGGTGCGAAATTACCTAACATTAATAGTGGCATTAACCTAGAATAATGTAATAGTATCATATTATGCAAATTAAAAAAGAGTGCACATTTTATTAGACAAATATCATTTTGGATTATTAATTTTAACAACAATGAGAGACCCTGTGTACCAAAAGCTATGATAACTGTAGTGGGGAGGGGTTGAATCATATTTGTAAATGTGTTTACTTTGGAGGGTGGAATATTGAAGATTGGTACTTTGATTGAAATGAGCACTTGGGTGTTGCCGCCTAGGCCTTCCAAGCTTATACTTGATCAAAGTGCTTGGAAATGAAGTGTTGGAACCAATTGCATGTGGAAGAAAGTCACACTTTTATTAACTTGAACATGGAAAGGAAGATCAAATTATGTAACTAACTTCATAGATCATATAATGGACTTCTTGGATATTGGTTTGCAAATTTCTTTTAGCTTTGACTCAACTTTAGGATGTTACTGAATCATTATTGAATTGTGATACCAAGACTTTTTATGCTTGAAAATAAGTGAACATATATATTATATTAGTATTTGTTACTGTCATTTATGTTTGCTTTCTCATTGTGTTATATATCCTTGGCAAATTTCTATTCTCAACAGAAAGCTTCAAGAGGATTTGATTGATGAGATGGTTGTGTTGGCAAAGCAACTTAGAGAGTAGTCTAATGTTGAGCCAGTCCTTGCAAAATATTGAAAAGATTAGATTCTCATAATCTCATTAATTTCAATTTTTTTTATAAATATGGTTGTATGAGATGAAAATGCTAAGTATACCTATGCTGAGAATAGGATTACAGGGGGGCATGATGGTCAATATGGTGCTCATCAAATGCAGAAACACTTGAAATAAAGATCTCTTCATATAGTCATTGTAATAGAATTGATTTAGACATCGATGCATGTGCATACACTATTCAATCTGAGCCATGCCTTTTACCCCCCAATGTAGACGAATGGTTTAGCATTATTACTTTATAAGTTTTATCTTATTGACTACTTTGTTATTGCACTAGATTTGTGAATGTGGGGGACCAGCATGTGACATTTTAGTCTTCCCAATTTTGGGATGCAATAAGGAATATCTTGGCTTTGCAGGCTTATTTGCAAGCATTAGTCATAGTTAATTATGCCGTAATACTGCTTTTCCACCTACTATGTGACGGGAAATGCTTGCACCCTTTTTTATTACCAATGTGTAAAACTAGACCAGGCATTGAAATAGAAGGAATTTCTTTTTTTGATTGAGAGATAAAGAAAGGAAATACAAGAATAATAAAAAGAAAAAGAGGAATTAGTTGAAAGAGGCGCCTTGACTCTTCATCGACAATCTCCAAAATTAACTTCTGTTTTCAAGAACTAGGCAAGGCTGCAAAAGAGCATAAGGATGTTGTAAGATCTATTAAATCTTGTTTAACAAGATTGCTATTCACAAGTTTTTCTTCCCTGGTAAAAAGACACAAGGATTTAAGATCCAAAAACGATAGCTAAAGATGATAAGTCAAGAGAGAAGTGATGAAGTCATTGTTCCTGGTCCATAATAAAACTCTTTTAATGACCCACCGCATGAAAATTCCTTTAAACACTCTTTTCCAGTTTTGAATGTCCCAGGATCTTATAAATTGATCCCTGAAGAAAATTGATGTGCAAATTTTGTGATTTTTCCTCCAAAGAATCCCTTTATTGATGTTCCCAATTAAGGACCATTCCAAAATTTGTAAGTCTGAACTTAACATGAACTTCTCTGGGTTTAAAGTCAGTTTGTCTAATGAAGAATCTCTCTATCATTCTATGGAAAATCATTCCTTTTGACACTGTTGATAATTTGGTGAACAGCTTTATTTCCATTAGGAACTAATCCCTTATGGATGGTTTCATATTCTAATATACCAAATGTGATAAAGTGCCGTAATAATGAATTTGGTAAGGAAATCCATGTAAAGGTCATCCTTCACATTATGAAACTAAGAGGATAACTAAATGAATATGTCTTGTACTTGCAATGAAGTTACTCTTAGCCCCAAGGAGATATTGAAACAAAAGAAATTGAAGCATAACTATGGCTTGTAACCTCCTAAATAATGGAATTTGTAATTCTCATAACTCCCATAATAGTAAAGTTGTAACAACCGTAACTCTCCTTTAGATTTAATGTATCCCTTTTAATTTTCTGTTGCAAGTGAGGGCTCCTAATCAGTATAAATAGGATCCTACTTCCTTTGTGTTAATCATCATTGAGAAGAAGAAATCATTTTTCTAAGAGTTCCCTTACTCTTCACTGCTCCCTAAGCCAGTTTTGATATCAGAGTAAGGTTCTAGAGATAAGGAACCGTGTGGAAAATGGCCTGGAATTGGAGTTTTCACAATTGCTGATAGAAGAGGGCCCTGTCACTTTTGAAACTCTCATTTCCAATCATTTTTCAGCCAAACGGACGTCTCCATTGTGCTTAGGAGGTCGAAAAACCCTAGAAAGGAATCACTCGTCGCCAGAAAACCTCCTCACGTGCTGTCACATTCCATCACCTAAAGACCACACGCCGACACATGCTTGCTGAAGGTTGAAGCCGACCACGTCATCTATCATGTGTCAAGTCATCAACACATCATCCATTCAACACCTGTCATGTGTCAAAAGGTAGCCATATTAGTAATACTAGTTTATCCTGTTGCATCATTTGCCACGCAAGCTCTAAAGTGTCAAGTCAGCAACACGACAGTCATTCAGAACCTACCACGTGCACCTTCCTACCATGTCATCTGCCCAGTTAGCAAAAAATTGCCAAAATTATACTTTGACCCCAAAATTTTCCTATAATTCCATTTTGGCCCCAATATTTTTTTACAATTCTACTTTAACCCTAAATTTTTCCTAAAATTCCATTTTAACCCCTAATCTTTTTGAAATTAAATTTTGGCCTTAAATTTTTTAAAATTACACTTCTGCCCCTTAACTTTAGGAAAATTATAGTTTCACCCCTATATCTTTAAAATTTTTACTTTCACCCCTCAGCTTTCTGAAATTGCAGTTTAGCCCATAACTTTTCAAAATACCTCTAAGATACCGATCTGTGTATAAAGTTGAAATTGAAGAGTTGAGATGTTGAGTACAACTGCTACAGGAGCTGGTAAATGTCCAACAAGCTCAGTTACATGCATAACATGAAGAAGGAGAAACTAACACCGACAGTAGTAGTTTTGCAAATTGTCGCCCACAAAGACCAACCTTTTAGAGTAGTGATATCAAAGCAGAGATCCCAAACTTTGAAGGGAAGCTTCAGCCATATGAGTTTGTAGATTGGCTTCAAACTATCGAAGGAGTCTTTGAATACAAGGAGATATTGAAGGATCAAAAAGTCAAGTTAGTCACCATCAAACTCAAGAAGCATGCCTCCATATGGTAGGAGAACCTTAAGCGAAAACGAGAAGGAGAAGGAAAATGCAAGATTCAAACATGGGAAAAGATGCATCATGAATTAACTCGCAAGTTCCTACGAGATCATTATTACCAAGATACTTTTATCCAGTTGCAAAATCTTTGCTAGAAGACCCTATCTGTAGAGGAGTTTACTAGAGAATTTGAAAAGCTTATGATGAAGTGTGATATTCAAGAAAAGGAGGAGTAGACGATAGCTCGCTACCTTAGTGCGTTGAATGCTAACATCAGCCATCAAGTGTAGCTTCAACAGTATTGGACTTTAGACAACGTAATATGTCTAACCATTCGAGTTGAGAAGTAGATGTCCAGAAGGCCCTCATTTTAACATTTTCCTTTAAGAGTGTTCCCAATGCTCACAAGGCACAATTTTAGTAGCTAGCTCTTCAAGTAAGCCTCAACTAAGTTTCTTGAGCAAGCCTTCACCAAGGGTTGTTAAAGAATCTAATTTTAAAGCACCTAAATGTTTCAAGTGCCAAAGGTTTGGCCACATTGCTGCAGACTGCCCCAACCGTAGGGTTGTCACCATTATAGAAGAGCAAGCTTATGAAGCATTTAAAGAAGAGAAAAAGGAGGCGCTTACATTTGACGAACAAGAGCCAGTGTATGACGAAGAGTTTGTTAGCACCGATCAGGGAGAATCACTAGTGATTAGATGAAGTTTGCATGCAGCACAAGTGAAAGAAAAACCTTGGCTACGTCACAATATCTTCCATACATGTTGCACTGCTCAAGGGAAAATTTGTGACATCATCATTGACCATGGAAGTTATGAAAATATAGTGTCCAACTACATGGTGGAGAAGTTAAAGCTGCTAACGCATGATCATCTGCACCCTTACAAGTTGTAATGGCTTAATAAGGGAAGCGAAGTAAAAGTTTTCAAATAATGTCTTGTTGCTTTTTCCATTGGGAAAAAATATTATGATGAAGTTTTGTATGATGTTGTTCCTATGGATACTTGTCATCTTCTTTTGGGGAAACCTTGGCAATGTGATCATTGTGCTTTGCATGATAGACGTGTAAATACCTACTCATTTGTTAAAGACGATATGAAGATCAAATTAGTGCCATTACCACCCAATGAGTATAGCTGAGTCTAGAAGGGACTTAAGCCATTGGTGACTTTGATGGCCAAGGAGAAGTTCAAGGTGGCGAAGACCGAAGCCCAAACCATGAGTTTTATTTTGATGCTTGAAGTAAACGACGGATGTACCACTCCATCGGGAGTTATGCCACTACTAGCTGAATTTCCAGATATGATATCTGATGAAATTCCACCTGGATTGCCACCCATGCGAGATATTCAGCACACTATTGACTTTATTCCCAGAGCAGTCATTCCTAACAAGCCTGCTTACAGAATGAGTCCAGAGGAACATGCTGAAGTCCAACAGCAAGTTGAAGAATTGTTGAAAAAAGGCTTGGTCTGAAAAAGTGTTAGTCTTTGTACTATACATGTTCTTCTAGTATCTAAAAAGGATGAAAGTTGGAGAATGGGTATAGATTATCGAGTAGTTAACAAGATCACCATCAAGTATCAGTTTTTGATACCCCGACTCAATGACATGTTAGACTAATTGCATGGTGCTACTACCTTTTCCAAGATTGACCTTCGTAGTGGATATTATCAAATCAAAATTCGGCTAGGAGATGAATGGAAAACTGCTTTCAAAATAAGAGATGGCCTATATGAGTGGAATGTGATGCCTTTTGGGTTAACAAATGCCCCTAGCATATTTATGCGCTTGATGAATCAGGTACTTTAGCCTTTCGCTGGTAAATTTGTTGTTGTTTACTTTAATGATATTCTCACTTACAGCAAGAGTTAAGAAGAGCACTTAGAGCACCTACAGCTAATCTTGTAAGCTTTGCGAGAACAAAAACTTTATGCTAATCTGAATAAATGCACCTTCTTGACCAATAGTCGTCTTTTTGGGCTATATTGTTACTGTACAGGGTGTTTGAGTCTGCCCCAGCAAAATTAAAGGCATTAACAATTGGCTAACCCCAAGATCTTTCTAAAAATTCTGAAGTTTTCATGGCTTGGCTTCTTTCTACAGGAGGTTTATCCTAAATTTTAGCTCCATTGCGGCACCTCTCACAGATTTTATCAAAGGAGATAAATTTCAGTGGACAGAGCAAACTCAAAACAGTTTTAAAGAATTGAAGAAATATCTGATGGAAACGCCAATATTACTCCTTCCTAATTTGGATCAGGTGTTCGAAGTCAGCTGTTATGCCTCCAACACTGGAATTGGTGCTGTTTTAAGCTAAGAAGGTCATCCAATTGCCTTTTCAGTGAGAAACTTATAATGCCAAGCTCAAATATTCTACTAATGATAAGGAGTTCTTTGCCATTATTTAAGCTTTGCAACACTGGAACCACTATCTACTAAATAAAGAATTCATCATATACTTTGACCATGAGGCTCTCAAGCACTTGAATTCCCAATAGAAGATCAACCGCAGACATACTGCTTAGAGCAAGACCTTACAAACTTATCCATTCTTGCTTAAACATAAGGCTGGGATCTCGAATTCAGTAGCCGATGACCTTAACTGCCGACATGCTTTGCTATCTACCATTCAGGCCAAAGTTATTGGCTTTAAGACTATTAAGGAGTTGTACGAAGGTGATCCGAATTTCTATGAAGTGTGGAGTACCACTGAAGCTCAACCTTTCCAAAAATACTACAAGCATGAAGGGTTCCTATTTTGAGGAAGGGCCCTATGCATTCCTCAATGTTCTTTGCGAAAAGAAATTATTTGGGAAACCCACAACAGAGGATTGGTAGGTCACTTTGGCCGAGATAAAATAATGGCCTTAGTTAAGAAAAATTTCTATTGGTCAAGGCTCGAACAAGACGTTAACAGACATATATAGAGATGCTGAACCTGTCATTTAGATAAGTCTAAAAGTTAAAATACTAGATTATACATGCCACTTCCTATGCCAGCAACCCCTTAGAAAGATGTAAGCATGGACTTTGTCCTTGCATTACCTCGGACACAGAGATAAAAAGACTACATCATGGTTGTTGTAGATCATTTCTCAAAGATGACACATTTCATCCCATGCCAAAAGACTAATGATGCCGTCCAAGTTACAGATTTGTACTTCAAAGAGATTATACGTCTCCATGAAATTCCTAAGCCTATCACCTTTGATCGTGATGTCAAGTTCCATAGTCATTTTTAGAGAACATTGAAAAAAGATGGGAACTAAGCTTCAGTTTAGCAGTGCTAGTCATCCATAAACAAACAGACAAACTGAAGCTCAAGGTTCTTGGCAATCTTCTTCGTAGCTTTGTTGGAAAGAACTTGAAGCAGTGGCATCTTATCTTTGCTCAAGTTGAATTTGCTTATAACAATTCAGTCAACCAAGCCACTGAAAAGTGCATGTTTAAAGTTATTTATGGCACTTGTCCTCTTAGTCCGTTAGACTTGAGCCCTTCAACTGATAAGCAACAATATATTTCTGATGCAGATTAAAGGGCTAAGGAAATCAAAAGGCTGCATGAGCAAGTTTGTGAACAAATCCAGAAGCAGAACTTGAAATACAAGACTCACCGTGACAAGCATCGATGACAGCAAACCTTCAATGTTGGAAACTTGGTTTGGATACACTTGCGGAAAGAACATTTTTCCAAGTAACCAAATGCTAAGCTATCCCCTAAAGTTGATGGACCATTTAAGATTATGCAAAAGATTAACAACAATACTTACAAAGTGGAAATGATTTGTGCTTATGGAGTCTTTGCCACATTCAATGTTGCTGACCTATCTCCGTACGTTGATGATGATGATGAGTTAAACTCGAGGGTGAGTTCCATCTAACCCAGGGAGAATGAAATGGAAGAAACTGAAGCATAATTATAGCTTGTAACCTCCTTAATAATGGAATTTGTAATTCTCATAACCCCTCCTAATAATAGAGTTGTAAAAAATGTAATTCCCCTTTAGATTTAATGTATCCCTTTTAATTTTCTATTGTAAGTGAGGGTTCCTAATCAGTATAAATAGGACCCTACTTCCTTTGTGTTAATCATCATTGAGAAGAAGAAATCATTTTCCTAAGAGTTCTCTTACTCTTCACTGCTCATTGAGCCAGATACAAGCCAAATTGCTCTAATAAAATCACATTTGAGAAAGACATGATTAATAGTTTCTTTGAGTATTAAAATAGAAGTGACAATGGAAAGCAACATTAATATGATGCTTTTAAAGAATCTCACTAATAGGATTGGCATTGTGAAGAAGTTTTCAAATGAAAAAGTTA
The DNA here is from genome assembly GCA_026724425.1 of Erythrophleum ivorense. NCBI lineage: Eukaryota > Viridiplantae > Streptophyta > Magnoliopsida > Fabales > Fabaceae > Erythrophleum > Erythrophleum ivorense. Next base: position 43,571,544 of record JAIUCV010000005.1, read on the forward strand.
TTCTTAAATGGAGGCTAATCTTCAATTTTTTATTCCAATAGGTAAAAATATTGATAAAATCCCATTCTATTGCTCTCCTGAGAATTTGGTATCCATCCTTAGTAGTATAACTCCTAAATTTATTTCCTACCCACATGAGCTGATCATCTTTGTCAAGAATAGAAAAGTTAAGATGGTTGATTTGATTGTGGACATGCAAAAGATAAACTTGGTTAATTATATTGAAATTTCAATCTGATTTATCATGCAAAATAATATCAAAGACATTTTGTAAAGAACAGCTTTGATCTAATTGCATAGGTCATCATAACTAAAAGTTAGCAAGAATAGTTTTGCTAAAACCAATCTATCATCTAAGTTCGGAAGTGAAAACAAAAAAGATTTATAGATGCCCTTCCAAATATATCCTGTATTTGAGTGACTGTAAGGAAGCCCTTTAGGAGATTTTTCATAATATTTAGGTCTCGGGGTTTTAGTAAGCAAAGAATTTTAATTTTCATCAATGATTTTTCGAGCTTTTTTAGCCAGTAAAGCCTGATTAAATAAATGAAAAGATCTAATGCCAAGACCACCTACCTTGACAAGAGCACTCAAAGTATTCCAACTAAACAAATGAATATTTTCCTTATTCTCATTACGTCTCCAAAAGAAACTAGCCAAATGACTATTAAGTTTAACATAAAATACTTTTTGGAATGTTGAAACAAGAGAGGAGATTAGTTAATACTAAATTTAGAACAAGTCTAATTAGAGTGGGTTTGGTAGCTTGGGATAACAAATTTGCTTTCCATGTTTGTAGCTTAGCATTAACTTTTTCTAACGTTTCTTGGTAAATAAAATTTTATTCCTACCAAATTCCACCAGGTTCCTAAATATTTTTCCAACTATGATGCATATTTGATTTTAAAATTACTAGCCAAAAACTTCTTGAATTTGTGTGGAACAATAGAATTGAAGACCATAATAGGCTTGGATTTATTCATGCATTGTTCTAAAATTTTGCTATATGACTCAATCAATGAATTGGCCAAATTACACCCTTTAGTATTACCATGGGAGAAAAGGATAGTATCATCTACATACATTAGATATGACACAGGTTCTGAATTTTTGCAAATTGCAATGTCTTTCCATCTCTTTCTCACTTCTTTTTTGACAATCATGTAGGACAAACATTATAACATAGGATGAAAATGTATAGTGATAGTGGATCATCTTGTCTAAGACTCCTTTTTGAAAGAAAAGGCTTGTTAGGACCACCATTAACCAGGAACTTATGAGTGACTATACATATGCATTAAAGGATCATATTAATCCAACCTTCAAGAAACTTCATCTTGGTGAGGATAGCTTGGGTTAAATTCCAATAAAGGGAATCATATGCCTTTGAAATGTCCATTTTAAGAGCACTTCATTTCATATTTGACTTCTTTTGATACATGATTTCTAAGGTTAAAATGATATTATCTATAATGAGCCTCCATTTAATAAAAACACTTTGATTAGGAGCAATATAAGAGTCAATAACTCCATTCAATCTATTACATAAAATCTTTAGGATGATTTTATATATCACATTACAAAGGCTGAGAGATCTAAAATTCTTCTATTAGAGTTGTCACTTTTTGAAATAAGGGCTATGAAGGTTTTGTTCAAACTTCTAAGCAAATAACCATGCAAACAATACCTGAATTTATTGTATTCCAAAAATGGAAGAATGGATGGTTCACGATTAAGTTGTTTAACTATTGTTCAACTGTTATATATAGCACTTGTCAGTATGATAAATTACTAGAGTATAAAAAGTAAAGTAACTATAAATAACTAAATAATGTTAATTTATCTAAAATTTATATACATCTGTAGGTAAGGTAGTATCAAAATAATACATTTTTAGACTTGCAAGTTTTGAATGATAATTTAAATAGTGGGTTAAACTTTTTTTTATTTTGTTAAGTATAAAAAATTGTATTAAAAGAATAATTTTAAATGCTATATGTAAAATTCTTCATATTTATTCACAATTTATATGGTTTGACAGTCACTGCAACATTGAAGAAATCTTTTGAACCAGTTACTGAAAGACATTTCTTGACTCAACCTTGCTTGACTCAACTTTAGGAATTTGTTAAAACTAGATCAATGTTAAACCAATTGCTAGTTAACTAGCTAGTTTTGAGGTAGTTCGGTTAAGAGGGATTGAATGGACTGAAAATTAGCTGATTCATCCATTTTTCAATTAATCGCAGTTACAGTTCAATTTTTTTAACATTGCGTAATATAGTGGTGTAAATAGATGGAACATTTGGGTGCATGTTACGTGGGTGAGATACTAATAAGTCATAACCATGTCTTTGTTGATAAGGAAAGGCCCAAGCCACCTAGTTTGTATGGTTTATTATTTTTTTTTTCTTGGGAGCTTGAATGATGAGGTGGTAATATAACAAATTGATTATAGTTGGTAGGTAGATACTTGATTCGACTGAAAGGGGCATTGAGTGCGGCTTGACAAGCATAGAGTTCCAAGACTTCACGCTTGATGCGACTTATGATGTTTGTAATGATATGTGGATTTGCCATGGTTGTTGTTCTAATTCATGTCACATAGAGTAGGTCACCTTCCATGTGTTTTGAAAGTCAATTCTGAGCTATTCCCATAATGTACTATCCATTTAGAATTTAGCCAATCCTAACATGTCACAGAAAGGGAGAATCTATTTTATATATTAAATTGCAACTCAGTTTTTTTGTATTATTTTTAATTTATTTATGATGTAAATTTTCTTTTGTTTTCTTTTAACAAAATTTTCTCCTTAAGGTTCTTTATTTTTTTACATTTTTCTTATTTTTTGGACCCTATGTTACACAATTAAAAAAACTATATTGAATTGGTCAATCAAACTAAAAAATCAAATTGATTACGATTTTGGTTTGATTAGCTTCCAAAATTGATTGAGCAAAAAATTAGTAAAAATTTAAGTAGTTGAACTATGAATTAGTCAAAAATCAATTTTTTTGTCTAACCAAAAAATTTGAAATTTTATAATAAAAATTTGAGATATTTATTTGATTTTATCAAAATTATTTTATATAAATTTATTATCATATGTAAATATATATATATCATATTTTAAAAAATAATTCAACTCTTATTCAATTATTGTCAAAGTATTAAATTATGAATTCTTTTTTATTTTGATTTAATGATAAGTCCAAATTTTAAAACATTGATAAAATCAAAATTTTCTATAAAATCCCCCTTGATTGGAAAACACTTCACAAACAGCACGGCAAATCAGCATGCCACAATAAAATAGAAATGGAGCATGGTTGCTGCAATTTATGTTATAAATGATGAGTGAGACCGTGAGAGGCAGAGGGAGCTACAATAAAATCAGTGGACAAGATTGATTTTGTACAGGTAAAGTGTATATATAGTATAGCGTATAGAATAAATTTTAATTGTGACGTATATAAGAATTACTCACATTTTTTATGTTACATACAACGTGGCAGCGTGGCACATTGTATACAGTGAACCTTGACGGACAAGACTACGAATCTCATTGGCCATTGGCCGACAGGGTGACCTACAAATGCATCGCATTGCATATCCTTGCAGAATTATTGGAAGCTTCCTTCTTCAACGTCATATTTGCATAATATTTCTCTTTCCGTTGCTACAATAAACGAATTTTGTTATGAGTTTTATCTAACATGGCGATTTTAAAAGAAATACTATTTATTTTTATCTAATTCTCTGTATATGCTTAATCATTTGGATCACTTCTGCTGTTGTACTAATCACCCATTTGAATGGGATACGCGACAATATCGCAGAAGCTTTAAAATTTTATTTTCTCCACATTTAACCATGTCATAAGGATAATGAACGAGCAAACTTTTGATTAGAACTATTTAAATCTGATTTGGAAAGTTTGAATTTTATTTTTTTTTTTATTTTGGTATTTAAAAAAATAAGATAAAAAAATAAAAATTGAAATTAAAAAAATTAAAATCTAAACCGATGTGAATGGTCCAGACGTGGAAAAACCGGGTTCAATCACAAGGTTGTTTCTCTTCCCTTCCCCCGCTTTTCCTGCTTCAGAAAACGAAAAAAGGCGTATATTTATCGTCATCTTGGTTTCAGCAGTGGATCAGGAAGAGGAAGTAGAAAGATATTGAATGGGGAACTGTTTGTGTCGTCAATCGGGTCATCCCAACTGTAACACTGACGGCAACAACAACCCATTGGGTAAGCCAAGATGAGTGATGTTTTTTTTCTCACTTCTGTTCATCCTTTCCTGCACAGAGATGCTTCATTGTTCTTGTTTTAATTTCTCTGTTATAACGACAGTGGTGGAATTTTTCCCTTGTGTTACAGACCTTTTGTGTGACTGATCAACTTATTAATTTCAAGTGTTCCCTTTCTTAACTGTTTGATCTCCTCGCCTACAAGATTAAAACATTGTGATGAGAAAGTTCATTGATGTTCTCCTTCTATAAATGCTTTTAGCCAGCCTCGTTAGGAGGGTTTCCCATTACTATTTACGCAATCAAATAAAATGAAACGACGCTTCTAACATCAACTAGCATATGCAACTATAAACCTGTCAAACAAAAATTGGAAGCAAAATCAACCCAGCAGCAGCAAACTAGTTACCGATTTGGATCCCAGTTCCTGCAAATTAGAGAAGAATCCTTGCTCTTTTTGAGAGTAGAAGCTTTCATTTTTAACTTCGCCAGAATGGAATGTTTAGTCCTTTTCAATTTAGACCTGCATCTAGTCTTTCAGCAAAGTAGCTACATGTCCTTTTCCCTTTATAATTTAACCATTTAAAACGTACTTGCCATGACATACAATTCCTCTCAAATTCTGGAATATCATAGTATTCTGAAAAAGCCACGCGCTTATACCAGAGAGAGATTACCTCTGCTCTCCATTTTTCAGCAAAAAGGAAATAAGAATCGCTCTGCTTTTCATTTGTTGTTCTTCGAAGCTTAAGGCAACAAGTGAACTGTACAAACTTTTGTGTTATTGTTACGTGCATAAGGTTATGGGAGAACTGCACCCAGTTAACTATTAGGGTGGTAGAACCAAGTCCTTATAAGGATTTTTTTTTAGGAAACTTGCCTGACATAAGACTAATAACAATCAAATTGTGATGTGTATAAGTTTTTGGGAGAACTGCATCTTAAAAATTAGCTATTAAGATGAGAGAGTCCAAGGCCTTACAAGGCTTTCCTTTTAAAGAAATTTCCTCGACGTTAGAGTCATAATAGTTATACTGTTTTCTAAGCATCATTCCTTAATTGACTAACAAAGTGTAGCTATGGCAATGTCTCAGGGAGCAGCCAGTTACCCGTTAGACACAGTAATTCGAGATTATTGCAGAGTACAAGCAATTCTACTTTGCTTGGACGCAGCAGCCTCTCTGCTGGAAATAGCGGGCTATGCCAAGTAGCAGTAACACATACACAACCAGCAATACTAGTACATCTCTTTTAGGATCTGATATCAGCCATACCTCTCAAGTAAGAGGTGAAGAGAAATTTCCTAATGGGCAGATCTTGGATGCGGCAAACTTGAAAAATTTCACTTTTGGAGAACTGAAGGCAGCAACTAGAAATTTCAGAGCTGAATCGGTAATAGGAGAGGGAGGCTTTGGCAGAGTGTACAAGGGTTGGCTTAAAGAGAGAGGATCATCAAATAGTAATAGAGATGGGGGATTGGTTATCGCTATCAAGAGATTGAATTCTGACAGCACACAAGGAGTTATGGAGTGGCAGGTACTGGCATTAATACTCTGGAACAAGAAATGTCACGCTTCCGTTGCTTTGTGACTGATATATTTGATGCTTATTTTGTGCAGTCAGAGGTGAATTTCTTAGGAAGGCTTTCTCATCCTAACCTTGTAAAGTTGTATGGATTTGGAAGAGAAAATGGGGAGCTATTCCTAGTGTATGAATTCATGCACCGAGGCACCTTGGCTAACCATCTATTTGGAAGTAAGAGCTTATCACATCGCTGAATAGCTGCACCCTTTAAAGAGACTTCCCCAGCATGCAGGCCATTCTTTGGGAAACAAAATTTTCATCTTCCTTTACATATATTTCTTGATTATGTTTGTGCAGGAGGATCTAATGTACGGCCACTTTCATGGGACACAAGGTTAAAGGTTATGATTGGAGCAGCTAGGGGCCTAGCTTTCTTACACTCCATAGAGAATAGAATCATATACAGAGATCTTAAGCCAACCAATATTCTACTTGACAAGGTAATTAGGTACCTTAGTGTTACTTTTCTGCTCAGTATTCCCAAATCGTCTTTGCTTTTCATGCCATATTGCCATAGAATGACTCATTCTTAGTTGAGGACAAAGAGAAAAACCAAATATGGATTTACCCGTTCACGAAAAATTCATGAAATGAAAGAATGCTCAGTTCAGTCTAACTTCTAGCTTTGCAACAGTTCTACACTGCCAAAATAGCAGACTTCGGTTTGGCCAAAGCTGGTCCTTCAGATGACAAAACACATGTGACAACAAGGGTTATGGGATCTCAAGGTTATGCCGCGCCCGAGTACGTTGCCACGGGTAAGTTATAGTGGTTTCCATCTTCATTACTCATCCTTATTTTGGCATAAATTAAAGACAAAAACCTTATAGTCCTCGAAAGTTGTTACCAATTTGATAATCCTTGAAGTTTTTTTTTCCCTCTAAATCAATTCAGTACCCGAGAGTATGATTTCCCTTTATACGTACGTATTTTATTATTCAAAAGATGGTATTAATATCATTATAATACCAAAAGGGTCATATTGAAACAAAATCTTACTCTTAGATATTACAGTAATACAAAAAATTTATAGAATATCAAATGGTAAATGATATCAATGTTCAAGTACCAAGATGGTTTTTGTCTAATGAAATGAACCCAGTTGATCAGAGCCTGTTGTGAAATTGTGCCATGAGTCCATGACTGATGACAAAACTAATGCTCTCATGGGAATGTCCTAGGGCACCTGTCTGTGAAAAGTGATGTGTACGGATTTGGAATTGTTTTGGTGGAGATACTCACTGGCAAAGGGATACATGATATACGTAGGGATCTCAGCCAGGGCCAGTCATTCATTGATTGGCTCAAATCAAATCTATTGAGTAAAAGGAAGATGAGGGACACAATGGACAGCAGATTGGAGGGGAAATATCCACACAAGTTAGCATTACAAGTAGCTCAACTAGCTCTTAAATGTGTCCGAACGGAACATAGACTCAGGCCACCAATGACGGAAGTTGTTGAGACATTGGAACAAGTAAAGCGTGCAACTCATTCTGGGGCAGCTCAACTTCATGGCCGGCCAGATGAAGGATAAATCGGTGAGATAATTTTGACACAAAACTAGTGGCCTCAGAAATACTCTTAGGTAAATAAGTAAATCAAATCAATTATAAAAATATATATAAATATGTCAAGCACATTATCTAATAAGACTCACTTCTGACATACTTTTATTTATATGTTTTTTCATGATTGTCTCCATCTATTTATTTTTTGTAAACCAGATAAAAGTCTATTGCTCCCAAGAGATCTCTGTTCTACGGACATGTGAGTGATCTGGGAAATGCGCATATAAGAACCTAGAGAGATCAATCAAAGGACATGTTTGGACAGGGTATGCTTCCTGGGAGTGAATCAATGACGTGTACAGTGTAGACTCTCCCTCAAGATCATAGAGACTGCGCGCTGACGTTGATAAGCACGTGCAGGTCCACTTTTCTGGACCTCCATCATTATACAAATGTGAAATCATACAACAGAGGCAGTCCTCTGTTTTCAGCAATGCCGCTTATCAGTTATTCATCAACTTACATTAGTAAAAATTATTTATTAAAAAATTATTTTTTTAGAGATGCGTGTATACTAACTGTTACGACGTCCTGTGAAATTTTGTAATTGTTGTAACAGTGATCATATTTGAATTTTGTGTTTGTTGCATGGGCTGAATTTTACATTCTATTATATGCGTGCCAGGTGATTCATTAAGCTTAATAGCATTTACTTCAGTGCTTTTTTATTTTATTATAATATCGGAAATAACAGAAATTTTAATATTTGACAAAAAGAGATTATTACTGTTAACCGGAAACTTTTTGTTTGCGCTATTGTACAGAAGTTTAGATTCTCGAAATATATAAAGCAATTTATAACTTTATGTTTCAGCTAATTCTTTTTTCACAGTATAGTAATGCCAGTCAACGTATAGGGCCCATAGAATAAAATTAATAAAACCGTTTCCATAACCTTCACAAAGCAAGTGATTATTTTTTCTTTATAATTGTAAATTTCTCTATTTTCAAAATGCAATCAGGTAAAATATTAATTTGTATATGCATAAGTGATGAATTGATTTTCTTTTTTTTGTTTACTCCTATTTTTTCCTATTAAATTTAATTAAATGAAATGTTTGATGTATGGGCAAGGGCTTTTTGAGTAAGAAACGTGATTCCTGAACAGAAAATTGTCAAATCCATGTCAGTAAAGAAAATTACTCCTAAAGAATGCGATAGCAGTTTTGAAAAGCGGAAGTGTAGCGTCCCATTTTTAAAAGAATCATGTCTTTTAAAATAAAATAAAAATATTTTCTTAAATAAATGCTGTCTATCAAAAGACTTTGTATGTCTTAAAATTGGCAAGGTCCAACAAAATACTAAATTGATTAGATAGATTCGATTTAATTTTTGCTTAAAATCGAACCAAATCGAAAATTTGAACACCCCTAATATATATACACATTGAAGTCAGATTGTACAAATTTGAATTCAACTTTACGGATTTAAAAATAATAATTTTTTTTTAAAGTTGGATTGTACAAATTAGACTTCACAAAAAAATTATTCTTTATAATATGTAGAATTTAATTTCTAATATCCTATATCTCTTAAAATTTTGACTAATAATAAATTTGAAATAATTTATTATTTTTATCTCTTTTTTTGTCTAAAAAAATTTCATACATTCACAAAAAACTTTAAAAAGTAAGAAAAAAAATAAGAGCAATATTTTATAATAAAATAGTATAAATAATTTATATATTTCTTGAACCATATAAAGAATATAACTTTGATACATGTTTAATTAACAAAAAATTCTATTAATCCAAAAAGAAACAAAATATTAAATTTTAATTAATTACAAATTTAATGGTTCGGTTTGGTTCGATTAACAGAACCAAATATGAAAAAAATCGACAATCGAACCGATTTAATGGGTTTTACAATCACAAATACCAAACCAATTTTTAATCGATTTTATTCAGTTTTTTACGGTTTGTTCGGTTCGATTTGATTTAATTAGTTTGGTTCGGTTTTGTTCACCCTTAATATATATATCAATATAAATATTTTTTTAGCGTAAAATTTGCTTTGTTTCCCTATCTTTATAGCCTATAACCTATTTCTCTAGATAGAATAATCACATCATCACAGGGTGGATGCATTTTTATTTTCTCTTGATTGAGTCTATTCTCACATGTTATAAGTGCTCTCATTTGCATTTTGCTCTTCACCCTTGCTTCTCATTCATTTCATTTCATTTGTTGTTGGTTGCTGAATTGTTCTTCAGTATTTGGTTCAAAAATTTTGAACATTTGTCTTCCATCTACCTAAAAAAGAGTGGATTGATTTAACTTCTCCTTCTAGTATTAGTTCAAGCTCTCAATCCTCTTTTTGCGGGTTAATTTTAACATTTTAAAGGATAAAGGTAAGTTTAAATACTTTATATTATATATATATATATTAATATGTCATTTTTAATAATATTTGCAATTATTTTATTTATGTTTAGTTTGTTATTATGTTTATGTATTTTGTTTATGTTAGTACAAATTTAGATCTTGCCAACATGTATTTTAGTTTTGTAACAAATCTATAGATATGTCAGTTTTTTTGAACAAATGTATATATATGTGTTGCATGTCACATTTATGATTTTATTTATATTTATTTGTCATATTTTTAGATTTTTTTTATGATGATATTAATTAAACTCTTGCCAATATGTTTTTTTTTGTTTCATTTGAAATGAGTAAATAACAAATATGTTTTGACAAGTTAGCTCAAATTAAAAGATTTTTAATTTTAAAAAATGTATATGCATCCTTTTGTGGAATCAATTAAAAATAATAACTTTTAAGTATAATGAAATAATGAAATATATTTTTTAGTATAGAAAATATAATTTAATTGATTAATTATAAATGTAATGAAAATATAATGAAATAAATATGTTTGAAAAACATAATAGGATTAAAAAAAATTATATTAATGTCCTAAAATAATATAATAGGTTTTTAATCAAAAAATTTTAAAATTTATTTAACAAATTATAACAGGTTTAAATCCACAAAAAGAACATAACTTTTTTGAAAAAAAAATTATGTGTAAACATAAATTTAAAAAAATTACATTTTTTGAAAAAATAGGTTTAAACATATTTTTAAAAAATTATTTTTCTTTAAAAAAGTATATATTTTTCACATCTCACTATATTAATTAAAATCAATATATTTAAATTGAATTATATGATGTTTTTATAAAAATATATTTAAAAAACTATATTTAAATCCTACAAGAATATCATGGATTTTTAATTATAAAAAACATTTGTAATTTTTTGAAAAGATATAATGGGTTTTAATCCTAAAAAATAGTATAAATTTAAAAAAAAAGATTTAAGAAAATAGGTTCAAACATAATTTTAAAAAATATGTATTTTTTTTAAAATTATGTTTAAACATATTTTAAAAAAACCAACATAAATAAATAAATAAATAAGGATTAAACTAACATAAATAAATATTTGTTAATATAATTTGATAGATTAAACCAACATAAATAAATAAATATATAAATAGTTTAGAATCTTTTTATTTAGTCTGTTAATTGTGTATTGTTGCAAGATCTTATTTACAAATTAACTTGTAAAAAATAATAATGAACAATACAAGTGAGATTGTGTGCATATATGCAAATGGACGAATGTATGATAGTCTAGATGACGTGACATTTAAGTGTCCTCGAGTAAAAGTAATAAGAGTTGATTCAGACATCACATTAGATCGGTTAAAGCAATTGGTTGCACAAAAGCTACGGCTTTTCTTAAATTAATTTGTATTTGATTTGGTATATAGGTACCCAACCTCTCTAAATCCAACATAGTATCGGGCATGTAGCCTATAAGACGATTCAAATATTCAGGAGATGTGGCAAGTAAACTAGCAATACCCATCCTAATTAACAGGTGTCGAGTTGTATCTCAACTAATCAATTGGATCTGAATCTTGAATTGCAACCAATAAAGGAAAATGTTGCATGCACAATCCCATCCACAAGTAATATCCAAAAGCCAGTTGAATAAGCATCCTTATTCAGCTCTTATGTTAAAGATATTCACCAATTTGATGCACAACCAAGTTATGTTCCACAATGTAACATCTCTCCCATGGCACACATGTCCCAACCGAGCTCATCTTATCAAATGGTTGATAATAGTCTACCTCAATCTCCATTTGCGGTGACAGAAAACATAATGGATGAATCCAAGAATAAAGATGAAAATGATTCTACTATGAATTTCAATGATAATAATGACGACGATAACAACAATAATAAGTCCAACGAGGAGAGCAAAGTTGGAGGGGATGATTTGACAAATCCTAGTTTCTATGGAATTACAAGTGAATTTGACGAGCTAGTCACTACTTTTTTTTCATGGGTCAATACAAAGGCAGCAAGTGACCCTGACTTCCCTGGAAGGGATATGCCTATCGAACTAAGTGACAACATAGAGTTGAATGTTGGCATACAGTATACAGATATAAAGACATCACATCGTACAGTAAAATTGTACTATGTTCGAGTACACCACACATTTCATGTGTATTATTCTTTCAAAAAGAACGAAGAATATCAGTGTATTAATTATAGCCGCAGTTGCAGTTGGAGAGTTAGAGCATGCAAAAAGGCAAATAGAATACATTGAGAGATTACAAAATATGAGGAACCACATACATGTCTTTCTATATCATTATCCCAAAATTATCCAAAATTAGATTATGATGTCATATCATCTTGTATCGTAGTAATGGTAACCGACGAGCCTGAGGTTAAAGTTTATTTAATTATGGAAAGGATGCAAAACATGTTTGAATACAACATGTCATATAGGAAGGCATGGAAAGTAAAATATCAAGCTCTTGTTATAGCTTTCGAAAATTGGAAAGCTTATATGCTTTATTGCCAAAATGGTTAGCCGTAGTTCAACATTTCATGCTTGGCTCAGTTGTATATTTTTTTAATAGACAATGCTCGTAAAGTAGTTCTGATGGATAGTCTCAAGAAATGTTTCGTTGCATTTTTTTAGGCATTCAAATCATGCATTGATGCATTTGACAATCTTAAACCAATCGTCCAAGTCAACGGGACGTTCTTATATGAGAAGTATAAAGACACACTACTTATGGCTATATCATAAGATGGTAATAGAAAATTCGTGCCCCTTGCATTTGTTATAGTAAAGGGAGAGACATAGTCGGTTTGGTCATGATTTCTTTTCAATCTTCAGAGATGTGTGTAAAGGATAGAAGGGGGATATATTTATTGTCAAACAGACATCCTTTAATTTTAACTGTTATTTCTGATTCACGAGTTGGATGGCAAACACCATATAGATATCATGTTTTTCTGTCTTTGGTATGTGGCTTTTAACTTTCGTAAAGCACATAAGACCAATTGGCTAAAAGAAAAGTTCATAAATATTGGGTATGAATACAAGAGTCATTTGGTTGATAAAAAATTGTCTGAGTTGGCGATTTTACACAACTAAGCAACCAGTTAGATAGCTGACATTCCAAAAGAGTAATAGTCACATGCATACAATGTCAAGGGTCATTGATATGGCCACATGACAACAAATTTGGCCGAGACTATGAATGATGTCCTTAAAGGTGTTAGGAGCTTGTCCATTACTAGCCTTGCACTATTTTTTATATATATGATCAAATATATATATATATATATATATATATATATATATATATATATTTTTTGTATACTGTGAAAAATAGTTTCGATAATACTATTCTAATTTATCATACTTGAAAAAACACTTAATGTTGTCTTTAATCTTTTACCTAATATTTTATTTTTTTGATAATATCATACAATTTTTCTTTTCATTTTTTCTATCTTTAATTTTTAATTTATTTAATACATTAATAATTATTTTTATTATTACTATTTTATCAATAAGTATTAATATTTATTGTCTAATTAATTTTATTAGTCAATCATTATATAATTATTATTTGTTATTAAACCTTATTTATATGATAATATTGTTAAAATTACTAATTACTTATACTAATCATTAGCTTTAATTATATTAATTATTGGCTAATTATATAATAATTAGTGTTTTATTATAACATTTACCTATATCTATTTAATCATATGTTCATTATTTATTATGATTAAACAATTATGAGCTAATGATTATGTAACAAAAATTGCTCCTTATTTCTTGGAACCCATGCAACCTCTAAATCTACATTTTTGTCAAAAAATTCCATTCAAGTCATTCTCTTCCCTCAAAATTGGATTCATAAAAGCCACGTTTTATCTGTGTAGTATATGGAATAAATAATGTTATTTGGTAAGGATTTGACACACTTTAATTTTAGCAAATAGGATTTTTCTCAAAAAGCCTATGGGCAAGTCTTGTTTGTAGTTTTCTTTTGAAATAGAAGTAAATAGACAATCAGGAGTTTTGGGTTTCCATTGAGATTGTCCTATTATTTATTGCATTTACATTTACAGAGCCAAATGGGTCAAATCATTCACTGTTATCTTGAAATAAAAAATTTCATATAGATACAATTTGTACAAGAAAGTATCACATTAATAATTTTAATAATTGAATTATTTGCAATTACAAATCATTATATATATATAAGTAAACTTTTTTTAGCACCTGGCAAGATGGGTCACCTTTTTCTTTATGAGGCCCACCAAATTGGTGGAGCTACGCTAATTAATTATATGTAATGTAGTTAAAAGAAAATAAAGAGATAAAAAATAAATATAAGAAGGCCTTCATAACTATAGTTAGTGCTTCTTACTTCTGTTTTCTGTGTGCATTTTGTAGGTTGTTTTTGTGTCACTAACTTGCTTTTTTAAACATACCTGCCTCTAGTAATGAAGAGAGATCGTATAGCCTGCTGAGACTGAATTTTCAGCAATTGACAAATTGGATGTTGCAACAGAAACACATATTGAAAGCACATGTACTTTTTACTTGAGTTATGATAGAGTCCCATATTAAGTAGCCATAAATAATTCTTGTAGTACTTAGTTGGTATGGTTCCTTCCCCTTACAAGCTAGATTTTAAGGGTTTAAGGGTGGATTTTCCATGTTTGTTTAGATCTTTGGTTCCTCCCACTTGCAAGCTGATTTTTAAAGGTGGGTTCTTTATGTTTGCTTAAATCTCTATCAATTGGTATCAAAGTTAGATTGACCTCCATGGAAAGGGCTACCTGCGAGGGTGAGACCTGGTCGCTGGAGTGAGCGCTACAAAATGCAATTGTTAAGGATGTTAACTCTTCAAGTGTGGTGCTATGATAGAGTCCCACATTAGTTAGCTCTAAGTGAATATTTTGGTACTTAAGTGGCATGGTTCTTCCCCCTTATAAACCAGTTTTTAAAAGGTGGGTTTCTCATACTTGATTAGGTCCTTATCAAGATTTTAAAAAAAATTATGTAATGGGTGGATGATATTGGTGAAGTGTTTGTATACTTATAAACTTTCAATTTACAATTCACAGTCGTATATTGATCTATTTAGATCAGCGAAGTGAATTTTGTTCAAACTTCAAGTAAGCATTGATATCCTCAGAACAATGGTTAGCATTACATTATTGGGCATTTTGCCAAGTTTTTAAGTGCTTTTGTGTTGTAACTCACTCAAAATGAACTATGTATGGTACTTTTATTTTTAATAACACATCTGCAAACCTAGAGAACCTTAATCATTTTGAGACTAAACATTTAGCATCCAATCGTTTTAGTCAAAATATACTTGAAATTTTATAATGGAGATAAGTGTAATATGATTTAAAGTCTAAATATGTTAGTTGGTTTTTGAAGGGAAGAGATTGTTTTCACTAGGGGTTGTTTAATTGTTTGACTTGGTAATCCATGAAAAATAATAAATTATGTAATGTAGTTGATTGATTCTCCTCACAAGATGATTTCATTCATATTCAAAATGTAGTTAAATTCAGTTTTTTCTTTGAAAGTAGCATAACTGTTTGTTGTTTGGACTCATAAGGTACAAAATTACCCAACGTTAATGGTAGCATCAAGCTATAATAATGTAACAGTATCATATCCTGCAAATTAAAAAATGAGTGCACATTTTATTAGACAAATATCATTTTATATCATTAAGTTTAACAATAATGAGAGACCTTGTGTGCCAAAAGCTGTACTAACTTTAGTGGGGAGGGGTTGAATCATATTTATGAATGTATTTACTTTCGAGGATGGAATATTAAAGATTGGTGCTTTGAAACATTGATTGACGTGAGCACTTGGGTGCTGCCGCCTAGGCCTTCCAAGTTTATAAGTGATCAGAGTGCCTAGAAATGAAATGTTGGAACCAATTACATGGAGAAGAAAGTCACACTTTTATTAACTTGAATATGGAAAGGAAGATCAAACTATATGATTGACTTCACAGTCCATATAATGGACTACTTGGATATTGGTTTGCAAATTTCTTTTAGCGTTGACTTAGCTTCAAGATGTTGCTAAATCATTCTTGCATTGTGATGCCAAGACTTTTTATGCTTCAAAATAAGTGAACATATATATTAGATTTTTTTGTTACTTTCATTTATGTTTGCTCCCTCATTGTGTATATCCTTGGCAAATTTCTCTTATCAACAGAGAGCTTTAAGAAGATTTGATTGATGAGATGGTTGCATTGACAAAGCAACTCAGAGAGTAGTCTAATGTTAAGCCAATCCTTGCAAATACTGAAGGGGTCAAATTCTCATAATATCATTAATTTGATTTTTTTGATAAATATGGTTGTATAAGATGAGAATGCTAAGTGCATCTATGCTGAGAACAGGATCACAATGGCATGATGGTCAATACAATGCTCATCAAAGGCAGAAACACTTTAATATCTTTTCATATGGTTATTGGGATAGAATTGATTTAACATTATTACTTTATAAGTTTTATTTTATTGACAACTTTGTTATTGCATCGGATTTGTGAATATGGGGGACCAGCATGTGACCTTTTAGTCTTCCAAGTTTTGGGATGCAATAAGGAATATCTTGGCTCTACAAGCTTTTTTTGCAAGCATTAGCCGTAGTTAGTTATGCCGTAATACTGCTTTTCCACTTGCTATGTGACTGGAATTGCTTGCACCCTTTCTTAATTTCAATGTGTAAAATAGGACCAAGCATTGAAGTATAATGTCTTTTTTTTTTAATTGAAAGATAAAGAAAGGAAATACAAGAACAATAAAAAGAAAGAGGAATCAGTGGAGAGAGGGGCCCTGACTCTTCATTTGCAATCTCTACACACTGATTTTTGTTGTCAGGAACTAGGTAAGGCTAAAAAGTGTAAAGGGATGTTGTAAGATCCATTAAATCTTGTTTAAAAGAATTGGCATCCACAAGTTTTTCTTCCCTGCTAAAAAGACACAAGGATTTGAGATCTAAAAACAATAGCTGAAGATGATAAGTCAAAGAAGAAGTGATGAAGTCCTTGTTTCTAATGACCTACCATATGAAAATTCCTTTAGACACCCTTTTCCAGCTTTGCATGTCCCAAGATCTTATAAATTGACCCCTGAAGAAAATCAATATGCGAATTTTGTGATTTTTCCTTTAAAGAATCCCGTCATTGATGTTCCCAATAATTAAAGGACCATCTCAAATTATGTGATTCTGAACTTAACATGAACTTTTTTGGGTTTGAAGTGAGTTTGTTCAATGAAGGAAAAGTCTCTCCATTATTCCACACAAAATCATTCCTTTTGACACTGTTGATAATCTCATGAACAGCTTATGGTTTCATATTCTAACGTATCAAATGTGATAAAGTGTTGTAATGATAAATCTAGTAAGGAAATCCAGGTGAAGATCATCCTTCACATTATGAAACCAAGAGGATAACCAAATAAATATGTCTTGCACTTGCATTGAATCCATTCTTAGCTCTAAAGGAGATGCAAGCCAAATTGCTCTAATAAAATTGCATTTGAGAAAGACATGATTGATAGTCTCTTGAACATTAAAGCAGAAGTGACAATCGAAAGCAAACATTAATGTAATGCTTATGAAGATGATAGGAATGGCCTTGTGAAGAAGTTTTCAGACAAAAAAGGTCATTCTTAAAAGGAGGTTAATCTCTCATAGTTTATTCCAATAGGTAAAAATATTGATAGGATCCCATTCCCTTTCTCTTTTAAGAATTTGGTATCCATCTTTAGTGGCATAACTCCTAAATTTATTCCCTACCCACACGAGCTAGTCATCTCTGTCAATAATAGAAAAGTTAAGATGATTGATTTGATTGTTGACATGTGAAGGATAAACTTGGTTAATTAGATTAAAATTACAATATGAATTATCATGAAAAATAAGATCAGAGGCATTCTGTAAATAAATGCTCTAATTTAACTGCACACATCATCATAAATGAAAGTTAACAAGAATAAATTTGCTAGAACCAATCTGTCATTTAAGTTTGGATGTGACAATGGACAAGATTTATGGATGTCTTTCCAAATACATCCTATATTGGAGTGATTGTAAAGAAGCCCTTTAAAAGATTTTTCATAATATTTAGGCCTTAAGGCTTTGGTGAGCAAAGAACTTTGATTTTCATCAATGACCTAAGTTTTTTTAGCCAATAAGCCTAATTAAATAAATGGAAAGATCTAATGCCAAGACTACCTACGTTGACAGGAGCACTCAAGATATTCTAATTAAACAAATGAATATTTTCCTTGTTCTCATTACATCCCCAAAAGAAACTAGCGAAACGATTATCAAGTTTAGCATAAAATGTTAAAACAAGAGAGTTGATGAGTTAATATTGAATTTAGAATAACTCTAATTAGCGTGAGTTTGGCAACTTGGGATAGAAATTTGTTTTCCATGTCTGATGCTTAGTATCAACCTTTTCCAACATTTCTTGGTAAATAAAATTTTATTCTTAACAAATTCCACCCACGTTCCCAAATATTTTCCTAGTTTCAATTCATATTTGATTTTAAAAGCACCAACAAAAAACTTCTTGAATTTATGTTGAACATTAGAATTGAAGACCATAATAGACTTGGATTTATTCATTCATTGTCCTAAATTTTGTTATATGACTCAGTCAATGAATTGGCCAAATTTCACCCTTCAGTATCACCTTGAAAGAAAAGAATAGTGTCATCTGCATACATATGCAAGATAGGTTCTTAATTTTTGTAAGTTGTAATGCCTTTCCATCTCTTCCTACTTCTTTTTTGGCAATCATGCAAGAGGAAACATTAGAATATAGGATAAAAATGTATAATAATAATGTATCACCTTGCCTAAGGCCCCATTTTGGAAGAAAAGGCTTGCTAGGACCACCATTACCTAGAAACTTATAAGAGATAGTGGATAGGCATTAAAGGATCATATTAATCCAACTAATCAAGAAACTTCATCTTAGTTAGGATAGCTTGGATAAAATTCTGATAAAGGGAATTATATCCCTTTGAAATGTTTATTTTAAGAGCACACCATTTTGTATTTAACTTCTCCTAATGCATGATTTCTAAGGTTCAAATTATATTACTATAATGAGCCTCCCTTTAATAAAAGCACTTTGATTAAGAGCAATATATGCCTTAATCTATTGTATAAATTTTTTAGATGATTTTATAAGTCACATTGTAAAGGCTAATAGATCTAAAATTCTTCTAAGTATGAGGGTTGTCCCTTTTTGAAATGAGAGCTATAAACGTTTTGTTCAAACTTTTAAGCAAATAACCATGCAAATAATATTTGAATTTATTGTATTCCAAAAGCAGAAGAATGGATGGTTCATGATTGAGTTGTTTAATTGTTGTCCCTCTGTTATATATAGCATTTGTCAATGTGATAAATTAATAAAGTATAAAAAGTAAAATAACTATAAATAACTAAATGATATTTAATTTATCTAAATTTTATATACATCTATAGGTAATGTAGTATCAAAATAATGCATTTTTAGACTTGCAAATTTTGAATGATAATTAAAATAGTGGATTAAACTTTATTATTATTTTTGTTAGGTATGAAAAAATTGAATTAATAGAATAATTTTAAATGCTTAAAATTCTTTATATTTATTCACAATTCATATGGTTTGACGATCGCCGCAACATTGAGGAACCAGTTACAAAAAGACATTTCTTGACTCAACCTTGCTCGACTCAACTTTAGGAAATTGCCTTACAATTGATTTTCTAGTTAACTGGCTGGTTTTGAGATAGTTTGGTTAAGAGGGATTGATTGGATTGAAAATTAGCTCATTCATCCATTTTCCAGTTGATCACAGTTATAGTTCAGTTTTTCCAACATTGCTTAATATAGTGGTGTAAATAGATGGGACATTTGGGTGTATGTTACATTGGCAAGATACTAATAAGTCATAACCATGTGTTTGTCGATAAGGTGAAGCCTAAGCCACCTAGTTTGAAAGGTTCATTATATTTTTCTAAGAGCTTGAATGATGAGGTGGTAATGTGATGAATTGATTGTGATTGGCAGGTAGATACTTGATTCCACTGAGAGGGTACTTCTAATTCGTGTCGCATACAATAGGTCACTTTCCACGTGTTTTAAAAGTCACTTCTAAGCTACTCCCACAACGTATTATCTATTTAGAATATACCCAATCGTAGTGTGTCACAGAAATTGTTTGGGGGAGAATATATTTTATATATTAAAACTCAAATTTTTTTGGTATTATTTTTAATTTATTTATGATGTAATTTTTCTTTTGTTTTCTTTTAACCAATTTTTCTCCTTAAGGTTCTTTATTTTTAAAATTTTTCTTATATTTTAGGCCCCGTGTTACATAGTTGAAAAAATTAGATTGCCAATCAGACCAAAAAATTGAATTGATCATGATTTTGGTTTGATTAACTCAAAAAATTGATTGAGCAAAAAATGAGTAAAAATTGAAGTGGTTTGATGTTGAATCAATCCAAAATTAATTTTTTTATTTAAATAAAAAGTTGACATTTTATAATAAAAATATAGGATATTTATTTGATTTTATCAAAATTATTTTATATAAATATATTATCATATGTAAATATTTTATCTAATTTTTATATTTTAAATATTATGTGAAAGTATATATATCAATTTAATTGTAAAATATTATATATATATATATATCATATTTTAAAAAATAATTCGACTCTTATTCAATTATTGTCAAACTATTAAATTATGAATTATTTTTTATTTTTATTTAATGATAAGTCCAAATTGTAAAACATTGATAAAATCAAAATCTTCACTTAACAAAAAATACTATTTATACCATTACAAACTCTCATAGTTATGACAAATAATTATATTTTAAGTTTCTATCTTAATTATCATTTAAAAAAATCAAAATTCTGGTCACTTTACTTGAACTTTTTCTAGTGGGCATACTTGGATGAGATGATTCTCGTCACTTTTACATGCATGTCCTCTTCAGTGACGTCCTGTTAACAGGCAGGAAGCAACGGCGAGCTATACCATCTAGAAAGGGCGTGTCCATACAAAAGTTTAAGTACGGCAAAATAGCGCCACCATGCCGCAAGGTATGACGTCAGTGTAATCTAGGTTGTAAATGTAATGCAAATTAACATTATGCAATGCATTTTTCCTTCGGATTCTCTGAAATTTTCATTGTAAGGTTTATAAATTTTAGAGAAAGAAAAGAAAAAATGGATTAAAAAAAAGATAAGATGAATTTTATATAGAGTTTCAATCTCTCTTTCAAATTTATAAAAATTTTATAATAAAATTTTTAAATAATCTTTTTTCGATCAAACTCTGAAGAATAAAACACAAAAGTGTTATCCAGACAGGGCAAATGTCATATTCTAGAGAATCTTTATACATGCACTTTATGATATTTATCCCACAAAGATTTAACTTGTAAAATTGACATTTGTCTCAATAAATTATTAATTAAATTACAAATTTCAAAATTTTAAAAATTTTGAGATACATTTAATAATAAATTTCCCCTAAAAGTAATATTCAACTTAATGAGAAATTAAAGTTTCTATAAAATCCCCCTTGATTGGAAAACACTTCACAAGCAGCACGGCAAATCAGCGTGCCACAATAAAATAGAAATGGAGCATGGTTCTGCAATTTATGTCCTAAATGATGAGTGAGACCGTGAGAGGCAGAGGGGGCTACATTTCTTAGGTTACATACAACGTGGCAGCGTGGCACATTGTATACAGTGAACCTTAACGAACAAGACTACGAATCTCATTGGCCATTGGCCGACAGGGTGACCTACACCTTCATTGCATTGCATATACTTGCAGAATTCTTGGAAGCTTCCTTCTTCAACGTCATATTTGCATAATATTTTTCTTTCTGTTGCTACAATAAACGAATTTTGTTATGATTTTTATCTTACATAGCGATTTTAAAAGAAATACTATTTATTTTTATCTAATTCTCTGTATATGCTTAATCATTTGGATCACTTCTGCTGTTGTACTAATCACCCATTTGAATGGGGCACGCGACAATATCGCAGAAACTTTAAAATTTTATTTTCTCTTTTTCGTCCACATTTAACCATGTCATAAGGATAATGAACTGGCAAACTTTTGATTAGAACTATTTAAATCTGATTTGGAAAGTTTGAATTTTAATTTTTTTTTTATTTTGAAATTTAAAAAAATAAGATAAAAAAAATCTTTTAACTGCTAATTTAAAAAAATAAAAATTGAAATTAAAAAAAAAATAAAATCTAAACCAATGTGAATGGTCCCGACGTGGAAAAACCGGGTTCAATCACAAGGTTGTTTCTCTTCCCTTCCCCTGCTTTTCCTGCTCGAGAGAACGAACAAAGGCGTATATTTATTGTCATCTTGGTTTCAGCAGTGGATCAGGAAGAGGAAGTAGAAAGATATTGAATGGGGAACTGTTTGGGTCGTCAATCGGGTCATCCCAACTCTAACACCGACGGCAACAACAACCAATTGGGTAAGCCAAGATGAGTGATGTTTTATTTCTTACTTCTGTTCATCCTTTCCTGCAAAGAGATGCTTCATTGTTCTTGTTTTAATTTCTGTGTTATAACAACAGTGTTGGAATTTTTTCCTTGTGTTAGGGACCTTTTGTGTGACTGATCAACTTATTAATTTCAAGTGTTCCCTTCCTTAACTGTTTGATCTCCTCACCTACAAGATTAAAACATTGTGATGAGAAAGTTCATTGATGTTCTCCTTCTATAAATGCTTTTAGCCAGTCTCGTTAGGGGGGGTTTCCCATTATTATTTACGCAATCAAATAAAATGAAACGACGCTTCTAACATCAACTAGCAACTATAAACCTGTCAAACAAAAATTGGAAGCAAAACCAACCCAACAGCAGCAAACTAGTTACCGATTTGGATCCCAGTTCCTGCAAATTAGAGAAGAATCCTTGCTCTTTTTGATAGTTGAAGCTTTCACTTTTAACTTCGCCAGAATGGAATGTTTAGTCCTTTTCAATTTAGACCTGCATCTAGTCTTTCAGCAAAGTAGCTACATGTCCTTTTCCCTTTATAATTTAACCATTTAAAACGTACTTGCCTTGACATACAATTCCTCTCAAATTCTGGAATATCATAGTATTCTGAAAAGGCCACGCGCTTATACCAGAGAGAGATTACCTCTGCTTTCCATTTTTCAGCAAAAAGGAAATAAGAAACGCTCTGCCTTTCATTTCTTGTTCTTCGAAGCTTAAAGCAACAAGTGAACTGCAAAAACTTTTGTGTTATACTGTTTTCCAAGCATCATTCCTTAATTAACTAACAAAGTGTAGCTATGGCAATGTCTCAGGGAGCAGCCAGTTACCCGTTAGACACAGTAATTCGAGATTATTGCAGAGTACAAGCAATTCTACTTTGCTTGGACATAGCAGCCTCTCTGCCGGAAATAGCCGGCTATTTGGGCCAAGTAGCAGTAACACATACACAACCAGCAATACTAGTACATCTCTTTTAGGATCTGATATCAGCCATACCTCTCAAGTAAGAGGTGAAGAGGAATTTCCTAATGGGCAGATCTTGGATGCGGCAAACTTGAAAAATTTCCCTTTTGAAGAACTGAAGGCAGCAACTAGAAATTTCAGAGCTGAATCGGTAGTAGGTGAGGGAGGCTTTGGCAGAGTGTACAAGGGTTGGCTTAAAGAGAGAGGATCATCAAATAGTAATAGAGATGGGGGATTGGTTATCGCTATCAAGAGATTGAATTCTGATAGCACACAAGGAGTTATGGAATGGCAGGTACTGGCATTAATACTCTGGAACAAGAAATGTCACGCTTCCGTTGCTTTGTGACTAATATATTTTATGCCTTATTTTGTGCAGTCAGAGGTGAATTTCTTAGGAAGGCTTTCTCATCCTAACCTTGTAAAGTTGTTTGGATTTGGAAGAGAAAATGGGGAGCTATTCCTAGTGTATGAATTCTTGCACAGAGGCAGCTTGGCTAACCATCTATTTGGAAGTAAGAGCTTATCACTTCACTGAATAGCTGCACCCTTTAAAGAGACTTCCCTGGCATGCATACCATTCTTTGGGAAACAAAATTTTCATCTTCCCTTACATATATTTCTTGGTTATGTTTGTGCAGGAGGATCAAATGTACGGCCACTTTCATGGGACACAAGGTTAAAGGTTATGATTGGAGCAGCTAGGGGCCTAGCTTTCTTACACTCATTAGAGAATAGAATCATATACAGAGATTTTAAGCCATCCAATATCCTACTTGACAAGGTAATTATGTACCTTAGTGTTATTTCTCTGCTGAGTATTCCCAAATCATCTTTGCTTTTCATGCCACATTGCCACAGAATGACTCATTCTTAGTTGAGGATAAAGAGAAAAACCATATATGGATTTACCTGTCCACGAAAAATTGATGAAATGAAAGAATGCTCAGTTCAGTCTAACATCTAGCTTTGCAACAGTTCTACACTGCCAAATTATCAGACTTTGGTTTGGCCAAAGCTGGTCCTTCAGATGATAGAACACATGTGACAACAAGAGTTATGGGATCTCAAGGTTATGCTGCACCCGAGTACGTTGCCACGGGTAAGTTATAGTGGTCTCCATCTTCATTACTCATCCTTATTTTGGCATAAATTAAAGACAAAAACCTTATAGTCCTCGAAAGTTGTTACCAATTTGATAATCCTTGAAGTTTTTTTTTCCCTCTAAATCAATTCAGTACCCGAGAGTATGATTTCCCTTTTTACCTACGTATTTTATTATTCAAAAGATGGTATTAATATCATTATAATACCAAAAGGGTCATATTGAAACAAAATCTGACTCTTAGATATTACAGTAATACAAAAAATTTATAGAATATCAAATGGTAAATGATATCAATGTTCAAGGACCAAGATGGTTTGTCTAATTAAATGAACCCAGTTGATCAGAGCCTGTTGTGAAATTGTGCCATGACTGATGACAAAACTAATGCTCTCATGCGAATGTGCTAGGGCATCTGTCTGTGAAAAGTGATGTGTACGGATTTGGAATTGTTTTGGTAGAGATACTCACTGGCAAAGGGATACATGATATACGTAGGCATCTCGGCCAGGGCCAATCATTCATTGATTGGCTCAAATCAAATCTATTGAGTAAAAGGAAGATGAGGGACACAATGGACAGCAGATTGGGGGGGAAATATCCACACAAGTTAGCATTACAAGTAGCTCAGCTAGCTCTTAAATGTGTCCGAACGGAACATAGACTCAGGCCACCAATGACGGAAGTTGTTGAGACATTGGAACAAGTAAAGCGTGCAACTCATTCTGGGGCAGCTCAACTTCATGGCCGGCCAGATGAAGGATAAATCGGTGAGATGATTTTGACACAAACTAATGGACTCAGAAAAATTCCTAGTTATTTAATAGGACTCACTTCTGACATACTCTTATTTATGTCATTTTATGATTGTCTCCATCTATTTATTTTTTGTAAACCAGATAAAAGTCTATTGCTCCCAAGAGATCTCTGTTCTACTGACATGTGATTGAGCTCGGAAATGCGCATATAAGAACCTAGAGAGATCGATCAAGGGACATGTTTGGACAGGGCATGCTTCCTGGGAGTGAATCAATGACGTGTACAGTGTAGACTCTCCCTCAAGATCATAGAGACTGCGCGCTGACGTTGATAAGCACGTGCAGGTCCACTTTTCTGGACCTCCATTATGATACAAATGTGAAATCATACAACAGAGGCAGTCCTCTGTTTTCAGCAATGCCGCTTATCAGTTATTCATCAACTTACATTAGTAAAAATCATTTATCAAAAAATTATTTTTTTAGAGATACGTGTATACTAACTGTTACGACGTCCTGTGAAATTTTGTAATTGTTGTAACAGTGATCATATTTGAATTTTGTGTTTGTTGCATAGGCTGAATTTTACATTCTATTATATGCGTGCGAGGGGATTCACTAAGCTTAATAGCATTTACTTCAGTGCTTTTTTATTTTATTATAATATCGGAAATAACCATATTTTAATATTTGACAAAAAGAGATAATTACTGTCAACCGGAAACTTTTTGTTTGAGCTATTGAACAGAAGTTTAGATTCTCGAAATATATAAATCAATTTATAACTTTATATTTCAGCTAATTCTTTTTTCACAGTATAGTAATGCCAGTCAACGTACAGTGCCCATAGAATAAAATTAATAAAACATTTCTATAACCTTCACAAAGCAAGTGATTATTTTTCTTTATAATTGTAAATTTCTCTATTTTCAAAATGCAATTAGGTGAAATATTAATTTGGATAGGCATAAGTGATGAATTGATTTTTTTTCTTTGTTTACTCCTATTTTTTTTTAATTAAATTTAATTAAATGAAATGTTTGATGTATGGGCAAGTCTTGTTTGTAGTTATTCTTTTGAAATAGAAGTAAATAGACTATCGGGAGTTTTGGGTTTCCATTATGAGATTGTCCTATTATTTATTGCATTTACATTTATAGAGCCAAATGGGTCAAATGATTCACTGTTATCTTGAAATAAAAAATTTCAGATAGAGACAATTTGTACAAGAAAGTATCACATTAATAATTTTAATAATTGAATTATTTGCAATTACAAATCATTATATATAATATATATATATATATATATATAAAGTAAAATTTTTTTTGGCACCTGGCAAGATGTGTCACCTTTTTCTTTGTGGGGCCTACACTAACTAATTATATATGATGTAGTTAAAAGAAAATAAAGAGAAAAAAATAAATATAAAAAAAATAAATTTCTCTATTTTTACTTTTTATATCACTTTCTTTTTAATCACATAATTATATAATTATAAAGAACCCAACTTACAAACACTATACCACTATAGTTTTTTTAAAAATGGACATTGTGTAGTTATAAAAAAAAAAAGAAATGCAAAATTAAATAATTTCTAACTTAAACATAGAGAAAAAAAAACTTTTAGCGTTAATTTTTTTTTTATTTTTTTCTCTTTAATTCTACCTTACATAAGATTATACTATCAGAGAAGATCCACTCTGCTGACATCAATTCTCATATTAACTTCCAAGTAAGACAGAGATAGGTTTCCTGGCAGATACAGGCCTAGTTAAGGTGCCATCATAAACTTTGCTTTTTGGTTATATTGTGGTTTTGTAACATTTCTTGGGAATCCCGATGACCTATTCATCTTCAGGTATTATTCTAAGGGATAAATAGATGCAATTCCAAGTTATTTAAATTAAAATTATATAGTTTAAATTTGATAATTTTTTGTCATATTTTTAATTTCAATTATTATTTTTTAAAAATTAACAATTAAAAAATTCTTTTGATTCTATGGCTCGTATTTTTAAAATAAAAAATATATCAAATTTAGATCTAAATAACCAAAAAATCAGAGAAGCACCCCAAGTCATCCCTTGAAATAAGTAGGGGATCCAGATATAATGGGGCACCGTCCCTCTGGTTTCCTTGAAAATGACGTGCAATTCCAACTGGCATCATAGGGCATGGTCCACAGACGGAAGCGACAAAGTGCTTTCACATTACCCTCTTGTATCTATTTTATTTTTATATTCATTACTCAATTATTATTTAATATTATTTTTATTATTAAAAATAAAAAAATTAAAATTATTTTTTATTTTTAAAATTATATATATTTTTTATTATTTCTATTTTTATACCTAATTTTTTACATACTAAATAAATTTTTATTTTTATTTATTTTTAAAAGTATCATTCAGATTTAAAATCAATATTTTAAACAAAGAAATGAATTGGATGGAAATGTCTATCTTTCACAAAATTCATAAACAAGAGAGAGATGTATTAAATTGTTTCACGTCTCCCACTTTTTAAATCCCCTTATCTCTTAGTCATCACATTATTTTATTGTCTTTTTTCTGACCCTAACCATTCTAGAAAAATGAAGTGGGCATTTCTTGACTTTTCATTTTGCTCGGCCACTTTTTCCTAGTAACCATACAAAGACTAACTTCATTTTTTTAAAGAAAAAAATTGACTGACTACAGGGTGCATAGTTTCCGTAATTATTATTATTATTATTTTAAATGTTACAGAGCTATCATGCTGCTTTCCAAATTATTTCCTAGAAGCAGCCTGCCAATGGATTTTCCAGTGCTGTTCCTTTATTGCTGACCAAAGGACATGATGGGTAGCTCCGAGCTTCAATCTTTTGAAAAACCATACTAGCTTTACCTTAATTTCAACCAGCAGGTGAATTGGGTCTAGATTGGCATGCCAATGCCATTGCATAATATTCTAGTTGATTAATTGCCATTACAATAATTGAGCAGTAAAAGAAAGCAAGTCAATGCCAAAGTCAACACCAATGTGACATTGGCCTATGCTCTATCCTTTGGTTGATTGGTAGCAGATCTTCACGTGGCCAAATCCTTTTTGGATACTTGGAGAGAAATTTTAGAAATTACAACACCTTTATTTGGGTGAAGGAAGAGCAATCTGCAAATGGCCCAGGCTGTGGTATCGTTTGTTGTGGAAAGCCTTGGTGATTTGCTGATAAAAGAAGCAATTTTCCTATATGGGGTGACAGAGAAAGTGAGGCAACTGAGAACTGAATTGAGGTTGATCCAGTCTTACTTACAAGATGCAGATAGAAGGCAAGACGAAGATGAAAGACTCCGGAATTGGATTTCAGAAATCAGAGAAGCTGCTTATGATTCTGATGATGTCATTGAGACATATGCCCTCAGAGAAGCATCAAGAAGAAGCAGGGTTGGTGTCCTGAACATCATCAAGAGGTATACTGGTAAAGAATGCTTTGAGATCCATCACGTGGGATCTGAGGTTGAAGCAATCATACTAAGGATTTCTAACCTCAAAAAAAATCTGGAAACATATGGCATAAGACACGAAATAGGAGAGGCCTCAGGTTCTCTGCATGGGAGGCAGAAAGCTTTGAGGAGGTCTTACTCTCATATAATTGAAGAGGACATAATTGGTGTGGAAGAAGATGTAAAAATTTTGGGGTCATATTTGGTGAATCCTGATAAACGTCGCAGAGTAGTTGCCATATGTGGAATGGGGGGTTTAGGGAAGACAACATTGGCCAAGAAGGTATACCATAATACTGGTGTTAGGCATCATTTTGAGAGTTTCGCTTGGGCTTATATATCTCAGCAATGCCAGCCGAGGGATGTGTGGGAAGGGATTCTCTTTAAACTGATCTCTCCTACTAAAGCGCAGAAACAGGAAATTATCACTATGAGACCTGAGGAGCTTGCACAGAAGCTTTACCAAGTTCAAATGGAGAAGAGATGCTTGGTGATCCTTGATGATATTTGGACCGCGGAGACTTGGAACATTCTGAGTCCTGCGTTTCCAAATGGAAGAGGAGAAACTGGCAGCAAAATATTGCTTACTTCTCGAAATACAGACGTTGCACTGCATGTAGACCCAACGTGTTTCCTTCATCATCCAAGGTGTTTAAATGAAGATGACAGTTGGGAATTGTTCCAAAAGAAGGCATTTCCCATAAAAGATGATCCAGGTTTTTAAATTCATCTTCTTTATCAAGAACTACAATTGTTGTTTTATCTATATTTGTTATGCAGATGTTAGTTTTGATTATCTTTCTAGTTTAAACTTCCCGAAGCTTCAAACTCTTTATTCTGCTTTATAGCTTTCTGTTTTGTTTGTGGAAGTTGAGGGAAAAAATGAGTTCGTTTGGAGCCTACCAAATTAACCTAGTAATCTTACGTCTTAACCAGTCCACACAAAAGTTCATTTTCTGACCAAGAAAGACACCAGAAATCACTAGAGCTTCCTGCTTTTGTTCTTAATAACAAAGAATCAAAAGTAGTTTTTAGAGCATGCTTTACAGTTACAGCTAGAGATCTTCGTCTTCATATTACAGAGAAGAAAATCATAAACTAAAGAATTCCATAACAAATCATATATGATGAAATGAAATCACAACCGAATTAAACTTTTGAGTAAGTTATTTTATCATAATAGCTCCAATAAGTAAAATTGTATTCTACTATATATTGCTTTACCTGGTTCTTACATTTTCAAAGTTAGGTAAGAATTTCATTTTCCACAAATGGTTGTATCTTGTTTCTTTCTCTTGGCACCACTTATCATGTTCCTTGGCTTTAAATTTAAGTTCCTTTCTCTAGTTAGAAGTTCAACGAAGTATTGTGGACTTTACACAAACAAGCATGCATATATAGTGAATTGTCACCTGCAGTCTCCTCTATGGGCATAGACACGTAAGTATACCAGTATATGTATCTTTTCCAGTTAGACAGCCTCTCTGAGCGGACAGATCATACATTTTCATAGGTTTGCTACTAATAAGGCATGATACTATATAAATAGTCTCACTTGACCGGTGAAGTTAAAGAGAAGTCCTTCATGTATTATATCCCTAAAGGAAGAAAAACCATCTGCATGGTGCATACAGAAATGAAGATCATACCCTCTCAAATTCATGGAGTAGTTCTAATCCACCTGAGTCTGAAATTATAGACTCAAGTTTTTATGGCGTTAAAATTTGACCACGAGTGAAACTGTGGTAGCATAAAAGACTAATGAATTTCTTTTTGCTTTCCACAGATTTCACAATTAGTACAGAGAAGGAGAAGTTGGGAAAAGAAATGGTAGGAAGGTGTGCAGGTTTACCACTGGCCATCATTGTGCTTGGAGGACTCTTAGCAACAAAGCCTACGGTTAAGGACTGGGATACAGTGCGTCAAAACATTAATTCATACTTGAGGAGAGCAAAAGGGCGTGAGCAGCTCTTGCGAGTGCCTGAGGTGCTTGCTATAAGCTATTATGAATTGCCATATCAACTGAAACCATGTTTCCTACATTTAGCCCATTTCCCAGAAAATCTAGAGATACCCACAAAGAAACTAATCAGAATATGGGTGGCAGAGGGATTGGC
Organism: Erythrophleum ivorense; assembly: GCA_026724425.1. Taxonomy (NCBI): domain Eukaryota; kingdom Viridiplantae; phylum Streptophyta; class Magnoliopsida; order Fabales; family Fabaceae; genus Erythrophleum; species Erythrophleum ivorense. Next base: position 43,602,343 of record JAIUCV010000005.1, read on the forward strand.
TCAGACTGAAGTAGAAGGAGATGAAAACATGGAGGATGTGGCACAACGTTGCTTGAATGAGCTGGTTGAGAGGTGCATGATTCAGGTGGTGCAAAAGAGTACAACAGGAAGAATAAGAACTTGTCAAATGCACAACCTGATGAGAGACCTATGTGTAACAAAGGCAAAACAGGAAAATTTTCTTGAGATGGTTAATTCCTTCTATGTAAATGAACCAGCAGATTGTTTTAACTTACCCATTGTTCCCAGAGCAAGATCTATGGGTAAAGTTCGTCGGATTGCTCTATTTCTGGATCAAAATATTGATAGGCTCCTCCCTTCACAATTTAAAAGCCATCACCATCTTAGGTCTCTTATCTGCTTCCATGAAAAGTCAGCCCAGCTTAGTGAATGGAGGATAATGAAATCTGTTTTCAATAATTTCAGATTACTTAGAGTCTTGGACTTGGAAGGGTTACAAGGTCAGGGAGGGAAGTTACCAAAAGAAATTGGCTACTTGATCCACCTGAGATTTCTCAGTCTAAGAAATACAGATATTGATGAGTTGCCACCAACAATAGGCAATTTGAGGTGCTTGCAAACCCTTGATCTTCTAACATGGAATTCAACTGTGCAAATACCGAATGTAATATGGAAGATGGAAAGATTAAGGCACTTGTATCTGCCAGAGTCGTGCGGCGATGGCACTGAAAAGTGGCAATTGGCCAATCTGAGAAACTTGCAAACTTTAGTTAACTTCCCTCCAGATAAATGTGATGTAAGAGATCTCACCAAACTGACCAATTTGAGAAAATTGGTAATAGATGATCCCCTATATGGGGACATCTTCAAATCTCCAGGTGTGACATTTGGCCGCCTTGAATCTTTGTTTTTTGTTTGTACTGAGGATATTGATATTCCTCAAGTTGCAGCAGGATGTCCCAATCTATATAAGCTTCATATAGAAGGGCCTATAATGAAGTTACCAGAGCATCACCAAATTTCTTCCAAGCTTGCCAAGCTGAAATTGCAGGGGTCCAGACTTCATGCAGATCCAATGGAAACACTGGGGAAGCTTCCCAATCTGAGGATCCTTGAATTACAAATGGATTCATTCATGGGAAAGGAGTTAGTTTGTGCTAGGAAAGGTTTTCCTCAACTTCAATCTCTGCTTCTCGGTGACTTGGCCAATCTCGAAGAGTGGAAATTGGATAAAGAAGCCATGCCTAATCTTTGCAGACTACAGATTTTAAATTGCACTATGCTTAAGATGGTTCCTGATGGGCTAAGGTTCGTGACTACTCTCCAGGACTTGGAGATTAGATCAATGTTTCGAGCATTCAGAATCAAACTTGAAAAAGGAGGAGAAGATCATTACAAAGTCCGACATGTACCAAGCCTTGTATTTCATTATTGTGACTACTAATTTGGGATGGAAATTTCAATTGCAAAGCTCAGTCAGGTGAGAACCTAATCTAGATGAGGTGAGGACAACTGGGTTTTTCACACATATAGTCTGATGAAGCGTAGGTACTTCTAAAAAGGAGTTATGTCCATGTCCAACACATGTTGGATACTCATTTTAGACATCAAGCAGCACTACATTACACTTCAAATTACATTTGTAGAGTTCAGATTTCATAGTATGGCTATGTCCGTGTCACTGTTGGGTCCTATATCCATGTAAACGTCCATGCTTTCTAGATGTAGTCTAATATTATTTTAGTTATCTTTTGCTACTTGTTGATAATCAGTATTTGTTATGTTTAAATATTAGAAAAGTTCAGTTATATATCTGTTTTATATATGATTTAATTTATTTAAATTGTATAGGTATTATTTATTTTAAATAGATATTTATTTATAAGTAAACTCTTATTTTTAATCACTCAAAATTTAATTTGGGTGTGTTAGTCAAGGTCCCCCCCCCCCCCGCCCCCCAAAAAAATATGATGATGATGCGCATGGTGATGTTATTAGAGTCATTACTACTGATCAACATATTAAAAGTATCTTAATTAATCAATATCCTAGAATCAAGGCTTAAATTTGTTTATTAGAGTTTGTTTTCAGAAAATAACAATTACTGGGTCTAAGCATAGTATCATTTTGGGCTCCAAAGCATGGTTTAAGTAATGACCGGTTCTATGAGATTCTTAGAAAGACTGATCTAATATGGTCTTGTCTAGACCAATGACTAGTTCTGTTCTACCTAACATTTTTCTCTATAACCAAGTGCAACAAATTTTTGCGTTTCCTAAGAGCATAAAAGGAATGCATATATTTGATTTAATTCTTCATTCACAAGACCATATTATTTTTCTCCACAAATTGCATGCTCTTTCATAATTTTATTTAGTTAAGAATGGACGGCTAACATCACTGCCTGTTCTTTAGGGATGACTTTTTTCATGTTCCACTGGATGAGTTATTAAAGTTCGCTTTAAAGTTTTTAACATGTGATTTGGGGACATTGTTAAGTAAAAGCTAATTTTTGGTATGGCTTTTGGTCATTTCAGTTTGCCAAGAATACAATTGTTTTAGCATTGCAAAGGGTTTAGATGCAGAATATAGATTTTTTTCACATAAGTAAAAGGGTGATTAAATATAGGCAGCAGGTGATTTTATTGAGCTCTACTGGTCTTGAAGGGTCTTGTACAAAGGCATTAGCAGTGAAAATTTCCGTGCAAAGACTAGATTAAATTGAACCTAGTGGGTCCTGTATTCAAAAGGGTAATCAAATAACGGCCACAGAGTTTGTTGTGATAGCTCTAGCGGCTTGGATTGTGGGCTTTTTATAAGAAGGTTAGGGCCTGGGAGTGACTAGGAAGCTGAATTATGTGGCATTTTGACTCGTCTGAAGCTGGCTTGGAGGTTTTAGGAAGGTTTGAGCCAAGGTTGATCCACACTCAGTGTTAACCATGTCTAGTGAGAGTTCTAGGGCATCTTTGTTCTTCTCTGGTACAAATGATCAGATTCATTGGAAGCTAGTTTTGTTAACTAATTTTAAGTCAAACTAACATATTATCAATTGATTAGCTAAAATAGCAGCAACTAGAATTTTGTTAAATATAGAGAAAATGTATAACTTTGACTATGTTGAACTTTGATGTAAATCATTTTTCATAATTGGTCTCAAGTTGGGAAAAAAGAAGAAGATTATGTTAGGCAGTCGACAGTCAACGTAAAATTTTATCGAATTTTTATGACATGGATCATTAATATATTAGAGGTAATGTTAGGTCGTTATTCGGGCGTAACACGTACAATGACAAATGAGCAAGAACAGTTGCATGTAGTGAAAAATAAATAAGGGTTCCTACATTTTCGTGAACGAATATGGATGAAGAAACTAGTTTACGAGAATATGATTTATTTTGGGACTTGAAATATAGGTACACTTAAGGGTAAGTCAATGAAAATAGTAGATACTATGATTAGGAGGAGGATTAATTTTATATGTTTACAAGTGTAACATTTAATTTTTCATAAAACCACTGAAATAAGTCAATTTGAAAAGTAAGTCTCCTGAAATGAACGAGTTAATGCCAAATTAAAATTGCCGAAAGTATAATGGCATTTTCATAAATATGAACACTTTTTGAAAAACTCATAGGAGAAATTTTTAAATGAAAATTTTGAATTTCTTAAAATTTTTAGAGGCCCTAAAAATTATAGGAACCCCTAAATTGTTTCAAACCCCCTCTAATATATGTTTTTTAATATTAATTGACTCGAATTTTGACCTTTTTATTCAGGAAGGTTTTAGATTCAAATTGAGTGATTCCAAAAGTATTTTATAAGTTAAAAAACCTAAATTATATGATAGAAAAGACGGTTCTCGAAAAAGGAGTTGAATTCTGACTATATCAAAGAAAAAACAAATGATTTAGAATGTGAGAATTAAGACTAGACATCTCAAACTTTCCATAACTATCGAAATCACCCCATTTAAAACTCTTTACAGGGAGAACCAAATTTTTGAAATTTCATGATAGTACTAGTAGCACAGTCTAACCTCTGGTACTGTTCCATCAATTTTCATGGGTTAAACGCTTTTGTTTTGGTCTGGAACTATTTTTAATTATTAGTTAACATCCTAAGCTTTCAAAATGGTATAGTTTGCTTGATTTCGATTTTTCTGAAATTAATTATGATTTTTCAAACTTCATATCAGTAAGCTGTCCCTGAAACTCGAGGTCAAACAAATCTGTTTTGAGGTAAATGGCTTCCAACCCAAAATTTGTATAATAAATTGTGATATTTATGACTTGGATGAAGATGTTATGGATAGAAAATGATATAAATGAGTTCACTTAGTCTCTAAAGCCATGAATCATGAATATGGTTTCCCATTCATACAACTTTCCATGTAAGAAGACATATGCTTCTTGTAAATGTTATCCAATATGCTTGAAATGGTTGGGATGGACCATGGAACCATTGTTTAAGGGTAAAGAGGTTAATGTATTACAACAAGAAATCAAATGGGTAAGAGAAAAGATAAAAAAATAAGACACTTCAGGTTTTAAATTCTGGTATACTGGTAAGGCTAAATCTAGAAATATGATAGGTATTATTATATATAAGTTTTAAAAAAATATTGTGGTGAATGTAAAAAAGTTCGAAAATACAATTATTATATTAAAGTCTGTAGTGGAAAGGGAAACCTTTAATATTATTAGTGTTTATGCACCACAAGTATGGTTAAAAGAATGCCAAAAGGTAAAGTTTTGGGAGGACTTAGAATATTTAATTTATGAAATATTATTAGGAGAAAGGATTTTTCTAAGAGGAGATCTCAATGGTCATGTGGAAAGTGTATCTAGAAGTTACGAGGGTATGCATGAGGGATATGGTTTAGAGGAAGTAAATGTAGAGGGTAAAATTATTTTAGATTTTTCATTAACGTTTGATCTTACATTAGTTAACACTTGTTTTAGGAAGCGTGAGAAGTATCTTATCACGTACAAAAGTGAAGGGTATGTTCTCAAATTAATTTCTTTCTAAGAAGGAAATTAAATAGAAAATTTTGCATGGATTGCAAAGTTATACTTGGAGAGAGCTTGACTACTCAGTATAGAGTTTTGGTTATGGATATTCAAGTTAAGAAGGGAGTAGAAAGTAAAGGCCAAGATAGGGTATCAAGAATTAAATGGTGGCAATTGAAGGAGAATAAAGAAAAAAGCTTGTAGAGAAGGATTGTGGAGGAAGGATCCTACGACGTACAAGGAAGTGCTAACGATATATGGAATGAGATGGCTAAAAAGATTAGAAATGTGACAAAAGAGATACTAGGTGAATCAAGAGGCTTTAGACCTAGGGAACAAAAATCTTAGTAATGGGATACAAGCGTGCAAGATAAAGTTAAAGTTAAAAGGGAATGTTATAAAGTGTGATCTTTGTATAAGAGTGATGAACATTGAAAAATATATAAGGTAGCTAAGAAAGATATTAAAAAGATAGTGAGCAAAGAAAAGTTAGGGTGCTTGATGGTTTATACCAATCCTTACATACTAAAGCTGAAGAAAGAAATATTTACAAACTAGCTAAAAGTAAGGAAAGAAAGATAAGAGATGTGGAACAAGTGAAATGCATTAAGGATAAAGAAAGGAAAGTCTTGGTCACGAAACAAGATATCAGGGAATGGTGGAAGGATTATTTTCATAGGTTGTTTAATGAAGGGCATGGGATTTTATTGCAATAAGATAGATTAGATACTAAAGAAGAGAACCAAAATTATACTTTTTTTTGTAGGATTCGAAAGACAGAGATAAAAAAAATATCAAAGCAAATGGAGAATGACAAAGCAATTAGACCAAATAATATACCTATTAAGATATAGAAGGATTTAGGAGTGAAAGGTATAAGTTAACTTATAAAATTATTTAATGAAACTATGAGATTTAAGAGAATGCTAGACGAGTAAATGAGAAGTATTTTAGTCCCTATTTATAAGAATAAGGGAGACATACAAAATTGTGCAAATTATAAAAGAATTAAACTTATGAGTCATACTATGAAATTATGAGAGAGGGTAATTGAGCGAAAGTTAAGGCAAGAAACTCAAGTTACGGAGAATCAATTTAGTTTTATACTAGAAAGGTTGACTATAGAAATGATATACTTATTGCGAAAATTGATAAAGAGATATTAAGAGAATCAAGAGAAAGTATATGATAGAGTTTCAATAGAGGTTTTTTAAAAATTATTGGAGAAAAAAAGAGCTCATATAGCTTATATTCGAGTAATTTAGGATATATACGATGAGATTACAAATAGTGTAATAACCAAAGGTGGACCCACAAAATTTTTTTTGATAACTATTGGTCTGTATTAAGAGTCAACTTTAAGCCCTTATCTTTTTACTTTAATCTTGGATGGACTCATTTAATATATTCAAGAGTCAGTGCCACAGTGCATACTTTTTGTATACAACACAGTCCTAGTTGGAGAACTAAGAGAAGAAATGAATGAGAAGTTAAAGATGTGGAAATTAGCTTTAGAAGCACATAAATTTCATTTAAGTAAAAGTAAAACAGAGTATATAGAGTGTAAGTTTAATAAGAGACGTACTAGTTCTAGCACAAAAGTGAAAATTAGAGAACATATCATACTACAAGTCACACAATTTAAGTATCTTAGATCTATCATACAACATGATAGGAAAATAGAGGAAGATGTAAAACATAAGATTTAAGCGAAATGGATGAAATAGAGGAGTGTTTCGAACGTTATTTGTGATAAAAGAATACCACTCAAACTTAAGAGTAAATTCTACCACAATTATAAAATCTGCAATGTTGTATAAAACTGAGTATTGAACAATAAAAAGTCAACAAAAGAATAAGCTCAATATTGCAGAGATAAAAATATTGCATTGGATAAGTAGACACACTAGACAAAATAGAATTAGAAATGAATGCATTAGAGAAAAAGTAGAAGTCACACCTATTATAGGAAAGATTGTAAAATCGCGACTTAAATGGTTTGAGCATGTGTGAAGGAGACTTATAGGAACCCCAGTTAGGAAAGTATATCTAATAGAGAGTAGTCCAACAGTTAAAGATAGAGAAAGACCAAGAAAAATTATAGGAAAAACTATTAAGATAGATTTAAATTTAAATAATTTGTCTAAAAATATGATTTACGACAAGACTTTATAGTGATGATTTGATCTATATAGCCGATCTTACTTAATAAAAAAAAACTTTGTTGTTGATGTTGTTGTATAGAAAAAATGCATTTTTGATTGTCTATTTCAAGCTCAAGGCAGAGGGTGGGATTCAATCCATTAAACTAGCAAGCAACTCAATATGTTAAATTCAACTACGAACACCAAAATTTTAAACCAAAAACTGAAGCATTTAATCAAAGATAAAATTTAAAATAACTCAGAGGAATTACAATCAAATATATTACCTAGATGATGGTCAGACAGATATGAAAGTCAAAATACTCGAGGGGGGAGGGGAGATGCGACGGTGGGTTTATGGAACTGAATGATAGAAAACTATAACCGAAAACAGAGTTCAACATCAAGTAGAAGCAAAAAACTTATTTCTCAAATACACATATACTTCACAAATTATGTGATAACTTGTAGCAAATGATCAGCTCAGATTTAAGAAGAACAATTCGTGTTGCTAGCCTCACCATGTAGTTTAAGACAGTTAGTTTGATTGTGGTCCAAAAGCTAAACAGCTTAATAGTCATATAATTAAGGTTAGAGGTTAATTATATAACATCACAATGATAGGCATAAATCATGCAAGAAGCAGGGGGTGCGTGCATGTATCAACAAAAGAAATAATATCTAAAATATAGATTTTGTTTTTAAGTGGCTAACGACAATCTCGACAACAAAGTGAATAGAATAAATTACAGAATTGTGACAGGAACTGTCTCGCCATAAGATTCCCTCATAGCACATATGTTCTAGAAATGCACATATACATAATTTGAATAAGAAATTATAGAATAATGCGCAACCAGCGCCGCAAAGATTATGAAAGCCACACAAGTCTCTAAAGCTGTAATCAAGAAACAATTAGAGAGAAAGATATACCTAGAACCAAAATCGAAGCTGTAATTGGTAGGGTGATACAGTTATAACCAAATTGGGTCACAGAGAGAGAGAGAGAGAGAGAGAGAGAGAGAGAGAGAGAGAGAGAGGGAGGGAGGGAGAGGCTAAGAAGGGCAGTGTGAGATTGAGAGAATGGGAGAAAGACGACAGAAAGGGTAGCAGTTATCAAGCTGTAAGGATTAGAGTGAGAGCGTGAGAAAGAAATTTGGGAAGGCAGTGATTGCGTGAGATGAGACGGGCTGAGAAGGCCATTATCGTCCCGTCCCGTCGTCAAGTTGTAACGGAAAAATATTGAATGGTATCCATGGAAAGGAAAGAAAGTCCTTTTATTTGTTTGATAGTTAAATGAATATATATATATATAAGAAGATTAATTGAATTTTAAAGGTAATTATTATATTAATCACGTCTATTAAATTTAAAAAAATTAATAACAAAAAATCTGTAATCAAATAATTAACCATCTTTTTATATTTGAAAAATATATTGTATATTAATTTATTCATTATGTTGACAAAATATCAAATAATGTTAAATTGATGTCAAATTTCGTGAATATAATATTAATAATTAAAACTTTAATCCAGTGATAAATTTTTCAAGAAACTTATTTTATAAAAAAATATTTAATGGTGTAAGACTAATTGATTGACACTAGTGTTATATAATTTTTTTATTTAGTATAAAATAATAATTTAATAAACATTGCAATGTTTTCATTTCATTATTAATTGAATGAAATTTCAAATTTATAATAGACTAAACTTATATGTAGTTTATTCTATCTTTATGATCATATTCTTCAACTAAAATATAATATAACAAATGTATAATTTATTTGGGAACCATATAATTATTTACAAAAAATATATACTTATCATATTATTATTAGAGATCTATAAATTTGTCATATTTTGTTTCAAAAACCTACTAAGTATATAAAGAACTACATATAAGCCTTTTCATTTATAATACTTAAAATTTATAAAATTCATAATTTTAAATTAATAATATCATAATTTTATATGTAATAATATCTCAAATAATAAGAAACTATAATACTAAAAGGTTTCTTGTTTCTAAAGCAATATGAAAAAAGATTAGCATGCTTATAAATTTGCGACCTAATTGTTTGCACATTACAATATATATTTGTCAATGTTATGTGACCTGTTAAAACTCTTATTAATAGAATCAAGTTAGTAAAATGATAGTCTAATTTTAAAATGAAATCTTTAACTTGACTTTGTTAAGTTAAGTTGGGCTAAGTCCTCAAAGTCTTTTTTTGAAAAAAAAAAAAAGAAGAACTGTTAGTATTATCTAGTATTATGTAAATTTGGAGTAAGGATAATTATATTTACTTATTGTTGAATTTTACAATTTGTAATATAAATTTACACATCCTTAAGTCTCGTGGGCAAGATGGAAATGAAAAGAAAAGGAAGAAAATGATGATTGGAAAATATCTTTTTTGGTTTTGTTTGTATAAATAAAAAAAAAAGGAAGAGATTGGGAATTAAAAAAAATAGACTTAGATATTTTATATCTTTGCTATTAAGTTTTTAATTAAAATATAATAAATGTATAATTTTTTAATAATAATTTGACAAATGTATAATTTAATTGAGAAGTCATATAGTTGTCTATGAAAAAATACATATTTGTCGTATGATTATTTAAAAAAGCATATATTTGTTATATTCTGATTAAATAACCTAATAATAAAAACATATAAAATATATAAATTTTTTCATTAAAAAAATTGTGAAACCCACGTCATTTGTGTATTATTTGCTATTCGTGCACTAAGTGACAAAAAAGACTAAAAGAGACATGTTATTAAGTCCTGCTTACTTATTATTGCTATCACTACCAATCATAAAAATTTTAAAAATGCACTATTTAGTTAGATAATAATTAAGAATTATATAAAATTATTTTTAAAATTAAAAAGTAATTATAAATAAACAATAAGAATATAGAAATCAAGATAAATAAATGCATATTTAAATTAATATAAAAAATTAAGATAGAATATATTATATTCATGGTAAATATGTTTAATTAGATGAAAAATAATAAAGTAATTTAATATCTTATTTACATGTATTTTCTTCCTTTAATTTCCTTAATAAAACAAATAATGGAAAAAATGTCTTTCTTTTTTTTCTCATTATAACAAACAAAATGAATAATAAATCATCCAATTTCTCTCTTATTTCCTTTTCTTTTCTCTTGCATTATTATTATTATTATTTCTTTTTCTTTCCTTCTTATCATATCAAATAATATATTAAAGGGTTACACTTACATTTATATAGTTTGGATGTAAGAAATAGAAAGGACTTCTCTAATTTGGCTCTTAAAAGCTTCCAATCGTTTAAGATCATATTGTGTTAACCCTAATTGACAACTATCCTAAGGTCAAGGAGGAATACGAGGAAGTTTATCACTGATTCTCTTGCTAGTTTTACTAATTCTAGTTTTTAACCATTGTATAAATAGATACATTGGAATTATATAAACATCCTATCTCTATTATAACTTTAGCTCTTACAACCACCTCATACCAATATCTTCCATCTCCAATTCATTAGCTTTTATTCACTGTGAGGCCTTTTTCCAATACTAACGACATTACATTCACAAGTCAATTCCCTGAGTCCCAACTTGCTTAAGTTAATGGGGCCAAATGATGTCCTTATTTCGACTGAATCGAGTGCATTAAATGGATCTAACAATAAGGAGCCAACCAAGGCCATTATACATTATATAAATGCAATGTTTCATAAAACAATGAAATATTGCATTTAACCTTTTTCTTTTTTCAAGATTTTCAAAACTAATTTGGGATGTCCAAGTCAACAATGCCCATACTGCTACCACACGTTTGCCTTCCCCTCCTAAAGGTGCTATTTTGATCAATATATCAAACCCCTGATTAACAAGTGAATTCAATGTTAACATAGGTGAATTCAATATATTAGACCATAGATTAACCCATGAGGAAACAAAGTCAAAACTCGTGAAGATCAAAACATGATTCATGTGATACAAAAGGGAGAAATATGATCAAAATCGATTACACTGAACCTTATGATGAACCTCACACAATAAATTAAAATCCCTTAGACAATCCTGTTGCTTTGTTGTAAGTTGTTGCAATCCAAGACTACTCTTTACTACTTTGTCCTTTTATTTTAGAAACTTTGTGACACTTTACTCGGCCTTTCACAAGTCAAAATCCTCTACTAGTTAGAACTTTTCACAGGTAGCCCCTTTCGGAGCTACCAACAACTAGTTTTGATGCCAATTGATGGGCACCTAAGTAAGGTAAGGAATCCTCCCCTAAAAGCTAGCTATTGAGATTGGAGAATCATCCCACTTAAGCACCTTATTAAACATCCATATTATTTAATGTGAAACTTTGGCATCTTATACCACCTTGATCTCCATCAAAAACTACTTATATTTTTTTTACTTCTTAGTCCATTAAGAAACTCTAGTATGAAGAAAAAGAAAACGAATCAAGGTAATCTCTTGACATCAAATGACTTCTTCTACTTCACAAATGAGGTAAAAAATCCACCCCACATTGAAGCCTCATCAAAACTGCAAAACCATAATCATGGAATGAAAATGGAAACTACCTACCTCCAAGATGTACCAATAACTTTAGAAATGAACCAGTGGAACAAAAAAATAGTGCTTCTTACATAGAGTTAATGTTTATTGAGGAAAAAAATTTTCACGCCAAATACCTTTAGTGTCATAATGGAACAAAGCAAGATGAAGGAAGATTGATTTGGGGGTTTGATACATTGATTAAAATAGTGTGTTAGGAAGGGGAAGGTGGAGGGGTGACGGCATTGAGGGCATTGCTGACTTGGACAGCTTAGATTGGTTCTAAAAATCTTTCAAAAAAAAAAGGTTAAACATTACGTTCTCATCTTTAATAGAATGTTGCATTTCAATAATACATAGTGGACATAGCTTGCATCTAGTCGTTGGATCCATTCAGTGCACTTCAATCAACCAAAATGAGAATGTCATTTTGCCCTATTAACTTGAGTTGTTTAAATCTCGCTTCCCTGCATAACACTTGCATTTTGGTAAAATGGTGTCGTTTGGCTGCTTTAATCCTAAACATTTACGTCATTAACACGCCAAGATGTGACATGCAATCTCATTCGTGGAAATGGCACTGTTTTGAATAATTGCTTCTAGTGTGATCTCCGATGTCCATCCTTGCGTAATCCTAGCCATTGGTTTGTTCTACCATGGTAAAAAGGACTAGAGGTGTGGTTGCTGCATCAGCAAGAAACACCATATTCTTCAACGTTCTCTCTTGTTCCATTAAGATGGGAACTTGAAGTCTTGGATAAGTGGAAGCTTCATCTTCTCTAGTGTTTTCTCCTATTTGAAGCTTTCTTTTGCAACTTTATCTTGTAAAGTTGAAATACTATTCACAACCATATGAAATTATATTATATATATGTATTTTGCAATGTTTAAAGCATTTTATTAGGAAAGCTTTTATTTTGTAAAGTTTAAATATTATTTATATTCAAATGATGTAGAAAAGCAATGGTAAATAAATGCAAAGTTTAGGGCCTTTTGTGATATGCAAAAATTGAAAACAATAGTTCTTCCATTTCTAATATAATAAATAGATGAAGGCAACAAACTAAATATCATATCAATATGGTCCTAAAATTGATGAAAGAATAAATACATTAAAAAAATGAATGCCACACTTTACATATCTTATTGTAGTACTTGTTCTTATTTTAATCCTTGATATAATAATTAATCATCATTATTTTTAACTAAATTGTCTTTGTTTTTTGTATCTTAGTTATCCATTTGCTTCCCCAAGTATATATCTTTAACTATTATCTTTTTATTGAAATAGTATTTATTTTAGCACATTGATACTTCTCAAATAAAGTTGTCTACCTTTCTTCTTCATGGATCATTATAAGAAGGATAATTTAATCCCTAAACTAGGTTTAGAGTTTGACAATCTATAGGAAGCATGGAAGTTTTTGGTTGCTTATGCAGGCTAAACCAAATTTGGGGTAAGGAAACATACTTTTAATCAGGAGTAAGAAAGATGGAGAAATAATAACATACAAATATATCTATTCTAAAGAGAGTGTGCGAAAACAAGACAAAAGGGAGTTTAAGATGCACCATCTTGAGACTAAGACCAATTGCAAAGCAAGAATATGTGTTACACAGATTGATAGAAAATATAAAATTCATGTATTTGTTGAAGAACATAATTACCCATTTCATCTTTCAAAAAATTGTCTACATGTTGGCATCTTAATGCATATTAACCAAAATTCAAGTCTACAAAATCAATTTGCCTATGGATCCTAGGCTTCAACAAAAATTATCTTTTGAGCTTACGACTATGCACATTGAAGTAGAGCTAATCTCGACTATACCCAATTGGATACCAAAAATTACTTGAAGATAAAAAGGTAAAGAAGCATGTTGTATGGAGAGGTTGGATGTTTGTTGCAATACTTCCAAAAATAGTAGATAGAAAATCTATCATTTTATCATACCTATAAGATAGATATGAAAGAACATATTACAAATGTTTTCTAAACTGATGCTAAAATGTTACTTGATTATACCTATTTTGGTGAAGTGGCATTAATAAACACTACATATAGTACAAATTGTGATCATAAACCATTAACTATATTTTTAGGTTTTAATCATTATATAGAAGTGGTCATGTTAAAGGTAGCGTTGCTATATGACAAAATGATAAAGTTATTCAAGTGGTTACTGGAGACTTTCTTAGAGGATTATAAACAAAAAAAGCCTTTTATGGTTTTTACTAATCAAGATCAAATAATGACATGAGCATTGCATGAAGTACTTCCAAAGATAAAGTATGGCTTATGCATATGACATTTAATGCAAAATGGCATCAAGTATTTTGGAAATTTGATGAAGGGGGATCAAACTTTCTTAATGATTTTAAGAAATGCATATTTGGATACAAAGAGGAGAGTTAGTTTGAGAAAGCATGGATCCAGTTGCTTTCCCCTTACAATATGTATGAAAACACTTAGCTAACCTTGGTTTATAGAATAAAAAAGAAATGGACATGGTACCATATGAAGAATGTTTCATACTTGGTATGTGCAACATGCAGTTAAGTAAAAATTTGAGTGTAAATATCAAGAGTATGATGAGATTGGACTTAGATATTAAGCAATTTTTCAAGCTTTGTAGAGGGTAGGAGGTATAATAAGTTGAAGCGTGAGTTTAAGTCACAGAAAAAAAAAACCCCGATTGATTGTGCAGAGTTTCCTATACTAGAACAACTTTCTTAGGTTTACATGGCCTCTATCTTTGACTTGTTCAGCTGCTTATATCAAACACAGGAATGAGAAAAATCTGTTGTCTAACTACATCGTTATTATGGTTGACGAAGAGGGAGAATGGAGAGTTTGACTTAATGTGCGTGACAAGTCAATTTCATGCAACTGTTAAAACTTTGAAACTTATGGAATACCGTGCTTCCATGCTTTGAAAGTATATGATATAAGGGATATAAAAAAAATCCTAGAGCAATATATTATCAAAAGGTGGACAAAAGATGCAAGAAGCAATGTCATACATAATATTAAAGGAAATGAGGTCCAAGAAAATCCTGAACGAGAAAGTATACAATCATATAAGCAACTTTGTCTCATGATGATAAGATTAGCAACTGAGGTGGTTGATTATCTAAAAGCATTCTCATTTGTACATAGAGGAATTTTAGAGTTGAGCAAGCAAATGATAGAGATTCGGTTGAGTCAAAAGAGTCCAAAAACTAATGGCGGTGTGAGCACTTAACCACTAAAAGCAAAGAGATTCAAGAAGAGGGATGACATAAGCAAGAAGAAAAAAATCCACAAATTGGGTGGAGTGTTTAATTAAGAGAGGAAGACAAACTACATTATCGAACCAAGATTTACAAAGCAACCAATCTTTGGTATAAAATTATGCACATCTCTAATTTATTATTAATGTTCACAAAATCTTACTAAATACCATCTCTTTTAGAACAATCAATTGCAAGATAGCACCTCCAACATCACACCTTAATTACTATATGTACTTCTATTTACATTCTAACCACCATTTGCATCTTAATTTGCTAAGAGTGATTTTACTTTCATTGAGATGTTATTAGTAAGAGAAGTGAATTCTTTAATACTTTTAGCTCAATTCTTGTTACTAAGTGATTGTAATGTGATTAATGTTGTTTCCTAATGTAAGTGCCACTAGGTGCTCCCATGTTGATTTCCTGGAGTTTAGTTAAGATATTTTGTATGTACCACAATTGAGTAAGCACAACTAAGTTTGCCATAAATAATTCAAAAGAATGACAGTAAAATATAATATTTTATTGAAATCAATATGTTTATATACAATGGGCTCTTTGGTACAACTTAAATTGAGTAAAAGTACATACTCTTTGCATTGAAACTATAGTATAAAACTCTAGTTGTTTAGTGTATGAGTCTCTTTTCACTAGCATTAAACTGTATTTCTTGCCTATTTTCCTAAGATACAATCAATCGCATGGCAAGCCTTTATGAAGGGGTTGATACTTTGTTGAAGAATGATGAAACTGTAAGTCATGGTTTTGTTGAGTGTACAAGTCCCTGTTTTGTTCATACTTTGTTAATATTTGTCTCTTGTTCTCTTACTTAATCTTGGTTTTTGCAAGATACTCTTGTACCTTGCTTCATGATTCATGCAACTCAAATTATGTAGCAAAATATCCTATTCATACAATAAATTTTATAGCACAATATAGACAGTGAAAGAGCAACACCAATCACTACAGCTTCATCAATGCTTCTAATGTTCATCTAAAATCATCAACACATGAACAAGATCAAAATCATGGAGCCTCTTATAGGATTGCAGTGCAACTAAACCTTTTTATATTAAACTATAATTTAATGTCTCAATTTAAAGTTAGGATTTTTGTGTCAAAGCATGAATTTATTGTGTGAAACATCATTTTAATCTCTCATAAATGGCATATTTGTTAATTTAGTCATTTATATAATTATTTTCTTAATTTAATATTCACAAATAAGGTACTTCTTAATTTGAACTCTCATAAAATTATTATTTTTTAATTTGGTCCCTAACAAATAAAATTATTATCAATAGCGTTTTTCTATCAATTTGAAAAATACTTATATATTAGTCACTATTATTAATAACAATTCTATTTGGGAGGAATCAAATTGAAAAAGCAAATTTATGAGGGATCAAATTAAAAAATACCTTATTTATAAAAAAATTAACTTAAAAAGATAATTTTATAAAAACTAATTTAAGAAATATTTCATTAACATGGACTAAAATAAAGTTATACTCTTTCAAAAAATGTGGGGTTGAACTAATTAAATGCTGGCCCACTTTAGGAAAATGGGCTTTTAGCCTTCCTATCTAACTTTAAAGCCGAAACTTAAATGAGCCAACTTTTAAAGGTGAACAAAAACTTTGGAGAACAATAATGATAGGGGTAGGACTAACTAAACTTTTAAAAAAATTATCAACATTTTAAAATGTTATTTTGATTTTAAAAAAAGGATAACTATTGTCTATTTAGAATGCTTTCTTAGACCTGTCAATCTAAATTGGTAACATGTCAACTTAATCTGCTAATTACATGGACATTATTAGTTCATTAAACAATGAGATTTTAAAAAAATATTCAACCAAATTAAAAATTTTCCTAAATTGAAGGGACAAAAATGTAATTTTGCCAAGAAATGATTAGATTATAATATCTCCATAGCAAATATATCTACTACCCTCCACAAAAAAATTTCTATCGGAGACTAGGAACCATCTCGTAGGTTGTAGATGCTATTCAAAAGAAATATTTCACATTATATCTGGGGCACAGTTCAATGATAGCGTATTATTAAACAAAATTTGAAAAAAAAAAAGGGGGCGGGGGAGGGGAGCAGGGTGACATTTTACTTTATACTTTTTTAAATTAAATTATATGGGCTGTACTAATTTTTTTAAAATTATATAATTTTTTTATTTTTAAAATATGCATAAATTTTTTTAAAAATAAAAAGTTACATTATATTTTAATACAATTTTAAAATTTTGAATTAAAATATCTCCTATTAACTTAAATGTGTTTTTTGTTAAATTTAATGAAGTTTTTTTCAATTTTTATTTGTGTATATTTACATATAATATATATGCTTATATATTTAGATTAATATATACTTATATATTTATGTTAATATAAAATATTTTACTCTAAAAATTTAAAATTAAAGTAAAATGTATATACTTAAGTACATTTTCTGTCATACCTAGGAGCATACCACTGGCTCAAGTAACAAAATAGCCCACTTAGCACTATTCAAATGGGTTCATCTATGACAATCTCATTCAAATGGGTTGAGTATATTAAACAAGTAAAAAAAACAAAAAAGAATTGAAACCCAATCGTGTGAGCTTTTTCAGTATTCAGGCTAAAATGAGCTAGTTCGCGAGGCTGGGCTATGTTTTTGTCCATATTTCTTTTCTAATTCTTTCACTTAAAAATTTTTTTTTGATCAGTTAAGCAACAATAACTTGTTCATAAAGAAAAGTATAAATAGAATGATTTTTATTAGTGTCATGATATTCACTATGTGCGTATCAATTTACTTGTTTTTTTTTTCTATTTTTAGGAATAAAAACAATTAAGTAATTTAATATTTTTAAATAGTTATTATAAATTTAAAACTTATTTTCAAATATATAGTAATCTTCCATAATTTTAATTTTGTTGTTCTTTAAATTGAAATATAATAAGTCAATGTCATTTTTAAAGTAATTACTTGCTTATTTTAAATAATTACTCACTCATTATATTTTTTATTTTAAATAAATAAATAGCAGGTGTCCATCCATTCTGGCTAAACGAAGTATAACCATCTAAGAGGAAAGTTTTTCTCCTCACCAAAGAGGATAATGTAAGAATAAATTCAAGACAATTATATGAAATTAGAATACTAGATTGATTACTTGTAAAAAACATGGCGACAGATTTATGATACCTTATTGATTCTGAATGCCTGAAAGTTAGAAGCGACTAGGATTTCTTCTGTGATTCACACTCTCTATCACAACTTATAATGGGGTAAGTTGTGGAGTTAGAATTTGACGTGAACACAGAAGGGACCTAATCAAATTTAAATAGAACTCTAGTACCCACTCATTATGGGCCTATGAGTTATGGGCCCGCACTTTCATCCATACTAATCAATTAGATATCCAACCAAAAATAATAGGATCACTAATAATAAGTGGGACCAAATGCATCTTTCATGGATCATAAATTAGCCCGTTTTTATTTAAAATAAAAACAATTGATTGTAACCCACAATAATTCCTACATTCTCCCACTTGGGCAAAATCAATTCTTCATTTTAAAAACTTTTATTTTGAAAATGACTTTCAGGCTAATGATTAATTTTGTAATGCGGCCACATTTTAAAACATATGATTCAAGATGCGATATCTAATATGATTCCATCCAACTAAAGTCAAGTAACATTGAATCATGGCAGTTATCATATTTATTACTGATATTAAACCTTCCATAGTTACAAATGTCACTGACTCCGTCGACTAGTCATTAGTGTGGAGTACAGCAAGAAAATAGTATGTCAATGTGATCTAACGGCCTAATTACTATTTTTTTTGTCAGTTCTCACAATTTATCTCAAGTGCTTTAAATCCAGAGAAACTGTATGGTTTGTTAAGAAACCATCATGCTTCAACTCTAATATGGCATAGACCACGGGTATAGTGGTTCTAATGACACCGAGCTCAAAATTTTACAATTGATGCATATATTCAAAAATACATAATACCAAAAATTCAATGTATTATTAATTAGTCGAAATACAAATCATATGAATGTCAAAAGTATCAAAAAAAATGTTCAACATAACAAGAAAATAATATAAAACTCAAACTCTCACTAACCAAACATATCAAGAGAACTTACAATGCCCATATTCTCAACGTATCTTTTAAATACAATGGGTCCAAGTCCTTTGGTTAAGGGGTCAGTCAACATAGAATCTATGTCTATATATTCAATAACCATTTCATTATTCTTTACTAAATCTCTGATAGTTTAAATATTTCAACTCTAGATGTTTAAAAACACTAGTAATTTTATTATTTTTAGTCTAAAATACTACAGTACTATTGTCATAGTAAATTCTTAGTAGTTGAACAACAATATAAAGCCCTGTTATTAAATGTCTCAACCAAATAACATGAGTAGCAGCAGCGTAACAACCAATAAACTCCACTTGCATAGTGGAGGAGGTAACTAGAGTTTGTTTTCTAATTATTTTTCTACTTTAATTTTAAAATTTAAAATTTTTTTAAGAGTATCATATTTTTCTTTAATCAAATAAAGATAGATAAATCAATAGAAATCATCAATGAAAGTGATAAAGAACCTATTACCACAAATTGTAGGAGAAAGGGGTCTACTGATATCTGTATAGATAATTTCTAAAAGACTTGAATTTATAGTCGTACCTTTCTTTTTACTCTTAGTGAACTTTTCTTTAATACAATCTACACAGGTCTCTAAATTGTCAAACTCTAAGAAAGGTAAAATATCAATTTTAATTAACCTTTTAACTATTTCCTTAAAGATATGTCCTAAATGCTTATGCAATGATAAAAGAATTTTTTTTTTAATTTTAGACCTAAATATTTAAAGATGATGAAATATTGTCAAAAACCAAAGATAACTCATATAAATTATCCATCAAATGTCCATAACCAATAATTTGGGAGTTTAATATTAAATTAAAATAAAAACTAAATTTATCTAAACAAGAAATAGAAATCAAATTCCTCTTAAAAGAAGGTACATAAAAAAAATGTCTTTCAAAACAGTTTCATATCCAGTTGCCAAAACTAAAATGACATCTCCCACTGACTCCAACACTGCTTTAAGATTCTTTGCTACCTCCATCTTGCTTTGTCTCAGATTTAGTCTCTTCAGGTTCTTGAATTCCTCCAAATTTCTGCTTATTCTCTAGCCAAGCCTTGAATTTTGTGTAATCATTCTTTTTATACCCTTTTTCCTTACACCAGAAACACCATATGTTTTTCTTAATCAAAGTTAATTTAGGACCTCTTCCATCATGATGTTGACCATTGCCTGGTTTGCTTGAACTTTGATTCTTATGAGAAATATTGAATTGATTTTTCTTATATTTCCAATTACCATTACCAGAATAGGGTTTACCATGGAAAGTAAAAATGACTAGCTCACAAGATATATCACTCTTTTCTTTCTTTAATTTTTCTTCTTTAGCCACACACTTGGTAATGAGGTCATTAATGGTCCACTTCTCACCAAAGGTATTATAGGCAGTTTTGATTTGTGTAAATTCAACAGGTAGGCAGTTCAAAGCATGTGAGACAATGAAATTCTCATTTAGGTCAATGTTATGGGCTTTCAGCTTGGTTTGGATGTGAACTATCTTTAAAATGAACTCCCTTACTTCCTCATTATTGTCATACCTCATATCAGTCAACTTTTTTATAAGATATCTAAACTCAGCGTTGTTAGATACTTGGTATCTTTCTCCCAAAACAGTAAGAAATTCTTTAGCACTTGTGGTTTTTGGTAAGCCACTAAGTAGGTGCTCAGAGATGGTCCTTTTAATGGCAATTAGACTAAGTCTGTTGGATCTCTCCTATTTGGCTAAGAACTCTTTCTGTACAGTTGTATTCTTCTCATTCACTTTAGGCTTACTCTCACGTAGTGCCAGATCAAGGTCAGCAATTCCTAAGGAGAATTCTAGGTCTTGCTTCCACTTGTTATAATTTGATCTAGTTAAAATCTCAATTGAAGCAGAACAATTATTCATAGAAAATGTAACTGCAAAATTAGAATGCATTAGGATAAACAATAAGGGTAATTTTATACATAACTTCAATTAAAACAAGCTATTTCAATGAAGCCAATATAATAGCACATTCCCTTTTGGGCAGAATGTACAAATCAAGGTTACTACCAAGATCAAAACCTCATATGAGTTAATTAGTGAGAATACATTGGGTTCAAATATCTATCTCTTTTAGGCAGATAAATATTTTAGACTAATATATTCCCCATTAACTTCATCCTAAATTAATTCCTAATTATAACATATAACAACCCCCTTTGGGCAGGTTATAGTATGAGATAATTAGAAGCCTTCCTTTAATTACAAAAGAAATTTTACGCATTAATATGAATAATTCCACTTTGGTGTTAATTATCCATAATAATTTATAAAACTTCTTGTGTAGGAATTACTTGTCCAAAATTATGGTACAATATTTAAAGAGATGAAATATTACACCCCTACTATCCATAAACAAATTCTATAGCATTCCTAAAGAGGCTTTATGCAAATACAATTAAAATAGAATCATATGTTTCTTAAAACAAACATATTAAGATATATATATTAGGCTTGAGAGTAGACAAATATATATTATAATTTGTGGAGAGTGAACATTATCATAAAGTTCAAAATGTAATAAATTAATTTTCCAATGTATCACCTTTCAGAAAATTGTCCAAATAAATATTAAAATATATTTTATATATTAATATTTATATAAAAAATATTTATTGCAGTCAAAAAATTATAAAACATATTCTAAAAATCACATTTAAAATATAGATTACAACGCAAAAGATGACACCGAAAAATTCTATCTGTACGTTGCACACTCTCCCTCACTCTCTTAGGCCACGAGTGGGGAAAGGCTTAAAGGGTCATCTTCTTCCTCAGGCGGGTTAGCCCAAGCGCAGAAACGGGTCACGCAGACCAGTGGGTTTCTGATCCGGGTTTTGCGTTTTCCAGCCCCTTTTCATTCGATTTTCTTATGCTTTTTGTTCCTAATCATATTCTAAATCCATTGGAACCAAAACCCCCAATTATTATCATGGATTTGAAGGCTTTCTTATGCAAGAAATTTCTCTCGTTACCGGCGGCATGGAGAACGATTTCTGACTCATTTTCCTTGCAATTTTCGTGTGGTTTTTGTTTATACTCTCATCCTAAACACATATGCTTCAAAAGCCCCAAATTTAATTGATGATTTGAGACGTTTTCTGCGTGAATTCTTCCTTAAGACCGAAGCTACATGCAAGCTGATTTTTTGAATGAAATTTCCATGGAGACAGTTAATTTTTCATGCAATTGATCTGTGGCTTTCTTTTATATGATCACAAGGAACAAAATACTTGAAAACCATTCATCAATTTAAGGTATTTTGTGAGAATTGGAATTCAATTTTAAAGAACCCTAACTATGGATTTCGAATTAAAATTCTCATGGAATCAAAAGATTTTGATGCAATTGGTGTGTGGTTCTGTCTCCTATCATCACAAGGAACACTATATTCGAAAATTATATAATAATTTGAAGCAATTTGTGACAATTGAAATTCAAGCTTAAAACCCTAACCAAGAATTTCAAATTCAAAATTCTCTATATATGGTTCACAATAATTTGAATTTCAGGCACCAACTGATTCAAAATTTCAAATTCTACAAAAGCCTTAAGGTTTCAAGTTTCAATTTTTTGAAAATCATCCAATTATGATTTCAAAATTTATATGGATGAAAATTGCAAAAGGTTAAAGTTTTAAAGCTTGTATTCATATCTTCAAACCAATTATTAGATTCTAATTCATATAATTGAGGCTCTGATACCAAATGTAAGAATAAATTCAAGACAATTATATGAAATTAGAATACTAGATTGATTACCTGAAGAAGATATGGCGATAGATTTAGGATACCCTATTGATTTTGAATGCCTGAAGGTTGGAAGAGACTAGGGCTTCCTCTGTGATTCACACTCCCTATCACAACTTATAATGGGATAAGTTGTGGAGTTAGAATTCGACGTGAACACAGAAGGGACCTAGTCAAGTTTAAATAGAACTCTAGTACTCACCCATTATAGGCCTAAGAGTTATGGGCCCACACTTTCATTCATACTAATCAATTAGATATCCAACCCAAAATAATAGGATCACTAATAATAAGTGGGTCCAAATACATCTTTTATGGATCATAAATCAGCCCGTTTTATTTAAAACAAAAACAATTGATTGTACCTCACAATAATTCCTACAGATAAGGCAAAGAAGCTCTCCTTTCCTCTTGCAACTGTGAGTGTTTTCTCCTCTCCTCTTGTGAGTGAGCATTTTTCCACTTTTCTTTTCTTCTTCCTTGGCCTAGTTCTCATCTTGTCCTCAATTTTTAGTTTGGTGTGAGTTCGTTGAGCTATTGTTTATTAAAGATTTTATAATTTTTGTGGAGTTGCCTCATTGCTATCATGGAAGTTCATAGGATGACACTACCCTTTATGATGCTATTATTCTCAATCTAAATTGGACGCACACAAGATTTGGGAGTGCCATTCACAAGATGGTCAAGATCATTAAAGGCCTCTCCAAATGAGACTCGTTATTGCTGAGGTTGGACCAAACTTGTGTCTTTTCACATTTGAAAGAAACGATGACTATTGTTGTATTCTTCATGATCGTCCCAATGTCACGGGGGTGCAATATGAATGGTGATGGCAGCATGGTGATCATTGGTGAAAGGGCAGTTACTAGTTTGGCGGCTAAACAAACTGTCCAAATGAAACTGTATGGAAGTTGGTTTTCCCCTGTTGAGAAGTTTGGTTTCCATGGCAGTCTAGCCCATACAGTTATCATGAGCAGATCCTCTGCTGCTGTATAAACAGCAGTAGAGAGAACTGTTATTTCTCTGAAATGACGAGATTTACATTTTAAATTAAATTTGAACAGTTTAATTTTTTTATTAGATGAGATTAAGATGTAAAATGAAACTAATTTTTCAATTTTCAATTTCAAAAAAAAATTGATACTAGAAAAAATTATAATTTAAACAGTTCAAATATGAGAAAAACAGTGGCTCAGATGCAGAGGAACTGCATCGTACAGTTATCTCTCTATCACTGCTGTTTTGATAACTTTACGAAAGCAGTTGCTCCTTGTCCGTTGATTGTCCTTTCTTTTGGATTTAGAGATATGGTAATTTGGTTATCGCCGAAGCAGATTCTCTGCTGTTGGCAGTTGGTGCAGAAAGAAATTTCAAGAATGAAGATGGATGAGTGAATTTAAATTAAAATGAAAAAAAAAATTAAAACACATTCATTTCTTTTCAACTTCACAACAACAGAAAAATTTTAACAGCAGATCATTCAAACTCGGCTATCGCTTAGGTAGCTCATTCTGTTGAAAAGAAGACGCGCCCCTTTGGTTGAATTTTTATGCCCCTGTATCTTCGTTAGCAATCCACTTATCCTTTGGGATATTGCTTTGTCACATTTTAGTTCTTAATTATTTAGTTCGTTTTCTTATGTGTTTCACTATATAAAAAAAAAAAAAAAGACGATTGGAGACAGACGTGATCTCTTATTCAATAAATATAGTCGCAAAAAATTTTATGATGAAATTTGTGACACAAAAAACAAGTTTTTTTTGCAAAAAAATTTTATCTCAAAAATGCAATTTTTTTTGGGGGTTCGGCCTAGTTGTCCAGTAATGTTGTTCGATTTGTGTTACTTGTACGTATTTGTGAACCCTTGTATAAGTTTTTTATAGTGTGAAATATATTCAGTATTTGGATGACCAAAGTAATAGTAATAGTATTCTCATTTAAACGACTCACATTTCATGGGGTTATGTATGGCATATGGATGAGTATTTTTTAATTTTTACGAGGTAATAGTCCACTACATAATTAATTTTAACTATTTTTTATAAACTAAAAAAATTATATTATAAAAGAAAATACATGAGGCTAGCACTTTTTATGGGAAAGCCCAAAACAATGACACAACATAACAACCAAATAGAACAAAAACATAAAAACGTAGAGATAACATAACAACAAAGGTGCACAATCTGGACTAGTTTTTGTTTGGCTCTAACCTCTTTACTTATAAAAATAAAATAAAGGGGCACAATCAGAACAACTCGGGTCATTTCTCAAATGAAAAGAAAAAAAGCTTTAACAGTGAATTTCTTGAAAAGAATAGAGTTGGCTTTTCACTCGACGGCCAGGGTCAAAGCTTTGTCATTGTTCCTCAATCTGAATACACAACGAGGAAATGGGGGTTAGGGAAATGCCGTCGGCAGTGGTTGGGGGCTGCAACACAGAGGCACAGAGGGGGTGTTATTAACGGAGGCGGTGGCAAGAAGAACCAAGAAAGGTGCGACGGCGGTGGTGATTGACACAGAAGAGAGAGGACTTTCGTTATGGAGACTCCGATGAACGCTATGGCTGGCGAAGCAGAGAGGATGGAGGGATTGACAGCGGAGATGGCAGAGATGGAAAGGTGTGGCGACAAGAAGATATTGGAGGTGGAAATGTCATAGGGATGTCGACGGTGGCTATTGTCGCCGGAAGGGGGAGTTCCGATGTAGAGATACGGCGGATGGAGGATTCACCGGTAAGGAGAGAGTCGGACCTGAAGAAGAAATTTGGCTAAGGATTAAATCCGAAAGGAAGCAAAGAGTTGGCATTGAAAGAGGAAGAAGGCGTAAATCTGGAGAGAGAGAACGCTAGCAAGTTGTCAACGGCCATGGTGGCCGAGGCTTACGGAGGAACACTTGCGACGTCAGCCTCCCTCTCGTTTCTGGAATTGCATCTTTTTTTTTTTTTGGGACATGGAATTCACACAGTAAATCTCATCTACTTTCTCTATCTCTCTCATTTCCACTCCTAATTAATACAAAAAAAAAATTAAATCGTCCAAATTGCTTGTTTCCAAGTTCTTTACAACATCTTTTCCTT
Organism: Erythrophleum ivorense; assembly: GCA_026724425.1. Taxonomy (NCBI): domain Eukaryota; kingdom Viridiplantae; phylum Streptophyta; class Magnoliopsida; order Fabales; family Fabaceae; genus Erythrophleum; species Erythrophleum ivorense. The sequence continues at coordinate 43,628,334 of JAIUCV010000005.1, forward strand.
TTTAACTGTGTAGCTTGTAACTAACTAATGTGAACTTTATGACATAACACAACAACGTTCTACCCTTCCATGATTCATTTTAAATTATAAGATATCTAGTGAGTGATCAAGAACTCATTTGTAAGGCATTAGGAGTGAACATAGGGTCGGTTGGTTTGATGCTATTTAGTCAAATTAGATTGAACCATGCTAATACCCCTCGTCCGTGGGTTCAGTTGACAAGGGGGTTGGACACTCACAAATGGAAAGGGTTCGATTCCTGAGCTGGTTGTGACGTTGGGGGAGGAATCTTTGAAGCTAAGTGAAACAGGTGTAATATCAAGGTCAAGATTAACGGGGTGCATGCACATCCCTACCTAGGCCAATTTCTGTTAATCATAGATTGAATCATGTTAATACAAATTAAAAAAAAAAAGAGCAAGGCTAAGTTAGTTATTGGGCTTATCAACCTAATTTGATTCAGTCATATAATATAATATTTTTAAAAAATAAAAACTTAATAAAAAGTAATTTTTTTGAGATTATTTTATAATTTTAATAAAAATTTTTAAATATATTTTATAAATTATAAATAATCAAAAAATTAAAACTTTTACTAAATAAAAGAATTTAAAATCAAACTAAACCAATAGAAATCAATCACAATCGATTAAAAATAAGTCCAAATCAAGTTTTTGCTTATCAAACCCGAAAAAGGTTGGTTTGGAGTTGGTTTTTTCAAATAACTAAACCCATTCATGTCTCTGTTTTTTGTTTTTTTGGTCCTCTCCCCCGTATTCTAAATGTTGCATTTCATTTTCTTATACTGGCATCTTAAACATGCGATTCATTTGGCAGCCAAGAGAGAAGAAGCCCATGATTTCATATTTGGCCACCACGTATGCATCTTTGTCTTGTGTCTGGAGTTGCCATCGCCATCAAGGAGAGCCTCTTTAGTCCTTACTGTTGAGGTCAAGTCTACTATAGCCTTGCCGTCAAGGAAAGCTTCTTCGATTGCATTTTAGTCTGCTATAACTTGTAGGTATGGCTTCAAAGGTGTTACAAATTTCATTAGGATTGCGTTGCTATGTCCCTTTTTTTTTTTTTTTTAAATTCTACCTTCAATTCACTTGCTTATTCAAGAGGAGTTATGTTATTTGTTGTGTTGGAATTAGCATGAATCAAATTAAACAGAACTAAATTAAACTAAAAAAAAATTGAACCAAATTGATTACAAAATAAAATTAAAAATGTCATAATCACTTAAGTCAAATTGATTTGATTTTAGTCTAAAACTAAATCAAATCAAATATTTGAATAATCCTATTGTCAAACCCTTATTAAGTATAATTGTCACATTTAGATTAAAAAAAGGATAGAAAACATGTATTTTTAGAATTTAAAATAAAAATACCCAAAATTGAGTAAGTAAAATATATATTTTTGGAGAAAATAAGTGAGGCCGTTATGTCTGTCTTAAAAAATTACAAAAAATTAAAAAAAATCATCCCAATCAAATCACCAAAATTCAAGATATAATTTTTATAAATTTCATTTGTTACGTCTGTACTTTTTTTTTGTTTTCTCTTCTAAACTCATATTTTTTATTTTTAGGTTAGATTAGTATGTTAGTCCCTTAATTTTATTTAATGTTTTAAATTGGTCTCTTAACTTTGAAGTATTTTGAAATAGTTTTCTAATTTTTTTAATGTCTCAAAGTGGTCCTTTAACTTTAAAACATTTCAAATTAGTCCTTTAATTTTGAAATATTTCAAATTAGTCCCTTAACTTTTAAAATTAAAGGACCAATTTGAAACATTAAATAAAATAAAATTTTAAAAGTTAAGGACTAATTTAAAATATTAAGTAAATTAAAGGGACCACTTTGAGACACTATAAAGTTAATGGACTAATTTGAAATGCTAAATAAAATTAGGGGATCATTTGAAAAACTTCACAGTTAATAAATCAATTTAAAACATTAAATAAAGTTAAGAGGCCAAAATACTAATTTAACCTTATTTTTATTGCATAAATCTTGCTAATATGTATTGAAACGAATAATGATATATTCAAAATAATTAAGTAATTATAGAAATATAAGCTTTTAAAAATTTAAAATCTCTCAAAATTATAATAAAAAATTTTAAAAAAATCCGATCAAACTCAGCTGCTTAGCCTACTACAAGTCTAAATTTTGCATCCTAATCTATTCTAAGCTGGGCACCAAGTCAAACAAAAACCTAATCTAACTCGTTTGCGGCCCTACGGGACACTTCCGCAGTTGGTAGCTAACGAAAATAAATAATTGAAGGACGCTTACATTCCCAACTGACATAATATCTTTTTTGCTAAGTCTCTGATTGTTTGGTAGAAGGAATTTCCTTAATTCTTTTTTCTTGTTATTTTTCTCCGCCTTCTCAATAAGCTGTCCTCCCCACTCGGTTCTTTGTTTCACCTAATTAAAGTGATTGTGATTAATGCCTGTACACCCGCTCCTCAGCAAAAATTGTATCAACTAAACTTAATTTGCTTCCTTTAAATAACCAAGACAATGAAAAGCTACACAAACGCATGCCACTTTCTGATTTTCTGAACGAGAAAATACGCCAACATTAATGGGATGGAGCCCATGGTATGAGATCCCAATTAGCAAACATTAATGTGGATGAGAAACGGATATAGCAAACAGCCGGAGCATCACCTCCTTTAGAAGTGATGGTTGTGGGAGCAATTCAATGCGATATAGTGCCTTCTTCAAAGGACAAAAGTGGACTATGGATCCGTTTCTCGCCCCCTGGACCTATCCACAGCTCCATCATTGGCAACAAAACCATTAACTTTCCTTTTTCAGATTTCATTACCAGTGCTAATCGTAAGTTCGAGAAAAATAAAATAAGAAAAGTAATTTAAACATTTTTATTTATATTTAAATTTAATATTTTTTTAGAAAAATAGTTTATATTAAAAAGAATAATTGAAAAGAAAAAATATTTATCTAAATTTGTATAAAAATTTAAATTTAAATTTATCTTGTTTTCCTATCACTCAAAACTCTGATATTCTATTTAATACACAGAATTATTATGTATGAAAATTTAAAAAAAAAAGAATTAAGGATGCAAAATAATGAAATAGTTATATTTGATACAATATTAAAAAGATAAGAATGTCATTCTATTTATATATTTGGTTAAATAAAAATAATACATGAAAAAGAATTATAAGAAAATGAATCTCGAATGTTTATTTAAAAATAATATTACAATTAAAAAAATAATAAGAATATAATAAACTTTTCATAAATTTAACAAAATAATTATCTTTGATTGACATATTTATAAAATAAAAAAAAGATTCTTTTTCCAATTCTACAAAATGTATCAAATAAAATTATTCAATAATTCATTCTCTTTTTCTTTCTACTCCTACCAAGGCATTAGACAAATCCTGTTGGATCCATCACCTACCCACGGCTCTAACTAATTAGATCCACTAATTGCAAAAAGATATATATATATATATATATAATTAGTCTGATGAATCTGGATCTAGTGTAGTTCTCAGCGCAAAGATAATGGATTCAAACTTCTGTAACTTTAAATGAGAAATACATTCATAAACAATTGATGGATCAAATCATCCATCATTTCCTACACTTGTTCAAAGAAAAAAAAAACGACAAACAAATTAGTTATACTACTAACCGAGAGAAACAATATAGAGATATACATATATACTGCTCTGTCAAGAATTGTGTCTAGTTAAGAGCTTGCTTTGATCTTCTTGGAAGGCAGAAAGACAGAATCCAGATCGTGAGGTACCTGGAAAAACCCTTGAGGAGGTGGGACTACGACGTTTACTCCAACTCGTCGTGGCTTCTTCGGAGCTGGTGGACACACCAATGGGGTCCTCAATGTTCGAGACGGTGATGTGGGTGTGTGGCAATCGTCTTCCTCCTCATTCTGCTGCGAAGAAAGCCCCTTTCTTGCAATTGGATGGATTCGTACGGGCGTGATTGGCCAGAATTCTTCTAAAACCTCAAGACCCATTTGCTATAGCCCTTCACTTGCTGTTCAGAGTTCTCTAATTTGGTGGGTTATATATATATATATATATATATAAAAGGAGGAAATTGAATTATGTGTGGGTTTTGCCGCGAGGGATGAGAAAGGGGGAGAGAGAGAAGAGAAGAGGCGTGCTGAGAGAAATGAGAGGGTGATGATGATGAGAGGTGCTGAAAGAGAGACAGATATAGGAGAGAGAGAGTGAGTGTGGAGGGGAAGGTGGGGGTGGTGTAGGGTACAGATGGGAATGATGAAGACCATTAATAGGGAAAAGGGCCAGAAGAGAGAATTCAAAAGGGGGCAAACCAAAATTTTCTGGTAAAAACAAAAAAAAGTAGACCAAGAAAATGTTTGGTACAACGTAACCTTAATAGTTGTAACATTCTAAAGTAAAAAAGATAAAGAATAATGAAATTATAACGTGTTGGGTTGGTGTGGGAGTGAGTGTTACAAAGTTAAAAAGACAAGCATAGGCATGCAGCGCAACCTTATCTGACACAAAGGCAGATGATAGCTGCTCTTCATGTGGACGTCGCCCCCCCAACACTCCCCTCTCTCTCCCTATGTGCTTCTTTTTCTTCCTCGTCCCATTCGCCTTTCCCTTTCCCTGTCCCTCCCTGCTTTCATCAAAATTAAACACAATATAAATATATAAATATACATAATTTTTTTATTTTCAAGTCAATCTATTATTGGCCTTCATTTATTTTTCTGTCTTTGTCCCCATATATAAAATAGGTTTCCTTTGGTGATTCCCATAATGCATGTTTCATCTCCCATGATATATATCTGATGTTCCAAATGACACCCAGCTAGCTCAGTTGAGCATAAAAATTTTCAGGTAAATCGGTTCCAGTGATCTCGTCAAGAAGGGTAGAATAAAATTTAAGTCTCACAACCGGCATGTTGGTGGATAGAATTTCAAGGCTGTAAGGGAGAAAGAAGAATAAAAAAGCACAGTAACTGAAGCATCTTTCAAAGGGTAAAATCAAGCATTTAAATTAAGAAGACAGACATACTCCCGCAGCAAATCCCTAGGATATATACTCATCGACATATATTAAGTATTTTAAGTTTCTATATCAGATACGATACTGTAATTTTTGTTCAAAAAAAAATAAAATAAAATATAAACAAATCCATAATGATTGGTCACTTTATTGCATTGTTTCTAATCGCACTCCGAGGTAATATTAATGAACAAGATTCAGATCAAGCTACAATTTGTCATTATACAAACATGACAATAGGACTGTCATATGTTGAATGAACCTTGTGCAAAGCAAGATGGATCGGAATCGGAGTTGGCCGACAAAATGGGATTAGGTTCGGGCCATGTGTATGATCGCATATATTAATAATTAATATAGGAGCACCATATGTTCTGGATTTCACAGGAAAGACAACACTCTATTATGTCTTCATAAAACGTGGAGGCCACCACATATTTGAGCTGTAGTATCCTCAAAAGCAACACGCTTCCTCACCCGGAATATACCAAGCCACGTTCTTAAGAATTCAGATCAAATACTTTGTACATCCACGCATCCGTGCATGCATGTAACAATGCCAAATAAGAGAGAGAGAAAAAGGCAACTTCTATATATATACACAGGGATTACTAACCATCTCACAATTATCTTGGAGGTTAGTAATATTTACATTTGTACAGTAGATAAAAAAATTTTATTTTCTCACTAAAAGACAAAATATGTGTAGAGGTATTTGCTTATTTTTCTCCTAATCATGTATTTATTGTGTACGGAAAAGTAACCTAAATATGCATTAATTATGTTCTTAAAAAATGATTTGAATACTTATGTACTTATTTTGTCCTTTAAGGGCAAAGTTGGTATTTTCTGTCCAAAATGCAAAGGTGAAAATTGCTAACTTTTCACAATACTAACTAGCTAGTGAAATATTAGTGAAATTATATATATGTGTATATATATATATATATCAATATCAAGATACCATAACATATACTAATATTTTAGAGTACTGTTTATAAATTTTAAAGTATTCAATTATATTTCATATAAATATTTGACGCATCATATACCAGTAAGGCTACTGGTTATAAATATCTGTGCATGCTTCACAACATTCCAAATAGTGTAGCCTACTAATTATAATTCAAATAGCAGAAGCTTAGCTTTAGATCCAAACCGAATTATGTATCATGAGCTGTATTAAGAAGCAAAAGCTGCCCAAGGCACATGTTTTGTCTATGAAGGAAAATGTTTTAGGGGTTAGTAAAACTGTGAAGTATCAATGTCTTGAACGAAAGTATAAGATAACTGGGAGTAATGGGAAAAGCAGATTGCCAAGGCATCTTGCTTTGCAGGAAAATACAGAGAGAGAATATTGGATCCGACTTAAAAAGGCTTAAGAAAAAGTTGGTCAACGGAGAGAGAAACACATGATGTTGGCGGTGCTGCAGATGGCCCGTTAGTCGGTTACTCTATATAGTAGTTTTGACCCTATATATTTAACTTACTATCTTCCTAATTGATTTCTTCCAAGATTGTAAACTCAAACACTCTAATCCAAGTACAGTTCTCATTGGTTTTAAATTAAATATTTCTTTTTTTTTCCTTTGATTTTTCGTAAATATCTTCAATTGAATAAACAAATTCAGAAAGGGCAACTGAAAATTGGAAACAAATGTCTAAAAGAAAACTTTGAATTGATGATTAATTGTGTTGCATGGGTAGAAATCGCTAATATATAAAAGCATTGATGCCTTCGTCGTCATTTTTGTTCTGAAACCGTAGAAAGCCCACAAGAAATCCATCTTATTTTGGACTACATTTAATATCTCATTGACATTCTCAGCTTTTTCCAAATAGGTCCATTGTAAGTTTAAAATTTTTCCGTGTTTTAAAAGAAAAAAATAATTACATAAAATTATATACCGTTCATTATTATAAAAATTTTTAATATAAAAATAATTAATTATTTTAACAATAAAAATTTTATATCAATTACTTAGTATAATTTATTCCATTTAATCAATCAATTTTTATTTGTTATTTCAAATATTCAAACAACTAAAAAAAATTATGTTTAAATTCTTCATTTTCTCTTTCCTTCCATTTTCAACTCAACTAATTTTTTTTCCTAAGAAAATATGTTTTCTCAATTTGATTTAGTATTTCAATTATTTACTTTTCACTAGTTAAGTCTTTTATGTTTATTCGAATCATTGCATCTCCTTAGACAAATTGATGACATGCACATAAACAGTATTACATATATGTGTACTCGATTAATTTTTATGTTGAAAAAATATGTCATATAGATAATTTAATTAAGAAGACGTAAATTGAGCTGATGGAATGATCAAATTAGAAAAACTCAACATATTCAAGAAATTTAAACATAAATTTAGTCTTTCTTTCTCTCATTTCATTTCTTCACTCTTTAATTAATTCTCCCTTTAGATTTCAAAACGTACCCTCAGATTCGCTTTCGTCAGAAATGTCGTTGCAGTTTTAATGGATGAAGTCAACTTCAAAAGCGGGACATGGGGCTGGTTTGAAGTTCAAAACCTCAAATTTACATGTATCTGCTGGTCCTCCAGGGATAAGCATCCGATGTGAAAGAATAATGAATAGAATATGTGCTTGGTTGCTAGTGGTAGGCCATTGATGATTATAACTCATTTAATATATGAGACATTAGCGTCTAATGAATGAATGACAAATATGAGGTCTCGCCGATTTTAAGAATGACATTTTTTGAAGAGTAAGGAGACTCGTAAGGTATCCTATGGGGTTTGTCATTATGTGTTGTTAATATGAAGATGCTTGACTTTCATATATTGTGTTGGGTTTGTCTTGTCTTTGAAACTTATCACATGTATTCCCACTTGCAAGTTGGGGGATTTTCTATATAACCTATTTGAATAAATAACATTGATTTATGTGGACCATATGGGCCATCTTCTCAGCTATATTTTGCAATTTGGTTATGCAGTTCCAATTAAGTTCTCTCTCTCTCTCTCTCTCTCTCTCTGTGATTTGTTACACAAGCCTTGAAAGGACTGAGAAAAAAGGCAAAGCAGGAATGGCATTTAATCAAGATTTTCTGGCATTGTCTTTCTCTTTAAAGAGAGTGGTGTCTTTCAAAGTTTCACAATGAATGGACGAAAAATCTCAAATCTTTTGTGAATAGCACTCTCCTTACATGTTAATTAAAAAGTGAAGTGTATAAGTGAATAATACCTTGTTATTATTGGTCAACTCTATATGTCTTAAAAAAACACGATAATTCTATAGAATTTATTTATTCAAAAAATGAAAATGTCCTAGAAAAATTCAGGCGGCTAGCTCAGTTACTATTGAAATTTATGCTTGGTTTAGAAATATTTTTCTTCTCAATATACATACTTTTTGTTTCCTTTAGAATCCTTCTTAAGGAAAGAATTCAAGAATTGCTAAGTGCGATTCTTTGGGTGCTTTGGATAATTTTTAAGAGTGATTTGCTTTTATCTTATGCAACTAGTGGGAACAAATATATCCTTAAAGAACAAAGTGTTAATCATAAATTTCAAATTTACTCGTGAATCTATCTTCATTGTTATTAACAATTTCCCCAAACAATCTTTAACGTGATATTCAATGAGTCTATATGAGAGTTTGCTTTCAAAGTTATGAATCAAGATGTAATAATCTAAAAAATAAATAAGTCGTAATCAAAATACTAAAAATAATTAATAAAACTATATATATAATACTTATTTCCTTTTTTTCATTATGTTTTTTTTTCTTCCTTTCCTTTTGTTTCTTTTCTTCCCTTCCTTCCTGGCCCATTTTTGCTGCAACAACTCAATCTTCCCCTCCTCATCTTTGAGTGTCTATTTTGCCGAGCCTTTGTTGCCACATATTGCCATCGTGACACCACCGCTGGCAGAGAGCTGACTCCCAAGCCTTCTCCATGCCTATCTATCACGTGGGGGGTCCCGTGCAGGGTAGTTGAATCCGTTCAGTGAGTTCTTCATGACTCCATTTCCATCTTCCTTCATTTTTATTGCAAAATTCCCTTAAATCTTGCCTTCCCTCCTTATTTTCAGCCTATTCCAACCCCAAATTGGTTAGCACGTTACAACCCCCTTCCTTCCTTTCAAGATGGCTAAAAATAGGCTCTAGAAATTGGGATTTGTTGGTGTAAGCCTTTCAACCATGATACCTATGCTTTAATCTACAATTTGTGGCACTTTAAGTTAATCTTTAAGCTCAATTTATGGATTAGTAACTAAATGGAAAGGTTTAAGTTTATGGTCGAATGTGTAGATGAAGAATAAGGTTATAGAGTGGGGCTTTTAGTCAATTAGTTATTGTTAAGTTACATGGATGTTAAGAATTTTTAGTTTGAGCCACATAATAATCCAGTGAAATATGGATGTTGTTAGGAAGCCTTATGAGCATCGACAGTGAAAGAAGTTAGTTTTGTAAAGAGGGATAAGTGTTACCTTAGCATTTGGCATCGTTGGTGAGTAGATAACAAATTATAATTTGCATTATAGGTTTCTACATTACTTGTGTGTCTATGATAACAATAGTTAAATTTTTATTCCAATAACTCGTATATGATCTTAGCGAAATAGGTCCTTAATTTATCTACTCTTTATGTGTTTAAGTTAATAATATGAAAATATGGGCTAAAATAGTTGTTTAGCACCAAATGCTAATATAACTAAGGTAAGCATTTTTTTATGAGACTTGTTGCATTATTCAATAAGTTAAAGATATGTTCTTATAATAATTGAGCTATGACTTTTAAATTAAGATTTTCTATTAAAAAATAATGATAAAACATAACTTTAACTTAACTTAAATTAATCATCAAGTATAATAGGATTTATACATACATACATACATATATATATATATATATCTGTGTGTGTGTGTGTTTTTTTTTAAATATTTATATGTATTTATAAAAGTATATATATATTTCTTTCTCTTTTATTTTGTTATGTATTTTAGCATAATTGGATTAATCATTGAGCACTTAATTTGTTGATTATTTGTTTTTTTCATTTGACTAAGTATTTTGTTATTTCTACTTAAATCAATTCCTTAGGTAATCATTTCAAATTATAGTGTAATTACTTAATGGTTATTAGCAACTTATATATAATTCATCGACAATACAAGCCATTTGGTTCCAGTAGTATGATGGAAACATTTGATGAATTTCATAAAGGTAAGCGATGTTAATGTCCTAGGTGCATCTAGACAAGGAAGAGAAGGCTTGGGTGGGAAAATGAGTTGTCTATTAGGTGTAGCCACATGTGAAAAGTAAAGAGCTGCCAACGAGATGTAACCGCTCCTGAAAATATATATTGTAGTACCCTAGTGGTAGATGGAAAAGAAGTTACCTGTTAAGTGTAGCCACTCATGAAAGGTAAGGAGCTATTAATGAGGTGTAGCCGCTACCATTATAAGCAATAGCTAGCTCTGTCTTCTATAACTACCATTTTAAGGACTTGACATTTAAAGAACTACCTATGTATAGGTTTTGTTGATAAGGAATTTTTGTTACTTAATTATGTTAATTGATTTCTACATTTCTTATCTCCTATTTGGATTATGATTTTACTATTTGCTATTTTAGTAATTTGTTATTTGTTTATTAAGTTTTCAACTCATTCCTTTAATTTCAATTTTTTAGATGGTGGTGTCGAATCCGACCTGCCTCTATCATCATAAGTTTAAAGGAATTATAGTAGTAAGCTCAGTCTTTGATTTTTTTTGTTTTTGTTTTTTTGATATGTTGATCGTTTATAGTTGAAAGCGAAGCTCTACCTTGCTATGTCACTAGTTTTTAGCTATTTGTAAAAATTTGGGATGTCTAAATTTTAGGAAAAACTCTATTGAAATTTCCATAAAAATATAAGAATACTTATATTGATATAATGAGACAATATGATAATTTGGATGAAGTAATATTATGTGTTATACTATCAAATGACCTTTTCAATTATGGTGGTGTTTGTAAGGCCTACAGATTTGAGCTTTAGCCTACTCTCTGGGCCGGTTATCTCTTTTTGGCTTGGGGTGTGATACAAGATTTCATTAAACTAAATTGGTTTGATGGCACAAACTTCAATCAATGGAAAGACAAAATGATGTTGTTTTTTACTTCTATGAAGATATGTGGTTGATATAAAACTACCTGCACTTCCATACTTTAATTACTATAATGATGATACTAATATCAAGTGAAGGTAAAGAGAAAGAAGAGAACCAATAATGAGTTGTTGTATGGGTGATGTATTCTAAACAATTTATTTGATCATTTGAACATTTTTTGATATTAGTTTCATCTCTAAGAGAAATTTAGGAAGTATCCAAATTTAAACACACCATTGAAAAATAAAGGGCAAATTAGTTTTTAATATTTGAATCACTTTCCATTTTTTATAACTGATATCACTTCCATTATGGTTTTTTATGATATGTGAGTTCTTGTTTAGATGTTGAGATTATTGAGTCATTGAAAGTGGGGCTTATTATAGCAAATTAACTCCAAATAAGAATGACTATAGAAAGAAATTGATGCATGCTATAAAAAATTTTACTTAAGAATATATTTTGAAGCATTTATGGATCAAAGATAAAACTATGAATTTACAAAGAAAACATGCATAATATGTTTCTAAAGTAAATATCACTGCTACCTATAAATTAATCCCAAAATAATTAGGGGAAAAAACAAAAGGAAAAATATAAAGCCTAATCCCTTTGTGAATAGACAAAAGACATTGAAAAATGCTAAATAATTTTATGGAAAGAAAGAATATTTAAAAAGAGAATGTAGTTAAGAATAAGCAAAAAATAATTTATAATAATATTATATGCATAGTTGATATTAAAACTAATAAGATCATTACCATGGTTTTAGATTTCATATATGCTTGATTTGCAAATTGATTATGGCAACAAGCAAATCTTTAGACTGTTGGTATGTTTTTAGAGGAACCATTCACATGTTTGTCATGATAAGTATCAACTTTAGAGTGACAAAATGTTGAAGAAGGACAAGAAAGGTCATTATTATAAGAGCAAATAACACAATGGCTTCCTTTAGAGAAAAGCCCAAAATTGCATAACTAAACAATTTAATATCTAATTCTAGACTTCGTGTTATTGCATTATCAACAGATTGAAGAACTTTCCAAGTCCAACTACAACAAAAGTCCTTGTAGACAATGGGGACACAATAAGATACTTGGGAAAGGTAGTGTATATAGAATTAAGGTAATCTTCTTTCCACAAATTTTATTATGTCATAAGTGAAGCATGCTTAGAACTTTCCAAAAATAAATTAAAATAGTAAGGTAAGTTGTTTATCTTAAGCCATATGTTGGGTCCTTGATTATGAATGACAATGAGTGGTTGCTTATCTTTTTCATTATTTGTATCCGTCCGAAACACCTAATATTCAAACTATATTTGAATCCAAAAAAAAAAAAAACAATATTTCTAATATTCGTATATGATACTACTTAATATCACTAAAACATCCGAAATATCCTAAAACAAGAGAGCTAGATAATGGATGCACAATATTGAGTATCATGTGTTTTAGGTACCTAATATACCTGATATCCACCCATTTACTATGTTTTCAAATTTATCCCAAATGGAGCCTAAACCAATTCCTTCAAAAATGAGATCAGAAAAATGAATCGAGGGAAAATGTTTCAAAATGATGTTTGATATATAGGAAGTTAGATATAGAAAGAGAAAAATAATAAATAAATAAATAGAATGGATAGGAAATGACACGTGTACCTCTATTAAAAAAAAGTAATAAAAAAGAATAAATATTATTAAATAAAATAATAAGGGTATAATAGACATTATACAAAATTTTTCCTCTCTTTCTCTCTCTCTTTTTGCGTTTGATTTGTTTGGGATGAGCACTCATGCTTATCCTTGGGATGAGAACTGGACTATTTAAATTAGATCTAAACAATTCTTATTTTAAATTTTTTTACTTTTTGTTTTTTTAATTTAAATCATCATTTTTTTAACTTTGCAATTAGAAAATTATTTTTATCTTATGTTTTGCTTCTTTCAAAATAATATATATATATATATATTAAAATCTAAAAAAAAATTATTTGAGTTGTTCAAATTTGACGTGGACAATTTAAATCAAGATAAGCATCCTTTACTTATCCCATCTATTTGCCTTTCCTTTTCAATCTTCATATCAAACTCAATTGTCATAATTAAGTATAAACTTAACAAAAAGTTAATTAGAACAGTATTTTCAATGTATTTCTAGTTTTGACCTAGATCACATTTAAAGTAAAATTAAGTGGATTAGAGAATAGGGTGTGATGGAAAGTAACTTGTCTTCTACACTTCTCTTGGCCCATTTCGAGAAGAATCAATACTAGGGGAGCCCAAAATGCCAAAAGTCAACCTGCCCAATATAGAGATATGGTTTAAGACTAAAATGAGAAAATTTCTTCAAGGGTTTAGTTCCAAACTAATTAAGCCCAAGCCTAAGACTCATTCATGTAAGACTTGTAAGACTTAAATGAGTTGGATGATTTTGATAAATTAGAACAATAGCTTAAAAAGCACATTGAAAAAATGAAAGATGACATCGATGATTCAGACAACACTAAAAACCTAAACTTATCATATGAACCTATCATTAAGGGATAAGGTTTGGCCATTGCTAGCTCTATTATCATACCTTAGTTTATTGGTGTGTTTTATTTGGCATGCTTTACTTTTTAGCTTTAAGTAGCCCTAGTAAAAGTTATTTGACCAATTGTAATCTTTGCTTTATCTTTTGTTAATGTAGTTTGTCTACTTGTTTGAGCCCTTACTCTTAGCTAAAAACCCAAGGCTTCTCATCTATTGTAAGCAGGAGTTAACCAAGAAATAAAATCCCTTTTGTGTTTCTAATGTGTTCTCTCTAAACTTTCACTCCTCTGAAATCTTTCTCTTGACCTTCTTTATGATTATCTTGCAACGACATAAGTATGCTTTGCACTTGCCTCATCTAAGAAACTTTACATCATAACATATTAGTCTAGTGATCCTTTTTATGGATGGTGTTGATGATACTAACTATAAGGGAAACAACATTTTGGCTATAAGTTCATACCTTGACACAATTTTCAAGAAGGTTGGCAAGTTCTTGAACTCCAAGAGGCCTAGAGGATAAGCTAATTGTTTCGGCATATGTGTGCGAAGACTTTCTTGTCCATAATTAGAATACTCATAAAGGGCTTTATGAACTCCATCATTAGAGCATCAAACTTATGCTTAAGTGATTGCCTTGTTACTGTAGATCTTTAACTACATTTAAAGATGCAAGTTCTTAAAAGCAAATATTATAAGCCAATTTTTGTCGTTGTATATATGGGCACAAGAACAACCTTTATCACTTTTAATGGAGGCAACATCGTTTTAACCTTTATGCCCAACTTCAACATTAAACTTATAGATCTAACATTGCCTACAAGAATTAGAGTCCAAATCTAGATAATTAGAGCAGAACAAGTTAAAAGTGCTATTCTTACCACCTTGCATTATTAGATCATCTATAGTATGTAAAATCATGCTATAGATCTTCAATTTGTAAACTTAACTAATGATATTTTATATATGGTTTCCAATAGGTTGGACAATACCAATGCCATTCAAATCCCCAAGAAAATTCCTAAAAAAGAACTATAGATTATGCCTTTAGAATATATCATTAATTATAAGAAAGAATTTCATGGAGGCCAAAAGTTTTTATACACCACAGCACCTCTTGTTTTAGAAAAGTTGGGCAATGGATCATCTAAGTCAACATTTAAAAGACCAATTTCAAAAGAAGTAACCTCCATTGCTACCTTTCAGAAGGCCAATGATCAACTATTCCTTAATGATTTATAGTAATAAGGCAATCACTTAAGGATAGTTTTGATGCCCTAACAATGGAATTCATAAAGCTCTTCATGAGTATTCCAATTATAGACATATGCAAAGACAATTATCCTTTTCTCTAGGCCTTATAGGTCTTTAAGCCTCTTGGGGGTTCAAGAACTTCCTGACTTTCTTGAAAACTATGTTAAGGTATGAACTCATAGTTAGAATGTTGTTTCATTTATAGTTAGTATTATCAACACCATCCATAAAAGGATTACTAGACTAATACATTCTAATGCACAAGTTCCTTAAATGAGGTAAGTGTAGAACATACTTGTATCTTTAGAAGATAATTGTAAGAAGGATAAGAGAAAGATTATAGAGGAAAGAAATCTTAGAGAGAACTCATTAGAAATACACAAGAGATTTTATTTCCTAATTAACTCTTACTTACAAAAGATTACAAGGCTTAGATTTATAGCCAAGGGCTTAGACAAACAAATAAACTACTTTAACAAAAGACAAAGCAAAAGATTATAATAGGACAAACAACTTTTACTAAAGTTGATTAAAGCTAAAAAGTAACGCACTCCAAATAAAATACACTAATAGACTAAGGTACAATAACATAGTTAGCAAGGGCTAAGCCTTATCTTTTAATGATAAGTTCATATGAAGGGGATAAAGTTTGGGTCTTTGGTGTTGTATGGATTATCTAGGTCATCTTTCGATTTTCCAATGTGCTTTTTAGGCCATTGTTTTATTTTACTAAAATCATCCAACTCATTTCAATTTTGTAAGTCTTGCATGTAGGAGTCTTAGACCTAGGCCTAATTAGTTTAGAAACTAGACCTTTAAAGAAATTGTGTCATTCTAGTCTTATACCATATCTTTATATTGGGCAGGTTGACTTCTAGCATTCTAGACTTCCCTGGTATGAATTCTCCTAGAGATTGGTCAATAAAAGTGTAGAAGACAGAGTTTTGCATAGTCATATAGTTATTGAGTTCACAAGGGAACATTTTTAAATTCTAGAGGATTTGAGCATATTGTCTTATCCAATCACAGAAAGTGTGCCAAAGGTAGGCATAGTTCTTAGTAAGGAGGATGTTGTTCCTTTCTATCTAGTAAAGCCTATGTAGAATGAATATACATGCAGTTGTCTAGTATTTCATTGGTTTCTCCCAAAAGTAGTAATGAAGGATTATCTTTCTCAATTCTTCATGCCACCAGGTTAGTGGTGAGAGCCATTCAAAGATTATCAAAAAATTGGAAGCTTTGTTTTTAGCTTATAGCAAATAAAATTATAGATGAGCAGAAGTAGGAATTCAATTGCTCCAGGATAGAGAGTAGCAAGTGCCTACAAAACCAAAAAGCATCATATGTGACCATGGTTTTGATTTTGAAAAGGATGAGAAATGGAGTCTCAGGATTGAAATAGGAAAGGTATTCTAAGAGAAAGGAGTTTTTGAGGTAACAATGGAGATATTAGAATAGTGATTTTTCTACAAAGGTTTGTACTTCAGTGGGAGTGATTAGCTTTTTGGGACATAGAGAGAAGTTTTTTTGGTGCTAAGCTACGAGAAAGGTAAGATGGTAAATGGTGCAATTAGGTATAAAATAAGTCATGAATATAAAAGAGATTGCTTTTTGAATAGTGATAGGTTTAATGGTTTTTGGTCTAGAGAGAAGATCTGCAATAATGTTTACGTGTCTTTTAATATGTTGAATTGTGAACTTCTTTTTTCACTTGAATAGTTGTTTATTTGGCAAGATTTTTTACTTGGACTCTAGCATTTTGAAAACGTTGAGTTGTTCATATATACTACAAAGTTATAGGGGCTTAAATAAAAATTGAATTTCACAATCCTTTTTTTAACCGCTAAAATCTCTTTGTGGATAGTGTGATAGTACTTTTCAAAGTCCTTAAACTATTTGTTTACATATCTACAATAATATTGTTCCCCTTCCATTTCTTTAATGAGAATCTTTCTCCAATAGTCATCATTAGTATCAGTTTGAAGTATCTTTTTGCTTTTGTCAAGAATCTTTAAAGGTAAAAGATTATATGTTATCTTCTTGAGATGCTTTATTGTATCAGCTTAGTCATGTCCACAAAGTGAGGGATCTTTCTCTTTCAAAAGCTTAGATTGTTGGCTATATAGTTTGACATATGAGGTATAAAATTTCTAATAAAGTTGACAATTTTAAGAAATTGTTGAATTTGTTAGGGCATGAGATTTTCATCTAGGAACTTGAAAAGCTCTGGGGCTATGTATGGGCTTGGTTGGCAGTGTGCATTGGTCATCTACATACTAAAGAAATTTATTTGAGTTTGGCACAATCGGCTCTTCCTAACTAAAAGCATAATCATATATTACTTAGTGATATCCAAAAATTGTTGAAGGAGTTTTTTCTTATGCTCTTCATTTTTAGAGAAAAGAAACGCGTCATTAATGTAGTTAGGAGTGCAGTGTAGGATAAGTTCATAAATCCTAGCCATGGCTTTCTAGAACAAAGATGGAGCAACTTTAAGACTAAAAGATATAACAGTTTATTGATATTAGGCATTTGGAATGCAAAATGTCATTTTATATCTTTTGGCAAGATCAATGCTAAGTTGCCAGAATCTAGCTTTCAAGTCGAATTTAGAAAAATTGTGGCTTCTCTAGGGATTATAGTTTGTGAACTAACTTTAGGAAGATGGAACTTATCATCTTAAAGGAATAAGTTGAGTGGCTTGTAATTAATTACTAACCACTTTTTTCCTCTTTTCAATTCTAATCACTTTTTGACATAAAAGACTTGGTAAGTCCAATCAAATTTTGTGGGTTCAATAAGGCCTTGTTTTAGTAATGAGGCACACTTTTCTTTGACAAGCATCAAGTCTTTAAGATTTATTCTTGGAGAAAAGGCCTTTATTAGATTTATGTCTTCATTTCTTTTAAAAGGAGGTTAGATATACAATTCTTCATTCTTCCAAGGAGGAAAAGGATGGTTGTACTGGTCATGGCTTTCTCGAAAAGTTTAATAAGTAGGTCTTTAATTTCTTCAATACCATAAGGAACTTATTGAAGCTTAAATAATTTTAAGACGTCTAAATAGGCTTTAAAATGTTGTCTGAACCTAACTCCTTTAGAGAAAATTTGTAACTATTTTGCTTATCAATAAACATATATTTCTATAAGAATATCTTTGTTAAGAAAGCTATTACTAAGTGTTCTTGTTCAGAAAATGCAATTTGAAAAAAAATTATGTCAATCTTCTTTCTTGTAATAAAACTAACATTGAAGCATTCAGTGTATTTCTTGCAAGCATTAAGGTGGAGAAGAACAAGGTTTATCAAACTTTTTTAGGCTCTTATGTCTATATATGCAATGATAAAAATTGGATTGTGATATTTTCCTTTAAGAACTTGCATCTTTATATATGGTAGAGGTGGAGATAATTCTATCTTTTCTTTCTTGTTAGACAGAGTAACTATATTGAACTGAGAGTTTTTAGATCTTTTGAATTGCTAGGGCTATCTAGTTTTAAAGAGATTTCTAATTTAGAATGTACTTTAAGTTTGGTAAAGCAAAGACTATATTTTCATTTGCATCTTTTTACTTTGAAAATAGTTATTCCATGTATTTTTCTTTCTAAAAGGAAATACTAGCATGAAGGTGTTGGAGATGCTTAATGTCTTTCTTGGATTTACTATAAAATCTTTTAGCAAAGTGCCTCTTCTTCCCATAAATGTAACATTTGTCCTTTTCCTAGAATTAATTTTTTTGCTTTTTTAATAATTAGACTGGTCTTCTATGTTTTCATTGCTTGAATCTCTTGTGGCTTTTGAATTTGGCCTCATGAAAAATTAGATTTCTTTTTTATAGAGTAGAAGCATTTATTTTTATCTTTGCATTTAATTTAAAGATATGGCTTTCTACAAATCTTTTGAAGAGCTACCTTTCCTTCCATAACAGAATCAATTATCTTATGTTGTTCATAAAGCTTTTCAAGAGTCACAAGGGCAAGTTGGTAAATTCCTCTAAAAGAGATTTTTGTCATTTCTCTTTGGAGAGTTTCAATACCCTTAAAAGTTTTGGTTGAAGTTCATTAGGGAGAGAGGCTATGAAGGTATACCAGAAATTGACATCATTCAAGTCATTCAACATATAATACCTTTCAGCTATTCTTTGGAAATGAGGGTCACAATCTTTTCTATTTATAAAACAACATTTCATTTATAAATATTCCTTTCTTTTTTATGTGTCAACTTGATGGAAGTCATCAATAAACTCTTTGTGAATCATTCCTAAAATATTGGACGCATTTGGAAATTGAGTGGCTTGGATTTGCATATACTCTCCTAGTTTTCAAAATCATTGTCAAAGAGTTCCTGTCATCTTATAAACAAATTTCACAAGCACAACTTGAAAAGTTATTCCAGGTTTTGTCATTTAAAGGTCGATTCATGCACCGAACTCAGGTAGTTTGTCTCTCTATTTGTTTAAAGCAACATCATCAAATACAAACCATAGTCTAAAGGTATGATTGGTTTAAGTAGCAAATTATTTTAGGGTGGCTGCTAAATATGTAGGATAATGTTCAACAAACTCTTCATCTTTAATATGATCCACATTGGATTCCTTAATATTATGAGTAGAATTAGATGTGACCATTTAGAAAGTACAAATATCAAGAATTTGGTCAGAATCATTAGAACTTGTTTCAAGACTAATACCATTTGTCTTCTCAGATTCTAAACTAGAATAATGAGGTAAACTTTGCGTAAAGGGTTCAGTATTATATTTTTTTGGGGGGTGTTTTGGTTATCCGGTATTTCAGAATGGGCAATTTGCCTGTCTTTGTTTCTAGGAGGTGGTGACTAAGCCTTTTTTGCAAAGGAAGATGGTGCTTTTATTTTCAAAGGTTTGAAAGGTGGATGTTTTAAAGGCTTGGTCTATTATGGAGATGGTTCATATCAAAGATTTGTTTGCTGTGGTCTCTGGGGTAGTTTAAGCACTTTGGGTGCAAGAGTTCTTCTAAGAAAAGGTTAAGGTGGTTAGATTTAGTAATTAATTTTCATGAGAACTTCATGCGTCATTTTAAAGCATTTTTTATAATTTACTTCATTGGGGTAAAGAGAATATGGTAGAGTCATGTAAGGGGTATGAATGGGAGTGCAAAGGGGTAGAGTATAAGTCATAAATGCTTTTGCTCTTGTTTCTTTTCCATTATTGGATTCATTTTGATTTAGCTAAGATTTTAGTCTCATAATCTCACTCTTTTTAAGAAAACATAAGGCCTATGTATTCTCTTGCAATAAAATTTTTTAATTATGCATCTAATTTGTCAATTTTTTGATGGAGTTGATGATACAACTGCTGTATTTGTTAAGAAAGTCGATCAATGTGAGATTTGGTTTGGACAATCCATCCAATTAGATTGCCTAAACAAGAATCTATTCTTTATAGGACTTAATTCTAAGCTATAGCATTATAGATGTGCCAATTGAGCACTTTTTCTACTTATGAGATCTGTCTCATTCCTCTATTAGAAGAAACTTCCTTAGGAATAGAGAAAGGTTTAGAGGAGACCTTTGTTTCTGGATTAGTCTCCCTTTTCATGGATGGAAATTTTGAATCATAAGATTGTGATGAAAAAAAGAACATCATACATGGAATTGGTTATTGTAATGTTATTGGCTCAACAATAGGCTTAAGCTTTATTTTTGAAAGAGGCTTTCATGGCCTAGTTCTTTGAGTAATTCATAAATGGATCTTGGCTTGGACTTTGGATTTTTATTGCCTACCCAAGGTTTGGGACTAGGCTTGTCATCTTCTTCATCAACACTATTTTTTTTTTAGGATGAACAGAACCCATGAATGCAGTAAGATTTCTTCTTTTTCCAATTTGTTGTAGCTATTGAATCTCATAACTTGTCCCTATTATCTTTAAGCTCTTCTCAGCTTTCAAGATAGCAACCACAATCAAGCTTACACATGTCTGGATCATAATCCCATATGAAATGTCCATTGATTTTTTATACTTAGCTGTATCTTCCATCGCTATGGAAACATGCAATAAGGATTATTCCTTTCTTTTGTTTTTGTTCTACGACAAGTGTGATCATCAAAGACTAATTGATCATTGGCCTTTTGGAGATGGCTATTAAGATTCCTTCTTCTAAACCTAGTCTTTTGAATGTTGACTAACTAATCCATTGCCTATATTTTCCAAGTTAGGATGTACTGTGGTGTGGAAAACCTTTTGACCTTCATGAGATTTTTTTTTTCATAATTAATGATCCATTCTAAAGGCATAATTTGAAGAAGTTCTTCTTTAAGAATTTACTTGGGGATTTGAATGATAGTAGTATTATTTAGCCTGTCTGAAACTATATATAGAACATCATTAGTTAAATTTGGAAACTATAGATTTAAAGCATGATGTTGCAGAGGATAGATCATCTGATGGTGCAGGATGGCTAAAATGGCACTTTCAATTTGTTCTACTTCGATTATCTAGATCTAGACTATAATTCTTGTAGGTAATGTTGAATCTGTGAGTTTAATGTTGAAATTGGACATAATGGTTAAAATAGTGTTGCCTCCATTGAAAGTGACAAAGGTTGCTCCTATGAAAGCATTTTATAATGAAGTGTAGGTAGTGTCTGAAAGAGAAACTCTAATAATAGCCAACATCCCTTTTCTACCATGTAGAGTTAGGACTAATCTAACAGCTCCTAAGTGAAGATGGTTGTATCCTTAATGGATCCAATGAACAATTAGGTTTATAGGGATTTGAAGAGTGACATATTTTTCAGCTTAGATTGATTTCAACCTACACTGATCTAGTTTAGTGTCTCAGACAATTATTTTAATTAGTACTTTCTTTAGTGAGATGAGTTTTCTAATAGATTTAGTGATAGTTTTGTTTTGAAAAGAAAGCTCATAAGGATTGAAGATGAATGCAATGGTTTCTTCCTACCTAGTTTCATCAGGAATATGGTTATTTCTACGAGGTTATCAATTTTACTAGAAGTCATAATAATAGAAATTCATTACTATCTTTCTTTCCTTCTTATCCTTCCTTCCAATTATCTAGAATTGAGGCTCTTGTACCATTTATTCCATAACCCATATGCAAAAGGATTCCATTTTGAAATGGTATGTTTGACATACCAGCCCAAAAAACCAAATAAACAAACCAACACATACAAAAATAAAAAAAATTATTTTGAAAGAATTTTTGTTAACTTATTACATTAATTTTTTGAGTTAATTAATAATTTAATTTTTGAATTACTAAGTTCACGTTGAATATACAATTTGTTTTTTAAATTACAAATTTATTGCATTTTTTTATTTTTTCCCGTGACTTCAAGAATATCAAAAAGATTAAGGTATAAGAAATTTTATTTTTTTTCAAGACTAGCTTATGCACTTACTATTTTTAGAAAACTAAAACTAAGTTAGCTTATTTTTTAATTATCTCTTACTTTTAATTTTTATTTGAAAATATATTCCAAAATTTGCCAAGTGAGCCAAACATCATTTTTTTACCCACACATAATAACTTAATTTCTAAAAATTATATCTTACTTGACATATATGGTTGCTTCTCTTTAATCTAATATATAATAAATGATTTTTTTTGGGAATAAATAAGAGGGCTAGTGCTAAAAAGGTTAACAGAAGCAAAAAAGGCTATGTCCTGAAGATCAGCTAATAAGCAACTACAACTACCTTCAGGAGTTTCTAACAAAAAAATGAAACCTAGCGAGAGAGAGTGAGCTAGCCAACTAATCCACACCCATATATTAGCTTCCTTATATATATGTGTAAACTCAACTTCCCCTTAGAGATGCAGTAAGGCTTGAATATTCGAGACCAAGTTGAAACAAGGATGGTGTCTAGTGCAGCCATTCATTATTAACATAAATGCAGCTTTTGAGTTAGTGTGAATGATAATTCTTTAAAAACCATGGCGCTAAGTAGTTTGAAGTCCAAAAAATATCCCCCAGAGTTCTGCCATTGTGATCGAACAAGTACCCAAATTTGAGTTGAACCCTATCAGCCATTTACCTGTAGGGTCGCATAGTAATCCTCTAGAAGAAGCAAGACTATCAGCATCATAGTTTTAAATTGGGGCCGCATTACAAAATGCGGCCGCAATATTGTAGATGCAGCCTAATCTTAATTTGCATCTGCATCAACCCACAACCACAAAGAGATAAAATATCACGCTAATGGGCCGCAATGGAATGGTATTGCGACTGCAACAGAATGGTGTTGCAGTTTCGTCACAGCGCATTATGTAAAGCCACAAACTCACAAAGCTCTAAATAAAGTAGCCTGCCCTAGATCTGCTTTCCCAAATAACAACAGAAAAAAAGACAGCAAGCAACAATAGCAATTAGTAGAAAGAGTTTTGATCTGATAAATTTAAAGTTCTAAAATCTGAGACCATACCTGAAGCTGAAGGCTGAAGCACAATAATTTGAAAATCGAATATGAAGTCCTGAAGCAGAGCTAGTTAGCCAACGCATGCTCGAATCTGAAAAAAGAAACGCCTAGAGGTATGCAGTCATCTTCTTCTTCTTGATCTACTCCGCTGCTTTTTTTTTTTGCTTTGACTTTCTTTCATTTTTCGAAGCGTAAAATGAATCAAAGTAGGTGGAGGCATGGAGTTACACAATACACACAAATGTTATTTTAATATAATATAATATATATCTACTAATGGAGGAGGAGAAGCCACGTACCACTCTGATAATCTCAATGCAATATATATATATTATATATTTTGATCTTATTAATATAATATAATGTACATTGGAATAGGAGGAGCCGTATGTAACATCCGGTCTCTTCATAAACGTGAGAAACGCGATGTTCGGTTTCTCTGTAAACATCAGAAATGGGCCAGATACAAAAGTCCCTGAAATAGAAGGAATTGGGGTCAACTAAAAGTATGATAAAATTTCAAATATTAGAAAATGAGGATTTAAAGTTTAAGATGCCCAAAAACCAAAGCTAGAAGAGCTCAGAAAATTTGCCGAAGGAAGTAGAGGCATCTTTGTAATTTTTGGAAAATTTTGAAAACTCACAGGAAGGCTTTTTAAATGAAAATTTTCAATTTTTTTTGGGGTTCTTAGAGGCCCTGAATACTATGGGAACCCTTAGAACAGTTGAAACCTCTCCGGTGAGCGATTTTGGCCGTCAGTTGACTGAAACTTTGATCGAACAGTTCAGAATAATTTCAAATCCTTTTTTAGTGATTCCAAAAGCAATTATTATGATTAAGAACCTAAGGAATATGATGGAAAATACGTATTTTGAAAAGGAGTTGAAATGAGACCAAACGGATAAACCATGGATTAAGGACTAAAATGAAAAGTTAAAAAAGTATGTTGACTTTACCCTTTTTCTTTTAAAATCACATCTAGCCCTTCTCCTTCCTCTCCACCGATATTTTTCTGGTTTGAAACAGATTTGAAAGTGGCACACCAAGGGAAGAGAAGAAGGAGAAAAAATTCAAGTCTTTAAGTATAGAAATTTGCTTAATTTTCATACTTTCTCTCCACCAATCTCTTCTCCTCTTTTTCCCTCTTCTCCATGATTTTTTTGAAGTTTTGAGGGCTGTTTTGAAGGCAGAATAGAGGAAAAATTTCAAAAATCAAGTAAAAAGGCCAAAGAAGGCAAAGAGCAAGCAAAGAAAAGCAAGAAAACAAGGTAAAACTTTCATTCTTTAGTAGTTTCTCCCTTCCTCATCCTCTTACACGAATTTGGACACCATGAGCCCAATTCTTAGGGGGTTTTTTCTGCCCAATTCATAGAGGAATTAGAGGTTTTAGGAGGCAAGAATTAAGAATGAACCAATAGAATCAAGAAAGGAACATTAGAAAACAAGATGGAATTATTAGGGATCCAAATGCTCCCTTGCAAATCTGATTTTATATGAATGTTTTTAGGCTTAATTGAATGTTAAAACATGATCCTAAGATCCCTAAGAGGCTCCCCACATGGTTTCTCCTTCAAGAAAACAAAGAGAACTCCATGGAAGGCCAATGCACCCATAGTCTCGGCCTAAGCAAGTTCACCTAACTAGGGAGAGTTTCAAATTTTTCTAAGGCCATTTTCGAGTCATATATGGTGAATGAATATAAGAGAAGGCCTTGAAAAAAAATTAAAACTCAAGGAAAGTGAATTGGGGTCATAGATTCCATATTATGACCTAAAGAAGTAACATGATATTAGGCCATTTCTTTTAATAGTGTGGTGGCTCCAAGAGGTTTAAAAGGAGTCAAGAATCATAATTGAGAAGAAAGAATGAGGCTTAGAAGTTATTTGAGGAGTGTTGCTTCATTAGGCACCATAATGGACCATAATGAAGCCTATAGAGTAATTTAGGGCTTAAGTAAATTGTATAACTTTAGAATATGTTTCATGAACCTAATTAGCTCCCTTAAATCATGTCTAGGTCAAGAGAAACCATTTCCACCAAATTGTGGGTGTATAGCCGAGGTAAAGGAGGAAAATTTAAGGAGAAAAGTGTGTAGATTTGTGCAAGGTAGCTCTCTCCACCTTCTCTCATGCATGGATGTGTGTTTAGCTTATTTTAGAATATGTGTATATATATTTTCAAGCTAAGAAAAGTATGCTAGCATGCCTTTATATGTCATGATATTTGATGCCATGTTATATTTAAAATGAGTCCATGATGTTTGTATGAGTTTGCTTAAGTGTGAAAAGGCCAAGAACTCTTTCCTTTGGTGAGGATGGGCCAAGAACCCTTGAGTTTGGTTGAGACAAAACAAAGAGTCTCCTAAAAGCAAAATGGACTCCCAAGAGTATGGTTAAGTCTAAAGCTCTTAAAGAATAGGTGAGACAAGTCCAAAATCCATGAGGAGAAGTGTGAGGCTAATCTAAACACTTGGGGAACTTTTGAATGTCTTGTATGATTGATTCACATGCCAAGGTTGATTTGAAAATGCCCATGACTTTCATTTTTTCATACATGCATTTGAAAAGATTGCTTTGTACATATTATATGTGATTGAATGGGAGATGAGCTATTGGAATTCTTTGAATCTCATTCTCTCCTCTTTAATGATCTAACATGCTAGGTGGACTAAGCAATTACTATGAAGGGAGCCAGCAAGGATGAAGAAGAGAGATTGACAACCTTGTATCTTGTTTTGTTGATTTTGGAACCATAATGATGGTTTATCATGTATATGAGGTTGTATATGTACTATGAACGTTGAGAGATATGTAAATATATTATTATGTGATGTTTAGATGTATAATTATGATATATGACCACTAGCCCATGTTTTGAGTATGTAAGGCTATAGAATGAGAATTTAAAGTTTGATGAATATGTGTATAAGTGAGGGTTGAATGACCAAAATGAGATGCATGAGATTTGGAACCATTTGAGCAGCTCACACAAGTCTTAAATATGCTTTTAGACTTACCCAAAAGGTGCCAACACCAAGGGAAGACCATTTGGCAAGTTTGGTATCTCATATGGAGCAAAATTTGACCATTATGGAACCCTAGGTTACTTTTGGCCAAA
Organism: Erythrophleum ivorense; assembly: GCA_026724425.1. Classification (NCBI taxonomy): domain Eukaryota; kingdom Viridiplantae; phylum Streptophyta; class Magnoliopsida; order Fabales; family Fabaceae; genus Erythrophleum; species Erythrophleum ivorense. The sequence continues at coordinate 43,654,846 of JAIUCV010000005.1, forward strand.
TAAGTTAGTCTTGGTCTAAAATTTGACATGGAATTAAGTCTTAGTAAGAGCTTTCTAAGAAGTTAAAGATAATAATTTTTGGAGGTCTACATAATATTTGATGATTTTTCGAAATTGAAAAATTTTAGGGATTTGGTCTGCTGTACTATTCAATTGGTCTGAAATTGTTTTCTATCATTTGAGATCCAAATGATGTCTAATTGTCATGAAATTTTATACAAAGAAACTAGGTAATCATAGTGACTTGTGACAACTAGAAGCGCCTCATTTGAAGGTCTAGAGAGGAAGATATTAATTTTTGAAGTTTCTATCCAGTATTAGTAGCCTTGCCCGACCAGAAGTACTGTTCCATCTAATTCTGAGATCTAGGCTTGATGAACTGATCTGAAGATATTTTTTCTCTCTAGTTGACATCCATAGCTTTCTAGATTGTATCATTTGCATGGATTGGATTTTTGTGGAATTAATTGAACATTTTTGAAGTTCATATTAGTAAACTATGACAACATCAGGACCTAGTCCAACCTTTGAACTAGTAAACTGTGTCAAACGATCTGTTTGTATGATGTTATGACTTGTACATATTTCTGTCATGAAGTAGACATCCCAAGCTTTCCAGAATGACCAAGATTGTATGTTTTCAATTTTTCTAGATTTAATTATGATTTTTCAAAGTTTGCCCAAAAAGGAGGCCAATTCTGGCCAAGAATGAAACTTCATTTTCCACCTCCCAATTCGGTTTCCATGAGTTGTAGGCAAGTTTTTATGATACAAATGAGTCGTAATAATGCAATTAAATATGAGGAGGCATAGTATGAGTTCATACGGTCCACGTGACACCGAAATGAATTTCTAGATACGACGCAACACAAAAATATTCATTATTTTCCCTTGCTTTTCTATGAGAAACCTACATCCTCTATAATATTAAGTCATTGAAAGGCATGGGATGAGGTAGAATTTATGGTATTACACCGTATGTTTGATCTTGTTAGTACAATAGTATAATGTAATATATATTGAATCAGGAGCCACGCATGATTAGTTGGAGTCGGAAGAGCCGCAGGTATGATCTTGTTAGTATATTAGTGTAATAATGTAATATATATTGAATCAGGAGCCATGCATAATTAATTGGAATAGGAGGAGTCGCATGTCTAATCTTGTTAGTATATTATTGTAATGTAATATATATTGAATCAGGAGCCACGCATGATTAATTATGAGGATTTATATGTATCCATATATATTAAAATTTTTTAATTAATTAAGATAAGATTATTTTAAAAGATAATATTGGGATATTTTTTATTAGTTTGAAAATATTCTACAATTAAAAAAATATTAAATTATTTTTCATGAATTTATTAACAGTGTCTAAGAATTATTACCATTTTCTATCAAGAAAATAAGAAAATTAAAATATTAGAGCAATCCATCTGATTTTGGCACATGGATATCCAAAATTGTTTGTTATTTAAGGTTATCCAAAAGTTCCAAAAAACAAAAAAAGAAAAGAGTTTCTTATGAGTTAGACGATAAGAGATTGAACTAATTTATGAACAATATAAAAATAAATAAATGAGTAGTATTTATCCATCTTTTTTTTTGGCAATTGTAGTATCTTTTCAAATTTATAAAAAAATTATGATCAATTCTTCTATTTATTAAACTCAATGTATGGCATATATGAGAAAAATGCAATCAATTCTTTTATTTATTACAAAAATATATGGACTCTAAGCAATATATAGCATATGTTTACTCCATATTATGTAATTATAAATTATATTTTAAAAATATTGTAGCTAATAAACTAATATATTCATGGAAATTATTAATTATATTTTGGATTAATTAACCATTTCTTAATCATTCCATTGTTTTTACTATAAATAATATAATATCTTCACCATATATAAAATAAAATAAATTTAAAACACGTAGCTATTACGTATTAAATATGGATTTAATCATAGATAAAATTTTTAATTGATAAAAAATCTTTCAAATATAATAAAATTAATTAAAAAATATTACATGAAATATAAGAGAAATTTATGATGTTTTGACTATTTTGTATCAATTTATATTCATCTGTATAAGTTAATGTTTTAAAAACCGGACCGGTCATTAAACTGGTGAAGTCACCGGTTTACGGTTCATTGGTTCAACCGTGATCGAACCGTGGTCGAACCAGTGATAATTAAATAAATATTTATATTAAAAATGTAAGATAATACATAATAACAAATAAATTTTAAAATATTATGACTAATTGAACATAAAAATAAACTATACATAACATAATTTTTAATTTTTAATTTGTTTAAATATATTTACATAATTTTAATAAAAATTATATGAATTTTAATTTTATTTCTTATTTATTATATTAAAATTTTGGATTATAAACAAGACAATAATAATAATATAATAAAAAATATATTGTTCAGAATTTGAATAAATTATTATTCATTTTACTAATACAAAATAGAATTATAATAAAGGTTATATATTAAATATTGCATATTATAACTAGAGATGTATCTCAGCTCAATGGTAGTGGTGCACTTGCTCTCCAAGAGGACCAGGGTTCGAATTGAAACTTTGCAAATTTTGCTAAATAATACAAAACCGGTTTAACCAGTAACCCGACCGGTTTTCCCGGTTCTCACCGGTTCTTGACCGGTTCTCAGACTCTCCGGTTCTGAGGGTCAACCGGACCGGACTAGGGACCGGTTCCCGATCCAACCGGTCGAACCGGCCGGTCCGGTCCGGTTTTCAAAACATAGGTATAAGTAGACCATTCATATATAAATAATTACTCTATATATGAAATTATATTTTTTTGCATCAGTAACTCTCATTTTTAGAATTTGGTATCAGTAAAGCATAACTCTTATATTAGAATTTAGTTTACTAAAATTTTCATATAATACCCATTCATATATAATTTTTTTAATCGGATGTTTATATAAGATGTATAGTTATTTCCTCTTCATGTGAATCCCTTAGATCTTAAGTTTATAAAAATATTGATATTAATTCATTTTTCCAACATTTGTTTTATAGTTGAAAATTTTGTAAATCTGTATGAAAACAATTCATAACAATTATAGCAGCTTAAAAGCCTTAACTTGATAAAAGTTTTAATTTTATCTAACTACATTATTGTTAAAATTATAAATAATGATAGATTGACTATAGTGATAGTAATAAAAGAGAATTGAACATGAAATGAGAATTTATAAAATGAGATATATATATATATATATATATTCATGATTTGTAAAATTAATTTAAATTTAACATATTTAGTAGTTGTATTATTACTTGTTTGTTAAACCATTTTCTTTTGCAACTAGTTTATTTGGCTACTCTTATTAATCTTATTCTTTTGTTTGATCTTTCTTAGAGGAAAAGGAGGATGCGCTACTTTTTTTTAAGGAAAATTTTAGTATTTATTCCTATGATCAAATTTTCTTGTCAACAAATTAATTAGAAACTATAATAGAAAGGATAGAGAAAGGATCATATCATAAATATATAATATTTTTATAAGAAAACATGAGTATTGCATCTTTTTTCTTAGATTACTAAGTCATGCATCTTTTTATTATATCCAATCTTTGAGCCTTTTTCATTTGGCTTATAAACTCATTAAATTTTAAATGTTTAATGTATCAAAAAAGAAAATAAAAATGCCAACCATTGAAAGTAACACATTTACTTTTTTACAAACCTAAATATCATTTACCAATAAATAACTATCATTATATGAGCATTGAAAAAGAGTTGTTGATGTTGGTAGTGGAACTGGGATGATTATTAGTGAACTTTGAATGTTTATTCTAAATTTGTTTAATTGATTAATTTTCTAATTATTTAATTGTGCTTTTAGTTTTGTTATATTATGTTATATGACTAACTTCATTTAATCAACAAGTACTATAAAATATAAACAATGCCATTAAGAGAGGAATTTCTAACAGAAAGATTAGAAGTTGCTCTTAGTGATGATATTGGTTGGCATTTTGGAACACCTGTAGCTGGAAATCGAAACAACATAATTTGCAAACTCTGTGGAAAAGTAATAAAGGGTGCAATTACTCGATTGAAGCAACATATTGGTCATTTTAAAGGACAAGTAGTTAGTTGTCCTAGAGTTACAACTACTATTTGGGAGGGTATAATGAAACTTCTTTTAGATAATAAAGATAAAAAAAATGATTCAAAAAAAAAAAGAAAAGACGAATTTGAAGCAAGGTTGAGAGGCGATGAAAATGATCAAATGGAAGCATTTGTTGATGAGGAAATGCAAATGAGGCATGCAACACAAGAAAGTATCAGATCACATCATAAATGGAAAGATAAATAACAATTTAGACAACAAACTAGAGGAGAGCAAAATGTGTATGAAGAGGGTGGAAGCTCTCATGCAAGTGCAAGAGGATCAGAAGATATTGCCTTTAGTTTAAGATCTACAAATTTTGATCTTGTGAGGAGTAAAAGCATGAAACAACTAAAATTTTCTAGTGGTTTGATGAAAACATTGAGGAAGAAACTAGGAAAGGTAGGATCAAAGCTTATTATATATGAGCGTCTTCCAATGAATTTATCTAATTCTCTTTGGTAGCATAATTTAATTATTGCAACTGCTGAAATAGGTACAACAAGGGTTAAATTCCCCACTCCTTATGAGATTTCATATATGTATTTGGAAGTTGAATACCAATCCATGAGGGAATTGATAAATAGGTTGAAAGGTGCATGGAAGAAAAGAGGTGTTACAATAATGTGTGATAGTTAGACTAATAGCATTAGTCACATGCACATAATGAATTTTCTTGTCTATTGTAGTAGAGGAACTATTTTTCTAAAATCAATTGATGTTTCTTCTGTTGCTTGCAAAAATATTGATTACTACCTTCAGTTATTTGATCAAGTGGTAGAAGAAGTTAGAGAAGAATATATAGTCCAAGTGGTTACAGATAATGAGGGAGCTTTAAAGGCAGCTGAAAAAAAAATTGATAGAAAAAAGATCATATCTCTATTGGTCACTTTGTGCAGCTCATTGTCTAGATCTATGCTTAGAAGACATTCGAAAAAAAAAGGCAATGTACAAAAGGTGTTAGAAGATGCAAATATGATAACATTCTTTATATATAACCACATTTGGACCATAAATTTGATGAAATAATATACTGGAGGTAGAGAAATTATTCATCCAGCCATTACTGCTTTGCTACATAATTCTTGCAACTACAATCCCGTGAAGTAAAAGTAAGCTTTGAAGAGCATGTTCAACTCTGAAAAGTTTAAAAAATCTAAATTTGGTAAGAAAAAATCTGGACTAGCACATGATGTAAGAAAAAAGTTTTTGGATAATGACTTTTGGATCAAAACTAATGAAATACTAAAAGTATTTGAAACAATTGTCAAGGTGTTAAAACTGGTTGACGGTGATAAAAAACCAATCATGAGTTTTATCTATGAAGTTATCAATAGAGCAAAGCTATTTATACAACAAAATTATCATTATCACTCAACTTATAACGACATAATAGATAAAAGGTGAAAATTTTTACATACCAATTTACATTCTGCAGATAAGTCTATATATATATATATTATGTTGTCATAAAAAGAGGAATGTTTGTGTATTTACTAATTAAGTCTATTTCTTTTTTTTTAGATTATTTTTTTAATCCTCAGTTTCAATTTGGAGTTAAGCATGGTCATTCAATTTATAAAAAAACATTTGATGGAACTTAAAGTGTAATCACTAAATTAGAAAGGAATATGGATGTTGCAATTAGAGCACTAAATTAGGTTAGTTATTTTTTATATAATGAATATTTGGAATACATTATTATATATTTACATTAAATTTAATATGATATTATATAGTTAAAACTTTTTTGAGAAAAGAGAGAGAACGTTGGAACGCCACAAGCTCAGAAAACATGGTCTCAAATGGATCCCGGTAAGATATAATTTATTTTTTATTTACAAGTATATATGGTAGAATATATAACTCAATCAAAATGATTAATTTTGTTTATAATTCAAAGTTGACTAAATTTGTGTATTGTTTGTTTAAATAGTTGAATGGTGGATGATATATGATTCATGTACTCTTGAACTTCAAAGTATTGCGATAAAAATTTTAAGCCAAACAACTTTAACTTCAAATTGTGAAAGAAATTGGAATACATTTAGCTATATTCATATAAAGACAAAAAATAGACTAAAGTATAAAAAATTACAAAAACTTGTCTTTAGCTTTTATAATATGAAGTTAAGAATGAAGGAGAAGAAGAGGCGTTGTTAAGAAGAGATAGAAAATAGTTTCAATCCAATTAATCTTAATTACATATTCTAAGAAGATGATCCCGTGTCTCCATGGATTGTGGAGAGAGAAGGCCCATTATTAGATGGACTTCAAAATTCAAAATGGGTCCCAAGAGTGGATACTGATGATGAAAAAGTAGAGGCTGATGATGATTCAAGTTCCCATGAAAGTCATAGTCAGGATAGTGATGATGGTTTGAGTCCACCAAGCAACAATAGTGGTGGTGATAGTGGTGATGCAGTAGAAAGTGATCATGACATAGATGAAGATAGGGAACAAGATCCATATCAAGACATTCCATATACAATATGTGATTTAGTTTGTTGTTGATATGACATCTTTTTAAGATAAAGGCTCTAGTAATAATAGAAGAGGTGGTCATCAATCTATAAGAGGTGGAAAAGAGGTGGAAGGCAACAAAATGATGTACTAGAAGATAGTTCTTCATCTAATTTTTTACAAAGTTTTAGTGATTTTGGCATTGGTGGCTCATCTCAAAGTAGTCAAAGTTACTATTCTCCATTTTAATAACAACCTCCCCATATGTCACATGATGATTATCCAATAATTCAAGCCCCACCATATTATCAACTTTCAATAAATTATCAAAAGCCTTATTATCACTAAGTACCAAATTTTCCTTATCAGCAAATGGAGAACACAGATGGAGGATTTTTTTTTTATTATGTTTTTAGACAAGGAGCAAGACAAGGTGATAATGAAAGTGAAAGTGAGAACTATGATCCTCCATGACATTCTACAATATGGTGATTCTAATTCTCTCTTTGTAATTAGTATATAAGCATACTTTTATATTATCTAATTTTTCTTTTTAATTTTCTCAAGTAACATTGATATACTTGTTCAAAATAAAGATTTATTTAATTAATATTGATGTTAGGTATGATATATTTATGTATATGAGAGTTATAATGATTATATATTTTTTTAAAATAATTTCTACAACTTCAAAAAAAATCATCACTGCAGTTACTACAACCTGCATTATAATATCCACAACCGCAGTAACCGCAACGCAACTGCAACCGCAATTTAAAACCATGACAAACATGAACTGATCCATTAATATTAAGCTTTACTCAATCCGTTGGGGGAGGGGTGTTTGCCAAGTAATCAATTGCCCATGTTTAGAGAAAACTTTTTCCTTGAGAGCCTGAAGCGTACGATCCTCCTGAACCTTATGCAGGCAAGTGTAAAATAGATCCTCACTGGACCACAGCTTACCCTGGAGCAAAGCTCTACATCCGGTTACCCAAGCAATCCAACAGGTAGAGCCGATGGCTACCTTCCATGGCCAGCTACCCACAGCTAACAAACATACACTATTAGAGAGATTCCAGCTAAGCCAATCCTACAAAGGCAAAGAAAAGAATAAAGCCCAACGTGAAAGGTGCAGAAGCTTCTTCCAAAGTATTTCTACGCAGCTATAGTCACGCACAATGTGAAGACCAGTCTCCATTTGAGCACACCCGAGCTGGCAAGACCCATTATCAGCATGGTCATACATGGCATGATGCTTACTAGAGTGAACACGGTCATGAGAAAGCAGCCAAAGGAAGTTATGAATTTTCTCGAGGACAAGGCAGGTCCGTAACTCTTTCCAGCAATATTTAGTGACGCCTAGGTCCGAGCTCGTGATCATCTCGTATGCGAAGCGGATCATGAAGCACCCAGGCACCCATCATGTGACCATTTCCAAGTGAAGGTGCTCTCTCCTCCAAGTAGTGGAAGGCGTGGCCAAATTAAAGAATAAGCTTACGATATTGATGGGAAGCAGATCGGCAAAACGACTGGGATTCCACTCCACTGAATCAGTGAGCATCTAGCAGGTCTTTGTCTGAAAAGCATCCTCGGGAATCTCTTCCCCCGCAAAGTCGCGTAAGGGCACATGAATGGGGGTCCAAGAATCAGTCCAAAAGTTGAACTTATTCCCCAACTGCCATCTAAGACCCCTTTTGAAATTACTCCAAACTTTGACTATCTCGTGCCACAAATCGGAGGAAACTTGCTTTTTGCATACATCAGGAATGGAATCTGGGCCACAATTATATTTGGGATGAAGGACCTTGACCCATAACATATTTGGATGTGAGACCAATCCCCAACATAATTTCATCAAAAAAGGATCATTTTGGGCCAGAGATTTTTTGTTCTAAGACCCCCTTTTTTCTTAGGAAGACGCACCTTGTCCCAGGAAATTAAGTGAATTTTTCTTCTCTTACTCTGAAGAATCCCGAAGAAATCTGCAGCTTCTTTTGTCAATATCAGGATATCATCACAAATATAATTTGGTAGGTATATCGTCTCCATGCAATAGCTTGGAAGGGCCAAGATAACAGAATTAATAAAAGTGGTACGACCGGCCAAGTTATTTACCTTTCCAAGAGGAGAGCTTCTTGTTCACTCTCTCCAAAATATGTTTGAAAAAACTCTTAGAAGTGCGTCTGTGAATAAGAGGGATATCGAAGTATTTGCCTAAATCACCAGTGAGGCTCACTCGCATAATATGGCTAAAATCAATGGCATGAGAAATATGGACATTCCTAGAACAAAAAAGCTTAGTCTTACCGAGATTGATTTTCTGGCCAGAGGATCTGCAAAAAATGCTCAAACATTTTGTTATCACTCCATTTGATTTGTTTCAGCTGCGGCAAAGAGAAATAGATCATTTTCGCACCAAAAAAAAACACAGGTGAGAAATTGGAGGGCCTCCTCTAGATAAACGAATGGGCTTCCAAAAATAATTGAGAGGCCCAATTAATACAATGGCAAAGTGTTTCCATACACGACAAATAAATAGGGAGACAGAGGATCTCCTTGTCTAATATGCTTATAGGGTGTAAAAGCCTTCAAGAGGACCCGTTCCAGAGAACACACATCTAACGGCCAGAAACATAGTGCATAATGAGATTAATAAGAGTTGGTTGCAAACCTATCATATGAAGAGTTGTTCCCTTTCTAGGCACATGGAGTGGATAACTTCTTGGGCTACGATAATGTTATCGCTACAAAGATGGCTCACTATAAAGCTATATTGATTCAAAGCAATGAGCTTACTCAAGCAATCCTTCAAACGACTTGCAATGAACTTTGTTAAGATCTTGATGCTGATGTTGCACAAGGATATAGGTCGGAATTGCTTGATGCACTCTAGATTATCAACTTTCAGAATAAGAATGACATAAGTATGATTGACACTGAATTTCCTTTGGGGCTCTAATCACCTTTTTGACAAAATTGCATATGACATCACCCACTAAGTGCCATTGACTATAAGAGAAGGAGGCTTGAGGTCCGAGGCTTTAAATGCCCTAATACTAAAAGCAATATTCTTGATTTCAAGGTTAAACATTTCTCTATGAATAAAAGCGAGATCTGCATGACATAAAGGGGGAAAACCATTAGTAATAAGAAGTCTTGGCTTTGGGCAAAATTCATTGGTATAAAGATGATGGAAAAAATTTGCAGCAAGGTCTCTTAGAAGATTTTGATTGAAAATCCACTTCCTAACATCATTTTTGGGAACATCAATTTTACTATTATTTCTCCTAACCACCGTGAATGCATGAAAAAATTTAGTATTCCAATTACTTCATTTTAACCAATTGCATCTAGACTTTTGATACCGTACAAGGTCTTGTGAAGCTTTTCATAGTCCTCCCAAAGCTGATGTTCAAGATGCACAAAATGAGGATTACACCTATTCACATTCATAGTCCTCCTAAATAATTATATTTAATATACACAATAACTTGTTACCAATGCATATATATATATATATATATAATATTTTCATCATTTACGTGTTTGTTTTTTAAGAAAAAAAGGATAAAAGGTGTATACAAGTGTTGATATCCTTCTTGATTCAGATGATCTTTACGACAATGAGTGGTGATGAAACCTACAGGAGCACAAGAGAGCCTAATGCCCTATTATGAACTTCAATAACAAGTTGTAGAATGGTCTAGAGTAAAGCAAATATGATATAGAGAGAGAGTGTACCTGAAGGGTAGGAGTTCCTTAGTACTCATTGATGAAGTTAGTGTCAAAACTTGTAATTATGAAGTCATGATAGGTGCCTTTGAATGAGAGAATTAGATAAGAAAGTGGGCGACCATGTAATCCACTTCTAAGTAACAACCTCTTAAGGTAAGTGAAACTAAGGAAGTCACAAACAAATCACGTTGCCCCTTATGACACTTGTCATCAAATCTACTAACAAAGTTCCGAGCTTAAGTGGATTTAAAGAGAAGGTATCTTTTGATTTTCTTTGAATCAGTTAGAATTTTGATAGCTTTTATGGGTGATTTTTTTCACTGCCTTTGAGGAGTGTATGTTATTACTGTTGTTGATTCATTTCTTTTGTAACTAATATAGTGTTTGTGAGAAAGATACAATGCTATAGTACTTATATGCTATCCCAAAAAGAAGAAAAAAGGTCAAATGCTATACAAGAAGTTATCTATCCATATGTCATAGTTTCTCTGAACTTCAAATTTTTTTTCTTTAAAGTTGGTGGTATAGCCACCAAGTTTGAATGAAAACCACCAAATTTGAAGTGTTTGCAATTGTTTAAATGAGAAGTCCCTTACCCCTTTTCCTTTTTTTTTTGGGACACATTTTGTGCCCTTAAATAGAAACAGGGGGTAGCCCCCTTTTTAATTTTTTCTTTCAGGGGGGATTGCAAAACTCAATGGCAATTGCCATTGAGTTATGTAATTTTGTGACACATACATATACAAAAATCAGTGATAATATCATGGAGTTTAAAAATAAAATTTGGAGAAATAATTTTTTACAATATAGCATATGACTCATTTTTATGTTCATTACGATTTTATAATATAACAACTGTTAAAAGTCACAATATTATCAAACAAACTATTTCGATTTTTAAATCGTCATGTAAACATGTAAAGCAAGTTTTTAGTTGTGCTTACTTTTTATATATTTATATATTCATTTGATAAGTTTTTATTTTTTAAATATACTAAATTTATCTAAAAGATTCTTTTGGATATAGACATTAAATTTTGCATTTAGTTTGCCAAACACCAAAAAATACCGAAAAAATAAAAATAGAAAAACAAACAAACAAAAATAAGAGGAAAAGGAAAAGAGAAAGACATTCTTACATGTAGCTATGTAGCAGAAGCAATAGATATTGGCGGGTTTGAATCAATTGCAGAGTAGACAAGAAAAGTCCTAGTTGGCACGTGACTTTGTTGAAGATCCTACATGAGGGGATCCGGACTTGGATCCCCTGCTCATTCTCAAAGGATGAGTAGGTGCTTCTCTAAATCTGGATTTGGATGGTCCAGATTTAATATTTGATATTTTTAATTTTTTTAATTTAAATTATTATTATTTTTAAAATTTATAGTTAAAAGATCATTTTTATTTTTTGAAATAAATAAAACGTAAAAAATATGAAAAATAAAAAGCATCAAATCTGGACCATTTAATTTTGATCTGAATGGTTGAAATCAAGATGAGTAGGGGATGAGTAGGGAAAAGATGAGTAGGGGATCTGGTTCCGAGGGGATCCATATCCCTTTTTCTTGGTCGGTGGAGGGGAGAGGAGGTGGGATTTTGATTGAAAAATATTGGGGTGAATTTTAAATTCGTCCCATATACGATCGTATATCTTATTTTTTCAAATATATTAAACTAATATTTTTTTAAATGGAGCAACCATGACCCTATATATATATATATATATATTTATCTATATAAAATAAAAAATGAAAACAGACACGAGAGCAACTGTGTCCATATTAATTTTAAAAAAATAAAAGAAGCATTGTGACACGCAAACCTGCATATCATTTTAATCTATTCTTTTATTTTGCCAACAAAAAAATACTATGATCTAAAGTTATAAATAAAAAGAAGTAATTGTATGAAATTATAGAAGATAATTATTAATTTTTTTTAATTTAAAAACCTTCTGCTATGTTAAAAATGGTCATTAATGCTGGAACCATAACCTTTTGAATAATCCATAGCCTTCTTCTTAATTAGCAAAATAAGGTACCATGGACACCATCGGATCGTCTACGTCATCAAATTAATGGCTATGTGGTTGGTTCGGATGGGATTTCTCTTACTCTACATAAATGTATCCAGTCTGGGAAAATCATAACCTACAACTATTATTTTGTTACATAATTTGATTACATTGATCAGAGACAATGGCTCTCAGAATGGTAAGTGAATGCTATAACCTTAATTGCCTTTAATTGATTTTCTTTGTTAACAATTTAATCTTGAAATTGTTATATTCATTTAGCTTTAGTTTCTCAAATATTAGTAAATATACAAATTAATTCTTAAAAATAATAATTTTGAAAAAATTGACACACAACAAATTTATTATTTTTGAAAATTAACTCTTTCACTCAAAAGATATTAAAAATTAAAATTAAATGAGTTTAATAATTTAGAGGTCAAACTATTATTATTATTATGTCACGAAATTTGGGTTTTGGTGCTTTGATATTGAAGAGCAATTTGCAATCAATGGTGGCACAGCTGAGAGAAGGAAGACATTCAATTGCTACCTTCACCACCCCAAAAAACGAAGACAGGTTGATGGGCGCCAGTTGCAACTATGTCTTCTTTTATTTTTTATTTTTAAATTAATATGGAGCAACCATGTCCATTTTTATTTTTTATTTTAAAAAATATATATAGCAACTTTGACCCCCATTTAAAAAAAAAAAAACCAGCTTAATGTATCTAGAGAAATAATATGTACGGTCGTGTATGGGGCCAATTTAAAATTTGCCCCAATATTTTTTAGTCAAAATCCTGAGAGAAGGTAGCATTAACATAAATTAGCTATGGGCTTTATTTGATATGAATTAAAGAAAAAACAAGAGTGTCCTATTACGTTGTTAAGTAACGACGCCAAGGAGGTGAAACTTGCCACATTGGTTCACTTGATTAAAAAGAAATTAATAAAAATTTTAATTATCATTTATTTTGTATGAATTTAAATTTTTATTGTCAGAAATCTAATGACTAATAATTCTAAAAAAGATCTCTTGAAATTATGATTTTTTGAGATTATGATTCCTCACCATATATAATAACTAATAAGTGTAGATATTGATCTATATTCCAAATCCGTGTAGTATGTAAAAAATTAAAGATAAAAATAAAAATAAAAAATAATTTTATAAGTAAGAAATATTTATAATATCCTACTTTTAATGATTAAAAATGATTAATAGATAATATTAAATAATAATTATAAAAACAAAAATAAAAGTTTACCAAAATTTTTATTTCTTTTTCCTTTAGTGGTTGTTTTAGTAGGTAAAAGGTAAATATAAAAATAAATAAAAAGAAAAAAATAATTTTATAACAAATATTTTATTATATTTATTTTTAATGATTAAATAATAATTAATAAATAATATTAAATAATAATTATAAAATATTATATAAAATTTTTTATTTTTTGATCATGCTACCAAATATGCCATAAATGTCGAATTTGTAGTCTTACTTATATATAGTGTTAGGCGATGATCCTATGTCATGCATTCGTTGACCGTAATTCTTAAAAGAGTGAAGACGATAACAAATGTGAGCGTCAAAACATAATTTTTTTTCAAGATAAAACTATTATATTTTTATTTTTGTCAACAAATTTAACATAAACTTCTAAGTATTTATTTAAATTTAAAAAAATCACGTTAATTTCTTATGAAATTTAATTAAATTATATTTAATATTTCTTTTATTTTAAAAATTATTTGATTCTTTTAATATTTTATTATATATTACAAAAATCCCATTTAATTTATTTTTTGCCAAATAAATTAACCTATGTAACATTAATATTGATTTTATTTAATATGACAATTAAGATAGCTTATTAACATAATATTAAACTTTAACACAAAATTATAATTTTATTTTTAATATAATGATTAACCAGTAAATTAATTATATTTTTAAAAATAAATTAAAAAAGATGTAAGTGTATTTTTTAAAATGAAAATATCAATTATAATTTAATTAAAGCTAAAAAAATGTAATATAATTTATTTTAAATTTTACTTTGTAAAAGTACTAAAGTAATATTTGAATAAATCAATACATATTTAATTTAATTCACATTAAATTATATTTAAAACAAATCACTCACATGCTTATTTTATCTTATTCCATACTAAAATTCAATTTTTCTTCCTTCAAATCTTTCCTTTTCGCCAACTGAATCATCCGCACCTTCCTATTTATGATTGACATCCGACAACCCATCGTGACAATTCCGCACCTTTATCAATATTCAATCAGAAAATGAAAATAAAATTTAAAATGAAAATGAAAGGGAGAAACTTCGTGGTCTCATTTCATTACTCTCTCTTCTACGTCTTCTGAGTCTTGACTATTGCACTTTTTCGCAGCATACACCGCACACAGCGAAGCACACCCCCTAGTCAACCAACAGGCACCAACCCCAGGATTTGAATGACCTGCTGTATAATGGAACCCTCATGGAAGTAAATTTAAGTGATTTATTTAGATCTAAATGATTTAAATTTTAATTATTTATTTTTTTTATTTTGAAACTAGAAAAATAAAAGAGATATTACCCATTACCCAAAATTATTGCTATCATCCTTTCCCATACCACCACGATCCCCTTTTATCAAGCGAAGACATGGAGGGAAGGTCTTGCGATGGAAGTTAAAATATTGTTTTTATTTTATATTATATTTTATTTTATTTAAGATAAAAAAATTAAAATAAAAAATAAATGATTAAATTTAAATAAAATTAAAATCTAGATTACGAAAGATCTCCATTCGCTGGTGTCGGGCCCACTCACTTTCTTCTTAGCTTAGAAGTTATTCTAATTCTCCGTTTCCGAAATTTCAACCATCTTACCCGCGCTTTTGACTTTTTGCTCAAAGACCCCTTCCCCGCCACGCCCTCATTTTCAACCCAAGGAATCTAATCTTTCAACTCTTTCAACTTAGATCTGCCAATAATGTTAAAAGTAACCCAACACTGGCCCCCCCACCGTCAGTTCAATCAAATAAATCAATTCTCGGGTCTCGAGCAGGAAAAAGAAATTAAAATATAATATTTGTATTTCATTTTTGAACCTTCATTTTTTGTCAAATTTACACAAAAAACACCTTATCAACTTCTAGACGACTCCGTCTTCTCATCCACAAGTTATACACTGCAAAACGTTTCCATTCTACCGTCTAAATCCACACCGCCGTGTCTTGTCGGTGGGCGGTGAGATTCGGATCGGAGCCGTTGTTTAACTAGACTGAAGGCTAAGACCGATGCCTGCACCACCGGACTCCGCCGCACGCGCCTCCTGAGCGTGACGGTGCTCCCCTTCGTACGTCACGATCAGCATCTTAGGATCGTCTTGGGCTCGCTCTACATGCTTCCTCGCTGGGCACCCTCTCACGGTACTGCACTTGTAATACCCACTGCAATACCAAAAGAAAAACAACTAAATTAGAAACACTGATTTTAAATCTTTCAATAATTGCTAAAAATTGCAAGAGTTAAGCTTCATGTTTGACTTTGACGAATTCAACTGGATTTACGGCGATGCCGAAAGATTAAAAGAAGGAATGGAATAATACCGAGGGTAGGGTGAACCCTTGATCGGCTTCTGCCCGTACTTTCTCCAAGAATACTCGTCCGAAGGAATATCGGCGATCTTCGAGCTTATCGCCGGCACGCGGATCGTCTTTTTAAGGCGCGATTTCCTGAATACACAAATGGATCTCGTGAATTTTAACGACTTTGATAGCAATTTTGACAACGTTACGAAAATTGGAAAATTCCAGGGGGAGGTAAAATACCTTCGCTTTGAGCAATGGCAGTGACCGGAGGATGAAACTTTCTCAGAGAAGGCAGCATCGTGGCACCTTTTCCGGTGTGATGAGGAGAGAGGGGGTTTACCGGCTGAGACGGTGGGCGCGGGTGGAGGAAGCAGCGACGGACCTATTTTCCCGTCGGAAACGCTGCCATCTCCGGTTATAGAAGACATAAAGGAGGAGCTAGTGGTAGATATGGTGGGAGGGGAGATACTAAAGGTGTCCTTTGAGTATTGAGACACAGATAACTCGGTAGAAGGTTTGAGAGGACCCGTCTTGACCTTACTGGGCTTCGCGAAATCAAGGGTCAATCCCTGAGAGTGAGAGGACTGAACCGAATTCAGAGCGAGCTGGTTCGATTGGGATGGATTAGGAAGAACAGAAGAGGGAGAAGGCGAAGAAGAAGAAGAAGGAGGATTAGGATTGGAAGGTGCGCGACGAAAGCGGGCGTGACCGGTTCGATTGAGTAAGTTGATGACTTGCTTGAACTTGGAGACGGTGAAATCTGTGATTTGAGTGCAATCAAGGTGGTCGTGGTGGTGGAGACGGTGAGAATTATCAGTAGGGGATTGAGATGAGTTAAGAAGACGAATAAGATGTTCCATGCTCTTCAAGCCAGCAGAAGCAGCTTCTTGTATAGCCATCTGCTCTTCCATCCTTGGAAGGCCTACCAGATCTACTGCCATCCAACACACAGCAACAAGAAGAGAAAGATTATTGAAGAAGAAGAAGAAGAAGAGAAGTTGGAGAATTTGGTTGAAGAGGGAGATGCTTTAAAAGACAGAGGGGATGAGAAGTCAAACGAGTTTCGTCAATGAGAAGGGTAAAGATTGGTTGGACTTTATTATTCTTTTTTTTTTTTTGGGTTCCTGGAAATGTAGGCAACGACAAAAGAAGTGTTACTGTAAAGGTCTAAAGGAGGAGTTGGTGGTGGGTCCCATTCCCCACCCCCTCGTACCACGAGACGAAAGCCCACAGAAACCACAGGAGACGAGTGAAAAAATAATTACACATTTGAAGTTTCCACCAGCCACGAGGGTCAACGGTGCTGCACCTGCTGTACTCTACTCGTTTCCTAACTCTTCTAAAGACATCCACGACGTAGCCCAGTCCACTCCCCATTGTTTTCTTTGGGAAAAACAATTATTGTGGCGTTTAAAAAAACTCGTATCTTTAGTTGACCCTTCCCATATCATATATTTATAGTAAATTAGTGGTGGATTCGTCCCATAATAAATTTTTCAATAAAAAGTAATTCTTAAATTAAAGTAGTAATAAATATATACATAAAAAGTTAAATTTATAAAGCTATTATATAATAAATATACATGATAATATAGAATAATATTATATAAAATTTCATTTTCATGAAAATAGATTTAAACATAAAATTTTTTTTAAATGTAATTAAATATGCTATAATAATTTATTTTGAAAATTTTAAAACTTATCTTAAAATTAATTAAAATATTATTAATGCTGAAAAAAATCAATATCCAGCTAATCAAGATCAATTAATCCAACCTAACGAAATATCATATAAATAATTAATCAACGTGGCATATTATATGAGACAATTGTAAATTGTTTAATAACTATAAAATATTACGTAAATAATAATAACCAATAAATGTCCAAGCATTTAAATTTAGGAGATTTAAACATAAAATCTAAGTGTTAAAACTTTCCTTTACACTGTTAAGAGTATTGATAAAATTAAATAAAATATGAAAAATGCTGAAAAGAAAACATAATATCAACATCCAAACAACTAAGATGATTAGAATTCAATATGGTTGAATATCAAATAAATAATTAATCAATCTATAAAATGAGGCAACTGTAAATTGTTTGAAGTCATAAACCATTAGGTTAAAAATAATAAGCAAAATCTAGTGTTTATGGTAAGTAGATGTAACCATAACAAGTCTAACTACCAAAAATAAGATACACTACTGAAATATTGAGGCATCAACAATAATAAAGCTCTCCATGTACATGGCAGCAGAACAGTATCAAAAGAGACCAACTCTCTAGAAATTAACTATTTTATAAAATAATTGTACATAAAAATAAATACATCATTAAAAATTTTATTTTCAATTCACTTTTATGTATTACAGTATACAATAAAAATTATAACTTAAAAGTAATGAAATATTATATTATGAATATAATCAATATAAGATCAACAGTAATTAGTTACTTCATTGAAAGAAAATAAAAAATTTTTAAAATTGAGTTAGTATTAGTAAAATAAGCTTTCTTTTTTATTAAAAAAAACTTTTTTTTAAGCTTAAAAATATATTTCTTTTAATTTTATGAGGTACAAACAAAATAAAATCATCTAAGGGAGAGTGGAAGTTCCAACCCCCAAACTCTCCCCCTACAAGTAGGGGGTGGTGTTATTGTAGCATTAGGCCATCGGCAAAAATGAATTTTTTGAATCTCTGTATGGTGGTGTTGTTGACTTAGGTTCTAAAATGTTGAGTTTGTTTAAATAATTTTTTTAAAGAAAAGAATAAAAAAAATTTTAAACTTTTTCTTTTAAAAAATTAATAAAAATTTAATGATAGAAATTAACTAAATATTTTTAAATTATAAAAACTCAATTATAAATTTTTAAATTATAAAAATCAAATTAAAAATTTAATGAAATTATAGGAAATAAAATGATTTAACCATGTGTTTTTTTATTAGTCCAAAATTAATTTTTGTCAATTTCATGAATTTGTCATGAGACCGCTAACTATGTTGTATGGTATTAATTTTGAAAATTCCTTGGAAGTTTATAAACAGCTACTACTTTACCAATAAGGGGGAGAGATTGGAGACGATCTTGACTTTTAGATCCTGCTTGCCTGTACCTAGAGAAAATTAGGGCAGCGTAATATAAATCAAATTTTAAAATATTTAAATTTATCCCCAAAATTGGCTTTTGAAGTTTATGAAAACGGATTGAGATGGAATTGCTCTTTCCCATTTTAAGAGGTTAATTATTGTATGTTGACTTGGAGATATAAACTTTATCATTATAACACATGATGGATTCCACTAAAAATTATAGAAAAACATGAAGGGATCTCATAGGAAATTTCTCTCTTCCTCCAACGCCTTTTTCTTTTTGTTGTTTATGGTTGACCCCAGAAATCAACAACATGAAACTCTACTTTTCAACGTTTTGGTTGGATTCCCCATTGAAAGATTAAAAAGCAATACCATAAAACAAAAACAAAGTAAAAAGCATAAGTACTCCACTATCACTAGGTTGTTTGGTTAGGTCAAACCCTAATTTTGGCCTGCCATATATGCATGCACAACACCATGGGAAACATTATGATGGTGTTTATCCCAAAATCTCCGTGGTTTTCGAATCTTTTGCACATCCGTTTAGAGGGAATAATACAGAAATTAAATACTATTTTGCAATGTGACCCAAAAATGCTGATAATCTCACAGTTCCCAAATATGTCAAACCTTAGAAAAATCATACTCTTTTTATTTGACGAGTGGAGAAGATCGAATTGATTCTATTCTCTATGCTCTCTAAATGTGTGGCAGGCATTAGGCACCACCAATACTAGGGAAAAAAAAAACGAATAAAAAATCGTTTCCTATATGCCATTTTATCTTTAAACACATATCACAAAATATTTAACATATATATATACACACACATATGAGAAAAAAATTATATGTAATTTGTTGTATTCTTACTATTAAAATTTTTAATTAAAATATGATAAATATATGATTATTCAATAATAATATAATAGATATATAATTTGTATAGATAACTGTATAATTCACCAATTAAAATTATATATCCTCATATTATTATTAGAAAATTATACACTTATTATACTTTAATTACAAAATTTGATAATAAGTATATAAAAAATTACACATAAATTTACACACCCACACACATATGAATTTAATATATTTATTTTTTTTGGGTATAATTTGGATACATTAAAGGTACTAAAAAAAAGATGTCACTGTTTAGATGATATTTTAAATTACTTAAAAATCATGAAGATATTATATATCTCGTAATCTTTTTTACTAGTCTTTATAAAATATCATTTTTTATCGAATATATATTTTTTTAAATATTGTGGAATCTTAATTGTATCTTGATATTTTATATTATGGCATTTAAAATTGTAAAAAATACAAAATATCAATGTAGCAATTAATTCCAAAGAGGTTAAGGTGGTTGTGGAATTGAGTTAAGAGGCCCCAATTGAATGAACCAAGGTTGGGGGGTTTTGACATTTATGATGCTGATATAAAGAATAATCATGCTTTCAACGTTTATATTGTAACCATATCGGTTGACTGTATAAAGACGTAAAGCTCTTGGCTTTCTTTAATCTGTGGCCAGTAACAGGTGACGATCAGGAACCGTCCGATGAGTCCATGATCATCCAACGGCTACATGCTGCCACACTGCCACTGCCACGAGTGGTTGACCTAAAGATTCAAACAAAACCAAGGGCAAGCACGTGGGTGTGAATATTCAAGTAGTCCTACATATAACCCAACATGGTCTCTCTGGTTATGTATAGTTTAATTGCTACTTGCAAATTCAAACCCATATCCAGCTATCTAGGTTTAGGTCAGCAAGAGAGAGAAAGGTACTAGTGTAACCACCCATTTCTGCTATCCCTTTTCAAGTTCTCGCTTTTTTTAATTTTTATGTTGTTGACTCTGTAGGGGCTAGTGATGCTTTTATGGGATGAATTAGTGATCCAAATCCAACTCAACGAAGAAAAGTATATTGGGTTTAGGGAAAGGTCAATGAGACAACCATGGACAGCTCACTCTTTTCTAACACCTTAATCTTGTACAAAATGTTTAAATTTCTAATACTACAATCTATAGATGGTTGGGCCCATTTTAAGCTATTCTTTTGTCTTGTAATGATTCTAAAAAAATACAAGGAGAATATTGATTAAAAATTAATGATTAATAAAAAAATTCAGACAATTGAAAACATCTTTGACCTTATTTAAAAAAAAACAATTAATACAGTACAAGCTAATTAGTTATGAATGCATAAGAATTCATTTTTAAGGAAAAAAATGACATACAATTTCTGATATATTTACTATTAGATTTCTAATCAAAATATGATAAATATAAAATTTTTTAATAATAACATAATAAGTGTATAATTTTTCAATTAAATTATATATTTATTATATTTTAATTTAAATATCATATATTTATTATATTTTAATTTAAACATTTGATAGTAAAGATATAAAAAATTGTATTTAAATCTAATATATTTTTTAATTCTCTCATTAATCATAATTACATTCACTTTAGACAAGCTAAGTCCATGTTTGTCTGTTTCTTGAAAATTGAATGGGTAATACTGTTCAATCCGAATAAAAAAAATTGGTAACATTGGGGATTGTATGGGTGTATCCAATTTATATGTTCCCTTTTTCTTTGGAACTGATCTGAAGGGCCTAACATGATGGGTGGGCTCATATAAATCTTGAGTTTAATATTCTTCTAGTTTGATAGAGAGCCCAATTAGTGCCTCTTGTTTGCCACCGGCCTAGACATGTGGGCCGAAGTCATCTTGGTCAGCAAGCCCACTTATGTTTTTTTATTTTATTTCGAGGGTATATATATATATATATATATACAAAGGTTATTTTCTTTTTTATAGAAGCTTTCTCTCTTCACAGTAGGAAGATTGATTTTATGATTTGAGGTTAAACAATTAATGTAATAATCAATTTTAACTACGCCTTTAAATATATACCTTGATAAATGAAGGGTTTTAAGAGGCAAATTGTCCTAGAGAGTTAAGGAATGTGCTGCCTTTCATATATTTCAAAAGAAAAATTAATCATTTAATTCCTATAATTTATATTAATTTTTGATTTAATATTTATAATTTTTTTAAAACAACTCTCCATAATTTTAAATTGTTACAAGTTTAATCTCTATACTCCAAAAAATATTTATCCCCTACTCCCTGTAGATGCCAGCTGTTCTAACACCATCAAGAGATCATTTGAGGTAACTGCCACGTGATCTCCAACAGATGACATGGCGTGACAAATAGGGAAAATTGCTTAAACACGTTGTCCATGACCAGCCACGCAGCAACAACATACAACGAAGGCATTAACAGCATACGCACAGCACAGAACGCAAGGGCACAACATGGACACTTCCGTTGTCTTGAGCTCCTCCTTGTCATCCTCTTGTGTATGCCAATCACTCCTGTTAAACACATCCGGCAGCTGCTGGTTGATAGAGCCAGATCATCCCCCACCAATGTCGATGCCATATCCAAATGGATCTGATTAATAAGCAATAACCGCTTAAAATGAACAAAAGATCAGTTACGCATCTCTCATAAACTCGTTGTGCTTATATAGAGCTTTGCAGTTACATAAACTTCTTACACATGAAGCTTTGCACATCCACTATTGAAAATGGTTGGTGCAGCTTGCTGGACGCAACTAAACTTTGTAAGGAGAAGAAGAGGAAGAAGGTGGAAATGTTTTGGTAGTGAGAGAACGAATATATAAGCGAGAGTCTGGGTCATGTGGACAGTTACTTTCTTGCGCGGTCGTCTACGTGGTTTGAATGCTAGCATACCTTATACTAAGCGTGAGTATTACTTCTTGATCTCCCCGTGAAATTTATTTATATACTTGTTAAGTCCATCTTTTGTTTAAATTGGGATACGTTACACTGACCTGGGACCCAATGCGCTTACTTTTTGTTTTGATTTTCGTCCTAAACCATATTATCCGCCAAAGTGATCAAGGTCTTGTTTTGCATCTCAAATCTGTGTCCGTGTCGTGCCCCTGCGTTCTGTGCTGTGCATATGCTGTTGATGCTTTGTTATATGTTGTTGCTGCGGGGCTGGATATGGACAACGGGTTTAAACAATTTTCGCTGTGTCACGCCATGTCATCTACTGGAGATCACATGGTAGCCACCTCAGATGTTCTCTGATGGTGTTAGGACAGCTGGCACTTACAGAGAGTAGGGGATAAATGTTTTTAAAATATAGAAACTAATCTTGTATCGATTTAAAATTATAGAGAGTTATTTGAAAAGAAAAATTTAGAGATCAAATTAAAAATTAATATAAATTATAAGGATTAAATGAATAATTTTTTTTTTTATTTCAAATGTTGACTATAAGGCAGGGGCTGATGTCATCATGTCATTGTGGCACAAGACCACTGGCTTCTTATGTACTTTTTATAATTTGTAATTGCTATCTTATTTGTTTGACTTTAGTATGAGTGTTGGATGTTTTTAAAAATTACTGGTACAATTGATTATTGATGCGTAGGTCATATAATTATTTCATAAATTCCAAAATTTGACTAGCAACGCACAAAAAGGCAAAATCAATTAACGAACAGAAAATCCAAAGGTTTGTCTCTTAAGAAAAATCATAAGAATGAAACGGTATCTACTACCTAAACGATAACAACAATTACACATTACCACGTTATGGCTTTTTCATATCTATGCGCACTATGCAATTTTTAGTTCCTCTCACATGATTTTCAAAGAAAAATCTCAAGAAGAAGACTCATCTGTGTTTGGTGCTCATCCTTGCCTTCTCCGCGCTTTGAAATTAATGTGAAAATCTTTATACAGCACACGGGACCGTTAAATTATGTTGTGGTCTGGGTTCCACTGTGAATATATTATGGCTGGTTTGGGACACAGAAGATTATAAGTAGAAATAAAAATTTTAAAAAATATATTTTGAGAATAAAAAATAATTTTGTTGTCCTTATTTTAAAAAATTTATAAAATAAAATAAACACCATTAGGTATTAATTATAACATAATAAATATTATGCGAATTTTTCTCCCTCCTTTTTCTTTCCTTTCCAACTGCCAAATAAGTTCAAGATTGTCATGTTTTTCTCTTTTGAAACTGGCAAATCAAAATTTGGATTGCACTTATTGGGTAGAACCGTCTCACATGATACAAAGTAAATATGACACCTCTTTTCATAAGCTTTGCTCCTCGATCAAAAGGAGAAAGTTTATATATACTTCTTTATATTCTTATTATCAAAATTTTTAATTAATATATATATATATATATAATTTTTTAATAGTAACATAATATATAATTTTTTAATCAAATTATTTATTTATCATATTTGAATTAAAAAACTATATATTTATTATATTTTAATTAAAAATTTTGATAATAAAGATATAAAAAATCATATCAAATTTTAAACTTTTTTGAAGTTGACAAATCAAAAATTGGATTGTACCTATGGATTGACGACTAGAGTGTCATTTTAGAGGCTTGGCTCGAATAAGCATATTTCTCCCAGACTAAACTCCTGATGTCTGTGATTCTTTTCAAATTGTCCTCTTTAACTATCCTTCTTCACCCCGTATTGACTCGGACGTTGGAGTTCGTAGCAAAGTGCTCAGCTTTCTTGTGACCCGGATTCGGATCTTCTCCCGTAGCCTTCTCTCCAGTGTCTCGCGTAAAAATTTTCAGCCATTGATGTCATCCAACGGCTCAGAGATGAAGCAGAATATATACACTCTTGGACTATGCGATTTGGACAGCAAAACGGACTGTTTTGAGAACATAATGACAAATTTAGAATAGGAGTGTTCAAAAGTTCAATTTGGTTTGGTTTGATTTTGAGCCAAAAGTAAAACGAATCAACTTAATCGATTTTTTATTTTGTTGGACCTTGTCGATTTTAAATTCTAATCGGTTTGGTTCGATTTGGTTCATGTTTTTTTTTGTCCAAAAGTAATTTTTTTAAAAAAAATTTGTTCCTTGTAATATATAAAATTTAACTTTTAATATCATGCATCTCTTAAAATTTTGACCAATAATAACTTTGGAATAATTTATTAATTTTATCTCTTTTTTTTTGCCTAAAAAAATTTCATACATTCATAAAAAAATTTTAAAAAGTGAGAACAAAAATAAGAGTAATATCTTATAATAAAATAGTATAAATAATTTGTATATTTCTTGAACCACATAAAGAATGTAACTTTGATACAAATTTAATTAACAAAAGATCTCATTAATCTAAAAAAGAAGCAAAATATTAAATTTTAATTAATTACAAATTTAATGGTTCGGTTAACTGATCAAATATGGAGAAAACCGACAACTGAACCGATTTAATCGGTTCTACAATTACAAAAATCAAGCTAAATCAATTTTTAATAAGTTTCATATGGTTTTTGGCGGTTTGGTTTGGTTTAATCAGTTTGGTTCGGTTTTGTTTACCCTTAATTTAGAAGTACAAAAACGGTGCGTTTGAGATTATAGTGCACACGATGCTTCCCTCCATTTTTCTACTAGCTTGTTCCCCCATTTTGTTTTTCCCTCCATTTTCCATCATCTATCTCCCTTCTCTATTTTCTATCTTTCTTGCAACCATTAAGTGCCATAGATTTAATCTTCATCAAAGCTTGGTTCCTGTAAATCCACTTCAAGTGTGCTTGGTTCCTATAAATCTTCAAACATACAAATTAGTTTCCACCAAGTGAAACATTGATATAAAAACATAATGAACCAGAGGTAACCACCAAATACACAAATAAAATAGGAGTACCACAGTTCAGCATTGACATAACCAAATACACAAAGAAAATAGAAAATTTAGATAGCAAACAAATCAAGTAGAAAATTCAGAGGTAACCACCATGAATAGCAAATACAGAGGTACTGTCACTCGGCCACAGCTTTCAAAATGATTCAAAGGTAACCACCATGAATAGAAAATACACAAATAATATAAAAGTACCACAACTTCAACATTGACATACCCAAACACACACAGAAAATAGAAAATTCAGATAGCAAACCAATCAAGGAGAAAATTCAATCAAACAAAATCTCAACATGTTTTTTTTAAAAGGAAGCTTTTGGAACTCCCATGGTCGAATCCTAATCATTCTCATTCAGGACTCCTAACTCGCATTGTCGTGAAAGGAACAATAGAGCTCACATGGCCGAACGCTGAGAAAGCCAAATCTGATGTTGTTACATCGTGATTGAGGATGCATAAAGGGAGGAGTAGATCTCTTATGGCATTTTCACGGGAAGGGAAGAGCATCACCATTGACTGAGGTTGAAGAACATGATTGAGGCTAGTTGAAGGCAAATGAATAGATCTCCCATGCTGCGGCATTATCACGTGCAGGAGGATTGAAGTTGGTTGTGTTTTTGGGTTTTTTGGATGGTGAAATGCACATTTTTGGATGATGACTTAGCTTGTAAATTTTGCTTTATTTTTGAACCATTGGATGAGTTGAACGGTTGAGATTTAGCATGGGAGAGGAATTGCATATCATTTTACGGGAGAAGATCCTAATCCCTTGTGACCCTAACTCTATACTACTTTGCTAAACACATTATTAAAAAAAAAATTATACATGTTATGAATCTATTATAGTAGATGTCCTTTTAGTTTTTAAACTTCCAAATTCATTGAAAGGCATGTTATAATCCTATTCTTTATGTAGTTCTTTATGTAAATGATCATCTCTTTCAAAAATTGTAACCATTAGGTTTCAATAATTGTAACTCTTCTTATATTCCTTTAAGAATGTATAACTCTTAGGATATTGATTTCCCACCTTTATGTCCTAATTTATGGTATATTATTTCACATTTAGGATGTGACCTTTTGAAGTTATAAATTTGTACCTATAAATATGCATCCTATTTGATTTGAGAATGAGGAATAGAGAATTTGAAAAGCATTTCCCATATTCTATATTTTCTCTAAATCTTCTTTTCTCTATCTCTTGAGTTGTTTCATAACCCGTTATCAGCACGAATTTGCTCTTAACTATTTGAGTAAGAAAGGAAAGATCTTTCCATCTTACTCGTTAATTTTTTTAGTTTTATTCTATTTGAATTATCATGTCAAATCTTACGAAAATTGAATTTGTGGCCCTTGATCTTTTGGGAAAGAATTATTTATCTTGGATTTTAGATGCTGAAATTCATCTCGATGCAATGGAAACATTATGAATAATTGTAACTAAAGTTGTGTTATTAAAAGGGAGAGTCCATTCCAAAAGACCGACCTATTAAAAGAGAGAGCCCCTTAACCTTATAAACCCTACTTCACTTGTGAAGCTCCCCGATGTGGAACTCATATGCATCCTCATTCCAGAGCCAACATCCCTGGCGGCTCCACTCCACAGTACCTCACTCAGCCTTCTGTGGGTCAGAACCCTCTATGGGTAGCCCTCTCCGTGACCATCAGACTCTCAATGAAAGCACTAATGACGCTAGCCTCTTTAAGTGTATTTGAATGTTCAAACATGCCTATGACTACTTAATAATGGATCTGAAAATGAAGATAAAAACTTGAGAAGTAAATAGTAGTGCCTAATCTATATAACACAAGATTAAATATATTCTAACAAATAATTTTTAGGATATATATCATGAATAAATTCAAAGTACCGCAAGAATCAAAAGGATATAGAACCTGGAAATATTCTTTATAATAGTTTGCAAATACTCTTAACTCTACCATATACAAAATTTAAGACACAAAATAGAAATACTAAAAATAGCATCATTCATATAGTTTAGCAAAGGCTAATGTAAGCAAGAAGTGATTCATTTCCTAAACTTGGACTGAAAAAGATTTATGACATGACTATGTGTATGAGGAATTTAAAGAGTAGGCTCTCCTTGTATA
This sequence comes from Erythrophleum ivorense, assembly GCA_026724425.1. Taxonomy (NCBI): domain Eukaryota; kingdom Viridiplantae; phylum Streptophyta; class Magnoliopsida; order Fabales; family Fabaceae; genus Erythrophleum; species Erythrophleum ivorense. Next base: position 43,682,817 of record JAIUCV010000005.1, read on the forward strand.
TTTCGACATCAAATATAGAGAAGCCATTCCCTTGAATATTACTTCTATATCAGCATTGTCAATTGATTCCTTACAAATTTGCTATAAACAGTAAATTAAAAGAGATGTAGAGTACAAAAAATGCAAAACTTAAATGTATAGTACAAAAAATGCAAAACTTGAATGTGAATCATGGAACTTTGGAGCAAATAATCGGATAAAAAGCTAAGATGATGACTTACTACATTTGATCAATGACCATGGTTTGGGCCAAAGCCACCGTGGGTGGGTCTCCCATTGATGTAGACATCGTTCTAATTCCAAATCTTCTTGTTGCAAGATTGCTCAATATCATATTGGCATGCCTTGCAATTTCTGTAGCTCCCAACAATAAGTCCCACTGTTCACCTAAACATGGTCTCTCAGGTAGGAATCCATATTATTCACCTCAAGCTTTACCAAAATTGGAAGATACCAATACATAGTGATATAGCTTATTCAAGTTGCTTCAGCCTTCAGGAGGGTAAGCAGGCATGCATTTTAAAATAAAGAGATCACAGCCTCAGCCTCTTTACACATTACATATTAATATGGTTTTCTAAATTTCTCTATCTATGAAGTTTTTTAAGTCTATTAATAGAATAATTGAAACAAAATAAATGAACATCTAAGATAAGGAACAAATATCCAAATGAGCATACTACCAGCATGCCACCTATTACATCATTTGAGCCACATTGGACAAAGTGGAATTTGAGGATATCCAAATCCATTTTGAATCAAGAAAATAAAGCAATTACAGAAGAGAAAGGGAACTAATTATCATGAAATAAGGCACTGGGATTATAAGACGTGTTGTTAGACTGCTCTATTTTTCCTTCTTCTAGATTGAGAAATATGCTTTTTCTGCAACATTAACCAAAAAGTAGAAACCAAGACATGTACTTTAAACTAAACCATCCAAAATTATATTATTTCCATGAACCATTCATCGTGGAATTAACTTTTAACGATTTTGTGAGTAAATTTTCCCCAATCTAATACTTACATATTCATAAGAAGTTGATGAGACGATAGCCTATTTCCCTTTACAAAAGGGATAACCTTGTCATCCTACATCATTGGTTCAATAAATTCCCACAATACAAGAACAATGATTTCTTTATCATTGGGGAGAGCTATGGAGGTAGATAGTTGTTGTAACTTTGAGATAAATAGATGTTATTTTTTATTTTAAAACTGCAGTACTTAACACATTCTTGTCTTCAGGTCACTATGTTCCTGAACTTGCACAGCTCATTGTTCAAACTAAGACCCAATTCAATCTTAAGGGGATAGTAGTGAGTATATAGTAGAAAATTAATTATTAGAGTGTATAAGAAGGGTTTTGGTCTATTTGAATATGATAACAACTGGATCAAATGTTGATATATGCAGATAAGGAATCCTCTTCTTAAACTCAATACAAATTTCAAATTGATAGCAGAATTTTTCTGGTCCTACAGACTAATGCCATATTCAACTTATGAAAGCTCCACCACAGTATGCAACTTTTTCCAAATCTAGAGGCAAGTTCAAAGTGGGACTCTCATCGCAGTTTGTGCAAGCGTGCATAAACTAATGTGAAGGGAGGTCGATAACTATATTGATCCATCTGATGTCACTCTTGATGTCTGCTTGTCGACACTAGATCAACAGGCTTTGGAGTTAAACCAACTAATATGGTTCATTTTTCTTTCTCTTGCCATATTATTATTTCCTCCCCAGTTTGTAAAGCTATTCAATTTTTTTCAATTTGCATTCATTTCGGGTGCTGCAAGAGACAGAGAAGATAAACGTTTGGGTGGGAGATGAAAGAGTTACTTACTTGAACAGGGAAGAAGTACAAAAAGCTCGTCATGCTAAGCTTGTAAGAGTCACCACATGATCACTTTGCAACAAGTAAGTTCTTTTCCTTAAAATATAGCAAAGCACTAATTAACTCCAAAATCTTGAATGACTTAGAGAGGGTGACGAAACTAGTTATCTCATTTTAAGCTGCAAAAGTTTTAAATATGTTATCCTTTTGTTCAACTTCTCTAAATTAATATCCTAATTTTAAATTCCTTCAACATGGGAACAAATTCTTTTCTTGCTAATGTTTGTTCCATTATGTTACAGAGTTCTCAAATATAATATCATAGAGATACCAATAATTCCTATCCTAGGGAAACATTTCCCATGTTGAATTTATGGCCCTTGATCTTTCGGGAAAGAATCATTTGTCTTGGATTTTAGATGTTGAAATTCATCTTGATGCAATGGGTCTTGGAAATACCATCAAAGAAGGAAATAATGGATCAATGCAAAATCTTGCTAAAGCAATGATTTTCCTTCATCATTACCTCCATAAGGGGTTAAAATTTGAATATCTTACTGTGAAAGATCCAGTCGTATTGTGGAATAGTTTGAAAGAGAGGTATGACCACCAGAAAATTGTTATTCTTCTAAAAGCTCATTATGACTGAATGCATTTACGATTGCAAGATTTTAAATCAATTAGTGAGTATAACTCCACAATGTTTTGTATTAGCTCTTAGTTAAAATTATGTGGAGAAGTAATTACTAAAAATGATACGTTAGAGAAAACTTTCTCTACTTTTTATGCCTCTAATATGCTTCTGCAGTAGTAATATAGAGAAAAAGGGTTTAAGAAATACTAACAGTTAATTTCATGCCTTCTTGTGGTTGAACAAAATAATGAGCTATTAATAAAAAATCATGAAACTTGTCTAACTGGTTCTACTCCATTCCCTAAAGTGAATGTGATAATGATTAATAATAATGAATGAGGACGTGGATGTGGTTGTAGTCATGGTCGAGGTTGTGGACATAGCTAAGGAAGAAATAATGCTCCTTATCATAAGAATGTTGCTTACCACCAGAAATGAAATAAAAGGGAAGAAAAACAAGGAAGTACAAATGGATAAAAGAAACATGTGAAGAATTCAGAAAATTCATGCTATCGTTATGGTATGACTGGATGATAAATGCTAATTCTAGACATATTAATCCTCCTAAACTTAGGCATTTTAATGTCCAAGAATGGCTTTAGGGGTTTAATTAGATAAGATTTTATTTTAATAGCCGATTCTGCACTCAAGGAATTTATTTACAAAATTCTTGAATTTTAATGCATAATTTTCTTCTAAATAATTGTGTGAATTTTTCCTACTTAATTTTTCTTTTCCATTCTTTGTGTGCAAATCTAATTGGGCTTTCTCTGTTTCATGCATAGATTGGACTTCCACTTGTGGCTCTCTCTTTTGACACATCATCATGCATCATCATCCATTATTCACTATCCAACCATCCACTCTTACATGCATGAAATGAATAGAAGATAGTAGCTCATTCATGCATCTTTTTCACCAATTCACACATTCACACAGCTCACTCTCACATTTCATGCATGAGATTCATTCCATGTAGTCTGAAGCACACACTCAAAGTATGAGGTTTTGATTCACTCCATCCTCATGAGCTCACTCCATAAGCTCACACACGCATTGAGAACCACGGGTTAGCACAAGTTGGAAGCTAGAACATATGAGCAGAGTAAGACAAAAGTAGTATGGAAAGAAGGCTTAAGCTAAACATGAGGAAATGAAGGAAGATGGAGCTGAGAACAAAGCAAACAAATGAAGCAGCTCCACGAAGAGAAGTCAGCACACTCGAATAGATGAAGAAGAAACAAACACGATAGTAAAGAGGCATGAGCTGGAGAGCAAAACGCAAAGAGTGGAGATAAGATAACAACAAATGAAGAAGCTTAAAAACTTGAGCTTGGGTTCTACGTGGAAACGTTGCTAAAGCAAAGAAGAGAACCAGCTAAGCGGAGCTAACGTGGTTGCAGCAAAAACAAGCAAACAACACGAAGGAAGAAGCCACAAGTTTTGAAGGAAATTGCTATAACACAAGTTAAAAGAGTGTCATGGAGAAAGAGGCTACCACATGCACACACTCATTCGAACTTGAAGAAGCTGGAAGAAGTGCCACGAGTACAGAGCATGGATAGCAGCATAAAATAGAAGAAGAGAGCTATGGGTTCACAAGGAAAGAATGCACATGATATAGTATTTGCATGAAGCATGACGGGTTGCCAAACACACACATAAAGAAACGAAGGATGCATGATCTGAAAAGAAAAAGCTATGGATAAGGGAGCTGGCTAAATCAAAATGTGAAGAAGGAGGAACCATGTGGAAAGCATGCAAAAAAGACATAAGTAGCAAGTAGCATGCAAAACACGAGAAGAGCTAGAGACGAAGAATGAGCACGTAGCAGACTCGAGCTTATGTGGAAAGAAAAGAAGAGAGTTGAAGGCGAGCTAAATCACTTAGAAGCTACGTGGGAGAGTTTCACGTGGAAGAACCACGCAATGGCTAGATGAAGAGCTATACGAGCAAAGGAAGCTTGGGCAGACAAAGAAGAAGCTGCTTAAATGAGCTGGAAGCAAAAGAAAAGCAAATGATGTAGCAAGTAAATGAGCTGGAAGCAAAAGAAAAGCAAATGATGTAGCAAGTAAATGAGCTGCAAACACGTAAAAAAACACGAGTTGAGAACTTGGAGGGGTGATGTGAGCAGATGATGGTTCTGTGTGCTACATAGATGACTGGAAGCAACTAAGGAAGACTCTCATGTGATTTAAAAAACATGCAGCTCAAGTTCTACGTGGATGTGAGCAAAATGGAGAGGAACTGTACAAAGAAGAAGCTACATGGAGAAGGAAGCACGTGGAATATTATATTTAGCTTTACAATGGGGCCCACATATGCACAATAGGAAGCGTGACACACAAAAAAGAAAAAGCTGAAGCACCATGACCTATTAAAAAAAATATGCTGGAGGATCTATCGGATTTATTAGAAGTTTGTCATTCAAAATCACGTCATTCACGCTACACTCTGTCATTCCATTCATCGTCTCACCCTTCGTCCATTCCACATCTAGAGACCATCCTCTCCACACCATTTTCTCATCCATCCTCCATACTTCCATCCAATGAAATTTTAATCCTCCATCTATGACTAACAAGAAAGAAGGCTCTTGAGTTGAAGCTTGAATCCATGGGAAGAACTCAAAATTTTGGCTAAGAATTTTTCTACTTTCCTACACTTTTTCTTTTTCTTATACAAGCTTGGTTAAGTTGTATTTGATTAGAAATTTGTGTAAATGTAATTAGTGGCTGGTGAGACACTAATTAAGAAACCTTTTTGTTGATTAATTGGTTGGATTAAACATTGAATTTTACACTTTTCTTTAATTTTTCATGTATACCACAAAGGTGTTTGATGAAATGCATGAATGAAATTATAAGCTTTATTGTTTGATTTAAGGATTCTTTGGAGTTTGGTTGGTTAATTAAACATCCTAGAGTGTTAATTCAGAGGCTAATTGATCAATTAATCATTCAATTCAAGTGTTCATTAATCCTAATGACAAGAATTAGTGATGATGTGGGATTGAGGTTTCAATCCAACATTAAATTGTTAATCCCTTGATTCTTGCGTAGTAACTCAAGATAATTTATATTGGACACAAATAGGGACTCTTAGGCTAAAATTAATCACAATTGGATTAGGATAAGGATAGTGAATACCAAGAGACAGATCCAAAGCTAGTCACAAGCTCATTATTAACCATAATTCATCCAATTAAGTAGCAATTAGGAATTTTGTTTCAATTTAATTCTAGTTAGTTTGAATCAATCAAAAACCCCCTTAATTTATATAACTTTTAGGATCTTTTAACACTTAGAAAATTCAATTAAATATTGAATTCCATTTCCAAGGAAGATGACTTAAGTTGTGCCACTAACTATAAATTTAATTCAACCTAGTTTTATTTTGAGGGTTGTGCGATAGAGCCTGTCATTGGACATTGGTCATGTACCTGTCATACAGTAAAACACTTATTAATCTCTATCAAGCATCAATGAAGGAAAATGAGAAAGGTGTTGAGACCAATTTTGCTAATCTATATGATAATTTTACCAATAATCCTATAAATACTATACATTTAGATGTATTAGATTTCTTTGTCAACCTACAAGAAAATATTGATACTTAAAATAGGTTTATGTGTTTGTAATTATTTTTTTTATACTTATAAGTTTATATGAAATTTCAAGTATGAGTTTTATAATATTTCTTATACTTTTATTTTGTTTAATTTTAGAAAAATGAATGAAGATATATGTATCGCAAATAGTGCAAGCACCAATACAATTTTAAAAGATAAAAAACATTTTTTTCAAATAAACATGGGGCCTTATGCGTATAAGTATTGCTGCATGCAAAATTGCATGTCCTCAAGTAGAAACATGGAGATTCATTCTCATTAGTAAAGGCCTAACAATTAATTGAAGTCGTTTAATAAACGATTCAGCTAAACCATTTTGTGTATGAACATGAGCTACAGGATATTTAATATTTATTCCAATTGACATACAATAATCATTAAAAGCTTGTAAAGAAAATTCTCCAGCATTATCAAGTCGAATAGACTTAATGGTATAATTTGAAAATTTTACTCTTAATCGAATAATTTGAGCAAGCAATCTTGCAAATGCCAGGTTGCAAGTTGATAACAAGCATACATGAGATGATCTACTGGATACGTCTATTAATACCATAAAATATCTAAATGGTCTAGATGATGGATAAATAGGCACACAAATGTCACCATGTATATGTTCTAGAAAAGTTAGAGATTTAGTTTCAATTTTAGTTAGTGATGGCTTAATACTTAATTTACCTTAAGAACAAGCAGCGCATGAGAATTCTTTAGATTGAAAAATCTTTAGGTTTTTCAATAGGTGCCCATGTGAATTCTCAATAATTTTTCGCATTATTATTATTCTGGGATGCCCCAATCGTTCATGCCAAATGGTAAATATTTTTGAATCTACAAACTTCTGGTTTATAGTTGTATATATTTTAATTGTACTAATTTTTGTATAATACAAACTAGAAGAGAATGTTGGTAATTTTTCTCATATCTTTTTCTTACTAGAAACAATGCTCGTGATATAGAGGTATTCCTTATTTTCTTCACACACAGTTTCTATATGATATCCATTACGGCGAATATCTTTAAAACTCAACAAATTTCTTTGAGATTAAAAAAAAATAGCATTATTTATCATAAATCTTGTTCCTTTAAGTAATATGATAATAGTAATTCCAAATCCTTCAATTAATCTTGTACTGCCAGAAATTGTAGTAACATAAGCTTTACCCATGTTTATTTGAGAAAAATATTTTTTATCTTTAAAGATCGTATGGGTGCTTGCACTATCTGTGAGGCATATATCTTCATTCATTTTTCTAAAATTAAACAAAATAAAAGTATAAGAGATATTATAAAACTTATATTTGAAATTTCATATAAACTTATAAGTATAAAAAAAAATAATTACAAACACATAAACCTATTTTAAGTATCAATATTTTCTTGTAGGTTGATAAAGAAATTTGATACATCTAAATGTATAGTATTTATAATATCATTGGAAAAATCATCATATAGATTAACAAATTTGGTTTCAACACCTTTCTTATTTTCCTTCATTAATGCTTGATAGAGATCAACAAGGTGTTTTGTTGTACGATAGGTACGTGACCAATGTCCATTCATACCACAACGATAGCATGAATTTTTTTAATTTTTCACATGTTTCTTTTGTCCACTTGTGCTTTCTTGTTTTCCTTCCTTCTTATTCCATTTCTGATGGCAAGTAACATTCTTATGATAAGGAGCATTATTTCTTCTTTGGCCATATCCATGGCCTCGACCACGACCACGTCCACATCCTCATCCATTATTATTGATCATTGTCACATTCACTTCAGGGAATGGAGTAGAACCAATTGGACGGGCTTTATGATTTTTCATTAATTGCTTGTTATTTTGTTCAGCCACAAGAAGGCATGAAATTAACTGTTATGAATTTATTCATTATAGTGGATGTCCTTTTAATTTCTAAACCTCCAAATTCATTAAAAGGTATGTTATAATCCTATTCTTTATTTGATTCTTTATGTGGATGATCATCTTTTTCAAGAATTGTAACTCTTCTTTTCATATTCCTTTAAGAATGTGTAATTCTTAGGATATTGATTTCCTACCTTTATGCCTTAATTTATGGTATATTATTTCACATTTAGGACGTGACCTTTTGGAGTTACAAATTTATACCTATAAATATGCATCCTATTCGCATTGAGAATGAGCAGCAGAAAATTTGAGAAGCATTTTCCATATTTTATATTTTCTCTAAATCTTCTCTTCTCCATCTCTTGAGTTGTTTCATAACACGTTATCAGCACAAATTTACTTTTGACCATTTGAACAAGAAAGGTAAGATCTTTCCATCTTACTTGCTAATTTTTTTAGTTTTATTCTATTTGAATTATCATGTCAAATCTTATAAAATTTGAATTTGTGGCCCTTGATCTTTTGGGAAAGAATTATTTGTCTTAGATTTTAGATGCTGAAATTAATCTTGATGTAATGGGTCTTGGAAATATTATCAAAGAAGGAAACAATGAGTTAATGCAAAATTGCACTAAAGCGATGATTTTCCTTCATCATCACCTCCATGAGGGGTTGAAATCTGAATATCTTATGGTGAAAGATCCATTTATGCTCTGGAATAGTTTGAAAGAGAGGTATGGCCAACAAAAAACCATTATTCTTCCAAAAGCTCGTTATAATTAGATGCATCTATGATTGCAAGATTTTAAATCAGTTAGTGAGTATAATTCCGCAATATTTCGTATTATCTCTCAGTTGAAATTATTCATAATGAGCCTATTAAAGAAATAGATACTCCTAAAGAGTCTAGAGACATAACAAATAACATAACTCCAAAAGAAGTTCAAGTACCTGAAACTGATAAAAATGAAGAGATCTCAATAAGTTATATTTTTATAGGGAAAAGATTCAATCGTAAAGAAATAATTATCAACAACACATTTGCATACTCTATAGCATTTAATGTTATGAATGATAATGAGAATCATGAACTTACATCCGTCGATGAGTGCCGACGTAGAGGTGATTGGCCAAAATGGAAAGACGCAATTCAAGCATAATTAAACTCACTTGAAAAACATGAGATTTTTATGCTTATAGTCCGAACACCTAAAGGTGTAATACCCATTGGGTACAAATGGGTATTTGTACATAAACGAAATAAAAAAATAAAGTTGTGAGATATAAAGTACGACTTGTTGCACAAGGGTTCTCACAGAAACTAAGAATTGATTATGAATTCACTTATTCTCCTATGGTGGATACAATCACATTTCATTATCTTATTAGTATGGCAGTGCATGAAAAACTTAATATGTATCTTTTGGATGTTGTTACAGCATATTTATAGGCTTACTTAATCATGACGTCTATATGAAAATCCTAGACGGATTTAAGATGCTTGAAGCATATAATTCAAAGTCTCGGGAACTTTATACAATTAAATTACAAAGATCCTTGTATGGACTACAACAGTTTGGACGAATGTGGTATAATCATCTCAATGAATATTTGTTAAAGGAAGAATATAAGAATGACCATATATATCTATGTGTTTTTATAAAAAGATCAAATTCAAGATTTGTAATCATTGTTGTATATGTTGATGATTTGAATATTATTGGAACTCCTGAAGAAATTTCAAAGGCAATAGATTGTTTGAAAAAAAAATTTGAAATGAAAGATCTTAGAAAGACAAAATTTTGTCTCGACTTACAGATTAAATATTTGAAAGATGAAATTTTTATACATCAATCAAATTACATACAAAAATTTCTTAAAATATTTTACATGCATAAAGCACATCTATTGAGTACCCTAGTAGTTGTTCGATCACTTGATGTGAAAAAGGGTATTTTTTGACCTTAAGATGATAATGAAAAACTTCTTGGTCCTGAAGTACCATATCTTAGTGCAATTGGTACATTAATGTATCTTGCTAACAATACCAGACCTGATATAGTTTTAGCTATAAGCTTGTTAGCCATATTTAGTTCAGCTCCAACACAGAGACCTTGGACTAGAGTTAAACATGTTTTTCGATATCTTAGAGGTATTGTTGATATGGGATTGTTATATACAAATGGATCTAAATCAGAACTCCTGGGATATGTAGATGCTGGATATTTATCTGATCCACATAAAGCTAGATCTCAAACAGGCTACATATTTATAAGTGGAAATATAGTTGTTTCATGGCGTTCCACTAAACAAACACTTGCAGCCACCTCCTTAAATCATGCAGAAATTATAACGGTTCATAAAGCAAGTTGAGAATGTGTTTGGTTGAAATCTATGACTCAACATATCCGAGAAGTATGCAGGTTATCTTCTTGCAAGAAAACTTCGACAGTGCTGTATGAAGACAATACGATATATATAGTTCAATTGAAGGAAGGTTATATCAAAGGAAATAGAACAAAACACATTTCATCAAAATTCTTTTTTACTCATGATCTTCAAAAGAATGGTGATATTAATGTTCACCAAGGCACTACCAATCTCAACATTTAAAAGATTAGTATATAAAATTGGGATACGTTGGCTCAAAGATATACAGTGATATTGTGAATAGGGAGAGTGTACAAGGAACGATGTACTCCTTTTTCTTCACTAAGGTTTTTTTCCCATTGGGTTTTTCTCTAATAAGGTTTTAATGAGGTATATTCCTTGTACAATGAACATCTAAGGGGGAGTGTTATGAATCCATCCATTATGGTAGATGTCCCCTTAGTTTCTAAACCCCCCGAATTCATTGAAAGGTATGTTATAATCATATTATTTATGTGGATGATCATTTCTTTCAAGAATTATAACCATTTGGCTTCAAGAATTGTAACTCTTTTTCTCATATTCCTTCAAGAATGTATAACTTTTAGGATATTGATTTCCCACCTTTATGCCCTAATTTATGGTATATTATTTCACATTTAGGATGTGACCTTTTGGAGTTATGAATTTGTACCTATAAGTATACATCCTATTTGCATTGAAAATGAGGAATAGAAAATTTGAGAAGCATTTCTCATATTTTATATTTTCTCCAAATCTTCTCTTTTCTATCTCTTGAGTTGTTTCATAATAATATATAATTCTTTATAAGAAAATTGATATACATTTTTTATATTTTTATTACCAAAATTTTTAATTAAAATATAATAAATATATAATTTTTATAGATAATTATATGATTCTTCAATTAAACTATATGCTTATTATAGTATTATTATAGAAAACCACATACTTATTATATTTTAATTTAAAAATATAATAATAAAGATATAAGTAATTGAAACTAAATTTAATCTTTCAAAATATTTTTGCTATTAAAATTTTTAATTAAAATATAACAAATATAGAATTTTTATCGATAATTATATAATTTCTAATTAAATTATACTCTTAGGATGATGTTATTAAAGAATTATTTATTTGTCATGTTTTAATTAAAAATTTCATAATAAAAATATAAATAACCACTGTTAAATCTAATCTTATCAAAAATTAATTCTGCAGAATTGAAATCAAATAGGCCCAATTTAAATCAGTCAACCCCTATAGTTTTTTTCAAAAAGATTTGTTAAATCACTTTTTCTTAGGATATTGGGTCGTTAAACTAAACTTTGAACAGTCAACCCCTGTACTTTTTTTAAAAAAAATAACAGTCAACCCTTATAATCCAAATTTATTTCGTGTTAAAATATTTAAACTTCTTTTTCTATCATCTTTTAATTAGGTAACTCTACCAAATCAGGTTCTCTACTGCTGTTACAGACAACAGTTTTGTATTGATATAGATTTAAATTGTCTAGATTAGGTATGAATGGTCTAAATTTATTATTTATTATTTTATTAATTTTTTTTATTTTATAAAAAGCAGAACGTAAAATCAAAATAATTTTTTAATTACCAAAAAATAATAATAGACTTAGACTATCAAGATGCAGAGAATCGCGATTGGTATCTCAACATATTTTCATCTTGATTGCCCCTAGTAGTTTGTGAGGGAGACTTTGGTTTAAAAAGCCAATACACATGGCCCGTGAATAAAAAATTTATTTTGAAATGGTCTAATCAATATTTTTAAAGTTAGATGGATCATTACATTAGTAAAAATATTAATTTATAGTTTAAGAGTCAAATTATAGTTGAACTCGTTAAATTAATTTTATTTTGAATATATTTTTAAATATATAAAATATAATTTATTATAAAAATTAAATTAAAAAAATATAATTATAAATAATACTACTAGTTTTTATATATAGAGTTTTTTTATATAAATTTAATTTAGATATAATATATAAAAAATGGTTGACTAAAGTGTGAGATCCACCCAAGGCTATTGTGAAAATTGGATTAGACTAGTTAGTTCGACTAGGAATCTATCCCTAATCTGATTTGGTCTAATTCAGTTAGCTCTTAAAAGTGGATGACTTAAGAATCAATTAAGAGCCAATATTATTTAGCAAAATTGACATTACTACAACTTGAATGCTAGTCTTCTCAGCATAATAGCATGCCACTTCTACTGAGTTGAAATGCATCTTTAATTTTAATGTGTAATATTTAATATTAAAACTTTATTATGATTTTATTTTAAAATAGCAAAATAACTAATAACTAATTTAAACTTTAATCATTAGTATGATAAATAATATCTTTTTTTATTGAATTACTATTATTGTCTTGTTTATAAGTCAAAATTTTAATATAATAGATGAGAAATAAAAATAAAATTTATATAATTTTTATTAAAGTTATGTAAATATATTTTAAACAAATTAAAAATTAAAAATTATATTATGTATGATTTATTTTTACGTATAATTAATCATAATATATTTTAAAATTTAATAATATTTTTTAGTTTTATCTTAAATTTTTAATATATAAAATGAAAAAAAAATATATTTAATTATTATTAATTTAATTACAATTTAATTATAATTATAATTAAATTAATAAATTATAAACTAATAATTTTACCAATTTGATTTAGTTTCAACAGCTGCAAGATTGGATGTCTATGTATCTGACCGTGTTTGCAGAGAGGATAACCTAGAAATGTTGGCAGGCGCATTTACCGATTTTGATAGCCAACCCATCTGGTCCTATTCTAAGAACCATAGGTCTAACGCTGAGAATTATAAGTAGATAGCATACGAGTGTTAATGTGTATATTTTTTAATTATTATATAATAATTATTAAATATAGAATAATATTTTATTTATTTAAATAGATTTATTATTACTATCATATTCATTAATTATATAAAAATTAAATTAATTTTTTTGGAATTATTAATTATTTATTAAATAAAAATATTATTATATATTTAATAATTAATTATGTCATAATTAAAAATATAGTATTTTTAAGAATATAAAATCATCACTCATAGGTTTAGTTTCAAGTCTCTTTTTTGTAATTTATCAAAAAACAGGTTTTTTTTTTTATATAGGCGAAGAAAAAAAATCAATTGCAATGACCAAACGGTGAGAATTGTAGATAGTAAAAAATTTTAGGTTCGAATCTTTGTTCTGTCATATATTAGAAAAAAGTGAATAAAAGCTTTATTGATCCTTAAATTATATATTTAGAATTAAAAAGGTCACCATCGTCATTGCAGCAAAGCAATCATGTCTAATAACTTAATATATCAGACATAGGATTTTCAAATAAAAAATAAGAACCAAAAACTTCGATTGAATGGGAACATAAACTCCATACTCTTATACAATTTGTTACCAGTGGATGATTCCCTTGAAGAACCCGAGTTATAAAGAGTCTAATTTTTATTATTTTTTACATAATCTAAATTCAAAGGTGACAAATTTTCATGTACAATTTTAAAAAGTAAAACTTAAATTTCTTTGGTGCCTAATATTAATTAATTAATATCATCTTTTCTTTGGCATTACTCAAACTGTTTTTTGTTGTTGTTGACAATACTCAAACTATTAGTATGATGGTGAAAAGCAACATTAATTAAGACAATTAATTGGCTGAAAGGAACATTTTCTTTCTTTTTTTTTGGTAGGTTTTTGTCTTTCACATTTAGTTTTTTTTTAAAGAATTATGATTCTGCAATTTCTGATAAAAAAATTGAAGACATACTTAAAGGGGGTAAATAGTTGTTTTATGCCCCAAAAAAACTAAATTTTGTGTTTTAAAGAAAGATAAGATAAATTTTCAAGTGATTAGGAATTAAAATTTTCAAATATAGTTAACTAAAAACAAAATCAATTAATTGAAATTGAAACAACCAATAAAAAGCAAAGACAAAGAAAGAGAAAGGTACTAACAAGTATCCTAGTTTGGCCCAAACAAAACTATGCCCAGTCCATTTGAACTTTAAGAAATTTTCTTTAGCAAATAACTCACAACAACAATATAGTAAGATAGTTTTCCAAGTGTTTATCAATAATATAAGGTTTTTAGCTCACCTTAAATTATCCTTACACAAGGGTTCTCTAAAGGCTTACCTTAAACTTACTCTCCACTTACTCAGGAGAGTTTATCAAAGGAATGAAGATTTGGTGGACCTTTATATATGAAGGGATTACAAGAAAAACTCAATAAATCCTTTCAAAGAAATATCAAACTAGAGATTAAAACTAAGAAACTTTATGAAAAAGCAATGTAGTAAATGCTTTATGCTCTATTATTTTATCTACTATTTGCCTCTAATCTTCAATGCATTTATAGCTTAGGACCCCTAAAGAGAGAGAGTTTCATAGGATGCAGCATACTTCTAGTCTTTCTTTATAAACTAACATTCAACTTCCTTCTTTCTGCAAGCTTTAATTTTTCAAATGACAATTATAGAGCTTTTGGAGAGAGGCTATAGCTTTACCAAAACCTTTCATCACATTTAATGCATCCATTTTGTTGTTTGATAAAATTAAGTAATAGGAGAGTATTCTATTTGTTTCTCTTTCTTGATGGATGAGACGAGCATTGCACATTGTATTTCTTTCAAGGCATTTGAATTTTGTTGGATACACTTGCTTCATGACAAGATATTGACAAGATTTCTTTCCTTCATGACTATTAGTTTCATTTCAAGTGTAAGAAGCAATGTGTCACATGTATCTTTTATTATATATTAAATACTTAATGCTTTAATGTAATTTGTTTTGTTATCGTTAAATTATCATGAGTTTATTATGAAACCTTTTTGGGTTAACAAAAATAACTCAATAGATAAATATTATTTGCATGAGTAGTTTTTAATCAATTAATGCATAGTTAAATTACAAATATACTTAACATTTTCAATCTTAATCTCTTACATCTTTTTAACGGTTTTCCTAAGGTTCAATCATTGGTTATATTAATGTGAGTGCAATATGCCCCATTTTAGAGGAGTTAAACATCTAATTGAGTGATTTTGTGTTACTTCTTATCTTTAGATCAATCAATTTGGCCTGTCTTTCTTCATAAATTACTATACATACCCACTGCACAATATGGGTGCCACCCTTGCCTTTGTTAGTGATAATATATTAAGAAAGGAATTTCTCTATCATGATGTTCTAAGGTAATAAACATATTAGTTTTCCTGAGTAACCTACTGGTATTATTTGTAATTTGAGTAGTGCCTCTTCAAATTAGAGACTTGTACACAAAGTATATGGGATCCATATGAGTTATGAGTACCACTTAAATGATAAATCTTATAATATATGTGAGTTTCATAAATTTTGTGTTTATCTCATTTCAAATTAACACCATCAATTTCTCAACCAAATGATAGTGTTACAACTACTAGGCTGGACAAGCAAAGGGATATGGGCTAATCCACAAAAAGAGACAGCAAGAATTAGAAAAAGGCCTCAATGGATGGCTAATTTCATTGTACCAAAATGATCATACCTTTCAAAGAGGGACTAGCTAGTGATAAAGATTTGTTAGATATTTTATTTTTGTCCTTGTTTTTAGTATTATACCTTGTTTGGCAAAAGAAAGGGCTACTATTTGTTTGTTACTTATTTACTATGTGTTTGTAGACCTATTATTGCCTCTGAGTATAATGACCAGGCAAGAAATGAATTAAGTAGCTTTTGGAGTAAGCTCTCTTCGTTCGAAAAAGAAACCCTTATCATTTTCTATTCTAAAATTTTATACTCCAAGCATTGAGGTTTGTAACATTTGGTGTTTTAGTTTTCCATGGCGAAAAAAACAATATTACACATATTAGATGAAACCTGCAGGGATTTGGAAATCTTATGACAAATCTCGATTCCTTAATATAATAAACCTATGGGATGCTTAGATATCACCTAATCAATAGGCTTCACCTACTTTACTTTCTTTAATCCTTTAAATCCTGAAGCACCACAACTAGAGATTTAGGATGCCTTATTGTTAAACTCTAACTTCACCTTTGCTAAAGGTATGAGGAAAATACCTTATCTTGATGGCATTTAAGTAAAGAATTGAACTTTTAAGATTGAAGAATTTTTTTTATGCTTATAACACCCCATCTGAACATCATATTAAAATAACCACCTATCATATAAGTGGGCCTACATATGCTTGGTACAAATGGACAACCAAAGGAGACTTAATGCTAACATAGGAAGCTTTTCTCAATGCCTTGTTACTCTATTTTGGGTCTTCCCTTTATGATGATCCTTAGGCTACACTTAAGGAGCTAAAATAAAAAGGATTTGTTAATGAATATCAAAATAGATTTAAAGACATCTCACTTAAAATCTATGGCCTACATGAAAATTGGCCGGTAAGCTTCTTTACATTAGGCTTAAAGGATCATTTATGTTGTGAATTGTTATTGGCCCAACCATAAACATATTTTTACGTTGTGTCTAGAGCTATTGCAAAAAGCTTTTAGCCACCCTCAAACTTGAAGCTCTACCACTTCCAAACTTTCATTTTCCTTAAATTCCTAGCTATTAAACACCATAACAAGTTCATTTTCACCATTCTAGCCATACTTCACTACACTGAAAAACCCAATTAGCCCCTCCACTTTCTCAAACATCTACCTCAATAAGCCAAGCTAACTTCAAAAAGCTTTCAGCTACTAAACTTAAATGAAAGAGAGAAAAGGGACTTTGCTATTACTGTGGTAGTAAATACACTCCAAATTGTAAGTGCCAAAGTTCTTTTTATCTATTAATGGGCTAAGATGAATTGTCTAAACTATTTACTGCACCATTTATACTTGAACCTCCCACAAATATTGTTACTGCCACTCCTAAGGTAAGCATCTAATATTGCATGGGGAGTTCCATACTAGCATCGCTAGACTACAAGGTCACTATGGTCAAACTTTTGTTCATGTGTTAATAAACATTGGATCCACATAAAATTCTGTAAAGGCCTCCCTATTAGCTACTCTTCAATTGACACAAGTACTAATTACTCCTTTTAGAGTGTTTGTGGGTAATGATGCTTACCTTGAATGCCAATACAAATGTACCCAAGTCCTTTAACTTTTCAGGGCCACATATTTATTATAAACTTTCACCTTTTGGAAAGGGGTTGATATGATCCTTGGGCTTCATTGGCTTGTCACCTTGGGACCTTTTACCACCAATTTTCAAAACCTTATCACCATGTGTTTCACCTATAATAATACTTTTTTTACCTTTTAAGGCTGACTACCATTAGGGTCCAAACCTCTTTCACTAGCATAATTTTAAACTTTAATAGCTATAAATTCTATAGCTTATTGTTATTACCTAAACACAGTAGACCAGACATTATAGACCTTAACCAATACACTACACTAAGATTTTTTATAATTGTTGTCATCCTATTTTGTTGTTTTTAGGAGCCTAATTCTCTCCCATCAATTAGAGTAGTTAACCATCAAATACATTCAATTCTAGGATCATATCTTGTCAATGTCAAACCTTATAGATACCTATATTTTCAAAAAGAGAAAATGGAAAGGATGGTTCAAGAAATGCTTAATCATAATATTATAGAGAAAAACCCCAGTGACTTCTCTTCAATAGTGTTATTGGTAAAAGAAGAATGATGGCTCTTGGCACTTTTATTTTGATTAAAAAGCCTTTAATGCAATAACCATTAGGGACAATTTTCCCATACCCACTATCAATGAAATCCTTGATAAATTATAAGGAAGTATTATCTCTTCTAAGCTTGATTTAAGGTTTAGCTATCATCATATTAGAATGGTTGCCCATGATATTCACAAGACAACTTTTATCATTCTTCTTGGTCATTACAAGTTTTTAGTCATGTATTTTGGTTTGACAAATGCCCTCATAACCTTTCAAATAGTTATGAAAGAAATTTTTAGCTTATTCCTATAAAAATTCATAACTGTCTTTTTGATGGCATATTAGTGTACTATTCATATATGGATGCCTATAAGCCACATCTAGAGAAAGTGTTATAATGTCTAGCCCAAAATGCTCTATTTGCAAAACTATCTAAATGCTTTTTCTCTTAACATTGTGGCAATAGATGGGGCTAGACCTGATATAAACAAAATAGAGGCTATGCAACTATGACTATGACCTACCACACTTAAAAAACTTAAGGGTTTCCTTAGGCTCGCATGATATCATAGAAAAGTCATTTATCACTATGTAAAATTACAACCCTTTTTACTAATTTATTGAAGAAGAATGCCTTTAGTTGAAATCCTCAAGTAGAGCAAGCTTTTTTATCCCTAAAGCAAGTCATGTCACAAGCTCCTGTCTCTAACTTGCTTAATTTCTCTAGAGTTTTCTATATAGAGATTGATGCCTTAGGTTTTGATATTAGAGTAGTTCTTTTACAAGAAGAACCCCATATTGCCTATTTCAATAACAAGATGAGTATGAGAATGGTCAACTCATCTATCTATATATTAAAGAGTTTTATGTTATAACATAAGTTATGGGCAAGTGGAGGCATTACCTTTTAGGTAGGAATATTTTTATATTCACATACCACAAAAAAGCTTGAAAGATTTCATGAATCAAGTAATACAAACACTCAATATCATTGTTTATTCAAACTATTGGGCTTCAATTACAAGATTGTTTACAAACTAGGGAACAACAATTTGGTAATAAATGCCCTTTCAAGATAATTTAAGGATGAAAATGCCCTAAGCACTTCTTGCAATAGCTTGTTTACTCTTTAGTGCCAAATATTTAAGATTATCAAGTTAGATAAGAATAATGATGCAAAATTAACAACTATTCACAAATATTTACAATAAGGCTTAGTAGCTCCTAAGTTTGCCATAATTGGAGAATATCTCACCTATAATGGAAAACTTTACTTTGATATCAACTATTCACTAAAAAACATGCTCCTTGTTGAGTTTCATTCCCCACCTTTAGGAGGCAGGTAGGTGTGACTGAAACATATAAGACTTACTAAAAATTTTTACTAGCTAGCGAGAAGAAAAGAAGCAAATGATTATATAGCTAAATGCAATGCTTGCCAATAAACTAAATATTTAGCTATTAAACTAATAGAACTCCTCCAGCTTTTGCCTTTACCAACATCAATTTTGAAAGATGTAATAATGGGTTTCATCATTAGGCTTCCAAATTCCAAAGGAAAAATTGCTATCTTAGTAGTTATGGAAAGAATGGAAAAGGGAACCCAAAAGTAAAGCCACACGGGAGCCACTGAATTAACTAATATAGCACTTTAATAATATCAACCTTGAAGACAAGGTTGTGCCTAAAAAAGTGGGGATTGTTACAAATAATGGACTGGACAAGCAGAGGGATGTGGGCCAATTTGCAAGAGGAGACAATGATGTTAGAGGCATGTTAGCAAAATTAGAAAAAGGCATAAATGGATGGCTAACCTTAATGTAGCAAAAGGATTGTGCCTTAGGATTGAGACCAGCTAATGATTAGAGCCAACAGTGCCAATGATTAGCTAGCTAATGATTGAATATATTTTAGATATTTTATTCTTGTCTTTGTTTTTAGTATTGTACCTTGTTTGGCAAAAAGAGTTATTCCTTGTTTGGTTTGTTACTTATCTGGAGATTTTTATTTCCTTTAAGTATAGAGAAAAAGCAAGAAATGAGTTAATTAAACAGCTTTTAGAATGAGCTCTCTCTACTCAAGGGAGACACCCTTATGATTTTCTATTATAAAATTCTATCATCTAGCCACTGAGGTTTGTAACAGAGAGAAATTATATCTCTGCACAATGTTGTTTAGATTGGATTGTGTTGATTTTAAAATGGAAAATTTAAGATAATTGTAATAGAGTTAAGAGGAGAGAAAATAATATGGGTAAGGATCTTAATTTTTATTCAGATTATACTCAAATATTTACACTGAGAAATTAACAATTTCCTTCTATTTTATTGTTCATTGTGTGGACTGTTACAATTGGCTTAAAATTTAAAATAACAAATAAATATAGCAAATAATGCAAATAATTTATTCAAAATTTAAATGATAACAACTAATACTAAAAATTTGGAACTAAAATGACAAATTTCAACACTCTTCATTGGCATTTTTGTGAAAAACACCAATCTTCTATTAGAGAGTTTCAAACATTTCCTTAGGTCATGCCTTTATAGGCAAACATGCAAGTTGATCTTTAGACATTCAATGAATTAGGATAATTTCATTGGATTGTTAAACTGAATGAATAAAATACAGCTTGATTTTAATCTATTTTGTCATGTCATGAAAACTAGATTTTTTGAAATCAACACTTTTTGCACTTGAAGTCTTACAACAAGTTGCAAAGTTTCATTCTTGCCAATCATCTCAATCTCTCCATTTGTTGCTTTTGTCCAAGATGCTAATTTTTTTCCTTAGAAAAGTTATTAAGTTCTAAGACAACAAAAGTTTCATCATCATTTACAGTTTGTGGTTAGTTTGATTTGTCATTAGATAAATTGACCTTCTTCCAAGTTGCTAATTTATTGAATTTAACATTTAATGCCTCATATGGTTTATCTTCACTTGCATATTTAGCTTTATTCCATTCCATAGAAAATCTTTTACCTTTCATCTTTACTATAGTAATTCAATTCCATAAGCTTAAAATTAGTACAATTGTTGTTTTCAAATTCAAGAAAATATCCCTTCTCCATCATTTGCCTAACACTTAGCAAGTTTTGACTAAGTTCAAGTACATATAACACATTTGCAACAAGTTTGATACTTGATATAGTTTTTATCTCCACTATTCCTTTGTCCTTCACATCCATAAGGTCTCTATTTCCAATTTTCACTTTGGATTTGAAGCTTTTGTCAAGATTTTTGAATATTGTTGTGCATCAAATTACATGTGGTTTGTACATCCATTGTCAATGAGCCAAGTATTGTTGATGTTCATATTGTGAAAACATGAGGCCATAAAGAGATATTACTTTTCAAACTTTGGCTCAACTACTTGTGCTTATTAAGTTTGTGAGTCTTTGTTCTTTAGGTTGCACACCTTTATAACATGGCGTAATTGTTTGTAATTTCCACACATGGTATTTGGTCTTCATTAGTAATCTTTCTCCAAGTGTGTAGTCTTCTTTTAGTGCCTACAAGTTGAGCATTTTTTCTTACCTCTGTTGTCTTCATTTTTGTCTTTGTTCTTCTTGTTAAAAGGCCATTTGTTTCCTTGCTAGCATTGTGCATGGCACCTTTAATGACTTTGTCTTCCCTTAAGGCCTTTCTATGCTCTTGTACATATAGAGCACTTGTTAATTTAGCAAGTGAAATTTGTGAAAGGTCCTTTTATTCTTCTAAAGAGAAAATCTTAAATTCAAACCTTTCTAAAAGTGCTATAAAGACCTTTTTCATGATCCTTTTTTCATGAATATTCAATGACCAAATTTGGTAATTTGCCACTTGAAGTGTGGTTTAAAATAGGATATGGGTTTCTCTCTCTCTCTCTCTCGCTCAAACTCACAAATGCCTATAAAACTAGCTATGGCTCTAATACTATTTTTTGGTTTTAAAATGAAAAAATTAGGATAATTGCAATAGAGTTAAGAAAAGAAAAGTTAACGATTTCCTCTCTATTTTATTATCTATCTTGTAGACTATTACAACGACTTTTTGACTCAAATATTAAAAACAAAAAAAGAGTAAATATGTAACAGTAAAAACTAATTCTCTTAATATATAATTGAATTGTTTTTGTTAAATTTATTTAATTTTTTTTTAAATTGTTGCATTCCCTTTTTATTTTTTTAAATTTTATTATTTTTTAAAGTTTGCAGGCTCCATGTCCTTAATTTTTTTTAAATAATTTTTTTATTTAAAGGACGTGGAGCCACATCCTTCTTATTTTTTAACAAAAAGATTAATTTTTTTTTAAAAAACCATTGACTCGAGGGTCAATGACCTATTTTTTTTAAAATTTCTCTCATCCTCTCCGCTTTCATCTTCCTCATAATTAAATACGTTAAACCTCTTTCTTCTCCACCTGAATGTTTCTTCATCTCTTTTCAATTCTCTCCGATTCTTCTTTATCTCATTTTAGTTATCCACCTATATATTTCTTCACATCCTTTCAATTCTCTCCCATTCTTCTTTATCTCATTTTAGTTCATTTTAATATTCTCTCTCATTCTAGCTGCATTCAAGATTTCAACTTTCAAATCATCCCTTTTTTACTTTTTGAGGTTTGCATTTCATTTTGAGATATTTTCTTTTTCCTACTTTCTTCTTATATACTTCTAATTTTTTCTTTTAAGAAATTTTGATTTTTTTTAATTTTTAACATATTGTCAAGAGCTCCTAATCTACATGGACACTCTCTTTGTTTAGAGTTCATTGTAATATTCTATGTATCTTTTTATCTTTTATCATTTTAATATATTGTGTGGGATTATTATTTACACAGACATTAAGAAAAGATTCACAATAAGTGGAATGAAGGAGATTATATGCATTCATGCAAATAATTTTTTTTTTATATGAATGAGAAAACAACATTTACCTGTGACAAGCTAAAATTGTTAAAAGTTGACCTTGACATTAGTCTCGAATAGTTGAAGGTCATTGTTAGAGAAAAATTATGACTTCAGTTAAGACAATATGTATTCGAGTTGGTGTACCGATACCTATAGTCACTTAATTCAACTCGGTACTTGTTGTATACATTAAAAGACGATTCAGATATTTAAATCATATGGCAAGCAAATCGATACTTTCCATCCCAATTAGGGGCACCAGAATCATATGTGCACATATCAACTAATAATGTGGGCCCTAAGTGTTGAAGAGAATGATGTCATTGAACCGTTGACAAATCTATATGCAAGTTAGATTGATAAACTTGATAAATTGGTTTCCTTGTTTAGCTTTTATCTCGGAGATATTCATCCATTTGAGGCTTAACCTTCCAATCCTCAACAAATGTCACTTGTGAATGACATATCTTAACCGAGTTCATCCAAACTATTAATGTGTAATAACAATCTTCTGAGTCCCCCAGATGTGACCGAAGATATAATGGACAAGTTTGAAGCAGATGATGAATATGATGCTCCACTAAATGTCAATGAATATAGGGACAACAATATCGATGGTACTGATGCTAAAAAAGATCCAGTTACTCCATTAAACTAGTATTTTGATTAGGTATTTGTTTTTCTATTTCAAATCAACAATGACGATGTAAGTGAATTTAAGATACTCGACATGGAGAGGGCCATTGTAACGTTTGATTTTTCTTAAAAGGCCTCGAAATGTAAGATTTTCAAAGAAAGTTCTAAAAATTGAATGGGTAACAGACAAATGAAATTAGAGTAATAATCTAGCTCCTAAAAATGAGGATTTGAGGCTTGAGTTATCCAGAAACTCGAGCAAGAAGAGTTAGAAAAATTTCTGAAAGAAAGGTATGGAATTTTTACAATTTCTAGATATTTTGGAAAACTCATAGGATGGCTTTCTAAACTAAAACTTTAAGCTTTTTAAGGTTCTCAGAGACTCTAAAAATCATGAGAACTCTTAAAACAGTTGACACCCCTCCGATGAATGATTTCGGTTGTTAATTGACTAAAATTTTGACCAAATGGTTAGGAATGATTTTAAATCCATTTTGAGTGAAACCAAAGATGCTTTATAAGTTTGAGAGCCTAAATATTATGATGGAAAATATGGATTTTGAAAAGGAGTTGAAATGAGCCTAAATGAAAAGAACTTAGAAAAAAGACTAAAAAATAAATTTAAAAAGTTGTTAAAGTGACCCTTAGACTACTTAAGCATGTTCTTTTCAAGTCTTAAATTAATCGACACTTTGGCTGTTTGAAATCTGATCTCCCACGAGGCTTCAAGGGTGATGAACCGAGAGGAAGAAAAAGGGAAGAGAACTTAAGAGTAAGGTGAGAATTTAAGCTTCCTTTTTGCCTTTTCTTTGTCCAATCTCTTCTCCTCATTCTCTTCTCCTTTTCTATGGGTTTCATGGCTAATTTAGTTCTATTTTAAGGTCAACGCAATTAGAACAAGAGAACTTTTGAAGGAGAGACTAGAAGCAAGTGAAAGCTCCTTGAGAAAGCAAGCAAATAAGGTATGATTCATGATTTCCTTTTATTTCTTCTTTGATGTTCTTCCTTGAGGTACTTTTGGTCGGACTTAGCCTTTCTTAAAGGAGTTGGACTCTGACCATATCAAGAGAAAAACAAGTGTTTAAAAGTATGGGAATTAAGATTAATCTATGGGAACCAAAAAAAGAAGCAAGAAATTCAAGTTAGTGCAACTTGGGGTTTTGAAATAAATGATTAAATCTGATTTTTCTGGAGACATTCTAGCTTATGTAAGACATGGTATGAGTCCCTTAGACCTCTAGGATGTTTTACATGAGCCATTCCCTTCAAGGAAAAAGCAAGAAACTATAAGCTCCATCTTAGTGCTACGTTTCGACCTAGTAGAAGATTGTGCACTTAGGGAGAGTTTTTTTTCTTTATTCCAAGGGTATAAGAGGCTTAGATATAAATTATAGGTGCTAGAGGAACTAATGAATTAAATTTAAGAAACTTAGTTTGAGAGATCGTAATTTTAGGTCCCATTTAGACATAAAGAGGAAACTTATAATTTGGCTTCCTAGATTAAGTTTATAGTGGCTTTAATGGGTTTATTTGGAGCCATATGGTCTAGAAAGAATGAGAATTGGGAGCCAAGAGTATGATTTCAAGTGGTTGCTTCCTTATGCCATTTATGGACCATAATAGTGATTTAAGACCAAGTGAGCTAGCTTAGAGCTTTATGAAACTAGAATTAGTTCCAAGGTTTGATTTGTGTCTTATTTAATGTGTCTAGGCCAAGAAAATCAAGAACATCCCCATTGTGTGTGCTTAGTTGAGAGGGAGCAAGGGAAGGGTAAAGGTGAAGTTAGTGATTTCTAACTTGAGGTAGCTCTCTAATCTTTTTTACATGCATTTCTTGATTTGTCAGTTTGTCTTGGTTTGCTTGTACGTGCTCTTGAATTATGTGAATGATTTATAGCTATCAATTTAGAGTCGTAGTACCTTGACATGGTTTTTGAACTTATTTGAAAGTGTGATGGCTTGAATGGATTTGGTAAGGCCAAAAGTCTTTTGAGAAGGGTAAGGAGGAGCCAAAAGTCTTTAAGAGAGAATGAGACAAGGCCAAAAGTCTCAAGAAAGAGTGAGACTAAGTCAAAAGTCCCTAAATGTGGGTGAGACAAATCTAAAAGTCCTAAAAATTTGGATAAGGTTAAACTTGTAACCTATAGAGCTTATGTTTGAGTTGTTTGAATTAAATTGACATGAGAAAAGTAGTTATGTATGATTTTAGAAATTTTTATAGCATGCTTGCATTCCCTTACTTGTAATTGCATTATATATGTATGTTTGAAAAGGTAAGAGAGCTATTGGGATTATTTGAATCTCACTCTTTCCCCCACATGCTTACTTTTGTCTAAGTGAAGCCCAAAGATCAAGAGGTGGAGGCCGAATGCTTTGAAGAGGAGGATTTTGACACTAGATTAGGAATTTTTGTAGTATGATGTCAAGGACATTGTACAAATGATGTATATATGAGGTAGATATATGAACATATGTAAAAATATGTATTTGTGATATATGAATGGAGTTTGGAACCATATATGCACATATGTGAGTTTTTGACATTCGAATGCCTATGTGATCTTGTATATGAGTTTAAGTAAGAATGTGAATTAGAGATGCATAAGGTTTTGGACCACTTAAACAGCCTTTATATGTTATTTTTAGCTATTTAAACGTGTACAATTGGTTGTGGTTATAGTATGATAACATATGGTACCATTTGGACCCCTTTTGGTACCTAAAAACATTACTTTTACAACCTATACTAATGCTCACTAAATAATGATACCGCAAGTATACGGATCGTAGAAATAGTACGTGATGAATCAAGGTCGTTCCCTTAGAGAATTAGTATGATTGGTGATTAGGCATTAGAGTTCTCATGTTTGTTTTAGTTAAACAATCAAATTGTGATTGAGTTTTTATGAAAATTAATTCTAATGTAGTTGACAGTAATAAAAGATGGTTGTATTTGAAGGTATGCAATTAAAAACACCCTAGGAATTTTAATCCCCTTTATCTCCAATGTCAATCATTCCCTTTTCAATTAATCGGGTTAATGCAAGTTTTAGAGTCAAGGTCTAATTAGGTGCAAATATCTTTCAATCCAATTGAACCCTTATATCCACTCATTCTTGATGTCTCAAGGAGTATTAAAGTAGTTAATACTTAATTAAGCGCAGACCTTATCTCGACTACCTAGGGCCCTTGAGTATATCTCTATCTCAAGTGCAAATTAGATTATATCTAATCCTAAGTTGTTTAACCAATGGTCTATAAGCAATTCCTTTCTTTCAAAGGTTAATTACCCAATCCACAATCAAACTAAAGAAGGCCAAACAATAGAATGAACTATAATTCAAATTAAACACTAAAATTCTCAATAATCCACATAATCAAAAAGGGAAACAATCTCCAAAGATTAAAGGTTCATAAAATCCCTAAGGGTTACAAGATCTAGCCGCTCATGGCTTGAAATCCACAAACTATCTCAGTAAACATATTAACTATCATCAACTAGAAGGGAAGATGGAGTAGAAACACCTATCAAAAGGATAAATGACAGAATTAATGGATTTCCGATCGAGTTGAAGCTTCCCCAACACCTTTCGTGCGTTTTCCTCTTCTCCTAGTCGGCCATAACGTTCTGCCTTTGCTGAATGCCCTAAACCCTAGCTTCCTTGCGTCTATTTTAACTTGCTGATCCAAGCTGTGCATTTCAGGGGCCGATCTCACTATGGCGATGAGTGCCTCTCGCTATAGCGAGAGCTCATAAGTTCCTAGATTTCTACTGTTCTCGGTATTACTTCGCTATGGCGAGTTTCTCCTTGAAATTTGTATGCGTCGCGACTTCGCTATGGCAAAGTACCTTCTTCGCTACAGCAAATTGAGTTCTAGTTGTAACGAGGGGACTTATTCCACTTGTACTTTTTCACTTCTTAGCTTCCCTCTTTTTTCTCAATTCTTTCTTCCTTTTTTTATTTTTTTTGAAATTGAAATCAATCATAGAGTGAGGCTCAAACTGATAAAGATATTACAATAAAATACTTTTTTTATTTTGTTTGATTGAATACATTTTTAACCCTATTAATCAAGAGGAAAGTGCTTTGCCTCCCTAATTTAATCTCAAATGTATTCCTTTTTCATCATAAATTAGGGAGTCATCAAACTCCCCCACACTTAAATCCTTACTTGTTCTCAAGCAATTCTTAGAAATTATCAAACAATGTGATTATTTATTTACTTCTTTTCCACAATAATCACCCAATCAATCAGAATTTCAGCTCCCCCCTACACTTAAAATGAAACTAATGTTAGAAGTAGAAGTTCAGCAAAATTCAAATTGAATTTCAAAAACAATACAATCATAGTAACACCCTGATTTCTAAAGTGTGTGTGTGCTCCATAGATAGATTTTCAAGAAGCAATCAAGTAACCTTTAACATACCTCATTACATTTTCAAGACTAATCCAAATATCCACTTTAACTTCAATCATCAACATTCATTAAAAGAGGTTTTTGTTGTTCACCAGAGAATTGCTTTCAACATGATCATTCTTTTTTTTGGATGGCTTTTGCCTTTTTTTTTTGTTTCTCCTCAGTTCTCTTAATCCTTTTAATGCGAATGACAACATTGGTTATGAAGCCACCCGGTTACTCAGATTAAGGAAGTCCTCAGAGTACTCACTAGCATACTCTTCGTTTTTATCATCGTTTGACACGAAAGTTTACACTTTTTGGTGCAAACCCCCAGTTACTAAGTGATTTCAACCATTAGAGTAGATTTTTTTAGCACTAATGATCCCTCTCAAATGACAATAAGATATCCATTAGAAGCAGGTAAATTGGAAGGATCTAAAAAAAATAGCTGAGAATTAATTAAAGAGAAAACTTGAATAAATTCAATGATCATATTGTGGAAGAGTGGTCCTACTATGGGTGTATACTACAACTACATTATTTACTTTGTTCATTTCAAGTTTGCTTCACCCCTATATTCATTGATTAGTATTCATCTAAAGTAAGAGGGCTAATTCTAGTTAAAATTGGAGACATTATGATGGACTATTTATTAATGATACATTTTTCCTTATTAATCAAATTTGTGTGTTCACTTAGCCTAAGTGTACCTTCCCCCACACTTAAAGGGAACATTGTCAGTAATGTGTAAAAGAGAAGAACAAAAGCAGAGAAATAGAAGCAAACTGGGGTAGAGGAAAGGGATGGAGGGAAATAGAAAGTGACGAGACTCCCCTGATAAGAAAAAAATGTGTGGACGAGAGGGGTGCGCTCAAACAACTCCTGCAACTGACAAACCAAAACTAGACAGAATTTATGCAGCAAACAGTAAGTTGGCATGAGAAATAACAGATTAGTCATGAGATTAGCCAGCGCAAGAATCAAAAGCATAGCGATATACAGTTATCCATATACAATGATCCCAAAATGTAAAGTAAAACAATAAAAAGAAACAACAGTCAAGGGATAGAAGGGTCCTGTGAATCAGAAGGTCCAGGCTTGTCCTGCGGTGTAGGGTTCTGTAGGAGAACAATCACTGATGGTGGAGGGACTGCTGGAGGTGAAGGGGCAGGTGCAGGCATTAGGTAGTCCATAAGCATATGTAATTAGTCTTTTATTGATAGGACATGTCCTTCCAACCTGTCAATAAACTTCCGTACCCAGCCTTCAAATTCAGATGAATGTGGTGTATCCTACTGCATCAGCTCAGGGGTACTCAAGCGCTGTGGAGGAGGTGGTGGAGATACCTCAGCCGGTGCCTGTGTAGATGCCCGGTGTCTGCGAGGATGCCCCGGCTCATCCTTCATACTATCATATTTAAAGGGCTCTTTCGGTTTGAATTGCGCATCATTCTTGGAGACTCGGCTTCCCCCCATAGTGATTAATTCAGTAAGCATGTGGGGGTATGCCAAGCTCGCCCTATCAAACCTCGCCACTTGCTTAAAGTTAAAATACATGAGCCGAGGGATATTCACCCGCTGCTTTGTCATGAAGTATCAAGTCAACGTAGCTTATTCTTCGATCATATCAGATCTATGAGAACTCGTCAGAATATTGCTGGTTATGAATTGCAGCCAATATCGGGCAGGTTTATTCAATTGATTGACCGAGTACACTTTGTTGACCAATCTGGCTTGTCCTTCCTGTGCGATGGTGGTTTCCACCTCCTCCCATGGAATAGATTGTGGATTCTCCAAGTAGGTTTGGAAGCCACATTCCTCGACTTCTGGTAACTCATAGAAGTCTTGAAAGACTTTCTCATTGATGCATATCCAAGCAGATCGGCAGTAATATTCATCCTCTTCCTCCTCAGTGTCTTCAAAATTTACATAAAGCTCTTGGATCATGAGTGGAATCTGATGTACCGACTTTTTGGTGAAGCCTTGCAATCCATGCCACTGGAAGTCCGGATAGGTGAGATCCAAGACATGAGGCTCATAATATCTGTCTTCTACTACACCCCAGTCAGAGAAGAGCCTCTCAAAATGGAATTCAGCTCGGGCTGAAGCAAACTGATCTTTATCGTAGGATTTCTTCTTTTGCTTTGATAAGGAAGCTTTAGCAGTCTTGGTTTGTTTTTTGGGGGCCATAACTGTGAAAATCAAAGAAGAAATGGAAGAAGATTAGTGCAAGCAGTAAGAGAAATCAACTGGATAAATAGGGGAAAGGGGGGGCCTACATGCATAGTGCTGAAAAGATAGAAATCATGAAATAACT
Source organism: Erythrophleum ivorense (assembly GCA_026724425.1). Lineage (NCBI taxonomy): Eukaryota > Viridiplantae > Streptophyta > Magnoliopsida > Fabales > Fabaceae > Erythrophleum > Erythrophleum ivorense. The sequence continues at coordinate 43,713,123 of JAIUCV010000005.1, forward strand.
ACATGTGACATGCTTGCAATAAGGAAATAAGCCTTGAAAAGCCTACAAGGGAATAAGGAAAAAAAGAAGATGGAAGCAATGAAGGAGGGAGCGTCCAGAAAGGAAAGAGCATTTTCTGGAAAATGTTCGAACTCGCTGTAGCGAGTTGATTCTCGCTATAGCGAGAATGAACTGGCATCCGGAAAACATTATTTCACGCAGTAAAATGTCAAATTAATTGAAGTCCCCTGCATAGAAACATTCGACCAACACAGCGCAAGCATACAAAACAATTTATTTACCCTTAACTACACAGATTCATGCAAAACGACATTCAGCCCTAATGCCCACAGAAATGGCTCAAACCACAACGATTCAGGAGATAAAAGGGATAATCAACTGACCTGATGCAAGGAGAGTGGGGCGCGAAGGGAATGGGAGCATTGGACGTAGGAAATTTGGTCGAAGAGAATGATCAAAGGGAGGAGAGCTCAGAGGCGCTATAGTGAAAATGAGGACGGAGGCTGTTAAGCGACGTAATGAGGTTTTGATTTGGGATATTAGCGACCTCACTATTACCTAGCAATAGCGAGAAGTCCTCTGGAAGTAGTGTGACAAGTAGGGCTGCTGGCTTCGCAACAGTGAAAGGTCCTCTCGCTATGGCGAGAAGACTTGTACAAATATTAGGTATTGAAAAATATCGCTGTAGCGAGGAACTCTCTGGTGTATGTAAGTAGTTCAGGAGTATGCTGCATTCGCTATAGCGAGTTGACCATCTCGCAATAGCGAGGAAACTTAAAAAAAATTATTTTCACATGTCACTCACTATAGCGGGGCTATAGCGACATACTCTCTGAACTTTGTACCAGATTGGATGCAGAGATCTCGCCATGGTGAAATGGTTAGCTTGCTGTAGCGAGGACACTTAGCATTGCTTATTTGGCTCGCCACAGCCCAGCCATAGCGAGGAACTCTCTGGTTGCTATACCTGATGCAGAACAAGTAGCCTTGCTATAGTGAGGTGGACTTCTCGCTATAACGAATTTTTTTTAACACTTGAATATTTAAATAAGTATTCTATGACCCTATTTATATTTCCTATCAACTCAACCCACTACCCTCAAATCTTAACCAATATAGCAGATGATCAATGTTACTAGAATAAAGATTTGCAATTCAAAGTAAGGTGAAAAACCCCCTGAAAACCATGTTGGACGTTGTTCTTTCCTACCAATCACTTTGTTCCCAGTATCCAGCACTTCAGCACCAACACCCAACCTACAAAACACACAAAGGAAATGGAAGATCAAAACAAAAATACAAGAATGATAAACTGAAATATAGGAAGAAGAAGAAAACTTAGGTTGCCTCCCAAGGAGCGCTTGGTTTATAGTCCTCAGCCGGACTTTGTCTGCCAATCAAGGAGGTTGAGCCAAGGTATGGATTGTAATCTGCCGGTCTATTTCGCCACCCAGATAATGCTTAAGCCTTTGACCATTTACTTTAAATTTATCTCCTGACTTCTCATCTTGAACTTCAATGGCTCCATAAGATGTCACAGCAATCACCTTGAATGGACTAGACCACCTTGATCTCAACTTACCTGGAAACAACTTTAAACGAGAATTATAAAGTAATACGAGATCTCCAGGTTCAAATTTTCTTAATAAGATGTGTCTATCATGAACTCTTTTAGTCTTTTCTTTGTAAATTCTATAATTTTCAAAAGCTTGCAATCTAAAATCATCTAACTCATTGAGTTGCATTAGTCTTTTCTCACTCACTTTAGCCATATCATAATTCAGTTTCTTGATAGCCCAAAAGGCTTATGCTCTAGCTCAATGGGCAGATGACAAGTTTTGCCAAAAACTAATTGATATGGAGACATACTTATTAGAGATTTAAAAGCAGTCTTGTATGCCCATAAAGCATCATCAAGCTTATCTACCCAATCCTTTCTAGTGGGATTTACAGTCTTTTCTAAAATTCTTTTTATTTCTCTGTTGGATACTTCACACAAGCCATTGGTTTGAGGGTGATAAGTCAATGCCATTTTATGGGTAACTCTATATTTTTCAAGCAGACCCTTGAACAATCTATTGTTAAAATGAGTTCCCCCATCTTTAATGATTGCCCTAGGTGTGCCAAATCGAGTAAAAATATTTTTTTTCACAAATCGCACCACCGTATTGGCATCATTAGAGTGGCAAGCTACAGCCTCAATCCACTTACTCACATATTCAACAGCAACTAATATATATTGATGAGTTCTAGATGAAACAAAAGGCCCTATGAAATCAATGCCCCACACATCAAATAATTCTACCTCAAAAATACCTAATTGAGACATTTTATGCCTCCTTAAGATGTTACCTATTCTCTGACATGCATCACATTGACTAACAAACAAATAAGCATCTTTAAACAGTGAATGCCAATAAAACCTAGATTGCAACACTTTGTAAGCAGTATGTTGGCCGTTAAAATGACCACCATAAGGCGCAGAATGAAAAGCATGAAGAATGCCATTTTGTTCAGTTTGAGGCACACATTTTCGCAAAATTTGGTCGGCACATTTCTTAAACAAAAATGGTTCATTCCACACAAACCGTTTCACATCATGCAAAATTTTTTTCTTTTGATAAAAATTTAATTCATCGAGCATAATGCCACTGACCAAGTAGTTGGCATAATCAGTATACCAAGGCACAAATATACAATTCACAACAAATATAAACTCATCAGGAAAACTCTCATTAATCAAGAGATTATCCATATAATCAGAGCTATTCACAAGCCTATATAAATGATCAGCAACTTAGTTTTCAGTTCCTTTCCTATCAGCAATCTGTACATCAAATTCTTGCAATAGTAAAATCCATCTAATCAGCCTAGGTTTAGATTCTTTCTTACACAAAAGATATCTGATAGCAGCATGATCAGTATGAACTATAACTTTAGTACCCATCAAATATATTCTAAATTTCTCAAAAGCAAAGACAACAACAAGCATTTCTTTTTCAGTAGTTGAGTAATTTACCTGTGCTCCAGCTAAAGTTTTGCTTGCATAGTAAATAGGATGAAAAATCTTACCATGTCTCTGGCCAAGCACAGCTCCAACTGCATAATCGCTCACGTCGCACATAACCTCAAAGGGTAGTGACCAATTAGAGGCCATTATAATTGGTGCGGTGATAAGTTTTTGCTTAAGCTCTTCAAAAGCTTTCAAGTAATTTGCATCTAACTTGAAAGGGATATCCTTTTCAAGTAATTGAGAAAGAGACTTTGCTATATTTGAGAAATCTTTGATAAATCTATGATAGAACCCAGTATGCCCCAAGAAACTTCTAATAGCTTTCACATTGGTGGGTGGTGGTAATTGCTCAATTACTAAAACCTTAGCTTGATCTACTTTCAATCCTCTTTTTGATACTTTATGCCTAAGTACTATACATTCACAAACCATGTAGTGATACTTTTCCCAATTTAGGACCAAATTGGTGTCCTCACACCTTTGCAGAACCTGTGTTAAATTGTCCAGACATTTTTCAAACATGATACCAAATACTGAGAAATCGTCCATAAAGACTTCCATGATATGCTCAATCATGTCAGAGAAAATCGACATCATACATTTTTGAAATGTGGCAGGAGCATTATACAATCCAAAAGGCATGCGTCTGAATGCGAAAGTTCCATATGGACATGTAAAAGTGATTTTTTCTTGATCCTCCAGGGTAATGGCAATTTGATTGTATCCAGAATAGCCATCTAGGAAACAAAAGAATTCTTTTCCTGCTAACCAATCTAACATCTGATCGATGAATAGAAGCGGGAAATGATCATTTCTTGTAGCCGTGTTCAACTTTCTATAGTCCATACAAACTCTCCAGCCTATGACTGTTCTTGTGGCAATCATTTCATTCTTCTCATTATTCACCACTGTCATACCTCCTTTCTTAGGGACACATTGCACCAGATTTACCCAGTCACTATCCGAGATGAGATAGATAATGCCAGCATCAAGCCATTTAATAATCTCTTTCTTGACCACTTCTTTCATTATAAGATTCAATCGTCTTTGGTTTTTCACTGATTTTTTATGGTCATCTTTTAAGAGAATTTTGTGCATGCAAATGGCTGGACTGATTCCTTTTATATCAGGTATAGTCCAACCAATAGCTCTTTTAACACTTTTAACAGCTGCTTCTCTTGGGGAAGTGTTAATGCAGATGAGACTATGACTGGTAAAGTCTCTCCTTCCCCCAAATAAACATATTTTAGATGCGGTGGAAGAGGTTTCAATTCCAACAATGGAGGTTGCTAGATGGAAGGTGGGAGAGCATGGGTTTTTCGTGAAGTCAGCTTCAGTGATTCAAAATGTCTATTCTGCTTAGCCATAGGTCTAAATGCATTGAGCTTGTACTTAACTTCCATTCTCATCACTTCCTCTATACTTGGCTTACCAACAAGTACTGCTTCAAGAGGATCAATGAAAGCATAAGAGTTCAATTCTTCTTGAATAATTTCCTCCACAATAGACACCTGTGAGCATTCTTCTACACTACCCAGATGCTTCATAGCTTTCTCCACACTAAAGGTGACTCGCTCATCTCCAAGTCGCATTATAATCTCCCTTTTTTTCACATCAACTAGTGCCCCGCTAGAAGCTAGAAACGGTCTCTCTACTATCAATGGAATATCTATATCCTCTTTAATATCGAGCACAATAAATTCAGCAGGATAGATGAATAGGCCAACTTTCACTAGCACATCTTCAATGATTCCATGTGGATAAGAAAGACTTCTATCAGCCAGCTGCAAAGTGATCGTCGTTGGGTTGACCTCACCTATTTGTAGCTTTCGAAAAACAAATAAGGGCATGAGGTTCATAGCAGATCCTAAATCACAAAGTGCTCGACCTTCAAATTTATCCCCAATCATGCAAGGGATTGAAAAGGAACCAAGGTCTTTACACTTGGTTGAAAGATTAGATTTGAGGATATTAGTGGTCTCCTTTGTTAAAGCCACTGTTGCAAATTCAGTGAATTGCTTCTTCTTGCTAAGCATGTCTTTAAGGAACTTAGCATATTTAGGCATTTGCTCTAAGGTTTCAGAGAAGGGGATATTGATGTGAAGTTGCTTAAACATGTCTAAGAACTTCTTATACTGTTCATCAAGGACTTTCTTTTGCAATATCTGTGGAAATAGGAGCAATGGCACCATTTTAGGATGTACTACTGCCTTTTCTTCAGACTTTTCTACTTTAGACTTCCTTTCCTTGTCCTCTTCTTTGTCATTCAAACTAGCCGCCTTTTTCTCTCTTTTCTGTTGAAGCTCCTCACCTTCAATCTGAATGGTGCCTAATGGACCTTTGGAATTCACCTTAGTTAGTTCCTTCACTTGAACTTGTACTTTAGGGAGCTCTTTACCATCTCTCAAAGTGATAGCTTTACATTCTTCCTTACCATCTCTTCTTGGGTTAGGAATTGTATTGCTTGACAAACCTCTTTGGTGCAATGCATTCACAGCAGATGCTAGTTGCCCCATCTGTACCTCTATGTTCTTAAGGGAGGAATCTACCCTTGCATTAATACCGGCTTGCTCTTCGTTATTTTTGATCTGAGTGTTCATGAACTTAGCCAACACATCCTCTAGATTCGATTTGGGCTCTTGAATAGGCATATTTTGCCTTGTCACTTAAGAAAATCCAGGAGGTTGAGTTAGCCTTACTTCAGAAGATGATGGTTGATTAAGTGATGGACCATTCTTCCAAGAGAAATTTGGATGATTACGCCATGCAGGATTATAAGTATTTGAGTATGGGTTTTGATTCTTTGGAAAGTTCTCCACATAGTTGACTGATTCTGTTGATGCAAAGGGGCAATATTCTGTTGAGTGTAGATCCCCACAATTCTCATAAGTAGTTAGAGTCACTTGAATAGAACAAACATTCATATGCTGGCTTTGTTGCACTTGAGATTCCAACATATCAAATCTCTTGTTTAGGGCAGAGAGAATAATTGCAAGTGGTACGAAGGAGTCTTCTTGAGTGGTAGCAACATTAGCAGTTATCCTTCTATCACCTCCTCTTTACACATAGCTCTCAGATAATGTGTCCAAAGTCAAAATAACATCATCTACAGGCATGTCATCCCAACACCCATTTAAAATAGCATCCAACATAGTATCAATTTGTGGAGTTAGGCGTGTGCAGAAATTCTGAATAATGGCACAGTTATCCATTCCATGACTCAAGCACTGGCGGAATAAATGTTTGTATCTCTGCCATGCAGCATACAAATACTCATCTGAAGCTTGCTTAAAGTTGATGAGCTCACGACGGGCATCCGCTATACTATTATTTGGAATGAAACGAGCTCTGAACCTTGCCTCTAGCTTATCCCAAGTGTTAATTGAACCCTTCAGTAGAGTCAACAACCATTCCTTAGCCTTTCCTTGCAGGGAGAGTGGGAACAGTCTAAGTCTCAGAACATCCCTTGATACCCCATTCTGCTTGAATGAATCACACACTCCTAAAAATGACAGAATGTGGCAGTTGGGATCTTCATCAGACCTCTCACCAGCAAACTGTCCATTGAGCTGCAGTATAGAGATCATCACGGGTTTTAGCTCAAAATTAGCAGCTTGAAAGTCTGGGACTACAATGCTAGGCTGAGTGGTTCTCATGGTTCTTCCCACAAAATCCTTGATAGTGCGATTCTGATTATCTTCGTTTGCCATTTTTGTAGCAGGAACGATTATCTCACTTTCAGCTTGAATTAGTGTTGACCCCTCAGCCAAAATATCTGTTAAACTTCTTGTCTTTCTAGGTGTTCTGTTGGATCTGGATTTAGGTGGCATAAACTATGTACCTGTGAAAACAAAAGAGTGTAGATCAAGAGTCTCATTAAGCCAAGACAATCAAAAGGTAATAACTAAGAACGTAATAATAAAATTACTATAACTAACAACTGAAAGCGTAAATAACCAAAAAGAAGTAAATGAAATGAAACTAAGTATTTAAGCTAAAACTACTCAAAGCCCTCTAATTCTCTTCACCAATTGCCTTAATTCCCCGGCAACGGTGCTAAAAACTTGATGCTCACTAGATAATGATACCGCAAGTATACGGGTCGTAGAAATAGTACGTGATGAATTAAGGTCATTCTCTCAGAGAATTAGTATGATTGGTGATTAGGCATTAGAGTTCTCATGTTCATTTTAGTTAAACAATCAAATTGTGATTGAGTTTTTATGAAAATTAATTCTAATGTAGTTGACAGTAATAAAAGATGGTTGTATTTGAAGGTATGCAATTAAAAACACCCTAGGAATTTTAATCCCCTTTATCTCCAATGTTAATCATTCCCCTTTCAATTAATCGGGTTAATGCAAGTTTTAGAGTCAAGGTCTAATTAGGTGCAAATGTCTTTCGATCCAATTGAACCCCTATATCCACTCACTCTTGATGTCTCAAGGAGTATTTAATACTTAATTAAGTGCAGACCTTATCTCGACTACCTAGGGCCCTTGAGTATATCTCTATCTCAAGTGCAAATTAGATTATATCCAATCCTAAGTTGTTTAACCAATAGTCTATAAGCAATTCCCTTCTTTCAAAGGTTAATTACCCAATCCATAATCAACCTAAAAGAGGCCAAATAATAGAATAAACTATAATTAAGATTAAACACTAAAATTCTTAATAATCCGCATAATCAAAAGGGGAACAATCTCCAAAGATTAAAGGTTCATAAAATCTCTAAGGGTTACAAGATCTAGTCGCTCATGGCTTGAAATCCACAAACTATCTCAGCAAACATATTAACTATCATCAACTAGAAGGGAAGATGGAGTAGAAACACCTAATCGGAAGGATAAATGACAGAATTAATGGATTTTCGATCAAGTTGAAGCTTCCCCAACACTTTTCGTGCGTTTTCCTCTTCTCCTAGTCGGCCAAAAAGTTCTCTCTTTACTGAACGCCCCAAACCCTAGCTTCCTTGCATCTATTTTGACTTGCTGATCCAAGATGTGTGTTTCAGGGGTCGATCTTGCTATGGCGAGGAGTGCCTCTCGCTATAGCGAGAGCTTATAAGTTCCCAGATTTCTGCTGTTCTCGCTACTGCTTCGCTATGGCGAGTTTCTCCCTGGAATTTGTATGCCTCGCGATTTCGCTATGGCAAAGTACCTTCCTCACTACAGCGAAAGTGCATCCTCGCAATAGCGAATTGAGTTCTAGCTGTAGCGAGGGGACTTGTTCCACTTATACTTTTTCACTTCTCAGTTTCCCTCTCTTTTCTCAATTTTTTCTTCCTTCTTTTATTTTTTCTAAAATTGAAATCAATCATAGAGCGAGACTCAAACTGATAAAAATATTACTATAAAACACTTTCTTTATTTTGTTTGATTGAATACATTTTTAACCCTATTAATCAAGAGGAAAGTGTTTTGCCTCCCTAATTTAATCCCAAATGTATTTATTTTTCATCCTAAATTAGGGAGTCATCATATACCTTAAACTGACTAAATGGACGAATTTGAGTATAAAATTTAGAATGAATATAGGTCTCATATAGAACTTTTTGCTGAGCTAAGAATCACATTATTTGGAGCTCTAAAAAATTAATTATAAATTTTTGAAGTTGAAAAAGTTCTGCAAATTTGGTCTATGCACTATTCATAGGGTCAGTTGTGTTTCTATTTCATTAAAAGGCCAAATGAAATTTAATACTCATAAAATTTTATAGGCATAAACTAGACATGATAAAATTTTTGTAGCAATTAAGAGCACTCCAATTGGCAGTCCGTAGAGGGAGAACCGAATTTTTATAGTTGATAGTCAGTATTAGGATGTAGCTGGACCTTTGGTTTTATTCTATTATTTTTCATGGTTTAATTATAGAATGATTTTTATCTTTAGTTAACATTCAAAGCTTTTCAGAAAGCTATCATGTGCTTGATTTTAATTTTTGTAGAATTAATTACAATTTTCTAGAGTTTGTATCAGTAAATTGTCCTGCAACCCGAGATAAAAATGTGGAAATTCTAATATACAAGTTTTGATCCATATTGCAAGCTCTAAAATGAGTTGTTTCTGATTTGTTTTAGGAAAATTTAAATGACTCTTGTCGGTAAAAATGATGGATTTTGGTGCCCATATGCGTGTGTTTCCAATGTCAAGCTTGCTAAAGTCATGTAATTGCATATGACTTGCTTTGATTATTATGGTATGAGGTTTGTGGATTGATGGTATTACATTTTTGGTACCAGAGCATCATTTCAGGCATGTTTAGTGTGGCTTATGGCTTAAGAATGTGAAGTTCCTTGTTATGCATGATGTATATGGATGAATTTGAATGGCATTTGTGGCTTGTGTTCCTCTTTCATGCTAAAATGATATTAAATTATTTCAGTTTAGATGGCGGACACCAAAAGAGTAGAGGTAGGCCTTGCAGAGAGGCTAGAGCAGAGCCTAGTGATCCTACTGCTGGAGCCTTGTAGGTTATTATGGCTCACCTGGATTAACAGCAAGCCATGATACAGCAGCAGCAAGAGATTATTATGTAACTATAAGAAAGGCTTGCTCAGAGAGAGCATGAAAGGCCTACACCTCCTCTGCCACATCCTTCGGATCATCTTAAGAACTTTGAGGCGATTCCCTCAAGTTCACAACCATAGGTTCAACAAGTTACTAAGACTCCATCAGCTCAGACACCTCCTACCTCAAAATAGCCTTTCACGAGGTAAGTCATAACCTAGTTCAAGAAGTTCGGGTTTCCATCCTTTGATGGTAAGTTGAATTCAGCAAAAGCAGAGCCTTAGATCATGCAATTAAAGAAGATTTTTTAGGTGATAGAGTGTATGTTTGAGTAGAAGGTCGTGATGACTATCTTTCAGTGAAGCAGATTATTGGTGGAGAAGCACTGAGCTGATAATTAAGTCTAAGAACCTCTCACTCAACTAGGAGATAATTCTACAAGTTTTTTTATGAGCAATGCTTCTCTAACTCCATCCCGGATGAGAAAGAGTCAGCTTTTGTCCTATAGAGACAAACAGAGGGGATGTTGGTAGATTAGTATGTTGCAAAGTTCTTAGAGCTCTCCAGATATTCATCTTACCTTCAGAAGCATGATGACGAGTAGTGGAGAGCAGATAAGTTAAAGAAGGGTTTGTTGCTAGCTATTAGAGATAGAGTGGTTCCACAGAGAATTAGGATTTCAATGCCTTAGTAGAGGTGTGCAGAGTCACAGAAGCTAATTTGAGGATGATGCAAATAGTCCCGAGTGTAAGACCCTCTATTCCTGATAACAAGAGACCATAGGATGAGATGCCAACTATGGGTAGCGGTAAGAAAGATGGCAGAGGTAAGTGGAAACAAAGAGGAAAGGGTAGAAAAAGGTTTGCTCAGTTCAGCAGAGGCAGTGCCACTCTAAGACCCTATAGTTAGTGTAGCAGACATCATGGAGGCAGACCGTGCTATGCTGGCTAGAATGTGTGCATCAAGTGTAGGAAGCCAGGACATTTTGTGAAGGATTGCACATTGCAAAAGGAGATATTATCTACACCAAGGGAGGTAGTTTCTATATTGTTTAAACCACAGATCTAGGGTAGAGTCTTTGCCTTGACACAACAAGAGGCTAGTAGATCCTCGAGTTTGATTCAAGGTATGATTTAGGTTAATGATTATGCTATAAATGCATTGTTTGATTCAGGTGCTAGTCATTCTTTTATATTTTATGATTATATGAGGAGGTTGGGTCTGAGTATGTGCACTTTACCATATGACTTGTATATGACTACCCCCACTGGAAATAAAGCCATCACCTCTTATACTTGCTTGAATTGTGTAATCTAATTTAATTATTTTTTTACCACACTTAACCTTATTTGTATGCCTTTGATTGACATTAATTCGATCATTAGAATAAACTAGATGTCTACAAATAATGCCATATTTGATTGTTTTAAAAGATGTATTACTTTACCTGAATATGAAACTGTACCTAGTATTAGGACTAAGTTAGCTTTTATGATCACCTCTTAAGTTGAGAGATCTTTAGAGCATAGTTGTTAAGGGTTTCTAGTTTTCTTTTCAACACAGGCTTAGATAAAAGAGGGTATAGAGGAGATACTTGTAGTGAGAAAGTTCCCAAAGGTGTTCCCTAAGGAGATTACTGGACCACCCTCAGACAAAGAGGTTGAGTTTGCTATAGACATTGTACCTGGGGCAAATCCAATATCTAAAGCCCTGTATAGGATAGCTTGCACCGAGCTAGTAGAGTTAAAGAAACAAATAGAGGAGCTGTTAGAGAAAAGTTTTATTAGACCGAGTGTTTCACTGTAAGGAGCCGATGGGAGTCTTAGATTATGTATAGACTACAGGGAACTGAATAAGCTCACTATTAAGAGCACGTACCCCCTTCCTAAGATAAATGACCTCATAGATCAGTTGGTAGGAGCGTCTGTGTTTTCCAAGATTGATCTCAAGTCTGTTTTGACCCTTTACAATTTGTGCACACTGTCTTTCTACACAAGACGATATTAAATGCTTACAAGATAAAATTTTGCCCAATGGGAGGAAAAGTTTATTGGCTTCATATAAGTAGATCTCGGTTAGTCCCTGACCCTTCTATGATTCAAGATAAAGGTTAGTCGAAATCTTCATGAATATAAAATGAGATGGATAGGCAAGAAAGTTTTAGAGATCACTAAAGATGTGGATTATATAGACAGATTGGACATAATCAAACTACATGCCTTTCTCGTCAGCCACAAAGATAGTCATAGTGATGCTCACTGAAATATGACACCGCAAGTGTACGGGTAGCAGACATAGTACGTGATGAATCAAGGTCGTTCCCTCAGAGAATTAATACAATTGGCAATTAGGCATTAGAGTTCTCATATTCATTTTAGTTAAACAATCAATTTGCAGTTGAATTTATAAGAATTACGTAAATGCAAATAATAAATGATGGTTGTAATTGAAAGTATGCAATTAGAAATACCTTAGGAATTTTAATCCCCTTTATATCAACTGTCGATTATTTCCCTTTTAATTAAACAGCTTAAGGCAATTTTTAGAGTCAAGGTTGAAGTAGGTGCAATTGTCTTTCGATCCAATTGAACCCTTATATCCACTCACCCTTGATGTCTCAAGGAATGGTTAATAATTGATTAAGTGCAGACTTTCTTTCGACTACCTAGGGCCCTTAAGGATATCTCTATCTCAAGTGCAAATTAGATTATATCTAATCCTAAGTTGTTTAACCAATGGTCTATAAGCAATTTCCTTCCTTCAAAGGTTAATTACTCAATCCACAATCAAACTAAAGGAGGCCACCCAATAGAATGAAATATACTTCAGATTAAACACTATAAATTCCAATAATTCGCATAATTAACAAGGGAAAATAATCTCCACAGATTAAAGGTTCATAAAATCCCTAAGGATTACAAACTCTAGCTGCTCATGGCTTGAAATCCACAGACAAATTTGGCAAACATGTTAACTATCATCAACTAAGAGGGAAGATGGAGTAGAAACACCTAATCGGAAGGAAAATCGATAGAATTGACGAATTCTCGATCAAATTGAAGCTTCTCCAACACCCTTGATGCGTTTTCCTCTCTCTTAGTCGACCAGAACTTCCTCTGTATGCTGAATGAATGAAACCCTAGCCTTTTCCCGTCTTTTTTAGCTTGCTAAATTAAACTGTGCGTTTCAGGGTCTGATCTCGCTATGGCGATGAGTGCTTCTCGCTATAGCGAGATCTCATAAGTTTCTAGATTTCTGCTATTCTCGCTACTGCTACGCTATGGCGAGTTTCTCCCTGGAATTTGTATGCTTCATGACTCCGTTGTGGCGAAGTACCTCACTCGCTATAGCGAAAGTGTGTTCTCGCCATAGCGAGTTAAATCCTCGCTGTAACGAGAATGCTTAATCCACTTGTACTTTCTCACTTTTCAGCTTCCTTCTCTTTTCTCAATTCTTTCTTTCTTCTTTTATTTTTCCTAAAATTGAAATCAATCATAAAGTGAGGCTCAAACTGCTAAAGATAATACAATAAAACACTCTCTTTATTTTGTTTGATTGAATTCATTTTTAACTCTATTAATCAAGAAGAAAGTACTTGCCTCCCTAATTTAATCTCAAATATAATCCCTTTTTATATCATAAATTAGGGAGTCATCAAACTCCCCCACACTTAAATTCTTGCTTGTCCTCAAGCAATTCTCAGAAACTATCAAACAGAGATCATTTATTTATTCTTTTTCATAATTATCACCCAATCAATCAGAAGTTCAGCTTTCCCCCACACTTAGAATGAGACTAATGCTAGAAACAGAAGTTTAGCAAAACTCAAGTTGAATTTCGAGAACAATGCAATCATAAGCCACACCCTAACTAAGTGTATGTGTGCTCCACAGATAGATTTTCAAAAAAAGCAATCAAGTAACCTTCAACATATCCTTATTACATTTTCAAGACCAATCCACATATCCACTCTAGTTTCAATCATCAACATTCATTAAAAGAGGTTTCTATTGATCACCAAAGATCTGTTTTCAACATGATCACTTAGCATTTTTTTTTGAATGGCTTTTGCCCAGTTTTTTTTTTGAATGATTTCTCCTCGGTTCTCTTAATCCTTTTGACGCGAATGATGACATTGGTGATGAAGCCACCCAGTTACTCAGATTAAGGAAGTCCTCGGAGTGCTCACTAGCATACTCTTAGTTTCTATCACCGTTTGACGCGAATGACGACATTGGTCATGAAGCCACTCAGTTACTAAGTAATTTCAACCATTGGAGTAGATTTTTTTTTTGGTGTATTAATGATCCCTCTCAAATGACAATCAGATATCCACTAGAAGCAAGTCAATTGGAAAGATCTACAAAAAATAGTTAAGAATTAGTTTAAGAGAAAACTTGAATAACTTCACTTAATCATATTGTGGAAGAGTGGTCCTAATATGGGTGCATACTACGACTACATTATCTACTTTGTTCATTTCAAGCTTGCTTCACCCCCATATTCACTGATTAGTATTCCTCTAAGGCAGTGAGGCTAATTCTGGTTAAAATTGGAGATGTTATGATGGATTATTTATTAATGCTAGATATTTGCTTTATTCACTAAATTTGGGTGTTCATGTCTACTTAGCCTATGTGTACCTTCCTCTACACTTAAAATTAACATTGTCCGCAATATGTAAAACAGAAGAATAAAAGTAAAATAAGAGAAGTAAAGTGGGGTGGAGGAAAATGAAAGAGATGGGACTCCCCTGATAAGGAAAAATAATTTGAGAGGACGAGAGGGGTGTGCTCAAACAACTCCTGCAATTGATAACCCAACAATAGACAAAATATATACAGCAACAAGCGAGTTGTGATGAGAGATAATAGAGTAGCCAGCATAAGTGACACCAGCATAGAGATATACAGTCATCCATATACAGTAATCCAAAAAAAAACAAAATAAAATAGTAACAAGAAACGGCAATCAAGGGATAGAAGGGTCCTGTGAATCCGAAGGACCAGGCTGGTCATTCGGTGGAGGGTTCTGAGGAAGAACGATCACTGATGGTGTAGGACCCGCTGGAGGTGAAGGGGCAGGGGCAGGCATCAAGTAATCCATAAGCATTTGAAGCTGGTCCTTCATTGATAGGACATGGCCTTCCAACCGGTCAATGGACTCCCGTACCCAACCCTCAAACTCAGCTGAATGCGGCGAGTCCTGCTGCATTGGCTCAGGTGTGCTCATGCGCTATGAAGGAGGTGGTGAAGAAGCTACAGGAGGTGCCCGAGTAGATGCCCGTTGTCTACGAGGATGGCCCGGCTCATCCTTCATGCTATCATACTTAAATAGCCCTTTTGGCTTGAACTACGCATCATTCTTGGAGACTTGGCTTCCTCCCATAGTGACTAGCTCAGTAAGCATGTGAGGGTAGGCTAAGCTCGCTCTATCAGACTTCGCTACTTGCTTGAAGTTCAGGTACATCAGGCGAGGGATGTTCACCCGCTGCTTGGTCATGAAGCACCAAGTCAGTGTAGCTCGCACTTGGATCATGTCAGAACTATGGGAGCTCGTCAGAATGTTGCTGGTGATGAATTGTAACCAATAACGGGCTGGTTTGTTTAACTGATTCATTGGGTACACTTTGTTGACCAATCGAGCTCGGCCTTCTAGTGCGATGGTGGTTTCTACCTCCTCCCATGGAACAGATTCAGGATTTTCCAAATAGTGTTGGAATGCGCATTCCTCGACGTCCGGTAGCTCATAGAAGTCTTGAAAGACTTTCTCGTTGATGCGTACCCAAGCAGCCTGGCAATAATATTCATCCTCTTCCTCTTCAGTATCCTCAAAGTTGGCATACAGCTCTTGGATCATCAGTGGGATTCGATGCACCGGCTTTTTGGTGAAGCCTTGCAATCCATGCCACTGGAAGTCTGGATAGGTGAGATCCAGGCCATAAGGCTCATAATATCTGTCTTCAACCACACCTCGGTCAGCGAAGAGCCTCTCAAAACAGAATTCTGCCCAGGCTGAAGCGAACCTATCTTTATCATAGGCCTGCTTCTTCTGCTTAGATGAGGACGCTCCAGCAGTCTTGGCTTGCTTTTTGGGAGCCATCACTGTAAAAAGAAAAGATGAATTGAAAGCAACTCAGTGCAAGTAGTAAAAGTAATCAACAGGATGATCAGGGGAAATGGGGTGTCACATGCATAGCTAAAATTAGAAAGCTTGAAATAAATGGCTATGCTATGATTGTAAGAAGGACAAGAGCCTTTAAAAGCCTACAGGGGACCAAGGGACAGAGGAAGAAGGAAGCAATCGAAGTAGGGAATGTTCGGGAAAGGGAAAAAATTTTCTAGAAAAAATCTCGAACTCGCTATAGCGAGTTGATGCTCGCTATAGCGAGCACGAACAGATGTGAGCAAAATGCGATTATGTGCAGAATAATGTCAAACTAAATGTAGTCCCCTGCACAGAAATATACAACCAGCATAGCGCATGCATTCAAAATGAATAATTAACCCCAAACTACACAAATTTATACGAAACGTCCTTCAGCCCTAAGGTTCGCGAAAAAGCCTAAATTCACCATGATTCAGAAGATAAAATAAAAACTCGACTTACCTGATGCAAGGAAAATGGAATGCGAAGGGAATGTGAGCGTTGATCGTAAGAGATTTGGTCGAAGGACGAGATCTCAGGGAGGAGAGTTCAGAAGTGCTATAGCGAGAATGAGCGTGGGTTTGGCTAAGCGACGAAATGAACTATTTGGGCTCAGATATTAGCGACCTTGCTATTGCTAAGCAATAGCGAGGAACTCTCTGGAAAAAGTATAAGCAGGGTTGCAGTCTTCGCAACAGCGAAAGGAACCCTTCGCTGTGGCGAGAAGACTTGTAAAAATTAAGATACTGAAGAGTATTGCTGTAGCGAGGCTATAGCGAGGAACTCTCTGGTTTTTGTACGTGGTTCAGGAGCATGCTATAGTCGCTATAGCGAGTGGAATAACTCGCAATAGTGAAAAGACTTGCAAATTTTTTTTTCTGAACATGTCACTCGCTATAGCGTGGCTACAGCAACGTACTCTCTGAACCTTGTACCACATTGGCTGCAGAGATCTCGCCATGGCAAAAGGGTTGGCTCACTATAGCGATGACACTTAGTATTATTCATGGGGTTCGCCACAGCCTGGCCATGGCGAGGGACTCTTTGGTTACTATATCTGATGCAAAATAAGCAGCCTCGCTGTAGCGAAGTAGTCCTCTCGCTATAGCGAAATTTTTTTTTTAATGAACTAATGAATATGCAAATAAGCATTCTATAACCCTATTTAACTTACCTCCCACATCAACTCATTTTACTCAAATAATAACCAATATGGTTGATCAACATGACTAGAATAAAGATGCACAATGCAAAGTAAGGTTAGAAACTCCCTGAAAATTATGTCGAAAGTTGGTATTTCCTACCAATCACATTGTTCCCAGTATCCAGCACTCCAGTACCAACATCCAACCTATAAAACACACAAAGAACACTGAAAATCAAAACAAAAAAAAGGACGATAAATTAAAATAGAAGCACAAGAAGAAAACTTGGGTTGCCTCCCAAGGAGCACTTGGTTTATAGTCCTCAGCCGGACTTTGTCTCCAATCAAGGAGGTTGAGCCAAGGTATGGACTGTAGTCTGCCGGTCTATGTCACCACCCAGATAATGTTTAAGCCTTTGACCATTTACTTAAAATTGATCTCCTGATTTCTCATCCTGAACTTCAATGGCTCCATAAAATGTCACAGTAATTACCTTGAACGGGCCAGACCATCTTGATCGCAACTTACTTGGAAACAACTTTAAACGAGAGTTATAAAGTAACACAAGGTCTCCAAGTGTAAATGTCCTTGGTAAGATGTGTTTATCATGAACTCTTTTAGTTCTTTCTTTGTAGATTCTAGAATTTTCAAAGGCTTGCAATCTAAACTCATCTAATTCATTAAGTTGCATTAGTCTTTTCTCACTCACTTTAGTCATATCATAATTTAGTTTTTTAATGGCCTAAAAAGCTTTATGTTCTAGCTCAATGGGCAGATGACAAGCTTTGTCAAAAACCAATTGATATAAAGACATACCTATTGGAGATTTAAAAGCCGTCCTGTATACCCATAAAGCGTCATCGAGCTTATCTGCCCAATCTTTTCTGGTGGGGTTTACAGTCTTTTCCAAAATTCTTTTTATTTCTCTATTGGATACTTCACACAAGCTGTTAGTTTGAAGGTGATAAGCTAATGCCATTCTATGGGTGATAAGCTAATGTCATTCTATGGGTGACTCTATATTTTTCAAGCAGACCCATGAACAACCTATTATTAAAATGAGTCCCCCAATCACTAATGATTGTCCTAGGTGTTCCAAATCGAGTAAAAATATTCTTTTTAACAAATCGCACCACTGTATTGGCATCATTAGATTGGCAAGCTATAGTCTCAATCCATTTACTCACATACTCAACCGCAACTAAAATGTATTGATGAGTTCTAGATAAAACAAATGGTCCCATGAAATCAATGCCCCCACACATCAAATAATTCTATCTCAAAAATACCTGATTAGGGCATTTCATGCCTCCTTGATATGTTACCTGTTCGCTGACATGCATCACAATGACTAACAAACAAATAAGCATCTTTAAACAGTGAGGGCCAATAAAACCCATATTGTAGCACTTTGTAAGCAGTACGTTGGCTGTTAAAATGACCACCATAAGGAGCAGAATGACAGGCATGAAGAATGTCATTTTGTTCAATTTTGGGGCACACATTTTCGCAAAATTTGGTCAGCACATTTCCTATATAAAAATGGTTCATCCCACACAAACCATTTCACTTCATGTAAAAACTTTTTCTTTTGATAAAAATTTAATTCATCAGGCACAATGCCACTGACCAGGTAGTTGGCATAATCAGCATACCAAGGCACAGATATACAACTCATAGCAAATATAGATTCATCAGGAAAGCTCTCATTGATCAAGAGATTATTCACACAATCAGAGTTATTCATAAGCCTAGATAAATGATCAGCGACTTGATTTTCAATTCCTTTCCTATCAGCAATTTGCACATCAAATTCTTGCAATAGTAAAACCCATCTAATTAGCCTAGGTTTAGATTCTTTCTTACATAAGAGATATCTAACAGCAGCATGATCAGTGTGAACTATAACTTTAGTACCCATCAAATAGACTCTAAATTTCTCAAAAGTAAAGACAACAGCAAGCATTTCTTTTTCAGTAGTCGAGTAATTTACCTGTGCTCCAGCTAGGGTTTTGCTTGCATAGTAAATAGGATGGAAAATCTTACCATGTCTCTGGCCAAGCACAGCTCCAACTGCATAATCACTTGCGTCGCACATAACTTCAAAGGGTAGTGACCAATCAGGGGCCACTATAATTGGTGCGGTGATGAGTCTTTGCTTAAGTTCTTCAAAGGCTTTCAAACAGTTTGCATCTAACTTGAAAGGGGTATCCTTTTCAAGCAATTGAGAAAGAGGCTTTGCTATTTGTGAAAAATCCTTGATAAATCACCGATAGAACCCAGCATGCCCCAAGAAGCTTCTAATAGCTTTCACATTAGTGGGCGGTGGTAGTTGCTCAATTACTGAAACTTTGGCCCAATCCACTTCCAACCCTCTTTTAGACACTTTATGCCCAAGTACTATTCCTTCACAAACCATGTAATAACACTTTTCCCAATTTAAGACTAAATTAGTGTCCTCACACCTTTGCAAGACTTGTGTCAAATTGGCCAGACATTTTTCAAATGTGATGCCAAATACTGAGAAATCGTCCATGAAGACTTCCATGATATGCTCAATCATGTCAGAAAAAATCAACATCATACATCTTTGGAATGTGGCAGGAGCATTACATAGTCCACAAGGCATGCGTCTAAATGCGAAAGTCCCATATGGACATGTGAAAGTGGTCTTTTCTTGATCCTCTGGGGCAATAGCAATTTGATTGTATCCAGAATAACCATCCAAGAAATAGAAGAATTCTTTTCCTGCTAACCGGTCTAACATCTGATTGATGAATGGAAGTGGGAAATGATCCTTTCTTGTAGCTGTATTCAACTTCCTGTAATCCATACAAACTCTCCAGCCTGTGACTGTTCTTGTGACAATCATTTCATTCTTCTCATTATGCACCACTGCCATACCTCCTTTCTTAGGGACACACTGCACTGGACTCACCCAGTTACTATCTGAGATGGGATAGATAATGCCAGCATCAAGCCACTTAATGATCTCTTTTTTGACCACTTCTTTCATTATTGGATTCAATCTTCTTTGGTTTTCCACTGATTTCTTGTGGTCATCTTCTAAGAGAATTTTATGCATACAGATGGCTGGACTGATCCCCTTTATATCTACTATGGTCTAACCAATAGCTCTTTTGTGCTCCTTTACCACTCTTAACAACTACTTCTCTTGGAAAAATGCTAATGCAGATGAGACTATGACTGGCAAAGTTTCTCCTTCCCCCAAATAGGCGTATTTTAGATGTGGAGGAAGAGGTTTCAGTTCCAACAATGGAGGCTGCTTGATAGAAGGTGGTAGAGCATGGGTATTTCGTGAAGTCAGCTCCAACGATTCAAAATGCTCATTCTGCTTAGCTATAGGCCTAATTGCATTAAGCTTGTGCTCAACTTCCACTCTCTTCACTTCCTCTAAACTTGACTTACCAATAAGTACTGCTTCAAGAGGATCGGTGAAAGTATAAGAGTCTAATTCTTCTTAAATCATCTCTTCAACAATAGACACTCGTGAGCATTCCTCGACACTACCCAGATGCTTCATGGCTTTCTCCACACTGAAAGTGACTTGCTCATCTCCCAATCGCATTATTATCTCCCCTTTTTCTACATCAACAAGTGCTCTGCCAGTAGCTAGAAATGGCCTCCCTACTATCAATGGGATGTCTCTATCCTCTTTAATATCGAGCACAATAAAATCAGTGAGATAGATGAACTGCCCAACTTTCACTAATACATCTTCAATGATTCCATGTGGATAAGAGAGACTTCTATCGGCTAGCTGCAAAGTGACCGTCGTTGGGTTGGCCTCTCCCATCTATAGCTTTCGAAAAATGGATAAGGGCATAAGGTTCACAGCAGATCCTAAATCACAGAGTGCTCGACCTTCAAATTTATCCCCAATCATGCAAAGGATTGAAAATGAACCGGGGTCTTTGCACTTAGTTAGTAGGTTGGATTTCAGGATATTTGTAGTGTCCTTTGTCAAAGCCACTGTTGCAAATTCAGTAAACTATTTCTTCTTGCTAAGCATGTCCTTAAGAAACTTAGCATATTTAGGTATTTGCTCCAAGGCTTTAGAGAAAGGGATATTAATGTGAAGTTGCTTAAACATGCTCAAGAACTTCTTATACTGATCATCAAGGACTTTCTTCTGCAATCTCTGTGAGAATGGAGGCAGTGGCACCACTTTAGGATGTACAACTGTCTTTTCTTCAGATTTTTCCACTTTAGACTCTCCTTCCTTGTCCTCTTCTTTGTTACTCAAACTGGCAGCCTTTTTCTCTTTCTTCTGTTGAAGTTCTTCACCTTCTATCTGAATAGTGCCTGATGGACCTTTAGAGTTCATCTTTGTTAGTTCCTTCATTTAAACTTGTACTTCAGGGAGTTCTTTACCACCTCTCAGAGTGATAGCTTTGCATTCTTCCTTACCCTCTCTTCTTGGGTTGGGAATTGTATCACTTGGCAAACCTCTTTGGTGCAGTGCATTCACAGCAGATGCTAATTGCCCTATTTGTACCTCTATGTTCTTAAGGGAAGAATCCACTATTGCATTAATACCAGCTTGCTCTTCATTATTTTTGATTTGAGTGGTCATGAACTTAGCCAGTACATCTCCTAGATTCATTTTGGGCTCTTGAACGGGAACTGCCTTGTTACTTGAGAGAACCCAGGAGGTTGATTTGGCCTAGCTCCAGAAGATAATGGTTGATTAAGGGATGGACCATTCTTCCAAGAGAAATTCAGATGGTTTCATGCAGGATTGTAAGTGTTCGAGCATGGATTCTGATTCTTTAGAAAGTTCCCCACATAATTAACTGGTTCCGTTCATGCAAAGGGGCAATGTTCTGTTGAGTGCAGATCTCCACAATTCTCACAAGCAGTTGGAGTCACTTGGGTAGAACAAACATTCAATTGCTGACTTTGTTGCACTTGAGATTCCAACATATCAAACCTCTTGTTCAGGGCATAGAGGATAGTTACTAGTGGTACAGAAGAGTCTTTTTGAGTGCTAGCAACATTAGCAGTAATCCTTCTATCACCTCCTCTTTGCACATAGCTCTCAGATAGTATGTCCAAAGCTAGAATAACATCATCTACCGGCATGTCATCCCAACGCCCATTTAAGATAGCATCCAGCATAGTGTCAATTTGTGGAGTCAGGCGTGTGCAGAATTCTGAACAATGGCACAGTTATCCATTCCATGACTCGGGCATTGGCGGAGTAAATGTTTGTATCTCTACCATGCAGCGTACAAATGCTCATCTGAAGCTTGCTTAAAGTTGATGAGCTCACGATGGGCATCTGCTATTCTATTATTTGGAATGAAGCGAGCTCTGAACCTTGCCTCTAGCTTGTCCCAAGTGTCTATTGAACCCTTTGGTAAATTTAACAACCATTCCTTAGTCTTTCCTTGCAGAGAGAGTGGGAATAGTCTAAGTCTTAACAGATCCCTTGGCACCCCATTCTGTTTGAATGAATCACAGACTCCTAAAAATGATAGAATGTGGCAGTTAGGATCTTCATCAGACCTCTCACCAGTGAATTGTCCATTGAGCTGCAGCATGGAGATCATCACAGGTTTTAGCTCAAAATTAGCAGCTTGAAAATCTGGGACCACAATGCTAGGTTGAGTGGTTTTCATGGTTCTTCCCACAAAATCTTTGATAGTACGATTCTGATTATCTTTGTTCGCCATATCTGTGGTAGGAATGATTATCTCACTCTCTGCTTGAATTAATGTAGACCCTTCAGCCAAGATATCCGTTAAACTCCTTGTCTTTCTAGGTGTTCTATTAGATCTGGATTTAGGTGGCATAAACTATGTACCTGTAAAAAACGAAGGAGTGTAGATCAAGAGTTTCCCTAAGCTAAGAGAATCAAGAAGAAATTATTAAAAGCATAATAACTGAATTACTATAGCTAACAACTGAAAGCGTAAATAACCAAGAAAAAGTAAATAAAAGAAAATAAGTGTTTAAGCTAAAACTACTCAAAGCCCTCTAATTCTCTTCACCAATTGCCTTAAATTCCCCGGCAACGGCGCCAAAAACTTGATGCTCACTGAAATATGACACCGCAAGTGTACGGGTCGCAGACGTAGTACGTGATGAATCAAAGTCGTTCCCTCAGAGAATTAATACAATTGGCGATTAGGCATTAGAGTTCTCATATTCATTTTAGTTAAAAAATCAATTTGCAGTTGGATTTATAAGAATTACGTAAATGCAAATAATAAACGATAGTTGTAATTGAAAGTATGCAATTAGAAACACCTTAGGAATTTTAATGCCCTTTATATCAACTGTCGATTATTTCCCTTTTAATTAAATAGCTTAAGGCAATTTTTAGAGTCAAGGTTGAAGTAGGTGCAATTGTCTTTCGATCCAATTAAACCCTTATATCCACTCACTCTTGATGTCTCAAGGAATGGTTAATAATTGATTAAGTGCAGACTTTCTTTCGACTACCTAGGGCCCTTAAGGATATCTCTATCTCAAGTGCAAATTAGATTATATCTAATCCTAAGTTGTTTAACCAATGGTCTATAAGCAATTTCCTTCCTTCAAAGGTTAATTACTCAATCCACAATCAAACTAAAGGAGGCCACCCAATAGAATGAAATATACTTCAGATTAAACACTATAAATTCCAATAATCCGCATAATTAACAAGGGAAAACAATCTCCACAGATTAAAGGTTCATAAAATCCCTAAGGATTACAAACTCTAGCCGCTCATGGCTTGAAATCCACAGACAAATTCGGCAAACATGTTAACTATCATCAACTAAGAGGGGAGATGGAATAGAAACACCTAATCGGAAGGAAAATCGATAGAATTGATGAATTCCCGATCAAATTGAAGCTTCTCCAATACCCTTGATGCGTTTTCCTCTCTCTTAGTCGGCCAGAACTTCCTCTGTATGCTAAATGAATGAAACCCTAGCCTTTCCCCATCTTTTTTAGCTTGCTAAATTAAACTGTGTGTTTTAGGGTCCGATCTCGCTATGGCGAGGAGTGCTTCTCGCCATAGCGAGATCTCATAAGTTTCCAGATTTCTGCTGTTCTCGCTACTGCTGCACTATGGCGAGTTTCTCCCTGGAATTTGTATTCTTCGTGACTCCGTTGTGGCGAAGTACCTCACTCGCTATAGCGAAAGTGTGTTCTTGCCATAGCGAGTTGAATCCTCGCTGTAGCGAGAATGCTTGATCCACTGGTACTTTCTCACTTTTCAGCTTCCTTATCTTTTCTTAATTCTTTCTTTCTTCTTTTATTTTTCCTGAAATTGAAATCAATCATAGAGTGAGGCTCAAACTGCTAAAGATAATACAATAAAACACTCTCTTTATTTTGTTTGATTGAATTCATTTTTAACTCTATTAATCAAGAAGAAAGTACTTGCCTCCCTAATTTGATCTCAAATATAATCCCTTTTTATATCATAAATTAGGGAGTCATCACATAGTTATAGGAGTGAATTAAATATTTGTTGTCCACGATCATTTGTATCGAAATTACCTATCAATAATAATTTGTTTAAATTGATGATGTTTGACTTGTTGATGATATATTTGCAAGTTACATATCACCTTTGCATGATTTAACTTGATTATGTATGAATTGGTAATCATTAGTTTGAAAGTGATAGTTCACCTATGTCTGAATTGAGTATGAATTGTTAATTATCAGTTTGATTTATTAGTGTTACATTACTGACTTATGATTTGATTTGATTTGCTCTGACTTATGTACCTGTGATGCATTACCATTGGCAGATATTTTAGTTGTTGGTGGCCATTGTAAACTTTCACCTGAGTGCTATTTATCCTGAATCAGAGATGAGTCTCTATTATATTTGCAGTCTTACCACGTGTCCTAGGCTGTTTGGCAAGGAAAGGTAAGTTAAAAGTTTGCTTTATTGTCCATTTTTGGTTTAACTAAATTAATGACATTTTCTTTAATGCAATGACACAAGGAAATAGAATTCTATGTATATGGTGAATAGCATAGGAAGATCATATATTCGATTCTCTTCTAGCTCTTGTCCTATATCTTATATAGGCTGATTTTTATGTGTCTCACGACTTAGCCATTTTGACTTCAATGCTGTACCCGCATCATCCTTTATTGAGTAGTGGCGACCAGAGATGCACATAGTCTACCTTATTAGGGGTCAGTGTACGATTATACTGCAGGACGCCACTATCCAGTTGGGTCTACCTTACACAAGGAATGCAGTATGTGGACAGACAGACTATAATTGGTTACTTGTTTGCAATGAGCTGCTTAGTGTGACACCGCCTCAGGGGATATTAGATGGATAGAGGTTGAGCGTTCTTTAGTTGGCATAGACATTCGACAACTTGCCAGATGATGCAAATAACGATATTATTCACCAGTTCACATGAGCATATATCCTGCGATTGATTGGGGGATACTTGATATCAGATAGGATTGGACATAAAGTTATGTTAATGTATCTTCCGTTACTTACTGATTTTGTAGAGACTAGTCAATATAATTGGAGTTCAACCGTGTTGGCCTATTTATATAGAGAAATGTATAATGCCACCCATTATGATGAGATTAATATAAATGGCTGCCTAACTTTGTTTCATTTATGTGCACGGGATCGATTCCCCCATCTTGCTCCACAAAGGCCCTCACAACTCGACCTGTAGATGGTTATCTACTCCATTAGACCCCCATTAGGCTTCAAGTATAAACTAACATTTTTTATGATTTTTTTATTTTTTGATAATTAATAAACTAATGTGTATTCTCCCATCCCTCACAAATGGCAGTATGTTCCACAATATCTTTGGGTAATTACAAATGTTTTGCAGCAGTATAGGATACTATTAGATCAAATGAAGGATGATGAGGTTTATGTTTGTGTATTGT
The DNA here is from genome assembly GCA_026724425.1 of Erythrophleum ivorense. NCBI lineage: Eukaryota > Viridiplantae > Streptophyta > Magnoliopsida > Fabales > Fabaceae > Erythrophleum > Erythrophleum ivorense. Next base: position 43,738,845 of record JAIUCV010000005.1, read on the forward strand.
CTTGTTTTCTATTTTATCATTATAACACGAAGTAACCATCTTCTTTTTATGTAGGTAATTTGGCTTCCATATGACACACCGGAGGTCCTTCAATTGATCATTGAGTATTGCTTAGTGATGCCCTATATATGGCGTGCATCTGTCCCTATACTATGCTTTTGGATTGTTGAATGGTATCACGCTGACTGTGATCTTCGTCAGTTCAATAAGATGCAGTATATCCCGAAAAAATCATTCAATATAGGATCGCTGCATACTCTTTAATTAAGAGGAAAAGTTCATAAAGACTAGTAGAAAAAGTACATAGTTTTCATTATAGCTTGGAATTCATGGCCTCAAGTAGTAAGACAAAACGATCATACTAATAGACCACTAGATCGCATGTCGGACTATATATGTTGTTACTGGTGACATATGTGACAGTGGATCCATCCTACTAGTGATTCTCAAAATTTTGTGATATGACTTTTACATAGTCTTCATCTTTTTATTTTTTCTCCATATATATATATATATATACACACACATGTGTGTGTGTGCATGTGTGTTATTTTTAATAAATGATTTTTTCTTTCATAGGCTGATATGTTAGAAAATTTATACAAATTTGCTATCATTGACTCGCTGATGCTTATCTATAGGGATTTTAGGCAGAGGGTGAGCAATGATATCTAAACTATGTTACGTGCTCTAGGGGAACATAGAGATATGCTCATCTCTTAACCAACTCCACCGGCACTTAATCTATCCAGACCTCCAAACCCATATGCGAGACCAGGAAAGCGAGGCCATAGGTTTCTCTCATCCAAAGAACCAATGTTTGATAGTGACATTAGTGGAGTTCATGCAAATATACTATAATCATTTTACATAATAGCCCCTATGCAAGGAGAATACGATTGTGCTAGTCTTTCTTTTGTTTTACCATAGATAGTCGATGGAAATATTGGTTCTTATTTCTTTTCACCATTCACAGATGCTAACATTATAGATTTATCTTTCTTTCCAACTTATTATATACCACATTGCCTTCGTTCATTTATATGGAGTTATCCTTTTCCACACCACCACCACAGCCAATACAATCTAGTGGAGTATCATTTACATCATTGTTTACAAATCTAGCTATATTTAGTACTGAGTATAGTAATACTTCTTTTGCACAATGGCATCCTACTAACCTCAACAAGGCTTCTTTACCTCAAATCAACCGATTTCGCCTATTTAGTCCCCTCAATGGAATTTTAGTTCTCAACAAATTTGTAATCAGGTGAAGATCGTCCAAAGAAGAAGATGAGGAAGAACATAAAAATGACGTCAATAAGGATGAATAGTAAGAGCAATAACAACCACAATACCGTCGCTCCTAATGAATAAGGAGAAGATTTTAGTGTGGGATAGATAGTCATTACGGCTAATGACTACCTATTATTTTTTCAAATTTAATACTTATTTGTATTACTGAATTATACATTTAAATATATTTTTCACAGTACTTTATTTTCTTTTTAACTAACATTAATTTATCGAAAAATCAATTAATACAATTATATACACATCCACATAATATATATTATAACATTATTATTATTTAATTTTAATTTGTTATATTTTTAACAAACTTAACTAACAATTTAAAAAATTATATTTGTATAGACGACATTTGTAAATAATAATATTAAATTAATTAATTTAATTACTTTATAAATAATATTAATTCCTTTGCATAACTTTAATTTTAAACACATTGTTATATTTCATTTACAAAAATTTAATTTTATACATTAAAAATAAAAAATATATCTACAAATTTTTTAAAAATTAATTCACATTTTTCAAAATAAAAATATTTCACAACTACAAGATTAAAAAAATTATATATACAAATTAAGACATTATATTCTTCAAAATACAAATGAAAAAATGTTCTTTATAGTTGAAAAAATTTTATATCATTTTAAAAGATAAATAAATTAAAAAATAATTTTAAAAATAATTTTATAATTTTTTAAAAATTCTTATTTGAACATTTTAAAACTAATTACTTAAAGTTTAATATCTACAAATTAAAAAAAATAATTAATATTTCTCAAAACATAAATATTTCATGACTATAAGATTAAAAAAAATTATATATACAAATTAAGAATTATATTCTTCAAAATACAAATAAAAAAATTTTATATAAATTTAAATAATAAATATATTAAAAATTGATTTAAAAATAATTTTACAAATTTATTTTAAAAATTCTTATTTGAATTTTTTTTTAAAAAATTATGTAAAATTTAATATCAACAAATTTAAAGAAAATTAATTAATATTTCTCAAAACATAAATATTTCACAATTACAAAATTAAAAAAATTATATATACAAATTAAGACATTATATTTTTCAAAATACAAATAAAAATTTTTTCTTTATAGTTGAACAAATTTTATATACATTTAAATAATAAATAAACTAAAATTGATTTTATAAATAATTTTACTAATATTTTTAATTCTTATCTGAATTTTTTAAAAAAATTATTTAAAATTTAATTTCTACAAATTTAAACAAAATTAATTAATATTTCTCAAAACATAAATTTCTCACAACTACAAAATTAAATAAATTATTTATACAAATTAAGACATTTTACTCTTCAAAATATAAATAAAAATTTTTTCTTTATAGTTGAACAAATTTTATATAAATTTAAACAATAAATAAATTAAAATATGATTTTAAAAATATTTTTACTAATTTTTTTAAATTCTTATCTGAATTTTTTTTCCAACAATTATTTAAAATTTAATTTCTACAAATTTAAACAAAATTAATTAATATTTCTCAAAACATAAATTTCTCACAACTATAAAATTAAAAAAATTATATATACATGTTAAGATATTATATTCTTCAAAATATAAATAAAAAATTTTTTAGTTGAAAAATTTTTATATAAATTTAAACAATAATTAAATTATAAAAATTTTAAAAATAAATTTATAATTATTTTAAACTTTTTTCTGAACTTTTTTTTAAATCATTATTTTAAATATTTTAAAAAAATAATTAAAAAAAATAAAATGGGGCTCCCTTAAAATTCAGAATACATTTTTTAAAAAATTAAAAATGGGTCCCATTGTATTTTTAAATAAAAAAAATGAGGGAGCTACAGGCTCCACATTTAAAAAAAAATTGTTATATATTTCAAGAAAAAGTTTCTACTATTATATATATGTTTCTTTTGTTTTTTTGTTTTTATATATATAAGTAAAAATACCCCATTACAATTAACTTAAAATTTAAAGTAACAATAAAGATAACAAATAAAGATGGCAAATAATGCTATCAGTTTATTTAAAATTTATATGATATCTACTAATGCTAAAAATTTGGAGCTACAAATCTTCAACAGATTGAGTGGGGGATGAAAGACGTAGTCACTGAGGAGTGGCTCATAATTATCACTCAGTTGAACATGATATTGTTGGACTCGAGGTTTCCACGGGTTACGTCGTGGAATTCAAATTTTGAATGAAGGAAGCCAAGCCTCCTGCAGTTCCCTGCAAAACCTTTAACCGGGTAGGCCAGTTTAGATCATCATAGCATGTTCCTTTATCCCATGAAAGTGAAACAATATGCATACATATGCATATACGATTATTTCATTAGAAATCGAAATTGTAATAGCAGAGATTAGAAATTGAATAAAGAAGAAATGAAACTCATAACTAACGCGCTAGACATCGGACAATTAGCCTTTGAGAATGTATTTAGACATGACTAGCTTCTCCTCTTTGCGATAATGGAAAGCCACAGGCATCTAGTTCTGATGGAGAGTGAAGTTACAGTTCACATAAAGGAATTGACCCAACCTTAATTTTAGAACCTAAACTCATTCATCGAAAAAAGAAAGACATAAAAATGGAACACATCGATAGGCCAGAAAATAATAATTTCTTGGAGTATAGAAATCAAATCTAGATCATAATACATTTTTGGAGGAGTAGATGCAGAATTCCAATGAAAAACTTTTCTTACGTTTATAGTACTATATGAATTCTTAAATCAGAGAATGGGATGGATCTGGGGGACCTTGTTTAAAAAACCAGATCGTTTACCTGTGATCAATCAGAAGTATAAAGCGTAATTCAATACTTGAACAGAAGTCCTGTTTTCTTTTTTAACCTTCTTAGAAGCTCATCCGCAGCATCTATTTAATTTTGAACTATTTATTATTCTAAACAAGCTAGTTCAATCAAGAATGCAGAAAATTCTGGTTTTCTCGCATGCAAGGTAGCTTTCTGTAGAATGCTACTCCGTCGAACGGTGATCTACAATAGAAGTAGATCTGCATAGGACATGGGGTAGCAGTGTTCTGATGTGCACTCAAATAGCCCAGTCAACAAGAGATTCGACATGACGGTGTACATGGGCAGGATCGGGTCAAGGCAAGATCAAGGCAATGCTTGGCTCGAAGTTCGGTCCGATTAGGGTCTTGAGCGTATTTTTATGTCCGTAGCTTGAACCTGCCCGAAGACGTCTGATTTTAAGGCGGGTTAGAGCAGCCCGAGACGGCCTAAATAAATAGGGCTGTATGTATATAGGTAAGATCAGACTGAACATCTAGTATATCCGATACCTGACTTGATTAAGACATGAAGCTTGTTTTTATACCCGTGGCCTTATTCAGCTCTAATAAATCTGATTTATGTTGGGATAGGGTGAGTTAAAACCGTCTAAACTAATTTTTTTTTTATGAATTGATACTTGTAATATAAAAATATTTTTTTTACAAATTTATAGGCATATATTTCAAAACAATGGACTTTTAAAACTTTTATATTTGTATCAGTAATAAAAAAAATAGTCTAGTATTATCAAATAAAATATAAGATATACTAACATAATTAATTTTAGGTAAATATTTTTTTTATTCAACAAAAGAAATGTTAATAAGCATTCATATCAATGATAAAAATAATTAAGAAGTAAAGAATATTTACATAGGTAATAAAAACTGCAATATGCAAAGATAATTAAATGAAATAAAAATTAAAAAAATAAGATGACAAAATATTAATAACTAAAAAAAAATAACTATTAGAACGAGTTGGGCAGAATATACCTTTGCTCATAATCCAGTCTAGCTCAAAATAGTCTTGTTTAAAGTTATGTCCATTTTATATTTTTAACCCGACCTGATCGACCGATCGAAAGTGTTTTAGTCCTTTTCATGTGTCAGATTAGTTCAACTGTTTGACCAATTTCATGTAGTGGACATTGCTACAGGTAAGTGGGTAGTTGCCAATGTGTTGACCGCTTGCATAGTGGGCTATGATAGACGTTTGTTATAATACTGAAAGTTTAAGCCTCAAATTATATAGTCAATACTCAACAGTGAGCCAAAGCAGGTAGGTAGCTTCGATTTACAGTTCCAAAGGTTGGCTTTTTCAATAGAGTTGCAGGTTTGTTTTCTAGGATCTTGGTCTTCATATGTCAAAAACTGAAACGCTTCAGTCTTCAGCCATGTGACTTTCCCTTGATAAACGGCTCCATATTGGAGTAAAAATTCTTAGTTTAATGTGGTTTCGCATTGCCCTTTTATGCCGGGATGTTCCAAAAGTTTCAATTTTCATAGTTTCAAGGAATCCGCTTGTTCTGAGTCTCCCACTTCATGTCACAGTTAATTTTCTTCACTGAATCTTATGCCTGTCAAGTTGTGTCTCGCGGGCAAAAACTGAATATTCTGAATAAAAGAAGAAAAAGAAATCAACGAGTAATGTTAATAAACGCATATTTTATATCTTAAAAAATATGGAATTTTGTCCCATAATTTGTGACACAATTTGTTTTCATTTAAATAAATAACTGATGTTATATTTGAATAATCAAAGCTCCCAATTTAATTATTTTAAATTAGAGTAAAGTATTTTGACAGTTTTTATATTTAGTATTAAATACACAATTTTTAAATCTGTTTTGAGAGTTTATAAAATTTTTAATTTGTATTTAGAAAATATATTACAACTTTGTTCATTTCACAAGTGATGTTATAATAGATTCATTAAATGATATGTTAAATATCAATTAATAACAATTTGTTTTAAGAATAACGATTAAAATTATGGAACAACATCTATATTTTCAGAATAAAAATTTTCTAAGTTACCCCCATTTTTAAACCAAAAAAATTCACATTCTTAATAATTTTTTGATTAATTTTGACTACAATTAAAATTTAAACTTGAGTCCTTTAATTCCAAATGACAATTCCAGCACTACTAAACCAAATTTTATGGGTACCTATTTAATACTAAACTCAAAGGATGTCAAGATACCCTTATTTTATCCATATCACTAATACAGATCATATTCCTTATTTTATATAACTAAACTGAATCCGAGTTTTATAATCTTCCTAAGATACAAATGAATGAAAACCCAACTATACGGTGATTTATTTAACAGAACAATTCAAAATAGACATCTTCTGTGTTGGGTTCATACTTAAACCATTCCATATTCTGGTTGCCCAAAGAGTTTCTTGGAAATGATCGCAAGCTCTTAAAGCCATGTCAACTGACAAGCTAATTAAATCCATAATCCCAAGAAGATATTGATAAATTAATGAAAGATCATGAATGGGAATCGTTTTGTATATAAAACATGACAAGAAGAACCCCTTAGATCAAACTAATAAGATCAGATCAGAAACATCACATGTGCTTAGTTATTTCTTGTAATTTCGTCAAGAAGATCCATCCCTACCAGGATGCACCTGTATATATGCATGAAGCTTGAGAATACTTGATAGGATTTAAGAAAGATTAATCTTAAGCAAAAATTTTATTGAAATTTATTATCAGATTCTTTAATAAAATTATAACATAAAAAATATTTTTTTTGAAGACTCAATCAAGTGGCGGTGTAATAAAATTATTCATTTATTACATTTTAATTAAAAATCATATAACAAATACGTGAAAATCATACCTAAATTTCATCCATTTAAGAAACATACAAGCACCATAATTAATATGGATTTTTAATGTTAATTTATTCTGATGTAATTAACTGTGGCGTTTTTGCTCTCTGATCACGTGCAAGTCCAAAAGGGTGTCTTGTCTCTTTTTTATTTCCGTTTATGAAGCTAAGATTGGGATTGGCAGTGGTGCACATGAAGGTTGTCCCAATTCCTGGTACCTCTTCTGACATTGCTTCCATAAAAAATTGACTTTGGAACAGTTTCTGTGAACATTAAGGTCGACATCAAAGTTGATGAAGCTCATACTGAACCCCGAGAGAGAGAGTTAATTCATGTCCCGACTGAAACAAGTAAAGAATAATTAAAATAATGAAACTCAGGAAGAGATCTTTTCTGCTAGCGCGGATCACTCAATGCTGCCTAACTTACATGTGCATGAACATTTGCAGGGGTGATCGATGAGTTTGGCTTATAATATTCAATTGAATATATTTACTCATTTCATGGAAATTCCAACCCAACTCTGGATTCATTTAACCCACTTGACCATCTTCAAATTTTTTTTAAAAGTAAAATTGACATTTAATTTTTTAAAAGATTACAAAATTTTCAATTTAAATCCTCCTAAGCGCATGCAAACTTCTTAATTTTGTCCCCCTAATTAATTTAATCCTCTAGTTGTTAAACTGACTCAAAATTAATTAATTTAGTTTAATAAAATATTTATGTGACCATGAGAATAATAAAATATTCATGTTAAAAATAAAAAGAACATTATAATCACTCAATTCATGAACTTTTTGAAATTTTGTTTTTAATATTAAACATGTCTATATCATCACATAAGAGTTATATAAGCATTCTATGATGTGAAGTCAATAAGTCAGTCAAATTATGTGAATTAACGAACAAAGGAACTGAATTAATTGAAAAAAAAAATTGTAAAAGATAAAACTGAGAGACTTAAACTTTGAAATACTAAGTTAATAATTTTGTAATCCTTGAAGGATGAAGTATAGAATTTACTATTTTTTAAAATTAAATTTCATTCAATTCCTTTGTAACCCGTCCGTCTGATTTGACACCCTTCCTTCCCCTCTCTCAGTCATGTTTCCATTTTTTCCATCTTAAACTGCAACCTTTCACAAACTCTCTCTCTCTGTTGTCTTTCATCTCTTCTTGCTGCTTTAATTAACCATGATTACCGGCAAGGATATCTACGATGTTTTTGCAGCTATAGTGCCTCTCTACGTGGCTATGATCTTGGCCTACGGCTCCGTTCGTTGGTGGAAAATCTTCACGCCTGATCAATGCTCTGGCATAAACCGATTTGTCGCCGTTTTCGCTGTTCCTCTTCTCTCTTTCCATTTCATATCCTCCAACAACCCTTACGCTATGAACTACCGTTTCATAGCCGCAGACTCTCTCCAAAAAGTAGTCATCTTAGGCACTCTTTTTCTCTGGAATGTTTTCACAAAACACGGAAGCCTTGACTGGAGCATCACACTCTTCTCACTATCCACCCTCCCAAACACTCTCGTCATGGGAATCCCTCTTCTCAAGGCCATGTACGGAGACTTCTCAGGCAGTCTCATGGTTCAAATTGTAGTTCTCCAAAGCGTTATTTGGTACACTCTCATGTTGTTCATGTTTGAATACAGAGGAGCCAAGCTTTTAATATCCGAGCAGTTCCCTGAGACTGCGTGCTCTATTACTTCCTTTAGAGTCGATTCCGACGTCGTTTCGCTCAACGGTAGGGAGCCGCTTCAAGCCGATGCGGAGATAGGAGAAGATGGGAAGTTACATGTGGTGGTTAGGAGATCTGCTGCTTCTTCCATGATTTCGTCGTTTAATAAGTCTCATTTGATGACTCCCAGAGCGTCTAATCTTACTGGGGTTGAGATCTACTCAGTTCAGTCGTCGCGAGAGCCCACACCCAGAGCTTCAAGTTTTAATCAGACCGATTTCTACGCTATGTTTAATGCTAGCAAAGCCCCGAGTCCCAAACATGGCTACACCAACAGTTTTCAGAGTACTGGTTATGGCGATGTCTACTCGTTGCAGTCGTCCAAGGGACCCACGCCGAGGACGTCGAATTTTGACGAGGAGATGCTGAAGATGCATAAGAAAAGGGGAGGGAGGAGCATGAGTGGTGAGCTTTTTAATGGTGGATTGGTGTCTTCTTACCCTCCTCCGAACCCTATGTTTGCAGGGTCTAGTACTAGTGGTGGCGGCCTGAGGAAGAAAGATAGCGGCACTGCTTTCGGTGGCGGTGGCGGCGCACCAAACAAGGAGTTACACATGTTTGTTTGGAGCTCGAGTGCGTCCCCGGTTTCTGAAGGGAATCTGAGACATGCAGTTAATAGAGCTGCTGCCTCTACTGACTTTGGAACCGTCGATCCTTCCAAGGCTGTTCCACACGAAACTGCTGCCTCTAAAGGTAACATATGAAAAGTTCTCGGTTCAAATTAGTCCCACAAGTATGGATTAAATCTGGACCATTCATCATTGTATGCATATATCCCACATGTACACAAAAATTGCTCGTAACATATACAGCCTCAAAAAACATGTTTATCCTTTGCCCGCGAATTTCCGGTTCTGGCTTGGGCTTATATTCAAGTTCCAACTGGGGACTGTGTTTCTCCTTCAATGCCGGCCCTTGTACTTCCCAAAATTACTCAGAAGCATTGATTTTTAAAAATGAAATCTTATTGTATTTGAATTATATTGGAACATTATATATCTTTTCGTGTTTAATGTTCAAAATTAGCAATGTCGTTAATTTAATGTAGATGTTTAATGTTTGGGTGCAGCTATGCAGGAATTGATTGAGAACATGAGTCCTGGACGTAAAGGAAGCGGAGGGAGGGAGGGCGAGATAGAGGAAGGAACAAAGTTTCCGACGAGTGGCTCTCCTTACACTTGCAAGAAGAAGGTGGACATAGAAGAAGACGATGGGAACAAGAAGCAACAGATGCCACCTGCTAGTGTCATGACAAGGCTCATCCTCATCATGGTATGGAGGAAGCTTATAAGGAATCCTAATACCTATTCCAGTCTCTTTGGCGTCGCTTGGTCTCTCATATCCTTCAGGCATGTCCCAAAAACCCACTATCTTTGGACCTGTTTAAAATTATTTTTGTTTTAATGTTTTCAAAACATATGTTTTTAAAAATAAATTTTTAAAAATTAAAAAATTAAAAAATTTATTTGAATCATTATTTTGAAAAGTAATTATTTTTTATTTTTTATTTGATTCTGTAGAATAAAAATTACAAAACACTTAAAAAATATTTTGAATTTTTTATTTTTGAAAATAAAATTTTATTTTTTTGTTTACAAAACACTTCATTAAAAACACATTATCAAATAAATTTTTTTATTTTTTTATTCTTAAAAACAAAAAAATTGTTCTACAGAATTAAATCAAATAGGGCCTTTGTATCTATCTTAGGGAAAATATGTAGGCCATTTCGTAATTCTTAGTTATTTTTATATAATTTTTGTATAATATTTATTATATCTTTATAATTATTATTTAAAAATATTTTATTATTTTTTAAAATAAAGATACCAAAATTATATTTATTTTTAAAATTATTTTTTTATTATCTTTACAGTTGATTCTTTTTATGTCTTATCATTTATATTTTAATAGATAAATTAATATTATTAAATTAATTTAAACTTCAATTTAATTATAATTTAAAACAAAATTAGATCAAGACACAACTAAACACTTTTATCCTTTTAAGGTATGAGACTATGAGTTATTAATTATCACATCAATATCACATGATGTGGAAGCCATGCAGTAAAAGGTTGAACGTATTATAGTTAATCAGTAAAAAAAAGAACAATATTAGAATTAGATCTGCCTAACTTCTGTGTATTTCTCTCTCTATCTCTCTTCTCCTCTGTATATTAACCCTTCAATGGTTACTTTGATTGTGCGTAGGTGGAACATCCAAATGCCGACTATTGTGAAAGGTTCCATTTCAATACTATCCAATGCGGGTCTCGGAATGGCCATGTTCAGTCTAGGTATTTTAATTAAACTTCCCTCCCCTGTCCCCTCTCTCCCGCCCCTCTTCTTTCCTTTTCTTTTTTTTTTTAAAGGCTAACGTCCTCAACAAATTAAATATCACCATCTGTGAGTTAAACAGGGCTGTTCATGGCATTACAACCCAAGATCATAGCCTGTGGAAAGTCTGTGGCTGCATTTTCTATGGTTGTCAGGTTCTTGACAGGCCCAGCAGTGATTGCTGCAACATCCATAGCCATTGGTGTTCGTGGAGTTCTTCTCCATGTGGCAATTGTTCAGGTAATAATTTTAAAAAAAAATTAGGTGCAGTTTTAAAATTTTTATTCTTAAATTCTTTTAATAAAAAATAAATAAACATTTTTTTACAATTCAGCGTAAGATGATTAGATTATTTTTTTTTAAAAAAAATTCTTTTTCTACATGTTATGCTTGATTTGAGAAATTATAAGCACCCCAGGTATTTATCTAAATCTTGCCCATAATTAAGTTAAACCCACTAATTTGGTGCGATCATCCGCATTGATGAATCGGATCTCATCAAAAGTCATTCACATGTTACCAAAAGAAAAATCCCACTAATTAATTATTCTTCACTTCATATATATTAGCCGTTTGTGAAAAGGATTATAATTTCCTGTTTCATTCCCAGGCCGCGCTTCCCCAGGGTATCGTTCCATTTGTGTTTGCAAAAGAATACAATCTCCATGCAGATATTCTTAGCACTGCGTAAGTACTATAAATTATTTTCATTTTTTAATTTTATAAACAATAATGCAAGTCCATAATACAATGTCAAATTAATTGCAGCATCAAAATCATTATGAAGGAAATGTTTTTTGGCAACGTTTTGCAGGGTTATATTTGGAATGCTGGTTGCATTGCCCATCACAATACTCTACTATGCTCTTCTTGGACTGTAATATACATATTCTGGCAAGTAGGGAGGAGAAAAAAAAAGGTAGAAGAGAAATATGATAGTGTAAGTAGATCCAAGTCTGGAAGAAGTAGCGTTTTGAAGACATTGGGTTTAATTGTGAAGGAAGCAGAAATTAAAATATAGATTACTTCCATATGGATATGACAGACGAGTTTGGTTTCCTTCAACATATTAGCCCTCTATGACCTTATTTGTTTATTTTTGATAGATTAATCCATCATTAGTTACCTAGGTACAATGTATGAAGCACGAGAGGCTAATATTTTTATTTCTTTGTAACACAAATATCAATGTAGCAAATTGCTTTGCTTTTTATTTTTTGTTGAATATAAGTATGGATTGAATCATGGAAATCAAGTTGACTTTAATTTTAAAGCCTGATCATTAAATCTAACTTTGATAATTACACTTAGAGGAGATGAATAGGTATAATGTATAGAAAATAAAGTAAATTGAAATTTTTTGCTCTTACAAAAATGAAGGATCAAGTGACCTTCAAAATCTAAATGTACATAAAGTGAAAAACATAAACAGTATTTAACAAAAGGCCAACGAGCTCAAGAGGAGGCAAGCAGATAAGTATATATATATATATATATAATAAAGCAACAAACTTCACTAAAAATGAAAGACGATAATGTCAATCAGATTGAAATGCCAAAATGAAGCGAGCAAGATCAACATATAGATAAACTAAACAACTGAAACAAAAATCCTCTAAAGGTGGAGGCGATAAGCTCAACAAACTATAAATAGAAGTAAAGGGCAAGAAAATTATGCGGAGATTTATCCTAGTTCAGTTTATTTGGCCTATGTCCAATCCCCTTAAATCTTTACGGGATTTTTTTAACTAGAATCAATAAACTTACAGAGACAATGGTTTTTCTTTCATGCTCACTACCAACACAAGTTTCCAAGCTCATCTTAAATTTACATCAAGGTTTTACACAGCTGACCCTTAAACTAAATCACTCTAAATTTTATACCAAGTACAAATTCAACTCTCTTTTGAGATTCCTTTTTATACTTCAGATTTTGCTTATAACAAGTGGATTGACTATATATTAAGTAAAAATTTTATAGGAATTCAACGCACTTATTGATTTCTTTTCAACATTCTTCTTTACTTTCGCACCTGACTTCTCGTATATATATATATATATATATAGGTATTTAGCAACTCCTAATTATTAGAAACAATTTTGATTATTTAATGTTCTTTTTTGTTAGGGCAGACTTATTACGTTGCTAACATTCAAATATTTTGACCGTTGCAACTACTATCAGTAATAGAACTTTTCCCATATAATTCATTTGGTTAACTCATCATAAATGCTCTTATGAGGCTCAATACATGGGTTAGAGAAAAATTTCATCTTTACATGAAAATTAAAAACAACCACAACATAAAGCAAGTCTATTATAAACTTAGATTGTTTCATGTTGCATGAAAGCTATTACACTTTTGTCATTTGTGCATTAATAAATTTGTCATTTAGTTAATTAACAAAACTAAGCCATCCAAAACATATGATTCATAAAATTGCATCGTTAACAATTAAATAGTATAGAATCCACAAAATAGGCTAGCATATTAAATCTGACATAGTTGATTGAGACAAGGAATTAACATAATGGGCTATAAGATTCAAATGTGTTTTTAAATAAATGATATTTGGGTTTCATTATCATCAAAATTTTGGGCCTGCAACCTTGGCCCAATAATCCCCCTTTTTTATGATGACAAAACCATTATACAAAAAGTTAAAGATTGATATAAAAGTTCATTTAATGCTCCCCCTGAATCTATGCACAACAATAAAAAATGATAAGATTCGGTAAAGTCACAAAACAACCACACATAACAAAGCACAAAACAATCATCAAGGACAGAATTCATACAGATAATTCAACTATTTTGCATATTCATTCTCCCTTTTTTGTCAACAGCAAAAGGGAGGAAGACAAAAATAATAGGGCAATTAATCAAAGAAAGGGTGATAGTCATAGTTAAACAAACCATTAGGAAATTCACAGATTAATATTCACAAGTGCAGAAGAATGTGTAGAAAGAATTCAAGGCCATCATTGGCAACTATCATAGACTTATAAAATTGTTCTTAAAGATATAGGGTATCCCTAAGTTGCTGGTTAATATGGTGAAATGCCTGAGATATCCAATCAAGGAGATGTATAATGGCAAAGTCAATTTTCTAGAAGCGTTGCAAGAACTTAAAACAATAATAGGAATAGGTGAAGGAGGTGAAGGAGAATGAGGAGGTCAATGGTGTTGATCCGCAAGAAGTGGAAGAAGAGAAGAAGGTGGAGGTGAGGAGTGATGGCCAGTTACAAAAGGTATAGGTATAGAAAGTGAAGGATGTAATACCTGATTTTTTCGAAAAAGGGCCAAAAAGGTGTAGGTTCCAAAGGAAGTCCCCTAAATCAAAGGGATAATAGTCAAATAAAATTAGAGTAATAATTTAGACCCTTAATAATGAGGATTTGAAATTTGAGTTGCCCAAAAACCTAAGTCAGAAGAGCTAAGAAAATTGGTAAAAATAAGTTGGGGCACTTTTGTAATTTTTGAAAATTTTGAAAAAACTCATAGGATGGCTTTTTAAACAAAAAATTTGAGTTTTTTGAGGTTCTCAGAGGCTCTGAAAATTATGAGAACCCCTAGAATAGTTGAAATGCCTCTGGTAAGCGATTTCAGCCGTCAGTTGATTGAAAGATTCGGAATGGTTTTAAATCCAATTTGGGTAAAGTCAAAGAAAATTTATAAGTTAGAGGACCCAAATATTATGATGAAAAAGATGGTTCTCAAAGAAGAGTTAAAATGAAGTTAAATGGACAAACCATGGTTTATGGGCTAAAATAAAAAGTTAAAAAAGTGGATAACTTTACCTTTTTGATTCATGAATCACGTCCAGCCACTTCACCTTCATTCTCCATGACCTAAAGTAGCTCCAAACAGATTTAGAATGGCATCCAAAAGGGGAAGGAGAGAGAAGGAGAAAGAAGGCAAAATAGGTATGAAAATTTATAAAATTTCATGGTCTTGTCTTGACAAATTTTCTTCCCCTCTCTAAGCCCTTTCTAATGATGGTTTTATCTTATTAAAAGGAGCATGTTCATGGCTAGTCTCTTAGAAGAAGGGGAGAATTTGACCAAACTCTTGATGGCATAAATTTCTCCATGGAATAAGGAATCAAACGAGGTAAGACACTAACTAAAATGCATGCTCCTTCCTTATACTTTTCTCCCTTGTTGGTTCGGCCATTCTAGGAGCATGCTAGAGGAATATATTTGTGATTAAAACATGGTTGAATTAGAGGTTTAGAAGCAAGGGGAATAAGAATATGCAAGTAAAATCAATTAAAAGGCTTTAGGATTCAAGATATGGAAGCTAGGGATTTAATTGCGCCTAGCCATTCTTGAAGCTTTCTAGAGATAATTTAACTTATGTAAGAATATGAATGAGTTCTCAAGACATCTAAGAAGTCTTACAAGTAACCATTCCTTCAAGAAAAGCAAGCAAACTTCATCGGTCCAATTGCTCTTTTATGTCTCAGCCTAGACCACTTAAAACATTGAGGGAGTGTTTTAACTTTTTCTAAGGTTAGAAAGGGATTACATATGATAGATGAACATTAGAGGAAGCATTAGAATGAATTTAAGAAGCATGGGTTATGAGATGGAGGTTTAGGTTCTATTTTAAGACATTAAGAAGCAACTTATATCTAAACTCCTTAAAATGAAATTTGATGACTTCAAGGAGTCCAAATAGAGTCAAGACACTTAGATTGAAGGAGAAAATGGGGCCAATATCATGATTTTTAATAGTTGCTTCATTGTGTCTTGTATAGAGCCATTATGTAGTCATATGAGAAAGTAGCCCTCTATAGATTTTGTATAAAGATAGAGCTTGTTCTAATAATTGAAATATGTCTCATTTGATGTGTCTTGGCCAAGAGAGTCAAATGCCACCTAATTCCATGAGCTTAGTCGAAAAAGGGAAGACAAGTTCAAGGAAAAAGTGTGTGACATTTGCTTCAAGGTAACTCTTTAACCTTTCTCACATACATGGCTTGGATATTTATTTGTCTTTGAATGCTTGTATGTATGTTTGAACTATGAAATATGTCTCTAGTTATTGCTTACTTGCTATGGTACCATTATACATATTGAAATGAGTTTATAAATGTATTTTGGCTTAAATAGGTATGGTAATGCCAAAAGTCCCTTAACATAGGTGAGGATGAGTCAAAAGTCCCTAAGATTGAGTGAGACAAAGTCAAAAGTCTCAAAAAGAGTAAGGCTTAGTCAAAAGTCCTTTAAAAATGGGTAAGGCTAGATTAATGTCCTTGAAAGCCTATATTTGATATGTATAATTTTACATGACCAAAAAAATATTTTATGTATGTTCATGAGAAATTTGGATGATATGCATACATTCTTTGACATATATATGCATCCATTATATATGTTTGAAAGGGTAAATAGCTATTAAGATTCTTTGAATCTTACTCTTCCTCTCCATATGCCTCATTATGTCTAGGTGAGCCAAGTGGATTAATGAATGGAGGCCAAAGGCCTTGGAGCATGGCACTTTGACAAAGAAGTAGAGAAATAAGTATTTTACTAGTATGTTGATGTTAAGAAATATACTCATATGATGTATATATAATATAGACCATTGAGCATGTTTGTAGACATGATGTATGTACCTATTTTAGAACCATATGAATGAATATATAAGTTTTGTCACTCGTGTGCTAGTATATGCATGTGTATAAATGGGAGTGATATGGTGAATATTAGCTCCATAATGATTTGAACCCATTGGCATGCTTCTATTGGCTGTAAATGTGCTTTTAGGCATGCCCAAGTGGCTATGGAATGGTAAAAAGGTGATTTGGTACATGTTGAAGCCATTTTAGACTTTAAAAGTGACCAATTTGTAAGTTAAACCAAATTGATGAGTTTTTTCATCAAATTTGGCCAACAAGTAGGTCTCATCTAAATCTTTTCATAAAGTCAAAGAGCACCTGATTTAGATTTCTAAGAAATTTATTATGATTTTTTAAAGTTGAAAAAATTTTATAGAAATGATAACAGCACTATTTATATGGTCAGTTTCTTCCTCTACGTTATTCAAGGGTCAAATGATATCCAATGCTCATAAAATTTTATAGACATAAATATGATAAGCTTTCTGCAACACTTGAGAGCACCCCAATTGGAGGTCTGTAGAAGGAGAATCGAATTTCTAAAGTTGCATGATAGTAATAATAATGTAGCTCAACCTTTGATACTATTCTATCAATTTTCATAGGCTAAATGCCATTTTCTTAATCTGGAATATTTTTATCATTATTTAACATCTAGATCTTTCCAAAAAGCTATCATTTGTATGATTTTGATTTTTTTAGAATTAGTTATGAAATTTCAAAGTTCATATAAAAAATCTGTGACAGTAACCTGAGGCAAAAAATTTTGATATGATGTGTATGGTTCCAAACCCATGAATGTTGAGATGAAATGTGATGCTTTTAACTTTTATGGTTATGTTATGAATAGAAAATGATATTGATGAGCTCATAGAGTCCCTGAAGCATAAAATGAATTAATTAAGCCTTACATAATGTAATTTAATGTCATTAAATTTGGTGTTTTCCTTGTAAATGTATGAGGTTAGGCCATGTAATGTCATGGAAGGACTAAAAGGTTAAGTTATTATAGAGGATAAAAGGGAGAGGCAAGTAGAGATTGATGAAGTATAGGTAAAGGTGGAAGAGAGGTTGGAGGAAGGACAGGAGGTGGAAGAGATGAGAGATGAGTTGATGGTGGATGAGACGTAGGTGGAGGAGGAGAAGTGTGAGAATGAGTTGTGGAAACATAAGGAATAAAAGGAGAGGGAGATGGAAGAGAGCTTGGAAGAGGAAGTGGTGTAAATGGAGAAGTTTCTAGTAAAGTGTGCGAAGAGAGAGATTGTTTAAGAGTAGGTGTAGATGGAGGAGGAGAAGTTAGAGGTGAAGGAGTGAAGGGTGGTGTACCTAGAAGAGTTGGAGGAGAGAATGATAATTCAAGTAGAAAAGCAAGTGAAAAAGATAGAGGAGCTAGTGAAGATGAAAGAGATGGAGGAAGAAATTTAAGAATTTTTTTCTTTGAAGATAAAAAAGACAAGATTAGTGAAGGAGGAAGTTCTTCATTAGATGTGAAAGAGGGAGTGGATTCAAGAGTTTGTCTTTTCTTATAAGAAAGAGGTGGAGGTGGAGGATGTGTTGGCTGGTCGAGGTGGGTGGAAGATGAGTTTGGCTAGGTGAAAGAGGTGGGGAATGCATTAGAGAAGGGTCACCTGAAGGTTCAAAAGGTGCAAGATTAAGAGCTTCTTTGATAAAAAAAGTGGCAACGTCCTTTACAAGAATTGAGGGCTTCTTCACTCTGGTCAACACAATTTCTTCTTGCTTTTAATAAAGGAAGGTTTGATAGCCCTCTTTTTTGGCTCATACTAAGAGGTGGAGGAGCTAGTTAAATATTGAGAGCCTTGTTGTACTTAAGCCGAAAAGCTTTAAGATCTACTTTGTACTTCTCAACATCATAGTTCTGCACCCATTTGGTTCTTACAAGAGTATACTTCATGTAGCACATGGCAATAGCATCACAAGCTATAAAAATCGCCTAAGAAGAGTGACATTCAAGATTTACTCCTTGTCTTTTGAAGATATGAGTGAGAAGCATCCCATAAGGAAGGCTCATCACTTGAAACGAAGTTTTGGCTGCTTCCTTTGTGTATTTGAGCATCTAAAGTTAAACGTCAATACTTTGCTATGCCATCAAGTTATATACCCCAAAATATGTATCTGTGAGATACCACATCCAAGGTTTGGATCCAAGGAAACATTATTGACCTAATAATATGTGTAACTACTCGATATGGAAATGCAAAAGCCTAAGCATTGATTTTTCTTCTAGAAATTAAATCTTTGCGCTTAATAGCAACCTCAAATGCATCATCATATGTTGCTTGCATTTGAACAGGCCAAGATTACCTAGCAAAATAATATTATGGGTCTTTACTAAGGTAGTGTTTGGTTCAATGGAGGGAAGGGGAGGGGAGTGGTTTTAATGATATGTTATTTGGTTGATTTGGAGGGGAGGAGTTTTAATGATATGTTGTTTGGTTGAAGAGAGGAGGGGAAGGATTAATGGACAATTATACTTTTATGATATTAGAATTAATTTTTTTTGTTTTTAAGATATTTTTATATAAAAAAGCTTTTTCTTATTTTTTATTTTTATTTAAAAAAACGTTTTTTATTTTTATAAAAAATTATTTTAAACCCTATTAAAAAAAATAAAATCTATATTATGTTTTAAGTGAAAGCAAAATAAGGGTAATTTAATCAAATAAAGACAAAAATTTTCTCTCCCTTCCAAAAACCCCCACTTTTAGAGGGGAGGGTTTGGAGGGGAGGGGAGGGAGTATTTTGCCTCCTCTCCCCTCTATTTTTTTCATACCAAACAAGGGAAGACCCTCCCCTCCCCTCCCTTCCCTTCCAAACCCCTCAAACCAAACACTCCCTAAAGAGTACCTTAAATATTTTCTCCAGAATGCTTATACCTACTATAATCAGTTTTCCATTTACTAAGGAACTCAAAGCATTCCCTTCTTTGACCATGACCAAATTGCAATAAAACTTACAAACTAATTCATCGTATATTGGTTCATTTACAATTACTAATGGAGTTTAACCTATGGTCTTGAAATCCAATTCTAGTAGATAGTTCAATTGGGTTAACTTAGCAAAATTCACACATTTACAAATGGCAATCTACCTGTATTGGAAAGCTAAGTATCTATCCAAGTGTTCTTAAGAGCGAAACTTTGGCAATATGTGAGAGTAGTCTTCAATGTTGGTTTCTACTTCATCTACTTTCTTCTTCCCTTTTCCCTTTGATACAGTTAATTTCTTACTTGAAGTTTCTTGAATAGAGATCCCCTTTGATCTTGTTAGTTGTCTCTGAATTGCTTCAGTCTCTTCCCAATCTAGGTCTTCATTAAATACCCTTTTTCTTTTTTATTTAATCAAATTTGTTGCAATGCACAATATCTTTTTTCAGATTCTTCTTCAAAGTCTATTATGCTGTTGACTAGAATAAATTGTTTTGGCCATAGAGATCTTAGAATAAACTTTTTTTTCCATAGAGATCTTAGAAGATGAAATGAAAAGCTATTTATATGTTGTTCCATTAGCTGTACTAGGTAACTAATTTGAATTTGATTATATTAACAAGTTAAAATTATATGAACTATGTCACTAATTTATATACATCTGTGTGTATTTCCAATTGAAATAGACTTTAGTTCTTGACTTGATGGAAATAAGAGCTTGTCTACTAGATTTTAGGTGTTGTTAATTAGGTAGTTGGCAATGCATTTATTTTATATATATATATATATATATATGTCTTAAACTGAATTTGTTGATTGAACTATGCTATACTAAATGTTCAATTGCACTTCTATTTGTTCCTCAATTAAGATAGATGTTTTAGGTACTAGCCCTTTTATTATTAGCCAATAACCTAAGTATGATAGTCTAATGGATGAATTAGAGCTATTATCTAGCAACCAAACATCTTCTCTGTTGAGATTCTTGCATCTAGTGTGATCCAAATTTTGATTCAGTGCCATTTGTATATTCTTTAAATGTGAAGCTAACTATTGGGATTGTTATCTCATTACATGACTAACTTTTCTTTCTAGAAATTAGTTCTAAAGCTAATAGAGCCAAGTTTGCAAAAAGTTAATAGATGAAATGCTTAGCTTGTGTATAGTCTGTACAAATAACATTTTTGTAAATCTTTTGGCAATGTAAGTATTCATAAATTAACATGGTTTTGGTGGCTTTGAAATTATATGTATATGTGTGTGTGTGTGTGTTTTATGTAATAATTATATGCAGATAATCACTAGCTTGGTTGTACTATTATAAATGCTAAAAATGCTATGTTGCAAAATAGATTTGATCTATATGGTTGTTTGTGTGTAAAATCGATAGTTAGGGACCTTAAGTGGCTTTGAAATTTTTGCCATATATGACTAACATCCTTAGGACTTATTTTGGAAAATTTAAGGATTTAACAACTTGGTATTAGCTAGGCAAGATAATGGATAAACAAGCCATTATTTAAAATTAAGATGTGGTCTGAGCAGTGTAGTGTTTGGGTTCTTTTGAGGTATTTAAAGGCTAAATTTTGACCTCCAATTTTTATGGTAAGTCATTAGCTCACTAAATTTGTGATCTGAAAATTTATAGAAATTTTTGGGTAGGTTAGGTCCTAAATCAAGCACTAACAGAACCATACTTAAATACTAGACAAAATTGAGTAAATTTAATAAGGAACTTGGTTCAATATGTAAACAAAGGAATTTATGTGTGGAATTTGATAGGAAAGTAAAAATCAAGTCTAAAAATTTTTTGTTCATTTGAAGTTCAATTGCTAAGGTAATTGAGTGAATTTCAAAGGAGATTGAATGCTATAGGCAAAAATAGGACAGCACTCTAAACATGCTTTGTTGATAGGTCATAAGTAGGAGTTTTTAAAAACTGTTTCTATGACTTCTAATTAACATCAAAAGGAAGCATTCCACTAATTTTTATGGAATTTAGATGTCTTTTCATGGGTTAAAAAAATTGTACAAGAATCAGGTTCGAAATTAAATTAACTTGAGTCTTGCATAGTGTTTGATCTTTTAAATATATATATATATATATATTGAAAGTTCCATCCAAGTGTTTAAATTGTGATTTGAAGTTAATGTGGTTTGAAACAAGTGGTATGGCAATTTGGAAGAGCTTAAATTAAGGGAACTTTATTGTCTTTTAGATATCAAGACCTAAAAAAAAAAAATCAAAGTTAAAATGGCTAAGAATTGTGGATTAAGAAATAGAGAAGTATTATGAAATAACTCAAAAGAGATAGAGAAAATAGAATTTAGAGACGATAGAGAATAAGAGAAATACTATTTACTTTTTTATTTATACCTCTTAATACAAATAAGGTGCTTATTTATAGGCACAAATTTGTAACTATAAATAATCCAAAAGTTATATCCTAAATGTAAAATAATAAATTATGAAGAAAGACATAAAGGTAGGAGATGAATGTCTAAAGGTTTTAGAGTTACAACTTTTAAAGAAATATGAGGGGATAGACATCCACATAATATGTATTTATGACATTCTCTTTTGGATGTCCATTTATTTCAATAATATGCCTCATTAAAACCTTACTACGTAAAAACCATGTGGCAAAAAAAGACCTAATGAAGGAAAAAAGTACACTATTCTTATGTTTTATATGCATTAAAACTCCCTCATTAAAAACACTGACAAGAAAAATCCAATGGGACAAAAACTATGTCAAAGGAAAAAAAAAAGTACAATGCGTATTAACTCCCCCTCACAACAACATCAACTAAGATCTTTAAGTTGAAGAACTTTAATATTATGGACTAACTTTTCAAATATAGCAGTAAGAAGTGCCTTGGTAAACAAATTTGCTAGATTATCACTTAACCAGATTTGTTGAATATTTATATCACCATTCTTTTGAAGATTATGAGTTAAAAAGAATTTCGGTGAAATATGTTTTGTTTTATCTCCTTTAATATACCTTTCTTTCAATTGGGTGATGCATGCAACATTATCTTTATATAAGATAGTTAGGATTGTTTTTCCAAAAGATAAACCACAAGTCTCTTATATGTATTGAATCATAGATCTCAACTAGACACATTTTCTACTTGTCTCATATATTACTAAAATTTTTGCATAATTAGATAATGTGGCTATTATAGTTTGTTTCATAAATCTCTATGAAATGGCTATACCTCCAAATGTAAACAATAGCCTATTTGTGATCGACCATTATGAGGATCAGATAGATATCCTACACCTGCTTAACCAATTAGGTCTAATTTGGGTACATTTATATAAAATAAACTCATATACATCGTTCCTATAAGATAATGAAGTACATGCTTAACTCCATTCCAGTGCCTTCGTGTAAGTGAAAAACTATATCTTGCTAATAAATTGATAGCAAATAATATATCAAGTCATGTATGACTAATAAGATAAATTAGTGCTCCAATTGTACTAAAATATGGTATTTCAGGACTAAGTAGTTCTTCGTTCTTTTCTCGAGATCTAAAGAGATTTTTGTTCACATCCAATGACCTTACAAATATTGGGGTGCACAATCGATGTGATTTGTCCATATAAAACAATTTCAGCACATTTGCTATATAATCTTTTTTATATACAAGATTTTTTTAATGTTTAATTTGTAATCCCAGGCAAAGCTTTGTTCATCTTGAGTCCTTTATTTCAAATTCTTTCCTTAAACAACTTATATCTTTTGAAAACTTTTTAAGAGTTCCAATAATATTTAAGTCATCAACATAAATGGCAATGATGGTAAACTCATTCCCAAATCATTTTATAAAAATACCTAGACAAATAGGTCATTTTTGTATCCTTCCTTCAACAAATATTCACTGAGACAATTATACCACATGCATCTAGATTGTTTCAATTCGTAAGGAGATTTGTGCAATTTGATTGAGTAATTTTTTTAAAAGTTTGGTTTATCTACTTTAGGCAAATCAAAACCTCCAAGAAGTCTTATATAAATATCATTATCAAGTGAACCATATAAATAGGTTATAACAATATCCATTAGATGCAAATCGAGTCCTTCATGTACTATAACACTAATTAAATATAAAAAAATAGTTGCATCCACCACAAGTGAGTATGCCTCTTTATAATCAATGTCAAGTCTTTTTAAAAACCTTAAACAATAAGTCGTGCCTTATATCTTACAATTTTAGAATTCTCATTTCGTTTTTGCACAAAAACCTTCATTTGTATTCAACTAGCTTTACACCATTTGGTGTATGAATTACAGGTCCAAAAAATTTTCTCTTTGCAAGTGAGTTTAATTCTGACTCAATCATGTTTTTCATTTTGACCAATTGTCTTTTTGTCTGCATTCCTTAATAAACTTTGGTTCATGATTCTCATCATCATTTATTATATCAGGCACTACATTATATGCAAAAACATCATTAATGTTGATTTCATTTAAATTCTATTGTATTCCCTTCGTGATATAATTTGTTAAGATCTCTTTATTTTCATTAATTTTAGGTATCTAAGTTTCTTCTAGAACTGAAATAGTAATTTTTTCTGAGGACTCTTATGGAGTCACCTCATCCGCATCCTTGATATGGCCATCTTGGTTCTTAGCTCTTTTTCTTTTTTAAGGAATTTTATCTTTGAAACCAATGATTCTACCACGCTTCATGCATGTATTAGATTTATTTGTAATAATAGATTGTCCGATAGGGACATCAACTTTAATTGGAGCATTAGCAGCTAGTACATGTGACTTGGTCACTCTTTTTTGGTCAGCGAATGCATCTAGTAATTTATTGGCTAAACATTGCAAAAAAATTATCTTTTGAACTTCCAGTTTACATTATTTTCTACATAGATCAAGATGAGATAATGATAATTCATTCCAACTAATTTCCTTTTCCAACTGCTTATTTTGTCCCCCTAATATTGGGAAAATTAATTCATCAAAATGACAATTGGTAAATCTTATCGTGAATAAATCCCTCGTTAATGGTTCAAGATATTTTATTATAAATGGAGATTCATATCCAATATATATTCCTAACCTTTGTTGAGGACCCATCTTAGTACATTGTGGTGGAGTGATTAGAACATATACTGCACATGTAAAAATCCTTAAATAGAAAATATTACATCCCTGACCAAAAACCAATTATAAAGAAAAGAACTTATGATAACTTATTGGTCTAATACAAATTACTGTTGCAGCATGTAAAATTTCATGTTCCCAAGTAGAAACTAGAAGTTTTTATTTCATAAGTAATGGTCTTACAATTAATTTTAAATACTTAATGAATGATTGTACAAGACCATTTTGTGTATGAATATGGGCTACAAGATGTTCAACATCAATTTTAATAGACATACAATAATTATTAAAAGATTGAGAAGTAAATTTACTACTATTGTCAAGTCATATTTTCTTAATTGGTTAATTAGAAAAATGTGCTCGCAGTCGAATCAATTAGACAAGTAATTTTGCAAATGTTAGATTGCAAGATGATAACAAGGACACATGTGACCATCTAGTTAATGCATTAATTAAAACCATAAAATATCTAAATAGTTCACATGGTAGGTGAATTGGTCTACAAATATCACCTTGTATACGTTCCAAAAAATGTAAGAGATTTATTCATAATTTTTGCTTGTAATGGTTGAATAATCTACTTTCTTTAAGAATAAGCAGCACATGAAAAATTTTTAGATTGAAGAATCTGCTAGCTCTTTAATGGATGTCCACATGAATTTTCAATTATTTTTCATATCATAATTGATCCAAGATGGCCCAACTAATCATGCCAAACAACAAACTTATCATAATCTATAAACTTTTGGTTTAAGATAGCATGTATTTCAATTGTGCTAATATATGTATGGTACAAACAAGAGGACAGTGTAGGTAATTTTTCAAGTATGCATTTGTTACCTAAAATTATACCAGTGATATAAAGGTATTTAATATTTCCTTCATTCATTGTCTTGATATGATATCCATTTTGATAGATATTGTTAAAACTCAATAAGTTTCTGTGAGATTTTGGTAGAATATAAGATACTATCAATGTGTAATTTTGTTCCTTCAAGTAATGAACATTAGCTCTTCCAGAGCCCTTAATTAAATTGGTAGTACCAAATATAATATTAACATTTGCTTCTTGCATTACTAAATAAGAAAAATACTTTTTATCCTTGAGAATTGTATAAGTAATTGCACTATCAGTAAGACATATATCTTTATTATTGACATTGTCGCCAATTGAAGATATACTCATACTTTAAAACAAAAGTGTTAATAATCAATACTAGAAAATACTAGTTAAAAATGTAAGAATATATTTGAAAGGATAATAATCTTATAAGTAAATTCTTTATTGCTTTAGAAAACACACTAAAAGAAAATTATAAGGAATTTATTTTTAGACATTTCCATCACCAATTAGATGGTTAAATTTTCCATCAGGATCAACAAAAAAATCAGCAACCTCTAAGTGAGTAACATCAATATAGCTATGATAACAGTCACCATCTTCACATGCAAAATTTATCTCTATATTTTTTTCCTTTAAGTAATTCTTGGTAAAGTTCAACAAGATGCTTTGATGTACGACAAGTACAACACCAATGACCTTTGCCACCACAACAATAGCATATATTCTCAATATGTTTATTATTTTGCTTACTTTTTTTTTGTCATTCTTTTCTTTATTTTGCCACTTCTAGTGGGAAGTTAAGTTTTTGGTACAAAAACCACGAGCATAACCTCGTCCATGATGACATCCTCGACTATGGCTACCACCATGTCCCTAACGATGAGTTTATCCATAAATGAAATGGTCGTGTGTTGCTACATTTGTTTTAGGGAATGACGTAGAGCTAGATAGACGAGACTCATGATTTTTCATCAAAAGTTTATTATTTTGTTTAGCCACAAGGAAACAAGAAATCAACTCAAAATATTTCTTGAAACTTTTTTCTTAGTATTACTATTGCAAGAGAAAATTGGATGGATGGAAAGTGCAAAATCTTTTTTCTAACATATCTTCATTGGTGATTTTTCTTCCACATAATTTCAGTTGAGAACTTTTGACAGTTTTCTAGTAATCATATCTTTCTTTTAAACTATTCCAAAGAATAGTGGGTTTTTTACTCTAAGATACTGAATTTTTAATCCTTCATGGGAATGGTGATGAAGAAAGATTATAGCTTTAACCTTATTTTGATTATAGCTTTAATCCTTCATGGAGGCTCATCTGGTTAATAGTTAGACCCTTACCTATTTGCTCTTGCTATGCTTATTTTATTAACTTCCATTTAGTCATTACAAAAGCGAGACATTCTTTGTGTGTACTAACTTCTTAACTCTTCCTCGCTTTCTCTAATCTCTATACTTACTAATTAAGGGTCTATCCTTTGGGTATTTTTGCTAACTACTACTGGGTGGCCCCCTATCTCATTACATCTTATCTTCCTCTTTAGGTTAAGATTTTCTTTTCCTATCTATCTCATCTTACCTGTGAAACTCTACTTATTACTTCTCTTAAACTTCAACTTATGCTTAGCTTAAGATACTTATCTCACTAAGGCTGTAGCTTACTATAGGTCTAATTAGCTCACACAGGCTTACTGTGAACTGTTACTTTTAAGATGTTCTTTTTCTCTTCTCTGTATTTCTAACACTAAGCTAGTCATCTTCATTTTTAGGTGTTGTTTTAAGGTGCACCCTTCTTGCGTATTCACTACATTCATTAATGTTGTTAGCCTTACATTATGTCAATTTAAAGGCTATAATAAGATCTTATCAATAAGGTCCAAGATCTTGTCAACAAGATTTTATATTTTGCAATGTGAAGATCAAGACCCTGTCAACTAGGTTTTCCTGATAGTATGTACAAGGTTTTAAGCTCATCGTATTAGCCTGTCATTCACTTTCACTCAAGGTAGCATCCTAGGTTAAAGTCAACGCCTTGTAGGGAGGTCTCTACAACCTTACTACTCTTATGCCTAATATTCTAACTTTGATTGCTACTAAATCTCAAACATTCTTAGGCTAAGTCATAGTTCATATCAACCTTTCCCTTATACTCATACATTAGGCTCGCTACTCATCTATCACTTAATTATTTTTTGGGTTTATTGACTGGGTCTTTTATCTATCGTTTATCTTGTTCATACTATGGGTCTGAACTCTTTATGCTCTAGTTGACCCCATAGCAGTTTATTTCTTAAGTTAGCCTAAATATGACTAACAAGGCCTTTTATACGGCAATACACTCCATCATCACTGGGTACTTCCTTCTAGCTACACAATCCGAGCCTCACTACCGCTATATTCAACCCACCAACAAGGCTAAAGGGTTTTGTCCCTTGCTTTATTCATTCATAGCCAAATGGTATATCTGGGCTATCAAGGCTTTATCTAATGTTTCCTATAAAATCTAGCCTCTAGCTTAAGGGAATAACTTCTAGCCTATCTAATTTCTCTAAGCATTGAGGTGTCGTGGCTGGAGGGAAGTAACTTTCTCTCATTTCTCCCCTAAATTAATTCCTGTGCAGCAGCAGTTTCACCTCATACTGCGCTGCATTACTGCTTGTCTCTGCATTAGGCAAAACATCTTGAAATGGTCTGAGTGCAATAATCAGGGAGGATTAGGCCTTCTATAATCTCTCTAGGCAAGCCTCTCTAACAGTTATGTAATAATCTCTTACTGCTAACATACGCGACTTGCTATTGATATCAGCAAGCTACCATAACTTATTGAGCTCCAGACGTAGGATCATTTAACTCTACTCTAAAGCCTCTAGAGGCTTACCTCTCCTAATGTTCACTACCTACTCAAAAACCATTCTAATATAACTCAACATGAATCATAGATATATGCCACATTTGAACACCCATTACACTTTGTATAAGCCAAACCTTACTCTGATACCAATAAATGTAATACCTTAACCTTTTAGCCTTTTCATCATCTTAGGAGACTTAGTTTACAATAATTACATGGAAAAGTCATATTTAATATAAGCAAAAATTTGCATAATGGAGGGTCTAATTAATTCCATTTATGCTTCATGAACCACATGAGTTTATCAATATCATTTACTATCTATATCATATCCATACAAGTAAGAAACATCACCAAACATCTCAAGAATCTTGGATTTGGCACCACAGTTAGAGGAAAACCAGAATTGCTCTCGGGTTCACTATTACAATTTTCTGATATGAATTTTAAAAATTCATAACTAATTCTAGAAAAAATCAAAATTAAGCAAACTATACCATTATGGAATGTTGTAGATGTTTACTAATGATAAAAAAAATTCTAGATCACAAAAATATCAATTGGATACCAAAAAATAATGGAACAATACTAAAGGTCTGTCTGCGATACTGGTACTGTCCTCCAACTTAAAAAATTTGGTTCTCCTTATACAGACCTCCAATTAGGGTGCTCTCAAGTGCTACTAAAATCTTATCATATTTATTTTATGCCTGTAAAATTTTATGAGCATTGAATATCATTTAACTCTCAGATAACATAGAGGAAGAAATGGACCATATGAACAGTGTTGTTATCATTTCTGTAAAAATTTTTCAACTTTGAAAAATCATAATAAATTCTCTAAAGCTTAAAATTGAGTGATCTTTAGCTCTATGAAAAGCTCTAAATGAGACCTATATTCGTGCCAAATTTCATGAAAAAATTCATCCATTTGATTAGTTTGTAGTTTAGCTCAAGTTTTGGTCATTTTGAGAACCATAAATGGGTTAATTTAGCACCAAATGGTCATAAACTCATTCCATAAACATTTGGGCACATCCAAAAGTACAAACACAACCTATATAAGCTTTCCAAGTGGTCCAAATGACCATGCATCTTAAAACTATTATCCTAGTTGTTCTTATACACTTATGCATCATGGCCCATAGATGTCAAAAACATACATACATACTCCATTGGTCCTAAAATCAGTACATTCATCATATATACATACTTTTGAACATACTTAATGGTCTACATTACATATATATATATATATCATATGAATACAATTCTTGACATCAATATGCTATAAGATTGTCCATTTATTTACTCCTTTGTCAAAATCTTGCTCTTCAAGTGATTTGGCCTCAATTTCTTAGTCCACTTGGTTCACCTAATCATGGTTAGGTATATGAAAGGAAAGAGTGAGATTCAAAGAATATCAATAACTCTTTATCCTTTCAAACATACATAATATATGCTAAAACATGTTAAAAAATGTATGCATGTCATACAAGCTTCTCATAAACATACATAAAACATTTTCTTGGTCATATAAATTTATACATATCAAACATAGGCTCTCAAGGGTATTGGTCTAGCCTCACCCTACTTTTTAGGGACTTTTCAATTTGTCTCATCCATTGTCAAGGGACTTTTGACTAAGTCTCATACTTCTTGAGACTTTTGACTATGTCTCACCTAATCCTAAAGACTTTTAGCTCATCTTCACCCATGCTAAGAGACTTTTAGCACCGCCATACCCATTTAAGCCACATTGCACACATAAACACATTTCAAAAGCATTATGGTATCATAGCAAGTAAGCAATAGCTAGAAACATTTCTCATAGTTCAAACATACACATAAGCACTCAATGACAAGAAAACAACTAAGCCATGCATGTAAGAAAGGTTAGAGAGCTACCTTAAAGCAAATGTCACACACTTTTCCTTGAACTTATCTTCCCCTTTTTGGCCAAGCTTATGGATTTAAGTGGCACTTGATTCTCTTGGCCTTGACATATTAAATAAGACATGAATCACTCATAGGAGCAAGCCTTAACATCATACACACACTATGGAAGCTCACTTTGTTCTAAGACTCAATTATGAATCCATATAAGACACAATGAAGCAACTATGGGAATTCATAATCTTGACTCCATTTTCTCCTTCAATCTAAGTCTCTTGACTCCATTTAGACTCCTTGGAGTCATCAAAAATTTATTTTAAGGAGCTTAACTATAAGTTACTTCTTTATGTCTCATTATGGAGCCTATACCTCCATCTCACAAACCAAGACTTTTAAATTTTTTCCAAGGCTTCATTTGATATTCTCCTATTGTATCTAGTCCTTTTCTAACCTTAGAACAATTTAAAACACTTCTTAGGTGCCCAGACCTCTCTTGGCCAAGATTATGTATTAGTTTTGGACCTATGGAGCTTACTTTATTTTCTTGAAGGGAATAACTCATATGTAACTTCCTAGAGGTCTAAGGGTCTCATACCAAGTCTTATATAAGTCTAATTACCCCTAGAAAAAATTAGATTTCAACATTTTTCTCAAAACCCTTAAATTATGCAACTTGAATTTTAAAGCTCTCTTTTCATTTTCAATT
This sequence comes from Erythrophleum ivorense, assembly GCA_026724425.1. Classification (NCBI taxonomy): domain Eukaryota; kingdom Viridiplantae; phylum Streptophyta; class Magnoliopsida; order Fabales; family Fabaceae; genus Erythrophleum; species Erythrophleum ivorense. The sequence continues at coordinate 43,769,914 of JAIUCV010000005.1, forward strand.
GCATAGTCTTAATTCTCATACTCCATAACCCTTCTTCCTACCTTAATTTGGACAAAATTCATGTAAACTTGGTTAGGTCTATGGCTAGATGAAAATCACCCAAGAGGAATAGATAAGAAGATGTAAGGAGAACAAGGAAAGTTGCCTTGATTCCAAGCCTTTTCCATGAGTTTTTTTCACTTGCTACAAGCTCCTCCTTCCAATTTTGAGTTCTCTCCTTTGAACTAGCCATAAACTAGTCCTAAATCAATCATTAGAACTATAGGAAAAGAGAGTAGAAAAAGGGAAACAAGTTTGATGAAGGAAGGAGTATAAAAAACTAATAATTTTCTTACCTTTTTACTATTCTTTCCTTCCTCTTTTGCTCCTTCTCTTGTGTGTCCTTCATAACTGGTCTCATCTCTATTTTCAAATGTCCAAAAATGTGGGTAAAGAGAGCGAGCAGAAGGGGACATCCTTTAAGAAGCCAAAGGTCACTTTTTGTAACTTTTTCACTTTTCATTTTAGTCTCTAAACTATAGTTTCTCCATTTGATCTCATTTCAACTCCTTTTTGAGAAATTTCTTCTTTATCATAAAATTTAAGTTCTCTAACTTATAAAATACCTTTGGTTTCATCTAAATTTGATTTGAAACCATTTCGAATCATTTGGTCAAAGTTTCAGTTAACCCTTTGCTGAAGTCACTTATCAAAGGAGTTTTAACTGTTCTAGGGGTTTTCATAGTTTTTAAAGCCTCTAAAAACTCAGAAAAACTCAAAATTTATATTTAAAAAGCCATTGTATAAGTTTTCTAAAATTTTCAAAAATTACAAAAATACCCTAACTTATTTTCGCAAATTTTCTTAGCTTTTCTAGTTCAGGTTTCTGAGCATCTTAAGCTTGAAATCCTCATTTTTTATTATTTAAAATTTTATCTTAATTTTATTTAACCTCAACTCATTCATTTTAGAGGACTTCCTTTTATAACTGACTTATTTCCATTGTTTACGAAGGACTGGATGTTATACACATAATGTGTATTCATAGCAAAAAGAATAATTTTATGACTTCACAATTTGGTAAACCTATGAATTAACCTCTATTTGGTCTAATAATTAAATTAAAGCTCCTTAGGTTTAACACTTTCTATCACTGTATGCATTTAAATTGTGGTGTCCTTAAGTCAATATATATATGTTAAGGTTTAAGGTTTTGAATGTAGTTTTTAGTGTGGCAAAGTGCTTTGTAATTTTGGTAAGAGGTTTTTTAACATGTCTAGAATATTTGACACAATTGGTAATATCTCACTAGTTTGAAAAAATTCAAGAATCAAGGCTAAAGTTGTTATAAAATCCAAAAATAGTAGTTGAGTTTTTTTTAATTATTATTTTGATTGTTTTGATGATTATCTTTGTTGGTTACTCCTCATTATTGTTTTTATCATGTTCAAGAAACTCAAATCCATGCAACTATAAAACATGCTTTCATTGGGAAGTTTAAAAATATTTTGCTTGAAGGCAAGGTATTTGTTATTAGTCAATGTGGAGTTGTCAAAAATAGTCGGCCTTAAAGGACAACTATACATCCTTATAAAATTAATTTTCAATTCTTAACTACAATTCAAGTTTCAAATGATGTGTTGTCTATTTCGAAATATGGATTTTATTTTTCTTCTTTTCCTACCATCTCATTGAGACATGTGGAAGAAAACTATTTAGTGGGTGAGTTTTTTTCCCCTTTTTATATGTTTTTTATAATTATATATTTTGTTTTAATGTGTTGTTTTTCTTATTCATGTTGTTTAAGATGTTATTGGAAAGTTTTTCTTATTCATGTTTAGGAGACTTTTAAGGATGGAATCACGAGGAAGCAAATGGAGATAGAGTTGGAGGACATTGAGGAATTGATGAACTTTTCAATTATATTTTTGGTGTTATTCATTGTTTTGGTTTGTTCGTTCACTTATTGTTTTTTATGCCGTGAAAAAGGTAATAAACTAATATGTACTTTGTGTGGAAACTTTGCTAATAAGCTTGCTTCCTACACCTAGAATCATGTCAATAGTCCTATTGTCTTAATTGTCTAATGGTGTAAAATTTGGGAATTTTTTTTATGTAAAAGATTCTCTTCCTGGCTTATGTAAAGTTCTTTTCCTTGCTTATTATTAGTCACTTATTGTTTGTATACGTGTATGCTAATATGTATGTTAATGCATTTTTTCAATGTCAAGGGTCAGAAGAATCTCGAATTCACTATATACATCTCAGATACTAATTAATGTTGTCATTGCAAAGGTTTATGATTTTATGTCAAGGTAAGATGAATTATTTTTGAAGATAACATGTATGAGATAACGAGGCTTTGTATCGAGCCACTTTTAATTTTGGTTATGGTATGATTGTTGGATAGGATAAATAATGATTGTGATGTATGCTCTTAGCAACCTACCTAAATTTCTATTCAAACTAGCTAGACAATAATTAATGATATGTTGTAGATTGAGGAGAGGAAGATGATCAATGAGATTAAAGAGTATCACATAATAACATTTTTTTTTTGTTAGCTTGTGAGCTTTTAAAGAAAATTCATTTAACTCTTATTACATTCCTCTTTTTTTTTTTTTTTTTTGGGTAGGAGAGTACCTACTTGATTTTAGCTACTATTGTTAACATTAAAGGAGAACATGGGAGGTATTACAACTTATGTAAGAGGTGCACAAAAAAAAGTTTCATCATATGGGTCTACATTCTACTATGAGAAATGCTAGGCCATTGTGAGTGCTATTATCCCTTGGTAATATTAATTTCCTTTGAGTAAGTAATTGATTACTAGGCATTGATATTTATGGCATTGACTTTTATTCCTTCATTTTGTACTGCTTCACACAAGGTTCAAGGTGTTGTTGTGAGTAATTAATGATACTGCGAATGTTGTATTCATACTTTTTGATTGTGAAGTCTTTAAGTTCCTTCATTGTATTAAGTCTAAGTTGTGTGACATTCTACACCTAGTATGGAAGTTGATATCATTAGCCCAAAAAAAAAAGTTAATATCATTATATACTTTAATTTTGTAATGTGATGCATATTTTGAGTTGTCTCTTTTGTTTGGCAAAACTATAACAATACCAATCAAATTCCTAAGTGGTTGATGAGTTTCTAGGGAAAAAAATTATTTTCAAGATTGTTGTGGATGAGAGAAAAGCAAGAGGCCTTAGCTCTATCTTCTTAGTGCATTATATGACTAATGATGTTGATTTGATCCATGCACATGCTTGAACTAATACTATGCAATATGATGAAGATAAGTGCCCTACCCAGAGTCTTGCAGCATCTAAAAAGGTATTATTGTGTTATAATTATGAATTATTCTCTTAGAATCCTTTTCCCTAAGGATGTAAATTCTATTATTCATTTATAGGATAAAGCAGAGTTAACAAATATTGATTCTAATGTTAGTACTATCGAGGGAGTCCTGTAAAGAGAAATTTGTCCTCCCTTCCAATAGGTGATAAGGAATTTGAAGGTCTCTTTGCCCAAATGTCATCTAACAAGAAAGCTATCAAGAAGGAGACTTCAAAAATTGATTAACAACCCATGATCATTATGATTATCGTATCTTTGTCTTTACAAGGTTACTTGCAAGTTTTATATGAGTCCTATTATGTGTGTTGTATTATGAATATGGATATTGTGTAATTTGCTAATTATGATTAATTAGTATAATTGTGTTGATTTGTTGTTCATTTCATTTACTTTTTCGTAAAAATGTTTAAAAGGTTATACTTTTAAAAGCAATACATGTGTACAAAGAGTTAACTTTATTTGATCAAGTAGAAATTAAAATATATTTAAATATAATTCTTAAAATAATAATTTGTATTTTTTTAATGGCCGATTTAACATAATTCAACCTTCTTTTCCTTATGGATCAACTGATCGAGAAGTATTTGATTAATTGAGTGTTAGTCTGTTTCAAAAATGTATATGCAAGTTGGCCAATCTATTAAAAATGGGATAGAAAAATTTAAAGCATGTTATCTACCACTTAATTAATATATATTTTATCAAACATTTTTATTATATGTTAAGTTTATAGTAATATAAATTTTATTAATATTGCAAATAAAAAAAATTCTATTAACTTTTTCTTAATAATTTAGTTTTTTTATTTTTCTATTCTACAAAACAAATAGATCTTGATACCAAACTTTAAAAAACTTGCAATAAGTATAACGAAAACAAAAGTTGTAGTAAATTTTCAAAACAAATCAAGTGATACATATATATATATATATTAATTGCATCCATACCTAGGAAATAGTGAACAATGCAATTGAAAAAGCTCATTTCTTTTGGGCCAACAAAACAAAAAAATTGCTTTTTTCCTTCAAACATGGGTCTGTATGCATGAACACTGGCCCATGTCATATGGGAAGTATCTGCCCCTTAAATACATGACTCAGTGCCATTTTAATTGATATATATATATATATAGAGAGAGAGAGAGAGAGAGAAAGCTATGATTTCAACTTTATATATTTATATACTAATTTTTAAATGTTGTTTATAGTGTGGGAGAAACAAATACTATCTTATAATATAAATAAATTATGTATTAGCATAGCTTCGTTTCATTTCATTTAGTTTTGTTCATAATATGACAAATACAATAAGATGATATTAGTTTCTAATGTAAGATTGATTTTAATTTTGACATAAACCATATTTAAATAATTGAACTTTTTATATGAAATACATATGTGTAAAAAGTTAACTTTATTTTATCAAAAACAAATTAAAAAGAAATCAATTAGAATTTGGCTAAATAAACATAATATTAAGTATAATTTAACTCTCTCTCTCTCTCTCTAGATATTAAAAGTAACCATAGCATATTAGCATGTAACATTACACCTAATTAAACTAATAATCTACATGTGAGAAGTTCTAATTGACTTATATGAAGATCTAGTTGACCTGTGTCAAGTTCTGGCACATGGATGCATCTATAGACTTCACTCATGTGAGTAGCTTCTACAAGGTGGGGTCTCTAATGGATTAGTCTGATGGTGACTACCTAGACTTGTGATAGTTTCATGATGTGCGTCTTCTTCATCTATCAAAACCTGAGTCCCTGTTAGATCTAATTAGTACTATATTCTGACAAGTATGGTGAGGATTGACTGACAAAAGTAAGTTGCCTTTGCCCAAATCTTACAAAAATCTATAATGTGTTTGTCCAAAAGTTGTTGCTATACACACATATTGAGGATTAAATTTTATAACTTGTACAAATTATTCAGACTATTCACTACTAACCCATACTTCATAACTTAAACACAAATTTTATTTTGTAGCAAAACTTAAGTTGTAGGAACAAATTTTATTGCCAAAAATTGAATCAAAAATAATTAAAAAATTGCAAAAAATAATAAAGGCAAAAAAAATTGTCCTAAAAGTAATAAAATGTGAAATTCGGAGGCTTTCAATCCAAATTTACATTGACTGTAGTATTAAATTCAATCAAAAATTCAATGGCAATCTGTCCAAATCTAATACCTCAGTCAACAAAGAATTAATACCTCAATCATGAATTCAGAACCATAGATTCTAAAATTAAGAGAAGTTGGAACCATAAGTTCTAAATTTAGCTTGTTTTTTAATCCTGCAAAATTTGCAGGCTAGTGTAGCTTTGACCAGTCAATGGAAACAATAAAATGGTGAATAAGGAATTTTAGTGTTTCTTGACACATGATAGCTTGTGATAAGTTAAGGTAGATTTTCACACATTCTGATCGGCTGAAAAATAAAATAATGATAATGTAATAGTAAATTTACAAAAATGCCCTTGAGCCATTTGCCTACAAATTGGTTTCTACTGTAGATTTGCTTCCACCCCATTTGCAATTCCCTTCTTTGCCATATTTGCTTTTGCCAAAATTACTTTGCTTTACCTTTTCTATTTAAGCTTTGCTACAGATTTAGAGCAAGTGCTACAAAAGTTATCAATTAAGCCACATTTCATAGCAAAATCTAAGATAATATATTTGTACTATTTTTTTTCTTGCGTTTTATTGTTATTATGAGAGAAGTATATATATTTTGAATATTTGTGTTATAATAATAATTTTTGTTGCATTTTAAAATATATGCATTTTTGTTGTTATAATTTTGTATAATATTGTTTAATTGTATCTAATAGTTGTTCGTTGTAATTTTTTTTATTATTGTTGTTATTGTAGATTTACATTACAGATAATGAAAAATAGTTATAGGAAAAAAATTTGGAAAAAAATTGTAAAATATGTATATTTATAACTAAAATGATATTAAAAATTAGGGTAGGGGAAGAAAAGAAATAATATTTGTAAAAAAAATAGGAAGTAATTAGTAGAATTAAAAAATTATTTAGAGAAAAAATATGAAATGAAAATTAGTTAAAATAAATTAAATGAGAAGGAAAAAATAAATTTATGTAGTTGAAAAATAAATGCAAAATATCTTATATTAGTAGTAAAAGACAAAAGAAATATATTTTATATTAATAATTACAACAATAAAGGAAGAAAAAAAATTAAATAGTTGAAAAATAATTGTGAAATATTTTATATTAATAGTAAAAGAAATAAATTTATATAGTCAGTGAAGAAATATATGTTATATTAATAATTGGGAAAATTATGATTATATATTTTATATTGATAATTACAAGAATGATGTTAGAAAAAAAAATTAAATAGTTGAAAAATAATTGCAAAGTTTTTAATATTAATAGTAAAATAAATAAATTTATATAGTTGCTAAGAAAAAATATTTTATATTAATAATGGAAAAAGTTATGGTAGAAGAAATAAAGTTATATAGTTGAAAAATAATTACAAAATATTTTATATTTATAGTGAAAGAGATAAATTTATATAGTTGGTAAAGAAATTTATTTTATATTAATAATTGAAAAAATTATGGTAGAAAAAATAAATTTATATTGTTTAAAAATAATTCTGAAATATTTTTTTATTTATAATAAAAGAAATATTTATGTAGATGTAGAATAAATATATTTTATAGTAATAATAATGAAAATTATGATAAAAGAAATAAATTTAGAGTTGTTGGAAAATAATTACAAAATATTTGATATGAATAGTAAAAGATAAAAAAAATTAGCGTGGGAGAAGAATTTTTTTGAAAAAAAAAATTAAAAAGTAATTATGAGTGAAAAAATTATTTAAAGAGGAAAAATATTTTAACAAAATAAAAAGGTCATACTGACAATAGAAAAAAGTAATTTAAAGAAAATAAAATATGTATGTATTGGATATGTGTAAATTAAAAGTAATTAAACATAAAAGAATAATGAATGAAAATATGAAATGGATAAGTAAATAAAAAAAGTCAAAAGAAGAGTAAAATATAGATATGAAAAAAATAAGTGAAAATAATTTAAAAAATTACAATTACAAGTATGCATAATCGTGAAAGGTTTATGTAAATAAAAAAAGTCTAAAATTTAGAAGTATTAATCTTTTTATGAAAAAAAATATACTAAAAATTAGTAGAAAAGAAATCAGGTTTGTAAATAATTTTAAAAAAATGTGCAAAATTTTGAAATATTTGAATGAATAATAAAAAATGAACTAAAAAAATTTGTTACAATTATAACTATCTGGAGCACATTTGTAATTAGAATATTTGAAGAGAAAAAATTGACCAATAGAGATGAGATTGTTTGCATTTATATGAACAGAAGAATTTACAAAAGTGTTCATAGTGCAACATTTTAGTATATAATGTCAAGTATATAATAGTTAGTACCAATATCATCTTGAAAGAGTTAAAACAAGCAGTTAGTCAAAAATTATGTTTTCACACTAACCATCTTGTATCTGATTTGATATATAGGCTCTCGACAATAGTAAATTTAAGATGGTACTAAGTGATTATGCTAGAAGATGATTGCGATGTGTAGAGGATGTGGTAATCACATTCATGTTTCCTATCGCAATTTAATACAATTGAGGTATTTACAAACATATCAAGTATTGACCTACAATTAAGTATTGAATTTCAGTCAAACTCAGTGAATGAAATGCTACCCTAACCTGATCAATTTTATTGACTACTTGCTTATGTTCGAAATTATCAAATCACACTAATAAAGGGTAATTTACACCTAAGTTCCTCTCGCTCAACAATGTATTGAAAGACTTTAAAAATATATTGGAAAACTTTGAAAATGTATTAACAAAGTTTGAAAATAAAGATGAGTATGACATAAAACTTGAGCCTGATTATAACAATAACAATGAAGATAATGATGATGACACTGATGATGATGATGATGATGATGCCTTTGATGTTGAACTAGTGTCCTAATATGTTGATCCTGCTATTGTTTTCTTCTAATAAGTTAATTTAGCCTTAGCAAGGGGTGATGAATTTGAGGAGGTGAAAAATCAAATGCAAATAAATAATCAAGAATTGTTCGTTGGATTAAAGTACCTAAATCAGAAGGCGTTGCGCCTTGCTATGAAATTATATTTTGTAAAGGCGTATCATACTTTTAAGAAATACTTGACAAGTAAAAAGTATGAAGAATATCGATATGTAAACTATGGCAACAGCTGTAGATAGCGGGTCAGGGCATGTAAAAAAGACAAGAAGAAGAGATTGTTTTGGCAGATTACAAGATATGAGAATCTACAAATATGTTTATTTGCGATGTTATCACAAGATTATCCAAAATTAAATTTTGAAATTATCTCATCATGTATTGTGGCAATTATGACAGTTTCAATCAGCCAGATCATCGAACAGATGAAGAGCTTGTTCAATTATGCTATGTATTACAGAAAGGTGTAGAAAGCAAAGCATAAAGTTGCCACTGTTATTTTTGGTAATAATTGAGAAAGCTCATATGCCACATTGTCTAGGTAGATGGTCACGATACAACATTTCATGCCTGGCTCATATGTTGAGTTTGTGATAAAATAATGTTCCTAAAGCACCTCTACTAGTGCACCAATTTCGATATTTAAATACATATTTTGGGCGTTCAAGCCCTGTATAGACACATTTGAGTACTTAAAATTAATTATTTAAGTCAATGGGATATTCCTCTATGACAAACATAAAGGAACACTATTAATGGTAATGACACAAGATGGTAACCGATATATTATTTCCCTCGCTTTGCTATTGTGGAAAGGGAAACACAATCAGTATAGCTCGTATTTTATCTTCGTTACCTTTTCTTAATAATGAAAAAAAAAATTCAAAAAAGCGAGTTGGTCGCTAGAACTATTGGTCTTAAAACAAAAAAGGTTACTCTTTAATTGAATTCAAATTCCAATATAAACTCAAATCAAATGTGGATTGATGTTTTGTTCGAAAACTACAACAATCCAATTTGGATTATCGTGTTGTATGTAAGAAAAAGAGAATCGGTGAAGAAGAATAAATCTTTAACCTATGCAGGCAAGTCGTATTTGGACAATGTGGTATTTGTTTGATATTAAACATATATCCATCGATTCTATCTACTATCACTAATCCATAAACTAGTTGGTAGCCACCATATGGTTATCATATTTTTTGTCTTCATCATGTGGTAAGCTACCTTCACACTCATTATAAGTCATCAAATCTAAAGTAGAAGTTGAAAAACATTGGTTTGTTTCTCTACTCTACTTGATTATACATGTCATAGATGATTAGTAACTAATAATAAAGCCATTGATTATGTTACACAGGTTATGTATACAAGCATCGGTACATCAATGAAAGTTGGCCAAAATAAAAGCTATACATGAGGAGGTAGTCAGGTGAATTACAAAATTTCCCAAAGAACTGTAGACCCATGCATATGATGTGGAAAGCCAATGATACAGCCACATGACAATGAACCTGATAGAGTGCATGAATGGCATCTTAAAGGGGGTCAAGTCCTTACCTATATGAAGAATAGCGAAGGCAATGTATTATTGGGTCAGCTAGTATTTCATGCAACGTGCTCAGCAAATCAATGTTCAGATAATAGTAGGTCAGGTTTACACTTAGACCCTGATAAAGAGGATGATGGTAAATGTATAGCGCTCCCATTTATGTGTTGTACAGATGTTCAATCGGTAAGCTACATTGTTTGAGGTTGAGGAACCATATAACCAAATAAAATCACCAATATAGTTATTGTTGCAAGGTTAACTTGACCTAATGCATATGTGATTGTGGTAAATTTCAAGTGGAGAAGTATCAGTGCCAACATGCTCTTACAACATGCGCAATAGTAGCTCTTGAGCTGTTTTACCTTGTGAATCATGTATTTCACCTTGACACCATATGTGATACATATAGCAATATGTTCCAACTCATTGGAGGACAAGAGTATTGACTATAACCAAGTGGTCCAAAGTTGGTATCTGATCTATCAATGGTCCGTGAGCAAGATCAATCTTGTTTGACCCATTATCAAAATGAAATCAATTTTAGGACCTCGGCACAACCAAGTAGATGCAGCCTCTGTAGACAAATCGAGCATAATCGTGCCTCTTGCTCGTACCACAATTCTAACCCTTAGTAGATTATTAACAAAAGTTGTAAATATTTATAAATAAGTTATATTATTTCTTCTTTATAATTGTAAGTGGATAATAGCATGATATGACATTTATGTTGGTAACTCTTAAAAAGATAATAGTTCGTTATGTTTTTTGAACATGTCAATTTTAAAGGAATAATCGCATGTTATGTTATTTGCACATGTTTGTTTTGAATGAATAATAGCACATTGTGTTATTTTGTCCATAGATACCATGACCGAAATCAGATAGCCTATTCATCCAGGTATAGAAAACGACTCATTCCTATACTTACAGAAGCAGCATATATTGCAGGCCATTTTGGATGTCAAAGAAAGATAAATTGTTTAATACTATTTCCTATTTCATTTAATTATTTTATTATGTGATTTATCCTTGTTTGTATGACCATCAGATACTCCACCCATAATGAGTTTTATATAATGATCATTTAGGTGATCTACCATTAGCCATTGTCAATTATCTTAAATAGTCTGATTTTTATGGTGGTGCATAAGTCAGTCAATTCAAGTATAAAACATCATTGGTTAATGCACTAGTATAATGATGATACCTAGAGACACATACATTTCATATCATTCGAGAAGAGTGCCCAATCACCCTTAATGACATAGTGGTGCAGCTGGGCCTACTAATTGTTATGGGTGGCATAGATTTCACTTGCCCGAAGGTATGTCAATGCCTCTTAGAAATTACATTACTAGCTTATCAGATTAATGGATAATGACTTTCCATTGCTTAGTTGCACAAAACTTTGCACATCTATCGAATGATGCAAAGAATGAGATTGCGCGTTAGTCCACTCGTGTTTATATTCTTTGTGTGATTGGAAGTTACAATATAGATCTAGTTACAGGGTTTATCTGAAATACCGACTGTAACACCATAATGTGTTAACCTCAACTAATCTCCACCTAAGCTTGATTCCATGAAATTCTAAAGAAAAAGAGTAAAACCATGGCAATTTATTACGTTATGTCAGAGTTTAAACAGTCTAAAAATTCATAATTAATTCCACAAAAATCCAATCAGGGCAAACTATACCAATTTAGAAAATTACAAATGTTAACTAGAGGGAAAAAATAAGTTCAGACTAGTTCAATAACTTTTGGATCTCAAAAACTGATGGAACAATAGCCAAAGTCAACTGGCATCCCTGATACTGACATAGAATTTCAAAAAATTATTTCTCCCTCTATAGACCTCCAATTGAGAATTGATGTGCTTCTAATGGATATAGATCACTGTAAATGTCTAGTTTCTTTTTGTAAAATTTTATATCAATTAGATATCATTTGCCCCATGAATGACATAGATTCATTTTCAGACCAATTGCACAATGCACTAACCAAAATCAAACAATTCTTAAACTTCAAAAATTTGCCAAAAATTCCATAGACCTCCAAATATTCTGAACTTTAGCTTTTCAAAAAGCTCTTAATAAGCTCTAGATTCATGCCAAATTTCAGATCAAGAAGAGCTCATTTGAATAAAAAGTGACACAACCCATTAATATGGTCATTTTTGCTTTTCATAATGCAACTCTTTAGTCTAAATAGCCCCTTTTTGTGTTTGGCACCTCTTGGGCAAGTTTACAAGTACTAATACATCACATATGAATTGACCAAATGGTCCAAACTATCATGCATCTCAAACTCACTATGCTATATACAAGAATACACATCTAGGAATGAGCTACCAAGTACCCAAAACTTGCATTCTCATTGCTTTGATTCCACAAATGGTTCATACATCACATATGCATGCCTTTACACTTGTTCACATGTTTACATGTCAAAAATAATATATACATATACACTTTGGCACTTCTTTACATCAAAAAAATCAAAACAAGCTATACAATTAACTAAGTATGCTTAACTAGACTCCTTGACTTGCACCTTAGTCTTCTTAGGCTCTATCTAACATGTTAAGATGGGAGAGGGAAGGGGTGAGATTTCAAGAATCTAAATAGCTCATACACTTATTCAAGGAAGCACTCAAGGCATATAAACATGTCAAAACATGCAAGTAGGCACCCAACCATTAAAAATCATTCAACACATGATTTACATGCCATAAAAATCATATTAATGCTAAGAATAAACTCTATGGACTTTTGGTCTAGCCTCACCTTATTTTGGGGACTTTTAAATTGGTCTCACCTTTGGTTTAGGGACTTTTGAATTGGCCTCACTCATCCATGAGACTTTTGGCCTTGTCTCACCTATTTTTAGGGATTTTTAGCTTTACCTCACCCATCACAAGGGACTTTTGGCACCATCTCACCCTTTAAGAGTAATTTTCACAACCTAAAATATAAATATATTGGTACCAATGTATCAAGGCAACATCAAATAGCATGTCTCACAATACAAGTGCACACACAAGCATACAATGACTATCATACATCTAAGAATGCAACAAGAAAGAATAAAGAGCTACCTTACAAGCCAACACAAGTCTTCCTATTTGATTTTTCTTTTCCCTTCTCGATCTCACAACTATAACTAGATAGAGCTTGAGTTCCTTGGCCTAGACATGACACATAACATGTAATTACTCTCTTGGAACAAGCCAAAGCATTATACTTATACTTGAGAAGCATACTTAGTCTATTAGTTCCATAATAGGTCTAATGAAGTTTCTAAATCTTCCTTAAAGGGAAAGGCACTTCGGAAGCTTTCTAGGGATATTGGAAACTCAAACAAATACTCAAAAAGGCTAAAGGACTCTTAGACAAAATCAGATTTTACAAAATGCTCAAGAACCCCTATTATTCCTATCTTGAAGTTCACTAACTTTTTTTCACTTACTTTGCATTTCCTAGCTCCCCACACTCTAATTCAATGGTTTCTTGATTGTTCTAGGTCAAAACTTTCCTCCTCTAAATGGTTATGGTTTTAGACATTACACCCACAAAGAAGAGCACGAAGGAAGAAGCAACCAAAGACAAGAATTCACTTGGATTCAATCTTGTTTCAAGAGTCTTTTTGCTTCCTCTAACCTTTTCCTTTGCACACCACTTTCCCCCTCTGAGTTAAGGTCAAAACAAAATCATAATACTCAGCAAACCCATGGAAAGGGAGCTTGGAAGGAGAAAAACAAAGTTTCAAGAAGAAGAAGCATGAAAATCCTTAAGGATTCTTACCTTTCTTCCTTAATTTCTCCCTTCTTCTTGGCTTTTCTTGGTCTCTCTCTCTCTCTCTCTCCAGCCATCTCCTTTGTTTTGGACAAAGCATATGTTTGTTAGAAGGAGAGAGAAAAATCTAGAACTTTTAAGAAACAAAATTTCACTTTTTCACGCTTCTTTCAGATCAATACTCGCTATAACGAAAAATAACCCTTGTTATGGTGAGCACGTATCAGATCTAGGCCCCTATTCTTACTACGGCATGCGCTATTGAGAGAAATTTCCTAGATTTTATATGGAACACCCAAACTCGCTATAGCAAACTAGTACATTTGCTATAGCTAGCTAGAAACTCATTGTAGCAAACAGGTACATTCACTATAGCTAATAGAAGTTCTGGCTATAGCCAGCAGACTTAGAAAAATTTCAGAAATTTTAGATGTTACACCTGCTGTTACTGGATGACTTTGAACAAACTGGTTATTTTAGTTAAAAATCAGTAGTGTTGGCTTTTCTATATTGTGAGCTTTGTAACTTAACTTGTAGAAATAATTATGGCATAGCTGGATGCTTAACACTGTTGCATCTATGTGCATGGGATTGATTCCCTATGCTCGCACCTAAGAGACTACTTATCCCTAACTCTCACATTGAGGAATATCTTATACTTCCACCTCTAGGTTTCAGGTATAAAATAGTAATAAAACCATGTTAACTCTATTTATTACCCATTATTTACTAAATTGTTCGTTCATTATAATAGATAGAAGAATGTTGGATGACCTCCTTGTCTTAGTGTTAGAGCCCTTCAGCTATACAGAACTTTGCTAGATGCAATGACAGATGATGAAGAATGTATTCAACTTTAACTTATGATGTAAATTATTTTTTAACTATTTAATAATTACTTACAATTCTATCTTATGTTGCCCATAGATTATATGGTACCCATACTAGCCATAGATAGTGCGAGAGTTGATTTCAGAGTACTATTTGACTTCTATGAACATTTAGATTGCATTGGTGCAACTCATATGTTTTTGGATCATAGAATGGTATCATCCAGATTGCGTTCTATGACAATTTAGTTGCCACTAGCCAATTCCTCAAGAGCCAGTCAAATTGGACTCCCTTCATAATTTGCAATTTTAAAAAAAAAACCTATATCAACTAGGTATTTGAGCATAGCATTTTCATTCAATAATGGTATGAATAGTAAGATACTATGTCTTAATCATCTATCACTGAGAAGCCCTTTGATCACACATCTGAATACATGTGATGGTGCTGGCAATGCACTCATTGATGGATCTAGAGATCGACTGCTTCTACTAGATATACGGTACAATTTTCTATAATTTGTCACCTTTATCATCATTATTTTCTTAATATATTGCATGTTAATATTTAACTTCTCATTTTTTTTTGTTCAGCTGATTTAGCAAAAGGGCTTTATAGGATCCACTTACAAAATCATTTGCTTACGAATTTTCATGAATCATTGGTTGAGACTTTAGCAATATACTATGTGCTCTTGGTGAATAGCAGTTTTTACTTTTTCCCAACCTGCCAACCAGACACCAGATCTACCCAGGTTTTATATTTCAATAGGTCATCTAGGAAAAAGACATCAAGGATACATGTCAACCTAACAGCCCATTGTTGGAAGAAATAGCTAGCAACTATAGGGGCCAATATAACAGGACATTGGCTTTGACATTCTCTGTGCATCTTTATATATTTCGACTCTAGTGTAATAGGATATTGGTATGCATGGTCCATTTTATTCTATATCGCCAAGCCAGTTCACTGACATTAATAGAGTAGGTCTCTTTTCTTACATACAGCCCTCGCTTTTGTCTACTTTTAAAACCCCTCAGCAAATGTCTGGCTCTTTCGAATCATTCGCAGATATTTTGTTTAATACATTTGTGTTCAATATCATGTGCGCTGGTTACTCCTTTGAACCTAGAAAATCGTCGCAACTAAGATTTATGACGTCGTATGAACTGATTTCTCTAATTCAGTCCCTTTCCTTAGGTTTAAATATAAATCTCACAGTACAATAGCAACAAGAACTAAAAGAATTAAGGCAACAACAACCATGACATAAAAGGAGAAAATCTCAGTATGACATGGAAAGTCATTTATTATAAATATTTTTACAATGTTTATATTAATGTAATTTTATATTAAATCTTACATAATTTCTTTTTTTATTTATTGTTGTTTCTATTAAAACAAAATATTAAAAACTAAAATATTAAAAAATATGAGAGAAAATTCGGATTAAACTAATCCAAATTCCCTTTTGAAATATTAAAAAAAATTACATAAAATTCAGATTCTGTGAATCTGAATTCCATGTAATTCGAAAGCCACAAATAGGAATTAAAATGTTTTATTACTTTGTGGTAATTACTTTTTCACCTATCATTTATTCATAATTTTAGCCTTCCAATATTATTTTTTGATATTCTTGCCTTTTAATGCCATTGTGCTCATCTGATCTAGAGACAAAAGATGATGCTCTAGATGGAAGCTTGCAAGTCGTCATAAAAGTCTGTATCGTCTGGCACGCCTATAAATAACCATGATGTATTTGTCTGATTTGCTAAATAGAGCTGTCATGTGATAGATTTAATCTTAGGTTAAAAAATTCGACCATCTCAAAAAGTTTGACTTGAAAAAATATATATTATATACATATATATGAACTTGAAAAATCAAATATAATAAAAAATAATCATTTTGAAAAGTCGACATATAAAACAAATTTAATTCAAATTTTTTTAAGACTCACCTTGAGCTTGTTTTACTTTTAACTTATTTATTTTTTATTATATTAATTACAATATTTACAATTTTTATATTAATCTTAATATTTATAATTTTATGTAGATCTAGATCTTTCTTTTCTTGAGTTCCCGTTACCCTTTCTTTAGGGAAGGCCGAATCCATAGTCCCACTCCCATCATGCATCTTCGCCGAAGGAGCAGAGCAGAGCTGCTGGAGCAACTTTCTTCATATCAGATCTGCATTTCATTATGCTGTCTTTAATAGTATTTATTTTATTTTATAAATTTTTAAAATAAAAATAAAAAATATTTTTATTTTTTAAATTACTTTTTATTTTTTATTTCAATTTTTATCCTTAATTTTCTATATAATTTTAATGATAGTAATATGAATATGACGGTCATACGCTGACAATTGGGGATCGCGTCTACTCTAATGAAAATTTGCTTTTGGCATGAGCCAGTGGTGGTTCACACTAACCCTTGTCAGAGGCATACACACCTATTTGTATTTTAAGTTCAGATTGTTTTGTTATTCCAAGCTCCATGTATTTAAGCTTTAATTGTTTTAGTATATTATAAATAACTAAATTTTTAAAACTAATTTTTCATGATTTTTTCCATTATTTTGACTATATTGGTAGCTCATAATGTTACTCTATAATAATTGAAGGAAACAATAATGGTAATGAATTAAATTAAAGAGAGAAATTATTTTTCAAAAAAGCTTACTTTTTAGAGTTTAGATTTAAAAAATAATCATAAAATTTATATTACAGATTTTTTTGACAAGACAATCAACCTTCGTTATTAGGAATTTTTCAATAGCCAAATTGACTTGAAACAAAGGTAATCAGTGATCATAACCTAACAATTGTAGATGTTCATTTCATTAATAGTAATTGGTATAGCGATTTCAAGTTTTTATAACATGGCTGACATTGTAACCTTTAGCACGTAATGTTGGATGATCGTACATTGAAACGGATCACTTGCATGGACTTTAATTCATTGCACATCTTAAGGATATGTATGATGTACATCTTTAAGGTGTAATTTGGATCATTCAATATTGTTTGTTTTTTTATTTTTTATTTTTTTTATTTTGTATTAAAATAATTAGTTTTTTTTAAGTTTGCAATTAGAAAATTATTTTTATTTTGTCTTTTGCATTATTTAAAATTAAAAAAGTTAAAATTTCTTTTAAAAAATTAAAAGATCTAACCCGTCTAGATCTAATTTGAATAGTCTAAATCAGTTGTGTACAAAGAAATGCATAGACAAGATATGTAGGGAATTAGTGCACTTGCTTGCATTTGGCCAAACAATTGTATATAGTGTAATCTGGACGTTCAAATCAGTTGTGTACAAAGAAATGCACCAACAAAATGTGCAAGGAGTTGGTGCGCTTGCTTGCATTAAGCCAAACGACTGCATACATTGTAATCAATCAATCCTGATCGTTAAATTAATTTGGTTTTTCAAATCTTCCCATGTAAGTGTTTTTTCCCCCTTCAAAATTAATCCCGATACATGTGTTTTGTCTCCATTTTGCTTTCACTTCATGTCTATTTGTTTCTTTTTAAAAGAAGTGATGAGTATATTTTACACACTTAAATAGATATAATTTTGAGATTTTAAATAATATAAATTTTAAATATTATATGGATAATAAATTGATTTTATATATATCTCTTTCCATAGTTAGTTAGAGAAAATAAAAGGAATTCTGATACATAGCTTATCCATATTCTCTTTTTAATATTTATGCAAAAAAAAAGATAAATATAAAGACATAGCAGAAGGGTTATACATATCCCCTTTTGAGATTGTAAAAAAAAGATAAAGATAAAGACACGACAAAGAAAACTTATAAAAGGAGAGGTTGAAGACACATAAAGAACAACTTAGGTTCAAGATCTATTCTTATTCCTTTCTTCCCATATATTATTTTCATTTTCTTTTTACCTTTTTACAAATCTAATTTTTTTAATTTTCTAGTCAAGGTTATTGAGTGTCAGACTTAATAAACAATTTGTGAAAGCTTTGATTTATTTATTTTTTCTCTTCTTGAATATTGAAATATTTTCTATTTTTATGAGATTATTATTTAATTAATTTAAATTGGTACCTTATTTTAGCTGAATAATTATTAGTATATGAATTTGTGAATTCATAATTGTTCATTAGATTCAGTAGAATAGCGATTGAATACCCTTAATAAACCAAAATTATCTTTGTGTATTGATGAAAATATTTCTTCTATTTTAAACATGTAAGCATATATATTGTTGAATGGTAATTGGTGACTTTTTTTATTCGTAACCCTGTTCATAATTTAAATTATAAGAGTTTATTTATGATTAATTAATAAAAAAGGTTTAGTAGAAGAGCTTGTTCCCTTTAAACACCATTAAAGAAAAATAGAACATCAAAGCTTATTAATGTTTATAACCAATCTATTTTAGAAGAGAAATTATTTATATTTCTTTTGAAGTTTTGATAATCATTGGTTGAACTAGACTTGAAATAAACCTTGGTTGGGAGTTATTTCTAAAAATATTTTCTAAATTTATTTTTTTCTATTTTATTAAAAAGAAAATCTCTCTTATTTTCTTTCTCCTATATTTTAATTTTGAATTAAATGATTTGGATAGTCCCTATAAATTATGACCTTGCTCACTCTATCTATGATAGAAATTATTTTGAAAGTAAGAAATTATTTTTTGTGGTTTCGACACCCATCAAGAAGAATCCATGAGAAATTATTTTTTGTGGTTTTGACACCCATCAAGAAGAATCCATCAATCTCCATCATTCTTCATCTTTTGAAACTTGATCAATAAATTTGAGTAAATTTTGTTTTTTCCCCCAAATGTGGTATTTTTTATTTCCTAACTATGCATTTCAGGATAAAGTGTGTACACACACACACAAACACACAGAGATTATATACTCTATAACAACTTGCATGAGTAACTTGTTGGAAGTTAACCCTTTTGACCATTATAAGAGCACTAATTTCAATTTGGAGGTAGAAACAAAATGAATGGCTTAGCATTCTAACATGCTTGCTTTAGCTCTAGTAATTGCATATTCTTTCTTAAACTTAAAACCCAATATGGATAGTATGCAATTTCTAATATATACACAATAAGGTTAAAACCCAATATAGAGGAAGTCGACTTTTAACAATCATATTTATGAAATTGGTCACCCTTGAACATCGCAAACCAAAAAGTCATATATGAAAACATCAATTGGGGCAAAAGATAATAACTTAGCAGCATCACTTGATTAAATAAAGACACCACCAAAGATAGCCCTAAAAGCAATGAGAGGCACCCTTTGTTGTGGGCATATTAGTGCCATAGATGCACTTTCCAATATGCATGAGGGTAAATGAAGTGGGTATCAATAACTTAATACCATTAAAAAGAAAATGAATAATGGGAGCTGAGACACTTACCTCAGGCTTTCGAAAAACCCAAACCGATGGCAAGCTTCAACAATTTTTTAGATTTGCTAGTTTTCCTTCTTGCCCTTTGACAATCGGTTTTCAAAGAAGAAGTGTAATACTATATGAAGATGGCACTTAATTTATATCACACAGTGTCTATAGTATCCATTTTCATAAATTCAATACATTTAGCAACAGAATTTACCAACGTTAAATGTCAAAATAATTTAATTTTGATTAAATGAACCATACCAACTTTCCAAACTTATCTTCCATCCTTATTACACGTGGTCATATAGAATCAACACAAAATGAGGCATGGAATTCGGATTTGGAGCATACACATCAAGAGTAACCTAATACATAAGCTTGCATACATTTCCATATTCTATCACAATCTTTGGAAATTCATAACTTGAGCTAAAAAATTCCAAATCACACAAACTAAGACTATTTGAAAAGTTCAAGACATCATATAACTACTGTAAAAATTTTAAATCAAAACAATATCATTTGTTCTATGAAATCCTAATGGAACAGTACCTAGGTCATAATCTGGGGCTGTTGCAAATTTAGAATTTCAAAAATTCATATCTTACTCTACAGAGCTCCAAATTGAGTGACCTTAATAGCTATGGAAAGCTTATAATGTCAAATATATGCCTATAAAATTTCATGAGCATTAGACTTCATTTGTCCTCTAAAATACACCAAAAAATAGACTAACTAAATGAACAGTATACTGACAGTTTCTACGAATTTTAGCCAATTTTAAAAAATCATAATAAATTCTAAAAAGATCTAAAAATTGTGTTCTTTAACTCTATAAAAAACTCTAAATGAGATATAAATTCCTGCCAAATCTCATTTCAAAATTCGTCCTTTTGGTCTATTTTTAGTTCAGGGAAAAATATAGCTCATTTTGAGATTCAAGAAACACCAAATGGTCCAAAATGAAGTTCCCTAAGGTAAGTGACCATTTGGGTATGTCCAAAACCTTAAATACAGCATATAGAAGCATCACAATAGATCCAAATAATCATAGAACTCAAAACCACCCCTTCACTTGATCATATACATAGGCATTCCAATGGCTCGATGATGTAAAAAACTTAAAATTCCATAAATTTGGTTCCAGATATGGTTCATACAACATATTTACAAACTTTTACACATGAGTGAAGGTTTACATCTCATAAATAACATATACATTCATACTTTGACATTAATTTACATAAAATTCTATTCTATTGTCAAAGCAACATATATCAAGCTTCTTGACCTCTATTCTTGGTTCCATGAGTATCACCTAGACATAGTTAGACATAAAGTGAAGGAGAATGAGATTCAAAGAACCCCAATAACTCATTCACCATTTCAATAATGCATATATGGTATGTTATCATATTAAAGAGAGCTAACATCCAACAATTGCTTCCAAGTATCAAACATAAACATTTTCATAAAGTCATAAAGATCCAATAATGTCAAGAACATGCTCTAGGGCTTTTGGTCTAATCTTACCCAATTATATGGGACTTTTGGATTAGCGACACTCATTTTCAAGGAATTTTGACTTAACTTCACTCATTCCATGAAACTTTTAGCCTTGTCTCACCTTTACTTAGGGACTTTTAGCTTCACCTCACCTAATTCAAGAGATTTTTGACACAAACTCACCCATCAAGAACCATCTCACATTCAAAATACAATTCAAGAAGCATAATGGTGCCAAAGCATCAAACCAATAGCTATAGGCATATTTCATGATTCAAACATACACACCAACAATCCATGACAAGTAAACAACCATGAAATGCATGCAAGAATGGATGAGGAGCTACCTTAGATCAAAAAGTACATTTTCTTCCTTGATTCTCTAGCTACTTGATTCGGCCTCACACACACACTTGGAGGAAGCTTGTTTTGCTTAGCCTAGACACATCAAACAAGACACAAATTCATTATTGGAACCATCTCTAGGCTTGCATAAGCTTTGCACAAGCTATTTCTAACTTATGGCATGCATATGGTTCCATATAAGGGCATAATTAAGTAACTCATATAATTTATCATCTTGGCAGCAATTTCTCATTCAATCTAAATCTCATGACTCCTTTTAAACTCATTAGAGTCATCACAAACTTAATTCAAAGAGCCAAACACTAAGTTGCTTCTTTATGCCTAAAGGAACCTTAAACTTTCAACTTTCAAAATATGGTTTCTAAATTCAAACCAATGGTTCCTTTAGTATTTATTATTCATTTCTAGAATACTTTTATCATTGGAATTAAGAAAAACTCTCCCTAAGTGCAAGAACCACTTTTTGGCCAAACTATACTTAAGATAAGAACTTATGGAGTTTTTGTTAATTTTTTTAGGAAATTTGCAACTTGTGAAGCTTCTTCGATGTCTTGAGGACTCAAGCATGCTCTTATACAAATTAAATCATCACTAGAAAGTTTCATAAATTCCTAGGTGCAATCAAAACCCTGATTTCTATAACTTGTTCTCTATATGTTCTTTTTGAATCTTATTGCTTCTATATGATTCCTTAAGCTTCAAAACCCTAATTTCTATCAAGTTTAGATCAAAATAAAACTTTCCACATAGACCCCTCGTTCTGGTTGAAATAGTGCACACAAGAAGAAGCCAAGAAGAAGCAATTTCAACCATGGTTTCTTACCTTGTTTCAAAACTCACAAGATGCACTTTCTTCGGCTTCTAAGAATTTCCCTAATTCCTCTCTTCCCTTTATTGAACTAGCTATAAAATAGTACCAATTAAGTCACCAAAACCATGAGAAGAGAGAGGAGAAGAAATTTAATGAAGGAAGAAGTATGAAAAAGTAGCTAAATTTTACACTTTTAAGCCTTGGTTTCTTCCTCCTTTGCTCCTCCTTTGGTGCTCCACTTAAAGCTACCCTAGGTTTTGTTTTATACCAAATGGAAGTCGGTTAAGAAGAGTAGAGAAGGGGGCGTGCTAAATAAAAAGGAGGGGCTTCATTATGACACTTTTTCAAAATTTCAATTTAATCCTTCATCATGGTTTTCTCCATTTGAGCTCATTTCAACTCCTTTTTTAAAAACATTTTTTCATGATGAAATTGAAGTCCTCTAATTCATAAAATACCTTTGGTTTCAGCCGAATTAGATTTAAAACCTTACTGAATCATTCAGTCAAAGTTTTGATCAATCAATGACTAAAAATGCATACCATATGAGTTTTAACCATTCTAGGGGTTCCTATAGTTTTTAGATCTTCTGAGAACTAGGGAAAAACTCAATTTTCCTATTTAAAACTCCCTCCTTTGAGTTTTATAAAAGTTGGCCAAAATTATGATTATGCCACTATGTTATTCTTTAAATTTATTCAGTTATTTTGGTTCTAATTTCTGGCTATCCTTAAGCTCTAAACCATATTTTGAGATATCCTAATTCTCATTCTAATTTTATTTAGCCTCAATTTACTTTGCTTTAAGGTGGTTCTATCTTATTTTATTAGATTCAGTTCAGTTTTTTGCAAACCAACTATTATAAGAAGAATGAAGAAATCAATGCACCGTTTCAGATAGAGATCAATGAATTCTCCTTCAAAGAAGAAGCAGAAGGAGATAGAAAGAAACCAAAATGGAAGCAAAATGCATGTTTTGGGATTGGTTCTAAAGGGAAAAATACCCATGTGGCAAGATTTGGACAATTGAATTGGTTCAATAGCCAAGACTGATAGATTACACTTCAAGTAATTATTTGGCTAAATATAGACAATTCATTCCAGATCACACGCGTGCACACACACACACACTTTGGTGCTAGGATCATATCCATTCTTCCTAAATTTACTTTTGACACATACATACATACATTGAACCTAAGATCATGCCTACTCCTCCTAAATTTACTTTTGACACACACATACATATATTGGAACTGGGATCGTGCCCACTTCTCTTGAATTTACTTTTGACACATACACACATACACAGATACATTGAAGCTAATATCATACCCACTCCTAAATTTACTTTTGACATGCATGCACACACACACATTCACTAGAATTGGATTGTGTCCACTCTTCCTAAATTTACATTTGACATGGGCAAGTGCTCGGGCACACAAACTTGTGTCAGAGGCCATCTTATTAGGCTAAGTGAAGCTTTAAGCATGTAACTTACAAAATTTGCTAAAGCAATTTTTTTTTTGGTTGCCGCAAAATGAATGTGCTTCTTTAATTGCAATGTTCATTTTTTCTTAGGTTTGAATGTGGTGCCTATCGAACTTGTGTTTGGCATTGGATTATACCCCACCAAAATAATCAAAGAAGAATGGTTCAAATCAGAATTTGAGAATAGTTTCATTATAATAATAAAAAGATATAGAAAGAAACTATTTATTTTGTAAAGAAAAATACTAAACTTGGGTACTTTAAGCTCTATTTGTTGTGGTACTTTAAGCTCTAACTATTTAAATTTTCAAGACAAAGTTCCCATGGTTTTTTTTGGACGGTAACTGTAATAACAATGAGTTAAATTAAAGAAAGAGATGATTTTTCATTTACTTATTTTTTAGAGTTTATATTTAAAAAATGCCATAAAATTTATAATATAGATTTTTTTACAAGAGTTTATATTTAAAGAATTTCTGTAAAATTTATATTTAGAGTTAATATCTTTTAAAGTATTTCAAAGTTTACCAATTTGTAAAAACTAAAAAAATCAATGAAAATATATATGGTCGTGAAATTTAAGAGAAAAAGCAATGTACAGTTTTTATTTTCACAAAAAAATTGGCTACTATGTTTTCAATTACAAGTAAGAATTTCAATTTCAAATCGTACAAATTGAACCCTTGCATTTAATAACTAAATAAAAATTTGTATAAATCGTATTTTTCTTGATAAACCATTTATCTTTCCATTTTGTATTCATTTTTGTCATTTTAAAAGTGTTTTAAAAAAAATCCCCCTTAAAGAGATCGGGAATATTCCTCATAAAAACAAATGCAACATAATACCTCATCATAAACATCGGTTACGTCCATTCAAGCTCATGAAAGTCTGCCACTGTTATCTGAAAATCATAATTAAAAAAAAAAAGGAATGAAAACTTGAATAAATCGCTACTCCCACGGGCCCATCACAATTAGCGCCTCAATTATCCACATTCCTTGGATTGTTGTGGACATATTCAGAGAATAATTTAGGCTGTTTATATTTAATTTAAATAGTTTAAATTTTAAATTTTTATTTTTTAATTTAAAGCACTATCTTTTAAAAAAATTTATAATTAAAAGACTATTTTTATTTTATATTTCACTTCTTTTAAAATGATAAAAATATTCATATTTCAAAAAAAATTAATTACTTAAATTTAATCTAAATAATCCAAATTAGAATTGCATGGCTTTGGCGAGTGAGAATCGAGTGGCATCATAATTATATACATCTGGCTAGAATCAAGAGGAAATTGATCCTCTCTCGTGCTCTCTCTAGTATAAGACCTTTCAAATCCGAAGGACACAGATCCCCTCTCATGCTCTTTCCAGTACAAGACCTAGACCATCTAGATTAATCTAGACGGTTCAAATCTAATTTTTTATTTTCAAAAGAATAATTTTTTAAAAGAGTAGAATGCAAAATAAAACTAATTTTTCAACTATAAATTTAAAAAAAAGATGTTTAAACTCACAAAAAAAAAGGATTGTGCAAATTAAAATCTAGACAATTCAAATTTTGTGAAAGAGATAATGGAGAGAAACTTATGGGAAAGCATTCGGATCCGAATCTAGATCATCTCTTGTAACTTTCTCTCTTGTGTGTCTCCCATGTGCCAAATCCAACCATCCTTTCATCCTATGCCATGTGGCATCAGCCCTTTATTGTTGTTTGCAAGATGTTTCGTCTACCCCAAGCACTTCATCTGCAATCAAGGTACTAACTTAGAGTAAAAATGACACCGACAAAAATCATGGAGAAAGTTTAGAGGGAAGACACAACGTTGGTGGAGGGAAAACGCTAACGAGCTTTAAAGGATGGAAGAAACACTGCTTCTGTTCTATTTTCATCATCATAAAATACACCATTTTGTAGATCTTGGAGGGGGCTGATTCGTGCTTCCAATATGTACTATTTTCACTTGGTGAAAAAAGTGCATTTTGACCTTCAATCCTGAACACATTGCTTCATTCTGCGACATTGGATGAAAGCAAGGGTTAGGATAGCTCATGAGAGATGCATTGTAGATTCTATGCACGGGAGATAATATGATCTCACAACTAAAAGCTTTGCAGGGGAGACGCACTAAATGACCTTCTCACGGGGGAGGATCCAAACCCAAACTTTATGAAGAAACTTGAAGTTAGTTAATTTGTTAGGATGTGAATATATAATTTGTTTAGATACTAAGTATAAGTAGGATATGTAGTTAAGATAAGATGCAAGATATACGAGATATTAGGTAGATTCAAAATATGAAAATCTATATATATATTTAAAGTATAATGCAGAACAGAGTAGCATGGCTTTTAATTCCATCATGGTATCAGAGCGAAGCCTGTAAGAGTGTCAAGGCAATTACGTTAAGTACTCAACATGTCCTCGGCAATGAATGAAGCTGATGGCACAAGCACTAACACAATAACGGAGATAGATGTGATATCTCCGTATTACATACATGCCTCAGACAATCCAGGCCAGATTTACGTTAGTGAGTTATTGAACGATGAAAAATACAATGAATGGGTTGGAGACATGAGCAATGCGCTGTTTGCAAAGAACAAGATCGAATTCGTAGATGGATCCATAGAGATGCCGAAGCCAGACTCGACTTATCTAGCACTATGGATGAGATGCAATGCCATGGTAAAAGGTTGGTTGAAAAGCGCCATGGATAAGGAAATAGGAAACAGTGTACGCTATGCAAAGACTACACGAGAGATGTGGATAGACCTCGAAGAAAGGTTCAGAGCAGGTAATGCGCTAAGAGCATACGAGCTAAGAAGGGCAGAGACACTTGTCAGACAGGAGAGGATGTCCGTATCAACATATTATACCAAGCTAAAGGCGATTTGGGACGAAGTAGATACAATCACACCGTGGCCAAAGTGTGTGTGTAATGGCTGCAAGTGTGATTTGCAGAAGAGATTGACGGAGATGAAGGAAAGGGAGCACCTGTACGAGTTTTTGATGGGATTGGACAAAGCTTTTGGGACAGTAAGGACCCAATTCCTAAGCACCAAGCCACTCATCAGCCTTGGGAACACATACCATTTGGTAGCTCAAGACGAACAACAAAGAAATATCTCCATGACTCAGAAGCCGATGGCTGAGGCGACGATCTTCCAAGCTCAGGGAATACGGCAAAACAAAGAAGGATTTGAACGTAAGAGAGACAAGCTGAAATGCACCCACTGTCAGAAAGTGGGACACACAGAGGACAACTGCTATGAGATAATTGGCTATCCACCATATTGGAGGAAGGTTGGGAGAGACAAGAAATCTGGGGGATGGAATAACAGGAAAACTGGACCTAGAGCAGCCCAAGTGCATCATGATGAGAGCCCAATACCAGGATTGACCAATGCTCAATACGAAAAGCTTTTGGAAAGCTTGGGGTTAGAAGTGGAAGGAACAGGATCAACACAGCAAGCCACTCCAAAGGCCAACATGGTAGGTAAATTCCCGTTTGACAAACCTTGGGTGATTGACTCGGGTTGTACAGAACACATACTCTGTGAAGGGGAGCTGATGGGTGAGAAAAAGGACCCTGAGAAGGCTTCTATGAAAATTCCAAATGGTGAAAGCGTACCCGTAGAAGGAGTGGGAAAGATAAAATTGCCAAATGAACTAATGATACAAGAAGTTTTAAAAATTCCCAAATTTAAATGCAATTTACTTTTAGTAAGCAGAATAACTAGAGACCATAACTGTGCGATGACTTTCACAGCTGATTATTGTGTGATACAGGATTTAGTTACGAAGGACTTGATTGGAGTGGGGAGGCACTGTGATGGCTTATATCTTCTCGAGCCAATGCAAAAAGGAAGTGTGGCAATGACGGCAGGAGGAATAGACCATGCAGACTTGTGGCATTGGAGATTGGGGCATCCGTTGAACAAGAAGATGAATAAAGTTCCATTAGATCAGTGCATAGTTAAAAATAAGTCCATTGATGTTTGTGATTCATGTTTAAGAGCCAAACAAACGAGATTACCTTTCCCAGATAGTTCAATAAAAACCGACTCTTGTTTTGAGCTTATACACTGTGATATTTGGGGAAGCTATAAAACGCCGTCTTTGTCCGGAGCACACTATTTTCTCATGATAGTGGATGACTATAGTAGAGCTACGTGGATATATTTAATGAAACATAAGTCACAAGTGCAGAACCTTCTTGTTAGTTTCTTAAACATGGTGGAGAATCAATATGAAAAGAAGGTAAAAATATTAAGAGCGGATAATGGGGCAGAATTCAAAAGTAGCCACATGCAAGAATACTATAACGAGAAAGGTATAATGCTGCAAACTTTGTGCGTTTACACTCCACAACAGAATAGGGTTGTAGAATGAAAACATAGGCAAAATTTGGAGATTGCGAGAGCCCTTAGATTTCACGCAGGATTTCCTATAAAGTTCTGGGGAGAGTGTGTTCTCATAGTATCTTACATAATGAATAGACTACTAATTAAGGCTACTGGAAATGTAACACCGTATGAAAGATTAATGAGAAGAAAACCAAGTTATGGTCACACGAAAGCTTTCGGGTGCCTGGCTTACATGCACAGTGAGGGACAAGTTGATAAGTTTGGAGAAAGGGGGAGACCTTGCATATTTGTAGGATATCCATTGGACCAGAAAGGATATCGACTATATGATCTAGCAAAAGGAGAGATACGTGTCTCAAGGAACGTGAGATTCTTAGAGAAAGAATATCCGTTCAAGGATCTCATGCATAATAAACAAAAACTCCCAGTAACAGTGGACAACCCATTTGTGTATGATGATGAAAAAGGAGCTAAAAAATATGTTGCACAAGGAAAGAGTATGAAAATAAGGGAAGGAAATGAAGAAAGCCAATTGGGCAATAACATGGAAATAGGAGAAAATAGGATAGAAATAGGAGGAATGGATGACATAGAATAGAGATCAATAAGGAAGAGCCAGCGAATGCAAACAGAGCCAAACCATCCAACGAGAAATGAGGTAGCTTATCCAATATCTAATTTTGTATCATGCAATAATTTCTCACCATCACATAAAGCTTACTTAACAGCCATCACCAAGAACAAAGAGCCAAAGATGTATTTTCAGGCTGCAAAGAATGAACGTTGGTGTGAGGCAATGAAGCATGAAATTGAAGCTTTGGAAAAGAATGGGACATGGACGCTCAAAGTGGTACCACCTAGAAAGACCATTGTAGACTCTAAATGGGTATATAAAATTAAATATAAACCAAATGGAGAAGTAGAACGGTTTAAGGCTAGGCTTGTAGCTCGTGGGTTTACACAGGTTGAGGGTGAAGACTTTCACGAAACCTTCGCCCCTGTTGCAAAGCTGGTAACAATTAGAAGCCTACTAGCCGTAGCAATGAAGAAAGGGTGGAACATACATCAACTTGATGTGAACAACGCATTCCTACGTGGGGAACTCGAGAAGGAAGTATACATGCAAGTACCACAAGGATTCAGGAAGCCAGGAGACAGTAGAATGTGTCGTCTTAGGAAGACATTGTATGGCCTTCGACAAGCCTCGCGAAATTGGAATCAGAAATTCACCATTGCCCTGACAAACTTTAGGTTCAGGCAATCTAGGGTCGATTATTCACTGTTTACCTACAAAAAGGAAAGTATATTCGTTGCAGCATTAATATACGTGGATGATGTAATAGTGACTGGCAATGATAAAGAAAAAATCGAAGAAGTGAAGGCATTTCTCAACATGGAATTCAGCATTAAAGACTTGGGACCTTTAAAGTATTTCTTGGGTATCGAAGTGGCAAGAACAACAAAAGGACTTGTACTAAGCCAAAGAAAATATGCCTTGGATGTACTTAAGGAGGCAAGAATGAGTGCATGCAGGCCGAGTACAACCCCCATGGAGTAAAACTATAAGTTCACTGAAACAAACAACGAAGAAAAGACAGATGAAGCAAGATATCGAAGACTAGTAGGACGTCTCCTATACTTGACAATAACGAAACCAGACATTGTGTTTGCAGTAAACACCTTAAGTCAACATGTAGTAGCACCCAAGCAGGTTCACATGCATGCAGCTGAACGAGTGTTAAGATACGTGAAAGGAACTGCGGGGCAAGGAATACTGCTCTCAAATAGCGGAAGCTTGGAATTAGAAGCCTTCTGTGATGCAGACTGGGGCGATTGCAAAGATACTCGAAGGTCATGCACAGGTTACTTTGTAAACTTGGGTGGATCACCGATATCATGGAAAGCAAAGAAATAGACCATAGTGGCAAGATCATCAGCTGAAGTAGAGTATAGGTCCATGGCAACAACAGTGAGTGAGATTGTATGGCTAAGATGGCTCATGATTGAACTAGGAGTGAAGCAGGAAGGTCCCACAATGTTGCATTGTGACAACCAAGCAGTAATTTATATAGCAGAGAATCTTGTTTTCCACGAGCGTACAAAACATGTTGAAATGGACTGCCACTTTGTGCGCGAACGTGTACAATCCAATGAGGTCAGGCCAACCAAGATTCAGACAAAAGAACAAATAACGGATTTATTCACAAAGCCATTAGCAAAAGAACGCTATGAGACGTTAGTAAGCAAGTTAGGTATTGTTAATCTTCATATCCCAACTTGAGGGGGAGTGAAGAAACTCGAAGTTAGTTAATTTGTTAGGATGTGAATATATAATTTGTTTAGATATTGAGTATAAGTAGGATATGTAGTTAGGATAAGATGCAAGATATACGAGATATTAGGTAGATTCAAAATATGAAAATCTATATATATATTTGAAGTATAATGCAAAACAGAGTAGCATGGCTCTTAATTCCATCACTTTATACAGGTCAATCAGAACTTCTCATGGGTCAATCAGAGACTACTGTCCATTGAAGACTAAATAGTTCTATTATCTTTCCCCAAGAGATCTTCCTCGTCGCTACCATCCCAGAAGCTTGACAACCAATCCTTTATTCTACAAGTAGAGTTATTGTGGTTACTTCTAATGAATTATTAATTATCTTGTTTTTTTTATGCTAAACTATTGTGGTTTCTTTTCATACTTGAATTATTAGTTCTCTTAGGTATAATGTTACATGATAATATGTTGTGGTTACTTTTAATATATGAATTATTAGTTCTCTTGTTCTTTTATTATAGATTTAGTTAAATTATACTTAATATTTTGTTTATTTTAAAAATTTTATTTGACTTTCTTTTAATTTGTTTTACATGCTAATATGTTGGGGTTACTTTTAATATTTGGATTATTAGTTCTATTAAGTATAATGTTACATTCGAATATGTCATGGTTTCTTTTAATATCTGAATTATTAGTTCTCTTGGTATAATATTATATGCTAATATGTGTGGTTAGTTTTAATATCTAAGTTATTAATTCTCGTACGTTATTTTTAATCTAGCTAAAATATTCTTAATATTTTGTTTATTTTAAAAAGTTTATTTGACTTGGTTTTAATTTATTTTTTATCAAAGAAAATTAACTTTTATACATATGTAATTCTTATAAAAAATTTAACTATTTAAATATGTCTACTATCAAAATTAAAATCAGTTTCATATTAAGAGTTAATGTCATTTTATTGTATTTGTCATATTATGAACAAAACTAAATGAAATGAAACGAAGCTATGCTAATACAGAATTTATTTTATATTACAAAATAGTATTTGTTTCTCCCTAAACAGTATTTAAAAACCAATATACAAGTATATAAAGTCTAACTCATAACTGTCCCATCATGTCACACATAGTTTTACGGATTCAGATTTGCTCAAGTTGACGTGGGAACCGGAGCGCCTATGTTGCCTTCATCTCAGTCGTTCAACACATCTGACCGTCAAGTAGCTGCCATGTATGTTAATGGAATGCAGCGTTTCAACTCCAATTTTTCCCCTCTCTAAAATCGTCCCAAATCGCTATGTTTCATGCGATGAATGCTATAGGCTCTGCCACGTCCCTCTCCCTCCTTCCCAAAACGCTGTACAGTCAAAGCCTGTGAACCCATCTTGCACCTGAACCTATTCAACCTCCAATGGAGTCTCCAAGTGCCTTCCCTAATGTCGCAGCCGCTATTCGAGTCCCTTAACCTCTAGTAAACAATGCTGCCTCATATATACAGTGAGTCCCCAGCCTCCATTCAAATTTGATATCAATGATGACTCATGAGAAAACTCTACCACTCTATTTAATAAGATGAATTCGATATTTCTTATGTCACTTCCTATGCTATTTTGATGCTACTTAGATCAAATCTAAAAGCAGCCATTCAAGTCTAATCAGGAATATCTACAATGCCATTCCATCACTTTTGGCATAAATGGAACCAGGAAACAAGTTCCATTTTTGTTTTCCCCCTTTGCAGCAAAATATATATAAACCCATTCTTTCCAAATCCCTTACTAGAAGTAAAATGTGAAATAATACATCCCAGAAAGTTTTGTGATGGTTTGGTAAGAAAATGGCATCGTAGATATACTACTCGACAAGGAAAGGACGATACTTCTTGGAACAAAGAATATGCGAAATAATACAGCTCAAAAAAATGGAAGCTTCTTACAAAAAATGGTAGCTGCAACTATTTATGGAACGAAGCTTCTTACAAAGCTCATGCGTGGAATGAACAATAGCGGCAATCGCTTATGGAACGAAACAACAGCTCCAGGGAGAGAGCGACCAACAGAGAGAGAATGGAACCGTGGAATGAATGAAAAATGGAAGCTTCTTACAAAAATGGTAGGGAGGGAACGTGCAGAGAAAGAACGAAAATGGGAGCTTCTTTTTTGCGCTAACTCGAGCTAGGTGCAAATAGCATACATATCGGAATGAAACACAGGCAAGGAGGAGGAAGAGGTATGTTCTTCAAAATGGAGCGCCTGGGATGGTACTGATGACGTGGCAACTTGGTGAGCATCGATCGCATGGACTACTGTGATTTGAGAAGCAAATTCTAAGGAAAAAAATTTAACCCACCGTTTCATTAATTTTTCAGCGACGTGGGAACTTCTTATGCATCGGACTTCTTGAACGGCTTAGATTCTATCAAAATGAGCAATCATGTTCCCGCTTTAAATTGAGCAAATCCGTTTCCTAGTTTTACAAGGTGCTATATATATATATATATATATATGAATTGAAATGGCATCATGTCATATAATCAAAGGCAAATTATGACACGGCTAGTGTGGTGCACACAGACCCGTGTCGAAGGAGAAAAGCAATTGCTTGTTTTGTTGGCCCAAAAGAAAGGTGCTTCTTTAATTGTAACGTTCATTATTTCTTAGGTCTGGATGCAATTAATATATTCTTTATGTATCACTTAATTTGTTTTAAAAATTTACTATTCGTTATACTTGTTGCGAGTATTTTAAAGTTTGGTACTCAATATCTATTTGTTTTGTAAAATGGAAAAAAACTAAATTCTTAAAACAAAATTAGTATAGAGCTTTTTTTAATTCACAGTATCGATAAATTTATATTACTATAAACTTAACATATAATAAAACTATTTGATATAAAACATATTAATTAAGTGGTAGATAACATGCCTTTAAATTTTTCTATCCCTTTTTTTTAACTAATTCGCCAACTTGCATATACATATTTAAAACAAAGTTTGACACTCAATAAAATACTTGCCAATCAGTTGATCCATAAAAAAAAGGTTAAGTTATGTTAACTCAGCCATTAAAAAAATAAAAATTTATTATTTTAAAAATTATATTTGATTACATTTTAATTTGTGTTTGATTGAATAAAGTTAATTGTTTGTATACATGTATTTCTTCCAAAAATATAACCATATAATTATTTTTACTGTTAAAAGTAAATGCAATGAACAAAATGTCAACAAAACATCAACACAACCATACTAATTAATCATTATTAGCAAATTGCATAATATCCATATCCATAATACGGCACACATAATAGAACTAATATAAAACTTGTAGGTACCAGTGCAAAGACAAAGATACAATAATCATAATAATCATTGGTTGTTAGTCAATTTTTGAAGTCTCCTTCTTGATAGCTTTCTAGTTGGATGACAATTGGGTAGAGAGACCTTCAAATTCCTCATCACCCATTGGAAGGGAGGACAAATTTCTCGTTAAAGGAGTCAAGCTCTCAAAAGTACCAGCTTCAAAATCAGTATTTGTCAACTATGCTTCAATTTATAAAGGAATAACAAAATTTATCATCCTCAGAGGAAATGATTCTAAGAGAATAATTCATAAGACCAACACAATAATACCTTTTTAAATGTCGCAAGACTCTGGATAGGGCGCTAATCTTTGTAATATTGCACAGTATCGATTTTAGCATATGCACGGATCAAATCAATATCATTAGTCATACAAAGCACCAAAAAGATAGAGCCCCCTTCCATTTCTCTTATTTGCAACAATCCTGAAAATAAATTTTTTTCATAGAAACTCATCCAACCGCTTAGGAATTTGATTGGTATCACCATAGGTGTGCCAATCAAAAGAGACAACTTAGAATATGCATTACATTGTAAAACTATAATATAGTGATATTAGTTTCTTTCTTTCTTTATTTTTTTAGGCCAATGATTTTAACTTTCTCACCAGGTGTAGATTGTCACACAACTCAGAGGCAGTATAGCGAAGGAACTTAGAGAATTCATGATCAAAAAGTATGAATACAATTGTAATGGTAGTAGCTTGTAATGTAACACACAGGGAAAATATAACATAAACTTTTAGATGTTTATTGAAATCAAGCAAGTTTCAATACAATAGATATTTGGAATTAACTCAAGATGGCTCCAATTGACTCAAAATATAAGCCATACAGGATATGAAAGAAAAGGCTCATATAACCAGAAGGAAGGAAGCTAATAAAAAGAAAGAACTCAAAGGAAAAGAAGAAAAGTATCAGAGGGATCCAAAGGGAAGAAGAAGAAACAGAGACATTACACCACAATATTCTCTACCTCCCTCTCTTTCTCAAATCCTATATATAGTCTAATTTCTTCCACTTTCGCATTTCTTTCTTCATTTCATTATTATTGCCACACAAGCTACCAAGTGTCCATAAGTCCCCATGCCCTTCCTTGCCTTGCATGTAGTGTGGTCCCTATGCTTGTCTTTATTCATAACATTGTTGCCCCTATTAAGCAGGACCTTGTCCTCAAGGTCCAAATTTGGAAAATGGACTGAAAGTGAACCAATTTGTATTGTGTAGCAACAAGAACACCCTCCAAATCAATTTGTGTATCAATAATGCTGAAGCCTTATGGCAGAGAAGTTTTGTGTAACACTTGAATAGGCAACTTCTCTAATCGCCTTAAGATATGGTCTTGAATTATATGCTACCTTTTTGAATATTTTTCTGGAATTTCCATATGGCCAACAATTGATATATTAAAAGATCAACTACTTTGAAGAATTTCTTAAGACTATCATGATCAAATATGACAACCAGTAGTCCTTCCTTTCCTGTATTGTAAACTAATTTCACGTAAGGTTTTAGCATGTGGAGAAAGTGAGAAGTCATGCTTTGCCAATTTCTATAATTAAACTCCCATGTATCCAATATAGGAATGAAGAATTCCCATGGTACAAGCATGTCATTCAACAAAAATGCAATGACAAGATCACTCAAAACAACAGTGTCAATCATATATACATATATCACATAATGACACGTTAAAGGACCCAAGTGATAAGCAAGTGAAACATTAAACATGGAATAAGTGCGTTGGATAGCATCTATTAATTGATTCTCCTTGTCTGCTATTTCATGAAATTACCTAACACATCTTTTGGAGGAAAGCCAACTTCAATGCACTTATAATGAAGACATAATAGCTTGACCATTTTCATATACCAGACATTATGAACATCAACAAAGGATAAGTTGAGAGAGGATGAAGAAACTTTCTCTTGTTGAAGCTCGTTGTAAGCGATAAACATTGTGTTAGTTCTAAGATAAGTCCAAAGCATGGCTACTGTCTTATCACATTTTCTAGTAAACATGAGGTATTGTAATGCAATGGCTGTCCTAGAAGCCAACGAGAATTCACCAAAATTAACATCATAACATTCAACAAATGTCATTACAATATCATTCTTCCTCAGCATTTGTGTCATCATGAAAACCAAGTTTGTTGCAATAACACCATTTTGCAACCTTTTAAAGAATTGGAATCCAAAAAACTAAGCAACACCACGTCCATAATCTATCCAAGCAAATTAGCAAGTTTTTCAAATTTCAACTCATCTTGATTGAAAGTGGCATGAGAGTCTGATCCACTTCAAATATCAAACCCAAAAATGAATAGTGAAATATGCCAAAAAAAAAGTGTGTTGTGGCATTTCCTCAAACACTGGAAAGGTATTTCTAGGATGACATATGTTGGAAGGTAGCAAATTATCGAAAAGAAGATAGCAAGTATATAGGGAAAAAGGTCAAAGGCCCATTAAATATTTAAACCATCAATCATCCACTGCTGAAATTGTACCACAACAACAACCAAAGAGGAAACACCAGAAAACTACGATCACAATTAAGTCTATTAGTGCACTTGTACTCACTTGCAACAATGGAACAAATAGTATGGTTCATTTCCCTTCAGCAAAATTCTTCTCCAAAATTAACAAGGGAGTGCCAAAAAATTGTGGAAGGAACAAAAGAAGGCATGAAGGCAGCGTGTGTTGGTTTGATTACCTCATATGGAAATAGCATAACTTGATCTATTGGCTTATCAACAAGCTCTGCCATTACAACCAGAGGTGGCTATGGTGCCTTATCATCAGTAATTGCCAAAATATTCGACGTAGGCAGATGTCCCAAGCAAGGTTGAATATCTTCATACAAGCATGCCATATGCATGATGTCAATACCAATAAACTCACCATAAGGATTGATAGCTGCAAAGTTGTCATCCGTGTTGTTGAACTTGGTAGTTGTGATATGATTTGTTCAAACACTGATGATGGCTTGAGGAGTGATCCATTTTATTCCATAACATAAAGAATCTATAGCCCAGGTCAATCTCACAACTGATGTCTCTAAATAATTCAAACGAAAGGAACTATTAGCATAGGTGCGATCAATTGCAGCAGCCAATCCTTTGATTGCTGCTTCCAATTCCTCAAGTCCAATGTCATTGGCCATCAACTCTCAATAAAAGCACCAATGTAATGGTAGTAGCTTGTAATGTAACATATAAGGAAAATATAATGTAAACTTATGAATGTTTATTTAAATCAAGTAAGTTTTAATACAACTAGATATTTGGAATCAACTCAAGATGGCTTCAGTTAACTCAAAATATAAACCATACAGGATATGAAAGAAAAGACTCATATAACCAGAAGGAAGGAAGCTAATAGAAGAAGGAACTCAAAGAAAAAGAAGAAATGCATCAGAGAGATCTAGAAGGAAGAAGAAAAAACAAAGACATTGCACCACAATATGCTCTACCTCCTTCTCTTTCTCAAATCCTATATATAGTCTAATTTCCTCCACTTCCATGTTTCTTTCTTCATTTAATTATTATTGCCACATAAGCTGCCAAGTGTCCATAAGTCTCCATCCCCCTCCTTGCCTTGCATGTTGTGTAGTACCTAGCTTATCTTTATTCATAACATTGTTAGTATTATCAATAATTCGCAACAACGCCTTGAGCCTTGTGTGAGATAATACAAAATGGATGAATAAAAGTCAACATTATAAATATCAATGCCTAATAATCTTCACTTATTCCCTCCACTTCCACATTTCTTTTTTCATTTTGTTATTATTGCCACACAAGTTGCCAAGTGTCCATAAGTCCCCATGCCCCTTCTTGCCTTGCATGACGTACTCCCCATGCTTATCTTTATTCATAACATTGTTAGTATCATCAATAATCTGCAACAACACCTTGAGCCTTATGTGAGGCAATACAAAATGGATGAATAAAAGTCAACGCTACAAATATCAATGCCTAATAATCAATACTTACTTGGAGAAAATTAATATTACTTGGGGATAATAAACATCACAATGGCTTGGCATTTCTTAGGTAGAATCTAGATCCATTTGGCAAAACTTTTTTCTTGCACCTCTTGCATGAATTGTAATAACATCCATGTTTTCCTTTAATGGTAACAACAGTAACTAGAAGTCATGCAAGTACTCTCTGAAAAAAAAATAATTGTAATAACAATTAAACAAATTTTCTTTAGAAGCTCACAAGCTAACAAAATCAAATATATTACCATGCAACACTCTTGAATCTCATCGATCATCTTCATCTTCTTAGTCTACAACATATCATCAATTGTTATTTGGCTAGTCTGAACAAAAATCTTGGTAGGTTGTTGAGAGCACACATTACAATCATTCTTTATCCTAAATCTAACAATTATACTATAACCAAAATTAAAAGTGGCTCAATGTAAAGCCTTCATATTCACATGCATGTTATCTTCAAAAATAATTCATCTTACTTTGACATATAGTCACAAACCTCTACAACAACAGCATTAATCAATATTCAAGATGCATATAATGAATTTGAGATTCTTATGACCTTAACAATGAAAAATCGCATTAACATACACACTAACATACACATATACAAACAATATGTGGCTAATAATAAGCAAATAATTTTGTGCAAGCTAGGAAGAGAATTTTTCGCACTAAACCAATCTTAAAGTTTACACCACTAGACAAATTGGACCGTGGACATGATTCTAGGTACAAGAAGCAAGCTCTTCAGCAAAGTTTCCCTAGGAAATACATAGTAGTTTATTACTCCTTCACAAAATAAAAAATAATAAATAAATAAGCAAACCAAAACAATGAATAACTCTAGGAAAAAATAAACAAAAGGTTTATCAATTACTCAATATCCTCTAACTCTATCTCCATTTGCTTATGCAAGATTCCATCTTTATTGTAGACAAGTTGTTAATAACAACATGAATAAGAAAAACAACACATTAAAATAATATATAATTATAAAAAAAGTTACCCGCTAAATAGTTATCATCAATGCATCTCAATGAGATGGTAAAAAATAAAATAAAATCCATATTTCAAAGTAGACAACACATCATCAGAAACTCAAATCATACTTAAGATTTGAAAATTAATTTTGTAAGCATGTATAGTTGTCCTATCAAGCTTACTATTTTCAAAAACTCCAAATTGATTGACAATATATACTACCCTTAGACAAAATATTTCTAAACTTCCCAATGAAAACATATTTTATAATTTCTTGGATTCAAGTTTTCTCAACATGATCAAAACAATAATGAAGAGTAATCAATCAAAGATAATAATCAAAACAATCAAAATAATAATAAAAATAAACTAAATCACCACGTATAGGCATACTAATTCATCTTGAAGAACAATCTCCATACTAAGAATTTCTATAGGCAAATTATAGCCAAGTATAGACCACATATGAACAACTCTAGCCTTGATTTTCCAATTCTACTGAACTAGTGAGATATCATCAATTGTGTCAAATATTGCAGACATATTGGAAAATACTCTTGACCAAATTACAAAGCACTTTGCCACACAAAAAACTGCATTTGATAGAAAGCAACCTTTATACGCAAGTTCTACTGTTGACATAACAAGGGATTGTGGTCATTATTAACCTCAAGATTTGCTTACAGCCACACAAAAGTCCAAAGCCTAGAGAAATGGACACTAGCCTGTGCTGGGCATGGAATGGTTAGGGTATACAAGCCACTCTCATGCTTTATTAATGGCGAACACGAGGCAATGCTTATGTTCATCACTTCCACTCCACACTTGATATGGGTAAAGTATAGGACACTGCTACATGGTCACATCTAACATCCCTCCATACTCTCTTCCCCATCACTTCTGCATCTATCATGCTCATTTAATGCACATAGTCGAACTATTTCAAATTTAAGTTCCCTCCATATAAGCTTCCCCCTCAACCCATGGAGTTTTTTCCCCCCTCCAAGCCAAGTGTGTTAAATACATGTGGTGAAACTCTTTTTAGGTATTAAATAGATGTTAAAGTTTAAACCTTCCAATATATCCAAAAAAAAAAGAAACATACAAAAATAATATAATTTGTCATGTATGTTTTTTCTCAAAATTATGTGATTTTTATATGTTAATTTCTACTAACATGTATGTTAGTTTTAATTTATATATAGCATTTTAATTTTTTGTTTTAAAATATAAGGAACAAAATTATAATTTGTTTATACTTTAGGGTTATACTTAATTTCTCCTTATATTAATCTCTCGTTTGATATACAAAATTCTTTTTGATAGAAATGAAAAGAGAATATTAAATGAAATGTAATGCAATAAATTATGTTTAGTATGATTAAAAAATGAAAGTGAATAGCTTTGTATATTTTTATTGCTTAGATGCTCAAATGCCTTTTAGAATTAAGAAAAAGAAAATTAAAAAATTTTACTTGACTATTAGTCAAAAATTTCAGATTATTAATTGGTCAAATCCATTTCCAACTTATATTCAATTGGTATTAATAATTTTTTTTAATTTCACTATGAAAATTATTTTATAAAGTAATAATTTTGAAAAATATCTTAATTTTAATATCAAATAATAGATCTTATTATTATTTTTAAAACATAACTACTATTAATTATTTTTTTAGGTTATAAAATAATGTGTTTTGTAAGTAATTAATAATTTAAAAAAATTATATGATATTTAAAATTTATTACTTTGTTTTTAGTACATTTCTTATAGTTTTTGGCTTTTGTCTATGAGGATGAATTGCATATAAAAAGAAAAAGGCAAAATCAACCTTTTATGCTTTTGGCCTTGAAGAATAGGACTCTCATATTATTATTTCTCACTATATGTTTTTCGACACGTTCTAAATTTAAGTTCTGTATTAATTTTATTATTGAGATATAAATGGCTGTAACCGAACACTGAGAAATACTCTGGAGAAAAAAGGAAAAAAGGAAGAAGAGAGATGGAGCTAGAGATTGAAGCATGTACGAATACACAAAAAGTAAAATGAATATTTTGTGGGATGATAAAAAACTGACATAAAGAACTTTTTTTTTTTTTTCTCATTTTCAATCTTCCAAAGTCTTGTTTTGGATTCATTTGTTTTCTTTCATTTCCGAGCGGCCACCCAACGGGCCTAATAAACCACTTTCACTTCTCATCAGAGTCGTCACTGTCACACGTTGTCCGAGTGAGATTCCTCTTCCTTCGAGACTCTGGCGATTCGACCCGAAACGATGCGATCCAAAGCCGAGAACCCGAATCCGCACATCTCTTCCTCCGCCGTTGCCGATTCCCCGTCCTTCACCTCCATTGATCCGATATTTCACATCCTTCGGATCTTTCCCTTCAGCTTCCTCCGCCCTCCTCGTCTCCGCCTGAAGCTCCCATCATTTACTCTCCCATCTCCGATGACAGTCTTCGCACTAGTCCTTCTCACCTACTTCATGGTTGTCTCCGGCATCGTCTACGACGTTTTTCGTCGAGCCCCCTGGTATCGGTTCCACCCAGGACCCTTACACTGGCTCCGTACGTCCTGTCGTATTCCTTCCTGGACGCGTCAATGGCCAGTACATCATTGAAGGCCTCTCCTCTGGCTTCATGTTCGTGCTTGGTGGAATCGGAATTGTCCTCTTGGATCTCGCATTGGACCGCAATCGTGCTAAAAGTGTTAAGGTCTCTTACGCTTTTGCTGGCATCTTTTCCGTTATGGTTGCTTATGTGATGAGTATGCTTTTCATTCGTATCAAGATCCCAGGTTATCTTAGATGAATTTATTCATTTTAGTTCTGGAGAATTGTATTTTATTAACGTTCATCTTTTTGTGAATTGGGTTTGTGTGGAATTTCAGACCCTTTCATGTTTACTTTAGAGGTTTTGCATTTTCTACTTCGTGATACTCTCTTCTCAAGTTACCGAACACTGATAGTAGTTACACCTAATATATTTATACTTACAATTATAGTATGCCAATTGCCAAGGACTGAAGAGTTTTCATGTTTCTTTGATCTGCTATGAATTATGTGTGTATGAAATGTGATGATGAGGATTGAATCGTCTTTCTAGGGGTAGTGTTGCCCAGTGAATCGTGACAACCGATTCTTCCAAATCCATGCATCACTTGGATGTTCACTTGGTTGGCCTTTATCATGAGTTTGAACGCTAGGACCAGCAAGTTGTGTCCATTTTTTTTCTGCTGCAAATCTATGGGTGTGGAGATATGTTTTCATTGCCAACTTTACTCTCAGACTAGGAACTATATTTTGTTCGGTACGAGAAAAAATATTGAAGGAATAGAAAGGAAAGAAAAAAGCAGATCGAGACGAAAAATGACACTTTATGTCCCTATTTTAAAAAGTAATAAAAACATACAAATAGGTAAGTAATGGTGACAAGGATATAATAGACATTTTTTATTTTTTGAATAGTTCGATGCCTGGAAAACATTTTGCGCGGTACCAAACGTACCTTATACCGGTGGTGAGCAGATGCAGCATTAGGTTGAAAACTGGAATGCGGATTTCTATATGGGTTACCTGATTGTGTTGAATATGTGTGCTTTCTGTAGTCCTCAGGATTTACTCGTGTGCTGACCATGGTCTTCCTCTCCTGAATCTTTCTCTGCAACTGTGGCCGTTCATGCTGTCCTGAATCCTCAAGCAGCAATTACATTATTAGCTTGTTCACACCTTTTACCATCCTTAGCCATGTCTTCTGCCCTATACCAGACTCCCAAAAGCTTCTTAACAAAGCTTCTTAACAGAAGTGTTGTGGTCTTCATGGAACTTCTTTGACCTTGGAATAAAAAATCTTCCTCTAGTTCTTTCGTTGCATTTGCAGAATGCTGGAATCCATAGCAATTCATCTAAATTCTGAAAGTCATTCCTCTTAAATGCTCAGGTACTATTTGTTCTTATTTCTTTCTTCATGCTGTCCATCTGGTCTCTCACGAAAAGCCTGAATACAGAAAGAAAACTTGATCATTTCTATCCCATTAACAGTTATCTTGCTTTCTTATGCAACCAATATCTATCCTTTGTTAAGTGGTTTTGTCTGGGATTTCTGTATCCCTGAAAAGGCAAACAATAGAAAAGTTGAAATATTCTTTTTTCGCTTTCTAATTTTGCAAAGTCATGACTAATTGTTTGTGCAGTTCTTAGCAATGTGTATGCTACGGTTTTGCAAGAGATTTAGTTTTTTGTGTTAGCTTGTAATCTAGTAAAATGTTTTGAATCTACTTGCCTGAAAGCTATCAACCTCGGGGGGAGGCTTCTGATTGTATGTGTATTATAAGATACGAATATCAAGTTTCTGAAATTATTTTTAAATTTTACCCATATTATCAAGAGACTATGAAAAAGTTATTTTTCTTGAAAATAATTTGGTACACATATTGTTAAGTAAATTAGATATAAATAGCCAATAGACTATGCGAATGTTACAACTATGAGCAGGATTGCTCCCAACAAACCAATTGTTGCACATCTGAAATGCGAAATACAAAAAAAATTTCTCCTTCATAATTTGTTTCTTCATTTTCCCTCCAGGCCAGAAGTTTGACTTGCATATTTTTCTAATTTTATATGTCTATTCCTAGATTTGATGATTTGCATCTTACTTATACGTTAATTCTGATGGTAGATATACCTATATATCACGTATGTTATTTCTGGCTGCTTTATATCTTTGCTGCCCATGATTTGTCCCATGCAAAGATGTGTCTCTGTTTGGAATTGTTCATTCATCCTCCTTGCTATGTGACTGAAGTCTGAATTGCATGTGCTGTGCCAAAATTTTGATCTGAGTATACAACTTTCTAGGCTAAAATATTTTGCTTCATTAAAATGAATATCTAATATGACTAAGGATAGTAAATCGAAGGAAGAGGAAGTTGGGAGAAATAGTCTGCTGAACTGATGAAGTGTCTTCTGCTCTGGTGGTGTGCATGCTTTAATTGCCATACACATCATGAGCTATTTATACAGCTACAATTTGGCGACAGTTCCCTCCCGTTCCCCCGGTCCCCCAAGACATATTGAATCTGAAAGCAGTTGGAGGCATGGGTTTTAAACATAAGTATCACTTTGAATTGTGGCTGCAGAATTACCTCGCAATTTTGTGAAGAAAAGATAAAATTATGACCTTCCCACTTTAGTTGAGGACTCTAGTCTCGCACGCATACGGGAAATCTTCAATTTGTTCCGTTCCAGAGTTTCTCTTTTAAAT
This sequence comes from Erythrophleum ivorense, assembly GCA_026724425.1. Taxonomy (NCBI): domain Eukaryota; kingdom Viridiplantae; phylum Streptophyta; class Magnoliopsida; order Fabales; family Fabaceae; genus Erythrophleum; species Erythrophleum ivorense. Next base: position 43,814,332 of record JAIUCV010000005.1, read on the forward strand.
TGATCTTATGTAACTGTAAATTACTGAACAGTCCTTAACTAAATTCTCGCAAAAGGTGTGGCAGAAGAGGACCTAACACCTCCTCCTCCTCTTCATTTCCCTTCCCTTCCCTTCCCTTTTCATCTTGTGAGTTGTTATTTGAATTGACATCAGAAGAAATCAGAAGAAATTATACTGAAGTAGGAAAATTGATCGGGGGCGCTTGCATTTTGCCGTGTGTATGACCTGATAGAACTAACCAGCTGAGCAAAGCACTCAGTATGGCTATTTGTAATTATTTGCTTAATGCAATTCCGTAGTGGCAGGCGAAAAATATAAATGAAGAGCTGAGATATATTATCAGAATTAGCATGTATAGGTCAACACATGGTACTCGCATGAAAATTTTTATGATAGAGGGGGGGGGGGGGGGGGGGCGCACGGGGTATATATACTAAGCCAATGACAATTGAACATGTCAACATGATATGGGCTTCACTTGTATTTCTCATTGGTTTAGTGTATGAACTCTGAACATATTTAGGAATCTCTTAACTATTATATCACCCATGGCAACACGAGACCAAGTTCGTCAGAATTATTTACCACTGCTTAAAAAATCAGATCAGCCTATCGGATTGTAAGAACTAAAATTTGGTTCCTTGGTTAGGCTTAACTTTTAAAACTAGTCACTAAAAAATTAATCGACCGGTTTAATTTGCAAGGGGTGTTTTTTTTTTTCGGGTCCTCTTTTATTTAGACGACATCATTTTAGCTTTTTTTTTAGGTTAAAAATTCCATTTTGATATTAAGAGTAAATTATATAAATTTTTCATGAGTTTTATTAAGATTATATAAAGTTTTCTTCCTTTCAAAATATATACATACTTTTCTTGAACATCAACAAAATTTAATGGAAGTTTGTGTAATTTATTTTTTATTTTAAAAGAGATTTACATATATTTTAAAGATTAAAAAAAGATTGTATAATTTTAGTAAAATTTTTAAAAAAATCATATATATTTTGAAAATAAAGAATAAGTTTGTATAACTTTTTTTAAATATCAATCTCTCATTTTGTTCATAAAAAATTTTATTGAAATAACTAATGTTGATTATCGAACGCTATATCATGTAAATTTGTTATTTATTATAGAGTTATCCAATTATGTTTCAAATATATTGATATTATTTTATTGTTTTGATCTTAAATTATTTATATGGTTAATTTTTTACATCCGGACCATAATCAAATTAAATGAGCATTGAATCACTAACAACTTTTGATTCATTATTATTTATCCCCAAGACAAGGTCCATAATATCCTATATATTCAACCATCAAGTCAATGCAGACTACAATTGACACCTTTTGTTTATTAAAAAAAAAAAGAGAGAAGGGGTCCCCAGCATAGTTTCCACGGAGCCAGGGCAGTTTCTCTGCCGTATGCTATTTTACAAATACATACAAACCTATCATACATATTTGGAACAAGATTTACCGAAACAACAACAATGCTATCACAGGAATTCGAATTCAACGCCAAACCGGGATCTTCCGAAAGGACGATATTGCCCCTCAGTTAGCGAAATAACTACGGGGCGAGAAGAGTCGGCGCGGAGAGAACATACCCATGTGCCTTGGAGAAGCAAGACCAGCAATAGAACGATATTGATCATGCATGATGAAACCCTCACGCTCCCTACCTCGCGCGTTCACGCCACCGAAGGTTCCATACTTCACCAACTTCCCCACCCACGACTTCTTCTTGGGTGGACTTTGGTGTCCCGAGTTCATCTTCTGGCACAGGTATTCCTTCACCGCATACAGTCCCTGCTCCATCACTTCCAGCGGCGGCGAGCTCAGAGGGTTCCCCTCCACCGTCAGCTTCTTCAGCTTCTTCAGGCAGCCGATGGAGTCCGGCAGCGACTTGATCTTGTTGTAGCTCACGTCCAGCTCCACGAGGTTTAAGAGCAACCCTATAGAGTAGGGTAGGGACTCCAAGTACTGGAAGTTCTGGCTCACGTTGAGGGTTTCGAGGTTGACGAGGTTCTCCAGGTCTTCCGGCAGAGCTCGCAGGCAGTTCAGCCGCGCGTCGAGAACGCGAAGAGCCGTGAGGTAGGAGGTCGACCGAGGAAGAAACACGAGCTTGTTGGAGTTCACCGAGAGCTTCTTCAGGTTTATGAGCTCGAACCCTATTGTTTCTGGGAGCATGCTCAGCTTGTTGAAGTTGGCGTTCAGTTCTTCTAAGGCTCTGGCACGTACGGTGAGTCAAAGGTCAAAATATGTGTATGTTAGAACGTAGAATTTTACGTGATTGATATACGTACCAACGTATAATATCTACAGGAAAAGAAGTAAATTACAGTAACAGGCTTTATATTGTTGTTACATCGCAAATCTGTTACTATAATTAAAATAATGTAATCTTAAATTTAAATACATTCTTAACAAACATAAACTAAAAATTTATTAGTATAAACCATAAATGCATAGAAAAAGACGTTATTAAAATTTATTAGTATATATTAGTGCATAAATACTTATTTAGACACGCACACGCAGGCACAGCAAAAAGTAGTCTTCGTTTCCATCTTCATATTCGTACAAAGAAATTCACTGCTACCCCAATTTCTCGTGAGGGCAAGATTTTCCCCATTCCCACCTCTAATGGCCACTAGAATTCCATAAACAAGAAAAATTGCGATCCGTGTCTACTATCCATAAGTGCCTTGTGAATTTGCACAAAGAAGTTGAAGTTTCTTGTTAGTCACTCTCAGAGGCCAACGTTTTTTATTGTAAGGATCCGTGAATTGCTAGTACAATTTTCCATGAAAATATCTATGGCTTATTGACTTGACTTTTCTTTTTTATTTTCTGCTTATCCTTAGTGTCCCCCACCTTTCGTTTTATATCAAAGTCAAATATAATTATGATGACAACCTTTAGAAAATGAAGGATTTTGCCCCGAAAATCGTCTCCCGTCCGCGCACTCAGTTTGTGAAAGCACTAGCTCATAGTACGTACAGCTATGGAAAAATCTTACTTCTTTTTTTTTAACAAAAGGACGCGTTACGTATTGAAAACAACAGATTTTGAAATAAATTAAGGAGCAGCTAGGTATATCTTTGAGATAATTCTCTTTTATAAAGTACTCTCTAAATAATCTATTACCAAGTTAATTAAGCCTATGAATCTAGTCATGATGAAGGATTGATGTATTTTGGTATGCCTTTTCATGCCGCAGTGTCAGCAGAAAGATAAAGAAAACACTAAGAGCCACGTCTAAAGAAGTATATATAATCACTTAAATTCTACAATTTGATCAAGTGGTACTGTTTATCGCACTTAATTGGTTTTGTTGGATTTCAACGTAAGCAGTGATGAAGGTGTATGTATGTATGTATATATATATATATAAAGAAAAGATATCAATTTATCTAAATTCTCAACAGCAACATTTCTGTGGCAAAAAGTTTGTCTTCACGCATAAACTGATATATGTAAATATATCTAGATCCAACGTATCCAGGTTCCATGTTCTCATAAACCAAAAAAACATCTCTTGGGTAAAATATAAGGACAGCCAAGGGCTGCTGTATTTTGATCTGTTTGTAGTGATATAAGAAGAATGAAAACTACTATAAAATTTGAAGTATACATGTATAATTTGAAGATCACTTAGACGTGGTTAATGTGACAAACATGGCTGCCTTTTTTTTTTTCTGAAGTGTGTGGTTAGTATATGTAGTGTTCAAAACTGCTTACACTTTTAAGAGGGAAAAACTTAATATGCTAAACATTTTGAAAGATGCAAGGATGCGTGTAACTAATTGTATTTATAAGGAACTAAGAACGAAGAAAAAGAAAACTGAGTTACCTGCAATTATCAACAGTTTTGGGGAGATATTCGATAAGGTTGCCAGAGACATTCAAAAGCTTGAGCTTAGAGAGGCAGCCAATGGAATTGGGGAGGGACCTAAGTTGATTGGAGTGCACATCCAACACCACTACATTCAGCAATCTCGCTGTTAGGGACTCCGGAATTTCCTATAATCAAATTAAGGGGAAAAGGAAATTAACAACTACTTAATCTCAGGAGAAAATAGCCCAAACAAAGTTTAACCATAATAACTAGTCATTATAAAAGTAAAAAAAAAAAAAAAGATGCTAGCTAGCGTCATCAGATAAATTCATGCAATAAGATTGAGTTGTGCTTTCAATTTTAATTTTACTTTTAGTTTTCTTTTGTTCATGATGATAGAGGTTTGAACGTACGGTAGGGAAAAGGGGAAACCAACAAATAAAAGTAATCACGCACGTAGTGTTGCCAGAACGGCGTTCACAGAAACACCTATAATTTTCAAACGCAGAAAACGAAAGATATAACTATTGAATAGATAAAACACGAGGTTTAAGTTTAACAGGTACTCGCGTCAGTGCTGCCAAACAATTCCGAATTTTTATATATATACAACTTCCTCAGGAAAGTAAACTTCTTTCTCCCTTTAAAAATATTCCTATTTGGTGAAGAAAAGATAGATTTGAACCTAACTAAGTTAACTGTCACTTCCATATCTTCCCTTCATCCCATGTCACCGGTTCTATATATATACTGATCCAAGAAGCATAGCTATTAGGCCTAATCAATGTTTTGGCAGGAAATGAATTAAACTAGACCGAAAACCAAAATTCATCTGATCTTTCTATTATTACTTTTGCTGGCCTTTCTAAAACTGTTTCAAGCATATTCATGTATTTGAAATGAAGTCTCCATAGTTTCCCTCAAGATTTCAATTACTTGAAGACTTAAAGAGAAAACAAATCAACCATCAATAATAAGCTATAAGAGGTGTTGGAAAGCGGGATGGATGGTAACATATAGAACTAGTGGAAAATATGCCTGTAATCTGAGAGCGAAGATCCAGCATGAAGAGAGTAAAAAGTATAAAAATTAAACGCATCTTGTAAGCGAAAGAAGTACGTACCTGAAGATTGTTATTAGAGAGGTCCAACTTGCAAATGGAAGCTAAATTAAGAGAAGGGCTTGGAAGAGCGTCCAAGCACATGCCACTCAAGTCCACTATTTCAAGCTTTTCTTCCTCTACGTGGCCTTTGTGCTTCTGATCAGTCTTGTTCTTCCTCAGCTGATGCTGCCGGTGATGAATTTGTTGCTGTTCATACATCATCTTCACAAACTAGAGAATTAACTCTTCTTTTTCCTTTTTTTAATTTCTTTTTCTTGATCAGAAGCAGAAAGCTTATGAGTGAGAGAGAAGATAAGGATGTGATGCAGGGAGAAGCGCATGGGGGTGAGGCGAGTGAGGATGTATGAAGAGGAAGAGGTCATTTTATATCGTAAAAGGAGAGAATGGGAGGACGTACGGAAGAGAGAGAGAGAGAGGGTGCGGCATACGTGCTGACGTTTGATGGAAGTACAAGAACCGTATACTTAGGGGTTGCGTGGCCTCCTTGCCCACTTGATTAAGTCAATCCCGCTCCTTTTGTGTCACTGCCCAAACAACGACTTTTTTTCAAATGCAAATAAAAATTATATACCTCTTTCTCTCTCTCTCTCTCTAAATTGAAAACCTCCTCCGGCTGCTGCGGATCTCAGGCGCTTAACTATCTATGTTGCTTGTTGGACCAAATTTTATTCAGTTTTCTTGTCATAACAATAGCACCATATACGAATAAGTTACGAGAGGCTCGTTTAAAGATTAAGATTTTTTTTATTTTGATTATTTGAATTTATATTTCAAGATCAACACATAAAAAAATTATTTTTTTAAATGTATAAATCGGATGTAAAAGTATGCGTTATGATTATTCAAACACAAAAACTAATTTTTGTTAACAAGTAAGATGGTCAAAGCATAATTAAATTAATGATCAACAAATTATATACGTTGTGAACATAGTTATTAGACAATTTTTCATAGAAAAAAAAAATTTATATGTAATTTTTTATATTTTTATTATTAAATTTTTTATTAAAATATAATAATATGTAAATTTTTAATAATGACATGATAAGTGTATAATTTTATAAATGAGCATAATATTTTTTATAACTTAATATCATATAATTAAATCTTTTAAATTTTGCTTACATATGTTATAATTTAATTAAAAAATTTACTAACAAAAGATATTAGAAATTTTATCTAAGTGTACTCTTTTTTCATATTGTTATTAAACGTAAAATCAGGCAGTTCATTAATTAAGCGGACTGCTTCATGTCCTACTTTTTTGTATGATGAAAAAAGAAAAAAAAAAGAAGCCAGAACCAACAAAAAATTTTATGCCTAATGGCATCAGGTTCAATAGCATAAATAGTAATAGGAAATATTGTACGACTGATCTATCTGTCAAGTCTTATTTTGCCATGTGTTTGTTACATTAAGATATAGAAAGCATATTAAATTATGCAATATGTTATTTGTAATAAGATGCAAATATGTTATTAATTTCATTATTTATAATATGGTAGTGGTATAGTTAGTACATAGTAATGATTAAAAGGACAACATGAATAATTGTGGTAGTGATAATGATTTACGTCAGCAATAACGATTATAAATTAAAAGTAAAGTGTCAGCAATGACAGGTCTAATGGTTGTGGTGATCCATCAGTGGTATTGGTATTGGTGTTGATAGTATAATAGTGGTGATAAATAATAATATTTTTTAAATTAAATTAGTTATTGAATCAGTAAAAATATTAATTTATGATTTATTAATTAAATCGTAATTAAATTGTGGTCTAATTGATTATAATTAAATATATTTTTTTAAAAAATTTATATATTAAAATTTTAATATAATAAATAAATTTTAATAAATTTTAAATATTTGATTACTAATTTAATATTTTTTAAGATATTATAAAATTTATGTTTTAATTAAAAAATAAAAATTATCTATGATTAAAAGTTAAGAGTATTTAATATTAAATTTTTAGAGTTTATAAATTATATTAATATTTTATTTATTATTAAAAATAAATAATAAATAATAATTTTGGCTAAGTACTGTACTATTTGATAAAAATATCATTAGAAAATATAATATAATAGATAGTAAGCATATAAAATAACCAAATATGTATATTTTATTTTTCTTATATTTTCTCTTTTTCTTAAAAAAATCTCTATACTTCAATTCCCTCATCTTTTTTATTATTTTCTATTTTTAACTTGTCAAATTTATTTAGGATTAATTATTTTATTATATAAAAAAATTAAAAAAAAAGAAATTGGCCCCGACCGGTTCAAACCAGTTTTGACTGGTCTAATTTGATCGGTTCTTTAATTAGCCAGTTTTTAAGATCAACTGAACCGAATCAAAAATCGATTCTTGGTCGAACCGGGTGGTCCAGTCTGATTTTTAAACCTATGATAAAGAGACATGTCAGCAAAAGACATGCGCCTTACGAAATGCCCGATTCCCATGAATCGGATTCCCTGTAGTTGGATCTGCAGTAGCCCAATTTTAAGCTATTTTAATTTTTAAATTTTAAATTTTTGCTTTTTAAGATTTAAAGTTTAAGATAAGTTATATGATGATTAAAAATTTAATTGGGACAAAAAATTATACTTAAAAATTTTTAACTGTAATAAAAAAATTTAAATGTGTCAAAAAATTATATTTAAAAAATTTTACCTGTGCTTCATAATTATAATTTACCTTCTATCTTAAATTGTAAACACTAAAAAGTTAAAAAAAAATAACAACAAAAAAAAGAGCCCAAAAGGCCACTACTGCACGGCGTGCAATGGGATCTTCTACGAATCCTACACTATCTTATGGCCCATGTTAGCCCTTGGCTACAAAAAAAATCGATATTTTAGTTATGATGTTTGTAGTAGCTTCAACTGCAGCTTTGACCACTGATAAATAATTTAACAATTTCACAAAGAATTTAACCACGGTTATAACTAATTATTAGTAAAAATATTGCTAAATTATAATCTAACCACAATTAACTAAATTAAACCATGGGTAGATAGCATTTTTAGGTGGCCATTTTAACTGTTGCCAGAAATATATATTTATATTTCTTTTAACCTTCTAATATATTATTCCACCCTTTTTTTTTTTCAATTTTCAAAAACAAAATAATTTTCCTATGAGTGTCTCGGATGCTTCAGGCCTTGCACAAGCCTGCCCTTTGTGTAATCTGCTAGACATAATCATACAAAGATAAATGAAGATTCAAAATCCAATGTTAGTGGCCCAAAAAAAAAAACTAGTGTCACCTTTCATAAATAGGGAATTATATTAAGGATTCTAAAGAACAAGCAAGGCGCCATTGGTGTAACTATTCAACCTCCTCTTCCTTCGCTTCTTCGTGACCAAAACAATTAGCAATTATTGTAGGCTTTTTAACGTAAATATACTTCCAAAAAAAATAAAAGAAAGATATGTAACAATCCTAAAATATATTCCGGATATATATAACTATTTTTTAAAAAATAATAATAATAATGGGACGCAGAGCCTGGAGCTCCGCATCCCAAATAAAATATTTTTAAAAAAAAAAAATTAAGGGACGCGGAGTATGAAACTCCACGTCCCTTTTTTTTTTTAAATTTTTTTTATTTTTTATTTTTTTTAAAACTAACCCTTAAGGGTCAGCTACTACTAACCCTTTAGTCTGACCCACGTAGGGTCAGTTTGATTGACCCAACGGGTCAGTCAAATAGACTCACGGGTCAATATGACCCGTGGGTTTTTTTAAATTGTTAAAAAATTATTATTTTAATTTATTTATTTTAAAAAAATATATAAATATAAATTTTAAAAAATAAAAATTTATTGTAATAAATAATTGTAATTTATTTATTAAATTTATTAATTATTTAAATATATATTAATTTTTTGTATATTAAAAATGTTTAAAATTTTATTAATTTTGCAAGTGTAAAAATTTATGTTTTGAGAAAATTTAAATAATTTTATTAAAATTTATAAAAGGTGAAATTTAGATAATTAAAAACAAAAAGAATTTAAATAAGTTAATAAAAGTATTTTTAAAATTACATTAATATGGGACTGTTTTAAATGAAAAAAAAATTTAATTTATATATTGAAGAAGACAATGGTTTAATTTATTTATTATTTAAATTTATATTATTTTTTTTAATATTAAAAAAAAGAAATCTTTAAAATTTTTAGAATTTTATTAATTTTGGAAGTGTCAAGAATTTATGTTTTGAGAAAATTTAAATAATTTATCGAAATTTGTAAAAGGTGAAATTTAGATAACTAAAAAGTAAACAAGAATTTAAATAAATTAATAATAATATTTCTAAAATTACATTTATATGAGACTTTTTTAAATGAAGAAAAAATTGTAATCTATATATTGAAAAGACAATGGCTTAATTTAATTATTATTTAAATTTATATTAATTATTTTTGTATATTTAAAAATACAATATCTTTAAAATTTTTTATAATTTTATTAATTTTGTAAGTGTTAAGAATTTATATTTTGAAAAAATTTAAATAATTTTATTGAAATTTGTAAATGGTGAAATTTAGATAACTAAAAAAAGTAAACAAGAATTTAAATAAACTCGTAAAAGTATTTCTAAAATTACATTTTTTAAATGGGAAAAAATTTTAATCTATGAAAGGAAGAAGACAATGGTTTAATTTATTTATTATTTAAATTTATATTAATTCTTTTTGTATATTTAAAAAAATAATGTCTTTAAAAATTTGTTATAATTTTATTAATTTTATAAGTGTTAAGAATTTATGTTTTGAGAAAATTTAAATAATTTTATTAAAATTTGTAAAAGGTGAAATTTAGATAACTAAAAAAGTAAACAAGAATTTAAATAAATTAATAGAAGTATTTCTAAAACTACATTTATATGGGACTTTTTTAATTGAAAAAAAAATTTTAATCTATATATTGAAGAAGACAATGATTTAATTTATTTATTATTTAAATTTATATTAAGTCTTTTTGTTTATTTTAAAAAACAAGATTTTTAAAATTTTTTATAATTTTATTAATTTTGTAAGTGTTAAGAATTTGTGTTTTGAGAAAATTTTAATAATTTTATTGAAATTTGTAAAAGGTGAAATTTAGATAACTAAAAAAGTAAACAAGAATTTAAATAAATTAATAAAAGTATTTATAAAACTAAATTTATATGGGACTTTTTTAATTGGGAAAAAAATTTTTAATTCGCTTCCCACATGGTTTGAATATCTGAATCGTCCTCCAATGTGCATGGCAATTACCAAGTTAGATTAAGTGATCGCGGGTATCGGTACACCAACTCAGATACATATTGTCTTGACTGAAGTCGTAATTTTTTTCCAACTATAACCTTCAACTGCTCCAGATTAATGTCAGGGTCAACTCTTAGTAATTTTGGCTTATCACAAACAAATGTGGTTCCTTCGTTGGTGGAAAAAAATTTTCCATTTGTATGAATGCATATGATTTCCTTCCTTCTACTCATTGTCAATCTTTATTCAATGCCTTTGTGAAAATAATAATTAAATATAATACATTAAAATGATCAAAGATTTTGATAACAAAGATATTATAAAGAATTTCGGACAAACAAATGTTTCCGGGTAGAATAAAAGCTCTTCAGAATCTGTACAAATAGAAAAAAAAAACTTATCAACATTTTTTTTAAAATTAAAAATATATGAGAAGAAAATAAGCATAATTTTTTATATTTATTACTTTTTAAAATATTTAAATATTTTGTAAAAAATAAATTTTTTTATAGCATACCCATCTAAATTTTTTAAAATTATAAAATTTAAAAATTATAATATTTTTATTTTTTTAATTCATAAAAATTTATTTTTAAAATTTTTGTAACTCATCTATTTTTGAATTTCATATAATTTGTATTTTGTAACTCATCTATTTTTGAAATACATTGTTTTTATTTGTATTTTGTGAAAATAATTTGTAATTTATATATATATTAATTATGTAATCTTCAAATATTTGTATTTTGAGAAATGTTAATATATTTTTGTTTTAAATTTGCAAAGAAAATATTTTAATTTTTATTGTTAATGTTATGTGTATGTATATATATATATATATTTAACACTTTGACCAAGATTAAGTAAATTTTTACATAGTCAAATGCTCTGATATTTTTTTTTAATAATAAGTTTAAAGCTTTCATTTTTTTTTTAAATTTAAAATAATTATTAGTAAAAACTCGTAATGGATAGAATGGTAGAATAACTAAAAAAATAGGATGAGAATTTATATTATTATCTTTTTAACTTTATTATTTTATGTAAAAGTTTATTTTTTAATAGTAATAGTAAAATATACTATTTTTAATGTTACAATATTTTTTTAACAAAATAAAATAAAAACATATTAATACCTTTTTGTATTAAAGATATTATAATTATTTGTTCATTTTTTTGTATTATTTTCATTTAATCAAATATCAAAATATAATCAAATATTGATTCTTGTTTATAACATATTAGATATAATTATTCAATTTCTCTTGGAACTTTTTTTTTTTTACAAATTTAAAACAAAAATACATTAATATTTCTCAAAATAGGAAAAAAATTTATTTTATAGTTAAAAAATTATTATATGAAATTCAAAAATTTTTAAAAACAAAATTTTTGAATTAAAAAATTAAATACATTATAATTTTGAAAATTTACAATTTTAAAAAATTTATATGTGTATGATATAAATAAAAAGAAAATTAATTTTTTACAAAATATGTAAATATTTTTAATATTACTAAATATAATAAAATTATTATCATTTTTTATAAAAATTATAAATTATAGATTATAATTAATTTAAAAAATTATATAGCGTCCCTTTAAATTTATAAAAAACAAAAGTTAATAGGGATGCGGGGCAACAAACTCTGCGTTCCAATTTTTATAAAAAAAAAAATTGTCCAACAATAAAAAATATATACGTAAGGAAATAGTTTTATAGGTTATATATATGTTTATTTTGTTTTCATTTTTTATATATTTACATCAAAAAGTTAAATAAAATAAGAAATAAAAATTAATTAATATTAAATTACATACCTCAACCGGAATATGAAAGTGGATCAGAACTTCTAAGTCTTTAATACATCCGAAATGATAGATACTATCATGAACGCAACGATTGACAACCTGTTAAACATTTTAAAAAATAATTAATTAATTTTTTTAAGAGAAAAATATAAGTATTTGTTAAGCACATGAGAAATAAATATTTTTTTAAAATAAAATACAAACCTTAAAATGTAAATGAAGAGAAAGAATAAATTTATTGAATAGATAAAAATATTCAAGAGATATGAATAGAAAGAGAAGTGGATTGTGAGGAGATGAAGAGGAAGGAGGCAAAAGATATAAAACCATCTGAGAATGCACGGCGAAATATATAGGCATCATCAATTTTTTTTTTGACCCCCATTTGGGGGTCAGATGTGACACTGACCCTCAACGGGTCAATTTATGCGGGTCAGTTACTGACCCGCGTAGGGTTAGTCAGACTGACCCACGTAGGGTCAGTACACTGACCCTACGTGGGTCAGTATTTTTAAAAAAAAAAATAATTTTTTTTTTAAAAAAGGGATGCGGAGCTTCATATTCCGCGTCCCTTAATTTTAAAAAAAAAAAATTATTTGGGACGCGGAGCTCCAGGCTCCGCGTCCCATTATTATTATTATTATTTTAAAAATAGTTATATATATCCGAAATATGTTTTAAGATTGTTACATATCTTTCTTTTGTTTTTTTTGAAAGTATATTACGTTAAAAAGCCAGTTATTGTAGCTCTGCTAGAAAGTCCTCATGTCTTGCAAGAACTTTATGATTGTCAGTGAAGGAAATAATGTGTGTGTGTGTATATATATATATAGAGAGAGAGAGAGAGAGAGAGAGAGAGAGAGAGTTTTTTAATTAAAAATTTTGAGTGAGGATACCTGTATCTTTTTTTTTAAGCTCTTACTTCAAATAAATTTTTTTAATTTTTTCACTTCTTCACCTAGAAAAAAAAGATTATACTATTACTTAAAAATTGGTTTAAGTTTTGGTCAAACATAAAAAAATAAAAACTAATTATATTTTTCTGAAAACTTGACCAAAGAAACTGTGTTTCTCTCCATGCGAATACGAGAAGAGCCATTTTGCTTATTCATTCTTTTGCTGAATTCTTAGGACAAGCTGCCTGGATTCCCTGCTCTATTGCATATGAGAAATATAACACAAATCAAGAACTTTCATGGTATTTAAAAAAAAATTAATATTCATTTATATAAGTTCTTATTTCATTTTAACAATTGAATTAATTTTTTTAAATTATCAACATTGTGTTGGTGTTAATTGATCTTAAAGATTTTTTTTTAATATCTATTTAGTACATTTAAAATTTTAATTTTAAAATACCTTGCAACAAAGTTAACCCAAACAAATAGAAGCATGTTAGTTTGGAGATTGCAAAGTTTTCACTATTTAAATAATATTTGTTGAAAATAATTTAAAAAACTAATGAGAAACTTAAGTATAGCAAAACATTAGTTGACTGGTTCATTTGACTAGTTAATTGGAACATCATGGAGGCAGAGGGGTTGTTTTTGCAAGGTACTAGTTGATTGGTGGAAAAAGACTAGTCAAGACCAGTAAGCTTGTATCGTACAAAAAGAAATAAGTTTGTTCCAAAGGTAAAGCAGTTGATTAGTTCTGATCTGGGAATGCCAAAGTTCGCTACTAGAAAATATCAATGGACTAGGTCATGAGACAAATCGACTAGCATTGAACAAACAGTCAATAGATTTATCAAGAAGCAAATTTGTATCATTCTATTATATAGTAGTCGACTAGTCTCTTGTGCTAATTGACTAGTTAGGCCATGATAATCGACTAGCTTGAAGAGTAGTTGATTGATCACATTGGAAACTTCAACAATTTCAAATTCTCTTATTAGTTCTTGGTGTATTTTGGTTCAAATAGTTATGTCCTTTCATCTAACTAGTTAGATATCTGATTAGGGTGTATGAAAACTAAAAATACTCTTTCACATTAATATTTAAAAATTAAATTTTAAATTTAATTTTGATGAAGAAATATGATGGTTCAAAATCAATTGATAAAAGATTGATTCTAAACATACATAAAAGGACTTTTACACAAGACTTATATTCTTCCAAATTTTTTTAAACCATTACATATATTTTAAAAAGTGAGATATCCATTATTTATTGAGAATGTTTCTCTAGGGTGCTTTAGAGAACTCTTAGAATCATATTTGTCTATACTTAAAACATTTGTAAAGGACAAATATTGCTTTTAAAGATAGTGCAATATGTATATGTTTCAAAGCTCATGATTTGATTTCCTATTATGATATTTATTCCATTATTATCTTGTTTCCTAACAATCTTAAAGCAAGATTTTATAATGCACTAATTATGCATTCAAAGTCATGAGTCAAAACTTTATGAAACTCAATTGATTTGATGGGACAAACTTTAACCAATGGAAGGAATGGATGATATTCCTTTTCATTTGTAACGCCCAGTACGTTGTACAATCGCTGGAACGGGCCAGTTTGAAAAGCAAGTCCCCTGAGATGAGTGATTCAAGGCCAAATAAAATTTGAATAAAATTTTAAATAATAGAAAACGAGGATTTGAGTCTTGAGTTGCCCAAAAACTAGGGTCAGAGTGATTCAAAAAATTTGCCGAAAGGCCAGTGGCATTTTCGTAAATAAGTGTAATTTTAGAAAAACACCTAGGAGGGCTTTTTAAATAAAAATTTTGAGTTGCCCAGGGTTCTCAGAGGCCCCAAAAATCATGAGAAGTCTCGAGACTGGTAAAGCCCCTCCAGTGTACTCTTCCCGATATCGGTTGACCTAAACTTTGATCGGTTCGTTCGGGAAGGTTTTAGCTCCAATTTGAGTGATTCCAAAGATATTTTATTAAACTAGGAATCTTAATTTTATGATGGAAAAGACGGTTCTAAAAAAGGAGCTAAAACAAAGTCAAACCGGAAATGCCATTATGGAAGGGTAAAAATGGAAACAAAGTGCACAAAAGAAGCTTCCAAACTCCCTTTTTAAGCCACATTCAGCTCCCCCCTCTCTAAACCGAATTTCTTTTGCCCAAAACTCAGAAATGGAGCTGCTGTCTTAGGCGCACAAAGGGAGGAAATTTTGGAGGAAGAAAAGCCAAAGAAAGGGTGAGAAAGTGTAAGATTTTCATGCTCTTTCCTCTTGAAACTTCATCCTCCCCTTCTTGATTCATCTTTCCATGGTTTTAATGTATTTTTTGGTGCTGATTTGGGTCCAGATCAGAGGAGGGAAATTCGAAATTTAAGGAGGAGAAAGAGGGAAGAGGAAGGGCTCTTGAAGGAAGCTTGATTGCAAGGTAATTTCTCTCCCTTTGTTGCTTCTTTTTCTCCTTCTCCTCTTCCATGGTAGGATGTCTCAACTAGAACCATGAAGAGGGAAGAGTTTCTATTTTATAATCCAAAAGAATCCATCAAACTAAGGCATGGAAAGATGGATTATACCAAAGAAATGCATGAAAAACTAGTAAAACTCAAGTTGGAAAAGTGTAGGGTGCTTGAACATAAATTAAAATTTGGGTTGATTCAATACTTTCCCATCATATGTGAGTGTTTGTTTGAGTTTCTAAGACTCCTAGGGAGCCTCCCAAGTGCCCTATCCATTAAGGAAAAATCTCAAACTCTATGGATTTTTAATGGAAGCATAACTAAGTCAAGACCCTTAGAGATAGCTAGGCAGTATTTTAAATGGTTCCAAGCTTGATTTGGGACTTTATATGATAAAAGAAGATAGGAGAAACCCTTGGAAAAAATTTAGAAGCCTTAGGTTGGGAGATGAGGCAATGGCTTCCATAATATAACCTTATGAAGCAACATGGACCTAGGTTTGTGAAAGTGAGTGTGTGATGGCTTCAAGGACCTTAAATGAGGTCAAGAGGTCTAAATATGGCAAGAGAATGGAACCAAGAATGTTAATTATGGTAGTTGCTTCATTAGGTCCTTAATGGAACCATATTGTGACAAATAGACCAAAGTGTAGTCTTAAGAGTGAGTTGGATGTCATAATTTGTTCCAAGAGTATAATTTAGTGTTGTTTATTGTGAATAAGCCAAAGAAATCCAACCCCACCTTCTTGTGTTTGTGGAACCGAAAAGGAGAAGAAACAAGCAAAGTAAAAGCTTGAATTTGCACCAAGGTAGCTCTCCACCTTTTTTTATTGCATTTTCTTGTTGCATATGGTGTCATTGTGTGCTTGTGTGTATGTTTATATGTTTGAGACATGCCACTTGATGCTATGTTGCTATTTTGGTACCAATATGCTTTCTTGAATGTCTTTGAATGATGAAAATGGCTCATAAGGGTGAGGTAGTGCCAAAAGTCCCTTAATGTAGGTGAGGAGATGCCAAAAGTCTCATGGCATGGGTGAGACAAGGCCAAAAGTCCCTTGGGTGGGTGAGGCTAAGTCAAAAGCCCCAAGAACCAAGAGTGAGGCAATCCAAAAGTCCTAGAAATAGGATGAGGCCAATCCAAAAGTCTCTAGAGCTCATTCTTATTCTTGACATGGGTTTGTGACATAAAAATGTGGAAATTGAATGTTTCATTGATTGAGTAGTTGCATACTTGTACCATTGACATGTTATATGCGTTGAAAATGTGATTGAATAGGTGTATGAGCTATTGAGATTCAATGAATCTCACCCCCTCCTTTCTCTCATCTCATATGATCTAGGTGGAGTTCAAGACCCAAAGGATAGAAACCAAGGAGCCTAAATCTCCATCTCTTGGCAAACCTTTCTATTTTGATATACTATGATGATTAGAATGTAAAAGTAAATATGTAAATGTTATTTTTGAGCCATGACACTTTGAACAAGTGTAAAACTATGTAAAGTTAGTGTATGTATCAAGAATAGAGTCTAATGAGTAGAATTATATATTTTGACCATTTGGGAGCCCATTTGTGTATGTATGTTTATGGAAATGGCATGGTGAATTTAAGTTGCATGAGAGTTCAGACCTTATGAGGGACTTATTTATGCTATATTTATGCTTTCTAAATTGCTCAAATGTGTGTGGAACCATGGATGACTCATTTGAAACAAAGTTGCCTCTTGTTAGGACCAAAATTGCCATAGGCTTGAGCTATGGCAAAATCTGACCAAATGACCTCTTCTTGACTTGAAATTTTGCATGCAAGTAGATCTTGCCTAGAGCTTTTTGGGAAGCTAAAGATCAGGTCATTTGGAGGTCTGTGGAATTTTCTATGATTTTTCAAAGTTGGTATCAGAATTTCGAATTTGCACTGGTACTGTTCATTTGGTCAGTTTTGAAATTGTGTCATGCGAAGGGCAAACGTGGTCCAATGGCTACGAAATTTTATAGTTAGAAACTAGGAATTCACAGTGACTTGTAGCAAACTAGGCATTCACAGTGACTTGTAGCAACTGGAAGCACCTCATTTGGAGGTCTGAGCTGAGAGATATGAATTTTTGAATTTTTGGGACAGTAGCAGTAGCTCAACATGACCTGAGTCACTGTTCCATTGAATTTGGATAGCTAAACGTGCTTTCTCTGGTCTGAGTCTATTTTTACCATAAAGTTAACATTCATAGCTTTTCAAATTGGTATTATTTGCATGGATTGGATTTTTGTGAAATTAATTGGACATTTTCGAAGTTCATAGCAGACACATGCATCAGTACCAGTAGCTGTCCGAACCTTAACCCCTTTTCACGTGTCAAACGTTTTCTGTGTTATGTTTCATGGCCTGGGCATATTTTTAAATAAATTAGACATGTGTAGCTTTCCAGAATGGCTAAGAATGAACGATTTCAATTTTTCTAGAATTAGTTACAAATTTTGAAACTTCCTATCAGTAAACTGAACTAGTGGCCCAGACAGCAACAACCCCAGTGGGTTTTCGGATGTCAATTGTTCTCCTCTTAATGATTCATGAGCTGAAACTATTTTTATCATGGGGTAGACATCTAGAGCTTTCTGGAATGGTAAATTTTGTTGGATTTCAATTTTTTTGGATTTAGTTATGAATTTTCGAAGTTGTGACAGAAAAACTGAAATTCTGGCCGAAAATAAGAGTGTGAATTTGATGGTCTCCTTTGAGTTCCACGAGTTATGGGCCAAATTTGGTTATGCAAATGAGTTGTATGTATGTAATTAAATATGAGAACGAGTTGTATGATCTCATATGGTCCGTGTGACACCAAATGAAATTTTTATACGCGACGTAACGCGAAATAAGGCATTATTTAATGTCATTTTCATTCTCTTTTATTCAATTGATCATGTGAGACTTAGAAATGATCGAAAGCATGCTAGAAATATATGGTGTTACATCATTGCTATGAAGATTGCCTATGTTTTAGACCCAAGTTTGAAGGCAACACTAGATCCAACCAATAAATATTTAAATGAACTCAAGGCCAAAAGAAAGAAGAGGATTGAAGATGAATTACTTTGCTGTGGCTGCATCCTCAACATTCTCTTTGATCGATTGTATGACTTGTTCACGCCAATTTCATCTCCAAGAGAAATTTGGCTAGCACTTGAGTTCAAATACAATAAAACAAGGAATAGATAAGTTTCTTATCATGAATTATTTTGCTTATTCTTTGAATGACAAATACTTCTATCATGGATCAAGTCCATGATTTGCACATATTAGTTTCAAAACTCAGACTTGAAAGTGGAAATTTATGAATCATTGCAAATTAAGGCTATCATTACAAAATTGCCTCCAACTTAGAATGATTATAAAAAGTTGTTGCATACCATTAAAAATTTCACTATGGAACAAATTTTAAAGCATTTAAAAATTGAAGAGGAAATTATAAATTTGTAAAAGAAGCATTTAGAATTTGTGTCCAAGGCTAATTATATGGATGCAAACAACAATTCCCATATTGCAAATAATAAGAGAAAGAACCTTGAACCCAAACATAAACCAAAAAAGACTTTAAAGTCTTCCTATTTTTATGGGAAGATAAAGCATTTTAAAAGGGATTGCAGATTTAGAAAAAAATGAAAGTTAGCTCATGCTAATATCACATATATGATAGACATTGAAAACAATGAAATAGTGGCCATGATTTCAAATTTGTATTTTGGTATGATATCTGAGTTAAACATAACAACAACTTCCAAATCCTTTAATTGGTCATATGATTTTGGCACAACCATACATGTTTGCCCTGATAAGGATCAATTCAAGACATATGAAACTAAGGAAGAAGAACATAAAGTGATCATGGCCAATGGTAATACCACAAAGGTTCTCAGAAAAGGGTAGTGTAGATCTACAATTTGCTACTAAAAAGAAATTAGTGTTGCTAAATGTATTATGTGTCCTCGACATTAGAAAGAATTTCATTTCTACAAATCTTTGTAAAAAGATTGAAAGTTGTCCTAAAATTTGATAAGATTATAATCTCTAACAATGGAGTATTTGTTAAAAAAAAGTACTTTTATGATGAGATTTTAACTTGAGTATTATGTAAAATGTCAAATTTAGTTTATATTGTTAAGTTTCCCATTTTCTTATGGTAGGATAGATTAGGTCATATAAATTATAAATCTTTATAGTCTATGGTTAGATATAGTTTGATTTCAGTAAATAACAACACTCATGGTGAGTTGGAAATTTATGTGCAATAAAAGGTAACAAAGAAAACATTTAAGACTATTGAAAAAACTTTTGAAAATGTAGGCTTGATTCATTCAATATATATGAACTTAATCATGTATTAACTAAAAAAGGAAATATGTGTTTCATAACTTTTATTGATGATCACTCTAGGTACAAATGTGTATTTAATGAAGACTAAAGATCAAACTTTTAATATGTTTGAAGCTTATAAATTTGAAGTTGAAAATCAAAAAAGGAAGGAAATTAAAATCCTTATGTGTGATAGAGGTGGAGAATATTTCTCCCATGAATTATCAACCTATTGTGAAGAATATGGTATAATATATTAAACAAGTGCTCCATACACACCATGAAAAAATGGAGTAGTTGAGAAGAAAAATAGGACATTGGTAGATATGATTAGTATCATGATTTTAAATGCTAAGCAATCAATATGTCTATAAGGATGAAGCCTTGTTAATGGCTTGTCATATAAATAATAAGTTACTTTTAAAAAAAATCCAAATCATACCATATAAGTTATGGATTGGAAATAAACCAAATTTAAATTACCTTAGAATTTAGGGCTACTTAACATATTATAGGATACTTTATACTAAAAGAAAACAAATTAGGATTGAGAGCATTGAAAAATATATTCATTGGTTATCTTGAAAATTCAAAAACATATAAATTATTAGATATAGAATCTAATATCATAGTTGAATCAACTAATGTTGAATTCTCTAAAAACAAATTTATACTGATTCAATTAATGAAGAAAATGAACAATCCAACAAACATTTAAGTGTAAACTCTTCTTCTAAAAGAAAATAGGCAATCAATGGACATTTTAGTGAATTTAAGAGAAGTTAAGGGACATAAACGAGAAACACTTAAGACCTTGTTTCATATCCTCTCAAGCTTTTGTATTTTTAGTAGAAGACGATAGAAACAAATATTTTAGTCAAATATCTTATTTACTTCATATAAAAGAGGATCTTAAAACCTATAGAGAAGCACTAGCATTAAAAAATGCTAGTTTTTGGAAGGAAGTCATCAATGATGAAATTGATTCAATCATGTCTAATAATACTTGGGTATTAGTTGACTTG
Source organism: Erythrophleum ivorense (assembly GCA_026724425.1). NCBI lineage: Eukaryota > Viridiplantae > Streptophyta > Magnoliopsida > Fabales > Fabaceae > Erythrophleum > Erythrophleum ivorense. The sequence goes on from JAIUCV010000005.1 coordinate 43,835,114, forward strand.
CCTCTTAAATCTAAACTAATAGGATGTAAGTGGATATTTAGATAAAACTATAATATTGATGGATGAAGTTAAACTTTTAAGGCTACACTTGTTGTAAAAAGGTTTAGGCAAAGAAAGCTATAGATTACTTTGATATTTATGCACTTGTAGCAAGGATAACATCCATTAGGGTGTTGGTTGCATTAGCATCCATATACCATTTAAGTGTACATCAAATGGATATAAAGATAACATTTTAAATGGTAAATTGGATGAAGATGTATATATGAAATAACCCAATGGGTTTGTATTATTGACAAATGAAAAAAAAAGTGTGCAAATTGATTGTCTTTATATTAGCTTAAGCAAACACCAAAGTAATGGTATGAGAAATTTGATTCAATCATACTGTCTCATGGTTTAAAACATAATAATACAAAGAAATGTATTTATTCCAAGTTTAAGAATAAATATGGAGTTACCATATACCTACACATAGATGATATGTTAATAGTTGGAACAAACATACTTGGTATGAATGAAACTAAGAAATTTCTAATTTCGCAATATAAGATAAAAGACCATGGGGAAGTAGATATTATTTTAAGTATTAAAGTTAAAAGGTATAATGTGAGGCTTTTTCTTTAAATCAATTTCATTATGTTGGGAAGATTTTGAATAAATATAAACATTTAAATATCAAAGAGAAAAACTTCCTTTATGATGTAACACATAAACTTGAAAAAAACTTTGAGCAATTCGAGCACAACTTTAGTATTATAGTGCTAGAGAATGTCTTATATATGCAATGCATTGTACAAGACCAAATATATCATTTACAGTTTGTAAACTTTCAAGGTATATAAGTAATCCTAGTACCACTAATTGGAAGGCAATTACAAGAATTATAAGGTACTTGAAAAGTACAAAAGACCTAAGATTGTTCTACGATAATTTTCTTATAGTATTAGAAGGACATACTTATGTTAATTGAATAACTGATGCACAAAATTATAAATTGACATCCAGTTGTATATCTATCATAGGTAGAAGTGCCGTCTCATAGGCATTTAAGAAACGTATAGCTCATTCTACTATAGAATCAAAGTTTATAACACTAGCTTTGATAGGTAAAGAAGTTAAATGGCCGAAGAATTTGTTACTTGACATAGAGTTGTGGCCATAATTGATGTAAGCCATATCTTTACATTGTGATAGTGAGGCTATTGTGTCTAAGGTACATAGCGAGATATACAATGAAAAATCTAAACATATTAACTTGAGATGTGTATATGTCAAGCATATATTAGTCATGGCTTCATCACAATTTAGTTTGTAAGAACACAAAACAGCCTAATAGATCTTTTTACAAAAGGATTATCAAGGGAAATAGTGAGAAAAAAATTATGTGGAATAGCCTAGAAATTCATACTTAAAATTATTAGTAATAGAAATCCAATTTCTTCTTAGACTAAAGTTAATCAATAACTTTAATAAGAAATAACAAATTATTAATAACTAAATGTGAGGCATTAGGGAATTATTAAGTAATTCAAAATAGCACATAACTAAAGTTAAGAGGATAAGTGTAATACTGTTGATGAAGTTAAGGTAAACCTATGAAGTTTTAAAGGAACTTCATTTACATCAACATCAAAGAGTGTGGCTATTCTTTTCATAAATGGTAATTAAATTTTTGGATATGTTTATAAAGTTTGAGACGTAGCACATGGCCACACACATGTTGGTTTTTTTATAAGTTTTGTTAATGTAATTAGAATTATATGTATGATAATTCTAGTTTAAACTTTAAAAATAATGTTTCAAAAAAAAACTCTTACCATCAATTTGTTAAAGCTTTAACTTATTTATACTAATAGGTGCTTTTAATTAAAAGATACCTATCTTATGTATGATTTTATAAGAGGACAAATTAGTTAGTTTTCCAAACTAAGGGATATTGTTGAAAATAGTTTGAGAAACTAATGAAAAAAATCAAGTTAGACAAGGAGGCAATTGACTGGTTTATTAAATTAGTCGATTGGATCATCACAAATGTAAAAATGTTGCTTTTAGAAGGTATTAGTTGACTAGTGGAAAGAGACTAGTTAATTGGTATTATACAAAAATGAGTAAGTTTGTTTTAAGGTGAAGTAGTCAGCTATCTTATAGAGGTAGTGACTAGTCCAAGTTTTGGAATACCAAGATTTGTCATTAGAAGAACGTAGTCGATTGGTTCATGAGACCAATTGATTGAAATTGAACAAATAATTGACTGGTCTCATGGACTAGTTGATTGGTCTCTATTAATAAGTAAACTTATATCATTCTATTACATATCAATTGATTGGTCCCTTGTGCCAATTGACTGACAATCGACTAGTTCAAGAAACAATTGATTGGTCACATTGGAAATTTAAAAAATTTCAAATTCTCTTATTAGTTCCTTGTGTCTTTTGATTCAAATGATCATGTCCTTTTATGTAACCAACTAAATATCTGATTGGGGTGTGTGTAAATTGAAAATACTCTTTTATATTAATATTTAAAAATTGAATTTCAAATTCAATTTTGTTAAATCAATCTATATAAGATTGTTTTTTAATATATTTAAAAGAACTTTTGAACAATACTCTTATTCTTCCAAAATTTTCTAAACCATTAAACATACTTAAAAAGATGATAAATCCACTATTTTATTGAATGTATTTTTTTTTTATAGTGCTTTGAATAATTTCTAAAAATATATTTATCTATATCCTACAACATTCGTGACACACACATGTTCTAAAGCTTATAATTTATTTTTTGTTTTAGTTTTTACTTCATTATTACCCTATTTCCTAACAATATTAATTTTGTTTGATTTACAAATAATATTGATTTTGATATTTTATTAATTAAATAAATTATTAAAGTATAAAACAAATATATAATCTGCTTTTGGAAAAAGTACATTTTCTTTACATTTTAATTCTTAAATTTATATAGCCGTTCTCCTGTTCCCGATGGCTATAAAATTAATCTTTCGACACAGAATAGTCATACAATTGGGCTAAATGAAAGAATAGGTGAGTTATAAAATTCAGAAAAATTACATATGATTTTTTAATTAGAAATATTTTATATTAAAAAAATTTTAAATTTAAAAATTATTTTAAAATATTGAACAATAAAAATTTTAAATTATGAAAAAAAATTATAATTAAAAACCTTAAATTAAAATGTTTCATTCTTAAATTATTTAAATTAATTTTAAAATTTAAAATTTTTAATATAAATATTTTTAATATAAAGTTTTTAACTATACTTTTTTTTTTTAATTTTAAGAGAGGCCGAAGAATAATTAAAGACTCCAGGTAAAAGTGATATATCTTTACGGTGCAGGAACGTACCGGAAGGTGCGCAAAGCAAAGGACACACTGAGCTTGAAGGCAGCAGCTGAGCACTGTTCTTTGGAACTCCCGCCAATCCTACTTCGATGCCCATGACGATGCTGCTGAATTCCTTTGTTCCTCGCCTTGCACATCCCCAAAACCTTAATTTTCCGAGCAAACATCGATGTTCGAATCGAATCTTCACCTTTTGCTCTGTTCGAAATCCGAACCTCGTCTCTTCTTTGGAGGTGGCGCTTCATGCTCAGAGACTTATGGACCAGTTCAATCCTAAAATTCCCCTAGAAAAAGCTATAACCCCTCCGAACTCATGGTACACCGACCCATCTTTCTTCGAACTTGAGCTCGATCGCATTTTCCATAGAGGCTGGCAAGCAGTAGGTCAGTGGTTACTTCTTTTAAACTAATATTTATTTTGGGGGCATATTTGTTGGTGGGGGTGTCTGTTGGCTCTGAAAATCGAGGACCACAAATTGGAAATATGAAATTGTAGAGTTGTAATCTGCAAGAACTTTACAGCTGCAAAAGTTATCTTAGTTGTATTAAAAAAAGGTTTAAGCGGTATGTCTATTCGGACTTCAAGCGGCATGCCTATTCGGAGTTCGGTTCTGAGACGTATGAACCACAGAAAAATTTTCCCACGAGTTTTAAATTTTTCTTTAATGACTGAAATATTGGATATAAAATATTAAAAAAAATGGTACTATTTATATTGTCGGTTGTACTCCTCTACAATTGGTAGTATCAATCTAGCTCGTGGAGGCTGCTGGTTCATTGTATTTAATTTCAATTTTGCTGATTTTCAACAAAATATTAACATGATTCTAAAAGTTTAGCTTATCTTTGTCCCTTTCTCATCACTGTTTCAGCAGGCAGGATCTTAATGCTTTTAGAAAATGAGACTATGCAGAGGGATAATCTCTGTCTCTGAGGGTACATCCTCCTTATTTAGGATCAAAGGTGTAAAAAAATAGCTTTTACTTTGAATTGTTCAGGGGTCCTGCAATATTGAAACATATTAGAAGAGATACATATGCATACAAGCATTAAAGGGATAAGTACTCTGACTCAAGCTTAAGCAATTGTTTTTAAATCTTACCAGCATATAATAGCTTGGGCTCTGATAAAAGGTGATTAAGTTTCAATCAAGCATTGAGCAAAACGCAAATAAAGTTCATACAAGCAAGAGCTCTACACATTTAAATAGTGGACATGATTAGCAAGTAACGATTGACAAAGCAACATATCAAAACAACAAAGGTTTTCTTATTCATTCATCATTAAGAGCTAAAAAAAGATCAGAACAATCAATTATTTAATAGCTAATGATCATTAAAATCTTGCCATGGCCTTAATCTACTCTGCTCCACTGTGGAGGACTCAAACAGTAGCTAATAGTTTGGTATTTTGGGATAGGCATGTGCATGCCATATGATTAAGCAGATATCATTGTTTTAATCCTTTGTTTTCTAGCAATTTATATTGGACACCACAGTTCTGTAAAATTTTAACAAGAAATCGAAGAAACTGGCTTCAAGTAAAGTATAAAAGATGGCATCAAAAGTGCACTTTTAGCACTTTGAAGTGTGCTTTAATCTGCATTTACTAAACTCTGATTTGCTGTAAAATCTAAAGTTTTTTTCATGTTTTAAAGCATAAATGCCCGCCATGATATGGATTATGTCTCAGAGTTATTTTTTGGGATATTTTTTCAACCAAGAGTTGTTAGTTTCCACTGTTTCTTTTTTATCAGGGTCCACAGAGCAGATAAAAGATCCCTATGACTTTTTCACTGGCAGGTTTTAAAAATTTAAAATTTTTACATTCAATCTTTTTTCACCTTTAATAGCAGTGGATCAATTCCAACTCATTTTTTAACTTGTACTTGAATATATTGCTAGTAAAGTAGTGCTAATGTCAGCTCCATTTGGTTCTTGGAAGGGGAAAAGGATCTTTAGGAGCAACTTTCCTTTACTCCACACTTCTGAGAACCAATTGGAGGATTAATGTTGCAGACTTGGAAGCATTGAATATGTTGTATGTCGAGATGAGAATGGGAAGGTTCATGCCTTTCACAATGTCTGCCGTCATCATGCTTCTCTTCTTGCATCTGGTAGTGGACAGAAATCTTGCTTTGTCTGCCCTTACCATGTGAGTTTACCTCCTCTGGTTAATATGTGTATGAGCAATATATTATATTTGTTTTTACGTGATCCTTGAGGTTAAAAGTGAAAAACTGTTAAGCTTATTCCTATTGGATAGTAGTTGTTATTGGTGGTTGCTTCTTCCTCATGTCAGTTTCCTATTTTTTGCTCTATTATTTGCAAGCTAAAATAGGAAAAGAATATGATCTCTGCAGGGGTGGACGTATGGATTAACTGGAGCACTTGTTAAGGCAACTAGAATAGCAGGAGTGCAGGATTTCAATGTAAATGTATGCAGTTCTGTCCTATGATTGCTTTCTTGTGAAACAAAATTCTAATAGAGGGAGAGTTTGGCTGATTTTTGTAACCATGGAGGATAGGACTTTGGGCTTATACCAATCAAAGTAGCTATTTGGGGTCCATTTGTACTCCTCAATCTGAACAAAGAGTGCTTTCCTCAAAAGGAAGTCGATGGTCATAGTGTGGCAAAGGAATGGCTTGGTAGCAGTGCAGATATACTTAGCACCAATGGAATTGATTCTTCACTCAGTTACATCTGCAGACGTGAATATACCATTGAATGCAATTGGAAGGTATAGACCATGTCTTGCCTTGAATTTAGGCTCTTCCTTGGGAGTTTTCCTCATTATTCTGCTATTTGAGTATTATTCCATTTCTTAATTGTTTTGTGGTAGGTAATTTTACCAATTTCAGAAACTATGCCCATCAATCCACTAAAACCCATGGAATTTGTTCGTTAGAAACTTGATGTGATTTTATTATGTATGATATGATACATTGGAGATGCTAGGACGCTGGTAATTTTGGGTATTTCTATTTGCAGGTATTTTGTGATAACTACTTAGATGGTGGCTATCATGTGCCATATGCGCATAAAGGCCTTGCTTCTGGTCTAAAGCTTGATTCCTATTCCATCACAGTATTCTTCTTCACTCTCATTTTGGAAAGCTCTTCATTTTTACATATAACTGTAGCATGACAATTTGTGTGTGAATCTTTGTTGTGTGTCAGGCATGTTTGGTTAGAGATAAAATAGGAAGAGTTGAAAGGGAATGATTGTAGATTTATGATGTCTTTAGGCACGATGCATCATCTGATATGTTAATTTTTCTCCTTCCACTCCTCCATGTTTTACTCCTACCCAGTTAATCCCTGGTCTCCCAAGCCTTCCACATCCCCTCCCCCCCCCCCCCCCCCCCCCCAAAACAGAAAAAAAAGTCTCTCTCTCTCTCTTCCCGCATCATTCTGGTGCACTAATTAATGTAGGATAAAGTATTTATAGTTTAAAATACTCCTGATATTGGGTTTTCAATTGTTTATCGTAACCAAGGGTAGCTTTTGTACTAAGGGACTGTTATTAATAACATAGATGTTCGAAAGGGTTAGCATCCAAAGTTGTGAAGGCAGCTCAGTGAAAAGCAAAGAGAAGTATGACCGACTTGGAACAAATGCTATATATGCTTTTGTTTATCCTAACTTCATGATAAATAGGTACTTGCTTGGTCATTTGGGCAATTATCTTGCAATATAGTATACTTTCTTAACTTTGGGTGCTTTCTGAATTGTAGATATGGACCTTGGATGGACACCAATCTCGTACTTCCGCTAGGACCTAAAAAATGCCAAGTAGTTTTTGACTACTATCTTGAACACACTCTAAAGGTAATCTGTATTATGCTTATACCATAATTCATTCCTATGAAGTATCAATAATAATACATATATATTTTTTAAAAGAGCTGCATTCAGAATCTTGAAAATCATTTACTGTTAACTTATTTCTTCTCTCTGACATGGTAGATAGCATAAATTTGTAAAAATAATACTAATATATGTTGTGTTTCTTTGTATTGGTTTCCTTTTTAATATTGTTTTTGTATCAAAACATATTTTATTGACCACGGAAACAAAAATAGATGGATTTTTTTTTTCTTGGTTGAAGAGGGGGAGGAGGTGGACGGGAAACTAGGAAATTCAGAGATTTGATGCTCTGATTATTATTATTCATGGAAGAACAGAATGACATATATAAAAGGAAAGAAGCCAACAATCCTGCCACCTTATCCGAAACAATCAGCCAATAACATTTTAATTTTTAAATATATTAAATCTGTGAAATACAAAATAAAATAAATAGAAAGATAAGAAGATAAAATGTCACCTAAATAGAAACAAACTAATAAGAGGATAGATGTCCATCCAGAAACAGAGTGATAAGTTAACACCTATCAACAAACTAGATAATTAAAATAATAACTAACTACTAGAAAGACTAAGGAAGCACGTGTACGGAAATAAAATTGATAAAATACATGTGCATTACAACCCTTCATCTTAAGTTGGGAAATCGTACCTAGCTTGGAGCTAATCTTCCTAGCATTTCCAATCATCTTCCCTGAGACCAATTCTTGCTTTAGCAGTAGTGCTAGACCCCACAATTTTTTTTTTTGGAAGTGTTCTGGTCCTTATTTCCAAGTAACTTTTGTAACAACTCCCATTGTTCTTTGCTAAAAGGATTGCTCATGCTGACCTTTTTCCTCACTGGTCACCATTAGGTCACTGGTTTCATCTCTTGGTCTTGGTTTACAGTTTACTGGCTTCCCGTATATTTTCCAACAAACCCTCTTTGTGTCACCACCCTTATTGCAATGGTCGCACCACTCTGTTGTCACTGCCTTGAGCACCATGTGCCATCGGGACTGATGTTTCAGTTACTGGGTCTTGAATGAGTCTGTTCCTGTTCTCTTCTCTTTTGTCTTTTGAAAAAGCTTCTCTTAGGGTAAGTAGAGGATAGTAGCCATAATTCTTCCCCGAACATCTTCAAATATTGGATTTATGCCAAGTAGAAGTTTATAGGCCCTATCCTGCTTCACAAGTGTCCTGTAATATGCCGCCTTACTGCTGCAGCTCCATTTGTGTGTCTCAAACATATCTAGTTGCTGCCAAAAATAAACAAGGGGTAGCACTTAACTCACCTTGCCTTAATTCATGAAGTGGACTGTTGATCTCAAACAGGACATCAGTATTCTCCACAGAAGAGTACATTTCCTTGACAGCTTCCTAGATATCTTTTGCTGTCTTGTACAGAAGGAAATTCCTCCCAATTTCATTTGTCATCAAGTTGATCAACCAGGACATGATTTGGTTGTTTTCGGATGCTCAGATTTTGTAATTGAGGTCGTTGGAACTTGGCAGGGCAGCATCATCAGTGATGTAATCTTCCTTGCCACATCCTCTGATATACATAAGCATGCTTTGGGATCATTGAAGATCATTGTTACCATCCAATTGGTGCCCAGTCATCATGATTGGAGAGCTTTCATAGATTGAATGAACACCCAAGGTATTTCCCTCGGATGAAGTCACTTGTTTTCTATATTCAGCATCATCATGGAGCTGAATTTTACCATGGGACTGTATCAGGCCTTTTAGACTCTAATACCATAAAGAAATTTAGAGATTTGATGCTCTGATTCTTATTATTGATGAAAGAATGGGACGATATATATATATATATATATATATAAGGAGGAGCCAACAATCGTGACACTCTATCCTATCAGTTAACAACCTTTTAATTTAAAAATATATTAAATCTGAAAAATAGAAAATAAAATAAACAGAAAGATATGAAGATAAGATGTTGCCTAAATAGAAATAAACTAAAAAGGGGATAGATGTCCAAACAGAAACAGAGTGATAAGATAACACCTATCAATAAACTAGATAATTACAAATAAAAACTAGCTATTAGAAAGACTAAGGAAGCACATGTACGGAAATAAGAATTGACAAAATACATGAGCATTCCAACAGAAAAATAAGGTGAAAAATTAAGTCTACTGGATTTAGCATTATGACTATTTGATAGAATACCTATTAAGGTGTATGAGAGGAGTGGTAAGGCTGGCAGTAGAGGAGAAACTGGAATAGAAAAGGGGAATTGTGTGACAAAGCATGGAAATAATGGGATACGTGGGCTGAGGTGGAGGGCCTCAGGGGCTGAGTTGGTTAGGAGGCTGTTTTAATAGAATACAAGGAGAATGGAAAGGAGAGAGAACGTAAGGAGGTTTTTGGGAGGTGTGTAGCAGCTGAACTGTGCTAGAGCATCGTTGCTGCCTGGTTTCCTTTCCTTACTGCTGTAGAATTCTTGTTCTCTGGGATTGGAGTTTGTAATCTGTTGCAGTGGCAAATCAGAGGCACAATTCATCCCTATTCTCTATTTTCTGTCCTGTTCCTACTGTTTGCTGCATCCTTGAGTTTGGGTCTCTATCATTACTCCTTCAGGCTTTTATAATGAACCTCGACCTCATACTGATAATTTTTTACCCAATGCACATGGAGAGGATATTGGAAGAAACATAGGCATTAGGTGATGGGGCTTTTGTGGCAGGGTTGGTGATTAATTGGTGTAATGAATTTATGAAATGTTAAGAACGGCTTTTGCATAAAAATAAGATGCAAAGATTTGAAGCTCAATGTTAGCAAGGAGCTCAGAGATGTGCTGGAATATGTAAATGATAGTGAGAAAATACCAGGAGGTTTTATTGTATAAATGAATTCTTCGAAGAGGTCGTGAAGCTTAAGTCAAGCTAAGCTATGCTTTAATATATTGTCTTCTTAGAAATTTAAGCAGAATCACAATGAATTTTGCGCCTATATTAATGGCTCCATAGTTCCTCTAATTGTTCCTTTCTTTTTTTCGTAAATTCCTCACATAAATTCTAGATCTTTGAATTGCTGACATTACAAAAGGAATGATTATCAGTCTAAACAATTGCAGTGGAATTCCAAAAATTGATTCTTACCTCCTTCCCCTCTCTGCGTGATCAGGATGACAAAGATTTCATAGACAGAAGTTTACAAGATAGCGAGAAAGTACAGGTATATATGCTAGTTTGGTTGACAAGATATTTCCATATTGCGATTAAGTTACTGGAGCACCATGCTTGTTTATGTGCAGATCGAAGATATTGTGCTGTGTGAAGGTGTTCAGAAGGGCCTTCAGTCTCCTGCATATTCTGTGGGCAGATATGCTCCTACTGTTGAACAGGCCATGCATCATTTTCACTGTCTGCTTTATGAAAATCTGGCACATTAAAATTCTTCGGTGTCATCACAGAATATTATTTTGGCGCGAACGTAGATGTGCTTCAAGATCAAGCAAATTTTCCTTCACATGTTGATGTTGTGATGTGAAACGCTTGTTGACATGGTATAAGCACAGCAACCATGCAAGTGCTCTGCCGGAGGAAAAACTATGGTTTTATGTTGAATTTTATTCTCTGGTATATTTTGTATATATAACATATGGCAAGCAATGAATGGTTGTGGTTTTTTGAATGCATTTTGCTGAATAATTTGCCATATCTCAATCTCATTGGCCGTGGAAAGATATACACTATGTCATGATTCATGAAACTTGGATCGTACTGTTATCATTATTATGATTTCAACTCCAAATGTATTCTCTTCAATGATATGTTTGTTTCTGTCAATAAATGAACTCGTCATTCGTGCCTAGGATCAGAATGTATATCAGCCAATTTTCGGCATCAAATATATGAATGCTTAACTATCCAAATACTTAATTTCAGGATGTTGAAAATCACGTGAAGCAAAATGAGAAAGGACTCAGTAATCTCTGGGTATCACTAGAAAAGGTTTTCAAATAACACATCCAATTCAGCAGCATTAACAAAGAGGATTTCACCTATCTTTTGACTGGAGGCATGTTAATACTTGGAAAAAGACAGAGTACATTACAAAACTAAATCAATTCAAATTTCAGTATTAAAGAAACTCTATTGCAATGCATTCATGCGTATAATTAAAAAATTCAAACTCAAAAATCGCAAGAGCAAGCTTCTTCTATTCATCAGTCTTACTAACCAAAAGAATTCTCCCTTTTTCGGGTAAATCAGGAAGAGAAACTCTAACAATCTTTTCAAGAGAAAACTGCTGGCTCAATTAATCAGTAAGTACTTCAATCATACACTTAAGGTATTTAACTAACATTAATGCCTACTAATACACTCAAACTTTTACTATTGTCTTCTACTTCTCTTAGTAATTCCAATTTGTGAGCTGCTTGTTACGTGGCTATTACTCTTTTCTCAAAAGCTAGCTGTTGAGGTGTGCAGTGCACCTGCTTATATGTCCAGGATCCTCCTCTCGTCCATCCGATGTGGGGCGTAATAGCTCTCCTGGCCAATCCGTGACGCCCTCATCACGGGTGGCCCACCGAAGGGCCTACCTCTGGGTCACGTGGAACGTAGATCTGGCTCTGATACCACTTGCCACAGGGCTATTATTCTCTCCTCAAAAGATACCACTTGTCACGGGGCCATTACTCTCTCCTCAAAAGCTAGCTGTTGAGGTGTGCAACGCACCCGCTTATATGCCCAGGACCCTCCCCTCGTCCATCCGATATGGGGCGTAACATACTGCTTCAATCTTGCTTTGGATCTTATAAGGTCCATACTCCATAGTATCTTCTGTCCAACTTGAAATTGATTCTCTTTACTACTGAATTCTGCTTGTACTATTGCAGTTTGACGACCTAAAACCAGCTGCCCACTGTGCCACTAAATTTCATGAGGTGTCTCAAAAAATTGCTCGTAACAAATTGGGCTTTTGTCTAAAATGATTTTGCTGGGAAAGCCATGTAATTTCACCACCAAATTGATGAAGGCTGAAGACACTGATTGAGCATTATAACCAGGTCTGAATGACCCAAAGTGGGCACTCTTTGTGAATCTATCAACCGCCACTAAAATAGCTGTATGACTTGCAAAGTTTAGTAGCCCAACCATAAAATCCATAATAATATCCTCTCATGGAAGAGAAGGAATTGGGAGAGGCTGTAGTAAGCCATAAGGTTTGGGAGGAATATGTTTTGTTTATGGACAGATCAAACAGTCAACCACATACATTTTATGGGGACTAAATTACAAGAAAACAAAAGTGTAAGGACTAAATTAAAAGCATAGTGAAACTATAGGGACAAAAGGTATAGTTTAACCAAAAACACTTGTCTTTGTAGTAGTTGTATGTGTTCTCATTCACATCAAACTGGATTTTGGAATGGTTGGGTCACTAATGTTAAATGTGTCTGAAATTTGAATATGCAAGGAGCATTTGCAAAATTTATGAACTTATTAAGTTAAACTAAAATCATGAGGGTAACTAGGTGTCTTTGGGGGATCAGGAGACATTCTATTATTATGGATCTTGTTGTTATCAACTTGAAAAATATTGATTTGACGCTGAGTTTTCACAACTATATCAATGATCAGTTCATATCCTTCTTATCGTGGTAAATGTACCAATTTGTTTTCCTTTTTCATATTAATTTTTGCTTATTGTGATTCTTAGCAAATGAAGGAGCAATTCAAGACACTAATTATTCTATCTCACTATTTAGAGGTATGCATCTGTTTTACTTTCTTAGGCACTTGCTTCAAATTAAGGCATTAATCCATGTCTTCTTTAGAGAGTAAGCTTTTGGCAGTTGTGGGACGAAGCAGCAAGTAGTCATCATATAGTTGAATCTATGCCAGGTGATGATACATTGTAATTATGGAAGGTCTATTAGCTCTTATAGATGAACTATAAAGTTTAAGCAAAAGATTTCATAAACTTTATTAACAAAATTCTTACAACAATAACAACAATAGGCCTTTTTCATTAGGTGGAATCAGCTATATAGATCAAACAACGTTATAAAGTTTTATTATAAATTATATTTTTAGATAAACTATTTAAGTTTAAATTTTTCTTAATAGTTTCACTTATATTTTTTTGTGGTCGCTCATTATCTCTAATTATTGGACTACTCTCCATCTGATCTACTTTTTTTACTGAGGTTTCTATATATCTTTTCCACACATGTCCAAACCATTTAAGACACGATTCTATAATCTTTCCACAATAGGTACGACCCCAACTTTCTTTCTAACATATTTATTTTTAATTCTACTTTGTTTGGTATACCCATTCATCTAACACAATATTTTTATATCTGCAACATTGAACTTATTCTTATGGTGGTCTTTTAATGACCAACACTTAATCTTATACAACATTTTCAGTTTTATAGCTATATAGTAAAATTTACCTTTAAACTTAAATGATACTCTTATATCTGTAATAACATTTGAAACACTCATTCATTTCATCCACCCCTTTTGAATTCTATGGTTTACATCTTCCTTTATCCCCTTGTCCTGTTGTATAATGAATCCAAAATACTTAAATCGAGTGATTTGTGATATAATGTATTCTCTAATTTTCACTTTTATGCTTGAATTGGTGTGCTTCTTGCTAAACTTATATTCTATATACTCCATTTTACTTCTACTTAAATAAAATTTATGTGCTTCCAAAACTAATCTCCACATATCTAATTTCTCATTTATTTCTTTTCTCAACTCCCCAACTAGGACTATATCATCTGTAAGGAGCATGCACTATAACACCAGCTCTTGGATATATTTAGTAAGCACATCTAAGACTAAAGTAAAAAGATAGGGGTTCAAAGTTAATCTATGATGTAGGCCAATAGTTATTAAATTTTTTTTGGTGGGCTCACTGTGTTCTTATTCTAGATGTAACCACATTATACATATTTTGAATTACTTGAATAAAAGCAATACAAACTCCTTTTTTCTCCATAGCCTTCCATAAAATATCTCTTGGCACCCTATCATATGCCTTCTCTAAATTGATGAATACCATATGTGAGTCTTTTTCATTCTTTTGATATTTCTCTATCAATTTTCGCAACAAGTATATCGCTTCTGTGGTTAACCTATTAGGCATAAAACTAAGTTGATTTTCTGTAACTTAAATCTTTTGCCTTAATATCTGTTTAATAACCCATTTCCGTAACTTCATAGTGTGGCTCATAAGTTTAATTCCTTTATAATTTGTATAGTTTTGTGTGTCCCCCTTATTTTTATAAATAGGAATTAAAGTACTTCTTCTCCACTCATCCAATATTCTTTTGAATCTCATAATCTTATTAAATAACTTTGTGAGCTAACTTATACCGTTTACTTTTAAATCTTTTCACACCTTAATAGGTATATTATTTGATCTTACTACTCTACCATTCTCCATCTTCTTTAAAGTTTTTTTAATCTCTGACTCATGAATTCTACAATAAAAGGTATAATTTTGATTCTTCTCTGTGGTATCTAGCCTATCTGAGTGCCATGAGATCTACTGTCCTTTATTAAATAATTTATAAAAATAGCACTTCCACATTTCCTTAATATCCTGTTCTATGATCAAGACTCCCCCTTCATCCTTAATGCAGCTCATTTGGTTTATGTCTCTTGTCTTTCTTTCTTTACTTTTAACAATCTTATAAATACTTCTTTTCCCAATTTTAGTATCTAAGAATTGATATAACCCATCAAATGTCTTTACTCTCGCTTCACTCACTACTTTCTTAGTGTCTTTCTTAGTTACTTTATATTTTTTTCTAATTTTTCTTACTTTTACACAAATATCACATTTTATAACATTCACTTTTAATTCTAACATTATTTTGTACGCTTGTATCCCACCACCAATATTTTTTATCCTTAAATCCAAAACCTTTTGATTCCCTAGTATCTCTTTTGCAACCTTTTTAATCTCTTTAACCATCTTGTCCCATATATCATTAGCACTTCCTTATATATCCCCTGATCCTTCTTCCAAAATCCTTCTCTGTAAACTCCCTTTTTTATCATCTTTCAATTGCCACCATATTATCCTTGACCCCTTCGGTTGGCCTTTGCTTCTTACTCTCCTCTTAATTAGAGCATCCATTACTAAAATCCTATGTTGTGTAGTTAAACTCTTTTTAGGCATTATTTTGCAATCCATGCAAAAATTTTTGTCCACTTTTCTTATTAGAAAGAAATTAATTTGAGAGCATGTTCCTCCACTTTTGTATGTGATAAGATGCTCTTCATGTTTCTTAAAATAAGTATTAGTTATAGTAAAATTGAACACTAATGAAAAGTTTAGAACCATTTTATTCTCTGCATTTACTTCTCATAAACCATATCTCCCATGTGAACTCTCATAACCTCTAGATGTACTCCTCACATGACTATTAAAATGCCTTCCTATGAGAATTTTTTCCTCTAAAGGTATTCCTTGAGCTAAACCTTTTAAGTCTTCCTAAAATTTATCTTATAATGCTCTTCTAACTTTATCAGTGGTGTGTAAGTACTAATAATATTAGAAGTTTCTCTTTTTACTACAAATTTTAACAATATAATTATGTCTCCTAATATTTTTATATCTACCATACTATTTTTTCAATATTTATCCACAATTATACCTATTTCATTTTTAGATTTAGTCTTACCAGTGTACCAAAGTTTAAAACCTGAGGTGTCTAATTCTCTTACTTTTTCTCCAACCTATTTAGTTTCTTATAAGCACATAAAATTAATTCTCTTTTTAATCATGGTATCTACTATTTTTATTAATTTACTTGTAAGTGTACCTATATTCTAAGTTCCAAAATGAATTCTACTCTCGTGACTAACTTCTTTACCCGCATTCGTTTATAAAAATGTGAAAACCTTTGCTTATTTTTCACTACACTTAGGCATTATGTAGCAGTTCTTACTCATTTGATACTATACTCGAGCTATATAGCATTGCTTTCGGGCAACAACCAAGCATTAAGTCTAATATATCGTTGATCTATATCATAAAGATTCAACAATGTTTTATGTTGGCTATCGATTGCCTAACACAACCCTTCTCTTTTTTTTTTGAGCTTAGGATTGGTTATGAAATGATTTACATCAAAGCATAGTATAGGCAGAGTCTATTAACAAAATTCTTAATTTGGCTAAATTGTTACTACTTAATTTTATAGTTCTTTTTTGTTTATTTTTTATCAAAAAAAAATTATAGTGCTTTATCAGTTCAATTGTGTCAAGTGCCATTTGGGAGCCTTATGGTCATTTTAAAAGGAAAGTATTTGATTTAGTTGTCATGAAAATTGGCAGATGTCTTTTTCTCATCTAACTTAACTAGCATATTGTGTAGAATGACTTTTTATGTCATATCGTTACATTCTATATTATAGCTTTTTTTGCCTTGATGTATTCCTTATAATAATCGACATTAGTTGTGACAAAATGTTTGGAATTTTAATTGTAGTTCTGAAAAATCAAAATACATAGGTCTTTATAGATACAAGGAAGTGTTATTCTAAGAGGCAAAATTACAATTAAGGATATTAGAGATTGGTTAAATAACTAATATACATATGTGCCTCAATCCTAGAGTTAGCTAATAATTTCAATAATTACATTAATTATAAGGATTTTTAACACTCCCCCTCAAGCTAATGAGTGGATATCTTTCATCCCAAACTTGATGATTAAGTTCTAAAAGATGGCACTAGATAATCTTTTGGTAAGCACATCTCAAGTTAATGAAAGAAACAAAAGGAGTACAAATTAGATCACTGTTAAGTATTTCTTTGACACAGTGTCAGTTTACTTCAACATGCTTAGTATGGTTGTGTTGTATTGGATTGTGAGCAATGTTAATACTGAATTTATTATCACATTAAAGCTTCATTGAGCCTTCCACATTGATCTTCAAATCCTTTAAGATTATCTTTGGCCACAATAATTCACATAGCCAGAGTACCATTACTTTGAACTTAGCCTCCACATTAGATATTGCAATTACATTATACTTTTTGCTTCTTCAAGTGACAATATTTCTATTTAGAAAAGTATAATATCCTGAGGTTGATCTCTTATCTATTAGAGATCTTGCATAGTTTGCATTTGCATAGGCTTTAAGAGTCAGTCTTTCTCCATTTTCGAATAAGATTCCTTTCCTTTGTGCATAAATTGGCTTATAATACTCACAACATAAACTATATCAAACCTAGTATGAGACAAATAAATCAATTTTTTTACAAGTCTATGATAAGATGCTTTATAAACTATTGCATCTTTTGAGGTTTCACAAAGTTCATGGTTTGACTTTATGGGTGTCTTGACTATCTTGCATCCTAATTTGCCTATATTTGCTAATAAATCCAACATATACTTTTGTTGAGATATAAAAATCCCTTGTTGAGAGTGAACCACTTCAATGCTAAGGAAGTATTTTAGTTTGCCTAGCTTTTTGATCTCAAATTCCTTTATCAATTGCCTAACTATATTCCTTTTAGGTCATCCCCTATGATTATAATGTCATCTACAATGACCAATAGTATTAAAACTCCCTTTGAGGTTGAATGCTTTATAAATAAAATATGGTCACCTTGGTTTTACTTATACCCCATACATACCAAAGCTTTGGAAAATCTCTCAAACCATGCCTTTAAGGATTGTATGAGTCTATACAATGCTTGGTTTAATATGTGAGTTGAATCATGGTGGAATCTCCTTATAGATCTCTTCTTTAAAATTTCCATGTAAAAGGCATTCTTGACATCAAACTAATTTAATTTCCAACCAAGGTTAGTAATCATAGACAATAAGACTCTAACTGCATTCATTTTAATGACTAAGGCAAAAGTTTTCATATAGTCTATGCCATTGGTTTGGGTATACCTTTTGGAAATTAGCCAAGCTTCGTAGCTTTCTAAAGTATGACTAGAATTATATTTAGTAGTAAATACCCATTTATAACCAATCAGTTTCTTCTTTTTAAGTAGTTTCACTAGGTACCAAGTTTTGTTTTTCTTAAATGCTTTGATCTCAACCTTCATTGCATGTATCTAATTCTTATCCTTCAATGCCTCCAATAGAGTTTTAGGG
The DNA here is from genome assembly GCA_026724425.1 of Erythrophleum ivorense. Classification (NCBI taxonomy): domain Eukaryota; kingdom Viridiplantae; phylum Streptophyta; class Magnoliopsida; order Fabales; family Fabaceae; genus Erythrophleum; species Erythrophleum ivorense. The sequence goes on from JAIUCV010000005.1 coordinate 43,853,456, forward strand.
ACAAGAATGGCATCTAGACTAGTAAGAAAGGCTTTTGGTTAAAAGATAAATTCTTATTTGAAATGAAAGAAGACGCATGGTACTTAGTGCAATGTCTTGTGTCTCTTTGCAAAGCAATAGGAATATTATAATCATTGAGTGCAAGTGTTTCAAGAACCTATAATAGAAATATCAATGGATGATGGTATTGCCTCAACACTTACGAAGGTAAAAGTGGATGGTTGGATTGGTTCTAGTTAGGGGATTGGTCTCTTCTTTTGAGAATAAATTTGTAATGGACGAATAAAGTCTTAAGCCAGTGATTGGTTCTGAGGTTGGATTAGATATAGTGACTGGTTGTAAATGAGGCTCAAATGATTATGAGACATATGTTGGTAACTTTGGGAATTCAAGAAGGAAGAAATCCTTATCTTTGATGGAGGAATTCTCTTTTGAAAGATAAGAATTGTTAAAGTAGGGAACATATTCAACAAATGTGACATTAGAAGAGACAAAATATCCTTATAGGAGAATAGTAACATTTGTAACCTTTTTTTGGTGAAGGAATAACCAATGAAAACACATTTGAGAACCTAAGGATCAAGTTTGGTTATATTTTGGAAATGCATTTGAACAAAAGCAACATATCTAAATATTTTTGGAACAAGGTTATTGGACACATGAAAATTTGGAAAGAATTGAGTGAAAACCTACATTGGATTGTGGAAATCAAGAACCTCGGTTGGAAGTCTATTAATGATATAAGTGGTAGTTAAAATGACATTCCTTCAATATTGTTTTAGAACTTTAAAAAAAAAAACAATAAATCCTTAATACAAGCAAGAAGATGATTGTTTTCTCATTTAACCACCCCATTATGTTGAAGTGTATGAATGCAAGAATACTTGTATATTGTTCCTTGTGTTTGAAAAAGGTAAAAAGAGACTAATTGAAAAAATTATTTGTATTGTCAGAATAAAATTTTTGTGTCCCAATCCTAAATTTAGTTTTAATCATATTATAGCAAATAGAAAATATATAGCTCACATCATATTTCTATTTCAACAAATAAATCCAAGTTATATGAGTGCAATCATCAATAAAAGAACAAATTATTAGGCTCTAGAAATATTGGATATAACATAAGGATTCTAAATATCATTGTGAATTATAGTAAAGGGAATAAAAGTTCTTTTATTATTTATTAGAAAAGAAGCATTTTTGTATAGCAAGTTCACAAGTTTCATAATGAAAGGTTTTAATGGCTAATCTTTTAAATAAAGAAGGAAATATTATTTTAATAACATGAAATGACATATGACCAAGATGAAGGTGGTGAAACTAAATCTTATCTTTGTTGATTGAAATGTCTCATAATGAAAAGAAACAAGTGATAAACTTTGAACTCCACTTCATTCATTTTTCTCGTCGAGATGATATAAGCCATGCTTCTGCCTAGCAAGTCCAATTATTCTCTTTGTGCGCTGCGATTGAAATACACAATGAGTAAGGCAAAAGGTTCTCTACAATAAGAATCAGTTGTGTGTTTCTAAATCAAAGTAAGATTGATATAATGTTTTGGAACATGAAGCACATTTTTAAGCATAAGGTAATTACTTAAACAAACATCTTTTTGACTAGCCATAGTAATGATAGATCCATCAACTATGGTAACCTTTTTATTGCTAGGACAAAAAATATCTGAAATAAATTTTTGTAAGAATGAGTTATATGGTTAATGGCTCCTGTGTTGATGACTCAAGAGTCAAAGGAATTTTATCCCGTGCATTAAAGATAAAATTAAATACATATGAAGATTGAGAAGGAATACTTAAGATCGCCAAAGAACAAGTATCTATTAAGGTTATGAGAGTTTTCTCCAAGATTCCCAATATGCCTTTTAACTTCTCAATCTCTCCTTTGTTAAAATCAGCAAAAGGAGAGTTTTCCTCATTGTTGGAATTTGCCATATGAACTTGCCCCTACTCCTTCTTCATGGGTTGAGCCTTATTTTGGAGCTTTCAACACTTCTTTTTAATGTGTCAGGCCTTTTTGCAATAAGTACATCATAAGTCTTTGTTGGATTGTTTTGACATATTAGGTTGCCCTTTGACCTCATCAAAATACTACATAATATTTTTGGATGCAAAAGTTGAATTCTTCACAGTTGGGCCTTAATCATCACCCTCCTTCTTCCTTCCTTAACCAACATAATGGCAATTGCCTCATTCAAGGATGGTGACTCCTCTTTGCTGAGTATCTATACTGTCATAGTGTCAAACTTGATGTCCAACCCTATAAGAAATACATAAATTCTATCATTTTCTACAAACTATTTAAGAATAGCTGCATGCTTACTACACTTTGTTTAAATGCATTGATAGTGATCTATCTCCTATCAAAAGCCTTTTAGCAAATTACAATACTTAGTGACTAATTGGTTTCCTTATTTGATGTTGGAGATTTTAGTCTTAAGCTTATAAATTTATGTTGCATATCAAACCTTGGAATAAGTTTGTTGAACAACATCCTATATCTCTTTAGCTAAATGCAGAAAAATGCATGTGCTGCAAATCTTTGATGTCATAGAGTTTTATAACTAGGACATTACTAGAGAATCTTCATCATCCTAAATATCAAATTTGGGATTTCGTAGTTAAGGACCGGTACTTAGCAAATGACTCAAGTTGCCTTGTCCTTGAAGGAATAGGTAAACCATTTGAAACTATTTCAAATGGTTTTTCTCGTTCAACCTATATCTTTCCTAAATAAGTGGCAAATCACTTGTTAGAGCAGAGTGGTTGCTAATTAGTATAGGTAAGAGGTATTGATAGTTGCTGTAGACCTAAACATGGTCAAAAAGATGAAAAAAAAATCAGAAGCAAGCAATAATTACAAAGAAAAGCAATAAATAAAAGAAAAAGTAAAAGAAATTATTGCAAATAAGAGAAATACCACAGTCAGAGCCTAAATAGAGTTGGGGGACACTTGGGTTAACCTATATAATTGCCAATGATGTGTTTTGGGTTGACTGTTGTCAAAGAGGAAGTGATATGTGCTAGCACATAAGACTTGTTGTAGAAACGTCATGGACGCACATGCAGGGGTTAGAAGGCTGATCGATGAGCTTTGTGGTGGTTCATAAGGTGTTTGGGTCAAATGGAATGCAAAAACAAGGATAAAAGGTTATCTCTGGTAGTAATGAAGGCTATGGACAAAGGAAATGGTGATATAGTAGTAATGAAGGCTACTGGATGATGGAAATGGCAATAAAAGCCATAGAAAGATTTGAAAGAAAGTTTGAAGGCTTTAATACCATAATAAAATGTTTGGAATTCTTATTGCAGTTTTGAAAAATTAGAACACATAGGTATTTGTAGATATAAGAAAATGTTACTTTAGGAGGCAAACTTACAATTATGGACTAGTTAATTAACTAATATCCGTACATGTGCCTATATCCCACGGTCAGCTAATAACAACAATAATTACATTACTTGATTTATGGCATTTCTAACAACTGGTGTTGAAACAAGAAGATATTTTGGCGTTTATCATGATTGAGCTGACTTTTCTGATCATTTACTATTGCACTAGTTGTGCTTTCTTCTTTCTCGCTTTAAACCTTTTTTTTTTTTTTTAAATCGATGCTTATACTCTAGTTGAAACCGAGATCAACTGCAGGATTTGAGCAGGCAATCCAAGGCTATGCGATTCATGTCCTTTCCTTGACTTATCGAAAGGTTCCTAGATTTGTGCTTGCTGATGTATGCTATAATTTTGTCGACTTGAAGCATTGACTTATTATGATCGGAATGTCTTTTTGTCTCAAGCAAGTCGATGCCAGCACAAGTTCCTTTCATCTAATTGCAAAGTAACTGAAGCTTGATGTGGTATAGATGTTAATAATATAGAAACTTTTTAGAACCGATTCTCCATTCCTAGAGATTTAAGTACTTTTTTTAAAAAAATTGTTTAACATAATGATGTATGTAAACATTGAGTACATCTGTGTCAATGTCACCGGCTATCAACATAGAAGGTTTATCCTTGGACAAGTTCTTTGAGCACCAAGAGCTGGTTTGGTTTGCAGAATTGGCAGGTAGGTAAAACAAAAAACCATGTCCAAATGAAGTGAATTATTTTTACTATATTTGGTATAACTTCCAAAAAAAAAGGAATGTATTGACTTTTATTTGTTTAATTGTTATAAAACATAAGATATGGAAAGCAAGGGTGGGAAAAAATGCTGTGAGAAAAGAAAAAAAAAATTATGGCTGTTATTCAGCCGAGTAGCCCAAACTAGCAGTCTCAGACGTTCGGAAAAGGCATGGCTGTCAGTTCCACCCCAAACTAAACTTCTTCGGACAAGGTGAGCTAGGATGATGCTTTGATGTCGTCCAGTGGTTGCAGATCCACTATGCAGCTAGGTTTCAAACTCCTGAGTTCTCGTATGCAGCGATGTCTTGTTGCGTTCAGAGGCAGACATTGATGGGACCATAAGTGAAGGCAGGGGCAAATTCGTCTCTCTTCAAAATTTGGCTTCAAATTCTGAATTACATTCCCGCACTGCAGTGCCCCTGAAAATTGCTTCCCTTTGCTTCGAGCTTTCTACCAACGCGTCCCACACCACGAACCAAACATCCTTCATAGACGGAAAACGTTGCAGTCTCCCTCGGTGTTGGTGAACCAAGCGAAGGCAAGTAGCCAACAATGGCTGGGTTATTGAGAAAGCCCATGGCAGGGGTCAACTCATTGCCGTATTGAGAAAAGAATGGAAAGATTTACGTATAATTTTTTATATATTTATTTTTATAATTTTTAATTAAAATATGGTAGATATATAATTTTTATAAATAAATGTATAATTATTTAATTAAATTATATAATTGTTATATTATTATTATTATTAAAATATTATATATTTGCTATATTTTAATTTTAAAAAAACACTAAATCTAGTCCAAAAATAAAATTAATAACCCTATTTTAAAAAGAAAAAAACATTGTAGATAGAGTACCATTGGAGCACACTACTCAAATCTTCCCTGTTATAGGCTAACCTATTTCTGTGGAGGATTGTTCATTATCTCCGCTTATGAAGATTTATGAATGAGATTACTTGGACTATCGTTTTACAATCTCTGTTTAATTTAATCATGTTTTTTTTTGGTGCCAAAATTAAATTTAAAATTTCTTACTGTCTTAATATGTATGAGAGATTGATTTTCTTTTGTTCCAATAAATGTTATTAAATTATCTTTATAAAAATCCCATTTGGTTACCGGTGGAAAAGTGAGAGGAAACATGAAAACTTTGGGTAATTTTTTTTATGTTTTTTAATTATTATTTAATATTATTTATTTATTTTTATAAATTTTTTAAAGTAGGAGTGTAAGATTTATTTCTCATCCATAAAATTATTTTTTTGGTTCTTTTTCTTTTTTTGTTTTGCTTTCAATATATCAAATGGGCCATAAAAAATATTGATTAGATTTCAATCATACTTTTACAAATATTTTTTATATATAGTAAATTCAACTAAATAATGGCCATTTCAACCCTATATGGTGGTAAAAAACCAAATATGAATTGAATTGGATAGAATGGTCAAACCGATAATAAGGTATTTAGTACGTTATAATCTTATATTTTTTATTATCTTAGATTTTATAATTTCAAAGATATTATAGCTTAAAATTTTTATATTTGATATGATTAATTTGTCATTAAAATAAAAAAAAGGATACAATGGGCATAGAAGCTAACAAAGCTAAAGAATAATATTATAGTACTTAAAATTTTAAGAAAGGAAGTAGACCTTATACACAATTTCACATTTTTATGTTACTTCTTTTTCATCCTTCTCCAGTAGAATGATGTACTGAGCAAGAAAAGATCCAAATTAATTAGTCTTGCATCTATTTGTAATATAAAGTCATGTCAACATTTTTAATATTCTAGACCAAAACCACATGATTTTGTTGTAAAATTCAACAAATTGAAGATGTTTTCTAGCATTTCATTTCCCTTAAAGATTCTCTAAAATTTCTTCTTATAAATTTCTTGTAGATATCAAAAGGAAAGTCACATAAAGGAGTAGAAATATGAATAGAGTCCACTTCTTCTTTGTTAACTCACTCTTCTTCTCTCATCTTTATCTGAAATTTATAAAAGTTTCATAAGAAAAAAATTTAGAAAATTCAGACTTCTCAATCACAAGGCAATGATTAAAAGGACAGAAAGTACAGCGGTGCTTCTAGGCCGGTAGCATTTATTTCAAGAATAAATGCAGAACTACAATAATTAACCATGGAAGTTTTCTTCCCCTCTGAATTATTCTTCTTGATCTGTTACATTCTTGCTACGCTGAAAATAGTGAGGCCACGCTTTTTGATCCAAATATAAATTTGGGTTCTTTCACTTCTCTATAGAGATGAATGACAATATCTCTATTGCGAAAACTTTTACAGCTCTCTCATTAGAAAGGACTACAACGAAATTGCTCACCAACGTGACTAGAGTAATGAACAGTGGAGGATGAGAAATCGAGTTTCATTTTCTCGGTCTCCACTCTCTCTCCTATGAACTATGTGATGGTTAGGTTTACTTTATTTGTGTGTCACGAATGAAAAAAAACAAATGAGATGCTTTGGTAGTTTGCAAAAGACGTGTGCACATTCTATAACTTTCCCTAAGCCTATTGTAGCCTTGTTTTCATAGAATATGAAATCCACACACACACACCACTTTGGCAAGCCTTGATTGCTTTATGTGATGCCACAACCACATAGAAGGATCCAATGAAATTGCACGAATGAAACATCCTAAATATTTCTGCAATTTTCGAACGGTATATGAATGAGCAAACATTTCCTCAAACTGAAAATATAATCGTCAACACCCCCCCCCACCACAAAAAGGACGAAAAAGGTCAACAAAAACCAAGACTATCTAAAATTCCGTATACACTTGTTGGAACCTACATATAAAACAATTCAGAATTGAAGAAAAAAACACGTTAAAACAATTCCAGATCTGTAGAAAACGAAACACGACTGTGCTACCAGTAGTGAAGTACGCAAATGCACCCTTGTGAGACTTGAACAACAAATGAGAAGGTAAAAAGAGCCGGTGAATCAAGACTTGTACAGATGACGATTGAGAAGACTTTAGGTTCTTTCTGGGGGCTTGGATACCAAGGCATAAAAAAATTCGTGACAGCGACTCCTCTTCACGGGTATCAATTTCCCAACCAAAGCAAGAGGCCAGCTGAAGCAGAGGGTGAAATCCTATTAGCAGTCATACACACAAGGCAAGCTCTATACTCTATTATCAAAAATCCCATTTAGCACCTCATGATTACATGCATATGACAATTTAATTAAGAATTAATCAATTATGACCCTTCCAAGCTTTCATTACAATATGTCTTACGGAAACTCACTAAGGGAAGCAAAATACACCTAAGATCAAGATGCACTCAACATGGATATATGCATGGTTATAAACTAACCTGATAATTCCTATGACAACAGAAATGAGCCACTGCTTCCAATTAAGCTTCACTGTTGAAGTGAACTTCCCCAGGAATTCAATGATGATAATCTATTTAACAAAAAAAGCAAGTTTACTAAATATTCCATCAACACAGCAAAAACCACCAGAGGGTGCATCAAACAAGTTGACCTGAAGTACAAGAGTTAAAGCCACTATCCCCATAAAGAGGTAATTTTTTGTGACTCCCTTGAATATGTTGAATTCATCTGGCTTTCGAGCATTGAATTCATTAAAAATCTGCAATTTAAGAGCATATTTCCAATATCATCATTTATATGAAAACTCAGATAAAACAAAATTGCAATTATAAGATAGCCCCATGTCAATAGTAGATGCAAAACGATGGAGTACCCATCTCAAAATTTCTTTTGATATCACAAGGATTAGCAATAGAAAGGAGGAAAGAAGAATCCAACTACCCAGGAGGAATATAAATTGGCCAAGCCACACACGGGCTTGGAGAGGCTGGCCTGAGGAGTGCAACTAGCAATCCAGAGTTCCCTAGTCTCCACTAACTAAACAAGCTTAAGAGACCACATCAGTGTACTAAGAAACTTCAAAATTGAACTTATATTTCTCACTTGTTAAATACCAAATTAGGTCAGTCCTTCTAACAAAGCTCAATTTAGTGATATAGACATTACCCTTTCAGTTGTCCACGCAATGACAACCAATGCGTAAAACTAATTAATGCTTACTAATTGAAGACATTCAGAAAACATTCACCCTTCAATACCAAATTATACAAAGGAATCTCAATGACCAGAAAAGAAAAAGAAAGAAATCTCAGGAATAGCTAAAATTCAAATGTCAAACAAATTAAAGCTGAGCAAAAGTGGAACCACTTTAGGACAGAGGGAAAGCATCCAAATTTTTTTTAAGTATAATCATCTGTGGACCCCATTTCTTAGCATAAGCTGCACATAAATGTGCTGGTTCTCCAATAAATTGTAGTGGAATTAAGGACTTACTTGACAGAGAACAAATGCATTGAATATTAAAGTGTTCTTCACTTTGATAGCATCGTTGAAGTCATGTTTCAGACCCAGTAAGCTCCTACCTCGGAAATTCAGTACAAGCAAAACAGACACTTGGTACATTGCCTGAAAATTTCCATCCAGTGTTTTGATGATCCAATTAGAGAGAAATGAAATAATAAAAAATCCACTCCAGGAATGGTGAAGCCAGACTCTACAGATTCAATCCATTAGATGGCTGTCTGTGGTTTAGCCAACCTACAAATAATTCCATGAAAACCAGTACAAAAACGGGCAGAATAAAGGATAAGCAGCATTTACCTGTATAAGCAGATTCCTCCACATAAATTCTGTTATGAGAGGTTCTCTGAAAGGAATACAAGATACAGTCACACTCATCTCAGAAAAGCCATTCAAGCATATAGACCCAGCATTGATTGTTTTAATAAGAGAACTGCAAACTTAACAGGTTCTTCATTCACAACTACACTATATAAATGCAAGCATTCATATACAAATTTAGCCTTCACCCAAAGATCCATGAGTGCAGTGGCACATGCACGCCTGTAGACAGACAATCATAGCTGCTAGTAAAGCACACTGGTTCATGGAGTTGTATCAATTATCCCAATAGCAACGATTCCATTCCTAAGGTAGGTGTATGATTCAAACAAGGGAAAGTATTTTCAAAACTAAATATAAAATTATTACATCAAACATGGGATGATTGCCACATGCTAATAAGAAAACAATAATAGTCATAGAATTAGACTAGGCAGGAGAAATAACAAAAGCAGCCGGTTTTGATTCCTAATTATGGTAAAAATAACCAGTGTAAGAAAGTTAAAAGCAGCATTAGGTCATGCAACATTTATTGCAATTAGCTTTCAGAGGTCCTATGGTGCTATTCCCTTCTGTATTAACAGTTATTTGAAGTCTTTAATTAGAATAAAATGTAAGAAAATTTCAAGGAGAAGCTGCATCTTTGCCTCTGTTATGGGACAGAACTGTATAACTAGCATCTTTATGCCACTCAACTACTAGTTATTTCCAGGGAGTTGGCAGAGATTTATAGCATTGATGTGTTCCATGGTTATGAATAACACACCTATAGCTCATGCTATAGCTTGAAGCTCAATGCAAAGGCTCCTTGCCAGTATGTAGCCTAGCAACTTTCATATAGCTCCGCTATAGTTGCACTACAGGAGCTATTTTTGTGTCTCTGTAGGTTGTGCTATAGGTGCTACATATAAATAGAGCAGCAACAGCCCTAATTTGAGTATTTTGCAAAGGCTACTAATAGAGATTCACTTGACCCATGCTTGGACAATCAATATTTAATGATTTAGCATTCATTTACCATATCAAGAGTACCAGAAGAGGCCAAGGGCATTCTCCTCTTATTGTGCTCTTGATATGGTTGATAAACAAACGGAAACCTTAGAAAATGAAGAGGAAATTGAGGGATTGCTTGATGATGATAATTGTGATGTTACTTTTGATGAAGAGCTGGTTTAGATATCTTGGGACTAATTTTAGACTCAAAAACTTTGTTAAGCAGAGATGTATTTTATGATCTAAGCACTTGATGTTATGATTTATGGATGAGTATTATGTTGTTATGAGATTTTTTTTTTTTCAAATGTGAGTTTGATTTTCTATATTTATTAGTCATTATCAATTATATCTTGAATTTTTTAAATTGTGCACTACATTTTCATGTAGCTGAACACTCTGCTAAGCGCTGTAGTGTTTTGGAGCCCTTGGTGCTACAAATGCACTATTAGTAACTAGGGATTCTACCCTGCTATGATTTTGTATTCGTTGAAGGACATGTAATCCTCGGCCCCATACATTATTCTTCTCTCTTCAATTTCATTCTTGAATTCAAATAACCATTAATAAAAAAATGGCCTTCCCAACAATATTGTAACATTGTGCACGTGCACCATTCTTACTCGAGTTTCCAAGCAATGTGCACCAAAGGAGTTAACATATCAAACAAATGGAAAGATCCAAAGTACCAAGTAATGACTCATACTATTAAAAAAAAAAAAATCTCACCTTCGACCTACTGGAGCTCGATTCATCAAATGATCAGTAGGTGGTTCGGTTGCCAAGGCTAGCGCCCCAAGTGTATCCATGATAAGATTTACCCAGAGAAGCTGTAGAGAAAGCAATAAAGAACATAAAAATGTCTGCCAAAATAAATAAGTACAAGTGAGAAAGGCACAGAGAGAGGCAGAAACAGTAGATACCTGTACTGCATTTAGTGGGACAACACCAGAGAAGACTGCAGCAACAACATTAATAACAAGAGCTGCAACATTGACAGTAAGTTGGAACTGGATAAATTTCTGAATATTTGCATATACAGACCGTCCCCATCTGACAACCTGCATTTAGTTCACAAAAGCCATTACTAATTATCCTATAAAGTTTAAATATCAATTAATTACCAATTCAGAAAAAGATTCTGTCTAAAGCTAGTCAATGCACATCCATAGACAATTCTACATAAAACTCAAACGAAATAATATTTTCTGCATCTCAAGATGTCACTCTTCTTCAAGAGGGGGCTGTTAACAAGCATAATTAATGATAGCAGGTAAACCTAACATCCAAATAAGAAAAGTGGACCAACCTTCACAACCGAAGCAAAATTGTCATCCAAAATAACAATATCTGAGTTCTCTTTAGCAACTTCTGTCCCTTGAATACCCATTGCAAGTCCTATATCGGCCTAAACTCCAAAAAGGTATACATTTACAAATACAACCATCAAAGAATAAAGTAGTCTACAGAATTAGAGATAAAAACAGTCCTACTGGAGTCAGAGCAATCAAAATCAATATTACAAATCATAATGTAAAGGAATCATTGGGATCCATATAAGGACTAGACATTATACAATTACATAATACTGTGACTCTTCAAGGATATAAAAAAAACAAAGCAATAAACTATAAAATTATTGTCACATGCACCCAACTTAGGCAACAACAAAAGAAATACAAGCCCAAAGAACATAACAAAATTCTTTGCAAACCTCATGTAGTGCAGGAGCGTCATTAGTTCCATCTCCAGTTACAGCCACAACATGCCCCCTCCTCCTCAATGCTTGCACAAGCAAAAGCTTGTCATTAGGAGAAGACCGTCCCATAACCTATTACACAGCATTGATACTCAACCAAAATTTCCAGGGAGCTACATCACATTAAAAACAGAAACAAAAAGTTGTCAAAGTAGTTAAATACCGATATCTGTTCAGCAATGTTTTCTCTCTCTTTATCTGACAAAGCACGAAATGCTTTTCCTTCGATGATGTTTGGCTCTGTGGCATCCGCAAATGAACCAAGTATTCCACACTCCACAGCAATTGATTTTGCAGTTTTCACATTGTCACCAGTCACCATTCGTACCTAGGATCAGAACATAAGTATTTATCTAATCATTCACACCAACATATTAATGCTTTATGAGTAACAAACATACTGCATTTCTTAATCCAATGATATTGAAAACCAGTTGAAGTTAATAGTAGAAACAATTGGTATTTCCAATCCCTAAGGAATCAGATTAATGACTCCAAATTTGTCCACCAAAAAAGAAAAAAATTCAGTTCAGAATAAATAGTACAGCAACATTCTCACCAGTTACGTGACATGAAACAGATATACAAGAAAAAGGTATGATAAAATATAACGACAGCAATCCGAACTAAGATCTAACATCAACAAAAAATTTTCCATCTTCCCTCCAAAATTAAAGAAAATACAGTTATCAGTAACTAACTTTTATTTAGTATGAAGAACATAGTAACTTAAGTCTAACAAACTTGTAGTCCCATTATTTCTAAAATAAGAACATTACCATCTCAGATAGTACATTACCCCAAATATTACTGAATCGAATTTAAATAATATAATGAATTGTGCCAAGCATGTTCTATTTGTATAAGCTCAATGACCTAAGTAATTTAAAATGGACACAACAGTATAAGATGAACACCTTAACTCCAGCTTTTTGGCAAAGTTGCACTGCATCTTTGACACCAGGTCGACAAGGATCCTGCATTGATAAAGGGGAAATCATAAAAATATACATAAATGTTAATAATTATCAAGGACCACAGATTATTTGCCTTCAAAAGCTTAAACTACTTCAGTGAAGGCTCATGAATAATTTTATCACAATTATTAACAACCCATTGGGTTTGAAGTGTGAAAAAGGCACAGGTCCATCTATTTTCTGCTGAGGCTTAATTTTAATTAGAAGAATCAGGGGTAGCAAGGATTGAACTCCTAACTTGATTGAGAGTTTACAAACTTTAATAAATAGCTAATAGATAAATATACCCATAATAAAGATACTTAAAATGTCTTATAAAATAGGGGGAAATACCCCAAAAATAAAAGTAGGAAATAGCTTACCCAATTATATATAAATCAATATCCAAGCATTAAGCAAAAACTAATAAAAATAAATTTCATCCATAACATAATTATAATATTAAAATTTAAAAGTGAAAATTCAACAAAGATCTTCAGTCTGGAGGCTTGCTTTAGTGGGGAAGATCTTAATACATAACATAATTATAACAACTGATGGGTTGTTGTAGATATGCAGTGTGAGCATCAATGGAGGCTTGCTGCATTATGCAGAGAAAGGTAGGCCACGTTGAGAACTGAGGACTTTTCAGGTATTGTCGAAGGTGAACTAAAGAAATAACATTTTGGGCTGAATTTTTCTTCATTATGGGTTGGGATGGGGCAAGGTAATCAAATAGGGGTCGGCTTCGAGATCTAAGATTCAAAGAACCGTAAACTCAGTAAGTAGATTTGCGAGCTTACCTGAGTTTGAGTTTAACACTTGTTTATCCAAGTTTACCATAAACAAAGCTTAAGTGAGAGTTGACATGCTTTTCTAACCTAAACTTGTAAACTAAAGTGTTTAACAACCATGCTATTTAATGAAGGCTGATAACTAGCTTTATTATAATTTCTAACAATAATTAACATGTGGAAGCATATTTTGAAGTCAACTGCTATCATCGGAGTATACATTTGCAACTATGTTGTTTATGGTTTTAAGACACAACCCTCTAATAAGGAAGTACCTTATAGGTTAAATATTTTCCATGTCAAAACAGCTTGGTAATGAGACAGGTTAAAGGCAAAGTCAAATAAAAAATACTATAGCTGCCTCTCAAGCACATGTAATGAAAATATGGAAATGGCATTTAACGATTATTTCCATAGACTATACACATTTTGACCTGAAATAGAAGGATAAAATATATACCATGATTACGACAATGAAGGGCTTATATCAGATAAGACGGACAATCAGGACATAATAGTACTGAAAATAAGATGGCAACAATGAAGGGCTTACATATGAAGAAAATACACACCTTCAGACCAACAATAGCCAGTAAAACGAGATCATCCTCTGGTAATGACCAGTGAGCAAGTTCTTCTTCGCTAGTTGGAACACACTCCATTTCATATGATCTATATGCCATGGTAACACAGCGTAAACTATCAGCAGCCATATCTTCAATAGCTTTTTGAAAAAAAGTCATCTGCAAGCCAAGATTCTCAGTCAAACAAACTTTCCTAAAACCAGTCAAACAGGAAGTATCAAAACTCATCCTAACAGCCCATGTACTACTCGAATTTGCTTTTGTTTTATGTTGGTAAGTGCACATATATCAATCTTTTGGAACTTCCAAGGAGAAAAGCAATTATATACTGGTAGAATTCACTAAAATGACAAAAGACGGCAAAAATGGGGACACTCTTCAGGGAATATTCTTGTAAGATAATAATCTGAGATAACTCCCAAATTGAAATTAAAATAAAAATGAAAAAAAAAATCCTTTAACCATTAATCTCAATATATAACTATTTTGTCAGACCTTCTCCACATCCATCTTCACTAACTGGCCATTTGCATCAATATACCCTGTACAGCAGGCTAGGACTATCTCAGCAGCACCTTTCCAATGTATATGAACTTGAGAGTCAGGCTGTGGAAATGAATAAACTTACAAGTTAGAAAGCCCTGGAAGAAAAAGAAGATACAACACACTTTTATGTAGGTTATCCGAATAACATATCAATTAGTTCAGAAGCAAAAACTCTTCATATTAGGTTTCAAAGATCAATAGAGATCAAGATATAGACATATAAAGATAAACTATGTTATGCTTCTCATAGTAATTTATAGTGGGATATAGCGTTGGCTATAGAAGGATCCACATATCCATGTTCCATGCACTATTTTTTAGCAGCTCTAACATTCACTATATGTGCTGTACGAAAAGGAAAAACCCCTCTTTGAAATAAGGAAGACCTGAGGCTGAAGGCTAGCAGCCTTCGACTTTTGGAGTGGCTATAGCTTTCACTCTATTCACTGAATTCTTCCTCATTGGCAGTCTAAAATCTCTCCCTTCACTCTCTATCCACTGTAATCTCCTTCTCTGTTAATTTATTTTGCTATTCAAACTTCTTCTTTGTTGAACAATGATCAGATCCTACTATAGTAGCATTGCTTGCAGTGGAGGTCTACTCAGTAACCTCGGATGTTGTGATTTATGCATGATTATTAAATTATCATGAGCTGATTTGAATGTGCGTTTAGTTTTTCATATATATTAGTTGGTTGATCAGTATATTGTTGTCAATATGAATATTAAAAAATATATTTAATATAAGGATAAATTACTCTTTCCTCCCTTGAAAGATAGTTTAATTACACAACCCTCTCCTTGATTATGAAAAATTACTTTCCCCTCCCCTAAAACCAAAAAATAACCTACAACTAAACCTATTTTGACTAAAATATACTCAACAACAGAAACAATTTTTTTAGTAAAAATGTAACTTATTAATAAATGCATTTCTTATCAATTTTATTCAATGTTATTAATTTTTGTTAAAAACAATAAACTTAATTTAAATGGAATTTTTACATTTATAATCATACCTATGTGGATTAAATATATATTAATAAAAATGTTATTGTCAAAATCAATTATTGTTAATTATTATCTTTCAATTGGTTAAATTTCCTCAAAAATTATTTTGCAAAAATATTCCTTGTTTTTAGTATTTATTTATTTATTTTTATTAATTTTAAATCTTGTTAAATTAAAAAGTGGTTATTTTATAATTTGCTAAATTTTAAAAGTAGCTATTTTAACCATTTAAGGGTATTTTGGTCAAAATGGATTTAGCTATAGATCACATTTTGGTTTTTGCGAGGAGAGAGTAAATTTTCATAACAAAAGGGAGATCCATGTAATTAAGTCATTTTTCAAGGGAGAAGCAAGTAATTTACCCTTGATATAATGTGCACAATTCAATGCGGCCTGCGCAACACTATGCACTATACC
Organism: Erythrophleum ivorense; assembly: GCA_026724425.1. NCBI lineage: Eukaryota > Viridiplantae > Streptophyta > Magnoliopsida > Fabales > Fabaceae > Erythrophleum > Erythrophleum ivorense. The sequence continues at coordinate 43,869,374 of JAIUCV010000005.1, forward strand.
ACTAATTTGATGGAACCTTCAGAAACTTGTATTATTAATCCATAAAGAAGGTGTAATTCCTTTCCCAAAACAGAGAAAGAGAGAGGGGTTGACAGATCCAGGAGTTTACAGAAGGAAAAGAAACTGTTGAAAGAAAGAAACAAACACCCTCTAGCTTTCGAGAGGCTAGAGACTCTTCACCAAAATGAAAATCTTCCTTGCCCTCTCTCTGATCCACAACCTTCCTAAATATCTTCCTCCAACAACCTTCTCTCTCTCTCTCTCTCTCTCTCTCTCTCTCCATCTCCTACCCCATGTGACCGGTTAGTTGCAAACACTCTTTTCTCCTTTCCTTTCTTTCTGGCCATCTCATCAACTGATAATGCAATCTTGGGCCCCCACTGTTTTACCCTTTCTCTTCATTCTCCTCTAAGTTTTTAATACTCTTGGCCCATTAGCTTGAGGCCTATTATAATTACACCAACCAGAAAGCCTAATACAGTAAATCTTAAGTGTCAAATTGTAAAAAGATACAAATAAATTTTACAGTGCAACAGTCTTATTGATATGCCGAACACGATATGCAAGCAAAACAAAAAAGGGAATACAAAACCATATTACCGTCTGTATTGCAACTCCGCCACGTTTTTTCTCTGAATTAAATGGAAAAACATGAATAATTGATGACTCTGATCTGACAGCCTCAAAATTCATCCCCAGCTGAGTAACTTAAACAGTCAGAATTTTATTTTATTTTTTAAATCTACTTAAAAAGAAGAAGAAAATTTATGTTTGAAACAAACCTTAATTCCCCAATGTAAAATTGCCTTTTCTGTTGGTGATCCAGAAACCCCAACATCAGTACCACCCTGTAAAGGATAATATAAATTATCCATGCAGTTGCAATACTCATGTTTCAGTTTATGCAATTATTGTGAAACATTGGTAAAGAAAAGGGGAAAATTAATTCTAGCATACCTCAACCATAAAAACACTGCCACTGGTGTTCTGTGCAATACCTTCAATGATCAAAGTGCAGAGAGTCGGAGAGAGCTCTGACATGTCATGAGGGGGATAAATCTTCTTCCCACCACTGTAAGCCTCAACCACAGTCATCTGTCAATCAAAACATTCATGAAATTTGAAAGAATAAATTTAAACTGCTACACACTCTACTATCTCCACAAACCAAGGCCAACAGCTGTCACTTCCTCAAAATTTTTACTCAAGTTAAAGAGCTACTGACAAGCACTCAGAACATGTGCCCCTTCCTATTTATATGGCTTTCATGAGCTGTCAGATTAACAGGTTAGATAAAATTCTGAACTCCTAATTCATCTCAAGCTAAGGGGCTGCCCACTCTAAAAGAGCTGTCTAGCACAGATACCACTACAAGATGAAATCACTTGCAACGAGTGCACTACAAAGAAGTTGACGTAACATACGATCAGAAAAATTAAATCAGAAGTTCCAATCTCCAAAAACTGCATTATAACTTCATAACAAACCTGATTCATGGTCAATGTACCAGTCTTATCACTGCAAATGGTTGTGGCAGAGCCCATTGTCTCACAGGCTGAGAGCCTCCTCACCTGCAGTTGTATTTCTGTTATATTCAAGTGTATTTAGCAAATAAATATGACAAAATACAATTGAAGCCGAAAAACCAAGTCGCATACCAAAGCTTTGTCTGCCATCATTTTTCTCATCGAGTAGGCAAGTCTAAAACAGAGTTAAATAAAAAGAGTGTAAGTAGACAAAAATGAGATTTAAAGAACAAAACGAAGACAAACAATATTATGGACCTGAAAGGGCAAATAAAATCTGATATTGATACAGATAATGGTTAATAAAAGGCTAGGTTGCAAATTTTCTTAAATTATACAAATGGAACATATGCCTTACACTCTGAACCTCTGAGGTTCTGTTGAGAACCAACTACCCAGTACCCAAAGAAAACTATCCGATACTGATATTTAGCCCAGAATCACTTGTACAATGCACTATCAGGATGTCTCGCTGGCTTTTGAGAGGCCAGCCCTCTCCTACACAATCTCATTCCTTCCTCCCTCTCTCATCTATCCTCCCTACTCTTAAACCTACACCGCGCTGGCTACGCATTACGCACGCACACACAGTACACATGTACTAAATGACAAATTCTGTTACGAAGCCTACTGCTTAATTCCCTCTTTGTCCTCGCCTAACATATGTTTTGCCCCATTTGTTTTTCAGGCTTGCAGTAGCTACGTTGGGCCCATCATCCCCTGCCCCTTCAAGTGCCACATTGTCCTCAAGGTGGAATGTAGGAAACTGCTCCCTTATAGTATCCATATCCTCCCAAGTACATTCACAATCAGGGAGGTTGGCCCATTTAACTGGACTCTGCTTCTGACCATTAATCATCTTTCTCACCCCCTTTACCCCTTCCAGTTGAACCTGCAATTCCATCTCTTCAATGAGCGATCCGGGTAAAGGTTGTGTGGGTACTGTAGCTTGCAAGGATTTCTTGAGTTGTGATACATGAAACACCGGAGGGATCCTTGCAGTCTCAGGAAGTTGTAACCTGTATGCCACTCTCCCAATCTTTTCCACCACTTGATAAGGGCCATAGAACCTAGGAGCCAACTTCTCCTTTTCCTTCTTGCCCAAAGTCTTCAGCTTGTAGGGCTTGAGCTTAACATACACCATATCCCCAATGTTGAATTCAACCTCCCTTCTTTTCCCGTCAGCTTGTTCTTTCATCTTGGTCTGAGCCCATTCCAATTGCTCCTTGAGCTCATTCAAAATTAAGTCTCGGTCTTGTAACCGTGCTTGAACTTCCTCAACCCACGATATACTTTCTGCCACTTGAAAATGGTAGGAGCATCCCGTCCATAGAGGGCATACCAGCAGAAGGTTGTATGTACTATTAAACCAAAATTCAGCCCAAGGTAAAGCCTTCACCCATTGCTTTGGTTCAGCCCTTGCAAAGCATCTTAGATAAGTCTTCAAGTTTCGGTTGACAACCTTGGTTTGATCATCCGTTTCAGGGTGATAACCAGAATTGTATTTAAGAGTGGTTCCCGTCATGCTAAACATTTCTTTCCAGAAGTTACTTATAAACACCCTATCTCTATCGAACACAATGGACTTTGGAAATCCATGAAGTTTTACCACTTTGTTAATGAATTTTTCAGCCATTTCTCACACAGTAAACGGATGAGATAATGGTATGAAATCACTATACTTAGCAAATCTGTCTATAACCACCATAATTGTATCATATCTGTCAGATTTTGGAAGCCCCACTATGAAATCCATACTGATATCATCCCACACTTGCTGGGGAATGGGAAATGGCTGTAGGAGTACAAATGGGCTTAGAGAGTCATACTTATTCTGTTGACAAGTGGCACACTTTGCTACATAATTCTGCATATCTCTTTTCATGCCTTCCCAATATACCACCTCAACCAATTTTTTATATGTCCTAAAGTATCCTGAATGTCCCCCTATGGGAGAGTCATGGAATTCCCTTTTTAATTCCACAATCTTGCTTGAATTTTTGGGTAAAACCAGTTGGTTTTGATACATAAGACAGCCACTTTTAATGTTGTACCCCTTGACTTCATTTGCTCCCACAATAATTTTCTGCTTTAATATTCCCTAGTTTGTCATCCCTATTGATTTCAACGTCCAGTTCTTCACTCCTATGTACTGCCAAAGCGAAAAGGCCATCATCTCCATTGTGTCTTCTTTTTGAGATAGTGCATCAGCAGCACGGTTTTCAGCCCCTAGCTTATACTAAATTTCAAACCTATATCCCATTAACTTTGAAACCCTTTTTTTTTAATCAGGATCCATAACCCTTTGCTCTAGTAAAAAACTTAAGGGCTTTTTGGTCTATTTGAATCACAAATGGTTGCCTCGTGAGTTAGTACTGCCATTTCTTGATAGCTAACACAATTGCCATAAGCTCTTTCTCATACACAGATGCTTGTCTCACTCTTTCAAATAACCTTTGGCCGAAATAGGCCACAGGTCTCCCTTTTTGCATTAAAACCACACCTACACCTCCTCCTGAAGCATCAGCTTCTATTTTGAATGGGATCTTGAAGTCTAGCATGGCCAGGACAGGGGCATTGACCATGGCTATTTTCAACTCATCAAAAGCCTCCTGAGCTCTGTCACTCCACTGAAATGAATCATTTTTTAGTCGATCAGTTAGTGGACCCACTACTTTCCCATAGTTTTGGATGAATTTTCAATAATAACCAATAAGCCTGAGAAATCCTCTTTGTGCTCTCAAAGTTTTAAGAGTTGGCCATTTTACCATAGCCTCCACCTTCGAAGGATCAGCTTGCACTCCCTCCTCTGAGATAATATGCCCTAAATACTTCAATATCCTTTGGGCAAACACACACTTTTTAAGATTTCCTACCAATTGGTTGCTTTGTAGTAACTCCAGAACTGTTCTCAGATGCTGGACATGTGTTGACAGGTCCTTGTTATACAAGGATATCATCAAAGAAAACTAACACAAACTTCCTTAAGTAATCCCAAAAGATGTCATTCATAAGGGATTGAAAAGTGGATAGGGCATTAGTTAACCCAAAAGACATAACTCAGAATTCATAAAGCCCATTATGTTTTCCAAAAGCTGTCTTTAGCTCATTTCCGGGTGTGATTCTTATTTGGTGGTAACCTAATTTTAAATCCAGCTTGGAAAAAATTGAAGCACCTCCCAATTCATCCAAAAGTTCATCTACAGCGGGAATGGGATATTTGTTTGGCATCATAATTTTGTTCAAAGCACTACCGTCTACACAAAACCTCCAACTCCTATCTTTTTTCTTGACTAGAAGTACCGGACTTGAGTAAGGACTCCGACTGAGCCGTATTACTCCTCCTTCCAAAATTTCCTTAACCAATCTCTCTATCTTCATCTTTTGTGAATGTACGTATCTATAAGATCTGATATTAAAAGGTTGCTCTCCTTGCTTTATGGTAATTGAGTGGTTCATTGATCTGTGTGGGGGTAATCTAGTCTTGGTTTCACATATTGGTGTAAATTCCTCAAGTAAGCTTTGAATTTCTTCACTTTTTACTTCCGCTTGCTGATCCTCCTTCTCTGCTATGATCGCACCAAACTCCAATAAATACCATTGCCCCTTAGCTTTCAAGGAATTGACAATGGTTTTGAAAGAGGCTCGGGTTCTAGTCATAATGGGATCCCCCTTGAGGCAAATCCACTTCTTGTCAATTTTTATTTTCAAATAAGACTATCCCCAATTCACACGCAATTCTCCCAAAGATTCCAACCATGTGACGCCTAAGACCACATCCACTTTACCCAATTGAAAAGAGTAAAAAGTCTACACAATCTTTGTTCCCTGAAGCTCCACTTCCACGTCTTTACATTTCCCCTTTGTAAATACTTTCCTACCATTCCCCACAATGATAGAGTATATGCTGGTTTCCTGTATTGTGACTCTGCACCTTTCCACTAACTGGGTTGAGATAAAATGATGTGCGGCTCCACTGTCAATAAGCACCAGTACTTCCTCCCCAAAGGCCTTGCCAATGAGTTTTATAGTTTTATGGTCTGGCATTCTTGCCATCATGGTTAACGAAAGCTCCATAGCTGCCATTTCCTTCACTGGCTCCTCATTTTCAAGTATAGATGACTCCTTCTCCTCTTCCTCTTCTAATATATTGTCCTCTGCCATTATCAATATCCTGAGTTGTCTATTTTTACACTTGTGATTTGGGCTAAACTTCTCCTCACATTGAAAACACAACCCCAGCTCTCTCTGATTAATTTCTTCCTTTGAAAGGCTTCTTGTGCCACTACTACTGCTACTGCTAGCTATAATAGTTATAGGTATTGAGACTTTATTAGTCACTATCCTAATGTCTTCCCCTGCTTTACTTCCCAAGCTTTTGATAGGAGTCATGCTGCTAGAGCTCTTGGTGTAATCAAGTGGATTGGTAGCCTTGTGTACCATAGGCTTGAAAGAACTCCACCAAAATCCTCCACTGGACTTCAATCCTCTTGCCTTCTGCTCCTCTTTAGCCTTTTGTAACATCATGTTCTTTCCCTCAATTTGATACGCATAGTCCATGAGCTGCTTGAGATTTTTGGGTTGCATCAATTTGACCTTAACTCTCACTTCCTCTGCCAGTCCATTCTTAAATATTCCCATCAACACTTCATCCAGTACTCCTTCTAGAGGGGCAGAAAACATTTCAAACCTTTCTAAATTCTTCCACTGTACCTTCCTACTTTAGTGCCATTAGTCGCTCATAGTTGTCCTCAAGCTAATGACAATGGAATCTATCCAATAATTCTCTCTGATTATGCACTAGAGTCTTGGTCTCTAGCCATTGGAACTAGTTCAAAGCCTTTCCCTCCAATTCAACCATAGCTGCATCTAGTTTTTCGTCTCCAAAAATGCCATTGCATGAGAAATATCTCTCCATCTTAAAGAGCCATCCCATGGGTTCCTCTCCAGTGAATATAGGCAATTCTACACAACGGTATTTATACGGGTCTTTTTCTCTAACATTTTCGACTCTTTCTGCTCGATTATTCCTCTTTGTCTCTTCCACTTGGGGGTTTTGTAATTCAGCATTCTCTACACGAGTCCAGTCCTCATCATTGAAGCTTGCCTAGAACTCATTCCATTGTTCTCACATCTCTCTTAGCAATTCTCGCATCCCGACCAATTCTTCCTTAGTTTCTTCTTGTCCCTTCTGCAATGCACCTACACTTCTCTCAATTGCCGCCACCCTGTTTTCCATTCTGGTATTGACTATACCCAAATTCCACGGGCTCTGATACCAAAATTGTTGGGAACCAACTACCCAGTACCCAAAGAAAACTATCCGATATTGATATTTAGCCCATAATTCACTAGTACAATGCATTTCGAGAGGCCAACCCTCTCCTACACAATCTCATTCCTTCCTCCCTACTCTTAAACCTACACCACGCTGGCTACGCATTACGCATGCACACACATTACACATGCACTAAATGACAAATTCTATTATAAAGCCTAATGCTTAATTTCCTCTTTGTCCTCGCCTAACATATGTTTTGCCCCATTTGTTTTTTGGGCCTGCAGTAGCTACATTGGGTCCATCAGGTTCTCAATCAGAACAATGTTGAGGTCACTGACAGCATTTTAGCCAATTTAGAGGCACTAAAGGAACTAACCACAAGAGCAATGACAATTAATCTATCCATAAGAAGCAATGGCACGAAAGTTATAGCATCCATCAAGTTATGGTAACAGAGTACAGAGAAATAAAATTACAAATCTAGAAACCAAGTCTCATTTAAATGAACATTAGCATACTTACGTTAAGGTGACTGCTAGAGGAAGCCCTTCAGGCACTGCAACTACTACAATGGTCACCTACAGGATCAATGAGTCACAATCACTATACAAGTATTTATTTGAAAGCCCTTGAATGTTTTTGAATAAAGATACAAGCATACAGACATGCAATGTGCATGTGGACAACCCAGTATTTATCAACACACATACCGCAACTGTGACTATCTTAATTACTCCATCAATAGCATCACCAACTTTTGTCTTGCCCGCCTTAAATTGAACATCTCCATTTACGTCTCTAGTATGCCCAGAGAAATATCTGCTTATAATTTCAATATTTCAGGGACATGAAAACAAAGAGCTCTTACCAAGTCACGCAAAGAACAGATGGAAAGCATTAGTCAATAACCAAGTTACCTGGCCAGCAGCACAATCAGGACAACAACAGCAACAGAGAGTCCAACAATACCAATGAAAGTAGCGATACCATTTAAGCGCACCTATTTTAAGACCTTATACTGTTAAACATACTGAAAGGACCCACAAAAGCTCTGAAGAAAACCACATGTAAATAGAGGACCTGCAAGGGTGTTTCTTCGCCATTGTCTTCTGAAATACTAGACATCAGAAGCCCCCATTCAGTATTTAGACCAACACCAAGTACCTGGCCAGGTAAAGAAATTCATATAAACATTCCTCCAAAAAAGCAGTTTAATTAATAAAACAGCCAGACCAAACTACGAAAGACAAAAATATTAAATTTAAAATATTCAGTGAATTATTAATCAAAATTCAGTATAAATAAAATGATATGTTCTTTTTTAGGACAATAAAGTTGATGCATAATTTCCATCCCCCATTTCTCTCTCCCCATTATATCCTCTAACATTTTCATATTTAACTATTGTGTCTTTCCATCATCTACTCAATTGTTTGAATAATAAAAATCAAACTAAACACACTATCTCTTTCAGATCACCATCCACTCAGAACTATAACTACATACATAAATACTTAAGCAACATCCTATGCAAGATAAGTATCATAAAAAGAGTATAATTTCATGATTTGACCAATCAGAAAGTTCCCCATTAAGTGTACAATTGTATGCCCCCAGGATATTTACCACCCGCAATTAACATTGGAGTATTATATATTAGAAAAAATTTATATGTAGTTCTTTATATCCTTACCAACAGGTTTCCCAATTTAAACATGACAAAGTATATGAGTCTCCAATAATACTATAACAAGTGTATGATTTTTGTAAATAACTATATGGTTCTTCAATTAAACCATACATTTATCATATTATTATTAAAAAAACTATATACTTGTCATATTTTAATTAGAAAACCTGATGGTAAGAATCTAATGAATTGGATCCAAGTCTTGTCCTTATATATCTTATTAACTACCTAGACAACCTTTTACAAAATCTGAATTTTGTAACTACAATAAAACTGAATGATTACCCCCCAAAAATGAAAAAAAAAAAGTAGAGAAGCCTAAAATTTACCAGCATAGTGCCACTACCATCTGCAACTTTACATCCAGACATCAGAAAAGGGTCCTTAGAATCCTTATAGGCCTGTTAAATGGAAAATTATCATCAAAACACGGAAATGGAGGTAATAATTACTTTAATCCTCCACAAGATAGAACACTTACAATCTTGCTCTCCCCAGTCATACTTGATTCATCAATAGCAAGAGAGTGACCCATGATCAATATTCCATCAGCAGGGACCTATGGAAGAGCAGTTAAGAAATCAATAGCCAAAAATAAAAGGCAACCACAAGGTATAATTAAGCAAAAATGATAAAAAAAGATGCTCATGTACCTGGTTACCAATACTAAGGGGCAAAACATCACCAACAACGATGTCATATATAGAGATCTCAACTCTTCGACCACCTCTTATAACCTGCTTATTATTTTATTTTTTTAAAAAAGTAAGATTAGAAAATTATATTAAGAACAAAAATTATATCAATAATCAAGAAGTGAACTTGAAGTAAAAAGACTGACCTCTAAATGTATATTTCTCTTCTCCTCATTTAGATCTCGAAACTGAAGAGACTGCTTATAATCACTTATAGCTACAAGAGGAAGACAAAAAGAAATAGGGTGGTATATGCTTCTAAGGAGAAGATTACTAAATATATAATTATTACTAAAACCTCCGTGGGAAAAAAACAAAGTGGATCACAGACTACTATCTCCACCAAACATAATTTAATCCAGAAAGCTAATTAAGAAACAGAATCACAGACGTGTAAACCAAAAGCTTTAACAATTATGAACTTCACAAAGACAAGATAAAGAATAATATACCTGTAACAACAATAACAAGAAGTACTGCAAAAGCAATGCTTCCCCCATCATACCATCCTTCCTTAATACCCTGAAATAGACACCTGATTAGAAAGTACACCATTTGCATGAGCAACACAAAAATCTCTGCTAAATAATTATTTCTATGAAACCTAACCACACAAACAAAATTTGCTCTCCATCTTTCCAATCACTACCAAGTCCAAGTGTGTAGTCTTTCCAGCCCCACCCCCTCCCCTCTTAATAACAGATCATCTTCACCTGACCTGACCTTCTTCCCTTTCATATGCCTCAGCCCACCACAGTCTTTCCTTCTTATATAAAATAATAGACAATCTCTGAAGAACAAAGCCTAAAATACCAACAAACAGAAGTTGCAAACTTGCAGCTTTGAACTCAACATAGGAAAGGATAGTTGCACAATGTATTAAAATCCAATTAATCACATAACAGCATCAATTTCTTTTTTTTTCCCCAGTTACTTTCTTTGCCATGAAATAGACAATATGATCTTAATTTTTAAATTTAGACAGCACTCTGATGGGCCCCCTGCAGTTAAAGAATATTCTAGAAGATATAAGCATTGTACTAAAGGAAGGTAGGCTGTGTAACTAACCTTGACAACAAGGATGGGAGGATGGGATACGTGTCAGCTTTTGGTAAGAGTTTCTAGAGGGAGTTAGGAAATGGTCAATAAAATGAGGGTCTGACTGGGGATTAGTCATGGAAGAATTATAAATTGGTTTTGGAAGAGATTTAGCCTCTCCAAAGCAAGAGTGGCTCTTTCTATATTTTCTGTTTTGCTGTTTGTTTACTATCTTTTGCTGCTCTATTTCAGTTTTGTAAGAGCAACTCTATTAGAATTGCTCCTGTGCTGGTGTTTTCTCAATTACAAGACCACATTTCATATATCTTGTTTTCTGTTTGGGTTCCGTCACACCCTAAGAAAGACACCCAATCTTTCAAATATCAGCATACTTGTATAATTAAAAAAAAATATGCTTCACTTCAAAGTTCAAACAAGATTTTCCAAACTTATTATTTCTGCTTATATAACAAACTCTGCCTTTAGCCAAAGAAAGGGCACACACAGGTAATATAAATGTGTGTATGCGCCAGCATGTGCCTGGATATACATAGCACCAATTTATTGCAAGCTACAAATCTGACTAAAGCATCGTACAGCAGACATAGTGTTGAACAAAAAGGAAGTAAAGTTACAAACTACAAAGTATGCAACTCACATAAATAAGAAATTCTATGAAGTTTTGCAAAGAATGTGACAGAAAAACAACAGGGAACTTCAGACTTTCTAACTAACCTCAATATGGCTGAGTTAGTTAAAAAATGCCATAAAGAGAATCAAAACGTTGGCTCATTTAAATTTGCATAAAAAAAATAAGAGACAAGAAACAAGTCCACTGACTCTGACAAGTACAGATATTGATGCAGCACTGACACCACCTTTGCAGGTGACAGGTCTGAGTACTGGTGCATCACCGTATTATACATCTATCAGATAAATAATGGCACAAGTTTGTGCTAAAATAAAGGTTTACAATGATTATCTTTTGCTAGTTTCAATTTTGGTATGAACGTGCTTTGTGCTTCATTTTTACATTCATTTCTAGCAAGTTACTATCAACTTATATATAAATGTATTTTCTAAATATTCTATATATTATACCTGTCTTAACCTTATTCTTCATTTTTAGAATACTGCCATCCCTGGGTATCATATCATTTTGTAAGCAATATGCATACCTGTATAGGTGCTACCAGGATTTACTACATTTCTCTCCAATATGAGCACAAAGAATTGCATCAAAATTTTCGGAGCTAATCTCACCTCAGATTTTATTCCCAGTGCTAATGAAGCTGCAGCAGCTACCATTAATATAACCAAGGTCAGATCCTTGCAAGCATCCCACACAAACAGCTGTGGAACGAATATAAAAGACAAATATGTCACTATATCATCCCCCAATTATAAAGAGAATTGAATAAAAGCAGTAAGCCTCCTATGAGTAAAAATGCACTAAACTTTACCAAAAACCCCCTTCCATTCTTTCGGGGATAATTGTTTGAACCAAAGGCATTCCTCCGTTTTATTAAATCTGCATCATCACCATGAATCCCCTTCTCTGTACTAGTTTTCAACAAATCTGATAGCCCTCTAGCCTGATTAAATGATTCATAAAAACACATGATCTTTATGAAACAAATTAGCACCACTGCCAAGTTAAGAAAAAATTTCATGGCAAAATTACCCCTCCATATTGCTGCAGAGCATCAATATTATGATCCCTAGAAATTGAAACAAGTTGTTCATTTCCAATAGCAAAGTCATCGACTGTGGTTGGAGAAGGTGGTATGATTCCTAACACGTTTAAAAACACTAATCATCAATATTACAAAAGAAATAATACTAAAAAAGCAAGTAATAAAAAAAATAAGAAACATATCAAAGTTCATCTCTAGTAATAATTGGATATAACCTGGAAACCGCTTAAGACATAGGATGGTACAATGCAACAAACACCATGTATCATGTACCATCATATTAAAAGGGATAGAGAGTATAACAGTCCCCAGCAACCAGAATAACGAGAATAAGACCAACTTTCAATTGTTTAGAAGGACTGTCTTTTCAGGGTTGCATCGTTGCCTTTAAATATTAATGGAGAATGGAAAGAGAATATGAAAGATATTATTAATTATTTGTAAATTAAGAATTAAAGATAAATATAAGAAATAATGTTTCATTAGGATTATTATTAGAAACTAATATTTTAATTACTTTTGTTTTATTTAAATAGCATTAGTTATCAACTTAATTATCTTTTGTTAAAATTTAATATCATCTTTTATTTATTGGGAGTTGCCCTTGGATTCTATATATAGCCCTTAGTCACTAGAGTTAGGGTAGCTAGCTTTTGATTGATTATTCATAAAATTCTCTTGCCTTGTTAGCCATCTCTCCCTCTCCCTTCTTCTCCTTCCTCCTTTATTTCTTTCTACATGTCTCTCCTTCTCCTTCTCTCTACCCCCTTCCTCTATGACTTTTATATTCTCCTACATCAGATGTCTTATGGGCTAAGATTATGTTTGTGGCCGTGTTCTGTGCAGGGTTTTTAAAGGGAGTGTCCCAATTAGATATGCATATATATATATAGGTAGTATTGCTGCATGTTTAAGTTTTCACTTTCATTTGATTTCATTTTACACTTTGATCTCATCAGTTTAGAAGGATATCCTATAATTCTCTTTTGTATCGTTTTTTTTTCTCATATAATTTCTTCTTTTAATCCAAGAAAAATATATTCAGAAAGACCACTTAAAACCTATTGTAAAAATTCTGAGAATTCAGTTGAGACTAGTTAGCCTACATGCAATTTGAAACTCAAATTGAATTTGAAGTGAAGGGGAAAAATAGAATAGCATGAATTAGTGACGTCATAACAATTATGAAAATAACACCATACTTTCAAGCTAGAGGAGTTCCAGTTCCATATGCAGTAGATCAGAGAATACTGAGAGAATAGCATGTCGATCTTCAGTCATTACCAGCAAACAGGATACTAAAGTGATATACCAAACTGATGTAGAACAAGAGAAAAAAGTGGAAGAAATAGAATAAAGGGAGAGATGTAGAGAGAGGCAGCAAATAATTCCAAATAACTTTATTAATGATCAATTAGAAAACTATCTAATCCAAATTACTAAGGGCTTTATATAGAGCCTAAAATATAACTCTTAATAATTTAAAATAAAAATAATATTAAATTCTAATCCTAACAAAAAGATAATTATTAAAGCCTAATAAAAAGATCATTAAGAATAACAAAATAACTAATAAAACATAGTAATTTAAATATTAGTTCCTAATTCTAATATTAATCCTAACAAAATAGTATTTCTTATATTTATCTTTAATCTATAATTTACAAATAATTAATAATAACTTTTCTATTTATTTCCCATTCTCCATTATTCTCTCCTGGATGGAGAAAACTTGACCTCGAGTTTTGAAGTAAAGAAGCATTAAAATAATCCATTTTAAAGTCTCAAGTAGGATAAACACCACTACTTTAAGATATGGTAGCCAAGATAGCTCCAGATTCACCAATCCATCTGGAATGACAAATTCAATTAGGTGAAGTGGTTGAACTGGTTAAATTTGAACAAAACATCCTATAACTTGTGGTTGAACTTTAGAGTATTGGTCAGAATTGATTTCTTTACATCTCAAATTTACTTCCAACTGTTTTTCAAACCCTATGATATAACCATCATCATCTATGTTTGGTGGGCAATCAAGGGATTCCACAGTGACAATATTGGACTTGGTTGAAATAGCTTCCTTTAATGCTTTGGGCTCTTAAAGACATTCTTCTTCTGCCTTTAGTTCTTCTACATTTTTTCTAGTGATTTGTATACAAAATTGATTGATAACACTCTTAAGTTTATCAAATTGATGGTTCACATTTTTTTTGAAGTCATTTAAACTAGTTTGGATATTTTGTTCCATTGTAGACTTTAACATAGCAATTTAAAAAGCCAAAATCAGTAGTATTACCCCCATAATACTCTCAAATAATGAATTTTGCAATATAAGGTTAAATGGGGAGGGGGAAAAAATGACTTGAAAAATGAGGCTTTTAAAGGACTTCGCCATCGCGTGACAACACATGCGGATGCTGTTGATGTTGAGTTTAGGTGATCTGGCTGGATTTCTCCTTCTGGTCTTGATGGTGTGGTCTACTACTTGTTCTAGTGGCCAAGGGTGCAAGATCTAGTGTAGGACAATGGTGGGTTTAGATTTTTCAGGTGAGTTTTGGATGAAGGAAAGGTGATGGAAAGCATGGTTGGAGGCTCTGATACCAAAATAGATGTAGAACAAGAGGAGAAGAAGGGAGAAATAGAATAAAAGGGGAGGCGTAGAGAGGCAGCAGATAATTCCAAATAACTTTATTAATGATCAATTAAAAAACTATCTAACCCTAATTACGAAGGACTTTATATAGAGACTAAAAGATAACTTTTAATAATTTAAAATAAAAAATAATATTAAATTCTAATCCTAAACAAAAGACAATTATCAAAGCCTAATAAAAAGATAACTAAAAATAACAAAATAACTAATAAAACAAAGTAATTTAAATATTAGTTTCTAATTCTAATCTTAATCCTAACAAAATATTATTGTTTATATTTATCTTTAATCCATAATTTACAAATAATTAATAATAACTTTCTTATTCTTTTCTCATTCTCCATTACAAACAGTAATCAATTTTATTAACCAACTATTAGAACTAACACCCAAACCAGCCTATCACAATGAAGTACAAGTCAATGAAACCATTAAAGTTAAAGTCAAAGGATAGAAATGGCAAAAATAGAATTTCAAGCAGACTTAACTTTATAAAAGCACAGAAAAAATATAAAAATCCTACAGATAAGAATCTAATGACACCAAAGGCACTTCTAGAAGGTAGGAAACTCCAGTAAGGAAAACTTCTTTCTGATACCATTATAATTCGATATACACAAACAATAGTCTAATGACTCACCATTCACCTTATTTGGAGCTTCTATGAAACGATATGCAGCCTAGTTGAGCAAAATGAATTATTAGAGCACTGCACATAAGTCAAACAAACAATAATGAAAGGTCCAGTTGAAGGAACCATACTCTGATAGCTTCTGCATGAACCCTAACCGTCCTCAATATTTGCTGCTTCTCTTCTTCTTTTTTCAAGTCCAACGTGTAACGGAATCGACGAGAAGCATTAAGCACAAGTGCAGCTTGCTAAGATTTAAAAAATAATAATAAATAATAAAGTATTTCTGGTATAGTCATTAAAGAGAACATTATCTATTGATGATAGTGAAAACAAAAGGCATACAACCGCAAAATAGCAAAGAAGAAAAGCAAGATGCAAGTGCAACTAGCTATTTATCTTAATTCTTAACGTTGTAACTAAACTATAACAAAACAACACTGACACTTGTGAAATGGTAAATTAAGGTGACTTCAGATGCAATGAAGGATGATCAAGAAATCGCTCATATTATGTTGAAGAATTAGAAATTGGGGTCTATATCTGCAGAGGCCTATATGCAATTTCAGAAAAGTCATACAATGGAATCTGATCTTCACTCTTCAGATCAGTGAAGTTAAAGGAACCAGAAGGATTCCCGCCTCTTGACATCTCAGGCTAGGCACACTCACCTTTATCACCTGAGTGAAATCTGTTTTCTTCTTTTGATCATTCTTCATATAATGCATCGGCAAGTATCAATAATGAAATTCTGAACTCATTTTAAGCTGATCCACTCCCATTTGCTTTCTATTTTACTAGTTAAATGTTACTTTCACCTCTGTTCAGCCAAACTAGATGAGACACATAATCTAAAATAGAGAGTCCTTTGTCATGCTCAGTCAAAATGAAAGCAATACAAGCAGAGAGAAGGGCGTAAGGGGGGAAGGTTTGGGCAAAGAGGACTAGGTGATACTAGCTGATTTATCATATTCTAAATTTATAATGTGCGTGCTTGAACAATAATTTAAAAAGCAATAGATACTTTAAAACAGACTCTGAAAGGTAGGACCTACAAATTATAAAATAAATAAATTAATTAAAATATTTCGCTGAAACAATAAGTCCTACAAAAATCTAATCCTGTTGATCCATACTTTTGTAGCAAGAAATAATAAGAAACCCAACCACCCAAGAACTCAATATTATTACTGATAACTGAGTCTTTAAACCCCTAATGCTAAAGTCTTCTTCAATCCTACAGGATCCACTGCAAAAGAAAGTATGGCTTTCCCTGAGTAATGCAAAAATTTTGGAAAGACAAGCACTGTCCCCACAATCCTTGACAATAGGTCCAGTTCATCTTTGAGCACAGCTCAGTTAATATAGCTTAGGAATCTGTCCTTCCTCATTCCCTCTCCATGCCTCAGTGGTTGCCAGCAAAACTTGGAATGAATGCAACAGAATATTTCACTCATATTTGTCTCCACAGCCAAGCATTCACACATTTAATGCCCAAATTAAAGCTTCCTTCTCTGAGCTTCTTAATCACATTTTCTGAAACTCATGAGATGAAGTTAACCCTCACCATGGACAACAGAGAGTCTTAATTTTTGCTTTTTGGAGATATAATCCTGAATTGAAGCTGTTAGTCATGACTGCAACTCATTTATGATCTTTGCAAGGACAGAACGCATCACTTCATCAGATCCAGGTTTTAAAGTTGCCTTCAGAAGCTAGAATTGTCACTGTTTTTTCCCTTTGGAGTACATTAATTTAGAAAGATATTCACAGGATGTAAAAAGTCGCCTCCAAGACCCAGAAAATCATGCTTACTGAAACTCTACCTTGTTCTCTTATACAATCTCAAGTCTCAATCTACTGCAAGGTCTTTCTACACCGGGTTATCAGACATATTCATCAAGTTGTAATTTAGTAGTACAGAATGTCACATCACAGGCAACAGCTAACAATCTACTGGTTGTATTGTATCTATCTTATCCCCTCCTCCCCTTCATGTTTTGTACAGGGAGGTCCTTGTTCCCTGATTACGTCAAAATTAGAAGAATATTTTGAACTGAAAAAAAGTATCTTTAATCTGAGAGCATAAAACTGCAATTTTGGAACTCTTCAATAAACCAAAAAGTCATAATTGACAGGTCCTATGTCCAGATAAAAAATAGATTGAACATAAATGAGCAAAATACATCCTATTACCAAAGCCAGAAACTGACAACAAAATCTTCCTCAATTAAAAAAAATTTTAAAAACATTAACACTATCAAAAAGTTAACTGACATAAAAAAACCTGTGTATGAGTAAATGTATCCATAAGAAATGTACCGCATGTTATTACAGGAATGAAAGCTCCACATGCTTCACCCAGATAAGAGATAAGATTCAAATGTGTGTGTTGCTATTCCTAGAAGAGATGTGATGTAGAACAAGGGAGAAAAGGGGGAGAAGATAGAAGAGGAGGGGGACAGATATCAAAAGAAAAAGAGGGAGAAGTATGGAGATACTTAATTATCCAATCAAAGACAAGGAACAGAATCTTGTTTCTCATGTGCTATATATAGAGTCTAGGAGATAACTACTAATAACAAATCTTAATCTTAAATCGTAATCCTAAGGATAACTAAATAAATAACTAATGTTTAAACCAAAATAAAACAAATCCAATGATAAGCCTAAACAAGATAATGATAAGCATAAAATAAAATAAAACAAATCTAATGATAAGTAGATAAAACAAACTTAATGATAGCCTTACATCACATTGACATAACATACAAATGTTTGGTTATACATGTTAATCAATGTTCTATACTTCCATGTTTAAATAAATTGCATCTTAAAAATTTATACTTTTTACTATTTGTGGATGGAAATATAATTCAAGAAAATTAAAAAATTTTGAGAGTTCATTTGGAATTTATTCCCTCTTCTTCATGCTTATATTTTTTAATAAATAAATTTTGTTGTGGGGTTAATTACCGTAGAAAGACGAAGGTAAAAGTGATATCTATGAATAAATTTATCCCATTCAACCCTATGTCTGATATGATAGAATTTTTTGGCTACCATCAAATAACATTCTTTTGTCTCGGATGTGATATCAGAGTGTTATCTTAGATGTCGCCCTTTTATCACATAAGGGCATTATACCAAACACTGTCATCCAATCCTGACATCTAGACTACCATGGTATGTGAGATGACATGGTCAAGAGCACACTATATCAAATACCTCCTTAAGCTCTGCAAAACCCAAATTTTCAAAAGCCTCTTCTCTATGTCGCAAGTAAACATTTCACAACTAGTTTTTGTTTCGCTCTTAAAATAGATACAGCAATCCATTAGGCTGAGAGGAAGTTGTGCTCTCTACAGACCCTAAAACAAAAAATCCCCTTCGATCGCAACAACAGAAAATGAGCACATAACATCCTAAATTCAACCATACATACAAAAAGCAGGAGAAACACTTCCGGATCACTCGGTCAGACAAAAACGGAAACTCAACCTCAAAGGCAACTATAGCAGCAAGCAATCAATATTACCTGAGTATAGATGTAGAGAAACAGGTTGACAGACAAATGAACAGAGAAGAATCAAAAATTCAAAAAGGCAAAGTACCTCATGATTAAGAGAGTAATTCAGTCATAGAATACATACCCTCCAACGTCTGAGGCGTTCAATAGGAACATTCTTTGTTCTGGTAATACCAAAAGGACCAGACGAACTATCCTCATCGTCACAATCGCCATAGCTGCTACTTCCGGCCTCTATGTCACTCTGGCGACGAGGTGAATTCTTCAAGAGACTCATGGTTCCAAAAACTGTCGCAGGAGAGATGGTACCGTTACTTACTAATGCCTTTGTAATCACACTTCTCACAAAGAAATTAAAAAGGAAACCACACAGTTTTCTCAATGAACACCTTTATCGGTAAATCCGCCCTTTCAATTCTGCACAATCAAATTTCTGTTCGGAAATTCAACACTCAAATCCATACTTATTTTCCCTCCAAAACAATTGGCGGCAGTTTCAGTTGCGTTACACATATTTTCAGTAATCGATAACCTTCTAATCTAACTCCCAAACTGGTTCAATCACTTTTTTTGCTCAAAGGTTCAATCACGTCAATTGTACAGTAAAATACGCACTTACTCCCGAAATTTCCGTTGCCATGTTTTTCTCAACGTAAGTCAAAACGCGGAAGAACCCGAAGACCACTAGGGTCGCAGAAAATAATAAAAGAATAAAAAAACAAAAATTTATTACCGCAGTAATTCCTGATTATCTACTCCGAAACTCAAAAATAAACGCATAACCAGATCCTTGAGGTTTTGGTCAATTGCAGTTCATTGTTTTTCTGGATATTTAAATTTAATTTAAATGGTTAAGATATTATATTTTTTAATTTTTAATTTTAATCATATTTTTTAATTTATAATAAAAATTATTTCTATTTTTCATTCCCTTTGTTTTAAAAAATATTTTTAAAAAATAATTAAAAAAAGTCTAACCATTCAAATCAAATTTCAACAAACTAGACAGACAATGGACGAGACCATCAGTAGGGAGGATCTGATCTATATATATATATATATCTCTCTCTCTCTCTCTTTTCTTTGTTTAGTGGAGGAAGCCGAAGTAGTTGCTGACTTACCAGTAAAACAACAAACTGAGCTTTAACTGTGATAAAGTTCAGGTCTTCTTCCTCGCCCTCGTCTTCGTTTTCCGGAAAATTACAGAAAAGAAGCACTAACGTAAAAGATCACATCAACAGTATTTCATGTATAGGTAGCACATTTTTCTTTTTTATTTTTTCCTCTTTTTACGCATTCATTGATTTTGAAAAATTAATGTTCAAATATATGTTTTTAATTTTTTCGTTATTAATTAATTTCATTGGGGCTTAATTTAAGGCGGTAATTGCTTATACGCGTGGAAATTGAAAAAGAGGGAATAAGGAAAGACAGAGTGCTGGAAATCAGCAAGGATGCGTGGGATGGGGAAAATAATTAAATTTTATGAATATTTATGACTTTGAGCCTGATAGTCATCTTATCTTATATTCATTTACATTTTGTGATTAAAAAATATCTATACTGCACTTATATGTATCAATCAATATAATAAATTATAAAAATAATATTAATTTTGAATTATATTAACTATTCTTTGACACATTTAATTTTATGTGATTTTATGTAAATAAAAAAATTATTCATTTTAAAATTTTTTCAAATAAATTAACTGAATTTAAAAATTCAAGAATTTAATGAAAATAAAAAATTATTTACATGTTAAAGACTATAGGATCCTCTTTTTTCCTTTTTTTTTTTCTTGACTTGTCTTTTTAATTTTTTATTTTATCTTTCGGCCAATTTTTTTAAATCAATTTCTATTTATGTTCAGTTTCTCCGTGCTTTCCTTATCACAGAGACAGTTGTATGTCACATGGGGGGAACGTGACATGACCAAACCAACCGTTTTTGTGCTCTTAAGTATTTCAAATACTATGATATAAAATATTAAAATATAAATTATGACATTCATAATTTTAATGTTTTATTTCATCCAAAAATGTATGTTTTATAAATAATTAAAAGTATTAAAAAAATATTTTATTATTTTTTAAGTTAAAATAATTTAAAAAATTACAATTTTAAGATACAAGATTTCATTTTTTTTATCTTTGTATGCATGACAATACATAAAGATTTATGTGAATCTTTCAACAAATTATCTAAATTTTTATGACTAAAATTTTATGTTCGTAAATGTCAAGAAATATTTTAAATGTGACCATGTTAAAAATCTAGTTTCTGGCAAATAATCGGCCGAATACTAAAATAGAACACAACAAGTTTTAAAACTTCACGCCAATAGAATATCAAAAAGAAAATTACGCAATACAAATGCAGCATGCCTTTGAATTCTATTAGGAAAGTAAATGGTGGGATGGGGTTTTTTTTTTTTTTTTTTGAGGGGGGGCCAAAGGACGGTGGGCACGTTAAAAGCGTGCCTAAGGGCATGAACATGAAGGGCCACACTAATAGAAACATGGCATAAGTGTGAAGGGGCCACGTGGATCCTGCCTCGTCCATGTGTGTGATCATCGTGTTTCATGACATGCATTTTAATTAACAAACGAGTCTGAGTCATAGTATTTGAACTCGGATTGGATTGAAAAATTCCTAGTTATATTTAAATGAAATGAAATGTCTCCTATCAAATATTATAACCGAAAATCAGCGAGTTTTTATTCCTAGTAGGCTTGTACAAGATAATATCTTGACGGTTCATGAAGTTTCTCATTATCTGAACTCAGAGAGGTGGCAATAATGAGTTTGCTACGAAGCCACGTATGAATAAGGTATATGATAAGGTAAATGAGATTCGTTTCAATAAATGCTTCTGAAATGGGCTTTCATAGAAGTTGGGTTGGGTTGACAGGATGATGGAGTGTGTGGGCTCTGTGGCACTCAATCTATCGTTATCAAGAGGGCAGATTGCTACAATTGTTCCTGATACCCTCTTTCCCTGTCCTATTCATCAGTGTGACCGATGTGCTATTCAAAATGATCCTCTCTTCCGCTTCTCAATGTAGACTTTGTGGTATAAAATTGGCTAGATGTCCAGTACTTACTCAACGCCTCTTCGCTGATGATTCGTTGTTCTTTCTAAAAGCTAATTAGAATAATTGTTTGAGCTTGAAGAAGATTCTTCAGGAGTACTGTGTTGCTTCTAGGCAACTTATAAATTTGGAGAAATTTTGTCTATTTTTCTCCAAGAATACTCCAAGGTGCCTTAGCAATGAAATATGTCAAATTTTTGGCATCACACTGGCTGCATCTCGGGGTAAATACTTAGGCCTATCAGTTCTTTGGGGTCGTTCAAAGTCACAAGCTATTGCCTCTGTTTGTGATTGAGTACGGCGAAAAGTTCAGGGACGGAAAAATGGTTTGTTGTCACAAACGAATAGAGAGGTTATGATTAAATTAGTGGTTAATGCTATCCCACATATCCTATGCCGTGTCTTTTGTTTCCGATAGTTAAACAGCTAGCTAATTTTTTACGGGGACAAATAAAAAATGAAGGTAGAATTCATTATTGAGAAGCATGAAAGCATCTTGCGACAGCCAAGAATGAAGGAGGTTTAGGGTTTAAATACTTATAACTTTTAAACTTGCATTTTTGGCTAAGCAAGGGTGGCAATCTTAAATTCACCTAATGATATGTGGGTTAGAATATTAAAAGGCATTTATTTCTGTGACACTGATTTTATGAAGGGTAGAAAGGGTGCAAGAGCTTCTTAGGCATGGTCCAGCATCTCGAAAGGATAAAAACTGATTTTATGAGGTCTGTTGGAGAGTTGGGAATGGAAGGAGTATTGACTTTTGGAAATATCCTTGGCTCTTGGATCTAGATCGGTTCCGTATTGGTTCTAGTCCACTCTCTGAAGTGTTCTCTGATTGCAAAGTAGTTGAATTTATTATAAAGGGTAGATGGAATTTGTCTGACATTGAGCATTAGCTCTCAGATTCTGAAAAAGTAGCAATTAATGGCATCCCACTTTCTAGTTCCAAAAGGGAAGATAGTTTAGTATGGTCAAGGGAAAAAAATGGAGCTTATAATGTAAAAGTAGGATACCACTTCGCTAAAGTGTTTTTGAATCAATGGCAAATCTAGTTCCTCAACTCAATTGCCAAGTTCATATTGGAAGGCCTTGTGGAGACTCAAAGTTCCACCCAAAAGAAAGCACTTTCTCTAGAGAATCTGTTGTAGTCCCGACGAAGGAAAGCCTATGGAAGAGGAATTGCTGTACATCTCCTGGCTGCCCATGCTGCCATGAGGAGATAGAAAACATTGAGCATCTAATCCCGCTTTGTAGCTGGGCAAGAAAGGTATGGTTTGAAAGTTGCTTTGCATTTAAAATTCATCATAAAATGGATGCTTGGCTCAAGTGAATTTTGTTGGAGTTGAATGATTATCATAGAGCCTTGATAACTATGCTGTGTTGGTGTGTGCATTGGTATTTGAAAACACGAATCTTGACCCTATGATAACGCATGATTAACTGTGCACAAGGCTTGTACTGTTATTAACGAGTTTTGGAGCACAAACAGGTGGTTTCCTAAGAATTTTATGAGTAATATATGAACCATTGAATGTCCAAACTTGGCAGGGGCCTGAATCTTATAAAATTAAAATCAGCATTGATGGTATGTTTGATGGCTCTCGGAATAAAGATGGTGTTGGTGTAATATTTAGAGACTCAAATGGTGTTGTTCTTGAACAATGTAGTGTGCAATGCATTGCCTCCTCAGCGTTTATGAGTGCGGCGATGGCATTAAGAAAAGGGAACACGGTTCTTGATTTCTTGATAATGTGGTGTTTGAAATTGATAACCAAGCCTTGGTTTCTACCGTGTTGGAAAGGGGCGTTTGTCCAGACTGGAGATGCTTGTCTATTGTGGAAGATATTACTCATTTTAGCATAAACTTCACTCCTTTTTTCTTGTTTTGGGTTCCTAGATCAGAGTAACTGATTGGCTTGCCAAGTACTTTGTTTAAGGGGATATGGCTGGCAGGTTGGGAGTCTTCTTCTCCATCCCCTACTCTTATTTTAAATTTTGCTGTTTGTAAAGTGGAGGTTGGCTTAAGTGTTCTGCCTCTTCCTAGTATTAAATGTTCTAATTATTTCTTTTGTTGAAGGAAGTTTACCTTTTATTGGCCAAAAAAAAAAGTCAAGTCACACAATTATGTCTCGTATTTTATTATCTATTATAATTATAATACTATTAGATAGATTGAATAGAATGTTATATGAGATTTAAATCCTATTACACATTATACTATTATCACATAAATAAACTATTTGAAATTCAATTATATGATTTGACTATATTTTATTAGATAATGTAGAAATAAATAATATATTATGTGTAAATAAAAATTTCTCAATTGAATCAGACAATTCCATCAATAAATCAGTAAATCAGAATTCAAATTGATTTGATCTATTCAATTGACTTGTCAATTTTTATTTTTATTTTTTGCTAAACTAGTTATCTGTTGTTCAATTTTGTAATTTTGCTTTTAAAACTGTGACAAAATACAAGTGTTTTATCCGTCAATTTGTTTTGTGTTTATTGTGCATATGCCTGAAATTTTAAGTTGTACATATATACACACACGCACACACTAAAAATTTGTGTTCGGACCACATATTTTAAGATATAGTATCTATTTTAATACTTGGCCAGCATAAGAGTGTGGGAACACCTCCAGGACTTAAAAAAAAAACCCATACATATTATTTAATTAATAGATCCACCCCCATTCAACTAATAGTATACCATTCATCAATATTCTTATTAGCTAACACCATCCAAACGTGGAATTAGATCCCTTTAACTACTTTCCTTATTAGGAAACCTGTTATCTGTCTCTTTCATAGAGGCTACCATTGAAAAAAGAGAGAGAGGCTATTTTCATGAAAAGTGCCCACATTTCTTAGAAAATAAAACAAAAATCTGGGTATAGCATTAGAATTTTAATGAGTAAAGGCGTTGTCCACATGCAAGACAGAGAGAGTGTGCATGTAACTTTGACCATGACTAATATATGATTAATTGAGTCGAATAATTTGAATGACATTAACTTGTCACCTAGACTTAAATAAAATTAGTGTACTTAGAAATGAATGATGTTTTAAACTCGTAAGTATATTTTATTAGCTACTATCTTATGCAATTTCAGTGTAGCAAAAGAAGAGATCATCTGATTGATAATTTGATATGTTAACTAAAGAAAAAAGATAAGTTGGTCAACTAAATATAATTTAATAGCGAGAGGTGAGAATAGCTAAAAAAAATTCTTAGATTCGAACATTTATTTTGTTATATAGGAAAATATAAAGAAAAAGACACCGGTTTTAATTCTTAATTTCCTTAAAGCATAATGTTGCAAAAACCGCTAATTGTAATTTGAACCAATATCCTAAAAATATTTTTTGGCATATATGAACTTAATTATTAAAAAAAAAACTTAGATTACCTTCGTTCAACCCATTACGTTCTTGGACTAATAACTCTTTCCCACCAAAAACAATATAGTTACGCAGATTAATTATAAGACAGAAAGTAAAAGCTTTGTTAATCAGGAAGCTGTTACCTTTACAGAAGGAATCCACAGGTAATTTCTCGAGCTATATACGTATGCAGCGAATTAATGTCAACTACAATGGCATCTGCAACACCACCAAAGATTGATCATATCAAATAAATGTCCTTCTTCATAAGCAAAAATCTTCTTTCATATTGTGCAGTACTATCATGCATACCAGAGAATCAGTTGATAAATATTAATATCCTCAAACTCATGTAAGCAAATGGAGATACTGCAGGAAAATCTAACCGTGTCGACGGAGGAAGCCAATAATAATTGCATATATAGATGCTGATGAAAGATTTGTTCTCATGAAGATGAGTAATTGAGAGGAAGAAGTGGTAGATGCCAAACTTAGTTGAACTAATTAATAAAGTTTAGAATGTCTTTTGACCACAGAAGGGGTACTCAAGCAAAGGCAAAGTGGAAGGAACATTTGATTAGATTTTTTCAAAATATTTATCATATATTAGATGCCAAAGAATACTCAAATAGTTATGTTAATTTTTTTTCTTTGCTTTTCCGTAATTTGCCCCAGCAGAAAATCGACACAGCATGGAGAAAGGATAAGAAAGAAGGAAAAGCGCAAAAGCAGAATGACTCACATCTACTGTGTAAAAAAGTAACGAGTCACTGAGAGTTTGAATTACGTTTACGAACCTTCAGGTTAATCGCTTAGTCATAAATACATGAAAGGAAGCTGAATATGCGTGGAGTCATCCGGTATCAACAGAAAACTAAACCGTGGAAGAAAGCAAAGAGGCAAAGCTTTTGGAGAATGCAAGATGCTATTGTACTTCTTGTTTCTGTGTGTGTCTCTGTCAAATTTAAGTCTTGCGCGCCTCTTTCCTTGAAACTTCCTTTGATATCTATTTATTATGCTTTAGTAACTTTCTGGTTCCACAAGATTTAAGAAAGGTAGAAATTCCATCCTCAGAAAATCCAGGGGTAGCCTAAAATGGAAGCAACGTGGGAAAGCAGAAATAAACATATCTGGTATATGTCTATTATCTCCCTCTCTACTCATCTTCGTGACATTTTCTTGAGTTTCCTCTTATGGAAGAAGGGAAAAAAGAATAATTTCCTTAGGCAGAAATACTTGCCTTTATCAGGTATGCTGGTAGTCATGAACCTCATGGCCTTGCAGGAGAGGTTTTGATATTAAAGATAAGGAAGAATCTTGAATGTGTAAATTGGAAGATATTCTTTGGCCTTTATGTCAAAACACAAGGAAATTTCCACGATGCTTCCTTGTCAACACTCAACGCTCACAGAACTTGAGATCTCTATTCAATGAATCGAAAAGAAAAGGCGTCTAAATTTATAATATATATTGAAGTGATAACTGGCGAACCTTGGCGTAACGGTAAGGTTGCCGCTGAGTGACCTGGAGGTCACGGGTTCGAACTGGAAATAGCCTCTCTGTAAAAAAAATAGGGGTAAGGCTGCGTATAACTACCCTCCCCATACCCCACCTAGTGAGAGTCTCGTGCATTGGGTCTTCCTTTTATTAAAGTGATAATTGGCGACTTCAGTAATTATTCTGGGAGTGGGGAGTTTGAACTTGATAGGTACAAAAGGAACATATAGACTAGTCATTGGGGTAATTTAGGAAGAAGTAAAGCACTCCGGTAAATCTTTAGCAAGAGAAGAGAGCTTAGTTGTAACTTTACTTAACTTTCATTGTGTGAAAGTGCCTCAGAATTTAAGAGGCCAAAAACAAGGTCTCTTAATGAATAAAATAATGCTCTTACTGAGTTTTAAGGTTTTTAGGAAACACAGGGAAGGGTGTTTAAGGTTGCAAAATAATTGGAAAATCTTAGTGTGAGCATACGTGTATAAGGGTGTTAGAATTTGTCTCGTTCATGATAGGTTGACTAATTACTTATGTGATAATTTAGTTTATTTAAAATTTAATAATTATTTTAATTAATCAATTAATAATTAGTAAATTATTATTTTGAATTTCGAATCCAAAATTAGAAAAATTTCACTTAAGGACTATAACTTAGTAAAAATAACACAAAATAAGCTTAAAAACTAAAATTTCTCTAAAAGACCAATAAATTACCACCGATGCTTCTTCAACTTATTACTCATGCTTTCTAAAATTGCAACTTGGTTTTTCCAATGTTACAAGGGTGTTTTCATCTAAGAGTAGTAACAAATCTAAAACACCATGTAACATCGAGAAGACTCAATTATAATTTTAAGAAGCATGAGTGGTATCTTTTGTAACTTATTTCTTTGATCCTTTAGAGGAATTTTTATTTTTAAAATACTTTAATATTATTTTTACCAAGTTATGACCCTTATGTATAATTTTTCCTTGGAAATTGGATTTAGTTTTTTCCCTTAATTGTAGGAGTTAAGAAGAGAAAAGGTAACTACAACTTTAATGTACAATATAAAGTTAGAGACAAGAGAAGAGACATAGAATAAGACACAAACATTTTTATGGCATCCATATCTACCAAAATTTTGACATAAAATAATGGTTCTTTATGAAAATTTCTTCTCTTACTTATTCCTTTGGACTATGGTGTTTTTGCTTTGAATAAGAGGTTGGTCCCCCTAGTGATTCTAACATAAACCATGTGGGATAAGAAATTTTGCAAACAAGTAAGTACCCTAAAATTTTTTTCATTGGCATTAGAGCTAAGTTGGCTCGCTTTTCTCTATTCCTATGTAGTAAATGAGTCTTATTCATGTTTTATTTCATGAATTTACAATTTAATTTATCTAAAATAGTCATATATGTGCAATATGGAATCTTGAACCCCATTAATGGCAAAATTTGATAGAGACCACTTTAGGTCGTGTTTTTCTAAGGATATGAAGCCTATATGATAAGGAGTTTATAGTTAAAATTTGAGAGAAATTAGATAAGCCATTAGTGAGAAAATGAGAGTTTCTAAAAAACAGTGATCAAGCACCATATCTTTAAGGCTTCGAATTTTATTTATAGGTCACAAAATGGTGCAAATCACATATGGTTGAAAAGTTTGTTAAACAAACTTTCCAATGACACCAATTTTGTCCAAATCAGACAAAATTTGAGTGAAATATGATCATTCAAATTAGGGGCTTCGAATTTGATTTTCTAAAAAATATGATCAAATAGCCCAATTTCAAAGGCTGGCATTATCTTTTTAAGTCACCACTTTATGCAAGCCTTATACTTTTGAAAATTTCATTCTATAAGCTTTCTAATGGTGTAAAATTTGTCCAATTCTAAAAGGAAATGAAGAAGATATAAAGCCTCGAAATTAGGAAATTGAACACAAAGTTTCTAAAATTTTTTGAAAAAATAGATAAGTCTAAAGGTTAAAGATGAAGTGTTATGCCCACTCTTTACATAAGTGCATAAGCATCACCTCCAGTCTTGATTAGCCACATGAGAAGTCTAACAACAAGGGAAACACATTAATAGACCTATGGTATAGTCATTATAGCCTAAATTTACCTAGAAATAGGAGTATAGAGCTCACTTGCCACCATGGGAGAGTGAATTAGAGATTGTTTCTTTTTTTCTTTTGGAAATTTTTTTAAGCAAAAGGCTTCTTGAGGAATGTGTAAGCATGTGGGGCATGCTTTTTTGGTGATTTTGGCCTTTAAAATTTTCTAAAATCATGATCTATATGTTAGTATATGATATGACTATGTTTGGACAAGTTTTGATAGTGTTCAAACACATACTAAACATACAAGTGACCATTTTAACTATCTTAAAGATAAAAAATACTTCTCATGGGTCGTAGGTTTGATCAACTCACTCCCAGATGATGATTATTAAACATTAATCAAGGAGAACTTTTGGGAGAAATTTGGAAAACTAAATACAGACAAGAATTTGTCCTTTTATCAATGTGTATTATAAATAAAGCTCCGTGAAGAATAACATGTTGTCATGAATGTTGGTGAGCCATTTTACTTTCTCATTTTCAAATATAAGAAGTGTAATATTGTTTAGGCATAGTACACATACAAAGAGTATTGACGTTCAAGGGATTCATTAAACAAATAACCCCCATAATTGGATGCAAGTTTTTTATGGCAAAAAAGAAGATGTTTTTGAAAAGATAAAATATCTTTAGGAAGAGGTTCCTTTAAAATATCCTATTGAGTGAGAGTTCTTATATTAATGAACTAAGACTCATCTAAAAACTACACTTAAACAATTAAATAGGAAAAGATTAAAAAAAATACTCTATTGAGTAGGAGTTCTTGAATCAATAGCCTAATACTTATCTAAAAACTACAACTTAAACAATATTTGTAGATCAATTTGATAGAAAGATAAATGCATTTTTAGGATACATGTGATAAAAGTAACACAAATGTAGAATTCTAATTATAAACCTAATAATGCCATTATTAGTGTAGTCAAAGTTTATTATATATATATATATATATATATGTATTTAACATTATGTATATGAAGTTATTTTGTGCTATGTCTATGTATAGAATTGATTATGATTATGGATACTAAGAACATCATTGCTTAGCTTAATAATAGTGACAAGCTAGATGATGTCAATTAGGAGTTTTTTCATACCATAAAGTTTTTACATCTTTAAAGAATAAGATGTTAAGAAACCATTGAACAATGTTATATAGAAATATAAACATGAAAATACTACTCAGCAAAGGAGAGATCTAGAAATTTTTTTATTGAAAAGGAAATGACAATATCACTTGCATAATGATGCTAAACAATATCGCTGATAATCTCATATGTGAGTGCAATTCATATCTAACAATTCAAGCCATGTGAATAACCCTTAAGAACAAGTTTAATAATGCTTTTATGACTAATATTGATAGGGCTAACAATCAAGGAATTAAAGTCAATTGATCATGTCTTTACTAACAAACAAGTTTAGGAATCTATGAAAGTAAATTTGACCTACGATGAAAGCATAATTATTTTTTATGATATTACTCATCATATAGAGCTTAAGGATGAGTATCTAAAGCTTCTAAATCCTTTGGACATGCCTGATAACTAAGATTGCTATGACTTCAAAACACAAGCACAAGAAAGTCAAAACTTACATAAAAAGAAAGATCTTGCCAAAATTTCAAGTTAATTAAGAAATAATTTAAGAGAGGCAAACATGGTAGAAAGAAGCTTGATTTGGTCATGGTCAAGTATTATACTTACTATAGAATGGGTCACTTTACTCATAATTATACTGAACAAAATGAGATTCATATACCACATAGCTTGTTATTAAAACATGCAATATTGGTTTTACATAGAGGATAGACCCTCATCCTATATAGTGTTTTATATATTTCAAAGATCTAAAAGAACTTAACTTCTATTATTTCTCTTCTTAAATTAAAATTTAGTGTTAATTTTCATGACAACTCCATTAATATTTGAAATGGGAGAACTTATATGATTCTATTTTCCTTTATGATGGCTTTATGGTGCTATGCATAGTTATGAACATGACTACTTTACCTAATAGTACTACACTTCAAATGCCAGATTAGACCTTACAAACAAAGAGTGAATGAGTAGATTAGCAAAGCAAAAGATACTATGATCCATTTCTAGTTTAAAAGTATCACTATAAAAATATTATCTAGTGATAAAATAATTAAAAAACTATTTAGAAAAAGGAACTAGAACTAAATATCTATTGCAACTAATTCATTCTCTTATTTGTGGTCCAATGACTGTAAAAGCAAGACATAAAGCTTAGTATTTCATTACATTCATTGGCAATTATTCATGATATGGCCAAGTCCATTTAATTCCCATAAGTCAGAAGCACTTAAGTGCTTTAGATATTATATGAATATGGTTGAAAATTAAATAGACAATAAAATTAAAGCTTTGAGGTCTGACCATGGACATGAATATTTGTTAAATCAATTTAAAGAGCATAATGAAAGAAAGGAGTCAATGAGACATTTAACAATTCCTAGCACTTTTTATAGAGATGTTGAGAGAAATAATAAAACTTTAGTTCAGATGGTTAGTTCAATGATGGTTTAAGAAAACTTACCCATTCCATATTAGGGTAATACATTATTAATTATTGCCTTCATATCTAACCTAATACCCTCTAAATTAGTTACTTGCACATACTAAGAATTGTGGACAAATAGTAAGTTAGATTTGATCATCCCAATGGATAATAAATGTATCTTTATTATATACTTGGAATAATCAAAGGGTTATGTTTTTATTGGTGAAAACATTGATGGAAGTATAACTAAAATTAAATTAAAAGATACTATATTTTTTAGAGAATGGATTTCTTAGTATGGGAAGGATTGATAATGATACATCTCTTTATGAGACATAGATCAAGATAGCAAGGAACGAATACTAATATCTTAACTTGTTCATCCAAGTTTGAGTTTTATACAAAATAAGAATCCTGAACAAATAACCCTATTACATAGGAATAACCAAGAGAGTGTGTTTAAGAGTTAGTTTGAGAATGAAATGGCAACACTCGTAAGTACTTGACAAGACAATGAAGAGTCAAAAATATGATTAAAAAAGGCTCAATCATGCCCTACTAAGGTAAAGTGAATAAGCGTAATGGAAAAAGAGTTGTATTCGGTGAAGATGTATTCAGTGAGGATGAACCATATCTAAGACTTGGTTAGTCTTCCATTTAGCTAAAAGATAATTAAGAACAAATGGGTGCTTAAGATAAAAAGAAAGGTAGATGGATCCATTTAGAGATAAAAGACATGCTTAGTTGCTAAAGGGTATATACAACAATAAGGTATAGATTATAAAAATACCTTTTTACATGTTGTATGGTTTAATTCAATTAGGCTAATTCTATTTATAATTGCAATTTTGGAATCAGAACTACATTAAATAAATGTAAAGGCCACATTTTTTGAATGGAAAACTAGATGAAGACATTGTCATAGAATGATATTTGTGTTCCACAGAGAAAGGAATATAAATAAAGTTTGTAAATTTTAAAAGTGCATTTACAAACTAATATAATCATTTAGACAGTGGTATTTAAATTTTCATTGAGTAGTAACTTTTCATGTTACAGATGATTGATAAAAATTATTGTATTTATAATAAGCGATTTAAAGTAAATGTCATAATATTATCCATTTATATGGATGATATACTATTCGTTAAGAATAGTTTATATTATTTAATAGTTGTTAAAGAATAGTTATCCTTGAATATTGAGATAAAGGATATGGGTAAAGTAGAATATATCTTTAAAGTTAAGATCTAAAAGAATCACTTTAATTGCTCTTTCATAAGAGAATTATATTTAAAAAATCTTTGAGCTGTTTAGCATGAAAGACTATAAATTCATCAACATCTCTATAGTAAAAAGCGATAGTCTAAGTCATAAGATATATCTCCAAATTGAATTTACATTGATTGTTGGCATACTGTATGTAATAATGTAAACAAGGTCAAACACTTACTAGCAATTAGCCTTGTGAATTGGTGCCAGTCAAATCCCAATTAATAGCATTAGAATGCTACTAGAAGAATCCTAAGATACCTGTAGGACATTGTAAATTATGTACTATATTGTTAAGTAAGTGATTGTGCTTGAAAAGATACTCCAATGTGAATTGAAGAAGTAATATAAATATACAAAAATAAACTTTTAGATATATATTTTTACTAAATAATATTATATCTTATAATAGCAAGAAGTAGACATACATAATGTTATTCACCACGAAAGCAAAGTTTATTACATGTTATGCAATATTGCAAGAGGCTATATGGCTAAAGTAATTTAGGGAATAACTGGGAATCATTAGTAAAGGGTTGAGTCTAATATTAATCAATCATAGTAGTCAAGCAATCATAACTAACACTAAAGGCCTTAAATATCATAACAAAACCAATCACATAGACAAAAGAATGTAAGAGACATAGTAGCACATAAGAGTGTTACTTTGTAATATATCTTTACACATAAGATTTTACTTGTTCCCTTGACAAAACCCATACCAAGAGATGTGTATGAGGTAGATGTAAAGTCACTTAGTATGTGTAGAATATAGAGTATTATACCCTATGTGCAACTTAAGTTTTAACTAAATATATGTATTATGCTGTAATCATATATAAAATATATATAATGATAATATGTCATATAGGTTGATGAGGTTAGCTTTCTCACACGAGTATTTGCCTTTGGCACTTATAAGGAGTAAGTAAAGATGAGACATTTATGTTCATCATGCAAGGCAACAGAAGCACCAATGTGACAAAAAAAGAACATAACATATAAATATGTTGCCTCAATCAAAGGGAAAAAGGTTGAAAAGAGATCCACAAATATAATATATATGAATCAAAGTATGAATTCTCACTATCTATAATACCTGGAGCCAAATGCAAATTCTTTTCTAAGTGCCATAGGAGGTGAGCACATAATAGTAGAATTTAAGTTGGGCATTATGCATATCTAGATTAAGATCTTATAATGTTCATAAATAAATTAAATCAACATATGTTATTATGAAATAAGAGAAACAATAGCATGAAATTCATACTACATGTGGTTAATAATTATAATTAGGAAATGGGTGAATAAATTCCTACTTTATTGTTGTATATTAGGAAAGAACAAACCCTTTCAATAATGCCTTTATAATTGTAACAATATTATTATAAGGAGATGAGTTAATGTTTGCAACTTTAACATACATTTTATGGTTATGATAATTTAATCTAAAGGAGTATTGTTGTTTTGATCTAAATGGTATATGGGTGAAAGGAATATTACCTAAAATATACAAAATTATGCTAGTATATAAGATATACTTATTATGAAGTTACTATAATAACATCATAAATGTGGATACTATACATATAAGAAGGCAATATGAGTAAAATTAAACTCAAGAAGGATTAGATTTCCCACGAGAATAAAATATAGTATATATTGATGAATCTAAGGCATTTGAGACATATATATAAAATGTGTAATGTATATCTAAGAGATCAGTCTCTTATCTGGTCCCATAATAGGATTTCTAGTGTCAAAGCTCTCCAAAATTGTGCCCACATAATCACTATAAAGCATTTGGTATGAAAGTTCAAAAGGAACAAAAGGTTTTATATTATTCATTCCATCATATATGAGTAAGAGATATTAGAATTTGGACCGCCCATGATGAGCTAACCCTTTACCTAACCCAATAACCTAATTCATTTAAAAGAATTAACTAATTAATAATTTTTATTCATTAATTTATTAATAATAAATAGTTAATTATTATTTTAAATTTCAAATTCAAAATTAGGTTGTCAATTTTTTTATTATGAGAGTTAAAAAGAGAAAAAATGATTACAATATTTAATGTATAATAAAAGCCTTTATTCAAAAACAAGAAAAAAGACATAAAATAAAACACATACATAGATTTGAAAATTCCTTCTCCTTTTTCCTTTAGACAATCAATCATGTTTCTACTGTTAATAAAAGGTTGGAGTCCCTTTGGTAATTCTAACTTAAATTGTGTGGGGCAAGAATTTTGCAAGATTTGCTTATGCATAAGTAAGTACCCTGAAATTCCTTTTAGTATGAAATATGTTTAGCTTATGATTAAGGCCTTTTTATAATGGAGCTTCAAGTTGTCAATTGATAGTTAAGAAAGGTATGTTTGAGAACATGGATCCCTTTATACACTTTCAGTGCATGAAGTTAGTAGTTAAATAATGGGGCTAAAATTAAGGAAGATGGGAGATAATGGATGGTCCATGAAAATGTGCATGCAATTATGGTTGATGACAATTAAAAGTGATGTGTCTAAAAAGCCAAGCTAAGTAGATGGGGAATGAATTTAGCTAAAACAACTACTTATTCACTAAGTGTAAACTCTTATTTGGCTTACCTAGAATGATTGTGCTTGACACAGAATCACCTTCACTTCAATCTTATCAAATCATTCCCTAAGATTCTTCCTGAGGACAAGAAGGATGATAATCTTTTTAACAATACTTTTAACCTTGTTTACATTAGGCCTCACAGGTGGAACTAATTAGCTTATGCCAAACTTACTCTAAGAACATTGCTTCCTCATAAAATCAAAGTAATTAGGGCACTATACTTTTCAAGCTAGTGTTATGCTAATTTTGAGAGAAGGGATGACCCCATCTTACTTTCCTTTTTCACCTTAAGCTTTTTAGGAAGGAAAGAGAAAGGTAACTTAGTTTACTATTTAAAATACAAGAACATTGGATATTTTAAAGAACTTTTCCTAACAAAGGATTTATCATTAAGAGTTGCAATAGGACTAGATAGCATGGCTGCCTAGGTGTCGAAGCATTTGGTACATAAGAAGGCTACCCTAGAATAAGAGAGATTTGGCACTAATTGCTAGTATTGTGCATACTAGGTATCTAATTTTGTCATCATAATGTTTACTATTTTAGAGAAAGATTTTGCAAAATATTCTTAAAGAGTTTAGGGCATGACCTCAAGCCCCTTTTTAATTAGAAGGAGACACTTGATCTAAGTAGCTACCTCCTTTTAGCAAGAAGCACCTACTATTAATTATAGCAACCTTAATAGGAAGTATCTCTCATTAACTAATTGGAAGCACCTCCCCTATAACAAGAAAATTACGAAATATTGAAATTTAGTAAAGGAAATATTCCCTCACTACTTCACTAATTAGCAAGGGATTAGTGAAGACAAGAAATTTACTCATTGATTCACTATAATCTAAAGAGAAAAAAGTGAGAATGCTTGCACCAACTCTTGCAATGATTTGTTGATGGAATAACAAGGCTAATTTCCTTTGCTAAATTATATGTGTCACTAGCCTTTTAATAAGAGACATATCCCCGCTTATGCTACTTTTCGTGTAACTGTAAGAGCTTAGTTCTCTTCTAATGCTGCTTTTTCTAAGACTACCTCCACAAGGGATTCGTTAAGAGCTCCCTCTCTATTCCACTACTATTTTAAATCTAAATGCCCCTACCTATCACTTTTCTCATCATTCTTATGACTCTATTCCCAAACCCTAGTTGCCCTCTCCCTTCTCTTTTGTGTCTCCTTCTTTCTTCTCATCATTTTTGCCATCACCAAATGTACAATATGGAGGCTTATTTTGGCCTCCTCCTCCTCCTTCAATTACCCACTTAATTTACCACCAATGCATAGGGCAGCTCAACTCGATTACCAACGTGGATGCTTGTTTCAACCACTAATGTAGTAGGTCCTTTGAGTTTTAAAGCAATAAAGTATAATAAGGTACAATTATTTTCCTTTCTTACTTTGCTATGATGATGTTTGAATCTTTTTTTTTCACACCATAATACTAGGAATTAAGTTGACTACCTTGGAAAATTGGATATGAAGTAATTGACTTTAAGTTTGGATTCAAATTTTTTCTTTATATTTTCAAAGTTTAATCCTTACCTCACTTTCCCCAAATAAAGAAGCATGCATAAATCATGTAGAATGGATAAAAGCCTGGCTCTTTTTCCTAAGATAGGATTTGCTAAATAGATTACATAAATTGCTTTTGAAATCTCAAGCTCTATGTTTCCCTATTGATATGGGTATAATGGGTTCAAATAAAAACTAAAAAAAAAAATTCTCAAGTTTTATCTTCGCCTAAATCTATTATGAATCTCTACGATTTGTTATTAAACTCTACTTTGACTTTATTTTACTAAGAACCATGTTAGGTTTTGATTATTGTTTAACCATGATTTTATTCAATTATGGTAATCTTAGTGTTCTTCACATTTCAATTTTGATTCAATATCATAATCAAATTGGAGAGCTTGTTAGAAAATATGAAGTTGGCTTTATTTTTATTTTTATTTTTTTGCTATGATTTTTTTTTGTTTTGATTATAGTTTAAGCATGATTTTGTTTTAATTATGGTGATTTTCACCTCTTTTGGTAATGTTCAAAATTTTATTTCAATTCAATATCTTAAATAAGCTAGAGAGGTTGTTGGAAAGCATTTCCTTTAATTAAGATGCAATTCTCTATTGACAATATTATACCTTAAAAGATAGAATATGGTCCTAAATAAAATGGAAAACATGTAAATTAGAGTTTTTTTTTTTTTTGGAGAATTAGGCCCAAGTGGAAAATGTCTAAATAACATGAACCAAATATATATACACACACACAAATTGTAATAAAATAATTATTGACAAAATTTACTTTAATGGTAAACCAATATATATATATAATATACATTCTCAATACAAATTATTCCTCCCCTATGTACCTAATATATATGATAACAATTAATTGTTTACAAAATCTATTAATAATATACTTTAATAAAAAATTATATATTATATTTAATTAATGATAAAATAATATGATAAAACATATTTTTTTAGAAAAGAAGCTTTTTAAAATGGTAGGAATGTAAACACATATAACACATTATCATAGGAATATAAACACACTTGAAGTAACTATAGTAATTAATGCTTCTTGAAACTACATACTACAGCTACTTCAAGCATTTGTTTAAAATAACTATAGTAATCTTCTCTGGCAATAAATAGGTGGAAGCTGCTAGAAGCATCTAGCAACCTACCTCACATTAATTGACATCAAATAAGAAGTACATAACAAGAAAATAAAATAAATAAATAAATAATTAGAAAAAGAAAAAGTCAACTTTTGACTAAGATTCAATATTTAGTGAATCCATTGTTGATGAATGACCATCCAAGGCATAGAACATACACTATTGGGAAAACCCAAGCCCTAACCTCAATTTTTTAAGGACTTAAGTTTTCCTTAAGAGTGGTTGTCCCAATATCTAGGATGGTTGCTCACTAGCATTAGAATTGCCATTGATCCTAGTTAGTATTTTGAGGATGTATTTTGGAGAAAACAATGTCATTTTTGTTTCCTGAAACACATCCTCAAATTACTTAATGCATAGGAGAACAATTGATAAGATGACAATTCCTCGATTACTCTTCTCAAATTTTAAACTAAAATTTAATTTTGTTTTCAATGGCATTCTCATCCATTGGAATTGTGTCAATGATGCATTTTCTTATAAAACTACAATTTTCATAGGAGAACATGACGTTGGCATAATTTTTATGGATGAGAATGATATTCAAGATCTTGAATATGTAGCCCAAATAACTCATTCTTATTTTAGTTCAAAACTATAAAGCATGATGTATTTAAAGCATGTTTGTCTTATAAATTGTTATCTCATATACTAAATATTTTGAGGATGTGTTTTAAGAAGTGGAAACGATTTTAATATTCCTAACTTTAATTCAATGGAATGATTTTAGTTTCCAAAGCACATCCTTAAAATACTAATATCATTCCACATTGAAATATTCCCACATCACATTGCCTAGGAAGAGACTCAAACTCCTTTCTTCTTCATCAACACAAATTAGGTTATTGAATGTTTCTAACTTTGATTTATCTTTCCTAAGTTTTGAACAAAAATGAGATCACATTCAATTAAGATGCACACTTTGATCATGAATGATATAGACACTCATACTAATGAAAATACTATTCAATATTATGTTGTGTGACCTAATTAAATACACTCTTATTTTAGTTCAAAACTTGGGAAGAGTTAATCAAATTTGGAAATACTTAGTAATTTTCTTAGTGTTTATGAAGAAGATAAGGAGTTTGAATATCTTTTTGAGCAATTTCTTTTCTTTTCTTGTTTTAATAGCAAAGGATTCACTCCTTACTAAACAGTGAGGGACTTCCCTCACAATTACCTTACTATATAGCAAGGGATGATCCTTCGTAATCCCTTGACTAAATAATGACGTAGTTGATTAAAAATTTAGCAATCAATTTGGCACAGGAGGGAATTTAGTGAGGGATTATAGAGGAAGAGGTTTCCTCGCTAATTAGGAATTGTATATTGTTAACTTCTATTTATTCATGTTATTTTGTATATATTTGCTGGAAAATTGATAAATAATAGACTAATTTTAAGATGAAAATGTCTAACTTTAGGAAAAATGTGCATAGTTACTTTATAGCGTTTTGCTAAAAATTTGAAATAGGAGATGACAGGTATTGACTTAATTTTGCATTAAACAAGAGTTTATCATATTTTGACCACTTTTGTAAGGTGTAATACAAGAAGATTTAAGTTGAAGTTACTTTGAGCTTGAACCTTATAAACTTGAAATCAAAATGTGACAAAATACCTACTTTAAGTTAAAAAAAAAAAAAGGCCAGCACTATAACATCTAAGGTTTCAGAATTTTTCTAAGTCTTCTCGCTATAGCTAAGATACCTGTTTGCTATAATGAGGGTACTAGTTCGCTACAACGAGGATGCTAGTTTATTATAGCGAGTTCATGTCCCATATAAAATCTAAGGAGTTTTTTGCAATAGCGCTAACTGTGGCGAGAATAGTCGGGACCTAGAATTGATAAGTTTTTGCCGTAGCGAGAGGAGCTTCCTGCTATAGCGAGACTTGTTCTGGAAAAAATTGTAAAAAGTGAAATTTTGATTCTTAAAGAGTCTAGAACCCTCTCATTTTTCTGACTAACTTTGAGCTGGCTAAAAATAAAAGAAGCTCTGCTTAAGAGAAAGAGAGATAAAAGGAATTAAAAGAGGAGAAAGAGGTAAGGAAAAAGGTAAGATAAACTACAAATTTTCATGGAATTTCCTTTACATAGCTTGTTTTCCTCTTCCTACTCTTCCTTTCCATGGTTTGATGGATGAATTGGGTCTGCTTTGCCTTAGTTTAGAGGACAAAGTTTAAAGTTTCAAGAAGGAAGGCTAAGGCAAAGAAGAAGCTCTTGAAGGAAACTTGGATTCAAGGTAGTTCCACTCCTTTCTTCCTTTTCTCTTCTTACTTCCTTTATGTGTATGTTTTGGCCAAGGAAAGAGCTTATAGGGGGAGGAAGTTTTGACTTAGAACAAGTAAGAAACCATTGATTTAAAGTGTGGGGACCTAGGAAATGCAAAGAAAATGGAAGAAACTAGGGGTAGGCAAACTTGTCTCAGCCCGATGCATAATCGGGCTAGGAATTTTTTTTTTAAAAAAATTGAAACAAGGTCAGGTCGAGATAATACTTTGGGTCAGGATAGGTTTCGAGATAACCTCTTGGTCCTATCGGGCCTGGCCTGGCCTGAGATATATATATATTTATTTATATATAAAAAGATATAGACTAAATTGAAAAGAATTCTTTTTTTAGGGTCTTTTTATAATTTTAACCAAAATTTTTAAACATATTTTATAAATTATAAATAACTAGAAGGGTCAAAATTTATGTTAGAGCTTTTTTAAATATAATTATTGCATTCATGTAAATAAAATAAAATTAAAAAATACATATTTTTTCAAGTTTTAACTACTATATTTGTATTTTTTTTCCTATTTTCTCCGTTGAATTCATGTTTTTTCATATCTATTGCATAAATTTTTAAAAAATATATTAAAAAATAGTTATATGGCCAAAAAAATTGAGCAAATATAAAAATATAAATTTTTAAAATTAAAAAAAAATTCTTAAAAAATTAAGAAGAGAAAAGAAAAATAAAATTGGCATATGGCCCGATTAGCCCAAACCTGGCACTCGGGACAAATTTTTTCGTCCCAAAGTTGAAATCGGACTGAGACTCAGGTTGAAGCAAATCCCGGCCTATCCCCACCCCTAGAAGAAACGTTAGTGAATTTCAAAAGAGAACAATTAGAGATTTTTGAACACTTTGTAAATTCTATTTTGATTCATTAATCTCCTAACATATGTGAGTGTTTGTTTGAGTTCCTAAGACCCTGAAGAAGCTTTTCAAGTGCCTCTTCCATCAAGAAAAAATTGAAAACTTTATGTACTCCAAATGTTCTTCATGGCTCGACCTAGAACACTTGAAAGGGGTAGGAAGTGTTTTAATTAGTTCTAAGCTTAGTTTGGGGTCATATGTGATGGAAGAAGATAAGAGGAACCCTTGAGAAAAACTTAGAAGCTATATATTGAGAGTTGTGTTAATAGGTTCCATAATGTAGCCTTAAGAAGTAACTTATATCTAGACCCTTGGGAATGAGTTTATGATGACTTCAAGGAGTCTAAATGGAACCAAGAGGTCTAGATATAAGAAGAAAATGAAGCCAGGAGTTTGAATTATGATAAATGCTTCATTAGGCCTCTTATGGAATAAAAATGGAAGCCAAAGATTGAAGTATGTTTCTTTAATGTGTATTTGATGCCATGGCTTGCTTCAAGAGTGTGATTGGATCCTATTTCTTGTGTCTAGGCCAAAGAACTCAAGCTTTATCTAGTTATGGGTGTGAGGCCGAAAAATAAAGAGAATAATCAAGAGGAAAGCTTGTGTTTAATTGCCAAGGTAGCTCTTCACTCCTTCTTGTTTGCATTCTTAAATATGTAATTGTCATTGTATGCTTGTATGTGCATTTGTATATTGAGACACGCCCTTTGATGTTGCCTTATTGCATTGATACCAATCTATTTTATAAATTATGTTTTGGTCATGAAAATTGTTCTTAAGGGTGAGGTGGTGCCAAAAATCCCTTAAGATGGGTGAGGTGGAGCCAAAAGTCCCTAAGAATGGGTGAAATAAAGCCAAAAATTGTATGGATGGGTGAGGCCAAGTCAAAAGTCCCTAGAATAAGGGTGAGACTAATCTAAAAGTTTAAAAACTGAAGTGAGGCTAAACCAAGAGTTCCTAGAACTTATTCTTAACTTTGATATAATTTTTATGGCATGTAAATTATGTGTTGAATGATTCTTAATGGTGTTGGATGCCTACTTGTATGCTTTGATATGTTTATATACCTTGATTGTTTCCTTGAATAAGTGTATGAGCTATTGAGATTCTTTGAATCTCAGTCCCTTCCCTCTCCCATCTTAACATGTTTAGGTAAAACTCAAGGAGACCAAAATGCAAGCCAAGGAGCATAGTTGGCTACACTTTAACACTAATATAGTTTTTGATATATTCCATTGTCAAAATGGATATGTACATAATATTTTTGAGATGTAGATGCTTGAGCAAATATAAAAGTATGTGAATATATTGTATATATCAATATTAGAGCCAAATCAATAAAAATGTATGATTTCCCTATTTGGTGGACTATTCTTAAATGTGTATTATGTGGCATAGTGAGTTTGAGTGGTATGAGTTTTGGACCATTTAGGAAGCTTGTATATGTTGTGTTTATGCTTTAAAACTTATCAAATTTACTATATTTGTGAGCTATGTTGAGATCTAACCAAATAAGCTCCTCTTGACCTAAAATTTGGTATGCATATAGGTCTCATTTAAAGCTTTTTAAAAAGCTAAAGTGTTTGGTGCTCTAAAATTTTTTGGTAAATTTTCAAAGTTGGCAAATTTTGATAGAATTGGCATTGTTACTGTGCAAATGGTCAAATCCTTTGCCTTTATCACTTAAAGGTTAAATATTATCCAATGGCTATGAAATTTTACAATAAACTAAACATAATAAGATTTTTGTAGCACTTGAATGCACCTTATTTGGGTTTATATAGAGGGAGAAACAAATTTTTGCACTTCCAAATTAGTATCAGGGATGCAGCTTGACTTCCGTTATT
This sequence comes from Erythrophleum ivorense, assembly GCA_026724425.1. Lineage (NCBI taxonomy): Eukaryota > Viridiplantae > Streptophyta > Magnoliopsida > Fabales > Fabaceae > Erythrophleum > Erythrophleum ivorense. The sequence continues at coordinate 43,912,298 of JAIUCV010000005.1, forward strand.
ATTCTATAGGTTTTCATGCCCTAATTGCTTTTGTTTTGGTCTATACTTATTTTTTCCCTTAAGTTAACATGCATAGATTTTTATAATGGTATGGTTTGATAAGTTTTGATTTTTTTTAGATTTAGATATGAATTTTTAAAGTTCATATCAGTAACCTATGATAGTAAACCTAAGCAACCAGACCTTTTAAGCTTTTCTAATGTCAATCGTGGTCCAATTGGGTTTTCATGGCCTGAAATGATTTTGAACCTATAGTTGACATCCAAATATTTCCAGAAAGCTATCATTTGTTTGATTTTTATTTTTCTAGAATTAATTATGATTTTCCAAAATTGGTGCCAAAAATCTGAATTTTAGACCTACGAGCAAATTGCAATTTTTTTGATTTTTGGCTTCAAATCCATGGTTCATGGCTTGTTTTATAATATGTGTGAATTATATGGATGGAGTATGAGTAGAGAATGATATGGATAGGTCCATGGGGATTCGCGGGGCAAAGTATAAACTTATAAACCCTGACGTAATGTAATAAAATGTCATGATTTTACTCATTTTCTTTGGACTTACATGGAATCAAGCTTAAGTGAAGGTTATATAAGATTAATACATTATGGTGTTACAAGCACCATGACTTTAGAATCCAAAGTTGCAATGCTAGCACTTAAGTATACCCTTCTGTATTGAAACGACCATCGTTGTGATTAGGAATCCGAAGTCACAGGGCCAATTGCATTTTTTTCAAAACACTAGTGCTTAGGCAATTGCTTTTGTTAGATTTTAAGGGAGTTTCACCAATTTGCAAGGAAATATGCTATTCTAGGTCATTTGGGACTTTCATTGAGATTGGAGTGCTTCAGAAAACAAGGGATAAGCTTGGGTTTTATGGAGAAAACAAGAGAATGATTTAGACTTAATGGAGGGTGAGGCTTAAAATCTAAATGATCAAATTGTGAGGTTGCACCCTCCTAATTTTCTTTACTCTTTCCTTCTTTCTTTATATTGATTGTTATATCATATGCTTTGATTTTAGTATTGATTTAATTTGTAATGAGTAGCTAAAATCTTATATTTAAGGTTATTATGAAACTTTTTATGGACTAGAGCTTGTTTTCCCTCTTTTCTTGTAATGAATGGTGTATGTGTGTGTATGTGTGTGTTTATTCAACTCCTTATTTCATGCTTTCTAATTGATTGGGTACCAATTGGAATGATATGATATTCTAGTTGAACTTGAAGAAAGGATATTGGAATTAGGTCTTGAGTTAAATTGTGTGAGTAATTGAAGCTTGTTAAGTTAGGTGGATGATTTTGCTAATGTGATATAGATATACTTATTGGTCTCATATTGCTAAAGTAAAGATTATGCCATTAAAGGCTTGTTGCCTATAAGTGATTTAGAAAAATACTTACAAATGAATTTGAACCCTAAACTAACATATATCACTTTTAACAAAGAAGGTGAAAAAAGATAATTTAAATATCTATAAAATACTTAAAGGATTAATAATCACATGTTCCTTCTCTCATTGAATTACCCAATAATGCAGACTTTGTTTGTTTCCTTATTTTGCAAGTCTCAATTGACTTTTATACATACTTGTAATTTACTTGTAAATTTTAGTACTTACATTCTTTGGTTAACATATCTTTTTAGGATACTACTTTTCCTCACTTTTATATTACTAATGTGATACATATAATTGCATGGGTAATTGTATTTAGAGAGCAACACTACATAGATAGCAATTGAAAAAATAACACTGATAACTAAAAAAGTACAACTAAATATATTTTTCTTCTTGCTCCTAAAGGTAGTTTTTCTTCACCCTTCAAGTGAAGCATTGGTGACAATAGGTGTTAGGTTTGTTATCTATAGTTGTCAAGTTAGTTAAAAAATTGCTATTTTGTTATATAGTTATAAATATTGTTGCCTTATATCTATATGTACATTGTACCAAGCCTATGATGAATCAATCAAAAAGCTTTCCATTCAATTCTACTATCTTTTCTATTCTTTCTATTTCTCATTCTCTCTCTGTTACTTTCATGGTATCAAAGCCTTTTTAATGAAAGCACTAGAACAAGCAACCTCTACCCATTACTTACTTCACAAAGGTTAAAAAACAAAAAGTAATCTCCTTTAACCACATAGTATCTATCAAGCATGATGATGGGAATTTCCTTATTTAGAGATAATAGGTTTTGGTAGCCATCAAAGGTCATAAGCTACAAGCTTACATAACAAGATTAAAAGCCATTCTTGTGAAATTTGAGAATCAAGAAAAAGAAGAAGAAAACAACAAGATCAATAAGCACTGCCTTAAATGGGATCAACAAGACTAACTTTTATTGTTATCGCTATTTTCATTTATGAATGAGGGAATGCTAACTCAAGTAATGGGGTATGAATTTGCCTTTCAAGTTTGGGATCGGATTCATACCTTCTTTGCCTCACACATCCAAGTGAAGATCAAACAATTCAAGACCTAATTAAGAAATACCAAGAAGGTCTTTATGAAGATTAGTGAGTATTTGCTAAAGATCAAGGTAGCAGTAGATGCTTTAATCGTAACTGGCTACCATATATCCACCAATAAACACATTGATGTAATCTTTAAAGGTCATCTTGAAAAATCTAATGCCTTCATCACATCATTTACCTCTAGATTGGATCTTTATTTGGTAAATAAAATTGAAGCACTTCTTCTGGCGTAAGAATCACAAATTGAGAAAAATATTGAACAAGTTAATTTTCTAACAATAAATTTAGCAAGCAATCAACTCAAATATTATAATGGCAATAAAGGAAACTACAACAATGGCCCTAAACACACCTATAGAAGGGAGAATTATGTATAAGGTAGAGGAAGAAGAGGATGCTTCACTAAGGCTCCATTTGGTTGGATGCATCATGAAGATATTCCCTTTACATAGCTTGTATAATGTCTATTATACCCTTATACTTATTATTCTATTCATTAAATCACTTTTTTAAAAGTAGGGGCAAAACATTCATTTCCTATCTCACCTACCCCACATTTTACATTCCCTTCACTATTATATCCTCTAATTAAATGGAGCATAATGGAGCATAAGTGATCAGTTATCTACCAAGTATGTGGCAACAATGGTCATCTATCCTTATACTGCTATCATTGATTCAATTCTAATATTCAGTACAATCCACAATAGCAAATGTAACATCAAAATAATAGAAACATTGCCTAAATGTCAGTCATGACGATTGCTCTAAAAATTATGTGTCATCCTACTTAGTTCCCAAATTTATTCTCTAATGATTTTTCCTATTATGTTCAAGTCATTTATGCATACTTTAAATACACTTGATTGTATTGTCCTAAACACAAGTCAAAGGTGCACAACACATTCATCAACTTTAAAACCATGGTTGGATTACAATTTAACTTAAAAATTCATTCTATACAATTAGATGGTGGGGGTGAATTCAAAGCCTTATCACAATATTTTAAAACACATGGCATACTACATAAAATGAGTTACCCATATGTAGCAAAATAGAATGGCACAGCAGAGAAAAAGAATTACCATGTTATTGAAATTGGTTCAACTTTGCTTGCCCATGCCTCACTTCCTTTTAAATTTGGGGAATGAGGCCTTCCACACAACTACTTTCCTGATTAACTGACTCCCCACACCTATACTCAACTATAACTTTCCTTATGAAAAATTATTTCAATCCAAACCAAACTACTCATTCCTAACAACATTTGGATGCTTATTTTATCCTTTACTAAAACCATACAATAAACATAACTTAGTTTTAAACCCAATGAGTGCACTTTTTTTATTCTAGTTTAGATCACAAAGGCTATCGATGTTTTTGCAACTTATGGAAAAATTTATATCTCTCATAATGTTACATTTGATGAGAACAACTTCTCTTACAAAAACTTAGCCTCATATTTACAATCTTAACTCGAGAACTCCAGCTCAAACTCATTTAAAACTCCCTTCAGATAACCCTCCAACCTTATCTCAAACTTATCACCCATATACACCAACAATACTTAATCCATATGCTAAAACAAATATTACTGTACCTGTTCATACCTATGTTTCTTCAAGTTCTATTACCACAAGTGAAGCAACTCAATCTCATGTCTCTAGCTCAAACATAAATGTTACTCAATCTAATGATATGATTACTATCAAGTTTGACAACCAACAATAGCAGTAGCCTACTTCTAGCCTTAACAAGCACTACATGATTATTAGATTCAAAATTGGTAGCTACAAACTTAAGGCCTATGTCTTTCATTTATAATCAGACCTTACCAATAGACAACTAAATTTAGTTTTAGTAGCTCTCTTTAATGAGCACTAGAAAGTGCTATAGAGAAGGAATTTTCTACTCTACAAAGAAATGGCACATGGTCTCTAGTTTCCTATCATTGAGAAAATCACCCATTGGCTACAAATAGGTGTTCAAGATTAAGCATAACCCAAATGGGACAGTTCAATGGTTTAAAGTAAGACTTGTAGCTAAAGTGTTTCACCAAATATAAGGTTCTTATTTTGGTGAGACTTTCAGTCTTGTCATTAAACCTACTACTATTAGACTTGTCCTAACCTTAATTCCATCCAAGCAGCGACACATGAAGCAACTTGATATCAATAATACCTTTTTAAATGGAACTATTCAAGAAGAGGTTTTCATGCAACTGCCATCTTATTTTGAAGCTTCTGAGTAAAACCTCATATGTAGATTACATGAAGCCTTATATGGACTTAAACAAGTTCTAAGGATTTGATTTAAAAAGTTAGCCTCCACACTTCTCAACTTTGGCTTTCTCCCAAGCAAATGTGATTCCTCTCTTTTCACAAGAGTCACTAGTAATGGTTTAGTGTATGCGCTAGTATATGTTAATTACATAATCATCATTGGTTGCTCTTCCATGAAGATTTCAGAACTAATCTCAAACCTTAACAGTTAATTTGGTCTCAAAGACTCGAGGAATCTCAATTACTTTTTGGGCATTAAAGTGAAGAAACTAAAAAATAATAACTTACATCTATCACAAACCAAATACATAAAAAACCTCCTCACTAAAGCAAATATGTAGTAAGTCAAAGGTATAATTTCACTTATGATATGTGGTCTAAAACCCTCAAAGAATGAAGTTGTTTTAATGGCAAATCCTCAACTCTATAGATAAGTAATTGATGCATTACAATATGTTACTATAACTCATCTAGAAATTTCTTTCTTAATCAACAAAGTGGCTCAGTTTATGCATCAACCACTAGAACCTCACTAGAAAGCAATAAAGAGGATCTTAAGATACCTTAAAGCTACTCTATCTTATAAACCGGAATTCAAGCTTGCCTCATTTGGATTTCATGATGCTGACTGGGAAAGTGATCTCGATGATAGGAGGTTGACATATGGGTACTGTGCCTATCTTGGACCTAATCTAATCTCGTGGATAGCCAAAAAGCAAGAGGTAGTGGCCAGATCAACTACAGAGGCAGAATATAGAAGTCTGGCTAGTGTAGTTGCTAATCTTACTTGGATTCAATCGCTTTTGTCTAAACTAAATGTGATTGAACTAGTGAAGCCTATAATATATTATGAGAATCTATAATACTAAAGTCAGCAAAATCAATCATGCACACCAGGACAAAACACATTGAACTAGAGCTTTTCTATGTGAGAGAGAAAGTAGTAAGCAAAGAAATCTTCATCTGCCATATTCCCCTAGTTGATCAAATTGTTGACACACTGACCAAACCCCTTCCAAGTACAAGGTTTTGCCAACTAAGAGAAAAACCCAAGGTGAAGGATCATCAAACATCTCACCCTCAATTTGAGGGAATATGATGAGAGGTGTTAAGTTTGTTATCTAAAATTAGTTAACTATAGGCAATTGCTATTCTGTTAGATATTTACAACTATTGTAGCCTTGTATCTATTTATACATTGTAACAAGTCTTAGATGAATCAATCAAAAAGCTTTCTATTTAATTTTATGATCTTCTGTGTGTTCTCTCTATTTCTTGTCCTCTCTCTGTTACCTTCAATTAGAACCGATGTCACATTTTTATGCTTGATTAGATCAATTTGGATTGATTCAATTGAAATTTAATGACATCAATTTTGAACATCGCTACTTTAGAACCTTCTCGCGCCCAAAGGGGTATAGTTCTTCTTCTCCCTTATAATGTGAAATGCTGAAGCTGTTTTGACATTCTTATGTTTGGTTAGGTTTCCCTAGTTTCCATTTTGTCTTTGCCTCTTGGTTCTCATTTAAAGCCTCCGGGGGACTGTTGAACCATCTTGCAGCCACAATGATCACTGTTTTCTTCCTTTCTCTTTCTTTCTTTTTTGCTTTTTATGGCTTCGTTTCTTTTCACATCCATATTATTACCACTCAATATATTTTTATATTAATCATATATATTAATAAATTGTTTAAATCATTTCTAAAATGGAATAATTCACATCACATAAAATTTATTGCTAATCTGAACACAATTATGAAATATATAGATAGTAAAATAAAGAGAAGATTCACAGATACTTACCTTGGCTAGGATCTAAACATGGGGGCACAAAGTCGTGAAGAGATGAGTAATCTTGTGTGGATTATATTCGAGAATAGACGCGCCACCAAAAAGGAAAATGGATTTCAAAAGCCACAGAAACAACCACTGTTTGAAAGCTTTATCTCCGAATAACCCAGCATCACTAAAAGTAACGAACCAAATGCACGCACCAAAATCAGATCAAACGCAATAAGCTAAACAAATATTCCACTCTTGCTAATGCCTTCATTTCAGCTTGGAATAAGACGTGCATAGCAAATAGCAATGTAAAATGCTGATGTTAGCCAAAGCATATATATATATATATATATAATTACAGACCCATTCAGTGTCATTAATTGCGATGATTGGTATCTTTCGTCAACATATCAGGAAACTTCGTGGAAATTCATTGCGCCTTGTCTTCAACCACAGTCTTTGTCAATAGTGATAGCTTCAATTTTTCTTTTCATTTCCGTATTCTTGAAGATTTTTTTTTTTCTTTTTGTAAAAAGATTTTCTGAATTTTCTTGAAATTTTTTCTGACTGAACTCGCCCTTTGTTACATTCTCTCAGCAGAACTCGATGGCATTTTCTTTCATTGTCTTTCATTTCTTCCAGGTTCCAAAGTGAGGATGGGAATCCCTATTCTCAAAGCCTATTCATCTGCTTTCTGTATTTATAAATAAATTGATGCTATGTGTCCTCTAAATCAGACAACAGATTCTCTATTTGATTAATACCATAGAATATATGGCGAAAAGAACACACGGCAGCACTAAGCTTCTGTATTACAAAGTTAATTGGATGTAGAGTTATAACTTCGAGAAAGACAGGAAGATATCTGCCAAGCCTATCCACAGAAAAGGGTGTGTGTGTCACTCTGAAATTCTTAAACACATGAAATTAATAAACAAATAATAAATATGTTAATATTTTGTTTAATAGAATTTATTTTTGACACACACACATATATTATATACGAAAAATTTATAAATAAACTGTGTTGGGAAAAAAAAAACTGATAAACCGAATCAATAACAGATAAACAAAATAGGCTGATTTTACCAAGAATTTCTCTATTAAAAGTCTCCATGCATCCTGTCTCCTGTCATGAGTGCTTAAGTTAGAAAATTAATTAATAATTTCAATTATTGAACCAACTAGTCCACTGTCAAAATCAGAATGTCGTAGAAATTTGTGGGTCTAACCTTGGAAGCTATCAGTTTAATTGCTTGTAAATTTCGGGGGAGAATTTTATATATCTCGGTATATGTATATGTGTGTGTGTGTGTCTCTCTCTATATATAGATGGATAAGATTGCAAATGCACAAGTCTGATATTAATTGAAGTCTCTGTCCGAATTCTAGCATGTATTCTGCACCACCCACCAAAAATCTGGGGAAATTCATAAAGAGAATAGAATGTAAAAATCATTGATTGCAAACCACATCCTCTGCTGCACATAGCAAGAGAGGTGTTAAAAAAATTGAAGGTTCACACCCAAAAAACGCGTCAACCCTCAGGTATAGAATGCATAACATCTTCTATTATACACTTCTGCACAACAAATACTGTGGGTTCCACAGATGGATACATACATTACTTGCCTGTGATCTGTCCTGTTTACTTTTTGGTTACATATCCAAAGTTTGGAGATTTGATCAAAACCCTACATTTTGCTCTAATAAGAGGAGGAAGAGCAATGATTTACTTAAAGAAAGGTAGATAGAAAAAAGGAAGGGAATATGGTTGCTTTCTTTCACTTTATTTGATGAATTAGTGTTAAAAAGAGTTTTAAGTATAGGTCTTCTCTTTTTGTTCTCTTATTTTTATAAAAGAAAAATTATAATTTTAAATTTTAAATTAAAGATATTTATATTAAAATACATAAATTTTAAAACTATTTTAAAAGATCTTATGATCAAAATTTTAAAATATATAATAAAATTATAATTTAAACTTTAAATTAAAATTTTTGGTATCAAGATTTTTTAAAATGATTTTAAAACTTAAAATTTTTTAATATAAACATTTTTAACTTAGAATTTTAATTTATAATTTATTCTATTTTTTCACATAATTTTTTTTTTACAAAATTAGTTGTATCTTTTGGGGCTGCAACCATTACATTTTTTTTTCTTTTAGTAAATAAATCTCTTCAGATATGTCTTGCATAGATATAAATCTTTGGATATATTATCTCATTTGGTAGATTTGAAAGATTTTCATTTTTTTATTTGCTTTTTTTTTGGTAGATCGAACCTTTTTTTTTTAATAATCTCACTTTAGTTGGAACTTTTATTTCTATCAGATCAGAGTTTTTGTAATTTTTCGCCTCTTTGGTCTAAAAATGTTATACAATTGCAAAAGTTGTTGAATATGATATATTAATTAAGTGGACCTACGGAATTACCAATTTTTATCTCAGATATAATTTAGAGATTAATAGAGTTTTTATTTGAATTCAGATCTCCTACTTTTTTTTTTCTACTCATCCCCTACTCATTTTAATTTAAACCGTTAAAATTAAATTTAAATAGTTTAGATTTGATATTTTTAATTTTTATATTTTGATATTTTTATTAATTTTAAAAAATAAAAAATAAAAATAATTTTTTAAATGTCATATTTTAAAATAATAATAATTTAAATTAAAAATTTTTTAAAAATAAAAAATAAAATCTGAACCATCCATATTTAATCTAAATGATTCAGATTTGGAAAGGCACATACTTATCCTCAATCCAGATCCGTTTTTATTCACCTTTTAGTTTAACAAAAAGAATCATAGATTACTTCTTATTATTAAATTTAAGAATTCTACAATTATTGTATTTTTGTTTAGCTTTGAAGTTGAATGAAATTTTTATTTTTCATTAAAAAAAATGAAGTAGAAGGGCATATGAGCGTTTTCTTTCACCTTATTTAATGAATCGGTGTTATCACGAAAGTTTGGACTAATAGGAGCTGCGGTTTTTATCTTAAACTAACTAAATTTGATTTGGAAGTCCTATTTTTTTTTTAGTTTTAGTATTTTTTATTTAAAAGAAAACAAAATGTATAATAAAAATCATTTTTCAACTATTAACTTAAAAGAAATGATAATTGATATTAAAAATATAATAAAAAATTTTAAAATCTAAATATCAGCAGGCGCTCCTTCAAACAATGTGTTATTCCACAGAAAAGAGATGTATCTACTTACTCCCATTTTGTCAAATTTCCCTTATTGCTTTCTTGGAAAATTCAGAATGGAAAGTAGAAGTTTGCTTATCGATCTCTCGTTCAGATCCTTTTTATTCTTTCCAAAGCATCCGATTCAAACGGAATATTATAGATAATTTAAAACAACAGCAACAATAATAATCTATTTTCTGCGCTTGCATATGCACACAAGTATTTCTGGGTTTTTCATTTATTAAATTATTAAGGGATTTGTTACTGCTCTGTTTTGCGCAAGAGGACATCCATTTCAGTATTTTTTTTATTATTTTTCTTTCAAAATAATAAGTGAAAGAAAAAAGATTTCGTCAGGACATTCTAGCTAGTTTCAATTTTCAAATCAACAATAAAGTCTGATCTGACAAGTACACCACAGCTCATGTGATATTCTGAGCTAAATTCAAATATTATTGAGAGCCGTGCTTCGCCTTGGGTTTCAGATGGCCCCTCAGAGAAGTTAACAATACAAGGACGGGCCATTCATGAAAGGGTTTAAATCCAAAGATCGCTAGCTCAGTTCATTTGTTTCCTTGTAACTTGTTAACACTTCATTTATTTGATCTATCCGTTTTTCATTTTTACTCTCTAAAATAAAAGTTTTTTTTAGACCAGCTTTTATTTTTTTCCCCTAATCTTTTATTCTAATTGCCATATAATATGGCATATGAGATCCCTAATATATGCATATCATGCATGGAATTAAATTTTATGACAGGCACATCTGGTACTAAACAATTAATGTTGAGAGAATAAAAAAATTTTAAAATTTTAAAAATATCTATTTTATCCTTAAAATTATTATTTAGCAGGACTTATCATTTATCCACTTTTTCAAATAATACTTACCACTTATTTATTTTTTTGAAAGTAGAGATATAAATTTTATTTTTTATTTATTTTCTTTAATTATTTTACTTGCATTCCAAATGTAACTTAATTTTTTTTTTAATTTTCTTGCATGTAGCTTCAAGAAAAATTACAGGACTTGTGGAAGTTGTCTGGCAGAAATCTAGAAAGTCTCTGACATAAAATAATAATTTCACGGAGATCTGACAACATATAAGACCCATTGAGGGGAAAAATTCGGAGTTGCATCATTTTCATTGTTGTCTCCTGGACTATTCAAATTAATTTAAACAATATAAATTTATTATTATTTTTTAAAAATTTAAATAAAAATATTTTTAAATAGAGTAAAATATAAAATAAAAAAAAATTTTAACTGTGAATTTTAATAAAAATAAAATTTAGCCCTTAAAAAATAAATTTTAAATTTGAATTATCCAGATTAAAATTTTAACGATTTAGATTTCATAAAAAAATAATAATAGAGGAAATTTAAAGGTGAGAATCCATTTCCGAAAAATTCTCCAAGTCCCACGCCAATTAAAGATGTGGACCATATATTTATAAGTGGGAAATTTTTAAATAAGTTTGATTTTAAAAAATTAATAAATGAAATTAATTAATAATAAATATATATATATGTTAAAATTGATTTTATTAAAAAATATGCGAATATGTATTTAATTGTTTATATCTTATTAATTTGATTTATTAATTTTTAAAAAAAGACGAAGATTTGTACGTCTCATACTAAAAAATTCTCGGTGTTTGTTTATTATTTCCTTATGAAGAGCTCAGTTTTATTCAGGCCCAAAAAAAAAAACAGTGATTCTATGTTTCTCACGATACATGTTTCAGATTATGACATAATTAATTATTAAATATAAAATAATATTTTATTAATTTTAATAAATTTATTATTATTATAATAATTATATTCATTAATTATATAAAAATTAAATTAGTTCTTTAAAAACTACTTATTATTAAATAAAGTAATATTATTTTATGTATTTAATAATTAATTATATTATTACTAGAGAATTTATATTTCCAAAATCATGACATTAACACTCATGAGTTTGGAGATATATTATTATATAATAAAGTTCCTTTTGAGCCACCCGAGAGAAACGCTAACCATAGGTTGATGGGTAGCTACTACAAACTCTTGACATTAACCCTACAGAGACATAAAACGTTTTTCACGGCTTCCTTCCTTATGGTTGTTAGGGTTTGTCTGTTTGATTAAAAATCTACTAGGATCTTCTTGTTTATTGTTGTTCATTGTTAAAAAGCCAGTTTTATTCGGACAAGAAGGAAAGATAAAAGTCTCAGCCCTTGTTCGTTACGTCCTTATCGTTTCGAATTCATGGATGGGGCAAGTGGACTTATAAATATTAATTTAGGGTTTGTCTGTCCCTGTCTTCACTAAAACACCTTTTCCACACGCAAACTTTAAGTCGGTCCTTGGCGTGCTTCTTCCGTCTTAGAGTTCGGATATTTCCTCATCTAAGGAATAATTTTACAGAATCGAAAAGGATATATGAGAGATGGAGCCTATCTTATCTCTTTCTCTTTCCAAGCAACTATAAACGGTAACTTCTTTTTACAATTAAAAAAGGAAAGAAATTGAGGGCATTTCCCTTTCTAGTTGCAAATCAACAATAATGTAAATAACGATTTTGCTCCAATTGCTTTATAGGGTTAAAGAAAGCACGATGTTTCTGATGGACTCGAAGGCTCATATATTTTTTTCTATTTAACTTTATGCGTGATTACTTACGTGGTGCTCACTATAATACAGGTGTAAGACTCAAATATGACATAGATAAGGGTAGTTTAATAGCATAAAAAATTTAAAATGTTATTGAAATTTCCATCTCAAAACCTTTTTTTGGGTAATGTCATACTTATTTCTATAGTATTATAAATTAAATCTTGATATATATCTATGGTGGCCACTGTCCTAAAATTTCCTTATCATTCACTATTACTTGGTTTCTCTGACTTCTCTATTTTCTTCTTCAAATTTCATCTTCACTAAGCTTTTTGATAGGAATCTATGTTGCGTAGACTTCTAATCACTATTGAATGAGAGAATATATTTTATGGGAAAAACTACATTTTAAGCTCTAGGAGCCCACACTAACCAGATCTAATCAAGGCGAGCCAGGCAAAAAATATAAATAAAAAATATTTAAACAAAATTATATCAGATTAGGTCGGACTACAAGTAAAGACATGTTTTGTTCAACTTGTCCTAATAATTACTTTTTATTTTAGTTATCAATATTTTATCATCTTATATACATATATTATTCTTATTTCATTTTATTCTCTTTGCACGTTACAGTTTTCATTACCTATTCAAACTTTTCTTATTTTTTAGTTATTTTTATCATTGATGTATATGCTTATTGACATTTTTTTTGTTGAATAATGAAAATACACATATTTATCTAAGGTTAATTATGCTAGTATAACTTAAATTTTGTTTGATAATACCAAGTTATTTTTCTATTATTAATAAAAATATGAAGATTTTTAAATACTCATTGTTTTGAAATATATACATATGAATTTGTAAAAAAATAATTTTATATTACAAGTATATTAGTTCATAAAAAAAAATGGCTCAAACGACCCTAACTTGTCATATTCTAATATAAAATTGAGCTTATTCAAGTAGGGTCAGATTACAGGTATAAAAATAAGTCCAATATTTTAATCAGTTCAGATATCAAGTCTATTAAATATCTGGTCTAACCCTGCCATGAACAGCCCTAACATAAACTTAGCCCCTAAACTTTAAAAATGTAATAAAACACATTAAAAATACAAACCAAATGCTAAACATTGCTTTAATGGGATGCTTTGTCACTTTTTAAAGTTCGAGGAGATATTTTATCATGTTTTAAATTTTATATATCAATTTTGTAATTAAACTTTAATGTAGGGGATAAAACAAAATTTTCCTTTTTTTTCTTCTGTGATTTTTTTTTTCTAATTGCATGAGACATCATTTTAAAATTATTTAGAAACAAATAAAAATCTCACAGAATACTATCAGAAATATATTGGGCCTGTTTGAAATTGTTTTTGTTTTAATGTTTTCAAAACAGGTGTTTTTAAGAACAAGTTTTTGAGAACAAAAAAATTAAAAAATCTGTTTGAATTATTATTTTGAAAAGTACTTGTTTTTTATTTTTTACCTGATTCTGTGGAACAAAAATTACAGAACACTTAAAAAGTGTTCTGAGTTTTTTGTTTTTGAAAACAAAATTTTGTTTTTTTGTTTTACAAAACACTTCATTAAAAACACATTATCAAACAGGGTTTTTTATTTTTTTGTTCTTGAAAACAAAAAAATTGTTTTACAGAACTGAATCAAACAGGCCCATTGTCTCCGTAAGCATAATCTATTATATATATAACAACTATAAATCTCTTTTAGTATTCATAAACAATTAATAAATAATATTCGAAAAAATTTGAGGTTGATTGACGTGCAGATTCTTGAGTCCCGTGTTGTACAGGCACCCACCCCTAGTACGTCTAAAGACTAAAAGACAACTTGTCCCTTAACCAAACGATGCCATTTTCTATGTCCAAACTAGAATTTATATTGCTCCCAAGCTGAAGATTCATGGCAATTTCCATAATAGAAACATCCAATACTAAAGTTCATTGATATAAAACAAAGGCCAAATTATATATTTACTGTGAATTTTGGCCCAAAATCAATCTATTTTGATAGTTTAAAGTGTGTGATTTTATTCAAATTACCATTTGACAACCTTTTGTAGTATTATACATCCGAATTAAAAAAAAAACATATTGTGAATATTAAAATTGATGAACACTTTTATTTTTAAATGTTTATTTTATTTATATTTTGAATATTTTCACAATGTTCTGAAGTTGGAATTAAGCTCAGAGTTTCATACATTAGCATCATCCCAATAATAAGCTCAAAAGACTAAAAAAATTGTTTGAAATATAAGTAAGCATACTTTATATTATTTTCTTATGAATTAAGAAGCCATTTTCGGCGCTTCTAAAAGATTAACGGCGCATTACAGAATTTAAGCGGAATTTCTGTATTGTTCCTCCAATTCCACCGACGACAACACGAACCACAATATTTTCATAATTTTACAGTCTAGGGCCTAGGCAAACACATCTTAATAAATAATTAATTTTTTTTAAGAAAGAGATCCCAAAATTTTGGAAGTAAAGAATAAAAAAGGACAGAGAAGATCAAACACTTTTTTTTTAATTTCATTTTTTAAAAAATGAAGTCCGTGTCACGTAAAATACTCACTTTAACATACTACAGTAAACAATTTCACCCTTGGCTCATTCAATGAGTCATTAATTTCTTATTGAATAATTACTTTTCATAATCTGATATGATATGTCATGTTGTTGATAGTTATACAAAACATAAAACATTATCTCATACAAATTAAAAAATATGTGAAATATTACATTTTAATTTAAGCATGTTTAAAAGAAAAAGAAAAACTATCCATTCATTAAATTAATAAATATGGAGCCTAATCCACTGGCGATGCTACAAGTGAATAAAAATCTGATTGAGGTTGAGCCATAATTATATGCGTGGCCCTCCGAAACCAATAATGATGATATGATAAATGCATTTGGGTCATGCAAATTATGAAGAGTTTGAGCTGTGTAGAATTTTTGAGTTTTGTATTTGTTAAACTAATTTTAAAATTTATATAAGATAATACAATATTTTTTAATATAAATCGACGATTCAATAATTAAAAGTTTTAAGTTTTAAAGAGCTCAAACTCTATAAATTTTCCCTGCAAATTAATTAAGTTTCGGAGTTTACAAACCAGAGATTTGCTCCCCAATTTTCTTGTATTATCAAAATCCACAACTTTTGCCCTCTCTAAAATTATCATGCCTCGGTTATTCGGCCTTCGTTTTTATCACTATTCTAGACACAAGTTCTAACTATATATTTCATTCATAATAACTCCTCTACAAAATCTTCCATATAATCAAACTAATTTATTTGAAAGAAATTTAGAATTAGGTTGGAAGAATAGCTTTAATAATTAACCGTAAATAGTTGCAGATATAATTTTTTCTAGATTAATTGTACTTTAACTAGTGATACTAGTTATATTGCACCATGTACCATGTAACATTCACTACAAGAAATAAGATCTACAATAACATTCACTGCAGGGAATATGATCTTCTACCACTGAAAGTAGAATTTTGTTGGTAGTGACTTTCATTAGTGGCCACGAAATGTTAGTTATCATATATTTTTAGCTGTAAATTCTAAAAATAAAATTTTGATTAGTGATATATTTTAAGAAAAATTACGTTTAAGGATCACAAAGTGAAAAAATTTATTTTTAAAAACTTTTATCATTAGATTCAATTGATTGTTGCTAAACTCAATAGTAATCATCCTAAAATAAGTGATAACAGGTTCTTAAAAATAAATTTATTTATTTTTTAGTCTTTTATTATAATTCTTCTTATATATTAATCATCGTTGAAACCTGTTATCCTAATTATAAATATCTAGTCTACCAAATAAAAAATTTGGTAAAAATTACTTTCAATGCCGACCTAAATATTGTTGCCACTTTCAACTTATTTCGTGAGATCAATGATAACTTTTTTGCTTCCCAATTAACGGTATGAAAAAAAAAAAGAAAAGAAAATCCCTACGCATCTCCCCGATTCTCTGGCCTTTCAAGAATCCAAATCCTTGACGGCAACCTAAGCTCTAAGTTTTGGGAAGCAATATGCAACGAGCATGGTGTTGATTCCATCGGCAAGTGCATAGTGGCGGAGTCAGGATGTTGAATTATTGGAGGTAAAAAATTTTGTTCTAAAAAATTTTTTATATCTTATTCAAAAAAGTTTATACTTTGATAGTATAATGTTTAAATAAAATATTTTTTTTTAAACTTTTGAATTGCACTATATAAAATTAATTCACAAATAATATTTTAATTTTGTCTCTGTTAAATTTAAAATTAAATTTGAATTTAAATTAGCAGTATAATAAAAATTACTCTTTATATTAATATTGACAACTTCATTACATATCTAAATACAGATGAGAACATATTTACTTAGTACTTATATAATACATAATAAGGATATAATGAAAAAAAATATACAATAACTCAACAATATCATAGTAGGTGAATGAACAGCTTAAAAAAATATTTTGAAGGGGAAAAAAAGTTTATATGATAATGCATAAAAGTTTATAAGTGTTAATTTGCTAGAATCTAAATCTACAAAGCATTACACATACTATTTTGGCAAATAATATTTCAAAAAGTTTTACAATATTTTTAGAGACAATTATTTAAACACTTAAACCTAATTATATTTTGCTTACTATTTACAAAAATGTATCAAAGATATGCATAAATTAAATGTAGATGAAAAAACAGAAGAAATATCGAGCAACAGGCCATGGAGGAAAGAAAAGAAGCATTGTGTAAAATTTTACTGAAGCTAAAAGCAACTAAAAAGAAGGAGGAAAAAGTGAAGGGGTCATGGAAAAGAAGAAGAAAGTAGAGAGAAAAGGGAAAAAAGAGAAAGAAATAAAAAGAAATAAAGGAAAAGAGGAAAAAGAAAATACATGCATAGGTTTAATGGGTTCAGGTTAAAATGTCAAATAATAATAAAAATATATGTGTAGATTCAGTGAATTCAATGTGCAAGTATAAATCAAGCAGGTATACTTACAAAATTATTATTAAGTAGAAGCAACAATAAGACAATAATACCTCCATTCATATTATTTATTTGAGTGCCAACACCTTTCAACAAATTGGGTTTTCATATCTATGAATTAAGACATTAGAAAACAATAAGGAAAAAGCTATTAATCAGAGGTAGTTTTCCAGTAGATATAGATATAGTGATTAGAATAATGGTTTCTTATCAAGGAAATTACTCTCTACTAAAAATCATTTTAAAATTTAGTTGATTGGATTATCCTCCCATAAAAAAATGTCAATTTATAGAACAACTAAATATCCCCACTAATCAATTAAAATATATTTGGCAAAACTATCTTTTAAAATAAGGACTACTAATCAGAATATATTTTAAATTTAAAATACAACAAGAATATGAGATATCTTATTTAATGTTATTTAAAATATCCTAATATATCGATAGGCTATGGAATATCCTAATTTGTCTTTATTAGAATATTCCACTATATTAATTAAATTTAAAATAATATTCTAACATTTTTTTCACTTGGTTTGAATATAGTTTGCTAGATAACATGTTTATTAGTAAATTAAATATATACTATAAGAGTCATGATAGCAACTTCTTTAAATGAACAAGTATTACCTTTCATGTATTATTTGTAATATATCTTAAGCTTTATACAATATTAAATTTTATGAATAAATCTCAAATATTTATGCAAGTTCTAACTCAAATGTTTGTTAATCTCACGGAATGTATATACCCAAAAGAGAAATAACAAACCATAATTTGAATTTTATCACTTTATATATCTCAATTAAACCAAACATGATCTAAAAGTCATCTAAGACACATAATCCTTAAATTCCTTTAAATGCATGCTATCAATTAAAGGATTTCCATTCCTTACGTATTCTATGATCACTTGTCTTTATGTGTTCATAGTATCCTTTAATGGGCTCAAAATGAATCTACAATTTCAAACTCAATAATGAAACTCTTAAATCAGATTCACTTGTGAATTTACCTAAAAAATAAGATATAAATTTAGCTTTTTATGATAGAAGTAGCAATCAACGACTACTTAGTATTCTTGCACTCCTCCATATGGCTCTTTTAATAAGCATAAAGATATGTCATAATGTTGATCTTTTAAGAGTCAATACATCTTGCAAAGTTTAAATATGTATAAGTAATATCTTTCAAATTGTTGATTCTCCTAAATGTAAGCATAAAACTTAATGTACCTTAAATGTATTTCATAACAATCTTTGCAATCCTTTTAATGATCCAGGGATGGTTTTGGCTTTTATCTAACATTCCTTCAACAAATACTAGGTTTAACCCTGTGCACATCTAGACAAACATCAAGCTTTTAACTATTAAAATAGAAAGAACATTCTCTATTCTCTTTCAAGATCATATTTAGAACATAGTAACAAACTAAATTTATCCATTTTCATAACAAGTGTCACATTTTGTGAACTACCTTTTATCAAAAAATATTCAAGTACTTAATTAATATAGGTTTCTTATAATGGTCCCAAGATACCTTAAGATTTGTCTCTTCTTTGGATCTTTATATTTATAACATATGATATCTCACCCATATCTTTCATACCATAGTTCTTGAATAATAGCTATTTACCTTATGTAACAATCTCAAAGTCACTAGATCTAAATAATATGTCATCCAAATATTTGACTTCACTCCCACTAACCTTGTGATATAAACATTGATTAATGATGTTATTCAACGAAATCCAAAAATGTGACCACATCATGGTTTTTCAAGTACTATTGTTATGAGGCTTGTTTAAATCCAAAAATAGACTTCTTAATCTTTCATACTAAATTCTCTTTAGCATTTGATGATTCTCTCATGTTATTTCATGTACACCTTTTCCTCATGATCACAATTGAGAAAGGTCATTTTTCACATTCATTGTTGTTTTTCTAAGTCAAAATGAGCAATTAAAGTCAAGAAGATACAAAAGGAATTCTTCTTTAATAAAAGCAAGAATGTCTCTATATAGTTAATTCTCTCCTTTTAAGTGAAACCATTGGTAATTAATCTAGTCCTATAACACTCAATGTTACCTAGTAAATCTCTCTTAGTCTTAAAAACCTACTTACAACTAATGTTTTGGGCCCCACTGGACAACTACACAAGGTCCAAAACATTATTGTTTGCCATGGATTTCATCTCATCTATTATAGCATCATGCCATAATTTGGAATTTATACCACTATTTTTTTGTGAAAATGTTATGGGATCATTCTCGATGTTTATGTTTTAGTCAAATTCAATAAGTTACACTATGTTATTGTTAATTTTTTAATCCTAATTGATCTTCTTAATTCAACGTATTATGAAGGTTGAAGTTGCTTAATAGAAGTATCTTTTACCACTGGTTAAGGTCTTTCATTACGAATGGTAAGGCTTTCGAAATGAAGATGCTTTTGCTTTCTAGCATGATCATCTAGTATTTCAAAATTTTCATTATATTTTACATTCATCTCAATAGGATATGCGCCATGTAAAAACAATGTTCCACTATAAATAGTGGCGATAATTTGCTTTATATGATCATCTTTATTGACTAAGTCATATGATCAATCACTCCCACTAATCATGTCATTTTCAAGAAATTTAGCATTTCTAGATTTAATAAAAATCATTAAATATGAAGGATAGTAGAACTGGTATCTCTTAAACTTTCTGTATAAGTAACAAAATATGCAGTGATAATCTTGAGGTCTAACTTCCTTTCATATGAGTTATACACTCTTACCTTTGCAAGATAGTCCTATGCATGTGTATGATTCAATCTGGGTTTCTAACTTTTCTAAATTTTAAAAGGTGTTTTAGATATAATCTTTGTTAAACCTTATCCAAAGTATACACTGTTTCTTGCATGCTTGTCCATTAGGTGTGTACTTATTAAAAGATTTATTTCCTTTATCTGACCTCATTGTATTATTATATTTATTAGATTATTTCTCTACTTTTGCTTTATACACCTTAAAGGCATCAAATGCCTCACTTTATTTATAAAGTAAATATATATACATGGAACATGAGAAGTCACCAATAAAGGAAATGAAATATTCCAGACTATTAGAACATAAATTAAAAGAACAAATAGTGTGTATAGATTTCTAACAATTCAAAAATTCTTCAAGCCCCTTTAAATGGCATGCTGGTTTTCTTACTCTTTAATACAGTCCACACATGAATTAGAATAAAGTTTAAGGATTTAAAGACCCCATCCTTTATAAACCCTTTGAATCTCTTAATAGAGATCTGTCTCAATATCCTATGCTACAAATTAAAAGAATTCTCACTCATAACAAGTTAGGATTAAATGAGATTTAAACATACTAAAAATAAGAGTTAATCTTTTCTTCTCTGGTCATGTCTTTCTTTAAAGGTAATTGTTCCTTATGTGTCTTTTCCTTTATAGCCTTTCTTATTGGAACTAGTAACTAAATAAACCTCATATAGGACCTTAACTTCTTCCAAAATGAGCCTATTGTTTTCTTGGACACACATGTCCAGTAAAACATTTATTGTCCACTTTCCTTATATGTGTTTATAGGAAACCTATAATAGTCCATATTGATAAGACAATTAATTGAGGATCGTATGCACTAAGAATGAAAATGGAGATCTCTATCTCAAGAAACTTGAGCAACATGACTATGTTTTCACATATGCATCACGTACTTGTTCACACCCTTAGTGATTGTTTACCTTATAAAGAACTAACTTATCATTAGTATACTACTTAGTGACTTATCTGATGGCTTTTAAATTTCATCTATAGCTTATAAATAATCCTTCATCTTTTCACATTCGGGTATATACCCAAGATAACTAGGCCTTAAATGGGATTTCATAAACATTATGTTGAGGCTATTAAATCACTCTCCCCACTTACACAATAAATTCTCATCTTTTATACTAGTATTAGCAGGTACAAGAGGCTATTCATATTATAAAGCATAGTCAAAACACCCTAAATGAAGGGGGATTGCCTCCTTCTAAAATTTATAGTTATCCTTAATCAAAATGATCTTTCAACAATTTTTAATAAGGTGAAAGAGATGATATTGTTGCAAATATAAGATTTAACTTTAATTATGCTTACATTATTATTATATGATGCAATATATCATTACATTTCATAAATATATGCTCACCCATGTAAGGCATACTAAACATAAAATATTATATCACTAAAATCTTCTTGTGGATGAAGGCATTAGTATGGCATATATTTATGTGTCACTAATAATAAACTAAAAAGCATTCATATTCCTAATACTTGCAGACATCTTTAAATATAAAGCAATTTCTATTCCATCTTAATTAAGCATGTAGTTATAATTATTTACCTATGAGCTCTGATACATCATAATTGCATACTTAATTAGAATTAATTTCCTTAAATCCTTTTGTGATCTCTATGTTAAAACAAACCAATAATGTATATGCACAGTCATATAAGGTTGCTGACTTAATTGAATATACTAATCACAATAAGTTTATGTTATGTGCATTAAAGCATATATATGCACATATATAATAATGAATTTATGAGAATTATAAAGTTAATTAACCAATAAAACTATATGTGATTAATTAATTACAATTCTCTCATCAAATTTATCCAAAATTGTGCCAAAATTGTCCATAATAATTTTCTATAGTTTAGATAAAATTAAATGGCACCATAATAATTTTTTAAAAAATTCCCAATGTGCCAAAATGGCCAAAATTTTTTTTCCAAAATAGTTAAAATTTGAGTGCACTTAAATTACTTTTTATTCCTAAATATGCCAAAAATTAGTCATTTGTAGCTATAATTAAAATTGATATTTTTAAAGCAATATGTGATCTCTATAAAAATAGACCAAGAATGCATGTATACTGTTATAAAGAATGCTAATATTATTCTTTAATTTATGCATACTAATCACAAAATATCTAAGTTCATTATGTGCATTTAAATATACATATATATATGCACCAAATAATTTTGTCCTTATCAAATTTTATTTAATTAATTAATAATATGAAAATTCTCCCTTTATAATTATTCCATAAATGTGTTAAAAATTTTGCCTAAAATAATTTCCTATAATTTAGAGAAAATTAAACAACTCTAAAATAATTTGACAAAGTTCCAAATGTGTTAAAATTGCCTAAAATAACTTTTCCAAAATTTAGACTAATTAAATAGCACTACATGATAATTTTACAAAATTCCTAATATGTTAAAATTGTTTAATTAATTTTTCATAATTTATTTTTGGTTCAAAAAATAATTATAGGTCAAAACAGAGTTTAAATTTACTTGTAGGACCTAAACATAATTTCTAAACAATTCAAAAATAAGCCTAATGAAATTTTTGAACCTAAAATTGCCAAAAATGTCTTAAAATTAGCCTTAGAAAGCCCAATAAATGTTTTTCGCCTAAAAGGAGTGTTTATGACTAAAAGCAACCCAAAATCGATTTCCCAAAAGGCCCAGTGACTCTTTAATTCTTTACAAGAAAAAAAAGTCCACAAACAAAAAGCATATAAAGGCCTAATATTTCAACCCAAAAACATTGCTAAATGTTGGGAATTTTGGGACACACAATGAAAAAATTAAAACCCCGAAAGCCTTCAAGTGGATCCATCACTGTCGTTTAAATCGAATAAATTTAAAAATATTTACCTTTGTTATGTGATATTTCTTTCACCGTCAGATCTTAGAAACTAATCTTTAAAGATGCTCTCTTTACCGGTATCCACACGAATGGTTGCTTAACTTGAACAACGTGCTAGCACTTCTGACCAAGGTCCGTACACATTCTTAATAGAGAAAATACTCTTCTTTTTCTCTCTCTAGGCAGCCGAACAGTGTCCATATACTGTCCGTACGCTTTCTCTCTTTAGAGTTTTTTTTTGTCATTCTAGGAAACCTTAGCCTCCTCCTTTTTTATTATAAAGGTATTTCATTAGGATTTCAGTTATATTTGATTAATTTAAAATACATTATTTTAAATCAAATCAAATCATAATTAAATAAATTAGTTTAAATTTAAGTATATCTAATAGATGAAATTTAACCAATTATTTAATCTAAATCTATAACTAAATCTAAATTTAATTTATCATATTAGTTTAAATTTAAATTTATCATATAAACTTGAATTTTAAGCTAATTTATTTAAATTAATTAAAATATATATATAAATTTCGAACATATAAATAGATATACATATATATGTTTCGAATTTTATAAACTATATATATATTTATAAAATTTTTCCTCCCTAGATTGAACGCGACATTCATTAAATCTAGACACAATTTCAGATTCAATGAATTTGGATATTCTAGCTCAAGTTGACTTGTTCATATGTGCGACTCTGTAGACCCATATGACGTTGGCAGTGGGCTAATGACACTATTTGACCCACAAGTCACAAGCGACTTCTAGTAAGACATTGTGACTACTCAAATCATATAGGGATTGGTGATCCGATGCAACCTGTTATATAACCCTATCACATCCCTTTTGTCACACGATATCTAGATCAAGTATGAGGTATAGAAATGTCATCCTCATTTTATTCGATCATCGCTTTCTCGATCTACGTGCAGACTGATAGTACAAATAGAAATCCTTCCATTCGAGTACGCCCATGCATTTCTCAGTCTCACTCATTGAGGGGTCCAGAGATATCTCTCTATTAATCAAAGGGACAAATTTCATCTTGACCACTTATCTTTTTTTACATGAATTCCACTATACCCAATCATAACCTTTATGATCACCCGGTTAAAGATGACTTTTGATTATGCCAAAACATAATATTTCTCATATTGGAAACTATAGTGATAACAAGTCTAAAGGTTCGGTGACATAGTAATATATGAGATACGCTTATGACTTAATCCATGTAACTATTTTATAATGGGTTAATCCAGCATCTTGTTCTCTAACGAGTACCTATGATTTTGATTCGTATCTATATACATAATTAACACATAATTATTAATCAAAATTATACTAGTTTTAGTTCATCATCGTTCCCACAATGATGATTGACTAGGGATATTTAGGATAATTAATATGATTTATCCAAGGATATTATTATATAGAATATGCAAACAATATAATAATATAATAAAAGAAAACTCTTATTTCTTAATAAAGTACAATGTTTGTAATACAATAATTGGTTTATGGCACAATCTCCAACACTAAAAACACATCACAAGCTCAGTCCAACATCCATTAATGAAATAGTGCATTTTACTCTTAATGTCCAAAACAACATGTGTAACATTCGGCTTCTCTGTAAATGTGAAAAACGTAAAGTTTGATTTTTTTGTAAACAAACAAAACACATCGGATATAAACCAAAGTCCTCTGATATGAAGGATTTAAGGTCAAATAAAATTAAAATAAAATTTTAAATAATAAAAAATAAAAATCCAAGGCCTAAGGTGCAAAGTAACTAGAGCCATAATGATTTAATAAAATTGCTGAAAGTATAATGATATTTTCGTAATTTTGGACACTTTTAAAAAAATTCAAAAGAGAAATTTTAAAATAGGAAAAATGAGTTTTTCAAGATTCTCAAAAACCATAAAAACTCTTAAAATAGTTAAAACTCATTCGGTGAGCGATTTTAGTCATTGATTGACTGAAACTTTGAACGAATGGTTCAGATTGGTTTCAAATTTAATTTGGGTGAAACCAAAGACATTTTATGAATTAAAGGATCTAAATTTTATTATGAAAAAGACAGTTTTCAAAAAGGATTTAAAATGAGCTCAAAAGGCATAGTCAAAGTGTAGTGGCAAAATTGTAAATTATAAAAGTATATTAACTTTACTTTTTGCTTCTTAAAAATGTCCAGCCACTTGCTCCACTCCCTCCACTGATGTATTGCTGGTCTGGATAGATCTAAGAGAAAGCTTAAAGGATGCACAAGAAGGAGAGGGAAGAAGAAGAAGAAAGACCAAGAAAAAGGTAAAGGTAAAAATATAAGACAATTTCATGCTTTTTCCTTCCCTAGCCTTGTCCTCCTCTTTCTCCTCTCTTTCCCCATGATTTTGATGAGTTAATTAAAGTTGATATATGTCTGATTTAGTGCAAAGAGGAGAGGAATTGAAATGAGGCTTAGAAGCTTAGGAAAGCACCTTTGGAAAGCCTTTAATCAAGGAAGGTTTCATGGCTTTTTCTTACTTCATCTTGCTCCTATCTTCCTTGTGTTGTTCGGTCAGAATTGAACCCATCTAAGAGAGAGTTAATTCTGGTCTTAGCTAGGTGGGAAAGAGGAAATTAGAGCAAAAGAAGTAGGAATTCACAATTGGAAGTAAAAGAGAAGCAATGAAATACAATTTGAGATAACTAGGGATTATAGTGCACATATGAAAATTTGATTTTTTCCTAGAGGCAATTAGGCTTATGTAAGGTATGTTATAAGTCCCTTAGACCTCTAGGAAGTTGCATCTGAGTCATTCCCTTAAGCTAGTCAAGATGCCTAGGGAGTGTTTTAAATTTTTCTAAACTTAGTTTGGGACTATATATGATGAAAGAATATGAGAGGAAATTTTGAAAAAAATTTAGGAAGCCTAAATAGTGAGATGGAGGTGTATGTTTCATAATATGATATAATAAAGCAACATATAGTTAGGCTCTCTAAAATGATTATGTGATAGCTCCAAAGAGTCTAAATGGAGTCAAGAACCATAGATTGAAGGAAAGAATGGAGCCAAGATCATGAATTTTTATAACTGCTTCATTAGGTGCTTTATGAAACCATAATTGAGTCATTTGAAAAAGTGGGCTTCCATAGTGTGTGTGTGGAGTTAGAGCTTATTTCAAGAATACAATTGGATCCCATTTGATGTGTTTAGGCTAAAGAAATCATACTCCACCAACTTGCAAGTGTGTGACCAAAAAAGGGAAAAAGCAATCAAGGAAAAGTATGTGTGTTTGCATTCAAGGTAGCTTTCTAACATTTTTCTCATGTATTCTTAGTTGTTTGCTTGTCTTTGGATATGTGTACATATGTTTATACCATGAGAAATGTGTATAACTATTTTCTACATGCCATGGTACCATTATGTGCATAAAATATATTTTATGAATATGTTATGGCTTGAATGAGTTTGGTGAAGCCAAAAGTCCCTTAATAAAGGTAAAGATGAGCCAAAAGTCCCTACAATTGGGTGAGACAAAGCCAAAAGTTTCACAAAGAGTGAGGCTTAGTCAAAAGTCTCTTGAAAATGAGTGAGACAAGTCCAAAAGTCGTAAGGAAAGGAGGTGAGGCTAAACCAATGCTCTTTAAAGCAAATATATGATATGTATAAACTTCTTGCACGTGAAAATGAATTTATGTATAGTTACTAGTAGCTTAATGTTCATATATGCATTCTTGGACTTGAAAATATGACTATTATGTATGATTGAAAGGGTTAAGAGTTATTGGAATTCTTAGAATCTCACTCCTTCCCCTCCAATGTCTAACAATGTCTAGGTGGACCAAATGAGCCAATGAATGGAAGCCACCACTTATGGAAACAAGGACTTTAACAAGGAATCTGCTATATAATCACTTTGTTGACATATTAGTGTCTAATGATGTAATCATATGTTTTATATGATATGTAGACACTTGAACACATGTAAATATATGGATATATGATGTATGTACTAAATTTGGAAGCATGGGAATGAATGTGTAGGTTTTTGACATCCATATGCCTAGATGTGCATGTGAATTCTTATATATATGAACAAGTGAGGAAATGGTTTTATGATGCATGGATATTTGACCTCATAGACAAGTTTCGCCTACTATTTTTACTCATTCTCATATGCTCAAGAGGTCATGGTTAAGGTAAAAGAGTATTGAAGTTACTTTTGACCCTATTTGATGCTTAAAAATCCTGCTTTGGCCCCTTATGTCACAAACTGACCAAATGGACAAATTTTTTCATAAAATTTGACTTGCATATAGGTCTTATCTAGAGCTTTTTGTAGAGCTAAGACTGAAATTTCAAAGTTGGGAAAAAGTTGCTAAAATGGTATCAATACTATGCAAATGGTCAGTTTCTTCTCCTATGTCATCTGAGAGTCAAATGATATCCAATGCTCATCAACATTTACAGGCATAAACTAGGAATGATAAGCTTTTTGTAGCACTTAAGAGCACCTCATTTGGATTTATATTGAGAGATGTATAAATTTTTGAAGTTGGTGGTCAGTACCAATAATGCAGGCAGACCTTTAGTATTGTTTTATCGATTTTCATGGGCTAAACACCATTTTGTTGATGTAAAAATATTTTTACTCAAAAGTAGACATCCATATCTTTCTATAATAGTATAGTTTATTGGGTTTTGATTTTTCTAGAATTAGTTATGAATTATTAAAATTTATATCAATAACTTGTGACAGCAAACATGGGCAGCTAGACCTTTAATGCTATTCTATTGTCAATCATGGTATAGTTGATGTTTTCACGTCCTAGAATGATTTTTAACTATAGTTGACATTCAGGGCTTTCAAGAAAGCTATCACTTTCTTGATTTTAATTTTTTTAGAATTAATTATGATTTTCCAAAATTGATGCAAAATATTTGAAAACTGGAACTCATGGCCAACTTATTTTTTTTTGTAAGGCTTCCAATCCGAATTGTAAGTGATATTTTATAATATTTATGACTTGTATGAATGGATTATAAGTAAGGGATGATATTGATGAATTCATGGGGTTCACAAAGTTTAAGATGAATTTTTAAAGTCTTACGTAATACAAAAATAATGCATTAAATTTATTGATTTTCCTTAATGCAACATGTATAAAGCTTATTTGTAAGGAGGAAGGACTAGAGGGATATGGTGTTACAACACGTCATTCAACATGGGTCAAAACACAAATTTAATGGACAACTAAAACAACATGTCATTTTTGCCAATATCCAAAATGAATTGTTATCTAGGTCATTACCTAGCTCCAATTGGATCTGATTGACCCAAATCGACTTATTTTCGGACCTATTTTTTACCTGCATGTTTCTTGCTCTCTAAACCTCTATTTTTGATTATTCAAAAGCCAAAAGGCCTATAATCTTATAGGCTTTCATTTTCATGCAGGGAAATCCATCAATATGCATGAAAAATCAACAATTATATACATGCATAATAATGATATTTACGAATTACATTTAAAAAATAGAAAGCTAGCAATTTGTAATCTCTTGCATTCAAAATACTTTACATACACCTAAAAAGCATTTAGAAAAATTGAAATCAATTTTTTTAATTAATTTCACAAAAAAATTTGAAATAAAGGAATTTCGAATTCTTTTCTTCTTTCAAATTAGGGTTCATATGGTTCTAAACAAAAATTGATTTTAGATGATTTACTAATCCTTTAAAGGTAATCTAATCAAATAAAATCATCTTTGACCATTGAAAACATGATTCTAACTAATTAATTTTCATGAATTTATATCTAGATGAGAAATCCCTAAATTTCTCGGGTTCATGAAGCTTCTATTATGCTAGCATAGGTAATTAGCATAGGTCAAGCATGTATACTTACAGAATTATTATTAAGAAGAAGCGACAATAAGACAATAATACCTTTAGCCATGCTATTTTTTTTTTTTTTAGTGTAGGCACCTTTTAGGCGAATTGGACTTTCATATATGTGAATTAAGACATCATAAAACAATAAGGAAAAAGATATTAATCAGAGACAATTTTTTGGCAGATATAGTGATTAGAGTGATGGTCTCTTATCAAGAAAATCACTCTTTGTTAGGAATCCTCTCAAATTTCAACTAATTAGATTAACTATCCTCCCATCAAAGGATGTCAATTCATATAATGACTAAATATCCATATTAACTAACTACAATATATTTGGCAAAAACTACCTTTTATAATAAGGACCATATTATCAGAATATATTTTAAATTTAAAATGCAAAAAGAATATGAAATATCTTAATTTAACATTATTTAAAACATTGTAATATATCAACAAGATATGGAATATCTAATTTATCTTTATTTAGAATATTCTAATATACCAGTTAAATTTAAAATAATATTATAACACAATGAGTTCAAAATTTCAAATGATATAAGAGCATAATATGAAAATTCAACAATATATATGTAACACCTTGAAAAATTTAATTTCAATTAGGTCCCTAATAGTTAAGAAATAAAGTATAGAAATACAAATAATGCCTATTAAAATCAAATAAGTTATTTTGGGGGTAGAAGAATATTAACAAGAATTGGTAAATATACGAGTAAAGAAAGGAATTTATTTGCAACATTTAAGGGCCAAATCAAAATGCTTAAAACGTTTTTAGGGCCAAAGCATAATTTCATCCATGGCAAGAATGTAAATTTTTTCAAATCTTTAAATATGCCCCCATGAACTTCCTTTACATGTTTTTGTCTTATTTCTCATATTATCTCTCCCTGAAACTTACTTTGTTCTTCCTAACTTCTTTCTTTCACCTTAGCAATGCCATTGTAACATGATTTTTGATTAGACATGAGGATCTATCATTCTCCTCTTGTTGGACGTAGTTAACCACCCACCTCTAGTAAGTTTAGTCGCCAAAGAACCCTTGTATTAGTGAAGATCCTTTTTCTCCTCTTCTCTTCCTTGTTTGGCCATGTGTTTTATGAGTTTCAAGGAGGTGAGTTCTTCTTATCCTTCCTTCACCTTCTCCTTTCATTTTTTTATCCTCTTCCATGCTTTGATGTGGCTTATATGATGGTAGCCTTTCATCCTTCACTGATGTTGAGAATAGCTTCCAAAATAGGGGATTTCACTGCTAAACCTTCACAGTGGCAAATTAACACTTACATCTTCATCCCACAAGCTCTATAAGGTAAAATATAAGCCTAATTTAAATTATAAAAGATTATTTTGAGATACCTAAATATAGGTTAGTGTTGGAGATAGGAAAGTTTAGTAAAAATAGGGATTTAAGCATTAGAAAATATATTAGGTTATTTTGATGATTATATATGCTAAATAATTAGTTAGATCATTAATTTCATTTTTAAATGTGATTTTACATAGCATTGAGGATATTCCTTCAATCAGAGTTCAATCCTAATCAATGAAGGAAGGGACCTTTACTACTAGTTGTAATTGGTGAGCATGTAATTAGCAAAGTGGACACTTTCATTTCATTCCTTAATCATGTTTAAGTGCCCAACTTTCATTTTTAATATGTATCTATTATGCATTCTTGCAAAAATAAATCCTCATTTTAAAACCTTCATCTATGTGCTATGCTAATATATATATTGTAACACCATAATTTCTTAACTCATTTCATGCTATTCTCATGCTTAAAACTATACAACTCACAAAAAGGAGTAAGAAAAAGCAATAAAATAATGAATATTTTAGCGTTGCGTCGCGTATGAAAATTCTATCAGGTGTCTCGTGGATCATGTGAGCTTATGTATTACATTCTCATATTTAATTACATAGATACAACTCATTTCCATCACTAAAATTGGCCTACAACTCGTGGAAAGCAAGGGGGCACATAACACTCATATATGCATTTTCAGCCAAAATTTTCTTATTTCTGTCACAAATTTTGAAAAATCATAACTAATTCTAGAAAAATTAAAATCATGCATTATTTGTCATTCTGGAAAGCTACACATGTTTACTTTATGTTAAAAATATGTCTAAACCATGAAACATAACAAAAAAGGAGTTTAACATTTGAAAAGGTGTAGAGGTATGGCTAATTACTTTTACTGTCGCAGTTTTCTGTTACAAATTTCAAAAATGTCCAATTAATTCCAAAAAAAAATCCAATCCATGAAAATGATACTAATATGAAAAGCTACAGATGTTAGCTAGAGGGAAAAAATAACTCTAGACCATTTCAGGCACGCGTAAACCTTGAAACCCAATCAAATAGTACTGGAGGTTAGTTTGAGTGCTTGATACTGGGCATAATCTTTAAAAATTCATATCTTTATCTCTAGACATCCAAATTAGGTGCTTCTAGTTGGCACAAGTCACTAGAAATGTCTAGTTTCTTCTTATAAAATTTTGTGGCAATCGGACCTCATTGGGCCCTAAATGGTAGAAATCATTTTTGGATTAGTATAAATAGTAACATGACCAAAATCAAAAAATTTTTCAACTTTGAAATTTCATCAAATATTTCCTAGACCTACAAAAAATTATGAATTTTAGCTTCCCAAAAAATTCTTAACAAGCCCTAATTGCATTTTAAATCTCAGATGATGAAGAATTCATTTGGACAAAAAGTGGCATAGGTATTCAATATGGTCAATTTTTGCTCTATATAGGATAGCAAAGTACCCAAATGTTCTTCCTTGATATTTGGCACCTCTTGGGCAAGTCTAAAAGCATGATTATGACTTGTGTGAACTGCCTAAATGATCTCTAACCTTTTGCATCTCAATTTGGCCATTTTACTTCCATTCATACATTAATGCATTAAACTTTTAAGAAGCAAAATTTGTCATTTCATACTCAATATACATTCTAATAGTCACATAATATAAACTCTCATTTTTACATCACATATATACATAATTATACATGTTTAAGAGGTCATGGGTCTTATACAATAATATGTTACAACAATTGCCATCCATAAGGCCTTAAAGTAATAAAATCTATGCATTTTAATGTCAAACTCTCATCTCTCATGTGGTTGGCTCCCATTTCCTTGATCTTTTGATCTACTTAGCATATTAGAACATTAGAGAGGAGGGAATGAGATTTAAAGAATCCCAATAGCTCACCTCCTTTTCAATCACACATAAAAGATTTAAAACCAATATTACAAATGCATACATGGACATATTTCATAACATGAGCATTCAAGAAGCAATCTTAGCATTTGAAAGAGTCACATATAGCATACATAGGCTTGCCAAGTATATGGATTAGCCTCACTCATTCACTTGTGGATTTTGGACTTGCTTCACCCATTCTTTAAGAGATTCTTAGACTCAACCTTGCTCTTGGGAGTCAATCTCACTTTTGGGAGACTCTTTACTTTGTCTCAACTAATTCTAAGAATTCTTGGCTCATCCTCATCATGGTTAAGAGTTCTTGGCCTCACCACCCTCAAGCAAACCAAAATAAGTATCATAAACATCATTTGAAAACATAAAACATCATCATAGTACCATGGCATATGAAATTATGTTAGAATATTTTTCATGGCCTAAAACACACATACATACATTCAAAGACGAGCTAAGCATACATTCATGCATGAAAGAAGGAAGAGTGAGCTACTTTGGATGTAAGCACACATTTTTTTCTCTTGAATTTCCTCTCTCTTCTTCGGCCTCACACACACAAAGGTATGGGAATGATTTCTCTTAATCTAAACACAATTTATAGAAACCAATTAGATTCACGGAATTAATTCTAAGGTCACACAACTTGCTTAGGCTTTATCTTAACTTATAAACCCTTTTTTGGTTCCAAAAATGTACTTAATGAAGCAACACCCATCAAATAAATTTTAGACTCTATTCTTTCCTTTCAAATATGATTTTTGACTCTTTTTAAGTTTCTTGGAGTCATCACACCATTAAAATAAAGAACCTAACTACATGTTACTTCTTTAGGTCATATTATGGAACATATAAGGCCAACTCACTTTCTATGGTTTCTAAATTTTTTCTAAGGCATCCCCTCATCTTCACTCATCATATATGACTCAAGAATGGGCTTGGAACAAATTAAAACTATCCCTAGGTACACAAACTCCCTTGGGCAGAGACTTTGGAGGATTTTGGCCTTTATGGACTTTGCTTTATTTTTTTGATAAAGGAAGCACATGGGGAGACTTCTAAAGATCTTAGGAGCTCATTTAAACTCTCATTTAGGCATAGGAATTAAGAGATCAAATCAAATTTTGTGAGGAACGCTTGAAACCCTAGAATTTGCATCTTGAATTTTCATGGTTATTTGTTAATTCTCTTTGTATATTCTTAATCTCCATACCCTTTTTCTTAAGAATCACCCTTGGTTCTATCTAAAAACCAAGCCCTCCTAGGACTTCTTGAGTGGGGCGAAACATAAGAGGAAGAGAAGCAAGGGGTAGCAACTATGGAAGAAGAAATTACCTTATTTTTCTCACTTGAATCTTATCTTCTTTGGCCTTCTCTCTTCAAATCCAAATTTTTTTCCTTAATTTCTCCCTTAAAATAGATTTATAAACTTCATTATAATCATAGAAAACAAAAGAAAATGGAGGAGAAGAGGTTTGGAAGGAAGAAAGTATGAAAAACTACCAAATTTTCATACCTTAAGACTTTGATTTCTCCTCCTCTTCTTCTTCCCTTGGTGCACCACTCTCCTAGGGTTTCTTCTCTGGCTTGGGGTAGAAAAATATAAGGCTAAGTGAATGAGAGAGTGGGGCGCCCTATATATATATATAGGTGAAGAAGAATGACTTTTTTAAAAATTCTCATTTTACCCTTTGTTTTTGACATTTTGGTTTCTAATTTGTTTTAGCTCTTTTTATAGAATCGCCTTTTTCATTATAAAATTTAGGTTCTCAATTTAGTAAAACACCTTTAGAATTACTTAAATCAGAGCTAAAACCTTTCCAAATAGATCTATTAAAGTTAAGGTATACCAACATTAGAAAACGTCAACCGGATGGATTTTAATTGTCCCGGGGCTTTCCATGATTTTCAGGGCCTCTAAGAACCCCAGAGAATTCAAAATTTTCATTTAAAAAGCTCTCATGTATGAATTTTAAAATTTACTCAAAATTACGAAAATACCATTACATTTTGTAAGTTTTTTGTAAGAAATTATTTTTTTATTCTAGCTCTATTTTTCTTTCTGTCTAAGTCTAAAATTCTTATTTTTAAGAGTCTGGAATATTATTCAAATTTTTTGAGACCTTAACTAATTTATTTCAAGAGATTTGCTTTGAAAACGTGTTTGTTTCTGTCGTTTAATGAATACCGAACATTACATATATATATACATATGTGTGTGTATGTGTGTGGGTGTGTGTAAATGCACATATGATACCATGTATGCATGTAGAGAAAGTGGAAATAATGTACCTATGATGCAGAAACTGTGTGACATGAGTAAAAAGAATGGTTGACATATGAAATGGAACTGATAATGGATACTATTGTGCATATATATATACATATATATGAGCAAGGTGATAAAAATAAGAATGGTGGAATCTTTATTTTTTAGTACAATTATTAAATTATTTTTTCTTTTTCAAGATTTCTCCTATATTTGTTTTATTGATTTATTAACTTTATTTTAGTTCCTTGCTACTCCCTCTTTAATTGGTTTATAAAACTAACTTGTAGTTGATTTGAACTAAATTGTAGTTAACTTGAACTGATAAAAAGCTCTATTTTACAAATATTCCTTCTTCACCTTTCTTATTTATTTAATCTTATAATATTTGAAAGTAATAGATAGGGACCTGGTGAGAAACCTAGGTATACCTAGTTGGGATAAGGTGATGGAAAATGTGTAATGGCAATAATTGAGATGTGATATATCCCTTGTGTAAGGAAGCTTAGTGATGAAATTATGTGACAAATCCCTCATGTAGGGAAAACTTAATGATGAAATGATATAATACATCCCTTGTACATGAACATAGTTAGTGGTAAGGTGATATGATGAAAAATGTGTAAGGTAATATTTGAGATATGATACTGTGGCAGCACTCGATGTAGTGATGGTTTTGCCTATGGTACCTTTTTCCACATTTAAATTACTGGACTATAAATTATATTTGATATTTATAGAACCATTATTCAAATAAAGTGATATATCTTATGATATAAATTGAAATATGGTTTTGTTAATGATTTGAATGCTCAATTGTAAAAAACTCTAATGTGTACTTGTTTCTCCTTTTATGCACTTTGTCATTTATACACTTATTGAGCTAGTGGTAAACTTATCATGCTCCTTATGTTTATCTTTTTCATATCTGTAGATAGTAGACTAAAAATCTCTAGGACTTGCTTGCTTCCCAGGCACTTTTGATACATACTTTTGGTTAGTGGTGTTCGTGTTAAACTGCAGTGTCACAGCTATTGCTAGTTGGAAGTGTTTTAGGTTGCATGGTTGTCTTGATGTTTTGTAGGCCTTGACATGACCACTATTGTATATTATTATTTGAGTTATTTTTATATATGTGCTAGCTACTAAATTTGGCTGATTGTACATGTGTAGTTTGTCCAAATTATAGAGGAGATGCTATTAAATTTTCGATAATCCACAAGTGATGGATATGAAATGGTTTATGTGACTAAAATATGGTATGATATGCATGCATATTTTTAGAACATGTGAATTATTGTAATTGCAAAAATTTAGTTGTAGTTCAGTCAAAACTAACTCTTTAAGCTTACTAGGCTAAGCTAATTACTAAATTGGCATAGCCTATGCACTAGTCGTTGCTTAGGTATTGGGTCGTGATAATATACATACAAATTTTGAAAAATTAAGAAGGCATCTACCCACCCTCAAACCAATGTAGCTCTACCTTCACAAGTACAATAACCTCGGTGGGAGGGGTTTGCTCCAAGAGAAATGCTCATTTAATCCTCTAAATCAAGTTAAGTCAAACTTAAATATGTTTAAACTTATTCATATCAAATAAATTGAACCAAAATTTAAGTTTGTTTTTTAATCAAACAAAAAATTATAATCATTCTTAAATTGTTTGTTAAACACACAAGTTAAGCCTAAGCAATTTGCAAACAATATTATAAATATACATATATAAGTTAAACTAATTCAAAGTCATTTAGTTTTATATTAAGTATACATGTGTTTTTATATAACAAAATTTTAAATATATATATTAATATTTTTATAACATATAGATTGTTGTATTTATGTATTATTTGAATAAAATTATATATAATATAATTACTTAAATTCTAATTAGGAGTTTAACGAAGAGAACATCAAAATTTTAAAATTCAACTCATTCAATTTAAATGAGCTTAATGTATTGCTAAATTTCATTTATTTAATAAAAGAAAAACTAAATTCAAACTTTTACAAACATTTTGATTTACCTATGAATCTAATTAGTTAGGAAAACGATAATTAAAAAAATTCTTTTGATATCACTTTGAGCTAAAACTTGTATTATATGTTTGCGTTTATCAACATACTAAAATAATGCAAGAAAATTCCATTAAGTGTGGGCTAATAATAAAAATTATGGATGATTAATAAAAAAAGTTCAAACCTTTTTTTTTTCTGGTAAGGGAAACGCGGCCTAAGCCAAGGGAAAACAAACTACACAGTCATATCAGGAGGCAAAAGGGCCCTCCAATTACATTAGTATTCATGCTCTAAAAGATAGATTCAGGAGCTTCTCCCCAAAGAACAACATCTTTAGCAATATCCAAACTCCAACGCGCAATTTGATCAGCATAAATGTTTGTCGTCTTATGAATATAATTAAAAGTGACATTCAATACCTTTCTTGGAGGTGTCAAATAGAAAACTCCACATGGTTAATATAGTGTTGCATAGAATGGGATGAATAGAGCATCTTTACTGTAGTCTTATTGTCATTCTCAACTTCAATCTTACAAAGACCAAGATTCCAAGCAAAAAGGAGACCCTCTCTGATACCCCAAAGCTTAGTGTCAAGAACCAAGCAAATACCTAACTTAGGATAGTACCCACCAATCCACTCACCATTCTAACCCCTTAAGATCCCCACACAACTAGTAAAGCCTAAGGAAGGGATCATTGCATCGTCACTATTTAATTTAATGAAACCTTCTTCAGGAAATCGCCATTTTCGATAATCTCTGGTAACAACGTCAACTTTAAGCTTATGGATCCTCTGGTTTGTTAGTCTGAAAGAGTCACAAACCTTCATCACTTGAGAACTAGGATAAGTATGTAACACCATCATTTCTAACTCATACTCATTATCCCTTACATGTTCATGTGAGATATAGTAAGAATAAAGTGAGAACTTCCATTGGATTCATACACTTTCTTGCATTGTGTTATGGTTAAAAATTTATTTCGGTGTCACATGGACCGTGTGAGCTCATGCAATATATCCTCATATTTAATTGCATAATTACAACTCATTTCAATCCCAAAAATATGCTTTCAATCCCATGGAAACTAAAAAGAGATATAGAACATGTATCTCCATTTTCGGCCAGACTTGGCCCCATTTCTGGGCAAAGTTTGAAAAATCATAACTAAATCCATAAAAATCAAAAACATGTATTAGTCATTCTGGAAATCTTGGGATGTCTACTTTATGTTAAAAATATGTTCAAGTCATAACATCCCACACATAGGACGTTTGACACGCGAAATGGTCTGGAGGTTGGATTGGGTTCTGATGCTGTCACAATTTACTGATATGAACTTCAAAAATATACAACTAATTCCAAAAAAAATTCAATATATACAAATGATACCAATATGGAAATATGTGGATGTTAACTAGAGAGAAAAAATATCTTTATATCAGTTCATCAAGCCAAGCTCTCAGAAATTGATGGAACAGTACTTCTAGTCAGGCAAGATGACTAATACTGGGCAGAAATTTCAAAAATTCATATCTTCCTCTCTAGACCTCTAAATGAGGTGCTTCTAGTTGATACAAGTCACTGTAAATGTCTAGTTTCTGCCTATAAAATTTCATAGCCATTGGACCACATTTGCCCCTCGGATGACACAATTACACAACTAACCAAATGAACAGTGCTGATGCAAATCTAAAATTCTGATACCAACTTTGAAAAATCATAGAAAATTCCACAGACCTCCAAATAACCTGATCTTTGGCTTCCCAAAAATCTCTAGGCAAGATCTAGTCACATGCAAAATTTCAAGGCAAGAAGAGGTCATTTGGTCAGAATTTGATATAAGGGGGTAAAGTGCCAATTTCTTTTGTTAAAAAAGGGCTCCAAGAGTTCAAATTTGCTTCTCTTACTCCTAAGGCTCTATGAGCACATGGGAAAGCATCAACATAGGCTATTACATATGGATCAAATGTCTAACAACTCAGATTTGCAAAACTCACTCTCCCACACCAACATATACACCATGTATATAATGTCAAGATCTTACTATTCATACTGAAAACTTGCTACATCATGCACTATAGTTCTAATTCTCATACATATACAATAAGTACATCTATCTACAAGTATTCATAAGTGCACACCCAATGTACATCATTCGATTACATCTCTTAACAACAAAACGGTGACAAAATGGCTATTTTACAAATTCTTTGCCGATTCCCTAGCTTCAAGCTTGGTGGCTCTCATGTCTTTGTTCACTTGGTCCACCTAGCATGTTAAGATAGTGGAGAGGAGGGGATGAGATTCAAAGAATCTCAATAGCTTATCTCTCATTCAATCATACATATTATATGTCAAGCAAGCTTTTCAAATGCATGTATGAAAAAGTAGAAGTCATAGACACTTTAAAAATAACCTTGGCATGTGAATCAATCATACAAAACATTTGAAAGTTCACCAAGTGTTTGGATTGGCCTCACACTTCTCCTCATGGGTATTGGACTTGCCTCACCCACTCTTGAGCACTTTGGACTCAACCATACTCTTGGGAGTCCACATTACTTTTGGAAGACCCTTTACTTTGTCTCAACCAAGTTCGAGGGTTCTTAGCTCATCCTCACCCAAGGAAAAAGTTCTTGGCCTTTCCACACTCAAGCAAACTCATACAAACATCAGGGATTCATTTAACACATAACATAGCATCAAGGATCATGACATGTAAAGACATGCTAGCATACTTTTCATAGCTTGAAAATACACATACACACATTCTAAAACAAACTAAACACACATCCATGCATGAGAAAAATGGGGAGAGAGTTACCTTATAGGCTAACATAAGCCTTCTCTTTCAATTTGTCTTCTCCCTTCTTGATTTCACAATCACAACTAGATGAGAATGCTTCTCTTGAGCCTAGACACACAAAGAGCATGGAATTACTCTCTCATAACTCAACACTTATTCACAAAGTTAGGAGTTTCTTTGTAGCAACCCTACCAAGCATATAAAAAACTAGAGTTTTTTTCTCTCTCTAAAAGTTTACCAACTATCCTTCCTCTCTCAAGCTTTTAAGAAAGGAAAGCAAGGAAGTAAAGCTACATGAGTTCTAACCTCCTTCAAAAGTGATTTTCCACTTTCCCTCTTCTGAACCAAGTCCAAAACATAGCTAACTCAACCACCAAAATCATAGAAAGAGAGGGCAAGGAGAGAAGAACAAGATCCTAAGAAGAAAAGTTAGGAAAATCTCAAGTTATGCTTACCTTTTTCTTATTCCCCTTCCTTCTCTAGGCGTCTCTCTCTCTCTTCTCCGCCTTTTTCTCTACCTTAGATGAAGCCTAAGTCGGTTAAAAAGAGAAGGAATGAATTGGGGTACTTTAAGAAGTTAAATTCTCTTTTTTCACACTTTTTTGAACTAACCCTCGCTATAACGAAGCATAACCCTCGTTACGGCGAGCACATATCAGTCCCAGACCCCTGCATTCGCTACGGCACGCGCTACGACGAGCAGTTCCCTGGTTTTTGTATGGGATGCCTGCATTCGCTATAGCTAGAAGCATTTTCGCTATAGCTAGAAGGCACTCTCGCTATAGTTAGACCATTTTCGCTATAGCGAATAGGTACATTCGCTATAGCTAGCCCATTTCTCGCTATAACTAGTAGACTTAGAAAATTTTTAGCCCTTCGAAAATTTTTCAACTTTTTTTTTCTGGTCGTTACAAAGTAGGTCTAACATATGAATCCAAGAACATACTTTTATTTCTCCAATTCTAGAGAAGCCAAATGGTAATTCCCCATAACGTCGCCCACTCCTTACTTTTTGTCCAAACCTAGCTACTCTCAAAGGTTTTGGTAAATCCATTCCTCTAGAGACCACATAAGAAAGGAGCACTTAGAAAAAGGCTTCACAATTTTCTTCCAAAGTTTTTGGGCCCAACAACAATCCTATAAAATGTGAAAGGTAGTTTCTTTAATGCCATTACACCATTAGCAATAAGTATTAGTATCATCCCAGCTTCCCCTATAATTCTTAGTGAGAAGATGATTGTGATTCACCTACCACAGCAAGAACCTTATTTGCTCAGAGCCATTCCATTTCTAGATGAGATCCCATGTTACGAGTATGACCATCTTTAATACTTACAAGAAAGTAGTAAGCACTCCTAATGGAATAAGTCCTATCGACTTCTAAGAGCCAAATAAGACAATTAAGACCAACTTCATGGTCAGGGGGGACAATAGCAGGAATTTTATTGATGATATTGGGATTGAGCCAAGTGACAAGAGCCTAAAATCTCAGGAGCGATTCTTTGAAGTCCAATCACTAACATTGGAATTCATAATATTCTCTAGAATCGTACTTATGCTAGGGTCTATTAATCTACAATTATTCTCTACCCAGTAGTTATTGAAGAAATTGATTTCAACTCCATTATGGACCTGCCAAATGGAAGCATCAGAAATAAGCCTTTTTTGCTAGCAAACAAAACGCCAAAGGGGGGTGTCTCTTAGTTTGGCCAGAAAGTCATCCTTATCATTCCTACCTACCACATACTTATTTCTTAAAATAGAACACCATAACCCATCAGTAGGGGTGGAAAGCTTCCATGTGATTTTAGCTACACAAGCTCTATTCATAAATTCTAGATCCCGAAAGCCTAGGCCACCTTTCGACTTTAGTAAGTCCAATTCACAAGATGCACCTTCCTTGAGTTGTTGTCATGGCCCTAAATGAAATTACACTATAATTTGTCAATTTGTCTATAAATTGAAGTTGGAACTTTAGCTTCTTGCATTGGATAGATTGGTATTGAGCTAATAACTGATTTAGCAAGAGTAATTCTCCCAGCTAAGGAGAGGCAATGAGTTTTCCAACTAGTGAGCTTAGCCTTAACTTTTTCCACAATATAAGCAAAGGATTGAATTGTATTATGACCAGACTCCTAGGTACCTCCCCAAATTATTAGAATTCTTAAACCCTGACATTTTTGAAAGCTCCTTTATGCTCAGGAACATTTTTAGAGAAAAAAATTAAAGACTTACTCT
Source organism: Erythrophleum ivorense (assembly GCA_026724425.1). Lineage (NCBI taxonomy): Eukaryota > Viridiplantae > Streptophyta > Magnoliopsida > Fabales > Fabaceae > Erythrophleum > Erythrophleum ivorense. The sequence goes on from JAIUCV010000005.1 coordinate 43,953,878, forward strand.
TATTAACTTTTTGCCCAGAGAGGTCGCAGAAAGGCTAAGGCAGTGGTTGATACAATTAATTTGCTCTTCATTTGCCTCCCTAAAAAGGAGAAGGTCATAAGCAAACATCAAATGAGAGATACTCGATCCTATTTTACCCACTTGGATGGGTTTCCAATGACCTCTCTGAACTTCATCACAAATAAGATGGGACAATTTATCCATGCAAAGAACAAATAGATAAGGAGAGATAGGATCCCCTTGTCTAATGCCTTTAGTTAGCTTAAAAAACTCAGTTTTGTCTCCATTCCAAAGGATATTAAAAGAAGAAAAGGTAATACAATTCATAATTAGGTATCTTAAATCCTCATGGAAACCCACTTCCTTAAGAACATTATCGATAAAGCTCCAGCGAAGCCTATCATAAGCTTTCTCAAGATTAATCTTGATAGCAAAAAATCTTTTCTTTCCTTTCATTTTTCTCATAGAGTGAATCAACTCTTGACCGATCATAATATTATCTTGGATACACCTTCCAATAATGAAACTAGCTTAGAAAGGAAAGATAATCCTATCCAAAATAGGTTTTATTTTGTTTGGCAATGACCTTTGTCAAACATTTATAGCCCACATTATATAAGGAGATGGGGCGGAACTAAGTAATGAAGTTAGGGGCCTTAACTTTCGAAATACGAATGATGAGGGTTTTATTAACTTCTTCTAATGGAACATAACCTTTAAAGGCATTAGAAACAAAGTTTATAACACTTTGGCCCACTACATCCTAATTTGCTTGAAAGAAAATAAGGGGAACCTATCATAACTAGGGGTCTTGAAAGCACCCATAGAAAAAATTGCTTCTTTAATTTCCTCCTCAGAGATCATAGAAGCCATAGTAGTAAGAGTAGAATCATATAAGAAAAATGCAATAAGAAATATTTTTATTTTGTGAAGCAAGAGATCAAAACTTGATGGTAGGCCGTTGTAGGACCAATCCAAAATAGTGCATATGTTATCACAAATAGATTACATATTTCTATAATCTATATTTTATTATTGTAAGCAGCAAGTTAATTAATTATATATATCATTATCAATATATATATACATGCTTGTTGGTAGGGACTCAGGAGCGTGCATAAGAAAAGAGAATTTGAATTACATGAGATATGGAGTAAAAATGGATTCAAAATAAATTGTCTATATGATCTTCTCTGACTTTTTTTGTATTAATCAAAATAATTTTAGATTTTATTATTTATATATAATATAATATTAAATAATATATATTTAACTAATATAAAATATTTTTGCTTTTAATTTAAAATAAATTGAAACTATAATTTTCACTACAATGAAAAAGGTAGTACAAGCCTTTTGGATTTACTGTTAGTTAAAATCGTCTCTGAGTACATTAGCAGCGGTTTCAGGTTCCACTGCTAAAGAGCCCACCGTAAAATGAGCAATCTTTGCCATGTCAAGCATAGCAATGGTTGCACAACCGTTACTAAAGACACTGGCCATAGTAACAATTGACTTAGAACTATCATTAAGTTCATTGGATTTAGTGACAACTTACATTTAATTGCCACTAAGTATGTCACCTATTTAGTGATGATTTTAGTGCAATTGCTGCTAAATGTGGCATAGATTTAATGCAAGTTGCAAATTAAAACCACCACTAAATTAAAAAAAAATTACTTTTAGATAATAAACATAACCAAAATTAATTTTAAATTATACATAACCTTTTAATGGCTGTTGCAAATTAAAACCACCACTAAATTAAAAAAAATTATATTCTTATTATGATATATATATATATATATATGGACCTCTATATAACCATAACTAAAATTACTTTTAGATAATAACCACAACCAAAATTAATTTTAAATTATAATCACATGAAAATATTAATTTTCATTAAAATTAAAATTTGAGCTAACTACATGCAATTACAACATCATGTAGAAAAAAAGTCCTACTAAACACTTTATAGGTCCTCAATCTACTAATGTTCTTGATTGGAAGAGAATAGAAAATGGATTGCCACACTTTGTCGATTTCCACTTGCTTGATCAATTACCTAAAATATACAATGTTGTTAGAAACAAATGTAAATTATATTACAAGAAATAAATATTGTTCAATTTGTAAGATTGAACTACAAACAATATATTACAAATATTATCATTGAAGCTTAGAAGATGGCAAACTTAAGAGGCATCTAACCCTGAAAGTTCTAGAAAAGGAAAGTAATCACTGCCTCTATCTTTTTTGCTTGGTATTTCACCTTTGATTTCAATTAAACGACCTAAATTTTGAGCATTATATAGGAAGGAGCATATTAGCTCATCCTACTATAAGAACATGTAAGACATTCGAACACTTGAGATAAAAAGGGACTCAATCCAAGTGTCGAACATGGCCTTAATGCTCTTAACTTTCTAGAGCAAAGGCTAAGGAATCTTGAATTGATATATCCTATGAAGTAGACATTACACTAGATTCATGTGAAGAAATCTTTTCCTACATTAGCATTTAAATTATCCACAGAAGATATCCTAAAATGAATCTTTAAGAGCTAATTTGCTAAAACATATTAAGTACACCATCTTCAACCCCATAAGTATATAAATGTCATAACTTTACTTCCATCAAGGTGGAAAAATAAAACATTAACCAGAATATTTCTTTATGAAGCATTTTTAACTCTAAAACAAAGTCGTTACCCATTCAAATTTCTCACATTAATCTTTATTTTCTTCCATCAAAGTGGAAAATATAGCATTAACCAAAATATTGCTAAGTACATCATCTTTGACCACGAAACAAATTGAATACCAATTTCTTTTTCAACATACCATAATCAAAATATTACTAAATATTATCAATTCCACAAACCATAATTAAAATATTACTTAGTACATAAACCATAATTAATATATTACTAAGAACATAAACCATAAGTAGAATATTACCAAATATTATAGTTTTTGGCATTTTGGATAGAGAGAAAAGGGTGGATTGTAGTTATGGCTAAGATAAGATAGCAAAAGTGGGAAGAGTCGAGAAAGAGAGATGATAAAGAGACAACGATATTGTTTTAAGAGGTCTATAAAGATAGAGATACAATGGCTAGACAAAAGTAAAGATTGTAATATGTAAAGTCTAACTAGGCATATTCTAGCTTGCTTTATGTGCTTGATCTTATATATTGTCATTTGTATATATGGTAAACTTGTAAGGGTCTCTATTTATAGGTTGCAAAGGCTGTAAGCTAATGATGACAATCAAGCCTAATGGAATCATAGAAGCCATATGATCAAGTGGCTTATTGTATTAGAATTCTTTTGTTCAAAGTAACTTAAACAACTTGTTGTATCAATTTCATGAATGAGGCTTAATAAATGGTAGCTATTGAGTAATTTTCACCTTCTAAAATCAGACTAGACTAAGTTAGGCCAATTTGAACTCTTATTGTCTGGCAACACCCATAATACTTACCCTTAATTTTGTTAGAAAAGTGTTGAGCTAGATGGTGTTAGAGTAGTGTGTATGCCTTAGTTTTCATGTGAGTAATGTTAACAATGTTTTCGCTTAACGTTCTTATGATTTATGACATTTGTATAGAATGGCTCATGGAATGTGAGAAGTCATGGGTACAAAGGGTCATTTACTAATTTTTTGAAGTCTTCTTTGCTATCTTTTATAGACCTGTGTGTTGTTTCTATGTTCGTCTTTTGTTTACTTGCATGATGCTTTTCTACTTTGTATGCATCTACATAGGTTGGTCTTATCAAGTGTAATGGCTGCATCATTCCTTAGTGATTTCAAAAGTAGTATGTTAGAAGATGATCTTTTTTGACCTCAAAAGGCCTATAGCTTTCCATTGAATATTGTTATATCATTATCTTCTAGTCAGTAGGATTTTTTTATGTAGAGGATGGAGCTTCCTTGTTGTTATTTAAGGACACTCTTCAAAGAAGAGTGCTTTTCCCCTTAGATGGTCATTTTTATTTTATAATATCTTCAATTGGGGTGGTCTTTGGTACTTGGTCCCACTAGTTATGCAGCATGTGTTAGGTTTTATGGCTTTATGTTGTTATGCGATGACATAACCATCTTTTCTTTTGTTTTACCATTTTTTTTGTTAATCTGCCAATATTCATGGTATGTTCACTATCATTAATAGACTTTGTCATTGTTGTCTATTTATTGAAAGTTGTATGAGTGTGAGTTTGTTGTAGGTTTATCATTTTTTGTACATGTGAAGTATGGTTGGTCCTTTCCCCTTTGCTTATCATTTTATCGACAAAATCAATTACTACCTTGACAAGGTAAGGAGTCAAAGTGAAGGTACTCTTCATGATAATATGGTTGTCCTATTGGTTTGGTCAATAGGTTCATTATAGGTGAATGTTTTTGAGTTCAATGACCTCAAAATTGGTAATAAGGGATGTTTAGATGAATTAGTTTACTTGTGATCACCTAACATTGCCTTAGGATTATAATGTGTAGATGCAGCTCCAAAAGTACACCAGTTAAGGTAATCTTTATCTTCCCTCTACATCTACTCTGAATGCTCTTCTAGTTGCCACTTCTTTGGCAAGTCTCCTACTACAACTTCTTCATCTTGCTCTTCCATAGAGTTTACTTCATCGAAGCACAGTTAGGAGATAGGTAAGTCATCTTGTGACTTTGAGGATGATGTGGAAGGAAAGGCATATATGCTTGAGAATTCCCTAGAGGAAAAAATAGACAAGGCCATGTCAAGTCGAGGTGCATATGCTAATAGGTTCATAGAAAGCATCTAAAGAGCTATTAAAGCATGCTCAAGTTTGGGCCTTAGCAATAATACAAAGGATATAAAGCAATATATAATTGATAATATCAGCAATTATAATAATTTTCAATGATTACTCATTTAATAATGATTTTTTGTTATCATTTATATTGCATTCGAAGTTCTAAAAGTAATTTTTAGTGCACATACCTAGTAGATTTCTTAGGCTTGGGTCATGGTGTTGGGTTATGTAAACCATATCTTTAGTGCCCATATTGTACTTAATTACTAAATCTTATGTCATAATATGAGGTCACATCTTATGCCAACATGTAATTCTTGCAAGTAGGATCATATTTATGCAACAATATATCACTACGAGAAATCAATGTTTTTCTTGTAGAAAATTCTTGCAAAATGTTTGTAGTAAGAAATTCTTGCAAAAATTCTCTTGGGCTTTGTCACGAATTACAAATTTTCACAATTCTTGCTATAAATTCTCATGGCTCTTTTTTTTTTTTGGCCTATGAAAAGGTTTCAAGAGAATTCCAAGACAAACATCATGATAAATGTGCGACAAAAAAGCAAGAATGAGGCGCCAACAATTCTCATGAAAATTTTCAATGAAAAAAAATTTATAGATATTTTTTTAATTCTCACAAAAACATACCCTAAGAATTATAAAGAAAAAAATTGCAAAATTTTTATTCTAACAATAAATTATATAAGAATAAGTGAAAGATTAATTTTGTGAATCCTCACAAAAAAAATTTCTAATAACTAAAAAAACTGTAAAATTTATTTTCTTATTCTCACTAGAAAATTTTTGTAAGGATAAAAAAATTGAAAAAATTGTTTATTCTTACTCTCGTGGACAAATTCCATGATAATTAAAAAAATTGCAAAATTTTTTATTCTTATTCTCACAAAAAAATTTTGTAAGAATAAACAAATTGTATCCTAATCCTCATGGACAAATTTCATGAGAATAAAAAAAGTACTTTCTTATTCTTATTCTCATGAAATTTTTTTGTGAGAATAAAAAAATTGCAATTTTTTCTTATTCTCATGGTAATTCCATGCTAATAAGAAAAAATTGCAATATTTTTTTATTCTTATTCTCACATAATATTTCCATGAGAAGTAAAATTATTGCAAATTTTTTTATTTTCATGAAATTTAGGGTTTAGACGAGAATGGTTAAAAAAAAAGAAAGCAGAATCCTATGTGAATTTTATTTTGTTTTACATAACTTTACCATAAGAATTCCAAAAAAATTTGTGAAATTTAAGAGGAGAAATTTTTTTTAACTCTCATTGTATTTTTCTGTGAAAATTTTTTAATTCTCATAGAATTTTTCTGTAAAAATTAAAAATTAAAATTTTTTTTATCTCAAAATTTTGTTATTATCATAATTCTACACATTTTCTCTCCCTTGAAATTAATATGAATTTTCCTAAATGTTTTCCCCTCCTTTTAAAATTTTTTCCATCAAATTTTTGTCGCACTAATTTTTTTTGGAGGGAAAATCTCAACTTTAAAGGCTCAAATCTTTGTATCTACTCAATTATTTTAAACATATCACTACTTATTTTGATATATTTTTTAATATGAATGCAATGGATATGAAAAATATAGATTTGGAGGAGAATACATGAAGAAAATGCAAATATATATGTTAAAACTTTAAAATGAGATAACTTAAAATCTGATAATCTGATTAGTGTGATTTTTTTTTTGGATATTTTTTGAAAATGGAGCTAGTGAAACTACCAAATGTAGGTTCTCAAACTATTTTCTCCAAAAGAAAAAAAAAAGGTTAGTCACTATCTTTAATTTGAATTTTTTGCTTTCAAATTCAAAAAGTACACATTGCTTTATCTTATTTTTTTCTTTTTGAAAGTGATAATTATACTTATAAGAGTCTTAAGAGGGACTTTAATCCTCTTGACTATTTACAATTTGTAAAATATACTTAAAAATTTTGGCTAAAATTATACAATAGCCTTTATAATAAGGTTTTCTTTTATTTAAGTATTTTTTTTAATTTTATATTCACTCCAACTAATATTTCCCTCATCCTAAACATTTTTTTCTTCTCTTAATTTTTGTTTTACTAATTTTTCTTTTCCCTCCCATTCATTTTTCTCCTTCAGTATCTCTTTCTATACTCTCTAGAAAGTTTAAACTTCTAAAACTCTTCTCTTGGCGTAATAGCCAAAAATAACACCATTTCCTCCAAACATCGTGAGTTGCCAAATTCTTCATCGTTGAAGCAGAAATGAAGCTTCATTTGCCTTTCTCCCTCTTCCCTTTCCACTGGTCAGCATTTGTAACACCTAATTAGTTAGTAAAATCATTAGAGAGTAATTAGAGAGTAAGAATTAAAGTTTGAGAAAAATAAATCAAAATGACTAAATTAAAATAACTCATGAGAGGGCCCCCTCTTTTAAAAGCGGTCAAATGTGAGAAAATACTAAAACCCATTAGAAAAAACCCTTACCCATTTGGTGATCCAACCCATTTGATCGAAAATCTATCACTACAATAAATTAGGATTTTTCTGGTGGAAAACCCATCAAAAGAATTTAAGTTAAAGAATAATTAGAGAAGTTAATTCAATTAAATCTTTGACTTAGAATTTATTTAGGGAGTTTAAATTTTAAATTTTATTAGAGAAAATTAAAGTTAAGCGTAACTATAGCTTAAGTGGCTCACATGGTGGGATTGTTTCTAACTTGGGTTTGATTACCGAACTCACATGTGGGTTTTATTTTGCATTTTTTGTATGAATATTGTATTTTATCAAGACAATCTAAAAAAAAAAAGAGGTGATACAACAAAATAAAAAAAATAGTATTTCAAGTTTTTACTTAATTTCTGAGTTGTTTTCACCTTTGGAATCAATTTTTACTTTTTAGTCATTTTTAATAAATAAAGTAACTTTAAAAGAAAAAAGCTACTGGAGTCCAATTTAATTATTGCGCCAATTTTAATTTAGTTTTAAATCAATAAAATATATTTAAAAAAAAAAGAATTAAGACCTTACATTACTAAGCCAAAAGAAAAAAAAGGATCAAACCATTGTGCTGCGTTTAGAGCCCTTGCCCCATCAGAAACGAACGGCGGCATACGTCAGGCTCGACGGCAGCTCCAGTAAAGGAACTCATCGTGATTTAAGGGATTTACTCGAGCAGATTTCGTGATTTGGACATATTTGAACAGATTTCAAAGACTCCCTTGGATATCACTTCGTTCAAAATTGGTTGTTCCTGTGAAATCCCGTCGTCCCCACTTCGACATCAGACCAGTTTTAACCCCTTCTTTTTCACCACCATTTCCGCATTTCCTGTCTGACGCATTTGATCAGAAATTTTTTCATCTCGGGTTGACTTTGAACTGCTTTGCTCCAACCTGCAATCAGACGGATGTGTTAAATTCACTGTTAAGTTTTTTTCCTATTCGTTTTCGTTTCTGTTTCCCATTGGTGGACCTCTACTTTCCCTCGAAGTCCGTCAAGGAATCCATTAACCACACTCTAGGTTTCTTTGCTAACCGATTTCAGCTGCCTTCATCAGTCAGTCAATTGCACAATAGTGATGTGTGCTAATCGGCATTTGGTGCATTCGCAATCTCTAAATCAGGTACGTTTGTGGGTTTCATTTGCATTCTCCAAAGGGTGAACAGTTGAGCAAATGCATTTGTTACATAAAAAATTGAGATGATATGAGATAAGATGACCAAATGTTTTTTGTTTGCTGATATGCTGTGAGTAATAGCAATCTTATTTTATCATTTGATGTTGTGAGTAATAGAATCGATTTGTTTTATATCTATCTTCCAGCATGCTTTGGAAAATTATTCGAGTTTCCCGAAGCTTATTTTAGAATTGCTGTAGAGAAGAAATTCATTTAGAGAAAATAATCGAATGAATTTATATCCCTAAATGTGGCTATATTTGAGCATTTGATTTGAAACCAATTAAAACAAATAAAACATAGCCCTTTCTATCAACTTCAAACAAAACCAAGTTTATACTTTGATCGTTTTTTTCATTTTGTAGAGGATTGTACCCATTGTCTTCGATTTCTTATTCTAACTTGGTTTAACAGTTTTACATGAACCAATAAATATCTAATGTCTGCAACTCAAAATTTATTACGTCCTTTATTATTCCAAATAATGCATCGTATACCTTTTAAATTTATTAGCTGCTTTATTTTTCTTACTTATACAGCATTATTCTTCTCCTACTGGAATTTATACCGACATATTCAGCATTCCTTTCCATTTTGTATTGCAAGTATGAATGTTAAGTGGTTGAACTTGAAGCTTAATTTGATAGGCACTTGCTGCTCAATTTTCTTTTCTTTTCAAATTTAACACACTTTGGTCAAATAACAATGAAACTTGCTGCTCAATTTTACTTTCTTGACAAAGCTAACACACTTTAGTTAAATAACAATGAACTGCAAGCCCATTTCTGCTGCAAAGTTATTTTGTGTCTATCTTTCTAGCTGACTCCTAATTAACTACTAACGCATTAATGAACAGTTGGCGTGGTTGGCCACAGGTCCTCATCAACCCATAACCTTAAACAGTGAACTCTAGATAAACAAGGATATCATCATCTTTTTGAACTGTGCAAAAAGTCAAACATAAGACACTGGCTCTCTTGGTTCTTTGGTTCAATATTATGCAAATTCCAAACACAAACGCTGCGCGATTGGCTTTTGAAAATCATCTTCTTAGGGGGGAGAAAAGTTGAACTTTTCTTTTTTTAAGAGAGATTTTTTCTTTTGTGACTTTTCTATTTGTCAAAAATTAATAGTGTCAAGCACTGATCATTTCAAATAAAAGATGATTTGAAGACTTATCTATTGGTGGAAAATAAAACCTTCATACTTTCTTCTATTTATGAAGTGTGATACACATCAATAAAACCTTCCTTAGTTGTGTCAATCTTTTTGACACAACTATCAATAAACAAGGATATCATCATCTTTTTGAACAATGCAAAAAGTCAAACACAACACAATGTGGCTCTCTTGGTTCTTTGGTTCAATATTATGCAAATTCCAAACACAAATTCCAAACACAAACACTGTGCGATTGGCTTTTGAAAAGTCATCTTCTCAGGGGAGAAAAGTTAAAATTTTCTTTTCTTTAGAGAAGCTTTTTCTTTTGTGAATTTTTTATTTGTCAAAAGTTAATAGTGTCGAGCACAGATCATTTCAAATAAAAGATGATTTGGAAACTTTTCTATTTGTGGAAAATAAAACCTTCATACTTTCTTCTAAGTGTGATACACTTCAATAAAACCTTCCTTAGTACAACGATATCATCATCTTTTTGAACAATGCAAAAATTAAGTCAAACACAACATTGTGGCTCTCTTGGTTCTTTGGTTTAATATTATGCAAATTCCAAACATAAACGTTGTGCAATTGGCTTTTGAAAAATCATCTTCTCAAGGGAGAAAAGTTAAACTTTTCTATTCTTTGAGAGAAACTTTTTCTTTTGTGACTTTCTATTTGTCAAAAATTAATAGTGTCAAGCATAGATCATTTAAAATGAAAGATCATATGAAGACTTTTCTATTTGTGGAAAATAGAACCTTCATACTTTCTTCTATTTATGAAGTATGATACACTTCAATAAAACTTTCCTTAGTTATGTCAATCTTTTCTCCTTCCCAAGTATTTATTTGTGGTTTGTTTTTTCCCTCTTGCCCATTTTCATGTTAGTTACATTTCATTATTGTTCACTAGGTTCTGGAGTTTGAGGAAGCTATTACTTTTATCACAATCTTTCACTTCACATGTTTGTTGATAGATTGTTATCAACCCAATACTTTGCTTAAGATAAATTTGGATTTTCATTTTGTTCTTTTATGTTTTATCATCAATCTTATTTGCTTGCTTTTGGCATCTTCTCTAATTTCATTTTTGTTGCTAATCAACATAACATTTAGTAGTGACATTTAATATTGAGAGTAGTGAGCAATCAAAATGGAGTTTAGTTCTCCCCCTTGCTAAAGTGTCTCAAATTGGGGAATTTAGTTCTACCCTTTGCTAAAACTTTTTCCCACTTTCTCCCTCATTTAAATATACTATTTGAACCCAAAAACCACACCTAAACTTGGCCAAACCAACACTTAATAGCCATAGCAATAATGACAGTACTCATAGCAGAAAAACCAAAAAAAAAAAAAGAAGTTTTTGACCTAGCACGTGGCATGCACTCTATCCCTCCATTCATTACCAAACCTTTTGGAACTACTTTGAAACATTAAATGCAAGTTGTTGGGGTCCAAAAATCCTAACCATGGTTTGCCAATTAAAATGTGACCACCTCAAACCTCAATCGTGCATTTTGGTATGGTCTAACCTCTAAATTAGCTATAACTTGGGTGTTGCCTATCCAAAATTTTCAAATTAATTCCAATTAACTCCATACCACTTCTAATCACCCAAGTTTGCTAAATTAAACTTGCTCAAAGTCAGAAATCCCTATGAACAACTTAAATAGATGTGGCGACCATATCTTCCCTCATAAATCCCATATTTGGGCTTATATGTTCTAATTGGAAAATTCTAACCCCATTCCTTACATTAAACCTCTAAACCATTTGAGGCAATGCTTAAAAAATATTTAAAGCATGAGTCAAAATGTGACTACCTCAAAACTCCCTTTTTACTTCAAACAAACTCCCATTTAGGCCTTTACCTTAGGTTTGCATATCCAAATTCCACTTTTCAAGCTTTCCTTGGCCCCAAACCAATCCTAACCACTTAGTTCACTACATTAGACTTACCCAAGATGAAAAATCCTTATTAACTACCAGTGACAACCATGATAGCATAACAAAAAAATTGTACTTTTCTAGGAAACATTTAGGCCTAAAAATACCTATAACTTAATGATTTGAAGCTAAATCTTTTTATCACTTTCTCCCTTACCTAATATACTATTTGAACCTAAAAATTACAACTAAAATTGGCCAAACTAGCCTCAAATAGCCATAACAGTAGTGCCAATAGCAAAAAACCAAAAAAAAAAAAAGAGTTTTTAGACTAGCAAGTGGCATGCTTAAAATGTACTCCCTCCTTCCATTAACTACCAAACCTCTTGGAACAACTTCTAAACACTAAATGCAACTTGTTAGAGTCCAAAAATTCTAACCATAGGTTACAAATCAAAATTTGATCACCCTAAACTTCATTGGTGCATTTTAGTGTTGTCTAGCCTTTAATAATTAGCATATAAATTAGGTGTTGCCTACCCAAGATTTGTAAATTAATTTCAATTAACCCCAAACCACTTCTACTCAGATAAGTTTGCTAGAGTAATCTTGCTCAAGGTTAAAAATCCATATGAACCACTTAAATAGCCATGGTGAATGTACCTTCCCTCATAAATCCCATATTTGAGTTGATATGTTCCAATGGGGAAATTATAACCCCTTCTTTACTGAATCTATACAAACATATTTTAATTAACATTTTTAACCCATTCAAATGACAAAAATTCCCAAAGCATAGCAAATGGTAAAAATGACCAGTTAAGACCCCTTTTCAACCATGTAAGCTAGTAATATAATTTACCACTTTATATAATTTAGCATCAAATTGACTTTCCTATATATATATATATATATATATCCAACTATATTCATCATTGTAAAGAGTTATGAAGTAAGGTTAGATATATTTACATCATTACATACTATGCTATGGTAGAAGGACTCCAGCATAGCATTCATCCATGTACATGCTTGTAATTGATTCATTTTAAGTTTAATTCTCAAGCTTTGCTTGATTCCTACATTTAATTATTTGATGAAAGAGCATGTACTATATGAAGAAAAGGTGATATGTTTCATCGCTAGGCTTTTAAGATGTTGAGAAATAATCTAAAAACCCATATAAGAGTTAATCAAATAGAATTAACTCTTAAAAAGTCCCCTATTTTAGGACTATTTTTTGGAGAAGTGCTAGCACTAATTAGAAATGAAGACTTACTTTGTAACTTATTTAAGTAAATTTTGTTATGTCTCTATCATGTTTCTCTAAGGATATATTGATACTGGTTATACAATATACCTTGTAACATTTAGCTTTTTGTAAAATGTTGAAATGAGTTATTTTGCAAAGCAAGTCCCTTGAGATGGATTATTTATGACTAACAAAAATTAGAATAAAATTCTAAATAATGAAAAATGAGGATTTGAACCCTGAGTTGCCTAGATGCAGTGATTCAAAAAATTTACCGAAAAGTTAGTGACATTTTTGTAAATAAGTGTAATTTTAGAAAACCACATAGGAGGGTTTTTTAAATAAAAGTTTTGAGTTCTCCGGGGTTCTCAGAGGCTCTGAAAACCATGGAAAGTCTCAGGATCGGTAAAACCCCTTCAGTATATGTTTTCCAATGTCAGTTGACCTGAACTTTGATCGATTCGTTCGAGAAGGTTTTACCTTCGATTTGAGTGATTCCAAAAGCATTTTACTAAATTAGGAACCTGAATTTTATAATGAAGAAGAAGGTTTTAAAAAAGGAGCTAAAACAAAGCTAAAACGAAAATGCCATGATGGAAGGGACAAAATAGGAAATTTTGAAAAGAATGCTTCTTGACCTTTCTTTAAATGAGACGCCTCTTTCTTCTCTTCATTTAGTCGACTTGTTTCTACCTAAAAACAGAAGGGAAGCTCAGAAATTTCAGGCACACAAGAGAGGAAGAAGAGAAGGGAGAAAAGCCAAGATTAAGAGGTGGAATTTTCAGATTTGATGAGGGGAGGCCAAGTGAAGAGCAAACCAAGAGAAAACAAGAAAACAAGGTTAAACTTCCATCCTTTAGTAGCTTTTTCCTCTCGCTCTTTCTTGTCTATTTCGTCCAACATTGGCCCATTCTCTAGGGGCTATTTTCTGTCCAAATCAAGGAGGGATTAGAGGTTTTAGAGTGCGAGGATTAAGGATGTTTCCATGGAATCAAGTAAGGAGCATTAGGAAACAAGATAAGATCATTAAGGATCCAAATGCTCTCTTGAAAATCTGATTTAATATGATTGTCCCTAGGCCTAAATGAATGTTTAAATGAGCTTCTAAGAACTCTAAAAGGTCTCCCATATGCCTCTTCCTCCATGAAAACAAAGCAAAGCACAAGAAGGCCAAAATGCCACCTAGTTTCGACCTAAATGAAATTGGGTGCCTAGGGAGAGTTTTAAATTTTTCAAGCATATTTTTGAGTCATATATGATAAATGAAAGTGAGGGGAATCCTTAGGAAAAATTTAGGAGGCCTAGAGAATGAATTGGTACTATAGATTCCATAATGTGACTTAAAGAAGCAACATGTACTTAGGCTCTTAGTTTTAATTAGGTGGTGACTCCAAGAGACTTAAAAGGAGTCAAGAACTATATATGAATAAAGAGACTAGAGTCTAGACTTTATTTGAGAGGTGTTGTTTCATTAAGTGCATTTTGGAATCATAAAGAGGCTATTAGCCCAAGCTAGAGTTTAAGGAAGAGGTATGACTGTAGAAATGATTTTATGAACTTAATTAGCTTCTATAAATTGTGTTTAGGCCAAGAGAAACTAATCCCACATCCTTGTGTGTGTGGAGCCAAGAAAGGGGGTACAAATCCAAGGAAGAAAGTGTGTGATTTCACTAAAGGTAGCTCTCTCTCTTTTCTCCCATGCATGAATGAATGTTTACATTGTCTTTGAATGTGTGTGTGTGTATTTTAAGCTATGAAATATGTTTTGGTATGATGCTTATGTTCTATGGAACCATAGTGTTACATTATATGTTCAAATGATGCCTAAAATGTTTACATTGGTTTGCTTGAATGTGGAAAGACCAAGAACCTTTTATCTTCGATGAGGATGAGCCAAAAGCCCTTAGAAGTGGTTGAGACTAAGAGAAAATCTCTCAAGAGCAAGGCTTAGTTCAAGACCTTTGAAAAAAAGGGTGAGGCAAATCCAAGAACCTTGAAAAAAGGGGGTGAGGCTACTCTATTCATTTGGCAAGCCTAACTATATTATGTGTGCTTTGTGAAAATGCCAAAAATGTATATTGCATCATTTTCTATAGTAATATGCCATGTATGTATCCTTAAGACTTGTATAACATTTTTTATGCATGATTGAATGGGAGATGAGCCATTGGGATTCTTTGAATCTCATTCCCTCTTCTCCAATATCTTAATATGCTAGGTAGAGCAAATGAATAAAGAAATGGAAGCCACTAAGTGGGAAGATGAAGCCTTGAACATAAAGCTCTTACTTTTGTTTATGTTGTAACCAAAGGAAGGGCATATGATGTAATATTTTGATAGAATTGATAGACAATAAATGGAACATGTGTAATTATCCTAATAGATGATGTATGTATGAAATTTGATGATAAATAGAATGTATTGTACTTTTTGGGTATTGAATGGCCATTTCAAGTTCATGTTCCTTAGCATATGGCTTGAGGATGAAGGATGAGATTTTGTATTTTGACTTTCTACACCTTTAAGACAAATTTAGAGAGTCTTTTTGGGCCATTCTCACGTGCCCAAGTGGCCACAATAACTTCAGGAACTATTTTGCACACTTTTACACCATTAAAATGCATCAAAATGACCTAAATGGCATCTTATGACACAATCTGACCAAATGAAGGAATTTCTCCATGAAACTTGTCAAACATGTAAAGCTCATTAACATCTTTTTGGAAACCTAAAGTGCAGAAAAAACAGAGCTCTATAGAATTAGTTATGAATTTTCAAAGTTGGGATTTTCAATTGATTCTAGTATGTGCACTGTTCATTTTAGCAGGTTTGTGTTCTGTGTCATCCGATGGGCAAATGGTATCCAATGCTTGTGAAATTTTATAAGCATAAACTAGAGATTATAAGATTTCTGTAGCCACTGAGACGACCTCATTTGGAGGTTTGAGCAAAGAGTTATGCAATTTTGAAGTTTGCTATCAGTAGCAGTAGCGCTCCCTGAGTCTAGTCACTGTTCCATAAATTTATAATAGCTAAAAGTATCTGTTTCTTTCTGTAATTATTTTTATCATAAATTTAACATCTTTAGCTTTCAAGAATAACTGAATTTTTATGATTTCAATTTTTATAGAATTAGTTATGAATTTTGAAAGTTCATATCAGTAATATGAACCAGTAGCCCAGACAATAGCTACCTTGGTGCCTTTTTGGATGTCAAATGTTCTCTCCTTAATGATTCATGAGCTAAAATTATTTTTATCATAAGGTAGATATCTAGGGCTTTCTAGAATGGTAAATTTTGTTAGATTTAGATTTTTTTGGATTTAGTTATAAATTTTCAAAGTTGTGACAGAAAAACTGAAAAATCTGACCATGTCTAATTCGTGGAAATTGGTGTGTTTCACCCACTTATATGAGTTCTAAGCCACTTTCTTAAATGGTTTTGAATTGTATTAGTGTAATTAAATATGATAATAAGTTTAATGAGTTCCCTTGGTCCATAAAATGCCAAACGAAAAATTTATCTACTACACAACGCAAGAAAATGTAATATCTTTATGTCTTTTTCTTGAGAATTCCTATGTTTCATGGATTAAAACCTAAATATGAATCATGGTATGATGGTGTTACATACCTCATGTACTAAGAGAACCATAAGGAGATGTTATCAAAATTTGCTTTGTTAAGTTGTATAAGTTTTCATTAGTAATGAAGCACACTCTAAGAATGGGATAAAAGCCATACCTTTTAGATTTATAGAAAACTTATGTGTTAACCCTAGCTGTTGAGCCGATTAAATTGTGGAAATTTTTCATAGTTAAGTATGATGGATGTTTCTAAGCATTGTTGTTGGATGTACAATAGAGTAGAGAGTAATCATTAAAGGATTACATGAGGATTCTTTATGGGTGTGGAAGAGTTTGTTAGGTTTGTAAATCAACTAGTTGTATTTAAACAAGAAAGGATGTTTAGATGTCCTTGCATAAAATGTAAATGTATATGGTATCATAAGTTAAATTAAGTCAGGATGTATTTGTGTTTTTTTTAAAAAAAGGAAGTTTATGCCTAACTATTACTATTATCATAGTCATGGAAAGGAATGTCCTCCGTTAGCTTTAATTGATGTTGGCATACATATGGATTTTAATTTGTATGAGAAAATGGTTATGGAAGCAGCTAGGGTGTTACTTGAGCACAGATGCGACATGTTTAAGGACCCTAATCCAAATTTTGCAAAGTTTTATGACATGCTAAGCACTGCACAAGTTTTATGTCAAGATGGATGTAAGAATCATACAGTGTTGTCAGTGACTGCGAGATTATTGAGTATCAGATTATAACATTCTTTAGGCGTGTACTAATGAGATTGTTGCATTGATAATCTTACTAATTATTCAATGCCTGATAACTTGTACCAAATCAAAAAATTAGTGTCAAAACTAAGCTGTAGTTATCAGAAGATTGATTCTTATAATAAGGGATTTATATTGTATTATGGTGATGCAATCAATGAAAACACCATACTCTTCTAGCCTATCATTTCCATTTCAAGAGCTTGGCTTCACACCATCACATGAAAAAAAGATATATTTAATTTCATTTAATCGCATTACGTAAGACTTTAAAAATTCATCTTATACTCCATGGACTACATAAACTCATTAATATCATTCTCTACCCATAACACATCCATACAAGTCATAAACATTATAAAACATCTCATACATCTCGGGTTTGGCTTCATGCATAAGAAAAACAAAGGTTTGGTCTCGGGTTCACTTTTCATATTTTTGATATAAACTTTGAAAATTCATAACTAATTTTAGAAAAATCAAAATCATGCATATGATAGCTTTCTAGGAAGATGTGAATGTTAATTAAAGATTAAAAAGAGTTCTAGACTAATGCAGTGGCATTTAGCCCATAAAAACTAATGGAACAGTGCCTAAGGCCAAGCTACATTACTGGTACTGTTATGCAACTTCAAAAATTTGGTTCTCCCTCTACAAAATTCCAAATGTGGTGATCTTAGTGGCTGTGGAAAGATTATGATATTTAGTTTATGTTTATAAAATTTTATACACATTTAATTTTATTTGATCTATGTGTGACACAGAAATATAAACTAATCATATGAATAGTACTGCTACCATTTCAACAGAATTTTTTTAATTTTGAAAAATCATAATAAATTTTTTAGAGCCCCAAATTGAGTGCTCTTTGGGTTTATGAAAAATTCAAGATGAGACTATATTCATGCCAAATTACATGGGAAAATTCGTCCATTTAGTCAGTTTGGGGTTCAGCTCACAATTTAGTTATTTTTTTAGGTTCAAAATGGTTCTTAAGGCACTAAATAGCTCCTTTCTCATTCCATAGCCACTTGAGCACATCCCATAGTACAAATACAACCTAGGGAAGCATGTCAAAAGGTCCAAATCCTCATGGAGCTAATTCTCACTGTGCCACTTGCTATCATACATAAGCATATCATATCACATAAGGGCTCCTTGGTGACAAAAGCATACATATTGATTCATGTGGTCCTAAAGTAGGTACATACATCATATTTACATACATTTAAATGTGCTTAAGCATCTACATAACACATACATCATATGATTACATCATTTGATATCAATATGTCAACAAAATGGCTAATTAGCTACTCCTTTGCCAAAATATTGGTCTTCAAGGTTATGGGCCCTCATTTTTTGAACCACTTGGCTCACCTAGACATGGTTAGATATTTGAGAGAGAAGAGTGAGATTTTAAGAATCTCAATAGCTCTTTACCCTTCAAACATACATAATGGATGCTAAAATATGTCAAAGAATGCATGTATGACTTTAGGCTACTAGTGAACATACATAAAGCACTTTCATGATCATAGAAACTCATACATATCATACATAAGCTATCAAGGGTATTGGTCTAGCCTCACCCATTTGCTTTAAAATTTTTGGACTTGCCTCACTTATTTTCAAGGGGTTTTTGACTAAGTCTTACTCTTCTTGAGACTTTTAGCTTTGTCTCATCCAATTATAGGGATTTTTGGCTCATCCTCATCCTTGTTAAGGGACTTTTGGCATCACTATACCCATTTAAGCTAAAACACATTCATAAAGCATATTTCAAGAATATTATGGTACCATAACATGTAGGTAATGGTTAAAAACATTTTCATAGCATAAACATACATACAAGTACTCAAAGGCAAGCAAACATCCAAGGTGTGAATGAGGGAAACATTAGAAAGCTACATTTGAAGCAAGAAAGCAAACTTTTTCCTTAATTACTCTTCCCTTCTCTTGACCACACACTTGCAAAGAGGTAGACTTTGATTCCTTTGGCCTAAACACACCAAATAGGACACCATTATATCATGGAAGCAAGCTCTAGTATTACACATACTCTATATGAAACTACTTTGTCCTATGGCTACATAATGGTTCTATACAAGACCTAATGATGCAACTATGGGAATTTATAATCTTGACTCTATTTTCTCCTTTAATCTATGAGTCTTGACTCCATTTAGACTCATTGAAGTCATTACACATTCATTTTTAGGGGCATAGCTATAAGTTGCTTTTTTATGTCTCATTATGGAGCCTACACCTCTCACAATCTAGGCTTTCTACATTTTTTTCAAGGCTTCCTTTGATATTCTTCCATCATATCTACTCCTATTCTAGGCTTACAAAATTTTAAAACACTCCCTAGATGCTTTGGATGGTCTATACTGAGACATGAGCATGGTATAGAGCCCATGGACTTTTTCAATTTTTCTTGAAGGGAATGGCTCATATGCAACTTCTTAGAGGTCTAAGGGACTCATACCATGTCTTATATAAGCCTAATTATCCTTAGGAAAAATTAGATTTTACTTTTTGTCTCAAAACCCCAAGATTCACAAACTTGGTTTTCTTGATTCTCTTTTTTATTCCAATGGATCAATCTTACTTCTCACCCTCCTAAACACTTGTTTCTTTCTTACAAAGGTTTGAATTCATCTCCCTCTATGAAAGTTAGGTCTGACTGAAATTACACTAAAGAGAAGCATCCAAGAAAAAACAACCATTAAAACTCAAGAAGCTTACCTTGTTTGCTTGCTTTTCCAAGGAACTTTCACTTGCTACAAGTTTCTTCTTCTAAAGCTTCCTTCTTTTACTTAGGCTAACCTCAAAACAGCATCATATTAGCCTCCAAAACAAAGGAAAAAGAGAAAGGAAAGTGGAGAAGAGAGTGAATATGAGAAGAAGTAAGGAAAAGGGCAAAAATCCTCACCTTTTCCATAAGTTATCTTCCCCCTCTCTCCTCCTCATTTGTGTGTCTTCTAAGATCTCTTAAAATTCTATTTTCAAGTGTCCAAAATGTTGGTGAAGAGGGAGTTAAAGAGGAACATGCTTTAAGAAGCTAAAGAGTCACTTTATGTACTTTTTAACTTTGTATTTTATTCCCTTTTTATTGGTTCCTTTCATTTTGGTTCAATTCAACTCCTTTTTTAAATTCGTCTTTTCCATCATAATATTTAGGCTTTCAAATTTATAAATTGGCTTTGGTTTCACTCAAAATTAATTCAAAACTATTCTAAATCATTCGATCAACTGACGGCCGAAATCGCTTATAGGAGAGATTTTAACTGTTCTAGAAGTTTTCATGATTTTCAAGGCCGTTGAGAATCTCAAAAAGCTCAAATTTTTCATTTAAAAAGCCATTCTATGAGTTTTTCAAAATTGCTAAAAATTACGAAAATATCCAAACTTTTTTTCACAAACTTTTTTAATTCATCTGGCTTGGATTTCTGGGCAACTCAAATATCAAATCCTTATTTTTTTATTATTTAAAATTTTATCCTAATTTTATTTGGCCTCCAATCATTCATTTCAGAGGACTTGCTTTTATAACTGGCTTATTTCGTTGTTTTTATGAAAAACTAGATGTTACAATCAATGGTAAAGAATGTTGAATTTGTAAGGAAGCAAAATTTAGGAAGGCAAGAGTAAGAAAACGGAGGTTTAAGGAGGTTTTCAATAGACAAATGTGATATTTAACAATTATTACATAACTTTAAAAATTGTTTGCATCTAATGCCTTAGCTAAGTATATAAGATGACATTATGAAAATCGTCATGACAAAAGTGTGTTGTCGCATCCATCATATGGGAATGCTTAGAAACATTTTGATTAAACTCATCCTGAATTTGCATTAAAGTCGAGAAATGCCAAGTTTGTGGTTTGTGCTGACAATTTTACTCTATTTAGTTTAAGTTCCAAGTCATACTCTTGTTGGCCTATAATCGTTACTCTATATAATCTTCCACTTGCCATGTGTATGCAATAAAAAAGATGTTTTTAACAATAATAATACCTAGGCTCCATAATTGAAAGAGTAATATTGATGTTTTCTTATAACCTTTAATTGGTGATTTGATGTTGTTTTAAAAGCAGGGTGAATAAATATATGACATTTTTATGAAACAAAATTTCAACTTATAAGCTACTCTTATAGGGACTATCAATGATTTTTCAACTCACGATATGCTAAGTCATTGACAAGTAGTGGGGAGATTGGGGTATCCCATTTGCATGAGTTGTTTAAAAGCATTCCAATTTAAGAATAGAGGAAAAACTTGTTACTTTGATTGTCATTAGCAATTCTTGCCAATGAATCATTCATTTCATCAAAATAAACAAAATTTCATAAAGAATAACACAGACTTCATAACCACCATTAAGGTATTTAGGAGAAGAATTGCACGAACAAATTAAGAGATTTCCTAAAATAATAGAATTTCCAAACCTATATTTGGAATGGTATGGTTAGAACCATAATTAGGCTAAATGTAATATTTTTTGGGACCTTTCCTATTGGCATAACCTATTGAATCCATATAATATATATGTAATACTTATGAAAGGAAATGTAATATACGTTTAATGCATATAAAAGGAAATGTCTTTCAAAATGTGTTTAACATAATGATAGATGTGAAAAATAAGACAAAAGACAATGTAAAAGCAAGATTAGACTTGGCTATATATTGTAAATGGCCTACCTTACATATGAAGGACAGAAACAATGGTAAAAATGGCAAAACTCAAGGTAGCATACATATTTTATACGGAACAAGAGTGTGTAATATATGAATGGGTTAAAATTTTAAAGTTTCCATATAGTTATGGATTCAAATTGAGATGTTGTGTTGATGTGAAAAGTTACACTTTAATTGGAATGAAAAGTTATAATTATCATGTTTTCATGGAGAAGCTACTACGAAGAGAAAGATTAAAAATAAAGCACATGTTGAAGGCTTCATTTGTGAAGCATATATATTTAAGGAAACTTTAACTTTCTATTCTTATTATTTTGAATTACATGTTCACTTAAAAATTAGGAGAGTTCCTCTAAATAATGATGGTAAGAAGCATAATGATCATCCTTCTATCTTTATCTTCAACTATCTTGACTAGCCTCATGGAAAAGCTACTTACAATTTGCATTATCTTACTAATAACTAGGCTAATGTTATAACATTGTATGTTCTTTTCAATTATCCAAAGGTTAAACCTTTTCTCAAGTAAGATTCACTCCTAATTTGATTAAATATACAATTATCCTTTTAAATATAATATTCTTACTAATTAGGGTTAATCCTTCCATGATATAATGCAGTTTGTATGTTAAGGTATTACTTTTTATGAACCATACTCTGCCTAATGAGGAGGTTGACAAGCATATTTCATTTAAATTTCCTAAATGGTACAAAACTTCATAAGTTCATATGAATTTCTTAAAAGGAAGTTATAAATTCACAAAACTAAACTTCTTATATTAGGTTTCAATAATGTTGTTTGTATTTTGATTAGGCTTTAAACTCTTTAAATGGGATACAAGATGTTTTGTTAGGTTCTTTGGCTTGGGATCCTTTAAGGCTTATGCATACATGGGGTCAATAGTCTGTCAATGATTATAAATTTTACACAGCCACTTGGGCAGAAGAAAGGGAGACAAACAATAGTGTAGTTTTTCTAAAAGGAACTAGTCATGGTCAAGTTGAATTCTTATATCATGATGCATTGAAAGAAATTATACAGAGTTTACTAACCTGCCCATTAAGCGTTTAACACTTTTCAATTGCAAGTAGTATGACCCTACTAATCGGGGGACTCTAGTTTGTTCAAAATGTAATATTATGGACGTTAAGGCAAAAGACACATACAAGGGCAATGATTTTTTTTTAATCTTTTCCCAGCAAACCTATTAAGTGTATTTTACATTGTATTTCAAATCAATACCTAAAAAAAGGGTTGGTTATTGTGATTAGGATGAAAATGAGGAATATGATTGATGCCCTTAGTGATGATAATCTAGATTTGCCATTCCAAGATGAGCCTAACCATTCACCTCAATTAGTTAAAAATGACCTTGGTGAGTAAGATCTAAAGAGATAACACAAGTCAAAGTAATGAGATGGACAATATACATATTGGCTCTTTTGTTGATGAAACTAGTGAAACAATAGAAAAAAATGATGAAATATTAGATGATAAACTATTAGATAGTGATTCATTTAAAACTAAAGAGGATCCCCTTAATGATTATTATTTAGCAGGTGATTGATACAATTCAGTAAATTATTATGATTAGTACTTAATAATTTGTTTAACTTACATGAATTGTTTATTAATACTTACTTCTAAAACATTTTATTGTTTTCTATTTTAGATGTCAAACGGAGGATGCAACAAGGGTGGATGATATTATACTAGTAAGAAAGGCAAAAGGAAAGCTATGCAGTAGTCTAAGTTGACTCAGATACCATTAGCAATTGCACAAATTTTATCACCTCCTTAGCTATCTCCACATGTTGCATCATTTTTTCCCCTTCACTTGCACACATTCAAATACCACTCAATCAGTCTACTTTTAATAGTCTAAAAGGACCTTCTACACATATTTCAAGCATAAATGTGATTGGCTTATCTTCTCATCCTTTTAATTATGAGCCAGGGTCAAGATTGGGTGATGGATGACTGGTTATTGGACATCATGTTATTGATGAGTAAAAATCCAATTAGCACCTTTCCTTTTTTGTATTGTAATTGTTACTTTATGTATACTTTTCTCATATAATTCTCTCTATTTCGTAAGTTTTATACATATGTTGAACTAGTTACTACATTGTGTCAAATCGTCTATAGCAAGTTTAAGCATGGATAGCCAGAATTTACAAAAGTCACTTACGCTTTCAAAAACCTACGATTTGTGCAGTTTAAGGTAAGTTAATTCCATAACTCCTTAGGCATTATGATAAGCATAATTGATGTGTTGCTATTATTCTTCAACTAATCAACTTTTCTTATTTTTAATGCAGATACTGTGTGCTTGGGATTTGTGTATTGAGTGACAGACTTGTGAGATATGGAGGAAGAAGTGTAGCATTATAATGCATGCATTCTTTATTCGCAATGGAAAAATCAAAGGCAAATGTGTATTTGAAGTAGCTCGATTTGAGCTAGATGAGTATTGACAAAGTGATGAGTTCAAAGCTAAGTCTATGTGTAATAAGGCAAATAGAACTATAAATACTTGAGGATGCCTACATAGAGAATGACATACGCCAATATCAAAGGATAAGAGAAGGATAGTAAACATTCTTTGAATATACTAGTTTTATTAGATTAACATTTATATTATTTTAATTGATATAATTCTAACATATTTTATCTAAGTGTTGTAAGAAGTGGAGTTAGGTAGAAAGGTTCAAATCCTTGAGGTATTCAAGAGGATCCAATACAATTAGAAGGAAGGAAGTTGGATTGGTAAAAAGGCCTCTAATACTTACATAAGTCATTACTAGTTTATAAATAAGATTGTTACTGTATGATAAGTAAATAATTAATTTGTTTATTTATTTGATATGTTAGCTTTCTAGATGGCATGTTTACTTTGATGATTATATGCTTATATTATGTATTTAATATTTACTTATTTTTTGTTAATGTAGAGCTAGTATAAGTAGATGAGGCATATTTAAGACTCGAAGTCAGATGACACTAACTCTTCTATAATGCTCAAGGTTGTAGATGGAAAGAATAAGAGACGCCATGCACATGAGTTTGGGTCAAAGATTGGTCTTCTTAGTTCTAGTGGCACATGAAACTTTGGACACAAACTTGGTGAGCTTTCTTAAGTTTAGAGTCCTCTTTTGAAAAGAAATTAGAGAAGCTATCACAAAAACTGATTGAACAAGCCCAATGAGGCAAGTCTTGCCAAGGTCATTGCTCAAATGCAAAAGACTTAAGAAGCCAAGATGGATAACTTAATGAAAAAGATTATGTCTCACATAAAGATAAGCATCGAGAGTAGGCACTTCTTAGCCTCAACCTTCTCATGATGGTGGTAGCGATGGTGATGGTGATGATTAGGATGATGATGAGGATGATGAAAAATGATTATAAGATTGTTATTTATGTGACATTATTATGGCTTTATAATTTGCAACTTTATGATTTTGAGCATAATTATCTTAGGTTTAATTTACTTTATAACATTCTTAACACATTTACTACTTATCTAATAACGTTTTCTTTGCATATAATGCTTTGTTATTAGTTAGTTGCATCTAAAATTTGTATTTCTTGGTTGTTAAAACAAAAGTCACTTGTTTAAATTGGGGTTGATGGCTAAATGCAATGTAAATAATAAAAAATTAGCAATATTTTCGCAAAATTTTTTAAGGAGATTATTGTAAATTCAATTTTTTTAGGGTGTTTTTATGGTATTTTACTATGAGAAGATTTTTTTTTTGGGTTCTTGCAATAAAGAACTGTGAGGATGCAAGAAAATTTTGTAGCATTCTCGTAAAATTTTTTTAAAAAAATGTTGCAAATTCAAGTTTTTTGTGTTTCACTATATTTTACTATGAGAACATAAAAAAATTCAATTTTTGTGTTCTCATAGTTAAAAAAAATGAGAACATGATAAAAAATTTGTAACATTCTTGTGGAATTTTTTTTTGAAAGTGCTACAAATTTGATTTTTTTTTGTTCTTGTGGTATTTTATAGTGAGAACGCAAAAAAAAATCATTTATTTGTTCTTGCAAAAAAAATCCATTAGATCACTAGAAAAAATTACCAAAATATTAATTTTTTAATGTTCTCACAACATTTTTTTGAGATTCTCATGGTAATTTATTGTGAAAACACAAAGAATATCTTTTTTTTTTTTGCATTCTCAAAGTACAATTCCATGAAAGGGGAAAAAATTGCTTATCATTCTCATAGTAAAATACTATAAGAATTATGCAAGAAAGTTACAAATTTTATCACAACTTTTAATAATATTTTACAAAAAATTTTTAATATTGTCATGAAAATTTTCTATAAGAAAATTATTTTCATAAAAAAATTCTATAAGAATTGTTGATTCCTATTGTTATTTTTTTTATGACCAAAAATCCACAAGAAAATAAATTTTCATGAAATTTTGAGGCTTTTCTCATTAAAAAAATTCTACGAGAATTTTGCTATATTCTTATAGTGTATCCTATTTGTGATGTTTTCTTAATTTCATCTTCCCTCCTTCTTAATGCAAGTTTTCTTAAAGTCAGCTATCTTTAACTTGATGCTAACTAACTCCTTAATATCAATTAGATGCTATCCACTAATTCTTCAATGTTATTGCTAAAAGTTTACTCAGTCAATCAATGTTCGTCACTAATCATTATCAACTAAATCCTTAAATCAGCACTATTCATTGCTATTCAACTAACTCTCTTAATCCTTGAATTGTTACTAACTTTCTTGATAAACTAAATCCTTTAATTAACACTATTCATCACTAAAATATGCTGAGCTCAAATTTCTACAATATTCATTAATTTAAGTTATTTTCCTTGAATTAAGATAGTTCAACAACTAATTTCTGGGGTTGCCATTATTTCCTTTATTCATGTCTATCATCTAATCCTCAAATCCAACATTGTTCAATTGCTAAGTTCTTAATGGCTTGTTATTCTAGGTTATATCTATTCCATATCCAGCTTTATATCTTTTTTAGCACTAATATTTCCTCCACCTTTGACAAATCACTTCATATGGGCACTTTTGTAACCCCTCTATGTAATTATTTCCTGCTTCTCTTATGATCAAAAGCAATTATCTCCTTTCTTAAGTGCACATCACCTAAAAGGGGTACATGCCATCTAAGATAGTTGCCTTTGTCATGTTGATATGTTTATAATATTTTGCTTTATTAGAAGTGGTGTTATATATAGTAACAAGATAACTAAGACTAAACAACTAAAGCTAACTTAGTCTTATACATATCTCTATACTCAAAAGTGCAGGCCCTAAGTGCCTGAGAGAAGTTTGAAGGTGGTTTTCCTATTGCATTAGAAATGCTTGGAACTCTGAAGGTGGCTTTTTGCCTTATATTTGGATACCTTTTCCATCGTAACCTTAATTAGCATATCTAACCTTAAGGAAAAGTTTTGCTTGATAAGTCTTTATGCTGTTGCAGGATAAAATAGTTAGGGAGAGATCAATGGTCTTCTATGTGCCTTATGTGCCTTTGCAATAACTTACTTTAGATAGCAAACTCCTACTAGATGGTCACTAGTGGGGGTCCAATAACATTGATGCAATTTTGTGTTCCTTTCTCCTTGTTAAGGAGCATACTTGAAGATCTATGGCTGCTTGGTTAGTTTTCTCCCACAGTTGGAGTGGAAGCTAAACTTTTAAGTGAGCTACCTTGACTTTTCTGCCCATTGCTTCTCCCTAATGTTGTGGAAGCTCTATGTGAAAAGACTTCCTCATTTGATCCTATAGGAAGACCTTTGTGGTTTCCTCTCAAGAATGTCACATTTCTTTTGTAGTTTTTATACTACCAAAAATTTTTAAAAATTACATAAATAATAAGACTGAAGTCCTTTTTTTTTGGGATATGGTGTTTCTTTCTATTTCGTGAACTTCTTATAAAAAATCTTTTACTAGCTTGGTCCAACACAAGGCCAACTAATCTTATCTTGTCCAATGTTAACTCTTAACATATCGAAGTAGCATCTAAATGCCTTAATGATTGCATTTGCTGGCTTCTAAGATCTCATGACTTTCCAAGGGATTCTTTGCATTTTCCTAATTAGACACTTCACTTTCTGATATATCCTTTCACATGTTGTGTCTTATACTTTTAGCCTTATTTTTTTTTCATTATATAAGAAGGATCAAGGATTTTTCTTTACCATAAAGATTATTATGGGGTTTGGAAATAAGTTGAAGCGGTTGACCATCAACACCTTTCTTTCTTTTAATCCAGAAAAATAAGTGGGTTGATTATATGCATAATTTGTATTGTTCTTAGAAGAAATGAAGCATTGTTGATTAATCTTTATAGCGAAGGTTGATCTCTTCACCTATGCATCTTCAGAGGTCTTTGTTTGCTTCTTAAAGATGTACCAATGTGGATTTAACTTTCTTCTTTTAATGCCTCATAATTTGTCCCTTTGGTTTCTTGTGATTTTACCTTTGTTAGTAATACAAGATTGTTTATGTTTTTTCTTCGGATTAGTCTTAATATGATTTTAAGCCTATAATATATTTTTTATATTTCTTGTTCATCCAATATCCTTTTTCCTTTCAAGGTGGTCTCTTGTAAACATGATTTGATGTAATAACCTCTTTCCTTTCAAGGTAATCTTGTAATCTATGTAAATAATAAAAGATATCCAAAGTTTCTAGTATCCTCTTTCCTTTCAAGGTAATCTCTTAAAGTTGTTCATAGATTTCTTGAGAAATTTCCTACATCTCAAGATTGTAATTATTATAGCCTTCCTTGGCAACCACTTTGTGTCTCTTATGACACATGTAACTTTTTTAGATTTTCTATTTTTAAATGCCCTAGCTATATAAAGGGTAAGATAAACCTTTTTTGTAACTAAGAGGGGTTTTCCACACATGAAAGTAGTTAATAATAAGCTATTTGATGTTATCAACTGTCAAGGCTTTAGTTCCTTCCAACATAGTGGATGTGTTTGTCCACTACTTCCTCTTCTTAGAAGGAACTAAATTCTAATAATTGGTATTGTTAGCGATAGTTGTCACTCTATTTATCCCCCTTGAGACTGTTCTTAGATGATAGGGAATAAATGAAGGTGGTGGCTCTACAACTACTACTCATTATTTGGGGCAAGGTTATTAAGTAGAAGCTATTGTGCTAAGCAGTTTCTCCATCTAAGCTTGTTGATACTATTCAAGCTCTTTAGATCACTTTCTACTGGTTTTTCTAATCAATAGCTTTTCTTGCATTACTAATCTTGTATAAACCTTTGTGAGCTTATAAAAGATGTATTTGTAAATCATATTTTAAAAGTTTGAGTCTTTGTAATTTCTTTAGCCAAGAATGTATAAAAACATTTTTTTAAAAAATATTTGTAATAAGTGCATCTCTGAAAGATGTATTTTTGCAAAGCATGTAAAAGATAAATCTTTTTTTCTAAAAAGATGCATATTGTAAATAACTAAGTTGTACCAAAAATCATGCCTTTGAAAAGATGCATTTTGCAAATTAAAAATATTAATTTTATAAATAGGTTGTGTTTTTTGAAAAGATGTAAACAAGAAGTGACTTTAATCTTTTGATCAATTCTTGTAGATGAGTGTACCTTTTTTATTCAAAAATTTTTTTCCTAAAGTTTGGTGGGTTGCTATGAGCTCTTTTTTCCTAGACTTCTATTCTGTGACTGAAGTACCTTGAATATTGTTAAAAGTGCTTGCTTGATGTAACATCCGATTTCTTCGTAAAAGTAAAAAATGGGCCAAATATAAAAAAAAGTCCCCTAAATAGAAAGATACAATACCAAATAAAATCAGGATAAAATTTTAAATAATAAAAAATGAGAATATAAGGCTTAAGATGCCCAAAAACCAAAGCCAGAAAAAGCTAAAAAAATTTGCCAAAATAAGTTGAGGCATTTTCGTAATTTCTGAAAATTTTAGAAAATTCACAAGAGAGCTTTTTAAATAAAAATTTTAAGCTTTTTAGGGTTCTCAGAAGCATTGAAAATTATGAGAACCCCTAGAACAGTTAAAACCTCTCCAATAAGTGATTTCGGCAAAGGGTTAACCAAAACTTTGACTGAATAATTCGGAATAGTTTTAAATTCAATTTACATGAAACCAAAGGCATCTTATAAGTTAGAGGACCTAAATTTTATAATGGAAAATATGGTTCTAAAAAAGGAGTTGAAATGAGGTCAAACGAACAAACATGGTTTAGAGACTAAAATGAAAAGTTAAAAAAGTGGGTTAACTTTATCTTTTTGGCTCCTTTATATGTTCAGCCACTACTCCAGCCCTTAATCATGTTTTTCTAGTTTGAAATAAAGATGAGAGATAGCCAAGGAGAATGCACAAGAGGAGGGGGAAAGAAGAAGAAAGACAAAAAAAAAGATAAAAATCCAAGACTATCTCATGCTTCTTCCTTCCCTAGCCATGTCCTTCCCTTTCTCCTATCTTTTTCCATGATTTTGCTACACTATTGAGGCTGAAATAGGGTTGATTCAGTAGGAAGAGGAGAGAAATTGATGGGAAGCTTAGAAGCTTAGAAAGTACTCTTGAAGAAACTTGAAACCAAGGCAAAGTAGCATAGCTTTCCTTGCTTCTTCTTACTCAATTTTCCTTGAGGTGTTTCATCTAGAATTTGACCCAATTAGAAGAGAATTAATTCAAGCCTTAGCAAGTTAGAAATGGAGGTCTTAGAGTAAGAGATGTAGGATTATGCAAATGGAATCAAAAGAGAAGCAAGAAAATTCAAGATTGTGAACTTTGGGGTTTTGAGATAAAGAATAAAATCTAATTTTTCCTAAGGGTAATTAGGTTTATGTAAGACATGACATGAGTCCTTTAGACCTCTGGGAAGTTGCATATAAGCCATTCCCTTCAAGAAAAATTGCAAAACTCCATGAGGTCCATACCAATGCATAGTCTTGGCCAAAACCGAACTATACACCTAGGGAGTGTTTTAAATTTTTCTAAACCTAGAATGGGACTAGATATGATAAGAGAGCACCAAAGGAAGCCCTAAAATAAATTTAGAAACCATATCTTGTAAGATAGAGGCTTAAGTTCTATTTTAAGACATTAAGAAGCAACTTGTAGCTAGACTCCATGAAATAAATTTATGATGATTCCAAGGAATTTAAATGGAGTCAAAAGACCTAGAATGAATTAGAAATGGGAGCCAATATCATAAATTCTAATGGTTGCTTCATTATATCTTGTATGGAGCTATTATGGAGACATATGAGGAAGTAGCCATGCATTGAGCTTGCATAAGGATAAAGCTTGTTTCTGTGAGTAATTCATGTCTTATTTGATGTGTCTAGGCTAAAAGAATTAAGTGCCACCCAATTCCATGAGCTTGGCCAAAAAAGGGAAGATAAATTCAAGGAAAAAGTGTATGGCATTGGCTCTAAAGTAACTCTTTAACCTTTTTCCCATATATTGTTAGATGTTTCTTGTCTTTGGGTGCTTGTATGCTTGTTTGTGCCATGAGAATTATTTCTAGCTATTGCCTACATGTTATGGTACCATGATGTTATTAAAATATGTTTTATAAATGTGTTTTGGCTTGAATGGGTATAGCGATACCAAAAGCCCTTTAATAAGGGTGAGGATGAGCCAAAAGTCCTTAAGATTGGGTGAGATAAAGCCAAAAGTTTCAAGAAGAATGAGACTTAATCAAAAGTCCCTGGAAAATTGGTGAGGCAATTCCAAAAGTCCCAAGGAAAATAGGTAAGACTAAACTAATGCCCTTCAGAGCCTGTGTATGATATGTATGGTTTTCTTGAACATGGAAAGTTCTTTATGAATGTTTACTAGTAGTTTAAGTTGCTATGCATGTATTCTTAGGCTTGAAAATACATTCATTATATATGTTTGAAAGGGTAAAGAACTATTGAGATTCTTTAAATCTCACTCTTTCCCTCCATATGCTTAATTATGCCTAGGTGAACCAAAAGGACTAAAGTATGGAGGCTAACCACTTTGAAAAGCAAGACTTTGATAAGGAAATAGCTAAATAGTTGTTTTAATGACATATTGATGTCAAGAAACATATTCATATGATGAGATGTAACCACTTGAACAAATTTGAACATATATATTTATGATGTAGGTATTAATCTTGAAGCCATATGTATGTAAATGTGAGATTTTGCCACCTATATAATAGTATGTCTATGTGTATGGACGTAAGTGACATGGTAAGTTTGAGCTCCATGATGTTTGGGGCCATTTGAGATGCTTTCTTAGGTTGTTTTTATACTATGGGATGTGCTCAAGTGGCTATGGTATATTAAGAAGACCATTTGGTGCCTCTTTGACCCAATTATAATGCTAAAAGTGATCAAATTTTAAGCTAAACCACAAACTAACCAAATATACTAGTCTTGGCATGAAATTTAGCACCCTTATAAAGCTTAACTAGACCTTTTCATAAAGTTAAAGAACACTTAATTTCAAACTCTAAAGAATTTATTATGATTTTTCAAAGTTAGAAAAATTTTGCATAGCACTGTTCATATAGTGAGTTTATATTTCTATGTCACACATGGGCCAAATGATGTTCAATGTTCATGAAATTTTATAGCCATGAACTAGATAGCATAAGCTTTTTATAGCCACTGAGATTACCCCACTTGGAGCTTTGTAGAGAGAGAACCAAATTTTTAAAATTACATGATAGTACTAGTAACATATTTTAATCTGTTATTGTTCTATCAATTTCTGTGAGCTAAACGCCACTGCATTGGTCTAAAATTATTTTTATTCATTATTTAACATCTAGAGATTTCTAGAATGATATGGTTTGCCAGATTTTGAATTTTTTAGAATTATTTATGAATTTTCAAATTTTATATCAGAAACCTATGATAGCAGACCTGGTAGTTAGACCTTTGATATTATTCTATTATTTTCCTTAGTCCAATTGATGTTTTCGTGGTCTAGAATGATTTTTATCCTTTAGTTGACATTTAGAGCTTTCCAAAAAGCTATCATTTGCTTGATTTCAATTTTTCTAAAATTAATTATGATTTTTCAAAGTCCATATCAAAAAATTGGAATAGTAAACCCAAGAGTAAACCTTGAATTTTCTAATTTATGATGCCAAACCCGAGACTCTTGGGATATTTTGTGATGTTTTTTATTTATATAGATGTGTTATGGATGGAAAATGATAATGATGAGTTCATATAACACACGAAGTATGAAATGAGTAAATGGAGCCTTATGTAATGCAAATTAATACATTCAAATATATGGATTTTCCTGCAAAGTGTATAAAATTTAGCTCATGAGCTAAAAAGGTTAAGGTATTACACTAAAGGCTTTCATTCTTACTATGGTTGTAACGCAAGTGGTGGCACGTATTGATGAAAGTGTTTATGGCGACACTTGTGATGGTATCATGACTAGCATATGATTTAACAATATGACCTCACATCATTACAAGTATACTAGCCATAGCAAGTAATAGACTTGAGTATTCAAGCATCAAATCTCACATGAAAAGCTATTCTAATGTTATTTGGCAAGTAGTCTATGGAAAAGTTAGGTTTACAAGAAATAGAGTTAGTTTAAATTAGTATCCTAACTAATCTAGTTGCAAATAATCTTGGGAATAAAGTTAACTAACCTAATCCTATCCTAAAATCTAGACTCAACCCTAATCAGAGAGCATAGACAACCTAAACTCTAAAACTAGAATGTACATTGGCCGAAGAAATGAAAATAGATTTATTATCATTACTATTGACATTTAGGTGGTAGATTTAATGTGTCAGAATTTCTGATGGATATACCTACCTACCTAGTAATTAGCTGAAGTAAATACACTCCTCACATATTTAAATCACCCTCACTTACCACTAGATGACAAGTAATTTAAGCCTAGTTCTATTAGAGGTTAATTTCACTATAATGCATCTCACTAATAACTCCTCAACACCATTACTTTTGCCAAGGTTCAATGTTAGTTATACACCAAGTTGTTTTCATTAAAGAAGCCTACAATTAGTGCTTCTCCTCACAACTCTCCCAAGATAGATTTATAGGCTAACTTTCTAATGAAATTCATAGCTATAAAATTTCCTTTAAGCATTTTATCAAACACTTATACTATGGTTAAAAGGTAATCACCTTACAATTGTGATCAACAATTTAATTAACCATAATGATCTAATTATTTTGTAACCTTCCTAATCAATTATTGTTACGGTTCTTCATTAAAATGATCACCCTAAGCTATTGTTTAGAAAGTATGAATCTAACAACAACTTGAATTACACTAATAATACTTGATCAAGACATAAAAAATTATACAATTATTATAAACACAATTAGCAACAATAAGTCACTATTGAAATTGAAATAGATAGAAAATTAGACCAACATATATTCTAAAATTAATACAAAGAAATGAAAAAAAACATAAAATAAAAGAAAATTTAGAGATACAAATGATTAAAAAGATTACATAAAGGATTAACAAAAGATTAAGCATAATAATCAACTAACCTTGAGGAAATAAAAAAAACTCCAATTTTCTTCAAGTATCAACATAACCTCTGAGAAAAAACTAAAATGCTCACTAAAAACTAGCCTAATAAAACTAAAAAATGGTTAAAAGCTCCCTAATTTTCAATTTTAAGAGCCAATTTATTATTGAAAAAAATAATATTTAGCTCAAAGTCATCATGGTGGAATTGGCACCTTGTCATAGTGAAAAAGTGATCAAGATTTAAAATATGAAAAGTTCTATACTGTAACGAAGATCCATTTGGTCGCAATGAGAAATCCTTGCTTATTATAGCATGGATTGATTTGACCATTGACTAAAAAGAAAGTTTGCTACAGTGAAAAGCTAAAGCTGGCCTTCCAAAAGAATTTTGCACTTCAGTCCCTAACTTTCTTGTTATCAACTCTTCAGTATGAAACTTCATTTATTTACACATCTATCCTACAAAATAAAAATTTAAACAACATAAGAAAAATTATTAAAAATAACCTATTTACAATTTAACACGTGATTTTTTAAAATACAAGACAACCACACAAATTGGGAACCTTAAGCTAAAACCAAATTTTCTCAAAATGTTGCAATTTAATCCTAATTTTTAAGATTTTTTACCAATATACTCTCAATTGCACCTAATGAACTAAGAATACAAATTAATGCTAGAATTGGTACAAAAGATCTTAAAATACATTAAAAACATTGATAAGTCCCATGTGTGTGTGCATGCATATTAAGGACTTATCACATACTCAAGGCTATGGCCTTGTTGAGGTTGTAACACAATGGTGCATACTTGGGGTTATAGCATTTACCCAAGTCATGGCGTGTGTGATCAACAAGGTACATACATAAGATTTGGCCTTTCTGCAGTGTATTAATCTCTTTTTATGGTATAGACTTGGATTCTTAGCTCCTTAGTGTAGTTTTTTCTTTCCCTAGTAAGTGGTGCAAAAATCATGTAACAAAGTTTGAAAATCATGCTAGTTGAAATCTATTTTTATTTGACATAAAATATTTTCTTCATTGAAATTGATTGATGTGATCATAGTTAAAAAACATTTTCAAAACCAGTTTGAAATATGGCCCATATGAAGTTTGGTCAAAATGCATTTTCCATGAAAAAAAGTGGAGAAGTAGCTGTTTTGAAGTCAAAGTTTCAAAAAGAGTTTGAAAACTCAACGAAACAAAGTTTTTGAAAACATAGTTTTTTCTTATGTAAGATCATTAAGATTGTAAGCAATCAAGATTGTTGGTATATTGTTTCCTCTCATGAGCGAGGTTGTCATTCTTGCTCAATGTTATGGTTTTCTTGCTTCCTTCTTATTCCTTTTAAGCAAAGTTTTTTTAATGAAGGGTGAAGTTATTCTTCTTATAAGCAATCAAGATTGTTGGTATAATTTTTCCTCTGACAAATGAAGTTGTCTTTTTCACTCGAAGTTATAGTTTTCTTGTTCCAAACAAGGTTATCCTTCTTATTCCCTTTGAGCAAGGCTTCAATTATGAAGGGTGAAGTTATCCTTCTTATTTGCCTTAAATAAAATTTTATAGGTGACAAGCAAGGTTATCCATCTTGTTCACTTTGAACTAGATTCTTCAAGTGAGATTATTCATCTTGCCTATAATACTTGCATAAATCTATAGTAACAAGTGAGGTTATACTTCTTGCCCTAGGTATTATAACTATAATTTTCCTATAAAGGGCAAGGCTATCCATCTTGCCTTTAATAAATATGTAAACTAAATATAGCTTTCCTATAACAAGCACGGTTATCCTCTTTGCCCATAGTATTACTTATAATTACATATAACATGCAAGGTTGTTTGTCTAATACTATGTTGTAATATGTAGTAACTTGATATGTAATGGTCTAGTATGGCAAGTAATAAATCTAGTAATAACATGAATTAAAAGTGAAATGAGCATCTACACAAATTTAAAACAAAATAACATAGGCTAGCCTGATAACCAAAAATCATTAAATTATATTAGAGTTAGATATCTATAACTTATCTAGAATTTCCATTATAATTGAGTTGAAGGAGGCTATCTAATTTGTCCATCACGATCTTCCAAAATAGAAAGATGAAAGAAAGATAGGATGCCTTTAAGTAGCATGCTAAATGTTTTTGATGTTTTGGATGGAATGAAAAGGGTAGATTGCAATTATAGACAAGGTAGGATAGCAAGAGGTGGTAAAAGTCAAGAGAGAGATGGTAATTTTGTATTAAGAGATCTACAGAGATATAAATACAAACAGAGCAAAGACTATAATTTGTTGAGTCTAAGCTGAACGTGTTCTAATGCTTTGTGTGCTTGATATTGCCTTCTTTCTTGTGAAACTATAAGGGTCTCTATTTATAAGTTTCAAAGGTGATGAGCTACTAGTGACAATTAAGTCAAGTTATCTAGTGGAATTATAGAAACCTTTTGATCAAGTAGTTTATTGTGTTGAAATTGTTTTGTTCAAAGCAATTTGAATAACTTATTATGTCCATTCCTTGAATGAGACCAAATGAATAATAACCATTGAGTGATCTGGGCTTTCTAAAATCAAGTTGAATTGGGTTGGACCAATATGAACTTTTATAATGGACAACACACATAACACTTGGAGGAATAAGTTATATATGAGTAATGTATACACAAATGCATTTTTACAAACATTTACAAAAAGTTATCACAATCTAATTAATTCATTACAAAAATTTTACCAAACCGCCAATTTAATGATTACTTTTTCTTCAAGGTCAAGTTTGTTTTGCTATTCCATAAAAAAAAATAATAAATAGGAGTTTATGTGGAGATATGGATCACAACCCTTTGAAACTTTTTTCTGTCAAAACAACCTTTTGGGTTGAAAGTTCTAAAGTTGATTATAGTACTGTGTTAACAGGGGTGTCCCTTCTCAAATTTTTTGGGCTTAATTGCTTAAGCTTTTTGCCAATCTAAATCTAGAATCATTCGTCTAAAAATTAAATATAAACCTAAGGAAAAAAAAAAAAACAGAGGCTTTTAAGATAAAATTGTGATGTTTAGTATAAATTTTTTTTAATTAAAACATAATAAT
The DNA here is from genome assembly GCA_026724425.1 of Erythrophleum ivorense. NCBI lineage: Eukaryota > Viridiplantae > Streptophyta > Magnoliopsida > Fabales > Fabaceae > Erythrophleum > Erythrophleum ivorense. The sequence goes on from JAIUCV010000005.1 coordinate 43,991,298, forward strand.
TAAATAATTTTTATAACTCAATATTAAATGACTGAGACCTTTTCAAAAATTGCCCTCTATATGACAAATATTTATTGAATAGCCTAACAACTTATAAAACACTTTACGACACTTAACTTCAATCCTCCCGGTTAATGTTCTACGAATTTCGAATAGGTCTCCTTTCTTTTCTTTTTTGTTGGTGCCAAAGACTGAAATTGGTCATTGAATTAGATAATAAAGGAACAGGAAAATAGTAATTCACATTTTAGTGATCAAACTACTATTCAGCCATGATTGAGTTGATTGAATTAAAATATTTATATATAATTTTCAGAATATATAAATGAATAAATTGTAAAGATAATTGTAAACAGAAAATATGACATTAAATATCATATAAAATGAAGATTAAATTCACTAACCAGCACAAGATTTGTAAAATTGTCTGAATTGACTTGAATTGATTTCAGTACAGCATAATCAGGAAAATTTTCAAGGCAAAACCATATTTAGCACAGTGCTCCAAAATAATAATCACCCTATCTGTGTCCAAAAGCAATAGGGACTCAGCCAATAGGAAAAAGAAAAGGAAATTTCCTTGGCAGAAGTAGAAGTAAATGCTCTAGGGTCAGTCATCGTCAGAATAGTTGAACTTAATTGAGTGGGATTGTAAATCTATCTGTCCTCCCCTGAAGGTCCCACGCTTCTTCTTGGTCTTCTCATGACGAAAATCCCTGCGTGAAAGAATAAGTTAGATGTCACGGGTTGATTACATGTGCAAAAAGTGCAATAACAAAAGGTGCATATTATCACGATTGAGGAATGAAAGCACAACAAAAGCCCAAAGCAAAAAATTAAGTGCCAAATAAATCCTATGCGTGTAACAAGAAAAACAGAAGAAACAATAGCTTTCGCAATTGCCCATGGAACAACTTATTTTCTGCTGATAGATTCACTAAAACGCGTAAAACACAAGTTCACACGAGTGCTTATATGGTTAAGCAAAAAGAACGTTAAACATTATCCATATGGATAACTTACCTTCCTCTGACCTGGCCAAGAATTTCTTCAGCTTTTGCACCATAACCACTGTCAGCACCATCCTGCAGAGAAATACACCATTACATATTTGTTTGAAACTGTGACAATGGAAATCAAGTGCACGGAAGCTATTAGTTTATCACACCTTTGCCCAATAAGAGTTGTCCTGAAGCCTCTCATCAGCATATTCTACCTCGTCAATTTTGACTCGTTGAAATGCATTCACTGTTTTTGGCTGCAATTACGAGTGTCATATGGTTGAATTCAAAATAAATCAAAGTATTGGAATTGACATCAGAAATATAAATTCACGAGTTGAAAATCAATCATCAATGAAGAAATATTTTTAATCATAGATAAAGAGTAAGAGATATCATAGACCAGTTTAACTCAAAAGCCTAAATTGTTGAATGAGGCCCATGAATAGTTCTAAGCACAAGCCCACATACCTTATGCTGAAATTTAATTTTTATCAAGAGGATGGGGAGCAAGAAGGACTGAACTCTGAACCATTTAGTTTTAGAACTCTAATACCTAAAAAGTATTGATACGATATGATAAACAAAATACAATAGTTTTTAAAATTTTAATATACAAGTACGATATATATATATATATGCAGCAAATTAACACAAGAAAAATAAACAACATAAGAAAAATAAGTCTTAAACAAGCATTTCAAATGTAAAATGAGATATATATATATATATATATAACAAATTACAAATAAAAGCATGAAACAAACTAAAAATAGAGTTTCCAATTCAAAATAAGTGCCAATCTTCATTGAGATCCCCTATAAGCTCTTGAGCTGTTCTAGAGTTGTTCTGGGGCATTTTGAGACATACTAATACATTTTAAATGTTTCATTGAACCAAGAAAAAAAAATGGCAGATACGAATTTTTGAGTAAGGTACACATATCACATCAGATATGTATCCAATACGGGTGCACTCCCTCTTTTGATGTATCGATGGTTCCTAGTCTAATACCATGCTACGTACTAATTCAACTCAAAAACTTAAGCTGTTAGAGTAAGAGCATGAATAATTTTATTATAGTCTCTAACAAGGGTGAAGACAAACAAACATTAAGAAGCAATGTAATCAGCCCCAGGACCAGAACAAACACAGAGATGACACAAATGTGGGAAGAAAAGACCTTTGGACATCAAGACAAACAATGTGTTTGAAACAATTAGAAATATGGCATTATGTTGATTTATGAATCAATTCTTGAGCAAAACTTGTTTGAAACATTTAAATCAAATTTTAAACAAAATTATGGATATAGAAATCCAACCAATTTAATAGGAATTTTATGTAATCAATTTCATTGGACATAAAATAACAGTTTTACCCTAAAAATATATAAATTTAAATTGAATGAACTATAATAAAGTAGAAATATGAATTTCAATAGAATTTCATTTTTTATAAACATTCCAAACAGTAGAATTTATTTGTAAATCAATTAAAATTACAAATTCTAAAATAGGTTCCAAACATTCGAATTCGCTTATAAATCAATTGAAATCATTATTTTCAAATGAATTTAATTTACTTCCAATGAAAGGTTGTTTATAGAGATTTACGATAACAAATTCCTTCATTTTAAGAGATATAAAAAATTCCATATAGTCTGAAAAATTCCTTATACCCTAAATTCGTTTCATAAAGTTGGATAATGCTCTAATCCTCCACAAAGAGCATATTTGCATTAAAAAATGATCAGGCTAACAGAAACCAACCACTTTGGCCAACGGTATGCCCAAACAAGGAAAAAAAAATGGTGAGTATGTCACAATGGAGCAGAAATATGAAAGACCTGGTGGTTGACTTATGTGCTTGCCTATTAGCTTAGTACACACCAACAGAGTAATTATAACATACCTCAACTGATCCCTGTTTCTTCTGAGACCTCTTCCCAGAAAACTTTTCATTAGTCCCATTTGTCTTCCTGTTATTTTGTTCAATATATGTCTTTGGTAACTAATCACGACCACTTGCCCCAATATTTTCTTTATTAGAATTTGAATCACTCCCCACGTTTGCATTTGATTTTGCTGACTGCTGTCCTTCTGCAGGTTGTGCATCATTTTCTTCAGAAGTCGGTCTTTTCCTTTTTTTAGAATCTTTATTCTTGTCTGTCACATCATTATTTGATGTTTCAAAATTATCATTTTTAGAAACAATTTCGTTAGGATCCCTTATTTGTAGCTCTTTTGCATCTCCATCACAACTTGGCTTCTCTTTCTTTATCTTTTTTTTATCCTTGGATTTCTTCCCTGTCTCAGCAACATTGGCTTCTGTAAGCATAGGCCACCATTCCAACTGGTTGTCTTCCACACTGTTATCAAGAGATTCAGAAGCTAACTTGTTTTTCTTCTTTTTTTCCCTGCTCTTTTTATCTGTACCCTGAAACATTAATTCACAAAATTCCTTCTTAACAAGTTCCTCTGCTTTCCTTATACTGATTGGCTCATTTCCTTGACTATAAGAATTAGAATATCTGTCTTTTTTCTTTACCTTCTCTTTAGATTTTACTTTTGATTCAGGGTCCGAGTCATTTGTCTTCTCCCCTGAGTTCATAGTACCCTTAAAAAATTTTTATCTGATCCAGGTTGATGAACAACAGCATCACTGTCACTCTTGTCCTTCTTTTTCTTTTTCTTGGTATCATCCATATCAGCAATTAAATTATCCTCTCCATCTTTTTTTGAGTGCTTACCTGCAACTAGCAAGTAGTAGAAACGCCCAATATAAGGACCTAATTGCTAAGGCTAATGAATCGAAGAGCGAAATAAGCATGCAAAGGGAAAGCGGCCATGACACCCCCAAATATTTTAAGCATACCATGCTCCTCTTGAAAATTGACATTTTTCTTCGCATCCCTACTGTTGAAAAGAAAAATAACAGAGAACAAAGAAAAAGTTCAATTAACATAAATTAATTGCGACAGAGATAGCATTTAAAAATTAATAATACAATAATCTAGATGTAAGAAGCTAACTAGAGCATTATGTGCAGATGGACCCACATGCAACATCAGATGGGAGCCAGTTATACACTGTTTCAGAAGATAATCCCATTAAATTTTATACTGGAAGTCTAGAGTGCCCCCAAGTGCACCAAGACCCTGTCCTGTTTGCAGTTTATAGATTATCAGAAGTCTGGAACAGTCAAAGAAACAACTGAGCTCTGAAAAATTGGTGTTCTAAATTTTGCAGGGCAGAATGTCATCAAATGTGGTTACTAGCAAATCATCTTTTGGAATACTCAGAACACCAAGGTGAATTTAGTTGGCTCATTCAGAGTTGAAACTGTCACTAGGATGTAAGAGTGATGAAGACAGAGGCGTTGATATACTGGAGCAGCATAATGAAGTGTCCAGTAGGGTAAAAGCTATGATACTAACTAGAAAATATACAAGGTTTCTCTATTGACAAATAATTAGTGGGCTATACACATAAGTGGGCTCAATTACTGTTATGTTTAAGATCATCAAACAAGAGACAGAGAATTAGCGATCAAACAAAACGTTCTTCACAAACAGCTAGTGGATAAGTACATAGACACACAGTAAGACTAAATCGATGCAATACATTACTTTTTGGGTCCTCAGTGGCCTACAATACATCTGCTGAATATACATTTGCTTACATGTCAATTAGCTTTTTCCTGAGTCTGAAGGTCAGAGCCAGATCTGACCACAAATAAAGTAATCTATTTTCAGATTAACAAAAGGGACCACATGAATCCCCAGTCACTCAGAAGCTTGGCAGAAGCGTTTATACTTCGGCATTCCGGGACCATCATGCAAACCAGTGTTTTCTTGGTAACATAATTGACATGAAACAGGCCTATAGGCATACAGAGCACCAAACATAACATTAATTCTTATAGTTCTACTCTCACAGTCACCCCCAATAGCAAAAACTTTGGAAGAATAATACAAAACAACACCAACAAAGTTTTTTCCTACTAAACTAGGGTTGGCCACATAAATCAAATCAATTCATGCCATAAAGTTCTGGTGTAAATCATATTTTTACACAAATCAATTATGTTTAAATTTCTTTTAATAATTTTTCTTATAATTTTTCATGATCTTTCTCTACCTCTAACTATTGGATTACTCTACATTTAATCTACTCTCTTAACTAGGGCTTCTATAAGTCTCCTCCACACATGTTCAAACTATCTAAGTCACAATTCTACAATCTTTTCTACAATAGGTGGAACATCTACTTTCTCTATAATGCATTTATTTTTAATTCTTTTTTTTCTAGTGTGTCCATCATTCTAACGCAACATTTTCATCTCTATAACATTAAACTTATTCTCTTGTTAACTTTCCATTGCCAAATACTCAATTCTATACAATATTACAGATCTTATAAGAGGGCGAGCTTTAGCGCAACAATAAGATTGTCGTTAAGTGACCTGGAGGTCACGGGTTCAACTGGAAACAGCCTCTCTGTAAAAAATAGAGGTAAGGCAGTGTACATCTACCTTCCCTAAACCCCACCTAGTGAGAGCCTCGTGCACTGGGCCGTCCTTTTTATTGCAAATCTTATAGATGTGTAGTAGAATTTACCTTTAAATTTGAGTGGTATTCTTCTATCACAAATAACACTTGAAACACTCCTTCATTTTATCCACCCGCTTGAATCCTATTTTTACATCTTCCTTTATTTCTCCGTTATGTTGTATGATGAATCTAAGATACTTAAATTATGTGACTTGTGGTATAGTATGTTTTTCAATTTTCATATCTGCACTAGAACTAGTACGTCTCTTATTAAACTTACACTTCAAATACTCCATTTTACTTCCACTTAAATGAAATCTATGTGTTTCCAAAGCTAATCTCCACATCTATAACTTCTCATTTATTTCCTCTCTCGATTTTCCAACCAGGACTATGTTGTCTGTAAAAAGTATGCACTGTAGCACCGACTTTTAGATATATTCAATGAGTACATCCAAGATTAAAATAAAAAGATAAAGGATCAAAGTTAACCCTTGATGCAGACCAATAGTTATTGAAAAATCTTCTGTAGGTCCACCTTTTGTTATTACACTAGTTGTAACCCCATTATACATTTCTTGAATTGCTTGAATATAAATCATACGAGCCCTTTTTTTCTCTAAAACCTTCTATAAAACCTCTCTTGACAACCTATCATATATTTTTTCCAAATCAATGAATACCATGTGTAAATATCTTTAATTCTCTCAACATCTCTCCATCAATTTTCACAACAAGTATATCGCTTCCATGTTTGACCTTCCTAGCATAAAACCAAATTAATTATCCATAATTTGAGTCTTTTGTCATAAATTTCACTCAATTACATTCTCCCATAACTTTGTAGTGTTGTTCATAAGCTTAATTCTACTATAATTTATACAATTTTATACGTCCCCTTTATTTTTATAAATCGGAACTAAAGTACTTCTCCTCCATTCATCTGACATTCTCTTAAATCTTATAATTTCGTTAAATAATTTTATGAGCTAACTTATACCTTTCATTCCTAAATCCTTCCACACCTCAATAGATATATTATCCAGTACAATTGCTCTATCATTCTTCATTCACTTTAATATTTTTTTTACCTCTGACTCTCAAGTTCTACGATAGAAAGTATAATTTTGATCTTCTTCTTTAGTATCTAACCTATTTGATTATAATAAAATCCCATGACTTTTATTAAATAGCATATGAAAATAACCCTTTCACTATTCTTTCATATCTTATTTTGTGGCCAAGACTTTCCCTTCTTCATCCTTAATGCATTTTATTTAATTCACGTCTCTTGTCTTTCTTTTCTTACTTTTAGCTAGTTTGTAAATACTTTTTTCTCCAACTTTAGTACTTAAGGATTAGTATAATCCATCAACAGCCCTTACTCTCGCTTCGCTCACTGTCCTCTTAGTGTTTTTCTTAGTTACCTTATATTTTTCTCAATTTTCATCACTCTTACATAAAGACCACGCTTTATAACAATTCCCTTTAACTTTAACCTTATCTTGCACATTTGTATCCCACCACTAAGATTCTTTATTCTTAGGTCCAAGACCTTTTGATTCACCCAATATATTCTTTGCCATCTTTCTAATCTTTTTACCCATCTTATTCCACATATTGTTAGCATTTCTTTGTACATCCCAAGATCCTTTCTCCATAATCCTTCTCTATAAGCTTTTTTCTTTATCCTCCTTCAATCATCACCACTTAATCCTTAATATCCTATATTGGCCTTTTCTTTTTACTTCTCTCTTAACTTGAACATCTATAACCAAAACACTATGTTGAATAGTCTATGCAAAGTTTTTTATCTGATCTCCTTATTAGAAAGAAATCAATTTGAAAGTATGCCCATCCACTTTTGTACATGATAAGATGCTCCTCACGCTTGTCTAAAACAAATGCTAGCTCATGTAAGATAGAACGCTAATGAAAAGTCTAAAATAGTTTTACCCTTTACGTTTGCTTCCCCAAAGCCATACCCTTTATGTGTACTCTCGTAACTTCTAAATACACTTCTCACATGACCATTAAGATCCTCTCTTAAAAAAATATTTTTTCTAATGATATTTTCTGAACTAAACATTTTAAATCCTCTCTGAACTTTACCTTATGATATTCTTCTAACTCTGGTTGTGGTGCATAAGTACTAATAACATTAAAATTTTTTCTTTCTACTACAAACTTTAATGCAATAATTCTTTCTCCTAACATTTTTACATTCACAACAACATTTCTCCAAAACTTATTCACAATTATGCCTACCCCATTTTTATATTTAGCCTTACAAGTGTACCAAAATTTAAAATCTAAAGTATCTAATTCTTTCACTTTTTCTTTTACCTATTTGGTTTCTTGTAGATACATAAAATTAATCCTCCTCCTAACCATAATATCTACTATTTCCATTAATTCACCCATAAGTGTACTTATATTCCAAGTTCCAAAATGGATCCTAATCTTGTGAACTAATATCTTTGCCCACATTTGTTCACAAAAATATAAGAACCCTTGTTTATTTTTCACTACACCCAAGCGTCGATGCAGCAGCTCTCGCTCATTTGTCACTGTACTTTAGCTATACAGCGTGTTGCTTTTGGGCAACAATCTAGCATTACCTCTAATATATTGATAATCTATATTATAAAGATTCAACAAAGTTTTGCATTGACTGTCGACTATTTAATCCAACCCTCCTCTTTTTTTCCAATTTAGGACTGACTAGGAAAAATGATTTATATCAAAGTTCAGCATAGGTAAAGTTTGGAAGAATAATACAAACACAGTTAAAAAATCATGCTTGAATGATACCTATTGTTAAAGAATATCAAAATGGCATCCCCTTTTTTGAATTATTTTTTTGATCCAAGGAAAATAGTTACCATGAACAACATATTTCACAATTGTAACAGCTTGGTGAAAATGAGTATTTAACAAAACAAAGCTTAGGCTTCTTTTCTTACCATATTTCTAAATATTTGAGGCACATTTCTTCTAGATCAATTGAGGAAGCCTCCACATCATCTTTCTGCACCACCAGCAGGGTCAACATTAAACAGATGAGGCAAGAGCCAAGCTTATTTTATTGCCAAATATTCAAAGGGGAAATATAATTAAATAGGCACTACACACAGCAAGGATTATATACTACTAACCTATCTGGGACAACATACAATATTCCTATATGCTATTATGAGCATAATTTCTCAAAGCAATCTCACTATCCAAGTAAAATGCTTTCTTGTATATTTGATGTCTTCTAAAAATTTAACCAGGGAGCAATAATAATAAATACTTTAAGCGAAAAACAGACTTCTTTCTTGCTGAATTTTGAAAGGAGAAACATAAATAAAAGGGAATCACACACAGCTAGGACAGAGGAGACTACCTATGCATAAGTGATAATAACATGCAACATTACTAACAGCCGGTCTGTAAATAAATTCTCAAAACAATCTCTTTATCCAAGTAAGATGCTTTCATTGCTAATTTGATATCTTTAGAAACTCGACAAGAATTTCCCCTGACCATCACAAGGTACAACACCCTTCTTGCCAAAAACATGCATTTAATTGCTATGATAATATTATAAGACACTGGAAGAATGGTTCCGTTGTACGAACAGATAACAAGCATGTATTAGGACTATCTACATTACATCATCGACGTAGGAAAGAAACATTCGAAATGGATTAAAAAAAAAAAACTAGTGAAAACTACTGCCAGAGTAAGACATGCTCAACAATAGACTAATACCTTGACAGATGCAAATCGTTTAAATCTCATAGCCTATGTCATGAAACCTTTAGTTGATGCCAACTGCCATTGCTACTTATCTGAGCCAATGCTAAAATCCACAGAACATACCCTATGAGAGTATTCACAGTCATCTCATGCCATACAACCACCAAATATAAGTAATTCTATTCAAATTAGGGTAAAAAAATAGAAAAAGTATTATTTTTCGTCGTTGTAAGACATTTTCGAAATATTTTAGCATGTTATCCCAACTATTTTGCTATTATTTATCACAAATATACTCTTGCTTTAGTGTTTATCCACCTTTTAAACAGCTATTATTTATTACGTTCCCTAAGTATACAATTCAACGTCTTCAGCTCATCTATTCCGACATGTATAATTAGGAAGGGTATATCTCTCTCGTATACTCATGGCAAGAAAAGGGAATCAATACAAACCCACCTCGATTTGCGCCTCAGAACGAAATTTTTTCAGGGTCTTGGAGAACCCACAGCGGTGCAAGTAATGAGCCAGAGAACAGTGAAGAAGAACCTTCTCTTCCCGTTTCAATTGTACAGTTCCATTTGAAGAGGCATTATTATCAATGCTGTGCTTCATTCCTAGCAAAACCTGGCGCGGCGTAAAGGCGACGAAGGTAGAGTTTGCTTTGCTATCGGTTAGAGTTGCAGGTATACGAAGAACTTCTTCGGTCAATGAGCTTCGTAGAAGAATAGCAACCGAGTTGCTAGAAGCTTCGCCGAGGAAAGAAACAAACCCCCTTGCGGAAGAGACGGGTTTAGGAGACACGGATTAGGTTTTCATAACTATTGCGCTACAATAGGACCTGAAATCACGCATGATTGCGTTAGTGACGTTTTAACGACCTTTTAAAAAATTTATAATAAAAAAATTTATTACAATTATATTTTTTTAAAATTGCAATTAAATTCTTTTAAAGTTACAATCACGTGCTCTTAAAATTAATTTTTGTAAATTTAAGGCTTATAAATATAATTTTTCCTTTTTATCTATTTTAACCATTAGTTGACCTTTCTAATTTTGTCATCTAAACCTTTGTAATTTTAAAGAAGAAAAAATTACACAATTTTTTTAAATTTTATTAAAATTACATAAAAATTTTTACTTTTAAAATATCTACAGATTTCTTTTTAAAATTAAAAATTGAGTTATAATTTAGTTTAATTTTATCTTTTAACTAAAATACTCTCCATTAATATAAATATATATATATTAACCAAAATGCATTCTTATATATCTTTTATAAGAAAATTTTAGCCAAAAAAATTTAAATTTAGACTAAAATATATATTTTAAAAGTAGAAATAATATCTGTATAATTTTAACAAAAGTTAAAATAAATTTGTGTAATTTACTCTAAAAAAAAAAGATAACTAATTAAGTACATAGGTGAGACATATAATATTGTAACCATAATGAGATTCAAATAAAAACATAAAGCTTTCCTTTTTAACAACGGCAAAGTTTTTTTTTATTTGCCACAGTGAGATTTTAAAATATTTAAAATTTTTCTTTAAAAAAGATGGATCTCCCGTTTAGAGGCCCAACATCCCTGCCATGTAGCAGAAGCTCCAAGTTCGTGAATCTCATGATATTTCTTGAAACTATCTCTTCCTATCTATATATTCTCCTACAACTCATTCACTTAAACTCTCTTATAACTGTTTGGTACTTGTTAATCCCAATGTTTCACATTTAACTTATAATATTTTGATAATAACAAAAAATTAACTGTAAAAAGCATTAGTTTATTATGGATTAAAAATTGATCATTGCCTCAAATACATTTTACATACTAAGTATTTATTTTTTTTATAAGCAAATATGGTCAAGCAAAAAATTATTGAATATTATTTATTGTCTTTTGTTTCCTTTTGGGTTACAAAGGAGGCACAAAATCTTAAGAGGAGGAAAAGGGCAGGATAGAGATCAAATGCAAGTACACCAAATTTCTTTAAAACCTAAACTTAGATGAGATGTCACTTAAATCAAAACTCTTGAGCAAATATTATTTATTATCTTATTGCATTGAAGGTCATGAAGTTCATTTTTAATAAACAATAATTATTCAATTGGAATAAAATATATTAAAACATAGCATTGAATAATTTATTTAATTCTTGTAACACTTTTAGTTTTATAAGTGTCAGGAAAGAAATATAAAAGTTTTAAGAGATTGTATATTACTTATGAGATCTTGTCTTTTATTCTTGATAAAACAAAACAAAAAAGTTGCAAATGAAAGAAATTAATATTATAATATTCCAAAAGACCTCTCTCATTTTAATGGTCAAGACATTGTATTAAATAAAAATTAGAGCAGTCAAAAAAGTTTTTTGAGCAAAGTACAAAGTGATATATCATTTATTTTCCATTTCAAGCAAAAGAAATATAATAATTCCTTTATAATAGGCATCTATATTAAACATCCCTTGAGTATTTAATGGCATCTAATGAGATTAGAAAAGCTTGGGAAAATAAGTTTCATCTTCTCTCTCTCTCTAACCTTCATATCCAGCATATAGAAGCAAGATGAAAGGAACATTGAAACATCTCTATATTGTTTTGAGCTCCAAAATTTAAGAAAGGGAAGAAGAGCTACATTTCACAATTGTTAGAAAAGGGTCAAGTTCCAAACGGCTATTTTGTTGAAACTATGTATATGCAGGATTTGAAGATGAGAAAAACTTTCCAGAAAAGAAAGCCAAAATTTTGTAAAGCTTCTATCCCCTCCGCTCCTTTTTTTTTCAATTACTTGGTCCTAGTCTCAATTATACTTTAGTAAGAGAGCATTTATTGAGCTACCATTGTATCTCCTTTATTAATAAGGGTTCCAAAAATCTATTCTCATATATCTTTTTTTTTTTTGGTAAATCTTTTTTAAATGTGAAAAAAGTAAATTTAAAATAAGTTTAATGAAAAATCTGTGTAAAAAAAGTTTTGGATGAGTCTATGTAACACTCAAGTGTTATATAGTTTGGAATAAGCTAAAACCTTATATTATTGGTGAGTATGTGAAAATCATCCCCATTATAAATTGAGATTGGATTAAATTGAAAAAAAAAAATTTAGGATTCAAGGAGATTGAATATAAGACTAGTAGGTCCAAAGTAAGATAATATTTGGTGCTTTTCTTTTTTATTATTTATTTGTTTTATTTTACTTCTAGTTAAGTTCAAATTAAGTTTCAGTTAATTGAATACAATATTGGTTAACTAAATCTTCTTTCTCTTCATTTTTGTTTTAATTGCATTAAGTTCTATCTTACTGAAATCAATTTCAGTTAATTGAAACTTACTCATTACACTAAAATTTAAGTTTAAAATTCTACTTTCATTTATTTAACTTAATCATTTGTTTAATTATTGGTATTACTCAATTTAATTATCTTAATTATGTTTTAAGCCAAAGATTACATGAACATTATTTTATTACAAAAACACTTATTCATCTTTATCTAGATGCATTCTTCACTAGCCACCCTTATGTTGCTACCAATAAAGTCAACCAACTCGTGCCTGATAAACACACCCAAGAGGGTTAAAAATATTTTCTACAAAAAGGAAAAGAATTAAACTCAGAACTGACTATGTAAGCAAGGTATAAGACTACTAAGTATGTACAAAAATATTATATAAAACTAGAAATAACGAAGATATAATTTAGAAAGACTTGTATGACAGAAAACACCGATAGTATTATGCAAATTCAATTGAAATAACATCATTGACGGAGGAAAGGAACTTTTGGAGAGTAGAGAAAAAACTATTGAAAAATTATTGGCAGAGCAAGACATGCTTGGCAATGGACTAACACTTGGAAAGATGCAAATCTTTAAAATCTGGTAGTCTGTGACATGATGCCTTTGGTAAATTTTAACGACTAGTTGACCCTTATCATTTCTTCTGTCAGAACCAATTAATTAACTCATGCCTGATAAATACACTCGAGTTGTTGTGTTTACAAAGAATAACTGAATGCACTTAAGGCTACCTTAGCTGATTGAGAGTGAAAATTTGGGTAAAAGGATCATAAACTCAATCTTCCATCTATTCTAAAGAAGAAAAAGATAACTGAAGGGAGTGATCCGGTGAGAGTAAGCATACACAGTTAGTCAATAAGGACCTACCGTTACGCCCAACCCACGTTGGCTGCAGAACTCGGCCAAATTCTCTGCTGTTATTGGGATTGCTTCTCGACTTTGGAAGCACCATTTTTCGTTCTTTGACTGTAGCATTTCTAACTCGAGGTCTCCTTCCAATTTGATCTTACAAACATGAAGTAATTTTACGTCCACTACTCTATATCGTAGTAAATAAAAGTTGAACGCTACAACAATTTAAAACTACTCTTCTATATGAAATTCTTATGTAAATTTATTTGTTAAATGAATAAAAATTAACCATACCTGATAATTTAATTTTTATTAAGTCCGCTGCTGAGTTTATAATGCACAGATGTACTGGAGCTAATAAATTTAAAATAAAACTCATTACAGTGAATAAGTAAAAAAAAAGATGACATGGGAAGAGAAGTACAGAGCGCTAGACAGCAAAGTCACGCTGTAGATGAGTAATGCGCAATACAGTTGGAATAAACTTTATAATATAAAAGATTTCTCTCCCACACTTTAATTTCTTTTAATGATATTGGTAACTAATTCTTAAAATTTACCATCATCAAATATTATATGATAGCATTTAGAAGGTATAAGAATTTTTTAGAATTTTCATTATAAAAATTTTATAAATTTTAAAAAAAATGAAATGATATTAAAAATATATATGAAATTTTAAAAAAAAAATCTTTTCTCTCTTTTTTCTTTCTCTTTTCTTCGTCAGAAATTTTTAAATTGGTTCCATTTTTGGTTAGAGAGATGCCACGTATCCGTCCTCATTAAATGTGAAAGGACGCGTGTACTCAGTCCCTGTCTTGAGATCCATAAACGGTGAGATTGATAGAAGGCATGGCCACCCAGTGATCCAGACAATCAAAATCACACGAAGTTGCTGTTGCGATAAGGTTATGGAGGGACATAAAGAGAGGAGGGAGCAGGTAGAGAAAAAGGAGGGATCCAGCAAGATTATCGATGAAGAAAATAACAGCATCAAATCAGAATTGGGTCGAGTTGCTGAAAGGATCATTTGTGAGTCCATTATTTCCGATCGTGGCGGTGCAAGTAACAATAAAGCAACAGTTCGTGCTTGTGATGATATCTTGGCCTTCTCTCGATCTGTTCACAAAGTGGACGCCTCCCTCGAATAATGATATTTTATTATTTGTTCACGATGAAGCTCGAGTTCAGAAAAGAAGAAAAACACAAGCTCAAATTATTGGAGTCAATTAGACGTTCCTCCTCTGACTTCTGTCCAATTTTATTCCATATGTTATTGGGATTCATTCAAGGTTGTCATATATTCTCCGAATGAATGTAATTAGAGTTAGGGTGGGATAGTGTGTCAACTCGTTCCAAATATGGATTGGTCTAGTTGAGTTTTCTGTCCAACTTGACTGACCAATGTTCACCCCTCGTTATTAGAGTCGTTTGTAGTAGGAGTGGTTAAATAAAACTCCATCGACAGGGATGTTTGAGCCTAATCTTGTTTTAAGACTTGAATTCACTACATTTGTTCCCAGAACCCTACCAGAATGGGAGTTTCCGTGGCGAACTCACCACTGAAACTAACAATAAGTGGTAACATCACCACTAAAGAGTGAAGATTACACCTGAAGGGATAGATAGATGGATACAAATTTTTTTCACACAAACAATTTCAAACTTAGGACTTCCACAAACAGGCCTATGGCTCAATTTCATTTTGAATGACAGCAAGAAAGAAAATATACATTAAAGCAGTAACTATTATTAATTTTAGAACTTAGAAATAGTAGCTTAATTATAAAACTAGTAGTAACTGAGTATGGCATGACGAATATGCTTGACAAAATACAAGACAACATCTAAGCAATACCACGCACCTTAATTCAAGTAACTAATGTAAAGAGTAATGCTAAATTAGTAAGTATGATGTATAACATAAAACGAGAGTTGAGTAGAAGAGAATAACAACAGAAATTTATCTTAATTTAATCAACAATCAATTTTTTTGCAAACCAAGAGATTTATTAACAAATAAAATAATCCTGTTTTACACCTGTTCACATACAATGATAACATTTAAAGGTTTTTAATACTTATTTACAATGTAAAGATTTTTCCCTCTTCACCTATAATGAATTATAAATTGATTTTTGCACGTTTACCACTAATAATTCAATAAAAGTTTTATACTGGGTAAACTATTACAAACTCTGCTTATGCTTCTCCAAATAAGAAAAGTAGAATAAAAAGGAATAAGAAGATGGACCATTTTATCTGTAATGGATTACAATAAAACTCACACACAATAAACATTCTCAAAGTGTATATGGCCCTAAGACTAGGCACAACTCTATTTCTCATGAATAAGATGCAAGATAATAGAGAAAAATGATCACTTGATGCTTCTCTCTTTCTTGTTCACAATTTGCTTCTTATATAGGTGTAGGACAACAACCAGCCACTGTTTATTGATTGGATGAAATCCCACTGACTTTGCATCATTTAATCCATGCCTAAGTCTTTTTCATATCCTAAATTTATCTAGCCATTAGGAAGTATTCCTTTCCCGTTTTTGTTGCTAATATTTGTGGCTTGTTTTGAGAAGATTCACTCTTGTAGCAGCTTTTGAGTTTTTTTTCTCCTCTGAAACGTAGGATGCATCCGGGCTGTCCAATCTGGAAATAAATCTCGGCCGTTGCTTCACCATCCAGCAAAAGACGAAATGAATTGCACAGGGAAAGCACAATGCTTCTTTTTTCTTCTTAGACTTATAGCTGTCTTCTTCTCCATCCAATTCATGTATAGGATTAGCAAAGGGAAAGCACATGCTTCATTTTTTTTTTCCTCCATCCAAAATGAAAATCAAATGCCGATCTGAAACCGAAACAGAGTGATCCAGCAGCAGTGGACTAGAGAAAAGAAATACTAAGCATAAACAGAATAGAAAGCAGATCAAATTACTCCAGTGAAGTTTGAGTTGATATTTCATCGGAGAAAAAATGCAGAGTGTGGTAATAAGAAGTTTTTTATATGCTTCTTTGGTAAGCAATGATCTTACTGTGCTCTTTGTCTGTGGTAAGCAATGATCTTTGGTAAAATGTGTTCGTTTGACTGAGGTACACCATTTTCATGATATGATTGACATGCTTGTTGGGTATGTGCATTTCAGTGAGGTGTACCATTTTGAATAACGAACCACATTGTGTGGATTTGAAGTTTAAAGAAATTATATCACGTTAAAGAAAAATAATATCAAAATATTGTAACTATTAGCCATCTTTTTTTTTTTTTGTGGCCAAATAACTATTAGCCATCTTTAATATATAGATATATATATATATATATATATATATTAAACAATGGTAAAATTAGCAATGTACGTTCCAAAATTAGGCATAAGGGCAACAAAGCATAAAGTAAAATCTTGATCACATAAGCCTTAAACTAAATATGTTCAAAGCACAATACCATTTTTGAAAAATCTTAAAACCAAGATGCATTGTCTATTTTTTTAAATTTTGACAAATTTTTTCCATAAAAGCTAAGTAAATCGCAATTCACAATGTCCAAAAATATCTAAAAGGATAGCGTAGCTATCCCCAATCAAAGTATCAAGAGTTCAACTTCAAAAAATTAATATAAGAAAACAAAAATATTTTCAAATACAATACCAATACAAAAGATCATATGTAATTGTAAATTTAGTCCATATATTACTAGGCTTGTTTTGGTAAGAATTACTTGTTTATTGAGATGGAGGTACGCAGAGTCTGGCATAAGATGGCAAGGATGACTCCGAGCAACATTAATATTATGTTTTGAGATTTTGACCAAACTCATCTTTTCTAAACTTGATCTGCTTTGTTTAGCACAAGTAAATTAACTGTTGGTCAGTGGATAGTGATACAAAATTAAGGGGCAACCCGATCTTCATAGCATAGGTTAAAGAATAGATGATGGTTCGAGACCTAACAAAAACAAATAGCCAACGGATGATATGAAAACATTAACCTACTATTTAGACAGCACGTCCAACCTTGAACACGATGAACCAACCTACACAACAACACACATAGGTCGAAGCACGAATTAGGGGCTTTTGCAAACTTAAATCACTAACCCAATGATGGATTGACAAGACGAAGGTTTTACAAAAACAAAGGAAAGATAGTATTTTCACAATTAGAGAAACACTCAAAATAATTCTATTACTTCCAATTTAATTACAAATGAAGACATAATACATATATTTATAGCGTAAGTCAAATTTGCCTGTTGGAGGAAAACTAAGAAACTAACTTTATAATCCTAATTGAATGAACTAAAAATTAGGAATATAAATAATCAAATCTTTTTAAAAACAAAAAAGAAAGAGGATCTACGTAATTAATTCAAATTTTCATCCACATACATAAGACTTATAGAAGTCAATATATTAAACTCATAATAATATTATTTAGACCCAAATAAGTCAATCTATATATGACCCTTGATCCAAGCTCTTTAATTTGCAATATTATAACCCAAAATAGTTTCAACAGCTCCATCTTTAGCCTAAATAATATTGAAGATGTCCTAATTAACACTTGAATAAGATCTGCCCAAATTTTGCTTGGTCCAAGTCTCTTGAACAAGTTCACTCATGCTTCTTTAAATCTTTTAGCCCTTGCCCTTGTAATAGGTCTAATTGAAAGATGCAAAGGATCATTTGAAGATTTTGAATTAACTTGCTCTTTTGAGCTAACTTGGTTCATATCATCTTCCCCCTCTTGAAAAGGAGTCATCATTGACACTTTAAAATCTGCACCAAAATAAGGGGAAAGATCAGAAACGTTAAAAGTAATACTTACACCGTACTTACCTAGTAAATTAATCTTGTAAGCATTATCATTGATCTTCTCTAGCACTAAAAAAGATTTATCTCCTTGAGGCATAAGTTTGGACTTTCTTTTGTCAGAAAATTTCTCTTTTCTAAGGTGTAGCCAAACTAAGTCCCTTAGCTCAAATATAATCCTCTTTCATCCCTTATTAGTATGGTCTACATATTGTTGAATCATCTTTTCAATGTTTTACTTAGCCTTTTCATAGATTTGCTTAACAAACTCAACATGCTTCTTCCCATCCATATTGACTCTTTCCTGTAAAGGCAAAAGAGTTAAGTCAATGGATGTAAGAGGATTAAAGCCATATATAATCTCAAAGGGAAAATATTTAGTAATGGAATGAACGGTCCTATTGTAAGCAAATTCAACGTGTGGTAGACACTCTTCCCAATTCTTCAAGTTCTTTTTAACACTTGTTTATAACAAAGAAGAAAGTGTCATATTCACAACCTCAATTTTTCCATCAATTTGTGGGAAATAGGTAGTAGAAAATAACAATTTAGTCCCCATCTTGATCTACAAAGTCTTCCAAAAATAGCTTTGGAACTTAGCATCCCAATCTAACACTATAGTCCTTGGCATCCTATGAAACTGTGCAATGTCTTGAAAGAATAAATTAGCAATGTTAGAGGCATAATCAATCTTATCGCATACAATGAAGTGTGTCATTTTATAAAATTTTTCCACACTAACAAAAATGAAGTCCTTCCCCTTCTTAGACCTAGGTAATCCCATAATAAAGTCTATAGAAATATCTTCCCAAGGTATATTAAGAATAGAGAAAGGAGTATACAATTCATGAAGATTTAATTTAGACTTGGTTTTATGACATACAATACATTTTCCTACAAATATTTCAACATCCTTACACATTCTAGGCCAATAAAACAGCTCATTCAAGACATCAAATATTTTAGCAATGCTAAAATGTCCCATTAAACCACTTGAATATGCTTCCTTTACCAATAACATATGCACAGAACAATTAAGAATACAAAACTTATCAACACAAAATAAGAATCCATCATGCAAGTAAAATTTGTCCCAACTAAATCTAGATTTACAATGGTTACAAACTTCACCAAAGTCAATGTCGTTAGTATATAATTTTTTGATGAACTCAAAACCAAGAACTTTAGAATCTAATATGGAAAGAAGAACATACCAACATGAAAGTATATCAGCGGCAATATTCTCCTTACTTTTCTTATACTTAATCACATATAGGAAAGATTCAATAAATTTAACCCACATAGCATATCTTTGATTCAATTTGTTTTTGCTCTTGATATGTTTGAAAGCCTCATAATCAGAATGTATGACAAATTCCTTAGGCCATAAATAATGTTGCTAAGTTTTCAACACTCTAACTAAGGCATATAATTCCTTATCATATGTAAGATAGCTAAGAGTATGACCACTTAGCTTTTTACTAAAATATGTAATAGGCTTACCTTCTTGCATAAGTACACCTCCTATACCAATTCCACTCGCATCACATTCCACTTCAAAAATCTTACCAAAGTTTGAAAGTGCTAGTAAAGGTGCATGGATAAGTTTCTCATTAAGAGTTTGGAAGGCTTTCTCTTGAGCTTCTCTCCACTTGAATGGAATATTTTTCTTTGTTAACTCATTCAGTAGAGCTACCAACGTGCTAAAGTCCTTTATAAATCTTATATAAAAGCTTACAAGTCCATGGAAACTCCTCAAGTGTTCGATAATAGTAAGGGTCAGCCAATCTTGAATGGCTTTGATATTTTCTTCATCCACCTCGATTCCCTTGGCACTCTTAATAAAACCAAGAAAAAAAAATACTCTATTAGTGCAAAAATCACGCTTCTTTAAATTGCCAAACAATCTTTCTTTTCTTAGAACTTCTAGAACTTGTTTTAAGTGATCTACATGCTCATGTAAAATCCTACTATATACAAGAATATCATCATAATAAACTACCATAAACTTGCCTATGAAAGCACACAAGACATGATTCATTAACCTCATAAATGTGCTAAGTGCATTAGTGTAACCAAAAGGTATAACTAACAATTCATAAAGTTTATATTTAGTTTTAAATGCAGTTTTTTATTTATCTCCTTTTATTCTAATTTGATGGTAGCCATTTTTTAAATCAATTTTAGAAAAAATAGTTGAGCCATTTAATTCATCAAGCATATTATCTAACCTAGGGATAGGATGACGATATCTCACCGTTATATTATTGATGGTTCTACAACCAACATATATCTTCCCTGTGTCATTTTTTTTAGGCACAAGCAGCATCAATATCATACACAAACTTAGGCTCTCTCTCATATATCTCTTATCTCGTAGCTCTTACACTTGTCTTTAAATCTCCTTAGCCTCTTTGGAATTGGTGCGATATGCTAAGTGACTTAGTAGAGGTGCTCCTAGTACAAAATCAATTTGATGTTTTATCCCTCTAATTGGTGGCAATCCGAGTGGTATCTCTTCGAGAAAGACATTTTCATATTTCTGCAATAGAGACTTAACAACACTAGACAAAGTAAAAGATAAGTTATTAGTGTTTAACATAACTTCTTTGTAAATAATTACTATGAAGTTTTGTTGAGAAAATAAAACTTATTTGATTTCACTCTTTCTTGCTACTAACAAACTTTTCTCTCCTTCTCCCTCGTTTTCTCTCTTGCCCTTAGTTTCTCTTTCTTTTCTCTCTCTCTTTTTAGTTTACTCTCTTTTCCTCTTTCATTTTCACTACCTTTTTTTAGACACTTTTATACTCTCACTTTCTCTCTTTTTTTCCCTCTTGATTTTATCTTTTAATACTTGCTTTGATGACATAAAAAGGAGGGTTTTAGGTTCCCCTTTAAGTACAAAAGAATAACAGTTTAGAAAACCATCATATGTAATATATTTATCATATTACCAAAGCCTACCTAACAAAAGATAACATGCTTTCATTAGTACAATATCACATAATACTTCATCTTTATACTTGCCAATAGAAAATATTACCTTTACTTATTTGGTTACCCTCAACTCTCCATATTCATTGAGTCATTAAAACTTGTATAGCCGTTGATACTTGAAGGTAGATAAATTCAACTTGTCTACTAGCTTGGTGCTTGCTGCATTGCAACAACTTCCTCCATCTATGATTACACCACATATTTTTCCTTGGATTTGGCAGTAAGTATGGAACAAGTTCTCTCTTTGTTCATTTTCTTCTACCATCATCTAGGTACTAAGGGCTTTCCTAGTCACAAGGAGTTTTCCTTCTTTCGTATATTCTCCATCTTCATTCTCTATGAATAGCTCTTCTTCTTCTTCTTCAATTGTTTCTCCTTCAGTTTCCCATTCACTATGGTTGTTAATAGTCATGGTTCGCTTGTTAAGACATTCATTAGAGATGTGTGCTTTCCCTTGGCACTTAAAGCCTTTTGTGTCTCAATTTTTTGAAGAACTAGGTCTGCTTTGAACCTTATTAGATGGGGCAGCCAGCTTTTCTCCTTTCTTAAATTCATTCTCCTTTGAATTTGAGGAAGAGAGAATATTATTTTTTGTGTTGTTCCTCTATAAGTTAAAAGAACTTAAACTAGAGTTCTTGTTTACAACATTCTTCCTCTTGAGTTGTCTCCCCACCTTGGTAGCTTAATGGACCAATTCATAAATCTTCACATAATGGTACATCTCCACAATATCGGCTATGCCACGATTGAGCCAATCTAAAAAGTGAGCCATCATTGCTTCTAGATCCTCTTCTACATTAGCTTTAATCATGGCTATTTGCATCTTCTTGTAGTACTCATCCACAATCTTAAATCCTTGAGTGAGGTGTTCAAGTTTATTGTGAAGTTCCCTTGGAAATAGAATAAAATGAATTGCTTCCTCATGATAGCTTTCATCTCTCCCATGTTGAGATGAAGTGCTCTCCATTTCTAATCCACTCCTTTTGCATCAGAACCCACCAAACAAGAGCATAATCAATAAACTCAAAAGTAGTAATTTTGACCTTCTTACCCTCAGAGTAGTTATGGCATGAAAATATTAGATCTATACACATCTCTTACTCTAAGTATATTTTTGGATTACTCTTGCCTTGAAATGAAGGAATTTGGACTTTGATCTAAGCCTCATTAGTGGTCCTCTTTGTATGTTGAGTGGCTTTCTTGTTGGCTGAGTCTTCTCCCCTTGATAATCTTTATCATGACTTTCCATGTCTTCCATATATTCAAGGTGTTATGGGCGTGCAGCTTAAACTTGTCTTTGGTTGGTTTGAGTAATCCTTTGACTATAAGTTCTACTCTCTGCTCAATCTAAGCATTCATGGAGTTCCTTTAGCTTCTTATCAAGCATCCTCTCAAAATGACTCACTAATGCTTTCATTTGCAAAAGCACTATCCCAAATGAATTGTGACTGTCATTATCACTTTCATGATCAACTCCTTTTTCTCAATTATCTGCCATGTTAGTAAAAAAAATGAAAAAAATAAAAGTATAAGACCTTACAAATACTCCCTCATGTGTTTCACTCAATCAAGATATAACACTCCCACTCGTGTTTGCTCTCTCTCTCTCTCTCTCTCTTGGCTTTTTCTATAATGATCTTACCCATTCTTGCCTTTTACCTCTCAGTATCAATCCTAAACTCTTATGTCACCTTATACCTTGTTAAGTGATCCAATATTGCCAATTCTCGATTCAACCAAGTTTGTGTAGGTGGGTAGTCTGAAAAGTTGTGATTGGTGCACACAAGTCACAATTAAGGTTAGAATTTGGTTAGGCTTAGGTTTGAAAGATAAGTGAAAAGATTTAACCACTAAACAATATAAGATCAAGTTTAAAATCCCCAAGAGTCACACATAATACAATTTTGAAATTTTTAACTATAAGGAAATAATGCAAGATCAAAATAAGAGAGTTTAAATAAGGGAAAAAAGAAGTAAAGGCAAATTAAAATAGGAAAGTGCACAACACAAGATCAAAGGAAATACAATAAAATATTAAACAAATGGAATGAAAAGTTATGTGATCAGTAATTTTTTTGTTTTTTGTTTTTTTTTTCTTTTCTCTTTTAACTTGATCAGATGAAATAACTAAAAAAACTCACAAAATCACAAAATGAGAAACAAATTAGACAAATCTGATTTGTGAAAGTTAGAAAACGTTACCAACCAAAACCTAATATATCTCAATGTAGAAAACTCCGATTGGAACGGTTCCAAAATGACGTGAAAGTTGAGATTCTAAACTTTAAGAAATACCTATCAACCATCCAAAAACTCAAACAAAAAAGGGTCAAGTAGATAATAAATAAAACAAAATTTCTAGATAAGAAAAATTTTCAGATTACAAAATAAATTGCTCTTATAATATAAAAATCAAATCTTTCACCCTAAAGATTAAATCTGGAAACAAATTAGAA
This sequence comes from Erythrophleum ivorense, assembly GCA_026724425.1. Taxonomy (NCBI): domain Eukaryota; kingdom Viridiplantae; phylum Streptophyta; class Magnoliopsida; order Fabales; family Fabaceae; genus Erythrophleum; species Erythrophleum ivorense. The sequence goes on from JAIUCV010000005.1 coordinate 44,015,026, forward strand.
AGTTCTTTTTTTTAGTATTAAAGAGCGACAAAGAAGAGATATAATAAATAAATAAAAATCTTGAGGCTAAAAGGAAAAGATGGTGGTTAATGATGGGTAACCTACTAATGTAAACCAAAGCTCTGATACCAAATGATACAAAATCAAGAAGCGGCCTAATCTTCATGATGTAGGTTGAAAGATAGATGATGGTTCGAGACTTGACGGAAGCAAATAGCCAACCAACGATATAAAAACGTTGACCTACTATTTAAATAGTGCGGCTAACCCTGAATATGATGAACTAACTCACACAATGACGCAATTGGGTTGAAACATGAATTGAGGGCTTTTTGCAAACTTGAATCACCAATCCAAGAATATGTTAATAAGATAAAAGTTTCACAAGAGCAAAGAAAAGATAGTATTCTTACAATTAGAGAAACACTCAAAATAATTTTATTACTTCTAATATAATTACAAATAGAGGCAGAATACATGTATTTATAATGTAAGTCAAATCTACTTGTTGGAGCAAAACTAGAAAACTAACTCCATAATTTTAACTGAATGACCTAAAAATTTGGAATACAAATAATCAAATCTTTTTAAAAACAGAAAGGAAAGAGGATTTGCTTAATTAATTTTAATTTTCGTCCAAATACATAAGACTTCTAGAAATTAGCATATTAAACTCATAATAACATTATTTAAGCCCGAATAAGTCAATTTATGTATGATCCTTGGCTTAAGCTCTTTAATTTACAATATTATAACCCAAAATAGTTTCAGCAACTCCATTTTTAGCCCAAAAAATATTGAGGACATCTTGATTAATACTTAAATCAGATTTGCCCAAATTTTGCTTAGTTCAAGTCTCTTGAATAAGTCCACTTAATACTTCTTTAAGTCTTTTAGCTCTTACCCTTGTCATAGGTTCAATTGAAAGATGTAAATGATCATTGGAAAATTTTAAATTAATTTGCTTTTTTTGAGTTAACCTAGTTCATATCAGATAAAAAACTTGAAGTTTTCACTTTGAGTGCTAGACACAAGGAAAAGGTATCCGTAGGTTTGGCTGGACTTTAGTCTACTTCAGTACCTGACCCAATTTTAAATGGGCTTCAAAACTAAAGCCTGTTACCCTAGTCTAGTTCAACCTAATTTAATACCAAACAGAATCTAATCAATATTGGATAGCTAGGTACTTTTTTAAAAGTTTATTATTAAAATTATAAAATAACTAAAATTTTATATAAATCTTGATAAAAAATTAAAATTTTGATATAAATCTTTATAAAAAAAAAGATTCTTTTAGGTTTGGCTATACCAATATATTCCTTAAGGTTGGCTTGGATTTATTATTAAAATTACAAAATAATCCTTTAAAAAAATATTTTTTATGTAAATCTTTTTGAAATTATATTTTATTTTTAAAAAATTAAAATTTTGATATAAATTTTTATTAAAAAATTTATTTTTTCAAGTTTGATCGGATCAATATGACCCTCAAGACAAGCTTGTGCTTGCCCTGGCCTAATTTTATAAGTCGACCTTATTTTAAATTTTTATATTAGTCTTTTTTCATCTGGCTCAACCTAAGCCAATTTGGTTGAACCCATTGAGCCTTTGGGCTCAATGAATATCTCTAACCTTCAATATATTGTTTTTAGTTAGAGAATCAGTAATCTTCACTCTCTAACATAGGAATCATTTATTTGTTAAGAAAAATGTAATGTGAGGAGTTCCCGGAAGAGGGGCTACTCGTGCTGCTCAACTTAAACAGTAACCTTAAATCCTCAATTGCAACCTATCTGATTTATGATGAATTTAAATTTTTTTCATGTATAAAATGTTCTAATGTAAAAAAAATGACATAATAGATAAAATTTAATGAAATCAATTTATGTAGGCTTCACATTATATTATTATTATTATTTACACGAAAATTTCTCAAACACAAAAGAATTTAAATTAATTTATTATATATATACATGTGCGCGTGCCTGCAACGGCACAAGTGTTTGCGCGCTTGCATCCTTTGTGAGAAGGAGCAGCTGTTTGGAGGCAATATATCTAATATAAAAAGTTAATTTTATTAATAAAAATTAATAATATATGCAGAGCAATTTTCACAATTTGATTTCGAATGTTAAGACTTAAGAGAGGCGTAAAATATTTTTTTAATTTAAAGAAATGAAGTGTAATTTATCTTAACTAGTCAATTTTTTTGAGTATATAAATTATCGGGAATCTTCATTCAATGGGACTGGGTGGGGGGCCGCATGTGGGTAGCAAGAGAATTGAAAGTTGATGTCGCTAGCGATGTTTGACTTGATTTTGTACGGTCAATAAAGGTATCAGTATGCAGACATTTAATCGAGGAGTGCCCATGTGCTTCACACCCCACCTTGCAATATCTATATCCAAAAGCCTGTCAATTTCACCTAAACACTGTCTTTTCAATTGGTGCGTGGGGCAGCTTGCCGTATGCCCGCGTCAGCGCGACGAATTAAGTACCAAAATATATCACACACCTTGCCACGGTGGCGAAGCTAGGAGGACTCAGTAGGAGTGTTCATAGGTTTAATTTGGTTCGATTTTAGACTAAAATCAAATCGAACTAAATTTGTCGGTTTAACAATTTTTTGGACCTTTTCGGTTTTGAATTTTAATCGGTTTGGTTCAATTTTAGTTTAGTTTGGTCTGGTTTAGTTCATATTTTTTTGGCCAAAAATATTTTTTTAAAATTTTATTCTTTGCAATATATAGAATTTAATTTCTAATATTATGTATCTTATTAAATTTTAACCAATAATAATGTATTTATAATATATTATTTTTATTTTTATTTTTAGTCTAGAAAATACCCATAAATTGACAAAAAATTTTGAAAAATAAAAAAAATAAAAATAAAATAAGAGTAATATTTTATAATAAAATAGTATAGGCAACTTGTCGATTTGGTTCGGTTTAACTGAACCAAACATGCCATGAATCGACAACCGAACTGAATTAATTGATTTTAGATTTAAAAAAACCAAACCAAACCATTTGTTAATCGATTTTTATTGGTTTAGTTTGGTTTGGTTCGGTTTGAATGGTTTTATTCAGTTTTGTTCAGTTTTGTTCACCCCTAATTGTGAGGGATAAATTTTCTTTTTAACTTTTTATATTGTATTTTAAAACAAGTATATTTTTATAATATATTATTTAAATAAAATATTTTTTAAAAACTTTTAGACTAGGATTAAATTTAAATATGATTTTTTATATTTTTTATCAATTTTTTTAGTTAAAATATAATAAATATATGATTATTTAATAATATTATAATAAGTGTATAATTTAATTAAGAAATTATATAATCATTTCCAAAAATTATATGTTTGTCATAAAATTATTGAAAAAATATATATTTAATATTTTTTAATTAAAAAACTTAATGTCAAATATATAAAGAATTGCATATAAATTTTTGTCTTTAAATTAAGCAAAATGATATTGACTTACTAATAATATCATGATTTTCTCCCTCCCAAATGTAAAAACAAATTTGAATTAAAGCAAGCAATACACCAAGAATTACTTTTCATATTAATATCAACAACTTCGTTAATTCTATAAATTCTTAGTACTCATATAATGTATAATAGGAATGTGTTAAAAATGTTTATATGATGAAGTATAATACTTCGTTACTATCAATTTGCAAAAATTTATTATATATATGAAGCACAACAAATATTATTTTGTCTAATAGTATTTCAAAAAGTTTTGTAGTACTTTTAAAAACAATTATACTATATTCAGTTAAAAACAATATATTAACAATTGAGATTGGTTATATTTTAATCAATTATTACAAAATTACTATTTATAAAAATGTATCAAAGGCATGTAGAAACTAAATATAGATTAAAAAATATAAGAAATATTAGATAGGAAACAATAAGAGGAGAGAGAAGAAGCATTATGTAAAATCTAATTTAAATTAATGACAACTTGAAAGAGAGAGAGAGAGAGAGAGAGAGGGGAAGTAAAAGGGGGAAAGGGGGAAAAATGAAGAAAGGTAGTGAGATGATAGAAAAAGAAGGAAAAAAAATGATGGAAAAGAGGAGAAAAATACATGTGTTGATTTGTAGGTTCAACTTAAAATGTTAAGTAAAAAAATGAATAGGTTCAATAAATCTATATATATATATATATATAACTTATGGAAGCCGTACTTTTCATAAATTATTTATTGTGCAATTTTTATAGGGTTGTGTGTCGATACATTGTTTATGTATTATGTATATATTGTTCATGTCTATACATGTATTATTTATGTATGATTTTTTTAAAATTTTTTCTTTATGAGACTCATGAGATTTTTTTAAATTTCCTAGAGGTGTGCAAAATTATGCTAACCTGATGCATAATCAGGTTGGGACGAGTCGAAAAAAAATTTAAAATAAAATCAGGTTGGGATAGTATTTCGAGTTGGGACGTATTTCGAGATAATCTTATGGCCCGAGATGAATTTTTCATTCCAAAGTTAAAATCAGGCGGGGGACTTGGGTTGAAGCAAATCTCGACCTGTGCCCACCCTTGATTTCTTGCAAAATGCCAGAGGTGGATCCTAGTTTAATAAATTTAGTGAATTTAAAATTTTAAAAGATGTGAGGCATGATAAAAATTCAATATATATATATATATATTTGTAAAATTAAAGGGGTAGATTTTTTAACGCAGCTTCCCCATGCCTTATGACACGGGCGTGCACGGTTGGTTGGAAAACCCAAGTTCATGACACTTACCATGTATAATGCCTCTTGGGTGATGTGCCATTGTTGAATGACTCTTGCTTTTCTAGTTAGAGAATGTGGAAGGTATCTCCATGTAGATACACATAACATAATTAATGATATATTACTTTCGATCTTAAATATAAAAATTAATTAATTAATTCATAAAAATTAAAAAAATTAGTTAAAAGTAATTAATTTTTTTTTAATTTCATTTCAAATAAAAATTATTTTTTAACAATGTTCCTATTTAATGTTTATATTTTTTCATTGAAATTAATGTAGTTACTACTTATACTTTAAAAAACTTATTTAATAGATGACATAATTAGAATACTATAATTAATATACTAAATATTAGTGATTTATTTTTTATATTTTAGATCAAATCAAATTTTAAAAAAGTCTCTTATATATGAAATTGAAAATAATAATAAATAATATATTTGTAATTAGTTATTTAAGTTTAATAAAATAGTACGTGTAAGTAATAAATGACCAAGTGGAGCACTAAACCATCCCCATTCATATCATTTAGGATTATGTTACACATTTAGGATAAGCAAGGGAATACTCAAGGTTTGATGAGTGGTGTGGATTTTTTAAGAAAAAAATGACACAAAAAATTTTGTTAAAAATTAAAAAAAAATCCATACATATATTTTGCAAACTATAAAAACACCCTGCTTATTTATTTCCTTGCACCCACATATTAATCAAATGAATCTAAACACTACATAATGCAGAAAAAAGGGGAGGGGGGGGGGAGAGAGAGAGAGAGAGAGAGAACCACCACTGTATAATTGTTGTCTGTTGGTTCCTTTTCATCTTTTGACACAAACCCTAATTCCACCCTTTTCAACCACCAAATCTCCAATGAAGAACTTGCTCAAGCTTTCAATAGCTCTCTCTCTCTCTTTTTGCTCCGTTTTGTTCTTCCTTCTATTCAATTTTATTTCTTTTTTTTTTTTTATCAAACACTTGAACCCATTATCGAAGAAGGAGGCTATCGCACCGAAGGACCTAATCACTCTCGGAGTTAGAATTAGTGATGGGATGGATGGTGGACCCATTTGTGATAACCTTCCCATTCAAGCCTATACAAAAAACAATTTTTTCTCTTCCTCCTCGCTTGTTACCATGTGACCTAAACCTTAGCCACTTGCAAAGTCAAGTTGTCTTGAAGGTGGGTATATACCCCTTCAAATTTTTGAAATATATATATATAATATAAAATTTTAATATTATGTCTTTACATTTTTTAAAATTTTGAACCCACTAGATTCATTAAATAAATTGAACTTGCGCATATATATTTTTTAGTTATTTGACATTTTGACTTGAATCTATTAAACTCATGCATGTATTTTTTCTCTTTTTCTTAATTTCATTTGTTATCTTTCTTCCTTTCCTATTTTTTCATTAAATTTCTTTTTCTTTTCCCATTACCTCCTCTATTTTCTCTTGTTTTCTTAATTGTTGTATATTTAATTTACATATACATATCTTTGATGCATTTTTATAAATAAATTTTACAATAATTAAGTAGAACATAACCAAGTTCAAATGTCAATATATTATTTTTAATTAAATATAGAACAATTGTCTCTAAAAATATTACAAAATTTTTTAAAATCTTGTTAGATAAAATAACATTTGTCACGCTTTGTAAATATATTTTTTTCAAAAATTAATAGTCATCAATTTTTATACTTCACCATATAATTTTTTTTTAATTCAAAATGTTGTTCTAACTTGTTTGTTGAACTATTTGATGTTGGGTGATGATATTTTTTTAATATATCCTTATTATGCATTATATAAATACTAAATAAATGCAAAAATATATCTTTATAAGAATTTAGATAGTATAATTATTGATATTAATATGAAAAGTAATTTTAAATATATTATTGATTTTTCAAACTTGTATTATTAGCAAGTTAATTTTATTTAGTTTAATCTAAAAATTTAAAGGGAAGTATTTTATTTAAGTAATACACTACAAAAACACTTTTTTTAGATAAGATATAACGAAAATTTTGATAGCAAATTTTTTCCTCCACTAGGTCAAGGTCCTAGCTCTGCCATTGACCTTAGCTATACCTTTTATAGATAATCACTACTAAGAGTTTTTTCGTACGATTTTTATAAGTTCTTTTTTTTAGAGAATTAAAATTAAAAATTAAAAATATTTATTTTAAAAAATCTATTATCATTATTTTAAAATAAATTATCACTAACATTAAATAAAATTTTTTAAACCCAATGATAATAGATTTTTTAAAATAAATATTTTTAATTTTAGGCTATTAACTATAATTCTCCCTTCTTCTTTTCTTAATTATTATAAGTGTTATAAATTTAAAATAATCTAGTTATACAATAACTTCACATAACTTTAAGAGAATTGATAATATCTAATATGGATTTTTAAGTATAAAAACTTAATTCAAAAGAAGACTCTAACAACATTTATCATATTTAAAAATTAATCTTACAAAAATTATTATTGTATATTAAAGATAATAGATTGTCTTTCTTTTTCTTAAAAAAAAGTTATTCTCTAAACACTCTAAGCAATAATTTTGATAATTAGACTAGATTTTTTATTTCTCTTTTGTGTATCGTGATCAGTAGCATTAATATAATTAATATTCTAATTAAGATTTTTTTTTTGGACCAGATAGGATCTTTTAAGAATTAGTGATTACTCCCTTGAAAAGGCCTTGGGGGGAGGGACTCGTGAGGAAACACTTGGCCAATCAATTGCAAGAACACTCAATTAAATATTTGGCAGGACTGATTAAGATTTAGTAGCAATAAAGTTGAACGCGCGGTTTGGAAAAATTATCGCCGTGGGCCAAGCACAATAATTTTATGACTTGGATTTAATTACGTGAATTGATTTTGTCAGTGAAACAGACAAATTTTGCCATAGAAGTGATCGCTGAAGGACGTGTACTAATTTGACAGCTCCTCTCCTATAATACATTGAAATAATGAGGAATTTACACAAGTAAAAATTATAATTGAGGGTATTAAATTAAAAATATTCACATTAAAAAAATTTTAAATTTTAAAATTACTTTGAATAATTTAAAGATAAGAAATTTTAATTTAAAATTTTTAATTATAATTTTTTTATATAGTTTAAATTTTTAATTATTAAATTAATTTTAAAAATTTTAATATAAATATTTTTAATTTAAAATTATCAACTGTAATTTTTTTCTTTTAAACAAGTCTCTTGGAACATGTAAAGATTTTAGCAAAAATTGTGGAGGATGATAAAATTAAATTATTTATTTAAAAAAATTTATATTTTAAAATTATTTTTAAAAAATTTAAGGACTTAAAATATTAAATGCAATGATATAAATATTCTTCTTATATATTTTTAGTTACAGGATGGTGTGTGATAACTAGACATAGTCATGAGCTAGATTCATGTAAAAGGAGAATGAGCTTTCACCCAAAAAAATGTTAAAAGGATAGCTTAGGCTTGAATTTTTCTTTTTCAAACCCAGTTTTAAAAAAAAACAACAAAATTTTTGAAATTTGGATAATATCTATATTTTCTATATCTATCTTTTCCCTTAAATTTGCTAAGAATCTATAATATTCTACTTAGATATGAATATATTTTAATATTCTCATTATTAGAATACACTTTTAGAATTTAATTAAAAAAATAGAAAGATTGAAAATTAAGTTAAGAACTAGAGGTTAAGAAACAAACTACAAATTGAAAATTAAATAAATAATTCATAAACTCTATACAAACACAATCCTTTGAAAACTTACAATAAGTTAAAAAATTCAAAGTGGACATTTCTTCTTTAAGTTAAACATAAAAATACTCAGATATTAGTAAATAAATATGATATCAAATAATTAATATATTAAAAAATATTATTTCGAAATTGGACAAATTTTTAAAAAAATCCAAGTATGACTCGTTTTGCAAAATGGAGTCTTCTAAAAGGGCTCTTTCTTAATCAAGCTTTATTTTTTAAACTCATATTTTTTTAAGGAGTTAAACCTATTAAGCCGAATGGGCTTTCAAACTTATAATCAAGTCTAGCGATAATATAATTTTAAGTAGGTGCATAAAACAACATACTATGTAAGTGTACAAGAGAAGATCTGTTTACAAAGAATTGAGACACTTTGTAAAAAAGCTAAGAATTTAGGATTAACTCTTGTATGGGAGGGGGCCTTGTGGGAGAAAGAGTGATTGAACCAGCAGAGCCCTATGCGACCCACTGTGTGAACTCCATTCTCATTTAGTCATTTTTCCTTCCACAAAACTCCCTTCCGTACTAAAGAGGAATCAAACTAAAAACTAAGAAAAATGAAGATAATAAAATGTCCATTGCTCTCATCACCTATGTCATCCAGGGAATTTTTGTCCTTACATTTCAAATTTAATGTCCTTGAATCCTTTAAAAATAATTTTGAAATATAAGGTCTATTGGAATAAATAATTTTATCTCATGGTCATTAATAGTACTTTTCCCAAGGTTCTAAAATTCTTAAGAGTCCTCAAACATTCTAAGGTTAAATATATTATAATTTAAGAATAAATATTTTTTTTTAAAAAAAATAGTATTGGTTGTAAAATGTTATAAATATGATCAACTATGTATCATTTTAATCTTTGAATATACATAATTTATATTAATAAAAAATATAATAAAATAATAAAATAAAATAACTTAGAATAACAAAAGTTTAACTAACCACATAAATTAAATTTAAAAATTATTAAACTTTAAATGTAAATTTTTTATTTATAAAATTAAATAAAAAATTGAATGAAAGTCAAAATAATTTAATTAAAATTCCTGTTTGAGCAACCTGAACAAAGCCTATAAGAGCAAACTCCTTCCACAGTATTATTTGCATGACATCAATCTGCCAACTCAACTCTTAATTAACTGAAGAATCCAACTTCATCTTTGCCAACCCCAACCCCATCACAAAATCTATCAAGAATTCAATTCATTTTTATTGATGAGTTCAATTGATTTTTTTCCGTTAATTAATTTGTGTTTGAAATATATCTTAAATGCTGAAAAAAATCAATTGAACTTCGTTGTTTGGACGACAATTTAAAGCAATACAATTTTAAATAGTTAATTTTACAATAATCTCCTTTCCTAATACCTACATAAAAAATAATAATATTGAAAGATAAAGAAGCATTTCCTATCATCAAAGGAACTATTGATTGTGAAATTCTATCAATTTTAGTAGGATTTAAAAATATAGTAAATTTTTATTGTTTAAAAATAAAGTATAATTGAAGTTCAATCTTAATCCGATTCTAAACAATTCAAATTTTAAAATAAAAAAATCAATTCAATTAAATTTTAAATTTTTAAGGAGTGTAAGCACATCCTAAGCTTTGCGTGAGATTTGAGTTACTTGTTGGTCCAAAAAAAGAAAAAAATTTCTTGGTATTCAAAAGGCACAATACTTTAAGAGTTAGTTTAAAAAAAAAGAGAGAGATAGAGATCAAATCTAAATATATTAAAATATTTCAGTAATTATATATGAAAAATTAAATGTACTATTTGAAGCAGGACTCTATTTGGAGAGTAATTTGTGTATAAACCCAATAGAATCATTTACGTTTATAAAAATATTAGTACCAAGAAATAATGGACTAGATCAAATATTGGACTTATGATTTAGGCTGAGCTAGTAGAGGATATTATATTAATTGAACTATATTTGCTGATAAAAAAGTTGAACTGAGCTTGAGGCTAAACTAGGTTTTTGAGGCCAAAAATGTGTTACAATGTCTTTAGGCCATGTATAAATCAATTTAGTTTTTTGAAATATTTAACAAAAATGACCTAATAATGTACAACTAAAAAAAGAAGAAGAGAATATTCTATTGATTCTAGGATATTTTCACTCATTTTACCACTTTCTTACAATTTAGAGATTAAAACTACAAAATATTTTGAAGGAAGTTAATCATATTAGTTGGACATAAGAGAAATTCATGAGTTAATTAAATCAAGGAAAGTATAGAATATGCTTAAAGAACCACTCTTTTAAGTGATATACTCAGTTGATAAATTAATAAATAATTTTTAAATCTTTCATTTTGCTGATATAGTATAAACCACTACTCAGATGGTTGGCCATAATCTTAAATTATTACTAACATTGGTAAAAAATAAGGAAGAAGTGACAAATAGTTTTAGTAGGATAAACGTTTAGTTTTAGACTTATAAACACTTATTATATATTCATATTAAACGCACACATTCAATCAATAAAAAACAATCATTTCAATTTTATCTTTTATATTCATGCCTTAAAATTTTAAAATTTATTACTTTATTTACAACTTTTTTTATCACATTTATACCTTTATTTACCTTTATTATTATTATTTCTAATCATAGGTGTTAGTTACTTTTCAACTTAGATGCTTCCTTTAATAGCTTAAAAAATTAAAGCTAAGGATTAGAGTCTCTTCCTTAGCATATTCTGTGAGCATGGGGATCAAAGATGCAAGTTAACTTATCAATTTAGCTAATCAATCCAAATTTGTAAGCAACAATTAGCATGCTCGACAAAACAAGAAGAAAACCTTTCAATGAAACTCTTATCACTTGGCCATGACTATCAGTAGTGTACACACTTGTGGTTGAGAAAGAGTTTAAGTGGCATAGATATTCCATAATTAGTATCATAAACCATTACTCAAATTGTTAGCTATGATTCTATATTATTGCTAATAGAGGCAAAAAATAAGGAAGAAGTGGCAAATAGTTTTAATGGGTTTAATGATTAATTTGATATTTATGAATACTCATTATAAATTCATTTTAAACACACATTCAATCAATCAAATACAACTCTTTCAATTTTATTTTTTACATTCATGCCTTTAAATCCAAAATTTATTGTTTTATTTAAAATTTTTTTATCGCATTTATGCCTACCTTTACTATTATTTTTCATTGTAGGTATTAGTCACTCTTTAAAAGAGGTGCTTCTTGTAGTAGTTTAAAACCCTAAAGCTAAGGAACAGAGTCCATTTCTTAGCATATTGTTGAACATGGGAGTCAGAAATGTGATTTAACTAATTAATTTACCTAATCAATATAACTTTGTAAGCAACAATTTTAGTACACTTGATGGGATAAGGGTAGGAGCTTTCAATGAAGAGGCACAAATTACATATAGTAAAAGTAAGTTTTCAAAGTTAAGGGATGCATCTCTTCCTCCCTCCCCCTCTTCCAAGATAAAAAACACCCGTCCTTGTATATAAGCAAAGGCATTTATAAATGAGTATTCACAATTCCAATACACCTTTGAAAAAATATAAAGTTAAAAAAAATTGAGATGACCTCTCTCTGTGCTAGAAAGGATCATGGTTCCATTTATAGGTATAATATGAAATATGTGATATTGAAAAAATATCTTTTGTATTTAATAAATAAATATACAATGCATAGTCAAAAGAGGAGAGAGAAAAAAATGAAAAGGAAAAAAGTAAATTCTATATTAATTTACAATTTTCACAATGTGAAATTTGTAAAATATTTTAAAGATAAAATAGGTTAAAAAATAAAATATATTATATACATATTTTTATTTTTTGTATAACAGGCTTTACATATTAAAAACTTTAAAATTTTACATTTTAAAAGATTCAAATTCCATCCCACACACACTTTCCTTTCACTTCACCTTCTGTTAAATAGGAAACATGTTACATTACTTCAAATCTTAAATTTTTTTTAACATACACTTAATATATAATTAATGGTTAGAATTTAATTTATACACATAAAGTTTATATATAATATAAATATAATCTAGGTATAAATAAATTTTAATTATTATTATATATAAATAACATAATGCACTTAATGCATACATATTAATAGTTAGAATTTAATTTATACACATAAAATTTATATATAATATAAATATAATTTAAATATAAATAAATTTTAATTATTATATATATAAATAAGATGATGCACTTAATGTATACTTAATGTATGTAAAAATTATTTCAGGTCATATCCACTCAAATGTGATCCTGCTCCTGCTGCTGTATCAGAAAAATGCAGCCCTAAATTCATTAGTTTAATCAGTCTAAAGCTTTTTTTTTTTTTTTTTTTCTGGTTTATGTAACGTTAGGAAGTGAGAAACTAGTAATAAACAGAGAATTGCTCGATTTGATAACAGAATCAAATCAAGTCCCTGCCATCAAATCTTCCTGCCTCATTTTCCGGATCCACAGACACTGACATCCAGAAAATGGTTGTCACCTGGCTTATTTCCAAGTTCCTTAAACTTTACTAGTTTAGTAATAACTTTTTCATTTCTGAGAATCACAAGTAACTTGATGGACCTTGGAAATTGATTGATGGAATCCGATGATATTAAATGGTTTTCTTCCTAGACCACTAATTAATGCTACAAGTCTGTTATAAGGATTGAATTTTGGTTAATAAAAAAGTTAAAAGAAAGTGAAATGAATAATGAAGAGGAGGAAAAGAAGAAAGGTTAAGCAGGAGTCTTCCAAGTCTCTGGCCTAAGATAACTAGTCAACCCAAAAAAACAAAAAAGCTAACGACTCATCGTGACCCGAGGTGGTGAATCATAGGAGCGAACATTACATATGCGGTGTCGTATATTTAAATTTTGGTTCTGCTATTTTTTGAGATTTTTTTAATGAATTTTCCAGACCCGTGAAGAGACGAATTAGTAAAATGCACGCAAGTTAGCTAATAGAGACCCATGAAGGCAGTAATAGATAGATCATCGGGTTCCTCTTCAATGCAGTTCCGTTTCAAATTGATGCTCAATTCATGTTTCACACAAAACTCCATTTCTAAGGGGTTACCCAGCAGAGCAGAGAAACAGGGGATAGAGACAAAGCCCTTTTTAATATGCTTCTTCTAGTGCCGATCAACGAAGCTTGGCTCTAGTTTTGCTTTAAATTGGCGCAATAAAAAGGGCATGAAAACAGAAAAAAGAAAGTGGAAAGCTTCTTCATCTCCAATTAATTGATGAGCAGTCATGACAAAGCAACTCAACGGCAATCAAAATCCCTCGTCAAAATTACCAAATTAAAAAAAAAAAAATCGAAGTACCATATACATACAACATGAAGGCTTCTTCTAGAAACTTCACCTAAACACAGATTAATTCAGAGGAATTTGAAGATCGATGGAAGGAGATAACTTCCCTAACCAATTAGTAATATAATTCTAAGCGTTTGGCACAGAGAGTGCAGAAATACTTTCGCTTGATCTTGAAGCACATGGGCAAGAAACAGAGCCTCCACTGGACCTCAACATCAATGGCTTCAACTTTGCCTCCGCAGTAAGGGCAGGATCCAGGGGCTCGTTGCCTTCCGAGCTCTTTCTGTTCTTCGTCGCAAATGAAGACGAACCACATTTTTCTCCTGCAAATTCCTCTGCTTCTGTTCTTCGTTGTCGTTGTTGTTTGTTGTTGTTGTTGGTGGTGGTGATGGGGAAATTGGAATTTATTTGAGTTGGGGCAACTGGGGATGGTGGTGGGGCAGCCTTGCAAGGGCAGGGATGGCATGTCATATTTATAGAGAGGCCGGTGGGTTGTTGGTTCACACGGTCTTCGCTGCCTAGAATATTCTCTCTTTCTCTCGGTCACAATGGTTAATTGTTATTTTCTTCTTTTAATTTAGCTATTTATTTTAATTTTTTCTTTTATTTATTTTTAATTTAATTTCTTAATTCTTAAGTTAAATCATATTTTTTCTTAGTTTTATTTTTCTTAACATTTTTTAGTGTTAAAATAGCTCTTAATAGATGTAATAAAACCGTAGTAAAATATATCAGTTTTCTTAAAATTTTGTTAAAATTATACAATTTTTTTTATTTTAAAAATATATACAAATTTTTCATAAAACAAAAATTAAATTACATATGCCTCCCTTGAATTTTTTTGAAATTATACAAATCTTTTTTTTTTATTTTAAAAATATATACAAAATTTTATTGGAAATAGAAAAAAGTCTATATAATTTTAAAAAAAAAAATCTAGGGAACAATTTGTATAATTTTAGAAAAATTCAAGAGAGGTATATGTAATTAGTAAAATTTTGTGTATAATAGAAGAAAAATTTGTATAATTTTAGCAAAATTTATAAAAGATTCTATGTAATTTTTGAAAAATTTTACAAGTTTTTTTAAAAGAAATTGACAAACTTTTCATAAAATAAGGAGTAAATTACATATGCCTCCTTTAAGTTTTGTTAAAATTATACAGATTTTTTTATTTATTTTTAAAATATATATAAACTTCTTTTGAAAATAGAGAAAAAATATGTGTAATTGTAGAAAAATCTAAAAAAGGATTTGTATAATTTCATAAAAACTCCATAGAGGGGTGTGTAATTAGAAAAGTTTTGCGTATAATAAAAAAAATTGTGTAATTTTAGCAAAACTTATGAGAGGTTTTATATAATTTTAGAAAAATTTAGGAGAAGTTTGTGTAATTTATTATTTATTTTAAAATATATATATATATATATTAAAAATAAGAGAAAAATCTATATAATTTTAACAAAATTTAAAATTAATTCATGTAATTTATTTTTAAAAAATGAATATGATATAAATTAAAAATTAAGAGATCAAATTGAAATAAGAAGAAATTGCGAAATTAAATTGAATTTAATTAATTAATTAATTAAAGAGCCAAGGTAATAGTTAAGCCTTTTATAAATTGGTTAAACTAGATTAATTAATTATAATTAGATAGCATTGTATAAATGGTAATATCTAAATCTAAGTTTTATATAATATAGTCATATTATGATTTAAGGAGTTATAATCATGGTCATATTGTATAGTGTTATTTTTATTAATAAAAAAAAATCGATGAATCACTGTAAAAAGTAAAAAATAAAAACTTTAGATTACAAATGCTTTAAATCTAAATTTTTTTTAACAAAATCGTTGCCAAATTTCTCAATAAAATCGTTGCTAAAAAGAAAATATTTATTATATTTTTATAAAATTTAAAAGTCAAGTAATACTTTGTTTATATTTTGATAAATACATCATTCTTGCTTGAAATTAATGATCAAATTCAATCATAATTTAAAACTAGATTATATGATTTTGATTAAAAAAAATTTACATGATAATATATAAAGAACGTAGTTTTCATTGCTCAATACTATAAACAAGTTACCAAAAAAAAAAAAGGTATTTGTAGAAAGAAGGAAAGAATTTAATCTGTGCATCCATTATATAATGTAGTCATATATATACTTCATCTATGTTAATGTGATTGTAACATCATTTTGTGCATTTACAATTTTATATTTTTATCTAATTTTTTGTCCTGATTATTTCTAAACGAAATATAGATTAATAGTTAGTATCCTTCTCACTTTTCAGTACATTTTATAGGTACTTGAATTTCCACCTGAATATCTACTTACCTACTTACATCATTCTGTAGTGTGTTATTAAAACTCAAAGCTCTAAAGAAGGAATATTTTTTAATAAATAAATAAATATACAAAACAAACATAGCAATATAAGATACCTTTTTTCTTGAGTTCAAATAATTATACAAGACAGTACATTAGGGGAAGCGAAATCCCAATGCAAATTTGACGACAAATATGATATTCCAGTATGGTATGGAAACGAATAACTTTTTAGCTTATGGTCCGTCTTTATCCACTTCTCTTATTGAACCTACTCCGTCGTTTATCTTACTAGAAGCAATTTGCTTCGTTGGCGCTTCGTATATTTCGCATTCAAACTCTGTAAAATTTCCTTTTGCGGCAATAATATTATCTATATTAATATAACCGCTTTTTTTTTTGTTTTTGTTTTTCTATCATAATTCTTTTCCTTGTCCTGATTGAGTAAAGTGAGTGCTAATTAACGAAAAAAAAAGGTGAAATATTCTTTTTCTTACCGCGGTAAAGTATATTTGGTGCCCTCAATGGCCGTTGCAGTTTAGGAAATTGTGGGGCCCATCCGAAGTAATGTGCGACAGCTCAGATTCGACCGGGTTGTATAACTTATAAATAAATGGAAAAAATTATAATTTAAAATTTCAAAAATATTTATATAATTGAATTTTTTATTTTAATTTTTTAAAAAAATTTTAAAGTCAAAATTTAAATAATGTAAAAAAATCATAATTTAAAATTTATATTAAAATGTTTGATCCTAGAATTTTTTAAAATAATTTTAAAATTAAAATTTTTTAATATAAATATATTTAATTAAAAATTTTAAACTATACCTTTTTCTAAATAAATAGTATAATATAATATAGAAGGTAATCATACTGATATTAAAAAAAAAATCTCATATGCCAACATTTAGAATAGGACAACACTTATTGTATAGGCTTTGATACATTAGTGTATGCACAACAATGAATCTCATCTTTTTTTTGGGTGAATTTAGATTCTTTTAATTGGGTAAATAGTAAATGAAAGAATAATAATATAAAAAGTGAGAGTGTATATGTGATTTATTTATTTTTACCGATTTTTTATTTTCTTTTTATCTCTCTTAAATTTGAAAGGCATTTTATTTCTAACTTATTTAAGAAGATCCTTTTTTTTCCTGCCACAACAATGAATTCCCTTAAAAAAATGAATTAAGGATAAATAAAATTGTGAAGTGCCAGTTGCAATTTAAGTAATGAAGTATAAAAAAAATAATTAGTAACGAAAATTAATAATTAAATATTTATATAATATAATTAAATACTAAGTAAATTATATAGGATATTTAATAAAATATATAATTTGATATTCTGCAACTTAATCCAATTCTACTTTGATTTCTGTGATTAAAAATTTTGCATTTGAGAGTGACCTATACATTCCGTGTGGCAACATAAAAACAAAAATAGCGCCCATTGTATTTGCTTTTATTACCATAGTGTAAGCACAACAATGAATTCCCTTAAAAAAATAAATTAATGATAAATAAATTGTGAATTGCAAGTTGCAATTTAAGTAATGAAGTGTGAAACAATAATTATTAAGAAAAAATAATTAAATATTTATATAATATATAATTAAATATTAATAAATTATCTAAGATATTTAATAAAATATGTATAATTTGGTATTCGGTAACTTAGTCCAATTCTACTTTAATATTCTGTGATTAAAAGTTTTGCATTTGAGAGTGACCTATAAGCTTCCTGTGGTAACATAAAAACAAAAATAGCGCCCACTGTATTTGCTTGTATTACATTAGTGTAAGCACAACAGTGAATTCCCTTAAAAAAAATAAATTAAGGATAAATAAATTGTGAAATGCATGTTGCAATTTAAGTAATGAAGTGTAAAACAATAATTTTTAATAAAAATTAATAATTAAATATTAAGTAAAGTATCTGGGATACTTAAAAAAAGAAGAATAAAATACAATTTAATACCTTCTGATTTGTTCTAATTTTAATTAAAAATATTGAGTAAACTATCTAGGATACTTAAAAAAAGAAGAATAAATTACAATTTAATACCTTGTGATTTGTTCTAATTTTAATTAAATATCTTATAATTTAAAAATTTAGATTCGAGTGGCATAAATAAAATTTAAATTATTAATACATTAATTTGTACCTTATAACTTCATTTCAATCACTTCTGAACAGAAAATGGCATATACAAGTCACCTGACCCCCAAAATGTCTAAATTTGATTGAATTTCATTATCAAAAAAATTAAATTTGCAAATCGCCCCAATTTCTCCAAATTTCTATGAACGAAATCGGACCCTTGAAAATCGAAACACTTTACTCAACGCAATCCCTTCTAAAATCAATGATGTCCGATGCAACTAAGGCGGGGAAAAAAAAAAGCTATATTAGAACTTGAGTTCAAATAGAAAGTGAAATCATTGACACACTTGCGGTTGCAAAACTTGTCAGAAGTTCAGCACACACATGTTGTCACGAAAATCATCAAATGTTTGGTAATGAGTAGACCTCTGAATTTCGATTTTGCATAGAGTTTTTGGGGAAATTATTACCCCCTTCCTCTAACATAGTTTAAAAACCTTTAACTTAAAGGACCAAAATGTAACAACAAATATAATTAAGGCTAGAAAATGCGAATTCAGTATTTTAAAAATGTAGAGTAAAAGTTTAAAATATCCTAATTTATTAAAATAAAATTGATTATAAATAAATATGAAAAAAATAAATTATAAAAATATATAATAATATTGATATGTTTATTTCTAATTAATTTGATTTATTTATATTAAATTAATTTAAAATTTCATAGAGAGGATAATCGCCATTGCCAATTGCCAAACAGTGAATCCCAGCGTGCGTAGACCAATGTGCTCTGGTTCGGTAATGTAAACACAAGAAAGCAAATTAGAACGAGAAGCGTGAGCGTGAAAATTCTGACGCCTTTTGTCTCTACGGAAAAAAATTTATGTATAATTTATTATATTTTTATTATTAAATTATCTAATTAAAATATGATAAATATATAATTTTTTAATAAAATATGATAAGCATATAATTTTCATAAGTAACTGTATGATCACTCAATTAAATAATATATTGATTGTATTATTATTATATAATTATTATATTTTAATTAAAAATATAATAAAAATATAAAAGAAGTACACTTCAATTTAGTCCAACCAATTAAATCTAGGATTCAAACATATTAACTAATGTCTTGTACACTGGATTAATAAAAATAAAATAATGTGATAAATATTATAAGGTGGAAATGAAAGTTTACCATTTTGCGAATATTCGATTAATATAAATGATATTTATATATTTCTCTACTCTCTCAACTATAGTTTTAATATTTTCATAAATAATATTGCTTCACAAACGTCATTGAAGTTTGAAATAATATAAAATAGAAAAAAGTGTTTCGTTTCTCTTTTTCCTCTTTATTTTTATCTTTCTGGCGGTGTGAAGCAAATTGCGTGAAAAAGAGGGTCGACGAAAGATGGTTGACTGGGAAAAGGAAGAGAAACGCGTCTAAAAGCCATAAAAGGCACGAGGGGGTTCCAGACTACTTAACAAATAACAACGTGCAAGAAATCTATGGAGGCTGGCGCTGCTATGGACATCCACCGTCCGTGTTTATCACGTTTTTATAGACGAGGAGAAAAAAAAAATCATGGGTGCTTAAAATTTTCACTCATCTATATCAGCACGAAAGAAAAAGTTTATTTTAAAAAATTCGACTAGATTATCAACTGTCAAAACTGCTTACCAGACACTTTCATAATACTATGTGCTAGTTTTGATTGAAATTTAGTATAAATTACACGTATTTTTTTTTACAATTTTATTAAAATTATTATCACAAAAAAAGGAAAATAGTGAGAGACATTATTTTTTTGATAATCCCTTGCCAAATAGTAATTTCTCATTAGATTAGCACAAGATTAACGACAAATGAAAGAGCTCCTGTTATATCTTGCAATATTGGAGGAATAAATGTGCAAATGACAGCATAAAATTGGGTGATAAATTGGCAAGATATTAGCAAGGGAAGTATTCTAGCTATATGGTGAGAAATATCTTCATCGTTACATAGCAAGAGATTACCGAGTAAGAAAATTCCCTCGCTATTTGTAATAAGCTAAAGAAAAGTGTATATATATAATAAATAATAAAATTAATAAAATAAATAATAATAACCAAATTATTTTTCTAAAAAATTATTTTCTTTTTCTTCTTTTTTCACCCTTTCTTTTCTTTTATTTCTTCTCTTCCCTGCATTTCCTGTCCTTTAACCCCGATGGAGCTCATTCATTCCCTTCCACTTTGTGCGCCCCTGTTGTCCGTCCACTGTGTAGAGATCCGTGGAAGCGGCTATTTGTGCCATCGATTACGATAAGCCCTCCGCCATTCTTACTTTCATTTTCCTTCATTTTTTTGGTTGCAATCTTTGGATTTTTGTCTTCCTTCTCTATATTTTGGCCCATCCCATCTCTGAGAAGGCTTGAAACGTTGCTCCTTCCCTTCCTCTTCTTGTAAGTTGAGAAGAACTCTAGGAAATTGGGATTTTTGAAGTGAACCATCTAGTTGTGTTACCTATACACTAATCTTCAATTTTTGGTCTCTTGAGATAATTTTTGAACTCAAATTATGAATTAGTAGCTAAATGAAAAAACCTAAGTTCATAAGTTGATCATAGAGATAAAGAATAAGGCTAGGAAGTAGAACTCTTGGTAAATTAGATACTATCGGATACGATAGAGGCTAGGAATTGCTAATATGAGCCTATGTGATAATTTGGTGAGTTAAGCATGTTGTTAGGAAGCTCTGCGAATATTGATATTGGAAGGAAAAAGTTTTGAGAAGAAGGCCAAGTGCCACAACAAAGTTGGGCACCATCGATGAGTAGAAAATAGTTACAATATGTTTTATAAGTTTCTTCATTAATGCAAGTATATCATAACAATGGTTTGAAACCTAATTTGACTAATTGATGTAAAGTCCTAATGAGATAAGCCTTTACTTGCATGATCCCGGTATGCTTGGCTGAATAATGTGATAAAATGGGTTAATGTAAGGATTAACTCTATGTATTAACCTAAATATGATATGTACTCCTTTGTTGTATTGATGAGGCACTATATTGAAACCTAAATGTTATATGTGTGGTTGACAATATCCTAACATGATTGATTATAGGGAATCATTATGTTAGCCGATTAGAATAAATATTGTGTAATATGAAAGATAATTGTGATTTTATAACTCGAATACCATACTTCCCTTAGATTAAATTCATCCTAGCCATATCCCTTAAAATTGATTTTTATTCTTTTTCCATTTACAAATTGTATTTCTTACTGTGTTTGTTCTAGCGTATTTGAATTGAATATTATTTATTTATTTAATGACTAATCAATCAATCAATCATTTACTTTCCTATTTGTTTACTCAATTCCATTTATCAATCAATCTCTTGTTTAGTTACTATAATAAAAGTGTGCTAATATTATTATTACTAGCATATTGTGTGTAATTTATTGGCTGTTATACTCCACTGACTTTCATTTCACGATGGGATTCTACAATAATTAGCGGAGATTATGATCTAAGTGCACTTAGATAGATAAAAGAAAATTTGGATGGAGAAGGAGCTACTCGTTAGGCGAAGCCACTTGTGATAGGATAAGAAGTTGCCAACGAGACGAAGTCACCTCCAAAAATTTACATCATCATGTGTTAATGGTAAGTGGAAAAAAAGCTACCCATTAGGTGTAGCCACTTGTGATAGGGTAAGGAGTTGCTAATGAGGTGTAGCTGCCTCCAACAAGAGTTAACTTGGGATTTCCATGACCAAAACTTTACTTAATAAAGTTTATTAAGTTAACCTGGGATTTCCATATGATTTCATGACAAAAACTTAATAAAGATTATTTTATGCATAAGCTTCTATGTCATTTAATTTTGGCTTGGTCATTACTAGCTATCTTCAATTATTATAATCCGTTATTTGCTTATTGAGTTTCTAACTCATTTCTTAATTTTCTTCATTTCAAATAGTGGCATTGGATTTGAACTATTTCCATCATCTTAGGTTTACAGAGGCTTTGAAAATGATGAGCTCTATAATTAAATTGCAAGGGTGTATTTGTTTTGTTGTAAAGAATTTTTGATTTGATGTTGTAAAGGACTTTAGATGCAGTTTGACTTGACACAAGAGAAATTTCCTTCCCTTTATATTTTTGTTCTTTTGGTATTTTGATAGTTGGTGGTTAAGAGCAGAGCTCTCCTTTGCTGTATTGTTGGTTTTGATTGCTTGTAAAAATTTAAGATATCTAATTTTTAGGGGACACTCTGTCACAATTTTTACAAAAAGCTAAGGATATTTGTATAAATATATAATGAAATAGGATTATATTTGATGCAATTATGTCCTGTGTAAAACCATCCCAAGGCCCCATTTAATTAACTTGTATCAATTAGGCTTACGGATAAGAGCCTCACTTAGTTCTTTATGCCATTCACTTCCTTTTTTTTCTTTTTTAGAGCTTGACAATATTCCTTAATTTTGTGAAGGAATAGTAATTGATTATTCCCTCACAAATTAATTTAAATTAGCGAGGGTTAGTTAGGATTATTTTCCTTGCTAATTCTTTGCAAAAAATTAAAATACAATTGAAGCCCTAGACCCCCAAATCATTTTTATTGCTTCATCTACACTAATCTCACTCTTGTTCATCTCTCTCGCTCATGGGTTTCACTGTGGCTATTGGTTGTTGTGTTTGCTATTGTCTTTGTCACTATTGCCATTGCCCCACACTTTATGGTTGGCTATCCTTTCATCTCTCTCTCTCACCCCCTCCTCTCTTCCTTTTCCTCTTCTCTTTTATGCTTTGCATCCTTCAATGTATTCTTCTTGGTTTTTAATTTGTAATTTTTTTTCTATTTGTGGTTGATTCGTTTGTTTTCTTTATTAATTTAATGACTCATTTGTTTTTACTTGTAATTTTTTTTTCTATTTAGGGTTTCAAGGATTGGGGAACGGATGGTATGTAAGAAGTAAAGAAGAAGTTAAGAGATTGAATAAAGGGGAAAAAAGAAAGAGCTCAATAGGAAGAGGAGATTGAAACTAAGAAAGAGGGATTGATTAAGGAAGGAGAAGAGGATAACAACTGAACCTTATCAATTGGGTTGAAGGACTGGCTTACTAAGAGGATAGGTATGTAATTCTTGCTTTGCTCTATGGCTTACTAAGAATGAATACATGTGGTGTGTTGTGATAATCTCTTCATTATTTGGATGACGTTGAACTCCATGTATGAAGGCATGTGGTTTTATAATGTTCCAATAGTTGTGATGGAATTTAGAAAAAGTGAAAAGCTAGTTTTGTTTTTGCTTAGTGGATCATTGACTTCAGTAGAAACTAGGTTGCTTGAGTCATAAACTTGTTTTGTTGGTAAAGAAACTGTGTGAGTCCTCATTTTTGTTGATCTCCGTATTTGACTTGTGATGTAATGCTTTGATGACATGATAAGACTTAGGTTATGATTTGACCCCTATATTTCTTCCTATTTCGCTTATGTCTAAATTATGACTAAATTGATATGTTTGTTTGGGTACAAGCTTTAGGCATTTTTTTTAAAATCATGATTCACATACTGTCATTTTCTTATTTTTGGATGGAAAATCACCCCTTTTCATCCCAAATGACTATAAACTCTCCTTCAATGGAAGAAGAAGGACTTAGGGCATATTAATTATCATTTCCCCCTTGTTTAGTTATTAATTTTAATGCCAATTTTTTTTAGCTTTTATATGTAAAAATACACCTACTAAACTCCCAATGGACATAAACTTCCCATCAATGGAAGCAAAAGGAATAAAGGTACATCAAAGGCACCTACTTTCACTATTTCTATTAATTTAAAGTGTAGAATTTTACTATTTTTAGACAAATAAATGCATCTCCTAAACTCCTAATGACCATAAACTTCCCATTAATGGAGGAGGAGAGAATGGAGATACATCAAAGGCACTTTCTTTCATAATTTCCATTGATTAAAAGTGCAACATTCTTCTATCTTTAAGCCATGTAATGACCTTTCTTAATTTCCCAATGATCATAAACTTCCAATCAATGGAGGAAGAGGGAATGAAGGCATATCAAAAACATATCTTCCTTATGATTAACATTTGCTTAAAGCACTAAAAATTTTTAGTGTTAAAATTACGTCTTCTAAATCCTTGAGGACTTTAATCTTCCAATCAATGGAAGAAAGGATGAAGGTATATTAAAAAGCACATTTGACCATGATTCACATTAATTTTTGGTGTTGAAAATTTTAGGCTTTAGGTGAAGAAATTGCATCTCCTAATTCTCTCATGATTTTAATATTTTAATCAATGGAAGTTTAGAAAAGTTGAGGTACATAGACTATGCTTTTTACTTATTTATTGCTATTGGTCGTAGGGTTTTTTCTTTTAGAGCATATTAAATAAAAGTGCTGAATTTTCTATTCAGCATACATATTTTTTTTTGGGAAACCTTAAAGTTCTTGCCTTTAATAAATAAAGGTTAAATGAATTTTTTATTGGGAGTGTTGTTTTTCCATATTTTAGCTTGTGAATATTTGTGATATTAGTGGCCAATAATGGATTTCTTTTTGGTATTGCTTTAGAATTCTTTAATGCTAAAGTTTCGTTGACATGTTTAACACCTCGTTGTTGCTTTCGCAAGGATTCCTTCCTTCAAGTTTTAAGGTTAGGAGGATAAGGAACTATTTGGCAATGAATTGAAATAAGCTAAATGCTAGATTTATGTTTAAATTCATCTTTATGTCATTGTTTGCAATGGCTTTTACTAGGTTAGTGGTAGAATAAATAAGAATCTTATTTTGTTCATAGTGGTTGGTTTCATTATCTTATAATAGGTTTTTATTGCCAAGATGGTTGTGTATGAGGTAATTATGTAGAAGCACCACAAGATGCCAAATGGTATATAAGTCCTTTTCGTAAGTTGTCATAAAAGACAATTTCTTATTGTTGCTTTTATTGCCATCTTGCTATGTTTCTTCATTACTTATACTATTTTATATATTTTAGAGGATTAAGCTATGTGTTGTTGTAGTTTCTTTCTTGCAATTGAGCTATATATTTTGCAAAATATCAATTGAACAATAAATATTACCTAATAATTAAAGAGGAAAATAAAAGAAAAATTAAATGGTAGAAATTACCTCAAATAAGATATATTGAATTTTGCTCCCTCCTTTTCATTAAATATTAGGTGGCTTACACTGATGCAGATGGGCCAAAAAGAAAGAAAGCAACAAATAGAACAAAACAAACTATCAATTTTATTCATTAACTTATAATAGCTCATAAACTTAGTAAAAACACATAGACAATCACTTAATTGGCATCAAATACGAAGCCCATAACAAGAAAATAAAGCAAATAAAAAGTAAAAGTAAATAAAACTAATAAAAATCACTTAAGTGGAAACCTAAGTCCTAACCTCAGTTTTCTGAAGACTTGGTTTTCTACAAGAACAATTGTCCTATTTCTAGGATCATTGCTCATAACATTGAACCACTATCCTTGACAATATTTGATGATGTGCTTTTGGAGAAAGCAATGTATTTTTTGTTTCCTAAAGCACATTCTTGAAATTGAAATCAATCCATAAAATCAAAGTTGGAAATACTAAAACCATTTCTATTTCCTAAGACACATACTCAAAATACTTAATGCATAGAATAACAATTAATAGAACAATAATCTTAAGTTTTGGACTAAAATGAGATTGTGTCTATTGGGTTATACATCCATTGTCTTGAACAAAATTATCATCCACTAGAATTGCATCTACAACGTATTCCTTTATGAAATTATAGTGTTTATATGAGAATGTGGTGTAATTTTAATTGATAAGAATGGCATTTGAGATCGTTGATGTGTAGACTAAACAACTGGTCTTCATTTTGGTTTAATACTTTGGAATAGTATTTAGAGCATAGTTATTGTCTTCTTAATTATTGTCACATGCACTAGGCATTTCGAAAATCTATTTCAAGAAATAAAAGTGATTTTAGTATTCTTGACTTTGATTTGGTGGAATGATTTCAGTGTTAAGGATGAACTTTATGAAGTGAAAATGACATTACTTTCTCCAAAAGACATCTTTAAAATTGATAAAATTTCAATGTTGATATAAGCAACCATCCTAGACATAATTTGAGTCCTTAGAAAACCAAAGCTGGGACTTGATTTCTCCGAGTACATCCTCGAAATACACCCACATCACATTGCTTAAGGAAAGACTTGAATTCTTTTCTTCTTCATTCATGTAGAGCAATTAGTAAATGTTCCTAACTTTGATTTATCCTTCCCATGTTTTGAATTAAAATGAAATCACATTCAATAGGATTTACATCACAATCATGAATGGTATGAACACTCATATTAATGAGGATGCCATTCAAGATTATGATATGTGACCCAATTGAATGCGCTCTCATCTTAATTCAAAACTAAGGAAGATTAAATCAAAATTAGGAACATTTAGTAACTTGTTAAGTGTCATTAAAGAAGAAGAGTTTGAGTCTCTTTTAAGATTTTTTTTTATTGTAACGAAGGGGTATCAAGGGAATTTCCTTGCAATCACCTTGCTATACAGTGAGACATACTCCCTTACAACTTCCTTGTAATATAGTGAGAGATATTCCCTTGTCATACCGTTGCAAAATAGCAAGTGAATTGATTAAAAATTAGCAATTAAATTGGCAAGGGATTTTCCTTCACTATCTAATCAACGAGGGATTTTAGCAAGAGATTCCCTTGCTATATAATGATTGGTATATAGTAAGGAACTTATTTATCATTGTTCCCTCACTAAACTCTCGTCAATGCTATATTGCAACAAAACAATACAGGAGTTGTCCCTTACTAAATTCTATTTTTCTTATTGTGCACATACATTTCTCATCTATTTTCAAAATATATACTTTAGTCTAATTTTAAATTTTTTAACTAAAATACATTCTATTAACTTAAATATATAAATATGTATCATAACTAAATATGCACAAATATGAATAAAAAAGAGTAGATTTAATTTTTAAATATGCATAGATAAAAATAATAAGTGTAAATTTTTTTTCATTAAATTTAACAAAAAATATATGTTTAGGCTAAAGGAGGGTATCTTAGGAAAAAAATTAAAGTTAGATTAAAATATAACATAATTTTTTGTTTTAGAGAAAGTTTATGTATATTTTGAAAATAAAGATAAACTTTATATAATTTCAACAAAATTTTAAAAAATCTATATAATTGACTCTTGAATTTAAGCCTCAATATAATAATACTTTTGGCATATAAATAAAAATTAATGAAATAAATGTGATGACTAAAATATTAAAACTTTTAGTATTTATTTTTTTAGAAAAGTTGCAATTAAAGCACACAGGGAAGGAGTTTTTGTTGATGACTTTGTCCTTAGGCCCCTTGTTTGTAAAAAATAATAATAAAAAGAAAAATACTTAAGCGAAGGAATGAGCACTCGTGGCTATTGTCTATTGATTTGATCCTTCCATATAAAAAAACTAATAATGTAGTTATTTTAATTAGCTAATTAACATTACATAAAGAATTTTAATAATGAGATATTTTTTTCATAATAAGGAAGTCAATTTTTTTAAAGGGAAAAAAATCAATTTATGAAAGTAAATTAAACCAATTAAATGCAAGCATGAGAATATCTCAAGTAGCTTTTAATAAATCATACTTTTGATATGTCTACTCTACTTTTTTTTTATGAATTTTATTCTATTTATCTTTATACTAAAATAAATTTATTTAAAATGTAACACTCTAAGTTTTAGAGTACAACTAAATTTTTTCATTTATTACAATAGTGAAATTTTAGCGTTAAAAACTTTACTAATTTGATTTCTCTTCTCACTTTCTATTCAAGCATTAGGGCTATCTATACACATGAATATCATATAATTGAGTTTGTACATCTCATATTATAGAATTACAATTAATGTTAACAATATTTTAGTAACAATACATGGCTCACATCTAGGCCATAATATGATTATTGCTATTATAGACATCTAGCTAATAAAGTTCATCTTCATAATATTATCATCTAGTCCTTAGCACTTTGGTCTACCGCTAGCATTTTAGTCTACTAATAGCTTTGAATTAGCAGATCCCAAATCCCTATCTGAACACATTACCAAGTAAGAATTTACATTCTTAGTAAAAACATAGTAAACTTTAAAAGACTAGTAATAGTCTAATTGTCATATGTGCAGAAAATGTTTGACTTTATTTCCTTGTCTAAGGCATACAAAGATAGCATTACATCATAGCATATAGAAAATATTCAAGATACCAATATATTAAGAACACATTTATAGATGTATGTGTACTTAACCTATTCATACTATATGGAAACATTTTTTCATGTGAGGCAATCATACTAAACTTACTCTATCTAGATATCATGCATATCATGACAATCAATACACAATTGCATTGCAAATTTCACAATATGTATATGGAGCTTTATATCATATATTATCGCAAAATATCTTTCAAGCTATATTAATTTAGCTTAGTCCTATTAGGTTTAATTAATCATATTTGTTGTACCTCATGAACTTGGTACATTTTAGTATACTTCATTATCTCGTGTCATTGTGTGTGCCTTTCTAAGGAGACATAGAAGATACTGGCTTGAAAGCATTGTTGATAGAGAAAACTAACTCTTTAATGACGTACTAAGCATCCCATACTACTTGATATAGACTTTAGTTTTTACAATCATATGTAACCCACCAACTATCTCATACTATATGGGATGAGACTTAAGTCTCCAATGCCATCAAGGAGGAAGATTATTTTCTTTAGTCTTTATGATCATCAAAACATAACAGCATGGGCAAAAGTAAACATAATTAGAGTGCTTTTTAGTGTGGATCCACAAAGTGTAATATGAAACCTGAAACTTGAAGTCAATTAAAGGTCTCCCACCCTTTAGTGACCCCTTATCATAACCTTGTCCTTGGGAAATTGAAACTAAGCTTAAGAGGAATTCTAACACCTTTTTATTCTTATATGATCATTCATTTCCTTCTATATAGAGGGAGAGATATCTCTTTCTATATAGACTATCTTTTGTTTGATGTAGACTATCTTATTAAAATTTCATCCCTCAAGATCCCTATTTTTTGGAGACTTATTATCAGATTAGGAATTTATAGAATACTATTTCCAAAGATTATCTTTTAGTATGAGTCTATTTATTGAGAACTCTATCTTCATTTAAATATCATTTTTTGTTCTGACATCAAATTAACATCATATTCATAGTTATTTGACCATTTAATTATATTCTAAGTCATCCAAGTCATATTCATGGTAAACAAATTGAACAATATCAGCAACATAATTGGAAGCTTATATTTGAATAAGCATAGATAAGCCACAGATACATCTTCATGGTCTATATATAATAGTAACATAATTCATATGTTCAGTAAAAGGTAGATGATTTATGTTTGCATACAAATAGCATATAAGTATTCTACATTAAACGTGCATGTAAACATAAGCTTACATAATGAATAAGGCATCATATATGTTTCTATTGAAATTTATATTTTAGGTTATCCAAATCATATTTATAGGGCATAGATGTTCCTTCTTTACAATTATTGATCTAGACTACCACATGCTTATTAAGATGTAGACATACATATATGTATTATGATAATAAGATATACATATTTCAATCAATTACAAGATTCATAAAGAATTGGTCTTACAAATAAGAGGAAATATACAAAGCATTATTAGCAAAAATATTAAAGAATAGTAAACTCTTGGGAAACCATTACTCTTATAGTGATTTTCTATATTTTTAGTGTCTTTTAAGGTCTTTATTCAAGTCCTTGAGTCTTAAGGTACAAACATGTCCATATTAGTCTTTAGGGTCACATAGAAGTCAATGTCTAGTCAAGGTCCATGTCCAAGAAAAGGGTCCAAGTCATATAGAAGTTCTAATTATGGTTATATAGAAATCTTATATGTTTTTAAGTGTAGATATGTATGCACGTACATATGTACATATGTACGTACATACGTATGTGTGTATATATGTATGTATATATGTATGTATGTTTGTATGTATGTATGCGTATGTGCATGTATGCATATTTCTTTTCTTTACTTTAAAACATATATAATTCCTTGTGTTTCTAATTAACTTTGAGATTCTCTAAGACTAAACTATTCCCTAAACATACATATGTAATTTAAGTAATTATACTCTTGCCAGTCCTTAATTAAATTGTGTTGGAATCATTTCATGGCTACTTCTTTAACATAGATTTCCATGTGAGAATTATTTAACAAAAAACAAACCTTATGGTTTAAAATAAGTGTTTAAAACTCATCATCTTCTGTTCATTTACTTGCCCCTTACATATCTTTAAGCTTGCCTACAAAAGTATCCCATCAAAACTACTTAAAATAAAAAGAAAATGGAAAAATATCATTTTTGGCAAGGTGATGCCATGGCCTTTCTCTTTGGCACTGTAGCATAGATTGTTTGGAGCTATCCTAAAATGGGATAGAATGTAAGGCATCATGATGTGAGTAAAAGTAGAACAAGCTTTGTTTTACATTTTGGTTCTACAACCAACTTTTAAGTCACACCAAATCTTGTATAGACCTCTAAAATTCACTAGATTTGGTATGGAGCTACCTCTATGTGTTAAATAAGTTTAAGAAAGATCTCAAAGTGAAAGGGATTTATTTAACCCCTCAACTCTTCAATTTTGCAAAACTGCCTAAAAAAGACTTGAGTTGAAAATAATTACACTTTTAGTGCTGAGTTGAGTGATGGAATGAGTTCTAAAATTCACAAAATTTGGCATGCTAATTCTCCTAAATGCAAAGAATTACATAATAATAATTTAGACCACTTTGGAGTTTATTGGCCCCTTATATTCCTAGCCACAATACTATTGTTTGGGTTTCACTCTTTGTTGATTTTTGAATGAATTCCATTCTTTATAATTTTTCTTTCAACTTTAGCCCAACCACGAGAATTCTTTAAGGCAACACTTAGCTTTTAGATACAAGGAGAGAAAGATGGAGTATTATAGCCATTCCAACAATCAAGAAAACAAAAGAGAATGAGATGTATGAATTAAATCCATTAGCTATCATCTATATGCAAAGACAAGATAGGTGTTCTTGCTTTGTTTCCTAAGTTATTCTTAATTTCTTTTCTTTCTTGGTTGCTTTTTGTTCCCCCTCCTCTTCTTTCTTTCTTCTATAGACCCTCTCTTTCTTCCTCTCACTTTCATGTTCTCACTCTCTCATGTTCCCTATTTCTTTGTCTCATGATTTTGGCAAAGTAAAGGTATGGAAATGCTTAGGTGTAGCCTATGTTCTAAAGGATAAGGTATTCATAGAGATGAGAGGTGGCTGGCTTACTTAGGAAACCATTTACTTGACTTTTTTTTGCAAGCATATGCAACAAGAACATTCTTAGTTGACTTGATTTTGACTTAAGGTTTCTCTTTCTAGGTTTTAATTTGTCATGAACTCTAGTTATGAAAGTTATTCTACTTATTGACATGGTCAGTTTCATATGAAATTCTTTTCCTAACTCCTTTGTTTTTATTTTGAGGAAAATTATAGTTTAATACTTAGTTGAAATTAGTTAAAATTACACTGTAAATCTTAAACTTTTAATATTCATATTTGACGTCTAATTTTCACAAAGATATTTTTATTGCCAAATATTTTTCTTATATTTGTAATCCCTAAGGGTCCAATAAATTTCTTGAAATTCATTCCCTAAATATTTATTTTATAATTATTTATTATTTAGTAATTAGGAATTAATCTCAATGAATTATAATAAATTTCAAATAAATTTCTAATAATCGATAAAATTTCCCAAAAAACTTTTATGAAATTCCTAGTAGTTCTAGTAAAATTCTATGATGTCTCAAAAATTATAATTTCCTAAATTCTTAGGACTCTACTATGATTTTGTATTAAATAATTCTTAATAATTCATATTAATCTTAATTAATTAGTTACTAAATTCGGGAGTGTTACAAAAGAACTTTTTATGAGAGAATATATGTTCATTTTAGAAAAAGAATCCTCTTAATTTTGACTTTTTAATTTCTTGTTAATTATGAGAGAAAAAGAGAAAAGAAGAGAATGTATATAAGACCTACTTGGTGAATTTCACCTAGCTTCTCTTCTTCTATCTTTCTCTCTCATTAATTATAGAAAATTGATGGGATTGAAATTGAGAAGATCCTCTCTCTTTGTTCCAAATATAAACACAAATTTAAACTAGAGATTAACTATAGTCTTAAAAATAAGTATTTAATGATTAATAGTCCAACATATTTTTATATGTTGGAATTTTAATTTTGTCAATTGTAAAATTTAGGTTACTAGATTGTTTTTTAAAATGACTTTTTGTCTTGCTTGTAAAAATGATCAAAATAATGAGTATTTACAAACTTTATTTATTTGAGTCTAAGTATGAAGATAAAATATATAGATTTGAGTCTAAAAATTCTTAGGGGTACGGATCCGGGCATAGAGAAGGTGGTACCACCTCACCCTGCAGACTTGATGCGTGTATATACCTCAAGCTTAGAATTTCACAAATGTTTGAATAAAGATTTGCTAGCTGTAACATTTACGCGTCATTTGTTATATTTGAGATATATTTTAGGATAAAAATTATTGAGACTAAACAATTTAAAATTATGTCTATTGTATGGATGAATAATGTTCATGGTTGTGAGACATTTTATTTTATTTTATTTCAATGATTTTATATGAACAAATTTTATATAGATGAGTCCTAATTTTTAAAAAAAGTTTTTCAAGTAAATGAATTTCAATTCGTTGATTTAGAGATTTAATGAAAAAAAAAGGATTAAATTTGTCACGCACTAAACTATAGAATCGTAATTAAAAAAAAATTCTGAATCTCAAAATAAACATGATAAGAGCTCCTCGTACCTCATCTGAATCTCAAAACAAACATGATAAGAGCTACTCATACCTTATCTATCATTTTGCCCTGCCAGTGGATGACCTTTGTCTTTGAAAGATAAATTAATCCGGATCTACGAAAATTAGTTCGGATACTACTTAACCAAGATATCAAAAAAAATTTTTTCTGGGTTATGTGGATCTCTTTTATACTTTTATAAATTGAATCTAATATTTTATATTCTTGAATAATTCTATATATTTGGATTGTTTTACAAAATTAGTATGAAATTATTTCATTATAATCCACTCCTGTTAAAATGGATGCGGAGTATATATTAATCGGTGTACTATAGAGCATCACACTTATAAGCATTTGACAAGGATTAATTGTGATCACTAGCGTTAATTAAAATAAATTTAAATAATTAAAATTATTTTCTATAATTAAATAAATTTTATATAATATATATTTAATAAAATTCATCAATAGATTATAAGTTTTAATAACGGATATCATACTTTAAAATTTACATTAATCTAACATTCTTTTATAATCCATCAATTTAATTACTCTATATCAATCTAACATTGTTCTATACTCCATCAATATATTAAACAGATAACATACAATATATTTTTCAATTATTGATTACATACTTATTGTTATATAATTTCTTTTTTAATTTAACAATTGAATCAATAAAAGCTACTATTGAAGGGTGTGGGTATATCAGTTTTTACACTAATGTTAATAAATCTCCTCTTGTATATGCTTGTATATATATATAGGAAAAGAAAGAGGAGAGATCAAGTGGCATTTGACTAAGTTTTTTTTTTTTTAAAGTCTATAGATTAGATTAAAAGTTCTTATAATGAATATCCTTCTTATAAAATTTGACATTGATTCAAAATTATTTAATACTTCATCAATAGATATAAAAATTACATATTTTAATTATAAAATTTGATATAACAATGTAATTGTTACTTCTAATTCATCAGTTGAGTTAATGAAAATTAATTCTTATAATAAAATATTAAAGGATATAAAAGTAACAAATCTTACACCAATATCAAATGATAGTTTGTGTGTCTTTTCATATATATATATATATATATATATATAAAGTACTTATAAAGTATTGGGCTAAAAAAGATAGAGTCTAAAAGCAGAAAGCAAAGAATGAAACTTGCACAAGAAAGTTTTTTGGATGACAGAATACTTGATGTCCTCACAACTTAAATACTAGCTTATATATACTAAACTAGTGAAATTTAAAAGATTTTACATCTACATAGTACAGCACATGTGAAATATAACATTACAGTAGTAATGATCTTTTACCAAAGCTAGCAAGATTTCTTGTTCGGAAAGTTCGTTGAAATAAAAGTAAATTCTTGTTGTCTAGAATAATTTCAGGGAGGACTCTTTCTCTTCACAAGGCCATCAGGAATCTTTTTAATAAGGTGGCTACTTATTGAATAACTCCAAAAGGCAATTTGTC
Source organism: Erythrophleum ivorense (assembly GCA_026724425.1). NCBI lineage: Eukaryota > Viridiplantae > Streptophyta > Magnoliopsida > Fabales > Fabaceae > Erythrophleum > Erythrophleum ivorense. The sequence continues at coordinate 44,049,863 of JAIUCV010000005.1, forward strand.
AAGATAATCTTGTTGATTAATAGTCAAATTCTTCATCATCATTAAGTTCATCTTTGATATTAGTTCCACAATAATTCTCTTCATTTTGAGGAGTGAAACTTCCTCTGAATGGGTTTGAGATAAAACATCCTTTAACTTCAGTGAAAACTCTTAAGAAGAAGAAATCAAGACTAATTATGCTAAAATTTGAGTCTTTGATTAAAGAAAAGGAGAATTGTCAAGTTCCGTAATGAAGAGCTCAGCATGTTGAGTAAGACATTTATGAACTATTTTAGTATTACAATTATCATAACTATATTTGGGCCACCACTTGACCAAAGGTCTTCATTATATATTATTACAATAATAATGTTATTGAAGACTATTCAAGATTCTAAAATTGGAATAGACCATTAATTAATAGTGAAGAAATTTATAGAAGAGCTACTAAATCTACCTTTAATTTTACTCAAAAATGGATAATTAAAAAATAGAGAAGAATATAGGAGTCCATAAAAATTATAAATCAATACCTCTTATCTCCGCATAGTTCTTAGAAAAATTTAAAGAAAAAAAAAAATACCAATATCTTCACATAGGAATAATTCAAGTAACAGAAAAACCTTTGCTTAGAGTAGAAATAGACACTCTAGTACTCCTACCATTAAAAGACAAAAGAAATAGGGATTATCTTAAAAGTTTAATAGTAATTTTACAGTCAAATCTATATAATAGTTTAATTTATTTCAATTGTTATCCTAACTATAATGTTAAGTTAGCAGCCCATAAGGATTAAGATTGTTACATAGTCTTAATTCTACATTAATTTTAATTATTATATCGATTAATTGTCCATAAGTAACATTTTCGTAAAGAATTGCTTGAAAGAATCAATACCTATTATCTTCACCAATCCTACATAATATATATATATATATATATATATATATATGTACATGAATGTAATGGTATGCATTAGGATTTGAATAAAATCTAATGTGTGATAAAAGTCAAGAGTAAATTATATGAATTTTTTTTAAATTTTGTTGAAATTATATATTTTTTCTTTTGTTTTTAAATATACACATACTTTTTATGAAATAAAAAGTTATTCTATTAATTTATACTTTATTCTAATTTTAAATTCTTTTACTAAAATACCCTCTACTTAATTTTTTTAAGTGAAAAAAATATGTATTTAAGTTAATAGAGGATATTTTAGTTAAAAAAAAATTTAAAAATAGATTAAAGTATTTAGTATTTTTTTATTTCAAAAAAGATCTATATATATTTAAAAAATAAAAAAAAATTAAATAATTTTAACAAAATAAAAAAATATATATAATTTACTCCAAAGTCAATTGAGCGGTTATAGGCTTATGTGCATGAAACTGGGATCCATGAATTAATTTTTGAAATTCCAAGTTTTCCATTCTGACAGCTTTGGTATGATGAATGAATCATGATTAAAAAATAAATAAAATAATTAAATGTTTGTGCAATGAAACTGAGATTCATGAATTAATTTTTGAAATTCCAAGGTTTCCTTTCTGACTGCTGTGGTTCGGTATAATGAATGAATCATGATTAATAAATAAATAAAATAATTAAACTTTTGTGCATGTTGGAAACCGAGGGGGGAAAAATTAGACATAAGGAACAAATTAATGTCGGGTGACGCAATCATACTATGGTGGAGGGCTGCGTTCAATGATATGGTGGAGGATACGCATTCATACTAACGATTTTATTTTTTATTTTCATATCACGCCATACTAACATTTTCAGATAATTGAAGAGACTTTTTTTTTGTCAAAATAATTGAAGAGACTTACCTCTTTCTATTATAGCAGTATGAAAGGTGTGTCAACTTGCAAAGCTACATTTGTCGCGTTCCTATTTATGATTTTATGTAATGCAATGAAAAATTTAATCCTTTACAATATAAAATAAAAAGAATCTCATAAATGATATTTATTTTTTCATTTAATTCTAATTGAGACTAAAGTTATGAAAATGAGTGAGTATAATTCATATGGACTAGCTTACAATGAGTTTGAAGAAAATGAATTAGGTCAGTTCGACTTTTAAAAATAAAAAAATAAAATGAGAATGAAGCAACTCAATCCGCTTGGGATAAATAAGCAGGCTAAACACGCTAGCCCACCATCCCACCAAAAAAATTAAAAAAATAATTTTATTTGATTCAAAATTCATAAAGCAACGTGAGATGCCCCGAATATGTAAGAGAATGGTGAACATTCTACTTCAAACATCATTAAATTTAAAAATAAAATAAAATAAAGTATTCTTAGTAAATATCAATCAAAGATCAAACAAAGAGAAACTCCAAATCTTGAAGGAATTAAGAATATACTCAACATAATTTATAAACCATAAAGTCCTAAGCTCTTCAATCTTAAGAGAAATAATAATATACTCAACTTAAACTTCAAATCGTGAAAAGCAAGAGCAAGATGGGAAGAAAATTTGGTATGCAAAGAGTGAAACTCACCCTAAGTCTTCTACTCCTTAGCTTATGTCTAAACTTATTAGAGAAGGTGAAGTCAAAGGATGTCGGCAATGTCATGGGAAGAAGGTGACGATAATGAAGAACCACCCAAAAGGTAGCATTAGTGAAAACCATATGAAAAGGTGAACTGTTGATGATGAATGCTTTGGCTCATGAGTTTCATCAATATTAGGTCTAATCTAATATGAAGGAATAATTTCATTATTTAATTGGCAATTGGGTTAGCTATTTGACTCACTTGGTTTGGGTGGGCATTGGGTTATTTATTAAATGTAAAAAAAAAAAAAAATGAATAATGCAAATCTTGAAATTAAGAATATACTTAAACTTTAAATTCTAAAAATCAAGGGCAAGATGGGAAGAAAATTTGATGTGCAAAGAGTGAAACTCACCATAAGTCCTTTACTCCTTTGCTTGTGTCTTGTAAGCTTGTTAGAGGAGGCTGGTGACATCATTTGAAGGAGGCGATATGAGGTGACGGCAATGAAGAACTTGATAAACACACCTAGAAGAGGGTTGAACAAGTATATAGTACAGACAAAAATAATAATTAAAATATATTTGCAAACTTAAGTTAAGGTAAAGTTGAGGAGACAGTAAACTGAGTTGAGTGAAACTATTGTAAAGTGTTCCTTACTTAGATGCGAGAGCAAGATGATCACCTGAGGGATAGTGCATAGAATATAAGTTGAATGCATGCTGCAAGTTAAATTAGCTTGAAATAAAACATAAATAAAACTTAAGGAGAGAGATAACATTTGTCAACTTATTATGGTTTAGCTCTTTTAGTCTTCATCGAGTCCTTTTAAATGTTAAAGGATTTTCTTCACTCAAATCAACAAGTTATAGTACAAGCTAACCTTAAACTCAACTCACCTAAGGGTTTTCACAAGCTCACCCTCAACTTACTTACATAGGGTTTTTTATAAGCTTACCTTCAACTTAGGGCTTGTTTGGTTCTCTTAGCAAAACGGAAATGACAATGTATTACATTACATTGGAGTGTTTGGTTGCATCCATGTCACAGTATTAGGTTGCCCTTAATGTAATTGGATTCTAGATTTAAGGCGCACATGAATATTTTCATTTTGGAGCCAAAATGCCAAAAAACTTATTTTGTCTCTAATAAGCAAAAAAAAAAAATGTCGACCACTGTTAACATTCAGAAAAAGCTAGTCACAATGGATGAATAGCCAAGTTATTGCTTTAACCTACCTTAATGCCGTATTTATCATTCTTGCCACTGTTAATGCTCCAATGTTGCTGACTTCATCCTCTAAGGTAGGTGAGTTCAACAATTTCTGATTTTGTATCGGTTCTTTCTACCATGGGTTGGTGCGTTGCGTTGCTGCTCTTCAAGATCTTCTATGGGTCCCCTGTATTTCTTTCATCCTTATTTATCTATTTATGTGTTTGTCTATTGTAAGTACCATTTAGATGAAAGTATTTACTGACTTGATTGAAATTGTGTTGTGGAGTTTGCTTGAATTGTACACCTTGTAATTTAAGATTTGGCATTGTTTCGCTGGGTAACCAGTGGGTTCTTTTTCTGAGTGAATTTAAATATGATCAGTAACAATTTAAGACCACTTTCCCCTAAATTTGGAATACATGTTTGTTTGTTTGTTGTTATCAAGCTCTATGTTGCATTCAAGTGCAGCCATTATGTGTGATTCTATCTCCTTTGTGAGCATACTATATAATTCATTTTTTGTTTTGAAGAATTATCTTAAGCTATACTTTGATTTTTACTAATCACTTGTGTCTTACTGCTCTTTATAACTATATTGCTTTAGGACTTCTTGCTAACTATGGTTTGTTGTAAAGGGTGCTTTGAAGTTTCACTACATCTGAGTATAAGAAAGCTAACATGATGTTGAAAACGCTGGACATATAATAAAATTTTGCCTATTACCCATTAAGTTTCACTTGTTAGTAGAGGTGGTGTATATGTAGTATTTGTATTACTTTAGTTGATAGGAAAAAAACATTAGGAACATTTAGATTTGTTACATAGTTATAACAAGTTAAACCTTTTTATGATTTTGGATAATAGCATCTAAAGAACAAGCATAATGTTTTTCTTCTTAGTGTTGGGACATGGGGGTTAATCCAAGGTAGAAATGTCCTTAAAAAAATAATGCTTACCCTTGTAATCAACTTACTAATTTCATGTTAGTTGAGATCATCAGAATTTTCTTGTTTAATTTTACACAAACTAAATGTGCACACATGATAATATGCTTTTCATTAACATTGTAAAAATATAATTAGTTAAATTGTGTTAAAGTTAGAGTAGATATGCTTTTTGTTAATGGGGATAATTTTGGAACATAATCCACCAACCACAAAGGTGCTTAACACATATTTAGGCAGTATTAATTGCGATTGTATCCCCATAAGGTAACCTCAAGTGCATTTCAGCTAAATTAATTAACTTTGTTGATGATGTTGTATTCTAACAGTTACAGACCATCTAAGGATCAAAGTGTTTTCTCGATTAATGGTGTGGTATTTGCATGTAGTGCAAGCTAAGTGTAAATTGTTGGTTCACATGTGGGTTACCATAGCATTGCACTAACGATGAATTTGTCATAGGCCATACAACCTTGATTTTGAAATTTAAAGAGTGCACTTACGGCATTTTGTTTACAATAGTGACACCATATGTTGTAACCAACTTAAGATGTATAGGGCCACCTTCGATCATTTATGTTCATTGTTATAGAAGGTAGGTAGGCTAAGACCAATAAGGCATATGTTGTTGGAAGAGCAAGTTGCCATGTTTCTAAACATCTTGGCACATCATGTGAAGAATTAGGTAATACAATGTAACTTTTGATGATAAGGAGAGACTGTAAGTAAATATTTCAATCAAGTTTTGAATGTTATAATGTGTTTGGATGGTGGGTTGTTAAACCAACTGGAGCCTATCTCTGCCAATTCAACTGATCCAAAATAGAAATGGTTCACGATAGACTACTTACAACTAAGTTTATATAATTACATTAATTTCTCATCCTATTACTAACTTTTTCATTATTTTTGATAGAATTGCCTTGGAGCATTAGATGGTACACACATTCCTATCATTGTACCCACAGAAGCCAAAAATAGGTACTGCAATTGAAAAGGGGGGTCACCACTAATGTCCTAGGTGTATGCTCCTAAGATGAACAATTTACATTTGTTTTCCTTGGGTAGGAGGGTTCAGCAATTGATAGGAGGGTATTGAATGATGCATTATGTTGAAGGCATGGGTTGAAAGTGTCATATGGTGAATATTTGCACCTTTACTTTTATAAAATATTCCTTATGTATTTCCTTTGAGGTTAATTGTATACAACAAACATTGTTTGATGAACAACCTCAAGTTAATTGGTACAGGGAGATACTATTTGGTAGATGTTGGGTACATAAATTGCGAAAGATTCCTTGCACCCTATTGTAGACAATGATATCACCTAAGTGAATGGAGACGATCTCGACACCCAACCACCCCACATGAGCTCTTTAGCTTCAGACATGTAAAGGCATGCAATGTCATTGAAAGGTGTTTTGGAACGTTAAAAGAATAATGGTCAATCCTTCGTAGTCCTTCCTTCTAACCCTATGTGGATACATAATCGAGTCATTGTTGCCTGTCGTTTGCTGTACAATTTCATTAGAAAGGAGAATGTTGAGGAACTTTTAGATGAGGTTACACAGGATGATGATGCTATTGAACCCCTTGATGTCATCGATCCCATGTCAACGATGGAAACCTCTGAGGCATGGTTTAACTGTCATAAGAAATTGGCTAACAACATGTTCATTGAGCACATTTTGCACACTACACATACATAAGCAGTCATTAGGAGTCATGGTCATTTGTTGTTATTTGCAACCAAAACTTTTTTTTGTATGATGACTCGACTGTTAAGAGTCAGATTCCCATAGGTTGATGGGAGGTGATAAAGACATTTTGTTTGGTATAAGATTTTGGTGATTGACATACATCTCCATGCATAATGGGTCCCCACATTTGCTGGTCATCTTTAATATTAGTTTGATTTGCATTGTTATTTATATTGATTATGTCTCTGTGTGTACCTATTTTTTATCTTCACATTTAACATGTATAGATCTTTCTTATACTTGCCTTTATTATGTATTCCCCATTGTTTGCTTCCTTGGATTTTATGTCACCAGAATGGAACACGCTGCTGAATCAAGCTCCTAACTAGGTAAACATCAATGGTCACTAGACAAAGATGCATGCTTAGTTGAATACATTCTTGAACTATATGTTATGGGCAAGCACATAGTTAATGGTACCTTTAAGCCAGGGTGTTTACAAGAATTGGAGAAGCTTATGCAATAAAAGATACCATGTTGTGGCCTTAAGGTGGTGCCTCACATCCAGTTCCGAATAAAGACACTGAAACAGAGCTGGTTGATCATGTTTGATATGATCTATGGCATGAACACTTTTGGCTTCGGGTAGGACCCTGAGACAAAATGCACCACTGTTGAAAAGTCTTTGTGGGATGAATATGTCAAGGTAAATACATGTATATATGCATTGTTTTTCTTTAATTCTTATCTCCAATGTATGATCTCAATTTCATACATTGTCATTGTCTCTAAATTTTGTTAAAACAATTACTGCAGGTATATAAGAAGGTTGCTATCTTTCGTACCAAGCCTTTCCCACACTTCGACCAATTATGCATTATGTGGGCAAAGGATCAAGCTACAGGAGATGATGCATAAACTACTGGTGAGATTAGGTAGGAGAATATTAGGATTGGCACTAATGAACTTGATGAGATGCAAATTGATATAGACATCGACCTTGAGGTAGAAGTTTCTGAAATGCCTCTTGCAAATGGAAGTGATGCAACATCATGCACTCGAAAAAGGAAATGCAACACCTGAGATCATGATGAGGCATTGATTCATGACTTAATTGAAGTATGTACAAATTTAAATTAAAGCCTGAAAGAAATGGCACACACCTTGAAAGAAGTTGCAATGAATATGGTGAAGCCATGGGTTGAACATTTTTAGCATGAGAAGGAAAAAGAGGCAACTACATTGGATCTCTTTATAGAATTGCATTAGGTCCTAACACAAGATGAAATCATGGCTACTCATATCAGGATTTCAGAGAGCAGTACACTACTCTTACACTTTCCAACAATACCTAATTCAGGCAAAGCTTCTTGGATTAGGGGCACCATTGCATAATAGCTTAATAGCATAAATGACGACTTTTGCTGTAAATATTTCTTGTAGTCTTTTGTCACAATTGTAGTACTATCATTCAATATTATTTTGATTCATTAATCTCATTTCTTTATCTAGCAATAGCAAAGGCCATTTGGTTATACTTGGCTAATGGTTTTGATTTACGTGGTGTTAGGTTTATGAATGTCCCACTTGGTAGGTACCTCACTACCTTATGTCTATTCTAGTACAAGTTTTTTTGGAAAAAGGCAAGTATTCATTCTTGTTGATGGTCTTAAGTCTTTTGACACTTTATTACTTGACTGCCAAAAATTAGTACCTTCACTATTTTACTTTATATTCTATTCTATGTGTTGAAATTATCTATAGAATTAATATATTAAATGCTTAGGAAAACATGTTTTTTTTCCTTTGGGGAAGTGGCATCATCGTGCAAGTTGCTAGGTAACACATGCAATTTCTTTCAAATATAGATTTCCAAGTTTATGATCTTTGGGCAACTTTTCTTGACCAATTTTTTCCTAATGGAAAATGTAGGATTTGATTTGATGCGATGGGTATTGTTAGCTTTCACTGACATCTAGGCAAGTAACTTGGCATACGTGACAAGAATTAACAATGAAGGGAGAAGAACCTCCAAGGCCTATGCTGCTGTAACGTTACTTGTTCAAGTATGCATGAGTTTATTTGTATGCATGAAAGCATTTGTTTCCTGTGTACCTTGCACTTACTATCTTTCTCTTTATGTATGAAAAGAAGCCATGCATCTTCATATGTTACTCAAGAAGATGGACAAAACTTGGTGTTAATTTACTTGCTTTTGTGTGAATTATTAGAGGTATGGTCTTTAAGCTAATTTTACTTTATTTTTTAACTTTGTGTGTGGCATTGGATAGCTCAAAATGATATTATACCTAGACACTTTGTCAATTCCTTGGACATGATTGGCTTCCACTTTTTCATGCATCAAAGACATGTTTTATGCTATTCATTAATGCATTTGTTGTTGTACTTTTAAAAGTGTTGCACGAGTAGGTTCATCCTTTTCCATCTTTCTAAAAATCCATTCTTTGTTATATGTTTTGTGAATTATCTCTCTATCTTGCATTGATTTATACATCCCTCTTTATCAGTGCAATGTGTGCATTGAAGAATGGTCCTAGCTGATGATATTTATGTGTTGTAGACCTTTCTACTTTGTTTGCTCTTCAGCTCTTATGATTGCCAAATCATAATTAAAGGGGAACATATGCACCATACAATAAATAAGTAATCATTAGAGAAAGGGATTATAGACCCAGAGAGCTTCACTTGCAGAAAGAGTTAATTTATCAATGATCATCTATAGGAGATTACTTGTGAAGGTTGAAAGTCAAATATAGTTAAAGGAAAGTCACATATTCTTGTTGTTATATTCCTATCTGTAGCACTTTCAACTTTGTCTGCTCGTGGGGGTTGAAAGTCCTCCTCATTCCTCTTGTTAAATATGGTTATAACAAAATTTGCAAATGGTAATGTAGTACTATAATGTGATAAAATAGAAATTACAGACCTACATATATATACATATTTATTTATTTATATGTATATGTATACAATATTGTTATAAGCAAAAGAAATATTACCTAGTGGCATTTAAGGGAATTTGATTAGGTTAAGTTTTGCACACAATGAATTTCACTAAGCTTATGGTTTAGACTTTGAATATACTATTGCTATAATCTCAAGGTGTGATGCAAATATTGTTTATAGGTTAATAAGTCCACATACATGTCAGAGGTTGTCCAATGACGTAGTGCCTTCCTTGGTGAGCCACGGATGATGGTTTGAATCTGTAACATGCCTCATAGTGGGGACCAATGATCGAAAATTGCTTTTTTGTAATCCCCTATGAATTGCAATGTGAATCATGTAAAACAGAGAATTGTGGTTGTAATATGTGCAAGAGAACATGATTTGCACCTCTTGTATGTCTTACATAGACCATTAGTCTATGATGACACAAAATTGCACATGTAGATTGGTTCTTGTTCTCATTTTATATTGAATACTTGTTATGTATTTCTGATGGAAATGTTGTTTCATATTGCATTAATAGAATGTTACAACTTACATGCCAGAGGTCCTGTATGTTTTTGCCATAGCATCATTTCTTGAAATGATATAATAAATATAATTGCATACTATTTGTAAACCATAATACATTAGAGGCTATATATTTTAGTAAAATAATAAGTATAAATTCTTTTGCAATCATTGTTTCCTCTAGATGCCAAGCCTATTACTTTATTTTTTTATGCTCTCTCTATTTGGAAGTTGTAAGGAAAAAATTGAAATTGATTAGATGTATTATGTATTTATAATTGCATGAATGACTGTATTTAAGTATAAAGTTTAAATCAATTATTTTTGAATAAATTAAAAATATAGATGATCAGAATTTAAGTAATATTAATTACTAACTATTAATTTTGAGAGTACCAAACAATATAGTGAATAAATGAGCACAACTAGATATTTTATGATATATAAAATTTTAAAAAATATTAAAAGAATTAAGCATAACAAGAGTTAAATTTTTAAATCATATTTAAATATCATATAAACAAGGTTTTAAATACTTAAAAAATTAAATTAGTAAGCTAATAAGTTGAATCTATAATGGGAGATGTGGGAGGGGAATTTAGCCTAAGAATATGATGTAATAATCCATAAAAGTGGTTGGGACTCGAGTTATATGAATGCCTCTAACAATCTTAGGCATACTTGGGTCCTACCATGTCAGCATGCAGAATATTTTTCTCTCCTTTGCACTGAGGTGTGCTATTTTGTTCTTAATCAAATCTCTTTTACATTCTTCCAAAACTTATAGGATCTTCACCTACTAATAATATTCCATAACTTGAACACGAGTGGAATAGTTAAGAACATTGCGAGATTTGAATGTGGGATCTTTTTGCACTCAAACCATAAAAGGTTTGCTTGCTCTCTAACTCAGAGAATTCTTTACTTGCAACATCGTGCAAACATGTATATTGCAATAGGAAAACAAAGTTGTCAATAAGTTGAGACTATATTCATTCACCCACAAAAGCCCATGATTATGGACTACCTTTGAATCATTTATACATTAAGCAATAGGCAAGCTACAGAGCAAAGCAAGCTAAACAACAAGGAATCTAAACATTAGGTACCATTGTCACATTGCTTCATAACAAAGCATGAGGGAAAATAAACATTTTTGAAATATTACACTCCTAAAATTATCAGCCTACATTGTTATCAAGTAACATGCACGTATGATAAAGGTTATTTTTATATATTTTAATCTTTCTAATTTGGATATTTTGATGAATAACTATGGCTTATTTCATTTAATTAGATGAGTTTTAATTTTATTTGCTATTTATGTACTCTATGAATTAAATTGTAAAATTATTGGTTTTAATGCATAAATTTGTTTAAATACTTTTATAAATTTTTCCTACTTAATATTATTTATTATTTTTGCAAACTTTTTGATGGGCTAATAGAATTTGAATTGGAGATTGGTTTGGAGAAGAGATGGAAACTTCAATTGTTCAATTTCAAAAAGGAAAAATAAACTAAAGAAGCAACTCATTCACACACAAGGCTGCACGTTAATGACATACATTACATTCTCCAAAACACACATACATCCTTTTCACCAATCACATATAAAGGCCACGGGTAGATACAGTCCATGCATTACGTGGGATAGGGCTAGGGGATTGATTTGATTGGAGAGGATCAACTACACTCACACAATTAGCACACACTCAAGTATGAGCAAGCCATGGGTTTAGGGTCTAGAAACACTCAAGGATATTACACACATATACAGAGGAGAGGAATAACGCATGAGAGACATCAGGAAGAAACACGGGCTATAGAACATGCCCTCATGTTCTCATGCAGGGTAGGTTAGTCACATGCTTTCTTTCACACACTCATAAATCCAATCCATGCATATTGACACATGGTTAGTTCATTCTTATCACAGGCATGGGAATCATACACAAGGGATGCTTTCATGCATGTGGTGCAATAGCTATACATTAACACATCTCTCATATGGTACTCGTTTACACACACATCAATCCACTTTACTTACTTATGGGTTGGGTACACTTATTCACCCACGTAGACAGTCAACCACATCACACACTCACTCATATATCATTCTCCACACAGCACTCCATTCTTCCATGTAAACACATCATCAACATATAGCTTCACTCATTTACACTCCATTAACAACTCACAAGATAGCACTAGAACACAAGAAGAGCCACGAGTTCACGTAAGAACACACGTCCAGCTCATTTCACTCATAGCCATACATCTTCATTTAACACACATTTCTTATGGGTTCTACACACACAGAATAACTCTTAGCTCTAACATGAAGCAACAGGGGGTCATTTAAATACATATGAGCTCTCTCTTAACCATGCAGCAGCTACTCACTTGCACACAATTGCTCACAAGCTCTCATACATAAAGCAAGAGGCATGGGCTAGAGGGAGCATGTGTGAGAGATGAAGATCTAAGAAGAAGTTGATGTGGAGAAGGGCAAAAGGTACGTGTGAAGATACAGTAGAGAATACCAAGAAGAAGCTCTCATGTGATTAGAAGGTGGCTTGAGTTTATGGGAGAATTACATGGAACAATTACATGGAAGATGAAGACACGGGCAAAAGAGCAGAACGCGAGGGAGAATAAAATAAATGAAAGAATGTGAGAGAGGAAGCATGGAAAGCATGTGATCATTAAGATGATTAAAGACTCAAGCAACATCTAGAGAGCAAGTTTCATGCATAATTCTATCCATTCATTCTTACCTCCATTTTACCATAACTCTTCATCCCATTCTCTTCCATTATTCTCCACTCCATGGAAGCTTAATTGACTTAATGGCTAGCTAGGATGAAGACTTGATGGAGGCTTAAATCCATGGAGATTGTTAAAGGGATTTTGGCTAAGAATTTCTATTTCATTTTTTCTTTCTTTCTACATCAATTTTGGTTTTTTTGAACTTGCTTGGTTAAGCTTGTAATTGACTAAAATTTCTGTGGTTTGTAATTGATAGCTAGTTAGATATCAATTAGAAGCGTAATTGATGATTAATGGATTGATTTAAGTGCTGAATTTTTCATGGACCTTCAATTATTCATGTATACAGTCAAAGGTATTTGATGAAATGCATAAGAGAAATTGAGTGCTTGAATGTCTAATTTGAGATTTTCTTAGAGTTTAATTAGTTAATTGAACATTCTAGGATGATAATTCAGAGGCTAAATTGATGAATTAATTATTGAAATTTAGTATTTATTGATCTTAATCACAAGAATTGATGATTCAATATGGAATTGAGGTTTTAATTTAACATTAAATTATTAATTTTTTGAGTCTTATGTGGTAACTCAAGATACATTGCCTTAAACACAAATAGGGACTCTTTGACCAGAACTATTGATAATTGAATTAGAATGATGAAAGTGGATATTAAGGGATGAATCCAAAGCTAGTCATAAGTCCATTAGTTGCTTTTTAATTCATGCACTTAGTTAGTAGTTAGGAACTTTATTTTAATCTAATTTTAGTTAGTTTAATTAATTTAGAACCCTATTTAATTAGGTAGATTTTAAAGTTTTTTTGCACTTAGAAAACTCAATTGAATATTAAAATCTATTTTTAAGGAAAACGACCTAGGTTGCACCCTTTATTACAAATTTTTTTCAATCTAATTTATTTGAGGTTGTTCGATACAATCGTCAACATACATACAACAAAACCAACTGGGTGTCAACTATATAGTCTGTCTTAAACCAATAAAAAATTAGCAACAACACTACTTAGGACTAATAACTTATTAGCATATAAGAGTTTAGTTACTTTTCCAACTATTACCTATTTTACTACTTCATGCTTTGCCTTCTCCATTGCTTCACGTATAGCTTGTTATAGTTCTTGATGCCTTTTGCACAATTGCCTTGCAGCAACAGTAGCATTATGTTGGGCGATCACTAGGCTTTGCTCTGCCTCAACCATACTTGCTTCCAGCTGTCCCACATGAGCTAGTGGAAAGGTTTTTATTTGTTCAGACATAGATAGTTGGTCTTCCGCACATTTAATGTTAGCTTCTAATTGTGATGCCTAAGCCTGAAGCTCTTAACTCTACCTCATTAAAATTTTAATAGATGCCTTTGTGTGCACATACATAGAGTGAAAGATAGCAAGTCTAGCCCATAATTGAATCATTTAATCTAGGAATCTTCAGTGGTGGTGGAGTTTTTATTTCTTTGGGTTGTTGGTCACTAATGGCACTTCGAATTCCCCCATTTCACTTCAAACAAGGTATTAATGTTCATGGTTCTAAAAAATTTTGTGAAATTAGTGATGGTGGTGTTAAAGTATACACAACATCATAATGCCATGCCAAGAGTGAATTTTCCTTGAGTGTATGTATGTTTGTTCCAAACTACCAATAGGAAGCTTGATATCAAGTGGGGAAAAAAAGACATAAAAATCACACGCAGAAGGTAATGTCAAGCATTGGATACTTGAGGATGTAGCTTTGCACAAATATATATGCCACCACAGTACCACTGCAAAGTAATGGAAAATGAAGAAAAACACAAAACAAAACACAAAAATTTTGCAATTGCAACATAGCCTTGAAGTAATGATAGCCAACAATCAATGCCTATAGTTTCCTCCTTCACAGGTAAGCCATTTTTATAGTTAATCAATCAGTGGCTATTAAAGCTTAGTTTGGATATGGAAATTACTTTCTTGGAATGGCTATATAAGCCCTCCAAGGCAAACAATGGTTCAACCTAGTGTAAATATCAAGTCTTTAACGCATGTATATTATTGATGTTCTATTATTAGCCTCATACTAGTAGGAAGGGGAAAAAATTGTAAAGACCAAGGTTTGATAGAATGATAACGCAATAGACAGAAAATTGCAATTCAAAATAATAATTTTAAAGATAGTTGCACACCCAAAGTCAATATTCGAGGCTAAGGAACTACAATGAATAACCCACCCTGAACCATACTTGATAATAAGCGCTTCAAGGAGATTTCGGTGCTGAGGATTGACGTGCAAGCCACATAGGAGACCAAAGTTTGAGATATAAGAATGATGGAATTTGTACAGCATGTGACTAGTGGAAGTTGCAGAAATGGCGATAAAGATGTTGTTCTCTAGTGACATTTGACAGACCTCTGGTGGCTGTTGGTGTTGAAGGAGGGTGAGCAGAGTGAGAGATGGATGAATAGGGTTTGGGTATATTTTGGAAAAATTTTACAAAATGGATCAGACATTTGTTCAATGGTATTAAGGGCATATTGGTCTTTTTCTCCATGTACAATGCTATTCTTATGTTATTATTTTTCCAACCAAACACATAAATGTAAGCATATTCCCTTTCCTTTCTATAACATACCAAATGTAAACAATGTATTTCCATTCACTTTAGCATTCCTTTTACAATTCCATCACTGATAATTCAGCGAACCAAATAGGCCCTTACTCTCACACCCAGAGCATTACAACAAAGATTAAGGAAAGAAATTTTTACACCTTAACACAGGATTATAAAATACTTAATAAATGCTTTTTTGAAAGCTAATAGATTAAAGACTTATAATATTCTTAGAGAAGTAAAAGTTATTAAATATTCAAATGATTTCTAGTGATTTCTTTTTTGTAGTTTACTCATCAACCTTCAACACATTTATCTTTTTTCACCAACTTGTAGCCATTACTAATGGTATCTCTGTCACACCCGAAAATGCGACCGCGTGGCGCCTTTAACAGAGAAATTCAATTTTCTAAATGAACTCGAAACAGAAACTCAAAATTGAAAATACGTGTAATAACAGGGTTCAGGAGTCGCCACCAAAATTTTAATTTTTTTAAAAGGCAAAACTTTGGAAAAGCCTTTTTATTTAAAAAAAATGGTCTACGAACCAGAAAATGGGTCCGGGAGTCATTTGTGAGTGGGGAAGGTGTTAGGCACCCCACTACACCCGTTACTAAGAACGGTTACCCTAAGTCAGTTGTGCAAAAATAAAATGGCCTAAATTCTATTTCAATTCTCCCTAACAAACCACATGCAAAATAGGAATAAAGAAATTAAAGGAAATAAAAATGAAAATAGAAAAGGATGGAAATCGGTATTAAAATAAAACAGAAAGAAATTTAAGAATTAAAAGAAAAGAAATTAAAAGAGAAATATTTTATTTACATGAGCGGACTTGACCTAGGATAAAAGCCTAGGGCCTACGTACCCTTCAAGAGGGATCAAAGTTCACGTAGTTTGATTGATAAATTGTATTCAGTTGATGTTTTGTTTTGTTTTGTTTTTGTTTTTTGGTTTTTTTTGTTGTTTATGTTTGATTTTTGTTTTTCTTGTTTTGTTTTGGTTGGTGTGTGTGTGTGTGTGTGTGTGTGTTTTTTTTTTAATATATATATATATATATTTTTTAATTTGTATGTTTTATGTTTTGATTTTTATTGTCCCTTTTTTTAATTTTTGTTTTGTTTTTTTTTCTTTTTAGTTAGTTTTTTTTCGGTGTTTATTTCTATTTTTATTTTTTTTATTTTATTTTTTTATTTTTTTTTGAAAAAGACGAAGAAAACAAAAATGACTTTTTCCTTTAACAAATAAAACGATTTTGAAATTAGGTGATGTGTTTTACTTTGTTAAAAAAAAATTTAATTTAACTTTCCTTGCATCTTCAATTTTTCTTATCATTTTTTTTTTCATTTTTTTGCTTTTCATTCATTTTTGTTTTTGTTTTATTTTTCTTTCTATTTTTATCCCCTTACTATTTTCTTATTTTTTCCAATAAAATTCTTTTTGGTATATTTATTTTTTTTGTTTTTTTTGTTTGTTTTTTGTTTGTTTTTTTGTTTTTTTTGCTTTGTTTTTAATTTGGTTCTCTTTTTCCTTTTTATGTTTATTGATTATTTTCCTTTTTTTTTATTTGAACATTTGATTCTTTGTCTATTTGTTTGCTTGTCTCTTTTTTTTTTGTCCTTTTTGATTTTTCGGATTTTGGGTCTTGGCCCTTTTTTTTTTCTATTAATTATTATGATTTTTGTGTTTTCGTTACTTGTATTTTTTTTGATTTCTCTTTTTCTCTGCCTATATTTTTTGATTATTTGTTTGTTTATTATTATTTTTTATTCTCTTGGTTGTTTTTTTTGTTCTTTTTTTTTCATTGTTTTCATTTTTCGTCTCTTTATTGTTTTTCCTTTCATTCATCTTTTCATTTTTTCTCTTTTCTTTATTTATTATTTTGTTTCATTTTATTATCATTTGATTTTATTTTTTTGTGGGTTTTTGTATTTTTTTATTTGTATTTTTTTATTTGTGTTCGTTTTTTTTTGTTTAAACTTTTAATTTTCATTTTTGTTGCCATCATCATTTTTCATTTCGTTTTTTCTTTTATCTTTATTTTTTTTTGTGGAATTTTTATATTTTGTGTTTTTCTTGCTTATCCTTCATGAGTTTTTTTTCGTGTGCATTCTTTTTTTCTTTGTTTTGGAAAGCTTCTTTTTTTTAATAGTTAAAACGTAATTCTAACCTTTGTAAACACATCTTTTTTTTTTTTTACCAATAAAAAATCCATTTGACTTTCAAACAGAATCCTTTTTATTTTTTGTTTGTTTATCTTTTTATTTTCTTCTCTTTTTTTTTTGAAATAATTTGAAGAATTATTTGCTGGGCCGTTGGAACCCAAACATTAAACCCATTCAAAACCTAAAAGGCCTCATGGAAGCTTATTGCCACACATAGCCTTTGGTCTGTTCCTAGTTGCCTAAGGGGATATGAAATCCCACACAACATTGTCTAAACAAATTATGAACTAAAAAAAAACTTGTATGTGTGTGCTAGGTGTCCAACCAGGGGCAATATATCATTCTTGAGTACATTTACAGTACAGCGTGAAAAGGAGAGGAAAAGAAGAAAAGAAAAAAAACGAAAAGAAACAACAAATATATACATTGTGCAAACTAAAACCCATCGTGACACATCCTTAGACTAAATCCAGAGCCTCGCTCTTGCTTCAAGAAATAAACCTTGCACAGAACACCCCATGAGCGTGGTTCGGAGCAACAGGCATAGATGAACCAAAAAAGAAACAAAACAAAGATAATGTTTATCACACAGTAAATAGGATAATGATCTGAAATCCATTTCCAAATCCTACTCGCTGTCAAGACAAATAAACAGGGCAGCGAAGGAACAAGTCAGAGAACATTTGCCTAGCCATGAATCTAAGAAAATTCATCTACTCCTGATCCTCACGAGGCAGAACAGCCACACAATGAGACAGCCAGACAAGCAAAAAAAAAAAAAAAATGATTTAGAAGCAGACAACCAGCTTGTCTTAACTACAAAGCCAGAACTTCATCAGGACGACAATGGAAAAATCTGGGAGCCCATGGGAATCAGACAGATATATTCTGCATATTGATTTTTTTTTTAATCCAGTTCATACAATAGAATCAAGACCTAAACCAGGAGAGGCCCTGATTGAAGCATACACATGCAGAGATACAACACAGGGACATAATAGGTTGATCAGAATACATTACTACACCAGTAAAAATACCAATGGAACTCGAAGAAATAGAACACATTGCTTAACAATTTTTCCACATCAGTAAAACGTCAAACAAGATTTAAGGACCATCATAAAATGCCAAAAATTTATTTTGCCTATGATGAATATCAGAGCAGAACTATTGCATGGAAAGGCAATCAGAATCTAAATTCAGTAAGCAAAAATTCTGAAGTTAAATTCTCACTCGAAACATGTTCATCCATACAGGAAAATCAGTAGTTGAGTCATAGAGAGAAAAGAATACCTTCGTCCTTATGCGTGAATATCTCCTTTGATTTCTGCCCGTCTGCGCATTCCCCTTCAACCTCTGAACCTCCTCTCTTCGCTGGATCCCAAATCCCGAATTCCTTCGATCGAAGATTCCTAAATCTCTCGAGCTCCCTCTCTCGACCTTTCCTCCTCGGCCAGAAAATCCTCAACCCTTCGTCGCTCGATTACTCCCTAACTGGAAAACCCTCCATCTCCTTTTCTCCGATTTCTCACTCGATTTTTTCTCTCCCAGAATCCTTTCCTGAAAACTCCTTCAGACCTCTCAAACCCAAACTAGGATCCCACTGTAATTTCCTTCTCCTCTCTCTGATTCTCCCTCCGAAAAAAAAAACCAAAAAGCCCTCCCCTCCAGAAAACTCTCCCTCTTTTTATAACGGATCCGAGAGTGGCCTTCACTCTCGCTCTCGCACCTCACCATCTGCTCTACGTACGGGCTCCCCTCGCGTTCGCGTTTGCCTGCTCCACTAATTCCATAGCACCAGCACTCACTTCCCGTACTAATTCATTCGAAAACACCTGCGGGAGAGCCAGAGCAGAGGGGGGGGACCAGAGGCGTCTAGGGTTCTCCTTTCTGCTTCCTTGGGCTTCTGGTGAGTTATCCGGGTAGTGGATTCGGGTCAGTGAAATCAGAGGTCCAACATGCAACACCCCACGCGAGACAGGCCCATTTCTCTTTTCCTTTTCGGCCCAATTCTGGCCTTATTTTGGATTGAACTTTTTCTCTTTTTTTTTTTTTTCATTTTTTGTTCTGATTTGGCCCAATTCCAATCCCCTACCATTTTCTTATTTCATTATTACTTATTTATTTTTTATCTATATTATTGTTTTTTTTAATTTATATATATATATTTAACTATTTTCTTCCTTTATTTATTTATTTGCTTATTTTTGTTATTCCTCCTTTGATTTTTCTCTTGTTTCAATTTTTGATTAATGCGTTTTTGCTTCTTCCTCTTTTTTTTCTCTTTTTTTTTTGAGTTTTCCTTTAATTTTTTTGAACTAAAAGGATTTGTTTGATTTTATTTATTTATTTATTATTTTTTTTACTATATACACATATATATATATTTTTTAATTTTATTATTATTTTGGAAGACTGCCTGGACAAAATACAGTGTTTACAGTTGCCCCTCTTTACTTGTTTCTTAGGCAAAGAAATTGAAAATGTAATTTGTGATTTTTTTTTTTGCATAAGAAATAAGTAAAGATAAGAACACGTATTTTGTCTGAAGCAATTTGATTGGCATCTGGCAACATGTAAAAGGAAAGAGCAACCCAAACAAAATATGGTGTTTACAGACTGTCCCTCGTTACTTGTTCTTTAAGCAAGGAGATCAAAAATGCAAATTCTGATATCTTTAACTTAAGAATAAGTAACGATGGAAACACATATTTTGTTTGGGGAGCTAATAGGTCAAGGAGAGTTAACTTACCTGGATGCGCTGGAATTTGATATAAGTTGCTTGCAAGCACAAGATCTCTGAAGCTATGTCCAATTTATATAAGATTTTGGAGTGCCTGGCGTATGCAGGACTTTTGGTTGCCTATTCTAGTAGGACTTTGGATGCCTGTTCGAGCAGGACTTTTATTGGCGCCTGTTCTAGCAGGACTTAAAGGTGCCTATTCTGGTAGGACTTTGGGTGCCTATTCTGCGTAGGACTTTGGTTGCCTATTCTGCGTAGGACTTTGGGTGCCTATTCTGCGTAGGACTTTGGTTGCCTATTCTGCGTAGGACTTAAGGTGCCTATTCTGCGTAGGACTTTAGGTGCCTATTCTGCGTAGGACTTTGGTTGCCTATTCTGCGTAGGACTTAAGATGCCTATTCTGCGTAGGACTTTGGGTGCCTATTCTGCGTAGGACTTTGGTTGCCTATTTTGTGTAGGACTTTGGGTGCCTATTCTGCGTAGGACTTTAAGTGCCTATTCTGCGTAGGACTTTAGGTGCCTATTCTGCGTAGGACTTTGGTGCCTATTCTGCGTAGGACTTTGGGTGCCTATTCTGCGTAGGACTTAAGGTGCCTATTCTGCGTAGGACTTTGGTTGCCTATTCTGCGTAGGACTTTGGGTGCCTATTCTGCGTAGGACTTTAGGTGCCTATTCTGCGTAGGACTTTGGTTGCCTATTCTGCATAGGACTTTGGTTGCCTATTCTGCGTAGGACTTTGGGTGCCTATTCTGCGTAGGACTTAGGGTGCTTAATAAAAAGTCAAATATTTGTTTTTACTTGCCCCGGTATGAACCACAGTTTATATAGGGTATGCAAGTGTAAAATGCATGGAACATGTTATGCTTTATGTGATGAACTGTAAATCTTCTTTGTGTTTGCCCCAGTGTAAACGAGAGGCAAGTGTGTGGATATATGATTTTTATATTTTATTATTTTATCATCATTTTTCTTTTTGTTTGCCCCAATGTGAGCTAGGTGAAATGTAAGTTGCCAAACTTCTTTTAATTATTATTATCAGTTTTCTTTATGACTTTGACTTGATCGGGATTCTTGGATTCTCGGACTTTTTATCATTATTATTATTGTTATTATTATTATTTATCATTCTTGACGAGTGAAACATACCCTTTATTATTATATCTTTTTTTTTGTTTTATTTATTTACACATTTTTTTTCAGAAAAATCTGGTGTGACCAAAACATATTGTTTGTTCAAAACGCTACTCATTTAACCAGACCTCGGATATTTCGGCTCACATCCAATCGGGAATGCTTGGAGCTCCACCAACATAACATTGTGCACTTTTATCTTGAAAGTTGCAGTTGTCTTTGTCGTTTGTCTTTTGGAAAGAAATCACCATATAATTCACATATGTCTCAATGATTAAGTTCGAGATGAAGATGGCATGCTGATTTATTTGATGTTTGATTCTAGTCTATCCTCCTGGTATTGATTAAGACAATTAGTTCAAAGAAGATTGTAACACTGACATCCCAAATAATTGCTTTAACAAACGTCGTTCCTTGGTTATCAATTCATTTGTAGAGAAACATGAACGTAGCAGTTATAATGTAAGTGAACTATGACTTGTAGCAAAAATAGAAATCGTTGAAAGAACGAGTTCCAATTAGAAGTTTATTAAGCACATAAGAGTTAAAATAACAGGTGATTTGAGATATGAAAAAGACAGAAAAGACGAAAACTGAGAAGTATTTCGAAGAATGTCCTCTACAGGTAGCCCGGTATCCCCTACGTAAGGTGATTCTTTGCATCATACGAGACATGCATTTTGCCGAATCCAACATGAAGTCTGTGACTTCTGCACTTTGACCCAACTTGAACTTCAGATTCCTCTTTACCTTTACCTAAGCATTTTCTCATATTGTTTGACAGTCTTTCCCTTCCTCCTCTGATTTTCTTTTCCTTTTTTCTTCTTTTTTTTCTTTTTGTTGCTCTAATTTTTGCCTAGGCCGCCCATTTGGGTTTCCAGCCTAGCGAGCTTTTACCATGCTCTAACTTTTGCCTAGGCTGCCCATTTGGGTTTCCAGCCTAGCGAGCCTTCCCCTCTTTTTACGCAAAATATTTTTTCACTGCATCAGAATTGAAAGGCTTAGGCAATTCGTGACCGTCCATATCTGTCAAAACTAATTCCCCTCCTGAGAAAGCATGCTTCACAATGTAAGGCCCTTCATAGGTAGGAGCCCATTTGCCCCGAGAATCATCCTGGTTTGGCAAAATTCTTTTAAGAACTAACTCACCGGCCTTGAACTCTCTAGGACGAAGCTTTTTATCGAAAGCTCGTGCTACCCTCTTTTGATACAACTGTCCATGGCATATAGCGGTAAGTCTGCGCCCCTCGATCATATTCAACTGTTCATACCGAGCCTTCACCCAATCACTTTCATCTAAATTGGATTCAATTAATACTCGCAAGGTCGGGATCTCAACCTCAATAGGCGTGACAGCTTCCATTCCATAAACCAGAGAGTACGGAGTTGCCCCAGTCGATGTACGCACAGTCGTGCGATAGCCGTGCAAGGCATACGGGAGCATATCGTGCCAATCTTTGTAAGTGATTGTCATTTTAGCAATGATCGTCTTTATATTCTTATTTGCCGCCTCCACTGCTCCGTTCATCTGTGGTCGATACGGTGCTGAATTATGGTGTTTGATTTTAAACTGTTCACAGAGTTTGGAGATCTCTGTTCCATTCAGGTTTGCAGCATTATCTGTGATAATCTTTTCAGGTATTCCATAACGGCAAATGATGTTTGCTTTGAGAAACTTGCAGAAAGCCTTTTGAGTAACACTGGCGAAGGAATTAGCTTCTATCCACTTGGTGAAATAATCAATGGCAACCAAAATGAAACGATGTCCATTTGAGGCCTTGGGGTTAATTGGGCCGATTACATCAATGCCCCACATAGAGAACGGCCAAGGTGCTACCAAGTTATGTAGCGCAACTGGTGGCGCACTGATTTTGTCCGAATATATTTGGCATTTGTGACACTTACGAACATAATCGATGCAATCTTTCTCTATTGTTAACCAAAAATATCCGCATATCTGGATTTGTTTGGCTAACATAAGCCCATTCGTATGTGTACCGCATATTCCTTCATGTACTTCTGTGACTATCTTCTGGGCTTCCTTTGCATCTACACATCGTAACAGGGTGCCATCGTGACTTCTCTTGTATAGGATCCCATTACTGATGAAGAAATTCATGGCTAGACGCCGGATGGCTTTTTTATCACTTTCTACGGCCTCAGCTGGGTATTCCCTACTCGTCATGTAAGTTTTGATGTCATGATACCAAGGTCGCCCGTCATGCTCCTCCTCTATGTTTAAGCAATATGCCGGTAAGTCTCTGGCTTCCACGCAAAGTGGTTGGACTTGGACTCCATAGTCGAGTCGGATCATCACTGCTAAGGTGGCTAAAGCATCTGCAAATTGATTCTTGTCTCTGGTAACATGATGAAAATTGATTTCTTCAAATTGCTTGACTAACTGGGCCAAAAATTTCTGATATGGAATCAATTTTGAATCCTTAGTTTGCCACTCTCCGGTCACCTGATGAATTATAAGGGCTGAGTCACCATAAACCTCGAGACTCTTGATACCCAAAGTTACAGCAGCATTTAGCCCATTAATGCAAGCTTCATATTCAGCCACATTATTAGTGCATTCAAATTCTAATTTAATAGCCACCGGAAACTGCTTTCCTTCAGGGGATATGATTACTGCCCCAATACCGTAGCCATGCATGTTTGCAGCCCCATCAAAATACATCTTCCACTGCCCATCATCATCGCCTCTTTCATCTTTACCCTCCTCAATAGCCAATATGTCCTCGTCAGGAAAATGAAAATCCAATGGTTGGTACTCATTCAAAGGATTTTCAGCCAAGTGGTCCGCTATGACACTCCCTTTCACAGACTTTTCCGTCATATACTTGACATCATACTCTGATAGAATCACCTGCCATTTTGAGACCCTCCCAGAAACATGCAGGCTCTCAAAAATATATTTGATGGGATCCATCCGAGAAATTAGCCAAGTGGTAAAATAGAGCATGTATTGCCGCAAACGCCTAGTGGTCCATGCTAGCCCACAGCAAGTCTTCTCGATCAGTGAGTAGTGGGCCTCACATTCATTAAATTTTTTACTCAAGTAGTAAATTGCTTGCTCTTTCCTTCTAGAGGTATCATGTTGTCCCAATACCGCCCCCATCGATTTCGGCAAGATGGTTAAATTGAGGATCAACGGTCGTCCTTGCGTGGGCGGAACCAGAATTGGGGGATTTAACAGATATTCTTTAATTTTGTCAAAGGCTTGTTGACAATTGCTATCCCATCCACCGGTGTAATTCTTTTTTAACAATTTGAAAATCGGCTCACAGGTTGCAGTTAAGTTGGCAATGAATCTTGCTATGTAATTTAGCCGCCCCAAGAAACTCTGGACTTCTTTTTCTGTTTGTGGAGACGGCATTTCTCGAATTGCTTTGACCTTATCGGGATCCACCTCTATTCCCCTCTGGCTTATCATGAAACCCAGCAGTTTTCCAGTCACAGCCCCAAAGATACACTTGTTGGGATTCAAGCGAAGTTTGTATTCACGCAACTTTTCAAACAGCTTTCTCAAAACTACCACGTGGCTTTGCCCTTCTCCAGATTTAGCCACCATATCATCTACATACACTTCAACCTCTTTGTGCATCATATCATGGAAGAGTGCCATCATGGCTCGTTGATAAGTCGCTCCCGCATTCTTTAACCCAAATGGCATCACTCTATAACAATATGTCCCCCATGGTGTAATAAACGTGGTCTTCTCTTTGTGATCTTTATGCATAGGGATCTGATTGTACCCTGAGTAACCATCCATGAAGGAATACCGGTGGGCGCGTGCCGTATTATCAACTAACACATCGATGTGAGGCAAGGGAAAATCATCCTTCGGACTTGCCTTGTTCAAATCCCTATAATCAACACAC
Source organism: Erythrophleum ivorense (assembly GCA_026724425.1). Classification (NCBI taxonomy): domain Eukaryota; kingdom Viridiplantae; phylum Streptophyta; class Magnoliopsida; order Fabales; family Fabaceae; genus Erythrophleum; species Erythrophleum ivorense. Next base: position 44,074,990 of record JAIUCV010000005.1, read on the forward strand.
ATGCGGACTCTTCCATCTTTTTTCGGGACTGGTACGATGTTTGCCACCCACTGAGGGTATGTGGACACTTGAAGGAATCCCGCTTCTAATTGTTTCATGACCTCTTCTTTGATCTTTAAAGACATGTCGGGGCTCATTCTCCTCAACTTTTGCTTTTTTGGCTCAACATTCGGGAATAAAGGAATCTTATGAGAGGTAATCTCTGGGTCCAGTCTGGGCATGTCTTGATAAGACCATGCAAAGACGTCCATGTATTCCCTAAAAAGCTGAATCATTTCTTTCTTCTCGGGATTATCCACCACTTTAACCTCCCTTTTATCTCCCTCTGTCCCTAAATTAATATTTTCGACTATTTCTTCATGTGGGCATATTCCTTTATCTTCGGAATCAAGCATTTCCTCAAAGATTTGGGTTAATTCTTCGTTATCGGATTCAGAATCATGCATATCTGTAGTAACGCATAAATCACGCAGTGGGAAATTATTCTTCTAATAATTTCTGATACAACTCCGCGTTAGTTGAGCTGAAATTAGGTCACGGACGATTGTCCCTTGGCCGCACATTAACTCCACTCTCTTGTTGCCTAGGTCCATTCATAACTGGTCCATGTTGATTTTGGCCTTCGCCTCCCCTACCAATCTGGTAGGACACAGGTTGGTGCTGGAATGGTCTTATAGGTTGAACGTAGCTTACCTCTCCCTCTTTCTTCTTCACACCTTGACCCTTCCTGAATCCACCTTCCATCAAAGGGGATGTGAGCTTTCCGTCTCGGATATCCGCGTCAATTCTCTCCCCAACCTCGATTAAATCAGTAAAGTCGGTAACGTGAGTTCCCAACATGATCTTGTAAAACGGATCAGATAATGTCCGAATAAAATATGAGCAGAATTCGGACCCAATCATCGGATGCTGAACTTGAGAAGCCATTAATCTCCATCTTTGTGCATACTCTTTGAACGACTCAGTTGGCTTTTTGCTCATTCTTTTTAGCTGCTCCCTGGTTGGAGCGGTGTCAAGGTTGAATTTATATTGCTTCATAAAAGCATTGGTGAGATCTCTCCACTTACGAATTTTGGAATGGTCTAACTGCATATACCACAGTAAAGCAGACCCAGTCAAACTCTCTGGGAAGAAATTTATCAAGAACTTCTCATCCCTTGACCAAACAGTCATTTTTGTGCAGTATGACTTAAGGTGGTAGATTGGGTTACTGGAGCCATCATACTTGTCGAAGTCTGGAACTTTAAACTTCTTTGGAATGGACACTCCGGGGGTTAAGCATAACTCTTCTATATCTAATGACCCCCATGTGGTTGGACCTTGTAAATCACGCAGTTGGTCCCTGACTTCCCCCAATTCTCTTTCCCAGTCCTCCTTGGCGTCATTATTTTTCCCTTTGTCATCTACCGTAGGAATCTGGAAGGTGTATGTGTCATCATATCCAGGGAACTCGTGCATATCCTTTGCCTCATCGTGGAGAAACTGTTTATCAGCCACCATCATAGGAGCCTCTTGTGTACTCTTCTGCTGCAACCCAGGACCCGGCACTCGATTAGATTGTGCCTCAGTTATAACCACTCCAGGCGAACTTCCCCCCACTTGTGCAGCAACGGGTGGATGACTAGAGGCACTAGGGGAATTATCAATGCCTTTTCCTTTAAAGGCCTCCAACAACATCTTCATCATCTCGCTCATTTGAGCCATCTGGTTCTCCATGGTTGTAATGCGATTATTCAAGGCGACTGTGTCCTCCTCAGCTCTCTGACTGCCTTCCCTTTGATGCTCTTCCATAAGCCTAGCTCTTGAACGCATGTCGTATATCCTTGTGGGATGAGTCTGGTTAGATGGGACGCGTTTCGGAGGCGCAATATTGCCTTTTTGTATTTGACCCTTACTGTTCTTTTTTTTTTTTTTTTCTGTGAAGAGAAACCAAATTTAGTGGTATATAAAAAAAATGTTTCTCTTGTTTTATTATTATCGTCAGTAATATATGTATATTCGATTTTAATTTAGCTTAACCGTTTTGGCACAATTGGCAAAGGAACATCGGGCCCTCTGATACTTAAAGGATTTTATTAACCCATATAAGAATCTCAAAGTTGACACTTAACACGAGAGGGAATTAAAGACCCCTACACGATCAGGTCTTTGCATTGATTTGAGCCATGTCTAAATCATAAAGGAAATACAATTCTTTTTCCAGATCAAAGTATCAAGGGATACATTACATCAGCATTCTTAACAACTATTGAGATATTTCAACTCATTTACAACATCATTGCATAACATAAAGAACTCCGTCACTTCCTTTGGCGCACTTAATGGATTAATTAAACCTTCAGCTGCCTTCAAGGTGTTTGTGAAGCTAGGGAGGATTTCATCGGCCAGGAGAATTAATTTTCTGAACCAGGATCGGAATCTTTCCTTTTCTGCGACTTGGTCTGCATGGAGTGTCTTCCACGTCTCCATTGTCTCGGCTTGCTGATTAAGTTGTCCGACCAAGTTTTGCACCACTGCAGCATTATCACTCCTAATGAGGGATATTTCATTCATTTTCTGTTCCAATTTCTGGGCCAACATATTCAGCTCACGTCTAGTCCCACCAGATTCAAGTTTCTGCATTTGCCTCTCTAGTGTGTCCTTTTCTTTAAGGACCTTCATCAACTGAGCCTCACCAATATATATCTTCTTTTCATTCTCGATCATCCGTTGTTGAGCTTCCTCAATCGTACTTTTCAATCTTGTATTTTCTTCTTTCAGCTTTTTCACCTCGACAGTCCCCCTACTTCCTTTATACCTCTTCACCCTATCGGTCTCTGCTCGCAACACTGCACATTCGTTTCTCATTTGGTTCAAACTCCTCAGGCGTTCTTGTCTTCTTTCTTCTAGACTCTTCAATTTTTCCTTTTTCTCTTCAACTTGCCGTGTTAACTGTTCATCAATCGCACGCAGATCGTCGCCGAGCATTGGATCTTTCGGTCCAAAAGAAGGATTAGCCCCTTTTGTTTTATCCTTCAACCACTCTTGATATTCTTTAGTTGCAGCTACAATTCGCTTGCCCAATTCGCATTTCCCTTTACGTATCACTTGGCTCCACGCATTTCTTATTTTTTGACAAAGCGTCTTAGCTTCCGGATCGTTATGATAAAAATGAACCAGCCGCGTAGCCTCTCCAGATGGAATGCCTTGCTTGTATGCAAACTGTTGATGAACAATCGATGGATTGTAGTTGATGCACCCTCGAGGGCTTATGAGAGGTACATTCAGGAATTCCCCGCAACAGTATATGATTTCCTCGCTTTCCCACCAAGCAAGCTTCCACCAGATTGTGTTTTCGTCTAACTAACCAAGGGATTGAGCCCAATCATCACGAGTCATTCTTGGGGACGACAGAGCAGAACCTTCACGATTAAGGAAATCCCTAATCGGGTGGTGGATGGTGTCATGTCGTTGACCCAATTGATACTTCCTCCCATGAACATGATTGAACACCCAAACTGTGAGGAGCTGCAAGCAACACTTTAATTTTCCTCCCTTTTCTAGTTGGCAAAAACTCAATGTCAGGAACGTTTCTGCTAAAACTGCGGGCACCAAATTTACGCGATGGTTTTCTACCATCCATAGGACACTCACGGCTGCCAAATCGATTATTCCCACGGCCGATGGAAATAACACCATTCCATATATGGCTAAAGCGAGGACCCTCTTAAAAGTCACCCAATCCCCTTTTTCAGCTAAGATCTCCAAACGTCTTTCCACATACTTTCTTGAAAGACCTTCAGTTTGTCCTCTCTGATGAAGTTGGACCTTACTAAGATCTTCCCCCAAAATTTGAGCCACTGTGCGCTTCGATGGTAAGTGTCCGGGATAGTAATAAACTGAGGTATCTTTTTCTACGGGTGCATTCATGAAACTTCCATATTCCTCTAGAGTAGGTGTAATCTGGAACGTAGGGAAGGTGAAACACCTTAGTGAGCTATCCCAATACTGGACCAAGGCGGAAAGTGCTTCTGGCTGGACTGGTATTCGGAGCAAGTCTAGAATATCCCCGTATTCCCTTCGAAAATCTCGGATATGCTTTCCATTCAACTTCCCACTTAAAGTAACTAGACTTTCGACTGACTCAGCTTCCGCCTTGATTTTGAGCTTCACTCCCGTTGCAACTAGGCCAGTCTGCCTCGGATCTAGATATCGCCCATTGCCCAAAGGTTCCATTACCAATATTATGCCTACCAATCCAGTTAATCGTCCACTGTTTCAAAAATGTTCAAAACTCGTTAGCTGGTGTATCATTATTGTTAACTTGACAACTTGCCAAATCCTCAAGGAATTTATTATTCCATAGAGAATAGAGGCGTAAAGATCAATTTAAGAAGGAATAACTCCCTACATAATTGACACCAAGGTGTTCAGCAAGTTAATATAACGATCCACTAACAATCATACTATGATTTTGAATGTAATGTTCCGACATGGGAAATGACAGAAAATATTGCACTCTTTCTTGAGGGGCCTATTGCCCCATGAAAGTAAAGAGGCGGCAATTAAATCGGGAGAAATATACCTTTCTACACGATTTGGTGCCTTAAAAGATTTAAATCCCTAGTCGAAACGCAACATTCGCACGTTGGATATGCAAAACCTATAGGTTTTATAATCATCCGAAATTTTGAACATACCCACTTTTATTGAAAATTCGTTGTTTTGTGGAGGTTTGTTTTAATGAAAATAGATTAGATATTGTTTATTAGCTTATCTTATCTTCTTTCACAGTATGTTATGAATATGTGAAGAGAATCAATGTATGCTGAATGAGCTCCCTTTTATGAGATTAAGGAATGCGATTATAGCGTTTTCGGGGTCGGGAACCCCCTAGGTAAGGGTTGGTTTAGCTAATGCATACTTTCCTCATAATCAATGTATGTCCGATTGTGCAATGGCATATCATTAATTATTCCAGTAAATAGCGACAATGCGTCACTTTCCCTATGGATATCATTGGATGCATGAATGTGATGTGTAAACAATTGAAGACACCCTCCTTTGTCCTAATATGGATGGATCTTAGGTTGGGAGTATTGGTTCATAGAAGTTCGGCTCTACCTATTTAGGAAGTATCTACGGCTTGATTATCAGTGCCAATTTTGGTGGATCTATAACCCCTAATCATTGGTCCCCAAATTGCCCTCACCGTGAGATGAGGATCTTATTATATAAACCCAACCTTGAGAGGAAAAGAGATCCTACACAGGTCCAATCCATATAACAAGGTACAATTTAGGCGAAGTCTTCATGATAACCTCAGGAAGCACAAGGCTTCACAGGGAAATCAATATAAACCTCTACTAACTTAGGAACACTCAGACCCGGGTATAGGGCCCATAACGTGTGTGGGAATTTTGTGTCCGTGACGTGTGTAAGGAGGGCATTTACCTCTTTATCCTATGAACTACCCTACCTTCATCTGGTAAGCAGATTGACAGAAATAGAAACCGAAACAGAATAAGAGATAGAAACATATACATACCAAAAACAAGAAGTAAGATATAAAAACATGGTCATCTATCTTAAGGTTTCTTTCTCATGTTATCTATCCTACACATATTATGTACATAGATGAAAAATGTATAAAGCAAGCATGTAAAAGGGATGTTATCTACCATAATCATGTAAGGTAAACCACAAACAAAAAGGGAGAATAGAAATAAAAGAAGGCCATAATATTTTGCACGGCTAACTTAATTTGGGCTTGACTATCGAACATCTCCCCAGTGGAGTCGCCAAACTGTCACACCCGAAAATGCGACCGCGTGGCGCCTTTAACAGAGAAATTCAATTTTCTAAATGAACTCGAAACAGAAACTCAAAATTGAAAATACGTGTAATAACAGGGTTCAGGAGTCGCCACCAAAATTTTAATTTTTTTAAAAGGCAAAACTTTGGAAAAGCCTTTTTATTTAAAAAAAATGGTCTACGAACCAGAAAATGGGTCCGGGAGTCATTTGTGAGTGGGGAAGGTGTTAGGCACCCCACTACACCCGTTACTAAGAACGGTTACCCTAAGTCAGTTGTGCAAAAATAAAATGGCCTAAATTCTATTTCAATTCTCCCTAACAAACCACATGCAAAATAGGAATAAAGAAATTAAAGGAAATAAAAATGAAAATAGAAAAGGATGGAAATCGGTATTAAAATAAAACAGAAAGAAATTTAAGAATTAAAAGAAAAGAAATTAAAAGAGAAATATTTTATTTACATGAGCGGACTTGACCTAGGATAAAAGCCTAGGGCCTACGTACCCTTCAAGAGGGATCAAAGTCCACGTAGTTCGATTGATAAATTGTATTCAGTTGATGTTTTGTTTTGTTTTGTTTTTGTTTTTTGGTTTTTTTGTTGTTTATGTTTGATTTTTGTTTTTCTTGTTTTGTTTTGGTTGGTGTGTGTGTGTGTGTGTGTGTGTGTTTTTTTTTAATATATATATATATTTTTTAATTTGTATGTTTTATGTTTTGATTTTTATTGTCCCTTTTTTTAATTTTTGTTTTTTTTTTCTTTTTAGTTAGTTTTTTTTCGGTGTTTATTTCTATTTTTATTTTATTTTATTTTATTATTTTATTTTATTTTTGAAAAAGACGAAGAAAACAAAAATGACTTTTTCCTTTAACAAATAAAACGATTTTGAAATTAGGTGATGTGTTTTACTTTGTTAAAAAAAAATTTAATTTAACTTTCCTTGCATCTTTAATTTTTCTTATCATTTTTTTTTCATTTTTTTGCTTTTCATTCATTTTTGTTTTTGTTTTATTTTTCTTTCTATTTTTATCCCCTTACTATTTTCTTACTTTTTCCAATAAAATTCTTTTTGGTATATTTATTTTTTTTGTTTTTTGTTTTGTTTGTTTTTTGTTTGTTTTTTTGTTTTTTTTTGCTTTGTTTTTAATTTGGTTCTCTTTTTCCTTTTTATGTTTATTGATTATTTTCCTTTTTTTTTATTTGAACATTTGATTCTTTGTCTATTTGTTTGCTTGTCTCTTTTTTTTTTGTCCTTTTTTATTTTTCGGATTTTGGGTCTTGGCCCTTTTTTTTTCTATTAATTATTATGATTTTTGTGTTTTCGTTACTTGTATTTTTTTTGATTTCTCTTTTTCTCTGCCTATATTTTTTGATTATTTGTTTGTTTATTATTATTTTTTATTCTCTTGGTTGTTTTTTTTGTTCTTTTTTTTTCATTGTTTTCATTTTTCGTCTCTTTATTGTTTTTCCTTTCATTCATCTTTTCATTTTTTCTCTTTTCTTTATTTATTATTTTGTTTCATTTTATTATCATTTGATTTTATTTTTTTGTGGGTTTTTGTATTTTTTTATTTGTTTTGTTTTTTTTTGTGTTCGTTTTTTTTTGTTTAAACTTTTAATTTTCATTTTTGTTGCCATCATCATTTTTCATTTCGTTTTTTCTTTTATCTTTATTTTTTTTTGTGGAATTTTTATATTTTGTGTTTTTCTTGCTTATCCTTCATGAGTTTTTTTTCGTGTGCATTCTTTTTTTCTTTGTTTTGGAAAGCTTCTTTTTTTTAATAGTTAAAACGTAATTCTAACCTTTGTAAACACATCTTTTTTTTTTTACCAATAAAAAATCCATTTGACTTTCAAACAGAATCCTTTTTATTTTTTGTTTGTTTATCTTTTTATTTTCTTCTCTTTTTTTTTGAAATAATTTGAAGAATTATTTGCTGGGCCGTTGGAACCCAAACATTAAACCCATTCAAAACCTAAAAGGCCTCATGGAAGCTTATTGCCACACATAGCCTTTGGTCTGTTCCTAGTTGCCTAAGGGGATATGAAATCCCACACAGCATTGTCTAAACAAATTATGAACTAAAAAAAAACTTGTATGTGTGTGCTAGGTGTCCAACCAGGGGCAATATATCATTCTTGAGTACATTTACAGTACAGCATGAAAAGGAGAGGAAAAGAAGAAAAGAAAAAAAATGAAAAGAAACAACAAATATATACATTGTGCAAACTAAAACCCATCGTGACACATCCTTAGACTAAATCCAGAGCCTCGCTCTTGCTTCAAGAAATAAACCTTGCACAGAACACCCCATGAGCGTGGTTCGGAGCAACAGGCATAGATGAACCAAAAAAGAAACAAAACAAAGATAATGTTTATCACACAGTAAATAGGATAATGATCTGAAATCCATTTCCAAATCCTACTCGCTGTCAAGACAAATAAACAGGGCAGCGAAGGAACAAGTCAGAGAACATTTGCCTAGCCATGAATCTAAGAAAATTCATCTACTCCTGATCCTCACAAGGCAGAACAGCCACACAATGAGACAGCCAGACAAGCAAAAAAAAAATGATTTAGAAGCAGACAACCAGCTTGTCTTAACTACAAAGCCAGAACTTCATCAGGACGACAATGGAAAAATCTGGGAGCCCATGGGAATCAGACAGATATATTCTGCATATTGATTTTTTTTTTAATCCAGTTCATACAATAGAATCAAGACCTAAACCAGGAGAGGCCCTGATTGAAGCATACACATGCAGAGATACAACACAGGGACAGAATAGGTTGATCAGAATACATTACTACACCAGTAAAAATACCAATGGAACTCGAAGAAATAGAACACATTGCTTAACAATTTTTCCACATCAGTAAAACGTCAAACAAGATTTAAGGACCATCATAAAATGCCAAAAATTTATTTTGCCTATGATGAATATCAGAGCAGAACTATTGCATGGAAAGGCAATCAGAATCTAAATTCAGTAAGCAAAAATTCTGAAGTTAAATTCTCACTCGAAACATGTTCATCCATACAGGAAAATCAGTAGTTGAGTCATAGAGAGAAAAGAATACCTTCGTCCTTATGCGTGAATATCTCCTTTGATTTCTGCCCGTCTGCGCATTCCCCTTCAACCTCTGAACCTCCTCTCTTCGCTGGATCCCAAATCCCGAATTCCTTCGATCGAAGATTCCTAAATCTCTCGAGCTCCCTCTCTCGACCTTTCCTCCTCGGCCAGAAAATCCTCAACCCTTCGTCGCTCGATTACTCCCTAACTGGAAAACCCTCCATCTCCTTTTCTCCGATTTCTCACTCGATTTTTTCTCTCCCAGAATCCTTTCCCGAAAACTCCTTCAGACCTCTCAAACCCAAACTAGGATCCCACTGTAATTTCCTTCTCCTCTCTCTGATTCTCCCTCCGAAAAAAAAACCAAAAAGCCCTCCCCTCCAGAAAACTCTCCCTCTTTTTATAACGGATCCGAGAGTGGCCTTCACTCTCGCTCTCGCACCTCACCATCTGCTCTACGTACGGGCTCCCCTCGCGTTCGCGTTTGCCTGCTCCACTAATTCCATAGCACCAGCACTCACTTCCCGTACTAATTCATTCGAAAACACCTGCGGGAGAGCCAGAGCAGAGGGGGGGGGGGGACCAGAGGCGTCTAGGGTTCTCCTTTCTGCTTCCTTGGGCTTCTGGTGAGTTATCCGGGTAGTGGATTCGGGTCAATGAAATCAGAGGTCCAACATGCAACACCCCACGCGAGACAGGCCCATTTCTCTTTTCCTTTTCGACCCAATTCTGGCCTTATTTTGGATTGAACTTTTTCTCTTTTTTTTTTTTCATTTTTTGTTCTGATTTGGCCCAATTCCAATCCCCTACCATTTTCTTATTTCATTATTACTTATTTATTTTTTATCTATATTATTGTTTTTTTTTAATTTATATATATATATATATTTAACTATTTTCTTCCTTTATTTATTTATTTGCTTATTTTTGTTATTCCTCCTTTGATTTTTCTCTTGTTTCAATTTTAGATTAATGCGTTTTTGCTTCTTTCTCTTTTTTTTCTCTTTTTTTTTTGAGTTTTCCTTTAATTTTTTTGAACTAAAAGGATTTGTTTGATTTTATTTATTTATTATTATTTTTTTTACTATATACACATATATATATATTTTTTAATTTTATTATTATTTTGGAAGACTGCCTGGACAAAATACAGTATTTACAGTTGCCCCTCTTTACTTGTTTCTTAGGCAAAGGAATTGAAAATGTAATTTGTGATTTTTTTTTTGCATAAGAAATAAGTAAAGATAAGAACACGTATTTTGTCTGAAGCAATTTGATTGGCATCTGGCAACATGTAAAAGGAAAGAGCAACCCAAACAAAATATGGTGTTTACAGACTGCCCCTCGTTACTTGTTCTTTAAGCAAGGAGATCAAAAATGCAAATTCTGATATCTTTAACTTAAGAATAAGTAACGATGGAAACACATATTTTGTTTGGGGAGCTAATAGGTCAAGGAGAGTTAACTTACCTGGATGCGCTGGAATTTGATATAAGTTGCTTGCAAGCACAAGATCTCTGAAGGTATGTCCAATTTATATAAGATTTTGGAGTGCTTGGCGTATGCAGGACTTTTGGTTGCCTATTCTAGTAGGACTTTGGATGCCTGTTCGAGCAGGACTTTTATTGGCGCCTGTTCTAGCAGGACTTAAAGGTGCCTATTCTGGTAGGACTTTGGTGCCTATTCTGGTAGGACTTTGGGTGCCTATTTTGCGTAGGACTTTGGTTGCCTATTTTGCGTAGGACTTTGGGTGCCTATTCTGCGTAGGACTTTGGTTGCCTATTCTGCATAGGACTTAAGGTGCCTATTCTGCGTAGGACTTTGGGTGCCTATTCTGCGTAGGACTTAAGATGCCTATTCTGCGTAGGACTTTGGGTGCCTATTCTGCGTAGGACTTTGGTTGCCTATTCTGCGTAGGACTTTGGGTGCCTATTCTGCGTAGGACTTTAAGTGCCTATTCTGCGTAGGACTTTAGGTGCTTATTCTGCGTAGGACTTTGGTGCCTATTCTGCGTAGGACTTTGGGTGCCTATTCTGCGTAGGACTTAAGGTGCCTATTCTGCGTAGGACTTTGGTTGCCTATTCTGCGTAGGACTTTGGGTGCCTATTCTGCGTAGGACTTTAGGTGCCTATTCTGCGTAGGACTTTGGTTGCCTATTCTGCATAGGACTTTGGTTGCCTATTCTGCGTAGGACTTTGGGTGCCTATTCTGCGTAGGACTTAGGGTGCTTAATAAAAAGTCAAATATTTGTTTTTACTTACCCCGGTATGAACCACAGTTTATATAGGGTATGCAAGTGTAAAATGCATGGAACATGTTATGCTTTATGTGATGAACTGTAAATCTTCTTTGTGTTTGCCCCAGTGTAAACGAGAGGCAAGTGTGTGGATATATGATTTTTATATTTTATTATTTTATCATCATTTTTCTTTTTGTTTGCCCCAATGTGAGCTAGGTGAAGTGTAAGTTGCCAAACTTCTTTTAATTATTATTATCAGTTTTCTTTATGACTTTGACTTGATCGGGATTCTTGGATTCTCGGACTTTTTATCATTATTATTATTGTTATTATTATTATTTATCATTCTTGACGAGTGAAACATACCCTTTATTATTATATCTTTTTTTTTGTTTTATTTATTTACACATTTTTTTTCAGAAAAATTCTGGTGTGACCAAAACATATTGTTTGTTCAAAACGCTACTCATTTAACCAGACCTCGGATATTTCGGCTCACATCCAATCGGGAATGCTTGGAGCTCCACCAACATAACATTGTGCACTTTTATCTTGAAAGTTGCAGTTGTCTTTGTCGTTTGTCTTTTGGAAAGAAATCACCATATAATTCACATATGTCTCAATGATTAAGTTCGAGATGAAGATGGCATGCTGATTTATTTGATGTTTGATTCTAGTCTATCCTCCTGGTATTGATTAAGACAATTAGTTCAAAGAAGATTGTAACACTGACATCCCAAATAATTGCTTTAACAAACGTCGTTCCTTGGTTATCAATTCATTTGTAGAGAAACATGAACGTAGCAGTTATAATGTAAGTGAACTATGACTTGTAGCAAAAATAGAAATCGTTGAAAGAACGAGTTCTAATTAGAAGTTTATTAAGCACATAAGAGTTAAAATAACAGGTGATTTGAGATATGAAAAAGACAGAAAAGACGAAAACTGAGAAGTATTTCGAAGAATGTCCTCTACAGGTAGCCCGGTCTCCCCTACGTAAGGTGATTCTTTGCATCATACGAGACATGCATTTTGCCGAATCCAACATGAAGTCTGTGACTTCTGCACTTTGACCCAACTTGAACTTCAGATTCCTCTTTACCTTTACCTAAGCATTTTCTCATATTGTTTGACAGTCTTTCCCTTCCTCCTCTGATTTTCTTTTCCTTTTTTCTTCTTTTTTTTCTTTTTGTTGCTCTAATTTTTGCCTAGGCCGCCCATTTGGGTTTCCAGCCTAGCGAGCTTTTACCATGCTCTAACTTTTGCCTAGGCTGCCCATTTGGGTTTCCAGCCTAGCGAGCCTTCCCCTCTTTTTACGCAAAATATTTTTTCACTGCATCAGAATTGAAAGGCTTAGGCAATTCGTGACCGTCCATATCTGTCAAAACTAATTCCCCTCCTGAGAAAGCATGCTTCACAATGTAAGGCCCTTCATAGGTAGGAGCCCATTTGCCCCGAGAATCATCCTGGTTTGGCAAAATTCTTTTAAGAACTAACTCACCGGCCTTGAACTCTCTAGGACGAAGCTTTTTATCGAAAGCTCGTGCTACCCTCTTTTGATACAACTGTCCATGGCATATAGCGGTAAGTCTGCGCCCCTCGATCATATTCAACTGTTCATACCGAGCCTTCACCCAATCACTTTCATCTAAATTGGATTCAATTAATACTCGCAAGGTCGGGATCTCAACCTCAATAGGCGTGACAGCTTCCATTCCATAAACCAGAGAGTACGGAGTTGCCCCAGTCGATGTACGCACAGTCGTGCGATAGTCGTGCAAGGCATACGGGAGCATATCGTGCCAATCTTTGTAAGTGATTGTCATTTTAGCAATGATCGTCTTTATATTCTTATTTGCCGCCTCCACTGCTCCGTTCATCTGTGGTCGATACGGTGCTGAATTATGGTGTTTGATTTTAAACTGTTCACAGAGTTTGGAGATCTCTGTTCCATTCAGGTTTGCAGCATTATCTGTGATAATCTTTTCAGGTATTCCATAACGGCAAATGATGTTTGCTTTGAGAAACTTGCAGAAAGCCTTTTGAGTAACACTGGCGAAGGAATTAGCTTCTATCCACTTGGTGAAATAATCAATGGCAACCAAAATGAAACGATGTCCATTTGAGGCCTTGGGGTTAATTGGGCCGATTACATCAATGCCCCACATAGAGAACGGCCAAGGTGCTACCAAGTTATGTAGCGCAACTGGTGGCGCACTGATTTTGTCCGAATATATTTGGCATTTGTGACACTTACGAACATAATCGATGCAATCTTTCTCTATTGTTAACCAAAAATATCCGCATATCTGGATTTGTTTGGCTAACATAAGCCCATTCGTATGTGTACCGCATATTCCTTCATGTACTTCTGTGACTATCTTCTGGGCTTCCTTTGCATCTACACATCGTAACAGGGTGCCATCGTGACTTCTCTTGTATAGGATCCCATTACTGATGAAGAAATTCATGGCTAGACGCCGGATGGCTTTTTTATCACTTTCTACGGCCTCAGCTGGGTATTCCCTACTCGTCATGTAAGTTTTGATGTCATGATACCAAGGTCGCCCGTCATGCTCCTCCTCTATGTTTAAGCAATATGCCGGTAAGTCTCTGGCTTCCACGCAAAGTGGTTGGACTTGGACTCCATAGTCGAGTCGGATCATCACTGCTAAGGTGGCTAAAGCATCTGCAAATTGATTCTTGTCTCTGGTAACATGATGAAAATTGATTTCTTCAAATTGCTTGACTAACTGGGCCAAAAAATTTCTGATATGGAATCAATTTTGAATCCTTAGTTTGCCACTCTCCGGTCACCTGATGAATTATAAGGGCTGAGTCACCATAAACCTCGAGACTCTTGATACCCAAAGTTACAGCAGCATTTAGCCCATTAATGCAAGCTTCATATTCAGCCACGTTATTAGTGCATTCAAATTCTAATTTAATAGCCACCGGAAACTGCTTTCCTTCAGGTGATATGATTACTGCCCCAATACCGTAGCCATGCATGTTTGCAGCCCCATCAAAATACATCTTCCACTGCCCATCATCATCGCCTCTTTCATCTTTACCCTCCTCAATAGCCAATATGTCCTCGTCAGGAAAATGAAAATCCAATGGTTGGTACTCATTCAAAGGATTTTCAGCCAAGTGGTCCGCTATGACACTCCCTTTCACAGACTTTTCCGTCATATACTTGACATCATACTCTGATAGAATCACCTGCCATTTTGAGACCCTCCCAGAAACATGCAGGCTCTCAAAAATATATTTGATGGGATCCATCCGAGAAATTAGCCAAGTGGTAAAATAGAGCATGTATTGCCGCAAACGCCTAGTGGTCCATGCTAGCCCACAGCAAGTCTTCTCGATCAGTGAGTAGCGGGCCTCACATTCATTAAATTTTTTACTCAAGTAGTAAATTGCTTGCTCTTTCCTTCTAGAGGTATCATGTTGTCCCAGTACCGCCCCCATCGATTTCGGCAAGATGGGTAAATAGAGGATCAATGGTCGTCCTTGCGTGGGCGGAACCAGAATTGGGGGATTTAACAGATATTCTTTAATTTTGTCAAAGGCTTGTTGACAATTGCTATCCCATCCATCGGTGTAATTCTTTTTTAACAATTTGAAAATCGGCTCACAGGTTGCAGTTAAGTTGGCAATGAATCTTGCTATGTAATTTAGCCACCCCAAGAAACTCCGGACTTCTTTTTCTATTTGTGGAGACGGCATTTCTCGAATTGCTTTGACCTTATCGGGATCCACCTCTATTCCCCTCTGGCTTATCATGAAACCCAGCAGTTTTCCAGTCACAGCCCCAAAGATACACTTGTTGGGATTCAAGCGAAGTTTGTATTCACGCAACCTTTCAAACAGCTTTCTCAAAACTACCACGTGGCTTTGCCCTTCTCCAGATTTAGCCACCATATCATCTACATACACTTCAACCTCTTTGTGCATCATATCATGGAAGAGTGCCATCATGGCTCGTTGATAAGTCGCTCCTGCATTCTTTAACCCAAATGGCATCACTCTATTACAATATGTCCCCCATGGTGTAATAAACGTGGTCTTCTCTTTGTGATCTTTATGCATAGGGATCTGATTGTACCTTGAGTAACCATCCATGAAGGAATACCGGTGGGCGCGTGCGGTATTATCAACTAACACATCAATGTGAGGCAAGGGAAAATCATCCTTCGGACTTGCCTTGTTCAAATGCCTATAATCAACACACATGCGGACTCTTCCATCTTTTTTCGGGACTGGTACGATGTTTGCTACCCACTGAGGGTATGTGGACACTTGAAGGAATCCCGCTTCTAATTGTTTCATGACCTCTTCTTTGATCTTTAAAGACATGTCGGGGCTCATTCTCCTCAACTTTTGCTTTTTTGGCTCAACATTCGGGAATAAAGGAATCTTATGAGAGGCAATCTCTGGGTCCAGTCCGGGCATGTCTTGATAAGACCATGCAAAGACGTCCATGTATTCCCTAAAAAGCTGAATCATTTCTTTCTTCTCGGGATTATCCACCACTTTAACCTCCATTTTATCTCCCTCTGTCCCTAAATTAATATTTTCGACTATTTCTTCATGTGGGCATATTCCTTTATCTTCGGAATCAAGCATTTCCTCAAAGATTTGGGTTAATTCTTCGTTATCGGATTCAGAATCATGCATATCCGTAGTAACGCATAAATCACGCAGTGGGGACTCGGGGACTTCTGCGTTGGACAGGAGTCCCGAGGAAAATGATTTCTCTAAAGTTACGACATCAGTGATATCCTCAATTTCCCAGTTATCCAATCTTTCCCCGGAGTCATCAACCGTGATCCAAGTCTTAATTCCTTGCACGACGTCGTCGTCAACCATTGAAATGTTCAAGCGATTCATGACCTCTGAAGGATTTGGAAAAGTTTCCCTAATATGAGGAATTTTCTGCTTCTCTTGGCCTTTGTTCCCCTTTATGCTTGGTTGCACTCTCGGTTGGTCTAGCAATAGAGTTTCATACCCTAATCCTTGACGCCTAGGATTTTCCGGGAGAGTAATAGGCTGTTCAATTCCTTGCAGTTGTATCCCCAGTCCTTTTCCAGATTGGAACCCATTCTTTTTCAACATTTTCATCACGATCTGATTAACATTTCCGGTAGTAGGCTTGGGCCCCTCCGCTTCCAGGCCTTGAAACGGCATTTCCGTTTCTTGTTCAGCAGCTTCGATATATGGCAGTGAACTGGGTTTACTCAATATTATTTCCTCTTCTCCCTTAATGGTGATTATCCTTCTAATAATTATCAAAATACAGTGTTTACAATCTCTTGTTTTTCCCCCTTCTTTTTTTTTTCTTGGTAGAATGGAGCATTAAATGCAGAAACTTTTTGATTGAAATAGAGGATGCATGTCCTCAATGTTCATCTCCTTTTTCTTAATGGCACCATGCTGTGTAGAGAGTTTATCTTTTCTCTATTAATGCTCTTTAAAGCTTGTTTCATAAGTTAGACAAATCGTATATTCTTTTATACAAAATGGTTAGTTGTAGAAGAGAGATAATAAAGTTGGCACTAATATATCTTATTTCATTTGTATTATTTGAAAAGCAAAGGTAGATAAAATTTGTCAACTAACTCATTAATAAAAATTTAAGTTATTTAAGTGATAAAATTTTAATTGGCCAAATTTTAATTGGACTTTTTCATATATAAAAAAACTTTGGTTTTATTATCATTAAAGTCATGGGCTAAGTGGAACAATTGGGCTTTATAAACCTTGGGCTAACAATCTCTCTTTTTTGATAATGATAAAATCCATAAGCAAAATTAGATATAAAAAAAGCTATTAACAGATTATAATAAGCTTTCCCTGAATGTCAGCTTCCATAATTAAGCAGAAATAGATTCAGAAAGTTAAGCATAGTTAAGAGATAAGTTAAGTTTAGAGTTAAGCGTAACTAGTAAGCAAAGCTAAGTAAATGTTAGGCATAGATAAATTTAAGTTAAATGTAATCATTAACAAGTAGATATTCTGCCCTTTTGTGATAAAGTTAAGTTCACTTTAACTAATAGATATAATTCATCGATAATTTTGCATAAATATTTTTCTTCCCTTTTTTGTCAACAGTAAAAGGGGCAAGCATAGAGAAAATGCAGAGAAGAATTATTAGCAATCAAAAAGTGGTAAAAAATCAACAAGAATTATATTAGCATCAAATAAAAAAAAATCACACACAAAGAAAAATGTCTAAAGAATTTAGCCATCATAGCATTTCAAATTTTAAGGACCATAAAACTAAAGATTATCAATTTACTCTCAAATGAAATTGATCGGCTAGGATCTTAAAAGCTTGAGTCACCATTTGAGTTTATTAAGTGAGTGAGGTATCAAAAGCATGTAGACTCTATAACAGGCTTTCCTTTTTGGCCTAAAACACTTCCTTAGTTTCCTTTACGTCATTAAAGAGGCGATTATACTTATGCTCAAGCTCCTGGCCTGAATGAGTTACAAAACTATGTTATCATTCGATTACCTCAATGATAGATAGTTCAATAGAGGGGGAAGTGAAGGCAACTAGTGGTGAAGTATTTGAGAGTAGAATTGATTGATTCTTAAAAGGAAGTTGAGGTAGGTTATCCGAGGGAGGTGAGATAGAGCCAAAGGAAAGTGAAGTTTATTAGATGAAGAGGACTTAATTTCTTGAATGGGTAATACTTCATCCTTCAAAACATCATAATTAGGAAAGGAATAAGCTAGAGTATCAATGATAGTTGCTTCTACCAAGTCAGTAGTCTCTAGTTCAAGTAGCTTAATTTTGTTGTTTGTCTCTCAAACTTTATCGTTAAGCTCTTGAACTCCAACTTTTGCAGCATGTTCTTCCTCAATTTTTTTCCTTACTTTCTTCAATTCTAGTCATTACAGCATGTGCATCCTCAATTGCTGTAACATGTTCTTTGTAACATTAGGAGGTTGAGTGGAGGTTCCTTCAACGTTAGTTGCATCAACGGGTTTAGGTGGAGGAATAATATCAATGGATTGATCTAGATGTTCCTTTGGAACATAGGCATTTAAGACTTCAACATGACCTAATTGGGATTCATCAATCTTAAAAATTGAAATTTCCTCCTCTCATATGTCTACCTCTGAGACGATTATCAATGTTCTAGTAGAAGTTAATGTTAATGGCACTACTCCTTGAATGCTTTCTAAATATGAGCAAAGGACAAGTTCATTTACTTGCTTAACTACCTCAAATTCATTGTCTTCTACTTTAGAGGATGATTCTTCTTTAGGAAAATAAGTGTTCTTAACAATATGCTCTAAAAAAGAATCAATTCTAGGTACAGGCTATTTAGAGGACCTACCTTCTCCTTGTGGTCTAAGAGAAAAAGGAGGCTTGAGGATGCAATGCCTTAACTCTAAATGCTATAGAATCTATCATATATTCCCCCATATTGCACTAACGAGTCTAGTCTAATATACACATAGTTCGTAACAACCTATAATTTAAAAATAAAAATAAAAACTAAATTATTAGTGTTAAACAAATTATCTTAAGGTGGAAAACAATAACTAATAAATTTTAATTACATTTTTTAAAATAAAAATTTATCTTATGAAATTATTTGGATACTTATTTTATACTCAATAGAATTCTTTTATATATCAACATTTCTAGATAGATTATCCTTATTAGATGCAAACACTTATAACACCTTATTTTAATTATTGGGTTTTAAAATAAATTTGTTAGTACCTTATTCTAATCCTAATAACAGAAAATGCTATATCTTTTTCTCTTTTTCCTTTCTTTCTTTTTCTCTTTTTTTTTTCTTTTTCCTTTTCACTTTCCACCTATTTTCATGACATAGCCCCACTTCCAAGACTATTCATCATATTCTTTCTCCCTCAATTAATCAATCCTTTATGCAACCACCATTTAACCTTTTATCTAGCTACCACTGCCACCTGCTCCAACCATTGCTACCACGTTCTACTCTACCATCCTCACACTGTGGCTATTCATAAAAGGGTCATAGCTTCTACCATTACTATTGTGAGAAAGCTTCCAGTTTGGGGATTTTGAGTTTGTTCTTTCAAAGTGAAAATTCACCCTTAAATTTTCATCTAACAAACTCTATAAGGAAATTCTTAAACTTATATTGAATTTATAAAGTTTTATTTTAAAAAATTCTAGATTTGAAGTTAGCGATGATGATTTAGAGTAAATTTGATATTTTAGTCATTATAATTTATGTTTAGTCAAATTAATATTATAAGATATTAATTGGATTGTTAGTTGAAAACTTTATACTCAATATGGTTTTAGGCATTGTTAAGGAAGCCCCGTTAGCTGAGGTTGTGCCTTGAAAAGACTTCTACTATTGGTCCCTAACGAAGAGTGTGTAAATAACAAAGTGACACATCTCGTTTGCACCTTTTATTTTTCTTGCCTTGACTATTATTTTAAAGAATTCTTATTTTGTTGCTATAGGAAAGCAAATATTAAATTTTTAAAAATCATCAATCACAAAATATATGATAAATAATGGTAAAATTTATGAATATATGACGTGAGAATGTTCTTATAAATGTAAGGTATATATGATGGTAAATCTCCTTATATGTTTTCATACCATGACTTTTATTTAAATTCTTTCATTTATTTATTATATATATATATTATTTTTCAAATTCTAATTTTTCTTATATGATTTTCTTAATGTGGATTTGTTTCTAATTAATTGATAACTATAATACATATCTTTGAATTATTTTTATTTTAATATCATTTATTTATTTATTTATGATATAATATTTATTTATATTATTTAAAAATAATTTTTCTTTTTTTATGAATAAAGTGATGAGAATGGTGAATATTTATTTTGTTTTCTTATATTTTTATTAAATTATTTTTATTTCCATGATGAGATTTCTTTGTTTAAATTATATTAAATTTATGATTTAGTTTAACATATTTTTAAATCATTCATTTAATTGAATTTGAAAGGTTCCGTTATAATCAAATTTTTGTAATATTCACTTCTAAATTATTTATGTTTGGTGTGACACTTAAAAAGAGTAGTTCTTTCTTCTTGACTGCACTATAAAAATTTAAAAATCATATTAAGTAGTATAGAATGCTTAATATATTACTTATGAATATTGAAAATCTAAATCTTGCATTAAGTAGTGTGGAATGCTTGGTGTAGTACTTAAGAAAATAGCTTTTCCCTTTGTCAATGCTTTTAAAAGTGGATTATGGGTGCCTCATTAGGTCCTATTATTAATTTGTACTATATATTTAAAAAGGTAATGGATGAGATACAGTGTGAACCCTATAAACGTTAATGAGGGTAATGGATTAGATGTACTTAATTAAATTAAAATGTGATGAAAAATATAGGACACTATGAGATGTAACAAACAGTATGGTGGCACTGTGAGATTATGAAATAAGAAAAGTGAGGTGGCATTGAGATGTGAAATGTGAAAAATGCAATAACACTCAAATGTGAAAAGTATGGTAGTACTAAAATGAGAAATAAGTAAAGTGTTGTGGCACTATGAGAAGTAACATGATATGTCTTCTCACATAATATCTATCTAATTAGTTTTTAATTGTTTGTCTTTGAAAGTTATATTTTTTAAAGTTAGTTACTACTTGAACAAAAGTATTTATTTTATATATATATTTATTCTTTAATATTATGAATCTTATTTTATTTTATTAATACTACTTGATTGAGAAAATGTCAAATGTGCTTGGTTTTTCTTCTACGTATTTTGTTATTTATACACTTATTAAGTCAGTGGTAAACTTATTTCATTCCTTATGTTTATTCTTTTTTTTTTTAAGATCAGTAGGTAGTCAAGTAAAGTGCTCGAGAACTAGTTTATCTTCTTAGACACATTAGGTATTCCTTTACTAGATGATGATGATATAAGACTCTACAATGTTGTGACTACTAAGTATTAGGTTAGATAATATAGAGTTATGCAGGCCTTGTAATAACTATAGTCTTTTGAAGATATTTACATTTCTTTTCATTATCTTTCTTTGTTTTATTTTAAGAAGTGTTGGATATTGAATTGTGGATGATTGCTCATATTGGGAAATATCTATTTTTCAAGGGAGGTGTTGTCAAATTTTTGGCAACTCCCAAATGGTTTTGATTATGGAATAAGATTAGTATATTTGATTTTACATAAAATCTTTAGTTTGACTTAGTCTTTATGTTAGTTAAATAGTTAAACTTGTTAGGATAATTTGGGCTTAGTCTATATGTTGGGCATGACCAAGAATTTGGGTCGTGACATAGTACATGCTTTTGATGGATATAGCATTATAGGCGGAGTTTATAGTTCTTGAAGTAAAACAGTCAAAATTTGCTCCTTATTTTTTGAAGATTTTTGTCAGCAATATTTTATATGATAGACTAGCTATTTGAAGCCTGAGCTTTAATGCTTCTTTTAAAATCTTTATCATCTAGAAAAAGACATCAACTTTTATCCTTTTCTTAGAGCAGTAGGTCTAGAACACTTCTCTTCAAATTAAAATATCAAGCATCCTATTCCTGAGAAACAAAGTGGTGCCAATAAGATGGCAGCCACATTATACTTAAAGGACAGAACTTGAGCATTTACTATTGATCCTTTCAACAAATCCTGTCACTTAACTAAATAGTCCAACACATTATTATATTAGAGCTTTAGTTTTTTAGACTAGGAGCAACTACTAAAATGATAATTTTTGGATTTGGAGAAGGGCACATTAAATAGTCATTTTAAAGTAGCAATTCCAATAACAATCAATTTTTCATTTAAGATTGATCTTATGGCTTTTTCGGTTTTAACACCATAAAATTTGCATAAAACATTCATATGAGATCTTTATAACTTGGCTCATTAATATAGATAAAGGAGAACCAGTTTTGAGTTTTGAATGCCATCTTAATGTTGTAGTTAAGTTGGGATAGGATCTCAAAATCTATGCTCCGACTTAGGGCTATTGGTCAAAAGGAAAAATTCTATAAAGTACCTATCAAGAGCCTCACTTAAATAGAATAGCAATAATAGTTCTTCCCATGGTTGAAGGTAGGTTAGGGGATCAATACCTTTGATCTTTTGTTTCCCTTTTCTCAGTGGTACTGCCTTCTTGATTAAAATGGGTTTTGCTGCTTAAAATAATTTTGACCTTGGTTGACTATCATGGCTCCTTCTTGGAATGCTCTTTTTGACTTTCTTTAGAACTCCTTTTTCTCTTAGGGTTTTAAACCCTAAATGCTTTCTTCGAGGTCTATTGTTGATCCTTTGTCATTTTCTTTAATCGATCATTTCCATGACTTGTTTTTTTCTTCTTATCTTCTTCGTCAACATTGATAATGCCTGCCATAGGAATAAACTTCTTTGCTCTATAAGATCTTCTAATGTGGAATGTAAACCAATTAACCACTTTTTCCATACATTGTTAGGGCTTTAAGTTCTTTATAATGTCTTGAGAGAAAGAGAGAGAAACTGAATGGCTCAAAAGTATAAATTAATGCTTCATTTTTGTGAGATTAAATTGCATGTCTTGCAAGATGGTAACTACCGTAATCCAAATTGATAATATGTTTCAATCAAATAGTTCATTTAAATTTTGAACTTTTAGCCTTAAGAATTTTTGTGAATTAATTTCAAAAAATTAATTCTGGATAATATTTGTGCATGTGACATATACAATTTCTCAACTATTATACACGTGAGCATGGTTAAGTAAATAAAGTGTAAGCAACACAAATGTAAGGCAAATATACAAATACAAAAATTAAGCAAATAAGTGAAGAATATGCAAAAGTTAAGTGAACATGGAGAAGTTAAGTATAAGTGTCAAGTTAAGTACACACAATAGGTTAAACATAGAATGAAGTTAAGTGAAGACAAGTAATTTTAACATGAGAGCACATAAGGAAATCATTAGATATTATCAATTATCCCTAGTTCCTTTTTAAGGAAAAGAAATCTATTTTTAGGCAAAAGTTTCATGAAAATATCAACAAGTTGATCTTCAATTTAGACATATAATACCTCCACGTCTTCTCTTTGAATATAATCTTTATAAAGTGATGTTTTAATTCTATGTACTTTATCTACGAGTGATGAATTGTTGCAGAAAAAGGAATGTGGTCGTAATATAGTTAGTAGTCCTTAAGTTGCTACTTTATCCAGAAGAGTTAAGTGTAACAACTTCTTACAATCATATGTTCTGCTTCAGTTGTTGAGAGGGCTACTGAACTTTGTTTTTAACTAAGCTAAGACACTAATGCATTTCTAAGAAACTGGCAATAGCTACTAATGCTTTTCCTATCTAATTTGTCACTTGCAAAGTTTGCATCTGTATATCCTATTAGATTAAAATAATCAGTTTAAGGATACCACAATTCATAATTTCAAGTACCTATAAGACATCTAAAAATTCATTCAAGTGTCATAAAATGTGACTTTTTTATATTAGCTTGAAATTTGGCACACTTATAGACAACAAACATTATATTTAGTCTACTTGTAGTCAAGTATAATAATGAGCAAATCATACCTTTATACTTTTTTCTAATCAAAATCTTTACCCTTTTTCATCATTGTCTAAACTTAAGGAGGGACACATCAGAGTACCCTAGTTTAGAATTTTTAAACTCATACTTTGTAATCAATTCCTTTGTGTATTTAGCTTGATTGATAAAATTTTTTTCTTTAGTCTGCTTGTTTTAAAGTTCAAGGAAGAAGTTCATCTCACCTATCACGCACATTTCAAATTCTCCATTCATTAGCTCAGAAAAATCCTCGTACAAAAACTTGTTAGTGCTATCAAATATAATATCATCTATATATATACAAGTAAAAAAAATCAATTTTATTTCTTTTTATCAAGAAAGTTGACACAACATTTCTTCTTCAAAATCCATTTTCTAAGAGAAAAATGCTCAACCTTTCATATTAAGCTATAAGAGCTTACTTTAAGTTATTAAGAGCCTTTAAAAATTTGTAAACATGGTTAGGAAACTTATCATATTTGAATCTAAGGTTTCACAACATACACTTCCTTATTTATAAAAACATTAAGAAACATACTTTTACATCCATTTGATGTAGCTTAAATTTCATATATGAAGTATAGGCAAGCAGCATTCTAACAGATTCAAGTCTAGCAACAGGGGTGCAAGTTTCATCAAAGTCTATTCCTTCATCCTAAGTGAAACTTGAAGCCATAAGTTTAGCCTTGTTTCTGACAATGTTACCTTGCTCATCTAACTTGTTATAGAAGCCCATTTTATGCCAATGATTAAAGCTCTTTTAGATGGCTCTACTAACTTCCACACTTGATTTCTTTTAAAATGGTTTATATCTTCTTGCATTGCCAAAATCCAACCTTCATTGCCAAGAGCTTTTTCAATTGTTTTAAGCTTTATCTATGAGAGTAAAGTGAGATTGTTGTAATTTTCCTAGACAATGATCTTATTCGTCATCCTTCACTTGGATCTCCAAGTATGTACGACATTAAGTAGGATGTAGAATGCTTCCATTCTCATGGTATCTTGACATCTCTAACATCTTAACTTGTATTTTGAGTTGAGGATGATGGCTCAAAACCTTAATCAATAGGAGGATTCTGCATTTTGCTATTGCTTCCTTCAAAAATTTGCAGTTAGCTAAGTCTTTAAGTTAGCTACATGCTTTAATCTTTGTTAACAATTTGAAGTTTATTTCCTTAAAGGTTGAGTTCATTCCACCTTTTATTTGCAATAGTGAGTAGACTTGTATAGGGGTCATTCCTTATTTCTTGAACTCCAATGATAGTTTGCCTCTTATTATTTGTTATTGCTAATTATTTATCCTCATCTAACCTTACATATCTTCTTAATAGGGGATTAGATGCATTAAAAACAACATGCATAAATTCTTCTATCACCATAGTTCATGTATTATAGACTCTATATGCTTTGCTAGTGTTAGAATAACCTAAGAAAATGCTTTTATCACTATGTGCATCAAATTTACCTAAGTTATCTTTACCGTTATTATAAATAAAACATTTACAACCAAAAGCATGAAAATAACTAATATTGAGTTTCCTTCCTTTTGATAATTTATGTGGAGCTTTCTTAAGAATGGGTTTAATGAAACATCAATTTAGGATATGGCTAGTAGTGTTTATACTTTCAACTCAAAATTATTTAGGAAGATTATTATTGATAAGTATAATTTTAGCCAAATCTTGAAGAGTGTGATTCTTCCTTACAATCACTCCGTTTTGCTGAGAAGTCCTAGTGTTGAAAAATTGTAAGTAAAACCTTACTCATTATAAAATTTTTTACACAATTTGTTCTTAAATATCTTGCCATGATCACCTTGAATACTTAAGATTAAATACCCCGGTTCTCTTTGAATCTTTCTATAAAAGACCTTAAAATTTTTAAATGCTTTATCTTTATGACTTGTGCTAAGAAAACTATGGTTCAAACCATCTATTAAGCAAACATGATCAACAATAATTATCACTTCACTTTAGCACTTTTGATGATTTTACCTTTACTTCCATCATCGAACGTAACTAATCCTCTATCTTTATGGGTGAAGGATATAAATTTAAAGGGATCTCTAGTCATGTGCCAAGAATAGCCATTATCTAAAAACCTTTCATATTTTGATATCTTTTCCTTTAAGCATACCTATACATAATTCAATTTTTCTTAGGTACCTAAAATTTTATTGATCGTTTAGGATTAGTTTTGGGTACAATAGTACCCTTTGGAACATAAATCAATTTTTCCTTCTTAAATTTGCACTTATAATAATCATGGCTAGATTAATTGTAGGAAAGACAAGAAATAGAGAACAAGGACTTAAAAAAGATTTTTTTATATAACTTAACATTTTTTTTGTAACTAACTCCTATTTTATCACATATGCATTTTTGTTTTTCTAAGAGCATATTTAAATTCTCCTTACCTTTCACAAAATTTACTAAATCTTAAGTTAAGGTTTCAACTTGTTTTTTTTTTTTTTAAGATTTTGTCTTCTTTAAGAGCTAACATGAACTTATTTTCAAGAATTTAAACATTCTTTTCAAATTTGGAATTCACTTTAATTTGATCCTTGTACTTGAAAAATAACTTTTTAAAATTAACAAGTAGATCACTAAAGGTTTCATAATGTTCATCATAAGATAAGGAGGGTTAAACTTATATCTCATTATTTTCAAAAGCTATGAAGCATATATTTGCCATATCTTGTTCTAGCTCCTCTATCTTCATTATCATCATCATTCCATACTGCCATCACTTTCTTCTTTTCGTAGGATTTGACTAGCTTCATCTTTATGTGAGTGCATTCAAATTTAATGTGTCTATTCTTCCCATATTCATAATTTGATATTGTCCATTGCTTGGCTCTTCTTTCCTAAGGGTACTTTTTGATACGTTCTCTTTTATTCTTCCATTGTATCTTTTTTTCTTAGCATAATGTTCTAATTTCTTTATGAAGAATGTAGCATCCGATATTTTATAAAAATACTGAAATGAGTCAGTTTGAAAAATAAATTCTCTGAAATGAGAGATTTAAGGCCAAATAAAATTAAAATAAAATTTTAAATAATAAAAAATAAAAATTTGAGACTTAAAATGTCCTGAAACTTGAGGAAAATGAGTTAGAAAAATTTGTGAAAGAAAGTGGGGCATTTTCCTAATTTTTGACAAATTTGAAAAACTTACAGAAGGGCTTTTTAAATGAAAAGTTAAGGTTTTCAAGGTTCTCAAAGGCCGTAAAAATTATGGAAACTTCCAGAACAGTTGAAACCCCTCCGGTGAGCGATTTCGGCTATCGATTGACTGAAATTTTAGTCAAACGATTTGGAATGATTTTAAATTCAATTTGGGTGAAACCAAATATATTTTATAAGTTAGAGAGCCTAAATTTATGATGGAAAAGACAGATTTTGAAAAGGAGCTGAAATGAGACTAAATGGAGAAACCATGATTTAAGAACTAAAATGAAAAGTAGAAAAAGGTGTTAACTTTACCTTTTTGCTTCTTAAAAAAATGCCTCACTCTCTTTTAGCCCTCATAACTGATTTTACTAGTCTAAAACAGAACCTAAATCAACTCCAAGGAGGCACACAAGAGGGAGAGCAAGGGAAGAGGTAAAACCAACCAAGAAAGTGTAAGAAGTCAAGTTTTCTTATACTCCTTCCTTCTTCCACATTCTTTTCCTCCTTCTCCCCTTTCTTCCCATGACTTGTTAACTCAAGTGGGGCTGTTTTGGGTCTGATACAAAGGGGGAAGATTAGAAATTCAAAGGGGAGCTAAAGCAAAGGAGAAAGCTCTTGGAGAAAGCTTAGAATCAAGGTAGTTTCAACACTTTTCTTACTTCCTTCTTGTTGCTTTCTTTTGTGTGAGTTTCAGCCATGAAGAGAACATGTAGGAGGGAGTAAATTCTAACTAAGAGCAAGTATGAAACTGAGGATTTAGACTATGGGAAGCCAGGAAATGCAAAGAAACCTAAAGGAAAACCATTAAAATTCAAGATAGCAAAGTTAGGGATTCAAAGATGTATGGCAAAATTTGATTTTGTCCAAGAGTGTTCTAGATTATGTGAAAGTTTAAATGAGTTCCTAAGACTCCTAGGAGGCCTCCCAAGTGTCTCCTCCTTCAAAGAAAAATTAGATCTATAGGTTCCATAATGTAGTATAATGAAGCAATATATAGTTAGGTTCTTCAAAATGGTTGTGTGAGGGTTCCAAGAAGTCTAAATAGAGTCAAGAGTCATAAATTAAAGGAAAGAATAGAACTAAAATTTTAAATTCTAGTAGCATTAGGTGCTTTATGGAACCATAATTGATACATATGAGCAAGTAGGCTTCCCTTGAGTGTGTGTGGTGTTAGAGTTTGTTTCAAGAATGTGATTAAGTCCTATTTGGTGTGTTTAGGCCAAAGGAAACATACTACACCCACTTGCAAGTGTTTGACCAAATGAGGGGAAGAGCAATAAAAGAAAAGTGTGTGTGTTTGCATTCAAGGTAGCTCTCTAACTTTTCTCTCTTGTATGCTTAGTTGTTTTCTTATTTTTGGATGTGCGTATGTATGATTTTATCATAAGAAATGTTTCTAGTGATTTTTTACATACCATGGTACCATTATGTGCATACTATGTGTTTTTATGAATGTTGTTTAGCTTGAATAAGCTTGGTGAAACCAAAAGTCTCTTAATAAAGGTGAGGATGAGCCAAAAATTCTTAGAATTGGGTGAGATAAAGCCAAAAGTCTCAAGAAGAGTGAGACTTAGTTAAAAGTTCCTTGAAAATGGGTGCGACAAGTCCAAAAGCCCTAAGGAAAGGGGATGAGGTTAAACCAATACTCTTGAAAGCTAACATATGATATGTATGAGTGTTTTACATATGAAAATGATTATATGTATGGTTATTAGTAGTAAAATATTTATACATGGATGCTTTAGCTTGAAAGCATAGCTAATATATATGATTGAAAGGGTTAAGAGCTATTAGAATTTCTATAATCATACTCTTCCCTCTCCATTGCCAAAATATGCTTATAATCTTACTCTTCCTTCTATATTGCCAAAACATGTCTAGGTGGACCAAACAAGCAAAGAGATAGAAACCATCAAACTTGAAGATGAGAGATTGATAAAAGAATTGTGTTATCTAGCCATTTTGTAATCATATTATTAGCAAATGATGTAACCCCATGTTATAAATGATGTATAGCCACTTGAACATATGTATATACATGGATATATAATGTATGTATAGAAATTGAAAGCATATGAATGAGAATAGATGTTTTTGATATTGAGATACATGGACGAGTTTGTAAGATCTTGTGTATGTGAACAAGTGGGATAGTGATTTTGTAATGTATAGATATTTATACTCTTTAGACAAGTTTAATGAATTTTTTTTAAGCTTTTCTACGTGCCCAAGTGGTCTTGGTTCAAAGGGAAGACCATTTGACACATAAATAAACCATTTTAGGATAAAAAATGATCCATTTTGCGAGCTAAACCCCAACCTGACCAAAATGAGTGATTTTGAGGCTGAGATTTTGCATACATATAGATCTCATATAGAGATTTTTTCTGGTCTAAGAATTGCATTATTTAGAGATCTATAAAATTTATTAGAATTTTTCAAAGCTCATATCAAAAATTGGTTTTGGTCAAAGTACTATTCACTTGAGTAGATTACATCTTCATATCTTTTGAGCCTCAAATGAGGTCCAATGGTTCTAAAATTTTACATGGAGAAGTAGAATATTTATAGTGATATGTAGCAATTAGAAACACCTCATTTAGAGGTATGTAGAGAGAGAAATAAATTTGTGAAGTTTTGCCTTAGAAACAGTAATGCCAGCCAACCTTATGTATTATTTCATTATAATTTAGCTCCTAAACGAGTTTAACATGGTCCAAAATTATTTTTCTTATAAAGATAACATCCATTGCTTTCTAGAATTGTATAGTTTGTTGAGTTTTTATTTTTCTAGAATTAGTTATGAATTTTTAAAGTTTATATCAATAACCTATGATAGCAAACCTGGGTAGCTAGACCTTTGGTGACTTTCTATTAGCAATTATGGTCCAGTTAATGTTTTCATGGCTTGGAATGATTTTTAACCTATATTAGACATTTAGAGATTTCCAAAAAGCTATCATTTACTTAATTTTTATTTTTCTAGATTTAATTATGAATTTTCAAAGTTGATGACAGAATTTTGGTACTAGAATCTTAAAGCATTTTACAATTTTTCTGATGTGTGGCTTATAATCCAAGGACTATGTGATGTTTGGTGAAGTTTATGACTTGTATAGATGAAATATGAGAGAGGAACTTATTGGGGAGTTCATGAGATTCACGAAACATGAAATGGAAATTTAAAGGTTTACGTAACACAAAATAATACATTACTTTTATTCCATTTTTCCTTAAAACTCATGTATAAAGCTTATTGTATGGGAAAGTGGGGTTAAAAGAATATGGTTTTACAAAGAATGATAAGTCTTCATCATCTATATTGCTATCATCTTGATCAATTAATTATTATTCAGTAACTAAAGCCTTCAATGCAACTATTATATGCTTTCTATGCTCGTGCCTTTTGATATGCTTTTTTTTTAATAAGCAATGAGAATGCTTCATATCTCATCATAGGTCATCATGTTAAGACATCCACTACTTTCAATAAAGTTTACTTAGTATTGCCACCTCTTAAGAAAAATCCTAAGAATTATGTGATTTAGCTTACCATTAGTGTAGACTTTATCAAGAGATTTTAGTTCTCTTACTAATCTAGTAAATCTTCTATACATGTCTTCAATACTCTCATTATCCTTTTGTGGAACATCTCATACTCATATGCGAGGGTGTTAAGAATGCTTTCCTTTATGTTTGAGGTTTCTTCAAGTTTCTTGTACATTTGTTGGGTTGTTTCACATCTGGATATTTTATCATATTCTTAACCATTAATAGCATAAAAGAGAATAATAATGGCATGCTCGTTGCATTAAACTAGCTTGACATCATCTTTTGTCAACTCTTCTTAGTTTTTCCATGACCTCTCTCATTGTGAGATTTACGAATTTGGACATTTTGGGGCCATTCTCTTTTGCTTCCTAAACCAGATAGTCAGTAAAGTGAATATATATTTTCATCCTTGCTTTGCAACGAGAATAATGTTTATTGTCAAAGTATGGTGACTTAGTTGTGAAGAATCCTTCTTAGAAGTAAGCTCCTTCAAGTATATGTAAAGCCATCTTTCTACAAAATAAAAATTTTGTTTCTAAGTTGTTAAACATTAAATCAACAAGACTCACTCTAATACCAATTGATAAACATATCTAGAGGGGTTAAATAGGTGTGTAAAGTAGAAAATAAAAAATAATAGAAATATATTCACAAACTTAAGTTAAGGAGAAGTTAATAAGACAACAAATTGAGTTAAGTGGAGCTATTGTAAAGCATTCCTCACTTAAATACGAAAGCAAGATGGTCATGTAAGGAATAGTGTAGAAGTATAAGTTGAGCGTATGCTGCAAGTTAAGTTAGTTTGAAATAAAATACAAATAAAAAATTAAGAAGAAAGATAACATGTATCAACTTATCCTAGTTCAACCTTTTTAACTTATGTCTAGTTGCTTTAAATATTAAGGGATTTTTTTAATTCAAATGAAACAGTTATAGTATAAGCTAACTTTTTCATTTAACTCACCTAAAGGTTTTCACAAACTCTCTCTCAACTTACTTACTCAGGGTTTTACACAAGTTTACCCTCAACTTGTTCTTGCATAGGATTTTACACATACTTACCTTTAACTTACTCTCATATAAGGTTTTACACGCACTTACCTTTAACTTACTTTTATACTTAGAAAGTTATAACAAAGGTTATGGAAAGAAATTTTTACACCTTAACACAAGATTGCAAAAAACTCAATAAATGCTTTTTTGAAAGCTAATAAACTAAAAATTCAGAATATTTTTAAAGAAGTAAATGCTATTGAATGCTTAAATGATTTCTGATAAATTTTCTTTGTAGTTTGCTCTTCAACCTTCAACACATTTATACTTTTTCACCAATTTATAGCCTTTACTAATAATGTCTTTTTTTTTTCAAAGAGTGTTAAGCATAGGAACTTTTTGATTGAAATAGAAGATGCATTCCTCCAACATTCATCTCTTCTTTCTCAATGACACCATGTCATGTAGTGAGTTTGTCTCTTTTCCATCAATGCTCTTTAAAGTTTGCTTCATATTTTAGACAAATTGTATACTCTTTTACACAAATGGTTAATTGTAGAAGAGAGATAATAAAGTTGGCGTTAATATACCTCATTTTATTTGCATTACTCAAAAAGTAAAGGTAATTGAAATTTGTCGATTAGCTCTTTAATGAAATTCATATGATTTAAGAGATAAAATTTTAATGTGCCAAATTTTAATCGGACCTTTTCATATATAATAAAATTTGATTTTATTATCATCAAAGTTATAGGCCAAGTGAAACAGTTGGGCCTTGTAGACCTTGGGCTAACAAAACCACCCAAGAAGCAATGCTAGTGGAGATGAGATGAAAAGTTGAACTATTGAAGATGAATGCTTTGGCTTGTAGGCTATATGGGTATTAGGTCAAATATAATGGGAAGGAGTTATTTCATTATTGAATTGGCAATTGGGTTAGGTTTTTGGGGCATTGGATTTTGGTGGATATTGGGTTTTCTTTATTAAATGTTATTTTTTTAATAATTAAAAAAGAAAGAAAGAAAAGGGGTTAGAGGATGATATGTGGGTTACTTGATTCAAAACCACATTTGTGGATTAAATGGGTTAGGCCAATTTGACTTAGTTCTTAAGGGGTTGTCATTTTGCTAACTCAACCTACTGTTTCGGTGGGTTAAATGTGGAGTGGACTTATTTTGACAACTTGAGGTGAGAATTAAGCTTATATTCTTTACTCTTAAAACAATTCTAGTGTCATTAAATCAAAACTTATTACTATATCAAATATTAATTTATACTTTATATATTAAAATACAACTTGCATTTACAACAATTTATGTTTAAATTGGTAAACATATAGCTCTTCAACTATTATTTTTACATAATGAATACTTTATTAGTGTCATAAAACCCTATTAAACAAATTTTTACTACCCTATGAGTTAATGAAAATCACTTATTGAACTTAAAAGTATAACTATATTAACCTATATTCATAATATGTTTATAATATTTCAAAAAATCATGCTTTTGGTGGTTTGACTATGTGTGGTGACTATAAAAGTTGCCACCTAAAATTTGACTTTTAGTGGTAGTCTAAAAGTTACTATCAAAAGTTTAATTTTTCTTTTTAACTGAGTAGTTGCCATAAAAAATAATTTATTTTTTAAATTTATTAAACCTTCTTCTAATAACTTTTAGTGGTGAATAAAGTTGCCATCCAAAGTCACCTTTAATGATAACTATCAATAGTTCCCATTGGAGACCCTCTTTCTAAACTTGTAATTGAAAGTCCTCTTCTTAAACTTTTGGAAAACAATGACACATGAGACTTTTGGTAGTGACTTTCAATAATTGCCACCACCAAAGGTCCGCTTTCTAAACTTCTGTAAAACTATCTTATGCAAAACTTTTGGTGATTTCTTTATAAAAATCTCTTCTGGCATACTTAGGGATGATCATAAGTAAGTTGTAAGTAAAATACTACAATCCTTATCTTTAGATCCATATCTAGTGGGTAAAAACTTCAAGCCCCATCCCAATCTCCATTGAATCCTTAAATCAATTGACTTAGACCCATTAATTTACCTAAAAGAAATTTTCAAAATGACTACATTTTTCTCAAATTGGGACACATTTACTTAAGACCCATTCATTATAAAGAATAAAAATTCTCCAAAAACTGTTAAGATAATTCAAAATTCATAGAATGTTATTTGCTAAAAAAAAAGGAGGCATCAGGTGGCAAGATGTCCAAAATGTACAAACCCCTATGTTTTGGGAATGCTCAAGCTTTCAATATACTTCATGCAAACGACATTGGCATTTAAAGTGAGAAGTAGAAAATTTGAAGGTACTGGAAGTATTAGAGAGAGAAATGCATTATGAGTAGAAAGAGAAGGAGACAAGGATAGAAGGTGTAACAACCAGAAAAAAGAAAGAAAAGAAAAGAAAAGAAAAGAAGCTGAAAAATTTTCGAAGGGCTGAAAATTTTCTAAGTCTGTTAGTTACAACCTAGCTATAGCGAATGTACCTGTTCACTATAGCGAGAAATGGTCTAGCTATAGCGAGAGTGCCTTCTCGCTATAGCGAAAATGCTTCTAGCTATAACGAGTGCGGGCACCCCATACAAAAACCAGAGCGTTGCTCGCCGTAGCGAAGGCAGGAGTCTGGGACTGATATGAGCTCGCCGTAGCGAGGGTTATGACTCGTTATAGCAAGGGTTAGTCTGGAAAAGTATGAAAAAAGAGAATTTGACTTTTTAAAGCCTCCAAACTCCTCCTTTCTATTTGTAACCGACTTAAGCTCCCTCTAAGGCAGAGAAAAGGGCGGAGGAGAGAGAGAAAAACTTAGAGGAGAAAAGAAGAACAAGAAAAATGTAAGATTTGTATGGCTTTTCTCTTAGAATATTATTCTTCTCTCCTTGCCCTCTCTTCCTATGTTTTTGGTGGTTAAAGTAGCTATGTTTGGGCTTGGTTCAGAAGAGGGAAAGTGAAAAATCACTCTTGAGGGAGGTTAGAATTCATGTAGCTTCACTTCCTTGATTTCCTTTCTTGAGAGCTTGAGAGAGGAAGGAGAGTTAGTGGAGTTCTAAAGAGAGAAACCCTAGTTTCTCTTCATGAATAAAGTGTTAAGAGAGTAATTTCATGCTCCTTGTGTGTCTAGGCTCAAGAGAAGCACTTCTATCTAGTGGTGATTGTGAAATCAATAAGGGAGGAGACAAATTGAAAGGGAAAGCTTATATTAGCCGATAAGGTAGCTCTCTCCACTTTCTCTCATGCATAGATGTGTGTTTACATTGTCTTGCTTGTGTGTATGTATGTTTTGAACCATGTAAAGTAGGCTAGTATGATGATGCCTTATTTATTTCAATGACGTTTTATATGATGCTTTGGTTTGCTTGAGTATGGGAGAAGCCAATAACCCTTTAGCCATGGTGAAGATGAGCCAAGAACCCTAAAGTTGGTTGAGACAAAGTAAAGAGTCTCCCAAAAGTGAGGTTGACTCCCAAGAGTAAGGTTGAGTCTAAGGACCTCTTCAAGAATGGGTGAGGCAAATCCAAAATCTACAAGTGAATGGATGAGGCTAATCCATTTGATTGGCAAGTTTTTGTATGTTATGTATGGTCTACTCAAATGTTGAAAATGCTTTTCTTATGATTTCACATGCTAACATGCCCATGCATACATTTGTGAGACTTGTTTGCATGCTTTATGTATGATTGAATGAGAGATGAGGTATTGAGATTCTTTGAATCTCACTCCCCCTCTCCACCATCCTAACATGCTAGGTGGACCAAGTGAGACAAGAGATGGGAGCCACCAAGCTTGAAGCTAGGGAATTCGGTGAAGAAATTGTAAAAGAGTCATGTTGTCACCATTTTGTAGTTAAGTTAAGAGATGTAATCTAATGATGTACATGATGTAGCACGTATGAATTCTTGTGAATAGATGTACTCAATGTATATGTATGAGAATTGAACTTATAGTGCATGATGTAGCAAGTTTCGATATGAATAGTAAGATCTTAGCATTATGTACATGGTGTATGTGTTAGTGTGAAAGAGTGAGTTTTGCAAATCTGGGTTGTTAGACATTTGAGCCATGTTTGATAGCCTATATTGATGTTTTTTCATGTGCTTCTAGAGCCTTAGAGGTAGGAGAAGCAAAGTTGGACCCCAATAGCCCTCTTTAGCAAGAGAAACTGGTCACTTTGCTCCATGATATCCAAGTCTGACCAAATGACCTCTTCTTGCCTTGAAATTTGGTATGTGACTAGATCTTGTTTAGAGATTTTTGGAAACCTAAAGATCAGGTCATTTGGAGGTCTGTGGAATTTTCTATGATTTTTCAAAGTTGGCATCAGAAATTCGGATTTGCACAGGCACTATTCATTTGGTCAGATGTGAAATTGTGTCATCCGAGGGGCAAACGTGGTCTAATGGCTACGAAATTTTATAGGCAGAAACTAGACAGTTACAAAGACTTGTAGCAACTAGAAGAACCTCATTTGGAAGTCTAGAGAGGAAGATATGCATTTTCGAAGTTCCTGCCCAGTATTAGTCATCTTGCCTGACCCGAGGTACTGTTCCATCGATTTATGAGAGTTTGGCTTAATGAAATGATCTGGAGATATTTTTTCTCTCTAGTTAACATCCACATATTTCCATAATAATATCATTTACATAAATTGGATTTTTTTGGAATTAGTTAGACATTTTTGAAGTTCATATCAGTAAACTGTGACAGTATCAGGACCACTCCAACCTCCAGATGATTTCGCGTCTCAAACGCTTTGTGTGTGAGATTTTCAGACTTCCACATATTTTTACTATGAAGTAGACATCCTAAGCTTTCCAAAATGACTAAGAGTACATGTTTTCGATTTTTCTAGATTTAGTTGTGATTTTCCAAACTTTTCCCATAAATGAAGCCAAGTCTAGCCGAAATGTATATACATGTCTCATATCCCTTTTTGGTTTCCATGGGCTAAAAGCATGTTTATGGGATTGAAATGAGTTGTAATGGTGCAATTAAATATGAGGATGCATAGAATAAGCTCACACGGTCCACATGACACTGAAATGAATTTTTAACCATGGCACAACTCTAAGAAAGTGCATGAGTCCAATAAAAAAGATCTCACCTTATTCTTCCTATATGTATATGAGCATGTAAGGCATGATGTATATGAGCTAGAAAAGATGGTGTTACAGAAGGGGGTGCTTTCATTAGGCGGAGAGATCATTGATTGAAGCACTATAGTTGCTTTTTTCTCTCTTCTTAGCATTACCCTAATAGAATCCACCATTTTGATCGCTCCATCTGCTTAACCGTGGCCTTCAAAGGTTGATTGTGCATTGCAGAAGGAAAATAAGAAGCATGAGTTGGTTCGAATTGTAGAAGCATAAAAAATCGCTAAATGAGTCAATTCCAAACCCGCTAACTCACGTACTATATTTTAGTATAGGTTGATTCTGCATTTGATTGAACTAGGGGGCTAAACTACAAGATGGTTTCATCTATTATTTTTGCATGAATACAAGAATGATATTGAAATTGGTCTTTATCCACTACGATTTTTTGGTATCATTTAGTTGATATTAGCTTTTAATTGAAGAATGTCAATGTTGTGTGGATCATCTCTTAAAAAAAAGAAAGAAAAAACCTTTTTTTCTTTTCGTGCATGTGTCATTTTCTAGGATAACCACTACTAAAAAATAGGATATTTATTGCTGTAATTCATCGGTAGTTTTTTTTTTTAAATTGTCGAAAATGCATAATCACCGACGGTTTCTCCAATAATTGATTAGCCGTTGGAAAGTAAAGCAATTATCGACAGTTGTATCGTCAATTTCCAACGATTTCTTATCCTCCCGTAATGAATAGCAATTTATATCGGTTGCGTAACAATTTGCGACGGTTCACAACTATCCCTTTTTCCCAATTTCATTCTGGGGCCAACCTCCCTCTCAATTTCCCTCCTTCTCACTTTCACAATTTCTCACTCTCGAGTCCTCAGTTTCTCACTTTACGTCAGCTCTCGCCGTCCTCCATTTGCCCCTCTTCGCCTTCAATTCTCTCCGTTCTCTATCTCGATCAGGCCAGACTCGCTCTGTTCTCTAGGATTTGTGGGTTCGACTAGGATTTTTCTAGGTCCTATATGTGTTTGATTTTTGTGGCAGGTGGCAGGGAAAAGATGGCTTCGAAGTATAAAGTTAACACTCGGATCAAAGGGTTAGTGCTTGTTACTATGATGACTATTTAAAAACCAGTAGAAATAAAATTGTATCAGCTTCATTGACGTTTTATTTTACAGCTGTAATCGTTAAAACTATTTTGATTAAATTTGGATGTCTTGGTTGTATGTAGAATGGTTACCTTGAATGCCTTATGCGCAGGGATTCAAAGTTTACTCTGTTGAGTGGCTATATGAAATTATACACGGAAGCCACTTCATATACTACAACTTAGTAGGCACTACATAAATATTTAATAATGCAACTTGGAATATCCATCTATATGAGTTTAAAATGATGAGAACGTTTTGCAAGATGTTCAATGTCACTATACTTTTCTATTAAAAAGAAACAAAACAAGAATTCTGTTGTGTATACTTTGTGTCTTGATTGACAGTAACTTAGTTCACAATATTTTCATATATACTCTTGTTTTAGAATTATAGCTATTTAACATTGTGAATTTCAACCTAGGCAAAAAGTTTTGGAACCTGCTTCATTTACATCGTATGCGTGATTAGAAGGTATAGGTTTTTTTATAATCCCTGGAGCTGTTATTTCTTTTATTATATTCTCACATGGCTTTTGTTTTCAGCTATTATCATATTCCTTTCACCTATAATTTCAACAGAGCAAAGAGGAAGCATTTATCCTCTAATTTAGCTCTTTTCTCTTTTTCTTCTTGGTATAACGCGGAGAAGTACAATATTTTATTGGTGTTCAACCTAAAACAAAATAATCTTAACACTAACAAAATAATATGAAGGAATAATAGTTCCCTACACTGAACACCAAAAAGTGATAACTCCAAAATTATAAATTTATAATGATCCCAAATAGTGAAATAATTATAATCTTTAAATATCTTGCTATCCTACATAATATTACTGTTAGGCTTATATTGTAATCTATATTTATTTTTTTAGAAAGTTTTCATTAATTTCTCAACAAATATTTTGATTTAGATGTCAAATTTAAGGAAGATGAAAATAATAACAATAAAAGGCTCTTCGAAGAATAATTCCTACATTATACAACTCTGAGCCTATGAGTCAAATGAATTATTTATTTCAATTCATCCTTTAACTAGACATAAAATTCTTTGAATTTTTGATATTACGAAAATTAAAAAAATTTCTTGTAAATATGCATTATTGTCAATCTAAAAAATACACACCAACTTTTGAATTTTATTGTCAAACACTATCAATTAATTACGCTTTTAAAAGTGCATTTTTTAGATTTTAACAAACATTACTTTTACCTATTATAAACGGCATCTTTTTCATAGCACTTATAACGTGGCAACTTTTAATAAACCATAGCATTCTCAAATAGACGTGAAATTAGCTAGGTGATTGGAACTGAAAGTATATATAATAGTTTTGACTCTTTCCTTTAAAAAAAAATTGATGTTTTAATTTTTTTTTAAAACTTAAAAAATTTGTTTCATTATATTTAAAGATAAATTACTAAGATGGTTTAATTATATATTTTCCCTTTTATAATGAAAATTTACGTAATTCCTTTCTAAAACCAAAAAAATCCTTACAACTAAAAATATTCTTTTCCAAAATATTCTTAAGTTTATAAAATAATTACTTTTCTTTATTTAGTAAAATTTAAAATTGTTAGTAGAAAATAAATAATTATAAAAAACAAAGAACATATTCATAAAGTGTTTTTTTTAAATATAACTAACCAAAAGACAATATACTATATTTAATTTAAACAATAATAATTGCATTATATAATCAACATAAGTAATATTGTTATTATTTAATAAAATGTTATAATAAATAGTTTTTAGCACAATAAATAAAATTGACATAAATTTTTTTAAGAAATATGGTTTAATAAATTATATTTTTAGTTAAAATTAATATTATCTTTAAGGATAGTTTGGTCACGACATCAGTGATTCCTTATAGTTTTAATTCGGATTCTGATCAATCTAATCTAATTGGACTAGAACCAATTAGTTCTAAGGATAATTCCATTGGTTATCCTAAAATCACTACTTTTTATATGGTCAATCACACTCTTGTTAAGGAATATGATACGTCTCATTTAAACCAAAAAGATCATACTGAGTATCAATCATATCATATTACTTCATTTGACTATGCTCAAGTCTAAGCTCGTCCATCTATTAGATCATGGTTCATATTTGATGATATCCTTCCTGAAAAATGGAGAGAGACAAATTGCTTGAGTTTTCACCATAGATTGATCATGGACCAACTGCTAATCTTCAAGAAGTACTTCTTGAATTCACAACCAAATTCATAGGCACTCTCTGAAAATGGTTTCAAAGTTTAGTATAGTACAGACAACATTTTTACATTATTGTTGCCAGTATCTCAAATTCCTTCATGGAGAATTCTTTGGAGACTTCCATTTTGTTGATAAACAAAAGCGACAAGAATACTTCCAGATGTGTTATTGTTCTTTAAAGAAAAAGGATCTTAATTTTTATTACCAAAGGATAGCAGAAAGATATTATCTCCTTAATGGTTTCAATAATGTAAATCTACGTCATGCATTAATAGCCTCTTTACCAGAAAAAACTTTAATCAAAACTTTTGCAAGCTATTCAATCCCTCAGAAGAGATATGACAAACATCTCTCTAAGAAAAATTTATCAACTTGCTATTATTACTTTTAAGAAACTATGTGAACAACACAAAATGTTTGATTTCATGATGGAAGGAAAACTGACATTTCAAAAAGTCTGCAAGAAACCCTATTTGCAAATCAAATGCAAAAACGAAACAAGATGATTTTGCTCTACAAAAAAAAAGTCACATTACAAGCATGCTTACTTTAAACCTCACAAAAAGAAAAGGCATAAAAAACCAATTTGGTTTTTCAGAAGGCGAACAACTCAATTCAAAAAACGGGATCACTGTTACATCTATAAAAAGAAAGGTCATTTTGCCAAACAGTGCTCCAAAAGATTAAAGAAAGAAGTAAAACTCCTTCACCAACTCCAAGCTAACATTCCTCTTTTTGATCACCAAGAAATTGAAGAGCTTGTTTCAAAATAAGAGGGTATTGATGATACTACTGTCTTTGTTTTGCTTGATCTATAATCTTTTGATTTAGAATTCTCTAACTCAGATCATTGAAAAAACATATAAATATTCATTTTTTAAATTACAAAGAGATATTAGGCCCAAAGAATAGGGAGTGAAGAAAAAGAAAGAAGTAAGAATGGAACCCATAATACTCATGTTCAGAAAAAGTGCCATTTAAATTAAGGTTCATGAATAATTATAATCATTGATTAAATGTTTGTGTTAAAACTTGAAAATTTTTATAAACTACTCAAAGCTTCTCATCATTAGATTAAATTCAGTGGCTTAAACGTAGAATGTAATTTAAAAAACATGACAAACGTCGAATGGGATGGCAACTAAATTCCGTGAGATTGAGCCGAAAAAGGGGAAAATTTTGTTTGAATCTGAGAGAGAGATTGAGTGCTCTGTTTCTTACCAAGAAATTCAGAAGAATAATATCTAAGAGGATGAAAAGCCTATGGGTTTTGTTATAGAGAGTAGAGGATGAAACGGAGAATGCACATTGAACCGAGGAAAGCAAATCGGAGACTTGCCTGAGAGGGCATATGTCCATTACCTGGAAAGTGGACCTCTTCAGCCCGTAATGGCCCAAAATGCAATGGACCTGACCACCGATTTACAATGTGGGTCCGTGAGTCCATTACTTGGCCAGTGGCCACCTCAGGACAAAAACCCGTGAAAATTAAAGAGTCATTTATTATTTTTGTTTTTAAAAGATAGCGAACTATAATTTGGATCTTTTCCTATTCAAGATGTCATAAGAAATAGATTAAGAAGTATGGATCCCATTGTTTCTATCTCGCTTCAATAGGATAATGATACCCTGAGCAAGAAATGATCCATTTTGAATTATATAACTATTCAATTGGATGCGAATCGATCCTCTGCGCATAGGAAGCGTGCGCAGTGTCTGCGAATCAGTCGAACGATGTCGTTATCCATCTCAAGCAAATCCTGACCGTCCTCAGCGTGCGCATCTGAACTGTTCATTCACATAAATCAAAATGCACCGATTAATAAAACAAAAGCCAATAAAACCATCATTTCTCCCCTTCTCCGTTAACGCCGCCCTTCTCCTTTTTGCCCGAAACAAGCTGTTCTTCATCCCCTGCTTCAGTTCAGCCCGCGCGACGCTGTGAAAGAGAGATAGAGAGCCATTGTCCTATGGAATCGAAGCCCTAAACCTCAGGTTCGCATTTCCCTAGTTTCATCTTATTTTCACCTTCTTCTTATCATCTACATATCCTCATTTTGTAGCCCAATCTCTGTAGCTTGGATCTTTATTTTTAGTCGTGAACTGATAAATTTCCTTTTAATTTTTTGCCCAATCCCTTTGTCAATTCTTGTTACCCATATATTTCGACTTTTATGTCTCCTTCAAATTATCTGAGAAAACTTCTTTACTTCTGATGAGAATTGCAAAATGATTTGGTTAATGGTTGGAGCTTCCTTTATATTAGAATAAAGGTATTAAATATGAAATAATTTTAGTAATTAGAATGAAATTTACCTTGCCAGTTGCTAGCTTCGTATGGATGTTACTGGTTGATGCTTTGAATTTTAATTGATCTTTTAGTTGTTACTGGTTGATGCTCTGAATTATAGTTCATAAATTAGTTTCAATTCATACCCTTTTATATTTGTTCCATGAAATGGCATTGGAACGTTTAAGTCGATTGTGAAATTGCAAATCAAAGTATAAATTTGTTCAATCCTCGATTCAATTAGGCTTTAAAGAGCCTCCATTTTTATTCTGAGCTGTACAATTTTATGCCAAATCAAGATAGGGAACATGCGCATATAAATTATTGCCAATTTACATGTCTATTTAGTAAAAGAAAATTAACAAATTGAAGGAACATGCGCATCAAGAAGTTTAGGGGATTTCACTTTAATAGGCAAGTAATGGCATTGTTCAAGGGCAAACTGTATTATGCTATTTCATTCTGTTTTCCTTTTTTTTTTCATCCATGGCCTCTTGTTTTCCTTTGGCTAATGGTTTAAAATATCATTATTATTTGATATTTATAACCAGTATCATCTTCCTTTGACAAACTGTTATCTTCTATGGCCACACAAGGTCTGCTAGAGATTTTCAATTTTAAAGGTATGTTGTTGCAGGAGAACAATATGGCTAATACAATTATAGACTGCTTGCTGAATATCAATCAAACATGCTCTATGATCTAGGATCTGCGGAGCACATATAACAACTTTGATGATAATGTTCAAATGCTTAAAGTGAAACTAGAAGAGTTATGTAGCCAATAATCTGACACCAAAAAAGGGCTAGAACATCCTGAGTTACAGCAGAGCAAACTTTAAAGGAGATCTTAAGTGGTCTATAAAGCCAATAAATGTGTGGATTCCTGTTACTTTCTTTTGGAACAAATTTAGATAGTTTAAATTTGATATGACCAATATAAATTTCAATTATTTTTATTTTTATTTTTATTTTGAAGAAAGCAAATGTAAAATGAAAAGGTCATGTAGTTTAGCAATGTAGGGTATTTGCTGTCTTATAGTGTATTTGTTTTCAGAGAAACGCAAGAATTGTTAAGGATTTTGTTGTCTTTAGGGATGTTATGAGAAAAAATAGTGCTCATGTTTTCAATTTATTGATCTGCATATGATTTTATTTAGAGTGTCTCTATCCTAGATTTGCAAAGAGATTGGGTTGCTTTGTATGATTTCAAACCAAAATAGATCAAAGTTGATGTCTATAGGCTGGATTGTTTCATCTTAAATGTCCTTTATGAGACTTCAATGGTTGCTATTTAACTCTATCCTGACATTCTTGCAAAATTACAAAAGAATTCAGACCATTTATGATATCTTGAACACACAGATAGACACATACACACACATGGGCACACACACACATACATGGACACACATTGACATATTGAAGCTGAGAGAATATGTGTTGTATCATTTAAAATAAATAGATAGAAACATGGAATGATATATATTGTATAATTTGAATTGATTGTGATTTTGGTCAGGACAAGCAAAATGGGGCTACATAGGATTGCATTGTAACCAACCCAGTCATGAAGATACAAGCAAAGAATAAGTTACATATCAAGCATGGTGGCATGAAGATACAAGCACCAAGATAGCAACAAGAGAGCATGAAGATACAAGCACCAAGATAGCAACAAGAGAAAATGAAGATACAAGCATGAAGATTTGTAGAGCAGATTTGTATTGGAACTAAGTGTAATCTGCTGGACATATAGCTATCTGTAACTTCAACCTAGTCATGTAGGCTTATCTTGTGATTGATTGTATCCTAGCAAAATAAACAAGAACTATAGTTTTAGTGTAATGAATAAGGATTTGTAACAAACAGTTCAATGTATATAATTAAAGTGTTTTCAATAAAATTGCATATTTTATGACCATTTTTTCAAAGTGTTGATTATATCTTGTGTACCATATGCTTCATGGAAAAGTCAATTATATAGTTGAGAAGAGATGAACAACAAAATGAAAGAGATGAATATAAGGAATCAACAATTTACCAAAACCATATGAAGGATATTGACCAAATTCCAAGGCTTCAAGTGACAGTATTGGAGAACCCATTGGTGCCTATATTATAAAATAACACTAGTCACAATATAATTCCTAATAAATTAGAATGAAATGCTAAGTATACAAATCTTCATTAGCTTTACCATTAACATTTGAGTGTACGTAAGATCATTATTAACTATTTGAGAGCCGATAAGAGGTGTTTGGGATACATTTGCTTGTGTTAGAATTTCTTGAGAGGCACTAGCTAGTGTAAGAGATGCTTGAGGTGCGATAGAGCTACATGCTTGCATTTGATTATCCTGAAATAAAAAGGCAAAGCTAAATTAAAATTTCTTGACCATTAATGATAAAATAATGATGTAAAAATATCCATATACCATTGAATTTACTTTTCTTCTTTTTCTTTTTAGTTTCTCAACCCAACATTTCTCTCGCCTTTTCTTCCTTATTCCATCCCTTTTTTTGAATCCTTTTGCCTGAGCATTAGACTCTGTTGGTAGTGCTGTGTTTACATCACCATCGTTGGTTAGACTCTTTCGGCTTAAACGAAGCTCTGTTACTTGTTTTGTCAATTTTAACATGCCTTTTTGCACCAATGAAAATGTTTTTGGACAATCAGATGCTTCGGT
This sequence comes from Erythrophleum ivorense, assembly GCA_026724425.1. Taxonomy (NCBI): domain Eukaryota; kingdom Viridiplantae; phylum Streptophyta; class Magnoliopsida; order Fabales; family Fabaceae; genus Erythrophleum; species Erythrophleum ivorense. The sequence continues at coordinate 44,119,856 of JAIUCV010000005.1, forward strand.
TGCTAATCTTATCATCATGGGACAAAGTTGTTTATATCTTCGCATGCTTTCTAATCTAGGATTTGCTTGAACCTCTTTTCCTCTTATATCATGTATGACACCTCTCCGCGCATCTTGTGTCCACCTCTTTATGATATATTGCTCAGGGAGTTTTTTCACATCCCTCACATCATAAACCTTCGAAGCATGACAGCACAATATTCTAACTATTTCAAATTTTCGACAATTGCATGAAATTAACATGTTATTAGGATCAAATTGAACTTTCCATTCACCTTCTTCATCAACCATATTTATAACATAGTCAAACAAATGAGATTCCTCATTTCTATGTTTTATACAAGCAGCTGCAACTAAGTCCCATTGTTCTTGGAACAAGTTAAAGATTGGAGCTGTATAAATCTGAGAAAGTTGTCGGAGCATGGGGGAACTTTGTACAATCAATCGAGGTAATTTTTGTCGTGAGTCAAATTCATGTTTCAACTCATTATACCTCATATCATCCACAACTCGTTCAAATTGCTTGAAAAATTGATTGATATCTAGATCTGGTCTCGTACAACTCTTTATAGCAGCATTTATACTTTCACTTACTTGTGTCCTCCGTACCCCAAGGGTGAATGCCATCTTCATGTGACACTAAGCCCATTTCTCTTTGATATTGTAAACCGAGGTCAACCATGTGTTTTTGTTGACATTATAAGATGAAAGCAATCGACTCCATTCTTCTTCAAATTGTGCCTCTTCTTCATATTGATACATGCACTTCTTAAGACCAGTCAAAAAATGCGATTCACCCTTCATTAAGTTTCCTAGGTGCTTCATGCCATTTTGCATTAAATGCCAAGTGCATAATCCATGCTTTATATCTGGCATTACCTCTCGTATTGCTCGAGTCATGGCTTGATCTTGATCAGTAAAGATAGTTAAAGGCCTCTTATGTTGATGTGCCTCTAAGAATGTCTGCAGTAGCCATTTAAATGACTCTATAGTTTCATCATATAATAACGCCGCACCAAAAATGATCACTCCCTTATAGTGATTGAATCCTGAAAGTAATGCAAGTGGTCTATGATCACGATTTGTACTAAATGTTGTATCCATAGAGACCACATCACTAAAATATACGTAGTCAAGTAACATTCTTGCATCAGCCCAAAAAATATTTGTAATCTGTTCTTCTGCATCCATCTGATAAGCATGATAAAATGAAGGATTTTCTAAATATTGTTCCTGGAAATAACGTAATAGGCATCCAGCTTCTCCATATACCATACTTTTTTGTCTCTTAGTTCTCAGATAATTTTTTACATCCAATTGGGTATATCCAAGATTAGCTCTCCCTCCAACATGCCTACTCATCAACTCAAAAGCAGATTTTTGTTGAAGTCCTAAATCCTCTGCCAAATCAATCTCATGGGCTTGAATTTTAGTTACTTTACGATGTGAAGCCAATAAGTGAACCGTTTCTGGAATATGGAGAGGGTGATTATGCTCCTCAATAAAGGCATTGATTCTATATTTCTCATCTACGCGTGCAACAGTTATTTTTGCTTTACAATTTGTCCTCGTCTCAAGTAGAGGTTGGTGGTTAAAAAGTCTTTCTTATCTTGTGTTCGCAAACCTTCTTTACAACAAATATATCTATCCGAAATTATGGAGCCATCTTTTCTACTCTTTGTCTTATTATATTTCCTTGCTCCAAATCTAGTTCTTACAGCATAAGCAACCCAAAAGTTCCATGATTCTTCTAAATTGTCAAATTCCAACCCTAGTTTAGGAGTCAAATTAGCCTCTATATTTTGGTTCCTGAAAAAAAAACACTATAAAAATTTCATAACTTACAAGAATCAAACACTTCATTTAATTATTATAGCATAATCAGATTATTATAACACTTCAATTGAATTTTTTTTTAGTTCAAAATAATATTATTGATCATCTTATCATATATATATATATATATTTCTTTCTTTCTTTCAAATAGCTTTTTTTTTAAAACTTAAAAAAAATTTGACACAATGTTTCTTCTATCATCAACAAATAGGAAAAAAATAATCTCAAATCCAAAATATTCAAATATAATGTGAATGGTTCTTTCTTTCAAATAGCTTTTTTTTTTTTAACTTAAAAAAAATTTGACACAATGTTTCTTCTATCATCAACAAATAGGAAAAAAAATAATCTCAAATCCAAAACATTCAAATATAATGTGAATGGCAATAATAATTATTAAATAAATGGTACACAACTAAAGAACAAAATACTGAAAAAAAAATCCTCAAAACATGCCTTTCAGAACATGCAAACCAAAGCTTCTTTTCCCGCCACTAATGAACAGAATGAGGGAGGAAGAAGCAGCTGACTGGAACGTGCTTTTGGTGCCAAAAAATCTAGTTTTATTGGCTTTTGAATGGGCGACTCAGATGACTCTAATTGGACGGTTTGGATTAACTACATCTTTGTTAAATGAAACGGTGCGTTCGGCTGATTCGCAGGCGCTGCGCACGCTTCTTATGAGCAGAGGATCGGGACCCTCAATTGGATTATCTTAAAGCATAATCTTTTCAATTCCTTTTTTTTCTAATTATTTTTCATCCTTTTAGATAACCAAATTGAAGAATATGGATCCTTTTCTGCTTTAGGCTATACTTCTTCCTTGGAGTAGCATATCTAGGTTGTTCATATAAATTTAGGTGGTTTAAATATTAATTTAATTAATTAATAAATTTATTTATTTTCAATATGTATCATTCATTTTTTTATTTTTAAGGAAGCAAAATGTAGGACAAAAACAGTTTTTCAATTTCCATCAAATAGAAAAAAAATATATTGTTGGAATTTGAAAAAAATGAAAAAGATTTAAATTGTAGACAATTCAGATCTGCATGGACAATCCAAATTTGTTACTCTAGAGGAACAGTAGAGGATCCAGACGTCCAAATTGAGAAGTTTGTCTCCGTGATTTTATTAGACAAAGGAATAAAAATGATTTGGAAAAAAAAAATTGAAGGACTAAAATGAGAAGTAATACTTTGGAGGATCAAATTGAAAATTTCTTAATTTTTCAGGGACAAAAACAATAATCTACTCTAATAAGATGACTTACCTTGTTTGACAAAGGGAGGCGATCCTGAAATATGAGTTCAATTTTGAAAATTACCATTCTGCCGCATAAACTTATGAAATTACAATTCTAACTTTGAAGAATCTAGAAATTACAATTCTGCCTCATCTGATCTTTTTAAATTTGCAAGTACATCTCTGCAGATTTTTCAACAACGTCATTCTACCCTCTTTTACTTGAAGATCCATATCAACATCAAACCGAGGATTCTACCCTCTTTTATTCTCCATCGTGATCGATGTTAGATTGTTCAAGAGACTAATTGGCAACAACTTTTCCTAGGTTCGTAAACTTAAGAGGCAATACAAAAAATCATATTGTAAATAATTTTTGCGTACATGTAAAAATCTTAATATTGGTAGTAAACGTGTGAAAACTAACCATTATATATGTGAGCAGATAAAAACAGACATTGAAGAAGTGAAAAGGTCTTGGAAAACTAAGGGAACTCAACATAGACCATTGTTGGGAAGAAACAAGAATAAAAACTTTTGCGCGTCTAAGCTTCTTTATCTGTATACAACTCTTTTTTTTTTGGGGGGGGGGGGGGGGTTGGTTAATCACTTTTATCCCCTTAATTTGCACATTTTTGCCTGCTATTGTTGTGTTTTATCCCGCATAGCATATTTTGATTTAACTCATAAAGATGACTCGGGTTTGCCAACATCTTTTCTGGTTTATAACAATTTTAAATCCGGTTACACATCCATTTTGAAAAAAAAAAAAAAAAAGCACACACTTCTAATCACGGTTTGTAGACTTTGTTTTTATAAAGTGTATTCTACAAAAAGTACTGTTAAATATTGTGTGACACTCAATTTGTTCCCGTCTTGAGAGTTCATTATCAATTCTCACAAAGATAAATAATTTGTTTTAAAATAAATAATAACAGGTACCTTGCCATTGTTCATGCATAGGGGAAATAAATTACGTTTTACAATTTTTTGAGCAACAATTGACATAAAGTCAATATGAAATGTAAGCTCACATATTTATAAGTTAAATTTATTAAAATATAATATAATAATATATTTAGTAAATTATCCTCTTGGTGAGGGAAAGCAAGAGAATCAAAAAACAGTCGTGGAAATCATTGTTTGGAAAGTCGAATCAAATTGACTAATTTAATAAAAGAAAAATGAAAACCATTCCACCAGTGTTGCTCCTTTGTTATAAAAGTACAACTTGTTACATATAAAAATGTTTTAAATGACTAAATTAAAATTATATGTATTATAGCTATATTTTTTACACTTATGAATTTAAATTTTATGAAAAATTCTATTCAATATATTTTAAAAAAATTAGTCCAGTCAGTCCGATCACAATTCTAATCGTTAAACTGTGAATCACTTTTTTTTTTAGTTCGATGATTAGTCAGATTTTCAAGGCATTAGTGGAAAGCAAAGGAAAGGGTAAGAAATATGTAATGGTGGAGAGGAGGAGACAATGTGAAAGAAATTGTGAGCTTCTCCATGAGTCCTTCATCTTTTTCTTCCTCTTTCTCTTACCCTTCTTCTATTTCCTTTGCTATTATTTTGGTTTATTTTCATCCCTTGTTGTACTGAAGTTGAGTCTTGCTTCTTGTAGTTAACTAGAGCTGTTTCTAATAAACTTGAACTTGCTTATATATAAATAATTTAAAAGACTATTTTCATTTCATTGTTGTGTTGTCTGTCTTTAAGCACAAATAATGCTTAAATTATAAAACCTTTTTCTCTATTTTAAAAATTTAGACAAATTCCCTTAATACTAAAATTTGACTAAAATACCCTCCTTTAAGAATAATATTGATTTTTTAATTAAAAATATAACATTAAAAATTATATTTTAAAATTTTTTATTTTAAATTTATTTATTTATTTTGTGTTAAAACTAAAAATTTATTTTATTATAAATTCAAAAAATTAAGTATTTCTATATTAATTAAATATATATTTTATATTATATAAATAATATATGTAAAGACATTTTGGTCAAAATATATATAAATGTAACTCATTTTTTGTTATACAAGGGAGTTGACTAATGTATTGCATTTTTTAAGGAAGGGGAGTATAAACTCTTAAAAATAAAAGAAAGTGTAATGTAATTTAAACTTCTTCAGGGAGAGAAAAGTATAATTTATTTTAATATATTATATGCTAAGAATATCAATTGAGTTAGTTATTTTGCCAGCAAGAACCCAAATATATATCATCACCATTCCAGTTTGCCAAGTTCATGGAATTAAGGATGAATAGCTTTAAAATTCTTGTCTCAGCACCTTAAAAGCAAGAGATTAAACAAGAAGAAGAAAGTTGCTATCATAAAAAATAGGTGTATTAATCAAGCTGAGGCAGGCATGTCTTGCTATCTTTATACGGGGTTGGTTCGGGTTGGGAATGAACCGAGCTCGAAAGTGAAATAGCGAATTCACCCGACCTACTGCATTCTCAGGTACAAGCGAAGCAGGCCAAAATTATCAGAAGTCACCGATAAATTTTGGGTCAAAAGTTAACGGTCAAGATTACACGTTCATAGGTCATTATCAAGTGGTGAGGGGGTTTTCACCCATATCCATAACTGGTTATCAAATAATTCTTCAATTTCATAAACAAATGGTCTTAACCTAAATTGTTTAATTTTAATCCAAGAGCTGGCTCCTCTCATCTTTCACAATAAACCACTACGATATAAGTCTATTCCTAATCTTCACATATAAGTTAAATGATTAGGGGTTGGCCTCTGACACTTTGGAGAATACATAGATCAGGAACTGTGAGTAAGGAAATTAGATGTACTTTTAACGTGTCTTAAATATGTCACTGGGAAATAACTGTGTTCTTGTGGAGCTCTTCCAATTTCAAGATTGTGGTTCTCTTTGGTGAAAGTCCCGCAAGTTTGATACTATTTGCCATGACAGTCAAGACTTTTTGATAGAAACTTTTTATTAATTATGTATTTCTTAAATGTCAGTGGTTAACTTGTTCTCATGTATATCAGATCTGGTGTGCCATACTTCCCGAAGTAAAGTTTTAAATTGGTAGGAGTGAGCCGTGGGAAAGCCAGAGAGAGTTATACTAATTAATCAAAGTGTAATGTTGTTATATACAACTTTTGGATTATACCAATCTCTATGAACTATGAAGTAATGTAGCTCAAAAATTTTTAGAAAGCTCCTGAAACCACTCTAAGCTAATAACTGACCCTAACTACATTCTAGACGATGAATAAATCTTTTATATTATGAGATCAACATGGGTATATAAAGCTAGCTATACTACTTGGTTAGTTAGATGGACCCTATTATACGCAATACATTGATCACAGTCACACAATTCTAGACCCATGAATCACATCAATCGATATACATGAATTTCACGATCCTAGTTACATAGATGTTGAGCATTTTAGGTACGTCTAAGTATTGAACATAAGAGGTCTAAGCACTTATGAACTTTTTGCAGCTCTCTTATATCAACTGAGATTTTTATTGGCCCTTTGTAGGATTTTTGCATGTATATAGCGGTGAATGCCAAGTTAGGGTGACTGTCGAATATTTTGATGTATGTGTGATGTATAGAGACTCCCTGTTGTCGATGGCTATGTCTAAGCTTGTGTAAATAGAACATATGATGAAGTTTGATAAGACTATGTAGTTTCAAGTTGCATTTAGTCCCTTGCATATATTGAGTTCTATTATCGATTTGGTTGATCAAATATGTAGCATGAGAATGTTTATTGTATTTGGAATGTCCATTTAGTAAATTACATAATTGATAGTTAATTATAATAGTCATAAGAAATTCCAGGTTAATAGAGGAATAAGGCTCATAAAAAGGGTGTAGCATGGTCACCTAGACCATTTGGTGATCTATTGGGAAATTTATGGTTTATGCAAGTTTATATTACTGAACTAGAAGGTTAGAATTGGTTTGGGGTCAAGGAGACTTCAATTATAAAATTTGAGTATGTGAGTGTAGGCTATTTTAAAAGTTAGTTCTTGTAAAAGTACTAAATTGAAATTTGGGGTAGTCATAATTTGAGTGAGGATTTATGGCTAGGATTTTTGAGCTTTAACAAATTGTATTAGGTATTTAAAAGTTGCCCTAAAGGGTTTGGAAGAGTATAGAGTAGTAAAATGAAATTTTGGCATGTCACTTGTGAGTTAAAAATCAAAATTGTACTGGTTTTTAAAGGGTGTTTGCTGTCATGGTTTCTAGTATTGATTAAGGGTTGTGTCATGATTTAAAATTGATATTCGTCATAGTTTTCAGGTGTCATAGGGTAGGACACATTTAAATAGGTTCATGTCTGTCTTGTTGGAAGAGGTTTGAAAGCTTGTGGATTTGTGAAAAAGATTTTTGGTTGCTAGATACTCACTTGAAATTGTCTTTTCTTGTCAATTTTCGCTGTTATCGCTCTCTTTGTTTCAGGCTTTCTTCCAATTAAATTTTGGGGTGACCTGTATTCTATAATGGTGCAATTAGGTGTCAAGAATAATCGTTGAAAGCCTTAGTTTTAAATCGTGGAGAATTTGTGTTGTTTGAGTCCATTTTTGTAGTTTAAATTGGGTATTTTCCCTGTTTTACTGTCAGGACTGTTATGATATGAAAGTGAGATGATTAATGTGTTAAAAAGATCTATTTTGGGGTGCAAGGGTTGTTATATATTGATGAGTAATTTTTTAAGAAAGTTTAAAACATGTTTAGAGTGTTTGTAGCACGGGAAGTGGAATTAAGATGTGCCTTTTAACAAATTGCCCAACTCCATTTTCTATGGGTGTGTTTGGAATTACAGTGACAAACCATGTTTGTGTAAAAACAACAATTTATTACTTAAGAAAAAACGTAATTTTGGAAGAAGTTGCTAGATTTTCAAACACACACTATGGATTACTCAACCCAACAAACTTGAACCATATGGGGATTGAATGGTAACTGTATCTTAGCAAATTAAGAAGTGGAATTAAGGAAGTTTAAAATAATGGTGTTTCGGCTATCATTTGATTATTTAATCTTCTAAACCAATTTGCTATGTAGTTCATCAGTCAACTCAACAAGCTTGAACCATATGGGGACTGATTGGTAACTGTTTGTGATGGTAATTCCTTTGTAAGTATATTAATTGTACTAGGAGCTACTTCTGATAAAACTGAAGGGTGAAAACATATTTCTTTTTCTTCTTTTTCCTGGATGAAGTGTAGGTTTTTTTTTAATTGTACGGAGACAATGGCTGAAGTGCAGGTTTGTTAAATACTTATTAATCTTTTATTGAATTGCACAAAATTTAATAAAGCAAATTAGCGATTATAATATAGCACTCCTGTTTTATATTTTTATTGTCTAAACATGTTTCTAAGGAAATTTAAGAAAATATATATTAGTATAATTAGTCTTTGTTTTGTATTTGATACTCCTTCAAGGTTCTGAAATATATTTTTTAAAAAAACTACTAAAATATTTTTTAGTAAAAAACTTTTAACTGTGGCTATTGTTGTTACTAAAAAATTTTTTGGTAATAATTTTTATGGTAAATTATTGTAAGAACAAAAAAAATAGATTTTTTTTTCTTGCATTCTTTCAATAATTTGCCATGAAAATTCATAAATTTTTTATGGCTTTCCTGTCAAAATACTGCAAGAATACAACAAAATTATATTGTATTTGTTCTCATGGTAAATTATTGCCATAATTTTATGAGAAAGTCACAAATTTTATCACAATTTTAAAAAAATATTTTCATGAAACTTTTTTTGATGTTTTCTCAGAAATTTTGTATGAGAACATTTTTTCATAAGAAAATTCTGCAAGAATTATAAATTCTTATGAATTTTTTTGTCACAACCCAAAATCTATAAGAATTTTTATGAGAATAACAATTTTTACAAAATTTTAAAATTTTTCTTATGAAAAAATTTTGTAAAAATTTTGTTTTTTTCTTTTAGTGTCATCCTTCTTCTTTTACAGATGCTAGCATGAGCCTTGGAGGCCCATATGCACTTGTGTTTCTCATCTTCTACGTGTGATTGACTCAACTTAAAAGGCCCATTCATCTACATCACAAGAATATCAAATATGAATATAGCTTGAACAATTTAACATCTCCCATCAACAGGTTTTTTCACTAGTTCGAAGTGTGAGTATGTACTTCCTCCAATCCTCAATATTTTATTTTACCATCATCCTCCTCACCGTCTTTGTCTTCCTAATTATTTTCATTGTCCTCTTCCTCCATCCTTAACTTTTCTAAAGCTATGGAACCAAACTCTGATACCATTATATATGTTGGAAATAAAAGGAAATTAGAAATATTTTTATGGAATAGAAATTTATTTAAGCTTACTAGTATTTCACTTACGTGACTTACATCAAATTAATAAGTACATGGAATAGATATAAATACACACTAGATGACTACTTACTAAACCTTATTTAATAGTTACATGAACCTTATTTAATAACAATACATGCATGAATCACACAACTTTAGATATATACTTAACCACGTTAAGCAAGTTCTAGATACATAATCAAGCATTCTAGGTACACACACATTAACATTGAACTTAATTACTTAAAAAAATATTAAATTACTATTTTCACCAATTATATATCTGTTAACATTTTCCCGATTCAGGTTTATTTGGTGAAGTGCATAGAATAAGGCTTGTTAATATAAGAAATGTTTAATAACAATGTATAGGCTAACTATCATATAATTAAGATGTTAAAGTTCATCAAGCTATCAACATATAATATGTAAATGATATGACATGATATTATTATGTCTTTGTTGATCGTATGAAAATAAATAATTCCTACGAGAATGTTGACCTGGGTTTTCATCGTTTTAAAGCTTTTCTTATCTTTTTGTTTCTACTTAAACACCGTAAGACCTGAGAATCTGATCTAAAAAAATAAATGAAAAATTATGAGGCTGCAAAAATATATGGAATTGCTGTATCCGAAGTCGTGTTAAGCCTTATAGCAGTTTCAAATTGCAGGTATAATTTTTGTGTATTAAAATCAATGAAAATAAGCACGATCACCCCGCTCGTCTTGTGACCTCAACTACGTTAGAGCTGTTACTAGCTAGTATACCCAGTCTCTTGAGACTACCTTCTAGTAATCAGCCAAAACTATATCATTAAACGTATGGTACTGTGTTAGACCTGTTTGTAAGCATTGATTAGTTAGGAAACCCCAGAACTAACATTTAAATTTTCTACTATTTGCAGTGTCAAAAAGTGGTGGCACAAAGCATAAGAATGAAAAAGAGGAAATTTAGAAGCTCAAGCAAAGAGAAATTCCTTCTTTCTAACCAAAAAAAGGATAAACAAAAGTAAATATATTAAAGTAATAACCAGACCAACTCAGCTGCAATAATGACACTAAGAGTGGCCAGTGGAGTCTTTTAATGGGAAAAGCTTTAAGATCTATAATGACCGAAAAGTATCATTTATCCTTTAGTTCTCAAATTCCCATGCAAATCTGAGGGTAAACATAAGACACACTATTATACATGCATTATTAAATTTTACCCTCAAGAATGAGCATTTAACGATGACAAGAGAAGAATTAGAATCTAGTACTTTCTCTTGAGAAAAGTGACGGGTTTTGCAGTGGCAGAGCTAGAGAATCCATATGTTGGTGAATAACTTGAAAAGGCGAGCCATGAGAGAGAGATAAGGGGGTTTGTGTCAGCTTGATAGGGCATGCGTTCTTCAAACTTCAAAGGACATTTTTTATTTGTTACCAATCTGACATTAGAAAAATTTTAGTGGGAAAAATGTCTTCTTTCCCCTGGGCGTTTTCCCATGTTCCCTCAAGGCTCAGCTTATTCTTCTTTTCTCTTTCTCTTTCTATGTTATTGAACACAATTAATTATGAAGTATGAACACTCTATTCTATAAACCGAAGCCTTCTATTCTTCTGTTCCCTTGGTGGGAATTCTTTGATTTTGTACATTTTTGCATGCGCCTATTATTTTGGTAATTTTATGTTGCCAGCAACATCTTTGAAGACATTAAAATATAAAGATCCGAAATTTTTTTTAATTCGATTCTCAATCCAATGATTTAAATACAAATATCAGTTGTTATTACTGAAGAAATAGGGTCCAAAAAAAAGGTGTAAAAAGTGAAGAAAGCTTTTTGACTACAATAGTAGTGTGTACATGCTCTACACTAACAACTTTTATTCTTAATCAAATCTCGTGATCACCGCTAAGCTTTTTTCCCTTTCATTGTGGTTTCGTTGGGGACTTAGATGGAGCCTTTGCCTCGAAGTTATTTTGCGTACATAAAAGTTCTGCAAGCCAATCAGGTCCATACTCAAGCCTCCTTTTTTTATCTTTGACTAGACATCCTTGACGCATTGCTAATTGCGTTTTTTATGTAGAAGTTGCAGTGACTAAAGGTTTAGACTCCAAAATAACAGTAACTAAACAGTAAAATCCAACACCCAATAAATCGATCTTCTCTCATGCTTTTTTTTTTTCAGATAAAGGAACTGCATGGTTTTGTACGTGCCTGTCACTTTTGCATTACACGTAATTTTGAATGTCAATTAGATACTGCAAAAAAAAACTTGAATTTCTTCTTACCCTAGTTTATCAAAAAAAAAAAAAAAGAGAGAGAAGTAATTTTTACTTAAAGCTACTGTGATCAACACATAAATCCTTTGTTCTGGGATTTTGATCCTCTTACTACAAACAAAATAATAATTGAACCAAATGCTAAGATAAAAAAAAATATATCATAGCTAAAACCTTTTTTTTTTTGGTAGCGTGTTTATCTTATTGTCTCAAATGGTTAATTTGTATTTTTTTCTTTAAATTTATATTTTAATATTAATTTTAAATATAAATGTGTAGTAAACTATTACAATATCATATATTTTATTACTTTCTATTTTATTCTTTCATTTTTTTTTCTTTTATTGTCTTGTTTGTTATATTTTCCTTTCTTTTAGAGTAATAAAAAAAACTCCAAAATTTATTTATTTATTTTTATTTGTATACCAATGTGAGAGATTCACTTTGAATATTTTTTAGTTACTTTTATTTGTTAAAAAAATTGAATGAATTTCCTATTATGTATATATTATATTAGAATATATTTTATTAATATTTTATATTAAGTATTTGATTTAATTAATATTTATATGCATTTTCAAAAAAATTAAAAAAAAAACCATTACTCCATATGGGGTAATTGCAATATGAAGGCTTTTAGATTAAAATACAAAAGGACACGGGTAGCACACGTCTTTTAAAAAAAGAAAAAGGAAAATACAGACTAAGCTTTTGAGGTGGCTAAACAATTGGTTCAATTGTTATTTTATTTGCAGTAGTATGGGCAAAATCTCCCTTTATTCATCCCTCAACAAGTCTTGCTTTTACTTACATTAAAGTATTGGACATGAGTTGTAAATTTGATAGATGTAAATATGAAGCTCAAAAAAAATTTCACCTTGTCATTTGCACCTAACCTATAATATTAAAATAATATATACTTATTATCATTTTGTTCTTTAGAGAAAAAAGAAAAAAAGGTCATTGCGATATATGCTAGATTGTTTTCTCCATATATAACACTAAATAGATTCTGACCTCTTTCACTGCATTTTACTTATCTCTCATGCTTTAGATTGTTTGTTTTTCATGACAGAAATAAATAAGTAAATTTTTCTTCCCACGCATAAAATTGCAAGTAATAATATGGTCGAGTCGGAATGGACAAAAGGGAAAGACAGGAAACTTGACACCCACATCAGCTCTCAAATTGTTGTCAATTATCGCTTCAATTGTCCCAGATGTATGGGACAGGTTTCAGGGTCGATTTGTCTCCTTCAGTGAACTGAAACAATTAATTGAAGACATTCATGTGCTGTACCATTACTTAGATATTCTTATTCTCTACTGCAATATCAATTATATGTAGAATCTTTCAGAGATTTCATTTCTATCTCCTTTCCTTTTCTCTTGTATTCTTCTTCTATCTCACTTCCATACTGTTTTGGATTGAAATGCAAGGAAGTATGAAATGTTATTTTAAAGTTTTGATATCATTTTAAATTATTTTGATAATATCAGAACTTTTAAGATAATTTTATAAAAGTATTAAATTGAATATAATTAAATATTTTTTATTGCCTTATCATAATAAAAGCAATTAAATTTATTTTTATAGCCAATAACAATTATTCAAATAAAATAAAATAATTTAATAAAGTATTATTTTGATTGAACTTATAAATTTGTATGGACCATATTATTTGAATTGTTTGAGTAGTGCATTATCTTAATTAAGCTTTCTTGATTTACTTTATAACAAAATAAAAGTTTATATTTGATTAAGTTTAAAAACGTGAAATGTTAAAGAGAATGATTTTTAATATGCTATATTCCTTTATAATATAATGTCAATCATAACCTTTGAAAAATGCAATACTATTGCAAAATCAAAGTTTATATTAATGTTTTTAAAATTAGATCGATTATTGAACTGGTAAAGACATTAATTTATGATTGGTTTGACCATGATTGAATTGGTAATAATTATATATATATAATAAATGATAATAAATAAATATTAATAAAATTTGAAACTTTTTATTACTAATTATATATGAAAATAAATCAAATATAATATAATATTTAAATTTAGTTGACTTTTTAATTTTAAAATTTGAGCTTAAAATAGCTTATATATTAATAAATATAATCATCAAATATTAATGTGTTGAAATAAGTATTGAAACCAAAACATTATAAAAACTAATTATTCAATATATTAATTTTTTATTATTGCTTTTCAAAAAATTTTGTATAATAAAATTTAATTAGTTCTTGAAAGTTTGAATATAGTGTAAAAAAAAATGATAGTTGATAAATGTTTAAATTAAATATCATCAATTTTAAAGAAAATATTATATTTATATTTATATAATATTATGGACAACTTTGACAAAAAAATAAGGTGGCACAATGGTGAAGATGTTTCCTTTGGATCATTAGTTCGACACTCCATATAACCATTTTCATAAAAAAATGCAAACAACCCACTAATAATCTATTTAAATATATATATATACACACTGAAGGTGTTTTGTAGGTCAACTGGTGTATGCATGTTTTGGAAGCAACGCGTAAGTTGATTGATGGCACTCATAAGCCTATCAAATTGATAGTCCACATCTCTTTAGTAGTCATTGAACTTAGTTTACATATACATGCTGAAAGTGCTCTGCAGGCGCATGCATGTTTTGGAAGCAATGCATATGCGAGTTTGAATCTAGGTAGTAGCACGTATGTTTTGGAATGGAAACAACCCACTAATAATCTATTTATATAAAAATTTACATATATATGTTGAAGGTGCATTGTAGGTCAAATGGCACATATATGTTTTGAAGGCAATACGTATGTAGGTTCGAATCCAGACAATAGCAGAGTTTGGAAAATGTTTAAAGGGGGCCGATTCAATCTGATTTATTTGCACCAATTCTAACCCAAAACCAATGAGTCAAACCCAATTCTTAACCAAGGTTGACTAGTTCTTAGAAGCACTAATTTAAAAGGTTGTTCAAACCAAAATAAGGTTTGATTCCTAGTCTAACCAATTAAATCAATCAATTTTGTCCAATTATAATTACAATGATTTATATATATTTATTTTTGAAAAACATGCATGTTTTTAGCAAATAGCAAAATGATTTCAATATAACATTCTATTCTCTTTACATAGTTAAATATGTTGCAATATATATAAAAAGTTGTGTATAACTTTTCAAAAACTTTTTTCTCTCTCTCTTACAAAGTTTTATTACAATAAAGAACATTTAATGACAAAGAAAAAACCTAAGCAAAAGAGGGGCTCTTCTCTATCTACCCAACACATTACTAAAACAAAATAAAAGAAAAAGCATGATCTGCAAGGTAAAAGTATGATTTTATAATTGTCTTTTCAACTATGTCTCATGTGATAAAATTCTTTGTTTTTTGCAATGGCTATTTTGAGAAGCTGCTCTCTCAATGGTTATATTTTTTAGGCTTCTATAAATTGGGAAGAAGAAGATCAGAAGAAAAAAAAACCCACAAAAGTGAACATAAACAAAAAAGAAGAAAAATATAGTATATTTCTTTCTTTTTCTTGATCTTATTTTTCAAGCTTAGTATTTGATTTTATCTATCTTTAAAGATCTTTAGAAAGAATGAGTATATTATAATGTATTTCTTAATAAGAATTTCAAATTTATCATCATATCATTTTGTAAGAAGAGTTTAGGGTGAATTTAATGAAAAATCCTTGAAAAGGAGAATTTATGGTAAGTTTAGTGAAAAATCTTTGAGAAAAAGTATTTTGGATGAGTTTATGTAAAATTCAAGTGCTATGTAATTAGTTTGAAGTGAGTTAAGAAATTTTGTATTGGTGGTGAGTATAATAAAATTATCTCTATTATAATTATTAAAGAGTGATTAAAGAAAATCTTTAAATTTCAAGGGGACTAGTCTTAGACTAAAAAGATTTAACTAAAATAAATTTGGTTATATTCTTTCTCTTTTTAAAGTCTTTGTGCATTATTTATGAGCTAACTCAACTTTTTGAGTCACCTTAACTTGATTGAACTCAACCTTTTAAGTGAATTCAAATTTTGGGAGAACCTAACTTTTGGATGAATTCAACTTTTGGGTGAATTCAATTTTTGAGTAAACTTAATTTTTAGATGAACTCAACTTTCAAGTGAATTCAAATTTTCAAATGATCTCAACTTATTGAGTGACTTCAATTTTCTATTTGGGAGGCACCTCAACCTTTTATAGCTCCTTAGTTTTTTTTTTTTTTTTTAATTTTGGAGGCTTCACAATCTTTTGTTTTGGAGATTATTAACTCTTGTTTTAGAAGCTCTCCTACTTTCATTTTAGCTTACTCTATCTTATTTTGATGTGTATTTCGCTTTTGTATTAAGTTACTTTAAATTTATTGTGTTTTAAAATTTGCTATATTTAATTTTAGTATTTATTATATCTATTCACTTATTTTTAAGTGCGATTATCATGAAATGCTATCCTTTATGGTATATATACATAAGGAATTGAAAATTATTGTTTATCACTTTAACTGGCAAAAATATTTTCTTATTTTTTTTTCTGATTTTATTTTATTTTTTTGTGAATTAAGTAGATCAAAATTATATTAAAATATATTATAGTCTCAAATTTTCAAATAATCTCAACTTATTGAGTGACCTCAATCTTCTATTTGGGTGGTTCCTCAAACTTTAATAGCTCCTTAGTTTTTTGTTTTCTTTTTTTAATTTTGGAGGCTTCACAACCTTTTGTTTTGGAGATTTTTTTTATTACAAAACACCCACAACACACACTCACACAACACTCACACACCCTGCCATGGGCAAGATCGAACCCACATGTCCCTCCTATTGGAGAGAGAAAGGTGCCAGTTGATCCACTTGATCATTGGCTTGTTGTGGAGATTATTAACTCTTGTTTTAGAAATTCTCTTACTTTCATTTTAGGTTACTCTATCTTATTTTGATGTACATTTCACTTTTGTATTAAGTTACTCTAAATTTATTGTATATTAAAATTTGTTATATTTAATTTTAGTACTTATTATATCTATTCATCTACCTTTAAGTATGATTATCATGAAATGCTATCCTTTATGATATATATACAGAAGGAATTGAAAATTATTGTTTTCCATTTTAATTGGCAAATTTTTATTATTATTTTATTTTATTATGAATTAAGTAGATCAAAATTATATTAAAATATATTATAGTCTCCATGAGACCAATTAAATATTCTTTATGATTTTTTTGAATAATTTAACTCAATTCAATTTTGCATCATGCATATCCTTTATAATTCAATCATCTAGGTTGGCAAATGGTGACCTTTTATCCATTACTTGTCTTTGGGATCACCAGAAACTGCTTCAATAGTCCGGCCGATGGAATGATCATAATAAATTAGGAAAAACCTCTTTATGTATTTTCCCCATAAACCCCATCTCATCGGATTTAAGCTCGAAATTAAGTCTTAAATAGGCGACTTTCTTTGTGCAACAAATGAGATAGCTGATTTTGATCCTAGAATCCAATTGCTAAAAAGCAAACCCTCTGATCTTTGAATAGATCATTTTATAAGGATTAGCCTTTTTCGTTGTTTTGAGTCATATTATTACATGACTCGTTTAATTTTCTTGATTAAGATGATTGTTAGATATATATTCTTCCCTATTGCAACTTAATTTATAAGTGATGATTTAACGCCCTCCAGTCCGTTTCATAGGCGCGAAACCCGACATCATGTGATTGGTGAGAAATGCATGTTTGTTAGTGGAAGATGTTGGAGATTATGTCAATTAATGCTAAAGACTCATCTGAACAAAATGAGCTGGTTGAGCTCCAACTGTCGTTGCTCAATTGGCTTGCCCTGATCCTTAACTCATAAAACTTTTGTGTAATATCAACAGAAAAAAAAGGAAAAAATTAAAATATATTGTACGTCCTTAAATTTGGGATGAATTTCAAATTCAATATAATATTTTATGGGTAAATTATTTTTTCTCTCTTGAAATATGGATTAACTATTTGGCTTTCTCCCCGTTAAAAAGATATATACAAACTTCCTCTCTGAGAACCATCAATTTAGCCAATTTATCCTCAAGGATAAGATTAAATTTTTTATTAAAATTAAATTTAGCTAAAGAATGTATTTCTTAAACTTTTATATATTTCAATATTATTTATTTTCTATTAAAATGATAAATTTAATTTATTCTAAATTTTTGTTAAATTTATAACAATGCTTATGTTCATTAATAAATATTCAACACAAATCTTTTGTTGAAATTAAATATTATTTTTTAAAATGTTTTGTGAATAATTTTTTCATTTTTAATAATTATTTATTTTTTATCAAATGATTATAAAATTTGCTAAATTTGGCTATTTTATATTGGTTAAAAGTATATTTAAACTTGTTATACTATTAAGTGATATATTTAAGGGTATTCTAGTTATAATAAATAAAGTTTTAGTTTATTTTTTTAATTTTAAGAAATATTTGTATATCTTTTCATTATAGAGTTAAGTCATTGCTCAAAGCATGAGCTTATTTTACTGATATTTTATTTGTTTCAATTTTGTCTTATATTTTTTAAGAAATAGTAGCTAACTTTGATATAAATGATTGACAGAAAATGCTCATACGTCTAATAATTGTCCTGCGTGGCATCTATATTGCCAAAAAATGGCAGTTCCACCATCACCACCTCCAGTATTGTTCATCTCTTCTAAATCAATTCCCAACCAAAATTAAAATTCATAATAAATTATCATCAAGTTTACAGCTTTTTCTTCTTCTTCCATTGGCCACATCTTATTTGTAACAATATTTAGAGTTTAAAAACCCAAATTGTATAATCAACAATCCTGCAAGAAAGCAAGAAAAACAAAATTAATGGCTACCATTACGGAACCAATCTTCATTGCGAGGAACTAGTATTACATTCTTTTGACGAGAGTCGTTCTTCATTGCCCACCTTAAATTTCGTATTTCTTAGGTTAAATAATCATGAAGCACAATAGATCAGTAAACTCAGTCAATTTTTTTTTTAAAGAAAAAAGGTCTCGATTTTATTTAAAAGTTTGAAATTGTATTATTATATCAATTCAATTAAAGATTATCTTATTTGTCCTTAAACATCTTGTTCTACAAAGTAAATTGTTGTTCAATCAAACACACAATGCTATCGGAGAAAAGTTAATAGCATTTTTTAAATCTTTGTTATGAAGTTTTTTAGTTAAAAAAAAAAATTGACAACACTGCTCAGCATTAAATAATTGGGTGAATTAAAAAAATTTTACATATGGTATTTTGTTTGGAGAACATAATAACAAATATCTAAGAAACTTTATTTTGTCTAATGCCATATTATTATTATTATTTTAAAGAATAGTGCTGCATGATGTTCAATGAATCTTGATGTCTAAAATTAGATATGCATGCAGAGACAGACACCAAAAGGGGTAGAGGTAGAGCATATATCATCACCGAAATTCACAAGAATTATATATGAGGTTAAGGTAGAAGTAGAAAACTGTACTATATGTAGATGCAATAAGGAAGAGGAAACCCGGCGACTGATAGGTGCATCGCACTGCTATCACCAGCAGCATCATTCAGTAAACAGTAAACACGAAAAAGCATTCTGAATTCTGAAGAATGTTTTTTGTCCATACATAATCCACGCTTAACTCTTTTCTTGAAAGGTCTATTTTCAATATACCCAGCAGCATGCATGCAGAGACAGACACACAGACATTGTTTGTTCTGAGTTTGTAAATCATCATTGGATCCATTTAACTGTCCTTGTTTCTGGATCTCCCTCGAGGATTTTTCCATACTTCTATTCGTTTTTGCTTTTATGCTCTCCTTGATCTTCCATTCAAATGCTCTATAATTTCTTTTACTGTCCCCATTTTTTTCCCCTCTTCCTCCTATCAGTGTTGCCCCAACCCTCGGTACAACGTTTAGCTGTTTTTGTCATATGCCATTCCTGTGCTACAATTATCTACTGTCAAACCCAAAGGATGTTAAAAGGAATTAATATATCGTAATTTCGAGTAAAGCATTTTAAATAAAAGCGGAGATGGAGGGGATCGAACACTGCACGACTCAGGTGCAAAGCGAGCACCCTACCATTTGAGCTGCTTCCCGAAGTGGCTGAAGGTGGAAGAATTTATCTATATTTAAAAGAAATTTATTGGAAAAACACTTTTATGCCTTGTACAATCGTAACTTGTGAGTCTACCAAGCAAAGACTGTAATAACAGGTGCACACTTGACTAATATGAAGTCCAATCTGAATCGAATGTTTTCATTAATTTTTTTTATATAAAAAATTATTGAAAGACGTAGAGATAGTATGAAGTGATCTTGACCCATATATCTATGTGTATCTCACCGAAAAATTTTCGTTCTTCCTATGCTTATTCCGGGATAGCTTCTTTTTTTCAATTAAATATTTTTCTATTGTTTTAAATGTATTTATTTATGGCCATACCCTTTGTTAATATTATATTTATTTTTGAGTAAAAGGGGAGTCTAATTGCCAATATGTGGGTTAGAGAGAGGGAAGTGCATGATATTTTTATGGGGATTAGTGAATAAAGAGGGTGGCAGCAATGATGGGTTAGGGTTGTCATCGTTTTGCATGCAATATAGAAAGATGGGAAAAGAAAGAAAGGATCAAGGGAGCACACTTTCGTATATAACTCTTTCTTGTCTGTTTTTCCTTTCACTTTCTTTGCTTTACGATCACCCACCCTTTAATCAGTCTCTTAGATTTCAGTAACAAAAGCTTCCACCTCTTTTTGGTTTTGTTTTGTTTTTTTTTTCTTTTGCCCCCTTTTTCTGATATTGATCTGTCTGGCTTCTATGGCTAGGACTGTGTATAGCATGCTTTAAAACTCAAATTAGATTTGATTCATAAGCATGTGGATGGATTCATTAAAAATGTACAAAACAAATGCAAAAGGGTGCTTTATGATCTGATATCCTGTTAGTAGAATTATCTAATCAGATGCAAACAATCAAACGATAGTTATTCTCAAAAAACGATATTAGAAATTTGATAAAATAGAGATCATTCTATGATCATATTTATATAAATTAATCAAATTAATAATCTGGTTCTTCCGTTTAAAATTAAATTAAAAGTGAATTGAATAATCACATTATGATTATCTTTTCTTTTTTTGGGAAAGAAAAGGAGGTTATAAAAGCCTAAAGGCTAACAAAACGAGGAATGGAAACACCTAAGCTATCCTCCATAAGGATGGGATTGCACTCAACTGGTGGACAATCAAGAAAACAAAGCCCGACCCAGCAGCGTCTCTCAAAACACATCCACACCCGTATTTGAGGCCTCCATCTTTCACAGAGCCATCACTATTACATCTAATCCAATCATCCCTTTGTTAAAAAAAATAATTGGTAGATTAATTAGATTACACTAGACATAATGCTCAAATCTATGATTGTACTAGAGATTAGATAAGCAAATAATGACAACAGATGAAAGGGACAAAATATAACTCACAATATCTCAATAAGTTAAAAGGATAGGTCAAAATTATTTTGTATTATAAAACATAACCTTAACTAGTATAAAGAGGGTAACAAACTCTAAGTAGATTATGAGTTGAGTTTCTATCCCCTAAATGGGCTTACGGGTAACCCACTTATTATAGGCTATCTATAATTTGTCAAGAGAACTAATCCATTTACACAGTGGTTGTTACTAAATTAATTATTATGATATTAATAAAATATAATCTATTAATTACTCTAATAATTAATTAATTCTAATCATAATAAATTAATATTTCAAACAATTTTTCACTTAGATAGCATTAATCAATTATTAACATAACAAGAACATATCAACATGCAAAAAAATACTTGAATTTATATAGTTAGAGAGTGAAAACTAGAAAACTTGACCAACACATTATCCATGGTAGGTTGGACCCTGCCACCTTACAAATGGTGGAAATTGAAAACTAATGGCTTAGGCCTCTCGAACCCTAGTTTATTGAGTGTAGTGGGCCTTATTAATTAGAAATCATAATGATGAATAAATAGTAGGCTTCTTTACTAGAGTTGTTTTATGTTCTATCATCTTGGAAGAATTATAAGGACTCATTCATGGCTTAAAATTCTTTACTATGACTCATGAGGAAGTTCAAACTAATTAGCCTTAAATGTTTCTAGAATGAAAGCCAGGGGGTTGATAGCTTAGTCAAATGAGGGCACTATATTGATAATGATATAGTTGTTCGAAAACCTTTTCCCAGTCTAATTTACTGTTGTTAGGAGGTACCCTAAGCAATATTTTGTCGAAACATTGTCAACAATGACTTGTAATCATGGACCAAAGAAAAGAAAAAATAATGACTTATAATCCTACAACATTGGCCTCTTATTATTAATTTAATGGGAAAAGTAGTACGGAGGACCTAAATAATACAAATATTATTATGAAGGACCTAAAAAATTAATATTATGCTGTAGGACCAAGGAAAATTTGATGGAAAAAAAAACCCCTTCTCTTCTCTGTTGAATAAGTCGTTCAAATCAAACCGAATCCAAACGCGCTCTTTGCCCTCCAGACACTGGTCGCTTCTCCCTTCCTCCATTACCAAGCATTCAACCGTTTCTCTTGCAATTGGTAACTAAAAATCCTTAAAAGTTTTTCTCTCGCAACTAGTCATTGAAAATCCGTAGACAACTTCTCACCAAAGAGGCATCCTTCAACGGTTTGAATGATGCATGCCAGTACTAGCCTTCAACGGGTTCTCTCGTGCTCGAAAATCTGTGAGAAGCAAGGTAAGTAACACCTCTCCTTCTCGTGCGATAGTTCATAAATGCTAGTATTTATACGCTTTTACATCAAAAGAAAATCTGGGTATCGTTGGCAAAGGGAATTTGGGTAGTGAATGACGAGGCTCTAGATTTAGACTTATGGATGTGAAATTCTTTCTGGCTTTGGATGAATGCTATTGTGTATTAGATGTTGTTTAAAATCTGGATTTGGGGATAAGTTGTGGGATAAGTTTTGATGATCCAGTAGCTAGTAATAGGTCTGGAACTTGGTGGTGTAAAATTCCCTAATTCCATTAGCAAAGTCCTTAAACCTGGAAGTAAAAGTTCTAAAACTATAAGTATGCTATTGTAAATCCCTAAACTTGGTAGTAAATTTGCTGAAATTTAGTAGTAACATAACTAAAATTAGAAGTAAAGCACTTAAAAGTCAATAGTAGATGACAGTTCTGAAAACTTGATAGCAAATATCTTTAAGCATAGGAGTAACATCCATAAATATGGTAGTAAGGGTAATACATGGTCCTTGGTAAATTTCCTTAAATGAAGTATAAAACACTTGAACTTAGTAGTCGCACAGCTAAAGTTCAATAGCAAAGCATAATTCTAAATGTGCTCAAATGAAGTAGGGCAGTATGTGTGAATATCCTTAAACATGATAGTATTTGTCCTTGGGTGCAATAGTAACATACCTAAACCTGGTAGTAATGGGCTACAGCACTAAAGCTGGTAATAATGTGGCAAAATGAATGTATGAATTATTAATGGAGGTTGAGTATAGAACCTTCATAATTTAATTGTATAATGCAACATATATGACAAGCATATGTACTGCACAAATTTCTTATTTTGCTTGTTAGTTATAATGCAATGGTTGTATTACTTTTAGCTGGCATGTATGGAGTCATTGTCAATCACATTTGGTTGTTTGTATAGGAAGAGATTATTAGTGGTTTCTTTGGTTGTTTATGGTTGTGGTTGAAGGGTATTGATTTGTAACTATTAGGATAGAGTACCATGGAAGATAAGTACAATATCTCACACAAATACAAATCTAGATTGCAGAAGTTCAGGTGATCTTTTTTTATATTTTATGACATGGTTATGATTTATGATAATCCAAATAAGAGTCAATTAGGTGGGTGTTTTCATTGCCAGGGCTAAATTTTCTAGAAAAAATAAAGGAAAGTTCCACAATATCAAAGAGGTAGGCAACATAATTGTTGAAGAGCAAATGATGTCCAAAATATGGTGGAAAAATGAGTAAGATTGTTTGTTATCCTTTTATAGAGGAATGCTACAGTCCTAATAGAGTGGAAGAACTTGGAGTCAAGTGAGCAAAAGAGATATAAGGATGAAGCATATGAAGAGCAAATAAAGCACAAGAAAGAGCATGTTCCAGGAAATTCCTGTGTAAGAAAATATTCATTATTATGCATCCCTATAATCCCTCATTTAATGAGTTCATGCTATTTTATTAAATTATTTGTATTCTATATATACCAATTGGGACAAGGTGCTCGCCCTCTCAGTTCAAGGAAGCTATAAAATCTATCAGAAATAACAATGTGCACAATAAATTAGTGGAGGAAATAGGGTTTGGAAAATTGCTAGATTTGGCATTCCAAATCCTGTCAAGGGACTTGTGCATGGAGTTTGTTGTAGCCTTTGATATTCCAGCTAGATCGTTATTAATCAAAGGTAAACAAGTATCGTTCAGAGTCCAAGATGTCCATGGCATAATGGTCATTCCCATCGGTGGCCAACCTATACCTGATAGTTTAGAGGGAGAAGGCATAGTTATAATCAAAAGAAAGTTTAAGGGAAAAAAATTGAAGGATTTAAAAGATATTATATTAAGAGGCAAGGCTGACAGAGATTTCAAGTGAGCTTTTTGGTTATTTCCCTTAGAGAAATTCCTATGTACATCTAGCTTATACGTGAATGATAAACTGGAAATTCCTATATATATTTCATGCAAGTTCTTCTCGTATCTTTTATAATTTTTTTTTGTTGGGTTTAGAATTTCACGAACATTAGAGGTGTGTTGTTTTTATTTTATATTTTTACTATTGACTTCATATTTCAGGCCTAAGCTATTTTGTTGTACATTTCACCTAGTAACGTATGTTGGAAATAACTCACTATTTGTTCACTAATACAATGTCTCTTTCAATTAAAAAATGAAGATCATCTTTACTCATAGTGTGTTGAGTGCCTTGTGCCTTCTTTTTCTTGGAGGGGGCAACAATAAATGTTTAATCATTTAGTCAACTTTAGCTTGTTGTGCCAAGTTGCTATGCATACAAATGCAAGGTATAAAGAATCGACACGCTATAAGGCAGAGCTTGAGGTGTGTGCTTACAATGTGTCACAAATTTGCAGAGCCTGAGGTGTGTGCTTACAATCTGTCATAAATTTATGATTGCATTGAACTATTATTAGTGAGAGTATTGATATTCTAGTCTCAAATTAGTGAAATTAGCACATATTACTAGGCAACCCTTCCTTCCATAACCTATTCCCCTCAACAAATTAATCAAGAGCATACAGGAAGTAAACTATACCTAAAGGGTCTTCGAGCTATTTATGTTAATTACCCTATGTGGAATAATGACGAGCAATGAGACATGTGATGCAAATCTATTAACTCTATAAAATGTTGTATGGACAAATGGAGGATGTTTAAGAATCTTAAATCTCTATATTCTTAAGCAATTAGTGCAGATTTTGAATGACTTTAAGAAGATAATGAAGATATCTTCTTTATCATATTCTTTACGAACATACTTTTTCAACACCATGAATACAAACCAATTTGATCATAGGTCATATCGCAAACTTAACTTTTATTAATTTATTAAAAAAAAGAATTATAAAGTAAGTTTGATAAATTTTTATATAAAATAAAGTCTTTAAAACTTGCTTCATGATTTACACTACAAAAAAATAGATTTTTAATAACGGTTTTTAGCGGCGATTACAAAAAGTTGTCACAAAAAAATATTTTTAGCCGCGACTTTATTAAGTTGTCGCTAAAAGTTGTCATTAAAATACTATTCTTAATTTTGATAAAAGTTTTAGTGACGACAAAAAAAATTGCCACTAAAACTATTTAGTAGCAATAAAAAATCGCCGCTAAATACTTTTAGTGGCGACATCAATACTGTTGTCACTAAAAAGTCACATTTAGTGATGATTTTTAGTTACAACTGCAAAGTCACCACTAAAACTAACTTTTAGTAGCGACAAATTGATTTTGTCACTAAAGGTCACTTTTAGTGGCGACACTTGTTGTTACTAAAAGTTTTGTATCATTTGTAAAAATTTTAAAATTTTAAAAATTTTTTGTCAAAAGTAACTTTTAGTGACAACTCTTTTAGTTGTCACTAAAAGTTTTAGTGCAAAATTTTTATTAATTTGAATTTAGAATTTTTTTAAGAATAGACAAATACATTAAAAAAATAAATTATACTTATAAATATAACTTTATCAAAAAAAATAAAATGTTTAATGTTACTAATATTAATTAAATTTTATAAATTTTAATGTTACATACAAATAAGTTAAAAAAATATTTTTATATGTAGGTGCAATAACACTTCATTACATTGAGACAAATAAACCTTAAATTATTGTTTTCACTAATTGAATGATTAATTTGGTTTTAAAAACATTACACATTTAAGAGTTAATTGTTTATAATTTAATAATGTATGATAAAGTCTCTTCATAATTATATATATATATCATTTTTAAAAAAAGAGTGTGTTATAAAAATAATGCATAATTAATCATTTTCCTCACCTTTCCAATTTTTATTCTATTGTGTAATAAAGAAGATCATGAATGAAATAGATAATTATTAAAATATTCTTCAAATATATGAAAAATATCCTTCCCATATTTCTAAATCCCACATCAACTCAAGCATAGCAACAGGGCAGGAGAGAAAATTATTCCACTTCCAAGTGCATTTAGTCATTTCAACTCTAGATTTAGCCGCGACAAGTGTTGGTGTCAAATTTATGAGAATGTTTAAGGCAATTAGAGATCTAACTGAGTTTGTGGATAGAGGTTGTCCCTATTCAAACCTTTAAATTCACTTACATTAGAGAGACCATCGATGAAGATATTGTTGAGGATTATGATGATGATCAGCTATAGCTTGCTTAGTAACGGATGATACTAATATTTTTGAAGTAGGCTTTTTTTTAGTGTTTTATTTCAAAAATACACATTAATGTAATTTGTAGCCCAATTAGTACTCGTAATGTAGTTGAGTTTATAATAATCACCTTGTGCTGTGAACTTTAGAGCTCGCTAACAGATGTGATGACATTAGTATTGAGATTCATAATGAGTGACCTTAATTACAACAAATTTTACCATATATGTGCACATGGCCAATTAATAGATCATGTATGAACACGTGCCTATTTTCCTTTATGGACATGATGCATATTTATCTTGTTTAATTAAAAATATAATTAATTTGACAAAATATTTTTTATCTTTATCTTTTGTTGATAAAAAAGGGGACAAATAGGCACGTGTTCATAACTTAGGAAAATAAATATTAGAAGAATCCTCTAATAAAAGGCAAAGCAATTGAGGAGAGGGGAGTAAAATGAAAAGATGTTGTCAAGTGAAAAAGATATTTTTCTATTTATTTGGAATTGTTAATTAAAACGCATAGCTCACCCACAAAGTGAGAGGGGTAGTTGCCATTTATTTGCGTAATATATTATTAAACCACAATTTAAACTCCTTTTTTTCAAATCAAACTTAGTGTTTAAGAAAACTATAGTCAACAGAGATGGAATGCATTTTTAAAATTATAAAGATAAAATAAAATTATTCTTGTAATCTTTATACTTTTGTAAGATTCTTGAGTTAATTTTTATTATTTAATTTTTTAATTTAATCTTTGATATCAAATTTGTATTAATAATTTTATATGATTGTTTTGCAACTTATATATTGAGTTAATTTTACTTTATTATTTATGTAAAATTATATATTATTTTAATTTTTATGATTGTCTTGAATATGTATGATTTACATATTCAAGACAAAAAAAATTAAAATCATACATATTAAATTTAAAATTTAATGAAATTTTAAAGACAAAAGAAAATAATTTATCCTAAAAAAAAATAAAGACGGAAGCGATTGAATGAATAGCAAAATTTTAGTATCCTGAATGGAATGGGTTGAAAAAACAATGAAATACATTAATAAATGAAAAAGAAATGAAAAAGTAGGATAGAGTGGGAATGCTTGAAAGCAAATATATTCAAAATTCCGTTACTCGTTTGCTCATTATGGGTCAATCGAAATTAACACTAAAATTGTATCTACTTATGTAAATTCAAAATGTCATCTCTATTTTACTTCCTTTTTTTTTGAAATCCTTCTTTTTAGCATTATATAATCATTAATCAAATATATAAAATAAATGAAATAGATAATGTCAAATGTAATAGCACTATACAAGTGTTTATCCCCTAAAATATTTATAATAGCACTTGTTTGTGAAATAAAAAAGGTTTATTCATTAAAATTTGCTATAGAGTTTATTGTTCACAAATTATTATTGTATGCTAAAATTATAATTAATTGTTCAAGATTAAAAATTAAATTTAAAAATCAAAGGAAAAAAAAGGATTCTGTCAAATTCAAAACTTTATTATTTATTCATTCAATTATTCCTCTCTTTTTATTTAATCTTCAAATTTAGATTCTCTTCTTCAGGGTTATCTATATATCTACTTATATGCTTCTTATCTCAAATTCAAAATCTAGATTTTAGCATTATATAAAAATTAATCAAACATACAAAATAAATCATTAATTAAAAAATAAAACTATAAATAATTCTTACGTAAATAATTATAGTCTATTTGCTTTTTAAAAATTTTAATTTTTTTACTTAATTTTATGAATTATTATTTACTAATTAATTAAAAAATAAAACTATAAATAAAACCATCACAAAATATCAAATATTAAAGTTTTTTTAGTTAAGTTTTAAGAAACTAATAGATTATTATTTATAATTTTTTAGTAATA
Organism: Erythrophleum ivorense; assembly: GCA_026724425.1. Classification (NCBI taxonomy): domain Eukaryota; kingdom Viridiplantae; phylum Streptophyta; class Magnoliopsida; order Fabales; family Fabaceae; genus Erythrophleum; species Erythrophleum ivorense. The sequence continues at coordinate 44,148,462 of JAIUCV010000005.1, forward strand.
AATTAAAATTAGAATTCATTAAATTAATATATCAAAAATTTCAATATTCCATAAACTCATTTTAATTCCCTCCCTCCCTCCACGTTTGATCAGTTTTTATTAGCTTTTTTCAATTCCCTCCATCCAGACACTCATCCTTCCCTCCAGACACTCATCCCTCCCTCCAGACACCAACGTTGCAGCTCCAGCCCTACCCTAAGCCCCAACTTCTAAAGCAGAGCAAACAAAAGAGGCTGAGGAAATGAGGGAGAAGAAGAATGAAAGCTGAGCAAATAAGGGAGAAGAAGAATGAAAGCTGAGCAAATGAGGGAGAAGAAGAATAAGAACGAAGGCTGAGCAAATGAAGGAGAAGAAGAACGAAAGCTGAGCAAAAATCGAAACTCTTGCCATTGTAAGCTTGATTTTAGTTGGGTAAGCCTCTAAAATGCTTCTTCATCCATAAATGCCCTAGTTTCTGATTTATGGAGGAAGTATAAAGTCTATGTTTTGTAAATTCAGATTTTTGATTTAATATTCCAGTTCCATGCCTTGTAGTAATGGTTCCTTTTGATTTGGGTAAGCCTTAATTAATAATTTTTAATGAGAATGAGCAAAAATATGATGATTTTTATGGTTTTCTTAGGGAGGGTAGCCATGGATGCGAATTTGGAACCTCAAATTCAATCTTGATACTTTAATGGTCACATAATGCTTCTTTAAGTCTGGGTAGACCTTAAATGATGATTTTTAATAAAGATGAGCCCTAATGTGGCAATTTAGCATGAGTTTACTATTAGGACAAACACATATGCGAATTCTATGGAGGATGGAGGATGGAGGATGTTTGGGATTAAGAGCTTTAAATGGTTTAGTTGGGATGAAAATATAGTAAGGTAGTTTATATGAAAAGAATTTCAAAGAATAAAACTGATTGTGATATTGAATTTTCTCTTGTTCAATAGGTTAAGTTTTCTTGCACTAATTGTTGGAACCTTGTTGGAGTTACAGAGGTAACCTAAAGTTATTTCCTCTTATATGCATTATGTGTTGTGTGTTGCATGTGAAATGACTCAAGTGATTGTGATGACTCTCTACATTATGCCCAAGCCTCTTTGCATCATTATTATCGGACATTGCATTCTATATTGCATGGTTATGTTATTATATTATATCAGACACTGCATGGTTATCTCATCCCCTCTTCTATCTTAGCTCCTCCAATGAGGAGAAGACCATGAAAGCTAGTAGCAAGTAAAGCTAGGTGTTATAGTGATATATGTAGTTTCTTTTGTAAAATGCATATATGACATGTAACTTCCCTGGCTAATTTGAAATATATACCTATGGCAATGAAGGAAGATTTGAGAAAAAATCTAATACTTTGATGTATTTGGTATGACATAAATGCAATTATTTTGATTAGTGTTTTATGGTTCTTGTGATATAATTGTGGACTCTTAATATTACTAATTTGAATGTATGATGGTTGGTTGTGGGCTCTCTAAAGCTCTAAGTAGCATGGTAACTTGTATGTAGTATAAGGAACTTAGGTAGTCATATTTTGATCTAGAGATTTTTTGGAAGTTTGGGAAGTTCAAGTAGTCTTGAAATATGAGTTGAAACTTGTTAGAAGTGTTGGGGTGGTTAATGGAATGGTGTTAGGCCATTATTTGCACATATATACTCTTTAGTGTGAAATTTAGAACCTAAATAGGTAGGTTTGGAAAGGGATGCATTTACAGGACCAAATGGTTGAGTCCAGGTCTAACACTTAGCAAATAGAAAGAGGATATTTAGAGGTTTAATTCAAGCTTAAGATAGTAATTTTTAGATTTATATGGAATATTTTTTAAATTTTCAAAATTCATGACAGCAAAAGATGAATCAGGTGAATCTGCAGAATTTATGACCCTGACCAATTCTGTTGTCATGCAATTTTTTAGGAACAAAAGATGTAGGATTAGGCTAAAATCTTTACAACATAAAATAGACATATAGGGCTTTAATTAAAGCCAAAGTTTACAAAATTTAGAGATCCCTTGCTCAAGTTATAAACTTCTACATTTTTGAATCAGAATATGCTCTTTTGAAAGAAAATTAAAACAAGAATCTCAAAATTGAAGGCCAAAACATACTTTTTTGAGGAAAATAAGTGACCGAACCGCCTTTGGGGGTTTGCCATTGCATAGATCTTGAAAAAATACCCAAATTCAAAAAAAAATCACCTTAAACGGACTACCATGCTCAAAGTTATGACTTTTAGAAGTTTAAGAGTTTATAAATTTAAGCCGCGACGCTATGGATCTCCGCCGCGGCGTGAATAGGTACTGAGATGACTAAATGCATTATGATAGGACTACGCCGCGGCTTGAATACTCCTCGCCGTGGCGTAGTTTGATTATGTAACTCTCGAACAAAAATATCAAAATTGCACCACGGCTTGATATGACCATGCCGCGGCGCGATTCTCTAGTGGAACTAACATATGCCAAATCACGATTCTCGCCGTGGCTTGATATGACCGCGACGCGACGCGACTTTGTTCTGTAAGCATTGTGCCGCGGCGTTCTTCAGTTCTGTTTGAACTCTAGCCCTGATTCAATAGTTTTAGTCAAGACTCTAATTACTTTTGATCCAAACACTTAAATATTCATCCCAACTATTTGGTACACCTTCTAACGACTAGATTACCTAGTTATATTGACATTGGATCTCCTATCTACCTCCATAAACTAGCATTTATTATTTAAGGACTTAGGGATTAGCTAAATTAATCTAACTTTGCTTTCTACCAGAACTTTAACCATTGTATCAACCTTTATTATCTAGCTTATCTTACTCATTCATAACCATTTGACATAGTTCAAAGCAAGAATACATGGTAAAGCTCTATTAAAATTTACTTGAATTCAAAGTGTGCAACAGGAAAATTTCTTATTTCGCGTTTCGTGGACCATCTAATTGCATCCATGACCACATGAGCACGTGGGAATGCATTAAAATGGTCTGCTAAACATGTCTTAAAGGAGCATAAACCCAAAAATCAAAATCTCTAACTCCCACAAGAATACATACACCATATATGGCCATCAAATGTTTAAAGTCTACACTTCCATTCATTTGGCATCAAGTTTCATACATACATCAAATATTTGGATATGCCACCCATATAGCTACAAAATGGACAAAACTACATATATTGTTGTCAAACTTTTATCTTCCCATTTTTTGGCTTCCATTTCCTTGCTCATTAGCTCCACCTAGCATATTAAGACATTGGAGAGGAGGGAATATGCAATTCAAGTCTTAAAAATGCATGCATGAGTACAATGGGTGACTGATTGAATTACAATTTCTTATTTATAATGTGGTTTGTTCCTTGCAACTATAAGAGAAACTGAAAGTGTGGCTTGATTACGATATGGTTTTTATTGCTGAAATTTTATTGCCTATGTTACCTAATGTAGGAAATAGAGAAAGAAAGAGAATAGGGATGGATAAAAGTTGGATAATGATCAGGAACAGAGCTGATCCAAGGTATATACGAGGAGTGGATAGTTTTCTCCAATGGGCATTTAATCAATCAGGGGTTAGTGATATGATTCGTTGTCCATGCAAAGCATGTAGGAACACAGAGTTCAAGCTAAGACATAGAGTAAGGGAGGATCTATTCAAAAAGGATTTTTGTGAGAGTTACCAAGTGTGGGATTCACATGGAAAACTTCGTCATCGTACCCAAAGTCACCCGCAGGTGGTTGATCAAGGTGTGCAAGAAGATAATGATGACATTATTGAGATGATCAACGATGCATATGGGCATACAGAAAGAGAGGCGGGGACATATGGCTCTGAAGATAATGACCCACCAAATATGCAAGCTAGGCATTTCTTCGAGCTATTAGAGGATGCTAAAACTGATCTGTATCCAGGTTGTAAAAAAGCTTCTAAGTTGTCTTTCATTGTAAGGCTACTTCACTTGAAATGTCTCAACCATTGGAGTAACAAGTCTATGGATGCTTTGCTTAGCTTATTCAGGGATGTGCTTCCAGAAGGAGCACTAGTACCAAACTCTTATTATGAAGCGAAGAAGGTTATTCGAGAGCTTGGATTAGACTATACCAAGATTGATGCATGTGAAAATGATTACATTTTGTATTGGAAGGAGCATGTTGATGCCCAAAGATGTCCTAGATGCAACCTATCCAGATGGAAGTCAGATGGGCATAGAGGCAAGAAAGTCCCACACAAAGTGTTACGCCATTTTCCCATAACGCCTAGGCTACAAAGGCTATATATGGCTCGTAACACAGCTAAAGAAATGAGGTGGCATAGGGATGCACGAAAGGATGATGGTGTGTTAAGACATCCATCTGATTCCATTGCATGGAAGACCTTTGATGAGGAACATTCCGACTTCTCTAGGGACTCTAGAAATGTTCGCTTTGGCTTAGCAAGTGATGGGTTCCAACCTTATGGCAATATGAGTGTTGCACATAGTATATGGCCAGTGGTGTTGGTTCCTTATAATTTACCACCCTGGCATTGTATGAAACAACCATACTTTATGATGACACTTCTAATTCCAGGCCCTAGATGTCCAGGTGATGAAATAGATGTATATCTACAGCCAATGATTGACGAGCTACAACATTTATGGGAGGAAGGGGTGGAGACATATGATGCCCACTCACAATCGAATTTTAGGATGCGAGCAGCTGTATTATGGACAATAAATGACTTCCCGGTATATGGAAACCTTTCAGGGTGGTCAACTAAAGGGAAGTTAGCATGCCCTTGTTGTCATAAGGACACACATTCAGTTTCTTTACGTAGCAAGGTATGCTTTATGGGCCATCGACGCTTCTTACCTATTACTCATCCTTGGCGGCGAAATAGAAAGGCATTTGATGGGAAGGTTCAAACTGCAAGAGCACCTATACCTTTGTTCAGAATTAAAGCACTAAGGCAATTACAAGCATTAGGTAATGTAACCTTTGGGAAAGGACAAAAAAGAAAGCGTGATCGCCCAACCAATGCTTATAATTGGAGGAAGAAGAGTATTTTTTTCCAATTACCATACTGGAAAACTCTCCTACTTCGACACAACCTAGATGTCATGCATATAGAACGAAATGTGTCTGAAAACCTTATTTCAACAGTGATGGGGGTTGCGGGGAAAACCAAGGACACATTAAAGAGTCGGTATGACTTGGTGGATTTAGGAATCAGACAACAGTTGCATCCAATCGAGGATAGGAATAGAGTATTAATGCCTGCAGCTTGCTATGCCTTGTCTCCACATGAGAAATTAAAAGTGTGTAACTTTTTGGCTAATTTAAAGGTTCCAGATGCCTTCTCATCAAATATTTCAAGGTGTGTACATGTCCGTGATCGAAAATTATTTGGATTGAAATGCCATGACCACCACATATTGTTACAAGACATATTTCCAATTGCAATACGCAGTTTGTTACCTAAGGAAGTGTCAGAGCCGATAATAGAGCTAGGTAAATTTTTCAAAAATTTATGTTTTAAGTGCCTAAAAATTAAGGATCTAGAACAACTTGAGACCCAAATTGCACTCATATTATGCAAATTGGAAATGGTATTTCCACCGGCTTTCTTTGATGTTATGGTTCACTTGCCCATTCACTTGCCAAGAGAGGCAATGCTTGGTGGACCTGTGCAATACCGATGGATGTACCCTATTGAGAGGTATTATGTTTTAATATGTATTTTATTCTATCTCTCAAATCTTGCAAATTATTTCTCTTCTCCACCATCTGCCTTCTATGTAGGTATTTACGCATGCTTAAATCTTATGTTCGTAACAAGTCTCGTCCAGAAGGTTCAATTACAGAAGGTTATTTAGCAAACGAATGCCTTACCTTTTGCTCTCGTTATTTAAAGAATATGCCAACCAAATTTAATCAGCCTCCTAGAAATGATGACGGACCCATGGATAATGGTGACAAGTCCATCTTTAACCAAATTGGGAGGGCAAGAGGGCGTTATGAGTCTATTATTTTGCCTGAGATACAGTTCCATCAAACTTGTATGTATATACTACAAAATTGTACAAATGTTTTGCCATTCATGGAGTAAGTTATCACTTCTGTGCCAATCTCTATGACAACAATTAGTTAGCAAATATTTCCTAACTATCACTACTACAATGTAGGGAGTACCAATTGGAGACTGAAACTCAAACTTCAACTATTGAGGACTTTCCCAAATAGTTTTCTACACGAGTAGGTTCTTTTGTTAATATAGTTTACTTTGTTAAGTAGTCTATTTTGAGTTATGAGCTTTTATCCAAATAAGCTGTAATAGAGTATAGTTAATCTATACAGGTTCTACAGTTACGTACACAAGGCCAAGCTAATGACAACCTCATTAGTCTAGCACTTGGCCCAGCTAAAACAGTGCACCGTTTTTCTATTTATTTGGTGAACGGTTTTAGATTTCATACAAGAGATCGTGCTTTAGAGAGGAAAACTGACAATATTGGAGTTCTAGTAAAAAGGGATGACTCAGATGAAGGGAAAGAGTATTATGGCATCTTAGAGGACATATATGAACTTTCATATATTGGGAATAAGAAAGTATATCTCTTCAAGTGTCATTGGTGGGATGTGGGTCATTTAGGAAGAGGATAAAAGGTAGACAAGTTTGGCATTACAAGTGTGAATGTTCGGCATTCATTGGCTACAAATGAGCCATTTGTCTTGGCTAGCTAAGCAGAACAAGTGTTCTATCTGAAAGATATCATTGACACGGAGTGGCTAATTGTAGTGAAGACAAATCCTCGTAACCTCTTTAACCTTTCAGAGGTGGAAGAATGTGAAGAAAGTAGTGAGAATGATGGTCTCCTTCTTGATAAGGCATATCAACAAGATGAAGTCCAATTAAATCCAATTTGGAATGATGACATAGGCATTGACCTTGTAGTCCTCTTGCATCGAGATGATGTTGAACCAGAAATACTAAGCCATACAAGTATACATACTCAAACAAGTGGGCATAATGTAAGGGGTGTGTCTGATGATTTAATTGATGACAATGATGAGATTGGGTCCACTGACGAAGAAGAAGGGGAAGATTTGCTTGATGATGACGATGCGAATGACACTGTGGACACTGAGTGTGATTAATATTAGTATCAATCTTGTTGATCATTTGAAAAATTTATAATTATTGTACAAACATCCCTATTATATGATCAAATGATTGAAGTGTTTGAAGTCTAGTATATTCTTATGTCATATATGTTTTATGTTGTTTACTTTTATATTATTTTACTTCTTTTCTCTTTTTTGTGCTTGTTATGTATGTGTTTTATTGTCTACTTTTATTTGTCATTAATGTTTATTTCATTACATTTTGTTACTTATACTATATTTGGATAAAAGGTAGCAAATGTTAGGTTCTACACGAGGTAGGTCAGGAGGTCGAGGAGAACGAGGCATTGGGCGAGGTCATGGCCGAGGTCGACATAACCCCACTGGAGAGGTGACATCACCTAATTGTACACATAGAGATTTGGTGCTAAGAGATGCACTCTCACCTGAGCATGCACAGGGGGATTTGGAGTTAGGAGATACACTTTCACCACTCCCACCACAGAGAGATAGACAAACTATCTATAATGATTCACCTCCAACACAACGATCACAGGTGCCGAGTAGTTCAGGTATCACTTCATGCAAATAATGTTGTTTAGATTATGTTTTACCATATATATACATCAATGTCTAATTTGTTTTCCTTTTTTTTCCATATGCAGCAGCTTCTTGCAGCACAATAAAGAAGGGTAAGGGAAAATATAAGAGTATATCAGTGGACATGAAGACAAAATATGGTTCAAAAATTAAAGTTTACATCCCTGAGAACTCAAATAGACCTGTTGGAGATAGGGCCCGTGACTTTGCCAACTATTGTGGACATGTGGTGCGAACCACAGTTTCTCTCAGGGATGGTGATTGGGCCAAAATGTATGCCAAATATGGAGAAACTTTATTATTGAAAGTAAAGGTATAACATTATATTTATGGGCCATTTTTCTCTATATAACATTCATAGTGTTCCTCCATCAGTTAATAGGTTTGGTTTCTTATGTTTTATGTAGGATAAATTTGATGTTCGTGATGGGTGCCCTGAAGAGAGATTAAATAGAACTTGTATTGAGACAATGCGACGACTATACCGATCTTGAAAGGCTGACCTACATGCAGATTATGCTAAGTGTGACACAAATGAAGAGAAGGAGGCTGCTCGACCAAGTAACATCAGCCGTGATGATTGGGAGTGGCTGATGCATTACTGGGAAAGTCCAGAGTTCAAGGTAATGTGTTTGCTTTGTTTGTGTTCACATGATTTTAAGGTTTCGTGATTATAATACCATCCAATTATAGGCTACGAGTAGCAGGAACAAGGCAACTAGGGCAAGGCAAGTGACAAAGCATACATGCAGTACCCGTTCATTTGCTGAGGTTGAAGAGTCTACAGTAAGTATTTGTGTTGTACTTGAGTTTATAAACATTTCTCTTTGTGTCACTCCCTCTATGGTAGCATGGATTATCATCCAATGAATATTGTAGAGAGATCCCATCACTGGAGAAGTGGCACCCCCTGACCGAGTTTGGGAACTTCAGCATACCCGTAAGAACAAGGATGGAGAGGTGGAGTGGGTAGATCCCAAGTCACAAGAAATCCATGTAAGTTGCTATAGATCATTAAGCTTTAATTATTTATACCATTTCCTCATTGTTTATGGTGTTTATCTATTGTTATTCCTTTAGGGGCGCATTCAGGAACTAGTTCATGAGCAAGAACTAGAGGATAATGAGAATCCATTAACAGGAGATCAAATTTTGGCCACTGTATTGGGGGAAAGGTCAGGGTATGTTAGGGAAAAAGGATATGGAAAGAAACCGACAAAAAAGAGAATTATGGACTCAATTGAAGTGGATTTGAGGGTTTCAACGAGGATGGAACAAATGCAAGCTGAAATGGAGAAAAAATTACAAGAAGAGAGAGAAAAGTTACGAGAGGAAATGCAAGTTGAAATGGAAAAGAAGCTTCAAGAAGAGCGGGCTACAATGTAACAACGGGTTCAGTCAGAGATTCAAGCTCAATTGGCTAGCCTTATGGCTACCATGCAACAGGTACTTGTAAATTATCTTTTACCTTAATGTTATGTTAAATAATAACAATATATGATTAGTGTTATTTTTTATCAACAGAGACAGAATGCTCCAACCAATGACTCTTCTTGTGGACAAGCTAGGTGAAGAGAAGGTAGACTTAGGTTTTGTTGTTGATGGTCATTTTGATGTATCAATTTATGCCATCACTTCATGTTCTAATAGATATTTCAATATAGGTTCTAACATGTAGGACATTATGAGAGTACTTATAGTTATAATACTAATTATGATATACAATATTAAGAAATTAATGTCTCTTGTGCATGTCAATTAGTATATATATATATATATATATTATTTTATGTTTTTTATTTTTGTTTTAATTTTCTTCAATGTTAATTTAGTTTAAATGTACATTATCTATTATATATATATATATATATATTCAGTATCCTTACCTTTACTGGCGACAAATTTTGCCACTAAAGCTTATTTTTAATATCAAAAACAAAATGACCAAAAGTTGTAACACCAAAAGTTGTTGCTAAAGTTTAATTGCTACAAAAATGCCATCACTTTTACTTTTTTGTAATCATAATTTTTTGTTACTAAATGTCTTTAGTGACAAGTACGAGATTGTCCCTAAATGCATTTAGTGGCAAGAATATGTCGCCACTAAAACTCTTTAGTGGCGACCATATGTTGCCACTAAAAGTCTTTAGTGGCGACTAAAACTATGTTGCTAATCTATTTTCACCGACAATAAGCGTTGTCACTAAAGATTTCCATATAGTGACAAATGACATTAATTTTTACCCATACTAATAAGTCGTTGCTAAATATATATAGTAACGATTTTAGTAATATCACTAATTGTTGTCGCTAAAAGTGTATTTATAGTGACAACCTATGTTGCCACTAAAACATTAGATTTAGCGGCGACATATAATTAGTGGCGACTAAATATATGGATTTAGTAGCGATTGTTGCCACTAATACTCTTTCATTTAGTGACGACATTTGTTTGATATAAATTATAATAAGTTTTAGTGGTGACTATATTCGCTGCTATATATTTGTAGCATCGACTTTTAGTGGCGACACTTTGTCGCGGCTAAAAAGTATTAGCGTTACTGGAGTAGAGTGGCGGAAAAGATGTTGCCACTAAAACTTATTAGTGATGACATTGTAGGTTTTAGTGGCGATTTTTGTCGCCGCTAAAAGTTAATTTTTTTGTAGTGTTACCTAATCGTATGGTGGAGCACCAATGTTCAAAATCTGAACTAGAAAGCAAAAATTTGTCATAAAACTTGCATTGAAATTTAGATGATTCATGTTGCCAAGTTTTGATGTAGTGGTCATGGGATGGGATGTTGTACTTTAATAATTAAACTTTACGTGCCTTTTCTATCTTGAATAATAGTAATTGCAATGTGCATTACTTACACTTTGATGGTGATGGTGGTTTAGTAATATTTGAAGATTGCTGGTAATGTTTAGCTTGCAAAAGGTTGATATGAAGTCAATTGTCTTAGAAGTTAAAAGGCAATCATTATCATTGCACAGGAATTACGAGTGACATTGTCCATATGATCTGGGTCTAACCATATAAGAATTGGCTTATTTATTGTCAATTGAAGTTTGAAATGATACAAATTATTTCTTTAATGTGTTCTTTTGCATCTGTGTTGCCAATCCATTGCTTGTCTATAAAGCCTAAAGAAATTGTAAAGCCTGAACAAATTATTTCTTTATTTTTAGCTGAAATCTATTACTTGTCTGTAAAGCCTAAAGAAATCCATCTCATTTCTGTTAGTTATGTAATTAATTTGCTAACCAATTGTTATATACTTATTCTAGACACAAGTGCTAGACTCATTGAGATTGTGATGCTTATTTCTCATTGAGGCTGTGTCAAGTAATAATCTTAACAATTCCCCATTCTCTTCACAATCTTTGTAAAAATTAATTTGAAGCTTTATGTACATATGTGTGTTTGTATGTGTGTGAATTTTTCTTTAGTGAGAATCAATACTAAGTAGTAAGCCATTTACATAAGAAAAGTTGCTGTTGCTTGGCTTGCCTACCACAGGGGACTAGTAGCTTGTCTACTTTATTTCATAGTACGTTGTTCATTCAATCTTTGCTCCATCTTGTTTTTTCTTTTGTTGTTTTGGAATAATTAACTACTTACTTATTCTCAAAATAATTATTATATTATATAAAACATTAAGATGCAAATGCTTTTTTTCCCATTCATATGGAAAATTGTTCCTTTTGATCAAATTGGAATTATTTTTCTCATGGACTAATAACTGAAATTGTAGCTCCAATTATGAAATTGCTATATTTTCAAGAATCAAAGTGGTTTAATATTACTTGAGTATGTGTTCTTTACATTTGTATGGGTTATAACTCGGAGGTTGCAAAGCAACGTAGAGTGCACTATTTCCTCTGTTTGTGTTTAATATTTTAGATGTTATCATTTATTGTACATCTCTATCACATTAAGTGTCTTCATTGGTGGAGTGATAAGTCTTTTTCAATGTTATTGGAGTTATTAAGAGATGTATTACTAGAAGGAAATATTTTGCCAGAGTCATACTATGATACAAAGAAGATAATTTTTGGATTAGGCTTAAGGTATGAGAAAATTCATGCTTGTCCTAATGATTGTATATTGTATTGGAAGAACAAGACCAAAGATGAAGTGTGTTCAAAGTCTAGTGTCTCAAGGTGGAAAACTCATATTGTTTCAAAGAATAATGCAAATAATACAATTGAGAGAAAAAAGATACCAGCAAAGATTTTGTAATGGTTTCCTTTGATACCTAGGCCAAAGAGGCTTTTCATGTCCTCTAAGATTGCTTCATTCATGAGATGGCATGAAGAGGGTTGCACGAAACACTGAAAGATGCACATCTTGGAAGGATGATGCATATTTTAAAGTCTTAGGACTTGAAAAAGAGAGGATGTGTACGATGTTTAGGAAAAATTCCAATTGCAAAAAGCACTAATGCTAACTCATTGTTAAATACAAGGGTAGAAGCCAAACTTCAAAAAGTTGAACTTTATTGACAAATGTTTTAACCTTAATTCAACAACAGCTTTCTAAAGATGAAGTTAATAGTCTTATTGAGACAGCATCTCGAGAGATTTGATTAAATTTTTCATATTACATCTATGATAAAATTTTACATCTAAATATCTTGTTAATAGAATTTTGATTTTTTTTCCTTTATATATAGGTGTTAGATGGTAACAATGCTCCCAATGGCCATCCAAGATCTTCATCTTCAAGCAATCCTAATGAAAATAATATATCTATACATTAATTGAATTAAAATTAGTGTCTTAAAATTTGGTTATGTTTTACTTCATAATTTCATTTTTAACATTGACATCATTGACTTCCATATGTAGATTGACACCAAGTTTCAACCTTATTCAAAGGGAGCATCTAGGATATGAGCTATGTTGCAAAGCTAGAAGTCTTATGCATATGTGCATTCACCTATTGACTTGACATAGATTTTTCATTTTGGTTTCTTTTATCTTGTAATTTAGAAAAGTATTGTATCAGAGTGGATGATGGACTCCTTTTTTTGTATGAAGATGTTTATTAGAATTTCTTTAATATAACGGAATGAATTTTTAGTTACTTAAAAATTTATTGTGTTTTTATATTTACCTTTCTTTTGTAAATTAAATGAGCACCAATGTATTGAAAGATAAGCTTGAAATGTCAAATGATATAATCATATCCCATAGCCATAGACTCATTATTGTCACTTTAAGGCTCCAGTGGCAATAAAACACCTATAGATGATAGTAGTAAAACAACTATAGATAAAGGTTTCAGTGACATTAAAATATCTATAAGTATAAGTTTTATCAAATTGTCATTATAGGTTTTAGTGACAGTAAAATTTTGTGGGTAAAGGATATAGTGACAATAAAATGTCTATGGATAAAGGTTTTATGAAAATAGTATAATGGGATATAGTGACAATAAAGTATCTGCAGGTAAAAGTTTTAAAATTATATCCACATCTTATGAAATCATAGGTATAAGTTATACCCACAGTCAAAAATCTGTAAAAAGTAAAGTAAATTTGACGAAAATTTAAACTATGGGTATAAATCAAATAAAGCTATACCCATATATTTTTACCCTTTATTCATGAAAATTAATTATGGGTATACGACAATTTTTTTGCAGTGATATGTTAATTAAGGTATGCTAGATTGATAGAAAAATTAACCTAGTTGGATCATCTATATGAGTTAATGATCAATTTACCAGACATCATAGAATTAATTGAGTCTCTTTTTTTTTTTGGTTTTTGTTTGTCTTAAACTGGTTGAGTTTCGAGTCTATTAACTAACTAGCATTACTTTTTTTCAGGACAATCCATTCTTTTAATTAGTGAAAATTAGACTGGAAGTATATTCTAATAAAAATAACATTAAATAGTTTACCCTAAGATTAACTTAAACCATTCTTTGTGAGATCTAAAATCTATACTCATTTAATCAGTTTACAATTATTGACTAGTGTGCTTGCTAATATCTCTAATTTCGCATCAACCATTCAGTTAAGGGATAAATTTCCCTTTTACCAAAACAAAATTGGTATATATTTCACACACACGAGGAAAACTGAAGCACAGTGGCTCCCAATCTTTAAAATAATCAACAAGCGAGGGTTAAAAAATACTGCAGTCCCCGAAGAAATTGGACTGGAATTTTTTATGCAAATGATTTGAACGCAAAGCAGAGTGGATCGAGAACTATGGATAGAAAAGAAAAGCAAAAAAGAAACGTCTGAGTAAGAGAGAGAGAGAGAGAAAGAGATCATATCATTCATCTACGATAGGATGTGTTTCTGGGGACATTTATTGTATAAAGTTGCACGCTAGGCCTTCTTTTCAGCTACCCAAAAATCTCTCTATTCAAACTTTTTTGAGACAGGTGTGACTGGGAATTTGGTAACTTATAGAGACTAGGGATATGTGAATCGATTGCAGTGGCCCTTACAAATTGTGGGTTTCTTTGTCCTTTAATTACCCCTATGTGTGTGTGGGACCCCACCCTGCATTCTCATCTCTTTTTCCTGTCTCTTTCTTTCCCTCACATTCCCACTTAGAAAAAGCTAGAGGTCATGTTTTTTGTTTATGAGTAGGGCATGATCCTCCGTATCAATGTACCTTGGAAGCAACCCATATTTTCATTCCATCATGTGCACTATAAAATGTAGTGTAGTGATAGCTTTTTCTTCTACATGACCATCGAAAGGGATAAAGGGATATTATATTCATCATATATGAGACAGAATCTTGAGTCTGTCAAAGGCATTTGATCCACCTACCATTATAAGGGCATGATTAAATAGCTCAGTTTGTTAGGAGATTTAGAATTAGAAACCTATATTCTGGTACTTATAGTAGGATGCTGGAAGTATCACATCTAATCTTATGCTTGGTGTTTATACTAACAAACACCATTTGACTTGGAAAAAACTTATATGCAGCTTAATAAGTGTATAAGTAACATGTCGACAATTTATCTAACTTCAGCAGTCTCACATCCTTAGCTTTCTCTTAAAACAAAAAACTCTCATATATTATAATTTAATTAAAAAACTTTATAACAAATATCTTAAAACCTAAATGTAACTTTTCTTCTTTTGATAGATGTTGATATATAACCTGTACGTGCCAATATGAATTTGTATATATGAAATTTCCTTTTTAAACAAAACTCAAGTCCACAACTGCTCTTCTTAAGTAAGGTTCTCAATATTTCCTTTTTTCCAGATTTATTATTGCTTTCTCTTGCCGTATGTAAAGCTGAACCTGGCTAGTTGATTATATGCTAAACAAAGAATTAGAAAGATCAACTGATCATGATGAGGGTTTTAAACTCTCAATTTTGCCAGCAAATAATTTGACTTTATGCCATTGGTAAGCTCCCGGCTTAAGCACCTGATCAGCTTGTCTTTTTTATTTATTATTATTATTTTTTAATCAAACCTAAGATCCCGGCTGTAATGTGATCCTTTTTCACAAAATTATGAAGTGGTAAAGGACAAGACTTGCATGCAGTTTTTAAATTTGTGCTAATAAAAGTTTACAATAAATACATAATATATGAATTTTTTTCTTAAATCAGTAAGCATCCCCGTTTTTCCGAAAATATTTTTTTCACATTATAATTTAGTTAAAAATATAATAGTAAACACTTAAATACCTAGATTTTTTCAATTAATTGTAAAATTCAATGTGAATATTTTGTCGTTTTATGACCTCTTGTGGTAAAACGTTGTTATATATGCCTGTTTAGACTTTTGTAACGTGGGGCTGATGTGTTTCAGTTAAAGAAGTCTCTAATTTTCACTTTCCTGCTTTGTTGAAAATGTGCTAGGGAACATGCAAACCAAATAATTCGATCTAGTCCAAAGATGGAGCGTTCATTTTCATAAAGAGTACTAAACATTCACAATTAATCCACAAAAGAGATCCTTTTCTTCTTAGTAGAGAAATCCTCCTGTTCTGTCTTCCTCACTTTTTGAACTTCGAAACATAATGTTCCAATCATGATTCAACCCCGTATCGTTTCTGTTAAAGGATCGGCCTTTGATGACCACAAAATGAGCCTCTCATCATTATCATTTAGTGGTGATCTATTTTTAATTAGAAGAAAGAGATAAAAGGAGTGCTCAAAAGAACAGATATAAGTGCCCCCACTTGATCACATATTATTGGGGGGGGGGTATGTGTCTGTGGCTCACTGTTCTATTTTTTCCTTGAAGCAATCTAACGATACGAAGCCTTTAATCATGAGTAGATGTAAGTGACAAGAGTCGTTAAACTCCTTGAAATAGTATTAATTGAATAAATTTTATAAATCAGCTTTCCGCGAAGTAATAACCTCTGTGACTTAATTTGAGTGCAAAAGAGTTGTGCTAAGTAAGTTTTTTCTTCTCCTCAAAAGTTTAAACTTTCGAGGAACAGTTTGACCGTGCATAATTATTCTGATAATATTCTTTTTAAAATATTATAAACGAACAAGAAAAATATATAGTGGAGGCTAAAAAATATTAGAGGATATACGCAACGCATATATATCCACTTTACTCATCTCATACCCTTTGAACTTAATTTGAAATAGCTTTGCAATTCTAAGGTAATTAAGTTTCAGTTCTTAAGCTCTTCTTAATTTAGCAGGATTTTTTTTTGGGGGTCTTCTTTTAATGCAGTGGATTCTTTTCAGTAGATCCTAGTCTTGGAATCGACGCGATAATGCTTCCAAGATCAAAGCTTCCTCAGTGCTATTAATTTTGTTGTCCTCTTTCATTTTTTTTCTTTTAAATTATGACCTCAAAATAAAGCTTATAATGATTAATATTCACATCGTGCTTCGAATTTTGCAGGGGTCAAATTAATGTTACTACGTGAGGACTCATATGCTTCCATCTTATACAGTTGGATAAAGTTTCTATTCTTGCCTTCCGAGAAACTATTTTGCATCAAATTGAGTTTTTATGTGTTAGAAGCCCAGAATGCAGATTCGGAAAACTTCATGAAAAACTAATTTAGATTTAAGTTTATGAGACTTTGTTGATAAATATTTTGTAAAAATCATCTATATAGCCAATAATAAGTAATGTTATATTTAGTTCATGTAAATGAAATAACAATTAGACTAATCAGTATTTACAATTAATCCTGATATATAATTAATTTCATTATTTGAAACTTAATCTAACTTATTGAACTGTATTATTACCAGTATTTTTAAGAATATAAAATCAAATGATACTAGTTTACGTTAAATACAAATTTTTAAACTTCAATTAATTGTACAATTGCTTCATCTAATTTTCACCATCCATCTACTTAAGTAATAACTCAAAAGTGTTTCAAAGAAACTAAATTTTAAAGAGTCCTATATATATGGTCTCTATTGTTACTATATTTTCCTTTTCTTTTTGAATTTACTCTTTGATTAAAACATTGTTTCCCTTCCCACTATAATCCTTTATCTTATAAACCAGAGGTAGCTACATATTTGTTATTAAACTCGATTACCAATCGAGTTTTAGATTGTATTTTCATATATAAAAATTTGTTAAGCTTTCAAGCTGTCGGGCCATTTATAAAATTGATACACAAGTCGGTCCGTCATCAAGTCTATATGCCACGTGTTTCATGGAATTTGGGCAGCATGAATTGAGTGTACACAAGTAAAAACTCTCATCCGAGTTGGTTATCTGAAGGTAAATTCGACTATCAGTGTCACTAACATCAGATTAAGCTAGCCAGCTAACATATAGACTCTTCTTTAAGAATGTGAGAAGGAAGTACTATAGATATAAATATATTTGCCCCAATAAAACCGCAAGAGATTTTACCTTTTGTATATGCATCAGATTATAAAGTAAAAATTATATCTCCAAATTATAAACCAATGAAAAGAAATAATTAAACGAACCAGCCAAGAGTGTGTGTGTGTGTGTGTGTGTGAGAGAGAGAGAGAGAGAGAGAGAGAGAGAGCTAATCTTGAGTGGTAAAGTAAAACATGAAAGTAAGTGGTCAGAAAGTTACTTATTGAAAGTTCATAATTAAACTCCTGCAGAACATGTCTTCACGCTTCCATTAAACGACAACAAATGATGCTATGAGAATTGCGTAAACAAAATGTGAACACAACTCTGTGTCCATTATAACAGTATATTTCAGTTTTGCTTCCTTTACCTGGTAACACAAATTTTATTTTTTTGGCTAAGTGGGTGGTTGGAAATTATGAGACGAGATTAAGACAAAAGGTGATTGCAGTATGCAGGAGGAAGAGAAGAGAGGAGGCTGAAAAAGAGCCAATAATGCAATGTAGGATAGCAGACAGAGGGTTGCTTTTTGGGTACTTGGGGAATAATATGCTGTCTCCCTACGAGGATTGGCGTGAAGAGAGACTCTGCTTTTCTCTCTCTTTGACAACCTCCCAATATTAATTTAGCTGTACACATTCACATAAATGAGCAAGGAAAAAATTATTGAAAGAAGCAGATAAATATACCACTTTCCCTTTTATCTTTAATTACACTGCTAGCTTCTTTCAACCTTTCTCCTTTTGTACTTTTTTTGAATTTCTGCTGGCCTTGCCTGTCCATTCAAAGGAAGGTGCGTTAAAAAAAAATATTTAGGTATTTAGGTATATATGATTTACAGTATAATTGCATAATCAACAATCAAATTTCACTAAATTAGATGTGCTAGGAGACTCAACTACATGCAATGTGTGTTTAGTGAGTCACTATATAATCACATGATACATTATATACATACTTATTTAAGTATTTTAAAAAAAGAATATTACGCCGATTAGAGTAAAATTTTGAGTTTTGGCTGCCCGATTCTATCATTTGCATGAATAGAACACAGCCACAAGACCTTAATTATCTTCTAATAAATAGAATCAACTACCTTTTTCCTGACTCTTAATAATATGATATTGATCAGCATCCATGCATATTGCTATATGTATATATATATATGTATATATATATTACAGCAGAAGCTAGCAGATGATACTGCAATCTTTCAGCTTTTCGTCCTTTTCATGGCGCATCGATGCAGTTAAAATTCTACCTATATGTCTATTGGCGCCGATTTGTATTTTCAACTGCAAGTCCAGAAGATCGTAAAATGATTATTAAAAAAAAAAAAAGTAATAGTAGTAGTAGTAGTAGTAATCACATATCGGTGATCAGAATACAGTTCATTACAGGAACATATTGACAAAGGAGATAGACAAAAATGCGCTGCAGTGTTAACCGTAAACTGGGGAGAGCAATGAAGTGGAAATAAAAGGTAAGCAAAAGCTGCTTCTTTAAACTAAAACCAAAGGACAATGGAAAAATTAAGAGAGAAAATATACAATTTTAGTCTTGAAAGATGTACCTCTTAAGTTGCCTCTTTGGCCCCTCAATTTTTTTCGATGGTCTGTCAAAGTTTGTAATTCGATATATATTTGTGTTAAATTAGTTTTTAAAGCAGCGGAAGAAGTATATGATTTGGTCCAATAAAAAAATTAACATGTAACAAGTTATTTTACCTAAAAAAAAACCTGTAATAAATTATAAATTTTGAGAGACTAATAGGAATAAATTATAAACTAAGCCTTACAAGCTATATGTTTTAGGGATGAAATTGTGAATTTTTTCCCAAAAAAAAAAAAAGGAAAAACAGCGACAAGAAAGAAGTATAAAGAAGGCAGTGAGGCCTAGTATGATATTTCTAAAGCTTCACTACATGCCCTAAGCTCGCTGTGAAACTCAACTCTCTCTCTCTCTGTTTGTGAATTTGTTTGAGCTTACAAGGGTAACTCCTAATCCTTGAGAGAAGTGGGTGGGGTGGTTGCTTTGGGGTTAAGAAAAGAGAACGAAGGAAGAGAAGTACTGTGCGGCTGTGAAGCAAGCAGAGGGCTGTTTGGGTGGTGTGGGGGGGTGGGGTTTGGGTTCAAGTAATGCGCTCAGGAGGTTGTGGATTGCCGCAGACCCTCACAGCGGAGGCTGCTTCGGTGCTGAAGCACTCTTTGGGGTTGGCTCGCCGGAGGGGCCACGCCCAGCTCACTCCTCTCCATGTGGCCGCCACTCTTCTCACCTTCCGTTCCAGTTCCCTGAGAAGGGCCTGCCTCAAGTCTCAGCCTCACCACCACATGCCGTCGTCCCATCCTCTCCAATGCAGAGCCCTTGAGCTTTGCTTCAATGTCGCCCTCAATAGGCTCCCAACAGCACCCGCTCCTTCCTTCCTCCACTCCCACCAGCCCTCTCTTTCCAACGCTCTCGTTGCCGCCTTGAAAAGAGCACAGGCTCACCATAGAAGGCGATGCATCGAGCAACAGCAACAGCCACTTTTGACTACCATTAAGGTTGAGCTTGAACAGCTTATAATATCTATCCTGGATGACCCTTGTGTTAGTAGGGTCATGAGAGAGGCTGGCTTCTCTAGTACAGCTGTCAAGAACAATCTAGATGACTCTTCAGCTTCTTCTGTTTTCCAGTGTTATAATAGCTCTGGTGGTGTTTTCTCTTCTCCTTGTTCACCTTCTCCCACCAGTGAAATACCTTACTCTTTTGACCGCAATCCTGTTCTGTTTTCTCCTCTGAAGAGAGCCCCAGCAGCGTTCTCTTCTAGTTATAATGAAGATATAAAGTTGGTGCTGGATATCATGCTCAGGAAGAAGAGGAAGAACACCGTGATAGTTGGTGACTCTGTGGGTATAACTGAAGGCCTTGTGGGAGAGCTGATGGGAAGGTTCGAGAGAGTAGAGGTTCCTGATGAGCTGAAGTCAACCCGTTTCATCAAATTTCAATTTGTATCTTCTTCTTTGAGCTTTATGAAAAGAGAACAAGTTGAAATGAGCCTCTCGGAACTGGAAAGGAAGGTGGATTCTGTTGCCTCATTGGGAGGAGGGAGTGTTATTGTGTATATCGGAGACCTGAAATGGACGGTGGAGGATCCAAATCTGAGTGAAAAAAATAAAGGATACTCTCCTGTTGAACATCTAGTTGCGGAAATAGGAAAGCTATTCTGTGACTATGGAAGCAGCTCAAAGGCTTATAATAATAAGGTATGGCTAATGGGCACAGCAAGTTGTCAAACATACATGAGGTGTCAAATGAGGCAACCACCTCTTGAAACCCACTGGGCTCTGCAGGCTGTTCCTGTTCCATCATCAAGTGCACTAGGTTTGAGTCTCCATGCTTCCAGGTAATCTATCTCTTAATTGCTCAGTTCGGTTGCTCTATTCTAATGTCAAAGAAAGGGAAAAGAAAATGTAATCATTAGAAAGTTATCTTGTGATATCGCTACTTGAAGCTTAATTTGTTTTTCATTTTGTTGCTGATCAGTACATACTGTCAAAAGTGTTGTTGTTTGGTAAGGACAGAAGCAATGCAGGGCCTTTTCTGCTTCCCTTTGTTTGGTCAGTATGTTACTTCTTGACATTACACGTTCACACGATATTTTGGGAGAAACTATATTTTACTAATAGAAATTAAGAGTGGAAGAGTTAAAATTTTTGTAAATGTCTTGTGGCAAACGTTTGAGTTTCACTCAGTAAGGGCTCATTATGGTAGATTTTGTAATGAATTACTCTGACAAGAATCGATCATGTGAGATTCTGAAGCAGAACATATTCAAAGATATCTATTTGTCTAATTTTGGATGTTTATTGGAGGTTGTGCAATGAATTTGTAGTGTCCTTGATTCAAAGCCCTTCAATGACAAGGAGGAGCAGGATAAGCTTACTTGCTGTGTAGAATGTGCCTCCAGTTACGAGAAAGAAGCTCAGCTGTTCAAACCAGGCCAGAAGAAACTGTTGCCTTCCTGGCTTCAGTCTCACAGCACCGAAGACCATCACAAGGTAGCAAATCTCATTTTGAGCAAAACACTCCCTCTAAATTTGGACTAAAATAAAAATATCAAATCCCAATTGAAATTCACAAGAAGAGATCACATGCTCTTAATGTTTGACTTAACTTTCTGTTGAACTAGATTTTATTTCAATCTAAAGTTTAGGTAAATTTCGTTACATTTTAAAGTTTATGTATCAAATTGGTAATTAAGCTTTAGTCGAGAGGCTAAAATAGCATTTTTTTTTTTCTTGAAATTAAGTCCTTTAGAAGATTAATTTATTGAGAAGTAGTGGTTTATGGATAACTTCATGTTTTCAGGGTGAATTAACCCAATTGAGAAGGAAATGGAATAGACTATGCCACTGTCTCCACCAAAGCAAGCATTCTAAGAACCACTGGAACAACACTCCCAACAGCAATCACAGTTCAAATGCAAAGATCTACCCTTATAGTTCATCATACCCCTGGTGGCCAGACCAAGGTAGTAATAGTATCACAACAGATTCAAGTTCCATATGCTTCGCAGACTCCATCGCTAAACCCAGTTATAGTAGCTGCAATCTTGAACCTCGATTTCGGAGGCAACAATCTTGCACCATTAAGTTCAATTTCGGCAACGAAACTCAAAAGCACAAGGCAACTGAGCCGAGCTTGGATTCTCTCAAGGGCACGGAAGGTAAAGAAGTAAAGATTACTCTTGCTCTTGGAAATTCCTCATTCGGTGATTCGGGGAAAACGGCGGAAAATATAACTGATCATACAACACCACTGCGACGAGCTCATATTTGTGAACTATTGCAGGAGAATGTGCCATGGCAGTCTGAAACACTACTTTCTTCAATAGCAGAGACCTTCTTCGTTGATTCAAAATCAGCAAAGCAAAATAGTAGTTCTTGGTTGTATATGCAGGGAAATGACTCTATTGGGAAAAGAAGATTGGCACGAGCTATCGCAGAATCAGTTTTTGGCTCACCTCATCTCCTACTCAACTTGGACGTGGGAAAGAAGGAGACTGTAGTATCCCCACACTCTCAAATGCTGAGCAGAGCATTGAAGACCCATGAACAGCTTGTCATATTAATAGAAAATGCTGATTTTGCAGATGCCCCGTTAAAAAAATTCCTTATGGATGGATTTGAAACAGGAAAGTTTGGAGATTTCAGCGCAGAGGAGAAGTCAGGACAAGCAATATTCATATTGACTAACAATGGCTCCTCGAAAGAACAGAGTCAGGACGACTCTGTGGTCAGCTTGGTGTTGCAAGTAATCAGTGAAACCAAACTTAGTTTGCACCACAAGCGGAAGGCTGAATGGGATTTGCTGACCAAGTTGAAAAGACCCCGAATTGAAGAGAAGGAAGAGGTGTTGTTTTCTGAACAAGGGAACCGTAAGAAAGACTTTTCAAGACAATCAAGCTTTAACGCACTTGATCTGAACATAAGAGCTGACGAAGACGATGATGATAGGGAAGACAAGGCAGGGGGAAGCAGTCCCATTTCAAGCGATTTGACACGAGAAACAAATGTGTTTCTTGACTCAATTGAGAATCGCTTTGTGTTCAATCGAAATCCAGGTCGGGACAAAAGGGAGATGGAAACGTTCTTTTCATCGAAGATCAGAAGTTGTTTTGAGGAGGTTTGTGGGAAGCAATGCTTGGAGAATTTTAGTTTAGAGGAGAAGGTGATAGAAGAAATGAGTGTTGGGTGTGGCTCTTTTACTAACAGCTTGTTTGAGAAATGGCTGAAAGACATTTTTCAATCCAGCTTACAAGCGATTAACTTGGGAGGAAAAGAGGAGGGTATAGTTTTTAAACTCTGTTGGGGTGGTA
The DNA here is from genome assembly GCA_026724425.1 of Erythrophleum ivorense. Lineage (NCBI taxonomy): Eukaryota > Viridiplantae > Streptophyta > Magnoliopsida > Fabales > Fabaceae > Erythrophleum > Erythrophleum ivorense. The sequence goes on from JAIUCV010000005.1 coordinate 44,171,839, forward strand.
AAGGAGATAGGATTTTGGATAGTGGATTCATGAGTTCATGTCTGCCCAGAAATATCCAGGTCAATTACTCCAAGGATTGACTGACTCTGGGTAGTGAAGGTTTCCTATAAAATTAAGCATCCACAAGATGTAAACTGGAAGTACTATAGCTTTGTGTAACTGCTAATTTTCATAATGGCATGTTTGTTTTCCTTCTACTTTGTGCCTTACAACTATTAACCATTGACTAAAGTCTCATTTTGGTTTCACATAGATAGGGATTTTTCAATTTTATCCCTTATAAATATTCCTTTTCAAAATAGTCCGTTACATATAAAACCATTATAAATTAAGTTGGTCTATCTCTTTGCCAACCATTTAAAAATTTAACCAAAAGTGTGATGTGTGGACCGTTAAACACTAACAAAGAAGCATTAAATATCAAGTTAGCCTACTAAAACCTCATTTTTAATCCTTTAAAAAATGAAGGTTTTTTAGTTTGGCATGTCATAATTGTGTTGTTCTCAAAATAATTCCTTGTAGATGAAACCGTTATCAAGTTGGTTTCTTCAAGTGCCAACCATTTAAAAACAAAACAAAAAAGTATAATGTGGACTATTAAATATGATGTGTCCACATTAAATGACAAGGTCAACTTACTTTTTCCCTCTTCCTCATAATCAAAATTGTGTCTTTAGGAGGGTTTTTTGTTCTTTTTTCTGTTCTTAGCCTTCTATTGATTGGCTAAAATAAATACCAATAAACAACAAAAAGCACTGTAGCTTTTGGGGAAGAGGTTGAATGATTTATATTTTGAGGTTAGATGAATGTTTCGGGGATGATGGAGGCTTAGGTTCTTCAAAGTACAAAAAGGGATAATTCTTTGCATAGTAGTGTTATGTGAATTCAAGAAATGGCGTGAGAATTTTTCAAAAACAAGGGGAGCTCTTGGATTTTTTCTAAGGAAGCAAATTTGAGAGGTTTTTCAATTGGGGTTTTTGTTGCCATGGAAGTTGTTACAAACCAAAAGAAATGACAGAATTAGTTGACTTTGTATAAAGATATTTCTTTTATAGAAGTTTATTGATCAATTCTAGAGGCTATAGTATATCTCACTATGTAAATTTCTAAGCATATTTTATCCTTTCCATGAGCTATAAAATTAAGAATATAAAAAAGAAAAGAGGTTGTGGCATCGCAGGATTAGGGCAAAAAGCAAAAAGAAGCAGAATATGGGTATTTGCAGTCAATCGATAGAAGATCAAGACAAAAAAAAATTCCAAAATGCATAATTTTGATTATGAGAACAAAAGGGGCCAAAAGCAGGCAATAATTTTGATTATGAGAACAACGGGGGCCAAAAGTAGGCTAACTTGACATTTAACATTGGCACGTCAGGTTTTATGATCCACATCATACATTTTGTTATGTTTTTAAATGGTTGGAACACAGAAGAACCACATGGCATATAATGTTACCATGTTGTTTAACAATCCACACCACACTTTTGGTTAAATTTTGAAACAGTTGACACAAAGAGGGACCAACTTGATAGTGATTTCATCTATAATGGGCCATTTTTAGAATAATCATCTATGAGGGACCAAATTAGAATTTTAGTTTATCAAAAATTTCTCATTGCCCCTACTTTGTAAAATTTTTGTAATCCTCGAGATGTTGAATTAAAGTTTGTCACTCCTTTAACAAGCCTAACTAAAGGAGAAAAAGATGTCTTGTACAAATTAAATTTGCTTATTTTTAAATAAACTAAGTCAATAATAATTATCCATGTGCATTTTTTTTGGTTAATTTACAAATAGGTTTCACTTTTACTGTATGCACATAATTGGATTTTGAAAAAAGATAGATAAAATTTTTTAAGCGTTTTCAATCACCTTCTTCAATAAAAACATAACACAAAAGAAACTTTAAATAACTTAATATTATAATGTTAAACTACTAAAAAAATTATTTATCATTTTTATTAAAAAAATTAATAACAAAAGCCTAAATTTTAGACATAAAGTTTCACCTTTGAAACATCCCTTCTCCAATCCAATTAACCCTTACAAATGAGGGTAGCTTAGAATTGATAGATTGAACACTAAATCAAACTAAGCACCAAATCAAACTAAACAAAAGATCTCTTGTTTAGTAATATACCAAACTAATTATGTACTTGTTATAGGTATTACCTGGCCCTAAGTGTTTGGATCAATCCAATCTAGTCTAAACCCAATTTTAAAAGGTCTAAGACACTTAACAATTACCATTCATGGACCTTCATTCATGGCTAATTTCCATCCAGGTAAGCTGAATATATATCACAACAATATTTGCTTAACTATAAAACTCTATGAATTTCAATTAATTTTAAATGCTTAGACTCTCTGATATGAATGTCACTTATAATTAACCTAGTATCATAGACTAGATGGTATGAACCATCATTAGTCATCCATAAGCATGGGCAACAAAATGGATCTCACATCACATAAACTCAATTGTAATATTATTACAAATTTAATATTAACGTCATTAATTAATAACTCATAATTGAAAAAAATTAAAGAGCAATAATTAATCTAACCAAAGAACAATAACAACAAAGACAATCAGAGCAAATACATAATTTAAATGATAGAAGCATAATATAAATTATCACAGCAATCCTTATATCAATGTTTTATATATAAGTCTTAAACTAATACAAAAAAAAATAAAAAATATAAATTAGAGAGAGAGAAGTGATACATTACTTAGGATAGATATCTTAAACAATTGACTACAGGAGATTATAAATCCTCAACTTTGCTTAATTCCTATAGGTTTCTAAGCATCATTAGCAATTTGGCTCATCAGAAACTCACTTCGACAATGTAGCAACACTCCACTAATGTCTCTTCTTATTTTTCATGTCATAAATGGGGCATTTATAGGCCTAGGAAAGAGAAACATACATTAATAGAATTAAATATGATTTTACCTTGTATTGCAACTGTTAAAGACATATTTCCATAAATGCACAAGTTCCTTAACATTTATAGCTTCCAAAGTTCCTTGATTAATAAGTGCAAAAATCCTTCACAGTGGCTACAAAGGTGTCCTGCTTAGAATTTTTCTTTCTCAAACTATAGTTGCACAAAATCCCTTTAATGTAGTTATGCAAGACATCTTTTTAGGTTTTCTAACTTTTTTACTTAATAGCCGTGAAACATCCACTTATCATAGCTACGATCTTCCTCTAGTCAACCGTTATTGACTTGTAGCTAATCTTTTCCTTACACAAATAATTATATCCCTAATTAGACTCATTTATTTAATAATTAACTAAAATATTTACACAAAAAGTAAAAATGAAGAAAAGCTTAAGAAAACTGTAATATTTAGTTTCTTCGTAAACATACGAAACTCACCAGATATAAAAGGAAGTTCCCCGAATAGAATAATTTGAGATCAAATAAAATTAGAGTAATAATTTATACCTCAAATAATGAGAATCCAAGATCAGAGATGCCCTAAAAATGAAGCCAAAATAATCAAACAAAATTCAACAAAATTGCAGTGACATTTTTGTAATTTTGGGTACTTTTAAAAACCTCAAAGGATAAATTTTTAAATAAAAAAATTGAGTTTCTCGGGGTTCTCAAAGGTTCTAAAAATCATAGAAACCCCTAGAATAGTTTAAACCCCTCCGATTTATGTTTAGAGCGTCGGTTGATTAGAACTTTGACCAGTTCATTCATGAATGTTTTAAATCCAATTTGGATGAAACCAAAAGCATTTTATGAATTAGAGGACCTAAATTTTATGATGAAAAATATGATTCTAAAAAAGGAGTGAAAATAAACCTAAACGGAGCAAATAGACATATAGGGATAAAATGGTTATTTTGAAAAATTATAAAAGAAGTTTTTTAAATAAGATTATACCTCATCATCTTTTTCAAGCTTCCATTTTTAAAAATTTAGAGAGCTATGGCATGACATTAAAAGGGGGAAGAGAGAAGAAGATTAAGCTTTTATTTAGGTAAGTAAACGACCTCATTTTATCCCGCGTCAGTTAGAAAAGTTGTTCCTCCCTCTAAGAGTTCTCTAATAATGATTTTCTTTTCTTAAAAACTTAAAGATTTAGGTCTGAACAAATTCCAAAAAGAACTCTTTTTAAGAAATCAATCGTGGAAAATAATCTACATGAAGAGAGCTTCATTTTAAGGTAAGACTTTACTTGAAATACTTATAAAATCTTGTGTTTCTAAGCCATTTAAGCATCGGCCTAAAGAGAGAAAGTGAGGGGGAAAGTTTTTCTTCATGTGTTCTTGATGGAACCTAGGATTATGGAGTGTGAGAATTAAAAATATACAACTAGAATTGAAAAAGAAACTTTAGAATGTAAGTTATAGAATTTAGAGATTTGGTTGCACTTTGGCAAATATGAAGCCTCCTAATGATAATTTAAGTTGTCTAAGAGTATGAATGAGTTCTCAAGACACATAGAAAAGCCTCATATATGCCATTTCCTTAAAGGAAATGAAGCAAACTCCATAGGTATACAAGATAAGGGGTGGTCTCAGCTAAAGTAGACCCATGTACCTAAGGAGTGTTTTAAATTGTTCTAAGGCTAGAAACAGACTAAATGTGATAAATGAACATCAAAGGAGGCCTTGGAATAAATTTAGAAATCATGGGTTGTGAGATGGAGGTGTAGGCTCCATAATGAAACATAAAGAAACAATTTATAGTTAGGCTCCTTAAAATGAAATTGTAATAACTCCAAAGAGTCTAAATAAAGTTAAAAGACTTAGATTGAAAGAGAAAATGGAGTTAAGATCATAAATTCTAATAGTCATTCATTATGCCTTATATGGAAACATATTGGAGCCATATGAGAAAGTAGCTTTGCATAAAGTTTGTATAAGGCTAAATCTTGTTTCCATAAGTGATTCATGTCTCATTTGATGTGTATAGGCCAAGAAAATCAAGTGCCACCTAATTCTATGAGCTTGGCTAAAAAGGGGAAGAAGAGTTCAAGAGAAAAGTGTTACATTCTTACTCAAAGATAGCTCTCTAACTTTTCTCTCATGCATGGTTTGGATGTTTATTTGTCTTTAAATACTTGTATGTATGTTCAAATCATGAGAAATGTTTCTAGCTATTGCTTACAAGCTATGGTACCATTATACTTCTTGAAATGTATTTATGTATACAATATGGCTTAAATGGGTTTGGTTGTACCAAAAGTCCCTAAGTAAAGGTGAGAATGAGCCAAAAGTCCATAGAAATGGGTGAAACAAAGCCAAAAGTCTCAAGAAGAATGAGGCTAAGTCATAAGTCCCTTGAAAGTGGGTGAAGCAAATCCAAAAGTCTCAAGAAAGATAGGTGAGGCTAGACTAATGACCTTGAAAGCTTATATTTGCCATGTATGAGTTTATGTGACAAGGAAAATATTTTATGTATGCTCACAAATAACTTGAATGTCATGCATGCATTCTTTGACATGTATATGCATCCATTATATATGTTTGAAAGGGTTAAAAGTTATTGGGATTTTTTGAATCTCACTCTTCATCCACATATATCTAACTATGTCTAGGTGAGCTAAATAGACTAAGGAATGGAGGCCAACAACCTTGAGAAGCAAGACTTTGACAAAAAGATAGAGAAATGTGCTTTATATTTGCATTTTGATGTCAAAAATTGTAACCATGAGATGTATATGTAACGTAAACCATTGAACATGTCCAAATGTATGTAGATATGGTATATGTATCAAGCTTGGAGCCAAATGAATGTATATGTTAGATATTGACATTTTAGCACCCTTATATGCATGTGTATAAATGTGAGTGGCATGGTGAGAATGAGTTCCATGATGATTTGGATCATTTGGCATGCTTTTATATGTTGCATTTATACTTTTAGATGTGCCCAAGTGGCTATAGGATAAGAGGAAAGGCTTTTGGTACATTGAGATACCAAATTAGACTTAAAATTAACCATTATGTGTGCTGAACCAAAGTCTAGGCAAATGAGTGTGTTTTTCTATAAAATTTGGCCAATAAGTAATCTCATCTAAAAATTTTCATAGAGCTAAAGAGCACCTAATTTGGAGCTCTAGAGAATTTATTATGATTTTTCAAAGTTGGCCAAATTATGCATAAATAGTATGTACACTGTTCATATAATCAGTTGATGTTTCTGTGTCACACGTGGGCCAAATAAAGTCTAATACTTATGAAATTTTAAAGGTATAAACTAAATATCATAATATTTTCATAGCCATCAAGATCACTTGATTTGAAGTTCTGTAGAGGAAGAATCAAATTTTTGAAGTTGCATGATAGTACCAATAACATAACTCAACCTTTGATACTATTCTATGCTAGTGCATTGATTTGAAATTATTTTTAGTTATTAGTTAATATCTAGAGCTTTCTAGAATTGTATGGTGTGCTTGATTTTAATTTTTTTAGGATTAGTTATAAATTTTCAAAATTCACACCAAAAAGCTGTGACAACAAACCTAAGAGCAACTTTCCATTTTTCTAGTGCATGGCTTCAAACCCAAAATGTATGAGATGAATTGTGATGTTTATGGATGAAAAATAATATTGATGAGTTTATATGGTCCCTAAAGCTATGAATAATGTTTATGACCTCCTAATTATACAATTCTCCATGTGTGAAAGTGTATGTTTTCTTACAAATCTCCTCTAACATGCATGGAATATGTTGAGATAGCTTATAAGATAATTGTTTGAGAACTAAGAGGTTAAGGGATTACAAAAACACTAGAAAATCTACACCAAAAAAACTAATGTTAACCCCCTAAAATGAGTATGAAAATATAGGTATAATTAGGACTCATCAACCATTGCACTTGAGATCAACCTTCGTAAATGTAACAACACACTAACAGAAAGAAGATGAGGTAGAAGTTGTAGGACATAAGAAAATAGAAGATGATGTAGATAAAGCAGAGAAGTAACACAAAGATGAATGTGACTATAGCAAAAAAGTCTTAAAAGTACTAGCAAACAACCTTTCATATCCCATAAATTCTCAGATTTCGATTTCCTACAAACATTAAGCAACAACATCACCAACATTAACCACACGATAGCTAAGGCACATGCACTATTTGAAGTTTGCCTAACTTAACACTTTTCTAATAGACTTAAAGGAAGTGTCATGGGTGCTACCTAGCCATAAAAGTTTAGATAAACCCAACCCAGTCCAAGCCCAATTTTAGAAGGCCCAACGCATTCAACAATTACCATTCCTTGATCCTCATTGAAAGAACTGACAAAGCAAGTTGCCAAAGTTGCATTGAATAGAATGATTTTAACACAACAAGCCACCTACTCAGATTACTTCTACAGCTCCACTAGCGCGACTTAGTTTGATTGTCATCATCATCTCACTATCTTTTAAGCTTATAAATAGAGACCCTCACAACCACACCAGGGGGCATATGATGAGAAGGAAACATATAGCCATCTACTACCTTACAAAGCCTAAGAATCATAATCTTAGCTCTATCTAGCCATGGAATGACAATCGTTTTAGACCGCTTAATATAAATTATCTTCTCTTTATTGTCTCTCTCTTTCTCTCTTTAATCATTAATCCTAATCTACCATTATAAACTACAATTCCCTAAAGACTAATTTCTAATCATCCAATGAGCAAAGATAGGAAACAATATTATATATCTATCATTTGGAAATAATTATTTTGTATTTAAAAATAATGTTAATATTAAATATAATTATATAATTTAATATATGATTAAATTGCCATTTACAGCTTATAACAACTTTAAAAAAATTTGTTATTTTTATGCATACATTATAATTTAAAAGGCTTATTAAATATGCTTTTATTCAAATTACATATGCATTTTAAGGTATTTTAATTTTAGTTAAAGGTATCTATATGCAATTAAATATGAGTTCAATACAATTGGACTATTGAATACTAAATTGCTCTCCTCTTAGTTCAATAGTGAATCCAAATTATAGAAATGTTGCCAAATTTTATTACTATTATGTGGATGATAATCATAAGTCATTAAAGGTGATGCATTGAAGCAATGTTGGATAACCTTCCTATGTAAATTAATTTCAAATCATAGTAAGAGAATTCAAACACATGTATGATAGTTAGAACATCAAATTAAAGAGGTGAAATGAGTAGGAAATACTTGATTAAGTCATCATAACAAAATATGATTGATCACACAAAATAGTTAATTTTGGCTAGGTCTTATACTCTAATACCTAAGTTGAATAATGCTTTTCAATGTGATAAGCATACATATCATGGTTAGAAATAAGACCTAGCTATTATTTTATGTAATCTTACTCGACTCTCTCATTACAATCTTCAATAAAGCCCAATAACCTACACGCTTTTAACTGCTAATAAGACTTATATTATACCGTATATTACAACTCAATTACCATATAATCACGTAACAAATTAGACCTATAGTATATCTTAATGGATCATAAATCAATCTATTATTTTATATAACAAAAATAAATCAATTATTATAAGCCCACATTTAGAAAATTTCCAACATTCTTTCACTTGTACACATTAATTGTGTTTTAAATTAAATTCATTTTATTTTAGAAAATGACTCTAATGTTAATAAAACAACAAAATCATATATGCATACTTCTATTTTTTTAAAAAAATGAACCTAAGATAATGTACAAAATCCAATCCAATCCAACATAACAATTAATATGAGATAATTGTGAATTTTATGTACTTTATTGACATGAGACCAATCCATAGTCATACATGTTAACAATTATATTGACATGGATGTAGTGAGGAATAACTTTTAAGAGTGATCAACAATGTTCTATTTTTTATCAATCCTTTATATGATTTTTTTAATGTTTTTATGCTTAAATTGCAAGAGACCTCATATCACTTAAATAAGCTTGTATATAACTTTATCTCAAGAATACTATATAATGCCAATAGAGAAATATCATAACAAATACAACTAAGGAGATACATGTTGTATTCTTGTATCTTTGTACAAGCAAAGTAACTATATAATAATGGTCATCAATAAAACACATCAAATAGATGCAAAATCAAACCATATTAAGAATGTAATAAAATAGTCAAATAATATCCTTGTAGTCACCATGTAAATGCAAAATGCATCAACTCCCACTAACTAAGGAGATCAAAAGACCCAACAAAAACTTTCTGTATCTTCAACATATTTCTTAAACTATATGGATTTTAAAACTTTGATTAGAGAATCAACCTGTAGTTAGTGAAATTACAAATATCTATTCCATAATTCTTGCCAACCTAACATGGCAAGAGGTATAATCATCCTTACAAATGAGTTAGAAGTATTTTAGCAATAGAAACCTTTAGTTAGAAAAGTTGCAAACATGTATTCCATGAAAACAATCTAACATAATTTTAGAGCTCATAATATTATCTCTTGACTACAAATATCTCTAAGAGAAATATATATAAATGTAATAACAGAGTATTATTAATACAACCATATTAAAACTATCAAATTTTAGTCATAGATAAGCTAAACTCATAGCTTTCTCAAATATCACATTGTGTGAAATCCAATTATGAGTGTTAATTTAACAACTTTGACCATCACATACAAACATCCATAAATGAATTATTTTGTAGCCAAGACAAACAAAGTCCTTGTGAGTTTAATATTTTTAGTACTTTACAAGTATCATAAGATTGCTATTGTAATTTTTTTTTTTCAATAACTCACTCTAGAATTACTCAAGTATTCAAATTGACTGATTGATAATATGGGTAAAATGCTAACATACCTACTTAATCACATGACTAGCTATTAATGTTACCAAAACAATGTAACCTATTTTACCCATCATCAAGAACTTTGAACATGTTAAGTCTTTATTCTCTTTAAAAGGACACATATTGGCATTAGAAATAAGATTGTAAATTTGGTGTAGATGTAATTCACTTTTACTCATCTTAGGTAACAAATATTCAATAATATCCATCAAACCATATGAATTTATTAAGGTAGCAAGAAAATATTTTATCAAACTAAAAGACCTTAATAATTTTTAAATAAAGTTCACTAGAACACAACATTTTAATAATGTATTGCTTTCCTTAGTCTCACAAGTCTTGAGATGTTTTAATTGACTGTTAATGGAGTGACTAACATGGGATTATTATCAATATGAAAAACAAATGAAGCTACACAATTAATATATTGTCTAAGAGTGAATTACACATAGGAATTACCATGATAATAAAATATTTGTGCCATTATGAATCATGGATTCCATATGTTTTTTTAAAAAAAGAAACATTAAAATTCATAGAACTCTTGATGCACAACAGCTCCTAAAGTCCACGAACATTAAAAAAATTCAAAATGCATATAGTCGCCACAATATGATTATTAAAAGCTATATAATTACAACCTTGGGCCAATGATTTGCTATCATAGTTTTTAATGAAAATTCTATGAATCTTTATGAATGAGTCATTTTGATTACAAACATTCATATTAACTCATAAAATAATCTTATATTAGAATGCCACATTACCTAAATTTAATTGCTTGTGATGATTATCAATCAATCAACAATAATATATGATATACATTGCTAAACCATGACATATAGTAGCATTTAAGTGGCATAACGTAATATCTTTCATATACTATAAGATTTCTTTAACGTCATGAATTTTTCAATAATAATAAATAATTTAATTATCTAAAGTTAAATATAATATCTTTAGAAATTCACATGGTTTGCCAATGTAGTTCAATTTACTACAAAGAAATTAGAATTTTTCTCGCAAAATTTGTGCAGCAAGAACTTTTCATGGACTTTATCCCATATTATTGTGGCAAATTCTCAATTTTGTTGGTAAGAACCTTTTGAGAAAGTTCTAATAGAAATATTTGACAAAAGTGCTGTAGTACAGTGAGAATGAAGCGCTAACAATTATTGTGCAATTTTTTTATGAGAAAAAATTTAATAAATAATTTTTTTTTAATTCTCACAAAAAAATATTGTAAGAATTATAGAGAAATAAACTTTGATAATTCTTTTTTAATGTTTTCACGACAAAGTTACTGTAATATTAAAAAAATTATAATTTTTTTATTTTCACAATAATTTATTGTGAGAGTTTCAAAATTTTTTATAAAGGTTAAGAGAAAAAATATGTTTTAATTCTTATGGTAATATACTATAAAATTAAAAAAATTTAATTTTTTTATTCTCATAAAATATTTTAGCAATAATGGTGAAAAAAATTGGAAAGTAATATGTTAAGTAGATTTTTTTGGGGTTAAAATTTCAAAATTTTTTGCAAAATCTAAGAAGGAAAATGTGTTTAATTCTCAAGAAAAAAATTTCATGATTCTCAACAAAAAAATTTTGAGAGAATTAAGATAAATAATAGGAGAAATATGTTTTAATTATCATAGAATTTTTTTGTGAGAATTAAAAAATTTCCTCACATAATTTTTTATGGGTATAATTTTTTTCAACTCTTACAAAAAAATATGTTAATTAAAAAAATAATTTAAAAAATTATAAAAAAATTTTAATTCTCACAAAATATTTTAATAAAAATAAAGAATCGGAAAGCGCCCCTCCCCTGCAGGGTGCAGCTTCTCTCCGGTCTCAACTCTCTCTCATTTGTTCAGTTCCAAGCACAGAGCTCCTTCTCAATTTCTTTTCTTTTTTAAAAAAGTAAAAACAAAACAATAAAAAAGAAAAGTTATACCAGCTGCAGCAGGAGAGAGTGTACCGGAGAGAAACCTGTGCACCCCCCCCCCCTCTCCTTTTTTCTCTTTCTTTCCCCTGCTTCATTTCGCAAGACCCAAGCTTCATCTTCCCAGTTTTCTCATCTTCCTTCATTTGAATTTTTCCGCCATTTTCAGTGACATTTCCCGGTTTGAATATTTCGCAAGTCCAGTTTCATTTCAAACCCCCTAAAATTTTCGCCGTTTTAGTCCGTGAAGAAGGAATCCCCAACATTTTTCCGTAATCTCCTCTGCTTCAATCCATTTTTACTTGCTTTTCTTCCAAATTTCTCGTCCCTTTCAGTTAACAACGAATCGATTACCGTCGCTTCATATTTCAGTCCGCGGTTTCAATCGAAACCTTGCTCTTTTTCACTTCCATCTGGTCAATTCCTCAACTGAGAAGAGCGATTGAGAGAAGAAGGAATAGACTGGTAATCGAGAAAGAGGAGGTGCAAGCGATTGAAGCCTACACAGCGTTCATATAGGTAATCTCCCCCACTCGAATCTCAATTCAGCGTTTTTAAAGATTTTGGCTTTGTGTAGTTTCCGAGTTTAGTCCATGTGCTATCAAGTGAAAATTTTTAGTTAATTCTTTCTTTTTCCTACTTGTATTGGTGCTGAGCGAAATCTTTGTCAATGTAAATTTTGGTATTATATTGTGGGCACATTCCGGTAGTGTTCGGTTCTATTTGAGGTCAAGTCTCAGTCTCAGTAAATTGGGAATATAGTTCGCTGATTGTGTGTCGATTCGCGTTAGAATTCAGCTGTTGGGTTCCCCTGATTCCATTATCTTTTGGGTTAGCATGTTGCAAAGCTTTCGGGAAGTTGAAGGACGTTATGGGTTCTAGCCAAGTGCCTATTTTAATAGCCAGTAAGGTTAATGGTCTCACGTTTTGCTATATGCGTGGATTCATAGCCTTAAAGTGATAATATGCCATTTTTTAAAACTAATCATTGCCTTAAAAATTATATGCATATATATATATATATATATATATAGCCTTCATCTCTTCAAGTTCGACTTTTATATAGCCTTAATATATAACTTTATATTAAACTGCTTACAATATTGAAATTAATTCATTGCTATATGCTCACACCTCAAAAGTAGCATTCGTAGCCTTAAAGTCTAGACCAATCTTTTATTTTCAGACTTTTTTACATTCAGCATTCAGGATATACTTTTTTACTTTCTTTGTTTTCTTTATTAACAGTGACTTAACAAATAAAAGCTGTAATGCTGGATCACAAGTGTTGATCTGTGATGCTTAAAGAGGTCGAAGTAAATGTTAAAGCTAATATGTATGCTTCGGTGAATTCCCAGATTTTAGCCATTTTTTAGTAAGAAAATAAAGTGTATGGGGGTTAGTTTTGGTGATGATGTTTTAAACAGATTAATCTAAATATTTGTTGTTTTTATAAACTCATACTTTAATTTCAATTCTGAGGCTGTTGCAAAGCTTCGGGGAAGTTGAAGGACATTGTTGGTTCTACCCAAGTTCCTGTTTTAATAGCCCTTAAGATTAATGGCCTCATGTTTTCTTGGTATGGGAATTTAAGTTACCATGTTTCCCAGCCTTTTCCTTTCTTTTTGTTGTATTATAATAATTACTAATTGCTGGATTCATAATTGGTTAGCAGTGATGTCACAAAGTAATCTTTGATATCCGAACAAATGGCTACGACTTTCTCACATGATATCTGAACAAAGGTTGACCAAAGTGCTTCTGCTCTGCATGATTTCTTCTCAAATTTATACAGAAAAAGGATATAGAAAAACATGCTTTTCTTTCTAAGGATTTACTTCTCTTCCTATGGCTACCCCATCTTTCTATCAACTTCAAATGAAAAAAAATTCTACTTAGATGTTTATCTAACTATTTACTTGAATAAATATGACGCAATCAGTTTAGGAATTTTACACCATATGGTATGCAGTTTAAATTATCCAACAAGCTAGGTTATTTTGAAGCATACGTTCTGCAATTTGATATTAGTAAGAAGTAGAATGTCTAAGAGGATTGCAATCTATTTTTTAGCCTATTTACTCTTAGTGTAGCATGTTGAAACTTTGTGGGACAATCAATTACAGTCAAATCATGATGGTCAACTTTCAGAAATCCAACCTCAGATCAGTGAATTGGAGGACAAAATAGTGAACACATCTCATTGCAATATAGTCATACATGTGCTACATCATATCTTCAGTGAATTAGTTGAAAGCCCTCAGTCACCATTCTAAGTTCCATAGTTTTTACTGTATTGATTTGTCGATTGTTCACTTTTATTCTTATTTTGATGATGCTTTCTTTAATTAAAGGTTTTTTCCTCAACAATTTTCTTTTCCTATTTTCCCTTCAATGAACTGAGAAAAAGCATGAAAGGAGAGTAAGGAAAACCCCCTGCCTTAACATATCTTTTATGCTCCCTTTCTGATTTTACACTAAATTTTCTTATTCGATTAAAGAAGGCATTTCACTACCATTGCTAAAATTATGACGTAGCTCTTTAAAAATTTTGGTAAATTCTATCTTTGCATCTCACTGTCCTTTCCAATCTATATAAAAGTTGTTGAGAAATTGTGGTTATGTTTGGTTTAGTGGGTGTGAAATTTAAGGTCAGATGCTATACATGCTTTTCTGAGAATATGAAAACTTTGTAAAATGATGGTGATGTTTCCAAATGAAGTTCCTTTTTCTTTTTTTTTAGTTAAACTTTAATCTGTGTTCTGTATGAAAGTGTAATCATGTCATAATGGGTTCTGGTTTTGCTCAAGAATTTTAAGGTTTTGTGCATGTCACTTTGTGGACTTGAACAGTATTCAAGCGAAGAGTGTACAACTATGGCATATTTCTTATGGAGATGTTTGGTAGATCTTATATCTTTAAACAAATCCAGGAATTTTCATTTGATTTTTTCTGCCAATCAAGTCAACTTTTGATTCTGCAACTGAAGTGTACTACTTTTGATGAAAATCATGGCTTCATCTTCCTCTTCATTTTATTAAAGGGGAATATGTACATCTTACATGTGTGCCCTATGTTCAACCATGGTTTACTGGATTTTGAAATATTGGCATATAAGTAATCTCTATTTTGGGTGGTAAATACGATTTACCTATTTTTATTTGTTGCATGATTCATGTCAATCTAGGCATAAATATATCAATTGTTCCTGGAGCAAACAGAAATGTGCTCTTTGATCTATGACTAGGGTAATAATTTTAACTAAAGTGGCTTGGGATTCAGGTTTTTGTTTGCTTATACCTCTGGATAGATGACAACAGTGTAGGGTTATGTTTATTTTATTGATCCGCCACTAGTAGTATTCTTACTTGAAATGCTTGGTATATGAATACATGTTTTAGAACCTGACATACTTAAAAATGAGTTTAAAAGTTCCTTAATGGACTGTTATAGTGTCACATTAATTTTGGATTATGTTGTGTATCACATAGTTCCTTAAAATTTTCAAAGCTCATTCCAGCTCGAATGAGTCATTTTTTTAATTTAATCAAGAGGCAGAGTCTATCAAAACTGTTACATATATTGTTTATGTAGTAAAAACCCGAATTTGTTTGATAGATATTTATTGCAACCAAACTTATAAAACTTATCTCCTATCAACAAAGATAAGTTAGAACCCAAGAATAATAAGTTGTCCCCTGCCGATCTGTGGTTCTCCACTATCTTAGAAATTTGTTTCTTGTCATTTAATTAATGTACTTCTCAAACATGTACACATGGAAACAAAGAAACTTTATTGTCATCTACTCTTTATGATTGAGGGATAAAAATAAAAATGGATTAGTGGTATATTCAACAAATTTTAGTAAATGACAATTTCTTTTCTCCACACTAGGTGACAACTCCATGTATCTTACATTATATAGTATGGTCTCCCTCTTCATTATTGTTGAATTTCTGTATACACTGAACTTTGTACAAGTTATCTATGCATCTGTAGAATTTGGTTCTTCTTTTCTGTATCTTTGTTTAAGTAATTTCTCATTAACTAATCTGCTTCATTTAGGTAAATGGCAACCCTGAGGCCATGAATGAGGAAGGGGTGTTCATATATGTTAAATCTGGGGGATTTAATGTGTGCACTGATTTCATGGGATATGTGAATGATTCTAAATGTGACTGGGAATAGAGCTTTGCTGGCTGGATTTTGATGTTTTTTAAGTTTGTTATATGGGAAATTTATCATGTAAAACAACATGTCAACAAATATTCCCATGTGTTTAGTATGTCTAGATGAAGGTAAAAGAAAATACGTGGTGTACATTTTGTTCTCCTTGTAGTTTTTGTTTAGCATATTGTGTTCTATTGCTGATCAATTCTTTAATATTTCTTTTTACAGCCCAAAAATGTACTTCTTGATACTTTGGATTGGAATAATTGCCTTAACCAAAACAGGTAATACCAATTAACATAAAATTTAAAAAATCATTAATTTTTTTTTTTGGTGCATCACATGGGTCACAACTAATTTGATTGAGAAACTTATAGGTCACATTAGAAGCATATTTTGTGTGGTGAAAAAGGCATAGAATAGGTGATGGAAAAACTTACTACATGGATTAGTTGAATAGCCCTTTGAGTACAGGAGCTAAAGCTATTCAAGGGAAGCAACTGAATTTTTGGAGTATTAAGTGCTAAATGATATAAACAAATGCTCTCCATATTATGTTTGCTAAAGGAATTTTAAAGATTTTTGCCATCTTCATTTTCTTATATATACTTTTGAGCCCCTGCATTTTATATTTTTATTGTCTAAAAATGTTTTTTTTAGAAAATTAGGGAAGGTATATGTTAATATAATTGGTTTTGCTTTGTACTTTAGTATTATGAAATATTTTTTTTTTAAATGGCTTTAATAGTGACTTTTGTGCTATTAGAATTCGTTTTAAATACAAAACTTGTAATGGTGATTATTATTGTCACAGAGGGCTTTCTTTCTTTTTTTTTTTTTTTAAGTAGTGGTTCTCACTTAAATTATTGTGAAAATAGAAAATTTGCAATTTTTTTAAATAATTTTTATGATAAAATATTATGAGAATATAATTTTTTTGTTCTTAGGGTAAATTATTATGAGAATTCCACTAGAAAGTCACAGATTTTATCATAATTAAAAAAAAACTCTAATGTAACCTTTTTTATGTTCTTGTGAAAATTTTTTGCGAGAATATTTTTTTATAAAAAAAGTTCTTACAAGAATTATAATTTTTTATAGTTGTTTTTTTTCATGACTCAAAATTTGTAAGAATTTTTAAATTTGAAATTTTTTTTATATTTTTTTGGGTAGTGATTCATTATGAATTTAGAACAAAATTGTCCATTGATTAGTAATTTTCTTCCATAATATAAAAAATAAAGCAGATGAAGCTATAACATGTGAACATGAACAAGTATTAGTCAGGTCATCGGATTCAATGTTGGATATATCCACTCTTAATATGGGACTTAAAAAAGCAAAGTGTTGAGGTTAGCAATCTATCTGTTACACATGTTACCAAAAGAAGGTCCCTCAGAAGAAAGTCCCCCGGCAGAGACGCTACTTAGAGAATGAGATTGTTCGCTTGATAGATCTCTACTCCTAGAATATATACGTTCCTCTCATCAATCCTAGGAACGACCTCTGCCTCTAAAAGAAGCTGAAGAATGCATCACATCTTTCTGTGTTAACCCCTTAAACGTGACTTTGAAGGGAAAGGATATGTTCCCCCCCCCCCCCAACTCGGAAGGAGACAAAATGTCAAAAACAGTTAGAACCCATGAAGGCATGGACCTGGAAGAGAACCTCATCTCACACTAGCTGTGTAAGGAAACTCCCAGGGGGGAGAACATCGACGACTCACATGTGCCTTTCTATGAGTCATTCAAGCCTGTTGCCCCATCTTTCAAGGAAAAGCTCCTAAACTTGAAAGAGAAGATTGCGGAGGTCACCGTCCAACTTGAAGATGTAACCATCAGTGTAGACGAACTAATACCCTCAATATCTTTCTCTAAATGTATTTTGAAACTTCTGGACATGAACATGAAGTTGACAGTAATTGTTAAACTTTTGGGATGATCCATAGGATACAAAACCCTAACGGATAGACTAACTATCTTATAGAAGCCCACGGGTTCCTTCCAACTCGTGGACTTGGAAGGGTTGTATAGTTAAATTCAAAGAAGACCTCAACTATCAAAATGCCTCGCTCGGTGGCCCTTGGACTATGTTCGGGCACTATCTTACAATGCACCCTTAGACTCCCTCGTTTAACCCCCTACAGTATACCATTCACCAAGTAGTAGGATAGATTAGGCTTCCCATGCTCCCAACTTGGTACTATCGCAAGAGTGTAGTTTGAGCCATTAAAGAGATGCTTGGAGAGGTGGTTTGTGTGGATTACAATACAAAATCTGGGGATAGAGGGAAGTTTGCACGAATGACCATCTCTGACCTCTCAAAACTGTTGGTCTCCAAGATCAAAGTTGATGGTGAGTTGCTATTTGTGGAATACGAAGGTCTGTCTACAATTTGCTATCATTGTGGACACTACGAACACTTGGAGAATGGTTGCCCATTGAAAATGGATCTAAAAGAGCATGACTCCATTGCCACCAAGGAGTTTGAGACCATCGCCCACATGGTGGCGCTTGAGGAAAACGCCTTTGGGCCATGGATGCAAGTCTAAAGAAGAGGCAGGAAAAAAGGCATGCAAAATAAAACTGTGCTAGGGAATAGAGACTAGATAAACGCCAAAAGGGGTACTAGGTTTGACCTACTGGCTTTCTTGAATGATGTTCTTAATGACATAAAGGAAGATACCCATCTCGCCATTGATATTGTCAGTGGTGCTGCAAAAAAGGCAACAAAAACACCAATTAAGAAAAGCAGTGAGACAAACAAGAAAAGCAAAAAATCAGACGGTCTGAAGGCAGCACAAGCTGAACGGGTCAAAGCAATCCCTGTCGTTGCTACTAGGAGCTCTACGAGACAAAGCACTAGCACCACATGCATAGTAAACAATGAAACAGTTTTCTCATCAAAAGCCTATCAAGTCATTTGATCTGATATCACTTTGGATTCCACGAAGCATAGCGCGATAATCATTACGGATACAACCACTAACTAAATGAAAAGGGTAAGTCCCCATAGTTTGGATGTTCCTAGACCCAACTTCTAGCAGAGACAGACGACCAAGACTGACCCAAAACCTAAGCCACCTGATAAGCCCTCCCAATCTAGAGTCAAGATTCTAGCAGGCCTCAAAGTTAAAGGTCTATCTCCTAGGCCCAAGAGTCCCAACGAAGGGCCTTTAAAGGAAATACCCCAAGCCATCTCAGAGGAACTTGCTCACGCTTCCTCTAAAGATGAGGATAATGACAACTTATTAAAAATGCTAGACAACGTCAAAGGGGTCCCTGAGACTCCCTATGTCCTTCACTAATCCCTCTCTTCTCTCCCATGTCCATTATGGTTTAGAATTACCAAGGAGTGGTAGCTCACAAGTTCCACACAATCCTTAAGTCCTTTCTTCAAGGTTACAAGCTTGAGATTCTTGTTCTTCTAGAACCACAAATATTTGAAAGCAAAGCTGACAAAGTCATCAAGAAAATTGGCCTCCCTAAATCTCAAAGTTGAGGCCAATGGTTTCTCTGGTGGAATCTAGATGCTCTAGTTAGATAATATCAACATCTGGATTCTTGAAAACCACCGTTAATTTATCCATACTTTTATCACTTAGACAAACTAAAGCACACTTTGACCTTTTTCTCCATTTATAGAAGCTCACATCAAGTGATGAGAAAGAATCTTTGGATCGAGCTCTCCTTTATCATGAACAACTAAAGAGAGCCATGGCTTCTCTGTGAAAACTTCAATGTTACTCTTAACATTGTCGATAGAAGAGGAGGGGACCACTGCAGAACTATTGTGTGTAACTCCTTTGTTAGCTTCATCCATAATAATGGACTCATCGACCTTGGCTTCTCTAGACCAAAATATGCTTGGAAAAGAGGTACATTGCGTGTGAGATTAGATTGGGCTTTAGCTAACAATCATTGGACCAATGCATTCCCCAACTCTTTGGTGATCTATCTCCCAAAGATCCAGTTTGATCATAGACCCATCTTGCTTAATTTGGGTCATAACATAGTTAGACAAGTCGATGGGCTCCCTTTCAAATTCCTAATGGCTTGGTTCTTCGATCTTGGATTTAATGACTTAGTGAAAAACAATTGGGCCCATGACCAGAACCTATCTGTTAATATCTAAAACTTTATTTCTAAAACTCGTTGGTGGAATAATATTGTTTTTGATGCTATTAGCAAATGGAAGAGGCAATTGCATCCTAGATTATTGGGCATCCAGAATTCATTGGAGCAACGACCTTACTCTACACGGCTGCTCAGCTTGAGGAGTCGCTCAGGAAGGAGTACAAAGACTCCTGTCTTCAAGAGGAGCTCCTATGGCTTCAAAAGTCCTATAACAAGTGGATTTGCTTGGGCAATGTAACACATCTTACTATCACTCCAAGGCTTTGATCAAACGAAGGAAAAGTTGTATTAACTCCATTTAGGACAATACTGGGAACTAGCACTACGATGAAGAGCATATTCGAGACGTGGCTTCTAAGTACTTCAAAGAACTCTATTCGGTTCAGAATACGGAGCCCAGGCCTTGCTTTGCCAAAGGTGAGTTCCCTGCAATTACAACCCTTCTGCTTGACACCTTGGACCGTGATGTCACCAATGAAGAAACCCAAAAAGCAATATTTGATATGAACCTTCTCAAATCCCCTAGCGTCGATGGACTTCATGCCCTGTTTTACCAAAGTCAGTGGGATATTGTTGGCACCATTGTCTACAGCTTTGTGAACAGCCTCTTTGATGGTGGGTCCATGGCACCTGAAATCAACAAAATGCTAATCACTTTGATTCCTAAAGTAGAAAACCCCCAGTGCCTCAAAGGGTTTAGACCCATAAACTTGTGCATTATCGCTTATAAAAGTATGACTAGAATTATTACTAAGAGATTGAATTCAGTCATGCCCAATCTCCTCTTTCCCTACCAAACCAGCTTCATCAAAGGCCAGAGTATCACAGACAACATTATTATTGCCCAAGAAGTAATCTATTCCATGAGGTGTAAGAAAGGGAAGACAAGCTGGATGGCAATCAAGGTTGACTTAGAAAAGGCTTTTGATAAGCTTAGATGGAATTTCATCGAAGAGACTTTCCAAGATGCAAGAATCCCTAGTAGGCTTGCTAACTTAATTATAAAATGCATCTCTACCTCTTCGATGCAAGTCCTCTAGAACGGAAGACCCTTTGAAACCTTCTCCTCTCGGGGTGCTCGATTGGGAGACCATCTAAGCCCCTACATCTTTGTTCTCTGTATGGAAAGACTCTTCCAGGCTATCAACGAAGAGGTTAATAAAAGAGGTTGGAAAGCTATCAAGTTAGGCAAGCAGGGGCCCCCTTTCTCCCACCTCTTTTTGGCGGATGACTTTATCCTTTTGTAGTGATACCTCCCCCAATCAAGTTCATCTTGTTAGGAAGCTGATTGATGACTTTTGCATCTCCTCTGGTCACAAGGTGAGTAGAACAAAAACAAAATTCTTTTTCTCCAAGAATGTGGATCAGAGGGTGGCTTCTAATATTTGCAACTAGTTGGGTGTCATGCAAACTGATTGTTTAAGAAAGTACCTTAAGGTTCTCTTGCTTCATAAATGAGTTACTAAAGACACGTACGCCTACATTACGGAAAGAATATAGCACAAGCTCTCTGGTTGGAAAGCCAACACACGGAAAGAATACAACACAAGCTCTCTGGTTGGAAAGCCAACACCTTGTCCCTTATTAGCTGCCTTACGCTTGCCAAAAGTGTCATTTCTTTTGTCCTGTACTACCCAATGCAAACCTCGAAGCTCCCTGGCTCTTGCTATAATGATCTCGACAAGATTATTCACAACTTTGTTTGGGCTAGCACCAACTCTAAAAGAGGCATCTCCCTGGTTAACTTGAGTGACATGTGCAAGCCTCTCAAGAATGGAGGCTATCGCATGAAAGACATGGATGGGCAAAATCAAGCCTTATCTAAACTAGCTTACAATCTTGTCACCAGGCCTAATCTTCTTTGGATTAAAGTGTTGCAAGCTAAATATGGCTGGAACTGCAATTGCTGGGGTGTTTTTAGGAAGCATAATCGCTCTCACCTTTGGAAGAGCATTGCTATTGTTTAGGATGATACCTTTTAGAATATAAACTAGGGAAGAAACTGCAATGGCGAAACCACCAGTTCCTGGGCCCCTAGCAGTAACAGCCTCTTCTCTGTTGCCTCAGCCTACAAAGTCAACCAAGAGGTTAACTAGGGAGAGGAGGACCCAAAATGGAATGTCATCTGAAATTGGTCTGGCCTGTAAAGAATTCGTACGTTCCTTTGGCTTATCGTTAAAAATAGGATCCTCACCAATTATGAGAGAAGTCTTACGCATATGATCCTCGACATTACTTGCACTTGTTGCTCTTATGGTTAGGAGGATATAAATCGCATCCTAAGATAGTGCTAGATAGCCCATTCCTCCTGGCATCTAATTGTCCTTAGTCACCTAAAAAATAACTTCTTTC
The DNA here is from genome assembly GCA_026724425.1 of Erythrophleum ivorense. NCBI lineage: Eukaryota > Viridiplantae > Streptophyta > Magnoliopsida > Fabales > Fabaceae > Erythrophleum > Erythrophleum ivorense. Next base: position 44,194,263 of record JAIUCV010000005.1, read on the forward strand.
GTGATAACTTTATTGATTGGATGATGTGGAATCTCCAACCCCGCAATGGCAACCAAACGTGGAGTGTTCTCTTTGGTAAAATGTGCTGGAAGCTCTAGCATAATAGGAACAACTTCATTTTTAATGAAAATTACTGTAACCCCATTGAACTTGCTCAGTGTGTCAGGAGCTTCACCATGCATAACCTAGAAGCCAGAGGTGTCCTTCGGAGCGTCGTTCGTGGTCCCTTATAGTTGGTCGTGTTCTCCCTTCTTTCTTGTATTCTTTGCTTTGTTTGTTAATACTATTCTCTTTTCTTTAAAAAAAAAATGGGACTTTCTCTCTTCACATTTGAATATCAACAATCTTTTTCTCTTGTGTGAGGCCATCGCACAAACTTGCTCCTAATAAATGAATGAGTCCAAGGAGCTTGAAGATCTTCTTTTATTGGGTTTTAGTGAGGAATTAAATTGATGGAATTGACACTGCTACTTAATCCAAAACTTAAGGTACTAAGAAGGGTATATAGTTGCTTAAAATAAAAAGGTTTACTTAAAATTAGATTGGCATAGAAGGATAGGTTTATTTTCATTTGTCAACCAACACTTAATAGTTTGAAAGTATAGATCTAACCATATGAAATTACCAATCACAAGATGTTCAAAAATTATGCAATTAGCTTAGCAATATAAGTTCTAATTATTTCTCAACTTCAATCTATAAACTTTAAGCATGTTAGAAGATTTTTCTTTAATTAATAAAACAAAGCCAAACAAGTTTTTTAAAAAATTGGTAAGATATCTTTTGCAAGACAACATAGATAATAAAACCAATTAATATCTACATATGTTACTTCTTTTTTTTTTTAATTTCAAGTTGTATTTTCCTTAATTTTGGTGGACTTCCCTTTGAAATAGTTAGTACATGTCCTTATATTCGAAAATGAAGAAAAGGATATATTTTCACTGTAAATGACTAATGTGCCTTTCACAAATTTTCTCAATCTTTGTGAACTAAAACATTATGAGATACTTCTCACAAAATAACATATATGTGAAATTTTGCACAAATAAATTTTACAAATATACTTTGAAAATACTTCACAAAATGAGAAATATGACCTAAATGCTTTATTGTTGAATTTTGAATTCTACAAATAATTCTATTTACATTTTCATTGCACTCAATAACAATAAGATTCTCAATTAGATAAATAATTTGTCATACTTGTTGTATTAAATCTAGAACATTAAATGTTCTTAAATAGGAATAGGAGTATATTTATACAAAAGTTATTTCATTTATCCTTTATTATATTTTACCAAGAAACCAATCATAATAACTTTCCTTTTATATACACAAAATATATGTATAAATAACAAGTCTTATATCTTCCATTATTAATGGTTGGAACTAGCCAAGGTTTCTATTAAAGCATTATTGTTGTTCACAATGAAAGAGAATGACTCATAAAGATGCAACATAGTTACTAAAATAGGAAATTTCAAAATAGCTCACAATATGAACAAGCTATCTTCATAGGGCATCTAAGGCATCATCATGAACTCCCATTTGAATAGAAAACATGACATACAATTGGCTCCTTTTGCATGAAGCTATCCATAATAAAAGAAAAATAGAATATTAAATAATTTCTCACTTTGGGCAAATGAATTCTGCAAATTATATATCTCAATCCAATCAAAAAGACTTATTCTTGAAAAATCTATACCTTTAAGTAGATAGACTTTTTTAATCATGTACCTCCACCATTATACTTCATGCAATACTAGAATTAGTGCACATAATGACCTTCTTTAAGCACGTAATTATATATAATAATTCAAAAATTCTATCAAGAAGAAAATTAATTGATTTTGTGAATTTTAATGAGTAAACTACTTTAATTATAAACACTTGCAACAATTCACACTACAACAATGTCCAATTTTTCCAATTAATCTTTCTGGCTAAATTTTGACTAATATGATATATATATATATATATAAATAATATTTGCATGATTCCTAACTAATTCTTAATCCTAACAAAGGGAAAATTTTAATTGCTCAACAATGAAAAAAGAAATCTATGTTAAAATTTGACCTAAACAAATTACAGGACAGAATTCATTAATATAAATTTCAATTAGCCACATTCGCTAACTAAAATTTCATTAGTCTAATGCTAAGTTTTACTATTATTTTTCTTTTGAATTTTTTTCTTTTTTTAACTTAAAAAAATTAAAGATTGTTTACTCAATGAAATATATGTATTTAAAAACAAGAATTTTAATAAATAATAACATAAAAGATTTTTTAGCATTATAATATAGTTATAATAGTTATAATGTAATTAGAATAAAAATAATAATAAAAAGAAATATAGATACTAAATATTATATATATATAATAATATATAACATATAATAATGACAATGCATTCATTACTGATTAAATTTTGGTAATGCATTTGTATTATTGATATTTTTAAAATTTTTATATTAAAATTTTAATATAAAAATAAATAATAATAAAATTTAAATATTTAATTATTCATTTCATATTTTTTAAAAATATTTGAGAAGTTATTTTTGAATTAAAAAATAAAAATGATCCATAATTAAAATTTAAGAGTATCTGAATTGAAAAATAAAAAGTATCTATCATAATTAAGACTGCAGTAACTCCCAACTCTTAAGGATCAACTTTCATTATAGGATATGTAAAATTACAAGCCATATCTATTAGAGAAATAACTTCTTTATGAAACACATAAATGAGACAAACCCAAAGAATGAACAAGAGAGCGTGGGATATATTTTAGATGTTGTTTATAATAGATGGAAAAGACATTTGGCTTAAAGGAAAAGGTGATGTGCATCCCCCACGAGGTTCATGGTTTGAGTCCACTTGGAGATTTGTGGTTGGACCTGGTTGTTGACCAACATTGATAAGTTCTATGCCTCTCTAGATTACAAAGTCATCTACATTGGACCATAATCTGATTTATCAGTTTTCCAAGTGAACTAACAGGTTTGGTTTGATTTTAATAAGCATGTGTATTACCAAAATTTAGTTAGTGGCTTTAAATTCAAATTTTCATTTTTTAAATTCAATTTTTTGCATGAATTTTAACTTATTTGGCTTAGGGGAAAAAGTGTTATGCATCTTTAGAGAGGTTTGTGGTTCGAATTTGCTTGATGCCAACTTTTTAAGATCAGTTCAATCGCAGAATAAGTGCCAGTTTTCACCTTAAATTGGTTAGTTAGACTCGGTTGTTGACTAACATTGACTACTTCTATGCCTTCTTGATTTACAAAGTCATTTGGACCAGATTATGGTTCAATTCTCCAATTAAACATATTAGTTTGGTCTGATTTTAATAAGCATGTGTATTATCAAAATTCAGTCAATAGCTTTAAATTCAAATTTTTGTTTTTAAATTCAAAGTTTTTGCATGAATTTTAACTTGCTAAATTTTCTTTTTGTATTTTTATATAAACTAAGTTTTTCATTCTAAATCATTATCACACTTTATTTTCTTCTTCTCCTTTCTCCAAACTTTCTTTTTGATTTATGGTAAGATTTCATTTTTAGTCTTTCTTGATTTTGGTTTTTTTGCTTCTATGTTTTAACTCTCTCATTCTTGTTTAAGTGAGGTTTAGCTCTCTTAACCTTTTTCATTCATCTTTCATTTTTTTTTTTTACTGACTTCAAGTGGAAATAATTTATAGGTTTTGATTTGATTGCAATATTGAAAGTTTTTCCTTTAAAATTTTCTATTATTATTTTGTTTACTGGTTTTGTTTAGAATTGTGTTAATTATTAATGTATTTGATTTCTTTTTTCTTTTTCTTATTTTGTTTCCTTTACAGATGCAAGTAAAAAAAAATTATTTGAGGTTTGATACAAATGAATTGAAGAGATGAAAATTTAATCAAATGAAAGAAGGAGAACGTGAACCAAAAAAAAAATAATGTGATGAAGAATAAGAAACCCAGACCCAAATAAACCAAAAAGAAAATAAAAAAAACATTGTTTAGTTTTAAAAAATATTTATATCTATAAAAAAAGAAATTTAAAACAATTAAAAAAATTGTTTCTGATTGAACTTTAATTAGACAGAGTTAGACCAAAGTTTAGTTAAAAATTTACTACTGTTGACTAACTAAAGTTTAGTCAAAACAAAAATATTGATAATAAAAAAATTGATTGCTTATTCGATTGAAAATTTAGTAAAAAAAGATATAATTTTTAACTAAAATTGATATTATTCAGACTAAACTTTGAATTGGTATTGATAGTTTTGTTGTAGTGTCACAAAATATTATTCTGGTTTAAAACAAATGAAATTGCCTCGCCTTATCTCAATAAAGGGAATGATAAGCATGAATTTTATATGTTTTAATTCTCTTAACTTAAGCATTTTAGTGACCAAATATGGCTTTAGGGATTTATTTAGATGGAATTTTGTTTTAATAGACATTCTTTGCACTTTATGAATTAATTGGGAAAATAATTGATTTTAAATACATAAATCATTTTAAATGAATTTTGTGAAATTTTCTATTTTATCTCTTCCATTCTTTTTGTGTAGATTTTTCAATTGGCAATTGGAGCTTGAATGGAGGTTGGTTTGGAGAAGTATCAAAATAGATCTTAGGTTGAAGTTTAAATGGGAAACAAATGAAGAAGGGGTCTACATGAAGCATGAAGGGTTGCCAAACACACTCAACCATGCAGCAACGTCCATTTGTACGTAGGAGCAGCAGAAGGAGCCAACATGGAAATCACATAGAGGCACCACACAGTAAAGAAGCTACGTCTGGACAGTAGCAGAATAGAAGGAAGCAGCACGTTGAGTTGAACAAAGAAGGGTTGGAATGTGCAAGGAAGCAACGGGTTGGTGAGCAGAAAAACACACACACAGAGCAAAGCAAACAAACACGCTACAACGCTGGGTTTTGAATGGTTAGAAAAGCAGAAGCTAAGCGAGTAGAATAGGGATTTACGTGGAATGGGAAGCTTGGACAGAATAGAAGGAAGCAACGTGGATTATTATATTCACAATGAGGCCCACCTTATATACACATGAAGGGAGCATGATACACAAAAGTAAGAGGGCTGAGCACGTGAAAATAAAAGCAAGCCATGTGAGAAAGGAAAAGGAATTCGGGCAAGCTCCAGGAGGGGATTCATCCATTCATCATAGTCACACACCATCCATCGTATATCACGTCATCCACGCCCTTCGTCCATTCACCACATTTCATTCCACATCATAGCCCTTCATCCATCCATCGTTCATTCACCCATTTCACGCCTCAATCACGTGATTCACACACGACATTCCATTCACTTCATTCACGCCGTATCCATTCCATCACTTGGTCCAGACTCCACCACGCCCCTTTGACCAGCAGCCATCTCCTTCATTCCATCTTCCATTCTTCCACTTCCATGAAGTTCTAAGCCTCCATCCATGACTAGCAAGGAAGAATGACCTTGGTGCAAGCTTGAATCCATGGAGAAGAACTCAGAATTTTTGACTAAGAATTTCTATTTTCCTACACTTTTTTCTTGTACAATCTTGTTTAAGTTGTATTGGATAGAGAATTTGTGTAATTGTAATTAGTGGTTGTTTAGACACTAATTAAGAAACTTTTTTGTTGATTAATTGGTTGGATTAAATGCTGAATTTTTCAATTTCTTACAATTACCCATGTATGCAATCAAGGTGTTTGATGAAATGCATATGAGAGATTGAGTTTTTAATTGTTTAATTTGAGAACTCCTTGGTATTTAGTTGGTTAATTATACACTTTTGGATGATGATTCAGAGGCTAATTAATCAGTTAATCAATCAAATTGGGTGTTCATTGATTTTAAAAACAAGAATTAATAATTTAATACGGGATTGAGTATTCAATTCAACATTAGATTATTAATTCTTGCGTGTTAACTCAAAATACAATTGACGTGAACACAATTAGGGATTCTTAGACCAGAATAATCACAATTGAATTAGGATAAGGATAGTGGATATTAAGGGACGATTCCAAAACTAGTCACAAGCCTATCTTTCACCCATAATTCATATAATTAGGTAGCAATTAAGAATTTTTATTCAATTTAGTTTTAAGTTAATTTAATTCAATCAAAAACCCCCCTTAGTTTAGAAATTTTTAGAGTCTTTTAACATTTGGAAAACTCAATTAAGCATTGAACTCCAATTTCAAGAGAGATGACCTAGATTTTGCCACTAGCTGCATATTTTATCAACCTAGTTTTATTTTGAGGGTTGCGCAACAGAACCACTCAAAATTTGGCGCCGTTGCTAGGGACTTGGAGTCTTAATTGTTTGAGAAAGTTTTCTAAGTGTTTTTGTTTTGTTTTAGCTCTGTTTTGGTTCTGTTTTAGCTTAGTTTTTGTTTTGTTTTGAACTTGAAATTGGATCATTTCGGTGTTATCTATCAAGTGTCCTACTTGCTGAAATTTTTGTTTGAAGTACCCAAAAAATTCCTAAACTTTGTTTTTTAAGGTTTTTTGGTGTTTGAAGCAGAAATAATAGCAAAGCTATTTGGTGTATCATTTTTTGTCCAAATTCCAACGTTTAAGGCACTTTTCTAATTTTTTAGTATTTTCTCGAATTTTTAAAGATTTTTTCAATTTTTCTAGATTTATTTTCTTTAATTTTTGTGAGTTTATTTTGTGTGACTAACCTCTGTTTTAGAGTGTTTTTTTTATTGTTAGGAACTTCTTATCTTCATTTGATTTTAGTTTCTTGATTTTGAGTTAATTTTAGTTATAATTTGTTAGTGAATTGTTTTTATGCTAAAATTAATTGTGCTTCTCATTTTTTTTTCTTTGCTTTAAATGGATCATTGTTATTCTAATCAAGGTGTCTATGATTCTTGTGCAGAGCATAAGATTTCTCAAAAGTTAGATGACGCCATATCAATGTTTCAAGGCCTTCTTGAAAGACAAAGACAAAAGCAACAAAACCAACAATACCAACAAGTCCAACAACCATGCTACCAACCACACTATCATTCTTATGAAGTTCATCCCAGCTACCAAACATACCACAATCCATATGAAGTACACCCTAATTACCACCATCATTATGAGCCATACCATAACTTCCATATGCAAGAGCCAGAATATCATCCTTACAATTATCATGAGGGATACACACAACAAGAGGTCCAGAGGGAACCAAGTTGGGAAGAGAGGATGACACAGCAATTGGAAGCCCTTGATCTTCGAATCCAACAAAGGAATGCCGACCATCTTCAATTCAAACAAGAATTTTAACGATTGCATCTTGAAAATCAACAAAAGATTGACAACATCATGAAGGATTCAGGATTTCAAATGAATCAACCGACTTCAAGTGCTACTGAATTGACTGAAAAGCAAATTGGAAGGGAATGTATAGAGGAGAAAGAGTCCTATTTATTGGGTAATATCCTTCCATCTTTTACTGTTTTACAATTTGTTGGAATTGATTCTAATATACATGATAGCACTGTGATTCCTGATGCATATAATGTTGTTGATTCTGAATTGAATGATGATGTTGTTGATGAGGAAATTGTTGTTGAATCTCCTGATTTGATTGATTGTGGTAGTTCATTGGGTAAAATTGATGCAATTGTTGATGTTAATAAATCCTTGTGTATTGATGCACTTGGTTTGTCTACACCTAGCTGTGACCATAGTGAAAATTTCATTTCTGAGCATGTTAATGATGAATCTTTTGAGTCTAGGGTAGTAGATAAGTGTGGGGGTGACTTAGAATGTGATAATCATTCTATTCTTAGTCTAGAATTGGTTGATAAGCCTGTTGATGAACATCTACTGAGTTTAGGGATAGCATACCATCTAGATCATGTGAAATAGATGATTTAAATGATTCTGTTGATTGTGTGTATGCTGGATCCACTATATGTGATAGATGCTCATAGATTAATTCTGTCATTGAGACTAGTAAGTTCCTCACATATTCTAATCAACATGATTCCTCACTAGCATGTGATGATATGACAGATGAAATGGTAGATGTAGCATGTGAAAATAATATAGATAGTGAAATTGTTGGACATCTTGTTGATAATTTAGACCCCACTTTTAAATGCTTATGTGATGAAATGCATACAAGTCCTATGTGTGCTGAGATAAATGAATTTCTGGAGTCTGATAAGTCTGTTGAATCTATGGAATCCTTTGTTTGCACTAAAATTATTAATAAGACTGATTCTACTGATCATACTAGTATTGATGAGAGCATGCATAGTAATATTACTGATGTTGAAAATCCTATTGATGCTTGTGCTGTTATTGATACTAGTGAGAGATTGGATTTTGTTGTTGATCATTGTTTCGAATCTTGTGAGCCTATCGATGTCTCTTTGGTTAGGGAAGATATTGTTTCTCTTGTTGAGAGTGCTGAACAAATTCTTGAAGTTGGTGAGCTAATTCCCAACAATCAATAGACTCTCCCAGCTAAGAAAAAGCAACTATCAGACACCTTGAACTCAAAGGACTGTGAAAAGTTACAATTAAATTTTTCTGTAGATGCAGTGACTCTTACTAATGGGAGTCCAGTAGATTTCATAGATTCTTAAAAAGTTTTCCTTTTAAATTTTCTTTCTTTGATTTTAAATGCCTTAAATTTGATTTTCCTTCTTTCATTGTTCCTGAATATGCTGAAGATGACTTTCCAAGACTACTGATGGTTGAGGAAGTCCATGAATCATCTCTGAATGATCAATCAAAATGCTTTAAAGTAGTGAGACTTAAAGTTGTTCAGTTGAGAAGAAATAAAGTAATTTTAATTTTGATTTTTGATACTTATGATTAGTTGATCTTGATAGAGTTCTTTTTAGTTTAAGATTTAGTTTTCTTTTCTTTTCTGCATTACAGTTTGTTTTGTTTTTGTTTTATAGGTAATAAAAGATTGCTAATCAGCTATATGGGAATATGAGCCTACCTTGAGATCTTCGATTCAAGTTTATCCTGTTGTATACTCTCCTTTCACTCTTTTTATATTGTGTTATTTATCTTTTCACTGGATTGTGTGCTGACATTGAGGATAATGCAATATTTAAGTATGGGGGGAGAGTCATTTCATTCAATCTATCTTTTCATCCATCTTTTCCTTGTTTTGAAAAAAAAAAATTTGAAAATTTTTTAGAAATTTTTTTGAAAAATAGCGTGATTCTTTTCAGTTTTTTTGTGGAATTTGCAAATTGAGATGATTATAACTTGGATTCACTTAGACATGATAATTAATTAATCTTGTGTCTTGATTTAAGTGAAGTGGCAATGAATTTGATTTCAATGAATTATTTGATAGTCATTAGCTAGTAAGGATTTGAGCCATAATTGTTCGATTCTAGTGTGTATTCACTTATTACTGCTTTCACTCTAAAACTTGTCTTGATTCTTTGTTGAGACTATATTTGCATTTGCATGCATGAAAATGATGAGGCATTCATTTCTTTTATAGCTAGTGAGCCAAAAAACCAACTCTAAATGCATTATATCTATTGTTTAGCCACTTTGAACCTTGGTTTTCATTTTCTTATTGAACCATAGCTGTTAAAAATGTTTTCCCACCTTGTTTTAAGATGCCTTAGGGATTTCAAGGAGCATTACATCTAATTGGGATGAGAGAATGTATGTCTTACATCAATTTAGGTAATTGATAGTAAAGTTGAGGAAAATGTTCAAAGTTAAAGGAAAGAAGAGATAGAAAAGCAAAAAGAAAGCAATTGAAAAAAAAAAAGGAAAAGAAAAGAAAAAAGTAACAGAAAATCAAAAGAAAGAAGTGTTTCAAATTGATTTTGTAGTTGCCTATTGCTAGCTGGAATTAAGGCCTAGAAACATATTTTTCCCTATCCTAAATCTTCATTGATTGCTCTTGAGGTCCTAAGGTGTTCCATTTGTTGTTTGTTTTTTCCCTTGTTTTTGTATCCATTCATTTCACTCCCTTAACCCCACTACAACCATAAATAAAGTCCTATTGATTTATGCATAGCATTTGGCATGAGTGGTGGAGACTTAGAAGCTTGACAAGCTTATGGTAGTGAACTTTAATAGGTGGAACTTGAGTGATCTACATTACCCATAAACACTTGAAGTTGAGAATAAACACTAACCTATGTGAGAGGCTATGCATTTCAATTCATTCTTTTCAAATGAAATTGCCATGGAACTTATCTCTTGCTGCAAGTGAAGTTAGCTATGATTGTTGAAGTGATGAAAAGTTGTGATTAGTCTCTATCTTGTGATTTTTACACTTTTCTGTTTCACTTTCATTTCCATTTCTATTCCACCAGTCTTTCCTTAGATTTTGAGCTTTGCCTAGGAGTGCAAAGGTTTAAGTGTGGGGGAATTTGATAAGCATGAATTTTATATGTTTTAATTCTCCTAACTTAAGCATTTTAGTGACCAAATATGGCTTTAGGGGTTTATTTAGATGAAATTTTGTTTTAATAGCCATTCTTTGCACTTTATGAATTAATTGGGAAAATAATTTATTTTAAATACATAAATCATTTTAAATGAATTTTGTAAATTTTTCTATTTCATCTCTTCCATTCTTTTTGTGCAGATTTTTCAATTGGCAATTGGAACTTGAATGGAGGTTGGTTTGGAAAAGCATCAAAAGAGATCTTAGGTTGAAGTTTAAATGGGAAACAAATGAAGAAGGGGTCTGCATGAAGCATGAAGGGTTTCCAAACACACTCAACCATGCAGCAACGTCCAGTTATACGTAGGAGCAACAGAAGGAACCAACGTGGAAATCATGTAGAGGCAACACACAGTAAAGAAGCTACATCTGGACAGCAGCAAAATGGAAGGAAGCAACACGTTAAGTTAAACAAAGAAGAGCTGGAACATGCAAGGAAGCAACGGGTTGGTGAGCAGAAAAGAACACACACAGAGCAAAGCAAACAAACACCCTACAACATTGGGTTTTGAATGGTTAGAAAAGCAGAAGCTAAGCAAGTAGAATAGGGATTTACGTGGAATGGGAAGCTTGGACAGAATAGAAGGAAGCAACATGGATTATTATATTCACAATGAGGCCCACCTTATATACACATGAAGGGAGCATGATACACAAAAGTAAGAGGGCTGAGCACGTGAAAATAAAAGCAAGCCATGTGAGAAAGGAAAAGGAATTCGGGCAAGCTCCAGGAGGGGATTCATCCATTCATCATAGTCACACACCATCCATCGTATATCACGTCATCCACGCCCTTCGTCCATTCACCACATTTCATTCCACATCACAGCCCTTCATCCATCCATCGTTCATTCACCCATTTCACGCCTCAATCACGTGATTCACACACAACATTCCATTCACTTCATTCACGCCGTATCCATTCCATCACTTGGTCCAAACTCCACCACGCCCCTTTGACCAGCAGCCATCTCCTTCATTCCATCTTCCATTCTTCCACTTCCATGAAGTTCTAAGCCTCCATCCGTGACTAGCAAGGAAGAAGGACCTTGGTGCAAGCTTGAATCCATGGAGAAGAACTTAGAATTTTTGACTAAGAATTTCTACTTTCTTATACTTTTTTTCTTTTTCTTGTACAATCTTGTTTAAGTTGTATTGGATAGAGAATTTGTGTAATTGTAATTAGTGGCTATTTAGACACTAATTAGGAAGCTTTTTTGTTGATTAATTGGTTAGATTAAATATTAAATTTTTTAATTTCTTACAATTACCTATGTATGCAATTAAGGTGTTTGATGAAATGCATGTGAGAGATTGAGTATTTAATTGTTTAATTTGAGGATTCCTTGGTGTTTAGTTAGTTAATTAAACATTTTTGGATGATGATTCAGAGGCTAATTAATCAGTTAATCAATCAAATTGGGTGTTCATTGATCTTAAAAACAAGAATTAATAATTTAATGCGGGATTGAGTTTTCAATTCAACATTAGATTGTTAATCTCTTGATTCTTGCGTGTTAACTCAAGATACAATTGACGTGAACACAATTAAGGATTCTTAGACCAGAATAATCACAATTGAATTATGATAAGGATAGTGGATATCAAGGGATGATTCCAAATCTAGTCATAAGCCATCTTTCATCCATAATTCATATAATTAGGTAGCAATTAGGAATTTTGATTCAATTTAGTTTTAGGTTAGTTTAATTTAATCAAAAACCCCCCTTAGTTTAGAAATTTTTAGAGTCTTTTAACATTTGGAAAACTCAATTAAGCATTGAATTCCAATTCCAAGGGAGATGACCTAGGTTGTGCCACTAGCTGCATATTTTATCAACCTAGTTTTATTTTGAGGGTTGCGCGACAAAACCACTCAAAATTTGGCGTCGTTGTAGTATAGTGGTGAGTATTCCCGCCTGTAACGCGAGTGACCCGGGTTCGATCCCCAACAACGGCACCAAAATTGATGATGCCTTAGTCGCTTAAGTACTCAATTAAACTAAGATTGAATTAATGCAGTATAAGTCAACCTTAGGTCATTCTTCCCAATGAGCAATTTAAGGGTTAATTTGAATTGATTTTAGGTGATTATTTGGTACTTACTATTTGATGCAAATTCTAAATAAACTATCACTATGCTAAATGCAAAATTAATTGAACTAAATGCATGCAAATGGGGGGTTTTGAATTAAGAAATTAAATCTCAACTAAAATAGAAAAACCAAACAAGTAATTAAATTAGAATGCTCTAAATTGAAATTAAAGTGATTGTGAAAATGCAAGGAACAAACAAGAGGCAAACAAGGTTTTGCAAGGGGATTTCGGCTCTTATTACTCACCAAAGATTGATTGAGACCAAGAGAAGTAATTAGATAATAGACTAATATAATTAATTAACTCAATCCAAGGATAGAAAACCCTAAACTCAAATGCATATCACTTGACTTAATTAGGAAACCCTTAGCTAATTCAAGTAATTTGCAAGTAATTAAGCTAATTAAACACATCAAATCTTTCAACAATTGGATTGAATTAATTCTGGAAATTTGATTTCAATCACCTAATTGAACAATTAAGCAATCATACTACCTAATTCAATAATCAAGTAGCGCAAAAGACCAAGATATGCAATTAAAATCATAACATTAATCAAATCAATGCAAGAGAACTCAAACATCAATCCAACCAATATTAATAGGTCCAGAAAACCAAAATTCCAGCAACTACAAAACATAAATCCAATCCCAAATACCACCAATTCCAATTACAATCCAAGATAAAATTATTGTCTAACCTAAAACTAGGTTTCAACATTCAATTCACATAGAAATTCCTAAAACTAGAAAATCTCTAAGTTCTTGAAATTGAAAGAGGAAAAGGTAGGAAAAATAAACTCCCCCAATGGTCTTCAATCCAATTAATTCAAGAGTTCAAGCTTCCTCCTCCATGCTTCACCTTGGTGCCACCTTGAATTAATTAAGCTCCCGTGGATTTTGTGCTTATAAAATCCTTTAAATTTGCTGCCATGAAGAGGTGAATGATGATGATGGTTCAGTTGGAAGTGTAACGTGTTGATGAATAAATGGAGAAGCAACAAATTCTTGGTCTAGGTGCTCTCTTCGGGCATCCCTCTATTCAGTACAGAGGTAAAGAAAAGTCAAGCACCCATTCTCCAATCATCTTCTGTCCCGTCAAGTCCAAAGAGCCAAACAAAATGAACACACAACAATTCAATCTTCTTTAGGCGCTCTCTGTCTCTATAGTCCCAAAAGAAACCAAAGAAAATCCAAACCAAAATCAGCAGCCTCTAGGTCCAGCGTCTCACAGCTGTTGAAATCTGAAAAAGAAAATGCATGAAGCAGCCAGCCTCCCAGCTTTCTTTCGGCACCCTCTGCTTCCTCCAGACCGAAGAATCAATGGAATAGTAGCTCCCCAATTTTCTCCCTTGCAGGTGTAGTCCCTAGCATTTCCAGCTCTCTTTTCTGTCTGCGTGAAGTTTAGGTGTAGCTCGAAAATGCCAAGAATCTGAATGAAGAAGTAGCCACTCTCTCCTTCATTTTTCGGCGCTCCCCTCTCGTGAAATCCAGCCGAAAACGAATGATAAGCAACTCTTCCCCAATGGTCTTCACAATTCACAGCCTCCAGTATCTCTTTTCGGCCCTCCCCCTGCTCATGTTGACTGCCTTTTTCTGCTCGGGAAAGAATCAAATGAAAACCTAATAATCTAATTACCAATATGCCATTATCATAAATTAATAAAAGCAAAAATTATGCTTCAATCTTAACCCTTGATCCCTTTTAATTTCTCAATTCATTTGCCCAAAAATTGTGTACAAAATTAATAAATGTTTTAAAGATTGAAAATATTTAACCCAACAAAGAATTATGGAGAATAAAATATTAACAATTTATATTCAAAAAAATTCTCCTAATTAATTCAAAATTATATTATGTTCTAAAATTAACCATAAATTCAAATATTGCATAATAAATCCATTTAAGCTCAAATTAATCATTAAAAATAATAATAAATGTGGATAAAAATATATGAAAATTAGCATTTATCAATTCCCCCACACTTATCTCTTTGCACTCCTGGGCAAAGCAAAACAAAATCAAGGGAAAACAAGAGGAACAAAACAAAACTGCAAAAGGTGAACGTTCTAATCACAAGCCAAAAGTAAACCAAAACATTTAACATCTTTCTTATCCGAGTAATCATTACATGCATTAAGATTAAAGACATCATGGTAATTAACTTGACAAGGGAAAACCCAAGCTAGCAATCCCTTACCAAAGGCAATGTGTATATCACTCTCACTTAAAAGTGTTTAGGCTTTTATGTGCACTCAAAACCAACCTATCCACATCTCTTTCCAAAAGCTTGACAAAAATGTAAGCTCTCCACCACTAACAAGCAAATGCAAACATAAATCAAAAGGACTTTATTAGGTTGTATTGAGCTAAGGGAAAGAAAAAGGAAGAATCAAATGATAGGAAAAACCAAAATTGAATACCTTAGGAGAATGAAAAGCAATGCCAAATAAGATAATATGGAATGAAAGAAACAAGACAAACAAAACTTGGATAGGGCCATTTTTTTTTTGTTTATTTCTATTTCTTCCTTTTCTATTTCTTCTTTTCTTTGAATATACACCTTTATTCTTTCTTTGTTTATTTCTTTCTTGTATATACTTGTTTTCTTTCAACTTTTTTTTATTTCTTTTTCTTTTCTTTGAATATATGACCCAAATTCCAACTATTTACATGTTCTTTCATCTAAAGCAAGCAAATTGACATGCTCATCAACTCCCAAGACATTCAACAAGGGAAATGGCTATAGGCTAAAAGAAAGAAAGCAAATAAAGGCTCAAATGGGGAAAACAAGGGATAAAATGCATAAAAGGGTAGTTTTTTTTTAGCATGATAAAAACAAAATGAATGCCTTTATCATTTCTATGTATGCAAATGCACAAAATGTGGTCTCAAACAAGATTTAAGCCAAGCTCTAGAGCAAGAAATAGATAGGTGGTATACACACATGAAAAGAACTATGCAATAGGTTCAAAAATCTCACTAAGTCATGATTACTAGCCTCGATCTACCCAAGTCAGAACAATTGCCATTTAACTTTATCTACTTAAAACATGATCAATTACTCTTCAAATCAAGAATGTATCATATCTAAGCCACTTGAAGCTTGCAATTGCCACATTCAAAACAAAATAATTTTCTATTAAATTTTTTTTTCAAAAATTTGCTTTTGACCACACAAAAAACTGTAGAAACTAAAAACTCAACAAAACTATTTACATGCAAAATTAAATCATCCCTCCCCCACACTTAAACAATGCATTGTCCTCAATGCATAACAAACAGAGCAATATAGACAAATAATATCTAGCACAGCCCAACTCAGTAAGATGACAATGTAAAGTAAAAAGAGTAAAGGGAAGGAATACGACCAGGGTTACGTGGCATCTTGTAGTGCAACAACCTCCACTGCTTGAGTGGGGTATCCTTCATAGAATGGTTTCAAGCGGTGCCCATTGACCTTGAAGCATCTCTCAGTTGGCTCCCTTTGGATCTTTACAACTCCATAAGGAAAAACATTAGTGACAATAAAAGGCCCCTCCCATCTAGAGCAGAGCTTTCCAGGCATTAACTCCAATCTAGAAACATAAAGTAACACTTTTTGGCCTACTTGAAATTCTTTCCTCACTATAAACTTGTCATGGATGGCCTTGGTTCTTTTCTTGTAGATCATAGAATTTTCATAGGCTTCTCTTCTGATCTCCTCAAGCTCTTGCAATTGCAATTTCCTTTCAACACCAGCACTGACAAGATCTAGATTGCACCTCTTAACCGCCTAATATGCCTTGTGCTCCATCTCTACCGGCAAGTGACATGCTTTCTCAAAGACTATCCGGTATGGAGACATTCCAATAGGGCTCTTATATGCTATGCGATATGCCCAAAGTACATCATCTAACCTCTTGCTCCAATCCTTTCGGTTGGGTTGCACAGTCTTCACTAAAATGAGCTTGACTTCTCTATTGGAGATCTCTGCTTAGCCATTTGTTTGAGGATGATACGGAGCAGCCACCTTATGCACTACACCATACTTGCTAAGCAAGCTTTGCATACTCTGATTGCAAAAATGAACGCCTTGATCACTGATGATGGCTCTTGGAATCCCAAATCTACAAAAAAATGTAAGACCTGACAAAAGAAACCACTACAGAAGAATCATCAGTACGAGTGGGGATTGCCTCAAC
Source organism: Erythrophleum ivorense (assembly GCA_026724425.1). Taxonomy (NCBI): domain Eukaryota; kingdom Viridiplantae; phylum Streptophyta; class Magnoliopsida; order Fabales; family Fabaceae; genus Erythrophleum; species Erythrophleum ivorense. The sequence goes on from JAIUCV010000005.1 coordinate 44,211,005, forward strand.
CCACTTTGACACATAATCCATAGCCAACAGAATGTACAGATAGCCAAATGAAACAGGGAAAGGCCCCATGAAATCTAAACCGCAAACATAAAAAACTTTACAAAACAAAAGAGGTTGTTGAGGCATCTCTTGCTTCCTAGAAAGATTACCCGTAAATTGACATCTTGAACAACTTTTAAAAAACACATGGGCATCATGGAAAAGGGTAGGCTAAAATAACCTGCTATCTAACACCTTTCTAGCGATATGCTTAGCACTAAAATGCCCCCCACATGCAAGAGTGTGACAAAAATGCAATATGGATTCATGCTCATGCTGTGGAACACATCACCTAATCACTTGATCACTACCTATATGCCACAAATCAGGATCATCCCAAATATAATACCTAGCCTCTCTCTTAAATTTATCTAATTGATTTTTATTCAAATGAGCAGGCAAAATAGATGCAGCTAGATAATTGGCTATATCAGCATACCAAGGAATAGACATACTAACCACACAGAGCCTATCATCAGGAAAATCATCTAAGGGTGGAGAAGATGTTACCAAAGGTGTTTCAATCCTACTTAGGTGATCAGCTACCATATTCTCCACATCACTCTTGTCACGGATCTCCACATCAAACTCTTGTATCAATACTACCCATCTAATCAAGTGGGGTTTGGAGTCTAACTTCTTGAACAAGTACTTGATAGCTGAGTGATTTGTAAAGATGATCACCTTCGTGTGGATGATGTAGGATCAAAATTTCTCTAGCCCAAAGACAATTGCAAATAACTTCTTCTCTGTGGTGGTGTAATTAGCCTTAGTAGCATCCAGGGTTCTTGATGCATAGGCTATGACATATTATCTTTTCTCCACTCTCTGGGCAAGAACTGCACCTAGTGCATAATCTGAAGCATCACACAAGAGTTTAAATGGAAGGCTCCAATCAGGCGGCCAAATGATGGGAGGTGTAGTAAGTTTCTTTTTCAACTCATCCCAAACACACTTGCAAGAATTATCAAAATTAAAATCCACATCTTTTTGCAATAAATGAGACAATGGCAATGCTATCTTACTAAAATCCTTAATGAATCTCCTATAAAATCCAGCATGCTTAAGAAAAGAACACATATCTTTCACACAAGAAAGATATGGAAGAGATGAATGATATCCACTTTAGCCTTATCTACTTCAATGCCATCATAAGAAATAACATGTCCTAAAACAATTCTTTTTCTAACCATGAAATGACACTTCTCAAAATTCAGCACAAGATTATATATAATGCATCTTTCCAAAACCTTATCCAAATCAGCTAAGCATGCATCAAAAGAATCACCATAAACAATGAAATCATCCATAAAAATTTTTATGCAATGCTCAAGTAAATCAGAAAATATGGAAACCATGCAACGCTGAAAAGTGCTCGGTGCATTACACAGGCCAAATGGCATGCGTCTATATGCAAAGGTTCCAAATGGACATATAAATTTAGTCTTATCTTGATCCTCAGGTGCAATACAAATCTGAAAATATCTCGAAAAACCATCCAGAAAGCAATAATGGGACCTACCAGCAAGTCTCTCTAGCATTTGATCAATAAAAGGGAGAGGGTAATTGTCCTTCCTAGTCACATAATTTAATTTCCTATAGTCTATACATACCCTCCAACTATTTTAGACCCTAGTAGGAACTAATTCACCCTCATCATTACGCATCACAGTAAGATTAGTCTTTTTCGGGACTACCTAAACTGGACTAACCCACTGGCTATCAGAAATATGGTAGATTATACCTGCAGAAAAAAGTTTAGAAACCTCTTTCTTTACCACATCAAAAATCAATAGGTTGAGTTGCCTCTGTGGCTGTCGCATAGCTTTGGTATTACCCTCTAGCAAAATCTGATGCATGCATGCATACATCAGGACTGATCTCAAGAATATCAGCAAGAGTCCATCCAATGGATTTTATCCTTCACTTTAGTACCTCAAGGAGGCAGATTTCCTCTTCCATGGCTATGTCACTGGCCACAATCACTGGTAACTTCTCACCTTCTTCCAAATAGACATACTTTAGTGAGTCAGGAAGCGGCTTTAACTCCAAAGAAGGAGCTTGCTCAACTGAAGGTATGAGCGGCTTCAAATCAATGTCAACTAAACTATAAACCTACACCAAAGACTCACAAACAGAAGAAGAGTCTTTCCCAACTTGGGAATCATCAGTAGCAACAGTGATAGCAGAAAAATCAAGACATACATCATAATCCACATAATCATCAACAAAAGTAGTGCCATCAGTAGCATTCAAATCCAAAATAGAATCAAAAACAACCTCTACATCAGAGACATGATCAAGACTAATTAACAATTCAGAATCAGGTAATGAACACATATCAATCTCATCTACAGTATCAATCACACTAAGTAACTGAGAAAATCCATCTGAATTAATGGAAGTGGTAGATAAATGGTCATTAGCACCACCATTATCATAAACAGGCACAAAAACATCATCTCTAGCATGTCTAGCACTCTCAATAAAATCAGTGAAAACATTAATATTAGCAAGATCTATGCTAGAGCAATCATCACAACCATCAATTTCAGGACATGAATAAGAGACAGAATCATCCAAACCAACAATATCACATGATCTACTCAGCATGTTATCTCTAAAGTCTATAGCAGAATCATCAATAAGCATATCAATAAGACTAACCCCTGTCTTAGCACAATCATCCAAAGGGTGTTTCATAAAATCAAGTACATCAAATCTAATGATATTTCCAGCAAATTCCATAGTCAAAGTACCAGCATGCACATCTATCACAGCCTTAGCAGTTTTAAGGAAAGGCCTACCTAAAATCAAAGACGAATGTCTCTTTTGCCTAAACCTACTATCATCCATATCAAGAACATAGAACTCTGCAGGGAATATGAAATCTTTTACCTTAACCAAGACATCCTCTAAGACTCCTTCTGGGACCACACAACGTCTATTAGCAAGGGAGGCAATCAGGCTAGTGGGCTTGAGATCTATTCCTTGAAGTTGAGAAAAGATTGATTTTAGCATAACATTGATTGTTGCTCCTAGATCCGCCAAAGCATCAGAAAACTTAATGTCACCAATGGTGCATAGTATGAGAAAACTACCAGGATCCTTACACTTCACTAGCATTGGTATCTGATAAAGAGAAGTGACAACTGCCCCTAAATCAACTTTACCATCATGCTTAAGCCTTCTTTTAGTGGTGCACAACTCCTTCAAAAACTTTGCATATTTAAGCACTTGTGCAACTAAGTCAACTAGTGGAACATTGATCACCACCTTTTTGAAAATGTCATAGACCTCTTTAAACATCTCTGCTTCCTTCTTTTTCCTTTCGGTCTTAGCTACCTTAGTAGGAAAGGGTAGAACCTGTGTGCTCAATTCCTCTTCTTTCTTCTTTTGCTCTTCTTGTGGTGCCACTTGTGTTTTTGCTAAAGTGGGCTTATCCTGTGATGTAGAGGTAGAAGCAGAATCATCAATGATAGCATCTTTGTCCTTGGAAGCATAGGTGGCAACAGGATCTGCAAAGGTGACCGTCTTGCCACTTCTAAAAGAGATAGTGTTAACTCCACCATGATTAGGATTTTGTGGGGTCCCAACATTAGGATTAACTACCACTTGGGATGGAATCTTTCCTGAACCTTGACTCTGCATGTTACTAATTATATTATACAACTACCTAATCTGAGTCTGAAGAGTTTGAATCCCTGTCTATGTTGCAAATCCTTTTGTTGTTGTTCCTTCTCTGTTTGGTCTAATCTATCCATTAAAAGCTTTATCATAGTATCCATCTTGTTTTCCAACCTTGAATTCTCTTCTTGAATAGGCACAGCTTACCTAACTGGTTGGAACACCTGATTACTAGAACCAGCACCCTGATTGAACTGCTGTTGCTGAGGTTGGCCACTACCATATCTAAGGTTTGGGTGATCACGCCATCCAGGATTATATGTGGTAGAATATGGATCATATTTCTGGCCACCTTGATTCATAGGCTTAGCAGGATACACAGCATTGCAAGGTTCAGTTTTATCATTCAAGAATGGGCAAGCATCAGTGACATGAGTAGCTAATGAGCAAATAGAGCAAAGTGGGCCAACTAGAGCTGAAGAGCTCGGATGTGGGGTGAAAGAAGTAGAGGATCCCATAGAATTGGCCATATTGGAAGGATTATGCAATTGGAGCATAACCATTTTCTCCATAACAGATGCAAGCTTATCTATTTTGCTCTCAAGACGAGATTCAGAGATTGAGGAATATGACCCAACTTCATTTACTCTAACTTATTGCCTAGTACCAAATTGTTAAGTATTCGCATATTTCTTTTCAATCAATTCCCAAGCAGCATTAACAGTTAAATGAAGAAGAGCACCTCCAGCAACAGAATCTAATAAATCTCTCTCAAGAGGCAAAAGACCTTCATGAAAGTATTGTATCAACAAAGTATCTGGGATATGGTGATGAGGGCAGCTAGATAGCAATGTCTTAAACCGTTCCCAATACTCATGCAAGGACTCCCCAAGCATTTGTCGACAACCACATATTTCCTTCCTAATAAAGGAAGTGCGAGATGTAGGGAAATACTTCTCCAAAAACATCTTCTTAAGCTGGTCCCATGTAGTTATAAATCCAGGGGGTAGTCGAAGCAACCAGTTCTTAGCAGACCCCTCTAAAGAAAATGGGAAGGGACACATCTTAATCTGATCCTCAGACACACCGCTAGGTCTTATGGTAGTGCAATTCACCTGCAAGTCCATTAAATTTAGGAAGTAAGTGTATGAATCCAGGTTTCAACTCAAGATCAATATTAATATCAGGATAATTAATGCACCAATTTTGAAAATGCAAATAAGGTGAAACCAACTCTTTAATAGTCCTAGCAGGAACATTATCAACATTGACATTAGCATGCTCTAAACATGCCTGATTATTTACATTACCCTCATTATCTTCCATTTTAAATTCAGAATCAGAAGCAGAAGAATCAACATAACAAGATTTTGAGGAACTACTAACTACAAGATTACTAACTTTAACTCTTCTTCGTTGATGAAATTTCCTCTCAATTTCAGCATCAAAGTCAAACAATTTTTTAAAAGAGGATCGAGTCATACAACATCAACAAAGTAGAATTAAAGCAATAATAAAAAAAATTGCAAAATATTCAAACTACCAAAAAAATAAATCCAAAACAACCTAAAAGACTCAATACACACTAGGGAACTCATAAAACACTCATAAAACACAAGGAAAGTCACACACAAATTCAAAAAGAAAATATGGAAAAATTAGAAAACACAAGAAAAATTCGCAAAAATAAAAGAAAATTCAGAAAAGTGGTCAAAACGATTAAATTTGCCCTAAAAACACTAGACCTAATACTTATAAGTATTAGTCTTGTTCAGAACACCCAAAAACCTTAGAAATACCAAAAATCAGAATTTTTTAGGCAATGACAAACAAAATTCCAGCACAACACACTCAGGAAAATCCAACCGAAATGACAAAATAAAAATAAAGAAAACAAAGTGAAGCATGGAGGAGGAAGCTTGAATTAATTAAGCTCCCATGGATTTTGTGCTTCTAAAATCCCTTAAATTTGCTGCCATGAAGAGGTGAATGATGATGATGGTTCAGCTGGAAGTGCAACGTGTTGATGAATGAATGGAGAAGCAACAAATTCTTGGTCTAGGTGCTCTCTTCGAGCGTCCCTCTATTCAATACAGAGGCAAAGAAAAGTCAAGCAACCATTCTCCAATCATCTTATGTCCCATCAAGTCCAAAGAGCCAAACAAAATGAACACACAACAATTCAATCTTCTCCAGGTGCTCTCTGTCTTTGCAGTCCCAAAAGAAACCAAAGAAAATCCAAACTAGAATCAGCAGCCTCTAGGTCTAACGTCTCACAACTGCTGAAATCCAAAAAAGAAAACGCATGAAGCAGCCAACCTCCCAGCTTTCTTTCAGCACCCTCTGCTTCCTCCAGACCGAAGAATCAATGGAACAGTAGCTCCCCAATTTTCTCCCTTGCAAGTGTAGTCCCCAGCAGCTCCAGCTCTCTTTTCTGTCTACGTGAAGTTCAGGTGTAGCTCGGAAATGCCAAGAATCTGAATGAAGAAGCAGCTACTCTCTCCTCCATTTTTCGGCGCTCCCCTCTTGTGAAATCCAGCCGAAAACGAATGAAAAGCAACTCTTCCCCAATGGTCTTCACAATTCACAGCCTCTAGTATCAATTTTCGACCCTCCCCCTGCTCACGTTGATTGCCTTTTTCTGCCCAGGGAAAAAGTCAAATGAAAAACCTAATAATCTAATTACCAATTTGCCATTATCAGAAATTAATAAAAGCAAAAATTATGCTTCAATCTTAACCCTTGATCCACTTTAATTTCTCAATTCATTTGCCCAAAAATTGTGCACAAAATTAATAAATGTTTTAAAGATTGAAAACATTTAACCCAACAAAGAATTATGGAGAATAAAATATTAACAATTTAAATTTAAAAAAATTCTCTTAATTAAGTCAAAATTATATTATTTTTCAAAATTAACCATAAATTCAAATATTGCATAATAAATCTATTTAAGCTCAAATTAATCATTAAAAAAAATAAATATAGATAAAAATATATGAAAATTAGCATTTATCAGGGAACATAGTAATTTTGTAAACTTTGATGAATGGATTATTTTAATAATGAATATCTATAATAATTTAAAAAATAAAATTTCTAGACTAAGAGAAATGAAATTATGCTTTTTCCTATCAACAAAAGGGAATTAAGCAAATTTGTAAAATTTTGAAAAATGAATAACTTTGTTTATAAATATCTAGAACAATTTACAAAATAAAATTCTCAGAGAAGAAATTTTATATATGTTCAAATAAATAAGATATTTCACCCAATATATTTTAAAAGATTGTTTATAACTATTGTTGAAAATATGACATGAACAACAATTTTTGATACAAAATAAAATTCAAGTAACATATCCTTAGACCTTTTAAACTTGAAAATATATAAACTATATACTTATCCAAAAAATAGTAATGATGCTCAAGTAATATCACTACATGTTGCTTCTAAATTTAACTAGCAATATTTAACCTAATGTTATGACACTATAATTAAGAGTTCAATGTCAAATTTAACAATAAATAAATAAATTTCAAGGATCTATAAACTCATTCTCCCTAAAGTCTTAATTTATTATAGAAAGGCAAACCTTAAATGACTATAATAGTCACAACAAAAAAGAGATGGCTCGGTATAGTAGAGGAAGCTCATTAGTTAAAATAGTAGGCCAATCACAACTTTAATTCCTAACAATCACACAATATCCAACCAAATTATTTAAACATTGTAGCTAAAAAAAATACACATTCTCTCAAATATTATCAAACACTCCTAAAATGTTATATATATACAATTTCTTCTAAGCAAAATTATAAGAACTCCCATATATTGTACAAGTCAAGTACATAATAACAATAGTCATCACTTTACCTTTTAAGAAGTTATGGCTGAGAGTATACAAACCATATGCATAATCAGAGATAGTACACTATGCCATAAGATTCACAACACATAAAAGTAATTTTCCACATTTTTGTTTCATAAAATTTTTTACATAAGGCATTTTAAAATAATTATTTTTCTATAAAATATTAAAAAAATTATAAACAAGTGCCAATAAAATTTTTAAAAAAATTATGGAAAATTTCAACAAAGAGATTGAAGTATAAGTGCTCAAGAAATGGCCAAAATTAGTCAATTCTAGATGCTACACATGCCCTTATATGCCAGAGGCATATGTGGGCAAGGTTGGAGAAGGCACATAACACTTATCCTTCACTCAACAATGGCAAATTTTCTGCCATTGGAGTCCATTTTTGAGCTTCTAAAGTGCATTTTCCATGTGATTTAAAGCCTCAGTCAACTGAGAAACAAGAATCCCAAATTACCCATGCAAATTGATATGCTTAAATTTTGGGAGAATTAGAGTTAATGATCCAAAATTGAAAATATTTACTCTGAAGGACCTATTACTATTGTTTTAAAATATATTACCACTAACTTTAAGTAAAACCTCCTAAACCTAATAGTAACAAGTCCTTTAGAGTAAATGTTTTTAACTTTGGGTCCTTAACTCTAATTCTCCTTTAAATTTTTGTTACTATTTGGCTATATTAGTTTCGTTATTATTTTGTTGTACCCATGGGGTTATTTTCGTCTTTTCCAAATAACTACTATCTAATAGTTAGTTACAAAGTTTGGTATGTATAATGTGACCTGCTTCATGATTGGGCATGCAAATACAGAACTTCTCCTTACTTATTTTCTTTACCTTTCTCTTGTCTTCTCTTTCTTCTCCATTCCTCTCTTCTTCCTTTCTGCTTCGAATTATGCCCATCTCTTTTGTGGACGTAACATTGGTATCAAAGTGGTGATCCATGGCAAAAGGAACTTGCTGGCAAATATAAGTGCGAGAATTGGAAGACCGCTTATGTGATGAATTTTCCCAAAAGATAGGAGCAATAGAACATCAATTCAAGGGCTTACAAGAGCTTATGTCAGGTTAACTCTACAGATTATGGATCTGGTTAATGATAATAGAGATTACATCAAGAATGAGCATCGGGGTAATGATTAGCATATCTCCACTCGGTTTACTAAAGTAGACCTTCCAAAATTCTCAGAAGATGATGTTAATGGGTGGATATCCAAGTGTGAGCGCTTTTTTCTACTTGATGGTACTCTGAAAGATAATAAAGTGATCTTGGCAAGCTTGGCGATGGATGAGAAGGCGTATAAATGGTTTCAGCATTATGAAAAGAGTATTCGTGGAAATTTGAATTGGGGAATGCTTGTAGAGGCAATTAAAACTCGCTTTAGACCCTTATATGAGGATCCAATGGAGGAGTTAATGCAGTTGAAGCAAACTGGACCACTGAGTGAATTCCAAACACTATTTGACAATCTAATTTGTAAGGTAGAGTTAATTGGGACGCAAAAACTCAGCTATTTCCTTGGGGCCTTGAAACCAAAATTGGCTTTAGAAGTGAAATTGCTCAAACCTCATACATTACTTGAAGCAACACAAAAGGCTAAATTACAAGATGCTAATCTACAGTTGCTATAGAAGACATTTTATGCTAGTATGCGAGAGCACTCTAAAGGTACTGATAAAATGCAACATATTCCCAATTTCAATGATAAAGGGAAGTCTATAGTAGCAGAAGGAAAGAAGTGGCAGGGAGAAAATAAACAAAATACTTTAAAAAGCATCCTAGGCAAACCTGCTAAGATTCCAACAAAGATTGACACCAAAAGAGGTGGATGATCATCGGGCCAAGAATTTATGTTACTTCTGCAATGAAAAGTACACTCCCAACCATGACTGCCCACAAAAAAAAAAGAATGCAAGTATATTTGATGGAAATTGATGATAGGAGTACAGAAAATAATGGGGACGTAAATGAAATCAGTGTTGAATAATCGATGGAAGAAACCATAACCCCTAACTACCTGGTAATTTCTCTTCCTGCATTGTCAAGTACTTTTACCTACTCCACTATAAGAATCACTAGTAGATGTGGGAAACGATTACTATATATCTTGATAGATACCAAGAGCACCCATAATTTCCTGGATGAGAGTTTTAGTGAAGAAGGGATAGGTGAGGTTAAACCTATACAAAATGTCACTGTGATAGTAGCTAATGATGATAAACTATAGGGAAAACATGATTGTGAAGGTTTAAATTGGATTACACAAGGTATCGAATTTAAAGCGGATGTTATCTTGTTACCATTGGTGGGGTGTGATATGGTGCTCAGTATGCAATGGATGAGGACTCTAGATATTATAAAATATGGATTGTAAGAATCTAACCATGAAATTTGACTAGAAAGGAAGAAAAGTTCAGCTAAAAGATCCTCAAGATGATGATGGGACAAACCCAAACCTACATGCTACAACTTATTCTTAACATTCAGAGAGCTACGTTCTGTACAATGAGAGCCATACAAATAGAAGAAACCCTACTTGTCATTATTGAGCTTCTGGAGGAGTTCCATGAAATTTTTGAAGAACCACAAGGCTTACCTCCTAAAAGAGGGAATAAACCCAGTAAGCGTGAGGCCATACAAATATCCTACTATACAAAAGGATGTTATTGAAAGATTAGTAAAAGATATGCTAGATAGCAAAATAATTTAGCATAGCAGTAGCCTATTCGCATCTCCAGTTGTCTTATTCAAGAAAAAAGATGGCAGCTGGCGCTTGTGTGTAGATTACAAATCACTTAATAAGGCAACTATCCGAAATAGCTTTCTCATTCCTTTGATTGAAGATTTACTCAATGAATTAGGAAAATATAAAGTGTTCACTAGATTGGATTTGAGAGCTGGCTATTACCAGATCTGCATGCGTGAAAAAGATGTGTACAAAACTGCCTTTCAAACCGACTCAGGTTACTACGAATATCTGGTCATGCCATTTGGACTGACAAACGCGCCTTCCACCTTCCAGGGAATCATGAATGCAATATTCAATGATCTTCTAAGAAAGTATGTACTGGTATTCTTTGGTGATATCCTCATTTATAGTAAGGATTTAGCTGTGCATATGAAGCATCTCAAAACCATTTTTAACATATTAGCAGCTAATCAATTTTATGTGAAAAGGAGTAAATGTGCATTTGCAACCTAATAGATTGAATACTTGGGCCATATAATTAATTCTCATGGTGTAGCAGTTGACCCCAATAAAATTAAAGCAGTTGCAGAATGGCCAAAACTGTCTAATATGAGGGAATTAAGAGGTTTCTAAGACTCTCGGGGTATTATCGCCAGTTTATTAAGGGGTACGACAATATAGCTCAACCTTTCACTAATATGCTCAAAAGGGATAACTTTGTATAGACTCAGGAAGCAAAGGTAGCTTTCAACAACCTTAAAACTACTTTAACAAAGGCACCCATATTATCCATGCCAGATTTAACTCAACCATTTACCATTGAAATTGATGCTTCCAACGTTGGCATCAATGTAGTGCTTATACAACAGGGACATCCAATAGCATATGTAAGCAAGGTCCTATCTCCAAAGCATAGATTAATGTCTATGTATGATCGAGAACTACTTGTCATAGTGTATGCAGTTAGCAAATGGCATTAATATTTGTGCATTCAAAGGCTGTCCACACAATCTTAGTATAATTGGATCACTAGATTAATGGGGTTAACCTATGTCATTGGCTATAAGAAAGGAAAGGATAATATGGCAGCTAATGCACTTTCTTGAACAACTCATGGTGAATTGTTACAACTTAGTGTTTCATCTGTGTCAACTGAATTATGGGAGGAGATTAAGAATCAATGGCGATTCGATACAAGCTTGTAGAAGTTGATAGCAGAGATTATTCAAAATCCCAAACTACATCCTAAGTATAAATGGTAGAATCAGATGTTAACTAGGAAAGGATGGTTAGTGATTGGAGGCTCACAGATGACTCTAAAGCATATTATATTAACTTGGTTACACCTTTCACTTTAGGGGGGCATTCAAGTAATAAGGCTACCTTAAAGAGAGTAAAGGTGATCTTCTTTTGGAAAGGGATGACTAATGATGTTAAAGCCTTTTTATCTAGATGCGAGATGTGCCTTAGATGTAAATATGAAAATGTTGCTTACCTTGGGTTGCTACATCTGCTACCAGTACCAGAGGGTGTATGGCAAAGCCTTGCAATGGATTTTATAGAACAACTCCTTAAATCTTAAGGCAAAGATACCATATGGGTAATAATGGATTGCCTGAATAAATATGCTCACTTTATGGCGCTCATCCATCCTTACACAGCCAATACGTTGGCTCAAATTTTCATGGATTGTATATACAAGTTGCATGGGGCACCAGTGACCATAGTCAGTGAGAGAGACCCCATATTCACCAGTAAATTTTAGCAAGAATTCCTTCTTTATCTTGGGGTCACACAAAATCTCTTAACAGCTTACCATCCTTAATCTAACGGGTAAAGTGAGGTGCTCAACTGTTGCTTAGAACATTATCTTTGCAGCTTTACATGGCAGTCTCCCAGAGAATGGGCAAGGTGGTTGCCCTTTGCTGAATGGTGGTACAACACCATGTATCATATGGCAATAGGGATCACTCCTTATGAGATCATGTATGGACAACCTCCTCCTTTACAATTGCCATATTTGCCACATGAATCATCAATGGATGTTATTGATCGTAACTTTTCAGCATGGGAGGTGATGATTCACAAGCTAAAATAGAAATTAAACATGGTTGCCAACCGTATGAAACAGTATGTTGATTGTGGGAGAACGGAAAGGCACTTTGAGGTTGGGGATTGGGTATTTCTAAAACTGCAACTGCAAAAACGTCTCGATTGAAAAAAGGATCTCAAAGAAGTTGTCTCCAAGATATTATGGACCATATTAGATTATATCTAAGGTTGGGATGGTTGCTTACACTCTGCAGTTGCCACCAACATCCAACATTCACCCTACCTTCCATGTTTTGCTTTTAAAGAAGTGTCCTAACCCGAATGTGCCCCAGTATCAACTACCTAATGAGTGGAGTTCTCTCATGAAAATTAAGCAACCCAAAGCAATTCTAGAATTACGTATTGTGCAGCGCCATAATCTTGCAGTTGCTCAGGTGCTTGTCCAATTGAAGGGAGGACTACCTAAGGAAGCTACTTGAGAATTTTGGTATGATTTTCATCGTAAATTTCCAAAGTTCACTTGATCAATGTACCCTTGAGGTCAAGGATGAACTAAAGGGGTTAGTTAATATGTTTAAATTTTCGTTACTATTTGGCTGTATTAGTTCTGTTATTATTCTATTGTACCAATGGGGCTATTTTCATCTTTTCTAGATAACTACCATCTAATAGTTAGTTATAGAGTCTGCTATGTATAGCGTGACCTACTTCATGATTGGGCATGCAAATACATAATTTCTCCTTACTCATTTTCTTTGTCTTTCTCTCATCTTCCCCTTCTTCTCCATTCCTCTCTTCTTTTCTGCTTCGAATTATCCCTATCTCTTTTGTGGATGTAACATAATTAAAAAATGAGGCAAATTGGAGGGGACTTGGTGAGCAAACCATAGTTCGCATAATTGAGCCCTGGGAAATTTTTTGTTTGATTTTTTTTCTCAATTCCAATATTTTTTTTCCAATTAAATAATTATGGTAGCTTTGTAAACTCATGAATGATAGTTCGCGTGCAAGAAATAAGATTACAACATCAGGATTTGATAAAGAATGAGAAACACCGTGGTTGTTTAAAAGTAGATCGATTCACAAAGCATATAATATATCGAATTCATGCTTGTAACAAGAGGAACAAAAACTCCTAATCTTTCATACACAATCCACAAAAGAAGACAATGAAATCTGAAATCAAATTTGTCAAATCCAACATAGAATTTTACAAAATTTTAGTTCTAAAATCATACATGGAAAGCTTTGATATTCTATAAATTAATTTCAAATCATAATAAGAGAATTCAAATCACACGTATGATAATTAGAATACCAAAATTAAATAGGTGAGGTGAGTAGGAAATATCTTATTGTGCCATCACAACAAAATCTGATTAATCAAAACCATGTAATATAGCTGGGTTTTCCTTAAATTTTCAAAATTGAATAATAAGTTTTAATAGGACAAGCACGCATATTAATGTTTATAGAGGGACCTAATAATCTTTTCATGCAATCTTATTGGGTTCTTCTATTATAAGTTTTAATAAAATCTAATAGTCTTGATTTTCTTAACCACTAATCAAATTTATATTATAATGTGTATTACAACTCAATTACCATAAATTAAGATTATAGTGTATCTTAATGAATCATTAATCAATCAGTTATTTTTGAAAAATAAAAATAAACCAATTGATATAAGACCATGTTTAGAAAATTTCAACATCCTAATCATGGGAGAGATTGCGCGCTGATGGCATCGAGTAGCTGTAACTCGTAGTCTCTGAAAGCTTGCAAGAAAAGATAAGTCCGTCCCTTGGTCATTCCTTAACCATGGCTAGTACAAAATTAATGATGATGGCTCTTGGCTGCGGGAGAACAATTCGACTGCTTGTGGTAACCTTATTGCCACATTCTTAAGAACTTGGGTTATTGTGATAATCTTCATGCTAAGTTGTGGGCTACCCTTTGCGAGTTAAAACTTGCTTGGTTCCTTGGCATTCATCACCTTATCCTGGAAGCAAACTCTCTCATGGTCGTGCATTTCATTCGCAACTCTGATTGATAGTCACAGTTGTGCCCCGGTTGTTTGAGATATTCAATCCCTTCTTAAGAGGCAATGGCTTGTGCATATTGCTCATGCTTACTATGAAGGCAATAAGTGCAGAGATTATCTTGCTATCCGTGGCCATGGCCTTCCTTATGGGTTGCACGGGTTTGACCATCTTTTGACACATTAGACTAGTGTAAAACATAACAAGTTCCAAATGAAGAAATTTAAACTCAAAATTCAGGGAAAATTAAATTAAATTAAGTTAAAAGGTCAGTGATAGTATTCAACGATGCCGGAAAAGAAAAAACAATACTTATTTTTAGGATGGTGATTGCCAACCCTACTAGTTCGTTTAATTAAACAAGGAAAGTAATAAAATTTCAAAAAAAATACAAATAAATTAGAAAAATTACTAAAAAAAACTTGAAATGCATTTAAACGAAAGATTTTGGGCTCAAGATTAGCCTCGATCAGTAACTTCTTATTACAAACAATGGATTCAAAAAAAGCTTTTTTTAATACGTAATGGACATTATAGCTTCGTTTGAATCAAAAGTTATAGTTATTTAAAATCTGTATATTTATTTATGACTGGCATACTTTTTGTTTAAGTTTCTAGCATTCAGTCTACTCTTAAAAGTTATTCGCTTGCTATTCTACTTCATCCTTCTCCTCAACTGGCAAGATCGATTTAGGTGCTGCTTATTATAAGTCTAATATTGGTAGTTTTTGGATTTTGTATTCCTTTTCACCCCTCCATATATATATATATATGTGTGTGTGTGTGTGTGTGTGTGTGTAAGGATCTTCACTAATATTGTACGGGTTAGCAATCTGCAAATTTGTATCTTAAACTTCAAAAATAAGAGAAGTCACTTTATATAAATAATTGTTTTAAAATTACAAGTCTTACAAATCAGTAGTCGGGAATATCAATTCAAAAATCAAGTAAAACATTTATTATACATTTATGACAATTTTTGTATTAATCTTGACTATTAATTTAAAATCTAAGGGTAATCCTTTTCTCTGTTCATCTATTACAAAAACTCACTTCTCTTAATTGATATGTTCTCAACCTAAGAGGTTAAGCTTTAAACCTTACTTCATCATGTATCCAATTTAAAAAAAAAAAAACTTATGAGCAATCTAACCTAAATTTTGTGTTATATTATAACTTCAGGCAAAAATACAAAACAAGAATGCAAACATTTACCCGCAGAAATTATAGAAAAACCTATATTCTAAAGTGTAAAAATTATAGCATCTATTTTCCAATTTTAAAATTTCAGAAATTATTTACAATTATTGTTCAAGGACTTTTTGCATTTTTTCCCTATAACTTAACAAATTGGCAAGTTCTACTTTTGTTCTTGAAAGATGGTCTCGAAGACAAATTGATACTCTAGACATGGACAAAATGGCGAGGTTTGAACGAACTCTTACTTTCAAGTACTAAGTTTGTAAGAGTTTCAAATTAATAACAACATTTTCTAACAACAGGACTTTTGTTCAACTATATAACCTATTCTCTCATCAAATAATTGTAATTCTAGCCTGACACAAAGAGCGAACATAGATACACGACCTCCACTATAATCAAGTATTTTATTGCCAGCTAATTTTTAACAAGCATTCTACTCAGCCAAATTAAACAAGTACTTGATGAAGTCATTTTCCCTGTACATTACTAGCTTACATGGCCTGGAAAGTGAATTAGCATGCTAATTTCAGATACAGCGTTCATTGGCGTTAAAAAAAAATAATAATAATACTAAAAATAAAGGACGAAGAAGAAGAAGATATACAGCATTCACACCGTGAACTTAAAGTTGGGGAACTTGTTTAATTTTCCGAACGGCGGTATGGCTTTAACTCAGTTTATTTCGTTTCGATGCCATTCTCTAGCCCTCTTCCGAGTGAGAGAGCTTCCTTCTGAGGACCTCGTTCTCCTTCCTCAGCTTCATGATCTTCTGCTTAAGAGTTTCGACATGCCAATTTGAGGTCATATCCTGCTGCTGGTCAACCATCTTTGTTTTACAAATCAGCACTGTAGCGGCAAAAAGTTGCCTGCTTATTAATAAGTGATAGATCATAGAATATGAAAATGCCCCCATAAAGCAAGGAATTTGTGTTGTGTAGAACTAGGAACGCAAAATGTGAAATTGTATTTATTGTTTTGGTTGCTTATGGGGTTGGGAAAGGAAGGTTCAATAGAAGGTTCTAGCAGATTTCAGTCTCAAGATAGAGAAATATGAAATAGGCATGCATGAATTAGAAAAAAAGAGGACAAGGAAGCAATCAACACTAACATTCCTTTTCCAAATGTTGGACCTTTTTATTCAACTCATTTTTCTCTTCCTGCTCAACCAGAAGACATTCTTTCAAATCTTGAACCTCAACATTATCTGTCAATAATAAGCAAATGATCTTCAGAGTTCAGAACTCCTCATTGGCATATTAAAATAACAAAATCGTGGAAAAGAAAATAGAAATATGCGCTGCATGACAAAAGCCTCACATTTTGATTCCACTTCGAAATGAAGTTCATCCAACTTGCTTGCTAAAAGTTGTATACGATTTTTATGTGCTGCTAAATCCCGCGTGAGTTGACTAATGGTTGCTTCGTATGTTGCTTTCTCACGGAGAGATGCCCTAAAACAGAGTGAAATCAACAGTCAAAACAAACAGGAGAAGAAACAAGACTTTATTAAGAGAATACTTCTACTGATTCTACTGAATAAAACTCACTTAACTTCAGCTTCTAAATTTCCAATCTTTTCTTCATAGTCTTGCTTAAGTAATTCCATAGCATTCCTATGTCCCTGCTCAAAAAACTAAACCTGAGGTCTGAACTTGTATTGTACTATCCAAAGGAGGAACAGAACAAACCAGTAATTTATTATATTTAATCTTTAAATTACATAGCAGACGGATTTCAAGGAGAATGCAGTGATGCACACATTGAATTAACTAGATCAATCATGTGGACTACAACTTAAAGCATGAAAGCAACTCACATCTTCTTTGTGGAGAAGTACATTGCTTGCTCTTTCCAGTTCCTCTTTCAAGTTCAGGCATTTGGTACGGAAGTCAAGCTGGATGTCACAAGATTGATAAATTAAATTAAAAAGATCAAGAAATGATTAGATAATGAGTCCAAATTATTCAATAGGCAAGTTCATCCACTTAGTACATACTCAATTTGTCAAATGGCAAACTTCAAGTCAAGGGATTAAAAACTGAGAAAAGGTTATTGGTCAACATATAATGGAGGCACCTGATCAGCCAAGTCTTTTAAAGACCGTGTGTAAAGATTTGCTAGCTGCTCATTTTCTGCAACATTACAACCTAACTAAATTAGTCTGGAGACATATGATGCAAGTTTTAGAAACTGTTAAGAGAATCACTAATGTGTTGGCTTCAGGTTGACTCTTGACTGTTCAAATCAAATAAAATTCCATATATATCATTCTGAGTCTCTGACAAAAGCAAAACTCTTGCATAATGGAACTAATACACTAACTATAAAGAAATTTAACTTATCATTGTCCTACACACACTATAACTATTTCACAAGGACCTAACTAGCCGAACAACATTTGCAAATTTCAGATTTCTGAAGTGTAATAATATCTTCAATATGTGCTGTTAGCATTATTATTATTATTATTATTATTCTTATTCTTA
This sequence comes from Erythrophleum ivorense, assembly GCA_026724425.1. Taxonomy (NCBI): domain Eukaryota; kingdom Viridiplantae; phylum Streptophyta; class Magnoliopsida; order Fabales; family Fabaceae; genus Erythrophleum; species Erythrophleum ivorense. Next base: position 44,229,024 of record JAIUCV010000005.1, read on the forward strand.
TTTTTGAATCAGCAGCGACTCTTATAACGTTTTCTAATTTACAATGCATTGAGACTTCATGAACAACGCAATAAGGCAACGAAGATAGGAGTAAAAGCAATTAGCGACAAGCATAGCCCTAACGTACGACAATAGTCCATGACAGTCAACCTTTTCTCAGACTGTTGCAAGTGATTTCAAGAGATTCTCGCTTCTTGAATTCCGCACTGTAGTCAGACCGCAGCAACTGTATCTCCGCAATGCCCCTCTTAACATCCTGAAGCAGGCAAAAACATACAATTGATTTCAAAAATTTGCTGCTGACGAAAGCCAACATAACAAAAAGAAATAATCATTTATTTCTTGATCTTCTGCTATTAAGAAACAGATTATCAAACAACTGGGATGTTAAGTTAACCTGCATTTGATAGCTTGTATGAAAATGGAATTGAAAGGAAGAAAAAAAATCATTACGAAGACCTCGCTCCTGGTGAGTTTCGGTTGCTAGTTAATTTTGAAAATGGATATAAGCTGCGGAAATTTTCTTTCGGTTTCTTTCCCCATTTCCCAGAAGCCAAACGAAGGTGAATAGTATCTAAAGCCAAAACTGCATCGGAAGACGAATGTGAAGGTCGAGAATACCTCGTAGATCTGATCGAAACCAGAGAGCAGAGAATCCATTTCTTCGTTTCTGGTTGCCGCCATTATTGATTATATTCAGAAATTCTCTATCGCAAGTTAAGTTACGCATTTTTTCCTCCCTCCTGAATTTTGCAGGAATTGGGCCGAACCATGGGCCTCACTCTTTTGACATCAAATAATAATGTTAGAAAGTCACATTTCTTTTTAGTCAATACCATCAATGTCAATAATAGAGAAGCGCATGTTGGATGCTCATGTGTTATGCCGTGGGCCTCAGTTCCCAACTATTTGGTCCCACGCCTTGCGCCATTCATGGTCAAAAAATTAAGAAAAATTTATGATTCTAAATTAAAGATATTTATTTAAAAGAATTTTAAATTTTCAAATTATTTTAAAGAACTTTAAAATTAAAATTTTAACTGAGATTTTGAAAAATAATTTTTTTATAGAATTTAAAATTTTGGCCTTAGTTTTTTAAAATAATTTTAGAATTTAGAATTTTTCGATGTAAATATTTTTAACTTGATATATTAAATTATGATTTGTTTTCAAAAATAAAGTTAAGCCCTATAAAAATCTAAAGAAAAAAAAAGCCTCAATTTAATTTTTTTTGTTAAAAAAAATAGATTTTCAATTAGAAATGTCAACTCAGGTCTAGTTTGTTAATCTCATTTAGATTCTTGCACAACAATCCAAACTATCTATTTTTTTTCAATCTTAATCATCCATTATTTTTTATTCTATTTATTTTTTATTCCTAAGGAAACAAATCATAAGACAAAGACAATCTTTTAATTTCTAACAAACAAAAAGAAAAAAAAATATTTCAAATTAGAACAATAAAAATATAACTTGATATTTGCATAGTGAAAGTTAAAATACTATCTTTATCACATATTTGGCTCTCTTCAGAATTAAAAAATCAAAATAAAAAAATGGATGGCTGTGATTGTCCAAAAAAAAAAGATGGCTAAGATTACTCTGTAGCTTGCACAACATGCAACAAAGAATTTATTTTCCTATTAGACTAAGCCAACCTCACGTCTTGAAATGATGAGTCAGGCTCCCAAAATTAGACCCCAAATGATTTTTAAATTTTAATTAAGATAGTTTATATAGCCCGTGAATCATTCAAAATATATTTTGATGGGTTAATGCATCTTATATTTTAAATGGTTGGACTAGCAAATGCTGAATTTCTCACAAAAAAGCCATAGTCCATCAAAATTCAAAATCCAAATTGTCAACATAGGTTAATCTATTCAATCTTATTAAAATTATAAGCGCAAGCCTAAAAAAAAACAATTGGCAACCAAATTTCAAAAAGTAACTTTTTAGCACAGTTATATTTGGTACTAAGGTTGAATCAGGTTAGGGGAAAAAAAAAGGTAAACTACTATTTTGACCTCCAAATGATATTTGTTCTATTAGTTTAGTCTTTAAAATATTGTTGCCATCAAATCCATACAAACCTTTTGAAAAACACATCAATTTGAACCTATCATCAATTACATTAAATAAATTTGTTCATGTAAACTAACTTTCTTTGTTAAATGTTAATAGCTAACCTAAATAGTTAGAATCCATCTTGATGCTTCCTAAAAGAAAAAAAAAAAGCAACATACATGACAAGCATGCAAAGGTGTTGTCATTGTTTGTATTCCTAAATAAACTAAATAAAGCTCTCATATTCATTATTCTTTTAGGGAAGAACAAAACTTAAAAGCAATCTTTATGTGTTTGCTATTAGATTCTTTCATAAGTAATAATAATTAGATTTTTTGCAACTTAACACTATATGATTAATTTTTTAAAAAAAATCCAAATATCATATATTTATTGGAGAATTTGATAGTAAACATCTAAAAAATTTTAATAAAATCTACTCCTTTATGGAAATAGTAAACTTTACACTAGTTATGTAAAGGCTAGCAATTCACATATAGAGTACTTTGATTAAAAAAACAATCTATTTTTCAACAAAATAAATAAATAAATATATGGATATTTTTTTTCATAACCTTGCATTTTATTATGATGTAAGAAAATAAAATCACCCAAATACTCTTACATTAATGATGCTTTCATGAAAAAAAAATCTAAATCTTTTTATTTTTATTTTTTAAAAAAAGTGAATATTTATTTTATCAATGCACTATATGAATATTACAAACATGAATCCTCCACATTTGCTTATGTAAATGCATGCAATACATTTACATGAATGTTAATTGTCCAATTCATCAATAGCTCCAAGCCTTGCCACATCATGCCTTCCCCCCTCCCCCTCCCCTAAAAAAAAAAATTAAGCCAAAACAAGGCATTTTGAGTTTTTTAATTGGCCTCCATATTGAATTGCAAAACGTAGCATTTTGATGTAAATTTCTCCTTCACAATGCACCATGTTGATGCTGAGGGGACAAATAGGTGTAATGAATAGAAAGAATAAATAATACACTTTTTTTTTACATAAAAAGTTGGAGTTCATTTTTATGGCTTCGAAGTAGCCTCCAAACAAAGAATGAACACTTTGGAGTTAGCTCTAAATTTTGGAGTAATATTTAAAACTATTAAATAAAAGAAAAAGTTAGAGAAAGAAATAACGTTACTAAGTTATCCTAGTTCTACCCTTCTAGCCTATATTCAGTTCCCTTAAACTCTAAGGGATTTCCTTCAATCAATCAAATTACAAATGACAAGTTTTATCATGTTCACCTCTAATACAAGCTTCAGCTAAGCTTAAACTTTATAGACGCTAGCGTTTCTAAAGTTCACCCACCACCCATTCTCACTCATAGACATATTTAAAAGGTGATTAAGAATATTTTTAAACCTTTTAAAAGGGAGTGCAATGAATGCTCAAATTAAATGCTCTCAACAACAAATATACTAGAAACTAATATTACACTTTTAAAAATAAATGCAAGCTTTGAATGCTTTGTTTTAGCTCATGTCAATTGTTCTTCTTTGAATCTTCAACTGTATTTATATCTTCACTGACTTTCTAATTGTTAGAGATAATAAGCTTTTCTTTTCTCTTGTTGCTTGTAGGAGCATGGACTAGGGAGACAAGTCCAGTTATTTTTTATCTTGTTCAAAGAAGATAATATTGCAATATTCAAATTCTTCCTTTTTGCTTTCTTCAATGGCAACGAGCTACTAGTTGTGTGCATCTAGCAACTCAAGCTATTTAATCCTCATAAATGCTCATTGATGCATATTGAGTTGTTACATAAAAAGAGCACACTTATATTAAAATAGAAAGTTAAAAAGAGTACACTTATATTAAAATAGAAAGTTGTAAAGGATAGATATGAAAAAGCAACTTCCTTTCATTCATTTATTTCTTTTACTTATACAAATTCAGTTGGTCAACACTTTCTATCTTATGTGGAAACCCTTACAACAAATGGATTAGTGTAGCAAATTTTAGTAGGCCAAAGTTAATGGACTTTACACAAAAATAATTTTAGCTTTTGTTATTACAAAGTCATGGCCCAAGTAAGATCATTAGTCCTTCCAAACCTTCGGCTAACACTTTTTTCCTTTTGATGATGACAAAACCATTAAGCAAAATAATCTATGTAAAGGCCAATAGAATTAGTCTAACATAAGCTCCCCCTAAATATAAGCATCCTATAAAATAGATATTTTTCTAATAGTGCAAAACATATAGGCAAAAACAAGAGAACTATAAGGAATATTCAACAAAGGCATATGCCACTCATATAGAATTTAAAACAAACAAAGGCATATTTGGAGTTCACTCCAAAGCAATCAATCAAAGTTATAATTTTCCTTAAGTTTTTTCCTCCTATTTGTCAACAAACAAAAGGGTTCCAAAAAAAGAAGCAACTAATTAGAGTTAAAATTGTTCATTAAGTCTTCTCCCCTTTTGTGTCAGCAACAAAAGGGTTTCAAAATAGAAGCAACCAATCTATGCAACACTCCATCAAATAGTAGTGAAAGCACATCAAGGAAATAACATGATGATATTGGAAAAGAAGCAAAAAATGAATTCAAGCCAATCACATACAAACAACTTAATTAAAGTGCAAAATTAAATGAGTATTTGCAGTAAACATAAATAGAATCACAAACAAATAAAGACCATCACTAGCTAGTTAGAACTATAAGAAACATATCAGTAGCTAAAGATCTTAAAGCTGATCATCCATTCTTTAGAAAGCATTCTCCATTTCTTTAGTTAAATGGATAATCAACATCATCAACATCCCTTAAGCAATCTTTCATAATAGCCTTTTCTTGTTTGGAAGCCATCCTTGGTATCCTTCATTTTAGTAGTCAAGAACTCTAGCTATTGCTGAATAACCCCATTTTTGCCAAGCATGCCTAGAGTGACTTCAACATTTATAGTAAGGCAGCCAAGTTGTTTACTAAACTCCTTAATAGTGGTAACTAACACATTTTGACCATGGAGTAAGTGATTGAAAGTTAGCTTAATTTAGCAATAAAGGAGCTCTCATCACCATATGCAGGCATCATAGAGGAGGATGGTCTAGTAAGTAGATACTAACCAATGCCAAGGATAGGCATATACTAACTATCAAGGGAATCTAGTAGAAAAGACAACAATGTGTGAAGAGGTAAGTCTTCTTAAGTATTAGGTTGAAATGAAAGAGATTAAGGTGGAGTTAGAAGTGAAAGAGAATCTATTAGAGGTGGAGAAGGATTAAAGGGTTCAAGGGGAATGAAATCAGGGCTAAGGGATTCAGTAGGTGGAGGCATGGGTGATGAAGGAGAGTTATTATAAACAAATGGATGTGTTTGGGGAAGAGAGAAATGTAATGGTAAGGATAATAGTGAGAGTGATGGAGGGAGAAATTCAAGTACATAAAAAGGTGGAAGGTCTTAAGGAATGAGTGGTGGATGATGAATATCTTCTTTGTCTTTATCAATTGGAAGAGGGTACAACCCTAATTGCTTTGTCTTTTTGGCAGATGGCAACACTTACTCCAATTACCTCTTTACTTTTGGTGTCACTTGCTATGTAGTAAAAGGGGCAACTCTAAGAGTTGGTTGAAAAAGAGATCAGTATACTCCAACATTAGTGTTCTTTATAATAGAGTTTAGAGTGGAATGGATTCTAACTTGAGATACTCCAGCTAAAAGTACATAAGTGAAGTTTACTCTAGCTTGTTGATTAGCCTCCAAAGTAGCTAGATATTCTTTTACATCACAGTTTCTCTCCCCAAGTCCATTTTACATTTGTGTACTTCATTAACTTTAGGATTGTAGCATCATAAGTGGTTGAGACCTATATACTTGGATGATTTTCCAAATGTATACCTCGATCTTGAAAGATCTAAATCAGCAACATTCCATATGGAAGACTAGATTATTGTCCTTTACTTTTAGCAAATTCCTTCATATGCTTAAGCATTTAGTAAAACACATTAGTGCTTTATTAATGCATATAGTTAAATAACCAAAAAGTGTCCCTTCTAGCAAGTACCTCTAATGATCTATTTTTGGTAAACATTGTAGTTCCAATAATATATGTTGCCACCCTATTTATAAAACTAACTGTTTGGGTGTTGATCTTCTTACCAGTCACTAAGTCTTTCCTTTCCAGCAGAAAACTTTTGGTATCTTCAAAGGTGGCTTTCATCTTTTTAAGCCAAGTTATATGAAAATAGTATATATCTCCTTTGAAAGAACCTCCAAAGGTACTTGTCAACATCTTTTCTCTAATTACCACTGATTGCCCATTCACCACAAAATTGAATGGTTTTCCTTCCTTGACTACAACCATGTTAGCATGAAACATTCAAACCAAGTAATCATAAATTAGTTCATTCATTGTAACCAATGAAACCCATCTCATGGATACAAAATCCAATTCTACCACATAATTCAGTTGGGTTAATTTCAAAAAATCCACACATTATCTAGTAGCAATTGATTTCTTAATAAAATCATTCAAGTACATCTGCAAATGCATTTTAGAAAGAAATTAATGTAACATAAAGTCAAGGGATTTTATAGGTTGTTTTGATTATGTTTCCTTTTCCCCTACTTTCTTCTTCCCTCTGCCTCTTGGAATAGTTTCTTTGACTTTTTTGTGAGTTTTTTTAAATCCTTTCCTTAATTAGAAATCTAATGGGCTTTCTAGGTGATTCAACTTTATTCTTTATCATCTTCTTCCACTATGAGTTTTTCTTAGACAACATCAATTCCATTTGCTTTTTCACTTTTTCTTTTCTTTTTCGAGCCGTTTTTTGAGTTTTCTTTCAAATCTTCTCAAGAACTTCCTATGTCTTCCTATCTTCCTTGTCAATCTCAGTGGTGCCTTTGACTAGTTTAAAATTTTCAGGTTCTAAGATCTTCTTCGATGAAAAGTGAAACAATTTGAGTTTAGCCATAAAAGAAAGGTTAAAGTTAGGGTAAAATCAAAATTGAAACAATTTTGAGTGAGTGAGAAAGAAAGAGAGATAGAGAAAATGAGTAATGATTTTGGAAAGGTACAAAATGTGATGTTCCTATTTCTGATATAATTGCAAAAGGCAACTAAAAGGATGCATTGTTCAAGCATAGGAAAAGTAAACTGTCACTTAAGTTCAAACTTTGAGATGTTGTGTTATATGGTCATGTTCTAAGGTTGACTTTTAGCCTGAGGAGAGAGAAAATTAACTCTAGTAATTATGAGAGTTCATTCCTAAAACATAATTCCCAAAACATATAATAACAATTTAACTTCACTCCAGATAGTCAAGTAATGCTAAATAGATAGTTAACTCTAAATGCAAGCAAATTGACTTCAAACACATATAAATGGAATGCACTCTAAACATAAAAGGTAATTTATTCTAAAATAATAAATAACGCAAAATTGTAGTTAACTCTAAAATAAGATGCAGTTCACTCCAAAGCATATAAAATCAATAAAACACATGTAATTCCATTAGATTTGATCAAGCATACCTAATTCTTTTCTAAGATACACAAATATGTTTTCAAAGAAGAGATTTAGTGAAGATATTAGCAAGTTGTTTTTCTATTTGAACATAAGTTACCTCCATATGACCTTGTTAAATGTGGTTTCTAACAAAGTGATACTTTATTTTAATGTGCTTTGTTTAAGAATGGAGAACTAGATTTTTAATGTGACAAATAACATTGGTGTTGTCGTAATATATGTGAATGTGGTTAAAGCTCAAGGAATAGTTTTCTAGTTGTTGCTTGTAACAACCAAAAAAAAAAGCTAAAAAATTTTCAAAGGGTTGAAAATTTTCTAAGTCTACTAGCTATAGCGAGAAATGGCCTAACTATAACTAATGTACCTGTTCGCTATAGCGGGAAATGGTCTAGCTATAGCGAGAGTGCCTTTTAACTATAGCGAGAGTGCCTTTTAACTATAGCGAGAATGCTTCTAGCTATAGCGAGGGCGGGCATCCCATACAAAAACCAGGGAGCTGCTCGCCGTAGCGTGCGCCATAGCGAAGGCAGGAGTCTGGGACTGATACGTGCTCGCCGTAGCGAGGATTATTCTTTGCTATAGCGAGGGTTAGTTTAGAAAAACGTGAAAAAAGAGAATTTGACTTCTTAAAGAGTCTAGATTCATTCCTCTTCTTTTAACTGACCTAAGCTTCGACCAAAAGAGAGAAAAGAGCTGTGGATAGAGAAAGAAACCTAAAGGAGGAAGGAAGAACAAGAAAAAGGTAAGATTTGCATGGTTTTTCTTCTTAGCATGTTGTTCTTCTCTCTTTACCCTCTCTTCCTATGGTTTTGGTTATTAAAGTAGTTGGGCTTTGAGCTTGGTTCAGAAGAGGGAGAGTGGAAAACCCCTTTTGAAGAAGACCAAAACTCATATATCTTTACTTCTTCTTCTTTGCTTTCCTTTCTTGAGAGCTTGAGAGAGGAAGGAGAGTTAGTAGAATTCTAGAGAGAGAAACCCTTATTTCTCTTCATGAATAAAGTGTTAAGAGGGCAATTTCATACTCTTTATGTGCCTAGGCTCAAGAGAAGCACTCCCATTTAGTGATGATTGTGAAATCAAGAAGGGAGAAGACAAATTGAAAGGGAAGGCTTGTGTTAGCTTGTAAGGTAGCTCTCTCCACCTTCTCTCATGCATAGATGTGTGCTTAAATTGTCTTGCATGTGTGTATGTATATTTTTAAACCATGAAAAGTATGCTAGCATGATAATGCCTTTTGTATTTCAATGATGTATTATGTGATTACTTTGGTTTACTTGAGTATGGAAAAGCCAACAACCCTCTAGCCATAGTGAGGATGAGCCAAGAACCCTAAAGTTAGTTGAGATAAAGTAAAAAGTCTCCCAAAAGTGAGATTGACTCCCAAGAGTAAGGTTGAGTCTAAAAATCTCTTAAAGAATGGGTGAGGCAATTCTAAAATCTACAAGTAAATGGGTGAGGCTAATCCACTTGCTTGGCAAGCCTTTGTATGTTATGTATAGCCTATTCAAATGTTGAAAATACTTTTCTTATGATTTCACATGCTAATATACCCATGCATACATGTGTGAGACTAGTAATGCATGCTTTATGTATGATTGAATGAAAAATGAGCTATTGAGATTCTTTGAATCTCACTCCCCCTCTCTACTATTCTAACATGCTAGGTGGACCAAGTGAGACAAGAGATGGGAGCCACTAAGCTTGAAGCTAGAAAATTGGCAAAGGAGTTGTGAAATAGTTATGTTATCACTATTTTGTAGTTAAATTAAGAGATGTACTCTAATGATGTACATGATGTAGCACGTATGAATACTTGTAAATGAATATATTTATCATGTATGTATGAGAATTAGAACCATCTTAAATAATGTAGCAAGTTTTGTTATGAATAGTAAGATCTTGGCATTATATACATGGTCTATGTTTTAGTGTGGGAGAGTGAGTTTTACAAATCTGAGTTGTTAGAAATTTGAGCCATGTTTGATAGCCTATGTTGATGCTTTCCCATGTGATCATAGAGCCTTAGAGGTAGGAGAAGCAAAGTTGAACCTTAATAGCCCTCTTGTAACATAAAAACTGGTCACTTTGCCTCATGATGTCCAAGTCTGACCAAATGACCTTTTCTTGCCTTGAAATTTGGCATGTGACTAGATCTTGTCTAGAGCTTTTTGGGAAGCTAAAGATCAGGTCATTTGGAGGTCTGTGAAACTTTCTATGATTTTTCAAATTTGGTATCAAAATTTTGGATTTGCATCAGCATTGTTTATTTGGTTAGTTGTGAAATTATGTCATCTGAGGGGCAAATATGGTCCAATGGCTACGAAATTTTATAGGAAAAAACTTAACAATCACAGTGACTTGTAGCAACTAGAAGCGTCTCATTTGGAGGTTTAGAAAGGAAGATGTGAATTTTTGAAGTTTCTGCCCAGTATCAGTCATCTTGCCTGACCAAAGGTACTATTCTATCAATTTCTGAGAGTTTGGCTTGATGAAATGATTTAGAGATATTTTTTCTCTCTATTTAACATCCACATATTTTCACATTAGTATCATTTGCACACATTGGATTTTTGTGAAATTAGTTGGATATTTTTTAAGTTCATATCAGTAAACTGTGACCGTATCAGGACCAGTCCGACCTCTAGACCAATTTGTATGTCAAATGTCTTGTGTGTGGGATGTTAGGACTTTTACATATTTTTAGCATGAATTAGACATCCCAAGATTTCTATAATGACCAAGATTTCATGTTTTTGATTTTTTTAAATTTAGTTATGATTTTCCAAACTTTGCCCAGAAGTAAGGCCAAGTCTGGCCGAAAATGAATATGCATGTTCCATACCCCTTTTGGGTTTCCATGGGTTTAAAGCATGTTTTTGGGATTGAAATAATTTGTAATGGTGAAATTAAATATGAGAATGTATAGAATGAGCTCACACGATCCACATGACACCGAAATGAATTTTTAACCATGACGCTATGTAAAAAGGTGTATGAATCCAATGAGGAAGATCTCACTTTATTCTTCCTATATCTCATATGAGCATGTAAGGCATGATGGGTATGAGTTAGAAATGATGTTGTTACATTGCTCGTTCTAAAGGAGTTAAGTGCAACAACTTCCAATAGTCATATACTCTGCTTTAACTGTAAAAAGAGTTATAGAGCTCTATTTTTTGTTGAACCAAGACATTAAAGAGTTTTTTAGAAATTGGTAGCTTCCACTAGTGGTTTTACAATCTAATTTGTCACTATCAAAGTTTGCATCATTATACCTAATTAGATCAAAAGAATTAGTTCTTAGGTACCATAAACCATAGTTTTATATTCCTACCAAATATCTTAAAATTCTTTTAGGTGTTGTCAAGTATGATTCTTTTGGACTTGTTTGAAATTTGGCATATCTACAAACACTAAATATAATATTAGGTCTACTTGTTATTAAATAAATTAGTTATCTAATCATACCTTTATAACATTTTGGTTAAAGGCCTTAGTATTCCTATCGTTGTCAAGGCTAGTAGATGGACACATTAAAGTACCCATAGGTTTTAAGTTCTCAAAACTATATTTCTTGATGAGATCTTTTGCATACTTTGCTTGGTTAATATGCTTCTTTCCTTTGTTTACTTGATTTGTAGACTAAGGAAAAGGTTTATCTCACTTATCATACTCATCTTAAGCTCACCCTTCATAAGCTTAACAAATTCTTTACATAGAGATTCATTAGTACTTCCAAAAATAAATCATGAACATGTACTTGCATAAGTAAAGAATTATGTTTATTTCCTTTTATTAAAAAAGTGTAGTGTCAAGTTTTTCTTTTAAAAACCAATTTTCTAAAATAAAAGTACTCAAACTTTTATACCAAGTGCTTAGAGCTTATTTCAAACCATAAAAGACTTTTGTGAGTTTAAAAACATGATTAGGCAACTTTTCATTTTTCAATCTGAAGGGTTGCCTAAACATAAACATTTTCATTTATAAAGCCATTCAAGAAAGCACTTTTAATGCCTAGTTGAAACAATTTAAAATTCATGAAAGAAGTATAAGCAAGTAGAATCCCAATAGACCTAAGTCTAGCAACAAGGCCATAAGTTTCATTCAAGTCTATACCTTTTTATTGAATGAAACATTGGGCCATAAATTTAGCCTTGTTCCTAACTACAGTACCTTGCACATCCATTTTGCCATGAAATATCCACTTTATTCTAATGAATGATGCATTCTTTGGTTACTCTACTAGCTCTCAAACTTGATTTCTTTCAAATTAATTTAACTCTTCTTGCATGGCAATAATCTAGTTTTCATTATCAATTACTTCTTTAATAGATTTGGGCTTAATTTGAGACAAGAGTGCTAAGTTGTTATCATTGTTTTTGAAGGATGATCTCATCCTTAAGCCATCATTCAAATTACCAATGATGTACTATATCATATAGGAAGATAAGTGCCTCCTTTCTCTTGGTAATTTGATGTTTGATCTTGAAATTTGCTTTACTATGTTAAGGTTTAGAGTTGACTCAAATTTTCTTTAATTGCTTTTAGTCGACTCTGTTCTTCCATTTGGAATTGGCTCAAATTCTTTTCTAAAGTTTAGAGCTCACTCTAACTTTTATAATTATATTCCCTTTTCCTTTTCTGGATGGGCTACTCTTAAACTTTGTATCTATTATAGATTCTTTACAATATTTGATCCATCATCCTTATATGAATCTGTAATTTTTTTGATAAAAAGGTTAAATTTATCAAATATAACATGCATAGACTCCTCAACAATAAAAGTTCTTTTATTGTAAACTATATAAGCTTTACTAAATAAAAATACCTTTATCACTTCTAGCATCAAACTTTTTTAGGTTATCTTTCCCATTATTATGAATGAAATATTTGTAAATAAATGCATGAAAATAACCTATATTGGGTTTTCTTTCTTTCCATAATTCATAAGGAGTCCTTTTGAGAATTGGTCTAATAAGAAATTGGTTTTGCATATAGCAAGTAGTATTTATGGCTTTAGTAAAAAAAAATTTAAAAAAATCATTGTCAATCAACAAAGTTTTAGCCATATCTTACAAAGTTCTATTTTTCCCTTTCAACAATCCCATTTTGCTGTGGAGTTCTTGGTGTTGAAAAATTATGAGTAAGACCATGTTCATTACTGAAATTTTTAAATAATCGTTTTTAAAATTCCCTACATGATTACTCCTAGTACTTGAGATTAAATACTCTTACTCACCTTGAACTTATTTACAAAAGACCCCAAAACTCTTGAAAGCCTCATCCTTGTAAGCTAAGAAAAGAACCCATGTGAATCTAAAGTAGTTATCAATGATAATAATGTATAACTTTTACCACCAAAGTTTCAAATTTGTGTGAGGCCAATGAAGTCCACATACATTAATTAGAATGGCATTAGTGTAGAAACAAACTTAAAGGAAGATTTGGTTTACTTATTTAATTGGCATGCATTGCATGTATAATCTTTTTCATAATCAAGCTTTAGAAGTCCTCTTACAAGATTAAGCTTAAATAACTTAGAGCTTATATGCGTGCTTGTATAGCCAAATTTCTCATGCTAAAGTAAAGGATTATTACAAATAGAAGAAATATATGTCATGTTCTTAGAATGTAAATCACTCTAGCACAAAACATAAATGTTTTTAAATGTTTGACCAATAAAAAAGGCTTTGCTATCCTTATAGGCAATGCAATGCATGGACTTGGACACTACTTGTGAACACCGTATTTTGTCCGGGTAAATTCAAAAATAATAACAAAATTAAATTAGCAAAAAATAAAAAAAATACAAAAAGGAAAGAATCATTCAAAGGAAGTTTGAGAGAAATTGAGAAGATCTAAATATGTTTTAAAAATAATGATAATATCAAGAATCAAATAGCCATTAAAATATTAAAATTTTGAAAAAAAATAATAATAAGAAAAAGGAATTAAAAAAAGAGAGAAAATAAAAAGAATAATAATAATGAAATGAAAAGAGAACCAAACAAATAATAATAATAAAAGAGAAAATTAAAAAAATTTAAATTAAAAAAAAAGAGCAAAAAATGAAAAGAAAAGCCTAATCCAAAACCAACCTTTAGAAAAGAAAAACCAAAAAAGAAAAAAAAAAGTAGAAGCCTTTTTATCCAAAGGCCCGTTTCCCTTCTCAGCCCAATAATCTTCAGCCCTTCTGATCCAAGTTAAACAAGCCCATGTCCAGATCCATTGGAAACCCTACCCAGTTAACCCCTTTTGGTCCCCTCTCCATTCGGTCCTCTCCTAGGGGCAGACAAAAAACGCAGAGACGGGCTGAGTCACAAAAGGAAATGAGGTAAAAGGGGAGATGAGACCACACACATAGACTCGCAAAAAGACCCACTGGAGGCATGATAATATTCTGGTACGAGAGAAGCAAGGAGGACCACATTCTTGCTCGCGCACACCTACGGACACACAGGACCACTCACTGGAGGCCTGATTCTGAAAAGTGAATCAAGGAATGAAGATGCAAGGGGAGCAAAAAGGCACAGCAACAATCGTATGAAGGAATAGAAGGTAGGCGCGCAGGAGAAGAAAGTGAGGAGCACTCCTAGGTCCTCTATATGAGGGAGGGATCGACAGAGAGAAGGGAGAGACGCAGAGAGCAGGAAAAGGTGAAGCAGGGGGTACGTTCTGGTGCGCAAAGCAAGGAAGGATGCATGGGCAAGGGTAAATTTCACTCTCAATTTCAGTATAAAGAAGAGATTCAAGGAAGGAGAGAAAAGGGGGTCTGAGATTGGAGATTAAAAAGGAGATTGAAGGTGAAACCCGAGGGAGTTTTCCCGAGTCAAAAAAAGAGAGTAGAAGAGAGAATAAGGGAAAAGGGAATTGAGACCAAGAGGCGGAAGGGGCTGAGAACTAGAGAGAGGGGACTTGAGACTAAAAAACAGAAAGGGACAGAGAAAGGTGACTTGAAAGAGAGGGATTGTGAGTTAGAGAAACAAAGAGGATGGAGGTGAGGTTCTGGCTTTCGAGAAAAGGGAGATTGAGAGAAGAGCAAGCGAGAACCGAGGGAGGAGGCGAGGGTTATGAAATCAGAGAACTCCTCTTTTTTCGGTGATGCACAGATGATGGTTAATGGCCAGAATGGAGGAAAATGAGAACAGAAAGGAGAAGGCAAGCAACGTGATTCATCGAGCTGGATCATTTGCGAAAGGGAGAAGAATGTGAGTTTTTATAGCTCTGCTTAATTTGCTTGGTTAGATCTGATGGATTTGGAAATATTGATTCTATGTTGTCTTTTTGTATGCGCATGTTTTGATTTTGGTCTCATTTATACTCTTTGCTGGTTTGAGTTTTAATTTTGGTTGTGTGGCCTAGATTGGAAATCAATGTGTTGAACGAGCGTAATTGAAAGAAGCCCTTAGAATTTCCCATATATCGCCTCTATTGTTCATTTTCTTTTCCCTTTTCATGTTTAATAATGTTTTGACATTGTTAACACATGTTATTCATTTGGGAAAGCCATTTCAATGTTTATTTTCTAACCTAGAGATTCCTTGCTGATATGAAATAACAAGATTAAAATGAGTATGAGAGGTCATATTGGTAAAAACTCGGGGTACCCCATTCTTTGTATATGCTGCTTCGTTAAACTAATGGTCTCAATCTCCTGATTGAATGTTAGGAAAACATTTTGCACTTAGATAAAAATGTTTTGGTTCCCTATTTTATGAAAAATCTTGGGGGGTTAAGTTGAGAAGATTCAATGAAAGGAGGATTTGCTAATCTTGTTAAATCCCCGGATGGTAAATTATATAGATGCTTCATGTTGCTTCGGGCGAATGAGTACTTCTGTGCTAGTTCCTTTGAATGTTGGATTGGTGTCATTGACTAATATATGATAACCATATATATTTAGTGTCCTAGGGTCAATACTGTGGTATCTTGAGTTTGTGATTTAATGGAGATTATGTGGGCAACTATTCATAAAGTATTTAGGAATTTGCCTAGTGGCTAGTTTTGCTTGAAATAGTGAGCATGAGTCCCATTAAGATTAAGGCTTTCCTTTATTTGAGAATTTTTTACAAGGTTGTCGATAATTGTAGTATAGTCTCTTCCATCATAGGTGTTGTCTTGGGTTGGGATTTTTGGGATATTTGTTTAAATAGAAATTGTGTTTTCAGTGAGATTTATTGGTTCAGTTGGGACCTTAACTTTGCTTAGGTTATAGATACTTTTTTAATGGAACATGATATCTGCTACATGTCCCTGTACTTCCTGGTTTTTATTTTTGGAATTATTCCTGGTCTCATGTGACATGTGGGCAAATCTATCTATGCTGCGCATACTTGAGGAGAACATAGATTGGTACAGGAATCATGAAGGCAAGCAAGCAAATGTAAATTGGTTCTTCTGAATTTCCTTGGTGGATTATTTGTAAATATCATTCAAAACGATATAAATGTGTTATTTGAACACAATGCACAAACCTCAAAATTGAATAAGACTCCTTTTGATTTGCATCTCACTTGCCTCTAAATGAGTTTCGTTTGTGCCTAATGGCTTCGAAGGCTCCCTTGTTAACTTGTTGATTTGGTTCAAGCAAGAAAGCACTTGTTGCTCAATCATTTGTTTTATAATTTATCATCACAGCAACTACTATGCTTTTTTGTTTCTATTATGTGCGAGGCCTACAAATTGGTGAAGAGCCTTCAAATTGGTGAAGCAAGGAGAGGGAAGCTGCACAAAAGGATTACATAATGGCAACACAAGATACTTCATTTTTAATTTGGAAACCTTAAGTAAGATGTAAAATGTCATTGGAATATTACGATTCTTGGATGCACACAAACACAAAATAAAAAAAAATGCTGCAAGCTTGTAGATATTTATGTTCCAGTTTTATTTTATTTTTGTCTTTTTAGAGTTACTATGTAGGATCTTGTATCTCCTCAGGCATATAGAGGTTATCTAAGATTGTGTGTGACAATAAGTCTCCTCAGTCACCTAGTTAGGTCATTAAATGTTTTTGCATAAATTTTAAGATCCAATAATTAACACATTAAAAAATATATACAAAAAGTAAATTTTCAAAGAAAAAAAAAAGAGTTTAGCTTTTTAGAAAGGAGAGTGTGCTTCTTTTCAAATAAAAAAAGGGTTCAAATATTAATTAAAAATATATAATTTTTAGAAAATCAAATAAACTTTCTCTTGTCAAAAAAAAAAGGGAAAAAACAAATCAAAAGGATTAATTTCCTTCTTAAATTTAAAAATTTTTCTCAAATTTCCTTTTGGACAAAAATTAGAGATTAAAATATGTTTCATGAAAAAGAGAGGAAATAAAAAAAACAACAAAACATAACATAACATAAAACAAAAATAAAAATATCATTCCCAAAAAAATAAATTAAATAAAGTAGGATAACAAAAGATAAAAAATCCAAAAATAAGCAAATCAATAACTAAAAAAATTTTAAAAGACTAAAAGATTAAAGATTAACAAAAAAAATTATTAAAGAAAAAGAAAAAAAAGGAAGAAAAGAGTAAAGAAGTAGAATTAATTTAGTTTTTGCAAATTAAAATTTATAAATCACTTTGAAAGTTATTTGTGAAAACTCAAAATGATTTTTCTTTTTTTTCACTCATCACTTAAAAACAAAACAAAACAAAACAAAAATCAACAAAAATTGATCAAAAAAAAAAAAGAAAAACAAGAACAAGAACAATAAAAAATAATAATAAATAAATAAAAGCAAACAACAATAAAAAATAAAAAAAAAATAATGAGAAGAAAAAATTGAAAATGCAAGAAAAATAAAAATTCAATTTACCTTTAACAAATTAAAATACATCAACTAGTTTCTAAATTCGTTTTATTTGTTAAAAGGGAAAGTAATTTTTATTTTCGTTGTCTTTTCACTTAAAAATAAAAATAAAAAAATAAAAATAAAAGCGTAGTCATTAAAAATTTAAAATATAAAAATAAATAAATAAATAAATAAGAAGAAGAAGAAGAAAACGAAAACAAAAAGAAACAAAAATAAAGAAAAACAAAAACAAAAACACCAACTACCAAATACAGTTTCTTGTTCGAACTACGTGGACTTTGATCCCTTCTATAAGGTATGTAGGCCCTAGGCTTTCATCTTAGATCAAGTCCCCCCTTGTAAATAAACATTTTTCTTTTAATTTCATTCATTTCCTTCTTATTTTAATTCTTGAATTTCTTTATGTTTTATTTTAATATTTATTTCTTTTCTTTTTTCTACTTTTAACTTTATTTTCTTTAACTCCTTTATTTCTTATTTTACATGTGATTTGTTATGGAGAATTAAAATAGAATTAAGGCCATTTTATTTTTACACAACTGACTTAGGGTAATCGTTCTTAGTAACGGGTGTAGTGGGGTGCCTAACACCTTCCCAACTCACAATCGACTCCCGGATCCATTTTCTGGTTTGTAGACCATTTTTCAAATAAAAAGACTTTTCTAAAGTTTTGTCTTTTAAATTTTAAAATTTTGGGGGCGACTCCTGAACCCTATTTTTATGTTAATTTTGATTTCAGTTTTCTATTTGGAAAAATCGAATCGAATTTTCTTTCCAAAAGATTTCTCTTAAAAAGGCGTCACGCTGTCGCATTTTCGGGTGTGATACTACCTTATAATCTTTATCATATAATTGACTTATGCTAAGCAAACTATGGTTAATCGCTTCTATAAGATAGACATTTTCAATGCAGCAAATATCATTTAAATTTACCTCACCAATTACAACAATTTTACCTTTACCTCTATCACTAAATGTGATAAAACCATCATCTTTGTGGAAAAAGGATATGAACTTTGAAGGATCACCTATTATGTGGTGTGAATAGCCACTATCCAAGAAACATTTGTTTTCTGATTTACTACTCTTTAAGTATACCTACAAGGACCATTTAACTCTTTTTAGATACTTAAATTTTGTTGGATCCTTTAGAGTTAGTTAAGACTTCCTTGGACACCTCGATATTGTTGGGAACCCAAATCATTTTTCCTTTCCTTCTCTTATGCTTATAACATGCATGTTGAGCTTCATTAGTGGAAGCACGTAGTAGATGTAGTAGAAGGGATTCTTTTACGAAGAAATTCTTGTAAAGTTTCACACTTTGTTTTCCCTTATAACTTATGCTAGATTTATCAAACATACAAAGTTGTTTTCTTATGAGCATATTCAATTTTTTTTTCACCTTTAACAAAGTTAGCTAACTCTTTAGTTAATGAGACAACTTGCTATTTCAAGCTTTTATTCTTATTTAAAGTTAGCTCTAACTTTGTTTCTAGAATGGAAGCATTTCCTTGAAGTTTGGAATTAACTCTAACCATATCCTCATATTTTGAAAATAACTTTTTAAAATCAACAAGTAGTTCATTAATGTTTCTTAAAGCTTATTGAAAGCACAAGTTTCATTTTGTACCTTATTATCTTCTAAGGCCATTAATCACATGTTAGCAACTTCTTGCTCTATCTCAACTTCCTTGTCCTCATCATTATCACTCCATATGGCCATGGCTTTCTTCTTCTTATGGAACTTACTAGTTTTCTTCTTCATGTAAGGATAGTTTAATCTAATGTGCATAGCAAGTTACAATGGTTTTTCCTTGCTCTTCTTTCTTGACAATACTCTTTAAAGAGTTTCCCATGTTCTTTCATAGTTTCATCTTTCTTCTAATGTAGCTTTCCAGTTTCTTCAAAAGAGAGTTATGTCTTAAAGGTCTAGATCACCATCATCATCTTCCATAAGTTGTTTCTCAATAATTACTACCTTGGATTTGCAGTTGCCATCTTCTTCTCCATTAGTATGAAACAAGGCCAGGCTGAGCCTTAGGCTAAAATACATGGCTTATATAGTAGTCTTGTTCATATAATCACCACGATATGGAACAAGGCCATATAATCACCAAGAAGATGACCATGGTATAAAATAAGGCTAGGCTGAGCCTTGGGCTAAAATACATGGCCCAACCACTAAATCAGGCCAAGTCTCAAGCCAACTTAAAACTTAGCTTAAGTGTTTCATGCATACCCTAAGTTACAAATAACTAACTCACTCAACACACAAAAGTAGCAATGTATTTTCCTTACACACCAAAATTTGTTTTGTAATCCCTAAAAAGATGAAAAAGAAAAAAAATCAATCTATTTTGCAATTGATAGGTTTTTCTACATTGTTAAAGACCCATTATTGGCACCATTTTGAAACTTAAGCTTCAAGTCCTCACAAATGGCTTCCATCTGCCAAGTTCTACTACTTTATAACCTGTGTTGTAGATTGTTATGGAATTGATGTGCAAGGAAAATGTGACAGACCCACTACTTTGCTACTTTCTCATTTCTACTTACCAAGATTATTAGATTAGTAAGGGTGTAGGAGGCCTTCAAATCCATTTGCCTATGTTTCATGTAATTGAACTTAAAATGAAAGTTTTTTAAATACATGTCAACCTTATTTGGGTTACTAATATTGATGTTAACATCTTATTCCCCACAGAATGCTTTAGTGGTATTCAAATTCCTTAGTGACAATGACTCGTGGAAATTCTCATATATTTTGGGTCACGAATAGTAGGAATTCAAATTTCTCACTAAAATTTTTCATGAAAAATCTTTTCTCAAAGTTCTTTCATAAGAAAAATCCATGAGAAAAAGTTATTTAAAAGTTGTAAAATTTTTGTAACATTCTCGAAGAGTTTCTCATGGATAAGTCCTATAAGAAGAAAATAAGTTAAGTTTTTTTGGATTCTCACAATAATATACTATGAAACTTTCTCACAGTAAAATTATATAAGAAACTATTATCATGGAACTTTACTCTCACTTCCATTCTCATAGTATAAATCTGTGAGAAACAAGAAATTTATATTTTTTTTATAGTTTCTCACAGTATCATACCATGAGAATGAACTTGGATATTTCTTATGGTAAAATCCATGAGAACATAAAATTTAATTTTTGTAGGTTGTTACAAAATTTTTCCATAGGATAATGGATTAATCTGAGAATGTTAGCCAATTTTTCTAGATTTTTCATGCATATTTACCGTAAAAATTTGTTTTCTCATGGTATAATATCATAAGTAAAAAAAATCATATTTGCAAGTTTTTCATGGAAAAATTCTGCAAGAAAACTATAGAATTTTGTTATTAGCATTGCATTTGCATATCAACCTTTGTTTAGACAAGTGAAGCTTGTTTCAACAGTCAAGAAATGTAATACCTAAATTCAACCAACCAATATCAAGCCATAACCTAGTAAATATGTGTTAAAAATACACAAAGTACATTACAGCTAAAACAAATATGTACTCAAACTCATAGAGTTGCAAATCATAAATCCATGATAATATCACATAAATAACATCTTTAAAATCACTTTTCATCATCCTTATCCCCATCATCATCATTTTCACAATCATCATGAGTGGGCTGAGGTTGGCGAGTGTCATTTCTCTCTATGTATATAATCAAGTAAGACATAATTTGTTTCATAAGTCCTTTAAGTGTACTCTCATCTATGAAAGCTCATTAAGGCCATATCCAAAGTCTTATATGCCATCATAACTAAGGAGACCAGCCTCTGACTTAAACCTACATGCACAACCTCTTTTATTCTTTCTACTAATAACCTTAAGCTATATGGAAGAGTCAATGTCATCCTGTAACACCATATATTTCTAACTCATTTCATACACATTTGCATGCTCACATGAAACATTCTATGAAGGAAGTGAGAAAAATCTATCAAAATAATACATTTCTTTGCGTTGCGTCATGTATAAAAATTTCATTCGATGTCATGTGGACCATATGAGCTCATACAACATATTCTTATATTTAATTACATGAATACAACTCAGTCTCACTCATTGAGGGGCCTAAAAATATCTCTCTATTAATCAAAGAGACAAATCCTATCTTGACCATTCATCTTCTTATATATGAATTTCACTATACCTAATCATAGCCTTTATGATCATCCAGTTAAAGATGACTTTTGACTATGCCAAAAATAATGGTTTTTCATATTGAAAACTATAGTGATCTCAAGTCTAAAGGCTCGGTGACACAGTTATATATGAGATACGCTTATTACTTAATCAATGTAGCTATCTCATAACGGGTCGATCCATCATTTTGTTCTCTAATGAGTGCCTATGATTTTAATTCGTGTCTATATACATGATTAACACATAATCATCAATTAAAATCATACTAGTCTTAGTTCATCATCATTCCCACAATGATAATCGATTAGGGATATTCAAGATAATTTATATGATTTATCCAAGGATATTATTATATAGAACATACAAAAATGTAATAATGTAATAAAAAAACTCTTATTTCTTAATAAAGTATAATGTTTGCAATACAATGATTGGTCTAGGACACAATTACCAACATCTTTACTATCAAGAATTAAGTTGTTAGGTTAATTGATTTAATTAACAATTTGAGAGTTGAAGAACTAAATTAAGCTAAAGTGTCTTTTAAACCACTTTGACTTTTATTCTATTTAATTATAGATCTCTCTCACAATTATTTAGGTTAATTATGCTTAATCCTCTTAAACTACTTAGGTTCCTTAGATATATCTCTATACTTGAGAACAAAATTAGATTAACTTAATTCTATGGTCTATTAAGATTTTTCTTTTCTCAAGGGTTAATTCTAAGCCCCAAATTCATGGAAGAGGTGGCCTAAATGAATAATACAAACCTAATCAAGCACTTAAATTCAAGATTAAATCATATTAACTACACAAAATCTCAATTAGATGGCAATAAGGTTCAAGAAAATCTAAGATTCATAATATCTAGCCATACATGCTTTAAACAATACAAACCAAGCAAAAAGCTTAGGAAAACAAGAATCCACTGAAAAATAAAGGTAGAAGATAAGGAAAACTCAGTGGTAGCATGATTTCTCAGCCTTCAATCTTCAATCTAAACTTCTTACACCCAAAATCTAGCTCTTCTGTGCATTTCCCCCTCAGAACTCACTCTAAAAGCCTCAAAATGTTAAAACCCTAGTTTCTCTCACCTCTTAAATTTGAAAATTAAAATTGTGCATTTAAGTATATACTTCTTGCTATAAGGAAAAATACCTTTCGCCATTGCGAGAGCAGTGCAATTCCAGATCCTAAGTCTTCTCACTATTACATGTTCTGTTGCTAGACTATCTCTAGATTTTCAATGAGCCATAAACTCGCCATTGTGAATTAGTACCCTTGCTATTGTGAGAACACTTGCTAATTTTCTCTTGATTTTCTAACCTTTTTCTTCTCTTTATTTCCTTCTAACAAGTCTCTATCTCTCTTTTGAAATTTAGATAAACACAAAATGAAATGAAGAACTACTAAAATTAATCACAAAAACTACATTTTATTCAGGGAGAATTAGAATTAAGGACTCAAACTTCAAAATATTTACTCTGAAAGACCTATTACCACATAAACCCAATGGTAATAGGTCTTTCAGAGTAAATATTTTAAAGTTTGGGTTTTCAACTCTAATTCTCTTTTATTTATTTACACTAACTAAAAAAAATCTATAATAAGATGTAAAACTTGTAAGAAAAAAACTAGATAACTCCCTATTTCACCATAAAATGTACTAGATAATACCAAAATTAAGGAGTCATTAACAAAGAACTCAAAAGAAATGGCTTAACTCCATTAAAGTATTAACGATTAAGGTTGGTAACCCATTACATATTATTGGTAGTAGCCTTTCCATGAAAACATGACAATCCTAACTTTTCATCCTTATTAAAGTGTAATTCTTCACATCAATACAATGTCTCAAGTTGGATGTATAATCATCTAGAAGCTTCAAAGTTTTAACCCATTCACATATAGTCCACTTTTGCTCTATATTAAATGTGTACGCTACTTTAAGTTTTGTCATTTTACCATTACATCTATTCTTCATGTGTAAGATAGGTCGTTTATAGTATATAGCCAAATCTAACCTTGCTTTTATATTATTATTCATATTCATCATCATGTTAAGCACATTCTGAAAAACATTTCCTTCCATATGCATTACATTTAAATTATATGGATTCAACCGATCACGCCAATAAGAAAGGTCCCAAAAAATACTACATTTAGTCTAATTATGGTTTTGACCATGCCTTTCCAAAGATGGACTTGGACATCATGTTATTTTAGGAAATTTCATAACTTGCTTATATAATTCCTCTCTTAAATACCTCAATGGTGGTTGTGAAGTCTCTTTGGTATTCTTTAAAAAGTTTTTTTTTTCGACAAAATAGATGATTCATTGTCAAGAATTAATAATGGCAATCAACATAACAAGTTTTTTCTCCATGCTTCAACTAGAATGCCTTTGAACAACCCGTATAAATAGGACAACCCAATTTCCTTACAACATGCCAACTGCTCAACATGCCGTAAGCTGAAAAATCATTGATGACCCATGTAAAGGTAGCTTTTAACTTAAAATTTTGTTTTATAGAGATGTTATATATGCGCACACTCTCTTCCCAAAGCAACTTTAAATCATCAATCACAAGTTGTAAGAAAATATCAATCTTACATGTTGAATTATATGGCCCAGGTATCATTATTATTGAAAACATATGTTCTTGTTGCATACACATACTGAGTGGAAGATTATATAGAGTAACAATTATAGAACAACAAGAGTATGAGTTGGAACTCAAACTAAATGGAGTAAAATCATTAGTATAAAGACCTAACTTGACATTCTTTAGCTTTGATCCAAATTCTGGATGAGTTTGATAAAAAAATACTTCAAACTTTCTCATGTGATGGATGTGACAACATGATGGTTTTTAAGATGCCATCTCATATACTTGGCTAAGGCATAAAAGAAAAACAATCTCTAAAGTCTCAAAATAATTTGTACCATATTTATTTGTTAGAGGCCTCCCTAAATCTCCCTTTTCTTGCTCTTACCTTTCTAAATCTTACTTCATTGTAAAATCGACATTCTCTACCATTGGCTACATTACTGTAATACAACCGACATCCCATACTATAGTAATTAATTTTTTGATAACCACAACTAAGTTTCAAAACCAATTTTTGGTATGGTACAAGCCAGTAGGCATTCGATGGTTAGCAGACAAAATCTTAGTCATCAATATGATTATATTATTGCTACATGCCTTAAGAATGTTATAATTAGATTTAATACTTAATCATTTCACAGCCACTAGTAACACTATATGATCTTCACAGCCATCCCACAATAAAGCATTTGCAGCTTTGAGCATGTCATAAAACTTCACAGTACTTGGATTAAGGTCTTTAGGCATGTCATATCTCTCAAATGATGCCTTAGCCACATCCTTAATCATCTATTCATATCAATTAAAATCTATACAAAGGTTAGTTTCAATTAGAGCTAATGGTGGATATTCTTCTTCATGATTATGCTAATAGTAGTAATTAGGCATAAATCCTTTTTTTAATACAAAAGCATCTTGACTTCATCTGGCTTATGATACTTCATACATTTGCATTCTATGCAAGGACATCTAAACCTCCCTTCTTATTTAAATACATTTCTTTAACTTGTAAACTAAACATACTTTTCTACACTTGCAAAGAACTCTTGCGTAATCTTTTAATTATTACGTTATGTTCTATTATACATCTAATGATGATGTTCAAGAAAATCTGTTAAACTTAATTTCCTCAAAAGTTTATAACAAATATCTCAATTAAATACCTCCCAAGTAGTCTTCCTTCTCACAAAGCACCACTTTCACTCTAGCTTTCGTCAACATATAAAAATGAAATAAAATAACAAATAACTTCATAAATCAAAATAATGCTATTGGAGATTCATGAAATATGACAGTTGGTATTGCACTGAATAGTTTCTCATTCCATGGTTGATTGGATTTTGAGAAAGGAAAAGAATATTACTTATCAAGATAATCTTTCTCTTAATTTGACCTTTAGTTTTGATTAGATTGGAAGTTGGAATTTTATGATTGTTCTCCCGCATTTTAGGCCAAGAATTAGAAGTGAAAGAGGAACAAACACTTGTCTTGTGAAACTTGAATATAGTTTGGGAATTGTTAGGAATTAAGCTTTAGATTGGTAAGTGAATCTTCTCTATTTTGGATTTCTAAATTTTGGGTTGTTTAGGAAGAATTAGAAATTTATTAGGTGTTGTTCATGCTTTGAAGAGGCTAAATTGATATTAAAATATTTCAATTGATGAATCATGATTTAATAGCCCATTTGGTTGTAAAGGAGTCTTGAATGGTCATTTTTATCATTTGTCATACTTTTGCAGTTTCTATTGTTAAAATAAGTTAAATATATTATTTATAATATGTTAGAACAGATTTGGCAATGAGTAGGATTAAATTTCCCCATTTGGGACACTAGTTGTAATAAGAGGATTAATGAGGGTTAGTAGGGTCACTATGACAATTTAGTATGTTTTTCAGGATTTCCCACTTTAAGCAGGTTTAATTTACTACACTAGAGTTAGTATAAGTGTTTTAGGGTCAACTGGAATTAAATTGCAAAATTTGGATATGTGAAACCCAAGATATAAGTCAATTTAGAAGCTAGTTTTTGCAAAACGTATTGATTTAAGGTTTGGAATTGTTACATTTTTATTGAGGTCCTTTGGCTAGGATTTTTGGATTCCAACAAACTTCTTTAGGTATCTACTTTTAAATATAAATGGGCTATTTCAAGGAAGAACTTCCCTTTCCATACTCTATAACTTTGCTTCTTGCCAACTATTTTCTAATTTACATTGACTTCCTTCTTCATAAGCCCTAATTAAACCAACATACTAACATTTATAACTTTCTATCATATAATACTACAGTCTAACTTTTTGTTTTTGTTAATTCGTTCATCAAATGTATTTACTGTCAACCACAACCATATACACATACATAAGATATTGGTTCAAGCCAAAATAATTTTAGATTTTTCTTGAGCAATAAATATGGCATAATATATTACTTAAACATTTTTTAACCAAATCATCCACAATATAACTGGTTAGTAAACTTTTTAACTCTATCAACTACAACCATAAATAGATATATAAGATATAGGTTTAAATCCAAATAATTTTAGATTTTTTCCACTAATGAATATGACACAATATATTACTCAAGCATTTTTTTTTTTGACCAAATCATCCACAATATAACTAGTGAGATCTCTATCTAACTCTATAAAAGTAAAGTCCATCAAGAAATAAATAGAATCATAAAAATGAAAAAATAAAGGGTGATTGGAATTATCGTTATACTTTTAGAATTGAATGATAATGGGAAACTAGGAACATAAGTATATGTCTTTGGTAATATGTGATAGATATAGCTAAAGAAATGTTCACCAAAAAAAGGATAAATCAATAATAATCACTAATCATCACCAATATTTCCATTCAACTTTACATGCAAAGATGAATCAACAATAAATTTAGGAATTGTTACCTTGAAATCTCTAGCCAATAATAGTAGAAATGAAGGAGATTTCCACATATTTGGCACCCTTGCATCAATGACCACTATTTAAAAGAGAATAATACAAGAAATTGAATAAGAAAGAAAGGAAAGTACATATATAATTTCTCTCCCTTTCATTAGAACAAAGATTTTTTTTTAATCATTTTCACTTAGCTAGGTTTAAATGGTTTTTTATGTGGCGATTTTAGTATAGTCAAAACTCTTTTTCATTATGAATAGGAAGAAGTTTGTCTCCTTTTAGGAAATTGAGGTTAAATCAAATATATGAAAGGATTTAACAAGATGCTAACAATAATAGAGTCATCCAATTACAATTATTCTTAATTGACATTTACTTTTTTTTTGGATAATATTTAATAGAAAAGACAAACTCATCATGTAAATTAAGTCTACAATATTTATAATTTCAATATTGTTTATGATATAATACCATGAATTTAGAGAAATTAAAAAAAATTATCTATTTCCTTGACACTTGCAACAAATATAATGTTGTACCTAATGTTCCTCTAATTATTTTTTGGAGACTTTGCTAGTAAAGAGGTCTAAGTTACTTGCCTTTTAAGCATTAGCTATCTAAGCTATCTTGCTTCTTCTTTTATTGTGCATGAGTCATGAATCATTACGGAGTAATGATTCATTCAATATAGTCATTTACAAACTTTAATATTTTCTTAATTAAATTTTACAAATATAAAATAAAGTTTTAAAAAATATTTAATAGATAAATTTTATTGAAATTCTTGAAAAATCTTACCAATATCATTTTTTTATTGCTTTGACATGTATAATTTTGTTTTAGTACCATATAATATTTAATCACAAAAAGTTATATAGTATCATTTTAATATTTTTTTAAAAAATAAAATAAAAAAATTATCATTTCAAGTATTAAAGTAAATAATAAAACTATGAGAGTAATAAATTAATATTTGCTTCATTTTAGTCTCATAGGTCATAAAAAATAATTAAATATATTAATGAGAATTTTAAAAGTAACTTAATTCATAAAAAAAATAAATGAACTAAATCATATATATATAAACATAATATTAAAAATATACAAACCATCTTCAATTTACAATTAAAATATTCTCCTAAATGAGCCTTTTGGGACTAATCATTGAGCCCCATAGCATTAGCAACCCCTACTTGTGGTTGTGGCACAAGATAAGCCAAATAGTGAGTGTCAAGTAGGATATAGGAGTTTGGAAAACCTTCCCACTTTGTGAAAAGTGTAACACCATAAATTTTAGCTCATTTGATGCCATTTATAAGTTTTGTATTATCAATACCACAAGATCATATGAAAAGAGGATGAAAATAATAAACTTTTTCTGCGTTGCGCTATATCAAAAAAATTCAATTTGGTGTCACGTGGACTGTATGAGCTCATACTATACTTCTTCATATTTAATTTCATTATTACAACTCATTTGTATCACAAAAACATGCCTACAATCTATGGAAACCGAAATGAAGCTCAAAATAAACAAGCACATTTTCGGCCAGATTTGCTCCATTTTCTAACCCAACTTTGGAAAATTATAACTAAATCTAAAAAATTTGAAATCATGCAATCTTCATCATTATGGAAATCTTAGGATGTCTAATTCATACTAAAAATACGCCCAGGTCATAAAATTCATCACACAGGACGTTTGACATCCAAAAAGCTACAGAGTTGCTGGCTGCCTGGGTTGTTGTTCAATTTACTGATACAAATTTATGAAATTCATAACTAATTCTATAAAAATTGAAATCACACACATTCAGTCATTCTGGAAATCTACAAATGTTAGCTTAATAGTAAAAATAATTCCAAAATGAAACAGATATGTTTAGTCAGCTGGATCCTATGGAACAGTAACCGAACTCATGGGGCGCTACTGATACTGATAGTTAACTTCAAACATGCATAACTCACTGCTCAGACCTCCAAATGAGGTGATCTTGGAGGCCACAGAAAGCTTATGACCTCTTGTTTATGCATGTAAAATTTCATAAGCATTGGACACTATCCATCAGGTGACATAGAATTCAAAACTACAAGTATGAACAATACCCATACCAGAATCCATGAAAAATATCAATTTTGAAAATTCATCAAATATTCTCTAGGTCTCCGAAAATTATGATCTTTAGCTTCCCAAAAATTTCTTAAAGATACCTAATTTCATGCCAAATCTCAGATCAATAAGAGCTCATTTGGGCAAAAAGTGACATAGGGTTGCATTTGGGCCATTTTCATGCCTCTTAATGGTTTAATGATGGGAAAAATGGCTCCTATGGTTCTTGTGGCCACTTGAGCACGTGGGAATGGCCTAAAAAGACTCTCTAAACTTGTCTCAAAGGTGTGGAGACTCAAAACACAGAATTTCATTCTCCATTCCCAAGTTATGTACTAAGAGGCATACACTTGAAATGGCCATCCAATACCCAAAAATTGCAATATATTCCATTTATCCACAAATTCCATACATGCATCATCTATTAGGATATTTACACATGTTCCATTCATTGTGCATCAATTCTAACAAAAGATTACATCATATGCCACTCCTTTGGTTACAACATAAACAAAGTTACAAGCTTTATAATCAAGGCTTCATCTCCTCACTTGGTGGCTTCCATTTCCTTGTTCATTGGCTTCACCTAGCATGTTAGGATATTGGAGAGGAGGGGATGAGATTCAAAGAATCCCAATAACTCATCTCTCATTCAATCATACATAATATGTGCAAGAAAGCTTTACAAATGCATGCATGGAGAAAATAAAAGCCATAGACATTTTAAACGCAAACTTGGCATGTGAACAACTCATACAAATCATTCAAGAGCCCACCAAGTGTTTGGATTGGTCTCACACTTCTCCTCATGGGTTTTGGACTTGGCTCACCCATTTTTTGAGCACTTTAGACTCAACCATATTCTAAGGAGCCCACTTTGCTTTTGGGAGACTCTTTACTTTATCTCAACCAAGCTCAAGGGTTCTTGGCGCATCCTTATTAAAGGGAAGAGATCTTGGCCTCTCCACACTCAAGTAAACTCATACAAATATCATACACTCATTAGAAAACATAATATGGCATCAAGGATCATAGCATATAAAGGCATGCTAGCATACTTTTCATACCTTGAAAATACATATACACACATTCTAAAATAAGCTAAACACACATCCATGCGTGAGAGAAGGTGGAAAGAGCAACCTTGCACAATTTCACACACTTTTTCCTTAGCTTTCAAGCCTCCTCTTTCGGCTACATACCCACAATTTGGTGGAGATAGTTTCTCTTGGCTTAGATACAATTTATAGGAGCCAATTAGGTCTATGAAACATATTCTAAGGCTACATCACTTGATAAAACACTAGATTGCTCTATAGGCTCCATTATGGTCCATAATCACACCTAATGAAACAACACCCATCAAATGACTTATAGGCCTTATTCTTTCTTTTCAATTATGATTCTTGACTCCTTTTAAACCTCTTGGAGTCATCACATCATTCAAACAAAGGGCCTAGCATCATGTTGCTTCTTTAGGTCCTAATATGGAACCTATGGCACCAATTCACTTCCTTTGAGTTCTAAATTTTTTCTAAGGCCTCTACTCATCTTCACTCATCACATATGACTTAAGAATAGCCTTAGAAAAATTTAAAACTCTCCCTAATTATAAGAACTTGCCTAGGCCGAGATTGTGGGGGGAAGAAGAGTTCATGACCTTCTTGATTTTTCCTTGATGGGAGACACACTTGGGAAGCTTCTTAGAGGTCTTAGGAGATCAATCAAACACTCATATATGCTAGAGAATGCATGAATCAAATCAGTTTTTACAATTCCTTCAAATGCACTACACTTTTTCTACTTAGAGTTCATTAATTTTTCTTGCAATTTCTTTGCTTTCTTAGATGGGAGGTGCATGTGGGAAGCTCTCTAGGGGTCTTAGAAGCATGTTTAAATATTCAATTAAGCCTAAGAACATTCATATAAAATCAGATTTGCAAGGGAGCATTTGGATCTCTAATAGTTCTATCTTGTCTCCTAATACTCCTTTCTTGATTATATTGGTTCCTTCTTAATCCTTGCCATCTAAAACCTCTAATCCCTCCATAAATTGGGCAGAAAATAGCCCCTAAAAATTGGGCTCATGGTGCCCAAATTCGTGCAAGAGGAAGGGGGAGGAAGAAACTATTAAAGAATGAAAGTTTTACCTTGTTTTCTTGCTTTCTCTTAGTTGCTTTTCACTTGGCTAGCCTCCCCTCATCAAATCTGAAAATTCCACCTCTATTCTGCCTTCAAAATAGATTTAAAAGTACCATCAAACCCATAGAAATAAGGAGGAGAAGGAGGAGAAGTGACTTGCTAAGGAGAAAGCTAGATTTTCCATGGAATTTCCTACATTTTCTTGTCTTTTTTCTCCCTCCAAGAGTGCTCCTTCTTGTGCGCCTAAGAGAACTGATTCTCTTCTTTGTTTTGGGCAGAAGAAAGACGGTGGAAAAATGAGGGCAAGGGAGGGCGTGAGAAAGAGAGAGTATTAAAAGCAAAAGAATTCCAAAAATTCCCATTTCATCCCTCATTTTTGGCATTTTTGTTTCTAATCCGTTTTAGCTCCTTTTTTATGACTGTCTTTTCTATCATAAAATTTAGGTCCTCAATCTTATAAAATTCCTTTAGAATTACTCAATTTGGAACTAAAACCTTCCCGAACGAATCGGCCAAAGTTCGGACTCATCATCTTTGGAAAACGTATACCAGAGGGGCTTCACTGGTCCCGGGGCTTCCCATGGTTTTTGGGGCCTTTGAGAACCCTGAAAAACTCAAAACTTTCATTTAAAAAGCCCTCCTATAAGTTTTTCAAAAAGTGTCCATATTTACAAAAATGCCACTAGCCTTTCGGCAAATTTATCGAATCACTTTGACCTTGATTTCTGGGCAACTCAAGGCTCAAATCCTCATTTTTCATTATTTAGAAATTTATCATAATTTTATTTGGCCCCAATTCCTTCTATTTCAGGGACTTCCTTTTGTATCTGGCTCATTTCTGACGTTTACGGAGAAACCAAACATTGCGTTTCTCACGTTTACGGAAGGACTGGATGTTACAAAAAGCATTTGGAAACATATTTTATCTCTTGTGTTAGTATGGTGTGGCCTTTTCATGTGCTCTAAAATTCTAAATGAACAATATCTTACTAACCATCCCACAAAGTGAAATTTTTTTTAAATGTATTATTTATGAAAGAACTTTTATATTATCTTTTGGCTTTTTTTGAACAAATAATTTTGATTTATAAAACTACCTTATTGGCTGCCTTATGTCATCTCCTAAGTCTTTTATATCAATGAGGGAAAAAAAGGATAAATTATATTATAAGAAATTGCCAAGAATATCATATACCATTCAACTTTGCAAGAAAAGATGAATAAACAATAAAAGTACCTTGAAATTTCTTACCAATAACAATAAAAATGAAGGAGATTTCCATTGATTTGGCACCCCAACATCAATGGCCACCATTTAAGGTAGAGTAATACAAGAAATTGAAGAAGGAAGAGAGGAAAATGCAAAAAAAGATGGTGGGGATGAAAGAGAGCTCACCTACACAATATAACAATCAACACGATGGAGCAACTCATGATGGATGGAGGAAGGGGCTATAGTGAGTTGTTGGACATCGTCGATGGCTACATAGCAAACGATGGCCAAAGCATAAGATCCACATGAGCAGAGAACACATAGTCATTGCAAACAGAGAAAATGAACTTGGAAGAAGACATTGAGAATATCACATTTTATACAAACCCTTATTTCATTAAAACTTTTGCGTAGAATTTCTTCACAAAAAAATTCCATGAGAAAGTTAAAATTTTGTTTATTTTTTATTTCTCTTTTCTCAGGGAATAGTACCATGAAAAAATAAAAAACATTTTAAATTCTTTTTCTCATGGTACTTTTTTGTGAAAATTAAAAGTATTTTCTCACAAAATAATTCCATGAGAAATTTAAAAAAAATTACTCTATTTTTTTAATTTTCTTACTAAATAATTCCATGAGAAAATAAAAATATTTTAAATTTTTATTTCTCACAGTACTATTTTTTTAAAATGAAAAAAATTTGGCAATTTTTTGTTCTCACAAGAAAAAAAAACAATGAGACTAAAATTCATTTTCTCTCTAAAATTTGAAAATTTTTTTAAATTCTCACTGTAATTCTCACCAAGGGATACTATGAGAAAAGGAAAAACCTTTGCAATTTTTTTCTCATAGTATTAGACTATGAGAACTAAAAAACATTTCATATTTTGCTTTTTTACATTACTCATAGTATTTTACCACAAGAATGGGTTACAAAATTCTCTTTGTATTTCTTAGGAGATTTTTCTAATAGAATTAAAAATATTTTTTCAATTTTTGTTTCTCACAAAAAACTTATGTGAGAATTTATTCCTATCATATGGTATTTCTCTTTAAATTCTCTCAAAAAATTCTCATGAAAATTTAACCACAAGAATTTACTATGAGAACAATACAAATATTGTGAACTATGACAATTTTTGTGAGAAATTCTACGAGAATTTCTTGCTACATTAGTTTTGTGAGAAATTTTTGCCAAAAAAGCCATGATTTCCTATAGTGCAAGATCAATAAGAGCTTTAATTTGGGTCATCCAACCCTCTAGTCAGAATCAAAACCATTTTTATTATGCTTAATCTTAGCAACACCATACATGTACACAATATGAACCCACGAAGAAGCTATAAGACAATGAAGGATATTGCCACTAGGAAACCCATTTGTATGCTAAATGGCTTTAGTTGTTCTTAATCTAAACAAATTGCATAACAAATAATAAGAAAATTGAAAGGTCTTCATTAAGGGTATGTCGCTTAGCCCAAGTCACATTTAGATCATTTAGTTTCTCACAATAAATTCAAAATGTAAAGACATTCTTAAGAATAATTAACTTAGTTTCCTATTCCTTATTAATCATTTTCCCAATTTTTAAAATATAATGAAGGTGGATATGTGTTTTCAAAATAAAAAAGAAGGCACGTGTATTTAATGCTAAATTTAGGAAGACCTAATTTTTTTTTCTAAAATAAGAGTTTAAATACACTTTTGATCATTCTAGTTTTATGAAAGTTTTAATTTGATCTTCCCAATTCACAAACAAACAATGTTGCCTTTCTATTTCTTAAAATAATTCAACTTTAATTTGCTCTTTGTCATATAATCTATTAAAAATTAATGATAAACTTAATAATCTATTAACTTAGATGTTATTTATCCTAACACTTATAATTCACATTTAGATATGACCTCTAAGTTCACAACCTATTACATTTAACATTAAACTCTAGATATGTCTTAAAAATAAATTGAAGCATTTTGAACTAAAGAAACAAAAGTATCACTACTAAAGAATAGAGCATTTTCAACAAATTAATTTTGATGGTTAAAACTTAACATTGAAAAAAAGCCTTTTATCAACCGTTAGTTTTGACTATCAATATAAAAATATTCTTTTCCATATTTTTGCTTCATGCCCAAATGTAGGCAAGATTGATGCCTTATTTTTTTCATTTTTATAGATAGCTTAGTGGAAAATATAATATTTATCTATTTGAGAAATAATTTTAAAGAATTGTTTTTACAGTTGTGAAAATTTATCGACAGGTAGTTATTGATCTATCCTTTCTCTTATCCTTAGCGTCTTTGGGTCTCAACTTCTCCTATTCACTAGTGGCTATGTCTTTGCATCTTTATTCTCCTTTTTGTTAGTCCTTTGCGTCTGTGTCTTTGTCTCATTCCCCTCTTTACTGGTTCTCTTGCCACCTTTGCTGCCCTTATCATTTATAAGTAGCATGTTCTTTGTCTTCCCAAGTTCTCTCCTTTTCTTTTTTTTACTTCCCTTTTATTTATCTGGAATTTAGCTTGGTTTTAGGTTGTGGCTTTTATTTATTTATTTATTTCTATTTCTACTTTTGTGGTACCCTTTATGCCTAGTGAATAATGGCTTTGATTAGTTGAATATAGTGCTTTATTTGATTAAAGGAACAATATTTAATGAGTTTCTGTAAATATATGAAGCACAAATAACTTTTGATTTAAGACTTGCAAAAAAGAAAAAGAAACTCTAATATTTTAACAACATTATTTTAGATATAAAATTATTAAAACAAATAACTATAACAATATCATATTCAAATCTAAAACCAATTTAAGTAAAATTTAAGGACTATGACACCCCAAATAATTTTTCATACAAGCTTGAAGCTTTATTTTTTTCTTTGAAGACTCATAATTTTCCATACAAGCTTGGAAGACTCACTTTAGTAGTGTTCCCTTGCTTATGTCAAAGTATAGAATAATTTTCCCTAATTTTGAATACTAACATTTGTGTTGGCCAAAAAGGGTGCTCATGTTTTTGGTTCATACACTTAAAGATTTTCTAATGTTGTTTCCATCACAAACAAACTCAAATATTTGCATACTTCAACATAAGTGTCCAATAAAAGAATGTTTTGTTCTTTATGTAAATCTAAATCAAGACCAAAGAGAATTAAATCTCAAACCTAAAACATCATAGCAATTTGAAAATCTTCTTTAAAGATTTCATCTTTTATTAAAAGAATATTTTAATTTTGAATTTTTATGCCCATTTGAATTAATACATGTTCTACTACTAGAATATTTGCTAGACTTGGTGAAACTTGATACAAAATGAATACGTGTTACTCATTGTTAAGTGATGGGAAAATCTAAGTAAGATGGAATGACCTATCTATGACTCTTCATGTTTTTAGTTATGCAAACTAGTCTCATAGGTAAGGCTTTAGATTTTAAATTAATGTGAGGAAATTGCGCTCTTTATTCCATTTTGCATTGTCATATGGTTTGGTTTAAATTATTTGTAAGCTTTTTCTATGATATTTTTGAGCTGTAAGTTTGACTTCATCTTTATCATGATGCATCCCCACCCAAACATAAAAGATATCCCAATTTTGACACCCATAACCCCTTAATCTACATAGGTAACTATTTACACTAGATTTCTTTTTTATTATTTTCAAAATTTTTATTATTATTATAGGCTGTCTGCCTAAGATTCTATGCTATTGTGTGACAATTGACAAATGAACCATAAGTAAAGAAAATATATGTATATTTATTTATTTGTTTTCTTGTTTGTTTGTTTTTTTTAATTAATAAATATTGGTCTAATATTATATTGCTACCAAAATGTGCACATCAAAATCCCTAATATCAATTCTAAAGAATAGAGAGTAGTATGAATAAAATTCCTTAGAAAAACAAGGGAGGAGGATTATGGGATAAAAGGGAAATATAATAATTTCTAAAATTTTTTAATTAATCTATAATTATATAAAACATGTTGGTTGTTTTATATATCTCTTTCACATCTTGTTTGTGCCAAACTTCAATTATGTTCTATTATAATCGTCCCACTCACCTATTATAGGATATTTAGCTTAGATCTTTAAGACACTTTGATTTGATAAATATATTTTGTTAAAGAGAAGTACTAGTCTTTGAAAACTATATATTTCATAAACTTAATAGTTGAAGGGTGTAATATAATGTTATATTACACAAGCAAGGGGGTAATACTTAGAAGAAGAACACCTAGTGTAAATGAAAAAAGCATGGGTAATATGTTTTTCATATTCTTCTCATATATATATATATATATATTGTAGTAATGATATGTTTAACCCAAATATATATATACACATTTTTTTCTTTTAAGATTTTAAAGCTATCATATTGTCCTCTATGCTAGGAGGTGGTTTGTATTTAGGATGATAGTGCTATAATAGTGTATATTGTATGTCATGTTTGTTTAAATTTACTTGTTGATTTAGTAAATGTTGTATTTGAAAAGTATCAATTAATAAGTGAACACATGTAATAGAAAATATTCTTTAAAAAACTAGAAAAATATCATGAACCCATAACAATATGTGAGAAATTCCTTTTAACTTCAACCAAAAACTAGAATAATGATAAAGATACATAGTTACTCATTTGTACTACTGCTTTGGGAAAATGAAGTTGCCTTAATATATGTTTAAACCAAACTATATGATAATATAATGAATTAACTATTTTTCTGCATTAAATACCACACATTACCATCTTAAGAAGGCAAATAGGTTGCCATAATCTTAAAAAAAATAAATATCAAGGCATTTTATTACTATAATAAAAATATTGACACATACATCCCTTTCTTTCTTTTTCTTTATTCAAGGCATATTGTTGGAGTTTTAGATCTTTAAAGAGGAACTTAGGAAGTAAAAGAAAACTTCAAACAATGTACTAGCATTTTTGTTTCT
This sequence comes from Erythrophleum ivorense, assembly GCA_026724425.1. Taxonomy (NCBI): domain Eukaryota; kingdom Viridiplantae; phylum Streptophyta; class Magnoliopsida; order Fabales; family Fabaceae; genus Erythrophleum; species Erythrophleum ivorense. The sequence goes on from JAIUCV010000005.1 coordinate 44,266,483, forward strand.
TGGGTACGTACATCCTTATCTCTTTGTTTTGATTTTGATTATGATTTGTGGTATTTTTTTCCTAGTTATTTCATAATTTTCTTTCCTAATTGTGTGCTTCAAAGTTAGAGTAGAGGAAGGAAACAAAAGAAGCAAGTAGTATTTGTTCCATTATTTATTGTCTTCAAATATGAAATCTTTGAAGTGTCAAATTTTTTTAAATGATTTTGTGTTTCTATCCAATTTTTCCAATTATGAATATGAAGTTAATTATTTTTTCATATTCCATGCTTTCTAGTTGATCATGGAGAATGATTGGATGCAAATTAAGAATAAAACACATTCTACATATAGAAAGAAGATTGTTAAGTTCTTAAATTTTGCATTTGAACACACAAACAAGGATGATATTTATTGCCCATATGTTAAATGTAATAATCTTAGGAAAAAAAAACCCCCAAGAAGAAGTTAAAGGAGATTTACCATAATATAGAATAGTTGCAAATTATATAACATGGTATAAGCATGGAGAAGATCTAGAAGTGACATATACTAACTTGAGTGATAGTGATAAATCTGATAAGGAATCAATTCAAGGGATTTTAATAGATCATTTTGGGACTTGTCATATAAAGGTGCATAATGAAAATGCAAGCATATTCTACAAATTGTTTAATGATTATGAACAAAGCTTATATCCAAATTGTCATTTTCGATGAAATTGTTCCATATAAAATGTCTTAGTGGTTGGAGTAACAAATCATTTTTAATGTTACTTTAATTCTTGAATGATGCATTTCCTAAAGGAATACAATTGCTAAAATCTTATTATGAATCAAGAAAGATCTTTCAAGATGTTGGGTTAGATTATATAAAAATTGATGTTTATGAAAAAGACTGTATGTTATTTTGGAATAAATATTCAAAACTAGATTATTGTGTGCTTTGTGGCACCTTTAGATGGAAATTTGAAAACAAGAATTCTAATAGTAAAAAAAAAATCCTAGAAAGATTATTCATTATTTTCTCATAGCTATAAGATTGAAAAAATTGTATATGTCAAATAAGATAGCATTAGAAATGAGATGCTATTATGACAAGCATGTGGATGATGGTGTTTTAAGACACCTTACTGATTCAAAAGCTGAAAAAAGTTTGATGGCTTACATGAATCCTTTGCTTCTGAGCCATGCAATATTAAACTTAGTTTGACTAGTGGTGGATTTAATCCCTTTGGCAACATTAATATTCAATATTGTATTTGGCCTTTGGTATTAATTCTTTTTAATTTACTACCTTGGAAGTGTATATAAGATTTATATATGATGTTATCACTAATCATTCCTGGGACTAAAGGTCCAGGAAATGATATTGATATATACCTATAGCCTTTAATAAATAAGTTAAAAGAATTATAGGAAATGGGTGTTAAAATTTATTATGCATCACAAAAACAAAATTTTAGCATACATGCAATAATATTATGGACAATTAATAACTTTTTAGCATATGGAAACTTATTTGGGTGGAATACTAAAGGAAGCTCAGCTTGCCTATCATGTAAGATGGAGACTTGTTCTTTGTATCTAAAAAATGGGGAAAATATTGCTTTTTAGGACACTACACTTTTTACCAATTAAACATAAATGGTGACATGAAAAAAAATTGTTTGATGGCACAAAAGAGGTTAGGCACCCTTTTAAGCAACTTTCTAGGAAAGATATACTTCATTAAGTTCATGATCTATAAGGGTTAGTGTTGGGAAAATATGCCAAGAAGAGGATGAAAAATAAAATAGAACATCCAACTGGTTGGCTAAAGAAAAGTATCTTCTTTCAATCATAATATTGGAACACTTTGTTGTTATGACATAATTTAGATATTATACATATTGAAAAGAATGTTTGCTATAATGTTATAAGGGCATTGATGAATGTTTTGAGAAAAACAAAAGATAATTTGAAAACTCAATGAAACTTGCAAGCATTAGGCATTAACACTAATTTCCATCCCATACAACAAGGCAACAAGGTGGCAATAATTGCACTATTTACATGTTAACTAATAATGAAAAATGCATTTTGTGTGATATCTTGAAGAATGTCAAAGTTCCAAATGGGTATTTTTCTAATTTACTAGATGTGTAAAAACAAAGGAGCAAAAGATTTTTAAATTGAAAAATCATGATTGTCATGTCCTTATAAAGTGCTTCCTTTCACTTGCACCATGTGAACTATTAGCAAATGAAAATATTCGCAACCTGCTATTGAGTTATGCTTTTTCTTTAAAGAGTTATGTTGCGAAGTTTTTACTATGAAAAAAATTGGATGAAATCAAAACTCAAATTGTTTATACACTTTGCAAGCCTGAAATGATATTTCCTTCATCATTTTTTTTATGTTATGGTCCACTTACCAATACACTTGAGAAAAGAAGCTAAGATTGCAAGGCCAGTCCATAATCATTGGATGTACCCCATTACAAGGTGGTTGAATATCCCTTCATCATACTTATAAAATTCTAAATGTTTTTATCAATACCATATATAATATGTATATATTCATTATGTAAAGGTACTTATGAAGGATTATGTACGTAATCAAGTTTATCAAAAAAGTTCCATTATCAAGGGATATGTTGCAAATGAATATTTGATATTTTGCTTAAGATACTTTTATAGAATTGAAACTAAATTCCATCATGTAAGAAGAAATTGGGATGGTGGTCCTAGTGGATTGTTTGGGCTATCTATTTTTATGCAATCCAGTCGCTATACTAGAGTTAGTAGAATATTAAGAAAATCAAGTATGAAAGAAGTGAATCAAGCTCATCTTTATGTCTTGAAAAATTGTGATGAAGTTATTCCATTTATTGAGTAAGTAAATTTACTTTCAAATCATAAGTTATCTTATTATATGTTCATATCTATAAATATATTGGCTTTATATATATAAGAAGCATAAGTTGGAGATTGAAAGAGAAAATCTTTAAAATGTTGAAAGACAACATAATCAACAATTTTTCAAGTGGTTTGAAAGTCATGTAGGTAGCACACTTTTTAAAGTAGATTTATTTTTGTTATAATATTTTATAATTTTAAGCTTTTTGTATTGCTATGTAGGTTCCATAACTTTATAATGAAGGAAGTGATCAAGTAACACAACAACTCTTATATTTAACTTGTGCTCAATCATGAGAAGCCATATATTACAAAGGAATTGTTATGAATGGTTTTGCATTTTGCACAAAAAAATGCGACCATAATAGTGGAGTTATGGTAAAAAGATATTCTAATAAAGAGTACTATGTGTCATTGAAGATATTTTTGAATTTTCTTACATGAGAAATAATAAAATTGTTATATTCAAATATTTCTAGTGGGATATAGATAACTCTGGTAAGGGATAAAAGAAAATGAATATGGGATAACAATTGTAAACAAGGGTAAAGATTGAACACAAATGAACCATTTGCTATGGCATATCAATGTAAACAAATCTTTTATGTGGAAGATATTACTAATTCTAATTGGCTGTGTGTGGTTAAGGTTGCACCTTGAGACTGCTTTGATATGCTTGTACTTGAAGATGAAGAATAATTGGATGTGGTTATCCCAAAACCATTATTACAACATATGTCTCGTGATGTTAATAAGACTTTAAATACTTTGTCTGATGATATGGAAATTCTTGTATCTTGGAGTAGGATAGTGTAGGATAGGCCCTAATAATGCACTTGATGTAGGCATAGGGGGGATAGGTCAAGAATGACTTTTTTGATTAAATGTTTGATGTATTTTAATGAGTTGTATTATTAAGCCTTTTTTACATATTAACTTTTGGATTTTTTGTCTTAATAGCATTCATTTATAAATTATATTTTAAATTTAACATTATTGGTTACTTCTTTCTATATTTTGTAGAACTTTTTTTTTTTTGGCCACAGAGAAGTATTACAATGTTATTGCTAGTACTAGTATAAGAAATAATGCAAGTATACCATTTTGTATGATCCTGTTTGCAATGTAAAATTATTAAAATGATTTCTTCTTAGATGTTTATAACTCTGGCAAATTTAATGTTGTTAAATAGATCAATGTAATTACCAAAAAAAAAGTTCAAGGACCCATTCACAATCTTCAATTGTCTAAATTTCCATTTGGAAAGAGACTTGAGGTTGATCCAAATTCAAAATTACTTAGGTCAAGATATATGACTTTAGTCAGAGAAGTGCAAAATGCACTACTAAGTGTCAATGAATAGGATAAAAATTCTATGAAGAAGAAGAACAAATTATTTGATTTTGTTTTAGTTGTTACTTTAACATTGCAAAATTTTCAAATTGTTTTTGTAAAATATTCATGCTTTATTTTGACTTACATATAGTGGTTTCTTGATGTTAAGGTGTTGAAGGTTGCTAACAACTTGCATTGGCACAAATGAATAGGTCATACATGGACTATCACCATGCATTAAAGAGGAAGTATTAAGATTCTTTTGATGACCCCAAAGAGGCTTTTGCTACTATACCACCTGATATGATAAAAGGAGACTGGATATATCTTGTGAGGTTGTGAATTCAGATAGCCGAAAAGTGAGTATAAGAATTTTGATTTTATTTTAATTTTGGTAATGATATTAAATGTCTATATGTTTTATTTTATTTTTAGAAAATGAGTGAGAAAAATAAGATAAATTAGTAGCCAACAACATTATACACACAACAATACCAAAAGGTGTCCAACAAAGGGTTAAAGAAGAGGTAATAGAGTGATTAAGATATTTTATTCAAATTTCAGTCATATAATATTTTATTATTTATTCAACAATAAAAAGAGAAGACAAAACAAGAAATTGGATGTGTGCACTTATGGGGAACTACACACACTAGTGCTAATGGAAAAGTTATTAATGAAGAATCACAAGATAAACTTGTAAGTTATCTCCATTTAGATACACTTGATCATATAGACATTATGATATGTTATTGAATTTTTTTAGGTCATATATTTAAGCATTGTATTATTTAAATGTTGGAGCACCTTGGAAGCATCACATTTGAAAAAGAGAAAAGATTTTTAGACATGAATGAGAATGATATTTATAAAAGTTTTTAGGCTTGAGTGACATGGAAGAGTCTATGGGCAAGGAGCTGGTATTAGCCCATCACCATTGTTTAGGCATCAATCCTCACTTGTTGGTGAGCTTGAAAAGAAACTTTAAGAATTAGAAAAATGTCATGAAGAGTCTAATGCAAAAGTAAGCTTATTAGAAGAGAAAATGAATAGGATGGAAGATCTACTAACACATTTTCTCAGAGGAAGTATGCCTACAACTCATACTGATTCTAATAATGGTACAACTTCTCTTACTAATTTGGTAAGTTTTCTATCATTATTTTGTCATTTTTTACCTTAAGACCCTTCCTTGAAAAATATCATTTGCTAAAATTTTTTGTTAAATTCAGTCTTAAATAGGGGACTCTATTTGTACTTTTAGTTTTGAATTGTTGTCTGCAATGGCCATAATTTGTTAAAGTTGAAGCATATCCATTAAATTACTTGATGCTTTGCATGTATGATTATAGCTTACTTGAATGGTTTTAACTAGTGTTTTGTTTCTTAATTTGTATTTTCAGCCTTTTTGATTCCTTTTTTATTTGGTTAAAGATCATATTTTAATGATATGATCTTAGGGTCTAATTCAATGGCATTTTTTTATCTTTGGCAAATGGAAAGTGAATGAGCTCTATAGCTTTAGCATTATTTCGCACTTATTTAGACTATTTTCTCATGGAGAATTTGTTGGACATAGTCAATATTTTGGATATTTAGTACATTTTTGAATTAACAAGATGGAGTTTGAGACTTTAGATATTTTGTACATATTTACAAGTACATTTTATGATAGTTTTTTTCTTTAGTATTATTTTTTCATTTGTCTTATAGGTCACAAGGCGTCACATGTTGCTTTGGAATGCACCATGCAATCCCATCAAATATGGTTTTGTATTATTATCTTGCATTATTTAAGTCTAGTATTGCTATGGTTTTATGCTGACAAATTGTTACTCAATATGCTCTTTTTAGGTAATTCTTAGTGAGGAGGTTGCTACATCAAAGCTTACCCTTTTTCACCTTACAAGACAAATTTGTGATGCAATTTAGGCTAAAGCAAAACAAAGTTCAAATGATGTCCTATGTTGCAAAAATTACTAAGAAATATAATGCTATCTAAGCCAATAAGCTTATGCTACTCCACAAATGTCTTTAATTTAAGGCTTTGTTTGATGGCTACTTTTTTCTTTAGAAGCATGTGGTGTTTTCCTTGATTTACATTATATTCTTCTCTACCTTAGCCATATTGTTTTCTAGTTTAGGCTATTGTGTTGGTTTGCTCATATTAATGTTATTTAGTGTTGGAATTTTGTTGTTTTTTGTTTTTTTCTAATTGATTGCCAAAGAACTCAATATAGAAAATATTGTTGGGATCATTTTGTATAATGGAATTTACTATGTTTCAATTTCTACTTTATCATTTACTATGTGAAATCCAATGAAGAAAATTGCAATGAATTTTAATTTCATTTTGGTGCCTCATGCTTTATTTTGGGTCTGTCATGCACTTATTATGTGAATATATAATGTAAACACTAGAGCTAAGAAGTCTAGATGAGTTTCTATTTTTCTTTTCTAAGGTAAAGGATATAAAATAGTTAATTGCATTTAATTTAGGATGTGCCTAATATGTCAAAAATCAAATGTGCACTTATTAAAAAGTTAATTATGTTTTATATATTGATTATAGTTTTTACACTTGTAATTGTTATTGCAAATATCAAAGAGCTAGGCTCATCATGATAGATCCAAGCTTATATCATTCAAAGAATTTGGTATTTATTGGGCTATGATGAAAAGATATATCCCATCTTCTTCCAAGTTATTTATAGGTATTGATTTTAACTTTTAAGCTTTATATGAATTCCATTGTCTCTTGGATTCCCTTAACATATCCATTTTTTGTTTTTTGGTTTCTCTTTTGTTTTTTGGTTCAATTTTATCTTAATATCAATCCAATTCTTTCATACTTGTTTTCTCAAAAAATAACGATCAATACTATGATATGGCTCTGTTTGAATTTGTTGTGCACAATAAGTTCTGTACATGTTATTATAATTTCAAATTACTGGTAGTTCTACGAGACAATAGTTGATGCAAGACTAATAATCTTATTAGATGTTGCACTCTAGTATTATGCTCATAAGTTGATGCGAAAGCTTCTTGAAGATTTTTCTTAAGCAAAATATTGCAAGTGCTCAATCCTTCAAATCTTTTGATCTCAAAACAAAGTGGTAACCCACTGCTAATTATTATTTTTATAATAGCATGACAATGATGATTTATATATAGTTCAATCATGTATTATTCTTTTCATCAATTGGTACATTATTTATTCCTATCCAAAAATGTCAAAAAAACTACTAGAAGATAATGATCTTTTTTGTAGTGCTTGTCATCCAAATTCCTTCCTAATCCTTTGTTTTCCTTTGTCGTTACGGGGGCTTTCCTTTGTTTCTGATGGGTGTAAAAATTCCCACATAGAGCTTGCACATGAAAAATATTTATATATGTCATTTCTCTTATAGTGTGTCATTTTCCAAAAATTGATGCTTGTATTGTTAATGCTATTTCTGTTATTAATTCAATCGTTTTGTCTTTTTCTTATAGATTGGAAGTGAATGAACTCTGTATTTCTAACATTAATTTGCTCTTATTCAGTTGGGTACAGAGCATTTGTTAGAAATTAGATAATATTTTAATTATTTTAAATTTATTTCGTAAACATTTTAGTTGACATAGAGATTTACATTTTAAGTACTTTTGTAATTAATACATTATTCATCTATAATAACAAAAACTTTTAATTAATGGTATTTATTCAAGTTTTTAGAAATATTTATGTTGCCTACTTTATAAACATTTCCATAAATAAAACTATTAACTAAAAAGTTAGTTACCAATATATATATATATATATATAAGAACAATGCAGAGGAAATATGGATTAAAAATTATTATTGATACTTTTTTTGACAATCATGATCATCATTTTTAATGGTTATCAAAATTGTTTTGAAAATTTGACAAAAGTATTTTTTAAGATCAATAACCGCCAAAAATATTTTGAAACTTTTATTAATCGTCAATAATATTTTTTTGACAAAATTTTGGCCAACATTTATTGATAGTAAAATAACGGTTGATAAAACAAATATTGAAAGCTAAAGATACTTCTTTTTACGCTCATTACCATCAAAAATGGAATTATTTCTTGTACTGAAGTGAAAATAAAAACATCATTTGTTTCTTGCGTCATCCCATTAATAAAAGACTAGGTGGAAGCGCACTCAAATAACTCCGGACTGCAATAGCAAAGCCTTTTCGTGTGCCATCATTGCGGAGCAAATTTGACAAATTGATGTCCGATCTTTCTAAAAGGAACTTTGTCAATACGCTTATTAAAAACAAGGCCACCATATTTGAGGCAACCAAACTCAGACAAATGCTTAATTACATGTTGAATTCAAGAAAACGAATGATTGAAAAAAGGAAAAGAATTAATCTGCATTACATAGAGTGTGTAAGCATGATGACATTATTATTATTATTATTATTATTAAAAAGCAAATAGTTATGTTGGTCATTTTAAGAATAAATTAATAATTAGTCTTTTGAAATATCATTCTATTTTTAATTTAATCCTCCAAAAATAAAATTTTAATTTAATATTTTAAATATTTTTATTTTTTAAAATTATTATTTTGGTAAGCATTTTGGCTCTCTTTTAAAAGCTATTTTGATCGGTAGAAAATATCTGGATAAACTAAATTAAAAGACTTTATTTTTAAAGGATCAAATTAAAAGAAAATTGATCTTTTAGGAATTAATTAAAAAAATTATTTTTAAAAGACCAAATTATGAAAAAAAATTAGAGAAAATTATAATAAAGAACCCATATTATCAAATATTTACAATAAAAAATCTTAAAAATTAAAATTATTTTCAAAAATTAACATTACTATCAAGTTTTAAGAGATTTTATTACCAGTTTTAGGGGATTTATTATTGGGTATAGGAAAATTCAGCAACATCCTTATACCCAATAATAAATCTCTTAAAGTCTAATAGTAATGATAATCCTTATTGATAATTTTAATTTTTAAAGTATTTCATTATAAATATTTGATGATATAGGGCTTTTATTGTAATTTTTTCAAAAATTTTCTTCAAAGACTATATCATTAATTTATTTTTATTGTTATGATGGCTAAATGGCCTCAAAACTAATAACTTTGTTAATATTTTTAATAAATACACTTGTTAAACTAGGTCCTGCTTTAGAAAGTTTGAGAATATTTGCTAATATTTTATAATTTTATTATACAATAAAATGAGGTTGAATTAAAAAAAAATCAAAATATTTTATAACTTTTTTACAGCCCTTACAATTTTTTTTAAGTAAATCGTTCACCTCTCTCTCAAAAGATATCTTAATTATACATTTTCTCCTCTAATATGAATAGTTACATGACTTATTTTTTAAACTAAAAAATATTTTATAACTAAATTTATTTTGATCTAAATACTTTTAAATTTATAAAATAATAAGATACTAATTACCAGAAAATGCATATTGTATCAATTTGAGTTTGGCACGCAATCTTTGTTCCTTCGGAGACATCCAATAAAATTGGCACGATCGCCATTTGCACCTCTAAACATTTGTAGGCTAATGATAAACTTTCAATTTTGAGTTTCAACGATCTCCTTCCCGATTTTTTTTTTTTTTTAACCAACTATAGTTATAATGTTGACTTCTCAAACTTGAATTCTTTAGCTTCAAAATCCATCTCGTATTCTTCAACGAAAATAAAATAAACTAATTTCCATTCCTTATTCTTCTTTCATATTCCGTCCCGTATTTTCAAAAAGTGGATTAGAAACCACTTTGAAGACCTTGGATAGTGAATTAAAATATAATATTAAATCGCGAGAAGTTTAAGAGATGTTTCGATAAAGAAGAATGACACAAAAGAAATAGAAAAGAAAGGAAAATGAAAATTTTATTTTAATATTTCTGTTATTTGAATTTGAATAAATATTTTTTTGTTAAATTATTCTTTTAGTATCTATCATGAAATTGTTATCCGTTTGACTATGTACTATATTAGTTTTCTTTTTTCTAACAAAAAGGGGCAACAAGCATAGACAAAGCAAAAAAAGAAAGAAGACTACACTGTACCATATTAACTCCAGAGAGAACTTCAAACTGTGGTTGGCTTACATATTAACAGACCTATTCATTCAATGAAACATGTGAGAAATTTTAAAGGACCAATGCCTATCCATTAAACCTTTAATCATCTATATCACACAATTCAAAGATGTAACATAAGGATTAAGACCATTTAAAGCCATAATAAGGTTGCTAGAATCAAGTTTAAGATGAATTTTATAACAGCTCAATCTCCAAGCCAAATCAAGCCTAGTAAAAGCTTCCCAAGCTTCCCCGTGCATGGAAAAATACCAACTAATATATCTCGAGAAACCACCAAACCTACAACCTTAAGAACTCCTCAAAATGTCTCACAACCAGCTAAGCCTAGACAAACCTTGCTAGCGCCATCATAGTTCACTTTCACTTTCATTTTGACTCGTCCTTATGAAAAGGTGGATTAGAAACCACTTTGATAACCAAGTTAGGGAATTAAGGTATCATATTAAATCCTGAGAAGTTTGAAGGATGTTTCGATGAAGAAAAATTAAAGGAAAGTGAAATTTTTATTTTAAAGTTTCTTGTGATTTGAATTTGAATAATTTTTTTTGTTAAATTATTCTTTTAGTATCTATTATGAAACTTTTGCCAATGATATTAAATTTTGCAAACATAGTTAATTATCTATCATATTAGTATTTTGAATATATATAATTCAACCATATTCACTCAAATTATTTGACAAAGTTGTATTACTTAGTATACATATGAGTTAATTTCATTTTATTATTTACTTTTATACTTTTTGTTGACATAAATTATATATATTTAAAATATCAAGATAATATATATTTAATTACATTAATAAAATTTAACGAGACATTAACACAAATTTAAGAGCAATGACTAAATTAAAAATTTTTAAACTATAAAAATTTAATTACAAATTTTGAAAATATAGAAATTAAATATAAAATTAAATAAAACTATAAGGATTTAAAAAATAATTTTACCATTTTTTTTTACTTTCCATCCATTTTCTCAATATAAAATCAATTTTTTAAAAAATATTAAATTTAAAACTGAATAATAGAATTCTCAAAATCTAAATAAATATATTTTTCTTTACTTTCCATTTGACATAATCATGACGAAAAGCTCACTTAATCCAATTGACCTCACCTAAAAAATAGATATAAGTTTTAAAAGAATTAAAAGAATGAGCCTATTTAAAAAAAAAATCAAATATAAAATAGGTTGGGTTAAGGTCTTTTTTTTTCAAAATCCAGCCAGTTTAATAATAAAATTCTTTTGTTAATCAATAATATTAATATTTTTTCAGTTTCACTCTACATATATATATATATATATATTCTCATGGCAATTCGCCAATTCCAGTGAGTGCACACAGCTTTCAACAAGCTTCAGAATTTGGGAAATGCATATAAAGTGAAAGAGACAGCACCGTAGCTTTTTTTTTTTTTTGGGGTGAAGAAGCAGCTAGGAGATAACCCACTAGACTTGAAGATCACTGGAGGGTTTTTACTCGACAAAAAATAGAAGCATACCGTAGACGCTAGGATTCCAAAACACGGAACAGAAAAATAGCAGCTTACATATGCCACACAGGCAAAAACTGTAACCGTTTCTTCCTGGCTCGCAATAATGTGGTTTAATTTATCAAATTTCTTTTTTATTTTTTTATTATCTTAGTTGTAAATGGGTGAGGTCAAACTCGGCTCATTTTCTATACTCGCTTATAGTTAACAATAATGGTCTTTGACTCACTTTTTTTGCACTTTTTTTTTTACAAGTTCAATTTATTTTTTTACGAGTACAATTGGATTGGAAAACGATTGGAAAATCATTGAATCCACCTCGTTCGTCATATTTGCCTTGGAAATTCCCATGAACATCTATGATGGCTGAAGTTACCAAGCCACCTGGATAATTATACCCACTTGCGCATCCATCTTTATTTGTCAATGGACTTTCTAGTTATTTAATATTTACTTTAAATTATTGAGAAAAACAATAATGATAAAATCATTTTAATTTGGTCTTCTCCATATTATAATTTTTTTTGGCATATATAGACACAGTTAATTTACCAATTGAATTATTTCTTGTAGCTTTTTTTTCCACATTTATCTCACGAAAATATACTTTTTCAACTTACTTACCCCCGGCATTCACGTTGATTGCAACTTCATTTGCCATATATAATCACCTATTATTTTAAATAAATAATTATTCAAATAAAAGCTTTTATGTCATTATATTTATCGAATATTATGCTAACTGTCGTTTTCTTTCGACTAATAGTTTATTTATCAATTTTTACTATAACTTTTTTTAAGCTCCATAGCAAGATACTAAAAAATCACAAAAAAATATATATTAATATAATATATCTTGCTAGAGCTAATTAATAAGGGGGCACAATACAGGAGTCGGGCCATATTAGTTTCTCGAACTGTTTGAGTCATTTCATTTTATTTTAAATTTTTGGTAAGAATTATAAAATAACTCTTAAAAAATAAAATTTTTATATAAGTCTCTATATAAATTTTAAAAAAAATTAATAGGACTAGACAAGGAAAACTAATTAATTTGGTCAACCTGACCCAATTAATAATTTCCTTTTTAGCCTATCCCAAACAAACCCAATGTGATTGAGCAAGTTAGGGACGGGTGATCACTTCTACTAATTAAGAGGTCACTTGTTAAAAGATTAATATATAATATATGTCTTTATAAATACGTTATTGGGACTCTTGATTGGAGAATATATATACACACACACACTTAGTCTTGCTAGATAAAAGTTAGAGATCACAATATAGGAAGAAAAGGACGAGGTCAGGGAAATATTACAACTCATAATACCAAATTTCATATAGAGTTTACCAAAGTTTACTAAAGGACAAATTTTAGCCAGTATAAAAAAGATAACTACCTCTAGATAAATTGTAAGTTGAGGCATGTTCCTTAATAGGCTCATGGATAGCACAACATATTAAAAGTTATCCATAACGCGTGACCTAATCAATTTAGGTAATTCCAACCAATAAGCTAATTATTTGATATTACTAAAAATATAATTTGTTAATTATTCCAATCTAAAAGATTGCTACCAAAAATCATAATTTGTACATCATCAAAAACTTAACTAAAATGACTTCATTTGGTTTATTTGCTAGCTTTATTTTATCATATTATGGTGAGTATACATGTTTCTCATGTTAAATCTCATATTATCTAAATCCTTGATTTTTCTTGTTTTTTGGTTAGACTAACTTTTATCCCTATAGTCATTTCTTATCTATTCTACTTTTTTAATACTATTTTTTTAGACCCCTCTACCTTATACATCATTTAACTCCCTCTTGTACTCTAAAAAAAAAAAAAATTAGGGTCCACAGTATCTTAAAACAACTGTCTCACTGATTTTCTCATTTTACATGACATCACTATTTTCACCAATTTGATTCATTTTCATTAGTCTAGTTAACTCATGAGAAATACCTTTTTCTCTTTGATAAAATTAAGAGTTATAATATTCCTTATATTTTTACTTTTATAGTACAGAACCTTTCACAGTTGCCTTTATTTAAGCTTTAACTCAACTTTGACCTCTTTTTACTCTTCTTAGTTGGTCTTCCACTTCTTTTATCCTTGCTCTTACATTATTTAAGGAGTCTAAACCAATTAGAAATACAGGATATTATATTGTCACTTTCCCTATATTTCTATTGTTACACTGTAAAACCTTTTGCAGTTACCTCTTCCAAGCCTTAAGCTGATTCTTAACCCTATTTTCATATCTTAATTGGGCTTTTAACCAATGTGATCCTTTCTCTTACTCCTATTTAGAAGTATGGCCTAGTATAAAATACCAAACATTATGTTTCACCCTTTAAATAAAAATTTTGTTCTCGAAATGTGAAAGTAAACTTATAAATTACTTTGGACACATCATAAAGGTATCTCTATATACTTTTTCTCATTTTATCTTACTTCTTAGTTTGCTTTTCCTGGGAATAATTTCCTTTTAGGCCATGTTTACTAGAGAATCTATGTTATCTTGTGCTTCTGGGCCCTTTTGCTATGACCCTTCTCTGGTGTTACTATCTAACATAATTTATCTCACTACTATACATCCTTATAATCTCTAACATGTAAAGAATCTAGGTAGTCATTATTTCTCATACCAAAAGCATAAATCACCATAAATTCAAGCCAAAATTGGGAGATGAAATTATTTTGCACAACACTAATCTAATCTTTTTAACTACTAAGGATTGAGCTTCCTCATTATAGTGGACTTGCTAATCTCTATGATTGGAGATACCATACTTAATATCAAATTTCCAATCTCAATTTTTATAGCTTTTGCTACCATTAGCTTATCACTTTCTATTTACTCTAAGCTGTCAAAAGCCTCATCTGTCTATCTTATCTAAAGTTTCAGTCCACTTTTAAGCTCATAATCACTAGCTCATCCCTATAACAAGAGATTCATACCTTTTCCCATATTAGGCCTTAATTACTGACTAAATATTAAGATAATAGCTTCTTTCATGTGCCTTATATCTCTAAAAAATATAGAATATCCCAATTCCTTTATTTACTAACTTGCATACCCTCAACATGTCCTCTAGGTTTGGCTAAGCATTACTTAATCAATGTATCTAACAGTGACAAGCAACTTTCACTAACTTAGCTTTGAATCATATGTGGGATGCTAGTCTCCTAACTTCCATTGTTAAAGGCACAAGCTACTACTTGCCCTGTTACATAAAAATACACTTGGCCCTTTCTTAATACACTACTATAGTGCATATAAATCTTTTTTCTCTCAACCAGGTCTAATTAATATTGGGGTAGTGGTTATCTAACTTTGATTTTAAAATTGTATTCTTACTTTTCTTAACCACATAGATAACTTCTTTGTCTACTAGCTTAGGCTATGGCTTGGTTATCTGAGGAAAGTCTTGGGTGAACTTTCTGTAATAGTTTGTAGAACTTAAAAGATCTCTATACTTTAAAATCATCCTAAGCTATCATCTCCCCAAAGAATTATTGTAACTCTATGGTTTAATAACTATGTGGGATCTACTATGACTCTTGAGATCTATTGTGTACTTTTAAAGCCTTGATAGGATTTGTTGTAATCTGTCTCTAAGAGATTTCGAGACTTAAGGACATCATAGTTGTGAAATGCCCTCATACTCACTCAATTTGGCAACTATAAGTTATCATTCCTAAGACTAATCTTAAATGCCCTTAATGCTCTTCTAGGCACTGTCTACAAGAAATAAGTCCTGTAAAGCATTCTTATATCTCTAAACATCATATAGTAATGATACACTAAAGTACTTTAACATTTGCTCATTACATCCTATGGGATCATTAACTACCCACTTCTAGCCTCATCATAACTTTCTTTCTTTACTCTCACTAACTTACTTTTCTTGACTTTACTTACTTTAATTATATTGGCACTTTATGAGCATTCATCCTAAGTGCCTTTAATTATATTTATTCTTGCTAACTCTTATCCAACAATTTCTAACTTTAATGACTTCTTGCACTAAAGTTCCTTTAACACTGTAATGTCCTTACACCACCTAGTGTCTCACATATTATTGTGTGTCTAACTGACCTCATAGGATAAACATCATATACTAGTCCTTTAGACACTTTGCTCTAATTACTTGTCTTTCATAAAGGACTCATGCTCATAAATATGCTAAACTTTTGCTACTTTAATCTTTAACTCTCTAGTGCCATAAGCACATTTATTCTACATCACTCTATATCTAGCATTCCTTCTTCATAACCTTTTCTTAAAGTATTGAATAATTTAGGAATCCCTTACTACTTCTTCTTTAGCTTACTTCTTAACTTAACCAATTTGGATACTTTTCGATCATTAAGAATTTTTTTATGGTTGATACCATCATTTGCTATGCACTAAAGTCACATTACTATTGAGTTGGCCAAACACAATATCATGTAACCATTATGGCAAGCAAATAATAGTATCTATTATTAATACACGGCACATCATGATTGAGCTTGAAGCTACTATCACCTATATATTACAAGTCTCTTAACAATTTAGAATACCCTTCTCTTACTTCTCTATAACCTTTCTCTGTATCATGTGGCAACTTAGGAAGAGTAATACTCTCTTTAATATTTCTATTTGCTCCTATAACATCCCATGGCTATCCTTATCTATCCAATTATATCTACTTGGGTATTAGCTCACATTTCATAACTAGCCATACCAAGGACTCTAATATGTTCTATCATTCTTTTCCTCACTATTCTTTAATAAATCATAAACTTCCTTAAGTCCTTGGCTCTACAATTGTCACATTCTTTTTCTTTTACTTATATTAGTACTTTACTCATATTGAGTGGACATGTGTCTTATTTATCTGATTTCTTTTCATCTCTTACTTAACTTTACTTAAGAGTATTCTCACACTTTTTATTGATTCAACTTAACTTGCTTATACTTCATAAAGCATAAGGGGATCTAACATGCTTTCATCTCATCCTCTAATTCTTTATTATGATTAAGCCCTATAGCTTACTCTTCTTTTAAGCTTTTGACCTTACATGATTATTTCTCTATATTATGAAAGACTTTCTATAACTTCCTTAAAGGTTTTGAGACACTAAATGCTTGTCTCTACTCTCATCTGCATCTTTATTATAGGATGAAATTTCATTTTTTTAAGCTCTTCATCTCATATTACTAACTCTCGTAGGTTACATACTTAAGAGCATCTTAACCCTATTTTACTAACTACTTTATGCTCTATATATTTGCTTTATACTAGAACAGTTTATTTAATCTAGCGGTGGACTTTTGTCATTTGGTTCCTTAACCCTCCTTTAATTTCCTCTAAAGTGAAAGAATGTTTGCTTAGGTTCTAACTTCTTAATTCACCCTTGGCTTTTCTATAATACATGTTAAGATAGGGTTTCATCTCTTAGAGGGTCATAGACTATTATATGATGGTTTCTTGACTCTCTACTTTCCTTGTATCCTCTTTATTTCACTTTCTCATACCTATACTTAAAAGGATAAATTGACCTCATTATTACTTACTATAAATTCATATAGTTCATATTATCTCATAATGTGACTATTACTGCATCTTTAAGATTTTCTCTCTTTCTGATTTTAATTCTTTCTCCAAGGTACATTCCTTCCATGTAATCATAACATTTTCTATATATCTCAACCCTATACTCTTGGCCTAGCCACTACTAACACACAGGATAGTAACTTAGACCGAAGTCAATGCCTTAAAGGCAATCTCTACAATCATTATTATTCCTATGCATTAGCAATATTACTTTCAACTACTATTCAATCTTATATACCTTTGGGCTTAATTATATAACATCACAAATTTCTTACATAAACTTATTTCTTAAGCCCACTTCTCTTCTATTACTCTTTTCCTTCTTTATTGGGGAAATCTCTAACTTTTAGAACCATTACTATTGAATCTACAATAGGCCACCCCTTAACTAATCTACTGCTCCTTGTGTTTACCATCTTTTCTTTACTAGAAAGAATCATGAAACCTTATAACACTTCTAAATTCCTCCACTTAGATATACAACCTCTAAAATCCCTTAAACTTTAATTATGACTTAACCACGCATTACTCAATCAAACATCACAATCTCAATCAACTTAACCTGAGTTCTTGAACGTTTGCTCTAATATCACAAAATGTTATAACCTTCTATAGTTCATTCACTTGATACAATAGAAAGTCCATTTATGTCAAAGTTTTCATTACAAAACTTTTTACAGTAGAAAATTAACTACTAAATATATCAAATTGACTTCTAATACCTAAAATTGGTATTTTCCTCCATTTTAATCCATAACTCACATACAAATATCTATTCTCATCTAATGGATCATGTGTATAACTCTCATATGTAAAAGGAAACACAAACTCCATTTTAGCCTTGAACACATTGTAGCATAAATTTTAAAAATTCATAACTTGAGCTACATAAGTCTAATTAATGTAAATTAGATGTCATTGGAAAACTTATGATGTGACCTTTCTACTGTAAAAGTTTCAAGTTAAAATGAATCTATTTGTACCTCAAAGAACACGAAAATCAAATTTGGTTTAGTATGAACAATACTAGGACCATAATAACTTTTTAGGGCCAACTTTGGAAATTCACCACATAATCTATAAACCTCCAAAAAATACAAATTTTGGATTTGTAGAAAGCTCTAAATGTCTTCTAAATATTCATCAAATTTTAACCCCAAACTCACTCATTCAAGTAATTAGGGGTAAATATGCATTTTATGACTCATTTGAATTAATTTTTAGTTCCAAAATGGTCCAATTAAGCTATAATATGTCATCTTTTACCATGAACAACTTTCAACCCATATATGCATCATCTATAAATGGTTCAACTTGTGAAAGTCGCCTTGCATCTTAATATCACCTTTTCACTTGAGGATTTGCATAAAAACTCAAGGGAATTTCATACACTAAATCATGGTCTCATGACATATATATACCTCAAATAGTCATAAATTTGTGGCTTTATGCTTTTACATAAGTTGCTATTATATTTCATTATAATACACATCAAAAGAATATATGTACACATGATGAATCCAAGCTAAATGTTTGTTTAAGCCCTTACCTCTTTCTCTTTCTCTTTACTAAGTTCACTTGGCATGGTTAGTTGGATACAAGAGGTAAGATTCTAGGGAGAATCATAGTAGTAATACTCAACCAATGTAATTTATATAATAGGCAATTCAAGAATGAAATGCAAGTATGTATGGTCATGTATGCATAAATCACATAAAATTTGCATTGGTATAAAATATTTTAAACTTGTCTAGCCATGGTATAAAACATACTAGTTAAACTCATCTCTAGGTTAGGGAAGAATTATAGCGCTAAATTCCCTACCACTTTAGTTAAAAGCCAAAAACATAATTCATACATGTATAAAACTTATGCACAGAAAGCCAATTCAAACATAAACTCAAGCAACTCATAAAACAACTAATACACACTATGCATCTTAACTCAAATACATCTAAATGATGCGAGGAAGGAAGAGTAAGATACTTGTTAAAGCTAAGATTCTTGATTATGTACTAGCTCAATTATTCTTTTCCTTTTTCTGTCTTTCTCGGTTTTACACACACACACACACACACAAAAGGTGTGGTTGTGCTAGCTTGGCCTCAACACATAAATTAAGATATGAAATAACTAATTATGACTTATTTCATCTCATTCTATCATTATATGTACACATCAGAACATGGAGTATAAATATGGATTACTTGCCTCAAGGTGCCTCCTCTCATTTGCTACACTTCATGTAGCAATTCAATTATTCAACTGTCTCATTTTACTTATTTCTTACAACTAAAACAAGTTTAAGACTTAGCCACATCACTTATTCCATTCATAGGGCACCTTTATGGTTTTTATGGTATCATATGTTTTATCTCATCAAATCTCATTCTTTTTCTCAAACCAATGGTTCATTTAACCTTCATATTACTCACTTAAGCCTCTTAAGTCATTAAACTAAATTAAAAGCTTCTTTAGATACTCTATTTCCTTCTTGGCTAAGACACCACCCTAAAGCTCTAGCCATGGAATTTTGTTTGTTTAATAGAGAATTTGAAAGTCTTAGGATATTTATAATTCAATTATGGCATTATAAAGTTCAAACCATCTTCCTAGGGTTTTAAAATATTCATGGCTCATCTAGAACTCTAGGTGATACTATCTTGCACTCTATAGCTTCCCAAGTGGATTTCTTTATATATTCTTAATCCTTACTCTTCTAAACCCTTGATCTTTATCAAGCTTTCATTAAGTTCATTCCTTCTTCTTCTCTCTCTCTCTCTCTCTTAGCTAAGCCTATGGAGGATTTGAATCCCAAGGAATAATTTTTTTCATAGCAAAATCATTCTTAAAGCTCTCTTGATAGAGGTCTATTTTAGTGAAATTGGTTTCATCAAACAAACTATTTTGCTCAAGATGATAATCGCAGTCTTCACCTTTTTTAGAAATGAAACCTACCACGAGAAAGTGTGTGAAAAAAGAAAGAAGTTTCATAATTATGTCATAACAAAATTGAGCAGATTTTCTTACCTATTTTACTTTTCTTTCCTTTCTCTCTTTTCCCTTCTTCATGCTACCATGGTTGTTGAATTTGGTTGCCAAAAGTTAAATGAAGGATGAAGAAGAAGGGTGTGACCTTAAATAGAAAAATCTAGAGTTTTATAACATTTCCAAAAATGAATATTATGTCCCTTCACTTTAATTCTTCCATTTGAACTCATTTCTTAGTCTTTTCAAAAACTGATTACTCCATATTAAATTTTAGATGCTCTTCTTTATTAAAAATATTTGCTTAAAGGTTTTAAGAAATTAAGACAGCCTGAAATAGTCTAGTCTAAAAGATTGTCATTAGAAACTTTAATTTGTACATCATCGGGGATTCAACTAAATCGACTTCATCTAGTTAATTTACTAGCCTTATTTTATCATATTATGGTGAGGTATACATGTTTCTTATGTTATCTAAATCCCTATTTTTCTCACTTTTTGGTTAGACTAACTTTTGCCTTTGTAGTCATTTTTCATCTATCCTACCTTTTAAATACTGCTTTTTTGGACCCCTCTATCCTATACATCATTTAGCTCTCTCTTGTACTTAAAAAACAAAATTAGGATTCACAATGGCTTAAAACAATTTAAAATGGCACTATCTCACTGATTTTCTCATTATGCATGCCATCACTATTTTTGCCAATTTGATTCATTTGGGTCATTTTAGTTAGCTTATTTAATCTTACTATGGTGAGAAATACCTCTCTCTCTCTCTCTCTCTCTCTCTCTCTCTCTCTCTCTCTCTCATAATATTAAGAGTTACAACATTCCCTGTATTTTCACTTTTTACAATATAAAATCTTTTACAACTGCCCCTGTTTAAACTTCAACTTAACTTTTACTTCTTTTTTCTCTTTTTAGTTAGTCTTTTATTCATTTCCTTCCTCTTACATTATTTAAGGAGTTTAGACTAATTTAGAAATAGAGGATATTATATTGTCACTTTTCCTATATTTCTTTTGTTACATTGTAAAACCCTTTGTGATTACCTTTTCTGGGCCTTAAGCTGATTCTTACCCCATTTTCATATCTTAACTGGGCTTTCAACCATATGTGATCCTTTTGCTTACTCCTATTTAAAAGTTTGACCTAGTATAAAATACCAGACATTACAATATATCTTCTAATTATGTTTGAGTTCTAATGACACTCATGTAGTAAGTTTTTATCTAATTAGTTTATTATTCAGCATTTAATTTCTTTTGCAATTTGCTGGCCACCTATTATTAAAGGTAAAATCTATAGTGAGAAGAATCGAGAGGTAAATCATTATAAGGTATAACTCGAATAATGAGCTTAGGCTTAGGTTTTCTAGAGATAATAATCAAGCCTAGGTGAAAAGTAACATGCACACATGCCAAGCCACTACATGTAAAGGTATACTGAGATCCATAAAGTTTAATAGGTTTATGTTATAGCACATGATCATAAGAGGAGACATAGGCCTAACATAAACATGTGTGATTTATTTTGATATGGGATTACATAATTTAGGGAATTCCATTAACCATGATACGAATGAATTACATGAGTTAGTAAGATTCATTCATAGGAAGAGACATTGAAATCCAAAAATCCCATAACCTTTTTTCATTAGACAATCTTTTTTTTTAATTTATGCAATTTATGTGTCCTTTAAATTTTAGTTTATTTAATTTAATTCTAGCTAATTTTCTAGATAATAGGAGTCAATTTTTAGAAATTGGCAATTAATCTACCTTTCCCATGAGACAACTTGGACTCATTTTTATTACTACTTATGTGATTCATACACTAATAGAATTTTCCCAAGTTTTTAGCACTATTATCATGAAAGGGTAATATAATTGAGAAATTATTCTTATTAATTTATAAAACTTTCTTTCTTTTATTTCCATTTTTTTCTTTTCTTTTCTTTTACTTTATTTTTTATTTTTATTTTTTTAATTTCTCCTTTTCAGGTAATTGAGACCTATAAGTTATTCATCAAGTGCTCCTCTTCTAGAGCCTAACCCATACTCAGAATGCACATTTCATGCTAGACAAAGGCAAAGAGATGTTTCACAAGAGACCTAAATAACAAATTAGCAAGAAACTAAAGCCAATAATATATAACAGGATACTATGGATATTCCTAATCACTAAAGACTTATACAAGACTTTGCCATGATGGATGCATAAAGGTTGGATAGTAGCATAGTTAGTGGTAGTAGCAGCCAACAATTTTGAGATTAAGTTTGGAATGATCCAGATGGTGTAGTAGAACAAGTTTAGGGGGAAGAATACATGAAGACCCCAATGCACACCTAACCCACTTCTTGAGGATATGCAACATGATTAAAATGAATGGCTTGCTAGCTAATGCAATCAAGCTCTACTTATTCCCCTTCTCACTCAGAGACAAAGATGCAATGTGGTTGGACTCTATGCCATCTCAATCCTTCACCACATGGGAGGATCTATCACAAGCTTTCCTAGCCAAGTACTTCCTACCTGACATGATTGCTAGATTAAAGAGCGAGATCCAAAGCTTCGTATAAAGGAATGGTAAATCATTACATGAGACATAGGAGATATTTAAAGACCTTTAAAGGCATTGTCCATACCATATTATTCAAAATTAGATGCTAGTTCAAATATTTTATAATGGATAGGAACTATCACTTAAAGTTAACTTAGATGCTATCACCAATAATTTGTTAATGAAACCAGCTGATGAAATGGTTGACATAATTGAGGAAATGGCTACCAATCACTATAAATGGCTTAGTGAAAGACATGTGCCTGGAAGAACTACCAGTGTTTTGGAAATGGATCATATGCATATAATAAACAGTAAACTAGACATATTGATGAAGCATTTTAATCAGCTTGGTGTGAATGTAATCTCTAACTTTATCGCTTTCCTCAATTGTAAATTATATGATGGTAGTCATGTGTACAACAATTGTCATATGAATAATTCAACGGGACCCTTACACTTCTAAGCAAGTCCAGTATGTCTTAAACAACCACAAACAATAGAACAATCCCTACTCTGCAACATATGTCCTTGAATTGTGGAATCAACCTAATTTAACTTAGGATAACCAAGGTCACCAAAGTCACTACGGTAATCCAAGCAATCATGGCAGGCTACCAAGACAAAACTTTCAACCTATAAATCAAAGCATAATGTTACCATCAGAATGAAAATAAGCTATCTTGGGAGGTTATGCTTGAGAAATTCAATAATGTTGCTACTGATAGGTTTTAGAAGTTAAAGTCTAAATTAGACCAGCTAAGTAGCTGTAATCAAAGTTTAAAAATACAGTTAGGACTCACAAGGTATTTACTCTGAAAAGTGGCAAGCAATTACAAGGCATTAGTGAGAGGAATACACTACCTAATAATCAAGATCATGTTGATGATATGGAACCTATAAGCTTTCTATTCTAGAGTGAGAAGAATAGGCCAACTATGGTTCAACCACTATCATCAATAAAGCCATACGTCTTGCTAGTACCTTTCTCTTAGAGATTAAGGCAATAGAAATTACACAAGCAATTTGACAAGTTTCTCAATATTGGCAAGCAACTTTATATAAACATTCCTTTTATAGATGCTCTGACATAAATGCCATCTTATGTGAAGTTTTTAAAAGAAATCTTGTCTAATAAGTAGAAGATCAAGAAGCATGCCATCATTGCACTTACTAAGGAGGGTAGTGTAATCATTTAGAGCAAGCTTCCATTAAAGCCCAAAGGTCTAAAGAGTTTTCTATTCCTTGTACTATAAGTAATGTAACATTTGATTGATCTTTATGTGATTTAGGCATTTATCTTAGTGTGATGCTTTTGTCTATTTATAATAAGCTTAGTTTAGAAGAACTAAAGTCAATCACCATCACATTGTAACTGGCTGACTAATCAATGAAATACTCATTCAGAATCTTAGAGAATGTGTTGATAAAAGTTAGGAGATTTTTCTTTCCCGTAGACTTCCTCATCCTTGAAATGAAAAAAAAGACACGATGATACCTTTAATATTGGAATAACCGTTTTTAGCTACAACTAGTGTAATTATTCATGTGAAGAAGGGAAATTTTTCCTTAAAGATAGAAGAGGAAGAAATTGAATTTAAGGTGTTCAAGGCATTAACAACTCCACCTTTTGAGAAATAATACTGTAAACTAGATGTAAATGATGAGTTAACAAAAAAGACATATAGCAAGGAGTCCTTTCATAAACCTTTATAGTGTGTTCATCACAAGCTACAACCATCAAAGATAAAAATGAAGGAATTGCAACCATCACCCTTCCTTTAAAAGTTATATCTTATATGCCTTCCTTGCAAGGATACAAGTTTAAAGATCTTTATCCGCATGATGTTAGTACAATAAGGAATGAACCTATTAGCATATATAAGGATATAAAATAGTGCTTCAAGCCTTACCTAGTTGGAGAGATGTGGAGAAAGCGGCCACTTGTGCCTTTACCAACACATAGAACATGGGCACTTGAAAGTTAAGCTAACGATTGTAAATTAAAACTACTTCTTTATCCTTTTACTGTAGTTTTTAGTTTGTTTTATTTTCTTTTATTTGTTTAGATCCTATTTTGAGTTTTCTTTTTTGTTTTCATTTTTTGTTTAGGTTCTATTGCTCAATGGTAGTATAGTAGATAAAGCTTTAGGATATTCAGTTCACTTCTTTTAGCCCTTCTTTATCCTTCAACTGTTGGAACTGTAGTGTTTGTAGAGAAGTATTATGACCCCTTCCTCATTTACTATTTTTAGTTTTTCTTATTTTACTTTCTTAAGTACACTACATTAATTAAGTTTAGGGGAGGTTTTCTAAGAAATCCTCAATTAAGAAGTATAGTGGATTAGTTAGGCCTAAAGAATTTAAGGTAGATTTGGAACCAATTGCATAAAGTTAACTAAATTTTAAGATTTGTTTGATTTTAATCTTTTGAATCTGGATTTAATTGTTAAATTTGTTGGTAACAGTATGATATAAGCTATATAATTTGCGTGCAGGTTGTGCATAATTTACATTTGGTGAATTAAATAATGAGAAAAATTAAATGAGTAAATAAATGTGAGAAAAGTAAAATATGACTGACTGATTGACCCATCTTGCATAGTTTGAAGTCAAGTTTTAAGTAGTTAAAATATCGACAAAATGTTCTACTTTGCTATTTTAGGCTATTTTATTTTTAAAAAAAAATAAAAAAAGCTTAAATTATGAGTATGCATAGCATCTCAAATTTTTCACTTAGGTCGAGAAAAGAAAAAGCAAAGAATAAGAGCATTGAGTGATAAAACCTAAGGAAGGGCCTCTGTACTACTAGCTTACTTGTCGTATTAAGAGGTAGGGGAATTGGAAAGTAATTGAAAAAAAATTACATAACTTTAATGTTTCAATTTGTTATAGATGGAGATTATATCTGTTTTACCCTATGATTTTGATTGTTGAATTAAGAATCCTTAAGTTAATCAAGTCAAGTTGAAAAATCTTGTTAGTCCTTTATTGTTAGGCTATAGTTCTGATTAAAGCATGAAGGACTTTGGCTACTCTTTATTATCTTTCTTTTATTAAATGTTCAAGTTTAAGGAAATTTGATGTGATATATTTCTTATATATTAATTAAACTTTAATCCTAGTCACTTATCAAGTTAATGAGCTTTATTGTGCTAATTTTTTGTATTTTTTTGGCAAGAATATGATAAATGCTAATGAAAGAAAAATAATGCAAGGAAGTCTAAGCCCATTCGCCTAATTGGAAACCCAATTTGTCTCATGTATGATGGCTAAATCTAGCTTGGAAAGGATTAAATCAAAATAAGACATTATTTGCAAGCAAAGAAAAGAAATTTTCTAAAGCTACAAGAGAAACAAAATAGGAAAGTTCTTATGCACCAAGAATTATGAGTGAAAATAGAAAACCCTACCAATAGATTATTAAAAAGGAAACAAAGGGAATCAAAGGAACTACACTATAGTCAAGAGGAGAAAGTTTTAGAGAACAATGTAACACCAAGATTTAGAATTTCCATAAAAAATTGCAACTATCATTGATTTGTTTTCTTTTAATCTACTCTTCTTTTCTCTATTTGTTATGGGTTCATTCAATTTTTATTTTTCATTATGAGTAGCTAAATCCCTTAAATATGGGGTTTAGATGGATATATCTTCTGATTATATTTGAATTCTAATAATGCTCATATAATAAATTTTTATCTAATTAATTTATTATTTAACTTTTAATTTCTTTTGCAATTTATTGGCCACCTATTGTAAAAATTAAATTTGTAATGAAAATAACTAAAAGATAAATCACTATTAGGGATCACCTAAATAATAAACTTACACTTAAGTTTTATAGAGATAATAATCTAGCCTAAGTAAAAAGTAATTTGTATGCATGTGAAATCACTACATTAAGATTCATAAAGCTTAATAGGTTTATGTTAAAGCATACAATTACGAGAGTAGACATAGACATAGCATAAATACACGTGATTTATTTTAAGAGAAAATTTTGCATAATTTAAAGAATCAGCTATTAATTAGGATAAAAACGAATTACATAAGTTAGTGAAATTCATTCATAGGAACAGATATTAAAATCCAAATTTTAGAGCATTTTTTATATTAGATAGTCAATTTTTCTTATTTGCACAATTCACATGTCCTTTAGATTTTAGTTAATTTAATTTAATTTCATCTAATTTTTTAAATAATAAAAATTAATTTTAGAAATTGGTAACTGATTTACCTTCTCTTATAAGATGACATAGGACTTGTTTTTATTACTATTTGTACAATCTATATATATACTTGCAGAACTTTCACAACAATTTCAAGAAGCCTCTACTCTGATTTATTTTTAGTCAAAAAGGTTAACTTTCTTCACAATATAAGACTATGATTTTATTCTTCTACATGACAATAAAAGATGGTAAAGTTGATAATAAGATCCAACATGAGATTG
Organism: Erythrophleum ivorense; assembly: GCA_026724425.1. Classification (NCBI taxonomy): domain Eukaryota; kingdom Viridiplantae; phylum Streptophyta; class Magnoliopsida; order Fabales; family Fabaceae; genus Erythrophleum; species Erythrophleum ivorense. The sequence continues at coordinate 44,293,915 of JAIUCV010000005.1, forward strand.
CAATTTATTATTGGTATGATAATAAAAATAATAATTAAGTAATTTTATTTTTAAAAGAAATGTATATTGTGTAAAAAATTAACTTTATTAATAAAAAATAAATTAAAAGAAAGTTAAGTATAACTTTTATAATAAAAAAAATCAAATATAATCTTATACATATATAAGCTTTGAAAGAGAATTTACTATAAATACACTATTTCTAACCTTTGTCTCAAATTGTATACAATAGGTTTTTTTTAATATTTTAAGTGCTACCTAGCTAGTTAATTTAGCTAAACTTCAATAAAGTAAGTATGATTTATATAAAATAAAATAACGAGGTAAAATTGGTGGAGGTAATCCAAATCCATTTTTTGGATATGGATTCTCTCCATCAATTATTCTCTCCTCTGTCTTTCTACTAAAATTTGATGGTTAAAATTGTGTCTTTTAAAATTTTTATCATTGATTATGGGTGATTGATAAATCTAAGGGTTGAGATTTTGGTGGAGAGGCAAAGGATAGTAAAATTGGTGGAGGTAATCCAAATCCCAATTGCACGGACTTGAATTTTTTAACTGTGCAGCACTTAGATAGATCCAACTAGTACTTTAGTATGCCTATGTCACAATGCATGGGAGCATGAGACCCATTGTCTACTATATCTTTGATTCTTCTGGCAAAATACAATTTTACAACGGAAAAGTCTATATATATATGTATATATATAATTGATTCTAAAATTAGGCAAGATACTAAAATAGTTACCTTGTTATTTGGCTCTCCATAATTTGCAAGGTTCATTCTTTTGTGTGCTCTTGCAGTAGTTCGACTAATGCTATTCTCTATTTTTTTTTAATCTAAACATATCCTTTGAATTTTTCTTTTAATTTATTAGCGAATGGAAGATTTTTGAAATTAAAAAGACTTCTTCGAATCGTCACCGACCACAAAGTATATATTTATTTGCAAATAAAAGGAAGCAAATTGTGCAAAGATTAATTAATAATATTTTAATAAAAAAATGCTGCATTATGTCTTTGACCTCAAAAAAAATAAAAGGGTCCCTTAAATTTAAAATTTTAAAAATTTAAAATTGATTTTATTTGTAATGTCTTTTTAATTAATTTTAGGAGAGATTCATATATATTTTCATTATAAAGAGAATGATCATATACTTCAGTCGTTTCCTAGAAAAAGAGAAGTATTTTATAAAGTAATTTTTTTTCTTGCATAATATTCGTATTATATATGACCTTATCTTTTTCTTAATGAAAATATACACGTTAATTAACTTAATTTTGCTAAGAATATTATTTTATTATTCAAATTTTAAAATGTATAAAACGACTAGATTCTTGCATCTCTTCATTTCTGACTTTCATCTTTTAATTTTCTAAAAAAGATTGATGAAGTCAATGGTCAAAGGACGAATACCTGACTAATTAAGCTTGGAATATTTCCTAATTTCTATCTGAACATATATCCTACGTTAATTCGTACCACTCACTGGCATCGGCTGGGAGGGACTTTCTCAATAAAAATAGTCTACTCATTTACTAATTGGTACGTACGTGGCATTTTTCTAAGTACAGCTATTACAAATTTCATTTGACATTCTTGGCAAAGGAAGCTGCCTGTACAATTCTCACACAAGGAATTACTTCCTAATGTTCACACCCTATTGATCTGAATCTTCAGGATATGTCATTTTTTATGATCTTGCTGGAGCTAGCATGTTTCTTTGACAATACTAAAGCAGAAATAGCTTTCAACGATAATTAATGGATTCTGGGTTGTTAAAACCAAGATATAGTCAATTACTATTTTTGAAGTTTCATGGGGTTTTCCCCGTACATGATATGTACAACTATATCTCTATGTATCTTAAATATAGATCAGTTATATTTTCATAATCTGACAATAGTTAAAAACCATTTTTACTTATCAACCTGCAAGGCTTCAATCCAACCAATAATAAGTTTCCTGTGTTGGGGACAATCTTTTTGGTCTGATTGGGTTAGACACGTACAAACTTATTAAATAACAATAATAATATATTGAATTTATTATATAATCTTATGGAGCGTGTTAGGCACAAAAGGAGATCATGAGTCATTCCCATAATTTATATCCTTCATTGGCAATTCTTTTGTGGTTTATTCAAATGAAGACTGTATATTTGTTTCTTTCAAATAATAAACAAAGTCCTCGATCCATTAATTTCGTTGGGTTAACTTTATTAAATTATTCTCTTATTTTTTTTAAAAGATGATTTAACGACACAACTGTTTCATTTGATATAAAATAATATTCTTGATTTCCTTCCCGAAACCAAACAATTAAATTTATTTGGGCCTAATTAAAATACCCTCAAATATTTAAAATAATTATTATTTTAAATTTTAAAATTATAAAATAACCATTTTCAAAATTTTATTAATTTTGAAGTTATTTACTAAATATAAAGAACGTATTTACAAAATGATTCAAATGAAAAATAATAACTGATAATATTACATTTCAATAATAACATGTTTATTAAATATATATTTAATGAATATAAATTCTATTATAAATATGAAATATTTTAGAATAAATTAATTTCTTTTTTTTTAATACACAAGTGGATGAAATTAAAATAAAACTTTTAAAAATTACATTTTTATTAAATTAAATTTTTTGAAAAAAAATCAATTACATTCTTAACAGTAATTTTGTTCAAATAAGTCTAATTAAAAGTTATTTTTTGCTTTCATTAGAAGGGAGAGTAACTTTTTATAACAAAAGGAATAAACTGTATAACGAGGTCATTTCTTAAGAGAGAGAGAGACAAAGAGAGGAGGAGAAGTTTATCCTTATTATTAATGAAGATATACAAGACAGTAATTATTATTATTCATTTTAAAATATATCCATTCAATTTGTTGTACTTAAACTGATATAAAATTTAAAATTAATATTTAATTTATTATTGATTAAATAGTTATATTCTTTTTTCTCTTTTTATTTTTTTCCTTAATTCTTAATTACATGTAGAATGTTATTTTTTCTTTAGCTCCATCTACACTCTACTCACATGTTTGTGCTACTTTTTAGCTAGTATATTTGAATAGAAGGCCAATACATGGCAGCATGAGACCCGTTCTCTAGTGTATCTTTGATTCTTCTGGCAAAATACAATTTTACAACGAAAAAGAAAAAACAAATATATTATTGGTGTTCTAAAATTAGGCAAGATACTAAAAAATTTACCTTAATATTTGGCTCTCCATAATTTATAAGGTTCATTCTAGCTACGAAAGAAATGCTTAGTGTTTTTTTTTTAAAAAAAAGGTGAGCGTTGACTCTGAACAGATCAAAATTCTAAGTCCACAAAGGTATCTAAGGTGAGAAAGAAAAACGAGCCCATATTTGCACAGCAGCATAGCATAAATGCAAGCATTGTCAAACTCGGTTACGTCTCTCAGGCAAGTTCCATGGAATCAGCCACAAGGTGACTTCAATCACGACTTTGACTAGCCCAAAGAAATATGAATTTGGATTATTTCCACCAATTTTACCATCCTTTGCCTTCATATCAAAATCTCAACCCTTAAATTTATCAATTACTCATAATAAATGATAAAAATTTTAAAAGACACAATCTTAACCATTAAATTTTAGTGAAAAGACAGAGGAAAAAAGAATTGATGGAGAGAATCCAAATCCAAAATTGGTGGAGGTAATCCAAATCTATTTTTTGGATTTGGATTCTCTCCATCAATTCTTCTCTCATCTATCTTTCCACTAAAATCTGATGGTTAAGATTGTGTCTTTTAAAATTTTTATTATTGATTATAGGTAATTGATAAATCTAAGGGTTGAGATTTTAATGGAGAAGCAAATGATGGTAAAATTGGTGGAGGTAATCCAAATCCCACCAATTTTATCATCCTTTGCCTCTCCACCAAAATCTCAACCCTTAGATTTATCAATCACCCATAATTAATGATAAAAATTTTAAAAGACACAATTTTAACCATCAGATTTTAGTGGAAAGACAGAGGAGAAAAGAATTGATAGAGAGAATCCAAATCTGTGCAATTGGCCTCCTATTTGATAGTACAAACGCATATATACTAGCTAAAAAGCTGCACAAACATGCCATACAGAGTGGCTTCCCAATTCTCTGCTTCCTAGGATGTGTATGTCGTTCAAATTTTTAGGATAAGATTTAGATTATTTAAATTTAATATGAATAATTCATATTTTAAATTTTAAATTTTAAATTTTTAGATTTTAATTTAAATCATTGTTTTTAAGAGTTTAAGTTGAAAAACTAATTTTATCTTACATTCTGTTTTCTTATAAAATAAAAAATATTAAAATAAAAATAAAAAAGGTCTAAACTATCTAGATCTAATCTAAATGACCCATATCAAGAAGTGCAAGGAATTGACATGCAAGGAGTGTAGACGAAGTTAAAGAAAAATTAATATTCTAAATGTAATTAAGAACTAAGAAAAAAAATAAGAAAAGAGAAAATATAATACGTAACTATTTAATAAACAATAAATTAAAGATTAATTTTAAATTTTATATTAGTTTAAGTAAAAAAATGAATGAATATATTCTAAAAAGCTTAAGATTTAAAATGAATAATTATGACCTTTTTATAGATTTTCGTTATGAAAGCCTTATCAGCTCAATGTTTATATATATTAAAAATGATTCAATTTATACTATTAAAACTCATATAATTAAAGAAAGTTTACGTAATCTTAAGAAGCTATATAACAATTAGCATGGATTTCTAGTTAGTAAATTAGTTTAAAATTAATAAAATTAAAACATGATTATTTTATAATTTGTTTAATTTAAAAAAAGTAATAATTTTAAATATTTCAAGGTATTTTAATTAGGTCAAAATGAATTTAATTGTTTGATTTCAAGAAGAAAAGAATAATTTTCTATAACAAATAAAAGTCGTATGGTACAGTCATCTATGAGAATAATTTACCTTAATAATAAATAAAGTCACTGCCATCCAACCAAATTAATGGATCGAAGACCTTGTTTTTTATTTGAAAGATGCAAATGTGCAGCGATATCTTCATTGATTTGAATAAACCACAAAAGGTTTGTCAATGAACGACATAATTATGAGAATGACTCAACCCTTTTAGTGCTCAACACGCTCTATAAGATTATATAATAATTTTAATTTATTATTATTTAATAAATTTTACGTGTTTAACCCGTCAGGCGTTTGGCCAAAAAGTTAAAAACCAAAAACCCATCAGGCAAAAGATTTTTAATTAATATCAAGAAAGATTAATTAGCGGCCCCAACACTGGAAACCTATATTTTGGTGACACAAAGTTCATCCTGGATGTAGTTCTAGCCCAGGCCACCAACACAAGAAACTTATTACTCATCCAAAATGATCATCTAAAAGTATGTTCAAGAATATTGGTTGGATTGAAGCTTTGCACGTTACAACAACAACTAGTTGTTTTTTTTTTTTTATTAAATGGAACTAATTACATGAATTAAATAATGTCATAAAATTTAATGGTATTCTGTTATGAATCCTTGCATGTTAATAAGTAAAAATGGTTTTAACTATCAGATTATGAAAAGATAACTGATCTATATTTAACAGAGATATAGTTGTATCATGTATGGGGAAAGCTCCATGAAACTACAAAAATATTGAATATATCTTAGTTAACAACCCAGAATCCACTGTTACTGCTTTAGAATAGTGCAAGGTTGCTCTAAAGTAAAAAAGCATTAATATTGTCAAGGAAACATGCTAGCTTCTGCAAGATCATATTAGAAAAATGATAAATCCGGAAGACTCAGATCACTAGGGTGTGAACTTTAAGAAGCAATTCCTTTTGTGAAAATTATGCAGGCAGCTTCCTTTGCCAAGAATGTCAAATGACATTCGTTGTTCTAGACTTGAAAAAAAAGCCACGTACCAAGAAAGTTACACAAGAAATGAGTGGCTGTTTTGATTGAAAAAGCCCCACCAGTTGTCACAGGAACAGAGAGAGTAGTACGGATTTAGGTAGGAATATTGTTCGGATAGAAATTACGAAATACTTTAGTCAAGTATTCGTCTTCTGCCCCATGATTTCGCCTCTAGTGTTTGGAAAATTAAAATATAAAAGTCGGAAATGACGAGATGCACGTATCTAGTCATTTTACATTTTAAAAATTAAATAATTATAAAATTATAAAATGTTCTTAGTAAAATTCATTTAATTAATGTGTATATTTTCATAAAAAAATATGACCATATATAATAGGTATATTATGCAAGAAAATAATTTTTACTTTGCAAAATATTTCTCTTTTCATAAGAATTGAGTTAATTGTATGATTCTTTTTTTTTTTTTATCATGAAAGTATACATGAATTTTTCATAAAACTAAAAACACCGAAAATTTAAGGGATCCTCTTAGTTTTTTTTTGGGTATTCAAAGACTTAATTCGACATTTTTTCTTAGAACATTATTAATTAATCTCGGCATTATGTTGATTTCTTTTATTTGCAAATAAATCGATAATTTTGGGCCGGTGACAATCTGAAGAAGTCCTTTTAACGTCACAAATCTCCCATTTTCCTGCAAATATACAAGATCCAAAAATGTAGAGGTTTATTAAAGGTAATTGTAGTAAACAAAATAAGTGACATTATAGGTATGTTTAAATGAAGAAGACTAGAGGAGATGAAATGAGAAGTGAAATTATTAATATGATATTTTTTTTATTCAGATTTAAATCTAATATTTTTCTTAGAATATGTTTAGATTAAAATGAAAGAAAAGTGAATAAAAAATATTAATTTATGCTTAAAATAATGCGGTTTAATTACATTGCTCAAAATATATAATTATACATACCTAGGAAACGATTCTCCTATAAGAATTTATGCTTAAAATAATCCCTCCGTTTTTCAAGAGTGGTTACGTGCAAACGCAACGCAAGTCCTTAAGAAGACTAAGTTCTGTTATAATGCGGATAATAATGACCGCCATTAACGTAAATGGAAGAAGTTAAAGTTGAGATAAGCTTGAAGCTGTTTCTTCCGAACAAGACCAATTCAATAGTCATGCTCACCCCACTTTCCTCCGCAATTGCCCAGATCCAAAGTCCACTAATCCTCCTCGTCACACACTACCACAGTAGGGCTGTCCCTGGACTTGCGTATAGACGCTATAACAAAAGTGAAGAGAAAACGGAGAGGTGAAAGTGAAAAGAAAAATATATTTTTTTTAATGTTTGGATGGGATGAGAGAAAATATGAAGGGAGGGGGAGTGATTAATTTTCTCAGGACAATTTTGTCCTTCCAGTAGTGCGCCGTCCAGGTTGAATAAGTATTTTAACTTAATATAAGATATATATATATATATATAATACATTTCATACATATTTATTAATTTAACAGCAATTATAAGTATAATTTATATGACTTAAAATTATCATAAAATTAATTTATAATTAATTAAAGATATATATTTATTAATTTTATATCAATTAATTTGAGTAATTGATTTTATATTAATTTAAATAATTTTTAATCAGCTGCACCTGTACCTAACTAATGTAAAATGAATTAGTGTATATTATTAATTATTATAATTATGATTCTATAAACCTGTGGCATTTAAAAAAAATCAAAAGAGGAACAAATTAACTACAATTTTAAGGTGCTTAAAAAACATACATACAGTTATATTATTGTAAGAAAACAAGATACAAAAGAATAAAAATAGTGAGCTAAAGTTTCGATTTGTTATACTACCAGAGAAAGTAACAATTTCATTTTATAAACCCAATAAGGTATAAAAATATTATGCAAAAAAAAAAAAAGAAAAAAACAAAATCGTAGAAAAAATGGGATTGGCAAACAAAATTAAAAAAAAAAAAGGGCAATGAAAAGGGAGAGAAAACAAATCACAGGAAACAAAATTATGTTGAGAATGAAGATGGAAAAATAAAAAAAAAAATCTAGAAAATAAAAAAAAAGAGGGGAGGTGCGACTGAAATTCAGTCGGAAGGTCGAAGTGCGACTGAATTTCAGTCAGACCAAGGGTCCGACCAAACAACGATCGGACCTCGACCGACTGAAATTTAGTCGGACCGAGGGTCCAACCAACTAGCAGTCAGACCTCGATAATTCAACTGAAATTCAGTCGGTCGGACAGGTTGTCCGACTGACTTTCAGTGGGACGATTGAATTTTTTTTTTTTTCTTCACTTTGAAATTTTTTTTCCTTTTTCTTTTGTTCTGGGACATTTGAAAACTTTTTCAAAAATTCCTTTTTGTTTGTACAATATTTTTTGGAGAGGAGGCAGAGCTTTATGTGAAGTTTGAAGCAAGAAAAAATTAGAGTTGTGACTCGTTTATTGGAGAGGCAGACACGGGTAAAAAAATTATATTTAAGGGTAGTTTGGTAAATGAAAAATATACATCACGCTACTGCTTGTTTTCTCTCTAAAATCTCCCCACATCTGGAGAGAAAAAAATGATGCGGGACCCACACTCATTTTCTCTCCAGTTTTCTTCTCCCCCCCCCCCCCCCTTTCTTTTCTCTCCATCCAAACGGGGCAAAACGTGACCCCTCCCCCTCGTTTTCTTTCCCCTCTTTGTTTTCTCCCTATCCAAACATAGTGTTAAAGTCATTTCAATTCTCCTTACTGCCATTTAATAGTGTGCTTGGAAAAATGGTGAGAAATCTTAAAAGCACGTTTGCCGACTCAAGTTTATCTGAAGCAACATTCTATTACTTCATTCGAAACATGGGTTGAGAGACACAAACATTTTTCCAAACATGTATTAAACCGTCCATCCAGATTTATATATTTTTTATTTAGTAAATAAATATACAATATATATTTGAACGAGATTAAAAAAAATAAAAAATATATATAAAAGAATAAATTTTATATATACTTTTATCTTTTATATTTTTAATTTTTTATTTAAATATATAATATAATACTGTAAAAAATCAAAATTCGTTTGGCAGCTTGATCTGGCATTCACATCCACCCGCGCTTCTGACGTCATTTAAACACTACATGGTGACGTTATCCGTATAAAAATGCTTAGCAACTTTTTTTTTTTTTTGACTTTTTCATAAGCAAGCAAGGAATAAAGGCCAAAGGAGGAATGCATATTCATGTTACTCAATGTATACCGTATGGGATTGGGACCTGATTAATTTGTTTATTTTTAGTTTTTTTAAAAAACTAAATTATAATCTAAGTTTTTATATTTTGACTATCAAAATTTTTAATTAAAATATAATAAGTATATAATTTTTTAATAAAATATAATAATTGTATGATTTAATTAGATAACTACATAGTTAATTATAAAAATTATATATTTATTATATTTTAATTAAAAAATTATACACTTATCACGTTTTGATTAAAAAATTTGATAATAAAAAAATAAAAAATTATATATAAGCTAAAATTAAATTTAAATGTAATTTCTTATATATTTGAAAATAGATTTGTTTAATTAAAATATACTAAATATATAATTCTTAAATAATATTATGATAAATATATAATTTAATTAAAAATTTTAACAATTACCTATAAAAATTATACATTTATTATAATATTATTAAAGAATTATATATTTATTATATTTAATTAAAAATTTAATGATAAAAATATAAAAAATTATATATAAAATTTTTTTATTTTTGGGTTGGATTGGGATTATAAGCTTTTAACAAATTTAGATAGGAACAACTCGAACTCCCAGTAATATAATCACACCTTGTAAGATTTAAATATAATAATTTGGTGGGATAGGCATCCATTTATATGGAAATAAAATTAAAAAAAATTAGGAAAGGAAACAGCACACAGTTTGAGATAAAATAATGACTTAAAAATAATTTTAAAATAGTAATTTACAATAATTTTTTTAGAATTCATATTTATATAATTATAAAATATTATTTTTTACAAATTTTAAGATTATCGCCTCACAGAAGTCTGGACACCGCAGCTTAGAGTTCGGCTCACTGAACATTTGGCATCATGGCAGGAACTAACGAGATGGTCGCCAACCGAAAATTCCAAATGGGACAATGCCCTTTTCTTTCGAAAGTCAAGCACCACCGTCCATCATTTATTTAGATCGCTTTCCTCCGGGGTCCTTTGACAAAGTCACTAGCTGCCTTATCCGGATTTGGATCCCCTCATTAGAACCATTCCCTCCAAAATAAAATAAAATGAAAAAAAAAATAAAAAAAAAGGTTTAAGTTTATGAGAAACGTGAGACAAAATGAGAAATCCAACATGAGAGGATCTGTTTCCGCCTTATCTTATCTATTGCTGCAAAATGACAAGGATTTTGATTATATGATAAACTCCATTCTAAGGTAGTTCAGTTGTTAAAAAAATTTATTTATTAATTTAAGTTTAGGTTTTGAATGAAATTTTTAAAAAAAATTATATATATATATATATATATATCCCTATAAAATTTTAATTTCAAACAAGGTTGCTATAGACTCAAAGAAATCTTTTTTGTATAATTACAGTTTATTTAGTATGCAAAAAATTAGATATAAAAATAAAAAAAAAATTTATAAAAAAAATAACTTTAATATTTCTAATTTTAATAATTAAAAATTGATTAAGTAATGATTAATAAATAATATTAAATAATGATTATAAAGATAAAATAAATATTTAATCCAATTTTTTAATTTCCTTTCCATTTTCCACCCCATATATAATCATGGATATATTGATTCTAATAAAGCTAGTCACAATTAATCATGTATTGAGAAAGATTGCGTTGTTCACCCTCCCATCTTTAATTTTCTTTTTGGGTTTATACAATTTACAGGATTTTAATCAACCGTTGAAATTCATTTTAAGCTGTATAATGAATTTTTTTCTTTATTTTGTTGTTCACTCTTTCTTAATGGTCAAATTGAAGGGAAAAAAAGGTGCATTTTAGTTACACAACTCTCTGGGTTGCTATTTATATTTTATATTTGTATAATATTAACATCATATAATTTAATTTATTTTTTTAATCTTTTGAGATATTAAGGGCGATCAAATTGTGGTAAAATTACATTGATGTTTTTTCCTTTCATATTCTTCTTTATTTTGCAAATTATATATTGTTTCCACTTTCACTTTCCTTTTATATATGAACCCCCCAAGAAAAAAAGTAAAAGAGAAATTTTAAGCTTACATATTCACACTTAACTTATTTTTGTTGAAGATGTATTTTAACCAAGATAATTAGCTAATTTAGAATGTTATTAGTACGTACTTTTAACTTTAATTTCATTTTATTGTCATTTTTGGAAAGATTAATTTAAATAAGCTTTAAGTGAAACATACTACTTTTTTAAACAAATATTTTAAAATATTTTTCCGTTGTTTTCCAAATATAATAATTTATCTTTCACTTATAAAAGTTATATTCTTATGAAAATAATTCCCTCCATTTCGTTGCTTTCAAACAATGTTCGTCTTTCAATTCAAAAATTTGATTGCGTTTGCATTGTTTGTATGCCTTTTCAATGTTATTAAAAAATTAAAAAAAAAATTATGTATAATTATGTATATTTTTATTCTCAATGTTTTTTAAATAAAATATGATAAATGTATAGTTCTCTAATAATAATATAATAAGCATATGATTTTTATAAATAATTATATAATTTTTCAATTGAACCATACACCTATTATATTATTAAAAATAATATAATTATTATATTTTAATTAAAAAGTATGATAATAAAAATAAGAGGAATTGTACTCCTTAAAAAATATCACTCCTTTTCGACAATTTTGCCCGAGAATCTCTATTAACATCATTTTCTTATGAATTGAAATCCCTGAAATATATTTAAGAACAAAATGTCTAACATTTAGGAAATGCACGGTTAACATTCCCTTATAATAGAATGGTAATTGATAGTAGATAATGAAACCATGAAATGGTCGGAGGCAATGATCTTTATTTTTTATTTTTTTAAAATTTTTATCATTGTCTGGAATCTATGGATAATTTATCTCTAATTGGATAAAAATAAGTATATTAGTAAAAAAATGTATATATAATTTTTTTAATATTTTGGTATTAAACTATTTAATTAAAATATAATAAGTATATAATTTTTTAATTATAATATAATAAATATATAATTTTTATAACACAATATCATATGATTGAATTTTTTAAAGAAATTTACATATGTTATAATTTTATTAGAGAAACTAATAACAAAAATATTAATATGTCATGTTTCTAATTGTGAGCTTTGTTAACAAACATGCCCAACTGTATTAACCAAACATTCATGTTAATTTAGTAAATAAGAATGACGATTTAGAATAAATATAATATAATTTAGAAGTTAGAAAAATAAATATAGAAATCTAAATTGAAACAATAATAATTTATAAGACCAGGACTAAATGCCCTTTTTAACCTCAATGTTGCTTTGTCATTTTGTGGGAAATCCTTTCGAATACAAACAGGAGCTAGATCTTCTCTTGTTGTGCTATTGTCCTATTGAAGGAATTTAACTTAAAATAAAATAAGATGAATAAATTTAATTTAAAATAAAAAATAAAAACACATTTTATATCTTTTTTAACAAACACAACAACATATAAGTTTTAATAATAGAGAATCCAAACTCATAAACAACCGAAAAAGGAACATCATAATAAACAATGTTATTTTTGGTGTGTCTAGAAATCCGATAATAAATCATATTTTATTATTTAAAAAAAACGTGATTTTGGAAGGCACCGAATTTTTAAATACGTACGTTGTCAGTTTACGAGTATTTATGAGAACTGCTGGAAGGCGTACAATTATTAGTGTGCTGGCACTTGAATTGGACGCCAGGGAGCGTGCGATAGGGCGCGTTAATGTTATGAACACATGGCCATGCAACGGAGGAGCTGGTCCAAGGCTTAACAACCGAGTGGGAGACCAAGACCATGACACACAAAAGCCTACAATAATTGCGTATAGTAAACTGCGCCGAATTGGGATTTCGAAGTTCATATTGATGTAAGCTATGGAGTGGAGTATTTGCAGTTATAAATTAATTGTATATAAATATAATTAAAAAATATATAAAAAATAAGTATAAAGAAAAAAATAAATTTTATATATTTTTATTTTTTATATTACTCTTTTTTTAATTTTATGACTGTATAATTGTAAAAGATTCAATTGGATATATTATACCTTCAAATTTATTTATTTATTTTTATAAATTAAATTTATTTTTATTTTTAAATTTAATGTTGTAATCTAGAAAGAGAAATGTTTATATAAATTTGCTATACTAAAAATTTACATATTAAGAAAATAAAAAAATAATTATGTAAGTGTATAAAAAGGATTTAATTAGACCATTGTATTTTTATTTTTATGTACTCAAAAAGAGTTATTTAAACATTGATTGGCATTTATAAATGATAATTCCCATAGATAATTGTATGAAGAGTTAAAAAGATCTATTTTTTATTATAAAAATATATAAAAAAATTATATTAATTTATAATTTAATTCATAAATCATTGAAACAAAAATTTCAAAAAAAAATAATTATTCTTAAAAAAGTTATTAGAATCACCTTATATTTAATTACAAATTAGTTATATATAATACAAAAAAAAAAGAATGAATATAAAAAGAAATGAATTTTATATACACTTTCGTATCTTTATATCACATTTTTTTAATGCATAATTGTATAATTATAGAACATCTAGTCTTATTATATTATTGTCTTTTTATTCTTTTTGGGTAATGTTATATTTTGGCCCCTTGTTTCCTCATTCTAAAGAGAAAATGGGACACTATTAACGCGGCATCATAGACGACAATCGTTGAACGGTTTAGATCTTTCGAGGAAGCAGCCAACATCTGAAAGGTTCCACTACCCCCAGTCCCCACACAGCCAAAAACGACAACATAAGCCATATCCTCGCACGTGCTCAAATAAATCCCCCCTTTATCCTCCCCTATATATATGAATTCTGTACCGCTCACAGGAAAAGAAAACCTCCCCTTGAGGAAAGCATAGCATCTGTTCTGTTTTGCTCTCTTCCTCCCATCTCCCATTCAATCTCTTTCTTTGTCTCCCTCAAACCATGGAGAATATTGGTGAAGAGTACAGGAATTACTGGGAGACCAACAGGTTCCTTCAAACCGAAGAGCTCGACAGGTAATTAATTAATTAATCAATTACATAATCTCAATTAATCTTGAAAAAATTCAAATTTTGATTTGGTGAGTTGGCAGCCTGGGATGGGATGAGGCCTTCTCCGGTTACTACGATTCGAGCTCGCCGGACGGCGCTGCGACATCGGCGGCGTCAAAGAACATTGTCTCCGAGAGGAATCGGAGGAAGAAGCTTAACGAAAGGCTTTTTGCTCTTAGAGCTGTGGTCCCCAATATAAGCAAGGTAAGATTTAAGTAGTAACAGTAGCAGTAGTAGTAGGCGTTGGCGATGGATAAGGAATGACCGTTTCTGGGACATACATACACAGATGGACAAAGCTTCCATAATTAAGGATGCTATCGATTATATCCAACACTTGCACGAGCAGGAGAGGTGTATTGAAGCTGAGATAACGGAGCTTGAATCTGGGAAGCAGATGAAGAAAAGCTCAAGCGATATTGGTTATGAACAAGACCTCCCTGTTCTGCTCAGGTCCAAGAAGAAGAAAACAGAGCTGCAGCAGCAGCAGCAGCAGCAGCAGCAGCAGCAGCAGCTTTACGATTCTGTCATCACTTCAAGAAATTCCCCAATTGAAGTCCTTGAGGTAATAAATTGACCCCCTTCTCTCTCTCTTCTATGATTGATATTATAAAATTGGCAGTTTTTTCTTTTAAATTAATAATTTTATGTGGGTTTGGGTTGGATGTGATGTGGAGCAGCTGAGGATAACATACATGGGAGAGAAGACGGTTGTGGTGAGTTTGACATGTAGTAAAAGGACGAACACAATGGTGAAACTGTGCGAAGTGTTCGAATCTCTGAAGCTGAAGATTATTACAGCCAATATAACTTGTTTTTCAGGCAGGCTTCTGAAGACAGTCTTCGTCGAGGTCAGTCTCCTTTCTCCCTTTTCTTCCTTATTAACTTTCCATCCCTTTATTCTACTTTGAGTCATTGCCACCATACCATGGCTTTATTCTTTTTATATAATTAATTATGAATAAGATTTATTTTAAGAAATTAAGAAAAATATTAACCGATAGAAGGTTGCTCTGAGGCCTAGATGGGTGAAAACTGATGGGCTACTTTAGGGAAAGTGGTAGAGTCATTACTGGATATTGGTTTTCTAAGGGCAATGATCATGATCGTGAGGCTGTAAATTCCATGGTATCCGAATAAAACCAAACAATTTAGCGACAACGAGGGTGGGTCCCTCATCAATTTTACGCCTTTAACAAAGGTCAATCTGGGAGCCTCTTTTTCTTGCCTGTTGTCTGGATCCCTCTCGTGAGGATAACTCCTTAGGGCTCGTTTGGTAGGCGGAATACGTTAAGGCAGGAACAGGAGAGGCAATGAGAATCTTACTTTTGCATGTTTGGTACAAGAAAAATCCCAGTCCATGGGAGACTTTGACCCCACGATATCAGGAATCCCGTATCCTTCATAATTTGGAAGGAATGGTCAGTTATCCTAGAAAACAAAGTCTTAGTGACTTATTTGCCCCTGAAAATTACCGTGCATTTCTCTCTACTTCGTAACTTGCTTGACCCACAATGCTCATTTCTCCCCAACAGAGTTCAGTCCTACACTTGCATCTAGGTTGCGTGGCCATTGTCTTCCATTACAGCCACCTCCGCTGGCCAACATCTTCCAGATTTGGTAATGCAGTAGCGAAGAAGTTGCGATTCTGGGTTGGAGTTGGGTTTCGACAGTCACGATGAATACAGCTTTTTTCCCTCACAAACCCAGCCCAATTTGAAACTCTCCACTGAACACCCTTGTCGGAGCAACGAACCTATTCGATTGCCCATCACCGCCTACGATTGCAATAGCTTGCGATGGAAATTTCGGAAATTTCACACAATGGATCGATTGTATTGTCTAATTTAGGATAACTCCAGTATGCTTCCTTCGTCGTTTCTATATTTACTTCTTCCAATAAAAAGGAGACGGCAGATCTAACATACAAACGTCTTTTTTTAAGGGGTATTATAGTCTTTTTAATAATTTTTCTTTCCATTCTTATCTCATTTTATCTAACCAAACATAAAAAAAATATAGTATTCATTTTCTTTCCTATGTCATACCAAACATGATTATGAATTATATCATTCCTTTCCATTCCCAATCCCACCTCGACTCTTATTCCATTATTAAACTCTCCTGCGTTCCAAACAAGACTCTGTCACTTCCTAAGTCTTTTTTTGTCAATGAAAACTAAAGGTGAACAAAATTGAACCAAATCGTTAAAAACCAAATAAAACTGATTAAATATTGGTTTGGTTTGGTTTTTATAATTGTAAAACCGATTAAATCGGTTCGGTTGTCGATTTTCTTTATATTTGGTTCGGTTAATCGAACCATTAAATTTGTAATTAATTAAAAATTAATATTTTGTTTCTTTTTAGATTAATGAGATCTTTTATCTATTAAATTTGTATTAAAGTTACATTCTTTATATGGTTTAAGAAATATACAAATTATTTATATTATTTTATTATAAGATATTACTCTTATTTTTTCTCACTTTTTAAACCTTTTTTGTAAATGTATGAAATTTTTTTAGGAAAAAAAAAGAGATAAAAATAATAAATTATTCCAAAATTATTATTGGTCAAAATTTTAAAAGATGCATGATATTAGAAGTTAAATTTTACATATTATAAGGAACAATTTTTTTAAAAAAAATTACTTTTGAAAAAAAATATATGAAACAAACCGTACCAAACCGGACCAAACTGAACAAAAATCGAACCAAACTGATTAGAATTTAAACCGACAAGGTCCAATAAAATGAAAATTGATTAGGTTGATTCGATTTGATTTTAGTTCAAAACCGAACTAGATTAAACCTTTGAACACCCCTAATGAAAACTACACTTGATTATCCCATCCTTTACTAGATTCTCTTTTGATGCTTAAAGTTTTAAATTTGGAAAATCATACGTTACGATTTTAATTTATATTGAAAGATTTTAAATTCTATTAAAGTTATATAAAATTTTAATTTATTTTAAAAATATATAAATTTTTTATTTAAAAAATTATTTTACACTTTAATTTAATTTTAAAATTTTTATTAAAATAATATTTATTTAAAATTTAATTAATCATAAATAAACAATTAATAGGTTAGCTATAATTTTAAAAAAACATTATGGATGAAAACTTTATAGAATATCTTTCGCCAACAATAAAAAATTGATAGATTAAGCTATTCATAAATATATACACTTGTTGCCCTTGTTGAAAAGTGAGTTCAATATGTTTACACGTCTATTTGTATGATTGGCTTGTTGTACAAATTATCTATAATGGTATAAACTTATTTGCTACTAAGACTTTCTACATGTCAATTGATAGACCATTGAATTGAAAAGTGCAATTCAAATATCCTTATTTTGACATGTAGGAAGTCTGAAATGACAAATTAGTTAGCACCATTAGAAGGAAATTAGATAACATAACGTATTTTTGAGATGGAAATGTTTAAGGGTTTGATTTTTAATTCTAAAAGTTCAAGAAATTATTTATAAGTAGCCAAAGATTCAAGGGAATTTTTTTCCCATTTATAAATATAGAAATTGAAAATCATTGCCTTGCTAGTTTGAGTTTTGTCATTTTTTTAGAAGATCTAAATTGAAACCTCAGACAATTTCTATCTTAAAATTGAAAACTCGATCTGCAATTAAGTAATACCCTCTAATCCAAAATTTTTTGAACGAGATATCCCACAACATCATTTCCAAAATAATTGGACTCCGTTCTTTCCAAGTGGGTGGGAAAGACGGATCCTTTTCTATTTAAGACAAGAAAGAAATTATTGAAAAGAAAAATTGGGGTCGACTTATGTAGGTTTCATATCTCATATCTCTTTTTCTTTCATACAGAATTCTTTCTTGAATAGAAAAGAATTTTGGTTGAGGAAAGCAACGCATTTCTTGTATTAGGGCAAAGGGGCAAAAACCAACGAATCATCTGCCAAAATTTTGGCACCAAGAAACATATTTAGCTCGTGTAAGATAAGAAAATCAATTTTATAGCACTAGTCAACCCGATTAACGAGAAATTTCCTCCATTCACAACGTGATTTTCTTGTAGCACCAAAGGGGACAAAATTATACTTTATAATAATCAAACATGGGAATTTAAAACGTGTTTCTTATTGTGAAAATGTTGCGCTGGCGTCATACATTCATAGGACCACAGTCCGTAGGTGTGTGACGTTGCACGCGGTTGCAATCACAACCAGTCACAGCAAAACACACAGCTCTACCCTTGTTCGATTCTCCGTTGGACCCCAATCGCCTGATCCACTGAACCTTATAGGCGCACTATGCCCAACCACTCACATGCTAAACGAATTGTCGTTTAGCCCGTGTCGTATTCAATGCTGAATATCTTCTCTCTCCACGTTCATCCATATAAAGAAAAAATTTTCTCCATGTGGATGAATAATACCTACCGCTTATTTCGTTTTCACCCTGCTTTGTTGTCGACCGGTAGAGAAGAGGGTTCCATCTAGGGTTAACCTTTACTCTAACCGCACCACTATTTTTTTTTTTCCATAAAACCATTGAATTCCAGTGCAAAAAACGTGTTTTAATATTTGTTTGGAAGTCAAATAAAATCGGCAATCTCATCCATTTATTCAAAATAGAAAAGACAAAAAAGCTTTGAGATGATTTAAGCATTTAAATAATAGTATAGTATTCTTCTTTTTTCGTTTTATTATATAAATATTTGTTTGAGAATTTAATTGTGCTTGAAATTGAGTCAGTTCCAAGTCTCAACCTTTATTTGTCCATTTTATGTTTCTAATTATTAAAATTAAAAGCCGCGTTTGATAACATTATTTTCTTAAAAATTGAGCATAATATTTTTGTTTTGGGAGTATCTTCGGTAGAGTGCTCATAAAAATCAACTATATATGTATAACTATCAAATTACTTTAAAGTTGATTATCCATTACTTTAAACATCTTTCATTTTTTTTTTCTTGGAAACACAACGGAGCAATTTGAATTTAAAATAATTTGCTTAACTATCCACACTCTTTCATTAAAACGCCACCTAGTGACTTTCATGATCTTTCATTATCTAGTATAATACTATGTTTTATGCCAATAAACAAATTCTTGAACTATTTGACAAAAACACAAAGCTTATTTTCATAACTAATGTAGTCACAGTCAAATAGGATGAGAATAGCTTCCTTTTCTAGAGCAAAATTTATTCCGATTGTGGACAATATCTAAAGCTAAAGTATTCTAGAAAGTTAGCGTGTCTATTCCAATAAGAATAAATTGATGATTTAATTTTTAAAAATATAATTTAGTGTTTTAAAATTAAAGCCTTTCAATTTAGTCTTTGAAAAATCTCTCTTATTTTAGTTTGGTCCTAAAAAAAATAAGATTTCTCAATTTAGTCTCTCAAATATTTCACTCCAAATTATTTTTGAAGGACCAAATTAAAAAAAGAATAATATTTCAAGGACTAAATTGAAGGGGACATTTTCTTTGTGCCTAACATATGTTGAATTTTGTCAAGTGCAGTATTAGCTGTCCTCATTATCATTGCATTAATAAATCCAGTTATTATAGCTTAGAAGCTAAACTTATACTCCGAAGTCCCTTAAACTTGGCCTTGTTTATTTTAAGAAGCATTAATTCTAACCATTTTAATTTTTCAACCCAATCTTCTTCATTTGATATGCTAATAATTTTATTTTAACATTTCTTGAAAACCACGACATTTTCTACCATTTATTTAAGCTCTGAAACTCTAGCCTCCATTAAGAATGTTATCTGTATCTATAGAAAAGATATTTAAGAACTTATCAGGAAATAAACATTTTTATAAATAACATAAAAAAAACCTCCTAAAGTCAGAACTATATGTGCTTATGAATGAGCTAGCAGTCTCATCAAATTAGCAATGTTCTCTATTCGAACCCAAAGACACTTCGTTTTATTGTAAGAATTGAAGAGTCCTAGTCAATCATACTGATTAGAAAGAAAGTTGACTCCAATTCAGTCTGGATGTAATTTGAAATCTGATACGCAATCGTGTTCTCCTTTGAGCTTTACCAGATTGATGAAAGTGGTGGAGAACAAGATTCATGCATATTCATGTTTACAGAAACCAGATTTGCAAAATACGACTATACAACCACCTACTCAGAGGTATACGTAGAAGCTATACTAACCCATGCATTCTCGTGTTGCTTTTGCTTTCGCATTTGTTTTTTCAGGCAGATGAAGAAGAGAAAGATCTCTTGGAGATAAAAATCCAAACAGCCATTGCAGCTCTTAATGATCCTCACAGCCCTATGAGTATCTGATCGATGATAAATTGCAGAAAGAAATTGTTGGGGCTTCTTTTTTGGTTTCACTCGATGTTTTCCTCTGCGGAGAGTCTCTGATCTTGTTTCCCGAGAAAGTTTGCCTTGTTTTTTTCTCCTGGTTTTTGTCAAAAAATTGGTACCTAGAAGTTTAAGTTTGATGTTTCCCGCAATAAAGTTGCATTTCATGTTAGTTTTGGCAGTAGAATATCTGGAACACCAGTCTTCAAATTCTACAGGGATTTGAATACTAGACCTGTTGCTCGATTTCTCTGAAGTCTAAAACTTTTGTCAAGTGTGGGAGAAGGAGATTGAGAGAAGTATGATGATGAAATTAGAAATCTTTCATTGAGTCATTACATTAAGAAAGCCAATTTATACATAATCAAATCTGATAACAACTTGCAGTCTGATAATTACAAAATGTTTGACTAGGAAAACTTCCTAATTACGTAATTCTAGGATAGTTTTCTCTTTCAATCTCCTCATCTCTAACACTCTAGGATAGGCACTCTTTTTTTGTTTTTGCCCAAAATTGTAAGCACTCCTTTGTAAGAGTATCAATGACGCGTTATTTTGGAGTGTTAAAGGCATGATTTTCGATTTTAAAGGTAATGTCGTCATATAATCCTTTTTAAGCATATCGTGATAACATGTCTCGCCTCATAACTTTATACACAAGTGAGAATTGCATGATATGTTACTTGGTAAATGAGAAAATATGGATCATATATTAGTTGCAACTCTGATGATACAAATTTAGAAGGATACAACTCATAAAAATTGACTAATGACAAGATATTGCGATTAAATAAAAAATTGGAGGTGACCACAAAAGTCCTAGTGCTAGCTGTGTTCTTTATGCCTACATAAACTTTGCCAATAAAAATACACAATTGACAATATTGCCGTAGCTTAAGTTATCATAATATCATACTTGACTTTTTTTTAAAGTTTTTTTCCTTTTTCCTCTCAAAATATTGTCATTAATGATCTGTTGCATCAACATCTCATTTGGTAGAAGGAGGTAAAAGGAAAAAGAGAAGGAATTTATTAAATAATCCCATTTGGTACATAGTTTAGAAAATTAGAAAAAGAATCTATTTTTATTCCATAAACATGCAAATTAAGAGTAATTATTATATCTAATTTATGAAAAATTTATTATATTTTTTATTATTTCTTTTTTATTTTAATATTATTTTTAAGTAGGGATATAAGGGTCATTTTTCTATTATTCTTTCTTATTCCTATACTATTTTTATTTAAACAAATTTAAAAATAGAATGACATATTTTATTTTATTTATATCATACCAAATATAATTATTTTATTTCATTTACATCTTTATTTTATTTTTATTTTTATACTTTATAGTTTTGTGTACCAGGTACAAGTTTATTAGTAATTAAGGCATTAAAAAAAACATAATAGTAAATGAGCTAAATTGCATAGCTAGGGTATCCCATTGTAAACCCACTTTGTTGTGAGTGGGCTAAACAAGAGTAAAAGTCCAGTCACTAAGCACAAGTCCTTAAGCAAATTACTGTAAGCCCAATAAGGCCCAAGCCCAATCTTCGTCCACTTCCCAATTTCCTCTTCCGTGCAGTCTTCTCCCTCGCCGCTCGCCTGCTTGTACTTCTGTTGGGTCATCCCCCTCGTCTCGCATGGAATCGCTGCTAGCAAACTACGCATCTTCTGACGAAGAAGAACAAGAGGAACCTCAGAGACAAATCCCAGCCTTTCCATCTAAACCCAGCCCTGAGCATGGTGAACCCGCGTCTTCCGAGACCCACTTGCTCTTCTCTTCTCTTCCTCAACCAAAATCTTTTTCGCTCTTTCAATCCCTTCCTCAACCTAAGCAATCCCCCAGTACCACGAACGCTCTAATCGGTGAAGATGACTCAGAACTTTGCTCCGGCATCGGCAAACCCTCCTCTATTTTCTCGTCTCTACCTCAACCCAAACAAAGCTCAATTAACCCTTCATCTGCAGCACCTTCAGCGGTAAGCAATGATACCGATGGTTATGAAGTAGATTCAATAAACACTTCGAAATTTAGCGGACGTACTTCTCTTTTTTCTTCCCTCCCCAAACCTAAATCCCAAATCGAGCAAGAACCCGCTACTAGGGTTTCTGCCTCTGGCCCTAGTTCCAAAAAGGTTGTTCAATTCAGGCCTCCCATAATTCCTTTGACGAAATCTAGCGAATTGGATGATGATGAAGATGACGAGAATGATAGAGAAAAAGAAGAAAACAGGAGAAAAATGTTGGAGTCTATGCCTCAAACTTCGTCGGTGAAGTCATTCTTGTCCAGTATTCCGGCACCCAGAAATTCGGCTACATTGGGCATACAAACAACATCTGGTTCAGGCCGACGGTCGATACTTGAAGCGGATGCACCAGCATCGAATGCTGATGGTTCTACGGCGGAGAATAATTTTAACGCTGATCAAAATGCTGCGACTTATGCAAATTATGAGAGTTATGGGAATTACCAATATGGTAGTGGCCAAAATCCGGGGTACTATTTGGATAGTGATAGTTATGGCAACTACAGTTCGGGTATTGATCATAGTGTGGGTGCTCAGCCGGAGGCTGGGACTGCTGGCAGTGGCACCCCTGCGTCATACTATGTAAATAATGATACATATGCAAGTTATAATACCTATGGTGATTACGGAAAATATGGAAATAACTGGGCTGATGGGTCCGGGGCAACAGTGCCTGAGATGTCTGGAATAAGTGACAACGCGGTGAAAGTGTCTGGGAAGCGAGGAAGGAATGAGATTCCCTTGGAAGTTATTGAGGTGAAGCAAGAAGAGTTGGTCAAGAATCGGCCAAGAGAGGACCAGGTCAAGCTAACCGGGATAGCTTTTGGACCTGCTTATCAGGTATTGCTCGCTTGTGTTTTCAGTGTTTTCTCATACAAGAGCATTTTTTGTTTTCAATTTATTGCAGATTCTGTCAAAATTCATTGTATTATTTTGCAAATTATGACCATGTCAAGTTGACCAACAATCAATGGAGCTAATCAGGTGTCAGCTTTAGTTGGTAGTAGTGAGGCTCCATTATTAAGTTTTAGAGTTAGTTACTGGTCCTTCTAAAATAACACGTGTTTGAATCTTGGTAGAGTTGGACAATTTTGCATGAACAAAACAATGCTTGAATTAAATTGTTTGCCTCAACGGGTTCATTCCTGCTTGATGTGAAAATATGTTCAAATAGTGATAGGATTACCTGTCAAAAGCAACTTCTGCTAAATTTTTTGGCCCCAATGAAAATTGAGCCATTTGAATTTTGGCATTCTCATATTATATGCTTCGGTAGAGATGAAATTTATTCAAAATAATTTTGCACCAAGATGATGCTTGCTCTGATTATTTGATGTAATGCTCAACTTACAAGGGTTGGCATCTGCCTTGTGTTGAATCCTCTAATGGGTTGCATTTATCGATATAATTTGCAGTGGGTGAGAGAATTAGGGACTAATGTGCCTTATCAATGAAGTGGTTATTACTGTTGGCAGATGAAGTGGTGGGCTGGGGACAGTGAATTGACTTGGTTTTTAATGTAGTTTGGTGATATGAAGGAAAGTAAGAGACTAGATTATGTGAGATAAGAAGATAGAATTGTTGTTACTTGTCACTTGGGAAATTTATTGATTTTGTAACTAGACAATTGCAGTAATTTAGGATTTAATTAGGAGTTATCAGTAGGATTGTTGAGCCTAGGGAAATATTATCCTTTCTAGTATTTCAGCAGGATTAAGTTTCTTTTTTAGATTGCCTATAAATGGGGCTATATGGTTGAATAAAATAGTTACCCCTTTGTTATTGATAAATTGATATATTGAGATATGTTGAGAAATTGTGTGTGCGTATTTTCCTTTTCTGTTCAACATCAGTAGACCAGAAAAGTTTAAGAAATGTTAAAGGTCTTGCATTAGGGGCAGGTCAGAAACACCACGTTTAGGAAGCTTAGAGGATGCTATGTACTGAGAAATTTTTTTGGCATTTTAAAGGCTGATTTTCTTACAGGCATTCTTTATGCCTTGTTTTCTGTCTAAGGAAGGCAAATGACGAAAGAGAATGGAACATATATCATTTTGCAGAAGATGAAATGAGTTAATTTGACCACTGACGTTTTATCCAAAATACCAAAATAGGACCACTGATGATTCTAAAGCATTAGGAGATGGGATAATATTGGTCCAATTTGTGTGTGTGTATATATATATCCGTGATTGGACATCTAGACATATTGATGGGAAGTTTTAAGATGCATGTTTTAAATTTTGTGATGTAGGGGTTCCCTTCTTGAGCTATGTTGGTAATATGATGCTATGTTTGATAGAATCTTAAATATGAACTTGCTAAACAATGCAACCTTACTATACATAATATTTTGCAGAAATTTTGGGAATTAATAGGTTACAAATTTCTTGCATCAATAGGGAGCTTAAAACTTGGTTCCAAGGTCAACTTGGAGTAAGGCAAGGGGAGCCACTGTACCCTTTTTTGTTTACTTAAGTGGTTGATGTGCTTAGTTGGACAATCTCAAGAGCTGTGGATAGAGGTCTTATTAAAGTTGTTAATGGTAAATTCGGAGGGGTGGTGGTCTCTCATCTGCAATTTGTTGATGATACTATTCCCTTATGGAGGAGGATAGAGATTTTTTTTTGGGGGGGGGGGATAAAAGAGAATGGGGAAAGTTTTGCTAATATTTTTTGTATTCTTCATGTGAATAATCTTAGAATAAGAATCCTTAGAATAGCTTGATTTATTTGAATGAAATGGAAGGATACTTATAGGGACCATGGTAACAAGTTTGCCATTAGAATCCCATAAAATCAGCAAAGATGATGAACTACGTGAAAATAGGTGATAACAAGAAAGTCAAATAGCAGAAAATTAGGTGGCTAAGAATTTGGGATTTAAGTAACAATCAGCAAATGTAAGAACCAATGCTCTCCCCTCAAGTTGGGAAGTAGATGTAAATCATCCCTAACTTGGATCAAAATTCTTCAAATATAACTCTTGACCAGGCCTTAGAATATCTGCAATTTGAGCCTTGGTATGAGTGTATATGAGCTCCAAACACCTGGATCTAACTTTTTTCTTGATGAAATGGTGATCTATTTCAACATGTTTAGTTTGATCATGTTGAATGGGATTTTTGGCAATGTTGATGGGTACCATGTGGTCAATTAGAACTTCCTTTGGTTGATCAAGGTTAATTATTAATTCATTAAGCAACCTTTTCAACCACATCGTTTCGCATATACCTTGAGCTAGAACTCTATATTTAGCTTAGTGCACCACTCCTAGCCACCAAGAATTGTTTCTTACTCCTCCAAGACACCAAATTTCCCCAAACGTTGGTGCAATAACTTGAGGTAGATGTTGGTGGAATATTACGACTAATATTCCAGCTTTATTTTTCCCTGTGTTATTGTTATTTTTATTTCCTAGTTTAGCTTTTACCTTTCTCGGTTAATCCCTGATTTGATGGGATTCAATTTTGTTTTAATTGTTTTTGAATATTTCTCGGCAGATATCATGGGATAGGGTAGTCTTCGTCTATTTCTCTGATTCTATATGTATCTTGCTTTTATCATTAAATCATATACAGAGAATTATTCCCCATAATCGTTCATGGTATAAAAGCTCTGCGGAACACCAGGGGAATGATCTCTTTCGGGTCGATCAGAGCCATGCAAGTCGAGTCAGAGGAAATCTTAGCTGCTGGCTCGTTGGGTGTGGCTCCTCCAGCATCGAATCCATCCTCTCTCCAGAACGGCGCCGAAAATTCTCAAGCCTCCATCGTTAGTCACCGGCTGAATGGGAATAATTATCTACCATAGTCCCATTCGGTGCTTATGTTCATAAGAGGGAGAGGGAAAGAAAAATACCTCAGCACAGTGCCGCCTAATGCGTCAGACCCAAAGTACCAAACTTGGATGGCTGAGAACAACCTGGTTATGAGTTGGTTGATCAACTTGATGACCTTGGAAGTTAGCAAGCAGTTCGTCTTGGCAACATCTGCGAAAGAAATCTGGGAAAATGCTAAACAAACTTTTGCCACCATTGAAAATACTGTTGCATTATTCCAAATCAAGAGTCTTTTGAGAGAGACCAAACAAGGAGAGAAGCATGTGACTCAATATTACACAACGTTGGTGAAGCTTTGGCAACAATTGGATCTTTATGATCCTCACCAATGGATGTGCAATGAAGATATGACTTGCAACAGGAAGATTGTGGAACAGGAACGTGTGTATGAGTTTCTGTTGGGCTTAAACTCTGTTTATGATGATGTTCGTGGCAGAATCATGGCTACTAGTCCTTTTTCAACAGTTATGGGAGCAGTCAATCTTGTCAAGTGTGAAGAAAGCAGGAGACAACTGGTTCATGGGACTCTAATCAACAATGGGATTCTTGAATCCTCAGTTATGGTTGCCAAGGGAACTACTGGACCAGAATCAAGGAAAAAATTGAGCAAACTTTGGTGTGAGCACTATCAAAAAACCGGGCATACCAAAGACACATGCTGGAAGATCCATGGCAAGCCACCCAATTTGAAAAACAAAACCAAAACAGAAAGCAAAAGCTATGCAGCTGCTGATAATGACAAGGCCGAGAGTGATAATGCACCAGTAAGCAAGGAGGAGGTCGAGTTGCTTAGAAAAATTCTGAGCAAGTATGATTTGAAAGCTGAAAAGGTTGGATCTACAAGTAATATGGTGCATACAGGTAACACGCACTGCCTTGGGTGTTAAAACCCCAAATCGTGGTATTTGGATTGTTGATTCAAGGGCAAATGACCACATGACCTGTGATAAATCTTTACTTGTTGATATTTAGCCTTGCCAAAGTCATAGAACTGTAAAGGTAGCAAATGGATAGGTTCTTAAGGTTGAAGGAATAGGAATTGTTATAATTGCTGATAAACTTATCTTAACTGGTGTCCTTTATGTGCCTGGTCTGGATTGCAACTTATTGTCTGTGAAGAGGCTTACTACAGAGCATAATTGCATAGCTAACTTTTATTCTGATGGGTGTGTTTTCCAGGATTTGGAGTCGGGGAAGAGGATTGGCAGTGCTAGGGAGTTTGATGGATTATATTACATTGGCAGCTCGAATGGGAATAAAGCAAATGCTATTTTGTCATCCAATAATGAAATTGTACTTTGGCACTATAGGTTAGGCCACCCTAGTTTATCTTACATGAAGCAGTTGTATCCCACTCTTTTCAATAATAAGAATTCTCTTTTTCAGTGTGAATTCTGTCAACTCTCTAAACACACATGAAATTCCTACTTACCTCGTGCTTATGAACCCACTAAACCCTTTTCTATCATACATAGTGATGTCTGGGCCCATCAAGGATTAAAACTAAGAAAAATGCCAAATGGTTTGCGACTTTTGTAGAGGATCATATAAGATTGACTTGGGTATATCTCATGAAAGATAAAGCAGAAGTTTTTCAGATTTTTAAGGAGTTTCACTCCTTTATATTAAATCAATTCCATGCAAAAATTCAGATTTTTAGAAGTGACAATAGGAAAAATACCTAAGTCAAGCTTTTGATCAGTTTTTTACCACCAATGGTATTATACACCAAACTTCGTGTGTCAATACACCACAACAAAATGGTGTATCCAAGAGGAAAAATAGGCATTTACTTGAGGTTGCAAGGTCTATTATGCTCACTACCAATGTTTCAAATTATTTTTAGGGGGAGGCTATCCTTACTTCTGCTTATCTAATAAATTGAATGCCTTCCAAAACATTGGGGGTTATTACACCTTTACAGAAACTACTTGAAACCTATCACTCGGTTCCCTTTCTTAACCAGCTATCACATAAAGTATTTGGGTGTGTTGCTTTTGTTCATAATTACCATGGTGGAAAACTTGAACCCCGTGTTCATAAATGTATTTTCTTGGGTTATTCTTCTACTCAAAAGGTTATAAGTGTTTTTCTCCTGCTCTTAACCAATTCTTTGTTACAATGGATGTAACATTTTTTGAAAATCAACCCTATTATCCAAAAACACCCATTCAGGGGGAGAGTAGTGAGAGTGAATGGCTGTTTTTAGTGAATGATGGCACACTAGACACACTATCCTAACAAAATATACCCTTTATACCCCCTCTTTTACCTCCTGGACCTAGCTGTGATCAAATCAGACTAGACAACCTTGAAACCCTGTTTGTCCCATACCATTCTGATGCGACCAGACTTGATACATCCACTTCAGAGACCATCCTATCCTTTGATCCCACTGAAACAAATGCTCCCAGCCCTAAACCAGATTAGAATTCCACTGAAAATGGTGAGTGTGGTAAAGAGAAAGATATTGAAATTAGGGTGGACAAACCTGAAAACTATTCTAGAGTGTGCTCAAGATTATGCACAAGAAAGAAGAGAGAAAAGCAAGCAAGTGAGCAGCAAGTAAAACTGAATAGGAGAAATCCATCACACTTCCAGAGCAAGGCCATGAATCAGAACCTACTACAAATTCTGAGGAGTTGGGTTGGCCTATAGCACTGAGGAAGGGAGTAAGGTATATACAAAGCACCCAATCAGCAAGTTTGTTTCTTGTAACAGGTTATCTCCACATTTTCAGACCTTTGTTGCTCAGTTATTTGCTGAAAAGTTACCTCATAGTTTTCAGGAGGCTGTCAAGGATCCCAAATGGAGGGAGGCAATAAATGACAAACTATGTGCACTCAAGAAGAATCAGACTTGGGTGGTAACAGATTTACCACAAGGAAAAACTGTGGTAGGATGCAAATGAGTGTTTACTATCAAATACAACCTGGATGGAAGCATCAACAGGTATAAGGCAAGACTTGTGGCTAGGGGGTTTACACACACGTGGGATTGATTACCAGAAGACTTTTGCATCGGTAGCCAAGTTCAACACTATTAAGATTCTTTTGTCATTAGCTACAAATCTAGACTGGCCCTACATCAGCTTGATGTCAAAAATGCCTTCTTGAATGGTGATCTTGAAAAAGAGGTGTATATGGAGTTGCCACCTGGATTAGGAGGAAATAATCATCCTCAAAGGGTATGCAAACTAAAAAAATCCCTGTGTGGCCTAAAGCAGTCACCTAGAGCATGGTTTGGAAGATTTGTAAAGGCAATGAAGAATCTTGGTTACTATCAATGCCAGACTGATCACACCCTGTTCAATCGACGTATAACCAATGGTAGGATAACTATCCTTATAGTTTATGTTGATGACATTGTCATTACAAATGATGATTGGGAAGGTATACAAGAGCTGAAGAATTCTTTGGCTTAAGAATTTGAAGTCAAAGATATGGGTAACTTGAGATATTTTCTTGGAATAAAGGTGGCCAGATCTAGTAAAGGTATCTCAGTGTCTCAAAGGAAGTATACTTTTGATCTTTTAGAGGAAACAGGGATGCTGGGAGCAAAGCCAGTAGAAACTCCTATGGAATCAATATATAAGTTGAGCCTTAAAGAAGATGGTACTCCAATAGACACAGGGAGATATCAGAGATTGGTGGGAAAATTGATTTATCTATCTCATACTCGTCCAGATATTAGTTTTCCTATCAGTGTGGTTAGTCAATTTATAAGCAACCCTCAAGAGGAGCACATGGAGGCAGTGTTCAGAATCCTAAAGTACTTAAAGATGACACCTGGTAAAGGGTTATTCTTTAAGAAAGGGGGAGTAAGGAACATTGAAGTGTTCATAGATGCTGATTGGGCCAAGTCTATAACAGATAAAAGATCCACCACAGGCTATTGCACATTTGTGTGGGGTAATTTAGTTACTTGGAGAAGCAAAAAGCAACCAGTGGTTGCTAGAAGCAGTGATGAAGCAGAATATAGAGCCTTGGCACTGGGTATATGTGAAGGAATATGGGTTAAGAGGCTCCTAGCAGAATTACAAATCAGAATAGAGCTTCCAATGAAAGTGTGGTGTGATAACATGGCCACAATAGAGATTGCAAAGAATCCTATACATCATAACAGAACAAAGCATGTGGAGATAGATTGCCATTTTATCAAAGAGAAAGTGGAATCAAGATTAATTCATCTTTCCTATGTGCCCACCAGTAGTCAAGTTGCAGATATTTTTACCAAGGCACTTGCAAGAGTCAAATTTGAAAAACTTAGTTACAAGCTGGGAATGATGGATATCTATTCACCAGCTTAAGGGGGAGTGTTGGTGGAATGTTATGACTAATATTCCAGCTTTATTTTTCCCTGTGTTATTGTTATTTTTATTTCCTAGTTTAGCTTTTACCTTTCTCAGTTAATCCCTAATTTGGTGGGATTCAATTCTGTTTTAATTGTTTTTGAATATTTCTCGGCAAATATCATGGGATAGGGTAGTCTTCGTCTATTTCTCCGACTCTATATGTATCTTGCTTTTATCATTAAATAATATACAGAGAATTATTCCCCACAATTGTTCAGTAGATCTCCTATCACTGATAATCAGGATCACAATAATCATCAACTCCATATGCTGATCCCTTTTGGAAGAAGATTCTCATTTTGGGGGTCATCTTGAGATATTTCAAATTCTTATGAACAACTCCAAGGTGCGCTTCATTTTGTTTACTCATAAATTGATTGATAACACTCACAGGAAAGCTAATATTAGGCCTAGTGTGAGATAGATAAATAATTTTACCTACTAACCTTTGAAATCTCTTAATAAACTTAATTTTATAGTCAACATTTGCAGGGGTATCCATAGGTTTACATCCTAACATGCTTGTTTCCTTAAGTAAATTTAGGAATATTTTCTTTGAGAGATGAAAATACCTTCTTGATCTTGCAACTTCCTTTTCCTTGAAATACCTCAATGGTCCAAGGTTGTTAACTTCAAATTTCTTTGCTAAAGCTCTTTGAAGAGTCTCTATTTCTTCTAAGTAATCTCTTGTAGCAATTATGTCATCAACAAAGACAACTAAAATTGCAATTTTTCCATTGGGTGAAAATTTAGTGAACATAGCATGGTTAGCTTGCCCTTTTGAGTATCCTTGACCCACAACAACTTAAGAAAACTTAACAAACCATGCTATTGGGGATTGCTTAAGGCCATTTAGAAATTTACAAAGTTTACAAATCCTACCCTTATTGTTTTCACTCTCAAGCCCCAAGAGGAATTGACGTATAGACATCTTCAAGATCTCCATTAAGAAATGCATTTTTAACATATAACTAGTGGAGAGGCCAGTCTAGATTAACTACCAGAGATAAAAATACGTTAATGGAATTAAATTTTGCCACTGGAGCACATGTCTTTTGGTAATTTAAGCCCCGTGTTTGAAGAAACCCTTTTGCTACAAGTTGAGCTTTGTATCTGCTGATGCTACCATTAGAATTATATTTTGTATTGAAGATCCACTTGCACGCAACCGATCTATTCCCTTTAGGTAACTCAACCAATTCCCATGTACCATTCTTTTTTCAATGCATTTATCTCCTCTTGCATAGCTTTTCTCCATTCAGCTTGCCAAAGAACCTTATAAACATTCTGATGAATCCTTTCAGCGAAAATGTTAGCCACAAAAAGTTTGATAAGTACAAGAAAATTTATCATGACACACAATTTATAATGGAGTGGAGTGCACGTTAGCATACCCTTCCTCCAAGCAATAAGAATATCCAAACCCACCCTTTCAATTTCATTTGGAAGAAGCATTCTTGAAGTTGGATTGGAGGCATTGCTTTGCTTGGGAGAACAACTAGGCTCTACCTCCTGAACTCTCCTCTTAGATACAGGTTCAAGATTTGGGTGTATAGGCTTGGGTTCAGTGTCCAAAGGGGGAAGAAAGCTTGGGTTCAGGGTTAAATACGGGAGAAAGCTTGGGTTCGGCAGGAGTACTAATAGGGTCATTAGAGGGAACTATATGAATACTGGGAGAGCTAGTCATGGTCTTGGGTTCATTATAAATTTTTTTAAGGAGAAATCCCCATTTCTTTTCTTGATAGTTGAGATTCTCCCCTTGAATGGATGTTTTTGAGTAATATGGCTGATCTTCAAAGAAAGTAACATCTATAGAAACAAAAAATTTCTTTAAGATGGGAGAGTAGCAGAATAACTTTGAAAAATACACTTCGTGGCCTTGGGGTTGAGTTTATTATTGTGGGGGAGATGGGCAAAGGCTATACAACCAAAGACCTTAATAGTTATGGTGGAGACAACTGGGTAGTAGGGAAAAATTGAAGAAGGGTGCCACAAGGAGTTTGAAAATTTAGCACTTTAGATGACAGCCTATTGATAAGGTATGTTGAAATAAGGATGGCTTCCCCCCAGTGATAATTAGGCCCATTGGCTATGAGTAAAAGGGACCTACCTAGTTCAAGAATATGTCTATTCTTCCTTTTGGCTACCCCATTTTGTTGGGGTGTATGGGAGCAAGAGCTTTAGTGGTAAATCCACCATTTAATGAGATAGGTTCTAAGAGAGGTGTTAAAGTATGCAGGGCCATTATCAAATCTAAGAACCTTTATCTGGGTGTTAAATTGAGTCTGAAGGAGGTGATTGAAGTTTTTGAAGATAGTAGAAACTTCAGGCTTATCTTTCATCAAGTAAACCCATTTAATTCTCATGTGATCATCAATAAAAGTAACAAACTACCTTGAACCCAAGACACTATTAACTTTAGAAGGACACGAGACATCACTATGGTTTAAAGTGAAGAAGGTTCATAGGCTTTTGAGGGATAAGTGGCTTCAGTGTTTTTGGCAAGTTGACAAAATCACAATGAGGAAAAGTTGAAATTTTAGTGAACAAGTCAGGAAATACTTTCCTCACAGTGAAAATTTGGATGGCCTAGTCTGTAATGCCACTGTAATAACTCCGAATCTGTCCTTGCAGAAAAACCACATTTGTCCTTCTCATTAGAGTTCATAAGGTAGAGACCAGCCTCATTTTTAGCTTTGCCAATTGTCCTTTTAGATGCCACGTCTTGAAATTCACAACCTCCCTCAACAAAGTGAGCCACACATCTATTACCTTTAATTAGCTTGCTGATAGGCAAAAGGTTACTTGCTAGCTTGGGCACCAAAAAGTACATTTTTAAGAACTAGGTGAACAAAGAGAGTAACAACCGCAATCCTAGTCACATTTGTCAAAATACCATCAGCTGTCATAATTGTAATAAGGTCTGTATAGGGGGTGAATTCATCAAATAATAATGAATTCCCAGTCATATAATTAGTTGCACCCGAGTCCACAATCCAGGTTTTATACTTCATTGTATGAGAGTTCAAAGCAATTGAAAATATACCTAATTCAGCTATAAGTCCAAAAGAATGGGATGTAACCTATTTTTGTTCTTGCTGCAGTGTTTCTCAAATATTGCATTGAAACACTCAATTTGGTTAGGAACTTCCAACCACCTTCCCAGTAGGTTATCAAAGAATGACAAGTCGAGTAATTTTGGGCAGACAACGGAGAGAGGCAGTGTGTGAATGTGGTGGCGAGTGGAGGATCATATGGTTGTTGTATTCTAGGTTCTAGCTTATTGGCACCTTTTGAGCACAGTTAGCTGGCATTTGTCCTTGTTGGCCTTAGCAACAGAAGTGTAGTAGGAGTGCCTGAACCTGAATAGTACCATTCATGGCATAAAAAACAGGCTATTGTTCCATAATATATGGGTGAGACTTAGGCTAGTGTTGGCTCTGATACCATGTCAATATTTTTAGAATAAGATTGCTCAGGATAGCTTGATTTATTCAAATGAAATGGAAGGATACTTATAGGGACTATGGCAATAAGTTTGCCACAAGAATTCGATAAAACAAGCAAAGATAACAAATTGCATTAAAATAGATGATAACAAGAAAGTTAAATAACAGAAAATTAGGAGGCGAAGCATCTGGGATTTAAGTAACAGTCAGCAGGTTTAAGAACCAACACTTCAAAGTATTTGAGACAAATTCTGAATAAAAGATCAATTTGGTTTGGCTAAGAGTGGTTTGGCAGGATTGAGTGTGTCTAATTAGGCCCTTCTATCTTTTTATCTTTGCCTGATACGGGACTCTAAGCAAAATGCTCTTTACTAAGAATTTTATTCTGAAAAAAACACATCATATCTCCCAGCATAGCTCTTCTGGTCTTAATACCAGATTAGAGTTGGGTGGAGGTTAGTTAACAATCAGTTACAATTTGCTTATAACTATTAACTACCAATAACAGACTCCTGAACCTTTAGCTCCAGCTGGCAACTAACGATACCTTTTTCTTGATGATCTTATTTCTACTAGTGACACGTAACAATTTATTCCCCCCCTCAAAAAGATCCTTGTCCTCAAGGATAAGTGAGCAAATGCCGAGTGTTAAAATTGGGAAATTGATGTTGTATGGTAACCAAATCCTCCCAAGTAGCATCTTCAGGCCCTGCATTTTGCCCCTGGACTAGAACTTGAGTAATAGGGAGGTGTCCACGTCGAACAATCTTCCTGGCCAAGATGGCTTCTGGTTCGACCGTAAAATGACCATCTGCATCTAAGTTGGGAAGGTTTGTCGATGTACCAACATGACCTCCTCTGTGTTTCTTCAGCATGAAGACATGGAAAACAGGATGTATCTTGGTAGTGGGAGGTAATTGTAGCTTATAAGCCACTCTGCCCACCTTCTGTATGATCATATAAGGGCCATAGTATTTTGCTGCCAATTTATGGAGGGAAGAATTATTCAAAATATTCCTCCTAAATGGCTACAGCTTAAGATAGACCATATCCCCTTCCTAAAATTCCCTCTCGGTTCTGTAACTGTTAGCAGCTTGTTGCATTCGGTTTTGTGCCTTTTGTAGATTTTGCTTGAGAAGCATGATGGTAAATTCCCTCTCATTTGAGCTTCTGTCAATCAATTCGTTAGGGGAGTCTCGAGCAAGATAGGGCATACGAACTGGGGGTTTGATTCCAAACATAGCTTCAAATGGGGTCATACCAATAGTTGAGTGGTAGGAAGTGTTATACCAATACTTAGCTAAGGAAAGCCATTTTACCCACTGTTTAGGTTGTTCACTTGTCATGCAACGTAAGTAGCATTCAAGGCCTTTATTCAGTACTTCCGTTTGTCCATTTGTTTGATGATGGAATGTGGAGGAGTATAACAATTTGACCTTAGGAAGCCGAAAAAGTTCCCTCCAAAATCTGCCTCAGAATATAGGATCCTTGTCAGTGACAATAGAGTTAGGAAATCCATGCAACTTAACAATGTTATCTAGAAAAATCTGGGCAATGTCCACTGTTGAGAAGGGGTGTTTTAAGGCCATGAAATGAGCTCCCTTGCTAAGCCTGTCAACCACCACTAAAATCACAGTCTTGCCATAGGAGCTAGGTAATCTACCAATGAAATCCATGCTAAGATTAGTCCAAATGTGCTATGGAATAGGTAGTGGCTGTAACAACCCTGGGGAGGCGATATTTTCTGATTTATGGCGTTGGCAGACTTGACATTCACACATATAATTCTGGACATGTTTCTCTAATCCTTTCTAATAAAATATTGAGGAGATTCGCTTATAGGTAGCTGTAGTACCCGAATGACCCCCTAAGGAATCATCATGGAAGTGTTTCAATAGTGTCAATCTCAAATTAGAATCATTCCCTACTACCATTTTTCCTTTTCTCTTGAGGATATTGTGTTGCCAGGAGTATTTTGGATATGCATCAGGATTTTCTTCCAGTCGTGAAATTAAAGCTTTTAATTTGTCATCTCGCTCCCAAGATTACTTCACTCTTTCATTAAGGCTGGAAATAATGGAAATGATGGCAAAGTATGTACCTAAAGAACTTTCCTCTAATTCTTCTACCTCGTGTTGTCTCCTGGAGAGAGCATCTGCTACTATATTTTCTTAGTCCTTATTGTATTCAATTTTGTAGTCCAATCCCCATAATTTGTGTACCCATTTAAGTTGCTCTAGGGAAACTTATTTTTGTTCTAGCAAATATTTAAGGGGAAGGTGATCAGTTTTGATGACGAAAGGCTGTCCAATCAGATATTGACGCCATTGAGTCATAGCTAACACTATTGCCATGAGTTCCTTTTCATAAGCAGAGAGATGCTTCTTGGATGGGCTGAGGCTCTTGCTGAGATATGCAATTGGATGACCTTGCTGAGACAACACAGCCCCTAGCCCAGTATCAAAGGCATTGGTCTCAATTGTAAAAGGAAGGGAGAAATTGGGTAAGCCTAAAACGGGGGTAGTAGGCATAGCCTTTTTTAGTGTATCAAAGGCAACCGCAGCCATCTCATTCCAAGTAAACTTCTAGTTCTTTTTGAGAAGATTTGTTAATGGTTTAGTGATGCTACTATAATGCTTCACAAATTTCCTGTAGTAGCTGGTTAAGCCCAAAAATCCCCTCAAGGATTTCAGATTATTTGGGGTTGGCCATGATAACATTGCTTCAACTTTCTACGGATCAGCTTCTACACCCCTGGCTGAAATGATATGCCCCAAATAATCAACTCTTGTTGCTGCAAATGTGCACTTGGATTGCTTGGCAAACAATTTGTGCTCTTGGAGGGTCTATAATGCAGAGGTCAGGTGCTCTATATGATCATTTCAAGTTCTGCTAAAGACCAAGATATCATCAAAAAACACAAGAATAAATTTCCTTAAGTAAGGCTTAAAAACAAAGTTCATAAGTCCTTGAAATGTTGCTGGAGCGTTAGTAAAACCAAAGGGCATCACAAGGAACTCATATAACTCTGTGTTCTAAAGGCTGTCTTGTGCACATCACTAGACTTCATTAAGATTTGATGGTACCTTGCTCTCAAGTCTAACTTGGAGAAAAAAAAAAGCTCCATGTAGCTCATCTAACAATTCTTCAATAATTGGAATTGGGAACTTGTTTTTGATAGTTTGATTATTTAATTTTCGATAATCAACACAATCTCCCCGTACCATCTTTCTTCTTGACCAACACCACCGGAGAAGCAAATGAGCTAGAGCTAGGTCTTATGACTTCTTGCTGAAGCATGTCTTGTACTAATTTTTCCATGGCATTTTTCTGAATAGGCCCATATTTATAAGGGTGTAGAGTTATAGGCTGGTCATCTTTAAGGTTGATGGCATGATCAAACCCACGAGAGGGAGGCAACCTTTTAGGTTCTTGGAAGACATCCTTGAATTCATGCTATATCTTCTCTAATTGTTCAGTTTGCTGCTAATTAAGCAAGTGGTCCTGTGTTTTTAATTATGATTGTTGGTCAGGTGGATGCCTTGATATTTGTCTCAGCAGTGTTGTACCCTTCAACAACTCCTTGATGTGTACAGATTCATTAGAAATGAAAATCTGGTCATGTTGCTCTCCATGTAATTTGAAATGCTGTCCGTTCACTTGGAAATTCATCACTTTATTGCTTAAATCAAGCATGAATCTCCCTAGAGTTGATAGCTACTGACTTCCTAGCACCAGGTCATAGTCTCCCAGTTCCATCACCAGAAAATCTGCTCGAAATGTTTCCCTTGCATTTTTCATGGCAATTGTACACACTTAGTTCGGATACAAGTTTCATGGCCATTAGCTACTACTACCTTCACCCCCTTTGTATATTGGGTCTTTAGCTTAAGCTTTTTTACTAAAGACGAGTTGAGGAAGTTGTGAGTACTACCTGTGTCGATCAGCAGCCAATTGGGGTGTTTCTCAATGAACCCTTGCTCCTTCCCTTCCATGGCATTCAATGAAGCCACTTGTTGGAATTCTGGTTCCGTTATACATTCTTGATAAGTTTCTTCCTCTTCTCCATCCGTTTCTTGGGCTATGATCATAAAGAGCTAGGAATTTCAGCACTTGTGTTGCTAAGAGTATTTCTCAGGACACTAGTAACACAATCATTTCCTTCTTCTTTCATCCATTTCCCTTTTTGACAATTGTTTAACTTGCTAGCTTTGGCTCATATTGGGTTTAGAAATCGTGTTTAAGGTATTGGTGGCAGTGGTTTTTGTTTCGATGGAGGTGCTGGGTGGATTAGTTAGTGAAGGAGAATAAAAATTTGGTGAAGAGTGGGTTTGGGTTGAAATTGGTCTTTTATAGGAGTATGAATTCTGGTCTCAGATAGTAGGATTCTGGGCAGAGATTTCTTGCAATCTTGCAAGATACATGACATTGGTCAAGGTTGTGGGTCTAAACATCCAAATAGGTGCTTCAATCTCTGGTTTTAATCCTCCCAAGAAACAGCTAATTGCCATTGCTTCTGGAATGTCTACGTCTACTGATACAACCTTGAACTACTCTTGATATTCTAGCACTGATTTGTCCTGCTTAAGTCGTTTTAATTCTGCCATAGCATCAACCTTCAGTATATCATCAAATCTTTTTGCCATACCCTCCATGTATTCCTCCCATTTCACTTCTCCTAATTTCTTCCCTTTAAAAAACGACTGATGCCACTGTAGAGCCTTTCCTTCCAAATGCATGCTGACCATTTTGACCCTCTGATCCAATGGCGTATCATTTACTTCAAAGAATTGTCGACTCCTAAATGCCCAGCCCTTGAAATCGCTTCCATCGAACTTAGGAAACTCTATCCGAGTATTCTTGGTAGGGAAAAAATAATTGCCTGTAGTTACCGTCGGAAATGAGCCAAACTGGGGGTACATTGCTGCGACTTTGTTTCCCGTTGGCCCAACTGCTGGAAGAGAGTCCATCGTCACCTGACTTCCCCATCCATTACCGCCTATTCCCTGTACATTCGAAACTTCTGTTGCATTCGAATTCATCCTTAATGATTTTAACACCTCATCCAGCGTCGCACTGGTCTGTGAGGATTTCAAAGCCAAGTCTATGATTATCAACTCCAATCGAGAAAGCGTATTTCCCTGCTGTGCTACCAAATTCCGAAGGTTCGAGACATCTCCCTTGATTTCTTCCACCTCCCGACGTGATTTTTCGATCTCCAGTTCGAGTTCCCAGAAACAATCATTACTTCTTGTTTCTTTCGCCATCTTCCCTCAAAGCCAAACCAGGCTCTGATACCAATTGATACGGGACTCTAGGCGAAATGCTCTTTATTGAGAATTTTATTCTGAAGAAAACACATCATACCTCCCAGCGTAGCGCTCTTCTAGTCTTAATACCAGATTAGAGTTGAGTGGAGGTTAGTTAACAATTAGTTACAATTTGCTTATAACTACTAACTGCCAATAACGGACTCCTGAACCTTTAGCTCCAGCTGGCAACTAACGATACCTTTTTCCTGCTGATCTTTGTTCTACTAGTGACACGTAACATTACCTCTTTGGCTGGATGTTAGATTCTTCATTGGCTTCTCGAAATACCAAGGTATTCCACCAGGAGGTAATCCAAAGGCAATGCCTTTTTGCAATCTTGAGATTTAGAAATTTTCAAACAAAGCATTTGGACAATGGGAATGGAACTTTCTGGTATTTGGATGGCCATATACCCTTATTCAGTCCTGTTTGTCTATCATTCCCTTTTTTAAAGTGTGGTCCAGAGGTTAGAGAGGATCAAGCGGGATTCTCTATTGTTGAGGTTAGTGATATGAGAAGGGACCATCTATAGGATTTTTGAACCTGTCACCTTCCTTTTTTTTTAATATATAATTTAGGATGGCAGTGCCTTTCTTGAATAAGTTGTACGGTGTTTTTAGTGAGCAATGGGTGTGTCCTTTGGTACATGGAGGATTTACTTTTATTAGGTTTAAAAATTTTGGAAGGAAGAAAATGGCCAAAGCTATGTGGCAATGTGTAGTCCTAGAAGTGTTATGGTGTATGTGGTTGGAAATATTTATCTTTTGAGGTGCTGTGGGAAGGAACAGTCTTTATGACTTCCATTGGGTTCTCAGCTCAAGGACTTTATTAGGGGGATTTATATTTTGGAATTACAGAGAGATTAATTTGCGTTGCTGCATGATTAATTTTTGTGGCTTTTGGTTCTCAACTTTTCATTTTTGTGGTTTACTTCAGAAGATGTCTTATCTACCTCCTTTGTACTTGTAACTTATTCCTTAATGAATTTTCTTTTACTGTAAAAGGAAATATACA
This sequence comes from Erythrophleum ivorense, assembly GCA_026724425.1. NCBI lineage: Eukaryota > Viridiplantae > Streptophyta > Magnoliopsida > Fabales > Fabaceae > Erythrophleum > Erythrophleum ivorense. Next base: position 44,334,502 of record JAIUCV010000005.1, read on the forward strand.
TTGCTCTTCACTCCATTTTGCGTGGTCATTTCCTTTTGGATGCATATTTAACAGAAATAGAAATATTTCAAGGCTTTTGCTAGTGTCAGTCTACAGAAGTATGGGAGAATATTATTGGACCGTGAATTTAGTTTACTCTTGGAGCTTCTTCATCCCAATTTTGGGGATTTATTGTATTTCAGATTACTTCTTATTTCTATATTGGGGTTTGATTACCATTTCATATTGAAAGCACAAGGTTCTTCTTTGGCATGTATATCAGCTAGCTCTGGCTGAGAGGTGTAGAGCTTGCTAACTTATGGTTTAGGTTGGTCCATAACCGGAATCATGCATAATGACATTTTAAATTTAATGCATTTTAGCCTAACATTCAAGATTTTGTGCTTCTCTATTGTATTCTTCTTCTTTATTATATTTAAGTTGCACACTTTGTCACCATCTATTTCTCTTTATACTAGCAAGTTTCATGGGGGGGAAAATGCCATAAAGATCTAATCTATGGAAACAATATCCGTACACCAGGAGGCCATAGTAAAGAAGGCTGATTGTACTAAAGTGATTTCATGTGTCATTTATTATTATAGATTATTTTGTTGAATTTTTTCCCCCCTTGCAGCCTGTTTCAGCAAAGGGGAAGCCTTCAAAGCTGCATAAGAGGAAGCATCAAATAGGTTCTCTGTACTTCGATATGAAACAAAAGGAAATGGAACTTGCTGAGCGGCGTGCAAAAGGCATGCTAACAAAAGCTGAAACACAAGCCAAATATGGCTGGTGATTTAGGGATCCTTCTTTGTTGTAATTTTATGAACTGCTCTTGAAACAGCAGGCATCATAATGATAGTTTTCATCTTATTTAATGGTATCAAAAAATTAAAAAAAATGGTATCCTTATAAAAAGTATGTATTTACCTTTATTTCCAAGCAATGTACTTTTACCGGACTCTGTAGGTTTTATTCTTTCAGCGGGAAAGAATTATAGTTCTCTTAAATTGGCTTTCGACGCTTAGGTTTGGGAATATAAACCTTGTCATTTAATCTCATGTAAGTGAACGCCTGTTAAGTTCAAACTTAGGAAGGCAAATTTTTGACCATTCTCTCTTGAAAGTAAGGGTCGCAAGCTGCTGGGCCTTAATCCATAAAAATATCAAAGCAGCTATGTATAATTGTTCGTTTCTTATTCTTTCCTCTTGGTGAGCATCTATGACTGAAATCATTCTGACGGGATTAGGGAGATCGACATCATGTGGCCGAATTCGTAAGAAGAAAGCAAATATCTTTTTCTTCTTGGGGCCTAACGGGTGAACAATGAACAATTTCGCATTCGAAGCTCAAAAAGATGCAAACAACTTTGAAATTAGTTGGGATGATTTGCTCATGATATCTTGAATATATTGACTTAAAATACCAAGATAAAATGCCATGATATCTAAGATGGTTGCGAGACAATAAAAAATAAATATATAAAGGATATTGGTGATATTTTATAAAAGTTCAAGTTTTAAAAAATTTAACGTGAGATATTATAATTTTTTTAGTAATATCAAATTTCACTTAAAATAATAGGCTTTGGAGCCTAATATTATTAAAAGAAAAAAACAAAATAAAAGATCAAATCTTATGAAAGAAAAAGTATTACATCCATATGCTAGAGTGTCCTAGCTTCAATAAGAATAGCCTGTAAAATCTTATCACAGAGAAAAGAAAAGATAGAGTTGCCTTCTCTTTATTTTCTTTATTTTTTTTATTCTTTCATTGATTATTTTGACTTTTCATACTTTTTGACTTCTCAAGAACATTAATGCATTGTGGCCATTATTTTGAATTTTTTAATTAATAATGAATTATGGCATTTGAATTTGCAATATTAATTAATGACGTTTGTATTATAAAGTGCCTTTTAAGTTTTATCTAATTTGAGTCATTCATTCCATCAATAGACCAAGAGCGGGCACATCGTGCTTTAACTCAAAATGTTGTGTTTAGCCTCAAAATCCTTAGTAGAGCATAGTTAGGGCTTTGAATATCACCAATCTTCTTCAATATGGTGTCTTCTTTGATCTCTGACTCTTCCTTGTGTCCAAACAAACCACAACTAGACAACAATGGCTTCTTTTTCATCAAAACCCTTAGCATTGAGGTTGAGTTCAAGGTCCATCACAAATTGTTTAGATCATTGTGGTTTTTGCTATGTCTTCATCCTTAAAGTCATATTCTGCACCTATTCGGCCAAAAGCAAGTTGGAGCAAAGAAAGGAATTGAGTTTTCTTCATAGTGACAATGATACCCATGAACAAAAGACAAAGGGTTGAGGTATATTTCTTCTTTTGTTATTAATCCTTGTAGGCTATTATTTATTTTGCCTTCTCCACTTTTTATGCATCTGAAAATTGATTTCGTTACACAAGATGGAGGAAGACATTTTGAGTTTGTCTCAATCTCATTTAGTAATATAGGTTAAGAATCTATTGAGGTTCTACTTTTATAGTAGTTCACTCATAGTAGTCATTTCATTCTAATTGTGTCAACTTGTCTTCTTTTGCTATTCTATTCCCAATACAAAATTGGTCCCTTACATTAATTAATATTCTGGCTCCATGGTATGATTGTTTTTTATTTGCTTGAATAACTTGCAAGGGTTTTTAGGATGTGGCTCCTCTATTTTGAACTCTGATAAGAAAATAATTGTTATTCCGTTCTCTTGAATTTGTGGCATTATATATAGTCAACGAATTTTTGTTACTTTGAATCATATGATGAAAACATTCAATTAACTTGAGACTATATTGTTAATATTAATTGATTCTACTCTTATGTCTGTTTGAGCTTGATATTCATAAACCATTATATTTAAAAAGTATTGTGAACTCCTTGACATGTTAGATAATGAAATTAAGTCAATTGGGTGTAGATCATGTTGATTTATTTGTGACTTGCAGTGTAGTTAGATGCACTCAACCGGAGGCTGGTTCCACTTTCAGAAAGCATCAAACACATTGCTATTATAGAGATAGGCTTTTACTCCTTATAGCAGAATGAGAAGTGAGATGTTCATAATAAATGGTGGTTAGTGGTTAGTGTCAAAGTGATGCATTTGTAATAGATGGTGGTTAACTTGTTGTAAAATGGACAAGGCTTTTGTTATAGAAATGTCATGGCTTTTGGTGTAGAATTTGGTTCTATGTCACTTGAATATTGCAATGCTGTAGAATGGGTAAGGCTTTTGTTGTAGAAATGCCATGGCTTTTGGTGTAATATGTAACTTGAATTTGACAATGAAATGTCATGGCTTTTTGGTATTTATCTTTTACAACAACACCTCCTGTATAATTCCCACTTCATTATATATTTTGAGCTTTCAATAAACAAGTGAAGAAAACAAGTACATATTACAATTTGGTTTATAGCTACCAAGTTGCTATAGGATTTTACATATTTAACTCAACAACAAGTGACTAAAACATTGACTATATTAGTAAATCAAGTCAAATAATATAATCAAGTAAAACTATGACTGAATTGCATCTGGATAAATCCCATTTTAGTTGATGTAAAAGTGTTATATTGTATTCAAATGAAACCGACTCTTTCCACACTAGAACCAAATATATGTTCTCATCTTTCGCAATATGGCATTTTTATTTTAACTAAACATGGTTTCAAATTTCATATCAGAAAATAAAGAACTTCAGATAGCATAACAAGGGAGGCACCAATTTCATTTTATCATCCCTTGCATTCACTGAGGTAGTAGAACAAGCACAATTAACTCACAAAAATAAAAATAAAAAAACCAACAATAACAAAAAAATAGGTGCTTTCTTCATAAGCAACTTTATTGCAAAAGGAAATGATGGTAATGACAAAATAGGGCATTATGGATGCACCAATAGCAACACCAGTATGGAGATCTATTGTTGATGGGTCATGGTCATTTCGTAACAGCTTGTTTAGAGGAATGTCTAGCTTAGACTTGCGCCATGCATGTGACCTTTGGGGAAGAAGGTTCCTGGGTTTCAATGGCGATGCTCTTTTTTTTTTTGTGCGAACATGGGACTTGACCTTGACCTCCCTTTGCTTATGCTCCCAACATTGCTTCTCAAGAATCTCATCAATGGTGGTGGAAACTTCGCCCAACCCAAACTCAAGCGATTGTGTAGATAGCCACACCTAGATTAGAAAATCCCTTTCTTCACTTGCAAATGCAAACAAAATATCAACAAAGAGAAAAGGATGATGTGCCAAAGAGAAGAAAATCCCTGCCATAACCCAAATACCCTGTTTCGTAGTATTCTAGAGGGTAGCATTTTGACGCCAAGAGCCTTTGATGACACAAACAATTGAGATGGCAAGCACTTCAGAGGCACTTTATGCTTCCCTCACTTCAACTCACTTCAAGGGATCCACTTTCTAACTGGAACTGACATAAATAATGAATAAAGAAAACAAGAAAGGCAGTTCTCTCTCTAATTTAACATTCTCTCTCTCTCTCTCTCTCTCTCTCTCTCTCTCTCTATGCACGCATGCGAGCCAAGACACAGTGTAATACATGGATGCCATACCTTTTCTGATATAGTATTTGACATTATTATTATTATTATTATTATTATTATTATTAGGCTCAAAAAGTCAAAATAATGTCTATTTTATAACATAAATATCTTGAGTATTGATTGACATACAAGATGTCAAATGTCAAGAAAACGATATACCAAAGACCTTAAAATTTAATTCATCTTCATATTCATGGATACTTCTATGAGAAAAAAAAAAAAACAATTGTTTAGATTCACTGCAAAGGCTGTTAATTGTAACGCGATTTATGGAGATGCACGCACCAGTGTAAGCAATAACGAGAGTTCTAATTTACGTGAAATGATGGTACATATTGGCACGCAACCATCATCCTCTCTTACTAGTCACAACTCACCATCGAGTAAATGAAGTCCAGATGTCAAATGTGCAAAGAAAAAGGAAGATAGCTTAACGATATAAGATTGGGAAGTAAATAGTTTGGCAAGGAGATTTTGGTATATGCATATACAGGAAAGTTGAAACGATACATTACATTCCAACGAGATGATGCTCTACCAATCCTTGAGCAGCTCACCAGCAACATCCTTGTAGCTGACTTTCTTCTTCCTTGGAGGCTCTGCATGGGATTGCTCAGGTGGCTTCTCATCTTCAACATTATAATTCATTGTTTCATCAACTTTCTTCATCGCAAGGCTAGGAATCATGTCAAAAAGCATCGCCTGTATTGGATCGGCCCTAACTTCAAGTTTCTCAGCCTTGCTGTTTTGGTCATTGTGCTGTTCAGTCATTTTAATTTCGGGGACAGACTGTTTTTCACATTCAACGTCCGTCAAAATCTCTAGCTTAACTGCATCCTCTCTTTTTGAGGGTTCAGAACTATGTAATATTTCAGTCTCAGGGACTTCTGCGCCTTTCCCTGTCTCTTGGGTTTCTAAAGGGTTCTTGTAAGAGTCAAGACTGACTTCTGTTGTGTCAATCTCATCTTCATATGGTTCTTCATCATGAGAACCACTTTCATCTGTTTCATATTCACATATTTTAGCAGGCCTTTTTCCAATACGAGCTCGTGCTCTTTGAATTTGGTTGCCGACTGTTCCTACTTTTTTACTTCCTCTGCCTGCAGGTCTTCCTCGTTTCCTTTTGCCACCCTTCTCCAGGGACACCAAGGCTTCATGAACAGCTTTTGCACTTCTCTGCTTATCTCCCTTTTCAGAAATAAGTGACAACTTTTGGTCTCCTACATTATCTCCACCAAAATGACCCTCTAAAGCCAAATCATGTTTGCTGAAACAGTTAGCACAAAACCATACACGTTAATCAGCTTCAGCATTTATATTGCAAGGTATCCAATTGATCACAGCTAATTTCATTAAAGTAGCATTTGATGCCTAAAATACCAAAAGTCTATCACACAATCTTTTTAAGTGAAGAGAAGTACACTAGAGAATGTTTTTAATCCACCAAAAAAAAAAAAACTTCTAACATCTAAGAATACTCACTCACTTATTATTCCAACCAGGGGCACTGGCATATCATACTAGTAAGTTTTAGCATTACTAAAGGTGTTGTCAAATTCATTGTTCTCGTTTCATTAGCTTCTCAAGAGTTTTTCTCTTGTACTAGTCTCGCAAACAGGTGGATAATCATTCATATGTTTGAACTTACCACTCTTCAGCAGTTGATTCTTCTATTCCACTGGGCTTCAATGTATATGTTTCTTCTGGTAATCTTTGGCCATGTTCCAAACAATCTTCGAGCCACTGAGATCCAACAACATGCAATCTCTTGCTCGAAAGAAATTTTCCTTCTACTGAAGTGAAACTATAAATAGTTGAAAATCCACCCAACCCGAAAAAGGAAGAAAAAGAAAAAGAACAAATGCATGGTTAGTTTTCCTGCAAAATGACCTTTTAAGCAGACCATCCTGAAAGAAGCAAAAAATTTTATGGCATAATATTTTTGGCAAAAAAAAAAAAAATGATTTGATGTCAGGATGCCAAGGAAGATAGACTGATGAAAAGCCAAGATGATGCAACCAGTACACACACACATTATACAACAATCTTAATTAAATCATCATTGATCCAGTTTTGTTATTCATCATCATTAGCGAAGATGCTTCTATAAGTAATAAACAGTTCTAAATATTAATCATCTTATGGTCAAATGGAGCATCCTACATTCAATATAGTAAGCATCCACAAGTATTGGGGCTTTTTTTTGGTTTTTAGAAAAAAGAGAATTCATTGAGAGAAAGAAGTACTAAGAAGGAGGAGTAACAACAGACAAACAAAATTATACTGTTGAGACCCCAGTCCAAAAGGAATTTGAGAGGTGGTCTTTATTGGTAATAGGGTAATGCAGGCCCAAGGGGACAGGTAATCCAGCAGAGAAGCCAGCAGCAGAACATATGGATAGGTGGCAACAAGCAACTCGCCTGGGGAGGAAAACAGTTAGAGGAGAGAGAGGACGGAAGAATAAAGACTAGCTGGAAGGCTGGAGGCTAGCAGGGAAGAACTTGGCAGCAAGGGAGGTTTTGGCATCCTCAAAATTGTCAGCTTGGTATTTTTCTACCCTCATCTGCCACTGCTTTGTGTTTTCTTCTGGTTTGTTGGCTATTTTCCCTCCTCATTTCTGTGATAATTCTGTGAGTAGCTAGTTATTGTTGGCAATGCATGTGCTATTTGGCATGTTATCCGTGGAAGCTTCTTCAGCTTTGGTGTTTACAGCTAATTCATTTGTGTTTTTATTTCATGTTTAATTTGTTTATAACCTTTTATCAGGTAGTTAGAATTCTATTAGGATAAGTTATTTATACTTTTTTAGTAGCTATTCCTTTTTTGTAAGGGACGTTGTCTCCTAAACGTCCAACACTATATATGTATTTGGCTATTTTGCAGTAAAGGAAGAAGAAATCGGTGCAATTCTCTCTAGTTTTTACATGGCATTAGAGCCAAAAGCTACTGTATGATATCCTTCAGCTCAATTAGGGCTCTAACTAGTTCGGCATCTTCAACCTCCACCATGCCCAGCCAACCGCTGAGAATGCTCCTGTGATTGTTACAGGGCATTGCTTCAATGGTAATAATTACCTGCAATGGTCGCAAGATGCTCTTGTGCACATTAGAGGACAGGGGAAGGAGGGAAAGAAGAATATCTTACAGGTGCTGTTAGCCAACCAGAAGCAATAGACCCAACATATAAAGAATGGATTTCAAAAAATAACACCATCACGTCATGGTTAGTCAACTCCATGACAAATGATATAGGTGAGACTTATCTTCTCTCCAAGACAACTACGAAGATGTAGGATTCTGTTACGAAAGTCTACTTGGGAATACCATAACGTTATTTCAGATGAAGGGATGTCTTCAGGACTTAAAACAAGGTGAGATGAATATAACTCAATACTATAATTCCCTTATACAGTACTAGTAACAATTAGATTTGTATGAAACTCACCGGTGGTTGTGCAATATTGGTGTAGCATATTTTAAGAAACTTGTTGAGAAATGTGAAATTCAGAGCTTAAACTCTGAATTTTTATTATTTCTGTCGAAGAGAGTGCCCTCAATTTAAAGGGATCTAAAGCTAACAAAATCATCCAATTAGATCCCAAGAAACAGGCTTACAGATAACAAATAAATCTTATCTTCAAAGAAATAACAGAACAAACAACAAAATTACACAATAAAGATGCTAACACTAAAACAACTAGATAAGGAAAAATAAAATACAAAAAAGATAATGCTAAATAACACTACAAGTGATGCTCCAATGACCAGTGGGCTTCATCAGATAATGGGACCAAACAGCTTCTCAGCATACAATCTCCAACACTCCTCAAATTGAGTAAATGTTGACCACCCCTAACTTGGAGCTTAAGTCTTCAAACTTCACTCTTGCTATGGCCTTGGTCAACAAATCAGCCACTTGAGCATCGGTGGGTGTGTAGGATAAATCTATCATGCTTGACTTAATTTTTTTTTTTAATAAGATGATGATCAATCTTCACATGTTTTGTCTTATCATAGTGTATGGGGAGTTTTTTGCTATCTCAATGGCGGTCATATTGTCACATAGGACATTCATTGGTGCCTCTAAATCAGCTTTCAACTCTATATGTAGCCTCCCCGACCATAAGTCTTCACAAATTCCTAGTGCCAGTACCCCAATTTCTATTTCAACACTACTTCTAGTTACAACTGATTGTTTTTTACTTCTCCATATAATCAAATCACCTTGAATAAATGTACAATAGCTGGTTATTGATTTCCTATTTGTGAAAGACCTTGCCCAATCAGCATCTGAACAGACCTCTATTCCTCGATGTGTTCCCTTTCTAAAATAAGGGCCCTTTCCTAGAGTTAACTTCAGATATCTCAATATTGTATAAACTACCTCTAGGTGCTCCTCATTAAGCTTATTCATAAATTGACTTACCATGTTTACAGGGAAACAAATGTCAGGCTTTGTGTGAGAAAGATAGATTAACTTACCTATCAGTCTTTGGTACATTCCAATGTCAATTGGTGCACTATCTGCTTTAAGGCCTATCTTGTAGTTGGCTTCCATAGGCATTTCAGCAGGTTTGCAATTCAACATCCATGTTTCCTCAAGTAAGTCTAGTCTAGTGCGTACTTCCTCTAAGAAACCGTTATGTCCTCCTTCAATCTTGCTACTTCCATCCCTAAGAAGTACCTTGGGCCTCCAAAATCTTTTACTTCAAATTCAATTGCAAGATCCTTCTTCAATTTTTTTTTTCTCATCCAAGTAATCTCCTATAATTAATATAGTAATTTTCCCATGAGGCAATTTTACTGAATAATGTGTGATTTGTCTAGTATTGATTGTATCCATACCCTTTGACTACCTTCATGAGTCTTTCAAACCAAGCCTGAGGTGATTGCTTTAAACCATATAATAACTTATGCAATTTACACACTTTATTATGATTTCTTGATTCAAATCCCGAAGGAATGCCCATTTATACTCCCTCTTTCAAATTTCCATTTAAAAAAGCATTTTTTACATCTAATTGGAAAGGTGGCCAATCGCGGTTAGAGGCTACAAATAACAGTACCTTGATAGTGTTGAACTTGGCTACCTAGGCAAAGGTTTTTTGAAAGTCAATGTCGTGGGTTTGGGTGAACCCTTTGGCAACTAACCTTACTTTATACCATTGATGCTTCCATCTGGAATGTATGTAACAGTGAAAATCCACTTACAACCTACTGTTGTTTTTCCTATTGGCAACTCAATGATCTCCCAAGTCCCATTCTTCTCTAATGCACCCATCTCTTCATCTTTTGTAGCCTTCCATTTTAGAATTTTTATAGCCTCATCAAAATTGCTGGGTAGGTTTTCAGCTGAAACGCTACAAAAGCTTTCATAGAAGGAGATAATCTGTCATATGAGACATAGTCACTTATGAAGTATGTGACACATGATCTTACCCCCTTTCTCAATGCAATAGGTCTGCCCAGATCTGCCACATCCTCTTTAGGTTCAAGATCTGAAATTGAGGGAGATGATTGGCCTTCTTCTAAAAGTGTACACCGGTTTGTCTCCATGCATTGCTGTTCTGCTTCCGCTTGCCCTTCCTCCTCCTTGAGTACACAAGTAATTCTTTTCCTTGTATGGCATTGGAACATATATCGGTTATGTTGGTATTGGTTGGGTAATTTTCTCGATCATGTTCACTAGTGTTTAATGGTTGAAAATATGATGGAACAGTGGGTATTTGGGAAGTAGAGTTCTCGGATGCAGGTGCTGAAAAGGCTGAAGTTTGGGTACGTTCAAAGTCATACTGAAACAGCCATTTGTGTGTGTTTTAATTCTCCTCTTGAATGGGTGTTTTGGGATAAAAAAGTTGGTGTTCATAAAAGGTAATATCCATAGTAGAGTAATATTTCTGTGTAACAGGAGAGTAGCATCTATATCTTTTTTGTGTGGGTGAGTATCCAAGAAAGATACATTTATGGGCTCTAGGATCAAGTTTTCCCCTATTTTCAACATGAGTGAAGCATGTACATCCAAATACTTTTAGAGGTAGGCTAGTCATGGTATGTGTATTAAAGTAGGTCTCAAGAAGGATTTGTCGAAGTGTTTTAAAATTTAGTGTCTTGGAGGGCATTCGATTGATGAGATATGTTGTAGTGAGTATGGCTTCTACCTAGAAGATTTTAGGTACATTTGAAGTAATCATGAAGGACTTAATTACTACTAAAAGGTGTTTATTCTTTCGTTTAGACACCCCATTTTTTGAGGGTCATTCACACATAAAGTTTGGGGAATAATCTCATATTTTGAAAGGTAACTTCCCAGGATAAAATTAACAAAGTCTTTGGCATTGTCAAATCTTGAGACTTTAATGTTGGTTTGAAATTGGTTTTGAATGAGGGTGTGAAATTTTTGAAATATATGAGTGACTTTAAATTTTTTTCTTCTAGCAAGTACACCCATGTCACAATAGAACTCAAACCATCATGCCCCACTAATATTTTTGACCCCAAAGGGGCCCTAGATGTCACTATGAATGAGTGCAAATAATTATGTTGCCTTGTAATTGTGAAGAGAATAGGAATTTTTAATGTGTTTAGATGACTGGCAAATTTCACACTAAAAATTGAAAATAGTTTTATTGATCAATTAGGGATACATATGCTTTAGATAATTAGGGTTAGGATGTCTAAAACGATAATGCCACAATTTTATTTCATCATTAGTAGAGTTAGTGGACAAGGCTTTCTCCTCCTTTAGCTAGAAGGTAGTAAAGGCCAATGCACTTCCTAGCACTACCAATCATCTTCCTCGACCTCAAATCCTGAAATTATCATTCATTGAGGCAAAAGTTAGTCACACAATGATTATTCCTTGTACATTTACTAACAAATAGCAAGTTGCAAATGAGAGTGGGTACACAAAGAACATTTTTTAAAACCAAATCATTGGACAACTTTACTGTTCTAGGGCTCCCAACTTCAGCTAAGGATCCATTTGCTATTCTTACTACCATTTTTTCAATGCATGGTATAATTTCATCCATGATAGAGACATCTATTATCATGTGATTGAGCCACCAAACCAGTTTTTCAGTATTAAAAACCATGAACATTTTATCTGATTGAGCCACCAAACCAGTCCCAATATTTTTAGAACTGGATTTTTATTGTCCACCAATCATTCTTTGTATTTGTTCTAATTGCTCCTTGATAAGGTTTATGTTTAAGGTTTGTTTTTCCCTCACTGCTTGCCACGTAGCTTCTATTCTCTGTTCTTGGCTTAAATTTCTGATTATTGGGTCTACCATGAAGCTTCCAACACACCTATATTGTGTGGCCAACCTTGCTGCAATGATCACACCAAGGTCATCCACCCTTTTTCTGCTTGTAGTCGCCGTGTGGGGCACTTTAAGTGACCAAGGCAGCTGATTCGCTAACTGGTGGCAGGCCTCCCAACGTTAGTTTCTTCCTGCTTTCTTCCCATTATACAATTGAGAAGGCTCCTCTCAAGGAAGGTAAGCTTCGAACAGCCATAATCCTACCTCTCACTTCTTCAAACTCAGAATTGAGGCCCAAGAGAAATTTGTAGACTCTTTCACTTTCAACAAATTTTTAGAAATGGACAACATTGCAGCTACATGCCCTTCGGTGTACAAGTCAACCTACTACCACAAGGTAATTAGAGCATTAAAATATTGCGTCACCGACAAATTACCTTCCCTTAATTCATGTAACTGCCCTTTTATTTCAAAGAGTGCAACAACGTTCTACAAGGATGAATAACTCTCTTGGCCAGCCTCCGAAATCTCCTTGACTATCTTGTATAGGATGAAGCTTCGGTCGTCCTTAATTGTCATTTAGTTCACCAGCCACGACATGACTTGATTGTTTTCTACAAGCCAAATGTTGTATTTTAGGATCACTGGTGCTAGATGGAGGGATATGGCCTGTGATGTAGCCTTCCTTTACTTGGATGAACGTAAGGAAGCTTTGGGACCACTGGAGGTAATTGTTACCAACCAGTTTGTGCCATGTGATTAGGAGGGTGGATAGTTTGTTTGTCCCCTATGATGAGGAGATGCTGCTACGCAAGTTGGAAGTATCAGATGAGGAGCCATGGCTTTCAACATTCATGGCTTGCATGGTGCTGAAGTTAATCATTTGGCGAGGATGAAGCACTCAGGCTCTAATACCATGTGAAATTCAAAGCTTAATCTCTTTGATTTCTTATTATTTCTGTCAAAGATAGTGCCTCAATTTAAAAGGATATAAAGCTAACAAAATTATCCTATTAGATCCCAAGAAATAGGCTTACTAGTACATGGTAACAGAAAAACATAGTAAACACACTAGTATTCAAACAATGCACACCTATTACATGAGATCATCTCCTATTTATAAACTAATACAAGTCATCTAAGTCCTTTAACAAAATCCTAGCTCCCTCATACTAACAGACTAACAGAATTACCACATTTACAGATAACAACTAAATCTTATCCTGTCTTTGGAGAAAAATAAGGAACAGAAAAAACAACAGAATTATATGATAAAGATGCTAAAACTAAAACAACTAGATAAAGAAAAATAAAAATACAAAAAGGATAGTGCTGCAACTGATGCTCCAAAGGACTAGTGGGCTTCATTGAATAATGGGCCCAAACAGCTTCTTAGGATACGATCTTCAACAAGAAAGAAAGATTTATACCTTTCTTTTAGGACTTAACCCCTTGTTTGAAGAGGTAAGGGGACAAATTATGGCCTTCGGCCATTAACCTCACTAGACAAAGTCTTTACAGAAGTAAAGTGGGAAGAGAGCAAGAAGCATCTAACCAATTCTCAACCTACACAATATACATCAAAATCTTCAGCCTTGGTTGCTAGAGGTACTTCAACCCCAAATCCTAATCAAAAGAAGATAAAGTAGCAAGGAAAACCTTAGTGTGATCATTGTCACAAAGTGGATCACATCAAGGATGTTCGTTGGAAGTTACACAACAAACCACTCCATTGGAAGCCTAGGCAAAAGGGAAGACTCGTGGTTTAATGGTGAGAAATGAAGAGAAACCCGAACCACCAGCTTCTTTTCTGTTCAGCAAGGAACAATGGGAAGCACTACAAAAGGCATTTGGAAATCAAGGAATCAACAGCATAGAAAAAAGTTTTTGGCACTAGTACAATTGCTCAATTAGGTAATTTTCCATCAGCTCTTAATACACGAGTACAAAAACCCTATCATTGGATTATAGACTCAAGAGTCCCTAACCACATAGCTAGTAATTTCTCTCTCTTGAAGAATTTTATACCTTGTACCAACAACCTAGTTGTGAAAACTGCTGATGAGTCAGAGTTATTTGGAAGTTTGACAAATGGAAAAGGCAAGAAAAATGATGTGTTAAAGCACAAGCTATAATCTTGTTTAACTGGGGTGGCCAAATGTTGTTTTTGGGATCTCACCAAATTCCAATCCTAGGAACTAGCTTCACTGTGGACTATCATGAAATTACTTTCGTGGATTTTGAATTCGGATTTAATCCAAGATCCTAACCATTATGATCTCCAGTTCCTCTTCTCCACAAGAGAAGTGCAGCTATCATGAGTCCTCCCCTTACCAAGAAGCTGAGCTTGAAGAATGTTTTGCTGGGCGTCCAGCAGCCTATCAGCTTCTTTAAAGGATTCACTCATGGCCTCGTCAAGGAAGACTCCAGGACGCTATGTACAAGGCTCTTCAAGAATACACACTCCATCATGCTACCCCAACCCACATATTCTGTTTTCTGTAATCACTCTTGTATTATGCTTTTTAACAACAACATCAACAACAACAGGCCTTTTTCCACTAAGTGGGGTCGGCTACATGAATCAAATAACACCATAAAATTCTGTTATGAATATGTTTTTAGATAAACCATTTAAATCTAAATCTTTCTTAACAGTTTTGCCTATAGTTTTTCTTAGTTTTCCTCTACCTCTAATTATTAGACTACTTTCCATTTGTTCTACTCTCTTTATTGGAGCTTTAATAGGTTTTCTCCACACATGTCCAAACCATCTAAGACACAATTTTGCAATCTTTTCCACAATCAATGTGACCCTAACTTTCTCCCTAATGTATTCATTTTTAATGCTATCTTGTTTGGTATATCCGCTCATCCAACGCAACATTCTCATCTCTGCAAAATTGAGCTTATTCTCCTGTTGGTCTTTTATTGCCCAACCCTCAGTTCCATACAATATTGTTGGTTTTATAGCTGTGCAATAAAATTTATCTTTAAACTTGAGTAGTACTCTTCTATCCGTAATAACACCCGAAGTACTCCTCCATTTCATTTACCCAACTTGAATCCGATAGTTTACATCTTTCTTTATTTTCCCATTATGTTATATGATAAACCCAAGATACTTAAATCAAGTGACTTGTATTAGGCTTTTCAAAGAAAAAAAATGCATACACTTAACATGACAACAAACAAGCAGCTAACCTTCTTAGCATTTCTTTAAAGTCTACATTATATCCTGGCACTGACAAGGCCACAAAATGGGTAGCAGAAGTGGGACTATCAGTAACTTTGCCACCACTCATGAGAATTTCATACTGCAATCTCCTCAGAGAAAGTCCCAATAGAACTTTCCAATCTCCTTTCCTTCATGAAAAATTTAAATAATCAGAGAGTTGTTTAGCAAGACACAGAAAAATAACCATCATAGTCCTAAACTGTAAATACTTATATGCTAAGGTAAATAATTCAATTATCTTACAAAGGTGGTAAGAAAGTGTGGAAATAAATGGAGCATCCTTGAAAGTGAGACCACTTATCCTTTGGGCAGTATTTTTTCCTGTAATAGTCAATAGTGCTGACATCTTCTTTCGATCTGCGAATATTCCTTAAGAGCTACAAGAGAAACGAAACAAAGTTAAATCAAAATTTTATTGATGCATGATCAAAGTTCATTTCATTTATTTAAGGAAAAAAAGAAAAGCACAAACAGTCAAGTAATTAAGATGTAAACAAGCCATCTTATGGCATAAGGTCCACACAAAAAGGAAACTGAGATGTTACCCCTATCAGAAAGGATCACATAGTAGGATATCTAACATTATAAAAACCAGCACCAAACATATTAAAATTAAAGGGATAAGAGGCACCAAAGAACATTTGATTTAATTGGAAAAAGTATGCCCCATTTTAACAAAGACAAACTTGACCTTCACCTTCAACTTCCATGTGACTTTTTTCCTAATAGGTAGATACTTTTTAAAGGGCAATAGCTCTTCATTCTTATAAAGCATAACAGACGTAAACAGAGGTATACTTAAAAAAAAAAAAAAGGTGAGGCCAAGAAACTCTCTCCCCTTCATATTATTTTGACATGCAAAGCACCAAATAGAAGCCAAGATAAACTATCCTGGCCAGAGTAATTATCAAATGAACTTGGATTCTCTCCTCTGCTTGCTCCTTATGCTTCCATATTTACCAAACAAAGTACAGCATTTTGAGCTTTTTCCTTTTGGGGGGGGGGGGGGGGGGGCGCCAGAGATTCTAGCTAATGCTATTACCTGCTTGATGTCTGCACAATCCAGATTCAAGTAGTAAGAGTCTGAGAACTCATCAATTTCTTTGTATAACTTCTTCTTTGTGAGTTCAGAAAGGAAGAGAAAGTACCTTTCAAACAAGACCATTGAAAGGAATATACCATCAGAAATGCTTTTAATGAAGCTAAATAAGTCCAGGCTCAATTACGCTACTCACTTTGGCTGTAAGTGGACAAGCTTCTTTTGCGTGCAGCAATCTAATACCCAACTATAATGGATGATATCACCATGACGTTTCGCTGCTTCAAATTTAAAACCTGCCAGAAGACTGTATTAAATATTTGGAAAATAGAACTAGGCCCTTTTGCATGCTTGCATTCACATGAACCTGAACACATGCACATAAAAAGGAGAGAGAGAGAAAAGAGAGAGAGAACCCTTGCTATCCGCCGCAACACAATGGGTGACTGAATTATTCAAGTTCATCGAGAAAGCTCCCCCATTCTCAGCAACCATCTTATGCAAGGAATCAAGAGAATGGGATGGAGGCACATTAACGAAATCTGTATCTGTCAAGGAAAAAATTTATTGCATCCTCAAGACTCCTCAATCCCGTTAGGCACAGGACAACTGATATGGATAATTATTACCAAAAGCTCATAGAATGTCCTCCCTCTTTAGAGAACCTCAGAAAAAAGCATAAAGCAACATAAAATATTTTCATAAATGAAAGGATGTCTTTCCTACTGTTTTAACCACAACAAAAATGCATTTTATTATGAGAAATATTAACACAATGGAGCCTTGAGAGATTGTCATTACATCTTCTGCATATGCATCTGCTCTGTTAGAACTCAACAAGCATTTGGTTAAATACAGAGTGGGAAAAATAGATGAGCACATTCAAGTTAAAATTATTGGAAAAAAAGAATAGAGGAGAGAATATATAGAACGAAATATTTTCTAAAACACATCACAAGAAAAAATTTCAGCAATAGGGACAAATCATAGGTAACATGCTAAACTCCCTAGGATACAAAACATCATATTTGAGAATATTAACGAGCCCCCCTTAACATTGGAAACATCAGTCTGAATTAAATGAGAAGGAACAATGGACATGTTTTTCTTTTCTCCCCTTCTAGAGGATTTCATGCGTTTTGATTTACTATCCTGCTTGCCACCATATTCTGTAACCCCCTTTGTGGTGCCATTGCTGGAATGCACTAGTTCTATAAATGCTGCAAAATCAGAAGAGATGAAATCAACCTTAAGTATAATGTGAGTCACATTTAAATCAACACCATCTATTTAACACACTTGAAGGAAAAAGAAATTAAATAGAGAAGATTAAGCTGTTATATTGATCATGATTAGAGCCTAATACCAAGGAACAATTGATGCAATGTACTTACATTGCACATCAAGACATTCATACCAGGGCTTGTCATATCTCACCCTGTCAATTCGAGGAAATCTCAGACTGTAAGGTGCAGCAAATACCTGCAAATGCAACCATTCAAATGAAAACTATGCAACTTAGGAAATAAGGAAATATAGCCTGCAATCCTTGCAGTTACCAAAAGACATGACATCTAACACACCTCAGATTCTATAGTTCGAATATCACTGGTTATAGAGAGAATTATTGATCTGCATGAGAGAGGTAAATATTGATCAACATTGACAGTGCAAGCAATATTTACTTCAGACATTAAGATGAATATATTTACTTGTCAGGGCTATCAATCCACACATCAGGCCGTTCTTTTGAATGATTAGTAACTTCATAAAAACTTGGAGGCCTCTTCTTTGGGTATTCGTACTTCCTAACACCCCCAAAAAAAAAATCCACTGTAACATTAAGATAATTGATAAATTACACCTTCAATCTTCAACCACATTATTTTGTTTAAACATAGCATACAAGACAACCTACATGAACAAGCATACCTGACCTAATAGTACTTTGAAACATCACATAAATGTCTAATACAGCCTTTTTCTAGCAGCACTTTTCTCAAATTTCCAGGAAATGGATCATGGAATTAGCCGGGATGAATTTCATTCACCTCATTAGACATTTTCACCAACATATATCTTACCTGAAATATGGTTTCAATTTGGTTACTACAGCATCAAGCTCATCATCAGAAAGTCCAGTACCAACTCTACAAAAGGAGATAAATCTGCAATGAAAAGAAACACCTGATTATAACCATCTATAGATCACTATGCACATAATTCAAAAAAAGCTAGGTTTAATATATCATAGTTCTCCAAATTACAAGGAAAAGAATGTAATGTGGGAAATTCTATTTGTGGTTCATTAATACTTAGTTTACTTGACTTTCAGGTATTGTTGGTATTGTCTTAGTGACAATGGGTATATATTTAAGTTCTGATATGTTCATACAAAAAATTAGTTTAGCATATCCAGAATAAAAAACTTAACCTTTCAGAAGTAAGCAAGCAAATACTATCACATAATTCAGAAGAGATTTAGGTAGGAAAAACTCAGACCATATCCATAATTCCATACATTAAACCAAATACTTTTCTCTCTTCCCTATCATTAACTGTGCAGAAATAAGTTAAAAGTTTGAACTTTTAACTACAACCTTAAAAGGCTTTTTCATGTTTGTAAAGGAAAAAGAGAGAGAATAAGATAGTATGTTTAAAAAAAAAAAATCAAATGTCAACTAAAATGTGCCCAGATGGTTCAAGAATGTAACAACTGACAAGAACTATCCACATGCAGCAGATCTCATATGTTCTAAACAACTGATCCTAAAGCAAGAGGAATGATGACCAGGAAAAACCACTTAAACTTGTGCAGCAGAAGTACATTATATTTTTGAAAAATTCATACCTCTTGGCATGCGAATTTAGAGGGGGACGCTCTGCAAGACCCATCAAGAATTGAGCAACCTGAAATGAGAAGCACAGCCCTATAATTTCATATACAGGAATAGAATGGTAAAAAGTTAACTGATAGGGAGAAATGACCAAACCTCCCCTCCTCTTCGTCCAGAGCCATAATAACCACCTTCACAGTCAAAACAACACAGTCAAATTAGCCATGTCAAGAACAGGCTGTTCTAGAGTGTATAGAAGTTTAGAAAGAAAATCATATACCTATGATAAGTGCATCCAAATCAGAACCAGCTTGTATGTACTCAGGCTTCAATTTCATCCACTTTCCACTACGGTCGCTAGGTTCCCATTTGGAACCAAGGTCTTTCAGAACAATTCCCTCATCTCTGAATGAAGGAGAAAACTAAAAGCACTTTACAAGAAGCACATGCAATATGTGTGTGCATGGGTGTGTCAAAGTAGAACCAGAGAAAAAATATAAGCCATCTACACAAGACTATTAATGAAAAGCTAACTATTATATTCAACAACACAAGAAGCTACCATTACCTTTAGATTTCTACAACTTGATAATACAAGAACAGGTTATATATGAAATATGCATACATACAGATATAAACAACATAGATTGATGTTGAAATTCAGAATTAAAGCAACATAGAGAGCAGAGTTTACAGGCTTAAGACAAACTCCACTAATTAGTCTTGTATACTTCTCTTATTTTATATTTGTAATAGTCTGGAAAAGAAGTTTAACTACAAGATAAGCTCCCAGAGATAAAGATGAATTGCAAAGAAATCTGAAGATATCTAACTTCCTTATCTATATAATAAACTAGAGAGTAATCCGAAAAGAAGACTCCAAGACAGTAACAAACTCCTAACAAATAAACTCTATGATCCCTTGATAATAATGAACTTATACTCCATGATGAGTTCCACTTAGATAAGTTTCTCAGCACTCCCCCTCAAGCTGAAGAACATTCAAACTCCAGTTTTTTTTTGTTTTTGGATTTAAAAAAAAAAAAAAGAATTATATTAAGAGAGAAGAAAGACACAAAAGAGGAGGAATAGGTATCCTCCCAAGAAAAACAAAATTACTGAGCAAGAAAACAAAAAAATTGGAAAAAGAAAGTTAAACATGCAACAATGCTACCCAGTCCCTCTGTATCTCCAAAAGAGAAACTCCTTTATTCCAACAAAAAAAAGGAAAAAAAAAAAAAAAGCAGAACACCACAAAGAAGCTATACACAGAATCCTTGCCCAAAGGCAACCCAGAGACAGAGAAAAAACCCTAGTGGTATTCAACATTAATGCCTTCAAAAGCACTCTTTTCCAAGTTCACCTTCACCTTAAGACCAAAAATATCCTCAAAAATTCTAAGAACACTAAAGGTATTCAACAAACTATCCCTATCTTGTTCCAGGAAAAGAATAGTATCATCTGCAAACCAAAGATGGAACACTACAATCTCTTCTATTCCTCCTCGCAAACCCCTTATAAGGTCTTTATCAACTGCCCTTGCAACCATCCTATTAAGCACATCCACCACAATGGTAAACAAAAAAGGGCACATGGAATCCACTTGCCTCACTCCTCTTTGCCAACAAAACCAAGACTTTAGTTCACCATTCACAATCACAGAGAAGGTTGTAGAGTAAAGGCAACCTGAAATCCAATTTCTCCATTTCGTAGTGAAGTCTTTTCAATGAAAGACTTTGTCAAGAAAACTCCAACCAACTTGGCCATATGCCTTCTCAAAGTCCAACTTCAAAACCAAACCAGCATTTCTTCTTAGTTTAACATCATGAAGAACCTCATTAGTTATTAATGCTGCATCAAAAATTTGCCTACCGGAGATGAATGCACTCCAATTTTGTGAAATAGTACTTGAAAATACTTTGTTCAACCAAACAGACAAAACTTGGGTGATAAGCTTATAGACTAATGGGCCTATAAATATTGATCATATTCACACTTGCAGAAGGAGGCGTGAACAAGGGAAAGAAGAGGAAAGCAGGAGGAATAAAATGAAGGTATATTCTAGAAGAATCAAAATAAGTGAGGGTGGAAGTGGAGGAGAGGGAATTTTTTTAAAAGAAAAAAACTGACAAGCAGTTAAGGAAGTTATGCAAAATGGACCCTTTGTAGTATACACAGGATACAATTGGATTAAAAAAAAAAAAAAGACTAAAGAACTTCCAACATTGGAAGCTTCTTTCTTCAGCTTCCAATGTTGGACGCTGCTTCAATTCACACCCCTTAGTATATCTCTCTCCAACTGCACACCATGCATTTACCCCCTAAATGCAAAAGATCTAGATTGCAAGTTATTGGGTGAGTAGGGAGAGAGTGGAAGTTACTGGTTATTTGGGGGGAAGGAGTTTAAGAAAAAGGTGGAAAAACATGGTTTGAGAATAGTAATACCTAGTAACTACCACTTTTTGAGTCTAAATTTTACCCTCAGAGTAATACCTAGAAGTCTTCTGAGTCTAGATCCAAGTGAATTCCTTGTTACAAAGGACTCCAAAAATCTGGTATATTGACCAGCCAATCTTGTTCATCACAAAAAACACACTGATACAGAATTACCAATCACCCTCTTATAGCTCAGGGTAGTTGGTTAGCAATTTCCAAGTAGTTACACAACTACTACTTGCTTCATCTAATTAGTTATTAACTAACTAATGGACTTTATATTCTAACTTCTACTAATACTCAATTACAACTAATACAATGCCACGTAACAATTACAACCCTCCTAAGAAAGATATCCTTGTCTACAAGGATTAGTTGGGGTTGCCACAGTGCTGAAATTTGGAAATTGCTCTTGGACGGCCAGTAATGGTACCACGTAGCATCTTCTGGACCAACATCCTTCCATTGAATTTAAACCCGAGTGACAGGCAAATTTCCTTTATGAACCACCTTCCTTGCCCAAATCTTTTCAGGCTCCACCATAAATTGCCCAAGGTTGTCCACTTTGGTAAATCTGTAGTAGCCACAGTCTTATTTCCCTTGTGTTGTTTCAGCAAGGAAACAAGAAACAGAGGGTGGACCTTGGAATTCTCAGGTAACCCCAATTTGTAGGCTACTTCTCCAATCCTTTGCAAAATTTGATAGGGCCCAAAATATCTAGTTGCTAGCTTGTGAAGAGAACTGTTGTTAAGTGTGTTTCTCCAAAAAAGGTGCAGCTTAACATACACCAAATCTCCTATTGAAAACTCCTGCTCAGTCCTCCCTTTGTTTGCATTTTGCACGATATGATTTTAAGCCTCTGTAAATGATGTCTAATGGATTGAATGATGGCTTCCCTTTCTCTAAGATTACTGTCCAAGAACTAGTTGGGTGAATCACCAACCATGTAGGGCATGTGAATTAGGGGAGGGATCCTATATACAAATTCAAAGGGAGTAATCCCAATAGATGAATGGAAGGCTGTATTATACCACAATTCAACTAATGACAACCACTTGAGACATTGCTTTGGATGATCACCAACCATGTATCTCAAGTAACATTCAAGACATCTATTAAGTACCTCTATTTGTCCATCTGTTTTAAGACATTAAGCTGATGAATAATGGAGTTTCACCTTATGCAACCTGAATAACTCTCCAAAACTTCCCACAAAAAATAAGATCCCTATCTGTAACAATTGTCTTAAGGAAACCATTAAGTTTCACAATATTGTCCACAAAGACCTTAGCCACATCCACTGCTGGAAATGGGTGTCGTAAAGCTACAAAATGGGCTGCCTTGCTCAATTTATCTACTACAACCAAAATTACACACTTGTTATAGGATTTAGGAAGTCCCCCAATGAAACCCATTGCTAAATTTGTCCAAATGACAAATGGAATAGGCAAGGGTAGAAGTAGTCCTAGACTTGCCACAATCTCAATCTTAAATGTTTAACACACTTGGCATTCCCTTATGCAATTCCTTACTTCTTTCTCAATTCCCTTCTAGTAAAACATTGCTGCTAACCTCTTGTAAGTAGATGTAAGTCCTGAGTGCCCACCAAAAGAACTACCATGAAAATTTTGCAATAGATCTCTTCTCAACTTTGGATCTATCCCTACCACCATCTTTCCTTTTCTTTTTAGAGTTTGATGGCTCCAAGAATATTTAGGAAAAGAATCAGGGTTCTGTTGAATATGAGAATTTTAAGCCTCTCATCTTCTTTCCAAGAATCTCTAACCCAATTATGCAAGCTTGAGAAAATTGTAGTTACGGCCATACACGTTTTAGCAAGTGGATCTACTTCCCTCCTTGATAATGCATCAGCCACCACATTCTCCTTCTCTTTCCTATAAAGTATTTCATAATCCAAGCCCCAAAGTTTATGCACCCACTTGTGTTGATCAGGAGAGACCACTTTTTGCTCTAGTAAAAACTTAAGAGCTAAATGATCCATTTTAATAATGAAGTGAAGGCTTTGCACATACTGTCTCCATTATTTGCTGTAATAATACTACTCCTATGCCCAAATTGGAAGCATCTGTTACAAATACAGATAGTTGAGAAAAGTCAGGTAAAGACAATATCAGAGGGAAACCAATTGTCTTCTTAAGTTGCTGAAAAGCTGTTTCAGCTTCTGCCCCCCACACAAAGCCTCCATTCTTCTTTAACAATTCAATTAACAACTTGCATATTGACGCATAATTCTTCATGAATTTTTTATAACAGCCTGTGAGGCCAAGAAAACCCCTCAAGGCTTTGATTGATTTTGATGCAGGCCAATTAATCATAGCTTCAATCTTTTTGGGGTATGCTTCCACTCCTTTCTCTGAAATTAGATGCCCTAGGTAGTCAACTTGTCTTGCGCCAAAGGTGCATTTATGGTTTTTGCCAAACAATGGGCTTGTTTGATTTCTTGTTTTCAAAATAGTTTTCTATTTTTAAAAACATAAAAACTTGTTTGATAATGTGTTTTTAATGAAGTGATTTGTAAAACAAAAAAATAGAATTTTGTTTTCGGAAACAGAAAAATCAGAACATTTTTTAGATGTTTTGTAACTTTTGTTCTGCAGAATAAAAAAAAACAGAAAACAACTATTTTTCAAAATAATGATTCAAACAGATTTTTTAATTTTTTTGTTCTCAAATTTTGTTTTAAAAAACATCTGTTTAGAAAACATTAAAACAAAAACAAAATCAAACAGGCCCAATGTGTTTTCCTTCAAAATTTGCAGTGTTTCTAGGATGTTGCATATGGTCCAATCATGACTTACCATAGATGAATATGTCATCAAAAAACACCCGTATGTACTTTTTGAGGTATCGTTTGAGGTATGGTTTGAAACCCATGTTCATGAAGCCCTAAAATGTTGCTAGAGCACTAGTCAATCCGAAGGATGTCACTAGGAATTCATACAACCCCTCGTGTGTTCTAACATTTTTTTGTGAACATCCCCTTGGCTTATCCTTATTTGATGACAACCAATTTGCAGATCCAATTTTGAAAAGTAACTTGCTCCATGTAATTTGTCAAGAAGTTCCTCTATAACTGGGATTGGGAACTTATTCTTGATTGTTTGGTTATTCAACTTCCTATAAGCTACACAAAATCTCCAAGACCTGTCCTTTTTAACCAAAACAACCGGAGGTGCAAATGAACTACAACTTGGCCTTATTTTCCATTATCCAGCATTTCCTTCACTAGTTCTTTCATTGCTGTCTTCTGTGCTGGCCCATATCTATAAGGTCTCAAACTTATAGGCTGCTCTTCTTTGAGATGAATTTGATGATCCAAGGCCCTTGTAGGTGGAAGGTTCTTAGTTACTTGAAACACTTCTAAGAATTCTTCTAATGAGGTTGCCAATTCCGCTTCCTGCTCTCGTTTATTCCTTCCACATCTCAACTTGATTTCTGAATTTTCTTCACAGCCAGTAGCATTCACTTGTATCACAAACACTTCTGTTGCATTGAGAACCTGTTTGCCCTTAGCAAAGCCATCCTGTAACACCACTTAATGATTGTCAATCCCCTGTATTTCATACAGTTTCCCTTCCATTGTAAAACTTATGAAATGTTGCTGGAGATCCAGAATTGTCATTCCCAACTTAGCCAACCATTGGGCACCCAAAATCATGTCATACCCTTTCAAATTCATTAGTAGAAAATAAAGAGTGAAGAGTGAAGCCAGACGCTAGAGAATGAAAATGAAGAAGAAATTATAGGAAATTAGAAAACAAGAAAAGAGAGAGAAAAAGAAGAAAAGGAGAAGAAAGAGTGAGTAACTATCCAGTGGCTGCAGCAATTGTATGTGACAGAAGATGGTGCCAATGGAGACAAAAGAGTGCTGAAAGACAGAGAAGAGCGGAAGGCTGGTGATCTTCAGCCTCAAACGTGTTTTAAATGAAGGGCTTGACCCTTTTTCACATAGTGCATGCTACAGCCATGAAAAATAGTGCATGTAGTGTAGCCATAGCCACACTACAGATAAATGGCAATGCCACACCAGTGGCATTGCACCATCCTTCAAGGCAGTGTGCTACATGCTATAGCCTGCTATTAATAACTACTCAAAAAAATACATAAATGATTACTAGATTGCATACAGAATGGAAAGGTGTTTGCACCCAGGCAGTTGATGAGGTAAAAAAAAAAAAGACCTGCCCCAACAATTTATTTAACAGCCAAAGAGACAGATCGAGAAATTCTGAATTGCTAAAAGGAAGAAGGAAAAAGAAGAGACCTAACTCTTAGATCCAATTACATCTAGATTACAGAAAATCTCCTTAACCTCCTCTCTTATATTTAAGTCTAGTATCTTTAATTCTGGTACTTACAAACATGTACACAGCACAGGAAAGAGAAGTGGTAAAGACAATTGGTTTATCATAAATGTCCAAAGGTATGGGGTAAATGCTCAATACTATTGGAAATCACATTTAACATATGATTATTTATTGCAAATTACATTTAACATGTGACCATTCTTAGGCTTCAATACCTTTATTTATTTCCTTATTTTGAGGATTTGAAGCCTTTATTTGCTATTTTATTTTGCTAATTGGGTCGACATTTTATTTCCTTTTTTATGCAATTGTAATCAGAGCTTAACTAGGTCTTTTATTATGCATTTATTTCTCTATTTTTTCTTTTCCTAAAGGGTGTGAAGCTGTCCAGCCTTCTTTATATATTGTACCTCTGTTTCAAACTCGAAAAATAAGAGAATCAGAGTATTAATCTCTAAATTCCTTCATAGTATCAGAGCCCTCATAGCCTCATCACCCCATATGACCAAATACAATTAAACAATGGTGACAAACACAGAGAAAGGTAATTCTATCCACAAAATTGCCACCCCAAACAGCCATGGGGTATGCGAAACAACTCTAACACTAATAATCATAGGGCAAACCATGGTGTTAAACATCAAGAAGAAACCACTGAAATCACCATCTCAACCAATTTAGAGTGAGCAAAACTAGCCCAACTTCTATCATAGGGCAAACCATGGCGTTAAAGACCAAGAAGAAAAACCACTGAAATCGCCATTTTAACCAATTTTGGAGTGAACGAACTACCACAACTCTTATCACAAGGCATTGTCTTCAAAAGATGCTTGGCAATCAACCATCATCTTCATTTAAATGTGTTATAGGGATTGGAAATATTGCTCAATCAAGTAATTTTTTTGTAGCTTTAAACTCTCGATCCTTGAAAAATGATACCTAGATAGCAGATTCTAGAGCCACTGATCATATGATGGGACTTGGCATCTAAAAGGAAAATTGGCAATACTAACTCCAAGCTATTCCCAACTTGAGGGAGAGTATTAAAAAATCATATTTAACATGTGATTATTCTCAGGTTTTAATGCCTTTATCTATTTCCTTATTTTAAGGCTTTGACACCTTTATTTTTTTCCTTATTTTGCCAATTGGGTTAACATTTTTTTCTTTTTTATGCGACTATAATTAGACCTTAATTAGGTATTTTATTATAAATTATTTCTCTATTTTTTTTCCTTTTCTTGAAGGGTGTGGAACTGTCCACCCTCTCTATCTATTGTATCTCTAATTCAAACTTGAAGAAAAAGAGAATTAGAGCATTAATCTCTGAATTCCTTTGAATACAAATATAAGACCTTTCTCTAAATGCTCGTGCTCCATAGATCCTAATTAACCATCCAACCATAAACTATCAACATCCCCTCAGCATGCTATGATTCAAAAAGTGCTCTACCCCTCATTAAACCCAACTTCAGTCCTGCTAAATATCTAACTACCCTTCCTGCCATCTAATATTTGCAGCTACCAGACAGCTATCAAGTTAGATGTTTAAGACTTTCTAAACTCTCCTACTTCACACTGTCTATGATCAAGTCAGAAAAAAACCGAGATTTTGAAAAAGAAATAACAGAATGCTGCTTCAAATATCCTCATATAGTCTAAGATGCAAAGAAGAATGAGGTTTTTTGCTGACCTATTCTCAATAATTTCTTTGAAAAATCTCTCAACTTCATCCACATTACGAGCAATAAATGACCAACAAGGTTCCCCTACATAACAGCATGGTTGAGAGGACCAATCTATACATTAACATGTAGCAAAGTTACAAATTTACGTGAATATATGCTAAGTCATTGCATTAATCAATAGAGCATGTGAAAATTTGCAAAATATGGAGAACAAGCAGTTATTAGTTTTATGGGTAACCCAATTTATGTATCAGATGAACAGTTACTCACCTGAAGAGGGAGAAAAACCTTCCCAAAGAGTGCAAAATAGAAAAATTAATTTCTGAAAGAATCTTACCAGAGGGACAACTAGTGTTGAGACCACCATTAGGTATTAAAATTTCGAAACTACCCTTTAAGGGCCTCACGACTTTACAGAGAAGCTCATGTCTTTCCTTCAAGCTCTGGTGAATTACACTTGTATCTCCAACATAAAGGATATCAAATGCAACGTCTAGCCAATCTTAAGTCAAGGGATACAGATATAAACTTGAATCCCTTCTTGCATAAGCAAATTCCCATAACTGACAAAATTAGATACCCATTCTCCCATTGTCACCCAACCCACAAAAATACCCTTGAAAGCTGAATTGAAATGTTGAACTCTTCAAGGATACAGCATAACTGCATCAGGGAGAAAATGAAAGGACTAAGAAAAAGTTAAACTTCAACTTATTCATTTCTAATACAAAAGAAAAATAACAAGATCCAAAAACAAAAACCTGTCTATCACTATCAAGCCCGTCCCTTGCTGCCTTAGCTGTGAATGACAGAAAAAATCATAAAAAGAAAATGCTATGGAAAATGAAAGCTATAAGATGAAAAGGGATGAAAAAATTTGACTAAGCCAGACAACAGTAAGTACCTATTTCCTGATTTGAACCAAATTCAGCAAAACGGTTCAAGGATTTATCCCAAACCAACATTTCACCATCAAGAATACACCTAAATAAGATCATAAGGCAAAAACAAATTAAAAAAGAAGATAAGCTAATCAAATGAAAAGTATATTGTTTCCTCACACTCGGATGACATAGACATAATATTAGTTAAGGATATGCTTCACAAATAAGTGTATACTGAACTCAAGTAACAATGTTATAATAAACTTTTTCTTTCATTCTTTTTTTTTTTTTCTCTTTCTATTTTTGAGGGAAAAAAATTATTAATCGGAAAGGAAGGAAAAATACAGAAACCCAGGATAAGGTGTCCACCAAAGAAAAACAAAAAGGAAACAAAAAAAAAACTTGCATATTCTACTGAGTTGAAATCCCGTGTTATATATCCTTTCTGAATACATTCTCTTAAAAGTTGTTGCTGTCTTAACAGAAACTGAGAAAAAGTGTGCATTCCTGCCAATGCCTTATTGATACGTGATGGAAACCTAAGCAAGCATGGGAACCCACCCTTAAAAACCAGCTTTTAAGAGCAAAGAACCACGCCACTTAAATATTACATGAATTACTTGTGGCTACCTGATAAGTGCTAATTTTTATATATTTTTATCCACATTTATTATTGTTTTTAATGATTAATTTGAGCTTAAATGAATTTATTATACAATATTTGAATTTTTCGTCAATTTTGGAAAATAATATAATTTTGCATTAATTAGGAGAATTTTTGGGTTTAAATTGATAATATTTTTTTTTCCATATTTCTTTGATGGGTTGAATATTTCCAATCTTTAAAATATTTATTAAATTTGTGCAGATTTTTGGAGATGAATTAGGAATCAATGATGAAGACAATTTTGGGCAAATGAATTGAAGATTTAAAGTGAAATCAAGGGTCAAGATTGGAGCAAAATTTTTATTTTTATTAATTTCTTGATGATGGCATTTTTGTAAATAAGTTATTAGGTTTAATTTTGTTTTCTTGTGGGAAGGGAGTAGGGACGCCGAAAAGGGAAAAGGGAGAATTGTTGCTTTGACTTTTCTTGCCTTCGTACTACACGCAGAGACGCTTGGGAGAGGATTGGCTGCTTCTTCATTTTATTTCTTCGATTTTTCCAGATTGGAGATGGGGAAGCGCGCCTGGACCAGGAGGGACGAATTGCTGCTCTTCATATATTTCATTGGCTTTTCAGACTTCAGACGAAGGCGCCAAGAGAACGAGCTGCTGCTTCATTCACTCATTTTCGGACTACACAGGAGAGGCGTGCTTGGAGGGACGATTTGGCTGATTCATTCATTGGCTTTTCTGGACGTGACGCAGAGACACCAAGAGTCACCATCACCCATTTCTTTCCTCTCTCTAACACGTCTCCCTCCCAACTGAACCACCATCATCCATTTATTTTCCTTCATCATCTCTTCATGGCAGAGAGCTTGAAAGAGTTGAGAAGAACAAAATTCATGGAAGCTTAAAGAAGGGTGGCACCAAGGTGAAGCATGGAGGAGGAAGGCTTAAGCTCTTGAATTAAATGGATTGAAGACCATTGGGGAGTTCTTTTCTTCCAACCTTTTCCTCTTTCAATTTCAAGAACTTAGGGATCTTCTAGTTTTAGGAATTTCTATGTAGATTTAATGTTGAGACCTAGTTTTAGGTTGGACAATGATTTTATTTTGGATTGTAATTGGAATTGGTGTTATTTGGAATTGGAATTATGTTTTGTAGCTGCTGGAATTTTGGTTTCTAGACCTTATAATGTTGATTAGATTGATGTTTGAGTTCTCTTGCATTGATTTGATTAATATTATGATTTTAATTGCATATCTTAGTCTTTTGCGCTACTTGATTGTTGAATTGGGTAGTATAATTACTTAATTGTTCAATTAGGTAATTAAAACCAAATTTTCCAGAATTAATTGAATCAAATTGTTGAAGGATTGGATGAATTTAATTTGCTTAATTACTTGCAAATTACTTGCAAATTAGCTAAGGGTTTCCTAGTTAAGTAAATTGATGTGCATTTGAGCCTAGGGTTTTCTATCCTAGGATTAAGTTAATTAAATTCATTGGTCTACTGTCTAATTACTCCTCTTGGTCTCAATTAATTTTTGGTGAGTGATGAGAGCCGGAATCTCCTTGCAAAGCTTTGGTTGCCCCTTGTTTGTTCTTTGCATTTTCACAATCACTTTAATTTCAAATTAGAGCAATCTAGTTTAATTACTTGTTTAGTTTTTTTCTCTTTTAGTTGAAATTTAATTTCTTAATTCAAAACCCTCCATTTGCATGCATTTAGTTCAATTAATTTTGCATTTAGCATAGATATAGTTTTCTAGAATTTGCATAATATTTTAAGCATCAAATAATCACCTAAAATCAATCTAACTAACCCCTAAATTGCTCCTTGGAAAGAATGACCTAGGGTTGACCTATACTATATTAAATCAATTTTAGTTTAATTGAGTGTTTAAGCAACTAAGGCATCATCACTACCTAATTTAAGACTCCAATATGTTAGGGTTTAATGCCGCCTTAAGTATCTTTTGTAATTATGATGTTCTGTGTTTGGAAGTAGAATTAGGATACATGCATGAAGAAAAGAAAAAAATTGAGAGAAATGACAGCAGATAAACTTTTGGTAAAAAAACAAAAACTTAACATAAATATCTACCTGTCAACAAGAATATTTTGTACTGTGATGTCTGACATTGCATGTTGATATTCTGAATGGTCAAGAAAATTCCTGCAATAGTGAATCAATCAACTTAATATATATATATATATATACACCTACTAAGGAAAAAAAAAGGTAAATAAAACATAATTGCATAACAATACAACATTTCCTGAGAAGACCAAAGCAAATGGAAAAAACCACAAAATAATTTTGACAGATCATAGCATATTACTGTCACCAGGTAGCTTCTTCAACATATTAAAGAATGTAATAATTTATCAATCAATGTTATGACTTAAAAGTGAGAAATAAAAGAAAGAACAGATAGAGAAAGCCAGGGGGAGGAATCCTCGTGAGGCAAAAAGTACAAATTCAGAAGGACAAAAATCAGGAAAATCAGTTTATATTTGTGTGTGTGCATGCATGCACTTGCCTTGAGAAGAAATGTATATCCGTTCCATTTTTATGAATTTGTATTCGATCACCATCAAATTTGCACTCGACAACAACTTCCTTACCATGAAGCTAATTAAAATGAGGAGAAGGCATTAGACAGATATAAGTAAACAAATATCAAAGTAACAAATAAACTTTGCAAATAATCATGCATTTTGATACATCACATCAAGCCATTTGATATAGTTATCATATTAGCTCCTCTTTCTCTGCTAAAAGCCACCTTAGACAGAAGAATGCATAATGTTAGCAGATAATCTAAGGTGAAATGGTGGTCATTGTCAATTGGTGTCATAGTATAAGAAAGACAAGGAAGCGGAATGGAGTTTGACAAGGAAGTGGGAAAGGAAATGCTTTGCCGGAATTGAAAGCTTGGCTGGAGATAATCTATGGGCCAGCCCAGTGACCTCTCCCTGCCTTTTTTTATCCACTGTAGGATGCTAGTTTCCATTAGTTTCAGAGGTGAAGATATAAAAGGAAATTCACCATGTCTTTCCCTGTAAAGTGGATCCATAGTTTCCTTCATACACCTTATGTATTTTAGGAAATATAATTAAAAGGCCTAGTGAAACAAACCTTTTTCCACGCTTCAGTTGCATCAGCAACTCTCTTTGCTAGTTGAGGGCGCACCGGTTTTCCAACTTCAATATCCTGTGGACAAGGAACAGAAAATTTGGGGCTTGTTTGATTTTATTTTTGTTATTGATTTTACATACAGATTTGCACCACAATTTAAGTAAACAGTTTCAAAGAACTAAAAAGCTAACAAATCCATTTAGAGAATTTATTCTGATGATGATTCTGAAAGCTAAGAAAACTGAAGATTCATCTGGATAGTTGGTCTCTAAAACAAGTTTTTTTTTTTAAATTAAAAAAATCTCATCAGAGACCTATGATGGAAATGAATATTAAAGGCTGAAAGTAATGCAATCCACAATTACCATAATTCCATTAATGAATCCTTCTAATTACTAATATGCTATCATAAAAATAAATCTTCTCAAAAACAGTTTTTGAGAACAGTTATAGTTCTCAAATTTTTTATTTTTAAAACAACAGTGCAGAAAAAATTACTTTAAAAAAACCATTCCCAAACATGTTTTATTAATTTAAAAACATAAAAAAAAAAATGTTTTTGAAAACATAAGCCAAACAGATCCTTAACTTTTTAAACCTGTTTACATAATGCGTAGATAAATAGCAGTGTGCAGAATGTATGAACCCCACCCCAAAAAAAAAAGGGGTAAAAAATAACTATTAAAGAATGACAACACAGTCTTCAGAATATATAAGTTAATAAATAAACCAAAATACTCCCTCCAATCCAAAATATAAAGTCACCCAGGGAGAAAAATTTTGATCCAAAATGTAAGTCACCTGTCAATGATTGTTACTTTCTTTCCCATAATATCCTTCATTTAATGGCAATAGCTGTGTTAGAAACCCTTCATTTAATGGCAACAACTGCGGTGGCAACAGGAGCAAGGCTAGAAAGACATGGTAATATTTGAAAAGTTTAAGAATGTAACTAATTTTTCTTAAGAAGCGTAAATCTATTAAAAATGACTTATATTTTGGACCAGAAGGAGTATAAATTAAGGAAAAAAGCATAATGGCCAAGACTTGACATGCACATGCATTCTAGATAGTTTGTCAATTGATGTATTATGTTATTTTTAGCTGGCCAACATAATTTGGTGTTAAATTTACTTTTATTTAAAATATAACAAGAGAAAATATATATATTAGAAAAGCTAAGATTTCCGGAAATCAAAATCACAACCAACCTGACGCTTATGACGTTGATTCCGATCCTTTAGCTTTTCACAAACTAATTTTAAGTCACAAGTTACATTAAACAAGTCTTCAGCATCTGGATGGAATTCATGGAAAATGCTTTTTTCACTAATTCCAAGCTTTAGATCTGCATAAGAATGTTAAGTCATGTTGAAAACATATATAAGGTATAGAAGTTAATTCGACAGCATAAAAAGAAAGACACCTTTGAGGATTATCATGATAATCCACTTCATTTCTTGTGCATTTGTCTTATGGATAAGGGTAGAAAGAACTGAAATCTTCTCAGCCCTGTAACAATGGTCAAGCCACACAAGAACCACATTAAAAAACTACCATAAACAATGATGAAGACAGACACTAAGAACCAGATAGAATATTTTAAAATCATATAATAAACTTAAAGGAAGATCCAACATGTTAGATACAAGAACAAGGGGACAAGATCTTCAGGTTAAACATACTGCAAGATTTTATTATGTATTGTATAACAAAAGTAAAAGCTTTATAAAATAGAGCAACTAATAAAATATCTGATTTTAAACTAGTAACTAGCATCATGGCCAGCAAAAATATAGAAACGTTGCTCAATCCCATCTACAGCTTGTCAAGAAACTACAGATTCTAGTAGAAAATAAAACTGTTTATGTAGAATCTACAATAAATGGCTTTACCCCTTCTTTGGCATCACTAAGTAAACATTGATCACCTAAATAAACTCAAAGTCAAAAGACAATCCTGTCACCATAGATACTAACAAACTTGACCATTTTATTTCATGCCTCATCGCCACTTCAAGGTTCAGCAGCAAGGAGATTACGGAAAAACCAACAGTCCCCCCCCCCCCCCCCCCCCCCCCCCGGTTTTCCTTCTCTTTTCTTCATCCTTTTAAGTGGATGGGGGTATGTGAGGGGAGGATGGGGAGAATGATATCATCTTGTCAATTGAGAAGAAACTTAACCAGTCAGATCTCCTAACATTTCGGTGTCTCAGAAAGCACTCCTGGGTTGATTGATGTTGGACTATCTGGATGGAATGAAAAACTTTCCAAAATCCTGGATTCTCACTGGGAGGATTGAAGATATTTTCATGCAACATCTATTTCCTTGATGTCTATTTATCTTTCCCATTAACTGGTTCTTTTTTGGCTATTAGATGATGTGACATGATATAAGCATCAGCGATCAACTTATCATGGATTATGACACCTTTGGCTTCCAAACAAAAACACTCAAAATCAAGGGACTAATGAAAGATATTTAGAAATGTCTAAAACCCAGTTAGTAGTCATAGACAATGATAAAGTATAGAAATAATTATATGGTAAACCTGTTTTCACTTGAAGCTAGTTTATCAAGCAACTCATTTAACTCCCTTATTGTTAATCTGCCAGACGCCAGCCCTTGCCTACGCTGCAGCACCTGTCTCTCAAAGAAGAATGTGATATTGGAAACATTTTTTTTTTTGGGGACCAAAGTATCAAAACTCCTAAATGCAAGTCAAACAACATGATGGTACATAAAACATACCATAACCTCTATTATTAGTTACCTATGTCTCACCTAATATTATGTTCTGAGAACTATACTTTAATCCCAGTAATAGAATATAACACCCCAACTTACCAAGGCCCCTAACAATAGACTCCTCAAGGTTAAAAGAATGTGAGGCATGATTTAAGTACAGATGTCGAGTGGCAAACAAGCAGAAACCCTGAAAGCCACTAACTCAAAGGAGGAACATAAATATCGAGTAAATACCACCTGAGAACCTAAGATACAGCGCAAACTCCCAACTTGGAAACAACCACGGGTTCCGATAACAGAAAAGTAGTTCCCTGAAGGATTTAATCTCTTGAGGTGAAACTCTTCACCATAAGATGTACATTCAGAAATTTACAATTCAACCAACGGCGTATTAAGATTGTAAACGTCGAAGGGCATATTAGAGCCCAGAGTTCCAATTCATGAAAAGTAGGATCCATAACAGAAAGGAAAACCACAAATCAAGTTGAAACAGGTTAACCAAACTATACGAAACCATCGTGATGCACAAACAAAACATAAACAAATAACAAGAAAAGGGAAAACAGAACCTCAGCAGCGACAAGAGCAAAATTTCCGACATTGGTACCAGTCTTTGCACCACCTTTGCGCCAATTGATGAGGCGTAGAGCGTCCTCGGACTCCCTGGAGATACCAAGAGCGTCAGTGAGGGAGGTCGCGAGAACCGATTCCTTGAGTCCATAGGAGCCTCGCTCTCGATCGAGATTGGGAAGAATCAACCGAATTGCGCTGAAATAATTTTTGTCTTTGCAGAAGTTATCGAGGAATTTGCGGAACTTGGAGCGCTTCTTGGCTGACGACTTGCTTCTCTGAGTCCATGTGAAGAGGCTGCATAAAATGCTGAACTCGGTCTGGTCCGTCATTAGCACAAAAAACGATCCCACTCTGTTGAATCGAGTTTAGAGTATACCAGTCTGAAGATGCTTGGGTTTTATGCAGAATCGGCTATGTAGTGAAGTGGGTTTTCAACTGAACGAGGAACCGCCAACTTTCTCCGTGCATATCATCGCATGGCCTGGCAAAGCGTTGAAAGGAGCAAGCTTGGAATGTAAATTTGTTATGTTCCCACTTGTTCGCTCAAGCAGCTTGCCAGATAAGTTTCTCTCTTTCAGTAAAGAATCTAGAGTGAATTATTTATTGAGGATATACAAAAGGACTACCATGGCAGCCTTTATATTTCTCTCTTATCAAAATTTCTAAACTATAATATGGGCAATAAATTTTTAAAGAAAATTGAATAACATGATATTAAATCTGTTCCCGCTTTTTCGGCTTGATATGTTTGCATTTTTTATTGTGCTCTGGTTCTAAATCCGTTCGATGACTCCTATGACCTCAATTTTTTGGGTAGATGAATAGTGGATATTTCTCTATGTTGTTGTGGTTTCATTTTCATCCTCAGTTGCGTCTGAATTCTCTGCACAGCACTCTTGGCACATCTCCCTACCCAGTAATGAAACGGCACCGTTTAAGGGTTTAATCTGAACCACCCGCGTGATCCAATGACTAAGGAGACACATGAAATCAATAATCAAAACGTACCATTTCTGGTTTAATAAAACAGTGCATTTTGAGTAATGAAACTCAGAAAACAAACCTGCTCGATCTCGTTCGTCCATTGCTGAGTGATCTGCACCATCCATTGGCTTCTATTTATGCAACGTCCAGCACGTCATTCATCATCTTCCTCTAGCAAGCTGAGACTACTGAGAAAGACATTGACATTAGAAGATGGTGAGAATGCACGAACCAGTGAAATTGTTTATGCAATTTCCTAATGTTTCCGTCTTACAAAAGCTATTCCTCTTCCAGTTGCACTTCTGCATTCTATGTATTTGTTTGTCATTTTGTAAAAGAGTTTATTTGTGTTTTTACAGGGAAGCCAGCTCTATAAATCAAAGAGTTTATTTTAAACATTATTTTTTTTTATTTGACTCCTCATGCTCTGTTATTTTCATTGAAACAGGGAAGCCAGCTCTCAGTGACGTTCTAGAGGGATATATGAGGAAACAACGCATTGTTCCAGGTGGCTGAATTTAATTTTTTTTAAGCATATGTATTCCTTTATCTAATTCAACAGCCCTATAAACGTGGGCCTTAAGGGAACATGCAACATAGTGAAAAAAATTAACTTATGACTATTCTTATTTATTATTGAAAAAATTATAGAAATTATTATCATTTTAATAACTAGTAATTTGTTATATACCGCAAAGGCAACATACTGCTAAACACATTTGCACTTTAGTACCCTTTGCTTACAATTATGTGGCCTCATTTGAAGATTTAGTCTTCAGTGATAACTTTTTAAATTGTGTTGATTGCAGTAGCATTATAATTTTCTCATTTTGGATTGTCTAATAGGTTCAGATTCATTCTGGAAGGCCACACCAAATCCGCATTCATCTATCTTTCATAGGGCATCCTCTGTTAGGTAAATTACTCAACTCTTACAAAGGACTAAAGTTGCTGTCCTGCTACCAGTATTTATGAACAGTAACTTATAGGTTGATGGAATTTAGTGGAAATTTGTGCAATGCTTCAGGCTTTTTACAATTGGGTTATTATATGGTATCTAGTTAATTAGATAGACCTTATTAAAGCTTTGAGGAAGACCGTAGGTAAATGGAAAAGTAAACCTGTGCTCTTTTTCATTATTTTTATTATTTTTGCTTTGTTTATTTGCTACTTTGCTCAAGGAGGATATTAATTCTCTTTCCTTGTGCTCCTATTTTTTCTAACTATTGTATGTAATATATTTAGTTTTCGTGATCAAGATATGTGCTAAAGTTCTATCATTTCTTATAGGGACCATTCAATGGAGGGAGACTTGACCCCTAGGTTGGGTATGGAGTTCGACAACTTAGATGAAGTATGGAAGTTCTGGGTTGCATATGTTGGAAGAATTGGATTTGGTGCAAGAAAATATAATTTTACTAAAAGTAAGAAAGATGGATCTATACTTTCTTACAGGTATGTTTGTTGTAAGGAAGGTTTGCGAAAACCAGACAAAAGAGATGGTATGACCACTAATCCTCGTCCAGAAACTAGAACCGATTGTAAAGCAAGAATAGGTGTTACACTTATGGATGGAAAATATAAGATTAATGTCTTTGTTGAAGAGCATAATCACCCTCTTCAATTCCCAGAAACGGTTCACATGTTGGCATCCCAATGTAAATTAACTGAAGTGCAAGCCCACGAGATAGAGTTAGCAGAAGAATCTGGGCTTCAACAGAAATCCTCCTTTTAGTGGATGAGTAGGCGCGCTGGAGGTAGAGCCAATCTTGGCTACACACGGGAGGATGCAAATAACTATCTTAAATCTAGAAGGCAGAGAAGCATGGAATACGGAGAGGTTGGATGTTTGTTGCGGTATTTTCAAGAACAGTTGACAAAAAATCCCGCATTTTATCATGCTTACCAAATGGATATAGAAGAACAAATTACAAATGTTTTCTGGGTAGATGCACGAATGTTGATTGATTATGCTTATTTTGGTGAGGTGGTAGTACTGGACACAACATATAATACAAACCGTGACCATAGACCACTTGTAACATTCTCTGGGCTCAATCATTATAGAAGATCGGTGATTTTTAGGGCAGCATTATTATATGATAAAACCACTGAGTCTTTTAAGTGGCTATTAGAAACTTTTTTAGAAGCACATAAGCAAAAAAGGCCTTTAACTATTTTCACAGACCAAGATCAAGCAATGGCAAGTACATTATGTCAGGTACTTCCAGAAACAAAGCATGCATTATGTACATGGCACTTAAAACAAAACGGGATAAATCATCTTGGAAACTTAATGAAAGATGGATCACGTTTTCTTACTGACTTTGCAAAGTGCATGTATGAATATGAAGAGGACGCCCAATTTGAGGAAGCATGGAGCCAGTTACTATCAACCTACGATGTGCAAGAAAATAAATGGTTGACCTCAATTTACAAAATAAAAGAAAAATGGGCATGTTGTCATATGAAGAAGGCGTTCACGTTAGGCATGGGAAGTACACAGTTAACTGAAAGCGTTAATGCTGATGTTAAGAGCTGCACGAGAGCAGGTATGAACATTAATCAATTTTTCAGGAATTTTGAACGGATGGTAGAAGATAGAAGATATAATGAATTGAAGCGGGAGTTTGAATCACGGCAAAAAATACCTCGTCTAATTGTCCAAAGCTCACCTATACTTAGACAGGTTTCTCATATTTACACGGCCCTTATCTTCAACTTATTCCAGGAACAGTGGGATCTATTTGCAGCTGCCTGTATAAAGCATAGAAATGAGGTTGGGTCAATGTATGACTATATTGTTGGTATGGTTGGTGAGAAAGGAGAATGGAGAGTCCAGTTTGACCCAAGTAATGAGACAATTTCATGCAGTTGTCAAAGGTTTGAAAGTGTTGGAATATTGTGCTGCCATGCATTGAAGGTATACGATATTCGGGATGTGAAAATACTCCCTGAGCAATACATCCTAAAAAGGTGGACCAAAGAGGCGAGGAATGGTATCATACATGACAGTAAGGGAAATGAGGTACAGGCAGATCCTAGGCGTGATAGTACACAACGATATAGATGACTTTGTCCTATGATGATAAGACTAGCAACTAAGGCATCTGATTGTCCTGAAGCATACACATTGGTTCATGATAGCATATTAAAACTAAGCAGACAAGTGGCAGATCTTCGTTTAAATAGACCACATACAAACAATGATGGTTGTACGAGCATGGCATCAACAACAAAGTCTATTGCACAGCCAAAGGGATTTAAAAAAAGAGACGGCACAAAGAAGAATAAACGACTAAAGAGTTGGGTTGAAAAACTATGCAAGAGAAGAAGAAGAGGTTCATCAGACAGAGATTCACAAACTTTTAAGACTATGGTATGGATATACTTTCATGTCTTTTTTATGTCTTTTTTTATATTCTATAGTTCAATAATTCTTAATATCTTATTTTAGGACACTCAAATGCAAGCAAGCTCCTCTGCTACTGTAATTCGAGAACTAGCTCCATCTGCACCTCTGGCATGTTCCACATTCCCTTACACAGATAGGAGTCAATTAACTTATACAGAATTATTACGTGTAAGAACAATTATTTTTGCATACTTTATATGGTATTATTAGATATGTAGTGTATATGATGTGACTAATGTTCGTTTATAATATAGGCACCAATGGATTCTCCCATGCCATCCCTAGAAACACTGGAGTTCAGTAGAGATATTTCAAGAGGTACAAAATACTAAAATAATTACTAACAATAAAATAACCATTTATATTGATCTCAATATGTTGGTTACAATGAACAGTTTAATACAGCATTCCCTTTCAAGTTACATAGTACATCTACCTTTTACTCTATACATCATAAAATTATCACATTGTTTCATTCACATTACATCTTAAGTCCTAGCCCTTCTTGCATCATGCATAATGGCACTTCTTGCATATCCGTAGCACTTCTTGCATCTTCTTTCAAGTGTCAGTAACAAAGTTTCTTTATCTACTTATTCCTCTTTACATATGCAGGTTCAGGCAGCTAACTTGTAAGAAAGATGAGTCATGGACATGTTCCAAGCAATACCTACCATTAGTGGAAATATTAGTTCAACTATCACATTTTGTAGTTAAAAATTTCATGCATGTAATTTTTTTGGGTGTCATGCATGTAAACAGGTATTCAAGATGCCAAAGAATGTAAGATATCAGTGAACCAATAGTTATAGATTGTAAACTATAAACTGCCATATTGTTGCAGAATACATCAATCATCATTGAAAGTGTTGTAGAATACATCAGTCATCATTAGATCCAATGATGTCTATTTCTATTGAAAATATTACAGAGATTAGTTGCTAACATAGTACATAGTCTAGATTTTCTATCATACACCCAAGCTACAGTAATAGAAAATTTTAAACAGGTAAAATTGACCATCTCAATCATGCTCCTGTGACCATCTCACTGTGAAATCAACAAAATGAACTTTGATACCACTTTATCCCCATCTGGTGCATTATTTTCTATGAACATATTTTTGCTTAGCCAACTCTCCAAATACTATGCTAAAGAAAGACAGATAACTAGCAACATACTGATAATGAAAGATTGTCTTGGAAAAAAATTATACAGGGAAACTAGATGTCACCTGCTCATAATTCTGCTTATAGCCTAGGTCATAAGATAATAACAGCAATACATTAAATACAAGTTATAATAATAAGAGCAATATATTAAGCAAATGCTAGGTTATGAATAAGATAATAACAATAATACATTAAATACAACAATCACCTCCAAGAACTCACCGAATGCAACAAATGAGACCCTAAGGGTAGCTGGTGTTCCAGAAATCATTGCCATAAAATATGAATTCATGTTTGTTGCCTTCTCACTCTAGTTATAATTCTTTGATTTCTTTGTCTCATCTTTATCCGAAGCCTTAAATGTTAAGTCTCCAGGATGAATTCATGACAGCAAAACAGTGCCATATAAATTAAATACTCAATGAGAGAACCAGATTACTTATCTGCCATTTCCTTATCTTATCAATTATAGCTCAATTCTTCAATTTCCATGATCTTTTGTCTATTTGTTTACCAAACCAATGAATAACAGAACAAGTTATCTTATAAATTATAGCTCAATTCTTCAATTTCCTTGATCTTCTGCATACTCCTCTATCAAAGCAAGGAAGGGAATTAAAAACTGGAAATACTCCTCATGAGATAAGTGAACAACATAGGAAATAATTATGCTAGAAAGAAATTTTCAACACCTTGAGCTTACCAGCCGCAGGAGTTGCCAGCACCTTGAGCATATCAACCACAGAAGAGACTGAAGAAACCTTAGAATTAGCAACCGTGGCTAGAGAAATTTGCACGCTGCAGTTGTTGCCTTCGTCGCCCTCCTCAGCTTCATTTGCACGCTGCAATTGTTGCCTTCGTCGCCCTCCTCAGCTTCTCTTGCAGCCATCCAAATCCCCAAATCTTGAGCCATCTCAGCCTGTTGGAAGAAGACATGCTGGACGCTACATAAAGGAAGCAAATGGACGGTGCAGATCACTCAACGATGGACGGATGAGATCAAGGTTTGTTTTTTGAGTTTTATTAAACCCTTAAACGGTGCCGTTTCATCGCTGTGTAGGGAGATGTGCAGAGAGCGCTTGCAAAGAATTCAAACGCATCCTCAGTTGGGTCTAAGAAGATTGGATGCCTTAATTTTAACACACTGGGTGGTTTGATTAGTTCACTAGTTGTGTGCCATTATAATTTGAGTGGTTTGGATTGTATGAATGTGAAGTACAGTACATTTCTACCTCAAAAATAATCATGTTGTTTGAATGTTGTTGCTTACCTGCTTAAACTCTAATATTGATGTTTGTTCTTGTTTCATTAATTTCTGTTTAATAAATTGATTTTGAGGAATTATATTCCGTATGCTTCGGGAATGGTTTTACTTAAGTATGCTTCTCATTCAATGGTTTTCGATGTGCCATTTAGAAGAGCATAAATTTCCATGAAAAACAGAAAAAGAATATTATTTTTAAAGTATCAATTTGGAGCAAATTGCCACATTATTCTTCTCTCTCTCTCTCTCTCTCTGGTAGTGCTTCAGGGGCCAGAGAGCTGATCACTGTTACATATGTTAAACTTCTTCATATGCTGTTCTGTTCCTTCAGTTCTGGTTTCATTCATATTCAGTCCAACTGTTCTTTTTCTGTCTGTCAAATGAATTCACTTAGTATAGGAACTACCTTGTATGAAAATTACCTATACCATGTTATATTATGTTTTTATATGGTTATAGAAATGTGGTATAATCCTGCTCACAAAATTGAGCAATTTTGGTTATAAGATTCTGGTTTGCTACCTGGTATGCAGGGTCACTATATAATGCTTATCCGGTTCATTTGAGTAAATTCTGGATGTCTTTACGTGACAAATAGGAACTCAAATATGAAGATAACAAATGTTGGTTGTTTATTTATAAACCTATAAATAGTGAGTGAATTTTTAGATAAAATGCTTTAAATGTCATAGATAAAATGCATTTCAGTTTGTATGTTGACCAAATAGTGATGTCTGCTATATTATTCATGTGCTTGCCTCTGCATACCATGGACTTCGCCAATTATATGTAGCCGGGACTTTGATGCATTTGATTTACGGATGAGGCTTCCAACTGTAGTAAGCAAATTGTACAAGGCAATAAATCACAAGGTGGGTCTAACTTTGTGTACACTTCGTGACATTGGGCTTGTGATTGGTGCATTTTCATATTAATCTGCTACCATAGTCAGATTATTTTGATTTTTTAAATCGGAACTTTTTTTCACTTGCAGTTGGCTGTGGTTGTGGTATTAGCTTTGAAGTTCCAATTTAGTAAACTGTGAAATATTATATAAAATTTAGGGCAAATTGATTCTTCTTGTTTAGCAATGTAATGAAGAGTGAATTTGTTATGAATTAGTTTGTAGACATTTGAAAATATATATTCATTAATGACATTAATAATATGATTGATTCTGCATTGCTACATGAATCTTGTCATAATTTATTAATGTATACATATACTTGGGTTCCCAGCAGATTAAAATTATATATCTTTTGTTGTATTTCAAACTGCTACCACTAGTTTTATGTATACTAGCAATTATTTGTATTCTGATGACAATTATGATTGTCACAATAATATGATCTACCGGGGCTTGTGGTCTTTGCATCCCTATTGGTATAAATTTGGCAATGGGTGGTAAAGCGGACTAAAAGAATATTTTAAAAAATTAAAAATGAATATTTTAAACTTTTTATTATTATTTAATTAAAAAAACACTGTTCTGGATTAAAAATTAAACATGAATATTTTTGCATTTTCTTTATTATTGGTAATTTTAAAAACATTTTTTACTTAAAAAATTTAAATTAAATATTTTTATATTTTTATATATTATTGACAATTCCAAAAATTTTAAAAATAAAAATTTTAAAATTTTTTATTAAGTGTAAAAAATATTTTTTACAAATCACCAAAAAATATATTTTTTAATTATTTTTACACTAGGAAAATTATGGTTATTTATTTAGTTTTTCCTGCATTATTTTCATCTCACCAAATATTTTTTTTTTTAAATAGCATTCTCATTCTTTTTCTAAACATAATTATAAACCACAATTCTATAATATCAAAGTCCATTCTCAATTCTATTTCAAAAAAAAAATCAACATACCAAATATGTCCTAAGAGCCTACTTATACCACAAGGGTCACAAACTCTAAAGCTTCTCTTTCTTTCCTATTTCTTTCGTGCCCTAGAGAGGAGAGGGCGACACTATTACTATGATTTCCATATTTATTTAGCAGTGTTATCAATTGTTAGACAAATTTAAACACTTTTACATAAAAATACAAATTACGCAGAATACTGATATAAAAGATTTTCCCTTATTAAAAGTCAAAACTTTAGCCACATTCGTACATATTATGCTGAGTCACTAGAAATTTGAACTCCGGAAAATAATTCTGACTTCATTTAACCCCAAGCTACTTTTTTCGAAGATAGTAGATACTAGATAGTAATATATCCTAACCATCATATAATAGGCCATAGGTTAGGAGATCCCCCCTGCTCATGATTAAAGGGATAA
Source organism: Erythrophleum ivorense (assembly GCA_026724425.1). NCBI lineage: Eukaryota > Viridiplantae > Streptophyta > Magnoliopsida > Fabales > Fabaceae > Erythrophleum > Erythrophleum ivorense. Next base: position 44,378,973 of record JAIUCV010000005.1, read on the forward strand.
TGATATTAAGACAGTTAAACCCGCCCAGCGTGTTAACCCTAGTTCAATAACAAAGCAGGGACCATAAAGCAGACAATGATAGAGACAAAAAGCACCAAATTTTGGCAGGGGAAACCTAAATTAACATAATCATAATATAGTCTAATCAACAAGCCTATCGATGCCTACATAAAGGTTGTAAATCAATGCACATATGCAGAAGAAAGCAAAGATCATTAAAATGGCTAATATTTCATTACCTTTTCCATAATTCCATGGCACTTCTCAACTCTTAGACGAAAGTTACCCGCAATACAAGATTTCAGAAAACATAATGGCATCTGGTGGCTTCGTACTATATTCCAGCAATACTTTTCTCCAAACAGACCCAAATGGAAAGTAGTCCAAATTGAGCACCCATGAGCTAAGGGAGATCAATCTATAGCCTGTAAGAACTGTAGCCTGCTACACCAGAGGATCCATACCCTGCGTGGGGTTGCGAGGGCAATGAAGATGAGGAGTAAGACGTACTGCCCAACTGGGGGTAAGACGACCTCAGACCTCCATCTAACCTGCTGTAACTGCTAGCAACAGGTTCTTTATGATTGCCTATAACTTCCTATGACACAGAAGGTTCGCAGTTATATCAGCAAATGGAAACTTAACCAATTGTTCAACCAAGAATTTATATCCAGATGTTAAGTGCCGTAATCAAATGCCAACATGCCATCAGAATCAATCAGCAAAATAAACATGAAAGACCACAAAAACATCATGGTCATTGACGTAATGACTAGTAAAACCGTCCAGCTTAGGAAGGAGTTGAAGGTATAACAAGTGGTTTGCAATAGAAGTAACTAGGGATAAAAAGGAGGAGGTGAGCGAAGTACCTACATCTGACTATAAAAGAATCTAGTTAACCCAAAATAAGGTTAAAACATCAAAATTTTTGTCCAAAGTTTTCTGGTACATAATTTGTATGTTCCCTCAATGAACAGATATTATCTTTGAAAAGTGGTTCTATCCCAATGAAAAAGAATGAAAAATTCCCAAATTGGCCCATTCAGACCTGTAAGGGAAAAGGCAACTACTATTCATCCAAGAAAATGGTCATATGGTTTGACTGACAAGGATAAGCCCCACCTAAAAGTGTACCATGTGTAACATTTATGAAAATTGAAAGCCATTTCTTACATCAGGTTTTCACTCCTAGTCTCCTACAGATATGCCAAGAACAAAATGTATCACTAAGCTAGACAGAGGAATCAGCTTCGGTTCTTGCAATTCCAACTTCCCTGTTTATCAAAATCAGATTTTGAATCCATTGTTTCTCAATTTTCATTCCCCCTTCTATTTCTTTTCTTTCTCTTCTCATCTCGCAATATCAGAATACAATTTGACTTTATATCACTCGATTCCTCAAAATAGTCATCAATTGCACAATATTCTGCACACCATGGTGCCACCTAACTTCAATGTTGCTCATGTCATGTAGGCAACTGTTAGGAAGAAGAAGAATAGAATGGAAATAGAAGAATAGAGAGAATGAAGAGAATCATCAACTGTATTAACTATCAAAATAGGGTCCTCCTTCCTCTGATACAACCATATATGAAGGGAGTTAGTTAACAACCTAACAAACAACCTACTAATAGCCTAACAACTTTAACCACTTCAGTTACTAACCACTTATGCCTAACAACAACTTGCCTGCCACCCATTGCACGCAACATCAAAACTACAGATCCGCAAGCTTGTGTGGGGCAGTAGTACAACATGCACCATTGTCTTCAGGTCAGCACATGCACAACATGCTACAGCACCATGAACACCAAAAATAATAACATCTCCGCCAATCACAAACAAACAAATATGAAAGAAATATCTGTAAGCAGTTAAAGTTTTAGTCATAGAGATGAAGGATAAGGATAAAAACTAAATGCTACTATGTCTAAAGCATCCTAACAAGCAAAGAATTAATAGCTACAAGAATGAAGAGCTACAAAGGTAAAATGTTATATTAAGTTCAGAGACAGCCTCCATATGCATAAATAATAAATAAAACTAAAGAAAATCAGAGAGTAATGCCTCTGGTTGCTTCTTATTCATGCTCAAGATGAAGAACATAAATAGCAAGACATGGCCACAAATCCAGTCATTGATTCCCATAAAATCAGCAGCATAAATTGAAATTAAAATACATGATAATGCATCAAAAAATCAGGAACAAACAATCAGATAAGAACATTGACCAAAAACACAATCCCATCAACTTTTAATCACATGATCAGCCAAGATAATGGGATGAAACAAGTGATTTTCAACACTCCCCATCAAGCTAGGGAAAATATGTTGATCATGCCCCGCTTGCCACTTAAACCTTCAAATTTGATTCTTAATATGGTTTTAATTAGGATGTTAGCAATTTGAGACTGGGTTGGCATATAGTGTAGCTCAAGAATACCAACTTCAAGTTTTTATTTGATCAACTGTCAATCAATTTCCACGTGCTTGGTTTTGTCATGATGCACTAGGTTCGTAGCTATGCTAATGTAGCCATGTTGTCACATAAGAATTCATAGGTTCTTCCATAGGAATTCTCAATCCCTAATAGCCTCTTAAGTCATAAATCTTCACAAATTCCTTGAGCTAGGGCCCTATACTCAACCTCAACACTGCTTCTAGCCGCAATAGCTTGCTTTTTACTCCTCCAAGTAACTAGATTACCCCACACAAATGTGTAATACCTAGTGGTTGACCTTCTATCAATGACAAATTTGGCCCAGCCAACATTTGTGTACACTCCAACACCTCTATTTGTGCCTTTCTTAAAGAAGATGCCTCTGCCTAGTGTCATCTTAAATATTTTAGGATTCTATACACTGCTCATAGGTGCTCTTCTTTAGGTTTGTTCATATATTGGCTAATCACACTCATAGGGAAGCTTATATAAGGTCTACTATTAGGGAAGATAGATAAGTTTCTCTACTAATCTTTGATACCTTCCAGTGTCAACAGGTGCACCATCTTGCTTGAAGCCAAGTTTGTATGCAGCTTCCATAGCAATGCCAGTTGGCTTGCAACCAAGCATCCATGTTTCTTCCAAAAGATCCAGGGTATACTTTCTTTGGGAAATAACATTCCTTTTCTTTGACCTAGCCACCTCCATGCCCAAGTATCTCATGTCCTCAAGTTCCTTAATTTTAAACTCCTTGGCAAGTGTCCTTTTTAGCCATCTAGTTTCTTCCTCAAAATCACCTATAACAATGATATCATCAACATACACTATTAAGATAGCAATTTTTCCATTAGATGAGAATTTCATGAATAAGTACTGTCAGTCTTGCCCTAATTGTACCCATAACTTCTAACAACCTTGGTGAACTTTGTCAGACCAAGCCCTAAATGATGGTTTAAGGACATACATGGACTTGTGAAGCTTGCAAACTCTATTTTTGTTGCTTCCTATCTCAAACCTATATGGAATCTCCATATGTATTTCTTCTTCAAGGTCACTATTTGGAAAGGCATTCTTTACATCTAATTGATGAGGTTGCCAATCTAAGTTTGCTGCTAGGGATAGCAACACTAGTATTGAGCTTGGCAACTAGGGCAAAAGGTTATTGATAGTCTACCCCTTGGGTTTGAATAAACCCCTTTGCAACTAATATAACTTTGTGGCAATTGATGCTTCCATTAGGGTTATACTTGATGGTAAAAATCATTTGCAACCCACAGGTTTTTTTGCCTTCAAGAAGGTCAATCAATTCCCATGTGCCATTCTTTTCCAATGCATTCATCTCTTGAATAGCTTTTCTCCATTCTGCCATGTTTAATGCAAATGCTTTGGGAAACCTTTTCATCTGAAACATTAGCCACAAAAGCATGATAACTAAGAGAAAGTTTATCATATGAAATGAAGTTACCTATCGGGTGTTAAGTGCAAAACCTTGGGTGATTTTGTGCAGTAGAGTTGATTTTCAAAGAATGTGACATCCAAGGTGAGGTAAAATTTTTGGGTGATGGGAGAATGACATTTGTATCCCTTTTTGGTAGGGAGATAGCCAAGAAAAATGCACTTAAAGGATTTGGGATCAAGTTTGCCTCTAGCATATGTGAATAAATAAGGTGCATCCAAAAAATTTTTTAGGTATTGTGGACAGTGTTTAAGTGTTAGGGTAGGCTTGAAGGAGTGTTTAAGGTTCTAAAGGCCATTCTATTGATCAAGTAGGCTACAGTGAGAACAACTTTCCCCCAATAAGTTTTGGGAACATTGGTGGTGATTGTAAGGGAACTAGCAACTACCAAAAAATGCTCATTTTTCTCTCAACCACCTCATTTTGTTGTGGGGTATGCACATTAGAACTTGGATGAATTTCCCGGGCTATTAGGCAGTCCCCAAGGATGGAATTGAAGTATTCTTTTGCGTTGTTAGATCTAAGGATTTTTATTTTTGTTTGGAACTGAGTGTGAATAAAGGTGCTGAAAGTTTTAAAAATATTGGTTACATCTTACTCGTCTTTCATAAATCAATCTAGATGAGTCTAGTATAGTCATCAATAAAGATAACAAACCACCTAACTCCAAAAATGTCTCTAAATTTACAAGGTCCACAAATGTCACTGTGCATCATAGCAAAAGATTGGGAAAATTTGTAATTTTAAGGAAGATAGTGATGTTTCACATGTCAAGAGTTGTCAGCCATCACAATGTAAAGGAACAAAATTTTTATTGAATAATTGTGGAAACAACTTTTTCAAATATTGAAAGTTGGGATGAGCCAATCTTAGGTGCCATAACATTATTTCATTAGGTAAGCTACTAGCAAACAGAGCCCTTTTATTGGTCTAGTCAAGTTCTTTAATGTGGTAGAGCCCTGCACACTTCTCAACACTGCCAATCATCTTCCCTCACTCCAAGTCCTCAAAATTGCATCCACCAAAATAGAAATTAGTAGCACAATTATGATCTTGGGTTAATTTGCCAACCAAGAAGCACATTTTTTAGGGTCAATTCTGACCAGTAATAGATACCGGGGCTCTGCAATATTTGATTGATTACAACTTAACTGACCTAGTGCCAGCCACCTTTGAGAGTGATCCATCAACTATTTTACAGCCAATCCTCTAGTGCAAGGGGTAAAGTTGTCAAGGCAAGAAACATTATTAATCATGTGGTCAGTGGCTCCAGAATCCACAATCCAAGTGTTATTTTTCTGAACTTGAGAACTCAAGGCAATGGAAGGATTAGGATTACCTAACTAAGCCACATTTCTAAAACTCATCAAGTTGTTGGGTGGAGACAGTTTGATTTCCACGCATCCTTTACAACAAGTCCATACGTTCCCTGCTAAAAAAGTTGGATCCAAGCTGAGTTTTTCTTGATTGCTCACCATATAACCTCTAGCATCACTCCTCTGCCTAGGTTTCCAATTTGTATATTTACCGTGAAGTTTCTAATGCACCTCCTTCATATGTCCTGTCTCATGGCAATGCTCACACCAACTCTTATTCTGCTTCTTCAACTTGTAATCAGTCCCTGAAGCTTGAGTTCCCCAAACCACTAAAGGTGATGAATTAGAGATCACTGGTGTGTGTTGGAGGTTCTTGAGTCAACTTCTTCCTGCTCTCTTCACATCTAACTTCTGAAAACACTTCCCTACGTGAAGGAAGTGCACGTGTTCCCATAATTCTCCCTCTAATCTCTTCAAAGTTGGTATTAAGTTCTAAAAGGAATTTGTAAATTCTCTTCCTATCTATTATGTTCCGGTAGTTGGCTGCATATGCACTTGACGACCAATTATACGTCTCAAACATGTCCAATTGTTGCCAGTGCCTCACTAGAAGAGTGTAGTACTGGGTCACAGCCATGTCTCCTTGCCTCAAGTCATGGAGAACTCCCTTAGTTTTAAACAAGGCTATTGTATTTTCAACTAAGACGTAGGTTTCTCTGGCTGGCTCCCATTTCTCTTTGGCAGTGTCATGAAGGAGAAAGTTTTTTCTAATATCGTTGGTCATGAAACTAATAAGAAATGACATGACCATATTATTTTCAACATTCCAGACCTTGAATTTGGAATCACTGCCGTCAGGAGGAGCTGTACTAGTGAGGTATTCAGCCCTTCCCCTTGACACACAAACACATCGTCACGGATTGCCACCATTAGAGATAATTGCTTCAATTGAGTCAATGCCCTGTAATTAGGACAGGCATAGTATCATGCACACCATGGTTGCTTGGAGTGACAATTTCAAATGAGGAGTCAGTTTTTTAGCTTCCCTCCATGGCCATATAAACACATATTTTGTCATATGGATTTATTAGACCTCTTTGAGCTCTGATACCATGAAGAAAATCAAAGAGTGATGCCTCTAATTGCTTGTTTATTCATGATGAAGATGAAGAACATAAATAAGGAGACATGGCCACAAGTCCAACCCTTGAATCTATAGAAATTCAGGGTTTAATTTTTTGCTAAACTTATTTTATTATATAGATGGTAAAAGAGAGAGCACATTCCTACTCCAACTAAAAAACATAACTCTAAAAAGAATAAGATAACATTATCCTAATCAAAATAAGATAACTCTATTCCAATTAAAATAGAGAACTTAAACTAATCTTATCCTAATCAAAACAAAACACTTAAACTAATCCTAAACACATAGAAACTTTGTCCAAACTAACTAAAAATAAATAAGTCTTAATTAAAATAAAACAAATAAAATAACAAAAGATAACTTAATTAAAATCAACAGTAATTTCCAACATCCCATAAAATCAGTAACATAAATTGAAATCAAAATACATGATAATGCATCGTAAAATCAGGAACAAACAATCAGATAAGAATGTTGACTAAAAACATAATCCCATCAGCTGTTAATCATGTGATCAACCAAGATAATGAGATGAAACACGTGATTTTCAGCAAAAAAAAATTACCATTCATCCTTGGTTTGCAGTTGCACATAACCTTGTGTGTGTCTCATTATTGTACAGAAACTAACAAAATAAGAAAAATGTAACTATTTCATTTTCAAGAAGCAAAGGCCCACTCAAGTATCTTACCTGAATCAACTGCTGTGCCTTTTGAACCTGAGATGAGGTGCCTTTTATTTCCACAATGATTTCATCAGGCACCCTGCTCTCCTGCACAGTCAATATGGCTCCACTAGTACGGCGAATGTAAGCAATATTAGTCCCTTGAATCCCAATGATGTCCTCCGCATAAGATAGTGGTATTTGCATTGTTTGTATCACCTGAAAAATGGAACAATAAAAGGAGAGGAGTTCCGATGACTGTCAACCAAAAAATATATATATATATAAACAAAATGTCAGTAAAGACTGAAATATGAGCAGGCATGTTTAAAAGTGAAAGGGCAACATGCCTTCAGTTTTTACTATAAGAAATTGACATGAGAGATTGGCTTTAGGTACAACTAACCTGTCCTACAGCCAAATATATATGAATAGGTGCAAGAGTGCACTTATAGAAAAGTCACAAATTAGTGACGCTCTTGAATATAAAATTTGGACAACAGAAGGAAAATTGTCAATATATATATATATATATATATCCCCACATAAGAAGCCAGTGGACAATGATAATATATATCTTTTCTTACAGAAAATATTACAATATAAAATAGATTCTTGTGCAACAATTGATACAATTTGACATAAAAGAGGCTACCAAGAATATTAATCTCATATATGAGAAAGACTTCACGCAAAGCAGCAGGCAACTAAAACAAGTGAGGAGTTAAAATAACTAACCGTAGTAACAATAGGAGCACCACCACGACTAGAAGAACGAACACCAGAAAGTGAAGAATCTTGCCCATAAAGTGACAATCCAGAGGAAGGGACTTGTGTATCCAATTGATTTTCACGCTCAGCATAGAAAGAATCCCTTTTCATTGGAAGAGGAAAATCAGCATTAATGCTGGCTTGTGAAGCACTATGCAACAATGACTTGTCAGCCCAGGTATCAGTTCGGTGGTCTTGAGTGATTGTCGTATTGTACTTGGACAAAACAGAGGAACCATAAACATTAAAGTATAAATGAGAGCATGTTAAATTCCCATTTTCCGAGATTAAATTCATCACATTAAAAACTAGCAGTTAAAAACAGGGAATACACACTGAAATTGACCCATAATAAGGCTAAATATCAAAACATAAAAATCTACTTTGAAAGATATTAAGCTTACAGTTTTCTCAAAAAGGGGAAGAACACTACGATCAACCAAAAACTTCCTCAGGTGACCCACTACTGCTTCCAGAGCCTTAAGTACTTTCAAGGCCTCTCCCTGCAGTTCTACAATCCTCTCATCCACAGCAGCATAAAATGGTACCTCATCTATAAGGAAATGATTTGACATTAGAATTACTATAATATAGATTCAATTACCACCTATTGACTAGAACAGGGTCATGCTCCAATCGAAGAATGGAATAATAGTATTTAGAAACATTAGTACCCCCCATCCAGTTTTAACAAAAAGAGAGAAAGGTAAAAGATTAACATGATTAATGTTCTAATTCTTTCAGGTGTTCTCAATGGTTTATGGTAGCCAATGGTGGCAAGCCTTAAAGGTGCCACAGTGGATGGCATCTCAAGTGCCGTGTTGAGGCATTGCAGCAATTTCAGAAAATATTTTCAACAAAAATTAAGTAAATAAACAGACACAATAGAACAATCATCATTATAACAGAATTATGTGAGCAAAATAAGTAGTCTTTTTTTTTTGGGCCAAAAAATAAGTTGTCACTTAATTCAAAAAGTACCTAGCAATACGCAAACAGTAACATGACATAGGTCATTAGCACAATTCATGTTAAAAAAAGAAGTGTCATTGGCAAAGAGGCACCAATTAGGAAATCCTAAGAGAAGCTAATCGCTGTAAATGTTAGAACTTCCCTCCATCATTGTCATCCCACAAATCATATCACCACTACCTCTTAATCTGCCTCCTCCTCTTCTATATCTCTTGGTATGGAGATTGTAGCTCTTCAATTGTTGTCATGAATGTCATTTGGAGAGCAATAGAGATCAATAGACAGAAAGAGGTAGATGTTGGCAGAATATTAAAATCATGGCAAATAAAAAAAATTAGAGGTTAATGGAGCTCCCTAGTAAGCTGGATGAGGATCTCAGCCAGATCCATGGAGATCTTAGGCCTAAAAATCCTTTAATGAAGCTCTTTAGTTCAAGGCCCTAGATGCAGCATTAGAAGGCAGCAAAACCATTGTTCTAAGAATAAATGGGAACAGATTAGAGAATTCTTATCCACTGACCATTTTTAATCAGGTGCCCACCATAGATGATGGTTGCCAATCCTTGGGTTTCATGGCAAGAACCCCTAAACCACCCCAACATTGCACAACAGCAAACATGGTACTTGCCACTGACAACACTGATTCTTTTCTTGTTTTGAGTCTCTAATTTTGTTGATCTCTTAATGAACTACATAAATTTAAGTTCTCTCCTTATTGAATTGATTTGCTTTCCCATTAAGTTTCTTCGCTACTAATTTAATCTATTTGTACTTGTTACAAATCTGTTACATATCCGCCTTAATTATTATTATTATTATTAAAATCCTTGTAATTATTAGTTGGCCCTAAAAATTAGTTGATTTAGTCTTTTTGTCAATCCCTAATAGTTAGGGATTTGTCTCTCATTTATTTCCTTTCTTAGAATAACTTCTTCTCTACTATATAAATACACATATACTTTAATTCTTTTTCAATAACAAGAATTTTAGACTTCTTGTCATGATATCAACGCCCTAGAGTTTCTAGGCATTTTTTCATCCTGGCTTCTATAGTCGCTTTTTCAATTACAGCCTTCAACGCTATTGTGATTTTTGGTTTTGTTGTTTTGGATCTTCACTTAACCCAAACACCACCTCCAACCACCCCACAGCTTGTCGATCGTCGTCTTTGCATTGACTGGACCACCAACAGCCATTACACGCGCCATCACAGCATCCTGCAACAAGTCCCATGTGCCAGTGCATGACGCCCCCTCTTCAGCTGCTGTCAACCCACAACACATCACAAAGACATTTTGGAAGCTTGCCTAAGGGTTCTCCAGTTCTGTTTTAGCTCTAAAAGTAGTGTTCTTTTATTTACAATCAAGTTTGTTGATTCTATTCACTGTTTTTTCCCTTTCTTTTTTGGTCTCTGTTATGTTGCTACCCTAACCATGTCTCAATCTACAATAACTAGCAAGATCTCTTACGTCTCCTTGAGTAATCACATTATTCCCATGAGTGATTCACCAAACATTCAACCCACATATAGATTGAACAAGAAAAATTATTTGAAATGGTTTCAAATGTTTCACACATTCATCAAAGCAAGTCATTTGCTATGTACCAATCCTAAACCAATAATGTCCCAATTATGGAACTTTATGTTACCAAAGATTGGTGACACATGCATGTTCCTTCACTTTGCTAAGAAGATATAGGATGCTATTCAATAAATCTATTCTAAGGTGTCACGATGCAGCACAAATTTATGAGATTAAGAGCAAAATCTCCGGCACTGAACAAGACAACTGGTCCGTCACTGAATACTCTAATTTGTTGAAAGGGCTTTGGTAGGAAATAGATCATTACCAATGTATTCAAATGAAGTGTAGTGAGGATGCAACTATTCTTAAATAGTTTGTTGAAAAAGAGAGGATTTATAAATTTCTTGTAGGATTGATCATTAAATTTGATGTTGTGCAAGTCCATATACTTGACAAGGAGGAGTTACCATCCTTAAATGAGACAATTGCCATTGTGCTAGCCGAAGAAGGAAGAAGGGGTGTAATGATTGACACCTCACCAATAAAGACTTCCATTTAGTGTCTAAGCATTCTGTGCAATGTTCTAATGAAATGAGAGGACAAACTAAACAATCAAAATAGCCCAACAAAGACAATTTGTGGTGTACCTATTGCAAGAAGCCTAAACACACTAAGGAAAAGTGTTGGAAGCTCCACGTTAAGCCTCAATCCATGAAGAAAAGACTTGGTCACACCCATATGGCAACTACGAATTCCAACATTGAGGAAAACTCCATTGTTGCTGCTTTCAATAGAGAAGAAATTGAGAAGTTACGAAGCTTATTAGGGACATTGGAGAAAACTCCTACCGGTACTTGCTCTTTGGTAATCTCAAGTACTTCGTCTCACTCTCTATCTGGTTTTAATTTTGCCTTAAATGCATCAGATATTTCCCCTGACAGTGACTTAGGGGCCACTGATCATAGGACTCATTCTTCACAAAAATTCATTGCATATACTCCTTGTCCTAGCAATCGAAAAATCACCATAGTTGATGGATCAGTCACTATTGTGGCTGGTCAAGGAGATATTTGTTTAATAGTCTTAGTGCTTCATGCTCCCAAACTTTACACCAACCTTATCTCAATTCAAAAAGTTACTACTGATTCTCAAGTGCAATGTAACCCTTTTTTCTAATCGTTGTACATTTCAAGAGTGGGGCATGAAGAAGATGATTGGACATGCTAAGGAGAAAGATGGCTTATATTATCTTTAAGAGAACAATGGACAAAATAGAGTTCAGAGTTTGTCGCCTATTTCCTTTCATCCCGAATCTTTCAAATCCAATATAAATAAGATTTGGCTTTACCATCTTCATCTAAGTCATCCATCCTTTCATGTTATCAAGACAATGTTTCCTTCTTTGTTTAAGGGATTAGCCATCAAAACTTTTCATTGCAAAACTTGTGAACTTGCTAAGCACAAACGTGCTTCTTTTCCAATCAGTATTAAAAGAACTTCTATTCCTTTTACTTTAATTCATAGTAATATTTGGGGTCCTCTCATTGTATCTAATATTTCTAGAATTCAATGATTTGTTTCATTTATTGATGATTGCATTCAAACGACATGGATTTATTTGTTGAAACAAAAATTTGATGTTAGTTTTATATTTCTCATTTTCTACAATATGATTAAAACTCAATTTGAGGCTAGGATAGAGATTTCAATCTGCAAAGGATTTTTTCAATCAATTTCTATCAGTTTTTTCTAAACACAAGAAATAATATATGAGTCCTCTTACATTCATACATCTCAACAAAATGGGGTAGCTGAGTGGAAAAATGATCATCTTCTAGCCAATACAAGAACTTTATTATTTCAAAACAATGTTCCAAAACAATATTGGGAAGAGGCCATTTTAATTGCTACTCATCTCACTAATAGACTCCCTACTCAAGGTATTGGCTTCTATAGTTTAATGCAAGCTCTCACACAACTTTTTTTTTCAAATTTCAATGTGTGTAATAATCTTTTCCCCCAAAATATTTGGATTTGTTGCCTTTGTTCATGTGCATTCCAAAATAGGACCAAATTGGATCCTTAAGCTCTCAAATGTATTTTCATTAGCTATTCTTCCACTCAAAAAAGTTACAATTGTTGTCACCATCCGATGAGGAAATTTTATATCTCTACCAATGTCACGTTTGCTGAAAATACTCCATATTTTAACAATTCTCCTCATCAAGGGGAGAATTCTTCCATCATAGATACAGATACAAATTTCTTTCTACTTGAATTCCCAAAGTTATCAACAAATGCTTCATCTAAGACTCCGTCACAACCCATCACCATACCTAAGCCAGAATTGCAACCCAAGCAAACTTAAGACTCTATTTATACATTACAAGTTTATTCTCGAAGGAAGACAACCCAACCAGAGCCAGTTCAATCATCTCCTTATGCCCTTATCAGTGTTGAGGTAACACTTTTACCCATTGATAATGTTCCTAAAACCCTTCTATACAATGATTATGATATTCCAATTACTTTACGAAAAGGTACAAAACATTGCACTAGACACTCTTTATTTTTCTTTTCTTTCCTATAAGCATTTGTCTTATGACCATAAAACCTTTGTCACCAGCCTACATGCCATCTCTATTTCCAAAACTTTATCTGAGACATTACAGAATGAGAAATGGATACATGCTACAAAGGTTGAGATGAAAGCACTAAAAAAAAAACTTGGGACTTGGTGCAATTATCGATAGGAGAGAAACTCATTGGTTGTAAATGGGTATTCATCACTAAATATAATTCAAATGGTACCTTAGAGAGGTACAGAGCTCGACTTGTTGCCAAAGAGTATACTTAGACCTATGGCATAGCTATGTGGAGACCTTTGTTTTGGTTGCTAAAATGAATACAATGAGAGTTTTATTATCTGTGGCTGCCAATTGTGATTAGAAACTCAAACAATTTGATGTCAAGAATGCATTCTTACATGGAGACCTTGAGGAAGAATTTTATATAGAGATACCACTAAGATCCGACTCCCACATTGAACCAAGCATTGTGTGTAAACTAAAAAAAGCATTATACAGGCTAAAACAATCCCCGAAGATGCGATTTGGGAGATTTTCCAAAGCTATGCTTACTATGGGGTATAAGCAAAGTTAAAGTGACCATATTTTATTGGGGAAGTATTCATACTCAGGGGGAGTGACCGTACTATTAATCTACGTGGATGACATTATAGTCACCGGAAATGATTTGAAGGGAACAAATTTGTTAAAAAGACAATTGATAAAGGAATTGGAGATCAAGGAATTGAGCAAACTAAAATACTTTCTCGGAATTGAAATTGTTCACTCACAACAAGGCATTTTTATATCACAGCAAAAGTAAGTATTGGCTTTATTGATAGAAATGGACAAATTAGGATGCAAATCAGTAGAAACACCCATAGAGTTAAACCATAAACTTTGTGAGGCTTCAAACGATTTATCGGTTGATAAAGGGTCTTATCAAGGACTTGCAGGGAAATTAATTTATTTGTCTTATACGAGGCCTGATATAGCTTATGTTGCAAGCATGTTAAGCCAATTTATACACAATCCTAAAGAACCACATCTCAATATTATCCATAGAATTTTACAATACTTGAAGGATACAATAAAGAAAGGAATCCTATTTAGAAAGGATGACGGATTGACTCTTGAAGCTTATACTAATGCAGACTATGCAGAATCTCTAGTTCATAAGAGATCAACTATAGGGTATTGTAGTTACCTAGGTGAAAACCTTGTCACTTGGAGAAACAAGAAGCAACACATGGTAGCAAGGTCTAGTGCAAAAGTCAAGTTTAGAGCGATAGCACTTAGAATATGCAAATTATTATAACTAAAAAATATCAATGAAACTTTTTTGTGACAACAAATCTGCTATCAATATTGTCTATAAACCAATGCAACATGACCGTATTAAACATATTGAGGTCAACCAACACTTTATTAAAAAAAGAATTGGGTAGCAGTCTAATCTATACTTCCTTTGTTCCTACTAGTAGTCAACGTGCAAATGTGCTTACTAAAGGATTATCTAGTGTCATCTTTTAGAACATAATCATCAAACTTGGCATGAATAATATCCACTCACCAGCTTGAGAGGGATTGTTACAAATTTGCTACAAATCCTCCTTAATTATTGTAATTATTATTAAAATCCTTATAATTATTAATTGACCCTAAAACGTAGTTGATTTATCCCTTCTGTCAATCCCTAATAGTTAGGAATTTGTCTCTCATTTATTTTCTTTCCTATAATAGCTTCTTCTCTATTACTCCCTCCGGTCTCTAATATAAGTCACCAATATCTATCTCACACATATTAAGAAAATTGGTTAAAGGTAGTTTAACTAATTGAATTTGTATCAAAACATAATTTTTTCCCATATTTGCCCCTAATTAAAGAGCTTACCTCTATCCTTAGTAAATTGCATTAGTCTTAATGACTCTCTATTTAATTAGGAGTATTTAAGGAAAAAATCATTTAATGATCAAGACAACTTGGAGAAGTAACTTATATTTTGAACCAAGACAATCTTCCAATAAATGACTTATATTGGAGACCAGAGGGAGTATATAAATACTCATGTACTTTTATTGTTTTTCAATAACAAGAATTTCAGACTTCTTGTCAAAATTTTCTCTTTTTCCAACACACTACTTAAATTGAAGGCTACATATATAGCTTCCTTTTCCATCTTCTCCTTCTTTTTCTTTTATTCTTCCGTTAAATTAGTTTGATGCATTTAGCCAGGGCCACCAGTAATGGCCATATAGATTGAAGGCTTGAAATCAGGTGCAAACATCCTGGACCTGGTATCTATGGTAGCATTGAATCATGATTAGTTTTATCCCTTTCTATCTAGGGAAAAAAATATATTCTTTTCATGCATAGTACATGAGTCACCAAAAGTATCTGCCCATTTGGATTTGGCTTACTTCATTCAAGAGTGTTATCTTTTGGGGCAAAAATCACTTTTGGAATTGAAAATTTGTAGCTTCTGACAAAAGCACCAAAAAAAGATTTCTAAACGTTTTATTTTTTAAATATTTCCTAATAACCTTTACCAAAACCACTTTTGGTCTCTTTCAAGAAAAACCCATCCAAGCAGGCACTATATGATGTAGAACAAGCTTTATTGGCATGCCCTGCGTAAAATGCTCCAAGACAAATGTTTGGTTTTCCAATCATCAGTTATCACCAATCACTTATCTACAAATGTTCGAAGTAACACCCAAAGCTGCATGTGGTGAGGCACAACGTCCACACTGAAACCCCCACCCCCTACATCCAAAAGGTAGAGCATCCACAAAAACAACACCATATTCTAATAATTAACCTTAAAAAGCCAACCAAACCATACATCAATGTCAAAAGAAACAATATATTAGGCTGCAAAAGTCAATAAAAGATCAATAAGTGCTAGTAAGAACTAGAAGGAAGATCATAGTTGCAAGCGACAGGAAGCATACCTCCTGACAGTACTCGAGCTGAAGCACCACTATTCTCCTGTATAGATTTAATCAATGATCCTTGCTTTCCAATCAAATTGATAGCCTGTGTTGATGCCACCAATAAACGAATGGAACAAAATGCAACCCCAGCAGCTCCTAGTGTTTCATTGTCACCCTCACTTTCAGATAATCCAGAGACACGTTTAAATACTCTTATCACAGCATCCATTGCAGGAGAAAGAGGTGCCTCCAGCTCTTCCTTCCCTGATATGAGCACCTAAAAATGAAAAGATTATAACCCATATTCACAAAAGAAAAAGAAACAGATAAGAAAGTAAGTTAAGGTCCTCATCTGAGGAAAAAAATGAAAAGAGCTGGTGACGTGCATACAAGAATCATTTGATAGCATAAAAAGCAACTAAACTAAAGAATAAACTTCCCCCCGCGTGGGCAGTTTACCACTTTCATTAAAAGCTGAAAGTTACAGCCTCTAAAGGAACTCAATCAGCATTCTATGCACACAAGTCTCACTTAAAACTCAAATGAAATTATATTAAAAGCAGCCTGCAGGCAGCACTGAAGGACATGCCTCCGATAAGCATCCAGGTACTATAAATCCTATAGAGTAATTAAGTCATTATTGATACCCCTAATACAAAGCATTGAAAAAAAATACTTGTAGATTAATAGTACAAACGCATCACCACAGTGATCAAGTGATTACAAGACTGAAGTTGAACAATGGAAGCAGTCATTGGAGCAAATTACAACACCCATGAACACGATAACGAATAGCAAGCGCAATGAATAACCTTACAACCTCGCAGTAGTCAAAAGAAAATCAAACCTGACAAAAAATTGTTTCCATTTCAAGTAATGTAAAACGGATTCCAAATTGAAGCTACATTTATCTGCCTCCAGTTCCTCGCCAAGAGAATAAAAAATAGTCTAAGAGAGAAAATAAATGAAAGGATCCTAGCAAAAACGACTACGTAAGGTAGGGATTTGGGAGGGAGCCGCCAAAAGAAGAGGGAAAATCATTGTTCAAATTTTGTCGTTCCATCCTTTTCTTTGTGCTTTTTCCAGCAACCAAAGAGCAAGACAGAGCTCATCATGAAGTAGAAAGTCCAAAAACATAACAAAGAAAACCTTCAAGAGAGAGAAATGCATCTAGTACACTCACAATTCGATCAGAAGTGCCCACAGCACCATCAAGTACGCGAATGCGAGCTCGAGTCTCCTCGCACATCTTCTTAATGAGCTCTCCCTTGCGGCCGATAATGCTACCCACCTTGAGGACCGGCACAATGAGCCGGAACACACAGTCCCCGGGCCACCCCGGCCATCTCTTCTCGTGTGTAGAGGTAGTGGCGGTGCTGGTAGTGTGAGCGGGCTCGGGCTCCTGAATTGACGAGCTGGCATTGGTGGCGTCTACAGTAGTTGCCTCTAGGTTGGTGGTGGTGGGAGGTTCGGCGGCGGAGGCATTCTCCGAAGTGACTGCTTGTTGCTTAAGTTCTGACGCCGTGGCCGTGCCGTTGGCGGTTGTTTCTGCGGCGGCCATTCTAGCGAGTTCGGGAGAGAGAAGCCCCGCTGTGATTTTCGAGCGAAAGAAAGAAAATAAAGGGTTCATAGAAGCGGGCTTTGTTTCCTGTGGTGTTAAATTGAGACATCGTCAATCTGCGATGGACAAAGAGGTCCAGAGCGACAAGCTACATGTGCTCAGCACATGAATTTTTTTCTTTTTTTTGGGGAAGATTACAAAGAAAGACCATATATTGCTATTATATTTATAACAAAAGGATTTTAAAACTCAAATTATTTAAAATATTCGAAGGACCTCATTTTTCTAGTAGATGGACATAAATGCCCTTTTATTATCTTCCTCTAAACTCAGCTCAACATTTGTATCTCTCTCTAAGTCATTTCCTCCTCCTGCCATCTTTCATTCCTAATCTTTGTTAAAGAAGAGAATAGAGATTGTGAGGAAAGAGAATTGCAACAAAAATATTAGGGGATTTCTCTAGTTATTTCTTCTCTTAAGGTAAAATGAAATTTAGTCATTATCTCTTCTTAGCTTTAGTGAGTAGAAAGTTTTTGATCTTGTCAATGTCTCCAACTTGAGCCTTAGAACCCCTCGCCATGTATTCTTTTTCTTCTTCTCCCTTTCTAAATTTGTTTTGTAGAATCATCAAACCTATGATCATCAATGTCTTTGAATTATGTATTTTTACTTATAATATTTTATAAAGTGACAAGTAAGATTGATGACTTACTCTTTTGTTTTACTCTTTTTTGTGTCATTTGCACCAATTTCTAACAATGTGAATTTGTTATCATTGAATCTTCATAGAGCTACAAGTTATTTTTACTTGTATTACTATTAAGTTTTACATTTGTTATCACTTAGATTTAGCTTTATGTAGTGCCAACATCCACTTGTTACAATGTAAATTTGTTTCCATTGGAACTTCATAGATTTACAAGTTACTTTAATTCTTATTATTATCAAGTTACTTTAACTTGTATTAAAAAAGTTAATTATATAATGTTGCTTTGGTTCAAAAGATTCTAACCTGCTTTGACCTTTTTGGTGTAATTAACAAGAGTTTGCTTCACAAGGAGATTGCTTAACAAAGAATGGATACTCCCCCATTAATTGAGACATTTTGCTACTTTCATATGGGTGGAGAAATTGTAAGAGATTCAAGTAAGAGGCTCCATTATGATAAAGGTCGAACAACTAGCAAAATGATTAAGGAAGGGATTTCACTAAGGAAACTAATTACACTCATAAGATCATGTATAGAAGATGATATTCATGCAAAGTAGTTAAAGTGATGCCTTTAAGTATATAGACCTTGTAGATGATGTTAGGGTAACACAATTGATAAAGTACAATGAATAATGTGTACATGCGTACATCATGAATGAAGAACAAACTAAGCAACAACATCCTAGTCAAGGGTAAGTATTCAATTTTTGAAAATCTTTTTGGTGAATATACGTTGTATATTATTTTCTCTATACCTTGTTCACACTCTTTAGTCTTAACCAATTTTAATTAATTGAAAATACAACATCGATTCAATGTCAAGACATTTAATTACCAAATCTCCCCCTAGCCAGGATCTTGTACTTATACCATGCATAGTACAAAGTACCCCTAGACCAATGTTTAAGTTAACTTCTACAAAATGGATGGATTTAATTGTTAGGTGTAAACAAATTTTTTACTAGTGCTACTGAAGTCAAGAACGGACTAAACAAATATATTATTGCCTACAAATTTGGATACACCTTCTGGAAAAACAACTTCCATAAGATGATTGTCTAATGTAACATTGATAGATGCAAATGTTAGTTAATAGCATATGTAGTGGCTAAAACCACACCCTTCATTGTTGTGTGAACTTTTGGTAATAAACATGAACAATCAGCACAAAACAACTAGTTAGTGTCTCACAATTGAAGGTCAAATTTAATAGCATCTATTATGGTAGACAGTGTAAGATCAAGTTGAGATAAAGCCCTCAAAGATATACATAATGACCTATTCAAAGAGTATGTATTATCATTCACTTACCATTAAGCATAGGGGAATAATGGGCTAATAGACCAATCATACATTTTAATCCCTTAGTTGCATAATTGTTTAAAGAATACTAATCAAGAAAACTGTTACAAGTGGACTTTTTCTATAAACAATCATTTTGAGAGGTTATTCATTACATATAGATGTCATATAACTAGTTTTATGCTTGGTTTGAGTCCAATATTACACATTAATTGTTACCACTTGAGTGGGTTATACTTAGGGATGCTATTAACTACGTCTGCATATGATGCTAACAATAAATTATATCATTTACTTATGCAATACTTAGTGCAAAAGCATACAAAGATTGCGTGTGGTTCTTTCAAAACGTGAATGAACTGACACATTTTGTCCAAATCACTTTGGTTTTTTATTGCCCTTAACATTATAATCAAAGCAATCAAAGAAGTATTTGGTGAGAAGCAACATGCATTCTATTATCGACATAGAAAAGAGAATTTCAACATAAAGTTCTCTAAAGTATGCAAGGAGAGGAGGCAAAATGTATGCATGTTGATCGATGAGCATCACAAGAAGCTTGCTAAAGGTTGTATGTTAGCAAGGAAGCAATGTCTTTTTGGAAGAATGGAGTGGTCTCAAAGATTAAGGCTTAAGGAGCATATTGTTAGGGTTGAAAATCTAATGGTAGAGGATTATGGAATTAACAAGATACTAGTTCACACCAGAGGCCTTGATTCTAGAGTTAATATGGCATTGAGAGAATGTATTTATTAGGCTTGGCAAATGTTAAGAATCACATGCCACCATGCATGTGCAACATATAAAAAGTTGCATGGGAATGTTTACTTCTATGTTAAAGAGTGCTACTTACTTAGCTCCCAACAAAAGATTTACATGAATACCATGATCCTAGTAAAGGCAAATGAAATGCCAAACCTAAATGAATTATCTCTTGATTATTATTTCAACAATACATTTTTGCAACCACCTGTCATAAGCTAGCCTAGTAGGAGACCCTTGAAAAAATGACATGAGTCACAATTTCAAAATATTCAATATTGATGTTCTCACTATTAGGAGGTGAGCCATAATTAAGCTAGATGTAGAATCTCAATCTATCTTTATACTGATGTAAAGGAAGATACTTATTGGTTTTGTTTGCTACCAATGTAAATGAAGTAATATTTTGCAAGTGCAAAATCAATTTTTGTACATGGAAAATTAACTCTGTTTATACATGCAACAATTACAACTTTTTTATACATAGGAAAATTAAAAGCTATTTTGTACATAGGAAAGTTATAAGTTTTTTGTATAACCACATTGCCTTAACAATATTGACTTTTGTGTATGAAATAGTTGCAAGTGAAGTTGTTACTATTGAAGCTTTCTAATGTTACAAGTTACTTTTTGTCATATTACTACTTATATATTTCTACCACATTAATTCAAAATTCTTGTATAAGTTACATCAATAGTTACAAGGAGGATTTTTTTTATCATAAACAATGAAAACTATTGCCAATATAAACTGAATTGAAAAAAGTCAAACTAAGTGTATAGGTTTGTGCTCACTAAACTTTATTGGCTAACTTGGTGCATTATTAAGCTAAATCATCAATGTAATTATTACTAAAAGTCTATGACGACACTTTAATACTTATAAAGTCTATTAGTTATAATGATCATTACTAATTTTTCCTATCAAACACTTCAAACAAAGCCATTTCAATTTGAGACATTGAAAGATAGGCAATGCCCAAAATAGAACAATGTATCAGCAAGGTAGTGCCATTAGGCCTTGGGTCTCTAACAATTTTATGTTATAGGATTATTATAATTCTTTATAAGGATCAAAGGTCTAACTTATTGATACATTTCAAAAAAACCACACACAAATACTATTTTTTTACTAACAAAAACTCATGCTCAAAATAGAAAGGCTTCTTCCTATACCTATGAATTCCATTATACCCAGAAATGATACATTGGAACAATTTTTTGAGTTTTCTACCATCAATAGGTTGATTATTTCACTTCTGTATCCTCCGAAAGGAAAAAAGATTTCTGAGAGCTCTTTCTTAGATTCGAAAAAGAGTACTTAGGTTCTCCCAATAACTAAGAAATGTATCTTACCTGAATCTAACAAGGGTTTACCTTGTGACTGATCAATAAAAATACTCCAACACTACACATTTGTCATATATTCCATACATCACACTAGATAGATATCATATTCATGAAATATGATTGACTTTCAAGATGCCTTACTAGTAAAATATTAGACATGTGAGACTTAAAATCTCATGGTATTGAGCATTAACTTATAAGAATTGAATTGAATTGGAATTAATAGATATATCTCTCGAAACAAATGAAAAAGAAACGAAAGACGAAACATAAATCACGGATCAACTAAGCCCTAAAGCACAACCAAAAAATTATTCTGAAAGTCTACAAGAAGATGAAAAAATATGAAAATATCTTCTAGTGTTAAAGGAATTACATGGATAAAGATTCAAATAGCAATGATTCAAAGCACTTTTTTTTTACACTATTTAGGAAACCTAAGGACTCAATCGTATGGATATGTAAAATACAGGATTTCCAATCTTAGTAGGAAAAGGAGGGAAATAGATACTTAATTTCAAGTGATTAAATAAAATTCCATAAGCACACTTGGAGAGTGCAGTACAACAAACAGTTGTATGCTATGTTTGGGAAGGATGAATCACTCCCAAAAAAGAATCTATTGATTCTCTCCTAATTAGTTGGATCGTAAGTGCGATAACTTTGTTATAGCCATTTCTATACATTTAATGTACTTTACGAATAGAGGAATACATAGAGTTGAACATAGTAAAATAAGAAATTGAAGATTTCATTGCCATTGTTCATTTGGAAATTCTATAATAATGCAAAACTATATTCTAAAAGATGGCAAAAGTTAGTTTGGTCATAGATAATAAGTTCATAACCTTTAAAACATATTCTAACATGACTTTTACTTCTATTCTATTTCCTTTCTGGCTTTTTCTTTACAAAGTTAATTTCATTGTATCAAGCCAAAGAAAAAAAAGGTTTTTAACAAATCTAACTATTATTTTAATTAATGTGTAGGCTACAATAGGAACTATAAATGCCTTTGTTCTTTCTCTTGTAATACAGCCACTGAAATGAATAAGGTGAACACCAAAAGCTACAATGTGCAATAGTCCAATCTAAAGGAGAAAAGAAAGCTTCTTCAAAGTTAGAAAATAAATAAAAATTACTAGCTTTGATGGCTTCTTCAGAGAAATAGTCTACACCAGGAGAGAAAAAAGTGGTTCAACTTCAATTACTATCAACAATGGCAAGACGAAAAGGGCTATTGTTAGCAATGAGATGACAGAGTGCTTTGACAGCATAGTGACAAGGAGAAGGAGCAAAGTTATTCTTTGCTAACGCAATGTAAGAAGTTCTTCACTAAGAATGCTTCATTAATAGCATTTTGGTATCATCACTGAAGAAATTAAGTCCCAAGGTCCTTTAAAATAAACTCAATTTTTAAGATCTTCCATCATAAATTTCTTTAATTTAAGGTCATTGGATATAATTTTTTTTTCATAAACAAAATAAAAATATTTATACAATATATATTGTACCATAAAAATAAATATATATTTTGGATGAAATGGACAAAACCAATCAAATTTAAAGAACAAACGACAAATTGATAAATTTTGAGCCATATGCTACAATATATGTATATATATACATATACGTATATATGTATATGTATGTGTATTATATATATATATATATATAATGTGTCAAATCTTACAATGTTATAAATATTATATCAAGATGCTATACTTTTTAGGAACTTAACAGGGGTACCACTAAGTTTCACATATTTTTGCATGAAACCCCTATGAACTTAATGGCACATGATGTTGACAAGCTCCTATCAATAAAAGATAAAAGTTCAAGCCTAACAGCAGTAGGATAGGACACTGTCCCCATGTCAAGGACATAGGTGTAGGGAGTCCTTAACCCAATTTTGGTAAAAGTGTCAAGGGAAAGTTTTTTTCCTTTTAAAAAAAAGTCATGTAAATGGTAAAATTTGTAAACACATGGTAACGTTTTGTTGGCTATGGCAAATTACACTAAAGTTTCATTGGACACCATGAAAAGATAGTATTCGTTAAGGCGGCTAAAATTGTGAAATTGTTCCTTTATAAAATGATAAAATTATTAATCTCATTTCATTTTCACCTCTGACTTCCTCTTTCATCTTTCTCTTTTCTTCACTCAAGTTTTTGCTTCTTTTTTGGTAAGACTTCCACATTTTTTGTGAAAATTACTTTTTTGACCCTACCTCTTCATTTTACTACATAAAAATTGCTTGTAAGTGGAGAAAATTGCTTTAAGTGACCCTATTTGCTTGATTTAAAATGAGTGTCATTCTTTTCACCTTTTAATCCATTATATGCAACTTATTCTTGATCATTTAAATGATTTATTTTTATTTTAGCCTAGCAATTTTTTTTTTAATTTTATCTCTTGAATGGTAATGTTACACCTAATTTTATCTTGTTATTGGTATATTGTAATTTAGTATAGCAACTTTTCGTCTTTATTTTTCCTTATTTATGTAAAGATGATTTTATTTACTTTTGTCCATTTTATTGGTCTTATTTTTATTTTTCTATAGCATAAAAAATATTATGCGTTTCTTACTTGCCTTTATTTTGCCTAATTTATGAAAATTATTATTATTGATTATTTTCTTATAGCAAAAATGATTGCTATAGCATTGACCCATTGGATGCAAATAAACCATAAAAGAAGTTATAAAATAAAAAAAGTTAGATTTAAAAAAAAAGCAAGAATTACGATTTAAAAATGTTGCTTTAAAATTTTGAAACAAACAATTGTTGCTTTGAATAGAAGAAATTTAGATTGAAAATAGTTAGAATTAAATAATATATAAATTTTTTCATGTATACATAAGTTTAGATTTTTTTAATTGCTTAAAAAAACAAAATAATGACAATTACAAGTCTGAAAAAAATTCTTTTCACATGATGAATTATTTGCTAAGTGCCACTGTTTAGGAATAAAACTAGCACATTCATTGGACCACGTGCAAAATATACATCATTCTTAAATTTTTTTAATAAAACAAAAGTATTTTTAAATTTGCCCACTTCTTATGAATTTGAATGTTCCATCGATTAGAAGTAGTCACATAACCATGTGTATGTGTATATATAGAGTGTGTGTGTGTGTAAAAATAATAATAATAATAAATATATTTTAACATGAATAACAATAAAAACTATTACACTTAAAAAATAGAAATCTTAGTTTATATATGTGTATATATGTGTGTGTATGTATATATGTATAATATAAAAAAGAAATATATATTAAATGAAAATAAAAAAAGTAATATGCTGGAAGATGTAGCAATGGAAAAATATAAATAAAGATGCAACAATGAAAGAAGAATTTAATAGGAAAAAATTGTAAGAAATCATAATTAATTTTTTTGGAACCCATAATACTTTGTGGGAAATTATAAGTGAGAATTAAAAAATAATTTATAAATTCATAAGGAAATGACATCAAACCAATTATTTTAACATGAATAACGATAAAAGATTTATGAGAATTAATATTTTCAAAAATGCTATTGTAAGAAAAAAAATTGGATAGAAAAAATGAGCCTATTTTCATGTACGCAAATAGAAGAATATATAAAAGTGTTCAAATTGCAATATTTCAATGCGTCATGTCCAAAATAATACTAGTTGGCACCAACATCACTTTGACAAAATTGAAAGAGGCACTCAGTGTGACACCCCAGTATTCATCTATTAGAGATCATAGAGGAAAGAAATTAAATAAGGAAATTAGTAAAGAAATAAATTAAGTCAATAATTTTATCCAATTAATTAGGAATTAGGTGAATTAACCTTAAATAGTGATTTTTTAATTGACTCTTAAAATATAAAGGATGATATGAGAATTTAATTAATAATCTAATAGGAGAATTAAGTAGAAATAAATTATCTCTAAGTTAATTTAATTAGGTATAGAGAGTATCCCAATATCAATGTTGCATGATAGGGAATTGCATTATAATTACTTAATCTAACTAAGACACCTAGCATTTAAAATTCAATATCTCACTTCATGTGTTGACATTTTACATCCATTAACTACTTCAAATTTCATCTCTTTAGCTTCATCATTTGGCCAAACCAAAACGTGAGAAAGGGAGGGGGAGAGAGAGAGGGAGAAAAAAAAAAGAACGGGGAGAAAATGTAAGGGGAGGACTCCATTCAAGGACTTTCAAGCTTTGGTCTAATTGAAAGAAAAATCATTTACCTACCTTCTTTACTTTTTGGCTCGATTGAAATTTTACTTTGGTTATGGTTTTCTTTATGGAACTTGGAAGGAGATTCATGATTTTAAGGTTTTGAAAAAAAAGAAGGAAGGGGAAACTAGGTAAGTAAAAATCGTTTTAATATTGGTATGCTATTTTTGAAAATTATTGAGTTTGATAATGTGTGGTTTTTTTTAATTTTGGCCAATTTTAAGGAAGAAGAACTTGATTTAAAGCTTGTGAAATTGATTTTAGAAGCTTAAGGAATTTGAAGAATTACGTAGGTAAATTTCAAAATTTAGTAAAGCTATAATTGAGTTTAATTCAAAGTTTTATATGCTTTAGTATTAATATAATTACTATATATTCTAACTAAGCATTGGTTGAGTATCCAGAAATAACTAATAACTGATTAGGAGAATAGAAGATTTACTTAAGTAAGATAACCAATGTTTTAATTCTTATTGTATATGATTGTAAATTGAATTGTATTAGGTATATTGCTACGTGTGAAGTTGCCAGTTGATATGAATGTTGCAGGGAGTGGTAGCCAATGTGCTCTTCCTATCTATATACCTTGGAAGGAGTGATAACCTTTGTGCTTTCCCTAATGTTTTTGGCTATTAATTGTATTATCTTGATTATAAGTATAGGATTGTAGTTTGGTATTGTTGGCTATATCTTTAGTATGATTTCACATGGTCTGCCTCATAATTTTATAACTAGAATTGATTCTAAATTCATTGTATATATGTTGAGAATGTGTTATTGGTTATTGAGATTGTATCTCACCCCGTTTGTAGGTTTACATTTGTCTAAGTGAAAGTTCAAGAAAGGGCAAGGAGAAATAATCAACTAATTAATGGTTAGGACAATGCATTCTGTGTTGAGAATAACTATGTAATTGTACAGATATATAGGATTTTGAATGTCGTTCATACTAGACTTTTGTAATTGACTTTGCATATGACATAAATGCTAAGTCTAAGATCAAGTTGCAGAGTTGATACTAATTATCTATTGTGTAGAAATGGTCTTGTAAATGTAAAGCTAACATTTTGTTAAGATTATGAAATATATGGTATAGCATATTGCTTCACTATGATTATGAGAAGTTGAACTTATATGTTGGAATACCAATTTTAAGATTTGTGATATGGTAAGTGTGTATAAGCTTACAAGCAAGAATGCCTTCCTTGTGTTACGAAGTATGTGTTTAAGTATGTCCAATAAATATGGTAAGTTGATGCTTGAAGATGGTTATTGTATGGTTTAGTTTGAGTGTCTTCCTTATGTCATGTTTAGATGCAATCTTGGTTTGGGAATTTGGCTTGAAATTGTGTAAGAATAGATAGTTGTAATGGTAACATTGGTGTAGTAGGGTTATAACTTTTGGTAGCCTCAATTGTAAAATTATGGAAAGAAGGCAACAATTCTATGAGAAGGAGTTTAGAGGATAACTACTCTTTTTAGTGAGTTCAAAACTTTTCAATCCTTCCATTATTTTGCTTTTTGCATCAAAGATAATATATAATAAAAAGGAAAAATTTATCCAATCAGATGAAACCTAGTTACTTCCTTCACATTGCAAGTAAATTTTCAATGTAAAAAATGACTTACACTTTTTAGTGTGTTCAGAACTTTCAATCCTTCCATTATTTTGTTTTTCGCATCAAAGATAATATATAATAAAAAGAAAAGATTCATCCAATTAGATGAAACCTAGCTACTTCCTTCATTGCAAGTAAGGCGAACGAAATTGTGAAAAATCATAATGAGGAAAGTTTAATTGATTCATTATATTAGGAATTTTTTTATGATTCAAGTCTAAAATATACAATATATGTTGCTTCTTATAGCTATATGAATATTTTTAAGAAAAACATAAAAGAAGAAGCAAGGGATAAGATTCAAATAACGCACCAAAAGGGGGACGAATAGTGGAGTTCATGGTTGTTGCAATTGGGGGGTGTTACATGAGGGGACAATGTGAAGGAAGAAAGGAAGTTTAGACTGTTAAGCCTAACAAAGCCTAACCATGGCTTAGCTTGAACCATAAATAAGACAACTTCATCTTAATCATGGTTCAAGCTATATAGTGATTATGACAGCTTTGTCCTAAGGATGATTATTATAATTATAATAATCTTGATTAAGATATGTAACATAACTATTATTAAGACATAATTGTTAGGATGTTGTTTTTTTTTTGTTTTTCGTAGTGTGCCACCAAGTTCCAATAAAAATAGGATAACCTAGTGGCACTCTCGGGGGGGAGGGGGGGGAAGTAACAACTCAGTGGAAACATTGTTGGATTGAAAGAAAATATAGCATCTTGATGTAATATTTTTGAAACTTTAACATTTGGCTAATAAATTTTTTGTATCATAGTAAATAGATTAAAGAGTTGATTGGCCATAAATTATATAATTTTTTAATAGATTCTACTAGTTTAATTTCAATTGGACTATATTAAATATCTTAATAAGGATTGATGTAATTTGAGTAAGGAGAAAAACCCTTATCAAAAGATTAAAATATTGTATGAGAACATCTTATAATTTAATTATTATCTTATATTTTTTGTTTATCTAATTAAAATATATCAATATATATATTAATAAATAATTAAAAAAAGAAGGCTCCTCAACTCTTCCCTTCGGCAAAAGGATAATAAAAGAATTAAACTAAAAAGAGAATAAATCTCTCTAAATATTATTTATCTACAAATTTCTTTTGTCATGATAATTTGAAATTCTTAACCTATACAAAAATACAACATCTACTAATTAGATTGATATCTGTTACAAGAGCTTTATAGGCATGATATTTTTATAGGCCAAAAATTATTCAACCCACTTTGTTGAGACTCACATTGCTAAAAAAATGTCATACAACTTTAGAAGACTAGAAAACACCTAACCCCAATTGTTAATTATAAAAGGAAACTAAACCCCAAACTGGGAGGTGCTTATTCATTATTTTTAGAAAATGATCACTTGATCCAAGAAAAATCATTATTATGTATTGGTAGCTTTAGACAACCCTAACCTAAGTAAAATCCATACCAAATACTTGATAACTCCTTAGAAAAATCCATTAAAATACATACTAATTAGAGACTTACCATATGGTATAGGATCTATATATTTGCCAAGGCAAACAAGTAAAAAAGAAAAAAAAAATGTCAAGTATATATGACGTATTAAAAAAATATGAAAATTAAAGCTAATTTGGAGTATTAAAACGCTCAAAATTTTGAAGAATTTAACCTTGAATAAATCATATATTTTGTATGCATTACACTCTTGCATGTGTACATTTTACCTTTATCAAAACTAGTATATATAGTTGAATATCGCCTTATTTCAGTTGGCAATAAAATGTATCATACTTCTTATCATGAGAACGATTATAGACAAATCGATGTTTTGGCTGTATAAATTATGGTTGAAGAACAAATAAAAGTAACACATAACCGTTTATTCACTTGAAAAATCCATCAAAAGATAGGTTCAAAATGAATCTGCAGAGTCAAATGTAGAAGAAACCATATTAGAGATAAGAGAACACCCTAATACACACACACATATATATATATATATATGTATATATTACATGTATATATAAATATATGTATATATTGTATAACAAGTTCAAAGATTGAAGAAACAGTCACAGCAAGTTACTAAATTAGCAACTACGAATATAGACATGTTTGATATGCAGTAAAATACTACACTAATAATTTGTCGCCTAATTAGTTTGTCTTCAAAAATAGAAACACATAGAACATATCATCCCTTATGTCAGATGAATTATCCTCTTCATATTCATGATCTCCCTATGGGCTACTTGATTACTTTTGACTTTCATTTTTCTCATGTTGATGTGAAAACTCCGTTTCGATCTCAGAAGTTTCATTTGTCTCTAAAGATACCTCTTCTGCATTGGATGCGGCTTGTTCTAACATGTTGCCACAAGAAGGTCAAATCCTAAAACAAAATACATTAAATAATATTTCCAACAACATGAAATTGTTACTTTCAATGCATACAAACAACAATTTTGATTAAAAAACCTTCAAATAGTATTAAAGTAGCTCCATATCACCCTGCACCAATTCACATGTTAGACTTTAGCCTCCAACCCAACCCGGCAAATAAAAATAAATAAATTAGAGTTTAAATTTTACCACTGCACCAAAAATTATCTCTAGAATCACAGTGATGAGCTCATTGCATCAAAAACTCTCCCATTCGTGAATGAGAAAAAAGCACACAAATGATTCAAGTTATACATCGATACCCACAATCAGGAACCAAAAATAGGGCGAGTTTCAGAGATTGGCCAAAAGCTCAAAGGTTCCCTCTTGATTTTAGCTTGCTTTTCTTTCTTGATTTTAGTTTGCTTTTCTTTCTTAATTTTGCTTCTTTTCTCTCTCTTGCCTTTTTTGTTGCTCTGTACTTAGTCTCTTGACTCTCCCCCTCAAATTTTTGTCTCTCTGCTTTCGATTCTTCTCATCTCTGCGTCTCAATCACTCTCTCTCTCAACTTCGATTTTCAATCTCTTACGCTCAATCTCCTTTCCTCATCGACCCTCTTTCTCTCCCCCTCAGATTTATCTCTTTCTCTCAACTTTCAATTCTCTTTCTCTTTCTGTGTGCTTCTCCTTCCCTCTCAAAAATTCGTCGCCCTCAATCTGTCTCATTCTCATGTTCTCCAGCATCTGGATCGCCTATGAATCCACTCCCTGCGCAGCGCCTACATATCGATGAAATGACGTTGTTTCCTCATCTTTCAACAAATCTCAACAGTTAATCTCATTGAATCTCAAGCGTCTATTAGGGAATTTGGGCCGTAGATCACGCGTAATCCAGGCCATCCATGAAATGGCTTATTACTTAGTTGAAACACAACATTTTTTCTTGTTCTTCTTCAAGCTCTGTTGCTGCAACTTAAACGCGGAAAAACCAAACATGTTCATCAGAAAATGCATGAATGGAGCCTTGTTTATTAGGCTAGATCGATGTGATGTATATTTCTTGGCTCTAATCCTCGGGGCACCATATGGCATATCCTTTGTATAAAGAAGGTTGAATTAGTACATTGAAAATGGCTTAGTGTAATTTGGCAACTACACATTTAAGAATAGTTTTTTTCTTCTTGTCAAAAGTCTCGATTCTTTATTCTTTAAAGACCTTTTCTCTGTGCTGTGGGACTGACCGAAAGCATGTTCATGCTAGGTAGCTTTGCCGAGTGAGACAGCTTTATCTTCGTGCTTGTGAAACGGAAGGGTTGCCATTCATATAGCCATTGCGATGGAGTTGAGTGTTTGTGTTTTTTTCTTTTTTATTTTTACTTATTTATAAATGTTTATTTTCGCTGAAGTAGAATCATTTTTTTCCTTTGAATGGCAACCCTTCTGTTTCACAAGCACGAAAGATAAAGTTGCGTCTTATTGCTGTGTTAATGGAAGCAAAATTGGCGTCTCACTCGGCAATGGCGTTCTGTTCATTTTCTGATGAACATGTCTGGTTTTCACGCGTTTAAGTTGCAACAACAGAGCTTGAAGAAGAATAGGAAAAAAGGTTGTGTTTCAGCCAAGTAATGAGCCATTTCATGGACAGCTTGGATTACGCATGATCTAAGGCCCAAATTCCCTAATAGACGCTTGAAATTAAGTGAGATTGATGGTCGAGATTTACTGAAAGATGAGGAAATGATGTCGTTTCATCGATGTGCAGGCGCTGCGCAGGGAATGGATTCGCAGGCGATCCGTACGCAGGTTCTCTGACTTGTATAGGCCATCTTTAAGAAGGTGAAAAATAAAGAAAAAGAAAAAAGATGTGAAGAGAAAGAATTAACCACATGTTTGGTAGGACGAGGGGGAGTGAAATGAAAAAGGAAAATATGTTGAAATGTTAAATTTATTTTTTTAATTATTATTTAATAATTATTATTCAATCAGTAGAGATATTATAAGTATTTTTTATTTATAAAATTATTTTTTTATTTTTATTTTCATACTTAACTTTTTACATATTAAATGGACATAAAAAAATAAAAAATAAAAAAAGGACACTTGAAGGAATGAGGAAAAAATTAGATATTTAATTGAAAACTAAATGCTTTAGTTAGAGGAAGCGGCATAAAACATTACATTGTGTGTAAAGTTTATTTATGTTTTTTATTTTTATTATCTTTTTTAATAATTTTTTAATTATATTATATGTAATTAATTTGTAACAATAAAAAAATTTAAATTTATTTAAGTATCATGTCAGCATTTGATGACTCACGTCACACATTTTGTTTATTTTTAAAACAATAATTGCATGAAAATATTAGTTTAATTTATGTCAAATTAAAAAAAATTATTTATAAAATATTAAAATAAAATTTTAATTGTTCCTTAAATAAAAGATATGAAAATTTATACATTATCTATATAAGTTGTTAATAAATAAATTTATATAAGAAATATGACCCATAAAAATGCATTTTTGAAAATTTAAATTGACACCAAAGTAGTCATCAAATAAATAACAAATATCCAACTTTTATTTTTATTTTTTGCTGAGGAATGATTAAAAAATGTATCTGTGGTGATTTAATAAAAGAAACTTAACCCAGATTCAAGTTTAAAAAAAAATATAAGTTTGAATGATTTTATAATTGTAACATTGTAATATGGTTGGAATAATGCCACTCATTAAGAAAAAAGAAGAAACACAAATCCTTTGCGGTAAGTAAACATTATTTAGAATTTTTTATTGTAAAATTTTTGTCAAGTTTGTAAAAAAAATGATGCAAAAAAGATGAAAATATGTACATAGTTTTTCTTTTCCTCTCATTTTCTCTTTTCTCTCTTCTTTCTCCCACTTACATAAGAACTTTATAATAAAGAACCAAAAAAATCTAGTTTCCTTTGTAGTCACACTGATAACTGCAGATGCAATCAAGCATTTGTTCCACATGTATTTCTTTTTTATTTTTTTGGTAGAGAGATTAAAAAGCTTAATTAAAGATAAGAATTTTAGTTGAGAAAATTTTAATTGTGAAAACAAAAAATTTTAATATAAAAAAAATTCAACTTTAAAAAAATTACAATCCAAAAAATTTAATTGTAAAAAAAAATTCTATAAAAGATATTAAATTTTAAAATTATTTTAAAATTTTATTGAATAAAAAATTTATCTTTTTAGTAAAAAATTTTACCCTTATAATTAAAATTTTTTTAAAAATGATTTTTCTTAAAGTTAAAATTTTTATCTTTACAATTAAAATTTTCCCTCAACTAAAATTTTACTATTTTCAAAATTAAAATTTTTTATTTCTCAATTGAAAAAAGAGACATATATGTATAAATCAGTCTTGTGGGGCCATCGCCCCCATGTCCTTTGAAAAGAATTACATATGTATAAAAAAAATTTGACAAAAATTAAGTATGGCCTCCCAAAGAAAAAAATATTTACATGTAAGTCTCATAAAATTACATATGGTCCTCCAAAAATATTTTTTCTCCCTCTGCCTTTGCAAATCACGTTATTATCTAGATACTTGAGCTGGTTTGGAGGGACATATGTCAATTCCAACCAAGTGCTTTTGACGAAGGGCACAAATTTGAAACTAAGATACAATACACGAGGGAGAAATGTGTGATTTTGAAAGAAATATAGATAGAAATTGGTGTAATGAAAATGAAATTGAGAAGATGATTGAGACCTAACTTAGTCCCTTCACCAAAAAGATAAATAAATGAATAAAATAAAATAAAAATCTTCTTAACTACTGATATCTGGTGTTTTTTTTTTTGTCGTAATAATCTGAAATTCTGAACCTATACAAGTTGTAACACCTACTAATTTTTTGGGCCCAAACTACTGTTGGAAGGAAGCCCAAACCACTATAGTCTCCCTCTCTCTGCTTTTGTTCTTTTGGAGTCTTGGTCTAGTTCTCTCTTTGGTTTCTACCTTCTCATTCTGATTTGCTCTAATATATTGGGCCTTCCAAGACAGAAAACATTGGGCCTTTTGGTTCGGTGATGCTAGAATGATAAGTCTCCAAAACATCAACAAAAAAAAAAACTTAAGTAGATCGTTAAAAAAGAAAAGAAAAAGTAAACTATATGAATTTTTCTTAAATTTTGCTAAATCTAGTAGCTGGTTCCACCCAAATTTGGTGGGTCTCACCATTCAAAATAAATGATGAAATAAAAAACAATTATCATATCAACTGCAGGATAAGAATAGTACCAAAAACTATATATATATATATATATATATATGTATATATTAATAATTATACATATCTTTGTTCTATTTTTAAAATATATATCTTAATTTAATTTTAAAGTTTTTGATTAAAATATTCTTAATTAACTTAAATATATAAATATATATTATATCTAAATATGAATGTCTTTAAAAAAATTATATTATATATTTGTTATAACTTGTATTTATGTAAAAGTGTATTGTAAATTTTCTAATACCACTTTAGTCCTGATATTTAAAAGGTGTGTTGCCTCTTCTTGCTACGATTTGATTATTCTTGTTTCACCAAAGGTGTGGGCTATGATATGAAATGTTTGTATTTTATCCACAAATGCTTTTAATTTTTCTAAACCATTTTTGTCAGTATTTCCACCATCAATGACCAAAAGAAAGAGTTTATATTACTCTTTTTTTAAATATTATATTAGAAGGATCGAACCCTTAATACTATTTTTATTCTTACCCCACCTTTATTACTTGCACTAGCAAAGTTAATGTTACTCTCAACTATCATTTAACCATCTATTTGAACCATTTTTAATTTTAAGAGACAACATTTATCTCAAGGCTCAACTCTCTCTTGGGTTTAAATCTTTTTAAATCTTTTTAATAATATGGTAAATATGATACAATGAGTTGTGATAAGGAGAAAATAATGAATAGATCTAAATTCTCTATATTTAACAAATAAATACAAAGAGTGTATTTAAAGAGAAATATGTAAAAAAAAAAAGAATGGGTTAAAAAATAAATAAATCTTATATATATTTTTATTCTTTTATATTATACTTTCCCTTTTAGATGCAAAATATCACAATTCAATTTCCATAAACTTAAACTAATAAAGAGAGTAAAAAAAAAAAGAAAGAGAAGGGAGTTGCTGTCACAAGGTGACATCCCCATAAACCGAATGGCTTAAAGTTGTGCCAATTAGGTTCCATTCTCTTCTCTACCATGGCTATTAATGGTTTTAGAGGTGTGTTGTCATCTCAAAATTAATTACAACCTTGCTTTTAGTCTGTGTATTATTGGGTTACCTGTTACGTTATGATGTTGTTGGGACCTATGTTTTAATATGAATAAAAGTGTAATAACTCAATAAATATAAATTTAAATAATTAAAAAAATTAACTAAAACCTGATAAATAAGTTGTAATATCCAAAAAAATTAAAAAAAATTAAATAATAGAGGCTAATAATAATAAATTAATTCAAATAAATTAAAGTGAAGTCCCAAAAGAAAAAAGAGAAAATATTTAAAAATTTAAAGTAAAAATTAAAAATTAATTAAGTGGGATACATTGCTAATTTTTTTCTTTTTCTAATGCTTTCCTAGCTATGTTTAGTAGGAGTTGCTTGGAAACCAAAGCTATAATTTTTTTTTTAACTTTCTTTCTAGTCCTTCCACTTTTTAGATTTTACTAACAAATCCTATTGAAAAATAGGGTACTCTTAGTGGGCTGACCCATAATTTGACCTAATTTTTTGAAGAAAAAGGATTTATTAATTATTTATTATATTTAAAATTCAAAATTCAAAAATATATTATGTTGATTATTTTAATTGTCAAATTAAGATATTATTTGAATTTGTCAAATTAAAAAAGGAGTTATTTTTTTAATTGAGGGAGGGAGAAATTAATCACATGAACACATGATTTTTTTTTATATCATAGAGAAACTTTCACTCTCTTATTTCTTCTTTGCTTTCTCCCTTACTTCACATAAAACTCCCACCTATAGAACAACAAAAATTTCACTGACATGGTGTATTCTGCTATGAACAAAGGATTGGATTCCATCTAGTGATCCAATTCAAAACCACGTGATGCTGAAGATTTAACAGAGATCAATCCACTACAAAGAGATAAGTATCGTTAAACCTCCTTCATTAGTATTAGAGCCAAATTAGCTTGGATCTACTGTTCCCTTCTTTTAAATTATGATTTTCTTACTTCTTGTTATGCAAAGAGAGGAAAGAAAACATGAATTGCATGATAATGTTCATGTATAAAAGCTTGAACGCCCCTTAATGGCATATTTTGATAGAGCTCAAATTAGGCCACTAAACTAGATAGCCTATATAATGATGATTATATGATAGAAGTATGGTAAAAATTGAATTAGTCATTAGGGAGTTTTTAGGATTCAAAGTTTAGGGAATACCATGGTGGACAACCAATTTCAAAAGCTTAGTGTTTTTAGTACAAGCAATTATTTGCTATAAATCATATATGGTTGGAAAGCTTGTTGAATAAGCTTTCCAATGCCACCAAAATTTTCTCAATTGAATGAGTATCAAGTGAAATATAAGATTTAAGTTTGGATATTTGAAATTGAGGTTTTTTTGGAAAACACATCTAAATAGCAATCTTTTAAAGGCATTTTCTCTCTGTTTAGGTAATGGATCTATGCAATCCATACATCATTGAAAAGATTTTGTTGCAAGTTTCCAATGACATCAAATTTGCATTAATTATACTTAAATCGAGGGAGATATGATAATTCAAAGTCGATCCCTTAAAACTACAATTTTGGAAATCATAGCCAAATAACCCATTTTCAAGGGTTGTATCTTCCTCCTCAGACCACTATTGGATGCAAGCCACATTTTGTTGGAAAGATGATTTTACACGCTTTCCAACAATATATAATTTGTCCAATTTGAATTTAAATTGAAGGAAATATGGCTCCTCGAAGTAGTTCACTTGAAATTGAAATTGAAATTTTAGGAAATTCCTAAAATTTGCCTAAATCTAAGGTTGAAAATGAAGTTGCACTCTTATTGTCTCTTTGACACATGAAGCTCACCCCTTTTGTGTTTGGGCTTGAACTTTGCATTAACTTAAAGAAAAACCCTATAGGGCAGCGTGTAGGACTTACATAACACCTTAAGCATGTGGGCTTCCACCATTTTTCTAGTTTTTGAACAATTTCTTGAAATAAAACTTTAAGCAGCGTATGTAGGTGTATGAGGCATGTTTTTTAGGTGATTTTTGTTTTTAAAAATATCTGAAATCATGCTATACATGGTGGTATATGATTTGGCTATGTTTGGACACGTTTATATACTGTTAAAATATGCAACAAATACTTAGGAGATTTTCTAAACTGACTTAAAGATGTTAATCAATTCCTATGAGTTTTAGACTTGATCAACATACTCCCTAATGATGTTTTAGCAAACATCAATCAATGAAGAGTTTAGAGAGAATTTTTGGGGAACCAAATTAAAATAAAATTGTGTCTTTCAATTAGTATGTGTCAGGGATTAAGTTTTATAAGAAATACCTCGTTGCCATAAGTATTGATGAGCCACTCTAATTTCCTATTTTTTTCATATATTTGAGAAATATAAAATGCTTAAGCATAATGCACACAAACAAAGTCTTAAATACAAGAAATTGATTAGGCATGCAAAGAATATTTCCAAAATATGATGTTGGTGACCCTAGAAATTGAAAGTAAGCCTATGATAACAAAAAATAATTAGAAATAGGCCTTTGAAAGCCAGAGAAAAGATAATTTAGAAGTGATAAATATCTTTAAAGTGATACACCTAATGTGAATTTTAATACAAACACAACTTGCAAATGCATTGTATTAAATATATTAATAGGGAAATGTAAGAAATACCTTATTAAGTGGAAGTTCTTGGATTAGTAGACATGAGCTCATCTAAGAACCAAAATTAAATTGTGAGAGGTAGTCTAACAAGTGGAGTTATTGGATTGGTAGACTTGGATTCATTTGAGAACTAGATTTAATAAATTATAGGAGAATATAAGAAACACCCTACTAAGTGGGAGTTCTTAGATTAGTAGCCTAAAAGCTCATTGAAAGAACTATAACTTAAGCAATATTTGTAGATGAATTTGATGAAAAGGTAAGGGCATTCTTAGGAAATATGTGATTGAAGTATACCAAATGTAGACTTTGGATCATAAAATTGATAATATTCTTATTAGTCTAGTTGAAGTTTATTGTAAATACAAGCGTAACATTATGTATATGTAGTTAATCTTTGTTATGTCTATGTAAGAACTAATATTATGATTATGGCTATAAGAAATATCATTGCTTAGCTTGATAAAAGAGGCAAGTTAGATGGTATCAATTTTTCTAGTCGATAACATAAAGTACTTAGATCCTAGAGAAAAATATGATGTTAAGAAACTATTAAACAATATTATATAGGAGTTAAACATATAAATACAACCTAAAAAAGGCAAAGATCTAAGATTCCTTTTAGAAAAGGAAAAGAGCAATATTGTTTGTATAATGATACAAAGTAACATTACTAACAACCTCCTATATAAGTGTGGGTTATAAATGACTGTTCAAATCATGTGAATAGCTCTTAAGGATATAATTGGTTATATGAGAAGACTAATTGTCAAAGAATTGAAGATGATCAATCATATGCTTATTGATAAATAATAAGGTTAGACTATTATGAGATTTTTTCCTATGAGTTGATAACATATACAGATGAATTTGACCTATAAAAGAAGTATCATTTTAATGATGATTACTCATTATATATAGTTTGGGAATCAGCATTTAGAAGCTTCCAAACCCTTGGAAAAGCTTGTATGATTGAAATTGTTATGACTTTAAAGTCCAAGTACAAGAGGATGGCACTTGCATATTTAGAGAAGATTTGGCCAACATTTTAAGAAAGATAATAAAAAATTAAGAAGAGAGGCAAATATGATGAAATGAAATTTGACATAGTAAAGGTTAAGTATCGTATTTGTCAAAAAATGGGTCATTCTGCTTATGATTGTGCTAAGCAAATGAGTTAAAAGCCATAAACCTTGTAGCTAAGGATTGAGAATCTTTTTTAAGATATCATCAATTGCTTTTCAAAAGCAGATCACTTTATGTAGGAAGAATTGTAAAAATTAAAGTAAAAGGGAATTGAAACATGCAAAGTCATCTTGTGTGGAAGATGAACCCCATCCAACATAATGTATTATACACTTTAAAGATTTGGAAAATTTTATATTTATCATTTCTCTTCATAATTTGAGATTTTAGTACTAATTTATATGACAGATATATTGATATAAGAAAAAGGGACATAGAACATAATTTTAGTTTCCTCTAAGATGATGTTATTATATTAGGCACAATTATGAAACATGAATACTTTACCTAATATTTTGCTTCCATTTTAGTTATGGATATTAATAAACGATTTGCTAGGCTAAGTCTTATAGGTGAGAAAAGATTAAACAAACTAACAAAACAAAAGGTGTTAGAATCTATTTTTATTTTAGAAATGCCACAATAAAAAAAGTTGCCTAGCAAATAAAGTAAATTAAAAAACCATCTTACAAAAGAATTAGAACTTAGAATTAGTAGCAATTAATTCATTCTAATATTTGTAGTCCAAGAAAAAAAGAAGGCAAGATAATTATTTATAATACTATCAAATCTATTTAATCTCCCATAAGTCAAAAGCATTTAAGTGTTTCAAACATTACTAAACATGGTTAATAATCAAATGAACAACAAAATTGAAATTTTGAGTTGTGACTGAGGATGCAAATATTTTGTCAATATTAGTTCAATGAACTCTATGAAAATAAAGGAATCATAAGATGACTAATGATTCATTCCTTAACACTCTATAGCAAATGAAGATGCCATAAGAAAGAATAAAAACCTTACTTGAAATGGTTGAAGTTAACAATGGCTTAAGCAACCTTACTCATTTGGCATAATGAGTAATAAATTGATCCCTTGAAACTTGACTAAGTGCCTTCTAACTAAGTTATTTTCATACCCTGTGATTAGTTGACATAATAATAAGTTATTTTTTAAGCATCTTAAAACCATTAAGTTGGATATTCATATCCATGATAATTCTCATAAGCATGATAATTAAAAGTAAAGAGTAAGGTATGTATCTTTACATGATACCTAGAACAATCAAAAAGGTATATCTTTATTGGTGAAAATATAACAAAAATTAAGTTGAGTAACACCATATTTAGAGAATGAATTACTAAGTAGGGAAGAGATTAATAGGTATATATCTCTATATGAGACAAGAGATTAAGTTAATAAGGACAAGAAGTTATACTTCAACCTGTTGATCTGAGTGAAACTTTGGTGCAAACCAAGAAGGTTGCAAGACAATTCCACTATCTTAAGAATAACCATGAGAGTGTGCCTAAATATCATTTTGAGAACAAAAAGGTAACACTCAAAGATACTCTACTAAACAATGGGAAATTGAACACAATTCAAAAGGATCAGTCAAATACTACTAAAGGAGATTGGATAAGAGCAATGGATCAAGAGATAAACATGATAAAGATAAATTATATTTAGGACATTGGTTAACCATCCATTTGATTTAAAGGCAAATAAGAACAAATGGCTCTTAAGATAAAGAGAAAAATAAATGGATTAATTAAAAGAAAAAAGACACACTTAGTTGCTGAAGGATATATATAAATAGAAAGGTATAGATTACATGAAATATCTTCCCATCTGTTGTATAATTCAATTTATTCAAATTAATCATAGCTATAATTATAAGTTTGGACTTGGAACCACATTAAATAGATATGAAAATAGCATTCTCAAGTAGAGGACTAGGTGAAGAAAATACATAGAGCAACTATAAGATTCCATAGAATAAGGAATGGAACAAAATGTTCAAAGGTTATAGATGTTCATTTAAGAACCAAGATAATCATTTAGATAGTGAGTATTTGAAATTTTATTGAGATTAAGACCTCATATGAATTTTAAATAATTGATAAAAATCACTATATTTGCATTTAAGCAGTTTGAAAGAAGTTGCTAATATTATCCTTTGTATGGATAATATGCCCTTAGTCATAAAATAGTTAGAATTCTTAAATAATAAATTAAAAAATAGGTATCTTTAAAATTTTCAAAATTAAAGATATGGGTAAGATAGAGCATATGTTTGAAATTAATACATAAGAGAATTGTCTAGAGAAATTAATTACTTTTCAATAAGAGAATTGCAATTAAAAAGCCTTTGAATGGTTTAGTATGAAAGATTATAAACATATCAATGTCTTTATAGAAAAAAGCGATAGTCTAAGCCATGAGAAATATCCTCAAAGTGAGTCTACATTGAAAAATCATGTTAAAAATTCCTTACTTCAATGTTGTAGGGTATTGCATGTAATGATGTGTGCAAGGTTGAACATATATGAACGGTTGACCTTGTGTATCAGTAATAGTAAAATTTCGGTTAATACCGTCAGGATGCTATTAAAAGAATACCTAAGATGCTTGTAGGCTAGCAGTATATTAGAGAAAAGATCCAAATGCGTGAAATTAACCTTTAGATATATTTTCTTGTTAAATAGAATTGTGATATCTTGGAATAGCAAGAAGCAAACATACATAGTATTATTTATAAAAGAAGCAAAGTTTGCTACATGGTTTACAACAATGTAAGAAGCTATATGGCTAAAAAGAATTGTAAGCTCTTAGGGATCATTGGTGGAATATTGAATCCAATGTTGACCAATCATGGTGGATGAGAAACTATAGACAAATTAAAGTCCTTAACTATCATAACGAGAGTAAACACATAAACATAAGAATGAGAAAAATCAATAGCACAAAAAGGCATTACTCTAAAACATGTTTACGCATAAGGTCTCAATTGATCCCCTTAAAAGGCCTATATTTAGAGACATGTATGAGAAATATGTAAGGCCTATTAGAAAGCGTAGAACATAGGATATCATACTTTGAGTACAACTCAAATGTTGACTAAATAAATAAGTTATGTCATAATCATAGGCACTATATACAAAATAATAGTATGTCATATAGATTGATGAGGTTGGCTTTCTCACATGAGCAACTGCCTTTGGTGCTCATAAGAAACAAACAAAAATGAGACATTTGTACTTACCATACGAGGCAACATAAGTGCCAATATGGAATAAAAAAGAACACAAAATATAAATATGTCGCCTCGATAAAAAAGAGAGAAAAAAAGGTTAAGATAAGTTCTAAACATAGATATAAATATGGATCAACTTATGAATTCTCACCATTCATAATACTTGTAACCAAATTTGAATTCTCTTCTAAGGCACTATTAGAGACAAGCAAAATGGTAAAATTTAAGTTAGGTACTGTGTGTGTTTAAACTAAGATTTGCATGGCATTAATAAATAAATCAAATTAATATGCACTTTTATTAAATAAGACAAACATTGTAATACGTAATTCATATTACATGTGCTTAAGAACCATAATTGGAAAGCAAGTGACTAGATCCCTACTCCATTGTTGTGTAAGTCCCAGAAAGAATCAAATCATTTTATAGATGCCCTTATAACTTTAACAATATCATAAGGAGATAAATTAGTATTTGCTACTTTAGCACTCATCTTATGGTTTAGATTTGACCTAAAGGAGTATTACTATGATAGTAACTGAGCTTGATCTAAATGGTATATGAGTAAAAGGAAAATTACTTGACATATACACACCTATGCTAGCATTTAAAACCTACTCATTAAGAAGTTTTGGTGACTTTATAAGTGTGGATACTATACATATGTGAAAGAAAAATTGAACACAATTAAACTCGAAAGGGATTAAATTTGCCATTAGAAGTAAAATATAATGTATATGAGTGAATTTACGGCATCCAAGGCACATAACTAAGCATCTAAAATATATTTAAAAGATGTGTCATTTATGTTGGTTCCATAATTGGATTTATAATGTAAGAACTTCTAAAAATTTTGCCCGAGTGATCATATTAGAGCACTTAGTATCAAAGTCCAAGAGGAGTAAAGAGTTAGAGTTTTGTGTTATTTATTTTATCATATGCGAGTAAGAGTATTGGAACATGAGGCATCCTTAATAGGTTGACTTATAACTAGACCCAATTTCTTGAAGAAAAATTAATTAATTAATTAAAGGATTTATTAATTCTAATTAATTAATTATTAAATTATTTATTATATTCAATTTTTGAAATTTAAATATATATTAAGTTGATTATTTTAATTGTCAAATTAAATTATTATTTAAATTTGTTTACATTTTGATATTCAAAATTCAAACTAAAAAGAGAGTTTCTTTTTTTTAGTATTGAAGGAGGGGGGAAACTGATCATATGAACACATCAGTTTTTTTTGAAAGATCGTGCAGAAACTTTCACTTTCTTCTCTCTTTTGTGCTTTTTCATTTTCTTCACAAAAAAATTCCACTCACAAAACAATAAAAATTTCATAGACATGCGTATTATGCTATGAATAAAGGATTGGATTCCATCCGATGATCCCATTCAACACTACGTGTGATAGAAGATTCGACAAAGATCAATTCACTGTGAAAAAGTAAGTACTCATTAAACCTCCTTCAAATCACTTTGGAGATTTTATTATAAAAAAGTCTAGAAAATGTCTCTGTGTCCGTCTTATCTTCCTCTTTACACTTCCTATATTGATCCTTTTTGTATCAATCCCCTTAGAGTGTAATTGACATCTTCCTTCTCTTTCTCTATTCGTCCTTTTCATAATTCTTTTGAGAGCATCACCATTCCTTCTTGCTTTGTTTTATAGCTTTGTCTGTGGTTTTGGAGGTCTTATTAATTTAGATATAGTTAGGGTTTGTCCAAATCTAAAAGTTCTAAAACGTTCAACAACTCTCTTCCCTAATATTCCTTTCTTATTATAATGTTCTTTCCTTCACCTTTAGCTTGGTCATCTTCACCTTCTCTTGT
Organism: Erythrophleum ivorense; assembly: GCA_026724425.1. Taxonomy (NCBI): domain Eukaryota; kingdom Viridiplantae; phylum Streptophyta; class Magnoliopsida; order Fabales; family Fabaceae; genus Erythrophleum; species Erythrophleum ivorense. The sequence goes on from JAIUCV010000005.1 coordinate 44,422,728, forward strand.
GAAGCTCCTTTCTTTTCTTCTATCTAAGTTGCTATTTCTTTTCTCCTTCTTTCAGCTACTATTTGATTTGAAGCAACTTTAGAAGCTTAGCTATTCGACTAACTGGTGAGATACTTCCCTACTTTTCTTGGATTTTTATTTCCTCTAGTGTTGTCCTGCATCAGTTTAACTTTTTTCTAGCTATTAATTCCTTATTTTCATTGTTATTTTGCTATTGAAGTCTTTGTGATAGATTGAAACTTCTTCAATTGAGTTGTGGCATTGCCAAATCTTGCTTTTCATTCCCTTATTACTCCTTTTAGTTGCCCTTTGAATTGATTAAAGCATGCATATGCTATCTTTGTTTTTGCTTTTATTTTCTTTACTTAAATTGTATCCATTTATTTCATCTAGTTAGACCTACATTGGTCATTTGTTTGTAAGTCGTTGGGCTCTTGGGAATTCTGTTAATGACAAGTTTGTGATGGTAGTTAGTGCTTGAAAAAGAAGAAGAAGAAAAAAACCTTTAGCTTAACCTATTGCTCAAGTCTCTCAAGGTAATTCCTAAAACCTTTGGAATATATATACATATATATATATTTGACTAATGATTTATGCCAGTGTTAGTACCATGAATAAAGATGAGTGGATGATTATGGACATCACTAGCCACGGGTAAGCTTGCCTCCATTTGTGTTTAGCTTTTTCTCTTGGTTAAAACTAAAGTTAAAATTGAATTAATTTTGTTGTAAGTTAAAAAGGGGCATAAATAATATACATAAATATATACATACATACATACATATATGTATGTATATATATATATATTAGGTAGGTCACTAACCTTACTTAATTGACAAATTTCTAGATATGTGTGGAAAGTTACCTAAAGTAAACCTTAGGAGATTCCATAGGCAAATTTACAACTTAATCATGCAAGGCATGATTTTTTATAAAAATGGGTGACATATAATGGTTGAGTTGATCAATAAAGCATGTGAACTCCATTATCCCAATTGTAAAAATCCCATTATAATATTGCTCTTGATTATCATTTTTAAAATGACCAAATTAATTAAATAGATGGTAGGATAAATTAAGGTAGATAAGAGTATTAGAGTAGGAACCAACTATGTAGAATTTAATGGCTAAGTAAAATGATGAACTAAATTGTAAATAAGGTAAAGTAAGGATTAAATTAGGACAAACTAGCTGCTAATAATAATGGAAAGGAAAGTTGTAAAAATTCAATCTTTGAAATTAAAAATATTTTAAAAATCAATTGTGATTCTATTCTAGCAAACAATTCCAACTTTCTTGTTGGAGGAACTAAATAGTGGTTTAGTGATGAAAGAATTGATAACCATTCTATAAGTATTGTGAGTAAACTATAAAGTATGATACATTCTTAATTTCTTTTCTTATTTTAAATCTATCAATTTCTTGTTTGCTACCTATGTTATCTGTTAGGATAGGCTTAAGTAGTATCTTCTTGCATATGAATATTTTGGATATCAAATCTGCTAGAATATGTTATGTTAAAATATGATTGTGTTATTGAGTTGAATATGAAATTATATGTATCCTAAGTATTATTTTGGAACAATGGAAATGCTAAAATGTTTATCTTGGTGTATTTATGTAAGACTTGTTCAAATGATTGATAGTTATGAAATGTTATATTTTAAATGGTGGAACTTTATTACATATTTTATTTAGGAGATTTTGGTATATATACTTTGTTTATTATATATATATATATATATAAGGTGGGATTATATATAAAACGCTGGTAGTTAACAGTAATATTATTAGCCTCGATGCACCAAGGACATTACCATATGATTTTGTAACTGAGTACTTAAAAGGTATTGAGCTAGATACTTTTTGAATATTCAGGGGTTGTAGGGATGGTGGTAAGCAAAAATGGCGATAGTAGTCCTGCCTGTGATTCCTGCTTATGGTACTTTGAGATTGAATACGTAGTTATTTATCCTTGTGGATGTCCATGTTAGTATATATATATATATATATATATATTAAAACTTAGAGTTTTACATGGACCTTCCTATTATAATATTTGTATTAAATCATTTTCTAATAGCATTTGTTTGATTCTTGATATTTAAATTTCTTTTTCATGAAACAAGTCTTATTTATCTCATATTTTATGCTTCTTTAAATTATACCTTTTTAAATTATACCTTGCTTTAATAATTGATAACCCCATTTTTTCTGTACCTTTTTAAGTGGGTAATGAAACCAATGAGTTTTTCATCAAACTTAATTTTATAACTTAATTAAATTTAACCATGCATTTTATAATTTTAACCTCTTATTACTATTTTGTTAAATTCTCTTACCATTTGATTTCTATATTTTGTATTATAAATAAATGTTGACATATCATAACAATGTAATGTATGTTAAAACTTCAATTACATTTTTTATTTACTTTTTTTCTTGCTACTTTGAGTCAAAACTAAAATTTATTTTCACTTAAAAAAAAGTTGTACCCACTCATCTCTTTAGTTATCATACTTTATCTTCTACTCATTAAGTACTGTGGCTCATTTCATAATTTAGTTTTGTAGATAGGAAAATTGTATTCAATGCTCTTCCAATGTAGTTTGGGAGAGTTGTTAGTAAAAAAATTAATAGTTAGTTTGTCCAGTATTAATGGACTATTCTCTTTGTGTATGTATGTTTTTATTTTAGAGTCTACTCCATTGACTCCAAGTATGATCCTCACCCTATTATTTATGGCCTAATGTTGATTGGTGGTTGACAATTGAGCTTTCTTATTATGTGTCTAGTCAAGCTTGTTGTAGGTAATCCAGGATGTCCCAATCTTATTAGAATCCTCATTGAATTTTCGATAACAAACTACTTGTGATTTTGATATAAATTATGGTTAAACTATGATCTTGATATGGGTAAAGGTAGACTTATGAAATTATGCTCTAATTAAAAATGTCATATAAAATTTAGTTATGCATCAAAATCAAATAAGGATGCATGTCTTTGTCAAGCTTATGGATGTGAGATTTTCTCATATTCTATGTTTGTTGTGTCTCCCATATGGGGCATGACGAAAAGAAAAAAAAAAGTATAAAAGAATTTCACACTTAAATTTCACCTATCAACTTTTGATGTGATTCAATTTTAAACTAGAATATAATCTTGAACAAGTAGATATTTTTTAACATTAAAATAAGAGTGCTTAAGCTTTAAAATGAAGTCCTGATTAAAATTAAAAAAAAACCTTATATATAATTTTTTATATTTTTATTATCAAATTCTTTAATTAAAATATAACAAATATATATGATATTATCTTAGTTGTCAAAGATACTTATAGTTAATAGAAATTATCCAAGAAGCCATAAATAGAACATCAAGCTAAATTTCATTAATAGAAATACAAGAAAATTAAAAGAGACAATGAGAACAAAATGCAAAAGCAAGATAGTCTTTGTTTTTTTAGTAAGGAAGATACTTCACAAGATTTACACCTTAAATGATTTAGAATATGCTTGCTATCCTTGGAGCTGTTGCCTCTCTTTAAGGGAAAATATTATCTATAATAGAATGGTGCTTCTTTTACTCATGTAATTGCCTTCTAACAACTCACCCATGCCTTAGTTACATGTCCCTCTCACCTTCTTCTCATTTCTTGCCTCATTCTCAACCTTCCATGCTCCTATTATTGTATATATTTATTAGTATTATTCTCGAATGATATAATAATAGATATATAAGTTTTGTAAATAATTATAAAATTTTTAATTAAATTATTTACTTGTCATATTATTATTAAAAATAATACATTTATCATATTTTTATTAAAAAATCTAATTGTAAAAATATAAAAAAATTGCACATAAATTTAATCTTTAAAATTATAAAGTTTGAGTAAAATTAAGATTGATCCAAACAAAAGTTAAAGAAGCCTTATAAAATAAATAATTTATTTGTAATTTTGGTATTACTAAAATGATTATTAGTTTCTTCTAATTTTAAATGTGAAAATACGTTATTTAACTTAAGTAATATATTATTTAAAAAATTAATGTGATGGAAAAGATCATAGTAGTAATTGTAGATTTCACTCTACTGCAGTGCTAGGACACAAGCCTAATCCTACAATAATAAAAGAAAATTATAAATTAGATATTAAAAAATGTAAAGTATTAGAGTTAATTAAACTCTGTAGACAGAAATAGTTATTTTTATTTCTCTTAATTTAAGAACAGTACAAAATTAGATGATTGAGCTTTTCGAAGAAGAGATGAATCCATTATGGAATATGGAATATATAGAACATGCTGTATTGCTTTTTTCCCCCACTATTGGTCCAATGTTGTAAAGTTCAATTCAAAGTTCTCCATTCTTTAAAGAAAGAAAGAAAAAAAAAAAATAGATTACATACATCTTTCTTGAGTTTGGTTGGAATTATATAAATTTTATTATTTTTAAAAAATATATAATTTATTCAAAACTAAAATTTTTAACTAAAATACTTGTAATTAACCTAAACACAATTTTTTTAAACTAAAAAATGAAATGAAAAATATTTTGTTCAAAAAATAAAAAATTTAATTAAAGTATAAGATAACTTTTTATTTCAAAAAAGATTTAAAAACAAAAAAAATTATATGAAAAAAAAAAGTCATTCACTAACAAAAGAATGGAATATATGGTCCCCAATTCGAAATGAGTGTTCTTTTTTGGCAAGCATGTGCTTGTTGATCAAATGGCTCGCTGTATGAGATAGGGACTGAAGTTCAAAAGATGACAAGCGAATGGTGACCCAAATAAACCTTCAAAAGTCACTTAAAATGAATGGGTTTTAACTCTTAATTCAAGAGATTTTCATTTTCGATGGTCTAAAAATATATGTCAATTTCTGTTTCTTCTTTCTTTGGTTAATTACCAAGTCCTTTTGTAGATAACAGAGATTGATCTTTCAAAGAATTTGCCTCTTTTGGAGGGAATTGAAACTTGTAACCTTATCTTGGCTTGATTATATTTTTAGTCCTTTTAATTTATTTAAAAGATTTTAATTTTTCTAATTTTAATAAAAATAATATTATCTCTCTTATTTATTCATTACAACGATTTAGTCATTTTAGCATTACTTAAAATTATATTATCTTCTTAATTATCAAATTAATTAGTCGTTGTGGTCACCACGTGACTGCAACATTGTCATTCTCACTTCTAATTTCTTCTCTGGATGCGACTTTGGCTTTGGTTTTTCCAGGAAGTCAAGTGCAACTTATTTGAACAAGCCTCCTAAAATTCTTTCTTTGAAATTTCATGAAGATTTTTTTTTAATTAAATCCGTTTGAAACTTTAAACGGATAATTGTGTTTTTCTGAAATTCAAATTAGTTTAAATATAAAAATTATTTAATTATTTAATAAATCATATTAAACTCTTTAGATTTTGCCCCTAAATTTTTAATTTAATACGTGCTGTGAATTTTTATTTATATAGGCTTTAAAGATTTAGATCTATCTAATGCAAGATTAGAAAATATACCTTCACACTCACATATTTATTATTTAATTTTTTAAACTAATTATTATCTCTAACATATAGCATGGTAGTTTTATTGGTATATCTAGTGACACTTTATTATTGTATAGCAGAGCTATTAATACATGCTTAAAGATCTCATTAAAATTCATTATATCTAACGCACTCGAACATGCTATATAGTCAACTCATCGAAGAAAAACTTATGCTTGGCCTCCTCGGGCATCATTTTTCCCTCAGCAACAAAATCCCTTCTTATTCGTACTCATTTTTTATCTGATATTAACAATCTATTTCATTGGAGTTACAACAAGTATCAACATATATAATAAGAATAATTATAATTTAGAATCTTAAATTAAAAATATTTATACTAAAGAACTTTAAAATTATTAATGGATAGTGGTCAAGCCACTGGTTGTAACTAATAAATTTAGAAAAAACTGGCATGCACAAGCTACTGGTTTTATTTTTTTTTATTTTTTTGCCATACACTAGTTATAATATTGTTTATTTGTTTAAATTTGACTTATTTCATAAATTTGATCACAATTTTTAACTTAATTAAATTTCAAATTCAAACTTAGTTAATGTACATAAATGAACAAATTTAACATATTAGGTTTGCAATTTAGCTCAAGCCTGCGCCTTTAATTTACTATATAAAACGCATATGAGGTTCAAGATATATGACAAAGAAAATTATATAGATCTTTTTTAATTTTATTAAAATTAGACATATATTTCTTCTATTTTTAAAATATATATACAAACTTCTCTTAAAATAAAAAATTATCTTATATTTTAGTCTTTTTTCAAATACCTTTAATTAACTTAAATACTTATTTTTTAACTAAAAAATTTAAATAAATAGTATTCTAGTTTAAAAATTTACAATTACACTAAAATGTTGGGTAATATTTTATTTCAAAAAATATTTTTATATTTTAAAAATATATTTTATTATATGTAATATTATATATGTGGATAACATGAGTAGCTGGGCATTAATTGGTGATTGAACCTTAGGCTCACAAACAAGTATATATTTATGAAAAACAATTTAACGTCGTACACTGCCTCAGCTATATGGGTTTATCCAGTTTCAATGGCTCCAGGGTTTCCAAGTCACTCTCATAAAGATAAGGGGCCGAATATCAACAACTTGATCAGCACTACATATATTGGGCTTGTCTTTTCTGGCCTAAATAGGGCATGCCAGATCTAGATTTATTTTATCTCTAAGCCTCTTGATTTCTGAAATCTTACATTTTTTAAATGATTATATTAAGAATAGAATTTTTTGAAATTATATTTTCAAAAATATGATTTTTTATGTTTGGGTTCATTATAAGTTTTTCTTAAAATATTTTGTTACATTCTAAAAAATCATGTTTAGTTCATATTAAAATTTTAAAATTACATATCTTACTTTATTGTTATTTTTTGGTAGGATTGTTATTATTATTATTATATATATTTAATAATTATTATATTTTAGTATTCATTATTTGTTATATTAAAATTTTAAATTATATTTTAATATATATATTGTATTTCTATTTGTGTATTTATTCCATTATTTTACAATTCAACATAATTATTTGGCATTTATTGTCAATTTATTTATTATTTTTTGAAGTATTTTATAAGATAAAAAGAGGTAAAATAGTTTTTTTTTTTAACACTTCTAAAATATTCTCTCCTCACAATAATTCAACATTTCTTTCTTTGTCCATGGGAATGGAAATTGGAGGTTTTACGGGAAGACGACATTCTCGATAATATTTTTCTAAAATTTGAACTAAACGTAAAAATTTATCATGCTCATAAAATATTTTGAGAAATTTAAAAGTGATTCCGCGACCAAACACCCCTAAACCACCAATGCAACCTTGCTTCTCTACTTATAGATCTGAATTCTCAGTGAAGCAAATTACATATATGGCTATGGTTTTATAATCTAGAGAGACTATTTGAGGAAGAACATTAATCTCAATCAAGCAAATTAGCGAGTGTTAAACGAGCGTTTTATAGAGGCAAGGATAACTCAATTAAGTTCTATATTAATTAATTCAATGAATAGTTTACTTCGAAAAAATTGACATGTATAAATGTGCGAGTAAAAACATTATAATTGTGGATAGAATCATTTGATATTTTGCGGAATATACCAGAAATGTAATTCAAGTGGATTTAACGGGCACTTGGATATTTTTAGAAAATATCTTAAAAGAAAAGGACATTCGGCCCTGAAGCTCAAAGCTGCAGTCATTGTTTACGAGTTTCAACAATAGTCTGGAAGAGAGGAAGCAGAAGAATATCCTCAATCATTGTATCAACATAACTATTTTTGAGGATGGGCCAAAGAATTTATTTGAATGTAATCATATATTCATTTGGTTTAATATTAATCTACAAAATATTTGTACTTTAATTTAAACTTCTATACTCCTAATGCCACTTGTAATAAAAATAAATTGACAATAATTACGCTACAACTTATACATACAAAGATTTTTGAACAAAGAATATTATGTGTGTAATTATAACTTCATTAATATAATGTAACATGACTTTTAGCTTTGTATCATGGGCTTGTATCTTTATATTTGTCAATGAAAAATAAACAAAATTAAAAGGGTTGTTGAGCAAAATCATAAATCATGGGGGGAAAATGCTACATTTTATTTTTGAAAAAATGGCATGGCTAGCATGGTGACAAGTGTGCAATTAAGGGGCAAGATTATTTTATTTTATTGTTTTTGTCAGTAAAGATCTTGAATTCCTAATCCAGAGTCACTGAACGTAATAAGCCCAACGTAAGAGGGTCGAGGGCCATAGATCAAGAGGCGAAAGAGACCAAAAGGTTCAAATCATTGCCGTTAGGCGATATCCAGAAGCCCACCTCCTTCCTTGATACACGTGAATACTCAGAAAACAACTAGCTCCTAAACCTCTTCCACGCAAGCCCTAATTAAGAATCTAGTGTATCCAATCATATTTCGCCACCTCAGCGGATAAGGAACCTTTTCCATAACGCTCATGTCAGGCTTTGCAGGCGGGATTATTACTACAGGATGGCACACTTGGAATAATCCTACGGCAACATCCAAACACATGCATGCTTTGCCATTCTGAGTTTTATCATCTGCAAATTTCAAATTACCTAAATACCCATACCTAAGCCACAACGTTATAAAAATATGCTAATGTTTCAAACTATGATTTTTTGTTTTTGTTGAAGATTTTTCGGTAAATAAAAGAAGAAGTATACTATACAGATTTTTTTAAAATTTTTTTAAAATTACATAAATTTTTTTACTTTTAAAATATACACAGAATTTTTTTGGAAATAAAAAGATATTATATAGTTTAGTTTATTTTAATTTTTAATTAAAATAATCTCCATTAATTTAAATATATATTTAAAACTAAGCAAATTTTAAATGAATGGAATTTTTGTCAAAAAAAATTAAAATTAGTTTAAAATATAGGGCAACATTTTGTTTTTAAAAAAATTTGTATATATTTTAGAAATATAGAGAAGATATGTTAATATTAGCAAAATTCAAAATAAATTTATGTAATTTACTCTTAAAAAAATGCGACTCCTCCATCACTTATACATTATAATAGTACAGTTAGCGTAAGTGAAGTTTACTGCGTTATCTATCCCTTGTAAGATACTTTCGCCCATCTTCATAAATGATTCAAGTAATTATTTTTTCTATTACTGTTTTCCTTATATTAGATATGTCTTGTAAACTTTTGATTAATTATAGGAATTCAACAATTTGAAAACCAACAATTTCAAAAGAAAATATTTGCACGTATATATAATTAATGAACTCTTTTTTATATATAATATTCTATTCGGTCTCAAATATAAGTCATTTAGAGAATTGTCTTGGTTCAAAATATAAATTACTTCTTAAAATTGTCTTAATCATTAAATAATTTTTTTTAAATATTTCTAATTAAATAGAGAATTATTAAGACTAATACAATTTATTAAGAATGGAAGTTGGCTCTTTAATTAAGAACAAATATGAAAAGAAAAATTGTGCTTTAATACAAATTTAATTAGTTAAATCATCTTTAATTAATTTTTTTTAATATCTATAAAATAGATATTGGTGACTTATATTTAAAACTGGAGGGAATATCTAACATTGAGTGAGCAAACATATAATCCACATGACACTTAATTAATAGATTCTCCGTAGAATACTTAGCAAATTCCATATTTTGGCAACTTATTGCTAATGAATCTATTATTGAATATTTATAAAACAAAATTGGGACAATTAGCAGTACTCTTTTTTGTTTATTAAACAAAAAATATTTTTTTAAAAAAATATTATTAATAATTAAATAATTATATATTTGTATACTACACACGCAATTTAAAGTTTGTGGTTAAATTTCTACTAAACTATCGTAGCCCCATATTTGAAAGAACCAATTATTATTTTGTTATGATTTACATTATTTTTTGTCTCTTCACTTTTATAAAATTTTAAATTGATTTCTTTAGTTAAAAATTAGATAATATTTTTTTTATTTTTTTTAAAATAATTTAATTTTTTTTCTGTCATATTATTTATCAATAATTTAATGATAAGCTTAACAGTTTGATGTAAATATTTTTACTTAACTCCCAATATTAGTTTATATTTAGATTTGACGTTAGAGTTAAAGAGATTGTTAGATTTAAGATTAAATTTTGAATAGAAATGTGATAGAGTGAGAAAGTTGTTTTACAAATATAAAGATAATATTTTTTTTTACTTTTAAATTAAAAATATTAAATTAAAATTTTTATAAAATTTACAAATTTAAAATATATTTAAACCTCTTGTTATCGTTTACATATAGTAGTTGCAGCAAATCCTATTGACTTGAACGCTGTAAATAGGCTAAGAGACAGATTTATGAAAAAGGTAAAAGCCACAACAATATGATGTACGCATAAAAAATTGCGCCTCTACACATCAGTTGCATATTAGCAAAAGAATAAAAAATAAAAAAGGCACGTCAATTGCCTCATTTTCATTTTCATCATTCCTTCAAATTCAGTATTTGCTTTTTCTTTTTTCAGTTTTAGCTTCGTTTTAATCTTATTATTGCTAATACATCAACTATCAACCATGTAATATTTTCGGGCATTGACGGTTATAGCAAAATTAAAAGCCATAGTGGCACAAAGGATATTTTAGGAAAACGGCCCCGTAGCATAATTGAACAGGTAAAAGAGAGAAAAAGAAAGCAAAAAGAGCCTGACGAGGGTGGTCCCACATTCGGAACAGCAGAAACCGAGCTTGTCCCTTCCTTCATTCTCATCTCCATCCGCCTATTGCTCCACCTCCTTCACTACTGCACCAAGTGACTTGACTTCCCCCACTCTCTCTCTCTCACGGTCTCTCTCCTTCATCCATATACAGCCTGTGATTGTATCTGTGTGTGCCTATATCTCTCTGCCAGATTGCCTATACGTACACAACCCCCAACGGGTCTTTCCCTTCTATCTGTTTTCCCCCGTGACCTTCCATCTCTCTCTCTCTCTCTCTCTCTCTATCAGTGACCGAAATTAACACCGCTCAGCACTCTGTCTTTGGTTCCCTTGTTACAATACTCTCCTTAACCAAAACCAATTTGATATCTTTGATACTGGGTTGGTTGTTTTCTGGGGCTCTGGATTTTGGAATGCTCTGTTTCGCTTCTTCTTCCCCAGAGTTTTAACTTGGAGTGTCATCAAATTTTGATTATTGTATCTGTAAGGCAATCGAAGGATTTTTATTTTTTTATTTTATGTGGTTCTGGGGTGTTCCTCTCCTATTATATTCCTAAACTTCTTGACTTTTTCTTCATTTCTCATTTCTATTTCTTTTAAAATAAACAAGGCCAACACCCTCTGTTCCCTGTACTTTTTGGGTTTAGGGTTTTGGACCCTTTTTTTCAGCCTGTGGCTTCTTTCTTTACTTCCCCTTTCCCAGTGTCAAAAAAAATGAAGCATGTTTTGAGCTTTTCCTGTAACTGGCTTTAAGACAGAAACTCTTAAAACATCTTTTCGTGCCTTGTTCACTTTAGTATTCTTGAATGATGCATGCTGAATCAAATCTTCCTTTTCACTTGTGCTTTTGAAAATTTGAGCTTTTAGACCCTCAATTTCTACTTGTTTCGAGTTTCTTCCATTCACAAATGTCTGCGTGTTTAAGCGGAGCTAGTGGAAGAACCTACGGGTTCGATTTCGATTTTGCCAAATCTCCATCTACATCTACCCGAACTTCGCATACATCTTCTCCTTCTTCAACTATCTCGGAATCGAGCGATTCTCCACTTGCTATCTCCACCCGAAAACCTAGAACCCCTCGAAAACGACCCAACCAAACTTACAATGAAGCTGCTGCAATGCTTTCCACAGCATACCCAAATCTCTTCCCCACCGAAAACCTAAGAAAACAGGGCAAGTTCACAAAACCAACCGATTATTTTTTGGATGAATCTTCACAATTGCTATTTCCTTTCCAAGTATTTGATAGCTCCTCTTTCCTACTTCAACACCAATCAATCCAACGCAAGCCCATTAATTTTCCAATGGAGCCCAAAGCGGTCAATCTACAAGAAAAACTGTGCCAGAGTCCGGGTGAGATTAGCTCGCGAGTGAATACTCAAGAATTCGATGATGATTGCCAAGAAGATTTCGATGCTGAATCGATTCTCGATGAGGAAATCGGAGAGGGAATCGATAGCATCATGGGAAGCAGGGCCGAAGATTCCCACGGCGCGTCTTGTCACGGCGACCCCGTGAATCCTCGGCCTGCGGATTCGAAGGGATTTGGTTTTGGCGGGAAATTCGATTTCCGACTAACAGCTCTCCGGCGAGTTGATGAAAGGAATAATTGGTGGAATTTTCCTGCTGTTGTTGACATACTCGAAATCTCGCCGAAAATCGAAAAGGCTCCCCCGGCAGCGTCGGTTTCGCCGGAGAAGAAAAAAAAGAAGACGAAGAAGGCCGATAAGTCGACGACCAGCGAATCAAAGAATCCGGAATTGCCGAAGCAGAGTTCGATTCCGAAATCAAATCCTGGTTTGCTGTTGAAATTGAATTACAACAAGGTTTTGAATGCTTGGTCTGACCGAGGTTCACCGTTCGCCGGCGAAAATCCCGCCCCCGATGTGCCCGGAAATGATGTCACTGTATGTTTCTCATCTTTAAACATTAGCTGAAACCGAATTTCTTAAGCTGTGTTTGGTTGGATAGATTTGATGAGAAAGGAGGAAGGAGCAGAGTGTCAGCAAGAAACCATTACTCACTTCTCTTCCTTTCTACTCACAATCTCCCAACTAAACACCATTTGGCCCCTCGGGTTACACTTATTTCAGTTAATAATAAAGTATATGAGATTTATGCATCATTGTTAATTGGGGATTTGCTTTTGCATGTTTTCTCACTTCTTTTTTATTTATTAATTGATTGATAATTGATTCTAAATTGCATAATCTTCAGTGCGTAATGTAAAACTGTGGGTCTAATTATTTTTAAAACTTCTTTTGTACTTTTTGTGGTCCCCTTGAATTATATTATTTAGCGGCATTCTTAAAAGGGCATAAAAATGATAAATGAGTGGATTTTCATTTTGATCATCCAAAATTAATTTTTTAATTTTGTTTTTCAAACATACTTACATGTTGCTATTTTATTTCATTTTTAATCTAAATCAATGTAAAACCTAACAATAAACAAGTTGATTTAGATGTTATTTTTCACTGATGATCTAGGTTAAATTTCTTACCCAATTACATCTAAGTTAATAAATTGTTAGATTTAATGTTAAAATTTGGATAAAAATGAGATGGAATGACAATTTCTAAAAATTTCAATGATTCATTGATTGAATTAAAAAAATATTTATGAAAGACTAACAAAATTTCCTTTTTTTTTTTTATTTTGCAAGTCTGTTCAATTTATGAATTTATTATATTATATTATATTATATATTTATAGATTTATAGATTTTGGAGCTTTATAGTCATTAGCCTAAAAAGAAAAACTACTTATAATAACCATCTTTCAAAATGGGGCTTGTATCCTAATCATTTCAAATTAAAAAAGAAAAAAACCCTTATCTCTGCAAAATTGCAAGCCCATCTCCTTACAAGCTTATCAAGTGAGTCCCTCGTGCTTTACCACACTCCTATCAACCGTACCTTTATTTTGTAAATATATATATTACAAAATATTAGGATTATTTGTAGCCCTATGTCTCATTGTTATCAAGGGTCAATTTCTGACACTCCTACGGAATACATTCTGTCAGAGTTGTCGTTATTTAATGCATTGTTGATAGGGTACATTATATGAGCTGCAAAGGCACTGAATAGTTAAGTTTTACTTTTGGGCATTACGGGGGACAGGCGCGGCTGGCGCAGATAGATTTGTTTCCGGAAAATGCAGACGGAGGAGTAATGAGAGAAGCTAGCGTGATGCGCTACAAAGAAAAGCGGCGTACCCGCCTTTTTTCTAAGAAGATTAGATACCAGGTCAGAAAAGTCAACGCAGATCGACGGCCCAGAATGAAGGTATGACTACACTTTGAACATCATTCTTTCTTTTCTCATAAAAAGCAAAAAGAAATTTGCTTTTTTTCGTTTGATGATTGGGCGCCTCAAAGTGATCGGAAGTGGGCCCCGTTAGACTAGTTGGTCCAATTTTATAGGATCAATCTTATTCAAATCGTTCTTGATAAGACTTTTTCTTTTTCTTTTTCTTTTTATTCCAATCATATCTAATCGTGTTAGTATTATCAAGCGACAATTTTCATTGTTTTTTTGGGGACATTGAGGAAAATTTTGGCCCTTCCAAGTCTTTTGCATATGCTGTTGGTAGACATTATCATTGGGAGACTGTTATTTGCATATAATTTTTTTATGCATTGCGCACACTTTTCCTAATCATTAATGTAAAAGTTCTACAAACATGATATTTGCTGAAAATTATTATATAAAGAATATCAAAAAAATAAAAAAAATGATGTGCTCTTTACAATTATGAATGATGAAATATTAAAAATTAAAAAAAGGACATTATAGTGCTAAAAATGGTGAGAGAGCAGAATAAATTGAAGAAAAAAATTAAATTTAAATTTCAGATAGTTTGCCCAAGTAAAATAACATAAAAGAGGAGAAGAAAATTAAACCAGGAGAGCAGAATTGTTAGGATATATAATGGATGGCTTAATTAATAGATAAAACAAAGTGATGGCTTTATATATATATGGCATTTGTTTCACTTAAGGTAACACGTGTGTGCCTTGTTTGTGATGTGGCAGGGGCGATTTGCTAGGAGGGCCAATTGTTGCTCAAACGCACTAAGATCATAAAGTACTACTAAAGCATACCTTATGTAACATCACTTTCAACCATAAAAGTTTAACAATTTTTGGTTGTGATACATTTGTTTTCTTCTTTTTCCTTATTATCCTTTGCTTTTTTTTTTTTTTGAGTCATCTTTTTTCCTCGTTTTGTTTTACAAGAAAAAAGGCCTATGAGTAGAGGTATTTTAATACTTTTGTTAAGAAGCGGTTGTTGGGCCTTTTCCGGGTCTTAGGATAAATATTGTGATATCATTCCAAAAAACAAATGTAATTAATGAATTAGCTATTGTGATGAACATTATAGTCGGTGAGTTGAGTTCTTAGATGGTAAACGTCGTCTTCCGGAGATAGCCACTTATGATTGACGAAACATGTTGATTAACGTTATAACATTTGGTAATTAGTAAATCACCATTTATGGAAGGATCACGATTTTTACTGATAATTTCTTTTACCCATAAATACTCATCAATTTATGATGTGCTTTGACATAAAACCCACTATCAAGTTGTGAGAGATTTGAAATTTTACATTGTCAATCTTGGAAAAGCCTTTGGAGTCAAAATGATTCCCTAACCTAAAGTAACATACCAATTGAAAAGCATGCCAACCAAAATGTGAAAACAAGTACATATATTTACGCCGTCACTGGTATATTATTAGGCAAAGCCAATCTGGCATAACGATCAAAACGAGTATTCTCTTTCCTCTAAATGCATACTGTTCCTTACCTTAGGAAAAGGGGAGTACGCAATTAATTCGGGAGAGATTCATTTCTTTGCATGGCTAATACAAATATGATTTGAAGTAAAATTTTGCCTTTACGCTTATGCCAAGATGACTAGCAAAGCCTAAGATTGCACTAATTAGTGGAGACTGATGAAGGCTATTTTTATATACATGAATCTTCCTAAACTTAAATATTTTAATGATCAAATATGACTTTAGGGGTTTAATTAGTTGAAATTTTATTTTAGTAGCCATTTTTGCCCTCAAGGAAATTATTTGCAAGAATGTTGGATTTTAATGCATGAATTTATCTTAAATAATTTTGTGAATATTCTTATGTAATTTTTGTCTATTATTCTCGCAAAATTTTTGATAGACAAATAGTATTTGAATAAAAGATTGGTTTGGAGAAGAGGTAGAAGCTTTCAAAGTCCAAGAAAGCAACATTAAGAGAACATGTGAGAGGAGAGCATTCATATCAATGAAAGGGATATTGAAGCATGAGGTTTGAAAGATGGAGCCACAACATGGATGAGAAATAAGAACCATAGAAGGAGAAACAGGACATGTGTCAGCCCACTCTTGATGCACCCACTCTCACGAGACACCTCCTTTCAAATAACATGCATCATTCACTCACACTTCACAACACTTAAGTTACCACAAGTTCCACACACACAAACCACACATCTAGCTCACTTGTGCATGGTTTCATGCATAAACACGTGGTCACACTTACACATATACAGTAACATGCATAGCAGCCCTCTCACATCACCTCACTCCACGAAGCACTTGAATGAAGCTCACGTCATCACACACAAAGCTACAAGTTAATGTGGGAGAAAAAGAAACACGTGGGAAGCATTAAAACGAAGCTTGGGCTGAAGTTTAAATTGTGAGCAGAGAAGAATAAAGAAAAGCTACGATTTGGACAGGCAGAAGCACATGAAAAACACAAGAAAAGAGAATAAACACAGCTTGAGCTTGGGTTTGACGTAGAGGAAATGAGCTAAATGAGTTGAAGGTTTCCACGTGAGAAATGAAGGAACTGTATGGAGAAAACACATTAGCAGCTACAAGGCCCAAGTTCTACGTGCATGTGAACAGTACAACGATGGAGAAGCCACGGGTTTGAAGGAACTACAGCAGCTGAACAGAGATGCAGTCATGGATTTACGTGATGAAGGCTTCAAACACCCATGCAAAGCTGACGTGGTTGCTACGGGCTGGACGAAGAATAAATAAACAAAGAACGTCTGGAGGAATGAAGGCGCAGCTCGTGTTAAGATAAGAAGATTCAAAAGCTATGTGGAGCAGAAATAGGGGATGTAGTTTTTGGTTTATGAAAAGAAGAAGCCATGGGTTCAGATTAAACACGCGGGGCAGCAGTACAAAACAGAGGAGAAGCTCGAGTTTTATGTGCTGTGAACAGAAGCTGGAAGAAGTGCCACGGGTGGAGAGTTTTGAGCTGAATGAGAAGAGAACCAGCTGAGCAGAGCTAACGTGGAAGCTGCATGAGACACAATAAGCACGTGGTAAACGAGTTGAACAAGCACGAGCTGGGCATGGTAAGCTACGGCTTCTGGGAGCTGCAAGCTAACACGAACAGGGAGCACATTAACCAAAACCACGTCAACAAGAAGAAGCTACGGGCAGCTAACGTCCAGAAGCTTGCACGAGCTATAAGAATTAAACTCGGGCAGAATGTGATGAAAGCTCGAGCTGCTGGTTGTAGAAGCATGAGCAGATTTTAAAGGAGTATGTGGTAAGGGAGATGAGAACCACGTGAGAAAAAAATTAAATGGAGCAGTGTATGTGATTAAAGAACATGCATGTAGCTACGGGCAATGAGAAGGGATGAAGAGAGCACGTGAATGATTAATGAAACACGTGAGGGGATCCACGGATCAATCCACACTGTCCATCAACAATCTATTCCACGCTATTCATCCAGGAGAAGACTCCATTCACTCTACCCTTCGTTCATTCCACATCGAGATACACACTCCACTCCATACGCCGTAGCATTCCATCTTCCATTCTCCATTTTCCATCTCACCACCATGAAGCTCTAATCTCCATCTGTGGCTAGCTTGGAAGAAAGTTCTTGGTAGAAGCTTGAATTCAAGGAGAAGGATAAGGGATTTTGGCTAAGATTCTCTTATTTTTTCAGCACTTTTCTTTTCTTATATTCTCTTGGTTAAGATTATTTTTGATTGGGATTGTGTATTGTTTACACTTAGTGGTTGGTTAGACACTAATTAGAAAACCTTTTTATTGATTAATTAATTGGATTAAATGCTGAATTTTTCATTGCTCTCTAATTTCTCATCTATGTCATCAAGGTGTTCGATGAAATGTATGAATGAGATTTTGTGCTTGATTGTTTGATCTGAGAATTCCTTAGTATTTAGTTGATTAATTAAACATTTTAGAATGATGATTCAGAGGCTAATCGATCCATTAATCATTCAATTTAAGTATTCATGATCTTAATCACAAGAATTAGTAATTTAATGGTAGTTGAGGTCTCAATTAACATCAAATTGCTAGATTCTTGAATATTGGGTGGTAATTCAAGATTATTTGCTAATAAACATAATTAGAGATTCTTAGGCCAAAATTAATCACAATAGAATTAGGATAAGGATAATGGATACCAAGGAACGATTCCAAAGTTAGTCACAAGACCATCATTCAACCATAATTCATAAGTTAGGTAGCAATTAGGAGTTTTAATTTGGTTTCATTTTAGATAGTTTAATTAGATCAAAAACCCCCTTAATTAGATAGTTCTAAGATTATTTAATACTTAAAAAACCCAAATGGACATTGAACTCCAATTCCAAGGGAGATAACCTAAGTTGTGACACTAGTTATATATAATCTAACCTAGTTTTATTTTGAAGGTTGCGTGACGAGCCTCTTAGAGACCCCAAACTTCTAAAGAAGAGAAGATGTGCCCTTAGGTGTTCCTACTAAGCTCGATAAATGCAAAATGAGAATTATGTAATCTCAAGATTTTTGGGTTTGGAAACCTGTAAACAAGGTTTAAGTATCTAAACGAGATACTATATAACTCTCATGACACTTATATATATATATATATTAAAGCTGTTTCACCTAGGAGTAGTTAATGCAGCAAATTACAGGTATCAATTTATTAGGTTTCCACATTTGCAGCACAATTATACCTAAAAACTTTAACATTTAAATTTACTTTTCTTTGGATTGTTTTCATTGAAAAATGAAATTGAAATTATTAGAAAAATGATATATTAATTTCTTACCACTCATATCTTAAGTGAATAATTTCTTTTCTACATTTTAAAAATAATGAAAAGATGTAAAGGAAAGTTAAATATTACCAACTGCTTAATTTAAAATCACATATTATATCCATTCTCTCGTATAAAAATAAGTTATTCTTATTTAGTTAAATTAAATCTTTGGTCTTTTTTAAAGTTAGATTTTCAATTAAGTCTTCACATTTTCTTTTTCGGAAAATGAATCATTACACTATTATGCCATTTTTCAAACAAGTCCCTAATGTTCACTTATGTAATAACATCATCAAACTCATGTTAAGTTGAGTAATAGATTTCATATGTGTGTCACAAATCAAAGTTGATGTGTACTTTATTTTATCCAAGTACAACTTTTCGTTGTTAAACTTTCACTTCTTTTTAATTTAGCCCTTATATGTTATCTCATTTTTAACTAGTCTCTCATACTTTACTATCGTTTGTACATAAGTATTGTCAATTGACACCAAAAGTATTTTGTTAATTAAGTTAGCAATGTTTGACAATGTCATAACAATCACTCACGGTGAGGACCACAGATGGTAACAATCCTGTAGAAAACATGTTATGTTGCTACATTTAAGTCCCTTCTTATTGTAACTTACAAAGCCAATAGGCTCATGCTACTCACCCTACTACCTATTGCTAATTGAGTTGATGATTAAGGTTGACATAATGAGTTCATAAGATAGAGGCGATGATCAACATGAGGAGTAGTAATTTTGGCATGAATTCTGATTGATGTTAGGGGTAATTGTCAAGCTACTTCAACTAGGTAAGCAACTCACTCAAATGCTCTTTGGGTTGAAAAAAAATGAAAACCAAAATTGACTATATATTTAATGAACCTAAATCAATGAAGTTGGGATGGGTTATAGAGGGGTCAGGTGAGGTGAATTAAAAAAATTAATTTACTTATAGACAAAGGGAAAGGTTCTTTTTTTTCTCCTTTCTTTTTCTAATCAATCGATGGTTACATAGAAAGAAAATCATAAAGATGCAAAATTAGGTTTCCTACTTTCCTATGCCTGGTTATAAAGAACTTACTTGGTTGCTTCCTTTCTTGTTCTTCTGAATGTTCATCCAAGAATAGTAGTAGCTTCGTACACACCAACCATGCTTTCTAATTCCTCATCTTCCTCCTCTTCTTTCTTTTCTTTGATGATTTCCTTCACCAAATAACAACACATTGATGATCTTATGTACTTACTTGACAAAAAATTAATGGGCTTAAAAAAATTGAGAGTGGATTTGAGGGGAAAATAAGAAGGGTTAAAAAATACATAACTGTACTATTGCTAATACGCGAAAAGCCTAGGTGAAGCATCATTGTCATTGAAGGGTGGAGAAGGAAAACCTAGAAGTTGAAGTATGACAACTATGCTAAGGTTAGAAATTCTATCTTTCTTTACTAAATGATATTAATTTGTGGATTGTTGAACAAATTAGTTATTGGCTATTGCCTTTATCTTTTACGAAATAAAATGATGCCATTTAATAGGATATAGCCAAAATGAGTAAACACTTTAGGTTTTCATTTCATTACATTTTCACATCTACAGTTATCAATATTTATATACAACACACACCAACACAATACACGATTATGGCACATGAAAAATAATAGTTTGTTACAACATTATAATAATCATATTGCGTGTGCAACATGTGACATGAAATGCATTGATGACTTGGACATTGTTTTATCAGCCTCCCTGAGCTAAACTGTGATAGCAAAACAATAAGGCTCGTTCTTAAGAGTTGAAACTGAGGAGATGGATGGGGTTTTGTCAAAATATCAGCAATCTATTCTTTTGAAAAAACAATGGAAATATGAAGCGACTTTGCCACAATATGTTCATAAACAAAATGGAAATATAAAGCAAAATGCTTTGTACATGAATGCATTATAGGGTTGGTAGCTATGTATATGGCTCCAATGTAATGTTTGATTTTCATAAAAATGATGGAAACAGATATGCTTTTGAAGTAAGTTCTCTGAAATGAATTAGTTAAGGTCTAGAAAAGTTAGAATGATAATCTAGATATTAAATAATGAATTTAGGAGGCCAAAGGTACTCTGAAACAGAGGCTAAAATAATCAAACAAAAATTAATGAAATAGCTACGTAATGTAATGACATTTTTGTAATTTTAGATAAATTTTGAAATTTTCACAGGAGAGCTATTTAAATAAAAAATTTGAATTCTTCGGGATTCTTAAAGGTCTTGAAAATCATGAGAAGTCCCAAAATAGTTAAAACACCTCCGGTGTACGTTTTTTAACGTCGGTTGACCCAAAATTTGACCTTTTTGTTCATGAAGGTTGTAACTCCAATTTGAGTGATTCCAAAAGAATTTTATAACATTAAGGACCTAAATTTTATGATGAAAAAGATGGCTCTAAAAAAAGAGCTAAAATGAATAGAAAAAAAAAATGCTAAGATTAAGGGACAAAATTGAAATTTTTGGAAATAAATTCCTAAACTTACCTATATATACCCCATGCCCTACTTTTCCCTTCACTTAGCTCATTTTATTTCTACCCCAAACTAGATAAAGAAGCAAGGGAGTGAGGCACATAAGGGAGGAGAGAAAGGAAGGAGAAAAAGCAAGAAAAAAATATGGTTTTTCATGGATTTTTTTGGTTTCTCTTTAGCAAATTCCTTATCCTCCATCTTCCTTTCTTTCCTACAGTTTTATTGAAGCTTTTGGGTCTATTTTGAGGTCAGACCAAGGAGAGAATTTTTAAGTTTGGAGAGGAGAAGCCAACCAAAGTGAAGATCAAGTAGGAAAAAGCAAAAAAATAAGGTAGTTTGCCATGCTTTAAATTTGATTTCTCTTGTTCTTCCTCTTGTGAGTTTTGCCCCATATGAGACCAGCTCTAAGGAGTTAAATTTCTAGCTAAACCAAGAATGAATCTTAGGAAAATGAGGGAGAAGAACAAGAATATGCAAAAGAAATAATCAAATAACTATTAGATTTCAAAATAACAAAGTTAAGGTTTCAAGTGTTCCTTTAAAAATTTGTTTTGATATAAGAGTTCCTAAACCAAAATGAGTGTTTAAATGAGCTCTAAAGATCCCTAAGAAGCTCCCCACATGCATCTCCCATTAAGAAAACAAAACAAACTCACTTGGTGCCTCTTTGATACATAGCCACGGCCTAGAGAGGTTAGAGTACCAAGGGGTAGTTTTAATTTATTCCAAACTTGATTTTGAGTCATATATGATGGGAGAAGATGAGAGGAAGCTTTGAAAAAAATTTAGAAGCCATGGATGATGAGATGGTATCATAGGTTCCATATTATGACCTAAAAAAGCAATACCTAATTAGACTCCTTAAATTAATTGTGTGATGGCTCCAAGAGGCTTAAAAGGAGTCAAGAACTTTAGAGGGATGGAAAGAATGGAGCGAAGATCATGTTTTCCTAAGGTTGCTTCATTAGGTGTATTATGAAACCATAAAAGGGTCATATGAACCACCTAACTTTTCTAATGAATGTATAGTTTTAGAATTTGTTCCAAAAGTGTAATTGGCTTCTATATGATGTGTCTAGGCCAAGGGAAATAAGTCTCACATCCTTGTGAGTGTGTGGCCATGGGAGAGGAAGCATTTCAAAAGGAAAAAGTGAGTTGTTGTAACAAAGGTAGCTCTCTCTTCTTTCTCTTATGCATGAGTGGATGTTTATCTTGCCTTTGAATGTGTGTATGTATGTTTTGAGCCATGAAAAATATTTTAGCAAGTGTCTAAATGCCATGGTACCATGATGTTATGTCATGTATTCAAATAATAATTTGTGAAATTGCTTTAGTTTGCTTGAGTGTGATGAAACCAAAAGTCCCTTAACCATGGTGAGGATAAGCCAAGAACCCTCAAGAATGGTTAAGACAACGGTAAAAGCCTCTCAATAGTAAAGTTTAGTTAAAAGCCCTTTTAGAACATGGGCAAGGCAAATCCAAAATCTATAAAGAGAATGGATAAGACTAAACCACTTGCTTGGAAAGCCTATGTATATTTCATATGACTTCTTGAATGTTAAAAATATTTCATGAATGATTACATGTTCCATGATATCCATACATGCATTTTTTAACTTGGATTTGCATTCTTTATGTATAGTTAAAAGGAAAAAAGAGCTATTAGGATTCCTAGAATCTCATCCCTTCCTCCTCATATGTCTAACATGTCTAAGTAGACCAAGTGAGCTAAAAAATAAAAGCCACTAAGCATAAAAGAGGGAGATTGACAACAAAGTGTATGAGAATGTCTATTTTGTAACCACATGAATGGCATATGATATAATCCAATATTGTATATGATGTATGAGTTTATGAACATATGTAATTATATGAATATTTGATATATGAATGAGATTTGATGCCATATATATGATATTGCATGATTTGGACATTGAATGACAAGAACTAACTTATGTATTATTGTGTATACCTTGGGGTGAGAGTGTGAGTTTGTGAAATCTGATTTTGTACACCTTTGAGACATATTTAGTAGATCATTTTGGTGTTTTTTCACGTGTTTAAGTAGCCATGGATCCCTTAAAAGTTGTTTTGGATCATTTGAGACCCATTGAAGACACAAAAATAACGATTTTAGAATTCAATGTCAATATCTAACTAAATAAATGAATTCACCCATGAAATTTGGCAGGCATATAAATTTTATTTAAAGCTTTTTGAAAAATTAAAGACCAAATTATTTGAAATTCTATAGAATTAATTATGATTTTTTAAAGTTTCTATTTTTCTGCTATTCTAGTATAAGCACTGTTCATATGGTTAGTTTATTGTGTTGTGTTATTTGAGGGTCAAATGGTGTCCAATACTTATGAAATTTTATAAGTATAAACTATACATGATAAGTTTTCTATATCCACCAAGATCACCTAAATTGGATGTTTGAACAGAGAGATATGAATTTTTGAAATTCTATGACATTATTACCAAGATTACCTTGGTTATGTTCCATTGATTTTCAGTGGCTAGACGTCCTTGTTGTGGTCTGGACTTATTTTTAGCATAAATTAGACATTTGTAACTTTCTAAAATGGTATAGTGGCTTAATTTTGATTTTTCTATAATTAGTTATGATTTTTCAAAATTTATGACAAAAAGCTGAAATATCAACTCGAGGCTGCACATGCTATTTTTATATATATACTCTATTAGCTCGAGTTCTTAACCATTTCATGGGTTAGTTTTGAGTTGTATTTGTGTATTTAAATATGAGAATGAGATGGATGAATTCATATACTCCACATGATAAGAAATGAAAATTTATTTACTACATAACGCAAAGATAATACAATATTTTAATGTCATTTTCTTGAAAAGCTTGTGTAGTTCAAGGAAATGTGACTAGAATTAAGATGAGATGAGTTGTTTGAATATGGTATTACATTCACCATTCTCACATTGAAGAATAAGAGATTGGGAAATAAAATAGCCTAATTTAGAAAGAAGAAATTGTATCCAAAATGAGGTCATAAGTGGCCAAGGCAAGAGCCTTATATTCTGCCTTAATGTTGGATCGAGCAATAGTACTCTATTTCTTGGAACTCTAAGAGATTAAGTTAGGACTAAAATAAATGTAGAAACCCCTTATAGAGTGACAATCTATTGGACAACCCCCTAATCAGCATTAGAATAAGCTAATAAGAGGAAGAAGAGCCCTTAATGAATAACCTATAATCTAGAGTATGTTCAAAATAACGTAAGATATGCTTAATAGATTGCCAATGAATATCTTACAGATTATGCATAAATTAACACACATAGTTTATAGAATATGATAAATTAGAACAAGTAAATGACAAATATTGTAAGCGGTCAATAATGCTTCAATATAAAGAAGGATCACCAAAAGGAGGACTATCAACATTTAAGAGTTTGGAAGTAGAAGTCACTGGGGAGGTGACAGGTTTACAATTAAGCATGTTAGTAATAGTTAAAATATCAATCATATACTTCTTCTGTGTTAGCAATAAACCAATGGATGATCGATGAACTATTCCAAGAAAATAATTAAGATCACCTAAATTTTTGATTGAAAATCGTGAGCAAAGAGTCAAAATTAGTTTATCAATAACAGTAGTGGAAGAACTAGTCAAAATGATGTCATCAACATAGATTAAGAAAAAGAGAGAGATAGACCCATTTGTGAGAATTAAGAGAGAGTTATCAGACGTAAAAGCTGCAAACCTTAATTCTAAGAGGCAGGAGCTTAACCAAGTAAACTAGGCTCATGGACCCAATTTCAAACCATAAATCACATGCTAGAGTTTGCAGATATGATGAGAAAATTTTGGATTGATGAAACCTGGAGGCTATGACATATAAGCAAATTCATAAAGGGACCTATGTAGAAAGGTATTCTAAATATCATTTTGTTGAAGACACTAGCCCTACAAAATTGCTAATGACAGAATTAATTTGATAGTTGTAGGCTTAATTATAGGGAAGTTTCATTATATTCTAACCTGTGTTGATTGAATTTCTTTGCAACCAAACACACTTTATAGCGCTTAATGGATCCATCAACTCAGTGCTTAGTATGAAAAATCCATTTGTAGCCAACGACATTATGTGATAGTGATGATAAAATGAGAGTCCATGTTTGAGTGGAGAGGAGAGCTTGAAGCTCGAGATTCATGACATCGTACCATTCCAGATTGCAAAGAGCTTAAGAGTCTAAAATCAGTGTCTCAGGAGGTGAACCAACTATTACAATCTAGGTACGTGGAGGAGGTTAGGATATGGTCCTATCAGTATGACGCTTTGGATTTGGTTTGCATCGAGTGAACATTGAACGTAGTGTGCAAAGCAGGTGGAATGGGAGAGGAAGATAGAGAAGAGGACAAAGAGGGTGAAGCAGAAGGTGACATGGACAAAAAGAAAATAAGGGATGGGATAGGGGTAAGTGAGGGGGATGGTAAGGGTTGAAGAGACCGAGAGAGAGTGGGCTAAATTAGCTGAGATATATAAGAGGGGAAGGAAGTATTAAGAGGAGGTAAATGGGACTATGAAGTGGACTTGGGAGAAAAGTTGGGTTTGTCAGCATAAGGAAAAGAATACTCATCAAAAGGGACATTGCATGACACATATAACTGTCCATTTTGAATGTTATAGCAAATATAGCCCAAATGATTGACATTGCATTCTAAAAAGGCACATAAGATAGATCGTTGCTGCAATTTATGTTGCCTATATAGATGTAGATGGGGCTAACATGTAATACCAAAAACACAGAAAATTATAATTGGGATGAGTTTTAAACAACAATTCATAAGGGCATTTATTAGATAAAGGTGGAATGGGTAATCAATTAATTAAATAGATAGAAGTTGCAAAAGCATGAGCCTAGAAAAATTAAGAAACTAAAGCATGTTGTGTCAGAGCAACACCAGTGTCTATAATATATCTATGTTTTCATTCTACAATCCCATTTTGAGCATGCGCATAAGGATAGGTTCGTCAATGAACAATTCCTATTGAATTTAAGACATGATATTCACTCCCCAATCAGATTAGACTTGCTTGATTTTGATATTAAATATAGTTTCAACATATTTATGAAATTGCATAAATATAGAAGAAACATAAGACTTGCATTTAATGAGAAAAAAAAAGTGAATCAAGAGAAATCATCAATAAAGCTTATATAATATTTATGAATAGAAAAGGAAAGAAGAGGGGCAAGACCCTAGACATTAGTAAACACTAAGTCAAAAGGATAAGAAGAGTGATGGGAGGAAGGGGAATAAGGAAGAGCATGAGTTTTGGCACTATGATATGCTGGACAAGAAAAGGTGATGGAGTTCGAGGAAATTGAAAGATAATATTGACATAATATACAACAAGTTGTGCAGAAAGTAGGATGATCTAATTTTTGATTCCATGGATTAACTGGGACACATTTTCTAAGATAAGCAAGAGGAAAACCACTAGGCATAGAGTAGAGATGGTTATTTGTGTCACTACAAAGCAAGATTCTTTGAGTTTTAAGATCCTTTACAAAAAACAATTAGAATGAAATTTAAAATATACAAAATTATTAGAATAATTGAGAAACAAATAAAAAGTTTTTAGTAATTGAAGGAACATGGAGTAAATTAGAAAGAAGAAAAGTGCCCTAGAGAGTGGATAATTTTGTGAAGCCTAAATGATAAATAGGTAATGGAGTGCCATCACCAATGTGTACATTGTTAATGCCATCATATAGAGCCATCGAGAGATTGAGATTATTAAAGTCATTGGTTATATGATGAGTAGCCCCTATATCAGGATACCATTGTGAGTTAGAGGCAAAGGAGATAGATGAATAATTTACAAACAAAGAGGCAGGAGTTGGTGCTTGGTAAGCTTGATTAAACTGATGATGACAAGTCAATGTTATGTGTCCAATATGAGAACACACTTGATACTTTGACCGAGGAGCAAAGGGAAAAGAAGAGCCTCGACCACTAAGAGGAATACCATGGATCCCCGTTTTCCATGAGAGAAGGAAAGACCATGGCCACCTTGAATGGACAGAAGGTTGTTTTGTGGTAAGATGAGTAGAAATCTCAGTGGAAGGGGGAAGAACTTGAGTTTGTAAGCTTAACCAAGCTTCAAAACTTAACAAGTGATTGAGTAATTCAAGGTAGGAGGAACAATACGTGGTGTGATGGTGCAACAACAAAGTTGTACTTAAAGCCAAGTCCAGCAAGGAGATATGTATTGAATTCGGCATTAGTAAGAGGTTTGCTTATAGTTGCCATGGAATCTACTAGAATAGTTGCTTTACGAGAGTAATATGCAATAGAATCAAATCCCTTCTTGAGCGAGGTAAGTTGGCTATAGATTTGAAGAGCTTGCCAAATAGTGCGAGCAGTCTTATATTTCATCACTAGTGCAATGATGTTTTTAGAAAGAGAAGCAAAAATGAGAGAAAGGACCAATTGGTCCTATTGAAACCATTTTAGATGCTTTGGATTAGATGTTCCATTATTTGTAGTTGCTGGAGGCTCAACAATAGATCTATCAAAATGATCAAAAATATGTTGACCATAGAGAGAGGAGAGCATTTGGGCCTTCCAAATGCTATAATTTTTGTTGTTTAATTTAATGGTAACATAGTGAGGTAGTGAGTTTGTAAAGGGATTGGTATGTGGTGTAATAAGTGGGTTAGTTGTGGGGAAGGGTGAGGATAAAGTAGAAGAAAGAGATCTTTGAAAAGTGTCAGCCATGAAATATGGTGAAGGATTGTTGAGGCTTTGATATCATAGTAGGATATGGCCAAAATGAGCAAATGCTCTAGGTTTTTATTTCATCACACTTTCATATCTACAATTACCAATATTTATATACAACATACAGCCACACAATAGAAGATTCTAGCACATGAAAAAAAAAGAAGTTGGTTACAATAAGATAGCAATTACATTGCATGTATAACATGTAACGTGGAATGCATCGATGACTTGAATGTTGCTCCATAATCACTTAAGTTAGGATTAAATGTGGGTTTATGAAAGTTGGTTAAGTTTAGGATTTGTGTGGATTTTAAAACCCCACTTGATTTGCCCAACAAATCTAACATTTCTTTATTTTTACTACTAAACCTGTTTATTAGGATTAAACTGAATCACTCAACTACCATTATTTTGATTGGACTTGATCATGTGATTTAGTTTATTGGGTCATGCTAACCCTTATTTGATGCTTAAGTTTGTAAGGAGTTGAAAGATTTCAAGATTGGTAATGGAGTATACCACATGTCTAAAAGGGCATTTTGGGTATTTTTTGGTGAAGGTTGAAGGCATTGTTGTCATTTTTCTTCTATCAGATAATGATAGTTAATGGTGCACGTGGATTGAAGTTGTTGGCTTTGCAAGATGTGTGATACATTGAGGACTTGAGTGTGACAATGTAGTGAGGTGTGTTTCGTAAGGTTGTGGACATACATGTTCCTCCTCATGAGTAGTTACTATAACATCGTCAAACAATTACGGACTTAGCTAATGAAAAAGTAAGGTGTCAAATAATAAAATTTATAAAAAAGAATCAAAAGTTTAGGGTTCAAATTAAAATTATACTTAGAGAAAATAAAACCCACATAATCATTTATGACTTGTGACATATAAGTAATATTGATGTAATATGCATAGGGAAGAGAGTAGAGAAAGATATTAAAACAAGGAAAAAGAGGGAGAGAAAATAGAAGAAAGGAAGGAGATGTAGAAGAAATAAAAGGCAAAGAAGGAGAAGAGAAGGGGAGATGTAAACATTTTAAAAATACTTCTTATTATTCAATGCTAAATTTTGAACCATTACAAATGCAAAGGCTTATATTTATAGAAGCCTAAACCCTAATCATAATGAAAGATAACTTTTAATAACAAAAAATAAATATATAAAATCATAATTCTATGAAAGTCAAATGTCTAATCTTAAAAATAGCTAAAAACTAACAAAAAGATAAAAAGAGATATTTTAACCACTTTCTAAAACTAATGTTTTAAAATATACTTAAACTAGGATTTGCATCATTTCCCCCCTACTTGAAAAGACTCTCATCTGGAGAGGAATAAAGGTGATACGAGTCAAGCAGGGTGGGATCAATGCAGCGAAACTCATCTTTAATAATTTAGGTAACATCCAAATTAAAACAACCTTGCCAATAAATGAGGTAATTGTGGATGGGACTTTTTGGGTGAAAAGACAACCTAATCATCCATGATGGCATTAATGACTTTAGTAGCTAGAGTAATAAGAGCATATGGAGGTTGGGTATCTACAGAATCATCAAAGAATAATGAGGAAGGCTAAAAAATGCTTCAATAAGGAACAAGATCCTTAATATTAAAGACTGGATTAATGGTTATTTCAGGAGGTAATTCAAGCAAATAAGCATTAGGGCCAAGCTTTTTAACAATGTGGAAAGTGCTAAAAGCAGGAGCATGCAACTTCTTGACGAAATTTTTTAGATAACACTCTGGGTGAATCCTAGCTATAACATAATCACCTTTTTGAAAAATTTGAAAATGATGGTGAGTATCAGTAGATAACTTATATTGATCATTGCTAACCGTTAATTGACGCCTAATTTTAGCATGTAGCTCATGAAGGCAGTGGGCAAAGGTTTTTGCTGACTTAGAGGAATAAGTAGTCAAGGGTAGTAAAACAAGGGAAAAGGGAGGGGGGGGGAGAGAAGATAGTAGGAAGTAGTTAGGCTCTGATACCAAAATGATGTAATATGCATAGGGAAAAGAGTAGAGAGAGATATTAGAACATGGAAGAAGAGGGAGAGAAGGTAGTATGGGAGAGATATGTATTAATCAAATATATTAATAAACTTATTATGGGTTTGATGGTTTTATGAAAAAAAAACTAATATTAAAGATTTGTTTGGCAACAAAGGAAATAATTCATTATTCAACTTAGTTTGGCTCTTTTTTTAGTTTTTTTTTAACTTGTACGTAATATGAATTTGATAGAATTATGTTATAAACTAACATAATATACTTGTTTGAAAACATTAGAAAAGTGTGTTTTAAAAAATAAGAGTAAATTACAAAAACTTTTCTTGAATTTTGTAAAAATTACAGAGATTTTTTTTAAAATAAAAAGTTATTCTATATTTTAGTTTAATTTAAAATTTTTTTTGTTAAAATTTCTTCCATTAATCTATATATATAATTTTTAATGAAACAAATTTGTAAATGAAGGATATTTTAGTCAAAAAATTTAAAATTAGATTAAAGTGTATAATAGCTTTTATTTTAAGAAAAGTCTATGTATATTTTAAAAATAGAAGAGATGTTTATGTAATTTTAACAAAATTTATGGGAAGTATGCATAATTTATTTTTAACTTTTTGTTTCAATAAAAATTTGTGCATATTTTAAAAATTAAGAAAATATTTATATAATTTTAACAAAACTTATAACCAATTGGTAAAATTTACTCAAACAATAAAGTAGAGTTTAATTAAAAATTTCAAGTATAAATTGGCTCCTATATCAAGATGCTATCGTGCAAAAAATTAATAGGGCCAACGCTACATTGCCAAAAATATTACATTGAAATATTATACATTGCTTGATTTAAGCAAAATACTTCTTGCAATTTTTCCATATTAAATTCTTTTTATGATACATGTGTTTTAATTATAAGTAAAATAAATAAGATAGCATAAGATAATCAGCAAAAATAATTATACCATTTGGATCATATATGTGTAACATAAATAAACAAATAAGATGTTTATCAAATTATCATATTTTTCCATGCTAGATGGTTGTGAAATATATAGTATTTGGATAATATATTATTATTATATCTTTAGACTCTACATATTTCATAGGTTATTTGGCACAAACAAATAAGATAATTTGATAAAACTTTTTATTTATTTACTTATTTATTTATGTTACATATTTTTAATTTGAGTGATATAAGTATTTTTGTTTATAATCATATTTTATTTTAGTTATTTTGCTTATAAATAAAACATATGTACCATAAAAAAATTAATATAAGAAAATTGCAGAACTTTCAGGCATTGTCATTGAGTTCTTGAATTATTTTATTCAAACTCGGGGGCAAGTTTGAAAGAAAATTGCAAAAAGTTTTACAATTTTTTGACACAAACACACAAAGAACTGTGTTACCCTATTTTTGATAAATGTAGCATATGAATGTAATTTTGTTTTTAGAGCGTAGGATTTGACAATTTTTTTTAATAAATTGCTCAAAATCTGCGGCATAAATTTAATCTTTTTATTTTTATAGAAATATTATCTTGTTTTCTAATATTTGTACTGGGATTCAGGAGCTGAGGTCGGCGGCATTGGAGGAGGGCGAGGAGGTTTGCAATATGAGGGCCAAAGGAAGAAACTTTTGAAGAAATTGATCCGCGGCATCTTTCTTTAACAATGACCCATTTTATGTGTTTGACTTTCCTTTGAAAAGCTCGCTGTTCTAACTCCAAGTTAGCAACCCTTGAGATATCTTCTTTTCCATACTTTCACCTTTCCAACAACCATGGCATCGTATATTCTTCGCCGGAAAATATCATCATGTGCGGTTTCTCGCACTTCACACGGTTCAACCTTCAGATCCTTATTTTGCCTTTCTTCGTTTCTTCCATTTTCGATTTTACTTTTGTTTATTATTTGTTTGGCATATTTCATTTAGTGAAATTTGTTTTGTCTCTGACTATAAGGAGAGGGCCGTTTTATTGTTAGAACAAAAATGGAGCAAGTTGAAAGGGCTCATTCGTTTTTTTGGCCAAAGAGAGGGGTCATTCGGTTTAGGGGAACCCAATCCGTTGCATCTTTTTAATTGAATGTAATATAGCGCGAACTCTTTTCGGCTGATAATTAATTACCGAGGTGTTGAGAAATGAAGTTCATATCTCTCTATTTTTTATTTCTTAATTAGATTCTTGCGA
The DNA here is from genome assembly GCA_026724425.1 of Erythrophleum ivorense. NCBI lineage: Eukaryota > Viridiplantae > Streptophyta > Magnoliopsida > Fabales > Fabaceae > Erythrophleum > Erythrophleum ivorense. The sequence goes on from JAIUCV010000005.1 coordinate 44,455,122, forward strand.
TTTGAGGAATATTAGGTTCTCTGTGTATTGAGCCCAGATAGCCGTTTGAATTAGTACCTTGAACTTTTTCCTTTGTAAATTCATATTTAAACCCTTTTTGTTTTTGCAACCAAACGGCAACATAGGATACAAATGGCTTATCTGTACCTTCCAGTCAGGGGTCTTTGGGCTGCAAAACAACCTAGCACTTAAACACTAGGCTTTTTAAGACCTAGCCTTGTAGGGGATAAAACATGTTTTAGTGTTTAATAAGCGTCCTCAGCAAGGTGGAATAGAACCTTTGCTTTATTACAATTTCCGTTGGTTTTAAAATTTTGAGATATTTTCATGTGTGGCAACTGGTGAGAAGCACGAGGCTTATGACTGCTAATAATTTATGGGATGAAGGAAAGGATACTAGGTGTAAGCAATAGAGTATTTTCCACTTATTTCTTCTCTCAACTTGGAAGTTTGAACAGTTTCTTGGTTGCTCAAGTCATATGTTTGTATTTGGTAAGGTGGCAAATCCCATGTGCTTAAGGATGCTTATTAATTGTGGTATACATGTTAATATTGCTGCTCAAATTGTTGGTACCAGTTAACCCAATTTGCTGCTCAAGTTTGATTATTTATATGAACTGTTTGTTGGTTTTTTTCTTTATCATTATTCATTCCCTAAACACCTTATACAGGTAATGAGGGGCCTTTTTGTCTGTACTTTAAATACAAGTTTGGATGTTTTGGTAGTGCTTCAAACAAGATACAGCCATACAGCAGCCTCAATGGTACCACCAGGATTGATTTAACAGACTTAACGTATGTATATATGTCTCACAGCTATTGAATGTGTGCATTTTGAGTATGGATGTGCCGTTTATTGCTTTCGTTGACAAAAGTTAACTATACAGACTTCAATATGAGACCATGTTAGTTTTCTTAACACATCGTTGGTTACTTTATTTTCTAAATCTGTAGACATAACAATGTTTTTAACCCTGGAGCTTCTGATGTGTTTGTGATAGATCCCTACAACTAATCAGAGCTGTGGAAGGACAGAATATGGGATTGTTAGAGGAAAAACTGCTTGGGTAAATATCTAGGAAGGGAGAGGGACATGAAGAGGCTGTTTATGGGAAGATCTAGGAGAGGTTTGTTAGAAAAATGGGAATAGAAAGTGAGTGAGGGTAGAGATTGAGGAAGGCAGAAATTTGGGGAAAACTGTGGGGGTTTTTTCTGGCCCCTTGAAGAGCTAGATTATTTTCTTTGCTCTCTTCTTGTGTTTTTCTCTATTGTAATTCCAATTGGAAACTCCAGTTTCCATCAATTGCTCTTAGAGTGGTTCATTCTTGGGGATGGCAAATACCATGATGAGGTCTAAGTTCAAGGGCATGAAAAAGGCGATAGGAATAGGAGAAGTTAAAGACAGGATTGGAAATTTGGAGAGAAATATGAAGGCTATGAAAGAATGTATGGCTGAAATTAGAGAATTACTTACCAAACAACATGGAAGATGTAAGTCTCCATTGGGTCAGTCATTGGCCCAAGGTGGAGAAGCTAATAATGGCATTTGAAATGGAGGTTTAGGGATTGTGGGAGAGAGTGACAGGGGAGGGGTTCAGCATTGCTGACTTGAATTTCCTCTTCTTTCTGGAGACGAACTAATATGCTGGAGTTTCAAAGGGAAGGGATTCAACCATGTAGGGAATAAGTGCCTGTGAGAAGTTGAGGACTCTTTGTCAGTTGGGAGGAGTGGTGGAGTATATAGAGCTTTTTTGGGTTGCTAGTGGCACCCTTGAAGGACAGCTTAGATGATTTGTTGAATGATGATTTCATCAAGGGGCTCAGTGAAGACATTAGGGTTGAGGTGAGTTGGATTGGACCTAGAATTTTGGCTGATACCATTACTTTAGCCTAGAAAATTGAAGAAATAATTGGGTATTAGACAATACAAAGGAAGGTAGACTAGTCCTATTTTCAAGTAAAGTTGGCCAACAAAGAATATTGGGCTTGAGAGACTGCCCAAATTGAAGCGTGGGAATAAGAATTGGGTTGCAACTTTTGCTGGAAGAATAGATGAAAAGCATAAGCTAGAAGAAAAATTGCAAGAAGAATTGGAGGGCTTGAAAGAATCCTTAGTTGATGATATTGGAAAGAAGCCATGTGTTGCGACTTGTACTTCTACCTTGAGGGCAAGGTGAAGCTTCAAGGGTGGGGAATTGTTAGACCCCTGCAACTAATAAGAACTGCAGAAGGAAGGAATGTGGGACTGTTAGGGGAAAAGCTGCTTGGGGAATTATCTAGGAAGTGGGGGACATGTGGAGGCTGTTTAGGGGAAGATCTAAAAGAGGTTTGTCAGAAAAATGGGAATAAAAAGGGGGTTATGGCAGAGAGTTAAGCGGGCAGAAATTTGGGGAAAATTGTGAGAGGTTCTCCAGTCCCTTGAATAGCTAGAGGTTTTTCTTTATTTTCTTCTGTTATCTCTATTGTAATTCATATTGGAAACTCAGGTTTCCATCTGTTTGCTTATAACATTTATATTTGACTTTCCATCCGAATTTGTAGATTTTAATTTTCTTACATGTTATAGGAATAGGATTTTGAAACATGTAAATTTCCCTCCTACTAATACTCATACAACATACTGTTTTTCAAAGTTATGATCTACCATTCTACAATATTATGATCAGGTACATAAGTAGTAATCTTTATAGAGGATTCATTTTTCTTCTCAAGTCTCCTCTTGTTTGTGCATGCTATTCTGTGCAAACATGCTACTGGTTAATTAACCCCTCCATAAATCAACTATAAATTTCATATGATATTATATTATGCCTTTAACTAACTGCTCTTTTATAGATTAAGGTCTCTGGTGGTTTATTGTCTTAATGCTGCTAGGGTAATGATTGTGGCCATTTGATCTTAGTTTACATAATAACAGTCCTGATGCTAAATTCTTGGTTGTTATAGTTGTCCTCATAAATGGTACCCACTGGCCCGTCAGAAACAGCGCAGGGTTATTTTGCATGTAGGTCCCACGAATAGTGGTAAAACACATCATGCTTTGAAGCAACTTGAGTCAAGCTCTTCTGGTATATCACTATTTCATTTTCTACTATGGTAAACTGTAAACAATGATAAGGGAGGATTAAAACTTGGTAAATAGGTTAAGTATTTTTTCACTCTGCAGGGCTGTATTGTGGTCCTTTAAGATTGTTGGCATGGGAGGTAGCAAAACGCTTGAACAGGGCAAAAGTTCCTTGTGACCTCATTACAGGTCAAGAACGAGAGGAAGTTGATGGTGCGAAACACAAGGCGGTGACAGTTGAGATGGCTGACGTAACTTCCAACTATCATTGTGCCATTATTGATGAAGTTCAGGCATGTCAATTGTTCATTTTGAGATTGACTTCTCATATCTTAAACAGCTCCTTGGACCTGTTGATGTCACATGAATCAAGAACATAAATTGACATCAATAAAAGAGGATAGAACTTTAAGTATTTATTTGTTAAAATTCTTCTTATTATCATGTTACATTAGTAATTCAATTAATATTATTACTAATTTTCCATTTTAAGTGGGAAAATATTTCTGTGTTTGAAGCATCTGCATGTGGGTGCTTGATGCCTTTGTGATATTTGTTAGTCATTACTTCATGTGTAACGACAAGCTTATAGTTTTCTTATGGACATGTTTGTCATTGTGACTTCCATTCCCTTCCAACCTTCATCTTTCTTTTTACTTCCAGATGTTGGGGTGTATTAGAAGGGGCTTTTCATTTACACGTGCTTTATTAGGAATAGCTGCAGATGAACTTCACCTTTGTGGTGATCCAGCTGTTGTTTCCCTCATTCAGGAGATACTGAAAGTTACTGGAGATGAGGTTGAGGTATTTTAATATTCTATTTCTAAACAACGACCAAGGACACTTGGGGCTGGGGGGCTGGGGGGCTGGGGTAATATCTATGGTAATCAATTCTTTCTTGTGAATCTTCCATTGTGTGGTCATTGTTGACAAGGCCTTCTGCTGATTTGTGGTGTTTTCATTAAAATGTTTTAAATTTATTTGATATATTATTTTCTTCATGCCTGTTGTAGGTTCAATATTATGAGAGACTGTTACCTTTAGTCCCATTAAAGGCTCCTCTTGGATCCTTCTCTAATGTACAAAAGGGTGATTGCATTGTTACCTTTTCGCGTAAGGGGATTTACAGATTGAAGGTCAGTTTTTACTATGTTAATTTTATTCTGAAGTTGGTTTTTCTTTATTCTTGTTTTTGCTCACAAAATAGAGTGTGTTTACTCAATAGCCTTGTTCATCATTATTTCTCCTATTTGTTTCTCATTTATAAATGGTTCTGGTACATGAAGTCATCTGACTTCCTTGTAAAAGCAAAAAGCCTGAGCATTTTAACGTGAAGATATATTAAACATCAACACCTTAGCTAAGGTTATAAATAGTACGAGTAGTTGGCTTCATCAGTTTTTTATACCTCATAAAGCAATTTCTTATATAAATGGCAAAGTAATCTGATCACTAGTCTCTTGCTATGTCAAGCAAAGAGCTTTGGTGACCTGGTTTTAATAGCCTGATTCATGGTCTCTTGTTTAAAGCAGCAGATGTATCTAAAATACGTGTTTGAATTCTTGATATACGACTTTTGGGTTTGCAATAAATACAAGATGTGAGCAAAAACTGGAAAAGAAAAAGAAAAAGAAATTATAATATGATGTGAACTTGGTTTAAGATAAAATATTGAGAGATTGGTAGGTCATTTGCTGAAAATATATTCTTATTTATTCCTGCAGAATTTTTAATGATATTGATTTGCATAATTTCTTTAAGCCTTTGCATTTCTTATATCAAGTCAGCCCACTACTGATTTTAGTGAGAACTTGAAAATAGTTATGTTTAAGTGGATAAATTTATATTTCTAGGATATAATTAAATATATCCTTAAACAGTCCGATTCATTATTGTTACGGTAGGTGTGACTCAGAACTAGCTATGAGTATGACTAGGTGTGGATATGATTTGTATCCTATGTTGCACAGGTATCAGTCTGGTATATGGCAAGTTTATAAAAATATAAGGTATGGTACAGCTATATATGCTGTGTATATAATGAACACTAATTAGTGTGAAAGAGCTGTCCAATCTTTTTTCATATTAGAAATAGTGGTTCCTTTTAAAAACACAGAGCTCTACGCAGAGCACCAAAGGAAAGCCATATAAACAATTATATCCCATAACATATTTAAGGGCAAAGATATGCCCTTGAAGATGTGGGCATTCCTTTCCAACCAGTCAAACCACAAAGTTCGAGCCTTCTCTCATTGCTAAAGTCTGCACACAGCTTTGTGGCATGGACTATGGTGATACAATCTCTCTGATGGCTAAATTGGTGCTATTCGCCTCTTGTTGTCCATTGTCACCATTCATTGTGGACTCGAGGAAGAGTTATATATGGAGTTACTGCCTAATTTGTTTCCTACAGGGAGTCAAGATTGGTTTATAGTTTATGTTTCTCTACTTATGAGCTGAAGTAGTCTCCTCGAGCTTGGTTTGGACGGTTTAATACTGTTGTTTGACAGTTTATTGTAACTTGGAGTGAGGTTGACTATTTGATTACAGTGCTTTAAATCTATGTCTTTATCTTATAGTGCACGTGGATGACATAGTTATCATATTTCATAGGGAATAATTAAGAATGCATTTATTAGTTGAAAAATCTCTTCAACCACTTTCTTACTAAAGCCATGGGTTAGAGTCAAGTATTTTTTGGCATTGAAGCGGTTCAGTCAAATACACTTGTGGTAATATTTCAGAGGAAATATGCCCTAGAAAAATGTAACAAGATTGGTATGCTAGATTGCTAGCTTGAAAATATGCCCTTGGCTCCATTTGTCAAACTCCTTTTGAGATTGGGGTAGTTCCTCCCCCCCCCCTTCTCTCTGTTTTTTTTTTTTTTTAAGTTCAAATCTTGACAGGCTTCAAAGAGTTGTTGGGAAGTTGAATTTCCTCACAACAATTAGGTCGGATATTTCCTTTTACTAAGGATGCTGGAAGTTTTGCAGTCTCTATGTGACAACCAGTTGGAGGTTGTAGTGTACATTCTTAGAAGCATAAGGGAGCTTCGGACAAGGGGTGCAGGGGTTGCACTATAGGGATTGCAAACATGCTTATGGGGTTAGTTTTTTAGATGCATGTTGGCTGGGCTCTCCTACTGATAGAAAGGTCTCCCTCAAGCCAGTGCATTCTCTAGTTGCGGGATCTAGTCTTATTGAAAAGCAAGGAGTATGATGCTGGCAAATTAAGTGCGGAAGCTGAGTATTGTGCTTTGACCTTGCCAAACTATGATCGTTTTATGGTTGAAACAGTACTTCAAGAGTTGAGGTATAGAGAAAGAGACAGAAAATAACTAATTTGTGACAATTAGGCAGCCCTACAACTTGCCTCAATCTAGCTTTTCTTGACACATAAAAGTTGATTATCACTATACTAAAGGAAAGATTCTTTCTTGACGTATTACTACTAGCTTCATTGACAACAATGATCAATTGGAAGACATTCTTACTTCTTTGAGAGGTCCTCACTTAAGTTTGGCTCAATGACATTTGTTCTAGCTTCTAGCCAGGGGAAAGAAAGGGGGGGGGGGGAGTATTAGAATAGTTGTGATCACTAGTCATGATTAGGTGTGAGCACTAGTTGCCAATATCTGCAAACATGAGTTGTATCCTAGGATTATTCTAGCTGTGGTATGAGTGAGTAATATAGCTGTATCATTTATTGTACAGTTGTTTGGTCAACTTAGTATTGTTGTTTACACATTCTAAATTTTAGCTTTTCCCCTTTATCTTCTCTCTAGGGTAGTTTGGGGAAATACTACCTTGCCCAGAGGCTAAAGTGAAACAGGGCCCCCAGAAAACACCAAAGAGCACTGTTGTAGAGTTTTGCACTTGTTGGTATTAATAGAAGGGTGGCAATAGACGTTGAAAGTGTTCATTTGGACTATGAGGTGTTTAATCTATCAAAATGCTTGTTTGCTTTATTCATTAATATTCTTTTTGTTTTGGAAACAGAGATTATTTTTTGTAATTGCCAAAATGCTGCTGATAATTTATTTTGAATTCTGCTAATTCATTTGGCTGGTTGCGTCATCTTGGTTTACATAGTTGACTAAACAGTAAATGACAATGTTAATTTTCTCCTGTGTGTGTGTGTGTGTTTGGATGATATTTACACTTTGCTGAAGTTATGTTCACCAACATTGCTCAGAAGAAAATTGAGAATGAAGGAAAGCATCTTTGTTCGGTAGTTTATGGTTCACTGCCACCAGAGACTCGAACAAGGCAGGTGTGAATTCTTCTCTATGCCTAAGAATGTTTAATCTAGATTTTACATGCTTTTTCTTCCATCTAGCATGAGGATTTTGATTAGTTTACTAGTGTGCAAGAGGTATTGGGTTCAAACTTCTGTTCCATCATTATGCAAAAAGTGTAAATCCCGAAAGTCAATTTGCCCTCAGTTTGTTGAGTTACCACCTAACCACTTTGTAGTATGTTTGGCCTTAATTTTAACAAAACCAATCAAGTGAATGTCAAAAGTAGAGCTGTCCCTTAGGGCTGGTCTATCTAACCCTAAGAAAAATAGAGTTGAGCTAGTGAAATGGTATCCTGTTATTGAAAGTGGAACTGGGAAAAGAATGAATATTGAATTATGAAAAATTTAGTGAGTTTCTCCTACCTTCTCTAGATTCCTGATTTTTGGGAAAGTTCACAGTAGAAAAACTATGTTTTGTTTTGTTTTTTCCTTTTAACTTGATTGAAAGTGCACAAATAGGTTCATCATCAATTGTCTCATAAGAATGCAGATGACACTGTCACAGTACATATGTGTGTGTATGTATATGACGCCTGTGTTTATTAAAATTAATCTTACACCATTGAATAAATTTTTGTAGGATGATTTTTTCCCCCTTTTTCATTGGATCAAAAGCTCTTATCATGAGCATTATACTCATAAAATTTACATTAATCCAACATTGTTTTGTACTTCATTAATATATGATAAAATTAATTAGAATATACTTTTTAAATATAAAGATACTGTTAACTATTTGATTTCATACTTATTCTTATCATATATATACATATATATATATATGTTTACATACGTGCACACAAATTGAAAGGATATGATCTGACTGTTTTATATATATATATATTATATAAGTTAGCAAGTGCACTAGTTGAACAAGCAATAAAGTAATAAGTTGAGTAACTTTCTCATGAGGAATGTTGTAAACATGCTATAATTAAAGAATAATAAAATGACATACAAAGCTATTTACAGAAAAAATGTTAGTCTATTTACATATATACAAATAAGTATCCTAAGTGATCCTTGTTACCAGTCACCAAATTCATAAGTAAAAACACGTAATATTTGCTATGAATGAAGATGCAATGCAAAGGCTAAGACACTAATCATACAAGACTCAGCACAACTTGAGTAAAATGACTCTTGAATTTAAATCCATTTCCATGAACAATCAAGCATGAGAGAGCAAATTCCCTAAGGTTCAGTTATTTTTTTGCAATCTAATTGATGCAAACTAGAGTAAATTACTCCTAAAGATTCCTATCGGATTTAAGAGAATATCTTTTCCAAGTTGTTATAGGCTTTGTGGAATTTCTTAGTTAACAGTACAAGTACCTTTTAGTTCCTACTATTGCCATGCATGTTATGAATTGTACTTAATTATGATTGGTAACTTTTGGTTCCTTACAATAATTAAGATTCCCTTGAGTAATAAAGTAAGAATTACAAGAGAGTCCAGTTAAGTGCCCACTTTCGTTTAACAACTTAAATGCAACAATAAAGTAAATTCAATAACAAATACTCATGGCCTAAAGATAATAACATACATGTAACATGCAAGAGAACTCAATAGAAATTTTATTAAATTATGGAATAAAAGTAACAGAGAGTTAGCATAAAGAGTTGACTATATGCAAAAATAAAACAAAAAGTGTAGAAAAAAATATTGATGAAGAAAATCATTCAAGCAAGCTTGAGTGACTTGACCAAGGTGTGAGCAGAGGCACTAGACTTCGGTTGGGGATGCCTTGTCACTAGATTTCCTCCTTCGCTTCTTGTGATGTCTTATTTAGATTCCTTCATACCCCAAACTCCCAAAGTGTTAGGAAAGACATCTATTTATAAAGTGCCAAAATCTGGGGTACAATACTAGGGCTTACCACTCCTAATAGGAATAGAAGGGCAATAGTGTAAAAGTGGTGCCTCATTGCTTGCCCCTCTAATAAGAGTCCTTGCCATTTGAGGCTTCTTCTATTCCTGTTTAAAACTTTCCTAATATGTTATTATAAGCCATTGGTACCAGTTCAAAGCATGTTCCTCCAGGCACACAGTTGCGGCATCCAGCCTCTCTCTCTCTGTCACCTTATTGACGTGAAAATAACATTCTATCCTGTAGAGTCAGCCTATGGGGTCTTCTCCTGAGAAAATAGGCAACTTCAACCTTCTGCACTTGATGTTTTCCTTGTCAGAGGCTGAGCTACTCCCAGCTCCATCCTCTGCAACCACATTTGCCTCCATTTCTGCCACTGGATGCATGTCTTTTCCTACCTCGCTCCTTCCTTCCATGTGAGTCAAAGCCTCTCATATTTCCATTACCCATTCCTTTATTGTCACATCACAATCTAAAGCGTCCACTCTTCCCTTGATCTTGGTGTTTACTATCCCCTGAACTCAACTGCTTTGATACCAAATGATGGTAACTCCCCTGTACTATTCACACACACACACACACACACAGAGATAGCCAGTAGCCAAAATGCAGTGAAATAGCAATGGGAACTGAGGTTTTGTATTAGCCAAAATAAGGTACAAGATTGTATTAGTCCTTCGTGGATTTCTTGAGCTAATACAAGCCAAAACCCCGCACCTTAGTACACCCTTTTACTGATATTTAATCTGAAGATGAAAATAAGATGAAGAAAGGATATTAATCTGGCTTTCGAGAGGCTAGAACTCTCCAAAAGACTCCCACCAAAAGGTTGTCCCCTTTCTCAGTCAATCCTTTTTAAATACTCCTTTTCACCTATTCCTCAATTGCCTCTCCTACTTTTTCATCCTTACTTCTCCTTTTTGCCCGTGTTTCTCTTTTCTTTTTGTCCATAAACCTTGGTATCTTTTGTTTGACCTTCAATCCTTCTTTCTTCTCTAGTAGTCCCACCTTTTCCCTCTTTCGCTCCCTTTTGTCTCTTGCTGATTCCATCAGGCCTCTGAATCAATTTTATCTGCCTAGATGAGGGGTTTTGGGCCTACTTTGGACTTGATGGACTCATCATTTGAGGCCTTCAAGTTTCACTACTTGGACCTTTTTGGCATTTTAGCTCACTAACACAATTTGAAGTCCAAAATGAGGGTTTTTCCAAAATATTTGAATAAATTCTAATAATTCAACTGTAAAGACAAATAAACCTCAAAATGATAGTAAAGTAGGAAATATTAGATCAAATTACCTAGTAAGTCCCCATAAAATGTAATAAAAAAGTATATAAAATTTGTGCTTATTGGGATATTAGGGCCAAGCCACTAGGGCCAACTTGTGGCTCATAATGGGATGGGCTAGGCTAGCATTTTGATGGTCCATTTGTAAATGGGCTTTCTTGGTTTGGCCCTTCATAGCTTCAGCCCTTTAAGGGGTGAGCTGGGTAGGCTAACACTGATTGACAGATCTAGTTAAAATGATAAACATTTTCAATTTTGGAAGCATGTTGGACTGATACCTTGAACGATTTCAAAGTCTTCTAAGGTCATTTTTGGGATTAAAATGACATTTGGAAATTGAAACTGTTAGCTTAATCCTCACAATAGCTTCATAACATTATGAGATTGTTTAAGATACAAGTGAAACATACTTTTAACTATAAAGGTGTCCCTCCTTCCAACATTCATGTGAATATCTATTAAAATTTTGATGTACCACAGGCTCGTTAATTGATAGAATAACATTTTGAGTGACAGGCTCTAAAACCCATGGGTGCAAACTTGTTATGGGTCAAACCATAGGGAGACAAACAGTAAATTCCCCCCCCCCCCCAAAAAGTGTGTTTTGGGTGGGCTAGGAGCCTTTGACTAATTTACTGCTCTGGTTAAAACTTACTTCATATTCGTTGATAGGATTAAGATGACAATTGGAAATTGAAAACTGTTATCTTACTCCCAAAAACAGCCTTGGAACACTGAGATTGTTGAAATTATAAGTGAAATATACTTTTAACTATAAAGCTGTTCATCCTTTTAACATTCATGTGAATATTTATGCTAAAATTCGGATAGAAAATACTACTAAATGATTAAATGATGGCATAACAAATGATAATGTGGTTGAATGACACACTTTAACACATAGGTTTGCAAACTGATTTTGAGCCAAACCACAGGGAGACAAATTGTAGTTCACCCAAAAAGGTGTTTTTTGGTGTGTGCCTGTATATAGACCAATTGATACTGGTGGAAGAGTTAACTTTGCACCAATCTCAAGTTGTTGATTTTTTTTGGTACTTGTGGCTGAAAAATGTCAGTTGTGATGTCAACTGACCGGGAAAGAGAAAAACATTAATAAATCAACTACTTTTGTTATATCCCATCTCTCTCATTTATGGGGAATTTTTATAAAAACTAAATAATCATATTATTGTGAATTACTATATTTATTTTAAATTGAATAATTTCCTTATTTAATAAAATATATTAAATAAAATTTAATTTTTAAAAATTTCAAAACTTGAAGTTTTTTTTTAATTATTTCAAAGACAATTAGACTCATTCTGAGTTTAATTTCTTCAAATGTAAAAGACTATTCATAAATAGAATAGTCTAAGAGGACCCACTTAAAATCTTTACTGAACTATGACCTATCATTATATTAGCAAATACATGTATTTCTGAGCTAAATGTGCGAAAACAAAGAGAGCTCAGGGAATACTAAAATAGGTGCTAATAACAGTGGGACTGCAGGTAATGGGAAGCTTAAAAAATGAAGTCCATTTCTTTGAAATAATCCCACTATATTAATGCAAGTTGGATGAAAAAGTTGGATTTTTTAAGTTTCTTTGTGATATACTTTAAAACTGAAATAATTCAATTATTCATTTTGAAAATAATATAGTAATTGACAATAGTATGATTATTAATTTTTTATAATAATTTGCAGTAGTATAATGATTTTCTAGTCAAACTCCACTATAGAATTGAATTTTTTCAGCCATTAGATCATACCAAGATGAATGGCTCCAGATTGGTGTGTTTAACTCTTGTACCCGTGCCAATTATATCCACGTCAAATATTCCTAGTCTTATTTGTTCTCTTTTTTCTTCTAGGATTCATAATATTTTCCTGTGTCTTTGATGCTTAAATATTAAGGTAAATTATTCTTTCCTCTGATAATAAATGTCCAAATTACATGCTCTCCCTTTTGTTTTGAAAAAATTATTCTCCCCTCCCTGGAATTTAAAAAAAAAAGTGCTATACTGACTTTCCTGGCAACCAAAAAAAGCAAAAACTATAATTCGCATATTTTAGCCAAAATACCTCTATATTTATTACTTATATAATATAAATATGTATTTCACCAGTATAAAATAGTCACTTCTTTTTTAAAATTTAGAAAAAATCAAATTTATGGTTTTCAACACAAATAAATAACATTGAAATAAAAGCTTAGGAAATAAAGTTAATTAGTTATATTTTTAATAAAAGAAATCAATATTATCTTTGAGGGTTTTTTTTTCATCTTTTGGCTTCAAAGGAGGTTCGTATATATTTTCATGGTAAAGGAGAGGATTGTGTAATTTGGGCATTTCTCATGGGAGGGGAGAGTAATTGACCTTAAATATTAACATGTATTGCAACATCTTTTATTTGTGGTTTCCTTGTATTTAATAAGTTTTTCCATGTTTTTCTGCTTGTTCTTCCCATGTGAACTCACTAAATGGTTTGCTGAGTTCAAATATTCATTGGGATTGTAGGCAACCATGTTTAATGATGCAAGTAGCGAGTTTGATGTTCTTGTGGCCAGTGATGCCATTGGAATGGGTCTTAATCTAAACATCTCTAGGATTATATTTTCAACCATGAAGAAGTTTGACGGTTTTGAGATGCGGGATCTTACTGTACCTGAAATCAAGCAGATTGCAGGTATCCTGAATTCATATACAAAAGGACTTTGTTCTAGAAATTAGCTGAGGATATGGATGATTTAGGGTAAATATGATGTGTTATTTAGTTTTAAATCCTTTTGTCATTTTCTTGGAGATTCTGTAAATATTGAATCAACTGTAAACTAGTGTCTCATCTGTGTTCAAGCTTGCCAAGTTTCTTTACAAAAAGCCTCTATTTGTATGATGATGTAGTCTTACCACACATACTTTGCTGATTTAAATTTCTTAAAAATAAAAGGTACTGGAAGGCATTCCAACTGTACCAATATATTGTCATTGAATAAAGCTTTTCCGTCATGCAAAGAAGATATTTAAAACATCCTGTATTATAAGTGTTTACCAATGTGTAGATGAATTAATATTTTGTTTCAGTTATTTCTGCAGTACTTGTCAAATCTTCTAGGATACAGCTGGTTACTTCAAGGTTCTTTGTAGGAATATTCAAGATAATTATGGGAAAATCTATTCCATAGTTTTTAGATAAATCATTTAAGTTTAAATCTTTCTTAATAGTTTTGTCTATAGTTTTTCTTGGTCTCTCTGTACCTCTAATTATTAAACTACTATCTATCTGATCTATTCTCCCTATTGAGGCCTCTATAGGTTTTTTTTTACACATGTTCAAATTATCTAAGATGCAATTTTACGAACTTTTCCACAATAGGTGTGATCTCAACTTTTTCTCTAATATATTTATTTTTAATTCTATCTTGTTTGGTATGTCTATTCATCTAATGCAACATTCTCATATTTGTAACATTGAACTTATTATTCTGTTGGCTTTTTATTACTCAACACTCAATTACATATAACATTGCAAGTTTTATAACTGTGCAATAAAATTTACTCTTAAACTCGAGTGGTAATCTTTTAGATCTAATACTCAAAACACTCTTCCATTTCATCTACCTAACTTGAATCTTATAGTTTACATCTTTTTCTAATTCTCTGTCATGTTATATGATGGACTCAAGATATTTAAACTGAGTGACTTGTGATATGGTGTATTCTCCGATTTTCACTTCTATACTAGAATTAGTGCATCTCTTGCTAAACTTATATTCCATATACTCCGTTTTATTTTTACTTAAACGAAATCTGTATGCTTCCAAAGTTAATCTCCACATCTCATTTATTTTCTCTCTCAACTTTCCAACTAGGACTATATCATTTGTAAAAAACATGTATTGTGATATTGGCTCTTGGATATGTTTAGTTAGCACATTCAAGACTAAAGTAAAAAGATAGGTGCTCAAAGTTAACCTTTGGTGCATACCAATAGTTATCGGAAAATTTTTAGTAGGTTCACCTTGTGTTGTCACACTAGTTGTAACACCATCATACATATCCTGAATTATTTGAATATAAACAATACAAACTCTTTTTTTCTCCTAAACCTTTCACAAAATATCTCTTGGCACTGTATCATATGCCTTCTCCAAATCGATGAACACTATATGTAAGTTTTTTTAATTCTTTTGATATTTTTCTATTCATCTTCGGAGCAAGTATATCGCTTACATAGTCGACCTTCTAAACATCAAACCAAATTGATTTTCTGTAACTTGAATCTCTTCCCTTAATTTCTGCTCAATAATTCTTTTCCATAACTTCATAGTATGACTCATGAATTTAATTTTTCTATAATTTGCTTAATTTTGTATATCCCTTTTATTTTTTATAAATAGGAATTAAAGTACTTCTTTTCCACTCATCTAACATTCTCTTAGATTTCATAATTTTATTAAATAATTTTGTGAGCTAGCTTATGCTTTTCATTTCTAAACCTTTCCACATCTTAATAGGTAAATTATCTGGTCTTACTGTTTTGTCATTTTCCATCTTCTTTAATGCTTTTTTTACCTCTGACTCTCAAATCCTACGATAAAAAATATGATTTTGATCCTTCTCTGTAGTATCTAACTTATTTAAGTGTAATGAGATCCTGTGTCTTTCATTAAATAGCCTATGAAAATAATATTCTTACCTTTAATATTTTTTTCCGTAAACAAGACTTTCTCTTCTTCATCTTTAATGCATTTCACTTGGTCCACATCTCTTATCTTTCTTTTTTTATTTTTAGCAAGTTTATAAATATTTTTTTCCTTAACTTTAGTATCTAAGGATTGATATAACCTATCAAATGTCTTAGATCTTACTTCGCTCATCGCCTTCTTAGTGTCTCTCTGAGATACTTTATATTTTTCCTAATTTTCTTCGACTTTACACATACCACACTTTATATCACTTCCTTTTAATTTTAACCGTATCTTGTACACTTACATCCCACTATTAAGGTTCTTTATCCTTAGATTCAAAACTTTTTGATTCACCGAGTATCTCTTTTGCAACCTTTCTAATCTTTTTAGTCATCTCGTCCCACATATTGGTAGTACTTCCTTGTATCTCCCACGATCCTTCTTCTAAAATTCTTTTCTGCAAGTTCTTTTTTTTATCACCTTTTAATTGCCACCATTTTATCCTTGACACCCTATCTTGGCCATTGCTCTTTACTCTCCTCTTAACTCAAACATCCATCATCGAGACTTTATGCTTTGTAGTCAAGTTCTCTCCAAGTATAACTTTGCATCCATGCGAAGCTTTTTGATGTAGATAGTCTTTCAAAAGTCTATGAGGAGTAATTATTAGTAGTTGCCACTTGCTGCTTCTTGCATGCAAAAAGATATTTAGGCATCTATTGGGTGTCTTGGTTCTGTGTGATAAATCAGTCAAAAGTCACTAACTAGGATTTGTAGAAGTTACTCTTCGTAATTAGTGGTCTGTAGTCTGTGCATTGAAAAGTAGAAAAAGTGTCCGTCAAATTTCATTCATAGAGTTACTTAACGTTCCAGTCTGTTCCAGAACCTAAAACAATATTTAAGAAGGAGATTTCTGTGTCCTTTCTCAACAGATATTAATGAATTTTTTTTTCCCTTTTGATGATATCTGGTTTACTTCTAGAAAACTGATTTCTGAGTAGGTAAGAAACTATCTGAGGATGACTCTTCCCAATTTGATCCTTACTATTCCATATTCCTCTTCCATCCAAAGCCATCAGTCGATTAAATTCCTATGCTGCACATTTCCCAGTTTGTACTATACTGCTCAGGCCTTTAACATTCCATTTATCATGTCTCTCCTTTTATTCACCCATGCCTCTGTCATGCAGAAGAACCGTATTCTCTGCTAATCCCTAGTGGACAAATATTTTTTGTTTTTAATTCAATTTAGAACTCACAAATAATATAACTAAAACATATTATGTATGAATAGTCCTTTTGGTGTTACTTGGAGCAATATTGTGCAAACTACCAAATTAAAGCCATTAAATATCAAGTTGGGGGGCAATAGTTATATTTCATTATTTCACTGAAAATAGAATTTAAATTTTCTTGATTTACTCTTTTTTTGAACAATTAGAGGGCCAATAACTCTAATTAAAATTTGAGTGACTAAATTACTCTAATAAGTAAACTAGAGGGACAAGATTGTGTTAATTAAAATTATACGGGCTAACTGACTAAAGTAGAGGGCTTAAAAATGAATTTAAGCCTATATCTTATTACTTTGTCGCATTCTAGTTTTATAATTTGCTAACTTTCCACATCCTATGTAAATTCATTGAATTCAGCTACAACAGATGAAGTGGTAAGCCCGCTTATCTATTTGTCTTTATCTGCATTGTATCTTAGTATAGGTGGTGCCTGTATTAAAAAGAGACTACTATTTGTTTCATAAGTATTTTTAGAGCTTTATTATGCTTGTTTGAGATATTCTATGACATTATATATGTAATTTTTTAATCAAGAAAATTTATTATTAAATGAAAGTAGAGGTGCCTATAGAAGGAGGATAGGAAATGCTCCTACAACAACAAATATACAAGAGAGAAAGAAAAATAATGAAAAAAAGAAAAGAAAAATACATTAAATCTGTGAATCCATTGTTAGAGAAGCTGCCCTAGAATAGCCACAGGTTGAAACCCATGAGAAGCCAAAAAGCTACTCTATCGCAGTTGGAAGGAAGAAATCTCTGGTTAAAAGTCCTGCATTTTGTTCCAGCCATAAGCATCACATGCCTGTGAAAACAGCAAACTGCCAAAGGATATTACACTCCTTATTGCTATCAAAGCCTCTCCACTGTATTGATAAAAAAGGTCTGAAGAGGCTGGATTAACTTGCTGCTCATAAAAAATGCCAGAAAGTCTGTTCCAGAGCTGGCACACAACTTCACAGCTATTTTGAAAAAAAAAAAATACTGCCTGTGACAGAATGAACTCTTTCAATAGGCTGTCAGAAATAAGTCCATTTCTTGTAGTTATTTTGATAGTGCAGCTATATAACAGAGTACTGGTATACTTGTCCATTCTTATTCTTTATTTATTTTTGTTTTTTAGCTTGGTTTTTTGGAGTAATGTGTTCTTTACATTTGAATCTTGTGTTATTCTTAAGTTACTTTGAATGCATCTGCTAGGGAGAGCTGGTAGATATGGGTCTAAGTTTCCTATTGGGGAAGTGACATGCGTAGATGCAGAGGATCTACCCTTGCTTCATTCATCATTAAATTCTCCATCACCCATTTTAGAGGTATATAGCTTAAAAGCACCCAATACCAAGTATATAACCAGGAAAAGAAACAGGAAGCTAGTATTAAATTTAAATCTTAATTTGTGCTTAATTAACTTGATTTCAAATCTTCTGTTGTTGATTTGTGTTATGATATACCCATTTTCTTATGCAGCGTGCTGGAATACTTCCTCCGTATGATCTCATGCATATACATTCACGATTACACCCCAAAGATGGTTTCAGTCAGATATTGGTAGGTTGTCATAGTAGTCTAATAATCTGCATGTTACTGTTTACTCATTGATTCTATATTTAAACCAGAAATGTCTATTTGTAAATGAGAAATCTTACGGTGTTAGAGGTTATTATCATTTATCTCAATTAGTAATGTTATAAGTATATTGGGCTTCTATTCTATTATCCTAGTATTAGTAGGATGTACTACATGTACTTTACTCTTATCAATTGATAAATAAGATAGATTAGGATGTTGGCTGATTAAGTCACTATCTTAATTTCTTTCTCTTGTACATGGTATCAAAGCCTTTCTCTTTGAACCAATAGAGGCAGTAGTGGTATTTTCTTCTGATAGTACGAGTAATTTTTGGCACCAAGGAGTCACTTTTGATGTTTTGGAATGCAACCAAATGAATCACAGTTGAATGCGAGGGTGCGACCTTGTGAGTTTTAGTGTCTAAGTTTGGATCTAGTTGAAGTATGGTGGAAAAATTAGGTGAGGTGTTGGCGACATTGTCAGAGGTGAAGACATTTTGTATGACAGCTGATGAATTTGTTACATATACTCAATTCAAAGCTTCTCAAGGCTTATGTTCTTCATCTACTGTCACATTTGCTTAGACAAGTAATCACATTGCTTATGGGGTTTGGGAAGGTGTGCAGATTGAAGAAATCTTTATATAGGTTGAAATAATCATCTAGAGCATGGTTTAATTGCTTTAGTAACGTAGCTATGGAATTTGGTTTGGAGAGTAGTGATAATTATGAAGTGCTTTTCAGATGTATGGATGTAGGTTGCATTTTGCTAGTGGTATTGGTATATGTTGATGATAGTATGATACAATTATCAGAGGCTTGGTGAACTACGTATTCATAATTTCAAAAGCTTCCACCAAAACTTCTAAACAAAATATTTTGGTGATTTGAGATATTTCTTGGGTATTGAAGTAATGTTGTCAAATATTCATTAAGAAAGAATATGTATTGGATATATTGGATGGAACAGGATTATTGGGGTCTAAACCTTGTGAGACACCTATGGAACCAAATCTCAAGCATCGATGGTGATGTACTTAGTGGCCTGTAGAAGTATAGATAACTTCCCAGTTAGTTTAGTGAGCCAATTCATGTCTTCACCTATCATCATTCATTGGGTTGCATTAGTTCATATTGTAAAATATTTGAAGTATGACTATATTGTCTGCATGAACCACCAAATAAATATGACAATGAGAAGTATGTTGATAAAAAATGGAGTGACTTGCCTCATCTGTTAGTCATTCCAAATTTTTGAAAAATTGTGCTAAATCTACAAAGCATGCTTGAGGAGATTGCGTCATGCAATAAAGAGAGCATCACAATTTGCAAACTAATCTGGGGCCCTGTTGAGCAACAAACCCATGAGGTTGCTCTGTGTAAACTCTCCATCAAGTTCATCAAGTAGAAGTCATTTTTTATATCTAATTGATAAAGAGGCCAATGGCACATGGCAGCCATAGAGAGGAATAAATGAACCAAAGCAATCTTGGCCACTGGTGAGAAAGTATTGCCATAATCCAATCCAAATGTGCACTTCTTAGCAACAAGATGACCAACTTTTATAGTGTACACCAAGTGACAACCAATTGTGGAATTTTCAGACAAAAGTGGAACTAAATCCCTAGTACCAGTAGAATGTCAGGCAGCCACTCATAATCATAGCCCTGCACTGTCCCGGATGTGAAAAGGCCTCATTGATAGCTTTGGGCATGAAAATAGAAGGCAAAGAAGAAACAAAGGCATAATGTGGAGAAGATAAGCAATGATAGCTTAAGAAATTATGAATGGGACAGGGGCTTCAAGTAGAATGAATACCTTTTTGAAGAGCTACTGGGAGATTAACATCTAAGGTAGATCCAAGGTTGGTAAAGGCATTAGAGCAGTATGTGAAGCATCAAGGGCTATGGTGGATTACATAGAAGGATTAGGGCATGTACGACGCTAATATGTTTGGAGAGGTGGAGGAGAAGATCTAGTAAGATGGTAAATGAATGGAATAGGAAGATTCTCAGTCAACTAATGGATTTTAACTGGTGAAGGAAAGAAAGGGGGGCTCTTAAAGATAGCTACACTAGTTGAGACAAAGAAATGGTTTTTGTCTGGAAAGTACAAGAATAACCAAGGAAAACACTCTTCATGGATTTAACTGATGGTTTATTATGCATAGGGCTTAGGATATGTACAAAACAAGTGCAACCAAAAACATGTAGAGAAAGAGAATAAATAGGCTTATCTGTGGCCTAAAATGGAAGAGGTATATGATGTTGTAACATAGAAGAAGGCATGCGATTAATAAAATAACATGAAGAACAATATTCCCCCAAAAAATAGAGGGAAACATTATTATGCCAAAGCAAAGTTCAAGCAGTCTCAATAAGATGATAATTCTTATGTTCAGTAAGCCCATTAAATTGAGGGGTATGAGCACATGATGACTGAAGAAGAATTTCCCGCGAAGTATTTTGAAATGGTGTAACTCTGCCTATGATGAACTTTCATGTAAATTATTTTTCATAGCCGGTTCCAAGTCCGGGAAAAAGAGGAGGGTTGTGTTAGGCAGTCGACAGCCAACGTAAAACTTTGTCGAATCTTTATGACATGGACAATCGATATATTAAACGTAAAGCTAGGTCGTTGCCTGTAAGTAACGCGCTGTATAGCTCGGGTACAGTGAGAAGTGAGCAAGAGCCGCTGCATCGACGCGTGGATGTAGTGAAAAATAAGCAAAGGTTCCCACATTTTCGTGAACGAATGTGGCTAAAGAAGCTAGTTCATGAGAGTAGGATTCGTTTTGACACTTGGAATATAGGTACACTTATGGGTAAGTCTATGGAAATAGTAGATACCATGATTAGGAGGAGGATTAATTTTATGTGTTTACAAGAAACTAAATGGGTAGGAGAAAAAGCGAAAGAATTAGACACTTCAGGTTTTAAACTTTGGTATACTGGTAAGGCTAAATTTAGAAATGGAGTAGGTATAATTGTAGATAAGTTTTGGAAAAATGCGATAGTGGATGTAAAAAGGTTAGGAGATAGAATCATTGCATTAAAGTTTGTAGTAGAAAAGGAAATCTTTAATGTTATTAGTGCTTATGCACCACAAGTAGGGCTAGAAGAATATCACAAGGTAAAGTTTTGGGAGGATTTAGAATGTTTAGTTCAAGAAATACCATTCGGAGAAAAGATTCTTTTAGGAGGAGATTTAAATGGTCATGTGGGAAGGGTATCTTCAGGGTACGAGGGTGTTCATGGAGGACATGGCATAGGGGAAGCAAATGCAGAGGGTAAAACTATTCTAGATTTCTCATTAGCGTTCGATCTTATATTAGCTAACACTTGTTTTAGAAAGCGTGAGGAACACCTTATCACGCATAAAAGTGGAAGGGTATGTTCTCAAATTGATTTCTTTTTTATAAAGAAATCAGATAGAAAACTTTGTATAGATTGCAAAGTTATCCCTGGAGAGAGTTTAACTACTCAGCATAGAGTTTTGGTTATGGATGTAAGAGTTAAGAGGAGAGTAAAAAACAAAGGCGAAGATAGGGTGTTAAGAACTAAGTGGTGGCAACTAAAGTGGGATAAAGAAAGGAATTTGCAGACGGATTGTGGAGGAAGGATCTTGGGAAATACAAGGAAGTGCTAATGATATGTGGAATGGAATGGCTAAAGAAATTAGGAAGATAGCAAGGGAAATATTAGGTGAATCAAAGGGTTTTGGACCTAGGGATAAAGAATCTTGGTGGTGGGATGCGAGTGTACAAAATAAGATTAAAGTTAAAAGAGAGTGTTACAAAGTGTGGTCATTATGTAAGAGTAATGAAAATTGGGAAAAATATAAAGTAGCAAGAAAAGACACTAAGAAGGCAGTGAGTGAAGCGAAAGCAAGGGCATTTGATGGATTATACTAATCTTTAGGTACTAAAGTTGGAGAAAGAAGTATTTATAAGCTAGCTAAAAGTAGGGAAAGAAAAACAAGAGATGTGGACCAAGTGAAATGCATCAAGGATGAAGAAGGGAAAGTGTTAGTAACGGAACAAGATATCAGAGAACGGTGGAAGGATTATTTTCATAGGCTTTTTAATGAAGGACATGAGATTTTATTGCAATCGGATAGACTAGACATTAGAGAAGAGGATCAAAATTATACTTTTTATCGTAGGATTCGTGAGGTAGAGGTAAAAGAAGCATTACAACGAATGGAGAATGGCAGAGCAGTTGGACTGGATAATATACCCATTGAGGTATGGAAGAGTTTAGGAGGGAAAGGCATAAGTTGGCTCACAAAGTTATTTAATGAAATTATGAGATCTAAAAGAATGCCAGACGAGTGGAGGAAAAGTACTTTAATCCCTATATATAAGAGTAAAGGGGACATTCAAAATTGTGCAAATTATAAAGGAATTAAACTCATGAGCCACACTATGAAATTATGGGAAAGAGTAATTGAGAGAAGGTTAAGGAAAGAGACTCAAGTGATGGAGAATCAATTTGGTTTTATGCCAGGAAGGTCAACTATGGAAGCAATATACTTGTTGCGAAGATTAATGGAGAGATATCGAGAGAATCAAAGAGATTTACACATGGTATTTATCGATTTAGAAAAAGCATATGATAGAGTGTCAAGAGAGGTTCTATGGAAGGCTTTGGAGAAAAAAGGAGTTCGTATAGCTTATATTCGAGCAATCCAAGACATGTATGATAAGGTTACAACTAGCGTAGTAACAAAAGGTGGACTTACGGAAGATTTTCCGATAACTGTTGGTTTACATCAAGGGTCAACTCTGAGCTCTTATCTTTTTACTTTAGTCTTGGATGTGCTTACTGAACATATCCAAGAGCCGGTGCCACAGTGCATGCTTTTTGCAGATGATATTGTCCTAGTTGGAGAATCGAGAGAGGAAATGAATGAGAAGTTAGAGAGGTGGAGACTAGCTTTGGAAGCTTATGGATTTCGTTTAAGTAGAAGTAAAACGGAGTATATGGAGTGTAAGTTTAGTAAGAGGCACACCATTTCTAGCGTAGAAGTAAAAATTGGAGAACATATCCTACCACAAGTCACACGATTTAAGTATCTTGAATCTATCATACAACATAACGGAGAAATAGAAGAAGATGTAAAGCATAGGATTCAAGCGGGGTGGATGAAATGGAGGAGTGCCTCGGGTGTTATTTGGGATAGAAGAGTACCACTCAAACTTAAGGGTAAATTCTACCGCACAGTTATAAGACCTGCAATGTTGTATGGAACTGAGTGTTGGGCAATAAAAAGTCAACAAGAAAATAAGTTAAATGTTGCAGAGATGAGAATGTTGCGTTGGATGAGTGGACACACTAGAAGAGATAGAATTAGAAATGAATGCATTAGAGAGAAGGTGGAAGTCGCTCCTATTGTGGAAAAGATGGTAGAATCGAGACTTAGATGGTTTGGTCATGTGGGGAGGAGACCTATAGAAGCCCCAGTTAGGAGAGTAGATGAGATGGAGAATAGTCCAATAACTAGAAGTAGAGGAAGA
Organism: Erythrophleum ivorense; assembly: GCA_026724425.1. NCBI lineage: Eukaryota > Viridiplantae > Streptophyta > Magnoliopsida > Fabales > Fabaceae > Erythrophleum > Erythrophleum ivorense. The sequence continues at coordinate 44,478,715 of JAIUCV010000005.1, forward strand.
CCAAGAAAAACTATAGGAGAAATTATTAAGAGAGATTTAGATTTAAATGGTCTATCTAAAAATATGATTTATGATAGATGTTTATGGCGTCGATTGATCCATGTAGCCGACCCCACTTAGTGGGAAAAGGCTTTGTTGTTGTTGTATTTTGAAATGGTGTAGAAAAATGCTCACATTTATTATCATTGCTTAAAATATGATCATCAGTACTAAATTGTGTTTTAATTTCAGCACAAAACTATTGAAAAATAGAAAATAACTTTGAATGGCTGTTTAATAAAAAATAATCATGTTCAATGAGAATAATCATCAATGAATGTGACAAAATATTGAAAACCAAGAACAAAACTGGCACAACTTAGACCTCAAACATTAGAATGAACAAGTTGAAAAGGGGATGCTACTTGATTATTGATAAGTTTGGGATATGAAGCCCTGGTATGTTGATCAAGCTGACAAGATTCACATTCGAAAGACTTCAAAGTGGAAAGATTGGAATCATCTTTTGAAGCTTTGAAAGGCTATGATGCCCTAGGTGACTATGAATAAGAGTTGGTGTGTCTGTAGAGATGTAGGCAGTCAGTGATGAGGGTGATGGAAGGTAATACAACCCCTATCACTCATGTCCTATGCCAGTCGTCCATCTCATTAACTGGTCTTGCATTACAACAGATTTATCAGAAAAAGTAGTGGAGCAGTGAAGGTTTGAATCAATTGTCTAACAGAAAACAAGTTAAATGGGCATTTAGGAACATAAAGAACAAAATCTAAAGGAATAGAATGAATAAGATGAGCATGGCCAATGCATTTGGCAATAGGTTGTGAGCCATTAGCTAAAGTAACAGTAGGGAAGGTGTTGAGCAGTAGTATTAAGATTAGTGAAAAGATGCTTGTTACTAGATATATGAATAGATGCACGAGTCAACCCATGGGCCAAGCAAAGAAGATAGTGTAAAGCAACAAATTACCAGCTTGAGCCATAAAAGCAACCCAGGAAACTAGCAACTAGGCTTGAAATAGGGTGCACAGTGGCCTGAAAGATGCATGATCATAAAAAAAAGCTAGAAAAACCACTAAACGAAAGTGGTTCATGTTGGTTCACTGGAAGGTCCCAAAAATATCAAGACAGAACCAAAAAGGCCATAAACGGTGAAGACTCATGACAAAAAAAGGCCAGAAATAGGTTGGGAAGTCATGTGCAAGATCTAGAAGTAGCAGAGTGGTTGCTAGTGTCTCATGCACCTACATGTGTGTCAGGTGGGATAACTATAGTGGCAATCAGTTCACAAAGGCACGTGCAGGGGTATTCTAGCAACCTCTCACCAAGATTGTGATGATTGGTGGTTTCTAATGTCGATCAAAGGGTCATTAGTCCATAAGAACACTAGAAAGTTGCCAGTGGTGGGAAAGTGACCAGGTATTCGCTTAGTTACTAGAAATTTCATTGATAAAGGTCCATCAGAAACCTAGTTTTCTGTCTCCCTTAGCTATGTTATTGTGTAGAAACTGAAGATGGAGAATACTTAAGAAAGTTTGAAGAGATAGGCACATTGTATTACATTTATAATGAATAAAAGACTATACAATAGGTGAAATGAGTAATGTGGGACAAATGAATATACTGTTTAGCCTACTTTTCACACTTAATATGAACAGTGTTTTTGTAGGAGGAATCCTAGTATCTTGGAGGCTGAATATCGTGTTATGGCCTAAACAAATGTAAGCTTAATGTAAATCAAGCATTTGTTGTGTGAAATTAGGTTTAACATGGGTTGCAATCAAGACGCTCAACTGATAAAAATCTAGTGGTGACAATTTTAAAATTAGCTCCTTTTTTTTTTAAAACTAAGGTTCCAAATCATACGCTAAAACCTCACATAATCATAAACTTCTAAAGAAAATTAAAAAAGAAAAAATAAAACCATTCAGAACAAGAAATACATAAGGAAAACTCATGAAAAAACCAAAACTTGAATTAATGCAATCCACACCAAAACAAGGATGGGAACTAGGATAGAAGGGCTGATTGGCCCCTAGTCACACTGGTGTCTCTATTGGTGCTGTACACACTCTCATGCACTGGTGCGTGGGACAGAGATCAGAGTTACACAGGGTGCATGCAGGACCATGGTGAGGATTCTAACATCGCCGTTTATGGGGATAGGCCTGCCAGAGATTTCTACTACTAATCTGAGTAATCACTATTCAAACGGAACTCAATTGTATAATTTTTGGGTCACTAAAAAATAAAACAGTCAATGGAAAAAGGTCAACAAAAAAAGGGAAACAGAGCTATTATAGATTAAAAAAAAAAAGAAAAAGAAAAAGGGGGTAGGGGGAGAGAGGGGCAGAGCTCCTTAGAGAAGTGATAGGAGCTTTGGCCTTAAAGATGAAAGCAATTGAAACCCTACTCTTGAGGCTTTGATACCGTATAGAATATCAAAGAATATTCTAAATGGGAGTTTGCTGACTAATTTAGTCAGACACCTTCTATATCTATTTATATATGTAAATTAGGTTGTATACAAAGGATTAGTACATGTAGTACAATCTAAGCCTAGTAATCCTTAACACACTTGATATTTTTGTCAGATGATGATTTCTGTGAGGAATTCTTTTCTAATTGTATATCATGGATTTTGTGATTGGTAGTTCAGTAGTACTACTGGCGTACCATAAGGGAGTCATTTATTTGTCCCCTTTATCTATTAGATGTCAAACTTGAAGATGTGTTAAAATGCAACTGCAATAGCCATTGAGCTTGTTGCTCAGATGGCCTCAGTCTATGGCCTTAAAATTTGTGCAAACTTGAAAATGCAACTGTACTGTGTTCTTATTAAATTGTTTTCCTTTTTATTGCAGGAGCATTTTTTAGACAATGCCAAATTATCGGAAAATTATTTCATTGTTAATTGTGAAGAATTATTGGTATGTTTACTTATAGCTGCCATGCCATCTAATCAAGGACATTTCATATCAATGTTTTGTTATTTATTAACATTGTTGATTACTTCTATTTTATAATATGTTTACTGGCCGTCATTTGATTGTAATGTGGATGTTGATTGCAATTGCTGTCATCAGAAAGTAGCTGCTGTTATTGATGAGTTTCCACTTGGATTGCATGAAAAGTATCTTTTTTGTATAAGGTATATTTTTTTCTTCAGAAAATTACAAAGATTTGAAATGCAATTTCCAATTCTATGAATTGAAAAATTAACAGAATGAACAGATTAGGGTGTCTGTAATTTTTTATCATTTCGTTTGATTCTTTTAACTGATATTTGTGATTTTCAGTCCAGTTGACATGGATGATGAAATTTCATCTCAAGGCCTGACACAGGTAATCAATACTTCGCCATTATTAGATGCATTGATATCAGATTGAATGGGCATAAAAGTGATGGTATAATTTTTGATAAACCAGTTTGCAGAGACTTATGCAAGGAAAGGCCTTGTTCGGCTTCGGGAAATATTTACACCAGGGACGCTTAGGGTGCCCAAAACACCATCTGCTCTTGAGGATCTTGAATCTATTCATAAGGTGAGGTTTATTTTGTTTTATTTTTAATTTTTGTGGGTCAGTGTCACTATTCACAGTTGAACGTCTTGGTTGACACAAGCTCTAGCCCCCATTGAAGGTGCTAGCTCTGGTTCATAGGAAAAACAGAACTGTGAAAGAAACGTATGGTAAACGTAGGGATGGGCATTTGCAAAACTGAATTGCTTGGACTTGTTTCATTCTGTGATCTTGGGTTGTAATATCACAAGACTTTATAGGCTCACAATATATCTAGATGAATACGTGACTATAATACACCAAACACTAGTGGTATATAAACTTTTACACAATATCCAGTAGCAACTTAATAAAATGTTGTCACTGTTCTGTAGATAATTCTCAATCACCTCAGTCTATTCTTTTACTTAGGTCTGACACACAGTACAGGTTGGTTAATCCTAGTCTATTTTTCTGTTCGACTTGGAATTTTGTGTCTGATCATATTTTTTATTTTCTTATTAGTTCAGCCTAAGGAGCACATCTTTTTTAATATCAACTACTTAAAGTGATTGTTATCACCACATTTGTTCTAACTCAATATTAAATGTAAAATCAAATCTTCTAGGTCTTGAATCATTAGTTTTAATATCAACTACTTAAAGTGATTGTTATCACCACATACGTTCTAACTCAATATCAAATGTGAAATCAAATCTTCTAGTTCTTGAATCATTAGATATTTTGAAAGTTACCATGTACTGACATTGAACTAATTTTTTTGACAGCCTGACAATACAATGTAGTATATGAAAATTGCTGGAGTCATTAATACCATTGGTATCAAACATTTGTCATTTTAATAAGTCAATTATAGAATATGGAACTAAAAAGGGAAAATTGTGTTCTATTAAAATAAAAAAGAGGGAAATAATGAAGAGATGAGATGATTTAGTGGTATAAACCTCAGGATTTTGTGGCCTTCTTTGCCATACATATTTGGCCTTCTGTTTATTATGTTTTTTTCATCAACTTGCCTCTTGAGCTCGGTATCAATTATGTTATCTTCCTGCTATTGCTGGTGGTTATGGGAATTTTATGATCCTCATAACATGCCATGAGTTTTGTAAAGAATAAAAGAAAGAGAAAATACTTTGGAGAACCTTTGATAAGAGGAAGCTTCGGTTACATATTCTTATAAAAAAGTGAGGGTTGTTTAGCTTGAGATATTATTTGTGTGGGACTTTTATAGACTTCTATGGTGTAACTAATGAAAGAAAGAAAAGGGGGGGGGGGGGGGGAGATAAGCTAAATATTATTCTAACACCCCTGCTCAAAGTGGAGTTTATAAACTATATGCATCTAGCTTGTCACAAAAGTAGGTGATATGACCCTTGAGATTAACAACATTGCTAAGATTAGTGTTGAATTCTGTTTGTGAGTGAATGAGAGGGAGAGAAGAGAGAGGTATGGATGGGATCACTAGGGCTCCCCCCCCCCCCCCAACCTTCTTTTTTTTTATTTTTTGGTTTTTTAAAGAAAAACTTAGGTAGATTTTACGGTTCAAATTGCACAAGAAAGACCAGTAGATGTTACTGCAATGTTTAGAAAATGTTACCAACACAGCCAACTCTTGAAATGTTCTAACTTCCTCCCAAGGTGCTGGTAACAAAGGGGAGTATTACCAACACTAACATCTTATTGGAGATCATTGATGCTTAAAAAGTTGGTAATTGGTTACCAACACATTGAAGAGACGTTACTAGTAACTTGTGGAGAGGTTACTAGTATGCTGAGAAGATGTTACTAGCACTAGCGAGACTTGATGTGTGGGGCCTATTCCAAAATAGTTGGTCCAATTGCCTCACCTTTAGCACCGGTGGCCTAATAAAACTAGATCATGTGTCAATTGTATTGATCCAGATAGATATAAATTTGCACCTTAGAGTTGACCATCTATTTATAATTAATTAATTTAGGTCAAAACCTGATTTTGGTCCTTAAAAGTCTTTTTTTTTGTCCTTGAATAAAATTAGAAGTTTGCAAGACGTTCCAAATTAATTCATTGGGGTATCTGAGTTAATACTAATGTTTTTAAAATTAGACCGATTATTGAATTAGTAGAAGTATTAGTTCATAATTCATTAATTTGACTATAGTCAAACCAGTGATTATTAAATATATATATAATAAAAAATTATATATATATGTGTGTGTGTGTGTGTGTGTGTGTGTGTGTGTAAGTTTAATTGAAAAATAAAAAAATTGATAAAGTACACTTAATCAACTTTAAATCAGTTATATCTTATGTTTAAATCAAAACCATAACAATATTTAGATGAAAATAAAATAAAAACCACCAAAAAAAATCATATTCCCCACTTTGAGATATGTCCTTTACGTATAATTACACCACCACTCCCACCTACTTCACGCACCTTAGGCCCTTTCTCTTTCTATCTCTCTTTGAATCTAAAGCCTTTCAAAGATTGCTTCACACAGAGTCGTATCTTCTTTGATTCGATCCTCCCTTTGTTGATCTTCATCCACATCTTCCGTTGCCAGCTTGGGACGTAGACTTTCTTCCTTAACAATCTCAGGTTGTCCTTCTCCATATGGCTACCTCCTCAACTGTGTCATTGAGTAGGATACCTCAGCTGCAGCCGCTGCTGTTTTGCTATTGTCAATGAAGAAGGAAGTCAGAAGCGGCATTAGGAAGATCACTGATGAGTTCACTGGCAAAGGTGCGAGAGACTCTCCAATCTTGATTGCATTTGAGGTTTTGGACTTCAATCGCACTTCAGAAAAAAAAAAAACCAATTAACTTGTTTGACCAGTTATTTTTATCAACTTTTGACCTGTTTTTTGGTTGAATGATTTTGTGGGTCGATCGAGTTGGATCATGGACTGGTCCATTAATTTTCTGGTCAAAACTGCCAAATCGGTCCGGTTTTGAGAATAGGGGTTAACACAATGCCACCTCTGAAGCATGGGTACGCCAAATTTGGAGCCGTACTCGTACCATATGGGTACAAACGTATCCAAAACGTATGTTTTGCCTCGGCATGTTTCAACACGTTTCTTATCGTATCGAAATGGCAGCGAAACGTTTTTCCCTTAAACAACGTCGTTTTGTCTATCATTTAACCCCCATTTGTTGCTTCAGTTCTTCTCCCTCGCCCTCTACTTTTGGTGCCACTACGTCTCGCTATGCGTCGTCTACCGTGCTGTGTCATCTTCTCTGACGACGCCTTCCGTTCCTCCGTCATCTTCTCCGGCTAGTGGCAGGTGCGTCTTCTTCTTCGGCAGCAAGGCTTCTGTTTTCAATTTTCTTTTTTAGAAACTTGAATGACAGCGAAAAACGAGCTTGGGATCTTGTAACTTGGCTGATAATTTGTCTCCCCTGCTTGTGTTTCAATTCATTTCTGTGGTATGTGCCTCTGTTTGCCGAAAATTAAACTCGAACGTTCTGGGTTTGCTATATCTAACTTCAATTGTTCATTGTTCAACCATTTGACCATAGCAATCAAAGCAGGTGAAAAGTTATGGAATAATGACTCTTCACATTATAAGGATAACAACAATGGCTACAATTTGCAAGCTGATGAAACAAACTAGGGCTCATAATCTTGTTTGACCATACCTGTCGTTTGTGTTCCACAAAACTCTTTAATGTGGGTAGTTTTCAGAATGATTGTTGTTTTCTTCTTTTGTTGCCTAATTTTGATTCCTTTGCTATTAATTAGTTCATTTACTAATTATGCTTGATTAATTAGTTTTTAATGTATTAGATTATTGAATATATATATTCCCATACCTGTATCTTAAAATTTTAAAAATTGCCATGTCTCATGTATCGTATTGTGTCGTACCTGATACACATACCCATATCGGTGCTTCTTAGAGTGCCACTAACACTAATATGGTTTTGCAAATAAGCTTTTAGGTGTCAAATGGCTAGTGGGGGTTGGAGGTTAACCAAGTCAGTTTGCCATGTTAGTGTTATTAGTACAATGTTAACGGAGTTACCCCTATGGATTCATTTGGAACATTTTGCAAACTTTTAGATTTATTTAAAAAAAATGCTTTAGAGTATGTTAAAATGCACATGTTTGCATGGGGCTTTTATTTATTTTTCTTTCCTTGTATGGCACTGTTTGCACCATCCCCTTGTCTATTCCCCTGTTTTTGTTATTCCCCTGTAGGTGTCGAATGACTTCTTTCCTTTTTAGTAGCCCACGACTCCTTTGACTCTAGGCAATTACTTTCTTTTTACCATTGCATGCATGGGAGGCAGATTTGATGCCTTTGATGTCTATACATTGTATTTTCTCTATTCAGCAATATTAAGAAATAAATAATATCGTATTATTAAGAACTTCATTCTCCCACAGTTTTCATATGGTATTAGGGCTGGAGAAGGGTTGATCTGACCATGATTTACTTCAGCTTCATGAGAGCCTATGGAGTCGAAACTGTCGAAACTCAAAACTCTTCCTCTGAGCCTTCAAATGCAACACACTTCCATCCTTTGAGTTTTGCCCAGTTGCCCAGCCATGGTGTGACTACCTCTGCTCCCCTCTTTCCAGAACCCACGCCTGTGATGATCACTAGATATAGGTTTGATGGGAATAATTACCTGGAATGGAGCCAAAGTGCTCTCATGTTCATTAGGGGTAGAGGCAAAGAAGACTATCTCATAGGAGATGCTGTCTAGCCTCCTATTTCTGATTCTAAATATAAGCAATGGGTAGCTGAGAATAACATGCTAATGTCTTGGCTGATACTCCATGACTAATATTGCAGGAAAACATTACCTTTTGTGTAGAACAGCCAAGGAGATATGAGAAAACGTTTGTGAATTCTATTCCTTCAAAGAAAATACTGCTGTCCTATTTGAGGTGGAGGGACTCATTTGTGACTTCAAGCAAGGAGAACTCTGTGTCACCAATTAGTACCATGCTCTCTATTGCCATTGGCAGCAACAAGACCTTTATGAGACACACAACTAGTATTGCTCTGAAGATGCACTGTATTATCAAAAGTTAGTTGAGAAGAAAAGGACATCAAAGTTCCTCTTAGGATTAAACCCAACCTTTGAAGAATTAGGAGGAAGAATCATGAGTGTTCAAACTCTTCCAACTCTTAGTGAGGTCTTCTCAATGGTTAAACATGAAGAAAGCCAAAGAAAGAGTTGCCCAAACAGCAATACAAATTACGGTTACCACTCTTGAAGCTGCTACCCTTTTGACTCATGGTCCTGAAATGAATGATTTCAAGTCCAAGAGTGATTACTGCCATAAATATGGTCACTCTAAGGAGATATGTTGGAAGCTACACGGCAAGCTAAATAACTGGAAGCCACAACAACAAAAGGACACCCAAGGCTTTGTGGCTACCAGTGAGGACATACTTGATACTCCATTGTTCAGCAAAGAACAGAAGGAATTACTTCAGAGAATGTTTGGGAAAACTGAGCTAAATACAAACAAGATGATTGGTGCTGGAGTAGTTGTTCAAAAAGGTAACAATATGATAGCTTTAAATTCTCTAGTGCCACATCCAAACACTTGGATTCTTGATTCTTGAGAATCTGACCATATGACTATAAGAATTCTCTTTTAGAAAACCTTATACCTTGCTCTAAAAAAATATTTGTTAAAATTGCTGATGGCGTTCTCTTTGAAGTAAGTGGACTAGGAAAAGTTTGGTTATTTGATACTATGTTGCTTAAAGATGTTCATTAGTCTCAATAAACAAACTTGCCAAGGACTTGAAATGTATGGCTAACTTTAAACATGATGTGTGTCATTTCTTAGACTTGGAAACAAGGAGGACGATTGGCAATGCTAAGAAGTATACTAGTCTATACTACCTTCAAAGAGTTGAGAAACTAAATAAGAAGGCAATGTCATCTAGACTTGAGTATAATGTAATGTTGTTACATTATATATTAAGTCATCCCAGTTTTTCTTACATGAAACACATATATCCTCAACTCATCAATAAAAACATATTTCAATTACAATGTGATATTGGCCAACTCTTAAAACACAGTAAAAATGCTTATCCTCCTCATGAGCACAAACTCATTACACCTTTCACCATCATTCATAGCAATATTTGGGGTCTTGCCAACATTAAAAATCTGAATGGGGCAAGATGGTTTGTCACATTTATAGATGACCATACCTGAGTCATGTGGGTTTATCTACTTAAAGACAATACTGAAGTTATGGTTTTAAATTGTGGTTGTGGGTGCAAGCGTTGCGGGTGGTATAAGAAAGATTGCGGACGTTGCGGTGGATTGATGCGGATGCGGCCCATGCTGCAACAACAATATTGCGGCTGCATCACATGATGTGGACTGCAATTTAAAACAATGACTGAAGTTGCCTAAACCTTCAAGAATTTTTGTACCTTCATTCAAACTCAAGATTTTTAAGACCGACAATGGCAAAGACTACTTTAATTCCATCGTTGGAATCCTTGGAACTACCTTAGTAACCCTGGCATCCTACATCGAAGTTTGTGTTTATACCCCACAAAAAATGGGTAGTTAAACAGAAAAATCAACATCTGTTTGAGGTTGCCCAATCCTTAATCTTTACTTCTAACATCCCTAAATTTTAATGGGATGAGGTCATCCTCATAGCCACATACTTAATCAACCTTATGTCTTCCTGTGCACTAAACTTTGAATCACCTTACCAAAAACTTTGTGAAACTTTTTCCAACACACCAATCATGTCCAATATTCCCTTAAAAGTTTTTCAGTGCTCCTCTTTTATCCATAATGATCATGGGGTAAATTGGATCCCAGGGCCATTAAGTGTATTTTTGTTGGGTATTTTCCTACTTAAAAGGGCTATAAATGCTACTTATCCCTTACCAAGAAAACTTACATCACCATGAATGTTACTTTCTTTGAAACTTAACCATATTACACACAAACACCCATTTAGGGGGAGACATTATCCAATCATCAAGAATGGCTATTTGGACATCAAAACATTGACCCTCTCATGTGTGAACATAATCACCTCCTCATATCTATCTTAAACCCAAGATTGAACCTGACCATTCTTGTATGGTTCCCAAAATTGATTCTAATAATGATTCTCTAATTGTTCAACCTAGAGCTGTAACTAACCATAATAATGCCCCTAAGGATGTTAGGGTATATACAAGGGAGAACAAGGATTATAGGAATAAACCTCTTCAAAATATCGTGCCATAAATTGAAGAGAAGATTGTACTCCTTGAGCATGACCATGATGCCCCTTCAATTCCTAATACTAAAAGCCAAGATGATTTAGAAGCTCCCATTGCACCAAGGAAAGGGGTAAGAAAGTGCACTCAACATCTTATTGGGAATTTTTTGTCTGATGATAATATGTCTCCTAGTTTGTAGAAATTTGTTGCCTATATAACTGCTGAAAAATTACCCAAGAATATTATAGAGGCAATGGTGAAACATGAAGGAATGCCATTGAAGAAGAATTCAGAGCAATAAAAAAGAGTGGCATGTTGGAACTTGTTGATAGCCCTCAAGGGAAAGCCTGAATGGGACGCAAGTGGATATTCACAATCAAATACAACCTGAATGGCAACATTAATTGAAATAAGGCCAGATTGGTGGCAAAAGGCTTCACACAAGCCCACAGAGTTGATTTCCAAGAGACTTTTGCACTAGTAGCAAAATTCAACAACATCAAAGTGTTACTTTCCATAAGTGCAATCTAGATTAGCCCCTTCACCAACTTGATGTCAAAAATGCAGTCTTGAGCAGTGACTTGGAAGAAGAAATATACATGGAGTTACCACCTGGTCTTCCAATTGAATCCAATGCCCACAAGGTGTGTAAACTAAAAGAAATCCTTGTACGGATTGAAGCACTCTCCTTGTACTTGGTTTGAGAGATTCACCGATGTGGTTAAAGGATGTGGGTATTATCAATGCCAAACAAATCACACACTTCTTTTCAAATCTTCTATTGATGCAAGTTATCTATACTAATTGTTTATGTTGATGATATTGTAATAACAAGTTACTATTGTGATGAAATTTTCAAATTAGAGAAGCTACTTGCAATGTCCTTTGAAGTGAAAGGTCTTGGAAAGTTGAGGTACTTTCTAGTAATGGAAGTAGCGAGATTTAAAATCAAGATTTTAGTATCCCAAAAGAAGTACACTCTTGACCTATTAGAAGAAACTAGAATGTTGGGATATAAACTTGTAGATACGCCAATGGAAGCTATTATAAGATAGGTCTCAAACAAGAAGGTATACCAGTTGCCACTTGAATGCATTAACCTATCTCACACTTGACCAAGCATTTCCTTCCCAATCAGTGTAACAAGTCAATTTATGAATAACCCAAACAAAAGCACTTTGAAATAGTTTACCAAATCTTAAGATATTTATAAGTGACTCCTGACAAAGGACTATTCTTCAAAAGAAAAACTCTCAAAGGTTTGGGACTTGTACTAATGCCGATTGGGTCGTATCTATTATTGATAGAAGATCTAACACTAGCTACTATACTTATGTATGGGGGAATCTAGTTAAATGAAGAAGCAAACAACCACCTGTGGTGACTAGTAGTGCTAAAGCTAAGTTTCGTGTGGTTGCCCTTGGTATTTGTGAAGGTATATGGATCAAAAGACTTATGGGAGAATTGAATTTACCTTTATATACTCCCATGAAAGTTTATTGTGATAGTATAGCTACAATTGGGATTGCCAAGAATCCAATTTATCTTGACCATATGAAACACGTGGAGATAAATAGGCACTTCATCTGAGAAAAAATTGAGTCAATATATCTACTCATTCTCGAGTTGCGGATTTGTTAACTAAAGTTGTTTCTAGAGTTAAATTTGAAGAGCTTAACTTTGAACTGGGTGTTACATAGGAAGAGAGAAGGATGAGAAAAAGGAGAAAAGAGAGGCGAGGAAAAGGAAATCTAATTCGAATTCATTCACTAACTTTTGCCAACGTATGAGTAACAGTATTTAATATGGTTACAACTAACAGGCTAACTAACTAACTCTTCTGACTAATAGAATATCAGCTACTTTTTTTGAACCCATTCCTTATACTCCTAACAATACTCCCCCTTTAAAAAGGATCCTTGACCTCAAGCATGCAAATCATTAATGCAGAAATTGGGATATAGCTGTTGGAAGTCATATAGTTTCACCCAAGTAGCTTCTTTATCAGGCAAGTGTTGCCAATGGACCAAAATTTCAGTAGCAGGGCTTCCCTTGTGCTTCACAACCCTCTTGTGCAGGATCTTCTCAAGAATTAAATGATCAGGTTGAAGAGGCCAATCAGGAGGAGGATGTCGCTATGCTGTAGCTAGGTTGTGGCAAGGTTTTAGTAAGGATACATGAAAGGTATTGTGGACCTGGGAATTGGATGGTAATTCCAATTTATAGGCAGATGGTCCTATCTTCGGTATGATCTTATAAGGGCCAAAATATTAAAGAGCCAGCTTTTGAGAGCTCTTAGATGTTATAGTCACTTGTATATAAGACTGTAACCTTAGGAAAATCCAATCACCTTTTACAAATTGCCAATCTATCCTCTTCAAGTCTACTTGTTTCTTCATGTGATTAATTGCTCTAGACAAATGTTTTATCATAGCAATTATTTGCTCCTGTACCATGAAGGTGTTGTCAACAGCTTCCACTAAGGCATCTTGAGGCAAATAAGGGACATGAATAGGGGGCTTTTGCTCGTAGACTGCTTCATAAGGAGTTGTTTTAATGGGGCATCTTGAGGCAAATATGTAGTGTTGTACCGTCACCTAATTAATAACAACTATTGATGCCATTCACATGGTTTCTCCCAAGTCATGCAATGTAAGTGTCTCTAAGCAACAATTTAAGACCTCAGATTGGCCACGTGATTGGGGATGGTAGGCTGATGTCAAATTCTATTGATGCCCAGCTTTCTCATGAATTCTCGCTAGAAATGACTAAGGAAAATGGGATCCCTATCATTGATTGGAGCTCCATGAAATTTGTAAATGTTGTCAAGAAATTGTTGGGCTACTATGGCTGCTAGATAAGGATGGGTGAGGGCAAGAAAATGAGCATATTTACTCATTCTGTCAATAACAACCATAATAGTGTTCTTCCCACTTGATGGGGTAATCTTTGAATGAAATCCATGCAAACACTTACCTAAATTCTCTGAGGAATGGGCAATGGTTGTAGTAACCTAGGATTGGCAATGGTCTTGTACTTACACCGTGCACGTCACATTACTTAATAAAAGATTTGATAGTAGCTTTCATATTATTCCACCAAAAAACATACTTCAATCGCTAATAAGTAGCGTGTGTGCCTGAATGAACTCCTTGGGACGATGAGTTCATCCATGAAATGAGCTTATGTTTTAAGTGCTCGTTATTCCCTACGACCACCTTGCCTTTCCTTCTTAAGATCTATCCATCCTAAGAGTATTTTCCTTGATCATTGGGGTGCTGTAATAGATGCCTAACTATGGCACTAAAATCAGTGTCCCCATGCAAGGAATTTTGAATTTGGTCCTATAAACCTGTTGAGATAGAAGAGGTAGTCATTTACAACAAGTTGGTTCCTAGCACTCGAGAGAGACCATTTGTAGCCCTATTGTCATTGCCCTTTTTATATTGTATTTCATAATCATAGCCTTCCAATTTGGCAAGCCAAAAAAATTGAAATAAAGTCTTCAACTTCTGGTCTAACAAATGCTTTAAGCTTTGCTGGTCTTTTTTGATAATATAATGCCTTCCATTTAAGTATTGATGCTATTGTTCTACTATTTGAACTATTGCTAGCAACTCTCTTTCATAAACTGATAAGGTTGCATGCTTGGGTGATAAGGCTCGGCTATAGTAAGCAAGTAGCTGACTCTGTTGCATGAGCACAGCTCCTATTCCTTGGTTGGAGGCATCGGTTTCTACTATAAACACGTTAGAAAAATCTAGTAGACAAGGACAAGGGCTAAGGTCAAGGCATGTTTCAAGTTTTTGAAAGCTGTGGTTGCATTCTCAAACCAAACAAAACTGTTATGTTTAAGCAAAGTGGTAAGGGGTCTTGCTATTTCACCATATCCTTTAATAAACCTTCAATAATATCCTATTAATTCCAAAAATGATCTAAGTTGTTTAAAAGTAGTAGGAATAGGCTACTGTTGTACTATGGATCAATAGCAACTTCATCTTTGCTAATGATGTGACCTAGATACTTGTGAGGAAGCAAATGAGCACTTACTCAATTTAACAAAATATTGATGCTTCCTCAAAGTTTCTATCACTTGTTGTAAGTGAATGACACGTCTGTCCAATGTTGGGTTGTAAATTAAAATGTTATCAAAGAACACAAGTACGAATTTCCTCAAATACTCATTAAAGATGCTATTCGTGGTTGCTTGAAATGTGGTTGGGGCGTTTGTAAGGCCAAAAGGCATAATAACAAACTTATAATGCCTTGAGTGAGTTTTAAATGTTGTTTTCGGAATATCTCTCAGTTCCATTCTAATTTGATGGTATCCAGCATGTAAATCCAACTTAGTGAATAATTGTGCTCCTTGTAACTCATCCAACAGCTTTTGTACTATAGGTATTGAAAATTTATCTTTGATTGTGCATTTGCTTAGCTCGTGATAATCCACACACATTTGCCATGAACCATCCTTTTTCTTAACTAGGACTATAGGTGCTACAAATGGAGAAGTACTATTGTGAATTACTCCTGAATCTAGCAATTCATCTATCATTTTTTCACTGACATCTTTTTGGGCCACTAGATACTTGTAGGGTTGAATATTAATGGGGTTTGTACCCTCCTCCAAATTTATACTGTGGTTGTGTCCTTCTCAAAAAGATGGTAGGGTGGTGGGAGCTTCAAACACATCCTTATAAGTCTCCAACAATTGCTGGATCTCTAGAGGAACCTCAGCTTGGTTGCTATCTATACAACTAATTTGTATGGACAGGCACTGTCCCTCTTCACCCACTTGCTGTATTACATGAATAAGGAAGAATTGTGCCTCTTCCTTATTAATTCCTTGAATTTGTTTTTGGGTCACCACCTTTCATTGGTTAGAAGGATTGGCTATTAGCTTCATGAGTCTCCATTTATACCAGAACAGCATGGTCAAATCTACGAAGTTCCATTGCATGCAATCTATTGCTCTTAACCAACTCATCCCTAGAACCATGTCACAGCCATTCAAAGGAATAACCAATGCATCTATCTAAAATTCTTCACCCTCCATCTTTCATGAAAATTTCCTAGACACCTTGAATTGCCAGCTTGCCTCCACTAGCTTCTGTAACTTCAACATCTTTCAATTCTTCTATATGGAGCCCTAATTTCTTGGCCATGTAAGCATCTATAAAATCATGAGTACTCTCACTGTCAATCAAAATGTGTGATATCTTTTTACCCACAACCTTTTTTACTCTCATTGTGGTGTGACCATCCATTCCTTCCATTGCATTTAGCAAAATCTTGGGAGTGGTAACTAGATTCTAATTCAACTCTTCTTCTAGCACAATATCATCATCTTCTTGTTCCATACCTTCCACTACTTCCATTGGGTGCAACTGGAGTTTTTGCCGTTGAGGACACTTATGCCCAATGGTATATTTCCCATGGCAAAAATAGCACAGATTGTTGGCTCTATGTTCTTTGATCTCCTTAGGTGACATGATCTTGTGAAGCCTCAATCCTCCTTTGTTACTTAACAGCCCTTCCTTTTGGTGATTACTGGTGCTTTCCGTCACTAATGGCTTAGTGAATCAACTCTCTCTTGCTTACCGTATGCTTGATTTCTTGAATAGCTCATTCTTGGTGCATTCTTGCCCACTCCACCCTTACTTGCTGTGCCCGAGCTTAATTCTTGCAGTTTGGCAATCCTCATTGCATCTAATAACCTTTGTGGTTTGAACAATCTAACTCACTCCCTAATTTCCTCCTTGATTCCAGCTATGAAGCAACTGATCAATTGACTTCTAGTAAGCTTCACATCATATGAAAGATTATCAAACGTTTATTGATACTCACACACACTACTAGTTTGTCTAAGTTGCATGAGTTCTTCCATAGGATCTTCATATGCTGGCCCAAATCTCCGTTTGATTGCTTCCGAGTACATCTCCCAAGTTGTGACTCTTCTTGATTCTTTTCGTAACTTTTATGCCAACTGAAACTCTTTTCATCTAAATGAAGACAGGCAACGGTAACCTTCATCTCTTCAGGCATGTTATCTAACAAGAAATAGGTCTCACATTTCTCTAACTAGCCTAACGCATTCTCTCGATGGAATTTGGGAAAATCCATCTTAGTGAAACGAGTAGGCAAGTGATAGTCCTTCGAAAATTCCCCTTGTAAGCATTCTTTGTCTCTAATTTTGGCTTGTCCCTCCAACGAACCTAATGATCTCATCACCTCTGTCATTTGCAATGATAGCCCCTCCATTAATTTGTGAAGAGTCGACGCCCTCTACTCCATCGAAGTTAGCCATTGATCAACATTTGCTCATAGCCTCTCTTCGACGCCGTGCATTGCAGCTTGGGTGCGTTTAGCATCCGATATGTCCGTAGTCCGTTGCTCTAATACTACTTGTTATGTAGGAAGAGAGAAGAAGAATGAGAAGAGGAGAAACGGAGGTGAGGAAAAGGAAAATTGATTTGAATTCATTCACTAACTTCCACCAACATATGAGTAATAGTATTTAACATGGTTACAACTAATTAACTATTCTGACTAACAAAATACTAACTAACTACTATTTCTGAACCCATTCCTTATACTCCTAACACTGGGCATAGTAAACATATATGTCCCAATTTGAGGGGGTGTGTTAAAATGCATGTGTATGCATGTGGCTTTTATTTGTTTTATTTCCTTCCTTGTATGGCATCATTCGCACCATCCCCTCATCCATTCCCTTGTTTTCATTATTTCTGTATAGGTGTCAAACAACTTCTTTCCTTTTTAATAGCCCATGACTCCTTTGACTCTGGGCAAGAACTTTCTTTTTACTGTTGCATGTGTATCGTCTTGGGAGGCAAATTTGTTGCCTTTGAAGCTCTATATATTGTATTTTCTCTATTCAGCAGTCTTAAGAAATAATAATAATAATATATTATTCAGAATTTCTTTTTACAAAGTACCAGTATG
Source organism: Erythrophleum ivorense (assembly GCA_026724425.1). Lineage (NCBI taxonomy): Eukaryota > Viridiplantae > Streptophyta > Magnoliopsida > Fabales > Fabaceae > Erythrophleum > Erythrophleum ivorense. The sequence continues at coordinate 44,496,395 of JAIUCV010000005.1, forward strand.
GAACATCAAATATACTTTTGGGACCAAAATAGGGTTTTGAGCAGTAGGTTAAGTACAAAGGCAATACATCTAGTACAAATCCAACCCATTAGTCATTAAAACACTTACTGTTACCTAATTGACACACATGCTTTCTGCACTCCTTCTTAAGCTAAAGATTATGCAAGCTTCAATTTCAAGTAAAACCTGATTAAAAATGAATCATGACATAAACAACTAAACACTGTAACTCACACTATTGCACATCCATTCTTAATCACAACTCAATATCACACAATTGCGATTCAAGAATTTTGACAACTAGCACTTCATTTAATGATGTCATTGGTATCCAAATAGTCTCAATTTTGACTTGCGTCTATTGAGCATTTCCTTTAACATTTTCCAAGCTGTTCTCCTCAGCTATATTGTCTTGCACAGTGACAAAGCTCCTGGAAGACTTGCACCTACTCTAAAGTAGTCTGCTTGAGCTTCTTTCAATTGGTCTCCACTACTAAGGTTGTGCACCCAAGAAACTAACAACAGACAGTTCCAGTGTTAAGGCATCCCATTGTTGCTTTTTCCCCCCCTTATAACCAAGGTTCCAAATCACACACCAAAACCTCACAATACCTTATTTAAAATATCAAACAACCAATAAACAAAGATTATCAATGTGTAGAAATTCAGGGTAAATGATCCTTTGAACTTGTTTTATTAGATAGAAGCTGCATTACATATATAGACAACAAAAGAGAGCCAAAAAGAGACATAACGTAATGCTAATCCTATCTTAATCAAAACAAAACACTTAAACTAATCTTATTTTAATCAAAATAGAACACTTAAGATAATCATAAACACATATAAGCGTTGTCCAAAAAATAACTAAAAAACAAACAAGCCTTAATTAAAATAAAATAAATAAATAACAAGTTAATTAAAATAGACATATAATAACGCATAATCTCCAACACTCCTCCTCAAGCTATGTATTCCAGCTTGGAGCTATTCTTCTAGCATTGCTAATTGTCTTCTCCAAGACTAATTCCTATTTGAGCAAGAGTACTAAAACCCATGATTTTTTCTGCAGTGTTCTGGTCCTTCTTTCCAAGTAATTTTTTGTAATAACTCCCATTGTTTTTTGGTAAAAGGATTGATTTTAGTCTGAGTCTTTCTCTCATTGGTCACCATTAATTCATAAGTCTCATCTTTTGGTCTTGATTTTCAATTTGCTAGTTTATTATGGATTTTCTAACCAACCTTCTTAGTGTGACCACTTTCTTGGCAATGATCACACTCAAATTTTCCTTGTCTTTTCAGCTTGTTATCATTGTTGTGAATTGTTGGGCCATGAATTACTAGTGCTGTGGTTTTATCTTGATTTGGCAAAGTGTGGAACTTTGCATCAACTTCCTTCAAGTCTCTTCATATTTTTGAAAACACAACTTTAATTGAAGGTAGAGGTGTTACAGCAAATATCTTTCCTCGTACCTTATCAAATGTGTTATTCAGGTCTGTGAGAAATTTATAAATTCGCCTCTTTTCAACGATCTTCTTGTAGTCTGTTGCATTAGCAGTGCATTCCCATATGTGGATTTCCAACACATCTAGCTGCTACCAATAACGTGTAAGCGTGTCAAGGTATTGGTTTATGGGCATTTCCCCTTGTTTTAGCTCATGTATTTGGCTTTCTGTCTTGAACACTTGTGCAGCATTCTGTTGGGCCAAGTATGACTCTTGAGTAACTTCGTAAATCTCGTGAGCTCTTATATAAAAGGGGAAAAAAAAAAACTCTATCTTAAGCGTCATTGAATTAACTAGCCAAGTCATCACCATGTGATTCTCGGCATGCCAAATCTTGTGCTTGGTGTCACTTATCTCAAGTTGGCAGGCTTCACCATATAGGTAGTCCTTCTTGCCCTTCCCATAGATAAACATGAAGGCAGATTGATTCCATTGAAGGTAGTTGTTCCCATTGGTGTAGTGTCAGTGGTGGCTAAACAATTGAGTAGTCATCTCGATGGATAATCGTGTGGTTTTGTTATTTAGAAGGGTTTGGTGGCCTTGTTTAGGCATAGGTTTGGTTCAAGCCAATGTGGCTTTGATACCATGTAGAAATTTAGGATTAATGATCCTCTAAGCTTGTTTTATTAGATGGAAGTTGCATTACATATGTAGAGGACAAAAAGAGAGCTGTAACCTAACGCTAATTCTATCTTAATAAAAACAGAACAGTTAAACTAATATTATTGTAATCAAAATAGTATATTTAAGCTAATCCTAACGCATGAAAGCATTATCCAAAAAATAACCAAAAAACAAATAAGCCTTAGTTGAAATAGATGAATACTAACACATAATATCCAAGACAATGGACCCACTCAATCAAGTAGTACATCAAAAAGCTAGGGCAGACCTAAAAACATTGCAAAATTTCATGATTTGCGAATATCCGAGGCCAAAATGTATGTTAGGAAGGCTAGTCAACCCATTCTAGGCACACTGGTATTTTAGGGGGGCCATGTTGAAGAAAGGAGGGGCCAGAGATATTGAAGGCCTAGCTTTGTTATCATGTATAAATATCTTAGTGATTGAATGAAAGGGAGAGAAGAGAAAGTTAGATAGGATCACTGACTTAGTCATACTCCTTGTGTGTCTATCATCATAAATTAGGTTAAATACAGAGGTAGTACAACCAATGCAAGAAATAAGCCCAGTTCAGTAGTTATTAATACACTTATTTTAGCCTAATCGTCACACTCGTATGATTCAAACAAGCTGGAAAAGTTGCTAGCACCCATACTATTCAAAATTCATGTGTACAGTTTAAGAGATGAAGGGTTTGATCTTTGTACTTAAGGTAATAGATTCTTGGAGGACAAGAAAAGAAAAGGATCATAGGGAATGATTACTGGTGACTTGCATGGCAATATTAGACTTGGCAATTTCAGGGTTGCCTATATCATGTAGAAAAAATGTGTCATTAATTGTAAGTTTGAAAAGGAAAATTGAGTTAAATCATGAATGGTTGAGTGGATTTAACGCTGCTTGTTTTCCATCTTGTGTTTAGACTATCCTCCTTTGAACAGTTGATTTACTTTAACCTGGCTCTTTCTGGTCTCAAGTATTGGAAGATTAGGAACGTTATTCAACTTAGGCCATAGGGGCCTTTCAATGGTTTAATCTGAGTTCCCTTTTACGGATCTAATGTTATATCTGTACTTATTCTGTCCTAGCATTGCACCACTTCAGAAATACTAATATTGATTTGGTTTAAATTAACATGGCTATATTGTACCGTGTGGTGTCTCAGCTTTGCTCTTACTTGGCATAATGTTTCATGGAAAATGATAATAAATTCATTTGTTTAACTAATCTATGTGAATGACTTTGATGGTGCCAAAATTAAAGGTCTTGGATCTCTATGTTTGGTTGAGTTTTCGACTGGAAGAATCTTTCCCAGACCGCGAGCTAGCTTCATCTCAAAAGGCCATCTGCAGCATGTGAGTTGCCTTGTCTACGGATTTGCTGAGTTTTTTCCCTTCGAAGTGAGACTTGACCACCAAATTGATACATAAACTTTAAAATGTAATAAAACATTTTGAACTTTGGATTGAAATGAAAGCATCAAATTCCACTAAAAATTAACTGTAAAGGGGTAAGTATTTGTCTTTTCATCCCAACTCTATCTTAAGATTGTTGCAGTTAATTTAATTGAAATTTAACGTTTTCATTTTAATTTAAAGTTCAATAAATTTTTTGTTACATTTTAAAGTATATGTTCTAATTTAATAGTTAGTCTTATTGAGATAAAATATAATTTTTCCTTCTTTTTGATACCATATTATTATTATTATTATTTAATTTGAATTTGTAGGTTGATCGAGGAGTTCCTAGAAAGGTTGGGGTGGCAGAAGCCGAATGCAGCAAGGTTGCCAAAGCATAATATGTCTTCTCTGTTATCCCAACGTATGAGACAATATTTGTGAGTTCGCTTCCCGCATAGCTCCCGGGTTGGGGGTTTGTGGTGGGCCCCATTCTTTGTCTCTCATGTTGTAGTTTTGTAGATTATTCACAAAAGCGAGATTCTATCTGTTGTAACTTGTAAATCTAGTGTTATTTAGAAATCTTTGTTAATAATAATAATAGAATAAAAGTAATAGTACGCTGTTTGGGTAATCCCTAGGTTAGGTTTTTTGTCCTTCAGTGTTTGGTTAGAAAACAGAAAAGGAAAAGAAGAAAAGCGATATACGAGCTTAGATACTGGACATGACATGACTTGGGAATCTCAGTAAGGCAACCAAAATTATAATTGAGCCAGAGTTTTTCTTCATTTGGTACTTGTTAATTTTTTTTAAGTATTTAAAAGCTTTTTTATACAATTTGAATTATAAAAATGTGCAAAATTTAAAATTAAGTGTTGTATATGTTTTGAATAATATAAGAATATTGTTACTTTAATACATCTAATATCTAAAATTTTTCAAGTAAACTGATTCTTCATTACTTTAGTTCTTAACAAATTTAATTTTTTTTTGGCCATTATTAACACACTTAAACAAAATGCACATTGTCTCCATTCATTGATATGTTGAAAAGAAGACTCAGTAATTTGACAAAAAAATTTATTTGAGTTGATAGGACTAAGAAAATGTCAAGTTATCACTGAATTGAGAAGAATTTATAGTAAAATCATGCTGAGAAAGTAAATCAAATTTCAAGGACTAAATTTGATATGTATTCAATTTTTTATAATTAAATTTTAAAATATTTATGAATTAGAATTCTACGTATTAAAATTCGAACACGACACTCTATAGGAGGAGGAAGAGGAAGGAAAGTTGATGTTAATCATAAAAATAATATTAACTATTTTTTATAAAAAGTTAGAAAGATACTAATGAATTTCTAATTATAATAATTCTATTTTTAGAGATATGGAAAACAATGTAAAATAAGTTATACTTTTAATGAATAACCATAAGAAGAATTGACGTTAATCATAAAAATAATATTAACTATATTTTTTATAAAAAGTTAGAAAGATACTTATGAATTTCTAATTACAATAATTCTATTTTAAGAGATATGAAAAACAATGTAAAATAAGTTATACTTTTAATGAATAACCATAATAACTTAAAAAAAAACTTAATGTGTTTTATAGAATTACATTTTTTAAAAAAAATAAAAGAAACATCTCCAAGAAAATTTATGATTAAAATCTGTTTAAAAATAAAATAAGAAACAGAACTCTTAAGATCTTTTTAGTTCTAATTTTGTCTTATGGTTTTAAAAATAATTTTTACAATTGGTTTTGAAAGAAAAAAAAAATCATTTGGATAAATTGTTCCAAAAATAATTGTAAAATTCTCTCTCTCTCTCTCTCTCTCTCTCTCTCTCTCTCTCTCTCTCTCTCTGTATATATATATATATATAAACTAAACACAAGTTTTTATATATGATTTTGTGATATATTGCATATTTTCCTCTAGTGAATTCTCAAAATTAGAAATTACATCCATTATAGTTATAAATAATATAAAAGGTTAAGAATATATATATAATTTGTTTCTTCTTTATATATATATATTCTCTATTTTTTTATATCTTTTAAACTATATTATATACAATTAATTTATGACTGCAGGGGATATAAACTCACAGTGAAGCCATAGACATTTGAAAGGGCATATGCCTCGCCTTAAGTTTTCAAAGTTTGTATATATATATAATATTGATTTTTTTATATTTTGTCCACATATTTTTTGAAAAGTTTGAACCTACTTAATCTACTTATGTATTATGTAATTTTTTTATTTGATATTTTAATTTGAACTCATTAAATTTACATATTTATTATTTATTTAACTTTCACAATAATAATAATTTATTATTATTATTTTCTTTTTTTCTTTTCTTATCTTCTTATCTTCTTTTTTATTTTTTTTCAATTTTAACTTATTATTCTAATGATTAAAATAAAATAAAAATAATATATTTACAAGACTAAATTATACATAACTTCCCTAAACTTTTGATTATTTGTAAACAACTACTTTGACTTTTAAAATTTAACAATGAATTATCTAAAACTTTTAAATTTGTGCAGATAAGTCCCATACTATTAGTTTATCTATGAGTTCACTAAAGCAACATGATGCATTAAGGAGTTATTTGCATATAACATAAAATTTAAAAAATTATTTGCACATAACCCAAAATTTAAAAGGTTATCTACACACAAAAAAAAAAAATAAAGTTTAGGAGAATTAATTATCATTAATGTATCACACTTTGTTAGTAAAATAATAGATTAACTAATTGCAAAGAATTATTTGAACAAATTAAAAAATTTAAGAGAATTCATTGTCAAATTTAAAAAATACCAAAATTATCTATATATAATTTAAAATTTAAGTTATCATGTGCTATTTAACCTCTTTCCAAAAAAAAAAAAACATATCAACTTCGCGTCTGTATCCTTGAATCCTGGCTCTGATGCTTGAAACGTCTCCCGATTCTAAGGAGCAAAGTCTTTCAACTTCTTTTGGCAAATTCATTGCCATACGGAAATGGGCAGTCCTCTCCGAAGTTTCTTCGCTGTCACCGACGACAATTCATGAATCAAGCCACTACTCTTTTTGGACTGTTTACTCTGTCAGAACCTTTGATAATCTCTATCCTCTTTAAGACTAAAAAGTTCATTTTGAGATTTAGACAACCGCATCAAAATTTATTAAAAAAATATTGTATAATAATATATAAAATTTGAAACACAATCAAACAATAAAAAAATTCAAACCCTTCATATCCTAACCAGCTAGAATCACATATGGAGCTAAACTCTTTGTTTATTTCCATGATTCATGGGCAAGGGTAGTATTATATGTATTACAATGAAAGGTGGTCAAGGGTTGTTAGAAAAATTTACAGAGGACAACATAATAATGCCTGGTAGATTTTTGGGATTGTGCTAATTAATTCCTACATTATTTTTATTTTAATTGAAGTTATCAAAAGTGGGGTATATTTTCATGAGAACATTACTAAAAAATATTTACATTAAAAGATTTTAAAATTATTTTAAAAGCTTCTTTTAAAGTCTTGAATTATATTTTTTTAATGCAGTTTAAATTTTTTATTTTAGGATCTTTTAAGATAATTTTAAAATTTAAAAATTTTTAATATAAATATTTTTAACTTAACATCTAAAATATAAATTTTCCTATTTTTGCTATGCACGTTTGGCACATGGGCAACTAATAATGTACTTAAGCGGTAGACCTTCTTTTTTGGTTTGTCTTTTTTCTTCGCCTTCCTCTAACTAATAATGACAAGTTGGCCAGACATGACCTCTAGCACATAAATCATAACTTTTCAAAGGCTTCAATTTGCAAATAATTAACTACGATAAAAATTTCAAATCATTTTTATTAAAATTACTATTAGAAGTAACTGATAATTACTAAATACATTAAATATTTTTATCTAATTGTCACTGTCATTATAATGATACATTTATGAATATTATAATATAAAGTATTTCATTTAATTAATAATCATATTGTCAATTTTATTTCAATGTGACAAATTAGGAAGCTTCATGGAGGAATAAAACAAGAGGTAATTACATGCTCATCCGACGGCAACGAAGATTTAGAAGAATGGTACTCTTACACTGTCGTTTTCATAGCTTCTATTATTACAAAATAATACATAATATATCTAGTTTTTAAATAAAATAAAAAACATAAATTAGAGTAAATTAATGATTTAGTTCATAAAAAAATTTTCTCTTCTCAATTAGTCATTTGAAAACATAAGCTCTCAATTTAGTTCCTAAAATGTACTTTTCCAATTTAAATAGTTCTTCATTTAAGAAAAATTAAAATTCCATGTAATTGCTAATTAATTATATAAATTTACCTAAGTGTTTTTAACCATCAAAATAATATTGTTTTGTATCAGAATTAGATTTCAATGTTGTAATGAGTTATAAATATTTATAAAAGAGACCCTTTTAGTTAAAAAATATTTAAAATTTAAATTAAAAACATTTATCTTTGAAAGATAAGTAGATATATTTCAAATATTTATATATTAGAAATAGAGCAAATAACAAAAACTTTTCTTAAAATTCTTAAAAATTATACATATTTCACTTTTTTTTATAAATATATACAAATATTTTTTAAAATAAAAAAGTTATCTTACAATTTAGTCTAATTTTAATTTTTTTCATCAAAATATAGAATAATTTTTTATTTCAAAAAATATTTGTATATATTTTAAAAATAAAATGTAAGTAATCAACAGAATTAAAAAAAACTATATAATTTTATCTTAGAAATAAAAACTCAAATGCTTTAATGACGAGTCTCAGTGGATTGAGGCCACAGATAAAAAAAAAAAACAAAGGAAGAGGAGTGTCCTTGGCGTGTGCGTATATTTTACGAAAGAGATAGAATGCGGTTAAAATATACAAACAAATTAATCAAACAATCTTGTACGGATTCACTCGTGGCGACAACGTTAGAAGCTACACCCAGAAATTTCTTTATTTGTCGAGTCCAGTTATACTATCGGGTATTTCGACTCTAATATAGTTAAAAAAAATAAATAAATAACTTAAAAGCTGCACTGTCAAAATAATTTTTATAGATATTTAAATTTTTTTTTATAAATGGATTATGATAGCAGAAAAGCTGCACTGTCAAAAGTGATTGGCAACAAAAAAAAAGCTTAATAAGTTTTTTTATAAGATTTTTAATGAGACAAAATATTTTTTTAACACAAATTACTTGATTATATTTTTTATATATTTTATAAATTAAATATTATATTTTTATATTATATGAAATAAATATATTATATTATATTTTTTATATATAATATGTAATTTAAAATATACTTTGGGTTAGTGAAGATGTTATCCAATTTTACTACGTACAAGATAAACAAATAAAAAGTAAATAAAATCAAAATAAGAAAACAAATTTAATATATTATTTCTCCCTTTTAAACTTATCCAACACTTGAATCTATGATCATTAAGGACCCTTAACAGCTACATTATGCACTGCATTAAGTATATGTGAAAATTATTTTAGTGGTTCAGTTTTTAGGTTATTTGTTTTTTTATTATTTTAGAGTCAAAAAGCCAAAAATTTTGAGCCGTCATAGATTATGATGACGTAAGTGATTAAGTTTTTTTTTTGGATATATAAGACCAAACTATTCTCAAGTTGTCAATTCTCCTTGCATTCTTCTTTAAGCATCCTGCACCAACGACTTGCGGTCGCGGGTTAAATTGCCAACTTAAGTCGTCCCTCGTTATGACAATTTGCAGGTCACGCTGTAAAAGTCTTTTTTTTTTTTAATTTTGTTTATTAATTATTCTAATATATTTAAAAACTTTAAAGTATGTATATTTACAAAAATAAATATTCTTCAAAAAATATCTGTTGAGCTTTACAAGAAAAAAAATTACATAAAGAGTACTTAAACTATATAATGTGCACGCAACTCGCAGAAACCGTACAGTACATCAAGTAAAATTTTAAAATACGGGTGAATTAGGTAATAACAAACAAATATTGTTAGGGATATGACGTGGCAGCCATCAGAAATATCTTATCCAAATAACATGGTCGCAGAAGGGAAGTAGCACGCAATCGCCTCAGCAATTTGTGGCCAGAAAGAAAAATCACCTCAGAAATCATTTCCAGCGGAATCAATATTGGTTTCAAAAAAACCACCATCATTGCCTTTTCTCCAAATGGCATTAATTAATAGGATCTTCTTCGGCTTTTCGAAAGATGGAATTTTTTGTCCTTACAGTTTTTTTTTATATTTATATAAAATAAATTTTTATTATATATATAGATTTTAAAATAATTCACCAATAAAGAATTTAATACATCAAGCTCTTTAAAAAAAATACTATTAAATATTGTTCTCGCTTGCCTTTCTTCTTGTAATCATCCAGATGTCCTTTTCCACTTTCTCGTTGCGTAGAACTTTCATTCAGAAAAATTGAGTACAAGGCACGGTGGCAAGGAAATAAAAAATCTGTTTGGTTACTTGTTTTCAAAATAGTTTTTTATTTTTAAAAATAAAAAAAATTGTTTGATAATGTGATTTTAATAAAGTATTTTGTAAAATAAAAAAATAAAATTTTATTTTTAGAAATAGAAAAATCAGAATTTTTTTTAGTATTTCGTAATTTTTGTTTTACAGAATCTGAAAAAAACAAAAAATAATTACTTTTTAAAATAATGATTCAAACAGATTTTTTTAATTTTTTTTGTTCTTAAAATTTATTTTAAAAAATATTAAAACAAAAATAGAATCAAACAAGCCTAAATGCTTTTAGAATAATAATAGGAAAAAAAGATTTTTTTTTTTTACAAATTGAAAAAATGGCATACAAAGATTATAAGTTATCAAAATTAATAATAAAAAATTTTAAAAATTTAAATTACTTAAAAGAATTAAAGGATCTTATTTTTGGAGTGACAAGGCCGAAATGCTCTTAGCCCATTATTTTTTAAATTTACAACTAAATTTTTCTAAAATTACAAAGTTCAACCAAAATGTAACCGAAATTATTAATTATAACAAAGTTGCCTAAAATCACAACTAAGTTTTTTTAAAGTTATAACCATCTTATTTTTTATTTTAAATATTAATTACAAGTCAAACTTGACTTATAGAATTATTAAAATTCAGTTTTAAATTTATTACCACGTTGTTTTCTAATTCTCATAAACATCATATTTTGAATATTAATTATAACTTAGGCTTCTTATCAATTACAAAAGACTTTTAAAATTATTATAACTCAGTTTTATGTTTATTATTACTTGTTTCTCACTTCTCATAGAGTACTCTAAATATTAATTACAACTTATACTTCCTTAAATTATCAAAAAAATTTTAGAATTATTACAACTTAATTTTAGATTTGTTACCACTTTATTTTCTAATTCTCATAGAGTATTTTATCTTAAATATTAATCATAACCCAAATTTCCTTAAATTATCAAAGACTTTTAGGACCATTATATCCAAGTTTTAGGTTTATTATTATCTTACTTTCCAATTCTCATGGAGCATCTTATTTTAATATTCATCACAACTCAAGCTTTCTTAAATTATCAGGGATTTTTAAAATTATTATAACCTGATTTTGGATTTGTTATTACCTTATATTTCAATTCTTATGAAACACTCTATCTCAAATATTAATTAATATTATTGGAGCTTAAAAGCATCTCCCAATATCTAAGTTGGAGTTCACAAGAGTAAGTTTAGATCAAAAAAATTTAGCCGAAGGAGCAAAACTTTTGAACATCACTTGCAGGCAAAATGGTTGAGGCACCGGAGGGAAGACGGGGTATTAAGGATAATTTTGACTGGCATTAAATAAATTGGGTTCATGTGCATTGCATGCAACGGTATTTTACTTTATATCTTTATGTGCAATATACTAATATAATATATAGGAAAAAAATATATTGAAAGACTTAGGTCACATAAAATTTATAATAAAAAATTTTGAAAATTAAAATTATTTTTAAAATTTATTATTATTATTAAATTTAAAAGAATTTATTACTAGTTTTAAGAGATTTATTATTAGAAGTAACAATTTTATTACTGAAATTTATTATTAGGTGTTACACCCAATAGTAAATCTCTTAAAATTGATAGTAAATATTTTAAAACTTAATAATAATGATAATCTTTAAAAATAATTTTGATCTTTTAAGTATTTTATTATAAATTTTTAAATATAATTTTTTTAAAATATATACGGTGTTTTGTAGGTCTCCGTTCGCGGCACGGGAACTCGTGGTATAGTTAAATGATAAAGAATCCAATTTTATTGAACTTGATGTTGAATAATGTAAGGAAAGAAACGATTCACATGTGACATATCGTGATCATCAAGTTAACAGGAACTCAAAGTGCAGATACTCAAGTTTGGCATAAAAATTAAAAGGATATATAATAATTCTATAGAAAACTGTGTTGATCGAGTGTTTTGATCATCAAATTACAAAAATCAAAATCACTTAATAACAGAGTAGCAGTTGAGCGACATAATATATAAATAAACCATTATATTGCTTTTACTTTACTATACAAGCCAACTCAATGGACTCAATTCCTAGGCTGAGACACCAAATACAAGCCAAGCAAAAGGATTCCACGCATAATCAAATCAAATTAATTATTCTCTATGAAAATACCCACATGTACGAGTTTCCTAAGCCAGCCACCTTATTGCTGGCTTCATAAACAATTTAACCGCTAAATTAAGCACAGGTGGACCCCACCACTGGACGCACCCAATCACTAATTACACCTAATTACACCCGTAGGGTCCCATCTTGAATTTTCCCTACCTCTCCATGTCAAATGGTGAAAGGGCTTTTCCCACATGAATAAAGCTTTTGGGGTTGTCAAGTACGCTTTTCTTTTGCGACTCAACGTCGTCGTTTGACTCTTCATCCTGGTCTTCTTCCTGCCCCAACGAGAAATACTGCGGTTTTTGACCATAAACTTTGACCAAAATTAAGTACAAAGACATGGCAAAAATGGTCATTCCAATCAAGAACCAGCTGAATTGAATGTTCACCAAAGACTTAGCACGGCTAAGAGCCTCGTTGGTAGAGCATCTCACCACCTGATGACCCTCCTCTTCGTTTATGTAACAACCTTTGGGTATCAACCCAGGCGTCCATAACATAAGGCCCATGAGCACGAGCCACACGCCTTGGAAAAATATGCTGAGAGATCGTACGAAGCTGACCAAGAAGCTCTTGGGCAGGCCAATTCCCATCAAAGTAGTGGACAAAGAAACGACGATCACGAGCTGTAACAGCAAGTGGTATTGACCTTCGGGGCCCATGTGGTCGGCGGAGTGAAGGTGAAAGAGAAGAAGTTGCTGCGCGAAAGCGACGGCGCCGAGCAGTTGAGTTAGCCCGTATTTCACTTTCTCCTCCACGTTTGCTTGGTCGAGAACGATGGCGAAGGCGGCGTAGACGAAGAATGTCATGGAGATGGAAGAGTGCTCGAAATTGTGGAGATGGTTGGAGGGAATGGTTCCGTCCGGGTCCAAAGGTTGGTGGCGTTCGGGGCCTATGAAGAGCTCCATTGATATGGATGCTAAGGAGCCTGCCAAGATGAGAAGAAGTTCGAGGTACTTCAGTTTAGTGGTAGGAAACCATGGAGGAGAAACATAGGACTTGGAATTAAGAGCATGGAGCTTGATGTGGTTGAAGAGATGCCACAAACCAATCAGCAAGAAGCCAAAACCAGGAGCTACATGGCCAACCAGAGTGCCCATGATTCAAATTAATTTCTAGCTGAATGTTTCTTTTGTTGTTGTGTTGGTGGGTGGCGGGTGCTCTATTTTCGCGAGAAAGGGAGGGAAATTGAAGAGGCTTGGTGATGCTGATAAGGCAGAAAGAGAAGAGTCGGTTTTAATAGGGATGTTGAGGTTAGGGTTGAAATCGTGCGAATGGTCTAGTCTCTAGAGGCTTCTACCATAGAGAAACACTTAAAACAGGTTTTGAAGTCCGAACTCAGATTAAAACTTCGTGCCTTGGGAAAGAAGAATGGCCATTAGGGGTTGACCATGACTTATGACGAATGAGATGAGGTGGGGCTCATTTTCTAGAATAGCTTATTTAGCAGAAGCTTCAGACAGCAGCCCCTCAGGTTAATCCTTTAATTAAGAGACATGAGAAGCAAAGAAAAATAATGTGGGCGCACTCTGAATTTCAATAATGAAATTATAAGTGTAAATGGTACTGATTACTGTGGGGTCATTTGACTTATCTTATTTTTAATTGATTTTTGTTGAAATAATTTTATACTGAATTAAGTTTAATCAGCAGCACATCATGTGAATTTTAAAAAATGCCGATGAATTGGTCAAATAAAAAAAAAATAACTGAGTACAGTACCTCCCAATGATCACTTGCTTTCCTACAAACCTAAATTGATAAGTAGGCCTGCTCTTCTTTACGGGTTTGGGTATGCATTTTGTTTTTTTTTTAAGTTTTACTTTTAATGCTGTTTGTTTTCTTTTCACTCTTTTTTTTTTTTGTAGTAGTTGAAATATGATACCACTTAAGATCTCTAGCTTTAAATGATTTTTTTTTTTTAATGTAAGCGTTAGAAAATATTCTGATGCATTCAGGTTTTTTTCTGACTCCAATTAATGGTGGTTGAAGAGCATCACGCAGCACCTGATAGCTTATCCCCTTAATTAATAAAGAAATCGTTTCTGAGACGACATAGAAAGATAAAGAGAGCTCTATTGTCTTGTATGACACCATTATCCTCATAACTTTTTCAATTCATGCATACTTGAATTTTTCACACATAAGATTATTTACACGAGCGCAAAATCTTAAATGGATATAACGACCGCAAAAGTCGTCCCACTCAAAATGTTTTCTTATAATCTGATCAGGTGCAATCATCTTCGTAATTAACGACACTTATGAATCTGATTGGCACAGTAATGGTTTCTGGGTCTTACAATCAATATAAAAATAGAATTATATATATATATATATATATATAACTTGTGATGTAAAAAGTAAATAAATTATTTAACTTTTGTTTGCCTTTTTTTTCATTACTTTAAAATATTAAAAAAATCTTATCCATAGCTAGTATAGTGTATGAGTAATGAAAGTTGACTCGATTTTTTTTGAAAAAAATTATAGTTTATTTTTTCTATAAGAATTACTTAAAAATAAATTTTTAAAAAATGACATGTACTTTAATGCATGTCATTGGTAATAATATCTTAATTTTTTAATTTCATTTGAAGTTTTATTCTTTTAAATTTAAAACGTCTTTTAGGTTAAATTAATTTTTTATTCTATTAAATTTACTTAATATTTTAAATTGGTCTCTTAATTTTGAAATATTTTATAATGGTCCTCTAATTTTATTTAATATTTTAAATTGATCTTTTAATTTTAAAATATTTCAAAATAGTCCCTTAACTTTATTTATTATTTCAAATTAATGCCTTAACTTTTAATATTTTATTTTATTTAATATTTCAAATTGGTCCTTTGATTTTAAAAATTAAGGAATCAATTTAAAATATTTTTAAAAACCTTTCAATTTGAAATATTTATTTTAATATAAAATATTTAAAACAAATGATTTAGAAATATATAAAAGTTCTTTTTTTAAAGACAAAATTATTGAAAAAAAGTCATATAAAAGCACTTTCTTGATTTAATCACTTGAATTAAAAAAAACACTTATTATAAAATTGTCAAAACTAGAAAATACTTAAAAAATTCACTAAAATAAAATTCTTAAAAAATAATATTTATTTTAATATGAAATATTTATAGAAATAGTATTAGTGATAGATTTTCATATTAAAATAAATATTATTTTTTAAAGTAAAATATTTTAGTAAACTTTTTAAGTATTTTATAGTTTTTAAAATTTTATAATAAGTGTTTTTTATTTAAGTGATTAAACTAAGGGTTTTTTTTAATAAATGAACTTTTTAAAGGAATATTTTAAAACACTTCAAAATTAAAAGGACTAATTTGAAACGTCAAATGAAAATATGAGACCATTTTGAAACACTTCACAATTAAGGGACTAATTTGAAATATTAAATAAAGTTAAATAACCAAAATACTAATTGAACCTATCTTTTACTTCACCTCATAATGGCTTAAATTATCAAGTTCATCTATCTAATTGGGGCTAATGACTCGAAAATGAGATATTTAGTTAGATGATATAAATAGGAAGAAAATGTAAAAACTAAATAAATAATATTAAAAAAGGACTTTTGTATCCTTATTTTTTAAAAAATAATTTAATGATTAAAATAATAATTTAATAGATAGTGTAATGATTACAAAGATATAAAAAGCATTGCTCAAAATATATAAAAGAAATATACATACATTGCAGTGAGCTAAACAAGATATAACTTATTGTGTTGACATCCTATGTAGTTGTTGGCTCTGCAATTTGCTTAATTTCTAAAAGCCTTAAATTGTGAAATAAACTAATTTGAAGAAAAAGTTATTAAAAAAAAGGCTATAAGGATAATTAACAAAGTTAATAACTACATAAAATGTCATCTCAATACAATTTAAGCCATTGCAATGGTGACTAAATTGATAGACCTATTGATTTAGAGCACTTATAAGACAAAACAAAATAAGGGACTATTTTGATATGCTTCAAAATGAAGTTATGGGATTAAAATATAAATTTATCTTAATTTTTTTTATAATCTCCTATTTTGGGTCATTATAAATCAATAATCCAATCTAATTAATGCAACTAGATATTTAAAATAAATAATGGGTATGTGAACTGTGAACTTTGAATTATAGTCTACATCATTTCCCAGTGCTCACCTTCTTGGAATTATTATTGAAAGAAGGAGTAAACTTTAATCCATACACATCAAGAGAAGAAGGTTGTAAAGCATAAAAACTACTAACCATATACTATAACTTGTACTTAAGTTGTTAAATGAATTAAAACCATCAGTGACCAACCTATAGCATACATTCTAAGGATCTAAAACAAACTAAAGATTCATTATGTCAAATCTCTTTTAAGCCTTGGAGTGCCTTGAATTCCTTATTATGCGTCATTGTTCTTATCAATGGCATGTCATCTCATGTGTTCAACAATCTTAGAAGACATAAATAACTTTTGTAACCATGGCTTCAATTGGAAATAACTGAGGATTTTTACAAGCTTTATCTTTTGCTTTTCATCTTTAATTTTTGGTTTTGATCTAAATGTGTTGTACTTTTTACACACATCTCTATTCTCATTCTCTCCCAATATATCATGTAATCTGAAATTTTTGTATAGTTGAACCTTAGTTTATTGATAGTTTTCCTAGTCTCATAAAAAGAAGATAGAATACTTATATGTTCAAAGGTATTAGTCAACAACTCCAATATCATTGATATGACTTTGTCACTAATGCCACATAAACACTTGATATGATATAACTTTACTAGGAAAGAAAATTTGGAGTACTTCTCACAACCTTCATACAAATTCTATTGGCCATTTCTAATTAACTCATAAAACTCTTTTACATCATTATTCATTCTTTGGTTTGATAGTGGAACTAGACCCTCAATCTCATTCACATTTTCGCTTTTATGAATGCCGAATGCATCATAGACCATGGCTTGCACAAGGTCATCCATACAAATCCACTATTTTCTTGCTTGTGGCTTTGACTATGGTTTTACAAGAGGTTCATCTATAAATCTCTCCTTATACCTAACCCAAAAAGTAATACACTTATAGGAATAGTTTAAATATAAAGTGGTTATGCACAACTTCT
Source organism: Erythrophleum ivorense (assembly GCA_026724425.1). Taxonomy (NCBI): domain Eukaryota; kingdom Viridiplantae; phylum Streptophyta; class Magnoliopsida; order Fabales; family Fabaceae; genus Erythrophleum; species Erythrophleum ivorense. Next base: position 44,513,769 of record JAIUCV010000005.1, read on the forward strand.
CTTAATTTGCCTTTTTTGTTTTTAAACTTATATTTAGGACACAGGCATATTATCCTACTTTGGATACTTCTATTAGCAAATGTATAGTTTAGAAATCCATTTAGTCCATCTAAATATTTATAGGCATTTTGAGGCTTAGTGATTCAAAACTTGTCCATTTCTAAAATTAAAAGAAATATTTATGTTTACCTAAAAAAAATAACACTAACTTGATTAAGTAAGTAAACCAATAAATGCAACTGAACAACATACGTTTCAACAACAACCTTAATAATTTTCCTACATCAAATAATAAAACATTACATGCTTCTAATATTCAATTTTACATTCATTCAACATTTTAACCTTAGTTTCAACAAGTACAAAAACAATTACATATTCATTCATTCAACAAGGTTGAGCACTTAATTTCATTTAAAAAAATTAACACTTATTTTAACCCAAGAAAAGTTTTAATATTTATTTTCACAAAAAAAATATCAGCACATATTAGAAGACTTAAGAGTGAGAAATTAACTATTTCCATTTTGTTATTACAATATTATAAAAAAAATATGTTATTATAGAATTTAAAAGGAATTGAAAAAATATTAATAAGATTATATAGAATTTACCTATTTGAAGTGGTTGGCCGAAAGTGAGTGAATGGTAGGGTTGCACAAAACAAAGGCCAAGCCTGGCATTGATTTAGCCCAATGCCTAGATTGGTTTTGTACCAAGCTTCAAATTCTAAGTTTGGTGCCTACCTTAGCCTAGCTAGGCCTTTTGTTTTAATTTTTTAAAATCTTTTGTATAAATTATAAAATGACTCTTAAAAAATAAAATTTTAATATAAGTTCATATACTTTTTCTTCTAATTAATAGGACCATCCAAGCCAAGTTAAACAACTCAACATAGCTAACTTAATGTTTAGTTTGGTTTGATTAGCAAAATTTTTTTGGGCTCAGTCTAGGTTGCTTAGGTTGACTTAAGCCTTAATCACACCTCTAACAAACAGTGGCTATTAGAGGGGGTGATTTGATGGTTAGAGGTTTGGGTGGGGTGGTTTTTATAGGCAAAAAAAAAAAAAAAAGGAACTTATGATCTCATATGGCAATGGCTGTTTGATAAAAGTTGGAGGAGGAGGTGGCTATAAATGGGTCAAAGTTGTAGGCTCAAAAAATGATTTAGGTGCTGCAAAAATGTTGGGGGTCACTCTTTCAATGTTGCAACTAGTTAAGGGGGAAGGCAACTGTTGTTAGACTTATGGCCAAACAATAGTTCAACTAATCATAGTTAGGCCACGTTTGGGCCGAACAACACTTAGTCTTATTGTAGTTAGGCCACACCTGCAAGCCTAATCACAGCTGGCCTAAAATTATAGATAGGCCATAAATTTGAAAATGCTTTTGAGCAAACTATTGTTAGGCCATGTTTAGGCCTAACCATAGTTGGTTTATGATTGTTATAAAGCCATAGGCCTAACAACGATTAGTCTTGCCATGGTTAGGCCACCTTTAGGTTTAACCACGGTTGGTTTAAAACCAAGGTTAAACCATAGACCTAACAATAGTTTTAGGCAAATTGTTAATAAACCATGTTTAGACTTAACTACAATTGGCTTATCACCATGGTTACGCTTAGGCTTGACAATAGTTATGGAAACTGTGGCTAAAGCAAACATAGCCTAATCACAATTTTAGGCTAATCATGGTGAGCCCATGTCCTAACAATGATAAGGTAAATCATCATTAGGACAATAGTTAGAGATAGTTATCTTAATTGTTATTAAGACAACATCACAAACTACAATTTTTTTATAGTGGAAGAGGCTATAAGATAATTAACAAAGCCAGTAACTACATAAAATGTCATCTCAATACAAATTTGGCCATTTCAATAGTACCTAAATTGATATACTTAATGATTTAAAGCACTTATAAGATGAAATAAAATATAAGAGACTATTTTGATATACTTCAAAATTAAGAAAACAATTAGAAACTTTAAATAAAGCTATAGGATTAAAATACACATTTATCCAAATTTTTTTAAAGTCTTTTAATTTTGGGTCATTATAAATCAAGAATCCAACTTAATTAACACAACTAGATATTTAAAATAAAGAATGTATGTGTAAATTGTGAACTTTGAAATATTGTCGATAAAAAGAGAGGAAGGTCTATGATTCTTGTTACTTTTTCTTTCACTTATATAGGGATGACTTTGATCTATATCAGTTTTATGATATGTTGTTTCATAGGCCAATATCATGCAATACTAAATTTCATTTTTTTTCTTTACTTTTTATTAAAATTTTACAAATAAATATTAATGATATACTTTTCAAATTGTGCACTATTGATATTCCCATGAGTTGCCATTAGCCGTCTTTTTAAAAAAATAATATTTATGATTAAAACTTTTAATCTCATAAGAAATTGTAAAAAGAATCATCTTATAAAAGGTTACTCAATGATATAATAATTTTGATTAACTTTGTTGTCAATTGATCCTTCTTCTCATGCATATAATATTAAAAATTTGATTAACGTAATCATAATGAATATTTAAAATTGGATTGAATTAGCTTTTTGTCCTTTAAAGATATATCTTGTCTTAATTTGACTATTCAAAGATTAAGCATCTCATTTAAGTCCTCCAAAAATTATTTTTGTTTTAAAATAATTATCACCTTAAACTTGTTTATAGATAATTAACCAAAAAAAGTCATATGACTATAGAACTTATGCATATCTAGCCTGATTTGGTGGACCTACTTGGTGAACCTAACATAGGTAAGGGAACCCTAATGCTAGGGACCCAAGACTAGGCCATTTTGTTTAAGATTTGATGAAGACGGGATGTTTGTCCTAAAATTGGATACAGTGACCAAGTGTCAGAGCTTGTTTGTTTTAGGTGAGATGTGGCGAATGCCACTTCCTCCTAAATCGTTTGAAGCAAATGAAAAAGTAATATAAAATAATGCAAATATGTATAAAGTTTATTATTTATTTAATTTTTTACATATTTTTTTTTACTTTCTTTCTTTAATTATGATGAATATTTATTAAAAAAATATATATGTAATTTTTTATATTATATCTTTTAATTAAAATATAATAAGTATATAATCTTTTATAATATTATCATAAATATATAATTTTTGTAAAAATTATATAATTTTTTAATTAAGTTATATATTTATCATAATATTATTAAAGAATAATATATTTATTATATTTTTTATTATAAAATTTGATAATAAATATATAAAAAAGGAAAAATTAGAAAGAAGAATTTAGACCAGCAAAAATTTATAATAAAGGACTTTAAAAATTGATATTATTCTGCAAGACCAAATGAAATATGATGGACAAAAATGCCCTTACTTTGTTAAACGAGCCATATAAATCCTGCGCCATTTACTGCCACCGTGCATTCTTCTTCTTCTACCATTTTTGTTCCTCACCAATTCTGACTTCCTCCAAGATCTTCCTTCCCTTATTTCTTTAGCTTTCTTCCCTTCAATCTGTCATCCTTCTTCCTTTCATTTCTTCATCCTTCCTCCCTCCTTATTTCTTCCACCCTTCATCTGTTCTTCTTGTCATCTTGCCAATTTTTTTCTCCAATCTCGTTACATGGATAGACGTAACCTATTTTTTTAAAGGTATTGAAGTTAGGCTCTCTTTTGTACATAGGCAAACATAGCCTATCTTTTGAAAGTGAAGAAGTTAGGCTCTCTTTTGTATATGAGCAGACATAGCTCATTTTTTTTGTACATGCATCAGTGACAAGGTCTGATTTTTTGGGTTATTGGTAATTGTATGTAATATTTATCTATGTATGTATTAGTTATAAGGAAAGAATTCATGTTAGTAATAAAAATGACACTTTATGTTACAAGTGATATGTGTATATAGTATTTGTTCATGTGTAATCTTTGCACAGGCAATAAACAAAATTTACAACATTTTCACTAGTATTTTGTATACAACTATTGCTAAAGTTTTTGTGTATATGTATAGCATATTAAGTGAGCTTTTGTGTATGTAATGGGTAGGGGTGAACAAAACCGAACAAAGCCGAACCAAACCATTCAAACCGAACCAAACCGAACTAAACCAATAAAAATCGATTAACAAATGGTTTGGTTTGGTTTTTTTAAATCTAAAACCGATTAATTCGGTTCGGTTGTCGGTTCATGGCATGTTTGGTTCTGTTAAACCGAACCAAACCGACAAGTTGCCTATACTATTTTATTATAAAATATTACTCTTATTTTATTTTATTTCTTTTACTTTTCAAAACTTTTTGTCAATTTATGAGTGTTTTCTAGACTAAAAATAAATATAAAAATAATAAATTATAAATACATTATTATTGGTTAAAATTTAATAAGATGCATAATATTAGAAATTAAATTTTATATATTGCAAAGAATAAAATCCTAAAAAAATATTTTTGGCCAAAAAAACATGAACCAAACCGGACCAAACCGAACAAAAACCGAACCAAACGGATTAGAATTCAAAACCGAAAAGGTCCAAAAAATTGTTGAACCGACAAGGTTGGTTCGGTTTGGTTTTAGTCTAAAACCGAACCTATGAACACCCCTAGTAATGGGTATAAGAAAAGCTAGTAATATTAAAGTTTGCATTCCTTTTTTGGCAATTGTTAACCCTTCATAAATAACCTAGATTAGTACTAATTTTTCAGGCTATCACTATAAGGTTTAGGGATTTTACTACAACTTTCCCTTCCCTTACTATGACATTTTTTTCCTGCAACTTTCCCTTCCCTTATATGAGTGGTTACTAACATGTTGGACATGCATTTTCACTTTTAAAATTAGGATTTGCTATTGCTTATTATATGCTGATCATTTTCACTTTCCTTTCCTTACATAGGTATGGAGCTTTGAAGTCAATGAAATTGATGGAATGATTCTATCCCATATAGCAGACCTTAAAGTGAAGACTGAACCTGGTGACACACCATATAGACATATGCTTTTACATGATTTAAAGTCAAAACCAACATTTAGACTGAAATATGGCGTTAAAGATGAATAGCGTCATCAAAGCATAGTTAATGATAAGGTTTAGGTCTGTTACTACAAAGTTTACAAATGTTATTGCATAAGTTTAAGAAATTTACTACCATGTTTAAATTCTTTGTAGAGTACATAGTTCTAGGGCCATTACTACAAAATTTAGGGGTATTACTACTAGATTTAAAAAAATTTACCATTATTTTTAAGAATCTTCCAAAGTATAGTTACTAGTTGGTTTATGACCGTTACTATTATGTTTAGAGATATTACTATATGAGTTGAAGAAATTTACTATCATCTTTAGACTATTCGCAGAGTATTGAGTTTTAAGGCCATTACTACAAAATTTAAGGGTATTACTACTGGATTTAAAGAAATTTACCACTTATTAATCCATAATATAGTTACTAGTTGACCTAAGACCATTATTACAAAGTTTAGGGATATTGTTATACGAGTTCAAGAAATTTACTATCATTTTAGACTCTGCAGCCATTATTATGAAGTTTAGGAGTACAACTGCTAGATTTAAGAAAATTTACTACTGCTTTTAAGGATCTTTTAGAGTATAGAGTTTTAGCACCATTATTACGAAGTTTAGCGATGTTACGACAACGTTTAAGGTTGTTGCTTCTGGACTTTAGGAAATTTACTGCCACGTTTAGGCTTCTTGCAAGGTATAGAGTTTAGGGCTATTATAACAAAGTTTAAGAGTGTTACTATTGGGTTTAAGAAAATTTACCACTACTTTTAGGGACATTTCAAAGTATACTTACTAATGTGGTTTAAGACTATTACTACAAATCTTAGGGATGTTACTAGTAGACTTGAAAAAATTTACTACCATATTTATGCTAATTGAGTTTAAAACCGTAAATCCTAAGTTTAGTAACATGACTTACTAGATCTTAAGAAAATAGACTATTATGGTAGCGGAAGAAAGAACCTCAAGGAACTTCATAATTTTATTATAATTATAAGTATCAAATATTTACAACTATTCAGTTGCAATGCTTACATCAGGATATTCTTGTCTATAACCATAATACTACAAAATCTAGTAGAGGAAATAATCAATGCATCATATCTTTTTGGTTTGCTTCCCTTGGTTTATTGCCATTGTAGAGGCCATTATATTACCACGACACTTGTTCAATGGATGGTTCATCATATCCCACATGAGTTAGACACAATACTCATCCAACTCTTCCTGAAAACCACAACCATTTACCTATGAGTTACCAAGTATTAGACTATAGCAGACAGTGAAAAAGAAGCTTATATCAGAGTATATGTTGGTATGGTGAGCCCTCCTCACTCAAGGTTTAGTTCCTTAATCTATGATTGCAAGTATTTTATCAAATGAATTCTACAATCATCATTGAGCAACGACGGCCATGCAATAAAGTTAGGTTTTATAAACACAACACAACAAGTAATGAAAGTTCAAAGTATTTCACTAATATGTTTAGTTGTTAGGGCAACTCAACATATTTGACAGTGATAATTAGGTTGGCTGTCACAAAGTTTTGAGGTTTCAACATCTTTAATGGCATGGTAAAATGGTCTTTCTATCATATCACCCATACACAATATCACATACAGCTGAACTGTTATAATTAACTTTAGAAACTAAATGATGTTAGAATAATAATATAATTTTATTGTAATGTGGGCCATCTTCTTTTGACCTTCGTTGGCCCTCTGAATCAATAAGTCAAGGATGTACAAAATGCATGCATGAAGGTCCAGAGCAAAGTAGAACCAGTAATTAAGAAATAGCATAGGGGTAAATACCTACAAACATTTCCAAATAAGCAACATTCTTCAAAGTGCGGTCCAACACAATACAATAGATGCCCTACAAATACGTTACCAAGGTGTTATCCATGATGTTATAGCCCATTTTATCTGGCCATAGTTCATTTATCAAATTGTCCACATTGTACTGCCTTATAGGTTTTAAAAGTTTTACCATGTTTAAGGACCATGCAAAACTGTTACTACCATGTTTAGAGACGTTACTCTTGGGTTTAAGGATATTTACTGCTAGCTTTTAGGGATTGTCTTTTACTATTGATATTTAGGCCTTTTACTTTAAAGTTTAGATGTGTTACTATTATATTTAAAAAAATTTACTACTATGTTTAGGGATTTCACATAGCATACTTAGAGTTTTAGAACTCTTACTACTGAATTTAGAGACATTGCTAATAGGTTTAAAGAATTTTATCACTCAGCATTTTAGATCCTATGGTTTACTAATTTAGAACTTATTCCAAATTCAGGTTTAAAAGAAATCAACAATATCTAATGCATAACAGCAATCACCCAAAGCCAGTAAAAATTTGATATATACAACTCTAAATCCAGAGTCTTTCCATTGTGGTGTTTTATTGCCCAAATTCTCCTAACTAATAAAACCCATATATATTTGGAATTTGAAGTGAAAGCATATAAATCCTAACATTTTGGAGAGAATAAAATTGCAAACCTTATGAGTTGTTAAATGAGAAGGAGAGGTTCTGCTCACCATTGCATCCCACAGATTTGTAAAGCATACCAAGATAAAGAGAAGGAGAGGTCATGGCACGAGAGAAACACTATCGAATGAGAGCCCTTGCAAGCAAGGAAGAACCTGTTGAAGGCTAGATCTTGCACGTGAAGGATAAACTGTCGAAGGATAGGCATTTTTGTAACTCATCTGGTGAGAAACTATCCAAGGATTTTCAATAAATAATTGTAGGAGAAATCGTTGAAGGATAGGATAGAATATAGAGGGCTAAGAAGAAAGAGAACAATGTTTGGAAGGCAGTGGAGTGTTTGGATTCGAATGACTTGTTTAAGGTCCATCACATTTCATTTGGGCCCATAGAGTAATATTAATTTTTAAAATCCTTTATTATAATTTTTGTTGGTCTGAGTCCTCCTTTTTAATTTTTCTTATAAAAACTTATGTTTAAGTAGTTGTATTGCACATTAGTGATTACAAGGACATTTTTGTCTTTTTAAGTGAGATAAATAATTTTATGTGAGAAGTGAAAAAAAAATTAAGTGGATTACAAATTAATAGTATATAAAAATTGATGAAGATGTTTATGTCTATTATAAAAATTTTTGTATTAGTTTGGACAATTATTTTGACATTTCTCACTTTTAAGCCATCCGCGTTGCCCATCCCATTGTTCGTTATGTTTTGCCATGGTAGCCCACCGAATTCAGTCCCTCATCGAACGATCCAAAAGTGTTTCTCATCTTCTCCAACTTCACTCTATCCTCCTCAAATCCGCGCTCGATTATGATGACAACTTCGTTGGCCAGATTGTCTTATCCGCCTGCTCGATATCTGTAAATTATGCCAAATTGATATTCGAGAACATACCCCTTGTTCCACCACTTTTTGCTTGGAATTCTATAATTAAGGCATTTGCAAAGAGCTCAACTCCAGTTGAATCAGTCAAACTTTTTGGTCAGTTGCGAAGGTTTGGACTCCAACCTAACAATTTTACATACCCTTTTGTCCTTAAAGCTTGTGGTCGCTGTTCATTGGTTAGACAAGGTGAGATGGTGCATTCTTTGACTTTGAAGACGGCTTTTGATTCTGATCAGTACATTGGCAATACGCTGTTGAAGATGTACGTTGACTGTGACTTAATTGAGTTTGCAAGACAGGCGTTTGATGAAATGGCTGTTAGAGATGTGGTCTCCTGGAGTTCCATGATTGCTGCATATATCGTCTGGTAAGTTGGTGAACCTGTCAGATGCTTAAATTATATAATTCTTTGGAATGAATAAATAGTTTACATGAATGTACACCATGTGGCTTTGAGATGTTTAAAAGTAATAAGTTATTGTTTGAGTATCATGTGTTTTTGGTCATCCTGCAGTCCATTTGCTAACAACCTTCTATCTATATGAATATTTGATAGGGTGCTATTTTTCTTTCTGTCGGATAACTTTAGTTCAAGCATGTTTGTCTAATATTTTTCTTTACTACCTGTCTTGGTTTTGTTAGAGTTCTGAGCAGCTGCGTTGGTGTTTCAAATGGCCTTGAATGGGTGAAAGTAAGAGGCATCAGTTGTTTGTGATGTAAATTATTGGCCTAATGTTAAAGGTGGCTTAGGTCTTAATAATTGTTGAGACATGGTGGTGTTCTGGGCCTTTTACTTACATTGGCTACTTATCTTTCCATGTCTTATGTTTATTCTAATAGCATCCTTCCATGTTATAGGTATAATTACACATCGAGCAGCTGGGCCTGGCCCAATTCTTCTCTTTCTCCTACTGTAGACCTTGGGCTGACCATGAGTGGGTTTATCAGAAACATAATTATAATTTACCTTGATCCCTATCAATTTTCCTACATCAATCCCTTCACATTATTTGTATAAATACATATATAGTGGTCAAACTTAAGTGGTTTAGAGCTTTCACTTAAACTTACTCTCTTTTCTTTGTCCCTCCAATTTCTTACTCTACTACTAGTATCTAAGAACACTGCCCTAGTGGGGAAATGGTTATGAACTTTATTGTGTTTTGCCTGAGCTGGATTTTCTATGTCAAGGTGATTGGAAGAAAATATGTTCTTCAGCACAATAGTTGGATGCTTGAGTTGAGGTCAGTGTCTTTGATCATAGACTTTGGAAAGTTATCTCTCAGTCTCAGCTGTACTCTTCCTTTCTTCTTTGCTAATAATCCTGGCTAGTACTTTCGCATTTGTTCTTCTTTGAGGTGTGTGTTAGGGGAGGGGGTGTTATTTTAATGATGATGTTCAATTATCAATTAATTTTCTTTGGCATCATTGTTTATCTTGTTTACATGATGCTCCAATTTTGTATATTTCAGTTATTCAAAAATCTCAATGACAGGGAAATCTGACGATTTTTCTAATTTTTGGAGTCTGTGATTTTGAACACCTTTCTAATGATTCTAATACTGGTTGGCTTCTTCATAAATCAGCATCTGTCACTTTTTCTTGTTTCTTTGATTGTGCTGCTTACATTCCATATCTACTGACTCTACTCATTTTCCTATTGACAAGTTTCTTTCAAGTTTAAGGCTTCTTCTTAAATTTAGGTGCTTGTTTGATTTGTCCTACATAATAGGTATTTCATTGATGGTGCTTTTTCCTCTTATGGGGAAATAAGCATGAGTTTTGATGCTGTCACAGGGTTTGGTTTATGTGATGTTGAACCAATAGGGAAACTCTCTGGGAATTCTTTGAACTCAACCCAGTAAAATTTTCCAGACCATGTTTATTCTTATTTCATATGTCTCAAACATTAGTGGCTAAATGTTAGGATAAAATTTTAGTAAATTAATTACCACAGTAGTTTTGTACTTGTACCATAACATTCAGCCAAGTATGATTTATGTTGAGTTAAACCAGAGGAAGGGCTAAAGAATGATATGCATAAGCAAGCTAATGATCATTTTCATTTTGTATTACGACGATCCTGATCAATGTATGACTAGCATTTTAGGTACTGTTTGGTACATAGGTGTTCAAGTTTCCCATGCACTTGAAAACTTATATATAAAAATATTGATCATGAGATATATAAAAATAAACCAGTATTCTAACATTATTTAGGACATGTACAACACATAAATTTTAAAATTTTTGTATTTGTTAAATCCAAGCATTTTATATATAGGTTTCCAAGTGTCTAGAAAATGAAAATTCACCCATCCCAAAGGCCATTGGTTTGGTTGAAAGTTAGGGTCAGGGAAGAGAGACATGGAGATGGTAGAAAAAAAAATTTTAGACTGTTAGATTGACTTATACCTTCTGATCATGTGGAAGCTCCTTCTAGTTCTCTACTAAGAATTTTTCATGTTGTCATACTAACAAAGGTTATTAACGTATCTGGATCAATGGTAATAATCTCTCAATTATCAAACAGAGCCGTTAATCCCTTTTCTGCCAGTGTGCCTCATTGGTAATTTCTTGACAATTGTGTATTCACTCAGTCATTCGCATCTATCTGTTTGCAGCAACTCTCCTTCAGATGCATTAAATGTATATCAAGAGATGAGGCTATCAAATGAAAAACCCAACTCAGTCACCTTGGTAAGCTTGCTTTCTGCTTGTACCCATCTGCTCAATATCAGTGAAGGGAAGTCCATTCATTCCTATATTATCAGAAATCACGTAGAACTGGACGTTGCTTTGGGTACAGCTCTGTTTGAGATGTATTCAAAGTGCGGACTAATTGAAAAAGCCCTTCAAATTTTCAATTCAATGCGTGGAAAGAACTTGCAGTCATGGACAATCATGATCTCTGCTCTTGCAAATCATGGACGTCATAAGGAAGCTATTTCTTTGTTCACCCAGATGAAAAATATCGGACTGCAACCTGATAGTCTATCATTTTCTGTGATTCTATCAGCCTGCAGCCACATGGGCCTTGTTTATAAAGGCAAAAAGTATTTTGAGCAGATGGTTGCTTTGTATAACATAAAGCCATCCATTGAGCACTATGGATGCATGGTTGATATGCTAGGAAGAGCGGGCTTGATCAAAGAAGCTTATCATGTCATCAAGAACATGCCCATGGAGCCTAATGATGTCATATTAAGGAGTTTTCTGGCTGGTTGCCGAAATCACAGTTGGTTTCCTAGTTTGGATGATAGGCTTCTATCTAAATTGGAGCCTGGATTGGGGCCAAACTACACACTTACTGCCAATGTTCTTTCCCTCTCTGGTTCAAGGGATGATGCCAATAAGTTGAGAGTAGCCATGAAACGGAAGGGTTTGAAGAAAATTCCTGGTTGTAGTTGGGTGGATGTGCCAAATTGTTCTATCAATAGACCTTGAGCAGCTTTGTGACTCGAGGAATAAGAGCCATCTTTCTATTTCTTTCCTTGGTTTACTAAAATATTAATTGCAAATAGAGGCATACTCAGCCACTGGCTTTAGCTGTTAGGAATCACCATAAATTGTAAATATAGATGAATTCAACTAAGTTTTCAATTCTGTTCTAGTGGGGATTATGCTGGAACTTCCAACTAACTTGTTCACGATTAGGACACCTTTTTCTTTGCATGAGTGGCATGTGAGAACAGGAAGCTATGCTAGAGAAGTCCTGTAACTTACTGCCGTTAAATATGTCCGAATTCTATACCGTAGCAAGGGGACTCTGCTATCATAATACTGATGAGTGAGGGCTCTTCAAAGTAACAATGCTCGCCGGAATATAAGATTATTCTGGATATTGGACAGCCAGAAGCATCTAAGTATGGCTTAACTATATATGAATCTTGATGCAGGAATATGTCGAAAGGGTGTATTTGGATCTAGTATTTTGAGGAGGTGATGAAAATTTTCATGTCATTTAAATTACCATACAATTGGTACTTTGGATTAATAGTGAAAGAACTTAAAAGACGTTAAGAGTAATTTAATGAAGTAAATTTTTGAGAAAATTATATTTAATTACCCTAATCTTTGTCTTCAATTACAGTGTCTCCTTATTTTTAAAAAAGTGCATTCAGTCTCCAATTTATTAACCTCATTGCAATAAGTCTTTTATTGTCTAAATTTAAAAATTTTAACCAAGTAAAGATACTAAATATTCTTCCAATTGTTTTATACGTTTTTTGCCCTCTTCGTTATCTTCTACACCTAATTTATTCATTACTTTCAAATTTTACAACCCCCCAAGCTTTTCAATCATAAGAGCCCAGAAAAATAATAAAGTGTAGTAACATAGTGCTCTTCACCAGGCATTTTGACTAGGCTGTTACATTGAAAAAAAAAATGTATCACTAAAATGTTTCGTCGCCAAAACTTATTTCTTATATATTTAAAGTTAAAAAAATAACTTATTTCTTATATATTTAAAGTTAAAAAAATATAATAAAAACGAGGAGTATCCTTCATATTTCTATTAAAAAAAAATTTTAAAAAGTTTTAATTATATGAAGAATAAATTTTGGTGGCCGAACATTTTAGTAATACGTTTTTTCCAATGTAGCAACCTAATAAAAAAAAATTCTTCCCCGTATAACAAAATAGATAATATGAATAACAGAGAAATTACAGTCCTGAAAATATCCAAACTTGCCAACCTTTTATAGTTTCAGAGGTATTCAAGACCCATGAGGAAGAGAGAAGCAAAACCCTCCATTTCTCCTTTCTTCGGCAACAAACTAACTTCGATCCTTTTATTGCCATTATAGCTATTCGAAACGCAACTAGCTTCTTGGGTAATTGAAATACCGTTTTTTGGGTCCTCCGGGATTGCATCCTGAGGATCAGTAGTGAATTTTCAAGAAAAAAGAGTGGAATTCAACGAAGGGCACTAGAAATATTCAACATTGCAAGGAAGGAGACAACTTCGAAGTAATAATAAAAATATTTTAATAATTTTACATACCTTATAAGTTTTAAATTTAGATAATTTGGACTTAATGCAATGACACTAATAAATCAGAAGGTGGATTGTTATTTTTTGGATTAAGAAAAACACCGCAGTATGAGAAAAAAAATCAAAGTGAATAAGTGCAGTTTTTTTTAATAATTTCTTTTATTGAAAATAAATAGTTTTAAACATCTATTAAAATAGTTGGCATATATGAAATTCTTTGCCTCCTCTTCTCCACTTGAAAAATCCACCTTGGGATCCTTTCCATTTCTATTCTATCAATTTCCTGTCAATTTCTCTTAGATGAACTGTTATTTTTCATCCAAGGCTCTCTTCTTGTCACATTCCACTTTTGGAAATTGTTTCCAAAGTTGAAAACAACCAAAACGCATCATTTTATTAAATGAAATGATGCATTTAAGTAGCCAAAATTATCTTTTGAAGATCATATTAAATCAACTTCCAACATTGGAAACTGAAAAATTGACAAAAAACAAAGAGGATTCCAGTTCTTAAAATTCAAGTGGAAATCCAATTCTTCTAACCATTTGTAATGATAAAAAATATTGTTGAAATTTCATAAAAATTAATAAACTTAAAATTTTAATTTTTTTTAATAATATGAGATACAAAAATGATAACATATTATGTCTTTTGACATAATAAATATTTCCAAATATCTTACATATGTTGGATATTTTAAAATTTTAAATTAATAATAAAATGATCCTCATTTTTCACTTATTTATGTGTCTGCCATTGACAATTTTTATAAATTAAATAATTGTGGTAGGAAGTTATGTGTGTGTATATATATAATTATAATTTTTTTTACAAAAAGATTATGTATTATAATTTATAATCTTGGGCCCCTTTAAAAAAAAAAAATCTAGCTCTGCTCCTGTACATGATATATGAGTTGATTGTATGAATTTTGTTGGGAGAATTATTAGCTTTAACAACGCACTGCAACAACTCCTATGGGGCTCTTTAACGTTTTTTCTATTAAGATTTGACGACGTCTCCTCTACAACTGCCTTTTTGTTCTTTCTTTCTTGTTCTTTTCTCCCTAAATAAATAAACGACGTCAAACTCATTTAAAATAACAAAAAACAAACGGACAAAAAAAATAGAAATAAATAAATAAATAAAACAAACATCTCAGAAAGATATAAAAAGATCCCAACATTCATTTAAAAAAAAAAAACAAATGAACACAAAATAAGAAAATAGAGAATTTAGTTACTTTTATAGTAATTAAAAGGAAAAATATAAAAGGTCATTTTGGACTTTGGTTCCTTATAAATAATTTTTTAAGCTATAAAAATTAAAAATTAGATATCTAAATTTTTACATTATAAAAAATTACGAATGAATTTTTTGAGGTTGCATTCGTTTGAAGTGTAACGAGGTCTCTCACATGTTTTTTTAATATATTTTAAAAGTAAAATTTATTTATGAGAAATTTCACCAATTTTAAAAATAAATAACTTCAGACCATGATGAAATTAGGCCCATTTGAACAGACCTTTTCAGTATAGTGATCGCCAAAGCTGATGGATTTGGTATTGCACAGCAAAGTGTTATGTAGTACTAACATCATCAGAACAAAAATAAAAAAATAAAAAAAATCTGACCCTCCTATACGAAGGGTTAGGATCTGTGCAGCTACGCAACAAAAAAACCAGACGCGACCACCAAACTGGCATATGGAAAGTCTAAAAGGTGGCAAGTGAGTTAACGCATTATGAGAAAATTAGACAAAAGCCCCCATTTTCAGAATGTGAAAATTTAGGATCTAAATTTTCAGTTTTAAAAATTCAGAATTTTTTTTTTGGCATACACGAGGGGGCGAAGCCTAGCACCAGAAATAGGAAAATTCAGAAATTATTTACAAGTAACTTAAATTTAAAATTTTTTTTTTAAAAGAAACAATTTTTTCCTAGTTAAAATTATATGTTATGGCTCAATATCACTCGCTGGACGCTTTCTCTGAACAAATGTGATGGGAGTTCTCCATGTACACGAGTTTGATCCATATTCCACTTTTCTCCATTCTCTATTTCTAAGGTATGACAAGAAAAAAGTTTTAGAAAAAATTGTGGATATAATTCTTTTACTTAATTTGTGTAATATTTATTATATTTTTTATTTAATTTATTAAATTATTTTTTAAAAAATAAAAATAAAATAATTATTTTTTATCTCATATATTTTTATTTATTTATATTTTACATTCTCTTTCTCATTACATTCTTTAACGAAATATAAGCTCTGAGAGATTGTAAATTAAGTTTATAAAAGATTAATGCAACACTGACATACTTATATCTCTTCAATATTATAAGGTGTCTTCCACCTTGTCACACGGCCATTTATTAGGCACAGACTATGATGATGTTGGGAGTCCACATGCGATGCCCTAATTGCTAATACAAGTTGGGAAAAAGTTTTGAAGGTGACTTGAAACTCGAGAGCACCATGTAAAAATGGCTATGGTCACTCAACCTAGGTGAAGGTAATCTTCAACTCATGATCCCTAGTTTGGGTTCAGATGATACCTATAAAAGATAGTCTCTGGCTATTATCTCTCACACTTGCTTCAAAATAGGTAAATTAATAATCTAAAATTTATTCTATAGAAAACAATATCTTAGGTTTTTCAACGTCATCATATATAAATGGGACCCATTTGTAATCCCCTTAAGTAGCCCATTGATTGCGGATTGTCTTTATTCCACGCGTGAACTTAAGGTCATTTTCTGTAATTTCAAGCTCTTCGTTTCATTCAGTAAATTTTGGATCTTTCGATTGTGTTTGGATAACATTTGGCGAAAATAATTTTTGATAAAAAACAATTATCAGAATAAAAGTTTTGATTGTGTGGATAAAAATTTTAATTTAAAAAAATTATGCTTCAAAAATTTTAACTATGAAGATAAAAATTTTAATTGTGAGAGGAAAAATTTATTGAAAAAAGCCTTAAATTTTAAATAATTTTAAAAGTTCAATGCATCAAAAATTTATTTTCAAAGTTAAAATTTTTTATCTTTACAACTAAAATTTTTGATCCCTTTACAATTTTTTTTTTTGCACTAAATGCCACCCGAACATGATCAGGCAGCTCAAAATTTGTTGAATGAATTAAACGGCTTAAAATTTTTGAAAATGACCTCCAATTCACACATGAAATGAGGAAAATCCATTTACTAGTTATTCATCCTCAAGCATGACTCTTTCAACCATTGTTTATAAAATCATCACAGAACGGTTAAACTGTGGGGTGTTAATAATTGAGCACAGTAACCTAAGCCTCAAATCAAAACAAGGGAACAACGTTAATTTGAATCCTTGTTTGGCATTTGACATAGGAAAACTAGAACACCCAATCTCAATAATCCAAAAATTGCTTTTGGGGAGGAGGGACAAGCAAAGAACCAACATTTCATACATGACTTTCGTTTTCAAATACCTTAATGTCCTCATCAGTCATCATCTCTCATTATATTTTATAAATATTAAGAAAAATAATCATTGTTTAGACAACCAACTTTTGTTGCAATTGATACTAACAAATATAAACCTCTTTTATTAATTATAGTTAAGAAATTCGCTATGAAACGGCCCGTTCATCAAGGATGATATTTCATAAATATTAATTATGTGTGAAGATCATCACCAAATATATTTCACAAGAAATACATATTTATTGATATTTGATTAAATCAAAGAAAATCAACCCGGAATATTATACCAATTGGCGTGCAAGAAGAGTTATGGTCTGCCGCATTCTTTATTCACAAATTCATATCTGCAAGGCACCAATGAAAATTTTATATACTGACGAAAAAGACGGTTAACCAAAAAACAATACTATCTTTGTTATAGCAGATGATTCTCCTATCGCATAGGGGAATTAACAAGGCAAAGCAAAAACAAATTTTTTTTAAAGCGTCTTAGTCTTAGGAAAATCGAACAATTCAATTTCTGGGTCCATACGCTATGTGACATATTGCATCAAATTAAATAAACATTACATTAATTAGAAAAAAGATTTCTGAGGTAAGCAAGACATGCGCTTTACCAGATTTATGCGAAACTAATAATGTGCATGGCATTGGTAGGCCAACAAATGAGGCACTTCGAAGGCATATGGAATGGACAGAGACGGCTTTTCTTTAGGGTGGTCACCTACTTTTAGAGGGTTTAATTTTTTGATTAGATTACTTTAAAATATGTGTGTATAATAATAATAAATTATTTTAAACATTTAAAAAAAAATAACTATAAGAGAATTTAACCCTTTTGAAAAATTAAGTTCCATAATATTACCTTTCGTATGTATTCTGAAAATGAGGTTTCATGATTGCTTGATTGCGTCAGAAAGATGATTGTTACTGGGCTAGATTGCTCTGGGTAAAATGAGGTACTCTTAAATTTTTCTAATTTCGTCTTGTAATTTATTGAAGCTTCTTTGACAGGAGGAAAGAAAGGGAGAAAAAAAAATCTTTTGTAATGTTTATTATATTTTTATAATAATTATTTAATAGTATTTATTTTATGACATAAATTTTTTAAAATAAAAATAAAAGACATTTTTTTATTCTTAAAATTATCTTTTTACTTATACTTTTTATTTTTATTCTTAATCTTTTATATACCAAATATGCTGTTGGCAAATAATGGTTATTACAACTTTAATTTACCATTATATTTTTCCTAAGAGAAGGTGAACTAGCAAGTTATTATAGTGCAAGGTTGTTAGGAATAGGATAGTACAATGTGTGTGTTTTTAATATGACAATCACAGTGAGATGTGTATATATATATATATATATATATATATATTTACAAAGTTAATAAATTTTAAAAAATTTAAAGTGCTATGAGTTTGTGATATATTGGTGATGAAGCAAATATGTGCAAGTTTTGATCTGCACTGGATGAGATTATATAACATTTATACGGATTTGCATTATTTATGGTGAAGAGCACAACAGCATTTGTTGTATCTAAACTTGTCCCTTCTATTGTTTTTATTATTTTTTTTGGGGGGGAAAGTATCCTTGTTATGACAGTATGGTGTTATTACAGCAAAGAATGTTTTTTCAGTTTATACATCATAATTTAACCTATCCATATGAGTTGGCTAGCTAATCTTACACACATTAAGAATGATTAAACTGTCTTTCAGGGGAGCTTGTAGTAAATCCTCCAAGATAACTTATTTTTTAGAGACTCAATTCACATAATTCACTATCTCACTTTATCTCTAATTCTCTTTAGGATATTTGGTCTTCGTGAATTACCCTTGTCCTGATCCCGTACTAACTTGGATTTCAGAGTGTGTGAAAGAACCCTACACTCTCTCATGATGTTAACCTTGTATTGTTTTGCAAGACTCACGCAACAAATATTGACTCTATATAGTCAAAAATTAAACAATCCAATTTTTATTTATCAAAGATCTTCCTACAGAACAGGTTAATAATACATAAATTAAAAGAAAATCGAAATCCTTTTTCTGTAAGTGGAAATGGATGCTTTCAGTTTTAGAGAAAAATAGATAAAATGTGTATGGGATAACGAAATCATAAGTGAGGAAAACTAAAGAAATAATTGATACATATGGGAGATTTTCTTATCCTTCCTTCCAAAGAGTTCGTTATACTTTTCTTTGTTAAGGATTGCTGCTAATATATATATATATATATGATGTTAATCTTTTCTTTGCCTTGTGATTCTTCTTCATATTTTAATTATTCTCATTTTCCACTCCAAGTTCAATATGCAGTGGAAAGTATATTATTTCGGTGTCGCTTAATTTCAAGGACGCCAGATTATTTAATATTGTGTAATGTTGACGTGGAAAGTATATTACGAACCATCTAAATATTTCAAAGTTCATTATAATTAATAGACTTTGAATTAGTCAAACATGTAGAAGTTTGCTTTCCACATTTCCAAACTTTTAATGCGTCATTCAGCCTGCAATAGGAGAAGGTCCAACTGTCCAAGATTCAGCTTGCAATAATTATTTTCTGAAAACCAAATGGGAGTCGTTGGTCCGGAGAAGGGAAATCACAATTACTATATTAGATAAATCAAAATGAATTTAATTAAGAATTTTAGTTTAACAAATTAAAATTGTGAAGATATCAATATATGCTTCCATTGATATGTACATAATATATAATTTGGGAGAAAAAAAATCAGCATTTGTCAATATCAACATTTTTAAAATTAGATTGATTATTGAATTAATAAAGACATTAATTTTATAATTTATTGATTTGATTATTGATTAAACTGTACTTAAATGAATAGCAATTAAATATATTTATATGCATATATATTAAAAAATTAATATAATAAATAAAATAGGTAGTCTAATTAATATATTGTTGACCCCATTTTTCCGTACTTTGTTTTCCACCATTAAATGGTTACCCATTTAAAATAATTTCTTGTTTTAATTTGAAAAGTAAAAAAAAGAGGTTGGACTAAAGGGTTTTATTTGAAGAGTAAGAGTCTGACATTGATCTTTGTATCTACGCAGCAAACGTTGTCGTTTTCCTTGTTCAGTTACCTCCATCTCAAAATTCACACCGTAACGTGCACTCACAGTTGGTGCCGTTGAAACACTGCAAGATCTTTATCTAGTGGACTTTAGGAGACACTAAGTTCATAAATCAATCCATGTGAAGCTTCATGAGAGTGACATTTTGCGGAGCGTTGAGGAGTTGAAACAGAAGCTTTTGCTTTTGCTTTTGCATGTGACACTGGAACTAGCTAGAGTCAGCAAACAAACAAGACGTTACCCCTGGGATAGGGTGGGTTGAGAAGCTCATGTTTTAAGTTTTTTTCTTTTTTAAATCAAATGACCTGTTCGATTATTTGGTTTTAATTGATTATTCAATAATAATTAGTTTAGTTAATTTTTAATCGATTTTTTAAAAGGTTAATTTTAAGAATTAATTGAATTGAATTTATAGCTGATTTATTAGTTTTTTAATTTGATTAATTAGTTTAATCTAATTTTTAAGACTATAATTAATGAGCTTGACTTCCCTGCAGTGAGAGGCGAGAACAGTCAAATATTTTGATTTTTTTATTTTGTTTATTTTTTTTAATTTTAAAAAAGTATTAATTTTCTCACATTTAAGAAGATTGGATCTTCTCCGGCCACTGTGACTGGAGTGGATCCAAAATCATAATTAATATATTTTGCTGTTATATTGTGTGTGTGTGTGTGTTTTTTTCCCTAAAGAACAAGGTTAGTCCCAGTCATATCTATTGTACGAATGCTAGCCACTAGGCCACTGGATAAGATATTTGCTACAATAATATGGTATGGCTTTTATTTGTGCCAAACATACAGCGTATACCATGATTATTATGTTTAAGAATAGCGTTATTTTGGTGGATTTGAGAAGGATTTGACTCAGGTTTATTTTTATACTAATGAAGTATTAAATATATAAAATTATTTTTGTTTATATTTTATTATGTAATTTACTTTAATTTTTGGTAATAAATGTATATTACGATTAAAGTTTGAATAAAAATTATTTATTTATTAAAATATAAATAAAAATAATACTAAAATTTTCAATATTACAAAAATATTCAGAGATTATTTACCCTCATTTGCGAGAAGACATGGTCAAGGCTCAATTCGTCAAACATTCATTGAGTACATGACTAAATGGAAAATAACAATTGTCTACTTTAATATAAGAAAAGTTATAGTTAAAAATTTTAGATTAAAAATATTTATATTAAAAAAATTAAATTACTTAGAAAAATTATAATTTAGGATTTCAAGTCAAAATATTTTGGTCTTTAAGTTCTTTAAATTTTAAAAATTTTTAATATAAATATTATTAGCTATAATTTTTCTTTTAATATTTTGCTCCCACTCTTCCCCTCCTATTTAGCAATTTCGGGAAGGCTATTCATTAAAGGACTAGCTAGTTTTAGTCTTCGTTAAATTTTGAGCAATTTTGGTGTAATTAAATATTAATTTGCTAAATGTAATTTCACTTAATTTTTAACTTGATTTTCATATTTTATTTCTATTTAATGTGTCCTCACAATTTTAGATGTTTCTGATTTAGTTCCTCAAGTCAATTTCGTATTGTCATGATATTGTTTATCAAGTGTTGACATGGTAAATATATACCTTACTTGGTACTACGTTAGTTCTACATGCATTTCCTTTCCTCCACATTTTATCCTCATAGTTTTAATGATTTTTTAATTTAATCCTTACTTTTTTTTTTTGCAATTGAATTACTAAAATTTTAAATAATTTATCAATTTGTTCTTGCTGTCAGGATTCCACTATAACCATGAAAAATATATCCATTTGACTAATTAAACCTTTATCAAACATTAAATGGAGCTTATGTGTAAATTTTCCAATTTTATCACCAAATTAGACATGGCAAGTGATGTCTACTTTAAATGGCAACCAAATTGCTTTTAAAAAATGTGATCTAGCTTTGACTCTTCTTTACTGCCATAATATTTACTGACTTTGACTTTGACTCTTTTATGTGGCTACATTTTAAAGATAGATTGACCTTAACAAAATTTAATTTTTTTATAAAAATTATCATTAGTACTTTTCAAAGTTACTACTCATATTTTTTTAAGTTATAAATTAGTCTTTTTGATATTATAAGAATATTTTGAATCTATCATTAATCAATTGAATATTAAATATGTAATTAACATGATAAAACCTTTATATTAAACTAATCCATTGAACATGATTATGTCTCACTAATTATAAAGTCCATCTTTTTGGCACCCTAAGATAAAGATAAAAGAACTGAACAAATTGATACCTTTTTTCCTATCATAAATAATATAATTGTATCTACACTTATAGTTATAGCTTGTTTAGTATCTAAATGTAAAAGGGAATAGAAAAGAAAAAAATTAATATAATGTCTATTATGTTATTATTATAATTATTTAATAATATTTGTCTTTATTATTATTATTTTTTAAATAATAATATAAAAATTATTCCTCATTCATTTTATTTGCTTTTTTTCTTTTCATTTCTATTTTTATATCAACATTTTGTATGCCAAAAAGCATTTAAATTTCCATTAAATGGATATTTGGGAGAAGTGGAGAGTTGGGTGATAATTTTTTTTAAATGTTTGATGTCTAAGTATTTTATTTTAATTTATCAAAAGGTAAAATGCACTCTCTTTTTTAAACATGCTTAAATTATATAACTATTTCTTTGATTATGAAAAAATATATAAAACTTAAGTCAAAATTTGATTAAAATATCTTAGAGAATTATTTTTGTATTAAAATATGACTTATTAAAATTTTATTTTTAACTAAATTATTTCAACATTATTTATTTTGTGTTAAAAATTTTAAATTTAATTTATTTTAGATTAAAACTATTTATTTTCATATTAATTAAATACATATTAACTGTTTCTCATATTATTATAAATAATATATATAATTATTTTAGCTAAAATAAATATAAATATAATTTTTTTAAAAAAACTAATATAACGTAATTTTTTTTATTAGGACAAAAAGTATACTTTTTTAAAATATATATATATATATATATAATTTTAAGATTTTTTTAAAAAGAAAAAGTATAATTTTTTATAAAATTAAAATTATAAAAAACAAACACGCACGCAACTATGGACAATCGTCATGATAACTGTGCAGTCCGTGTGGTCTTCGATATTCCAGGAATACGAGGGGCATCTGCCCGAAATTCAATATAGTGGAAAGGAGTCTACGGTCATTTCATCCAAAAACCACCATTACGTGTAGCCCACGATTACCACCTCACCTCCAACACCACTTACGACTCACGAGTCACCCACTTAACTTACTTCCCTGCATCCCTGACACTGTAGCAACCTACGCTCTCCAAGTAATCCCTGCCACGTAATATCCTACGTGGCATTAACAGTCCCACACTCACAGTCGAACACCTCCCTTAAAAACCCCCATTCCCATACTCAAAAGCTATCTCGCCTTTTAACCGTAAGCTCGCTGGAGAAATGGCCATTCCGGCGAACCTAACTTCTCCGTCGATGAACAATGAACGTCTCTCCGATAACCGACGTCAGGTGTCCCACGAAAACCCCTGTCTAGAGGCCATCTTTTTCTGCACTCGCTTACTCTAGAAGTTATTCCATGCTTCTTCTCTGTGCCTGCAGGAAGGCATAGATTTCTCATTCGTACCTAAGTTTTGATGGAGTATTCCTTTTCGCTTCGGTGATGGGTTGTGATTTTTGACAGTAGAAATTGTGCCGATTGTTTGATTTTGTTTCTGTAGTTTTCTGCAGCTAATCGGAGTAGTATATGGTGAATGTTTTAGTTTTCTTGTTTTAGCGGCTTCTTCTTCAAGTTTTCTGGAAAGAGAGAAGAGTGTTACCAATTCGATTTAAATTCTGAGACTTGTCACCGTGAGACAGACTTTTTGAGCAAATTCAAATTCACTGAGTTCTGAAAATGGAGTAGAGCTAACAGAGAGAGAGAGAGCAAAAACTTAGTATAATTAGAAGGAGGAACCTGGTTTGATAGATCGTCTCTTGTAATTTTCTCAGCCATGCCTCCGACGAAGATCCAACCCATTGATATCGATTCCCAAAAGCTAAGGGAAGCGGTAGTTCGAAACGATTCGGCGAAGCCAGTGTTGAAGTCGCGGCTGAGAAGGCTGTTCGTCTTTGATCGGCAGTTTCCGAGCGTGTTGAGGAATTCCTCACCGGAGAAACCTATCGCTGGTGAAGCCCAGTCCAACAAAGATGGAGGAGGAAAGGAGTTCGAGCCGAGTTCGGTTTGCTTGGCGAAAATGGTGCAGAATTTCATCGAGGAGACAAACGAGAAGCAGCCACCGGTGGCGAAATACGGCCGTAATCGCTGCAATTGCTTCAACGGCAACAGCAATGACAGCTCCGATGAAGAACTCGACGTATTTGGTGGTTTCAGTGAATCAATCACCTCTGCATCATTCAGCGATGCCAGCGATGTGCTGAAGGTAAATGCCGCTAACAAATTATACATTCTCTTTTCCATTGCGAGATGAAATTACAAAACTTCAAGCTTAACTAGTGCAAAACTATCCCTACTTGAGATTTTCTTGCCGTCTCTCTGCAACCAAACAAAACAAAAAATCTTATTTAGCTTAAAGCTAATTGTATATAATTTGCAGAGTCTGATTCCTTGCACAAGTGTTGCCGAGAAGAACCTGTTAGCTGACACTGCGAAGATAGTTGAGAAGAACAACAATGTCTACAGAGCAAAAGACGATTTGAGAAATATCGTCACAGATGCCCTTTCATCTCTTGGCTACGATTCTTCTGTCTGTAAATCTAGATGGGATAAAACCCCATCTTACCCAGCTGGTACTCTTTCTTTCCATATTTTTCTTTTTCTCCAAAATTACACCCAAAAGAAAAAACGGAGTTAATAAAAATTATGGATGGCTTTATATTTTTGGAAATTATATATATATAATGTAATTTATTATTAAATATAAAATAAATATTGTCTTATTTTAATAAATATATTATTATAATCATATTCATTAATTATATAAAAATTAGACTAATTCTTTTAAAAATTATTAATTATTAAATAAATTAATATTTTAAGTGATTATTTAATAAAATTATGGTTTATGCCTATCATAATTAAAGAATATAATATTTTTAAAAAATTAAACTTAGATGTTGTTATTGTATCTTTATTATTAAATTTTTTAATTAAAATATAAAAAATATATTATTCTTTGTAATAATATAATAATTATATAGTTTAATTAAAAAAGTATATAATTCTTAATAAAAATTATAAGTATATCATATTATTAATAAAAAATTGTATATTTAAATATTTTAATTAAAAAATTAGATAATAAAAATACAGCTAACTCCATATAAATTTTGTTTGGGGTGAAAGTTCATATAAGTTTTTTCTTAAAATCATTGCTCAATAAAAATAGATGATAAAGAGAGAAAAAAATAAAAATAAAAATCTCGTTGTTTCTCAGGTGAATATGAATACATCGATGTGATTGTAGAAGGGGCGAGGTTGTTAGTTGATATCGATTTCCGATCAGAGTTCGAGATAGCTCGATCGACAGGGAGCTACAAGGCCATGCTTCAATCGCTGCCATCCATTTTTGTCGGGAAATCGGAACGGCTTGGTCAAATAGTGTCGATCGTATCGGAAGCGGCGAAGCAGAACCTAAAGAAGAAAGGAATGTACTTTCCACCATGGAGGAAGGCGGAATATATGCGAGCCAAGTGGCTCTCTACCTACATCAGGGTAAAGCAAAACGGCGTCGTTTTGGAAAGCCGGACCTTGGTGAAGGGGAACGACGACGTTGAGTGTTTGGCGACGGAGAGCGATTATGGTGAGTTGGAGCTGATTTTCGGCGAGAAAGCAATATCGGCGAAGGAGGCGGAGGCTGATTTCGGTGAAGAGAAGCCCAAGCCAGTGGCAGCGGCGCCGACGTGGAAACCACCGGCGATCAAACCGAAGAGTGTTGAAAGGGGAGCAAAGGTCGTCACCGGATTAGCCTCTCTTCTCAAAGAGAAACTGTAGAAACAAATTTTGTTGCATTCTTTCTCTTTTTTAATTAATCCTTAATTTAAAAAAAAATTTAACCAGAATTCGGATAAATCTATTTTTATTTTACCCTTTCTAAATCAAAGAAAACAAATCAACCCATATGAGTTTTATCATCAAAACTGAAAACATCAATAAAAAAAATATTAGAACAATACGTATGTTTCAAAAATTTTTAGTGTAAAACAATATATATATATATATATATATATAAGTAATTTAAAAAAAAATATGGAGAGTTTAGATTTATAAAAGTGGAGTCTTTGATCATTACCTCTTAAGATATATGTATAATTATAAAATTATTTATTATGAATTTTAAAATAATTGCATCAATTTTGAAACAATCGGAGAGGTAGAAGCTTGAATGGTTTGTAGTAACATGTAAGTGAATCACCTGGGAGTAAAGTATAATCTCCCTAGTAGGGGCTTGATTCGAGGCAATGAAGAGAAGAATTACAACGCTACAATCTTTTCAAAGAGACCATTCTGAATCTTTTGTTGTGTTTCTAGTAAAAGATATTGTGCCTCCAAAGAGGGGATGTTTTATTTTATTTCATTTTAAATTTGTTTTTAAAAAGCTTGGATCTCTTGCACAATAAAAATATTGCACAGTAATAAAAAACCTAAACTGTAAAAAGAGAGAGGAGGATGAAACTTTCCATTCTTATTATTACATTTTCAAGAGCATGAGAAAACAATGGCTGATTACATATCACCTATTTCCTTCCTCCACAAATTTAATTATTTATTGTTGCTTTTATTCAAAATAAAAACCAACTGGATTACATGACAGCTTTTTGTTTTGTGCCCGTTAAATACAAAATAGTAGTGGCAAATGAGATACATTACTGAATATCGTAATGTAGAATTGACGGATCAAGGTTTTTAAAAATTTTTGAGAAATTTATAGTGTAATTATTATTATTTTTTCTTCTATCGTAGCCGTCTAAAGTAATAAATTTCACATCTATGATCAATGTTGAATCGCCTGAGCATTTTCATTTACAAACTGAAAATAACCTTTTAACTTTGTACCCATCGTCATCTTTGTTCTCTCTAAAAATACTATTCCATAAATGCAAAGCAATAAGTTTCGCAGCTTGTTTGGTATCAAGAAAGAAACAAAAATATAAACCGATTCTATCGGCCAAACGTGTATGGTAGCCAAAATGGATTTCCTAAGTTAGAAAAGATTCAACCTCTGCTTTCTATGGGATATGTGTGCCAACGGAGAAGCTTTCTGGAGCCAAAATGTTGCTTTTGTCCATTTTGCCTTGACCTCTTTCAACTTCGTCAATGGAAGCAAACTAGCTATTTAAGGGAAGTTCGGAATGGCAGATTCACCCTTTATGCTTGAAGTCATAGCATTGTGGGCTTGAGCTACCATTTTTGGAGTAGTGAAAGTGTCGAGCTAGATTCGTGAGGAAGAAGATAATGGGTGCTTGTTAGAAGGGTCTCTAGGTCTCTTGGCTCTTTTAGTGCTTTGTTTTTTGTTTTGAGACTCAGTTTTCAGGGTGTTGGAATTGGGGATTTGATCATTCAAATTAGAAAAAAGGGTGAAGGTGTTGCAGAAGAAGAAGAGCATTTGGACATCATGGTATGATGGGTGCTTGTTAGAAGGGTTGTTCTTTGCTTTGAGACAAAGTAAGAAGAAAATGAAGTAGTCAAAGGGAAGAAGGAGAAGAAGGCAGAGAGAAGAAAGAGAATCAAGCAGGGCAACAATTATTTTTAAGAAGGGTATTTTAGTTTTTTGTTGTTACTTACTTTCTATTTTTATATTATTTTTATTTTACTAAATATACAAATAGAAAGATATTTTTTTTTTCTCTTTTTATGTCATTGTTAAATATAATTGATTCTATTTTATTTCATTTAATATTCTCTTTTCATTTTCATTAAAGAAAATTTTGTGTACTAAACGTGTTCAAGATTCTCTTGTTAGATTGGGAAGTATTTTGGGTTGCAAGTTTGGAATCTTACGAGACCAACTTTTAGGTCTCCATAGAGCTTAGACTTTTAGAAATCATCTTGAATTGCTACTAAAATTTCAATTTCGAAGTGCAATTTTTCATGGTGAATTTTCATTCAATTTGCAGTCGAAGAAATAAAATTGAATTCCTTTGTATAGGGAGCGGTTTCGAGGATACGACATGAAAAATTAATTTTGGAATTTAACGAATTATTTTGCTAATTTGGTTGATAGAGTTATAGCGGAGAGAACTTACAAGCAATGTTAAAGGGAGCAAAACTCTGCTTTTCACCTCTGATGTTTAAATTAAAAGAATTTTTAAGAGTAATTTGACAAAATAACAATAAGGTTCAAGTAAGCATACTTACATTGAAGGTAGTCTTTCTATTTATGAACGAGATAGTAGCTATCTGTACAAGTGATTGAAAGTGATCCAATGGTTTTATGCTCCACTAGGCCTATATCCGAGAAATGTGACACCTTGTGACTAATGACCAATCGTGGGAAAAGGACCAGTTGTTAAAGTTCTCTTGATGGTGATGAGAATTTAGAGGTAATTATGAATTCAAAGTGGCTGACTAGAAATTAAGCTAGGTCCAACACTTGATTTATTACTACAATTTGCAGTTTCAAAATGTTCCTTCAATTACCCATCATTCTCGGATTACTTTGGGCATGAATATGACTACTTAATTCAAACTTTATTGTTTCAAGGAAAAGAGCATAGAATCCAAGTAGTGAGCAGTGAAAGTCTCCTAGGTATGGGGAATTTACACAAAATAAAATGAACAACGATCAAAATCTATATCATTCTTCTCTGTCACTGTACATTTCTGTGCATTTTTGGAGTGTCCTATTTTGAGAGAGGGTAAAGATGATAGTTGGCAGAAAGTTAACGGGTAACTTTTAGCATAAAAACGAAAATGCTCGAGTAACTCAACGTCAATCATAGATATGAAATCTATTACTTTAGATGGTTGAGATGAAAAATATATATATAAAAGTTACACTGCAAATTTCGTTAAAAAATTAAAGAACTTTTATCTAAAAAGCTCAAGATAATGCCATTGCAATCGAACTACAAGTGGTGATTATCAAATGGATCAAGAATGAAAAAGCGAAGAGAGAAAACCTTGGAACAAAAAAGAGGATTTTGTGAGAAAGAAAAAGAAATATGAAATTGAACCTCACCCGTGTGAGCCTCGCCCCCATATCTCTTTTTTTTTTTTTTAACAAATTTTCTTATGAATGGAAGAAGATCTACAAACAAAACTGTGTTTTTTGCTTTCATTTTTACGAGGTCTAGTTTAGAGTAAGACTATTTATCTTAAATAATAGTGCCCTTTTAAGGATGATTGTTGGCCAATGGAGACAATACAATAAAGTACCGTTGCATCTCATGTTGTAATAAGATGACAAACACAGTTTAAATTAGTCTTACATGGTTAGTGATAGAAATAGGATTGGAGTACCTAACAAAAATAGACTTACAACTAGCAGTAATTTCTGCAAATTCAGGGGTTATTAAAAAAATGTAAGTCCCACAAATAAAAAATAAAACAAAAAAATTTGGAAAAATTCAAAAAAAATGTATGAATAAATGGTATAACACAGTACATGAACAGTATACTAACAAATCGCTATAAACAATATTATAAATAGTGACAAATTAACAGTGCGCAGATCCACAGGTTTTATATATATAAAAGAGATAAAAGAAATTGTGATCTGATATGTTAAATAAGACTAATAAAGTATAAAATTAATAATTATACCCAGGGAGGGGAGTAGATGTGTAATCATTTTCATAAAAAAAAATTGTTAAAATATTATGCTAGCAACTAGAACAGCAGCGGAATGGAAACCAAATTAATTTAGCTTTATAACGGAATAACCAATGTGTAAACCGGAAGTCAGTATAACTTGATAACAATTATGTCTCCAAACAGCAACAAATAGACCCAAAAACTAAAATCTTCTCTTCTCTTAAATATGCAATGTAGTAAATGATGCAATAATAGTAGAGTTAGGGGAAAAGAAAACCAACAAAACATATGATTTTGGTTTTAGTCCCACAATGATTTATGCCTAATTCCTTCATTACTAGATTTGATCATGAGTGAACTTATTTAAAAATTGATCAGGCCTTAACTGGTACGTAACAATTTTGGGTAGGCTTAAACTCGAGCCCCGCCTAACTACTGTTTTTTTTTTGGGGGGGGGGGGGGGGGGGGTCAAAATAATGTTACCTTAATTCCTTGATTACTTTTCTAGTAATTAATTATATATAACATTACTACATTTACTTTGCAGAATCTACCTAGCTATAGTGCCAGCACTTAGCAATGACCTTAGGCATTGCCTAACACGGATTGGGGCATGCCCTCTAGCAGGCAAGACAGTGGTGGAATACTTAGTCTGCAGTTCTCCATAAGCATTCCAGCAAGAAGGATCCAGAACCATGAGACAGTCACTGCAGGCAAAATGCATAGATTTGTTTTGCATCTTAAAGGAGAAAGGATATCAAAATTTTAAATAAATTATTAAATAAAAAATATAAATAATTATATACATAATACAAACCTAGCCAAACTCTAAAAAAGCCTAACTCTTAACTCATTTTCTTTATCGGTTTTTTTTTAAATAGATCCATTTTTTTGTTAAATTTTATTCTTTAGAATATATTTTGGCTGCAGGCTTCTTGATGCATGATTAAGTCTACTAGTCACACAAGAAACTTTTATTCATCAACAAGCTTGTTTTACACCCACCTACAAGAGACTCTTAACAGCTAGGGTAGGATTTGAACGTACTGAGAATTTGGGAACAAATTTTAATCAGCGGTCTTCATTACTTATGGTTAGGAAATTCAATCGCAAAAATGAAAAAAAATTAGTGATTTTAATTCATATTTGGGGAAACAATGAGTCACATAACCTTCACGTGCGAAGATCATTAAATATTCTACGAAATTAATTATAAAGTAGCCAAGTGCTAATGAGATAAATTAGAGTTTAACACATTGCAAGTTTTCAAGCTACATGGTAGCACAATGTAAACGTCAAATCACAAGCTAAGAAATTGTATTTTGCCCCAAAAAATTAATGGTTAATTCTTAATGAATTTGTTGAATTATCTTAGAGTTCTAATTTTTTTTTTAATGCGTAAAATTGACAGTGTTTGGCTTGTGCCAAACCAAAATATTCATAAACGAAAATCAATCTACGCGACCCTTTGAAAGATCAATCAATAACTTAAATAAGACAAATCATTCAATAACTGTTCAACTGGTGCAACAATTTTATCCACACTCTTGGAATTTAAACTCACTGGTACAAGACCATAGAAACAGTGAATTAATCATCTACTCTATATTTTTGCATAGCGTATAAGGTAAACTAGGAGCCAATGGTTGCCACCTTGGGAACATGAACAGGAAACTCATGAATCTCATCCATCCAAGGATTCTTCTCCTTGGCTGGATTAATTGTCCTCAAGGCACGCCACACAGCACTATTACACTTAAACCCAGACCCAAATGCAATCTGCCATGTCCTATCACCCTTCCTGATCCTCCCCTTAGCCTCAGTGTATGCCAATTCATACCACAACGAACTGCTAGAAGTGTTCCCAAACCTATACAGTGTCATCCTCGATGGCTCCATGTGCCAATCACTGAGCTCCAGGTTTTTCTCTAACTCATCCAAAACCGCTCTTCCTCCAGCATGAATACAAAAGTGCTCAAAAGCCAGCTTGAAATCTGGAATGTAGGGCTTGACCTTCATCTTCAGCACTTTTCTTGCAACCAAAGTAACAAAGAATAAAAGCTGCTCTGACATGGGAAGGACTAGTGGACCAAGTGTGGTGATGTTGGCTTTAAGGGCTTCTCCTGCCACAGCCATGAGCTCTTTAGAGAGAGAAACGCCAATCGTTTTGGTATCATCTTCTTGTTGGAAGACGCAGCCATATGATTTGTCTTCTGCACCTTTGTGGGTACGCACTGTGTGAAGCAGTTGGTACTTGGCACTGCGGCGATCAGATGAACGGTTGGATAGCAGAATTGCAGCTCCACCCACTCGGAAGAGGCAATTTGAGACGAGCATAGAGCGGTTGTTGCCGAAATACCAGTTCAGAGTTATGTTCTCCATGCTTACCACCAGGGCATAAGAGTTGGGATGCACCTACATGTACGTGCGTATATGTCAAAAGTTAGCTTAGACAACTCTGTACGAGAACAAATTTGACCCAGTTATTGTTTCAATCGAAAGGGAAACTAATAAAACCTACGAAGACACATAACAAGCATAAACCTAAACTAATAGAAATAGATTATAATAAAGATATATATATATATATATATATAGTTAAAATAAAAAAGTCTTTTTAGATATCTTAGACTTTTAACAACTATATTGTTTTTAAAAGTACTCTCAGGGTAGTGCTCAAAAGCCGCTGTGGCTTTGAAAATATATTAGAAGTGTTAAAAAAAAAAATTAGCTGAACACAAATTTATGACTTCTATCGTTAAAAAAGCCACTAAAAGTAAAGGGGATGATCTTATATTCTCATGAACATATGTTGTTTAATTATGACATAATTAATTATTAAATGTTACTAAATATATATTAATATTTTATTTATTTTAATAGATTTATTACTAAAATCATACTTATTAATTACAGAAAAAATAAATTAATTATTTTAAAAACTATTAATTATTAAATAATTAATATTTGAAGTAATTATTTAATAGAATATTGTTCTATGTATTTAATGATTAATTATGTTATAATTAAGGAATATATATTTTCAAGAGCATAAAATCATTATTCAAAAAGTGAAAGTTACAACAATCTCAAACGAGACCTTGATTAATGGATCCATTTATATTTAAAATATGGATCACAAATCAATTGTTGATTCCTTAATTTCCTTGAAATTTAAGCAATAAATTTCTTGAACAACTTGAGGGTCGAATCCAAGTTTTGTGTAGTTGGAGACTTGGACGTTATTAAATAGCATCTAACCTGATGAAATTCATATTTATGTATGGAGGACCGGCATGGATCAAATCTTGATGTGGGAGACACAGTAATAAATCACGAAGTAGTTGAGAAGTCTACGTAATGAATAGCTAAAGAAGTATATTGGCGTGTAATTATGAGAGAGAATTTCTCATGGCTTGCTGGGCTTCTATCTCATTTTGTACTATAATTTTTGGATAATTAAAACAGAAGGAATGAATAACAAACCTGCAAGAGCTGTTTGGCAAGGTCTATAGAGATAAGCCCAGCACTACATCCCATACCACCAAGATTATAGCTCAGGATATTCCCTCTCAAGTTGTAGTGATTGACAATCATGGCAGAGAGAGATGGTGTGGGATTGAACAAACTACAATTCACCACCAAAATCTCAATATCCTTAGCCCTCACACCAGTTTTCTCCAAAAGCTGGTCAATGGCTCCAAACATCACCTCCTCTGCTTCCTTCCTTGCTTCAGCCATACATGGGTTAGGTGGTACCCTTAAAACTGCAGGAGGCAAGTAAGTTTTCTGTCCCAAACCAGACCTTTCCAGAATCTTCTTCTGAAACAACAAGTTCTCCTCTGAGAAGGAACCTGTTATCCCAGATCTTTCCATGAAAATCTCCTTTGTGCACATGCGAGCTGCCTCTGGCTTGTAACATGCAAAATCCACCAAGTAAACACCTCGTGGGCGGCTCATGAAATAAAGGGTGGCTAAGAATACTGTAAGACATGAACATAGAGTCACTGAGACAAGATTGAACTTCAGGTTTTCCCATAACTGGAGAATGTCTTGGATTGAGAGAGTGGATAGATGAGCTGAAGCAGAGATAAGAACTGGCATGAGAAAGAGGTACATGGCATTGGAGATTAAGTAGTGGTACCCAAGCTTCACATACTTGAGCCTTGCTGATATCAGAAAGTTGGGAAGCTCATTCC
This sequence comes from Erythrophleum ivorense, assembly GCA_026724425.1. Classification (NCBI taxonomy): domain Eukaryota; kingdom Viridiplantae; phylum Streptophyta; class Magnoliopsida; order Fabales; family Fabaceae; genus Erythrophleum; species Erythrophleum ivorense. The sequence continues at coordinate 44,547,750 of JAIUCV010000005.1, forward strand.
TTTTTCCTTGCGGAGCTTCAGCTGAAATGGCCCCTGCAGATTCTGCGTTTTTATTTTTCTGGTCCAACATTACGGGATCTCTTGGAAACTTGGAAATTGATCAAAAGGGTGTGGATTTGGGTTTTGGATATCAAAAACTAAATTTTTTCTTGAAAAGAAAACTTGATCAATTCTGGAATTAAGAGACTATATATAGAACGTGAGATGAAAGTGAGAATTATGGGATGCAAAAATATGTAAGGTGACAGAGTTTTAAAGGGGTGTTTGGAAGCAGGGGGAGGATACAACTACCCCAGCGAACTTTTAATTGTCCTCCGGGCAATGAATTTGCCAACCGAGACAAAAGCGAGTTCCCAATATATAATTTAGTTTTAAATTCGGTCTTAAATTATAAAAATTAATTAATTATTTATTACAATATAAATAATAGTAATGATATTTATTATTTTTTTAATATCACATAAGCTCTATAATATGTTTTTGGCGGTTATAAATAGTTGACCATGTAGTTCTCAATCATTCGACTTGACCCTGGCTAGTATCAAGTTAGTCACAATTCCAACCAGTAATCAGCACAGCTTATGCAAGCCTGCTATTAGATTGGTGAGAGGACTGAGCTACTCTTTGAATCAATATCTCAAGTTAATGACCCATGTTCTAAGATATTAAATATTAAATTTTATATTTTAAATACTATATACTTAAATTCTCAATCCAAAAATAATTAAAAAAATGAATATTATCCGATTATTATATTTTAATGATGTAAATTAAATTGTAAAACATGAAGGTTATTTTAGAAATTGAATAGACAATTATTTTTAAAGTCCATAAGAAAAATACAATTATTTTTCAAAGAATAATATTGATTTTTAAATTTAGGTAAATTAAATTTATTATATTCATTAATCAATAAAGTTATTTTATTAAATTTAATGGCATTTTCTGGACAGCTTGATCCAACAAATTTGTAACTATTTCTCCCTTAAATACACAAACTTCCCACCAAACATCCAACCATTTGGTCCTGGCGGCCGTGTCACGGTTGCAGGAGTGTGGACCACGTTTCAAACTTTGTTTGTTTGTGTTTTTTATTATAAAATTAATAAAATATTAGAAATCTAGTAAGAATAAAAAAAAATTAAGAGACAAAAAATGAGAAGATAATTCTCATAAAATTGAATACCTTATACTTAGTACATAACTTTTATTTGTAGACCTTGATGCACCTATGAATTACAATTAAAAAAATTAATTGATATAATTATATAATATAAATCTTTTTAAAGTTATAAAACATATGTTATTAAATATGAGAAGAACTTCTATAAAATTATTTTTTAGAGGTTATAGGTATTCACATAATTATATCTTTTACAATACTTTTCTAATTATGTTTATTAATAAATAATGTGTCTTGTTAAAATTTTATTAGAAAAACTCAATAATATGAAAACCTAGTGAACAAAAAAAGATATACATCATTTATAATATAAGTTGTCTCATTAAAAATTTTACTAGAAAAATTCAGTAGGACAGAACTCTGGTTAAGGAAAAAAAATACAACATGTCTTTTATCCCTCCTAATGACAACATCACTTTATATTTTTTATCTGCATATCCAAATATTATATACCAATTTCTCAAATGTGGCAGTTGATAATACCTTAATGAATAAATTCATTTAGTTATCACATAAACAAATTTATTGAACACTTGTATTACCATTATTCAGAAGATCATAAGTTAAAAAAACATTTGATAAAATATTTTTTTTTATCTCTTGTAATATATCTTCAGTTTAGTTGAATTATACATGTTATATTATCTTTATACAATATGGTTAAAATCTTTTTCTCTAAAGGTAAACCACACATCTCTTGGATATATTGAGTTATTGACGGTTGTGTTGAGCAATCTCAAATAAACTAGGTTGAGTAAAGATTTTGTAGTTAGTGATGCAACCTAGATTGTTTCCCTTGGAATTGGAGTTGGATTTTAATTATTTGCAAGAGAATTCTTAGGTGTGAAAGCCAAGTAAAAACACAGAATAAGAAATAATTAAGGGGGTTCAATTATTAGAATTTAATTGAAACAAAATAACAACAAGAATTAAAACTATGCTAAGTGGTGAAATCAATTAACTATGTAATGTAGCTAACCTTGGACACACTTACTTAACTTTAATTATTATTGCTCTCCTTAAACTAAAACTAGAACTAATCTCCTTGTTTGGTGCATTCATTAAAAGAATTCCCAATTAATCAATTAAGATACAAGTGCTTAACTAATTGAAAGTTTGTGACCACAATACCATCAATTGATTAATATTTGCATGTAAAATGAAGAATATACCTAATTATGATTCCAATTGTTCTTTTAGGTCGCTAGACATTCCATTAAGAATTTAAATTACTATTCAAACTCTTAAAGGTCTCAGTTATACTAATCAAAAAATAAATTCACACATCAATCACACAACAACTATTCAAGATCAATTCATCAAACACCTTAAGTGTAATATGCATCTCCAATTCTTTAAACAAAATTTAGAGACTTAACTAAACCAAATTAGTCACTACAATCAAGTTTTTATCAATTAGAACCAATCAACAAAACATTAATTGAAGCAACATTAAAATGGAAAAGGAGATGAAGGAGTAACCTATTCTTGATTGGAATTTGGAGCTCTAATTTTTGCCAAGGAGTTGCATCCAAGCTTAGCCACTAAATGAGATTAAGTAGCCATTGAATTCAAGGAATGGAGGAAGAATTTGGGGCAAGCCATGGCTTCAACTTAAAGATGGATGAATATTAACGTTCCCATGCGTGCTCCTTCTTCTTCCCAAACCTCTACCCCAACCTCCCGTCCTTTCCCTAGCACGTTCTCCCTCAACCTCTTTGATTCTCCCTTGACCCGTGAGAAGCACTTGTCTCACTTATTCATTCCCTCACCGTATTTTGTTCAGACAAATTTTAAAAAAATAATAACAAAATCAAATTAGCAAAAAATATGAAAAAATAAAAAATAAAGACAAGTCTTAAAAAAAAGAAATATTAGCCTTCTTTTCTCTCAAATTCCTGAAGCAAAAAAAAAAAAAAACGAAAAGTTAAAAAAAAAATAGAAAAGAAAGAATGAAAAAAAAAAAGAAACAAAACACAAAACACAAGAAAAAAAGCAAGGTAATAATAATAACAATAATAATAGGTGAAACAATAATAGGTAAAAACAAAAACAAAAACAAAAAAAGAGAGATTAAAAATTAAAGATAAAAAAAAGAGAGAGGAAAATTTTGAAAAAGGGAGAGAAAAGAACTTAAAAAAGAGAAATAAAAAAAAAGAGGGAAGAAAAAGAAAACATTCAAGCTAACAAGAATTAAAAGAAATATAGCCCAAATTCAAAAAGAACTTGTAGCCTGACTTTCTTAAATTCTGTCCATCAGCTCCCAAAAAAATGATGAAAATAAAAAAAAAGGGTCAAAACCCTACATTTTGACTTAGTCCCCAATGCTTCACTTTCTGCCACCAATAAACAGCAGGCAGCCGGCTAAAAACAAAATGGGAAAAAGGCAACAGGGACTCTAATCAACGCCTCAGACGAGCACGAAAATGGAAGAAGGTAGGCAGCGTTTTAGGAACCAGTAGACAAAGTAGAGCACGAAAATGGAAAGTGGTGCTCACAGGGTCGACCTCCCCTCCTGTCCCTTTCATTGCCAGAGGTCGAGAAACGGAAGCACGAAAATAGAAGGAAAGAAGAGGGAGGCACAGATTGAGGAAGGGGGAGGAAGCGAAAAAAGGGTTCCTGATTCAGACTGGGAAGAGGGGATTTTCAAATAAAAAGGGAGAAGGAGAGAAAAATTGGGAGGAGGCATTCTTTGGGTGTTTGGCTCTGTGGAAAGGAACTTAAGAAGAGACCCTCTGATCATTGGCTTTAGGGAAAGGAAGAACAATTCTCAGCAGTTCAGAATTAGTTGAAGGCTTCTATATTTGATATGAAAAAGCAAGTCTTGCAGGGTATGGCATTTATTCGTTTTCTTTTTCTTTGTATCTATTGAGATGAATAAATCATGAATCTGTTTTCATGGCTTGACTTTAGGATTTCAATTGTTACTTCAATGGTGTTGTTACTCTGAGTCTATTCTTAAGTGATAGATCATTTTCTCTGAAAAGTTCATTCCTTAGTTAGTTTGTAAGTTTGCTTTGAGGGAGTTTTACCTAGAACATTGTGTAAGAATAAACTCTCAACAATTATATGAAATTAGAATACTAGATTAATTACCTGTAGAAGACATGACGACGGATTTAAGATACCCTGTTGATTCTGAATGCCTGAAAGTTTGAAGAGACTAGGGCTCCATGAAACTAACTCTCCACTTGGAGTGGGCGAGCCAGCATGGTGCAACAACTAGCCCAACCAAGCGAATTCAAAGCTGTATTCCATCACCTTGATGCCCCCACATGGGTTACAAGCTAGCGTTACCTAGCTCGGCAGGTAGACAATTCAAGGCATGTGAGACAATGAAATTCTCATTTAGGTCAATGTTATGAGCTTTCAGCTTGGTTTGGATGTGAACCATCTTTAAAATGAACTCTCTTACTCCCTCATTGTTGTCATATCTCATATCAGTCAACTTTTTCATAAGATATCCAGACTCAGCGTTATTAGATACTTGGTATCTTTCTCCTAAGACAGTAAGAAATTCTTTAGCACTTGTGGTTTCTGGTAAGCCACTAAGTAGGTGCTCAGATATGGTCCTCTTAATGGCAATTAGATTGAGTCTATTGGATCTCTCCCATTTGGCTAAGAACTCTTTCTGTTTAGTTGTACTCTTCTCATTTACTTCAGGCTTACTCTCGCGTAGTGCCAAATCAAGGTCAGCAATTCCTAAGGAGAATTCTAGGTCTTGCTTCCACTTGTTATAATTTGATCCAGTTAAAATTTCAATTGAAGCAGAACAATTATTCATAGAAAAGATAACTGCAAAATTAGAATGCATTAGGATAATTAATAAGGGCAATTTTATACATAACTTTAATTAAAATAAGCTATCTCAATGAGGCCAACATAATAGCACATTCCCCTTTGGGTAGAATGTACAAATCAAGGTCACCACCTAGATCAGAACCTCAGATGAGTTAATCAGTGAGAATACATTGGGTTCAAATATCTATCCCCTTTAGGCAGATAAATATTTTAAACCAATATATTCCTCAATAACTTCATCCCAAATCAACTCCTAACTATAACATACAATAACCCCCTTTGGGCAGGCTATAATATGAGATAATTAGAAGCCTTCCTCTAATTACAAAGGAAATTTTACTTATTAATATGAATAATTCCACTTTGGTGATAATTATCCATAATAATTTATAAAACTCCTTGCACAGGAATTACTTGCCCAAAATTATGGTACAGCATTTAAAGAGATGAAATATTATACCCCTACTATCCATAAACAAATTCTATGACATTTCCAAAGAGGCTTCATGCAAATAAAATTAAAGTAGAATCTTTTGTTTCTTAAAACAAACATATAAAGGTATATATATTAGGCTTGAGAGTAGACAAATATATATTATAATTTGTGGAGAGTGAACATTATCATAAGGTTAAAAATATAATAAATTAATTTTCCAATGTATCACCTTTTAGAAAATTGTCCAAATAAGTATTAAAAAATATTTTATATATTAATATTTATATAAAAAATATTTATAGCAATCAAAAATTTATAAAAAATATTCCAAAAAATCACATTTAAAATAAGGATTGCAACGCAAAAAACGGCACTGAAAAATTCAATCCGTAGAATGCACACTCTCCCTCACTCTCCAGAAGGCGCGAGTGGGCATGGGTTTCAGGCTCATCTTCAACCTCAAGCGGGTCAACCCATATCAGAAATGGGTCACGCAGGACCAATGGATAGGGGAGTCGGGTTTTGTGTTTTTGGAGCCCTTTTTATGCGATTTTTATTGAGTTTTTCATGGTTTTTTCGAAGCAAAATCACCCCTTTTCGTTGAGATATGCGCAGCTCGATTCTGAGGGATTTCAGACGCGTTTTCTTGCAATTTTTGTTGCTTTTGATTCAAGGTTTCACTCTAAACAAATCAATATACAAAGCCCCAAATTTAATCCACAAATTTGGATGATTTGAATGCATAATTTTCGGTTCAGAAAAGGTCTCAATGCCCGAAAAATTTCGAATCAAATTGCACTATAATCAGCCAATTTTTGATGCAATTGATTTATGGGTTTCTTTTATATCATCATAAGGAACATTGCATTCGAAAATCATCCATCAATTTGTAGTAATTTATGAGATTGAAAATTTCAATTCTATGAACCCTAACTATGGATTTCGAATTGAAATTCTCATGGAATAAAAGGATTTTTGATGCAATTGACAGAGGGGTTTTACTTATATGATTAAAGAGAGTGCAATTATAAAAAAAGATATTCATCAATTTGACCTAATTAATTGAAATTCAATTTCAATAAACCCTAGCCTAAATTTCAAATTCAAAATTCCCCATCTATGGTTTATGATAATTTGAATTTTAGGCACCAATTGATTCAAAATTTCAAATTCTACAAAAACCCTAAGGTTTCAAGTTTCAATTTTGAAAATCATCTAATTAGAATTTCTAAAAACTTACATGAATGAAAATTAGAAAAGGATGAAATTATTAAGCATATATTCAAGTCTTCAACCAATCAGATTCTAAATCATATAATTAAGGCTCTGATACCAAATGTAAGAATAAAATCTCAACAATTATATGAAATTAGAATACTAGATTAATTACCTGTAGAAGACATGACGACGGATTTAGGATACCCTGTTGATTCTGAATGCTTGAAAGTTTGAAGAGACTAGGGCTTCCTCTGTGATTCACACACTCTCTATCACAACTTATAATGGGATAAGTTGTGGGGTTAGAATTCAACGTAAACACAGAAGGGACCTAGCCAAGTTTAAATAGAACTCTAGTACCCACCCATTATGGGCCTATAAGTTAACTATGGATTTCGAATTGAAATTCTCATGGAATAAAAGGATTTTTGATGCAATTGGCAGAGGGGTTTTACTTATATGATTAAAGAGAGTGCAATTATAAAAAAGATATTCATCAATTTTGACCTAATTAATTGAAATTCAATTTCAATAAACCTTAGCCTAAATTTCAAATTCAAAATTCCTAGTATTCTAATTTCATATAATTGTTGAGAGTTTATTCTTACACATTGTACCCATGGGTAGTTCTGGTTGTGTGCATTTTTTGTGATCCTATATTCTGTACGTTCCTTAAAACATAGTATGTGTTTGACAGAATACTTGAATGAAGTCCAATAGATTTGTTTAAACGTTTGATGGTAGAACCTCTAATACGGGATGTAAAAGTTCCCTCGATTCTTTTAACTCTGATTGTCTGCCTGCACAGTTGATCATTTATGTTCATTAAGCTTCATATCTAGGACCTTGTTAGTTTAATTTAATTCTGAAATTTTGATGCCATGGAATTATAAAAGGAAAGTCGTATGAAGGAAATCATGGGGTTTTTGGTAGCTAAATCATTCTATAAAATGCTTTTATAACATCCCCTCGTTACAATATTCTGATCTTTGTTGGGTTGTTGTGATGATGGTGCCTGTTGCCATTCAAATACACTGGGGATAATATATGAGGAACCTGGTCTACAACTATGTGAGCTGAGCATTTGATTTAGTCTAGAATTGAGACACAAGCATAGAAGTAGAGTGGTGAATGAAAAATTATGATAGGTAAAAGCCTATGGGAACTACTGTACGTGATTGAATTTATGTTGTATAATCTCTTAATTCTCATGTAAATACCTTCAAATACAATCGTATAGGAATACACTAAACACGCACAAATCTTATAAGCATTTTACTTTGCTTATTTTCATATTTTTTCGTGGTTTATCTTTACCTTTTATCTTGCATCGTTTTAAAAAGAAAAATGACCGTGTGGGATTTTTTTTATCCCTTCAGACTTGTACGAATTACCTAAGGACCATGTGGGGCAATAAGACTCCTTGATGTCCGATGGGTCTTAAATTTACGTTCTAATAGGTTTTGGGCTTCAACAACCCTTTCAATTAATTTTGTTTTCAAAAATTTCAAAAGAAAAAGGAAAATATAAAAAAAGGGAAAAATCCTTTTGATGCCACCAAAAATCATGAAAGTCAAAGGATAAAACAAAACAACACATATAAAACCTAGAAGGAAAAGCAAAAAAAAGGAAGAAGAATGAGAAGAAACAAAAGAGGAAAAGAATAAATATGTGAAATTAATTTAGCTTTCGCAAATTAAAACTTATCAACAATTGTAAAGTCGTTTTATTTACGAAAGTCAAAATTATTTTTACTATCTTTTTTTTTTTGGTTCACCAAAAAAAAATCAAGCATCAATTATTAAAAAAATAAAAATAAAAATAAAAGTCAAAATAAGAAGAAATAAAAAAGATGAAAAAATGAAAAATGTCAAAAAATTTGAATTAAATTAAATAAAGATTTAAAAAAAAGAAGAAAAAGAAAAATCCTTTTTAATGTCATCATAAAATGAAACAACTAAGAAAAACACATGAAACAAAAAAAAAACAAACAATAAATTAAAAACAAAAAAGAAGAAAAATGAAAACAAAAAATGGAATATCAAAAGAAAAGAAAGAAAAAAAATCAAATGCAAGAAAAGTAAAGAAGTAAAATTAATTTTACTTTAAGCAAATTAAAACACATCAATCAATTCTAATCTCATTTTATTCACTAAAAGAAAAAAATGATCTTTATTTTCTTTGTCTTTTCATCCAAATAAATACTAATAAAAGCTTAGTCATTTAAAAATTAGAAAATAAAAAAATAAAAAAAGAAACTAAAAACAAAAAGAAAAAAAATAAAACAAAACAAAAGAATAAGGTTAAAAATAATAATAATGAAAACAACAACAAAAACAAAAACACGAACGAAAATAGTAAAAGATAAAACAAAACAAACAAAAAACCAAAAAACAAACAAACACAGTCTTCATTCGAACTACGTAGACTTTGATCCCTTTGAAGGGTACATAGGCCCTAATCTCTCATTATAGGTCAAGTCCACTCTTGTAAATAAAGTTTTCTTTTCAATTTTTATTTCCTTAATTTCTTTCCTTTTATTTTGTTTTTCTAATGTTGTTTCTTTAATTTCTTTCTTTCTTTTTTTATTTTCAATTTTATTTCCTTTATTTCTATTTCTTATTTTGCATGTGATTTGTTAGGGAGAACCAAAATAAATTAAAGGCCATATTGATTCTGCACAACTGACTTAGGGTAACTGTTCTCAGCAACGAGTGTTATGGGGTACCTAACACCTTCCCCACTCACAATCGACTCCCGAACTCGTATTTTATTCGTAGACCATTTTTGTTTTTCTTATAAAAAAAGTTTTTCCAAAGTTTTATCTTTTAAGAAATTTTAAAATCTTGGTAGCGACTCTACTACTTTTAATTTTGATTTCGATTTGGTGCCGCGGTCACATTTTCGGGTGTGACACAAGGAGTTGCATCCAAGCTTAGCCACCAAATGAGATTAAGTAACCATTGAATTCAAGGAATGGAGGAAGAATTTGGGGTAAGCCATGGCTTCAACTTGAAGATGGATGAATATTAACATTCCTATGCGTGCTCCTACTTCTTCCCAAACCTTTACCCCAACCTCCCGTCTTTTCCCTAGCACGTTCTCCCTCAACCTCTTTGATTCTCCCTCTGCCCGTGAGAAGCACCTATCTCACTTATTCATTCCCTCATGATTGTGTCATGTGTTCTTCCCTTACCCGTGCTTCTTCTTCTCTTCACATCTCATGCGATGCTGCTTGTGCCTTCTTTTAATCATATGACTAACTTTCACAGTGCTTCTTATTCCTCTGGGCTAGCTGTGAAATGCATTTAAATCTTCACAACCCGTGGCTTGCTCCTTATGCTCTCCTGTTCACGTGTCTTCCTTTGGGTATACAAAAGAAGCTCATGCCTCCTGCTTCCTTCAAACTTGAGACTCTTCTGCCAGAGAACCTGTGCTTACGTGTATATGAAGGAAAGCTTCCATGTGAGTGAATCAAGTGCTATATACGTGTGTGGGACTGTTGTATGGTTTTATGCATCACGTGGATCTGCTACGCATAAATTCATGCTATATGAATGTGTGAGAGCTCATGTTTGATGTGGGTGAATGGAGAGTGCGGTGGATGCGTGTGTTTTTGGTGGTGTGCTGATGAAAGAGCCTTATGAAATGTAATGAGAATGAAGCCATGTATGAACATTTTGAAACATGGCTCTTCCCCCTCACTTGTATCTTATAGTTGCTGTTTTGCATATATGTGTAATCCATTGTGACTCGTGTGTAGAGTGCGTGGATGGTTGTGCACGTGGAGAGCCCAATAGATATGAAATCTAGTGCATGCACACGAGAGTGAATGAAGTGAGCTGCTGTGTGTTTGTGAGTGAATGGATGAGAGTGTGAAACGTGAGTCTGCTACGGTTCATACGTGGAGAATGAATAGATGAGTGCTGAGATGAAGATGGAAGAAAGAGTTATGCCTACGTGTGATGATGTGTTGCAACATGGAAGAGATATGTGCTTCTTGTTGCTATGTGAAAGAGTGAAATGAATGGAATGCATCTATGTGAGATGAGAGATAGAGGAGGTCCGTGTATCAACATGAGAGTGAGTTGGAAAATGGAGTGTAGTGAATGTGTGTAATTAATGAGCCCATAACATTTTTCTTCTCTAATTATTCTTCCATATTTTTCCAAGATTTGAATTTAATTTGCCTAAAGTCTACACAAAAAATTGGAAAAATTCAATAAGAGAAATTCACAAAATTATTTAAAGAAATTAATACATTAAAATTCAAAAATTTTGCAAATTAATTCTTAAGATGCAACTATGGCTAATAAAATCAAATCTCACCTAATTAAATCCATTAAGTCATAATCTATCTTTAAAAAGTCTAAAATAATGGAAATAATATATATATATATATATTGGCATTTATCAGTTATTAACCATAGTCAAATATATCCTCGACTTGCCTCATGCTATACAATTATTAATTTTTGCATAATTTGATGAAGTAGTCGCTAAAATTTGTTCTGTAGAACATCATGATATAGTTATACTTCCACATGTAAATAAATAACTTATTTGAAATTGAGCTTTATATGGATTAGAAAAACATCTTGCATTTGTATAGCTAAGTAATAATGATACATATTCAATTAAACAAAATATCCCCATATTAATAGTCCCTTGAAGACATCATGATGAATGCTTAATGTCATTCTAATGTCTTTTTGTTGAAGAAAAACTAAATCCTACTAAAAAGTTACATCAAATGTAATATCAAGTCATACACTATTAGTAAGATATATTAATGCTCCTATAGCATTAAGATATGATACTTTAGAAATAAAAAGTTTTTTATCATTCTTTTAAGGACCAAAAAAGTCTTTATTCATATCTAGTGATTTTAAAACCATTAAGGCACTTAATGGATGTACTTTATCCATATAGAATTGCTTTAAGATTTTTTCAATATAAGCTGATTAATGAAGAATAGTTCTATTTGTTAAGTGCTTAATTTGCAAATTAAAAAAAAACTTTGTTTTTTTTTAAATTTTTCATGTTAAATTCTTTCTTTAAATAATCAATTACTTTTTAAAACTTTTTAAAAGTTTTAATAATTTTTAAATTATCAACATATATAGCAAATTAGGCCATTTTTATAACCTTTCTTTAACAAAAATTTGCTAAGATGATTTACCACATACATCTAGATTATTTTAATCTATATAAGGATTTATGTAAATGTCTTGAACAACTTTTTCAGAAATCTTTGCACACTTCTAGCATTTTGAATCCTTCAAGAATTTTTATGTAAATTTTACAATATAGTGAGCCATATAAATAAGTTGCAATAACATATAATAGACGTATATCAAACTTTTTATATATTGCTAAATTAATAAAATATCTAAAAATGATTGCATTTATCACAAGAGAGTGTGTTTATTTATAATCAATGTTATGCCTTTGCAAAAATTTTTGTGTTACGAGTTGTACTTTACATTTGACAACTTTATTTTTTTCATTTCATTTTTACACAAATACTTATTTACACTTTATTGGCTTTACACCTTCAGGTGTTCAAATTACAAATCCTAAAACTGCATGTTTTGAAAGTGAATTCAATTTTATTTGAATTTTGTCATTTTATTTTGGCTAACCATCTATTTATCTACATTCATCGATAGATTTAAGTTCAAGGTTCTTATTTTCTTTCATTATTTTAATAGCAATATTGTATGAAAAAATATTATTGATAAATGTATCTTTTTGGTTCTATCTTTGTCTTCTAGTGACATAACTTATTAAGATCTTTTTATTATTTTTATGTACCTAAACTTCTTTTAGAGTGTTATAATTAGTTATGTCTTGAGTCTCTTTTGGAATACCTGCTTCCTTAAACATAACCTCTTGATTATTTGCTCTTTTTTTTTCAAGGATTTTTATCTTTGGAATCGATTAGTATGCTTCAGGCATGGCTTACATTCATTTGCATTAACCAATTATCTTACTATGACATCAATCCAAAGTGGAGCATATTCAACTGGATTGATAAAAAGCTACCTTAATGGTTGTCACCAATAGTTTAAAGCCTTTGTTGAAAGGAAAACACATGCTAATGTGAAACATGTCCTTATGTAGCATTAAAGAGAACTTGTCACCTTCAAGATCAAGCACAAAGTACTTGGTAAAAGGGATAGGTAAAATAAAAGTAAAAAGAACATGATAATCATCTTAGGACCAACAAAGAAAATCCTTTGTCAAAAGGCTCTAAAGATTTGCTAGATTTAAGGTAGCCATGATTGATAGAGAAGAAGAATAACCATTAAAGTAAAAAAAGTATAAGGGAAGCAAGAAATCAAGAACAAGGAATAACAGTAACTTAAGAAATAGAGTTTAAAAGCATCCAGGAGCAACCACTCACATCCTATAATGGCCAACTGGGGAGGCACAAAATGTAAATGTGATTAATGGTAAAGAAAATGAAAGGGCACTACTCAGTGAAATAGCCAACCTTTGGCCTTTTCCCAACCATCATATAAATCATGACTTAGAGTTGCTAACCTACTACCCTTCAAAGGCAATACAATAGGTTATCCACGAATGTGCCCTTGATACAACCCTAGCCTTGAAAACTTAAAGGAAACCTCCCTAATTCTTTGAGTCCACTTAGCTCATTATTGTGAACACCGTATTTTGTCCGGGCATACTCAAAAAAAAAAAGACAATAAAATTAAACCAATAAAAAAAATAACAATAAAAAAAGAAAAAAAAAGAGCTAAAATAAAATAAAATAAATCAAATAACTTCGTTTAATAAGCTAAAAAAAAGATTATTATTAAAAGAGAAAGAACAAAAAAAGAGACCCATTACCCCAAAATTAAAAATAAAATAATAATAATAAATAATAAATAAATAATAATAACAGTTAAACAAAATTTTTTTTAAAGACTGCAAATAAAAAAAAATATACACTAAAAATAATAAAGTAAAAAAAAAAAAAACAACATTGGGTTGAAGAACAAAATCCAAAGAGAAAACGAAGCCCGTTCCTCCGGCCCAGTGACCATTCAGCCTCTCCCAAGCCCAATAACCCGTTAACCCACTCCTTTGATCCGGCCAAAAAGAGCCCTACCCGTTCCTGGATCCAGAAACCAATTTGAGACAAACCCTACCCGAGAGGGAATGACTCCTCTGGTCCCCCCCTCTGTCCCCGAAAATCCCGTACTCTCCAGCAGCAGAAACGACAGCAAGTGGAGAGACGCGAGGAAAGGGGATGGGGAGTAGCAGGAGAGAGAGGCCTTGGTCCCCCCCTTCGTCTGCCTGGCCGTACCTCGCGCGACGCTTGCAGGAGCAAGGCGAAGCGACGGTACGAGGGAGTGCGCGAGCATACGCTGGTGGATGGTGGAGCAGAGAGATGCTGAGCGTAAGGGGGACCAGAGGGAGTGTCTATAAAAGCCGAGAGAGAGACTCTGAGAGGGGGTCCTTTTTCGGGGAGAGGGAATTGGAAAGAAGAGAGGAAAATTACAGTGGGACCTTGTTCTGGGTTTGAGAGATTTGAAGGAGCCAAGAAGGAAATCGGTGAGAGGGGACCGAAAAATTTTTCGGAGAGAGAAATCGAAGCGACGGAGTATTGGAGGTTTTCTAGCCGAGAAAGAAAATCGGGCGAAGAGTTCGAAGAGAGAAGGGGGACAACCAGAAGGGCGTACCGGGAGCGGGTAGCAGCAGCGACTTGAGAAGGACTCATTCGATTCCCTGATCCCTGAAGGTATATTTCCTTTCCCTATTTCTTCATTACCCCGGGATTCTGGAGATGTAAATGTGCTCTGATTCTGGGTGTCGATTCTTGAAATCCTCATGTTTTGAATACGATTTCAATCGATGTCTGTGGAGTATTGATCATGTGGATTCCTTCAGTAATTAGTTTTATTTTTCTTGACTATACATTTTGATTTCCCTTGCTGTATGACCCTGTTACTTTGTGCTGTGAACATGTGGATGCGTTCTGTAAGTGAGGTCATTGTGTGGTTTCTGAACATGAAATTAGAGCTAGAACCTTTGGGAATCATGTATGGCCGCGCGCATTAGAGTTAGCCTCTGTATAGACATACAATGATTTCAGTTGATGGTCACTGCCTATTGTATTGCTGGGTTTGAACATGTTTTGTTTCTGTTCTGTTCTCTCGCACAAGATATGCAATTAAGATACTGTCATCTGTGTGTGGAAGTCGCATGTTGAAACACATACAATCTGAATGTTTGGCTGCTGCCCATTGTCCTGTTGTATGGTGTCGTTAGACATAGCTGTATGCGAGTTGTGTTCTTATTCTGTCTTCCATATAAAATGTGAGATTTGGATGCTTTAGCTGATTTAGAATATAGGATTCTGTCTCCTTTGTTCTTTGGTTTCAAAAAGGGGGCATAAAAAAAATGGGGTTCTGTTGCTACTCCTCTGTTTGTTCCCTTAACATTTGGATTTGCTGAGTTCCCCTTCGAAAAGGACTTAAGCTTCCAATATATATGGATGGATTATTCCTTAAGATTAATGGAAGAAAGAAGCGGCCATTCTGTAATGCCGAGGGAAAGAAAGAGCGAGGAGCAATTGGAATCAAACTGTACATTTGTATAATTAACTTCCTTTTTCTTTTTTCTTTTTTCCTTTTTATCCCTTTTCGTTTTTACTTTTGTCTATTCTTGTAAATGTATTCAAGAATAATGTAATAAGTATAGCTAAACACCTAGCACACACATCAAGCTATTATTTTGATTTGTATATTTAGATAATGCTGTGTGGGGGTTTCATATCCCCCTATGCAACCAGGGACAGGCCAAAAGGCCATGTGTGGCAATAAGCCTCCATGATGCCTTTTGGGCTTTGGATAGATAATTAATTTTTTTGTTGGGCTCCAATAGCCCCATTCAAAAAAAAAAACAAAAATAAATAAAAAAATGTTTTGGGCTTCTAGACCTATTAAAAGCACTCAAAAATGCTTTTGGGCTCCAATGGCCCCATTCTAAAGATCTCAAAAAAAATGTTTTGGGCTTCTAACCCTATTGAAAGCATTCAAAATTGCTTTTGGGCTCCAATGGCCCCGTTCTAAAGATCTCAAAAAAAAAAAAACAACGTTTTGGGCTTCTAGCCCTATTGAAAGTATTCAAAAATGCTTTTGGGCTCCAATGGTCCCATTCTAAAGATCTCAAAAAAAAAATGTTTTGGGCTTCTAGCTCTATTGAAAGTATTCAAAAATGCTTTTGGGCTCCAATGGCCCCGTTCTAAAGATCTCAAAAAAAAAAAAAACAACGTTTTGGGCTTCTAGCCCTATTGAAAGTATTCAAAAATGCTTTTGGGCTCCAATGGTCCCATTCTAAAGATCTCAAAAAAAAATGTTTTGGGCTTCTAGCTCTATTGAAAGTATTCAAAAATGCTTTTGGGCTCCAATGGTCCCATTCTAAAGATCTCGAAAAAAAACGCTTTTGGGCTTCTAGCCCTATTCAAGGTATTCCAAAAATGCTTTTGGGCTTCGATGGCCCCATTCCAAAGATTGCAAAAAGAAAAGGTTTTGGGCTTTTAGCCTTATTTAAAAGTACTCCAAAAATGTTTTGGACCCCAATGGCCCCGTTTAAAAGAATGCAAAAGAGAAAAGGGAAGGGAAATAAAAATAAGAATAACAAAAGTAAATATATAGGGTAAGATGAAACTAAAGCAAAATAATAAGCAATAGAAAACAGTAGGAAAAAATGAAATTAAAATAATAATGAATAATGGAAAAAGAAATAATAAAATAAAATCGAAAGAAAAAAAAATGAAATACACCAAAAAGGAAAAAAGGAAAAAAAGAAAACACCAAAAAGAAGAAAACATAGAAACGCAAAATTTAGAGGGAACACAAATTAAAGAAGAAAATAAAATATGCTAAGGGAAAAAGTAAAAAGAGAGAGAAAGGAAGAGAAAATGATAAAAATTAAACAAAAAAGAAGCATGTAGAAAACGAAAAAAAAAAAATAATAACAAAATAAAATATTATGACAAAGATTAATAATTCAAAAACAAAACTTTAAAGAAGAAAAAAAAGAAAATAAAAAAAAACAAAAGAAAATATCAAAAACGAAAAACAAAAAAAAAATAATAATAATAAGAAAAGAGAGGAAAGCAAAATTGTCTTTTAACAAATTAAAACACAATCAATCAATTTTAAAATCGTTTTATTTGAAAGGTAAGTTTTAATTTCTTAGTCTTTTCAAAAAAAAAAAAGAAACAAATAAACAAAACAAAATAAAAGATAATAATAATTAAATGAAAAATTAACAAAAAACACACACACACAAGACGAAACAAAAATACAAAAAAAAACAAAGAAAAAAATCAAAGACGACAACCGAAATAAAAAAAAAAACAAAAAAAAAACAAAACAAAAACAAAATAATAAAAACAAAATAAAAACAAAAACAAAAACAAAATAAAACACAACACTAAACAAAAACAAAAACAAACAAAACAAAATATCAATCAAATCCAAATCTCTAATCGAACTACGTGGACTTTGATCCCTCCTGAAGGGTACGTAAGCCCTAGGCTTTCATCCTAGGTCAAGTCCGCCCTTGTAAATAAAATATTTTTTCTTTAAATTTCTTTTTCTTCTCTTTCAACTATTAAATTTCTTTACGTTTTATTTTGACATTGATTTCCTTTTTCTACTCTCAACTTTCTTTTTATTTCTTTATTCTTATTTTGCATGTGATTTGTAGGGAGATTTAAAATAAAATTTAGGCCATTTTATTTTTGCACAACTGACTTAGGGTAACCGTTCTTAGTAACGGGTGTAGTGGGGTGCCTAATACCTTCCCCACTCACAATCGACTCCCGGATCCATTTTCTGATTCGTAGACCATTTTTCAAGTAAAAGGTTTTTCCAAAGTTTTGCCTTTTCAAAAAAATAAAATTTTGGTGGCGACTCTTGAACCCATTACTTTATCTGATTTCATTTTAAATTTCGGTTTTCGATTTCATATGAGAAAAATCGAATTTTTTGAATTTCTTTTCAAAAAAAGGGCGTCCCGCGGTCGCATTTTCAGGTGTGACAGTTTGGCGACTCCACTGGGGATCCTCTTTGAGAGTCAAGCCCAATTTAAGTCAGTTGTGCAAGAATATTATGGCCTTGTCTTATTTTTATTCTCCTTTTGTTGGTTGTTTGCCTTACATGGTTATGGTAGATAACATGCCTTTCACATGCTTGCTTTATACATTTTATTTTTTGTCTATGTACATAATATGTGTAGGATAAATAACATGAGAAAGAAACTTTAAGATAGAGGACCATGTTTTTATATCTTACTTCTTGCTTTTGTATATATATGCTTCTATCTCTTGTCCTGTTTCTGTTTTTATTTCTGTCAATCTGCTTAGCAGATGAGGGTAGGGTAGTTCATAGGATAAAGAGGTAAATGCCTTCCTCACACACGTCACGGACACAAATTCTCACACACGTTATGGGCCCTATACCCGGGTCTGAGTGTTCCTAGGTTAGTAGAGGTTTATATTGATTTCCCTGTGAAGCCTTGTGCTTCCTGAGGCTATCATGAAGACCTCGCCTAAATTGTACCTTGTCATATGGATTGGACCTGTGTAGGATCTCTTTTCCTCTCAAGGTTGGGTTCATATAATAAGATCCTCATCTCGCGGTGAGGGCAATTTAGGGACCAATGATTAGGGACTATAGATCCGCCATAAAATTTGCACTAATAGCTGAGCCATAGATACTTCCTAAATAGGTAGAGCCGAACTTCCATGAACCAATACTCTCAACCTAGGATCTATCCATATTAGGACAAAGGAGGGTATTTCCGGTCGCTTGTATATCACATCCATGCATCTAATGATACTCATAGGGAAAGTGACACATCGTTGCTATTTACTGGAATAATTATCGATATGTCATTGCACAATAGGACATACATTGATTATGATGAAAGTATGTATTAGTTCAACTAACCCTTACCTAGCGGGTTTTCCGACCCCAAAAAGGCCATAATCGCATTTCTTAATCCCATAAAAGGGAGCTCATTCAGCATACGTTTGTTCTCTTCACATATTCATAACATACTATGAAAGAAAATGAGATAAGCTGATAAACAATATCTAATCTATTTTCATTAAAACAAACCTCCGCGCAACGACGTTTTTTCCAATAGAAAATGGGTATGTTCAAATTTTGGATGATTATAAAACCCATGGGTTTTGCATCTCCAACATACGGATGTAGTGTTTCGACTAGGGATTTAAATCTTTTAAGGCATCGAATCGTGTAGAAAGGTATATTTCTCCCGATTTAGTTGCCGCCTCTTTACTTTCGTGGGGCAATTGGCTCCTCAAGAAATAGCGCGATATTTTCTGTCATTTCCCATGTCGGAACATTACATCCAAAATCATAGTATAATTGTTAGTGGATCGTTATATTAACTTGCTGAACACCTCGGTGTCAATTACGTAGGGAGTTATTCCTTCTTAAATTGATCTTCACGCCTCCATTCTCTATGGAATAATAAATTCCTTGAGGATTTGGCAAGTTGTCAAGTTAACAATAATGATACACCAGCTAACGAGTTTTGAACATTTTTGAAACAGTGGACGATTAACCGGATTGATTGGCATAATATTGGTAATGGAACCTTTGGGCAATGGGCGATATCTAGATCCGAGGCAGACTGGCTTAGTTGCAACAGGAGTGAAGCTTAAAATCAAGGCGGAAGCTGAATCAGTCGAAAGTTTAGTTGCTTTAAGTGGGAAGTTGAATGGAAGGCATACCCGAGATTTCCGAAGGGATTATGGGGATATTCTAGACTTGTTGCGAATACCAGTCCAGCCAGAAGCACTTTCTGCCTTGGCCCAGTATTGGGATAGCTCACTAAGGTGTTTCACGTTCCCTACGTTCCAGATTACACCCACTCTAGAGGAATACGGGAGCTTCATAAATGCACCCGTAGGAAAAGATACTTCAGTTTATTACTACCCTGGACATTTGCCGTCGAAGCGCACAGTGGCTCAAATTTTAGGGGAAGATCCTAGTAAGGTCCAACTTCATCAGAGAGGACAGACTGAGGGTCTTTCAAGGAAGTATGTGGAAAAGCATTTGGAAATCCTAGCTGAAAAAGAAGATTGGGTAATTTTTAAGAGGGTCCTCGCCTTAGCCATATATGGAGTAGTGTTATTTCCATCGGCCGTGGGAATAATCGATTTGGCGGCCGTGAGTGTTCTATGGATGGTGGAAAATCATCGCGTAAATCCGGTGCCCGCAGTTTTAGCAGAAACATTCCTGACGCTGAGTTTTTGTCAACTAGAAAAGGGAGGGAAATTAAAGTGTTGCTTACAGCTCCTCACAGTTTGGGTGTTCAATCATATGTATGGGAGGAAGTATCAATTGGGTCAACGACATGACACCATCCACCACCCGGTTAGGGATTTCCTTAATCGTGAAGGTTCTGTCCTGTCGTCCTCAAGAATGACTCGTGATGATTGGGCTCAATCCCTTGGTCAGTTAGACGAAACCACAGTCTGGTGGAAGCTTGCTTGGTGGGAAAGCGAGGAAATTATATATTGTTGCGGGGAATTCCTGAATGTACCTCTCATAAGCCCTCGAGGATGTATCAACTACAATCCATCGATTGTTCATCAACAGTTTGCATACAAGCAAGACATTCCGTCTGAAGAGGCAACGCGATTGGTTCACTTCTATCATGATGATCCGGAAGCTAAGACACTTTGTCAAAAAATAAAGAATGCATGGAACCAAGTGATATGTAAAGGGAAATGTGAGCTGGGCAAGCGAATTGTAGCTGCAACTAGAGAATATCAAGAGTGGTTGAAGGATAGAACGAAAGGGGCTTATCCTTCTTTTGGACCGAAGGATCCCATGCTCGGCAACGATCTGCGTGCGATTGATGAACAGTTAGCACGGCAAGTCGAAGAGAAAAAGGAAAAATTGAAGAGTTTAGAAGAAAAAAGGCAAGAACGCCTGAGGAGTTTGAACCAAATGAGAAACGAATGTGCAGTGTTGCGGGCAGAGACCGATAGGGTAAAGAGGTATAAAGGAAGTAGGGGGACTGTCGAGGTGAAAAAGCTGAAAGAAGAAAATACAAGATTGAAAAATACGATTGAGGAAGCTCAACAACGGATGATCGAAAATGAAAAGAAGATATATATTGGTGAGGCTCAGTTGATGAAGGTCCTTAAAGAAAAGGACGCACTAGAGAGGCAAATGCAGAAACTTGAATCTGGTGGGACTAGACGTGAGCTGAATATGCTAGCCCAGAAATTAGAACAGAAAATGAATGAAATATCCCTCATTAGGAGTGATAATGCTGCAGTGGTGCAAAATTTGGTCGAACAACTTAATCAGCAAGCCGAGACAATGGAGACGTGGAAGACACTCCATGCAGATCAAGCTGCAGAAAAGGAAAGATTCCGATCCTGGTTCAGAAAATTAATTCTCCTAGCCGATGAAATCCTCCCTAGCTTCACAAACACCTTGAAGGCAGCTGAAGGTTTAATTAATCCATTAAGTGCGCCAAAGGAAGTGACGGAGTTCTTTATGTTATGCAACGACGTTGTAAATGAGTTGAAATATCTCAATAGTTGTTAAGTTTCAAAGAATGCTGATGTAATGTATCCCTTGATACTTTGATCTGGAAAAAGAATTGTATTTCCTTTATGATTTAGACATGGCTCAAATCAATGCAAAGACCTGATCGTGTAGGGGTCTTTATTTCCCTCTTACTTCAAGTGTCAACTTTGATATTCTTATGTGGGTTAATAAAATCCTTTAAGAATCAAGGGGCCCAATGTTCCTATACCAATTACGCCAAAATGGTTAATCTAAACTAAAGATACCCATATATATTAATGATAATAATAATAAAATGAGGGAAATATTTTTCCATACCACTAAATTTATTTTTTTTCCAGAGAGAGAAAAGAGGATAGAAAGGTCAAATTAAGAAAGACAATATTGCGCCTCCGAAACGCGTCCCATCTAACCAGATCCGTCCTACTAGGGTATACGACACACGTTCAAGAGCAAGGCTCATGGAAGGACATCAAGGGGAAGATAGCCAGAGAGCTGAGGGGAATATAGTTGCACTGAATGATCGAATCGCAACCATGGAGAACCAGATGGCTCAAGTGAGCGAAATGATGAAGATGTTGCTGGAAACCTTCAAGGGAAAAGGCACTGATGACTCACCCAGCGCATCTAGTCATCCGCCCATCCCTGCGCAAGTGGGGATAAGCTCACCCGGAGTGGTCATAACGGAAGCACATTCTAGTCGAGTGCCTACCCCTGTGCTGCAACAAAAGAGTGCACAAAATCCTCCCATAGTGGCTGCTGACAAGCAGGTTTCCCATGATGAAGTAAAAGACATGCAAGATTCTCCTGGATATGATGATACGTATACCTTCCAGATCCCAACTGTAGACGATAAAGGGAAAAATATTGATGTCAAGGAGGATTGGGAAAGAGAGTTAGGGGAGGTCAAGGACCAACTGCGTGATCTACAAGGTCCAACCACCTGGGGGTCATTAGACATAGAAGAGTTATGCTTAACTTCTGAAGTGTCAATTCCGAAAAAGTTCAAAGTTCCAGATTTCGACAAGTATGACGGCTCTGGCAATCCAATTTACCACCTTAAGTCATATTGTACAAAGATGACTGTTTGGTCAAGGGATGAAAAGTTTCTGATCAATTTCTTCCCAGAGAGTTTGACCGGGTCTGCCTTATTATGGTTTATGCAATTAGACCATTCCAAGATTCGCAAGTGGAGAGATCTCACAAACGCTTTTATGAAGCAATATAAATTTAACCTTGACACCGCCCCGACTAGGGAGCAACTGAAAAGAATGAGTAAGAAGCCAACTGAATCATTCAAAGAATATGCCCAAAGGTGGAGATTAATGGCTTCCCAAGTTCAGCCTCCGATGATTGGGTCTGAATTCTGCCTTATTTTATTCGGACACTATCCGATCCGTTTTACAAGATCATGTTGGGAACCCACGTCACCGATTTCGCTGATTTAATCGAGGTTGGGGAGAGAATTGATGCAGATATTCGAGATGGAAAGCTCACATCCCCTTTAACGGAAGGTGGTTTTAAAAAGGGGCAAGTCGTGAAGAAGAGAGAAGGAGAGGTGAGCTATATTCAGCCCTCAAGACCATTCCCGCGACAACCTGTGTCTTATCAAATCGGTAGGGGAAATGAAAGCCAAAACCAATATAGATCGACAGTGACTGGACAAGGACACCAAGAGAGGGGAACCCATGTAAGGCCAAGAGACGATCGCCCATGGCCCAATTTCAATTCTACCAATGCGGAGTTGTACCAAAAATTACTGGAGGCAAAACTCATAGGACCACGGTACGTGAAAGGGATGCAGCCGCCATACCCCGCCTGGTACAACCCCAACGTCTCCTGTGAGTATCATATGGGGACCCCGGGGCATTCAATTGAAAATTGTATCACGTTCAAAAGGAATGTGCTGGATCTGATAGAATCTAATCATATCCAGCTTAAGCCCAGGGAAGATTCAACAATTGCCACCAACCCTCTTCCTAATCACGAGCGACAGGTTAATGCCGTTGAAAGTGAGTTAGGGTTTTCTAAGAATCCCGGTACTATTGGGTTGTCCATGAAAATGTTGTTGGCCAATCTTCGATTAGCAGGGTACATGTTGGAGCTATCACCAGAAAAGCCTGTCAAGATCGTTATTGGGCCGCAGGCCACATTTTGCGATTACCATCAACAAGATACAGATCATGATGTCGAGGGTTGTACACAGTTCCAAGAAGCATTGAGGGAATTAATGACATTAGGAATTGTGGTTGTAGGGCAGTCTAAAGAAGAAGTTTGCGCAACAGATCAGAAGTATGTGGATTTTGTTATCCCTACTAAGCAGTTGAGAACAGTTATTCTAACTGTCAGTGATCCATGCCCACCATCAAGTCCTCTCACCCCCGAATCATCCCCAGTTATAATCCACATGCCAGCTCCTTTCCCATATGAAAGTGACCGCGCCGTACCTTGGAGATATGAGGAAATCATTGGAGACATCCCGAATCATGCAGTAATCGCCAAGGCAGAAGGACAACCCGTCACAAATATAGCAGAGGCAAGAGGGGTTACTCGAAGTGGTAGGGTTTATCTCCCCGCCAATATTAATAAGGACACGAAAGGAAAGGGAATTGATAACAGTAAAGAAAGAGAAGGAAAGGGGGACTGCGCTGACGAGGAGTTCTTACGGATCATGAAGCAAAGCGAGTATGACGTGGCTGAACAATTGAAGAAAACCCCAGCTCGTATTTCAATGTGGTCTTTAATTATGAGTTCGGAGGTACATCGGCAAGCGCTACAAAAGGTATTAGAGGAAGCATATGTGCGGCCTGATGTTACCCCAGAAAGGGTTACCAATGTGATGAATATCGTCAAATCTACATCTGCCATCTCATTCTCTGAAGAGGAGGTTGTAGGGTCATCTGCTAATCAACCTAAGGCCTTGCATATTACCTTGAAATGCAATGGCTTTATAATTGCAAAGGTTTTGATTGATGGGGGATCGGCACTTAATGTGTTACCCTTAACCACATTTGAGCAATTAGCAATTGAGGAGACACACATTGAAAAAAGTGATATGGTGGTTAGAGCATTTGATGGCTCTAAAAAGGCAGTGATCGGCAATACTCGTTTGTCCTTAGAGATCGGGCCAAAAACGTTCGCGGTAGACTTTCAAGTTATGGATATTGATCCGTCCTATACAATGTTGTTAGGTAGACCTTGGATCCATTCCGCCGGTGCTGTACCTTCCACCTTTCATCAGAGGGTCAAGTTCATTGACGCAGGGAGGATAGTCACGGTCAAAGGAGAAGAGGAGATAATGCTAAGCAAACCAAGTACTTTGCCCTATATTGAAGTTGCTGAACAAGAGACAGAAACGCCCCTTCAAAGTCTAGAGATGGAAGGACCCAGGCATGTCGTTGGGAATGTTAATCAGACCGTGGTCAAAATGTTAGAGAAAAATGGGTTTAAACCTGGAAGAGGACTGGGAATAAAGCTTCAAGGAATTGAACAGCCCATTAGTCTCCCCGAAAATCCCAGGCGTCAAGGGCTGGGATATGAACCTTTGCTGTCAAGTCAACTAAGAGCACAACCAAGCGCAAAGGAGAGTAAAGAGCAGGAGAGGCAGAAAATCCCTCATATCAGAGAAACCTTCTTGAATCCTTCAGGGGCCTCGGACCAGTTAAGCATTTCAGTGGTTGATGATGGAATCTCACAGAGAGTTAAAGCTTGGATCAATGTCGATGACTCCGGGGAAAGATTGGATAACTGGGAGACTGAAGATATCACCGATGTCGTAACTTTAGAGTAATTGTCATGATCATGTTGTTCCTTTGTTTTAATTTGTTTAAGACATTTCTCTTTGCAATTTCAATCAGTACTTTATGAATGATAGTGGCATTTTGTGAATGAATTTAAAAGTCCTTGGATATCCTACCTTCTCTTTCTTTGCATTTTCTTCTCGTTCATTTGCATTTTTTATTTCTTCCCCAGGAAATCGTTTTCCTCGGGACTCCTGTCCAACGCAGAAGTCCCCGAGTCCCCACTACGTGATTTATGCGTTACTATAGATATGCATGATTCCGAATCCGATAGCGAAGAGTTAACCCAAATCTTTGAGAAACTGCTTGATTCTGGAGATAAAGGAATATGCCCACATGAAGAAGTAGTCGAAAACATTAACTTAGGGACAGAGGAAGATAAAAGGGAGGTTAAAGTGGTGGATAATCCAGAAAAGAAAGAAATGATTCAGCTTTTCAGGGAATACATGGACGTTTTTGCATGGTCTTATCAAGATATGCCTGGACTGGACCCAGAGATCGCCTCTCATAAGATTCCTTTATTTCCGAATGTTGAGCCGAAAAAGCAAAAGTTGAGAAGGATGAGCCCCGACATGTCTTTAAAGATCAAAGAAGAGGTCATGAAACAATTAGAGGCGGGATTCCTTCAAGTGTCCAAATACCCTCAGTGGGTGGCAAACATCGTACCCGTCCCAAAGAAGGATGGAAGAGTACGTATGTGTGTTGATTATAGGGATTTGAACAAAGCAAGTCCAAAGGATGATTTTCCGTTACCCCACATTGATGTGTTAGTTGATAATACGGCACGCGCCCATCGATACTCCTTCATGGATGGTTACTCAGGGTACAATCAGATCCCTATGCACAAAGATCATAAAGAGAAGACCACATTTATTACACCATGGGGAACATATTGTTATAAAGTAATGCCATTTGGATTGAAGAACGCAGGAGCCACTTATCAACGGGCCATGATGGCACTCTTCCATGATATGATGCATAAAGAGGTTGAAGTGTACGTTGATGATATGGTAGCTAAATCTGGAGAAGGGGAAAGCCACGTGGTAGTTTTGAGAAAGCTATTTGAAAGGTTGCGTGAGTACAAACTCCGTTTGAATCCCAACAAGTGTATCTTTGGGACCATGACTGGAAAATTGTTGGGTTTCATGATAAGTCAAAGGGGAATAGAGGTGGATCCCGATAAAGTAAAAGCAATTCGAGAAATGCCATCCCCACAAACAGAAAAAGAAGTCCGGAGTTTCCTGGGACGACTAAATTACATAGCAAGATTCATTGCCAACTTAACTGCAACTTGTGATCCGATTTTCAAGTTGTTAAAAAAAGAATTACGCCGGAGGATGGGATAGTAATTGTCAACAAACCTTTGACAAAATTAAAGAATATCTGTTAAATCCCCCAATTTTGGTTCCGCCCACACAAGGACGACCGTTGATACTCTATTTAACCATCTTGCCGAGAGCGATGGGGGCGGTGCTGGGGCAACAGGATGCCTCTAGAAGGAAAGAGCAAGCAATTTACTACTTGAGCAAAAAATTTAATGAATGTGAGGCCCGCTACCCATTGGTTGAGAAGACTTGCTGTGGGTTAGCATGGACCACTAGGCGTTTGCGGCAATACATGCTCTATTTTACCACTTGGCTAATTTCTCGGATGGACCCCATCAAATATATTTTCGAGAGCCCACATGTTTCTGGGAGGGTCTGGAAATGGCAAGTGATTCTATCAGAATATGATGTTAAGTATATGACGCAAAAGTCTGTGAAAGGGAGTGTCATAGCGGATCACTTGGCTGAAAATCCTTTGAATGAATACCAACCTTTGGATTTCCATTTCCCCGACGAGGACATATTGGCTATTGAGGAGGATAAAGATGAAGGAGGTGATGATGATGGGCAGTGGAAGATGTATTTTGATGGGGCTGCAAACATGTATGGCTATGGTATTGGGGCAGTAATTGTATCCCCCGAAGGAAAGCAGTTCCCAGTGGCTATTAAATTGGAGTTTGAATGCACTAATAATGTAGCTGAATATGAAGCTTGCATTAACGGACTGAACGCTGCTGTAACTTTGGGCATAAAGAGTCTCGAGGTTTATGGTGACTCAGCCCTCATAATTCATCAGGTGACCGGAGAATGGCAAACTAAGGATTCAAAACTGATTCCATATCAGAGGTTTCTGGCTCAGCTAATCAAGCAATTTGAAGATATCCACTTTCATCATGTTACCAGGGACAAGAATCAATTTGCGGATGCTTTAGCCACCTTAGCAGTGATGACCCGACTTGACTACGGAGTCCAAGTCCAACCACTCTGTGTGGAAGTCAGAGACTTACCGGCATATTGCTTAAACATAGAGGAGGAGCATGACGGGCAACCTTGGTATCATGATATCAAAACTTACATGACAAGTAGGGAATACCCAGCTGAGGCCATGGAAGGTGATAAAAAAGCCATTCGGCGTCTAGCCATGAATTTCTTCATCAGCAATGGAACCTTATACAAGAGAAGTCATGATGGTACTCTATTACGATGTGTAGATGCAAGGGAAGCCCAGAAGATAATCACAGAAGTACATGAAGGAATATGCGGTACACATGCGAACGGGCTTATGTTGGCCAAACAAATCCAGAGATGTGGATATTTTTGGTTAACAATGGAGAAGGACTGCATTGATTATGTTCGGAAGTGTCACAAATGCCAAATATATTCAGACAGAATCAATGCGCCACCAGTTGCGCTACATAACTTGGTAGCCCCTTGGCCGTTCTCTATGTGGGGCATTGATGTAATCGGCCCAATTAATCCCAAAGCTTCAAATGGACATCGTTTCATTTTGGTTGCTATTGATTATTTCACCAAGTGGATAGAAGCCAATTCCTTCGCCAGTGTTACTCAAAAGGCTTTCTGCAAATTCCTCAAAGCAAACATCATCAGCCGTTATGGAATACCTGAAAAGATTATCACAGATAATGCTGCTAACCTGAATGGAACAGAGATCTCCAAACTCTGTGAACAGTTTAAAATCAAACACCATAATTCGGCGCCGTATCGACCGCAGATGAATGGAGCAGTGGAGGCGGCAAATAAGAATATAAAGAAGATTATTGCTAAAATGACAATCACTTACAAAGATTGGCACGATATGCTCCCATATGCCTTGCATGGTTATCGCACGACTGTGCGTACATCGACTGGGGCAACTCCGTACTCTCTGGTTTACGGAATGGAAGCTGTCACACCTGTTGAGGTTGAGATCCCAACCTTGCGGGTATTAATTGAATCCAATATAGATGAAAGTGATTGGGTGAAGGCTCGGTATGAACAGTTGAATATGATCGAGGGGCGCAGACTTACCGCTATATGCCATGGGCAGCTGTATCAAAAGAGGGTGGCACGAGCTTTCGACAAAAAGCTTCGTCCCAGAGAGTTCAAGGCCGGCGAGTTGGTTCTTAAAAGAATTTTGCCAAACCAGGATGATTCTCGGGGTAAATGGGCACCTACCTACGAAGGGCCGTACATTGTGAAGCATGCTTTCTCAGGAGGGGCATTAGTTTTAACGGATATGGACGGTCACGAATTGCCTAAGCCTTTCAACTCTGATGTAGTGAAAAAATATTTTGCGTAAGAAAGAGGGGGAAGCTCGCTAGGTTGGAAACCCAAATGGGCGGCCTAGGCAAAAGTTAGAGCAACAAAAAAGGAAACAAAAAAGGAAAAAAGAGAGAAGAAAAAGAAAAAGAAAAAGAAAAAGAGGAAAAAGAAAAGCAGAGGAGGAAGGGAAGAACTGCCCAACAAAATGAGGAAATGCTTAGGTAAAGGTAAGGAGGAATCTGAAGTTGGGCGAAAGTGCAGAGGTCACAGGCTTCATGTTGGATTCGGCGGAATGCATGTCTCGTATGATGCAAAGAATCACCTTACGTGGGGGAGACCGGGCTCATTGTAGAGGATATTCTTCGAAATACTTCGCCATCTTCATCTTTTCTTTCTTTTTCATAGCTCAAATTACCTGTTGTCTTAATTCTTATGTACTTAATAAACTTCTAATTGGAACTTGTTCTTCCAACTATTTCTATTTTTGCTACAAATCATGGTTCATCTATATTACAACTGTCACGTTCATGCTTTCCTACAAATGAATTAATGACTAAGGAACGACAGGTGTCAAAGCAATTATTTAGAATGTCAGTGTTACAATCCCCGTTGACCTAATTGTCTTAATCAATACCGGGAAGATAGACTGGAATCAAATGTCAAATGACCTTCGTTGGCATGCCATTTTCATCTCGAACTTGATCATTGAGACATATGAGAAGTATGTGATGATTTCTTTCCCAAAAGACAAACGACAAAGATAACTGCAATTTCCAAGATAAAAGTATACAATTCCATGTTGAAGGAGTTCCAAACATTCCCGATTGGATGTGAGCCGAAATACCTTGGGTCCGGTTAAATGGGTAGCGTTTTGAATAAACAACATGCCTTGGCTACGCCAGCATTTTTTTTTTTCTTCTTCTTTTAAAAAAAAATGATATAATAATAATAAGGAAAAGGATATGATAATAAAGGATACTTCATTCGTCAATTCAAAGAATAATAAATAATGATAATAATAATAATGATAAAAATCCAAAAATCCAAAGTTCCCAATCAAGGCAAAGTCACAAAGAAAATGATAATAAAATAAAAGAGAGGGCAACTTGCCTTTTGTGTGCTTCACATATCAGCTCACATTGAGGGCAAACAAAAGAAAAATTTGCATCTCATCAAAAAAAAAAAAGGGGAGAGAGAAAAACGGTATCACATATTTTCCCTATCCTCACACTTGCATACATCACATAACCTTTCACTCACATTGGGGGCAAACAAAAGAAAAATTTGCATCTCATCAAAAAAAAAAAAGGGGGAGAGAGAAAAACGGTATCACATATTTTCCCTATCCTCACACTTGCATACATCACATAGCCTTTCATTCACACTGGGGCAAGCACAAAGAAGATTTGCAGTTCATCACATAAAGCATAACATGTTCCATGTACCTCACACTTGCGTACATCACTAGCCTCTCATTCACACTGGGGCAAGTAAAAACAAACATTTGACAGTTTACTAAGTACCCAAAGTCCTACCAGAATAGGCATCAAGGTCCTGCCAGAATAGGTATCAAAAGTCCTACCAGAATAGGCATCAAAGTCCTGCCAGAACAGGCACTCAAAGTCCTACCAGAATAGGCACCAAAGTCCTGCCAGAACAGGCATCAAAAGTCCTACCAGAATAGGCATCAAAGTCCTGCCAGAACAGGCACTCAAAGTCCTACCAGAATAGGCACCAAAGTCCTGCCAGAACAGGCATCAAAAGTCCTACCAGAATAGGCACCAAAGTCCTGCCAGAACAGGCATCAAAGTCCTACCAGAATAGGCACCAAAGTCCTGCCAGAACAGGCATCAAAAGTCCTACCAGAATAGGCATCAAAGTCCTGCCAGAACAGGCACCAAAGTCCTACCAGAATAGGCATCAAAGTTCTACCAGAACAGGCACCAAAGTCCTGCCAGAACAGGCATCAAAAGTCCTGCCAGAACAGGCATCAAAAGTCCTGCTCGAACAGGCATCCAAAGTCCTACTAGAATAGGCAACCAAAAGTCCTGCATACACCAGACACTCCAAAGTCTTATATAAATTGAGCATACCTTCAGAGATCTTATACTTGCAAGCAACTTATATCAAGTTCCACCGCATCCAGATAAGTTAACTCTCATTGACCCTTTAGCTCCCCAAACAAAATATATGTTTTCATCTTTACTTATTCTTAAGCTAAGGATACCAAAAATTACATTTTTCGGTCTCCTTACTTAAAGAGTAAGTAAAGAGGGGCAGCTTGCAAACACCATATTTTGTTTGGGTCGTTCTTGGCAATCAAATCGCCCTTGACAAAATACGTATTTTTATCTTTACTTATTTCTTATGCAAAAAAATATCACAAACTACATTTTCAATTTCTTTTGCATAAAAAACAAGTAAAGAGGGGCAACTGTGAATACCGTATTTTGTCCGGGCATACTCAAAAAAAAAAAGACAATAAAATTAAACCAATAAAAAAAATAACAATAAAAAAAGAAAAAAAAAGAGCTAAAATAAAATAAAATAAATCAAATAACTTCGTTTAATAAGCTAAAAAAAAAAGATTATTATTAAAAGAGAAAGAACAAAAAAAGAGACCCATTACCCCAAAATTAAAAATAAAATAATAATAATAAATAATAAATAAATAATAATAACAGTTAAACAAAATTTTTTTTTAAAGACTGCAAATAAAAAAAAATATACACTAAAAATAATAAAGTAAAAAAAAAAAAAAAACAACATTGGGTTGAAGAACAAAATCCAAAGAGAAAACGAAGCCCGTTCCTCCGGCCCAGTGACCATTCAGCCTCTCCCAAGCCCAATAACCCGTTAACCCACTCCTTTGATCCGGCCAAAAAGAGCCCTACCCGTTCCTGGATCCAGAAACCAATTTGAGACAAACCCTACCCGAGAGGGAATGACTCCTCTGGTCCCCCCCTCTGTCCCCGAAAATCCCGTACTCTCCAGCAGCAGAAACGGCAGCAAGTGGAGAGACGCGAGGAAAGGGGATGGGGAGTAGCAGGAGAGAGAGGCCTTGGTCCCCCCCTTCGTCTGCCTGGCCGTACCTCGCGCGACGCTTGCAGGAGCAAGGCGAAGCGACGGTACGAGGGAGTGCGCGAGCATACGCTGGTGGATGGTGGAGCAGAGAGATGCTGAGCGTAAGGGGGACCAGAGGGAGTGTCTATAAAAGCCGAGAGAGAGACTCTGAGAGGGGGTCCTTTTTCGGGGAGAGGGAATTGGAAAGAAGAGAGGAAAATTACAGTGGGACCTTGTTCTGGGTTTGAGAGATTTGAAGGAGCCAAGAAGGAAATCGGTGAGAGGGGACCGAAAAATTTTTCGGAGAGAGAAATCGAAGCGACGGAGTATTGGAGGTTTTCTAGCCGAGAAAGAAAATCGGGCGAAGAGTTCGAAGAGAGAAGGGGGACAACCAGAAGGGCGTACCGGGAGCGGGTAGCAGCAGCGACTTGAGAAGGACTCATTCGATTCCCTGATCCCTGAAGGTATATTTCCTTTCCCTATTTCTTCATTACCCCGGGATTCTGGAGATGTAAATGTGCTCTGATTCTGGGTGTCGATTCTTGAAATCCTCATGTTTTGAATACGATTTCAATCGATGTCTGTGGAGTATTGATCATGTGGATTCCTTCAGTAATTAGTTTTATTTTTCTTGACTATACATTTTGATTTCCCTTGCTGTATGACCCTGTTACTTTGTGCTGTGAACATGTGGATGCGTTCTGTAAGTGAGGTCATTGTGTGGTTTCTGAACATGAAATTAGAGCTAGAACCTTTGGGAATCATGTATGGCCGCGCGCATTAGAGTTAGCCTCTGTATAGACATACAATGATTTCAGTTGATGGTCACTGCCTATTGTATTGCTGGGTTTGAACATGTTTTGTTTCTGTTCTGTTCTCTCGCACAAGATATGCAATTAAGATACTGTCATCTGTGTGTGGAAGTCGCATGTTGAAACACATACAATCTGAATGTTTGGCTGCTGCCCATTGTCCTGTTGTATGGTGTCGTTAGACATAGCTGTATGCGAGTTGTGTTCTTATTCTGTCTTCCATATAAAATGTGAGATTTGGATGCTTTAGCTGATTTAGAATATAGGATTCTATCTCCTTTGTTCTTTGGTTTCAAAAAGGGGGCATAAAAAAAATGGGGTTCTGTTGCTACTCCTCTGTTTGTTCCCTTAACATTTGGATTTGCTGAGTTCCCCTTCGAAAAGGACTTAAGCTTCCAATATATATGGATGGATTATTCCTTAAGATTAATGGAAGAAAGAAGCGGCCATTCTGTAATGCCGAGGGAAAGAAAGAGCGAGGAGCAATTGGAATCAAACTGTACATTTGTATAATTAACTTCCTTTTTCTTTTTTCTTTTTTCCTTTTTATCCCTTTTCGTTTTTACTTTTGTCTATTCTTGTAAATGTATTCAAGAATAATGTAATAAGTATAGCTAAACACCTAGCACACACATCAAGCTATTATTTTGATTTGTATATTTAGATAATGCTGTGTGGGGGTTTCATATCCCCCTATGCAACCAGGGACAGGCCAAAAGGCCATGTGTGGCAATAAGCCTCCATGATGCCTTTTGGGCTTTGGATAGATAATTAATTTTTTTGTTGGGCTCCAATAGCCCCATTCAAAAAAAAAAACAAAAATAAATAAAAAAATGTTTTGGGCTTCTAGACCTATTAAAAGCACTCAAAAATGCTTTTGGGCTCCAATGGCCCCATTCTAAAGATCTCAAAAAAAATGTTTTGGGCTTCTAACCCTATTGAAAGCATTCAAAATTGCTTTTGGGCTCCAATGGCCCCGTTCTAAAGATCTCAAAAAAAAAAAAAACAACGTTTTGGGCTTCTAGCCCTATTGAAAGTATTCAAAAATGCTTTTGGGCTCCAATGGTCCCATTCTAAAGATCTCAAAAAAAAATGTTTTGGGCTTCTAGCTCTATTGAAAGTATTCAAAAATGCTTTTGGGCTCCAATGGCCCCGTTCTAAAGATCTCAAAAAAAAAAAAACAACGTTTTGGGCTTCTAGCCCTATTGAAAGTATTCAAAAATGCTTTTGGGCTCCAATGGTCCCATTCTAAAGATCTCAAAAAAAAATGTTTTGGGCTTCTAGCTCTATTGAAAGTATTCAAAAATGCTTTTGGGCTCCAATGGTCCCATTCTAAAGATCTCGAAAAAAAAACGCTTTTGGGCTTCTAGCCCTATTCAAGGTATTCCAAAAATGCTTTTGGGCTTCGATGGCCCCATTCCAAAGATTGCAAAAAGAAAAGGTTTTGGGCTTTTAGCCTTATTTAAAAGTACTCCAAAAATGTTTTGGACCCCAATGGCCCCGTTTAAAAGAATGCAAAAGAGAAAAGGGAAGGGAAATAAAAATAAGAATAACAAAAGTAAATATATAGGGTAAGATGAAACTAAAGCAAAAGAATAAGCAATAGAAAACAGTAGGAAAAAATGAAATTAAAATAATAATGAATAATGGAAAAAGAAATAATAAAATAAAATCGAAAGAAAAAAAAATGAAATACACCAAAAAGGAAAAAAGGAAAAAAAGAAAACACCAAAAAGAAGAAAACATAGAAACGCAAAATTTAGAGGGAACACAAATTAAAGAAGAAAATAAAATATGCTAAGGGAAAAAGTAAAAAGAGAGAGAAAGGAAGAGAAAATGATAAAAATTAAACAAAAAAGAAGCATGTAGAAAACGAAAAAAAAAATAATAACAAAATAAAATATTATGACAAAGATTAATAATTCAAAAACAAAACTTTAAAGAAGAAAAAAAAGAAAATAAAAAAAAACAAAAGAAAATATCAAAAACGAAAAACAAAAAAAAAATAATAATAATAAGAAAAGAGAGGAAAGCAAAATTGTCTTTTAACAAATTAAAACACAATCAATCAATTTTAAAATCGTTTTATTTGAAAGGTAAGTTTTAATTTCTTAGTCTTTTCAAAAAAAAAAAAAGAAACAAATAAACAAAACAAAATAAAAGATAATAATAATTAAATGAAAAATTAACAAAAAAAACACACACACAAGACGAAACAAAAATACAAAAAAAACAAAGAAAAAAATCAAAGACGACAACCGAAATAAAAAAAAAAACAAAAAAAAAACAAAACAAAAACAAAATAATAAAAACAAAATAAAAACAAAAACAAAAACAAAATAAAACACAACACTAAACAAAAACAAAAACAAACAAAACAAAATATCAATCAAATCCAAATCTCTAATCGAACTACGTGGACTTTGATCCCTCCTGAAGGGTACGTAGGCCCTAGGCTTTCATCCTAGGTCAAGTCCGCCCTTGTAAATAAAATATTTTTTCTTTAAATTTCTTTTTCTTCTCTTTCAACTATTAAATTTCTTTACGTTTTATTTTGACATTGATTTCCTTTTTCTACTCTCAACTTTCTTTTTATTTCTTTATTCTTATTTTGCATGTGATTTGTAGGGAGATTTAAAATAAAATTTAGGCCATTTTATTTTTGCACAACTGACTTAGGGTAACCGTTCTTAGTAACGGGTGTAGTGGGGTGCCTAATACCTTCCCCACTCACAATCGACTCCCGGATCCATTTTCTGATTCGTAGACCATTTTTCAAGTAAAAGGTTTTTCCAAAGTTTTGCCTTTTCAAAAAAATAAAATTTTGGTGGCGACTCTTGAACCCATTACTTTATCTGATTTCATTTTAAATTTCGGTTTTCGATTTCATATGAGAAAAATCGAATTTTTTGAATTTCTTTTCAAAAAAAGGGCGTCCCGCGGTCGCATTTTCAGGTGTGACAATTATTCCATGATAAAGTCCTTAATAACGTGCAAGGTTGGAAGCAAGGTATGCTTTTTCAAGTTGGTAAGAAAATATTAATTAAGGCAATAGCTAATGCTATACATACTTTTCAAATGACTTGCTTTAAATTCCTAAATAAGTCTTGCTAGGAGTTAGATAGTATCTTAGCAAACTTTTGGTGGGACAAAGTAAAAATGAAGGGAGAGTACATGGGCAAGCATGGAATAAACTTTCTATGGCTAAGAAAGTAAGGGATTTAGGTTTTAAAGGTTTTGCTAAGTTTAATCTAACTCTTTTATCAAAACAAGTTTGGTGTATGTTATCTTCTCCTAATGACTTATAAGCAAGGATGCTCAAAGGAATTTACTTCCTCTATTCTAAATTTTTGAAGGCAAAGAAAAGCCTAATAGCCTCTTGGGCATGGTTAAGCTTACTGGAAGGAAAGGATTTTCTTGTCATTGATTTTGTTAGGTTATTGGCAATGGGATGAAGACAAAATTTTAAAGTGATCCTTGGATACCCAACTTATATAATTTTAAATTGGCTTCAAAGTTTCCTCATGAAGAGTTCTAAGACAATGAGGTGGCTGAATTCATCTATAATAGTTGTTAAGACTTATCTTCAATGGAAGATTGGTTGAGTAATGAAGAAACAAAAGCCATTAGTAATACTCTTATTTCTAGTTTTTAATGAGGAAGACATATTAATTTAGGCCAAAGTAAGGAATGAGTGTTAGTCTATCAAATGGGGTTATCATTATGCTATAACTATTCTAAATGAGAGGCATAGGGAGTTAGCTTGTTCTTCATATCAACTCCCTCCTAACTCCTAGCAAGTAATTTGGAAACTAGAAGTCCCTTGAAGATTAAGCATTTTATATGGAAAATTTGTATAAATTCTCTCTCTACTAAAGAGAATTTATAGACAAGAAAATGTAGGTTATCTTGTTCTTGTCTTTGTTGTGATTTGAGCCTGAATGAATCCTTGGAGCATCTTTTTCTTCTTTATGAATGGATAAAATAGATATGGTTTTATAGTCCACTAACATTGAAATTTGATGAAAATAACATAACTAGAATGGATACTTGGTTAGCTGATATTCTTAATGGTTTAGTCTAGGGAGTTTGAAAAGGCTAAAATTGTAATGCTTTATTAACATACTTAGAAAGGAAAATGTAAAATAATGTTTGGGAATATTGTTATAGATCTTATGTTTACAATGTATAATGCTATTAATGCAATTAATGAATATTGGATTTGTAACGAATGGCATCCAAACTTAAATGCTTCACATGTTAATACCTTTAAACTTGAGGTTAAGTGGACTCCCTATAAGGCTAGTCAACTAAAGTTAATGTGGATGGAAGTTTTATTGTTGAAGGATCCAAGTCTGGGGTAAGGGTGATTCTTATAGATAGTAAAGGCAAAATAATTGAATTAGTATGTGCCTCTTATTATGCTTTTTTGTCCTTCATGGTAGAAGCAATTGCTACTTATAAAGGAATGCAAATGGCTACTAAATTTAAACTTTAAAAATGTGGCAATTGAATCAAATAATAGAAATTTGGTTGCCTTTATTAATTCTCCCTATTACTGTCTAGATTAGAGGTCTTTGCAAATAGTGAATGATATTTTTCTACTTAAGAAGAAACTTTCGTCTTGTGATTGGTTGGGTACCTAGAGCTATTAATAGAGTAGCTAATTGGCTGCTTAAGAATACGGACAAGAGGATGAACCTTTTTAGCTAGGATTCATTTCCCCTTCCCTCTCTTATCTCTTATTGCTTTAGATGTAGTGTCTTGTAAGCAAGGAGCGAGGTAGTACTATGTTGTTTCTTTGTTTCTTGCTATGTTGGTTTTTTCTATACTAGATGTTGATGGGAAGAAAAAATAAAAGCAATGGAATGTATAGTAAACTCAACTCTATGACATTTGCATTAGATAAACCTATACGGATCGAGTGATTGATGATAAGGATAAAAGAAAGGAATAACGACATCCTCGATATATCCAATCAAAGGATAGATTATAGCTCTGCTTAATCAATTAAAAAGGATGGCCTTTTAAGTAAAAGAATTTAATTAAAGATTTTATTATTGATTGGTTTGTTTAGAGTTTAGGTTCATTATTCTTTCATGCTCAACTTCCAGTTTCAAGTCATCAACTTCTTCATCAAAGCTAGCTTAGGCACTTCTTTGCATAAACCCTTCAAGCACAAAAAGTAGCATATTATTTATCTAGTTTCTTATTCCTCAAGAGGAATCCTTATAAGCTTTTGGAATATAATTATAAAATAAGAAATATACCATCAATGGTCATGTTTTGAAAGGTTTAAATTGATATCATTACCAATTCATATATATATATATATATATATGTAGCTCAAAAGCCATTGAAAAGTGAATGAGCGAAGCGTAGGTATGGCACAATGTGAAATTGTAAAAAATGTATATATTTTGAATAAAGAATAGTGTAGGTTAGGATTGTTCTATCATCTTTTTTTTTTAAGATTAAAGACAAAAGGGGATTGGCTTTCTGACTAAAAAGCAATAAAGCAATTTGGGAAATACCAAAACTAAATGAATGAAAGAGTATTAACCTAAAGGCGATAAAAGTACCAAATTTGGATTGATACAATTCAAGTTTGGCACGATTTGCATAGAATTCAGATTTGATCAATCCAAATTCCATGAGGTTTATTTTTTTTTCCTAAATTTTTTATGTAATTTGGATTTAACCAATCCATTCTCCCATTATTCTTTTTTTTTTTTAATTTTGTTGAGTTTATAATAAATATAAGACAAAAATGATGAGACCAAAATAATAATAATAATAAAATGAAATGCAATAATAAAAGAAAAAATTATGTAATATTTGATATAAAATTATAACAAGATAAAAAATATAAAAATAACTATAATAAATGACTTCTTGTGCTACAATGAGGTATTCTTTTTTCACGATGTGGTCATTGTTGCCTAAATTGTTTTGGTTCTTATTACTTTTGTACTTTTGGTTGAAAACTTAAATCAAAGGATAGGGACTAAACTAAAAGAATTGACTTATGCAATATCATAAACTCTAGTTGCAATGATCCTCTAAGCTCAAAAAAGTAAGTAGTGTATACGACACTAAAGGCAGGTATATTGAATAGAAGCTCTACAAATAATCTGAGAGCACTGAACATCTATTAAGGGTTTCAAAATGAGATATGGGTGATAAAAGGGACCTAATCCATAAAAATTGGATAGCCAGCATTAAATAAAATGGATTGGTTATGCCAATGTTCTGTTGCACCTAAATTGGAATGTATGAAGATCCATCGACCATGTCAATACTAATATCTTGCCACAGTGACCCCTGACATTGCTACCATCTCTTCCAACAACAGGTTATTAGGTTGATAGATAGCCTTAATGTCTCTTTTCCAAGCAACCTATTGGAATTAGAGGCTTGGATAGATTTATTAGTATATATCCTAGGAGCCAATCATGAGATGATTGTAATAACATATATTGTATTAGATTTTTTAGGCAATACAATTATTATATTTTATATTTGCTCAATATAACTTAATATAGTAATTGTTCCTAGAATAATTATTATTCTTAAATTGTCCTTAGTCAAGTATTATTGCAATATAGGATAACAATAATACATTAAGACTAGTATATATAATGATTGATGACTTTAATAGATATGTGATATCAAGTCAATATATAAGTACATTGTTAGAGAACAAATGTATTGGATTGACTCACTATGAGAATGCTACATGTATTATAGAGTGTCATTAGCAATTCTCATGTGACCATAATAAAAGGAAGTCCTTTAATCTAAAGTCATTACTATTCTCTACATAAAAAGGTGAATACTTTGATACTATCCTGTGTCACTTATAACTACAATTAAATAGTTACAAATAACTTGGTCGTGAAAATAAATTTGTAGTAGTGGTGCAACTAAGATTGTCTCCCATAAAAATGAATTTCAATTATTAAAGAGAGTTTCCTCAATGTTAAATGCAACTTAAAAACTAATAATTTTAGACATTAATTAGGGGTTTTTGATTGAATTCAATTAGCTAAAATTTAAAATGAATTAAAAATACAAACTACTAACTAAAATATAAGAATTAAACAAGTAAGCAATAGGTGCATGGCTAACTTTATATTTATCCCTTGATATTCACTATCTTTATCCTAATTTAATTATTAATGGTTTTGGTCTAAGACTTCTTCTGTGTTCATATTAATTTATCTTGAGTTATCATACAAGATCTAAGAAACTAACAAATCAATGTTAATTGAAACCTCAACTTCACATTAATTCAATAGTTTTTGTAATTAAACTCATTCAACACTTAAAAAGAATGATTAATCAATTAAATTAGCTTTTGAACTTTCATCATAGAAAGTTTAATTAACTAATTAAACCTTAAAGAAACCTCAAATTAAATATTTAATTACAAAATTTTAGCATGCATTTCATTAGGCACCTTGATTGTATAAGCTGAAAATTAGAGATATATGAAAATTATAGCACTTAAACCATCAAAATATTGATACATTAATCGTCAAAATCTCTCCTAATTGATATCTTACCAACCACCAATCATAAATAACACCATTATTCATCTAATACAAACTTAACCAAGCTAGTTAAAAAAGAAGAAAAGGTGCTAAAAAGAGAGGAAAAAATAGTATAGAAATTTTAGCCAAATCTGTAAATACTTTTCATGGATTCAAGCTTCACATTAAGGTTTTCATCCAAGCTAGCCACAAGATGAATCTAAACTTCCCTTAGAGAAAATTAATTGAGGAAATGGTGGCGATAATCTTTGGCCATCGAGCTTGTTAAAAAAAGGATGGATAATATGTAAGAATAATGATCTCTCATTCGTGCCTCTTCCACGTCCAAACGGAACCCTCTTAATTCTGAGAGAATCAAACCTCCTCTCTTTATTTTTTCCCTATGCTTTAATTCATCCCATTCCCCCCTTATTCATTCCTCCTTCATGTGAGTGTAAAAGGCCTGAGAGAGTGTGACCTAGTGCATTCCTATATGTGTGAGTGAATAAGAGAGTCTCTTGTGTGTAAACAGGTGCTTCCTTCCTCACATGAGAGTCATTTCCATAAGTGCTTCTATGTCAATGTGGGAGTGATGTCATGGAGTGTTTGACATGTGCCTCGTGTGAATGGAGTGAACCATGCATGAATGTGTATGTGTGATGAATCTACCATCTAGTAGCAGGACTGTGTGAATATATGTGAGAATGTCGTCCACGTGATTCTTCTTTCCATGTAAAGAGAGCTGTGACATGTGACGTGAGAGAGCTCTAGGCATGTGTGAATCATGGAGTGAGTTGGCCATGTCAATTAGGAAACCTCCCCTTATGCCTTCAAGAGAGAACCTGAGAGTATCTATTCCTTTCTAAGATGATAGCCTTTTTTATGCATGAAAAGCCTGAGAATGAGTCCATGTGAAAGTCCAATCACTATGTGAATGAGAAAGCCTCCTGGATGTGTGCTGATGTGAGAATCTTGAAAAGCCTTATTTGCATGCCTAAATGTGTGAGTCCATTTTGTGCCTACGTGTGTGTTTCTTCGTCCACATGTGAGTAAGATGGAATATTGAATATGCCTTTAGACCTTCAAAATTAGTAGCCTACTCCTTATGTGTTATTCTCATGCATTAAAAT
This sequence comes from Erythrophleum ivorense, assembly GCA_026724425.1. Taxonomy (NCBI): domain Eukaryota; kingdom Viridiplantae; phylum Streptophyta; class Magnoliopsida; order Fabales; family Fabaceae; genus Erythrophleum; species Erythrophleum ivorense. Next base: position 44,588,918 of record JAIUCV010000005.1, read on the forward strand.
ATAAGTCCTAGAGCTTGTGTGTGTATGTGAGAATATGTGGGCCCTTGTGCATCGTTCATCCATTCCTTCCATTCATGCATGGAAAATATGTGAGAAGCTCCGTCCTTGCACTATATGTCATGCCTTTTAAGCCATTTTCCATGAAATTTCCTAAGTCAAAATGAAATAAAATCAATAGCCCATGAAACAATATGGGATTTTATCTCTTTTATATAGGAGGAGCAATTGGATATATCTTGAATCATGTAAAAGGATATGAGTGATGTATATGGAAATTTGTCCCTTTTGATTGGGTGAGACTAAGAAATATATGGCCGTATTTAAATGAATCAATATGTGACATTGATCATTTGTTTTGATTGGTTAACTCTTTATCAAGAAACATAGGTTGAATATTGACAAGGATGACACATTCCTTGCCTTGAGATCAATTTGGTTATCGATACCAAGGACTAAATTGTATGGTATTAGTCACATATTAAGTATATGTCAAATCATAGAAATTCTTGTTACTTGGATGGTATTGATGTATTGCTAAATGTCACTCACTATCTATGATGCAAAAATGGGTCATTGCTAACATAATAAGAACTTACAGGGTCACACAAAAATAGTAGAGATGAAATTAAAATATTATAAAGGATTTAATTGTATTAGAAATTCTAATAATAAGACCTAATATAATATAATTGAATTATACTATGATGTAATATATTATTTAATATTATAGTAATATTAAATAATGTTACATTATGTTGGGTTTATCGTTCCTCAATTTCTATTAAGTTAGGTTAAGGTTTAAAAGTTTAACCGAGATTAAGAGTTTGAATGGGATTAGGAGAGCACCAAACCCTAAATCTATAAATATATGACCAAATGTGTAACATTAAATGATGCATAAGAGTGCCTCTTAAGTCCTAAATTACTTAGAACTTCAAAATACTATAATCCTAGATAGTGAGAAGAGTATTCCAATAGAGACATAGAGTGAGTGAAAGTTTCATCCATTCCAAGCGAATAACATAGAGGTATAGATCACTAGATCTACTACATCATTTTGATTGCAACTTAAACAAAAGGTAATTTTCTAGTTTTATCTTGATTTATGTTCTTACGCATACACCTGGGAAGGAATTTCAGTGATTAAAACCTAAAATTTCTGTTATTCCTATGATCATTGAGAAACCTAACAAAATCCTACACCTATTTAGTAGGTTGGGAAAATAGCGAGAACCATTGTCATCAAAAGCAAGTGTATCCTATAAAATCTATAGATAGAGGGTCCTATTTCTATTATTCTTAGAGTTTCGGCTTATGGTCTCATGAAAATCCATAGATAGAAGGTCTTGCAAATATATCCTATAAAATTTCTCTACCAAATCGACCTAACAAAAAAGAGATGAAAAGTTGAATGTCAATATATAATATATTTTGAAAATGAAGAACCATATATGGAGTAATAATAGTTAATTTCTGGATCCACCACCTAGTATGATGCTAGTACCATTTCATGTACTTGGAAGCATGATTAAACGACTCTTTAGTGATAAGAGATTGAGACATGGTGTCTCACTATCTATACCATCATTAGAAGAAAATGTCATGCTCAAATACATAATTGGTCTAGATTCTTCTTTAAAGCTATAAATCATAGAAAGGCATCTAATCTAACTAGCTCTTGAAGAATTGGTTAGTAACAACCAATTTGGCATAGGACGCAATCAAGATGGTGCCCCTCTATAATTTATGGAAGCATATAAGTGGAACCAATGTAATCCATATGTCTAGATAAGTCAAACAATACCTTGAAATTAGCTTGTGCATGCTCTATGGCTTATATAGATGCTAAACAATTTGTGAGCAATATGGAATAGAATAATAGGTCCTTACAAAATGGTTAGAAAATAATGCATATAATAAATTAAAATTAGAACACACTTCATCATCTCTTATTGCATCTAATAAATTTCTATATTTGTAAAGGGCTCTAACACTTAGATGAAGAAGGCATCTAACATTTTTTTCATATGTTATAATGAGCAAATACATTTGGTAAATAATGAGAAATATATAAAGTCAATATAGATGCAACAACAAATGTGCAAATTTTAACTGTATTTCATACTTGAAGTTTAGAGGTAGAAATATAAAACATTCCTTAATGTGAAAATCAAAGGTTGATAGTCTTTTTAACGTGAGTATATAGAATCGATTCCATGCCTATAGATGCAATAACATCAAACATCGAATTACACCACAATCATTCCTGTAGGTTGATTTAGACAGCTCTTGGTTGAGAAAAGCTAACATTACTGATCCTTAGCTAAAATAGCCAACCTACTCGAAGTCCTCCAGAAAGGGAATGTACATCAAGTAAATTCTATAACTAGACTCATCTGGCATTAACCACCCCCTACTCATATAAAAAATATATACATGTATGAACTAACACACAACCTCGTCTTCTGTATCATTCGATAGATGTGTAAAGTTCTAAGCGAATTAAGTGTTGGTTAGTCATTACCCATCATTTGATCAGCTGCTGGCCTAATCCTAAGGAGCCACTCACACAAGTATAATCAGTTGATACTTGTCCCACCCATAACAAGATTCCCTTCAATTGATAGGCCCAACTGTATAGGTACATCCTTAAAGATGATTGTGCACTCTCCCTGAATGGTGTGAAATGTGTGCATCTCTAGACATTATCGCTCTACTATCATGCTGACAAGTGATGTATCATACTCAAGTTGCCCAAGTTATGCAATACTATAAAAATCACATTGCATCTAATAATCAATAATAGCTTGCAGTAAATCACCTAAACAATCCTCACTTGTGGGCAGAGAAGCCAGTCATCCTACGAATAGGGTAAAATTACACGGTCAATGTAACATAATAAAATAGTTTATATTGTTAAACAAATTATCTTACCTCATCATCTTATGTGACTTGTGATATATGCTATTCCCATAGATATAAAAGTGACACATTCTCTAGACTTTGCTAAACAAGTTACCTAACTCTGGCTATGGAATCTATGGAAATAGCATAATGTATTATTATTATTTATTTAAAATTGATAGGTGTAGATAACATAACTTTTTATTATTCATTTAAAATTGAGATGTGCAAATAATATAATCTATTATTTAATTTACAATTAGAATGTACAAATAACCTAATATATTTACAATAGAATATTAACATACTACTGAGCATCAGAATTACGATGCATGCAACAAGTGCAATTATGCCTAGTTTGTTTACATAAGTTGCATCTACTAGGCTATTCTGAAACCTTAAAATCTATTTCATTTTGATAACATGTCAATTGGGGTCAACCTTTTTTGTGGAGTGTTGATGAATTTGGGATCAATTTTGAACCACTTGGTTGCAACTAATATTCTTGTCCTTCAATCTATTGGAACATGTTGCTATAGGAATTATGCATGGTGTCTAGGCAAAAAATGGGATTTGCAAGATGAAATGACTCTAGTGCTGCTAATACACAAGCTTCAATAATATGATGTCATGAGTACTTTTCCACTTTGAATTTACTACAATCACACATGCATTCAATTAAGCTCACCTTGCAGCATTAATTATACTGACAATTCATTTGGTCATAAAGCTCCTCTACCTTGAACGATGTATTTTTCCTGTCGAGCACATGTACATTACACGCATGGTTATGCTACACATTTACCATCATCCATTTTATAAAGGTCTAAGAATAAACCTAGATTGTGTCATCTAAGTGTTGACTTGTCAGCATGTTGAATGAAATATTGGCTTACTCTATAATAAGTTACCTTGGCTATGCCTAATATAGGCAAGGACTTAACCCTTTTGAAGATGCCATTTATCCACTCCGTTAGGTTCATTGTCATGTGATTATGGCAACAACCTTCCACCTCATATGCTTGAGTCCATTATTCCTCTAGGATTTCTATAATCCACTTGTTTGCCTTTTTATATATGGTAGTTATTTCAACCAATTTTACATCGACATATTATATGTATAACCTATGTAACATGATCAACAGTTTCATTATTAGCAACTAGTCAAGTACAATGTATATAATCAATTAGAAAGGAGAAATACGCTGATACTTTTTAACTTCTAATTTAGATTTGATGACTTATAGTAAGTGTGTAGGTTGCTTACCACATAATGAAAACAAAAAAAATATAATAACCATATGGTGGTTGCCAACAATCTGTGTATTAGTTTGATGGATAACTATATGACATCAAACAAATCTCATGTCTTCTTGGTACCACTTGCCTATCTAGGTTAAAAAAGAACCATGTTCATGCTGATTGTATCTTTTTTTCCACAACTGTAAAGATAAGGGATATAATATGTCGATTATCATTTTATGTCAACACCATTAATGGGGTCCCTTTGTATTTGTTATAAAGGAATGTCCCTTCGATTTCGATCATCAACTTTGAGTGTTTAAATATGTCTATACAAGACTTGAATGCCCAAAATATGCACTTAAACATCACTATTAGCTTATAGTAAAAGTGCTTGAGGGACATTGTTTGGTCATAAACTTAATATATGAGCCAGGCATAAAATGTTGAACTACAATTAGCCACTTAGACAATCTAGCATACAAGCTCTTCTAGTTACCAAAAGTAAATATAACAACTTTATGTTTTGCTTTCCACACCTTCTTGTATAATATAATGTAACCAAACATGATATTCATTTGCTTGATAATCTTTATGATTGGAATATCAAGTGTCTCAATCACAATTGACATGATATAGGACCAGAAAATGTCAGAGTTCAATTTTGGATAATCTTATAATAAGGTTATAAATAAACATGTATGTGGATCTTTATATCTTGTAATCTGCTAATACGATCCCTTCCTTTTGCCTTTTATTGTATGCTCTAACCTGCCATTCATAGTTGCTACTATAATTAATACACTGATATTTTTTATACTTTTTACTGGTTAAGTATTTCTTAAAAATATAATGTGTTCTTACAAAGTATAATTGCATAGCAAGGCACAATGCCTTTTAATTTGAATATTGTAATTTGATGTGCAACTCCTAGTTATTCATCTACATTTAATTGCCTACTTTCTCATATTCATCATCCTTGGCTAAGGCCAACTTGTTAGAAGAATGCAATAGTGAGGTTGACATATTAGGACATTGATTTAACTTGAAGGACATCAACTAGATCCTCTTAACCCACATCATCGGCTTTATTTTCATACTTATCATCTTCGTCATCATCATTGTCATTATCATAATTAAGGTCAAGTTCAACATCATATTTATCTTCATTTTCAAAGTCCTCCAATACATTTTCTTTTGAGTTAATTGGAAAATGAGGTTTAGTAAAACCAATTGCTAAGTGGAAGGGACTCAGCTTTAAACTGACCTAGATTGGTAGAATGTGATAATGTTAGGCATAAGTTGGCAATCAATAGAACAATTCATGGCTGGATGATGGTAGTGATGGCAACACATCATTTGCTTCGTCTAGCTGAAATTCCATGTTCAATTATGGTCAATAATTGGGATGTTTACTACCATTCTATTGTATTCAATTGTAATGGGAAACATAAGTGCAATTGTCACATTCTTTGGATATCAAAATCATCTTATAGCATAATCCCTTAGTACCTTATTGGATTTATTATCATTATTGGGAACTTATATATTAAATCAAATACAATGATTGTGAGCAAGTCGTAGCTTTTGAATAACATCCTTTTTTAACTGCCTTAAAGTACTTAGTGCTAATTGTTATATACTTCGATATCGTGCACTAAAATGTCACATTTGGGTACTTTTATAAATTCTTCTATTTGCATAAATGCTAATAATCTCATTTCTCTTAACTATTTTTTTCATCAAATATCTTAAACATAAACGTGCTCGAAATAATTATAGTTGTAACGAAGTTATTTTTAAGATATCCTAATTTCTAAACTAAACTTTTATTAACACATTTTTTTTTTTATTTTTTACATGTCTATTTCAAACTTTTACAAATTAATTTTGTTTTTTTTAAATTAAGTTCTTATTTTTGATACCTTTTTTTTATGTTTTTTTTCTTATTTAAATGATTATTTAGAAATTTTACAAAATAATTTTTATTATTAACAAATTTTTAATTACATCCTCTCATATCCTATACTTTTATTAACATGTTTTTTTTATTATTTATATAATTATTTCAAACTTTTAGACATTTTTTTATTTACTTAATTATTTCAAAATTTTACACATTATTTTTTAATCAATTATCTCCTATACTCCTACTTACATCATTTTACATAATTATTTCAACATTTTACAAATTATTTTTAATTATTTTAAAAAACTTGTTTCTTCTATCCTATATTTTGATTCACATAATTATTTCAAAATTTTATAGGTTACATTTTATTTTTTTACAATATTAATTTCTCATAGCCTATACTTCTATTCACATATTTTTTTCTTTCTTACAAAATTATTTCAAAATTTCACAAACTATTTTTATTATTTATAATATTTATTCCTCATATCCTATATTTCTATTTACACATTTTTTCTTATTTAAATAATTATTTCAACATTTTACAAATATTTTTATTATCAATAACTTATTTTTAATAATATCCTCACATATCCTATATTTTTGTTAACACATTTTTTATTACTTATATAATTATTTGGAAATTTTAGATATTTTTCATTTACTTAATTATTTTAAAATTTTACAAATTATTTTTTTATTTTTAAAAACTTATTTCTCTTATCCTATACTTAGATTCATAATTTTTTTTCTTTTTCACGTAACTATTTCAAAATTTTACAAAATATATTTTATTTTTTATAATATTAATTTCACATATCCTATACTTCTATTTACATATTTTCACTTATTTATAAATTATTTCAAAATCTCCCAAATTATGTTTTATTATTTATAATATTTATTTCTCATATCCTATACTTCCATTTACATATTTTTTATTTAAATAATTATTTCAAAATTTTACAAAATATTTTTTATTATTAATAACTTTTTTTTAATAAAATCCTCTTAGAGCCTATACTTTTGTTAACACATTTTTTATTATGTATATAATTATTTCAAAATTGTAGACATTATTTATTTATTTAATTATTTTAAAATTTTATTTGTCATATCCTATGTTTCTATTTACATTTTTTTCTTATTATCATAATTTTTTGAAATTTTGAAAATTATTTTTTATTTTTAAAAAAATTATTTCTCTTGCCCTAATTTTTTGAGTATTTTCTTACAATTCTTTTTACATTTTTTTGGGTCTACTTTCAAAACTTTTCCAAATATAATAATAATAATAATAATTTTTATTTCTTCTATGTGTAATTTATATCCAAAATAACAACTAAAAAAAATGATTTTTCATACGATAAATATATAACAAAACTAGACAAATTAACATGCAATAAAATAAACTTATATGATAATAACAACTTCTTTCTCTTAATTAAACTTTTAAGGTCATAAAATTATTGCTAATACATGAACTTTCCAAAATTCATGTATATATATAGAGTTATATCATGCATGATAAAAAAAAATGGCAAATGCAAAAATAGATTACATATATATCTTATATTATTGCAAAAAATATGACATTTACCTTTAACAGTTAGAAATGCTAAGAAATTTTTAGATACTATGTTCCACTTGCATGGAATAATTGCTAACTATTACAAACTGAACTCTCAACTCTTGGCTACTCCAACTAAGCAGAAGAAGAAATTTTAAAATAGAAGAAGAAGGTCTACGTGTCATTTTCGTGGGGCTTCACCATTTTAAAGACAATGGCAAAGGATAACATTGTCTTTTTACACATCCTCATTATTTGCCTTTCTTTTTCTCTTTTAACCAATCATTTTTTTTTGAAAATTTGGTCCCTCTAATTATAATCCAGCACATGATATTCTATCATTCACTTAGTCATGTGTCATTGATGATCCACTAATGATGTGACTAGTCATTCGATCACTTGATTAACTAATTACATCATTAGCTAGCTTTTTACAAATTAGCACCTATTTAAATTCATAATCAAATGGTTTCAAATTCAAATAACTTATAGTCATATGCTATCTAAATTTAGAATCATTAATTTTTTGTATATTTAGAATCACATTCAAAATTTACATTTACATAAAAATTTTATTTTATTATTTCTTATAAAATCACATTTAAAGGTTTCCAAAAACGTTTTTAAACACAACATTTGAATTTTATTGTAATAAATTTGCAACCTATGATTCTAAATTGAATGGAATTTAGAATTGTTGGTTATGAATTCAATGACATAAATATAGGGTCTACATTTTTTGGCTTATTATTATTTTTTATCCATATAAATTTAGACACAATAAATCCCAATTCAGCCAATTTATTATTTTTAGAGAAATGACTTTTTCCTGTATTACTTTTTGAAATTTATTTATTTATGGTTAGTTTTAAATAAAAAACGAGAAAGGATTGATATATAAGAGATAAATCGCTTTGAATTCACTACATTTGGTGATATTATAAGCTACTGGTGAAAAATGTGAATAATTTTTTTATTTTACAAAAAATCCATTTCTTGATCCATTAACACGCATATTATATACTTATACAAACAAAAACAAAAAGAGTAGGCAAAGAAAATTGAAAGTTTATATAGTGTCCCATTAAATATTAAAATGTCATTATATATATATATATATTATGTATTTAAATATTTTATAATATATTATAACTAGATAGAGTATTTAACTTTATTCCAAGTGTTATTTAAATTTTAAATTATAATAAATAAATTAAATGTTATATAATTTGTATCGTTTAAAGAGATGTAAATAGATTATATGATGTTATCTAATTTTAGTTTAATTTTAAAATATTTTATTTTTTGAATATTCAATGTATGACAAAGTTGCATATCTAATTCATTATATTTTATTTTTCCTTTCTTTTTTGGTCTTCGGCCCTCTCTTTTTTTCTGTTAATCTTCTCTAAAGAGAATATTTGCGTGCTTGAAGTAACCGTGACTGATTTCCGAAAGTAGCGTAGACTGAAGACTCTAGAAAAAAAATTAAACTTAACCATGGCTGCAGAGTCTAGAAAATTGGACTTGAACCAAGCTCGGAAATTTATTATGAAATAAACAAGAATAAGAAAAGCTTTACATACAGACTCTCCTACGTACGCAAAAATGTAAAAATAATAAAAATAATTAAAAATCCTAGAACCAACAAAATTAATCCTCCAGTATGTAACATCATCAAACCTAACCTTGTTCGTCACAGTTCACATGCAGATCCTTCACCTAAGATCCCAGGCTAGCTCACCTCCCCTCATATATTCATGGGCCTTTGTTGTGCCAAGAAAGAACAATGTCTTGAAGTCCAGCTTTCCAATCCCTCCAGTAAAGCTCCTCAAACTCTAATCCACCATCCACCACTTTCACAGTCACCAACAACAACTCTCTTACAATCTCAAACACTTCAACCATCAAAACCACTTTTCCTTTCCCCAACCCAATTAACCCATTCTTCCCTACTTCAACCTTAAACCCTAAACCCCCTCCGATTTCCTTCACTTTCTCCACCACCACCTCCATTTTCGCATTCGATATGAAACTCTTGTCCTTCCTGTTCTCCAACGTCGTTTCAAACAAACCTCTCAAATCCAAACCCGCAGACATTGATATTATATCAAAAGCATTCAACCCTGCATCAGGTTTCGCATACGAATCCGATATTACGCTCCTTTCGGGTTCGGGTTTCAGCGATTTCTTGAACCATGAGTTCTCAAACAGAGCTTCCAGGCTCATCCTACTGTTCGGGTTCGGGTCAAGCAGATGGTAGATCACGTGGCGTGCCGGCTTCGAAATCCACTCTGGGAACTGATAATCGCGCAAGCAAATCCTCCTACACATCGCCGGGATGTTGGAATCGTTGAATGGGAGATACCCAGAGAGCATCACGTATAAAACGAGCCCACAGGACCACGCATCTGCTTTGGAGCCATCGTAGCTGCGTCGTCGAAGTATCTCCGGCGCGGTGTAAACCGGAGTACCGCAAGTCGTGTGGAGCAACCCGTTTCTGAGACGTTCGGATAAAGCGGAAAGCCCGAAATCCGAGACTTTCAAATTGCCGTCCTTATCTAAGAGAAGGTTCTCAGGCTTTATGTCGCGGTGAGCGACGCCGTTTTGGTGACAGAAACAGAGAGCGGAGACTAATTGCTGGAAGTAACGGCGCGCTAACCCTTCCGTCATTCGGCCCTTGCGCACGATTTTCGAGCAGAGGTCGCCGCCGGCTGCGAACTCGATGATGAGGTAGATCTTGGCCTTCGTGGCCAGGACTTCGTGGATTTTGAGGATGTACGGGTGGTGGTGGATGCGGCGCATTGCGTTGACTTCGCAGACGATTCTAGGTTCCATGGACGCTTCAATGATTTTAAGCTTGTCGATGATCTTCACGGCGACGGTGGAGCCATCGATCAAGGATCGCGCATGATAGACCTTGGCGAAGCTACCGCGACCAAGGAGATGGGTCAATTGGTACTTGCCGAGGATGGTAGTGCCGGACTGCGGCGGAGGGGTGGGTGTCGCCACCCCTGGTTCCATGGCTGATGGGTTGGGAAAACGGAGCGTTTAGGAGTCGCAACCCACAGAATGTCATGGGACAAAGGATCATTCTGGGAAAATTGGTTTATATGGGCAAGATCTTCGGGAGTGGAAACAGACGAGTTTGGGCTCAACTTGAAGTTTTTCTTCTTCTTTTTTTAAAATAAAAAGTCTTGTTAATTATCAAGGTTGTTTCCTATTTGATTTGAATGTGCTTACAGATTGCTAATATCTAAACTTTGAATACGAAATTAAGATATTTAATTTGCTAATTTATTTACTAACAAATCTTATGAGATTTAAGGAATAATAACAATCTTTAATTAAAACTATTGAAAAATAATAATAATAAATTATTTATAACTGATATAGTTATTGAAAAGTGAAAAGATAGAATAGTTATCGGATGATGGTGAAATCATGAGGTAATTATCAAAAAGGGTTCAACATGGCACAATTAAATTAAAAGTTCTATTACGGGGAAAAAAATTCATTTATTGGAGAATATTGAGGTTTGAGATGGAATTTTCATAGGTGAACTCTGTCACTTACACCCGTTTGATACGTAGGAAAAGAAGAATGAAAATGAAGTTAAAAAATAAAAAAGTGATTTTGTAAACAAAAAATATCTATAATATCTTAATGATTGAATAATTATTATTAAAAAATATTAAATAATAATTGAATAATAATTATAAGAATAAAATTAAAAATTTGTTCGACTTTTTTTTTGTTTACTTTTTTTTCTCCCAATTCTTGCTATCCAACGAGCTCTTAGTATTATTTCTATTAAAAAAAATTTGTTCATTCAATAAGTTAAATTTTTTTTACTACAATAAAATGGCAAAATAGCGACTAAATTATCTCTAGGAAAAATTATAAATTTAGCTAAACATGTATTATTTTTGACTTGTTGAAATTTTAGTAGTTGATAAGTGATTTTTGACTGAATTGGAGTAAAAAAATAATAGTAAGCACTAACTCTATAAGTGTTTGATTTTATGCAATTTTCTTTTAAATTATTGTAGCTTTAAATAACTTTTGACTACATTTTTGTTAGGTAATGTGTAACACCATAATTCTAGCTCATCTCATGCTTTTGAATAATATAATTGCATGAATCATATAGATTTCTCATAAAAAAAAAGAAAAATTAAACTTTTCTTTTCGTTTCGTCATATCTAAAAATTCATTTCAGTATCACGTGGACCGTGTGAGCTCATATTATGTATCCTCTTACTTAATCACATCATTGCAACTCATTTACAACTCAAAAGCATGCGTACAACTCGTGAAAATCGAAATGGGGCATAGAACATAAAAACTCATACTCGGCCAGAATTGGCCTCATTTCTGGGTAAATTTTGAAAAATTATAACTAAATCTAAAAAAATCAAAATTATGTGTTCTTGGTCATTTTGGAAAGTTTGGGATGTCTAATTCATGCTAAAAATACGTCCAGAGCATAACATTCATCACAGAGGACGTTTGACATTTGAAAAAGTCTAGAGGTTGCTGTTGCCTGGGCTGCTATTTCAGATTACTGATACAAACTTTTAAAATTCATAACTAATTATATAAAAATATAAATCTCACACATTCAGTCATTCTGGAAAGTTACAAATGTTAGCTTTATGTTAAAAATAATTTCAAAATGAAACAAGTATGTTTAGCTATTGGAAATCTATGGAACAGTGATTGGACTCCTGTAGCACCACTGCTACTGATAGCCAACTTCAAAAAAGCATAACTCTTTGTTCAGACCTTTGAATGAGGTGATCTTGGTGGCCACAGAAATCTTATGACCTCTAGTTTATGCCTATAAAATTTCACAGGCATTAGACACCATTTGCCCATCGGATGACACAGAATACAAATCTACCAGTGTGAACAGTGCACATACCAGAAACCATGAAAATTGCCAACTTTGAAAAATCATCAAATATTTTGCAGACTTCCAAAAATTATGATCTTTAGCTTCCCAAAAATCTCTTAATGAGACCTAATTGCATGCCAAATCTCAAATCAAGACTAACTCATTTAGCTAAAAAGTGACTTAGGGTTCCATAATAGTCAATTTTGGCTCCATATAAGATACCAAAGTTGCCAAATAGATTTCCCTTGGTCTTGGCACCTTTTGGGCAAGTTTAAAAGTACATTTAAGACTTGTGTGAGCTTCCCAAATGGTCCCAAACCTCATACATCTCATTTTAGCCTTTTCACCCACACTTATGCACATTTACATCAAACTTCCAAATTACATAATTTGGCATTACATACTCAAATTGTATTCTAGAGCTCATATATCATATCCATAATTATAAACATCACATAATTGCATATTTATACATGTCTCAAGGTTCATAACACATTTACAACATCATATACATCAAGCAACATAATTATGGTTTCAAAATAACTAAAGTTAGACATAAACTTGTCATTCTTCCTTCTTCATTGATGTTGGCTCCCTTCACCATACTTACTTAGTCCACCTAGCATGTTAGATCATTGGAGAGGAGGGGATGAGATTCAAAGAATCCCAATAACTTATCTCACATTCAATCATACATAATATATGTAAAGCAAGTCTTAAAAATGCATGCATAGACATAATACAAATCATAAGCATTCAAGAAGCAAGCTTAGTATGTGAACAAGCTATACAAATCATTCAAGAGCTCACCAAGTGTTTGGATTGGTCTCACACTTCTTTTCATAGATTTTGGACTTGCCTCACCTATTCTTTAAGCATTTTGGACTCAACCATACTCTTGGGAGCCCACTTTGCTTTTGAGAAACTCTTTACTTTATCTCAACCAAGTTCAAGGGTTCTTGGCTCATCCTCACCATAGTGAAGAGTTCTTAGTCTCTCCACACTCAAGCAAACTTAAGAAACATCATGCATTTACTTGAAAACATAACATGACATCATGAAATCATGACAAATAAAATTATGCTAGCATACTTTTCATGGCTTGAAAATACACATACACACATTTTAAAACAAACTAAACACACATTCATGCATGAGAGAAGGTGGAGAGAGCTACATTGCTTGCATTCACACACTTTTTTCTTAAGTCTTGACTCCTCTCCCTTGACCTCACACACCCAAGAGGGTGAAGATCATTTCTCTTGGTCTAAACACATCATATGGAAGCTAATTACACTCTTGAAACAAGCTAAGACATTAAACTTCTATTTAAGAACATACTTAGGTCCATAAGTCACATAATGGTTCCATAAATAGCCTATTGAAGCAACCATCATGATTCAAGTTCTTGGCTCCATTCTCTTCTCATTCTTAGGCCTCTTGACCTCATTTAAGGTTCTTGGAGCCATTACATATTCATTTACAAAAGCCTAGACACAAGTTGCTTCACAAGGTCACATTATGGAAGCCATTGCCTCATCTCCCAATCCATGGCTTCTAAATTTTTTCTAAGAGTTCCTCCCACCTTTTACCATCATATGAAGTCCCAAACCAAGGTTAGAATAAATTAAAACACTCTCTAACCCCTCCATCTGTCCTAGGCTGACATTATGGAAGCATTTGGGGTTCATGGGGTTTTCAATTTTTCCTTGATGGGAGAGCCACTTGGGAGGCTTCTTAGGGGTCTTAGAAACTCAAACAAACACTCATATATGCTAGGGAATGCATGAATCAAATCAGTTTTTACAATCCTTTCAAATGCACTACACTTTTTCTACTTAGAGTTCATTAGTTTTTCTTGCAATTTCTTTGCTTTCTTGGGTGGGAGGTGCATGTGGGAAGCTCTCTAGGGGTCTTAAGAGCATGTTTAAACATTCAATTAAGCCTAAGAACATTCATATAAAATTAGATTTGCAAGAGAGCATTTAGATCCCTAATGGTTCTATCTTGTTTCTTAATGCTCATTTATTGATTCTATTGGTTCCTTCTTAATCCTTGCCACCTAAAACCTCAATCCCTCCATGAATTAGGCAGAAAACAACCCCTAAGAATTAGGCTCATGGTGGCCAAATTTGTGCAAGAGGAAGGGGGAGGAAAAAACTACTAAAAAATGAAAGTTTTACTTGGTTTTCTTGCTTCCTTTGGCTTGTTCTTCCACTTGATTGACTTGCTCCCTCAAATTTCGAAATTCCCCTCTTTGTTCTGCCCCCAAAACAGCACCAAACTCTCCATTAAAACCATAGAAAGAAAGCTTGAGAGGAGAGGAGCAAGTTTTAAGAAGAAAGGATATGAAATTTCTTAAAGTTTCTTATCTTTATCTTGAATTTCTTCCTCCAAAATCTTCCTCCTCTTGTGTGCCTAAGAAGGCCAGCTTCTCCTCTGGTTTTGGGCAGAAGTAAGTCGGTCTTAGAGAGGAGAGAAAGAACGTGGCATATAAAGACCCTTTTTGAAGCTTCCTTTAACATTTTAATGCTAATTTTGTCCTTTGTTCTTGCATTTTCATTTCTCATTCCTTTTAACTTCTTTTTGAGAATTGTCTTTTCCATCATAACAAATAGGTTCCCAATTTAATAAAATATCTTTGGAATCACTCAAATCAGAGCTAAAACCCTCTCGAACAAATCAGTCAAAGTCCGGGTCAACTGATATTGGAAAACGTCCACCGGAGGGGATTTAACTGTCACGGAGCTTTCCATGATTTTTAGGGCCTCTGAGAATTCCAGAGAACTCAAAACTTTTATTTAAAAAGCCCTCCTGTATGTTTTCCAAAAAGTCTCTTTATTTACAAAAATGCCACTGGCCTTTCGGTAACTTTTTCGAATAACTCCGACCCCAATTTTTGGGCAACTCAAGGCTCAAAACCTCATTTTCTATTATTTAAAATTTTATCATAATTTTAGTTGGCCCCAATTCCTTCTATTTTAGGGCTTTCTTTTATATTTGATCTATTTCTAACGTTTACGGAGAAACCGAATATCGCGTTTCTCACGTTTACGGAGGGACTGGATATTACATAATGCAGTTGGCATTATTTTTTTTCATTTTTTAAAATTTATATTTTATATCTTTCCTTTTGTTTTATATTTATTTCATTTATTAAATAAAATAATATCTTCATTTTTTTATGTTCATTCTAACCTTCATGCCAATTATATATTATTATATTAATTTTATTAATTTTCAGCTTCTACTTTTAAATTTACTTATCTTTCTCCTTCATCTCTATGTATTTTTCATTTTTTTTTCACTTTTGTTTTTTTGTATAAATTGTGCAAATTTCTAACGTACATTAAAAATGCATTAATATCTAAAAAATTTGTAACAAAATTTACAAATTAAAAACTCAAATAAATATTTATCTTGTCCAAGTGTTGTCTAACAATTTGTTAACAAAAATAAAAGAAATAATAAACAAAAATGAAAACAAAAATATGTTGCATGAAAATGAAAAAAAATGTTGCAAACTGTGTAGGAAGCTGAACTGAAAAAAAATGGAAGTTTAATAAACATATAAAAAAATAGAAGAGAAAAGAAGAGAGCTGAGAGAAGAGAAGATAAGCTTAAGCAATTTTGGATAGAAAATAAAAAAAGACTAGTAACTTCCAATGGAGATAATAGATTTAAAACTTCATATGAGGAGAGAAACAACTTCAGCTGAAGAGCGAATCCTTTAAAGTTTTAAGTAGAGAGACAAAAAAAAGTTATCTATATATGGAAAAGGAATAACAAAAATTTGATAAGTTTTAACCAGATTGAAATTTGTAAGGTTCTTAATTTATACCTAAAAATAGTGAAATCAAGTCACTTAATTTATTTTAACTTAAAAAAATAAAAGTAAAAAAAAATTGTTTAAAATGAAAAAAAATTGAATACCAATTAAAGTTTAGTCGGCCTTAGTCAGTCAATAGTGGCTAATTGATCCTCAGGTTTGTTTTTTTGGCAATTTTTAATTTGTTTGCTAACTAAAATTGTCCCTAAAAAAAATTTTGTTGAGTGAATGAAAGTATTTGTAAAATTGCAACTTCTATACTATTTTATTTTTCCTTTTGAAAATTAGTCAAAAACAAGTTAAATAGTAAAAAAATTAAAATAGTTGGAAATTAGTTAGAAGTTTCAATTGGTATTCCATAACATTGTTGTAATGTCTTTAGTTTTTTCAAAAAACTTTTTTAAAAAGATGAGTGTCAAAACTATTTTAAAAATTTTGCTTCAATTCAAATCCTATGATATAACTTACGACTACCATCAGTGGGGGTGTTTAAAATCAAGCAACACTAAATCGAACCAAGCTGATCACAACTAAAGAAAATTAGAAAAGAAAAAGTAAGCCTAGACCAATTATATATATATATATATATATATCATGTGCTTAAATAATATAGCATTAACTATAAGTGTAATTTATTTTAGATCTTTTAGTCTTTGATAAATAAATAATTTTTTGAATTTATCCTCCACAATTATTTTTAATTTATCCTTTAAATTATTAAATATTTATATATTATCCTTTCATTTTATTTTCATAAAACATTTAATGCTCATCAATTCACTGACTTTGTTATTCTATACCATTCATTACTTAAGTATCGATTTATCATTTAACAACATTCAAATTATCATAATATTATATTTTGCCTTAAAATTTTAGATAAAAATATGATAAAAATATAAAATTGTAAACTCTTCAATGATTTAGAAGATTAAATTAAAAAATTATTTATTAATGGTCAAATTAAAATTTTACCTATATGTTGATGATCAAAATTAATTTTTTTTTCTTTTTATTTGTAGAAAAAGTAGTCCTAGAATCAATTAAAAATAAATATCTAAAAAAATTAAACAAAATTATCATCAACCAAATTAAATCAAACCAGTTACGCTCTAAAATTGACAGGTCTAACAGTGCAAATTCAATTTGATTTTCATCCAAAATTTAACTAAATTCAATCTTTAAACACCCCTGATCATCACCACCCATTACGAGGCACGCAAAATATTTTCATTATTGTCAACTGTGGCCTTAGTTCGAGCTGAAACAAGAATTTTTGAAAAGAACATCTTATGTTACACTGGTACCAATGTCACAACCAAGTGGCATCATTTTAATTAGTTATTGAAAAAAATCCAAGTGTTATAAAATGTTGATGGAAAACCCTTTTAATAAGTTATCCAAAAATATTTACATTTTGACTCATACAAGATAGTAAAATTTAGGAATGCCAAATAATTAATATATTCTATTTTTGAGTTACTTATAATTTTTTACATATCTTAGGTCACCACGTAAGTGAAATTTTGATGACACAGATTTTGATTGTTACAATTACACCATGGAAGAAATGTCATTATCTTAAATTTTAAATAAAAATAATATTTTGTTACATACATACATATATATATATATATATATATATATATACACACACACACACAGAACTCATTAAATGTATAACCACTCTTGGACTTTTGTATGAGTTATATCCCTGAGGTATGGTAGGTATGAAAAGTTAATATCAAGTGTTGATTTAAAACTAAAAAAAAAAATGTATTAGTAGATAAAAATCTACCTATCCATGCCTTAAACCTTTTTTTTTGTTTTAAATATAATTAAAACTGATTATTAATTGTATACTTATATATTTATTGATTATTAGATAATTACAAATATAAACGCTTGAGATGACGAATCAATTTTTTAATTTATTTTTATAGCATATAATATTATTATATAATTGTGTATCTATATATTTTATATTTATATGCGTGTGTATAATATTAATAAAAGTTGAGTGTGATTATAGTAAAGTTAAGATGGGATATGTTCTTACAAATGTACAAAAATATCATCTCTCATAATAATTATGAAAAAAAACCTATTATAACCCATATTTATTAAACGTGATCTCCATTACGAAGACACTTGTATTAAATGATAAAAGTTGTGGCACTATGGGCTATCCTTTTGAAAATGACTTAGATTTGAACTCTGATTTAGATTCAAACATTTATATACAAGTTAAAATAAGAACATCTTGAAAATAAGCTTGGGCTCAAACATTTCTATCCTCAAACCCTGACACTCCTATAAGAAATTTGAAAATAAATCTAAATCGGGACATTTTAAAATTAATTTCTGTATAAGTGAACAGAAAAGTTCATTTAGGCGGGAGGTCATGGTTTAATAGGTTTTGGTGCGATGATTGAACTTATAGTATGACTTCTTACTAATTGTTTCCGTAGCTTGTCGCTAAATATAATAATGATATTTTTATAATTATTTTTATGTTCATACATAAAAATGGTAAACTATGTGAGAAAAATAAATGTAAAGATGATTCATCCATAACAAAGCAACTATATTGAGGACCCAAAAGGAATTAAATTTGGATAAATAACCCCATATCAAATTCCCCTTTTCATGCAAGTTGACCTAAAGAAAACTATTTGTTGAACATAAAAAGAGATAGATTTGGACTAAGCTAAATTTAAAAGCGCAGCCCACTTAACAAATAATATTAAAATGGCCATGCGTACGTAAGAGTCCACAACACAAGACACAATCAAAGATACTGACTCCTCCACTCAATGACCTAACGCCCTTTTATAACCGTTCATTAAATTGAAGATTTTGATTTCTTTTATGTTCTTCCTAGTGATTATGTGACAGGACTCAGATATTTCCGCAAAAGCGTGTGGCAATCTGGAATCGGAGCATATAGTCCAATTACAATATTAATGCAAATTGGAACAGTCATTTAAGACTCGGTAATTAGTCTTCTTCACGGATTCATTGTGAATTTGATATTAGGTAGGTCTTTCTCTTGAGCTGTTTCCCGGCATGTCTTTTTCTTTTTTAGTTTCAGTTAGATGGTCAAACTCGTGTTGGTTAATGGTTAGTGCTTTCAATGAAGGCCGAAACCGATCTCGTAGTAATTTCAGAAGAAAGAACCACGTCTGATAGTAACAACGTCAAACAGGAGGTAGAATATTAGATTAGCGAGCTTAGGGTAGTATTAAATTCAAACTAGCTAGATTCCTTTTCTGTTTTGTTAGTTTCCTGTTGTAGATTGACATTTTTTTTAAAAAAAATTATACTTTAGAACCTTATGCCAACTAATTTTGGATATTTTGGTTCCAGGCCTTTAATATGTTGCAATTTTTTCATTGATTAATTCAATTGAGATGTTTGCATATTTTATGCAATATCTTATGATTTGGTAATTTAAAATAGTTTTTAAAGGGTGAAATAAATCATTTAAATAGTGTTACAGGTCGAGAGAAGGATAGTGTGAATAAAGAAAAACCAGAATCAAAGCAGTATAATTAATGAAAGAGGATCTCAGAGTAAAATGAATTGAGAAAAATTGAGATTAGAATATTAAATAGAGCATTTAGATATGAGATTAAGAAACCAAGTATAACCCGAAATCGAAATTGAAACGACTAAACAAAATGAACTATAAATATAGTGGCAAAATCGTAATTTCGATTAAAATTTTAGAAACTTAAAAGAGAAAATTTTAAATAATAAAATTAAATTCACTAGGATTTTTAGATGCTCCAAAAACTATAGGAATCATCAGAATAGTTAAAACTCTTCAAGTATATAATTTAGGTTATTAGTTTATTTAAATTTTGACCAAATTGTTTAAGATTATTCTTAACCTCATAAATTTGAAACAAAATATTTTTAATAAATTAGTAGACTTAAATTTTATGATGGAAAAGATAATTCTAAAAAGGATTTAAAATGAGCTTGAATAGAGGCATTGAAGTGGAGGGGCATAGTGGACATTTTGAAAAATGTTATAAAACACATTTTCTCCCTTTATATCAGATCAGCATGTCCCCTTAGCCCCCATAACCAATTGAACTCTGCCCAAATTTAGAACCAAGGACATGGAGAAGAAACCAAGGAAGAGGAAGGAAAGAAGCTTTATAAAGGTAAGTAAATATGGAGTTTAAGCTTTTCTAACTCTTGTAAAAACTTTTCTACGCCCTCTCTTCTTTCTTTCCATGGTTTTAGTTTTTTAAAAAGTAGAGTTTTGTAGCTGAAACTTTGAAGGAAATGGCTCCTTCAAAAAAACTAAATATACTATATTAATATTCATCTAAAGCCTATTTAATTGATGTATAACATGATGCAAGAAAATTGCTTTTCTTTGTTTCTCCATGGCACTCTAGGTTTGGCCAACCTGAGATGAATATGGGAGGAATTGGTTTTTCATTGAAACATGATGGGAATTGGGGTTTTGAAACATGGAGATTTATATGGAACCAAAAGAAGCAACTAAGAAGCCATAAGTTACAAGGTTGGATACCTGAGATTTTGATTGCACATTAGAAAGTATGAAACCTTAGAATGGCATTTCAAACCATATAAGAGCATAATTGAACTAAGAAGAAGCTAAGGAAGCTTCATAGGTGTCAATTCTGGAAAAGAAATGAATAAAACACCATGGAAGCCATTTTTAAAGCTTGTCTCGGCCTAGAATAAAAAGTGGTACATAAGAAGTTATTTTGTTGATTCTAAAGTTATAAATGGTCCAAATATGAATTATCAATATTAATAAAACCATTAGTTTGAATTTAGAAGCTTTATTTTGAAAAGTAAAAATTTTAAGGTTTAATTAGGCCTAAAGAAGCAATTTGGTGCTAGACTCCTTAGATTATGCATATGATGACTCTAATGAGTTCTATTATAGCCATATGGTCTATATTGAGTAGAATTTGGAGCCAAAAAGTTAAATTATGGGAGTTGCTTCATTTGGGGCCATGTGAGCATATAAAACCCTATTTTGCATGCATAAGGCTAGAATGAATATGAGTATGGTTCCATTAATTGTTTTGTGCTTTATTTAATGTGTCTAGGCCAAACAAGTGAGAGCATAATCAAGGATGATCATAAGTTCATGGGATCAAGAGAAGAGATCAAGGGGAATTAATGGAAATTTATGCAACAAGATAGTTTGTCTTTCTTTCTTATGTGTATGAATGGTTTGCTTGAGTTTCTTGATTGCTTGTATGTATTGTTTGTTATTCATATGATTTATTGGATGTGTTATGTAATTGTATGACATTATATTGCATGTGAGAAAGGAATAACTCTTGAATGAATGAGGTTATACCAAAAGTCTCTTGGAATGAATAAGGTGAGACCAGAAGTTTCCAAGTGAGGGTGAAACTAGACCAAAAGTCTCAATTGTGAATAAAGTTAAGTCAAAAGTCCTTAAAAGTGGGTGAGGTTAAACCAAAAGTCCTTAGGTGTTAGGTGAAGTTAGGTCAAAAGTCTCTAGAAAGAGTCATGGGATCCCTAGAGTATGAATTATGATTTTGTCATAGTTGTGTGACATGCAGATTTGCTTCCATGTACTTGCGTGAGCCATATATGTGTGGTTGAATGTTGAATTAACTATTGAGATTCTTTGAATCTCACTTTTTCTCCTATTTTTCCTAATCATGTCTAGGTGGCTCTCAAAAAAGCAAAAATGAAAAGTAAAAAGCATAAAAAGAGCTACATTGACAATAATTTGTGATTTAAGACATATTCTTGTACCTATGACTATGTATATATGTAATTTGATGTATAACCATTCCAACAAACTTAAAAGTACAAGAATATAATGTATGAACCATTTATGGATGCCAATATGCAATATTATGTAATATGACCTTTTAAGTTCTTGTTCATATGTATGTAAAATGGCATGTGAGAGGGTCATTTTGAGATGTTTGGTATTTGAGACATGTTGAACCAGCCCTACATGCCTCATTCAACATTTAAGACATGCCCAAATGGTTACATGACATAATATTGCACATTTAAGACCCTTTGGAAACATAAACCAGAATCTTATGAGCTATAAAATGTCTAAACTTTAAGTTCTTGTTCATATTTTTATCCTTGATGTTTTAAAAAATGGTCTTCCTAGCAAAATTGGTACTGAGTTAGAAGAATAGTCATCTTTCATATCTAGAATATAAAAATCAACCGGAAAGGTTAACTGATTAACTTGTATTAAAACATCTTTTAAAACTCCTTCTGGATATGCATTAGACCTATTAGCCAATTGAACAATAACATCAGTTTCTTTAAGTGGTCCCATATTCAAAGAATGATAAATTGAACTAGGCATCACATTTATTGAAGCTCCTAAGTCTACCATTGCTTTCTCAATTTTAAGATTGCCTATTTTGTAAGGGATAGTAAACATACTTAGGTCCTTACATTTTAGGAACAACTTCTTTTGGAGGACTGCAAACACATTCTCTCCCATGTAAATCTTCTTATCTCTTTCAACTTTCTTTTACTAGTACATAATTCTTTAAGAAACTTTGCATATTTAGGCACCTATTTAATAGCATCAAGGAGAAGGGAATATTAATTTCTACCTTTCTAAAAACTTCTAGGATCTCTTTCTCTTACTGCTCCTTCTTGGACTTTGATAGTCTACTTGGGAAAGGAGGAGGGATGTGTAACATCTTAAAATTAATTAAGAATAATCATGATTAACTAGGGATTAATATGGGTTTATTAGAAAATTATTTAAGAGAGGTGGATATTAATTTGACCCTTATGGTTAATTTAATTATGCTTTGGGTTAAATGTAGAAACTCAATCTTAGCCTTAAAGAGATCCAATTCCATTTCTTGGAGGCTCAATATTTATTTATGTAGACCTAAATATTAATGGACCTTTTTAGCTTGGCCTAACTCTCATATATGACCCATGTAATCTTATAATCCATAGCCCAATAAGCATATGACTGAACCCACTTAGATTTTGGGCCCTTAGGTCAGCCCATAACCCATTTAAACCCTAATTTTACTTTAACATTCCCCTTCCATTTTGTAGAAAATATGAGAAGCAAAGGGGAATTTCAGAGGTCCAAAGGAGAGGTTAGGGTTAGCAGTTAAATTTCATCATTTCCCACTCTTAAAGTAAGATTTAGCTTAAGTAACTTATATATAACTTAATTCTTTCTTTTTCCTCTTTAATTTGAACCGATTGGTTTCTCATTTGGAACATTTTCATCTTCCACCAAAAACTGAAACTTATTGTTTGGTATTTCCATAGTGGATTTTCAGAGGTTGAGGCTAAGGGTATTCTAGGTAAGTATAAACTCTTCATTTTGATGCATTTTCTACTGGATTAGAACCCCTATAGTTAGTTTATAGTATGGGTATTAATTTTATGTGAATTTACTAAAAATTTGAAGTGATATTCTGAAGTTACTGATGTAAAAATAATTAAATTTGAAATTTGAGACTTGTAGTGGTTGGGTAAGTATCCTCTAGCTAACTATTAGTATTTTAATTCTTTGGGTATCTATTTGTTGCTATAAATTGATAAATAAAAATAGTAATGGTCTGATTTTGTGTTCATAGGCTGAGTAGTATTGTTATTGGCTCGCAAGGAATTATTTACAAGTGAGATAACCCGAGTTAATGTTAAATTCCATGCATATGTCTACTTTAATTTTATATCTGCTACATAATTATAATTTTGAATGCATAATAAATGGTTGGCTATTTGGTATATTATGAATGGACCTTGTAAGTCTATGGTAAAGCTGTGGTACGACTGCCACTCATGCATCGTGTTTTGATCGGGCATTGGGTTATGATCAGACCTTTATATGCATTGAGCCCAGGTTGTGCTTAATGGGGAGTTAGTGCTGTGGATAGGCCTTTTCTGATGTTAATAGCTTTTAACATGTAGAAATATGATTGTTAGTATGGGATAGTAGTTATTGATAGTCCAATTATTTCATTTGCTGGTATGATTGTTATTTTTTATGCTTATTTGATTAATTGTATATATATTAATTAAATTGAAATATATGAATAGAATTTATCTTTAGTTACTGAGATTTGCATCTCACCTCATTTTATAGGTTAACTATTTCAGGTGAAGGTCCTTTGGGTAAGGATAAAGGAAAGTAAGTAGATGAACATCTATGAGCTAAGACTATGTATAGGAAGTTCTGCACTTGGATAGATCTAATTTAGGATAAATGCTAATTTTTTTATTCTTTTGTATAGCATCATCATCATGTAATCATGTTGCCAAGTGCAAATATTTTATGTTTTAGTAAACATTGATGTAACTAATAGGGAGTTAGGTTCTTTACAATTTAGTTTAATGTATGCACTGGTATATATCTGATATAAAATCTTGTGAGATGGATATATATATATATATATGACTTGTTTCTTGGGAATATGTTATGGTAGTATCATGAATGATAATGTTAGTAGATTATGAATCCTTTTGCTGTTATTAACTCATGAATTTGCTGATGTATGGAAGTTTGGTGAATAGGAATTAACACCTAGGATTTGATTTGGCAATAAAAGACAAGCTGAGTACATTAGGTAAATGAATTCCATTAAAGCCATATAAATTAAGGCAGAGTGGCCTTAGAGTGTTACTAGAGGGAGAGTCAGAGTGTATGGGATGAAACTTAGGGAGAAATGGTACAGAAAAGCGTCACATCGTGACCAAAATGGGCTAAGTCACGACTAGATGTTAGGCAGAGGCAAGGAGCACCACAGCGCCAGGTGTCTTGCCACAGCCCAAAACAAAAAAGTTGTCTAAGGAGAGTAATAGAGAGCAATATTGTCGTGGCCTAAAATTTCAACCACAGCGCAGGTCAAAGAATCAAGTTATGAGTGTTCCATAGCTAGTTTCACCACGGCACAGGTATAGTTGTCGCAGTATGAATAAGGAAATTTGCCATAATAGGTTCCATGGTGTTTTTCTGCCGTAGCGCCACATAGGCTTGCCATGGTGAGGGTCCAACTCATTACGGTGAGAATCACAAAAACCTAAATAGTAAGTCCCCAAGAGCACTCTGCTGTGACACAAGGTATGATATTTCAATTTTTTAAGTTATAGTAACCAACTTAGCAGTGACGGGAAAGGTCCAAGTCGCAACGAAGATTCCCAAACTCTTATTTTTAACTTAGAAACTTTGAATTTTGCTATGTTAAGTTTATGTAATGACTTGGAAATATTCATAAGAGGTTTTTAGTGAGTTGAAATCAATGATGAGATGAATCGAATGTCTTAACTGATAATTATGATCACTTATGGATTTGATTAGGCGTGATAGTTTGGCTGATGACCCTAATGATATCAATGTTTAATTTTTTCCTACTTTCTTCTATTTTAATTCATTATAATGACTTTAGACCTTGATTTGCGGCTACTAATCATACTATTAAATCTAGTCACATTAATTAAGAATTAGGGTTGTTACATTTGGTATCAAAGTAATGGTTCAAGAAATTATGTTAGATTTAGAACCTTGTAGTTAGAAAACTCGGCAATCATGATGCATGTATGCTAGGAATAAGAACGTTATAATCTAGTGATGATTCTTATACTTATGTATACCTGTTATGGACTATGGCTTAATGGGGGATGCTTTTGGTTGTGCTTGTGCCATTGTAGAGTCATATGGTTGCACGTAGAGAAACCGTTGAGATGTTGAGAGAAGTGCAAAAGGTCATGATTGTAATAGCCAACTGTATGAGAGAACAAGTTGAGGCCTATAAAGCTACAGTTAGGGCAATAACTGACTGGTTTTAAGAGCAAGTCGAGGCCTATGCAGCCACTGTTCAAGTGCTGCAATAGTTACATGAGACAATGAATAAGTAAAATTAGGAAGTGCTGGTGGAGAACTATGTTGGTGCTGACCAGAACCTTAGTGTGGGATGCCAAGGGGAGAATGATGACCTTTCTATTGTGTTAGCCAAGTTTAAAATGATCTTCCATCGTTCATGGGGGAGTTAGATACTGAAAAGGCTAAGAAGTGGCTGATACAACTAGAGAAAATTTTTGAAGTTATGACATGCACCACAGAACAAAAGGCAAAGTTGGCTATCTACAAGCTAGAGGGTGAGGCTGAACATTGGTGGCAAAGTACCTCTAGATTGTTGATTTTGTAACACCAAAATTCTAGCTCATCTCATGCCTTTAAATAGTATAATTATCATGGAACATATATATGATTCCCATGGAGAAGCATGAAAATTGGACTTTTACTTGCATTTTGTCATATCTAAAAATTTATTTCGGTATCACATAGGCCGTGTGAGTTCATACTATGCTCCCTCATATTTAATTGCCTTATTACAACTCATTTGTATCACAAAAATATACTTACAACTCATAGAAACTGAAAAGAGACATGGAAAATGAGTGTTCATTGGAAAATCATAACTAAATCTAGAAAAATTGAAATAATGCAATCTTGGACATTCTGGAAAGCTTGGGATGTCTACTATATCCTAAAAATATATACAAGTCATAACATCCCACACCTAGAGTGTTTGACATGCGAAATAGTCTAGAGGTCGGACTGGGTTTTGATGCTGTCACAGTTTACTTATATGAATTTCAAAAATATCTAATTAATTTCACAAAAATTCAATCTGTGCAAATGATACCAATTTGGAAAGATGTAGATGTCAACTAGAGAGTAAAAATATCTTTAGATCAGTTCATCAAGCCCATACCTCAAAATTCGATGGAACAGTACTTCTGGTCAGGTAAATTTTTACTTTTGCATTTTAGTCCCTTTTCTTGGCTCTTTCATTTTATGCTCATATCTACTCCTTTTTGAAATCTGTCTTCTCTATCATATTTTTTAGGCTCTTAATCATAAGAATTGCCTTTGAAATTACTCAAAAAGGATCTAAAACCATTCTAAACTATTCAGTCAAAGTTTTAGTCAACCTTTGTCGAAATCGCTCACCGAAGGGGTTTCAATTATTCTAGAAGTTACCATAGTTTTCAGGGCCTCTAAAAACCCCGAAAAGTTCAAATTTTCCATTTAAAAAACCCTCTTTTGAGTTTTTAACATTTTCCAAAAATTACAAAAATGCCCTTACTTTCTTCGACAAATTTTCTGAGCTCTTCTAACTCTAGTTTTTGGGCATCTCAAACATCAAATTTTCATTTTCTAATATTTAAAATTTTATCATAATTTTATTTGGTCCTAATTCCTTCTATTTCAAGGACTTCCTTTTATATTTGACCAATTTCTGACGTTTACGGAGAAACTGAACATTGCGTTTTTCATGTTTACGGAGGGACCGGATGTTACAGATTTCAAGGGGGATACTCTTGACTTAGGAAATTTTCCAAACCTCCTTTGAGGACAAGTATTTTCCACCTTTAGTGAGGGTTGACAAAAAAGTTAAGTTTAACTTCCTTGAGCAAGGAGAAATGAGTGTGGATCAGTATGTAGCCAAATTCATCCAATTGTCCTGTTTCTCCTCCTACCTGAGATGATTTGATGATGAATTATGAAATGCCGATAAATTTGAAAGAGGCCTAAAATTGGAATTGAAGGACAAGATAGTATCCTTATAGATCCGTAATTTTAATAAATTGGTAGAGAAGTGTAAGGTAATGGAAAAGGCCATGATTGAAAGTGAAGCCAAACTGAAGAAGACCATGAAGGGTAAGTGTGATCGGGCCATGGAGCCCTTTAGGGGCGAAAGTAAGAAAGGAGCCAGCAGTAGTAATGGCTCTTGAGGTAGGAGACCACCCCTAATAAACGTTCCTTAGAAAAAGAGTATGGAACCTTTAAAGAGCATAGCTAATGTCCCATTAATTTGTGGCAAATGTAGAAAGAACCATGGTAATGGACTATACCCAGTATGTTATAATTGTGGGAAGCCTAGATACTATGCACGGACTTACACAGTGTCAAAAGAGTTAGCCTCATCTGTTAAACGACCTACACAAGGAAGGGTGTTTGCACTTATGTAGCAAGAGGTTAGTAGATCCCCTAGTCTAATCTGAGGTACTTTACTTGTCCATAATCATATTGTAGATGCATTGTTTGATTCAGGGTGTGACTTACTCATTCATCTCATATGACTGTGTCAAGCGTCTAGATTTTAAAATTAGCCTGTTACTATTTGAACTATCTGTGTCCACCCGTACTGGATATTCTATGATTACGTCTTATGTGTGCTTGAATTTATTGTACAATTAGATAGTCGTTGTACTACCCTTGACTTGATTTGTATTCCTTTGTGTGACTTTGATGTAATCATTAGTATGAACTGGTTGTCAGCTAATAATATGATACTTGATTGTAACTGTAAAAATGTCTCCTTACTTATACCTAAAACTTGTTTTGTGACTAAGCTTGCTAGTGTGTTTGCTGCCCAAGCTGGAAGATACTTTAGGTGTGGTTGCTAAAGGTTTCTAGTATTATTTTCATTGCATGTTGAGGTTGATGATGAGTTGAAGGATATACCTGTGATTAGGGAGTTCTCTGAAGTTTTCCCTAAAGAGTTTAGTGGACTACCTCCAAATAGAGAGATAGAGTTTTGCATTGATTTGGTACCTAGTACAGATCCAATCTCCAAGGCTCTATATAGGATGACGCTCATTGAGTTAGTTGAGTTGATAAGTCAATTAGAGGAGTTACTTGAGAAAGGGTTCATTAAGTAAAGTGGAGAGCACTGTGTTGTTTGTCAAGAAGAAAGATGGTAGTCTTAGGCTTTGTATGGATTATAGGCAATTGAACTAAGTGACCATCAAGAAAAAATACCCTTTACCTAGAATTGATGATTTACTTAACCAATTAGCTGGAACGTCGATCTTTTCAAAAATTGATCTTAGATCAGGATATCACCAACTTAGAGTTAAGGCTAAGAATGTACTTAAAACAGCCTTCAAGACTCGATATAGCCATTATGAGTTCCTAGTTATATCTTTTGGGTTAACCAATGCCTCTACCATTTTTATAGATTACATGAATAGGATCTTTAGGCCCTATCTTAACCAATTTATGGTGATATTCATAGATGATATCCTTATATACTTTAAAAGAAGTGAAAAGCATCTTAGGATAGTTCTTTAAATCTTGAAGGGGCATCAGTTGTATGCTAAGTTAAGCAAGTGTGAATTTTGGTTATGGGAAGTTAAATTCCTAGGTCATGTGATATTAAAATAAGGGGTAATAGTAGATCCTAGTAAAGTAGATGCAATACTTAATTGGGAAAGACCCAAGACGATGATTGAAATCTGTCCTAGGTCTAGCTTGCTACTATAGGTGATTCATTAAGGGATTTTTTCAGTTAGCTATGCCTTTAACTAAGTTGACTAGAAAAGACCAATTATTTGTGTGGGATTCCAAATATGAGAATGCCTTTCAGGAACTCAAAGATAGGTTAACCACCGCACCTATATTAGTGATCCCTAACCCTAAAGAGACCTTTACGGTCTATAATCACGCATCCAAGAAAGGATTAGGGTGTATTTTGATGCAACAAGGTAGGGTGATAGCCTATGCTTCTTGGTAACTTAGGCCCCATAAGAAAAATTATCCCACCTATGACTTAAAGCTAGCGATTGTGGTTTTTGCCTTTAAAAATTGAAAGCATTATCTCTATGATGCACAATTTGAGGTGTATAGTGACCATAAAAGTTTAAAGTGCTTGTTTGATCAGAAGGAGTTGAACATGAGGCAAAGAAGGTGGATGGAGTTTCTTAAGGATTATAATTTCTCTTTAAAGTATCATCTAGGAAAGGTGAATGTTGTCACCGATGCCTTGAGTAGAAAATCTATCCATATGGCAATGATGATACTTAGGGAGCAAAAGTTGATTGAGGAATTGAGGGATTTGAATCTATCCATTTTAATGCATCTTGGTAGTCTTCTTTGAGGACAATTGAGGATAGGAAATGAATTTAAAAAGAGAATTAAAGAGGCCAAAAAGTTAGATGAACATTTAGGGAAAATTAGACAGCAGTTAGGGAATGAAGAGGTCAAAGACTTTGACCTATCAGAGAATGGTTTAGTGAGGTACCAAAGTAAAGTGTGCATACCTAAAGATGAAGAGTTATGGAATATAGTGCTATTTGAAGCTCATAAGAGTAAGTACACCATTCATCTGGGTACTACTAAGATGTATAGAGATCTTAATAAGAGTTTTTGGTGGCTTGGGATGAAGTTAGACATAGTTGAGTTTGTTGCTAGATGTTTAGATTGTCAGAGGATTAAGATTGAATACTAAAAACCCATAGGCTTGCTACACCCTATAGGGATTCTAGAATGGAAATGGGATAGTATATCCATAGATTTTGTGATGGGTTTCCCTAAGACATCCTCGAGTTATGATGTTATATAGGTAACTGTGGATAAATTGATGAAGCCTGTCCAATTTCTATCTATTAAAGCCATTTATCCTTTAGATAGACTACCCAACTATATGTCCGTGAGATTGTAAGATTGCATGGTGTCTCTAATAGCATTGTGTTAGATAGAGACCCAAGGTTCACATTAAAATTTTGGTAATCTCTACAAGAAGCTTTAGACACTAGTTTAACTTTAGCACTGCCTATCATCCTTAGTCAGATGAACAAATTGAGAGAACCATTCAGACCCCTGAGGACATGCTTAGAGCTAGCATGCTAGAGTTGAAGGGAAACTAGGATGTGTACTTGCCTTTAGCCGAGTTTGCCTACAATAATAATTACCATTTTAATATACAAATAGCACCCTTTAAGGCACTTTATGGGAGGAAGTATAAATCACCTTTGTGTTGGGTAGAGTTTGGTGAGAGGAATTTCTTAAGTGTGGACATAGTGGACCAAACCTCCTATCAAATAGAACTCATTAGAAAGAAGTTGTTAGCTGCCCAGAGTAGGAAAAAAAGTTATGCTGATAAGAGAAGGAGACCCTTAGAATTTGAGGCAGGAGACCATTTGTTCTTTAAGGTTACTCCGGTGACTGGGGTAGGATGGTCTATTAGGACAACAAAGCTCAATTTTCGTTATCTTGGTCCTTTCCAAATCCTTGAAAGGATAGGACTAGTAGCCTATAGAATTGCTATACCCCCAAATTTGGCTCAATTGCATGATGCACTTCATGTGTCCTAATTGAAAAAGTATAACCCTGACCTCTTGCATGTCATTGAGCATAAGAATGTGCATCTACAAGATGATTTGTCTTATGTGATTGAGTCGGAAAGGATTGTGGACTCAAAAGTCAAACAGCTGCGTAATAAGGACATCTTGTTAGTGTAAGGGACTTACTCATGATGAAGCAACTTGGTAAACAAAGAAAGCAATGAGGAAGGACTATCCATCACTATTTGAGTAAGGTATGTGTAATTTTGAAGACGAAATTCTTAAAAGGAGGGGAGAATGTAATATCCCAAAATTAATTAAAGATAGTCATGATTAACTAAGGATTAATATGGGTTGAATTAGAAAATTACTTAAGAGAGATGGATATTAATTTGGGTCTTATGGCTAATTTAATTATATTTTAGGTTAAGTGTAGAAGCATAATCTTAGCCTTAGAGAGATCTAATTCCATTTCTAAGAGGCCCAATATTTATTTGTGCAGACCTAAATGTTAATGGACCTTTTTAGCTTGGCCCAACTCTCATATATAATGCATGTAATCTTATAATCCATAGCCCAACAAGTATATGACTGAACCCACTTAGATTTTGGGCCCTTGGGCCAACCCATAACCTATTTAAACCCTAATTTTACTTCAGCCTTCCCTTTCCATTCTGTAGAAAATACAAGAAGCAAAAAGGAATTTCAGAGGTCTAAAGGGGAGGCTAGGGCTAACAGCAAAATTTCATCATTTACCACTCTTAGATTAAGATTTAGTCAATGTAACTTATATATAATTTAATCATTTCTTCTTCCTTTTCAATTTGAACTGATTAGTTAATCATTTAGAGCATTTTCATCTTCCACTCAAAATTGAAACTTATTGTTTGGTGTTTTCATGGTGGATTTTCAGAGGTTAAGGCTATGGGTGTTGCTAGGTAAGTATAAACTCCTCATTTTGATGCATTTTCTGCTGGTTTAGGGCCACATAGTTGATTTATAGTATGGATATTAATTTTATGCGAATTTATCTAGAATTTAAAGTGATATTTTGAAATTACTAGTGTGAGAATAATCAAATCCGAAATTGAAGACTTGTAGCGGTTGGGTAAGTGTCCTCTAGGCAACCATTAGTATTTTAATTCTTTGGGTACCTGTTTGCTGCTATAAATTGATGAATAGAATGGTAATGGTCTGATTTTGTGTTCATAGGCTGAGTGACATTGTTATTGGCTTATAAGGAATTGTCTACAAGTAAGGTAACTGGGGTTAATGTTAAATTTCATGCATATGTCTGCTTTAATTTTTTATCTACTACATAATTATAATTTTGAATGCATAATAAATGGTTGGCTATCTGATATATTGTGATTGGACCTTGTGAGTTCATAGTGGAGCTGTGGTACGACTGCCGCTTGTGCATTATACTTCAATAAGGCATTAAGTTGTAATCAGACTCTTATATGCACTAAACTCAGGTTATGCTCAATAAGGAGTTGGTGCCGTAGATGGGTCTCTCTCGGTGTTAATGGCCTTTAACATGTAGAAATGTGATTACTAGTATGAAATAGTAGTCACTAATAGCCCAATTGTTTCATTTACTGATGCCACTGTTATTTTTTATGCTTATTTGATTAATTGCATATATATTAATTAAATTAAAATATATAAATGGAATTTGCCTTTAGTTACTGAGATTTACATCTCACCCTGTTTCATGAGCTAACTATTTCAGGTGAAGGTCCTTCGAGTAAGGAAAAAGGGAAGCAAGTGGATGAACATCCATGAGCTAAGATCATGTATGAGAAGTTTTGCACTTGGATGGATCTAATTTAGGATAAATGCTAATTATTTTTATTCTTTTGTATAGCATCATCATTGTGTAATCATGTTACCAAGTGTAAATATTATGTATGTTTTGGTAAACATTGATGTAACTAGTAGGGCGTTAGGTTCTTTACAATTTGGTGTCTAATGTATGCACTGGTATATATCTGATATGAAATCTTGTGAGATGGATATATATATATATATATATATATATGACTTGTTTCTTGGGAGTATGTTATGGTAGTATTATGAATGATAATGTTAGTAGATTATGAATCCTTTTACTATTATTAACTTATGAATCTGCTTATGTATGGAAGTTTGGTGAATAGGAATTAACACCTAGGATTTGATTTGGCAATGAAAGACATGCTGAATATATTAGGTAGATGAATGCCGTTAGAGCCCTATAAATTAAGGTAGAGTAGCCTTAGAGTGTTACTAAAGGGAGAGTTGGAGTATATGGGATGAAACTCAAGAAGAAATAGTGCAGAAGAGGGTCATGCCCTTACCAAAATAGGCTAAGTTGTGGCCGGGCATCAAGCAAAGGTGAAGAGCCCTACAGCAGAAAATGAAAAAGTTTCCTAGGAAGAATAACAAAGAGCAACCTCGTTATGGCCTAAAATTTTTGACTATGGCGTAGGTCGAGGAATCAGGTGATGAGTGTTCCAATAGCTAGTTTCGCCATGGCGTAAGTATAACCACCGCAGCCCGAATCGAGAAATTTGCCACAATAGGTTCTAAGGTGTATTTCTGTTGCGGCAAGGGTCCAACTCACCGCGGCAAGAATCGCAGAAACGTGAATAGTAGTTCCCCGAGAGCACTCTGCCGTGGCGTAAGGTGCAAAATTTCAGTTTTAAGTTACAATATCCAACTTAGTTGTAGTTGGGAAGGTTTAAGTCACGGCGAAGGTTCTCAAACTCTTATTTTTGACTTAAAAACCTTGAATTTTGCTATGTTAAGGTTATGTAATGACTAGGAAATATTTATAAGAGGTTTTTGGTGAGTTGAAATCAATGATAAGATGAACCAAAAGTCTTAACTGATAATTATAATCATTTGTGAATTTGATTAGTTGTGATAGTTTGGCTAATAACCCTAAAAAAATTAATGTTCAATTTTTTTCCACTTTGTCCTATTTTAATTAATTATAATAACTTTAGACCTTGATTTGCGATTACTAATCATGTTATTAAGCCTAATTATGGTAATTAAAAAGTAGGGTTGTTACAGGATGACTATTGGCTGCTTAGTTAAGGATGGCTCTAAGTTCTCTTGTAGAGATATCTTCATCTCCTTTTCCAAATCTTTATCTTTAGCATATTTTAGAGCTTTCTTTTCAGACTCTTTCAACTTTTTTCTGCTTCTCAAAGTAATGGCACTAGCATTTTGTTTTGGATTTACTTCAGGCTGAGATAGTAATATTCCAAAATGCTAATCTTCTAGCTCTCCTACATTTATAGCTAACTGGCTCATTTAGTTCTTTAAGTTAAGTATGCTAAATTTGATTTTTTGCTGAAATTATTGCATGTTAGTAGCCAAAGCAAAAACTATTTATTCTGAGGACATACCTAACTTAGGAGGAGGTGGTTGAGGTGCAAGAGCCTGTTGCCTTGGTTGGTAATTAGGCTACTGAAAAGTGTTGGATATTTGCCCATAGTTGAGATTTGAGTGCTCTCTCTATCTAGGATTGTAGATGGGAGCATAAGGATCATACTTCTTTTGAAATTGCT
This sequence comes from Erythrophleum ivorense, assembly GCA_026724425.1. Classification (NCBI taxonomy): domain Eukaryota; kingdom Viridiplantae; phylum Streptophyta; class Magnoliopsida; order Fabales; family Fabaceae; genus Erythrophleum; species Erythrophleum ivorense. The sequence continues at coordinate 44,623,952 of JAIUCV010000005.1, forward strand.
GATTTTGAAATCCCCCTACAACATTAACTTATTCATCTTTTTAAAGAGTTAGGCACAAATTCGTAGGACGATCAACACGTAAGCAAATCTCACAAGCCTTGACTTGCTGACCTCCTGCAACCATTTTCTGTACAAGAGAAGTAAGTTTATCCCATCTTTATTCAATGGAATCTATACTCACTTCATTTACCCTTTTAGTTGGAAGGTCTTGGTGAATCCCAAACTGTTGAGTGTTGGCTGCCACTTTAGTAATCAACTCCTTAGCTTGAGCCAATGTCTTATCCACTAACGCTCCATCACTAGAGGTATCTATTATATTTCTATCATTTAGAAGTAGACTTTTATAAAAATATTGAATTAATAACTAGTCTAATATCTAGTGATGCGAGCAACTAGCACAGAGTTGATTGAGCCTCTCATAATAATTGTAGAAGGTCTCTCCATTATATTGACGAATCTCACAGATCTCTTTTCTAATTGCTGTGGCTCTGGAAGTTGGGAAAAACTTTTCAAGAAATAGCTTCTGTAGTCAGTCCCAAGTTGTAATTGACCCCGAAGGGAGATAATATAACCAATCCTTTACTTTGTCTATTAGCAAAAATGGAAAAGCTTGCAGTTTGATCTACTCTTTAGTCACTTCTAGAGGCTTCATACTAGAGCAAACTACATGGAACCCTTTTAGGTGCCTGTAAGGGTCCTCATCTACAAGCCCACGAAAGGTAAATAATAAATGAATTAAACCAAACTTGAGTTTAAAATTTACCTCTATATTTGGAAATTCTATGCATAGGGGTCGCTGGTTCACATTAGGATTAGCCATCCTTTTCAAAGTCAGTTTAGCTTTAGCCATTCTTTTAGGTTCCTTAAAAAATTTAGAAAAATCAAAAACTAAATCTTTACTAAGAATATAAGTAAAAGCTGCCTTGTGCTACCTTATCTCCTTAACTTTCAAGTTGTCTTCTCTATCTTAGAATCAAATATAAATTCATCTATGCAAGAAGAACGAGGCATAAAATAAAAAAAAAAATAGATTAAATAATGACACTAGTGCCTGACAACAATGCTAAAATTTGATGGGTGTCGAAGCCACAAAAAATAATTTTCTACTCTCCAAATAATTTTTATCATAGATAGAGTGAGTAGGATTGTATTCCAGATGAACTAACTAAATTATTTAATGTAAAATTAAAATATAGAAGAAAGAAAATAAGAGGGATTTTTGTTTTTAATAAAATAGCAATAAATAAATTCAGATCTAGTTCAACCAATTCGATCATCAAATACTCTAAAAGAAATATAAATAATTTCTCTTATAAAATAGATTGGTTATAAACATCAATTAGTTCTGATGTTCTACTCTTCCTTAAAAGTGTTTAAATGGAACAAGTTTTTCAATTAAACCTTATTCATTAATTAATCCCAAATGAGCTTTTATAATTTAAATTATGAATAAAGTTAAGAACAATAAAAGTCAGCAATCACCATTCAATAATACATATACTCACATATTTAAAATGGAAGAAATATTTGCATCAATATACAAAGATAATTTTGGGTTTATCAAAGGTATTGAATTGTTACTTTACTGAATCTAATGAATAAGTACTAATTCACAAATTCAAATAGTAGTAATTATTTAGCTAAAATAAGATATCAATTTAAATTACCTAAATAATAATGTCATAAAAATAGAAAATATTTCAATACTCAAGAAGAGAAAAATAAATAAATCAATACTCTCACAAATTGTTCATTGAATCAAATCTTTAATAACCCTAACTAAGAAACTAAAAAACTAGCTACTTATGGCTTTGACTCAAGAAAAATTCTACAGAAATTTGTAAAGAGGCAGAAAGAAAAAGAAAATGAAGAGAATACATAAGAAGAGATAAATAAGATTAGATATTGAATTTGAGTTCTTTGTGTGCCCTCAATCTTTCCTTTTATAAGTTTTTTTTTGCTATGTCTTTATCTTTATCTTCTTTTTAAAATCTCAAAAGGGAATATGGATATGCCTATTTTGCCGTGTCCTTATCTTTATCTTCTTTCTGTACAAATATTAAAAAGGAAATATAGATAACATATGTAATAGAATTCCCTTTACTTTTTCTAACTGACTGTGAAAAGAGATATATATAGAATTAGTTTATTATCCATATAATATCTAAAACTTATATTATTTAAAATATCAAAATTATATCTATTTAACTGTATAAAATATACTTATCAAATGAGAAGCTAAATTGCAAAATCCTTAGGATTTTTTTGAAAAGGTGGCAATCAAAAGTAGACTCTATTAAAAAAATGAATATCTCAACACTATAACCTATGATAAGATAAGAGGCAACCTCATTGCCTATTAAAAGAACCATATCAAGAGGCATAAGTAGAGAAGGCAACAATGCTTGCATTAAAGGCTTTAGCTTAGCAACAATTAACTAACAATAACTATGATAGAGGCAATGAAAACTTAGCATGTTTCATAAAAAAATTAAAGAAGTATGGTAAGAAAAAAAAAGTTACATTGGAAGAATAAAAGGAACACATAAGAAAGCATCATCAAGAAAGAAAAGCCAAGCAAAGGGATAGTAACATGTTATGAATGTGGGAAGAATAGGCATATCAAATCTGAATGCTTGCACTTAAAGAAGAAGCTAGCTAATGATGGAGTGATGATAATGATGAAGATAAGGAGTTGGAACAAGATATGGCAAATATATGCTTATGGCATTTGAAAATAATTAGGTATAAGCTGAACCCTCCTTATTTTGTAATAAACTTAATGAAATCTTTCAAGACCTCCTTCTTGATTTTAAAAAGTTATTCTCTAAGTAATAGGATCAACTCAAAAGTGAATTCCAAACTTGAAGAAAATGTTCAAATTTTTTAAAATAAGTTGGTGTTAGCTTTTACAAAAAACAAAACCTTAAAAAAGCAAGTTAAAAACTAAACTAAAGATTTAACTAACTTTGTGAAATGCAAAGGAAATCTAAATATACTATTATAAAAAAATATTTGTTTGATAAAATAGGAATTGGTTATAAAGAAAATGTTATATTATATTAAAATTTCTTTTGTAAATCCTCATCCTCTATTTCTTGTCTTTTCTGCAAAAATCTAGTCATGCTTGTTATAAGTGCAAATTTAAGAAAGAAAAAATAGTTGGGATTCCAAAAGGTACTATTGTACCTAAAGCTAATCCTAAAGGACCCAAAAAAATTTGGGTACCTAAAAAAGACTGAATTTCTTGCAAGTATGCTTAAAGGGAAGGATATCAAAATATAAGTGATTTCTAGACAATGATTGTTCTTAACACATGATTAGAGATCCCTCTAAGTTTATATCCTTCACCTGCAAAGATGGAGGATAAGTTATGTTGGGTGTGGAGAAATGTAAAATTATCAAAAATGGTAAAATTAAGCTAAGTGATAATTGTTGCATTGATAATATTTGTTTAATTAATGGTCTAAAACATAATTTACTTATTATTAGTCAATTATGTGATAAAGACTACCAAGTAGTGTTTGAGTCTTTATAATGCACAGTCTATCATGATAATAAGGCCTTGTTTGTCGGACAAATACTTGAGGATATTTATGTTCTTAGACTAAGTTTCTTGAGTTCAAAGAACGTGACATGTCTCTTCTGTTTATGTAATGATTTGTGGTTGTGACACAAAAAGTTTGGCCACGCAAGCATGCATACTGTATCTAAATTATCTAAACTTGATCTCGTAAGAGGACTTCCTAAGCTGAATTTTGAAAAAAAAAACATTTAAGTGATACATGCCAAATGAAAAAGCAAAAATGATCTTCCTTTAAAGTAAAGGAAGTTGTGTTCTTAACTTGGCCCCTTTAATTGTTGCACATAGATCACTTTGGCTCTATGCAAACTTAAAAGTTTGGTGGCAAGAGCTATATATTTATTATCATTGATGGCTATTCTAGGTTTACTTGGATTCTCCTTCTTGCCCATAAGGATGAAACTTCTACAATTTTGAGGCCTCTTGTAGAAAGGTTCAGAGAAAATAGAGGTATTTAATCTTAAATATTCAGAATAATCATAGTGAGGAATTTGAGAACAAATTGTTCAAAAATTTTTATAATAAGTAGAGTTTTACTCATAACTTTTCAATGCCTAAGTAGTTGAAAGGAAGAACTCTTCAAGATATGACTAGAACTATACTCATTGACAATGATTTTCTTAAATATTTTGGAGTTGAGCCATAAATACTACTTGTTATCTCTTGAACCAATATCTTATTAAACCCATTTTTAAGAAAACTACATATGAATTATGGAAAAGGAGGAAGCCTAATATTAATTATTTTCATGTTTTTAGTTATAAGTGTTTTATTCATAATAACTATTCATAATAATAGTAAAGATAATTTATATAAATTTTATGCATGTAGTGACAAAGGTATTTTCTTAAGTTGCTTCACCAGTGGAAAAGCATATAGAGTCTACAATAAATAATTATAGTGGTAGAAGAATCTATACATGTTATTTTTGATGAATTCTTTAAAAAGATGTGTAAGGTTAGATAATGATAAAGAATCAGCATAAACAAATAATCAGAGGCAAACTACTACTAAAGTTTAGGAAAGAAGGAACACTCTACAAGTCCACTCAAAATTGCAGACAAAAGTTGGAATAAACTCAACTCAACTAGGAGTGAACTCAACCCTCAAGGCAACAAGGTTCAAATTGTCAACAAAGATTAGAGCATACAACCAACTTAAAAAATTAGCCAATTGCAAATTACTAAAGGAAGCAACGGCAAAGTGTAGAATCCTCTAATTAATTAAGTTGTCAAGCTCACACCCTTAGCTCAAAAATACAAGCCAAGATGCTAAAGACATAAGAATACCATGAGAATGGAAGTGCTTTACATCCTATCCAATGTAGTACATCTTTAGAGATCTAAGTGAAGAACTATGTAAAAGATTATTGTCTAGGAAAAGTTGCAACAACCTCACTCTATACTCTTACAAATAGAGTCTAAAATAGTTGAAGAAGCTCTTAACAATAAAGGTTGGATTGTGACAATGCAAAAAGAATTAAATTAATTCAAAATAAATTAAGTGTGAGAGTTAATAGAGCCGTATGAAGGAGCTTCAATCATTGGCATAAAACGGGTCTTCTGTAATAAGCTAGAGGAGTAAGGTAACATAGTCAAGAATAAGGCTAGACTTGTGGCCCAAGGTTTCACTCAACAAAAGAGAATAAACTTTAATGAAACCTAAGCCCCTCTTACTAGACTTAAATCTATTAAAATGATACTTGCCTATGCTTCATATATGAAACTTAAACTATATCAAATGGACGTAGAAAGTGTTTTTTTTAATGGTTTTATAAATAAGGAAGTGTATGGTAAGCAACCTCCCAAATTCAAAGATGATAAATTGCCTAACCATGTTTACAAACTCTCTAAGACCCTTTATGGCTTAAAGTAAGCCTTTAGAGCTTAGTATGAAAGGCTAAGCAATTTTCTCTTAGAAAAAAGGGTTTTTAAGAGGAAAAGTTGACACCTACTTTTTTCATTAAAAAATAAAATAAAATGAATTTTTTATTTGTACAAATATATGTAGATGATATTATATTTGGTAGCACTAATGAGTCTTTGTGCAAAAATTTTTCTGAGCTAATGATGGGAGAATTTGAAATGAGCATTATGGGCAAGGTAAATTTCTTCCTTAGACTTCAAATTAAGTAAATTAAAGAAAAAAATTTCACCATCGAGCTAAATATATAAAGGACTTGATTAAAAAAGTACAGGTTGAAAAATTATAAACTAATAGGTACTCTAATATGTCCCTCTTCAAGTTTAGACAAGGATAAATAGGGTAAAGATTTTGATAAGAAGAAGTATAGAGGTATGATAAGCTTATTGTTGTACTTAACCATAAGTAGACTTGATATAATGTTTTCTATCTATAAATATACTGGATTTCAAGCTAAGATGAAAAAAAAAATCACATCTTACAATACTTAAATGAATCTTTAGATATCTTATAGGTACTTAGAATTATATGTTGTGATATCCTTAAACTAATTCTTTTAATCTAGTAAGATATGTAGATGTAGACTTTATAGGTGACAAATTAGATAAGAAAAGCACTGATGGTTGTTGTCATTTTCTTAGAAATGCACTAGTGTCTTGATTCAGTAAAAAACAAAGTTTAGTAGCCCTTTAAACAACTGAAGCAAATTATATGGCTATAGGAAATTATTACACTCAACTTTTATAGAGGAAACAACAACTTAAGGACTATTCACCACATTACGACCACATTCCCCTATTTTGTGATAATTTAAGTGCAATCTATCTTTCAAAAAATTCTTTTCATCACTCACAGATAAAGTACGTAGAAATAAAGCATTACTTTATAATAGATCATGTTCAAAGAAGTGATATAGTGGTATCATATGTTCAAACTAAATATCAAATTGCTAATATTTTCAAGAAATGTTTGCTTAAAAATCAATTTACATCTCTTAGGAAGGAACTAAGAATAATTGATAATATTTAATGATTTCCTTGTGTGTTCTCGCATTAAAATTGTGTGTCCTCGCTTAACTTCCTTCTAACTTGTTATGTGTACTTAACCTCTCTCCTATACTTAATTTTTTTATGTTCACCTAACTTTTGCATGTCCTTCCCCTATTCGCTTAACTTTTATATTTTTGTGCTCACTAAACATTTCTATTACATGTACTCAATTTACTTAACTTTTGTTCACTAAACTATGCTCAAATGTGTAGCAGTTAAGTTAACTATTTATGTCACATACATAGATATTATCTATGATTTAATTCTTTGAAATTAATTTAGAAAATTCTTAAAGCTTAAAGTTTAGAATTCCAATAGACTATTTAAGCAACACATGTTATCAATTTGGATCAAGATGATTATCATCTTCCAAGACACACTATTTAGGTTACATAAGAATGAAGCATCATCTTTATACCCTTGAGCCCTTCAGTTTCTCTTTCTCTTAACCCTGAGAAGAACTCAAAACCTTAAACAATGTATAAACCAAGCACTCACTTGGTCTACATTTCATAAAAGAAGATCATATGGGCAAAAGAAGTTCATTCTAGTGCTAGATATTGTCGATGTTAATGAAGAAGATAGAAAGAAAGAATAAGTTCATAAGAAGGACCAATTAAAGAAAATGGCAAAGGATCAATAATAAACCTTAAAGAAAGCATCTAAGGCTTAAAACTTTAAGAGAAAGAGAAGATCTAGAGAAAGTTGTGAAGAGCCTTTTAAGAAGAAGCAATGACTATCGATTGGGGTTAAGATTTTTGAAGCAAAAACAAAACCTTTTTTAGCTACAAGGGCCATACCATTGGGAAAATCGAGAAAAAAAGTGAAAGTTATTGAACCTTTACCTCACCTTTGGCTAAGAAAAGAACTATAACTACTATTCTAATTAATTGAAGTTCTTAATATGTGCCTATCATAATTTTCCTTTCAACTAATAGCCCCAGGTAGACTTTAAGATGCTGTCCTAACTCAACAACAACATTGAGTTAATGTTCAAAATTCAGAACTAGTTTCCCCTTATCCCTTTTAATGAGCCAGTTTATAAAGATTTCATACAAATGTTTCTTGTGATGGCTGAGACCAAAAAAGCCATAAGATCGATGGTACATAGAAAAATGATTGACATTAGGACTACTATCCTCAGCAACTATTTGATGTGTCCTTCTTTAGATTCAAAAATTTTCATTTTGACAGTTATTCCTAGTATAAAGAACTAAAGGTCAAATATAATGATGCACTAAACTCTTCAGTTGAGTGATAAGATTTGTTGAAAGAAAAGAAGGTAAACAATTAAGCTTTGTCTTTTGAGTACAAAGTGATTGACCACATTATTGGCACCGTTTTATTTCCTAAGAATAATAGGACACTTGATATTTTGACTCGAAGAGATGTGTTCTAGACTTATTGCTTTAAGAAGAAGATAAAAGTTTATGTATTTTTTTCTGGATGATAAAGTTTATGGAAGAAGTATCAAAAATCAAACTCAAGATTGCTAGGTTACCTTATAGAATCTTGTTGACAAGGATCTTCAAGTAGCAAGGAGTAAATCTTAAAGGTCTTACTTTAAAGACTATCAAGTCCACCTACAATACTATTTCCATTAATTTCATGAATTATGTGTGCATTGATGGAGATTGGATTCATTAGTGTGATATGGTGGAATATATGATAGATTTTGCAACATTCAATGTTAAGGCATTACATCATTAAGTCTCCTTTTCTTCTAGGCCTCGAGGAGAAGCTGGGTCTTCCAAAAGGCCTTTACCTAGAATTGAATCTTCTTTAGAGCATATCATTGAGAAAACCTATTTTCTTGAAGAAGAATCATCCATTGAAGCAGATGACATTGAACGAGAGGACGATGAGCAAATCATTTAGCTTGTTCTTTGCTCACCTTCAAAAAATGTTCAAAGAGCAGTGCAACCAACATCAACTTCCACTGGAACATTGATAATTGTCCCTAAGGTAGACATAAATAAGGAGGCAACTTCAACTACTGTCCCTCAACAAAGATTGATGAATCTCACTTAAGTTGTGCTGAGGTCATAAATGCCCATATTCTAGAGGAACTCTAGATCAATCCATTGACATTATTCCTCAATCCAAGCTTATTGACATCGTTGAAGTTAAATGAACCTCTACTTAACTTCCTATCCCACAAGCCCATCCTAAAGTTACAGAAGATAATGCTAAAATTAATAAAATGAAAGAAGTTAAGGACACTATTGCTGAAGTTAACAAAACTAAAGAAATTAATGAAGCAAATGATAAGGGTACCAAACTTGAAAAAGTTGAGGTTTTAGTGCTTAACGATAAAATTCAAAAGATAAAAGATAGACTTAAACTACTTGAGTTGGAGATAACTCTATTAATAGAAACAACTATTGTTAGGACTCTAGCATGTTCCTCTCTTGAGCAAAATGTCTTAGAGGATGAAGTATTACTTGTTTGTGAAATTGGGTCTTCTTCATCTCATGAAACTTTTCTTCAATTGGCTCTACCTTTACTTCTTATGAATACTTTGCCTCAACTTCCTTCTCTTAGTGAATCAGTTCCTCCTTCTAGTATTTCACCAGCAAATAACTTCTCTTCCCTTTCTTTTAAACCATTTATCATTAAGGTATTCCAATGACAACTTGGCTCTTTAACTCATTTAGTTCAAGAGTTTAAACATAAGTCCAATCGCCTCTCTAATGAACTAAAGGAAATTAAGGAAGCACTTTAGACCAAAAAGAAAAGCCTATAATAGAGTCTACGTGCTTTTAATGTTTCACTTACTCAATAGACTCAAGTGGTGACTCAAGCCTTTGGGGTCCTGGTGGATCAATTTCAAGAAATATTGGCACAAATTGATAATCTTTAGTCTTATGATCCTTAAGGTTTCCAAATTGCTTATCATGGCTGAATTCTTTAAATAATTTCTTTGTGTATACTTTGATTTTTTTGATCTAATGCTAATATAATTCTTGCTAATTTTTTACTTCTTGGTAATTGCTAATAATTCTTCTCTACATTTTTTTTATACTTGCCCTTTTTGGTGCTGACAAAAAAGGAAAGAAAAATATATTATGTGCAAAATTATTTATGAATTCTGTCTACTGGTTAAACTTAACTTTATCAAAAAAGGGGAGAATATTTGCTTATTGATGGTAATGCATAACTTAACTTTATGTCTAAGCTTAACTTTGCTTTGCTTGATGGCTTCCTTAACTTTTGAATCTATTTGCACTTTAGATATATACATGAATGTTCTATTGCTTTTGGAAGCTAACGTTTAGGGGGATCTCTTTATAACCTTTTAATAGCTTTTATACGTCTAATTTTGTTTATGGGTTTTGCCATCATAAAAAATGGGAGATTGTTAGTCCAATGTTTGTAAGGCCCAATAATATTGCTTGGCTTATAATTATGATGATAATAAAACTAAATTTTTTGACATATGCAAAAGCTCAATTAAAACTTAGCCTGTTAACATTTTATCTCTTAATTTGTCTAAATTTCATTGATGAGCTAATCACCAAATTTCAACTATCTTTGCTTTTTGGGTAATACAAATGAAATAAGGTATATTTACATCAATTTTATTATCTCTACAACTAGCTATTTTGTGTAGGAAAAGAGTATATAATTTGTCTAACCCGTGAAATAAGCATTAAAGAACATTAATAGAGAATAAACAAATACTCTACATGACATGGTGCTATTAAGAAAAAAGATATGAATATTGAAGACATACATCCTCTATTCTAGTCGAAAAGTTCTTGCACTTAACACTTTATTTTATAAAAAAAGAGACACCATTAGTAATGACTACAAGTTGTTAAAGAAGTATAAATGTGTTGAAGGTTGAAAAGCAAAACATCAAGAAAAATTGTTAAAAATTATTTGAGCATTCAATAGTATTTACTTTTTAAAGAATATTCTAAGTCTTTAGTTTATTTACTTTTAAAGATACATTTATTGAATGAGTTTGTAATCTTGTTTTAAGGTGAAAAATTTTCTCTCCTTAACCTTTATTGTAATTTCTTGGATGTGAGAATAAATTAAGGGTAAACTTGTGTAAAACCCAATATGAAAGAAAGTTAAGGATAAGTTTATAAGTTGAGGGCATGCTTATAGAAACCCTTAGGTGACTTAAGTCCAAGGTCAGCCTATATTATAACTTATTAATTTTAGTGAAGAAGATCTCCATATTTAAGAAGACAAGATGTAGACCAAAGGAGCTAAACTAAGATAAATTAATGTGTTATTGTTCACTTTAACATTTTATTTGTGTTTTCTTTCAAACTAACTTAACTTATAGTGTATGCTCAACTTATATTTTCTATATTATCCTTTATGTGACCCTTTCACTCTCACATCTAAGTGAGGAACATTTCATAAAAGCTTTGCTTAGTTTGGTTTGCTACCTCTTCAACTTTACTTTTACTTAGGTGTGTGATTATATTTTGATTATTTTTTACTTTTTGTATTATACGATTATTCATCCTTCTCTAGGTATGTTTATTCAAAAGGTGAATTTTAAGTTGAAGAAGAAGGTACCTTAAAAGAAATGCAAGATAGTAATCAAGACTTACTAGCAGATTTTGTTAAAGTAAGGATAGATTTGGGTAAATCGTGTTAAGTTATATATGTCAATTTCTATATTATTTTTTAGTGCACCTTTCTGCCATATATCGAAACAAGATAATTTGAATTGGTTCTTGTTGTGAAGGCTTATGATGCATTAACATTAATGAGAAATCTACCAAGTCAATGCCTTTTAAGCAGCTTGTGTAATGGTTTTATTAAGTTATGGATGTTGAAAACATGAAATGCATTCATGTGCTTTCCATGTCTTAATGTTGCCTAATGAAGGTGATTGAAATGTAGGTATGATCTAAATGTTGATTTATTGGATGTCCATACAGATAAGATTGCCTTTCATAGATTTGAAAAATTCAACCTAAAGTACAATCTTTATGGACAGAGTAAACTCAGAGAAATTCTTAGGATAATCTTATCTGCAAATTAAAGTCAAATGCATCAAACAATGATTTATGAATTTATTTAAGCTAATTCCACTAATATAAACAAGAAGGTTCCTGGCAGAAGTAACCAGGGAAGTTCTATCAGATCTTGAAGCAACCAAATTTCAGACTTTTTTTTAATGGGATAAAAAATATAAGGTTTCTTGTTTATTATTAGATATTTCCACATTGATCCTTTATGTCTTAATAAATTTGTGTTATATACATATATATTTTTCAAATGGCTGAGTGCAAGATTTCTATTATGGAAGAAAATAGTGATGGGGTTCAGCTTGGGAAGTTGGCTTTTCAACAATGCCCTTTTACAGTGAGAACACTATATGGCTAATCTAAGTAGTTTTTTATTCATCCTTCTTTTCTAGTGGATTTTTTTCTTGTATGCATGATTTGGCAATCAACTATTAAGCCCTAGTTCTGGTATGTCAATTTCAAAATTGCCTGTGTCCTCTTTAATTCATGTCATAGTGTTAGATCTAACTATTCTAGCAATTTGACCTTTTTCTATAAGATTGGTTATTGGCTAATATAGAATATTTTTCTCAGGTACTCTCTCTCAAAATTTATTTTTTAAAAAGATAATTAAGGATACAAAAAGAAGGAAAAGGAAAATGGAAGGTTTAGTGCTTCGAGTACTCATAAAAGTTAGTTTAATTAATTAAAAGAGATAACACTTCTAGTAACTAATTGATTCCTTTAAGAAACATTTAGAAAATAAAATTCTAAGTCTAAATAAAGTTTTAGGATAATATGGAATAATTATAATTATAATTACAATTAAAAAGAGAAGAAGAGGCAAAAGACAAGACTAAAAGAGAGTCATTAGTTGTGTAGTGTCATGGCACTTGTGTGACATTTTTTTCTTTCTCTATTTTTGTAGAAGGGTCAATTATAAAGCATAAAGCATATGTGATGCATCAACAGAGGAGAGCGTAAGAGTGGGAAACCTATGAATTCTTCCTTTTTAACCACATATAATAATAATCTCTAACCCCCAATCAGATGCTTCTTTTCTACTGAAAAAATAGTAGTAGCAACAAAGTTTCATAACTTTCAAGCTAGAAATATTACAAATAACCCCTTGGCAGTTACTAAACTTAAATAAAGTCAAAGAAAGTATCATTGAGGAATCATTTTAGGTGTGTAGCCAAGACTCATCACGTAATCATCAATGAAGATTTTCTGTTCTAAGTGACTAAAATGCTTAATAATTCTAGCTAAAGTCAGTCACTAAATATAGCATTCTGAATTTTTGTTTATGAATTTAAAGTAGTTTAGAACTAAGAACATTTCAATTTGAAATTCAATTACCTCTTGATCACATAAGGGAACACCTTCCTTTGGAACTGCAACCTACTTCAAATTTTTGTATACAAGAAAGTAGCTTAGATAAATTCTTAAAGATTAGGATTTCATTTGATGCAATAATTTATTGGCAAGAACAATTCTAACATGCATTTAGTTTGTGGTTAATTACGACTTGAAATTTGTTGCAATTGTAATTCACTCAAGTTGTACTTTGAATGACAAATTAATTTTGGTTGTAATTATGACTTCAAATAGATGTTGGTTGTAGTTATATAAATGTATAGGTCTATATAGTAATAAAGTAAAGAAAAAAAATTTAAAGGAAAAATTTTTGTTTGTGGCATTTAGTGCTAATTTAAAAAATAAAAAAAAGAAGAAATGGAACTTTGATATCTAATCAAAGACAAAAACTTTCACCCTTAATAAGAATGGATCAATGCAAAATTTTTGCCTTTGTTTATAGACAAATTAGAGGTGGAATTTTAGTCTAGAAAAATTGCCTCAAATCTAACTTTTTGAATATATATTTTTTATTTGAGAAATTTAGAGAGAATTTATTCATAGAAATGAAATTTTTTGTCTCTAATTTAGAAATAAAAATTTATTTTCCATCTCAAAATTTAGTAATGACAATTTTAGAAATGTAATGTTTTTTGTATTTGATTTTATTTCTAACATTTTAGAGATAGAATTTAATGAAATTAGATACACAATTTTACATATCTAATTTTTGTTTTTCTTGTAGTGACTCTTCATGCTTTTTAGGATTAATCTTATAATGGGAAAGGTTAGACAAGATGGAACCAAACACTAAGTCTATGGCACTAGATATCTCTTATGGGTGATAACTAAGTTGGGAACTCATCTAAAGCTAAATCTTGAAACTCCTCTAAAAGGTGGCTATATAACCTTAGGGGAGTGCTCTAATTAGCTAGAACTAGAGAGATCAACTTTTTATTTTAGGCAACTAACATCGTATTAGATTCCACGTTCTCTTTCTCAAATTAGTTATAGATTAGAATATGGAGATTTTTCTAATTGTTTTGCTTACTTAGGGAAAATTTTGTTGGCTAGCTTACAATCTTAGTCATGTTTGGCATGATGAAGAATAATATTCTTACCCTAGTGCTGAAAAATGCATGTATTTTCCCTGCTATTAGTAATATGATGATCACAAAGTAAAGGTGACATAACATATATAATATGAGCAACATTTATAAGTAATACATCAATATATATATATATATATATATTCTCCCTATACAATCCAAACTGATGGAGAACTTTGCACTACTCTTTAGTTTCTATAAAAGTCTTATATACCTAAGCTATTATAAAGGGAGTAGGATAGGGCTCAAATTTTAGTCTTTACTTTGTGTTAGCCAAGATTTAATAGGTTCAATAGTCTCATTTGGCCTATAATTTTTATAATAACAAAAACTAAAATTTTATGTAAAAGTCTAACAATCTCAGCCCATTAAAATCTTTCCATATTCTATCTAATAATTCATTAATATACAAAAAAGACGATATCTATTTACCTCTTATTTTCAATCTTACAAATGGAACAAATAAATGAATATATTGTAAGTAACATTCGGTTTGCATAAAAATAACAAAATAAGTCAGTTTAAAAAGTAAGTCCCCTGAAATGAATGAGTTGAGGCCAAATAAAATTAGAATAAAATTTTAAATAATGGAAAATGAGAATCCAAAGTTTAAGATGCTCGAAAACTAAAGCCAAAGAGTTCAACAAAATTGTAGGGCATAATGGCATTTTTATAAATTTGAACAATTTTTGGAAAACTCACAAGAGAAATTTTTAAATGAAAAAATTGAGTTTCTTGGGATTATCAAAGGCCCTAAAAATCATAAGAATCCCTGAAATGGTTCAAACCCCCTCCGGTGTATATTTTTAAATGTCAATTAACCGGAACTTTGACTCTTTCATTCAAGAAAGTTTTAAATGCAAATTGAATGGTTCTAAAGGTATTTTATAAGTTAAAGTGCCTAAATTTTATGATGAAAAAAATCATTTTTAAAAAGGAGCTAAAATAAATCTAAAAAGCAAAAGCCAAGCAAAAGGGACAAAAAAGAAAATTTTTAAAAGATTCTTTTAAGAAGCTTCCTCCTCTATAGTGTCCTACTCTTCTCCCATTTAACCGACTTTAGTTCTATCCAAAATAAAGGAGAAGCCAGAAGAAATAATGCACAAGAGAGAGGGCTTAAGAAAAAGGAAAAAGCTAAGGAAAAGGTAAGATAACCATGGAATTTCATACTTCTTCCTTTGTCAATCTTATTCTCCTTCCTTTTTTCTTTCTTTCTATGATTTTGGTGAATGATGTGGGGCTATTTTAGGTTTGGTTTAGAAGGAGAATAGGAGAATTTCAAAGAGAAACCTATAGCAAAGGGAAAAGCCCTTAAAAAAGCTAAGGAATCAAGGTAAACATCATTGCTTTCTCGCTTTCTCTTTCTTGCTTCTTCTTGAGTATGGTTCGACCTTAAGGAGAGCATGTACTAGGGGTTAAATTTTGATCATAACCAAGCAAATAACCTAGGTTTTAGAGTGTGGGAAACAAGATTATGCAATTAAATCCAAAGGAAAACTATTAGAATTCAAAAATAGGAACCTAGGGATTCTTAGACATATGGCAAAATCTGATTTCTTCCAAGGATGTTTAGTTTATGTGAGACCTTAATTGAGTTCTTAAAACATTTAGGAAGCCTCCCAAGTGCCATCTCCTTTAAGAAAAATTGCAAAACTCCATAAGCCTAAAACAAGAAGTATGTCTCAACCAAACACACTTAAAGGACCTAGAAAGTGTTTTAAATTTTTCTAAGCCTAAAATGGGACTAGATATGATAGAAGAATATCAAAGAAGCCTTGAAAAAAAATTAGAAAGCCTAGATTGTGAGATGGAGGTGTAGGTGTAGGTGTAAGTTCCATAATAAGATATAAAGAAGCAACTCATAGCTAGGCTCCTTAAAATGAATATGTGATGGCTCCAAGGAGTTTAAATGAAGTCAAGAGTCATAAATTAAAGGAGAAAATATAGTCAAGATTATGAATTCTCATAGTTACTTCATTAGGTCTTTTATGAAGCCATAATGGTGTCTTAGAATTAAGTAGCTTCACCTAGAGTATGTGTGATGTTAGAGCTTGTTTCAATGATGTAATTGTATCCTATTTGATATGTCTAGGCTAAAGGAATTAAGCTCCATCCACTTGTAAATGTGTGACCGAGAGAAGGGAGGAAAAACCAAGAGAAAAGCTAGCTTTCTTGTTTCAAGGTAGCTCTTTAACCTTTCTCTCATGCATTTGTGAATGTTTTCTTGTCTTTGGATATGTGTATATATGTTTATACCATGAGGAATGTTTTTAGCTATTACCTACATGCTATAGGATACCATGATATTCTTGAAATGTGTTTTATGGATGCTTTG
Source organism: Erythrophleum ivorense (assembly GCA_026724425.1). NCBI lineage: Eukaryota > Viridiplantae > Streptophyta > Magnoliopsida > Fabales > Fabaceae > Erythrophleum > Erythrophleum ivorense. The sequence continues at coordinate 44,640,286 of JAIUCV010000005.1, forward strand.
TGACTTGAATGGGTTTGGTGAAGCCAAAACTCCCTTAGCAAGGGTGAGGCAAGTCTAAAAGTCCTAAGAAAAATGGGTGAGGCTAAACCAATACCCTTGAGAGCCAATGTATGATTTGTATGAGTTCATGAACATCAAAATTGTTTTATATATGGTTACTAGTAACTTAATCTTTATGCATGCATTCTTTGACTTGAAAATGTATCTATTATGTATGTTTGAAAAGGTTAAGAGCTATTTAGATTCTTGAAATCTTGCTCTTTTCTCTCCAATGCCTAACTATGTCTAAGTGAGCCAAGTGAACCAAGAAATGGAGACTAACAACCTTGAAGACCAGGACTTTAAAAAAGATTTTGTTATTTGGCCATTTTGTAGACATATTGATGTCAAATGATGTAACTATGGGATATATATATATATATATGTTGTAGGTACTTGAGTATACTCAAATGTATGTAAATATATGTATGAAATGATTTTGCTGTCATATGAATGAGGATGTATGTTTAAACCATAAAAGACCCCGTCATGTGTTATGACTTCCATGTGTATGATTGTGAGTAGCATAGTGAGGATGAGTTCCATAATGTTTTGAACCAATTGGCATGTTTCCTTAGGCTATGAATGTGGTTTTGGACATGCCTAAGTGACTATGGATGATTAAGAAAGCAATTTGATACCTTAATGAACCATTTTGGACTTTAAAAGTGATCAGAACTTGAGCTAAATCCCAAACTGACTAAATGGATAAATTTTCCCATAAAATTTGGCATGGATATAGGTATCATCCAGAGCTTTTCATAGAGTTAAAGAGCATCCAATTTGGAGCTCCAGAGAATTTATTATGATTTTTCAAAGTTGAAAAAATTCTACAAATATGGTAACAGCACTGTTCATATAGTCAGCTTATATTTCTATCACACATAGGCTAAATGATATTCAATGCTTATGAAATTTTACATGTATAAACTAGACACCATAAGATTTCTATAGCCACTGAGATCACCCCATTTGGAGCTCTGTAGAGGGAAAACTAAATTTTTAAAGTTACATGACAGTACCAATAATGCAGCCCGACCTTTGGCACTATTTCATCAAGTTTTGCAAGTTAAATGCTTTTGTTTTGGTCTGAAACTATTTTTAGTCATTGGTTAACACCTAGAGCTTTTCCAAAATAATATGGTTTGCTTAATTTTAATTTTTCTATAATTAGTTATGAATTTTCAAACTTCATATCACAAACTTGGAAAGTGAACCCGAGAGCAAACCTATATTTTTCTGATGATGGTGTAAAATCGGAGACTCTTGGGATACACGTAGCAAAAATTTTAAAAAAAATGAATTCGAATCCCTCCTATAGATTTGTCAATGTTGTTTAAATAGAGTAAAGTTACATACTTTTACCTTTGTTGCATGATTCCTCAGGCTCTTTTTCTACCATCGGATTTCAGGAACTGACGCTTCAAACCAGTTCCCTCTACTAGTATCCACACAAACGGTTACTGCAACTCAAACAGCATGCTAGTGCTACTGAAGACGAATGTCCGTACGTTCAAGAAGAGAAAACATTTTTCTCTTTCTCTCTCTAAGCATCTGTACGCTTTCTCTTTCTCAGGTGAGAGGTGGCTTTCTTAAAAGAAATCATCATCATCCTCCTAAAAAATCCTAGCCTCTCTATTTATAGAGGTGTGTTATATTAGGGTTTTAGGATAGATATGATTAATTTAAATATATTATTTAAATTAATCCAAATCATAATTAAATAAATTAGTTTAAATTTAAATATATCATATAGAATCAAATTTAAAACTAACTCATTTAAATTAATTAGATAATATATATATTTTTTAAAATATACAATATATCAAATATATATTTTTGAATTTTATAAATATATATATCAAATATATTTATAAAATTCTTTCACTTTAAATTGAACGTTACATTCATTGAATCTAAACATATTTTTAGGTTTAATGAATTATATTTTTAGGTTCAATGAATCTGGACATTTTAGCTCAAATTGGTTCGTTCTTGTGTGCAACCCTATAGGCCCATATGATGTTGGTAATGGGCCAATAATGCTATTCTACCTACAAGTCACAAGTAGCCTTTAGCAAGACATTGTGACCACCCAAATCATATGAGGATCGGTGATCCAATGCAACCTATCATACAACCCTGTCACAACCCTTTTGTCACTTGATATCTAGTTCAAGTATGAGACATGGAAATGTCATCCTCATTTTACTAGACCGTCACTTTTTCAATCTTTGAGCAGACTGACAGAATAAATGGAAAACCCTTTCACCTAAGCATGGCAGTGCATTTCTCAGTCTCACTCATCGAGTTACCCAGAGATATCTCTCTACTAATGAGAGGGATAAATTTCATTTTGACCACTCATCTTCCTCTACATGAATTCCACTATGCCTAATCACAGCTTTTATGATCACTAGGTTAAAGGTGATTTTTAACTATGTTAAAGCACAGTGTTCCTCATGTAGGAATCTATGGTGATCCCAGGTCTGAAGGTTCAGTGACACTGGTATATATGAGATACACTTATGACTTGATCCATTTAGTTATTTATGACGGGTCAATCTAGTACCCTATTTTCTAACAAGTGCTTATGATTTTGATTTGTATCTTTATACATGATTAACACATAATCATCAATCAAAATCATACTAACCTTAGTTCATCATCGTTTCCACAAAAATAATCAATATGATTTATCCAAGAATATTATTATAGTAAACATGCAAACAATATAATAAATATAGTAAAAGAGAAACTCCTTTTTCTTAATGAAATGTAATATTCATAATACAATGATTGGCTTAGGGCACAATCTCCAACACATGGAGCATAAGATGAATTTTTAAGATCTTACGCAACACAATTAAAGACAATTAAATATATTCATTTTCTATGCAACATATATGAAGCTAAGCACCTTAATTGGGATAACAAGGCTAAAGGTTGAGGTATTACATTGTACTTTCTCTTTCTCTTTTGTTTCTTTCCATTTTTATATAAAATATAGTGTGTACATTTTATTTAACCCATGAATCAAACATTATAGAGCATTTATAAAAATAAGACAAGATGGGTTGCTCAAATAATCACACTAAACAATTTATTACCATTAAAGAAGAATAGTTGAATGTTGAAGACACATGTCCACTGTTCCAACTGAAAAGGAACTTACACTTACCACTCCATCTCTCAAAAGGAAATTATATCTCTAATGACTAGAAGTTGATAAAGAGATATGAATATATCAAAAACTTAAGAGCAAATCATCAAATAATTATTCAAGCATTCAAGAATATTTAAGCTAACCATTAATGACTAATTCGAAAGGAGCATATGAGCTTAGCCTTGTTATAGAAGGTTGGTCTAGGGAAAAAAAAATAGAATTATCAAGCGCTATTTCATTTTAGTAAAATTCAACAACATTTATTTTTTGAGAATATTTTGAATTTTTGGTCTATTAGCTTTCAAGAGCATTTATTAAACTTTATTGTAATCCTTTTTGTTTAAGGTGTAAAAAATCTACATTTGTCTTGCTTTGTAACTCTTTAGTGTGGGAGTAACTTGAGGGTAAATTATAGGAAACCCTGAGTATACAAGTTTAATGTAAGCTTAAAAAAAAATTTGTGTTAGAGGTGAACATGTAAAACCTGTTACTTGTAATTGTTATATTTGATTGAAGAAAATTCTTTAGAATTTAAGGGGATTAAACGTATACTTAAAGGTTGAATCAAGATAAATTGGTATTGTGTTCTATTTCCTTAACTCTCTTTTATTGGCTATTGTTAAGCTAACTCCACTTTGTCTATTGGAGTTCACTTCACTTTTAGCTCATTCTACCCTTACCTTCTTCACTTTTGTGTGTGCGATAGTTTTAATTATTTACCTTTTTAGCATATTGCACTTATTCACCTCTTCTAGATATATTTGTCACTTTGAAATAATCAAAGTAAATCGAAGCCCTTGCAAATTTGTTCTTGAAGGACAGTTAAGGCATCCATTGAATTACCGTACACTGAGAGTGTTACGTTCTTTTTGCAATTTTGGATGGTTTAAAAGAAATGAAGGATGAAAACAGATTTCATCATCCACCAAGACACATTTATGCTTATCTTGTGACCTTCTCAAAAGGTTGAGCTTTGCCTTGATGAATCATATGACCTTATAAGTATCTTGTAGTTGCATCTAATTCAATTGTAAGGAGAGATTTACTCGCAGATCAAGGGATCCAACAACCCATTAGCTAAGTTTGCAGCCCAATATGAAGTAGCTAATTTAATATAAGCCAATTTCAGTAATTATATTCTTCTTTTGTACAATATGTTATTACTGAAAAGTTGGACAGTTGCTACTCAAGCAATTGTCAAGGAGCGCCAGGTCAGGTTAAATCGGAGAGAAGGTAAAGCTGGATAGAGATGGATTGTTTAGTCCATGAATTTGACACGAGAAATATATCACCCCTAACATGTCTGATAGAATATATATATATATATATATATATGGATTTGCTCACAGGGGACTGATATTTTTCAGACCTGGAATGGATTCGTTGGAAAATGAGGCAGTGCTACGTGATTTTCTGATTATGATTAGTAAATGCTATGTGAGGAAGACTTTTTACCATATATTGATGAGTACTGATAATTGCAGTTACCATTTGCTCTTATGCAGATATATGATTCTGTAGTGTGATCAAACCTACTGCAGTGATTAAATGTCCTCTACCGTTCAAATGTCAAATATATTGGACATTTAATTAAGAGGGCGTATTCTATTTTGTTATCTCACATTTTAGAATACTTCGGTTATAATGACATAAATATATATTAATATATAAGATATCATAATATTTAAGATATTCATGTTTGATATGATGATTAAAATTTTATATATGACATGAGATATCACCCAAAAATGTATAATTCACTGTCACCGTGATATCTTAAAATGATATTTAACTTCTTGAATATCAATATACCAAGTACAGGCAGTTTGAATATCAACACCTACGTTCAAAATATTAAAGCCAATACGACAATATACCGAACGCTTCTTTAAATGTTTGTTGCAGTACAGTTGTTCATCAAGAATAGTCTTTTGTTTCATATCTCCTGAAATCATACTTTCTGACAATTGCATAGGTGCTTGCTTGTTCTCTCCTTGCTAAAGTGGTTGGAGCATTTTGTTGGGGTTAGGTTTCTGCGACGGCAGTTTGCAAAACGTATCGTGTAGCTCTTTTACAGCACATGAGTGAGAGCAAGTTTCTTGTGTCAACAAAAATTCGAAACGTCGCTGCTTTAAGTTATGCAATTGCTGGCCCTAGATCTCATTGTCTCCTACTGCACAGTGCAGAATCATTGTGTTGAGTAAGGACTGTTTTTCCTATCTCATTTAAAATAAATATTATTCTCATATTTAAAAATAGATTTTTCTTTATTAATTGGTACTACCTGTGCCTTGATGAGGATTCTTGAAGCTTTCACCTATTAGCTACACTTATAGGCCTCTGGCTCGCCACGATATTAACATATTTTATTTATATAGTTTATATAATATTAATTATATTTTTATGATTATTATTTTATTTATTAAATTATTATATTAATTATTAAATTATTTTTTTAAAATAAAAATAAAAAATTATTTTTTATTTCACTGACTTTTATTTATCTCTTTTATATATTTCTTTTATTTTTATATCTTTTAATCAAATAACGCAATATTATTAAGCCTTTCTTTGTCACCTTTGTATTCTTTTAAAAAAATCTTATAAAATTCATAGTAGATCATTGTCAACAAAATTAAATTTTTATTAAGTACTAGTAAGAATTTGTAAAAAAATAACTCTTGTTTTGAATGCCTTATCATCCCAATATTTTTATAGGCTGAAAATGATTTAATCCGCATTACTAAGATCTGTATTATTAAGACAATCTCACATAACTATAAAGAAATTAATGATAGCTGTGAAATCTCTAATTATAAAAGGAAACTAAATCAAATAATTCTTAAATAAGACAAGGCATTTCTCATCTTTCTAAAAATATCAAGCTACATAACATCCCATTTTGCCTTAACTCATAGAGGATAAGACTTGTATTCTAACATTTCAAATAACACATCACCTTCTTGTTGGGTGTGCTAAGCTATCCTCATTTTCTTTTTGTATGTTTAAAGAGACAGCTTCACAGCTCACTCACTATCGTTAAAAGATAGGAATTTAAAGAGATTATATGTGGTGATGGTCTACAAGAAAAAAAAAATATTCGTAGATTTAAATAAGTGCTAATAGGAGCACTATTAGCCCACATAGGCATTTTATTCACAGAGGTGGTCATGGCAGAGACAAGTTCATAAATTATTTAAAATTTCTGAAATTGATCAATTGTAAACAACTAAATTACAAAATAAAAATTCACTTAAACTATAGTACAAGTGAGAGAAAGGAGTCAGCATTTTTTGTTGTGTTTCTCCAAAAAGGAGTCGTCCCCTTTTTGTAACTTTTTTATTTTAAAAAAATTGAAATATTTCTTAAGGGATAACAGGTGCTATCTCAACAGAAGATTTATCCTCGAGAGAAAGTACACACTGGATTAATACAAAAGTCAACTTCATTCAATTGCCACATCAACACTTTATATTTGGGATCATGATAGTTTACATTGTAAGGGACTAAATTGAAAATGATTTGAAACCATAAGGATTCAATTGTAAAAAAAAAAATTGAAAGTGCATGGATCGAATTGAAAATTGGATAGAGCTAGATGGACTAAATGTTTAATTAAACATTAAACTAATTTTGATTCTTCTATATTCTAATAACTTAAGTTTTTGGATTAAACTAAAAAAAATTGACAAGTTTTTATAACAACTCTTAACAATTTTCATTTATTATAATTAAATTAAATTGAAATATCTAACACAAAATATGATAATAAGACTCTGTTCTGCATTGCATTTAGTTTCGGACATCTTATTCAGTTCCCTACGCAAATTGTGGCACTTCTGCTCGCAGTTCTACATCTGAAATTTTTGTGTACGTTAACAATTAACTTCTTCAGCTTTCTGATTATTCAATCTTGCCTTGATTGTTCATGATAAATCAATTTTTCTTATGATAAACAAAAGCATTTTTGTATCAACAGCCATTATTGCATCATATCTACTTCTAAAAATAAAGTTTCTTAGACATATCAATACTGGGTCCGATTTGAGTGAGAAAAAAGAACCAGATATTCATGATAAATGCAGATAAGCACAGAAGTAAAGAGTTTTAATATTCTTACCACTTCTGAGAGTTCAATTTGACCTCTGACAATGACACCCTCCCAGAAACTTTTTCATAGCTTACATCTAAATTTCTAATTTAGTCTTTTCCAGAGTAACACATGTAATTAAAATTATGAAAGAGACTTTCGATGAAATTATAGAGAGGAAGAATGACTCGCGATGCCGCTGGTCACAACCAAATAATACATTCAGATATCAATATATTCCAGTACTCTGTATTTTTTATCAATAAAAAAGAAAAACTTGAAGGATCACATCAAACTCTTCTAACTCTCTTGTACACGTGTTCAATTGAGCATCTCCCACAGACTTTAAAACAACCAGAATTGTTGTTTCAGTGATTTAAATTTCAAAATCAAATTTGTTCCAAGAACTCAAGCTGAAAGAATGATTTTCTTTTGACACCAAAAGAGCACTTTTTTCTCAGACGCCACAACCTAGACCCTTGGCTTCTGATCCTTTCATGATCCTTAGCCTTTTGCAGGAACTCATAAACATTCTGCACACAAAGTAGATTAATTCTGTGAGCTAATAGTCGAACCAGAGGCAAACAATGAAGCAAAACCGTAGATAGAGAAAACTTACTCCCATGGAACATCTCCTACTAGCATCCAGTCACCCTCCTTGTCTTCATATGTAGGTGCATATTCTGATCCCTTGTAACCCTCTCTTTCACAGTAATTTCCTACAAAAGCATCACAAACTGATAAACTAGTTCTATCATCAATGACTAAATTAACAATTTGATCCTTAAATTATTAGATTCATTGAGCTTTGATTTCTGAAAACCAGTGAGTTCCGCAAGTCATCATTTCAAAATGACAAATTTTTACATATTAATCCTTTTGTCAAGTCATTCATATACGCCAAAAGGACTAACTTGTTGTAAATTCACTAGTTTCAGAGACTAACGAAGTAAGGGATTAAATGCTCAAAAACAACATTAGCCAAAAGAATGAAATGTGCTCTCACCTAGGGTTAACTTGAACATGTTTTCAAGGACATTGAGGAGTTCTGGATAGCCTCTGTAAAACCTCAAGTCAATCTTTCTAAGGTAAGGGGCTCCATCCATGCTTACTTTCACATAGATCCCATTCCCACCACCCTCTGTCTCCTTCAAGCTGTTTTTCCTGTAGGAACGTATTGGTGGCCACCCTACTATCTTTGCCCTGTCACCATAATATAATACAGATTCATACCTACGAGCTTTGGCTCCATGTACTGGATTCCTCTCCAGAGTTGAAGAACTCGAGTTCAAATCCAGTAGAGAGAAAAAAAAAGAGAGACAGAGACAGAGACAGAGAGATTGATAAACCAAAAATATTTTTGATAATCTGTGAACTTACTTGAAAGGAGAGACAGCATCACCGTCCACGTTGGAAGCATTAGATTCATTTGATGAACACTCTTCGGAAGTTTCAGGCAATAGCCTTTTGTTTTTGTTGTTTCTAACAATTTCCTCTGTTCCTGGCAGGCCCAGCCTAAGCTCTGTTGCCTTTAGGTTGTGATCATTCTCATATTCCCCTGTGTCTTCCATTTTTCCAGTTATCAATGAAAAAGAACGCTAACAGAATTTCCCACCTCAAAAATAACAAAAACAATCCTAAACTAAATACTTGTCCGGCCAAGCCTTTGTTTCTTTCTTCTTCAAGAAAGTGCTCTTAGGGAGTGTTTGGTTCAATAGGGGGGGAGGGGAGGGGTTTTAATGATATGTTGTTTGGTTGATTTGGAGGGGAGGGGAGGGGAGGGGTTTTAATGATATGTTGTTTGGTTGAGGAGGGGAGGGGAGGGGAGGGAAGGGATTAATGGACAATTATACCCTTAATTAATTTTTTTTTTTTAAGATATTTTTATAAAAAAAAGTTTTTTTTTATTTTTTATTATAAAAAATAATTTTTTTATTTTTATTCAAAAATATTTTTTATTTTTATAAAAAATATTTTAAATCTTATTAAAAAAAATAAGATTTATATGATATTTGAAGTAAAAATAATTTCAGGGGCAATTTTGTCAAACTTATCTAAAATGTTTCTCTCCCCTCCAAAAACCCCCACTTTTGGAGGGGAGAGTTTGGAGGGGAGGGGAGGGGAGGGGAGGCAAAAATTGCCTCCCCTCCCCTCCCCTCCCCTCCAATTTTTACATATCCAAACAAGGGAAAGGGCTCCCCTCCCCTCCCCTCCCCTCCCCTCCAATTTTTACATATCCAAACAAGGGGAAGGGCTCCCCTCCCCTCCCCTCCCCTCCCCTCCTCCCCAAACCCCTCCAACCAAACATTGCACTAAGGTTTAGGTGAGTCTGTGTTACTTCTTCCTATGAAGCTGATCAAGCTTGCGAAATGTTTGAAGACAATGTGCAATTGTGGAGAAGTTGGAAATGCGAGGTTGTATTTTATAAGATGTCGAGATAAAGGGGCAGTAGTAGCCTGAGGAAATTTCGTTGCTACTCTTCTTTTCTTTTCTCTCTTTTTAAATTAAACTTTAATTGAGATTCAAACTCGAATCTTTTCATTCTCAAATTGACTCCAATATTAGTTAGGTAAAGCTTATTGATGTGGATAATTCCATGTCCCATCTTAAACCACTGGTTATATAACAAAATTCTGATTATAAAATTAATCTAATGATAATGAACAATAACACAGATCATAAATACTATCATAATGTATGATCTCCCTTGGGAGATTTTGCTACGAAGAGGTCAAATTTTTTAACTTTGGACTCTGCCTCGCTTGGTACAGAGAGTTAGCTTTTGATGGAATAGAAATAAGAAAAGAGATAGGAATAGAAAAGAATTTTGTACTCCATAATTATGTTTGATTTAATAGAAGAAAAAATAAAAATATTTTTGTTTTTTTTATGTTTGGTTAAATAGAAATGAGATAGAAATAGAATGAAAAGAGAATAAAAAAAATAAGATACTTTTAATATTTTTTAATTATTAGTAATTATAAAATATAATAAAAAATTATTTTTAATGACTAATAATAATAATAAATAATAAAATATTTATTTTTAATTATTATTATTAATAAAAAGATATATATATATATATATAGTAAAAGTTATTTTCCTAATATGATTAAAATAATAATATTTTATCAAATCTGACAATTTTTAGAGACAAAATGATAAAAAACGTGACCCTCTCCCACGCTGCTGACCTCTTTCCCTCATTGCTCCGGAGGATTGCAGATTTCAGCATTTGAAGGAGTTGGCTCACCCATGGAAAATGTTTTCCAATGAACCAAACATATATTTTGAGCAAACTCACTCTCTCTCCAATTCTAAAAAATCACATTCCAGCCAACCAAACGAGGCCTGAAGCTTTGTATATATGATAATAAAATATTATTTATTGAAAATTTTAAATTGATGAAATGACTGAGAGCTGGAACTCTACATTGCATGAAGCTTCCTTTGTTTGATAGTCTGAAACGCAAAAATTATAGAGAATGAGAGGTTAAGGAGTGGGTAGCAAAAGTTATTTTCCTAATATGATTAAAATAATAATATTTTATCAAATCTGACAATTTTTAGAGACAAAATAATAAAAAATGTGACCCTCTCCCATGCTGCTGACCTCTTTCCCTCATTGGCTTCGGAGGATTGCAGATTTCAGCATTTGAAGGAGTTGGCTTACCCATGGAAAAGGTTTTCCAATGACCTAAACATATATTTTGAACAAATTCACTCTCTCTCCAATTCTAAAAAATCACATTCCAGCCAACCAAACAAGACCTGAAGCTTTGTATATATGACAATAAAATATTATTTATTAAAATTTTAAATTGATGAAATGACTGAGAGCTGGAACTCTACATTGCATGAAGCTTCCTTTGTTTGGTAGTCTGAAACGCAAAATTATAGAGAATGGGAGGTTAAGGAGTGGGTAGCAAAAGCAGCAGGTCCAAAGCAACTTGTCCCAGAAGTTGGAGGACAAGGTTGGGACAGGGGGAGGCACCCATATGGAAGACTGGGACGGTCAAGATGCGTTTTTGGGGGTTGTGGGAGCAAAATCAGAAGCGTTGGTTTTAAGGAAGAGAAAAGGAAGAAATGCCCATGTGGATTGTGAATAGAGGGGTCCTCCTGAGGGTTGATCTTGCCCACTTGGGACTCAATTTTCTACTGTTTAATGGCTTGAGGGGTTCTTCACATTTGGGATGCCATGTTTGATGGCGGCCTTCCTATTTTGCTCTTTTTTTTTTTAATTAATGCCAGATTACTAATTGGAAATATTATAGTTTTGTTTGAAAAACTAATGTCTTTTATAAAAAAATGAATATTAATCTTTATTTTAAACCAATACAATAGTTTTCTAAACTAAACATTAAAAAATAAAATAATTAATATAATTATTACTCAAATTGCATACATCTTATTTAAATATTAATACATATTTTTTTTATGCGGGTATGATTGTTCATTTGACTTGACTGTATTGGGTCAAGTTGGATCAAATTAAAAAAAAAATAGGACTGGATTAGATAAATAAAAAAATTATAAAAATTTTAATTTTTTTAAAATGATAAAATATAATTTTTTTCTAAGTCCTTTTATAATAACTTCAACTTTAAAGCCCAATTAAAATTGGGCCAAGGCCCTTTGCAGCCCTAGACGTGGGACTAACATATACAATAGTTTTCAAAATATCCAACAATGTATTTATCAACATTAGTATAAAAATTTATTTAGAATATGATCATAAACATGTTATAACCTCTGCAGTTAAAACTCTTGTATAAAAATATGTAAGTTTAATTCTCTTATACAAATATACATACACACAAACGTAAGTTATAATTGTTCTTGCTTACTTATCGTGACAATATTAATTCATAATTAATTATGATCTTTATTCTCAAAGTAATTCTTAGTCACTCATCAATTGCGATGTTTTCAACATAAACAAAGTTTATCATGCAGTAAATGGTTTAATAAAATTTTTTATTAAATACTGATTTAATTAAAAAAAAGAATTAAGATCCTTTAAAATGAGAACCCCTTTTGAAGTGATGGAGTGAGGTCCTTTTTTTTTCCCTTTCTTTAAAAAGTGAGAGGGAATCCTCACTATAAATAATTCTCATTTGTTAGGAAAAAAAACATTTGGTGAGGAATGTTCAATATATATTGTATCATTATATATCTAGGTATATATTACTTTAAGAACTCCGTGGACAATATGATGAAGTTATCAGTTGGGCAAGAATTACTTTGCATGTTTTATAACAAGAGAGAGGATTTATTGGTTGCTCATGGTCCCAAGAAGGGAACCAAAATTAAAAATACCATCAATCTATTTTATATTTATATTGTCTTATTTTTAATTTTCCCACTTTGGAAACGACCGCATACTCAGTATCGAAAGAGGAATGGAGATGCACATTCCTTAAGGGTTGTATTGGTGTGTAACTAAATAATAACTATGAGTGGATAAAGATATTTATCATAAAATTATTAATGTAAGAATTTTTGTTAGTTATGAATCTATTAATTTTTCAATTTCACGTTTTGTAAAAAATGATTTGTTATGGACAAGTATGTTGCCCAAAATTATTAGTGATATCCTGTTATAGATTGCCTGCACGTTATCTTAATTTGGTGTGGTTGAAAAGCATAGTACAACTTTTGATCCCATTAAACTCCAGATGAGAAGGTCTTTTAAGTTTCAGTTATTTTTTTTTGAATTATTTCAGAATTGCTTTCTTAATTAGCATTATCTATATCATCGTATTTTTTTGTAAAGATGTCAAATAAAATTCAACTATTTTTAGCTTAGCTTTAATTTAGGAAAAATTCAACATGAATAGATAAAAAGAGAAGAAATTTGTATTAAATACAAGACACAATGTACATTTTGGTCCTTTAAAAAATATATCTCTCAACTATTTGGTGTTTGAATAGTGGAAATATATAATTCAATTTCTTAAAGATTTTTATTCATTACTTATTGGTACCTGATCAATAAAAAATAAGACCAAAAAATAAATAAATGTACATATTTTAAAGACTAATAAATTATGAATAAAATTTTTAAAAAAAATTCAGTAATATATTTGTAAATTTTAAAAATTAAATAATTAAAACGTGTACGTTTTTAAAATAAAAAGTACATTTCTTTTTAGTATAATTGTTTGTAGTGCGTATGTTGTAAGCCAACTATGCCTGGCCATGTCTTGTTCGAGTTTCCCTTTAAGTTACCTATATCTACTCGTCATGATGCAACTTTTGGCTAAGCGTATGTGAAAGTAGAAGCTGTTTATTCTTTTTTTTTTTCAAGTATTATTTTTATTTTGAAATGAAAAAAATTCAAAATGTATCTTTTTTTTTCTGAAATATCAATTTCTTCCTGAAGAATTTAGATCAAATTACCTTAAAAATTAAAATTCCAATCCCTCCTAATCTAAACAATAAAATTTATAATAAAATAATTTAAATTTTTCAAAAATTACCTTCTCTTAAATTGCTTCAACTTAAAACAACTTGGCTACTTGTATTCACTTTTTATAAGGTGATTTTTAAATTTGAGCCCCATAACAAGAATAAATCCTTTTCAATCTTGAAAAAAAAAAAAAGGGTAGAGGGGACCAGCTGAAATAGGTCGCTTCTACTCATTCTTTTCTCCTTTTTCTCTCTCTTAACAGATATTAGCCCTCATCTTTCATAGTGAAAAATTTTGAGGTGTACTAGATGTATGTACAGCCAACAATTATTATCTGTTTCCTACATATATATAAAGTAATAGGTATACATATATATATATATATATATATATGGAATAGATCTTGATCGTTGACAGTGCATACCGTGCTTGGTACATGCAAGAATTTATCCGTCAACCCTGCCCCATGCCATTTGATCAGTTCAATACATTATTAGCTAGCCCAGTTAGGAAAAAGTCTTGCATGCCTTGTAATGTGTTAGGCCTAAGAATCAGATTGTATTGCTACATAAATTCACGTGTACTAAACCATTATTTGTACAAACATTATATATCACTCAAGTATTACTCAGTCGATTAGTCATTTTACCAGTTTGATCACATATAGGCAGACAAATATAAAATCAGAATAGAACCAAACCAAACGAAACCATTGAGTAATTCTAAGGGAATATTGGGATGGTAAATGAGAATCGATATTGCTCCCTCGTACAGCCCTTGAGTTACTTAGGCCAGGAATTTTTTGGACTTATTGAGATTGGGCTCCTCTATCTTAATGAGCCCACCTTCAACGGAATCTTGGAGTCTTTTAAAAGCTAAGGTAATACCTATCCAAAAAAACAAAAGAAAGCTTTAAAATCTCATAAAGGACTAGTGTGTTGTCTCTTTCAATTGTATTCTGATAAAACTGTTGTATAGGTAAGCCATGGGTGCTCAAATTTTCAGTTTCCTTTCCAGGTGTGTTGCATGCCTGGGTAGTATTTTGTTCAGGTCTGATGAGGGTCAAGTTTATTTGTAATACCGTGCAAAGCTTCTGTGATTTTTATATGAAACGGACGTTTATTGGACAAAGCCAAGGCAATGAAACAAAAAAGATTGAGGAGTCCAATACTTGCGGCACTAATTAAGGAAGAAGTTTCTTTAGCGTTATCTGGATTTGCTTTTCTTCTTTAGGCCTTTCGAAGATGTCGTGTTCCTCCAACTAATGCAGAATGATTCATCCTTATTTTTACTTTTATGGAAAAAGTTGAAACAATTTGGGGGACAACATCCCAAGAAAAAGGGCTACTGTTGTTTTTTTGTCATCTCCTCATCACTCCAAACACCTTAAACCATAAATATTAAGTTTGCCCAAGTTTAGACAAGAAGCTGCTTCTTTTATACAAATGTAGGATGTTTACTTTCTTTCTTTTTTTTTAATAAAAAAGTTATTTTTGAGAAGTAACCGAAGTAGTATTTCTATAGTGAAAAAGAAGCAACCGATTGGAACCACTCTTTTAAAATTGAAGTTGAAGCAGAACATTTTTTTTTTTAACAATCCTACTCAAATTCATTAATTACCATAATTACCTCTAATATTTTTTATTGAGCTTCTTAAATGCACATCCTTTTTAATAATTTGACAATAAAAATAACTTTTTTCAAGAATTGATTAAACCCAATGATATTAATAAAAATGCTTATTAAATGATCTTAACAAACACAATTGTTTCTCTCTCACAATACTTTTTATGAAAATCTATTTTTAAAAAAATATTTTAAAATAAACAAAATCCTCTACCATCCCAAACAATTCTTACTTTGGAATCACTTGATATCAAATAAGTTGGTA
Organism: Erythrophleum ivorense; assembly: GCA_026724425.1. Classification (NCBI taxonomy): domain Eukaryota; kingdom Viridiplantae; phylum Streptophyta; class Magnoliopsida; order Fabales; family Fabaceae; genus Erythrophleum; species Erythrophleum ivorense. The sequence goes on from JAIUCV010000005.1 coordinate 44,655,884, forward strand.
CCCATCCCACTTCTTGTTTTACAAATATGTCTCAAAGGCTTTAGACTTTCGGTTTTGCCCCTAGGAGAGCACTTCTATTACGGGACATTTTATATTAACCAAGAAAGTGATTAATCAAATCTTTTTTTTTTAAAGCAAAGTGATTCTTTTGTCAACCACTAAGTGATTTGATATCCTTTTTTATTTCAGTTCCGTATACGTTATCTGTACTCCAAGATTATAAACCAAAATAGCTATATATGACTCCAAAATCCGATGACTCACAGCTTAACACAAAACCGCGTAATGTAGGGATCAAATGATCGATCTTGAACAATGCCTATGTGTTTTACATGTTAAACTATCCAAAGTAATGCAGAGAGTCTCTCTGGTCAGCCCCCACCATTGTGTCCTCTGTCCAAACTTCTGCCAGCATTTGGAATAATATTATTGGTGTGAAGATTCTGATATGATTTTCTTTTGTAAACGACTGATGATTTAGTAATGATATATAATCTTCTTAACAGTTACCTAATAATGGTTCTTTACTTGATACATAAGATATAAGACATGTCTTCTCTGCAAGTATACCAAATAGAATCAACTTTGGACTGACCCATTAATTTCATAGAGGGGAGAGGGTATGAACGAAAGTAAAAGAACTATAGCATGGTTTATGGAACCGAACGATTCAAAAGAAAAATCGGTTTACTAATAACTTGTAACAAACGTATTTATCCTTAAAAAATGATAACAAATAGCAATAACAAAAAATAATCCATATATTTTATGTTTAAAATTTTTATATGCCTCTCATATACTTCATTTGAGTGACTAGAAACTTGTAGAAATCCTAGGGGCTTTGGGTAGCTAAAAACGTTCGTAAATCTCAGTGGGCTGTGTGAGATAATTAAAGTTCTAGTGATGGATCTTATTCTTAAGTTAACTTATGATTAGATAAAACTCAAGTGAGTAACCTCAAGAAATGAAGTTATCTTGGTTTTAAATTGTAAAACACAAGAGTTGATCCTTAAAGGTTTCTTGGTTGACTAAGAGGTAAAAAATCAAGTATTTAATTTTCTGGAAACAGTTGTTTATTTGTAATTTAGTGATTTCCAAGTAATTATATATAAAATCCGGCGCCTATGTGCTTTTAGAGACAAGATGTCGGATCACATTAGTTTGAACCAAAATAAAACTTACGTGATTTTCTCTCTATACCTTACATTCTCATGTTTCCAGTTCTTGCATATGCTATATTTTGAAAAAGTTCACAGGGTTTCTTTTCACGACATTGCTTTGAAAATCACACAATTTTTTGTTGAAATGATTTTCACACAACTCTTCCAGAACCTGAAGTTTTATGTCAAGCTCTTCTCTTGTTACTGAGGTATCTGGCTAACCAATTTTTAGAATCAAAAGTCCTGATTGGAATTCGTAATGTTAAATCTATGTTTTAATATCCCATGATTTCCTTCGCCAATTTACTTTGAAAATATGACTTTAACACTTAGCCAATACAAATGCTTCCTGAGCTTTTATTATTTTCACAAAATATTTCCAAAAGCTGATTTCTCCTGAGAAATGACTTTCTTCTTTTCTCCGTCCTTTAATTATTCAAATTTTGAAAGATTGAAAAGAAAATCAAGTACATACTGGTGTTTCAACTTACTGCTATGTTTTTGGAAAATTATTATTTCAGTATTCACATGATATTTTAGGAAGTTGATTTTTGAATAATATTGTAGGAACCAAAAGTTTTTATAAAATAATTTTTAAAATGAGGATAAGTTTTTAAAAGTTCAATTCAACCCCTTTGACTCTTCTAGTACCAACAGTTTCTTAACTAAGACTAAGTGCATGTTTGGATTTCCGATACAAAACTACATTTGTGTAAAAGCTACTCATTGTTATTTCTTGCAAACCGTAGTTTTTTCTCTGCAAACCGTGATTTCTAGCTTTCAAACACTCATCCAAACATGCACTAATTCTCTCTTTAAACAATTTTAAAATATGCTTTTATTTTGAACAAGTCAATTAGGGCACAGTTCTCGACATATGTGGTCAGCGGGGCTTGAATCCATAGGATGCTTATAAATGTCGTAAGTTAGAAAGAAAACCAAAGATTAGACATAGGTAATTAAAATTTTTATCAATTTTTTTAATAAAAACATAATATATGATGATAATTTTGGATAAATCCAATAATGTGATGCTAAATTATAAAAATTATTCCTTTGTTATAATTTTATTAAAAAAAACTTGGTAATAAATACAAAATTTGTATTCAAGGTTTCTTCAACCCACAATGGGGTTAAGGGGACGCTGAGAGGGCAAGGACACAGCTAGGGTTTGGGATGTTTCCTTTTCTTTCGGGATGTGACCTGTCTCTAAGTCACCACCATGCCCTAAAAGTTTTCTATAGTGAAGTGATGGAAACTGACGTAGTAACTGATTATGATCATGTGTCCTGCAGGGGATTTGCTATAACACACCCATGCTATCCAACTTACCTACTGCTCAAGTTAACATCGTTTAATTTACTCGTTAATTTAGGACTTCTGTTTTCCACGCCCACGAAAACTACCTCTTCTGGTAATTTAAATGTTGACATCTTATAATACGTAAAATAGAATATTATATTTTTTGCATGTTTAATTCCATGAAATAAATCATTCATGCACCTTTTTTCCTTTCGAGTTTAAAATTTGTATGATTGTCATTTACCGTGAGATCTGCTCATTCAAATGCATGTGCTGATATGCTTAAGGTTTCTAGGAAGAATCACACATAAGTGTGTGTGTGCACAAATAATCCCTTGATTATTCCATCATGTTTATTTTTGAAGTAAGATTTAGATCATTTAAATTTAATTTAGATAGTTCAATTTTTAAATTTTTTATTTTTTTTACTCCAAATCATTATTTTTTAAATTTATAGTTTGATAGATTATTTTTATCTTACATTTTTTTTTTCAAAATTTGAAAATAAAATTAAATTCAGACCATTGAGTCCAGATCAAATGAGCACCTCCAAGTATCCATTTTCATAGACGCACACTAGCTCTCCGTTCAATGACAAAAAATAACACAATAGTATGTACCATTTTAAGGTAAGCAAACTACATAACAAGTCCTCCACTTTGAGGACAATAGAAGATGGAAAAATAGCAAGGCCTAGTGCATTGCATGTGATTTCCAATTTCTCAACGTGGATTCACTAGTATGATGGGGGAGACAACATAAGTGGTACCTTCATTCAACTTTCTCAAGTCCCCTTAGCATATGAAATTAATTATCAAAGTCGGTTGATCCCAAAAATCAATGACCCACGCATATCCACGTGTTAACATGCCATTTGTCCCAAAATTGATATGGCATACGCATGCAGCCATACAATCGCAAGTTCCCACAGGTATATTACTGAGGATCTCTCTATATGCATTATTGGGGGTCTATCTTTCCCAGCCATTATATAACCAGACGAAGTATTATGATTATATTAAATGAGGATACTGAAGAAGAAGAACAACTAGCCATTTTAGGAGAAACTATTAGAGGTTAACAGAGTTTCTATTAAAAAAAAAAGTATTGTTGCTAAGGAAGTGAGTTCAATAGCAGCCAAAAATGGCAATTATGCTAGGCAAGGAGCAAGGTTTGAACTACAGGGAGACTGAGCTTTGTCTGGGGTTGCCTGGAGGCGGCGGCCGCGGTGGTGGCACTGAGGGAGAAACTCCAAAGGCCGCCGGAAAGAGAGCGTTCTCCCAGACTGTTGACCTCAAGTTTGATCTTCAATCCAAGGAAGATCTTAATGAGAACTTGAATAAAGTCCCAAAGGAAACGAACCTCCTTAAGGACCCAGCTAAGCCACCTACTAAGTAAGTCCCTTAATTAGAGATTGTAAGCAGTATGGTACCATTCTCTTCTCTCATTATCATCTCTCTCTGTCTCTCTCTCTCTCTCTCTCTACATATATATACACACATAGTGAATTAGTGTTAATTTCTTTAAAATTTAAATAAATTATACTTAATACTTTTTTATTTCAAAAATTACATAGATTGCTTTCTAATTTATTTATTTATTTTTAATTAAGTTAATTTTTAATTTGCATAATTACGTTCTTTCTAAAAAAAATTATTCAGTTGTTTTTACAATTATATTAAGAATAAAATTATAGTCTCATATTAAAATTAAATATCAACTTAGTTGTCTTTATTTTAAATAAAAAATATAATCACAATCTTATATTGTAGAAAAAAGTTAATTTCTCTAACAAAAAATAAATTAAAGAAAAGGTTTCTACAATACATAACAACGTTAAGCCAACTGAATATAATTTTTAAAACAAAGAAGTATTAAGTATAATTTAATCAAAATTGAGAGGATTTAGTGTAACTTACTTTTTTTATTTTGTTTTTCCTTGCAACTCTTGATGAGTTGATCGATATTCCTTATAAATATTTTCAAAAGAGAGTCATTTTGTGTTCAATATTTGAATAATTAGATATAATATGACACTTCAAATTTTGTCATTTTTGTCTATACTATATTATGTCTCATATCTATATCACTATTCATGTTTCTTAAGTTACATATTCGAGTAGTGTAGGATAAATTACTGATGGGTATTTCAGGGCACAAGTTGTGGGTTGGCCCCCAGTGCGATCGTACAGGAAGAACATAATGGCACAAAAGGTTAACAGCGAGGAGGGTGCCCAGAAAACAAGCAGCAACGCTTGTGGAGCATTAGTGAAGGTTTCCATGGACGGCGCACCCTACCTTCGTAAAGTGGACTTGAAAATGTACAGAAGCTACCAGCAATTATCTGATGCCTTGGCCAAAATGTTCAGCTCTTTCACAATGGGTAACTGCTTTACGCTGATTTTTTTTGGGATAAAATTATAGTCTATACTCTGGTTTAAACTTGTGTCATTTAAAATCCTTGTAATTTGCTCAATTACCACTTATAATTAATAATCTTGTAATATTTTATTTCTAAATTTTAATAAAAATGATTACGTGACTGTTAAATTAACAATGAACAATTTTGTTGTTAAATATTTGTTTTACATATAACTTGAATAATTTTAGAGTGATCTTGAGGCTATTGCTATAAGATTAAGTGAAGAATTTCAAACTTAAAATGTCAAATTGATCTTAATATTTGTTTTAAAATATTATAAAATTGTTCAAGGCATGAATGAAATATGGTTTTAGCAATAAAATTGTTCATTGCTTTAATATTTTACATGATCTGTTAAAACGAAGATAAAAAGATTACATATTAGTTAAGCAGTAACAGAACAAATTAGATAAAAATGTTTAAGACAGTTTAAACGAAAAGGGGACGAACAGATTAAATTGGACTACGTGGGAGTAAACTGTACCATTTTTTTCAATTATCATTAATGTTGTTTCTGTGGTTGTTATTTCATTTTATGGCCCCTACAACCTCTTTCAACATAACATGGACTGAAGTATATATAACATATTGATCATTGAAGAGAATTACACATGCAATACGATATCAATTAAGCTCCATATCGTTCCAGATCCTGATGTTACATATTTGTCGGTGTGTTGGAATTGGAATCGTATTGGAAATTGAATGTTACAGAGTCTAGTAGAATTATAGTTGATTGTGAGTTGTCGCTTATGGTTCATTCATTATTAGGATATTAAACTAGTTTTTTTTTTTCAAATTGGACTACTGATAAAGGTAACTATGGGGCCCAAGGAATGATAGACTTCATGAATGAGAGCAAGTTGATGGATCTCTTGAACAGCTCTGAGTATGTGCCAATCTATGAAGATAAGGATGGTGACTGGATGCTCGTGGGTGATGTCCCATGGGAGTAAGTTCTTCGTCCACCCCCCCCCCCCCAAAAGGAAAACCTCCAAGCGTGTATATATATATATATATATATAGCCTCAGCTAATAGGACAAAAACCTTAGTTTAAAATCTATAATCCATGAATTGCCCTACTTTTTAATGTTATAAAGACAATTATAAAAGGTACAAGATCATGTCCTCAAATATATGATTAATCATATCTATCATTTTACAAATTAATTAACTAAACTATAACTGTAGCTATAAAGCTTCACATATTAACCTTGTCTCTTTTGATTTGTTGAAGGATGTTTGTTGAATCATGCAAGCGTCTGCGAATAATAAAAGGATCAGAAGCTATTGGGCTCGGTATGAAATTTCTTTTCACTCTTTGGTGACTCATGCAATAGTTGTCTTTTTTTTTCCGGTTAATATGGTGTAACTTTTTGTTTTCCTGTACTCTCAGCTCCAAGAGCCATGGAAAAATGCAAAAGCAGAAGGTAAGACTGGCCTAATATTCTATGTCAATAAGAATCTCGTATCAAAAAGGACTTGTAAAAGATGTAAAGAACTTCTGCAGAGAAAGATATATATGGAGCCGATTGCTGTAAATTAATCTGGATGTGTCTTTCAGTATTTGTATATTAGATTCAACTCTTAAGAAGCATGACAAGTAGCAACAAACTTCACCTATATGTAGTCCTGCTTGTTTATTACTTATGGCTTGCCCAATAGGCATTAATTTTACTAGCAATTATATATGTGATCCTTCATTGCTATCATGGTTGGTGTGCGTTCAATTCCTTCAATTTCAATGCATACTTTATTGCTCCAAAAAAATTATTCATATAATTATTTTGTTATAATTTTTTGTTGAGAGGAAATAGGTTAATTTTTCTTTTGAGTATTAATTAATTGAGCAAAATCTTATTTTAGTTCTTGACAAATAGGTGAATTTTTAATTTAGTTATTCACATATTTTGTAATGTTATCTTTTCATTTGATTTCTCATGCAAAATTTAAGGTAAATTCTAATATTCTATTAACTTGAATGCCAAATGTATTTTAACGATTGATATCAAATAAATAACTATTTAATTCAATAAACTGTTTAGTTTTGCGGTAAATTTTGGATGAAAATAAAGTAAGATATTAATATTATAAACATGTTAATGATTAAAAGATTAATTTTAAAAAATAATTTGTAAACATTCTCTAATTAATTTGTCGTGGGCTGATTATTAATCAATGTGGGAGACAAGTGAGGAAGGCATTAAATTTTATACGGTCAGAGTGAGAGGGGGAACAAGCCCATGTGCTGCTTTGCTTGCTCATGGATGGCCGCCAGTTTTCTGACACGTGTCTGTTATGGTTGTGTATAATCAAATATATATGACTTTGAATGTTGGGTTGCTGAGTGAATGTGGTTAGAAATATAACCCTATAACGGAGAGTGATCATGACTAGTAATCTGCACGTAAATAATATATATTTCTGTGTTTAATTTTGATTATTTTATAATTCATAAAAATACAAATTTATGGGATCACTAAGATTATTATTTAGGTCAATGGCATATTACAGTACTTACATATAGCTATGAAAAAAGTGTATACATACACTTACAGTTGTCAAAACATTTTCTAAAAATGTATACGGAGGGGCTTCCTCGTGTTCAAGAAAATTTTTTTAAAAATTAATGAACAAAAAGAAGTTCCTCCATGTTCAAAAAAACTTTAATTTTGTTTTTAAATAACAAGAAAACACAAAGAAGCCCTTTCGCATTCTCTAAAATCTCTAATTAAAGTTTGGATTTGGATCCCTCCTCATGTTGGGGGTGCTCATGTTCTCTCATGTCTTCTCTAATGAAGGGATCCATTCCCTCCAAAAGAAAAAAATAAAAAATGGAAAAAAATAAAATAAAAAAATTTAAGTTTGTGAGAAACATGAACAACATGAGAAATCCTTAACATGAAGGTATCTATTTCCTTAAAGTTTTGGTCTTTTTTTTTTTTCTGGGTGGGGTGGGGGGAGGGAATCGGGAGAGGAGTGGTACATATATATAATATAACAATAGCAATAAGTATTTTTTCACTAAATGTGGTCGCATGAATTAAATAATATCATAAAATTTTATTATAAATAATATTTTTAAACAAATCATTTTAAGTCTATTTTGTTTAATAGTTCCATCTATAATTTTTATCAATCTCCTTCTACATCTAATTATTAAATTACTCTATATCTGATCTACTCTTCTTACTAAGATTTCTATTGACCTCTTTTGTACACATATATCCAAATCATTTAAAACGTAATTCTATAATTTTTTCACAATAAATATCACCTCAACTTACATATATAATTTATGGGGTGGTACATATATATATAATTTATTTTATACAATAAAGGGGGAGAATTGGGAGGAAGCCCTTCCACATTCTTTAAATATAAAAAATTTAAAAATACATTTCAAGAAAACAAACTTATTGGTAATTCTTTGTTGTATGTATTGATGAGGAAGGATATCCAATATACAAGCATAGAAATAGTGGAGTCATCGTGGTAAAAAATGGTATTCCATTGGACAATCGATACATTGTTCCTTATAATCCTCAGCTTCTGCTAAAATATGGGGCTCATATTAATATAAAATGGTGTAACCAATCAAGATTGATCAAGTATTTATTTAAGTACATAAATAAAAGCCATGATCGAGTAATAGCTGCATTTTATGAGAGTACATAACAAAATGAATATGAGCAAATTGTTGATGAGATCAAAAGATACTATGATTGTAGATATGTTTCTCCATGTGAAGCTGCCTGGAGAATCTTTGGATATGATGTCAATTTTAGGGATCCTCTGATAGAAAGATTGAATTTTTACCTTTCGAATGAACAAAACATTTATTTTGAGGATAATGAGCCATTAGATTCAGTTTTGGAAAAGACTGATAGTAAAAAAAACTATGTTCTTGGCATGGATGGAAGCAAATGCAGAGTATAAAGAAGTGAAAAATCTAACATATGCTCATTTTCCTACATGATTTGTTTGGAAATGTGATGTGAAAAAATGAGTACCAAGAAAAAGAGGTTTTGCAATTGGAAGAATGTATTACATTCATCTTGATAGTAGTGAGTTGTATTTCCTGTGTATATTGTTGAATTTTGTTAAAGGAACAACCTGTTATGAAGATATACGAACTGTGGATGGAGTATTATATGATACTTTCAAAGGAGCATGCTATGCTATCGGTCTTCTTGATTATGACAATTAATATGTTGAAGCTATAAAGAAAGCAAGTTTTTGGGCTTCAGGTTATCAATTGAAAGTTCTTTTCGTTACTTTGCTTCTGTCTAATAGTATTATTTTACCATAGGATGTCTGGAATAAAACCTAGGAATAATTCTCAGAAGATATCCTATATTGTCAAAGAAGATTATTACAATATGATGGTAAATTCTTTATATATCCACTTATTTTAAATTTAGAAAATAATTTTGTTAGTTTTGTTAATTTATTAGATATATGTGTTATTATGTTTAAGCTATACTTTAGAAAAATTATTTCTCTAGTTATAACATTTTTTTCTAATGTTATAAAGCTTTGCAGCTCAATGGTAAAGAAATACAAAATTATGCTTTGTATGACATTGAAAAATTGTTGCAAACAAGTGGACGTAGTCTGAATGATTTTCTATCAATGCCTACTCCTACAGATTTTGATTTGACATATTTGAATAATAGATTGATGCTAAATTAGCTCTCTTATAATAAAAAAGAGTTGATGGTCGAACATTCAAGGTTAATATCATGTTTAAATGAAGAGCAATAGATTGTGTATGATACAATAATGTCTGTAGTAGCATCTGAGTGAGGTGGTTTCTTTTTTATCTATGGATATGGAGGTACAGGGAAGACATTCATATGGAATACTTTATCTGCTGCAATATGTTTAAAATGAGATATTGTACTCAATGTTGCTTCAAGTGGTATAGTTGCTCAGTTGCTTCCAAGAGGAAGAACGACTCACTCTCGATTTTGTATTCCATTAGAGATAAATGAAGATTCTACATGTAACATCAAGTAAGGTACACCATTAGCTAAACAATTAGTGAAAGCAAAACTTATAATTTGGGATGAGGCTCCTATGGTTTATAGATTTTGTTTTGAGGCATTAGATAAAAGCCTTCGAGACATATTAAGGTTTTCAAACAAAAATAGTATGGATGAACCTTTTAGAGGTAAAGTGGTGGTTTTGGGAGGAGATTTTAGACAGATATTTTCAATCATACCAAAAGGTAGCAGACAAGATATTGTGCATGCCACAATTAATTCTTCTTATTTGTGACAATTTTGCAAAGTATTGACATTGACTCAAAATATGAGGCTTTATATAGGTTCTGTGGGTAATGCAGCTAATGAATATCAACAATTTGCTGAATGGATATTAAAAGTTGGGGATGGGAAAGTTGAGTACCAGAATGATGGTGAAGAAAGTATAGAAATACTAGATGAATTTCTTATAAAGGATACTTATGACCCTATTCAGAGTATTGTCAACAGTACTTATCCATTGTTATTAATACATATGGATGACATGAAGTACTTTCACGAGAGAGCTATTTTGGCTCCTACACTTGATATGGTAGATATCATTAATAATTTCATGTCAGAGATGCTTCCTGGTGAAGAAAGGGTATATTTAAGTTCTGACACTGTTTGTAAGATACATTCAAATAGTATTAGTCATGAGGATTTTTGTACCCCAGAATTCTTGAACACTATAAAAGGATCCGAACTACCAAATCATGTTATTAAATTGAAGATTGGTACTCCAATTATTTTGCTAAGGAATATTGATAAGTCTTCAGGTTTGTGCAATGGAACATGATTGTTGATTACCAAATTGGGTTCTCATGTATTGGAAGCAAAGGTTATCTCTGGTAATGCTGTTGGTAACAAGGTGTTAATTCCTCGCATGCTTATAACCCCTTCTGACACAAGGATGCCTTTTAAGTTTCAACGCAAGCAATTTCCCATCTCAGTAAACTTCGCAATGACGATAAATAAGAGTCAAGGTCAATTTTTGAATAATGTTGGATTGTATTTATCACGTCCAGTTTTTTCTCATGGATAGTTGTATGTAGCCATTTCTTGAGTTAAGAAAAAGGAAGGACTTAAATTTTTAACTTGTGATAAGAATGAGAATTCGTGTAATTCCACATCTAATGTTGTATACAAAAAAGTTTTACAAAAGGTGAACTAATTATTTTATGTCATTTGATTCTCATTTTTTAATGTGTGAAGAATTTTTTTATAATAGATTGTGATATAATTTTTTTAAGAAGTTATTATAATCAATAATTTAATATTCTTAGTTTATTAAAATGTACATATTACATTTTGTATCTTGGTTTCTTAATTTTTATATACTGATTATATGTCATAATAATTAAAATTATAAATATATAATCCTTTTCATATAAATAACATCTCCAAAAATTTTTAAAAATCTAACCCCCCCCCCATGCATTGCATGGGTGCAAAACTAGTTTTTTTAAAATTGCTACTTGTGAGCCAAACAGTCTAAAAATTAGAGAGAAAAAAATTCTAGGATCAAACACCATGATTTATGATTAACTTCAGCATGAGTCAGAAAATGCATCCAACCCGATATGCCTAGTCCAAAAAATAAATATGAGTTAAAAAAAGAGATCAATTTTCAAAAAACTCAAATAGAAAATGGAATAATGGTATCCATTGTTTTTTGAAACATTGCGATCAATAACATTGATGAATTAGGTCAAGGTGTGGAAAGAGAGAGATTCGAACCCTCGATAAACAAAAAGTCCACATAGCAGTTCCAATGCTACACCTTGAACCACTCGACCATTTCTCCTACATAATGATTATGTCCTAGAAATTAAGTGAATAGTGAGTCATTCATATGAGATTTTTTGGAATAGCTACATACAATTAATTTTAACTAGAAAAATAAAAAAAAATTATAAAAAAACCTTCCTTTTGAACCTTTTTTAAACCTAATTTGAGTCTGAATTTGACCTATATTATAATAATTATTCTTGATTTTCTTAATTTATTTTGAGCAATCAAATAGGAAATTGTGTTAGGTTTGCAATTAATTTCCTTAATTAAACAATAAAAGGTAATAATGTCCAAAATTTATCAAAGATTAAACATAAAACAACTTCTAGTAGGAAATCAAACCTAAATCTCCTACTCTTTTTTTCCTTACTCATTCCTAACTCATTCATTTAAACGGTTTGAATTAAATTTGAACAATCTAAATTTGATATTTTTAATTTGTTTATTTAGAAAGATACAGGATGTAAAATAAAAACAATTTTTTGATTGTTAACTCTTAAAATAATAAAAAAAATTAAAAAATTAAAAATATCGAATTTAAATTCTCCAAATCAAATATAGATAGTTCAGATTTAGAAAAATATCTAAGAGATCTAGATTATAGGAAAAGAGGTACTCCACTCTTCTTTTTTTTATTCATTCTTTGCTCATCTTAATTTAAATCATTTAAATTAAAATTAAACAGTTTAAATTTGATATTTTTAATTTTTATATTTTTATATTTTTTAAATTTAAAAAGATATAAGATATAAAATAAAAATAAATTTTTGATTGTTAACTTTTAAAATAATATTAATAATTTAAATTAAAAAATTAAAATATCAAATTTAAATTATCTAAATTAAATCTAGTATAAATTTTAAAACATACTTTAAGGGATCCCGAAATATAGGAAATCATGGCCCAAGACCATCAATCACCTAACCTTCACACGCACAAAACTCACAAACTTTCATGCTACTGTTCTGTTTTTGTACAATTTTGTCTGTTGATATATCTCTTTCTTTGCTTTCTGCCTGATTCGCACCGTAGTTACCTTCGTCTCTAAACTCGAATCGTCTCAATTATGGTTGTCTCCCGTGCGCCTTTATTGCGCTAAATCCACACCGTACGCTTCATGTAACAAGTGTCAGACGGAAAGGGAAGGAAGGAAGCATCTCTCAAGTTCTCCCATGGCTGCATTTGTGTTTTCTATCGTTGTGTTTTGTTTATCCAATGCTGCGTTTTCTCGGCTTTTTGACATTAATACGACAAAAAAAAAAACAAATGACTCAAACACTCCGTCGCCAAAACTTATTTCCCATATACTTAAAATTTTATTTATTATTATTTTTATTAATGGGTCACGGTAATAAATAAAATTTTAAATATATAGAGAATAGGTTTTGACGGTGGAGCGTTTGAGTCATTTATTTTTTTTTTTCCATATTAATGTCAAAAAGCCCAATTCTGTAAGTAGTAACTTTGCTTATCAATAAAATGCAATATCATCATTATAGGGAATCTATTCTTTGTGCAGGGTGCACAGAAAAGTGCATTATAAGATTAAAAAAATAATTAAATAAAATAATTAAAAAAATTTAGGTAAATTCTCTGCACAGCACAATAAAAAAATCCTACCGTCATTATATAAAGCAACGATGCTTGCATCTTTATGTGAAAAATGGATTTAAAAAAAGAAAAAGCTACCAGAAAAAAGGATAGAGATTCTCTCCTGTCTTGGGGGAAACAGGAGAGATTTCTGTCCGCTATTTTAATTATTTTTTTATAGCATCTAATCACTGATTTTTTTAATTTATTACTTTATTAGTATAAATAATAAGTAATCGTAAGTGTAGAAGTATAGATTCAATATATTTAATAAATAAAAATGTGATAATATTATACTATTTATAATAAGAGTGACAGTATGTATAATTTTTTTATCTACTCTTCTTTTTTAATTTTCTTTTCAATTATATGCTATATATTTATTTGTTAATTATAAAAAATATGAATTCTCATAAGTTTAATTATCTATTATTTCATACTAATAAAGTAATGAATACAAAAATTAACAATTGAAAATAATTTTTAAAAAAAGTTTTAGGAAAAAAAAAAAACAGAGCCTGGAGAAGGCAGAATTCTCCCCAAGTCCGGCCAAAACAACAAAGGAGCCCTTGTCCAAGATTGAAGCAAATGTGATCCAAAGTGTCGATACCAAAAAAAAAAAAAATTGGCCATTTTACTTTTTAAAGATCGCAAGCAAACCGTGACTTGGGGTCACAATCTGCTATTAATAGTTTTTTTAACTTTTTTTTTAAAAAAAACAGCGTCCACTTGAAAGTACTGTAGCAAAGGGCGGCTATATATGGAGGAAGAGATGAAGACAATGGGTGGGTCTTTCCCTTTGTCTCCTCGTCAGACTTCTTCAAACGACGGTGTTTCCTTCGCCACCCAATATGAATGTTGGATATAAAAAGAATAAGAAATAAAAAAATACTCATACCTCTAAATAAATAATAATAATAAAAATAAAAAGAAATAGATTTTATTAAATAATAATAATAATACAATAACAAATATTACTTATTTTATTTTTTATACATTAAAAAAAGTTCATTTCTTTTTGAACACCAAACAAACCATTACAACTCAAGAGAGAAGTGAAAGACATGGTGAAACTCCAGAAAATTATTAGTTCATTACTTTTAAAAATCTTCGGTGGACCAACACTTGCTATTTTAGTAGAGAAAGGTTAAACTTTTAAAAAATAAATAATAAAATAAAAACTGCAGTGCCCTGTTTAAAAGGCCAGTATCTCTGCTATGGCATGAACCACGAGGAAGTATTAAATAGGTTTTTTTTTAATTAATAACGACTACCATTTTTAAGTAAAATGGGTTTCTCTAATTTTTTTAATTTTGAATTTTTTTTTATTTTGAAGAAATTAAAATTCATAATAAAATTAATTTTTCAACCATTAATTTTAAAATTATAATTATTAAAATTATAAAAATAAAAATTTCAAACATCTAAATCGTTTGAACAATTCAAAAAGAAAAGAGATGCACCCCTCCGTTCATTCTTAAGGAGGGTGAAAAATGGTCATCTGCATACTAGCCCAAAGTGGGTATCTGCCCACTAGTGCTTGATTCGAGAAAGCATATGCACAGAAAGAATAAAACATTTGTGTCTAAGAAAGAACAAATGTATGTACCCAACAAAAAAATAAAAAAACGAAAGGACATATATTTACTTTGCAACACGATAGGGTACAGCTGTGAGCGACGATCCCTTAAGGGCTCGTTTGGTATGAGAAGTTAGGTTTTGATGGAATGGGAATGAAAAATGAAATGGAAATGGAAAAGAATCTTGTATCCCATAATTATGTTTGGTATGATGAAAAAAGAAATAAGAATTTTTTTACTTTTTTTTTATATTTAGTTAGATAAAAATAACATAAAAATAAGATGAGAAGAGAATTAAAAAATTAAAATATTTTTAATAATTATAAAATATAATAAAATATTTTTATTTTTGATTATCAATAATAATAAAAAATAATAAAATAACATGTTAATTTAAAAATTTATTTTTAATTTACTTTTAATAGAAAAAAAAATATTTAAAAAAGAATAAAATAATTTTAACTTTTTTTCTCTTACTCAACAAAGTTCTCTCCCACTGCAAAACAAAGGAATTGACTCTCCCATGTTAGTAGAAATGTTGTCTCTCAGAAAAGAAGTCTCCCGCTTACCAAATAGATTTTTCCTTCAATCTCATTCCCTTTCCCTCTCCATCGCTCAACTCTCCCGCAAACCAAACAAACCCTGAGATAGATATTTGTCGCGTAAAAGGATAATGTGTACGTACAAAAAGAATAGATTCTTGAACAGATTTAATATTTATATGCTTTATAGCTCCTTTCATGGGCGTACTTGGTCACATGAGCTCTTTTATCTCTTGATCTATAAAGGCTCTTGTGTAGATTGAGAATGTCATTTTTTTCAATTCAAAATTTAAAACAATTTTAATTTAGTAGAGATATTTCTCTTTGGATTGTAATTATATTCAATTCTTATATTATTTTTTTCCTCTTTATTATTTGTGTGTATATTTTTGTTGTTAATCCTGACAAGCAATAATAAAATAAGTTCCAATCTAAGAAAAAGAAAAAAGAGTAAAATGTGCCACACTAGCTGTCTAAGTGGGAGACCAATCAACGCTAAGTTAGTGAGTTTCAGTGCTATGTCAGTGATTTTTGGAAAGGAGTGATTTTGACTAATTTTGATGTCTTAATTCCATATTTTAGGATAATTTTTTTTAATTTGAGTTCTTTTGTGGTACTTATTTCTAGTTATTAAAAACAAAGATATTTAATTAGGAATTTAGTAAATACCATAACCACATTGAAATGAGATCCATTGTTTAACCATCAGATTGATTTTACTTGATGGCAATGCACAATTCTAGATTATTTGAAATAGCAAGCTTTTAATTTTGCATTGTAGGATGAAAAATAGAATAAAATGAAAGATTCATATTAGAGCACAGCCCAAAAAAAGATAGTTAATACAATTTAGTTGACATGAGTTCTATAAATAAAAATCACAGTGTTAACAAAAACATCACTAAATAAATTAGGAATTTAGTAAATACCATAACCACATTGAAATGAGATCCATTGTTTAATGATAAGACTGATTTTACTTTAGGACAATGCACAATTCAAGATTATTTGGAATAGCAAGGTTTTGATTTTGCATTGTAGGATGAAAAATAGAATAAGGTGAAAGATTCATATTAGAGTACAACCCAAAAAAAAGATAGCTAATACAATTTAGTTGGCATGAGTTCTATAAATAAAAATCTAGGTGTTAACAAAACATCACCAAAAAAATTATAAGACATGTTAAAGAGAAAATATGCCTCAAAGATGTTAATTAACCATTTAATAACAAAGATGGATTTGTACTCATTAAAAATAGAGGAAGGAGGTAATGTTATTGACTATTTGTATTTGTTATACAAGGCAATAGAAGTGCCAATGTGGTAAAGGAAGAACATAACATATAAATATATCACTTTAACAAACGAAAAAAGAAGGTCAAGATGAGATTTGAGAACATAATTAGATGGATTAAATTATAGATACTCATCATCTATAATATCTATAATCAGATGCAAATTCTCTTATGGGCGTTATGGAAAACGAGTGTAATGATAAAATTTGAATTAGGCACTGTGTATGTCATAGTATTGATAAATAAATCAAATCGACATATACTTTTATGAAATAAGAGAAATGATAAAGCATGCAATTCATACTACATATACTTAATAACCACAATTAAAAAACAAGTAAATAAGTATTTACTTCATTGCTGTGTGAGTTCTAGAAAAACAAATTCTTTTATTGATACCTTTATAACTTTAACAATATTATTAAAAAAAAGTTTGTGTTTGCTATTTTAACATACATTCTATACATAGTTATGATAATTTGATCTAAAGTATTGTCAGGAAAGTAGTTGATTCTAACTTAAGTAATATATAAGCGAAAGAAATATTATTTGAAATATAAATAATTATGCTAGTATTTGAGGTATATTTATTATAAAATCATTATAATAACATTATAAGTATGGATACTATGCATATAAAAATACAATTTAAATAAGATCATAATCAAAGAGGATTAGATTTCTTTTGAGTATAGAATATAATATATATGGGTGAATCTAAAACATTCAAAATACATAAATAAATATGTAATTTATATCTAAAAGAGGCATCTTTTTATACTAGGTTTATAATATAATTTCTAATATAAAAACTCTTGAATAATGTGGCAGAGGAGTTACAACAAGGCACTTAATATGAAAGTCTAAAAAAACTAAAAATTTTGTGTTATTCATCTCATTATATGCAATTGGAAAATGTTATAAAATAAGCCACTCATAATAGGTTGACTTATAACCCAACCTAATAATTTAACTTATTTAAATGAATTAACAAATTAATAATACTTATTTTTATTTATTAATTAATAACTTAATTCTCAATTTTAAATTCAAAATTGATGGTTGGTTGTTTTAAATTAGGTTGGTTATAGAGTATAAAATTAATTATTGAAAAAAGGTTATTCTACTCTCTCCCACCCAAAAAAAATTTAAATAAAAAATGTACGACAACTTTTTTTCAAAAGAGAAGTAAGGCATAGACACAATAAACAGAACAATGGTTCTTTTTGAGAAATTCTCTCTCCATTTTCATCCTTTTGGACTATGGTAGATCCACTGCAAACAAGAAGCCAAAGTCCCTCCAGTGATTTTAATTCAAATTGTGTAGGACAAAGAATTTGACAAGATCCTTTCACTGTGTAGGTAAGTACTCGAATTCTTCATGATAAATTTTAAAATGGTTAGGGTAAATTAATTAAATCCCTCAACTCAGACCCATTCAACCAAACAAATTTTAAAATGAGCAATTTTTTTTAAGTTGAGACTTGTTTCAATAACATCTATTTATATAAAATCATAAAAAAGAATAAAATGTCTCAAATAATTATTAATAATAATTCAAAGCTAATAAAATATTATTTAGATGGTATTTTAAAACCTTTTTAATATATTAAATTGTTTAATATATAATAATATAAAATACACACACACACACACACACAAAGAGTTTAATTAAGGCAAGTTTGGTACGATACTACTTAGATTAGGATCCAAATTATTAAAATATTCATAAATTTTTTTATACTTAGACTTAAATGAATAAAGCTTACAAATACTCGCAGGACTTGGATATTTAATTTGTCCATCAACATATACAATGATTCTGCCGAAGAATTTAAATAGGATGCTCATGACTAATTAGGAATACATTACAAACTTTTATCAAGTTACGCGACAAAATCAAATTGCAATAAAGTTATGTGATGAAATTGAAATATATTCTAAATATAAGGGTAAAAAATAAAAACGTCTTTGTATTTTGTTTTGACTAAAATATATATGGTATTTTAAAAATGTTATATATATACATATATATATGGGTGAAGGCTTATAGAATCCTAGAAGAACATGTACTGAACCAACTAATCTTTGCTGTAATTGATTGAGCAATTCTTTTCTGTATTTGGTTGATCAATTGCTCCATTGCAATTGGAGACGGACTTTAGGTTGTGAGCTAAACGACAAGAGATTTGTTCCATTGATAATCCCAGCCATCCCGTTTACTTGTATTGAGTTATTAATTTATTGAAGCATTGATTAGGTAATTAGGTTGCGTGCATACAAACGACAAGAGATTTGTTCCTTCATGATCTCAGCCATCTCGTTTACTTCTATCAAGTTGTTAATTTATTAGTACAAATGGATCCAAATGCTTGCTTCGATTTAAAAAATTTACATTTAATTGATAAATAAAACCATATTTAACACTAAAAGTCAAGGAAGAAAAGACAAAAAAAAGAACTAAATTATAATAAGATTGCACTATTAGTGGTTATATATAAGGGAATTCTCTTCCATATTTTGTATATTACACCACTAAAAGTCAATCTTTTAACAAATTTAGGGTTGAATCAATACAAACTTTTCTCATAAAAAACGTCCCTTGCATACAAAACTAACTAAAATATAATTGGCCTCAGTACACTCTAAAAGTCAATTGGGAAGTAAAACTCATTTTTATTATAAATATAAGAGGTTGATTACTTGATGAGCTGTCCTATTGTTAAATACATTTGAAAACTTTTGTATTAATAATTTATTAATTAAATTATAAGTAAAAATAATATAAAAACCTTGAAATACATTGAGATTCTAACATGATAATTAAATCTCTTACAAAAGATTGAATTCTTCAAATTCCATACCCTGTTATATATTCTTGCCTTTTACTAGCTATAATGTTGATATGAAATTAATAATATAAATGCTTAGAATAATATGTTACAAATATTTAACATATATATTGTTTGCAAAAAAATTTCTTTTCACTACAAAAACTGAAAGCATAACTAGCATATATTTGGAATGTCAACTCCAAACTGATTAATCATATATAATTAATGGTTTAGGTAATCATCGACTGATAAAAAATATTTTAAAATGATAACAGGTTTCTTGAGGTTACATCCAATCCAAGCCGGGATATTAGACTTGCTTTTTCGGGGTTACATCCTAACGGTCATAAATTAATAACATAACTCGCTTTTGTCATTTCTTCCATCTTTAGTAAAAATTTGTTAAATATCTCACGCAAAAAAAAAAAAAAAGAAGAAGATTAAAACAGAAAGAAGTATTTTTGCAAACCACTTGTTATAAAATAAGGAGCCATACGATTTTTTTAAATAAAAAAATTCTGTCACAATTATAATTATTTTTCTTTATGATTAAATTGTTGAAATTTCTTTTTTTTTTAAATCGAATTTTCAATTTTTTTTAAATATTAGATCAAGTATTATTTGAGTCAACTTACACACGTACTCTAATCTACCTCAATAAAAAAAATAATTCATATTTCTGTTTCCATGAAAAGTAAATCATTTATGTTGGGATTAAAAAATAAAAAGAAATTCTTGTGACATTAAATGTTATTGTTCCACCATGGAAAACTCTCATGCTATTGTATGTGTTTGCAAATTTTTGTGTAGTCCTTGATGAAATGTTTGAAAAAGTTTTTGTAAATTATTGCTATTAAGTTTTTATTTTTTGAGTAAATAATGTGTTGTAGGTCAATAATTTCTATGGCTAGAGCTCAATAGGTTGTCAATTTTGGGTTGGAAGATGATCCACTTTTATATTGTAATCCTAACATGTTTCACAAGTGTGGTTAGAGCATATAATTTAATAGCATAAGCACTATCAGTATTTTGTTCTAAACTACTCTTATTTAACTTGTATATAAACTAAAATGTGAAAACCATCTAATTAACTCAAAAAGATAAACTTTTTATGGAGTGGCTCGATTTAGGCATTCCTATTTTAATATGGCACTTGTTTTTAACACTTATGATGTGGTGACGTGTTGAGACTTATATCTTTCCACAACCAAAGGCAAGTGCACTATATTACCTTAAAGGATGTGGTATTGCAATTTAGACTCTGTTTGATTCAGTATTTTGCAAAAGTATTCCCTTTATATAACTTATGTAATGGTTATTATGTTTTTATATTTATTATTTTATCCATCAAATTATCTTTTTAAAAGTAGAAATAAAATAATTATTTTTTATTTCATATACTCACATTTTATATTCCTTTCATAATTATATCTTTCAACCAAACAGAATATAAGTTTATTGTGTAAAGATACACTTGTCTCAGCTTACTCAAACTATGACTAGGTAAATATCTACAATCTTTCATTTAGGATTATAATTACAAAATGTTATTATTATAACTTTTTATTTTTCAATATTAAAAAAAATTTTAAATTTTTTTATATATAAATAATTTAAATAACAAGTAAATGATATTAAAATGAAATCATACAAATCTTTCCCAAAAGTTCACACTATACTAACTAATTTTTGTTTGATGCTATTTTTATGAAACATATCCAAAGTAAGAAGTAATATTATAAAGAAAATATAATGTGAAATTTTTTTGGGCCATAACATTTAGTATCTCGATGAATACAATACATGGGTGACTAATTTGTTTAGTATATCATTATTATCATTATTGTTGTTGTTATTATTATTTATAATATAATGTAGAATAACATAAATAAATAGTTCAAAAATAATTTTTCTTAAAAAAGTTAAAAAGCCTTTTGATAAGAGAACGAAAAAGAATCCACTATAAGAAAAGGAAAGGGGTTAAAATATATACATTAATTCTTTTAAAATTTAATATTTTTTAATATAAATTTAATTTAATAAATTGATAAGATATTTATATTTAATAAAAAATTTAATATTATTCCTTGTATTGCTACTAAACTTGTAAGAGAGAAATTCTTACATATACTCAATGTACCACATTATTTATGTACTAACTAATAAAACAAAATTAACTTATATAATAAATCACACATAATAGTTATGATACAATTGTATTATATTGAATAATAAAATATAGATCCATATCACATTTTATCTGTGTGATAATAAAGTGATAGATAATTAAATATGAAATTTAGTTATATGATTTAATATTATTTTATTAATGAATAAATTTAATTTAAACTTTTTTATTAAAAAAAGTATTAAGAATTTTTCACCGTATGAAAGGTATAAGGTAAGAGAGTCGAGATTCTAATTATTAATTATTATTTTTTCAGGTTTGAAGACGAAATTGCACGGGATGAAAAGAACCACCACCAAGTACCAAGTACCAATCAACAACAACATCAACAAACGATCCGTTTTCTGTCGTACCTTGTGTCAGGTGGCGCACAACCTGCCCCCTGATTTCCGATTTTGCCCTGATTCAGACTCGCACGTCTTGAATTCGTGGATCGCGTGTCATAAGCTCATTCGTTGATTCTGTAGGCCTCACTATGAGCACTTACGCCGCCTCATACACGGCCCGACTGCCCCAGATACCACCGTGATATTCATCAACTCTCGTTTAGGCCTTCGTCAACCTTCATCACATGCCGCTTTCATTTCTGTTTTTGAGGTCAATTATAATGTCCCGCTGTCAGAAACCAAACCCACTCCTCAACTCTGAGAAATTCTTGGCAAACAAACGAGTACAATCAAAGCCATAACCGTAGTTTTGATTCCCGAATTGAAAAGGCGAAGAAAATTTGTTTTTTCCCCCTCATGTTCTCGGAATCTGATTCCCGGGTCTTTTCTTCTGGGACTTTAATACAATTTTACGTAACCGAATGAGAATAACCATCAAGTGTTTGTGAAAATGCGTGAAGGACTATAAGTAATTTTGTTTGCGTATATTGTTGTCCTTACATTGGGGTATGTGATTTGAGGCTGGGAATGGTCAGAGATGGCTCGGGACGGGAGCGTCGTGCCGGCGGACCCGCAGGCTCTGGCGGTTGTGAAGAAGAAAACGCAGTCGTCCAGGAGTTGGATTCTTTTCGATTCTAGGGGCCAGGGTTCCATTCTCGACGTCGACAAGTATGCCATCATGCATCGAGTTCAGATTCACGCTCGTGATCTTCGGATTCTCGATCCTCTACTCTCTTACCCGTCTACGATATTGGGACGAGAAAAAGCTATTGTTCTTAACTTGGAGGTACCTTTATTTATTTTGACATTCCACCCTGTTTTTCTTTTCACTTTGCTTTTTCTGTTTTTGGGGATTAAGCTTTTCCTTTCACATTTTAATTTTTGTTTTCATCTGTTGTGATTGTGGGATTGCAGCATGTCAAAGCGATTATCACTGCTGAAGAGGTTAGTCAATTTTCTTTGTTTTGACGATCTTCATATCGACCCTGGTTGCGTTATGACTGATGAAAAAGTCGGGAAAAGATAATAAACGAGTTATAGGGTGTTGTTAAGTTAAATAAATCTGGAAATTGAAAAAACACATCATAAATCCTATTTCTTTACTGTAGTATCATACTATTAAAAGTTTCTTTACTCTTCATGTGCACCTCATTTTCTGAATTTTGCAGTTAGAACCTGTTTTGCGATGAATAAAAACTATTTAAAAGACAATTATCTTACCATTACAGTTTTGTGGATAACCCCATAAGTTCACCGCCACTTTCTTTAAGGGAAGGAAATAGAGTAGTTATTAAATAATTTGTATAAGGAACTTCTGGTTAAAGCTCTTACTTAGTAGCTCTGCGAGAAGAACTTCCACTGATTTATCAATAAGGGTTGGAGGAATGGTAGGCATGGCATTTGATGGGAGTCTGGTGCGTGAATGAATGGAGAAAAGATAAGATGTTGTTTACAAGTTATTGCCTTGTAAATCTTCTATTAAGTTCATTGATGCAAACGTTTATAAAAGCAATAAACTACTTTTTGGCTTGTTTTATCCATTAATGTAAAGCCTTATTATCATGGAACCTCAGCCAACGTATTATAAGTTAAAATGCCTGTATGGACTTCATTATTGACTTGAATTATGCTTAGTAGCCAAGAACAAATATTGATAAAACGAGTGTATTGAAAATTCGCTAATGCAGCCTCAGTAAGTTCATTAACTATCTTCTCTGACCTGGTTTGTAATTTTGTATATTTACTAGTGTCTTGTACATTTTACATTTGTGGAGCATAAAGCTGTTTCCAGAGTTTGAGGTGGGTCACTATTGATAGATTGTGGTTGTAACTAAATTGTTGGATAGGTATTGCTGAGAGATCCAACAGACGAAAATGTAGTCCCTGTTGTTGAGGAACTTCAAAGACGATTGCCTCATTTAAGTGCCAACAATCTTCAACGAAGAGATCGTAAAGATTATTCTGTTGGTCAGTATGACATTGAAGCAGCTGAAGAAGATGGTATGCTTTTTCAGATAAACCATGTATAATAGCAAACATATTGACTCTTTCAGTTCTCCTTTGAAATTTGTCTTCTCAGTTGCATCATATTTATTCCCTTGTTAATTTATATATGAGCTATTTTCCTCAGTCATTGCTTTTGCCTTTTTGGTATCTGAATGATCTAGATTATGCAATGTAGAGTCACCCTTTGAATTCCGTGCACTGGAGGTAGCTTTGGAAGCCATTTGTAGCTTCCTTGCTGCACGTACAGCAGAATTGGAGATGGCTGCTTATCCTGCATTAGATGAGCTTACCTCCAAGGTACATATATAATTGATGCCAAAACGTATTTCACTGTCTTCCCGTAGCTTTTATTCTTTCCATTTTCTTCCTTTATCTTTCAAAATATCATCAATGTTCTCCATAATCTAACTCTCTGAGAATCATTAATGGAACTATCTTATGTGTCATACTGTCATCCTACATGTCTAGGATGTTCCATTAGTAATTCTCACCAAATCAAGTCTAAGGAACACATTGACGACATTTTGAAAGATAAGTGATGAAATTTACTATTTAGAGTTGAAGGATGAAAGTGAAACCTTATTTAAAGATACAAAATATATCTTTAATATTTAGGTTTATAATTAGCTTCCTCATCTTTTCCCTGGTTATTTGAAATCCTTTTTCTCTCAAATATTGAACAAGTTAGCAAACAAGTAGGTTGTTGAAAGTGGTCGATGGGGTTTTTCTTCTCAGCCAGTTTAAATATCTTTACTTTTTGATTGTCTATATTTATTTTCATAATAGATTGCTTCAAGATTTCTTGTTAATTTGTGGTGTATGCTCTAATTCAAGATTGGACCTTCTGAAGGAATCTTTTTCCTATTCCATGTGTAAATTTTTATTTTTGTTCTATTTTCTAATCTTTTTAAATTGTTGTAATCTGCAGATTAGTAGTCGTAACTTGGACAGGGTTCGTAAATTAAAGAGTGCAATGACAAGGCTGACTGCTAGGGTTCAAAAGGTGTGTCTCAAACATGTATTTTATTGTGTTTTTGAAAGTTTTGTATTTGGAAAAATCCTATTTACTTATATCTGAAGATATTTGGCACCTTCTACCTGTCAATGTTGTTGATACTTTGGAGTTGGAACTCCTATTAAGAGGAGGGTGTTATACACTTACATGATAGTGCATGAGTGTTTGAGAACATCATAGTTATGCCTTCATATCAGTTCTCTAAAGTTTTAAATTTTGGAAAGTTTATTTTCAAAGGCCAGTTTTGACCACCTCATCTTATGTGTCAAAGTTGTCTTTTGTAAGATATCAAAGGTATTGGAGGGATCCTATAGATTTTTTTTTTCAATAATGATTTAAAACTTCTTTTTTTAAGTATGACTTCTGATCCTTTTTGCTTAATTTCCTTCTCTCTCTCTCTGTCTCTCTTTCACACACGCACGCACGCGCGTGCACACACACAATAAATTCCTTTTTCTTAAGGTAAGGAAAAGAAAAGGGAAGATGTATGAAACTCAAAGTCAATTTACTTCCTTTATTCCTGTGGAAGGCCTATTAATTATTGTAGGATAATGTTACACATTAAGAAGTGTTAAGGAATTAAAGCTAATGTTTGAAAAATTTATTGTTTAGGATTCTAAATATTTTAAAAAAAAATTCTTTTATTTTTTAATTCTAAAATGTGTGGTTCTAGTAAAATCATTTACTTGGGTACCTCTATAATGTTTTTATGCATGTACCTTTTTTTTTTTGGGTGTGAAATAGATGAGTTTTTCTTCTCTTGAACTGTAACATCTACTAGATAGAACCAGTTTGTGAAGTTTTACTTTATTTTATGTAGTTACTATATATTTTACTTTTTTTAATTTCGCTCAACAAGCATTTATGCATCTAGTAACCAATGTCTCTTGATGGATTTCTTGACCTGAGGTAATTTTTGGAGACGCCATATTAATTTGGGCAGCTCCTATTATTAATCTAAGAGATTATAATTTGGGGAGCTATATGTATTCAACTTAAAATTTTAATCTATTCTATGTTTTGAAAAATCAGGTTATTGAATTTTTTTTTTAAACATTAAAAGTTTATGTCCATCAGATAGGGCTAATATATTAATTTATAAGACAGAATTTGTTTCCCACTCTCAAGACATCTGCATGTTTGTAAACCAGGTATATGGGTCTTCATGCTGAAAATTATGGGCTTCTAGACAGATAGACCATTGTCCTTATAATGTTCATGATCCTAGTAAGAAGTTGATCATTCTTTCTGTTGCACAGTTTCACAAGATCAATAACCCCAAAAAAAAAAATCAATAAGTTACAGCGGGAAAAAGAATCCAAAATCTCAGTAAATATACTTAGTATAGTTGCCTGAGTGTTTAGTGGTACTGATACCTCTTTCTTGATTCATCTCCTTTCTGCTCAACGTACAGAATATTTTATCACATCATTTTTTTTGAGTTATAGTCTTCATTGTCCTTAACAACATTGTCTCTCAATGTGGATGATGGACTTTATGAAGCCGTGTGGGAACATAAACTACCTAGATCAGTTTTAAATGGAATACAATGTACCCTCTTTCCCTTACCAGTTCTTGTTACTGCAGGTTAGAGATGAGCTTGAACAATTACTGGATGACGACGATGACATGGCTGACCTATACTTATCAAGAAAGTTAGCAGGCTCATCTTCGCCAGTTAGTGGTTCAGGTGCTGCCAATTGGTTTCCTGCCTCCCCCACCATTGGATCAAAGATATCCAGAGCTAGTAGAGCAAGTGTAGCAACAATCCGTGGTGACGAAAATAATGTGGAGGAGCTAGAAATGTTACTGGAGGTTATAAGATTATTTACTTTCAGAATTAAAGAAACAGGAAGAAAACTTCCGTTTATATTTATAAAAAATGTTTTGAATGGTAATGATGTATTTTGCAGGCTTATTTCATGCAAATTGATGGCACATTGAACAAATTATCTACGGTAAGTTAATTGCATGATCGGTCCTCTTGGGCAGAGGAGTTTGATTTTAGACTACTAAACTCATTCAGGTTTGAGCAAGTTAAAACTGAGATTGCCAATGTGTTAACCTCATTAATATTGTGAAATTTATGGTAGACAACAGACTGGATATGCCTATGCTCCTCCTCCTTTATTACTGTTTAGACTGAACCTTTTTACTCAATTTTGTTTGAAAGTTCCTTTTTGCAGTGATTTTGACAGTTCTCCCCTGTAGTTATAGGCATGTCCTGAGATTATTTATGAATACCTTATTAGATGGGCGATTCCTTCAAAGTCTATTTGGTTGCGTGATTATATTCTATTCAATATCAATAAGTTTTGTCTTTTTTTTTATTCTTTTAATGGTAAGAATTTAAAGATTGATTCGTTTTGTATCTTTTATACGATAAAGGTGGGGTTGTTAAACAGCTGTGCAAATTTTACTGGAACAAATTACAAAATTAAATAAAAAACACTGGTATTTTGTCAGGAAATACACAACAGAATTATGGCACCTTAAGTCATAGTGTGCCAGTAAATTGTATGTGTTCTATAGAGGTTTTGGTTATCTATTTTTCTTCTCCATGTCAGCTTTCGTTTTTATTTTTATTTTTTAATGGCTTAGTTTCTTTCCTTCCTTGATGTGGTGTTCATTCGTTCGTAGTTTTACATCTTATTATTAAGCCAGGAATCCTGTAGTCTTTTTCCTTCTCTTAGATGAAACTGCTCTTCTATTTTATTAAATTTTGGAAATCCACATGGGTTGAGAAGAAAAGACCGGAAATTGATGATGGAATAGATTGTGTAAGCTTGAATTAGCAATATGAACCACAACTTCATGCAAAGGAATTTCTGGGTTATATGACAATTCATGCTGATCTTGAGCAACAGTTCTTGTAATGTTTCTTGTACTGCATAAGGGGTGATCTTTGGGATCAAACATAAAAGCTCTATTGTATAATTGATAGACGGTGATCCATTAATGCAAAATTTTGTGAAGTGTTATTTTGCTTCTTTAAAGAATCAAGACCTTTCTTGGACCCTCAATTGCCTTAACTTTTATGCTAATTCAGAGTCTTTGGATAAACGGACCATACTTTGATTTAGGTTGTCGTTTTTTAATTATATTGAGATTATGCTGACTCTGTAGTTAATTTATGCATTCTAGCTCAGTGGCGTTACCGACAGTGAAACTTATTAGAGAGTTTTTACCTAATAGCTTAAGCTAATCTAGAAAGGGTTGACGAACTAAAGACACTCTCTTGATGTACGCTTTAGCTCCTCTAGAAGTCTCGTATTCTGGATTTATTTAGGTTTACAACTTTTCTTCTGCCTTATGTCTGCTTTACCTTAAAACAACACAATTGCCATTGGTTTGATTTTATAGATCCGTAAGTGACAAAATGTCAGGTTTTATTCTGTAAGCTGACATATTTTTCTAATTTTTCCCTTTTTTATTTTCATTTTCAGCTTCGGGAGTATATTGATGATACAGAAGATTATATTAATATTCAGGTTACTCACTAGCAATTTATTTGTATTTTTTTTGGTTGTTATTGTATGAATGGCATATAATATGAGCCAAACTTTCCCATTATGCAGCTTGACAACCATCGTAATCAGCTAATCCAGGTGCTTCTAAGTTTCTGGATTGTGCATGTCATATGTCATTATTCTGTTATATGCATTCTTGTTCTGAGGTTTCTAATTCTTTGAATATTGGTAGTAATCTATTTTAACACTGCAGTTGGAGCTCTTTCTGAGCTCAGGAACTGTTTGTCTATCTATCTATTCTTTGGTGGCTGGAATATTTGGCATGAATATCCCATATACTTGGAATCAAAACCATGGTTACATGTTCAAATGGGTATGCAAACTACTGCTCATGTGCGCACGTGCATTGGCTGCAATTTTTTCAATGACATATTCAGAATAATGAGTAAATATCTTCTACATTGGCAGGTAGTTGCTGTCACGGGAATGTTCTGTGCTAGTGTGTTTGTCTTAATTATTGCCTATGCTCGTAAAAAGGGGTTAGTAGGATCGTGAAATATTGATCAATCTACTGGAAAGGGGTTGAGAGAAAGTAACTCAAAGGACACCTGCATACGGTGTGGTGATTATTGTTAAGAGATCTTTTGTTGGGGGTGATTCAAGATTTTGTTGTTGAGTATGCTCTTGTAACGAATGTCAAAGGATCCAGTGAGAGCTACCTCCCAAGAATATCGGTTGACATAGACAAGTATTTTTAGCATGACGGGTCCATTAAGTCTTGAACTACATTCTTCTCAGGACACAGGCACCACCACGGCTTAAAAAACAGTTAACAGAGTCCAAGTTAATTCTTAATATCATTAAGGCATATGCATTTAGATTGAGTTGAATGCGTTGATAATCGTTCCATTGTATACGCTGAATGTATACTATTTTACTGCTGTTCATTCTTATGGAATCATGGACCAGTTATCATATTAAGCATCATAAATGCGTCCAAACGTTTTCAGCCATTGAAGATGTGTCTTTGTTCCCAACGAATACGAATCCTTGCGCTTCCGATCTCTCAAGATTCTGGTATGCTATGGTGTAGAGGTAATGGTTGGTTCTATATGTAAGTACTGATACTCCCTGGATCGTTCATCCATTTCTTGGACAATTTAAATGGGACAGGGTGCAGCCATCCATACATAGGTATATAAAGAATTATATTTATAAGAATGTGGACAACCATAGGCATACATTTATTAAAGCATAAATGCCATGAACACAACAGAAAAAGCAATGAGCTATCATAATAAGCAAGAGGGACTGGGAGGAATTGATAGTTATATCACCAATCACCCAAGTAGAGTGCTGAGTTGATTATGTTAGGAAGATTTTCTCTTTTAAATCAGAAAGATGATTTCAGCTCAGCAAGTAAATATAGCGATAAAAGCACGACATCGAAATTCAGTTTTAAGTGTTAATGAGCACCTGAAATAAAACTAGAAACGAAGATGTGGAAGACGAGCAAGTGTGACAGTAATTGTGTGATTACAAGAGTGAACAAAGCTTGATGAAATGTGATTCTTTAGCATATTTGAACTATTCAGATCTAATAAGGATGTTTTCTATCTAAAAGGCTGAATGATGGATGTTGAAATTTATATTGCATTTCGCTTCTTTTAATTTTTTTATTATAAAAAATATCAAAATAAAAATAAAAAAATTAAAAAATTAAATCATCCAGATATACTTCTAAGAAAGCAAATGGTGAGCGAATGAATTTGGTACTGCGTAGCACGGTGTTATACAATACCAACATCCGTTGGATTCAAAAAATAAAAATAAAAAAATTTAAAAAAATCTGACCCTCCTATATGGAGGGTTAGAATCTGTGCAGCACGTCGAGCATAACGTGCTATGCAGTTGAAAAGCCAGATGCAAATGGTGAAAATTGCGATCGAACTCTCTGCTTGGAGCTTTGCAAAGCATGCGATACTCTGCATCAAGATGGCGTTGTCTTGCTTGTGAAGAGATAATCTGAGCCGCTCAATTGATAATGCCATCTAGTTATCCATTCGAAACCAAACACGCATTTAGAGCAGTAGGTTTTATTCCTCCAAGGCATCTTCCTCAGCTGCATCTAGGCTTCCTTCCATGGCTGGACCCAATTCCATCTAACAACTAAAGGTATCCAGCACTTGTTCTCTCAAACACGGCATTCGTGAAGAAGCTCGATATTTCATGTCATTTTTTCAGACTTTGTTCAAGATCTTGTCGCATAATCTAGAGAGCAGTTTTAACCAAAACACGTTTATGTTAACAACACTATACGTGGTGATGCATTGGCAATAGAATGAGAGTATATATATTTAGTTCATAGGAAGAGAGGTGCGACCTTCAGTTTAGTCGTTGGCTCTTTGTCTGAGAAAATGTCCTTCTAGTAAAGTCGGGCTATTTGCGCTTTGCATTCCTTATAAGTCAACCCAATCTTAGAGGGTCTAAACCTATTACATTTTTCTGTGATTGGAGATCAGAGATTGCAATATCATTCAATGTAACGCTTCAATGGTGGGAGATAAATCAGGCAACATGGTCTACCTTCATAGGGACTTTGGTTTAAAAATTCTTAAGGCTCGATGTTTGCCAAACATGGACTTGTTTCCGATGTGTGTCAGTTGATTCTCTTCCCTCTTCAACTCCTGCACTGTTTCATTTTCCAGTAGGCAGAAATACCATCGTCACAAAAAAATCATTACCAGTGATCCTTACATTATCGTTTACCTCGCCAGAGTTATGGTGGCTTGCACTCGGGTCATCTCTAACTCGTAGGATCTGATGTGGAATGAGCATTTCAAAATCCCTCACTCATCCCATCTTGCGGGTTATGTTTTACATCAAGGACAATGACTTATTCATTACTTTCCTGCTAAATGAAGATGGAGAAGAAGCCCGCGTCACTGTCACTTTGCCGCTCAATAAAACAAGACAATTGGTGCAGGCAACGATGCATTTATGCTGCTTTAATGGATGGCTAAATATGTTTGAAGATGAACAGCCCATATCTTCTGTAATTTGGCAGCATTTCAGCCTCCATGAGCACCCCGTTTCATTAATATGAAGCTGTGCGTTTTGCATGCAAAATTGCGTCCCGACAAAAGCTTGACAATATTTTCGCTTACTCGTTGTATTTGTAGAACTTAATCATGATACAATCAATTTCTAGAATGGGGACATGCTAAGGAGGCGTTTGGTTTGTAATATTTTCGAGAATGATAACACATATTTTCAGGAATAGACTTTCTCACATTTGGCATAATGACCATTTCTAAAAATATTTTATTACATTTATTGGAATCTCACATTATCACTAAGAATCATTGATAATGTTTCAAAAATACCCCTATTAATGTTTTACATATTTATATTATTTGTATATGTTTATTATTTATTAATCATAAAATTTTTTATTATTTTATTATAGTTTCATTTGTTGTAATTAATTAATATTATGTTATTTTTTATTCATATAATATTTTGTACATTAAACAGTATAATTTTATTTGCATTTTTTTATTAATGTAAACCTTATTTATTATATTTCAGTATTATTTTTATTTTTTATAAATTTTTATTTTAATATGTATTATTTATTTATTTTATATTTATATTTATATTTATTTTTTAATACTATATTATATTTTATTTATTATTCATTGCTTTATTTCATTTTATTTATAATTTATAACTTTTATTTATTTATTTATCATTTCTCAAATTGTATTAAGATAAGGACAAGTAATAGTCATTTAATCTTTCAAAAACAATCCCACCTTATGGGAATTCAACATTTCTAACTCCCTTATGAAAATAAAAATGAGGTTTTTTAGGATTGTTGGATTCTTGGCAATGCAGTCTAAATTTTTTTTTCCTAAAACTTGAACCAATATGAAAATATATCATTTTCACATTCCATTCCTAAAAATCTTGAAAAATTGAACGGATCCTATAGTGCGCGGTACAATATTCTAGAATAAAGTGTTTGAATCTCAACTTTTTACAATATTAATGTTTTTGACTATTTAACATATTTTATTTGAAATTCATAGAGATCTTTTAAGAAATAACATCTCACATTTATTCACTCAGAATTCTCCTTTCCATTTGCTCTCTCTCTTTTTTTTTTTTACCTCTTCTCATTTTTACATCTCATTTGGTTTTTGTAATATTTATTATACTTTTATAATCATTATTCAATAATTTTTATCTCTTTTTTAATTATTTTTTTAGAAATAAGGATTTAAAAATTATTTTATATCCTTAAAACTATTTTTTTTCTTTTCCATTGTTTATTCTATTTTATTTTGTGAGCATTGACATTTGTTCATTCTCTCACATCTTTGGCTCCCTTTGTTTTTCCTCTTAATTTCTCTCTCCCTTATCCCTTTATTATTATTAGGTTAAAATAATCATTTGATCTTTTAACTTTATTTATCATTTCAAAATGATCTATTAAGTTTGAAGTGTATTAAAATAGTTTATTAAACTTTCAAATTGTCTTGTAAAAAAACTCTTTTAACCGAAATACGTTAAAATATTAACATTTGTCAATTTTAATGCTAACATGGCATCTGCGTGTGTTGATGAGTTGGCACGTTTAACCCAAAAATTGAGAAAAATAAAAATAAGAAGAGGATTGAATCAAAACGCAGCATCATGCTTTAGCCTCACGGTCTTCCAAAACGCAACATCAGTAAGAGAATTAGTGCTTTTATTAGGGGTCTTGAATTAGGATTTCTTAGGGCATACTTGCCTTAATATGATGTAATTGCTGTTGAATGCTGGATTTTATCAATGTTACTATTTTGGATACGAAAGATCATTACGCAGTTTCTATGATCTGCTAATTGTTTCATTAATTTCGATTTCGCGGTGATGTGAGTAATTTCTCGGGTTTAGCTTAAAGTTTATGAAATTGGATCCTCTTGCAATGGTAGTTGATGATTTATTTGTTTTCTCAAATTAGTTGCTGGGTGGTTCTGAATATAAAATGAGCTTTTTGCTAGATTGATGAACACATCGTGTGTAAGGTTTGGTCATTTTAGGAGTGGTCTGTGACATTACTTGGAGATGGGAATATTCAAGAATTCTAGGTACTTGCGTGAGCTAAGTTGGTTTACTGCTTTGACGTCGCCATTCCTTCTTTACACTATGTAGAGACTTCTTTTTATTTTTAATTTTTTTTTAATTTTTGAGTTAAATACTTATATGCCAACTGAAGTGCAGGGGAATGACCCACAGAGTCACCACCCCCAACTCCTCCGCCACATCATCTGGCTATCCTAGAAGTTTCAGAATGGGATTCGCCAACACGTACAACGGCAACAACAAGCCACAGAGCCACCACCCCCGATGTTTATGGTGAATGCCGCCACACGACTGTAGATAGAAGGACCCACGATTAGCCATAGCTTCTTGGGTTCGACCCACACCTTCCTCTCCAAGTTTTCTTCTGCATGATCAGTTTGATGCTGTTGATGGGTGGCGATATCCTTCGGCAAAGATTCTGGTAACAGAGGCTGCCTACGGTTGCCATTTTCAACTCCATCATCTCTGTTAACGCTCTTCATTGTAATCTAGGGCGCGCTTCCAGCGTGGGGAGCCACCATTGCTCTTTCCGTATGATATTCTCAATTGTCGACATTCTTTATAAGCCAGGCCACCATCATGGATCGAAGACTACATAATCCCAGCAGCCTCTATTCCCGTCTTTATCTCTATTAGCTCCATTTTCTGGCTAACAATCACTATGTAAAGCTTCAATTTTTCATTGCTAAGTCTAATGCTGTGCGAGTACTACCATGCCATAGCCCGCGATAATGGCGAGGTGATTGTCTCTGCTGGCGCCATTGGAAGCGTTTTCTTCTTCTAAGTGGAATCGGTTCAAGACCTTGTCTTTCTTCATGGGATATTCCCGTGGCCTATCATCTTCCTTACGTTGGACAATATCTCTACAATAATCCTCGTGATGGGGTCAACTTTGTCCCTTCCGCTGGAGCACTCATTGATACAAGTTGTGGGGATCACAGATTCAGGGGCTTACATAGAAGCATCCTCTAATGTCATTCCTTTTGCTTTTGTTAGATCTTTTCCTTCTTAACTGTCGAATGTTCACAGGCCTAACATTGTGAATAGATTGTGCCTGCTTGTGAACTAAATGACAAAATATATTATGTATATAAGAAAAACAAATTATGGGTTCATATGTTAAGGATGAGTAGGTAAAGTGAAAACAGTGACTAATGTTGAAAGTATGGTTGAACGTTAATCTCCGCTTCAAGCCCAATGACTAACATTAAATGCGAAAAGACCAGCCAAAGATTTTGAAGATAAACAACATTTGAGAAGACTTTTTGAATGTTAGAAAATAAAGGAGCCGGTGAATTTGAAAATGTTTGGATAAATAAATCAAGATGCATATAAATACTCAAAGGTTTGAATACTAAAAAGGGATGAGATTAAGAAAACGCGTTGAAAAGAAAAAAAGTATTTTAGTTTACTTATCATATTTTTATCTGTTTATAAGAAGCAAGTCAAGGAGAGATTGTACAATTATATAGAAGTGTGTTGTAAGATTTGAAAGAAGTTGGGGGTGAGCTGTATAAAAACCCTACTGAGAAATCACCTGGTGGTGAAAATTGTAAGATGGTGTTACCACATTTCTGTAAGTTCTAGTTATTAAGTTAAGAAAAGCCCTTGAGATTTCAAGGGGATTGGACGTAGATCAAAGCTGATCGAACTAGGATAAATTATCTGTATTAAGATCCTTCACTCTTCTCTTTTTATCTGTTCGTACACAGATCCTCCACTTTTCTGTCCAGACATAAATCCTCCACTTTTTACTAACTGAATTAGAGAACCTTTGGTCCTCCACTTTCAAATATCAAAAATTTGCATCCATTGCACAACACACCTATTCACCCCTCTAGGTGTATTTATCAATTGGTATAAGAGCATTGGTCTCTTTTGTGTGTTAAATAGCCTTAAGAAAAGATCCTGTGTTATTGCTATTCTGTGCAAAAAATGGCTTCTACCAACCTGCTTGAAGGAGCATACTTTGGAGAAGGATTCTCAACTCTCAGACCTCCCTACTTCACGGGAAAACACTTTTCACATTGGAAGGAGAGAATGAAGATATTTATATATTCAACTAACTACCTAGTGTGGGAAATCATCATGGAAGGTCTAAAGAAACCGCAAAAGGTGGATTTGACAACTGGTGCCATCATAGACAAATCCAGAGCTGAATGGACCGAAGATGATATTAAAATAATTCAATACAATCATTGTGCTAGAAATATCATTATATGCTCCATCAGCGGATCTGAGTACAATAAAATATCAAGCTACGAAACTGCAAAAGAAATGTGGGAGAAACTTATTGTTACTCATGAAAGAACCTCCAAAATCAAAGAAAGCAATCTAAATGTACTAGTCTATGAGTTCGAATTGTTTCATATGAAGGAAGGAGAAAGCATTGAAGAAATGTACAATAGATTTGCAAAATTGGTTGGTGATCTCAAAGCTCTAGATCGTAAATATACAGATTATGAGCTCAACTGGAAGATTCTAAGAAGTCTGCCAGAAAAATGGTAATCCAAAGTAGATTCAGTTGAAAGCAACAATTTTCAAGCTTTCACTTGTGATGAGTTACGTGGAATCTTGATAGCCTACGAGAAGAATCACCTGAAAAGACATGAGTTAGAACACAGAAGAAAATTACTTGCACTACAGTCAGTTGCTTTAGAAAAGATAACATAAGAAGAAGAAGAGTTGAATGAACAAGATATGCCCTTCTTTTTAAAAAAGAATAGATAAGTACGCCAAAAAGAAAAAGAAATTGTGGAAATCCAAAGCCAATCCTCTTAAAACAAACTTAAAAAGGGAGGAGTCATAAAAAAAAGTTATTACTTGCTATGAATATGGGAAGAATAGACATATGAGATCCGAATGCCCGTACCTCAAAAGAAGAACAATTAAGGCATTTAGCAAGAAGAAAGAAATGGTAGCTTGGAGTAATGATGATGAGGAGGAAGAAGAAGAGCTTAAACAAGAAATGGTAACATGTGTTTCATGGCACGAGAAGACGATGAGGTAATCCCTGAAATGTCATTATCATATACTAAACTGGATGAAATGTTTAATGAACTTTTAGTTGATTTCAAAAATCTATTTGCAAAATATAAGGAGTTGGTAAAAATAAATTTCACTATAAAAGAGGATGCTAATAAACTAAAAGCTAATTTTGAATTTGTCTCCTAAGAGAATGAGTCTCTGAAGCAGAAAATAACTGAAGTCATTAGAGACTTGTCTAACTTTGTAAAAGGTGAAGAAAATTTGAATATGCTTCTTGGAAAACAAAAATGCATGTTTGATAAGACTGGAATTGGATACAATGAAAACTCAAATGCAAAACTATACAAAAATTTCTTTGTTAAAGCATCTTCTTACACTACATGCTTTCGATGCAGTAAATTAAGACATGCATGCAATAAGTGCAAAAATGACAATACAAAGTTCAAATGGATTCTAAAAGGAACCATTACTACTGGTACTAATCTAAAAAGACCCAAAAAGATTTGGGTACCTAAAAAGAGTTGAATTAATTATAGGTTTGCTTGAAGGGAAGAATTTCTAACCATCAGTGGTTCCTAGATAGTGGTTGCTCCAGACACATGACAGGAAATCCATCTAAATTCTTGTGCTTCACAAAATCAGATGGAGAATCTATTACTTTTGGTAATAGAGGCAAAGGTAAGATTTTTAATACAGGTAAGATAGAACTTACTAATAACTATTGTATAGACAATGTCTGCTTAGTTGATGGTTTAAAACATAATCTTCTTAATATTAATCAACTATATGATATAGGTTATAGAGTAGTTTTTGATCCTATGGTTTCACTGTCTTCAATGAAGACAAATCCTTATTTACTAGTCAAAGATTTGAAAACATATATATACTTTTCTTAAATCATCTCAAGTCTAAAAATATTACATGTCTATCTTTCATTTGTAATGAATCCTGGTTATGGCATAGAAAGCTTGGTCATACGAGTATACACACCATTCTTAAATTGTCCAAATTGGATCTTATAAGAGGTCTACCTAAACTAGACTTTCAAAAAGATCATTTGTGTGATGCATGCTAGTTGGGAAAACAAGCAAGAGTATCCTTTAAATCTAAGGAGTCTGTCTCTTCATTTAGACCACTTCAATTATTGCACATGGATCTCTTTGATCCCACGTAAACTTTTAGCTTTGGGGGCAAAAGCTATACATTTGTCATTGTTGATGATTTCTTTAGATTCACTTGGGTTCTATTTCTTGCAAATAAAGATGAAGCTTTTAAGAATTTTGGTATTTTCTATAAAAAGGTTCAAAGAGAACAAGGATATTTAATTTTTAGTATTAGAAGTGATCATGGTGGAGAATTTGAAAATAAATTATTTGAAGATTTTTATAATGAACATAGATTTAGTCGCAATTTTTCTGCTTCTAGGACCCCTCAACAGAATGGTGTAGTTGAAAGAAAAAATAGTACTTTTTTAGACATGGCTAGAACAATGCTTATTGAAAATAATCTTTTTAAATACTTCTGGGCTGAAGCTATAAATACTGCTTGCTATGTGTTAAATCGATATCTTATAAGACCTATTCTTAAAAAGATCCCTTATGAACTGTGGAAAGGCAGAAAACCAAATGTCAGCTATTTTTGAGCATTTGGATGTAAATGCTTTATTCATAATAATGATAAAGATAATCTAGGAAAATTTGATGCTAGGAGCGATGAAGGAATTTTCTTAGGTTACTCCACTTATAGGGTGTTCAACAAAAGAATTATGATAGTTGAAGAATATATGCATGTTGCATTTGATGAAACTAACTCCTCTGTGAGAAAAATAGTAAATACAGATGAAGATGAAATCATTGCCAGCAAAGGCCAGGCACGTTCAATTTGCAATACATCAAGTAGAACACATGCTGAAGGTAGTAACAATTCCTCAAGTCCTTTTAAACTCACTAACAGAAGCTGGGACAACATTGATTCCTCATCTAATTATGAGATTCAAAAAATCAACGAAGAGAAAAATGGAGGAGAATCAACCCATCAAGAAAGAGGGCCTGATGAATCCTCAAGCAAACCTACTCTAGACCAACCAGAAAATACACCAAAAGATCTAAGACTTCCTCGTGAATGGAGACACTTTTCCTCCTATCCTTCACAATTTATTATTGGAAATCTAAATGAAGGAAGGTGCACTAGATCCTCTTTCAGGAACAATTTAGCTCTGCTATCTAAGATTGAGCCCAAATCCATAAATGAAGCTTTAGAAGATGAAAGCTAGATCTTAGCCATGGAGGAAGAACTGCAGCAATTTGAAAGGAACAATGTATGGAAGCTGGTAAAAGCACCAGAAGGATCATCTGTAATCGAAACAAAGTGGGTGTTTCGAAACAAGTTAGATACAAAAGGTAACATCATCAGAAATAAAGCAAGGTAAGTGGCCTAAGGTTTTTCTCAACAAGAAGGTATTGACTTTGATGAAACCTATGCTCTGGTAGCTCGAATTGAATCCATCAGAATGCTGCTTGCCTATGCATCTTATATGAACTTTAAATTATATCAAATGGATGTCAAAAGTGCCTTCCTTAATGGTTTTATCACAGAGGAAGTTTATGTTAAGCAACCTCCTGGTTTCAAAGATGAAAAATTACCTAACCACATATACAAATGATAAAAAACTCTTTATGGTTTAAAGTAAGCCCCAAGGGCTTGGTATAAAAGGTTGAGTAATTTTCTTCTTGAAAGTGGCTTCTCTAGGGGAAAACTTGACATCACGCTTTTTATCAAGAAAAATAAGAATGAGTCCTTGCTTGTCCAAATTTATGTACATGATATTGTTTTTGGTAGCACAAATGAATCCTTATGTAAAGAATTTGCTGATCTAATGAAAAGTAAATTTGAAATGAGTCTAATAGGTGAATAAAACTTCTTTCTTAGATTACAAATAAAGTAAACTCAAGAAGGAAACTTTATTAGTCAGCCTAAATATACTAAAAAATTAATCTGCAAATATGGCTTTCAAAATTCTAAATCTATGGGAATACCTATGTGTCCTTCCTCCACCTTGGATAAGGATGAAGAAGGTAAGGCTTTTGATCAAAAGAAATATAAAGGTATGATTGGTTCACTCCCACATTTAACAACTAGTAGACCTGACATTATGTTTAGTGTTTGCAAATGTGTACGATTTTAAGCTAATCTTAAATAATTTCATTTTACAGCTCTTAAAAAAATTTTTAGATACTTGGTAGGGACACAAAACTATGGATTATGGTATCCCAGAACTAACAATTTCAATCTAGTTGGTTATGCAGATGTAGACTTTACTGGAGATAAACTGGACAGAAAAAGCACAGGTGGCTGCTGTCAATTTCTTGGTGAATCACTTGTATTATGGTATAGTAAGAAGCAAAGTTCTGTAGCTCTCTCTACCACTGAGGCCGAATATATGGCTGTTGGTAGTTGCTATACTCAAATATTATGGATGAAATATCAAATGAAAAATTTCCCCATCATCTTTGATCATATTTCCATATATTGTGACAACACCAACGCCATTTGTCTCACAAAAAATCCTATTCATCACTCTCGAACTAAGCACATTGAAGTGAAACATCATTTCATCTGAGATCATGTTCAACAAGAAAATGTGGAGGTATTGTATACTCAAATCGAAAATCAACTTGCAGATATATTCACTAAACTTCTGCTTGAAAATAGGTTCAATATTCTAAGAAAAAGACTCGAAATTATTGATAATACATGTTTATCTAAAATTGAGCACCATTGATCCTCCATTTTCTTAATATGCGTAATGTAAAGATTTCTG
Source organism: Erythrophleum ivorense (assembly GCA_026724425.1). NCBI lineage: Eukaryota > Viridiplantae > Streptophyta > Magnoliopsida > Fabales > Fabaceae > Erythrophleum > Erythrophleum ivorense. Next base: position 44,696,437 of record JAIUCV010000005.1, read on the forward strand.
ATAATTTATTAGTTCAATTTCTTTTAATTTTAGGACGTGTTCATAAATGTCTCTACAGACATTTTTTTTATGTACATGTGTGTCTGCATTGCATAATATAAAATTTCTTTGGAAATTTCTTGCCACGTATTCTAAGGTAATGGTCAAATCGTGGTAAAGTTCTCTCGAAAAGAAGCGAATTTAATAATAGTCTCGAGCCCACAAAACTGGCGATTACACTATCTGTCTCTCAAAACCAAATCCGATTCTAGCGAGATTGAAAAGTCACATCTTTCTTGCTCGAAAACTTGTCTAAATCTTAACCCTAACCCAGTAGATGGAAAGACATTTCAATCTATTCATATTTCAACTCTGTTGTTCTTAAAGAAAGAAAAAGTTTATCCCTATTAAAGGGGTTATCGACGTTGAAGAAGAAGCTCAGAAGAAGGAACAAGCTTTAGAAAAATTGCGAGAAAAGAAATAATCGAAACAAATGAAGAAAGTTTCCATTCAATCTAAATCATCGAAGAAACATAAAATCATTGATGATGATCCAGATTAAGAAGACACTGAAACGATTGAAGCACTTATAGGAAAGACAAAACAAAAGGGCATTACCATCTGAGAACCAACTCAGGCCAAAAAGGCAAGAATACCAGAAGGCAAAAGAAAGAAGAAAATGCACGAAGAAGCAACTTCTCCAAGGAAAGAACCCCCTCTGGACTTATCTCATTTACTTCTAAAATTTCAAACAAAAGAGCATCTTGACCGCTATATTGTCGACTTTCAACATTGGCTAATTGCTTCCGAAAGATGCATATACTTCAATAGATTATCTTAACTTAATTGCTTCTTAGAACCTGAATTTGCGTCAATGGGTTAAACTCCTCTGGTAAGTGTTAATGAATTGGTATATGAAGATTTAGTTAGGGAATTCTACTACAATTTGGTTGTTACCAAAGAAGGAAAAGCCCTAACTTTGCTAGTTAATAACAAACTTGTTTATGTGGGAATTGCAACATTAGAGAAGATTTTTAGAATTTCTTTTTTTAAAATATCCTCATTATTTCTTTGGAGGATATTCTTGGCCCACGGAATTGCCCTCTTCATATGCTGATGCCTATGATTTGATAATTAAACTAAGGGACCTTATTTCTAAAAGAACAACAAATGCCCAAGCACTTGCGTTTTAGTATAGGGTGGTAGCACATATTATAGGAACAACAATGTTTCCTAAAAATAGATCATTGGATGCTGTCACTCGTCGAGACATATTCTGGGTATACATTTTGATGATGATGCAGAATGTTAATGTATTTTACTAAATTATCAAGTTTATGGAAGAAGTTGCTAGGAATCCTAATTCATCCAGTCTTCCTTACGGTATGTTGCTAACTCGAATCTTCAGGAGTCAAAATGTAGACTTGGAAGGATATCAAAGTCGAGTGATCATAAGAACCTATGATGATACTTCCCTATGGCAAATGAAGTATACACTTATTGGGATTGGTTGGATTCAAAATTGTGATCTGACAGAATTTCGACAAAATCCAGAAGCCTTTCGCATCAAATATAGCCAAACACTAAATACTCAACAAGCTTCTCCTAGTAAGGCTCCAGCAAGGGCCAAGAAAAGGATCTCAAATGATGAATCTTCCTCGTCTGACAGTACTTCAATCTCTAATACTGATGAAGCCAACGAACCTATCCCTGTATCTGACAGCACGCAAGTTCCTCCATCCTTCCCAGCATTTTTTAAACCCCATCCTCCATCTGACTGTCTGAAAATTAATCTTCCATCTTTAACAACTCAAACTGATCCTCCACTTTCAGCAACTTAAACCAATCCTCCACCTTCTTCGTCATAAATTGTCTCTCCACCTTCACCTCCAGAAATAGTTCCTTCACCATCACCATAAAAAATAGTTCCTCTACCTTTATCAATAGAAACAATTGCTTCACTCCCATCCGATCCCCTTGAGTCCTCTCTTCCTCTTCAACTCATAACTCTTCCATCACCACTCCTCCACCTTTGCCCTTATATAAACGTCTAAAAATTCTTCCCACTTCTCTTACATCTAGTCAAGATGATGATATTCCACTTCCACCAAAGTTACATCCTCCATCACTCAAGAAAGAAATTCCTGAATTCTTACCACCATCTCTCTCCCTTTCCACCATTTTCTCCACCAACACCTACTTCTCCTTATCCTACCACTCCTCCTTTACCCCTTAATTCACCATTTACACCTCTTGCTTCTCCTCATACTCCTGCTTCCCCATGTCCTACTATTCCACCACCACCTCCTAATTCACCCCTCCAACCTTCTCCTCTCCTTCTTGAACACTATATCTCTCCAGAACATCCATCTTCTCCTCACACTCCCACTTATCCTCATCTTGACACTCCACCACCTCCTTTTGGCTCTTCACCTCCTGATACCCCTCTAACTCCTACTTCACCATACCCTAGTACTCCACTACTCCCTTTTGACTCACCTCTACCTTCCCATCTCAATCATCAACCTTTATCCTTTGCACCCTCGTCCTTATCCTTTTCACAGAATCATGAACTTGTTCAGCAACTTCATTATCTTAATAATTCTATTGCTTCTCTATGCTCGGATGTAGATTCTCTAACCACAAATATTGGGGCTATTCGACATCTAATGGGCTCCCAAGGTGCTATTCAATAGCAACTCCAATATATGACCTCTGAGCTTCATGGTGCTTTCGTGACCTATAATAACGATCGCACAATGTTGTTACAGCGTCTTCAGGATCTTGACTTTGTCATGCTTCATCTTACTCATGTCTTGGGTGACGCTTTTTGACATTTTGCCTCCTTCTCTTGCCATTGTTGATTCTTTGTTGCTTTTGACCATTGCCAGTGATGGCTCTACTGCTAAATCTTCTGCACAACATACATTAATTTTTTCTCTTTTGATTGATGACAAAAAGGGGGAGACATCAATATTGAATTATCATATTGCATTATCATATGTGCTGTGACAATTACATCCTTATCTGAATTTCAAATTGTTATATGTTATGATTATGTTTGTTTGTTGTGGTTATGACATTTTATCCTTGGTTTATGATGTTCTCCGGGTTTCATAATATGTTTATGCTCAATGTTAGGGGGAGCTTATATGTTTCAAAGGGAGCCATTTTTTTCTTAAATCTTTATGTTTTTACAAAGCTAATCAAATGCTTTAGAGGTTTTGTCGTCATCAAAAGGAGGAGATTGTTGGATCCTAGGCCTAAGGTTATTAGGCCCAATAACTTTGATGATAACAAAACAATTATTAGGCTTTTGTAAACAACCTGTACTGTAGATTGGCTCAATAATTTCCTTCTTAACTGTCAAATGTTCATAGGCCTAATATTGTGAATAGATTGGCCCTGCTTATGAATTAAATGACAAAATATATTATGTATATAAGACAAACAAATTATGGGTTCATATGTTAAGGATAAGCAAGTAAAGTGAAAACAATGACTAATGTTGAAAGTATAGTTGAACATCAATCTCCACTTTAAGCCCAGTGACTAACATTAAATGCAAGAAGACCAACCAAAGATTTTGAAGATAAACAAAATTTGAGAAGACTTTTGAACGTTAGAAAATAAAAATGGAGCCGATGAATTTGAAAATGTCTCTAACGGATAAATAAATCAAGATGCATATAAATACTCGAAGGTTTAAATACTAAAAAGGAATGAGATTAAGAAAACGTGTTGAAAAGAAAAAAAAGTGTTCTAGTTTACTTATCATATTTTTATCTGCTTATAAGAAGCAAGTCAAGGAGAGACTGTGCAATTATATAGAAGTATGTTGTAAGATTTGAAAGAAGTTGAGGGTGAGCTGTATAAAAACCCTACTGAGAAATCACTTGATGGTAAAAATTGTAAGGTGGTGTTACCATATTTTTATAAGTTCTAGTTATTGAGTTAAGAAAAGCCTTTAAGATTTCAAAGGGACTGGACGTAGGTCAAAACTGATCGAACCAGGATAAATTATCTGTGTTAAGATCCTTCATTCTTCTCTTTTCATCTGTCCATATACAGATCCTCCCACTTTTTTGTCCATACATAAATCTTCCACTTTTCACTAATTGAATTAGAGGACCTTTGGTCCTCTACTTTCAAACATAAAAAATTTACATCTATTGCATAACACACCTAGACCTATTCACCCCCTCTAGGTGTCTTTATCAGATTCCTCTTTTGCTCACTCTGTGTTCATCGAAGCATCGTTGTTGCCGCTTATCTCATAGTGACTAGACACCGGGGGAGAAGACAACAGGGTGAGTGTCCAATATGTTTTTAAGATTGGCCTCGACGGAAATTGAATCCGATTGTTAGATTCAATTACTTCAACAATCTTATTGATGTTGAAAGGTGTGTGACTAGGACGAGAAAGATAGGTGTGAAGTGTTGAGAAGCAGGGCTATGAATGATTTCAAGTTCAGAAATTGGTTAAGGGGTGATGATTTCAGGTTTGTTGGAGCGGCTTGCGTTGCCTATTGATCAAACGAATATTGCTTAGATGACAAACTTCTGTCGTCGGACTATAAGCACCATATAGCACTGCCACGGTGGATGTGTGGTGGAGAGCAAGGTTGATTTCAGCTTAAGATGTGTATGGCTGCAACTTTTCAAATGATCTCCACCTCATTTTCCATATCAATTTTTCGTCAACCACCTCTGCAAGGATCAACACTATAGGTTTGGAAAGTGTACAGATAAATTAAAAAAAATTATAGAAATTAAATTAAAAATTAAAGTAAATTATAGGGAACTAAATGATGATGATGATGATTATTATTATTATTATTAGCTTTTCCTTTCTCTTTGCCCCTGCTCTTTTTTACTATTAAAAGTTTATTTTTTCTCTATCAATTTTATTTTATTTTGTCTTTTCTCTGGTTTCACACAGTTATTTGTACTCTCCCATCTTTCACCCTTTATTAAAAATTGGCATGCTCAAGGTTTTAGTCATTATTCTGTAAATTATTCATAATTTTTTTGGTATATTTATCGTCCTAATTTTTTTCATCAGTTTTAAAGACATTGAATACTATTGTTAGTTTGCAAAAGACATTAAATAGCACCATAATTGAATGAAAATTATGAAACACATCATGTTATTAAACATAATTTTTATAGTTCAAAGGCTAAGAGAATCCCAAAGAAGGATTGCTCTGATCGCTCTCCATTAATAGATGAGTGAGAGATGTGATATTTTGTGAAGGATTGGGATTCATGAATTTACTCTAAAGTGCACCCTACACTTATCTCGATCCTAATTTGTAATATTAACTGACAAATTTTAATTAACAGCAATGTGAAGTTATGAACAAGTATACTTTATGAAGGATTGGGTTAGGAGAAATGGAATTAATATTTCTAGAGAAATTGGGATTTAAGAACTAGACACTTACACGTTTTCTCCTCAATCAATAACTTGACATTTTACATTAAAAAATTTCTTAATACTAATCTTAACATTTTCAGGTAAGATTATATGATTATATTTTTAATTTACCCAAAATTCCAAGAGGGCAGACACACTAATTTATTATTGTTTTCAGTAATTATATTCTCTAATGCAGTGTGACTAAGTTGAGCTTTTCACTCTTTTTGCTTGCACTTACACCATAATTCATTGTTTTTAAAAGGAACTTAAAGGTACACTGATAATATTATTACTTAAAGTATGTAAAATTTTAGAACATGTCATTTGTAATTATTATTATTATTATTATTATACAATAAGTATATCCTTAAGCTTATCTCACTTCCAACAGTATGGTACATCTAAGAGAATAAAATTTTTTAGCAAAAAGTACACCTTCTTGACTATTAAGCCAACGCCTTGAAATTTAATTAACCACATATTATTGCTTAACAGATAAAATAACCACAATATGTATGCCCAAGTGATTCATAAAGTATAAGCCACACCTTTGCTTGAATATAAACATTGTCAAGAAGGGTAGGCATGTCATGCCCTTAAACAGGGACATGACTAGTAAAGAATACAAGAAAACCTGCATCTATAAACTTGAAACACATGCCATCGACGCTAAGAATCTTTATTTAATTTTAATACATAATAATATTATAAGTGATCACTTTAATCCGAAACACAATTCCATAAAATAATTATATTCAATATAAATTCAAAGTTCACATCTTTTCTTCTAATCATATCATGTCATACTTAGCTTTTTGTGGAAAATATGATAAAATTTCTCTTAAACTTGGGACATCTTGAATTATTTACAAATAGCCAACTCTAGTCATAAGCAATAGAGAGTTCCATTCTCATTTTCCAAATAATAACAAAACATTACCAACAGGGCAAAGATTCTATTTATAGACTGTGAAGTTGACACAACAATACAAATATATACATATACAAAAAGTAATTGACTATCAATACTCAACTAGTCAATAGCTGGCTCTTTACAAACAACATTTTTGAGCTAGATTGGAGGAGCAGTTGAACATCATCTCAACATTTGCAAAAATAAATAGTAGAATGAGTTGTGGTATTCAATGAGTGGAAAATAAAGCACGATAACTAAAAGGATGAGCTAACATAGAATTTTTTAAACAAAAATAAGTTTTAATATGATAATAAATAATGAAAATTTTATATATGGAAAGACTTGAAATAATTTTTATAAAAATTTTAATTTATGAATCTTTAGATAGAAAGAGATATTAGACAACTAGGATAAATAGCTATATAAAAAATAATTGTTGTACTGAAAACAATTTAATTTTAAAAAAACTTCATTAAGAAGGTTTGTGTATAATTTTAAGATATGTATTAATGTAGGCATACAATCCACAAGAGTAAATAATTACATATTAAATCTTAAAGTGCTATAGGCTGGAATCACAGGCGAAACTATTACTACCATCTTTACAACCCCTTCAAGTTTAGTACCTTACAAGTACTTAATCATAGAAACTATATGGTAATATCTAAGGTGTTCCAAGGACTAATAAAATTGCTATTAGCAACTAGCATTATGCATAATCCCATTATATATATATATATATATATATAATATCATATAACAAATAGAATTTATAAGATAAACTCTTTTAGATAAACTAATTTGTAATAAAATTCCACAATCAGCAGTACAACATTTCATACTTATGAAACATTTAAACAAAACTATAAAAACATAGAAAGTAACTTATCATCTTTCAAATTTTCAAAAATAACACTCTTAGTCACCATGTCAATTCATATATATTTTGATAAATAATACATAAGACATATTGTAATTTGAAAGATTTAATATTACTAAAAATATACACATAGGAGGCACTACCTAGAATGCCTATCCCAACAGTCATGTAGAATATGAACAATAATAAAGAAAATAAAAATAGGGGGAAAGTTAAAAATATATCATGCTTTATAATTTACTCACAGTGTTTGATGAATACTTAGTTGTGCTTCCTCATCGAATACCATTACCTTTCTGATAAAATTATTCAAAACACTCTCTATAATAGTCATAACAATTCATTAAGATTTCGAGGACTAATTTTAGAATCCCCTTCACTTACTCAAGTTAATCCTACCTTATGTTAAGTCCTATTCCTCTATTAACTACCATTAGTTCATTGTTCCACTTAACTGAGTTGTCTTATATTCATTCCTATTTAGTTTTATTAAGTTCCATTGAATTAATTTCTAATCTAGTAGTTATTCTAAATTAAATGTTTAGTTTATTATCTATTTTATTTTCTTTTATGTTGTTGTTGTTGTTGTTGTTACTAATTTTAATCCCTACTTTTAATATCAATACTAACCTAAGTCATTAGTAAATTATCTACCATTTCATAATTTAGATTATCTTATCTAGTAAAAGTAATATGTGTGTTAGTTTATAGGATCTCCCAAACATTAACAATTTACTAAACTTCCCATCTTTCTCAAATTAACTCAACACATAACTTATTTAATAAAAGAAAACAAAGGAAATTCTTTAGTGCAGATTGAAAGCATAGTCCATCAATTAAGGTTGGTAATTTACCAATCCCTTAAAGACTAAAACATATCTGTCACCCAAAAATGCACCCAACCAAATGGAACTTAGATGTGACTCAAGACCAACTGCAAAGATGAAAGCTAGAAATTACAAGTATGGGAAAAAAATAAGCTTTTGACTACTAAAACTTTAAGAACTAATAAAAAAATGGGGTATTGAACTAGTGGAAAGAATTGAAAAATAGGAATTGGGTTGCTCACCTAAAAGAACCAAAAAGAAAAAAAAATTGATTTATAAGTTGTCCAAGGAAGGAAGAAAGTAAAGAAAGATTAACGGTTCTTCCCCTTCATCCATATGGCTTATTGTTGAAACATCTATAGCCTTACATTAGGAGCAATGGATGATGAAAATTTATCACTAAACTTTAACATTAGAAACAAGTTTAGAAATTTAAGCAAAATTTTTTAATAGAAGATAAAGATTTTTCAAAAAGGGCTTAAGGAGCTAATTGAAATGTAAATGCAAATTCTCAAGAAGAACCATTACCTCGTTACTATTTAAAATTGAGAAGTTATGTCACTCCCCAATAGTCAAACATAAAAGATATATCTAAACATAGATACAAAGCTAAATAGTGGCCCATTGCAGTTGTGAAGATAAATTCCACACCAAAAAATTAAGAAGATGAATCGGGTGAAGGAAGGATAAAGCAGTTAAAGTTGGAGCTTCTATCACTTACTCAAATGACTCACATCTAGCATCACAAGTCAGAACATAAAATAGAGAAAAAGATGAAAGCTAGATAAAGCTTTGGACAGAGATGGTGAATTCATAGATGAGAGGAAGAATTTGGAAAACTTGTGAAGTTGGAGCTACTAAGGAGAAAACTGATAGAGGAAGCTTCATTTTGAAGATGGGAATTCTATCTTAGCTTAGTGAAAGACACATAATTTAGAGAGAGAAAACAAATAAAAGGATTTATGAATAATTTAGAGAGAGGGTGCGAGGGCTCATATTAATTTAAAATAATTTTGCAACTTGACCCTTGAGGCCTCCCTTCATTGAATGTACAAAATGGCAAGGAGAAAGTGAAAAGGAATTATTTTATTTTTATTTTTTAATTTATATGTATATATATGTTATTTTCAAAATCTATATCTATATATTCTTTAAAATTTATGACTAAGACACTTTAGCTCTTTGATTTTAGGAAAAAAAATTCAAGTTATTTCAAGGCATGCAGAAAACACATATTAATCATTTACCAAACTCACCAAGTGGGGCTATATATAACGCCACATACTTAACTTACATGAAAGTTGAACATATATTTTTCATCAAGATAAATAATTTGGACATAATACTATCAACATTTAACTCTAAAGAATTACTACAACATTTTATACTTACAAAAATAGTATCATTGCAATGCTATTAAAATTGTTGTCTAAAAAGAAAATATAACTCACAGGGAGTGACTTAAGTGGTAAGTAGACTTAAAGGTTAAATAGTCTTTGCAACGTTAAGAGTTTGAGCATATGAAAAAAACACTTGCAGGAAGGGGCATCCTCAATACCCTGAGTAAGATTAGTCACAAAGGATGCGAGGACCAATACATACTCATGGTAAACAAAATAAGCATGCAAAAATAGGTGACATTTTTCAATTTTGAATTAATTAAAGTTTACTACCTAATTATCATGCATGACTATACAACGTAAAAAATTTGTACAAAAAGGGGGCGAAAGCATACAAAATAATCACATGATGATTGCTCAGGTGGTTAGATGTGTAAGAGTTTGGATAAAGGGTCGTAAGTTCAATTATCCTCTTATATTTGAATTTTAGTAATTGTCTCATGGTGGAGGCCCAAGTGAAAGGTAAAGTTATAGTCGAAACATGGTGCTTGGCTTAAGTGCAATTAAGTAGAAAGAGTTGCACCTTGATTATATAGCTTTTGGCCTAGTGGTAAGTGGTCAATTGTAACATACGGTCTCTCCGTAAACATCAGAAATGAGCCAAATATAAAAAGAAGTCCTCGAAATAGAAGGAATTAGGGCCAACTAAAATTATGATAAAATTCTAAATAACAGAATATGAGGATTTGAGTCTTGATTTACCCAGAAATCAGGGCCAAAGTGATTCAAAAAATTTGCTGAAGAAAGTAGGGGCATTTTTGTAATTTTTGAAAAATTTTGAAAACTCACAAGAGGGCTTCTTAAATGAAAAATTTGAGCTTTTCGGAGTTCTCAGAGGCCCTGAATACCATGGGAATCCTTAGAATAGTTGAAACCCCTCCAGTGAGCAATTTCGGCTGTCGGTTGACTGAAACTTTGACCGAATAGTTCGGAATGGTTTCAGACCCTTTTTGAGTGATTCAAAAAGTTACATAAAGTGAATTTTAGCTTCTTCTTCTTCTTATCCACGTTCTAGCAGCTCCTCATTCCACGATTTGTTTCTGCCCTCAAAATAGAAGAGGAAGCTAGCTCTCTTAAGCGCACAAGGAGAGGAGATTTTGAAGAGAGAAAAAGAAAGGAAAAGGTAGAAAAATTTATGAAAATTCAAGCTTTTTCTCTTGCAAGTTGCTCTTCCTTCTTCTCCTCTTTATTTCCATGGATTTGATAATGTTTTTGGGTCTGTATGGAGGGCAGAACAGAGGTAGAAAATTCGGATTTGGAAAGGAGAGCTAGAAGAAAAGGGAAAGCATTCAAGAAAAGCTTGAAATCAAAGTAAAAATCTTAGTCTCCATGCTTCACTTCTCTTAGACTTCTTGTGTGCAATTTTTCCTCCCTATAACCAGCCAAGGGGAGAGTCTTTTTGGGCAGAACCAAGAATGAATCATATGAATTAGGCTATGGGAACTTGGATTACGCTAAGAAATTGCAAGAAAAATCAATGAAATCTAAGTTAGAAAAGTGTAGTGCATTTGAAGGGATTGTAAAAACTGATTTAATCTATGAATTTTCTTAGCCATTTAAATGTTCCATTGAGCTCCTAAAACCTCTAAGAAGCCTCCCAAGTGGCTCTCCCATCAAGGAAAAATTGAAAACCCCTTGAACCCCAAATGCTTCCATAATGTCGGCATAGGATAGATGGAGGGGTTAGAGAGTGTTTTAATTTATTCTAGCCTTGGTTTGAGACTTCATATGATGGTAGAAGGTGGGAGAAATCCTTGGAAAAAATTTAGAAGCCATGGATTGAGAGATGAGGCAATGACTTCCATAATGTGACCTTATGAAGCAATTTGTGTCTAGGTTTTTGTAAATGAATATGTAATGGCTCCAAGGACCTTAAATGAGGTCAAGAGGCCTAGAAATGAGAAGAGAATGGAGCCAAGTATTTTAATCATGATGGTTGCTTCAATAGGCCATTTATGAAACTATTATGTGACTTATGGAACTAAGTATGTTTTTAAATATAAGTTTAATGTCCTAGCTTATTTCAAAAGTGTAATTAGCTTCCATATGATGTGTCTAGGCCAAGAGAAATGATCTCCACCTTCTTGGGTTTGTGAGGTCAAAGGAGAGGAGTCAAATCTTAAGAAAAAAGTGTATGAATACAAGCAAGGTAACTCTCTCCACCTTCTCTCATGCATGAATATGTGTTTAGCTTGTCTTAGAATGTGTGTATGAGTATTTTTAAGCCATGAAAAGTATGCTAGCATGAGCTTGTTTGCCATGATTTCATAATGTCATGTTATGTTTTCAAGTGAATGTATGATGTTTCTTGAGTTTGCTTGAGTGTGAAGAGGCCAAGAACTCTTCACCATGGTGAGGATGAGCCAAGAACCCTTGAGTTTAGTTGAGACAAAATAAAGAGTCTCCCAAAAGTAAAGTGGGTTCCCAAGAGTATGGTTGAGTCCAAAGCTCTCAAAAAATGGGTAAGGCAAGTCCAAAATCTATGAGGAGAAGTGTAAGGCCATCCAAAAACTTAGTGAGCTCTTGAATGTCTTGTATGATTTGTTTATATGCCAAGCTTGCTTTTTAAATGTCCATGACTTCTATTTTCTCCATACATACATTTGTAAAGATTGCTTTCCATATATTATGTATGATTGAATGGGAGATGAGCTATTGAGATTCTTTGAATCTCATCCCCTTCTCTCCAATGTTTTAACCTGCTAGGTGGACCAAGTAGCTATGACAATGGGGGCCAACAACCATGAAAAAGAGAAATTGACAAGTATATGCCTAGCTTTATCCATTTTGGAACCATAATTATATTTCTTGATGTATATGATGTTGTAAATGGTTTATGACCCTTGAGACATGTGTAAATATGATATTATGTGATGTTTAAATGTATGGATATGATGTATGACCTTTAGCATATATTTTGAGTATGAGATGGCAAAGTGTGCAATGTGAAAGTTTGATGAAAATGTGCACAAGTGTGGGTTGAATGGCCAAAATGAGATGTATGAGATTTGGGACCATTTAGGTAACTCACACAAGTCTTAAATATAATTTTAGACATACCCAAAAGGTGCCAACACTAAGGGAAAGCCATTTGGCAAATTTGGTACCCTATATAGAGCCAAATTTGACCATAATGGAACTTTATATCACTTTTTGGCCAAATAAGTTAGTCTTGATCTGAAATTTGGCATACAATTAGGTCTCATTGAGAGATTTTTGGAAAGTTAAAGATCAAAATTTTTGGAGGTTTACATAATATTTGATAATTTTTCAAAGTTGGCAATTTTCATGGTTTCAAGTTTTCTGCAGAATTCTGTGACAGTTCCAGATTTTAGTCAGACTTTTGGACCATTTTGGATGTCAAGTGTCCTCTATGATGCATGTTATGGTCTTGGCATATTTTTAGTGTGAAGTAGATATCCTAAACTTTCCAAAATGACCAAGAACATATGATTTCGATTTTTTTAGATTTAGTTATGATTTTTCAAAATTTGTCTAGAAAAGAGGCCAATTCTGGCCGAGAAGGAACTTTCATTTTTCATGCTCCATTTCAGTTTCCATAAGTTGTGGGCATGATTTTATGATGCAAATGAGTTGTAATGATGTAATTAAACATGGGGATGTATAGTATGAGCTCCCACAATTGGTGTGACACCGATTCAAATTTTTAAATATAACGCAATGCGAAAATACTCCCATTTCCCTTACTTTTTCTATGGGAATCCTATATGTTTTATGATATTATGTCATTTAAAAGCATAAAATAAGTTAGGATTTATAGTGTTACATCAATCCAACAAAGCTAAGGTTGGGAATTTAACTCCCAGTGGGACAATTACTGAGAGGGAGATTATTGGCCAAGGTGTGGTAGTGATTGTTCTATAGTAAAAGCCAAAAATGAAGGGCAAAGTTATTGTCAAAACATGACACTTACATTGGGTGTGATTAAGCAGAAAGAGTTGCATCTTAACTAGATATATAGCTTTTTGTTTAGTGATAAGTGCTCAATTATATATATATATATATAAGAATATAAAATAAGTTAGGAATATGTATTGCCTAATTAATTAATTAATGTCTTGATTACTTGGTTTTGGCACCTGTTACTTACTTTTCACTCTATAATTATAGAACTAGTATTCAAGTTGCAAAGCCATTACAAGAAAAGGGGATTTGGCAAGGGACACCATCTCTTGTTAAATCTCTCAAGTTTGAAGAAAACAATGAACAAATATTCATGCCAAATCTACAAGGCCATATATAGCAAATGATTGGCAGAGGAAACTTAATTCTCTTATCAGGTCTTCCTTCCTTTGTTAAGTCGGTAGAGGGAGGGAATTTCCCTTGTTGATGCCAAAATTTATTTAAATAATTATCAAGGGACTAGCCTTTAATCCCTCGCTAACTATATATATATATATACACATAATATTAATGAAGGATCAACAAGGAATTTTCTTATTGATCTTTTGTTAAAGGATTTTTCAATAAAATTCCTAAATCCTAATTCTTTACTTGGTACACAAAATGAAAAAGGAAATGGAAACAAAAAGGTAATTTTGTAGATGAAAAATAACCTCCATGCACTTACTTTGATTATCTAATAAACAAGGATAGATATTGTTGAGTAATGATTACAATGACATAGTAAGCATTGCATACAAATTTAGAGAGGGAATCCTTTTCCCTTAGAAGTAACCAAACATGCACTAAATCTTAGAATGCTCTTTCATTTTATCTCACTCTAATGGAAATTGACCTATCATCATCGCAGATTGCTTTCCTTGCCATAACACCACGATGCCATTATCCACCCTCCATTACTTGCATCCTTTGGCCTCCCTGTCATCATTTCGTTATTGGTTGATTGTCTTGTTCTCCCACATTATGTGAAGTCTTTTCATTTTCTCCCCCCCCCCCCCCAAAAATGAGGTGGGAGTTGAATTGGAGATAAATAGAAGTTGAATCTTAGTTTAGGGAGGGCATGCATAAAAGAAATTTAGAAATGAAATGAGTTAGTATATTCTCATAGATAAATTTTAATCAATGTTTATAAACTTATGACATTATAAATGAAATGGGTTATTCATCAAATATTAAAACTTGGAGACCTAGTTAATTGCCAAAACTAAAACATTGAAAGTTATGTGTAAAGGGCAAAAGTTTTAGGAAGGTTATTCTTAATTTGGCTAAACACAATGACATTGAAAGGGGTATGTTGTCCTTTGACTTATTGCCTTTTTGAATTGTGATTGTGATGTGGATTAGGACTCTGATAATTTGCTTAAATAAATATACTTTTTAGGTTTAAGCATCCTTTAGTTTGTTTGATTTCAAAATATATTATTGGTAAATTCAATTGTTTTCTTTTATTTTTAATTATCTTTGATTTAACTTTGGAATTTGGTATTAATTATATGCTTTGGATATGTTGGTTAGTTTGTAATAATGGTATTTAATAAAGGTAGATTTTTTTTCTTTTTGCCTTTAGTGAATTGTAATTAGATGCTTTGGACTTTGGAAATCTTGGTATCTTTGACTTGATTTTGGACCTTGGTAACTTTGCTTTAAACTTTATGTAAATTTTGGAAGCTTTAATTTCATTTTAAGACTTTGACGACTTAGCTTTGAATTTTGGACTTTATAAAAATTTTAGTATTTTTGACCTAACTTTTGACTTTGGTAATGTTGCTTTGAACTCTGCAAATTTTGATAACGTTCATTTCATTTCATTTCATTATGTTTGTGAAGATAAGGGTTCATAAATGGGTATATTCCCTTAAGTATTATATGTTAGAGTTCTTTTGCATGTTTGACATGGTAAGGGTTCCTAAAAGGAGTAATTCCCATTCTTAAGATTTATGTCTTGATAAAGCCTTAGTTTCATGTTCAAGATTCAATACAAGTAGGCACATGTATCTTTAAGCTACATGTTATTATATTGAATCTTGAATTATTGAAGGTTGGACAATATGAGAAGAGTTTTTTCCTTCACTTAAGTAATGGTACCCATAGGGATCTTACATTTTGTACTTAGTGAAGTCTCATGCTATTGCATTTTCTTTTATTCTCTAGGTGCATACTTGATCAATTGGATATTATGCCACTCAAGTTGTGCACTTAGGAGATCAAAGGGAAATGTTGTCAAAATTTTGTCAATTATCGCATATAAGATTTTTATAGGTGCTATTAACTTAAGGTTGGAAAGTCACTTCTTGAATAAGATAAAGTCATACCTTGTTATAACAGAGATGTAGAGGTTGTACATTATCAACTATTAGTCGAAAGTTCTAAAATGTATGAGTTAAAATGATTTTCAGTAACTATGAAGCTTGATCAAAGCTGGATGTTATGAAGAAGAAATCACACTAACTAGATACTTGTAGAATTTAAACGGGGGTGATTATTGCCTTTAGTTTGCTCATGGAAAACTTAAAGTGGTGAATTATTAAGATTTTCTTCTTAGTCCTTGTGGATGCAAAAATTTAATTAAGATGGATTCTATTTTGGTAGAACAACATTTGTATACTCACATATTCATGGAAGGATACATTAATTGGAAGTGTCATATTAAAGAGCATTAAGAGACAATGGTTTAATGCTGAATGTTATGATCAATGATGAAGAGGTTAGAAACTCCTTTGACTACATAGGCGTGGTTTGGCTATGGATACAGTGGTTGGTGGTATAAATCTCAATGATAAAAGGTTCAAGGAGCAATTGAATCCATTAGCATTGAAGTTTTTTGACTTGCTGAGGGATGTCAATGAACCTTTATGGGTTGGTTGTGCGAAGCACACTAAGTTTTTAATGGTAACATAACTCTTGAGTTTAAAGTTAAAGTTCAACGTGTGACTTATTATGATCGAGTGACAGTTATAATTAATTGTATGCTTCCAAAGTCAAAGAAGTTTCCTTTTGCAGTGTGTATATTGGAAAAATATTTTTGTTGACATTCTTCAATGTCATGAAACATCTAGTTATGCATCTCTTATACAAAGTTGAAGTTAGAAGTCCTATACAATATAGGTGGATGTATTTATTTAAGAGATATATGTTATATTTTAAAAGAAAGGTAAAGAACAAGTCTAGAATTGAGGGATACGTATATATATATATATATATATGATATGTGAAGCACATATACTCAGAAAGATATCCAATTTTGCTTTTATCTATTTCAAGTGGTACCTTCAAACAAGACAAACTCAAATTAGTGTAAATGAAATACATAACCTATCGGATGATCTGTTGGTCAATGTGTTCTTCAATGACAATGAGGACATTAAGGTTGACAACAATGAGGATGAAGAAACTGAGCTAAAGGATGTAGATTTGAATAGTTAATTCAAGTATTTAAGCTAAGTGTAGTTATAAAGAGTACTTGATTAAATCCATTGATTATTTTAGCATTTCATGGATATTATTTTCATTGTATTTGTGAATGAAATTGTTTCTTCTAATAATTTTGTATTTTGATGTCACATATCCTTTGTAGGTATTTATCATGCCTCTCAAGGGTAAAGTAAATCGAGGAATGGCTAGCAAGAAAATAGTACATAGTTGTTCCCTTGCTAAGCTTCTCAATTTTTGTAATGAGAATTTTAGGTATTTTTTGTTTCTCGAATTTTGCAAGTTCTTGGAATCAACTTTATCTTTCTTAAGTTTATCCATCATCAAGTTGAGTAAAATGATTGAACTTTTACCTCTTAAATTAAGCTTTTACCTTTTATGGTTTTTCATTTTTGTTGCATGCTTAATGTAATGAACACTTTCTTTAACTACAAAATAAATCATTTCTTCTTTATTTTGGTACCTAATGTGTCTATGGATGCTATAGTTCTTCTATTGAGTACCTTAATATTATTTAAAACCTATACTTTTCACATTGGTATATAAACATGTTTTTATCTATTTACAATAATGAGAAGTATGATAACATATAACCATAAAATAACAAGTGATGTGATAACTGACTTGTAATATTTTCCTTACTTGAATCAAATGAATATATTTGTTTTTCAACAAAACATCTAGATTTTACTTTCCTTGAATAAATAAGCTTTACAAGATCATCTATAATGCTTAAATTTTTTTTTGGATAAAAGGGAGGTTAAATTAGCCTAAGCACCAACAATGAAAGGAAAACAAACCTTATTTATATCATCAACAAGGATACAATAGCTTCCACTAGGTGGGCTACTTAAAAACCTAGTTTCCACATTCATGTCATGAGATTGATTAGCTAGCTTGTCTGCCAACCTATTACCTTCACGATGAGTATGGCTAATTTTGACAAGCCAATTCCTTCTCAATGTCCTACTAATATAATTTGCTAGTTGACTATAACACAACCTTTAAGAACTAAGTTCACAATAGACGTCGAGTCCACTTCAACCCAGACTTTCTTTTTGCCAGAGTTCCAAGCTAGATCAATACCGGATAGCATCTCCAAAAGCTTAGAACAAATCACACCTCCAATATTAATATTATGGATGAACCCATGCACCCAACTCCCTAAAGCATCTCTTATCACTCCCCCACGTCCACTATTAACCTCACCATTTCTAATTGAGTCATTTGTGTTACATTTGACCCAGTCAAGATCTCCCTCCTTGCTGTTTGTAAGCAAGGGTGACAAAGCAGCACTTCTTTCTTTTTTAGTCAAAGACAACCCGATTCCTTTAATGGTATTACAATTTCAAATTAGAATTCTTTTTTTTTTAAGAAATAATTCTTATTCATCATATTTTTAAAGTAATTCTTTCAAAATATCATCGTATATATTGAAAGTGCTAGTATGCTCAAACAAGAGAGAGGATGAACCAAATGTGTATGTGCATGTACTTGTGTCTTTAATTGTTCATATTTTTCTTTTTTTTTCAAATGTGAAATTTATACAAATGATAAAGTAATACCTTACCTTGCAAGTGACTTCTCTCAAACAAACAATAATATACCTCGACTTCGGTGTACAAATAGTGCATATGGCTTAGGCAGGATAAATACCTTGTATCAAGTTTCATCTCTTTATTTCTTTATTTCTAATTGATTTTAATTTTGGATTTCATATTTTATGTTTCTAATTTTTTGTTTGAGATGACTACAATACAAATATGAATTGAATCACTTTGAGTCTTACATACTAGGAATTGTAGATTCAGTTTCTTTTGACCATACGTTGTTCCAACATCATTTACTTAGTTGTTTTCGCTGGTTAGATTTATTCTTTAGTGATTATGACTTGTTTAGAGTTGATTTATGTAAAAAAAATTGTTTATTTAATCCATAACATTTACCCCTTTTTATGTTATTTGTCTTTCAATTTCATGAAAGCTAGTGAGTTTATTGATGCATTTACATAGTGAGTAATATTTGATATATGTGAATGAAAGACGAAGCAACAAAATAATGATAAGAAATAAAAAAAGGTATAGTAATTTAATGATTTATTCTCTAAAAGATCATTCTTCTTTTTTTTTCTTTTTTAAATATGGCCTTCAAGAGATAAAATCTTTTAATTTAGTTTTTGGAAGGTCATTTTTTTTCTCAATTTGATCATCCAAAGATAAAACATCTTAATTTTGTGCTTTAAACATTTTTTCCAACTAAAATGGTTCCTTCAAAAAATATTTATGGCTTTCTAATACATTGAAATCTAGTTGATAAGGAAAAAAATTTGTTTTTAGGAGTTAAAGACATCACGGAGAATCCATATCAATTCTAATTTGAGTAAATTACACCAATTTCTTTGGAGTTTTGTTGAAATTACACAAACTTTCTATTTATTTTCAAAGTATACACTTATATCACTTAAAACAAAAAATGAAGCTACTTTTTAGTCT
This sequence comes from Erythrophleum ivorense, assembly GCA_026724425.1. Lineage (NCBI taxonomy): Eukaryota > Viridiplantae > Streptophyta > Magnoliopsida > Fabales > Fabaceae > Erythrophleum > Erythrophleum ivorense. The sequence goes on from JAIUCV010000005.1 coordinate 44,715,706, forward strand.
AATTTTAATTTTTTTTATTAAAAGACCCTCTATTAATTTAAATACATAATATGTTTTTTTTTCTTTGGCTTTTGCAAGAATTAGAGGTCATCTTGTTTAGTAACCTAATTACCCTCACCTTCATCGTTGTTCTTTATCGAATTATATCCAAATATGTTCTAATAAAAATAGAAAAAAATAGATTTCATTTTCTTTAAATTTAACAAAGTATTAAACTAATTTTCATTTATTAATGAATAGATAGCGTGGCACATACCTTTCAAGTAAATTATAATTTTAAAGTTCTTCTCTTTCCACTTTTATGCAAATTGACTAACTCATAATTAATTGTTATAAATTATGTAACATCCAATTTTCGTTAAAATGTCAGAAATTCCCCTGAATAGAAAGATTTAAGGCCAAATAAAATTTGAATAAAATTTTAAATAATAGAAAATAAAAATTTAAGATTTGAGTTGCTCAGAAACTCAAGCCAAATGAGCTAAAAAAGTATGTGAAAGAAAGATGGGCATTTTTATATTTTTTGAAAATTTTAGAAAACTCACAAGAGTATTTTTTAAATAAAAAATTTGAGTTTTTTGGAGTTCTCAAAAGCTCTGAAAACTATAGGAATTCCCAGAATAGTTAAAACTCATCCGGTGAGTAATTTTGACAAAAGGTTAATCAAAATTTTAACCGAATGGTTCAGAATGGTTTCAAATCTAATTTGGGTGAAACCAAAGGTATTTTATAAGAGGATCTAAATTTTATTATGGAAAAGATGGTTCTCGAAAAGGAATTGAAATGAGATCAAATTGAGAAACCATGGTTTAAGGATAAAAATGAAAAGTGAAAAAGTGTATTAACTTTACTTTTATGCTTCTTAAAACACATTCTAGCCTTTCCCATCCTTCATAACCAACTTCCTCACCTCTGAAATAGAACCAAGGTAGAGGAGAAAGGCACACAAGATGGAGGAGGGAGGATGAAAGAAACTTAGCAAAAAAGTAAGAAAATTTCTAGTTTTTCATGCTCCTTCCTTCACCAAATGTGTTCTCCTCCTTCTCTTCTTCATTCTTATAGTGTTAATGGTTGATTTGGGAGTGGTTTGTAGCTGGTCCAAAGGAGAGAACTCAGAATTTGAAGGAGGAGTTTGTAGCAAGTGAAAGAGCTCATGAAAAAGGCTTAGAATCAAGGTAACTTTCATTACTTTTTTTACATCTCCTTGTCTATTCCTCTTGGGTGATTTTTGTCCAGCCATGGACTCAATCAAGGAGAGATAAATTCGATCCAAATTAAGGTAGGAAGAAGGGTTATGGAGTGTGAGGATTAAAAATATCCAAATGGAATTAAAAAAGAAGCTTGAAAATTCAAGAATGGGAATTTAGGAATTTTGAGACAATTGGCAAATTCTGAATTTTTCTGAGGATGTTTTAGCTTATGTAAGAGTTTAAATGAGTCCTTTAGGCTTCTAAGAAGTCTCAAATGTGCCAAATCCCTTGAGAAAAGTAAGCAAACCCATGGATGCTCAAAGTATGCTCATTTCTTGGCCTAAGCAAGATAATGGACCTAGGAAGTGTTTTAAATTGTTCTAAACCTAGAATGAGACTATATATGATAGAGGAATATCAAAAGAAGCCTTGAAAAAAATTTAGAAGCCTTAGTTTATGAGATAGAGGTGTAGACATAAAGAAGCAACTTATAGTTAGGCCTCTTAAAATGAATTTGTGATAACTCTAAGGAGTCTAAATGGAGTCAAAAGACTTAGATTGAAGGAGAAAATTGAGTCAAGATCATGAATTCTCATAGTTACTTCATTGTGTCTTGTATGGATCCATAATTGAGTTTTAGAACAAAGTAAGCTTCCATAATGTGTGGATGATGCAAAAGCTTATTCCTATGAGTGATTCATGTCTCATTTAATGTCTCTAGACCCAGAGAATCAAGTGCCACTTAATTCCATGAGTTTAGCCAAAAAAGGGAAGACAAATTCAAGAAAAAAATGTGTGACATTGGCTTCAAGGCAGCTCTCCAACATTTCCCACATGCATGGCTTGGATGTGGGTTTGTCTTTAAGTGCTTGTGTGTATGTTTGAATTATGAAATATATTTTTAGCTATTGCTTACTTGCTATAGTACCTCATGCATCTTGAAATGAGTTCATGAATGTTATTTGGCTTGAATGGGTGTAGTTAAGCCAAAAGTCCCTTAGCATGGGTGAGAATGAGCCAAAAGTTCTTAGAATTGGATGAGACAAAGCCAAAAGTTTCAAAAAGAATGAGACTTAGTCAAAAGTCCCTTGAAAGTAGGTGAAACAAATCTAAAAATCCTTAGAAAGTTAGGCGAGGCTAGACCAATACGCTTGAAAGCCTATGTTTGATATGTATGAGCTCACATGACTAAGAAAATGTTTTATATATGTTCATGAGAAGCTTGTATGACATGCATATATTCTTTGACATGTTTTAACATCCATTATGTATGTTTGAAAGAGTAAAGATCTATTGAGATTCTTTAAATTTCACTCTTTCTCATTTTTCTGTTTAACTATGTCTAAGTGAAGCTCAAGGAAGCAAAAATGGAGGATAAGAAGTATGAGTTGCATACTTTGATAATAGAATAACTTTTAAAGTAATGTAATATCAAAGTATGTATGTATGAGTAGTTTATGGCATGTAAACTATTGAGCATGTATAAAAGTATGTGAATATCATGCATGAATGGAAATTAGAACCAAATGTATGTTTATATGGATTTTTGCCATCCATGTGCCTTGAGGATTATGTGTATAAAGGCAAGTAGAAAGGTAATTTTGAGATGCATGGTGAATTGGACCATTTGAGATGCACTCATAGGCAACATTTATGCTATGGAATGTGCCCAAATAGTTGTGGAGTTATTAGAATATCATTTGGTGCAACTTTGACCCATTTGTAGTGTTAAAATTGGTATAATTTTGAGCTAAACCACAGACTGACAAAATGGACTAGTCTTAACATGAAATTTGGCCTACTTATAGAGTTTTTCATAGAGTTAACGAGCATCTAATTTGAAGTTCTAGAAAATTTATTATGATTTTTCAAAATTGATCAAATTATATAGAAATATTATGGTTATTGTTTATATAGTCAGTTTATATTTTTGTGTCACTCATAAGCCAAATGAAGTTTAATGCCTATAAAATTTACAAATATAAACTAGACATTATAAGCTTTCCATAGTCATTGAGATCATCTCATTTAAAAGCTCTGTGAAGGGAAAATCGAATTTTTAAAGTTGCATGACAATATTAATAATACAGCTCGATCTTTGATATTGTTTTACCAACTTTTGTAGGCTAAACGCCATTTTCTTGATCTAAATTTATTTTTATTCATTAGTAAACATCCAAAACTTTCCAAAATAGTATGGTTTGCTTGATTTTAATTTTTATAGAATTAGTTATAAATTTTTAAAGTTTATATTAGAAATCTAAACATGCCAACCTGAGAGCAAAACTTGATTTTTCTGATATATGGTTTCAAACCCAAGATATATGAGATGAGTTATGATGTTTTATGATTTGAATGGATACGTTATAGATAGAAAATGATGCGGATGAGTTCACATGGTTCCTAAAGCCATGAATCATGAATATGGTCTCCCAATTATACAATTATACATGCTTAAAGTATATGTCTCCTTACAAATATGTTTCAATATAGATGAGATATATTGAGATAGCCTATGTGATTATTGTGTAAGGGCTATAAGGCTAAGGTATTACACATTATAATTTCTAACTCCTATAACTTTTTTGATGTATTGTTTTGATTTGGTTTATCAATGAACTAGTTTCTTGAAGTTAGTTTTAAGTCTAATTTAGGCTCTATATAGTTGATTTTCTTATCACTAGATCTATGCTTTTGAATTGTTTGATCTAAAATAAGGTATTTTAATTAAAAATTATGTATCTATGTTGATAAAGGGTATTTTAGTCAATAAATTAAAATGTAATATAACTTTTGGCTTCAAGAGAAGGTATGTATATTTTGTAATTTCAACAAACTCATGAAGGGTATTTTAGCCAATTGAATTGAAGTGTAGCATTACAACAATGTTATGGAATTTTGATAAAAGCTTCTGACTAACTCCAAATGATATGATTTGTGTGTGTGTATGTGTGTTTCTTTTTCCTTTTTTTTTTTTACTTTTACATGATTTCCAACTGAATATTAGTATAGAAAGAAATTGTGAATATGAACAATAAAAGCTACCAAAAAGCAACAAAAGAAGTAATAAAAGGTATCCAATTTAGTCCATTATTCAATTGACCCAAGTGGGTTGACTGAAACAATCAATTTTTTGTTTTAACAATTTTTCTTTTTACTTTTAAGATAATTTTTTACTAAATGTGTGCATATTTTTTTTTTTAATGTTGTTAGCTGACTTTTAAGATAAATGTTTACTAAATTCATGCATAATTTTTTAGCGTAGTTAGCCATTTTTAGTTCAAATCATTAACTTTTTAAATGTTAAAAATTAATCATCTGGAAAAAGCCATTGAATGTTGAATGAACAAATACTTATATAAATAGTATTTTTATTTCTCTTCTTGTTTGTTTCTCTTCTTTCATATTCTCTTCTTCACTCTCTTGGCATTCGCACTCTCTATTTTAATTTCTCCTTTATTTTTTTTCACTTCATCTGCAATATCAAGTTCATGAGCTACATATAGTTAAATTTTCTACATCTAGAAATTTATTTTATTGGAGATTCGATATGTGTCTTTTTAGGAGGTATGTATAAATATTACTTGATAATATTTTTATAAAATGATATATGATATTGAACGTTGTTATCTATTGATTATTTAGTACTTATAAATAATTGAATAATTGTGTTGATTATTTATTAATTTGTGATAATATTATGGAGAAATGCTTGTTAGTGGATAATATTTAGAAATTAATATTAAAAATTTTTTGGAATAACATTTTTTGTCATGTAATGTAGTGAAAAAAAAATTGGTTGATAATAGTTGTAAGATAATTTTTTTTAATTGGAAAACAAAAAATGGAAAATCCTAACAATCGAAACTAGATGTATAATAGATTGAATTCTGGATGGAAAGGATATATTGATGAATTTTTACAAGGGGTAAAAAAATTTATTACTTTTGCTTGTGAAAATAAACTTAGTTCAAAAAATGAAAAAAAATTAGTACAAGAAATGAAAAAAAAATAGACGTCTATGTGCTAAATACAAAAATAGAGCATATCTTAGCAATGATGATGTAAAAATTGATCTTTACATAAGAGAATTTCAACCATATTGATATTGAACATGCCATAATGAGATTAAATCATCACCAACTAACATACACATTAAAACAACATCTAACTTAGGATTATTAAATGAAGACCATAATAATAGTTATGAAAGAATAATCTTTAACAGAGTTGGTCCTTATTTTAATTTTGATAGCTATGATGAAGTAAATTATGATAATAATATTATTCAGGTTAAGGAACAACCAAATTTAGAAGCGAAAGAGTTTTTTTATTTATTAAATATATATTAACAACCATTATGACTAGGAGAGTCTAAATAATCTAACAATAATATGTTACAATATAGTTTCAATTGATTTGTAAGTCTTATGAAAAATAATAGCCCTCATGATAATATTGTACCTAATAATTGGTACAAAATAAAGAAACTACTATCAAAACTTGCTCTATCTACTTAAAAAATTAATGTTTGCATTAATAGGTGCATGTTGTATTACAAATACAAAATAAAAGGGATGATGTGTAAATTCTGTGGAGCATCTTGATATAAAACTACATGACCTAGTAGAAGATGAAGTTCTAAGTAGATTTTTGTGAAAAAAAAAAGTATCATTTATTAATTACTCTTAAATTATAAAGGCTTTATACCTTAATGAGTTCTGCTTAGCAAATACAATGGCATTAGAATAATATAAGATGTGAAGGTATACTTTGTCATCCATCAAATGGAGAAGCATGGATTATTCTAATTTTGCCATGAAACCATGAAATGTTAAACTAGGTTTGTATATAGATAAGTTTACCTTTTATAAGCAATCTATCTCATTGTATTCATATTGGCTTGTAATAATTACTTCTTACAATCTCTTTTTTGAATTTATGCACACATGCTACTCTATTATTTTTTATTACAATCATTCCTAGACTACAAAATTAATAATTATAAATCATTATATATTATTTTATGAATAATTATTATAAATTATTATATGTTTAGTATTTTATAAATAATAAATTTATTTTCAACTAATTAATTATTCTTAATTATAAATTATAAATTGTTATACATTATAAAAGTATGACTTGAAATCTAAAAATTTAGCTTTCATGTGAAGTTGAATTCTTCAACATTCAACATGCTTAAACACATTTAACACTTCAATGTTAGTCACATCACATTGCCATAACAATTTTTTATTTTTAATATTGTTATATCTATATATCTTTTTTCATCTATATCTCCTCCATTTATTCGAGTTATATGTATCTCATTCATTGATTCGAGTTATTTGTTCCTCAATACCATTAGAGTTTTAAATTGATGTATGAGTAAAAACTCTTTCATTTATTATTTCCTCTCACTCAATCATGCATTTGAAAAATATTTTAAATGCATTCAATTTGTAAATGCATGATTTCGAGTGAGGGCAAATAACATGGCAAATGAGTGTTTATTGTTGCTTCATTTTAAAACTCTAATCTCACTATAAAAGCTAATAAGTAGGATGATATGAAGCATCCCTATACTTTATTCTTTAAATTATTTAATAACCTATATTAATTGTACTTTCTTCTTTTTTTCTGTCCTTTTCTTTAAATTATTTAATTATGATGCTTACATAATTGTTTGACAAAAGTTCCTCAAACAACAAGACTATTACGGTTTCAAGAGTTTGAGGTATACTTTAATATTATATGTACGATAAAGTTAATTTTTTTGGTGTTAATTCTTTGATAATTTAAAGAATTATTTTTACAAAAATATTATTGTTGGTGCCTAGAAGAGCACGATAAGGTTTTTGAGACCTTTCTAGGTTAAGTAAGGATTAAATTGAAAGGTTTAGTCAAATATGCACAAAATAAAAATAAAAAAAAAGATTGAATTAAAAAATATATTTGGAACAAATTGTGTACTAGCTAGAATAAGCTATAATTCCAACATAAGTGAGAAGAATAAAAAAAATAAAGCAACCAACTCTAGCTTTAGCCAATCTCTTCATGCTAAAGGCTCTATTCCATCATGGTTGCATTAAGAGATTATGAATAAAGGATTAGCTAGACAAGTAATACCAACTGAGCTTTATTATTTTATCCATTGAAAAAATAATAATTGGGTTGATAAAAAAAATCAAAAGCCACATTTGTAAGTATAATTTTGTATTTAATTTATATCTATCACTATAATACAAATTCACATATATGGAATGTTTATGCAGAATAATTATATCAACCTTAAAGATAGGGAAAGGTAGAACTCTACTTTTCAGCAATAATTATCATCGCAACAATCATTAAAAGAAATAGATATCTAGATCAAAGTTGGAGAAAAAATGACTGAAAAGATGGTTTATGGTCTTAGAAGTATGTCACATCTAATAAATGAAGTTTTGATGTCTGGATTTAGATATAAAGATACTAAGTTTGATACAAAAAATTATTCAAGTATTAGGGAAGCTATATTTCCAAGAAGAATATTACATCTAGATGTTGCGAGTGTATTGTGCAATCTTAACTTGCAATCCGAAGAAAATAAGATAGTTATTTCATCTTTACAAGGCCAAAGTAATACAAATAAGAGTTATTCTAATCCTAACAAATATGGTCAAGATAACCAGGATAATAATCATAACAATTAAAATAAATATTTTTTTTAAATAATCTATATTAAATTTATGTATTTAATTTTTAATTTGTTAAATAATATTATTTTTTATTTTTTTATTATTAGTAAATTGTTCATCATTTTCATTTCTACTTTTTATATTACTGCATCAACTACACTAATGGACATGACCCAATTGTGCTTGCATGTCATGTGTAACATCCAGAAAAAGAAAAGAAAAGAAAAGAGAAAAGAAAAGGGGAAGAAAAGAAAAGCTGAAAATTTTCGAAGGATGAAAATTTTCTAAGTCTGCTAGCTACAGCCTAGCTATAGCGAATGTACCTGTTCGCTATAGCGAGAAATGGGCTAGCTATAGCGAGAGAGCCTTCTTGCTATAGCGAAAATGCTTCTAGCTATAGCGAGTGCGGGCATCCCATACAAAATCCAGGGAGTAGCTCGCCGTAGCGAGAGCTATAGCGAAGGCAAAGGTCTGGGACTTGCACGAGCTCGCCGTAGCGAGGGTTATGGCTCGCTATAGCGAGGGTGAGTCCGGAAAAGCGTGAAAAGAGAGATTTTGACTTTTTAAAGAGTCTAAACTTTCCTTTCTCTTAGAACCGACCTAAGCTTCAACCAAGGAGAGAGAAAAGAGCTGTGGAGAGAGAGAGAGACCTAGAGAAGCAAGGAGATCAAGCAAAGAGGTGAGTAATCTTGAGATTTCCCTAGCTTTTCTCTTTAGCATGTTGTTCTCCTCCTTTTGCTTTCTCTTTCTATGGTTTTAGAAGTTAATATGGGTTAGGTTCAGAAGAGGGAAGTAGGAAAACTACTTTAGAAGGAGGGTAGAACTCATATATCTTCATTTCTTCTTCCTTGCTTTCTTCTTTGAGGGCTTGAAAGAGGAAGGAGAGTGAGTAGAGTTCTAGAGAGAGAATCCCTAGCTTCTTACATGGGTAGTGAGGGTTTACTTCGATGAAGAGCCCCTTTAGCTTTGTAAGTACTTAATCGAGATAAGAGAGTAATTTGATGTTCTTTGTTATGCCTAGACTCAAAGGAAGCAACTCCATCTAATTGTGAGTGTGAAATCAAAGAGGGAGGAGAGAAATCAAAAGGGAAGACTTGTATTATTCGATAAGGTAACTCTCTACTCTTTTCTTGTTGCATTCTTGGATGTGTAATAGTCATTGTATGTTGGTGTATGTGCTTGTATGATGAGATATGCCATTTGATATTGCCTTGATGCATTGGTACCAATATGCTTATGATATGAATTGTGAAAGTTACTCGGGTGAGGTGGTGCCGAAAGTCCCTTGAGACGGGTGAGGTGGAGCCAAAAGTCCCTGAACCAAGGGTGAGGCCGATCCAAAAGTCCCAAAGCTCGGGTGAGGCTAGACCAAAAGTCCCTAGAGCCTATCCTTGGTACTGATATGTTATCATGGCATGAAACACATATGTTGTGTTATTGTGACTTGTGTGCATGCTTGACTAGTTATATGCCTTGATTGCATCTTGAATGAGTATGAGCTATTGAGATTCCCTCGAATCTCACCCCCTTCCCCTCCCATCTTAACATCCAGGTGGAGCTCAAGGAGAGTCAAGTACACCTCATGGAGCCTAGTGAGCATATTTAGGGAAATGTATAGTTTCTTTTGGTTCTTTTGATGTATAAGGTGCCAAAATGAATATGCACCTATTATTTTTGAGTTGTAAATGTGGGAGCACATATAAATATATGTATAGATGATGTATGAATTGTGGAAAGAGCCAAAGTAATGAAAATATAGAAATTAGCCCTTTTGTGGCTTACATGTGCTAGTGTATTATGTTCCGTAGCATAGTGGTTTTGAAATGTATGATATTTTGGATCACTTAGATATTTCATATATGCTATGTTTGTACTATCAAACTTGCCCAAAAGAGGCTAGAGCATGTGGGAGGTCATTTAGACCCATTTTGAACCACATGGGGTGCCAAAACTGCCCATTGGGTGAGCTCCGTCAAAGTATGACCGGATGAGCTCTTCTTGGTATGGAATTTGGCATGCATCTAGAGTCTATTGAGAGCTTCTTGAGAAGCTAAAGTGGGTAATATTTGGAGGTCTAGAGAATATTTTCCGAATTGTTGAAGTTGGGAAAATTTTAATGGTTTGGTCATGGTACTGTGCATTAAGTCCGAAAATGGAACCATATCATTCATAGACCAAATGGTGTCCAATTGTCATGAGATTTTGTGAGCATAAACTAGATATCCACAGTGACTTATACCAACTGGAAGCACCTCAATTGGATGTCTGTAGAGAGAGAAAAGACTTTCTGAAGTTCTGTATCAGCATCAGGGAAGTTTCTGACCTTCGTTACTGTTCCATCTGTTTTCGAGGTCCAAGAGCTCCTGAACTGATCTGAACTTATTTTTCTCCTCTATTTAACATCTGTAGCTTTTCAAATTGGTATAGTTTTCCTAGAGTGGATTTTTTTGGAATTAATTACGAATTTTCAAAGTTCATGACAGTAAACTGCACCAGTATCAGGGACAGCCGGACATCTGTCCTTATTTCGATGTCAAAGATGGTCTAAACGTTGAGATTGTAGTTGGGAGTTATTTTTAGTGTGAATTTAACATCCCAAGATTTCCAGAGAGCTATGATTTGCTTGATTCCCATTTTTCTAGAATTAGTTATGATTTTCCAAAGTTGGAGCCAGAAATCTGACTTATGGGCTCATTTGAGAAATTGCAATTTCTTGGTTTTTGGCTTCATATCCGTGGTTTGTGAGTTGTTTGAGATTATGTACAAGTTGTATACATGATGTTTGAGTAGGGAATGCGAATGATGGGTTCACGAGACTCACGGGACAAAATATGACCGGTTAGACTAAGACTTTAAGTAGTGAAATACCACGGTTTCGGTCATTTTCATGAGAAATCATATGGAATCAAACCTATAGGAAGATGAATTGGAGTTATGTCAGTAAGGTGTTACATCATGCTAATGGAATTAACCAAGACTCTAGTTTGAGAACCATGAATTGAATTTCAAAGATTTTATTTATGCTTTTTTTAAAATTTTTGTATAGATAACATCTCACTTCACCTCACATAGACACACGAAGGCTTCTCAAGATTATCAATTTCCTTCATCTCTCTCACTCTCTTAGTCTCTCTTATTCCTTGATCAACCTCTTCTCTATACAAAACTTAGTGTTTATCTCTACTAATTTTATGTAATTATTTTGATTTTATACTTAAAAGAATTTTTATCTAGATACAATTTTTTTCTTTTAAATTATGTTTTTTTATCTAGATGTCTAGACAAGAAACATCATCAAGTGAAGGTCAATCACAACCCCAAAAAATTCCTTCCTTAATGCACGAAGAGACTAAAGCTTTTGCTCCAAGGATAATCAAAAAATAATTATTGAACTATGTGGTGATGAGTTTCTATTTAATTTTTGTATATTATTTAAAATCATTATAACCTTAATTATTTATAAATTTAATTGATAAATATTTATTTTATATTGATTTAAACCAAATAATGATGAAATTTGATCATGCATAATAAATATTTTTAAAAGTAAATATGAAGAAGTTTGGAATAGTTATAAAAATGTTCCTACATAATATCAAAAGTTACAGTTTGTAGAATTTCAAGTAATTTTTTCTAATGATTTATTAGATTATTATAATATTGTGTATTTATTTATTAATAATTGAAACATCCATTTTTTTATAGAAATATTACTATTGGAATCCTCACGATTACAATTGAATTTATTTAAATTAGAAGAAAAAACTAATTGATTATTTAAGAGATTTAATCAATAATGCTCAAAAATTTGGAAAAGAAGATTCAAAATGAATTGGAGAATCCATTTAGGATGAACTATATAAAAAGTAGGGCAATGAAGAGTTCCAAATCAAGGAGTGAAAAGAAATAGAGTCTCCATCTCTAAGTTCAGGTCATTCAACATATATTTCAATGCTTGAGCACACAAAGAAATTGGTAACTAATTTTTATTTTTCAAAATTTTACTTATTATTTTAAATATATGTTCAACTAGTAATATTTTATTTTGTAGACATGAAAATGGGGGAGAGATCCATCATATTCTAAGATCTTCATTAAGACTCATAAAAAAGGTGGTGTTCAAGTTAACAAAAAAATTTGAAATTGTATATGTAAATTTCTTTTTATATCAAATTTATGTTATTATAATTTATGATTTTGACACTTTTTATTCACTTTCAAAATAAATACACTAAAGAAAAAATGGTAGAAAGTAAAGGAGAAAGCATATCATAAATAAATTTATGGATGAAGGCTTTGGGAGAAAAGAAAAAAGGCTTTGTGTATGATATAAAAAGTATATCACATAATATATTTGAAAATTCAATTTCTAGATACTCCCACTCTCAAGCCCGAGCATTATATGTAAGAAATGATAAGAAAAGAATTTTTGACTTATTCAACATAGACTTATAATGTTAAACTTGAACTGAAAAAAAAAATTGAAACACTTACATAACAATTAATTTTTTTCCAATAACACCAAAGTTAAGATAATGCTTGCCCAAGATTAAATATAAGCTATATATGTCTCATGTCAATAGAGATAATGTGAAAAAGGAAGAAGAGGAAAAGTAATTATTAATTTTTTTATGTTATTTAATTTATGTTGTTTTATTTATACTAAATTATCTTATATTAGAATCTTTTTATTCTTGTTTTATTTATATTTAATATTTTCACTCATAAAATTATATATTATATATTCAATTAATAAAGTTAATCATATATATATACACTCCTTTTAGTCTTATATATAAAAAACTTTTTTCAGATTTGATTTGGTTTAAAATATAAGAAACAAACTATTAATATATGGTATATTAATTATAACATTCCAATTATGCCTTCATTAAATGAGTCCTTCAAATTATAAGTAGCAGCTGTCATTAATTTCAAGGAGAAATTGCACATATTAAATAGGGGTATTTTTTAGAAATAATTTTTATTTAGGATAAAATTAAGAAGATTAATTACTTTTAGCCAACTTTTTTAATTCTCATGAGTTAGTTATTTGTTTCTTATATATGAGACCGGATAAAGTATTAAGTTAAAGTATAACATCATCATCCCATGAAATTTTACCAAAAAAATAAAAAATGAATGGCACGTAAAAAAAGAGAAAAGGGAGTGAAATTCATTTAAGCCCACCAAATTGCCAAATGTTTTTCTTCTCCTTTCTATATAAATCTCTTCTCTCTCAATTTATCTGTTCAACTTTTCAACTTGTTCAAGCCTTGTTTCATCTATTCATCTTTTATAGTCATTCAAGCCTATGTCATTTTTCTCTTCTAGTTTTGCTCTTCATTTTCTCTTTATTTAAATTCTTATCTTTCTTTGTTTATCTCTCTTCTCTTCAATTTATTTTTTCTTTTTGTGTTACTGATCTCATTTTTTTGGCAAGCAAAAATTTTTAGATTTGGTTGAAATATTCTTATTTAGGTTTTGATTTTATTTCTAACATTAGATTGGAATCTATTTATAATGTGGATAGAAATTAGTTTTGATCATTACTTTACTTGGTTTTCTTTACAGCTCTTTCTGTTCTTGTCATGTAGAAACCTGTTTTGATTATTATTGTATTTGGGATTTATTTCCAAATCTAGTTTTATTTTTTTTTTCTTATATGGTTTACATAAAAAGAAGTGAACTAGAGGAATATGAAAAATGAATAATAGATACCAAAAAACCCAAAATGCAAAACATGAAGTATGTGAGAAAATGCATAATAATAGTATACAGATAAACTAAAATAAATATAACAGATTATTATTAATTAAAAAAATTATTAGATTAATTAGTATATTAAAAAAATATTTTAAGTATTAAAAAGGATTTGAAAAAAAAAGACCACAAATCATTATTAATGACAAAATAAATAATTCTAAACAAAACATTCATCAGACACATGTCTCACTAATGTTTTGTTAGAAACATTTTGGACAAAAGTTTGATTGGGCACATGGCTAACCAATATTTGTCAATATGTTATACCATAATTTTTGTAAAAAATTATAATTTTATTTTTAAATAAATAAATAAATTTTAATTAATTTTATTTTTAAAAAATTTGTTTATCATTTATATCAATTTTTATTAATATTATTTATTTATTAATTTTTATTATTTGAATTTTTTCAACATTATTAGTTAATTATTTATTACATATCAAATATAATTTGGATTTGTAAATTTGAAAGTTGCAATGATAAGCACTAATGTGATGGCAGAGAGAGAGAGAGAGAGAGAGAGAGAGAGAGAGAGAGAGAGAGAGGCAAAGTGCATTGTATGCCTATTGAATTATAGTCAAAATAAAATACTGATAATACAAAAATTGACGAATTGTCCAACTAAATTTTTAGTGAACATTCTTAGATTTTTTATTAAAATTATTAGTTTACTGACTGAAAGTTCAATCAGTTGATAAACTCAGATTTTATTACAATGTAGTGCAATTCTTGGTCTCAGAGAGGGGAGTGCATATTTTGAAATAGATTGGGGCTTGATGTGTATATAATTTACTCTTCCATTTTTTTTCCTTAATAGAAAGGTCATTTTTGCTAATAGAGGTTTTATCTTTGAAAAATTAGATTGAAAAAAGTGTGATCTTTAAGAGACTAAATTGAAAGCTTTATCTTTAAATGATTAAATTAAGAAAAAATATTTTTCAAATTAAATCACTCATTTACTTAAAAATGTATTTAGGCATGCACTTCGCTAAATATAGGCATAACTTATGTTGTAAAACAATTATTAATTAGTAATAATTTTTATTTTTTCCTTTTTTCTTTTATTTTTACCAATTATAATATATTGAGAGAAAAGGAAAGTGTGAAAATAAAATAACCCATAAATAGTGGATGACTTGGAAAAGAAAAATTCAATGTACAATGAAGAATTAAAAGAGAATCATATCAAGGCCATATGGTTTTTAAAAGGATTATATTTAAATATAATTCTTTATATCTTTACTATTAGATTCTTTAACTAAAATATAATAAGTATATGATTAAAATATAACAAATATAAAGTTTAATTAGAAAAATATATATTTATCAACAAAAGCTATAAATTTGTTATGTTATTATTAAAAAAGTATACATTTATCATATTTTAAATAAAAAATTAAATAACAAAGATATAAAGAATTGTATAAAAGATTTTTTTTTCTTTTTAAAAAGATTAAGAAATGGCTACTCCTCTCGTGTAAAGAGAAACAAATCAAATCAATGTGCGGATTGCCTAGCCAACTAATTAGATTAGGATTGGTGTAGTTTCCTTCTGTTTTTGTTTGCAAAAATTCCATTTAAGGGCGTTAATTTCATTAAAAATAATATTAAAGGATTTTAAAAGCCATTTTTAAAAAAAAAATTAAAAGAAAAAGTTACACTAGTGCTTTTCAAAGCTGTCATGCATGCAATTATAACCTGGTTTTTCTCTTGTTATAAGAGTGTTTTGAATTTGTTACTACTCTTAGATAAAAAGACCCCTGTAAGATCGGAAAAACCAAGTTGTATTTTTAGGGGGCTTGAGTTATATTTTTTAGAAGTATCAATGATAATTTTTCCTTTTGGTCGCTCAAAAAAATTTTGGTTTTCAAGGATTTTTAATGTCATTTTTATAAAATTAAGGTCCTTAAGTGAAATTATTTTATTTTATTTTGTTTTTGTTTTTGTTTTGGTTTTGGTTTCTGTTTGGGCTCAATTTGGCCTCTCGTCGTAGGAAGAAGAAAGAAAAAACCTTGTAACGGTTGCTAAGTGTCAACATGCACGGCAACAACGCAGCATAACACATAACACGTTGCGTTTTGCGTAGGAAGAAAGCTTAACCTTAGTGTAACTGAAGCCCACTAACCCCTCTCAGAAGGATATTAAGGTCATAAGAACTATGGACGATCCAAATTTGAATGGACAAACGTAGCTCAACACCATTTCTATCAAGCATTATATCTGATTGATTTGGTACTTTCCTCTTTCTCTGTGTGTTTTCTCTCTCAATCCTTCACTCCATAATTCTAATTAACCTATTTTCATGAGATGAAAGGGTGGGGGAAATTTACTTTGCTGAGAAAAAATCAATCTTTTATTGGGGCCAACAAGGGAAAAAAACTATTGAAGAAGTGAAAATTAAGAAAAAAGAATTAGGGTAAGGGGAGTGAATGAATTTGTTAGTATGGAATTTTTTTTTCTTTTGAAAACATCTACATTGTCAGTTGATTTCGCCGCTGGATATATCACATTGATTGAGATAGAATTTTATTTAAAAATAGTTATATTTAGAAAAACATTTATTTTTTTTTCTAAATCATTCTTCATGATGGCGAAGGAAACCAGGAAAAAAAAAAAGAAAGTTGATTGAATATAATTATTTTCTATACATGCAAGTTATTTATGTGTGACTATTTAGTGTGAATGCAAAAAAAAAAATGTCAATTTTATAATCGTGCAGTTGAAGGGGGAAAGCAGATCAGATTGTGTATGAAAATCAAAGAAAGGTAAAATTGATCTTCATAAGAGAGAAAAAATCTTAATTGAATTTTCGGCGCACCAAGGTATTCACTCTTTCCTTCTCTTTATCCATTCTATACTTTAATTTTAATGTGAATATGATAGTAATTCCTTTGTTGTGGCTTAACATGTGTGAATTTATGGGCATTTAAGTGAAAAAATTTCATATAATTATGAAAGGAGGATGAAGGATGGTGATCTTCCCTTGCTATAATTCCCATGTCAATTGAAAATTATCTTTTTTAGTAAATATTGGGATATTTTAAAAAAAATTTCTGGTGATGCCTAGTCTTGATTCCCCATATTATTAAGAAAATGAAGTTCTCCTCTCTTCTTTGTTTGGTTTTTTTTTTTCTATTGATACAGTTGCACAAGAAATTGTCTATTTTGTTTATTTTCAGAATAAGTCTCTCTCTTCTTTATTACACAAGAAAAAATATATATAAAATTTTGCTTCTATTTATTTATTTTTTCAAATGTTGAATCTCCTCTCTTATACAAGTGAATTTACTATTAGTGTAACTAATTGAAAGAAATCTCAAATAGATCTTTAAAAGTTATATGATTAGACCAATCAATTTGTTGAATATGAGGATATAAAATGGTCATAACAAATAACTTACAAAATGAAGACTTTTAATCTTTGACCCCATAAAAGTAGTTTTAGAAAGCCAAGAAGCAATCTTAGACAAAACTAAATATTGTAATTTCATTGTTTTGGATGACAGGTGCGTTTGCTTGATGTTGGTGAATCTTTTTTTTCATAATTTTGATCATTATCAATTAGTTTTTGTATCTATCCATGCACATCTTTCTATCTTTAATTAATATTTATTCATTTTTTTAAAAAATAAAAGATTACATATCAAATTAATTGAGTGATTAAAAGGGTACATCCTCTGTAATGGGAGGGGACATAGCACTGTTTGCTGTGCCCCCAAACAGGAAGCCCATTTTTTTTTTTTTTAAATATCTCTTGCTGTGACAAAACATTGTTGTCATAATAGAGAATTTTTAGGATTTAAAAGATATTCGAGTTGAAATGATTTTTTGGCCGAAAAAAAATTAATGGAGGCTACAGTGTGGACCTGTTAAGGGATGAACTTAATTTGTTGGTTATGAAAGAAGATTCAAGGTGTTGAGAGTAATTGAAAAGAAGAGTACAGGCAAAGATTTAACTTTCGACATAATGTTAACTTAAATCTTAAAACATTTAATTGTTCTGTGAACTGTCAACTTGTAAACCAATTAAGGTTAATTTTGTTAGTGCATGGCTGGAAATATATTTTCTCAGGTTATAGTCTTTCATTGGGATGACTGCCTCTGCATTACATGTGATTATGATCTTCAGAAAGAAATAAATAGAGAACTTTTAAATGGCCATTTTATAGTGACCACTAAAATCTTTAGTCACAGTATTTTTGCGACGGCAGCTTGTCATCACTGGGTTGCCACAAATAGAGGTTTGTGTTGGGTGGTCTTGGATCTTAACTAACGCATCAAAAACCTATTCCTACGTACCTATTGAAGAAAATGATGCATCCCACTCCGGACATTGTCAACTAGGACTTGATACATGAGTTTAGAGCTACATGATACATGGATGTAAGGATCTTCTAGAATTTGTTATTGTAAACTTTTTAATTATAAAATTTAAGGAGAGAATGGCAGAGTGAAAGTATATGTGAAATTCACTTTCTCTTTTTTCTTCCTTTAAAAATTAGAAAAATTTTACATTAAAAAACTTTAAAAGATCCACAATTGATACATAGAAGGTAAGGGATTTGGAGCACATTATGTTACATATTCTATAAGAACTAGGAAGTATATATACCAAGTGCAAATATGAAACAAATAAACACCTCAAGTCAAAATTTGAACGTTATAACCCATGACTAGCCAAATTATGCATACATATATTAGTTATCAATAGTCAAGAGTAAACTATATTTATTTGCTTTAATTAAGGTTTGTTTTAGGAGAAACTATGTATAACTCTCGTGGATTATAATTTAATTACAACTTTATTACTTAAACTTTAAAACATAATACTTTACTCACCTAAATTATCACAAAAAGTATGAACATTATATATTTTTCAAAACTAATATTTAAAAAGTTACGTAATTATCATGTGATACATCTTTCCTTATTTTTCCTTTGACACAATTCCTAACCTACATTTCCTCCAAAATTTCAATTTATGAGACATTTCTCTTAACTAGTTACATTTTCACCTTTTATGATAGTGTAGGAGAATAGAGGGTTAAGTTTTAAAAGTTTGAGTAACAAAATTATAATTAAGCTATAGTTACGGAAATTTGTAAGTAGTTTCTCTTTGTTTTACGATATTCCAAGAATGACCTTATTTTCAACATCATGTTATCAGAATTTCATGTAATTCGTTGCCAGTTCTTTTCTCTACCTGTATTTGAACAATAAAAATCGAAATAAATGGAGGGGGTGTTATTTTCTTTTTCACTTCAGTTCTTCATTCACCCTTCACCTTTAACAGCACTTTTCCTCCAAACCCCCATATACATTGCAAATCTCGATCATATATTTTGTTTTCTTTATGTTATGTAAATGAAAAGTTATGGATCTGAGCATAATGCAATTCTTGTGAAAGTATATAGGATGCAGACTGTTTAAGTCGGAAATGGATCCCCTTATGTTAGGAATTCCTCATGTTGCTCATGTCTTTCACAAATTTAATTTTTTTTTTTTATTTTTTTTTTGTTTTGGAGGGAATAGATCCTCTCATTAGAGAGGACATGAGAGAACATGAGCATCCCCAACATGAGGGGATCCAAATCCGTTCAAGTCCTTATATGAAGTAGACATCTCTATATATAGGGTCTTTCGCAATGTGCACAATGTGTTTAGGAAAACTTCCTCCTTCAAATTTTTATATTTAGAGAATTTAAAATTATAAAAGATGAAGAACTTTTTTAGAAAAATTTAAAAATCAATTGAGAATTCTTTCGTTATTTTTTCCTCCTTAGTAATTAGTTTAGATATTTAAATGTAGCCTTTCCTTTTCTTTTGGAATGAATTACATAAATATTTGTTAAGTTTTATTGAAATTATATGAATTTTTCTTTTATTTTCAAAATATAGTCAAATCTTTCCTGAAACAAAAATTTACCCTACACTTTAGTTTAATTTTAAATATTTTAATTAAAATATCCTCAATTAACATAAATACATATTTGTTTTAAACAAAAAAAATTAAATGAAAGATATTTTGATACAAAATTTAAAATTAAACTAAAGTGTAAGATAACTTTTTATTTTAGAAGAGATTTATATATTTTTTGAAAATATAAAAAAATTTATATAATTTTAATAAAATTTAAAAAAAGTATATGTAATTTATTCTTTCTTTCATTATCACACCAGGTCACCTACACATTTAAGGAGCTTGAGTTAACATTCCAAACCACTGTTTACTAAAAAAGGGTTAGTCGACAAAGACATGCAGAGCCCTGAATTATAAGAATCCAAGTTCAAAATTAAGTGTGGACTCTTTCACTATCCCTTTATATTTGTTTGATCATATCCCCTTTCTATTTTTTACCCCCAATTGTCACTATATCTGAGTGCGTTCGACTGTAGGCAAAATATAGTTCTTAAACACAAAAGCACATATTTCACATGACAATCACGCAAACTTTGTTGATGAAAAAGAAAAAAGCAATTATATATTTTGTTTTTAAAAAATTACAAAATTTATAATTTGGTCCTCTAAAGTATGAGCTTCTGAATTTCATCCTCTAATCATTTTTCTCAAACAATTTAGTCTCTCTATTTATTAAACTGATGTGAATATAATTGAATTGTTGACCTGACTTAACAAAATGCTTATATAACTGCTATATAATGAAATTGTTATACTTAATGCCCAAAAAATTGCCTAAAATTTATGAATCTGTGATTATAATGCTTCATGTTATACTTTTTTAGACACTAAGAAGAACTAAATTGATTTAAAAAAAAATATTAGGCTAGATCTGTGACCATTAAATTCATATTAATTTAACAAACAAAAGGACTAAATTGATTGAGAAAAATTATTAGAGGGTGAAATCGAGGAATTTGCATTCTAAAAAATAAATAAAAATTTTATAATGTTTTAAGGAAAAAAAAATGTAATTTACAAGAAAAAAAAAAAGAGAATAATAGAACAAACGCCAAGAGGGGTTAGGTTTAAATAATTCTGAAGACGACAGGGTCACCATGTCAAGTTGTCAACGACTCTCTTCGATAACATACACACCGTTTCGCCCTCGTTCGCACTGACATCTCTTTCGCAGCAGTACCCACACCACACAAAAGCTATACGCTCTTTGTCTTTTGAGCCTCGAACAGATCAATAACTCCTCACTCCCATTGTACAAATCGAACAAGACACACGTCCACCCCTCCAAATCCAAAAATCCCACCTTTTTTTCTTCTTCTTCTTCTTTCCTCGTTTGACATCCTTTTACAGCACGGGATTCTGAGGAATTCTTGAACCCTTAGTCTTTGTTGGTCATGGCTGCTAAGTTTCTTGTGATTCTCTGGGGCTCTTCGTCCACAATGACGGAAACTGTCATGGTTTCTTGCTTGTTTGCGACATGCACCATGCGAGTACGTGAGTAAGGAGGTGTTTTGTGTGTTTGTTATGTGTTTGTCGTTGTCAGAGACAGAGACAGCGGAGGAGAGAAAGAAGATCATGACAACGACAGGAGGCCAAACGGTGAAGGTCAGGAGAACGAAGCTCGCGTCATGCTTGACGTGTCCTTTGTGTGATAAATTCTTCAGAGATGCCACCACTATATCAGAATGCTTGCACACCTGTGAGTTCTTCTTCTTCTTCTCTCTCTCTACCTCTCTGTTTCTCATGCTCTGTTTCCACAATAAATTCTGATCTTTCCATCAAAATTTATTTTTCACCTTGTGTATCTTTCCTGATTCTTGATTATCTTTTTCTCTGGTGACGTTTGGTACGTGAAAATTTTGGTTTTTCAAACACTGGAAAATACTTTGTTTTAGAATGTTTGGGCTTAACAAATAGAGAAGTTCTAAAATTCATGAGTTACAAAAGTATTAAAGCATCGATTTTTTTTTTATTATATCTGATGCTGAAAACTTCTATGTATAGATTTCAAAGTGCATGGGAGACTAAAATACCAATGTACCAAACGCCACTGATACTGATTCTTGATACTGTTATCTTTGGCCTGATTATCTTTTAAGTTTTAATTTGTTTCTTCTGACATCTTGGTAGACTTCATTGGAACTCTTTCTGGCACTTTCTGGCATTAAGCATTGCGTGCAAGTAATTAATCTAAAGTCAGCTATAACTTTTTGTTATTTATGCATAATGTGATAACCGGTAAATTTAAAGTGGTATCCCACATCGTTTACCAAAACGTACTTTTCTCTGCATGACAAGTCTTTATGTCAGTTTCTTTCACTTCATTTTGTCCAAAAAGTACTTTCATGTTTCAATAGAATTGCCAATTTTCACCTATGGAGCTGCTTCCACGCAGCATATTCTCGTCCAAGTTTTGTGGCTGAACTAAAATGAAGCTGTTGATTGAATTTTAAAATAGACCTGGTTAAAATTAATCAGGACGACATATGTATATATCTTTAACAATCAGCGTACGTCTATATGTTTGTGTGTGTGTAGGTTTCAATGTAGCTTGTTCATAACTGTCTTCTTTGTAATTGATGATTAACTTTTAGTTTGTACGGGATTCATGTTCTTCAGGAAAAGCATAATTGATGAGCCTCCGAGATTATAACTTTTGGAAATTCCTTTTTTACTTTCTTTTTCTTGTTGTTTCTGTTATTGCTGCTTCTGATCCTGCATTTCATGAGCCTGTGCTTGTGCTAGGGTATTGGTAGAAACTTGATCTCGACCTCGTTCCTCTTTGCTTTCTCTGTAATGTTAAATGAATATGTGATAGGTATTTTGCTTCATTGCAAGTTGGAATATTACTATGTGCAGCTAGCTAAATTCCAAATTCAATTACAGTTTGCAGGGAATGCATACGTAAGAAGCTAAGAGATGAGTATTTAAAGCACTGTCCAGTATGCAAAGTAAACTTGGGTTGTGCTCCACTGGACAAACTAAGGTAGTCAACATGAACATAACTCCTCTTTTGGTAATGACAGCAGCTTAGTCTATTAGTCTCTCTGCTGTAGCAATTGCTCTAGGATCACATTATTGTACTATTCTGATTTAGTATCTGTCATCCTATGAATATGCAGATATCACAGCTTTAAGAGAAGTTGCTATGTTAGCTTATTTACAAGTAAATGACTAATGGATATGTTAGTAGAATCACTTGACTTCCAATGTATAATTATGCAGTGATATGGTCAATTAATGTTTATGCAAATGAACAACTTACATCAAAATTGTGCTGATTTAGAAATCTGGAGATTGTGGAACCTAAAATGTCTGCCTCACCCCTCCTCTAACCAACCCTTTTCTAATTGTTAGTTTGCATCAAGTGTTATGGTGGACCTGCTAGTGAAGTAAATTAGGATAAAAACTCAGATTTACAGAGTTGAATCCAAACAAATCAAATTTCATCCCAAAAAAAAAAAAAAAACAAATAATTCAGTGTCAAACTGTCAATGTTATAGCTGTATGTTCCCATCTTTCACTTAAATTTGAGGTTTTACCATATTTTAACTAAAGAAGTTCTATCTATTGTACATTCTACCCCTCTTATTTCCAATGCGATTCATATGTGGTATCATTAGTCCCATTGGCCTAATCCGACATTTTTGTTCTCTCAAACTTCTTTCTTCCTATTGTTTTACATGGCATTTTGCTGATTTCTCCACCCTCTTTCCAATCTACAGGGCAGATCACAGTCTGCAAGATTTGAGGGAGAAACTTTTCCCTCATGAGGAAGAAAGTGCTAAGGCACCTGACAGTGTGCCTTCATTTCCGTTGCCAACCAAAAGAAAGGAGAGATCTCTCTCTTCATTAGGTGCCAATCCAACTAAACTATCAAGCCATTCTAGTATAGTTGCAAGAAGGGCGAAAACTGCTGCAAAAAGAGTTTTCGCTGGAAAAGAATCTGCTCGCTCTACTGTTCAAACCGATAAAAGATCAGATGATAAGAAAGATGAAAGACACGGTGAGGTAGAAATTTTGGAAGATATTCCTAGAAATTTATCAGGAGCAAAAGCTGCAGCAAGGAAAAAATTCATTCCAAGAGAATACACTCCCTCTACTAGTCAACCTCACCAATCAGCAGGAGATAATAAGAAAGACCAGCAGCACTGTGAGCTTGAAACAGAAAATGTAATCAGTGGAGTTAAGGTAAAGAAAACAGAGCTTTCGTTGTCCTCTCTTATTTTTCTTGCTCTCCTGTGCATTCCATAGTACACCAACTTTGTTGTAATCTTTTTCCTTGCATTTTGTTCAGGACAAAACTCAAGTATAGGTTTTAGATGTTTGATATTATATACTACAGTAAAAACATGATAAATGGATGTTTTTAACAACTTAATACCATACAATTGGATCTTTTGAAAAATTTCATTCACGTGTAATTTTTTATTGAAAAATTTGATAGCAAACACTTAGAAAACTTTACGTAAGTCTAGTCCTTTTGTTTAATAAAGATTTTTACATCTCTGCTTTGATACATGACTATTTCCTGTCCAATTATGTATTATAATCAGCAGAATTCCCTAGAACCAGATTTGAGCCAACAAAAAGTGCCCAATGAAACTTCTGAGAAAAATGCTGAGTTACGGAAAGGAAAAACTGGTATGTGGGAGCCCTTAAATTACCTGATGGAAGCTGCGCGAAAAGCGAAGTCTACTGTGTCCACCAATATGCAAGAAAATGCTGACATTCCAATGCCTATTGAATCTTGCGACAATGACTCCCATGCGCCTACAGTCGAAGTTAAAAGTGGTAACAAAATTAAAGCAGCTGGTGATCAAAATGAGGCAACTCCGGTACAAGCTGATCCCGTCAAAACTAAGAGGTTGAGGAGCAGCCAACAAAGAAGAGTCAAATTCGCTCAGGATTTAAATGTTCCAGCACAACCTGTGACTGCTTCAGGCAGTAAAAGCAACGAAAGATTCAGTCCAATATGGTTCTCTTTAGTTGCTTCTGAAGAGAAGTGAGATTACATTTCATGGAACTTTAAATATTTATCTCTTGAAATTAATTTAGCATTCAAGTGTTGAGTATCTGAGATTTGAATCACTGGTTCCAGGGAAGTAGGTGCACGATTGCCACAGATACCTTCCTGCTATCTGAGGATCAAGTGAGTTTTATTGTCCCTCTTCTCTTTGCTTTCCTTCTCAGTATTTGGACTAAAATGTCATGACATATTTGTTTTTCTGCTTGATGCTTCTATAGTAAAGAGCAGAACTTGTATATCTAATTTAATGTTCTCCAAATAATGCCATCAAGCGATTTTTGTCCTCGATATGTGCTAGTGTGTATGTCCTATATTCTAATGTGTAAAAGAAAAGTTGGTGATTCTCACCACAAACAAGACCCTTTGCATTTGTATAATTTTCCTTATTGTTTATTTAGGATGCATTTAATGTTAATATTTCTCTAACATTTCATATTTCAGGTAAATCTTTGTACTGTTTTTATTTTTTAAATTTTTTATGAACGACATACTGATCTCATTTGTCTAGGAAATCAATGCATTTAAATTGTACTACTTTAGAAAATCTGGTTATAAAACCTCAGTATTATTTGGAGCTCATATTTGAACAGTCTTTGATTAATTGGTATTCCAAAGTTCATAATCATTGGTCTGAAAAATTAATTCATCATAAGCATCGTGTGTGTGAAAAATCTTGGGTGCTATTTAGTACAAAATTATATATGTTAGACAAAGCTGAATGTCCATAGTTGCGCAAGTTCTGATAAATAGAGGGGGAACAAAATAATTAGTTAACATAATATTGATTTTATAAAAAATTAGTATGTGAGCCCCGAGCAAATTGTTACGTCCCACATCGGTTGGACCTGAGGAGGTGAAGGGGCTTATAAGCGGGTGCGCTGCACACCCCATCAGCCTGGCTTTTGGGGAGAGGGTAATGGCCCCGTGACAAAGTGGTATCAGAGCCTGCCTCGGTTTGACCCAGGGGGGCCCCACCGGTGGGCCACCCGTGACGAGGACGTCACGGATTGGCCGGGAGAGCGTGTTACGTCCCACATCGGTTGGACCTGAGGAGGTGAAGGGGCTTATAAGCGGGTGCGCTGCACACCCCATCAGCCTGGCTTTTGGGGAGAGGGTAATGGCCCCGTGACAAAATGCACGGAGACCGAAAAAGATAGAGAAAAATTAAATAATAAAAATGCAGTAGAAAGAACAGAAAAAAATATTATTATATTGATAAACAGTTTAGAAATCGTAAAACAGTGCCAAAAAAATTTCTTTATATATATATATATAATAGATAATTGATAACAGATTGTGATGCAAATCTTCTATTGTGAAGGTGGGTTTTCCCAATGCCATAAATTGGAAGCACTATATAAGACCGAAGAGTTTCCCCGTTGAGATCTTGTGGACTGAACTATTTCAAAACTATGATTTCTTACTGAAGTTCCCTCTTCCCTTGACCTCAAGAGCATGTATCGTTAGCTTTGTGGGTCTTAATTTAATTAGTGAAAAGGCCTTGGATTCTGGTGTGCCATTGAAATAGAGCGTCCTCCGTTCTTACATTTTGATATTGGAGAAATATGGTGCCATATTGAAAGTTGCGCTATTCCTGTTCATGTCATGATGAGCTATACATACAACGGGTCTAGTTGGATTGCTTGATAAGCCATATATAGATAGTGGGAAGTGGATATCTGCTATTAGAATTTTCATTTTATGTTGTTGGGAGAATAGGAGAGAGGTAGAGTATATTTTGATTCTTTTTTTTAATTAAATTTATTTATCTTATTTTTCCTTTAATTTCTTTTAATTATAACAATAGCAAACAACAAATGATCTACTTTCATAGACAATGACTTTGAATACCAAAGAAATTATCCCTATCAATTATCATTATTCAAGATTTTAATTATTTTGTCCTTTTTCTAGTTAATTTCAACATGGGGAATGTTACATTTAAACTCTTACATTTTAGCAATGTGTTTGTTTTTAAATAATAAAAATGTGTCTCATCATAAGTAACAAAGTTTGACATGATATTTTTATTATCGAGGTTAATAAATAAAAAATAACTATAATAGTGTAAATCTTAAAAAGTGACCACTAGAAGGATATTTTTCGATTTTTAAAATTGATAAGAATGTTTGTAGATAATTTGAAGTTAAAGAGAGTATCTATATATTTTTTTTCTTTTCAATTTTTTTAACTACACGAGCATATATATATATATATATATATACCTGACAATTTTCACTAACTAATCTTCAAGTGATAACAGGGACGACAGTTTACCTGTTTCATTCATCAAAAAGTATATCATGAAGAAGCTTGATCTTGCAAGCGAAGCTGAGGTAACTCCACTTTGTGTCATTAGCAATTCTAAAGCCTCATTATCGCCATTTCTCAGAAGCTAATTGGTTGTTTTGAATATAACTGTTGAAGGTGGAAATCTCATTACGAGGTGAGCCAGTTTTATCTTCTCTGCAACTGAAGAACTTAGTAGACATGTGGTTAGAGACACTGCCAAAGTCTGAGACGATACATTCGTTTGTTGGCAGCTCAGCAAAAGATTTTGTCATGGTTCTTTCATATGGTCGAAAGGCTCCCTAGATTACCCCTAACGTTTGCAACATTTCTAAAGAAACTTAACAATTATACTGTTTAGTGGCATACATTTGCACGTTTGATGGATGCTACGTGGCATGCTAATGGTTTTCATATATTTGACTAAAAGCGATGAAGGCAAAAACTCTATTTTCATCCCTGAACATAATTCAATTTGGTCTTTTGCTTGGAAATTTTTTGCATAGTAAATTATGTCTTTGTTTATTTCTCTCTCTCTCTCTGTCTCTCTTTAAAAACTATCCCCCCTCCCCTCTCTCCCCTTCATTTGCATCTGAATCCGCCAAGGGTCAAAGGAAACACCTCCAATTGTTCTCTCGGATTATGAAGATTCTGTGCAGACAAACAGACCTGTGTCCATCACGTTCATGGAACACAAACAAGTAGTGAGTGAGCTTAAAGCATTACTATGTAGGCCATGGCATATATTTGTAGACTTGAAAAAACAATGAGTAAATTAATAATTAGTTTTTGAAAATTTACCATTTTCTTAATGTGATCCTTTAAAGATAAAGTTCTTCAATTTGTCCAGGAAAGATTACTTTCTTCTCAATTTAATCTTCCAATTATAAAAGCATCTAAATTTAATCTCCTAAACATATTCTCCCAATCATAATGTCTACTCCACAAAATAGTTGTGGGCTCTCTGATACAAAAATGGCATCGTTTTAAGGGTTGAAGATATTTAGGCAAGTTTATACCATTAGCTAAAAGCCACATGGAATCCTATTTTTGCCTCACGAAAGGATCATTTGATTGGGGGGAAATGTGTAGGGAACTAAATTGATAGACTTGATTTTTGGATAATTAAATTGAGAGAAAAGTGATATTTCAAAAACTATCATGGATACAAGCTAGCAAGTACATGATTTGTTTAAGTAATAAATTGTATTTAAGGAGTATGGATGTCAATCTCACAAGGAAAGGTATTGCCCTATTCTAGATTTTCCAAAATATTTTCTTATGTACAAGCTAATTATAAGTATTAATAATATTTACAATTAGTATCCTAGATTTTTCTAGTATGAATATTTACAATTAATAATATTTACAAGTATGAATATTATCAAGCTACAAAACTATTCTCTGTCTAAATATCAAGTGGTACTTGTAATATCTTTAGGTATTTATCATGTAATTTCTCCATCTGGATGTCCTTACAATCAAGATTCAATTAATTAAATTTTACTCATGACAATCAAACAACATCTAAGTCTCAATTCTTCATTTGGATGTCACTAAACACTCATGATTATTTAATATCACAAGAAATTAATCAAAGATATTAGACACATAAAACATACCCACAAGATAGAATGAAGAATCAACATGTCCTTGAATTAGAGAAATCGAAATAACAAAGTTAGCATAATTCTACAAACATAACAACACAAATTTCCTAATTAACATTGAACACAATCATTGACATACACCAAGTCTAACTCTTTACACAAATCATCTTGGTGATACTAAACAATTCATAGCATTTAAAACAATTAGGAATAACAACTTAGAAAGTTGACATAGTAGCTAAAACTAAGAAGAAGAAAGATTAAAATTAAACAAGACGACAACAAGAAAAATGATGAAAAGACATATCTTTAGCAAATACTAGAGAGATTTACAGAGAAAGGACACTTCTAAGTAGATAAATCGAGCCTGGCCAAACCCTCTTCTTCCATTCTCCTTCGAGCTTAGTCCAACCTTCCATGAGGGCTCTAAATGGGATGATTGACTATTTAATCTAAAGGTTTCATGAAGGCTTGAAAGTGTTTGGGAACTAAAATAGGATAGAGGAAAGGTTGAATTTGATGTAATATCTTAAAAATTTTAACTTCCAATTAGGTTCTAAATACTTAAAAATGAAACATGAAAATAAAAATAACACTTATTAATATTAAATAAATTATTTTTGAATAGAAAATGAGATTAAGTGACTTTAGAATAATTGTAGAAGTTGAAGAATTTTTTTTTTTTGCATGCATGTCTCCCATGGGCTGTCCAGATTAATCTGGATGGCTCATATTCTTTAATTTTTTTAAAGTTTTGATAATTTTTTAATTTTAAAAGATGTAGAATATAAAATTAAAATAATTTTTCAATTGCAAATTTTATGAAAAAATAATGATTTAAATTAAAAATAAAAAGCTTAAAATCTGAACTGTTTAAATCAAATTTAGACGATCCAAATGGGATGTGCACATTAAGTGTAAAGAAATGGGATACATTTGTTTTAGAGACCTTTTCAATTATCTTAAGGATTTAATTGAAGCACATCAAACATTTCTAAGGCAAAAATGCAATTTTAGTAAAAAATATTAAAATATTCCTTACTCATTTTTTTTTATCTTCACTCTTTGGAGCCCCATTTTATGTTGTTTTCTTGGTAAAGCACAATCCTTTTTCTACCAAAACAGAGCAATGTCTTCTTTCTTTGAAGTGCAGTGGGTTCTATGGCTTGTTCAGTTGCGTGTCCGTCATTCACCACTCCCATACTATCATTATCTCCATTTTTGATGAGTTGAGTACTATCACCATCCCTCCAATTTTTTTCTCCTCTTTATTTTGTTGTTTCAATTGTGTTTGTGGGGTGTTTTATGGAGGATGATTTTCTCCTCCTCTCTTTACCTTCCTCTTTCCATTTTTGACTTTTTAATCCTTGCTTGAAGGTTGATCAATGTTACAATTCTTCTCCTCTAGTGTATGGCTGTAGGTGAGCTCTAAATTGGGGGTTTCGTGATAGGTGCCTTTAAAGTGTGAATTAACATTCTCAATTTCTTCCTTCAAGCTCTATAACCAATTTAATTTATAAAAGCTTATTATAAAACACCTAAGCCTAGAGTTAGTAGTTGTGATAGAAAACTTAGATCAGGATTAGTGTTTTAGGTGTTAAAGAATATAATTAGTTAACTTGATAAATATAGAGAAAAATTGAGCAGGTAGAATGACACTTTTTTTGTTGTGTATAACTATAGGTGGCATAAGCATATCTCTTCAACTAGAGTTTTCACTTAGGCAATAGGAAATAGGAGATAGGAATTTTTATTATTGATATCGATTGGTGAGTATATAAATAATAAAGTAACAATTTCATTTTATTCTATATTATGTTTTCTTGACTCAACCTTCATTTTTTATTATTTATGCGCTTAGCTATTCTAGGGAAAACAAATATGTGTTTTCAAATTTCAATCATGTGCTGTGGTGTAAGTGTATGTGTGTGTGTGTGTGTGTGTGTGTGTGTATTTAAATGTTAAAAAATGATGAATAAATAAATATTTGAAATGAGGTGAAAATATGTTAAATAATATCTTGAGTTTTAGCAAAATGTTGCAAAGAGATGTTGTATGAGTTGCAAATAAAGTGTAAATTATGCACTTGTGATATGCAAAGGAAGTAACTTGCTAAGTGAAGTAGTGATATGTGTGTGTCTATATATATATATATATATATATGCATGAAAAGTGATGAGGGTGATGAATTATTCAAAGCAGTATTTTTACATCCATTTTTATTAATTTTTATTTTATGGTGGCTTGCTTATTTGATAATTATTTTTATTATTTTATTTTTAGTTATCTAAATTATTGTTTTATTTGATTTTGTGTTTTATTTCCATTTTAAATAAAATAATAAGTGGAGATTTGCTTAAAATTCCATAACCGTTAGTAGAGATAATGGCCAAACACACTTAGAATAAGTTGTGATATGATGATAATACTGAGATATGATATATCTTATGTAAAGACTTGAGATTCTTGATGTGTATTATGAAAACTCTGAGATGTAATGTAACTAGTCTAATAATTAGAAATATGATATTGTGGCATAATAATGTAAAAGCAATTGTAGATTGTATCCTTCCTATGAGACCCATTCAATGATACTTTTTAATTATTTAAAAATTGAGTTTTATTTAAGAATCTCTTGTTTATTAAATTATTACTCTTTATTTCAGTTATAAAATAAAATATTGCTTAAATTATTATTAAATTGTTTGATTTCTAAAAACTCTAAAATGCACTTGTTTTTCCTTTCGTGTACTTTATTATTTATGTACTTATTAAGCCAATAGTAGACTTACTCATTTCTTTTATCATTTTGTTGACCAATAGATAAACAAGTGAAGTGGTCTAGAGCTCATATGATTTTAGATCCATTGAGTATGTCCTCAATCTTTTACAACTGATATCTGACTCAATGACATGGTGGCTAATAGGTATTGCAATATTTTGGAAAGTTTGTGTGTTGTGTCATTTTGTGGATCAGTTATGGCCATTTTTATACATGTATACATATTATTTATAATCTTCTAATGAAATGTTACATTAATTATAACTTAATATTATATGTATTAGTGCTGCATTATATTATTGTGTAGGTTGAAATGTCCAACTTTTAGAGAAGATACTTTCGAATTTTCGGTAACACCAAATGGTTTTATAAAAAGTATAAACTATGTAATTATAAGTATGTTGTATATGTATTCATAATCAATTAAGAGTGTAGGTTATCAAGCTTGCTAGATTGGGCTAACTTAGGTTTGTTTGGTGTATTTGCTGGTCATGGCCTTAGATTTCAAGTCATGACAATTCAAGTGTGGAACATGGGCAATGTTGTGTCATTCTGTGATAAAGATGAGTAGCTCTTTGAATTAGATTAAGTAAAGATCATGGAACTCTAACATAGCTTAAGCCTTAGGGTCAATTAGTGAGCTCTATAATTTGGGATTCTTTTTGCAATAATTTTAGCTCATTTACAAAATAAAAATTAGGATTTTTCAAAATTAAAGCAAATAACTTTTAATATTTAGCAAAAGCATTAAATTAACCTCAAAACAATAAAATTAAGTATGAAGATAGGAAATATTAAGGAAAAAAATCTAAATATACAATCTTTTGACAAGTTCCTTGAAATAGTAAGAAAAAGTATATAAGATTATGACTTATTATATATTGAAAGATTTTATCTTTAAAGGACCAAATAGAGAAGAGAATAATTTTTTAAAAAATAAATCATTAATTTACTAAAAAAATTATAAAAATCATTGAATAGAATTTAGGAAAAAAAAACTAAACCTAGTTAGTAGTCACACAAATAATAGAATGAACAATTGAAGAACATAAAATATAAAAATAATAAAGATTCAAAACAAGGCTCAATTTAAGAATTTATACTCAAGCCATAAAACGCAAAAGACTTAACAACATACCATGGCTCTAGTCAATTGGTTATTAAGGACAAACAAATAATTTAAGTTTATGTCTCCTATCCAATCTAGCATCTTTGAGTTAGTATGATTCCATCAACTATTATATTATTATATTCCCTAAATTAACTACACAATTCTTCATCAATTAATACATCAAATTGCAATATATGTATGTAAAAAAGTATTCCTTGACTAATTTTATGAACCAATACATCTTTAGGTTTAGGATTCAATTAGCACAAATCCAACTTAATTCCATTCAAACATCATCAATTAGTACATATTCCCAAGTAATCTACTTTTCATCTACAATAATTGCATAAAGTTTCACAACATATATTCATGAACAAAGAATTGAACATAAATTCATTGATAAAACTTTAGTGTCAATACAACCAAAACCAATACACAAATCAAAAAACAAAGAACAAAATTAAACATAAACAAAAAATAAAAAAATAAAAAATTTGCAAAGACAAAAGAAAAACAATGAAAAGTAATGATGAAGAATATTGCTTTAGATAAGTGTTTTGGGCAATTAACCGAGAAAGTGAACCATGGATTGCATTTTGAAGATTTTCACCCTTTAGTTCTTCATCATCTTCAATTTTGGAGCTCTTAAATCATCTAATACTCTCTAAAGACTCCTACAATGGCAAGTGCAACAACCATAACTACTAATCACGTTATTTAGTTATAATTAAGCTTTTAATCATTGATACTTTAAGTCACACACGGTTAGTAATTCGTTAGAGGATGAAGAAATAGAGAAAATTTAAACATTTTTTATTATTTCAAGCCACCAATCAAAGAAACAAGACAACTCATGTTTGAAGATAATTAAATTCTCATATCAAACTTCCATTACTTCCTTAGTTGATTCAAAGAACTATACAACTCATTTATGTTGGTTGACAAGTCAATATACATCATTACTATAAGAAAACTAAGGTTTCTAAGCTAAATTCGAAGTTTGGAAACTTAAGCCATGGCTTGGAGAAACTTTGTCATGGCTAAGTTAGTTTTTGGAACCTTTAAAAGTTTCTCAACACACCCAATTTTTGACTCAGACACCTCACGCTGTGACTCAACACAATAATAGAGCTATTTTTCTAAAATTTCATGATTTTCACCCTAGCTTAAAAACTCTGTGTCGTGGCAAGGCACATCTTTAGAACCATTGTTCCAAGTTCCTCAATTCTTGCCATGGTAAGACCTTCTTGTGCCATGACGAGATCACTCTTGGGAGCACTCTCCACCCACTCTTCCTGATTCTTACCACAACAAAATTACTTTATAGGACACTCCCCTTTTATTTTCCTCTAGTTGCGCTGCTGCTAAGAAACTTGCATCATGGTGCAATTTGGTTCTATTACCTCCTGGATGTGATTTGGCTACAACTCAAAAGATTCAAACTATGACTCAACTCCTTTCTGAACCTAAACTCTTTTACGCTCATTTCTACTCACTTGTAACTCCCTCCCAACAATATTTAAGGTCCTTCTAAAGTAAAAATACATGGTTTTGATGTTATATTCCTCTTATACCCAACTATTTACTAACTTCCATGATTTAGGGACCTAGGTTTAAGTTGGAGTAACTAAACCTTGAATTATATCAACAAATTTCCCTTTATGACAACAAGAAGAAATGTGGAGCTTTATATGTCTACTTCAAATTATGCTATTCCTTATCAACTAATTCTAAACCACTTTGGACAAGTTTTGATAGATCAATCTAACATATTCCTATCCTCTAAGTTCTATAAAAATCTCAAATGCAAATTATAGGCATGGGACATCTCAAAATCACATTCACAAGACATATGACAGTAGAAACCTCACATAACTATATTCAAACTGAACATTAGTTAATTACTTAATCATGTTCTTGGAAAATACATAACATGTTCCATACACCCATAAATATTCATATTTGTTTAGCATTAAGTAGTTGCATCAAATTCCATATAAGTCAAACCTTAACTACTAATGATCATTCCATTAGTTACAATAATGTCAAAATACTTACACTTGGCAAAAATGAATACAACATAGTGCTATACAAAATTGATTACAAAAGAATAGCATCTATACTAATTTTAAATGTATTCAAGTGTAGAAATCCTACACAAGGTCTTAAGTTATGGATATTCATCTGCTTGCTTCCTTTTTTCCTTAATCGCAGATCTTTCACTTGAAATGGTTAGCCCATAAAAAGGGGTGAGACATGAATCTCAATAACCAAAAGAAAATTATATATATATATATATATGTATATTATTAACCAACATAAATGCATTAGCATATTAGCAAATGAATTAGTTTGGCTACCAATGATTACTATCCCATACTAGCAATCACATACAATATGTTAATGGCCAATAAAAGAGGGAAAGGCTCATCCACAGTGCCAACTCCCTATCGAGCATGCTCACATATAAGTTTATTCTAGAGTTTGATCACAATTCGGTACTCGATTGAAGCATAATACATGGGTGGTAGTATGATTACATCTCTATCAAGGACACAATCACTGTCCAAACACAAATAAGTAACCAACTAAACATTAGCATAGGAAATCATATAAGTGCAGTAATTCTAAGGCTAAATGAACATATGCATGGAATTAAAAATGAATCTCTGATTATTTCACTTGTTGTGCCAAACTTCTCAAAGTCGAGATTGATTTCCTATATTTTAAAGGTTTTAGATTAAATCAAAGTATATTCTTAGTCACTAATCATAACATAAATTAGACACATATGGAATTTAATCATTACAAGCTACCTAGAAATCATTTACCTAACCACCAAAGAGTCTCAAATTTGGACTTGAGTCTTCCTACACCAGAAATCATAATGTTTTACTCCAAACTCCTTGTATTTTCACAATATAATATACCCCAATAAGAAAGTCAGTCATTGGGGCCATTTTTCAACATAGAACACATCAAAATGGGGATGAAAAACTTACCTACTAATCCTTCTAGCCTCCACCTTCAAAAAATTAACAACAAACCACCAAAACAATAAGTTTTATATTTGGGAGGAGGGTAAAAATTCACTAAACCACAAACCATTTGAACCAAATTGAAGAGAAAAATGAAAAGATCAAGTTTTATATAGAGTACCTTAGTTAAATCTCCTAATTAAAGTGTAAATCAGAGCGACAAAGTGTTAGAACCTTAGCCCCTCTTCTCAAGTGAGAAAATGCTCTTCTTATTCTGCAGAACATATGTCTTTAGCACCCAAATGAAAGGCAATCAAGTCTTCTTAAGGTTTTGAAGTAAATGGGCTGGCCCATTGGGCCTTATATCCAAGTGGACTGAAGCTCTTCATGTTAGGTTATGGTATATAGGTTCAAAATGGATTGAACCTCTATAAGAATAAAGTTGGGCTTCTAATAATATTTTTAGCACACATAAATTAATCATGGAACCCAAATCATATTTAAATCCATAAACATCATTTTATTTTAAAAAATATCTAACTAATAATTATTATGTTAAAATATTTAAATTTGTCATTTTCCTTAAAATTTCTATTTTCTTATAGTTTTCCTAAATTTCTCTTAATAATTCAATAATGTTTTATAATTACTCTTAATTAATTTTGGGTATTACAACAAGAGACTCTCCCTTTCTCTTTAATTGGCCTAAAGAGCTATTTATAGCGTCTCAAAATAAGGTAAAGTGAAGTTATGTCATTTTGAGATATGACATGCTAGCACTGCGACGCCATGCTTGCTAGATTTAATATGGGACTTGCTAATGCACTTATGCTGCACTGCTAGAATAGTAGCACCTAAGCACTAAAGCTACTAGGAAATGTAGAGTGTTGCATCATCTTTAAAACTTAAGTTTCAAATACCTAACATGCAATGCTTAACAAATTAACCTATACATACAACTCTAACAATTAAACTAAATTTCAAATGCCCAACATGCAGTACTTAACCAATTAACCTATACATACAACTCTAACAATTAAATTAAGTCTAAAAAACATCATCAGCAAAGAATAATAGAATTTAAAACAGCATTAAAACTACTTAAAGGCAAAAGATAAACATGCAAAAATAGAAACTAAAATTGCATAAAACAAAGAAGGGAAAATAAAAGTCATGCTTTATTTAAAGCTTGGAAGCTAGACTACACGATTGCTTATGTAGCTCAAAGATCTTTGGAGTTTAATGACTCACAAAGTTTCTTTAACTTGACTTGCTAGCATCCTTATACTAGAGATAGGACCAGCTAGCATGGATTTGGATTCTCTCCACCAAATCCTCCATCCACTGCCTTTCCACTAAAATCTAAGCTGTTAGATTTGTTAACAACTAACAATCAATGATAAAAATTTTGAAAAACATAAACTTGGCCATCAGATTTTGGTGGAGGGGCAGTAGAAGGATTTGATGGAGAGAATCCAAATCCCAACTAGCATAATCTCCTTACAATTGAGGTACACTTTCAACTTATTGCTTATCCACATCTACATCTTGTGGATTTTGCACACTCGCTACCACCTTAATATGTGTGTTACTAGCACTGTCCATGATAAGTTATGATAAATACAATTAGAGGGGATAAATAGATGTGTTGTGTAGTAAGTAAAAAATATTTTAAATATAATCACAAACTTAAATTAAGATAAAGTTGAGGAGACGACAGACCAAATTGAGCAAAACTTTTTCATAAAATGTTTCTCACTTAGATACGAGAGCGAGATAGTCAAACAAAGGATAGTATAGAGAATATAAGGTGAGCGTATGCTACAAGTTAAGTTAATTTGAAAGAAAACACAAATAAAAAGTTGATGAGAGAGATAACACATCTCAATTTATCCTGATTCACCCCTTTTGGGTTATGCCCAGTCTCCTTAAATATTAAGAGATCTTTTTCACTCAAATTAACAATTTATAGTACAGACTAATCTTGAACTTAACTCGCCTAAGGGTTTTCACAAAATCACTCTCAACTTATAAATTTATCTTCAACTTTCTTTCACACAGAGTTCTATATAAATTTACTTTCAACTTACTCACATAGGATTTTGCACTAGTTTACCCTCAATTTAATCTCACACTTAGAGAATAACAAAAAAGGTTAACTTCTTTCGCATGTGGCATGCACTAGAATAATTTTTGTACACATAACATAGAAAACTTGACAACATGTTAATATGCTGTCTAGCTTTTTGTGAATTAATCTAAAGATTATCCAACGCCAACACATCCTATAAGGATGATTAATTCATACATTCATGGTCGCAAAGCATGCAAAAAAATTTTGGGTACAAAGTAGAATGGTAAACATATGCACATAACCCCTAAAAACTAAAAGATAGAGTCTTAGTGTGATATCCTAAAGTTAAGTTGATAAATTAATTCAAGTGATCATGTTTTTCGTGCATCCACAAATTCTTAAAATATTTTCTCAAACAAAGCACACATGAGATTAATTTTGGTGGATTACATTGTATGAAACAAATCCACAGCATATTTAGAAAAATTTTCAAAACTATCATTACTCAATTTGAGTTATGTGTATATGAACACAAATGATCTATTTATGATTATCAAAAGTTCAACATAATTTTACTCAACAATTTAGTCATACAGAAGTACTATCACCAATGGCAAAGTCAAAACCCTTAGATTAGGGGGCGAAGTTGACCTAATCTTTTTTGTAAATGTGCTTTTTATATCATATTTCAATCATTAAGATAATATGCTGATATTTTAATTTTTTTTAGTTTAATGGTAAATTTTCTAAAGTTGTTGATTGAAATTAGATTTATAAAGTTTATATAAAGATTGTTGTTTTTTTATTGTCAATTTTTACTTTAGAAATTTTATATCCTATTTTTAAAAAATTATTCGTTTATAGTATATTATTTAAATAAAAATGTTAGAAATTGAAATTACAAATTTGTTTTTTATTTCTATATTAGTAATAAATAATAAAATTGCACAACCGATACTCTACTGAATTAGCAATTGAACATTCAAAAATAAAGTGATTTAGTTAACCTTTTAAATTTCAAATTAAACTCTAATGTTGCCTCAAAAAGTTGAAAATTAAAGATTAAAGCTGCAAGTATCACATTTTTAAAACTCACACCAAAAATAAAGTAAACAAGGTAGGAAGAAAAAAAGAAGGAAGATAAAAAAAGGAATAATAATAATAATAATAATAATAATAAAGTTATTTTGTTAGAGTTATATACATAATAACATGTAAGTTTGGTGAGTTCTGAAGAAAACAAAGGTATATTTTCCTTCTTTCTCAACTTTCACTAATCACAGATCGAAAAATACATATACATTCGGTGTACAAGTTTAGCGATATGATCTCACATCCTGCATATCTCTCGATTCGCATATTCACAATATCCTATAATACAGATGCTATATCACATAGTTACAAACTAACTTGAGATTTAATATATTAAATTCAATATCTTCCCATTACATGCGCTAAACTCGTTAATGTCCCCACTCATACACGTGTCTTCCTTTCGTGAGTGAACAAGCAAATCTGATACAATCACTCTCCCTCAAGTTGGGGCATGCAAACTCGTGATACCCAACTTGTACAGCAAGGAGTCCAAGCATTCCTTACCCAAGGCTTTCGTAAACAAGTCTGCAAGTTGGTCTTTTGTCCATATCTTCCGTGGCTCTATCTCATTCGACGACACCCTTTCTCTAATGAAATAACAGTCCATCTCCACATGTTTCGTGCGTTCATGATAAACAGGATTCATTGTGATATGCAATGCCACTTGGTTGTCACAATATAGTGGTGTGGGTCATTTCTGTTTGACCTCGAGTTCTGACAACAGCCATCGCAACCATAATACTTCACTAACAGTACTTGCCATAGCTCTATACTTAGCTTCGGCCGACAATCTTGCCATTACACTTTGTTTCTTTGTCCGCCAAGATATGGGAGACCCTTCAAATGATATAAAATAACCCGTGCTAGATCGTCTAGTCATGGGACAACCTCCTCAATCCACGTCATTGTATGCTACCAAGTTCGTAAGTCCCTCTGCTCTAAGGAGTAATCCCTGTCCTGGGTTCAACTTTAGATAACGTAGTACTCTCTCTACTGCCATTATATGGCACTTCCTTGGATTCAGATTTGCTGTTGTAAGTCAAATTACAGCATTAGCTACTGTAAACAAAATCCATCCGTCCATATAATCCAACGGCACCTGGAGCTTTCACTTGGATAGTAAAACGGTGCGTATCAAACCTATATTTTTTGGCACCTGGAGCTTCACATTTAGTGCTCCCCAACTGATTGGCTTTTAAAGTAGCAAATGCGAATCCCGTCCATGTGTATCGAAGATTTATTTTTTGGCACCTGAAGCTTTACTTTCAGTGCTCCCCAACTGATCAGCTTTAATCTGGCAAAGCTTTCTCCATTTGCCGTCGCAGCATGGACTCTAAGTCAGTGGGCAGTGTATCTTTTCTCATATTTGTTGCAACAAACAAGTATTACATTGACTATCCAGGATAGAGCACCAAAGGAGATTTGAACGTCGAGTTCGAGCATCTTGAGGCTTTTTGTATGATTCCCAACTTTACCTTCCTGTTTATCTCCCGCCCATTTAAAGAGGAATGCGACTGCATATATGATGGTCTTTGGGGAAGGTTTTGTGAAATCCCTATGCAATCTACTTGCATTAATCAATGCTCTGGACACGGCCACTGCCGTGGTGGATTCTGTTAGGTTATTCATTTGCTTATTAATGTGAAAATCTTTGGTGTCTAAATGGTTTCTTGATGTGAAACTTTGTCAAACATCGTTTATTTTTACTTATTTTAGTCATAAGGATTGGAGTTAGGAAATGTATGACTATTAAAAGCATTATAATAAAGAATTATGATGGAAAACTATTACCAAGTCCCTAGAAAAGCTAATACTGACCACTTATCTCCTTAAAAAGTTGATGCTAGATAAACTAAATCAAGTGTTAATTTCAGTGTGACAATGGCTGGTACAGAGTAGATTGCAGCACTCCATCCGCCATATCTTCTATAACAAAGTGGCTTAGTTGGCTTTGTCCAGCTCAGATTGACATTCTTTGCAATCTTCAGTTTGCTGGGAAAATTACCAATTTAATTGCTGTGGTGGTAAAGAAAAGGCCTCTAATATATGTCTATGATTTGCCTCCAGAGTTCAACAGCCTGCTCTTGAGGTTAGGATAATCTGATTTTATTCTTTGTTACATTCCAAGAGCAAGCTTTTTGTATCCTATTAATGTAAATTTTCTTTTTAGCTATCTTAGGGGTGCCATTTTAAGTTAGAGTATGAAAATAGAATTTAATAATGCTACAATATGGACAGATTAACTATATGGTGCACAGGTATTTCAGAAGTTTGAGATGGCAACCTTTAAGTTAATCAAATTAATGAAATTTAGCAGTATATCTATCATGTGGCACTGCTTGTCTATAGATAGCACTTTATGAGAGTATCTTAGCTAGTCCTCATCAAACTCTAAATGGTGAAGAAGCAGATTTTTTCTTTGTTCCTGTTCTAGATTCATGTCTCATAACTCGCGCTAATGATGCCCCTCACTTGAGTATGCAAGTCTGTATTCGCCTGTTATTACTTTTTACTAGTAAAGATCTATACATTATGTATTACCAGTTACTACCTGAAAAATAACTTGAATGCATAAACAGGTGAATAGAAGCTTGTTGCCTGCATCTGTGATATGCTCTAGGATTGAAATCCTCCAAGATCTCTATTATATATCTATTCATGTTACAAAAGGCATTTAAATATAATGCATGACTGTAATCAGAAAAGAAAAAATCAATTTACCATTTCCTAGTTATTACCTCTCGTTACTTGCAATTATATGTTTTAGCCATTATGATATAGGAAACAGAGGATATGCTGAAATGAAGAAATAGAGTCTACACAATGGGAACAAAAGCATATGTTGAAATGGAGAAATGGAAGAATGGGAACAAAAAACAACTAGATTAGTTTATGCCACACATTGCTACTAGAGCTACAATTTGCCATACACTACAACTGGAGCTAGTTCATTGTTGTGAATTCTGTTTTGACATAGCACTAAATTTGTGAATGTGCTTACTTTGTAATGGGATCTATGAACATGAATTTAGGATGAACAAGAGTGATGTACTTGAAATTCCTTGTACTTCAATATATTATGTACTTCAAAGTGAAAAATGAAATAAAAGTTATTATGACACAATAGTTTGTCCATTATGTACTGCTTTTGCATTTGAATATTCCAAAATGTGATGAACATTAACAAAAGTTGATTTCTAGCAAGTATATAATACAATAATGAACTAGTTTATATTGATGGATAATCTTGGTTGATGGCATATGAAACATCATCACTTAACTCTGCTGATCCAAAGGACTGCATAGGAGTGTCAAGTGGGGCCTATATTATCAAAGGAAAAAAAAATAGAACATGAATACCAAATGCAAAACATTGACATATTTTACTTGTAGTTTAACTAATCTTACCATCAAGAATCTTGTAAAACTAAAATGATTTGGCTATGTTTGAGTATAATCATATGTTGATGGAGGTGCAGAACATGAAACTTCATGTTGCATTTGGCTCAAGGATTCAATTGCCTATGACAAAGATGAAAAATTGTGAACTATTTAAAGTAGCAACATTTAAAGAAAAATACAAGGATTAAATCAAAGAAGGATAGCTTTTAAGAAAGGAAAAAAAATGCAAGCATGGATCCACATACCACAGATTGTGACTCTACTTGTT
This sequence comes from Erythrophleum ivorense, assembly GCA_026724425.1. Classification (NCBI taxonomy): domain Eukaryota; kingdom Viridiplantae; phylum Streptophyta; class Magnoliopsida; order Fabales; family Fabaceae; genus Erythrophleum; species Erythrophleum ivorense. Next base: position 44,757,905 of record JAIUCV010000005.1, read on the forward strand.
GACTTCGTGAACTTTCAGCACGTGGAATTTTTTTTCTCTTTTTACATTAAAGCTCTACCCAACTTTTAAGGCGTTTTTGCCTCTTAAGACCAATTCTTTTTTTGAATCCTTTTGCATGTCGCATGGCATTACTCTCCATTATGTTTTGAAAGAAAGCTCCATCATTATTGTCCAAACACCTTTGACTCAAATGAAACTCCTTTAGTTACTTATCCAAATCATCTAAAGCTTTTTCAACAAGCAAAGTTGTTTCTTCACTGCTTGAAACTTCAGATGCTAATCATATTAATCTGGGGCAAAGTCGTCTATACCTTCTAGTGCTATCTAGCCTAGGATCTTCTTTAACTTCATTTCCCTTCATATCGTGAACCACACCTTCACGAGCATCTCTTGTCCATCTCTTGAGGATATACTGTTTAGGAAGTAGCTTAACACCATTTATCTCATACACTTTCAAAGTGTGGCAATAAAGCCAACCGTGAGTCTTAAACTTTCTACAACTACAACAAATAAAGTTATCGTTAGGATTGAATGAAACTCGCCACTCACCATGTTGACTAATCATGGTGACAATATACTCAACTAGTGGTTGACCATCAATTTTTTGCTTTATGTATGCAGCAAAGAACATGTCAAACTCTTCTTGAAACAAATCAAAGATTATAGGGGTGAGAGTCTGGGCAAGCTGTTGAAGCATAGGTGAATGAACTACCCTTAACCTTGGTATTTTATGTCGTGACTCAAACTCACATATAACCTCGTTGTACCGTTTTCTATCCACCACCTTTTCAAAGTTCCTGAAAAATTAAAGAATGTCAACGTTTGGCTTCATGTACTCCTTGAAAGTTGCATTCAAACTTTCACTGAGTTGTGTGCTCCTCATACCAAGAGTGAAAGCCTGTTTCATATAACATGTAGCCCATTTTTCCTTGACACTATACATTGATCTAATCCAAGAATTGTCACGAACATTATATTTTGATAGCAACATGCTCCATGCCATTTCAAACTGTGATTCCTCCTCGTATTCATACATACATTTGTTGAACTCAGTTAAAAAGCAAGAATTACCCTTCATTAAGTTGCCCAGGTGTTTGACCCCATTTAACATTAAATGCCAAGTGCATAGTCTATGCCAAGTTTGAGGCATGACCTCACGCAATGCTTTAGCTATTGCTTGGTCTTGATCTGTGAATATAGTTTGAGGTCTTTTTTGGTGATGAGCTTCTAAGAATCTTTCGAATAGCCACTTGAAAGAATATGTTATTTCATCATATAACAAGGCAGCCCAAAATATCACTGCTTTATTAAAATGATTAAATCCTCCAAATACAGCAAGTGGCCTGTGCGCACTGTTAGTACAATAGGTTGTGTCTAGGGATACCACATCGCCAAAGTAGTCATAATCAATAATCATTTTTGCATCAGCCCAAAATATATTAGTGATTTGTTCTTCTGCATCTAGCTGATATGCATGATAAAATGAGGGGTTTTCCAATAATTGCCGCTGGAAATACTGGCCAATAACTCCAACTTCTCCGTAAGCCATAGTTTTTTGTCTCCTCACTCGTAGATAATTTTTAACATCCAATCTTGTATACCCAAGATTAGCTCTACCTTCGGCCTGTGTACTCATCAATTGGAATGATGCTCTCGGATGAAGCCCAGACTCTTCAACTATATCAATCTCCTGAGCTTGAATCTCAGATATTTTACGTTGACATGCCGACATGTGTATTGTTTCTGGGAGCTGCAGAATATGATTATGCTCCTCCACAAACTCATGAACCCGAAATCTTCCATTCTTGTTTGATAGTGTCATTCTTGCCTTACACCCAGTTCTTGTATCTTGTCGAAGATTGATTGGCATAGAATGTTTCTTCTCTTCCTTTCGGCCTTCTTTGCAACAAACAAATCTACATGAACGATAGGAGCCATCTTTCTTGTTTTTGTTTAAATAGTCTTTTCGAACTCCAAAACCAACTTTCACGCCATACGTCAACCAAAATTGCCAAGCTACCTCTACACTTTCAAACTCCATTCCCACTCTAGGCTTCCAATCATCTCCCATGTTATCGTCCCCGGTCAATGGAATAGCAGAGACACCACATTCTTTGAAATTCATTAACAGAGATTATATTAAAACAAGTATCAAATCAATCTCTTCTTTCATTTGATTAGACAAAAAATTGCAAGACACTTACGTTGAGTGATCCATGGTCACTTTGTAAGATATTCCTTCCTCCAAACAAGGTTGTATAAGATACCAATAGTACAACAAATACTACCTGAAAATACAACAAAATGTTAAATGTCATAAATATTGAGTTTATTTATTTGTGCATCAACTGTTATCCACCTCCATCTCTATATCCAATTATTTTTTTAAACTAACATTGCTTCCTCCACAAACCCAAAATGCAAAAAAGGAGAAGCACAACACCATAAAAAGATTACATGAGAAAATAAGAAAATATAGAAAATGTAGCAAAAACATGGAAAGAAATACAAAAAATACATTACCATAAAATGTTCTTTCAAATATCAGCAAGAACAATTGGCTTCAACGGCTCAACCACCATGTGCCATCAATGGAATAGTATCCACGGCAGTCATTATCATAGTTGGCAAAGGTTTGGCATTATCCGAATCCTAGATGATAATAGAAGCAAATTGAAAAATGATACTCTGCTCTCTCCTTTTACATCTATGAAAAATTTTGGCGCCAATATATTTGTCTTTTTTTTTCTCCATTTTTTCAGGTTTATACTAGTCCACTTTTTCAGGAGCCACCTGCTATACTGTTGAAGACGTCGAAGGTTATGTGCGCGGGAGAGAGGCCTGTACAGAACGACATCGTTTAAAGCTTTAAAGTGGCAGAAAAATTAGATGCAAGTGAAACGTCGTGTTTTGCACAAAGATCTAGAAAAAAAAGAGAAGATAGGTGCCGTTGGATTATATGGACGGATGTATTTTGTTTACAGCAGCTAATGCTGTAATTTGACTTACAGTAGCAAATCTGAATCCCACTTCCTTGGTGACTCAACAAACTGGCTCAAGATATTCACAGCATATGTGATGTTTGGCCTCGTGACAGATAGGTATACAATCTTCCAACTAGCCGTCTATATCGCGTCTTATCCACAACTTCGTCATTCTCTGCCTTGTCCAATCTATGTCCTTGCTCTATGGGAAACCCACTTGGTCGACAGCCCGCCAGCCCCGTCTCCTTCAGGATATCTAACGCATACTTGCATTGACTGAGAACTATACCCTTTGGAGATCGAGTCATCTCTATTCCTAGGAAGTACTTCAAGGTTCCCAGGTCTTTGATACCAAATTTCTCATCAAGCCTTCACTTGACCTCCTGCATCTTATGTCTTTTATTCCCAGCCACAATCACATCATCAACATATACTAGGCATGTTACGAATACCTCCTTTCGTCTATATATGAAAAGTGAGTGCTCAGCCTTCAATTGCCTTAACCCAATTTCAATCATTGCATCCGTGAGCTTATGATACCAGTTTCGTGAGGCCTATTTCCCTTGCATCACCTTCTCTAGCAAAGCCTTGTGGTATCCGCATGTATACATCCTCTTCTAAGTCACCGTGAAGGAATGTGTTATTCACATCAAGTTGATCGACTTCCCAATTCATCTTTGCAGCTACTACGAGCAAGGTCTTAACCGTCACCAACTTCACCACTGGTGTGAAAATTTCGTGAAAGTAAATGCCTTCCACTTGTGTAAAGCCCCTAGCAACTAATCTTGCTTTATAGCCTTCTATTTCTCCACTTGGCTTATACTTGATCTTGTACACCCATTTGGAGTCGATCAAGTTCTTTCTTGGTGGCAAAGTTTCCAAAGTCCATATACCATTTTGCTCGAGGGCCTTTATTTCTTTTTTCATTGCTTCTCTCCATCGTGGGTCTATCTTTGCCTACATATATAATTCTTTGGCTCATCATGCTCACTGATGGGCGCTAAAAATGCTCTATGAGAATGACTAAATTAGTCATAACTAACATAGTTTGAGATTGGGTACCTTACCGAGTTACCTGAAAGAGGAGGAGGATGTTGTGACTGTACAACTGAAGGTGGCAGCTTTACTTCGTATTCTTCGAGGTGTTTGGGCATTTGTCTTACTCGACAACTTCTTTTAGTTATGTTGGTCTCAGTATTTTGCATCTCTTCACACCCATTGTGCTCATTATTCATACAATCTCCTGTCTCCCCTTCACATCGTACTTCCAACTCCCCATCGTCTCGAGTTCCAACATGCCTGGGGTCATTACTTTCTTCCCCAACTATCACCTGTTGGTTTCTCAGTTCATTTTCTACTTCACATTCTTCCTTGATCATACCTTCTTCATATAGGTATATATCTTCAATAAAAGTCACGTCTCTCGATGTAAAAACTTCCTTCATTTCAGGGTTGTATAGTCTGTACCCTTTCTGTCTATAGGGGTAGCCAACAAAAACGTAACTTCTCCCCCTTTGGCCAAACTTATCGTCCCTCTTGCCACAGTGTGCATAGGCCAAGCAACCGAATGCTCTTGAGTGGCCGTACGTTGGTATTTTTCCTAACAACATTTCATGCGGCGTTTTGTTATTTATAGCTCTACTAGGCATTCTATTGATCAAGCACACAGCTGTTAGGACACACTCCCCCCAGAACTACAGTGGTAATGATGCATGAAAATGTAGTGCATGTGCTATCTCGAGGATATGTCGATATTTCCTCTCAACCACACCATTTTGCTGTGGTGTATATAGACAGGTAGTCTGAAAAATGATACCTTCCCTTTCGAAAAGTTCAATTAATGGTTTTGATTGAAATTCCATTCCATTATCGGCCCTTACTCGTTTAACTGCTGACCCAAATTGTCTTTCAACCATTTTTATAAACACACCTAAATGGTGGGTTACTTCAGATTTGTTTTTCATTAAGAAAGCCCAAACCACTCTGCTATAATCATCTACTATAGTGAGAAAATGGTGTGCCCCAGATAATGATGCCACTCGATATGCACCCCATACATCACAATGTATCAACTCAAAAGGACTATTACTTTTTATTAAACTTGCATTAAAAGGAAGTCGGGCTTGTTTAGCCCTTGAACAAGAATTACAATGACTAATCCCTTTATTCTTCATCATACTACAATTCAAATGAACATATTTAAATTTCTCAATTGGCATATGTCCTAACTGTACATGCCAGAGGTTTGCTCCGTTGCCTGATTGTACTCCCATGGCCATCTTCTCATGTTGCACGCCCTCCAGTATGTACAGTCCATAGTAACATCTACCCACTTCAATCAAGTTCCTCAAACGTAAGTCCTGTATAACACAAAGATTTTCAACAAATATTAGTGCTCGCTTCAAATTTCTTGACAGTTTTTGAACAGAAATTAAATTGCACTTAAAGCCTAGAATATATAAAACACTCTCGAGAGAGTAATCCCATTTTTGAGATCAACATGTCCAGCCCCCTTTATAGCCTCACTCTGCCCATAGGGTATTCTAACAAGTGGCGTATTTGTTGCTGTCAAAACATCCAGCCAAGAATCATCGCAGGTGATGTGTTCTGTCGCCCCGGAATCAATTATCCAGAGCTCAGTGCTACTTGGGTTACCTGACAGATTTGCGATAGGTTATTTCCCGGAGCCATTTGCCTTTCGTGACTCATTGAAGTTGTCAAGGCTTTGCATGAGTTTTTTGTACTGTTCTAGAGTCAAACCGGGAACTGGGCTCAAATTTGAGTCGTTTGTCATAACGTGTGCTGCCCTTGGAACACTCCTTCGCTCTTTCTTGTCATGACCTCCCTTCTTCCAATCTAGTGGATAGCCAATCAACTCATAACACTTGTCCTCTGTGTGTCCTATTTTGCCACAATGCATACATCGTGGCTTTTCTCTTCGTCCTTCCTTTCTGTCACCATACACGTGGAATGCAGCGGCTTCCACTGTTGGGTTGTTCATTGCAGAGATTTATCTTTGCTGCTCATCCTCCGCAACCAAATGATAGGCTTGACCTAGCTTTGGTAACGGTTTCGTGTTTAAAATTTGAGTCTTTACGGTGTTAAAAGCTTCGTCGAGTCCCATCAAGAATTTATACAGTTGTTCTTGCTCCTTCATGTTTGCTAATTCTTTCTGCAGGTTACATGTGCACTTACCACAGGTGCACTTCGGCCATAGTGCAATGGATTGAATCTCGTCCCACAAGCCCTTTAGCTTCGTGTAATAGGTTGGTACACTATGCTTTTCTTTCCGTAACAGCGTCATTGCTTGCCTGAGTTCATAAACGCGTAGGGCGCTACCTTTACCAAATCTCTCTTCCAGATCCACCCAGATTTCTCTGACTGTCTTAGCATACCTTACGCTACTGCGAACTTCCTTGCTCATGGTGCTTTTAAGCCATCCTTTAACCATTGCATTACATCGCATCCAGTGTCCCAAGTTAGGCGATTCCACAGATGGTTGTTCTATCATTCCATCTGCGAACCCAAATTTGTTCTTGGCAAACAACGCGTTGCTCATATCGTTGACTCATTCTCCATAATTGCCTTCGTGAAGCAGCTCACTCACATATACCTGACCCGGATTGTCTGAGGCATGAATGTAATAAGGAGACATTATGTCCACACCTCCCCCTGTTCCCGACGTTAAGCTGGTGTAAAGAAGAGGATCAGATTCATTTGCCATCGGTGAAACTGTTGGAATAGCGTCACACGACTGCAGATCTAAGAAGTCAGGATTAGCTCTGATACCATGAAGAAAACGAAGGTATATTTCCTTCTTTCTCAACTTTCATTAATCACAGATCGAAAAATATGTACACATTCAACGTACAAGTTTAGCGATATAATCTCACATCCCGCATATCTCTCGATTCGTATATTTACAATATCCTATATTACAGATGCTATATCACACAGTTACAAACTAACTTGAGATCTAATATATTAAATTTAATATCTTCCCATTACATGCGCTGAACTCGTTAACGTCCCCACTCATACACGTGTCTTCCCTTTGTGAGTGAAAAAGCAAATTTGATGCAATCCATCAAGTTCAAATTAAAATATTAAATAATATTACAAAAAAGTATATAATACATAGATTTGATGAGTCTATATTTTTTTAAAATATAAGTATATAACATTAAAATTTAATAATAATTAATATATATATATATATATTAAAAAAAATTGAGAGGCATCTTCATTTTCTCAATCTAGCGTCTCGATAAACGGCCTACAACAAGAGAAGCTGTCAGCAAAACTAGAAATAACACTCCACTTAGACCTGCTAGGCGTGGAGTGTCGCGGATTCACTGGATGTTTCCTTAAGTTACTTACTTCAGGTCGAGCGGTTCATCTTGCTTCGGTTGACGACGATTGCTTTATTCTATGCGTAGATTGGTTGGACCCTTTCAAGTGGATAAAGGCATGAGGTTCCCTATCTGGTAGGTAATTTCGCATTCTGTCTGTCAGAAATAGCTTCTGCTGAAGCAAATTCATCCAGATGGGTTGCACAAACTGAAAAAGGGCAATTGGAAGTGATCCCTGTGGGTTCCCCAAGAGGAGACTCATGTAGATGAGGCTGAGCACTGCCCTATTCGATCACATGCTTAAAGCCGTTGCTTCTGCCAAACATGGCCCGCCATTGACCTATCACGCCAAAAGCAAGGCAAAATACCATCAGACCAATTCCCATAAAAATCGCAAAGTAAGCTAATCATATTCAACTCTAGCCAGAAAAAGAGAAACAGAACACTGCACGGACATTCAAAATTTTGTACAACCAAATGTTTATACAAAAAATAAGAGAAAAATATGCTTCGTTGATCACACGTATACAAGCATTAACAAATATCAAAACAAAACTCAATCAGATGCATTCTCAATAAATTCTCTAAGTCAGCACAAATTCTGCTGCTAAAACTTAATTAAATGTTGTCCAAACTCCCCCCCCCCCCCTCCCAACAAGAAAAAAAAGAGCTCAACATGTAATAAAATTTTTAAAAATAAAAAAAAGACAGTGGCAAATTTATAGAGGAAGAAGTTAAAAAATAAATTAGGAGAGTCATAAGATTTGAAAGAAATATTATTTTAGAAATTGAAATTAGTACCTGAGATTATACAAAACCAGAGCCTGGAATATATATATATATATATATACTTTTAATCCTAAACTATTTTATCAGAATCAAAGGCGCTGCGTTCCCCTTTTTTCTTTTTCTTTTTTTAAATCGCGCGAATTCCATTTGCGTGTGTGTTTTCGCAGTAAACATAATCTAGAGACTCATCTCCTTCTCACATCATCACAATTTAGAAAGGAAGAGGTCCCTTCATGCGAAAGTGAAAAATGTGACACCACAGTCACTCTCAAACAAAGCAATTAAAGAAACAAAAATTGGAATGTTGGATCGGTAAACATAACTCGAATGAACTAATGACATATTGGAACACTGAAAGCAAGGGGAAGGAGGGGTGTTGATGATGATGAAAAAAGTGAAAATTAAAAATATATTCCTAATCTGTTTTTATCCGATAAAAATAAGTATAATATCCATAATTTTTTATGTAATTTTGTTTTCAATAAATTGAATGGGTTATATTTGAATTTTGAAAATATAATTATTTTATTTATCAAGAAAGTTACGTTTTACATCCCCCACTAAATTTAACCATAACATATGAACATAACAAAAATGCTCAATTTTAATTAAAGTTAATTATAAGGGATTACTTTCTTATTTCAACAATCTCCATTTATATAAGGTTGTGTAAAAACTGGGGGTTGAAAACATTAAGAAGAGAGTAGGGGAAAAGTTCAATTTATTTTGCCTACCTAATTCTAAACGGCCACTGGATTAACCTCGGATATATAGTTTAAGGTCGGATTCCAGAGCGAAGTAAACGAGGTTACTGGTTTTAGCACTTAATTCTGTCCAAACATTCCCAAAAACAAATTAATAGTTTCTGTTATCTAAAATTCGCCAAAATTTCCATATCTGAATATTAATATGTTAGTTACCCTGCAACAAAATGTCGACAAAAACTCATTCATTTAACCCCCTCAATTAAGTCAATTTCTTTTATTGCCCTGTTTCAACTCAGAATTTGCCCCTACACTGTTTTGATGACATTGGGGTTATCTAAACATTTTGAAAAATCATGAAACTTTAAAGAATTCTTCCCAAGGGTCTCAAGTATATTCTCTTCAAATTTCGGAGAAATAAGAGACCACACGGTACCCGAACTGCACACAATTGCCAGAACATTCAAAACTGCCTTGTACAGTTTTCCAGATTCTGTCCAGCTATAAAATTGAATTTATTGGCCTAATTATACTTTACCCATTTGTCACAAAATTTTACCCACGATTACCTCTACATTCTAGGATTATCATATAAAAATTTCAGCATCAAAGTCAAACAATGGAACTACCAAAGAGTTATAAATTTCCAAGCACTTCCAACAGAATTCCAATTTGTCCAGAACAGAGCATGCAACACTTTCTAGGTCATTAAGCATAGTTACAATGTTACATACAGAATTTGACCACTACGGTTTGCCATTGATTACAACATTTTTCAATTTACATAAAACAAAAGGGGTACAACTTTTTAAACAAAAGATACTAGTAGTTTAACTTGCTTCTGTTGCATGAGTTGTCTTAACCTGAAAGTTCACTAAAACAATTGTAACTTTTATATTCAAATGTGAGCACTTAACGTTTCAAAAACAAACTTGTCACATTTCTGCATCTAGGAATAAATTCATAATGAATTAACTATCTTTGTAACAATATTGGTTCATACTCAAATGCAAGAAGTGTATCTCACACCCACAAGCAGTGTATCTAGCATGGCAAGCAACTAGAAGGTTATTCTCAACTTGAATCAATCAAGGAAGAAAAATCGCGCATGCAAGATGGAATGACGCAAAACAAATTTCAAAGAATGCTATGAATGCAAATGCAACTCACATTTCTTTATGCTACGTACCTTAAAACTTGTCTAGATCTTACTTCGTCGTTAGAAAACCACTTTCTTTCCCTTGACAGCTTCCCAATTTAGAGAAAGCACCTCTCCTTCTTAAGGTTAATCATCCCCTCAAAGCATCCAATTTAGCTCTTCAATCACAATTCAAAATATGCTGAAATTTCAAACACACAAGCTCTCTCTTCGCTTTTCTTTCTCAAAAGTGCATGACCCTATCTCACCCCCCTCTCTCTCTCTCTCTCTATTTTGGCCAAAATGATGGACTAAAGGAAAAGATGAAGTGGAGGAAGAATGAGTTAGTGGATGGGTATCAAAGGAACGAAAGGAATAGGCGAGCAGGGAATATATTAATAAAGAGTATTATATATAATGCTACTGTACTTATTATTATTATTATTTTATATTGATGCAACAATTTTAGCTATTCAACATGTGTGAATTGGATAGTTCCCAAGACTACACACTAAGCACAAGTACACCTAGGCAATGTATATAAAAGTTGGAAGTCAAATCATTTTATATATATATAAGTCATATATTAGTTATAATTTATTTTGTATTGTTTATATATTGTTTATAACATTATATTAATATAATATTATTTATTTATTTATTATTTATAGATTCACTATATTGTCCATTCATATATATATATTTTCGTTGCTGTGGGACTCACATATTTTTTCTCCTTTTTCCTTATAGGGCCCACAAGAAAAAATCTGAATCATGCTGGGGACGTGCTAGTAAGTGTCTGTTGAAAAGTCTTAAACATGTAGGAAATTGTTACTCTTGGCACTGTTTTTCTCTTTACATCCTGCATTCATTTTTCACCCTTAAAGTTCCGTACTCCCTCACATTCACATACTTTTTTTTTTTGGCCAAACGTTCACATACTTTCTTTGGTTATACCATGGAAGCAACAATTTATAAGTGCTTGTTTGGTTTGCCCAGAGGAAGTAAAAGCGAAATAAAAAATTTGATGAAATTTTATTTTTATCCTTTAATTATTATTTAATATTATTTATTAATTATTATTCAATCATAAAAATATTATAAATATTTTTTATTTATAAAATTATTATTTTTTTATCTTTAACTTTTTAGATACTAAATGGACTGTAAGCTTCTATTTATCATGCTTATACTATATGAAAAAAAAAATTAGAGTAATGCATGTCAATTAAACTTCTTTATTTTGAAATTTTTATAGCTCAATAAATCTTGACTTTATTCATAAAATAAGAAAAGTAATTATCTGAATGTCACAGGTTTATAAATATAAGATATCATATAATTTTTTGTACTTAATTTTAATTTATACTAAAATTCAAAAAAATGATTTGTTATATTTTTATATAGTTTATATATTAAATTTATAATAATGATTTAACAATTTACGAGATTTACCACGTGTCAAGCCTGCGCCACCGATTTCTACGCGTGCCGAGTTGTTCAATCCAAATTGGTCACACCCGCCTCAAAGAGGGTTAAAGATTATCGTACGAAGATCGAAGTGTCGTGGAAAAAAGAAAATCAGAATAAAATAAAGTTGGCGTATTTGACAAAACCCACTTCAAATCGAAGTTTGAAATTTTGAACATGCTGCAAAATGAATCGTGCCGCGAAGCAGGACAGGTTCAATTTTGTGGATGAAGGGTGCGAGACAAGTCGCTGAGCAAACGAATGAGGTCACTTTTCATTCGTCTTTGATTGGGTTCAGTCACCATTGACAGACAAGGAAGACATTGGCCGCTTTTTGAACCTTGATTTTCAAATCAGGAAGATTCATAGCTATTGCAAGAGGAATAAACCAAGAAGAATCCGAGTAATAATATGTTTTTTATTTAATAAATATTATTACATTAAAAACATTTGGAGTTATATTAAATTTTTTAAAACAAAAAAATTTCAAAAATGAAAAGAGTAATGGCATAAAATCTAAAGATATCAGTCACATTATCTACCGCTTATGAATTATAACTAATACTAAAAATATGTAATGCAGTAATTTTAATGCATTGTGGGGTCGAAAGTCGAAATTTTTCGTTCTCCTTTGTTGATAACTGTAGGATCCATAATAGAAATATATAATATATTAATTTTAATACATTGTGGGGTCGAAGGTCAAAATTTTTCATTCCATTTTGTTCATTGGTTCAGTGGATATGCTTGCACTCTGTTAAGAGAAAATTATATCAAGAATCTATATTTTATAAAATTTATAATAAAAAATTTTAAAAATTAAATTTATTTTTAAAGATTATAATTATCATTAATTTTTTAAAAAATTATTATTAAATATAAAAAAATTAAAATTTCTTATACTTAAAGTAAATTATTTGAAATTTAATAATAAATTATTTAAAATCTTTTTTAATAATAATAATAATTTGAAATTTTTTTTATTATAAATTTTACAAAACTTAAATCTTTAGACATAATACTACCTCCGGTCTTATTTATAAGAAAATTTGAAAAAAATTTTTTGGTTCCAAAATATAAGAAACATGGTATATTTTTTTATTTCACTAAATAATAAATTTTTTTTTACCCTTTATTTATTGTTATATCTAATACACTTAACAATGCATAACGTTTTTTCATACAAAATAAAGATGGATAAAATAAGAAATAATTATCAAATTTAAACATAATTAATGAGTTAAACTAATATTAACTGTTTTTTTTAATACTAATGAAACAGTTTTTTGTTTCTTATAAATAGGACCGGAGGGAGTATAAAGCAAAGCTGAAGCAACGGTAGAAAAGCAGAGAGTGTCCAGGTTCATCCTCCTGGAGCAGTCGCTGTCAATTCCAGTCCGTATAAAACCCTGCCACGCAAACCGAACCACATCAGAACAGGCTACTTTTCTTTTCACTTTTCTCATTTTTCTTCCAAGTGACCCATTCATTCCTTTCCTTCGCTCCTCTTTCTTCGCATTGTTTTTCTTCGTAGTGACCATTCCACACCCCTTGTTCTCCACCATCAATGGCGTCCATGGCGACTACTCTCCCCTCCAAAACAACCTTCCCATCTCATTCCCTCTCCAAGAACTTCGATACCCATTTTGCTCCCTCCTTCAACAAACTCAAGCTTTCTCTTGCCTCGAAGCAGAAACCCTACCGGAGACTCAGAGTCTCAAACGCGTTGATCGAACCCGATGGTGGGAAGCTGGTGAATCTCGTCGTTGAGGAGTCTCAGAGGGACAGCAAGAAGAGGGAGGCTCTGTCTTTGCCCAGGATCAAGCTTTCCAAGATTGATGTTGAATGGGTTCATGTGCTCAGCGAAGGGTGGGCGAGCCCGCTTCGTGGTTTCATGAGAGAGACTGAGTTCCTCCAAACGCTTCATTTCAACTCGCTTCGACTCCATGACGGCTCGATTGTGAATATGTCGGTGCCAATCGTGCTTGCAATTGATGATGAGCAGAAGCATTTGATCGGCGAGTCGAGAAATGTTGCTCTCTTTGACTCACAGGGCAACCCGGTGGCCATTTTGAAAGAGTAAGACCTACCTCTCCTCTCTTCACTTCCAATACCGTTTTACTTTCATCTTTCCTTAATACTGAAGAATTATTACAAATTAAAAGTAGATAACATGGCTTTTTGACAAAAATAACAAATTAGATTAATGGCAGTACCGTACCCCAGGACCTCAGTGTTTGATGAATATTGACTAAATTGCTCTTGTTTACATCTGATTAGTTATTATTATTATTATTATTATTATTAAATCTTGCTTTAAAATGTTCTATCCACATATAAAGGCGTCGACCTCTTCTGATAAGGGTTATCTTTTTACTGGGCTAAAGATAGCTAAGTTGATATAAGATTCTGTGAAGAATAGAAAAGAAAAGGGGAAGGGGAGAGATTCCAGAATTCAAATCGGGTATACCTGGAAATGGGTCATTTTCTTCCTAGATTATGTTTTCTTCCTTTTTTATTTTTTTTTATGTTTAATCTTATTATAGTGCTCTGGTTGGTTAATAGCCTACATCGCTCATATAATTTCATAGATATTTCATTTGATTTCCTTTGTTTTACTTTTATGATGCATAGTAAGCTCTCAAAGCTATGAAATTAACTGGCTTACTGTTGAGAGTGGTGGATGACCGGTCCACAATCTGAACCATAATAAACTCTCAAAGCTGTGAAATTAATGTTTAATTGATTATACAAGTTAGCCCCAACAAAGATGTTGAAAAACATTCAAGTGTTAACATCTGACAGCTCCTACATGCTTAGAAAGTGAAACTACTATTATGTTCAGCAGGCGGAATAATTTGGCAATTTATTGGCTGTAATTATCCAAATATTGTATTTTGTTTCAATTTGAGGTTGCATTGACTTGAGTTGTTTGGTTGACATTGTTTGTGGAATTTATGGTTTGTTCAGCTTGTCTATAATGTGCTAAAATTTCTCATGTTTAGTGTCTTTGTTGTGTAGAATGGTCGAGCCTGTTTTAGTTGATTGTCACACATGACTAGACATTTATCATTCAAAACCCATTTTGACACACAACTATCCACCTTTGGTTTTTATGTGTGTAAGATAATTATTCTTATAAAGTAGATCGATATATGTTTAACAGTATTTGGTCTAAATCCATGTTAGTCATCTGACAAAATTCATGCATCATTTTTTCATTGTAATATTGTTACTCTTTTTTCAATTGTTCAATTGCTTTTTTTCCCCTATCGCTTATGCACTTGTTCTTTTGGTTATTTTAGTATTGAAATTTATAAGCACCCCAAGGAAGAGAGAGTAGCCCGTACTTGGGGAACAACTGCCCCTGGTCTACCTTTTGTTGAAGAAGCAATAACTCATGCTGGAAATTGGCTGATAGGGGGTGACCTAGAGGTCATAGAAGCAATCAAGTACCATGATGGCCTTGATCGTTATCGGCTGTCTCCTGCAGATCTCCGTGAGGAGTTCACAAGGCGCAATGCAGATGCTGTGTTTGCTTTCCAGCTCCGAAATCCTGTTCACAATGGTCATGCTTTGCTGATGACTGATACTCGTAGGCGGCTTCTTGAGATGGGTTATAAGAATCCCATCCTCTTGCTCCATCCACTGGGAGGCTTTACTAAAGCAGATGATGTTCCACTTGATTGGCGAATGAGACAACATGAGAAGGTATGTGTAAGGTCAAATGTCAAATGTGACTACATGAACCTCTTTGTTGGAGCTATAACATTTTTTATTTTTCAAAAAAAGAATAACAGCATATTGTGCACGTGTCCTACCTTCATTGCATGGCCTGCTGGTACCTTCCAAGTGTAGTTAGCTAAGAAAAGTAACTTGCTTACTAAAAATCAGAAAACTCCCCAAATGCTTCAAATAATTTTCCTTATAAAATGAAAATCACATGTTATTTGGATTTTTCTTTAGGTGCTTGAAGATGGTGTTCTTGATCAAGAGACGACAGTGGTATCTATATTCCCTTCTCCCATGCACTATGCCGGACCAACTGAGGTACAGTGGCATGCAAAGGCTAGGATCAATGCGGGGGCAAACTTCTACATTGTTGGTCGGGACCCTGCAGGCATGAGCCACCCGATTGAGAAAAGAGACCTATATGATGCTGACCATGGAAAGAAGGTGTTGAGCATGGCACCTGGACTCGAGCGTCTAAACATCCTTCCTTTTAGGGTACTTAGATACTTTGCCTCCTCCCCAACAAGATAAGCTTCGGTGAAGCTATTCTTTGACATCCCTAGTGATAATATCTGTCTGTTTGCAGGTTGCTGCATATGACAAGACCCAGGGCAAAATGGCTTTCTTTGACCCCTCTAGGCCTCAAGATTTCCTCTTTATATCAGGGACCAAGGTATGTGTGAACAGAATCATACTCTTTGGCTTAGTGTTTGTAGGATTTGGATCCTTTAAAGTTCTCAAAGAAATTTACTGTGTACATTTCAGAAAGAAAAAGATACAGTTGATCTGGGACCCACATTTTAGAGATAAGTAGGATCCAATTATTACGTGTTGTGCTGTTGTGTCTTTTTCTTTCCAAAATTTACACCACAAGTTTATCAAAAACTTTGGAGCATCCCAATCCGAGTTTGTAATAGGAACTTTAATTGGGTCAAATTTAAGGAACACAGCTCTGTTCCATAGGGTAAGAGGATAATGTTGACGTGAAGATGTTGCTATTTTGTTTGTTTAACAATGTCTGGTGTCTTAACTAAAGTTGGTTTTCCAGATGAGAGCACTTGCAAAGAACAAAGAAAGTCCTCCTGATGGATTTATGTGCCCTGGTGGCTGGAAGGTGCTGGTTGATTACTATGATAGTTCGGTTCCCTCAAGCAACGACAGAATCCCAGAGGCAGTTCCAGCTTAGTTTAGTTGGGTTCGTTGTATAATATTGTATTCTGGTCGGGAGAAACACTTAAAAGTCTCCTAAAGAAATCTACTTTTGCAACGATTCTCTGTCCCAATTCCTAGCAAAAGAAGGATGAAAAATCTCGGAGGCACTAGTACACAGATGGAAAATTTGCCTCCGCCTGTAAGTAGGCTTTTGGCGTTGCCTCTTGCACTGAGTAGTGCAGTTTTGCACCGCAAGCCCGTTCTTTTGTATCAATATTGTGGCTGTGCGCAGGTGTTAGGTTGTGGAATTTCTTCGGTTGTAAGAATTTTGTGGTGTAATTTTGAATATTTTGAAATTATTTATATATTTATACACCTCCCATTTGTGTCCGTGCGGTGCAGGAGTGTATTATAGCTATATTCAAAATCAATAATTTAAAAATCTGAGGGGTTGCTTTAGTGGTTAGAGAAGTGCCCCTTATCTTGACGGTTCAGGTTTTAATCTTGTATAAGAAAAACTGCAATTTATATATAATGCATTGACAATATATACGAAGAATGAATCACACATGAAGATGATTGTAAAATACGGCGAATAATAAAAATAAAA
The DNA here is from genome assembly GCA_026724425.1 of Erythrophleum ivorense. Taxonomy (NCBI): domain Eukaryota; kingdom Viridiplantae; phylum Streptophyta; class Magnoliopsida; order Fabales; family Fabaceae; genus Erythrophleum; species Erythrophleum ivorense. Next base: position 44,774,836 of record JAIUCV010000005.1, read on the forward strand.
GAACTATTAGATTTTAAAGCTTATCAAAAAAGAAATCATGTCACGTACTGTCACACCATAATTTATTGAATTTCATATTTTCATATTCAAGGTGATTTTTATGTGCAAACAAAGAAAAATTAAGAAAAAAAAATAAAATAATATAATTTCTTTATGTTACGTCAAGGTTTAAAATTCAAATTTTGATATGTAAACTCCGTAAACTCACAAATACCATTATTTATTTTTCATTTAAACAAATCATAAAGATTTCAAAACATTCCATGACCTACAAGTTAGAAGCCAAAACTAAAAAATTTCACGTTTTAGTTTTGGGTTATAATTCTAGTTTATTTATACCAACTTTAAAAAATTATAATTAAATTTAAAAAAATTAAAATTAAACAACCCATGGCTTTTTGGAAAATTTTGAATGTTAACTTTATACTAAAAATAATTTTAAACGATAAAAACATCATTTTGACCGTGTTTGACAATAGGAAAAGGATAGATGTCAAACTGCCCAATGTTTCTGATACAACTTATTGATATAAATTTTAAAAATTCATAACTAATTCCAAATAAATCTAATTCAGGAAAACTATACCAATTTAAAAAGTTACAGATATTAACTAGAGGAAAAAAATAAGTCCAAACTAGTTCAGAAGCCTTTAGATCTCAAAAATTGATGGAACAGTAGCCAAGGTATGTTGGCGTCCCTGATATTGACATAGAACTTTAAAAAATTATTTCTCTCTCTCTAGACCTCCAATTAAGGTGCTTCCAGTTGGCATAAATCATTGTAAGTGTCTAGTTTTTTTCTATAAAATTTCATAGCCATTGGACAACATTTGCCTTATAAATGATAGAGGCAAAATTTCAAACCATATAAACAGTGCCATTGTCAAATTGTGAAATTTCAGCCAACTATAAAATTCGTCAAAAATTCTATAGAATTCTAAATAATGTGCATTTTAGCTTCCCAACAATCTCTAAACAAGACCTATATACATATCAAATTTCAGACCAAGAAGAATTCATTTAGACAGATTTTGTCATAGCTCACAATTATGGTCACTTTAGTGTCATCTAAGGGTTCAGTTCAGTCCAGTCCAAATGGTCTTCTTTGTGTTCTAGCACCTCTTGGGCAAATTTGAAAGCATAATTACATCATATATAAACTGCCCACGTGGTCCAAATCATCATACATCTCAATCTGGTTGTTCCACATGCAAGAATACATAAGCAAATATAAGCTCTCAAGTACCTAAATCACATTCTACCATTATTTTGCCATCAAATTTAGTTCATACATCATCTATACATGTTTTTACATTTGCTTAAATATTTATAACTCAAAAATAATATATACATAAACACTTTGACATTTCCTTGCATTCAAAAGCTATACAAATTACATATTTGTCAGAACATAGCCATTTAGGCTCCTTGCTCTCCATTCTTTGATTCTTGAACTCCACCTAGACCATTTGAGATAGGAGAAGAAAGGGGTGAGATTTATGGAATCTCAATAACTCATACACTCATTTAAGCACACATTCAAGGCATATAATATGTCAAAGGGTACAAGTATGCAAACTAACCAATCCATGAAGTATTCAAATCTACATTTCCATGCCACAAAGTCACATTAAACACGAAAATGAGCTCTAAGAACTTTTGGTTTAGCCTCACCTCATTTCTAGGACTTTTAGATTTACCTCACTCTTGATCTAGGGACTTTTGACATAGTCTTACCCATCCATAAGACTTTTAGCCTTGTCTCACCTATGGCTAGAGACTTTTGACATCTCCTTACCCATATTAAGGGACTTTTGGTATCGCCTCACCTTTATGAGCAATATTTACAAACCAATAACATTTAAGAAGGCATATTGGTACCAACGCAACAACATAACATCAAGTAACATGTTTCAGCATACAAATACACACATAAGCACACAATGACACATATATAACCAAGAATGTAAACAAGAATAGGATGGAGAACTACCTTGGTGTTTATTCAAGCTTTAGTTTGGAGTATTCCTCTCCTTCTTAGCCTCACAAGCACAATGAGATGGAATTTGATTTCCTTGTCCTAATCACAATAAACAACACTCAATTATACTCTTGAAGCAAGCTAAGATCTTAAACACATATTAAAGGAGCATACTTTGTTCACTAGTTACATAGTGGTTCCATTAATGGCCTAATGAAGCAACTACTCTAATTCAAGTTCTTAGCTCCATTCTCTTCCCATATTTAGGCCTTTTGTCTTCATTTAAGGTCGTTGGAGCCATCACACCCATACTTTCAAAAGTTTAGATACATGTTGCTTCATAAGGTTACATTATGGAAGCCATTGCCTCATCTCTTAATCTATGGTTTCTAAATTTTTTCCAAGGGTTCCTCCCACCTTTTTCCATCATATGAAGTCTCAAACCAAGGCTAGAACTAATTAAAATACTCCTTAACATATTGCTTCTACCTTGGTCGAAACTATGGAGGGAGGAAGAGCCCATGGACTTTTTGAGTTTTTCCTTGATGGGAGACACACTTGGAAGGCTTCCTAGGAGTTTTAGGAACTCAAATAAACATTTACACATGTAAGGAAATTCAAGAATTAAATTCGTTTTTGCATTATGTTCAAGAGTTTCACACTTTCTTATCTTAATTTCCATTAGTTTTCCTTTTAATTTCTTTGCATATTTCAAGGTCCCATAACCTAAATCAATGATTTCATACTTGCTCTAAGTCAGAAACTTCTCCCTCCCCTTAGCTCTCAAGTTGGTCAAACACATATATAAAAGGAGAAAAGGGAAGAAAGCATGGAGAGCAAAGCTACCTACCTTGGTTTAAGCTTATTTCAAGAGCTCTCCTCTTTGCTTTACTCCTCTCTTTGAAACTCCAAGTTTTCTCCTCTGGTTCAAGGCCAAAACAGAACCATATGAATGATTAAAACTATGGAAAGAGAGCTTGAGAGAAGAGGAACAACATTAAGGAAGAAAGAACCATAAAAATCCTCTATTTTCTTACCTTTCTTAGCTACTTTCTCCCTTCCCTTAGGCTTCTCCTTGTGCAACTGATTTGGGCAAATCCTTCCTCTGTTTGGACGAGGTCAAGGTCAGTTAGAACAGACCAGAAGTGAGACGCCTCTTTTAAATATAAAGGAAACTAATTAAAACATTTCAAAATGCCACTTTTGTCCTTTGTCCTTGGCATTTTCGTTTCTGATTTATTTTAGTTCCTTTAAGACCAATCTTTTCCATCATAAAATTTAGATTCTCAATCTTATAAAATGCTTTTGAAATTACTTAATTTGGAATTAAAACTTTCCCGAACGAACTGATCAAAATTCGGTTAACCGTCGTTAGAAAACATACACCGGAGAGGTTTTAAACCATTCAAAGGGTTCGTATGGTTTTTAGGACCTCTGAGAATCCTGAAAACCTTAAATTTTTCATTTAAAAAGTTTTCCTATGAGTTTTCCAAAAGTTATTCATATTTACAAAAATATCACTAGACTTTTTACAAATTTTTTGAACTACTTTGGCTCTGATTTTCAGGCATCTTAGACCTTGGATTCTCATTTTTCATTATTTAAAATTTTATCCTAATCTTATTTGACCTTAAATCATCCTCTTTAGGGAATTTTTTTTTGTATCTAGTGAATTTCATATGTTGATGGAGAAATTGTATGTTACATTTATCACATTTTCTCTTATTTTTGAAGAACCAGATATTACATTCTAAACTTGTCTACATATCACAATTTTCACTAAAATAGTCAAGTTGAACAAACATTTTTTTAGGTATAGTACCTAGAATTCCATCTTAAAGTAATTTTTTAAGTATATTTAGTTATAATGGTTATTGTTTATACTAAATAAAGTCTTAATTAATGATTAAAAAAATATGGAGAGAAAAATAAACATTGTTATTTGTCAGTTTCAAACAATAATAATTATCATAAGTTATTGCTCTTGTTATGGGTGTTTTATAAATTCTAAATCTTCACAGGTTCAAAATAATCTAATATATTTTATCAGGACTTGGGATTATAAGATGGTATAATTTCTAGTCTCATCATATTACATACAACAAATGAAAATAGTTAAGTTGTTTTGAAAAATAACTTTAAACAACTAGAGATAATAAGTTGTTTCAAATAGTGCAATCCTACCCAAAGTAACAAAGTCAGTTTGATCAATCTCCATCATTAGCTGACATTCTAAAAGATTATAAATAAAGCCCCCATCATCTCCAAGGGAAGACTTGAATCATTATCAACAATCTCTAAAGTCACTCGTCATTTACTACACACAACTCTCATTCTGAAATTATTATATTACTGTGATACCTTCATGTTGAAATAACAGGATTCTTTGTTTCATTAAACTATTTCTTCTTTTGCTATTGCCATCCCTCATCCTCAACAACTCTAAATAAACCACTAATAATGTTGTTTATGTCGTAAATTTCATATTTGTATGCTTCAACAAAGCTTGACAACATATATTTAGTCTTCTTTATGCCTTTATACATTGCATCCATGAATATATAATCAAAATAAGCAGTTTATGACTATAAAATAAAATAAAATGTACATGAAATAACACTTAGAGATCCCAAGCTTTTGTTGTGGGTCCCCCTCAATTGAAGCCCACATGCTTTAAGAAAACCCAAAAAAAATGAAAAAGCAAAGGATTTTGTTTTTCGAAAATGGCAAGTGACCCAAGGCTACTAAAGGTGGAGAATCCGTGACTTGCAGTGATGTATTTTTGAATAGGTCTTCTCTATTATTTTACATTAGCATATTTCGCAGAGAAGCGCCGACAAGAGAAAGAAGATAAAATTTGCACACTTTGTGATTTTGATTAGAGGGTAATTTATGCTTTGATTTTCATGAAATTTCAGTATATTGTTTTTGGTATTATGAGTATTTTATTTGTGTAATTAGATTTTTTTTCACTTCTTTATTGGTTGAGATTTTTTTTCCTTGTGAAAATTTTTACTTTATTGATAGTAAGTAAAGGTTGGGTTGAGTTTTTAGAAATTGTTAAGATATTCATTGTTGTACTTATTTATTTATTGATAGTGAAATTTTTTTGCACTAGATCTCATATTTTTCACTTCTCATATTGAGCGAGTTTCTCACGTTCTTATTATTATGTACATTTTGATATATCTTCTATTTGAAATATTTTGTGTACTATGATATTAGTTTTTCACAGATTCTTTTAAGTAGAAGAAACTTTTAATTTTTAGTTATCATCATTATGCTTGTGTATATTCTTTCCCAACAATTTTGGCACAACTGTAAGACCACTTTAGTTAATACAAAGCTTGGAGTAATTACTCCCGCCATGACGTTTTTTTAAATCAAATTTATTGAAGTATTCAACTCTATAAATGTAAAGAAATTTCAGAGGTAAAAGGACCTTTAAAATTTCTATGTATTTATTATAATCTATTAATTTTATAAATATATTTTATCTAACACACCTCATGGCTTGAATAATCCCTGCAAGATTTGCATTAGCTAAATTAATTTTTGGATTTGTAATGGAATATACATTAATTACAATGACAAAGAAATTTAGAATGAGGGGTAGGTTATGGCCTATGCAGTTGTGCCAACCCTTGGGATTTCTCTGTGTATTTCACATACATAAAGACTATATGTTTGGCATCAAGCTTTGTTAGACTATATCAATAAAAATTCTAAGGTACAAATAGTGCTCACTAATGATTCATGTAGAGAAATATCTTATGATTTTTTTGATTCAAATAAAAATTAATGGTCCAAAATAACATTATAAGTATGTGAGCCTAAAACTGAGGGAGCAAGAAGAAGCACCCCTGCTAAAAGAAATCTACTCAAAAAGCATGAAAAATCTCGTTTAAGCATCTACAGAACTAAAATTAGAGTCTTGCACAATCGAGTAATAATGAAAGTTAGTAAAGACAAAAAAAAATTAATTAATTTGAAGACTAGAAATAACTTTCTGATTAACAGTGATACTTATAGAGTGTCAAGTAGCCTCAAACAAATATTTGATATTACCGAACTCTATTAGGGAAGGCCAACACCATTAATATTTTTTTCTTATAAGCTCCCATTACAGCCAATTCTTTATAATTTGGATAACCAAGCTTGCCAGGAGGATTTGATTTGTTTCTACCTCTTTGCAATCTTAGTTCTTATTGTTCCCCTGCTAATTAAGACTGAGCCAAATATCAATGAATGATCTTAAGGGCCATAACTAGTGATGAATGATAAAACTCAAATATTAGCTTATTCCATAAATACCAAATTACATAAAGAGTAATTAATAGAAGATTTGTGTACTCCTTTACTCCAATAAATATATCCTTAAGATTGAGAGGACTATATCTGTAGCCACCTATAAATGTTCAGTTTTTAAATTTGATCCACTCTTAAAGCTAAAGGAAATCCAAACCATACTACTCACAAAATAACATTTGAAGGAAAATCAAAACTATTTTGAATAGGATCCAAATATTTACTTGGATGCAGTAAAATCCTAAGCTTGCTCAATCTATGTCTCACACAGCTTTAACCAAAGTCACTAAATGGAACTTCGATCATTTTCCACGCCAGATGCACCATACCAAAGAAGGAGCAATTTTTATTGTGTTCTCCTATTAACAAAGAAGAACCAGAAAGAAAACGAGAGATGACAATTTTTCTAGAAAAGAAAAATACTACCTTTAACACACAATACCCCTTTTCTCTGCCCACACACTATTAGTTTTCATTTTTTTAAATTAATTTCCCACAAATAATAACTTACTTCAATTTTGAATTTCAAAATTTAAATATTAATTAATTAAATTACTAAATAATTAATTTAATCAATTAACTATATTCTATTTCTTTAGGCAATTTCTATAGATTTTGGTTAGCTCATCATGGGCGACCTAATAATATAACATCTTTCATTCGCACATGATGGGATGAATATCATAGAACTCTCACTTTTTGCTCTTCGCTTCTCTTAGACTTTCATACCAGGTGCTTTGTCATGATCGCTCAAGCATAATCTTTAGAAGTTCCCACACTAGAAATCCCATTATATGATTAGCAAGAAAGACATAATCCCTAGATATACTATGGATGCTCACACATATGCTTCAGATATCCTAGATTGACCCATATATACCATATTTTATACTTATGGCTAATCTAATCTCTTTTAAGCTTAATATTACTCACATTGCTTTTTTCATATGCATAGTATCCGTGTTCATAATGCTACTAAGAATAATTCATAGTGAGCATGCCTTAGATACTAGTATAGCTGTGTATATCTTGGGTAATCTTTCTTTTGTCTACATACCATTTAAAACATAATCAGTTGCCTTCCTAACATTAATCCTTTTAGGTTAAATCTATCATGACCATAGAATGTATACTAAAATAGCAAACATTGACTAATCTCCTTATGATATTATCAAAGTTATAAATGTATCTATAGAAGAATTTGATCCTTTTTAGGACTTACATAACAATGAAATAGGGATGTATTCATTTACTTCTTAATTGCGATTCATTTCTCTTATTTTATAAGAGTGTATGTCAATTTGATTTATTTATTAACACCATATAAATCTTATTTTATACAGATGGTGCCATAAAAAGAATTTGGTGTTGGCAATAAAGATATTATGGATGGTGGCAATAAAGATATTATAGATGGTGGGGGTCTATAATTCAATTTATATTTATATCTATGTTTGAATCTCATCTTGACCTTCTTTTTTCTTTCTTTTTGTCAAAGCAATATATTTATATTTTATGTTTCTTTCTATTCCATATTGGTGTTTTTGCTGTCTTGTATGGTGAACACAAATATCTCATCCTTACTCACTCCTTATGCGAGCTAAAGGTGGTTGCTCGTGTGAGAAAACCAACCTTATTAACCTGTATGAAATACTATCATTATGCATATAGTACCTATGATTATGGCATAACTTGTCTACTTAGTCAATACTTAACTTGTATATATGGTATGATGCTCCATGTTCTAGGTTTACCAAGAGACTTTACATCTTCCTCATGTATGTCTTTAGGTATAGGCCTTCTTAAGGATCATTTAACATCTTATACATAAATATATTTTCAAATAACACCTTTCTATACCACTAATCTCTCTCATTCTTGTGTTTATGTATTTATTTTCATTATGATACTTATGGACTTTGCTTGGTTATGGCTTTTCATTTATTATGATTAGTCGATATTAGACTCAACATTTGACCAATGATCCCCAAAAGCTTACAACTCTCTTTAGTCATCTAGCCTTTTGCATTATTGAAGAATATGCAATGATCTCTGCTTCATTAATAAACAACACAATGCATGTTTACTTCTTATTATTCCAAGATGTCACATCTCTATTCAATAAAAATGTACATTCAAAAGTTAATTTTATTTCATACATCTAGATCTTTTCTCTAATACAGTGTTGCCCTAGAAGTATTTTAGGTATTCTCTTAATAGTACTTTGATGCTATTAATTGGAATTTTACTATTATCGATATGCAATGTCAATTGTTCATAAACGTATGACTTTGTACACATCATTTCACATAATATCTAATAGCATTTGAGTAAAGGACTTCCTACATAATTTTCAATGTTAAATCAACTTAACAATGTATCCCATGATTTAGACTATCGTATTTTATAACAAGGCATTAATGGGTCTATATTCTTTTATATTGAATCATTTAATGACATTTTAATTGTGATTCTCTTGTAAACAACAATCACTCTTTTTTATTAATTCCCTTTGATTTTAATTCCAAGGACATACTCTATTTTACCTATATTTTTCATTTCAATATTTAAGAACAATCATTCTTTAATGACCATTAAAGAAAATTGTCAATTCCTAACCAATGGTACATTATCCACAAAAAATAAATAATATAACCAACTTCTTTTAAATTGTTCAACACAAATGCAATGGTCTTTATTAATTATTTAAAATTTATATGAGATCTCAACTCGATGAAATTTTGGATACCCCCTTTTTAGATAATTGTCTTGCTTCCTAAATAGACCTTTAAAGCCTTTGAATCTTTTTTCTATGGAACTTAATGGGTACTTTATGTACTCTTTTCATCTAGTTCTCCATTTGAGAATATGGTTCTTCTCATCCATTTGATGTGATTACAAGTCTAAACTCATAATTATAACTAAGACTAATCTAATCATATAATAAATGGAAAGTTATTTTCACATAATCTATACATTTTTGTTGTATATATCCATTAGTAACTAAGGATGTCTTTTATCTCTTAATTAATCCATTCTTTTTTTTAACCTTAAGAACCATTATTTTAAAGTGCTTTTCAATCATATGGATGGTCAACCAATAACCTAGATATGGTTTGTCTTTATTAGATTTATCTCTTGGTTCATTGCTCTCATCCAATTTCCTTTAGTAGGATTTGACTAAATCTCCCAAACTGCATTTGGCTTCTTAGTGTTTAGCATGGTACCTCTATGTGTTGCCTTTTCAATCTCAAAAAGATGTTCAGGTACACTCTCATTGTTACCTTAAAATTGTGGAGTTGTCTATGCAACTTTTTCGCCTTGCACCAATCTTATACTTGGATTAACAGGTTGAGATATAACTACTTGTCCTTCTTAACTTGATATTGTGCCTTATACAGAGATGTATACCTATTAATCTCTTTTTTATTTAGCATTTCAGTTTCTAAATGTGGTGATACTTAACTCAATTTTAGTTATACTTCTACCTTCATTTTCACCAATGAAGATATAGTCTTTTGATTTGTTTTAAGCATCTTGTAAAGATGCATACCTTATTCTTTGTGTCTAATTCTTATACTTATAAGAATTATCATAGATATAAGTAGCCAATCTAATGGCCTTGGGATGTTAAAAAATAACTTATCATTATGTCTACAAATCACAAGATGCAAAAGTAACTTAGATAGAGGACACATGGTTAAGTTTAAAGACATTAATTTATGACTTATTACCCCAAATGAGTAAGACTTCTTCACCCATCACTAATCTTAACCATTTCAAGTAAGATCTTCATTTTCTTTTTTAACATCTCCATTTGTTGAAGAGTGTCAAGGAATTGTTAATTGACTCATAATTTCTTTCTTTCATAGTTCTCTTGGAACTAATCTAATAAATATTTGCATTCTTTGTCATAGCTCAAAGTTTCAATTTTGTTGTCCTTTTGATTCTCGACCATATTCTTATAACATCTAAAGTATTTGAGTGCTTTTGACTTATGGAAGACTAAATGGACTAAAACCATATTACAAATCATTGTCTTGCCCTCATTTCTTTAAACCACATGTGTCAAAATGAATTAATTGTAATGGATTCTCAGTTCTAGTTTCTTTTTAAGATGGCTTTCTAATTTGCTTTATCTAGTAAGCAATTTTTTATACTGGCATTTCTAAAATAGAAATGGACTATAGCATCTACTATTTTATTAGTCTACTTGTTCTTTTTTCACCTATAAGACCCTAGCCTAGCCCTTTAAGCTAGAATCTTACTTTCCGTTCCTTTTTCTTATGTCAACGGAGTTTTCATGAAAAATAAAAAGTCAAAACTCAAATTAAAAAGAGAAATGACAAATATTAAATTTTGTCATATCTTTGAACACTATGTAGGATAAGGTTTGTTCTTTATGCAAAACTAATCTTCTATACTTTGATGCCCTTTTACTTCAACTCTTATATTTCTTCATACATAAAGTAATATGCCTTTGATAAACAATTGATGATATTTTATAAAGAATTCTTAATCCTTAACTATGTGATTTATGACCTTTACCTCATTTTGCTTAACATAATCATAAGCAAAGTAACCCACTTTTTTTTATTGATATGATGCTTAACCTTTACCATGTCAGATTTCATCTCACCAAGTTTGCCTTTCTTCTTAATTCTTTATTAGCCTTTTAAAAATGTTGGCCAAATTTTTTCTAAATATGAAAGTGTCATCCTTTTATGCTTGGACTTTAAAGTTACAACAATTTCAATCATATAAGTTTTTCTAGGGGTCTGGCAATTTCCATGTGCTTATTCCCAAGCTCTATATGATGAGAAATCATCATCATAATGATGCTCCTTTTATGGGTTAAACTCACTTTCATATGTTTCTAACTTATAAGAAGAGATCTTATAATAGCCTAACCTTATTGTTTGTTAATGAAAATATGACCAACTAACTTCAATTGCTTAATAGCTAGTCTTTCTAGTTTGATTATACTTTTATAAGTCCTTAAGGGTTATTCACATGGCTTGGACAATCATTTATGACTTATACTCACATATGATATTGTTAGTCATATTGCTTTATACTGTTATGTGAGAAATATCACTCTTTTCCTTTTCTAAAAAAAGTTATAGATCTTTACCTTTGCTAGGTTGTATTATAAGATTTAACTTCTACATGACATTGTTCAATAGTTTTTTAACATTATATTCTTCTCTAGGATCTACGAACTCTATAGTGTTAATTTTTCTAATTGACACTATCTAGTTTATTTCTCATATCAAACTAGATAATGATATTTCTAAGAACTATAATTATAATTTAATTCTTACATAGATATAGTATATAATATTTACATATATACAATGTTATATTTATATTCACAAAGAATTTCAATTAGACTAATAATGACATTATTAGATTTTTGATTGAAAGTCTACACTTGGTATGCTTCCATCTCATTGTTTCCTAAGAATGTCTTTACTTTTTGCCAAATTCATCTATAAATATTAATTATATTATAGTTCTTAGATAAGCCTTTCGGTTGCCAATCTAAGAATTTCCACTCACTTAAGTGTTTCTCATATTCTCTTATCCTGAATTATTCAGTTCTCAAATGAGCCCAAGTCTACTAATATGAGAACTCTTACTTAATAAATTATTTCCTTTCTTCTTTATTTATTTAACACAACATACTCATAAATTACATTCATATTAACAATACATTACGGACTTCATTTTAAAAATATTTATTAATTCTTAAACTATGTTCTCTTTAACCCTCATTGACCTATTCAATGATCTCTAACCATCACAAACCTTTATTAATTGTCTTCAGCCACCATAAGATTTTTCCATTCATCTACAGGTCATATCAACACATATAATAAAATATATTTTATAAGTTTGATTATTCTCTTATATTAAAAAAATTTATTTTTGTGTGTATTAGTGATAATCAAAATTTTTCCTTTAATTAAATTAACCTCCCTTTTGTTTAAATTTCAAAAAAATTCAAAATTTAAATTCAAAAATTAATAATGTAATAATTAATTAATTAATAATAAAAATTAGTTAATTAATTAATCAATTTCCTCTCAAAAAAATTGGGTCAGATTATGGGTCAAGTTATAGGTCAGCTTATCAAAAGCATATTCCATTTTCCAACATAATTATTCATCAACATTCATGATAATATGATGTTATTTATGGATGTTTATCTCTTATGCACACTAGTTAAAAAAAATTAATTTTGATTCCCCAAATTTATCCCCAAAATACTTGCTAATTTAATATCTTTTGAAATATTATTGGGGAATGGCTTGATCAAACTTAAGACCCTTGAAAATCAAGGAATTTTAATCCTTCAGGCCTTTAGATTAATCCAAATATTATATATATATATATATATTAATATGTGTCCATATAATAAATATGGAATGTCTCTAGGTTCATAATTACTCATGTCGGTGAAATATAATTTTAAAATTCCTAATTAAAATTTTATAAATTTTTTGGCACATAAAATTGCCATTTTATGGCCTTAAATACATTGAAACATGACTAACAAATACCTACACATAGAAGAATTATATATCATTTTAAAACTCTCAAAATTAAGAATTTTCAGAGCCAAAATTCAGTCCCAAAAGAGTATGCACACACTCCCGCATGCCTATTCTCCATTTTTGGTTTAAAAGATTAAAAAAACTTGGGAAAAAACTCTCTTGCCTAGATGGTGCATGTAGGTGACTCCTTTAACCACTATGACACCATGATTGGCTTTCTCTCTCCTTCCTTGTTCTATTAGTCTAGGTTTCAAGCCCATTTGAAAATGGGGGTGAGCCACACTCTCCATTCTTAAGAGTATGCTTCAATTGTTGTCTTTAACTTTTATTTCTATAACTTTCCTTCAAAATTGTAGAAATGCTATTTTCACATGGTTAACTTTGAATCACCATATCTCCTTTGTTTTAACTACAATTTAGGCATTTTGATATCTTTGGAAAGCTTGCAAGATGGTCTTTCTAATGACATATGGATTGCATAAATCTATGGCCTGATAAGAGAGAAAAAACCCATGAAACATGGTTGGTTGACCATGATTTTTATAAATTCAATTTTGGACAAATAATTTCAAAAGTTTATATCTTTCTTGATAATCATTTATTTGAGGCAAACTCCATGGTATTGGAAAGCTTATTCAACAAGCTTTCCAATCACATATAACTTGCATCAATTTAGGAACTGTGGTGACAACATCAAGCCCCAAAAATTGGTGATTTCAACATCATTTTTTTGAACTTTAATATTCAAAATTTTCTTTTATGGTTTCCCCTCTTTCTACCATTTTTCTACCACATAATCACTACACTATTGGTTTCATATGATGTTAATTATGTGGCCTAATTTTGTCTCTATTAAAATTTATCATTAATGGGTTTGAAGGTTCAATTGTACAATTCTTATGTAATTTAAATTTTCTTCCACCAATGGCACAATTATAAAGCACGAAAAATACATATATAGAATATAGGAGCAATAGATCTGAGCCAAACCTGACTCTGATACTACTAAAGGAAAATTAAAACTATGTTGAGTGGGATCTGAGTACTTACCTGGATGCAGTGAAATCTTAATCTTGTTTGATCTTGGTCTTATGCGATTTTGATTGAAGTCACTAGATGGAATGTTAATAGTTTTCCATGCTAGATGCATCATACCAGAGGAGGAGCAAATTTTACTATGTTCTCTTATTAACAGAGAAAAACCAAAGAGAATAGGAGAGATGGCAATTTTTTTTTTCTAAAAAGAGAATACTGTCCTTAATGCATGATACCCCCTTTTGCCTAAACATTATTAGTTTTCATTTTTTAAAAAAATTAATTTCTCACTAAATAATAATTGACTTTAATTTTGAATTTCAAAATTCAAAATTTAAATGTTAATCAATCAATCAATTAAATTACTAAATAATTAATTTAATTAGTTATATTTCTTTAGATTATTTTTATGAATTTGGTTCAGTCTATCATAAAAGCAACTCAATAATCCAACAACATTATAGGAAGATATGAATATAATCTCTTTAAGCTAAATAATAAAAAGGGTAGGCTAGGTTAATTAGTAAATAATGCTTACAAAGAGTACCGACCATTGGCAATGAGTTTGTGAGTAATTTCTAACCAAATAATAGAATTTTTAAAGTTAGGTGAACTCGACAAAATCAATCTCAGACTGAAAAGGGGTATCAATGGGAGACGTATGACTATTCACCAGCAATTTATACCCATCACCACTTTATGTTGACCACTATTATTACCACACCATATCAATTGGTCTTGCTCACCAATAGTTGAAAATGTTCACTAGGAAATTTGTTGATGAAAGTTTCAAATTTCACTCTCATTGAGAAAAAGATCCATAACCATAATAATAAATGGTGAGGAACCTGCTAGCATTGACCACCATAGAAAATTATTAGGAGAATTAATAATATTTTATTATAATAATTTAAGATTAATTTACTTAAATGACAAAAAACAATATTAATTTTTCCTCCACTCTTCATATGATTTATTAAGGTTTCATTTAGTATAAATAATAACTATTACGATGAAGTTTGCTTTAAATTGTTCTATTAAGTGTACCCAAAAATTTATGTTCAACGTAATTATTTAATAAAATTGATGAGAAGGCTAGCAAGAGGAGAATCACATGATAATATTTATTGTTAATATTTGAAATCGAAATTTTTTTGTTTTTATTTTTTATGAAGACAAATGCATTATTTTTGTTTTAATTTTTATTTCTCATATTTTATGACCATTTTTAGGTAATTTTTACTTTTTAAATAATTAATAAATATATTTAAATTAAAGTTACATATATGATTAAAATTAAAATAAATTATATGTAATTCCTTTAAATTTTTTTAAAATTATATAGATATTTTTTTATTTTTATAATATATATTTTAGTCTAATTTTAATTTTATAATTAAAATATCATTCATAAAAAAATAAATAAAAGGTTATTTTATTTTTTTTAAAAAAATACATTTAAGTTAATAAAATATATTTGAGTAAATATATATAATTGATTTAAAGTATAATATAACTTTTTATTTTAAAGATAGTTTATATATATTTTAAAAATAAAAAAGTTATCTAATTTAACTAAAATTCAAGTAATGATTAATGTTTTATATAACTATAAAATACATTTATGCATATACAAATACTAGTTCAAATAAAATATGAACATGGATTAAAAAGGCTCAAATTCATTCTAACTTAACTTCAAATTTTAAATATAAATTATACACATAAAGCTTTTTTTAAGAAAAAATAATTTTAAAATATTGAGATTTAATCTAGTTTATCTGTGATATATGGCAATATATTATTTTTTATATTCTGAAAACTTCAGTAGAAGTAGGGCCGACAATTAAATATTAGTTGTATAGTAAACAAAATTTAATATTAATCAGATGATACAATTTTATTTTATTTTTTTAAAATAACAGAATAACAAACGAAACAATTTATAATGACAAAATAAAATTCAATAGTAAGGGGGTTGGGGCAACTAGATTGGTAAAGGAATATAACAGAGGGCAGCCAATACTGTAGGGTTCTCTTCACTCCGAGTTTACTCCTGGGGCCGTCAACCGCATAGGAGAAGAAGCTCCTGTTATCAGCCATGGCTGTCGGAAAGAACAAGAGGATTTCGAAGGGGAAGAAGGGTGGCAAGAAGAAGGCGTAAGTACCCTTTTCACCACTTTCAAAATTTCAGTTTTGTATTCTCTCTTTTGGGTATTTATTCAGCCCCGTTTTTGCTTTTTTGGCTTTCATTCAGAGCTGATCCCTTTGCCAAGAAGGACTGGTACGATATTAAGGCCCCTTCAGTTTTCCAAGTGAAAAATGTGGGCAAGACCCTCGTTACTCGCACTCAGGGGACCAAGGTAATTTCGTCTTTGTTTTCTCCATGTTTCTTTTGAATGCTATATTTTGGTGAAAAGGTATGGCGAATGGGAATTGTTATTTGAATCTAATACCCAGAAACGTCTGAGTTTTGTATAAAAATTTTTATACCTTTCGTAGCAAATATGGCTCCACAATGTGTCACTTGTCTACTTCCTTAAAATAAGTAATTTTTTTATGTATGGCTTGGACCTTGTATAAGTTGTGAGATTTCGGTTTATTGTAAATTAGTGTTGACCTACGTAGATTGTTTAGAATTCTACATATGGACATCATTTCTTATTTGGCTAAATTTTGATTGAAGACTGTAAGTTTGTTTGGGAGTGGGGTGGGTGAGGAAAATGTCCTAGTCTACCCTAAACCCCAGTTTCCAAACCTCCATTGTTTGGGATGGTTTGAATTCCTTTTCTTTGTATATTTACTCTTTTACCCTTCCACTTTCTGTTTCTTCTTCATATTAAAAGAAAGATACGTAAGTGTAATATTAAAAAATTTCACCTTTCATTCACCCACTCCATTGTCAAGGAGTTGATAGCTCACATAGAACCAGTTAAAATTTGACGGCAACTGATAACTCAAACGATCTGTATTATATCCTTCTTACAAATCTTCATAACATGTGCGATGAATGAATATTAAGATATGTTGTTTCTTGATGTTACGGGGTACAGGGATTTCTAAGCTTCTTTAAGGTTGCTGATAGAGGCTCATTTTATGTAATTTTTAGGATCTGGGCTTTCATTTTAATTTTCCATATATGCTATGCTTTGCATTTTTCCCGTTAATTTTTCAATCATGGACTAGTTACTTTCTATTCTTTTTACTATCCATGGACCAATGGTTGATTTGAGCTAATACCTTTGTGAGCATGACATCCTTGCATTTTATGCCTGTTTACAAGAATTGGGTAGTGCATGTTGGTGCTCTCCATCTAAAATAGTGTAGGTGGTTTAGTATGTCTATTGTTTCTTTCATGTGCATTGGGTTATTCAGTGTACTCAAAGGGTAGGCACCCCTAGGGTCAATAATTAAAATGCTTAAAATGGAGCCAATTCAAATAGCAAATCCATACAACAATAACAACAACAACAAAGTTTTTTTCCACTAAGTGAGGTCGGCTACATGGATCAATCGACGCTATAAACATCTATCGTAAATTATATTTTTAGACGAATCATTTAAATCTAAATCTCTCTTAATAATTTCTCCTATAGTTTTTTTTTGTCTTCCTTTACCTCTAATTATTGAACTATTCTCCATCTCATCTACTCTTCTAACTGAGGCTTCTATAGGTCTCCTCTCGACATGGCCGAACCATCTAAGTTTTGATTCTACAATCTTTTCCATAATAGGTGCGACTTTCACCTTCTCTCTAATGTATTCATTTCTAATCCGATCTCGTCTAGTGTATCCACTCATTCAACGCAACATTCTCATCTCTGCAACATTGAACTTATTCTCTTATTGACTTTTTATTGCCTAACACTTAGTTCCATATAACATTGCAGGTCTTATAATTGTATGGTAGAATTTACTTTTAAGTTTGAGTGGTACTTTTCTATCACAAATAACACCCGAAGCACTCTTCTACTTCATCCACCCTGCTTGAATCTTATGTGTTACGTCTTCTTCTATTTCTCCGTTATGTTGTATGACAGATCCAAGATATTTAAATTGTGTAACTTGTGGTATAATATGTTCTTCAATTTTTACTTCTGCGCTATAAGTGATGTGTCTCTTACTAAACTTACAATCCATATACTCCGTTTTACTTTTACTTAAACAAAATCCATGAGTTTCCAAAGCTAATCTTTACCTCTCCTACTTCTCATTCATTTCCACTCTCGATTCTCCAATTAAGACAATATCGTCTGTAAAAAGCATACACCGTGTCACTGGCTCCTGGATATGTTCAGTAAGCACATCCAATACTAGAGTAAAAAGATAAGGGCTTAGAGTTGACCCTTGATGTAGATCAATAGTTATCGAAAAATCTTCTGTAAGTTGACTTTTTGTTACTACTCTAGTTGTAGCCTCATCATACATATCTTGTATTGCTCGAATATAAGTTATACGAACTCCTTTTTTCTCCAGAGCCTTCCATAGAACCTCTCTTGGTACTCTATCATATACTTTTTCCAAATGGATAAACACCATGTGTAAATCTCTTTAATTCTCTTGATATCGCTCCATTAATCTTCACAACAAATATATTGCTTCCATAGTTGATCTTCCTGGCATAAAACCAAATTGATTCTCCATAACTTGGGTCTCTTTTCTTAATCGTCGCTCAATTACTCTTTCCCATAATTTTATAGTGTGGCTCATGAGCTTAATTCTTCTATAATTTGCACAATTTTGAATGTCCCCTTTACTCCTATAAATAGGAATTAAAGAGCTTCTCCTCCACTCATTTGGCATTTTCTTAAATTTCATAATTTCATTAAATAATTTTATAAGCCAACTTATACCTTTCACTCCTAAACCCTTCCATACTTCAATAGGTATATTATTCGGTCCAACTGCTCTGTCACTTTCTATTCGCTTTAATGCTTCTTTTACCCCTATCTCACAAATCCTACGATAAAAAGTATAATTTTGATTCTCTTTTCTAGTGTCTAATCTATATAATTGTAATGAAATCTCGTGGCCTTTATTAAAAAGCCTATGAAAATAACTCTTCCACCGCTCTCTGATATCTCGTTCCATGACCAAGACTTTCCTTTTTTCATCCTTAATGCATTTTACTTGGTCCACGTCTCTTGTCTTTCTTTTCCTACTTTTAGCTAACTTGTAAATATTTCTTTCTCCAACTTTAGTACCTAAAGATTGGTATAACCCATCGAATGCCCTCGTTCTCGCTTCACTCACTGTTTTCTTAATGTCTTTCTTAGCTATTTTATATTTCTCCCAATTTTCATTACTCTTACATAATGACCACACTTTATAACACTCCTTCTTCACTTTAACCTTATCTTACACGCTTGCATCCCACCACCAGGATTCTTTATCTCTAGGTCCAAAACCTTTTGATTCACCTAATATTTCCTTTGCCACTTTCCTAATCTCTTTAGCCATTTTATTCCACATATCATTAGTACTTCCTTGTATTTTTCAAGGTCCTTTTTCCACAATCCGTCTCTGCACATTCTTTTTTTTATCTCCCTTTAGTTGCCACCACTTAGTTCTTAATACTCTATTTTCGCCTTTGCTTTTTACTCTCCTCCTAACTCGTACATCCATAACCAAAACTCTATGTTGAGTAGTTAAACTCTCTCCAAGTATAACTTTGCAATCTATGTAAAGTTTTCTATCTGATTTCCTTATAAGAAAGAAATCAATTTGAGAACATACCCTTCCACTTTTGTACGTGATAAGATGTTCCTCAAACTTTCTAAAACAAGTGTTAACTAATATAAGATCGAACGTCAATGAAAAGTCTAAAATAATTTTACCCTCTGTATTTGGTTCCCCTATGCCATATCCTCCATGAACACCCTCGTAATCTGAAGATACACTTCCCACATGACCATTTAGATCCCTTCCTAGAAAAATCTTTTCTCCTAATAGTATTTCCTGAACTAGATATTCTAAATTCTCCCAAAACTTTATTTTGTGATATTCTTCTAATCCTACTTGTGGTACATAGGCGCTAATAACATTAAAGATTTCTTTTTCCACTACTAGCTTTAATGCAATGATTCTATCTCCTAACCTTTTTACATCAACTATAACATTTTTTCAAAACTTATCTACAATTATACTTACTCCATTTCTAGATTTAGCCTTCCCAGTGTACCAAAGTTTAAAACCCGAAGTGTTTAATTCTTTTGCTTTTTCTCCTACTCATTTAGTTTCTTGTAAACACAAAATTAATCTTCCTCCTAATCATGGTATCTACTATTTCCATTGACTTACCCGTAAATGTACCTATATTTCAAGTCCCAAAACGAATCTTACTTTCGTGAACTAACTTCTTTACCCACATTCGTGCACGAAAATGTGGAAGCCCTTGCTTATTTTTCACTACACTCAGATGACGATACAGCGGTTCTTGTTCATTTGTTACTGTACTCGAGCTATACAGCGCGTTAGTTCTGGGCAACGTTCTAGCATTACGTTTAATATATCGATTGTCCATGTCATAAAGATTCGACAAAATTTTACGTTGGCTGTCGATTGCCTAACACAACCCTCCTCTTTTTTTCGGACTTAGGACTGGCTATGAAAAATAATTTGCATTAAGGCTCGTCATAGGCAGAGTTTCAAATAGCAAATCCATGTTCAGAAAAAAGGAATGAAGTAAACGAGTAATTGGTTTATATGGTATTCCCAAGTTACATATAGTTACCCTCTATCTCTATATTATTTTTCTCTTTCTTTCTCCACTTTATTGCCTTCACTTAGATGAGTGTTTTTGCACCTTTTGTCTTTGACTTCCTTGGTGTTATTCAATTATTGATTAAGTTGTTACTTTGTTGGTGTGGATTATGAGGTAAGGGGGTGCATTTTTCCCTTGGTGTAAATACAAATTGCCATGTTTGAGGCTTGTGCATGCTTATAAGGATCGCATTTATTGTAAATAACAGATTGCTTCAGAAGGACTTAAACATCGAGTTTTTGAGATTTCATTGGCTGATCTACAAGGTGATGAGGACCATGCATATAGGAAGATTCGATTGAGAGCAGAGGATGTTCAAGGGAAGAATGTTCTGACAAATTTCTGGGTATGATGGATCACTGGAATTTTGTTTGCTCATACTATAATTTGATGCTTTTCATGAATATTATTTAATAAAATCTTGTAATCTTTAGGGAATGGATTTTACTACTGACAAGTTGAGATCATTGGTGCGGAAATGGCAAACTTTGATAGAAGCTCATGTGGATGTGAAGACCACAGATAACTACACATTGAGGATGTTCTGCATTGGATTTACTAAGAGGCGTGGAAACCAGGTGAAGAGGACCTGCTATGCACAATCAAGCCAGATTAGACAGGTATGTTCACTAAATTGTTTGTAACATGCAAACAATGGTTGTTTTCAAGTTCAACTTCATAATATTTAATAATGATTTTTCTTGTGTTTTGCTTCAATGAAGTACCTAAAAAGTAATAACCGAAATTTAATGGGCGTGAACTAATTGATATCATTACTCTGTTATTTTGTATACCCTTGGGATTGCACTCGTGATTTTGCTTCTGAACTTAACTACTGGAAAATTGGTTTTACCTCATCAAGGTTGTTATGTATTTTTTTGGTCTTCTGTCTTTTTCTCCTCGTAGAAGATTGCATATTTAGAAATGCACCCTTTTCTTTTTAGATCCGCCGGAAGATGAGAGAGATCATGACAAATCAGGCTACCTCCTGTGATTTGAAAGAGTTGGTCCGCAAGTTCATTCCAGAGATGATTGGCAAAGAGATTGAAAAGGCAACATCTAGCATTTACCCTCTACAAAATGTCTTCATTAGGAAAGTCAAGATTTTGAAAGCTCCCAAGTTTGATCTTGGAAAACTGATGGAGGTATCTTTCTTATCCCAAATTCCCTTTGACCAGATGAAATGAGTTAAATTTTGGCAAGCTGATTAATTTGTATACATTTTTTTTTCCATCTTGATGGTTACAGCCTTAAATTAACTAAGTGCCTTCCATATTTGTTCCTTTCTGATATCATAATTTGACTCTATTTTGTGATTCATTGATCTTTCTCAATTCTTAAAGCGTCTTCTGGAATGGACACAATTCTTTAATGAACATCTAGGGCTGAAAATTCTTTTTTTTTTTTTGTTAGGGTATCTTCTGTCCGGACTATTCCCTCACTAGGCAATTTTAAGTGCACACTTCTCTAGATTGGCCCAATGCATTTAGCATTTTATTCTTAGAGTGCTCCCTAGAAGAACCAAACTAAAATTTTTAAGGGGAGATATTATATCTATTTACCAACAGAGCTAATACTTTCGAGTTAAAAATTCTTTATTTTGTTTTCACAAGCATATGGTTGAAACCTTTATCAATAGACTGATTTGAAACCTTTGCCTTCTGGTCCGTGTAGGTTCATGGTGATTATTCAGAGGATGTTGGTGTAAAGGTAGACAGACCTGCCGATGAAACAATGGCTGAGACCCCTGAAGTCGTCGGAGCTTGATTGAAAGGGAATGCATCTTTAGTTTCGTATAGGAGCTCTGCTACGTTGTTTTCTTCACTGAGACAGTTTAAACATCATTCTAATGTTTTTATCTTACGCTGAGTGGAGCATTTGTTTGTTTTGAAATTGAGGACAGTTGGTGTTCACAGATGATATCTGCATTCATTGTTTTTCATTACTATAGTGAAGAAGGTTGCACTCTTGGAATATTACTTTTCATGCTTATTATATAGACATGTTAAAATAGTTGGGCAAATGACAATGAATAACAATTTGCAAGGGCATTGCACATCTTATGGACTTCGGAACTGTTTGATTGGATGAATGTTAAGTATATAAACAGAAAGAAAATATAAAAAGCAAATAGTTAAAATAAAAAATGATATTTATATCTTTATTTTTTAAAAAAATAATAAAAAAGATTAACATTATTAAATAATAACTATAAAGACATAATAAATATTGAAAAAATTATATTACAACAAGTGAATTAAACAAGTCAAATATATAAGAAAATGCTCAAGATGGTCAAATGTGGACTCTTGTTTACTTTCTAGATTTTAGTGTGGTTTACACTTGTTAGTCCTGTATTTGTGTTACATCTGGAAATATTTAAACTTTGAATTTTGATAATATATTTATATTATAAATTAAATAATTTTATAATTATATCTTTGATTTGATTTCAGGTTGTTGAAGAAGGTTTTAATTTGCATAGTAGCTTCCCCGTAGATGGGCTTTATTGATCCAAGGACTCGGAAATTTATCTTTGCAACCTTTAATTAGAAGTGTGGCATTTGATACTTCGGGCCGTTGGTAGCTTTTATTTTTAGTATTTCTTTATGATAAAAATTATAAATTTAGGTGTGATTAATTTTTTTAATAGTTTATAGTGTTTCTTTAAGTGCTTTTTGAAAATTACAACGATTTTGAAAAAAACACTTTAGAGATGTTTTTAAAAAACAATGATGACTTTTGGAATTAAGAACTTTCTTATTTTAACTAAATTTTATATACATTCGTATTGTAAACCTCTTACGTTCATATCGTTGCTTATATATCTTTTTTTTTGAATATTTGCATTACCTATTCACCAAAACACAAAGTGCCTCCATCTTTTCACAAATACCAAAAACATAAATTTCACATATTTTTTTCAATTCTTATCAAGAAAATATATTCTTTTAATTTAATTTCTATTTATAATTATATAGCTGTTAAAATGGTAAGTCTTAACTTTCATCCTTACATTATTTATATATTTTAATTTAACCTTCAATAAGTATATTATTTTACTGACTCGATATTAAGTTTTTTGAATTTTAGTATTAAAAAAAATCCTAGCATATACCACTATCATCATTCTATGCATTAAAATAAAATTTAAAATTATTATCAAATACTATCCATTAATTATACTTTTAAAAGTAGTTTTTATAAAATCTATATATATATATATATATAATAAGATGAGAGAAAGTTACAAATTTGTGAATAGAGCAATTCGATTTCTAAAGATTTTTTTTCGTTCTTTTTTTAAAATTTGAATTAGTTGGCACTTTCTGTGCGACTATACAGGTATCTAGCTTTTACTAAAAATTATTATTCTTTTCCTTTCTTAACAGTAGTTTTTACATGACATCCATAGCCGAACAACTTTTAAAGAATCACGTCATTCCTAAAAGGACCCGAACTTGTTCATAACTTTGCATAGACCTCTTCAATGATAGGAAATCCCACTTTAGAATTTTCATAAATGACGCTGCGATTATCATCTTTAGATTAGTGTTTATAGTTGTAGTATGCAACCTGTTTGGGAGGCACAACAAAGGCAGGGGACACAGCACGAGATGCGGCTCCCTACAAGTCACTGTTACTTTGATATCCTAAACTTCATGAAACAGGAGTTGCCCATACATTTGACAAAGGTAACTAGAACTAAATATAAGTACAATGTCTTCGTATGAGGTTGTATCAATCAGTGACTGAGAAGCATGGGTATGGCTATTTATGAGTCGTATCCATACCATATACATATCTGGTACGGATACATGTAATGTACAGGTACAAAAATATCTAAAATGTATTTTTTTTCTTGGTGTGTTTCAAAATGTTTCTGTACGCATTGAAACGTTTCAGTACAGTTTTGAAACGGCTCAAAAATGGCTTCGAAACACCCTGTCCCAAAACAACGTCGTTTTCTACAACTGACCTATTTTTTCCTTCAAAAGCCTTGCATCCTCCGCGTGCCCTTCATTCGTGCTTCTGCGTCAGTGCTTCATCTCAAACATTTCGGTCCTCTGTGCTACGTCATCTTCGCCGGTGATTACTGGTACTTTTCGGTCCTCAGTACTTCATCTCAAACCTCAAAGCTTTGTCTCAAAAGTTTTGATCCTCAGTGCTTCTTCTTCGGTGATTACTGATGTCTTTCGGTCCTCAGTGGTTCCTCTGTGATAAGTTCACATTTTGGTGGGATGTGAGCATAAATTGTTTGCCTGTTTCTTTGTTTTAAAATTTTTCTTTTGGTCAAATGTCCATTACAAATCGCTCAAATAATTCTTGTAGGCTAGATATATATGTTGGATACAAAATCTGAAGGTATGAGGCAGGTTCAAAGGATTATAATAGTAAGAAAAATGATACAAAAGTTGTAGAATTTTATATACCATCTGCACTTCTTATCTCTTTTTTTGTATAGTGGATATTCTCTTCTCATCC
The DNA here is from genome assembly GCA_026724425.1 of Erythrophleum ivorense. NCBI lineage: Eukaryota > Viridiplantae > Streptophyta > Magnoliopsida > Fabales > Fabaceae > Erythrophleum > Erythrophleum ivorense. Next base: position 44,799,968 of record JAIUCV010000005.1, read on the forward strand.
ACAGTTCTAGATGAGAAGAGAATATTTAGTTATCAATTAAACTATTATAACATTTTCCTGTTGTGAAACTATGTTCTGGATATGCTAAATGTTGATACAACTATATTGTCAAGGAAGCTTGCATTTTGCATTCATATAACAAGTTCTATGGGCCAGCATGTTCATTTATGTGCATTTCTGAATAAAAGATTCATCATCTTGAAAATTATGATAGCTTTTTTCTTGTGTTTCAATTGTGTTAGGGATTGACTGAATTATGGATTAAATTATCATAACATCCGCTTGCGGATTATTTTTTATGAATATGATTGGTTTTTTAAAATTGCTCACATGATGTGATTCTAATTCCTACTTGAAAGTGTTGCAAATATCCATGTTGTAGTGCAGAATTATGTATTTAAATTGCTACACAAATTGTGTATCTGTTTTGGGCCTTAAAGTACTGTATATGTTCATATTTTTGCACAAATGCTTTACATTTAATTGATGCATAATTTGTTATTGTGTTTTGGGCCTAAAAGGACTGTATATAGTCATATTTTTGCTTAGGTGTATCTAAGCTTGTGATTCATGGGGTTAGTGATAACATAGGATTTTTTTTTATATCACAAGATATCTAACTTGTGATTCAAGATTTTTTTTAAATGAATTATTTGAAAAGTGCTAAGTGGATGAATTTGTTGCTTAGGTGTGTACTTTTTTATGTTCTTTGTGATGTAAAATGGGTATTCCAAATTGAATACTTCTTCAAGTGCTAGCATTGTTATGATATGTGATGTGCCTTGTTGCTCCTTCGTTATAGGTATCATGGCCACTAGAAGTTTTAGTACTGTTAGTAATCCTAGACCCACTACTTCTGCTGAATATTATTTTAGTAATATTCTTCAAAAAAAAGGAACTTATTTGTGGGTTTATGTAACTTTGATTATCAGAAGTAAAAAAGGAGAAACTACAAATCCTAGTGGAAACAAGCAGTAGAAGTGTAATTATTGTAACGTGAATTTCAAGGGTCTTATTTTAGAGTTAAGTGGCATTTGTTAAGAGTATCTGGTAAATCAATTTCTATGTGCCTCAAAGTTGACCCTCATTGTTTAACAGAGATAAATTTGCAAGAGGAGGCTAAGAATATATCAAAACCAAAAGAAATGTCATTACCACCACTAGCTAAAGGCTTATTTCTTTTAGGTGTTGAAAGTGAATACAATCAAAGAAAAAAAAGAGTTGTTAGCACTTTGGAAAAAGCCTTCAACTAAAAAGTTAGAGAAAATTTGTGTGCAAAAATTGTTAGGATGTTTTATTCAGGTGGTTTATCTTTTAATTTGGCATGCAATTCATATTATATTATCTCTTATTAATATGCTGCAAATAATGTGATTTTTGGTTTTAAATCTCTTAGTTATAATGCACTAAGAGCCCCTTTGTTGTAACAAGAAAAGACAAATGTTAAAAGGTTATTTGAGCTAATAAAATGGACTTGAAGTGAGAAGAGAGTGAGTATAGTGATAGATGGCTAAACTTATGCACAACAAAGGCTTTTAATTAATTTTATGGCTATATCTGACAAGGATCTTATTTTTTAAAGACAATTGATAGAACTAAAGAATATAAGGACAAATTTTACATAATTGAGTTGATGAAACAGGAAATTGAAAAGGTAAAACCTCAAAATGTGATTCAAATTATTACTGACAATGCCTTTGTTTGTAAAGTTGCTGACAAGATTATTAAGGCTGAATATCTTCATATTTTTTGGACACCATGTGTTGTGCACACACTCAATCTTGCGTTGACAACATATGTGCAGCTAAAAACACTGAGAAAAATGAATTAATATATGAAGAATGTCATTGGATTATTAAAATAAGGGATGATGTAATTCTTATTAAGACTTTCATCATGAATCATTTCATGAGATTGGCCATTTTCAATGAATTTGTACTTTTAAAATTGTTTGCCATTGCTAAGACTAGGTTTGCTTCAACCATTGTAATACTAAAGAGGTTTAGACTCATAAAAATATTTCTTTGTACAATGGTAATTAGTGATGAATGGAATGCATATAAAGAGGATGATATTGGAAATGTTAATACTATTAAAGATTTAATTCTTGATTACTTTTGGTGGGATAAGATTAATTACATCATTTCTTTGACAAAACCTATTTATGACATGCTTAGATTTTGTGAGATGGACAAACATACATTTAACTTGATTTATGATATGTGGAATTCAATGATAGAACAAGTGAAGGTATCAATATACAAATATGAGAGAAAAGAACTTTCTGAGCATTCAAGATTTTATAAAATTGTGTACAGAATTATAATTGATCGGTGAATAAAGAGTTGTACACCATTTCATTACCTTACTCATTCATTGAATCCTAAAAAATTTATACTAATATTCCATATTTATATTGTTTATATTCTTTTCACATTTAATTTTGTGTTTAACAAGACTAATTCTCATTATTTTTATTGTATATTACATAAGTATTACACTCCTCAATGGCTTAATGTAGCACCAAATAGAGTTTCTTCTCATCTATTCCTACAAGCATTAATATTAGAATTTCAATTCAAACTAATCTTCATCTTCATCCACATCCGCATTAGTAACATTCCCTGTGAGTTCTTGTTCCAAATTTGGTTCATCTAAAAATAAATTTGCAACTTTAAGACCTCCAACCCTATCAAATGGCTCCCAATGATCTCCATTAACATTCAACATAGTCACTCTACTAAAATACTTTTCACTCTTTCTTGAAGGAAGACGAAGATTGGTATCAATATAAACCAAGTTTTCATCTTTTTTTGGATTCAATTTGTTCCTTTTTAGTGAATGAATAAAAAAGTGAGTGCTTTAATTCCTTTCGTAACAAAATGATGAGCATGGTTTATAAAGAAGCTTTAATGCAAGCCGTTTGAGCATTGAGGTTGAAGAACCATAACTTAATCACCAATCTTTAGGCTCTAAATTCCATCTATCTTGTAAAGAATCAAATAATGAATATGTATCTAAAACTCCACAAAATATTAAAAACTCTTGAAGAATCAATTTTCTCTCCCTAGGATCTCTAAAGTACATATTAAAACATTTGGTCCTCTCGGTTGAAATTTAAGCATGTAACTTATTATAAACATCTTATTTATGTTTGTAAATTATTTTATTATTTGTTACTGTAGTTTATTAATAATTTAATTTAGTTTTTAATGTGTTAGATTATTGAATATATATATACAGTCCCGTATTTGTATTCTAAAATTTAAAAAATTATCATATTCTATATATCGTATTATGTCGTATCCGGTACATGTACTCGTATTGATACTTCCTAGTTTAGTACTCATGCTTTCATCAACAATTCGTTAATTTGTAGTATACTTTGTCATTTTCTTCAACACAGTTGTGGCCTATTACATTTCATCTGTGACTTCTTCAATTCATCACGTCTAATCAATATAGTTAAATATCTTGAAACAATTTTTCTGGACCTAAATTTGTTATTATAGGTAGACATGTAACTTATATATATATATATATATATATCAACGTTTTATATTTACTTACCCGATTGCTTCCTCAATTAGCTTTTTCTAGCTTTGTACCTCCTGCTCAAGTCAATTAGCGAACCTTTTTAAGAGTGAATTAAGGCCCTTCGCATATACTCGAAATTAGACTACTGTGCAATGAGTTTTGACCCACTGGTATTATAAAGTCATTTCCAAAATTAAAAGATTCGAGTTTGAATCTCAGTAAAAACTAAATTAAATAATAATAATAATAATAATAAAACCAATATGGATGTTATTCCCAAGGACGAAAAAGTAACCATTTTGTGCCACATTATATTCATTTCGTCCAATATATGCAAAGCGTAGTGAAAAACAAACACTAACAATTTTGATTATCAGCAACAGAAACTTTTGCAGACAATGCCTTAGTTATGGCTTTGATAGTATTAGGAGTAGTCCTGCAACAGCCACCAAAAAGGGAAGCCCCAGCATCACGCCACTTTCCTACGTATGACACAAAATCGTCATCTCCCACTCCACTTGATTTCTGCAAAATAATTTTTGGCTTTTCATGTCAAGGACATTCAACTTAGTTATAATATATATATATATATATCTAAGTATTTAACTCCCCTTAAAGCCAAGAATTCTATACATAAACAAGTATTGTTAATTTCTTCATGATTTTCCATAAGTCCGAGGTACTACTTATACAAATATAAGAATCCTCGTTGTTACATGATTTGCAAGTTACAGCCAGATAGTTTTAAGTTTAACCATTCATAATTTGGTGAACATAATGGAGTTGTAGCTTTATAGAAAGAGAGAAAGAAAAACAGGAACTCACCACCCATTGTTTGCTCTCAGCATCATAAGTCTCACCACTATTGGGATATACAAGTACTGGTTTACTTGTTACCTGATGTTCACACAATTTACGGAACTAGTATGAGATTTATTTTGTACAGACAAGAAGAAAATTTGGAGCATTATAAGCAATACATAAAGCTTGGAATTAATTTAAAAGAACAGTGCCAAAATTTTTCATATGAACTGTGAACTACAAAAATCTAGAACTAAATTTTGCAAGATAATGTTCATAAAAACTTAGAGAAGCTTCGTTTTACCTGGATTAATTATAAAATTGGTACATAAATTTTAGAATAATCCAATGAGAACATAGTCATCTAAAGAGTCTCACCTTAGTTATAGATTCAATGAGTGAGTGAATATATCTAGGAGCTGTACAATTGACTCCAATTGCTGCAACTTGCTGGCATGAATCAGCAATTGAGGCACACTCCAGGATGGAATCACCACTAGCCACATTGCTTTCATCTTTACAGCTAAAAGAAAACCACGCAGGAATTTCTATGCCTTCTTCCTCAAGAAGTTCAGCGTATGCCTGCATTAAATTTAAGCAAATCAAGAAGGTTTTACAACATCAGGTGAATCTATGACTAACATGGAATTTTAGTTTTTGTAGCATTAGGTTTTGCTAGCTAGTGGATTATTTCTAGACTTGGTTGGTCGGGTTATAGATGAATGTGAACAGCATGATATAGCAAAAACTTTATTTTGATCCCTAACAAATACGCAGATTTTAAATTTGGACTTTCATATATCATTTATTCAATTTAGTCCCCTAGTCATTAAAATGCTTGCAATGTTATCCTTTCACCCTATTTCCTTCTAAAATTTAACGTCAAACTTACTAATCTGCTCAGTTTGGTGGCAAATTTAGCCTAAGTAATAAGTAGCAAATAATGTGCGAGTTAGTAGGTTGTTAAGTTAAATTTTGGATAGAAATAAGATGGAAGGACAACAATGTGAACATTTTAATGATTGAAGGAATAAAATGAGATGAATAATCTATAGAGGACCAAGTTGAATAAGTTCACCTACTTGTCATGGGTCAAAATAAATTTTTTCTAATAAAACAAACGATAAATGATGCTGAGTTTTGCACAAAAGACATTGGCATATTGCGTTTTCAGCAGTTTCTGTGACAGAAATTGCTAGTGATCAACTGGTAAAGTCAGATATAGGACCTGCAAGGGATTAGTAATTAAATACCTTAGCTTCGAGTTTATTTGGAATGGTTTCAAATGCAATTAAGTCAGGACCAGAGTCAGCAAGAATCTTCACTCGTCTCCTGTGAAAATCTTTCAGTGTCTCCACAGTAACTGCATCACCATAGTCTCCTCTGAAAAGAAACAAGAAACATAATAATTTAACAGTATAATGCAATCAAGTTTCAAACTGTACAAATGATTGATTTCACTCACCTATATTCAGATCCGTCGGCCAAATAAGCCCCATAGCTTCCCACAGAAGCAGCAACTAGAATTGGAGGTGTCCCATATCTTCCGTTTGTCATCAAGTCACATGAATCTTTGGTACACCTATCATTGTATATTTCTCGAGCCTCCCGTGCAATTTCTACACTTCTTCTAAGCAGAGCTTCACCTTCTTCTCTGGAGTACCCTTTCGCTTCAAATCCCTGAATGGTGGCCTGCCTCCAGCCCAAAAGGGGCAGGAAAAACAATAATAATAATTCATACATAAAATATTTAATCACTTAAATATTATTATTTTTCTAGTTTAATCCTTTAAAAATAATTCCTTGCAATATAGTTAATCCTTCAAAAATATTTTCTTAATTAAAATGATCCCTGCTTTAGGCAAAACTTACAAAATTTACTCGTGTAAAGTAAATTTTGTAAGTTAATCCTTCAAAACTTACAATTACTTGACAAATTTACTCGTGTAACATTTGTTTTTCTTAAAATGATATTGTTTATGAGAACTTTACAAAATCAAAAGACTATCAAAATAATGCAGTTCTAGAAGGAAATGTCACCCGATAAGTACATATCATGAGTTAACTGTCACGTGAACTTTCATTTATGCCAAACAAACAAATTTATTAAATGATAGTGAGTTTTGCATAATGAAAAAAAAAATATTTTGATTGGGAAAAAACTTTTATAGGACTAAGTTGAAAGATTTTATCTTTAAAATGCCAAATTAAGAAAATAGTCATCTTTTAAAGATAAAATCATTTATTTTACTCTATATAAATAGGTTTAAATATACTTTTAGTCTCTTTAGTTTTATAACTATTTCAATTTGATCCTTTTAGTTCAATAACTGACAATATTATCTTTTGATTATCTGGTATGATACAATCTTACCTTTCTATCACATTTATATCCAACAATTAACATTAAATTTAACAGCTTATTAATTTAGACATCAAATCTAAGTGAGTTAACAGTGTCAAATAAATGAATAACATTTAAATTAGTAGACTATTAAGTTTGGTATTAAATTTTAATTAAATAATATGATAATGGAGCAAAATTTAATTGTTTTTAAAATATAAAAAGGAAATATTATTTTTTAGTTAGGGATCAAATTAAAACTTTCCGAGGCCAAAGGAACAAAAGTGTATTTAAGTCAATGTAAACATAGTAATGCCTTGTTCTAAATATCATTTTTGATAAGTGGCTACTCTCATCTAAAGGAATGATTGTGTAGTGGATGGAGTTCTAATGATCATTACCTGATAAGATGCTGTTATTAGGATGTTTGCTCCAGCGTCAAGGTAATCTAGGTGAACCTGTTACACATTAACTAAAGCCAATTAAAACATTGGAATGGTTTGATTAATTAATTACTAATCATTACCAACAATTTTTTGTTCCTCTTTTTTGGGTAAAATTTTTATTCCTCGTTTTCCTCGTGTACAGTTGAGCAATATACGTAACATTACTATTAGAAATATTTATGAGCATGCAACTTGTTATACTTAGACCTCATAAATCACAATCAAATTTTAAAAATTTTTATAATAATTCATTCATTTGAAATTTATTTGTTTTTTAATTAATAAAGGATATTTCTCCACCAATTTTATTTAATTTTTTCATAAATTATAAAAAATACTAATTATCAGTTAAATAAATTTATAAATGAATTATACAATTTATAAGTTATTCATATATTTCAGTTTGGACAATTTTTTTTTATGTCTTATTTTATGGTGTGCATAATATATTAATTAAAGACAACATAATTCAGGTTTTTAAAGTGAAAATTTGATACAAATATAATATGTAAACAAAATTAAAAAATTATAATTTGAAAACCCAAAATGAAGTTTCAAAAGATTTTAAGATTAAAAATTTAAATTATGTAAAAAAATTATAATTCATGACCATAAATTAAAATTTTTTCTCATAACATCTAGAGATATTTATAAACCAAATTCTGACCTCATCCCAAGTTAGGCCTGATGATCTAGTTTGGCCTAATTTGATTTAGAATTGGGTTAGATTAGATTAGTGAATTAAGTCTTATAAGGCTATTTTTTAATAAAAATTATAAAATAACTTGAAAAGAAGTTTTATATAAATTTATATTTTATCTTAAAAAATTTATATAAAATTTTGTAAAATAATATTTTTAAAAAAATATATAAAATCAGACTAGATGAAGCAAAATTGAGCAATCAAATTGACCTAGTCAAAAAGTTTTTTTTTTTTAATTTCAATCTAACTCAACCAGAAATGACAATGCTGGTTAGGCCATTGCTTCAAATGGACACCCCAATAAAATCATTCAAAATAATTTTAAAATTTTAATATAAATATTTTTAATCTAAAGTTTATTACGTATTTACTAATTATCATGATGACTGAAATTCTTGCCGCCCCCTGACCTGAAGAATACACGCAAGTCCATGGAATTGGGATCCGCACGCCAAGTCCATGAGCTGCTAACGCGTACACAAAATTCGATTGTTACGTGTGCGCTACAGCTTATTCGCTTTTTGATGCAAGAGAATTCCATGTATGCTCTCGTGTTGCGGCGTGTAAAATTTTGTCTATTAATTTAATTAATTACATAACTAATATATTAAAATTCATTAATTTAATGAATAATTTTTTTTTATATAAGCAACAGCACACATCACAAGTAATATGATAAAATCAACAATATATATATAATACTAATTGTTTGACATGTATTATAGTTATGTTAATATTCTTTAATTAATTTTTAAATGTTTCTAAATAAATTATGATTTCTTAAATTTTAAAAATAATAAAGAGAGTAACACTGATTTTATTTTTTAAAACTATATTTATATTTTTTTATTTCTTGTATTATTTTAAAGAATTAAAGAGACTAGACGCATATATATATATATATATATATACTTTATAATTTTAAAAAAAATGATCTTGAGGTTCTTTTGAAAATAACTTCTTTTCTTTTTTTCTTTTTAATTTAACAAAGACTATTCTGTAACAGGTTATAAAAGTATGGCCTCTAATAAATATATCAAGTAGATTTAGCAATCCCATTAAAACAATTTCCTATTATATAAATCTAAAGAATTCTGTAAAGGCACATTGAATCCTCCATGGTAATTACTAATTTAATTATCCAAGCAAAAGGTTCGAATTTAAAAGGCATGGAATCTCTAATAGATATCTATGTCAATTAATTATTTTATAGTGAAAAGGTATTTTTCTATATTTAACAAGCATAATTACGTCCGCTAAAAAAATATAGAATACATATATAATTATATAAAATTTCTAAATTTCTGTTTTAACGTTCATCATCCATCTGCATAATATAAAAGTAACGAACTACTTAATATTAAATATATGTAAATTTGCCTTAATATAAGAATGGTCGGAATAATTATTTAAAAGATTTTTTTTTCTTTTTGTTCCCAAAAATGGAGTAGAAATAAACTCTATATCAATAAATTAAAATGAAATGAATTTCAGGATTATTGTATACAATATAATGATGTAGTAAGTATAACCGACTTTTATAAAATGATAATTTGGTTTTAAAGAAAATCAATATTTGATAAAAAAATTTATACAAAATTTAGAGTATATTATATTAATTTTTTTATTAAATTTAATTAAATTATACTTAATAACTTATTATTTTAAAAATTATATTTGATTATTTTTTAACAATAAATTTAACTTTTTACATAATATGCTATTCTTTCAAACATAAAATTATCTAATTGTTTTTACTTCACATATTAAAAATAAAATTACAATATTATATTGTGCAAAAAGATGAATTTTAACCAAAAAAATAAAATAAAATAATTATACAATATATTTCAAAATGTCAAAACAATCTAGCATAATTTAACCAATTCTTGAAGAAAGTAACCATGCATTACTATAAAGTTGAAGTTTCAATGATATTATTAAGCAAAAGTAGAAAGAAAAAATTATAATTTAAAATCTGAAATTAAAAATATTTATATTAAGAAACATTAAAATTTGAAATTATTTTAAAAAGTTTCAAATACCACAAATTTTAATTTGAAATTCTCAATTGTAACTTTTTTATATAGTTTAAATTTTTTATTTTTGAATAATTTAAATATTTAAAGCTTTTTATTGTAAATAATTTTAATTTAAGATTTTTAATTATAGTTTTTTTAAAATAAAAATAAAATTGGCATAAATAGAAAGCAGAAAAAAGAGAAAGTAGAAGTGGGTACCCTTCTGACGAGATGTGAGGAAGTGATGAGGCATTTGGCGCTCCAGAGTGGGTCATTCAGATCAGCACCGTGGCGTTCAAGCTCTGTGGCGAACCCACCGTCTATTACTCCGTATCCACCACACTTCTCAAGGAATTCCCTCATAAACGACGACGTTTCCCTCCCCATTCCTTCATAAGCTTTTGAGGAACATTTAGCCAACTTTGAAGTGAATCGCATATTTATACCGAAGCTCAGGGAAAGGAAGGTCTGCGAATTTACCACTGTACCCCTATCATGAAACCAATCCTTCCCACTTCCAGCTTTTTTCTTCTTCTAACAATTAGAGCATTTTAGTTTCTCAATCTTCATTTGATTCTTCTGGCAGCTAAGTACTTTTAATTTAAAGTTTATTTTATCATTTGTACATTTTTTTTTAAATTTGAAATCCCTATTTTTAAGGGAAAAAATGGAAGCAAATGAATATTATCTGGGGGAATATTGAACTCTGTTGATAAGATAGGATTCCTATTCTCTTAATCACTCAAAGGCCACTTTTATAGAAGAACCTTCCAATCAGGCAATTACGGTTGGAAGACAAATAATTAACATGTGACAGATAGGATACTTGTGGAACATGATATGAATGAATTTTCATAAAATTAGGGAAAGAAAACATTTGTTACGTGTAAGGCACTTTAACAAGAAGCTGGGAATGGCAACGGCAATACACATCATTTATGCTTATCATCAAACAGCTCATAGGCATAAGTGCCGTGGAGGATGTTCTAGCTTCCTAATCAGGCACTCTTCTCCATCCCAATTCAATATTAGAAACAACAAATATGAAAACGGATCACCCAGCAACGGATGAGTTCTTTTTTTTTTTAATTAAAGTTTAAAAAAATGTTTTGGCCACTTAGGCGTAACATTTTTTATTGTGTAAAGGGTACAATACCTCTTTTTGTACATGGGGCACAATACAAATTTCGAGTTCTAACAAATAACTCTGGTTTCAAGAAGCAATTTGGACTATCAAAAAAAAATTGCTCGACTTGGTTCAAGTGTTTGAATATCAGTTTTTGTTTTTAAAATTAGCACTCTTTTTTTTTAATTCTGTATTTGAAAACGGGGGAATTTTGTCTATTTTTTCTCAAAATATAGAGAAAACAATTTCTTTAATTTTTTTTTATATATCAGTTTATAAACGGACTTAATTAATTATTTATCTCTTTTTATTCTACAATATTATGATTATTATTTTGATGTTTAAATTACACTTACAATGGGACAAATCAATATCAAACTTTTTCAAAATGAATATTTCAATTTTTTAAAATTTTTAAAACCTTTGTACTAGTAAAACATTAACATAATCAAAGGCTACTCACTCAACCTTTCCTTGAAGGTAGATTATAGTATTATGTAACATTATTCAGAATTGGACAAATTACATATAGTAATCCCTTGTTTTTAAAATACCAATCCAACCCCTAACATTTAAAACCATATTACAAAAATCTCCTCCACAATTAACTTTCTCTCGAAGGAATTTACTTTCTACAGAGAATACGTTCCGTAAATAATAAGTCACTTAGCTGCCATCTTGAGAATGAAAGCACATTCTCAGGTGCACAAAGTAAAAATGGGATCAGAGTTCAAAGCGTTTTAGAGTAGAGAATAGTAATTTTTTTGTCTGCTTCTGTTTCAAAAATCTTCGTAACATCCACTTCCCCAGAGTAACAACACATTAAGAGTGAAAATAGGATCAAAACTCAAAAGGCTACAATGTAGGCCATGATATATATGTGTGTATATATATATATACATATTTGTGTGCTCGTTTCAGAAATTGAATGATGTTTATGTTGTACATGGTTGGAACCTTCCTCTGGGGGTTTCTAGCTTTTCCTTGTCTTGTTCCTCCTCGTGGGTTGTTTTTACCTCAACGGATGCTCGAGTGAACATACAGTGAGAAAGTCTTTCAACATCTCATCTTTTGCAGCTTCATATTAACGACGAATCTTTATGGAAAATGAGTAACTATGGGGTGTGATTGAAAGTGAAAGAGGGTGAATGAGTAAGCCTCCTCAAATGATAGTGAGAATGGCTCTCAAAAGGTGTGTTAGAGTGAATCCCGAATGTCATGAATTAGGAAACTCCTATCTCCTGACTAAAAACAAATGACCCAAATTAAATGAAATACTGGGGCCCAATTCCAAGTATTTGTCCAAAAGAACAAATTTTCACTATTAAATGCATTAACCGAGGAAGCAATCAGTCCCCTTTTTCAGCCAAAAAAAAAAAATGCTATACATCAAGACTAATTGGCAACTAAAACTTGTCTTACATAAATATATTGCAAGAAAGATGTAAGGAAGGATCCCAATGAAAGTTAAATTAACCACAAAAAAAAGAAAAAAAGAAACAGTCAGGGACCGCGGCTAGGGGCAAAACAGAAACAGTTAGGAGTACGATCTTCGGGGATCATTCCTCCTCCTTTGCTGGTATCAACTGCTTCTAGCATTCTCACCACCTCTTCCATCTCTGGACGCTTGTTTGGATTCCCATCCCAGCATTTCCTCATTATATTTGCAAAAGAGCTTGGACAACATCTTGGAATTTCTGGCCGTAAATTCTGTTCAACAACCCCAACCTATATTAAATATTCTCAAAAGAAGTTGAATATCTTATCCCATATAAGGTTAGAGCAAGTAGTCCAAATTCTCATCACTTTGGCCTTTCATGGGAAAGGGCTCACATAGTTTTTCAATATCTCATGCATTTCCAAGAAAATATTGAATCAGTGGAAGTTTAAAATTCTACATTTTCAAATCTTAAGAGTGGTACAATATAGGAAGTGAACTGGACCTGTAGCCGGTACATCAGGTGAACCAGCCCAATCTGTCAGTCCATTCCAAGTTCTATAACAATGATTAGTTGGATGAAATATTTAAATTATATTTATATTTTTTATCTTCTCTTTGACATGGCATGTTAATAGTGACAAGCTAGCACTTACCAACCAAATCAACTTTATATTAGACGATGCCAACCATCTCTATTAACTATCTTTTAAGGAACTTAATGTGAGGACAATATTAAAGACAAATACTCTTTGAAGTACTAAAATAAGGCATTCAAACTTTAGACAACTAAATTGAAACAAAGTGTATCTTTCAAAGAACAAAATATCTATTCACTCTAAAAATATAAAATAAGAAGTAATTATATATAATAAGTACTATAAAAATTATAAATATTCAGGCCAAAAAATAATAATAAATATAAAAAGAAGAAATATATATGTTTGAGGAATTTTTATTTTTGTTGATAAGATATGAATATTAAAAATGCAATATTAGGCTAGTCCACTAAAACTAACGAGTTTCCAGTCGAACCAGCTAGTAGCATTGAATTTGACCAGTTCTGTTTTAGACAAGTAATGCTTTTTTTTTTTTTGTGGGTTATTATGGTCAAAGGTATCCTCAGACTATCTGGGCTAGGTCCCCTCCCCAAATGATCTCAAGGTGCACTTACCCACATCGATTTAAAGCATTTAGAATTCTTTTTCTAAAATGCTTCATAAAAGAATCGAACCTGAGTTGCTAAGATGAAATAGCATCTCTTATCAACTTAGCTAACCCCTTTGGATAAGTTATACCATCATTTGTGCCAACCTAACCATCTTAGTAACAGTGTTTTGGTGGAGAACAGATGGTCCAATCCAATTTTTTATGCAATTCATCAAAGGAATTGCAATCAGACAAGACCAAGAAAGTATTGCAGCAACAAAATTTATCATAACTTGTAAATTGAACAAACTGCAAAATCCATATACAACACATACAAACATTAAAATCATTGACAAGGAAAACATTCCTTATTAATAATAGATGCACAAAGAGTTACACTATTTGGTGGTACTAGCTCAAACAGTTGAATATAAAATATATTATATACACATCTGGCTAGATATTGAAATCAGACCTACCTGGGACTTCACAGTGGCAATTGTACTTGTAAGATGTGAAAAAAAATACTGATGTGGCAATAATATGATTGTAGAAATGAACTGACCTGACAAACAACTGCAGATGACACATCAGCAAAGCTAAGATCTGGATAGGGCATATCACAGCAATAAATTTCCCACAAGCAAATCCCAAAGCTGTAGACATCACATCTTCTGTTGTAAGGCTTACCCTCCAGAACCTACACAGTATAACACCAAGACTAAAGATAGGTAATTGATGACTCTGCCTGTTTCACAACCACGTATCTGAGTGTTGCACGCACATAAACATAGTGACAGGAAAATACACAAGCACACAAGAGTGAAGACAATGGGAGGGAAAGTGACTGAGTAAACTTGTATGATGTTAAGAATACGTCTGATTCTTGTTTCAGACCATTGTATAAAAACAAACAAGCTGGCAACATAAAGTTTTGGTTTCTAAAACAAAATCAATACCTCCGGTGCCATGTATCCAAGGGTTCCAGTTTCACCTGTCATGTCACTCGGATTCAGAGCTTCAGCACGAGCAACACCAAAATCAGCTATTTTCAGATTTCTATCTCCATCTAGCAACATATTCTCTGTTTTGACATCACGATGTACAATTCTCTTCGAATGTAGATAGCTAAGTCTGTAGATGGGGGAAAACCAATTATTTACTTCAGTAATAAAGTTTTACATTTTCTGTATCAACAACTGTCAAGGTGACTAAGATGGAACTGAGGAACTCACCCCCTAGAGAGGTCCAAAGCCAGCTGCACCACAATCTTATACGCAAGTTTCTTCCGCCTATTTTTTATCAAGAATTGTTTTAATGTCCCACCAGCAACATACTCGACAACAACACAACATGCCCTAGATGGAAGAGGATCTTCCCCATCAGTTGAAGAGCTATTTGACGGAATCTTAAGATTTGAAGTTCCCATCGAAGCTCCAATAAACTGTTGCAAATATGGATAAAAGGCAATTATAAAACTTAAGGTTATGATAAACAAAATTCCTCATGAAAACCTAACAATTAATTCTTTCCCCTCTGTTATGAGGGAAACAAGTACAGACTACAGAAGACTAAACATGACAGGAAAAGAAAACAATGGAAAGTTCCAAAATTTTCATTATTTCTACAGGTTAGAGATGTATGCCACCCACAGCAGCCAATTCTCACAGAACTTTGCTATGTAACAAGTAACAAGTAACGGTCACTAATTTAAAATGCATGAGCATGAAGACTATGAGTTTGTACTTTTGTAACATTTGGATGGTCAAGTTTGTGCCAGACAGCAACCTCCTGCCGAAATGATGCACGTAAAGCAGCAGTTTCAGTGACACCATCCTCACCCCAGTCCAACACTTTCACTATAATATTCAACATCACAATACAGTGAGAACTTTATATGAATACAAAATATTCAATTTCAAGACAATAAGTTTGATTTATGTAAAGCAGGGAATGGGAGAGGACAGAGCCAACCAAAGCAACTTTCACAATTAACTCTAAGTTCCAATTAATTTATCTTATTTGGCAAATAATAAATAACAAAGTTGAACAAAACACAACCAAAACTACCATAACTTGTTCAACTTGTAACATGACTTAACAAACCTATGACACAGAACCAAATTCCATCTTGTTGTCATATTCTGCATTGTAAAAGCAACGCAAACATGACTATCATCTCAACAAGAAATTGCATCTGATGCCCTCGACACCTGATTGGCCTATGTTTAAATGAATTTGTAAGATCAGATCTAATTACAAAGTATGTAAGCTATTTGTCTGAAAAAAAAAAAAAGAGAGCAGCATATGTGATACAGTGACAAATAATAAATAACAAACTTCAATTACACACACAAAGAAGCCACCTTAACATTTTCATTCAACTTATCACAAGGATTAACAAGACTTATCGCAGAATCACGTCAACTCGTCATATTCTGTATTCAAGATGGAATGGAAACAAAATTATCATTCATCTCTACAAGCAATAGTCCAAAGCCCTCCCACATCTAGATAAAACTAGCTTATGTTCAGATAAATTAGTAAGGTCAGAATTATTTACAAAGAATACGCCACAGGTCTAATTGTGTTTTGGTAATTTTGACTAAAAGGAAAAAATCTTATGGATCACAAATCACAATTATAAGCAGGCAACCATCCCTCCCCTTCCTTCCCCCTCTCCCAGGCTAAAGCTAAACATCCTTGATTGATGAGCTTTCTCACCATTTCCAAACTTTCTTGTTTTATATATGATTAAAACTGAAAATTTTGTATTTTCACCACAATTTTATGAAATAAATAAGTCATCGTTGGATATACTACATATACTAGCAGAATTCTTGTGGAAGAATAAAGCAAAACATTGAACAATATCACATTTGTTTCTAAATGGGAAAAGTAAAGCAACCGTTCATAGAGCTGCCAGCTTGAGGCAAAAATAAGTTTTGGTAGATCAGTTAAACTATGTTGGCACGTAACCACAACTTTGAAGAACACAGACTAGAAAGAAAAGAGATCAGACCTGGAGGAAATGCTGCTATCCAAAGAAGTTTATATGATAAAAGTGTCATACACTTGTGCATATATCAGTGTTCTAGTACCAATGTGTCACACACTAGGGCATACACCAACATTCTAGTACCAATGTGTCATACACTTCCCCATATCTTGAAATTTGTGTCCAGTGTAGTGGATGCAAGAGAAGTTTGGAAATATGATCCATGGTTTACACCCATATGGTTTCTTTTTCCCAAAAATAATTGGCAACAATGAGAAAATTTAGACAAATAATTTATAAAGAATAGAGAATATCCAATAGAGCTATGAATACAGCAATCAATCACCAAATCATAGTATTTTTCCACCTTTAGACCCACTATGAGTCTAAGAATAGAATTAGGATATGCACCAGGAATTATATGGAACATTCTGAATCCAGAATTTAAGGTGCCAAGCAAGTGTATACTCCAAAGATGAATGGTTACCATTTTTCTCAATTATCTTATCCATCCAATTCTACATCACTAAGGCAACCATGAAAGAGACAATAACAGAACCTTTTAGTGCCTAATGACATCCCATAACACAGTTTAACTTCAATTCATCCATTTTTCGAGCAATCATGACAACCAACCAGAATAGGAATGTACATAAAAGGATATGGAGGGCAAATACCTGCAACTTCTTGGTTATCATAGGTGCCCCTATAGACAGTACCATAGGCCCCATGAGCAAAAGCGTATCGTAAGTCCAATTTGGACAAATCAATCTCCCACTCTTCTTTAGGCCTGTCCTGCTCAAATTTCCTCGACCAAACTTTGCTTAAGTGCTTTTCCAGCTGGGCATCCAAACTTTTCAGATCAATCTTGTCAGCCCTAAAAATCATATCTTTACAGCTCTGGTTTCCAATACCCTTCATCTTTGAATTCTCAACTCCTTCTGGCTCCAAATCCATCTTTGGTGTCCTCAACCTTCCAAATCCATCATGAATACCCAATTGTAAACCCCAAATTCCAAAACAAATCTGGAAAGCACAGATAATAATACAATAGAAATAAAATCTAATTTTTCAGCCCCAAATCGTTAAAGAAAATTGTTTGATAAGAACTGATAAGAGTTTATATGAGCTGCCAACAAAACTTTGCTTCTATTTATTCTGTCTAGAAAACTGACTATATGATTCAAACCTAGAACTTCTCCTCACCAAACATGTTTTTTATCAACTAATCCTAGTTTGGAAAAAAAACAAAACAGAACAAAACAACAACTGAAAAAGAAAAGTAAAGCTATCATAAACTAACCCAGTGCCAATATTACATGACCAAGACCAATATGACGCGGAAAAAAAAAATTTTATCAAATTATTATCGATGCACAAACCTTCAGAGGACGATCAAAACCGACTAACAGAATCGAGCAGATGCAGGCGGGGCCAAAACCCATAGGCCCAAAAAAAGCGAAAGAAAGCAATAAGTAGATAGTAAGAGAACAGTAGACGAAAAAATTGGCTTTAAATGCGTTGAATGCTAATTGAAGAATGGAAACGGTCGGTGAAGGGTACTTACCTTTGAAGATTTTAGGAATCAAAGCCTTTGGCTTTTTGTACCAGACAACGTGGGTATTGCGGATGTCATCACTACCACCATTCTAAGCTCTAATATGCGAAAATCAACCAAATTTAAACAAGACATTACTGAAACGAAATTGAAATAGCGACTACACACGACGTATACTTAATTAGGCCCTTTTTTCTGGTTTTTCAGAGAGCGATTTCGTTGATGAAACTTAAAACAGGAAAACCAAAACGAAAAAAATCCAGCAAAGACAGAAACCAAAAAGATAAAACAAGCAACGAACCGCAGTAATAAACCAAAGGATAGAGAGAGAGAAAAGCGCGGGTGTTCACTGAAATATTGTGGAGCAGAAGGACTCTTTTAAAGGAAGCGGAAAAAGCCAACAGGGGAAGCTGCGGGTGGCAAGCAACTTACCCTATCGTGTCAAGGCGAGTCAATGAAAAGCTGAACCGAGCGTTTTGATTATTATTATATTTATTTTGAAAATTTTATTTTATTGACAAACAATTAAAAATTTATCTTCCCAAAAAATCGGACTCTGTACTAATTTTTGTCAACGTGGACTCTTTTTAATTAATTACTCCTTTCCAATACGATCCTTTCGGTTCCTTTCCTCCCAGTTATCCTTTACCTAATGTGAGTTTTAAAATTTCATAATGAATCATATATGATAATATTAAAAAAATTATATATATAATTTTATATATTTTTATCATCATATTTTTTAATTAAAATATAGTAGATATATAATTTTTATAAATAATTATATTATTCTTCAATTTAACCTTACACTTATTCTACTTTTATTAATATATTATATATTTGTTATATTTTAATTAAAAATTTAATAATAAATATATAAAAAATTATGCCTAAATTTAGTTTTATAAAAAAATATAATGAAGTAAAAACCTGGTGAAAAAATATGTATGACAAAAGTGCAAAATTGATGTCCACAAATGCAAAAAAAAAATTTTTAAGTTTAATATTTTTTTTATCATTTAATTAATTTATTTATTATAATTTTTTTAAATCTTTATTTTAATTTAATTTTTTAACTTTCAATTTTAATTAAATTTATTATTCAAATTTTTTAATGCTTTAAAATAACCTCTTTTTTTATATTTTAAAATAATTCTTTAACTTTTTAGTGTTTCAAAATAATTTTTGATAAATATAAAGAGAAATGATGGATATGAAACAAATTGAAAAATTAAGAAATCAAATTAAGATAAACAAAATAAAAAGACCAAATAAAAATTAACTGATTAATTAATTAAAGGACAAAAATAATAATTGTCTTTTTTATTTTGGCCCAAATGGATAGGATTGAATCCTAACAACGTGCAGAATCTTTTGGCAAAATAAAAAGAATCTAGACAATGCCATGTTGCTATAATGTCATTTGCTTTTATTTATTTCAGATTCTATGTTCTGTATTTAATGGCCAAAACAATTCTATATTTTGTATTCAGAAACGTTGGATAATAGAAAAGGTGTCATCAAATTTAGTCATTAATATTCATGACTCTTCACGCAACATTGTAACTAATGATGAAATATTTTAATTAAATTTAATTATTAAAAGTAAAGAGACTAAATAAATATCTTTAAAACATATTTAAAAACATACATGATATACTTAAAGTGGTTGATATAATTGTTTAGTGGGGTTAAACTTAAAGCAGTTGCATTGCTTTATCAAAAACAAAAATCAATTGCCTTATACAAATACATGATAATTAAAATATGCCTTTATGATATCTTCAATAAAGATACAAGCTACAAGAAAAAACTAGCATTTTTAGGGTCACAAATGTTGAAAAAGACGCCTTTAACTGTTGATATTTTTTTTTAAATAACTACTTAACTGTTGATAAACATCAATTATTGTAAAAAAAAAGTATTCTCAATAGTTAATAACAATTGGTAAAAATTTTAAAGTATTTGTTTACTATTATTGACTGTCCAAAATACTTAGGCCAAAATTACAAAATAATTTTTTTATGACTACTAAAAGTAACAATCATAAATTATTTTCAACAATTTTAAAAATACTTTCATAAAAATGCAATTTCAACAGTTTTGATCATCAAAAAAGTATGAATAATAATGTTTAGTCCAAATTCCCTCTATATTGTTCTTTTTGTGTAGCTAACTAATTTTTTAGTTAATAGTATTATTCAAAGAAATATTTATATTAAAACACACGATGTAAATATTTCTTTTTACTAGTGAATATATCATCAACAAAACGTTACAAATAAATAATGTACAATTACAAAAGTAGTTAAAATATAAAACTCCTTCATGTTAATTTAAATGTCTATAAAATATTCAAAATAGCCAAAATATTATCTAATTTTCTAACAAATTCTCCATGCCTATAGTTTTTCACAGGAATTGGAGGCTTCACGTAAGAATGGAATATGATGTTTTATTGTTCATCAATTATGCAAATTCTTGCACAGAGATCAAGTGAACCATCACGGCCATACCTCCAACCATTTTGCAAGCAAACGCAACTAGTCGTGGTCCTCTTCCAATAGTCAAATTATCACGAATCCCCAAGTTTGAAAAGCAACCAATTAGTCTCTTCAACCTAAAGAAAAATTGTGCAGAAAAGGTTAATATCCAATGAAGGGGTATATGGAATAATTGCAAATTCTGTAATTGCTAAGTAAGAGATTGGAACAACATTTCCAGAAAGTTGGCATCTTTCTTGGTGGATCCTTCAAGAATAAGGGTTGTCAAGGACCTTCAAGCAAAACTTGCATGCCAGCTTACTCTGAATGTCTTGACCGAAAAAATATTGGCCGATATGCGTGGGTTTTTCCCTTACGCAAACTGAGAATATGCCATCATACTTACTGGAGGAGAGGGACGCTCATGAATCAAATTAAAAAGCAAGCACAATGAATAACCTTCCTCCCAGCAGTAAAAAGAAAGTAAAACTAATGCAAAATTGTTACCAAGATATTAAAGATACAAAACCTACTTCGCAATGTAGAGATTTGTATCTAAATAGCCACAACAAAAGAGATGGTCTAGAAATAGAAAAGCCCAGAAGAGAAACCTTAGATAGAATGATGTATCATGTATCTATACTCACACTTCGATCTGAAGTGCCCACATACAGAACCATCAAGAACGCGAATGTGCAAACACGCAATCCTTGTGCTAGGATGCTACTTAGAGATTTGATTCACTAACTAATCCTACTTCCCCCTTTGATTTCTTCTACTAAATAAATACCAAAAGTTTCCATTTGCAGCTGATTTAAGTAAAATCCTGAAACACAGAACAGAGTTTCCTTAGCAAAAGCCCCACAGGAAAATACAAGACCATGTCATTGCAGGTGCTGGGATGTAAATGCCCAATGGTTGAACAAGCATCTCGATCAAGATGGAAATTGGAGTCAACAGTACTAGGGATGTCATATGTTGAGCCATTTCCTATGAAAAGCTTATTTGAAAATATTGGGAAGTTCTTAACCTTACAGACATTAAGCGAGTAAGTAAGGGGTGTCATGACATACCTTACGAGAACGAACCCAACAGCAACACCTATTTGAATGCCTCATGGTATCCTAAGTGCATTGACAAGCAATAATACCTTTATTGTCCTCCCATCAACAAAACGGTAAGATGAAAGAATTGGAACCCTATCCCAAACAGTGCAGAAAGTGTGTTTTCCATTTCCTATAAGGTACCTAAAATAAGACATACTGAACAAAATATATTATTCACAGAGACCAACAAAAATTCAAAGTTACAATAAGATAACTTTTTTAGTTCGTGTTTGAAATCCTATTTTAAAATCACGTTTGTGTAAAAGCAATCAATTACTACTTCTTTACAAATGTAATTTTGAACTTTGGAAACGCAGAACCAAACACATCGTTAGAGAATTAATCTAAATTTCTTATTCATAAAAGCCCATTCATATGTTATAAAATATCTCAACCCCTGTAATAGATTTAATCTTTATCTTTCTATATAACTAAGTAGAAGAAACTTCAAAGAAATAAAAACAAAGCAATGCTATTTCAGTAGCATGAATAGTTTTTTTTTTTTTTGGCTATATATACTAGTGTAAAATCCAAAATGATATCCATTCAATCACAATTGTGAATTTGAAACTACTAGTACATTTGTGACTTGCTCTTTGTGAGAATTGTAGTACACTTAGTTCAGATACAAATTTCATCACTACACTACTGTCAATCAAGACCAACTTCTACATTGGATCCATTTTCAATTGAATAATCTGATTTCACTCATTTGGTTCGAGTAAATATATCAAGCCGATAATATCATTTTACTCCTTTAATTCGAGCTATTTCCAATTAATCATATATTGCTTTACCAATTACCTAAGCTACACCGATATTGTTCATGTAGGAAAATAATAAACAACTAGTCAAAGGTAAGTGAGACAGAGAGACTTTTTTACCTGAGAGTGTCACCCGTGAAGGAGGTGGAGCTTTGGCTGAAATTCAGAATTGCAAAAGATTATGACTAAATTAATAAATGCTCTAATATCAATGTATTTACATTTTATAACAAAACACACATCAGTATATAATAAACTAAAGAAAAAAGCTTTCCCATGGATCATAGGCTAGCATCATGACAAATTTGTTGTATTCAAAATGGGTCTTTATGAGAAACAGCACTAGAGATAAGAGTAAGAATTTGAGGAAGATGATTTTCTAAATTTTAAAGTAGATAGAGAAATTGGGAAGGCAGTGGTAAAAAATAAATAAATAAATTGATAGAAGAAAGAGGATTTCGTTCCAGATTTTTTTTCCTTTATTGCATTAAAGGTTTGATTTTTCATATAGCAAATAGCAAGAGGCAAAGAAAAAAATGGAAATCAAAGAAAGTTACTAAGTTAGAGAACAAGGCGTTGACCAGTGAATGAGATGGAAGTTGGTGGCGCAGTCGTCAGAAAAGGTGGAGGCTGGCCGGTATACAGTGACTGAGAATTTGAGAGTTGAGAAGAGGATGATGAAATTTTGAGAGAAAAGCTTGCAAGCCAATTTTTGAGAAATGCATATGCACTTTTGATTTTTATTGTTTAAATTTAATTTGAATAGTTAAAATTTTTTTAAAAAATATTAATTCTTTTTATTTAAAAAATAAATAATAAAATAATAAAAATTTAAAATATAAATCATTTAAATTAAATTTGGATAATTGAAGTAAAGCTTTCATTTTTAAATTGAATTCGAACGTGACTCGCTTCTTTTTGAGTGCCAAATATTCAACAAATATTAGCTGTCCCTAAAAAGAAATGGGAGGGAGAAAGTGCGTCTCTCATCAATTTCACTCTTCCAGATAAAAGTGGGAGGGAGAAAGCGCCAATCTTGCGCGGAAATGAATTTGCTGTTTGCTCATATTTGCTCACGTTCTTTTAATAGGAGAAGTTATTCTTTTTCCAAAAAAATAAAAAAATAAAAATAAAAAAATAAAGCTTGTAAAAGACATGAGAGAACATGAGGGAGAGCAACATGAAGGGATCTAAGTCCATCTTACACAGGTGTCCAAAATTTTGGAAGAAAAATATATGAAAAAAGAAACAAAAAACTTTTTTTAATTAAAAAATAGTAACCATCAATATTAGTGGTCTTTTTGGCCAAAATATTAGTGGGTCGAAGATGCTCACTTTTCTTGAAGAGAGGGGTCAGGGTTGAATTAATTCGGGTGAAGGACTTTTTAAACCCAACCCGCTTATTAGTGGGTGTATAGGATCATGAAAAAAATTTCATACAATACGGATCAATCCAACCCATACTTTTGTAAGTGGAGTTGGTTTAGATTGATGAATCATTCTTTCTTTCTTTTTTTCTTTTAACTTGAATTGATAATTGAATCATTAAAGATATTGGCTCATAATATTATATATATATATATATATTCTTTTTATTTTGATGAGAGATACGTAAAAAATTTGAAGAAATAAGCCACATTACCCAGTGCTCAGATGAGAATATACATTATGATGCCTTCACCACCTCCCCACGCCAAGTAATTTTATTTTTAATTTTTTTCCCTTAGGCATTGCAAAAACTAAAATGCTTGTGCAGAGATTCTCTAATATTATAGGACCAATTGCACACTAATTTCAAGCATGATGAGTACCAAATTTAAAAAGAAAAGAAGATGTACTAATGAAAGCAAGTGTAAGAACCGGTTTATTATGTAAAAAGTTAAATATGAAAATAAAAATAAAAAAATAATTTTATAAAAAAGAATTTCAATATCTTATTTTAATAATTAAATAATAATTAATAGATAATATTAAAAAATAATTATAAAATAATTATAAAAATAAAATAAGTATTTTACCCAATTTTTTATTTTCATTTTCATTTCCCTTCCTCACTCCATACCAAACAAGCATAGAAGAAAAAAAACCTAAAATCACCATGCCATTAGCCCTAACATTAGAGAATCCGCACTCAAAAAGCTTATTATTATCATTATCTTTTATATTATCTTCTCTCACTAAGAGAGATTTGACCCAATCCCTTAAGGGTTTAAATATTAATAGAAAAAGTTTTAATTTAGTCCTTTTAAGTTTAATATAGGATTCAATGTAATTCTTTAATTTATTTTTATTTTAATTTAATTTTTTAATTTATAATAATATTTTAAACATGTCCTTTTCTGAACACCGTTAAATATTGGATAGAAAATGTTGACATGGATCGTATGTGTCTTTTTTTTTTTAATTTTTAAACTACTTATATGGACTAGATAACAAAATAAGTTCTCTTTTTCTTTTTCTTCTCTGTTCTTTGTTGTCTCCCTCATATCTTTTAATATGAAAAATATATGCTCTTCCATTTGATCCAATTCCAACTATACGCATCACACCAAAGCAAATTATTAGGAAATCAGTATCTTAACTCCACGTTATCTTAATTGTGTGATTGTAAATATATATTTTTGTTATTTTACTCATTCAAATGTCCGAGAATCTAAAAAGATCAATATTCTTATGTGTACTATTTATACATGCAAAGAATATAAGAAGTGTGCAGTGCTTGATTCATAAAATATATTTCTATTTTATTATATGGTATCAGAGCAATCTTGCTCTCTTGAGCTTGATCCTATGGCCACTAACTCCAATCCATCTGTCAATTCAATGCCCATAAACACTGTATCAGCCAATGATAATCAACTAGTGTTGATCTCCATTAACCCTTCTGCTTTGCCCCTAAAGCTCAATACTACGAATTATGTGACCTGGCAAGCACAGTTTCAATCCCTCCTTATAGGGTATGACTTGATGAAGTTTGTAGATGGGTCTTCATCACCGCCCAATGCAGAAGACTCAACCTTCACTTATTGGTACCACCAAGACCAGCTACTGAAGCATGCCATTCTCACCTCAGTTGAACCTAGCCTCACCAACACAATAGCACGTGCAGTCAATGCTCGAGACGCATGGGTCATTCTAGCATCTTTATATACAAATACATCACGTTCAAGAGTGATGATATTGAAGGAGCACCTGCAACAAAGTTTGAAGGGGTCCAAGACTATTGCAGAATATATGTACAATATTAAACACGTTGTTGATGAGCTTGCCGTCATTGACCGTCCAGTCTCCAATGAAGATTTCACCTTGTACGTCCTGAACGGACTCGGCTCAGACTTCAAAGAAATAGCCGCATCCATTCGCACCCGTGACAAATCATTCTCCTTTGAGGAGCTGTTTGACCTTCTCTTTGGATTTGAGGAATTTCTCAAACGTGAAGAAGCATGCAGTGAGCCGCTTGTGCCCACTGTTCATCACACCTATCAAGGCCAGCCACGATAGCACAGACCTTCATCCAACAACAATTCTCATGGAAGGCAACAACATCATGGGCTCACTAACTCTGATAAGAGGCATTCCCATAGATCTTTCCAAGGATGCCACTCGGCACATCAAGGCCCACCCAACAAATTTTATCGCAACCCACCACAGTGCCAACTCTGTGATGCTCGGGGTCATGTGGCAAAACACTGCCCCACTCCAGGTATGCGTCCTGCCCATAATCGCAATAATTTTTCAGCTAACTTTGTTGCCTCTAGTACTCCACAGGCACAATATACTATGGGGATGCGTCCTCAAACGTCATCGCACTGGGTGATAGACTCTGGGGCCACCACTCATGTGACAAATGACTTGAACAATCTCCATCTTTATCAAGAATATGACGGACTAGATGATGTTATCATTAGAGATGGGACAGGTTTGAAAATTACACATACAGGCTCGAGCACTATCCCTACTTATCACACACCACTCTTTCTCACTAACACACTCTGTGTCCCACAAATCTCCAAAAACCTTATCTCTGTTTCTCGCCTTTGCAAAGCTAACAATGTTGGTGTTGAATTTTACTCATATTTTTTTCGTGTGAAGGACTTGCGCACGGGGACCATACTTCTCCAAGGACCCAGTAACGGAGATCTTTATGAAATCAATCCAACAACCATCACTCAAGCACAAGCTCTTATAGTCACCACCAGTCCTTCTCAGTGGCACTCACGCCTTGATCACCCATCCAATCGCATTTTACACTTTGTTCTCAATAAATATCAGTTGTCTTCTTCAATAGTTAATAACCAGTTCAATTGTTTTGCATGCAAATGTAATAAAAGCTACAAGCTTCCTTTTGGCTCCTCTTCCATTACTACCAATGCTCCTTTTGAATTTGTATTTGCTGATGTTTGGGGTCCTTCCCCTATTGTGTCTCGTGATGGTTTCAAATATTATCTCCTACTTACTGATCACTTTACTCGTTATACTTGGTTGTTCCTCATGCGAAATAAAAGTGATGTCCCCACCATCTTTATGCAATTTTATATGCAAGTCACACGAAAATTCAACACCTCAATCAAAGCACTCTACACTGATAGAGGCACGGAATTTCTTAAACTTAAATCCTTTCTTTCCAATAATGGCATCTCTCACCACATTACCCCCCCATACACACAAGAACACATTGGTCTTGTCGAAAGACGCCATCGTCATATTCTTGAGACAACCTTATCACTACTTCATGAAGCTACCTTGCCTTCTATTTTTTGGTCCTATGTTGTTCTACATAGCATTCACATTATCAACTTACTCCCCACACCAACTTTTTACATGACTTCACCTTTTGAAACACTCTTTCACACGCCACCCAATTACCAGCATCTTAAAACATTTGGCTCCACTTGTTTTCCTTGGCTTAAACCATATAACACACACAAACTACAACCCAAATCTCGTCCATGCATTTACCTTGGCTTCTCTCAACAACATCATGGTCATAAATGCTTTGACCTTTCCACTGGACGTCTGTTCATATCACGTCATGTGACCTTTGTTGAAATTATTTTCCCCTACCGTACCTCACCTTCAACCCCACCATCCTCAGCTGCTTGGATACCTTCCCCACCCGATAACCCTCCCAATCACTCCATCATTCCTATCCCGCCATTTGACCATCATCCCAACACTGCCACATCACCACAAGTCCAGCCATCAGCTCCTAATGCCCACCCACCTGCCCAACCACCCGACACCACCACCTCCCACTATACTATTTCCCAACGTACTCATCCTATGCGAACTTGTTCAATGAATAACATCTTCAAACCAAAACAACTCCTCACCACTAAACACCCACTCCCTCAACCACTCGAGCCTACATGTGTAACTGCGGCACTTACTGATCCCAATTGGCGAGCGGCAATGTCCTTTGAATTTACTGCTCTGCAGAGTCAAGGCACCTGGAAATTGGTTCCATCTAACCCACACTATAATGTAATTGGGTGCAAGTGGGTCTTTCGAATTAAGCGTAATCCTGATGGTTCCATCTCCCGCTACAAAGCTCAGCTTGTTGCTAAAGGGTTTCATCAACGACCAAGTGTTGACTACTCTCAAACCTTCAGCCCCATGGTCAAACCAACAACTGTTCGTCTCATACTTACATTAGTTGTCATGAATGGCTGGTCTCTATGACAGTTAGACGTCAATAATGCCTTCTTGCATGGCCACTTAGATGAGCAAGTTTTCATGATGCAGTCACCTAGGTTTGTTGACTCTTAGTTCCTTGATCATGTATGTTTGCTTCAAAAATTGATTTACGGGCTCAAGTAAGCCCCTCGTGCGTGGTATACTGAGCTTAAATCCTTCCTTCATGACTTAGGCTTCACTCACTCGAAGTCGGACCACTCTCTTTTCATCCTTCGTTATGGCAACACCTCCATTTACATTCTAGTTTACGTCAATGATATCATCATAACTGGTAATGATACTTCAGACATTGCCTCTTGCATCACAGCCCTCTCTCAGCAATTCTCCATCAAAGATCTCAGCTCACTTCACTTCTTTCTTGGCATCGAGGTAATCCCTACCCCTCAAGGCCTTTTTTTAACCCAACATCAATATATTCGAGACTTGTTGGAGAAATTTCAAATGCAAGATGCTAAAGCAGTCTGCACACCAATGGCCACCTCAACTTCTCTTACACTGCATGATGGATCCTCTTCTACTGATGCTACATAGTTTTGCAGCTTAGTTGGTGCCCTCCAGTATCTCTCCTTCACGCGGCCAGATATCTCTTTCACGGTCAATCGTCTTGCTCAGTTTATGCACCGACTAACTCTCACTCACTGGTCAGCTGCGAAATGTCTGCTCTATTACCTTAAAGGTTCGCTCTTTCATGGTCTTCTCATCCATAAATCCCCTAATCCTTCTCTTGTCGCTTTCTCTGATGCCGACTGGGGTGGTGATAAGGATGACTTCAAATATACTTTTGCCTACTTAGTGTATCTTGGAGCTACTTTGATTTCCTGGAGGTCTTCCAAACAACGAACTGTAACCCGCTCCTTCACCGAGGCTGAGCATCGCTCATTGGAAATGATTGTAATTGAACTTGCATGGCTACAATCCTTGTTAAGTGAACTGGGTATCTCTTCCTCACGCACACCAATGATCTACTGCGACAATGTTGGTGCCACAGCATTAAGCTTGAATCCTATTCTCCACAACCGCATGAAACACATTGCTATTGATGTGCATTACATACGTGACAGAGTTCAGTAAGGCCATGTGGCAATCTCTCATATCTCCACACATGACCAACTAGCAGATGCATTGACCAAGCCACTGACTCGTCAACGATTACACGAGCTACGATCTAAGATTGGCGTTACTGATGGAACGCCATTCTTACGGGGGCGTATTAGGAAATCAGTATCTTAACTGCACGTTATCTTAACTATGTGATTATAAATATATATTTTTGTTATTTTACTCATTTAAATGTCCAAGAATCTAAGAAGATCAATATTCCTATGTGTACTATTTATACATGCAAAGAATACGAGAAGTGTGCGGTGCTTGATTCATAAAATATATTTTTATTTTATTATACAAATCAATGAAAATTTAGATTTGCTTATATATAAGCAACGCAAAACTTATTTATTGAATTATGTGTTCATTCATTGTACCATATATGTAATAACAAACGAGATCATAGAAACTCCTAAGAAACTAGTAAGCATTGTACCATATTGTATATATATAAGCGAATTTTGCATGATGTGAATATCTGGAATTAGATCAAGTGGAAAAGCATCATTTTTTGTATTGAAAGAGATCGATAGGGAGAGAACAGGGAATAGATAAGGAGAGGGGAGAACCTAGTTTGTTGTTTTGTTGTAGTCCAGAAGTCAAAAAATAACAAATGGAAAAAGGATAACACATTTTCCATCTAATATTTAACACTGTTAGGAAAAAGGACATGGTTAAAATATTATTATAAATTAAAGAATAAAATTGCAACCAAAATAAGTTAAACGATTAAATTAAAACTTTTGCCAATATTAATTATTCTATTGAAAAGCAAATTACAACTCTTAAATAGTAATTCATGTGAAGCCCAACCTTTGACTTTCTCTCTCTCCCTAATGCCATAATGTGAGTAAACATCTCTGGCATTTCTCCTTCCTTTTTCAGCTTTATCATCTCCCCTTCCATGAGTAAGAATGCTCTTCCTTTTCTTTTCCATCTGAAACCTACATCTCCCTCTCTCTCTTTCTCTCTCTTCCTCTACCATGGCTGTCTTGTCCTTGATTTTTCCTCATAGAAGAACCATCTTTCTCAACTTGGACAAGATCCATTTGAAGGGGGAAAAAAAATTTCAGAACCAACAAACTCATTGACCTAGTAAGTTTTTGCGGATTTCATTGATCATTAACTAGTTTGGTTGGTTTTTTACTTATTTTTTCTTAAGCCAATTCTATGTGTTAAATAGACAAAAGTTATAGCTAGTTCATTAGTTTTTCAATCTAACTAGTTAGTCTATTTTCACAACTATGATAGATATATTAATATTTTTTCTAGTTTTTTTTAAATTTAATTTAATTTTTAATTCAAAAAAATAATATTCTTTACTTATTTTTTTAAATTATCTAATTTTTCCTACTTAATGAAACTTTGTTAATAATTTAATAGATTATGCTAAGATGACTCAATTAAAATTGCAAGTTATCCACATGGACTACCATTTACTATGATGAAAGTAACATTAGCAAATATCAATTACAAAACGCTTGATCACAATCTTCTACTCCCTCTATCAACTTGATCATGAATCTAAGCCCAACCTAAAAAATAAAAAATAGTTATGAACGTAAAAAATAAAGTCTAAGCCCATTTAGAAGAGCCCATTTTGTAAAATGGGCCGAGGTTATGCTTTTTCTAAAGCTCAGTTTAAAAGCCTAATTAATATTTTTTTAATATAAAAAATATTTTATTTCATTATTTAAAATTACAAATATATGAGTGTCTCTTACTATGAGATCTTATACCTATTAAAAATTAAATAAAAGATATTGTAAACATGGTGTATAAAACAAGAATTAGAATTAAAAACATTTACCTACAAAATGAGGTACTAGATCCATAAAATAAAACACTTGTGATTATTCTTTACAACATGGCACTTTTATAATTATTAGTGTTAATATTAATTTATTTTATGACTCCACTAGAATTCTATTAGTATAGTATTATATAATACTAAGAATTTATTTTTCACTTACAGCTATTATATATGATAAAAATTTCTCTAAGACCAAATCATAACTTTTTATAACCCAAAGTATTAAAATATTTTTATTTTTGATATAATAAGCAAGTAAATACAAATAATTACCATTGCTTATTTGATTCTATTACCTTTTAAATTAAGTATAAAGCTTGCAGAAAAAATTACAATAAAAAGAGTTCAGGCTCGGGCTGTGTTTTTTTTTTTAAAAAAATTAAGCTCATGTTTGGGCTTAAAAATATAAAAAAAAAAACCTTAGGTCAAACCTAAGCCGACTAAAAATATTTTTCAATAGAAGTCCAACCCATGACCAGGTGAAGACTCCAAATAATGCTGTTGACTAATGGAACTTGTTGCCGCATTCACTTGATTTATAATCGTATGTGCATATGATAAGGCCAATTAGACCATTTGATTTGACTAGGATTTCTATTATTTTATTCATCTCCTTCTTCTCCATAGTAACAATACAATAAAAAATAAAATAAAATAAAAGACAGAAAAACGTGTCTCTAATTTTGTAAAATTCCATCACTAAATCAAATATGGAATAATTCCGTCTTAAACAATGGCGTTGTTAAATTTTGAGAGAGAGAAATATACCTCTAAATTGGGCATAAAAAATTCTATTTCCAAAAAAAAAATTAATGATCAAATTAGAAATAAAAATGTTTATCTCTAATACAAAATCCATCTTTGAAATTGGCAAAGAATATATATATAGAAATGGATTAGAAACAAAATTATTTTGTACAAATACATGTCTCTGATCAAGGATGAAATATTCTATCTTTGATCCATCTTGGATTAAAGACGAAATCAAAGATTATATATATTTTTAATCTATGATCCTTTGAGCAGAGATGAAATCCGTCTCTAATGACAAATTCAAAATTTCTAATAATTAATTTACAAATATGGTGAAATGGAAAACCTAATATAGTTTATATGTAAAGAATTTGAAGCATAACACAATTTTGAAAATTAAATTAAATTTACATATAATAATAAATGTAGTTACATCAAAATTATCCCGAAAATGTAGGAGTGAATTAAAACAAGTTATCTATGAACTTCATGGAGGAGGCTCTTGCACATCTTCCTATAGGTCTTCATCAATAGGAAGGATCTACGGAGTTAGCACCTGATTAAGCACCTGTTCTTGTTGATGCATGTTGAGGTATCCACTCGTAATTTTTCTACATATATTAGTATACAAAACTCTATAGACATTAGATATAATAATATATAACACAAAGCAAAATAAAAGTATAGAATTGGTAAACATACTACCTACTCTGCAAACCATATCCTCTTCACTTCAGTAAAGGTAGTGAGCAAATAATAATTTGGCTGAAACACAGGCATGGACATATAAGCGGAAGGAAATTCATCTTCATCAACAAATACAGTACACTAAGATACAATATGTTTGCATCACAAGTCCAATTGACTAAATAATGTGACCTTACAAGGGGATTTAAGTTCACCTACAATAACAATTAAACATAACAAGACATGTTCATTATAGAACATCTATGCATAATGTAACACCATAAATTCTAGTTCATTTCATGTCATTCTTAAACATTCTATCATGATTCATATATGCTTTCCATAGAAAAAGCAAGGAGAATTGGATTAATTTCGCTTTGCGTCATATCTAAAAATTTTAATCCGTGTCACGTGGACCGTGTGAGCTCAAACTATACTTTCTCATATTTAATTACATCATTACAACTCATTTGCATCCCAAAAACATACCTACAACTCATGGAAACCGAAATGGGGCATGGAAAATGGAAGTTCATTCTCTGCTAGAATTAGCTTATTTTTTGGGCAAACTTTGAAAAATCATAACTAAATCTAGAAAAATAGAAAATATGCAATCTTGGTTATTCTGGAAAGCTTGGGATGTCTACTTCATGAAAAAATGTATGCACAAGTCATAACATCCCACACACAGAGCGTTTGACATGCCAAATGGTCCGGAGGTTGGACTAGGTCCTAATGCTGTCACAGTTTACTGATATGAATTTCAAAAATGTCCAATTAATTCTAAAAAAATCTAATTCATACAAATGATATAAATATGGAAAGCTATGGATGCCAACTAGAGAGGAAAAATATCTCTAGATCAGTTCATCAAGCCCAAATCTCAAAATTCGATGGAACAATACTTCTGGTCGAGTAAGGCTACTGATACTGGACAGAAGTTTCAAAAATTCATATCTTCCTCTTTAGACTCCAAATGAGGTGCTTCCAGTTGACACAAGTCACTGTCATTGCCTAGTTTTTCTATATAAAATTTCATAGCAATTGGACATCATTTAAATCTCAAATGACAGAAAACAATTTCAGACTAATTGAATAGTGCAGCAGACCAAATCCCTAAAATTTGCCAATTTCAAAAAATCATCAAATATTCTGTAGACCTCCAAAAATTATAATCTTTAGCTTTCCAAAAAGATCTTACTGAGACCTAATTACATGTCAAATTTTAGACCAAGAATAACTCATTTGGGTAAAAAGTGATATAAGGTTTCATAATGATCAAATTTGGCTCCATATGAGGTACCAAACTTGCCAAATGGTTTTCCCTTAGTGTTAGCACCTTTTGGGCAAGTCTAAAAGCATAATTAAGACTTGTGTGAGCTACTCAAATGGTCTCAAATTTCATGCATCTCATTTTGGCCATTCAACCCTCACTTATACACATATTCATTAAACTTTAAATTCTCATTCTTTAGCCTTACATACTCAAAACATGGGCTAGTGGTCATATATCATAATCATACATCTAAATATCACATAATAGGGTATTTACACATGTCTTAATGTTCATAGTACATTTACAACCTCATATACATCATGAACCATCATTATGGTTCCAAAATGGATAAAACAAGGCATAAGCTTATCAATCTCTCTTCTTCATTATTGTTGGCTCCCTTCACTATAATTACTTGGCCCACCTAGCATGTTAGATCATTGAAGAGAAGCGGATGAGATTCAAAGAATCTCAATAGCTCATCTTCCATTCAATCACACATAATATGTACAAAGCAAGATTTTCAAATGCATGTATGGAAAAATGGAAGTCATGGACATTTTCAAAGAAACCTTGGCATGTGAATCAATCATACAAGACATTCAAGAGTTCCTCAAGTGTTTGGATTGGCCTCACACTTCTCCTCATAGATTTTAGACTTGCCTTACTCATTCTTAAGAGCTTTGGACTCAACCATACTCTTGGGAGCCCACTTTGCTTTTAGGAAACTCTTTGCTATGTCTCAACCAAGCTCAAGGGTTCTTAGCTCATGCTCATCAAAGGGAAGAGTTCTTGGCCTCTCCTCACTCAAGCAAACTCATACAAATATCATAGATTCATTTAAAACACAACATGGCATCAAGGATCATGGAATATAAAGGCATGCTAGCATACTTTTCTTAGCTTGAAAATACACATACACACATTCTAAAACAACCTAAACACACATCCATGCATGAAAGAAGGTGGAGAGAGCTACCTTGCATAATTTCACACACTTTTTCTTTATCTTTCAAGCTTCCTCTTTCGGCCACACACCCACAATTTGGTGAAGATAGTTTCTCTTGGCCTAGATACAATTTATGGGAGCCAATTAAATCCATGAAACATATTCTAAGGCTACATCACTTGATAAAACACTAGATTGCTCTATAAACTCCATTATGGTCCATAATCACACCTAATAAAGCAACACCCATCAAATGACTTCTAGGCCTCATTCTTTCTTTTCAATTATGATTCTTGACTCCTTTTAAACCTCTTGGAATCATCACATCATTAAAACAAAGGGCCTAGCATCATGTTGCTTCTTTAGGTTCTAATATGGAACCTATGGCACCAATTCACTTCCTTTGAGTTCTAAAATTTTTCCAAGGCCTCTACTCATCTTCACTCATCACATATAACTCAAGAATGGCTTTAGAAAAATTTGAAACTCTCGCTAGCTATAGAAACTTGCCTAGGCCGAGACTATGGAGGCATTGGCCTTCCATAGAGTTCTCTTTGTTTTCTTGAAGGAGGAAGCATGTGGGGAGCCTCTTAGGGATCTTAGGAGCATATTTTAACATTCAATTAAGCCTAAAAATATTCATATAAAATCATATTTGCAAGGGAGCATTTGGATCTCTAATGATTCCATCTTATTTCCTAATGCTCCTTTCTTGATTCTATTAGTTCATTCTTAATCCTTGTCACCTAAAACCTCTAATCCCTCCATGAATTGGGCAGAAAACAGCCTCTAAGAATTGGGCTCATGGTGCTCAAAGTCGTGCAAGAGGAAGGGGGAGGGAGAAACTACCAAAGAATGAAAGTTTTACCTTGTTTTCTTGCTTTTCTTTGCTTGCTCTTTGCCTTCTTTGGCCTCCTTACTTGATTTTCAAAATTTTTCCTCTGTTCTCCCTTCAAAACAGCCTTCTAAACTTTAGAAAAATCATGGAGAGAAAGCATGAAAAACAAGCAAATTTTCATACCTAAAGACTTGAATTTTTTCTTCTTCTTCTCTTCCCTTGGTGCTCCACTTTCAAATCTGTTTCAGACAGAAAAACGTCGGTGGAGAGGAAGGAGAAGGGATGGACATGATTTTAAAAGAAAAAGAGGAAAGTCAACATACTTTTTTAACTTTCATTTTAGTCCCTAATCTATGGTTTGTCCGTTTGGTCTCATTTCAACTCCTTTTTAAAATTTGTCTTCTCCATCATATTCCTTAGGTTCTTAATCATAATAATTGCCTTTGGAATCACTCAAAAAGGATCTAAAACCATTCCAAAATATTCGGTCAAAGTTTTGGTCAACCAATAGTCAAAATCACTCACCGGAAGGGTTTCAACTGTTCTAGGGGTTCCCATGGTACTCAGGGCCTTTGAGAACCCCAAAAAACTCAAATTTTTCATTTAAAAAGCCCTCCAGTGAGTTTTCAAAAATTTTCAAAAATTACAAAAATGCCCCTACTTCCTTCGGCAAATTTTTTGAGCTCTTCTGACTTTGGTTTTTGGGCATCTTAAATATCAAATTCTCATTTTCTAATATTTAAAATTTTATCATAATTTTATTTGGCCCCAATTCCTTCTATTTCGAGGACTTCTTTTTGTATCTGGCCCATTTATGACATTTACAGAGAAACCATCGCGTTTCTCACGTTTATAGAGAGACCGGATGTTACACATAACAAGTATAACTAGCTAACAAGTATGATTAACTATCCTCCATCTTTTAAAAGGGAAATTAGTCATGAAAATATTTTTTATTTCAAATGGCGTTTTCAAACTAAAATAATAAACTATAGCATTTTACAGTGATAATTGAAATTTTTTCTTGTTAATTAAGTATATGTGTGTTGATTATTTAACTACTGAGGTTGCACATTGAGTTTTATGATATTTTTATTATTATCTTCATTTTGCAAAAAGAAAAATTGTTATGAATGGAATTTTTTTGAAAGGTATCATGCAATTCATTTTTATGCCAAAAATAGAGATTTCATACTAAGAATGATTTATTATGGTTTTTGACACCATTAAAATTGTAATATTGTAGCCGTTATTGTAGTTGAGTGATAACTGATCAATTATGTGTTATTGGCCATTTTATTGAGTTAGCACATTAATCATTTTATGATTACCTTCACTTGCGAAATGAAAAATTGTTATGGATGCTATATGCTTTTGACAAGAAAATTAGTCATGTAATTGTATTTTATTCCATACCAAGATTTCATACCAATATAAGTTCTCTTAAGCATGTTGCTGAACAATATTTATCTATTAAGTGAGAAGATTGAGGTTCCTAATGATATTGGTGAAAATGAACGTTTGGTTATTATAATTCTATTGAACTTTAATTTGATTATATATATTTTTTTAAATTAGTATCTAAAATTATAAAACATTTCTAAGATACCCCTTTCATTAGTGTATGTGAAAACGCCGTCAACTCAGTGCAGATGCGGCAAATAGAAGTCTTACATGACAATTTACTTAATCCACGTGGCTCTCCAAGTCATTAATGCACTGCCACATCATAAAAGAACGTGAAAAGACCATTATAACCCTTCAAATTCCTTACCAAATTCATGATGGTCTACTTGCTGTCAGTTAGAACGAACGGCCTGTAAGTGACACCACTAGCTTCTTTTCTATCATGCTTGCCATCTACATACCCACACCATAAGCCGTCGACACCAGAAACAAAAACAATGACCTCAACAACTGCAACGGCTGAGCTGGCACCAAGGGCGACTTGACATTGATGCTGATTCTCTAATTGGGCTCATCACCGTTGTCTTTTCTTTTGGCGATTTTCTCAAGTAGCCATCAGATGAAGTCCGTACTACATACCCATGTCTCCTTTGACACCTGCAGGGATAACTTCAACTTAGACTTGGTTCTTGTTCATGGAGTCTAGGGTCGCCAAGGTTAGAATTATCCTGAGTCATTGTCAATTTGACTTCCCAAGGCATCTCTTTCATCTCTTCATGTTTTTTTTTTCTTTTTTTTTTCTCTTTTTTTTTTCTCTTTCCTTTTACGTTGACTCCTTAGTTACTTCTTTTGTTGAATTTTCAATTGTTGTATATAAAAATTATGTAGAATAAAAAATTACTTGATTAAAATAATATTATTATTACAACAAAAATTACACTAGAGGCTTCTGGCATTGTTCCCACAGCAGGTTACCCTTGACCTTTTCTCTTAGTTCTCTACGTGAGTCTTATGTTTTCAAGACTTCACCTTATTTCCTATTTATAAATCTTTTAAGTGGAGCCATAATAAAATATATCTAACTGATAAGATATATCCAACTAATAAAATATATCTCTAAAGTTTAAAAATTTTAAATATTAATGATTAGATAATTAATTATTTCAACATTTTTGAGATAATAATCAATTATTTTAATAATTTAATATTTAAATATCTTAATTCAAATATTAAGATATTTAGTTGGATTATGATTTATCTCATTATGAGCAGATAAATCTAACATCTTCCACTTATATGTAATAGGATAAATTCACACAAAGCCGTTCTCTTTGGGTTTTCATATCTGTCGTGACAACTTAGACAATGTATTTAAGAGTTTTTATACTAACAATCCTTTTCAAGACTAGCATAAAAGTCTACTAATTTTTCTATTTGCTTATTATTTTATTAATGTGTTTTAGGTTACTTAGATCTATCTATATATACTTTATCAGCAATATCTCTTATCCCTTATGAGTTTTCCTTACTCAAAGCCTTATTGCTATAATCTTCATATACCTTATGTCTATGCTTATGATGCTTTTGAAAATATCTTTATAATGGATATGTCCCAAACATAAGCATAATGTGTACAAATTTGACCTAACTTTCCTTTTACCTATATATCACTAAGATCAGAGTTAGTTATTTTCCTACCATTATTCATTCAGGTCGTATTATCATGACTTTAAGATACATACTAAGGTAGCATACACTAACCTATCACCTCATGATACTATTAAAGTCATAAGGGTATTAGTGAAAGATTTGTTTACTTATTATACAGCAATGAAGCAAAGATTTGTTTACTTATTTCTAAAATTATAGTCTTAAAGCACATGTACTATGAAACACATGCTATAATATACCTTTTTTTATTAAAGTGTATGTCAAATTTTCATCATTTTACACAATATAGTTCTTATTTTAGGTACGTCTTGTCCCTAACCCATGTCCTCTCACTCCACTCACCCTTCATGGTGCTTGAAGGAGGTCTCACATCTAGCTACAGGTATTATGAATTATGGGTATCCATAATTCGATTCTTTTATGGCATTACTTCTTTGGATCTCATCTCAATTTTTTACTAGGGCAACATTATCAATTTTGTTGTATTCTTATTTACTACTTAGCACCTTTTAGTAGTCTTCCTTGGCATTTAAAAAACACAAATGTTCTCATATTGGGCTTGCTCGTCATAAACACATAAGGTGGTTGCTCATGCGAGAGAGCCAATCTTACCAACTTATATGACATGCTACTATATATTGTGTATGTATTTACCACAATGTATGAAATTAAAAACTTATTCATTCATTAAAAAATGTCCATACATTTTATCTAAAACAAAATTAAAAAGAAAATATAACTCCATAATCTACACAATCCTAGAAAATCTACATGTTTTATAAATACATCTCCAAGCATAGGCTTTATTAGGGAATCAATGATCATTTGTTGAGTAGTAGTGTATTTAGATTAATTTCTTTATATGCTATGGTATCTCTAACAAAATTGTACTTTATACTTATATGTTTAGTCTTGTCATGATACTTAGGGTCTTTAGTGATGGCTATGGTCATTTGGCTATCATAATATAATACAATTTGATCTATTGGCCCACCAAAGATCCCTATATGTTCTATGAATCTTCTTAGCCATATTACCTTATATAGCGATACAAAACATATAACAAACTTAGCTTCTATGGTTAACGACGTTGTGCATATTTGCTTTTTCATACTCCATGAAATGGTAAGATTGTTTAGTAGGAATACATAGCCAAAGGTGGATTTGGTGTTATCCAAATCACTACCTAATCAACATCTACGTAACTCACCAATTGTAGGTCACTTCCTTATAGTACAACTTGTAATTAACAATGCCTTTTAAATACCTCATATTCCTCTTGACTACTTGCTAACATTTTTGTCTCAGATTAGACTAAAAACTGCTAACAAGACCCACAATAAAGCAAATACCAAGTTTTGTAAATATCAATGCATATATTAGGCTTCTAACTACACAAGAGTAAGGAACTTCATTCATGGCATTTTGTTTTAATTAAGTTTTAAAACACATTTTGTGACTTGAAATGTGGCCTTATATCTTTAGTCAAGTAATATGCTTTTTTCTTAATTTTGAGAACCCATTTGTTCTTAATTATCTTTTAGCCTAGTAGAAGTTCAACCAAGTCCCAAACATAATTTGTTCTTATAGACTCTATCTCTTCTTCCATTGCTTTCAACTATTTTTCCTTAGCAAGGTATAAGAAAGTCTCTTGTGTTAAATTTAGTTGTTCATCATTTAATGGAGTAACTATTAATGTTGTCCCTTTAATCTTGAAACGATGTTGGGAACATATTCTTGATTACGCTTACGTGGCCATGTCTCTTGAGGATTATCCTTCAAAAGAATTATCTTCCCACTAGGATCAGTAGGTGGAGACTTGCCTCACACTTTTAATAAGCTAAATGCTCCCCCAATGGTATCTCGATTGAAATACCTATCAATGGTATTTTTCATAGAAATAGTATTCTTTCTTATTTCGATGATCTTTAATATAGAAAAAAGAGTTCAGGAATTACTAAATATAGGACTATAGGATCTAGCTTCAATTAACTAAAAAGAGGTATGTGTGGCCGGCACGAGAGATCATGCAAAATGCATTTATGGGGCCATTACCTGTGGGGTTAGATTTTCTCGTCAAAGTAGTAGCATGGGAAGAGGTCTCCTAAATCCACTTAGGTACACACTAATGAAGACTAGGCTACCTCTTCCTATTAGTCCTCATACATGCTATATGAGTTACTATTATCCTCTCTTCACTTTGTCTCATTATATCTTGGTATAGGGGTGGCAAATCAAGCTCCTCCGAGGGTCAATTAGTTCAAGCACATGTATTTAGATCCTATCAAAGTTTAAAATTTTATACTTAGGCCCTACCAAAGTTCAAGTCTAAGCACACTTATCCGAGTCTTGTTAATGTTTAGACACACATACTTAAGTCCTATTGAAGTGAAGGCACACTTACTTAGGTCTTGTCAAAGCTTAAATACACTCCTTAAGTCTTATTGTGAAGTCCCACATCGGCCAGGAATGGTCTGGGGCTAAGGCTTATAAGTGGGGGCGAAACCTTCCCCCACCAGAGGCGCCTTTTGGGAATAAAATCCCAAGGGGACAAAACCCCTACGAACCGGGAAGGCAGGGTAACCAAGCCCACGAACCGGGAAGGACGGGGACAATACCTCTGGTGGCTCTGTAGGTGTCCAGATGTGACACCTTAACCTCTAGCTCATACCCAACGTGCCCTCTAGCCCATATGGGCGGTGCGGAACTCATAAGGGAGACACTTTCTCTACCTTATGCTTGTTTTTCTATGGCACTATGTGTGGGTAGAGCTCCACTTAGAAGTAATATGGACCGGTTGAGCTCTCTCTATGGTTTCTCATGCTCAATTCCTCTAGGGAGACTTCTTGCAATCCCAAACATATGCTTTAAACTCATGGAAAGCAAAAAGGGATTGGAGACATGCATTTTCGCTATGGGCAGATTTTGCTTCATTTCTGGGCTAACTTTGAAAATTCATAACTAAATGCAAAAAAATTGTATCTGCATGATCTGGGTCATTCTAGAAAGCTTGAGACGTCTAATTCATGCTAAAAATACTTAGAAGTCTCAATCTCTCACTCATTCTGCGTTTGACATCGAAATAGTTCACTGGTCAGAGGGGGCTTCTTTGCTGTCACAATTTACTGATATGGACTTTGAAAATGTCTAACTAATTCCACAAAAATCCAATGCTCATAAACTCTATCTCTATGGAAAGATGTGGATGTTAGCTAGAGGAAAAAAATATCTCCAGATCAGTCCACCAAGCCAATTCCCCGGGAACCGATGAAACAGTACCTCGGGTCTGGTTGGGGGTCTGATTCTGGGCAGGAACTTCGAAATTGCATAACTCACTCTCTGGACCTCTAAACGAGGTGCTTCCAGTTCCTACAAGTCACTGTGACCATCTAGTTTCTGTGTATAAAATTTTGTAGCCATTGGACTACGTTTGCCCCTCGGATGACATGATTTCAAAACTGACCAAATGAACAGTGATTTTCAAAATCCGAATTTCTGATGTCAACTTTGGATGCTCATAGAAAATGCTATAGACCTCTAAATGACATGAACTCTAGCTTCCCAGAAAGCTCTAAACATAATCTAGCTACATGTCAAATCTCATAGCAAGAAGAGGTCATATGGCTATTCTATGACATCATGTGCAAAAGGCCCTTTCTTGGCCAAAAGTGTGGCTAATGGGGTCCAATCTTAAGTTTTCTACTTCTATGACCCCTTGAGCACATGAGAAAGCATCTTTAGGAGCTATCCATCATACCTCAAGTATCTAATAACTTAGATTGGGGAAACTCACTACCCCATGCCCACTTATGCACCCTTATATACTAGGCTACCATTGGTTCTTTCACATTCAAGCATAGCTTTTCATGCATCATAAATCTCATTCTCATACATACATCATTCATACATACATTGTCTTACAACATTTGTACCTGCTACATCATATACATCTCATGTACAATTCTATTACAAATACAACATGTGGCCAAAAAGCCTTTACATTCTTCTTCATCTCTATCCCTAGCCTCATGCTTGGTGGTGGTTGCTCCCATCTCTAATCTCACTTGGGCCACCTGGCATGGTTGGATGGTGGAGAGGGAGGGTGAGATTCGGAGAATCTCAGTAGTTCAACTCTCATTCAAACATACATATATTGCATGCAACAAGTCTCATTATGTATGTATGGCATGTTAGCATATAAAACATGATGAAAAACATTTAAAACATGTGAAATGGCCATGGATAACATTCAAGAGCTCGCTGAGTACTTGGATCGGCCTCACCCCTTCCCTTATGGCTTTTGGATTTGCCTTCCCATACTTTAGAGGTCCTTAGACTCACCCTTACTCTTTGGGAGTCAACCTCACTTTTGGGAGACATGGCTCAACCAACTTAGGGCTTCGGCTCATCCTCACCTTGGCTATAGGGTTATTGGCTTTTCCGTTTCCTCAAGCAAACCAATCAAGCATTTAAAACATCATCTCAATCATATCACATAATCATGCTAACACACTTCTCATAGCTCATATCATTCATACACACAAGCAAGACAATGTAAACACACAATTATGCATGAGAGAAAGTGGAGAGAACTACCTTTGTTGGCTATTTCCTACTTGCTCTGTCAATGGTCTCCTCCCTTGTTGATTTCACAACAACTTCTAGATGGGAGAGTTCCCTCTTAAGCCTAACCACACAAAAGCATGGAATTAATACCTTACTACTCAATTCTTAAGCTAGGGATCACTTCTAATCAGCTCTACTGAGCTTCTCACTCTAGGTTTCTTCCTCACTCTAGGGTCCATTAGCTATCCTCTCTCTTTTCTCACCTCTCAAGCTCTTAAGAAAGGGAAAAGCAAGATAGAGAAGACTATATACTTCTAATCTCTCTCAAAAATGGTTTCCCACTCTCTTTCCTCTGAACCAGACTCAAGACCTAGCCATTTTCGACCATTGAAACCGTAGGAAAGAAGGGAAAGGGGAGAAGGGCAAAATACTAAGAGGAAGTCATGAGAATCCTTACCTTTCTTGTGCTTTCCTCTTCTCTTCAGCTTCTCTCTCTCTCCTCCGCCCTTTTCTCTCTCCTAAGACGAGTTTGAGTTGGTTAGAAGAAGAAAGAAGAGATTTGGAAGCTTTTAAAAAGTCAAATTCTCCTTTTCTCGCTTTTCTGGACCGCTCTCGCTATAGCGAGTTAGTGCCCTCGCTACGGCGAGCTCGTGTCTGCTCCAGACCTCTGCCTTCGCTATAGCGCCGCTACGGCGAGCAACTCCCTGGTCTTTGTATGGGGTGCTGCACTCGCTATAGCTAAGAACAATTTCGCTACGGCGAGCAACTCTAGTCTATGGAATGCCGCACTCGCTATAGCTTCGCTACGGCGAGCAACTCACTGGTTTTTGTATGGAGTGCTGCACTCGCTATAGCTAGAAACACATTCGCTATGGCGAGCAAGCACTCTCGCT
Organism: Erythrophleum ivorense; assembly: GCA_026724425.1. Taxonomy (NCBI): domain Eukaryota; kingdom Viridiplantae; phylum Streptophyta; class Magnoliopsida; order Fabales; family Fabaceae; genus Erythrophleum; species Erythrophleum ivorense. The sequence goes on from JAIUCV010000005.1 coordinate 44,844,096, forward strand.
ATGGCGATTCCATTTCTCGCTGTGGCGAGAAGACTTAGAAAATTCTCAGCTCTTCGAAAATTTTCCAGCTTCTCTTTTCCCCTCCTTTTCTCATTTCTTTTCTATTTTCTTTTTCTGGGTTGTTACACTTATCATAGTTTAAACTCTATTTTCTGAGCACAAGTACTTAAGTCTTAGGCCTCGTTAAAGTTCAAAAGCACAAACCTTAGTGCTATCAAAGTTCTAACACCCTTATTAGTCTTGCTTAAGTTAAGGCACTCTTCTCATCCTATCAAAGTTTAGGAACTTTTTCGTACTCCTGCCAAAGTTCAAGAATACATACTTGAATCTTGTCAAAATTCAAGTGTCATTACTTAGAGCCTTGTTGAAGTTAATGCACCCTTTCCTAATGTACTTAGGCTCTGTTAAAGTTCAAAGGCCCTTATTTAAGTCTTGTTTAGGCTTTAGTAATCTCACTTAAGTCTTATCAAATTTTAGGTACTTATAAAAGTCTAGATATCTATAAAGTCATGTCAAAGTTTATATATATTTACCTTAAGTCCTATTGAAGTTAAGCTACACTTACTTATCAAAAACCCATATGCATGTATATGAGTCCAAGTTGAAGAGGAGCAATAAGTAAAATGTTATTAAACAATTTAAATATGCAATAGGATATTGTAAGTGATAAAGTGGCTTTGCTACTACCATCCACTTAGATTTAACCCTTGTTACTCCCTTCATTAAAATCTACCATAAAGTGAAACATGAGACGTAATAGCACATCAACATATGCATGCTTGCCAAAGTACATTTCAACAAAGTTGAGGTCAGTGGGCAAGGAGATGCATGGCTAATCTTGACCATGAGAATGTGTTACATGGCCAATCTTGTCCTAAGCATGCTTGCCAAAGGAGTCATGTTAAGGTTTCCAAGTTCGCCATTTTTTTTAAATTGCATTAAAAATGTGGGTTTGTAGGAAAAATACAAAAATAAAATTTACTTTAACAAATACAAAGAAAAAGTAAAAGAAGCATTTTATATTAAGTGAAAAAGTCAAGGAAAATGAATGTACAATGGAAACAAAAGATTATTTTTAACCACATGTTAAACGAAAATGCATGATAATATAAGTTACTAACATTTTTAAGCAAAAAAGGTTATCCATGTTATGTGAGGTTTTCATAGTTTATACAATCACTAGGTGGAATTATAAGGCAAATAAAGGAGTCATATGTTGGTGTTTTCAAATTTGCCAATTTCAAGAAAATATACATAAAAGAATAAAAGAAACTATTTTATATTAAACGAAAAGTTAGGGCTCAAACTAAATGTAAATGGAAGCAAAAGATTTTTTTTTACAACATATAAAAGAAAATGCAAGATAATAAGGCTAGCAAAACTTTCAGCAAAAAAAATCTATGTTAAAGACTTTTGAATTACCTAATTTATAAAGATAAAAATGTATATATGTAGAAACAAAATAAACTTAAAATACAAAATTTTGTAACAACTACCATGAAAATGGAGATATATATAGCAAAAAATTGCAACAAGAATATCAACATTATTATGTATAAAAGCATTAGTGCTCATCTAAATATATGCACTAGACTATAGTATTACATCCTTTTACACCAAAACTTAACTTTATTACCTATTATTGTTTAACAATAACAAAATTCAAAAGTAATTAAGGGTCATGAGACAAAAAAGCCCTCTATAGCAAGTAAACACATGAACTGTATTGATTTTGCTCTTAGACATCAACATATTTTTAATTATTTAGATCATGGGAAAAAGAACAATAAATATTGGACTCGTTATATGTATCAAATAAAGGTGACAAATCATTTCAAGACAAAAACATGATTGAATTTATGTAATTGTAATGGAGAATGCGACTTATTATTTTTATGTAGTAATTCATGGATTAGAAATGCAACATGCAAGCAGAATAAACAAAATTAAATGATATTTTATGAAGTTCAATTATGTGACATTATGCTAAAAGGAATGTCAATAAAAAAATCATCTTGGCGAGAATTGAAAGGAAAACAAAAATAGAAAACTAAATTAGAAAAGAACCTTAAGTAATCATTAAAGCTTAACTAAGCAAATAAACTATAATCAAAGATATGATGTTATTGAGAGATCAGTAATTAATAATGATTTCTTTAAAATTTTTGTAAAGGATACATCTAACTAATACATACCTTCTAAAAGAGGATTTAAATTCCTTAAGGTTAGGAAAGAAATTATAATGTAAAGAGAGAAAGGATGGAACTACTAAAGTGCATCCCATTTGAACTTCATCTTTCTCTCTTTACTATATCCTATAAACTACTTTAAAGGATCCAATATATATATATATAGTAATAAATATGTGTGACTCATATGAAACATGTTTATTTGCTTCCAAAATTGTTATTATCAATTTCTTAAGACATGCATAATGTTCCACACTCGAGACATATCAATGTAACTAGAATTGGCTTTATAACACTTACTACTAAATTAACTCTCCAATTTGTCCTTCAACTTACTATCAATCAATAAACTCACCTAGGACCTCAAATGTGTCACTAAATTTTTCCTTCTTATTGTGTTTTTTAGGAGAAGGTTTTAGGGAAGATGATTGGTAGAACTAAAAAAGTTAGAGGCCTTTATCTCCTTCAAATGGATAGTCCAACATGTTTGCCAACCAATATCCAAAGCTCCTAATCTTAATCATAAAACTTATGATGAAATAATGTTATGGCATTTTAGAATGGGCCACCTTAGTTTTTCTTATCTTAAAAAGTTGTTTCCATCTCTATTTATCAATAAAAGTACAAACTTTTTTATTCCAAAATCTGTTAACATGCCAAAGCCCACATGGACAATTCACCATGCTTGCAAGCAACCAGTATTCAAAGCTCCTAATCTTAGTGATAAAAATTATAATGAAATAATGTTGTGACATTTTAGGATAAGCCACCTTAATTCTTCTTAACTTGAAAAGTTATTTCTATCTGAAAGTAGGAACTCTTTTAATTGCAAAATCTATGCTAAACATATGAGAAATACTTACTCAAAATATATTAATCTATCTTCCTATCCTTTTTCAATCATTCACAAGGTTTAGAATTATAGTGCTATAAATTTAATGAGGTTAAGGAAGTACAAACCTTAAGTATTTAATTACAACTAAATATTAATTTAAAATATCTTAACTAGTGTTATCTATAAGGATGATGAGGAGCACTAATTAGGTAATTTTCTATCTACACATAAAGGAGAAAGTGCTATAGAGTGTTAGGTTGTTCACACAGGGTGATTATATGGGTGTTTATTTTACAAGTTAGTTAGTTTGCTCATTAAAGGCATGTATAGTACTCAACTGCTGAAAATAGTGGATTCTAGTCTCATCGTCTTAATGAAGCCCTATAGTATGAAGTACGAAGGGCAATGATGAAGGTCATAATATGATACCACTTATGCCACTTACTCAGTATCTAATATTGCTCTTGCTGCAGAATTTGATGTTGTAAAGGAATTTTGTGTCCCCCAATTAATTGAAAATGCGTGGGAACTAGGGTCTTTTCACTTCTTTTCTTATAGGGATATGCACTAAAGCCTTTGTGTCATTCTCCTTTCGCTTTTGACAGTGATTGACATGATCCTCGCAAGGCTGCAATGTAAGAGTTCCCTCGTTCATGCCTTCCCTTGAAAGGCACATCATTCAAGTTATACCCTATAGGGCAGTAGCAGTCTTATCCCTAACTCAACTGCCTTAACTTCGATCTTGAGTTTTATGTTGCTACCTAACTTCGCAAAGCCTTATAAAGATAGGATAATTAGAGCCGTCTTATCTCAAGGCCAGTGTTACGTCCCTTTTAGGTGAAGGATGCTTTATAGCTAAGGCATAACTTATTAAAACCTTACCTTAACAGCTAAGTAATAAAAATCATAGCTTTAAAAATCAAACCGGACTGGCCAATTCGACTAAGAACCAGTCCCTGGTTTGATTCGATTTGTGAAGAAAATCGACCAGTTAAAAAACTGGTCAAACTAATCAAGAACTGGTCAAAATCAATTTGAACCGGTTTGAGCTAATTTTTTTTTAAATTTTTTCTTATATAAAAAAATTAATCCCAAATAAATTTGACAAGTTAAAAATAGAAAACAATAAAAAAGATGAGGGAATTGAAATATAGAGAAATTTTTTTAAGAAAAAGAGAAAATATGAGAAAAATAAAATGTGCATATTTTGTTATTTTGTATGCTTGCTTTCTATTATGTTTCATCTTCTGATGACATTTCTCTCAAATATCAAGATATTTAGTCAAAATTATTATTTATTATTTATTATTTATTATTTATTTGTTAATGATAATTAGAATCTTAATATAATTTAAAATATCTAAAAATTTAATATTAAATACTTTTAACTTTTAATCATATATAATTTTTGTTTTAATTAAAAAATAAATTTTATAATATTTTAAAAAATATTGAATTAGTAATTAAATATTTAAAATTTACTAATATTTATTTGTTATATTACAATTTTAATATATAAAAATTTTAAAAAAAATATATTTAATTATAACCAATTCAACCATAATTCAACCAATGAACCATAAACTAGTGTCTCCACCGATTCAGTGATCGATACGATTTTAAAAATATTGATAAAAACCAAAGCTAAGTAGCTTTGGAATTTCTTACTAAGCGAAAGCTTCTCCAGCAATCAAGTGAGTGCTTTCTTCTTTCTTATTTACTTTGCTTTTACAATGTAAGAGCACTTTCCCTCAGAACTATGCTCTTTTTCTTCTATTCCTGTAATACAAACAAAGTTTACGACTTTTCTTTACACCCTTTCTTTGAGATAAAAAGATAACAAGTGGGTCATATGGCCATATCAACATCTAATCATGTTCAGGGCTTGCCCCTTTTCAAAGGATGAATGCCCCACCCATGTGATATCTACTAAAGGCTAGCTTTAGATACCAAAATGCTCGATTAAGATGAGCAAATGGGGAAAGACGAATTGATCTTTCAAACCTAGGAAGAATCCAAATCCTTTACAAGACTGTCTTTAGACGCCTTTAAGACTTCAGTAGTTTATGGAAAAAGGGAAGTTCGTTTATTCAGCTTTGAAGATCCCACCAAAAGATGCTCTTTTCCTTAACAAGTTTGTCTTTTTGTTAAATTCTTTAAGTGCTCATCTAGTAAGGGACTAAAATACGTCTTAAGCCTTTCCTTATTAGTCTTCAATCCTCGTTCAAGCTACTCTCGCTTTTCAAACCTCTCACTTTGCTCAAGATCTCCAATGGGAGAGGGTTGAAATGGATGAAAGCAGTAAGCATTGGAATCAAACTCTATAAAGAAAGAGCTAAGAGCAAGGTGAGGGTATAGGTATATTAAGACTCTAGTTGCTAGCCCTAAGCTTGCTTTAAGCTTGAATGGAGAAAGCGAGAAAGTTAGTCTTCTTATCAATTTTCATCTTGTTTGTATTTTCTTTTGTCCAACCTAGCAAAAATTTACTTAATTATCCCCTTGGTATAATTGCATTGGTCGCAATGCAACTAGAGAAATGATATTGGTTATACTCTAAAGGTGAACAACATGGTGAGGGAACTTTTTATTTGAAAGAAAAATGTCAAAATTTTTGTAACTTAAAGATATCTAAGCATTTACTTTCAATTAAGTTCCTTTTATGCTTTCTCTATTAACGCATAAGCAATTTCAACATCATTAGGAAGGCGACGAGCCATCACAAGATAAATTTTCTACACCATAATGTAATTACACATATTGAAGAAAACCATAGTAAAAAAAATTATAAATGATAAGGTTTAGTACTCTTTAATTTTAGGGATGTAAAATATACAAATTTTAATATGTACATCCCATGCAACCATTCTTATGCAAACATAACAAATTGTGCACTTGGAGTATAGTCAACATTTACAATGTAAATAGCTTAAATCAATGATAATTTTGTAAGCACATCTAACTTTAAGTTTTATAAAAAAACTAACTAATCCAAACTAAAACATATACATCATAATAAGTGGATTCTCTGCACATCGTTAAAAATACCACAAAGTGCTGCTCTTTAAAATGCATTGTTTTAGGGAGCAGATCCTAACCAATTGTGTGATCGAACTAATCCACACATGCCATGTCACCCTAAGGTTAAAACATTTAGTTTCTCCTTTAGTGAAATGGTAAATTTTTACCTTGTTTTTTCCTTTAAAATTTGACCTAATCTCAACCGTACATTTGCATCGATCCCAACCATCTATTAAAACCCCAAAACTAACCATTTTAGAAGCACATGAAACCCTTGACACATAGCATTCCCATCTTCCTCATCATCCTCTGTCCCTCTTCTATAAACATGGGAAAGAAAAGTCTTTTTTTTTGCAAGAAGCATTAAATGCAAGTTAGGGTTCAAATGAAGCATATAATCAACCCTGTCATTTTTGGAGTTGCCTACATTTTGTTGCCATTAGCATCTCACTTAGAATCTTTTTTTTTGTAGCTTGTGGATGATTTAAGATAGGGAAAATGTTACCTATTGCCATTAATGAGATCTACCAAGAGGATTAATGATTTAGCTCTTCTTTTTGGCCACTTGTTGATAAAATTTTGTATATTTCATATCGTATATGAATGAAGCAAGAAAAATTCTTACTTTTACTTGCTTCTTTTTCTTGTCTAACAAATCTAACTTACCTTTTTTCATGTCTTTCAAGTTTAAATAAATTCTAAATTTAGACTTTAGATGTTTCTTGTGTAGAAACTACCAAATAATTACACTTACAAAAATAATCCAAAATTTGAACCTTATTTAGTTATCCCTGTTTTTACACAAGGTTGATGAATAAACTGACTTTATAGAAGGTGAGTGCAATTGACTCTTAATTTTTTGTTTTGTAGAAATGAACTACTGCTATTTTATTTTGAGGCACTGGAGTTTTGATAGCTAAGTTTTTCGGTGATTAGGATAATGCAACTAGGTATTATTTGCAAGCTTTCTAACTTTATATAGTAGAATAATCACATTAATTTAGGGGGTCTAAAGACGCAATGCAGTAAGATTATTTAGTTGAGGGATTAAAAACTCCTACGCATGAATTCTTTTTGCTCTTTACATGGTTGGGTCTTATAAGCAAGTTAAAACAACATAAAGCCAAATTTATACAAGTTCTATTCACCATATAAAACGGTTGCATATAAGCTATATAAAGTCATTTCTTGATTAATAGTGAAATTATGTATTACTACTATAGTTATTTTTTAATTTTGAATGAATGTTAAGATGTGCATTCATAATAGAGGAGCAAAGAACTATCATACATTTAGGAGAGCAAACTGTAACATTTTTAGACAGGCATTGTTCACCTATATATATATATATTGTTTGCTGCATTTATTTATCTTTTGTAAAACAAGAACTTAATTAATTTTACCTTTTTTAAATACAATTTATTTATTTATAGAGGTTGATTAGATCTCTAAACTTGGTCTAAAATTTCATAGCCTAAAGGAAGTATGACAGTGTTAAGTTGATTATAGTAGGAAAACTAGATTTGGAGTTAGAAAACATAATTTTAACAAGATTAAGAAAGATGGCTCTATAACCTTGTATAGATATGTTTGTTACAAAAAAAGCTTTTGAAGACCAAGCAAAAGGGATTTTATGACTACTAATTTTCAGCAAAAGACTAGAACTAACTATAAAGCAAGAATGATAATTACATGAGTGAATGAAAACTATAAAGTCAAGGATTTTGTCAATGAACATAATCACCCACTTCATCTTCCAGAAACATTTCACATAATGGCACTAACTGAAGTTCAAGCCTATAATATTTGATTTGGTAAATGATTTTAGGCTTTAACAGAAAGCATTTTTCCATTTAATAAGTAGGAAAGCTAAAGATAAAACTAATCTAGGGTATCCTTGATTTGATGCAAAAAAAAAAAACTATTTGAATTTTAAGAGGTAGAAAAGCATGGTGTACAGAGAAGCTGGTTGTCTATTATGATATTTCTAACAATATTTATTTAAAAATCTATCATTTTATCATGCTTATCAAATAGATATGGAAGAGTAGATAACAAATGTCTTTTATGCCAATGCAAGAATATTGATTGATTATGCTTATTTCAATGATGTGATATCACTCAACATAAAATATAGTACTAATGGTGATCATAGACTGCTTGCTATATTTTCATGATTCAAGCTTTATAGAAGAATGGCCATTTTTGGGGTAACATTGCTATATAATAAAATTATAAAGTCATTTAAGTGGTTACTTGAGACTTTCTTGAAAGCTCACAAGTGAAAAAAAAAAGGTTTCTTACTATTTTTATGAAACAAAATCAAGCAATGGCTAGAGCCCTGCACGAGGTGGTTATAGACATGAAGCATGGATTATGCAAATGGCAATTAGTGTAAAATGGTGTCAAACATCTTGGGCACTTAATGAGAGATGGATCACATTTTTTAAGGATTTTAAGGAGTGTATGTATGGGTATGAGGAAGAAACACAATTTGAGACACCTTGAAGTACTTGTTATCTACATACAATGTGAATGAAAATGTATAGCTGATTTCAATTTACAAGTATTCTTCGTATGAAAAGCTGCCCATTTTTCTTTTATCTTATATACCAAACTCAACCATACGTTTTCATGCACACTGTAGGTGAATAACAAATTGGCCCAACTTACATCAAACTGTATTTCCTCCTTGAACTTATACATACACTTCTTAAAATCCCTAAAATAATGTGATCTATCATTCATCAAAGTTTCAAGATACTTGATATTTTTTTGCAATAAATGTCATTTCATAATCCATACTTCATATTTGGTACACCTCCCACAAAATTTTACTATTGCTTAGTCTTTATCAATAAAAATAGTAAAAAGTTTTTTTTTACTTATGTGCCTTAAGAAAAGTCTTAAATAGCCACTTAAATTACTTTATATTTCATCATATAGTAATGCTGATCTCAAAATGATCACTCATTTATAGCGACTAAATCCTAAAAATATAATAAGTAATATATGATTACAATTAGTACTATATATTATGTCAAGTGACGCCAAATTACATAAATATAATCAAACAACATTCTTGTATCATCTTAAAAGACATTTTTATTTGTTTTTTTTATATCTATATAATAAGTATAATAAAATGATGAATTTTTAGACAACTATTATTTGAAATATCATAATAAACAACTAGTTTCTTTATACACTATGTTCCTTTGCCTCTTCAAATTTAGATGGTTTTTTTGCATCCAACCAAGTGTACTCTAGATTAACTCTCTCTAATATGCATGCTCATCAATTGAAAAGATGCTTCTTGTTAAAGCCCAGAATCTTTTACCAAATTAATCTCGTGGACTTGAACTTTAATTAACACTAACATGTGAAATACTTTTGAAAAATGAAGTAGGTGATTATATTCATTAACAAAGTCATTAACTTTATATTTTCTATTCACATGTATAACTACCATTCTTGCTTTATAACTAGCCATAGTCTCTTGTTGAGAATGGATAATCATAAAATCCCATTTGTTTGGTCTTTGAAATCCTTTTTGTAACAAACATATTTATATCGGGTTATAGAGCCATCTTTCTTAATCCTGCTAAAATTATACTTTTTAACTCCAAATTCAATTCTCTTACTATAATCAACCTAACATAGTTATACTTCCTTTATGTTATCAAATTCTAAACCAAGCCTAGAGGCCAAATCAACCTCTATAAATAAATAAATGGTACGTAAAAAAATAGGATGAAATTAATTGAGTTCTTATTTTACAAAAGATTAATAAATGGAGCAAATAAAAAATATATATTAGTTCATATTGGTAAATAATGCCTATCAAAAAATGCTACAATTTATACTCATAAATGTATAACAATTCTTTGCTCCTCTATTATAGATGCATGTCTTAAAAGTCATCCAAAATTAAAAAAAAAAAATTACATTAACAATAGATAATTACACTATTAGTAGAGGAATGACTTTGTACAACTTTTAGGCAAAAATCTTATATGGTGAACAAAACTTGTACAAATTTAGTTTTATATAGTTTTGACTTGCTAGTAAGACCCAACAACATAAAGGGCACAATGGATTTATGTGTAGGTGTCTCTAAACCTCTAACTAAATAATCTTATTGCAACCTATAAATGGCACAAATTAATTTGATTATTCTATTGTATGAAATTAGAAAGCTTGTAAATGATACCTAGTTACATTATCCTAATTACTAAAAAACATAGTTATCAAAACTCCAGTGTCTTGAAATGAAAGAGAAGCAAATTATTCTTACAAAAGAAAAATTAAGAGTAAATTAAAGTCAATTTATTCATCAACCTTTTGTAAAGAACAAGAATGAAGATTTATGGGTCAAGTCTGCTATATTTTATTCAACGATGAAGAATAAATACATATCGGAGCTACGACTGATCAACAAGATAGCTAATCCCTTATTAGGTGCCTAGAATCAAGGGATATTACTAAAGGAAAATAAAAAAAATAGAAACAATAAATACAAAGATAATGGCAGAATAAATAAAAAGAAAGACACCCTAAATAATATGGCCTAATAACTCAGCCCATTCTAACATTCTCCCTCAAGTTAGAGAATAAATATTAATCATTATTAACTTGCTACTTAGCTCTTCAAATTTTAATCATTCTTAACTTGCCTTAGTCATGACATCAGCCACCTGTGAGTTGGAGGATATATAGGAAAAGTTAACTATCTTGAAATCAATTTTCTCCTTAATAAAGTGTTGGTCAATCTCTACATACTTCGTCCTATCATGATGTATAGAGTTTTGTGCAATCTCGATAATAGCAATGTTGTCACACCATATTTTAATGGGAGTAGTTACTATCATCTTAAGTCATGCATCAACCTCAAAATCTACTTTCCTTCACAAATTTCTAGATCAAGTGCCTTATATTTCGCTTCAGGTGAGCTTTGTGCAACCACCAGTTGTTTCTTACTATTCCAAGTTATTAGGTTACCCTAAACAAAGGCATAGTAGCCCATGGTAGACCTCCTGTCAATTACAAATCCTGCCGAATCAACATCTATGTACACTTCCACATTTCTATCACTTCTCTTGGTAAATAGTAATTTTTTTCCAAATGTCATTTTTAGATACTTCAAAATTCTATAGACTGCTTCCATGTATTCTTCTTGTGAGTTACTTATAAACTGACTTGCAACACTCATTACAAAACTAATATCAAGTTTGGTATAAGACAAATATATGAGTTTCCTAACTAGTTTTTTGTATCTCCTTTATCCACTAACATCCCTTCCTGTCTCAAGTTCAATTTGTAAGTTGTCTCCATAGGAATATCTGCAGGTTTTGGCTCATAAAATTCTTGTTTCTTTTAATAGATCAAGTGTGTATTTCTATTAAGAAACACTAATCCCACTACTAAATTTAGCTACTTTTATTCCAAGAAAGTATATGGGTTTTGCTAGGTCATTGACTTCAAATTCAATTGTCAGGTTTCTCTTCAATTTCTCAATTTCTACAATATTCCCTCTTATTGCTATAATGTTATCCACATATATTATGAGTATTGAACATTTAGCCCTATAATGTCTAATAAAATAGGGTGTGATCTATTTGACATTAGATGTTTCTGAGCTGCTTAACAACTTGAGTGAATTTTTCAAATCAAGTCCTTGGAGACTGTTTTAAACCATATAAGGACTTAAATAGTCTACACACTTTTGCATTATTATTCTGATTTCTCAAACCCTACAATACCTCCATATATACTTCTTCTTCCAAGTCTCTATTCAGGAAAGTATTATTCATATATAGTTGATATAGTGGCCAATCCATATTTGCAGTAAGAGACAATAAAACCTTAATGGTGTTGAGTTTGACTACTACAGCAAAAGTTTTCTAGTAGTATATGCTATAAGTTTGTGTAAAACCCTTAGTAACTAACCTGGCCTTATAGCTGCTCATTTTCCCATCAAGATTATATTTAATAATAAATACCCATTTGCAACCAACAGTAGTCTTACCTTTAGGTAGGTTTGTCACCTTCTATATTTTATTCTTCTCAAAAGTCTCAGTTCCTCCTATATTGCCTTCTTCCACCTTGGATTAGTTATATGCTTTTAAAAAGTTTTTGGCAATTTTTCTTCTTCCACATTTGTAACAAAAGTCTTCAAATTAGAGGATAACTTCTCATAAGATATATACTTACCAATGAGGTGTTGAGTACATGACCTCTTCCTTTTTCTTAAAGTAATAGGCTAATTGAGATCTTAAGAATCTATCTTTTGGTCGAATCCTTGGTTTTGCTCAAGAATGGGTTCTTTTCTACTTACACTTTCTTACTAATTTGTGCCTTTGTTCCTTCTAGTATATACTTTGAGCTCCAACATTTAAGGTTATTCCACCCCTGCCTCAATTACATCCATTTTTTTAGACTATCCAAACTATCATTGATTGCTTTAGATTGGTTTTGCAAGCTTTTTGGGTCATTTTCTAGTACTTTAGTGTGATTATTAAGTGAGGCAGATCGGATTCAATCCCAAGAAGTGAAATTTTAGGTGCTTGAGGTGGAAATTTAGGCTGTGCAGAATTTAACTTTAGCAATATTTGAGAGCCAGGTGAATTATTTTCATGTTCAGGTATAGAATCATTTTCAAGTGTAGAATCATTGTAAATTAACTAATCACTCTCTCCCTTCTCCCCTTGAATGGTAATTTGGGATAACATGGTAAATTTTCATAAAACTTAGCATCCATAGTCATAAAATACTTGTGAGAAATAGATGAGTAACACTTGTAACCCTTTTGTGTTAGTGAGTAACATAATAAAGTGCATTTTACAATTATAGGGTCAAATTTTTGCCCAATATTATTATGAACATAAACAGTGCACTTAAAGACCTTTTGAGGAATGGTAGACACAAAATGTGAATTAAGATAAAGTTTCTGGAGTTTTTGAACAGGTGTTTGAAATTGTAATATTTTGTATAGCATTCAATTAATCAAGTAAGCAAACATGAGTACGACATTCCCCCAAAAGGTATTTGGGACATTATTAGTTAACATGAGGGCCCTATAAACTTTCAAAAGTTATTTATTTTTATGTTCAACTATCTCATTTTATTGTGGGCTATTGGCACAGGAAGTTTAATGGTGTATCTGATTCTTATTAAGGTATTTCTAAAAATTTTTGCTTAAGTACTCTCTCACATTATCACTCCAAAGGATTTGAATCGATGATCCATATTGATTTTTTATGAAAACAGGGAATTTTTTGAAAATTTGCAATGCTTCTAATTTCTCCTTCATTAGAAATACCCATGTAATTTGAGTATAATTATCTATGAGGGTGATAAACCACCTAAACTTAGATAAAGTTGAAATCCTAGAGGGACCCAAATATCATTATGAATCAATGAAAAAGTTTGAAAAGGTTTGTAATAATGTACAGGATAATTATTTTTGACATACTTGGCTAGTTGATAAAACTCATAATGGAAGGAGGAAGAGTTAATTTTATTAATCAATTCTAGAAACAAATGCTTCATGTAACTAAGACTTAGGTGGCCTAACCTATAATGTCGCAACATAATCTCATTATTTGAAGTAGTAGAAAAAACATCAACTTTCCCTCTTTTATTCTTCTTGTATTTTTCTTTTAAGTAGTAGAGATCTTCCTATTCCTTAGCATTGCTAATTATCCTCCCTGAAGTTAAATCCTAAAAAACACACTCAACATTAAAGAAGTTAACATTGCATTTCAATTGTCTTATAACTCTTCTAACAGAGAGTAAGTCACACTTCATCTCCAGAACATACAATACATCCTTTAATTTAATTGTTTCAAATATGGTTATAGTACCCATACCAAGAACCTCAGCATAGGTACCGTTGGCCACTTTGACACGAGTATAAATAGAATAGTACTCAAAACTGCTAAAGGCTTCTTTAAACCTAGTTATGTAATCTTTTGCCCAGAGTTAACTATCCAAATAGCCTTAGGTAGGATTATAGTATGAAGAACAATAACAAGATAGATACCTACTTGAGTTAAAGTAATAGAAGGAGTAGAATTTTTCTCACTTTATGAGGTCTGAAGATTATGCTTCTCTAACAAGCTCTTTAGAATTGACACTTCTTCCTCGTTGAAGACCTCTTTGCTTGTTTTTGCACTAACAAGTAAGCATTTATTTTCATTTTTGGTTTCTTGTTTATTGTTTGGCAGCCTCCCATGGATTTTCTAACAAGTAGCTTTAGTGTGTCCACCCTTGTTGCAATGTTCACACCATTTTGTAGGCTTCTTCCACTTCTGATCTATTTTCTAGTTTCCTCTAGCAACCATGGCTAAGGACTCAGATATTTACGTGGGAGAGGACTTAGATGTTTGCATGGGAGATGCCTTAAATTAACTGTATTTATAGTCTCTTTAAATTTAACTGTATTTATAGTCTCTTCAAGTGATGTAGTAGCTCCATGCTCATTATTTTTCCTTTAATTTCTTTAAATTTGTCATTTAGTCCTGATAAAAAATCATAGGGCCTCTCTCACACAACCATCTATTTGTAATATAACTTATTTGCATAATAAGTCCAGTGATATATCTTATAAAGGTCAATTTGTTGCCAAAGTTGCATAAGGGAACAATCCTCTCCCCTTGTTTCAGGTCTCTAAGCTATCTCTTTATCTAAAAAACATCAATTGTATTTTCTGTGACAACATATATTCATCTCACTAAATCTTAAATTTCCTTGGCAGTGGTGGCTAGTATGTAACTACTACTAATTTCAAGAGTTATGGAAACCATGTCATCATGGTATTATTCTTTAACATCCAGATTTCATACTTAGGATCATTTATATTAGGTGCAGGTACCTCCCCCATAAGATACTTCTCCTTTCCTCATATGAACATCAATATGTTTTGAGACCAAAGAAGGTAATTGTTCTTATTCAGACGATGTGACACCATGATTGGAGGGTAGTCATCAATGGAAATCAACATTATTACTAGAGAATGACTGTTGTGTGACATTACAAGCATTGGTTGTCCATTAGAAATTGCACTGTTATGTCCATCATTGATCACAGAACCTTCAGCTGCCATGTTTTATTGGCCAACACCATTCAATGGAGAAGGAAAGTCATCCCCGCTGCCAATAAAGGCTCCTATAGTGCCAAATGAGACTTGCCCAGGTTTAATAGAGCCACTAGCTCTAATATCATGAAGATTTATGGGTAAAATTTGCTATATTTTATTCAATGGTGAAGAATCAATGCATATAACAACTAAGAGTAATCAATAAGATAGTTAATCCCTTATTAGGTGCCTAGAATCAAGGGATATTACTAAAGGAAAATAAAAATAGAATGGAAACAATAAATACAAAGATAATGACAAAATAAATAAAATGAAAAAAACCCTAAATAATATAAGCCTAATAGCTCAGCCCAGTCTAACAAGGAATAACTAAATAAGGTTCATCATTTAGATTATTTTATAAGTGTAATTATTTATATGAAAAAGAGTCAAGTCAAAATGGTTAAACATGAAAAAGAGGTAAATTATAATTTTTCTTACTTCAATCTTCTTTATTTATATACACTTCATTCATATACAATATGCAATATACAAACTATTATCATCATGTGGCAAAAATAAATAAAAAACCTTAATCACCAACACTTTTTGTTGCTCACATTAATGGTAACAAATAACCCCCTCTCTTAAAACACCCACAAGTTACCTAAAAAAAAAAGATTATGAATGAGGTGTTAATGACAACAAAATGAATATAACTCCAAAAGAGGCAAGGGTTCATTGTATGCTTCATTTGAACCTTACCTTGTGCTTGATGTTTCTTCCTAAGAAAAAAGCTTTGCTTTCCTACGCATATAAAACAAGGACAAAGGCTAGAGAGCAAGATGGGAACACTACGTATCAAATGGATTTATATGCTTCTGAAACAATAAGTTTTAAGGTTTCAATGGATGGCTGGCATCGACACAAATAGACAATTGTGATTGGCTAAAATTAGAGAAAAAAGGTCAAAATGCAAATGGTGTATTTTGCGTGCATGGCTTCATCTAATCACACAAGTGGCTAAGTTTACCCCTCAAAACCGTGTGCTACTCTTAGTGAAGAGTAAAGAATCTACTTATTTGTATTTTTGTTCCCTTAAAAATAAACTAAAAGAAAGCAAATTTCATAAATCAAAAGAATGTAGTATCATAAAACCCATTACATCATTTAATTTTAAAAGAATGGATATCATCACTTGTGTTAAGGTCAAGTGTGAGTAGGAGTGAAAAAAAAATCTCATATTGCATAAAATTAGACTAGAGGGGAAAGATATAATTGAAAAAGACTTGTAAACCTAATGCCTTAAGGTTTTGGGTCAAGGGATAGTGTGAAGGCTGCTTATATAGTTTCTCTTAAAGTTCAATGAAGAAGGCTCAATAGATCTTCCCAACATCTAAGGTTCCCTTAGGCCCCAACAATGGTATTAGAGCTCATTAGGTGTAGTTTTATGGAGATTTGGAGACATACACCTAGAACAAAATGCTTAAGGGTAAGGCATGGGCCCAATGGGCTTTTGTAAATAGGTTACCATCAAAAAAAGGAAAAAAAGGAGTATAACCATATGACTGCCTGATGGACTCACACTTGAAGAGCAGATTGTTGACATCAAGTGTGAGTTTTAATAAGAAAAAGTCCAATCTTAGATAAAGTTAGACTAGAGAATAGATATATAAGTGGAAATGACTCATAAACCTAATAGCTTAAGGTTTTATGTTAAGAAGTTATATCAATCCCACTTATATAGTTTCTCTCAAAACCCAATAAATAAGGTACAATGGATCTCCTCAATATTTAGGGCTTTCCTTAGCCCTATTATTTGTTCAGAAAGGATAAGTACAAGCGAAATAATAATAGGAAAAAATTAAACATTTCCTTACTTGAAAGAACCTATAAGAAGCTACTATCAATGTGTAGAAAATATATAATGCTCAAAATAATAAGAACAAAAGAAAGCATAATTTTTAACATGGAAATCCTCTTCAACGTGAAAGGCAAAAGCCATGGGACTTAGTTCAAAAAATTCCACTATCAACAAATTAATAAGTACAACAATGAATCTCTAACAATTTTCAAAAACTCAACCTAGCCTCTACTTACTATTAAAAAATGAAAATCACTATAGTGACAACATACGAAATTCAAGAACACAGATATATCAACCTAACTAATAAAGTAGAGGAAAAATAATTTGAATACATAAATAAAACATTTATAGTACGAGGAAAAACATATTAAAACTTCATAAAGATTAGAATACAAATGACCTAAGATCACAAAGTGAGCGAAGTTCTTCTCTTTCTCCCTCGTCAGTGATACTATGAGAACAAGTAAAAAAGAAAACCTATTTTCTCTTATTAGCAATACATGGTTTCTTTACCTCTTGTTTATGTCATGGATCATGTCCCACTTAAAAAATTAAAACAATACAATCTATCATTTTTTTTATTTGAACCAATTGGGCTTCATATGAAGAGGACCCATAACAAACCCACTCTCAGACTTACGTATGGCATCTACCAAATTAGCACTCAAACAACAAGTTTTACACTTCCCCCTTGGCAGAGACTTTGTCAACATACTTGAATAATTGTCATCTATGTGAAATATTTTCAAAATCAAGTGACTTAGAGTCTAGAATATCTCATATTCGATGATATTGCACATCAATATGCTTAGATCTACCATGGAAAGTAAGATTCTTGCCAAATGGATAGCACTCTGACTATCATAATACAAAGTATACTTCTCCTATGTAGACCTGAGTTCATATATAAATTTCTTCATCCAAAGCAAACTCCTTGCATGCTTTAGTACTAACAATGAACTTAGCTTCTATAGTAGATAATGCAACACATTTTGCAACCTAGATTGCCATGCCATAACTGCCTTTGCAAAGATAATCAAATAGCCAAAAGTAAACTTTTTGATATGCACATCCCTAGCTATATCTAAATATGTATAACTATAAAGAGTAAGTTTACTAATTTTAAAACAATGTTTTAAACAATAAGTACCTTAAAGATATTGTAGAATCCACTTCACAATATTCTAGTGCTCTCTACTTATCAAAATCTATATAACCATTAAAAATAGGTTTACTAATTCTAAAACAAAGTTTTAAACCAGAAGTACCCCAAAGATATTTTAGATTCCACTTCATAGCATTTCAATACTCTTTACTTTGATTAGAAAGAAAACAATTAGTAACACGAATTGCACAATTTAGCCTTGTGCAAATTATTGCATACATAAAACTTTCTACTGCGAATGCTTAAGGAATATTTCTTCTTTCTCACTATCATTAGAAAGAGCATGGCTAGTGCTAAACTTAAAAAGAGTAGTAATACGTGTGCTTACCACTTTAGCTTTCTCCATGTTAAATATTGAAGTACTTTCTTAATATACTTCTTCTGAAATAGTCATAATTTCTTGGCCTCTCTATCGCGAGCAATCTGCATTCTAGGAATTTGTATTATTAGTCCTAGGTCTTTCATTGCAAAAGACTTATTAAGCTCCTATTTAAGCTAATCAATTCTAAAACACATCATCAACATAAAGCAATAAAATGATGAAGTCATTATTAAAGAATTTTTGCACGAATACATAATGATAAAAAGTAGTCTTCTTATATCCTTACTCATTCATAATAGACCTAAATTTCTTATACTACTTCCTTAAAACTTGTTTTAACCTCTCTAAACTCTTTTTCAACTTACAAACATAATTCTTTTTACCTTTCACCATAAAGCCCCCAAGCACATGTAAATCTCCTCTCAAATCTCTATGAAGGAAAGTAGTTTTCACATTTGGCTGGTAGCCAAACTAAGAATAACTTGAATAAAAGACATTTTGACAATAAGCGATAAGATTTCCTCAAAGTCAATACCATTTCTCTAACTAAACCCTTTGACAACAAATCTAGCTTTATATCGTGGAGATAAAACACCTCTACTCTTTGACCTGTAAATCCACTATTTTTTTTCGAAGCTTTTCTATCCTTAAGCAACTTAACTAACTTAAAAGTATGATTGCCATAAAAAGATTTCATTTTATCTTTTATAGATGCAATCCATTCAGCCTTCTGCTTACTCTTTAAAGCTTCTTTGTATCACTCAAGTTCTTCCCCATTAAAGAGAAGCACATTTTCATCATATGAACTGCTAGTAAGAGGAATTCTCAGGAGGATAGACCCTATAAGTGGAACTACAAGTTCTTTAGTAATCCTTTCAAAGAAGCATATATATCAGTATCATTAACATTATCACCTTCAACTTGGTCATCTTGAACATGATTCTACACATCATTATGATTATCAAACTTAACTACGTTGAGTATATGTGAGATAGGAGTTAAAGCTGGCTCTAAGTCAATCAAGCTATCAGTGTTTTTAGACTCTGACTTTTCTATCTTGATAATATCTTTAGTGGTTTGATCCTTTATGGAAAGAGCATCACGACTTTTAACTCGCCTTTATTAAACTAGATCATAAAATTTATAGCCAAACTCATCGTGACCATAGCCGATACATTGTGTCTTATCTTGGCTTCTAACTTGGACCTCTCATCTTTTGGCATGTGTATAAATGCTTTATAGCTAAACATACACAAGTGGTTGTAAGGAGCACCCTTCTTGCCATACCACACTTAATCAAGAATATCAAATTACAAAGCAAAAGCAAAAGATAAATTAATAACATGTAGTAATATGTAAAACCTTACCCCAAAAAGAACCAAGTAACTTCGTTTCTGAAAGAAAATATCTAACTCTATCTACCAATGTCCTATTCATCTTCCCTACCAAGCCATTCAATTAAGGAGTCTTGGAAAATGTCTTTTAGTGTCCAATGCCCTGCTATCTATCATACTCATCAAATGGTCCATAAAATTCAACACAATTATTAGTGTAAATACATTTCAATTTCCTTTCTGTTTTTCTCTTAATAGAATCTTGAAATTGCTTAAAGACAGTACGCATTTGATCTTTACTTTAAAGTATAAACCCAAAATTTCCTTAAATGGTCATCAATAACAATATTAAGGATATTAAGGAACTATCATTCTCACTTCTCACTGATGTGGCTAAGCCTCTTGTGCCAAATATTAAGGAACTATCATTCTCAACTGCATTAACAATATCAAAGGAAAACAAACCTTTAGTCTAATACAAACTAGAAAAGTTCTTTCCATATGCCATAACCAAAGAATCCTTAGTGATTTTGCATGGTTCATAACTAGAGGTACTAATATAACCATCATCATCAAGAATACTGATGCAAATTATATGCAAGCAAGTGTTAGGTGCATGCCTAACATTCTTTAAAACTAACTTAGCCCATTACCAATTTCCTTATGCCAATAACCTTTGACAAACCATTATAGCCCATCTTTAATACACCATAATCACTTGGGTATAAGATGTGAAAAATCCTTCCTTGATGTCACACGAAAGCAAGCAACATTGCCAACAAGCCAACTTGATTCATCAAAAGCAACATTCATTAGATTTTGATCATAAACAATAAGAAGATCTTTTAAAGTAATGGTGGCAACACGATCATCATGTCACTATCCTTCTTGTCTTGCTTGCCTTTATTATTATTCTCCTTTTTTTCACTTATAACAAAACTTCTTAATGTGTCCTTTTTTGTTACAATAATGACACTCAAGATTCTTATACTTAGACCTTAATTTGCTTCTATTATTGTTTTAGCCAATTTCCTTGTTTCTCCCCTAGTTTTCAGTAACAAAAACCTCAGATTATGAAGTTTTGAGTTTTTCATCTTACTTTTTCATTCAAGACAGTGGTTTTTGCAAAATCCATATACACAATACCACCAAGAGCAAAACTTGTCAATGATGCATAGACATTTTTCCAAGAATCAGGTAAAGTGTTAAACAACTAAAGTTCTAAATCTCATCTTTAAATTTAACACCCATTCCAAATAACTGATTAAAGCACCCTTGAAATTCTTTTAAGCAATATACCATTGTTGGGATTTGAAGACACACGCAGCAGATAAAAAAAAATGGAATAAGCAAAATCTCTTCCACAGATCCGTCATCTTTGCTTAAACCAAAGTAAGGTAAAAGGAGATATGCCTCTAACGTACAAAATTATGCCTTTCCTTCTAATTAGTCATGTTTGGATCTCAAGGTGTTGCTCCTTATGAACTAACACCCTCTATCGGTATCCACACAAACAAGATCTCTAACACGAACATACCTCTCTAAACTTATCCATAAGAACCACACGACTTCTTAAGTGCACAACGTACCTTGTCTCTCTCTATCTCTCTCTTTCTCTTTTATATGAAAAAGACAAATCAGTTTTACTCTCTTGCCTCTCTCTTATTTAGGTGGTGTTGCGGCCCTTTTTTTATTTAAAAAGTCACACATAAGAAACCTTAGCATCTCCTTTTATAAGATATATATATATATAGTTTAAATCAAAATTAAACTTATCAAGTAACAAATTTCAAAATTAATATATATATATATATATATATTAATATATATATATATATATATATTAATTTTGTCCACCACCTTATCAAGAGAGAATGCATTATCCTATCATAAATAGGATAATCTCCTATTCGAAATAGGAAATAGGAAAATATCTAAAGAGTAAATACATTGAATGTAAACACTACATTTATTGAATCTAGACGCCTTATAGATTTAATGAATCTGGACATTTTAGCTTATCTTGGCCCATTCTTGTGTGCAACCTTGTAGGTCTATATAATGTTGGCCCAAAACTTCTTTTAACCTATAAGTCATGAGTGGCCTTTAATAGGATATTATGACTACTTAAGTTATACCCAAGTGTGACCTTTTTAAAAAAAATTAAAAAAAGGGCCACAGCACAACCAATATAAGAGAAAGGCAAGAGAGTAAAACTAATTCATCTTTTTCATATAAGAGAGAGAGAGAGAGAAGATAGATCTGTTGCACACTTGTGAAGTCGTGTGGTTCTTGTAGACGAGTTTAGAAATGCATGTTCATGTGTCGTGGTGCTAGTATATTGTTTGTGTTGGAGGTTTTGTTCGTGTGGATACCAATAGAGGGTGTTGGTTTGTGATGAGCAGCACCTTAAGATCCAAACATGATTAGTTGGAAGGAAAGGCAAAATTTTGTACACTAGAGGTATATCCCTTTTTACCTTGTTTCAGTTTAAGCAAAGATGACATATCCATGGAAGAGATTTTTTTTGTTCTATTTTTCTTTTTCCACTACATGTGTCTTCAAATCTTAGCATTGGTATCAAAGCCACATTGCTTAAATCGAAGTTTTGTATGTAGTATTCTTGATAAAGTTGTTGTCTTAAATATGATTTGCATGTTTCGATAATGTATATATGTGATATATATGTACGTTAAGCATGGCATGAAATTCGTGCAATATGATTAAATGAATGATGAAATGCCATGTATAGTAGCACTGCGAGTTCATGTGATGATTAAATGAATGATGAAATAATAAATAAATAAATAAAATCCATCACTTAAATGTTAAGTCAAATGCCAACCATTTATAAACACCTGTCAAGGTTTCGATCACTTGAATGTAGGATTCACTTGGGTTATTTTAATAAGATAGGTTTAAGTAACAGTGCTACCTATAAAGTTCAAAGATGGTTTAACTTAATTGTGGACTATCAAAATGGTTTTGGGTCTCATGGCATAAGATATGATTAAATATGCCAGAACATATGATGTCGAAATCCCTACCTAAATAACTTGAAGTTAAATGTCTTACCAAAGCGGACTTAGAGTTAAGTGAAAATGGGTCTTAACCTGCTAAAATATAATTGAGGGTTATTAATTTTAGTGAGAGTCTAATTAATTGGAATTTGCATATTTTTGTAGACAAATGACTACAAACAATACTTCTACATTATCATTATGATCCATCCTTGAGAAAGACAAACTTAATGAGACCATCTTCCTTGACTGGTTTAGAAGCTTAAGAATTGTTCTCAAGTAAGAAAGGAAGCTATATATCCTTGATGATCCTATTCCTGAGGAGCCACCAACCAATGTTCTGAGAGATCAAAAGGATGCCTATAATAAGTACCTCAATGACTCTATAGATGTAAAATGCCTAATGCTAGCTACCATAATCTTAGAACTTCAGAAGGATCTGGAACACATAGAGGCTTATGAGATATTTGTGCATCTCAAGAAAATGGTCCAACAACAGGTTAGGCAAGAGTGGTTTGAGACTACAAAGGCCTTGCATTCTTGCAAGATGGTTGAAGAAAGGTCAATTAGTGCTCATATTTTGAAGATGAAGGGCTGTATTGATCATATTGATAGGCTCAAATTTTTCATTAGCCAAGAGTTAGCTACAGATTTAATCTTGAACTCACTCTCAGATAGTTATGACCAATCTATAATATAAACAATATGAAAAAATTAGTTTCTGAGCTACATAGGATACTTAAGACTATTGAGCAAAATATCAAAATAAAGCCTAGCATAATCTTAAGGGGGAAAAGGAATGAAAAGGAAAAGTAAAGGTAAGGGACAAAGCTTGGACAACAAATCCAAGGAATAGACCAACCCAAGGCTTCTTGGAAAAGCTTCTAAAGGAGGGAGTTTACTTCTTTTACAATGAACAAAGTCATTAAAAAAGAAATTGCAAGCTCTACATAAAAGATTTAAAGAAAAAGAAGGATAGTGAGACTACTACTTCAGGTATTTATATTATAGAAATTAATCTTTTTACTTCTACTTTATGTGTATTGGATGACGTCTTCATGCCTTGTGCTTGACCTAGATATCGTGTGACAAAAGGGACTTGACATGAGATTATCAATTCTCATATAATTTGGATAGTCATAATGTCTTACTAAAAGCCATTAATGACTTGTGGGCTAAAAGGAGTTTTGAGCTCACTATCAACATTATATGGTCTTACAAGGTTCATACAAGAATTGACCAATATAAGCTAGAATGTCAAAATTCATTGAACTTAGAAGGCATCTAGATTCAATGAATGTAGTGTCCACATTAAATTTATTTATTCTCTAGATAGTTTCCTACTTCAAATAGGAGATTATCCTATTTATAATAAGATAATGCATTCTCTCTTGATAAGGTGGTGGATGAATTTAATATATTTAATATATATATATATATATATCTTTTGTTTGGAGACCAAGAAATGCTCTCTTATAAAAGGGGATGTTAAGGTTTTCTAAGTAGACTGTCAAAACAAATAAAACTCCTTTCATTTAAGCACAACCATGCATTTTTCAATCTTACTTATCGAGGAGCCCGTAGATATCTCTCTCTCTTAGCGAGAGCAACAAATCTTATCTTGGCCATTTATTTTTCTCTGTATGTATCCAATTATATCCCATCATAACCTTTATGATCACTCAATTAAAGATAACTTTTGATTATGTCAAAGTACAATGTTCCTCATGTAGGAATCTATGAGGATCTTAAGTCTAAAGACTCAATGATATAGCTATAGATGAAATACGCTTATAACATAATCCATGTAGCTATCTCACGACAGGTTAGTCCAGCACCTTGGTCTTTAACAAGTGCCTATGACTTTGATTTGTATCTGCATACATAATCATATCATGATCATCAATCAAAATCATAATAGTCTTAATTATCTGCATACATGATCATATCCTTAACAAGAATAATAATGAATGACTAGGGACATTTAGGATAATTATAATTACCCAAAAATCTTATTATATGGCAAATAATATAATAATGATAATATAACTTTTTATTAAATCAAAACAATATTCACAGTAAATTGATAAGCCTAAGGTACAATCTCTAACAACCTCCCACTTACACTAGGCCCAATTGTGCATGCATCTAATGCCCAATGACTTAACATGGTGCTTATGTTTTGCCTGTGCAAGGTAAGAGGATTAGTAACATTGTTATCTATTAGTACTTTGCATATCTTAACATCCCTTCTTTCAATAATTTCTTGAATAAGGTGGTAACGTCTGAGTAGTGTTTGGACCTTTGGTGTGATTTGGGCTTCTTAGCCTATGCAATCGCACCATTGTTATCACAAAATAGATCTATTAGATTTGAGATGCTAGTTATTACTTCTAACTCAACGATGAACTTCTTGATCCAAATAGCCTCCTTAGCTGCATTTGATGTTGTTATGTATTCAGTCTTCATTATAGAATCCGCTATTGTACTTTACTAGGAACTCTTCCAACTTACTTCACCACTATTCAAACAGAACATAAATCTTAATTGCAATCTAAAGTCATTTTTATCAGATTGGAAACTTGCATCTGTGTAGCCATTTACACTAAGCTCATCTTTTAATCTTCTGTATATCAAGAGCGCATCCTTAGTCCTTCTCAAGTAAGATGTTCTTAACAGCTATCTAGTGACTCTCACCTAGATCTGACTAGTATCTATCGATCATACTCAAGGTATATGAGACATCCAGGCGAATGCACAACATGGCATACATAATAGATCCAATGGCAGAAGTGTATGGAACCTTGCTCATATGAATTTGCTCATTCTTTGCACTAGGACACTAACTCTTATAGAGATTAACGCCATGAGACATTGATATATATGCCCTCTTGGAATCTTACATATTGAATCTATGTAATACCTTGTCTATATAAGCACTTTGACTTAAGCTAATCATCCTTTTGATCTATCTCTATAGATCCTAATCCCTAAGATGTAAGTTGCCTCTCCTAAGTCGTTCATTAAGAAACATTTTTCTAACCAAACTTTGGCATTCTGCAAGGTAGGAATATCGTTTCCAATGAGTAAGATGTCATCAACATACAACACTAGAACCACGATCATGCTCCCACGAAACTTATTGTAAACATAAGGTTCATATTCATTTTGGATGAATCCAAACTGTTTGACTGCTTCATCAAAATGAAGATTCCAACTTCAAGATGCTTGTTTCAATCCATAAATAGATCTTTGAAGGTTGTAAACTTTCCTAGTATCCTCTGGATGAATAAAACCTTCAGGTTGTGTCATGTACACATCCTCAAGTAGGTTTCCATTAAGAAATGCAGTTTTAATGTCCATTTCTTAAATCTCGTAGTCATAATATGCGATTATAGCAAGAAGGATCCTGATTGACTTAATCATAATGACTAGTGAAAATGTTTCATTATAGTCTATACCATGGGTTTGTTTGAATCCTTTTACAACCAATCGCACTTTAAAAGTATGCATCTTGCCATCCATGTCAATTTTCTTCTTTAAAACTTATTTACACCCAATGGTTTTAACACTTTCAGGTGGATCAATCAAGGTCCAAACTTCATTGTCATACATGGATTACATTTCAAATTTCATGGTCATAAGCCACAACTCAGAGTCTAGTCCCATAACAACCTCTTACAGCATGTTTGGATGAGCGGTGGGGAACCTCAAAATCCCGTTTGCCAGCCACGATTATGTAGAAGCAACAAATTGTTGCTTTGTTGAAAACGTGGTTTAAAGGATGAAAACGGTTATCCAAACATGCACTTAATAGGTAGTTGGGTCATCTTGTTCTATGAGCAACACATCATGACTTTCAATAATAAGAAATCCAATCTCTCTGGTTGGCGTCGTACCCTATTAGACTTTCGTGGGCCTTGTGTTACTTAAGTAGGCTCAATAGCTCCTTGTGAGTCTCCTTGATTCTCCATCTCTAGGTCAATGCCATTTTGTACTTCTCGAACTTCTTCAAGATGCATTTTACTCCTACTGGTTCTTTTGGATATGAATTTTCTTTCAAGAAAAATACCATTCTGAGCAATAAGCACTTTGTTCTCAAGGGGATAGTAGAAGTGGTATCCCTTGGTTTCCTTAGGATAACCCATAAAAAAGTATTTTATATAGACTTAGGTGCTAACTTGTCTAAGGCTTGTTGCCTGACATACACCTCGCATCCCTAAATTTTGAGGAAAGACAAACTGGGCCTCTTCCCAGTCCACATCTCATATGGTGTCTTTTGAGCTGCTTTAGATGGAATATGATTTAATGTGAATGTGGCTATTTCTAGGGCATGGCCCTAAAGATAGTGGAAGATCTGTCTGACTTATCATGGATCAAACCATATATGATCCCCTAACTTCTAAGATGGTCAAGGAACTCTTGGTTTAAATATTCTCCACCTCAATTAGATCGAAATGCCTTAATACTTCTACCAAGTTGATTGTGTACTTCATTCTGAAAAATTTTGAACATTTCAGAAGACTCAAACTTATATTTCATCAGATGAACATAGCCATATCTACTGAAATCATATATAAAGGTAATGAAATACCGGTGTCCTCCTCTGGCAACAGCAGTGTTTAGTAGACCACATACATCTATATGTATCAACCTTCATAAATCAATGGCCCTTTCACTGTGACCAGCAAAAGGTACCTTGGTCATCTTTCCTAATAAACAAATTTTGCAAGTATCAAATGATTCAAAATCAAATGAGCTAACCAATCCATCTTGATGGAGTTTTGATATGCACTTCTCATTTATATGGCCTAAATGACAATGCCATAGGTAGGTTGGATTCAAATCATTTAATTTGATCTTTTTAGTAAATATGCTATAGATTGGTTCATTATCGGGTGTTTCAAATCACCATCCGCATAGAAAATGTCATCATGATAAATAGAGCATTTATAATTTCCAATAATAAAAGTAAAACCTTCCTTATCCAAATAAGAAAGTGAAACAATATTTCTACTTAAAGTAGAAACATAATAGCAATTGTTAAAACTAACAAAAGCCCACTGGACAAAGCTAACTTAAAAATTCTTACAGCTAAGGCAACAACCCTTACTTTATTTTCAACTCGTAGGTCTACTTCGTCTTTCTGTAACTTCTTACTCCTTTTGAGACCTTGCACATTTATACAAATGTGAGATCCACATGCAATATTCAATACCCATGAAGTAGAAGTAGAAAGATTAATTTTCTATAACATAAATACCTTAAATAGTAGTTTCACTACCTTTTTTTTTCTTCAAATCTTTTATGTAAAGCTTGCAATTTCTCTTCCAATGACCTAGTTCATTGCAAAAGAAGCAAACTCCCTTTTTTAGAAGCTTTCCTTCTTGGTAAATAAAAAAAGTAAAACCTTCCTTATCTAAATAAGAAAATGAAACAATGTTTCTACTCAAAGTAGGAACATAATAGCAATTATTCAAAACTAACAAAAGCCCACTGAACAAAGCTAACTCAAAAATTCCTACAGCTAAGGCAACAACCCTTGCTTTATTTTCAACTCGTAGGTTTACTTCCTACTCTTTTTAAGACCCTGCATATTTATACAAATGTGAGATCCATATGCAATATCCAATACCCATGAAGTAGAAGTAGAAAGATTAATTTCTATAACATAAATTACTTCAAGTAGTAGTCTCATTACCCTTCTTTTTCTTCAAATCTTATGTAGAGCTTGCAATTTCTCTTCCAATGACCTAATTCATTGCAAAAGAAGCAAACTCCTTCTTTTAGAGGCTTTTCCGTCTTGGCCTTGGGCTTTTCCTTCTTAGCCTGTTCCTTCTTGGTAAATAAAAAAAGTAAAACCTTCTTTATCCAAATAAGAAAGTGAAACAATATTTCTACTCAAAACATGAACATAATAGTAATTGTTCAAAACTAACAAAAGCCCACTGGATAAAGCTAACTCAAAAATTCCTATAGTTAAGGCAGCAACCCTTGCTTTATTTTCAACTCGTAGGTCTACTTCGCCTTTCTGTAACTTCTTACTCTTTTTGAGACCTTACACATTTATACAAATGTGACATCCACATGTTATCTAATACCCATGAAGTAGAAGTAAAAAGATAAATTTCTATAACACAAATACCTCAAGTAGAAGTAGAAAGATTAATTTTTACTCCTTTTGAGACCTTGCATATTTATACAAATGTGACATCCATATGCGATATCTAATACCTATGAAATGGAAGTAGAAAGATTAATTTCTATAACATAAATACCTCAAGTAGTAGTCTTACTACTCTTCTTTTTCTTCAAATCTTTTATGTAGAGCTTGCGATTTCTCTTTCTCTTTCAATGTCCTAGTTCATTACAAAAGAAGCAAACTCCCTCTTTCAGAGGCTTTCCTTCCTGACCTTAGGCTTAGACTTGTTATCTGAGTTCTTCCCCTTGCCCTTACTTTTTCTTTTCATTCCTTGTCCTTTTTGAACCATTAAGACGGTGCTAGGTTTTTTCTTGATATTTTGCTCAACAGTCTTAAGCATCTTATACAGCTCAAAAACTAATTGCTATATATTATTCATATTATAATTCATCACAAACTGATCATAACTATCCGAGAGTGAGTTCAAGATCAAACCTATAGCTAACTCTTAGCTAATGAAAAATCTGAACCTCTCAAGATTATCAATATACCCTTCATCTTCAAAATATGAGCACTAACTAACCTCATTCAACCATCTTGCAGGAGTGTAAGGCATTGGTAGTCTCAAACCACTCTTGTCTAATATGTTGCCATTTCCTTGAGATGCACAAACATCTTATAAGCCTTTATGTGTTCCAGATCTTTCTAAAATTTTGGAATCATAATAATCCACAGAGTCATTGAGGTGCTTATTATAGGCATCCCTTTAAGTAGAAATGGGATTATCAAGAACATACACAGCTTTCTTTTTTACTTGAGAACAATTCTTAAGCTTCTGAACTAGTCAAGGAAGTTGCTCCTATTGAGTTTGTCCTTCTCAAGGATAGATCGCAATGATAGTGTAGAAGTATTATTCACAGTCATTTGTTTATAATAAAATATGCAAATTCTAATTAATTAAACTCCCTCCAAAATTAATAACCCTCACAATTATATTTTAGCAAGCCAAGACCCATTTTTTACTTAACTCTAAATCCGATTTAGCAAGACGCTTAAAATTAAGTTATTTAGGTAGGCAACCCTTTACCAATTACATAGACCTTTATAGGATTCCGATATCATATGTTTCAGTATATTTAATCCATGTTATGAGACCTAAAACCATTTTGATAATCTTAATTAAGTCAAACCATCTTTGAACTTTACTGGTAGCGCCATTACCCAAAACTATCTTGCTAAGATAGTTATTTAGGTAGGCAACCCTTTACCAATTACATAGACCTTTATAGGATTCCGATATCATATGTTTCAGTATATTTAATCCATGTTATGAGACCTAAAACCATTTTGATAATCTTAATTAAGTCAAACCATCTTTGAACTTTACTGGTAGCGCCATTACCCAAAACTATCTTGCTAAGATAACCCAAGTGCATCTTGCTTTAACAGATCCTACAATCAGGTGATCAAATCCTTGATAGGTGCTCATCGATGGGTGGCATTTGACTTAACATTTAAGTGAGTGATTTTATTTATTTATTATTTCATCATTCATTTAATCATCACATGAACTTACATTGCTACTATACATGGCATCTCATATGCATATATGAATGATCTCATCAAGTAACAATGCATTCTTTTCTTTTATAGGTGTCCTCTCATTGGCTTGGGAAGACATAGGTTAGATGGGCAAATAGAACTTCCTTCCTTATACCATAAATTCATAATCAATTTAAGCAAAAACAATTTATTGTTGCTAGATTTGGAAGCATACAAAGATTTGATTATCTTACAAAGTTCTAGCACGAGACTCATTTGAGATGTGATTCAAAACATTATCGCCTACCCATTGCTAAATAAAGCCATAGACTATCTCATGCTCAAAAACCCATTCTTCAATTTTAAATTTAGGTCTTTAAGTAGCAAATACAAGTAAATGTAGTTTTGTCATAAATAGTAGCTTTCATCTTTTGGTTTCATTTATGATGATATGTATATTTCAAACTAATCATTCTACTATAATTAGGTTCCAAAGCATAAACTCAGAGACACTAAGTATTTGATCTTTTGACTCCAAGGCATAAACTCAAGGTTTCCTTAAACAATTAGTAATAAAAGCCACAAAATAAAGTGAAACTTTAAAGAACTTTACCTTCATAGGACCTTGGAGATCTAAATGCACTAACTTAATCAACTCTAATTTTCTTAAAGGATGATGGCTTTTGAAAGAGACTTTGTCCTTCTAATCTTTTACTTTTTAAACTTAAAAAGAGATTCTTCTTCACTAAACAATTAAGTCCCTCCTCACTAATGTGGTTAAGCCTCTTATGCTATAACACTAAGGAATTATCATACTTGATTACACTAACAATATCAAAGGAAATTAAAGCTTTAGTTCGATACAAACAAGAAAACATCTTTTAACGTTGAAAGATCTAGCCTACTTATAGTAAAAGGATAAGTTTAAATGGCACAAATTATCATAAACGAAAACAAAAGATGAAAGATGTAATGTGAAAAAGTTACATTTATATATGTTTGCTACTTAGAAACCTAAATCTAAAATTAAAGAAGAATAAGTTTTTTAAGCATAAGATGGTTTGTGGTTTTATTTGGCAACAGGTAGATAATAATATTTTGGATCACATCTCTGATGAGTCACATGTCACAACTTTATGGAATAAGCTTGAATCTTTGTATGTTCTAAGTCTGGCAATAATAAATTGTTTTTACTTAAACAGGCTATGAATTTGAGGTACAAAGAGGGCAATTCTATTTCTAATCATTTGAAAGAATTTCAAGGGTGCTTTAACAATCATACCTTTGAGTTAGTCAAGTTGCTTAGATAAAAAAGCTTTGAAAAATCAATAGATTTATAAGTTAAAGAATGAAAAAGGTGCTTCATCTCTATGATATAAAACTAGACTTGTTATGAAACGCTTCAGTCAAAGAAAGGATATTAACTTTGAAAAAGTCTTCTCGCCTATTGTTAAAATGTCTTCTATTTAAGTTGTTTTTAGTTTGGTAGTTAACGTTATTTTAGAGGTTGAATAAATGGATATTGACAACTGCTTTCTTTCATGGAGATTCAAAGGAGGAGATTCACATGAAGTAGCTTGAGGGTTTCATGGTAAAAGGTAAAAAGAATTATATTTGCAAGTTGAAAAAGAGTTTATTCTTATCCAATAGGGATACAAGAAGATTATTTCTAATCATTGTGTGTTCTCTAATGATAAACTTCATCATTCTACTACTTTATGGTTGAAAAAGAAGCTTAGTAAGTTTTTTTGCAATGAAAAACTTAAGGATTATGTTTGCAAGTTAAAAAAGAGTTTGTTTTTATCCAGTAAGGATACAAGAAGACTATTTCTAATCATTGTGTGTTTGTACAAAAATTCTCTAATGATAACTTCATCATTCTACTGCTTTATATTGATGACATGCTTATTATTAGTCATGATTTTTCAAGAACTAATAAGAGCTTAGTAATTTTTTTGTAATGAAAGACTTAGGACCAACAAGACAAATCCTAGAATATAGATTACTCATGATAGAGAGGCTAAGAAGCTACGGCTATCTCAGGAGATGAGATGTTTGAGTCTATTATGGTCCAGTAGGGATACAAGAAGACTACTTCTAATCATTGTGTATTTGTACAAAAATTTTCTAATAACTTCATCATTCTACTACTTTATATTAATGACATGCTTATTGTTGGTCATGATTCTTCTAGAACTAATCGGTTGAAAAAGGATCTTAGTAAGTTTTTTGCAATGAAAGACTTAATACCAATAAGACAAATACTTAGAATGCAAATTACTCATGATAGAAAGACGAAGAAGTTATGGTTGTCTCAGAAGAAGTACATTCAGAGAGTAGTTCTATGGTTTAACAAGAACAAAACTAAAGTGGTAAGCACATTTCTTGCTACTCACTTTAGGCTTAACATTAGACATGTTCCTTCTAATGATGATAAGAAAGAAGAAATGCAGTATATTCCTTATGCATCTGCAATGGGAAGTTTGATGTATGCAATAGTTCGCAGGAGGCTAGGTATAGACCATGTAGTTGCTGTTGTTAGTTATTTTCTCTCTAATCCAAATAGACAGCACTAAAATGCTGTACAGTGGATTCTAAAATATCTCCAGGATACTTTTAGTTTGAAATTCTATTTTGTAACCAATAAATCTATTCTTTGTGGTTATAGAAATTTAGACATGGCTAAGGATGTGTATATTAGAAAGTTAACTTTTGCTATTTAATTACCTTTGTAAGGGGAGCTATGGCAAGGCATGGCAATCTAAGTCGCAAATATGATTGCACTTGTCTACTAAAAAGGCTTGGTCTATTATTAGTACTGAAGTGTTCAAGAAGTTGCTTTGGATGGAGAAAGTTTATGCACAAACTTAAATTTACACAAAAGAGGTACATTTTGTAGTATAATAATTAGAGTGTTATTTTTCTTGGTATATCTAAGCATATTGATGTGTAGTATCATTGGATATAAGATATTCTAGACTCTAAGTCACTTGAGTTTGAGAAGATTCACACGTATAAAAATTGTTCAAATATATTGACGAGGTCTCTATTAAGGGAGAGGTTTAAAAAGCTTGTCATTTAAGTACCTATTTGGACTTGAGTTGGAGGGGGAATTTGTTATGAGCCCTCTTCATATGGAGCCCACTTGGGTTAGATAATTAAAAAGAAGAAGAAAAGAAAAGAAAAAAGAGATGATTTAATTTTTTTAAGTGGCATGTGACCTATGGCAATAAAAAGAGAAGAAATCATGCCCTACTAATAAAAATAAATAAGTTTTCTCTTTCACTTTTCATCTCTTGCATGATACTACTGGTGAGGGAGAAAGAGAAGAATTTTGCTCACTTTATGATCTTGACTAAAAAGGTCATTTATACTTTGATTTTTATGAAATTTTAGTATGTTGTTCCTAGCACTAAGAGCATGTAGTCAAATTATTTTTCTCTACTCTATTAGTATGTTGCTATATCTATGTTCTTGGGTTTTTTACGTATTGTCACTATGGTAATTTTCACTTTTTTGAGAGAAAGTAGATATTAGGTTGAGTTTTTGTAAATTGTTACATATTCATTGCTATACTTATTGATCTATTAATAGTGAAATTTTTCTAAATTAGGTCCTATAGCTTTTACCTCTAAAATTGAGGGGGCTTTCATATTAAAAATTTTATATATATATATATATATCTATATTGTGGAATATTTTTTGCACATCATATTATTCCACTTATGCATATCCTTTCCCAATAAGATATCCAAGTAAAAAAAAGGAAAAATGTGAGCATGTGATGGAGTCACACTTGAAGAGGAGACTCTTAGGGTTGATTGTGAGTGAGAATGCGAAGAAGTCACATATTGGATAAAATTAGACTAGATGAGAGGTATATAAGTGGAAAGGAGCCATAGACTTAATGCCATAAGATTTTAAGTTAAGATGTTAGTCTTATACAATTCTTCTCAAAGTCAAATAAAGAATGCCTAATGGATCTCCTCAATATTTGTGGCTTGCTTGGCCCCAACAACTTTAATCATTAGACCAACAAGACTCATGGTTAATTATCATTAGTAATCAAATTTTATTCAAGAGCCTTCAATGACATTGGGATCAAAAACTATAATTGGAGTGTACCACCTTAAGCACCTATTCAAAGGCCTAAGTATGGCACTAGGCCAACAAGACTTATGGGTAATGATCATTATTTATCAAATTTTACCTAAGAGCCTTCAATGATGTTAGGAGTCAAAAAATATGGCTAGAGTGTACCACCTTACATGTGAACCTCTAAGCCTTAAGATTTAGCACCTATTGAAGGGCCTAAGAGAGCATACTTGGAAAGACATTTAGGCCCCTCCAAATATGGTTTCGACATAAGTAAAGGTTTCTATAGTAATGGCCAAATAAGGGGTCATAAGTAATAGTCTTAGCATACACTTCCTTTTCTTGATATAAGGAGTGGAAGAAAAAAAAATAGGAATGAGTATCACTACATGATTTTAGAAGGCAAGTCCAAAAATTCAAGAGTATACAAATAAAAAGGAAGGAATATAAGGGCTTTTTGACTTCTTTGTCCTAATGGGAAAAACATATTATTATAAAACCTAGCCGCTAAAACATTTTTCCCAAATGTGCTTTTATCTTTAAAGAATGCAAAGGGATCTCCTCTGTATTTAACAAAAAAAATTAATTAAATAAAAGAATGTGGAGTACTCTCATCCACATTAATAAAAAGAGGATATACCCCTTATCCCCGCCCTCACCCACCCACCCACCTAGCATTTGCCCCCTTCCCCCCCCCCCCCCCTCCCACCCTTTCCCAAATTTTGAAAATGCATATGACTCTCATCTACATTCTCCATTTGAATTAAAAAAAAATACAATGGAAAATAGATTAGGGTACTTTGTGTCTTTTATTGAATTAAAAATATTTTTTTTTTGTTGAACACGAAGGCATCGAAGATCGCATTCTTAAAAAAAAACCATTTGATAAATTTGGAAAAAAAATATTTTGGCAACTCCATTTTATAATAATTTAGGATGCAAAAGTCAAAAAGCCCTAATACAAGCCCTTTGGCCCCTAAAGCTATTATTACAATAGATTAGATAGATAATAATTATCAACCTAAGCCTACCAGGACAGGACCCCATCCGCCAATTATCAACAACTAAGCTAATTAAGTATATGAAAAACAATAATATTACATGCCCGAACAACTACAGCCTCCCCCCCTTAAAAAAGTTGCAACAAAAAATTGGCACATATATAAGAATAAAAGTTCCAATTAGCATTGATGATTTAAGTAGAAACAATATACACTCCAAGAATAGTCAAGACATAAGCAACAAGACAATTCTAATATCGAGAGGTCTATTATTCAAAAATGCATTATGTAAGTCTATGCGCATGCATCCACACGTGTCAATCAATGCACATGCACACCTGCAGACACATGAGATATAGTAGTGCTAGTAAAGCACAATGATCATAAAGTTGTTCAAATTATAGTAGGATATGGAAATCAACTCATTCCCAAGGTAACTATACCATTTAACAAAGGGCAAAAGCTTTTCAAATTAAAAGTTTTTACATCAAACATGCAAGAACATTGCCTTTTGCCTACAATGCTAATCAAAGAATGATGAATTTAACAAAGAGTTAAAACTAGGCGGGAGAAACAACATGATCAACCCAAACTAGATTACTAATAACATTAAAACTTCCCAATGGGTAAGAAAGTTTGAATTATTTGGTTGGATTATCTTTGCCACATGGAACATAATTTTTTTACTAATATTTTTTTACTAAAATAACTAATATCTCAGGTACTAATTATTTTCAGGGGCATTTTGGCCAGTTTCAATGCATTCATGGGATTTTTACTCTGGTCATACACCCTACTCTATTTTATAATATTAAAAACATGTCTCGTCATCCTTAATTCTTTTCTTCTATCCGAAAATGCCAAATTAAAAACAAAAAAATTAGGCTAAGCTCTGCATATGTGTGCATAGCACTAAAATTAGACCTTAAATAATTGTCATGATCCAAAGTACCAACTAACTACTCAAAATTATCATAAAATTCTGACCTTCGATCCATTGGTGGTCAATTAGTTGGTGATTCAACTACCAAGGGCCATAATCAAATTTACTCAAACAAGCTGCAGAGAAGACAACAAAGAACATTACAATGTCTTCTAAAAATATGAGTGAGCACAAACTAGAGAGAAAGTCATAAAATAAAGCAAAAATGTACTGCATTTAGCGGGACATAGCAACATTAATAATGAGAGCTGCCACATCGATTGCAAGCTGAAACTAAACAAATTTTTGAATGTTTTATATATATGTGATCATCTCTATATGACAATCTGTAGTTTGTTGACAAAAGTCACAACTAATTATGCTTCAATTATCAATTTATTATTTATTTAGTCGAGATCGTAAGTCAAGCTAGCCCATGCATCAAAATTCTATACAAAACACAAATGAAATGTTATTCAAAATTTTAAATTCCACCATTCAAGAACAAGGTGGCTATGTTAACAAGCATATTAATGAGGTTAGGAAGAGTTAAAATTCCCTCAAAATTTAAGAAGAAAAAAGGTATAAAATTACTAGCTCTCTTCAGCAACTTTTGTCTCTTGAATGCCTATTGCAAGACCTATACCCAAAAGGTATAAAATCACAACCTTGTAAAGTACAATATGAGGGTATGAGGATCTACTAACATTGTAAAGTACAATAGTTTTCTTCTCATTAGTATCCTACTGAGTCTTGTTGGCTGTGCAATGCAAGAAGTTTTGTTAGGAGTAAACGATTACAATCATGGCAAAGATTTCAATGAATAAACTCTTTGTCAATCCAAGTTAGTTGTACACAAAGATAGATTTCAATACACATATTTGTTCATTCAAAAACACCTTCAGTGTTTTACATGTGACTTACTTGGTTTTCTTCCACCTGAAGAAATAGGAGATATTTGTAATAGAACTTTAAGTACTGTTATATAATCAAAGAACGCCATTAGATTCTTACTGACAGTGCTAATCCCTATAGCGGCATTGCTTTGAATTGCAATTGCCTCTTCAATTTGTAAAATCTCAGATTCTATAGTATAAACACGTTCCAATATCCCAGGAGTGCTCACAAAGCGAAGAAACCTACAAAAGGATATATAAGTAGTTTGAGAATGCTAATATCTTATTAGGAAAGTAAAAATATAATATAGAAAAATTTGCAATGAGGCTAATTTTAAGTCCACAACCTCGAGATACAAATCAATCACTTGAGTTTAACTTTCAAAGGCATGGCTTGACAGCCATATCTCCAGTACATTTCCTTACCATAGGAAAGAGCGAAAAAACAGAGAGATTTAAATGGAATTATGGTGGTCAAAGATAACATTATAACTACGAAAGAATAGGGGACAATCAAAATGGCATTCCAGATCCAAGCTGAGCACTGGAGGTAAACTTAAGTTGCAACAAGCTTATTTAAATGGAATACCAATCTCAATTCAAATTCGGTGCTACGCTGAAAGCAAAACCAACAATTAAATAAAAAATCAAACCTGTCTACAGTTCCCTGGTAAACCATGAGGCATCACCATGGTCAGGCTCAAGAATAATTGAATAACGCCCTTTGGCCATCTGATCTTGAGCAGTCTTCAAGTCGGATAAAAATGGGTCAAGCAAACCCGAACTTCTCTTTCTTCCCACTCACAATTATAACCAAGTCACGCCTGACTTACAGAAAAGCCCGGAGGAATGAAGGCTAAAAGGCACAAATCTGGTAACAAATACAATGGACATATTGTAAATGAGCTTTCACATAGATCAATTCGTGATATAACAATGACAAGTAAGAAAACAGAAAGTAATCCCCGTAAGTGGCTAAGTGCTCATTCCTAAACTCTAGTTATGGTACAGAAGCATATGACAAACGGCACTGTTATATCCATAACCCTTCAAATATGATCAGATATACGAATATACGATAGCATTTCAGCCCATCCAACTTCAACCTCAAACTTTCAGCCAAATTACTGGCGAATAACCCCTTATACCTCATAAGAACAATATTATGCTAGCTTCAATAAAATCGACAGACTTCAGAGAAAATAACAATACCTGACTATTAAAGCACTGAACCATAGTGAAGATTTGGTGTATTTTGTTCCAATAAGAAAAAGTCCCATCAATTCACCTTAGGACTGGCAAATATTGAAGTATCTAGAACAGAACTTCACATTGTATAGCTTAAACTTATTCAGTGAGGTCAAGAACAGAGCTTCTTTTTTTTTTTTTTTGGGTGAAAAACAAAACAGATGGAAGAAACCCAATAAGCTGCAGTATTACCTGGTTAGAGTGGGTGTGAACCGAAATACGGCTGAACCCAACCTCGTGGAAGAGTTCATTGTCTTCAGAAACAACCAAACAGAGGAGCTGAGACTGATCCAGCAAATGGGTTTATTTTCTGGTATCACGTGACTCAAAAGTGAGAACAGACGGCCATAAACAAAAGGGTGAAAAAAGTAACCATAATTGAAAAAGCAAAAGATAAAAAAATAGCTTTGTTTCAAAAAGATATGCCTCAGGGCTCAGAGAAGAAAAGTAGCAGAGAAAACTAAAAAGAGGAAAGTAATGGCTCCAGAAGATGAGCTCTAATGGCGGCCAAAAAGATACAGGGCAAGTGGGGGCTGTAAAGGGTCCAAAGAGAAGACGACAAAGGATCCCAAGAGATTCAGCACGGCAGTCTCATCCCGGTTTGTAATGGCGAAGGCTAGATTTCATGGACCAGGTTGCCGCTATTACCCTACGCCAAGCGCACTCATGGTCATTAGTCTGGTTAGCTCTTCCTGATAGGATGGAATTGTTGATACATATGTTACGATGCCTTAGGACGAGGGAGGCAAGAAAACCCCGATAGCGTTGGTGGCAGGATATGGCTCTCTCTAGATGGGCGGAATGGAGAAGTGGGAAACAGAGACTCACCGAAGAAGAGAATCTCTGCTCAATGCGGCCGTTTATATTTTTCATTTTTTGAATTATATAGCCGTTACATTGTGATGGAGCCACCAATTTCGCAGTCTGAAGTTATAGCCGTTATATTGTGATGGAGCCGTCGTTTGAAAGCAGAACTAGGCATATATAGCCGTAGGTCAGGTTTTGAAGTTTACAGTTCCAGGACCGTTGATTGATTAAATCTTTTTTTTTAAGAGAGCTTATTTAATATTAATAAAATAAAAAGAAATAGGTGTAAAATTTCAAAAAAAAAATCTCAAAACAGTTTCAATTTTGAGTAATTGATTATAAATTAATTTATATCTTCTTAAAAAATCTTTTTTTTTATAATTTTATTTAATTTTTAATTTATTTTTTAGAGTTTGAAAAATTATAATTGACTCTTATAATTCTAAAAATTTTTATTTAGTGTATACTATAAAATTTTTACTTTAAATTCTATTAACCTAACTAATCATATGTCATAGTAATATTTTAAATATATATTATTCAAACTTATAATAATCACTTAACCATACCCTACATCTACATTTACCCGTGAATTTATTTTATTTTATTATTTACTTTTTATCCTCTTCCGACATAAATTATGGATTTGTAAAATATTAAGACATGTGATCAATTATATTAGTAATATTTAATGACATAGTAACAAGAGTTTAACAATTAGATTAAATTAAAATTACAAGAATTTAATTAATTTTTAAATTATAAAAATTGAATAAAAATTTAACAATTAACAACATAGTTAAACAACACAAGAGGAAGAGTCGAATGGCCACAAAAAATTTATCCTTTTCCCCGAATTACTACTCTTAAGAGAAAGAATTCTTCCAATTTATTTAAAAAATTGACCCTAATAAACCATTCAAGCTCATAATTTCATGTAAACCACCATATGTTTACATTTTTTATCTTTTGAAATGAAAACTCAATTGCACTTTTTTCTCTCTCTGATCTCCCTCTCCTTTCTCTTTCTTCAATCTAGCTCCATAGCAAATTCATCAACGTTGATTTTAACTTTAGTGATGATATATCAACTAGAAATAGATTTTAGAATAATTATATTAAATCACCATATAAAAATTTCTTAGCATAGATCAATATAGAAGAGTCTAAAAATTCGAATTATCTGAAGGTTTCCCAGATTTTTAAACTAAAAACAAGTGGGAAAATATTTCTTTTGTGCATTTTGAAGTTCAAATTTTGGTTGAGTGCCAACAACCCAAAAATTGGTGCAGCGCGCAGTTTCATTTTTCGTGATGTAATGAGCATTTTTCACTGAAAAAGTGCAGCACTCTCAAGTTTCCTTACAATCCTAGAGCTATGAAGCAAACTAAGATTAGAAATTACGTGGGTTGTCCCGTAAGGCGCCACTCTGATTCTCTCTTACCTTCTACTTTGTTCGACCTTTTTTTCACTTCCAAGCTCTCAAACATAGATCTCAACATCGCTATTAGGCACCTAGACCAATTCTCCAAGACCAAAATCATGATAAGGTTAAGCCTGGCAATGATTATAACTATTGAGACGGAAGATATTATTAAGAAAGTAACATGAAGCTCAATATACCTACAGCTAAAACATAGCTTCTAAGGCGACGAATACAAGTCGCTGAAAAAGAAGGGCCTAACTTTAATGGTGAGGGTTGAGAGAAGGAAATGAAGGGATGGATTGTAGTATTAACTTCCTGACACTTCTGCGACTAGGAGATGATCCAAATTCACACCTGGGAGAGGATATCCTCTTGCTATTGGGAGAAGTCTTGACGCAGCTAATAGAAGAGCCATCACCTTGGACAATCTCTGGCATTTTCTCTTCTGGAATGCTTCGGAAATTCTTTACAAACTTTGGTTGACACCGAAGAATACTGGGTTTCTCAAGATTTTGGCTCGCATATAATCCGGAAGCAGATGTTGTAGTAATGAAAGATCTTGGTGGTTTTCCCTTTGAT
Source organism: Erythrophleum ivorense (assembly GCA_026724425.1). Classification (NCBI taxonomy): domain Eukaryota; kingdom Viridiplantae; phylum Streptophyta; class Magnoliopsida; order Fabales; family Fabaceae; genus Erythrophleum; species Erythrophleum ivorense. Next base: position 44,885,583 of record JAIUCV010000005.1, read on the forward strand.
GAAAAGGGTAACGGAAGCAATGATCTGCCATGTAAAAATGAATCAAAATAAATAAGAGACGTCACGTTTATCATCTCAGCCGTTTGTAAGCCTGCTTTTATCAAACCTGCAATGCCGTAAAGGTGTTGTGGGAAGAGCAACAGAATCTGGATGGTCTTCATTATTCTGAATTTCAGTTTTCTGTAAAGCTTTTTCCGCCACACGCATTTCACAGGATTCTGTTTCTTCTGATTCAGTTTCTATTCCTAAGGTAGAAGAACCTGAATAAGAGAGAAAGAACTGAAAGCAAATTCTGAAGGGATAATATCATGCAAAACAATTTCGATAGACAGAGATATGTTGGTCAGGGATTGAAGGATCAAATTTGATGGTTCAAATCGACAACGTATAACAGTAATCATGTGCAAGCAAAGTACAGGCTTACCATCCTTTCTACCATATGCGTTTTTGCACCCTTCACATCTACAGCTAATGGAGCAACCAACACCACCCTTCGAAAGGAAACCACCATTTGTAATTCATATTATAAAAGAATTTAGAAGCATACATGATACATCAAGGGAAAAAACCTGATAACATTCACAATATTTCTTTAGGCAGCCAGATTTCTTGCAGTTGCATCCTCTTTTGTGCCGTGCTGAAGCTGGAGTTTTGTTGTGGTCATCCTGCACGAAATAAATAAATAAATAAAATATAACATGTGATTTAGTCCAACTTTCAGTAAGTTATGAGCACAGCTGAATTTAATTCTAACCCCAATTTCAGGTAAAGAATCAGAACTTCTGATGACTTTAGGAGCAAATGCAAGAGGGTTACGAGACTCAATCTGCTTGCGAGTTGCAAGCACAGTGTGTTCATGAATTGGTTTGTTGAAGCAATCCTGACAGGAGCAAGGTTCTATGCAGTAGACACCCGCAGCAAAGCATTCACAATAACTGATACAGAAGATACGGAAAAAGAAAAAAGGTAAAGTCTATTAAAAGCTATTACAGCACCCATAAATAATCAACATGGATTCAGCAAGTAGGAGGTACATAGAGAAGCAACAACAACATATTAGACTTATGTCAGCTGACATAGTTTTCAAGGCTTTATTCAAAGGGATAATGAGGTATGTTAACCAGACAATATTGTTCAAGAATTTCAAGAGCTTAAACTCCTACCAAAATTTAGTGTACCTAACACATTGTAAGGATTATTGGAAACTCTGACCAGCTAAAGTTCTTACAGAAACTTACTGACGAGGTTATTCTTCCATGATGACCCAGTTTACTAATTACTCCTAACATAAGGCATATTTTCTAGTTAAAAAGCATCTTCTTTGCAGGTGATAATGGCCCCATATGTCATCTATACCAACCTTTTCTCTTCTTTCAGACTAGCTCCTCAGCAGAATTTAAAACCTCTGCATTTCAGTATTTTCAGAGACATGTAAAGTATGAAGTTCTAAGCCTAGCCAATTTAGCAAAGGAAAAGATAATATATGACCATTCAGCACCTGGACAAACTCCTAAATGGTCCAGCCAACCAGTTTTCTATGTAGACAGGTGGAAGCTTCCCATAACCATGTTGTTAACTGCCAGTTACCGATTACTACATTGAGGCCAGATCAATCAATCTTTTTTGGCCAACAAATGTCCTCAATCAGACAATTGTCATAGATCAATATACAGTAGCTTCTGTTTTCTGGAACAAGCAAAATGATCAGACAAGTATCCTACTTAATCTTTTTGATGGATTATCATTCTTCTATGTTTGACTGGCAATTCTTCCTCCTTGAGAAACTTCAAATAGAATTTAACAGAAAGAACGCCAAAGGGTTGATGTGGTAATATTAAGTAACATGCTTTACTATGTAGGTTTCTACTACATTTCAAACTACAATGACTCTATCCAGCTTAATTTATTAATTCAACAAAATAAGACTTCAGTACAATTATACATTTACGTCTACAACAGTCAGAACAGTTTATTTCAAGGGTAAAGACATCTAAATACATCCACCTCATCTACAATCCTTACTTTCCAACAAAAATCCGGGAGGCAGAAAAGACATCTAAATACATCTTGGTCAAAACAAATAAACAATATTTTAAATAAAGGCCATATCATAACATGCAAAGGTACCTAACGTCAATGGTGCCACAAAAAAATTGAAAGTATCTGAACTTACAGCTTCAAACACTTTGATTTCTTACATTTACAGCGCTTGCAAGCTTCACCTTCTCCAGCGGGCTCCAACTTACGCCTACAAACCCAACTTGGTATCAGGCTAATGCAGGAAAAGCTCAGAAATATTAGCGTGGAAATTATAAAGCAGAAGCATATCTAATCAGCAATGGCGGCACTTGCCTTTTCTTTTTGGGGCTATTCTGATTAAAATCTTCACCAACAATGTGCGCTGATGGTTGGGAACAATCTTCAACAAGCTGAGACCCATTGTCTTGAGAATCTAAGTCTCTTTCAGATATTGCAGACGTTGATGATATTTGATGATGCTGTTGGCTTGCAGAGAGACGCAAGGAAGAAGTTGAGATGGACAGACTGGGTTGTCTTCCAGAAGGCAAATCTTCATTTTTGATTATTTTGTAATCTTTCAAGGTTGCTAGTGCATTCAAGTGTAAACCGATTCCAGGCAAAATACACCTCTGTGAATCAACATTGCCTGTCGTAGGCAGCAGCCGCTTATCTTTAGGAATATTCCTCTCATCAGATTGTAATGTACTGGAACTGATATTTGAACCACCATCTGAGTTCTTCCTCTGCATTCCAGCCATCTCAAAGTCTAGACAGCGCCTCAGCATACAGCGATGTGTTATAGAAATATGCTGAACGAAAAAGACAACAGTGCTTTTAGAGTGACTGATTCATTCAACACATAAAACAAGAAGTAGAACTTTAGAAGAAAAAAATTTCATGTCTTCAATATTAATAAAATCAAAAACAAAATATAAAGAACCAAATAACATGTAACCTTTTGAAAATGCATATGCTATGGAATTAAAATGCAGCTAAAATTCATTTTTGAAGACTAATGTGTCATCTTTGCCATGCTGTACTTTCAACATAATAATAAATTACAAATCACAGCAACAAAGTATTTTGCTAGAATTAGAAATGCTAAAGAATACCATATAATAACAAAAGCTGAAAATCAATGATAATCAGCAATCATAACTCATAAAATTGCGATAACTATTTAGTGGTATCAAGTTATCATCAAATAGCATAAGAAGTTTAAAAGGGGAGGAAAATTTATGAATAATTAGTTGCTACTAATAGAAAATGAAATTGACAATCCTATTGGACACTAACAACAAAGGTATAGTTACAATATCAACTACCTATACATCGAAAGTCAAAACATGCAACTCCACGCATAAAAGATAATACACATAATTCACTGCCACCAAAGCAGACTTCACCTTCTCACCTCATTATCCATCTTCTCATTCAGATTGCTGGCCATCACAGCAACGTTGGAAAGATTATCCTGCATCTGGTCTGTTTCTGTGGCTGCTTCTGGTTTAGAAGGATGGTATTTAATTTCATGTTCTGAATCAGAATCAACTAGATCAACAACGTGCATTTTCCTGCCACTATAGATGGTTGTTTGTGGTAACTGAGACATAAAATTGCTCAGTCGAATTGTGGGGTCCAGTGATTTCTGCATTAGACCCTTAAAAGCCTCTGTTTCATTGGGGGAGTTAAAAATTAACAGATCAGCACCATCAGGAATAAGACTCTCCCAATCACATCCTGGCCCTTCGACTTTTGGCTGCTGACTTAGTCCCTGTAGATGCACTTCACACTTAGCTGAATCCTTTTCACAGGCTTCATCAACACAGGCAACATTTGATGCCAACTCACCAGGCAATTCCAAAAGAGAATTCCTCTCATCACCACAAGGTGTTGGATCATAACCAGGGCTACCACAATCATATTTTGAGGCCTGTGGTAGGTCAATTGTGAATTTTGTGCTTTCACTCGATGGCTCAATCAAAGCATCTCCTATGGAAGTCCCTTGATCAGTATTTTCCAGAAGCTCACCTGAGTTATGATATGCATGATTTGAGTTTGAAAGAACATCTTCACTTGAACAGATTGTATTCCCACATTCAGATGAAACCTTTGGCTTTGGTGCCTCCAAAAGATTATGCCTAGAAATGAAGTATAGCTGATTATCACAATTGAGTCACTAGATAATCAATACAGTAATATGTAACTCACAAGGACAAGAACAATGAACAAGGGAAAAAATCACAATTACCTCCTGAGGATCCTAAATTCCTTGTGACAGCTGACATGGGGTGATGTGAAAACAGATGGAGGGGACAGAAAGCTAAGGGAGCTGAATGTCTGAGTAAGGTGAACAGACTTAACTGGCTTTATTGGAGAAAGATTATTGATATAGCTGAATACAGGTGAATCCTGCACACATTGGGACTTAGAAATATAATCAGACTCAAATAATTAAAAGAAAAATCCACTTAAATTTCAGAGCCATTTGAATCTGGCCTTGTCAAATTAACCCGGCTCACTGATACATTAGCAGAAGTGAAAATACGATGTTAGTAAAGGGGACAAAATAAATCAATGTTCTTTTCAAAATCAGAGTAAAAATGCACAAATTTTTCTCCAAAAAAAAAAACGTTGTAGAAAAATCTCAAAGGCAATACGATGAATTAAATAATAGAAACCGTAGAATACGAGAAAACAAAGGCCAAAGAACAAACACTAATTGACAGGACTAACCATTTGAACTTAGTATTAGATCACCATCAATAATCCATTCACACGAAGGTTACCGACATGAGTTCCAAAAATTCAAAAATACAACGCCCAGAAAATAGACTATTACCACAGCAATGGGGTAAACTCAACTTGCATCGGTAGAAATAAGCAATAGCACTTGAGGAAAAATCTAATCCCGCTAAAATTCAATATTAACCCACAACGAAGCCAATCAAGCACATGCAGGGACGCACACCAACCCAGAAAGCAAGTCAACACTCTCGCGACGTATGGACTTGAAAACATCACGAAATCCACAAAGCACACCACATTAAAGCCAAAAAAAAAAAAAAAAAAGAAAGAAATGGGTCATGAACCTCACCTCAAACTTAGAGATAGGAGTGCCAACTCGGTTCGTCTCTGGTGTGTCCATGTCCAGAGTGGCATTCCTCTCTGCGCTTCACTCTACTTACTACGGCTCTTTTACTCTCTGTCTCTCTCTTTCTCTCTCTCTGTAATTGGGACTTTTCTTTTTGCAGATGAGACCAGGAGGATTCAAGAAGCGGGAAGGCGGGAGAAGATTTTCTCGAGGGATTAACCCCCGACCCTACCACGATCGCTCCACGGCTGTGCCTCTCTACGTGTTTCCTTACGTAGTATTCTTATAATACTCACAGAATTTCCTTTCGTCGAACCTAGGGCTTAACTTTCTATTCATTAATTTATTTCTCCTTTTTTTTCTAATAAAATAATTTTTTAAATAAAATTTTATGATATCTTTCGTATTTTTTAATTCTATGAATTTTATATCACACAACTTTAAAATTTGAGAGTACAAAAAAGGCGGGATAAAAATGAAACCTAAATACAAAAAAATCTTCAGTTACTTAAATTAAGACTCTTATCAATTCTATAATATTTTGTTGACTATGCAATATTTTTTCATTGATAAATTTTGTGAATGGTAAAAAAATAAACAGTTAAAGTTTGTAATTAAATTTAGTCAATACTCATTAATTGATGAATTTTCTGATAATTCAATATAATAAAGTTATTAGTTAGTGTATTAAAATAATTAATAAATTAAAGGTAGAATTTTTATTTCTTTCGGGTATGAGTATCTTATTGATAGGTCAAAAAGCTCACCTTAATGATAATGCCAACTAAACCACTGATGATACGTTAATATGCTATTAAAGTATCACGCTGTCACCTAAAACAAGACATTTTTCTCTATTTATTTATTTATTTATTTTCTGCACAGATACCCTTCTATTTTGTTGTTATCTGCCATCTTTGTTGCTGAGTCAGTTACTTGGTGAATATCCGTTCAATTAACTTTTCTTTTTTTCTGGCCAAAAAGAAAAAGTTTTCTTTTTTCCTTGTTTTGCACTGCTTCATTTATTATTTTTTAATTATTATTATTAAAAAATAAAAATATGAAAATTATTTGTATTTATAACTTTTTTTTATCTTATGTATCAAATGAGACTTAACTAAGTGCATTATTGTACGATGACAATCAAGGTCTTCATGATTAGATCACATTTAGTGATTTTGCATTTATCACTTTGACATTCTTCACTGCAATTACAACAATGATTATGAGAGGAGTTTTTAATATAATATCAATAGCTGGGGAAAGCCGTTTCTTGTCACATAATCATCTCAAAAAAAAATTTGGTATATTAAGAATAAAATAATGGAATAAATATTTATGAGTGGCTCTAAAAAAATAAATAAATAATCCTCGTAATCCCGCCTTAGTGGTAGCCGTTAAATTTTTGGTAGGATAGGAGTGAGAGACGATGCTAGTTGGCATATGATTTTGGCGCTGGACGAATTTGAAAGGATTGTAATCCCGTGTTATCCGAAATGAACCTCACGTAAAACGCACCGTCCGATCCGAATCTGGAAGAAGTATGTGAATGCATGGGAGTGTGGGACAATTTTGTGCGTAAGCATGGAGCTGTATTCTCAACACGCACATCCAAACATGGCAAATTTAATATCCCATCACACATGTACCTGTTGCCTTACACTTCGGGGCACATTTAACCAAAGACGTTATGTACCTTTGTTGGGCCTTTCCCATCAAACTTTTCCTCCTAATTTTCACCCCCATTTATTTCGGGATGAGTTTGTTATATTGTTATTATATTATATGATATCAAAAATTATGATATGACACCTCATTTGATAACATGGAGTAAAGGAAATGAAAAAAAGAATTTTTTCCTTTCACATTTATATGATAGGTAGATATTATCTAAATATTAAAAAAAATACAAAATCTATTTCTTTTAAATAAGTATGTGAATAAAGAATAATTATTGTGCATAATTTATATGAAGTCTATTTATACATTGTTATTATTACTTTTTAATTATCTTTTAAAGTAAAAATATAAGAGTTATTTTTTTTTTCATTTCAACATTATTTTTTTAACTAAACATATAAATAAAATAATGTTTTTACATTCTTTTCTATATTATATCAAACATAATAATTCTATTTTATTTATATTTTCATTCTTTTTCCTTTTTTTTTATATCTGACAATTCTATATATTATGATCATCTTTAAAATATTTGTGTTTTGTATGACAATTAGTGATATTTTATATCTCAATAATGAAAAATACAAATGTTCAATTGCATATATTGATAAATGCTGCTTGTTTCTTGAATTTTTAGATACACCCTTTCTAAGTTTAAATTAATTACATCTTATAAATTTTTATTATTTGTGAATAGAAATATAACTACAAATTGAAAATTTCTAAAATTTATTTGTAATTCATCAAATAACACTTTTTTTGGTCTATCATGTGATATGAAAGTAATTACCTTAGATGTCATTCTGTTACCCCGGAACAATATACTAAACACTATGATCCAATATTAATTTTTAAGATAGCATGATATGTGAGATGATAAGGTTAAAATCATAGTATTCCAAATTCTTTTTAACTGATAACAATGAGAGGTTAGTGGTTAGATTAATGGTAGTAATGCGTGATTTAAGTGTATTATTATATCTTAATTTTATTAATTTTAAAAGCTATATTATAATTTTATTTGTTCATTTCTTTGTTTTGGCATACACGATTTTTGTATTTGATCAGATGAAATAATAAATAATTAAAATATATGTAATTCAGACATCATGAACTCATAGGTAAGGTCTACTGATTTAGTTAAAAAGAGATTAAATTAGGCTACTGAAATGCAATTTATTTTTATTTCTTTATCAATGTGCGGTACACGCAATCAAAAAAACAATTTTATCATTGAATTAATTTACGCTTCACTACTTGAAAGCAATATATGTAAAATTGGATGTTGTCACCTAAAAAAAAATGTACGTAGTTTTTATTGAAGTCACGAGAAACGATTTAATTATAGAGAATCAAGTAACAAGTATTAAGCCTAATTCCCCCTGTTTAAAATAAAAAAATATAGTTCTTATTGTAATTCAACTAAAGACTCTATAGTACTTAATATGGATCATTAACCCTGTATATGTAGTCACAAGAGGTGTGGGTAATATTTTATTATTATTATTATGGTCAGGATTATTTTTTACTTTGTTTTGATTATTCTCTTATTAGGAGATTTTAGGGTTTATTATTGGACATCAACCTAATATATTTGAGATTTTTCAAAAAATAATTAAATTTAAATTGTTGAAGGAAGATTTCTATTTTTTTAACAATTGAGTTAATTAGATTGTTCAAGTCAAGTATAAGTAGGAATAGAAAGAAATCTCACATTAAATAAAACTGAAATAGAAAAAATGTATATGAATTAAAAAGACCTATAAATTTAATACTTTAAAATTTTGAAGTAAGAATTTTCTCTCATTGTGATGCCAACACGAGAGAGTCTAGTTGGTTTAAAATAATTTTTTTTCCTTTTCAAGGTCCCAAAATGTAAGTACGAAGATAAAAATTATAATTGTAAAGTCAAAAATTTTAATTATAGAAAAAAATTATATTTTAAACGTTTTAATTGTACTGTACAGTTTATACTTTTAAAATGTAATTTTTCTTTATGCTTAAATTTTTGATTTCATAGTTATAAATTTTACTTTCATAATTACATTTTGTAACCTTAACAAAAATTAAAAGCCTATTTTAGGTCAACTGAATCCCTCCCTTCTATAGCGCTACAAGGGGAGAGAATTTTTACTCAATGTTATAAGCTAAGAGATAGTGCCAAGTTTATAACAAATATAAGTAATTTAAATAAGGAGTCTTTAACTTTAAATCATTAGAATGTCCTGTAAAAGAAGAAAAAGGAAAATGGAGCCATTTTTATGTATGGTGGATTTGCAAACTCCAGATGATGATAATGTGTGGCTCTGCGTTATACATTCCCCCCAAAAGATTCACCTGTCTCTTTTCAAAGGGGTCCCCTCCCCTTCGTAAAGGCAGGTGGTCCCAAACACAAAAGAAATAGGTGTTAGTCACATGACTCATGTCACCCACATTAACGGACCAAGTTAAAAAAAATAAAGAAAAAAAAGAAGGAAAAGAAGTGATGCAAATTAACAAAGGAGAGAGGTTTGTGGTATATTCTGCAGTGTCCCACATTCTTTGTGTGAGGTGAAGTTAATGCGAAATGATAGTGTCGACTACTGAGTAACAAGAACAATGGTACTTGTCCCTGTCTGCCACGTCCCCCATGATTCCCCTCCGTGGCAAAGTTTCCTTTCTTCATTCCCACCAAGTAATAACCACAAACCCTTTTGGTCTCTGCCACAGATCACAGGTTGTACTAAATTATTTAAATTTCTCATCTTAAATATAATAATTTTATAAGTACTAAAGTAATGAGATGAAACTATATTTTATACTACTAAACGAGCTCTTAATCATAAAATATTTTCAAAAAAAGCATTTTCATAAAATTTGAACTTAAATAAAAATATTAAATTTTAATTAAAATTAATTCTTTTCTTGCCTCAATAATTTTTATGGATCTACATCAAGTTAGAATGAAAATGCAGATATAAGGGGTCATGTGGCCCCTTGCAATTCAATTTAATTAGAATTTAGCTTTTTTTTTAGTCTTAAGTTTAAAGAGGTATTTTCTTATATTTTAAAATTTATGAACTTATTTTATAATTAGACCTTAATTTAATAAATAAGATATAATTTTCTCAAGAAATAGTATCAATCAATTAATAAGATTAAATTTTCGAAAGTATAAGGTTTTCATAATTTCAAATTATATGATATATCATTTAACATAACATCATCTTAAATGATATTAATTAGATGTTTTAGATATCAGTGTATCAAATACATGTACTCAGATATCCCTTGACATCCAAGATAATAATATAAAGATTACGGCGTATCAAACGTTTGGGTGATAATAAAAATTTCTTAACAAGATTCAATTTATGTCCATGAAAAAAGCTAAATTCAATTTTTTAAAAATAACTAGTTCAATATAATTATGGATAAATACATATAAATACATAATGTACATTTTAATAAGATTTACTTCTAATATATTTACATTTATACATTTATTTATAAATTGAATTAACCAAATAATTTCTCTGTAATATTTACCTATGGTCTTTAATTTGGTTATTTCAAATATTAAGATAGTGAACTTTGATTACTGATTTCTGATCTTGGATTTAGAAATTAAGTGAATTAGAGGGGTGTCAGAGATTGTGAATTAACAATAAAATATGTAACAGTTGACCAGAAAGAATATTTTAATTAAAGTAGTGGTTTTGTTGATAACTTGTTAATTCAAAGATGCGGTTAGCTACTTGGAAATGACCAAATGAAGGGCCGAACTGTGTTTTAATATATGAGAGAAGATCAAGGACCAAGAAGCAGTACGCTATTGTCATTTTGTGTAATGACAAACATAATTAATTATTTACGCTATTTTTGCAAGCTCTGTAATTTTACTTCTTTCGTTTTATTTCTTGGAGTGTTTGTTAATTAAGTTTCTTACTTGGCTGTGTTCAAAGGGACATGCATGTCCTTTTCTGGCTTTTTCTTGGTGAATGAATTTCACCTTCTCTAAGGAAAAGAGCTAATAATTAAAAAAAAAAATCTATGATAGTACTCTTTAAAGAGGAATTTTTCACAATTTTAAGATAGTTGAAAACAAAAAATAGTGAATTAATAATTTAATTATTAAAAATAATTTAATTCTCTCAATTTGATCCTCTAATAATAAATTTTCTTAACTTAGTCTTTGAAATATCACTCTCTTTTTAATTTGGTCATTAAAAAAATAAAACATTTTAATTTAATTCCCTTAATATTTTCATTTAATCAAAATGTGGTCTTTTTGAAAAAGCATTTATGAGCTTTTTTTTAATACAAAAATGGTGTCTTTTTTAAAGATATTTTGGTAAGTTTATATCATTAGTCAATAGCTATATAAAATCCTGTTTTTGCCTAATGGATGGACTATTTTGATAAGGAATAAATATTTGAAGGACCAAATTAAAATGTTTTATTTTTAGAGGACCAAATTGAAAGGAGAGTAATCTTTTAAGGATTAAATTAAAAAATTTACATTTTGAAAATCAAATTGAGATGAGAGAGATTTTTAGAGACTAAATCATTAATTTACTGAAAACAAAATTATCATTCCGTTTCTTTTTAAATAAATGATTGTTGATACCTAAAAATATAATTAGAATTGAAATCTACCGCATGCTTTCCCTAAGATTAATTAGAGTATAATGCCTAGATAATTAAATTAAAAAATTAAATGTGTACTGTTTGGATATATATATATATATATATATATTGAATTATAGATAAACTTCGTCATGTATAAAAACTCAATTTAGTATTAAAAATATTTAGCCACGTTTTGGAATGAAAAAACAAAAAAAAATTGTAAACATTCAACATCCTTGATCTTTAAACGAATTTAACATATGAAGAGTAGAGTTGTATATCAAGTAGTCTCTAAGTAGGGTAGAGCGAACCCTTAATGAGAAAGACATAAAAGAGTGAGAGGGATAGAATTAGAGAGAAGCATGCTTGAAAAACATTGAATCAAACTAATTAGTCATGCAAAATTTGGTAGACTAGACATAGTTATGATTTGGTTGATTTTGAAAATTGACTAGGCAAAAAAATTAATCGAAAATCAATCAAATTAGTTAAAAACTATAAACACTAATAAAAATTAAATAGTTTGACATTAAATTGGTCAAAAAATAAATATGATAAGTTTTTTGTTTAAATAAAAATTTTAATATTTTGAGATAGAGATTTATAATATTTATTGGACTCTACCAACTATTTTATATAGATTTGTTATCATATATAAATATTTATCTAATTTTTATATTTTGTAAATATTTATATTTATTTTAAATGTTATTTTACAATATATGTATCTATTTAATTGTAAAATATTATATATATTTAAAAAAATAATTCAACTCTTCTTTAATTATATTGTCAAACTATTAAATCATAAATCATTCTTTATGGAGATTTAACACCCAATCCAATTTTTCAAATGACAGTATTACTTGCGCTGCCAAATCGGTACACATTGGTCATTGGCTAACTTACATAACTAAGTATAACAAATTCCTAATAGATAATAGATATTGTTTGACAAATTAAAACACTAATACACATACATTGGTAAAGAAGCTCTCTTTTAGGTTCGGATTTTCATATTGTGGCATTAATTTTTGTTATTGTTTTAAAGACATCAGTCTAATGTCATTGCACTCTCTAAGAATCTAAATTTAATGCATTATAGTCTCTCTGCCGAAAACAAATACTAGTTCTTTAATTAATGTTGGTGAAGTTCCGAGGTTATTGTTGATTCTTGCGATTTAAAATTTAGTTTACTAAGATTTACAAACCTTTTTGGGATCGTTTCATGGCAATCTATTAAGAATCTCTCTTTAAAAAAGTGTAGCTCTTGTTATTATTATTTTTTATTATGACTGGAGTTTATTATTTATTTGAGAAAGCAACATTTTTCACAGACGCAGATTTATGGGGAATCCGAGCTATCAATTGGGCTATCGCAGTACAGTCCACGTTTAATGTTTGGACTACTGGTTCTTTTTTTGGGTAAAATAAATGGGTACAAGCCCATAAAACGCAGAAGGAAAAAAAGTGAAACTAAAAGTAAAAAAAAACAAAATTAGTACATGGGCTAGTCCTTGAAATATATATGTTTACACTGCAATTCTTTTTAAAGAAAAATGTACAATAAATAAGAAAATTTTATTTTATTTTATATCATGTTTAATGCTTGTCTTTAGGAGAGGTGTGCCATCAAAGATTATGAGCATTGTCAGGCCATGTTAAGTAGAACTACGTATATGTTTACTTTTTAACAAATAAAAAAATGGGTTCATTTTGATTCCTCCTATTGATTATTTTTTTTTTTGGCAAAATGTCATCTATTAATAATTTTTGTTTGGTCCTTATATAAAAGTGAATAAATATTTCTACGTATCTTTTTTCAATTTGACTTAAACCTTCTCATTTTAATTCTCCAAAATAATTTTTCGTGGCCAATAAAGTCTTCCTATTAGCTAAGATAATAATGAGTTCACAGAGTTAATCATGCGGCTTAACAATATACACAAATTTTCATTAAATGACGAGTTGACAACAGTTGGTCTTGAAAAACAAAACAATAAAAATGCAACCAATAAAAAATTATTTCTCTCGTTCTCCGTTGCCTTTCTCTCCGCTGTGTAATTGCTAGTGCCTGCATTTGTATGGTTAAGAAGCCAGGGATGGGTTAGACAAGACGCTTTATCATCTCAAGAAAATAAAATGACATTGATTTGAAATTGTAATTTTGATAACAAAACGCTGAAACTTACTTGTATAAGGATTCTCCAAAGTTTTTCTTTGTAATTTTTTTACAAGTTTTAGAGAGAGTGTAAGTAATACAAAAAAGTAGAAATATATAAGAGGCTTATTTCTTATCTTTTATTCAAAAAGGAATCATTTGAAATTTGGCCCGTAAATTCTCTTGTAAAGTTGGATAAATATAGATTTAAAGTATAAGACTAACCATTGAAAGAGAAAGAAGGTGAATCTACGGCACCTCACACCCTATATTTATTTCTTTTTTATTTTATAAAAATATTTATAATAAAAAACTTTAAATGATTTAAACTTTTTTTAATTAACTCGTTTGATATATAAAAAAGTTAAAAGTAAAAAAAATTAACAGAAAAAATATAATTTTGTAAATAAAAAATGATTTTTTTTCTTTTATTTTTTAAAAATATAAAAATACATATTATTAAATAATTATTACAAAAACATAATTGATATTATTTAAATTTTTTTTTGTTTCACTTTCCCATAGGTTACCAAAGAGATTCATAAACAATTATTAATTTGCAAAATCCTTGTTTGCCTATTTTATTTCATCTAGATATTGCATTCTTTATTTTATTATTATTATTATTTAATAATAACTCACCTTCAATAAAAAAAATTTTTTTTACAAGTTTGACTTTAGAGATAAATATAAGTCAAGTTGAGTTGAGTTTTAATCTAACTCGATTTCTAATCCAATTTTAAATGAATTTTAAAATTGAAATCTAGTGTTTGAACTTGTCTTAAACTTGACTAAGCTCAATAAAGAATTAGACAGCCCGATTTAGTCTGCTTGATTTTTTTTTTTATGTTTTTAAAATTTATTGCAAAAATTATAAAATAATCTTAAAAAAAGATTTTTATATAAGTCGTTATAAAATTATATTTTATTTTTAAAAAATTAAAATTTTTATATAATTTTTTTTAATTTAAATATAGGGTTGAGCCAAGTCAATATAGTTCTTAAGGCTAGTTCAAACTAATTTTATGACCCGTTTAACTATTTTTTTTTTAGGTACTCAATCCAACTTAGGTCGAATTAACTAGGTAGAACTGTACATATTGAATTACTAGGTCTAGTGTTCACCCCCTGCTTAGCTCACTATCTATTATAGGACTTAGGCCTAAATTTTTTTTTTTTCATTTTAATGGGACTAGCTGTAATTGAAGGCAAATCCCCCATTCGTTGTTAATGGTTGATCATGTTAGGGTCTTTTTTGACCATGACACAATAATAAATGGGAATAAATATATGCTTTCTACACATGATAGGACGTTATTGGCTGTTTAGATTTCGTTTGCTTCTGATTGGTGGGTTGATGATAAATTTATCCGTTGGCCTTCTAGTAAGTGGAATCCAGCATAAGGACTACCTTCATTCAGAGAATCTATACTAGCCCCACTTATTACCAACTGACCAAGAGGATCACTCAGAGAAAATCTATACCTCCCAAGAACAAGAGGATCATTCAGAGAAAATCAAAAAGCGGGAAAGACAAAAGAACGCATGGGAGGGAGAAAGAGAAAACTTCAAATATATGTCATGATAATAGCAATACGCATAACAATTTCTTAGATAGATCCGTACGCTTGTGAAATTGAACCAATTTTGCACAACATCATATTACTTTCCAAAACATAAATATACAACAAATAATTGGAACAATATTAGAGGAAACACGACAACGCAACCTTTAATTAAGTAAGAAGATGGAGACAAGAATATCAGCATAACTCCTTGTTGGCAATTGACTCGAGGTCAATAAGAAATTCCATAAACCTCTCACAATACATACAGCTCTGTGACGACTTTGTTTCATACTCATATAATGCAAAGCTTCCTACAATATCCCATGAGAATCAATAAATTAAATGGCATAGATTCTCACCTCAGATTTGCTCTACTCCTTCGCAATGGAAGAGCAATGGCTGCCTTGGACTCTCCCTGTCCTTCTTCGACGCACAAAGAGCAAATTTTTGGCCTTCTTTTTGCGTAGTTAAATTACTTCATCAATTGTTAAATTTTTACTCAATTTTGTCTTCCAAAAACAATTTTTTAGTTAATTTTTATAATTTTGAATTTTTTAATTTAATCTAATTGTTAAGCTCTTGTTAATTATTATATCCTTAAATGTTACTAACATAATTAATCTTATGTCATCTTGATATTTTACATATCCATAATTTATGTTGAAAAGAAAATAAAAATGCAAATAATGAAATGAAATTAATTTATGTGTAGATGTAAGTCACTGTTAAATGACTATCATGAATTAATTGAATAATGTATATTTAAAATATTAGCAAAATATATAATTAGTTTATTGACAGAATTTAAAATAAAAATTTAATAATATAAACTAAATAAAAATTTTTAGAAGCATAAGAGTTAATTATAAATTTTTAAACTATAAAGATTAAATTAAAAATTAAGTAGAATTATTAAAAAAATAAATTTTTAAGAAGATATATATTAATTTATAATCAATTACTCAAAGTCAAAACTGTTTTGTGACCCTTTTTTTTTCTCAAATTTTACGCTTTACATCATCTTCTTTTATTAATTTTGAATTAACTCTTTTCAAAAAGAAATTAATCGATTAAATTAGCTGCCCTAAACAATAAACTTCAAAACCTGACCTAGAACTAAAATGTGCCGAGTTTTCTTTCAAACGATGACTAGCTTTTGCTAGCTTCGTAATTGGTGGCTGCAGAACAATAACAATAGCTATATAATGCAAAAGAAAAATACAAGCGAGTATATTCAGTTGCTTCTTCTTCAATGAGCCTGTGTTTTCCACTAACTTCGTAATTGGTGGCTCCAGCATAATATAAACGGATATATAATTCGAAAGAAAAATATAAACGATTATATTGAGTTGCTTCTTCTTCGGTGAGTCTCTGTTTCTCCCTTCATAATTGGTGGCTCTAACACAATATCAGTGGCTATATAATTCAAAAGAAAAATATAAAAGGTTTTATAGGGTGCTTCTTCTACAGTGAATTTCCAAGGTGATGGCTCTTGTATCACATACGTCAGAGACTTCTCCCAATAGCAAGAGGATATCCTCTCATAAATGTGACTTTGGATCATCTCCTAGTCGCCGAAGTGTCAGGAAGTTGATACTACAATCCATCCCTTCATTTCCTTCTCGCAACCCTCACCACTAAGGGTAGGCCCTTCTTTCCTCTTGACTTGTATTCGTTGCATTAGAAACTATGTTTTAGCTGTAGGTATATTGAGCTGCATATTGCTTTCTTAATAATAGCTTCCGTCGATTTATCAACAGTTAACACTACACCAAAAAGGACTTTTAATGGCCATTACTTTGCACATTAATGGCAATAATAATTGCCGCAAAAACTTTTATCGGCAATTAATCATTTGCCGGTGTATCCAGGGTCGGTAAAAGTTTTAGTGGCAATTATAATAATAGCTGGTAAAAACCTATTCAATTGCCATTAAAAGTTGAGGGCTTTTAGTGGCAATTATATAGTAGCAAATGTTATGGCCACTAAAAAATATTCTATAATTAGTTAATGTTAATTTTTAATGGCATTTTTTATTGTCGGTAAAAATAATAGATTATAGCAACAATTCTTTTCTAGCAATTGTTATTGCCATTACAACTAATTTCATAATTAACTAATGTTGACATTTAAAAACCTTTTTTATTGCCGATAAAAATAGACTTATAGTAACAATTATATGCAAGTAAATATTATGATCAATAAAATTGATTCCATCTCTGACTAATTAACATTTAATCACATTTTTAAGTAAAAGAGACTTATAACCACAATTATATGCTAACATTGTTATGATTACTAAAACTAATTTTACAATTGACTATTTGTATTTGTATTTGTCCTAAAAAATAATTTAATAATTCTAATAAAAAAATATTATAACTCATTCTATAAAAATAAATTTCATTAACTTAACAATTGAAAGAACAACTACTTATCATTAATTTCATATATGTTTAATAACAAAATATAAAAAAGTACACCATAAGCCTACTAACTAAATAATGTCATCAAATATTAAAAAGTACATCATAAGACATCAGACATGATCAATTTTTCAAATCTTGAGCTTCATCATAAAGAGCTATTTTGCAGCAAATTGAAAATTACAGTATATGACCTGAAATGAAAAAAATGAAAAAAATGTTAGTAATAAAAAAAATACAAAATATGTTCAAAATCAATCAACAAAATTCCATTTTAAATAACAAACAAAATCAATTACAATTGCATTAACATATTCAAATACAAATACAATACCATGGTTGGTTGTAGTAGTTTTCTCAATGTAAGGAAGTTGAGATGGCATCTATGGTCTTTGTGTTACTCTTTCATGGCTGCTATTAGTATCAGGGACCTAATAAATATTAAAATGTAAAATAACAATAATTGTCTCATGAGAGCAAATTTTAAGAATTTAAATCTCTAAAAACATTACCTGTCTAGATGAGCTTCCATTTAAATCTTGGGGCATAGATAATTCTATAGGAAAGAATTTACACATAGCTTGTCTCATGAAAGTTAATTCAGCTTTCATCACATTCATTTCTTCAACATGTTTCTCCTTTAAATCCTTTATCTGTTGTTCTAGCCTTTGGACTGTCTCATTAGACACATCATCTATGTCAAAATCTCTTTGAGAAGATCTATTGCCCCACAACAGAGAAGGAGTAGGACCAAGTCCTAAACCACGGACATGACCACTCCTTTCACTTCCCAACACTTGGGAGTACACATCTCCTTCCCAAGCAACACTTCCAGTAGGTAGTTCATTAGATGTTTCAACATTGCTTAACTTTTCTTTTATCATATCCTGAGCACAATTAAAGATGTCCAAATAATGCTTAACATTAACATAAATAGGCAACTACATAAACAACGCATCAACAAACATATTATTCAAACTTTAGAAACTACATAAATAGACTATACTAATGAAGTTCAAGAAGAAAAACAAGGGCACAAGTAGAAATTTTACAATTGTTTTTGCAGACTCTTCATCCAATGGTCTTCCATCTTTACGCTTCTTATGAGTTTCTATAAATATTTCAGCTCGTGTAGGCTCTATCCCATCTTTAGTCTAGTGCAATTAAATTGACAGTAAATAAATTGTTAAGCCAAATATTATTTATAAATGCTATATATAGTAATTAATTTACATGAGAATACCTTTTCATCCATTAAACATGCAATGCTTTTGGATCCTCCTGTGTGAGGCATCTTTTGCTTTGCCCTATTGATTCTATTTGCTTGGCTACGCTTCTGTCATTAAAAACAATTACAAAGTTAAGATAATTTATTTATAAAAACTAAAGAAAAACAATGTCAGCCTTCTATAAAATAAAAAAACAATATAACCACTATAAGTGTGTATGTGTGTTTAATTTTGTTAAGGTTATCAACATTGATACCTTTGCTTTATCAGAAAACCAGTAAGAAACAAGGCCAGTCCACTGGTCTCTTGGTATACGATCAGGTCTATTTTTTAGTAAGGCATCTTTGGTCTTATACTTTATCAAATACATATTCTTCAAATCACATTTGTAATCTTTCCATTTCTTCCCTAGTGATTTTTTGACAAATTCTTCACCACGTGTTGGAATTGAAAACTTCTTCTGCAAAAAACATAAACAACAATTACAAGCTCAAACTTCATAGATGGCAAAAAACACACAATTATATTAACAATTATCATACCTTCACAAATTCCACTAATTTCTTCTTCTCATCTTGGGGAAATATTCTCCAATCATTTATGTTTAAAGGTGTTAGTTCTGGAGTTCTAGCTACAATGCCGACAAAGCTGGCAAGCTTTCGACCCTCTTTTCCGATGGCTTGATTACGACGATTGAATTGCACAGCAACTGTCTTTCCTGGAGGCAAACTCCATATATCTTTTAACAACGTAGGTCCACGAACCTTCCTTTCCACCAATGACCCTAATATGAAAATATTTAAATGTCATGATTTAGTGTCTAACAAATTTAAAAACTTGAAAGCAATTGTTTGTTTCAACAATGTTACCTGATTCATCATTTTGCTCATCGTTAGTACTAGTAGTATTGTTCCCTTCATCATTAGTTTCAAGTGTTTGGGCTTGCATTAATTGCTCTATATAAGGCCGCATTTCTTCATCATGGCGTTGTTCAGTGACAAACCTAAGGCTATTTTTTCTAGTCATGATAATATGTCAATTTTCTTCTTGCAACATTGTAAAACAAAAGTGTTATACAATTAAATAAGGAAATTAACATGTTTTCACTATTAATGAATGAAAATGCAATTATAAGAAATATAAAAGCTGACCAAAAAAACAAAAATTCTTTAGATATTACCTATCTTATTCAGAATCATTATTGTACTCATTGCCATTTCCTCCATCATTTAAAAGAGGGTTGGAAGTTTGGGTCAAATCAATAACTATCCCATCAATGCCACTTCTTACCCACTCGTTATTATCATGTTCTAAATCACAAATATTTTCTAAGCACCTCAAGTCAGTAGGCTCATATTGTGTTAATGACTTTTCCACTCCCATATCAAAAATTTCACGAGGCTTAATTGGCCTCGGGATAAACCATGCATGATTTTGAGGATCTTGCACAAATATCACTTGTTGTGCTTGGTCTGCAAACACAAAAGGTTCATGACTTTCTCGATCACCAGAGTGTATTAAGTGTTTGAAGTTCACAAGTGTGAAACCTAATTCATCTACCTTAACTCCTTTACCTTGGGTTACATCAACCCAATCACATTTAAATAAGATAACTTTAAATTCTTCAAAATAATTTAACTCGACAATATCGTTCAATCTGCCATAGTAGATGATATTTGCTGACTTAGGAGCATTGTCACTTGTACTTGCATAGCTCGTTATTTTTGAAACAACCATAAGACCACTATTTTGCGTCTCCATGAACTCTTCATATTGTTTTGTTCGAAATCGATACCCATTATTGACATCAAAAGCTTTGAATCTTCTTGCAATATAACTTGGCCCTTGTGCAAGAGCTTTTAGATCATTTTGGATATCATGTGTGGGGTCCAACTCCTTAACCTGACCAATTAGTAATATAAGTACCAAGTTTTCAACTTAAAGTAAATAATGACTAGATCATAATACTTACTTGCTCCTTTAACCATTCATGGAATGTATCAAAATGCAAGCGATCAAGCTGATGTTGTGTAAGACGACGCTTACGATGTGATCTCTTAATCTCAGCAATATGTTCACTACATATATAACTCACATATATCACTATAATTATCGTATACAATTAAATATAATCAATAACATAGAGATAACCCCTTACTATTTATAATTTTCAAGCACATCAGATTCACAATTGAACAACACATATCGATGAGCTTGCAAATATGTTTTCTTATCCATCATGAATGCTTCTATTTTGCCATATGGTTGCCCAATAGTAGGGAAAAGACATCCTTCTTTATCTATGTAATGATTAATCTCATTTTCATGTTTTCTTGACCAATAAGACCTTGAATCTCCACCCTCCATATATCTTGAGCAAAATGTCAAACATTCATTTGCAAGATATGCTTCTGCTATTGAACCTTCTGGGCATGCACGATTACGAACATATGATTTTAAAGTAGATAAGTACCTGCAGTATAGATAAATGTTAACAATATACTATTTTTGTAATTAAGTACAACTTATGATATATAATGAACTTTGATTATTCTCACCTCTCAATTGGGTACATCCAACGATAATGTACAGGGCCTGCAATTTTAGCCTCAGTTGCCAAGTGTATAACCAAATGTATCATGATTGTAAAAAATGATGGAAGGAAGAATTTCTCCAGATGACATAAGGTTAGTGCTATTTTTTCTTCAAGTAACTCCAACTCCTCCACTTTAAGCACTTTACTACAAAGCACCCGAAAGAATGTGCATAGTTCAATTAAAATAGTACTCACCTTTAAGTCTGTTGTCCCTCGCAATGCAAGAGGAAGAAGTTCTTGCATTATAACATGACAATCATGAGTTTTCAATCCAGATATTTTTCGTTTACGAATGCAACGTGAGATATTAGATGCATAGCCTTGTGGAAATTTAGCATTTTCTAAAACTTCATAGAAGAATTTCTTTTCTTCTGAGGACATTGTGAAATAAGTAGGGGGGAGATATGTCCTCCCATTAGCTCGTTGTTGAGGCCATAAGTCTGGTCTTATGTTCATCTCCATCAAGTCTAAACGAGCTTCTATGTTGTCTTTTTCTTTTTTACCAAGACTCAACAATGTGTAAATCACGTTATCGCACACATTTTTTTCTATATGCATCACATCAAGGTTATGACGTACTAGGTTGTACTCCCAATAAGGTAGATTAAAAAAAATACTCCTTTTTTTCCATGTGTTTTTCATCACCCCACTAATCTCTTTACCAAACTTACCAAAAGTGAACTTTATGTTTTTAACTTGATTTAGAACCAATGAACCAGATATTGGACAAGGTGCAGGACCAAATTCCTTTGTCCCATCAAATGACTTTGCATCATTTCGATATTTATGCCCTGGCTTTAAGAAACGTCGATGACCCATGTAACAAAAATTTTTTCCATGTTTGAGCCTTCTAGATCTGGTGCTTATATTACAAGAAGGGCATGCAAATTGACCATAAGTGCACCATCCGGATAAAGTACCATATGCTGGAAAATCATTTATAGTCCACATGAGAGCTGCTTGCATATGAAATGTCTCTTTAGTATAGGCATCATAAGTTTCCAACCCTACATCCCATAATTCCTTCAACTCTTCTATTAAAGGTTCTAGGAAAATATCAATGTTATTTCCAGGCCCTTTTGGTCCAGGAATGAGCAAGGATAGAATGAAAAATTCTTGCTTCATGCACAACCATGGCGGAAGATTATATAGCATTAAAATCACTGGCCATGTACTATAAACACTTTGCATTGTGCCATATGGATTAAAGCCATCTGTAGCTAATCCTAAGCGAACATTGCGAGGATCTTTAGCAAATTTTGGATGGTAAGTGTCAAAACTTCTCCATGCCTCAGAATCTGCAGGATGTCTCAAAATTCCATCTTTATTGCGTTCTTCATGATGCCACCTCATCAGTTTAGAAGTTTTTGATGACATAAATAATCTTTGCAGCCTTGGTTTCAAAGGAAAATACCTTAAAACCTTGGCTGGAATTTTTTTTTGCTTTCTCTTATCTATACTTGAATTTGTGGTTTGTAAACCTTTTTTATTAGTTTTCCATCTAGAAGCCCCACAAATTGAGCATTCATCATCATTCACCCCTTCTTTTCTAAAAAGCATGCAATCATTGGGACAAGAATGAATTTTTTCATATTTTAAGCCCAATCCCTCAATTATCTTTTTGGTCTCATAGTAAGAAGGAGGTAACTTTTCCCCCTTAGGTAATGCATCCTTCAATAGCCCAAGCAAAGCATTAAAAGACTCATTTGTCCATTTGAACGACCGTTTTATATGGTAAAGATGCAACAAAAATGAAAGTTTACTAAATTTCTCGCATCCAGGGTATAATTCTTCATCTGCATCTTTCATTAGTTGTTCAAACTTCTCTACCTCAGGATGAGATTGATTTTGTGATGGTTGAGGACTATTTTCTTCTAAGTTTGGCTCTACCTCATCCCTTTCACTAGTATTATTATCCATGAATTTTATAGAGCCTCCAAAAGCATCATGTATCATTCCTACCATATCATCGCCACCCTTAGCAACTTCTGTGCAAATAGTTTCTTCAATACAATTTAATTCATCAATCGACTCCCCATGACAAAACCAAGTATCATATGATGGTATGATGCCATTAACCACAAGATGATCATATGCTGTATCCCGATTTACTTTATAGTGTAGCACACATTCTTTACAAGGACATGGAATTGTTTCTCCATCTTGTTTTTCACTAAAGGCATATTGTAGAAACTTATTAACTCCATCCAAATATTCTTTGCTAACTCTATCACAGTCCATCCATCTTCTTCTTCTAGGAACATCCATGACAAGAAATCTTTCCTCTTCTAACTGACATAAAAATAATGATTTAAAATAGTTTCATCTTACATTTTATTTTATTGTAATACATTTTTATTTTAAGAGAAACAAAATGTAAAATGAAAATAAACCTTCAACTTCCAATAGTTTAATCTTACATTTTTCTTTCTTTAAACTAAAAAATATATATCATAATTAAAAAAAATAGATAGTTAGGATTGCCAAAATAAAAATAATAGATCTAAATATATTCAATTTAGTAGCATGTTATGCTTCTAACATATTGCTCAAACTAAACAGTAGATAATTTCTATGATGTTAAAGGTTACTTTATATAATAAATATTTCTCTCTCTAAATTGTTTGAATTAGTTATTAGTATCAATGTTTCTCATTCAATCTAGTCATAGCCTACAAACATTGTGTTATTATGCTACTTATTAGTCTTTGAATTTAATTTAAAATTTTAAAATAAATAAAGTTAGATAACATGTATTATCTATGCATACAAATTAAACAAAGAAACCTTCTAACCATATTAAACAATTCTCTTTAATAACTACTTAATGAATTCATATTCATCCTGATTATGTGCTCCACTATAAGAGAGAAAAAATATATATAATAAATCACATAA
Source organism: Erythrophleum ivorense (assembly GCA_026724425.1). Taxonomy (NCBI): domain Eukaryota; kingdom Viridiplantae; phylum Streptophyta; class Magnoliopsida; order Fabales; family Fabaceae; genus Erythrophleum; species Erythrophleum ivorense. Next base: position 44,909,865 of record JAIUCV010000005.1, read on the forward strand.
TGACATATAGATAACTAACTATAAGTGTACTTCTAAAAAAACAAATTCTTATCCTCTTTTTAGCTATTATCTTTTTTTTTTCGTTAGTCAATGCCATAGATATATTGTATGTCACTTCCCTTATAATGCTTATGTTAGCACGTCAATTTCTATGTCTTCAAATCTGATTGGGATTAATGAAGCACAATAAGACAAAATTACACCTTTAGCAGCTCACATATATCTATATATATAAATTAATATCTCAAGAAGCTTTTTTTTTTATTATTATAATTTAGCTTTGCTTCCATGTACTGTAGCTTAGACATGTTTGGTGGATAACCTTACAAGTGTCTTTTTCTTATGCTATTTCTTAATGGAAAATACGTAACTTTATTATTGAAAAGTAGGAACCAAGAATATTTTCTATTAGATAAAGTTTAAAGCGAACTTATTCTTTTAAATACTATGAAGGAGTTTTTAAAATTATTTGAAAAAATAATAATTTTGATTAAAGCATAAAATAACTTTAAAATATTTTTACTGTACACAACTACTAAATAATATTCATGTTTCTATATAGAGTTATATACCACAATCATCTATCCAAAGATAAGCTACCAATTATAAGTAGCTTAAAAAGGGTGCTAATAAAGGTCTGGGTTTTCTATTGCTGCCTTTATTTTTGCTTCTGCAGATATTATTTGCTATATTTGCTCTTTTTCTGTTATTATTTTAGGCAGTTATTTTGTTTATCATTTCATAAAAAGCAATGTGTAGATATTAATACTTTATATTTGTTTCAGCAACCAAGACGCTGAACAGGGGTATTTCTGACTTCATAGTGATGGCAGCAGACACTGAGCCACTTGAGATCCTTCTCCATCTTCCTCTACTTGCTAAGGATAAGGTGACTTCACTATAAATGTTCTTCACTTTTTTGCCAACTTTGTTTCTCTTAAACTGCAATGGATGGAGTAATTAGCAGTGTTTATTCATGTGTTCTGGGCCTTCTGGCTATTCTATTCTGCAGTGTTGTGTCGCCAAAATATTTCATTGATTTTGATTGGGAAGGAACTCAACAATACAATATAGATATGTTATTTGTTGACCTTGTTACTCTGGTATAATGATTGGTACGTGTCGTTGCCGTGTATACTCATCTTTTGTCTTTGAACTTCATATGGATTAAATATTTTAATATAAAAATGTTTCGAATTGACAGGAACCTGGATACTATTAATCCTCTTCTCTTGTGAAAGTGGCTTTCCTATGTATTTACATATCTTTCATTACAGCCCTAATTCATGTTTTAGGACATGGAGACTGAAACTACTAAATTAGCCAATGAAGTGCAACGTTACCTGGTCATTCTTTAACTTTGGCAACCAGCAAAGAAAAAACGTTCTAAGCAACAGTAAGGCTCATAGCAAGCAAGAGCAAAGAGCTAACAAGACCTAGCTAAAGGCATTCCAACTAAGACTTGGTTAATAAAGAAAAATATCAAAACTAAGACACTAAGCAAAATCTAGAAGCCAAAGGAGATCTCGGCTTTGCTTAAGCTGCACTGAAGCTTTCAAGAGGAGGGTTTTAAATGAAAGTTTTTACTTTCGTTGTAGTCTCGTGGACAAATTCCGTCGGGTAGGCCTTGTCAAGCTTTCAGCTAGGCTCCATGGCTCTCTTTGTAGCCATACTTAGGAGATCCCGGTCAAGAGAAAAAAAATAAGAAGGCACTGTTAAGCCCTATTCATTTCTTATAAAGATTTGAATCCTTAGACTACTAATATTCATCCCATTCTTAAAATGATAGCTTCTTAAATCTGTAGCTCCCCAGTAGATTGACTACGCCTTAGGCCACGAGGGAAGAGTTTTGAAAAGCTAACTCTTTAACAAATGGGTGGAGAATTCCTAAGAGAGTTTACAGCTATAATGCACATATCGACAAAAGCAGGGGGTCCACAAGAAAACACACATATCAACTACCACACACATATCTGCAACGCACATATCTATTGAATAAGGGCAATGTCACAATGAATATCAATTACCATTTCTAGTTCCTAATTTTGCAATTAAGTACTAATTACGGCTAATTGTTATAACACAGATGGATTCAATAGCATAACATTCAAATGAAAAAGAGGCAAAACAGAACTAATAGGCCAATCTGTATATCAAACTCAAAGTATAAGAAAGAAAAAATGAGCCAATTGTCAAATAAAGCATAAATATTAAATTGATTTTGATGAAGCATTCAGAGTTAAACAAAACAATCAACCCATACAGAGACATAATGAGAGAGAGAGAGAGAGAGAGAGAGAGAAGAGGGAATTCACCGATAAATAGATGCAGAAGCAGAACGCACACACATACGTAGATGGCACAAGCAAAGTTAATTTTGAAGAGCAAAATGCAGACGGCACAGAGGTGGGAATGGGATAGGAATGTAGACGGCACACAGGAGTAGAATATGTATTTCTCACGAAACCTCTAGCAAAATTAGACGGAGAGTGAGCGCTTAGGGTATTTTTCGCGGGATTTAGAAATTAGGGGAAAAGGATATGTAGTTTACCGCGGGAAATTATCCTTTTTTAGGGGCAATTATATTTAATTGCCAGAATATTTATATTAATTAGTGGCTAATGAATATTTGCCAGTAAAATTTTAATTTTTAAAACCTATTACAAGCAATATAGTTTTAGCCATTAATTAATTGCCGGTAAAGTCACTTTTTGGTGTAGTATAATCATTGCCAGGTTTAACCTTATCCATTTCTATCATGTTTTTGGTCTCGGAGAATTGGTCTAGGTGCCTACCGGCGATGTTGAGATCTATGTTAAGTCACAAAAGGTGGGATTTCTGTAATAAATTATCTACAAAACTAACATAGTGTTAACAAATGTCGTCAAAAGATGGTTTTGATCAGTGTTCCTGCATCGAGTTTTAGAGCCCAAGAGAATTTCTTAAAGCGCCTCCACAAATGTGGGAGGGTGCCTAACCAATAACTTTATCTCTTTACTCTGTAAGCACTCCTGGGGAAGTTATCAAGAACTCACAAGAATTTGCTCAAGAACTAAGAACGAGAATAAGCAAATATTTAATCAAATTTTAGGTATTTAGTATTTGAACCTTATTTCAACGGAAAAAAAAAATTAAACTTTTTATACATGCACCTAAATTATCATGTATTCGAAATTCATTGGATAAGTGAAATATTTGAAAATTGAATTAAATTTATCCGTAATACCTTTTAAAATACAATTTAAAAGATATCTTTAAAGTTTTAAACTTTGGTTATTGCTAATTAGTCCAAACAGTATATAATCTTTTCAACAATAGCCGTATTACAATTTCAGTATATGAAGTTTAAAATACAGTAGTTTATTCTTCTAAATTATTACCAAAAAAAAAATGAAAATATTTTATATTTGTTAAAATTAACATCTAAAATTATGGGGTTGTAAGGTGATGCCTTATGGCTATTTTATTGACATGCTATTTAACGAGATTGGCATTGGACGAGAGGGACATTGGGAATTTTAGATGTTAGTTTTAATTTATATGTATTTTTTTTTTTTGATAATTTAAATGAAAAGGATACTACATTTTCAAAATTTTATACTAAAAAGTGTAAATAGACAATAATTTAGAGAAATTATATATAATTTATCTATTATTTGACTACAAGGAATCATATTTGCCCATTAATATTGGGCGAATGTTCAAAAGCTAAATTTCATTTGTCCAATTCGATTAATCTAAATTTTATATTTGATTAATATTTTTATCATGGGATGTAATTTTTATTAATCCAATTATTGAATTAAAAGTAATTACTATGTTGATCTTCCATGTCAATTGATCTTTTCTATATATATTACATTTAAAGTTTTATCATGAATATATATATATATATATTTCATAAACTAATGTTAATTCTTGTAAGTCTATATATAGCTCGAGCTCACTTACCTTCTGACATGAGTTTTGAATTTGACAGCAATAGATTTTGTGGTTTTACAATTTTGTATACTTTCAGCAAGGTGATCAAGTTTACCCAGGAAGGGAAACTAGGTACTTCAGTTGCAAAAGCAGAAGAAAATGTCCAAACACAAGTATTTCAACGAGAGAAATGTCTCTTAATCGACATCTCAAAATGGCAGTGATCAATATAATTCTCTAATGGTTAAAAAAAAAAAAGCTCACCATTCAATAATATAATTGCTAAGGTTTTTAGTTGATATTATTTTGACATAATCAAAGCGTCAGATCACAGATAACATTAGCTATTGCATTTTCTAAAGAAGCTGCACATGAGCAAGGTTTATAACAAGGTAGAGTGGGACTTCTTAAAAGCTCGGTTTCATAAAATTATGATTTGTGTTCACATCCTTAATTACTTTTAGATTAATGATGAGTGGCGTTGAAATTTTTGCTGAGGGATTCTTTTCCTGTTTGTCCGAGTCTCAATATGACTTCTTTCAAATAAAATAAATTTGTAAGGTAATTAATAATAATAATACTTTCATTAAAAAAGGGTATTACAGTAAATTCAAAGATGTAATTTATAATGTATCCCCAACAATACAATTTTATAAATTAAAAGATTTGTTCCAGACGCAAATTTTCATTAATTTAGAAATTTAATTCTTTTCGTTAATAAAGTTTGAATCAAATTGTTTGTAAATTTGGTTTCAGACAACCCATTCGCTTTTCTGTTCTTAATATATATATATATATATATATATATATATATATATATATATTTTTTTTTTTTTTTTTAATTCTTATGAGTATCTTCACATTATTTCAGTGTAAAACTAATCTCAGTTCGTGATTTCTTCTTAACATTTTCTGCTGGCATTAAACTTTTGAATATTTACGACACATGTTTTTCCCTTTCTAATTTCTCATATTTTTAATAGCACTTATTTTTAATTAAAATTGTCATACTCGCGAGGTTAAGCAAACGAGGGTAGACTTGTAACATAGATTTATAATGTAAAATCATAAACATTATTTATCCTTATTAATAATAGCTATTGAAATATATAATTATGCAGTCAAAATACAATATACAACAAAAAAATTATTCAAATTATATTAATTCAAAAGAAATTCATTGATATTCTATAATCCATAATGCTTAACATAAAATTTCTAATAAAATTTATACGTAAATATCTTTAATATGATTTCAATAAAAGTTTTATACAAATTTTATCTCAATTTTTATAAAATTATATTAAAATTTTGTATTTACTATTACAACAACACATTATGGCTTAGTGAAAAAAGGACCTTAGCAAATATTTTCAAGGGCTTAGGTTCAATTTTTTTGGATGCCAATTTTGCCAAAATAAAATTTGTATGGAGGCTTTATAATATAAAGCTTTGCCTATAATGATTGACAACACAAGCGGCCTAATTGGAGAAGCATTGCTACACTTCCTCTAGACCTGTGGTTTGATTCTGCAAACGCCAAGTTTGGCCATTTTTGGGAAAGACAAAAAAAAAATCAAATTCTTTTCAAAAATGTCGAGCCGACCTTAAAATATCAACTAAGGAAACTTGTTGAGTTTTTTTTTTTTGGGCCAAAAAGAAACTTGGCGAATTGACTTGTAAATTTGACACCAACATTTTTTATAGTATATTTAGAAAAATAGTGGGGAATCTTGAAAGTACTTTTACCTATCCACTTTTGTCTAAAACAACATTTTATTGTTTTATTCAAATCATGATTTTAAGAACCAAAATATTTTTATAAACATGCACTTAATTGTCAAGAGTCACTTATGAGGATTTCTTATATTTAACATGCTGCTAAATCATAATGTTGCGATGATAGTTTTCTATCTTGCCTTTCTTTTCGAGGGTTCTCCTAAATAATGTTGTTTTAGCCCTCTTTTTGGGTCCTAAGTCTTTTAGCCCAAATAAGCTACAGATTTCGCTGAGTTTGGACCTACAAATTGTTTTTGTCCAACAAAAATGTTACATGTATATGTTCTTATGTAAGCCCAGCAAAAGTTATCTTGTCAGCACAAAAGCCTACATAATTTTTTTCAAGTAAATTACATATATTTTTAAATTTTATTAAAATTACATAGACTTCTCATTTATTTTTTAAAAAATATAAAGTTTTTTTGAGATAAAAAATTATATTATATTTTAGTTTAATTTTAAAATTTTTAAACTAAAATATTTTTCATTAACTATTCTTGTAAATTCTTCATGGAGTGCATTTTATTAAAAAAAAAAGTTAGATTAAAGTATATATTTTTAATATATATATATATATATATATAATTTAAAAATGTATAATTTACTCTTTTCGTTTTGGGTCGAATACTATTTTATTCAATCTTTCATACAAGCCGTCCTGCTCATTAAGCCCAATTCTGCCCTTTTCTTTAAGGTTGGCAGGTCACAGATAGATTAGAAGACTCTGCTTCGCAATACATGATCACCAGACCACGTGTCTATAAATTATAAATAATCTATTTATCGTAAAAAATAAATAATTAACAACTGTACTTACTCATAAATATGACCACAAACATTTGTTGAAGTCTTGAGTCACATTGGTGCACGTGGGACGTGGGGGGTATATTCATAATATAAGGCAAATTTTAAGTCCCAACTTTTGATGCTTGACTTTACAGTCCGAGTATAGTTGAAAATGTAAGCATTATTGTGCTTTAAACTTTTGGGATGCAAAGTTGATGATACAAACTTTTCAGAATCTTTGAGTGGGGAAGAGGAAGATATGTAATATCTGCCATGGCTTGCATTGCAAGGTCACTAGAAAACGAAAACACAATCCCATGATATCTTCTTTTTGAATATATATGTAGGAGGGGGACCATGCTATGGCCTTCCTTTAATTTCCACAACGCCTTCCTACATTTCGAACACAATTTTTTCTTCTGCTTGGTGGGTGTGCAGGTTAGCAGGCGTGACTTTAGAGAGGTAGATAACTTTTATATATATATATATATATATATATATATCATTAGACAAGAATTTTATTTTATTTTATTGTCCCAACTCTCACTTATTTAGTTGCATTTTTATTATTTTTTGGTTAAAAATAAGTTAATGAATAAAACAGTTAATGTTTATCAAATGACAACTAGAATCTATAAGATTATATTTGGTACGACAAAAGAGAATGGTGAGGAAAGAGAGAGGGAGATTAAAAAAAAATGTAAGATGTTGTTTAGTACATTGAAAGATATATTTTTGATGGATCCTGTCCGGTACATTTTGTAGTATTGTTTATTTCATCCAAATTATACAGAAAAGTAATTGTTAAAGATAAAAAGAAAAAAAATATTATTTTGTCCAAAAGAATAGTAATGTTTCATATTAAAAAATTTTAATTTTGATATTATTCTAAACAATCCAAGGTCAAAGAATTTTAACCTGTGGTTCTAAATCATAATTTTTTTATATAGTTAAAATTTTTTATCATTACATCCTTTAAGATAATTTTAAAATTTAAAATTTTTTAATATAAAATTATAAATATTTTTAATTTAAAATTATCAATTGTATTTTTTGTCTTTTTGTTTTGTTAATTAACAGAAATAAGTCTTTTAATACTTTTTGGCTCTAGGAGTTTTTGGTCATGTATTCACTTTTCTTTTCTATTTCTATATTATTTTCACTCTATCAAATATCAAAATGGAAATATATTTTCATTTCTTTTCATATCATACTAAATGTGATTTTAGGTTACATGATTTTATTATATTCTCCTTTTTATTTCTTTAAAAATATTTTTACACTATCAAATATAATTTAATACTGCCACTTGAGGCTAGCTCAAGTGACAAGAGAAGGTGAGAGTATGGGTAATATTTAGGGTTTGATCTTTCCAATGTACTATCAAAAAAAAAGATATAACCTAATACTAACCATTAAAATTTACAATCTGATTTAATAGTTAAATTTGTGACTATTAAAGATTTTAATAGTTATCTTACCTACATTTTTTATGGATTAGACTTAAACTATGTTTACAAAGGAAAAAGAATAAACTGAAAAGACAAGGAGAGAAACGATAAGTAATAAGTCATTTTATTATTTATGAGTTTAATGATGAAAGGAAAACTCATTAATACAATAAAATGACTTATAAATTATTTTTCTAATATTACTTTATAACTAAAATGTGATTTTATTAAATTTTTAGTCAAAGAGAATATAATTATACTCTAACCATTTGTCCATTCTGTGTTATTCCAAACCTTCCATTTTTGGGAGATAAAAAAGTTTGGATTTTAGATGACAAGGAAAAATCTTTTTTTTTTTACTATTCAATTCCATCCTAAAAAAAATTTTAAACAATGATTTAAGCCATATTAATCATTTCATTCCTAGTCACTCTATCTCTTGTCATCCATCCAAATATATTTTAAATGTAATTACTTATATTTTTAGTATTAAGTTTTTTAATTAAAATATAATAAGTGTATAATTTTTTAATTTAAATATAATAAATGTATAATTAATTAAAAACTACATATTTGTTTGTAAAATTATACATTTATTATATTATTATTAAAAAATCATACATTTGTTATATTTTGATTAAAAAATTTATAACAAAAATATAAAGAATTACATATACATTATTTTCTATTTTTTATTTCATTGATTTTTTTTCTTTAAAATAAATAATGTAATTTAAATAAATGTCATATGATATTTTTATATACAAAAAATCTGATTTACTAGACAAATATTTTAAAATTTTGTTGTCATTTTCTATACATTCACAGGTAAAATCTAAAAATGACCTTGTACACACACACACACACACACACACACACACACACACACACACACACACACACACACACACACACACATATATATATATATATATATATATATGTTGAGCTACATAAAAAAATATAAAAAATATGATTCAACTGTAATACAAGCAATAATTAAAGAGAGGGCCAAGAAAGGTCTGGAGGTAGATCACATCATGAAGGTCGGTGTGTTTGTAGCCTCTCACCTGTAAATGCTGTCTTAAAAGCATTGTAGCTTTTGGTAGCCGGTTACATCAAATGGTCCATCTTTGTCTATGCCTTCTCAGCTAAAGACATACTAATAGTCATTGAGGAAGCAATGTTTGTAACCATTAATTACATATGTAATGTGTTCTTAACCTCCTGCTTAATTAGCAACATGGCCCTTAATTATCACAAAATAACATGTGACAACATTACATAAGTTAGATGTAAAATATAATTTCACAAAAAAAAAGTTTTGGAATTTCTTTTCTTGTTTATTTTCTTCACTTTACATCCAATCTTCAAAGACAGTCTGATTTTTAATATATATTTAAATGAACAAAATTGCTGCAATAACTTTTCATAGTCTTCTTAGGAAAGGAAAGACATCTTAGAACTACTGCTTAAAGGAAGTTCCTTGCGATGCAACAGTATTCATGATAATACCCTCCCAACCCAATATCTTTTTATGAAAGCAAAGACTCATGTTGTTCTCTATAGTGTCACAATTTTAACAATTTAATGGTACTTTCTCTCGAAATTTATGCCATAAAGGTATAATTCCACTCTCACACCCACATATATATACACGTATATGTAAGAGTGAATTACATATACAAATCTTTTATTTTTAATTTTTAGTGAAAGTTTATGTATATTTTAAAAATTAAAAAATTATATATAATTCTTTATACCTTGTCATCAAACACACAAATTTATAAATCTTTAATAATAACATAATAAGTGTATGATTTTTGTAAATAACTATATAGTTTTTTAATTATATTATATATTTATCATATTATTATTAAAAAATTACACATTTATTATATTTTAATTAAAGAATTTGATCATACTGGTATAATGAACAGCATCTAATTTTAGTTCTTTGAAAATTTATATATTTTACTTTGTTTTAGAAAGGATTTATATAATTTACTCTAATATAACTAATCAGTACATAAGTGTTGGAGTAACCATTTTTTTCCTCCCCTTAAAAAATTTTATTCTTCACCATAAAAGATCTAATTAATAAAATTATAGTTCTACTGGTGAAGAGAAAATATATTCTTTTTTTTTTTCTTAAGAAAAACAAAAGTGACTCCAATACTTGCCAATAAAATTCATTGTAAGAAATTTTTGAAGTTTATGGGTATTGATCACTTTATATATGAAATCATTGTATAATGTATATAGTTTAGAATTTCCTTTCAAAGTGACATCATGTTATTTTTTTTAGGTCTTAGATACATTGTCAATTTTTTATGGACAATTACATTTTTTTAATATCTAACACTTATATTTAATTAGTTCATGTGCATATAATTATAATAGATAGCTCATGGTCAGATAGGAATTACCAATCACCACGTTAGGCGTTTGCAAAAATAAGAATTAAAAAAAAAAAAACAGAACAAAAGAACAAAGTAGACTTCATCTCAACAGGTTTGGAGATGGACATTTTAAGATTTTAATGGGGTGAAATGAAAAATAAGATGTTAATTTTACAATTTTTAAATTTAAAGGATTAATTTAAAATTTTAAATAAAGTTAAAGATTATAATATTAATTTAGATCCCATTTGGTTGATCGAAAAATTTTGGATAGAATCAAAACGAGAATAATGATAGAAATAGATTTTAATGGAATGGAAGTACGTCATTTATAATTATATTTGGTATAATTTGAAAATAATACAAAAATTGAAAGAAAAATTGAACAAATGAACATAATACCCTTAATATAAAAAAACTAAACTATTTTTTTGTAATTTTTTAAAAAATATTTTTATCAATCTTAATAAAAATAATAAATTTTTTATTTTTATTTTAAATTAAAAAATATTTTAAATTACCAATAATGCAAAAATATTGAAATATTCATTATTATTATTAAAATATTTATTTTTATTTTTAATTCAAAAAATATCATTTGAATTACTAATAATGAGGATAATATTTTGGTCATTTTCTTTCCAATTTTACAAAATGACACATCAATCTATATATTTTTAGATAGAATTTCCATTCTCCCAAATGAGGAAATGGGCATTATCAAGTGAAAGTAGAATATGAGATAATGGTGAAAAGCTTGATATATTCACTGTACAATGTGTCAAATATATACAGGAGAAAGGGAGAGAGAGGGATTTGACTATCATAATTACAATTAAAGAAATTAAATCAAATCCCTAAAGAATAGGAAATAAATCGAATAATCCCTAAATAAAAGGAAACTGAAATGAGGTAAATAGGAAACCCATCAATCAAATTAATTATAATTAATATTCCCCCTCAAACTCAAGATGGGGGAATGAAAATCATCTTGAGTTTGTTCATTAATATCTGAAAACGTCCTGGTTGCTGAGACTTGGTGAAGAGGTCGGCGGGCTGTTCAGATGTTCGAATGGGAAGTAATCGAAGTGTGCCTCGAGTGACATGCTGCCGAGTAAAATGACAGTCAATTTCAATGTGCTTAGTCCATTCATAAAACACATCATTGTGAGTAATTTGCCTGGCACTCTGACTATCACAATAGAGATCAGTAGAAGAGGTTTGTGAAGCTCCCATATCAGCAAGTAACTACCGGAGCCATAAAATCTCAGAAGTAGTATCTACTAGCGCTCGATACTCAGATTCAACACTAGAGCGAGAAGCCAAAGTCTGTTTCTTACTTCTCCATGAGATTAGAGATTCCCCAAGGAATATGCAAAAGCCAGTGGTAGAACGACGATCACTATGGTCACCTCCCCAATCAACATTAGAATAGGCTCGTAAGGTAAGGGAGGAGTTAGCAGAGAAATGTAGGCCATGAGGTAAAGTACCATTAACATACCGAAGAATGCGAAGGACTGCTGCATAGTGGGTGGTCCGAGGAGCGGACATGAACTGGCTAACAATGTGAACAGCGTATGTAATATCTGGACGAGTCACTGTGAGATAGATAAGACTACCAACTAGCTCGCGATAACAAGTGGGGTTTTTCAGCAAAATACCATCAGTAGGTGTGAACTTCGCATTCGGTTCTATGGGAGTGTTTGCAATTTCATCATCAGGAATTTGAGCTCGGAAAATCAAATCGGATGCATACTTAACCTGAGAAAGAGAAATACCATCAACCAGAGGAAGTACTTCTAAGCCAAAGAAATATCTCAAGTTTCCAAGATCTTTCATTTCGAATTGTTGCTTAAGGAAGTCCTGGGGTTCTTGAATTCCTGTGATGTCATCACCAGTAATAATCATATCATCAACATACAAGAGTAGTAGAACAATACCATGATCAGTTTTGCGAAGAAAAAGTGCAGTATCATGAGGACTACACGAAAATCCAAGCTGACTGATAGTGGGCTGAATTTGGCGAACCAAGCTCGAGGAGCTTGTTTGAGGCCGTATAGAGCACGACGAAGGTGGCAGACTTTGTTTCCCGAGTGTGTGTACCCAAGAGGAGGCCTCATATAAACCTCTTCTTCTAGATCACCATTCAAAAAGGCATTCTTGACATCCATTTGACGAAGAAACCACTGTTTAGCAGCAGCAACAGCAAGTAAACTTTGGACTGAAGTGATATGAGTAACTGGAGCAAACGTCTCCTCATAATCGATGCCGTATTCCTGAGTAAACCCTTGTGCCACTAAGCGAGCCTTGTATCGTTCCACAGATCCATTAGAATTAGTTTTTATTTTGTAGACCCATTTGCTTCCTACTAAAGTTTTGTCAAGTGAAAGTTCAACCAAGTCCCAAGTATGCATTTTCTCCGAAGCCTGTAATTCATCTTTCATTGCTTGCTGCCAATGAGGATCACTAGAGGCTTCTTTATAGGATTGTGGTTCATGCAGAGAAAGAATAGTAGAAAAGCAATGATAATCACGAAGATAGGAAGGGAGATGTCTTACTCGAGTTGAACGGGTGGTGGAAGATGAAGGCACATCATGTGTAGGATCTTCAAGAGGGGCAGAGTCATTGGTGGAGGGCAAGTCATTAGACGTATGTGTGACCTAGTCAGAGGATTCAATACCTGTATCACTAGGAAAAAGATCAGCAGAGGGATTTATGAAAAGAGGAGATGAGGTGGGTGGAATAGGGGAAAATTGAGATAGACTGGAAAACATGACATGTTCCCAAAATATAACATGTCGAGAGATACGAATGCGATGAGACAGAGGATCCCAACAATGATATCCTTTATGCTCAGGATCATAACCTAAGAAACAACAAATTTGAGCACGAGCTTGAAGCTTGGTACACTCATGAGGAGGAAGAAGAACAAAACAAGTATAACCAAAAACTTTGAACTCAGTGTAATTGGGAGAAGTACCATAGAGACGTGTAAAAGGAGAGATATTACCGATAACTGAGGATGGAATGCGATTTATAACATGAATAGCTGTGAGAGCTGCCTCTCCCCAGAAATGCTCAGGACAAGAAGAGGAGATAAGAAGTGCTCGCACAGTATCAAGAATGTGGCGGTGTTTGCGCTCTGCCCGACCATTCTGCTGGGAGGTATAAGGGCAAGAGTATTGAAAGAGAGTGCCCTGTGCATCAAGAAAACTAAGAAGTTGGGAGTCATGATATTCCATAGCATTATCTCGCCAGAAAATTTTGATAGTTTTAGAAAACTGAGTGCGAATCATATTTGCAAATTTAATATAAATCGCAGACAATTTGAAACGATTTTTCATCATGTAAATCCAAGTAAAACAAGAATAATCATCAACAAAAATAACAAAATAATGAGATCCTCCCATAGAGGAAGTAGGAGCAGGACCCTAAATATCAGAGTGAATCAAATCAAAAGGTGACTCAAAAATAGAAGTACTTTTATTAAATGACAATGCAGGTTGTTTTGCAATCTGACAAGAAACACACTCTAAAGATTTTTCAATGACATTGCCTAAAAGACCATTCAAAATTAAAGATGACAATTTGTGGACAGAACAATGACCAAGATGATGATGCCATAACTCAAAAGAAACAGCAAGGGAAGCAGCGCATAAGCGAGGTGATGTGGATGGAGGAATAAGCAGGGAATTGAGCTCAAACATACGTCCAATTTTACGTCCCGTTCCAATGATCTATCCCGTCCGAGGATCCTGCACATGACAACCATTAGAAGAAAAGATTACATCATAACCAAGGTTAACTAGTTGACCAACAGAGATAAGATTAAAGGATATGACAGGAACAAAATAAACATCATTAAGGGATAGCGTGGATAAGGAAATAGAACCATGGTGACTAACAGACATCAAGGAACCATCAACAGTATTAATTTGAAGGGTAATAGTGGCAGGCGACTAGGAAGAAAAGATTTTTGACTGACCAGTCATGTGATTATAACAAGCAGAGTCAAAGTACAAAGAAGGGTTACTTGAGAGAGTAGCTAAAGCAGTAGGTGGTAACAGAAATAAAATTTTAAAATTTTTAACTTAACATGCATGCAGATTCTCTGTGCCTCTCCCATTCCATTTTCCCTATCCTCGCCAACCAAGCGGGACTTTAACTTAGTGTTATTTATGGGAATGGACTTATTTAGCTCATATATTTATGGTTTCAACTTTGAAGGTTTTTCTCATTAAACCTTGTTGACCATTGAGACGACTCACGTGGGTGTTGTATCCATATTTTGCTCGTGGAAGAAACTATAACCTCGCCTCTGGATTCTTCTTCTAGCTAGGATAGAGTAACACAAAGCTTGATAGAGTAATTAGGATCTTTTCTTATTTAATATGTTATTATATTAAAAAGAAATAAGGTGAGAATGATATGAAGAAATAAAATCCAATGTGTATAATTTTTTTTATTCACTTTATTTTTTTTAATTTTTTACTAGAATAACATTTTATTTTCAACCAGCAGAAAAGGATATGAATTGTTGAGAATGTGTATGAAATATATATTTTTCACTCATTTTTTTCTCTCAAATTAAAAATTATGTATTTATTTGTAAAATATTATATATATATATATATGCTCATCCAAAAAAAAAAATAACTGATACGTGAGTCTCGTAAAGATCGTTGAACCCACACGTCAAAGTGGCCACACCACTCTAATTACGCATCTAGGCTATGATTTAACTAACATTGTTTTTTTTTTGGGATTTATTATGGCATTTGAATTATTTTATATGTGCCTAGAATAATTTAATCTTTATTTAGGGAGATTAGCTTTGTTAGTAACAAAAAATAATTTTCTTATAAGAATCTTGGTTCGATTTTTTTAAATACTTTGAGAGTATAATGATCGAATTAATATAGATTTATATACAAAATTGTTTACAGAACTTTGAAAAATTAATATTTTCTATTTATTATTTATCAATGCTATTATTTCTTATTAATAAAGAAGATTTATAGAAAATTTTTAATTGTTTGTTTTCTTCAAATTTTTTGAATTATTCTACAAAATAAAAAATGAAAAACTTACAAGACTAAGATGGAGATTGAAGGATGGTGACCACCGACATGACGAAAAATCTCTCTTGATCTGATGGACAATTCACATATACAACAAACAATAATTTTCCTCTTTTTAAATGATTGTCTTTTTCACATTTCTTTTTCCCTTCTAATTAGTTTGATCTCTCTTTATTGTCTTTTATTATACTTTTAAAGATATTTTCTCTCAAGAAATTAATATCTTATAATAAATTTTTCTCTCATAAAATACAAAGTTGATGGCTTTCCATGGTTTGATATGCTTCCTAGTGCTACTATCACCATAAAAAAGAAGATGATAAAACTAATTTGCATTTATATATATATGTATAAGACTCTAATTTCTTGAGAGAAAATATCTTTAAAAATCTAATAAAAGATAATAAAGAAAGACAAAACTAATTAGTAGAGAAAAAGAAATGTGAAAAAGACAATCATTTAAAAAGAGGAACATTATTGTTTGTTGTAGATGTGAATTGTCAACAAGATCAAGAGAGATCTTTCATCATGTATGTGGTCACCATCCTTCAATTTCCTTCTTAGTCTTGTAAGTTTTTCATTTTTTATTTTCTAGAATAATTACAAAAATTTAAAGAAAACATACACACACACACACTCTCTCTCTCTCTCTCTCTCTCTCTCTATATATATATATATATATATATATATGAACACAAATTAGTTTTATCTATTTTTTTTAAGGTGATAGTAGCACTAGGAAGCATTCATGGAAAGGCATCAACTTTGTATTTTATGATTTAAACTGGAACTAACTTATTATAATTTTTTTTGGCTAAAAAATTTATTATAATTTTATTAATACTTGAACCTACTTTAGAGAAACATACTTAAACATGAAAATATTTTACGATTGTTTTGTCAAAAATAATTTATTTTCTAAAAAAAATTCTCTTTTTGTTTATTTCGTTAATTCTATTAAAATTTTGTATTAAACTTGATTATTTCATTTTCATTTTTAATTTATAAAACTAAAAAATTGTTTTTTACTTCAGCCATATGATACCACATTACCCCTAGCCTACCACTGCGCTCATCAATTCCTATAGTAGCTATCATTTTTAATTTTTATTTGTGAGAAAATAAACAGAGTGTTAGAACGAAAAAAGATAAAGTCATTTTCTGTGATCTAACTACTGGTAAAGAGTGTGGGTATTTAATAAGTTAGAACTTTTCTCTTGTACAAATTATATATAGAGGATGGATTTCTATATCAATCAAAATTAATTTTGCATTATCAAATAATATTTTGTAAGATGTATATTTTACCAAAATTTATTGTTAGATTAAAAATTTTAATAATAAATGTTATACTCATAAAATTTTATATCCATCTAATATTAATTTATACTACACTAATATGTTAAAAGAAGTAGAGTACGATATAAAGAGATTTCTAACTACTTAATTACATATTTATTGTTACTTAATTTTTTAAATATTTGATTATATAATTACTTCTAATTTAATAGTCTGATTAATAAAATTACTTCTTCTTCACCAAAAAAAAATTTCACTTCATATTAAATATTAAAGAGTATAATTTTTTAATAATAATATGATAATATTGTATACCTTTTGTAAACAAATATATGATTTTTTAATTAAATTTTATACTTATTATATTTTAATTGAAATATTATATATTTGTCATACTTTGATTAACAAATTTAATAGTAAACTATTAAAAAAAACTGCATCTAAGTTTATTATCCTATATATAACTATAGCATCCAAATATTTTTGGATTAAACTTATGTATATTTTTTTATATTTTTGTTATCAAGTTCTTTAACTAAAATATAATAAATATATAATTTTATAATATTATTATAATAAGTGCATAGTATAATTAGAAAATCATATAACTATATGTAAAAAGTATATATTTGATATATTAAATTAAAAAAAAATTATATGAAAAATATAAAAAAAGTATACATAAAATTTTTTAATATTTTTTACCATTAAAAAAAACCTTGGAGAGATGTTGATCCTAATCATGATTCCACATACGGCGACTGCAACGTTGGCATCACCGCCAAGTGACCCACCACCACAAGAATTTTCTGTGTTCGCTACTGTGAATTATATGTGGTGTGGGACACTTACCCTTTCTGAACAAACACCTTCATTGTCTTAGTCAAATTAATAAAAGGAGATAATATTTTATATTAGTAAATGTGCTTTTAATTTTTAAATAAATATTTTGTGAACAAAATTTTAAATTTACCAGGCTATTATAAAAGAGTGTGCTCTTAAGTCAGGGTGATGGCACTATATTATAGAAAATATCATATTTTTTAGTTATGACATAATAATAATTATTAAATATAAAATAATAGATTTATTACTATAATTATATTAATTAATTACATAAAAATCAAATTAATTTTTTAGAGCTATTAATTATTAAATAAGTCAATATTTTGAATAATTATTGTATCATTATATATATATATATATATAAGTTAGATGGACTCACACTGGTCATAATATATCTATATATCTTTTTTTTTTTCCAAAAAGGTACTCTTTCGTAAATCCCACAAAAAAGCTGAATGCATGGGCAACTCAGCTAGTTTAATTTATGATAGGATCTTAAAGCCAAAGAATTATATATAAATTTGAAGACAAATCTTAGAATCTTGATTTTGTTTAATGCATATTTTTTTAGAAGACAACTCTTCCATGGACGCTACATTTGGCTTTAGCATCTCACCTAATTATACCAATAATTGTCAATATTAAAGTGACTTCAATATATATCTGCATGGTGGAAAGCAATATATATATAACAAAACAAAAAAACTTTGCAATTAAATTACAAAATTTATATGATTTTGATGCAATCCCCCTTCCTTCCTTCCTTCCTTCCTTCCACCAATATGTTGTCGGTTTCAAAACAAAGTGTTTGTCAAAGAGGGAAAATAAAACATGAAATCGCACTCAATGATTGTTTCTATGATTTATTCAACTTTCAATATTACAAGCTTTCAATGATTGTCCTATATCATAGAGCTTGAATATTAAATAAAAAGAATATGACATTAAATTATTAAGAAAGTGATTGA
Organism: Erythrophleum ivorense; assembly: GCA_026724425.1. NCBI lineage: Eukaryota > Viridiplantae > Streptophyta > Magnoliopsida > Fabales > Fabaceae > Erythrophleum > Erythrophleum ivorense. Next base: position 44,928,398 of record JAIUCV010000005.1, read on the forward strand.
AAAAAATAGATTTAAAAATAATATACAAATAGTACTAAAATTATTAAAAGTTTATGAAATTATAAAGCTATCTTAAAAATAATACAAATAAAACAAAAATAACTAATATATGTTTTTCATAGTTGAATTGATCAAGAGCATCTCGATCTTAATTAATTTTTCATAAATCTCTAACTTGTATTCCCCTTTTGATAACCACATATTATCTATTTTCTACAATAATTTATTATTTTTAAGCACTCATATCAAGAAAAAAGCGGATTATTTGCAATTGTGACGAAGACATCACAGTGCATTTAGACTTCTTATTTCTAGCTTTCAAACTTTTTTCCATTATCACTTTTCTCTCCTATTTTGTTTTACTTCCAATTACACACTAAATGCACTCCCCCCTCAAATGCAGAGCATTCTGAAGCTCTCAAGACATAGTATATCTAAACATATTAACATAGATCGTTCAGCATGATAAGCACTTGTCAGTGGCAAACTAATTAAGAGAGTAAATTACTATAAAAGCTGCAATAAAACATTTAATGGGATGCATGCATAATGCCTTAATCAAATTTGAAGGAAGAAGTTTTGTGTATTTTATTACTAAGATTGTTAAATTGGTGAGTTTAAATACATTCATAAAAGAGAGATAAATTTGCATAGTAAAAACTTACATTTGTTAATAATTATGTATAAAATATAATATATAAAAAAATTATTTGAATACAATTCAAATTATACTAATTTTTTTAAAAAAATTATTTATATTCCATAATTCATATTATTTAATATAAAAATTTTGTCAAGTATATATATAAATATCATTTTTGTACCATTCTTTATTGCATTATACTGCATTTAAGGATTTTTTATTTTCTTTAAATTCAATTACATGGTAACTCATCAAATTCAATTCAAAAAATATTGAGTTAATTGATTTTATTTGAGTCAAAAGAGAATTAAATCAAGTTTGTATTGAATTTAAATTTTAAAATGAATTAACATAATTTTTTTAAATAAAAACTTAAATTTGATAAATTTAAAAAGTCAACGAGTTTAATAACAATATTTAAAACTCTTTTTTTATCCGCCTATCAATTCTTAGAAGGTCATTCTAATAGGTTCTTATTCTTCTTTTGGTCCTTGGCGTTTCAAAATTCATTCAATTTAATTCCCTTATTATTGAATCGCTAATTATATTTAATGACATGAGACATTTTCTGTCACAAAACGTAATTAAATATCACTAGATTCCTTATCAAAATTAGTAACAGACAGACTAAAATGGGTTAGTTTTGAAACATAAAAGATCAGACAAAGGATAATGGCTGTTTGATTCGCATGCAAAGGCATTTGGCTTATAGAGTTTGTACAATATTTATTATATATTTATATTTATTATTTTATTTATTAAATTATTATTTTAATTATTAAATCATTTTTTAAAAAATAAAAATAAAAAAATTATTTTTTATCTCATTTAATTTTATCTATTTACCTTTTAAATTTTTTTATAATTACATCTTTCAACCAAAAAGTTTGTTAAGTTTGTTAAGAATCAATTTAAAAATTAATCCTTATCTAAAGGATTAAAATATTTTTTTAAAAATTTATAAGATAAATTATTTTTTCCATCTTTTAAAATATGTTTAAATTATACTTTTTTTGTTTTAAAAAATTACGCTACTTTCTTGTTTAATTACAATAAAAGATAAGTTATAATTATAAATATTTTGATTAAAATATTTTTATATTTATTATTTATATAATATAATAAATAATAAATATATATTTAATCAATTTGAAATAGTTAATTTTAAATTAATAATAAATTAAATTTAAAATTTTTAAAAATAAATAATAAAAAGTAATATTATGTTTAAAAATATTTTAATTATCTTTTCACCTTAATAATATAATACAATTTTCGTAAGACAAAGAAGGATGACATAATTTGAGAAAAACAGTAATCTATGAAAATAATATAAATAGGAAGTGAGAAACACGAGAAAGGGCAGATTAGTCATTATGGCACTTCCTAACTACTTTTCACAATTTCACCCATCTGTTTTTGACGGTAACGATGAAAGACAGCTAAAACCTGAAGAATATGACCGTTTACTGAATATCATAATTAATTAATAAATGCCATTAAAGCACAATCATAATTTTCATCGGCAGATCCCAATTTTTGCTGTTGGGGATTCAAAAGATGCACTCACACGCATTCCCCTTACTTAAGCATACTGTAATGCAATAATTATTTTCCATTCTAAGTCACCAAAATAAGAGAATTATCAAAAGCAGCAAAATCCCGTACTTTTCTGCCCACTATGCGTCGTCCTTTTCACAGTTGATGAGTCAGAGTGTCAGACCCGTCATCTCACAATATAACGTGAAGAACGCATCACAAGGAGAGAGAAGAGGGCGAGCTTGCGTCGCGGAGATTAGATAACAATGGGGTAAAATGGAAGATAAGCAGCTGCTGATGAGAATCCCGTTGAGTTTCCTTACTTTTTGTGGTGTACTTGATGTGGTATAAAGCACGATTCTATTTGCGATATTCTTGATACCCATTTACTGAATTTGATGTAATGATGTTCATTTCAGTGGTAGCTGGATTGCTGATTAGTATCTACCATCTAGCCACTTTGTAAGCTTTTGATCCTCAACTTTCGACAGTTCAGTTTGTGCAGATTTCTTCAATCCCCTTGTTCACGAACAATGCTTTCTGTTCCTTTTAATAAAACTGTCATTTCAGTGCCCGTCGCCGTTTCCATATACTACTCGTTTTTTTTACTCCTTCAAGGTCTGAATGCCATGGTTTACTCGAGTGTAAGAGCCAGCGTCTCAGAACACAGCGTGTAGAACCCATCACAAGGGGAGAGAACAGGGGGTTTGCGTCTGAGAGACAAAGAGATTATGGGGTAAAATGAAAGATAGGGAAGATGAGATCCTATTGCTAGATTTCATACTTTGGGGGTGTGCTTTAAAAAATTTGGACTAAAACACGATTCCTTTTTCAATTTCTTGATACCCATTTGCTAAGTTTGACGGAAGGATATTGCTCTGAGTGGTATCTAGGAGTTGCTGATCAATATCTACCATCTAGCCACTGGGTAGGCTTTTTATCTCCTAACTTTAAACTGATCAGTTTAAGCAAAATTCTTCAATCCCTTTGTTCATGAACAATTCCTTTTTTCCTTTTGAAGCTGCTGTTCCTTGCATTTCAGCTCCAATCGCCGCTTCCTCATACTTCTGTCATCTTCTTTACCTCTTCAAGCTCTAGATGCCATGGTTGATCATTAGGTGTATGTGATTTTTGTTTTTCACCTTAAGGATCTATTTTTTAGATTTTAAGCCTAGAAATTGCGCATGCTAGAGGTTATTCTCGATCAAGTTTGGTGAAATGTATCTTTTGGCTGTCCCCAGATTTTGAGAATTGCTTTAAAGATGTATTTTTTTCACTTTTTCTAGTTCCTCTTTTCTTGACAGTTACTCCTGATTTGGAATTTTAGAAGCCGCTGAAACAAGGCTATGCACTGAGATTCTGGAGCTGAGTCCGATTGGGCAGGTAATACAGCATTGATGTCGAAGTAGTCTCCAACTCTCTCTCAAGTAGTACCGTAGGCAGTAGACTTGGAGTTCTCATATATCTCAATCTATCTTTTCTAGCTATACTCAGTGTACAATCATTTGATATATTAGGTACAAAAAGAAGAGAAAGGGACCCAAAAAGTATCAAAGTAGAACAACACCGGTGGTAGAAAGCCATAAAATAATAGTCTGGCCTGGATCCATTCCCAGGCTTTTGCCATATCAAAACCAGCTGTGCTGTTGTTCTTAGCTGGAGTCATGGCAACTTTGTTCCATTCTGAGTCCAGGCGCTTATATTCTTGGTGGTGGGATAGCCACATTAGCCCACGGAATTCAAAATGGCTTCAGGAAAACCTTACAGGTTTGACATTTTCCTCTATATCTGGATTGTCTACTATTGTTGCAAAGTCTGGTTTTCAGCAAATTTTCTGTCATAATATTAACAGAACCTGTTCTGCAATTCGGTTGAGAACATGCTATAGTGAGTTTACAGTAGCAATCCTTGTAAATTTTCATTTTGGCAAGAATGGAGAATGTGGGATGGGACCACCATAGAAATCTAATACTCCCATGCATACTAACTTACTGCTCAACTTCTTAAGCCAATTTTTATCATAGTTCAATTATTTGTAAAATAAAATTAAAATAAAATTCATAAAAAGAACTTGTCTGCTGCATTTTCTGAATCAGAAGGTCATATCAGTGTGTTATTGGTTGGCTGTGACTTATGGAAATCATTTAGAAGCTTAAAATTGCTAATGAAATTCACGGATTTAATAATCCTCTAAACTTGTTTTGTTCAATAGCAACCATGTATATATATGAAAGAGAAAATGGGAGACTAAACCCCTACTCCAACTTAAACATACAATTATCAAAAATAGGATAACTCTATCTGATAACAACTACTAAACTCTAGAAGATAAATACAACCACAAAATGAAAGATAAAAACGCTACAACTAACTAACAATTAACATTACTTAAAAATAAAAGATAAGGAATAGCCGAAGAAAATAATATCTAACAAACTAAATAATAATAAAAACTAATATTAAAAACCAACTAAACAAACATATGGTCTTTTTCACACGTCTTCTTCATAACCTTCTCCAACACCCCTTCAAGCTAGGTATTCCCAATTTGGAGCTAATCTTCTAGCGGTGCCAATCATCTTCTTCATGATTTTTTTTCTTCTTTTTATCCTTTTTTTTTTCTTTTTCTTTTCATCCTTTTTTTTATAGAAATTGTAATAAAACTATTAATGGGTCTTGCCTAAGCTTTTGAGTTGAGGTGGGTTTTGATGTGGTATTAGAATCTTTATAACCAATTGGTTGAGTTTAATTCGCACAAGCCTCCATTCTTTTGATTAAAATTATTTTAAGGACAAGGTATGGTGAGCCCGTGCTTTGTTTACACGTCAAGCCCAAAATGCTTTCTTGTGAAGGAGTGTGTTAGAAATTATAATAAAATTATTCATTAGGCATCATTTAAGGGCATAAACTTTTGAATTGATGTGATTTTTGACACTTTCCAATCTTCCTTTGATTCCTAATATTTTTTTGTTTAGCACTGAAATTAAGCTTTCTTTCTCAATTTGTCATAGTGCCTACTTAAAATCATCAGTGATTTGAGAGCAAGTAGGGCTGGGCCATCAGCGGCTTAGCTGGAAAGATGAAAAAATATACTTTGATATTGATGCTAAGATGCCAACACAGAATCGTGGAGTTATAAGAAATATATACTACTGTTTTGGATGTTAATCCACATAAAGGAGATTGAGTCTCAAGTTGGATTTGACACTAACTGATCCATTATTAATGAGTATTTTTATTGTTGTTGATTTGAACTATTTTGTCTCAAATAAAAATATTTTTAAGTACAGAAAGTGGAAATCTGGACCAACAATACAAGCAGCTTCTAATACTCCCTTGGCCAAAAAAAAAAAAAAGAACACAGAATGAATCGAAGTAAGTGGATATGAAGAAACACTTGTCATGGAAGACTAATAATCATGTTCAACTGTGTCTCCTAATATTCAATCCCAACATAAAAATGAAGTGGTGAGGAAATGGCATTTGAATGTTGCATTGAATAATTACTTTTGAAGGGGAGGTTGTGTGCTTATGGTGCCAAATCTGAACAAAATACTCCACCTCTTATAGCTGAGGCCACTTCCTTTTGCTTTTTTTGTTTAACTCAGCTCTTATGTGCAGTATTCAATCGATAATAGATGCTAAATAAAATGAGTTTTCTTTGCTGAAATCTATAATTTAGACGGAAATGGGCTCAACTGTTTGTCGGAAGAGAATTTTGATATTGATGGATTCTATATGTTCCAGAAAAAAGGGTTGCCAAAGAGAAGGATAAAATCCAGTTCTTATAATTTGTGAAATATGTGGCCATTTTTATATGACTAAATAAGGAAATAGTAGCAAATTTTGGTCTATGCTTGAGGTGTTCAGTCCAGAAACATGTAGTTGACTTTATTAAGCATTTTACAGACATGGATACCAAAGTAAAAGCAATGATCAAGCTGATTGAAGAGGATGCAGATTCATTTGCAAGGAGGGCAGAAATGTACTATAAAAAGCGCCCAGAACTTATGAAATTGGTTGAGGAGTTCTACCGAGCATACCGAGCGTTAGCGGAAAGGTATGATCATGCAACAGTGGAGTTACGCCAGGCCCACAGAACCATGGCAGAAGCATTTCCCAACCAAGCTCAATACATGCTGGCTGATGATTCACCGTCTGGTTCTTCAGGCCCTGAGGCTGAACCACGCACACCAGAAGTTTCGCATCCAATTCGTGTTTTGGAGCCAGATGACCTACACGATGATGCACTTGGACTTTCTTCAATCCACAATAGTTTGAAAAAGAATGGGGGGACTTCAGAGGAATCTGACTATGGTATAAGCAAAAAGGGTCTGAAGCAGCTGAACGAAATTTTTGGGTTCTCTCAGTTATCAGCTGAAAAACAGAATGTCAAGACCCAGACCCATTCTAATTCTGAGCGTGGAGGGAGAGCAGAAAGTGAAGTGCAAAACTTAAAGAAAGCCCTGGCCAGATTACAATCTGAGAAGGATAGTATCCTTCTGCATTATCATAGAAGTTTGGAGAAGTTATCTGAAATGGAAAGAGAACTTAATAATGCTCAAAAGGATGCTGGAGGCCTTGATGAACGGGCTAGCAAAGCTGAAATTGAAATCAAAATATTGAAGGAGGCCCTTATAGACCTAAAAGCTGAGAGGGATGCTGGTCTAGTTCAGTACAATCAGTGTTTGCAGAGGATAGCTAGCCTGGAGACAATGTTATCTATGGCGCAGCAGGATGCAAAGGGACTTGATGAAAGAGCTGCTAATGCAGAATCTGAAGCTAAAAATCTCAAGCAAGAAATTGCCAGATTGGAGGCTGAGAAGGATGCTAGTCTTCTTCAATATAGGCAATGTCTTGAAAAAACATCTGTTTTGGAAACTAATATATTTCATGCTGAGGAGAATTCCAGAATGCTAAATGAGCAAATTGAAAAAGCGGAAGTGGAAATTGAAGCACTCAGGAAACAGCTTGCTGAACTTAATACGGAGAAAGAAACTGTGGCTATACTGTACAAACAGTGCAAGGAGACAATAGCTAAATTGGAGAGTGAAATTTTGCGTGCCCAAGAAAATTCTGAACGATTGAGTAGAGAAATTGAGATGGGGGCTGAGAAACTAAGGAATTCTGAAAAACATTGTGACATGTTGGAGAGATCAAATCAATCTCTTCAGCTGGAGGCTGATGATCTACTGCAGAAGATTGCTGTAAAAGATCAAGAGCTTTTAGAGAAGCATACTGAGTTGGAGAGGCTTCAGACTCTGATACAGGAAGAACATTCTCGCTTTCTTCAAATTGAAGCCACTTTGCAGACCCTGCAGAAGTTGTACTTCCAATCACAAGAGGAGCAAAGATCTCTTGCTTTAGATCTTAACTATGGGCTTCAGCTACTGAAGGAGTTAGAACTTTCCAAAGAAGGTTTTAAGGAAGAAATGCAACAGATTGTTGCAGAAAACAGGACTCTTCATGAACATAACTTTTCTTCTACTAGGTCATTAAAAAATCAGCAAATGGAAATCTCTAAATTGAAGGAGATTAAAGAGAAACTTGAACGGGAGTTTGCTGTAAAATATGAAGAAAGCAATGCCCTCCAACAGGAAATTCATGAAATAAAGGATGAAATCCAGGGCTTGAATATGAGATATCAGGCTATGCTAGAACAACTAGAGACTGTTGGTTTGGATCCTGAATGTTTTGTAGCAACTGTGAAGGATTTACAAAATGAAAACTCAAAGCTAAAGGAGGTCTGCAAAATGGAACGAGATGAGAAAGAATCTCTTCATGAAAAGTCAAAGGACATGGATAAACTTTCAAAAGAAAATTCCTATATGGAAAGCTCCCTGTCAAAATTGAATGATGAGTTGGATGGCTTAAGAGGTGCAGTGAAGAAGTTTAAGGAAACCTGCCAGGTTCTCGAAGAAGAAAAATCGATCCTTGCTGCTGAAAAATCAACCCTATTTTCACAGTTACAAATTATCACTGAAAGTATGCACAAGCTGTTGGAAAAGAATATCTTGCTGGAGAAGTCCCTCTCTGATGCCAACATTGAGCTTGAAGGTTTGAGGGCTAAATCAAGTAGCTTGGAAGAATTCTGCAAGTTGCTGAATAATGAGAAGTCCAATCTTCTAAATGAAAGAAGCGTCCTGGTATCTCAATTGGAAAGTGTAGAAGCAAGACTCAGTAATTTGGAAAAGAGGTTTTCAACATTAGAAGAAAAATATTCTGATATAGAGAGGGACAAAGAAAGCACAGTCAATCAGGTAGAAGAACTTCGTGCTTCCCTTTTGGTGGAAAAAGACGAGCATGCTAGTCATAAACATTCAAGCGAGGCTCGACTGGCAAATTTGGAGAACCTTGTCCATCTACTACAGAAGGAACATCGGTTGGGGAAGATAGAATTTGAAGAAGAACTTGATAAGGCTGTAAATGCTCAGGTTGAGATATTCATTTTGCAGAAGTTTATGGAAGATTTGGAGCAGAAGAACTTGGCCTTATTAATGGAATGTCAAAAACATGTTGAGACATCGAAGTTTTCGGATAAAGTCATCTCTGAGTTGGAATGTGAAAATCTTGAGCAACAGATGGAAGTAGAGTTCTTGTTACATGAAATTAGAAAGTTGAGAATGGGGATTCATCAAGTATATGGGGCTCTTCAAATTGATCCAGATGTTGGGAACGGCAAAGCAGTGAAGCAAGAGGAAATGCATATACCACATATTCTGGATAATATTGAGGGGTTGAAGGGTTCTTTTGGGAAAAGCCAAGATGAGAAGCAGCAGCTACTAGTAGAGAATTCTGTCCTCTTAACTCTACTTTGGCAATTGCAATCTGAGGGAGCAGAAGTGGAGTCCCAGAAAATGACCCTGGAGCAGGAGTTCAAGATCGCGAGAGAGCAGCATGAAATGTTGCAGAAGGATAAGCTTGAACTTATGGAGATGAACAGGCGTTTGAGGTTTGAAGTGACGAAGGGAGAGGAAAAGGAGAATATGTTAAAGTCCAATTTGGAGACTCTGCTTGTGGAGCTACTGGATTTGCAAGGAACAAATTTAGTTCTGCAGGAGGAAAGTACCAAGACGCTTGAGGAGAAAAGTTCACTGGTTAAGAGTATTTTAGATCTCAAAGATGCAATTTCCATTGCTGAAAATGAGCATAGTGAAATCCTCCTTGAGGCACTGACTCTAAGCAACCTTAACGTGGTTTATCAGAGCTTTGCCACTGAGAAGCTCTTGGAAAAAGAAGCGCTTGGTGAACATCTCAGCATTCTTCACCATCTAAACAGTGACCTCAAGCAGCAGGTTGGAGTGATGGAAGAAAAGTTTGTGCTGAAAGGAGCAGATAATGAGTATCTGAATGACTCAATTGAGAGGATGGACAGGGAACTGCAGGAAGCCAAAAACGTAAACGATCATTTATGTCATGAAATTGAAAAAGCAGAGGAACTTCTTAAGAAGAAAGAAGCCGAGATATTAGAAATGGAACAAAAACTAAAGGCTGCAGAGACACTGAATGTGGAGCTTTGCGGTTGTGTTGAAGAACTGAAGATGGAATGCCAAGAATCAAGACTGATCAAGGAAAATCTAGAGAGGCAGGTTCTTGAAATATCAGAAGATTGCTTGAATCAGAAAAAGGAATTTGAACTCCTTAACGTAGCAAACGGAAATTTTCTGTCTGAGATTAGATTATTACGACAACAAGTTGAGCAACAGAGAGTAAGGGAAGAATATTTGAATTCAGAGCTGCTAGAGAAAACAAATGAATCTGAACTTTGGGAGGCTGAGGCTGCAACATTCTATTTTGATCTTCAGATTTCATCCATCAGTGAAGCATTATTTGAAAACAAGGTCGATGAGCTCACTGGAGTTTGTGCGAGACTTGAAGATGAAGGCACTGGAAAAAGCTTGGAGATTGAACATATGAGAGAGAAAATTTGTCTGCTGGAAAGTGAAACGCGAGGACTGAGGGGCCAGTTATCTGCATATATTCCCGTCATTACTTCTCTGAAAGAGGATTTTGCATCTTTAGAATACACTGCTCTTCATCGGACCAAGAAAAGTTCTGTTGAAGGCAATGGAAAACAAAAGGTAGTATTCTCTTTTGGCTCATTATTGTGTTTACCTCCTTTTTTCTTGACAAAAGAAAGAGCTTATGCAGCTGACAGATATTTATTTTACTTATCCTTGTTTATCGCGAATGCTTGTCCAGGATGCAGTAGTTGAAAAAGACCATAGCTGTCAAAGATCAGAAGAGAATGAAAAGACTTCGACACCAGTACCAGATGCGGTTTCAGATTTGCTGAACATGCAGACAAGAATTAGAGCAGTTGAAAAGGTCATGAAGGAAGAAATTGAAAGACATGTTAAGGAGGAAAGTCTGACTGCCATGTCCAACGTTGAAGTAGAAGCTCTAACACAAGTGACTGGGGACTCAAATTCAAAAGCTGCCCCATATCCAGAAAATGATATTGGAAAAGTTGAGGTGGAACTCAAGGATGAAACTATAGGTGATCTCAAGTCACAGAAACCAAAATATGAAAATGGTTCATTGATGAAAGACATTCCCCTTGATCAAGTTTCAGATAGTCCGGCCTCTAAGAATTGCAAGAGAGAGAATGGTCGTAGGAGTCACGGGACTGATGACCAGATGCTTGAGTTATGGGAAGCCGCCGAGCAGGGTAGTGAGGCAAAGAGACAGGATGCTGCTCCAATGGACAATGTCATTGCGTGCCATGAGTCAAAAAATTCAGGTAAATGCCTAAATTCCTCTTCAGAACTGGAGGTTGAGAAGGAATTGGGTGTTGACAAACTTGAGTTATCAAAAACTACAAGAGAAAAAAATCAAGATGGCAAGAGGAGAAAGATCTTGGAGAGACTTGCCTCCGATGCTCAGAAACTGACCATGCTGAAGACGACTGTGCAAGACTTGAAAAAGAAGGTGGAGACAAAAAAGAGAAGAAAGAAGGGCAGCAACGCTGAATCTGAGACAGTCAAAAGACAAATAGAAGAAGTTGACGAAGCTGTGGCACAGTTAGTGGACCTCAATGATCAATTGACGAAAGACATTGAAGAGAGTTCATCATCTTTGGATGGGGAGATTTCAGTGGAGTTGGAAAATGGTGTACACATCCACAGAAAAAGAATAACAGAGCAGGCGCGAAGAGGTTCCGAACAGATAGGGCGATTGCAGTTTGAGGTGCAGAACATCCAATATGTTTTGCTGAAATTGGCAGATGAAAAGACAAACGGGGGGAAAAACAGGTTTACTGGACGAACGGATGTTTTGCTGAGTGACTTCATTCACAATGGCAAGAAAAGTAGCAAAAGGCGCAGTAAAGTGTGCTTTTGTGGATGTTCAAGGCCTTCAACTAATGAGGACTAAGGTAGACAATTTAGAGGCAGATTGTTGTAATTATTGTCTTGATTTTGGGATGCTTCTAATACTAAAACTAGCGTATGAATTCTTCTTTTAGCCAATGAAATCAAGCTTTCTCACAAACCATAAGGGATTAGGTTTGATCTGCTAATAGTAAACTACTTTATTCGGATCATAGTATGTTTTAACTTCTGAAAGAGTTGTACTGTGTGACATATTATAGTGATGGAATTGCACTGTTATGACTATGTACTGACAGTATGAAACAAGTTTCGAATTATTGAACTGTATCTTGGAGCAGAACATATACTAATAGATTGCCTACGGAAGTTCTTCTGCCACTGTCAATAATAAAAATTAAAATACCAAGTGTATTGAAGTGCACCTAGCTCTATGTGTGTATTTCATTTATCATTTCCTATATTGCCAAATAGTAGGACATAGTCAAAATCACAACCTGCAACAATCTTCCAACATTTGGTATCAGAATATGCCATGGAAACGCTAAACCAACTCAATGAACTTAAACCCAATACTCCTCGATATTTTCCTGAATCACCAGTACTTCAAGTTCTGCATCTTACAACGTAACCACCAGAGAGATCAGATATAAGAGCTCTAGGATCCATGGAATCTGTGCAGAGTGCCCTAAACTATATTGCGAGGATTTCATTCTTAAAGGTACTTCTTGCATTTTTCTTCCCTTTTTTTTTTCTTGGTTGGCCACACAAGAGGCACAAGGCCTGGGAGTTGGGAGTGAGGTGAGACAGTTTAAAATTCAAATTTAGATGCACAAGGTCTCTCTAATCCAAGTCCATCGAAGTTGACACTTGTCTCTGGGGACTAGGGGTGTTCATTGGCCCGGTTGGCCCTAGGGGCCCGCCCTAACCAGGTCTAATCGGGTTGGGCGAGGCCGGGCTAAAAGTATAAATGGGCATAACCTTAAACAAGACTACTCCGGGCCGGACCGGGCCACAGGCGAAGGTGTGTTTCGCCCAACTTGCCCTAATAGTTACTTCTTTTTTTTAGTTATTAATATCTTGTCATCTTATTTTTTTTTATTTCATTTAATTATCTCTGCATACTGCAATTTTTATTACTTATTCAAATATTCTTTACTTCTTAATTATTTTTATCATTGATGTGAATCCTTACTGATATTTTTTTTTGTTAAATAATGAAAAAATATATATTTACCTAAGACTAATTATGTTAGTATATCTTATATTTTATTTGATAATACTAGACTATTTTTTTATCACTGATACAAATATAAGAGTTCTAAAAGGCTATTGTTTTGAAATATATGCCTATAAGTTTGTGTAAAAATATTTTTATATTACAAGTATCAATTCATTAAAAAAAATTAATTTGGGTGGCCCTAACCCGCCCTATCCCAACATAAATCAGACTTATTAGAGTTGAGTAAGGCCATAGGTATAAAAACAAGTTTCATGTCTTAATCGGGTCAGGTATCGGACATACTAGATGTTCAGTTTAGTCCTACCCATGTATAGCTCTACTTATTCGGGCCGTCCCGGGCCACCCCGGGCCGCCCTAAAATCAGGCTTCTCCGGGGCGGGCAGGGCTACGGGCATAAAAATACGCCCAAGACCCTAATCGGGCCGGGTTTCGGGCCAAGCATCGCCCTGACCCGACCCTGCCCATGTACACTCCTACTGTGGACAGCTTGCGTAGATATTGGCTAATTAGGCCCATTTTTGGTATACTAATTTATCTTCTGCAATGCAAGTTGCTTTGCTCAACTTACAATTGCGAATGTTCTTGTGATTGTTTCTTCATTTACACAACTATATTTGTTGTTTCACGTGTTTTGTTGTATTAGCTGAATTCGCACTAGGTTCTTAATGATTCATGCAACTTGTTATGAGGAGAACCCGTATGAAGAATTAGCTTCTTGTGTGAGAGTATCTTATGGTTTTAAGATATTGTAAGTTTTGATTATTGCTCAATTTGAGATGTATCATTACATATGTTTTCAAAAGCTAGCATTTGCGACAACTCATTTCAGGCTCCTCAATCCCTTTAGGCACAGGTAGCTCTTTACTAGATCTTTCCTTTTACAATGAAAGGTTTTGTAACTATTGGTGCAACTTGAACAGTAGGGAGAACCTAACTAGAAAGACTAGTGGAGTGCCGCAAGCATAGTGAAATTCATACTATTTTATTCAACATGGTTTCATCTTTATTATAGCTTAGCATGGGGTTGCTGACATTCAAGATCATATTAATTGCAGTGTAGAATATTAGTGGTGGCTTTATTCTTGCTAACTACGGACATTATCTGTGCATTAAGTTCATTTCTTTACATGAGCCATGATGTCTATTCTACTGTCCGTGCTGGATCTTATACCACAGTTCTTTCTCTCCCAAGTTCTCCTTGTGCTGGTAATTGTTGAAATCCAAAATATAAAGTGTTAAATATGTGCTACATTTAGAATTATCACTGCTTCAATTTGCTAAAAGGGAGAAAAAAAAATTATCAATACTTCATATCGTGTTATGATGAATGATCTGAGTTTGATTTAAACAATTAATGCCATGAAGGAAAATCATGATTTGTCAAATTGCTTTTTAATTAACAATAGCATCTCATTACTTGAATTTGCATGGATGATAAGAATTGACAATTTGGAGCCATGATTTAAAAAATAATAAAATATAAAGTAAATTAATGATTTATTCTATGAAAAATTACTCTCATCCTAATTTAATCATTTAAAGATAAAGTTTCTTAATCTGATTTTTAAAAATCATTTAACAAATTAGCTAATGTGACATGACGAGAACTCATGTGCCCCTTAAATGATGATCAAGACTTACTTATGTCATTTTTCTCTAAATAGAGTCGTTTTGCTTGATTTTTATAATCTTGTTGGATCAAATGGGTTTTAAGAAATCAGGCAAAAGAAACTTATTTTAACATTAGAATGACACTTAAACACAATTATATCGTCAATTAATGACCATATAAACTCTTGTTTATATCACATTAGCTAATTTCTTTAGTAACTATGATTTTACCTAACACAAAAGATTATTTCAATTAAAAAAATAATTAGGAGAATAAATTGATAGATTTTATTTTTTAAAATGACTAAATTAAAAAAAGAATTATCTTTCAAAAATTTAATAATTAATTTACTTAATAATCTATAACAAGGATGTGACATTCTCAAAATTAATAAATAAAAGTTATAGAGAAAGAGGGATTTAATAAGAAATTCTTGCAAGATTAAATTAAATAAAAAAATTTACTTAATTAATTGGTAATTGGGTAAAATAACCTTTAATTATAATTTTCCTAATTAATTTAGAAATGATGAAAGGAATTTTGAGGATTTCATTAGAAGTACTTTAAGAAATTTAGTCCTAATATAGTATATTAGATAACTTTAATAGAAAATTAATTTATGGGATTTATAAGCTACATATGAGGAATTCCTACTATTTATAATATTCTAAGAAGGGAATAAATAGTTATAAGTGAAATATCATATTTGAATATTGTACTTATCAAATTCTTCCGAGATGTTATCTATTTAATGATTACATTATCTTATGCTTAAATATCCTACCAATTAAGCCTTTTCAAGTGGTACCACTCATCCACCAAGTAATCAGTACACAATTATGTGATGCCAAATGGATAGGGGAGATCTTGTCACAAACTAGACCAATATGTAACACAAATGCATGGTTGATATCTTGCCTCAAATTAGACTAATCACATGACACCAAATGCACAGTTGAGATCTTGATTCAAATTAAACCAATCATGTGATACCAAATAAATGGTTGAGATCTTGAATCAAATTAAACCAATCACATGACACCAAATAAATGGTTGAGATATTGTCACCAAATCAGTGGTTGAGATTTTGCCACAATTTGGACCAATCTCTTTACACCTTTCATTCTATAAATACTTTACAATTAACTCATAGGCATTTATTTTCCTTACTTGGCTAAAACATAGAGAGAGAGAGAGAGAGAGAGAAAGAGAGAGAGAGAAGAAAAATGCAATGAGAGAGATAGAGGGAGACTACATTGCTTTTGCATGTGGAAAGGAGACATTTTTAGTCAAGGTGAGATGATAAAATTTGAATTTTAAAGTCTGTATTAGGCATTGTAAGCTTGAGAATTTGAAGATTGGAATTAGGTAAGTTTAGTTAAGTGTAAGTTTAGTTAGAATTATGATTGCATTTAACTAGGACATTTTGATTTAATTTAATATTGATATATGTTGCTTATACATGTGATTCTAGGCTTGGGTTCATTATTAGAGAGTTATTAATTGCTTGAGTGGAATTGAAAGCTTGTAATTAAGTCAGTAACCATAATTATGATTCTCTTTATATATGCTTATGATTTAAATTAATATGTATGGATTTAAAAAGGATGGAATTATAAATTCTTGCTATAGTAAATATACTTATTAATACATGTGTTGTATGTGGAAGGGAGACACAACCTACAGTACCTTCTAAGAATGTGTGAGGAAACGAGATGTAGCTTATGGGCACATCCCATGAGATGAAAATATATATAGGGAGACACAACTAGAAGACACCTTCTATGAGTGGAGATTGCAGCCTAATAGCACCTCCAATTGTTATGTGGCCACTAACTATATTGATATCCGTATTTATATTTTGTCATATTTCCCATAACATGCTTAATAGATTTATATTTGCTATTAATTGTGAATCATGATATATACATTAAGAGTATATTATTGGTTATTAAGATTTTATATCTCACTCTATTATGTTTTGCAATTTCTTAGATAAAGATTTAAGAAAAGGAAAAGTGAAGAAACCTCAGAATTAATGATAGTTATTTTAGTAGTTATTTATGTTTTCGAGAAATTATAGAGTTATGTATGCAACCTTTATGTATGTCACTCACTTTGGTAGCTTATCTCATATATAATGTGAATTGCTAAGTACTAGGGTCAAACAATAGATCAAAATGATGTATAGATGAAATATTCATGAACTTATAGTGTTGGTATGATAAATTAAGTTCTGCTTAGATTGGAATTCATATCTTGTTTAGTAAACTCTAAGTTTAATGCACATGGAAGTAGTTATAACATTTTTGGTATCAAAGTAATGATTCAGGAAAAGCCTTACTTAAAGTTAGAAATTTTAGTAAACACTTGGCATTCACATTCCATACATATAGTAATATTGGTCTCTTTGAGTGATTAGTTGCTTTTGAGTATATGTTTTATGCATGGATATGAGAAATAAGAAAAGTATTATTAGCTCTATGGAGTATGCTTTAGGATGAGGTTTGACTTAGTAATTTGTGTTGGTTTAATTAGGAATACCATGGCATATTGAATGGAACAAAATGAAATGCTCTAAGGGGTACAAGCAGCTATAGATGAAGTGACCAACAAGTTATAAGAGCATGGTAACACTTAGGCAACCACAACACAACATTTGTAAGAACAAGTTTATACTCAGGTACCCACCACTCAAAGATTGCAAGAGCAAGCTGAGACCCAGGCAGTTACCTCTTAGTTAGTGCAACAATTGAGAAAGGACTTGGAAAGAGTGATGAAGTATGAGTAGTACCAAGGCTTAAGGAGGATGCTAAAGAGAATGCACCTAACACTATCAATAAGGTGTTGGGTTAGTTCTTAAAGACTAATCCACCATCATTCCATAAAGTATATGATCTCGTGGTAGCCAAGCAAATGTTGATATAGATATGAAAGATATTTAAGGCTATGAATTGCTCAAATGGTCAAAAAATCCTATTGGTTATATGCATGTTAGAAGGGGAAATCGACCACCAGTGGAAGGGTAAAATGAGAATCCATCTGTTTAAGGAAGTACAGATTACGTAGGCAGTCTTTCAAGCTTCATTTTATGATAAATATTTTCTTAAGAATGTTAAAAGTGCAAAACAGGAAAAGTTCCTAAAGTTGACACAAGGTGAGATATTTATAAGCGAGTATGCGGCGAAGTATAAAAGGTTGTCCAGGTTCCCTTCATATTTGAGATAGACTCATGATGAGGCATGGAAAGCCACAAACTTCCAATAAGGGTTGAGGCTAGAGATTAAATTTCAAATTATGGCATTTGAAATAAAGAGTTTTGCTCAAGCAACCAATAAGGCTAGAATTTTTAATAAGGGACTAATAGGATACAGGGAATTACCTGAGTAAACCATTATCTAGAAAGAGGGATAGAGAAAAAGAATCCCTTAAGTGGTTTAATAAGAAGGGTGGAAGTAATAGTAATGTGATTAGTAATAGAATGTTAAATTTTAGAAAGAATTAGATCAGGAGCGATTAACCTCTTTAAAGAGTTTTGTTAATACTTTTGGTACTTGTATAAATTATGGAAATAAGCCATGACTTATAGGACAGTAGAAATGCTTTAAGTGTGGAAAGCTTGGTCATTTCGCTAGAGTGTGCCCTTAGTAAAATGAGTTAGTCCTTGAGCCCAAATCATAGACACAAGGATGAGTGTTTGTGCTCACATACCAGGAGGCCTTTTAGTCCTTTGGCTTGATTTGAGGTATGCTCATTATACAAAATTATGTTATAGATGCCTTATTTGACTTTGGTGTTATGTATTCTTTTATCTCATATGATTGTGTTAGGTGTCTAGGTTTAAGGATTAGCTCTTTATCCTTTGAATTTTTAGTATCTAATCTTACGAGAGGTTTTCTTATGACCTTAAAATCAATATAGCACTTTGGACGTTGTTTGCATCCCATTACATGATATAGATGTAATTATTGGCATGGATTGGCTATCTATGAACAATACAATACTTTTTTATACTCATAGGTTGGTTTCTCTACTGACTTACATCCATAAATCTTATCCTTTAACTAAACCTATATATTTGCCTATTACCTAAGCAAAGAGATACCTTAACAAGGGTTACCAAAGGCTCCTATTATTCTTTTTTGCATGTGCTAAGATTAAGGGAGGGCTAGAGAACATACCTATTGTAAGAGATTTTCCTAATGTGTTTCCTAGACAGATTAGTGATCTTCTTCTTGATTGTGAGATTGAATTTTCTATCGATCTAGTGCTTGGGACAAGATTGATCTCAAGGCCTTATACAGGATAGTGTGTATTGGGTTGATAAAATTGAAGAAACAAATAGAGGACTTGTTAGAGAAATGATTTATTAGGCCTAATCTATCCTTTTGAGATGCATAGGTTTTGGTTATGATAAAAAAGATGATAGTTTAGGGTGTGCATCAATTATAAGCATTTGAATCATACCACAATTGAGAATAAATATCCTTTGTCTAGGATCAATAATTAATTAGATTAGTTAGCTGGTGCCTCAGTCTTTTTCAAAAGTTGACTTAAGGTCAAGATACCAACAACGTGGTATAAAAGCTAAGGATGTCCTTAAGACTACATTTAGAATCTAATACAACCATTATGAATTCCTTGTGATGCTTTTTGTCCGATGAATGATCTTGCCATTTTTATGGATTACAGTATATGATCTTTTGACCTTAACTTGATCAGTTTGTTGTGTCTTTATTAATGAAATTATGATTTATTCTAGGAGCCTTGAGGGTCATAAGAGACATTTGAGGATTACCCTTCAAACTTTAAGAAAGAAGAGGTTGCACGTAACTTAACAAGTGTGAGTTTTGACTGAAAGAGATTAGATTTTTAGGACATATATTTATGACTAGAGGATCTTCGTGGATCCCAATAAGATTAAGGCAGTTATGAACTACGAGACCCCTAAGTATATGATTGAGATTTGTAGCTTCTTAAGTACGGTTGGTTACTATAAGAGGTTTTTCAAGGAGATTTTCCAATCGGTGATACTGTTGACTAAGTTAACCATGAAAGATCAGCCATTCATTTGGGATAGTAAATGCGAGGAAGCCTTTCAGGAGCTCAAGGTTAGGTAAACCTCTAACTCAATTTTGATTATACCTGATCCTAGTGAAACTTTTGCCATCTATAGTGATGCTTTTAAGGAATGTTTGGGTTATGTGTTGATGTAGTAAGGTAGAGTTGTAGCTTATATATCTAGGTATTTGAGGCCTTATGAGAAAAATTAGTTGATTTATGACTTAGAGTTAGCAACTAGAATTTTTGCTCTTATACTTTGGAGACATTATCTATACGGTGCAAAATTCAAGGTCTTTAGTGATTACAAGATTTGAAATACTTGTTTGATTAAAGAGAGTTGAATATAAGGTAGAGAAAGTGGGTAGAATTTTTAAGAGATTATGATTTTATTTTGAATTATTGTCTAGGAAAGACAAATGTAATCATTAATGTATTGAGTAGAAAATCAATTCATTTAGCAATGTTGATGCTTTGAGAGTAGAATCCAATTAAGGAATTTAGGGATTTGAATTTATTCATTTTTATGCATCTTAATAGCTTATGGACGAGTGAGCTAAGGATTGAGAGAAACTTAAGGGATGAGATTAGGATAGCTTAGGTCTTTGATTAATTTTTGAATTAGGTGAAAGAGTTAATAGCTTGGGG
This sequence comes from Erythrophleum ivorense, assembly GCA_026724425.1. Lineage (NCBI taxonomy): Eukaryota > Viridiplantae > Streptophyta > Magnoliopsida > Fabales > Fabaceae > Erythrophleum > Erythrophleum ivorense. The sequence continues at coordinate 44,948,473 of JAIUCV010000005.1, forward strand.
TAAATCAAGAGAATTTAGTATATTTGAGGATGGGGTCATAAGATATGGTGATAGGCTCTATGTACTAAAGGACGAGAGATTGAGAAACACTATACTTAAGGAATCCTATAAAACTAAGTACACTGTTTATCTAAACAACACTAAGATTTATAGGACCTTAAGAAGAGTTTTTAGTAGCTTGAGATAAAAGGTAGACATAGTTAGATTTGTTGCAAAGTATTTAGTTTATTAGAGAGTGAAAGTGGAGCACTAAAAACCTACAAGTTGGTTGCAACCATTGGATATCTCCAAGTGGAAATGGGATAGCATTTCTAAGACTTTGTTGTTAAGTTACCTAGGATGTCCTTGGGTTATGATTCAATTTGGTTGATCATGGATAGTCTAATGTAAAGCTACTTTCACTTTGGATAGGCTAGTGTGGCTTTGTGTTAAGGAGACAATGAGACTCCATTGGATTTCGAGCAGCAAAGTGTCTAATAGAGATTTTAGATTTACTTTAAAATTCTCAAAAACCTTACAAAAAGCCCTAGGGATTAAGCTAAGTTTTTGCACAACATATCAGCCTTAATTTGATCGATAGATTGAGCATACAATTCTAACTTCAAAGAACATGTTAACGACTTGTGTGTTAGAACAAAAAGGGACCTTGGATGTATACCTTCCATTAGTCAAATATATATATATATATATATATAACAATAGTTATTATTTCAATATCCAAATGGCCCCTATTTGAGGCATTGTATAGGAGAAAATGTATATTGCCCTTATGTTGGATAAAGCTAGGTGAGCAAAACTTATTAGGTCTAGATGTAGTAAACTAGACTATTAAGCAGATATAAATTATCAAAAAAGGGCTATTGACTACCTAAAGCTGTCAAAAGAGTATATAACAAGAAAGAAAAGACTCTTTTTGTTTAAAGTTAGTGATCACGTGTTCCTTAAAATCACTTTGGTTATAGGCAAAGGACAACCTTTAAATTGGAGAAAGTTTAGTCCTTTCTAATAAATCTTTCATTAGATTGGGCCCATGGCCTATAAACTTACCTTACCTCCCAGTTTATCCCAAATCTGTGATATTTACCATGTGATGAGATTGAAAAATTGTTACTTAGATACTTTACATATCATTGAACATGAATTGGTGCATCTATAAGACAATTTGTCATATGTGATAAAACCAGAAAGAATTATTAATGCTTAGATCAAACAATTACACAATAAGAGAATCCTTTTAGTGAAAGTAATTTGGAAAAACCTATCACCTAAAGATACCACATGGGAAACTGAGGAGGTTATGAGAAAGGACTATCTTACATTATTTTAGCACGGCACACAAAGTTTTAGGACAAATTTTCTAAAAATGAAGGAAGAAATGTGACATTGTTGAAATTAATAAATGGAAGTTATACAAAAAGAGGGATTTAATAAGAAAATTCTTGAGATAATAAATTAAATAAGGAATTTTACCTAATTAATTGGTAATTAGGTAAAATAACCTTCAATTATAATTGCCTAATTAATTTAAGAATGATTAATGGAATTTTGAGAATTTAGTTAGAAGTACTTTAGAAAATTTAGTCTTAATACAGTATATTAGGCAACTTTAAAAGGGAATTAATTTATGGAATATTTATAAGCTAATTAGGAAAATGTTCTTTTATTTATAATATTCTAAAAAGGGAATAGATAATTATGAGTGAAATCTCATATTTAAATATCCTATTTATCAAATTCTTGCAAGTGGCAACCTTATCCATCTAATGATTACATTATCTTATGCTTAGATATCTTACTAATTAAGCCCTTCCAAGTGGCACCACTCACCCATCAAGGAATCATTACACAATCATATGGCACTAAATGAATCGTTGAGATCTTGTTACCAAATCAACTATTGAGATTTTGTCATAATTTGGACCAATCACTTTATACTTCCCATTTTATAAATACCCGATAATTAGCCCATTGGCATTTATTCTCCTTGTTTGGCTGAAACATAGGGAGAAAGAGAAGAGAGATGTAATGAGAGAGATAGAGGGAGACTCCATTGCAACATTTTGAGTTATTGTATGTAGAGAAAGAGACATTTTTAGTGAATGTGTGTTTTATGAATAATGATCTACGCTTTTCCTTCTACACTTTAAACTAAATAGATTTTAATATGGTTATGATTTTATTTTAATGAAAGTGGATAGAGGTTTTAATTTTGGGGCTATTTAAGTTGAGTTGTGATTAATTTTGGGTGTTGTGGTGGATGTAGACAAGAAAAAAGTTAAATTTATAGGTAATTATCTTCTATTAATTGATTAAAGAAAAATCTATTATTTGGATAAATGTTGATAATTTTGTTAGCTAAATTCTAAGATTACAAAATCTAAATTTTGAAGCTTGTATTTGGAATTGAAAGCTTGAGAATTTGAAGATTGGAATTAGGTAAGTATGAGTTTAGCTAGAATTATGATTGAATTTAATTAAAACACTTTGATGTAACTTAATATTGATACATGTTGCTTGTACATGTGATTCTAAGCTTAGGTTTAATACTTAGAGAGTTATTAATTGCTTGAGTGGAATTGAAAGCCTGTAACTGAGTCAATTAACTAGAATTACAATTTTCTTTATATGTGCTTGTGATTTAAATTAATATGCATAAATTTGAAATGAATGGAAGTGTAAATTGCTGCTATGGTAAATATGCTAATTAATGCATGTATTGTATATGGAAAGGGGACACAGCTTATAGGCACCTCTCGAGTATATGTGTGGAAGGGAAATGTAGTTTATAGGCACTTCATATAAGATAAGACTACACGTAGGAAGACACAACTGGAGGGCACCTCTGAGTGGAGATTGTAGCTTGACAACACCTTCCCTTGTGATGTGGCCACTAACTATATTGATAACCATATTTGTATTTTGTCATATTTCTCATAACATGCATGCTAGATTTATATTTGATATCAATTGTGAATCATGGTATATACATTGATAATGTATTATTGGTTATTAAGTTCTTATATCTCACTTTGTTGTGGGCTACACTTTTCCAAGTGAGGGTTCAAGAAAAATAAAAAAAAAAGAAAATTGAGAACTAATTATAGTTATTTCAATAGCTATTTATGTGTCTTGAAAATTAGAGTTATATATGCAATCTCTATGATGTCACTCATTTTGGTAGCTTATCTCATATATAATGTGAATTGCCAGGGTCAAACAATAAATTAAAACGATGTATTTTATTTATATGGATGTTGGATAGATGGAATACTCATGAACTTATAGTGTTAGCATGCAATGATTATATAAGCTTCATTTGATTCGCTATATCACAAACGTAATTTATTTATGTAATTTATATAATATTTATTATACTCTTATATTTATTATTCTATTTATCAAATCATTTTTTTTTAAAATAAGACTAGAATAGTCATTTTCTATCTTACCTGTCCTCACTTATTTATATTTTATATTCTTTTCATCACTGTTACTTTTTCCAACTAAACGGAGCAATAATAAATTAAATTTTTGCATGTCATACAGCAGGTGCCATTGAAACCCCATTCTAGACTACACATGAAGTATCATTATATAGAGAAAAAACAAAACAAAAAGAAACGAGCAACCCCTGTTTAGAACGCCACAGCATTTGGGGTGCCACAGTGGAAGATGCGCTCCTCATCATAAAGCAATGCACATATTATATATAAGGAATCCTTGCCAAAATAGTCTACTCATGTCATTTTATATTGGGACTCCTAAAATTATCTTTAAAATATATAATTAGAGAACAAAAACAAATAGAGAGCTGTAAATCGCACTATAACGACTCATTTACCGCTTCACAGAAAGGGAAACTAAAAAGGAATCATGCGCCTAAACCTGTTTAGTACAAAGAATCCTTACCCTGTGGGAAAGTGGAGAGGAATGAGGTTTCTCCCACTGTAGCAGAGTTGCGGAAGGTGAGATTGAAACCAAAATGTGGAAAAGATGCATTTGTCCTGCTGGTGCATCCTGCAGTAAGCTGTGTTTTGGGTTCTCGACAAATTACCAGACATTACTATTTTTTATTCTTATATACTTGCATAAGAAAGGAGAAATTGCATTTTGGGTTCTCAACAAATTACCAAATTATACTTTTTCCAGTTTTTTTCCACAAGGAGCATTTTGGTCATTTTTTATACTTATTTTTTTTTTTTTATACTATTTTCTTTCAACCAAACACATGAAAGTATTGGCATTTCATTTCTTTTCTATCTCATATCAAACTGATTTGATTTTTTAATATTTTATTTAATATTTACTTTCTATTTTTATTAAAACATTTTTTGTATACCAAATGAATTCTAATTCTTATATATATAGAGCAAATGATTCGGAAATTACGAAGGAATCCAAGTTAGACAAGCTTGGACGCACAAGATCAGAGATGTTCCAATAAAATCATTACACATTGAAATTTTTTTTAAAGGACTCAATTACACTGTAATAAGTTGTAAAAAAAAAAAAATCTTCAAATGTTATATTTTTAAGTAAATAATTTAATATCAAACACTCAAAATTCAAACGGGAGTCTTTCCAGATTTCCATTTGCCGAACTATTACGTCATATCAACAGTTTGCATGACAAGCCATTCCAGGGTATGATCAAATTAGAGATCTCTCGACCCATGAGTAGGGTAAAAGAAAGAACAAATCGTAAACATCTATTGAATGTACCCAACTGTTTTTTCTCAATGTCAATATAAAACTACTCCATTCAGCGCACATAAAAAGATTGGACTGAAGTCTAAACTAAATTTTGGTGAAGAGAACGTAGTAGAACCTGCAAATCAAACTAGAGAAGCATTGTTATTCAATCAAGCTCCAACGACTTCAGTTGTCTCCTCGGCCATCGTTTCGTCCGCAGGTCTGTCTACCTTCACACCAACGTCTTCTGAATAATCACTGTGAACCTACCCGGAGAAGACAGCAAGGGCATCAGAGATGAATCCACTGATCAAATTTCCAACCATTTGCTACTGACCAGAAAACAGAGAACTTTCACCCCCTAGACATTTTTATTCAGGAATTATTGTTTCCATTATAAGGTGCTATAGAATTGAGAAAGATTGATGAATCATAAAATAGAGAAAGATACGAAGTATTAGAAAGAAACAAATGCGGAAGGCACTTAGTTATACAAAGAAGGCTGCAGCTATAACTGTAATCATCAAGATTACTTGGTTTTTATTCAAGTAAAATTTATCGGTACTTCATTTAAAACATTTTCAAACGAAATTTAACATAAGAGAGATACCTCCATCAGTTTTCCAAGATCAAACTTGGGAGCTTCCAAAATCTTGACTTTTCTGATGAACACATTTTGTAGAGGGTAAATGCTAGGTGTTGCCTTCTCAATCTCTTTGCCAATCATCTCTGGAATGAACTTGCTGACCAACTCTTTTAAATCAAAGGAGGTAGCCTGATTTGTCATGATCTCCCTCATTTTCCGGCGGATCAAAAAAGATAAAGGTCCATTTCTAAATATGCAATCTTCTATGACGAGAAAAAGACAGAAGATCATAAAAATACATAACACCTTCGATAAGGTAAAACCAATTTTTCAATAGTCAAGTTCACAAGCAAAATCACAAGGGTGCAATCCAAAGGGTGTGCAAAATAATAAGTAATGATATCAAAAATTTGCGCCCATTAAATTTCGGTCATTACTTGTTAGGTACTTCATCAAAGCAAAATGCAAGTAATATCATGTTCAAATGTTATGATATAGGTTGAAGGTGAAAACAACCATTTTTTGCATGTTAAAAACACTTGAACATACCTGTCTAATCTGGCTTGACTGTGCATCGTAGGTCCTCTTCACTTGGTTTCTATGTCTCTTGGTAAATCCAACGCAGAACATCCTCAATGTGTACTTATCAGTGGTCTTCACATCCACATGAGCTTCTATCAAAGTTGCCATTTCCGCACCAATGACCTCAACTTGTCAGTCGTAAAATCCATTCCCTGAAGATCACAATATTTAATTAGATAATAATTCATTTTATCATGCGGGACATTCAGTTATAGCATGAGCAAAATAAATATCAGCAGTCCATCATACCCAGAAATTTGTCAGAACATTCTTCCCTTGAACATCCTCAGCTCTCTACCGAATCTTCTGGTATGCATTGTCCTCATCACCTTGTAGATCAGCCAATGAAACCTCAAACACCCGATGTTTAAGTCCTTCTGAAGCAATCTGTTATTTACGACAAACATGATCCATATACCAAGCTAGTCTAAGGCAAAAGGTGCCGCCAAAAAACAGGCATTCATCTATGTGAAGTGAATCACTAAGCTGGGTAAAGCAAGAAAAACAAATAAATAAGACTGATACATTATAATTATATGTAATTCTTGTTATGCATGAACAAGCCAGGATATCATGCTAAGGTGTTACAACCAATGGTCCATGAATAGTAAAATGAAATTAAAAAAAAAACTAGTAATGAACGAATTTAAAGGAAAATACGTAAGAATTTTCTCAATTTTAAGCTGCACTTAATAGTGCATTTAAGTTTTAATGAAGCATGCTTTTATAATATTATCTGTTTCAATAAACAGGCATGAGAACCAATAATTTTAGTGATCCCTGTCTTGTAGGCTGTTGTGCACTTTTTATGTTGGGTTGGCGTGGTTGAGCAGCATAGTGCAGGCTCCATTACGCCCATGATTAGAGGGCCCCTACAAATTTATCTTTTGGGTAGGTCTCTTTTCCATAAGTCTGAGAACATGTTTTTCGGCTTGCGTCATAGAATAGCCATCTATTGTGAGGAAATTGGAGAAAAAGTCCTAGCCTACACTGTTTATCTAATCATACATAGTACTGCACGCACGAGATTCAGTGGTGACCACAGGTACACTTAAGATCAAATTATTCCATTAAATCCTATCATAGATGCTTATACAAACTATGTAAGCCAGGTCCTTCTCTCCCTGTACAGACAACAAGCAGCTATTCAATGGGGCAAACCATAGAACATATTCTTAGAATTATGGAAGCGAGGGGACTGAGCCAATAGATAAAACTCTAAAAGCCCTTCCATCACTAGCCTACGAATTGCCTTAAGAAATATTATATCTTAATATTCATTTATTGTATATCTTAGGGAGATTGAAGCAGAAAATAATCCAGAATGTTTGGGCTATCATTCTGCTTGAGTCCTCTCAGTTTAGTAGAGAAATGCAAAAACAAAACAGTCTTTGATCAAATGTAGTTAAAAGAGAAAAGTCCATTTGTAGAATTCTTCTCAATATGTAAGGAGCTATATGTAAGGAGCTCACTTTTAAGTATACATAAAAGGTTACATACATGAAGCGTTTCTGGATATTAAATTCAAATAAGAATTCTTATTTTCATCTCTTGTCACCAAGACATAAGACATAAGCGTGCAATGGAAGAAGATCCTAAAAGCTTTTGGAATCCTCCATACAATTCTTTATACAAATATACATGTAAAATCTAGATATTTCTAGAGAGAATTCTAGAGTATGTTAGGTAATTCTATAATTATCTAGAACTTTGTAAAAATCCTAAAAGTTTTTAGACATTAATTGTAGGTTATTAGATTGAGTTGATCTCTACCGTCCATTGAGGAGGTGGAAGGCTATAAATACCCTCCAAGGTGCCATGGGAGAGGATACTTTAGTTGTACTCTCATTCTTGCAATACACAAAGCATTCTCCAAACTCTCTTTGCTAAGTTCTCTCCTCTCAACTTTTTGACTAGCTTTTTCTTGTGAGCAAGCCTCCTAGTGCAATCTAAGGGAAAAAGGTTGACTTAGGTACGAGTTGGGTGTATTTAAGTGCCGCACGGTTGGTTAGAAAATTCAAGTTCGTGACAGTTGGTATCAGAGCCTAAGTTCATCTATTTGGGAGAAGCTCTTGCTAACATGGAGATGGCAAGCGAGACTACTCACGTTCATGGTATGAAACAAGAGAAGGTTTCAAAGAAGAAAGGAAGCAAGTCGAGGTCTAGGGAACCATCTAGGGTGGAGGACCTAGGGGATTTTGACACAAGGTTCATGAAGATGGAGATCGTGATTACTAAGAGTCAAGATAAGTTCAAGAAGATCGATGCTCGAATGGAGGAGCATAATGCTTGCATCGAGGAGCTCAAAAGGGGGAATGAAGAGCTTCATGGATAAATGCAAGGAGCCTTGAACGAGATGATCGAGCAACTAACCCAGTCAGGTGAGACCATGCATAACTCCTTCATCAATAAACTTACTTCTCTTAAGAATGAGAATGCTACTCTTAGGGAGGAGCTTCAAAGGGTATTGAGGGAGTTTGGGGAATTGAAGAGTGAAGTGACTCTGGTGAAGATGGCGATTGCTAAAGATGGAGGAGCTTTTGCCTCTACTCTAACTCCCGCTCCTTCAAGGGTGGACGTTCCTAAACCCAAGGTGTTCAAGGGGGAAAGGAACGCAAAGGAGATCAACAACTTCCTATGAAATATGGAGCAATACTTTCGAGCACTTGACATCATGGAGGATGCTAAAAAGATTGATAGCATGTCCCTCTTCTTGGAAGACACTGCTATGTTGTGGTGGAGGAGGAGACATGGTGATATTAGGAGAGGCACTTGCACCATTGACACATGGGATGAGTTCAAGAAGGAGTTTAAGAAGTAATTCTATCCTGAGCATGCTGAAAAAGATGCAAGAGCAAGGCCGAGGCGTCTCACACAAAAGGAAAGCATTCGAGATTACGTGAAGGAGTTCTCTGAGGTACTCTTGGAGATCCCTGACTATCCCGACTTTAAGGCATTCTTTGCCTTTATGGATGGATTACAACCATGGGCCAAGCTAGAGTTGGAGCGACGTAATCTAAAAGACCTTGCCACTACTATATCCATTGTTGAATCCCTCATCGAATTTCAAAAGCCTGCAAAGGCAAGGCCAAGATGGATAAGGGTAAAGGTGGGGGAGAAAGCAAACAAGGCAAGGATGGTGCTTTCAAGTTTTTCAAGCCTAAAGAGAAGGGTCCAAAGAACAAGAAGAATGGTGAAAGGCCACCACCAAAGTGCTTCCATTGTGAAGGTCCTCATTTGGTTCAAGATTGCCTCAAGAAGAGCAAACTCTCTACATTGATTGAGGAGAAGGAGGTAGAACATCAATAAAGAAAAGTAGGCTCGTTGCAAGTCCTTAATGCCATCAAAGCAAAGGTGGAGGTGCCCAAGTCCAAGAAAGGGCATTTGTTCGTACAAACCAAAGTTGGTAATGAAAAAGTTCGAGCCTTGGTAGATACCAGTGCCACGAACAACTTCTTGGAATAGAAGGAGGTAAACCGGTTGGGGATCAAGTATGAGCAAAAGCTATGATGGCTTAAAGCTGTGAACTCCTTCGAGGATGATTTGTGGAGTGGCCCGTAACGTCAAGGCCTGCCTAGGTGAGTGGACTAGTTTGGTAGACTTTATTGTGGTTCCTATGGATGATTATCCAATTATATTGGGTATGAACTTCATGGACAAAGTGAAGGTTGTGCCAATCCCCGTTGCCGATACCATGTGCATTCTAGAAGAAGGGAACTTGCATATGGTGCCTTTAACACGAGGAGAGACGAGTTAAGCTAGATCTTTATCTGCCATGCAATTGAGCAAGGGGATTAAGAAAGCACAACCTACATTCCTAGTGGCACTCAAGGAAGAAAAAGGGAGTCCTACCTCCGAGCTACCCAAGGAAATCCAAGGAGTATTAGAGGAATTCAAACATGTTATACCTGCAGAGTTACTCAAGAAGCTACCTCCAAGCAGGGAGGTCGATCATAAGATTGAGCTTGAACCTGGTGCAAGGAACCTGCCGCCGTGCCATATAGGATGGCGCCTCCTGAACTAGAGAAGCTAAGGAGGCAATTAAAGAAGTTGTTAGATGCTGGGTATATCCAACCATCGAAGGCCCTATATGGTGCTCCGGTGCTATTTCAAAAGAAGCATGATGGGTCACTTCGAATGTGCATTGACTATCAAGCACTAAATAAGATTACTGTGAAGAACAAGTATCTCATCCTTCTCATTGCTGATTTATTCGATCAACTTGGAGATGTGAGGTGGTTCTCTAAGGTTGACTTGAGGTCTAGTTATTGTTAAGGGAGATGAGTCAAAAACGTGTGTCACTTGCTATGGCTTCTTTGAGTTCTATGTCATGCCCTTTGGACTCACCAATGCACTTGCCACATTTTGCACCCTCATGAACAAGGTATTTCAACTTTTCCTAAATCGCTTTGTGGTGGTGTACTTGGATGACATAATTATTTATAGCAAAACCCTGGAGGAGCATGTTCAACACCTCCGTCAAGTCTTCAAGGTCTTGTAAGATAATGAATTATATATGAAGAAGGAGAAATGTTCCTTTGCCCAAGAAGAAATGGTGTTCTTAAGGCACATTATTGGCAAGGGACAACTGAGGATGGACGAGTCCAAGGTGTGAGCCATACAAGAATAGGAGCCACCCAAGGGAATCATCGAGTTGAAGTCATTCTTTGGTTTAGTGAACTACTATAGACGATTCATCTGTGGCTACTCCTCTTTGGCTACCCCATTAACGAACTTGTTGAAAAAGAATCACTCTTGGGAATGGGATAGAAGGTGCCAAGAGGCCTTCGAGAAGTTGAAGCGTGTGGTAATGGAGCAACCTGTGTTGGCATTACCTGACCATACCAAGAGCTTCGAGGTGCACATTGATGCATCAAACTTTGCTATTAGGGGTGTGTTGATGCAAAAGGGACACCCCATAGTTTATGAAAGTAAAAAGTTGAATGATACTAAAAGGCTATACACTATGTAAGAGAAGGAAATGACAGCCGTGGTACATTGCCTAAGAACATGGAGGCATTATCTGTTGGGGTCTAAGTTTGTGGTGAAGACCGATAATGTGACAACTAGCTACTTCTTCAATCAAAAGAAGTTAACACCGAAGCAAGCTAGATGGCAAGACTTCTTGGCTGAGTTTGATTTCGTGATGGAGTATAAGCCAGGAAGGCAAACTTGATGGCTGATGCTTTAAATAGAAAAGCTAAGCTTGCTGCCTTGACTCAACCTAGTTTCCCCTTGGTGGAGAGAATCAAGGAGGGTCTTAAGAAGGATCCACAAGCCAAGAACTTGGTGGAGCTTGTGAAGGGAGGCAAGACAAGGAAGTTCTGGTTAGAGGAAGGGTTGCTCCGCACTAAAGAGGGATGTTTGTATGTGTCGAGGTGGGATGATTTGAGGAAGGAAATTCTAAAGGAATGCCATGATTCACTTTGGGTTAGTCACCCAGGTACACATCGCATGTTGGCACTCATAGAACGAGGATACTATTGGCCTCAACTGCGTGATAATGTAGAGTTGTAAGTGAAAACTTGTCTTGTGTACCAACAAGACAAGGTGAAGCAAAGTCAACTTGCTAGATTATTGAAGCCACTACCCATCCCCGAGCGACTATGGGAAAGTATCTCGATGGATTTCATCATTGGATTGCCAAAGGTGGATGGCTTTGGCAACATCATGGTTGTGGTCGATCAATTTAGCAAGTATGAAGTATTCATCCCCGTGCCAACAAAGTATAATGCTAAAGATGTAGCAAGGTTGTTCTTCAAACATGTGGTAAAGTATTGGGGCATTCCAAAATTGATCGTGAGTGACCAAGATACTTGTTTCACTGAGAGATTTTGGACTGAGCTATTTAAGTTACTTAGCTCCAAGCTAAACTTTTCTACTAGCTTTCACTCTCAAACTGATGGACAAACTAAAAGGGTGAATGCTTTGTTGGAACTATACTTGAGGCACTTTAGGAGTGCCAATCAATGAGATTAGGTCAAGTTGTTGGATGTGGCCCAATTCTCATACAACCTTTAAAGGAGTGAGTCAACTAGGGTGAGTTCGTTCGAGCTAGCCACTGGATAACAACTATTGATTCGCTAAACGTTGGCCAAGACATATTTTGAAAATAGTCTAAGTGCATTCTTCTTTGCCAAGGAGCATAAGAAGAAAGCTGAGATGGCTAAGGCCTATCTAACCAAGGCGGCCAAGAAGATGAAGAAGTGGGCTAATAAGAAGAAGAGGCACGTGGAATATGAGGAAGGAGACTTAGTCATAGTGAAACTCCTCCCTCACACTTTTCGCTCATATGGGAAAGTGCACAAGGAGTTGTTAAGAAGATATGAAGGGCCTTTCCCAATTGAGAAGAGGGTTGGCAAGTTTGCATACCGAGTTACCTTGCCATCCCATATTAAAGCACACCCCGTCTTTCACGTGAGCTTCTTAAAGCCGTACCATGCCGACAAGGAGGATGTGGGTAAAAATGAATTAAAGAGAGCTCTCACTGCTATCACCACCACTCATGAGCAAGAAGCCCAAGAGATAGTAGTGCATCGAGTCATCCCAAAGAGGGGTACTCATCCAAGCTACATAGAATACTTGGTACGTTAGAAGGACTTGCCTGATAGTGAGGCAAGTTGGGAGTAAGAGTTATCCTTGTACAAGTACAAAGACTTGGTTATAGGTTATAAAGATACGACGAAGACATCGCAGAATTAAGTCGGGGAGAATGACACAGGAATGCAATTGAAGAAGATCCTGGAAGCTTCTGGAATCCTCCACACAATTCTTTATACAAATATTCATGTAAAATCTAGATATTTCTAGAGAGAATTCTAGAGTATTCTAGGCAATTCTGTAATTATCTAGGACCTTGTAAATATCCTAAAAGTTTTTAAACATTGATTGTAGGTCATAAGATTGAGTTAATCTCCACCGTCCATTGAAGAGGTAGAAGGCTATAAATACCCCCCAAGGTGCCATGGGGAAGGATACTTCAATTGTACTCTCATTCTTGCAATACACAAAGCATTCTCCAAGCTCTTTTTACTAAGTTCTCTCTTCTCAACTTTCTAACTAGCTTCCTCTTATGAGCAAGCCTCCTAGTGGAGTCTAAGGGAAAAAGGCTGACTTAGGTATGAGCTGCGTGTATCTAAGTGCCGCACGGTTGGTTGAAAAATCCAAGTCCGTGACACATAGCATTCAAGAAAACAGAGAAAACAACAAAATTACCTTGGTCCCCTAAGTGCGAGTAATGAGAGTCTTGCCACATTTCTTACTTGGAACACAGAAGGGGCATTAATATCGTACTAATCTTTCTTGGAAAATGGATCAGCACTGAAAGCCAAAGAAGTAGAAATAGGATTGAACATATATCCATAAGACATAATTAAAAAGATAAATTTGAAAAGGGTACTTACGCCTTCTTCTTCCCTACTTTCTTTCCCTTAGAAATCCTCCCGTTTTTTCCTACCGCCATAATTGAAGTTGCAGACAAGGGAGTTCCTTCTCCTTTGCAGTTAACGGCTCCAAGAGCAAACAACACAAAGGAGAAAGAAACCTACATTTGCTAGTTGCTATGGTAGATGGCTTTGTGTTAAACTTATGAGTTGATTCATAAGTTGATTGGGATTAAATTTTTATTTAAAAAAATTGTGTCAAGTCATTTGTAAATTTTGATTAAATATAAAATCGAATTAATTTATTTTTAATTCAGATAAACTTAATATTTTTTGAATGGAGTTTGATGAATAACTATATAATTGAGCCGAACTGATTTTAAAAAAGATAAAGATTCTTAAATTCAATTTAATCCAATAAAGAAAGACATAAAAATAGTATATATATACAAAGTTGATTGAAATTTTTATATTGGGAAATATGAATTATAAAATATAAATAATTTTTTTTAAAAAAATAGTATAATTTGAATTGTATTTAAATGAATTTCTTTTTATATATTATATTTTATATGTAGTTATTAACAAATATAAACTCTTATAAATTTACGATACGAGTTTATATTATAATTTTTTTTATAAATTTATTTAAACTTGTAAATTTGACAACCTTACTTTTAACTAATTAGCGTGCACATGCAATGCACGGATTTAAGGTTGTAATTCTAAATATTGAAAAATAAAAGTATAATTAACAAATTTTTAAACTTCAAACTCATCGAATAAAAGAGTAGTTCATGATTTAACTAATTTATTTAAACATATATTTAGTATGATTTTAATATATTAAAATTTAAGTTTAAAATTTATTATAGATATATGTATTTTTTAATATATATATATATAATTAATTAATTTTGTGATGGTTAAAAATCTTGTCCCATTTTTCACTGTGTTATACCAAATAATGATGCGAACCAATGTAAGGAAGTGCACTTCTTATCTGAGTTATCCAAATATGACCTAGATGGCTCAGATTTATTCCTAATTTTTTAAAAAAATTTAAAAAATTTTATTATTTTAAAAGATGTAAAATATAAGATAAAATTAATTTTTTAACTGTATAATTTAAAAAAAAATAATATTTTAAGTTAAAAAACAAAAATAAAAAAGTTAAGATTTTGACCGTCCATATCAGATTTGAATGGTTCAGATCACTTCTCAAAGAAGTGCACACTGTTAGAAGTGTTGAGAAATCGGACCCAATAATAATGATATGAAGAAAATTGAAATTATTTAAAACTTCAAGAACTCAAAGTGTAAATTAAAATTTTGCCAGAACCAGAGGGGAAAAAGCTGCAAGAGGCAAAATACGCAGGACTAATGTGGCGTTAGCTAAAATGCCCATTTGCCACGTCAGCAATTTACGGGTAGCGTCAAGAGCGCAAGGACTCAATTAGAAGGATTGTGAGGGCACAATAAAGAAATTATATGAAATTAATGAGACCAGATGTTAAATTATACCTAAATGTTTTTGTCATTTTAAAGTGTACATTTTATTTGAAAAAAATAATGTAAAACTACATCATATAATTCAGATTCCCCTAAATGAAGATTCTACTAAGCTTTTTTTTTAATTTATCTTTTTTTTTTCCCTTTAAGACAATTAAAAAGTCTCAGATCAAACAAACAGTTCATTATGAGATGAGGCATTATTAAGATTTTAATATAATTCTTATTCATGTTATTATTATTAAAAACTAGTATTTGAACCCGCCTGGTGCACGGAATGCCAAAATAACATGTTAGTTACTATAAATATCCATCGTATATAAGATTTGATTATTATTATTGTTATTTAGAACTTTGAAATAATTTCAAAAATAGATATAATTTGAGCTGTTATAGAAAGTTGTGTTCTATTTTCAAAAAACATAACTATTTTTTTTAACGATGTTTAGTTGTGTGATTTTGATGAAAATTAATTATAGGACCATAGGCCACACTCTAATATTGCCGATGTTATCATTTTTATTGTGTTACACATTATGATAATCATAACTTAAAACATTAGATTAGACTAATCAATTCAATTAAAAAATTTATGAACTAATCATAACTCAAGCAGCGATAGAGGCCCTTGGCAGCCCCTCCCACACTTTGCTTCCATCCTTTCAAATCCAAGACGCAGCTTCCCATTTGATATCAATCATTCCAAAACGTGTTTGTTGGACTTTATATATATATAGTTATGAAGCTACCTGCACTAAACAGCTTTCCAAATTCCTTTCTTGTATATATATAAAAAAATTCCACTTTGGGAGTGATTAGAACTGAAATGTTTTTTACCAAATAAATCAATTTTAAATTTACAAGCTTATATATAATTATTTATAACTTAACAACGCACTTTTATTTTAATGATTTCATTAAATTAAAAATATTATATTTTAAAACACAAGTGTAACATTATAAATTATTTTAATTTTAAAAACTTATCAACAATCTTCTAATTATACCAATGATTAAAGAAAACCAAAAACATCTAATATTTATTATTTAATTAATTATTTCTTTTGCTTATTATTAACTTTTTCAAATTCAATTATAACAAGTAAAAAGTTATTTTTAGCTAATAAAATGAAAGATAATCTTTTTACAAGATATATAACTATTTATATTAAAAAAAGAGATTATTGAAAAATTTAATGCATATTCCATTATTAGAAAATTTTATGACAAAAAAATAATATCATACTCAACTCTAGTAAATTACAAAAAGATTATATATATATATATTAAGCTTAAATTTTTATACACATAAATATATTAATTTTTTTTAATTTTTACCTCCTCCAATAATTTAGTCTTCAATCCGTCCCTAAACTCCAAAAATAAATCAGTCAAGATCAGCCCAAATCAGTCAAGAATTGATAAAAAGATCCAAATTTTGGCATTGCATCAATTGAAACCAATTTTTATTATTTTTTTAATCTAAATCAAAATTTCAACATTTTTCAATAGAATTTATAATATTTGATAGACTCTAGTCAATTTTTTTTACATAAATTTGTTATCATATATATAGAATACTTTTAACTTATTTTTACATTTCTAACTATCTATATCTACTTTTATTGAAACTAAACCACTGGGCTACCGTTGGCCGGATCGCTAGCTTGTCACAGCAAAACCGGACCACTTTTGCTAGTTAATAGGCAATTTCAACTTTCAAGCATAACTCACAAAATACGAGAATTTTCTAACATGAGAAGCAAAATTTGCATCAACATTGAAACAGAGATGCTCTTTTAACCTCCTGGTTTAGCTAATATTCTGAATATCATATACTGGCACTGTAAAAATGCTGCAGCGGGATTTTAAATGGAAGCAAAAGTAGAAGGGCAAAATTTTCGATTCTTGGCATTTGCAACGCAAAATAATGGAAAACAGGCAGAATGCACAACCTGAGGATCGAACTAAGACAAACATTAAAACCTTAATCCTGTACATAGATGGAACAATAATGGAGCAGCATAGTCGCCCTCATCTTGCTCGAAACATAAAAAATGGACTTCACGTGGATACACACTGAAGGCACAGAATTGCCGCAATGTCATACAACGCCATAAAGCCTTTCAAAATCATAATAAATCCAGCAAACAGGAACAAAAGAATATAGTTCAGAGCTGTAAATGAAATCTTTCATCAACACCATTATAGTAGAAGTACGATAGAAGGTCCAAGTGTCCAACATGCCTGACCACACCACTGTTCTAGTGACCGTATTTCTGAAACTCCCACTCACTGTTATCTGTAGCAACAGAGAAACACCAAGGAAGTGAAAAGAGCAGTTATAAATCCATAGAAGTCACAACAGAAAAGAGAAGTGAAAGTACTAGGCACATACCTAAAGGGCATACTTGACGGGTCTTGAGCCATCGGCTAATGCAATGGAAGTGAAATGCGTGATTACATACCCCTGAGTAGAAATAAAAGCAATAGTTTTGAGTAATCCTGCATTTGCTAAGCGAAAGACTAACAGCTACAGTAACAGACGAAGTAGAGACAATTACCCCAGCAAATTTGAATGTCACAACCAAAATGATACATATGAATGTATCTTAAACTATAAAGCACGAAAAATACTATTTTAAGGCATATGTCAGAAACCAACACTATCACAACACACTAATGACACTTGTCCAGCATGTGCCAGCACATGCCCAAATTCAGATATCCCCCCCCCCCCCCCAAAAAAAAAGAGCAAGGGGGGTGAGGGAATGACGGCCAACAAAATGTTGGAATAAGAATCTAGAAATCTCATTCAGATGAGATCATCAAAATTCCTTCACGTATAGTTTGAATTGTATAGTTTAACATCCTTTTAATTAAGTAATTTTTTTGGTCAAATAATATTGCAAGATGCTTAGAAGATGGTGCCAAGATATTGAGAAGGGTCTCAACACATGGAAAGCTCAATAAATTAGGATTTGGGTACGATATTTATGCCTATGTGTTGTAATCTGCAACCTTATGGTAGATTCTTCATATAATCTTAAAAATTAACACTATTAGTCATTTTTTAATGTGTGTATGTAAAAATACACATCAGATCATGTCTTGTATCTTTTGAAATTTGACATGTCAATGTGTCCATGTTAAAGACTATGCTTCCTAAACTAAAATAGGACAATTTTTTTCTTGTGAAGAAATTACTTATGAACTTGAATATCATGCTAAAAGAACATAATCAATTGCATCTAGCTTAACTGAATTCGTTGGAAAGGCAAAAAAGCACATTTACAATTAGCAAAACTGAAACAGAGTGTGAAATAATCTATGCAAAAGGCACTGAAACACAAAAGCATCACTAAATTGAAAGCCTACGCGATAGTGAGCCCTCAACCACAGATCCCTAAGTAAATGATAGAGCAGTTCCCTAAGAACTCGCACAGACAACTGATCACATTATGCCAAAAGATGATCCATTGAAAGCTGCTATCTTGTACCAAGTGGAATATTCCAGAATTTAGATACCAGCATAATCCTCAAATATGCAAAACATAATACTGCTGACCTAAATGAAAACAGAAAATAGACCATGATCCATCTAAAAGCTAAATACGAATACTTAAAAATCACAACACAGAAGCAATTTTTGTTTCCTTCAAAATAATGCATTAGACTTTATTTCATCCATAATAGCTCTTAAACATATTTCAATCCTCCAAATACACATTAATTTTACATCCAACATCATATCAAGAAAGATGCTCACAGTTATATTATCACTACTTTTACTGTAGTTACAGATGAAACAGGAAAGTTGGGAACCTCCAATCATACCCTCAAATATCAAGAAAGGCAGCATCTCAACTAATACAGTTGCATGACAACCACAAAATACACTAATTCATGGTAACACGCAAGACTTCTGGAAGTACAGCTTCAGATATCCCACTAGCAAAAATGTACAGCTAGTCATAGAGAAAAACTATGTCTAGATATGACTTAGAAGTAGAATGCACTTAATTTCATAACGAAAGTCATTCCAGTAGTGAAAAATAAAGTCAGTGAATGTAAAGTGAGTGATTTAATAACAACTTCAAATGAAACAAAAATTTCAGTGTCTCATAGTCTAGAAAATTCTCTGCATGTTCCCTTAGGTTTTACATTAAGGAGAATCATCATGCAGTTATTCCGACTCCAGTCAATATGTAAATGAAAGCAATTAAGAGAATAAATTGTGGCTTATCTTTCTAGATTTAACTGTGTTGTTTATGAATTTGACAGCAATTTTAATAATATGCCTTGTCTGCCAATGTTTACATAAGTTACTAAGTCCTGAACAAAACACATCCACAATGATATTGATATACAAGCACAACATAAGTCACATTGAAATCCAAATCCCAAGAGAAGAAAATAACTTCCCTCTTCGGTTGAAGACAAAATAAGATAAATAAATACAAGAATAATTTTACTCTGTGACTCTATGTAACCATCGACCAGGTATCTGTTTGTTTTTTTTAGAAGGTCCAGAAGGGAGTAGATACCAGACCACCATGCGGTGACGAGCTACAACTATGGTTAAGTAATATACAAGACAAGACAGGGCCAAATTAAGAAACAGTCATATATCCCTTTAGCAAAAAAGTGGCTCTAAAGATACTACCTTCACCACTTGACTGTTGATGAAGACAGTCAGAAAGGAAAGCTACTAAAGAATTAGAAAAAAAAGAAAGAAAAAAGTTAAAAAACAATGTAGGTATTACAGGGTTTTAGATCATACCCCAAGCGACAGTGCATTCCTCGCTAGTGGCACTAGCCTGATTGGCCTGGCATTCAATGCCTAAAGCAGTCATCAAAGAGGATCAGTTCAAGCGAATAAAGCATCCATCGATTGAAAAACCGGTCAAGATATACTTACATAGATCCATGATATGGTTCCGACAGATAGCACAATTATCGACAACGATATCTGCGCAATCACAATTCGACGGGCACGAAGTCAATAAGAAATATAAAATACCACGCACAAAGACCAAAAACATGAAACGAGAGAATCGGAGAAGACAATAAAGCGAATTAGAAAAAAAAAAAGTTAGGGTTGGGGTTAGGGTTAAGGGAAAGAGTACCCCAGGCCCAGAGAGCGACGGCGTTCCACTTCTTGATCTCGAATCGCTTTGGTTTCTTGGAAGAAGGACCAGCACTGTCGGTGGCCGGCACCATTGGAACGTCGGAATCAAGAGTAGCCATAGGATTTCCGATTGCAAGCACTGTACTCTTTTTTCCCTGTTTCGAATACGGGCTCAGTGCCCACCAATATATATTGAGTTTGATAAACCTCCGACTTCTTGTCCTAGTGAAAGAATAATAACCAGCGCGTGACCTGCACGCATAGCAAGAGGGGAATACTTATTAAAGTAATAATAATAATAATAATAATAATAATAATAAAATACTTATTAAAAAAGAGAAAAGAAAACTATTTTAAATGCATCTTAGAGGGAGTTGCACTGTATAAAATTTTGAAACAGTACGGGGTGTATATATATATGCAATATAAATAATAAAATAATAACTACTTAATTTTTTTTAAGAAATGCTTATTTTTAAAAATAATAGTAAATTTTTAGTAAAATAATTATAAATAATTATTTTTAAAAATTTATTCTACTTTTTTATTTTGTATTAAAAATAACAAAATTTATTTTATTAAAATTATTTTAATATTAATTTAATATATATTTAATACATGTTATATTATATATAAGAATATTTTTATTAAAATTAGTGAAATGATAACTTATTTTTAACTACAGAAGAAGTTAATATAGTGCATATTTTAATTTTATGAGAATAAAAAGTGAATTTTTTTTTAAAAATTATATGCAAATATTTATATCTTTGTTATTATATTATTTAATTTAAATATAATAAGTATCTAATTTTTTAATAATACTATAATATGTGTATAATTTTTACAAACAATTATATAGTTCATCAATTAAATTATATATTTATTATGATATTATTAATAAATTGTGTATTTATTATATTTTAATTAAAAAATATAATAATAAAATATAAAAAATCACACCTAAATTTAATCCTTTTCAAAATAAAAAAGGGTCATATAATTTAAATATTTTTTTTGAAAAAAAAAATATAATTTACTCTAAAAGTATAATGATCGAAACAAAAAGGCTTCGTCTTTTGTTTTTGTCAGCAACAGGCTTGTCGACCCAATATGACAGCGTTTCGTAGTTCGTACCCACCTGTTGTAAAACAAGATACCTCATTGGACCACAAACTCGACAGAGTTTATCTTCAACGTGGTAGCCCATTGGGCCACCGAAAATAAAGGAATATGAGAGAATAGTATATACACTAACTCTTTAATTTTTTAAGTTTAAATTTATTTTTGGTCCTACTTTTATAGAAATTTTATTGTGTTCCATCTAGTTTAAAACAAGCAGCGTTGCCCTTTTATTTGCTAAAATGATTTAATTTTTCCCTCAATCATATTTCCATGGAAAATTCAACATCAAATTTAACAATTTGCCCACTAAAGGCCAAATTTGAATGTGATTAAGTTAATGATAGCAAATAAATAATTAACACCTAAGTTAATAAATCATTAAGTTTGATGCTTAATTTTTCATAAACTATATAACAGATGGGAAAAATTGAATCATTTTAAAAAAAAGTCTATTTATAAATTAGAGGACTAAATCAAATTTAAATAAAATTAGAAGGGCCAAAAGTGTATTTAAATTTAATTGTTAAGAAGAGATAAAACTCTCCGGAAAACGCTCAGAGTTGGATTGTCTTTTCAGGTTCATTTGTTTTATAATTATAACAACAATAACAATAATAAGTATTTTTCAACTAGGTAGGTAGGGTCAACTGTTTTATAATTGTAACATTGGTTTGTTTTTTATTTTTACTTTTTGTAATGTAGTTTCCCGTTTGTGTAATTAAAGAGGTATGTTGCCTCTTGATTAATGCTTATCTTAAGTTTTGGTTGTGTGTTATGTTGTGTTGCCTCATTTGGTTTCATGGTGTGTTCCTGCAATGTATCTGCAAGATTTAAATTAGTGACTCTATTATGTTCTCTGCTTTCACACAGCGAATTGACATCGGTTTAAGAATTAATATATTTATATTTATCAATATCTTATCATATAAAGTGATTTTCATTGATTTAATTGTTGAATTACAAATAACTATAATGTTGATAATGTTTATTAAATTTTATAAATATTAATTATCAATAAGTATGTAATCAAATAATTAATAATTTCTTTAGATTTAAAAATATATATTATACATGAATTGATTGATATATTGATAGAATACAAACAATGCTGGATTGATATAAGAATTTTGTAAGCATGATTTTCATGATTAAAAGTCCTAATCCAAGGGTAGATTTTGTAAGAAAGAAGTTATTGAATAATGTAAGATTAATTTTGATTCACTTCTATTTAATTTATTCATTAAATTTGTAATCTATAATATACTTTTCTTGCTTGTTGCGCCAGATTATTAAGTGGATACGTAATTTCTTGTTAAAAAAAATCATTTGTTGTTAAATAGTTGATGAGCCTGTCATGCTTCACAATAATATGAGTCATCCGCCAAAATGTCCTGAAGTGTTATTAGACAGTTTTTTTTCCTAATAAATAAAAACCATAATAAGGATAGATTACTTAAAAACTATATCAAAATATAATTAAGTTGTATATTCGGAATCCCATAAGGTATACATATATTATTATTTTGTGATGTAATAAGAAGTTGGTATTGATCTAAGTTTGCATTAAAATGCATTTTATCCTTTGAAGTTTATCATAATTTTAACTTTAGTATATAAAGTTTAAAATGGTTGAAAATACCTTGCAGACTTTCGAAAGTGAAAACGTTAATGGATCATAATTTTTTTTTCCTCTTCTAAAATGCATTTTACGCTTAACATTTATCCTCGTTATAATTTTTAACACACGAAAATTAAAATAGTACAAAAACACTTCGTTAGATTGTGACTTGGGAAAAATTTAAGAATAAAATGTAAATAATCCATGTGCAACCATTGCACATTTTGAACGTTGAACAAATATTCAGTAACGGATTCTTAAATGATCCAAATTATATGAATTTCAATTTTATGATTATCGGTTATTTTTCCTTTACCACATTTTTCTTGATTTTCGGCACCTTTGATGGGAAGGTAACCGTTGGAGTCTGCTCAATAAATAATGGGTCCCTAATCTCAATTTTAGCACATACTAAGATTTAAAAAATTACATACACCACCAAACACTAAAACTAAGAGCTCAAAAGCATCCTTCTCAATGTTTTCTTCAAATTAACATTTGGAATCAGAGCTCACGGTTTGAGCCTGTCTTGTTTATATTGAAACTTGAAAAATGTTGTTTAATGTGTATATGTTGCATTGAGATTTATGGATTTGGTTTTCATGTTTTGATTCTTCAAAACCATTCTCCTTGAAATTATTATTGTTTTTGGCCTTTGAACAGTTCAAAATAGGAGCTATAAAACGCTAACAATTTTTGGGTTTAATTTGGGTCAAGCAGATCCTCACTAAATCGGGTTGACCCGACACAAGGTAAAAATATAGACTGCAAGTTGTTTTATTATCTTCTGTGCTGTACGACCTCCTATATTAAACCTATATGTAGCATTTTTACGGTTTCTAATAGGGGTTATAATGATGCAGTGCACCATTTCATTAAATTGGGAGTCTTCAATGTTTTGGGCTTTTAATGGTATTGGACTGTCTTTGGATGTTTTATGGTTCTGGGCTAATGTATAAAGGGTCCTTTGGGTTGTTTGTTTTAAGATGGATTAATAATGAATAATTGGGTGAATCCACACATGGGCCATCACGTTCCTTTTATGGATTCAAGCTTCAGATCATTTCTGGCATTTTGAACTCCATAATGGTCGTAAGCCATTATAATGGATGTGTATTACAATGGACCTATTTGGTTTACTAAAAAAAAATTGAACCAATTTGTTATTGCACTATGGGCCAACGTACTGAACTCATTTAGGTGGGGATTTTTTTTTTATATAACTTAATTCAACCCTATTTTGAATGACAAAGCTAAAATCTTTATTCAAATTTTAGCAATAATAGTTTAGTGAATTATTTTTAGTGCCATAAATTTTTAAGATGGGTTAATTGGGATGAAAGTTTAGGCTTTAATTTATATGCCACATTAGAAAAGTCTTTAAACATATGGTTGGCCTAATTTTTGATAAAATTGCCATTTATTGTTTTTATTGGCAATTTTAATGCCATTTGAGTTCTATCTTGGCCATATTTGTGACACTTTTGTCCCAAAAAAATTATTATATGTTATGCTGCCATTTAATTTATGTGTAATATTTAGATATCATTTTTGGGCGTTATTTGGCACATTTGGATTCAATTAACAAGGAGAATTTTACTTAATTAATTAGTCAATTGATTAATTAATTGTTTAATTTTCATTATGTTAAGCTTGTTTATACATCAATATTTAGTCATATACAAGCATTTAGTTAAGGTTAAGATGCCATATGATTAGTACAACTTTGGTTTAATTAGAGTTTATTCATAGCATCACATTGTAATTAATCATATTTAATATGATAATCATAATCCCACATGAATGTTATCATATTTATATGATCAATTAAGGTAGGATAGTGAATTTTACTTTGTCTTAATTTACCTACAGGAATTAAAATAAGGGATATAATTTGTTAGTTTCACCATTCTAATATGATCTTAATTAAATAAAATTAAGCTTATAGGCAATTTTATTTGTTACTAGAATTATGGTGTGAAAGACATTCTTTGTATTGGCAAAATATGTCATATGGAATACTTATTTATCTTATTGACATAACATATAAATTTTGTGTAACTTTTCAACCCTTGAATATCATTGACTTTTAAGTTTTTGAATTAACTAGTGATAACTATAAGATTTGAAAAGAAAAAATATTTTTCCAATTAGAGTGGATGGATGTTGATAATACAATTAGAAATATGAATTTCTTAAACCCATTGACACTAACAATGGATTTGCAATAGCTCTTTATGAATGTTGAAAGTGATCGAATGGCCTTAACATGATGTATATCAAAACTAAACTATCTGCTAGTGTTCGTGGGTTTATTGGAGAGTATCAAAATGTTCGAAACTTGCTTAAAAATATAATAGTTTGAATCCTTGAACAAGGCTTTGGCAAGCGTCTTAATGATAAGGTTATCATCTATAAGGCTCACTGGCATAAGGGGTGTATGAGAATGCATCATGCAAATAAGGGATATAGTGGCTCAATTGAAAACACTTGAGGTTAAGATGTCTGAGTTGTTCTCGTGCACTATATCTTGAACTCTTTACCTCATCAATATTGGCCTTTCAAGATCTTTTACAATATACATGAGGAGAAATAGTCAATCAATGAACTTTTCACTATATGTGTACAGGAAGAAGGAAGGCTCATAGCAGAGATGGGAGAAAGTGCACAACAAAAGAACAAGAGACAAGCCAAACCAAAGGGAAAGGACAAGGCATCCATTCAACCTAACATTAAGAAGGAGACTAAAAGCTTTTTCTGTAAAAAGAAGGGACACATGAAGAAGGACTGCAATAAGTTCAAGGCTTGGCTTGAAATGAAAGGTAACTCAATCTTATTTTTTTTGTTACAAATATAATATGGTAGATGTTTGTAGTAACACTTGGTTAATTGGTTCTGATTCTATAATTTATATCCCTAATACTTTGCAGGGCTTTCTAAACTAAAGGAAGCTGATGGATAATGAATAGTACATCTATTCAGGCAGCAAGATGGGCTTACTAGGAGAAGTTGTAGGAACTTATAGATTAGTTTTAGATAATTGTTTTAGTTTGATTCTGAAAAGGACCTTTTATGTATCAAGTTTCATTAGAAACTTAATTTTTATTTCGAAACTTGTATCTTTTTGACACTCTTTTGAATTTTCAAATGATATGTTTAAGTTATTTTATAAATTTAATCTTATTGGTAATGGTACAATTTCTAATGGTCTTTTCCAAATTCAATTACAGATCAGTATATCTAATAATTCAATGCATATTTCTAGTAGCAAATTTATTAAGAGATGTGTTATAAATAAAGATTTCTCTATGTTGTGGCACCGTAGATTAAGTCATATCTCAATAAAAAATGTTAAGAGGTTAGTAAAAGATGTAGTACTTAATACACTTATTTTAGTAAGTTGGATAGTTGTATAGACTGTATTACGGGAAAACAGACTAATAAAATCAAGAAAGGTACAAAGAGGAGTTCTGCTATATTAAAAATAATACATATAGATATGTGTAGCCCAAATTTAGACTCTAATGGTCAGAAATTCTTTATCACCTTTATTGATGATTATTCATGATACATGCATCTCTATCTGCTAAATAATAAAAATAAAGCATTTGATGCCTTTAAGGTTTTTACAACTGAAGTAGAGAAACAATGTGATAAACAAATTAAAATAGTGAAATCCGATAAAGGTAGTGAGTATTATGGTAGATACTCTGAAAATGGACAAGCACCAAATCCATTTGTTAGATTTCTTTAAGAGTAAGGGATTGTTGCCCAATATGCCATGGTTGGGTCTCCAGACCAAAATGGTATAGCTGAAAGAAGAAATCGAACATTACTGGACATGGTGCGGAGCATGCTTAGTAGCTCCAAACTTCCTAAATTCTTATAAATTAAAACCCTTAAAATGGTTGTGTGTATTTTTAACCAGGTTCTAACTAAGGTTATTGAAAAGATGCTATTTGAGATATTTAAAAGTTGGAAGTCGAGTTTAAGACATATATGCATTTGAGGATACCCATATGAGGCTAAGGTTTACAATTTATAAGAGAAAAAGTTAGGCCCTAAGACCATTATTGACTACTTCATTGGATATGTTAAAAGGTTTAAGGGACATAGATTTTATTATCCATCTTGCAACATTGTGATTGTGGAATCAAAAATGCAAAATTTCTTGAGAATTACTTGATCAGTGAGAGTGATTAAACTTAGCACTTAGGTATTGAAAATGATCATTATAATTCCTAAGCTTTCACATCAAATGATAGACTGGTTGTAATCCATACTCCTCAAATACAAATGAGTATTGAACAACCAATCATTAAGGATCCATAACTTGTTGGCATGACTATGTTGATCCGGTTGTTGAACAATTACTAAAAATTGTTGAGCAACTAGTTAGGAACATGCTTCCTAAGAGGATGCTAACCCAATATTAAGAAGATAAACTAGGATAAGGAGATCGACAATTCCTAGTGATTATGCAATGTATTTACAATAATCTAACTATAGTATAGGAGTTGAAAACGATCTTGAGACATTTTCACAAACCATTAGTTGCAGAGAATCTAAATTATGGCACAATGTCATGAAGTAAGAAATGGATTCCATGACGTTTAACAGAGTATAGAATTTTATTGAGTTGCCTAATGATTTTAGGGCCATTGGTTGTAAAGGGGCCTATAAGATGAAAACAGACTCATTAGGCAATATCAAGAGATATAAGGCAAGACTCACGGCTAAAGGATTCAATCAAAAGGAAGGAATCGATTATACAAAAACATTTTCTCTTATATTTAAGAAAAATTCCGTCCGTGTGATAATGGCATTAATTGCTCATTTTGACCTAGAACTGTATCAGATGAATGTGAGGATAACATTCCTAAATAGAGATTTAGAGGAGAAGGTTTATATGAAACAACCTAAAAGATGCTCCTCTAATGATGGTGAGCACTTGGTGTGCAAACTTAAGAAACCCATATAAAGATTGAAACAGGCTTCCCACTAATGGTATCTTAAGTTACATGATGTTATCTCTTTACTTGGATTTATGGAGAATGTCATGGATTAGTGTATATACCAGAAGGTCAGTGGAAGTAAATTTTTTTTTGGTGGTATATGTGGATGACATATTACTTGTAGGCAAAGATAAAAGGTTGTTATATGAGGTGAACCAGTTTTTCTTTAAGAAATTTGATATGAAAGATATGTGTAAGGCATCTTATGTTATTTACATGAAAATCCATAGAGATTGAACTCAATGTATTTTGAGTCTATCATAATAAATTTACATAAATAAGGTCTTAGAAAGATTTTGGGTGAAGAACTGTTCACTAAGTGTAGCACTTATTGTTAAAGGTGATAGGTTCAATTCAAACTAGTGTTTGAAGAACAATTTGGAAAGGGAACAAATGCATGACATTCCATATACTTCTGTTATTGGAAGCCTTATGTATGCTCAAGTTTGTACAAGACCTAACATTGCATTCACAGCCGGAATGTTAAGGAGATATCAGAGTAATCTAGGTAAAGAATATTAGAGAGTTGCAAAAAAGATAATGAGATAACTCAAGGGTATTAAAGACTATATGCTGATGTACATACAAGTTGAGAATTTTGAGGTAGTTAGTTACTCAGATTCAGATTTTGTTGGATGTGTTGATTCACAAAGATCAATATTAGAGTATATTTTCATATTTGTTAGTGGAGCCATATCTTGGAGGAGTGCGAAGTAAATTTTAGCTGCTACTTCTACCACAGAGGTCGAGTTTGTATCTTGTTTTGAAGTAACTTTGCATAGTGTATGGCTAAAGAGTTTTATATATAGACTTAGAATTGTAGATTTGATTTCTAGGCCACTAAGGATTTATTGTGACAATTCAGCTGCAATTTTTCTAGCTAAGAATAATTAAATGGAAGTCTAAACAAGTACATCGACATTAAGTATTTAGCCATTCAAGAACATATCAAAAAAAACAAAGTCACCATTGAACATGTTAGCACTAAGTTGATGTTAGTAGATCCTTTAACAAAAAGCATGCCACCATCAATATTTAAAGATCATGTATCTAGAATGAGACTTGGTACCATGTTATATTTTGATATATATGTACTTATATCATTTGTAATAAAACTCTTAGTTAGTTTGAGTTGTTTTTCTCATTTTAGTGTATACATTTATGTTTAGAGAAAAGTAGCACTTAGAGGGCCCAGAACAAGCATAAGGCTCATTTATTAAGTTTATGATGAGTTGAGGAAGCAAAATGCATTATAATATATGGAAAGTAATCCTCGCATATAGAGAAACTACCACTATGATTTGTTCATTAAGTTTTCTCTTTAAGGAATATAAGTATTCATGAATCTGTAAAATTATTAAGTCATTCAAACCAAGTAGGAGAATGTAACCGTTGCACATTTTTGAACGTTGAACAAATGTTCAGTAATGAATTCTTAAAGGGTTCGAATTATGTGGATTTAGTTTCATGGTTATCGGTCATTTTTCCTCTACCACGTTTTTCTAAATTTTTAGCACCTTTGATGGTAAGGTAACTATTGGAGTATGTTGTATAAATAATAGTCCTTGAGCTCGATTTTAGCACACACTAAGATTCAGAAAACTATATACATTATCAAATGCTAAAACTAAGAGCTCAGAAGCATCCCTTCTCAACTTTTTCTTTGGATTTTTTAGCAATTGCTGGAGGTACGTTCTTTTCCACTTTTGATCGTTTTGGATAAGATTTATGTGTTTTGCATATCTTTAGCTAACACCATAAACTCATGGGTTCATAGTTCATTGGTTGAACTATGGTTGAATCGCAGTCGAACTAGTGATAATTAAATATATATATATATATAATTTAATATAATAAATAACTATAAACAAATATTAATAAAATTAGAAATATTTTACTATTAATTATATATAAAAATAAATTAAATATAATATAATATTTAAATTCAATTGATTCTTTAATTTTAAAATTTGAGCATAAAATAATTTATCTATTAACAAATATAATTATCAAATATTAATATATTAAAACAAATATTGAAACTAAAATATTATAAAAACTAACTATAATTAACATGTTGAGATTTTTTTGTTTTGATTATTGGGTCAATACACATGGCTATTTTTAGAAAATATGCAAGCAACAACTTTTACTCTCTTTATATAAAAATTTGCTTTCCCCTTCAATAATGCCCTATAGTTCAACTGGCGCCTAGCTATTTTGCAAGCCATGAGTACAAGTAGGGGTGTTCATAGGTTTGGTTTGGTTCGGTTTTAGACTAAAACCAAATCGAACCAACCTTGTCGGTTCAACAATTTTTTGGACCTTTTCGGTTTTGAATTTTAATCGGTTTGGTTCAATTTTTGTTCGGTTTGGTCCGGTTTGGTTCATATTTTTTTGGCCAAAAATATTTTTTTAGGATTTTATTCTTTGCAATATATATAATTTAATTTCTAATATTATGCATCTTATTAAACTTTAACCAATAATAATGTATTTATAATTTATTATTTTTATTTTTATTTTTAGTTTAGAAAACACCCATAAATTGACAAAAAGTTTTGAAAAGTAAATAAAATAAAATAAAATAAGAGTAATATTTTATAATAAAATAATATATGTAACTTGTCGGTTTGGTTTGGTTTAACCGAACCAAACATGCTATGAACCGACAACAGAATCGAATTAATCGGTTTTAGATTTAGAAAAACCAAACCAAACCATTTGTTAATCGATTTTGAATGGTTTGGTTCGGTTTTGTTCGGTTTTGTTCACCCCTAAGTACAAGGGTTCAAATCCCACCAAGAAGGTAGCTTTTGGAAACAATTCACAAGTAATCTATTTGTATAAAAATTCAAATATAAGAAATGATATAGCTTTGCAGTTTAGATGGCGCGCTTGCATTTTGGCGAACAACGCGTATATGGGTTCGAATCAGGAAGCAAAAGAGGTGGAAAATAATTTAAGAAAACCGGTTCAATCCGGTTTGTTTGCAACGGTTCGAGCTCCAAACCGGTCGGTCAAATCCAGTTCTTGACCAAAGTTGACCGGTTCTTAAGAGTCCCGATTTGGTAGGTTGTCCAGACCAAACTAGAGTCCAGTTCCCGGTCCAATCGGTTAAACCGACAGGTTCGGTCTGGTTATTAAAACAATGATATGGTGTATGAGAGTGACAGGCCTGGTTTCTTATATTTATCTTTTATTTTAATTTTATAAAAGATTTAAAATGAATAAAAATTTAAAAAGATTCAAAGTCAAGAATATGTGTCTTATTGAAGTAGGTGACACCTTTTCCTTCTCTTAATTATTGTACTACGTGCAATAATTGAAGGCAAAACAGTTTCCAACTTCAGATATATTCCTTTATTAAAGTATAAGTGGCTTGCCAGTATACTTTAACAATTAAAGTAGGCTTGCCAGTGCTGTACACAGGATATAATATATTTATTATATTTATTAATTTTTTTAAAATACAAATATGAAAATTATTTTTTATATTTTTTATTTATACTATTCAATCAAACAGATCCCAAAAAAGCATGCTTAAACTGATAATATCTTCCACAACGGTTGTGCGCTTCCCCTCGGGACAGATACTGCTACTTTGAACAACTTTGAGCAGGGTCTCATTGTCAGAATCAAAACAAATATTCCTCAAATCCACATATCATGAGGCGTTTGGCATGTGAGATGAGGGAAGAGAGGAGGGGAAGAGGGAGATAGAAATAGCTAAAATAATATTTGGTACGTTTAAAAAGGATTTATGGATGGATTTTATCTTTTGTATAGAGTAGCATTGTGCATTCCATTATTTTCACAAAAGAATTGTACTGTTAAAGATCGAACGAGAAAACAGAAAAAAATTATTTCACTAATATTTTATTTCTGTTTAAAAATTATAGTAAAAGATTTTAAATTAAAAACATTTATCCTAAAAACGTTTAAAATTTAAAATCATTTTAAAGCATCCAAGGACTAAAATTTTTTATTTAAAGTCATGAATTGTAATTTTTTTATAGTTAAAGTCTTTTATAATAATTTTAAAATTTAAGATCCTTTAATATAAATATATTTAGCATGAGATTTTTAATTATATTTTTTTTTATGTTAATTAACAAAAATTAGTTTTTAAAATATTTTTTTAACTCCATGAGTGTTTTAATCATTTGTTCATATTTTATTTTTATTTTACCAAACATTTACATAAAAAAAAAATATTCACATTCCCTTCTATGTCATGAATCTGTATTTTCTGAAGTCAGAAGCCAATAACATTTTTCTGAAATAAGAGAGAAATAGAGAGAAAAAAAAGATAAAAATATAAAAAACGAGTGACATACATACTTTTTCTTTTTGCATTATACTCTTTCTTGCTTCAAATAAATTTTACTGACTTTTAACTTCAAAAAATCTAAACTATCTATATCATATTAAATATAATTTTTAAGTTATATGATTTTACTTTAACTTTCCTTCTATTTCCTTTTCATTTTTTAAAATTTTTTTTGCTACACCAAACGCTAACTTAAAAAGATTCCGCATCTTTCCAATTTTTATCTCTAAAATTCACACCCAGACTCGCCGTACCACTTTTATTATCAAATGAGCCATCCGCATTAGTTTTGACACATTGATCCTTCTGAAAAGCTGATGGTTTTCATTCTAACTTGACTGAAAAATAGAATTAACTCTTAATTAGTATTTTACAACTGATCGAAGATGCAGTAACACTGTAAGACCAAATTAATTTAATTTTAGTGCAAATTATAATTTGTATTTTCCCAATGTGTGCTAATTAACTTAATCATACAGATAGAAAATTGATATCAACCTCGAGCAGATATCAGCGGTTAATTCTCTTTCATGAGGATTTTTTTTTTATGACTTATTTTCTCTTTTCTAGGAGAGTTTCTTTCAAGGAAAATGATAGTTCAAATCCCAAGCTGCAAATATTTATACTAAAAGATATTAAATTTTAAAATTATTTTGAAAGATCTTAAAATAAAAAATTTAAATTATGTATAAAAAATATAATTCAGAACCTTAAATTAAAATTTTTGATCTTAGAACCATTTAAAATAAATTTAAAATTTAAAATCTTTAAAAATAAATATTTTTTACTTAAGATTCTGAATTGTAAATTTTCGTCTCTTTTATCTTTTGTGAGAGTTTTACTATCGCATACTGTTATGTGGTATATTATAGTATGCATACGATAGATATAATGAACAATCTAATAAAGGTGATAGAGAAGGAAAGTTATTTCCTGAAACCATGAAGGAATGGAATTGGATGGGTGCAGTAGTACTGCTCTTTATTTGTGTGAAAGTCTAGTAGTTATAAATTAAGAGGTCGCTTTTTTTGTTTTTGTTATTTTAGTATAATGCAATTTTTTTTTTCTCTCTCTTGCCGTTACACTGAAACGAGCCAACCGTAAGAAAACTCAAAAAACACCGACCATATATTGAAGCCATGACTAAACAAAATTTTTGGTAAATAAATTTTTTTAACTTTCAAGTAATTAAAAATTTATTTATAAAAAGTACTGATTAGATATATAATATTATCATATAGATTAGGACATCAGATATGAAATTATTAAATTTTATATATTAGACTAGATTGGATATTAATAAATTTTTAAAAACTGACATGTGAAACACATTAGAGGAGAGTGGCGACTCAAAAGAACTCCAGCCACTGGCACGGCCGGTAACAAAAGCAAGAAGATAAAGAGGATCGCGCGCCACGATTTGAGGTCGAAAACAAAGAGTTGAAGAGACCTAGGTCAGGTCGTTACAAGCAACCGATAAATAACTCAGCCTTCAGGTTAGATAAATCAACACGTCTCTCTATTTTCTTTATATTTATCTTTTTCTAATTCTCTCCATTCATATTATATCTCTGATCACTGTCGACAGTGTCCTAAGATGCTTCATATTCGTACTGTTGTCTTATATATAAATAAGTCCCTTTTAATATGACCGCTGTCTTAACCTAAATCTATTAATTATCATGCCCCATAATTGACCAAGGGTAGGTGGATCTTGATCCAACACTATAAAAGTTAAACCACATCCCCCAAGTTTTATTTATTTTAATTTACCTCCTATAATTTAAATTAAAAAAATTATAATTGAATTCTTGCACTTCTATTAATATATTTGTGGTTAATTTTTTTATGTAATTAATCACATATTATCATAATTAAATATTCATGATTTATATCAACTCATTCTAGTATACAAGTAACTTCGGTGTCATCATAAACAAATTTCAATCTATATATAATCTATTTTCATAAAATAATAGATGAACCATATAAATTTAGACTATCCAGGTATATAGTTAATCCTATACATTTACTGTTAACCCAAAAAAAAATTCTATTCAATACTAGAAAACATTCTTTAAAAGATAGAGAATAATTGAGGAGGGTGGAACTCACACGAACAGATTTTACTGAACCCTACTCTCCTCAATCACTCGTTCTCATTCAAAACTTTCTTTAGCATGTGAGAGGGGTGCGATCCTTAATTAACCTTGATTATGTAACCTTCCTGTATTATTCTAGATCCTTTTGTTTCTCAATCACCTCCAATCTTTCCTTACCAACCCCTCTTTTTGGGTGGCTCTTGTTAGCGCTTTATTCATTTACTTTGGGACTTCATTCTAATTTTTTAAAATATCATTAATAATTAAATTAAAAATTAAGTGAAATTATAGAAATTCACAAAATAATTTAACTCTTGAAAAATAAAAAATAAACGCACAAGTAATTTTAAATGATGGGGTTGCACATTTAATCCCCACATAGATTTAGGGTTATTCAGATTTAGCTCTTAATTTCTCAAACGCAAACACCTTTATTCAATATTTAGTAGAAACATGTCTTCTAGCTAGCTAGCTGATGGATCAATGTCCATCCACCATCATCTACCCTTCTTGCCGACAATCGTTCATTTAGGAAGCCTTCCACCCTCCCTTCTTTCTCTCTCTCTCTTCCTCTCTCTCTCCCCCAAGTGTGAAACTGAAAGGTGCATGGAAATTGATCCACCCAGTGAATCACTCTACATAGATCCTATTCTCTTTGATCTCTCTTTATTACCTCCTCTCTCACAGTAATTTCTCTTTCTCAGATACCCAAAACGACGTAGAAGAAAAAAAATAAGACTAAGACTAAAAGGATGACCCCGAAAAGGAACCCACAGATGCCCAGCGGACTATAGTGGAAGCCGTCACCGCCGCCGCCGCCGCCGCCTCCATAAATATTGGTCCTTCTTTTACGACGACGTGGCTTCATTGGTTTATCTATAAATTTGTCACGGTTCATTCCCCTTTCCCCGGAAAAGGAAAAACAATAACAGACAAAGATATGAGAGGAAATTAAGCGGGAACTTAATCACCCGCTAGTTTTTCCTATTCAGAATGGAAATCCTAGGTTAGGTTTAGAGACACAGAAGAGAGAGTTGAGGAAAAAGAGGGAAAGCATGAGTATAGCTGGAAAGGGGGAAACCTGATGAAATTTTATATAGTAATTGGTCATTATTGAAACCATTTCGGGGGACATTTTTGCCTGGTGATTACAGGGCAATTACCCAGCAAGTTCCTGGAATACACCAAACAAGAAACCTCAAGAATTCACGACCTTGTTTGGTTCCGTGAGGAAAGCAGGCTGTGCTTGGGTTTTGGTTCGAACGTCCAACATTTTCGCCAAAGTTTTCTCTTGGACTTGGACCACCCAGTGGACTTGATCTTGATGTGCGAGGGCCATATGAAGCATTTGTTCGGGATCCAGGGAGTCTAAAGCACCCGCGAGACTTTCTTTTATGAAGTAAATATTATATTTTGATCTAAAACTTTAAAATTTTTAATTAAGTTTAGGAGTAAATCTACTTATTTAAGGTGTGATTGGTTTGATATTTGAAAGGGTTGAAAAATCTATCTACACATCAAAATGTAGGTCTACCGTATAGATCAACTCGTTTGATTTGTTGTTGTCTTTTTTTCTCCAAAACCATGTCCTCCATGTCGCATTTTACACCAAATTGGGAAAAAGAGAAGAAGAAATAATTCTGCATTGAATGAACTGTATTGATAGTAAAAATCACTTTTCAAACAGAAGTTTTTAAATATAAATTATAGTCACATAAACTTACATTTCACCAAAATCAAATTTACAAATCAGATCTAAAATCAAATTTACACAACTCTAATCCAATCGCATATTTAGTTCTCATAGTCCATCAGTATGGAGTTTTCACTGGCGCTTGGATTAACAACAACATTTACACCTTCCATAGGCGAAAGCACAATTTGACTGTAACCATTTTGGTATATTAAGGAAGGATTTGAATTATTCACACTACCTATATATCCCCACTCAATCCTTGATATCTAGTTTATCCCGAGTGCTCTTATTTGACTGTAACGTTAATTTGTGATTCTCGACCTACTATAATTTGCATTCTTTACTTGCAAGAATGGGTCAATTTCTTATCTACCTTCCTAGATCAATTTGTTGCCCCATCAGTATTATTTCTGTTTGAATTAGTCGAATAATTTTAGACTTAGTTGTGAAAAATTTAGGGAACACGACTCAGTCTAAGAAGATGTAAACAATTTTCAATTGGAGGATATATATATTTTTTCTTCTCAACTTTACATTTCCGTTAAGTGGCATAAAAGAAGGGTTCATACCCCTTTTTGGTTTAGAACTAGTCTAACTTACAAGGATATATGCGTGCGTGAATAGATGTGTGTTTGATTTATGCACGGCGTTGGATTTTATGGTCTTCCAAGTTATTTTAAACAAATGAAACAAATTAATGAGGGCTAAGAAGAAAAATGAGGGAATTTTTGACTGTGTTTGATGAACAAATAGAGTTAAGATATACAATAGTTATCTAAAATGTAAGCTTAACAGTGTTATTAAGAGGAATTGTTTTGAGCACATGATCTAGAAATTATGATATCAATCTAATTATTTGAACAAGTAATCTTGTAAATACCAAATTGTGAGTTAATAATATACATGTGACCATCTTGTAAAAGAATCTATTAGAACCATATAATATCTGAATGTTCCACATGGAAGATGAATTGAACTGCATATATCACCTTGGATTCATTTAAGAAATGCTAGGGATTTAATTGTAACTTTAACTAGCGTAATCAATTTTCCTTGAAAACAAACAATATATGAGAATCCTTTGAATGAAAGAATCTTCATGTTCTTTAATGAATGTCCATGTGAACTCTTAATAATTTTTCATATCATAATTAATCTAGGATGGCCTAATCATATGTGTCAAATAATAAATGTATTTGGATCAATAAACTTCTAATTTATTGTAACATGTATTTCAATTGTATTAATATTTGTATAGTACAAATCAGAAAATAAGGCATGTAATTTTTCCAAAATATATTTATTTCCTACTACAAAAGATGTGATATATAGATATTCAATATTTTTCTCATTCATTGTTTCAATATGATATTCATTGCGGTGGATATCTTTGAAACTTAATAAATTCCTTCAAGACTTAGTAGAAAATAATACATTGTTAAGAATAAATTTTGTCATGTTGGGTAATAATATAATATCTCTTTTAGAGTCTCTAATTAATTTTATACTACCTAATATAATATTTACATTAGCATCACTCATCATTATATGAAAAAAATATTTTTGATCTTTTAGTATGGTATGTGTTATAACACTATCTAAGAGACATGATTGCATTATTGATCTTGTAACTAACCAAAGAATTGGGAATATCCATAATCTTCATTAAGAGAAAAAAAAATACATTATAAGAGATGTTATACTCAAACATAAAATTTTTGAAAACTATATTTAAAGAAAACACCCTTAAAACACACCAAAAATATAAAAAAAATATCTTTAAATTTCCATCCCCAATCTTTTGATTATGATTCTCAATGAAGTCTGTTACATCTAAAAGTACTATATCATCAAAGCCATTAAAGTCATCATCTTTGTATACAAAGTTACCTTTAACATCATCATTTTGGTAAATCAAATTTGTATCCACATTATTTTCCTTCCTTTTGGTGGAGGCTTAATAAAGCTTTATAGGATGGTCATCATTTATTGCTATGCTTTCATTATGGGAGGTACTGGCATTTTAGGATAACTGCCCACTTTGTGTTAGAAATGGTGGTGGTGGGATGAGCTAGTCTGACTCAAGCAAGGTTATTAGAGTTGGTTTGTCAACAGAGGAACCAAAAAGGTTTGCAGCAAAAGATTATGACCCTTTGATCATAGCTAAGAGAAATAATTGGCAAAAAATAATGCAAATGCAAATCAGTTACCATTTCAAACCTCAATGGCGATACATATGGGAGAAAGAAAAATTAGAAAGGAAAAGATGTGATGATGGAGGAGGAAACTCTGTAAGGATCGAGATACCCAATCCTAACAAATAGTGAGCATAAGATGGTGGAAAAAGATATAGAAGAAGGCATTGTTGTGCAACAGATGCCATTGGATAACTTACAGGAAGTCAACGTTGATGTTAGAGAGCAAATTGTTAAGATTCAATGATTAACAAGTTTTGAATTTAGCAAGGATTCAATTTCCTCAAAAAAAGATAATAAGGAGGTCAATGTAAAGTCGAAGTCCACTGCTAAGAAAAATGGGCCTAGATTATCGAAGATTTCTTTTAAGATAGTGCCAAATGATAACTTTGGAACAAGTAAGCTAAGTTTGGGCTGCATTTCTAGAGGCCCACTTGGTCATGCAAAAAGATATTAACACTAATATGGCGTCTAAACTGGGCCTCTTAAAGTCCATGACAAATATGGGATTGCATAAAATCTTGGCTGTAGTAGTTAACTTTGAAGTAACAGACAAATGTACCAGGCAACCAAAACCTCTAGATCCCAAAGAGATTTATTCACTCATGAAGATTGCTGAGCAAAATGAAAAGGCATTGGGAAGTGACCCCTTGGAGGCTTTAAGGGCCACTGAAGTTTATCATGACCTTTAAGGTTGACCTTTCTTTGTCTTTTTATTCCCGGTTGATATTTTTTAGCATGAATATTTTGTCTTGGAATTACCAAGGGGTGTTGGCCAAATCCTTTCCAAGGTTGATTCATGATTTGAGGCAATGATAAAAGGTGGATATCTTTATTCTTCTTGAAACTCGAGTGAATAGTGAAAATGCCCAACATGTCGAGGACAAATTAGGTTTTAGTGGGTGTTTTAAAAGAGAAGCAGACAGCTTTTTGGGTAGGATTTGGATTTTTTTAAAAGCAAGAAGAGATTATTGTTGAAGTTATTAACTTGTATCGCTAAGCAGTCCATATAGAGGTAGGCTATGAATAATGGTGTTTGCTTTTTCCTCATTATGGTGTATGGAAACTTGAGCTATGCTATTCGTCATAGCTTGTAGGTATTACTGGAAGGTGTTTTAAATAATGTGGGATCTGCTAAGTGGATGTTAGTAAGGGATTTTAACACTTACAGATGGCAACATGAAAAGAAGGAAAGCTTACATCATAACCTTTAAGTTTAAGGGAGTTTGGGGAGCTTATTGATCGCCTTTGTTTGGTGGATTTATGTTTTAAAGGTCCTAAGTTCACGTGGTGGCATGAGCAAGTTTAGGAATGCCTAGATAGGGCCCTAACCTAAAATGGGTGGTTGCAAAAATTCGTTAACACCATAGTTTTATACTTAAATAACTTTAAGTCTAATCATAAACCTTCATTAGTAAGTTTTATGAAATGTCTTGGTAGGAATAGAAGGTAAGCCTTTTAAATTCCTAGCTGTGTGGTTAACTAATGAATCCTTCAAGCAGGTCATTAAGGATGCTTAGCGCAAACACTGGGACTAGCTAATAGTGTATAAAATGTTCAAAGACAAAGTTCAACTGTGGAATAAAAATGTCTTCAAGAGTATCTTCAATAGAAAAAGGAAGCTTTTGTATCACTTAAAGGGCATCAATAGAATGTTAATGGTTTAGGACAACCCTTACACGTTTGAGCTTCAATGCAAACTTCAAAGGGAATACGAAAGCGTGCTTTTCCAAGAAGAATCACTCTAGTACTAAAGGGCCAGATGTGACTAGTTGCTGTTAGGGGATCGTAATACTCGATATTTCTATGCTTCAACTGTGCAATAGAGGAAGCAGAATAACATTGAGATGTTAGGGATGAAAAGGGGAGATGGATATCTAATGACCATACTCTTAAATAGATGATGACCAAATTTTTTTAAAAATCTCTATATAGATGAAAATAGTAATTAGGGTGTTTTTCCCATTCAGAACACTTTTCCTAAGCTTTCAAAGGAGGCTCTAGCTGAAATCCAATCAATGGTTTCATATGAGAAAATCAAGAGCGTGGTTTTTAGCATAGGATCTTTCAAGGCTTTAACTCCATATGGGTTACATGCAATTTTCTTCCAAAGCCAGTGGGAGGCAATAGGCAAGATGGTGTGTGAATATGTGCATAAATGCCTCATTTTCTCTTCCATGATACATACCATTAATTAGATTACTTTGGTTCCTATCCTCAAGGTTGATGATTTGGTTACATTAAAATATTTCATGCTAATATCTCTTTGTAACATTATTTATAAAATTTTCACAAAGGTGATAGCAAATCGATTGAAGGCCTATATGGATAACTTGATTTCACCTAATTAGTGTAGTTTTGTGCTTGGTAGACATATAATTGATAACATTTTAATTGCCCAAGAAGTTATCCATAGCATGAAGACCAAGAAAGGGAAGTTAGGATGCTAGCTATTAAGGTTGATTTGGAAAAGGCTTATAATAGAATCAACTAAGAGTTCCTTAGAGATTCCCTCTAGGAGCTAGGTTTTAATGAGCATTTGGTGGAGGTTATTATGACTTGTGTGTCATCTAGCCATATGCATATCCTTTGGAATGGAAAGCCTATAGATGGTTTTCAAATGTCTAGGGGGACCCGTCAAAGGGACCTTCTTTCCTTTTACCTTTTTGTGATTTATATTGAAAGACTTGCTTACATGAAAGAATTTACAGTCAAAGAGAACATTTGGAAATCCATATAATTGAGAAAGAATGGCCTACCTCTTTCTCACCTTTTCTTTGCTGATGATCTAATTCTATTTGTTGAAGCCTCTAAAAATATGAATTTTGATGTCTGCAAAGAGCTCTGTGATTTATCTAGGTTTCAATTGACCTACGACTTTGATAAATACTTAGGTAACATCATAAAAGAGTATCTAGAGCCACTTATAGGTTTATTGTTGATGAGGCTCATAAAAAGTTAAAGGCTTAGAAAGCTAATTTCTTGTCTCTTATTGGACGCATCACTTTGACCAAGGTAGTTTTGAATGTGGTTCCAATCTTCTACATGTATTTTTCATTGCTTCTAGGGAGTGCTTATGAAAACATCGAGAAAATCACTAGAAATTTTGTGTGGGGTGATACAAACAATAATAAAAGAGTACAATTATTTGCCTAGGACCAAGAATGCAAGCTGATGGACATAGGTGGGCTGGGTATTAGAAGGTTGAAGTATTTGAACCAAGCTCTTTCCATGAAAATAAATTGGGAGTTGGTTACTAATCCTAACAGTCTTTTGGCTAGGCATCCTTCCTCATATAAAATGATATGGCCTGTGCTCAAACCTCTAGCAAGGGGTAAATAAAACGTGGCCTAGATTTAAGGATGGCATTGACTAGAATGTGAATAATAGGCTATGCACCAAGTTTTGGGAAGACAACTGGGTTCCTAAGGTTGGAAGGCTAAAAGGAATAAGCCCAATATGATTAAGATGAGACAAAGTTGAATTGTATAGTGGCTCAGTATGTGACTGAGGATAGGTCTTGGGATTGGGGAGTTCTTTATAGAACTCTTCCTCCTAAAGTTGTTAATTATATTGCTGGCATTCCCCTTCCAGACAGGAGCTGTAAAGACGATGTTATTATATGGCAGGAGTCTATCAACAATTCTTTCAAGGTATCTTCATTGTACCACCTTGTTAGAAGTTTGTAGGATAGTTAGAGGAGATCGATATAGAGAAAAATTTAGAGGATTCTTATGCCATAACGCATCCGTAGTTTCATTTGGCTAATGGTGAAAGAGAAGCTTATGACAAACACATATAGAGTCACGTGCTACTTCTTGGAGGTGTCCATGTGTCCCTGATATTTTGATATTATGATATTTTATATTTCTCATATTTAGTCTTAATAATAAATTATTGTGGCTAATTTAATGACTTTGGATTTATCTTATATTAAGTGGGCTAAATTTAAATTAATGGATTTTAATAGCATTTTATTATATTATTATATTTTTCCAACGGAGGCCTAATTAGTCTTATTTATGTTTTGCAAGTTACATGAGTCACTAAAGGGATTTGAATATTTTTTTATTAGGTCGAAGATGCGGGTTTTGTAGCTTCAAGATTAGTATTAGATTTCTTTTAATGTGAAAAATTCTGGACTACTAAATGCACTCAACCCATCTTAGCCCTTGGATTTTTCTTGAGGAAGAAGGCAACATCATCTATTTAAGAAGGAGAAGTCATCACTATAAAACACACTCCATCTTCTCTACTTCTCACTCTTGTTTTCATCTTTTCATGGCTTTCTAATTTTTCTTGGTAATCAATACAGAATTTGAACTTGATCACGAACTTAAGTCTATGATTGTATAGAATTTTAGTTTGGATTTTAATTTTAGAAGTATTTCATTTTTGTTATCTTCATTTTCATGTAATTATTATCATTCTGATTAGATAATTTTTGTCGCATGAATTCTGATTCATTTGAGCTATCTGAGAACGTATTTTGATTCAATCAATTGACTAATCAAATAAATTAATTTTGAACTACGTTAAGATTTTGTGTGCATCTCTGGTCGGTGTGAAATAGTTTGGCTTCTTGTTATTGACAAAAGCGTGGTTACATTTTGATTAGTAATAGGAACCAATTAAAATTTTAAACGGTAGTCTATGAACATTAATCGAAAATAATCAAAAGATTAAAATCAAACCAGAGGTATTTTTAGGTGACAAGGATAAGGAAATATTAGGGGAAAAATTTTGGATTGATTGCGTATTATTCTGATTGAATTTCTTTTTGTTGCATTTTATTAATTGATTTGCTATTCAGTTTAATTAGTGAAAATTTATTTTCGAATCCCTAATCAATGCAATTTCAATTGTGTTGTTCCTAAACTAATTGATTTGATTAATAGCTCTGTGGGAGACGACCTGGTAGACATTATACTGCAAACTAGCGAAAATTCATTAATCTTGGTTAGTTCGACAACCATGAGTGAATAGTATTTTCTTTACTAGTCCCTGTTGTCATGAGCATGTTGAGACTACCTTCTATGCCCTAAGGGATTGCCTAAAGATTAAGGAGTTTTAGATTATACATGTCAAAGAGTG
This sequence comes from Erythrophleum ivorense, assembly GCA_026724425.1. Taxonomy (NCBI): domain Eukaryota; kingdom Viridiplantae; phylum Streptophyta; class Magnoliopsida; order Fabales; family Fabaceae; genus Erythrophleum; species Erythrophleum ivorense. The sequence continues at coordinate 44,991,536 of JAIUCV010000005.1, forward strand.
TCTTTGGTTGAGATTTTTTAACTTGGACATTTCTAGATGGATTCATTGGTGTATTTGAGAAGAGTTGAGAAAGAACAAGGGTGTGAGTTGGTGTAGTATCTTTGGCTTTGGGTTGTGGTTAATCTAGCTTAATAGAAATTAGCAAATTTTTAAAGAGGAAGAAGTTGATGTGATTAGTCTCGTCTGGCCCACAATTGCCAAAGTAGAGGAGTATATGTCAACTTAGAGAGGCTTGATGCAATCTAATGTCTGGTACCAGAATGTGAGCTTAGGTTGGCAGTTCCTAAAAGGTGAAGTGCAATGTGGATGACTCGTGTCTTCAAGGTGGGTTATGAGTGGCCTATAGGGGGTGTCCTAAGGGATGCATCAGGTATGTGGCTTTGTGAATTCACAAGAAATTTAGGATCAGGTAGCATGCTATTTTTTGAACTATTCAGGATGATTATTAAGCTTGAGATTGCTTGGGACAAAAATGTTCGGAAGCTAATTTTAGAAGCCAATTCACAAACAACTATAAATTTGATCTATAATGGATATTGTCGTTATCACCTAATGGTAGCTCTAGTTATGAGAATTAAGGAGCTAGTAAATAGAGTTTGGTCTGTGGAGGTTAACCATGTTTATAAAGAAAGCAATAGAGTGGTCAAATGGCTAGCAAACGATAGGCACCAAAGTGAGCTAATATTCAAGTTTGGAAGAGTCCCCCTTTTGGAGTTTTGACTACACTAATGACAAATATAGTAGGTTCTTCTTGGTTGAAAAGTGTGAGGGTTTAGGCTTAGGCCTCCTTTTGTTAACCAAAAAAAAAAAATGCCACCCATTGACATTAATGATAAGAGGGGACAATTATATCTTAACTGTAATGGTAATATTTGGTTTTAGTTAAATGTTAGATTTGCCAAAAATTAATTTTTAATTCTAAGCAAGTGACTTTTTTATTTAAAAAATTAATTATAATTTAATATTTTAATTTTAATTCAAAATCGAAGGTATTGTTTTATTATATTTTAAAGTTTATGCATTAGACTTTACTTCAAGAATAGATTATAATTTCTCCTTCATTAAAGGTTTGAGTTTGAGCAATATATTAAATCTTATTAATTAAATAAGAAAAATTTAATAATTTCATTCTCAATTAATTAAACTCGCAATAAGTAATGATTATATGTATGTGTGTGTGTGGGTGTGTTAGGTTTATCCGATTCCACTTGGTTCTACGTGAAAGAATGGACAAAATGAAATCTTGAACTATAATAATTCTTGCAAACATCCCTCCTCCTTTTTTGTTTTCAATAATCGCTTACATGTTGAGATGATAAAAACTCATTCTCTTTTAATTGAATAAAAATAAAAATAAATTTGAACATCCACTTTAATCTTTATCTTTAATTATGATATATATATATAAATTATAATTATTCCCTACTCCCTTAATTCTATTGTAATAATGTCTTATCATTTAAATCCAATGTTAATTTTGACTGAGTTGAATACATGTGCATTGCTTGTCTTTCTTTTTAGTAGATCATGAGGAATCTCTTTTGCCCTCTCCCCAACTAATTTGATATCCATTGTGCTAACTAGTTAGTTTGAGATCAGAGAGCAAGAAATAAAAATTTACATAGTGAACTAAGAAAAAAAATAATGTTCTAATAAAGAAAGAAAATGTGACATGCACATGTGTTCAACTCAATTAAATTTTAAATGGTAGGAGATTATTGTAATATTAGAAATAAATCGATCAAATGTAGATTATGATTTTATATAAGTTGAATGAATTATTGTAATTAGAAACAAAAATTATTGTGAAAAATACAATTTTCCAACTAAAAAAGGTCAGTTGACTTTATTGAGATTTTTAAATAACAATTTAATATATTTCTTTAAGTTATGAGAAATTTTTCCTTTTTATTGCTATGAACTATAGTTTTTGCTTATATAGAAAAAGTATTTATTTTGATCATCAAAAGATAGTATTAATATCAGCTTGATATTCTACAGATTTTTAATATTATTTCGACACTCAAAAGTATAATTCTATTCCAATTTTTTAAAATATGATAAAATAATATTATATAATCATTTTTGTAAGTCAAATACTTTGCCATTGATTAAAAAAAGTCAAACCAATAGCGGTCTCAAGATATAAGTAATTATCTTTTAGTTATACAGTTTTTAATGATTTTATCTTTATTATTAGAGTATCCTCATATTTTGGATGAGGCTATTCTTTCCTTGGGCGATCTTAAAGTCGGTTGAAGAAATCGCCGCTACAACATATCCAAATTGTTAAGTAACGACGGTTGTCAACTGACTGCCATTACTTAGCAATGTTTAGCAATCTGCTATTATGCCTCTTTAATTAATCCCTCATGAGTTCCTCCCCCCCTTTCTCTCCTTTTCTTTTCTTTTTTCCCAAAAAAAAAAAAAAAACAACACTAACCCAGTTTCAGGCTCTCAAATCCTTAAAAAACCCAATTTTAGGCTCTGAAATCCTTAGTAGCCGCACCACCCTTCCTTAGCAACCCACCATCTAGACCAGTGCTGCCATCTAGACAGACCAACCGCTCACCGACTAGATGTTGTGGAGGTTCATCCATTCTCATATCCACCATTTTTTTGTTTCCTTAATCCCCATTCTAGATTTGTGCGAAAGCATTGATTTTTTTTTATTGGGATTGGACAATGATAAATGATATGATTTTATTATGTGATTTCGCTAGTTTCATCTGCTTGGATATTGTATAATGCTATTATTTTTAGCTATTAACTCTTATAAATTATTATTTGATTAATTTCTTAGCTCTTGTTTGGCTACTTCATGCCGTATAAGAAAGTAGGGGTGTTCATTGGCCCGATACATTCTAAGGGCCCGCTCTAGCTTGGTCTAATCGGGTTAGGCCAAAAATATAAATAGGCAGAATTTTAAACAAAACTATAGCAAGTCGGGCGGGGCCACGGGTGAAGGCATGTTCTGTCCAACCTACCCTAATAGTTACTTTTTTTTTTAATTATTAACATCTTGCCATCTTATATATATATATATATATATAATTCTTATTTCATCCGATTCTTTCTACATATTATAGTTTTTGTTACCTACGCAAACTTTCCCTACTTCTTAATTGTTTTTATCATTGATGTGTATGCTTCCTAATATTTCTTTTGTTGAATAACAAAAATACACATATTTACTTAAGACTAATTATGCTAGTATAGTTTATATTTTGTTTGATAATACTAGACTATTTTTTTATTACTAATAAAAATATAAGAGTTGTAAAGATCTATTTTTTTGAAATATATATTTATGAGTCTATAAAAAGATATTTTTATATTATAAGTATCAATTTATTAAAAAACAAAAAAAGTCCTGGCGGCCCTAAACTACCCTAATCCGCTCTAGAATTGAGCTTGTTCAGGCTGGGTTGGGCTGGGTTATGGGTATAAAAACAAGCCCGATGTCTTAATCGGGCAGGACATCGGGCCTACTAGATGTCTGGCCCAACCTGACTCTGTTCATGTATAGCCCTATAAGAAAGAATGAAATTGAAATTGGGGTTCTTTCACATAAGGTTTTGTTTCGTGTGTGTTACAATGTACACAAAAAGGCCAATTTGGTTGGATAATGGAAAAGAAAAAGAAATGAAAAAAGTAAATAGGTGAGATAGAAAATTATTTTAATACTCTTACTTTTAAAAAAATAATTTGATAATTAAAATAGTAATTTAATAGATAAAATAAAAATAAAAAAATATAGTAGATATCATATAAATCATGTAAATATATTATGTCTACTAACCAAACGGTCTTATAGAATGCCATAGTTATTTAACTAAAAAAAGGAAGAATGATAGGCTTGCTACGAGGTTGTCAGATTAGTCGTTTGCATGAAAGTATTGTATGCAATTGATTGATATGGTTGATTTAGTTGATGTCTCAGTGGTAGTTGAATATCATTATTGACAACATAAATTTTATGTTATGTCTAGTAGAATAGAATAATTTTAGACTTGGACCACCAGTGGACTTGATCTTGATGTGCGAGAGCCATATGAAACATTTATTAGGGATCCAGGGAGTTTAAAGCACCCGTCTTTTTTATGAGATAAATATTATATTTTGATCTAAAACATTAAAGTTTTTAATTAAGTTTATGAGTAAATTGACTTATTTAGGATATGTTTATTTGGCATTTGAATGGCTTAAAAATTCATTTGCACTCCAAAACATAAACCTATCTTACAGATCAGCTCTTTTGGTCTGGTGTTAAATTTTTTGCCAATTATGTTTGTACTCCAAACCTCTGTTTGCACCAAAGTGAGAAAAAACACCTGCTTTTATATTAGATAAACTACATTGATGGCAAAAATCACTTTTTAAATGAAAGTTTTCAAATATTAATAATGGTCATACAAATTCATTGTTGACCAAAATTAAGTTTGCAAATCAAGTTGATCCAAAATCACGTTTGCGCAATTCTAATCCAATTGCACACTTAGTCCTTGCATAGTCCATCAATGTGGAACGTCAACTCGTGCTTCAATTCCCAACAACATTTACACCTTTCATGGACAAAAGCACAATTTGACTGTACCCTTTTTTTTGGGTATATTAATAAAGGATTTGCATTATTGACACCATGTGTATGACAGTCCATCCTTATTAGATAGTTATCCCGAGTGGTCTTATTTGAATGTAACTTTTATTTGTGATTCTTGACCAACAATAATTTGCATTCTTCACTTGCAAGAAGGGGTTAATCTCTTATTTTCCTTGCTAGATCAATTTGTTGACCCATTAGTATTATTAGTCAAATAATTTTAGGTTTAGTTGTGAAAAATTTAGGTAACATATGACTCATTCTAAGAGGATGTAAAGAATTTTAAATAGGAGGACGATATATCATGATTTTGTTTTCTTCTTATCTTTATATTTTTGTTAGGTACGCAAAAGAAGGGTTTATACCTTTTTTTGGTTTAAAACTAGCTAGTCTAACTTATAGGGATATTTGTGTGTCTATGAATATATGTGCACTTAATTTATACAAGGGGTTGGGTTTTATGGTCTTCCAAGTTATTTTAAACAAATGAAACAAATTAATGAAGCCATATAAGAAGAAAATTGATGGAATTTTCAACTATTTGTTTGATGAACAAACAGATTCATGACCCTTAATTATAAAGAAAGTAATTGCTACAAGAAAAACATAGAATAGTGAGAAAATTTTGTGAGGGACAGTTTCACTTGCCACTCCCTTTGCTAGTATGCGAGGGATTAATGAGAAAATATAAATCCCTTCGTAATTCAATCAAATTGGGAAAAGGAAAACACATCAATACTCATGCCATTTCTACTACCCAATAGTGAGGGAATAGCCACAAAATTTTCTCTCACTAAGCAAATTCTCTTTGTAAATTATTAACAATGGTATGTTCTTGTTGGATCTTAGGCTCAAGATTATTAGGCCCAATGACTTTGATGATAACAAAACCTTTGTTAAACTTTTGTAAAAAGCCTGTGCTGAAGATCGGCCTAAAGTTCATAAGCCTAATATTATGAATAGATTGGTCCTACTTATGAACTAAATGACAAAGTATATTATGTATAAAAAATAAACAAATGATGGGTACTTGTATTAAGGAAGAGCAGGTAGAATAGAAATAGTGACTGATGTGAAAAATATGGTTGAACGTCAATCTCCACCTCAAGCTAAGTGGCTAACATTAAATGCGAGAAGACAAGCTAAGATTTTGAAGATAAACAAAATATGAGAAGACATTTTGAATATTAGAAAATCAAGAAGGAGCCGGTGAATTTGGAAATGTCTCTAACAGATAAATAAATTAAGATGCATATAAACACTCAAAGGTTTGAATACAAAAAAGGTGGATGAGATTAAGAAAATGCACTGAAAAAAAAAGTGTTCTAGTTTACTTATTATATTTGTATCTGCTTATAAGAAGCAAGTCAAGGAGAGACTATGTGAACATATAGAAGTGTGTTGTAAGATTTGAAGTAAGTTGAGGGTGAGCTGTATAAAAACCCTATTGAAAAATCACCTAGTGGTGAAAATTATAAGGTGGTGTTACTACATCTCTGTAAGTTCTAGTTATTGAATTAAGAAAAGCCTATGAGATTTCAAGGAGACTGGACGTAGGTCAAAGCTGATTGAACCAGGATAAATTATCTGTGTTAAGATCCTTCACTCTTCTCTTTTCATCTGTTTGTACACAGATCTTCTACTTTTTTGTCTGTACATAAATCCTTCACTTTTTACTAACTGAATTAGAGAACCTTTGGTCCTCCACTTTCAATTATAAAAAATTTGCATCTATTGCACAACACACCTATTCACCCCATTTAGGTGTGTTTATCAATTGGTATTAGAACTTGATCTCTTTTGTGTGCTTAACAGCCTTAAGAAAAGATCTTGTGTTATTGTTTCTTTGTGCAGAAAATGGCTACTACTAACCTACTTGAAGGAGCGTACTTTAGAGAAGGATTCTCAACTCTCAGACCTTCTTACTTCACGGGAAAACACTTCTCACATTGGAAGGAGAGAATGAAGATATTTATATGTTCAACTGACTATCTGGTGTGGGAAGTAATCATGGAAGGTCCAAAAAAATAGCAAAAGGTGGATCTAACAACTGGTACCATCATAGACAAACCCAGAGTTGAATGGACTGAAGATGATATTAAAATAATTCAATGCAATTATCATGCTAGAAATATCATTATATGCTCCATCAGCAGCTCTAAGTACTATAAAATATCAAGCTACGAAACTGCAAAAGAAATGTGGGAGAAATGTATCGTTACTCATGAAGGAACCTCCAAAGTCAAAGAAAGCAATCTAAATGTGCTAGTCTATGAGTTCGAATTGTTCCATATGAAGGAAGGAGAAAGCATTGAAGAAATGTACAACAGATTTGCAAAACTGGTTAGTGATCTCAAAGCTCTAGATCGTAAATATACAGACCATGAGCTCAACTAGAAGATCCTAAGAAGTCTGCCAGAAAAATGGCAATCCAAGGTAGATTTAGTTGAAAGCAACAATTTTCAAACTCTCACTTGTGATGAGTTACGTGGAATCTTGATAGCTTACGAGAATAATCACCTGAAAAGACATGAGTTGGAACATAGAAGAAAAATACTTGCACTACAATCAGCTGCTCTAGAAAAGATAACAGAAGAAGAAGAAGAAGAGCTGAATGAACAAGACATAGCCTTCTTTTCAAAAAGAATAGATAAGTACAAAAAGGAGTTGTGAAAATTCATAGCCAATCCTTTTAAAACAAACTCAAAAAGAGAGGAGCTATCAAAAAATGTTATTACTTGCTATGAATGTGGGAAAAACGGACACATGAGATATGAATGCCCACACCTCAAAAGAAGAACAACTAAAGCATTTAGCAAAAAGAAAGCAATGGCGGCTTGGAGTGATAATGATGAGGAAGAAGAAGAGCTTGAATAAGAAATGGTTAACATGTGCTTCATGGCACGAGAAGACGATGAGGTAATCCTTGAAATATCATTATTGTATACTGAACTGGATGAAATGTTTAATGAATTTTTAGTTGATTTCAAAAATCTGTTTGCAAAATATAAGGAGTTGATAAAATAAATTCCACTCTAGAAGAGGATGCTAATAAACTAAAATCTAATTTTGAATCCATCTCCTTAAAAAATGAGTCTCTGAAGCAGAAAATAACTGAAGTCATTAGAGACTTGGGTAACTTTGTAAAAGGTGAAGAGAATTTGAATATGCTTCTTCGTAAACAAAAATGCATGTCTGATAAGACTGGAATTGGATATAATAAAAACTCAAATGTAAAACTATATAAAAATTTCTTTGTTAAAGCTTTGTCTTGCACTACTTGCTTTCAATGCAGCAAATCAAGACATGTATGTAATAAATGCAAAAATGATAATACAAAGTTTAAATGGGTTCCAAAAGGAATTATCTCTATTGGTACTAATCCAAAAGGACCCAAAAAGATTTGGGTACCTAAGAAGAGTTGAATTAATTGCAAGTTTGCTTGAAGGGAAGAATTTCTAACTATTAGTGGTTCTTGGATAGTGGATACTTTAGACACATGACAGGAGATCTATCTAAATTCTTGTGCTTCACAAAATTAGACGGAGGATTTGTCACTTTTGGCGATGGAGGCAAAGGTAAAATTATTGGTACAGGTAAGATAGAACTTATTAATAACTATTGTCTAGATAATGTCTGCTTAGTTAATGGCTTAAAATATAATCTTCTTAGTATCAGTCAACTGTGTGATAAAGGTTATAGAGTAGTTTTTGATCCTATGTGCTGCACTGTCTTCAATGAGGACAAAGCCTTATTTGCTGGTCAAAGGTTTGAAAATATATATATACTTTGCTCAAATAATCTCAAGTCTAAAAATGTTACATGTCTCTCTTCCATATGTAATAAATCCTGGTTATGGCATAGAAAGCTTGGTCATGTGAGCATGCATACTATTCTTTAATTATCTAAATTGGATCTTGTAAGAGGTCTACCTAAACTAGACTTCCAAAAGGATCATTTATGTGATGCATGTCAGTTGGAAAAACAAGCAAGAGTCTCCTTTAAACTTAAGGAGTTTGCCTCTTCATCTAGACCACCTTAATTATTGCACATGGATCTCTTTAATCCCACACAAACTCGTAGCTTTGGGGGCAAAAGTTATGTGTCATTGTTGATGATTTCTCTATATTCACATGGGTTCTATTTCTTGCACATAAAGATGAAGCTTTTAAAAATTTTATTGTCTTTTGTAAAAGTTCAATGAGAACAAGGTTATCTAATTTTTAGTATTAGAAGTGATCATGGTGGAGAATTTAAAAATAAATTATTTGAAGAATTTTGTAATGAGCATGGATTTAGTCACAATTTTTCTGCCCCCAAGACTCTTCAACAGAATGGAGTAGTTGAAAGGAAAAATCGTACTCTTTTAGACATGGCTAGAACAATGCTTATTGAAAATAATCTTTCTAAATACTTCTGAGCTGAAGCAATAAATACTACTTGCTATGTGTTAAATCGATGTCTTATAAGACTAATTCTTAAAAAGACTCCTTATGAATTGTGTAAAGGTAGAAAACCAAATGTTAGTTATTTTGAATCATTTGGATGTAAATGTTTTATTTATAATAATGGTAAAGATAATCTAAAAAAATTTGATGCTAGAAGCGATGAAGGAATTTTCTTAGGATACTCTACCACCAGTAAAGCTTATAGGGTTTTCAACAAAAGAATTATGGTAGTTGAAGAATCTATGCATGTTGCTTTTGATGAAACTAATTCCTCTGTGAGAAAAATAGTGAATACAGATGAAGATGAAATCATTGCCAGCTAAGGCCAAACGCATTTAACTTGCAATACATTAAGCAAAAAACATGATGATTGTAGCAACACTCTTTCAAGTCCTCTCAAACTCACTAACAGAAGTTGGGACAACATTGATTCTTCATCTAATTAAGAGATTCAAAAAATCAATGAAGAGAAAGATGGAGGAGAATCATCCCATCAAGAAAGAGGGCCTGATGAATCCTCAAGCAAACTTACTTAAAACCAATCAGAAAATACACTAAAAGATCTAAGACTTCTTCGTGAATGGAGACACTCTTCATCCTATCCTTCACAATTCATTATTAGAAATTTAAATGAAGGAAGGCGCACCAGATCCTCTTTTAGGAACAATCTAGCTATGTTGTCCAAGATTGAACCTAAATCCGTAGTTGAAGTTTTAGAAGATGAAAGCTGGATCTTACCCATAGAGGAAGAACTACAACAATTTGAAAGGAACAAATGTATGGAGGCTGGTAAAAGCACCAGAAGGATCATTTGTAATCAGAATAAAGTGGGTATTTTGTAACAAGCTAAATGAAAAAGGTAACATCATAAAAAATAAAGTAAGGTTAGTGGCCCAAGATTTTTCTCAACAAAAAGGTATTGACTTTGATGAAACTTATGCTTTTGTAGCTAGAATTGAATCCATTAGAATGCTGCTTGCCTATGCATCTTATATGAAATTTAAATTATATCAAATGGATGTCAAAAGTGCCTTTCTAAATGGTTTTATCACAGAGGAAGTTTATGTTAGGCAACCTCCTAGTTTCAAAAATGAAAAATTACCTAACCATGTATACAAATTATTAAAAGCTCTTTATGGTTTAAAGCAAGCCCCAAGGGCTTGGTATGAAAGATTGAGTAATTTTCTTCTTGAAAGCGGTTTCTCTAAGGGACAACCTGACACCACTCTTTTTATCAAGAAAAATAAGAATGAATTCTTGTTTATCCAAATTTGTGCAAATGATATCATGTTCGGTAGCACAAATGAATCATTATCTAAAGAATTTGTTGATCTAATGAAAAGTGAATTTGAAATGAGTCGGATGGGTGAATTAAACTTCTTTCTTGGATTACAAATAAAGCAAACTCATGAAGGAAACTTTATTAGTCAGCCAAAATATACTAAAGAATTAATCTGCAAATATGGCTTTCAAAATTCTAAATCTATGAGAACACCTATGTGTCCTTCCTCCACCTTGGATAAGGATGAAGAAGGCAAGGCTATTGATCAAAAGAAATATAGATGCATGATTGGTTCACTATTATATTTAACAGCGAGTAGACCTGACATTATGTTTAGTATTTGCAGATGTGCACGATTTCAAGCTAATCTTAAAGAATCCCATTTTACAGCTGTTAAAAGAATTTTTAAATACTTGGTAGGGACATAAAACTATGAATTATGGCATCCCAGAACTAACAATTTCAATCTAGTTAGTTATGCAAATGTAGACTTTACCAGAGATAAATTGGATAGAAAAAGCACAAGTGGATATTGTCAATTTCTTGGCAAATTGCTTGTGTCATGGTATAGTAAGAAGCAAATTTCTGTAGCTCTCTCCACTACTGAGGCCGAATATATGGCTATTGGTAGTTGCTGTACTCAAATATTATGGATGAAACATTAAATGGAAGACTTCTTCATCATCTTTGATTATATTCCCATATATTGTGACAACACTAACGCCATTTGTCTCACAAAAAATCCTGTTTATCACTCTCGAACCAATCACATTGAAGTGAAATATCATTTCATCTGAAATCATGTTCAACAAGGAAATGTGGAGGTAATGTACACTCAAATCGAAAATCTACTTGCAGATATATTCACTAAACCACTGCTTGAAAATAGGTTCAATATTCTAAGAAAAAGACTTGGAATTATTGATAATACATGTTTATCTAAAATTGAGCACCACTGATCCTTCATTTTCTTAATATACTTAACACAATTATTTTTGATAATTTATTAGTTCAATTTCATTTAATTTTAGGACGTACTCATAAATGTCTCTTCAAACAATTTTTTTGTGTACACGTGTGTCTATATTGCATAATATAAAATGTCTTGGAAAATTTTCTGCCACATATTCTGAAGCAATGGTCACATCATGGTAAAGTTTTCTCGAAAAGGAGCGAATTTAATAATGATCTCGAGCCTACAAAACTAATGGTTACACTATCTATCTCTTAAAACCAAATTCAATTCTAATGAGACTAAAAAGTCACATTTTACCTGCTCGAAAACTTGTCTAAAATCTTAACCCTAACCCAGTAGATGGAAAGATATTTCAATCGATTCACATTTCAACTTCCTCGTTCTCAACAAAAGAAAAAGTTCATTCCTGTTGAAGGAGTTATCGACATTGAAGAAGAAGCTCAGAAGAAGGAACAAGCTCTAGAAAAACTACGAGAAAAGGAATGACTAAAACAAATGAAGAAAGTTTCCATTCAATCTAAATCATCAAAGAAACGTAAAATCATTTATGATGATCCAGATTGGGAAAACACTAAAACGATTGAAGCACTTATGGGAAAGATGAAACAGAAGGGCATTACCATCCAAGAACCTACTCAGGCCAAAAAGACAAAAATACCAAAAGGCAAAGGAAAGAAGAAAATGCACGAAGAAGCAACTTTGCTAGGGAAAGAGCCCCCTTTAGACTTGTCTCATTTACTTCCAAAATTTTGAACAAAGGAGCTTCTTGACCGCTAGATTGCCAAATTTCAGCATTGACCAATTGCTCCCAGAAGATGCATAGACTTCACCAGATTTTCTCAACTTAATTGCTTCTTAGAACCCGAATTTGCGAAAATGGGTTGGACTCCTCTAGTAAGCTTTAATGAGTTAGTATACGAAGATTTAGTTAGGAAATTATACTGCAATTTGGTTATTACCAAAGAAGGAAAAACCCTAACTTTGCTGGTTAATGGTAAACTTGTGTTTGTGGGAATTGCAACATTAGAGAAAATTTTTAGAATTTTGTTTTCAAAATATCCTCATTATTTCTTTGGAGGATATTCTTGACCCACGAAATTGCCCTCCTCGTATGCGGATGCCTATGATTTGGTAGTTGAACGAAGGGACCTCATTTTTGGAAGAAAAATAAATGCCCAAGCACTTGCGTTCCAGTATAGGGTGGTAGCACATATTATAGAACAACAATATTCCCCAAAAATAGATCACTGGATGCCGTCACTCGTCGAGACATATTCTGGGTATACATTTTGATGATGATGCAAAATGTTAATGTTAATGTATTCTACTAGATTATCAAGTTTATGGAAGAAGCTGCTAGGAATCCCAGTTCATCCAGTCTTCCTTATGGCATGTTGCTAACTAGAATCTTCAAAAGTTAAAATATAGAATTGGAAGGATATCAAAGTCGAGTGATCACTAGAACCTACGATGATACTTCCTTGCGGCAAATGAAGTATACACCTACTGGGACTGATTGGATTCAAAATTGTGATCTAGCAGAATTTTGACAAGATCCAGAAGCCTTTCACATCAAATATCGCTGAACACTGAATACTCAATAAACTTCTCCCGATAAGGCTCCAGCAAAAGCCAAGAAAAGGATCCCAAATGAAGAATCTTCCTTATCTGACAATACTTCAATATTTGATACTAATGAAGCCAACGAAACCATCCCTGTATCTGATAGCACGCAAGTTCCTCCATCTTCCCTAGCATTTTTTGAATCTCAACCTTCATCTCCAAAAACTGATCCTCCACCCTCAGCAACTCAAACTAATCCTCCACCATCAGCAGCCCAAATAGATCCTCCTCCTTTTTCATTGCAAATTGTCTCTCCACCTACACCTCCAGAAATAGTTCCTCCACCATCACCGGCAAAAACAATGTTGTTCCACTCCCATCTGATCCTTTTGAGTCCGCTCTTTCTTTTTACCTCATAACTCTTCCATTACCATCATCTACACTAATCACCACTCCTCCACCTTCACCATTATATAAATGTCAAAAAATTCTTCCCACTTCACCTGCATCTAGTCAAGATGACGATATTCCACCTCCACCAAAATCACATCCTTTGTCACCCAAGAAAGAAATTCCTTAATTCCTACCACCATCTCTCTCGCCCTTTCTTCCATTTTCTCCACCAACACCTACTTCTCCTTACCCTACCACTCCTCCTTTACCCCCTGATTTACCATCTACACCTTATGCTTTTATTTGGCATATCAACTTATACATCATAAACATAAGCTCTCAAGGGCATTGATTTAGCCTCACCTATCTTTCTTGGGACTTTTTTATTTGCCTCACATACTTTCAAGGGACTTTTGACTAAGCCTCACTCTTCTTGAGAATTTTGGCTTTGTGTCATTCATTTTTAGGGACTTTTGGCTCATCTTCACCTTTGCTAAAGGACTTTTGGTATTACCAAACCTATGCAAGCCATAATGCAACCATAAGCACATTTTAAGAAACATAATAGTATCACAACATGTAAGCATTAGCTAGAAACATTTCTCATGGCTCAAACATATACATAAGCACTCGAAGACAAGCAAACATCTAAGCCATGCATGAGAGAAAGGTTAGAAAGCTATCTTGAAGCAAGAACACAACATTTTCCTCTTGAAATTCTTCCTCCCCTTTCTCAGCCAAGCTTTGCAATTAGGTGGCCCTTGGTTCTCTTGGCTTAGACACATCAAAAGAGACACACATCGCTAATGGGAATAAGCTCTAGCCTTATAAAATTACTATAGAGGCTTACTTTCTCACATAGCTTCATTATGGTTCCATACAAGACCTAATGAAGCAACCATGGGAATTCATGATCTTGGTTTCATTTTCTCCTTCAATCTAAGTCTCTTAACTGCATTTAGACTCCTTGAAGTTACCACATATTCATTTTGAGGAGCCTACCTATAGGTTGCTTCTTAATGTCTTAAAATAGAACCTAAACCTCCATCTCACACACTAAGGCTTCTAAAATATTTTCAAGGCTTCCTTTAATGTTCTTCCATCGTATTTAGTCCCATTTTAGGCTTAGAACAAATTAAAACTCTCTCTAGGTGTTTGAACTAAGTTTAGCAGAGACTATGCACTAGGTATGAGCCCATGGAGTTTACTTGTTTTCTCTTAGGGAATTGACACCTGTGAAGCTTCTTAGATGTTTTAGGTTCTCATACATACTCTCACATAGGCTAGACTATCCTTGGAAAGCTTCAACAATGGCTAGGTGCAACAAAAACCCTAAGTTATACAACATGAATTCTAAAGCTTTTCCTTTGAATCTAATTGCATATTCTTATTCCTTATGCTTGAAAACCCTTGGCTCTACCTTGTTTTAGCTTGAAATCATTCCCTAGAGAGTAGGCCTAAGTTGGTCGAACATGCTCTCATGGAGAACAACAAGAAGATGCAAAGAGAAGCCATGATTTTTACCTTGTTTCAATGCTTTTCAAGAGTTCTTTCACTTGCTTCTTATATCTCCTTCAATTTCTACCCTCCCTTCACTGAATCAGCCATGAATCATCTTCAAATCAATTATCAAAATCATAGAAACAGAGAGGAGAAAGAGGAGAACAAGATTGGTGAAGGAAGAAGCATGAAAAACTATGGATTTTTTTTACCTTTTTGCTTGGTTTTCTCTTCCCTTCTTCCTCCCTTTTGGTTCTCCACTTCAAGAAGCTTAGGGTTCTATTTTGGTGTAGTGGAAAGTGGGCCAAGGTAGATGGAAGAAGTGGGGCATGCTATATATAGGTTAGGGACCGATTTAAGGTATTTCAAATTTTCAATTTTGCCATTCGTTCTTGGCTTTTTCATTTTAGGCTCATTTTAACTCCTTTTCGAGAATTATCTTTCTATCATAAAATTTAGATTCTTTGACTTAAAATGCCTTTGGAATCACTCAATTTAAATCTAAAATCTTTCTAAACGAAAAGGTCAAAGATTGGGTTCATCGACATTCTAAATCATAAACTAGAGGGGTTCGAATCATTCTAGGGGTTTATATAGTTTTTAAAACCTCTAAGAATCTCGAGAAACTCATTTCTCCAATTTAAAAATTCTTAAATTATAAAAATGCCACTACATCTTTGTTAAATTTCATCTAATTATTCTGGCTCCATTTTTAAGATATCTTTGGCTTTAGATCCTCATTATTTAAGGTTTAGATTATTGCTATAATTTTATTGGACCTCAAATTATTATATATGGGAGACTTTCTTTTATATCTGGTGCGTTTCGTACGTTTACAGAGAAATCAGATATTAAATTTCTCACATTTACGGAAGAATTAGATGTTACATTGTAAGTCCTACATCGGGTAGGAAGACCTTGGGTTAAGGCCTTATAAGAGGGAGTAGTACTCTTCCTTTCGACAACGTGCTTTTGGGGTGTGTATTGGATATGAAAACCCCAAGAGATAAAATCTCGAGCCCAGTACTGGATAGGAAAGGCATCTAATCGGGAGCAATATCGTGAAAGGCTCTGTGGAGAATTAGTATCAGAGCCAGCCTAGCCGCATTTGCAACTTGAGGACAAGTTGGCCCTAAAGAGGGGTGGAAATGTAAGTCCTATATCGGGTAGGAAGACCCTGGGCTAAGACCTTATAAGAGGGAGGAGTACTCTCCCTTTCAACGGTGTGCTTTTGGGTGTGTACTGGATAGAAAAACCCCAAGAGAGAAAATGCAAAGCCCAGTACTAGATAAGAAGCACATGCATAGATCCACTGATTTGCGCCTTTACGGTATTCGTGTGGAATGGATAAAACTTTCTCTTACTCTGCATCTCTGCTAAAATACGTCTCTACTATATAGGATTAGGATTTTCCAAATTCTTAGTGATTTTTTTTTGGTTTCTTATGTCACCCTTATTAGGTCGTATATTTAGAAACTTAGAGTTTGACACTCTTCTAATCCCACCTAAACTTATAAACCCTAGCCCAAGCCTAATAGAGAGTGAGAAGAAATATACCCAATATAATGTAACATTATTTAATATTATTTTAATATTAAATAACCTTACATTATATTATTATTTAATATTATCTTAGTATTAAATAATACCATGTAATCATATTACGTAATTATATTATTATTTAATGATATAATGTGCTATGATATTATTTAATATTACTCTAATATTAAATAATATATTACATCATAATATAATCCAATTATATTGGGCCATATTGTTGGAATTTCTAATCTAACTGAAACCCCAATAACATTATAATATTTTAATTTAATCTCTACTCTTTGTATATGATCTTGTAGGTTCTTATTACATTGGCAATAACCCATTTTTGGATCATAGATAGTAAGTGGTATCTAACAATACCACCACCCAAGTAACAAAAATTTCTATGATTCGACACATACCTAATCTGTAACAACTAAAAAAAAAAAGTTGAAAATTTTTTGAAGGGCTAAAAATTTTCTAAGTTTGCTACTTATAGTGAGAAATAACCTAGTTATAGCGAATGTACGTGTTCGCTATAGTGAGAAATGGTCTAACTATAGCGAGAGTGCCTTCTAGCTATAGCGAGAATGCTTCTAGCTATAGTGAGTGCGGGCATCCCATACAAAAATCAGGAAGCTGATTGCCGTAGTGCGCGCCGTAGTGAAGGCAGGGGTCTGGGATTGATACGTGCTTGCTGTAGCGAGAGTTATGCCTCGCTATAACGAGGGTTAGTTTGGAAAAGCGTGAAAAAAAAGAATTTGACTTTTTAAAACATCGAAACTCCTCCTTTCTCCTTTAACCGACCTAAGCTTCATCCAAGCACAGAAAAAAGGCTTGAGAGAGAGAGGGAAATTAGGAGAAACTAAGAGAGAAAGAAGGGAAGCTAAGAAAGAAAGGTAAGAACCTTCAAAGCTCTTCATGCTTCTTCTTCTTGATTTTATTCTTCTCCTTTTAAGCTTCCTTCCCATGGGTTCTTGAGTAAGGAAGCTCTGTTCTAGTTAAGAATGAGCAAAAAACTCATGTATCTTCACTTCTTCTTCTTTGTTTTCCTTTCTTGAGAGTTTGAGAGAGGAAGGATAGTTAGTGAACTTCTAAAGAGAGGAAGAAACCTTTAGTTTCTTATATACTTGGTAGGGTTTGTTAGAAAGAAACCCCTAGCTTTGTGAATAAGTGTTGAGTTATGAGAGAGTAATTTCATGCTCTTGTATGTCTAGGCTTAAGAGAAGCACTCCCATCTAGTTGTGATAGTAAAATCAAGAAGGGAGAAGACAAATTGAAAAGGAAGGCTTGTGTTAGCCTATAAGGTAGCTCTCTCCACCTTCTCTCATGCATGGATGTGTGTTTAGCTTGTTTTAGAATGTGTGTATGTGCATTTTCAAGCTAAGAAAAGTATGCTAGCATGCCTTTACATGTCATGATCCTTGAGACTATGTTATATGTTAAATGAATCCATGATATATGTATGGGTTTGCTTGAGTGTGGAAAGGCCAAGAACTCTTTCCTTGGGTGAGGATGAGTCAAGAACCCTCGAGTTTGGTTGAGATAAAGCAAATGGTCTCCCAAAAGTAATATGGACTTCCAAAAGTAAGGTTGAGTCCAAAGTACTCAAGAGTAGATGAGGCAAGTCCGAAATCCATGAGAAGAAGTGTGAGGCCAATCCAAACACTTGGTGAACCCTTGAATGTCTTGTATGATTGATTTACATGCCAAGGTTGTTTTTAAAGTGTCCATAACTTCCACTTTTCCACACAAGCATTTGAAAAGCTTTCTTTGCATATATTCTGTATGATTGAAAGAGATATGAGCTATTGGGATTCTTTGAATCTCATCCCCTCATCTCCACTATCCTAACATGCTAGGTGGACCAAGTGAATAAAGACATGAGAGCCACCAAGCTTGAAGCTAGGGAAATCAGCGAAGGATTTGTGAAATAGCCATTTTGTCACCACTTTGTTGTTAAGAGATGTAATTTAATGATGTACATGGAATGTGCACTTATGAATACTTGTAAATGGATGTACTTATTGTATATGTATGAGAATTAGGACTATAGTGCATGATGTAGCAAGTTTTCGGTATGAATAGTAAGATTTTAGCATTATATACATGGTGTATGTTTTAGTGTGGGAGAGTGAGTATTGCAAATTTGGGTTATTAAACATTTGAGCCATTTTTAATAGCCTATGTTGATGCTTTCCCACGTGCTCATAGAACCTTAGGAGTAGGAGAAGCAAATTTGAACCCTTGGAGCTCTCTTTTAGCAAAGAAAATTGGCATTTTTCCCCCTTATATCAAAGTCTAACCAAATGACTTCTTCTTGCCTTAAAATTAGGCATGTGACTAGATCTTGCCTAGAAATTTTTGGGAAGCCAAAGATCAGGTCATTTGGAGGTCTGTGGAATTTTCTATGATTTTTCAAAATTAGTATCAGAATTTCAAATTTGCATAAGCATTGTTCATTTGGTCAGTTGTGTAATTGTGTCATCCGAGGGACAAACATGGTCCAATGGCTATGAAATTTTATAGTTAAAAACTAGACATTCGCAGTAACTTGTAATTGGAAGCACCTCATTTGGAGGTCTATAGAGGAAGATATGGATTTTTGAAGTTTTTGCCCAGTATCAATCATCTTGCCTGACCAGAAGTACTGTTTCATCGATTTTTGAGAGCTTGGCTTAATGAACTGATCTAGAGATATTTTTTTCTCTCTAGTTAACATCCACATCTTTCCATATTAGTATCATTTGCATGCATTAGATTTTTGTGGAATTAGTTGGACATTTTTGAAATTCATATCAATAAACTGTGATAGCATCAGGACCAGTCTAACCTCTAGAACAATTGGCATGTCAAACGTCCTATGTGTGGGATGTTATGACTTGTACATATTTTTAGTATGAAGTAGACATCCCAAGATTTCCAGAATGACTGAGATTATATGTTTTCAATTTTTCTAGATTTAGTTGTGATTTTTCAAACTTTGCCAAAAAATGGGGCCAAGTCTGGCCGAAAATGGAGATACATGTTCATATCTCTTTTTGGTTTCCATGAGTTGAAAGTATGCTTTTGGGATTAAAATGAGTTGTAATGGTGTAATTAAATATGAGGATATATAGCATGAGCTCACACGGTCCATATGACACCGGAATGAATTGCTAGATACGACCAAACGCAAAAATCATCATGAGAACCTTACATCCTCCATGATAGTAAGTCAGTGAAAGTACATGAGATGAGTTAGAATTTATGGTGTTACATAATCCATAACTAATACCATGCAATCTAGTCCTTTTTGTATGGATATCCAGATTGATCTTAAGACATGAAATGTGTCATCCTTATCAACGTTTAGCCTACAATTCTTAACAATGAGTAGACCAATCAAAACAAATGATCAATATCACATATTAATTCATTTGAACATAGTCATGCATTTCTTAGTTTCACTCAATCAACGAGCTTATAAATATCACTCCTCCTATATAGAAGGGACAAAATCCCATCTACACTCACATTACTTTGTATAATTTATGATATATCTAATTATCACCTTATTAGCCATCCTCATCAAAGGCGACACAAGATGGTGTTAAAGTATTTGACTCCGCATGTAAGGAATTGTAGTGGCTTTAGGTCAAAGAACTTTCTTTACTATGGTCACATGAGAATTGCTAATGACACTCTATAATCTATGTTGCATTCTCATAGCAGGTCAGTTAACACATTTGTTCCCTAACAATGTATTTATGCATTGACTTAATATCTATATCCACTACTTAAAGTTATCAATCACTATACATACTAGTCTTGATGTATTATTGCTATCTTATATTGCAATAATACTTGACCAGGGGCAGTTTAAGAATAACAATTATTTTAGGGACAATTACCATATTAAACTATATTTTGCAAATATAAAAAATATATAAAAATTACATTGCTTAAAAATATTATATAATATATGTTATTACAATCATCTCATGATTGGCTCATAGGACATACACCAGCAATGAGACATTGAAACCCATATTAACAATGATAAACAAAAAGGGCAACAATGGGTTAACTTACAATTCAATCAAAGTCATACAGATAAAAAATTTTAACCCAGGCATAACACAAATATTGAAACATAATTATAGCCATAGTCAAAGTTAATCAACCTAGCTCAAAGTGAGAAAGACCCATGCCATATTAAAGGTAGAAATTTTTAATTACTTAGCACACTGATGGTTGAAAGATAGCAAAGGCATAAGCATATACAGACAAAGGCTTAATCTAAAGCTTCACTTAGTAATGGAGGGTAGTACATAGGAAGTAACTAATTTCCAAGAGAAGTTAAGGTGTCAAAAACTAGAGAAAAGCTTGAAGCTTTGCTTACCTTGTTAATGGCAAGAAATGGCTAGAATAAGGGAGATGCAAACAGAAATAACGCTAAATGGCAATGAAGTCATTCGCGTGAGTATGGGAATGGATTTGGGGAAGGTGTGAGTCAATAGAGGAGGAAGACGGTGGAACACAATGGATTTGCACGCTGGGTAAGCATTTGTGAAGACAAATGGGTGGATTGTGTAACTGAGGAGGGTGGCCAATCCCAATCAAGGCAACCTTAGCATAGGATGAAACCCAAGTCACATAAAAAGAAAGCAAATGAAGGTTAGGGTTTCTTTGCAAGTCACTTAACATTTAGCTTTTTAATTTTTTTTCTCCATTTTCATGAAAAAATTCTATGTGAAATAAAAAAATTACAATTTTTTTTATTCTCACAACATATTACAATGATAATTAAAACACATTTTTCTTTTAAATTTTGTAAAAGATTTTTAAATTCTTAAGATAAATTACTATGAGAATAAACAAATTATAATTTTTTAATTCTCATGGTAATTTACCACAAGAATAATAAAAAAATTTCAAGGTTTATTTCTCCATAATTCTCTTGATATATTTCTACAAAAGTTAAAAAATATTTGTTAAATTTTTTTCTCACACAAAAATTCTGTGAGAATCATTGGTGCCTCATTCCCACAATACCATGGCACGTTTGTTATAGTATCTCTCTTAGATTTCTCTCAAAAAATTCTCATGGAAAAAAAATTGTAATAATTGTGGAAAATTGTAAATCGTGACAAAGTCCACAATAATTTCCCATTATAAAAATTCCACAAAAATTTTCCACTAGAAAAACATTGGTTTCTTATAATGAAATCATATTTGACTTTTAAAAATATGTGGATAGCCTTTAAGGATAAGTTTGGTCATACTTCTATAACTAAATTGAGAAAATTAATAGTCAAGAAATTAAAGTAAGTCAATCGTATCCTTACTAATGAGCAATAAGTTTAGGCTATCATAAGATTTTTTTTCTATCAACTAGAAGCATATAAAAATGAATTTGACCGACATAGAGAGTATCATTTTTCTAATGATGTTGCTCATCATATAGAGCTTGGAGATGAGCAGTTGAAAGTTGCTAGCCCCTAAACATGCTTACGTAACCGAGACTGCTATAACTTCAAAGTCCAAGTAGAAAACGGATAACAATTTCATAATAAGAAAAGATTTGGCCAAATTTTCAATAAGGCTAAGAAAGTTTTTTAAGAAGAGAGATAAGTATGGTGGAAAGAAACTTGACTTAGTTAATGTCAAGTATTATATTTATCAGATAGTGGATCACTTTGTTCGTAATTGCACTAAGTAAAATATGATTCTCACATACCATGTAGCTAAGAATTGAAAATCCTTTATAAAATATTGTCAACTGCTTTTTAAAAGCATATGACTTTATGTAGGAAGGAATGCAAGAATTAAAATAAAAGAAATCAAAACATGCAAAATTTGTTTTTATGTGGAGGACGAACCTTTATCCTACATAAAGTTTTATACACTTAATCGATTCGATGAAATTCAACTTCTATTTTTTATCTTTTTAATTTGAATTTCAGTGTTAAATTTTTTATAACAACTCCATTAACATTTGAAAAAGGGACAATGAATATGATTCTAATTTTCTTTATGATGATTTTATTGTGTTGGGTATAATTATGAACACGACTACTTCACCAAATACTTTGCATCCAACTAAATTTTGGATATAAATATTTGGCACATTAACCTAGGCCATATAGGCTAAGAGAGAATGAATATACTAACAAAATAAGATATGTTATCATCCATTTCTATTTTAAAATTTTCACTATGACAACATTGTTGAGAGAGTAAAGCAATTAGAAAACCATTTAGAAAAGGAACTAAGGGTCAAAACCCATTGCAATTAATTTATTTTGATATATATGGTCTAAGGATTGCGAAGGCAAGACGTAGTTCAAAGTTCATTACATCTATTGACCATCACTCATAGTCTGGTTAGGTCTATTTAATCTATCATAAATCATAAGCACTTGAGTGCTTTAAACATTATATGAACATGGTTAAAAATCAAATGGATAAGAAGATTAAATTTTTGAGTTATGACCAAAGATGTAAATATTTGTCATATTACTTCAAAGAGTTCTATGAAGAGAAAGAAATCATAAAACAATTAAAGATTTTTAGCATTCTACAGCAAATGGAGATATTGAAAGAAAGAATAAACGCCTTACTTAAAATGGTTAATTTAATGATGGTTCAAGCAAACTTACACATTTCCTATTGGGGTTATGTGTTGTAAATTGATGCCTTTAAACTTAATATAGTACCCTTTAAGTTATTTACTTCCATACTCTATGAATTGTAAACAAAATAATAAACCAATTTCAAGCATCCTATGACTACAAGGTTGGCTATTTATGCCCATGATAATTCCTAGGAGTATAGGAATAAGGCTCAAAGAGTAAAGAATATATCTTTATTAGATATTTGAAACAATTAAAGGTTATATTTTTATTAGTAAAGGCAAAGGTGAAAATATAACTAAAATTATGTTAAAAAAATCACATTTTTAGACAATAGATTTCCTAGTAAGAGAAAGTTGATAAGGATACATCCGTTTATAAGACATAAGATCAAGATAACGAGGACAAATAATAAAATCTCAACTTGTTAAGCTGTTTAGTGTAAGAATAGAATGTTGCACAAATAACTTCATTTTTTTTAAGAGTAACTATAATAGTGTGCCAAGACATCAATTAAAGATTAAAGAAACAACACTTAAAGGACCTAACTAGACAATAAGGAGTCAAATATAGTTCAAAAGGCTCAATCATATGTTACTAAAGAAAATTAAATGAGAGCAATGGAGTAAGAAATAGTTGTAATAAAGATGAACCATGTAACAACCAGAAAAAGAAAAGAAAAGAAAAGAGAAAAGAAAATGGAAGAAAAGAAAAGCTAAAAATTTTCGAAGGCTGAAAATTTTCTAAGTCTACTAGCTACAGCCTAGCTATAGCGAATGTACCTGTTCGCTATAGCGAGAAATGGGCTAGCTATAGCGAGAATGCCTTCTCGCTATAGCGAAAATGCTTCTAGCTATAGCGAGTACGGGCATCCCATACAAAAACCCAGGGAGTTGCTCGCCGTAGCGAGAGCTATAGTGAAGGCAAAGGTCTGGGATTGACACGAGCTCGCCGTAGCGAGGGTTATGGCTCGCTATAGTGAGGGTGAGTCCGGAAAAGTGTAAAAAGAGAGATTTTGACTTTTTAAAAGCTTCTAAACTTTCCTTTCTCTTAAAACCGACCTAAGCTTCGACCAAGGAGAGAGAAAAAAGCTGTGGAGAGAGAGAGAGAGACCTAGAGAAGCAAGGAGACCAAGCAAAGAGGTGAGTAATCTTTAGATTTCCCTAGCTTTTCTCCTTAGCATGTTGTTCTCCTCCTTTTGCCTTCTCTTTCTATGGTTTTGGAAGTTGATTTGGGTTTGGTTCAGAAGAGGGAAGTGGGGAAAATTACTTTAGAATAAGGGTAGGACTCATATAGCTTCACTTCTTCTTTACTTTCTTCCTTGAGAGCTTGAGAGAGGAAGGAGAGTGAGTAGAGTTCTAGAGGGAGAATCCCTAGCTTTTTATATGGGTAGCCGGGGTTTACTTCGATGAAGAGCCTCTTTCGCTTTGTGAGAGTTTAATTGAGTTATGAGAGAATGATTTGGTACTCTTTGTTGTGCCTAGGCTCAAAGGAAGCAACTCCATCTAGTTGTGAGTGTGAAATCAAGAAGGGAGAAGATAAATTGAAAGGAAAGACTTGTGTTATCCGATAAGGTAGCTCTCTACTCTTTCTCGTTGCATTCTTAGATGTATAATAGTCATTGTATGTTGTGTATGTGCTTGTATGATGAGATATGCCATTGATGTTGCCTTGATGCATTGGTACCAATATGTTTATGATATGAATTGTGAAAATTGCTCGGGTGAGGTGGTGCCGAAAGTCCCTTGAGACGGGTGAGGTAAAGCCAAAAGTCCCTGAACCAAGGGTGAGGCTAATCCAAAAGTCCAAAAACTCGGGTGAGGCTAGACCGAAAGTCCCTAGAGCCTATTCTTGGCATTGATTTGTTATCATGGCATGAAACACATTTGTTGTGTTATTGTGACTTGTTTGCATGCTTTGACTGGTTTATATGCCTTGATTGCATCTTGAATGAGTATGAGCTATTGAGATTCCCTGAATCTCACCCCCTTCCCCTCCCATCTTAACATCCAGGTGGAACTCAAGGAGAATCAAGTGCACCTCATGGAGCCTAGTGAGCATACCTAGAGAAATGTATAGTTCTTTTAGTTCTTTTGTTGTAAAAAGGTGCCAAAATGGATATGCACCTATTATTTTTGAGTTGTAAATATGTAAGCACATGTAAACATATGTATAAGTGATGTATGACTTGTGTAAAGAGCCAAAGTAATGAGAATGTGAAATTTGGCCTTTTTGTGGCTTATATGAAATGATGCATTTTGTCCCGTAGCATAGTGAGTTCAAGTTGTGTATGGATTTGGATCATTTAAGGAATTCATATATGCGATGTTCCTACTTTCAAACTTGCCCAAAAGATGCTAGAACATGTAGGAGGCTATTTGGACACACTTTGAAACCATGTTGGGTGCCAAAACTGCCAATTTGGTGAGCTCCGTCAAAATATGACTGGATGAGCTCTTCTTGATACGAAATTTGGCATGCCTCTAGAGTCTATTGAGAGCTTCTTGAGAAGCTAAAGTGGGTAATATCTGGAGGTCTAAAGAATATTTGGCGAATTGTTGAAATTGGGAAATTTTAATGGTTTTGGTCATGATACTGTGCATTAAGTCCGAAAATGAATCAATGTCATTCATAGACCAAATGGTGTCCAATTGTCATGAAATTTTGTGAGGTTAAACTAGATATCCACAGTGACCTATAACAACTGGAAGCACCTCAATTGGAGGTTTGTAGAGAGAGAAACGACTTTCTAAAGTTCTGTATCAGCATCAGGGAAGTTTCTGACCTTCGTTACTGTTCCATCCGTTTTCAAGGTCCAAGAGCTCTTGAACTGATCTCGACTTATTTTTTTCCTCTATCTAACATCTGTAGCTTTCCGAATTGGTATAGCTTTCCCAGATTATATTTTTTTGGAATTAATTACGAATTTTCAAAGTTCATGACAGTAAACTGCACCAGTATCAGGGACAGCCGGACCGTTGTGTCTTTTTCGATGTCAAATATGGTCTAAACGTGGAGATTGTGGTTGGAAGTTATTTTTATGTAAAGTTAACATCCATAGCTTTCCAGAGAGCTATGATTTTCTTGATTTCCATTTTTCTAGAATTAGTTATGATTTTCCAAAGTTGGATCCAAAAATCTGACTTATGGGCTCATTTGAGAAATTTCATTTTCTTGGTTTTTGGCTTCATATCCGTGGTTTATGAGTTGTTTGAGATTGTGTATAAGTTGTATAAATGGTGTTAGGGGAGAGAATGTGAATGATGGGTTTATGGGATCCACGGGGCAAAATATGACCGGTTAAACTCCGACTTTAAGTAATAAAATACTATGGTTTTGGTCATTTTCTTTGGAAATCATATGGAATCAAGCTTAGAGGGAGATGAATTGGAGTTAAGTTATTATGGTGTTACAAACCATGTCTAGAACTTGATTGATCTTTTATTTGATTAAAAAGGCAATTAAGAATGATGTGATGCACTTTCTAGATGTTAATTGAACGTTAATCCTAGTCACTGATCAAGTTAGTAAGGGTTGTTATGCTACTTTTATGCATTTTTTAGCACGAATATGATTAGTACTTATGAGAAAAGGAAAACACAAGGAAAACCAAGCCCATATGTCTAATTGGAGGCCTAATTTATTTTATATATGATGGCTAAATCTAACTTGAAAAGGAAAAATTAAAATGAAAAATTATTTACAAGAAAAGAATAGCATCCTATAGCTACAAGGAAAGCAAAATAAGGAACTCCTTACATATCAAGGACTATGGCAAAAATAAGAAACTCTAGCAAGAGAGTATAAAAAAGGAAACAAAAGGAATAATCAGTTGTGAAAAAGATTGGAGAATAAAAGTGACACTGAGATTTAAAGTTTTACTCAAAGATTACTAGACCACAATTTTCTTTTTGTTTCTACTCTTATTTTTCTTTTATCATGGAATTGTTTTCTTTTAATTTTTTTTATTATGAGTAGCTAAATCCTTTATATCTAAGGTTTAGATGGAGATGTTTATGGATAATGATTAAGTTAGAATATTCATTTGATCTATTTTTATTTTGATCAATTTATGAATAAGCTTATAATCATTTGCAAATTGTTAGCAATTCTTTGTAAATCTTTGATCTATAATGGAAATGATTGAGAGGTAAATTATTATAGGAGACCACTTGACTAATAGACTTAAATTTAAATTCTATAACTTGTAGATCTCATCTAGGCAAGATTGTAACATACACGCATGTCAAACCACTACATGTAGGTGTATACTGAAGTCTATAGAGCTTAATGGGTTTGTGTTAGAGTCTATGATGGCAAAAGTAGATATAGGGTTAGTATAAATACATATGTTCTATCTTGAGAAGAAATTACATATACATTAGGAAATTAGTCATTAATTAAGATAAATATTAATTGCATGAGTTATTCTTATTTATTAATAGGAAATAAATATTGAAATCCAAACTCTATAGTTTTTAATCAATTAGGAATCTAGTTATTTATTTTTAAGTTGCATTATTTTCTTAGTTAATAATTATTTTAATTTTAATCTTTTATTTTTATAAATAATAGGGATAATTAGGAAATTGGTACTTAATTAACCTTTCTCGGGGAAACAGTACTCTACTCATTCTTATATTATGATAACACCTGAACACTTATGGAAATTCACCAACAAGTTTTTGGTGCCATTTCTTGATAAGGCATAATCAATATTAATTTGATAATTATTCTTATTACTTTAAAAAAATTTATTTCTATTATTTCTTTATTTTTTATTGTTTTCCTTTGTTTCATTGTTATTTTTATTTCCATTATTTGTTATTTTTTTATTTTCCTTATTCCCTATATTACATTGTGAAAATTTGTTGTTGATGTTCAGGTTGTGTGCTATATTGCAAAAATTATTGGAAATTTTTAGGATGGAATTTTGTTCTTAATTTTTGCATGCACAATTGTTTGCCTGTCTAGTATCTAGGATAAAAATTTTGAAAGCAATTTGAATTGATTTGATTACCTAATTAATTCCATTTCTATTAAGCACTTTGTTATGTTTTTGAAAGCCTATAACCTAACTTTGTTGATTTTCTTGAAATTTATTTGTTTGAGATATTCAATGGAATTAGTGCCTAAATTTTCCTTTTTGAGTTTAGTTTCTAGAAAAATTAGTTGCACTTTATTTGAATAATAAATGAATTTGAAATGCCTTTTTTAGTGTGTACTACCCTAATTTTCTTTGTTGCTAAAATTCTATTTTATGGTTCAACTTTTGAGATTTTTTTGAGAATTCTAGGAGTGTGATTAATGTTTGGATTTAGTTTTAGTAAATTAGGTAGCATGTATGCATTTCCCTGGTGATTTTTCATGATTTATTTTGATGGTTTGTTGGATGATTTTCACTAGAACTTTCTATTGTTTTTATTGGCACTATTTTTCAGATTTTACTTTTGCAAGCATATATTTAATTGCTTTATTGTCAAGAGATTTAGAGAAACACAGAGGAAATGTATACTCAGTTGAGTATTTAAATTTGTAACATTCAGTCCCTCCGTAAATGTTTAGTTTCTCCATAAATATCAGAAATGGGTCAGATATAAAAGAAAATCCCTGAAATAGAAGGAATTAGGGCCAAATAAAATTATGATAAAATTTTAAATAATGAAAAATGAGGATTTGAGCCTTGAGTTACCCAGAAATCAAGGCCAGAGTGATTCGATAAATTTGCCGAAAGGCCAGTGGCATTTTCGTAAATATGGGCACTTTTTGAAAAACTCATAGGAGGGTTTTTTAAATGAAAGTTTTGAGTTCTCCGAGGTTCTCAAAAGCCC
The DNA here is from genome assembly GCA_026724425.1 of Erythrophleum ivorense. Taxonomy (NCBI): domain Eukaryota; kingdom Viridiplantae; phylum Streptophyta; class Magnoliopsida; order Fabales; family Fabaceae; genus Erythrophleum; species Erythrophleum ivorense. Next base: position 45,020,291 of record JAIUCV010000005.1, read on the forward strand.
CAAAAACCATGGGAAACCCCGGGACTAGTGAAGCCCCTCCGGTGTACTCTTTCCGACGTCGGTTGACCCAAACTTTGACCAGTTCGTTTGGGAAGGTTTTAGCTCCGATTCGAGTGATTTCAAAGGCATTTTGTTAAATTGGGAACCTATTTGTTATGATGGAAAAGACGGTTCTCAAAAAGGAGCTAAAACGAAAGAGAAACGAAAAGGCTAAGAACGAAGGGCAAAATTGGCATTAAAATGTTAAAGGAAGCTTCTTTATATGCTACGTTCTTCTCTTCTCTCTAAGACTGACTTGCTTCTGCCCAATTTCAGAGGAAAACTCCAGCTTCTTAGGCGCACAAGTAGAGGAGGATTTTGGAGGAAGAAATTCAAGAAAAAGGTAAGAAATTTGAAGAAATTCCATATCCTTCCTTCTTGAACCTTGCTCCTCTCCTCTCAAGCTTTCTTTCTATGATTTTAATGGAGAGTTTGGTGCTGTTTTTAGGGCAAAATAGAGAGGGAAATTTCAAAAGTTGAGGGAGTAAGCCGACCAAGTGGAAGAACAAGCCAAAGGAAGCAAGAAAATAAGGTAAAACTTCCATTCTTTGGTAGTTTCTCCCTCCCCCTTCCTCTTGCACGAATTTGACCACCATGAGCCCAAGTCTTATGGGCTGATTTCTGTCCAACTTGTGGAAGGATTAGAGGTTTTAGATGACAAGGATTAAGAAGGAACCAATAAAATCAAGAAAGGAGCATTAGGAGATAAGATAGAACCATTAGGGATTCAAATGCTCCCTTACAAATATGATTTTATATGAATGTTCTTAGACTTAATTGAATGTTTAAACATGCTCCTAAGACCCCTAGAGAGCTTCCCACATGCACCTCCCATCCAAGAAAGCAAAGAAATTACAAGAAAAATTAATGAACTCTAAGTAGAAAAAGTGTAGTGCATTTGAAGGGATTGTAAAAATTGATTTGATTCATGCATTCTCTAGTATATATGAGTGTTTGATTGAGCTCCTAAGACCTCAAAGAAGCCTCCCAAGTGTGTCTCCCTTCAAGGAAAAATCAAGAAGGCCATGAACTCTTCTTCCCCCCATAGTCTCGGCTTAGGCAAGTTCCTATAGCTAGGGAGAGTTTTAAATTTTTCTAAGGCTATTCTTGACTCATATGTGATGAGTGAAGATGAGTAGAGGCCTTAGAAAAAATTTAGAACTCAAAGAAAGTGAATTGGTGCCATAGGTTCCATATTAGGACCTAAAAAAGCAACGTGATGTTAGGCCCTTTGTTTTAATGATGTGATAACTCCAAGAGGTTTAAAAGGAGTCAAGAATCATAATTGAAAAGAAAGAATAAGGCCTAGTAGTCATTTGATAGGTGTTGCTTCATTAGGTGTGATTATGGACCATAATGGAGCCTATATAGCAATCTAGTGTTTTATCAAGTGATGTAGCCTTAGAATATGTTTTATAGACCTAATTGGCTCCCATAAATTGTATATAGGCTAAGAGAAACTATCTCTATCAAATTGTGGGTGTGTGGCCGAAAGAGGAGGCTTGAAAGCTAAGAAAAAAGTGTGTGAAATTGTGCAAGGTAGCTCTCTCTACCTTCTCTCATGCATGGATGTGTGTTTAGCTTGTTTTAGAATGTGTGTATGTGTATTTTCAAGCTAAGAAAAGTATGCTAGCATGCCTTTATATTCGATGATCCTTGATGCCATGTTATGTTTTAAATGAATCTATGATATTTGTATGAGTTTTCTTGAGTAAAGAGAGGCCAAGAACTCTTCCCTTTGGTGAGGATGAGCCAAGAACCCTTGAGTTTGGTTGAGACAAAGTGAAGAGTCTCCCAAAAGCAAAGTGGGCTCCCAAGAGTATGGTTGAGTCCAAAGTGCTCAAGAATGGGTGAGGAAAGTCCAAAATCCATGAGGAGAAGTGTGAGGCCAATCCAAACACTTGGTGAGCTCTTGAATGATTTGTATGAGTGGTTCACATGCCAAGTTTGCCTTTAAAATGTCTATGGCTTTTATTTTCTCCATACATACATTTATAAAGCTTGGTTGCACATATTATGTATGATTGAATGGGAGATGAGCTATTGGGATTCTTTGAATCTCATTCCCTTCTTTCCAATGATCTAGCATATTAGGTGGATCAAGTAATTATGGTGAAGGGAGCCAACAACCATGAAGAGCAAAAATTGACAAGCTTATGTATTATTTTGCCCATTTTGAAACCATAATAATGGTTCATAATGTATATGATGTTATATATGTACCATGAACCTCGGGACACATGTAAATATACTATTATGTGATGTTTAGATGTATGAAAATGATATATGACCCATAGCACTAATTTTGAGTATGAAATGCTAAAGTGTACAATATGGAATTTTGATGGAAGTATGCATAAGTGTGGGTTGAATGGCCAAAATGAGATGCATGAGATTTGGGACCATTTGGGCAGCTCACACAAGTCTTAAATATGCTTTTAAACTTGCCCAAAAGGTGCCAAGACCAAGAGGAATCCATTTGGCAATTTGGTACCCAATATAAAGTCAAAATTGATTATAATGGAGCCCTATGCCATTTTTTGGCCAAATGAGTTAGTCTTGCCCTGAAAAATTGGCATGCAAATAGGTCTCATTAAAATATTTTTGGGAAGCTAAAGATCATAATTTTCGGAGACCTAGAGAATATTTGATAAATTTTCAAAGTTGGGATTTTTCATGGATTCTGGTATGGGTACTATTTATACTGGCAGTTTTGAATTCTATATCACCCGATGGTCAAATGGTGTCCAATGCTTATGAAATTTTACATGCATAAACTAGAGGTCATAAGCTTTCTGTGGCCACTGAGATCACCTCATTTGGAGGTCTGACCAGTGAGTTATGCATGTTTGAAGTTAACTGTCAGTATTAGTAGTGCCCCATGAGTCTGGTTACTGTTCCATAGGGTCCAGCTGACTAAACGTATCTGTTTCATTTTGGAATTATTTTTAATATCAATTTAATATTTGTATCTTTCCATAATAATACAATTTGTATGATTTTGATTTTTATAGAATTAGTTATGAATTTCAGAAATTTGTATCAGTAAATTGAACAATAGCCCAGGCAGCCAGCGATTCAGTAGCTTTTTAGATGTCAAACCTCCTGTGTGATGAATTTTATGACCTATGCGTATTTTTATTGTGAATTAGACATACTGAGGTTTCCATAATGATGAAGATTGCATGATTTCGAATTTTCTAGATTTAGTTATGATTTTTCAAAGTTGGGTTAGAAAATGGAGCAAATCTGGCCAAAAATGCGCTTGTTTATTTTGAGCTCCATTTCGGTTTCCATGGGTTGTAGGCATGTTTTTGTGATACAAATGAGTTGTAATAATGAAATTAAATATGAGAAAGTATAGTATGAGCTCACACAGTCCACATGACACCAAATTGAATTTTTTTGACACAGCACAACGCGGAAAAAATTTATTATTTTTATCCCCTTTTTATATGATCTTGTGGGATTGATAATACAAAACTTATAAATGGCATCAAATGAGCTAGAAGTTATGGTGTTACATTTATACACACTTATAGAGCCTCCAACGGTATTGTTCCTTGGTCGCAGTGCAAGCACATTGTAATGACCCAAATAAGAAGAGACAAGATGGAGGAGGTTTTAGAGTATCTAGAACCTTCCAGATATTCCAGAGTGGTCCAGAAAGGACTAGAAAACTCTTGAGTACTCCAGAAGAGACCAGAGGGGTCTAGAATCTTCCAGAGGGTGCTGGAGAACTCATGAAGGTTCTGGAGACCTCTAGAGTTGTGTGGAATGTTCTAGAATACTCATGTACCTCTTGTATGTTCTAGACTTTTCCTTGTAAATATCTAGAGTAGAAACATTCTAGAGAATTAATATAGACCGTTGGATAGGATTAATCCCAACCGTCCATTAAGGAGGTGGGAAAGTTCTAGAATAAGGGGGAGGCCTATAAATACCTCCACCCCCCCTCATTTGTAACCAATCCAAGAATTCTGCAATACAAGTTCTCTCTTCAAGTTCTCTCAAGCTTTCCTTTCCAACACTCTCATCTTGCCTACTTAAGGATTCGGCTGACTTAGCCAAGATCAAGGGAGTTGATCAAGCTAAGGCCGGCACGGTTGAGGATTTTGGGTGAAAAGTTCCAAGGCCGTGACAACATGCTCCCAAGGTTTTTTGTCTTCTCCCAAATTTCGAGGGCTTGGTTACCCATCCTTCGCTCAAGGGAAAAGCACGCCGTTGGTGGTGAGAGTTTTGCCCCCACTTATAATGCCTAAGCCTAGGACCTTCCTATCCGATGTGGGACTTTACAAAATTTCTTGATCATTGAATAAAATTAATGCACTTATGCCATGTGTAAGATAAATGTTTTCTTTAATCTAGAGTATGTTGACTAATCTATTTGAAAATTTTCAACTAGACTCCAAAATTTGTTTTGATTCTTTTTTAGGACAAAATCCTATGTATAGTACTTTCTCTGAGAAATGATTTTGGCATTGTATCTATAATTTAAGCCATATATGAGACTTATTTTTGTTCTTATATAACCACTAGTACCCATTGAGCTATTATTAATAATTTGTACATTTATTACACTTTGCTATATTCTTTTCTAATCACTTATGTAGCCCATAAAACCAATTTTTGTAGATTTTTCAAGGAGTACCTTAAGTTGTTTTATTTTCTTTGGAAAAAATGATTTTAAAGGTGAATAATGTGAAAGTGCTTTGAAGTGAATGTAGGTAAGAGAGTTTTTAAGTAGAAAAGAAAGAGAGAGATTTTTTTATTTTCTTGAGAAATATACATATTAGATTAGGAGAAATAACAAAATGTTATAAATTTTTATGTTGATTGTATCCTTAACTTTCATTAGTGAGACTTGTAATGTTTGATAAGGAGGGAAGAGGATAGGAATGAAAGAAAAAAGAAAAAAAAAGGGAGAATTGATTTGTTTTGAAGAATTGCAAAATGTAATTCATTGTATTTTTATTCTCTTGTTTTTGTATGAGAGTTGAAAGAAAAGAAAATATACAAATTTAAGAAGGTTGTTTTAAAAGTGAGGGATTGAGGTAAAAGTAAGAGATTGTGCTTTCTTGCTTATACTTATTGATTTTTTTTTTTGAACTTTGAACACTATTTCCTTTTTTCAATTTAATTGTGAGTACCTTAACATACATGGCCCCATTACAAGCTTTAAAGACCATTTGACTTTTAAGTTGTATTGGATTTATATTAATGGAGAGAAGGATGATAAGTAAGGTATTTAGCTCTAGGGAAAGATTATTAAATGGATTAGTTTATGTATCCTATTTCAAGGTTTATGATTAGACCATTACATAGTGAACACATGCACACATTCATGAGCTAGAAAATCATTCATTAATCTTTTAACTTTAAATTTGTATTGATTCTTTATCATTCCCTATATTACATGTTAATTAATGCAATTATGTTGTGTCATGGATCCAATATTTCCATCTTAGCCACTTGATTGAGTAATTTATGTTTTTGTTATGTTTTACTCAAAGAGAAGTAAATGTTCAAGTTTGGGGAAATTTGATGTGATGCATTTCTTATATGTTAATTGAACTTTAATCCTAGTCATTGATCAAGTTAATAAAGGTTATTATGCTAATTTTATGCATTTTTTTTAGTATGAATATGATAAGTGCTTATGAGAGAAGGAAAATCCAAGGAAGACCAAGCCCATAGGCCTAATTGGAGGTCTAATTTGTTATGTACGGTGGCTAAACCTAGCTTGAAGAGGAAGAAATCAAAATGGAAAATTATTTACAAAAAAAAAAAGGAAATAAAGCTTCTTAAAGCTATAAGGAAAGCAAAATGGGAAAGTTTTTGTCCATAAAAAACTATGGTAAAAATAAGAAACTCTAACAAAAGAGTATAAAAAAGAAAATAAAAAGAATCAAACAAGTGCACTACTATTAAAGAAAGGCTCTAGAGAATGGCCTTGACATCAATATTTAGAGTTTTGCTCAAAAATTGCTCTACCACATTTTTCTTTTTCTTTTTCTTTATTATGAAATTATTTTCTTTTGATTTTTGTTTTTCTTTATGAGTAGCTAAATCCTTTAAATCTTGGGTTTAGATGGAGATGTTTATCGACTGTGTTTAAATTAGAATATTCATATAATCTATTTTTATGCTAATTATTTTATGAATTGGTTTATAATCATTTGCAAGTTGTTAGTGGGATTGTAGATTCTCTAGTCTATATCTTACGTAGATAGGATTATAATTTACATACATGCCAAACCGCCATATGTAAGTGTATACTAAGGTCCATAGAATTTAATGGGTTTGTGTTAGAGTCTATGATAATGAAAGTAGTTATAAGACTAGCATAGATACATGTGTTTTATCTTGAGAGGAAATAACATATGTATTAAGGAATCAACTGCTAATTATGATAAATATTAATCACATGAGTTATTCTTCTTTATTCATATGAAATAAACATTAAGATCTAAACTTATAGAGCTTTTCATAAATTAGAAATTTAGTTATTTATTTTGAAGTTGCATTATTTTCTTAGTTAATAATTATTTTAATTTTAATTTCTTGTTTTTCTAAATAATAGGAATAATTAGGAAATTGATACTTGATTAATCTTTCTCAAGGAAATGATATTTTACTCATTCTTATATTATTGTGTGACCCATACACTTGTGGAAATTCACCAACAACAAATGGCTTTTAAAATAAATAAGAAGACAAATAGATCAACTAAAAGATAAAAGACACGCTTAACTGTTAAAGAGTATACACAATAGAAAGATATAAATTATAAGAATACCTTCCCGCCTATTGCATGATTCAATTCAAATTAGACTAGTTCTAGGTATAATTATAAGTTTAAACTTCAAATTACATCAAATGAGTATAAAAACCGCATTCTCAAATGGAGCACTAGATGAAGAAAGTATATGAAACAACTATTAGGTTCCATTAAAAAGGATTGGGAAACACTTAGGAATCATTGGTGAGATATTGAGTGTAATATTTATCAATTGTATAAATGCAAAATCATAGCTTACATTAAAGTCTCTAAGTATTATAATAAGAGTAAATACATACACACAAGAATAATAGAGATCAATAGCACAAAAGAGTGTTACTTTGTAATATGTTTACAAATAAGATGTTAGTTAATCCCTTGATAAAACCTATACCTAGAGATAAGTATGAGGAAGATGTAAAGTTTCTTAGTTTACATAAAATATAGAATATCACATCCTAAGTATGGCTTTAATTGTTGACCAAATAGATGTGTTATGTAATAATCATAGATAACATAAACATAATAATAGTATACCATACAAGTTGATAAGGTTAGTTCTCTCACACAAACAACTATTTTTTATGCTCATTAGGAGCAAGTAACTATGAGACATTTTATACTCAGTGCAACATTTCCAAGTTCTAGCTAACTAATTAAATTAATATATGACAAATAAAAAATAGAAAATGCTTAATTATTAATTTTAGGTGAAAATATGATAATTTCCAAAATGTTGATTACAAGAAAAATTGAGAAATTAATTAGGGATTTAATGGGAATAGAATTTTTAGGAGCTAATTTGAAATAATTCTAATTTATTAGATAAGAGGAATAAATAATAAACACTTACAAAAAGAAATTCCATAAATTTCCTAGACTTTTAGGACCATAAAAATATAAAATAATCCTATGAAAAATAAAAATATTTAGAAGAAATTTAAAGGTCAAAATATAATTACTAAAAGTTTAAAATCCAAAATATAATTATAATTAGGACTAAATTATAATTTTCTTTGGTGTTAAAATCGGATTTTTTTCTCAAAATAAAAATGATGGAATTAAAAAGGGATCTTTATATGAAAATAATTATGTCAATGATCAAAACAACTTTCATAGCTAGAGCTTTTAAGAAATCAAAACATAAAATATGAAATATCAGGTCAAAGATAGTTAACCATAAACACCCATGTAGCATACTTGCAACAACAGCAGAAGAAGAAGAAGGCTTCCCAAGGAAGCTATAACTGCCCTTCCTCTTTATAAATTCCCATTTTCTTTATACTACAAGCACATATGAATAGAGAGGAGAAAACAATAAAGAAAATAAGAGGTGTGTGTGTGTGAGAAAGAGAGAGAAAGAGAAAGGGCTGAGAGTGTAGAGAAAATAGAAGAGATGGAAAAAGAGAGTATGAAAAACACTAAACCACCTCAACTTCTTTGTTCCTCCATTCAAGAATCACCCACACACAAACACTTTTTAGAATATAGCAAGATAACAAAAAAAGAAGCTATAAAAGAGACAGTGACGACAAGAGAAAGAAGTGGCCAAGCAAGAGAAACAGAGAAAGAATGTTACGGAAGGAGAAGAAAGTCAAGGAGCTAGAGGTAAGAACACCTCCCCTTGTCCTTACATATGAAAGCTAGATGATGGATTGAAGTTATGCATCTAATTATCCTCCTTTGTTTTCTTGATTGTTAAAAAAGGTAAAACACTTCATCTTTCTCTTTTTACATCTAGAAGTTGATGGTTGCTTAGAGGAACTCTTATGGTTGTTTGGCATATTAATAGGTGTATTTATGTGTAAAAATTGCAAGAAAAAATTAGAAACTACCTTTGGAACAAAATCAATCCATAATCAATAAAGATTGGTAATTGAGCAGAACTTCTATGGCTAGGCGTTCAAGAGCCAAATGAATTCCAAATGACTTGAAATTTCAGTATATAAAAGAATGAGCATGCCAAATTTTGTAAAATTTGAATCTAGTTTGGTCACTAAACTTGGCATAAAAAATGCACTTACTTTCTATTTAAGCTACTTCTAGGCAGTTTTTCAAAATTGAGAAGTTAAGGGGCTAAATGCATGCTTTTGCTCTAGGATTTTTTTTTTACAACTAGTTAACATATACAAGTTGTTGCATGTAAATTTGGTGAATTTTAGGGGTCTACCCAAAAAATGGTGCAAGACATAACCTAATGGCAACATTGAATCACAAAACAGAGGCTATTTAGCTCTATTTTGGTTGCAACTCCTAAAGGCCAAGTTCCAGTGCCATCCTTCTCTATATCCTTTCTTTCACTCTTCTTTTATGTTTTGGCAACTTTGATAATGTACTTTTATAGGCAAGCTTAGGAAAGTTTAAAGGGCAAGTAAATATGTATAAAATGATTTTTCTAAACATCTATTTTGAGTCATATGGTTTATGATTTGATATGTAATTCTTGCATGAAAGTCTATGTTAAAATATTATTCATTGAATGATTCTAGCACATTCTATTCTTTGAAAACCTAAAGAACTCAAGATGAAATGATTAACTAAACATATACCTATGTATATAAACGATGACCTTGACATTGGTAAGGATGATTGTAACATAACTAAACTTGACATAGATGACCTTGACTTTGACATGAACAACATGATACCATTGATATAGACATGGATGACCTCGACATGAATGACCTGGATAACTTGGAATTGTACTGTATAAGGGCCAATGGACTTAAAACTCAAAGAGATTGAAGATAATGAAAGAAACTTTAACAAGAAAAAGGGCTTTGTTAGAATCTATTCAAATTACTTATGATTGTATTACTTGTTCGTGTGCATGCATTATTCCATGACAAGATCTATTTATATTGCCTTTTTAGTGCTTGGATTTGTTGATCATATGAATGGTCATATGACAGATACTTTAATGATACTGTTAATATAAAAGAGACAAGATTCTTGAGAGAGAGAGAGTGCCAATAGGAGATAGTCTCCAAAAGAGATAGGGTTCTCAAGGGAAAGATTCCCAATACGAGATAGTCTATGTGGAAAGAAGGTTCTTAAGGGAGAGAAAGTCCTAATAGAAGATGGTTTCCATTGGTTGAGATAGAGTTCTCAAGGGATAGAGTCTTGGAATGAGGTGGTCTCAAATTACATGTTCTGTGTATTTGCTTTAGGGGACACCTTAAGTAGACATGTTATTTATGATTGTTAAATTATATTATGTACTAACGAGTTTTCATGGTTTGCATACTAAACCATTGGCTTATAAGTATCACGAATATATATAGTTCCATAAATGAATTATCAATGATGCTAGGCATATTTAATGATTTGGAAAACTTTGTGATATATGAGTATATGATAGATTGAATGGGCTAATTCATATTAAAATGTATAAGGTGCAAACTAGATATGGCATGTGATGTGTATACTTATGAAAAATATGCATGCCATATAGCTATCAATCATGTTGAGTATTATGATACATAGCAATTGAGCATTATGACATATATATTGTCTTTATTTATATAAGATATGAAGTTGAGTCCATGTATCCTAGTTGTTCAATGAAACCCATGATGAGTGTTATTTCAAAACACAAAAAAATTGGATATGTATATAGAGGATTCATTGAACATCAAGACGGTCAAAATCCGCATGATATAGTGCCCTTCTAATACTATCTGTCAGTGCTACTTACTATATGTTTTAGACAAGAAGGACATAAAAAAAATGTCTTATGCATACATGGCAACTAGACTATTATTAGATTTCAAAATAGACTATGCTTTTACTAAGAATGTAAATTCTTACTACACTTAGTAATGTGCTCAAACAAAGACTTTAGTTTGATTGGTATGTGGATAATAAACTGACATGCTAAATTTAAAGGATCATGAATGTTGGTAGATTATAGGGTGAAAATACAAACAACACTTAGCCTTGTTACCAAATGAATATAATAATAGAATTATGATACCAAACTATTCTTGGTTGTACCATTTAGGAGCTTTTGTATATATTACCTTGGACTTTAATAAACCCTTAAGATCAAAAAGTATTATTAGAAATTCTATATGACTTTCAAGAATGACATGTGTTAAATATTAGAGTAATTTCTTTAAGTATGCTTTAATAATGAAATAGCCAAACAACATAAGAAGTTTTAAATAAATAATGGCTAAAATTCCACCCTATATTCCAAAACTCAAATAAAGTAATAAGATTAATAGCACCCTATAACTAAAGGGTTATATTCACCATGTGAGGTAGTGAAAGTACCAATAGAGCAAAGAGGAGGAATACAAAATATAAATATATCGCCTCAATAAAAAGGAAAAGAAAGGTTAAGTTGAGATTTAAACATATAAATATATATGGATCAAATTATGGATTTCCACTATCTATAATACCTATAGCCAAATGTGAATTCTCTTTTAGGCACCCTAGGAGACGAGATGAATGGCAGAATTCAAGTTAGGCATTATATATATCTAGACTAAAATCTATGGAATGTTTATAAATATATCAAATTAACATGCACTCTTATGAAACAAAATAAGAGAAATACTATAACATGTAATTCATATTGCATGTGTTTAATAACTACAATTGAGAAATAAGCGAATAAATCCCTACTTCTTTTCTATATGGCTTTGACAATATTATGAGGAGATAAATAAGTGTTTGCCACTTTAGCATACATCCTATAGTCGTAATAATTTGATTTAAAGAAGTATTACTAGGGAAGCAACTGATTTTGATCTAATTGATATGTGGACAAAAAGAATATTACCTAAGATATACACAACTATGCTAATATTTGAGACATACCTGTTATGAAGTTACTTTCTTACTATACACATGAGAAAAGAAATCTAAGTAAAATTAAGCTTAAATGGTATTAGATTTGCCATGAGTATAGAATATGGTGTATATGGGTGAACTTAAGGCATTTGAGACACATAAATAAGCATGTAATGCACATCTAAGGAGTATGTCTTTTATGATGGCCCTATAATGGGATTTCTAATTTAAGAGTTTTCAAATATTATGGCTAAATAGCTACAATAGAGCACCAAATATGAAAGTCAAAAAAGAGTAAAAAGTTTTGTATTATTCATCCCAATGCATGCAAGTGAAAGATATTAAATTATTGGACTACAAGTTGATTCAAATCCATTATTCAAATCCAAAAAGAATTACCTAAATAATTAATTATTTAGTAAATAACTAATTTAATTAATTATTATTCAAAAATTAATTTTTTGAATTTTAAGATTTATAAAGTCAATTAATTAAGGGAAAATTTTAGAAAACTCACAAACACATTTCTTGATCATGAAAAAAAAAAGTGTATGTATTGTGTAATAGACTAGTAAAGAACTAATAAAAAACAAACTTTTTTTTGGGGAGAGAACACAGGACCATTCAACTTTCTCTCTTCTCCTCTATTCTTTGGTGCATCTCTATAGGAACTAAGACCAGAGTTTAATTAGTGACTACGATCATTATCGTATCTAGCAATAGATTTGAGTAAAATATCCATTGTAAAGGTAAGTATCCCATACCATCTTGAATTTCTTTCATATCTGTTGTCCTCACTTTGGGCAATTTGAAGTGTTGACAAGGATAATTTTTCTGTTGTTGTTTCTGCCACATAGTTGCATACCATTATTTTCTTCCTCCTAGTTCTAAAATTGGACCATATATTGCCACTAAATTCTAAATATTCTACTTTTGTTTTTTAGCATGCTATTAGATATATTGAGTTCATCATTCTTATTACTTTGAATCCTAAGGCTCTGACTTTGTAAGGTGATTTTTTTCCTCAATGTTATTATATAAATTCTCGATCATAAGAGTGAGAAGGAATGATGATATATGATGTTTTTCATACATAGACACTACTGGACCTTTCCTTTTCTTTGTACTCTTTTAGTATACATTGAAAACCATTTAAAGAAATAAATATTTTCTTTTAAGTTGTTCTATTTCTTTATGCCATTGGCATCTAATTTCATTTTGTTTTTCTTTTAAAATGTAACTTACAGCCTTATGCCCTTTTTATGTGTCATTTGATTTACGTTGAAAATACGGTGGAATACAACACACAGGGATACCTTCCATTATTATTAAGCCTGGCTCAAGTCTTTTTCATTATTATTAATCAATAATATTTTTGTTTCGATTATATTTTATAACTGGTTTGATCTTTTAGTTTATTGAGAGTGGAAAGTTACTTTATGATTCTAAGAGACATTAATTAATTAAATTATATATAATTAACGATTAAAATTATTATGGTTTGCAATTTATGAAAACATTTGAGTAATTTTTATGTAAAATATTTAGATCTCTATGTTTAATCAATTCTTTATATATGTATAAGGATAAAAGAAAAAGAAACAAAAGCCAACATATTTCACAATAAAAATTAAAAAAAATAAAATATAGAAAAAAAGCTATCATTTATAAAGCGATGATGGATAACATATTGCATCAAACTACATTAATCCTTTTGCTTCCTTCCAACTTCTTGTCTGCGCGTGAACCTTCTGTATCAGCTATCCTACCATATCACAGTTTTCCGCCTTTCTAATTCCTTGCATGTGGCTTGCACATGCCCTTCTCTCATTCATTTATGCATAACGATCGACTTCAGATTCATCTCGACGACTTCTTCGCGACATTTACCACCACCATGGCGATGTTGGTTTTTAAGCTTGCAGTTTGAGTAATAAATGCGGGTAATTAATGGCTCCCATATGTTCAAAAGTAACTTCTTGCAGTTTTTCTCTTTCATTGTTTGTTTTTATGAAACCGGCTGGGCCAGAAATTAAAAATAGGCTCTGACCCAGTGTACAAAGTTTTTTACGAGCCCATAATCAAGTCAAGATGAAACTTTGGCCAAACTCTGTTGCAGCATTGTAAACTTTTCCTCTAACCTCAAAGCTGTCCTCAAGCCTTGCAACCTGGTGGCACTTAATCTCCTCCTCTATGATTGGCCCGGAAAACCCTCTCTAAATGGTATTCAACAAAAGAAAGTGCATTAACAGAGAGAAATTGAGAGAAAAGCTGGATACGGATGACTCTATAAAAAATCTATTAAGCAAGGCATCTCCTTTTTTTATCTCCACAAACAAACAACTTTCCCAAGTGATGCTCTTAAATGGCCAGAATTAGTTTCCAAGTTCCAACTATATATATCTCGTCACTGAAGCGGTTGCTAACTCAAGACCTGGTGGTGAACACAAACCTACGAGAGCTTTTCTAACAACAAAACTCAAATCTTTATCGCCTGATCACTGTGGCCACATCCACACACATATGACCGTCGATGCTTCCAGGAGGAATGATACACCATCACAAATCCTTTTACGGAAGAACCTCATCCATGAGACCATGACTTGTCAAAGCAAGCAGATTGGATAACTACTTGGGCGGAGCTACTCGCATAGGTCCTTATGGAAATTATTCAAGACCACCAGATGATGCTCAGCTTCATCGCTTTAAGGAACTTGTAACTCATCCTTTTGCCAGATCTTCCAGAAGAAAGCCTCGAAGTCATACAACCACGCACCTAAAGATTCGCCTTAGAACGAAGAGGATTATATATTAAAGTTCTCGGAGAGTCGATAATAATTGAAAACAGAGGAATGGAAAAAAAGCTCAGTGTATTTACTGTTACTCTGAGCCTGGAAAGAATTCTTTCATTTATAGAAAAATTCAACAAATAAAAATATGCCACCTATACACCTTTTTCTAACGGAAAAGCAACCTAGGAGCTTCTACCGCTCACACGGGAAATACTTCGGGAAATACTTCACGTCTTACGCATTAGCAGTATCACACACACACACACACACACACACACACACACATATATATATATATACATTATTCACATAATCACATACACATCATTCATCATCATACATACATATATATATATATATGTATGTATTTAATTAGCTACTCTGACATCCCCCTCAAGCGAGAGGGAGTGCTTGCAACCCTAAGCTTGTCTCGGAGTGACCAAAACCGAGTGTGAGTAAGAGATTTAGTCATATAGTCAGCTAACTGATCTTCAGAAGGAACATGGCCAACAATCAACCGTCTAGAGAGAACTTGCTCATGAATAAAATGAGCATAAAGTTCAATGTGCTTAGTTCGAGCATAAAAAATAGGATTATTAGCAAGAGCTTGAGCACTTATATTGTCACACCAAACTTGAGGAACATGAGAAATAGATAGCCCAATTTCTTGTATTAAAGAAGTAAGCCACATTAATTCAGCTGCAAGATCTGTTAAAGCTCGATATTTAGACTCGGTGCTAGAATGAGCCACAACTTTTTGCTTCTTAGAGGCCCATGATACTAGAGTATCTCCCAAGAACACACAATATCCTCCAATGGACTTCCTATCATCAGGGCAAGAAGCCCAATCAGCATCTGAATAACCAGTAAGAGACAAATTAGTTGATCTCTTGACATGTAAACCATAAGTTAAGGTGCCTTTAAGATATCGCATTACGCGTTTTACTCCTTGCCAATGAACTGAAGTAGGAGCACTAAGAAATTGACTCAACTTGTTTACTGCAAAAGATATATCAGGTCGAGTTTGTGTGACATATTGAAGTGCTCCAATGACACTTCCGTATGTTGAAGGATCTTGTAATTTTTCACCTTTATGGACAAAAAAATTTTTCCCAGCTGGTAAGGGTGTAGGGCAGGTGCAGCAAGTGCCATGTTGTCCTTTTGTAACAAATCAGCCACATATTTAGCTTGATTAAGAAACATACCAGCAGAATTTCGATGTACTTCAATACCAAGAAAATAATGCAATGGACCCATATCCTTAAGAGAAAATTGTGTATTAAGTTCTTGAATAAACAACTGTAATTTTTTAGAATCATTCCCAGTAACAAGAATGTCATCCACATGGACAAGAACAAAAATAACATGTGAATGATCTCTGAACCAAAAAAGAGATGTGTCACATTTGGCACTATTGAAACCCCATTTGAGTAGAGTAAATCTTAATTTATCAAACCATGCTCTAGGGGCTTGACGTAAACCACACAAGGCTTTTTCTAGCTTGCAGATGTGATTAGGTTTATTTTTATCTATAAAACCTTCAGGCTGATGCATATAAACTGGTTCTGTTAAGCTACCATTTAGGAAAGCATTATTAATATCTAATTGATTTACCTGCCAATCTCTTGAAACAGCAATAGTTAGGATAACTCGAACAGTAAAAGGCTTGATGACAGGACTAAAAGTTTTAGTATAGTCCACTCCTGGGCTTTGTTGAAATCCCTTTGCCACTAACCTGGCTTTATGCCTTTAAACACTTCCATCGGCCTTGAACTTAGTTTTGAAGACCCATTTACAGGCCACCAAATTTTCTCGGCCAGTATAAGGAACCAAGGTCCAGGTATGATTTTTCATGAGTGCATCAAATTCTGATTTCATTGCAGCTTTCCATTGTGGCTTAGATAAAGCTTCATTCACAGATACAGGTTCTGAATTGCATTGTAATCCTCTTTGAATTAGTCCAACAAAGGGAGATTTAGGTTTGTATATCCCATGCTTACTTCTTGTAACCATGGGATGAGTGTTGATAGGCAAAGCGGTGTTAGTTAGACTATGCGCATTAGAATCAGCCTCTGGAACTGGGTTTTCTAAAGAAGCAAAATCAGTAGAAGAACTATAAGATGGTTGTACAGGATGTTCCAACAATCTGTCATCTGAAAAGTTAGGAGTTGAGTTTGTAAGATCCATGTTACTAACAAAATTGTTAGAACATGAATGTTGCGTCTGTGACACATCAAGAGAAGCCTCAAAATGATCCAATTTGGTCTCAGGTGCCTGCAACGTTAGGAAGAAAGATGCAGAAACTGATTGAGTTAGCTCAGGTTGTTCAGTATTTAAAAAACCACTTTTAAAAGGAAACTCATGTTCATTGAACACCACATGTAGAGAAATGAACATTCTTTCAGTTGAACTTAAACACTTGTAGCCTTTATGTTCACCACTATAGCCAAGGAACACACACTTAGTAGTGTGATATTGTTGCTTGTGATTGTTGTAAGGCCTAAGACAAGGATAACATGTTGTACGAAACACCTTAAGAAACATGTAGTCTGGTTCTTGTTTAAACAAAATAAAATATGGTGATTTACCCTTCAATACACCAGTTGGTAATCTATTGATTAGAAAAACAGCACATTGAAATGCTTCTAACCAATAATGCGTAGGCATAAAGGCTTGAGCCATTAAACTTAATCCCATTTCCACAATATGTCTATGTTTACGTTCAACTCCACCATTTTGATTTGATGTATAAGGACATGAATGTTGGAAAGTAATACCTGAGTCTGTCAATAAATTAACAAAACTTCTGTACTCCCCACCCCAATCACTTCTCACTATCTTAATTTTTCCTTCAAACTTAGTCTTAACCATTTTCTTAAACTGAAAAAAGGCTATAAGTGCTTCACTTTTATTTCTCAAGGGATAAAGCCATGTGAATCTACTGAAATCATCAATGAAGTGGATATAATAACGGAAACCAAAAGTGCTTACAATAGGTGCAGGACCCCAAATGTCAGTATGAATTAAATTAAGAGGGTTGGCAGCATGTGACACAGATGATTGAAAAGGAAGTAAATGAGATTTTCCATATTGACAAGCTTCACAAAACGTATTACTATTTCCACTAAGTTTTTCATTGCATATAAATAAAACTTTATTTAAAACACTAGCTGAAGGGTGTCCAAGCCTTTGATGCCAAATCTGAATAAAGGAAGTAATTTTTGTTTGTTCAACATCTGTAACTGTGTGAAACAGAACACCAATAAAATGTCCATTGCTTTCAAGCTCATACAGTCCATCTTTAAGCTACCCTCTGAGAAGAACCTTCTTTGTTCGATTGTCCTTCACAAAACATTCTCTAGCATTAAACTCAACAAATATATCATTATCTTCAAATAACTTTAAAACACTCAATAAATTTTTACTAACTTCAGGCACTAATAAGATAGACTTAAGCGAGAGTGATTTGTGGGGAGTTTCTAAGCTTGTATTACCAACACTTACAATATCCAATTTATGACCATTAGCTACTGTTAAACATTTCTTACCATCATTCAGCAAATGGGCATCATTCACAACATGAAAGTCTGCACCAGTATTCATCAACCATGAGGGGTCATTAACCATGTTGGAAGTAGCAACATAAGCACTAGGAGAAATTGGGTTATTTTGATTAAAGTTGCATTGATGAAGAGGGGCTTGTGAATGCAGCCTTACATTCCGATCAAAACGAAAATAACAATCAAAGGCAATATGACCAGTTTTTCCACATATTTGACACACTGGTCTATTGTTTCAGAATTTTCTTCCTCAGCCTCTTCCCCCATGAGCTGAACGATTTCTTGTATCTTTCCAGTTGCCACGATATCCATCATAAGAAGAAAAGGTGTTAGTATCACGCTTAACAAAATGAGCAGAAGAATTGACGATGTTAAGATTTGTCATATTTTGATACATCTCCAAACGACACTCAAAGGTTAGCAAAGCAGACTGCAACTCGGTCCAAGATAGATTTTCCCTTTCAGCTAAAGTACAAACAATAGCATTATACTCCAGATCCAAACCTCCAAGAGTCATTGTAATGAGTTCATCATCAAGTACAGGACAACCAGCAAGACATAGATTATCAACAATTTGCTTCGCCTTAATCAAATAATCCTCTATTCGCATAGATCCCTTACATAATCATTGTAACTCTCCTTTGTACATCATGACCCTAGAACGGGTCTGAGCACCAACGAGCTTGCGAACTGCCTTCCAAACTTCAGAAGTTGTCTTGCATTGAACTAGTTGGCTACCAATTTCTATTATCATACTTGCTAATAGCCATCCCTTCACTGCTTGATCGTTTGCTATCCATTCTTCATATTGTGGGTTGATTTGTTGTCCATCCTTGGCCAGCCACTCATTTGGACACTGCTTCCTGCTGGTAACATAACCATCTAGTCTGCTTCCTCTTAACAGAAACATTGTGATTGATTCCTATATAAGATAATTGCTCCTATCCAACCTAATAGGGCAAGCTTGAGTAAATGGATTGGTAGTTTGAGAGGTTACTGATTTGGGGAGGCTTGGTGACTCTGTATATTAGAGTTTGATGGCAGCGAAGCAGATGTTGAAAAGGAAGACATGGTGATTGCCACGAAAAAGCTCTGGTACCAAGTCGATAATAATTGAAAACAGAGGAATGGAAAAAAGCTCAGTGTATTTACTGTTACTTTGAGCCTGGAAAGAATTCTTTCATTTATAGAAAAATTCAACAAATAAAAATATGCCACCTATACACCTTTTTCTAACGAAAAAGCAACATAGAAGCTTCTTCCACTCACACGAGAAATACTCCACATCTTACGCATCAGCAGTATCACATATATATATATATATACATTATTCACATAATCACATACACATCATTCTTCATCATACATACATATATATATATATATATGTATGTATTTAATCAGCTACTTTGACACGGAGACAAGCCACAAATCCAATTGATGGAGGGCATATTTTACAATGAGATTAAAGCCTTCATAAAATAATGGATCTGATTGGACAAAATGAAACTACAACACAACTTCCAAGTCAGACCCTGTGTTCGAGTTGGTACACTTGCCGAGTACAAACATCCACCCTAAGATGGTTGAATGATGAACAAGAATTTGCCGATGAAGAGTTCCACAGAAATAGCCAACGTTAGAAGAGCTTTTAGGTTGGGTTTTACGAAAGTTTTAAGGATCTAATTGTTCGTCATTAACCTTACGTTTTTATCGTTAGTGAAACCATGATGAGTGGCGAAAAGGCTGATAATTCTGGGGGATTTTAATCGTACTACTATACATAAAATAATAAATAATTCGTTGCTCACCTGCCAATCTTATTGTCTCAAATGCATAATTGATATTTTTTTAATTTAAATACCCATGTACCATTTTCTTTTTAAAAATGCAGGCCAATTAATTTCTTTTAAATTAAAGACAACGTAAACTAGCAAAGCTTGCATTGTCCTTTTTAAAAAAAAAAGTAAATAATTAGTTGTTTTTAATTATTTAAAAAAGGATAATGCAGACCTTGCTAGCATGCATTGTCTTTAATTTAACCCAAAAAAAGCTAATAATGCCAACATCTGTTTAAAAAAAAGGGACGTGGGCATTCAATGCCTATATCTTTTAAAGAAAAAAATACAAATTAAGCATTTGAAGTAAAAAAATTGCTAGTTAAGCATTGGGGTTAATTATTATTTTGTTTGTAGATAATTTTGTTAGTTCACTTGGTATCAGGCGGGGACAAGTCAAGAAATTAAAAAAAAAAATTGAACAAGTTCAACTCGTGACAAAAGGTTGAGTTAAAACAAGTTTCGAACTAACCTTATGGTTCTATCAAATTCAGCTAGACTTGAGATAGATATATATATATATATATATAGGAACTAAATTGAAAAAAAAAAAAATCTTTTTTAAGAAATTTTTTTTATAATTTTAACCAAAAATTTTTAAACATATTTTATAAATTATAAATAACTAAAAAGGTTAAGGTTTATGTTAGAACTCTCTTAAGTATAATTATCACATTTAGAAAGAAAAAAATGAAATTAAAAATACATATTTTTTAAAGTTTTAACTATTATATTTGCATTTTCTTCCTATTTTCTCATTTGAACCTATAATTTTTCATATTCACTACGTAAATTTTGAAAAAAACATATAAAAAAAAGTGGTCATATATCCAAAATAATTGAGCAAACATAAAGATATAAATGTTCAAATTTTTTTCCTTAAAAAAAATATTTGACTCGATTTGACCCAATTGACCCGTCTTTAACCTAATAATAACCAATCCAAGTTTGGGTTGGGTTAGGCCTCAGGACAAAAATTTTGTCCTGAGTTCAAATTAGGCCAAGACTCAAGGTAAGGCAATTCCTAGCCCATCCTAACCCATGCACACCCTTATGTTTTGTGACATTTTGGAAGATTGTGTGTCCTTTAGGATCAAAACACGATACTAAACTCTAGCCATACATTTGTGCAATCTTTTCAATATCAAAGTTGCAGATGATAGAACTTGCTTCAATGAAGTTGGACCTAGATCTTTCTTCTCGACGAGGAACACAAATGGTTATTCCCTTTGAAGAAAGCAAATATAGCAAAAGGAATTGTTGTCTATCTATTACTTTGGTAGCCTTCTTTTGTGTAAACTCTTATAGCCTGTTTGGTAGAATACTAGAAAGGAAAAAAGAAATGGATTCCATTGTGTTTGGCAACCAAAAGCTCGAGAGAAAGGGAAAGTCCACCTCTATGGCATTTTTTGACACTGTAGTGCAAGGAAGGAAACAAAGTTTGAAGCCAATTTTAGGCAATGTCCCTTTTGCCCCTCTTGATCATATTACAACTTCACCAATCCTTTGAGTTAGTCGCATCCCACTCCATTTGTAGTCTTCATTTGTGTCAAGCTATTCTCAATCAAACTTGTTGCCCAATCCATAGCCTTCATTGCCTATCCTTTAGCCAACCACAATTGAAAAAGTGGATCTATAGTCCAGTTGCAAACAAACAGGTTTGTTTGATGTGTTGGCTTCCTATATCCATATTTTCCCTGCTAGCTCCATGGTTGTAGCTTCATTGATGAAATGAAAGGGTTTGGTCTCCACTATGTATAGGAAAGTGAAAAAGAAATCAAACATAAAATAAACATTTTTGGTTTTTTAAGTTTTTTAACCAAGGGAATTTTGGTCTTTTGCCACACTTTACTTTCCATTCCTACATTGTTTTTATTCTACCAAAATACAAAAGGAAAAGAAATTTTCTTTATGTCTCACACTAAACAAATTTGATTCTTTTCTATTCCATTCAACATTCACTTTTCATTTTCATTGAAACAATTTCTATGTACTAAACGAGTCATTATAGTATTTATCTTTCTTTGTCTATTAATAGATATTTTTCTTCGTCCAGGGACCATGTTAGTAAGGTTCCTTTAATTCTCATCATGTACTCCAAGATAAGAAACCCTCACATTTTTTGGGCCAAATAACACTAGATGTAGAATGTATTATCTTATCTAATATATATTTTCTTTCCAAAATGAAAAAAAAGGACAATCCCCCTACTTCCCTTCATAAATGCAATTTATGCATTTGTGAAAGAGAAAACAAGGCTACACTTAAGCTTGCTCTAGTTGCTTGGCTCTAAAGAAGAATGTCCTCTGTCTATATCCTCAAAGATAATAAGATCTACCTTGCTAGCCATCATGTTGCATGGTCCAATTGAAAAAAGTTTAGGTCAACTACCTTAACTTAAAATGTGAAATTATCAGACAACCTATAAATTATTTTTCTAGAATCCATCATATAGAAGTAATTTGAATTTAAAGGTTATGTAACATTTAATTTAATACCAAAAAAGATATATTTTTTGGCCAAAAAAAAAATAAAGATGGAAACATCTTTGGGAGTGTATTAGGTTGTTTTGTCTTGGTTAGTATAGAATTTGAGATATTTTAATAAGAAGTTTCTTCCATCACATCTTATTTAGAAGAAAATAATTTTTTGGCCTATTTGTGACTTTGAATTTTAAAATTAAAAACTAGGGGTGGGTTTGTTAGTGAGAAATTAAAAAATAAAGGCAAATAAGTAAAACTACGAGAAAGAAAAAAAAAAGATAGAAACAAAAAAAAGTATTGAAGATAGTTGGAAAAAATCATGCCAATAAAGATATAGTTGCTTGTTAGAGAACGAAAAATTAATTGTAGGACAATGGACAATTAACTATTCTAACACAAAATTGCAAGACTGGATTTCATAAGTCACTAATCGACTACTAGCAAGCTCTTGCTAGTAGTCAACTAGCAGTAATCAGACACAATCTTGGAGAATTTTAAAAGCTATTAGTTGACTGATAAAAAGGGATCAGTTGATTGGTTAACTAATAAATATTAAAAAAAACTTAAAATTCTTAATAGTTAAAGTAATTATTGGAGTGAACAATCATGTGTCTTCATGTATAATAGTTAAATGGCTGTTGAAATATGTAGAAAGTTTTTAGAAAACATTCAAATAACATGATTGGAAATTCAAATCAATTTATGGAAAGACACGTTGGTTTAGGTTCAATAATATAAATAAATCATTCTAAAAATAGAAAAACACAACACAAGTGTTCTCCAAGTCCCACTTTCTTTGAAACTTTTACAAACACTCTTGACAGAGATAATTCCATTATTGTTAAGTGAGATTCTCTATAATACTTTGGACAACTCCTAAAAGCGAATTTGCTTAGACCCTGTAACAACATAGTGAGAGCAATATCTAACCCACATTTCAAAGCTTACAAATGATTATTTCTTAACTTTATTACTACATTGTATTTCTAACAAAAAGACAAGACACAAAATATGAGGGAAAGCCATGGCTTAAATAGTTTTAAAATAGTGTAGTTACAATAAGATTCTCTTCCAAATCTTATATATGTATAGATAATTATTTTTTTTAGAGAGTATCCCTCATGGATTTACAAATAGATCGGAAAAGCCTTTCTTAACTAATGAGTCTATAATTTTTCTGCTTGTTTTGAGAAAACTTCTTGCCCTCAATTATTTTGTTGTTCTTTTCTTCTCATCAATAAATTCTTTTTCTATCAAAAAATAAAACAAATGAAACCATCAATCTCTTAACTATTTGATTTGAAAATAAGTATGTAAAAAAATACTTTAACGCAAAATTTTAAACTTATCATCTAAAACAAAGTGTTTAGAATTAAAAAAATCGAGAATTCAATCAAATTGAATTTTAGTGTAATTAAATTGTTGGAATATAATTTAAAGTGGATTTTAATTTAATTTATTTTTGAAAAGTAACTTTCATTATGATTTTCAAATGCCACTAAGTTGAAAAGATTTTACTACCAAAAATTTATTTGGTGCCAAAATATTTTTTTCACTCTATTACTACCTCTTTGAGGTACAATAAATGATGGTAAAATTACAATCCAATTAATTTTTTTTACTTAAAAATGCAATCTGAACAATAACATTCATTAATAGAATATTATAAAATTTAAATTTATAAAAAACACACACATTGATTTAATGGGAAAAATTAATTAACTAATTAATTGACATTTTAAATTAAAATCTCTTGATAGATCTGATTTCAAATATTAGCAAATCCAAGATTATACACCTCTATAATTTAGAAAAATAGCATAAGGCTACTAGGGTGATCACCGACAGACTCATCTTGTAGCTTGGGATCAAGCTTACGCATCCAAGGCTACTAGAGGCCTAGGTATTTACTGATATAAAGAGATAAATGTTGCAATGACCATGAAGCTTGGGTGGGGCTTTATGGGAAGGAAAAATGAGCCTTGGCCCCAAGGTTTTGATAACCTTGAATTACTTTAATAATAACAAAACTCTTAAATTAAATTTATAAAAACATTAAATTAAATATATTTAAATATTATTTATTACCTTATTATATTAAAAATCATTTAATTTATTTTTAATAGACAATAATAATTATTAAAAGAGAAATAAAATATATTAAAATAGAGTATTGTGTTAATATATAATACTTTATTAAGCTATTCTATCTAAATTAATTGATTAAACTTCATATTATTTAATTTATCTTATTGGCCTTTTCAATCTAATTATGCTTATAATTTGTTTGGGTTATAATATTTGAAATTATTGATTAGCTTCATTGTATCTTGTTGAGCTTTGTTGATCTACACATTTTAATATAAAAGAAAAGATTATAAAGTGAATTTGAATAAAAATGTGAAATGCTAAAAAGAAGTAACAAAATGATTTAATATTTTTTTTTGTTACAAACATTAAAATGTGTAAATATATTAATAAGCCTTGAAAGAAAAAAAAAGAAAATTATATATTATTCCTTTCAAAAGTGTGGCTTGATTAGATTAAACTACTATATCTTTGTTCTCTCATTTCAATAAAACATTAGAATATGTTTATTTTTTTCAAAAGTCAAAAGTTTCTAAACATAAGATCTGCACACCATGTTTCTTTCATATGCAAAAAGCATTATATTATATCATATGAAAAGTAACTTTTTCAATTAACTTGTTCATAATGCTTATTATGTTTTTATTAAAGAAAAGTAAAGCAAAAGAAAGCACCAATCTCTCTTTCTCTGCAATTACTGGAACGGTAACAAAAAAGAAGAAAAGTAAAGCTTATGCAAATTAAAAGCTGTCTTCATACTTACTTATGCTTCATGATAAGTAAGACACAAAACAATAATAAATATTCTACAAATTTCTCTCTCTCCTGCAATGGCTATTTTCAATGGAGCTAAACTTTAACATATATATTTTTGAAGAATGAAAAAAAAAAATTTGGGCATTAGCTGATGTTTGGCCGCGGCCAATATACTTCTGTTACTTTCCATGAGAGAATTGAACGCACTTTCACCGCGGCCAATTAGCCTCTATTTCACATATCACTATTTTTGCCATAGCTATTTAAAAAGTTAGTCATGGCCAATTATCCTCAAGTTGAGTTCAGTAGTAACCACTCATGCTAATTCGCCGTAGCCAATTATCCTCTGGTTTGGTTAGGGAGTTCCAAAACATATTTAGCAGAGCGGCCAAACAATCTATTGGCTGTGACTAACATGGCACAAAGGCATTTTTAGACACCAATACAGTAGTTGTTCACTCACATAGCAAAATGAAAATAAGAGGAGCATGTATTCCATTCTCAAACAATGTTATACTTATTCCCACATATATAATCCTCAATAGTGCTCAAAATCAATGCAAGTATGTATGACTTTTGCAACAATCCTCTGAGTTCAATATGGGATTCAAGCATCAAACATGAATTTGCGAAGGAAACATCTAAGACAACCTCTAGGTCTGAGTTATCACCGATTTACACCTATGTTAAGAAGGGTTCATGCACATTACAAAGTAAATAGCAAGAAAAAGTACACCTCCTTAAAAATGTTTGTCCAGAAATGATCCTTGAATTAAATGCTCTCAGTAATATTACTCTAATTCACTGTTAGCCTCAACTGAAAAGTTCACCTACACAAAAGAAGACACACATAACTTCACCATAAGCTAAAGTCTACTAAAACAAAATAAAAGATAAGGTAAAAAACATGGGTTGCCTCCTAAGAAGCGCTTGCTTTATAGTTCTCAGTCAGACTTGTCAGTTGTTCAACTTGAATCGGCAAGGTGAAAAGTGGATGTTTGATGATCCACGTGTCCACCTTAATAATGCTTTAACAG
This sequence comes from Erythrophleum ivorense, assembly GCA_026724425.1. NCBI lineage: Eukaryota > Viridiplantae > Streptophyta > Magnoliopsida > Fabales > Fabaceae > Erythrophleum > Erythrophleum ivorense. The sequence goes on from JAIUCV010000005.1 coordinate 45,046,468, forward strand.
TTGGCCATTCACCTTGAACTTCTCACCTGAGTTACCTACCAACTCAACTACTATATGGGAAAAAACTTTAGCCACTGTGAAAGGGCCTGATTATCTTGATTTCAACTTCCTGAGAAAGAGTCTAAGATGAGAATTGTATAACAGAAGCTGTTGTCCTAGCTCAAATACTTTAGGAGTGATTCTTCTATCATGAAGTCGCTTGGTTCTTTCTTTATACACTCTAGAGCTTTCATAGGCATACATCTTAAATTCATCAAGCTCATTAAGTTGAAGGAGCCTCTTCTTACCAGCAATCTTGAAATCAAGGTTCAACTTCTTAATAACCAAATAAGCACCGTGCTCCAACTTAATCAGCAAATGACAAGCTTTCCCAAAAATCAACTTATATGGTGACATACCAATGAGGGTTTTGAAGGCAGTCCAATAAGCCCACAATGCATCATCAAGTTTTATGAACCAATCTTTTTCGAGACACCCTCACCATTTTTTCAAGGATGGGCAGTCCCCCTTCACTGATAATGGCTCTCAACGCTCCAAATTGGGTGAAAATATTCTTTTTCAAGAATTTAAACACCATTTTTACATCGTTGGTAGGGCTAGCAACAGCTTCCACCCATTTAGATACATAATCCACCACCACCACTTATACAATATGAAATCATAATTTTGTTCTCAATATGACAACAGAAATAATTGAATTGATGTCAAGTTTTAGCATAGAATTATAATTTTATTTTTAATATAATAATAGTTAAACAATTTTATTTTTTAAAATAAATATATATTATGTAACAAATAATTTCATTAGCAAAAAATATATTAAAAGGAAGTTAATGTACATTTTTTGAAAATATATTAAGTATAATTTAATCTAATTAAAATTTCTAAGTCTGAATCTCATCCAATTTAAACAATTTCAATTTCGGCAATAAGAGTAAGGATTTTTTTTATTATATTATTATTTAAGTTGAGCAATAATTTGGAACCTTAGTTTATTTTTCAATCATAACTATCTTTTTTTTATTTTAATATTTTTATTTAAACAAATAAAATGTAATATAAAAATTATTTTTTATTTTCTATTTAATAAAAATAAAATTAAAAATAAAAATTAATGAGAATAAAAATTATTATTTGTTCTTTTTCATTGTTGACATTTTTTTCCCCTCAGTTTGACTTCCAATTTACAAGAGAAAAGTAAAGGCCATAATTTTCCTTAATTATATATTCCTTAAATACTAGCATTTTTCTTGGCAAAAAAAAGTTGCCTTTTACTATAATATTAAATGTGTAATGCATGTAATATCTTGTATAAATTCATAAAAACATATTTGTGAGGTGAAAATAATAATAGAAGTTGTAGGTTAAGCAAACTCAAATTAATGTACGTTTGGATTGAAAAAAAAAATTAAAGATTTGATTTATATCTCAATGAAAGTATAGAGTTAAATCAACTGCATATATATATATATATATTGCTATTCTTTCTTATTCTTCGTTATTGAGACATACGTTAAAACATAGATAATGAAACCATGTATCTATTGTGAAAAATACTAGTTTTGTTTTCTTCATATAGGGGTGAAAAATAGTAGTATCCCTATACGCTTGAGATATTTTATATTTAAAAATAGGTATAGACAATCCACTTGACTCCAAAAATTTAGGTAATTGACGAAGAACAAAAAGTTATGTTGGACCACCTAAATTCAAAATAGGTGAGCTTTAAACTGATCTAGTTCTAAATTTGTTTTGTAACTCAAATAATTTTATATAGGCTATTTGCATAAATATATATTTTTTTCTTTTAAAAAGTTGGTAGCTAGAGAATTAAAGTTGAACTTCCTAAGTAAAGGATTCCCAGTTTATGTGACACAATGGAAAATAATCTACCTATAGGCCATAGTAAATGATAGTAATGAGATTGCATAATTTTGTGGATGTAGCTTTGAAAGAGAAGCGAGTTGTTGTTGTTACTATTACCTTTGTGAGGAAAAGTAGGACATTAGTGCAAGATATTTCTCATCTTAACTAATATTTTTCTTCTTTTTCTTTATGTTGATTTCTATATTTATCAATAAGATAGTTGATTGACGCGTCTAGATTCTCTGCGAATCAAAAAGATTCGTAGGTGCTATGCATCTCACCAATGACACCATTCTGTGGTCTTAATCACAGCCGTTCGTGTGATCCATCATCCCTGCACAAGCCACGTCATCTAGTCCCTTACAACGTACCGCATGGACACAACTAATTCCCCAGTTCTTCGAATGATTATTCTTCTCTTCCCCATCTGGCTCGGCTCTTTCGTCGCTGTCCTTGCATTGCCCTGCGTGTCATCATAGGTGTTCGCTGTCAAAACCATGGATGCTTTCCTTCATCCCTGTGCATCTGACTCCTCCGTGCTTGTGCTCCTTGTGCCTTCCTCAATACATGGCGATTGTTGAGGAGTAAACCATGGCAGCTTTAAATCCATAAACATGGTGGGTTTTCTCTAACTTCCTTCAATTGCTTTTTTTGTTTTAGATATGTGATGGTGCCAAATAAGAAAAGGAAATTTGATTAACAATAACTGGAATTGCTATGCTGTGCCTCTTCCTTGTTTTGTTCTATTGGATGTGGGATCTCATAGGTTGTTTAAAATGTATTATATTTTGCATACCTATGACTTACATCATTGTCTCGGTAGTAGCATTTTCTGACTTTAAGGAATTTGATACAAATGAAAAAAATACAAGTTCAAGTGCTGATTTTGGATTTGGGATGTACAACAATTACCATTTTCATTTAGGATACTTCATTTACGGAATTGCAGTTCTTGCTAAGATCAACCCAGACTGGGAACAGAAGCATAAGCCCCAAGCTTATTCCATTGTGCAAGATTTCATGAACTTAGGCAGAAAAACAAACCCAAATTATCCTTATATAAGATGTTTTTATGTTTATAAATTGCATTCTTAGGCTACAGGTTTGACTGAATTTGCAAATGGAAGAAACCAAGAGAGTGCAAGTGAAGCCATGAATGCATACTATTCAACAGTTTTACTGGGTCTAGCATATGAAGATACCAAATTGGTAGCAATTGGATCAACACATGTAGCACTGGAAATCCTTGTAGCACAAACTTTCTAAATCTTAAAGAACAAGGGGATATGTGAAGGAGTTCCTTGCAGCATTGGAAATCCTTGCAACACAAACACTTGTTCTTCGATATGGGATATGCGAAGGAGCTTATGGGATGGACAATGCCTAATTTAAAAAAGAAAGGTGTTCAAGAAGGGTGGAAGGTGTTTACTTATGCTTTGCAAGGGATTTATGATAAGGAAAAAGCATTAGAGAATATTAGAAAGTTGAAAGGTTTCGATAATGGGAATTCTTTCTCTAATATCCTTTGGTGGATTCATAGCAGAGGAGATGGGAATCCTTACAAAGCTAGAGACAAAGAATTTTAGTTTTTAATTATGTTATTTTGTTGTTGTTTTAGATAAGGTTTGATGCCAATAAAATTTTAGTTTATTGCTATATATATGTAGAAGTTCAATTCTTTTAAAAATCTAAAGTTTCTGTGTCATCTAAAAGAAATCTTATCTGCTTTTGTCATGACTTGCATTAGGTGGCACCGCAGAGGAGAAGTCTTAAGTATGTTTTTTGCACTGTGAATGTAAGAAGTCAATAGTATATTTACATGTTAGTGAATTTCATTATCTAAAATATTTATTTTAAAACATTTTTATTAGTATCATACACTATCAGACCTTTCAAAATTATTTGCTAAACAATGATTAAAAGCAGGTCAACGCATAGAGTATCATTGATAGAAACTTTTGAAACAATCATACATCAAAAGCCAATTGAAGAGATTGAAGAGTCCAAGATTTTCTAAATCTTAAATCTTACATAAAAATTTAACAATAGAACTCAAGTTCTATATCCTACAAACGATCTTAATGTTTTTTTTTCTTAACTTCAATGTTAAAACTCGGGAGTACAACCCACTTTCATCATCTAAAAGAAATCTTATCAGTTTTCATCATGAGTAGCATCAAGTGGTGCTACAAGGGAGAAAGTCCTAAGTATGTTTTCTGCATAGTAATTGCAAGAAGTTAATTGTATTTTACATGTTAGTGAATCTCATTTTTTGCAACATTTATTTTTTAAAAATAATATCTATTTCAAAAATCTTTTATTAGTTTCATACACTAACAAACCATACAATAAATGTAGTTAAAAATTATTTACTAAAGAATGATTATATATTCAAGAGCAAGTCAATACTTCTAGCTAATTAGTGTTTTATAAAAACATTTGGGAGAAACACACTCCAAGAATTAGCTTATGAGACTAAAAGTTAAAAGTCGCAATAAATCTCACATTAGCAATCAACAAGTCAACTTATGAATTCTAAGAAGTAATCTCATAAAAAAGCCTATGTAATCAATTTATATTTAGTAACGAGGACAGCTTATATAGAAGTGGTGATGGAAGGATCTTAATTAGTTTGAAAGGTGTTGTTTATTTCTTGAGTGGTAAGACGTGCTATTTTGTTCATTTAACAATAAGATATCATTTCTGACCTACTCATTTTCCACTTTAAACAATTATTTTTCTAATCTAATTATAAGCTATTTACAGTGGAATTTCGTAGGGGTTTTTACCTGCAAATCATGGGGTAGGATTTTCATACATTGGCAGAAGATTTTGTGTGGGGTTCCTCTTGCATCACCTTTTAGTATTTTAATATCACGACAACATGCACGACAATGTAGGGACAACGACAAAGGGAGCCGAGCCAGATGGAGAAGAGAAGAATAACCATTCGAAGAACTGGGGAATTAGTTGTCGTCCATGCGGTGCATTTTGAGGGACTGGATGATGTGGCTTGTAAAAGGATGACGGATCATGCGAATGGTTGTGATTAAGACCACGGAACGGCGTCGTTGGTGCAATGCGCAACACCTATGAATCCTTTCAATTCTCAGAGGATTTGGATGCATTAATTGACATACCAAAACCTTGTTTGGTAGGCTAAGAAGTGAAATGAAAAAGGATACCAACCTCTTATAGCATTTGGTATCCAAATTTTGGAGAGGAAATGGAAACTAACTTCATTGTACACCTTGAAAGATGCATGCTACAGTTCGAATGCTTTGAAGTCAAAAGAAGAGATAATGAGTTTGCCTTCCCACAAATTTGCCCTTTCGTATTATCAACAGATTGATGACTTTTTCTAAAAAAGAGGGATATTGATAATATTTTATATTATATTTTGAATATTTTAAATTTTCATTTTTTATTTTTTAAAGATAATTCTATAAGAATTTTTCTTTATTTATTCTTAAGGTGGCTTTCTTTATTAAATAAAAATACTTCAAATGATCCCTTTAATAACAAAGATGCATAATAAATATGTACAAATACTAAAAACGATTTGTCATTGTAAAATGTTTTAGAAGAAATGTAAAAACCAATATCATTCAAGTTTAAAAATTTAAAAGATAACTCTTGCATAGATGAAATCTTGAATAAGATATTTGAATCTTGATTTATAGGGTAAGGGTTAAGGTTGTAGTTCATTATCTTTTTAAAGAATCGCGTATATAAGATAAAGGAGTTCATCAACAAAGCTACATTCATTTGACATTTAATATTTATAAAATCTTAAAGAGACATATTATTACATTTTTTTATATTATTTATCTTTTGTATTTTTTTAATGAAACATTTATTTGACTTTTATTTTTTTTATATTTTTAATTTAGTTATTCCTCATATACTTTTATTTAAATTATGATTTTAAATTCCAAATTTTTTTAATTTTTTTAATTAATTATATATATTCTATATTTATATTAATATTTCTAAATAAATTATAAACTTTTTTAAATTTTGAATATAAATAGAGACCTTTTATTGACCATATATAGAATAATTAAACACATTAGCACTTATGTATAAAATTTTACTATTTTGATACTGAAATTATAAAATTATTAATTTATAATTTAAATTATAATATATAAATTATTAAAATTTAATGTATATATCATATTAATAATATTTAAATCATTATATCATAAAATTATTAAAAAATTCATTAGCGACAACTTTTGCGACGAATTAGTGATGGAAGAATTTTTTATGAAAATTTTCGTTGCTAATTTTGTCCCAAAATCAGTGACGGAACCTTTCGTTACAAAACTCCATCACAGAATTAGGATTGGCTATCCTATTGTTTAGCGATGGAATTTTTCACCACTGATTTTTGTCGCTAACTTGATTAGTAGTAGAAATATTTGTGATAGTAAATTCCCTCACTAATTTTGTCGCTGATTTTAGTAACGGAATTAGCAACAGAAAAAAAAATTCGTCTCAAATTTGCTATTTTTTTGTAGTGCTGGCCATAACCAAACTAGGTGTAAAAATTTTAATCCATCTTTACCTTGATGATGCAAAGGTAGATACTTTGTGGCTTGTTTATAACTTTTGTCAAGGAAGTTATATGTGATTTTTTGAAGGTCTAGAAGTTAAGCTCTTTTTTGTACAAGCATAGACATAACCTATTTTTGGTACATGTATCAGTTACAACTTGGATGTATATAAGAAGGTTACATTTGATTAGTATATGTAACATGTTCAGGTTTTTTGCTTTTTGGGACAATAAAAGATGTACATAATATTTACATATAAAGTTGTAATTGTTAAAAGTGAAGTAAAGTAGAGTAATGTCTAAGTTTTTTGGTTTTTAAGATACCATATGTAATAGTTATTTGTATATGCAATAGTTATAGGTGGAATAATGTGTGACTTTTTTGCTTTTTAGGACACTAGATATAATAGTTATTCGTGTATGTAAATGTTACAGGTGGAGTAATATCTGACTTTTATGTAAGAGTTATTGATGAAGTTACTACTAATAAAACTTTATGTTACAGGTGATGTATGTATGTAATATTTGTTCATTTAGCCTGCATGTCTAATCTTTGTATAACCAATGAACTGTGTTTCATAGCATATTAAGTGATCTTTTGTATATAGCTTTTTATAAAGGAAGTGAATCATTGAACTTTTATGTATGTAATAATTATAAGTTAAGTTGTTATCAATTAAACTTATGTATATAATATTTGTTCTCTCAATGATTCAACTTTCTTATCTAGCCTGTGCATATCAATGTAATGTATTGAATTACACAGTTACAAAATATATCACCACTTGAGCTTAGTGATGATACATGTGACTTTTATTTACTATCGAATTTTAGTTACTATTGAATTACACAGCAAATCATTCCCACCAAATTGTCCTATTAGATTTAAGTAAATTTTCTATCAAGTGTTAAGGACCTTGTAGACTATAGTTATTATTGAGTTTTAGAACCGTTACAACTAGATTTTAGGAATATTGTTATTAGATTTAAGGAAATTTACTACCAAGTTTTAGGGACCTTGTAAATTATAGTTACTATTAAATTTTAGAATTATTACTACTAAGTTTTAAGAATATTACTATTAGATTTAAAAAAAAATTCTCTCAGGTTTTAGGAACCTTGCATAGTATAATTACTATTAAATTTTAGGACCGTTACTACCAAGTTTTAGATATGTTACTACTAGATTTAAGGAAATTTACTATTAGGTTTTAAAGACCATATAGATTATAATTACTATTAAGTTTTAAGACCATTACTATCAGATTTTAGGAATGTTATTATTAGATTTAAGAAAATTTACTATTAAGTTTTAGAAACCTTGTAAACTCTAGTTACTTTTGAGTTTTAAAACTATTACTATCATATTTTAGGAATGTTATTATTAGATTTAAGGAAATTTACAACCAGATTTTAGGGACTATGCAAAGTATATAATTTTAGAACTGTTACTACTAGATTATAAGAACATTATCATTAAATTTAAGGAAATTTATTATTAGGTTTTAGGAACCTTGCAAACTATAATTACTATTGAGTTTTAGGAACATTACAACTAGATTTAAGGAAATTTATAATCAAGTTTTACATATATGCAGGCTATAGTAACAATTAAATTTTAAGACCGTTATTACCATGTTTTAAGAAAGTTACTACTAAATTTAAAGAAATTTACTATTAGTTTTTAGGGACTTTGTAAACTATAATTACTATTGAGATTTAAGGTCAGTATTATCAAGTTTTAGGAATGTTACAATTAGGTTTTAAGAATGTTGCTACCAAGTTTTAGAAATGTTACAACCAAGACTTAAGAATGTTACTACGAGGTGCGTTACTACTAGATTTAAGAAAATTTATCATGACATTTTGGGATTTTTAGAATCATTAGAAGAGTTGATAGAAAAGTTTTAAGAATCTTAGTAAGAAATGTACTATTATGATTCTTGACTATCATTAGCTACTTTTAGGAAAATTACTACTAGAAGGAAAGTTATCATTACTAGTAAAAAAGTAAGGTGATCGTTACTAGCAGGTTTAACAAAATTAATAAGTAAACACTAAATTTGTTAACATACAAGGACTTTTAAGACATCTGGAATTTTGAAGAACTTGCAATAATATTAGAACACAACATTAGGATAGCATAATATTATTACAATCATAACCATACAATATTTCAAATGATTTTTTTATAATGTTCATATGTAATGTTCACATTTGGAATTTTATTGATAACCATAATGATACATAACTAAATGGATGAAGCAATTATTTAACCACTAGATTCTTTTTCCCTTCCCTTGCTTTGTTACAAGTGCGAAGGCCTTTATATTATCATAACACTTGTTGAGCAGAGGATTAACCAAGTCCCACGTAGGTTAGACACAAGACTCATCCAATTGTTCTTGAAAACTACAATAATTTACATATGAGCCATAACATCAAAGTATAACAAACAATTAAATGAGAATCTCATATCATAGTATACAGAGGTATGGTGAGACCTCCCTATTCAGGCTTTGGTTTCCTAGTCTAAGATTACAAGTATTTTATTAGATAGATACCACAATCATCATCAAGTAAAGAAAATGAGATAATAAATGAGGTTAGAAAAGTATAACATAATAGATAAATGATAAGTTTATGCAAGTTTAGAATAGTTCACAAACATATTTGGTTGTTAGGGCAATTTAATGTCTTTGATGATAATAACTGTGTCTACTTCAACATACTTCTCAAGTTTGAGCATTGTCAAGAGCATGGTGAAGCAATCTTTTTATTATATTACCCTTACATCATATCAGATATAACATTACCATTACGATTAACTTTGTAAACTACAAAACATTACATAATATTACCATTATATGGGCCTTCTTTTTTTGTCATTCATTAGTCCACTGAATCAATGAGTCAAGGGTATACATAATGCATGCTTGGGGGTCTAAAACAAAGCAAAATTATTGATTAAAAAACAGCATAAGGGCAAATAACTTTAGGCAGTTTTGAATAAGTAACACTATACAAGGTTATCTACCAACACAATACAAAAGGTATAAATCAAAGGCTATACTATGTTGTAGTCTATGATATTATAACTTACTTTGTCTGGCCATAGTTTATCCATGATATCATCCACCTTGAATTGTCTCTGAGGTATTACAAGTTTTCTCTACGCAATTAATTTCACAGACATACAATTATTGTATTATATCAGACAAGGAAGTTAGCAAAGGATCATAAAAATAACATCAAAGAAAAGACCGCAGGAGTTATCATGAATTCCTCATGTAGTATATGTCGCATGACAACCAAGTTCCCCTACCTTTAGTCTTCTATTAGCACTCTTAACACTATACACATGATTAACTCTTAATTGGATTATTATAAATCACAACCACATTAATGAACAAATAAAAACCATTACTTGAACTTCTATAATCCTAATCTACATTTGTGTGAAATTTGATCATTATCTTTTGTAATGTCCCACATTGGGTAGGAGACCTCGGAGCTAAGGCCTTATAAGTGGGAGCAAAGCTCTCCCCACCAGCAATGCGTTTTTAGGTTGAAATTAGAGTAAGCCCAAGGAACAAAACCCCTCCCTTTCCGGGTGAAATGAGAGTAGCCTGATGGGGGGGGCGTAGGGGACAATATCGTTGGAGGCTCTATGGGGAATTTGTATCAGAGCCAGCCTAGCCGCATGTATAACCCGAGGATGAGTTGGTCCCAAGGGGGGTGGAATGTAATGTCCCACATCGGGTAGGAGACACTGAGGCTAAGGCCTTATAAGTGGGAGCGAAACTCTCTCCACTAACGACGCATTTTTGGATTGAAATTATAGTAAGCCCAAGGAACAAAATCCCTCCTTTTCCGGGTGAAATGAGAGCAGCCTGATGAAGGGTGTAGGGGACAATATCGCTGGAGGCTCTGTGGGGAATTGGTATCAGAGCCAGCCTAGTCGCATGTACAACCCGAGGATGAGTTGGTTCCAAGGGGATGGAATGTAATATTCCACATCAGATAGGAGACCCTGGGGCTAAGGCCTTATAAGTGGGAACGAAGCTCTCCCCACCAGCGACGTGTTTTTAGATTGAAATTAGAGTAAGTCCAAGGAATAAAACCTCTCCCTTTCCAGGTGAAATGAGAGTAACCTAATGGGGGGCGTAGGGGACAATATCGCTGGAGGCTCTGTGGGGAATTGGTAGACCCTGGGGCTAAGGTCTTATAAGTGGGAGCAAAGCTCTCCCCACCAACGATATATTTTTGGGCTGAAATTAGAGTAAGCCCAAGGAACAAAACCCCTCCCCTTTCCGAGTGAAATGAGAGTAGCCTGATGGGGGGCGTAAGAGACAATATCGCTAAAGGCTCTGTGGGGAATACAATATCAGGTGAGTCACGCTTCTGCTGTGCCACTAGCGAGGCCTTTTCCCAAGGAAATGAGAGTACTTGGGAAGAACAAAACCCCATTGAAAGTCATGAACCTAGAAGTTGGAAAAGTGTAGAGCACTTAAGGGGATTGTAAAAACTGATTGAATCCATAAGTTCTCTTAGTTATTTAAGTGTTTCCTTGACCTCCTACAACTCTTAACAACCTCCCTAAATGGTTCTCCCATCAAGGAAAAATTAATAAGCCATTAAATCCCATTTATGCTCTAGGTTTCGGCCAAGTAGGGATGGCATAGTGAGGGAGAGTTTTAAATTTTTTCAAACCCATTTTTGAGTTATATATGATGCATGAATGTGAGAGGAAGTTTTAGAAAAAATTTAGGAAGCTTAGAGAATGAGTTAGTGCTTTAGGTTCCATATTGTCACCTAAAGAAGCAACATATGTTAGGCCCTTTGTTTTAATGATGTGATGACTCCAAGAGGCTTAAAAGGAGTCAAGAATTATATTTGAAAGGAAAGAATGAGGCCTAGAAGTCATTTGAGGGGTGTTACTTCATTAGGTGCTTTTATGGACCATAATAAGATTCATAGGATAACTTAATGTCTAAGCAAGTGGTGTGACCTTAGAAATGTAACGTCCGATTTTTCATAAAATACCGAAATGAGTCAATTTTTAAAGCAAGTCCCCTGAGATGAGCGATTCAAGGCTAAATAAAATTTAGATAAAATTTTAAATAATAGAAAATTAGAATTTTAACCTTGAGTTGCTCAGAAATCGGGGTCAGAGTGATTCAAAAAATTTACCGAAAGGCTAGTGGCATTTTTGTAAATAAGTGCAATTTTGGAAAAGCACCTAGGAGGGCTTTTTAAATGGAAATTTTGAGTTTTCCAGGGTTCTCAGAGGCCCTAAAAATCATAGGAAGCCCCAAGACTGGTAAAGCCCCTCTGGTATACTCTTTCCGACGTCGGTTGATCCAAACTTTGACTGATTCGTTCATAAAGGTTTTAGCTCCAATTTGAGTGATTCCAAAGGTATTTTATTAAATTGGGAATCTAAATGTTATAATGGAAAAGACAGTTCTCAAAAAGGAGTTAAAACAAAGGAGAAACAAAAATGCTACGAACAAAGGGCAAAAGTAGAAATAAATGGCAAAGTGAAGCTTCCACACCCTTTTTTAAAGACATGTCCCTACTCTCCTCCCTTTAACTGACTCTCTTCTGCCTGATTTTAGAGAAATTGTCCAACCCTTTTAGGTGCACCAATAGCAAGGGAAAAGAAGAAGAAAAAGCCAAGATTTTTGGAGGAAACTTTCATGTTTGTGGAGGAGTGTCCAACTAAGTGGAAGAGCAAGCAAAGAAAAGCAAGAAAATAAGATAAAACTTCCATTCTTTGGTAGTTTCTTCCTCCCCCTTCCTCTTGCACGAATTTGGCCACCATGAGCCCAATTCTTAAGGGCTATTTTTTGTCCAATTCATGGAGGGATTAGGGATTTTAGGTGGCAAGGATTAAGAATGAACCAATAGAATCAAGAAAGGGGTATCAGGAAACAAGATGAAACCATTAGGGATCTAAATGCTCCTTTGCAAATCTGATTTAATATGAATGTTCTTAGGTTTAAATGAATGTCTAAATGTGCTCCTAAGATCCCTAAGAGGTCCCCCATATTCCTCTTCCTCCGTGAAGACAAAAAAAACGCCTCCCTTTCAGGGAGAAATGAGAGTAGCCTAATGGGGGGCGTAGGGGACAATATCACTGGAGGCTCTGTGGGGAATAAAGGTTTTGGGAGGTCTGTCAGACAACCGTACGACCATCTCAGTCGGATGCCTCCAGCGATATTGTCCCCTACGCCCCCCATCAGGCTACTCTCATTTCACCCTGAAAGGGAGGGGTTTTGTTCCTTGGGTTTACTCTAATTTCAACCCAAAAACGCGTCGCTGGTGGGGAGAGCTTCGCTCCCACTTATAAGGCCTTAATCCCAGGGTCTCCTACCCGATGTGGGACATTACATTCCACCCCCCTTGGGACCAACCCATCCTTAGGTTGTATATGCGGCTAGGCCGGCTCTGATACCAATTCCCCATAGAGCCTCCAACGATATTATCCCTTATGCCCCCCATCAGGCTACTCTCATTTCACTCGGAAAAGGAAGGCTTTTGTTCCTTAGGCTTACTCTAATTTTAGCCCAAAAATGCGTCGCTAGTAGGGAGAGCTTCGCTCTCACTTATAAGGCCTTAGCCCAGAGTCTCTTACTCGATGTAAGACATTACATTCCACCCCCATTGGGGCCAACCTGTCCTTGGGTTGCACATGCGGCCAGACCGATTCTGATACCAATTCCTCACAGAGCCTCCAGCGATATTGTCCCCTACGCCCCCCATCAGGCTACTCTCATTTCACCTGGAAAGGGAGGGGGTTTGTTCCTTGGGCTTACTCTAATTTCAGCCCAAAAATGCGTCACTGGCGGGGAGAGTTTCGCTCCCACTTATAAGGCCTTAGCCCCAAGGTCTACTACCTAATGTGGGACATTACATCTTTCATCATCCTTTATTCTATCTATGCAATAAGAAAATTATCTTAATTAACTTAACAAGAAAGTTGAACAATCATCTTTGAAGCCCAAAAACATGCATTAACCTTAACTTGAGACTTTGATTAACTATAATGAGACAATACAAAAGTCATAAAAGGAAAAAAATCACTTACTTTTAAAGTTATAAGGTAATTTTAAAAAAGTTACTTCTATATTTTAGGGAATTACGAGGAACTTTTAGCCAAATTACCAAGTTTTAGAGATGAAGCAACATGACAGTTACAAAATTAAGACCACAGAACCACAACTACAAACAACCAATGAAAACACTAATAATATCTTATTTTGTTTCATCAATGATTTTCTTAAATTCATATGAATGAAAATTTCTTCATAATAAAAACATACAAAGCCAAGAATAAACAAAATTCTTCATATTGAATCATAATTGAGAATGAACAAAGAGATGCCAACTAGAAGTAATTTGAAATTTTAATTTTAAAAAAAAGGAAAACAAGACAAAAATGCAAGAGGACGAGTTGTTAAACCTAAAGCAATAGCCAATATATTATCAAATAAAAAATTTAGAAACTTCAATGATGACCTTATATTTGTTACTTAGGTACTAACAAAGAACTTTTAAGAAATTCATGACTAGGTTTTAAGAACATTTCTATTTTACTATTATAATGTTAGGAAAGTTACTTCTATATTATAAGGAATTACAAGGCACTTTGTTATAACCATAGGCAATACTAAAAGTTATAATTTGTGTTGCCTACAATTTATGAAAAAGATTTAAAATTGTGTTATACTTAGTATACAATTTGCATTATATAATAAAATTAAGAAATCAAGATTGTTGTAGTTTCTATACCCACACTCACCTAATAGGTCATTCACTCATTCATCCTTAAACATACAGCTTCTGGCCTTATCTTAGAATTCTAATTATGTAGAGAACTTTCAAGGCTTGATGTTAAAGATTTAGTTTAGTCTTGCTTAAGAGGCAACCAATTTAGCATTTATATAATTGTGTTCAATGGTTCTAATACTTTTCATTGCATTGAATATTAAAGCATCTATAGCAGCACAACAATCAAAATTAAAAAGTTAACAATTATTTTTAGAAATGACTATAAAGTATGAATATGAAGATTTTATACAAGTGAACAAAAATTTAAAACACAATAGCTATCACTAAAAGCTAGAAGTTAGGAATTGCTATCTAAAACTCTAAATCCATAGTTTTTATAGTTTATACCTTTGATTGTGGTCTTTCACTATCCAAATTCCTTAACTAACAAAAGTCAAATATATTTGGAATATGAAGTGAAAGCATATAAATCCCTAATACTTTAGTGGGAAAAAAATTGTGAACCTTTTGAACAAAGAGGTGATAAGCCTTTTTGATATCGATGGCAATGGCAGTTTGATCAAGGCACAACATGATGCAGTGGTTTTGCCCACTATTGATTGTTAAAGCCAAAGATGATGTTACAATAATTGGGCTCAACCTATAACCATAGCAGAGAATAAATCTATAGTTAAAGGAATTTGTAAAGCACATTAAGAAATTATCGATGGAGAGGTTAAAGCAAAGGAGAAACTATCCATGAAGAGAAGCATTAATGGAAGCAAGGGATATTGGGCAATGGAGCGTCAGGGAAGTCAAAGTTAAGAAAAAGAAAACAACAATAGAGAGAAGGATAGGATATCTATTTTGCATTTTAATTCACTAATAATATGAAAGTTAATTCTGTCTCTCGAATGCTAGAATTAGGTCCATAGGGCCTTAAATAATTTTGGTTTTTAAAGTTTTTTATTATAATATTTGTAAAATTTAGGTTTTATTTGTATTTTTCCTAAAATAATCTTTTATTATTGCACATATTGGCCCCACAACCCAAATGGCAAAAAAGGAGACATGTGGTCCCTCATGTGTGTTGAGGGAAGGCCATGACAACAGACTCCACTTGGTTTTGCATGAAAGAATGGACAATATGAAATAATAAACTATTTCAATTTTGGCAATTTGTTTTCAATAATTGCTTTCATGTTGAGATGGTAAAAACTCTTTCGTTTATAATTGAATTAAATTAAAAAAAAAAAATTGAACTTAGTCACTCATTCACTCTAGTTTTTATCTTTTATAATACCTTTGCAAATTTGTTAAAAAAATTATAAATGATTCCTGCTCCATTAATTCTATTGTAAGAACATCCCATCGTCTAAATTAGATGTTAATTTTAACGAAATTAAACACATTAAAAAGTTAACAATTATTTCCAGAAATAACTATAAAGTATGAGTACAAAAGTTTTATAAAGTAAACAGAAATCTAAAACACAATAGTCACCAAAAGTTAAAAGTTAAGAATTTGCTATCTAGAATTCTAAATCCAGAGTGCTTATAGTGTATGCCTTCTATTATGGTATTTCACTACCTAAATTCCTCATATTAACAAAAGTCAAACATATTTGGACTATGAAGTGAAAGCATATAAATGCCTAATATTTTTGTGGAAAAAAATTTGTGAACCTTATGAACGAGGAGGTGATAAGCCTTTTTGATATTGGTGGCAATGGCAGTTTGATCAAGGCACAACATGATGTAGTGGTTTTGCTCATTGTTGATTGCCATAGTCGAAGGCGATATTACAATACATGGGCTCAACCAACAACCATAGCGGAGAATAAATTTATAGTTGAAGGAATTTACAAAGCACACCAAAAAACTATCGATGGAGAGGTTGAAGCGATGGAGAAACTATCAATAGAGAGAAGCATTGGTAGGAGCCAAGGATATTGAACAGTGGATTGTCCGGAAGTCAAAGCAAAATAAAAAACTATAAATAGAAAGAAACATAGGGCATTTACTTTGTATTTTGATTATCAATAATAAGAAGGGCATTTCCATCTCTCTAATACTAGAATTAGGTCTTGGGATCTTGAAAATAATTTTAATTTTTAGGTCTTTTATTATAATTTTTATAAAATTTAGATTTTTATGTATAATTTTTCCTAATATAGTTTTTTATTATTGCACACGTTGGTCCCACAACCCAAACGGCTGAAAAGAAGACATGTTGTGGTCCCTCATTTGTGTTGAGGGAAGGCCACGACAACAGACCTTTATTTGCTTGAACTGTTCTGCTTTAATATAATTTCAATGTACTAGGAAGTAGTGGTCCCATACTTTATAATTCTATCTTCTTGTCTGTCTTTTTGTGTTTTTATGCAATGTGCTTACGCGTTTGTATGGCTTACTACACATCAAAGCATATGATTTCATACCATGGTTGAGTAAAGCTTTAAATATTTTTAGGTAATAGTTGTTTTCTTTACTAATAGAAGAAAAATACAAACAAACCCAAGAGCAACACGAAAATAGTACTCAATCTTTTAGCAGTATGGAAGTCCAATAAAAATTTTCACAATCAGGGTGGTGATGACGTTGATTGTAAATAATAATAATAATTATTATTATTATTATTAAATTTGTTGAGACCACCAATCATAAACAGACTATGACTGACAAATAAATGATGCCAATGCCTAGTCACTAAGTATAGTCAGGGGCGTAAATAATTAATTAAAAAATTTAAATCTAACTATTTTCGGTTCGTTAAATGCCTATTTTAACTTGCCTCATTTATTACAAGGAAACTTACATTTTAGTAATTTTACCGATGAATTAAGCCTTACTTATAAAGGTACATGAATTTTAAAATATAAAACACTTTTCGAATTTTGGAGTAAAATAAAAATGTTACCAATCCCATTAACACTAATGACAAGATGGGACATTCATGTCTTTTTAACTGTGATTGTAATATTTGGTTTAGTTCAACGTTAGATTTGCCCAAAAATTTATTTTTAATTCTAAAAAAATTGCTTTCTTATTCCAAACATTAATTGCGATTTAATATTTTTATTTTTAATACAGAATTCAAGGTATTGTTTTATTATATTTTAAAGTCTATACATTAAACTTTACTTCTGGAATAAATTATAGTTTATCCTTCATTAAAGGTTTGAGTTTGAACAATATATTAAATCTTATTAATTAAATAAGACAAGCTTAATAATTTCACTCTCAATTAATTAAACTCGCAGGAAGTAAGAATGTGTGTGTGTGTGTTATACACACAAATAATAAATATTTTCTTTTTTTATTTGTGAATTGTTTGAACCTAATTAATTCTAAAAGTTTGGCTTAATGGTAATGGAAGTGTGCTTTTCATCTTTAACTATCTGGGTTTAAACTTTAGACTCAAGTCACTCAACATTTAAAAAAATTTATTATTTAAATATATTATATTGATGTGAGAGGTACTTATTTATCCAAAAATTAATCAAATTTCAATTAATGCACAATAAATTAATCCAAAAATAATCTTATCAGTACAACTATTTTCATTAAACTCAGTCTGTTTTAATAAATAAATTTAAACATTTTAAAAATCGACTAAACTAATTAACTCTATTAATTGACTGTGGTGGGTGATCTTTTTAGCAAATGCAAATGCATCCACGTACAAAAATTTGTTGTTTGAACCAACTTCTTTTTATCAAAATTCATAGCGACATTGCTTGATAATTTTTTAAGAGAATAGACTGATTAGTTAGGAAAAGAGAAATAAGGATATTAATTATTGGGTTTATCCGTCTCCACTTGGTTCTGCGTGAAATAATAATATGAAATCATAAACTATATCAATTCTGGCAATTTGTTTTCAATAATTGCTTTCATGTTGAGACGGTAAAAACTCTTTCTTTTTTAATTGAATAAAATTAAAAAAAATTGAACTTAGTCACTCATTCACTGTAGTTTTTTTCTTTTATAATGCCTTTGCAAATTTATTAAAAAAATTATAAATGATTCCTACTCCATTAATTCTATTGTAAGAACATCCCATCGTCTAAATTAGATGTTAATTTTAATGGAATTAAACACATTAAAAAATTAACAATTATTTCCAAAAATAATTGTTAAGTATGAGTACAAAAGTTTTATACAAGTAAACAAAAATTTAAAACACAATAGTTATCAAAAGTTAAAAGTTAGGAATATGTTACATAGAATTATAAATCCAGTGTCTTTATAATTTATGCCTTTGATTATGGTATTTCACTATCTAAATTCCTCATATTAACAAAAGTTAAACATATTTAGAATATAAAGTGAAATCATATAAATGCCTAATACTTTTGTGAAAAGAAATTTGTGAACCTTATGAACGAGGAGGTGATAAGTCTTTTTGATATTGGTAGCAATGGCAGTTTGATCAAGGCACAACATGATGTGGTGGATTTGTTCATTATTGATTACCATAGTCGAAGGCGATATTACAATACATGGCTTCAACCAGTAACCATAGCAGAGAATAAATTTACAGTTGAAGGAATTTACAAAGCACACCAAAAAACTGTCGATGGAGAGAATCATTGATGGGAGCAAAGGATATCAATCAGTGGAGCGCCAGGAAGTCCAAGGAGAGAAAAATGAAAAACTATAGATAGAGAGGAGTATATGACATTTACTTTGCATTTTGATTCACCAATAATAAGAAGGGCATTTCGGTCTCTCTAATACTAAAATTAGGTCTTAGGGTCTTGAAAATAATTTTAATTTTTAAGTCTCTTATTATAATTTTTGTAAAATTTAAGTTTTTATGTGTAATTTTTCTTAATATAGTCTTTTATTATTGCACACATTGGTCCCACAACCCAAATGGCAGAAAAGGAGACCATGTGGTCCCTCATTTGTGCTGAGGGAAGGCCACGACAACAGACTTTTTTTTAGCTTGAACTGTCCTGCTTTAATATAATTTCAATGTACTAGGAAGTAGTGGCCCCATACTTTATAATTCTATCTTCTTGTTCGTCTTTTTGTGTTTCTATGCAATGTGCTAACGCGTTGGTAAGGTTGACTACACATCAAAGCATATGCTTTTAAGTAACAATTTAATATATTTCTTTAAGTTATGTGAGATTTTTCCTTTTTATTGCTATGAACTATATTTTTTCTTTATATAGAAAAAAAATTTTATTTGGTCATCAAAAGATAGATTAATATCAACTTGATATTCTATTCCAATTTTTTTTAAATATGCTAAAATGATATTATATAATAATTTTTAAAAATCAAATACTTTGTGGTTGATTAAAAAAAAGTCAAACCAATTGCGTTTTCAAGGTATAAATAATTATCTTTTTAGTTGTACAGTTTAAATTTTGGTTTTTTTTATTTTTTATTATTATGGTTAGAGTATCCTCAACTTTGTTCAAGGCTATTCTTTCCTTAGGAGCCATCTTGAAGGTGAACTACCCCACTATTACATTTAAGATTTTAATTTCAAAGTATCGTTCAAATACTTAAAAAAAGGGAGATTTTATAACAGTTTTCTAGCGCTGGTTAAAGAAATTGCCGCTAAAACATGTTCTACCTATAAAGTAGGTACAATTATCAACCCAGTGTTGTTACCTGGCCACGTTTAGCAAATCGTTGTTATACCTCTTAATCAATGCCCACGTGACACCCCCCCCCCCCCTCCTTTTTTCTCTTCTCCTCCCTCTTTCGAAAAAAATAAAAAACACAACAATGACGACAACAAATTTCAAACTCTCAAATCCCTAACAGCATCGTGTGCGGATTCCCTATGACTGCAAAACAGGTGCACCATGTGTTTCTATTTCGACTGTCTAGATTTTACTATTTATTTTTTTATTTTAGAAATTTTTAATTTAAAAAAATAAAACACAAAATATA
The DNA here is from genome assembly GCA_026724425.1 of Erythrophleum ivorense. Classification (NCBI taxonomy): domain Eukaryota; kingdom Viridiplantae; phylum Streptophyta; class Magnoliopsida; order Fabales; family Fabaceae; genus Erythrophleum; species Erythrophleum ivorense. The sequence continues at coordinate 45,066,589 of JAIUCV010000005.1, forward strand.
AATAATCTTCTAATTGCGAATTTTAAAAAAATTAATATTTAAAAAATTAAAATATAAATAATAAAAATTTGAACCATTTACTGGCAACCCACCATCTAAACCATCGATGTCGTCTAGACGCCCTTGACTAGACGCCATGGAAGTTCATCCATTCCCAAATCCGTCATTTTCTTCTCCCCGAGTGTGTTTAATCCCCACTCTAGACTTGCGCGAGAGCATTGATTTTGATTGTTTATTGGGTTTGCACAATGAAAAATTATATGAATTTGTTACATAATTTTGCTAGTTTCATTTGATTGGATATTGTATAATGCTATTATTTTTATCTGTTAACTCTTATAAATTCATCATTTGATTAATTTCTGCTCTTATAAATTATCAGTTAACTCTTATAAATTCATCATTTGATTAATTTCTGCTCTTGTTTCGCTGCTTTATGCCAGATAAGAAAAAATGAAGCTGAAATTGGGGTTCTTTGTCATACGGTTTTGTATCTTGTGTGTTACAACATACAGCTAGAATACCATAATTATTGTTCATCAAAAAAGAATATCATAATTATTTAATTAAAAAAAGGACGAATGATAGGCTTGCTTGGTGTGGTTGATATTTAACGTCGCGGTGGTCGGTGAAATGTTGCCTTCAGTGTTGAAAATACAAACTTTAATTTATGTTTAGTAGAATAAGAAAATACTTTTACGTGAATAAAAAGAAGCATAGAATGAGAATGTAATGGAATTTTATGATTTAAAATTGTATTTGATATGATATAAAAAGAAATTATAATATTTTTATTTTGATGTTTAATAAAGTGAAATTAATATAAGAGTAGAAATAAAAAGTGAAAAAATTATTAAAACACTTTTGGTACCAAAAAATATTAAAAGAAATTATTTTTTGTAAAAAAGAAAAATTACAGTTAATGATCTCAAATTAAAAATATTTATATTAAAATACGTTAAATTTTAAAATTATTTTAAAAGATTCAAGAATAAAAAATTTAAAATGTACAAAAAAATTATAGTTTAAGACTCAAAATTTTTAGTTTTTAGATTGTTTAAAATAATTTTAAATTTTTTTAATATAAATATCTTTAACTTAAAGTCCTCTATTATAATTTTTTTTAAGTAAAAATAAAATAGTATTGTCATTTAGAGTAAAATAATTTTTTTTTCACCTTCCATAATACCATTCTTTTAATATTTTAATGAAATGAACAGTGCAACACAAAAAATGGACAAAATCCATGAGAAATTTCATTTCAAACTTACCAAACATCATTTTGTCTCTTCTCTTCTCTCTTTTGCTTTCCTGACTATGGGTTTTAATCGTGGCAATCGTGCCACGACGTAAGGGAGAAGTTGTGTCTCATGCTTTGATTATTTTAAAACTATCATATTGCCATTTAGAGTAAAATAATTTTTTTCTTTTTTCATCTTCAATAATATCAATCTTTTAATATTTTAATAAAGTTAACAGTGCAACACCAAAAATGGTACAAAATCCATGAGGAATGTCATTCCAAACTTACCAAACATCATTTTGTCTCTTTTCTTCTCTCTGTCCTCACGATGGATTTCATTCGTAGCAATCGTGCCACAACATAAGGGAAAAGTTGTCTCTCATGCAATGTTTGATTATTTTAAAACTATCATATTCTAGTAGATACATCTCGATTTTGTCCAAAGGATGGATTTAGTGTGAATTGTTTAAGGTGAAATTAGATGGTCTATATAAACATGTAATTATATCACGACTCAGCTTTTTTTATTTGTTATTGGAAAGATAAGTATTCCATGCTTAACACATGATTAATATTATAAAACTAGCTGTAGTTGCAAAAGTCATAGAGAGACGGGATGTAATAATGTGGGAGGAAGGGCCTATAACTTAATCAATTAACAACATACATGCTACTATACTAAAATGCATATCTAGTATTGTTTTACCTGACCAACCAATGACTTGGTGGATTCTTGTGTTGCATGTCCTCTATCTAAGCTTATCATATATTATTAAGATTATTGTTTATGGATGCCTATGTTGCCTAGTCCCGTCTTGTTCTTTCAAATGAAGTTAATAATTAAACGCTCTAAATATTTGTAATAAACGAGATTATTGAGCAACTTAAATCACAGATGAAAGAAAGAGACACATGAGAAGCAAAAATAGATGAAAGAAAGAGACCCATGAGACTCAAAAATAACTCAGACAATAATAGATGAAAGCAATTATGACATTCTTTTTTCAAAACTTTTAAGACCAAATGCCAACTAAGCCTCTTATTATACAAGTTGGAGCAATGATTTTATAAATTTTTTTATTTTAGTTGAATCATATAAATGAATATTTATTTTTTGGTCTTTGATTTGTTAATAATGCTATTTCACTTTGAATTTCAAGGATCACATGATAAGGATAGTGGATACCCTATCTTTAGAGTTACAACTCATTCTCCAGATTCTTGTAATAGGAAAAAGTAGTTTAGATTAATTTTAATTATATCTGTACTTGAATTTAAAGTAATTGTGGTTGTAATTCAGTCTATTTAAAATTTCAATGCCAAATTGATGTTGCTTCTTTAAAAGTTTAGTTCTACAGGTTTATATATTTGTTAATGTAAGCAAGTTTTCTTTTCTTAAAAAAAATGGATTTTGCTATGGTGGTACCAATAATTTTTGGGATTAAGCTAGTCATGACAGCTGATTTAACGTCAATTTCAGCAACGGCGGCTAAAGTCTTGATTTATCCATCAATAATTGTTTCCTTTTGGTAGTGAGAAGAACGAAACACCAATAATTTAGTATTAAAGCTTCATTTTTACCATTTGACAACAAATATATTAATATTATTAGGAGATTACCTATTTCCCTGGTAATATTGAAATATGGAGATTTTGAAGGGTAAACAATATTCTATCCTTGTTATAAGATGATAAGATATGACAATTGTTTTTGTAATTTGATAAATATTTCAAAGAAAAGAAAGAGATTATTTTGAAAGTCCACAGGATGTAGTTGCAATTCAAAAGTTCAGGCAAAATAAAAATTTTAATTTCTTCAGCAAAATTAGAAAAAATTATATCCAAAAACCCAAATCTTGTAAAATTTATAATAAAATATTTTAAAAATCAAAATTATTTTCAAGAACTATAGTTACTATCAAATTTTAAGGATTTATTATCCAATTTAAAAAAATTATTATTAGGTTTAAAAAAATAATAAACTTTTTAAAACTTAATAGTAATTTTTTAAACTCAATAATAAATTTCTTAAAACTTTATCATAATTTTTGTCTTTAAAGATAATTACTACTTTTAATATCTTTTGTTGTAAATTTTATAAAATTTAAGTCTTTAAATATAATTTTTAAAAAAATATTATATTTCATAAATAGTGGTAGGTCTCACCAAAAATTGATGCGCCCCACCATTCAAAAAAATAAAAAAAGATAAACAACTATCACATGCATAATAGCAAAAAAATTTTTACTTTTATATGTACACATAATATATATATATATATAAAATAATTTTTTTACAGGTACTAAATCAGAATTTTCATAATAAAACTTGGACTTCAGCGTTCAACTCTACATGGTTTCTTGCAACTTGTATGGTCGTTTTGCCCCATATTCTCATGTTGTGGGCATGTAATAAAGAAAAAAGATGTAAAAAGTACATAAGATAAAAAACAATTTCTGTATTCTTATTTTCGAAAAAATAATAAAAATAAATACTATTAAATAATTATTACAAAAAGATAATATATATTGTACATAATTTAAAAAGAAATTCTTTCTCACTTACAAACAAACAAACAAAGGGATAATAGATAAATTAAATTTGTAATCACATAAAATATTTTTTTAATATTGGAAGAGTTAAATTCTAATATTCTGCATATAGAGAATTAAGCTATAGTTTTTAGTTGCTTTGGACAAATTGTAAAATATTATTACTTTTTTCAATTTGAGAAAAAAATCTATCAAAATTTTCGCTGACAATTTAGATGTCTTTGTGTGAAGATTTTCACAATTATGATTATTATTCATGCGTGTCTGGCCAGAGACTCGTAGGATCAAAGTAAGGATGTATATGACTTGGCCTAACTCGACCATTGAAGGCAAATAAGGAAAAAAAAATTATTTACGATCAGATTAGGCTTAGGCATCAGATCAATTTTACTGATTAAATTGACCTAATTTAATCTAATGATACTAAATTTTTAAAAAATATTTTTATAAGAATTTTAATTTTTAAAAATAAAATATAATTTTCTAAGAATTTAAATAAAAATATATTTTTTACATGTATTTTATAATTTTAGAGAGAATTGTAATCAAAGATCTAAAATTAAAAAAATTATTTTAAAAGACTTGTTATTATTATTTTAAAATAAATTACTATTAATTTTAAGTAAATTTTTTTAAATTTAGTAATAATAAATATTTTAAAATAATTTTTTTTAATTTTGAGTTCATAACTGTCAGATCCCGTATTTATTTACCCCTTTATCAAAATACGATTGTGTCTCTGATCACATGTCTAATTTATATGGTGACAGATTTATTATCTCACTACCCAAAAGCCATTATTTTATGATTTTATTTAGAAAAAAAATTGATTTGATATATTTTTAAGTATTTATTATTAAATTGTTAAAACCATCACGTGCGATGTTTTATATTAAAAAAATATTTACTTTATTTTAATCAAATCAATAATGAAAGGGAAATGATGTTTGTTGCAGCAATAAAAAATAATTTTATGTCAAATCATTACAGCATTGGTTGTTAGGAGTCATAAACGAGCTGAAAAAATAAATAAATGATATAGGTTGTAAGGGTATATATATATATATATATATATATATATAAAGACCACAAAGATCAAATCTTATAAATTAGACTTTCTCAAATTTTTTTATTAATTAATATAGTTCTTCCATTATGTTAAAAAAAGTATGTGATTGTTAATCAATGATGTGTTTGCCTAGATATTTTCAACCTTTAAAAAATTTTATTTTTGTATCAAGAATCTTATAAATGTTTTTTTAGAGAAATTATTATTTGAGGAATTAAATTAAGATGTTTTATTGTTAAAAAATCAATAATAATAATAATAATAATAATAATAATAATAGTTCTTCGTTTTCAACGGAAGAAAAAAAATGCATGGGCATGCGTGTAGCATGTCCCTATGTTACTGCTTCTGATTTGATTTTTTGTGCCTAACGCAGTCCAAAAATTAATCTCTCCCTTATTGTAGTTTCTTTGGCCAATCTCCTTGAAGTTTACATATACCCACGAATCAAAATTTGAATGATGTAATTATTTAATTTGAAAGTAAATAAAACAATTCGATTTAAATTTTAAAATCATAAATGGTTTTAAATTTATAAAAATTTCAGAAAGTATATCACTAAAAAAATATTAGATTGATCAATTTCATTAGGTTAACTTTTTAAATTGCTTTATGAATAAAAAGTGAAGATAAAAGATTAAATAAAAAATAGAAAATTATTTTGTAGACGATAAAATTGTAATGAGTCAGTTATAAAAAATAATAATCCATAATGTTATGATTAATTAACTTTTATAATAAATTTAGATAGATAAGAGAGAGTAATAAGAGAATATATATATATAACATGTCAAATGAAAAGATTAATTTTATTTAAAAGGTGAGAAGAAAAATAATCACTTTTAAATAATGAATTAATAATTAAAATTAATAAAAAAATTGTTATAAATATAATAAATGTGTTCTTTGATATTGACATTTGGCATTGCTGATCTTTATATTAATCTTAATTATTAATTGATGATTTAAAAATAATTATTTTTTTGTTTAACCTTTCACATAAGATTATTTCTTATTTGATACACTATGTAGTTAATTTTCTATTGTATATATATATATATGTTAAGTTAGTTTAAATATGAGGACCATATTGTCCCGCTGTAAAAGAAGCAATTATTTTTATGATTTTATTGTTTAAAAAATTAACTATATAAATTTTTTAAGTATCTGCAAATAAATTTTCTATTAAAACTGTTATGTGCAATACTTTATACTAAAAAAATCTTACATTATTTTATGTCAAATCAATATATTAAATGGGCAAACGATCTGGATGTAAGAAGATAATGACTGATGAATATCTTGTCACAGATTTGCTTTTCGGGAAACTTTTGTAATAACGAGGAAACAGGAATGAAACCATTTTTTATATTTATGGGTAGGGTTATTTAAAGGTTTAGTTGTTTCAAATTAAAATTAAATAGTCAGTTTTGTAAAATAAAAACTTATTTGATATTATATTATATTTAGTTTGGTTTAATTTAGTTTATATTTTTTAAGCGATTTTTTTAGATATTTTTATAATAATAAAAATTTAGATATGAGAGTCAAATACTTATCATCAATAATTTATTTTTTCATTTTAAACAACAATCTTTTATAATTTATAAGTTATTTTTTTCATTATATATTATTCACACAATTAATTAATTATTGCAAATATTAAATTAAATTTTATATAAAAAGATGAATAATTAATTTTGATTTGTTATTTATTACATAATCTTTCATTATACCTATCAAAACTATATCCTAAATATGTGTGATAACCAAATTTATTAGTTTTAATGAAAGATTAAAAAAAGAAAAGCAAAATAAAATAAAAGTATATGGTTACACCAAAAATTAAATTAATTTAATCAATTTCTATATGTAGAAAGTTAATTTAAATCTACTTTCTTTTACAACCAGCATTAACTCCGACATATCTAAGAGTTTTTAAAAAAATGTAAGTTCTACAATAAAAATAATTTTTAAAAAAGAATAACATAGGTCTCACAGAAAAAAAAAATGATACTAATAAATAGTACATAACAATAACAAAATAATATATAAATAACAAACAATTCATTAATGACGTGACATTGAAAAAGTATACGAACGGTGCTGATCCTCGGATTTTATATATATATATATATATATATATATATATATATATATATATAAATAATAGATTTTATTCAATTTTGGTCAATTTATTTTAATCCCGTTGGTTCGGTTTATCTGTATATATAGATGACACCCCTGGGTGACTAGCCCTCACCTAAATCGCTTAGCATTATCCCCGTTAGTTTCTCTATGGAGCCTCCTCCTTGCGCTGTCGTGGCTCTAGCATGTCTTCTTTCTATTTCCATAGCCATTATCACAAAAATCCTGAACTTCCAAAAGCTCAGCCCAAAACTCCCTCCAGGTCCCAAACCATGGCCAATTATAGGAAACCTGAACCTAATTGGTGAGCTTCCCCACCAATCTCTTCACAAATTGTCCCAAAAATATGGTCCACTCATGCACCTCAAATTTGGTTCCTTCCAGGTTGTGATTGCCTCTACTAGTGAAATGGCAAAGCAATTTCTCAAAACCCATGATCACGCTTTTGCCTCTAGACCCCAAACTGCTGCAGGCAAATATACCACCTACAACTACTGCAACATCACTTGGGCACCTTATGGACCATACTGGCGTCAAGGCCGTAAAATTTACCTCTCTGAGTTGTTTAGCTCAAAGAGACTTGAATCTTTCCATGACATTCGTGTCCAAGAAAGGCATGCGTTTATGTCACGCTTGCTTGCTGTTTCAGGGAAACCTATTACTCTAAAAGACCATCTTTCCCATTTTACTCTCAGTGTAATTAGCAGGATTGTGTTGGGGAAGAAGTACTTTAGTGAGTCTAAAGTACAGGATGAGGAGTGTATAGTGACACTAGAGGAGTTTCAAGAGATATTGGATGAGTTGTTCTTGCTTAACGGGGTGTTGAATATTGGGGATTGGATACCTTGGTTGGATTTCTTGGACTTGCAAGGGTATGTTAAGCGAATGAAGGCTCTTAAGAAGAGGCTTGATAGATTTCATGACCATGTGTTTGATGAGCATAGGGCTAGGAGGAAAACAGAGATCAACTTTGTCTCCAAGGATATGGTGGATTTTTTATTGGAGTTGGCTGAAGATCCTTCTCTTGATGTTGACTTCACTTATGACGGTGTTAAAGGCTTCACTCAGGTATAATCTTCTTCAACTTGTTCATCTTCTTCTCTTGCTTCCATCCCTCTTTTTTCTTTTCTGAACAGCAAGTTATACTTCAACTTAAATCCCTTAAAATAACATGAAAGTGTTTGAATCAGGACCTAGTAGCTGGAGGCACAGATACATCGGCAACAACAGTGGAATGGGCAATGTCAGAACTGATAAAGCAACCCCATCTTATCAAGAAGGCAACCGAAGAGCTGGACAGAGTGGTAGGACGGGAAAGATGGGTGGAAGAGCGTGATATCCCACAGCTTCCATACTTAGACGCAATCATAAAAGAAACAATGAGGCTTCACCCTGTGGCTGTATTACTAGCACCACACTTGGCTCTTCAGGACTGTAAGGTTGAAGGCTATGAAATCAAGAAAGGAACCAGAGTATTTATAAATACTTGGAGTATCGGCAGGGACCCTTCCATGTGGGACTTACCAGAAGAGTTTTGTCCAGAGAGATTCTTAGGAAAGGCGATTGATATCAAGGGACAGAGTTTTGAGCTATTGCCCTTTGGTTCTGGGAGAAGGATGTGTCCTGGGTATAGCCTTGGACTGAAGATGATTAGCTCTAGCTTGGCCAACTTGTTGCATGGCTTCACTTGGAGATTGCCTGAGAATCTGAAAGCACAAGATTTGAACATGGAAGAAGTTTATGGGCTGGCAACTGTGAGGAAGTTCCCACTAGTTGCTGTGGTTGAGCCAAGACTCCCCCTCCATCTTTTCACTGGTTAGAAAATCGGCATTATTCCTCAATTTAGTACTTCACAGACTGTTAATTTCAGTTTAGTCCTTCAACTATTAAAGTACTTACAATATTGCTCTTCCTTTTTATTTTCCTTCCAAATTCATCAGTATGCTGACTTGGACGTTGTTGGTTTACCTGACGCCATCATATTTAGCATCTAAGTCAAGAAACTATCAGATTTGGCATTAGATTTTGGATGGAGGTGAAGGGCAACATTATATTTTAAAAATTGAAGGACTAAAGTGAAAGAAATAATCTATAGGAGGCTAAATTGAAAGTCTACCTAGCTATTTGTAAACCAGAATAGGATTCTTCCTGATCTTTTTATTTTCATGGTTATGAATAATTTAAAACGTTTATGTCTGCAGAATTTCCAGTGTAAATAATGTCTTCTACTGTTTGGTAGTTGCCCTAGTTGTCTTCTTCAGTACTGGACGTCCTTCGCTGCCCTTTGAACGTGCAATTATAGAAGCCAAGGAAGTTGGTGGCGTTTCTAATTTTTTTTAGTTTCGTTTTACCCTGAAGTTTGTTCTTGCTTACTCGCAGTGTTAATCTTTCGTGTGATGAATGTGCTGTGAAGCTTGTATCTACCAAATCTTGGAATAAATCAGTGTGCTTCTTGCTTATTTGACCTCTGTTCTTAAGCTATATTCATATAATTTTTTTTTCCCTGAGGGAAGCAAAAGTCAGGAGAAATGCACACTTAAATAGAAGAAATGGGAATAATAAAAGAGATTGCTAGTTAAAATGGTAATATTGTAAACAGGTAAGTAACTCACTCTTGAATGTCCCTTTTTCCAAATATTTGTTTGATTGTTAGAATAGTTTTTATAGAAATAAAAATGGAAATAAATTTTAGTGGAATGAGCTTTGATTGTTATTAACATATTTAGAAAAAAATTGAAATGCCATGCCATTTTTGTATTTGATTAAATAAAACAATACAAAAATTAAGTAGATGACTGTTTACTTCCAAAAAATTGTCATAGTTTACCAATAAAATTGCCAATAATAGGAAAAAGTATAGAAATATTTATTTTTACTTTTTTATTCAAAAAATGCTTTTGTCTTTGTGCTTTGGATATCCATTTTCTGCATTAATCTTTGTAATGTAACATAAGTATATCAAAATTTAAGTTGCCATTAAATAGAAAAGAATATTAAAATATTTAATTTTTTTTGAAGTTGTTAAAAATATTTTTTCCAGTCATTAAAAAAAATTAAAGATCTATGGCAAGAGCAACTCGGTCATTCACCCTATTATTCCCCCTAAGTAATCGACTCTACCAAATATCTAAAGCAATCCACATTTCCAAGTGTGCAGTGATTTTTAGCAATGGGCTTTCCATTCCCAAATGCAAAATTGCCAACCAAACAAGCTTTTGGCAATGGGCTTTCCATTCCTAAGTGTATAAATTTTTGCCGCCAACCAGACGAGGCATAAGTTTTGTCGCTTTGAAAACACTTGCCATTTGTAAAATATGGTTCAAACAATGTCTGAAACTATGAATATATGATAAAAATCATAGGCCAACGCATAACTGATAATTCAAATATCAAGAGAGGCCGAACAAATGGACAGGGACAAGGAAAATTACCTATGAACCCTACCACTTTAATATTTTAAAAATAAAATCAACGATTAAAGCTATTATTATAATAAGTAAAGTGCAAATTTAAAAGTAAATATACTTGTAATTAACCTTATAAAGAAGATGAATAAAAAATTCCTTTTGCCAAAACAATTAAAAAAATTTATTATAATGGAACAAATTACAGCAATTCACATCAGACAATATATCTAAGAATATAATATAAATATTGAGGGTTGAATCTCATTAGAAAAAAAGTTCATTCATGCATATATATGATTAGGATTTGTCATAAATAAACTTTATCATGGGCGAAAAAGTCCATCAAAACCCCAAAAATGGACATGACCTAAAAAAAACCATGATAAAAAATAAGTTTGCTTTAAAAAAAAAGTATGAATATAAAATAGATTGGAGTCAAATTTTTTTTAAACCCAATCTAAGTCTAAGCATAATTCAGTCAATTTTTTTTATTAGATAAGTTTACATCAAATTTTTTAAATATAATAAAAAATTAATCATTTAGTCCTTATAGCTTGCTTCAATTTTCAATGTGGTCTCATTAGTTTCATTTTTTTCAAATCCATCCTTATAATTTTCGAAGTTAGTCCCTATAATTTCCTAACATTAAAAAGCTAGCCTCTAAGGTGCCTACATGGCATAACAACGTGAAATGTCATCTGATGTGGCTAATGGAAGCTAATTTGTCCGCCACATAAGCTAGCTGAGGTGGCTAAAACTATATAGTGCTGAAACCATAGAATATTCCTCATGTTATTTTTTTTGCTGGACTGTTTCTTTGCAATGAAGTTGACATATACTGGGGTATTTTTACATGTGTATGTAGGAAGCTTGATGTTGGGGTTATTTTGAATGGCTTAATGATCCAATTCCTAAGCATACATTAGAGAGGTTAAAAGCACAGGAAAAGGCCCTCCACAAGCTATTAACACCGGATCAAACTCTTGATTGTTGCCATGGTCATTTCATGGATGGAGACTTTGTTTATCTTGTGGATTTTATGGAGGAGTTCCAATGCTAGCACATGATCAAATTTGAATTGTCACAATGGTATCATGTTGCAACGATATTGCTATTATGTTAATATGTGTTGGAAAGTTCTGTATTGTTATTCATTGGGATCATGTTACACATAAAAAATTACTGTATCATGTTGATCATTGGAAAGTTCTGCACCTAAATTCTGCTCTATACAGCAACATTCTATGCTAAATTCTGCAATAAACTGCCAAAATTCTGCAGCAAATTTCTGCATTAAACAGCATAATTCTGCACCTAGGTTCTGCAGCAAAGTTCTTCATTAAACAGTACAATTCTGCGCGTAAATGCTGCAGTAAAAATTCTCCATTAAACAGCACAACTATGCGAAACGAAATAAAAAAATCTGCAGCGAAAGTAACTAATGTGACCAAAATTCTGCATACCAATAAAGCACTTTTACTTGGAACCATAATTCTGAATTCTAAATTCCAATATGACCACAAAATAATTGTCATTTACAGAATGGGACCACTAAGGTCAGCTTTTACAGTAAAGCTAAAAATAATGGTCCCACCTATCCAAAAATAATGACATAAGCTAAACGTAGATATTGATCCCACCTAGCCAAAAACAAGTGTCTCACATTGAGCACAATTTACATAGCAATGCTAAAAAATAATTTAATCTTTAATGCTGGCTACTTAAACTAGTATGATATTTAAACTCTCGAAAATATGAGAGATTGACTTAAGATGAAAGTTACTTGTAAATTCTCCTGATGTAATCATAAGTATTGCAAAAAGTACATTTGAGGCTTGTGTTAATTCATCTAACCTTGTTAAGTTTGAGTGAGTTATTGGTTTTCAACTTCTTAATTTCTTTGGTCTCTTAGTCTGTTATGATATTTTAAAGATTCCACTAGCTCCCTACCTATTTTGACCCACATGTTTTCTCCATTTATTGGTTGAACAATGGGAGAATAACAAATTGCATAAGCATGAGGCCTCAAGTACTCAAGGACATAATCACGTGGGCAGCCAACAGCATGCTAGCAAGGTGATAATTTAACAACATTTTCCACATACTCTAATAATTTTGCAACGTACACAATGCTACCAATGAACCTACAAGCACATACTTGCACGATAATCCAGTCAATCCCCACCATCAACATATTGGCTACTTCTTAATTGAAGAAATCATGATTAGAATCACACACAAAAATCCATTTTCTTCTTCTTAGCATAAATCATCAAAGAAAAATGAGAAGACTAGTTAAGAAAGCTCTTGCCTGGTCCACGAAGATGAAAAGCGAATTTGCCCTTGGGTTGCATCCAAAATCAGAATAACATTGCACGAGTCGAGAAAGCTCTAGCCTTAGCCGTAAATATACGTTTTAATGTTGCAAGAGTGAGTCTCTGCTTTTGCATTTTAATGTTGCAGTTCGAAGCTTCCTACGTCTCAGCCAAAGAAGAAAAATGCAGCGTATAAGGACTTCCCATTCATGCCCTACGTTTGATTGGGGCATGTGGCACCCCAACCACCTCAATTGGCTTACGTGGCAGAAAACTCAACATCTGTTAGTCTCATCAGTTGACATTTCACACCACTATATCATGTAGGCATCATATGTGCTAGCTTTTTAACAGTAGAAAATTAATAGAATTAACTTTGGAACGATTGAAAATTATACGAATAGATTTGAAAAAAAAAAATTATAGAAATTAAATTTAAAATTAAAGCAAATTTTAGGGATTAAATGATTGGGTTTTCCTAAATATAAAATACAAATTTATATATAACTATTTATAATAAATGTTAATTATTGTATATCTTACTTTTATTAGATACATGCAATAATGCTGAAGTTTACATTCTTTTAACCGAAAAAGACAAATAAAGAAAAAGCAAGTGAAAAAGTATACCTGAATCATTTTTTGTGGGAACAGAACACTATTCTATAACATGATTAGATAATGGAGTCAAGAAAAGGGAAAATTAAAGAAGTCGGCATTCCTGGATAGAGAGGTGGAGTTATCGAATTTTAGAGTTTGTTTGGTATATCGTATAAAATCTAATAATATAAGTTAATATAATATATTATAAATTTATTACTTATTTAGTATAGATAATAAATTATATAAATTTATACATCATATCTCTTTTATACATCAAAATGATATATAATATAATTATGTCTTTAGTGGTGAAATTAGACTTAGTTAAGTTTTGATATGTACAACCTTATTAATACTTTTTAATTTTAACTCCTTACTTATAGGGATATTTATTGGTTAGGCTGGGTTGGATTCTAACCTAACCCAATAAAAGTGATCATGGGCCAAACATTAAAATAACTCGATATTTAGCCTAATTTTATACCCCGCTTCTTTTTCTAGGCCTAATGCTTGAGTCTGGTTGAATTTAATTAATATTAGTTAAGATTTGATTAATTGGATTATTTTTAAATTTTTGGTAAAATTTTAAAATTTTAAAATGACCCTAAAAATTAAAATTTTCATATAAATCCTTATAAAATAATTTTTTGTAAAAATTATAAAATGACCTTTAAAAAATCTTTATGTAAGTTCCTCTAAAATTACATTTTACTACTAAAATTTTTTTATATAAATCTTTATAAAATAATTTTAAAAAAAATTAATAGAATTGGGATGGGCCATCAAAAACTAATTTAGTATCAGACTCAATCTAATTGGTTTAGTATGAAGTTGGGCTAAACTGGTCTCTCATGTTAGCTAAGTCACTTTTTTTAATTTTTAATGTTTGATAAAAATTATAAATTAACTCTTAAAAATAAAAACTCCATAGAAATCCTTATAAAATTGTATTTTGCCTTTAAAAAATAAAATTTTTATATAAGTCCTTATAAAAAAATATTTTTAAAAAAATTCATATAATTGAGTCAGGCTAATTGAAATTGGCTAACATAACCAACCTAACTCAATTTTTTTAAATTATTTTTTAAGTATTTAGTTTGATGTGATTAGGTAGGATTAAGTCGCCCAAGTCGCCAGGTCACCATGTATTATGTGTAACCCTATTCACTTGTACTTTTTTTAAAAAAAATTAATATAGCACAATAAATTTTGATAAATATAATATATTTTGTAAGTAAAGGATATTTTTGTCAAAAGAATTGATTTTTATCCTATCCAGTGTTATACAATGTATTACCAAATAAATGATAATATTATCTTATATAATACATTATCTTATATAACATCACACCAAATATTATATAATTTTAAAATTTTATTAAACCTTATCATATTAAGCCTTATACTATCAAGCTTTATCTTATACATTATACTAAATAGGCTCTTAAGGAAAAGTGAACAAGAACTATCAAATCAATCCACCTTATTAAGGGAAGAAATGCTCGGAAATACAATAAAAAATTAAATGATGATAATAATAGATCTTGACAAGAAATTTGTATCATCTTATAGTCTGTGCAAAATTACAGAAAAAGAGAATAGAGATAACAGAGGCAAGTGCGTTGGCAGTAGCTAAAACCAAAGCAAGAGTCGACAGAAGCAGCAAGAGTGAGAGCTTCATGGTTAGCTATATGTAATTCTAACACTGCATGGTACATCAAAATCCACTGCGCATTGATAATAATAGATATTGAGGGGAACTTGTTTGGTATGGGAATAGAAATTGAAAGATGAATAGAATGTAATGAAAAAAATTATATTTGGTAAGAATGAAAAAAAAAAAGTAATATGTTTATATTTGTTTAGTTAGATAAAAATAAAATAGAATAAAAAGTAAAGAGAATAAAATGATAAAAATGCCCTTATCCATGTTACTAACGACACAGTTCTCAATATGTAAATATAATAAATATATTTTAATTATATATATAATATTGTATATATTATAAGTTTATAAATACATTTTAATATATAGTATTATTTTTATTTACATATATAATAAAAATAATTAATTATTTAAAAATTTTTATAAATATTATTTTGATATATATAAACTTATTTAAATATAATAAATATATAAAATATATATTATAATATTATATATGTGTGTGTGGGGGGCGTTGCCACACATATATATAACTGATTAATTGGCAGTCGAAATTGATTCAACTATTAATTGGTTGAACCTACCGACTATTTTGGTAGTTTTTTTAACGTATTCAGTTTTTAATTTTAATAATAAAAAATATGTTATTATTTTTTATAAATATAATAATTATTAATTATTTTCGTAAATAAGATTTTAATATTTTTATTTTTATTATATTTTTAAAAATTAATATTATTTATTTTTTAATTTATATAATAAATAATATATATATATATATATTATGTATATATATAATGCAGTATAACTCTAACTCAATATTAGTTAGAATTAATCTGACTGACATTTGGTTAAACAATTTCGATTGATATATAGTCGGTTCTTTTTATTTTATTTTATATAATTTATTATTTTTAATATTAAATATTATTTATTTTTTTATTTTTGTAATTAATTAAAAAATTGTGAAAATAATTTTTTGGCTTTTTAATTAGTTAAAAATAATAAATATATTTTAACTTGAAAAATTGTATGAAAAGGGGAAAAAGTAAATATATTTTGATTTGAAAAATGTGCACAACAAAGGCAAAGAAAATGCACAGGATCTATACTTTACGCATCAGTTTTCATTTCCTATGATGTACATCTACCAAACACATTTTGTCAACGGATTCTTTTTCCTTTCTAGTTTCTATTGCAATATACCAAACAAGGCCCTTAAGCATTAAGATTCTTTGCACATAGGGTTTGAATTGTTTGTAGGTTACTTAGATTTGATTTGAATGATTTAAATTTTTTAAATTTTTTTTATTTTAAAGAATATTAAATACTGAATAAAAATAGTTTTTAAATTACTAATTTAAAAAAAAAATAATTGATATTAACAAAATAACAAAAAATATAAAATTTAAATTATCCAAATTTGATCTGAACTACTTAAAAATTATGCATATCCTTTACCTGTAAAAAGTAAGTAGAAGTCTTTGAATTGACCCTTGACAGAGAGAAGATAATAACAAAAAGAGTTGGTAGGAATTGTTAAGAAAGAATTGGAAGGGTTTTAGAGGGAAAAAGAAAGAAAGAAAATAGATTTGGTCGAGTTAGGCCTAATTTGCTTGCTTTTTAGGGGCCAAACCCAAAAATAAATAAAAAAGTAAGGGAAACTAGGCCCAATATTCACGTAACTTTTTTTTATGGTTAACAAATCTAATATATAATTAGATCTAGTCATAAACATGGACATGAGAATAAAAAAATTGTTGTCGATTAATATATATATATATATATAATTCTTCTGGACTTGGAGATGATTAAGTACTTTTTAATCTTTGTCATAATAGGGTAATTAAGTATTAATTATTGCATACTAAGGGGAAGAAGAATTATATGACAGTGGGTACTCATGCAACCAACTCAAACTTTCAAATAATGTTTACCCAAAAATTGAATTGTGATAAGTTAGGAAGTGGAATCAACCTCATTTTTGCTGAGCCAATATCTATAAAGAAAATAACGTCTGGCACCATTAATATGAGAATTTTAACTATTAAATAAATTGTTTATGATAAATTGCTTTTTGACTTTTTATATGTTTAATAAAATGATTAATTTTTTGGCCAAAAAAAAAAAGGGGTGTCTCAAATGTGATACGTATGTATGTATAACAAACAGGATGAAGATATATAGAACGGAGTGTCAACGTCTTAATTGGTAGAGCCAGTTGCCTTTCAAATAATTTAAGAATGCTAATTAGTTGATAATGCATATAAGACCACCATTGTTTTTCTCCACCATGATTGAATAAACATATTATAGGCAATATAAGTTTGTTTTATATATTTTATAATATACTGTATATTTCAGTTAATATATGGCGGATAGAATCGAGTAGGTTAGCTTATTTTTAAGAGAACGAATATTACCTGAATGTTAACTGCACAGGGTATATGCAATTGTATATATATACTCTTTCTATATGAATGAATAATATAGCGGCATTTTTCCTTTTCATGGTATCAAAGCAAGTCTAAACCCTAGCTGCCACAGATAGATCCAACGATAAGCTCCACTAACGAGAGTAGCAGTGCAACGCGAACTAAAAGAACTGACATGTAAGGGACTGGTGTAGATGTGTCTTCCTCATACTATATCCATCCGTCAAATAACCCTAGACAAATCTACATCAGTGATCTTCTCAATGACAACAACTATGGAGAATGGGTCACCGATATGAGCAATGCCTTGTTTGTAAAGAATAAATTCGGTTTTGTTGAGGCTCAATTCCGACACCGGCAGCAAACTTGTCTAACCTAAACCACTGGATGCTTTGTGACGCCATGGTGAAAGGTTGGTTGAAAAGTGGAATGAGCAAGGAAGTCCGTAGCAGTGTCCGTTACACAAAGACAGCTTAAGAGATTTGGACTGATCTCAAGGAACGATTTAGAAAAGGGAGTGCTCCGAGAGCGTACGAGCTGTGATGAGCCATAACTCTCTTACGACAAGATCAGCAATCAATTCTATCGTATTACACTAGACTTAAGGGACTATGGGGCGAGCTTCAGTCAATAGTTCCTTAGCCAAGATGCACATGTAATGGTTGCACTTGCAACTTACAAAAGCAGTTAAGCAAGATGAATGAGAGAGAACAGTTATATGATTTCTTGATGGGTTTAGACAAGACTTTTAAGACCATCAAGAGTCAAATTTTAGCTAGCAAGCCTCTACCAACTCTCGGAGTAGCCTATCACCTTGTGGCTGAAGATGAACAGCAACGCATCATTTCTGCTATAAGAAAGCCAAGACTAGAGACGACGGCCTTTCAGGTGCAGAGTTCACGATGGCACTAATAAAAAATAGTCCAAAAAAAACAAACCAAGATGCAGCCACTGTTCGAAACTTGGACACATAGAAGATAGATGCTTTTAGATCGTTGGGTAGCCTCTATAATGGCAAAAAAATGGACAAGACAAGAGAGACAAAAATGGCACATGGAAAAGAGAACCCAAAGCAACACAGGTTACTATTAAAGGGATCCCAATTCTTGGTTTAACTCAGGCCCAATACCAGCATCTTATGCAAGTGTTAGGACAAGATGCAGAAGCTATGGAGACACCGTCCCCTCAAAATCCACCTTCTGCAAACTTGGCAGGTAATACCACACATGATGAGCCTTGGGTAATTGATTCCAGGGCTACTGAACATATTACATGCGATGCCTCAAAATTAGAAAATGAAGATATTGCAATTAATTACCCCCAGTCAAAATACCAAATGGTCAAAAGGTACCAGTTGAAGGCAGTGGCACGGTATACTTATCAAATAGATTAAAACTCAAAGACGTGCTAAATATCCCAGAATTTAAATGCAACTTACTTTCGGTTAGCAAATTAACCAAAGAACATTACTGTGCTATGATTTTTATGGCTAACCTCTGTGATACAGGACTTACATATGAGGAGCCTGATTGCAGTGGGGAGACACCGTGATGGCTTATACTATTTTGAACCAGTGCACAATGGAGGGGTGGCTATGGCAGTTAGCACATTAGAAAACTCATAAATTTGGCATTGGAGGCTCAGTCATGCATCAGATGAGAAACTCAAGAAAATAAAGTCTAATGTAGTAAAAATAAATAAAGTTAAATAAATTTGGCATTGGAGGCTCAGTCATACCTTTTTCTGAAAGTTTAATAAAGACAGTTTCTTGTTTTAATCTTATCCACTGCGATGTATGGGGTCCATACAACACTGAATCTCTATCTAGTGCTTGCTATTTCCTAACAATTGTTAACGATTATAATAGAGGAGTCTGGGTGTTTTTAATGAGATATAAATCAAATGTAACACATTATTTGTAACTATTCCTAAACATGATAGAAAACCAGTTTGGTAAAAAGGTCAAGCAGATTAGAGCAGATAATGGTTTGGAATTTCAAAGTAATGAAACGATGGCCTATTATAAAGAAAAGAGGATCATATTGCAGACCACATGCCCTCACATTCCTCAACAAAATAGGGTTGTTGAGAGGAAACATAGACATATCATTGAGATGGCTCAAGCATTAAGATTCCATGTAGGTTTACCAGTAGAGTTTTAGGAAGATTATGTTTTGACAGTAGTGCACATCATAAATAAGCTTCCTTTAAGGGCCATAAAGAATAAAACACCACATGAGATATTGCTGGGGTGACAACCTTCATATGATCACTTATGAGCATTTGAATGCCTGGTATATACACGTGATCTAAACTGGGGAGTTAAGTTTGGCGAGCGGGGGAGAAAAGGCATTTTTATTGGATATCCCAGCTCACAAAAGGGATACCGAGTGTACAACTTAAGTGATGGTAAGGTGTAGACATCGAAGGATGTAATCTTCATTGAGGATAGATACCCATTCAAGCAGGCAATGAACAAACAGGTGCAGATATTACAAAAAAATAGCAAATTTACGACAGAATTTTGTTCCATCGCAAGTTCATCGCAAATCTGTCACTAATTCTATCGCAAAAATTAGCGACGGAATTTGTGACAAAAAATTTCCTTCGCAAATACTTCTGTCGTTAATCCATCACAAATCAAATTAGTGATGGAATTCAGCGACGAAAAGTTTCGTCACTATTAAACGTGATAGTCAATTCTAATTTAGTGATGGAATTTTGTGACGGAATATTCCGTCACTAATTTAGTGACAGAATTAGCGATGGAATGTATGTCACAAAATTTTTTGTTGTTAATCCATCGCTAAATCCGTCGCAAATTATTTAAATATTATTTTTTAATGATTTATATGATATAATGACTTAAATATATATGTATATATGAAACGATTGCAAATTAGTTAAATATTATTAATTGTGTGTGTGTGTGTATATATTATAATTTAATAATTTATATATTATAATTTAAATTAATAATTTAATAATTTCAATATGAAACTAGTAAAATGTGATAAATAGTAATGTGGTTAATTATTTTATGAGAAATAAAAGGCCTCTATTCATGTTCAAAAATTTAAAAATGTATAATTTATTTATTTTAAGTCATAAATTAATATAAATATAAAATTTATTTAATTAAATAAAAATAGTAAAAAAGTTTGCAAATTTAAAATCATGATTTAAACAATTGTGCATAAGGGATGATTGAAAAAAATATAGAAAATAAATAAAAATGAAATAAATATTTCACTCAACAAAACTCAAAAAATAAATGATATAACGAAATTATGACATATCTATTTTTTAAAATTTTATAAATATTAAAAATGACTCAACTCAGCCATTATCCTTTAATCACATCATGTCTCTCTCCTCTTTGTGCTCCTAATCAATTTCCTTTCTTTGTCATGGTGTAAACTCTCAGTTAAATTCACACATTCTTCATGGTGTTTCTCTATTCTTGTTAGCACTTTTTTAAGTGATTGTGTTAAGGTTTTTTTTTGTTCGAAAACTAAGTCTTTCTCTTATTTAAATGTCAAATCTCTCAAATTCTCTTGAAAGAAGCAAAGACTAAATACCGAGAGGTACAAAATCAAAAAAGAAATGAAGGGTATGATCTAAAATCTAATACATATTATATAGCTATGTAGTTAGATAGAAAGAATAATATAATTTATTTTATTTTTACACCTATTCCTTTTTTTCCCCTAATCTCTTTTAATTACACTATATGCAAAAATATACTACCTCCGGTCCTGTTTATAAGAAAATTTGAAGAGATTTTTTTGGTTCCAAAATATAAGAAACATCTAATACCACTAAATAATAAATTTCTTTTTTACCCTTCATTTATTGTTACATCTAATACACTTAACAATATATAATGTTTTTTCATGCAAAATAAAGATGGGTAAAATAAGAAAAAATTATCAAATTTGAACTTAATTAATGAATTAAACTAATATTAACTGTTTTTCTTAGTATCAGAGAAATAGTTTTTTGTTTCTAATAAACAAGATCGGAGGGAGTAATTAATATCCTTTTTATTTTCTTTTATTTTCAATTGAGATTTGATTTTTGTTGGTTCATATTTGTTTCTAATTACATTTGCAATGATTTTTCATTTCCTACTCATGAGATTCCAAGGGATGAGAAAGCCTTTTTTCCCCTTCTAACAAAGGAAAAAAACTTGTCAAGATGATTATTCTTAATATGAAAATTATCATAATATGCTATTAACTATGTGTTACTAAGCTATTAAATCTTGTTAAGTAAATTATTTAATTACCCAACTCCTAACTTATAAAAAGTAAAAATAAGTGTTAATAAATTTAATTATAACATAATGTTGTATTCGTTAAATAATATGAAAAATAATTTTTTTTGTAGACTATATAGTAATTTATATCATTAAATTATAAAAAGGTATGTTACATATAATTTTGTAAATGTAAAATTTTTATATAAATTATGAGTTTGTGACTTCTTTTTTTAATTTTTACTCTCCTAATAACTTATGTTGAAATTTGGCCTTAAGTACGAGTAATTTTTTTTAACAATTCAATATTATATAATTGGACTTTAAAATAATTTTCCTTTTGTATTATATATTTATTGAGGGATTTGAAAATAAATATTTATAGAATTTTATCTAAATTTAGTACTTTAATATATACTTTTGTGTGTGAGAGAGAGAGAGAGTTGGAATTATATATTATAGTAAAAGAAAAGTTCATAATTTCAATTCTCTCAATCTACTTTGAAACTTTTTTAATCCTGCTTAAATTGGAGTTAAGCTCATATTTTTGTTAAAGTGTGTAAGCTTTTTAATTTAAATATATATATATATATGATAATATGGAAGTTATTGAATTTGATATAATAAATGAATATTGACCTAGTTATTGTTCGTGCTTTAACATTTTTTTATTATTTAATAACTCTTCAATTTTGATAATAAGTTTAATTATTATTACTTTATTATGAAATGAAGATACTTTTTTTACTTCAAAAAAAGAGAGAATAATTTGTGTTTATTGGGATGAGTAATTTTTTTTCCTAATAAAAACTTATTAGAGAATGGACATAATTCTTTATTAGAATACTTGGACACAATTCTTTATTAGAATACGTGGCAAGCCAGTAAATTATTAGATTATTAGAGAATCCAAGTCAAAGAAAACGCATATCTTCAACAATTACTCTGGACTTTCAATCAGCATTATTCTGCAGAGGCCACGAGAGAGCAATTGTCAGATTTAAATTCCACATCCTTCAACCCCAGATCAATAGCCATAGGGATAACTGCCATTGTTTTGGCCACAAAACCCAATGAAACCATACAAGAAGCGCTGCATAAGTCTAAAATAGTGGCTTTGGAGCCAATATTTTTATATTTAATTTATATTAATTTGTTAAAAACAAAAACAATGTTGGTTTTTTTCTTTAAATTATATATATGTATATGGAGATTTTAAATTATTAACTGTAAGATGCATTTAAATTTAAAAGTTAAACTTTCTATAACATTATCTTGATTTTAAAAACTATAAGAGTAAATTATACAAATTTTTATCAAATTTTATTCAAATTAAAAAAAATCTTTTATTTATTTTTAAAATATATATTCTAGTCAAATTTTAAACTTTTTAACTAAGATATCTTTCATAATATATATATATATAAGGAGTTTATAAGAGGCGAGAGTAATGTATAAGCAGTCAATTAAATTACTTCTATATCTTTACTTGGTTTAATCATTAGGTTGGTTTTTTATTAATTAATTTTAATTTGATAAGTTAAATTTTGTTTGTTTCAATATAGTCTTTTAATTTTTAATTAGCATCATGTCCATCTTTTAATTTTATTTACTGTTTCAAAATGATTATTATCTTTTATTTAATATTTTTGAATGATTTTTAATAAATGTAAAAAAAATGAATATGACACAAACTAAAAATTAAGAGACGTAATAAATCAAAAAAAGAAATCAAATTAAAATAAATAAATAAATAAGTTATTAGAGGAGCAAAATGATAGTTAACATATATGTTCTTAGCAAATGTGTAGACTTATTCATATATTTCTTCACCACTTATAATTAATTTGATCAAGCATATAATAATTAGAAAAGTTCCCATCTGGTGCAAGATGGACTGTGCAACAAAAGACACCAAGAGGGAAACTGTGTCGAAAAAGTCAAATGATAAATATAAATTTTATCTACCTTGCGTAACTTCCTATATCCTTAGTTTATATATTTTTTAATATGCTTAATTAGCTGCTTCTTTTCTTTGTAATGAAAATTTTACGACAAGATATAAGAAGTTATCTTTCTTGTCTTCCCCCTCTAGGTTTTCAGTTGTTTGATCCAGTCTAAGTTATCTTTTTAACCATACTAATGCAGCTTCCCCGCACACAAACAATTCCCTCTCAGTAATGCGGAAAAGGAGTTTACAAGAGATGAGAGATCAACGCAGCAAATCGAATTGCAAAAGAATCAATTATATAATTGATTCTTGAATTGATAAAGTAAAATATTATTTCATTTGAAATGTATATTAAATAAAAATATAATACAACTAATTTAAAGAATTATGATAACAGTTTAACTTTTGTTATAATAATTTATCTTTGAAGGCAAAATTTAAATGCTATTAATAAAGGAATCTAAATATTTTTATTATTTATTTTACTTTATTTTAATTGTTTAATGTACAAGTAAAGTTCAGGGGGAGGAAAGGCCAGTAGGTCCTATCTACAGGTATCGTTGGATAAAATAGGGCATAGGTACAGATACTGCAAAATATCACATTAAGATTTTTTTTTTCCATTGAGATGATCCATTAATTACTTTTTAATTGAAGAATAATTAAATTGAATGGTTTAAATTTGATTTAGAAAGTTTAGACTTCAAGTTTTTTTTTAATTTTTTAATATAAATCATTTTTTTAAAATTTATAATTAAAATATTATTTTTGTTTTATTTTATATTTTATTTTTTCAAATGTCAAAATAAATAAAAAAGACTTAAAATCTAAATAGCCTATTGAAAGAATCCATTTTCCCAAATTAATATAAATATTCAGTTATACATACGAACCAAGTTGATTGTATCAATGTAGAGGAGAGTACGTTTTTTTGTTTTTATTTGCATCAACTTGGCATCTTTAGTAATGCTCTGTATGATTGTTGGTTGCATTTGCTTTATATAAACAGAGTAATATTTATTATATTTTTTATTATATTTATTAAATTATTATTTTAATTATTAAATTATTTTTTAAATATAAAAATAAAAAATTATTTTTTATCTTATTTTTATTTATCTATATTTTAAATTCTCTTTTTCATTCCTACCTTCAACCAAGTAAACCTTTGATCGAGTGTCTTTGTCAGCAATATGGATTGTGAAATAGGTTGTCATTTATTTTGTTTTCCTTCGAGTCTTCGTCGCTCATTTTGATTTTTTTTGTTGCAGATTACGGAAGTGAGGCCCAAGGTTCGAATGGCAGCCACAGTGGCAAACTATGACTATATCATGGATTGGGAATTTCAAACTGATGGACTTATCAGACCCAAGGTTTGTGCAAATATACTAATATTCAACTATCTACGTCCTAAAATGCCCTCAAAAAAAGTGGGGAGAAAAACTACGTGCAACCTATTATCTAGTGATCAAAAAATACGATCTGCATTCATTACCTCATACATTTATTAATTTTTAAAGACTAAAAGCTAAATAATTTTGTATGCATTTTTTATCTAAAAAGAATACATATATATATATATATATCCAAAAACTATTATCATAATTCTTGTCCAATGAAGAATGTATTCATGGATCTTAAATTTTGGGCTCTAAGCCCAAAATATTACTGAGTTGACCTAAAAGAAAAGTGTGCATCAGTAATGGTTGCCATGCGTTTAAAGGAGGAAGGAAGATTATTTGCTTCTCTTTCTCTATAGTGTTAGGGTTTGGAGGGTTGCAATTTCTCTTTGTTTTTTCACTCTCACTATTTGCACCAGCTGCTGTGTAAGAGCGGCTATATAATCGCACAATTCCTTCACTGTTTCATTTTGGTAAATCACGAAGCTGTAAAGTTTCGTGCGATACGGTATGATACTTTGCGACTTGTAATTATTGAATATTTATATTTTGAATTTTGCAGTTTGAGTTATGTTTTGGTTTTTCTCTGAATGGGTATGTGGAAGTTTTAGGAAAATTAGAATAATTCCTCTTCATCTCTCCCATTTTTAATCTGAATATAAGTGAAGCATGTCATTTTTAATGAAGCCAATTATAATTTGTTTTTCATTATTATTTTTCCCTCTACAAACAGTGTCTTAGCCAGCAGTACTGCTCCTCCTCGTCGTTTGACCACCGGCTAATGGCTGTCTGCCTCTTCCTCCGCATTCTGTAGCCGTTTCCCTGTAAAGCAGCACCCAACTTCCAAGAAGCCCCAACTCAAATCTGTAGGTTTTCTTCCTCTATTTTTGAATTTGCTTTATTAAGTAAATCAAATTGAATAAGGTTGAGCTAGAACTACTCAGATCTCTTGTTTTGGTAAATGAATTAAATGATAAATGTTGGTCTTCCTTTTGTCTGTATTGATTCTGCATTACCCAAATAGATTTTTTTTTTGTTCATGTTTAGTTTTTTAAAATCTTATAGCCATATACGGTATGAAATAAATTTTAGTTAGATTTATTTATTTTGCCTATCCATACTTCATACGGTTGTAGATGTTGAAGAATTCTATGATCAATGTGATCTTGTTTAGCTACACTTTCCTTAGTCCTCCATCGTTGTGTTATTTTTCTGCATTCTTCAATGTGTTGCTGATATTTTTTAAGGCATAGCATGTGAAGTCTTTGTGTGCAGCATCAATTGCATTTTTAAACAATAAATGGGGCTTTTAACTTGTTGCTGCTAGGTCTGCTATTTTGGTTCTTAAAATTTTTCAATTTTAACCAATCATATTTGTTTGGTGTTTTACGGAGAAACCGAACATTGCGTTTCTCACATTTACGGAGGGACCGAATGTTACATTTGGCAATTGGATGTGTCGTGGGGATTAATCCCATTGCAAATATTATATTAAGGAGGACACTCCTCTTTCTTATCTTTGAATGAAAATTTCCATTTTTATTAAGTAGGAAAAAGAAAAAAAAAAGACAATTTTTCGCACCAAAAAGAACATTAAATCAATTCTGTAGGAAGGCGATCTTCTCCAGTTCACAACAATATGATTGCCCTGTTTTAATTAAGTTTTGCTCCCTTGTTTCAACATTAGCCTTTTTTTTCCCTCTTCTAAAACTACCTGCTAATTTTATTAATTGATTTTAAAATTTATGGCCCATTTAATTGTGCAAAAATTATAAAGATTTTTTTTACATAATCATGTATAATATTTATTATATCATTATAATTATTATTTATCATTACTTAATAATACTTATTATTTTGAATTCAAATTAAAATAAAAATATAAAAGTTTTAATATATCTGTAAAATCTCTTTTTTATATTTTTCTTTTTATTTTATATATCAAAAAAACTGTTAATTCATAAATGTTGTATTGCCCCAAAGCAAACCCAATATAGATTTGAATAAATTTAGAGAGACGTAGATGGGTACATATCAACAAAAATGGTGAGGCAGTAATTGATAGATATTTACCTAATTAAAGAATACTTCCATATATGACATGAACTTAATAATTGTAAATAGTTAAGATAATGACTGTGTGGTATTTATCTGGAGTAATAAAAATTGTAGTCAAGATTGAAGTGCATCACGGATAAGGAAGGATTTTTGTGCATAATTCTGGATGAATGAGACATAGTAACTAATGACAACGGAAAAAAGTGTGAAATGCTCTTATCATCGTGGCTACTCAATAATATTTATTCTTTTTATTATTTTCTTAAAATAGAAACATAAATGGCACTTTTTATTTTACTTTTTTTTTCATTTTATTCTCTCAATCTCCTTTTTCCTATACCAAAAACAAAATAATTTAATTATTTTAGATTTTAAAAGATGCAAAGATGGATTTTACTACTGTACCACTATAATGAAAATAATGATTGAAAAAAATGGTGAACTGCCAATTTTATTTTCTCATATGCTACATCCTTTTTTTTCTAAAGGATGCATCCTATGTTACTATATTTTTCTTTTTAGGTTAGGACGCATCTTATTTAATTTATTGTTTTTAAAAAGGGGCACGTTAGTTATAATGTTACTATTTTGTAATTAATACTTTGATTTATTACAATATAAATACAATTATACAATATATATATACACACACCTATAGTCATAGAGTGTTTTAGATAGCTATTTCATATCATATCCACCTTAATGATGAAATTATAATTGTTACTAAATTTTTAGTCACAATTTTTAATATATTTTTATGTCAAATAAGTCTCTGGGGGTTTATATTTGATTTTTTTGCCATTTCAACCCATAAATTTTATAGACATATTTGTTTTAATTCACAAAATCATCATCTAAGACCCAAATGCATTGAGTTATATATTTCATTTTGGCCTCTTTGGACATAATAAGGACCAAATTTCATAAATTCATATTTGCACAATAAGTAACGCAGGTGTATTACGCGTATTATCCTAGTTGTCATTAAAAGGCTAATTGGTTAGCTGTAATCAAGGTTAAGGCTTGTAGCATAATTGATGCTCTTATATCTGAAACAAACATAGGGGCATTTCAAGTGGATGGATTAGAAGTTATACCACCTACAATTGTCCCGAATGATAAATTTCATAACCTAAGAGACATTGAAGGTTCTTATGAAGAAATAGATATGTCAACTGCTAACATAATTTGTGATGAAAAAGAAGAAGAAGAAGATGTTGATGATGACGACGATGATGATAATGATAATAATACATAAATTAGGGTTAGGTTTGATTTAATTGAGTTTATTTTTTTAAATAATATATTTTCATTTTTTGAGTGTGAATTTATGTAATTATGTCTTTTTCTTTTTTTAATAATATATTTTCATTTTTTGAGTGTGATTTTATTTAATTATGTCTTGTTCTTTTTTTAATAATATATTTTAATTTTTTAAGTGTAAATTTATTTTGTTTATATTTTTTATTTAATTTTTGGTCAACTTATATTGCCTCAAGATTTGTCGTTACATATGTAGATGTCAGGTCGTGGCTCTAGGCGAGGTCGTGCCTGATGGAGTACTTCTGCACCACCACCTTTGCACCCTCAACCACCTCCTGATCCTCCAATTTCAGCACCTGCATCAGTTTCTATAACGCCAGCTGCATCCATTGCACCTACATCAGCTCCAATTATGCCTGAATCATCTAGGAGACCTGCAGCATCACCTATATCATCTTCTCCAGTACCATCTCTTGGCTCTCAACACTCACATCCCACTCCTCAAGGTCCTTCTGCTAGTTCTACATCAATGCCAATTATCGAACCTTTTAGCCATGACCCCACAGATGGTCGTATATGGTTGTATCCTGACAAGCATACGTAAGTCATTAAATTTATATTATTTTATTTGTTATTTAGTTAACAACTTAGTGCCATTATAACATTTTCAATCATTGTTGTTAAATGATTAGGTTTAATCCTATTGTTACTATTGTCCGTGATATTCTCCCTGTAATCCAAGCAAAATTTGAACATACATGTTACAATTGGAAAGTAACACCTCGTGAGGTCAAACAACTATGGTTTGATGAATGGGCAATATGTATCTTATCTCATCTTTATATATGTATCATGTGTTGATATTCTTTTTTTCTTATTTTGTCTCATTTTTATTTTTTCTACTGTTTATGTAGAAAAGTATAAATGGCTGCCACAATATGACCAAATTATTAAACGCAATTGGAATAAAAAGTGTAGGGATGTCTTGCGAAATGCAATGCACAGAGTTCGGTTAAACTTAGAAAAAGGGATCACACCTACTTGGATCCCAGACAATGTAATGGTTCAACTAAAAGACTATTGGCAGTCAGATGAATATAAGGCCATATGCTAGACAGCTAAAAATAACTAAGCATCTATCACAGGGGGCATGCAACATAAAGGGGCAGCATTCCTTCAACTGAGCATAAGAGGAGGCTGGTAAATATTTAAATTCAAATGTAATCCTTGTTTATTTAATATATGAGATAGCTAATATCAATAAATAATTACAGACTTTACAACTTGAAAGGCCACCTACAATGTTTGAATTGTTTAAGCACATGCATTATGATGAGGCAACTGGCCAATTTGTAGACCACAGGACAGTTGAAGTTTATGTATGTATATATATTTCTTTTTTTCTCTTACTGGGATTGTGCTGATGGCCAGAGGTCTAACTAGTTATAGTGTAAGACTTGATTTTTTATTTTTATTGTAATTGGATTTGTGCTAATGACTAGAGACTTGAATAGCTATAGTGTAAGTCTTGATTTTTAGTTTTTATTGTCATTGGACTTGTGCTGACGGTCGGAGGCCTGACTAGCTATAATGTGTATCTTGTCTTTTTTGTTTTAATTATTACTGGACTTGTGCTGACGGCCAGAGGCCTGATTAGTTATAGTGTGAGTCTTTATTTTTTGTTTTGGTTGTCATTGGACTTGTGTTGACAGTTGGAGGCTTGACTAGTTGTAGTATGAATCTTCATTTCTTATTTTAATTGTCAATAAACTTGTGCTGACAGCCAGATGCCTGACTAGCTGTAGAATGCGTCTTTATTTTTTATTTTGATTATCATTATACTTGTACCAACGATTGAAGGCCTGACTAGTTATAGTATAAATTTTTTTTTATCTTAATTATCACTGGACTTGTGCTAGGTTTGATTAGTTATAGTGTGAGACTTCATTTTTAATTTAGTCATTAGGATTGTGTGATATTTTATTTAATATTTTTTACTATGTTAATTGCTGTGTGGCTATCAAAATGACATATTCTTTCTACATACCTAATTGTGTAATTTCAATATGTGATGGCTTTAATTGTAATAATTGAATATATTTATAGTTTCACGATACTTATTTCTTATTATATGATCACACTTCATGTTAGTACTTTATGATAGAAAAGATGCTTAAACTTGTGCATACTTTAGTTTTAGACGCACTGTCATTGTTTTTCTTTATTTCATTTAACAAGCTGATTATTTAAGGCTTAAGAATGCTAGAGCTTCAACTCAGGACTCAACAGGCGTAACATCAAATGATGTAGAAGATGATGATGAAGTCACCTTATGGTTAGAAGCTATTGGTGATAAAAATAAGAAGGGTTGCATTTTTGGGGTAGGATCTTAGGCTCAAGATATTGATGCTATCTGTTCTCGTGGAACCTCTTCTTCCATTCATAACTTCGGACTTCATTCGGATTTTGAAGAGGAATTGAACACAGAGACAACACTTTTGAGACAGGAGAACCAAGAGCTTAGAGAGCATAATCAACGTATAACAGAACAAAATCAACGTATAACAGAGCAGAATCAACAAATCTTGTCTCTACTAGACCAGCATCAGCAAACACTTAATAGATTACAAGAACTTGAATCGCGGTTATCTCATGCCCCATCAGATCTTGATGATTGTCCTCCATCATAAAAATGATTTTATTTCCTTTCCCCTTATTTTAAAATATATGCTTTGTTGAAGATTGTTATAATTTGCTTTAGAATGGTTATCATTTAATTGAGAATCATTTTAATATATTTATTACTTTTTTGTTGCATATTATTATGTTATTATACTTTACTGGATAGGGAGAAAAACTTAAACTTAAAATTTTATTATTTAATAATAATGTTATTTTTAATTTACCTTACTTTATTATGCTTTTATTGTATTTTATTGGCTAGGTAATAAAATAATATTGAGGTTAAATTCAAAAAAAATATTTAATAATGAAATAAATTACATTAGCGACGAAATATTCTATCACAAATTTGTCACTGATTAGTGATGGAATATCTGTCACAAATCCATCGCTGATTAGTGACGAAATATCCGTCACAAATCCGTTACTGATTAGCTACAGAATATTCCGTCGCTAATTAAGGACGGACTATTCCGTCGCAAATCCTTCGCTAATTAGTGATGGAATATTTTATCACAAATCCATCACTATTTAGTGACAGAATAATCCATCTCTAATTCATGACTAATCATTGACGAAATATTTTGTTTGAATTCCGTCACTAATTAGCGACAGAAAATTCCGTCACTAATCCATCACAAACTTGGAATATGTTATCCTAATAATTAGTGATAGAATTCTTTTTTGCGACAGAATATTCCATCACTAATTAGCAACAGAATTTCAAATTCCGTCACTAATGAATTAATGACGATGAAATTAGCGACAGAAAAAATCCGTCATTAATTCCGTCGCTAATTCGTTTGCGATGGAATTATCCACATTTAGCAACAGAAAATTCCGTCGCTAATTTTTGTTTTTCTTGTAGTGAGGAAGCTCAGAATCCACTGGTGATGTCTTTATATCAAAGCAACCTAATGTAACTAAGAATGTGCTTGAGTTGTAACCAGATCATAATCACGAGGAACATGTCTTAAAGCCAGCGGTTGTCCCACAAGTTGACTTGGGCGCAGTCAAAGAACACGTACTACTCCAAAACATTTTGATAACTATGAGACAACACTGCCACCCTCCATCATACTGCCACGTGTCACCTCCTCTCCATCAGGTAACTCTGTTGTATATCCTTTATCCCATTATCTCTCAAATCATGGTTTCTCTTGTTCACACAAGGCTTTATTAGCGGCCATCACCACTCATAATGAGCCAAGGACATTTGCACAAGCAACAAAACATGAACACTGGAGAGATGCTATGAAGAAGGAGATCAAAGCACTTGAGAAGAATGAAACATGGACCTTAGCACATTTACCACCTAGAAAGAAAGCCGTTGACTCAAAATAGGTTTACAAAGTAAAATTCAAGCCAAATGGCAATGTAGAATGCTACAAAGCCAAACTCATTACAAGAGGTTTTACCTAAATTGAAGGTGAGAATTTTCATGAAACTTTTGCACCACTTGCCAAACTTGTAACTATTTGGGCATTGCTAGTTGTGGCTACCAAATAGGGTTGGCATGTGCATCAACTAAATGTTAATAATGCCTTCCTTCATAGTGATCTTGAGGAAGAGGTTTATATGAAAATACCACAAGGTTTTGTGAAGTTCAATGAAACATGAGTTTGTAAGTTAAGAAAGTCTCTCTATGGACTAAAGTAGGCCTTTTGGAATTGGTATAAAAAATTCACAGATGCTTTAAAGCAGATTGGGTTTAGACAATCCAGGGCCAATCATTCATTGTTCATTTCAGAAGACGGTGACTCATTCGTGATAGCATTGATTTATGTTGATGATGTTTTTTTTGCAAGAAATGATGAATGCAAGATAACCACAGTAAAGTCACATCCCATACATTTTCCAAAAGTATCTCTTTTCTATCAATTCGACCATCTTTGATTTATTTAGCTCTCGCATGATTTATTTTTCTCTAAATCGTGTTGGCTATATGATTTTATTGAAGGGAAATATAAATATTAAAGTTGTGCAGTTTGGCTTGCTTTGATAAATGTGATGTGCTACTTATAGCTAATCTTTTTGTTTTCATGGTTATGAATAATTTAAAGCGTTTATGTTTGCAAAATTTCTAGTGTAAATAATGTCTTCTACTATTTGGTGGTTGCCCTAGTTATCTTCTTCAATATTGGACCTACTTTGATGCTTTTTGAACGTGCAATTATAGAAGCCAAAAAAGTTGGTGTTGTGTCTAATTTCTTTTATGTTTCATTTTACAATGAAGCTTGTTCTTGCTTACTCACAGTGTTAATCTTTCATGTGATGAATGTGCTACGAAGCTTGTATCTACCAAATCTTGGAATAAATCAATGTGGTTCTTGCTTATTTGACCTCTATTATTGAGCTATATTCATTTTTTTTCTCTTAGGGAATCAAAACTCAGGAGAAATACACACTTAAATAGAAGAAATGGGAATAATAGTATAGATTGCTAGTTAAAATGATAATATTGTAAACAAGTGAGTAACTCACTCTTGAATGTCCCTTTTTTCAAATATTTGTTTGATTGTTAGAATAGTTTTTATAAAAATAAAAATGGGATGAGCTTTGATTGTTATTAACATATTTGGTATGACATGAAAAGAAATTGAAATGTCATGTCACTTTTGTATTTGATTAAATAAAACAATGCAAAAACTAAGTAGATGACCATAATATTCTTTTGTTGTTTACTTTCAAAAAAATGTTTTAGTTACCAATAAAATTGCCAATAATAGGAAAAAGTATAGAAATATTTATTTTTACTTTTTTATTCAAAAAATGTTGTTGTCTTTGTGCTTTGGATATCCACTTTCTACATTAATCTTTATAATGTAACATAAAAATATCAAAATTTAAGTTGCCATTAGATAGAAAAGAATATTAAAATATTTAATTTTTTTTGTTTGTTAAAAATAATTTTTCCTACCATTAAAAAAAATTAAAGATACTTAAAAGGCAAGAGCAATTCAGTTATTCACTCTATTATTCCCCCAAAGTAATCAACTATACCAAATATCTAAAGCAATCCACATTTCCAAGTGTGCAGTGATTATTAGCAATGGGCTTTCCATTCCCAAATTCAAAATTGCCAACCAAACAAGCTTTTATGGAGTGTATAAATTTTTGCTACCAACCAAATGATTGAATAATTTAATCTCTGGTACTAGCTACTTAAATGTGGTGTGACATTTAGACTCTTCAGAATATGAGAGGTTGGCCTAAGATAAAAGTTGCTTGCAAATTCTCCTGCTGTGATCATGAGTACCACAAGAAGCACATTTAAACTTGTGTTTGTTCGTCTAACCTTATTAGGCCTAGGGGCTCATCAGGTTTTCAACTTCTTAATTTCTTTGGTCTTTAAGTCTGTCATCGAATTTCAGAAATTCCCCTGGCTCTCTACCTATTTTGCCCCACATGTTTCCTCCATTTGTTGTTTGAACGATGGGAGAATAACATTTTGCATAAAGCTGAGGCCTCAAGTACTCATGCACATAATCATGTGGGCCTTTCTTCTTCGCATATTTGCAGCCAATAGCATGCTAGCAAGGTGATAATTTAACAACATTTTCCACATACTCTAATAATTTTGTAACGTACACAATGCTACCAATGAACCTTCAAGCACATACTTGTGCAGTAATCCAGTCAATCCCACCATCAACATTATGGCTACTTCTTCTTAATCGAAGAAATCATTATTAGAATCATAAAAATAAATCCAGTTTCTTCTTCTTAGCATAAGTCATCAAAGAAAATTGAGAAGACTAGTTGAGAAAGCTCTTGCTTGGTCCACGAAGATGAAAAGCAAGTCCGCCCTTAAGTTGCATCCAATATCAAAATAACATTGCACGAGTCAAGAAAGCTCTAGCCCCATCCTCAAATATGCATTTCAATGTTGTAAGAGTGAGTTTTTTGCTTTTGCGCTTTAATGTTGCAGTTCGAAGCCCCCTGCGCCTTAGCCAAAGAAGAAAAACACAAGGCACAGGGACTTCTCATTCATACACTGCATTTAATTAGGGATGTGGCATCTCAGCCACCTCAATTGGCTTACGTGGCAGACAACTCAGCATCTGTTAGTCACATCAGATGACATTTCACACCGCTATGTCATGTAGGCATCATATGTGCTAGCTTTTAACAATAGAAAATTATTGGAATTAATTTTGAAATGATTAAAAATTATAAGGATAGATATGAAAAAATAAAATTATGGAAACTAAATTAAAAATTAAGGTAAATTTTAGGGATTAAATGATTAAGTTTTCCTAAATATAAAATACAAATTTATATATAACTATTTATAAGAAATGTTAATATTGTATATCTTACTTTTATTAAATATATGCAATAATTTTTGGGCTTTGCTAAAGTTTACATTTTTTAACCCAAAAAAAAAAAAAGGAAGAGAAAAAGCAAACTTGAATCCTTTTTAGTGGGAACAGAACACTCTTCTAAAACGTGATTAGATAATGGAGTCAAGAAAAAGAAAAATTAAGGTTGGTATTCCTGGAGTGAGGTCGAGTTAACGCATTTTAAAGAAAAGTAAATAAGAAGTATCAAATCAATTCACCTTATTGAGGGAGGAAATGCTAGAAGATACGATAAAAAATTAAATGATGATAATAATAGATCTTAACAAGAAAATTTGCCTCCTCTTCTAATCTACGCAAAATTACAGAAAAAGAGAATAGAGATACCAGAGCCAAGTGCGCTGGTAGTAGCTAAAACCAAAGCAAGAGTCGACAGAAGCAGCGAGAGTGAGAGATTCACGATTAGCTATATGTAATTCTATCACTACATGGTATATCAAAATCACATCCTTTGCACATTGATAACAATAGGTATTGAGGGGAACTTTACTTTTTGGTGATAGAAAAAGAAATAGAAAGGCAAATGAAATGTAATAGAAAAAATTATATTTAGTGAGAATGAAAAGAGAAAAATAATATGCTTATATTTGATTGTTTAGTTGGATGAAAATATAATAAAATAAAAATAAAAATAAAATAAAATGACAAAGATACCTTTATCCACGTTATTAATAACACAGCTCTCTGTATATAAATATAATAAATATATTTTAATTATATATATATTATATTGTACATATAATAATTTTATAAATAGATTTTAATATATAGTATTATTTTTGTATATTATATATAAAAAATAAATGCTTTCATTATATATATAATAAAAATAATAATTTATTTTAAAATTTTATATATACTATTTTGATATCTATATATATTAACTTATTTAAATATAATATATAAATATAATAAATACATAAAATATATATTATAATATATATTAGTGTATAAATAATATATATTAAAATATAATTAAGATATATATATATAGGGGGTAACCCCCCCCCAACACACACACACACACACACACATATATATATATATATATATATATAACTAATAGGTAGTTGAAATTGATTTGTCTGTCAATTGGTTGAACTTAAATTTTGTTTTTTTTTAATGTATGTAATTTTTAATTTTAATAATGAAAATATTTTATTGTTTTTATAAATATAATAATTATAAATTATTTTTACAAAATAAGATTTTAATATTTTTATTTTTATTATATTTTTAAAAATTAATATTATTTATTTTTTAGTTTATATAATAAATAATAAAATATAAATAAATATAATATAGATATATATAAAATATTAATTTATATATATATATATATATATTATGTCTATATAATGCAATGTAACTCTGACTCAATGTCAATCGGATCAACAATTTCGTCTGATATACAGTCAATTCCTTTTTAAAAAATTTATATAATTTATTATTTTTAATATTAAATATTATTATTTTTTATTTTTGTAATTAATTAAAAATTATGAAAACAATTTTTTGATTTTGTAATTAGTTAAAAATAATAATATATTTCCATTTAAAAAATTTTATGAAAAGTTAAAAAGTAAATATATTTTCATTTGAAAAATGGACATAAAAAAAGTAAAGAAAATGCATATAATCTATATTTTTTGCATCAATTTTGATTTCCAGTGATGCACATGTACCTAATATATTTTGTCAACAGATTCCTTTTTCTTTCTAGTTTCCTTTGTAATACCAAACAAGTCCTTAAGTATTGGGATTCTTTGCACATTGGACCTTTATGCATCCAAAAAGTACAAAGGATTTGAATTGTTTGTAGGATATTTAGATTTGATTTGAATTTTTTTTATTTTGAAGAATATTAAATACGGAATAAAAATAATTTTTTAATTATTAATTTTTAAAAAACTATGATTGATATTAACAGAATAAAATATATATAATTTAAATTATCCAAATATAATTTGGACAACTTAAAAATGATGCATATCCTGTGCACATCCGAAATGGAGCCTGTAAAAAGTAAGTAGAAGTCTTTAGAACAAAAGAAGTCTTTGAATTGCCTGTTGACAGAGAGAAGATAATAACAAAAAGAGTTGGTAGGAATTGCTAAGAAAGAATTGGAGGGGTTTAAGGAAAAACCAAAAAAAAAAACAGATTGGGTCCAGTTAGGTGTAGTCTGCTTCCTTTTTTGGGGCCAAACCCAAAAGTAAATAAAAAACAATGGACCTAGGCCCAATATTTGTGTAACTTTTTTATGGGCTAACAAATCTAATACGTAATTAGATCTAGTCATAAACATGGACATGAGAATGAAAAGATTATTGTTGATTAATATATATATATATATCTTCGGGACTTGCAGATGATTAAGTGCTTTTTAATCTTTGTCATGATAGGGTAATTACGTATTAATTATTGCATCTACTAAGGGGAAGAAAAATAATATGAGGGTGTGTGCTCATGCAGCCAACTCAGACTTTCAAATAATGTTTACCCAAAAAATGAATTGTGATAAGTTGGGAAGTGGAATCAACCTCATTTTTGCTGAGCCAAGATCTATAAAGAAAATAACGTCTAGCAACATTAATATCGGGATTTTAACTGTTAAATAAATTGTTTATGATAAATTGCTTTTTGTCTTTTTATATGTTTAATAAAATGATTAATTTTTTTGGCCAAAAAAAAAAGTGGTGTCTCAATTGTGATATGTATGTATGTATAACGAACAGGATGAAGATATATAGAACCAAGTGTCAGCATCTTAACTGGTAGGGGCAGTTGCCTTTCAAATAATTTAAGAATGCTAATTAGTTGATAATGCATATAGCACCACCATTGTTTTTCTCCACCATGATTGAATAAACATATAATGTGTCCTATACGTCTGGATCACATCCCACACATTTTCCAAAGGTAGAACTGTTCTGTCAATTCGACCGTCTTTGATTTATTTAGCTGTCTCATGATTTATTTTTTTCTAAATCATGTTGGCAATCTGATTTTATTGAGGGGAAATATAAATAATTAAAGTTGTGCGGTTTGGTTTGCTTTGATAAACATGATGTGCTACTTATAGCTGACCCTGCAAATCACGTAACAGATTTATGTGGCTTTCATCCTTCGCACCTGTCTAATTTGCCTACTATCTACATTTCTATTCTTGTTCTTTTTGTAAACTTCTAATTTTAAATTGTATGATAAGGCTTCTCAAAGCTTTGTAAACATTATTTAACTCTAAAAGATAAATAATAAGATTCTATTGATTATTTAATTTTTAGATGATCAATTTTAGTTCTTCAAATAAAAAAAAAAATCCCCTGTGAAGTAATATATATATAATATGTATGTATGTATGTATTGTATTTGGTTCTCTAGATAAGTATTATTTATTTGGATTATTAAAAGCGACAGCTAACTTAACTGATATATTTCTTCATAGTTGGTACAATGATGGCTTTAAATCCCCCATTGATCAGGGTCGAAAAGATTTCAGATCATGCAACTCACACTATATATTATATAATTAAAATATAAAAAAATAATGAAAAACAGATTAAGCCAAGACTCTCTGATCATTTTGTGTACACTGCAACAATGTTTGATTTTTTTCGACCAATTTTTCCAACTAAATTCCGTTCTAATATGATAAATTTTATTTTAACATTTATATGATTTCCAATTAACTTTCAGTTAAAAAAAAATCATTCACTTAACGGTGAAAATAAAAAAAACCTACGGCAAAATCTAACAGATAACTGCATAGAACAGAGTTTGCCAATTATTTTATCTGCCAAGTTTTTTTTATTCATTTTTACTATCTTTTTCAACTTTTAAAAAATTAAAGATTGTTTACTCAATTAAAAAATATATATTTAAAAATTTTTAGAATTATAATATTATAATATTACATAATAATAAAAAATAATAAAAA
Source organism: Erythrophleum ivorense (assembly GCA_026724425.1). NCBI lineage: Eukaryota > Viridiplantae > Streptophyta > Magnoliopsida > Fabales > Fabaceae > Erythrophleum > Erythrophleum ivorense. The sequence goes on from JAIUCV010000005.1 coordinate 45,105,943, forward strand.
CACAAATACTAAATATTATATGTAAAAGCATAGTTAGATATATAAATATAATTAATTCATAAATATATAAAATATAATAATTTATAACGTATTACCAACTAAAAGTGGATAATACAATGATAATTAGATATATTATTATTAGATATATTGTAATATGATAGAATCATGGCCAACCAGTGTTCGATCATTATTTTATCGGAGCACATTCTGATAGAAAAATGGTCACATGTGTATCTAATCATTTTTTAGTCAAAAGCTTTAATATTTGTTATTAAACTTTTTTTTTTGCACAAATTTAGACATGCTAAATTCATATCTTTACATAAACTAATTTTTTTGTCTTGAATCATTTTTTATTTTCATTTTGGTTCTCGTTCAAAACTCTTTTTCTTATCTTCAAATTTTCTTCTTCTTCTTTTTCTTCTGGATTTATGGTAAAATTTTATTTTCGTTCTTCTTGGTTTTCTACTTCTATAGTTCAACTCTCTCATTCAAGTGAAGCTCAACTCTGTTAACCTGTTGTTCATCTTTCATTTTTCTTTTGTTTAATTATTGCAAGTGAAAATAATTTATAGGTTTTAATTCGATTGTAATTTTAAGAGTTTTTCCTTTCAAATTTTCTATTGTTATTTTATTTACTTATTTAGTTGGAAACTCGTTTGATCATTTATGTATTTGATTTTTTTTCCTTTTCTTCTTTCATTTCCTTTACAAATATAGATGAAAAAATTTATTTGAGGTTTGATGCAGATCAACTAAAAAGATGAAAATTTAATTGAATGAAAGAAGGAGAAGAACACGATGAAAAAAAATATAAAGAAGAATAAGAAACCCAGAATAGATAAGAACAAAAGACTCAAATAAACCCCGAAAGAAAAAAAATAAAAATATTATTTAAATTTAAAAAATATGTACATTTATTAAAAAAGATATTTAAAAATGTTAAACAGAATAAAAAATATATTATTTTCAAATGAACTTTGGTGATAGAATCCAAATTTAATCAAAAATTAAAAAGTTGCAAAATTACAAAGAGTCGTAGAGAGGTATTATACTACAATGTTAGCTGATTAAAGTTTAATCAAAACTTAAAATATGGACAATAAAAAAAACTAGTTGTTTATTCTACTAAAAATTTATTCAAAAACATATAATTTTTTACTAAAATTAATATTTTTCTAACTAAATATTCGGTCAACATTAATAATTTTTATTGTAGTGATATCTTAATTAAGAAAATGATTAACTCTCCTCAATTATTATTATTATTATTATTGCAAACATTTTGAATTCCAAGCTGCCCTACGCAAGGTCCTAGCTTCTCGTAGGGTACAGCAGCAAGGATAATGAATAAATTATTATAGCATCTCTAATTTCAAAGAAGCTGCCTAACGAGAGCTCAAATGTTTCTTTCGTTCGGCATTTTTCTTGTGGTCAAATCAACAAAGAAGAAAATGCCAAAGAACGTCTACGAGCTGACTGGCAATAAAAGGAGGACCCGAAAGAGGACGGAGTTTGCGTGTCATTTATTCCTATACAGATGCATGTAAGTCAGAAAAAGAGATATTGATTGAAATCATAATTTTTGCCAAAGAAAATTGAAGTAAATTCCTTGTAACAAAACAATATTTCATGTGTTTATAATTAATTATACTTTTATTAAAGATAAATCAAGGTTTTATTAGGATTTAAAGTTGCTTTCAACGTCAAATAGTCACTTGGGAAAGCAAATAAAAGTTTTATATTAAAAAGAGCTCAATCTGAATTTGATCTCTCTTTTTTAAATGAGTAACTTTCCTTTAACTATGACCTCAACTTCTTTAATATTATGCGATGAGTGTGAAACAAAGGGGTTGTCTGTTTACTCTAATATATGGCATGCGTATAATAGATGAGTGGGTTGTCGTCTCCCTTCAATAATTAAGGCAAGTTTTCTTTTTTAGTTGATATTGTGAAGGCTGATTGTTTTGACAATTAAAATGATGCATAAGGAAACTTTGGGTTACGTATAGTCTAGCAGACAATCTACAAGTGTAATATTGGAGTTTGGTATGGTTTTAGACAACCTATAATTTATTAGGGTCTATTGAATTCATATATATATATATATATAGAGAGAGAGAGAGAGAGAGAGAGAGAGAGAGTGAGAGAGAGAGTTCATGATAAAAACAACTAATATTGTACACACATAGATAGCAAGCTTTTATATACTTAATAGAATATAAAACTAACAATTGTTAACCCTTCTCTTTTTTTTTGGTTAATTTTTACTTTAATTAAAATTTAAATTTGGATCATTCAGTTAACACATTAACCTTGTATGTTAGCTTATAAACCTAAGACTAAGGCATTAACTTAGGCTTTGTGTGCGGTGAATACATTTTTTTACATAATTTATGCAATAATTATTGTATCTTAATTTTTTTTATTTCATCTATTAAATTACTATTTTAATTATCAAATTATTTTTTAAAAAATAAAAAATAAAAAAATTATTTTCTATTTTATTTACTCATATTTTAATATTACCTTCTTCTTTATATTACTCAATCAAATACACCCTTAACAATAAAAGATGAATAAGTGATTGTACAGTGTATTGAAACAAGTTTAAACTTTTATTTTTTTTTCAATTTTTTTATTCAAGTTGTGTAAGAAATTATTGTATAAATTTTCAGTTGCAGAATGGATAACTTGTGTTTAATCAGACCGAAAAAATTAATTTGTTGAATCCCACAATCTGGCTTGGATACCATTTTATGGCAATGCAGAAAAAACATTAATTATTAAGACTTTGTGTTTCTATTATTCTGACTCAAAAATTACCTAAAATTATATATTAAATAAAATCCCTAGCTAAAAAATATCCTTAAAATATAAGAGTCAGTATATGATTATAGTTGACTTCCTTTGTCCTATATCATAGCAGCCTTATGACGTAAAAGAAAAAGTAATAATAATTTGACACTTCTTTACACATTTTTTATTAATAAATTTAATATAAGAATAATAAATTTTTTATAATAAAATATATTAACATGATGTATAAGTAATGTAAATCTAACATTACACCTCCAATAAAATTGACAACTGATATCCATCTATTTTTCATTCAAACCCACAGAATTTGAGAGGCCACCTTTTGCCAAATCCACCAGTTTTCTCATTTTTCATATATTAGATGTTTGTCCTTTTGTATTTTAAGTTATCCATTTGGATTGTTCATGTAATATGGAGCTTCTCGCAATACAAAAGTTCCTATGAGTACTCTTAACAATGGGCTTGTAAATTATTACAATTTTAATGTACCTCAGTTGTCAATCCGTTTGCGCACTATATGTATAGTGAGAACGATCCCCTTTATGGGGGTTAGTATAATTTACTCTTATAAATCTGTATAGTGATTGTCACGATAACCGCGATAACCAAAGTAGAAAAGACTCCACAAACAGGGATTTGACGGTACACGCTAATTATATATTAATTTAATATTGGCGTATCTATTTAATATTATCATCATTTTATAGGGGAAAAGGCGAAATTATACTTAATTTCACTTGATGCATAAAAAATTAAGTGTAAAAATAAAAAAATTATTTTAATATTTTAATTTTAATAATTAATGAATAATTCTAAATAATAATTACAAAAATAAAATAAACATTATATGTAAATTTTTCTTTCCCTCATACTTTCTTTAATCATATCAAACGAGGTCTTATTTATCTTAATTTTCATCCCAAATGTTTCCTGTTGACCTATAAGAAGAGCAAAGGTTCAAAGAGTTTGAATTCTCTGGGGCTCAAACTCTTTATAGATAGAGGATCATGCTTCAAAATTTGTGCACAATTAAAATATTACTTATTATAAATCTTGAGATTATTCAATAATTAATAGTTGGAACTTTCTGTAAAATTATTCATATAAAACTCATAAATGATCCCATGATATATTAATTGCATTAAATGTAATATCTCTTCTACCATCTAAATCAAACATTAAATTGAATTGAATTGAATATTGCATTGTACATATCTCCCGTTATTTGAATGCAATGACTATAAGTGACACTTTTTTTGAACACAGAGAGTTTTGATAATTGTGGGTTGAATTTTCCTTCTCCAACTCACCCAATTTCCATCTCCATTATCAGCAATTTCAAACCATTTTTTTACATAATTTGTTAAAAGGAAATTAGGCATGTGTAATATAGATGTGTTCAACTCATATAACATTTGACTTAGATAATAAGGGATGAGGGTTATTGCATGCTTCAGACTAATAAATTAGAGATCAATTGTGATTTTTTGTAGTTCATAAGAACATTATAATTGGAGGCAAAAATCAAATAAAGGGAACTAACTTTGAACTTTTTTAAAAAAAATGGATTATAATATATAAAGCCATTTAAAAACATCAAGAAACATTAATTCATGGAGTTAGGAAATTAATGGAGTTACTAGCGAAGTTAATTTCGATCAAGTAAGACGGATTTACCGGTGAAAATAATAGAGTCAGGAAAAAAATAATATTAAATATTTCAAAAATATCAAAAACAATATCAGAACAAATTAGACTTTCAGAGTGAAATAATAAATTGGGTAAAATTTTGGCAACGAAAAATGTATTTAACCCAATAAATTATAATGAGGACGGCTTTCCTGCTTCCTTGCACTGTCATATAATGACAAGCGAATCGATGATTAGTATTCCTGTCTCCGTGTTAGTTGGTCAAATCACTTAGCTGTATTCGATCGCGTTGAAGATCTTTATTCAATAAATCCAGGTTGGCGATTCTCCATTCATTGAACTGGTCTTTAATGTCCTATATATGGACAAGTCAAAATAATCAAATTTCTCCGTTCAATTGGAAATTAAACAAAAGGAGAAAAAAATATATTAATAATTAACTCAAGCACGTTTACCATGCAGGAACCATCACAATTCCACTCACCCTCTTTTTTTCTCTCTCTGTACTTTGGCTTGAAGGGATCATTACACTTAGGCTGGCACATTTTAGCTCACCATGGATGCATATAACTTTAAACACTCTTCAGCAAATACACTAATTAAGAATATCTATACACAGTCATCCATTTCCATGCTAAAGTTACGCCCCCTTGGCCTTGTGATGTAAAGGAGGTGAGTTTGACCCACTTTTTCTTCCACTCTGTGACTGCAGTGGTGATGTGGGCGATCTTAGAGGGTGCCTGTGGTGACGGCGATGACCATTTTCCTTCTTTCTCTCTCTTGGTGCTTCACATTCCTTTGAGTCATGGTCATCAGCTGGAACAGTGTACACAAAGGGTGCGATTGGGATATCATCGAAGTCCTGGAGTGGCTCGAGGGTCTTAACCACTGTCGTCATGGTTGGTCTGTTCCTCGGCCTGTGGCTCAGGCATTGGTAAGCCAATGCTGCAGCCTTTCTTGCGCCCATCTCCGAGTATTGGCCTTCAAGCCTTGGGTCCATTAGCCTGCCTAGCTTCCTTGGCTCGTTCAACATTGGCCTTGCCCATTCTACTAAGTTCTGCTCTCTCTGAGGGCGTCCTTTGTCCACTGATCTCCTTCCTGTCAGCAGCTCCAACAGCACCACCCCGAAGCTGTACACATCACTCTTTGCTGTCAAGTGACCTGTAATTATCACAATTCATTAAAACTGAGTTCAATTAAAATTGAACTATGCCTATCATCTATCTTCCAACACACTAGAGCCAATTAATTTTTTGGTCTCCCCACTTTCTCAATTTGGTTGGTCAAATGATTAAACATACCATTTTAATTAGTTCACTGAAAATTGTTCTATTCTAGAGTGATTTTCACATTAAGCTTGTTAATAAATAGATAACCGACTAGGCGTCAAGGCTAGACAAATTTATTAACATAGCCAATGATTATTTATGTGACCATCAAAATGTTACATTAGCATTCTTACGAGCTGTACATCTTAAGTTCTTAAGATTTTATAAAACACAGTATTTGAAGGCTAAATAAACATTTAATGGCCACATCCACTAATTCTCTAAAATCGTATTACTTGTCTCATTAACTATCTACTAACTAGTTTATAATATATATGGTGGGGACTTTCCAAAACAGAAACAATCTCTAGAAGAGTAAAATAGTATACGCAATTTTTAATACACTAAATTGAGATGAGATATAGTTGCAAGGAAACAAAAAGTCACACTTCACTGTAAAATTTAAAATGTTAACATATAACTTAAAATATTCATGGCTGATAGCTGATCAGTTTATAATTTATTGTTAGAAAAGTTGTTTTAATTAAATTACCTGTCATGACATATTCAGGGGCAGCATAGCCTTGAGTGCCCAGAACTCGGGTTGAAACGTGGGTGTCATCTCCTTCAGGGCCATCTTTTGCCAACCCAAAATCAGAGAGCTTTGCATTGCATTCCTGAAGATCAATTAATCAATTAGAACGCACATAGGCCGAGTTAAATTAATTTATGTATTGGGTAAGATATTCCAATCGATATGGAGAGACAAACTATGACACTTACCGAGTCTAATAAGATGTTCGAAGCCTTGAAATCTCTATATATGACAGGTTTCTCTGCTTCATGAAGAAAAGCTAGACCCTTTGCAGCTCCAACAGCAATTTTCATTCTTGTTGACCATGGCAATGATACTGAGTATCCTATAATAAATTATAGAAAATAACATCAACTTCAATTTTCTCTGAAGAGTAAAAGAAAAGGTAATCATGGGTATTAGAAGAAACATTTCAGATATCTTACTTCTGAATAGTTGATTCTCTAAGCTGCCTCTCGGTAAATATTCATACACCAGAAGCCTGTGTTCTTCTTCACAGCAATATCCTATCAGCTTCACAAGGTGTGAATGCCTTAGTTGCCCCAGAAAAACAACTTCCGTCTGCAACCATATAATTAAAAGAATAGGGTCAGAACTCAAAAGTTCTCACTACGAAAGCGATTTCTTAAAGAAATATTAATAATTCAATCATTGCAGCGAATAAATATTTGACACTATATTTTAAGTTTTAAAAAAAAAGAGTTAAGCTTCAAACTTAAAAATGTACTTTTGATTCTTTAATTTTATAAAATTTTATTGAATTCACATATTTAAAATTAGACAATGTTACTTTTTAAAATTTTGAAACTTCCTTATTTTACCTCCTTTTTTCGTATATTTATCTAAAATTCAATATTAAATTTAACAATTTATTAACATAAATATTATTTATTTACTTAACACTATTTATTCAAACAACATATTAAATGTCTAAATTAATAAACTGGCGAATTTGATATTAAATTTTAGATAAAAATTAGTTTATTTTAAAACAAAATTACTTGTTTTTAAAACTTAATTGAAATTTTATAAAATAAAAATATATTTAACGAGTAATTCTTAAGTGTATCAAATCCATATATATATATATATATATATATATATATGAAGCCCACGTACTGATTCAATGAATGTGAACTCTCAATTATATTAACATATATTGGACAATTTTTGGTATTTGCCGAAAAAGTAAAAAGTACGTACCAACCACTCCTTGTGGCCCTGAGAGCCATCCAAGTTCAAGAGCTTAACGGCGACGGTCTGAGCCTTGAGGCCAGGCCTGAGCTTGTCGTCGATGAAGCCCTTGTGCACAGGTCCGAACCCACCTTCTCCCAGGAAGTTACTGGAAGAGAAGCCCTGCGAGATGAGCTTGAGCTCAGCCAGCGTAAATACATGCAGATTAGATCCTGCAAGAGACACAGATATATCCTCCGACACCGATGCGCTGATCGGATTGCTCAAATCTGACACAGAAACCCAGTGATACGAACTCTGCTTCGTCGCCACCACCTTCTTCGATGGCTTGGGTGACGGACTATACTCTCCCTTGAAGCAATTCAGAAACATCGATTTGAAACTCAACTTCATGTCGTTATGTTCAGAAGAATCTTGAAATTTACAATCTCATATAATGGGGCTTGAGGAAATGGGAAATGGGTTTTAAAGGCGAGGGGTTGAGGGAGGGACTATAATATTCAAAATCTTCAACTGCTCTGGGAGAGAAAAGGTGTTGAATTTTTCCTATAGTTTCTTTCTTTGATTTGAGTGTCTAATCCTATGCACCAATTCTTCTACTCTGTGTATATATATATATATATATATAGCGGGAGAATTAGATATGGTTGTTTGGGAAAGAAGAAAAGACCAAAGATTTTGATGTGAGATTTGTTTAATATTTGATGAATGGGGAAACGAGTAAGAGTATTCCCAGTCTAAGAAAGTTGGTTGAAAGGAAAATGACATGGCTACCCCTGGCGTCCTTCTTGACTTTGTGGGAGCCTGTGCTTGTTGGGAATGCGATCTTTACTACTTTTTCTATTGCAAAACCACTTTCGGGAATGTTTCCTTTCATTTTCTCACCTAAGGGATATAAAGTCTGCATAATTCCAAAAAGGAGCTCCTAATTTTCACATCGCTATATTGAACTTAGGCACCACATAATTTTGGGACGAATCTAAATCTTCCAAGGTACAAAAGAAAAAAAAAGTAGTGCATTTGATTCTGAGAGGACAATTTGGGTGAAAATTTTTGAAAAGATATCACTTGCTGTGCAACATAGTGTGTTATGCAATTAGTCAAGTTTAAAAAAAATTAAAAATATTTTTTTAAAAAATGGGACCGCTCTCCCTATTTGAGAGACACAACACATAATATAGCGTTAAAAATACCATAAGGGATTGGGATACAAAAAATTTGATGGTCTCCTTGCATCAATATTGGGTTATATTCTAGAAGCTAAAGCTAAAAATAATTACGTGTAAACAAAAACAAACCAATCACATAAACATATTTTTGAAAAAAGGAATTTAAACATATGAATTGGCAGTCAGGGGAAAAAAGACAAATGAATTGGAAGGTTTAATAATTGAAAAAACAAACAAACAATTTGGCATATATATGTTAGAATGCATGTCAATTTTTTTAAATAAAAAATAAAAATTTTTACATTTTAAAAATAAATGAAGTTGTGGGAAGTTAAATAAGTTTTAGCCTTTCTTGTATTAACAATTATATAATTTTTAATAAATTAGTAAGAAATTAAATGACTTTCCACTCCTTTCTTACATTACTAATTAACTATATAAGTTTATTATATTTTATTTATTTATACTAATATATATATATATATATATATATATATAATTTTGACGTCAACGACAAAAAAGCCCGAAAACTGTATACGAATATAGATATGCTTTGTGGTCAAATTGGTTAAAATGGTTTTGACATAAACGTGATTAGAGAAAAAAGAGTAAATCCGCCAAGTTGACTTATCTTTATAGAAGGCTAAGAAAATTACCAACTTTGCTCATTTTTCATGGGTTATACAAACTGAGTTCACCATAAAATTTAAAATTTTTAGATAAATTAGTAGATAACTTTATGTAAAATCACAATAATTTGACTAATAATTAATATAAAGTTATAATCAACTTATAGATTACAATATATAAATTTAAAATCACAAAATTTATGACTTTAAATTATAAAGATTATATCATAAAATAGTAGAATAATATTTTCATAAAAAAATAATAAAAATAAAAGACTTAAAAGAACAGGGCTCAGAATACGTACTTCTAAATAAGTGATTAATTAAAAATATAACCCAATTCAATTATTCAAATCTAATTGATCAAAGCAGTTAATTCAATAAATTAAAGTAAATATTGCATTTATCCACTTTGATCTTTGCCTTCAATTATATTATTTTCTCAATCTATAAAAAAAATTACTATTAACTTTTTAATCTTTTAGTTCCAGTGCACTAAATCTCTTACTATTTAAATTGGATGTTGAATCTAACTCTTGATATGTAAAATTACCAGTATACTCTTTCTCATTACTTAGTATATCATTTCACATACAAAAGTTAAGATTTAACATCCAATTTAAAGGTAAAAAAACTCATTGTACCGGAGATAATAGATCAGAAAGTTAATTGCAACTTGTTATAAATTAAGAGATATATAATTTCTCTATAATTAAATCCACGTTGACAATCCTAACCGGTATTTTAAACAGGTGATAGTATAAAACAAAAAAGGTAAAATAAAAAAAAAGGTGATAGAAAAATAATAAAAAGAATAAATTGATGTAAAAATAATCATTCCGCAGGGAGCTAGTTAATTGGCTCTTGTTCTTAATAATGGGAAAGTTGAATATTTATTTATTTATTTGAAAAAGAACGAAGGAAGGAAGGTGGCACGGCATCTTCCTATAAACTCGGACTCAAATATTGTGTGCGCCTGAAGATTCACAAGCTTCAAACTCGAAGAAGATGAAAACCGCGGGAGATGAATACGGCTGAGATATGTGAGGGCATTTTCGTCACTACATTGAGTTGGTGGGCATGTGGGCCCACTTCTTCTGTCATCGCCTTGTAAAAGTCAAGGGGCATAATTGTCATTTAGACCAAATATTAACGACCTGGTCATCTTGATCCTTCAAGTGCAAGAAATAATCTAAACGTCATAAGCTAAACATCATGTATATATATGTATTTTTATTCCATCAGAAATCAGCATTTAAATTAAAAAAATAAGAGATTTAAAACACAAGGAAAAGTCAATTAATTGCTACAGAAATTGAATATGACTGAAGCAAAGATGGTATTACTACCTAGTATTAAGAAAATGGTGAGATTACGTATGGCAAAATATCGGAATAAAATTTTCCAAAATAAGTGTATACTTAGTTCAGAGTAAAAACTGTTGAGTTATTTTTTAAAAAAAAATTAAATCTATATGAATATATTGGAGTTCAAATATTATAAAGAAAAGTGAGGATGAAATAAGTGCCTGGCTAAATGTGTAATTAGATCTAGAGTTGAAGGGAAGGCTCAACTAATTAATCAAGCTTTGATATGGTAACATCCATATACATAACATTTTCCTAATAATTGATAGTTCTTTCTTACAAATAAAAGTGAAAAATTTCGAACTATTAAACACAATTTCTTGTATAAACAACATGCTCTTTAATTCAAAAGTAGTGTTAATGAGAGTAAGGGGGAAAAGAAAAGGCAAATGCTAATTCATTGCTCTTGGACATAAAAAGTTAGTCGAATGTTGTTGGCAAATAAAAAATGAGAGGCCAAAGAGACAGAAAAGTCTAAAACTTTAAACTATATATGATCCGTATTTAATAAAGTGAAATCATCTTCTTCTTTTTTTGGTTGCTAACATGTTTTTGAAAGGTAAAGGCATAGTAATGAAGGTACCATCTAAAGTTTACAAGAAGTGAAAGTTGTGTTTGGTATATTTTATTATGTTAATTTGGAATCCACTAACCATTATCAAAGACAAGATTGCTATCCTCGTTTTCACAGACAGCTGGTGATAAGGAAACAGCCCACTTGGCATTTTTGAAGAGGCATCATCGGAAGTTCTGGATAAGAATTGGATACATGAGAACAAATTAAATTTAAAATAATAATAATAATAATAAAATTGATACAGAGAACAAAATAAAAATTTGGGTAAATTGAAAACAGCCCACTTTGGCTATTCGCAGTTTCGCCCACAGTTTTAGCGTTTTTTGGCTTTTCACCGTCCAACTCCAAACATGTAGTGTGTATACTTTTTTCCATTGAATAACTATCAAATTGATTTTGAGAAGAGACTATTATTATTAAATGAGACAATCATAATAATTTTGCCATGTTGATGATTTACTAAATACTACCTTTTTGGCATACAAGGAATCAAGTAGTACTTTTGCTAATCAAATAATGATGGAAAGAAAAACACCTGGAAAAAGAGAGTAAAACTATGAGCAGAGATAAGGGTACAGACCATCTTTAAAATAAAAAATTTCAGATATAATTAAGCGTATATATAAAGGGAGGGTATCCAATCTCTTTTATTTTTTCATTTTTTGAGGCGAAGTAAGTATGACTACCTACCTAGTAACTCCAACGGCCTTAATATTCTATACTCTATCGCAATTTAAATTTAAATATATTTTTAAATTTTATAAAAAATTTTAAAACTATCTTTTTAATTCAAAAGTAAGTGTTGTTACTTTTAAATTTCCTAAAATGAGCTCTATCATGTGCATCTTCATCGAAATTTAATAATTTGTCGACTTAAACGTTAAATTTGAGTAAGATGGTGAATAAATCATGTCTAATTCAATAAATTGTTAAATTTAGTATCAAATTTTGGATGAATAATGTGATAAATAAGTATAATTGAATAATTTAAACAAAATAAAAGGATAATATTGTCTATTTTTAACTAAGAAATCAAATTAAAGTTTTTACAAAACTAGAGTGATTAAAGATAAATTTGAGCCGAGAATCTATTATTTACTCAATGGAGCATTATTAGATATATTTGTGTAAGTGTTCTTGAAGATTTGAGTATATTTTTTAAAAAAATCATTATAAAAATTTTTAAAATTTAATGCACTTTTAATCCTTCTAATTTTTTGTTAAAATATTTAGTTTGTCATTTCAATTAAATCTATTTTTTGTCCCTAATTATTTGAAAAGCAAAAGTAATTATTCAAAGAGAAATTTAAATTTTATTTTTGTAATTTAACTGAACTGAACTATTGCTTTATTTAATTATTATTTTTAATTGCCCTAATTTTATAATTAGAGACATAATATTACTTTAATTAATCCTAGAAGTAATAAATTATTGCATGCTCTAACGAAAATAAGTAGAAGGATTAAATTGCTCTCTTGAATAAATTAAAGCTGAGGTTAATTCAAATTTTTAAAATAAAAAAGTTTGAACGATGTTTTTATATATTTTTATCATTATTAATTTTTTATTAGATTAAAGTTGCATGGTTAGTCATGTCAAAATTAAAGAATCTATTAAAAAAAAGGGCCCCTAAAATTGTGGCGATACATACATAATTATACTATAAATGATTGAGTCAGCATATACGTATTGAATGACTACAACTTATAACCGAACTCCATGTAGAAAACCCAGAAAAAAAAAAAACTATTATTTAATCAACATCACTCGTTTTCTTTTGGCCTCAACTTCAAACATCTGTTATCAGAAAGAAAAATGATTTACTGCTAGCATTTCTACATTGGTATCTAAAAGGGGAATTGAAGGCATTTAACTTAAATATAGTAACAATGATTAACAGCTAACACAGTATATTAAGAATTATCTCAATCTTAAAAATTAAGGTACATATGCATGATGTACTTAAACTTGATTTCTACTCCTTATTTCTAATTTCTCATATCATAAGCTCCTTATATATTTAACCCAAAAAAACATTAAACATATATAATGCCAAAAAAATTACCTATTTTAATTTTTTCCTCTTTATATATGGTATCCACTTTTAATTTAAAATAAATAAATTTAGAGCAATATTTCATTATTTGATCGGGAAAGATTGTGATGTTTTCGTGTTTATTGTTGGTCAAGAAATTAGGATGAACAAATCTATCAAACCACTATCACTTTCCCTCATCATTCTCACCTTCTCCATGGAATTTTACCAAACAAACAAACCCAAAATTTGAAAATTTACATTCCCCACATTGACTTGTCCTTTTGCATATTACAAGTTTCGTCTAATTAAGCTGCATATTCTCTCGCGATCCATATTCTTGCTCAAAAGTAGCAGCCAACACCAAGGGTAATTAACTAACACAAGACAAATAGCAATACCATTTCATTTGGTATTGTACCTACTACGATATATATATATATATATATAATTATATATTTCTCTTCGTTTTCTCATTGTGTGTACATATGCACATTAATGACCTTCACTAGTATTGTCTTGTTGACCCAGGTTTTGTAACCTTTGTCAAAGAAAACAAACCTAACTGAATTAGAGGAAGGGTCAAAAAACACTAATCCTGGAATGGGGATTAATCTTATCCATATGTAGATATACTAATAATACATGCCATCGTTACATTTTATCAAAGGCTTTGGTTGAATAATTAAATTATTGTGCACGTGACGTAAAATAGTATATATGTGCAATCACAGTTCAACCACCCAAGACTCTAGACTCTTTAGCAAAGCATTAGCTCAGCATGACTACGAGAGAAGCTTCTAGATAATTAAAAAAGTTATTTTTATTTAACATAAGTAGCTAGAACAATTACCACTTTTGTTTAAAATAAGTAGAACAAATTAATAGAGTTGTTGCATAATCAATAGTGGAGCTTTTTTGAAGAAAGTGATTTTATAGAGAATTGATTGCCTTTCTGAAATTTTTTTTAATTACTAAATATATTTAGTCATTTTTATTTCAATTTATAAATTATTAATTTAAGTTTATATTATTACAGTGAGAATTTTGATATGTATTGAAAACAACAATACCCAATCGCTTAAGAGGTTTAGGATGGACTCCTCATAAAATATAAATAAATATAAGACAAATAAAATTATATGATTTCATAGAGAGCTGATACTTAAGAAATTAATGAGGCTTTTTTTTAATAGTCCATTAATGCACTTTGAAATTTTATTGATATCTATTGTGATAATCTCATTGTACATAACGATAATAAATTTAACATTTTATAATGTTTACAGGAGAATAATATAATTAATAAACTATCTGATATATCATGTACATAAATTACTTTTTATTAATCGGTATGGCCTATTATATTAAAAACTCTCTCAAGGTGTGAAAATGGAAGTAGGCAACTAGCAAGGGACAGCTCGTTCACACACTCTTCACTGGCACGTGTAAAAGTTAGAAGTAGTTGCAGTTTAGCTAAAAATATTTCATAGCGGACTGGTGGCCGGTGGAATATTAGCAGGGAAACACAATCCTCTTTCATAATAAGGAGAATTTATCAAAAAGAAAAAGAAAAAGAAAAAGACAAGTGTATAGAATTTATTTAAATGGATCTTACTAGATTTTATTCATCTCCCTTTTTTTCCTTTAATTGAATTTTCTTCAGCACAAGGAAGGATTTAAATCCCCTTCTATCTAATAAATAATGGAATATGTTAGGAACAATTTCAACCTTCTGAAGTTCGAATTTTTTTAATGGTTGAAATATAATATGTATTATCTTTAATTGCAAAGCATTAATATATATAAATGTGTAGCGTGGACTGTGGTCTTTGGTCAAAAGTCAACGCTGCCATTACTATTAAGAGCAAACGACACGTTTTGGATTAGTCAGCGAAACTCGCACCACAGCTTATTACCCCTAGATTCCTGAAACTGAAAGAGCCTATGGGAAAGCTTACCATTTTCTTTAATTTTTGATTTATTGGTAATGCGGGAGAGTGAGACTTTTGGATTTTTGCTTGAATTTGGGAGTTGGCTTTCTTGGACCCGATCCTATGTAAAATAAAATAGCTACCTAAAGGAATTTGTCCAAAATTAATATGGAGTATAAATTTTTGTTGTCTTCATTTTACAATACAGAGCTGAAGTTAAAAATTAAAATGTACGTAAGGGGGTAAAAATTTAAACCTAAAATTATTTATTAAATTATCTATATCTCCTGTCACTAGACCATCATCTAGTAGCTTCATTCTTCACACACACCCAAAAGCTCTAATATAAATTCTTTATTTTATGAGGCATTATCGAGTGCAGTAATCTTTTGGACTAAATTGATAAATTTATAATATGGATAATTGAGATTTAGAAATGTAATTTGCAATTGCAATTATGTTGTTAATATTTTCTTTTTTTGCGGGGTATGGATCATGAGGTGTTTTCACATTAATATGGGACTGATTTCCGTTCAAACATAAATATTTGCCCTAGCCACAGTGTTTTATAAAATTTGAACCTTTGCAATACTCTTGGAGGTTCTTTTTTGTAGAAATTCTCATCAACTGA
This sequence comes from Erythrophleum ivorense, assembly GCA_026724425.1. NCBI lineage: Eukaryota > Viridiplantae > Streptophyta > Magnoliopsida > Fabales > Fabaceae > Erythrophleum > Erythrophleum ivorense. Next base: position 45,121,813 of record JAIUCV010000005.1, read on the forward strand.
TTGGTCGAGAGCAGATAACTACATAAAAGAATCTCAAGTAACTTCTCTTAGTCATTGTATTATGAGTGGATCCTGAAAATAAGACACAACTCTCTAAAAATGAGTCCTCATAAATCCTAAACATATTTAAACTTACATAATAAAAAGAGGTTTTGAATGAGAATAAATTGAAAATGACAAAAATAAATGAGATAGTGCCAAAAAGACATTACTTTAAATTGACTAAATACTAGTACAAACAAGATAATAATGAATGACAACAATAAGACTTCAAAGAAACTAATAACAACTTTGATAATGGACTAGAAACAATAGTAAAATAGTAAAAATAAACTACAAATAAAAGGTATAAAACGAGTAAATAAAATAGATAAATAAAATTGAAAATAAATGTGCAAGTAAGATTAAAATAAGTTGTTGAATAATTTCTTGTGTAGTTTGATTGTCCTATACTATGGCTCTTCTTCTTCTTTTATAGTGGCTTTTTCAATTGGTAATTGCACCCCATGATAGGCCATCTTTCATATTTTATGCTTCCACTTACTTCATACCTCTTTCACACTTAAACAAAATATATTAAATGGAAAACATGTTGAAATTGGTTAAGTCCATATTTTTCTTCTTTTCAATTATTTAACAATCAAGTTTTTAACTAATTTAGTTAAGCTCTTGATTAGGTAGTTGATATCTTAGCTAGTCAGTCGAGAACTTGGCTAAACAGATATAATCTCAACTAGGCCTTCAATTAGACAATCACAATTCTAGCTATGTTCTTGGCTAGATAGTCAAGTTCTCAATTAGGCATAAGTTGCAATTTTAGTTGAATTTTCAACTAATTAGTTAATCACAACTTCGATTTAATTATCATTTTTTAGTGTTAACATTTTATCTCGCTCACACCTCTTATTATGAGCTAGCTGAATTATTATGTCATTATTTTGTGAAATTCCACCAATTCTACTTATTATAAAGTTCAAGAATATTGTCATATAGAATTTCAAATGAATGCAAAACCAACACACCAATTAGGGTGGAAACTCAAAATTATTTCAATTTTGCTAGGCGAAGGTTTCAAAACTTGCTTTAATATCACATGTAAGGCAGATGTTCCATAGCTAAATTCTCCTAACAAAACTCACATCATGTTAAGCATTTTAGACTAAATTCGTGACACATATATACACAGAAATCTTGCTCAATTAGTTCTACAGATTACATGGTTTGGACAAAACTAGTATCCATGTGATCTTATAAACTAACAATTAAAATAGCCGAAGATGCAAAACATTACCAAACTCCAGCCACGGCCAATAACTCAAAATAAGATGGAAGCAAGTGATGATGATCGAAGTACAGAAGACACAAGCACAAGAAGAACAAAGTCATAAGCAGTCTTCTGGCTAATAGGGTGATCAATGTGATGGAGTTAGAAATAAGGAGTGATATGCCTTTAGTCAAGCACCCTCTCAATCAAGATGCCAATTAAGGAAATCTATCTATCATACCATCAATGAATATTGAGACCTCTATCAAAAACATAAACTAGCTGAAATAACCACTCCTAGCTCTCTCTTGTTAGAAACTGCCAGGGGCAAAATTAATACATGAGAAAATTAGGTTCATTTTTATTTTCAAATTTAAAATTGAAAATAACCCAACACAAAGTTAATGAGCTTATGGTTCATATATATGGCAGCTTCACTTTTTAAGATTAATATGAACATGATGTCAAAAGTTCAATCATTGTCCTTACCCTTTTCTTTACTCCTTGCTAAGCTTTATATAAACTCTCTAAAAAAATAATTAGAATAATGTAAGACAAACTTATAACCAATAAAAGTTTTGGGACAAAATTGAAATTAACTCAACTCAAATTGTAAAAATGAAAAAAATAAAAATAATTTAGCTTTAAATAAAATCATTGAATAATTCTTCTTAAGTATATAGGAGTTTATTAAATTTACATGCATGTAACCAGTGTCCTCTAAGCCAAATTGAGTTAGTTCGAAAATGTGCACACACACTTTATTTGATTGACGAGCATACAAGGGGCAGAAAAAAAAAAGATGTCCAATATTTTCTTTTGGTGGGTAAAAGGTCTTCAGGAAAAGCCTATTCAAAGGAGAGGAGGAAATGGTACCATTGAAACTATCCATTTAACGGCTGTCACAAAAATTGATTTATAATTAATCTATACTATAATACATAAATTTAATCTCTAATTTCTTCGATAATTATTTATAAAATAAATAATAAAATTATATATTAAGCAATTGTTTAAAGTTTTAAAACTATTTCTTAGGAATAGTATAAATCAAATTAGTATGGGTGAAACTCAAAGGTATGTTTTATGTCAAATTAAGTTGATTTGATCAGACGAAATATATAGTTGTCTGTATAAAAGAAAACGGAATCAAATAGTTGATGTTTGTGGACATGCTCATCATTGCTTATATTTTAAGAAAAATTTCAGCTAATGACCTCAAGCTAATAAAATTAATAGTTAAAGATCTTTATAATTTTTACAACTTGATTTTTCAAAATTTACAATCAAATCTTTCCAAAATAACAGTTAAGTCCTTTTAAAACTAACCTTTATTTAATTTAAGGTCCTTATCTGAAATTTTCCTTATATTTTATCACATATCATAGGCTAGTTAATTAAGGTGTACGTATAAGCAATACTTAATCTCATTTTTAACTTCAATAAAAGTGACGATAGCATCTAGAAATTAAATCCTTGTATGTTAAGATATCTTTGAACAAGAGTATGCTCTGAATTAAATTTTCTATTCTGAAGAACCGAAAATGACCAATTCATTTATATACCTTGTTAAGGTGGTTAAGATTGTGACTCTTAAAACTAACATTATCCACCTCAATTCAATGACAAAATCATGCTTCAGATTTGGTGCTCAATTATCTACGGGAAACATAATTTTTCCTTTGTTTTTTGTTAATTCCGAATGGAGTGATACCCGGTCACATTTAGTTGATACTTTGTAAAATTTAATAAATCCTAAGAGGTCGGACTAATAGTTAATAATGTGTTCTGATATTAATAAATTAAATGTTTTAATAATAAGCAAAAAATGTTTTTTTGTAATTTTTTAATTTAATTGTAAATTGTTCTACGTACTTTAACCTGGAAAAAGTGAAGATAAATTAGTTGACGACAAACGAAAAATTACTAATTAACCTCATGTATATACATATATATATATATATATATATAAGAAAAAATTAAAAGTTGTGTTCTTATAATTCAAGAAAAGAAAAAAAAATTTGTTCTTATAGCACTAAGTTCAAATAACAATTGACTAAGTATATATAATTTGCCTCTCCGTAATGCTTCTCTTTAGCTAATGAAAACAACATAATAGAAACCATAAGGAAAACATAGAATGAAAGAAAGAAAGAAAGAAAAAAATAGTTAACTACTTTCGCAAATAGTTGAAATGAAAGATTTCCATCACATAAGAGGACTCTGATAAACATCACTTTTATATATTTTATTCTTTTTAATTTGGACTTTTTGAAGATGAATTATGGTTTAATAGATTTAATTAGATGAGATTTGATTTTATTAACCATTTTTTGCACTCTAGGAATTTGTTTGCAAAATCCTTAGCTTTTAATGCATAAATTCTTTTAAATAATTTTACAAATTTTTCTATTTAATATTTCTATGCTTTTTAAAGATTTTTAATGGGCAAATGAAAATTAAATTATGAAAATTAATTTGGAAGAGAAATGAAGATTGAATCAAGGGTCAAGATCTCAAAGATGGAAGCCACATTTTTGCAATTTAAAGTATGGAATAAATGTCCAGATTTTTTCTGGATTTTTCAGAAAGTAAAAATGGAAAATGGGGGATAATTTAGCATCGGCATTTGAGGCAATTTGTGCATATTCAATATATCACAGAGGCACGAGGTTCTAATTCATATATTCTCACATACACATATAAGAGACATACACATATGGGCAAGGAATTTCACATCACATGTATACACAAAGTCATACGCAGCTGGCAGATCCAATTCATTCAATCCACTAATCACAATCATGTTGATAAGCATAGCCCTCCACCCTCTAAGTCACACAAGCTCTCACACTGACCCATTGACACACTCACGTACATAGGCACGGACATGCAAAGCAGCTCCATCACATACACACACGGCTTGATGAATGGCACGGATCATACACTCTCTTCACCCACAGATCTCACACACGAGGCTTCATGAATCACACTACACCAAATCACTTCACATGAGGCCCCACTCTCACATTCACAAATACATACAAACATCCACAGCTCCATTCTCTCCAACACTCACATATGAATAACACACGGATTATACACATGAAGCCACAGCATTCCATCTTCATGCACCAGGTCACGTGGAGGTAGGAGGTTACATACACATACATGGCCCTCTTCCACACACAATCACATCCATCCACTCACGTGGACTCTCACACATACAATCAGGCACAGGATTTGAAGACATTCCACTAACACACACATATACACATGGATGTGGATTCATGGCTTCCACTTTGAATCACTGATATTTCGACACTATTATATTGTATATTTTTTATATTTAGTCTTAATAATAATTCATAGTAACTAAATTGATGACTTTGGATTTATTTTATATTAAGTGGATTAAATTTATATTAATGAATTTTTAATCGCTTTTTTATTATATTTTTTTAACGGAAACCCAATTAGTCTTATTTTTATTTTGCAGGTATAAGCTATTAAAGGAATTTGGATATTTTCTTATTGGGCCAAAGATGCAGGCTTTGTTACTTCAAAATTAATATTGGATTTCTTTTAATGTTAAAAATTTTGGATTGTTAGATGCATTCAACACATCTTAGCACTTGGGTCTTTATTAGTGAAGAAGCTAACGTCATCTATTTAAGGAGGAAAAAATGTTACTAGAGAATACACACTCTATCTTCTCTACTTCTCATTCTTGTTTTCGTCTTTTCATGGCTTTCTAATTTTTCTTGGTGATCAGTCCAGAGTCTAAACCTAATAGCGAACTTGAGTCTATAATTATATAAAACTCTGGTTTGGATTTTGATTTCAAAAGTATTTCATTTTTGCTCTTATTGTTTTTGTGTAATTATTATCATTCTGGTTAAATAATTTTTGTTGCATGAATTTTGATTCATTTGATCTATGTAAGAACGCATTTTGATTCAATCAGTTGATTAATCAAATAAATTCATTCTAAACCACGTTATGATTCAGCATGCGTCTCTGGTCAAGTGCAAAATAATTTGACTTTGTATTGTTGACAGAAACACAGTTGCATTTTGATTAGCAATATGAACAAATTAAAATCCTGAATGGCAGTTTATGAATATTAATAAAAGATAACAAGAGGATTAAAATCAAACCAAAAGTATTTTTAGATGAGAAGGATAGGGAAATATCAGGGGAAGAATTCTAGATTGGTTACACATCATTCTGATTGAATTTTATTTTCATTAATTGATTTGCTATTTGGTATAATTAGTACGACTTTATATTCGAATCTCTAATCATCATAATTCTTGTTTTGTCATTCTTAAACTAATTGATTTGATTAATAGCTCTGTGGAAGAAGACTTGGTGGGCATTATACTACAAACCAGTAAAAATTCACTAATCTTGGTCAATTCTACAATTGCGAGTAAACAATATTTTCTTTACCAAGATTTGGGTGCTGTTGTTGGGGAGCCAACTTATCATAATCAATTAAGATAAGAAATTCCTTAGTTTCAATTTTGATTTTAGCATTTTACTTAGTGTTTATAGTCAATTTTTGTGTTTTATGACTGTTCTAGGCAATATCGATGTTAGAGGTAACTAACTTTGATTTACCTAAAATTTGGTATATAGGTTTTAGGTGATGTAAGGATCAAGAGTCATAGTTATATTGTGGGTAAGGCCACTTTTTGGCCAAATTGCATCATTTAAACCACTTTTTTTAATTTTTTAGTATTTTTAGCAATTTTTTAATTTTTTCACATTTATTTTGATTTTTCTTGGTAATTTTTGGACGCTTTCTTTCATTTTATTTCATTCTTGATATATGACAAGATCTTCCAATAGAAATTTAGTTAAATTTGATCCAAAAATTGATAAGAGTTTTCATACACAACTTAAAAGCCATGAGATTAAAGAAGCTGTGACTACTAAGTTGATTTCTGAGATAATAGATAATATAGGAAGTAATTGCAAATTGAATTTGGATTTTTAATTTTGATTCTAAAGTAATAGACGTGGCTGGTAATAATGATATGAATCTTAGGGAATTGGCTATATCTTATGTTAATTACCAACCACTGTGTAGTCAATATCCTGAACTTGATGCTACTTTTGAACTTAAATCTAGATTAATACATTTGCTTCTAAAGTTCCATGGTCTTGCAAGTGAGGATCCTCACAATCATCTCAAGGAGTTCCATGTGGTTTATTCTATTATGAAGCCACAAAAGGTTTTAGAAGAGTACATCAAGCTTAGAGCATTTCCCTTCTTACTGGATAGGGTGGCTAAAGATTGGCTCTATTATCTTCAACTTCAAACCATAACTTCATGGAATGAATTGAAAAGGATATTTATGGAGAAATTCTTTCTCGCCTCAAGAACTACTGTCATCTGAAAAGAGATTAGTGATAATAGACAGATGAATAGAGAAACATTACATGAGTACTAGGAGAACTTTAAGAAACTGCGTGTAAGTTGTCCTCACCATCACATCAGTGACCAACTTCTAATTCAGTGCTTTTACGAAGGCTTACTACCCATGGACAAAAGTATAGTTGATGCAGCTGTAGGTGGAGCATTGGTTAACAAAACCCCAGCTGCTGCCAAAGACCTTATTACGAATATGGCACAAAATACACAACAATTTAGCACCAAAAAACACACCAACTAGAAGTGTAAACAAAATTTATAGCACTCATATGGATTAACAAAGAATAGAAAATAAACTTGAGGAATTGGCTTCCATAGTTAGACAGCTAACACTTAAGCAAAGACAACCTCAATAACTCCTTGTAGCTCTGTGTGGTATTTGTTTATTAACCACAAATGCCATAGATCAGTGTCTCCAATTACAAAATAATACAAAATCATGTGCTGATATCTTTCCTAATAGACTCCTATAGCAGTAGTAGAATAGATACGACCCTTATGCATCATCATACAATCCCAGATGGAAAGATCATCCGAATTTAAGATATAGCAGTGGGTTTAACCAACAATAGCAACAATAAAAATTCAAGGGAGAATTATAATAAAGGATAAAAAAAACATTCTTAAGGACATGTTACTACTTGTTTTAGGATGATTATCATTGAGTTTAGTAACAACAATTGAACCTAGTGATAACAGGTTCTTAAAAATAAATTTTTTCACTTCTTAGTCCTTAAACATAATTTTTCTAAAATTCAATGCTCTTGGCCTAAGCAACCAACAGCTTTTGAGACAACCCTTGCAATAGATGAACAAGTCAAAGCCAAATCTAAAAGATATAGTGAAATAGTTAGCAACAAATACAATTCAATTCTAGTAGCAAAAAGATATGATAATTCAAAGTTTAGAAATCCAGATTGGCCACCTTACAACAAATATCAATGAGTTGAGAAGTCAAGGTTTTGGCCAATTACCTTCACAACTTATGACCAACCCAAGAGACAATGTTAGTGCAATAACTTTGAGGAGCTGTAAGCAAGTGAATAGGCTTATTACACCTCTAACAGAAGCACTATATGAAAAAGAAGGTGACAGAGAACAACAACCCCCTTCAATCCAAGGCAAGAATAGCACAGAAAAGGGAGAGAATTCCACATACACCAAACCCTGTCCATTCCCCGATAGAATTACATAATCCAAGAAAATCGCAGAAGTTGAATTAGATAGGAAAATTATGAAGACATTCAAAAAAGTGGAAGTCAATATCCCTCTCTTAGAAGCAATCAAACAGATTCTAAAATATGCAAAGTTTCTTAAGGAGCTATGTACACATAAGAGGAAGTTGAAAGAGAATGAGAAAGTTAGCATGGGGAGAAAAGTATCAACTTTGATTCAACTAGCTATGTCCACTAAATGCAAAGATCCTGGCACATTCACCATTTCTTACACAATGGAATATGCAGTTCAATAATGCTATGTTAGATTTAAGAGTTTCCATTAATGTAATGCCTAAGTCTATGTATTCCTCTTTGCAAATTGGAGAATTGAAACTTACGGGAGTAGTGATTCAGTAAGCAAATAAAAGCATAGCCTACCTTTCAGGAGTATTTGAAGATGTTCTAATAAGGGTAAAAGATTTAATTTTTTCTACTGATTTTTATGTTCTAAATATAAAGGATGACAATATACAGGGACATGTATCACTGATTCTAAGTAGACCATTTTTAAAAACTGTTAAAACAATAATTAATATACATGATGGTACTTTATCAATGAAATTTGGTGGTAATGTTGTTCATTTTAACATTCTTGATGCCATGAAACACCCTTCAAAAGAACACTCCATGTTACATGTAAATATGATAGACTTGTTAGTTGCTAATACTTGTCTGGACATGGATACTGAACTTCTTGACATTGTTGAATTTATAAATGCAATTCAATATTCAAAATGTTATGATGGACTCAATAAATATACTACATGTTCTAAGATTGATGCATTCTTGAATTCTGACTCTGTTTCTAATTTTGACCCTAATTCTATCAATTTATTTGATAATGTTTTTGCTATTGAGAAAAATGAATAAATGGAGGCTGTTGTACATTTAAATCCATATAAATTAGTACCTTTCATACAGCAACCATTCACACTTGAACTCAAACCTTTACCTGACAATCTCAAATATGCTTTCTTAAAAGAAGAAAATAAATTACTAGTAATAATAGCAAATAACCTTTCACCTAATCATGAAATGAGGTTGTTAGAATTGTTAAGGGGAAAAAAAGCAATAGGTTGAACATTAGAAAATATTCTAGGATTAGCCATTCCATATGAATGCACAGAATTTTATTAGAGGAAGGAGCCAAACCAGTAAAGCAACTACAAAGAAGATTTAATCCCACAGTCCTAGATGTCATGAAAAAAGAGATAACTAAATTACTTTCAACTGGTATTATTTACCTTATATCTGACAACAAATGGGTGAGTCCAATGTAGGTATTCCCCAAGAAGACTAACATCACAATGGTGCCTAATGAGAAAATTGGACTTATCCCTATGAGAGTTCAGAATAGTTAAAGAGTTTGCATTAATTATAGAAAGTTGAATCAAGCTATTAGAAAGGATAATTTTCCTCTTTCTTTCATAGATCAAATGTTAAAAAGATTAGTATGTAAATCTCATTACTGTTTCTCATATAACTTTTTTGGTTACTTTTAGATTGACATTGCGCTAGAGGACTAGGAAAAGACTACATTTACCTACCCATTTGGTACCTTTGCATATAGAAGGATTCCGTTTAGACTTTATAACACTCCAAGCACATTCCAATGATGTATGGTTAGCATCTTTTTTTATTTCTTTGAATATTGCATAGAAGTTTTTATGGATGACTTTACTATTTATGGCACCTCCTTTAATGACTATTTGATGAGTTTAGAAATGGTTTTAGGAAGATGTATTGAGAAAAATCTAGTTTTAAATTTTGAAAAATATCATTTTATGGTAGAGCAATGAATTGGTTTAGGCCATGTGGTTTCTAAAAATGGCATTGAAGTTTATAGAGTTAAAGTATATGTGATTGCTTCTTTATCTTATCCCACTTGTGTATGGGAAGTGCATTCTTTTCTTGGCCATATAGGCTTTTACAGGTGATTCATCAATGACTTTAGCAAGATCTCTCTACCACTATCTAGACTTTTTTAAAATGATATAGATTTCAATTTTGATGAGTCATGCAAATGAATATTTGATGAGTTGAAAAGAAGGCTAACTACCCAACCAATCATTCAACCTCCTAATTGGAAGTTTTCATTTGAATTGATGTATGATGCATCCAACTTTGCCATTGGTGAAGTTCTTTCCCAAAGGATAGACAAGAAGTCTCATGTAATCTCTTATGCATCCCGCACCTTAGATGAGAGTCAAGCTAATTATACAACATTTGAAAAGAAGCTTTTAGCTGTTGTTTTTGCTTTAGATAAGTTTTGTTTTTATTTACTTGATTCTAAAATTATTGTTTATTCTGATCATGAAAATTTAAAGTTCTTACTTAGGAAACCTGATGCGAAATCGAGACTCATTAGATAGATGCTGCTCCTACAGGAATTTGACATAGAAATTAGAGATAAGTGTGGAGCAGAAAATCTTATGGCTGACCATTTAAGTAGAATACCTCACTTTTCAAATTCATCTGCCATCAGGGATAGTTTTCTAGATGAATAATTGTACTCGTTGCATGGTAAAGATCCTCAGTATGCAGATATGGTAAATTTTTTAGTTACTTCTGAATTACTTGCTTATTTTAAAAAATACCAAATTAATAAACTTAAAAGTGAGGTAAAATATTATGTTTGGAATTATCTTTACTTATGGCGCATGTGTAGTGACCAGATTATTAGGAGATGTGTTCCCAACCATGAGTTTACATTTTTTTTTTGCATTTTTGTCATACACTTACATGTGGTGCCATTTTGGTCTTCAGTGTACTGCTAGGAAGGCCTTAGATTCTAGACTATTTTGGCCCACCTTGTTTAACGGATGTATATGCTTTCTATAAGAATTGTACACAATGCCAACAAATAGGTAATATTTCTCATAGGAATGAGATGCCTCAACAATTATTGTTATTCTTTGAAATATTTAATATTTGAAGTATTAACTTCATAGGACCATTTCCTATTTCTTTTGGTTTCACATATAATCTTTTAGTTATTGATTATGTTTTAAAGTGAGTGGAAGCAAAAGCCACTGGGACTGATGATTCTTCTGTTGTTGTGGACTTTGTTATATCTCATATTTTTTGTAGGTTCGGTATACCTAGAGCAATCATCAGTGATTAAGGCTCCTACTTTTGTAATAGAAATATGCAAACCTTCCTTCACAAGTATGGTGTGCTGCATAAGGTAGCCACCTCCTACCATCCACTAACAAACGGTTAAGTAAATGTTTCAAATAGAGAAATAAAATAAATTCTAAAGAAAACAGTGCAACCTAATAGAAAACTTTAGAGCAAAAAATTGGATAATACACTATGGGTTTATTGCACTACCTACAAAACTCCTATAGACATGTTACCTTATAGGTTAATTTTTAGTAAAGCATGTCACTTACCAGTTAAGATTGAGTATAGAGCCTATTGGGAAGTAAAGAAATGTAATATAAATCTATCTCAAGCCGATTCTTAAAAAAATTGCAACTTCAAGAGATTAAAGAGATTCGGTTGAAAGTTTGTGAAAACTCTAGAATTTATAAGGAGAAAACCAATGTCATGCATGACAAGATGATTGAAAGAAAAGAGTTTATGTTGGTGGAAAAGTCCTCCTCTATAATTCTCACCTAAAGTTGATGCCCGATAAGTTATATTCTAGATAGATTGGTCCATTTGTGGTTACTTATGTTTTTTCTTATGATGCAGTTAAAATTATAAATAAGTCAACCAACAAGCACTTCACGGTGAATGAGCAAAGGCTTGAGCTTTTTATAAGCGATTTCAAAAATAAATAGTACAGGAACTACATTTTTCTAACATTCCATACACTTGAACTACTCGGTTGTATTTCTTTCCCTCTTCTTTTCCTCTCTTATCTTCTCTTTAATTGGTGAATTAAATTGTTGTTACATTGAAGACAATGTAAATATTAAGTGTAGGGGGAATCATTTTGCTCTCTTTTTTGGTATTTTTGTTATTTTCTTTTTTTTTCCTTGTAATTTAGGTTTCTATAAAAAAAATAAGTTGAAGCAATTTAAGTTTGAAAATATTTTAACATGATTAGAAATCAATCTTGTTTTCTGGAATTTAAGTAAATTGGCAATGAATTTAATTTCAATGGATTGTATATGATAGTTTTTAAACCTGTGAGAATTTTAGGCCTTGTATTGCTTATTTCTTGTGAGAGCATTTACCTATCATGATTTTCACTCTAGAACTTATTTTAATTCTTAATTGAAACTATATTTGCACAAGCATTTATAAAGATGATTAAGGCATTCTTTCTTCTCTTCTTTTATTGTAGACAAAGCTAAATTGCTATCCCACTTATATTTTATCCTTTGTTTTTGTTCCCCCTTTGAGCCTTTTATGTTTTATTTTTAACCCTTTAACCCAAAAAAAAATTCTCACCTTGTTTAGAATACTTTTGATTATTAAAAGCATTATATCTTAATAAGGTAGATGGATGTGCAGTTTACATTAATTTCGAGCCAATTAACTTGTTCTCTTTAGAGATGTCCTAAAAAAGAGAAAAAGAAAAAAGAAAATCTTTATAAAAAAAGGGGCATGAAAAAAAAAGTTATGAAAATGATTAAAAAAAGAATAAATTTATTTTGGTTTTCGCTAAGTATGTATTGGTTTACATCAAATAAAACCTTGATATGCATATTTATTCCATTCTATATTCTTTTTTTTATTGCTCTTGATGATTTTAAGTATTCGTTTTGTATATCTTGTTGCGTCCTTAGTTCTTTTGTCTACCATTTGCTTCTTACCTTAGCCCCATTACAACCTTGAATAAAAGTCATTTTCATTTATGTATTGCTTGTGACTTAATTAGTGGAGATTGAGAAGATATACAAGCCTATGGTAGTGATGTTATCAAAGGTTGAATTTGAGAGAAACGCTTAACCTAAACACTTGAGAGGATTGAAACTAAATACATAACTAGTGAGGAGCACCACTTTGATTCATTTTTTTAATCAATTGAAATTGCCATGGTACTTCTTTTTCCTTCATTAGCAAAAAAGATTGCTTTTAGCTGTTGAATATTTTAAAAAACTTGAATTGTGTTTAGCTTTGCAGTTTTGAATTTTTACTTTGGTTTTTTTTTTTTTGTATTTTGCCCAAGAGTGCAAAAGTTTAAGTGTAGGAGAATTTGATATTTTGACATTATTATATTTTATATTCCTCATATTTAATCTTAATAATAACTTATAGTGGCTAAATTGATTACTTTGGATTTATTTTATATTTAATGGGCTAAATTTAAATTAATAAATTTTTAATCGCACTTTTCTTATATTTTTTCAACGGATACCCAATTAGTCTTATTTTTGTTTTGCAGGTATGAGCCATTAAAGGGATTTGGATTTTTTTTTATTGGGCCAAAAATGCAGACTTTGTTACTTCAAGATTAATATTGAATTTCTTTTAACGTGAAAAATTATGGATCGTTGGATGCACTCAACACATCTTAGCCCTTGGATCTTTCTTAATGAAGAAGCCAATGTCATCTATTTAAGGAAGAGAAGACATCACTAGAGAACACAACTACATCTTCTCTACTTCTTATTCTTGTTTTTGTCTTTTGATGGCTTTCTAATTTTTTTTGGTGATCAATCCAAAGTCTGAACTTGATAATGAACTTGAATCCATGATTGTATAGAACTCTGATTTAGATTTTGATTTCAGAAGTATTTCATTTTTATTCTCTTTATTTTTGTGTAATTATTATCATTTTGGTTAGATGATGTTTATTGTATAAAATCTGATTCATTTGATCTATTTGAGAATGCATTTTGATTAAATCAGTTAATTAATAAAATAAATTTATTATGAACCACATTAGGATTCTACGTGCATTTCTAGTCAAGTGCAAAATAGTTTGACTTCATATTTTGACATAAGCGTGATTGCGTTCTAATTAGCAATACGAACAAATTAAGATCCTGAATGAAGTTTAGGAATATTAATAAAAAATAACTAGATGATTAAAATCAAATCAGAGATATTTTTAGGTAAGAAGGATAGAAAAATATCAGGGGAAGAATTCTGAATTTGTTACACATCATTTTGATTGAGTTTTGTTTTTGTTAATTGATTTACTATTTGGTTTAATTAGTACGACTTTATATTCGAACCCCCAATCATAATAATTCTAGTTTTGTCTTTCCTAAACTAATTGATTTGATTAATAGCTTTTTGGGAAACGATTTAGTGGGTATTATACTGTAAACCTGCGAAAATTCACTAATTTTGGCCAATTTGACAACTACGAGTAAACCATATTTTCTTTACCAATCACATGCAGAGCTAACCCACTAATCACATACACATGAGAGAGGGAAGCATGAGAACATGTGGAAACAAAAAGAGGCTTAGGATGGACTGGTCGAATGGAGGAGAACATCACGTGATTACATTCTTCCCCTCATCCCTGGAAGCTCCGATGGTCGTGCATCAACAACAACATTCCTTTATTCAATTTCCTCTAATGAGAGCTTAATTCTATCAATGTGGCTAGCTTGGATAAAGGCCTTGATTTGAGTTTGAATCCATAAAGATTATCTAGGGATTTGGTTAAGATTTTTATCCTATTTTTATCTCTCTTTCTAGCATCTTTTCTTATTCTTGTACTAACTTGATTAAGTTTGTATCGGATTAAGATTAGTGTTGTTTATAATTGGTGGTTGGTTAGACATTAATTAGGAGATAATTTTGATGATTAATGGATCATTACTTTGATGGATTAAGTGTTGTAATCTTCATATACCTCCAATTTTTAGGTTTGTACAATCAATATGTTTAATTAAATGCACATTGAAAATTGTATGTTTGAATGTTTAATTTAATATTTTTCTTGGAGTTTAATTAGTTAATTAAACCTCTTAGAATAAAAGTTCAGAGATTAATTTGATTGATTAATAATTCTTTTTAAGTGTTCAATAATCTTAATTACAAGAATTAATAATCTAATATAGAGTTAAGGTCTCAATCAACATTGAATTGTTTGTTTCTTGAATCTTGTATGGTAACTCAAGATAAATTACCATGAACATATGTAAGAATTCTTATACCAAAACCATTAATAATTGAATGAGGATAAAGATAATGAACATCAAGGGATGAATCCAAAATTAGCCACACATTCATTACTTGTTTGTTAATTTTTTGTATTTTAGTTAGTAGTTGCATTTTTAATTTATTTTAAATTTTAGCTAATTGAATTTAATTAAAAACCCCCCTGAATTAGGTAGCTTTTAAGTTTCTCTTAACACTTGAAAAACTCTTTTAAATAATTGAAATCTATTTTTACGGAAAACAATATAGGTTATATCCTATATTACAAATATTTATTTAACCTAATTTATTTAAGATTGCTGGACACAACTATCAGACTCCAACCCTCCCTCAAAGTTACTAGTGAGAACATATAAAAAGAACAACCTCACTTAATAGATAAGACTGCCACAGCCAAAATGCCAAATACTAGTCATTACTTACTATCTTAGATATTATGGTATATAATATTGTGATATTTAAAATTTTATGTTTAGTAATTCAAAATTATCATAAAAATAACAAATTTGATACTTTATATGAGTTAAAAATATTAAAAATTGATGTAAGTGAAATATCAATAAATTTTTTATGATGTAAGATATTATCAAAAATAGTATATCCTAGAATATTTTTGGATGAAATTATAAGTATCTTAGATATGAGTTCACTTAACACCAAAGTCAGATGCTTCCGGATCACATCTTAATTAGGTTCACTATCAGCTCTTTAAAGAATAGTTTGTTTAGCCCAAAAGTAAGGATCATGTGGTCATTTTATTAATGAGATGAAATATGGTCAAATTTGTTTTTTTTTTTTTTTTTGTGAAGAATATTGACTTGTCAAGTTTATGAAAAAACGTATCTTATCTTAATTTCATGCTTCTAGATTACAGCCGCTTAAATGAACTCTAATTAAATTATTTTTTTAGTGTTTTGTTTCTATGGGCAATTGCTCCTATTCCAAATTTAAAAAAAAAAATAAAGAAAAAGAAAGCATGCAGATCAAACTACGGTATAAACTAGAAAAGAAAAATCTACTTAATAAAAGTAATCAAAAGGCTGTCAATTGCTAAGATGAAAGCGAAGGCTTCTAGAGGAGAGAATTTAATTCTCTTTTGATTGTGAATAATTGAACCCGTTGTCTTTTCTTTCTCTCTCTCTGATTGCAATTATTATTATTTTTTCTTTATCTTATTTTATATAGACAATATTGCTTAATTCGAATTTTGACCAAGACAGTCCCAATGCTATTGTCAAATCAAATTGAAATATCCTAAGCAAGAATTTTGTTTTCGTTTCATCCTTTTCAGCAGCCCTTATATATAACACTGAATAGCCCTTATATTTTATCCTTATCCTTGTTCCATGCGTATGGAAGATTAACTAGGTTCACAAATGCAACAAATAATTTCACTACAAAGGAAAGTTTTACCAAATATTTTGTGTTTACATATGGGGAAAAATAAAATATATCACATATATAACATATTAATATATATTCTTAATTTTTTTTCTACTAAAGGCATCGCGTGTCTACCATGAATTAGCAAGAAACTCTTTCCAAACATTCAGAATATCCTTAGCCAGAAAAAAAAAAAGGGATATGCATGGAATTTTTTTTACAAAAATATGCTTTTTATTTTTTAAAAAAGTTATAGATATTGCTTTAAATAGGGTATTAGTGCTTAGAAACAATTAGATATATAGTTAACAACATTTCAAAATGATTTGTTGAGAATTCGAGTAAAATTGCGAATTCCATTTCTTGTTAAGCTAAAAAAAATGTCGAGTAGCACAACTAAAATAAATAACAACAACAATATCAATTTATTCTTTTAAGTAAGATCATAGAAAAGGCTAACAGGTAAAAACTTGGCTAACATATATGATTTTTAAAATAGAATGAATGAAAAGAAAAAAAAAGGGCCATCTTTATTGGAGAAAAAATATACTAGTTAATCAAAAATTGAAGTGTATGCTATTACAAGCATCAATAGAATTCTCCACGCGGATAACTATTTACGTTGATATAATAAAATATAAAAACTTTTTCCAAATTTTATTAAAATTACATACATTTTATTTATATTTTTAAAACCTACGTAAATTTTTATTGAGTTTTGTTAAAACAACACAAATCTTTTTTTTTATTTTCAAAACTAATACAAATCTCTCTTTAATTTTGTTGAAATATCACAGATCTTTTTAACTTTTTTTTTAAATTATTTAAATTTTTTTTATTTTTAAAAATATACACAGGCCCCTCTAAAAATAGAGAGAAGATTTGTGTAGTTTTAAAAGAACTCATAAGAGATTTGTATAATTTTAATAAAATTTAAGAAAAATTTGTGTTAGTTTTAAAAATAAAATGGATGTTTATATAATTTCAACAAAATTTAAAAAAAATTATATAATTTCAACAAAAAATTAAAAAAAATTAATGTAAGTTTTAAAAATAAAAAAGAAATTTGAATATTTCACTCGATTGATAACAAATCAACAAAGAATTGGCAAGAGAGAATTAGTAAAATTTTTATACTTATTTATGTTGTTTGAATCTGAATTCTTTTAATATTAAAAATAATTGTTGTTGGTCACAATGCTCTGATGACAAGTGTGAGTGTGAAATTAAAAAAGAATCCTAAATATATTAAAAATAATTTATTTGCTTTACAATTTCTTTTTCTTTAACAAAAACCTCTCACAATTTAATGCCACGCAAACAAAACAGTCAGTCACTATTTCCAAACAATGACCCCCTATCAATGTAACGAAAAATTAAATAGTTATGAATTTTGTTATCAATATGGTGTAAATCGGTCAGCAAATACGGTACACGGACGAATCTCTAAACTCAAAATTATTATTAATCAATATATTTAATTGATAAAAAGGGGTCATGATAATTATTTACTAAACATATACTTATAAGCGATAAAAATAAAAATAATTCTAATTATATTATAACATTAAAATATGAATTCTAATTTGCCCGATCGCTAACAATTCCTTCGATTTAAATGCCTTTTTTATATAAATATTTTTATAATTATTTTAAGAGTCCAAATGTAAATTTAAATAGCATATTATAAAATATCATCTAAATAGTATTTCATGAGTTTTAAATTATATTAATAATTATCTGAGATATTTTATTTTTTGTTTTGATTTTATATGAATAAATTTTATGTGAATAAGTCTCAATTTAAGAAAAATTTATTCATTTTAAAAAATTTTGAATGAATAATTTTAGATTTAAAAATTCAAGAATTTAATAAAAATAAAAATTTTCTTATCCGTTATATATAAATCCAAAAATAAAAATTATAGTAATCTATTTTTACCTTACCTATCATCATCTTTTAAACATATTGGACGAAATTTTCATGTCCTCACTTTTTAATATTCACCATTATACTATTTTAATTTTATCAATGTATATTGTTATTATTATTATTTATTAACTGTCCAGTTTGTAAGAAAAGTTGATCTTGATAGTGCAAGTAGCACAAATTGAGTATCGTTACCCCTTTCCTCAGGTTAAACCTTGGAATTTAGATGCAGTTCTTTTTTTTTTTTAATAAGAGAAACTTATATTAGTAACACCAAATTGGAAGTCCAGATTTCTTTTTTAATATTTGAAAGCCTTTTAAGTGGGAAAATAATATTAATATGATAGATGTTGGAGTGAACAAAATCAAACTAAATCAATTAAACCAAACCAAACTATTAAAAATTGACTAAAACAAATTAAAAATAGGCTTGATTTGGTTTCCAAAACCAAGAAGGGCTTCCTGGCTCAAACACACTTTTTGTTTATTGCACCACAGCCGAAACTTGTTTCTTGTCTCCTGCTATCTTAGCCCAAAATGTGAGTCTACCACATTAAACCCAAAGCGTGATTTATTGGTCCAAATGTGAAGCTCGTGCTTCCTCTCAGTATCACTCACAACCACAACCCACATGTGCTTACCTTCACTTCAATCCCGAATCACTGCTAACAGAGACGCATTGCTGCTGGCTTGCTGCTAAGGTACTACCTGCTACTTTGGTAGGGCTTGTGATTTGGGATTTTAAATCAAAGAAATTAGTGCTATGTAGTGCAGCTAACTACAGTGTAGAGGTTGATGGCTGCGATATTTTGATATGTTGATGGCATTCCTTCAAGCAGGCGAGAATCTGTTGACTGTTGATGGCAAGTAAGGGAAGCGAAGCAGAGAAGAGAACGGGCTAAAGACTAAAGAGAACAGGCTTTCGTTCACCAGCAAGGAAAGTTTGTTGATGGCATTCCTAGTCGTTGCTTTTATTGCTTATAGAGTTATAGTTTAGTGTTTCATTCAAGCTTCTTGTTTTTGCATCTCTCCATCTTTAATTTGTGCTATAGTGACTGTAATACCCTTGTTTTTGTAACGAAAACATGTCTAAGGAGAACTGTAAGCTTGGATTGGTTTAAACTTTAAAGAAAATGTGTCACCTCTATTATTTCCCTAGTTTTTTGGCATTTCTAGTGAACGAAAGATTTCACAAGCTTTTGGAATTCTCTAAACTTTATTTAGGGATCTATAAGATGGCAAGAGGGAAAGATTCTTTGTAATTATTCAAGTGCTAAAATTTATGAGAATCGGTGTTATATGTTTCACAAAACTCTTTAGGACACATGAATATTCAAATATCAGAAGGCTTTATCATATTGATGTTTTTGTAATTATTATATATTTTATAATCATAATCACGAGCTGCAAACACAAAAATCATGAGCATCAAATCACAAGCTTCTCTAATCGGTGGTGTAATGTGGAGACAAAGAATAGTTGGGATTTGAGACCCAGGACTATGATAGTAGAATGAAGAGGGACCACATTCATAATGGGATGTTAAAATATTTTGAAAAGGGATCACATTTATGAAGAGGGACCACATCCATAGTGGGATGAAGATGGGCCACATTGATTACTTTATTGTTGTATTGAATCTATTAAAAAATTGGTAGAAAAAAGTGGATTGGTGTGACAATGAAAGAAATCATTTTTATCTTTATTTTTACAATTGAAATTTACTAATGATTTGCATATTTTCATGCACACAGATTATGGCAAGAGACAATTTTTAAAAAAAGAAAAACCATTGACACGTTTATTAGTTTAGTCATATGAATGAATCTGAGATAATTTTTTAATTATATGATTTTGTTTTGTTTAGTTGTGATGTATTTTTTTTAATATAGTGACTTTTTTCATTTGCAAATAAATTCTAGGAAGAAAGATATATAGAGTTAATGGATATTATTGATGATGAGCAATCAAATACTAACAAGTCAAAATCAGTTTAGGAACATTTTATAATTGATAATGTTGTTGCCTCTAGTGACTCTACACCTTTTGATGTGGGGAAGCCTTTAAAAAAGACAAAAGTGAAGACAAGCCAAGTAAAGGGGAAACAAAAAGAGAAAAAGAAGCAAACAGAGAAATAGCAAGAGAAGGAAAGAGAGTCTAACAAAGAAATAGGTAAAAGAAAGCATACAAGACCTGAGTCTTGGGTGTAGACTCATTTTACACTTATTGAAGATTGTGATCCAGAATACCCTAAGGCTTCATGTAATTGGTGTGGTGTAGACTATGTATGCTATAAAGAAAAAGAAAAAGAAATGGAACTTCTAACATGGCACATCACTTAGAGTATAAATGTAAAAAAAAAAAAAATTGGTGGAAATCGAGATCCAAGACAATTCGTGCTTTCATTCTAACTAAACAAAAAAGAAAATGGGGAAAGGGTTGGAACTAAAACGAAGGGAATGGCTTTTGATGTTACTTCATGTAGGGAAGCTCTTGCAAGAATGATAATTATGGATAAGTTACCATTTAAACACGTAGAGGGAGAAGGGTTTCATTATTTTATGAGTATTGTCTAACCTTTATTTCCTATTTCATCACGTATTATAGTTGCTAAAGATTGTTGGAACCTTTCCTTATCTAAAAAAGCTAAATTGAGACGTGCATTATGTAAGACACATCAAAGTGTTTGTCTAACTACTAATTGTTGGTCTTCTATGCAAAACTTAAATTATTTATGTCTTATTACACATTTCATTGATGCTAAATGAAAATTGCATAAGATAATTTTGAATTTTTGTCAAATCTCTAATAATAGGTTTAAATAGGCTATGAGATAGAGCATTGTTTGTTAAGTTGGGGAATTGATATAGTTTTAACCATTACAGTTGATAATGCTAGCTCTAACGACATTGCTGTAGCTTATGTGAAAGATAGAATACTTGATTTGAATGGACATATAATGAAAGGAGAACACCTGCATGTAAGATGTTGTGCTCACATTATAAAGGTCAATAATAATTTGAAAGATATGCATGAATCTATAGTTAGGATAAGAAATGCAATTAGGAATATTCATGCTTCACTTGCTTGTTTACAAAAATTTAGAAGTTGCGTAGAATATGTAAGAATTCAAGAAAAAAGTATTATACAATTAGATGTTCCTACTAGATGGAACTCTACTTATGTTATGCTTTAGAGTACTTTAAAATTTTAAAAGACATTTAAGGGGTTAGATGAAAAAGATGTTCGATTTGTCTTGGATAGAGTAAGGCCTTCAACAAGTGAAGATTGGGATGATGCACGTGCTTTTTTAAAATTCTTGAAAATATTTTATGATGTCACTAAAAATGTGGCTGATTCATTATTTGTCACATCATCTTAACATTTTCATGAATTTTGCTTAGTGTTAAATACCTTGAACAGTCTATATAAAAGTGGTGATCCATTACTTAGTTAGATAGCTAAAAAAATGAAAATGAAGTATGACAAATATTAGGGAGATGTTAAAAATATTAAATGATGATTTTTATAACTGTGATTCTTGATCCAAGATATAAGTTAAAGTTTGTGAAATGGAGCTTGAAAAAACTCTATAATAAAGAAATGGCTGAATTGATGATTCAAAGGGTAAAGGAAACATTTAACAAGATATATGAAAATTATAGACTCTTTCATAGTCACAGAAAGAGTCTAGTCACTGCTTAAAGCCAAGACATGAAAGTTGTTCCTTGTGAATAGAATGAAAAGGATTTATTTGCAATGGAGCTTGATAAAATTATGAAAGAGGATGACAGTATGGATAATCAATCAGAAGTGAAACTTTACTTAATAGAAGGTAGAGAGAAAATGACCTCTAAATTTGACATCCTCAATTGGTGGAAAGTGAATTGCTCTAACTACTCAATTATCAAACAAATTGCTAAGGATGTATTAGTTATACTTGTATATATTGTAACTTTTGAATCTGCTTTTAGCACTAGGGATTATGTACTTAATCAATATAAAAATTCTTTGAGTTCAAAAACTGTTGAAGTCCTTGTTTGTGCACAAATCCGATTTCCATCTAACCCATTGTCAAGTGATACTAAAGAGCTAGTTAAAGATATTGAAAAAATTGAGCTTAGTAACATTTTTTACTATTATGATATAAAAGAATTTGATATCATTGATTATAAATTGTATTATTAATTTATCTTTTTTTTCACCTTTATTGAATTATTAGATCTTGGCATAGCTTCTCCAATTGACAAGGATGAGAATTAAAGATCTTGAATTATTTTGTTTGTAATTTCTCATGGTATGTATATGTAAGCAATATGAATTTTATTTTATTTTATATACTATCATAGAATTTATTTGGTAGATTTTTAACATAATTTGTTTTCTTTTTTTTTTTTGTAAGGATTCACATTTTTTGGAAAGATGAAGTAATAGTCGTATATTTGGTGATTGAATACTTTTGAACATCACACTTTTTAAAGATGATGTAGTAATGAATGATATGATTGCTGATTGAATACTTTTGTATATTACACTTGTTGGAAGATGATATAATTGAAACTTTTGTACATCATATTTTTTGGAGAATGAAGTATTAGTTATATGTAGAAATTCATTTTTTACTTAGTTGAATATTTTACTATGAACCAAAATTGTCACTATTGGATATTGGTTCAAGACTAAGTTATTATTGAAATTTATGGATAGAAAGCAATTGGTTATTTTAATCTAATAGAGTTCCTTAATTGTTTAATTTTGTTTGAGTTCATTTAATTAGGAAAAACATTTATTAAAATTCAACCTAAATTTAACTATCTAACTACCAATGGCCATAATAAGATAAGATTTCATAATTAATTAAAATCTAATAATTCTCTTTTTCTCTTTTTGGATTAATAGAATCTTTTGTTAATCAAACCTACAATGAAACTACATTATTTAAGAAGACTAACATATACATGTTATTTATACTATTTTATTATAAGATGCTACTCTTGTTTTTTTTTTCTTAGTCTTTAAAGCTTTTTATCAATTTATGGGTTTTTTTTAAACTACAAAAAAGATAAAAATTATAAATTATCCCAACATTATTATTGGTTAGAATTTTATGAGATGCATGATATTAGAAGTTAAACTTTACATATTACAAAGAACAAAAACCTTTAAAAAATATCATTTTTAAACTAAAAAAACATGAATTAAACCGAACCAAACTAATTAAAATTCAAAACCTACAAGGTCCAATGAAATGCTAAATCGAAAAGGTTGGTTTAGTTTGGTTTTGGTTTTAAACCGAATCAAACCTATAAACACCCCCAAGTAGATGCAAAACTTATATAGGTAAATTTTATTTGTGTAAGCTCCATACTTATTATATTATTTTTTCTCTTAAAGTAAAGAATTTCTTGATATTAGAGGATCCTCTCACAGAAATTGGTGTGTAGGTGTTTTCTTAAAATAAAAAATATTAAGTACAAACTATTCTTTCCCTTGTCGAAAATAATTTAATTATACAATTTTTTCTTGTATTATAAAAATTTATGCTTGCAATTAAAAGATATGCTACAATTACAATATTAGTTAAGTTTGTCACAACTCAATAGATGATTGTAGATTTATTTGTAAATTTGTAAAGAGTCTAAATCTAAACTTTTATAAATTTGTATGTAATTTTTTTTTCTGGTCTTTAATTTTGAAACTCAATCCACAATCATGTCGAAGTGGAGTTGGAATCTTCTACCATACTACACTTTATGCATTAAAAAAAATGAGAGAAACAAAGGTGAGTTCCACTTGCAAGAAATCCACAATCTCATTTCTCTCTTCAACCACACAAAAATCAATACAAGTGAGAACCTTTTTTCCATCAAAAGATTTACGTTCCATAGGTCTTGACACTTGATCTCATTAATTTTACTTTGACATTGGAACAAGTTCATTCAAAGCAAAAGAAAATTCATGTAATCTTGCACCATTTCATGTGCTGTTTGTCTCTTTTTTGTTTTCATTTATTTATTTACAAAAAAATTATAAAACTTTACAAGTAGGAAGTTAAAAAAAGAAAAGAATTAAACTAATGTGCATCAAGACTCGTTTATTCTTATGTGCAATAGAGAAAATAGCCCAGGCTGTCGGCGAATAAGTTATTGGGTCCTAATAATTTCTGGGTCCAACTTCACATTTGGGCTTTTCTTCAACTCACCAACTCAATGTTCTTACGGAGGACTAGTATTACAACTTAAAACCCAACAGTTATGCATCTATACAAAAGAAAAAACAACAACAAACGTGGGGAATTAAAGTTTAATTTTAAATTTTTTATCAAAATACTATCTATTTAAATATTTTTTAGTTAAATAAAAATGTATTTAGGTCAATAGATAATATTTTAGTAAAAAAAAGTTAAAATTAAATTAAAGTGTAAAATAATTTTTTATTTAAAAATATATCAATGTATATTTTAAAAATTAAAAAAATTATATGATTTCAATCAAATTCATAAAAAATTAATGTAATTTATTCTCTAATTAATCTATTCAAAGAGTCGAGTGGCATATAACAAATATGACATGATCAACATTCTTCATTTCATAAATGATTATTTGTTGATATATTATCAACATAGAGTTTCTAAACATGACTAAACCTAGTTATCTTTATATTCTGAGCCATTTCGAGCCCTAATATCAAGGCTACATACTCTGCGACATCATTCGAACAAAATTTAGTGAGAGTGAAGCTTGTGGCAAGACACATCCTTTACCTGCATTACAGACACGACTCCTCCTCTCGCATCTCCTCATTCTCGCAACTCCATCCCAAAAAAAAAAAAAAAAACTCTACCTTGGATGATACATCGAATGTAGAAGGAAGTTCAAAAGTGTTGAAAGGATGAGGAAATTTGTATTTTGAATTAAAAAGTCATTATTTTTTATTAGAAGATAAAATAAATATAAAAATGTTCAAGTTATTTCTACGACGAGATGAGAAAAGAATTGATCCAATCCAACCCACAAATCTAAAGTCCATAAATTATGTGCGGGTTGGATTGTGTTAGATGGGCTTGCAGATAGACACAATCAAATACAAGTTCAGGGTTTAAGGTCAAGCACAGTGAAGCATGTTGTAAAATGATAGAAAGCAGAGTCTTGATATATTTGCGTGAAAATGTCGATGCTAAAAGGGAGCAAATATTAAAATAATTTCAAAATGAAATGACTTGTTGTTTGTCTTATCCCTTTGCCCCACACGACCATTATATAATTTGTCCTTTTCTTAATAATTCAGGTCACGATTTGGTATCGTTTTCGCTCGTTGCCTGGCGAAACTAGTCCTTGGCTTTATTTCAAGTATCTAAAATATCACCAAATGAACTCTTTTATTTTAATAAGACTATTTAACCTAAAAAATAAAATTAGCTAAAAAAAATAAAGAGTAATTTAGGGGGAAAAAAAAGAAGGTTGTAATTAGTGATGTCCAAAGTCGAAAATGCGAACTGTAGGTATAAGTCATACGCCGCACACTTTAACTAAGCACTTTAAATTTTGACTCTTTTTATTACGTGAAATGAAAAAATAAATAAAAATAATTTTGTAAATGAAAATAAAAAATATGTCGAATTTAAAAAGATTTATTGAATAATAATTATAAAAATATAATAAAAATTGTACCAAAAACTACCTCCAACTTTTAATGTATATGATTAAAGTTCCTACAAAACAAATGGGGAGAACTATGAGTTTAAGAAGTAAATAAAAATATTAAAAGAAAAAAGAAAATCTATACCGTATAATTCTTGAATATTGATGAACCTTTATTGGACAAGTGAAACCAGTAAAATTGGCGCCTCTTGCAAGTTCTACACACAATAATGAGTTGCTGGCCAAGCCCATTGACTCAATAAAGATGAAACTAACAAATGAAGTTCGTGTTTATGGGTTTTCCACTATTGTCGCTAAGGATGATGAGATGACATTTTAGGCAAATTATCGAATACTTATCCTTGCCTGTATTATATATATATATATATATATATATATCCACACACATACAGCCAAAGTTTAGTTTTCTTTGAGAGAGGAATTTTTTTTTAAAAATTATGTTTAAAAACCAAAAGATAAAAAAAAATTATTCTTAAAGACCTTTACTATTAGGTTCAATGATTAGTTGTTAAACTCAGTGATAATTATTTTAAAATAAGTGATAATAGGTTTTTAAAAATAATTTTTTTTTATTTTTAGATCCTTCGTTATAATTCTCTCAATTTTTTTTAATTGTTTAAAAGAAAAAGGAAAGAGTGGAAAAAACTCAAGTGATTGATAGTGTCTATCTTTATCAAATAGTATGAATTGAAGTGTGAACTTCAAAACATGTAGACCTAAGTTGTTTGTTTTGATTAATTATAACTAAATATTTTATTCAATGGTACATATATATATATATATATATATATCCATTTAATTAATTTTTTATTGATTCAACAGTTAGATCAATGACTTAACTTCTTTAGGGAATCAATTATTAGTTCAGATTCAAAAACTATGCTTTAACTTATCTAATGTTTAGCTTCATTTTTATACTTATTTGCAATTTATACATTTAGGACGAACCTTCTAATTGTATTTGTGAATATTTTTAGAATGAGACAGCTACTTCCTACTCATTCTAAATTAGATTTTCATTAATACATAATTTCTTGACTCAACTTCAATAATTTCGCTTATAAAAACTTTTATAAATTGATTATGGGTCATGATATTGATCCCTCAAGAGTTGAAATTGATAATAAATAATTAGAGCATCTCAAATAACCCATTTATTTTTTGTTCGACCCAAACCCATCTATTAATCTCCCTCATAAAGATAAAATTGTGAAAAGAAGATGAAGAAACCCAATGCTTTTTGGTACAATATCCAATTGTTTACCACAGTGGGCTAACAGGGATTGTCTTAGATGGGCCCAAGTTGAGCAGAGGCACAATAGGAATAGTATTCAAAAAGGAGGAGGATTATGGGTGGACAACATCAAACGAAAGAAAAAAGAATGATTGGCCCCAACAAAAATCAGGCCGAAAGGAAAAAAAATAAAAGATAAAAAAAAAAAGAAATTTAGAAAGATCGTAGACAAAGTTCAATTTCAATCAAGGGATTTAAAGCAATACTATAGCAAATATTTTCTCATATTTAGGAGTTTTTCACTAGGGAGAGAGGATAATATGTAGGTGTAGGGTTCGCACAAATAAATTTTATTGGATAATATTTACTTTGTCACTCTCTCTTTTATATAAAATTTTTTTAGATATAAGAGAATCTAAACCAATACTATGATAGTATTCAATTTTTTCGGCAGACCAATCTCTTTCATTGATAAATTTTAGAGCAAATTATATTTCTCATGAGTTTTCTTAAAATTATATGGGCTTCCTTTTTATTTTTAAAATATATATGAATTTTTCCTAAAATGAAAAATTATATTACACATTAATTTAAATTTAAAATTTAAAATTTTTTACTAAAATAACCTTCATTAATTTAAATACATTTTTTTAAAAAATTAAAATACCCTCTTCCATTTTTTAAGAAAAGTATTATAGTTAAAAAATAAAATCAAATCAAATTAAAATATATATTTTAAAAATAAAAAAATATATACATACGACCAATAAAACTCAAAGGATATCTATGTGCTTTATTATAAATTTGATTGAGATCAAAGGCAAGACAATGTTCGGAGTAAAGTATATTAAAGTTTGGTTAAATTATATATATATATATATATATATATATGTTCTGAAAATTATACTCAATTTTTTAATTCATTTTTATCAATGAATTTAACTTTTTCTATAATGTACATATTTTTAAAAAGTGATTGGAACTTAATATTAACTTAATTATATTTTTTTATTAAAAATAAAGTTATAACCTTAAGTTGTAAAAAAATAATTTTAAATAAAATAATTTGAAAGAGATATTTTAATAATATATATTAAGATATTAAAATTTAAAATATAATTTAAAAAAAAATCAATCAAATTATTCCACTTTTTATTAATTTTGACATCGTTCAACTCTTGGCACCTTTGCTACCAAGCTTTGAGCATCCATAGAAATGTGTTATTTATTAAAAAGTAATAAATTATTTATTATTTGTTTGATTTAGTTTCCTATAAAAGATTTTTTCAGTGATTTGATCTAAAATATAAAAAATAAAATACTAATATCTATTATATTAATTATAATATTTCAATTATACTTTCTATTAGATGAGCCCTTTAAATTATGAGTAGTAGTTATTATTAATTTAAAAAATATATATGCATATTAAATAAAGATATTTTTTAAAAAATAATTTTTATTTAAAATAAAATTAAAAATATTAATTACTTTTAATTAATTTTTTTAATTCTCATAAATTAATTATTTATTTTTATATATAAGACCATAGTTAATATATTATTATTATTTAATAATATTTATTTATTTATTATTAAATTAAAACATAAATATTATCTCTCATTCTACTTGTGTTTTTTTTTTCTTTTAACGTACCAAACGCAATGTTTCTCGAAGCTCGAATAAAATGTAGCCATGTTGAAAAAACCGGATCGGACCGGCCGGTTCGATCGGGAACCGGTCCCTAGTTCGGTTCGGTCGAGATTGAAAACCGGTCAAACAAAAAATAGGTCAAGAACCGGTGAAAACCGGTCGAAAATCGGTCCAAAAAACCGGTTTGAACTGGTCTGAAGCAATTTTCTTTTTTTTTTTTTAGTTTTTGTTGTATAATAGAATAATTTATTTTAAATAAATTTGACAAATTAAAAATAGGAGGTAATAAAAAAGATGATGGAGTTAAAATATGAAATTTTTTTTTAAAAAAGAAAGAGAATATAAAAAAAATAAAATGTGTATAATTAATTATTCTTTATACTTTCTTTCTATTATGTTCAATTTCCTTTCTCTCAAATATCAAGGTATTTACCTAAAATTATTATTTATTATTTTATTTTTTAATAATAAGTAGAATCTTAATATAATTTAGAAATTTTAAAAATTTAATATTGAATATTATTAATTTTTAATCATAGATAATTTTTATTTTAAATTAAACATTAATTTTTGTAATATCTTAAGAAATATTAAATTAATAATCAAATATTTAAAATTTATTAATATTTATTTGTTATATTAAAATTTTAATATATAAAATTTTTTAAAATAATATATTTAATTATTACTAGTTCGACCGATGAACCGTGAACCAGTACCTTCACCGATTCAATGATCGGTCTGGTTTTAGAAACATTAAAATTTAAAAATAGTATATCCCAAACTGTGGGACCCCAAAAGTGATGCTACTTTGGAACACTGAAAGTCGCTGTCATAGGGCTTCGTGCAACGCTGAAAAGCCTACCCTACACGTCCCTATGCCTGGAGTTACGCCTCGTGTCGTGGCAGCAAACCACGTGCTAACCACCTTGAATTTGATGTTTTAGTATTTTTAAGAAAAAAAATTATAGTTAAAATTTTGAAATTAAAAATATTTATATTAAAAAATTTTAAATTTTATTATTATTTTCAAAAAATAAAAAACAAAACATTTAAACCATAAAAAATTTACGCTTTAGAATTTAAGGTTAATTTTTATTATTGAATTCTTTAAAATAATTTTAAAATTTAAAATTTAAAATTATGAATATATATAACTTAAATTATCTTAATTTCCCTTGTATAATATAAGAGATAAGGTATTCAGATTTATCGTTTTTAGATCCCATTTATATTATCTTTCGAAAAAAGATTTTTTTTATTCTTTTATAAAAAGCGAGCTCATTTCCATTACAATAAATAATTTTTTGTAATTTAACATCTAAAACTAAAAGCATTCGAAGATGTGATAATTATATGAAAAAAATATCAAATTCGTATGATAATGTTATTACTTTTCTCTTGTTTTTTATAATAAAAAATATACATATCTTTAGAAAAATGATTTTTTGTAT
This sequence comes from Erythrophleum ivorense, assembly GCA_026724425.1. Lineage (NCBI taxonomy): Eukaryota > Viridiplantae > Streptophyta > Magnoliopsida > Fabales > Fabaceae > Erythrophleum > Erythrophleum ivorense. The sequence continues at coordinate 45,152,129 of JAIUCV010000005.1, forward strand.
TTGGTCTTTTTTTTAGAATAATTATGTGTGCTTTTAAGCACAATATATTCCATCTTCCTCAAAACTACTTATTATTAATAAGTTATACTTAAAACAAATCATTGCCAGCATTAATATTAATATTATTACTACTATTTAATTACATATAATATTTTATAATTTATATATTAAAAACAATTTTATTAATATTTTGACAAAAATTAGATGAATTTAAATATTAGTTATGAATTTTTTTTTACAAAATAGAGAAGTTCATATTAAAGCCATGAATAATAAAATAATTATTAAATAATTTGAAACAAACACTTGAGACCTTTCACCTAGATATTGTCCCAATTTTTGCCATCAAATTTATTAATGTTATAAATATCTTGAAAACCACAAATGTCTTAATCTATTATGTCTACAAATTCTATTTACATGAATGTTATAATGAAATAATTCATTATAATTAAATAAAAATAACTACTTACTTAGCTCAAGTCTCATCAAATAATTAAAACAAAGTAAAATAAGTAATAAAATTATTTAAATTTTTTCATCAAAAGTATTTGAATTTTATCTTAAAGAGTCAATTATCATTTTAATTTTTAAAATTATTAAAATTAGTAAAAAACAAAGCTTAGTTAAGTTGGTTGAGCCACTTAACTTATACGTAAGGTGGGTTGAGCCAACATGATCCCAAAATCATATGGGTTAACAAAAGTTAAATCAAAACCACTAAAATGATGGGTTAAATGAGTTGATCTAATAGATTCAACTCATTTTAATAGTTCTACTCAATAATTTATGTTATAACTGTCAATAATAATAATTAATGTATTAATTATATTTTATCTTTGGACAATGAGATGTAATTGCTCATATTATGGGTAATAGGTTCAGCAAAATGCGAGATGTAATTTAAATGGATATATGATTATAAGAATATTATATATATATATATATATATATGTGATGAGATATTTTATATTACACTAAATATTATTGAAACATGATTGTAAAATTACATATTATTACCTATAAAGTGATCTAATTATTTGGTTTATAAATTAAATATCTTTTATGTATGATAGTTCAAATAAAAAGAATGAATGTTGAAGTAAGAAAATAGAAGATTGATATCATGGTTAACTGTAAAAGTTAACAAGAAGAAAAAGGATTTAGGAATTGAAGAATTTGAAGATTAGAAAACTTGAAAGCTTTGCTGCATTACAATAACCTAAGGATTCAAATAGTATTTAATAAGCTTAGAGTTTTTAATGTAAAATTCAATAATTTATTAGTATTTATTGTCTCAAAAGATCTTAGTTCTAAAGTTATTTATTTAGATAAAAATTAGAGATGTCTCAATTTTAACTAAAACTTTATTTTGACTTTTGGTCATTATTTTAATCATATCTTCCAAAAATGTATGGAGATTTAGTGTAAAACATTTGTTGCATTTAATGATATATCATTTATTCAAGATAGAGCTTAAATGAAGAGTTATTATTATTTAAAGTTAAATTTATACAACAATCGACTTTTTAAGTCTAAAAAAGGTGATTTTTTTTTTTTTTTTTACTTGAGACCATCTATTAACACTATATTAATCTATAGCTAGCTATTATCTTTTCAAAAATCATATTCTATTAGCCATATTTTGAAAATCTAAATTATCAATTGATTGCTTACACCCTAAGAATCGGCTTATATTTTTAGAACTTCAAAAAAAAAGATGTATAATAACTATTTTGTGTATCTAACGACTATTTCATATGAGCCTTGTGTGCGAGAGACCTTCCAAACACATTTTGAAGTAAAAGCATATGTTGTGATTTGATTTTTTTTTTCTTACTTGTTTCAAGATTTTTGAGAGAGAAACCAAATCTTAGAGCCAAAATTTGCCAACTCCGTCATTTCTGTTATTAAATCAGTTTCATCTTATAAACATAATATTTGAGAGAATTTATTTGATTAATATCTTTTTCTTCAACAAACTTTATAGACTAAGGCTAGTGTTTTCCTTGTATGATTAAACAAAAGCGGGAAAGGTATTTGAATGTCTTTCTTTAGCAAGAATAAAATGTTCTATTTCAGACAGAGAACTTTTAAATTAAGTTGAAGATTGTAAAAATCCATAAGTGCCTATTAAACTTGTGATTTTGGCATAAAAAGTTGAAATGAAAATTTGAGGAGCTGAAAATAAATTTATATTGAAATTAAACCAAGATAAATCTTAAACATAAATTATTGTTAGTATTGCATACAAGTTTTTATAAATTATTTGTGTATGGCTCAAATGTAAAACTAGTTATGAAACTAAGGACTTGGATGATAGAAGTTGCGTAGGAGATTACAATAAAGAACTTTAAATTTTATTTAGAATTGTGCTTGAATTAGTTGAATGCACCAATCAAGATCATCAGAGAAAAGTTTAGAGTAAGAATGAGAGAGATTTTTAACTTACTTTGCCCCCCACTTTTTGTTGTTGTTTTTAAGCTAAAAATATTATTATTATTATTATTATTATTATTATTACAAAACTTTCAACCAACGTAAATAGCACTAGTTAAAAAATGGGTTGTATGTTTGAATTAACTTAATTATTTAATATTTTTAAAACATAATATTTCAACTTGTCTAATAATAATTAATTCTAATTCACACATAATTTAATTATAATATTCTAACATGGGATCGATAATTGTGGTTATACTTGATACAAATAATTGAACATATTTTTTTTGTTATAGAACATAACTGAATATTTGTTGGTACAAAACATTAAGAACAGTGATATTATTCACACTTTTTACGATTAGGTCATCCTTAATAACTTACTAATCACTTACTTTAGTATGTAAAGCAGAGACGGTTCGAGGAATTTTCTACTGTTTAGCTGATAGGGCGTTTTAAAGCTTGTTGGTGTAATTACTGGCAAAAAAATTTCTTTTGTTATGAATAGTATGTGTTTATTATTTTTTTTTCAGAAAAAAATTTTAGATTTATAAAGTAAGAAAAGAAAAATGATGGAAGAGAAATAAAAATAAAATTCAAATTAATTTATTTCAGTTTTAGAAGTTATACTATAAGTATACAGAATAACTTATATTCTCTTTCCTTAAGAGATAATTGACTGACATTTCCATTTATTTAAAAAATTATACATCATTTTAATGAAATCAAAGAAAAACCTACAACTAAATCAATTTTAACCAAAATAATTTCAAATGATTGAAATAGTTGCTTTTTTAAATTGAATTTAAAATCATTTAATAAACATAAAAAGTGTTTTTTTTATTTTTTTATTTTTAAATAATCAATTAAAAGACAATAGTTGATAATATTGAATTCCAATAATAATATGTTTATTAAAAATATATATTAAGTCAACATAAACACCATTATAAAGTGAAAATTTATATTGTTTTTAACATAAAGTAAAAAAAAATTCAAATGAAAGTTTTGAGCAGTATTTTTTTATAAGTTACATCTTTAATTTAAAAAGAAAAGAAATCAATTTTATTGCTGAGAATATTTTGATTAAAATGCATTTATTTATAAGTTTTCTTTTGATTTTAGGGTAGAGTTGTGTAATTTTTTAACAGAAAGTAATTAAAAGTTCTCTTTTAAATATATAACACTGTTATTAAAAGTTCTCTTTTCATTAAATAAACTACTCAAACATATAACTTTTCATTTTCACCAATAAATTAAAGAGCCTCATAAAAGGTTGGCCTGAACTTGATTCTTTTTGCTAAAATTGATAAAATGGAGAATAAATTCGCATGTCATTTCCAACTATGTCTTTGATGGAAAAAAGAAAAAGAAAAAGAAAAAGATAAAGATAAATGATACAGAAATGTGATTGGACCACATGGTCGAAGCTGAGAAGATTTGAGAAATTCTATTAAGTGTCAAAAGCTTCTGTCAAGATAAAAGTCTAATATTTCGTGCGTACGTTCCACTATTATGAAAACGACCTCATTGTATCATACCTCGCCTTAACCACTTAAATAAACAGACAGGTATTTAACACAAATTTTACCAACCCAATCAGGCGGCATGTTTGCAGAGCTCGGAGCGAATTAAGACTCAACACGTGGAAGGTAGCCACAACAAATTAACATTGTTTTAAAAATTCAACTAGATATTGAATTAGAATAAAAATAATTTACAATTTAATAATTTAATCATAGATAAATTTGGGTTGAATCATTTTTCTAAAAATATATATATAATATCTTATAATTAAATTGATACATATATTATGAAATAATATTTAACATATACATAAATATTTACTAGTTTAATATTAAATTGGTCGATTTTTACTGATTTTGATCAATTTGGTTAATTCTTATCTAATTTTGTTCTCTGCACTTTGAAAATTAAATAAATCATTTTATAATTAGTTCTCCAATTTTTTGTTTTGACTAACTCATTTAGTTTGATTTTCATAATTATGTTAATTAATTTAGGAAGAAAAACTCATGATACACTCAGCTCATCAAATATAAATAGCTCTTAGAGCATGTTGGTATAATTTATGCTCTTATATATTTCTATACTTAGAACATAATTATTAGGTGTCGAAGCTTTTATAAGAACCTTTTTTTTTTCATTTAAGGATAGCTGCGAGAATTGACGCCAAAAAGACTCTGAAGACTGCTAGTGGATCGTGCTAGAGCGTTGACTTTGTCGTTGACTACAAAGGCCAAGCCATAGAAGATTTCTATATTGCAGAATGCAGAGATAATATTCAAAAGAGACAAATATATATATATATATATATATATATATATATATATATATATATGAGAAGTGAAATGATATAGGGCCAGAATAAGAAATGAGGAGATGTAAATCAAGGAGTTTATGAAGAGTACATTAGACTTTTTGATATGCTCGCTGGTAGCAATTAATGATAACATTTCAGTTCATTTATTAAAAAGTTAATATCTCGTTTGTACACATAATTATTAAATATAAAAATAAAAGTAAAATATAAATATAATGAAATAATTATATTCAATATATAATATTTAAAAAATAAAAATACCATTTCATTTATATATTTAATTAAATAAAAATAATACTAGAACAGAAAAATAGATAAAAAGATGACTATTGTGTCTTACTTTAAAATAATATTAGAATAAAAAATACCATTTCATTTATATATTTAATTAAATAAAAATAATACTAGAACAGAAAAATAGATAAAAAGATGACTATTGTGTCTTACTTTAAAATAATATTAGAATAAAAAAGTAACAAATGTATAATAAAATTTGTATAAATTAAATATAATAATTATTTTTGATTTATGTACTTATAAAATATAAATGAATTCTTTCTTCAATCTTATAAAATATGTATCAAATAAAATTATTTAATAAATTTTTTGTCATTTTCTTTCTACCATCTTTTCCACCAACTGAGGGAGGAGTTTGTGTTACTTGTGTAGACTCAAATAGGCCATGATAGGAAGTATATTAGTCAATGGCACGATTCTAGTGTAAAGACTTCAAAAAGTTATGCAAGTCCATCTAAAATATGCATAAGAATGGGCAAAATGTCTAGATTTAATTTGGGTATACTTGTAAATTTCATCTATTTAAATTTAGGTACGTAGGAAAAAATATATAGGTTTAAATATGAGTTTGGACATTTCTTTAAACACTTTTGAAGAGTTTGGTTTTGTGTTTAAATAGTACAATAATCATCCGTCCCATATTGGCAGTACATTTATGCACGTGTGTCTAAAAATTAAACGGTGCGTTTCCATTTCAACAACACATCGTCAAGAGTCAAGACATATACTTACAAGTAACTGCACTTCATATTTTGAAATCTCATGAATATATTTCATATAAGAGATTCTTAATTAGTTTGAGAAAAAAATTATTCATTTCAAAATTTTTTTAATAAATAGACGAATTGAAAATTTAATAATTCAATGAGCATTGCGCTGGATTTTGATTGTTACTCACGCTTCTAAGTCTAGAGATCATGAGTCTAGTAATTTTATATAAAAACGAGCATAAATATTATAATACTCTATCCTACTCTAATTATATCATGATCCATAAATACGTATTATCAATTACACAATTTATTATTAGCCACATCCAATTCTACTTTTGTTTACGGAAAGTTGGAAACGTACAATTATTACCAACAGAAAATGCGAATTAAATTATAAATATTAAATAATATATAATATATTATTATAAAAAGGAGGGCAAAACTATATTTTTAATTCTGAGTTTAATTTGATTTGATTTGATTTTAATTTAATATTATAACTTCACCTCAAATTTTATTTTGTTTTAATTTGTTCTTATAACTTACTTAAATGCTTCTTTTCCTTCAACATTGTTAAATTAAAATGCTTAATAAAAAATCTTATTTGATTTCTGAATGAGTTAATTTTAATAATTTCTTACCAATTTAGATTTATTTGTTATAATGCCTTTTCTATTACCATCTATAAAATCTAAGATAATGTAGACTTATTACCTATAGACATAAGTAATCACCTTAATCGTTTTAGTGATAATATTCAAAGAAATAAAAAGAAAATAAGAGCATTAGTTAGAATATAGCAACAACATAGGACAGAAAGAAATAGGCCGATATAATTTACAAAACATAATATTATGGGGTGATAAAAATATGACAAGTAGGATTTAAGTAGGTAAGGAATTATTAGAGTTAAGCTACCCAAAAATTATATAAAACTTTTTTATTAAATATCTTTGTAATGTTAGAGAGACTGAAAATTTTAAGTAGTTTTTGTAAGTCAAAGAATTAAGTTAGAACAAATAAAATTAAGTGATAAAAGTAAAATTTAAAGTAAAATTAATGAATTATATTAGAACAAAATAAAATAAAAAAGTTAAATTAAAATAATATGTAATTAAGAGATAAAAATAAAACATAAAATAAAGTTAAAAGATTAAAAATATAATTTAGTCTTAAAAAAACAACAACATAGTCATCGAAAAAGGAATAATAAAAAATTATAGGAAAAGTGGATATGGTACCTTGATGACATATTTCGAGATTATATCAAAACTATTAGATTCAAATTTATTTATGGGGTGGACTGGAGCTTAAATTCCACTTCAAAACAATGTTGAATCAATTTAGTTTAATTTATGAATAAGTTTACAATTTATTTTTAAATTATTTAATGACACAGAGTAAACTTTTTTTGGGCCAAAATGACACAAAATGAATTAAGTTTTGATAATTATTTAACTCCAATGTTAATTAAAATAATTAATTATATTGAAAGATAATTGAGTTATTTCAAAATTAGTTTCTTCTAGAAAACATGATTTAGTCAAAGCATCATTAATTTACATTTTGACTCAGTTAAAATTAAAAAGCTTAATATGCCGAACTCGTTTATCAGAGGAACATTAACTTATTTGAAAAATTTGTAAACAAGTTTGATTTTATATAAATGGGCTCTCTCTCTCTCTCTCTCTCTCTCTATAAACATATTTAATTGTATTTTTTATGATTAACCTGCCTATATATTTCCTTTAAAATCAATTTATCTCATTTTTTATAGATTTAATTAATTTCACGATATTGGAATAATTCAACATTAGTTAAGCAAATAGGGTAAGATGGGAGGAGTTCAACTTGTCATGAGGATAAGTTTTTCAACACTATATATATAGTGAAAAGTGAGCTTTTAGTTCCTTAATTTTGTATCAAGATTTTATCTTTTAATTTTGTGTATTAAAGAGTTAAATGAAGAGAGATTTTTATATTTCGTTCCATGTTATTTATATATTAATTAATAAAATATAATTAAATTATATAATAAATTTCACAATAATAATATTATAGTAGATAATAAAATGTAAATCTAATACAATATTTTATTTATGTGATGATAAAATATTAAATAATTGAATATGAAACTTAGTTTTATAAATTGATATTATTTTATTAATAGATAAGTTGTATTTTATTTAATAAAAGTTTTTTATTATAAAAAATATAAATAATGTAACAATATAAAAATATCTAAAATTTTCTCCTTAAATGAGAAAGTCGTGTCTTATTTGAATGCATTCACATGTTACCTCCTGCCAGAATCTTCAGTGTTTGACTCAAATTATCGTAACCAAAATTTCGATCTCTTCGAAGAATTCGGACTCATACGTCATGGATTATGGAATCATTTGTTCATCAACCCCCTTCTTCTGCAGAAACTGCAACTTCATTTGTTTTATATTATATTAAACTCATACCCACCCAATCGTACGGCAACATTAAAAACAGTAACTGCTAACAAGATTAGCTTGGCCTATTCTACTCTATTTCCTGCGCATGGAATATTCTAAATCAGAGTCCGTCGGATTCACTATACCAAATGGGTTATATAATTTGAAAATTTGTAATTAAATTCTTACAATTTATAAATTTATTTTTTATTGTTAAAATTTTGTTAGTATTATATTAAATTTTGTTAATGTAACTTTATATTATATTGACGCTTCAAATATATATGATTTATATTAATAAGAAAGATAAAAATATAGATACTAATGCTTTGTTTGGATGGGGGAAGAGAAAAAGAGAGGGAGAGAAAAGAGAGGAGAAGAGGCGAGAGAAGAGAAAACTGAAAATCTCCCCTGCGTTTGGATGGAGGGAGAAGTGAGGGGAGAGAAAACATATAAATGTATATATATATATATATTAATTTAATGTAATAATAAATTTATTATTATTTAAAATTTTTACATATATATTTTTTTAAAAAATAAGAATAATAAAAGATATAAAAATTAATTTAAAAAATATTTAAAAAATTTTAAAAAATTATTTTTGAAAAAACAACAAATTTTAATAAAAAAATATATATTTAAATTTTAAAAATATTTGTTCTTTAAATTAATTAAATTTATTTTATAAAAAAAATATTTATAAATTATTATTTTAAAATTATAAATATTAATATTATTTTTATATATATTAATTAATTTAAATATAAAATATAATATATATAATATATAATATAATATATATATATATATATATATGTGTGTGTGTCCGACTGCACATATATGTCCGACTGCATTGCAGTCGGACAATGCTGTCCGACTGCAATGCAGTGGACATAGCTGAGACCAAACTGCAGTCGGACATATATGTCCGACTGCAATACAGTCGGATATACATATATGTCCGACTGCAATGCAGTCGGATTTTTTTTTTTTTTAAATTGTATATCATCTATTAATTTTTATATTACAAAATATTATTATTTTGTAAAATATATTAATTAATGTAATAATAAAAATTAATTATAACATTAATTTTTTAATTAACTAATTAAAATATTTTACAAATTTTATTAAATATATATATTATTATTTTACGCAGTAATACCTGTTTTTCCCTCCAATCTCTCCATTTTGGAGAGGAAAAAAACACATGGGACCCACTGTACTTTTCTCTCCATTTTTTCTCTTCTCCTCCGTTTTCTCTTCGAACCAAACGGGGGAAAATTTCGTTTTCCTCCCCCTCCCTCCCCTTTCCCCCACTTTTCTCTCGATCCAAACGCACTGTAAAAGAAGATTGACTTACATATATAACAAAATATTAACAAATATATAATGACATGAGTTAAATTAAAAATTATTCAAATAATAAGGATCTAATTATAAATTTTAAAATTATAAGAATAAAATTAAAAATTGAGTGAAATTATAAGGACTAAAATTATAACATTTTTTAAAATAAAATAAAACAAATTTAAATGAAAAAAATAAAATTTAAATTAAAACTAAGAGATTACACTTTTACCAATTTTTTTTTTAAAATCTAAAAAAAAATTAAACATAAAATCTTTACTTCTTAAAAATGGAACCCTCCATAGTCCCCCTAATATCATCTAGTATACATTATTCACCCAATCATCTGGTACATACTAGAAACATTGAATCCCCTTACCTTCAAAAGAATATATTTTTATCTCATAAAAAAATATATTTTTATCTTATAAAAAAAGAATATATTTTTAAACGGATAATCTTCTTTACTTTTGCCCTTCCCATTATTCATTCAATCAGGATAAGCCGATAAGGTCACGCCACCCAACCCCTCCCTCGTTCTTTCCTCGCATAAATTTTAATTAATTCAACTCTTTAGATTTTTGTTTTAATTAATTAAATATTTTACAAACCCATTTTTAATTTTATCCTCTGATCGGCTATGGTGGAAATATCTGTTGCCATGTGCTCCTCACCAGCTATATATATACCTCAGTGCATTACCTATTTTTTCCATTGCTGTCTTATCCCTTTTGGCGCTACACACATTGTGCTTTCAGATTCCGAAACTATGCCGATAGCTTTGCGAAGCAACGGGGGCGTTACGATCCGAAGATCCGAGTGCATACATGGTATGCCCTGTACTTCGATTCGCGATCGGAGTTTCCCCCCAGAGCGAGAGGCAGATTCTGATTCCAGTAGCTCATCTTCGATCGGGAGGAATAGTGACTCGTCGGAAGATTCTTCGGACCGGGAAGACTCCGGCGAGGGCGAGGTGCAGAGCTCTATTAAGGGACCTTTGGATACTGTAAATGCTTTGGAGGAGGGTTTACCGGGCAAGTAAGTTTTCTGGTGCCTTTTACTCTTCTGGGATTTTGTCAAGCTTTGATAACCTCTCCTTCTGGCTAATATGAGTGCTTTTCTATTGTATCATTGAATTAGGGCGTAGAGTTTTTATTAGAGCTTTTCTAACTGGATTGTTGCCTATTCAAGAGTTTTAGCAGATAGTTATCGAATATTACTATTTCTAGTGCCGGTTTAGTAATTTACCGTATATTGATATTCCCCTGGTTCTCGATAAATTCGAGTTTTTGGAATGAAAATTGACCAGGAATTTGGGGAAAAAAAAATCCGTGTTTACATGTCTTTTATATTTTCATTTCTTCCATTTTCACTTTTATTTGGAAAACCTTCATCAATTAGATTTTTATTCACCCTCTCCCTGGTTTCTGCCTTGCTGGGAAGTGAAAAGAAAAGGCAGATGATGCAAACGATTAGCTCTGGGTGCTTGGCTTTTTATATGCCTTGTTTTACACCCGCCTTTTTGGTACTCTTCTTCTCGTCTGCTCTTGGTCTTAACTTATGGTCAACTGTGTAAACCACTTCCCGTCTCCTCCACCTACTGATGTTTACCTGTCAATTTGTGGTCTATTTGTTTTAGCTTTCTCACAAATTTTGCTGCAGTTAGTCGATTTTATAAGGATTAATGAAGTTATTGTTGTCTTATAGATAAGAACTGGTCTGATTAGTTTCTTATTGCGTGCCTTCAATTCATTACTAGTAAACTCTGGTCATTTAACAGGCGGAAATATTCCACACTGTCTTTATCCTCTCACAGAGGATACAGGGCTCATTGTGCTATGAGAACTCACAAGAGAGGGGGAGGGGGATAAAATCTGTTCGCAGATTTTTTTTTTTTTTTTGTTAAACATATCCACTGATATATCTTCAGAGTGAGAGATTAATAGGAAGTGAGTTTTGTCAAAATCTCTTGGTGTTACTTAAAATACTTGTTAACACAAATTGGTTTGAGCTATTCATCATGGGAAATTATGCCACAAAACCGTTGGATACCCCTTTTCTGTCACAAAATATGAAGATCAATTTTTCTTTATTTTAGTATCTTCTGTCATGTAAGGGGAGGGTGCATACTTCTGCTTTACAGATTATGTTGTTTAATAATTTTCACTGAGTTTGTGGTATGGAAAAAGGGTAGGAAGCAAGTTCCCTCAATATGACTTGCTTTACTGTTTAAGAAGAGCTGGGGTAGGGATTAGGCAGTAGTTTAAGCAATAGGCATAATGGCTATCCTCCATTGAAGGAAATAACTGGTGACTTGAGATAGGACTAGACCTTCAGTAAAAATGTTTAAGGGCTAATGGAAAAGAATACTACAATTCTTGTGAAGATTATTGGGTCCTATAGTCCCCAAGGTGGTGAGTCGGTAATCTTGTTTCATATATAACATAATGTGGTACTTACCAAGTAGATCATGATATTTAGAGGGATTTAATTATTAAATGGTGAGGCTGGCTTCTGGGATGCCAAAAAATTTTGGTCAAAATGCACAAAAATCCCTCCAACTTTGGGGCTTGTGCAATTTACTCCCCTCAATTTCAAAAGTTGACAATTGAAGCCCCAAACTTTTAGATTCGTGCAATTTACTCCTTTCATTAGATAGAATACACCACATGATCACCCCATTGCTGATAGGGCATTTGAGCAAGCAGATAGGACAAATAAGGGCATTGTGGTCTTTCCTTTCTCCTTTCTCCTTCCTCCAATACCCAATGCTTGTCTTCTTCTTCTTCTGTTCTTCCATTCTTTGATATAGTACTAGACTAGCTAAATTGCTGAAACTTGTAGTATTATGCAAAACTTTGGGGCACCACACTTGGAAATATGTTACTAGTGAGATTCACAGCACTCATGTTGCCCAGGGACACTTGGAAATTTGTTATTAATTTCAATGACTCAAGCTTAGAACGTGTTCCAAAACTAGAACCAATAAACATATATGACTCCTATTTTCCCTGGTTTGAATCGGCTATATCGTCCTTGGTTTGAATCGGCCAGGAAAACCTTAGGAAGAAATTGAGTCCTGAATATATCCTTTGCCAAAATAATGTTCCTAAGGAAACCTTATGTTGACTTTAAAATTCCAAGTCCTTCATGTCAAAAACATTTCAATGGTGCCCAATCACATTTGGCTTCATTTCTTAAATCTGCAAGTGTTTGATTCCCATTTCATTTCCCATTCAACTGTCGTCATCATTAATTGTCAAAGATTCTGAAAATGGAGAATGAAAGTGAGGGTTCAAGATCTCTTCCTTTGTACTTCTTATCCTGTGGATGCCTGTTAGCCCATTTGTGAAAAGGAAAGAGTGAGAGAATTTCCCCTTTCTGTTACAAATTTTGCCCTGTTTCTCTTTTTTGTTTTTGTTTTTCTCTTCTCTTTCTATTATTCTTCTCTCTGATTTCCTTTTCCCCAATACTCCTCTCTCTCTCTCTCTCTCTCTTTCTTTTAAAAAAAACTTGGCAATGAGGAGAAAATATCTCCTCATTGATCTTCTTTTATTTTCATTTTTATTTATTTATTTATTATTCTAGAACAAAATAAATGGATCATGTCTAGAAGAAGAAGAAGAATAAGAAAAAGGAGGAGGTGGAGAAGTTGGTTCTGGATTTGTTTAATTGAGTAGTTGGGGTAAAAAGGACTTGATCATTGCACATCTTCATTGGGGTTTGAAAAATAAAAGGAAAAATTGGAATATTACCCATTGGGTACCAGGGCAAGGGGAGAGAAAAGACCAAAATGCCCTTTTGTCCCATTTGCCTGCCTATATGCCATGTCAGCATTGGAGTGGTGATATGTTGTGTTCTATCTAACGTGGACAAGCTCTGTTAGTCAACTTAATGGTTTTGCTAACATAATGGATAAATTGCATGAACTTGGGAGTTTGAGCAGTCAGTTGTCAACTTTTGAAGTTGAGAGAAGCAAATTGCACAAGCCCCTAAGTTGGAGAGAATTCTGTGTGATTTGGCCAAAAATTTTATTGTTGCACTAAATAAGTGATAAATTACAGGTGTGAGAGTGATAAAATTTCCACGATTCTGGTTTGCCTCAGTTTGTCCTTTTCTGCTCCTTTCAGATCAAGTTGAGTTTCTGTTCCTCTCAAGGTTGAAGTTATATAAATGCACAGAAGATAAAATCCATGTAGCTGATCATATAAACTATGTGGAACTAAAAAAAGTGAAAAGAAGAGAAAAGTGTCAAAGTGTTTTTTTTTTTGGGGGGGGGGGGGGGGGGGAGAGTGGTAAACCGAATGATTCCCCACTGCTGTGTAAACTTGTTTAATGGTATGCTAATTTCCTTGTCTGAAGCCCAAACCATTAATTGTGTATTTAGCCCAATGTAGATGCACTGTGATTGGACCTTTTAATTGATCATTGTCAATTCAGTGCCCTTTTTATCAACTGTAAAAGCAGAAGGGTGTAGTTGACATATTGATGCAGGGTTCGGATGGCTTTGATTGAATTAGATTAAATGCAGAATAGACTTAAATTGGTTATGAAGTCTTAACTGCATAGGTATTTCCTGCCCATTTTAAAGCGTTATTTGGAAAGAAGGCTTCCTACACCTGTCACTAAGAAGAATGACATGCTCCAGTTGTGGGTCCTTGTACATTCAAACTTTTGTCAATGTCTTTGGTCTGATTGGGAGAAGGGGAAAGGGAGGGCAACAAAGGGGAAACCTTAATGAAAATAAAAAGATTGCCCTCCACTTCCCTCCCTTTCTCCTTCCCCCCAAATAGGCCATTAAAATATAGATGACTGTTTCAGTAATTGGAACTTCAAGCTGACCAGACAAAACTTAGGTATATTTTATTTTTAGGTATTTGTTATCAAGTTTGTAGAATTTTTACTGCTCAGCATTACATAATTATATTTTTTAAAAAAATCGACCATATGTTATGTTCTGTTAAGGAAATTTGATAGCAAATATCTGTGGAAATTTATGTCTTGTCCAAGCTGACCAAGATACTGACCTTTGAACATTTGATATTTATTTCTTTTTTGCAGCTTTCTTAAGTAGAAATTATTTAGGAAAAACTAAACTCTTTTTAAAAAAAAAAGAAAAAAAGTTTGATCTTTTCACAGTTCAAGGAAAAAATAAAGTCTGAGAGTTTTCTTTGCTATGAGCCAACAGAATTGCAATACTTAGCCTTTGTAAGATGTTTGTAGTCTTTGACCAACTCCATTGTACTTAAGCCATTCAGGGGTTGCTCGTCTTTAATTGACCTCTTCTTAACACCCCCCCCCCCCCCCCCCCCCGCGAAAAAAAAACCACCCTCTTTATATTTTAGCTTGATCTTACTAATTCTTCAATGTTTATGCAAGTAGACTTTGAAGATATTGTATTAGAAAACCACCAGTTCATGAATAAAATTATGCAATTTTACCTCGAAGTCAACAGACTCATGTTGTTGGTCAGGGCCCTCATTGTTCCCCGTATGTGTGTAGTTTGCAAGCTATTCACTCACCCAAGGAAAGGGAAACAATACCAGAGACTATTGCTTCTGGCAGGAAATATGTTTATTGAAGAAGCTAAAATTTTCCACATTTGAAAAAATATTTTCTCCAGCTGCAATAAACTGGCCTATACGTTTTTTTATTTTTGGGACCAGGCCTGTAAGTTTTTTTTTTTTTTATACATTAAAATTCTTAACTGTTTATATTTCATTTTTTGGTGTTATTCAGGAAAGGCATATCCAAGTTTTATAGTGGCAAATCGAAGTCCTTCACAAGCTTAGCAGATGCTACATCTACAACTTCTATCCAAGACATAGTAAAGCCAGAGGATCCTTATGCCAAGAAACGCAAGAATTTATTAGCTCATAACATCTTTGTTGACAGGAGCCGCAATCACTCGGATAAGGGTGGCGGAATATCAAAGCGATTAGCTAACCTCGGCGGAGGAACATCTTGTGTTGCTTTGAGTAGCTCCAGTAGCAGTAGTAATAGTGAGGAGGCGAACTCAGCATCGATATCACCTCCTTGCTGCCTTCCGCCTTTGCATCCACATGCCAAAAGACTACCGGCAAATGCATCAACACCTTGTCCTCCACGAACTACTCCTTGGCGATCTTACTCCTGGTCTGATCTGCAGTCTGTAAATGCCGAGGCTCATGATTTGTCTGGCTTGGCAATTTGTAGTGGAAACAAAGGCAACAAAATACACTGAAATTTTGACAAAAAGTTCTACCTTTTCAGTTGATAGCTGGCGGCTTTCTAGTTCAGTCATGTTTCTGTTATGTACTATGTATTATCAAGAGTCACTCCTTCAGTCTTGCAAAGGATTCGCCTTGTATCTATCCTAATGACTAGAATGTTATGAAATGAGTTTTTTGTTCTCCTTGATTCATTAGAACCTAATGATCAAGTTATAGAATCGATTTGGGAAATCCTCAACTAGGGATCGATTCATGGAGATATTTGCCTATTAGGACCAGATAATTACATCAAGTGATTATTCAATGTAAAATGAATTTGAACTGATATCTGGTCCCGAGGGTAAAAATTTTCATGAATAATTCCTTACATGTAAAAGCTTAATTGTAGATATGGTAGCTGGGTTTGCTAGCAATCAAAGGACAATTAAAAGAAAGTTAAATTATTATGTTAATATTCTGTCACCTAATTTTTAATTTAATTTTTTTAATTTAAAAGTTTATAATTTTATATTTATAGATTTAAAATTTTTTAATTTTGTTCTTGCTATTAAATCTTCATAAAGGTACCTTAAATTTATTGATATGACCCAGGATGTGTTATTTTTATATTTTGAATACGAATAATTTATATCAACCAAAAAAAAAAAAAGATAAAAGCTTTTCCAAATAAATAAGAAGAAAAATGATCATTTAACCAATTGTTTTCTTTTCCTTCCATCTCCTAATATACTCTATCATTAGGACCCCATGTATATATATCTGTGTATAATTTAAAATTAAAAGTGATGTTGGATTTTGTTTTAATTTTTTTCAAATTTTATAATTGAAAGGGTATTTACAAAATGATATAAAATTAAAATAGCGTGTTTGCATTTATCTATTTTAAAAGATAATACAACTCATGTATGGTAGTGATCAAAACAGTATTTTTTTTCTTCTATATACCTTGTGTGTATTTTATGATAAGGTGGTGTCCTGCCAATTTGCACTTAGGAAAACACCTTAAAAGCTATGGCAACAGCAATAGAGGGAGGCCGATTCCAGGTTCAGTATGGTCAGATTGGGAAGCAATCTTTGGATGTGTTCTACTTTGGTTTTATCGATAACTTCTGAGGCTTACGGTTATCAGAGAATTCAAATTTTACTAGTAAAAAACTTCATAGGTTGCTCCCTGGCCTAGTTCAAAAGCTGGATGACCCTTTGTGCTCCTGATTATGATATCTAGCAATAATTTTAAGTATTTATTGTTAGATTCTTTATTAAGAATGTTATATATATATATATATATATATATATATGTATGTATAATAAATTAACAATATATGATTGATTTTTTAGGTACATTAGAGAATTTGAACTAATATTTTAAAAATTGAATTGAATTAGTCATTCAAATTAATTGGATTAGAAACTAGCCAAGCAAATAGTTCGAACACTATTTAGACATTACTTGAATGGTTGAACCATTTTGGATCGATAAAAATTGACATGAATTATGTTGACATGGGAACCAAACCAAAAAAAAAATCAATTCAGTTAACTTTAAAAAAAAATTCCTCTAATATTCTTTTAGGTAATTTTAAAAATTAGATCAGAACGTCTAGTTACATTCAAAAACCAATAAACCAATTATAATTTGACCCCTTTAAGTCTTTAAATCAACTTACTTAAAAAATTAGTTAAAAACTAATCAAATCAACTAAAATCTAATAAAATTGATAAAAATCGAATTAGTTAATGGATTAATTAGATGCAATATCCAAATTTTGAACTTTCAAATCGCCAATCCAAATTAGCAAGAAGAAACATTGGTTTTGCTTTACACTTATCAGAAGAGCCTTCTCCAATATATATATATATATATATATATATGCAGCGAGGGAGGGAGAGAGAGAAACCCTGTTGCTCTCTTCTCTCTTCTGGTTTAGGCAACGTGGGATTTTTTTAACATTATGTTTGGATTGGGAGGAAAACGAGAGGGGAGAGAAAATCAGGAGGGAGAGGTAGCGTTTTCCCCCATTTGGATGGAGAGAAAAACGGAGAAGGAGAGAAAAACTAGAGAGAAAATGAGTGCAGGGCCCGTGTGATTTTTTTCTCTCCAGGTGTGGGGAGATTTTGGGGGAGGAAAACGAGCGGCAGCGTAATGTGTCCTTTTTTTTCCCAAATTGCCTTTAAACATAATTTTGTTTTCCTGCGACTTCCTCCCCGATAAATGAGCCAGGCAACCCTAATTTTTTCTTGCCCCGAAATTTCGCATAAGCTCGACCTCCTTGTTTCCTCCTAAACTTGCAGCAACGTCGGGTATTTTGACCCTTTTCAGTCCTTATTTTGCAAAAATTTCACATTGTTGCTTGATCATTTGGTTTCCTCCTCCAAATTTTGCAATGCGTTCGTCCGGTATTTTCACCTTTTTCAATTTATATTTCACTAATGCCTATTACCATTAAAACAAATTTTATTATCATTGTTGTTATAGTTTTTATATTCCGTAGGTGATGATTTGAAATTTGTTTTCATGATAGACTTTTTAAAGTATAAATTGAACCATTTCACAAAGACGGTTTAATTTGTAGCGTAAGATTTGAAGGATAAATTTATTAATTTTGAGTTTTGTTTTCCACAATTGTGCCAGCATGTCCACGAAAAAAGTAAATTTTATGTGATATATATGCAATTGTATCGTTGAGACAAGTAAAATGTCCAGTAGGGTAAGGCGAGTTGCACCCAAAGGTAACAATATTTTTAGGCCTCCTGCAAAATGTGTCAAGAAATTTGGCAGAAATGAGAAAGAGCACTAATCTGAGTGAGTAAATTGTTAGTAATTAACCTCTTGCAAAATGTGTTAAGAAATTTGGCAAAAATGAGAAAGAGTACTAATCTAAGTGAGTGAATTGTTAGTGATTAACCATTTGGAATTTGTGGCGTTCCTTTTGTAGTTGACGAGTTGCCAAAGAGCCATGCTACTTTTTGTATCCTAATCTATCATATAACCTGTAATTATTATGCTTTATCGTAGCATTGACTCTTTCTTATAACTTTATATATATATTTATTTATAAGTTCCTGCTTTTGTCGGTATACAGTTTCCCTTTATATACTTTGTATGATTATCTAATAGAGTTACAATAACATGGAATTGATGAAGGAAGTGGAAGAAGATATGTATGATGTTGAATTTGAAGTCAAGCAATTGATTAATTTTGAAATAACAAATGAAGGTTCAAATTTGAACCATTTAATAGAAAAGTTAGACAGGTGTAGGCATACATGTGTGGTCTGGTTTATATGTTTGCTTCTGCATGCAATTCATTTATTGGAAGAGATGTCAACTCTAAGGATGTCAACTCTATGTAGGAAATCTATTAGCGTTAGCAATGTTGATCAATATAACATGAGAAAAAAGTTGATAATATGGCTAGAAGATGAAAAAAAATTATCGTAGTATTTTACGCATAGGCCCACAGGCTTTTAGGGAGTTATGTGAGAAACTTCAGTGTACTAGGAGAGTGAAAGATTCATGGTGGGTTACAGTTGAAGAACAAGTTGCTAAATTTCTCCACATATTGGCACATAATGTAAAAATAGAACATTATGCTTTTACTTTCATCGATCAGGGGAGACTATTAGCCACCACTTTCATAATGTCTTATATGCGGTGGTTTCACTTAAGGCTAAGTTTCTTTCACAACGTTCTGGAGCAGAAGTTGCTGTCCAAATTTTCAACAATAGTAGATTTTACCCATATTTCAAGGTATGACATTATTTTTATATCTATCTAGTTCATGAATAAAATAATTGTTCCACAATATATTGTTGTTAACCAATTGTAATGGTAGGATTGTCTGGGAGTTATAGATGGAACTCACATTTGAGCAAAAGTACCTAGAGAATAGGCTACTAGATTTAAAGGACGAAAAGAGTATCCTACGCAAAATTTTTTTGTTGTATGTTCATTTGACATGAAATTCACCTATGTTTTGGCTAGTTGGGAAAGCACAGCTTCGGATTCCATAATTTTTAAAAATGCTTTGTCACAGGAAGATAATCATATAATTCCCCAAGGTCTTTATGCCATCCATTAATAATTTATAGTGTTAGGTATAAAATTTTTTATTTCTATGGTTGTTAACCAATGTTGCATGCGTGTAGGCAAATTTTATCTTAGGGATGCTGGGTTTCCACTCATGCGAGGTCTATTGACACCTTATAAAGGAGTGTGTTATTACTTGAAGGAATACTTGGCACGGTCACCACATAATGAAAAAGAAATTTTTAATCATCGACATGTCTCATTGCTGAATGTCATTGAAAGAATATTTGAAGTTTTGAAAAAACGATTTTTGATTATAGCTAGCGGTACTGAACCACATTATTCCTTTCAAACTATGATTGAAATTGTTATAGCTTATTGCATATTACACATTTTTTTGATAGGGGTGGATCTTGATAACAATTTAATTGTTGAAGTTGATCGTGAATTACAACAGAACCCCTATGATAATACAGAGACTTACTCTAGTTATGGTCAAGAGAAGGAATATAGACAAGGATAATGTTAAGAGATAGTATTGCCGGCCAAATGTGGAATGATTATCAGAATAGACTATAATTTATCATATAACCATTTCATGCGATCAATATAGTATTATGCTATGATGTATATTAATATTGTTTGAAATACTTAAGTATGTTATTAATAAAATTATTTAGAGTATTTTTAAACAATTACGTTGCTATTAATATAAATGGCTTAGATGGTGAGATGGAATTCTTTCTGTTGTTTAAGATTTCATGTTATTCTATTTCATGCAGAAATTCAACAATGGCTCCAAAGCAAAAAGATTCAATGAAGGACAATCTTCGATGGTCTCTTGAAATGGATGGAGCTTTTCTTGATGCATTATTAGATGAGATGCTGAAAGGCAATCGGCCGAATGGTACCTTCACAACCTTTGCATATGACAATGTGCTGTAAGTTTTGAGGAATTCTTTTAGGCCGCATATTACTAAGCAACATTTGAAAAATTGAAAAAAAAACTTTATCACAGCGATTTGGAGAACTCTATGATTTATTCAATGAATTAAGTGGCTTTTCCTCGAGTCCAATTACAAAAATGTTTGAAGCTGAAACTCAAATCTGGCATGAGTTAATTGAGGTAATTTCATCCCGGTAATTGTACTACGTAAATGGTTAATTAGTTTGATGTTTTTGTTAATTTCTTTTTTAAGAAATTTTGTTTGGAATATCTTTCGTTTACATCAAAATGACATAGAAATTTGCATGTTGCAGAAAAAACCTTAAGCTAAAAAGTGGATGCTGCACCTGTTTTACATTATGATAAGTTATATGGATTATTTGGTGTAGATAGAGTAACAAGAAAATATGTTGAGAGTGTCAAGGACAAAATAAAATGATGGCAAAAAGAGTGCATTGATCTAAATGACTATTATGATGAAGGAACAATGAATGAAATAACAAGTGAGGGTAATTTTAACTAGGGTTACGAGGCCATGAATTCTGGAGTTAATATGGATTCATTTAGTCCCATGTATGGCAACTCAAATCACTCAATTGGCACCATATCTTTCAAAGGTCAAAAGCGCAAGAAAGTGATGCTTGATAATATTGAAGATAGATATGAAAAAAATTTGCTGGGAATTTAAGGAGTTAGCTGAGGTGATGGGAGATGGAAATTCTTTGCAAGATAAATCTATATCACTGTTTGAAAGGCAAGTTGTAGTAGCTGAAAAGCAAACTGAGATTGCTGAAAAGGGCCTTGCAATCTTGGAGAAATGCAGACCTCGGCATTATAGCGAAGAAGAAATATAGTTGGAGCAAATTGGATTAATTGATATGATAAGCATGATTTATATATATATTATTCTCTTTATCTCAAGCATTTTAGTATCCAAATATGGCTTTAGGGGTTCAATTATATAAGATTTTATTTTAATAGCCATTTATGCACTCAAGGAATTTATTTACAAAATTCTTGAATTTTATTGCATAATTTTCTTTTAATTAATTTTGTGAATTTTTTCCTACTTAATTTTTCTTACTTTTGTGTGCAAAATTTCAATGGGCAATTAAAGCTTGAATGGTAAATTGATTTGGAGAAGGGATGAGCTTCAAACACCATGCAATTCTGACATGGAAGTCACACACTTGTACAACGATTTTCCATGCAACCCACAAACTCACATGAAGTCACGTGATCATCACACACATGCATGACTCAAGAAGAAAGAGCCACGAGTTGGATTGGAAGAGGTGTAGAAGCATATAGCCATGGGTTGAAGGAGCTTTCGAAAAGAAGCTTAGCTAAAAAAGTTACACGTTAGAAGTAAAGAAGTGGAATGAAGGACTTGAGCAAAGAAGCTCGTGAGTAGAACATGTAGAAAGATGAAGAAACAAGCATGCAAAAGCTATAGTCTTGATTTTACGTGGTGAAGGAGAGGGAAAGGAATGAGCTGCTTCTAGTTAAGGAGGAAAAATGAGATGGGCTGGAGGATAGAACATGGCTGGAATAGATGTTGAGCTGAACAAAGAAGGGCTGGAAGAGCTATAAAAAAGAAGCTACGAGTTGGGCACTCTATGAAGGAAGCAGCCTCTTTTTGGAGAGAAAAAAATGTGACAGCTTTGCATGGAAAAAAGCACGTGAGAAGCTCAAGCTTGGGTGCTTAAGGGCAATGTAGAAGAAACATATACATGAGCCACGAGTTGAAAGGCTCGAATGCAGAACAGAAGGAGAGGAAGGAAGTAACAGGCTGGGGAATGATTAAAGAAGCATGGGTTAGCATGACTTTAACGTGGAAGAACCATGCATGGGCAGAACCAAATGAAGCTACGTGAGTTGGGAATTAAAACGCGTAAAAGATGCTGGAGTAAAATGAGTAAAGAATAAACATGAGCTGGGAGCCAACAGGGAGAATAACAAGTGAAGAAAAGAATTAGAGGCTGTAGATCACGTTTTATAATTCATCAAAATCACGTTAGGGCCCACAAACTTCCAGCATGTAAGACACATATATACTCATGAAGGTTCTTCATGAAGCTGACATTGAAAATGCATCAGGAGAACACATGAATTTGGCTGGGAAATGAATAGCACATGAAAAATAAACAAGGCACATGAGGAAGGGCTGAACTCGGGCAGAGGCAATACATTATCCATTCGCTACACTTCGTCATAACCATTCACTCATTTGCACACTTCGTCCAGAGCCATTCCACGCCACTCTCCATTCTCCACCTCCATCCATTCTTCAATGAAGCTCTAATCTCCATCCCTTGTGATTAGTTTGGAAGATAACCTTGGTTGAAACTTGAGTCCATGGAATAGTAAAGGAATTTTGGCTAAGATTTTTCATTTTTCTTGCATTTTTCCCTTTTCTTGTATTATCTTAGTTAAAGTTATATTTGATTGGGAATTTGTATTGTCTATAATTAGTGGTTGGTTAAGCACTAATTAGGATATTATTTGATTGATTATTTGATTAATTTTAATGTTGGATTTTCAATTTCTTACAATTATCTATGTATGCAGTTTAGGTGTTTGATGAAATGTATGTGAGAGATTGAGTATTTAATTGTTTGATTTAAGGGTTCCTTAGTGTTTAGTTAATTAATTAAACATTTTTGGATGATGATTCAGAGGCTAATTAATCAATTAATCATTCAATTCAAGTGTTCATTGATCTTAATGAAAAGAGTTAGCAATTTGATGTGGGATTAAATATGTTTTTTTTTAATTCAACATTAAATTATTAGTTTCTTGATTCTTACATGGTAACTCAAGATACTATTTCCGTGAACACAATTTGGGATTCTTAGACTAGAATTAATTACAATTGGATTAGGATAAGGATAGTGGATACCAAGGGACGAATCCAAAACTAGTCACAAGACCATCCTTCACCCACAATTCATGTAATTAGGAATTTAGAAATTTTAATTCAATTTCATTTTACTTAGTTTAATTCAATCAAAAACCCCCCCCAAATTTAAATAGCTTTTAGAATTCTTTAACATTTAGAAAACCGAATTAAACATTGAATTCCATTTTCAAGGGAAATAACCTAAATTGTGCCTTATATTATATATTTAGTCAAACCTAGTTTTATTTTGAAGGTTGCGCGACAGAGCCCGTTATGATGACACCAAGTAAAATGTTATTTTTTCTTATGTAACGAGGAAAAAAGTAAGCAAAATTTTTTTGGAACTTCGCGGCATCTGCGACTACAAACATTGATCCAGATGATGAGTGAGCTCAACAATTCCCAGAGCTGATGATTGTAAGCTCTTTTGATATTCTGAATGTATGAATGATCATTGTGGTGCCGTTGTTATGATGTTGGTCATGAGATTATGCTTAAGTAGAGGTAGCTTTATTCTGTTTTGTTTGTATAAGACGATTGTAATAGATTGGACCACGCTAAAATGCTATTTAGATTTAACTGTCAATTACTTAAAATTTTTTTTCAACTGGTATAATTGATTAATGTTATGGTGCTTGTTTGTTAGAATTCATGTCCATGTATAATTGTTATACCTTGGAGATACTTTAAAGATACAAATTGACTTGTTTAGCAACTAATCAGAAGTTGAAGTTGTAATGTTATTGCCGAAATAAAGAAAATTAAGAAAAAAATAAAAAAGAAACTCTAACTAAACTTTTAACTGGTTTAAAATTTAGAAAAAAGTTATAATATTTTTGCACAAATCGAAAAAAAGAGATATATCTCTATATATAAATTTTTTGTAACCTTGTAATATAAAAGAAATGGGTTTTAAAGTAAAAAAAAAATTGGTATATAAGAAAAAAGAGACACCTAACTAAATTTTTAATTTACTTATAATTTAACAAAAACTTATAAAATTATTGTGTAAAGAAAAGGAAAAAAATGATATATTTACAAAGTTTTTGGAATATAAAAGATATGTGTGGAAAATAAAAAAATAAATGTCACGAAAAAAAAAAGTGTTGAGAGCGAAAAATGAAAAAAAAAACAAAAAAAACCTTGAAAATAGACTTGAGAAACCAAGAAAAATAGTCGAAAAAAAATTGTCTATAAGAAAAAAGTGACACCCACTAAAATTTTAATTTACTTACAATTTAACAAAAACTTATAAAATTATTACGTAAAGAAATGGGGAAAAAACGATATATTTACAAAAATTTTGGAATATAAAAGATATGTGTGGAAAGTCAAAAAAATTAAAGTCACAAAAAAAAGTGTTGAGAACAAAAAATGAAAGAAACAAAAAAAAAACCTTGAAAACAAGCTTGAGAAACCAAGAAAAACAACTGAGAAAAAAATGGTCTATAAGAAAAAAGTGACACCCAACTAAAATTTTAATTTACTTACAATTTAACAAAAAATTATAAAATTATTGCGCAAAGAAAAATAAAAAAATATATATTTACAAAGTTTTTGGAATATAAAAGATATGTGTGGAAAATAAAAAAAATAAAAAATGAAAAAAACAAAAAAAAACCTTAAAAACAAACCTGAAAAACCAAGAAAAAATAACCGAAAAAAAAGGGGAGGGGGTGGTTCGACCAAACATGGGTCAGCAGTCGGACCAACGCGATTCGATTGCGACCACTGGTCTGACCCCTGTTTGGTCGAACCACCCCTCTCCCTCTTCATTTTTCGGCTGTTTTTCTTGGTTTCTCAATTCTTTCTTCAAGGTTTTTTTTTTTGTTTTTTTCAATTTCCTTTCCCAACACATTTTTTTTTCGTGACATTTATTTTTTTGCCCTTTTCTTCACATAATAATTTTATAACTTCTTGGGTTTGTGCAATAATATTGTAACTTTTTCCTACAATTTAAACAAATTAGAACTTTAGTTAGCATTTATTTTTTATTTTCTCTTTTTTTTTATTTGTGCAATAATATTACAATTACTGATTAGTTTTTAAACAACTCAAAATCTTAGTTAATTTTTTTCTCCTTCGATTTTGTTGTTTTTAAATGACGCAGCTTTAGCTTTGGTTTTATTGCTTTGAATATTTACTTTTTAATACTTAGATTTTTCCCTCCCCAAAATTACATAAACATTACATGAAATTATGCCATTGTAATTTTAGTTATATGTGACTTCTTTTTTTTCCTCACACTATTTTTTTTTGTTCGCATATCTTTGGTGACACAATTTGTTTTCTCCGCAGTTTTTCATGTATCTTGCTATGATATTTTTTTTTCTTATTTTCTACACATTTCTCGCCTATAAAGTTGTATATTTTTGTTTAAAATTTTCTTCACTTGTTTTGGTTGTTTGCACAGTTTCCATATTTTTGGGGTGTGACATTTATTTATCTCTTTTTTTCTCCACACATTTCTTCCCTACAAAACTATATTTCAATGGTTCATGTTAATAGATTTATGCCAACTTACAAGATATATATATTCTTTACGTATACTTTACGTATATAAACATGTAGTCACATGCCGGCTGAATGGATAAACCATTATACATACATATATATATATATATATATATATATATATCTAATACATACAAATAGCAGACAATAGTATCAACATATGGACACTATAGGAAACTTAACTCTATTTCCTATTATGAACTTAGAAAACATAACTTAACCTATTCGTTCTCTTCACTATCCTCCTCCATGCCATCGGGATCTCCTGCATGCATCACACCTGAGGTTGGTTGAGATGGGTTGCGTCTCCCTTGTGATCGTACATTATTGTTATGCATGATCTCTTGTAGTTGGGTTCGCAGCTCTTCAATCTATCATTATTAGTCCTCAAAGTGACCTTGATACAACTTTGTTGAAATATTAATGAATTCGTTTCGTATCATATTTTGAATATAGTTCGCATTGGGGTATGGTGGCAGTTGACTCGAGGATGCTTCTCGATTGCATGTATATCCGGTTTTAGCAAGCATCCCCTATAATTTTAGAAGACATGTTGCCAAGTCCATAGATGGCACCCTTTTTCTTGCCACCGACAGCTTTGATAAATAAATTTATATATGAAGCGTTCTCGCTTAAGCTTGAACTTTCTGTACTCTCTCTTTGTCTCAAATATTCATCCTAGCAACATAAATGGAAGTACTTAGTATGGATATATGAATATAAATGTGTACGTCTATAGGTATATAACAAAATAAATGTATATCTATATATGCACATATCCAAATGGCTTTTGATTTTTCATCTACCCAAGAGTTAGTTGATTTTCGTTAGTGTGTTTTTTGGTAAAACTCGAAAAATGAAATATCTCTTCCCAACTCCCGAGCCTATATAACGAAATAAGGCAGGATTAGATGAAATAATATGTCAAAATGTTGAAATAAATGTAGAAATTGATACTAATTTTTGTGCATGTTCCTCCATAGATGTAGAGCCTCATATGTACAAAGAAGCAGTAGCACGATTTTTCTTTTTTTGCTCACTATTGGCACGAAATTCTTTAGTATCCCAATGGTCACATAATTCTTTCCAAATTGAATGTTTTATTCATGGCGGTCTTTTTTGTGTGTCGCAGACGTGTCCAATGATATCCTTCAACCGTCTTTGTACTCGATTTTTCTAGTTATGCCAAATCTCATGATGATGCGTTGGGTCCCAATAATAGTATTTCTTGTATTGCGAACCACAACACCAACACAAACAAACTAAGAGATGTTCAAGTTAAAATCAATTAATTAACCTTTTAGGCATAATAACCAGAGGAGACTGTTAAATCTCAAACTTATGAAACCATAATTGTTGATATTCGTGTAGAACCTCACTCCAACAATTCCATGCACCATCGTATTTATCTTTGAAAATTGTAACAATGAAAGTACAAACATCTTTATTATTTGATTTGACCTAGAGGAATAAAAGTCGAAGAAAAAAATTATGACCAATTATAAACAAACATATAATAGTATTAGTACGTAGAAGAAACAAAGTTAGAAACCTTGTCCCATTAGGCGTGATCAGTGTGGGAAGATGTTCATTTTGGTCAGTAGAGTGCTCATCATGCATATTATGCACTTTCTATTGCACATCATCTGATTCTGATTGAACATTATGTGGGGTTGGTGAGATTGGTTATGTATCTTCTCGAGCAGTAGATGATTCTGGTTGAGAAAAATTTCTTCATGTCTTGCTTCCTCTTCTTGAAGACATCCTACACTACAATTAAATGTGACTCATGTTGATGAAAAATTTTAATAATAGCGTAACAATATATCACATGCTCATAAGTATAAAATGATAATCTCCTCTTCTTACCTTGGCACCTTCGTGAATGCAGAGCTGAAGATAATGTTATAAGGAAAGGAGAGGTGTAGTCAGCAAAGTTTAACCATATATATATATATGGGTGTATATATTCATATATATGTGTGTGTAAGTGCCTACGTATGTGTGTGTGATTGTTCATGGAGACATGTAAATCCAAGTTAGCTAAGGATAAGAAATAGAAAGACAAATTATAAATATTCTTAGATGGTGTTGTCTACGGAAGAAGGCAAAATAGATAAGAAAAAATTCTCTGACATGGGATAAAACTTATTATGTATTATTTTATAATGTGCAATAATAAAACTTATCATCTATGACTATGTAGGTCCCACACCATGTCATGATTATCTGACTATGATGAACTATGCATAGGTCATAAGGACCTCGTGAAAAAGGAATAAATAAGGTAAAAATGAAACATGAGTGGTGTATTTTACGTTACTTGCATTGTAATATAAATTCATAAACTTATAGCAAATAAGTTTACATCATTTCACAAAATAATCTAAAATAATTGCATTCATTCCTCATCAACTTCTCCATCAATTCCTTGTATTGGAATTGTTCGAATACAATGGTCTATTGTTCTGATGATATTCAAAAAGTTCACGTTGCATCTCAAATATTGATTTCTCGTTGGCATCCATTTGTAGTAAAAAATTCTTTAACTTCTAATCAATATCATGATGGAGGCAACCTCTTGGATATATGGCCTCTGTCGCACTTGGATATGAGAAAATGTTATTTCTTTTCCCATCATTATAGTCATATATTGGATCATCTTCTACTTCATGTGCAACACTTCCCAAGCCATATATGGAGCCTCCACTTTTTTTCCTCCAGCAGCTACTGTCCACAGAGCAACTTCATTTGGCAATAAAAAAATTTGTATATCACCCACCGCAATTGCTACACTAGTTTTAAGTCTGGTGTATTCATCCTGAGACAAAATAAATAATGCAAGATGTTATATAATTGTGATTTTTATGTAAGAACATTTAAAAGAAGTTTGAAAAAAGAGGATACATACAAAAGTAATTTCAGATTTTTTATCAACCCAGTCACCAGATAATGGTTTTTGATGAGTCCAGACGTGAGCCCTGCTGGAGTTACAGGCCTATGTAATTCCTCAGCTAAAGTTGCAATGTGATCTATAAATGGAATATTTCTACCAGTATGGAGAGATGGCCCGTACACAGAGTTTAAAGCTCTATTCTTCTTCGCACATTCACTTCTTTGTTTAAATTCTACTTTGTTCCAACTAACGCATAAATTATTCCAGATGTCTTCATTAATCCAATTAGGATGTTTTCCTTTATCTCGGACATAACAGATCAAATCTTTTAAGTGATTTCTTGCTCGATCTTTAAAGTTTTTATAAATTTAGAAATGATCCTCCTGTGTCCATACATAATGTTTCTATCCATTTGGACCAAAAATATTGGCGAGTCCATATATTTTAAAACGGTGGATAATGAACCTAATATTAGCATCGGAATTCAAATTTACTTGAAATTTTACAAACCATAATTGGCGAACTGATTCAGGAACTTCTTTCCATGAGTTACAAGCTCCTAAGTAATTATGTTTCATCACAAATACTATATATTCAACGATATCATTTCCATCGGGGCCAAATCTGATAAATGTATATACCAAAATTATGGTTAAACAAAAAATGATTAAATGGAAAGAAAAAATTCTATACCTTGTTTCACCAATTGGAAAAATAAGTCTTTTTCCTTTATCAGCTCCCGCTCGAATTTGGGAATACAAAACATCTTCATAGGTTCTTTTATCCATCTACACGATAAATAACAATGGATGAATATAAAAGAATCATGCCAACATACATTTTTCATGATCAATACTCATACAAATATATTACCTCCTATCTTTGCGATAATAACAACGCGCCTCACAAAAAAACTCGCACTCATACAGAATGCATCATTTGAATGGAATGGATTATATTATTTGTCTTGAATTTCACATGACTTGTCAGACTACAAACCTTTCACTGTAACTACTGCATGCCTAGGTACTCCCCTCCTACATTGCTATATATCTTGTGAGACACATGTTCAAGCATCTTATACATTGCATGCTAAGTTACTTCATAGATAGATAAGGACGAAGTGTTTATAGCTCCATGTGAATCATCCAAGCCCTTCACATGAAGCTTTAATGCATGCCAAGATAAAGACGAAAAAAGTTGGATGGACAAAGGACAAGGCAAGAGAAAAAGATAAGGCAAAAGAAACCATGTGAAGTGAGGACATTTTGTCATATTATACAGTTGGAGATGGACAATAATTTACATGCATATGTATATTGTCTTCATATAAGGAATAAATCATCATCTGAAATTAACGTTAATTAACTAAATTAATTTTAAAAAATAAAAATATAATCGTTTGTAATTTTAAAGAATCTTAGTTATAATAATTAGTGATATGCACTAATTTATTTTAGTTTGGTTGTAGGTGCAATTAATATAAAATTATTTAAATTAATATAAAAGTAGTTATTCAAGTTAATTAATCTGGAATTAACAAACATATATCTTTAATTACTCAAAAATAGATTTTTGTTATAATTTAAATTTAATTAAATTGTACCTATGAGTTAATTATTTTTAAACTAATAAACATGTATCAAATGTATTATATATATATATATCTTATATTAAGTTAAAGTAATTATTTTTTGGGTATAATGTAACATGGACAGCCTGGCACTCTGCAGCAAGGGCAAAATTATCCAAAGAAAATTAATAACTCTCCCTCCATCCATATTCTCTCTTGTCGCATCCAAACACAGAGGGAGAAATACTTTTCTCCCCACTTTTCACATCCCCCTTTTCTCCCCACTTTTCTCCCCCATCCAAACATAGTGTAATTCCGAAGGTCTATAGCTTCTTCCATCATCTCTTTTGACGAAGCTTGAGAACTAGAAATTAGGATAAAAATTTTGTTATGCATCTTCGAATCTCCCAACCAATCAATATAGAGTGAAAGTCTTCTAACGTTTCCTCTTCTTTCCACAAGTAAAGAGAGAGAATTATTAAAAAAAATTAGTGTAGAGTGAATAGAAAGAAAATATAAGAGAAGAGGGAGATTCAAAATTATTTGATTACTTGCATGCAAGCTTATTGCTTTTTGATTATGTAGAGCAGATATTTCTAATTACCAGCCCTTTACAACTAAGATTGACAAAGAGGATTTTGAGTCCAATTTGTTGCTTCTCTTGTGTGTCCAGTGGGTTGAAGGCAAAAGTGGGGAAGATGAAGAGTCTGGAGGCGCGGGGTCTATTGCTTTTGTCATTAAGACCCATTTTTAATTGAATGAAAAAGATTATTCGGCCAATAAACTTTTGTTAGCCCATTATCTTTACTGCTCATTTTTCCATTTTAAAAAAAGATTGTAAATTTAAGGGAAAGATTATTTGAACATGGAAAAAAATTAATTGCCATTATTTCTTTTATTATATTTTTAATATGTAAAAATAATATATATACATACACACATATATATATAAATATATATGATTACTAAATATTTGACCACACTTTAGTCATGATCAAATTAATAAATTGTAAATAAATATTTTTTTAAAATTTTAAAATTTATTTATTTTTAAAAATATTATTCTTTTAATTATTAGGCCACCCTTTTAAATTTTATATTAGGATCACCCAATTATGGCCTGGGCTTATTAAACAATTTTTTTCAAATGCAAATTGTAAGGTGGATTAGAATTTGAAACTTATATCTATGTAACTATGTGGATTAAAATTTTAACGTGGATGATGGCTATGTTATGCTTATATTTGGTTGCTATTATAAGTTTTTATTAGTTTTTTTTTTGAAAGCTATAAGTTTAAAGATAATTTTTGAAGTATAACATATGTTATACATATTAAAGTTAATTATTATTTTTATACATTTGTATTGTCATTTGGTTTAACTAGTTAAATTTATTAGCTTTTCAATTTAATGTTTGATTTGATTTTTAAATTATTAGTTTAAACTCTTAATGATACTGGTATCTCCATCTCACTATCACTTTTGGGTTAGTTTTAGGAGACATATGATTGAATTTTTTTTAAATTCTTTTACATGTTAATTTTTTTTAAAGATTTTGATAATAAATATCTAAAAAAATACTTGAGAACCTTTTGAATAAGCAATGTCTACATAAGCACATCAATAAGTATTTGTCACACAAAATTCAAAGGGCTTTGCACATCAAAATGGTACATACTTTATTATTTACTTATTTATCAATGCAATATATATATATATACGGGGTAAAAATTATCTTTCCCAAAAAAAAAATCCATAAATGGAGCCTGCTATGTCATCTATAATCAATCCAAAGATTTAGAGGCTCCGTTACATTAAGTTTATTTTTTTTTAAGAAAAATTTTTATACTTCATTATTTATAAATAATTAAAAAAATTGACTGAATTAGGCTATTTGATTGAAAACTAATAAATCAGTTATAAATTTAGTCTATTCAATCCTAAAAATTAGTCAATAACCAATCAGATCAGTTAAAAATTGATATAAATTAGCTGAGTTTGGCATTAAACTAGTTTTGTATGAGATTTTGAGTTTTTGTCCAAATTAAAGTTCACTTGAGATTTATGATATTTAACCAATTTATGATATTTAACAACCTTTATCTTACTTATTTTACATGAATTTGTTATTATAGTAAAATATTTTAACTAAAATTTTATATTATTAGATACTTATATTTATTTTAAATATTCTTTTACAATATTTGTATTAATTTAATAATAAAATATTATATAGTATATAATAAAAAAAAGATTTAATTCCAATTTGACTATTATTGAACCCTAAATTACTTATTATCCCAATTTATTAACTAATTAAAATTTTAAAATATTCTTATTAGTTTTCACTTATTTGAAAATAATGTTCCCAAACAAACATAGAACATTTGAGAATAAAAAAATTATATATAAAAATCTCAAGTTAAAGGTATTTGTATTAATTTTTTTTAAAATTTAAAAATATTATGAAAAATTAAAAAAATATAAATATAAATATTTTTTACTAAAAATAAAAAAATTGTATAACTTGACCTAAGTCCAATTATTATTTATCCACTATTTTTTAAGTTCGTTCCGTATATAAAAAATTATGTATGAAAATTTTAAAAAAATAATTTTAAAAACAGAAAATAACTTTAAATTTTTATTTTTAATAATTGAATAATAATTAATTAATAATATAAATAATTATTATAAAAATAAAATAACTATTATACAAAATTTTTTATTCCTGTTTTTTACCCTTTTCTTTGCCCTACCAAACTGGGCCTGTGGGAAAAGGATAAAAAACAAAACCTCATTGAACTTCCGTGGTGACTAATCACGACCGCGTTTATATAAAAGCAACAATGTATTTGCTTCAGAGAAAACGTGATTTTGGAGGAAGCTGCGAGTTTCCAAACACGCGCTGATTGAGCAAATTGTTTGGCCGCGCAGGGGGAGAGCATCCGATTGCGTGAAAGCCTACTTCTCTCTTTCTCTTCAGCCACGTCGGACTTTTCAATCGTTCGGTTTGTGGATAGCACCCCACCGGCCGTCTCTGTGCGGAACTGTAGAACCCAAAATATTTTCCGCAAATATCGTGAAAAGATAAACACTTTTCTCACTTTCGATAATTAGTTCAAAGCCAGAAGATTCATATCTGTATGTACGCACAAAAAGAATGGAACTGTTTTGATTTTTCCTCTCTGGGTTTGAGAGAAATTGGCTCATTACATTGAGCTGATTTTGCAGCTCTAATTGTTCAAATGGAATCGGACTCGAATGGGGTAGAACCCACTTCGTGGGATGAGCTATATACTCTTAATTTGATGCCGTCGGAGTTCTTCCTCAAGTTCCGGAAGGAGACACAAGGTTTTCGAGTTGGTCTTAATATGGAGGTAATTGAAACTTTTCGATTATTGATTAGTCTTGAATTTATTATATAGACTATTCAACTTAAATTGCGAGTGATTCAGTGTTTCGTATGATATTAAAAAAATACATTGAAGTTGAAATGATGCATAATTACGCAGTCAAAAAGTTGCCCATCCATACCTATTATAAGATTTTGGTTGGACAAACCTAGGGAATGCCGTTTCTGGGTCTAAATGTGTTTGTCATAGTTTGTTTTTCTTGTTTTAATTAGAGCAATATATGCTTGCTTTTCCTTTGCGCGATTCCATAGCTGATCTTTTCTCCCCCTTCGTTGAGAACATTCGTATGTTGTGGACGCAATTGTTTTGTAATTTCTAATGTACATTGAATGAGATGCTTAAAATTGTGATAAGTTTACACGCTGGGCATTAGGCACAGGTCATTTCTGACCGTGGCTGCTATAAAAATTTGGCAAAAGAAGTGGTGGAAATTAAAAAAATAAATAAATAAAAGGAAGGTGTTATCATTTGTTTATTCATGGTCAAAAAATAAAAGTTATTGATTTTGTTTGACGCCATGGTTATATAGATAACCACTCTGCGTTTGGTAATATCACTTGTGTATATACATTATAACGTAGTTTTTCACCTTTTCTTATTTTGAGGTTCGAATTAATTTGACTTTTACAGATCGACTCCTTGAATATTCTTCATAAGTCTTGTGTTGTTTTTCATTTCTTTATTTTCTTGGCAATAATAGCATCTAGTTTTAGCTGCTCCACCGCCCTCACAAAAGTGCCAGGGAGAAGAATAAATTTTGGTGAAGACAGTCATCCTCTGGCGTTACATATGGCTATTATTAGTTCAGCTTATTTTCTCAATTGGTTTGTCTGTAGAAGTGGCAATTACTTGATCATCAGGTAGGAGATTCAAAATCGTACCTTGTTCTGTACCTCCAAATTGAATGTTAAAAATTTGTGTCAATGGGAGGACTATAACAACACCCACGCATTTATTCCTGCACTTACAAAAACAAGAACATGGTACTTTGTAGCTTGAATCCACTAAGTTCCAAAGACGTTACATTAATGAGATTACTCTTTGCTTCATGACTTTACTCCAATACCATTTATTTGTTAGTTGTTTCTGATTCTGCTTTTGTGGTGAAGCTCATTTATTGTTATTTTCTTTTGGGCTCACCGATTTGTTGTGCTTACATGTCAGAGATGTATCAAATTAGTAGAAGTGATGCTCCATCAAAGTTTTAGTTAGATCTTCTCAACTTATAATTTGGAGCATCTGGCGACTAGTCAATCTTTTAATATATTCTAGTTTCTAATTTGTTGAGATATTATTTTGGTGCAGTTCTATAATGCTCCATGCAATGAATATGAAGCAAAGCTTGTGTTGAAGCCCTTAACACCTGAATGGAAGTGGAAATTTATTTATGAGCCTATTCGTCATGATGTTCGCCTTCTGTCAAAAAAGATCCCAATAACCAAATTTTTTAATCTCCAGGTTTGATGATGTCAAAATTTGTTCCTTTTCTTGACTTGTTTGTTATATCTATATTGACTGGTGAAACAAATATTTACGCTTAATTTTAAATATCACATTTGGATCTGCAAGTGTCAAGTATGCCTTGACTTCAGTTGTGGTACTATTCATATCAAAATAATTTGATCTCTCACTTTCTTCATAATTTTATTGTAGCGATTTAAACTGATATGAACAGTGCAGGTTGGCGTAGGACACAATTTTCAGATGCATGCTACTGGGTGGAAATGGAAGCTCACAACATGTTTGGGTGGAGATGGTGTATCCCGGATTCGAAATAAGACATCTTTTGGCTTGTTTCCTGGCTTTGATTTACGGTTTGGATGGAGGGCAGATTATGTTCTTCCAGAACTTACTGGGCAAGTTTTATAATCTTTTGCTCTCTTTTAAGGAAATACTAAGGACTGTATAATTAAAATCTGAAATATATTCACCCATCATTATGACTCTTATGAGATCAATTTTAAACAGGGCACTGGGAACCGGTGAGCCAATGTTCAACATGAACTCAGGACGATTACAAGCATCACTCGATAGAGTTGAGGCCATCTTAACCCACAGTGATACTGATTGATTCAGGCAAAGAAGAGAAGATGACAAAAGAGAAAGTAAACCAGGTATAACCTTCATTCCTCTAAAGAAGCTCCGCAAAATGGTTTAATAAATTGTAATAACATCCTCTAAGAGGACAGGGGAGGCATAGTTAATACTAAAAGATGAATCTTCCAATCCTTGTCTCTAACTTTGTTCTTTTAAACTTTCAAGAAACACGTATTCATTAAACGAAAGAGAATATCTTTGGTTATGATTCATATTTTCCAGAGTTTATTCGTAAGTATGCTTCTTGTGGAAAATATGCATTATTTTACTATCTTGATGATAAATTTAAAAAATCTAGTTATTGACAATCGAGAATTAAGTATCCATCCTCCTTTCCTAGTTTTTGCAGGTTCTGATGGATATTAGGTGATGGCAAGTGAGATGGTTTGATTGATTGGGAACACAGTTGCTCTTATGGTTGTCAAACGGCTGTTTGCTTTGTGCATACATTGTTTCAACATAATAATGTTACTAAATGGCTTCACTAGTATGATCGTAAATCTGGCTGTATTTTCTTCTGTTATTTAGACTTTGAGATGCTGCAATGTTTTTAATTACTCCAGCATACCCCTTGTTTGTACAGCATGTTTTGTGCCTGTTTCTTGGTATATTTCCTCTATTTTTCATGTTAGTAAATAGTGTGACTATTCCCCTCATTTTGTACTAAGGCCACCTTTGGTATGACAGAAAGGAATGACATGGAATAGAAAAGGGAAAAAAATGGATAGGTGAGATGAAAAATGACATTAGTGTCATTGCTTTAAAAAAAATAATAAAAATGTAATCTTGAGAAATGATAATAAAGATATAATGAATATTTTTCAATTTTTTTTTTTAATTTTCATTCCTTTTCCTTTATTGCCCATGTAAAGAACATTGCCTAAGTAAGCATGGACACCAAAGGAACCAATAACTCTAGCAATATTCATAATTATTATTACAGACCATTAAATGAAAATGCAAAAATGTAGTTGCATATTAATCTTAACAAATAAAAATAAAAATTGAGAATGAAGCTCTATTTTGGTCCTTTATTGATAAGCTAATTCTCAAGTTAATTCCCTATTTATTTTTGTTCTTATTTTAGTTTTCGGTGTTTCAAAATTTGTTTAATTTAGTCTCTCAATTAGTGAATTGCTAACTTCGTTGACAAATTTAGTGACATAATGACTGACCTCTAACACTATACGCGCTTGTTTGGTTGGGCATGGGAAAAGAAAAATAAAAATAAAAATTTAGTGAAATTTTATTTTTGTCTCTATAATCATTATTTAATATTATTTATCAATCATTAAAAGTAGAGGTATTATAAGTATTTTTTATCTATAAAATCACTTTTTTTTAATTTTCATTTTTATCCTTAATTTTTTGCATGACAAACGGGCTGTAAGAGTATAATCCCTCCTGACACCTTTTGAATTTTCAACTTGTATGTTTTTTGCACTTGGATGTGGAAGGAGAAGCTCAAAGTTGAAGAAACTTTGTCAACTTACTTAAAATATGTAAAATTATAACTTTTTTTATTATAAGATAAGGTTGATATAACAAATATTTTGATTTTAAAAAAAAGAAAATGTAATTTTTTAAAAAGGAGATGAGAGAGTTATGTCATTCAAATATCTCTCAAAAAAATAGAATATGAAAAAAAAAGTTCATTTTTGCTTTAGGAATTTAAATATCCTACCTTGTTTTAAATTTACTTACCAGATATGTGTCCAAGAATTGGGATTATAATACTCTACTCATTCTAGCATGTGATTTTCATTGATTTAATAGTTAGGCTAAAAGTAAGTACTGTTAATCATCTATATCAAATCTTATAAAAATTAGACAACTATAAAATTTGCAATCAAATAATTAAAATTTTAAAATATTTGGACTATATAATGCACCTTACGATATCATATCCCTCCTCAAACGCACATTAGCTTTTTCTGACGTAATCCAAACAAAAAGAAATTTATTCATGAAATTATTTTTAAAAAAAATTATTTGAGCCTCAGAAGTACCCGTTACTTGTGGGACATAGGTCCACGCAGGATCAGGTGGGAGTTTGAAAGGCTGCAGAGGGAAATTTACAGCATCAAAAACTAAAAATTAATAAAAGTGGGCCCTCTAATTTTGCCGTTACATCCAGCCCCAACGGCAGCATTTTCACCTCCTTACTTATAAATTCAAACTCTCCACCATCTTCCAGTTTCAAATCAAATCACACTCACCACCTGAAGATCTCCACAGAAATGGCTTCTTCTTCTTCAAAGCTTAGAAGAAGCACATGCTCTTTCACAAGCCTTCTCCTTTCCTGCCTCAACTTCACTCTCTTCATTCTCTCTGCAGCCTCTTTCGCTCCCACGATCCTCCTCCGAATGCCCCCAACCTCATTTGGCATGGCCTTCCTTATGGTTTCTGGAATCTCCCTTCTCTCTTCCTTCCTCGGCTTCTACTCTCAGCTTACATGCTTCTGTTTCATCACTCACATTTCCCTTCTCCTTGCCTCCTTGATCGCACAACTTCTAAGTATCTTGGCCTTGTTCACAAAAGAGAAAGCAAGCCTTTCCCTCTTCAAATCACCACGCGACCCAAAAGAGGCCAAGCTTCTGGTGAGGTTGGAATGTGGGGCACTGATGGCCATTTTGATGTTGCAGATTGTGGTTTTGGTGTTGAGTTGTGCAGTACATAGCTGCTGGGTCAAGGAGTACCAGGAATTGGAAGTACAGACAGAGGCATCCGCCCGAAAGAGAAGTAAAAGGATGGCCAAAGTGCAAGAGGAATCAATGGTGAATGCAAACAAATTTGCAGAAATCAAAGCTAAGGAGTTGGATGAGAAAATGAGAAGCAAGTATGGGCAGTGGGTCAAGACTGATTTTGAACCTTGAGAGGCTCTTAAATAGATTGTCATGGCCTGGTGTTCATATCGTGTTCATATCTTTATGTTTCTCTTTCTTCTACTATACAGTTTTAAAATTTGCTTCTTGTTCATTTGTCTGGTTATCAGTGTTTTTTTCAATTCCCAGTGGCCTACTGGTGTCGTTTATTTGGGTCACTATGGGTGTGGCCATCGAATATGAGAGAACCTAGGAATTTGTTTTTTCTTTGGCCTCTGCTCTTAATTTTGCGATGCATATGATGAGAAAACTTGTGCCATCTGGTATTGACGTTTACTTTATGCAATTATAATTTTTCATGGTTTGATTGTATATTATTTTAATTGAATACAGTAAGTTAAGTTGATAATGTTAATTATATGAGAATTGAGAAATCAGTCATATACCCCTAAAGCTTCAAAATATAGGCTAACGCAATCCAAGTTGCCCTTCTTTCTCGCATAGCGAGCACCTCGACACCAGCGGAATCTTTCTCAAGAACTAGCTTTCTAATTTTTTTTTCGGTTCACAATATCAAGCAGGCAAAGGAAACAAAGCTGCAAACAAAACGAGGTTATAGTTAGAGACGACAGCCTGGGATATGGTAAAGAACTTGTTCCCCCAACTGTATTGATCTTCAATGGAGAGGGTACCTGCAAGAAAAGTAGTGAAGTAAGAAGCTAAATTTAAAATATTCCGTTTGATGCTGAAGAATAGCAAGCGGAGCTTGAAGGCGAGCGGGGAGGATGACTGCAGAAAGTCAGCTGTCGATATCCACTTAATGATTCTCCGTATAACCCTTGAAAAATTGCCGTTTTCTGCACATGATAACTTTCCAACAGAAGATCTTGTTTCCGTTGAGCAAAATAGTTGAATAGGAGATAATCTTGTTTCTACACTTTTTCCCCTTGTCATGCCACATGATAACTTCCCAACCTTCATCAGGGCTGAACATTTAACGTATTGATGAAATTCCTTCTCATTAATGGCTTCTGCATGAACTTGACTTCCGAGTTAGCGGACTACCAGGCTTGGTTGTTCTGCCGAAAGCCCTTTCGGATTCAGGAAACTACTGCCCTTAGGTTAGGGGTTATACCTTTGCGGATGTGGTTGTTCCTTCCATTCCATATTTTATATAGAGCAACAATGAAGAATTTTGTGAGATAGATCAGAGGATCCCCAGTGACTTCCTTATCACTGAACCAGGAGAAAAGCCATTTGACTATTTCTTGATCTTGAAACATACCAACTTTGAGAGAAATAGGGGAGGCAAAGTACATTGCTCTTGTGCATTGTAGGAAAATGTGGTCTACCGTTTCTAGGCATGATTGACAGAAAGGGCAGTTTTGTTCTGTCTTGAAATGGTGCCTTTGTAGGATGTCAGTGGAAGGTATAGCCTTCTTGATGACTTTCCAGTGGAATAGAAGAGTTCTCATTGAAAGTTGTATGCTTCACACCCTTTTCCAAAAGGCAAAATTGTCATTGGGATGCGGACTTGAATCCAGTTGAAGGTTTCCATAGCCATCTTTTGTAGAATAGCTATCAGATTTGTTTCCTATCCAAACAGAGTGATCTTTTGTATTGGTGATGGAAAAATATTGCCTATATATATTTGAACCCTGTTTTTCGGGGAGTGTAGAGATTGTCAATTATGTTCGGATTCCAGTCACAATGAAAATGCAAAATAAGATCAGCAGCCTTATGAATTTAAAGATTTTGATCTGACTGCATGAACTATCATAAGTAGTGGTTGATAGGAACAGAGGATCTAGAACCTACTTGCCAACGAAAGTGAGAGGTAAATATGGAGCTAGTTTTTGCTATACCCTTCCACTTCCATAAGGCATTTGAAAGATAGTGAAAGGAGCCTCTTAGAACATTGAAACAGTACTTGGTTTGGAGAGTTTTAGTAAGAAGGGAATTTTGTTTAACATCTAGAATCTGCTAGGCGTGTTTGGCAAGGATGGCTTTGTTGAAAAACTGGATGGGCTTGAACCCTATTTGAAAAGGGTGGTAGAGATTACTCCATTTGACCAGGTGCATTCTTTTTTTTTTTTTTGGGGGTCCCATTATGGACTTAGAAGAAGTTGGCTATCTCAGAATCAATGTCCAAACAAATTTTCCTTGGAACATTAAATCCATGAGAGTTGGTGAATCAAAGAGGAGTTAAGAATAGATTTAATTAGTGTCATTCTTGTTGCTTGCAAAAAGAGGTTGGCTTTCCAAGCTTGAAGCTTTGAATCAATTTTCCCAATCACTTCTTGGTAGATTTGATTTTTATTTACATCCACCCATTTGCTAAGGTATTTTCCCAATCTAGAGGAAAATTTTGTGTTGAAGGTACTTTCCAGGAATTTTTTGAATTTATGTAGAGTATTTGGACTAAAGATCAACACTGATATACTTTTATTAATTTCTTGCACAAACTCATTTACCATATATATCAAGAGTATCTTTGACCATTTTATAGTTGGCAGCAGAAGCTTTAAAGAAAAGGATAATGTTGTTTGCATACATCATATGAGTGATGGCTTCAGCTCTTTACAATTTTTTATTCCATTTCAATTATTGAGGCGCTCCTATTCTGAGATAAGACAGGAGAGGACGTTTGCACAAAGACTGAATAGGTAAGGAGAGATAGGATTTCCCTGCTTAAGACCCCTTTAATGGGGGATCCATTGATAAGCTTGATATGAAATAATAGAAATGTATTGGACTATCATATGGATCACACTTTCAAGAAATTTCCTTCGCTTGAGCATTGTTTTAATGAAATTCCAAAATAGTTTGTCATAAGCTCCAGATATATCCATCTTTAGAGCAGACCAACTTTTCCCCTTCTTTTTTTACTCTTGGATTTGCTATATCACTTTTGAGGCTAAAAAAATGTTGTTAGAGGTGAGTCTACCTTTTAGAAATGCACATTAATTTGGGGCAACGTATTGATCCAAAATAAGTTTGCGTCAATTACATAAGAATTTGGATATGATTTTGTAGGCCATATTGCACAATCTAAAATCTTTCATTGACCGAGAATGTCCACTTTTTGGGATGAGGGTGATAAAAGTCCTGTTCAAGCTTTCGAGTAGGAAGCCATTTGATTGGAAGGGACCAAACCATGTTTAAGATATCTTGCCTCACAAGGCCTGACACACTATCAGATTCAAGTTGAAAAATTGCCTTCTGGATTTCAGAATTGCTAAATTCACTTGTTAAGGAGTTGCTATAAGGAAACTTCATTTATAGGGGATTCAGCACCTGGTGAGAAAACATCTGGAAAGAAACCAACTACAATATTCTCAATTTCATTTTAATCATCAATCCAACCCTCATATAGATTTCTAATCATTGAGATGCAATTTTTGGAGCTCCTCAAATTTGCAAGTGTAGAAATATAAGTATTTTTGTTTCCTCGTACCAATTATGTTTGCCTTGCTTTTTGGGTCCACACCATTTCTTTTGGAGTATTAACTAATCTAATATGTTACTTAAACTTGCTCATTATATCAAGTTAATGCATATGACTCAATTTATTTACACTTCTAAATGTCATATATGTTCTAAGGAAACTAAACTTTGGGTTTGATGCTTTTAAAAGTAGAAACTTGAATAGGTCGTGCGTATGACTCAATTCATTTACATTTTTACATTTCCTGGCCAACATAATCCCTTACTCCTTGTAGCAATGCTCTTGCTCATGACATTTACATGTGAATATGTATATGAAAGGGAATGCAAAAATAATGTTTGATGCTTTAAAAAACATACAATTTTTGTTGCATCTTATCTCCAGAACATTGTGTAAGATATATTCCATGTGTGTAAAGATTTCAAGAGCTCTAATATTTTTTTTTCCTACATCTTTTAATTTTGCAGCACAAAAGTTACCCAGTTTTGGCAAAAACATTGAACATAAATGGTTTGGTTCCACTCAATTCCAAACTGTATTTATATAAAATTGGCCTAATAATTGAAACAATTCAAATTTTCACACCGATTTTGGTCAAAATAATCATAATTAAATATATATAATTTTATGTAATAATAATAATAATAGGAAAATATCAATAAGTTTTAATTACTTATTATACATGAAAACAAGGCCAAAGCATGTCATAGTATTCAAATCAAAATTAAGTCAATATTTATTACCATATGATTATTATGACAAAATGAACTCAATCATGAATAGGATATCCAAATAACCCAGACACATGGTAGAGCTAGGCAAGATAATAACAGCATAGATAATACAAAATTCTCTTGTTACAACTTCTTTGATAGATATGAGTCAACCTTGTTAACTTGCAACTATACAAGTTTTCACTTTTCACTTTTCATTTTTACTTAATTGATTTCAA
Organism: Erythrophleum ivorense; assembly: GCA_026724425.1. Taxonomy (NCBI): domain Eukaryota; kingdom Viridiplantae; phylum Streptophyta; class Magnoliopsida; order Fabales; family Fabaceae; genus Erythrophleum; species Erythrophleum ivorense. The sequence goes on from JAIUCV010000005.1 coordinate 45,195,530, forward strand.
AAAATTAATAAAAATAATTGAAGATACAAAAAGAAAAAATATTAAAAATTTTCTCAAAACACACAAAAAATAAAGAATTTTAAACTTGAAATTGGTCGGGATAATGATGTATTCTAAAAGAACTTTTCGTAGATATACACTAAAATCCAAAACTCTTTCTAAACTAAAAATTATGATTGTTTGAAATTAAGGTGTCTATTGAACCAAAAAAAAGTAAAAAAAAATCTTAAAAGTGACCTAACCCATTGAATGATGAGTTTTTTTTAATTGATTTTTTGACAAACTAATTTAGTGAGATCAAAATCACAATTGATTCATAAGTTTTTTGGTCCAACCAATCTCTTCAATCTGATTTTCAAAACTATGATTTTTTATGTAATTATTTTTAAAGTTTTTGTGTAATGATATGCTTCATTTTCATTAAAACAAAATCAAAACAGAAAATTAAGGAGAGGGGATTGAAAATACATATTTTTTTTCTTTCTTTTGCATCAAGTGGATTGATATCTAATGTTTAACAAGTTTATCAACAGTTGAAATGAAAAGAAAATTTTAAATTTTAAATTTGATAAATTTATCATGTTAGTGCATTAATTATCCTATTTTAGAACGATTCTCCTACGAGTGTGGCAATAAATCGTGGACTTCAATAACATCCTCCTTCACGGAGCACTAGTAATAATTGGAGAATATGTTACGCAATGCCTTAATAATTGGTGAATAATTATGATGCTTGTCACTAATTATTATGATTGTTGTCATCTAAATCCATCCATAGTCAACATTCTACGTTACAAAAGAAGAAAATAGGTTTCCATCACCTCCATTTTCTTTTCTTTTTTTAAATATTTTTTGTAAATTTTAAAAAGAGATAAATATAAAATATATCAAACCGATCATTCAAGTGATTGAGATTGATCATTTATATGAATCACACATTTGGTATTTTTTTTTTTTTAGAAAACTAACCCAAAAAAAAAAAGAGAGAATCTAATATCTATTTTAAACTTGTTTATAGGGGATAAGCATCCGAGGGAGAGACGGCTGGCTGCTCAAGAAACCACAAGTGCTGCTGGTTTTGTTGCCAAAACCATGTTCGAAAACTGCTGTGTTATGTTTTGCTTTTGAGAAAAAGACAGAGTGACATTATAATTACTAAAAATTTTCAATTTGAAACACCGTAAAATTTTCTATAATTAATAATAGACTTGAAATCTTCTATTTTGTTCTTTATTATTTTTTTTGGGGGGATAAATATGAACATAACAAAATAGAATCTTAGCACCGTGTAACAAGTACAGTACGTAGATTGCAAATAAAAACATGAATGAAAATTCAAAATAGAAAACACACCCAACAAAAACAAAGAATGAATTATGGTAAGATTAAACTTAAGCACAGTTTTATTTTTATATTTTTATTGTTGAGATTTTTCAATTAGAATATAATAGGTGTATAATTTTTAATAATAACATAATAGATATATAATTTAATTAAAAATTATATAATTATTTATAAAATTTATATACATATTTGGTTATTATTGAAGAATCATACGTTTATAATATTTTAATAAAAAATTATATATAAATTTTTTTATATAATAATAAGATAGGAGATCAACCCTTTTTTTTTTGAAGTGATATATCAGTTCAATATGATAGCCATTTTGACTAACCAATTAGCAACTTTGTATATTTGTAAAATGTTTACTTTTTTGATTAAAAAGGGGGGGGGGGTACCTTTATTAAGATGAACAAGTAACCAAGCATGAACATGACCAAAACAACTTCATCAATTGAACTCAAGGAAAACAAAAATTGCACTATTAATGAAAATGATAGACCAATTTTCTTCTTTATGAACTCATCCTTTTATTTTTAGGCTCCTCTATCTAAATTTGTAAAGATCTATAGTCTCTTTTATCCCACAATATTTTTTATTCCAAAAATAAAATAAAATAGTACCAAAATTGAATAACAATTAAATTGCATTTTGATATTTCCTAACATCAATCAAATATATATATTTGTGGAACCTATTTTAAAAACTATCCGTACAATATGGGGTAGCCCCTAGTTTATAAATAAATTACTAGTATAAACAATAATTAAATATCAAAAGAAAATTTTAAGTATTCTTAAATTATCATTTATTCTCTCTCTAATTAAAAGAAATTTAAATCAAATAAAATGAAACTTATTTATTAATAAAATAATATAAATCATATAATTGAATTAGGTATTTAATTATTTATTATTTTATAAATAAAATGTTATATGAAGTGATACAGTGTTAAATTTGAGAATTTTTCAAATATCAAAAGGAGAAATAATGAAAACAAAAAGAGAACAACATGGCTTCAGTTTCAACTGCCAAACTTCCAGTCCCTTCAAAATCAGCCATATCCATTATCTTGCCTTGCCTGTCATACCATTCCCATAACTTAGAAAACTCTGTAGTCTCTACCTCCTACTCTCAACAAGGAATAATGAATGGGTGCTTTTGTTGATTCAGAGGAAAACGTTGAGTGGTGGTTTGGATTTGGGGCGCATGCTTTCTGTATTCAGTTTTCTGCTTTTTGAGTTCAATTCACTTGGCCCTTGTATCAATATTGGAACAAGAATTATTTTCTCCAGAGGTTTCCAAAGAAAATATTAGCTTTTCTTTTTTCCTACAATAAACCCTTGAACCGGGGAGCATGCCTCCTATGTCAACGATTTCAATTCACGGATCAAAATTCCAATGTTTCTTCTTCAATCGGTGTCCGAGTGGTCACAATTGCCCAAGAATCGCTGCTTTTTGGACTATGTGAGTTTCAATTTTCCGTTTCCTTGTTTTGAAATGAATTTGTTGGTCGAAGCTGATCACAGGTGGTTTCTGTTCTCTCTCTATAACGTCAACAGTACAATGAAGGATTCTAAATTCTTCCGTGGTAAAATGAAGAATAACAAGGAAGACCCTTCCATGCAGCTTTCAATTTCAATACTGCCCATCCATAAGGTGGAAACTTTAAGGTCTGGCGATCTCCGTTTTGATCGATTGCAGCCGTCGGATCATGAATTGGTTGGAGATAATATATTTGAGTTTGGGCAATTTGTTGCTCGAGAAGCCGTGCTTGATGAAGAGTATTGGGTTTGTCATAAATTGAAATTATAATAAAAAGACATGAACATTCTTGAGCTTGCTGGATTTTTTGCTTGCATTCATATATAACTTGATTTATTTATGTGAATTTTGTTTGGAATGTTACGGTAGACAGCAGCATGGCTAAGGGCAGAAAGTCACTGGGAGAATCCAGCACATGAACGCCATGACTTCCGGTATACTAGAATGACTCTTTCATAAGCGTCCTTAGTTTTCACTTTCAAGTTTCATTTATTAATAGGATCGTCAACATCTTTGCGTAGTGACAAGAATAGTGAAGAATATAGAGAACACATTGTGTTACTTTTCTAAAAGCTGACAAGCAACCAAAACCGAGATGGTTAATAAATAAAGTCAAACTTTGCTTTGAATTATAGTAAATTTCATCTTAAGAGGAAAAGTTGGATGCCACTAATTCTTGCTATGCTTTTTCCAGATACATTCATAATTACAAATTGAAATTTGCAGACCAGGTAGGAGTTTGTGCTAATTAATTTGCTCATTGTGCATACTGCATACAATGCAATGTCTTTCTTGAATTTCTAAAGAAGGCTTCCTGTTTTTTAGGAATTTGATGCACTAAAGAAGCGGTGCAGAAGGCAAAATGAGCAGAGATGCACATGCATTATAGCGGTAAGACTTCTTATATCTTCTGGCTCAGCTGAAAATTTCAGGTTGCAATATACTATACTTTGCTGATTTAATGAAAAAGAAAATTGATTAGCCTTGTATGAGTGCGTTTAACCTTATGTTGTATGGAGTCAAGTTTATCAGGTGAAGAAGGAGCAGAAGACTGTAAAACGCCCGATATTGAAAAGTGTTGTAGGAACTCTTGATTTGAATATCCGATATTTGCTGCAAGGAGAGACTTTTCCTGGGGTATTACACATTTTCTTTCTCAATGAGATGCAACTACATCTATTGACCTGTCTAGACTGATTATCTTGATCTTGGTATCTCGAATGTCAGTTGACATTCAAAAATGTTTATGGTTTAGTACGCTGATATCATAGGGTAACACCATTGGGTAATATTTCATACTATTCAAGAGTTATGAGAATCTCACATCACACTTAATTTAGCTAACTTTTATATATATATATATATATATATATATATATAACCACTTGTTTCCTTTCAATGACAATGTTCTTATATTCAATTGTCATTCCTAACATAAGAATCTTGAATACCATGTCTTATACTTTGATATCCAATATACCATGGAATGTGAAATGACAATATACCAAGCACCTTAATTTCAATGTATTCATTTGTGCAGGAACGGGGGAATGCTCCTCGATTTTGCAGCATCAACAGAGCAGCACCAAGCCGATATGGCTATATTGCAAACTTATGTGTTGCCAAATCAGCTCGTCGTCAGGGTATTGCAAGCAACATGTTGTACTTTGCTGTTGAATCTGCAAAATCCAATGGTAGTATCAAAGTTGGAGAGTAACTGACTCCTCTAATATACAACTGTCTGGTGATATGTCTGTGAATTAAGACAGAAAATTTACCATCTATTCCTCCTTGATTCGTTGAGCAGGTGTGGAACAAGTATACGTGCATGTGGACAGAAATAACACAACTGCACAGATGTTGTATCAAAAGATAGGCTTTGAGGTAAAGCATAACACATAATCTTTTCTAATTCCTGCGTTGATCTCTCATAAGAGTATTCCTTCTTTGCAAAAAGCAATAAAGCAGCTTCCTCCGCCTTTTCAGATGGTTGAGATGGCAAACCCTCAATTGTTACAGGAGCAACTATTCTTGCTTCGTTTACAGACATAAATACTATGCTTTATTAGTTTACTTTCTGATCAATTGTAAAGTCCAAGCGGCCGCAGTTTCTGCAATTGTTAGCTGTATAACTTTCTAGTCCGTGTTGTAATTAGGTTCTTATTTTATTTTTCTCCATTTTAAAGGAAAGAAATGGTCTGTCTATTCTTACTGAATCGAGTTTCAGAAAAGACCGAACGTAAATGCGTATGCTTTCAAAGGTTGATGAAAGCTATCAGTGTCACACACACACACTCATAGGATAAATTTCAGAAAAGAACAAACACATGTATTCTACCCACAATAACAATCAGAGGACCAGTGCTTATGAGCTTGTTTGTTATATTGTTTTTAGAATAGTTTTTTATTTTTAAGAATAAAAAAATAAAAAAATTATTTGATAATATATTTTTAATGAAGTGTTTTGTAAAACAAAACATAATTTTGTTTTCGAATACAGAAAAATCAGAACATTTTTTAAGTGTTTTATAACTTTTATTATGTAGAATTAGAAAAAAAATAAAAAATAACTACTTTTTAAAATAATAATTCAAACAAATTTTTTAATTTTTTTATTTTCAAAATTTGTTCTAAAAAACATCTATTTTAAAAATAATAAAACAAAAATAGAATCAAACAAACCTTATATTTCCTCCTCTTTCGTCTACTTTGTTTTATTTCTCGTTTCTTTTCGTTTTTGTATGTGGTTAATGTTTACTTTCTTATCCTAAACAGTCTGTTCACGTTGAAATTTGATATTACTCATAGAAGATAGGCCCACCCTACGAAAAATATTATCTATTCACCTCAGCATCATTCTCACGTTTATATCAAGCCTGCAAGAATGAATATTAGAATGTTTAAAACTCCAAAAGGGTTATTGAGAACCTGAGAGAAACTTACACTCAAAAGGTTATATTAACTCGAATTTTTTGCCTTGATTCATTGGTCAAATTACAAAATAAAATTTTACAGTTAAGATCTCCATCTGCATCTAAAGGGGTTGAGACTCGAAAGAACTCAAGTCGAACTCTCCAATGCCGGCTTAGGAAGAATCACTGGCAGATTATGATACATTTCAAAAAGAAAAAGATAATTGTTTTGTACAGTTGGCTGGGACAACATAAAATGCTTGTCAAAGGCGGAAATCCCCTCCTCTTGCAAATAGAGTAACACAGTCAGTTTATAAAGAAGCATTTACAAAAGCAAGGGACCAAAAAGGAAAACCTTAAGACAACGAGAAATCTTCAGTTTGAGCCGAGTAGACAAAAAGTTTACTGTGCTAATTCTACTAAATATATATTCTATAGTTATGCCAAATGCCACTTCTATATTTCATCTATCATGTTTCATTTCTGACTCTAATTTATATCATAAGGGGCTGGAGAATAATGCAAAGCACCCTGTCCAGGATCAGGCACTTTGACATGTTGCAATAAGGGAGACATCTTGCAACCAATGATCTGGATCTCCCGATTTGAGTGGCCATACAGAAAAGCATCTGTTATCTGCAAAAATACATGTCTTCAACATGTGAAAAAATCTTTCCGAACAAATTATCTATATACATCAACTCGTGAATCCAATAATTACACCATAGTTTCCATGACCAATAGATATTGATGAAAGAATTATTTTAAATCAAGGTTTAATAATCATTCGATAGATACCTGGGTACATCCAAAAAGTTTAAGCAACCTCAGTGACAAGCAGCTATCGACAATCAAACCCACAGCATTGTCTGTCAAATTTCGGCACCATGATAGATCCAGAGTATGCAATTTTTTTGCATGGCTTGCAAGTGATAAGGTTGTGTGCTGGCCAACCTGGATAAAATCATACGTTGCACTCACATGTGAATCATATAATTAAAACTTGGTTTACATTCCACATATAGAAGTAGAAACAAACCAAAAAGAAAAAAGAAAATCCAGAGTATGCAATTTTTTTGCATGGCTTGCAAGTGATAAGGTTGTGTGATGGCCAACCTAGATAAAATCATACGTTGCACTCACATGTGAATCAGATAATTAAAACTTGGTTTACATTCCAACATATAGAAGTAGACACAAACCGAAAAAAAAAAAAAAAAACTTATCAATCTCCACTTTCTCATTTTCTGAATTCAATTTTAAAAGGGTAAATAAAATAATTAGACAATTGCATGTGTCGAGTAAAATTTGAAGAAAACCAAAAACAGAGAATGGAGAAAGAAAAAGATGTTGACAGTTCATATAACTACCATAATCTCATAATTTACTGAGGCTAAGTTGGTGTCAGAATAAACAATAGAGACCAAAGATACCAAATTCTGACTCGACCATATATATCAGTAGACATAGATAGATGAACAAATCCGTTTATGACCACAGAGCAGCCTTTCCAGCACATCAGAAGTGTGAGTGTGCATCCCCTTGTGCTCATTACCAAGCAAGCCAGAAGAAGAGAGAGGGATGGAGGGAAACAAGGTACCTTCTTCACATTATTAAGTGAAAGTTCTTCCAAGCACCCTCCAGTGGTCTCCATAAAAGCGGCAATTGCTTCATCACTGAGATACAGAAGAAGTTAATTTATTCAACAGTTAGGAAACATGGAGATTACATGATAATAAAATAGATTTTTTTTGGGCCAAAATAATTAAAAAAAGATAGAATACAAGATGTTCTCAACTTCATGAGTACATAGGAAATATTCGTATTCAATACTACAAATAAGGAATCAGATGCATTGGAAAACATGTTCTCAACATTCCAAAAGCTGGAAAGTTAAATGGCAATTCAGACATTTCCAACAGTAAATGCACATGGAAGCAAAGAACATTATCCTGAAATTTTAACAACTTAGAAAATCTTCTAAGTCAACTCTGGAAATGAGCAGACTGATTGCAGACAAGGAGGGCAAAGCATAAATAAGAAGTGCATAATAAAATTAAAATATCAGATTAACATATAAAGCCTACCAAAAGCAACAAATAAATTAATAATGAAACACAACAAGATACAGAGAAGAGGAAAAACAAACACCTAAACGGATTGCGGCAGAGTTTCAGTGTATGAAGTGCTCGACACCCATTTGTAAGATATCCGATGGATGAATCCGTTAATTTGCACAAGTTCATAAGATCAAGTGAGCATAATCCAGGACAGAGTTCGGCAATAATTTTAACTGACGAATCAGTCAATTTTCTGCACATTAAGAAATATAAATTAACATTTAAGAAACAAACAATTTCTGACAATATTACATTTTAAGGAGAGATTCAAATTCAATACATTGAATAAACTGCAACAATGGTACTTACACACAATCCTTCAAAACAAGTTCCTTCAAATTGTGACCACGTGCAATGACAAAATTCTTGACAAATTCATCGCAAACAGTTTGAATACCAGCCACTGACAAGACTTCTAAATGTTCAAACTTCTGCAATGCTGGCACAATTAGTGCAGCATCAATGTTTTGGCAATCATCAAGATACAACTCTTTCAGAAGTGATCCTAATGAATCAGCTAAAACATAGAGACTGGCAAATGTGAGAAGGGAGCATTGGCTAAGATTTATCGATCTAAGTGCTGGAGCAGAAGAAACTAGACCACACAATCCCCTGTCTGAAAGACGGCATGCACCACTGAGGGACAGACTAGTTAATCTAGGCAACTGCATTGGTGATTGCGCCAAAGTAGCTAGTACTACATAATCTGGAGTACAGCGCCCACACTGATCAAGTTGCAACACCTATTCCACAAGTGAACAAATAAATTAATTTCAACTCATCTAGGATTTCTAAATTAGAAGCTGACTAAAAGCTGGTAATCAAAACTTTAAGAGCAAAAAGAAAATAAAAAACTAAAAATCTATCATATCATTAAAATTGAACAACAGAACAAGGACAAGCCTCCACAAACAAGTAACTTTCCACTCATAAAGACACCAATTAATGTAAAAGCATCAAAATGTGAACACAAATTGGGGTTGGCCAAGACTAGGGGAAAAAAGAAAAAAAAAAATCTCAGCTGCCATCCCCATCCCTCTTCTTGTGGATCCTACATCCAATTCAAAGTTGCTTACAATTCAAATCAAATGCAAAAGTGATACTCATATAGATGTCTGATGAGTTGAGTCAAGCACAGTAAACATGGGCACTAATTGAGGGAGCCATCACATGCTGAACGGAAACCAAATATATTTAAAGGGAAATCAAGTTAAGACTATCCTCCTATTCTCAAAAACTGAAGCCCACCCGTATAAAACAAATGAATAAGAATAAAACTGAATAAATAATGAGTATTTCAGTATACTAAACACTTAAGAGAATATGTAAAATGCAGTTGCAAAAGTACAACAAGTGTTAAATCACACCCATTACCAATGCCAAGCAAATCTGAACAATGTAGCCTAGCTTTAATTAGCCTTGTTGTACTCATCACTAAACATAAAACAATCCTATTTAATGTTATATATACGACAGCCAAATACTACCTACATCTTCCCAGCACATATCAAACATTATTTTCGTGTTGATTGATAGCTCTCAGTTATCCTGTGATGTTTGTTAAAATAAAACTGCATCTTATCGCACTAGACTCATGAGCTATGAAACATATGACACTGTTCAAAATACTGAAAAGTTTGAGTACCAAATAATTTAAAGAACATACCACCAAATTAGTAGTGTCACACGATTGAAAAGCTTTTGTAAACTGTTCCTCAGTCAGCCATGAGCAATCTCTTAGTCGAATCTCCGTGGGAGATCCAGTAACAAGAAGTTCAAAAAAGTGACTGTTCATTTTTCGAGAATCACAGAGCAACTGACTAAGTTTGTGCTTCAGAGCATCTGGGATATTTTCAAGGGAAACAATTGCATCTGCATTCTTGACAAGTATATCAAAGCATAGTTCTTGCAGCGAGGGGACTGAAACTCTAGCACCTATTTGCTCTTGATTACTTCTAGGAACCCATGTAATGGTTGCAGGTAAACTTTCTGAAGAGGTGCAGCCTGCTTGCTTACTTTTCTTTCCTCTATTTCTAATTATTTCCATGGCTGTAGAGAAAGGACCAGGCCAATCTTCAATTTCATTCTCAACATCAGCCTTGGGAGAGGCACGATCATCTTCTTGATCGGGTGTAAAATAAGCAAAGCGAGAAGCATTTTCCCTTGCTACTTTTCGGAAACGCCCCATGTGATTCCTCCTTGATCCCTGCTCTGTTGTGTTAGCATTTTTCAACTGTTCTTGATCTTGTGAGGATGCATTATAAACTAAATGGTTGACATCTGAATTTTTGTTATCGCTCAAATTCATCCTTTCAGATTCTAATCCAAAATCAGTTTCATGAATAACATTAGGCAACAAATGGCCATTATTCAATGCTCCCTTCCCTTTCTCTTCTCTGCTGAATCTCCTTTGACCACCATTACCATTATCATCCCAGCTGGGTCCTTCATTCATATTTGCAGTCACAATGCCCCTTTCATAGTTACCGCCCACCTTTCTTATACCACTTTCATCAGCTGCATCAGAATCCAGCTGTCTACCATCAACCAACTTAACACAATCTGTTTGAGCTGTGTAACTAGTAGTATTTTGTGTTTCATATTCAATGTCCAATTTCATTGCATCTATCCAGGTTGATAGTGACTCATCCTTCCTGCATTCTTCATTTCCTCTACATTCTTTTCTCATTTTTCTACTGCGTTTAGCACTACCATTCTCTTGAAGGGGCATATCCTTCCCCAAATCATCATCCGTTCGTCCTCGGCATTCACTCTTTTCCACAGTCTTATCTTCATGATTCGCAAAATCCATTCCTCTCTTCAGTATATTCTTTCCTGATTGCAAGTTTAAAAAACCTTTGGGTCCGTCGTCTCCCCTACGTTCCGAACAATTTAATAGGACAACTTTTCCCTTCGACCCAGAACTCCGCGAATCCGCACTTGATCGGTCTTGACCCGTAAATGACCCGTTTCCACTCATCTCCGTGCTTGGGTCCTTCAGAAAGTCCACTTCCTCAACCTTTTCGTCAACTTCCAAAACCTTAAACCCACTAGCACTCGAATCCAAACCCATTCCTTGATCGTCCAATCCCCACATACTCGGAGCACTAACTTTTCCGGCAATTTCTCTCTCCACCGAGAAGCAAGTCTCATTCACGACAGAGAGCAATTCTTTGGTTGGGAATCCATCAAAATCCAAATTCAATTTGGATGTAAGACGGAGACACCGAGTCGGGAAACCAGAAGTGAGCCCAGCAATCGCGGACCCTGTATTTGGGTCGGGTTTGGGAGAATCAGAAGAAGGGGTAGGCATGAGTGGAGGTAGCGATGGAAGAGGAGAGTGAATTGAGCATGGATTTTGAAGAGGCGTTAAGGGTTGATTGTCGTTTTGGCTTTGAGTGGGACCAGTTCCGAAGGACGTGAGAATTGAGAATCGCACTGTGAAACCGAAGGAGGGAAAGCAATAAATTTGGACGTACGATAGGGGCTTGTTTGGTGGATTTCTTTTCACTCCATTTTTTTAATAAAAAAGCTTATTTGGTGGATTTCCACTGCTTTTTAAATAATTTTCTTTAGATTCCTAAAAAGTATTCGTCTTTATTATTTGGCTCTTAGATATAAGAAACGCTCAATGTAATTTTTGAAACTTTTTTTACTACTTACTCGCTAGTTTTTGAGTTATGTGGATTTTTTTTCCTTTATTTTGGTTTGAGTCAAAAAAGTCAAAAATTTGATTGAATTATATAATTTTAAAATTTAAAATAACCAAATAGCTTAAGTGTATATTTTTTAAAAAATAAAATTATATATTTTATCTTTTTTTGGCCTACTAAATACCTATATTAAATTTTCATTATATTGTTTGAAAGTATAATAAAAAGAGAAGATTAATGCTTCTTTTTAATTTTAAATCATATATAAATACTCTCTTAATTTAAAATTTAAGTTCTTTTGTTTATTTGGTCGTTAACTATTAATAGAGATATCACCTCAAAATTTACTATTTGTAATTTTCAAACAAATAAGAGTGTGTTACTTAACAAATGATAAGGTTTGCTGTGACATTTTTATTAACGAGATTATAAGAAAATGGATAAGGAAGTTTAAATTTTGAAGGATAATTTAAGAAATATATTTTTCTATTTTTAAAGTTAAGGAGGTCTTTGAAATAGCTTAATCTTGACAAGAAATCTTTGTATTTTTCCAAAAGAAAACGGATAATAACTTTTTTCTTATCTATGGCTTGAAAGTTTTTATGTTATTATTGGAAAGAAAGTTAGTTTGAAATGCTAAATTTTTAGAGTACAGTAGTAAAACCTCTTTTAAGAGATAATTTAAATTAAAAAATTACACATATATCCCATAAAATTAAAGTTACAAATGAATTCATTTTGATCAAAATACTATTAAATGGTTGAAATAATTAACCACTTTTCTAAAATTAGCAAATTTTAAAATCCTTATATGAATAATAAATAATTATTAAAATATATATATTATTTAAAAAACTCACTAATTAAAATATATATTTTTATTTAGTATATATTTAATCAATATAAGCACTATTATAAATGACAACTTTTTTTATAAATAAATGAAATGTATTGTTTTAACACCAAATAAATAACATTCAAATAATCTTTTTAAAAATATATTTTTTTAATAAATTGCATTTATAATGAAAAAAGCCAATTGATGGTATTTTGGTTCAAATGAATTTAGTTGTTGTTATCAAAGTTCCGTATAATTTTTTATAATAGAAAGAATGACTATATATTTATATTATATATATATATATATATGAAGAAAATTAAAGTTAATGAGTTAAAAAAGTACATGCAAAGAAAAATTGAGATAATCACAGACTCTTCAATTAGCAAGGGCGTGAAAATTCATCCTAGCTTATTTTACTCTATTGCTTTTCAATAATATTTCAAAACTTGCACCAATTATTGAATTAGTAAAAATAATGCTCCACAATTTACTAATTTCCAGCATAATTCAACTAGGATCGAAATGATAATAATACCGCTTTGTATAAGATTAGTAAGCAAAAGTTTTAAAAATATGCATGGTGTAAATAAATTAGTAAAAACATGCATAATGTGAATTTAAATTAGCAAAAAAAAATCTCTGCATATTATATCTTAATTAAAGAATTTGTTGGGGTTTGGTTTTAAAAAGATCACAGTTTGAAAAAGGAAGAAATTTAGAAAGAATGAGAAAAATCAAAGAGACAATAATTTATATTAAGAAGTCTTAGAAGAGAGATATAATGGCAAGACAAACTAAAAATTATGTTTATTGGTGAAATAGATCTAAGAGAACTATGCAGCTTACTAATGATCATATTTTTTGGGTGTTAATGCTCATGTTTTAGTCTTGTAGAAATCTTTATGTACAAATTTTATGGGCAATGTGCTAATGATGATAACCAGATCAAATTGCTTAATAGAATTGTAAAAGTTATATGATCAAAGTAGTTCATCATGTTATAGCCATTATATTCAGAATAATTTAAGTACTTATTATATCAATTTTTTAAATGAGGTTTGATGAATAACAATTACTGAATTGTTTAAGTCTTTTAGAATTACGTTAGACTAAGTTGGGCCAATTCAAATACTTACAGTTAGGTGGCTCTTATAACACTTGACTTTAAATATATTGACAAATTGATGAGTTAAGCATGCTTAAACTAGAACTCCCAAAGTCATAAGGTCCATGGCCTTACATATTCTTCTTTTTGGCTTGTCTTGTTCCTCCAAATGAAGAAAATGGATGAAATTATAACATTTCTTATGAAGAAACATTGTAGATTAGTTTTTCTATGATGAGTGAAGTTTTCCTTCTTGTTTTTGATGTTTACTCATGTAGTATTATAATTTTTTTATGCTAGGCAAAGTTATATTTTTCTTATAAAGGGTGAGGTTATCCTTCTTATTTGTACTAAGTGATATTTTCCTTGTGATGATTAAGGTTATTATTCTTGCTCGTCATGAACTATATTTTCTTTATGATGTGCAAGGTTGTCATTTTTGTTTGCTGTGAACTATATTTTCCTTATAATAGGTGAACTAATTCTTCTTATTCACCATAAATTAGATTTTCAAGTGAGGTTATCATTCTTGCTTATACTTGTTTATACACAAATCTATTACTTTTATAATGACAAGTGAGGTTATTTTTCTTATTCATTATATTGTAAATATAATTTTTTTATGATAGGCAATGTTATCTATCTTGCTCATGATATCATAAATGTAATTTCTTATGACCGACATGGTTATCTATCTTATTTGTGATATTGTAAATATAATTTTCATATGATGGGTTAGGTTACGTGTCTTGCTCGTAACATTTTAAATCTATCATTACATAATTTTAGAACCAAGAATGAAATAGATATCTATCACAATATCACTTTATAACTAAAAGTAATACAAACATTAATTATTGTGCAAATTTATAAATAAAGATAAGAAGAACTAGTTTCACATTAAAAATCATTGAACTATCATATTTAAGTTAGAAAGCTATTGCTTATTTAGACTTTCTAACATAGCTAAGTCAAAAGAGATTGTCTTGTTCACATGTTGTGCTCCTTTTAAGATAGAATGATAACTATGTCTTGTTCACATGTTGTGCTCCTTTAAGATAGAATGATAACTAAGAAAGCTTGAGCTCTTACTTGTTGTGCCAAATGTCTCAATCTGGTTTTAAAAAGAATAGGATTTGAAGAAGGAAAGAATTTAAAGAGAACAAGAAATAATAAAGAGACAATGACTTGTATTAAAGGGTTTTAGAAAAGAGATATAATGGCAAGACAAAATAAATAAATAAATTGTCTCCTAGGCTTAGTAACACAGAATTAAGAGGACTGTGTAACATGCTAATGATCGTTTTCTTTGGGTGTTAATGCTCATGTTTTGGTCTTATTGTAGAGGTCTTCATTTATAAGCTTCATAAACAATGTCCTGATAATAATGGTCAGGCCAAGTTACCAAATAGAGAAAGTCGTCCGATCATAATAATTTACCATATTGGAGATGTTTTGCTCAAAGCAATTTAGGTAATCTAATGTCTTTAATTCCTTAAATAAAATTTAATGAACAATAGTTATTAAGTCGTTTAAACATTTTAGAATCGGGTAAACTCAATTGAAATACTTATGGTCGGGCAACCCTTAAAACGGAATTGAATACAAATGATTTTAAGCATCAAATATGTAAATTGTATGCTATTAAATTTTTGAAAAAATATAAAAACAACATGCACTTATTTATATTAATATATCAATGAAATTAAACTATAGATTTAATAATAAATAATTGAAATCTATTTTACGATAACCATTCTCCATTATTTCCATTTTTTATGGACATGTCATTTTATAGTTCTGAAAATAAAAAGATTGAAAAAAAATAGATATTATAAAAATATGAAGCGTTCAAAATAAATTAAAATAGAAAGTGCGTTCCAACGTTTGCCGTAGTCATAGCGGACTCTTTCAGCCTTCTTTTCGTTTGGGAAAGTGCCGAGTTGAAAAGGTAAGTTCCCGTTGCTTTCCGTTAAATTTCAAAGCAGCACACTTTTCTCCTCCTCGAACGGTTCTCGTTCACATATCCCTGACGGCTGATTTTTAAATTTATTAAATTAAGCCAAAAATGCCACGACCCACCGCTTTTTTCAAGCCCATCACTTTTGCATTTTCCTGATTTTCAGTTCCATTAATTTTAGAAATTACAAATAAAATGGCTTAATCCTTGTTTTAATTGCCTTTTTGATAAAAAAAATTTAAAATAAATTACACTAATTTATGTTGATGTTTAATTAAATTATACTTGATATTTATTTTTATTTTAAAAATATCATAATTTTTTATATTTAATATATATTATAAAAATTTTCATATATTTTATCTTTTATTGTTGAAATTAACTTTTGCACGGAAATTGTAATATTATTCATGATAACACGTTAAGGATAACTAACTAGTTTTATTATCTTGGAAGAAATTCATATTATGAAAAAAATTTTAACTTTATTAAAAAAATTAATTAGAAGAGAGATTTTTGTAATATATATCAAATGCAGAGGGACTCAAATGATGTTTTTGAAATAAAAGAGGTATTATACATAATTTATCAAAATCATGAAAAGTTAGTGTACTTCATTCAAAATTTGACGATATTCATAATATTTCAGTATTCTACTTATTTTCTATGATATCAATTATTGAGTATATCCCAGCTAAATAAAATATCAATACATTATAAAAATAAAAGTAGTTTTGTGCAATTAAATAAAATATCAACTTATGTGATTTTGTACTTTATATAATTATGTGTAATATTTATTATATTTTTATAATAATTATTTATTATTATTTATCAATATTTAATTTTTTAAATTCAAACTAAAACAAAAGTAAAGAAGTCTTTTTGGATTTAAAAAATTATTATTATTTATTTCTCTTTCTATTTTGTGTATCAAATAATCGTGAGTAAATTGTAATGTGTGTGAAGTTGTCCTTGATTTTGATATCCTAACCATATTTTTAAGTGGAATTTGAATAATCCAAGTCAATCATATAAAACACTGTAGTTGAGAAAAACACGATACTTGACCCAAAAAATATATAATAAAATAGGGACAAAAGATAATTTTAGATTGTGACAATTTTTATATCTTTGTTGGTAAATTTATCAGTGAATTTTTTATAGTTTAATATCATATAATCTTGCTTTTTTATTTTTTTTAGATGTATTATATGTTTATTAAAATAATTTAATCACGAAGAAATTGCCTAAATCTACCCCAATTAAATATTACTTCATTATTTTAGTTTATATTAATATATTTAATATTCAAGTTTCTATCAGCCCATATTTCCATGGAAAAATTATACTTAACAATGATAAATTGAAAGTATTTATTGTAAAATATTTTAAATTTTAAAATTATTTTCAATATCCAAAAGATAAAAAATTTTAATTATGAACAGTGAAAACGAATCTTCTACTCATCACTTAGGATGAATAGAGAGTACTTTGCATCATAAAAATTATTTAAATTAAATTTGAATAACTTAAATTTGATTTTTTTTTTGTATTTTGATATTCTTTTAATTTTGAAAGATACATAATACAAAATAAAAATAATACTTTAAATGTCAACTTAAAAAAATAATAATTGGCACTATATATATATGTGTGTGTGTGTGTGTGGGCCATTTATATTTAATTTAGATGACTCTTCTGAAGCCTTTACTCATCACAAGTGATAAGCAAAGACCCTAAACGCATGAAGAGTTAGCAAAGAAAAAAAAGAGAGAATAGTAATAAACAAGAATTAAAAAAATAATTGAATGAACAATAAAAAGACCTTATGAAATGCAATTTTTGTTAACAATTAAATTTTTTATTTTTTATAAATAAAATTTTTGATTATTTTGACTTTTAAAATAATTTTAAAATTTAAATTATTTTTGTAATAAATATTTTTAACTTATGACCTTAAAATATGATTTTTTTTAAAAAAAAATTTCTTAATTTATGTCAATATATCAGGGAAATAAAGACAACTGCTCCTTTGGAAAAGTCTTGATTGAGCACTTCTTATTCGTCCCATTTGTACTGTCATCTTCAGCGTTTTGCTGGATTGATGTTTGGAATAATGGTCAACATTCTTAAATAAAAAATAAAATAAAGATCAACCGATAAAATATTTTAAATTTAAATATCACATTTTATGATACTGCATAAAAAAGATATTATGATATTTTAAATTTTTAGAATTAGTATAATAATAATTTATTAAAAAATACAAGTTTAAAAAAATTAAGGATGGGGAATTCTCATATTGCTTTTGATAATTATTTGTTGCCAATATTTAGAATGGTGGCATCTTAATCTTATACGTTCAGATATTTTAGATAGTAAAAATAAGGTGGAGATAAAAAAGATTGTATTTAGTATTCGAAAAAAGGATTGAGGGAATAAAAATAGAAGAAAAAACATAGATAGATAAAATGAGAAATAATACTTATATCTTTATTTTAAAAAAATAATTTATAAAAAATAATAAAAAGAAACCGATATAATTGGTATAATGAATATTTCTTATTTTTTTAATTTCTATTCCCATAAATTTTATTTTCTTGATACCAAAAGCACTGTATAGGTAATATGAGAATTCAAACCCTATAATGCACCAATACACACACACACACAAATACCTTAATGTCTTTGAAAGATATCAAAGATGGTAGAGAAGGAAAAAGAATTGAAATAGGAGAAACCGATTTTGTATCGATTCTTCTACAGTAAACTCAATTTCTTAAAAGGTTAAGTTTTTATTGTTAATTTTTTTTAATTTGTGTATTATTTTTTAAAATTTCTTTACACAGATCTTAAGATGATTTAATAATGAATTGTTTTGACCTCTTAAAAAGGTCGAATTCTCAAAAAAAAAATCCTTTTGTATTATTTTTTGATAGAAAGAGTGATGTATACACTTTCTTAGAAGGAATGTGTTCACCATTCACTTGTCCCTGATTTGCACAAAGCATATGAGCACTGAGATTATCACAATATATATATTATCACTGGTGTTTTGGAACATTTAGTATTCTTTTTTGTAGCTTTCCAAATGTAACTCTAATGAATTGCACGTAAATTGACACATTTTATTGACACATAATGCAACTTTAGGTTTTGTTATTATAGCATATTGTAATCCTCCAATTATAAATTTATAAATTTGTAATTCTTTTTTTGGCCAATTCATCATATATGTGCTGACAATTTTAATGCTGTTGTTGTAGGTCATGAATTTCAGCTCCATTCATTCAATTAAACAAACTCAATAATACATTCATCTGTTTATTTAATAAATAGAGTTGAATTAAACTTTTAAAATTATTTTACATATTCAAAAGATAAAAAATTTTAACTGAAAAGAATGAAAACAATTTCTTTACTCATCACAAGTGATGAGTAGATGGTAGGACTGTTTATGGATAGGGTTGGACCAGACATTTAGTATGTCCGATACCCGACCCGATTAAGACACTGGGCTTATTTTTATGTCTGTAACTCGGCCCGACCCGAACAAGCTCGATTTTACATTGGGGTAGGGCAAGTTAAGGCCATCCGAGACTTTTTTTTTTATAAACTGATACTTGTAATATAAAAATATTTTTTTCCAAACTTATAGGCATATACTTCAAAACAATAAGTTTTTAGAACCTTCATGTTTTTATCAATAATAAAAAAATAGCTTAATATTATCAAGCAAAATATTAGTTATACTAACATAATTAATTTTAGGCAAAACACGTGTATTTTTATTATTCAACAAAAGAAATGTCAGTAAACATGCACATCAATAATAAAAATAATTAAAAAATAGAGAGAATTTAGGTAGATAATAAAAGTTGCAGCATGTAAAGAGAATCAGATGAAATAATATATATATATATATATATATAAGATGACAAGATATTAATAACTAAAAAAATAATAATTGTTAGGGCAAGTTAGGCAGAATATGTATTTGCCCGTGGCCCGATCTGATATAATTTTATTTAAAATTTTGTCTATTTATATTTTTGGCCCGGTCTAATTATACCGGGTTAGAGCGGGCCCTTAGGGTCAACCGAACCAATGAACACCCCTAGCATATGGTACTTTACATCATAAGAATTATTCAAATTAAATTTGAATAGTAAAGATTTGACTTTTTTTTATATTTTTTATTTTGAAGGATACATAATATAAAATAAAAATAATTTTTAACTATTAACTTAAAAAATAATAATTAGCATTAAAAAATAAAAAATTAAATATGAGCCATTTAGATTTGATCTATACAATTCTTGTGATGCAAAACTCCTACTCATTACAAAAGATGGGTAGAGAACGGAAGAATTAGTTTAAAAAAAAAAAAAGTAAATAAGAAAAAATATTGGATAAACAATAAAAGGACTTATTATATGAAATGTAATTTTTGTTTATAATTAAAATTTCTGATTATTTATACTTTTAAATTTTACATTTTTTGCAATAAATACTATTAATTTATAACCTTAAAATATGATTTTTTTTAATTTCTTTCCAAATTTATGTCAACATATCGGGTAAATCGGAGACAACTGCTCCTTTGGAAAAGTCTTGAATGAGCGCGTCTTATTCGTCCCATGTTTTGCAGTCATGTTCAGAGTTTTGCTAGGTGGATGCTTGGAATAATGGTCAACATTCTTAAATAGAAAATAAAATAAAGATCCATTGCTAAAATATTTTAAATTTAAATATCACATTTTATGATATTGCATAAAAAGATATTATAATATTTAAATTTTTTTAAATTAATATAATAATAATTTACTAAAAATATAATTAGTATCTATAAAAATTAAAAAAATAAGAATGGGAGATTCTCATATTGTTTTTGATAATTATTTGTTGCCAATATTTAAAATGGTGGCATCTTATACATTCAGATATTTTAGATAGTAAAGGTAGTGTGGGGATAATTAAGGTTGCATTTGGTATACCCAAAAAAAAAAAGAAAATTAAAAAATAAATAGATGAGATAAAAATAATATTTATGTTTTTACTTTAAAAAATAAAAAATATATATAACAGAGTAATGATAAAAGAAAATAATGAATATTTTTTATTTTTATTTTAAATTTCCATTCCCATCAATTTTATTTTCCTGGTACCAAACGCACCGTACCAGTAATGTGAGAATTCAAACCCTATAATACATGAAATATATATACACACACACGTTTTTGAAAGATATCAAAGATAGATCCAAGAGAATAAAACATAATTGAAAATGGAAAAACCGATTTTGTATCGAGTCTTCTACGGTAAACTCAGTTTCTTAAGAAGTTGAGTTTTTTATTATTAATTTTTTTTGATACATAGATCTTAAAGTAATTTAATAACGAAGAGTTTTGACCTCTTGAAAGCATATGAGCACTGAGATTATCACAATATATCACTGTGGTTTGGAACTCAAATATCTTTAGTATTTTTTTTTTTTAATTTTATAGCTTTCCAAATGTAACCCTAATGAATTGTACGTAAGCTGACATATTTTATTGACACATGATGCAACTTTTGTTTTTGTTATAATTGCATATTGTAATCCTCTAACTATAAATTTATGAATTTTTTTGTTTTCTTAATTGCATGTATATTAAAATAATATAATTTTTTTTGAAATGTTACAATTTTATAAATAATATTTTTAGTCCAAATCTGAAATTCACCTTTTCAATCTACCATGAAAATTTGAAAACAGTTTTATTCCAACTACTTTAGATATTTTAAAAACAAATTCGTTGATTCCACGGATTATATTATACTTCTAATTATAATAATGATACCGAGTAAACGAAGTCAGAGTCGCGCCAGCCGAGTGAGTGTTGTTGCAAACATCGATGTAGGATGTCTATCATTACTCAAATAAAATAGTTGTCAAAATAATTGTGAATAACGTGTAAAAATTCTTTTAAGTTTTTTTATTATAAAATTTGTTTTAGAATTTAAAAAATAAAAAATATATATATATAATACACTTTTCTGTTTCCTCACTTTTTTTTCTTTCTTCTTTCTACAAATTTTATAAAAATTTTACAACCAAAAACTAAAAAATTCAGACTCGTCAGTAACTATCTTTCCTCTATCAAAAAATAATGACTTACTTCTTTCAAAACCACCACCATTCCATAGAAGTAGCAAATTAGTAAATTTTCAACCAATGTCGGCTACTCCATCTTCTATGGTAATCTCTGTTACATATTATAATTTGTTGTAATTTAATTTTTAATTTTTAAATATTTTAAAATTATTTTAAGAGATAATTATGATAAAAGATTTAAAAATAAAAAAATTTATTTTTAAAGACTTGTTATTTTTTATTTTTGAATCTTTAAATATAATTTTTTTATTTTAAAATTTAAAATCTTTTAATACAAAGATTTTTAATTTAAAATTCTTAATTATAATTAAAAAAACTGTAGTTGCGACGCGTTGCATATTTATTGGATTTCGGACGTGCAAATGGGAAAGAGGGACAATGGGCTACAAGCTCTGCTTCTTTAACGGCGATCTCCTCTGAATCCAATCACCAGCTATAATACCACGCATACACACAGGCAGGACATGGGTCACAACGCCAGCGATGGCGTCTCTCAGCGAGTCAACAGCCCACGCTACTCGGCTTCAGTGACTCGTCGAGCTCACTCATTCAAGCGGAACAACAGCAATAATGGCAAGCCTCACAGCTCCATCGTCAGTAACGCCATTCCCAGTACGAGTCTTAGTCCCCACTGTGAGATTGAGCTGCAAACAAACTCGCCCAGATCGGAAATTGGAACAAACTTCATTCCCGCTGAAGTGTTGGAGCCTGTTTTGGAACGGAAACACCCCCATCATGTGACCCAGAGAGTTCATGGTAGGGCCGTGAAGAGCTTTCTGAAGAAACCGATCGAATCCTTCGTCGTGGATTTGGGCTTGAGGGAGAAGAAAAAGATTGGGCACTGGATGTTTATTGTGTTCTGTGGGGTGTGCTTGTTTCTGGGTGTTTTTAAGATATGCGCTACTGGGTGGTTCGGATCTGCCATAGAAAGAGCTGAGTCGAGTCAGGTTGGCATGAAACTCGCGTCAGTTTCTGTTTTCCTCGTGTATTTATATGTCATCTGTTATGCTAGCTTGTTCTGCTATTATGGTTAATTGTGCTGCTCAATGCCAACGGTAATGGTTCTAATTCAACTGCATTAAAAACTTGTGCAAGTATTATTTTTCCTTGATATGATGCTTAATGACGTTTTCTATAAAGACAAATGTAAAAATTTAATTCTGGGAGGCGCTGGGCTTATCTACAATGGGCTTTTTAAACGGAGAATATTTCGATGGGGAATGAATTTAATATTTTTTATTTGGTCTCTTCTGATCTAGACATCCTGTTTCAGTTCTTCATTTTTATTGTTGTTCTTGTTGGTGTTGCTTCCTCTCTCCTCGTTCTCTCTCTCTCTCTCTCTCCCCGATGGCAGAGGGGAGTCGATTTGTTGTGTGTTACGATAGCTTGGGACTGTTGCTATGTGAGTTAATATCTGTTAATTTACAGATGGAAAACCATATTTGCATCTTGCATAATTATGAACTTCTTATTCAGGTTTTAGCTTGGGAATGATCATGTTAATATCTTGTGTTCTGAAAGGGGGCACTTGTGCCTATTTTCTAAATCTATTAATGTGATACTTGTAATTTTGTTTTGGTTTTGAGAAAAATATCTTCTGCATTGAAACGAGCCCTTGGATTGGTGGGACTGCACGGAAATAGCTTTCTTTTTTGAACTTTTGCGTATCATTGTTTCATTAATTGTCCTTAAACCATATCAACTTTAGTAGGGTGGAGAACTTATGAATTATGATCGAGATTTTTTTTTTTTGTTCTTTCACTTTGATCTAGTGCTTTTCACTGATAGTCGATATATCGCACTAAATTTGTAAAACCTCCAATATTTGTTAGGTGATGGAGTGGATTAAGAAGTACAAGTTGGTCATGGCATGATTGATGACTATATTACATATCAGTTTGTATTACTTTTTTTATTTGAATGGGAGACAGTTGCTTGCATTTTTTATTCTTTTATCTTGCTGAATTCGTAAATCATTTCTGCCCTTTATCAGGATCTATCTGATTCCACTACTAATCTAAATCTGATGGAACAAAGGACCCACGGTCATGGATACAGGGAGGGAGCAAGTGATGTTGAACGAACTCTAAAGATGTTAGAAACAGGAGTAATTGGCAGCCAGACTGCCATGGCTGAAGTAAGTCTTAACTCTTATTTCAATATCTCAAGCTGTAAGGTGTATTATTAATATTCACTTAATTAATTGTTTGCTTTTCTCTAACAAAACAAATTATATGGAATGAAAACGAAATTTTGATTGAAGGCCTATTGAAAGATTTATTTGCTTTTGCATGTATTAAAATTTTGCTTTTTATTCAGGAATCAGGTATCTGGTCTAAACACAACAGTGAGAATTACACTCAATGCATTGATCTGCCAAGAAACCATAAAAGTATGAACGTTTATTATCATGTATACTCCTCTTACCTACCCATCCAGTTTATTACACTGTTATATTTAGTTTTTTCTTCTCTGACTTGCTACTTCTTTTAGCAGAGCTAGATGCAAACACAAATGGTTACATTCTTATAAACGCAAATGGTGGCCTGAATCAGATGAGATTTGGGGTATGGCTGTCTTGGTTGCTTATGATTTATCAGAGATTTAGTAAGCATAAATAATGTCTCAATACTGTTGGAATGCAGATATGCGATATGGTTGCTGTTGCTAAGATTATGAAGGCAACACTAGTCCTTCCTTCCCTTGATCATACCTCCTACTGGGCTGATGAGAGGTTGGTTTATTTCTACCTACTGCATTATAAAATTAGGGCCAATTGCTTATGCATAATACCCCTGTTTCTTGCAAGCCCAAACTGTATTCAGATTTAGATGAACTCTGATCACCTATCTGAATTGATTAGAAATTAGGACAGTGTTAATCTACTTGTCCAAATCAAGGCATTGCAGAGAACTAGAGATCATTCAATTGGTGCAAGAAATGTGGGGATAACAGCTTTGCCCTATCGGGGCTTATGCTGCATTTTTTTAAAAGTATATCATCGCTTGCAATCCTACTATTGATATCTTCAATTAGACAATTAATGGAGAATGGGAAAAGAATAGAAAAGTTATTATTAATTATTTGTAAATTATGGATTAAAAATAAATATAAGAAATAATATTTTATTAAAATTAGTTATCTTTTTGTTAGGCTTTAATAATTATTTTTTTGTTAGTTTTTAATTATCTATTAATATTAGGCATTTGACTTTCAATAGGATTAGAGTTTTATATATTTATCTTTTATTATTAGAAGTCATCTTTCACTAGGATTAAGATTAGGGTTCTACAAATATAAGTCTTTGCAATTGTATTTGAAGAACTTAACATTAATAAGAAGTCTTTCAGAATTTTCTTTTTATTTCTTCTAATATCTTCCCCCCTTTCTATCTTCTCCCCCTTTTCTCCCTTGTCCTACATCAACAATTTTCATTACTTTTCACTTAATGGGAAAAATGCATATTTGAGAGAGATCTAACTAGTTTTTCTAATCTCTCTATCTCCAATCTATATCATTTCCCATTTTCTTTTATCATATTAATGAGAAAATGCATATTTAAGAGAGATCTAAGTAGTTTTTCTAATCTCTCTGTCTCCTACCTATATCTTTTCCCATTTTCTTTTATCATATTTATGTTGTAGCTGATACCAAATGATGGATTTCCAGATTGATAAAATCTTGCAAAATGTCTCAGTTATAAATACGCTCAACATATTTAATTCTTTTAGTGGTCTCTGAGCTACTTTGTTTCAATTTATTTGCAGTGGCTTCAAGGATTTGTTTGACTGGAGATATTTTATTGAGACGCTGAGTGATGATATTCACATAGTTGAGACATTACCAGCAGCCTATGCTGGAATTGAACCTTTCGTAAAAACTCCAATATCTTGGTCTAAGGTCAAGATAACTTGTCTATCTCTAATTACTTTTTTCTTTTTTTTTAAGTCTGGCAAGATATGTTTGATTAATTTGATCTATTATCTTAATGTTGAAGTCAGCTAACAGTTGGGTCAGGTAGCCTTTAGAATTTTGTAGAAAAAGAAAGCATGATATGATGGGAGTTATACGGGTCATATATTCATTTTGATTCACTCAATGTCATAATGATTAAAATTTATTATTATTGCTTTCCTTTTCTATGATGTCAATACAGATAATGAATTAGCTTGCTTATTGACAGGTCAGTTATTACAGGACTGAGGTTCTTCCCCTCCTAAAGCAGCACAAAGTGTTCTATTTTACTCACACTGATTCCAGGCTTGCTAACAATGGTATTTCAAACTCCATACAAAAGTTGAGATGCCGGGCCAATTACAGAGCATTGAAATATTCAGCACCAATTGAAGAACATGGTAAAACTTTGGTATCTAGAATGCGACAGAATGGAAATCCTTATCTTGCAGTTCATTTGAGGCAAGTAGAGATTCAATACTATTTACACAAATGTTGACATTGTATCTTCTTTCTTTCTTCCTATATTCTACCTCTTTCCTCTCCCTTTGCTTTTCTTTATCGTTCTTTGGCAATTTGCATGCATGTGGATGTGTCTGAGTGCACCTATTTGCTGGGAGTTGGATTTCATGATCCATTAATACAAACATCTGGAATGAGCTATTCATTTCATGGAAAGTGATGTTTCACTTGAATCTGCGTGGATTTACAATAAGATCAAAATGAAACAACATAACTATCTAATTTTCTTTTTACTTCTTACTGGAAGAATCATTGACATGAAAGGTATTCTCATGTTCTTTTTTTTTCTTTAAAAAATTTTTTTTTTGCCACATCCAAATTCTAAGGCTATAACCTATAAGCATTCTTAACCTGATAGGAAAAATTGTGTTGAGTGGAGGTTATTTAATTCTGGAGAATGCTAGATTTTGACTTCTGATCATATGTGGTGATCTTCTGTGCTCATGGCTTGAATGCTTGGCCTACTTGAATGATAAATTTCTTTTGAGAAAGGAAAAAGATGTTGAACTGCTTCCATAATGCTGATTTTTTGCTGTCAATGAAATTGCTGATTCATTAGTATGTAGAAGTCTCTTTGTCCATCTATCTTTCTGTACTTTCCACTTAAAACCCCTATTGTGAGGCAATACCATAGTAAGGATGGAAGTGCTTGCACAGATGTGAATTTCTGTTTGAAATCAATGTGAATTTGTAATAGAGAGGATCGGTAGAGTGGAGGGGATTGGATTGGGTTAAGTGTTGTTTGGGAGGTTTCTTAGCTCCTCAAATTGCTAGGGTAGTTTCTTTGCTTTTTATGTTCTGATTCTCTCTACTACATTTTCTGAGTTGAGTCTATAAGAGCAAAAGAGAGTATTCTCCAGTATTTTCTAGAATTCTTTTGTATACTGTTGTAATATAGCATTAATTTGTCTCTCTCTGTTTAGTTAGACCATAGAAGTTCCACATTGGTTGTATCTCAAGCTATACAACCTTTTCTCTACTATAAATATATGTAAAAAGAGCCTCCCTTAACATCAAGGCTTTTAAAAGCATCCTCTCTCTTTTATTTTTATATGGTATCGGAGCTTGGGGAGAAAGAAAAATAAGCCTCGAGAGTTTTCAGGGCTGAACCTTTGCCCACATCTCCAGCAGAGCTCTGGCCATGGATTAAAAAAATAATTAAAAAATACATAAAAGGGGCAGGCCCCCTGTTTGGAGAGTGCAGATCTGCACAGCACTGAGAATTGGTATCCTTTGGCCACCTTCTCTGACAGTCCCCTGACCACTTTTCTAGCAGAACTCTGAGAACCTTTTTGGTAATTCTTAGGCCACTTCTTTTTGCTATTTTTATGTTGTGCTTTATTCCAGGGGCACTTTTCTTCAACTACGTGTCACTTCAACCACTCTTCCCACTGTCTTATTCTGGTGGCCTTTTCTCTAGTTGCATGTCACTCCAATGGCTCTTGCTGTGCTTTATTTTGGTGGCCTTCATCTCTGGTTGCGTGTCACTCCAGCCACTCTTCCTACTGTGTTACAGTCAGGCAGAACTTTTCTCTAGCTGCATGTCACTCCAACTGTTTTTCCCTGTGCGTTTTACCTGTGTGTTTACTTTCTTTTTGTAGAAATGCTGTTTTTCGACCTCCTTGGTGGTGCTTCATAGTGGCACATGGTGACTTTATGAGTGTTCCAGCTATTTTCAGATCTGAGTTCCTTATTCCGGGTTATCTCTTGTCATTTGTCCGAAGAGTCAACATGATGCTCATAGAAGTTTGTTGTCAAGGAGTTTTATTAGCTAGTTTCTATTATTGAGTTATTTCTATTTAAGCTTGTTTTCCTCTCCAATTAGGTTTTATTAGAGTTCTTTCAATCTCAAGGGTTGCATAATTGTTAACAAGCTTGGTGCACTCAGCTACACTGTAAGTCCCACATTGGTTGTATCTCAAGCCTTCCTTAACATCAAGGCTTCTCAAAGTATTTTCACTCTTCTTTCCCAAACACCCCCCCCCCCAAAAAAACAAAACTCTACATATGCAATTTATCAACACATCAAACCACTAGTAGGTTAATTGACAGATTAAATCATCTTCCATAAAAATAAGTCATCAACAGAATAAGAGTGCCAAGTATTACATAGGTTTCACGAAACAAGTATTTATGTTCCCTGTCAAGAAGTTGAAAAATCACGTCTACTGTATCTTTTTGTTATAGATATGAGAAGGATATGCTTGCATTTACCGGCTGCAGTCACAGTTTGACTGCAGAAGAAGATGAAGAACTGAGACAGATGCGATATGAAGTCAGTCACTGGAAGGAGAAAGATATTAATGGGACTGAGAGGCGTCTGCTTGGAGGATGCCCGTTAACTCCAAGGGAAACTTCCCTGTTGCTTAAAGCATTGGGTTTTCCATCCAGCACTAGGATCTACCTGGTAGCTGGTGAAGCATATGGGAAGGGAAGTATGAAATATCTCGAGGATGATTTCCCCAACATTTTCTCTCATTCCTCTCTGTCTACTGAAGAAGAGTTAAATCCTTTCAAGAATCACCAAAACATGTTGGCTGGCATAGACTATGTTGTTGCCCTTCAGAGTGATGTATTTCTTTATACTTATGATGGAAATATGGCAAAGGCAGTTCAAGGTCATAGGCGCTTCGAAAACTTCAAGAAGACCATCAGTCCTGACAAGTAATTAAATCTCTGACTTCATCACCTCTATAACTTCTAGCATAACTGATTGGCAATATTCTATATAGTTGTGTGTGAAACTGATACTCCTCCTTTTCGCATTATAGCTAATTTTCATGGTTAATGCAGGATGAATTTTGTTAAACTTGTTGATCAGTTGGATGAAGGGAAAATTTCTTGGAAGAAATTCAGTTCCAAGGTGAAAAAGCTACACGAAGACCGAATTGGGGCTCCATATTTAAGAGAGCCTGGAGAATTTCCAAAGCTGGAGGAAAGTTTTTATGCAAATCCTCTGCCAGGATGTATTTGTAAAACAACATAGGAGCAGAGAGACTAGAGTCAAGATCATAGTTATCAACCTGGACTGGACAAGACTGTTGAACTGATAACCCGGTGAACTGATGGCAATGTGAATGTTCAAAAACTGGGAGTTATCTGGTAGGGTGCCATGGATTGTCCTAGCTGTTGGAGATGCGATTATTACAAGGGACCAAGGAGGTTAAAACTTGTGACCTCGCAGACCGAGTATACCACTATTCTCAACACACTTTGAATCAAAAAACAAAATTTTTTTTCCTAACCACACTTGAATCTAAGGCTTTATTCTTCCTTTTAGATTATTATTTTCTAATTTTATTTTATATGATAGCAATTGATGTTAAGACGGGGGTTGGTGATATCAAATAAGTTGTGATGTTATAGTATACAATATCAATAAGAAATAATTGTGATTTCTTTAGCTTCTGAAGACAAGCCGGTTTCCTTGTGATGCCTCACTCGTTATTCGGTTAATTGATCTTGAGAAATTATTATTTTGGTATGGGTAAACGAAGGATAATAAAATTTCAATTTTTACTATATTAACTACAATGAACTTTCAGGAACTTTATATTATCTTTTAAATAATGTTTTATATTGTGGGTGATGAACAATTCTGTTGCAAAGTCATTTTTCTAAAAACATTTATTAGTGGCAGAAGAAAGATTTCTAATCATGTTGACTTAACAAAAATCGGAAACTATATAACAAAAACCTAAAGCTTGTCAAACAAACAAAACAAAACAGAACAAAATAAAGTACCAAACAAAAACTTAAAGTTTGCAATATAATGAACCATCGGGAACTTCATATCTTTTACATAATGTTTTATATTGTAAGTGATGAACAATTCTGTTACAAAGGTTATTTAAAAAAGGTTATATTAGTGGGCGACGAAAGATTTCTAGTCATGTAAACTTAACAAAAATTAAAAACTATAAAACTTAAAGCATGCCAAACAAACACAACAAAATAAAGTACAAATAAGGTCATTACTTTGCACAACACATTAAAAAGATTTGACTTTCAAACTAATCCGAGTGGATTCCCCAAACTTATGGAGGGACGAGTTTGACTAATTAACTAATTATCAAATTTTTAATATATATGTTTGACTTATGAAGTATTCTATGTCTTGCATAATAATTTCGCAAATAAATTATTGTAACAAAAAATGATAATGTAACTTAGGGTTAATAAGTTAAATAAATGGTCTAATGTGATTTTCTTTTTTGGCCTGAGGTTTAATGTGATTAGAATCATGATAAATCATGTTTTGTTTAGATGATTTAATAGAAATCTGAGATAAATATAATATTAATTAATCAAACAGACAAACTTGATAAAATAATTCAAAACAAATTATAAGCAAAATGTATTAATGAATTATACTACAGTATCAGAGTATAATAGAATTCTTGAAAAATTTTCACTGTAATTTCTAACAACAAATGTATCGTAACAATCCTACGGTGGATCCAGTTGATGACAGAAATCAAACAGGGAAAATGTAATATGATAATTGTGATGATTGTTGCACAAGATTCTGAAGACCTTATATGTTGATTTTATACATCTTGAATAGTGGGATATTTTCTTTAGAAAAATATTCTGCACATAAATAGAAATAAAAGAGCCAGAGAAAGATTTCTTTCTCTTTAAAGACATGTCTTAAAAAATATGGGCCCAATTTTATATGAGAGCTTCAGCCTAGATTTGTAAAATATTTTGGGCCCAAATGAATTTTCTAAATATGTAATATATAGGTAATATTATTTTAAATAATTGTCACAATACAAAATCTATCCAAGCCTTTCATCCGACATATTTAAATAAGCACGCGTGTTAATTTCAAGAATAATCAAAAGAGATGGGATATCAGATTTTTTATATTCAAGATTTGATATCTACTCATTATGAGACATCCTTTTCTGTTTTTTTTTTGGTTTATATCTAACTATTTTTCATAATGTTTATAAATTTACATACAATAAATTATATTTGAGAACAAAAAGACAAATAAGTGCTAATGGAATTTTTTTTGACACATCTAATGAATTCAAATGAGCGAAAAGAAAATGAGAAAATCATCTCCCTCTTGAATTGGATATTGATATTATAGGAAAATTCTGATCCCTTCAAAAAGGCACTTTAATTAGCAGATAACATAAGGATTAAAGCATATTGAACCAAATGAACAAGAAGGTCACCTGCAAATCATATAACGGAAATTGCACCACAGAAGATGCATGGAATCATCCTCCTGTTCATGATTTCCAGATTTCACTTGCTGCATTATAGAACTTTTATGAAGGATCTCTGGATGTGTAACTAAAGAAGTGTATAACATGAAGATAAAGTGTGTTTATAAAGCCTTACATAAGCTTTTAATCAAGTTCCATGAGAAAAAAAAAAGTAGGGTATTGATGCAAGTGAAAAAAATATTCAGTAAATTACAACTCAGACCTCAGCAATGGAATTATATTAGAATTTGAAACCGACTTGGGTTCGACATGGTACCTTCTGGCAATTACAACTCAGAACAAAGAAATTTGACAATTTTCTTCATCTTTTTTTTTTCCTGAACTTGTAAAATTTTCATTTGAAATTTAAATAAAGCCAATTAAATATAATTGTAATTAACTTCTGTTAATTAAAATTGTCACAAATTTGTTACACATGCATTTAAGGAATTGAACTAACGTAAATGATCAATTGATAAAATAATAAATCAATCAAATATAATTGGGGTTAGGCAATTTTTTTTTTTTGGGGTTAAACAAAGGGGGCATAAGGCCTTGAAACAAAGAATAAACTAATTATCACGGAAATGATAGGCTATAATTCATGAGAAGATCAACAAATTTGTTGGCTTCACGAAACCTAGTTCCTTTCCATAAGCCTTTTGATTTGCATAACAAGATGATTCTGATGGGGGGGAATAAGCCTATCCTCATTCATGGACAGCCATGAGAATTTCACTTTATCATAATGCAAAAATTGAAGCTCAAAACGCAACGTTACGTTTAAATAAAACACTTTTGAACCTTGGGACGCGTGGCTAATTGAGCAATGCTAAATTATCTCAACGACCCAATCCCACCAATTGTTATTTGGATAAAGATTCTTTGTTCTACTGTACAAGCAGCACAATATATATATTTTTTAAAACTAATTTTTTTTATGAAGATAATATTTTAATTTTTATCAAATAGATATCAAGTTATATATATATATATATATATATATATATAAATAATGATAGAGATTGAAAGATTATCTTTATCTTAATATTTATTTGGTAAAAGTTAAAAAATTACTTTCTTTCTATGTTTTGTTTGTTTTAAAATTAATAAAAAAACGTCCAAAAAAAAAAATAAAGGGCTGGATTCGATAAAGGAGTTTCATGGAGGTCTTGGTGAGACCATTGTCATTTCCTTGTCACCGTTGACATATGGCAGAGACCACCCAATCTGCAAGGCAAACGACCATATGGTTTTGTGTTGCCTCTTGTTGAGGAGGATACATCAAAAGAATTAGTCGTTGAATGGAACCCCAGATGACTGGGGATGTGGGCGAAGAGGAAGAGGAGGTGCAAAGCTCCAATGGAGGAACATGGTTGTGGGTTTTATTTTGCAGATCCATTGGAGTAAAAAATTTTCTATTTTGGTTTTGATTGCACAGGATATAAAGAAGCAAATCCTCTGCTATGCTTTTCTTGGAGCAGATTTAATCAGTTTTTATTTTTATTGTCTTTATTTTAAATTTTAAATTTTAAATTAATTAATTATTTATTTTATTTTTTATTTTAAAGAAAAAAATGAAGATAGACTCTGATAAAAGTTGAAAAAAATAAAAAAATAAAACATTTAAAATCTTTATTATCTAAATCTGTTTCAAAAGGTGTAATAAAGCGTTCTGAGGGAAACAACAACAAAGGCTCTGCGCTTCTAGGGTATAAACATTTCGCATTTTGACTTGCAATACTCCAATAATGAAAGAGTAGGGTTGTGGGATTCAATTTACAAATCAATTAAAACCAGATTTTTAACTTGGAATTTCTTCACCTTTTAGAGCTCCATTAATGGAAAAATAAGATTTTGGATTTCAATTTACATAACAAAGAGGGAGAATTTAAAAAAAAAAAAAAAGAAGAAAGAGGGGAAAACAACGAGACAAAGGTGGGATGTAAGACGAATGCCCTGTAAAGCCATATCATCTATTTGGATGCTATTACTCGTTAGGAATAATACTTTAAAAATTAGATTGAATATTAAATAAAGATAAAAAGTAATTTACGATTTAATAATTGAATTGTGATTGAAATGGAATTAAATTATTTTTTTAAATATATAAAAGAAAGTATAAATTATATAACATTTTACAATTAAATTAATACATATATTATAAAATAATATTTAAAATAAAAATAAATATTTAAAAATATAAAAACTAGTTAAAACATTTTTCATATAATAACAAAATCATGTAAAATAAGTTAAGTGGAACCTATGAAATATAAATTTTTATAATAGAATGGCAAAACTCTATTTTAAACAATAAATAAATAAATAATCAAGTTTTACCTGATTTACTACTAAATCAACCAATTTTATCAATTTAATTAACTCTTAACAAACATTTTTTAACTAATTTTAAAAGTCAAATAAATTGATTCTATGATCGATTCATTAATTTTACAATTCAATGGGTTAGTTCAATTCACTTTTCATAACTATTATTAGGAAAACATTAAAATTTTTTTTAAACTATAAAATATAATTAATATAAAGAAAATATTTAAAACAAGATTAAAACTTACCTAGGGGGAAAAAATACTTTTACTTATTCCAAAAAGCAGAGGCATCTCACGTCGCAAGGATAATTAGTACAACCGCAATTGGGCTCTTAAAGATCATAATTGGTTCAAAGCCTCACTAGCCTCCGAATCACAAGACACGTTCGCAAGAATTCTTTATTATATGGTTCCTCTACGATCATCAATAGTTTTATTCGAAAATCAAACATCTTTTTAATCTACTAAGAACTGTGAAGCAGCTACGCAGCTGCCATATTACTTGATGCACAATGGGGCGTTGCTTGATTCACAGATATTTGGAATAATCACCACTAAACAGATAGAAACCTTTCATTGAGCAAGTATTTTACATGGGCAAGATAAACGCACAAAAAATCTGTACCCAACATTCCAATGTTTAACCTCCCCAAACAGCAGAAGGGAAGCAAAACAACATTATAATTGTATAATAGATTCAACGAGGTCCTGGAGAGGGGCGAGCTCTGCTTTGTCGATCAAACGGAATTCCTGCACCACAAGATTGCATCTCAGGCAGTCACATTTAGACTAACAAATACAAGATTGAATCCAAAAATAAGAACCGAAAGAGAAATAAACATTCTATCTTTGAACTTTATAACCTTTCACTTACCCATGTAAACAAAACAAAATGCTTGAAGCAAGTATTCAGATGAGCTTCTTCCTTCAAACTCACTATCTTCTGAAAATGTGAGTGATATATGTGAGCATAAACACGGAACAATCGCTTGAAAATTGTCTTAACAACATCTCCGAAATTGTGCGGAAAGGGAGCCCCTGCAGCAATGCAGCAACACATACGTTAATAATAACAGCCAGGAAAATTCAGCCAAGTCACTCCAGCTTCTTTGACGTACACGTACCTAGTTTTTGAGGAAAAATTGTTTCATCATCTAGCTGAGATTCAATCCAATCCATCAGATACTCAACATACTTTGGAGCAGATACCTCTATTGGTTTCTTAATAGTGACGCCATCAGCCCATCTATACTCATATCTGTAGAATTTGAATTAGATTAAATACTTGCCTCCTGGACGGTTTTAATGTTGTTCATAATGATTCAACTTGTCCATCTAAGTCAAGAAAGCTCAGGGCAAATAACCGAACACAGACTACAAAACAAGCGAAAATTGACGTAGAATAAGTGGAACAAGGTAGTCCAAACTAAAGGAGACTGGTATGTCATTGGTATATTCTCATTCACAATTAAATGTAAATTGGTTCTCCCATTTTTACATTTGGAAATTTTCTTCCTTTTGTCAACTCCCTATGCTTAGGTTTATCAACTCGGAAAATCTCTGAAAATTACTAAATTACGAGAATAATATTTGACGCACACCACGTACAATCTCCTGCATAATCCGCACCCATTCTCCTTCATGTTAATAAGAATTAAATTTCTGACAGAACCCATTCCTCTCACACTCAGAAAAGGTAAAGGAATATTTTTAATTGTATATAGAAACTTCCAGGAAATATTTTGGTGCAGTATTTTAGACACCACGTACTCTCCAGCACCATGAAGTGTTACTACTAATTGACATAGCACCCCCAACTCTAATATGGCAATCTCTGCTTGATCTCGGCCCTTATCAAAATGGTTGAAGCTACACGTAAAAACTGATCTATGTTTAGGCAAGCTTCGTTGATCATAGCAGTATATATACACTAAAACTGTGTATCAGTATTACCTATTATAAAAGGTTACAAATTCCTAGAGTGATTGCTGTTAATATCTTGCTCACATGCCAAAAAGAGTAGACAGAAAGGAAGGAGAGAGGCAAATATAATAGCTATTTAGTTCTAGTTGATGCAACAAAAATAACGAGAGTTTTGTCGAAGGATCAAATACTTTGGTCCTGCAGTCATTGTTGGACAGTTGTTTGGTGTGCAGAATTCCGTAAGAGTGCCATAAAGGATATTCACTTGATTAAAGAAATCCACAGCTGCACAGAGAAGGACAAAAGTGGAAATTTTACAAGCAATTTATGAATGATTTAAACCTTCAGGCATGATTTGCCAGAAACTCAATCAACTAAAGGTTCTTACTGTTTACAGCAAGCCACTCATTAATATCTTCGCCAGGCGGGAGTTTTACAGCTTCCCTCAAGTTTCCACTACCCAATGTTGCATCAATATGCTTTTGTAGTTGAGCACCCTGCACTTTTAGATATAAAATGCATGAGACAAAAGGATAAGCGAATTGAATATTGAACACAAAATAATGGCGGAAAAGAATCCAGTAACCACACAAAAAAAGAAGGAAAACCAACCTTACTTCCAGATGGAGCACTCTTTTTTGGACGAAATGTTTTTGAATTTCTGCATAGGTCAAATCAAGGTCATACTATAGCAGTCACTAACAGTGAAAATAAAAGTGTGGACTGTGACTATGACCTAAACTTGTATTTAAACAAACTTTACTGATAAGTTCTAAATTAGTTACAGTAAAAACTACTACAGTTTAGTCACCTGTTGCTCTCTAACTCACCATACATGTGAAACAGTAACAACTTTTACATTAGTGTTTCCATATGTATAGAGACAGGCATGTTCCATGAGCCATCCATTGACATTCTTTT
This sequence comes from Erythrophleum ivorense, assembly GCA_026724425.1. Lineage (NCBI taxonomy): Eukaryota > Viridiplantae > Streptophyta > Magnoliopsida > Fabales > Fabaceae > Erythrophleum > Erythrophleum ivorense. The sequence goes on from JAIUCV010000005.1 coordinate 45,232,048, forward strand.
CCTATTATAAACTTCAAGTGGTTTGACAGAATCCTCCTTGTTATACTTAGCATGTTAATGGTTTAACAATGATAATGGATGAAGAAAGCAGTTAAAAAAAAAATTACACAAACACACAAACTAAGTCCCTTCTACATGCATTTTAATACTGAGAACATTTTAAAGCTACACATACAGTAAAGAAGCAGTAAATATCTAAAGCTACCTATACAGTGCAGAAGCAGCTAAAAATCGTCAAAAGCATCATTTACACCCAGAATGATCAGCCATGAAACACTTGCAGAATTTTTGACAAATCATAACACTACCCACCAACAGTATCTTACAAAGCCATAAATTACAAGCATGGCTAAAAGGTAAGAGTAAGCATCGGTCAGCTTTGACACAAAACTTAACCAACCATTCGAAGTTTTAGGTAACCCAAACTTTTCGACACCAATCGGGTTTGGACAGGTTAGATCACAAAATATATACTTTTTGACATACACAAATTCAATATTAATATTGCACGCCCTTTTTAATGTATATTTTGGTTTTATTTTTTAATTTCTGCATAATTCAAGTGATAAATCATGTATAAAAATTAAAAATAAAAACAATAAACATAATATGTGAAAATCATAATTTTATGGTGTAGTTGAATAAATACAACAATAATATATTTAATATACAATTAAGACAATTAAAAAACAAGGTAAATCATGATTTCATAAAATGTTGAAATTAAACAAAAAATACCTTATATTCCATTTATCCAGAGAAAAGTTACACGAAAAACTAATGATATTTCAATTGTGAACCCTTTATAATTTAATTTTCAATGTATTTTACCATGGTTTTATAACTCTAGACCCAATCAAACTGAACAAACTTGGCTTTTAAATAATGTGTGTGGGAATCATAATTTCACGGGCTAGGTTGGGTTTGAAGTTTGAACGGATTGATGGGCTATGCACACCCCTGCTAAAAAAACCTCATGGTAATGAATTGTCAAAAAGGGGGCGGGAAATATCATTTCTCAATAGTAGTATCCACCCACTTAGAAATATTAACATATGTCAAATTTCAATATCAATTGTCGGCTCCAATGAATTCCGATTAGCAGTCTCCGAGGGAGACAGATTCACATTGCTTCCTCACAAAATAATCATCAAATTGAAGCGAGAAATTTGACAGCCAATATCAACGCATAAAATCATAATGTCTGTTAACAACATGAGCAAGCATTTTATTTCATAGAGAATGTAAAATAATTGGATGCAACAGGACAAAAAGAAAACACTAAGTTAAACAAAACGATTATAAATATCCAGGGATCAATAACAGTTCCACAATCAAAATCCCAGATCATCTTCGAGAAAATTGACCGTTTGTCGTTATTTGATTTAAAAAAACCAGAATTATAATCAAAAAGCAAAACTCGTGAAACAGAAAAAGCAATCGAAGGTGTACCTGCTTCCAAGACCGAAGAGACTCATGGCGCCCAAATCCTAAGTCTCTGTCTCTCTGGAAGATGGAAAGGCCCCAAACAAAAGCCAAAATTTGAAGTACACGAGAAAGGAATGTATATATATAGACATTAGATTAGACAGAGACAGACATTGAAGGGCCTCATTGCTTGACCTCCCAATATTGCCAGTCTGTCATCTCCCTCCGTCTCTCTCTCTCTCTCCCCCCTGCGAGAGATAGAGTGAGAAAGACAAGGGCTCCATTTGCCAACCTGCTTAATGCTTACCTGGATGATTCTCCGTATTTTCGCCGTTATGTTCTATTCAATTTCCTCTTTTTTTTGCTCGTGTAACGTGATACACACACACACACACACACACATAGAGTTACTTTTGCAACGTGGCTCAATATTTTTTTCGATAAAATTTTAATTAATAAAAAATTCATAAAAATATATAGTTTCTTAAAAATATATGTTTTATATTTTAATACTTAACTATATTTTGTGTATAAATTAATATTTTAAAATTTATAATTCATCACAAGTATCTATTAAATTATTCTTAAAAATTATTCTTAAAAATATATAATTTAACTCAATAAAAAGACAAAAAACATTGTGGATTACAAGTTATAAGTGAATCACTTATATAAAGACATAAATTTAAGAAAAAATTATATTTAAGAATCCAAAAATTAAAAAATTTATTATTAATGATATATTATTATTAAATTTAACTGTTTGTAATTAAAATCACTAATAATCATCTTAAAACAAGTGATAAGTTATTTATTATAATTTTTCATAAATTTAATAATTAAGATATTAAAAAGTGTATTTTTTTAACATTAAATTATATATTTACTCAAAAAGTAAATTTTTGATGATGCAATAAATTTATGCTAACTTATCATTTTATATAAATTAAATCAAATGAGTAATGAAACTCTCGTGTGAAAGCACAAGATTTAAGTGACAGAACTAGTGGAAATTAAAAAGTAAGTACAAACATTAAAAAAAGAATAACATACAACTCGAAACAAATCGTGACTTATATAAATATAAACTGTAGCTACAATAAATCCCTTTCAATATTTATATAAATTTTCCAGTCATATAACAGATCATTAATGTTTTGGTGAATAAGGCAATTTTTTTTAAAAAAAAAATTGGAAGACTTTGTTTTGAAAAATACAGATTTGAGCATTTTCAGATTTAAAAGTTTGGAGTATTTTGAATTAGAAAGTGTATTGCATAATAAAATTATGAGATATGTGTAGGATTCTTTGCCATCCAAATCATCGACACCTTGATGCCAACTATCAAGAATTTGGGATAAGAATAACCATGATGATTAATTAATAAATTAATAATAAAGTTAAAATTCTGTGTATATAATAATGAAAAAGAAAAGCTTTTTTATTATTTAATCACAGTCAGAATTCTCAACTTTTAAAAGAATTCAAATGATTGGATGAGAATTTTTCTTTTAAAGATTTTGTAATATGTTCTCCAAATCTGAAAAGCAAAAGAGAGTCTGGTATTGCTAATATTGTGTTTTATTTGCTTATTGAGCGTTCATTATTGGATCCCTCTGAATCCATTTTCGTCTTAGTCTTTTTTTATGTATTGTTAGATTTATTTTAAGGTCTAGATTTGTGGTCTTTACCTTTTTTGTTGCTCTCTTAGCTTTCATTCTGTTCATATAGGTTAGGGCTGTTTGTGATCTTAAATGATTGAAATTAAGTCTTCAAATTATAATCAGGGAATAGCATTTTGAATGAATGATTTTACTTTTTATAAAAAAAAATCATAATCTCACATCTTTCATTTTTCCATCTCACTTGCACTGATCATTTATAATTTCAATGACTTTAATTTATCAATTCTTCTATTAAATTAATAACTTATACGTATAGTATAAATATTAGGATATATAAATCTTGATGTGTAACTCATCACCAAATATTAAAAGATAAAATAATTAACACAAGTATTATTTAAATAGTATGTATCTTATTTAAATATTTACACACATATTTCTCTAATGTAAAACTTAAAATATCGTTAAAAATAATTTTTTTAAAATTTATCACTAACTATTAATATATTTGTTCAAATTAGAGAATCAGAGACCAAAGTCATTAGTTTTAAACATTTTATATATCGCTAAACTTTGGACCAAGTTTGTGAGCAGGCCCATCTCTTCTATGTAAAGATGAAACTTTTTTTTTTGGTTTAAAGACTCAAATATGGATTCTATGAGACACTCCTGCCACGTCTGTTTGAAGAATATCCACGCTTCCACGGGGAATTGTTCATATAGATGCAAACCTACCTCGTCTATATGTACTCGATTCGAGAGCCAATCAGCAAGAAGATTACCTTCACTGAAAGTATGCCTTAGAGCAACATGTGAAATTTATAGAGTCATGGGATGGTTCTTTGGGCAATCCTATTGTATCAATGCAGAGAAATGAGATAAAGAAATTTAGGCATGAAAACAACAGAGAAATGACATAATCCAGTCATGTCTCCCAAGGCATTTCTTGTACGGAGGTGGTTTTTGCTTGGCCCATCCCATGTGAGCGATAACATCATGCTTGGTGGGATTATCAAATTGAAAAGGAAATATAATTTGTAGGGGAGTAAGATAAAAAATTATTATTATATTTTTATTTTTATTTAAAAAATAATTTAATAATTAAAATAATGATTTGATAAATAAATAATAATTATAAAAATATAATAGACATTTTATTTAAAATGTAAACAGATTTTAAAGTGAATGTTTATGTGGGTCCTACAAACTAGATTTAAAATATATTTTATTAAAAAATAAATTTTTAGAATTTATATTTTAATGTTATTTATTTGTGATAGTAATTATAGGATTAATTTTTCCTATAAAATTTATGACAGTATTTATGTTCATTAATATATCTTTAATATGTATGATGTTGTTGAAATTATATTATTAATTATTATATTTTAATCAATTATATTTTTTAAAATTTTATTTTGTGAATGTGTTTTTTGTTTTTAATAATTATTATTAATTACACTAACTTCTTTTGAAATTTAACTAAATTACACTTGATACTTTTTTTAAACCTAGTTCTCCTGTAATATATTTTTTGTCAATAAAATTGACTTTTAATAATATGCATTTATTTCAAAAATAAATTTATTTAACTATCTTTATTATTATATTAAATATAAAATCACAAGCTCATATTAAATCTTAACGTCAATTTAATAGCTTTTTGTGATATTAAGATTAAAATCACGCTTATATTACATAAAATGTCAAATGTAATTTTTGAAAGAAGAGAAATATTAGAAGTAATTTAATTAAATCTTAAAAAATATTAATATAATTTACTTTAATAATTAAGAGCAAATTATATTCACTTCTCTTAAGGTTTAACTAAACTTCGCCTTATGCTCATCTTGTTTCAAAAATATTAATTGATTCCTTTAATTTATTTTATATCAAAAAATACAACTTTTTGCACTATACCTATTCTTTCCAATAATGAATTTATCTAGCTGTTTTTCCTTTCACATTTAAAGCAAAATTACAATATCATATTATCATATTAAAAGTAAAACTAAAACATAATAGTGTGCAAAACGTAAATTTTATTAATAGAAAGTAAATTAAGGAAAATATTTTTGCAATATATATCAAATGTTAAAGGAGTTGAATGATATTTCTAAAATAAGAGGGATATAATAGGTAATTTAGCCAAATATTAAGAAAGGTTAATATAATTTTTTCAATAATTAATTTTTTTATTAAATAATTAATCATTACACTTCACTAGTTACATCTTGGCTGCATTTTCTTCTTCTTCTTCTTCTTTTATTTTTTTAAATCACCAATCTAAATATTAGGTATTAAAAAAAATAAAAGGTGAGTAAATATAATGAAAAATGATACTCATAATTAAATAATAATTATAAAAATATAATAAATACTAAAAAAATTACATTACAGAATTTGAATCTAACGAGCACAAGTGTTTTGAAAAACTCATGTTTTCTGGAGTTTAAGGTTGGATCATTTTAAGATTCATAACTAGAGTAGGGTCCGTGCAAATGCATATGAATTCATACTAATTACTCAAATTTAAAAAAAAATCAAAAGAAAAAAATTGTTACAAGCAATGCTTATTGTCTATAAATATTATTTATTTCAATTTAGAAATTATATATATATATATATATAATTAATGCTTTATTATTACATATGTACAAATCTTGAACTTGTGCTTTCATGTACTTTCAAGTGCACTGTTAAGTATAAACTTGCCATTTAGTTGCTTCTATTCACCCTTTAGCTGATATATTTTTATTTTTATTTTATGATAAATATCTTTTAATTTATGTTTCAAAGCGGTATTTTTCCCCCTTTCAGCGGAAGCTTCGTGGTGTTTTGTCATTTGGTAGTTAAAATAACTATGGAAAGCTTGGGGGGTGCTAGGCTTTGCATTTTTATTGTTTCAAATCCATATTATATGGACAGAGGGAGGAACATTATTTTAGGATACGTTTGGATGGAGAAAAATAGAAAGGAAGAATTTTTTATTAAAACTTTTTTTTTTTCATTTTAAAGTTACAAATAAAAAAGAGAAAATAATAAAGAATTTTCAACTAATTTTCTAAAATCTTTTAAACTAAGTCCTTACTTGGATTTGGTTTTTAATTTTATACTAAATAGTCAAACCAAATTATATATATATATATATATATATAATATAAATTAAATATATATACATAATATATTAAAATAGAAAGGAAAAAAATTTCACCTAAGATCATAACTTGATAAAAATTTTATCTAAGAATCTTAAAAGTCAAAATTTCTCTAAAAGATTGAAAGATTAAGCTACTGCAAGTACTTGTTAAAGTGACCATTCATATTTTTTAAGTTTACAATTTGATCTTTTTAATGTTAAAAAATATTTTAAATTTTTTATTACCTCTAAATAAAAATATTTTTGTATAAAAAAGACTATATTATAACTTTATAAGTGGTAATTTTGAGAACTATCACTAATAATTTATTTCTTTAGTCATTCTAAAAAATTTTAGCTTTTGAAAAATTTTAAGTGAAACTTTTACCACTCTAGATAAAAACTTTTCCAACTAAAATTGACTTTAAATTTCTACCTAAACAACGACTATTTCTATTTAGTCTAACATATTCTCTTTGCGTGCTCATTTAGACTTGAATTGTGAAGAAAAACAAGTTACAATGAACTCATTTTAGGCCTAGATTATTTTTAAAAAATATATCTCAAATAAATTGACTCAAAATAAAAAATGGCTCAAAAGATAAGCCCAAAGCACCCTGATAACCTTTTGGTTTGGCTTGGTCCCCATTGGTGTCTTTTCATACAAAGCCAACCTAAGTGGTTCGGTTAAGCCAAAGTACGAAAAAGCTGGGGACAATTGAGGGAAAAAAATATCCTAAAACTGAACAGGAACCAACCTATATATGGAGATCCAAGAGGCTAGTTCAGTTGACAACAAAGGATGATTTTTCACTTTAGCAACCCCTGCTCAATTTCTCTTAAAGATTAATTTGAGAATACAATTCTAGATGCGATTAAAGTCAATGTGTCCCGAAGAAGAAAGATTTCATCCGAAAATATCAGAAGCATGACTCTCCTAAACTAGATTACCAGAAGGAGGTTTACGGGAACCTGGAGACCTAAATGAACAGAATAACCCTAAAATTAGCCATGAAATCTGCCTCACGGAACATGTGATTCACCTGTAACGCAAGTATCAGAATATATCATTTAGGAGGAGAATTGTGATTTGAATAACTCACGAGTCACGTCCACCTACCTGCATCAGTGGAATAACTCATGCATCTTGGAAACGCATTACAAATGTAGACCGTTGAAAGTAGTGGGCCTCCAGCACCTACGGTTGAGATTCCATTCATGTTTTTCATACAACTTCCTTCTCTCGTCTCTCACAAATCCTTGTAACGATTCGTTTCTGATAAGGGTAGCTTTTCCGGAGATCCATCCAATCCATGCTTTCCACGTGGCATACTTCAGATTACTGTTTTAACTATGACACTCTCTCTCTCTCTCTCTCTCTCTCTCTCCCTCCCTGCTCTATCCCCAAACCCCCGCTTTCTTGAGTGTTCAGTCACGGAGAGAACTAGAGACCTCCTCCTCTTAACGACGTCGTCCTTTGGTTTCATGAAAGTGTACCCCTTGTATATAGTAATGGTGGCTTCAATGCCATGGTCAGGAGGAAAGACTCATAACTACTATTAGTGCCTTCAACCCGAAGAGATTTTCCTTTTGCTCGAAGAATGGAGTGTGTTGCTGCTCGAAACTTCGCGTCAATGACGGTTTCTTTTGGCTCATCTTCAAGGTTAAGGAGGAAGATGCTTGTGAGAAGCCGAACCTCGTTCGCTGGGTATGGCTATTGGTACCGTTCACGTTGTCTGCGTGTGAAAGCCCGTGCGGGGAGTGAGAGTTTAGTGGCTGTTGATGAGAATTTCGCTGATGAGGAAGATTATATCAAGGCTGGCGGGTCCGAACTTGTTTTCGTCCAAATGCAGCAGAACAAATCCATGGAAAAACAATCCAAGCTTGTGGATAAGGTTTGACTGACTTTTTAAAGCTCTGTTTCACGGGTTTTGATCATTATATGTTAGAAATGTTTGATCATGAAGGTTGCATAACAAGAATTTGCTTCTTTTTTTTTTTGTGGCATTAGTGCTCTATTAATGTGAAGCTTGTTGTTGAAATTTGGAAGGATAAGGTTATAACAGTAGATGGTCATCACGAAGTCCTTGACAGAGGGTTCTGCTCTCTGTTGTCTGAACTGACATCTAGAAAAGCTCCTTCTAAACTACATATGCCATTCTTTTTTTGATATTATTAATTTCAAGGTTTCAACTAGATTCCAGCATCGTGATTTTTGCTCCTGCTCAGTTGTATTGGTGATTCCACTATTCTTGTTCAGTTTCAGAAAGCGTTACTGTTCTTTTTAAGATACCTTGATATTGTAATTAGTCTTGATTTCTGGTTGGTTGTATGGATGGCATGGAGGCCCTTACTATTAAAAAAAAGAAATTTAAAATGACGTGAGGATTCGTCTGGCGTTGTTTTAAATATTGCCGAGTCCGAATGATCTTTTAGCTGATAACCTGCCACTTATTTACAAACATAATTGTCTTCTTTCTGAGATCCTGTGTCTAACTATTTTGCAGTTAAAACCAATCTCTATAGGAGATGATGTACTGGATCTAGTAGTGATTGGTTGTGGTCCAGCTGGTCTTGCTTTGGCTGCAGAGTCTGCCAAGTTAGGGATAAAAGTTGGACTTATTAGTCCGGATCTTCCTTTTACAAATAATTATGGCGTGTGGGAGGATGAATTTAAAGGTACTATTCTTGCTCCTTCATTCTGCTGATATTGTCTTTGTATCAGGTATATTTTTCTTTAAAATGTCTTCTTAGCATTGGGTAACAAATTTATAAATCAACCAAAAGAATGCGGAGGATGTTTATGTGTAAATAAACTCTTGTCATGATAATGTTTGTCACCTTTCAGTTTTTAGAATGCAAATTGTAATCCTGAAATTTTTCCATTTTCAGTGAACTGACATATCACCTGCCTATCAAAATCCATTCAGAAGCATTTCTATGTGCTTCTGTTTTCTGTTGAACTAGGGAACTCTAAGTTTTCTTGATCATTTTCAATTTGGAAATTTATGCCCTGGGAAATACAATATATTTATCTTTTTGACAAGGGCATGAATTCTGCTTTCACCTACTTATAAATGAACATGCTTCATTATGATTTTAGGTCTTGGACTAGAAGGATGTATAGAGCATGTTTGGCAGGATACTATTGTATATCTTGATGATAGGGATCCCATTTTGATTGGACGTGCTTATGGACGCGTCAGTCGACATCTGCTACATGAGGAATTATTGAAAAGGTAAAACTGTTTAAAATATATTAATTATATTACTATCATTTTAACTAATAATAATATAACTTCCTATTAATAATTCTTTCATTTAATTTTGTTATATTTATGATTCATATTAATTTTCCCTAGGTGTGTCGAGTCAGGTGTGTCGTATCTTAGCTCAAGAGTAGAAAGGATTGTTGAAGCTAGCAATGGCTATAGTAATGTTGTCTGTGAAGATGATATTATGGTGCCATGCAGGTACAATATAACTTCCCTGCTTTTAAATTTTGTATCCATTTAGTGATGAAGTTTGTCCGTGACTTATTATATATTGAAGCTTCTGACATGTTATTATAGGCTTGTTACTGTTGCATCAGGAGCAGCTTCAGGGAAATTGTTGCAATATGAGGTTGGGGGTCCAAAAGTGTCTGTCCAAACAGCCTATGGTGTGGAGGTTGAGGTAGGAGGCTAGGTCTATGGTTTACAACTTTCTAGTTAGGTTGATGCTATTATAATTAAAAAATTTCTCTCATCGAGGACATCAATTCAAGTGTGGCCTTCCTCTAATTTCCTAAAGCTCTGTATTTCTCCTGTCCTGCATCTTTTGTATATTTTTGATCGAGGAGATTTTCTTGGTTTGTCTGGTTATAAAATTGAGTAATTGTACTGTATAATGGCAGCAGGCTAGCGAGAGCTACAAATTTCATTACTATTGTTACATAACAATTTTAATAACAATAAATTTCTAAATCTTTAGAATCTACCAGTTATTTGTGCTTCTCTGAAGTTGGCAATAAAATAGGATACAACAGTACGTTGTTTTTGGTGAACAGTTGATTTTTTTTTAAGCGTCCTATTTTAAAATAATGAAGTAAAAAAAATATCATAACTAGTAGCAATGACCATATTTTGGTTATGTTTTTAGGTGGAAAACAATCCTTATGATCCAAACCTGATGGTTTTCATGGATTACAGAGACTACATGAAGCAAAATGTTCCATGTCTAGAAGCAAATTATCCAACATTTCTTTATGCGATGCCTATGTCTCCTACAAGATTGTTCTTTGAGGTTTGCTCGATCTTCTTGAGTGTGGTGGTTTACATAGCTTGACCTGTTACAATTCTATGCCAATTTATGTAAAAATGTCAAACACAGGAAACCTGTTTGGCCTCAAAAGATGCCATGCCTTTTGATTTATTGAAGAAAAAGCTCTTTTCGAGATTAAATACCATGGGGATCAGAATCACAAAAATTTATGAAGAGGTAATGACATTGGCAATGCTAAGATTGATAATTAATGCGTGACATTTTATTTTTATGTACTTCATGTCACAGAAAAGCTTTGTGCTTTATCCCATTTAATAGATTACTGATGTACAAATTTATATCATTATTTCACCATTCAAATTACAACTCTTGCATTCCTTACTCCTATCACATTTGATTGATGGTGTTTGTGGCACCTATAAGTAATCTAATTTATGCTCCTTCTTAGTTAAATTACTCGATTTTTTTCTACTGTAAGCCTGTGCCATAATGGCTAGCAGTCGTTGAACTGAAAGTCATCTGGCCTCGTATACTGTTGTAACCAGTCAAGCGTATCCTGTGCTTCGTTGATAACAATGTTGCTTTGCATCCTCAGCCATCCTTAGATCTGTTATATTCGAGTTTTTGAAACAACTATATGATATGGACAAAGTTTTATTGATGTATTTAGGTGTACTTTTCTTTCTCCAGTAGAATTCCAAGTTTATAATTTAACAAGTGTACCTGTATCTGAATCTGAGTTATGACTACCCAAAAATTACTGCTATCTATATATTTCTATGCAGGAATGGTCTTATATCCCAGTTGGTGGATCCTTGCCAAATACAGAGCAAAAGAACCTTGCATTTGGTGCTGCTGCCAGCATGGTTCATCCGGCCACAGGCATGTCATGGTCATATATTCGTTTCACGATTGTGTTTTATCGAAACTTATATTCATCATTTTGTTCAACAGGATACTCAGTAGTGAGATCTTTGTCAGAAGCTCCAAAATATGCTTCAGTAATTTCTACTATTTTGAAGGGGGGTCATTCATGGGACATTCTTACCCATGGAAGAAGTAATAAGAATCTATCCGCACAAGGTAATCAAGGGAGTACTTTCTTGTAATTTGATATTAAAATCTACCATAACCAGGTATTTGCTTCATTTTGTTGATTCCCTTACTTTGGGCTGACAACACGACATTTGGTGATTTTGATGACACTGAGAGTCTCAAATTTTATTTAGGCAGCTTTTTGTAGAGAACTTTTTTTATTTGTTTTCAGTTGTTTGATGTATTTGTACATAGGAGATTTCAAATATTCATTTCTTTGTATATTGATCTGGGGACTAATTATCAGGTCCTCCCAGATGTCATTCCTTTGGAGCTCAGCAATGCTATTAACGTTGTAATGATGACTCTGTGCTCCTCATAGGTGTAATTCACAAATGTGGTTCTTTTTGGCCCCATTTTAAGATTTTCTTTCAAGACTATTGCATGTTGACATTACATACAAGGTAAAAGAGGGCTGCGTTTTAGGTTTGCTGTTTATGCAAATGATGAAGAATTTTTTTTTTTTTAATTGCATACATGTTTTCACCTTTGTGTAAATTTTATTATACTGTGATGGAACAGGGAGCTAGACCTTTTTTCATACATATTGGTCAGTCAGTCAGTCTGATCTAGAGAATTGAGGCTTTTGATCCCATCAATTGCCAAGCATCTTTCGATATTCATATTCTTTCTAATCATGAAGCCTACTTTTTTTTTCTATTTAATTTTTTAGGGATCTTGTCTTGCATTGGTTCAGATCATTTTATATGTAAACCTGTAAACTTGGACAATAAAGTTGTTTTGTTTGTCTCAAATTTGCACTTTTAAATTGTACTTGTTTGGTTTCCGTACAAACAGCTATACTGTCCTGCATTAATGTGAAATAGTTTAAAATACATATGTGAAGATATAGGTATAGGCCCATGAGTGAAAGGCCCGGGTTTGGAAAGGTGTATGTTAAAAGGAGTAAGAGGCAAGGGACCACTACTGATGAGGTGGCAGAAGAGCGTAACTAACTTGTATGGGTGGAGAAAGAAGAGGCAGGCTCGGGTAGTTAGGGGTGGGTGGCCTTTGTACGTGAGAGGTGGGCAAGACTTGGCTTAGTGAGGGAGAGGTTTCTGGCTCTCGTATTTTAGGGGAGGAACTACTGTTTTGCTTTCTTTTTTCTTCTGATTCTGTACCTTGCTGAATCCCTTTTCTTCCTCCATCTGGAGAAGGAGGTTCTTCACTTACATTTTAATATAAATAACAAACAGAATCAGTTCAGGTTGCATCATATAGATATATATTCCAATATTTGAGAGCATACTTCGTCAGGTTAAGCGTGGAAGCGGGGTTTTCCACTTATATATGCACTTATGTTCTCTTATTCTTTTCAGCTTGGGATACACTTTGGCCACAAGAAAGGAAACGGCAGAGGGCATTCTTCCTGTTCGGATTAGCACTGATTCTGGAGCTGGACATTGAGGGCATTAGAATATTCTTTCATACTTTCTTCCGCTTACCTGATTGGTATGATCTATTTTCTCTCTCATTTATTAGATATCTTGAAATTTGATTTATGATGCTTTTCCTGTATAACGTGGTTAGGATCTGGTGCATCATTTTGTAGGCAGAAAATTAAACACATGCGAAGGCCTTAGCAAAGCCTTTGCTATTTCAGCTATACGAATTTGGTGTCATCCTGTAAAATCATCGAGAGTTGTCTTGACTTATGTACGGGAAAGCCAAAAGAAAACCTTATCAAATGCCACAAGTCTCTGTTATTTTTAAAGAGGTTCCTGCTACTATTGACATTAAATTTAAAACTTACGGTACCACTACTCCCCAGCATCTTCCAATTTTGAAAATATGAATATCTTATACAGCATGGCTCGGGTAGCTGCCCAAATGAATATGACCTAAATTGAAGAATGGATATGATTTTTTTTAAAGAAAAAAAAGCTACACAGAGGTGGTAAATCAATAATACAATTTTAATTCGCTCTACTCTCAAGCATGGCAGAATCTGGATATGGACGGATCCACATAATTTTGTGTTCATGGGTGATCATCATTTTCTTTTGTAGTTTTTGTCTAGTTCTTAAATGATCGTTCATATTTTTCTTCTCTTTTGTTGCCCCTTCATTTTTCCCTTCCCTTTTAAATCCTTTCATGTAATATCCGCGGTTCATTTAGTCACTGCTTGCTTGAGGATAGCAGCTGATATTCCAGAACAATGCTTGTTTTCAATAAAAAATTTTCTGTTTGATAATTCAACTCCTATACTGAGGATCAATGCCTACTGGCTAAACCATGTCTGAAAACGTAATGAGTAATGCTCAAGATTATGAAATTATACAAAATCACTACATTAGGACCTATGATGTATGGGCAATCGTACACTTAAAAGAGGAGCTGTGTCTAAATCCATCGAGTGTCAGACATATATGGGGTAAAATGTGACGCTTTGGATTCTGCTGTGTCACTGTATATTATCTGTCCGTTAAACTTGTCTGCGAGTCCCCAGCTTCTTAGATCAGAACTATCATGCAATTCCCTGGCTGGAGATGATATTTTGTTTCAATGACCTATATTTGTGGCTAGGATTAATGTTCTAAAAAGTTGAGCCATAGACCTTAAAATTTGTCTGAGCATATTTTATTGGTGATTAATGTGCATGAGATTGTCCAAAAAGAAGGCCACATCTTGCCTCATCTGGATTTGGTGCCTTTAATTGAAACTGCTGCCGTTCCTATGGAAAAAGCTTATTCAATTACTTCGCTTCTAGTTCTACGAAGGCTTCTAGACGCATCTGATATTAAATATGATATTTTGCAATTTCTTTGATGCCCCTTTTGTGCTGATCTTTTGGCAGAAATATTAATGAGATATAATTAAGTGATTAACTGTGAAAGATTGTGTGTAGAACAGTTGGCTATTTCGGGAGATAAGCTTGGCTTCCTTGCTTTTTGCTTTAAGCATGGAATAATTGGTGGAGTGTATTTTCTTTACAGGATGTGGCAAGGATTTCTTGGTTCGACTCTCTCTTCTACAGACCTTATATTATTTGCATTCTACATGTTCATTATAGCACCAAATAACTTGAGGATGTGTCTTGTCAGACACCTCCTTTCAGATCCCACTGGGGCAACCATGATAAGGGCCTACTTAGCCATATAGTATCAATATCCGCCCCCCGCCCCCCTCTCTTATTAGGGCCCTATATCTGGAGATTAGATTACATCAGGAGCTCTGTTAGAGGTTAGTAGGTACTTGTGTGTATATATATAATTTAAGTTCAACATGAGATGTTCTCACGTTTCTAATGCACCTTCTGTATTGAGCAGCATATACATCCATTTGGTACTATTGCAACCCTTTTGGTGATAGTTTCAGAGCTAAAAACTTGTCCGTGTGAATCCCCTCCTATGTCCCCACACCCCACACTGTAAAGAATGGTAAGTAGTAGTATTAAAATAAAATCAGTTGAGAAATAAACTGATATTATTAAATTAAATTTCGGTTTGGCAGACGAGGAAATACTGTAGCCGGAACACGAGTATAGTATTGTAGTGATATTTAATTCCTTTGCAAGATGTGTTGGAAACAGACAAATCAAAAAGCAAGCCTTAAGTGCAGTAAGCACTTCAATATACCTGGCTTTTAAAAATCAAAAATAAGAAAGTGCAGTAAATTGTTTCTCAGTACAGAATAAAATGCGGTTCCTATATGAAATTCTTTCTCAGTACAGTAAAGTGTCTAGATGGATTAATGCATATTTTACTCTAGGTTTTTGCTAAAGATGAATGAGAAAAATGAAATTGCTAGTGTTTCCTATTAAGTCATTAACAGAGTTGTTACTTAATTGGAATTTCTTATAAAATAGACGGATAATATTGATTTGTAGAGTAACTAAATTAAAAGTTTTTTAAAATTAGAGGAACCAAAATGTATTTAAGTTTTTATATTAATTATTGTCTTTACTAAGTATATTTTAAATTAATAAATTTAACTACAATTGACAATATTTGCAGGAGCTTTGAAAATAAATGAATTTACTGTATAATTTGATCGATCAAAAAACTTAATTTATGGCCTGGTTATTTTTCCTTAGTGATTGGTTTGCATGAAATCTATTCAACATCCGGGATAGTCTGATCTTTGAAGCTACAATGATGGATACGGAGCCAATCCAAGGTTAATAATTTAAAAAAATTACCCAGAACTTTCTCAAAATTAGTTGAAATTATACATATGTTTTTATTTTTAAAGTATGCACTTTAATCTAATTTTAAAATTTTTAATTAAAATATCCTTCATAGTCTTAAATATAATTTCGATTTCTAATAGTATATTTTTTAATCATTAACTTTGCTCTTATAAATCTTTAGAATTGAAAGAGAATATTTTAATTTAAAAAATATATTTTTACATTAATGGATAATATTTAAAGAAAAATTTTAAAATTAGAAGTATAAATCAACTTAAAAAAAAATTCATCTAATTTTAGTGTCTACAATCGAAGAAGAGGTTACTATGGACAACTAGACAAGTGAGCAGGTGAGTTGGGTGTATATTTAGAGGGGGAGACAGACAATGTTGTGAAACACAGAGTTGAAGGCATGTGCTGGAAGCTTCTAGAGAGAAGGAACAGATGGATGGGCCTACATATAGAGGTTATTGTGAAGGCTGCTAGTGCTAGAACTGTTGTCTTGAGAGGTTGAAGATTGTGTCGCGAAGGAGCTGCTTGCATCGAAAGTAAGGATCACTAGTGTTGGAAAGAGAGGACAGTGCAAATGATACAGTGGTGAGTGGAGCATTGAGAGTATCATGCTTTTTTCAACCTTTATTAGCTTTTTTATTTTTATTTTATTTTTTGGCATATGTGGCAACCAGAGCCTTGCTTAGTAAGCATCTTGTTAGCATAATAATAATAATAATCAATAACTAACATAACTGTATAATAGCTAATAGTTGTTAGTTGTTCTATATATACTGTTGAGGCTTTGTATTCATGATCATATAAATATAGTCTTTGCTTCATTCCATTTTGTCTCTTCCCTCGTAGTTCTAATCTTATCAAGGTATGATAGCATCTCACTCAAATTTTCCTACCGTCTGCTTATCAAGATTCGTAACCTTCCCTTTCTTTCTTCCTAATCATCAAGAGCCGTAACCTTCCTTTTGTTCCTAATCCCTTCCAGATTCCTAGCCTAATCCATCTTCCTTCTTAAAATTTTGCAGTCTTCTTACCCTATGATTACTCCATGTATCCAACTATGCAATAGGTCTCTTAAGTGACCTCAAACCCAGCAATCACCCTTAAATACACCCAATAATCCTTTGCTAACCTTGTCCATCAAACTAGATGACAGTAACTTTCTACTATGGAGACAGCAAGTGTCGGTAGCCATCAAATGTTACAATCTTCATAAGTATATCATAGGTCTAGAATGCACACCTCTCATATTCTCATCTCCAAAAAAAATGAGAAACTAGGCAAGATATAAGATGAATTTTTACTTTGGGAATAATTACTGTTATCTTGGCTCCTATCCTCGATTAGTAGCAATATGATGACACGCATGGCAGCATGTGACTATGCATGCCAAGTCTAGGAAAGAATCGTGCAATTCTTTACATTTTAGACGTGTGCCAAGTTTATGCATCTCAAGTCCCAACTAAAGAGTACCAAGAAAGTTGATATGTCTATAAGTGACTATCTACTAAAGATGAAATCCTTGATTGATAGTCTTGCTTTTGTTGGATATGTGCCGTCCACAGTTGACTAAGTTGAAACCATTTTTTGTGGCCTACCTAATGAGTGAACAATTTTATCACATCCACCTCTTCATGGATAAAGCCATTTACCATAGGCAAAGTGGAACCTCTTTTAATGGCACTAGAAGAAAGAATTGAAAAGTACCCAAAAAAAAAAAATAAACTTGATATAGTCACTCAAATATTGCAACACTTACATTGAAGTCACTATAATGCACTGCCAAGAACTTTCGTAATAAGAGGTACACTAAACAACAATTATCAGCAAGGCAATACAAGAGGAGCACATAGAGGTAGGTCACAAGGAGGGAGGCTTAACCCCTCGAACACATCTAACAAACCTTGGTGTCAATTGTGTGGAAAGCTAAGACATGAGGCTTAGAAGTTCTACCATCGCTTTGACCTGCAATTCAACAGACCACCCTAAAATTCCTTATCTTACAGGCACCAAAATAACAACACAAGCCATAAAGGTCCCACAACAATACTTGCTACCCCAAAAACCATATATGATCCAGAATGGTACCCAGATTCTAGTTCATCAAACTAAATGACAACAACAACAAACAATCTTCAATCAAAATCAACGTACAATGGGCTAGAACAAGTGCATTTTTTGAATTTTATTTTAAACAAATTACACGTCCTCTATATGACCAAAAACTTGATAAGTGCTTCTCAGTTTGCTAGAGATAACAATGCATTTTTTTGAATTTTATCTTAACTACTGCCTTGTCAAATCTCAAGAAGCCAATGAAGTATTGCTTGATAGAATAGCTAAGAATGGCCTCTACACTTTTGGTTGCTTGAAGCTCAATAAAAGCCCTTCCTCAACTTTTGCAGTGTCAAACACAAGACCCACCTTTATCTTCAAATTATAATAGTTCATTTGCTTATAACCATTACTTTTGTATCAATGCACTTGCTAGCACGCCATTATTGAATCAACCCCTATCAAATACAAGCATCGATTCTTCTATTAGCGATTTAAGTCACAGTAAGTCTGTGTCAAATATATGTATCATGTCCAATGCATGGCATTTAAGACTTTACCATGCTTCTAACAAAATTGCCAACAATGTACTGAATAATAAAAGCATTTGTTTGATTCCAATACTATCTTTGACTTCTATATTACTTATTGCTTAGGCAGATCCCACAAACAACCATTTTCAAGTTCCACTACACAATATACTACAACTTTAGAACACATTTGTTCCAACATCCCTGGCCCTTCTCTCATTAAATCATCTTTGGGCCATCCATACTACATTCATTTTCTAGATGCAACAACTAAATACACCTGGATATATCTCCTTAAACAGAAATGTGAGGTATTTGATACATTCTAACACTTTAAATCTCTTGTTGTATTGCAATTTGGCACCAAGATCAAGACCCTCCAAACTAATTAAAGGGTGAATACAGAATCTTCTCTAGCTACTTAGCCTCTAGTGGAATCTACTATAGATTTAGATGTCCTTATACTCATGAGCAAAATGGATTAACTAAAGGAAAACATAGGCATATATTGGAAATGGGCCTTACTCTTCTTGCTTACTCTTCTTTACCTTTAAAACATTAGGATGAAGGCTTTAAAATTGTAGTCTACACTATAAATAGGTTCCCATACTCATTCGTAAATACAAATCCCCATTTGAAGCATTATTCCATAAAATCCCATATTATCACTACTTAGCTATCTATAAACTAGACCATTTAATAACCATAAACTTCAATTTTGATCTAAACAATACATATTCATAAGATAATCCTAATCATAAGTGCTACAAATGTTTTGATCCCACCATAGGCAAAATCATTATTCCTAGACATATGCAGTTCAATGAGTAGTATTTTCCCTACTCTAACCCAACTCCAAGTTTGCCACACCTTCAACATATACAAACCAAACACTTGTATCTATTCCTAAAATCGTTGTCTAACATGCAAAAATCAAGCAAGGAATTGTCTTGCCAATGGGACCAATCACAAGATCTAAATCCAAGTTGCTGAAGGAGGCATTATAAGCCTTATTGGATTGAGAGCTAAAAGGGATTATGTGAGCCAAGGATGACTTGTCAATTGAAGGCCTAAAATTGGCCAATATATGGATGGCATGTAAAGATAGGACTTAGGCCAAAACATAGTTATTTTTAGTTTATTATTTAGCCAATTAGGTAAATAGACATGTCATGTGCAGTGCCAGTGATTTCATTAAGGAAATGACAATGTTTATAAGGACTTAGGCTTTATTCAGTCATTTGGCATTTATTTTGTTGGACAAAACATGTTGTTTTCATTTTTTTAATAGGGCCTATTAGGGTATTAGGATTTTTCGAATACATTTTGGCCTATTTAAAAACAAATCAATAGCGTTGGATGGGCACTTTTATTTTAGAAGAACAAAAAAAAAAAATGAATTCTAAATTTTTAGCCTTATTTATGGTTTCTTTAGTAATTGCATGAACTTATCAAAGGTGAGTCCTTTGTGGCATTTAATTCTTTTGTCATATTTTAAGTTTAAGACTTTTATAGGTTTAAAATTCTACATCTGAATTTGATTAAAGGGTTTAAGGTTCTTGATTCACTTGATTTAGGGGACTCAAGTTTGATCTACTTAGGGTTTCTAAGTCACTATCATACATCTAGCTTCAAACATTACTACAATACCTCAAATTTGCCAAACTATTTCACCTAACTCCTCACCCATCTTGAGTGTCTACCATACTGCTACACAAAGCACAAATAGTCCTTTACTTTATTTACCATTACATTATGGGGCTAACATTGATGCAAGTAGACAAGTATATGGATCTAATTCTGTTGCTCAATGAAATGCACATCTTATAACTTCTAGGCTGAATGCTAGAATATTCAAGCCTTAGGCCTACTTAGCTAACACTCAGGCTAGTTTTGTCAAATCTGCATTGTCACAATTATAACAGAAAAATGACATGGATGAAGAATACATTGCCCTCATTCAAAACAATATGTGGGATTAGTGCCTTTACCATATGGAAAAAGACCTATAGGCTACAAATGGGTATTGAATCTAGCTCTAACTACATTGAAACATTCTCTTTAATTGCTAAACTGATGTGTACCTAAGCAAGGTAAAAAACCCTTGCTCAAAAGTTAGCTATTGAGGCGGGAGAACTACTTTATTTAAATGCCTTATTAAGCATCCCATACTATTCAATATGCGACTTTGGCATGCCATATTTCCTAGTCTCTATCAATTGATCAATCTTGGAAAGCTAACGTCCTAGTGGTTACACTCCACAGCACTTCACTTAGTGACATTTTGCTTAGCTTTCCACTAATTAGAACCTTCCACAAGCAGCATTTTTTAGAGCTACTGACTACTAATTTTGATACTAATCAATGGATACCTAATGAAGGTGAGGAATCGTCTTTTTAAAAACTAGCTATTAAAGTGGAAGAACCACTCTACTTTAAATACCTTATTGAATATCTTATATTAATTACTGTGAAACTTTGACATTCCATATTACTTTAGTCTCCACCAATGCCAAATTAATAAAAACTTTTGATGATTCTATTTATCAACATTATAATTCTATATCTTTACCACTAAAGGATTGAAAATGGTGTAAAGAATGGCAAATTATAAAGGGATTACAGAATAGAAAAAGATGGCATATGAAAAAGAATAGAAAATCAAATTCTTCTAGCTTTCGATAGGCTAGAATCTCTCTCAAAACAAGCCAAATTCTTTTCCTCCTTCACTTAGACCCTAAACCCTTATATAAACCTTTCCAAAGGCATACTTTCTCACTCTTTCAGTTCATCCACCCTCACGTCCCATGTGGTAAAGTTGGTTATGGTTATTATTATTATTTCCCTTTTTACCCCTATAGCTAACTCATCAAGCATATTCACCGTTTTAGACTCTCACACATCTTCAATATTATAGGTTTTATAACATTGTATCCATCATCTTCCACCTCATCAAGTTTCACCTCATTCTTAAGGCAAGAATTAGATGTTAAGATTAATAATCTCTTTATATGAAGACCTTATTCTTGTTTCCTTAAAAAATTGAAACTAGTATTGCCCAACAAATTCAAAAGATAGGTATATTTTAGTTTTACATCTATGTCCCTAATTTTAGAAGAAAAGAAATGTTGCACATTTTGGAAATATCTTCGCACCTTTTTTATCACTATTCAATTGAGGTTGAATGAATCTATCACCAGTTGCATTATTAGTTCATCTTTCAACAAAATTTTCATTTGTGGTAAAATTGGAATATCTAATATAAAGTCATTTTGAAACCAAGGAGTTAGATCAGTTCCTAAACCTAAAGGGTTTTTAACTAAGTCTACCCAATTGTGAACCCTTTTTTTGGTCATCAACATCTTCACACTTAACTTTGGAAGCCTTTTGGACTATCATTCTTATAACAATGGACTTAGTTTATATTCTTGCATTTTGATTATCTTTATAATTTACTTTCAAATCCCTGCTCATTTCCACCATTATTAGAAATTATCTCCACATCTTTATAGGTTGTTTTATCATGTAAGAAAATAGTACAAAGTTAGAGACTACTGACATTTTGGAAATAAATGATAATGCTAAGCTTGAATGTTCTCTTAAGTTTACTACACCATTGAAATCCACCTTATATTTGCATTCATATACTAGCCTTGCTAGATTATTTTCTTGAATATTGTGGTACCCCCACCTTTTCATGTAGTGAATAACCAGTGTTTAGTTAATTGGTAAAGCATTTGATATGCTTGAATTTACTCCTATAGTTGCATGTGTTAATAGCTTTTTCTGGCCCTCAACTTACGCATGACTTAAGCTTTGAGCAAAATATGATGTTGAATTGATGGCATCCCTTGGAGCCATTGCCATTGATGTATGTCCAAATTCAATGTAGTGTTACATAGAAGTTATATGCTCAACCATGCCCTCACAAATTATAGCTTCTACTTGTTGTTCTTGTTTGTCATTCACCAAGTTCTGATCCAAAAGAACATCATCAACTGCAAAACTGTCTTGAGCATAAAGAGCATCTTTGAGATCATACTTATGACTAAAATTTTGATTGTAGGTTAGATTTTCCATTACCATAAGGACATGTTTATCCTCTTTTCTACTTTTTGTGTGCCTTTTAATTATCTAGTATATACCCAAAATTTTTGTAAGACAAGTTTGGCTTCCAAACTCAAATGAATCCTTTATGTATTTGAAATATAGAAGAACAAAACCTAAATAAGACTCAAGTTTTATCTTCTTGATTTCTTTTATGATGAGCCTGTCATCAAGTGTCTTGGCAAAAAACTTTTTTCACCTTTAATATCCCAATTTCTCCAATAACTTAAAGAGACAATATAATCAAATTCCAATAGGCAGTACTAATTCCAAAGGTTGTGGAACTAGTTAACATATTAACAAATTAGGGTTGGGTCAGAAACATAATTGACTCGTAATATTTGGATCTTAGTCTTATTGCCATTTAGGCTCAAAAACCTTTTACTAAATGCTTTGCTCTTCCTTTCACCCTTATAGGCCTTTAACAAACTCAACTCAGTCCACATATCGTCCCTAAACCCTTTATAGATGGTTTTGACCAGCATGACTTCGAAAGCTTCCTTTGACAATGACAATTTTTGTTCCATCTCTTTATGCTCTTTCTTTTTGGTACTTCCTTGATTCAACACCTCAAGCAATTCCTGCATATTCCCTTCTTATGATTGATAAGATCATTCAACATCTTTATTTGCCATTGCACTACTTCATCAACCCCTTTGCCCAAATGTGTCTTTGTAGGTATTTGCATTTTAACCACCACACTGCTTCTTCCTTCTACACAACCCTAAGTGTCTTGCATTTCCATCTCAGTCTTCCTTTTTTGCTGCTTCCATACCTAATGGAAATCGTTCCAATGCTCCAAATTGCGCGAATGAAGATGATTGCACTAGTTCTATTGATCTCACGAATGATAAAGCTAAGTGCATGGAACTATCCTTACCAAATTTTCCTTTGAAATGGGTATTAGGTTGTTTAGATTTTGTTAGTAATTAAGCCACCCTTCTACTATAAGTAAGCCTACAATATTTGCCTCTCTAATTGAGTTTTGGGCTTCTACCCCATCTGATTTTCCTTACCCACCCCAAGATCTATCTATTCCTTTGCACTTTGTCATTATCGTCTTTTTCCTCTACCTTGGGTAATTATTTCATTGTCGATTCCTCTTCCAGCATTTAGTTGCTAGCTTCTTGTTAACTAAGAAACATTTCAAGCCTTTTTTCTTCTTTTGTGTCCCATGCTTGATAAATTGTCTTAGGTTTGTTTAGTGCTTGCTTGATAGGCTTAGAAATTAGAAGAACCTCTAATTTCATCTTTTCTTCTAATTAGTTCTCACCAGCCACTGCAATGGCAAGCCCAATAACACCTTTTTCTTCCTAATTTTTTATTTCGGCAATTTTCTTAACTTTTTGAACCTTTGATTCTGACAAGTCTTATTTTAAAAATGATTGAGGTTCTGATTAGTCCTATTTACTTTCTTCCTCTATTTCCTTTCTAAACTATGTCTTCTGCTTTTTATATACTATCATTAGCTTCTCCATTTTCCACTAGGCCATTACTCTTTGCTATTTCTTCTCTCATATCTCCTTCTTCCATCTGGCTAATGCTTTTTCAATCATTTCTTTCAACTTTTCCTTGTCCCTCTTTTCTTGTATCTCCTTTCTCCATTTGGCAATTAGCCTTTCACTTTTCTCACTAGGCATATTAAACCTCTCCTGGATTGTCACTACTTTGATACCAAATTGATGGGCATTTAAGAAAGGTGGAGAACCTTTTCCTAAAAACTAGCTATTAAGATAGGAGAACTACTCTATTTAAATATCCTATTCAGCATCTTATACCATTCAATGTGGGCCTTTGACTTTTCATACTACCTTAGTTTCTACCACAAACTCCTAACCATCAAAGTTGCTTTCTCTCTCTCTTTCTGTTTAGCATTGTTTAAGGGTTGGCATTTTCACCAACTACACATCAAGAATGCCTTTCTAAATAGAAATATCAAGGAAGATGTCTACATGACTTAACTAAATGGTTGAGGCTCAAGATAAGATATCATTTTGCAAACCCAAGAAAGCACTTTATAGGCTCAAGCAAGCACCACGAATTTGATTTGAGAAATTAAGTGGTACATTTAAAGGGTGAGGTTGTCAATATACAATATGTAACAACTTTTTGTTTATCAAAACCACCCTTACATTTACTCTAATTCCACTAGTATATGTAGATGATATCATAATTACTAGCTCTTCTTTTTCTAATATCACTAATTTGTTAGACTTGCTCAAAAAGGCTTTTGCACTTAAGAATCTTAGCCTTTACACTACCTCTTGGGCATCCGAGTCAATAGAACAATAAAAGCGGGCCTTTTACTCACTCAAACCAAATATATTAAAGACTTATTAGCCAAAGTTGATATGGAGAATGCCAAGCCAATGCCAATACCTATGCTTAATACAATACCATATTAAGATAACACTTATTTTGCATTACAAATAGTCTAACATATCCATTTTCATATATTCATCACTTATAACAGTGGAAAGTACCATCATTAAAAGTCAAATTAATTTATTTTTGGTTAAATAAACTATTTGGACTTATCAAACTCATCTTCCATCCTTAACACAGTTATTCAAGCAAAAACATCACAAATTGAAGCATGTAATTCCATATTTTGTCACAAATTTCAAAAATTTATAACTTGAGCTAAAAAATTTCAAATCATGCATATCTAGACTTTTTAGAAAGCTCAAGACATTATTTAACTACTATAAAAAATTTAGATCAAAACAATATCATTTGACCCACAAAATTCTAATGAAATAGTAACTGGGTTTGTTTCTCATACTATAGTAGACATGCAACTTTAAAAATTCATATCTCACTCTATAGAGCTCCAAATTAGGTGATCTTAGTGGTTATGGAAAGCTTATGATGTCAAATATATGTTTGTAACATTTCATGAGTATTGGACTTTATTTGGCCCCTTAAATACACTAAAAATTAGATTGACCAAATGAACATTGCATTGACAATTTCTACAAATTTTAGCCAATTTTGAAAAATTATAATAAATTTTCTAAAACTCCAAAAATTCTATTCTTTGGCTTTGTGAAAAGCTCTACATGAAATCTAAATACCTATCAAATTTTATGTCAAAATTCATCCATTTCGTTTGGTTTTGGTTTAGGGTAAAATATGGTCCAAAATGACATCAATATAGTAGCAAATGATCCAAAATGGCTTCTCACATGAACCATGACCATTTGAGCACGTTCAAAAGTTCAAACACAATATATTAAAGCATCATAATAGGCCCAATTCATCATGGAACTCAAAATTACCATCTCACTTGTTCATATACATATACATACTATGGCTTAAAGATGTCAATATCTCAAGATTGCATACATTTGGCTTTAACTTGGGTTCATACAACATATTTATATACTTTTACATATGAGTAAAGATTTACATCTCATAAATAACTTATATATACACACTTTGACATTAAATTATACAAAAGTTATTCTATTATCACAGTAATATAATTTACACTCATTGGCCTTCATTCTTGGTTCTATGGCATCACCTGGACAAAGTTAAATAAAAAGTGGGGGAGAGTAAAATTCAAAAAATTCCAATTGCTCATGCACCCTTTCAAGAATACATATATGGCATGTTTTCATGTCAAAGAACACAAGCATGCATCAAATGTTTCTAAGAACCAAATATAAACATGTTTTTAAGATCACATAAACATATCAATATCAAAATCAAGCTTTAAGGACTTTTGGTCTAACCTCACCTCACTATTTGAGACTTTTAGATTAGTCTCATTCACTTTTTAGAGATTTTTAATTTAACATCACTCACTTTTTAGACTTTTGGCCTTGTCTCATCTACTCTTAGAAATTTTTGCCTTTACTTCACCTAATCTAAAGGACTTTTGGTATAACCTTATCCATTAAGAGTCATCTTACATTCAAAATGCAAATCAAGAAGTATAATGGTACCAAAACATCAAACCAATAGTTATAGGCATATTTCATGATTCAAATATATATACAAGTAATCCATGACAATCAAATAACTGAGAAATGCATATGCGTACAAGAATTGATGAAGAGCTACCTTGGGTTAAAAGACACAATTTCTTCCTTGAGTCTTTAGCCTCTTGGTTTGGCCTCACACATACACTTGGAAGAGGCTTGGTTTACTTAGCCTAGATACATCAAAATAGACACAAACACATTAATGGAACTATCTCTAGCCTCATATAAAGTTTACGCAAGCTATTTCTAACTTATGGCATGTTTATGGTTTCATACAAAATCATAATGAAGTAACTCATATAATTCATGATCTTGGCTCTAATTTGTCACTCAATCTAAGTTATATGACTCCATTTAAACTCATTAGAGTCATCTTTCAATTCAATTCAAGGAACTTAACACAAAGTTGCTTCTTTATGTATAATGGAACCCTAAACTTTTAACTTTTAAAATATGGTTTCTAAATTCAAACCAATGATTCCTTTAGTGTCTATTATTCATTTCTAGACCATTTCTATCATTGGAATTAAGAAAAACTCTCCTCAGGTACAAAAACCCTTCTTGGTCAAGACATGCATCACATTGAGAGCCCATGGAGTTTTGTTAATTCTCCTAGGGAATTTGTCATTTGTGAAGCTTCCTAGATATCTTGAGAATTCAAACATGCTCTTATATAAACTAAACCATCACTATAAAGTTTCATAAATCTCTAGGTGCAATCAAAATCCTAATTTTCACAACTTGTTAGCTATAGGTTCTTTTTGGATTCTAATTGTTCCATGTGATTCCTTAGGCTTCAAAACCGCAATTTCCATCAAGTTTAGATCAAAATAAAACTCTCTACCTATGAACCTTGTTCTGGCAGAATTGATGGAGAGGGATAAGAGCCAAGAAGAACACGTTTTCTATTGAGAAAGTCACCTTGTTTCAAAGCTCACATGATGCACTTTCTTAGGCTTCCAAAAGTTTCCCTAAATATTCTCTTCCTTCTATTGAACTAGCCATGAAACAACACCAATTAAGTCACTAAAACCATGAAAAGAGAGAGGAGAAAGAGGAGAAGAAGTTTAATGAAGGGAGAAGCATGAAAAAGTAATGAATTCTTACACTTTTCAAACCTTGATTTCTTTCCCTTTGCTCCCTCTTTTTGTGTGCCACTTAGGTTCGCTCTTGGATCTATTTTGGACTAGAGGAAAGTTAGTTAAGGTGATGGGGAAGAGTGGGACATGATATAAGAACCAAGGGAGCCCATTTATAATATTTTTCAAAATTTCAATTTAGTCTCTCATCTTGGTTCCTTCCATTGAGGCTTGTTTTAATTCTTTTTTGAGAATTGTCTTTTTCATCATGAAACTTAGGTTCTTTAATTTATAAAATGCCTTTGGTTTAATCCAAATTAAATTTAAAACCTTACCGAACTATTTGGTCAAAGTTTCAGTCAACTAATGATCAAAATCACATATTAGAGGGGTTTTAACCATTCTAAGAGTTTTTATGATTTTTACAGATTTTGAGAACCTTAAAAAACTCAATTTTCTCATTTAAAACTATCCCCTTTGAGTTTTTAAAAAGTTACCTAAAATTACAATTATGCCACTAAATTATTCTTTAAATTCGTTTAGCTATTTTAACTTCGATTTTGAGCTATCCTTAGGCTCTAAACCACATTTTTAGATATTTTAATTTTCATTCAAATATTATTTAGCCTCAATTTACTCTACTTTAGAGTGGTTCTATTTTATTTTATTAAGTTTAGTTTCATTTTTGAAATACCGGTCATTACACTTACTAAACTCAAACTGCATTCGTTAGTACTCCACTTGCAAATCCTTAGAAATATAGGAAAATTATAAGTGCTCTGCAAGATATCACCATCACATGACCTAGGTTGTGTTTTCCAATCAATAAGGTATGTCAATTCATGCACTCACCTACTAAAGATCATTAGAAAGCTGTCAAAAGGATTTTGGTTACATCAGCGGCACTCTAGACCATGGTCTCCATCTTTAAAAGTCAAAGTCACTAAACCTAATGGCGTTATATGATGCTAATTGGGTCTTAAACCTTGATGATTGAAGGTCCACTTCTAAATACCATGCCTACTTAAGAAACAACCTTGTATCATGGTTCTCTTAGAAGCAGTTAACCGTGTCATGTTTGTCATACCATATAGTTCCTACCATTATATTCCTCGTTTAAAGGGGTTTTCACATGATCTTAGTAAATATTCAAGGAAAACACCATAATTATACACTTTTATCACATTACGTTAGGGTTTAAATTTTCATTTCGCATTATGTGGGCCTCATAGACTATTCAACAATATTCTCTAGTCATCTACCATTTGTACAATTCATAAACAACTCAAAATATCAAGTGATCCACAGTTTTAAGCTTAAAAACCCCGGATTTCCATCTTTTCTTCTTGGACAGCATGTGGTAGATTTTAAGAAAAATTTTGAAAAATTATAACTAAATTTACAAAATCAAAATCATACAAATCATAGCTTTTTGGAAAGCTCTAGATGTCAAATTTACACTAAAAATAGCTCTTTACCATGAAAATCTCATCTGGGTCATGTTTTATAATAGAATAGACGAGGAGGTCAGACAACTCAGAATTCTGATGTAGCTTACTGATATAAATTTTAAAAATTTATAATTAATTTCACAAAAATTCAATCTATACAATCTATATCAATTTGGAAAGCTACATATGTTAACAGGAGGGGAAAAATAGTTTTAGACCATTCCAAGAGTATTCAGACCCCAAAAATTAATCAAACAATAACATGGGTTTGGAGGTGTACCTGGAATAGAATAGAATATCAACTTCAAAAATTCATATCTTCCTCTCTAGACTTCCAAATGAGGTGTTTTCAATTGGCACAAGTCACTGAAAAGGTCTACTTTCTCCTTATAAAATTTCATGGCAATTGGACATCTTTTGTCTCATGAATAATAGAGATTAAAATTTGGACTATATGAACAATACACTGACCAAATTCGCCAAAATTTTTTTCAACTTCAAAAATTCACCAAAATTTCATAGATCTCCAAATATTCAGCACTTTAGCTTCCCAAAAAAGTCTTAACAAGCTTTAGATGTATACCAAATTTCAAATCAAGAAAATTTATTTGGATAAAAAGTGGTATAACCCACCAATATAATCATTTTTGCTCTTCATAATGCAACTTTGGTCTAAATGACTCCTTTTAGTGTTTGGCACCTCGTGGGCAATTTTAAAAGCATAATTATGACTTGTGTGAAGTGCCTAAATGGTCCCAAACCCCATGTATCTTAAATTAGCTATCCCACATCCAAGAATACATATATCAAAGTAAGCATTCAAATACTCAAAATCTATATTTACATTAATTTAAGGTCACATATAGTCTACATAACATCCATGCATCATTTTACATTTGTCCATAGTATTACATCAAAAAAATAATATGTACAATCTTACTTTGACATTCAATTATAATTAGAACTGCATAATGATTAAAGTATAGATTTTCAAGACTCTTGGCTTGCACTTTCTTGACCTTGGGTACCACCTAAACATTTCAAGAGGAAAGGAAGAAGGGGAGTGAGATTTTTAAAATCCCAATAGCTCACACACCCATTCACACATACATATAAAGAATACATACATCAAAGGCACATTGTTGGAATATGTCTCAACATAAACATGCAAGAACATATACTTTCAAGCCACCAATTCATTTTCAATTCAAGAACATGCTCTAAAGACTTTTAGTTTTTCCTTACCCCAATTCTAGCACTTTTGGATTTGTTTCACCTTTGACTTAGGAACTTTTGACTTAGCACCACCCATTTAAGAGACTTTTGGCCTAATCTCACCCACGCCTTGAGGCTTTTGGCATCATCTCACTCTTATGAGCCATTTTTACAATCAAAGTCATTCAAGAAAACACATTAGTACTAATGCAATCTCAAGACATCAAGTGGCATGTTCCTAAGTCACAAGAGCACACACAAGCACATAATGATATACATATGCACACAAGAATGCAAGGAAAATAAGGTGGAGAGCTATCTTGAATTTATGCAAGCTTTCCTTTGTCTTATCCCTCCCTCTTTTTGGCCTCACAAGTGCACCTAGGTGGTTGGATATTTTCTTGGCCCAAACATCATAAGTAGTACACAATCACATACTTGAAGCAAGTCAAGACACCAATTATGCTCTTAAACACATACTTAATCCTACAAGTGACATAATGATTCTAAAATTGGCTCCTTAAAGCAACCTTCACAATTCAAGTTTAAGGCTCCATTCTCTTCCCATTTTTAGGCTTCTTGACCTCATTCAAGATCTTTAGAGCTATCACATATTCGTTTACACAAGCTAAAAACTAAGTTACTTCACAATACACTATTATGGACATTATTGTCCCATCTTCCAATCCATGGCTCCTAAATTTTTTCTAATGATTTCTCCTATCTCTTAACATCATATAAAATCTCAAACCAAGGATAGAACAAATTAAAACACTCCCTAACTCTTCCAAGTAGCCTTGGCCGAAGCACCTTCCATAAATGGGGTTCTTAGTGTTTCAAAATTTTCCTTGATGGGAAAGCCACTTGGAGAGGTTTCTAGGAGTCTTAGGAGTTCAAGGAAATACTTAAATGATCACGAAAATACACACACAAAATCAGATTTCATAAAACCTAAAGAACACCACACTTTCCTATCTTAGTTTCTTTTGGTTTTTCCTTTGGTTTTTCTTGCAATTTCTTGCTATATATCTCTTCTCAACGATCTAAAACTCTAGTTCCTCTCTTGTTTTTGGACAAAAAATCCTCCTCTCCCTTGATTCTATTCTTGGCCAAAATACATACAAAGGGAGAGCAAGGAGAAGAAGCAACAAAGAACAAGAATTATCCTAGATTCAAGCTTGATTTCAAGACCTTTTCCTCTTGGTTTGCTTTTCCCCAAGGAATTCAAACCACTCCCTTTAGTTCTAGACTCAAAACAAAACCAAAAAGTTTAACGAAACTATAGAAAGAAAGCATGGAAGGAGAGGAGCAAGATTGGAAAAAGAAGGAGTATGAAATTCTATGAATATACCTACCTTTTCTTTGATTTTCTTCCTCCTTTTCTCCTTCTCTTGGTGCACCTCAAGGGAGAGCTTCTTTTTCTATCCTTGGGTAGAAAGTGTCAACCTAAAGAAGGTGGAGGAAGTGGGGTGAAAGTTATAGAATGTTCAAGAAGTTAGTTTTTTCAAAAATTTCAATTTCATCTTTTCATAATAGTAATTTTGTTTTGACTTCGTTTTAACTCCTTTTTTAGAACTTTCTTTTCTATTAAAAAATTTAGGTTCCTAATTTAATAAAATGCCTTTGGAATCACTCAAATTGAAACTAACACCTTCCCGAACGAATCTGTCAAAGTTCAGGCTCATCATCATTGAAAAACGTACACTGCTGAGGATTTACTGATCCTGGGGCTTCCTATGGTTTTTGAGGCCTCTAAAAATCCTGGGCAACTCAAAATTTTTATTTAAAAAGTCCTCCTATGTAAAAAGTTGTACTTATTTACGAAAATGTCATTATATTTCGTCAGTTTTTGTCACAATTTGTTTCACCATCCTAGCTCTATTTTTCTTTCCATATGAACCTGAAATTATCATTTTTAGGAGCCTAGGACTCTACCTAAGTTTTTTTGGGGCATTATCTTACTTATTTCAGAGGACTTTTATACGACTCATTTTGTTGTTTACATAATTACGTTCGTTACAACGTTCAAGTGTTGAGGCAGAGTACTAAAGCTTTACTCTTATAGCTTTTAAATTGCCTAATCCAATCTTTACTTTTAAAACTTCAAAATGTTCCCTCTAAGATTCCAATAGTCTTTGCGATAACTTGAGTGCAATAATGCTTATTGCCAATCTAACTCTTCATGCTCACACCACACCAAACACATGAAACTAGACCTCTACTTACTACCTAAGAAAATTGAAGTTTATCACATCACTTTACAGGGATAAGTAACCAACATACTTACCAAGCCTGTCCCATGATCTCAGTTCACTTTACAGCGTTACAAACCTAGAATTGAATCAGCATCCTACTTGAGTTTACAAGGCGATATAGAAAATAATAGTCAACAACTAACTTAACTGTATAATAGCTAGTACTTGTGAGTTAGTTGTAGCGTATATGATTGATTGATCTATATGTGTTTGTTGAGGCTTTGTATTCATGTTCATATGAATATACTCTCTACTTCATTTCACTTTATCTCTTCCCTCTTAGTTTTAATCTCATCAATCTTAGTCAGTACAAAATAAATGAAGTTAATAATGGTAGGAACTAAATCTTAAACATTTAAAGGCTATAAGGACCTTTTACAAAACCAAATTATATAGATTAAATTAAAAATTTAAGCAAACAATAAGGAATAAATGATTAATTTTTTTCTCATTTTTTGTGACATCTTGTTTTTATCCTTACATTGTAATCATGCTATTTTGTGAGGTAAAAACTCAAATGTCTCCGTTATGATGTTGCTTAACGGTCTGTAGTTGAACTTTTCACTTTGCATAAACTGAAAGGAAGAAGTATTGATGATTGTTTTAATTAGATTAATTTTTTTTAATCGACATATTCATAAGGAATGAAATACGACGGTTACGTCTTTAGAAGTATCAACATGTACGTTCGTGCTCAACAACAATGATTAAAATTGTAGGTGTGGCCATGTGGGACTGATGGTTGTTGCATGTTGTATCTTGTACATAGTCATTGTTTTTATAATCGGTGGATTATGTAAAATGTAATTTGTTGCATTTATGTCATTTACATATGGTAAAATGTTAACCACTGAATTGACCCAAAAGTTATCTAACACATTAGAAGCTATTACTGTTGTTGCCATTTGGGGTTATTATGCAAATATAGTGAAATATAGGGTTAAGGATCAACTTTCTCTTTTTGTCCCCTTTGCTTACTACAAATTAAAAAATAGTAAATGTTAGCGTATTTTTATAAGACAAAAGAAGTACTTAAAAATTTTAAATATATTTTTAACACATATAAAGTACTTTTAAAAGGGAAAAAATTAACAACCAAAAAATTAAAATATCAATGCTAATTGAAATAAAATAATATATATTATATTATTTTCAAAACTTAAATGATATCTTTTTCTAAATAATGTTGAATGAAAAAGGAACATTTTGGGCTTCTCCAAATGATTGATGATTTTTTTATTATATTTAATAGTATAATGCATTGCATAATAAATCTAACAATATATAATAGTTCAAATCAAATAATCAATTTCTTCAATATTACATGATGTTTTTACTTTTTTTCACACCGTGAGAATTAATCTTATGAAAATGTATTACTCTATGAAGTCAAAAATCCTAATATTAATGAGTGTGTGTGTATATATATATAATATAGACACATACATATACACAAGTAATAAACCACAATGAACGGGATAATATTAAAATTTTTATTATTTAAATATAAAAAATTTTAAAATATAAGTGAACATGAATTTTTATAAAAAATATAATCATAAATATATATAAATTGAAATATAATTTAGATAAATAAGAGATACATTAAAAAAATAATTGAAATAAATCAAACTACATTGAAATTAATGCTTTATGAGATAATTACGAAATTACAAATAAATGTATTTATTTGGCATAATCATTGTGCTCTTGCTCCTACTATGACTACTAGCTTAAGCTTTACCAAAGAGAGGCAATGTTGAAATGAAAAGAGTGGGCCATGACGTATTGATTTTTGAAAAAATTGCATCCAAAGATCTATAACATATAAAATTTATAATTAAGAACTTTAAAAATCAAAATTATTTTTAAAGATCATTATTATCATCAAATTTTAGGAGATTTACTATCAATTTTTGAGAATTTATTATTGAGCATAAGAAATTTTAGTATTTTTTTATATCCAATAGCAAATCTCTTAAAACTTGATAATAATGATGGTTTTTAATGATAATTTCAATGTTTAAAATCTTTCATTGTAAATTTTATATAATATAAGTTATTGGATATAAGTTTCTCTTAATTTTTTCCCCTCCTTCCCATGAAATTGAGGAAAAAGATAGCATAAGCCCTTGAATTGTCTCAACGAAAGAAAGTCAAAGAAAGAGGATCCAACTTTTATAACATCAATATTGTCATTGTTGTTATATTTGCATGTTGTTGACAATCTAGATGTCAGTAATCATTTTAAAAATATAGAAAGCTTAAATATTAGAATTAGAGATGGATAGAAATTAAAAATATTGACAATAACAATAAATAAATAATGCAACGAATGAGAAGAAACAAAAGGTCTACATTCAAAGCATAACTTGTGGCTTATAGATAAACAAAAATTCACTAAGGTTTAAATTAAATTCGCTCTTATTTTCTTATCAACAATTAACAATTATATTTATTTATTTATTTATTTATTTATTTTTATTAGTCATTAGATAATGTATACTATATAATCAAAATAGTTAGCACTTATCTTTTTGGCAACAATTATTTTCAATGATTTGTTTAATTTTTTTAACTTATTTTTTATTAATTTTCTTTTTTAAGAGATATTTTATTAAACTTCTAAAACCAAGATAATTCCTTTTTATTTGTATAATTTATATGATTATTGTTATAAGAGCCTTATAAGCATAAGAGTTTTATAGATATAAGAAATGCACATCCTACAAAGTCAATAAGAGCTTGTCAAAATTTTCGAAGCCAAGAGATATAAAGATGACCTCTCTGCCATAGCCCATTGACCACTAAGGAACAATCCATTTTGCATTGGCTAAATGAGAAAAATGAAAATTAAAGATATATGGTATGTTTGGTTGGAGGATATAATGGTGAAAGGAATGTAAAATGTAGGTAGGTAAAATAAAAAATGACTATTTTACCCCTTACTTTTTGAAAGGTGATTTGATAGATATAATAATAAGTATAAGGGTATAATAGATATTGTATAAGTTATGTAAAAAGAATACGTTTGCGATTCTGTGAACCAAACAGAGCTATAATCTTAATCTTGAGACTAAATTGTGCAAAACTTACGAACCTAAGATTTTCATAATTTTTGAATGAAATACATGTCAGATTTTTGAAAGAAAATAACATGTTAAACATGATCTTGGACCTCATATGGCTTCAAGGCCTTGGGATTTAGATAGAGCCATAGAAAGCTTACAAAAAAAACCATGATTCTACCTGGCTTTAAGCTTCTGTGACTTCACACAAAGATCATGATAAGACTTCTGAAAGAAAATGACAAGTCTACGCAACCTTAAGTCTCCATGAAATTCAAAAAAAAAAAAAGAACAAAAGTGCTTTGATCTTAATGAGCCATGGGATACATGCAAAAGAAAGCACAAAAATGTCTTTTTTTTTTAAATAAATACTACAAACTCATAACCAATACAAACTCAAACTAACCAAAGGTATGCCTTCTTATAAGTTATTAAATCTTTGCAGAACAAGTATTTAAAGAACAAATATCATCAATCTATAATCTTAAAAAGGTATACAAAATAGTACAACTTTTTACATCTATCAAATCTTTACAAATAACAAAAAAAATACAAGAACACCAAAATATGTTTATAGTCAATGGAAGAAAGATACTTTCTAGGTTAATTAGGAAAAGAAACCAAAAGAACAAAAGTAGGCAATTTCACCCTAAAAAGGCAAGTTAACAAGATATGAATTGATCAATAGCTATTACCAGAGATGACACCTTTTTTTTTTAAAGATTTGATAGTGCTTCTTGGGGATTATAAGTCTAGATAACTGGAAATTGTTAAATGACTACATTTAGTTTATTGCAAAGCCTTACAAAAGATAAATACAAAGGCATGTAAATATTTGAAGTACACATTTTTGTTTATCCAACAAAATTTTACATATTAAGAAAAATGAAAAAAATCTAATTAATAATCTCGTAGCAGAAACCAAACAACCTTGCTTGTAAGATAACGTTGAATGATCCACAACAAACAAGATAAGCATACCAAGCCTACTCCCACAGAAAAAAAAAGAATAACATAGGATAGTAAAGGATCAAGAATGTTATTTTCTTAAACTCTCTTTAAAAAACATGTAGGAACAAATAAGAGGAAAAACTCATTGTTATTATAGGCATCACTCAACAAGGCTTCCTTACTTCCAAACAAAACATAAAATGTAAGTGGAAACACTATGCCATCCTTGCTCAATTGGAAGTAAAGATAGCCTTAACAAATGAAGACATCAAAACTTTCTCCTAAACTCATAAACTTTTAATGGTTCTTGGCTTAAGGAGACAAATTCTATATGCCTGTACCAAAGACATATCAACTAAAATTTTCGTGCTCACCACCTTCTTTACATTTTCAAACTTTCACTCAAGGTCATCTGTGAAGTCTGCACCAAACTTTTTTACAAGGTAGACTAATTTCACATGGCCATTATATAAGGTCCTTCTATAAGTTTAGTTTGAATGGAAGGAGTTAATCTTCTTAGTATTAGTCTATCCATTGATGGAGGCATAAATCCCCTATCCATAATCTTCATTCTTGCAATGTGCAAAATGCTTGTCTTTTTTGGTTTTTCTTCCACTTGAAATCAATACTTTTAATCATAAATCCCCTATGAAAGCCTTTTTGAAGATTGCTACATTCCTAAACTTTATACCAAACTTCAATCTTGGATTTACCATGTCAACCTATGGATAGAATACTCTAACTCTTTCTATGATGACATTAACTTATACTAACCTTAAGCGGACTAATCCTCTATTGTGGATTGCCACCATGGTATATAGACAAATTAAAATGTATAGATGACATCTAGATACAATTTAATATTAGTTAGATAGTCTAAGATCACGAACATTAAATAATCATGCCATACAAAAGGGAATCGGTTAGCAATAATATAATATAAACCACAAACAAAATGGGATCACATACATTTGATAGAAAAATAGGTCAAAAGGCACATGGATCTATCAAGAATATGTTAAACAACATAAGGGAAGTTAAACTTAATATTAAGCAAGTTTTTTCTTCAATTTCAAACATACAACCATACCACACAAGATGGAATTGAATCTTACCTCTTTTGACACCTTGGGTCCACACCTCAACTTCCTTTGACAATTTGATTCCACATTTAAGTGAGCTTTAAATGAGCTATAATAAGTAAACAAAACTACTCCAAGGCATGTCACACTAATGTTCTTAAGTCATGCAATTACCAATTACAAAGGACATACAAAGGCTTGTATTTTTTTAAGTTCAAATTCAATTTTGTTTGAGTTGAATAAAGGAAGTGGAAAGATCCAAATTTAATTTCATTCAAGTTTAAGAGAAGAAGTGGAAACCCTAACCTCCATCATCGATTCTATTCATATTGAAGCTGTGTGTAGTATGATTTCTTTCTTTTTATTGCTTAGTCTCTCAAATGGCTTCAAAATGGTAGATTAGATTTTCAGAAGATGGTGGAATGCTACAAATACTAAGGGTTTAATATGTTTAAATGAGTAGATTAAGATAAAAGTGTAAGTTAAATTCATTTTGGATTGTCTAATTAAATCAAGTAGGACCTTTAATTAACCTTTAGTTATAGCTAAAAGTGTAAATGTCATTATGAAAAGTATGTAAGGTAGATTGAGAAAAAGGAATTATATAAAGATTATTTTTATTCTTAGTAAACCCTCTTTATATAATTCAAATAAAGTAACAGGTCTTGAGTTTATAATTAAGTTGTATTCATAGCATAAAGATCAGCAAAGTAATCCTATGTGATGAGTAGAAGATGAGAGATTCAAGGTTTAAAGTAAGGTACTAATTCATAACATTTAATTTTAACCATATTTTCACAAAGGTGAAATTCATAGTTTCCATTGTTTAAAATTTCTCAAACTTCTGATATTTTGGAATTATATGTTATCTCTATGGTGGAAAAATGTCAAATAAAACTTAGTTCATTTATCCCTTCAACTAACCTAATTTCCATTTTTACCTCGTTTTAGTTCAAAATATGTCAAACACTATTTTAGCCACAATTTATTTAGCTAAACACCTTGAAAAATCACGAAATTTTCTAGAAATTATTTTAATGGTCTTAATTAAATGTCACTTAAATTTCAAAATAAGTAGAACCCATCTAATACTTAGATTACATATAAAAATAAAGTATGCAAAACTATTCTATTTCCAAACGAAATCTATTTCATTACTTTTCCGGAATTTTTAGGCTTAGTTATACTTAACATTTAGACATAAGGAGATCAACATACTAAACTTAAATACTGCAAATTTTGGGAATTTTTGAGTGAAGGGAAACAAGTCTTTGCTTTTAAGAAAGTCTAGATAGAATTATAGAACCATAAGAATAATATGTTCTAAACCTACCTTTCATGATCGTATATGTATCCTAAATGTCCAATTACTTGTTTCTATCATCTAAGTTGGATAAGATATTAAAACAAGACAAGTCCCATGACCTTAATTAAATTCCCTACAAAAGGTTAAAATTTTTTGAACAAAACAATTAGTTAATTAATAGATTTAAGCTTGTTGCCAATTTTTCCTTTCCAATTGCTTATCTTAGTACTCTAAGACTTTAGTAACAATAGTATGTTCAAAACCTACCTTTCATAATCATATATGTATCCTAAATCTTTAATTACTTGTTTCTACCACTTAAGTTGAAGTAGATATTAATACAAGACAAGTCCCATGACCTTAATTTAATTTCCTACAAGAGGTTAAAATGTTTTGAACAAAACCATTGGTTAGTTAACATATTTGAATATTGTTCCCAATTTTTCCCTATCCAATTGCTTATCCTAGTATTTTGAGACCCTAGTTATTACAAATTGCAGATTAAGTTTTCTAAGTGATGAAAATTGGGTAATTTAGGTCAATTAATGAGTCATGTGATCTATATGTACTCTTTTATATTAGAAAATTAACAAATTTAGGCTATAGAATACCAAAGGGCTAACAATGTAAACCTCGTATCACTCAAATGCAAATTTTTAAATCACAGGATACCAAATTATAATTTGCCCAAAAAATAAACTACTTTTTTCTTCTGCACAATTGGATCAAACAAGTTATTTCTCTTTAGAGGATTAGTCTCCCATAAAATGCACTGTGTGTGTGTGTGTGTGTGTATACTTTTTAAAAACTCATACTATATATCTATTTGCCAAATTCAACAATCAAACATATGTTCGTTATTAAAAATTTTATGCATAAGCTTTTCAAGAATTTTTTTTCCATATTATAATTTTGTTTGCTCTCCTAACAATTAGAAGGTATATTTCTATTTTTCTAAAAAGTAAATATTCAATTATATAATAAAAAATTATGGTTAAATTAGTGTTTTAGTCCTTTAAACTTATTTAATATTTTAAAGTGGTTCTTTAAATTTGAAACATTCCAAAATATTCTTTTAAATTTTAGATTCATCTTATAAAAATCTTTTTTTAATAAATTTTGTTAATAAATTAAATGATATTAGTAATAATGCTAATTAGGATCCACTGTGCTAAAATATTGTCTATATGTCTTTCTTTTTCTTTTTCTTCGTCCATCCAAATCTAATTAGCAAACACATTTCATAAAATACCATACACTCATTGTTCCCCGTATGTTCAAATCAAATCCAACCTTAGAACTTAAAGAACCAGATAAAAGGGTGATTAGGGTAAGTGAAATTCAAGAATAAAAGAAGTGAATGATGACAAATATGTGTGCAATATTGAATGTGCTTAAGTGTTTAGCTAGTTCTAGTTTGATCCTTTCAATTTTGTCTTGAAGCAATAGAAGTTGAAGAACTCATGGTTGTATTGAATGAGTGCGCGCGCGCGCACACACACATACACACACATAGAGATTGTGTGTGGAGTCAAAGTTTATTTGACAAGCATTACATGGAGATTTTAGTATTAATATTTAATGATAGGGTTGAGATCTAGGTATTATTTCACCAATTATAACATATTAGAAGATTGCAATCCAAATTTATGGTTCACAAGGACAATTTCAAGTTGATGGTCGACAAATAAATGGGGAAAATCATCAATAAGAAAAATACTAAGCAAAAATACAAATGATAATTATAAGAGCATCATAAAATGGCAAATCTTTTTTTTGAGAAATCATGTGTGTAGCAACCTTTAGTTAAACAAAAGAGCTATAGAGAATTCTTTGAGAAAAATAATGAAAAAAAAAGAAAGAATAATAACACGTTAAGCAAATTAGATCCAGGCATGATGTTGTTAGCATGTTGGTAGGGATAGAGATTTTTACAATGGATGGATCAATTTGGTTGACTAAATGTTTAGATAGAATTTTTTTTAAAAGTTGAATTCAAAAAATAAAGGTAGTGAGAAGTGGAGAGAATGGCAGTTCATTGTGCCCAGATAAGGAAGACCAGTTGCTACGAAGCATGAGGAAGGCAAAGCCTAACAGGATGGAGGTAGATGCAAAAGAGGATGTGATGGAAGAGGTTGAGGAAGTAGAGGTGATGAAGAGGAACTAGTGG
The DNA here is from genome assembly GCA_026724425.1 of Erythrophleum ivorense. Lineage (NCBI taxonomy): Eukaryota > Viridiplantae > Streptophyta > Magnoliopsida > Fabales > Fabaceae > Erythrophleum > Erythrophleum ivorense. Next base: position 45,273,000 of record JAIUCV010000005.1, read on the forward strand.
GGAGATCACAAGGAAATCGACGAGAGGATGAAGAACCAGTGGGAAAATTGAGGGGAGAGATGGCAAATTTCCTATCATGATTTACTATTGGGAATAAACAGTTATCAAAATAGTCATTTAAGTGAGGAAAAGGATAGCCTTTAGGATGAAGATGATTTCTTTGATGATGAGATCACGGTGCATGAGGATGCGAGCAATAAAGAAAATAAAGACCCATCATGTCTATACATTCACGTAAGTAATGAGGAATGGGCTAACCTATGTAGACTATTTATAAAGGAACTTATTATTAAGCTAATTGGCTGTAAAATGGAATGCAACTTCTTACTGAGTCATTTACAAAATCTTTGGAGTCCCAAAGGTGCATTCAAAATGGTAGGACTTGAGAATGAGTTCTTCATGGTAAAATTCTTGGCTGATGAAGATTATAATTTTGTTATGAATGAAAGGCCTTGGATTGTGGCAGGACATTATTTACTGGTTCAAAGAAGGAGGCCAGCCTTCAACCCCTTTGATGATAACTATAAAAAGATGGCTATATAGGTGAGAAATCTCGAGTGATAACTAGAATACTATGAAAAACATATGCTCTGGAGAGTAGAAAATATAGTTGGGAAGACACTGAAAGTGGATAGTCATACCTTGAATGATAAACTAATGGAAGAAGATTACTGTAGCATGGATAGTGGATAATTTGCAAGGATTTATGTCAAAGTAGATCTGAGAAAGAAAGTAGTTCCAAAGGTGAGGATTTAGAAATCGATTTTCCAAATAGAGTATAAAGGCTTAAATGTGATATGTTTCCACTATGAGAAATATGGGCATAATTAGGATCATTACCCTTCTAAAGTGAGGTAAGAGAACGGCAAAAAATGCAAGGTAGGCATAACATTAGACAGAATGGTGTATCAGTGGAGGTTGGCTGGAAGGTGAGTGTAGAATCAGAAATGTTTAGACCTTGGATGATTGCTCAGTGCTATTAGCAAAAGGGATCTTGTTTTATTAATAACAAAGTTCCAGGAGTGATTATGCCAATAGAAAAAAAAGATTCAGAGAGTTGAGGAATATCTTTTAATAATAGGGCTAAGATCTAAAATAGATTGAGATCAAGATTTGCGATTTTTTCAAAAAATGCATTTGAAGAGGATATGCAAATCATTCTTGAAGATGTAGTTGTCCAAGAAACACCCATGCAGGACTATGATGTTAACATAGAGAAAGATGATAGGCCTATTTATATGGAAAAGTATAATAGAGAGGTTCTTCAATGAAGGTTGGAAAAGGAGTCAAGGAGAATGGGTTAAACTCAAAGACCTTTGTTGGGCTTGAGGTTTAGATAACATGTATAGAGAATGTTACCAAGAAGGGATTGGTTTAGGGGAAAAAATAAGTTGGGTCATATAGTAGGTCAGGGCTCAACTCGTATGAAAGCATCTAAATCCAAGGGAGTTAAAAGTCAGCGATGCTAAGCCTTTAAAGGCCATAATACGACCTAGCTAACTAAAATCCAACCCATGCCAAAATTGATTGAGAAAGAAGGTTTTGCATTGAAGCCCATACATAATGGGACGAGATGCCATGACAACTCTTAAGGCAGGCTACCTTATATGTAGGAGTACCTTCGATTGATAAAAACTTATAAGAACTATAAGAAAGTAGTGGCGTTGATCCTTTAGAGGCGTTGGAGGCTATAAAAATATATTAGGGGTGGTAATCTACCAAGTTTTCCTTTTCTATTTTCCATGAAATTGTCGGGGGACGGCTTCATGATCATTTTCCACTTTGGTTAAAGACATAAGTAGTCGTTATCAAGTTGATTTACTAGTTTTGCTAGAGCAAAGGGTTAATGGTGATAAGGTGTGTAGAACTATTGAGAGAATGGGGTATGACGATGTGTTTTAGCAAGACGCTCAAAGTTTCTCCAGTGGAATATGGATTTTATGGCATTAAGTGACGGTTACTATTATAGTTATACAGAGTTGTAACCAAGCGACACACATAGAAGTTACAAGAGGAAGATGAGTAAGGTTTTTCTTTATGGTCATTTATGAGCACTTAATCTACACCAACAGAAGAGAGTTATGGAGGTTCTTAAGATTGGTAAGATCTAATATAAGTCATAAACAATTATTGCTTATAAGTGATTTTAACGCTTATCGGTGGGTTTAAGAGAAGCAAGGTAGTGATTTGCATAACATGATAAGCTTATGAGAATTTAGAGGAATGATTGATTGCCTTTAGCTTGTAGACTTAGGTTTTCAAAGGCCCATGCACACCTAGATTAAAGGCAATGTATGTGATAAAGCTTTAGTTTCCAATAAATAGGCGAGTGCTTTCCCGAACACATAGGTGATTCACCTTAATAACTTTAAATTGGATCACAAATCCATTTTAGTTAAGATGGATGTTAGAACCATTACTAAGTTGAACACCCCATCTCGATTTAGATTTATTGCTTTGTGGCTCATATATGAGTATTTCTCGGAGGTGGTGAAATGAACTTGGTAAGAGGGAGTGGAATGGCTGCATGGTTACGATGTTTTTAAGGAGAGGATGAATAAATGGAATAAAAAGGTGGTTGGAAATGTTTTCCAAAAAAAAAGATCCTATTGAAATGACTAGAGGGAATTGACAGATGTCTTATCTTACAAAACAACCCTTATTTAGTTAAACTTTAATGAAAAATTTGGAAGAAATAAGAGACATTATTATTACAAGAAGAAGTTATATGGTACCACAGAGCTAGAAAGGATTAGCTTCACCTTGAGGATCAAAACATATAGTTTTTTCATAATGCTACACTGATAAGGAACAGGAGAAATAGAGTAGATATGCTATGTAACAAAGAAGGAGATTGGGTCATTGATAGGGAAGCGTTAAAAGGTATGGCTTTTAATTTTTTAAAAATCCTCTATTCGAAGGAGAATTTGTCCCGAGGCATATTTCCAATTAGAGGTGCTTTTCCTTCCTTATCAAGAGAATCTATGGTGGAAATTCAAGCACTTGTGGCAGATGATGAGATCAAAGAGACTCTTTTCAGTATGGGGCCTTTCAAGACATCAGGACTAGACAAGTTACATGCGACTTTTATCCAAAGTTAATGGCACACTATTGGAGAGTCAGTTTGCACATATATTAAGAAGTATTTTTTCAACCCAAACTTTATAGAGGTGATCAATGAAATGACCTTGGTTCTCATTCTTAAGGTGGATAATCCAAAGTTTTTGAAGCAAATACAATTAATTTTCCTTTGCAATATTATTTATAAAATCATCACAAAAGTTATAGCCAATTACTTGAAGAAGGATTTAGATTGCCTTATTTCCTAGAACTAATGCAACTTTATACTTGGGAGATACATGACAAATAACATAAGTATACGCAAGAGGTGATACACACTATGAAGAACAAGAAAGGTAATAAGGGCTTTATGGCTATCAAGGTAGACTTAGAGAAGGCCTATGATCATATGAGCTAGGAGTTTTTAGAGACACTTTGAAGGAGATTGGACTCAGCACAAACTTTGTTACCTTAATTATAGAATGTATTAGTTGTGCCATTTTAAAATTGTCTGGAATAAGGAAGACACTGCTTTGTTTAAATTGTTGAGAGTATTACAGCAAGGAGATCCACTCTCGCCATATCTCTTTGTCCTTTGCATTGAAAGGTTGGATCATACTATTAATTTAGCGTGCCAACAGGGGTTGTGGAAGCCTATCTTGTTGAGTAAGGATGGTCCCAACTTATTGTATTTGTTTTTTGCGAATGACTTAGTGCTATTTGCTAAGACGTTGATGGAGCAAATTCATATAATAAAATGGTGTTTGAGGTGTTCTGTAATTTTTTAAGGGAAAAGGTAAGCTCAAACAAAACTTGTATTAGTTTTTCTCAAAATATTAAGTTTAGTGTAGCTAAAGAATTATGTGAAGTGACTGGTTTTAAACAAACCGGAGATTTTGGCAAGTACCTCAAGATGCCACTCCATCATAAAAAAGTCTCCAAAGACACCTAGTAATTCATGGTGGATAAAGTGAAACAGCAGATGAACATGTGGAAGACTTAATATCTTTCCTTTGCTTGGCATATCACCTTGACCCAGGTTATTTTGAATGCTATATCAGTGTTCTATATGCAAACAACTTTGCTCTTTGCAAGCACTTACGAGCAAATTAAGGAGGCTTCCAGGAGATTCATAAGAGGAGATAGTAAGGATCGCAAGAAAACTCATTTATTAGCTTGGAAACATATATGTCAACCTAGAGAAGTGGGTGGTCTAAACATTAAAAACCTTAAGAATATGAATAAAGTCTTGATCATGAAGGTGAACTGATTAATCATAAACAAGAATAGCCTATGGGCACATGTTCTCTTGAATAAATACAAGTGTGAGGTGAATCATCTCCCCTGTATAAAGGGTAATTGTGCTAGGTCTAATTTTTGGAAGGGTATTAAAAGCACCTGAGGGTATTTTGAAAAAGGGATTGGATGGGGAATACTTGATGGGAAGTCTACCAATTTTTAGAAAGATAGGTGGGTCCCACACTTAGAGTACTTAATGGATTAGGCCATGAAGGAGTTGACAAAGGCAGACTTATGCACCAAAGTCTGTGATTTTATTATCGATGCGGGTTCTTAGGATTGGGGTAAGCTGAATGGAATACTCCATCCCCATATGTGTAGGTATATCTTGGCTATGCTTCCTTTCAGGACTGATTTTGGTCTTGATGTAGTGATCTAGAGGGAGGCAAAAGATAACAATTTTTCTATCGCTTTAACATATAACATGATTTCAAACCCCATGAGGAACCAATGACAATCCCTATGGAAAAGAATTTGGAAAGTTTAAGTGCCGTAAAGGTGCAGAAATTTCCTCTGGTTATTGGCGAGAGGAAGAATCATGATAAATGTCTACCAATGTAAATGCCATCTGACTATGAATCATCTTTGTCCTAGATATAATAGATTCCCGAAATCTCCCTTGCATGCGTGATGTGACTGCTTTCTTCTTCAGGACTTGTGGTTGCTCTTGGTACAAAAGAGATATTGGAAAATGTTCTTGTTGGATACTAAAGACTGGATATATTGGAATTTGAGGAAAGTTGGGGGCAAGGATGATAAAAGAAGCTGGGTGAGTGCCTTTAGTTATGGATTATGGCATATCTAGTTAGATTGAAATCTATTGGTGTTTAAGGAGCAACGTAATGATATATAAGTCTCCTCTGGCCTACAATTGCTAAAGTGGATGAATTTAATGGCACTTATGCTCAGACAAATTTAATGCAAAGGCCTTAACAAGAGGTTTCCATAGGTTGGGTCTTCCCCGAAGATGGTACCTTTAAATACAATGTTGACAAGAGTTGTAATGGAGGACAGAGTTTTGGGTGTGGTGGTGCCTTAAGGGATTTCTCAAGTACATGAGTAATTGGTTTCACTCAAAATATTAGACCGGGTAGCATCCTTGAAGCTGAGCTTTGGGGTATCCTTAATGGGTTATAGATTGCCTTGGACAAAAGGATGCAAAAGTTGAATCTTGATTCAAACGCCCAAGTAGCTATGGCCTTGGTGAAACAAGGATGCCTAGAAAACCATCCCATGGCTTCTTTAATCTTGTGTATTCAGGAGATGCTAGCTAAAGATTGGTAGGTTAATTTGAGGCATATGTTGAGGGAAGTAATCAGCTTGCTGACTGGCTCTCGAATAAGGTGCATATGGATGAGTTAGGCTTGCACTTTTATGAAAGGCCTCCTCGTGGATTAGAGTGTCTTAGTAGTGTAGGGTTTGTGTTTAGGCCCTTGTGAGCACCCTCTTGTAAACCCATAACAAAAAAGAATTTATGTTTTTTTTTAATTTTGATAATCTTAAATTATGACTGTGTTATACCACATCATCATTAAATAAGCAAGAAAATCCACCAAGCATTCATATGCTCATAAAAAGGGCTATTATGAGACCAATTTGAATTTTAAACGTTTGAAACTTAAAAGATTTATTTGAAACATTAAATAAAATTAATGGGCCAAAATACTAAATTAACCAAAATTAGTGGGAAAATAAAATACAAATATCTAGGCAAATTTGATAAATAATAATTATATCAAAACCTACGTTTGTCTAAGTATTTTGATTTTAAATAGATTAATATTGCACTTAAAAATAAAATTATTACAATTAATAGAGAAAAATGAATGAAAGATTTTAATAATCCATTTATTTTATAATCAAGTAAAGAGCTTGAATAAATTAGATATGCAGCCCCACAAGGCCGACAATGGAGAGTGCCTTCCTACTTATTTTTGCCGAATAATTTTGCCCCGTCCTCATCCCCGTCCATGATCTTAGTTATAAGGGAGATTTTCCTCCATCTTCGTTCCTTGAGTTCCCATAAATTCCTACGATGATCCCTATTATTTTTAACGAGAAAGTGAAGGACCGAGGATTAGTTCTAGGGTTTAATTGATTTTTTTGTTTTAAATTAATATAAATATGAATAAAAAGTGAAACAATTGAAATGGACAAAGGTTACTAATACATACATAGAACTTTTTAAGAGCATTTATGTAAAACTAGGGACAAGGACCGTGCGGGTAGGGAGTATGATCCCTATCTTTATTCTCAAGGAAATTTTCTCTGCCATCTCTATTCTTGTGGGAAAAAAATATCTAAATATGGATGTTTAAATTGAGTAGTCGCCATGAGAATTCTCAGGCCAAACTATATTGTCACTTTTAATCACATAAATTTTATAAATATTTGCTAAATTCAACAATAAACATTTGTTGATTTTTAATTTTTTTTGGATAAATTAATCATTGCTTTCAAGTTTTTTTTTTCACATTGTAAGTTGTTTTGATCTCCTAACAACTATAAGGCATATACTTGTTCTAACAAAAACTATCAATGTTCAGTTATATAATAAAAAAATATTAATAGGCAAATTAGAATAAAAGCATCTAAAAAAATTTGATAAATGACAATCATATCACACCTTCATTTTTCTGAATAATTTGATCTTGTAATATACTTGAGTATTAATGAAAAGATTATAGTTGACGGACCTATATGCATGAAGTAAAAAAGAATATCTATTTTTTTATCATTCAAGAAAAAAGTTTAGAGTTTATAAACTTTAAAATTTTAATCATAATTTAAAAAAAAATTGTTTCATCAATTTAATTTTTCAAAAAGAAAACGTTACAACTGCAGCAATTTTTATAATTTACTTCGACTAAGTCTTAGTTTGATATTAATTCAGTTAAAACTTAAAATTTATATACTTAAATCTAGAAAAAATAATGTATGGAAAATTTTCAAAATATACAGAGATATTCAATTTTTAATCATCACAATGGTTCCGTAATATACTAATCTGTGTTTACAGAACACGATCATGGCATAATCACAAGTAACTTGTTGCCAGTAATACTGTTTCTAATCGTCTGCCAAAAATGTCCCTACTGAAGTGCCCATATGAATTTCTCAAAAGTACAAAACATGGGCAGAGCCGTAATATCAACTAGGTCCAATTTCATTGCCGATCAAAACACCGGACTTCTCGTTCTCCATGGCTTCGTACGAACTTGGATTTGAAGCTCCAACCTGGGCAACTGCAAATATCCAATTCGAAAAGATCCTCAAACTTTTGCATTCACCAAGCAAAATCTCATACTCTTTCATCATTGCTAGATTGAAGGTATATTAGTCGTTCCAATTCTCAATTCGATTTTAATTTAACGTTTAGGGTTTTTGGAATTCGCGATGCTTTTCTGGGTCATTAAGGTAGTTTCTGATTTCTATATATGGTTTTATATTGATTCAACTCTGGGGTTTCAATTTTTTTTTTAAAATTATCTGTCCTTTTTTTTTCGGTGATTGATCTTTAGAACAAACTTTGATGGAAGCAACAGAGGAGGAAGAGTGTCTGCATGAATGAAGTAGCCGAACCACTTGCAACAGAACTTGCATTACTGATTGGTACATGTCTCTTTTTCTTTTGGCTTTGATTAGAATATTGCTGACGACAACAGATGTGGGGAAAAAATTGGACTTCTTATAGCATAGTGATTTTCAATTTTTAATTGTATCGTCATTGTCTGCAGTATAAGCAGACAATGCATTGAACTGAGGAAGTAACTTAAGAGCAAAAGAACGGGCTTGAGAGAACTACTTTGTGCATCCGATGTTACTGGCTGACATATGCAGAAAGTATGTTTTAATTGATGACATGAGGTTTCTTTAAAAGCTACTGTTAGAAGTGGTTGATTATATCCCATTAAAAGAAACGGTAATTATCTGTGTCAGCTGGTTGAGAATTCTGACCAAAATTAGTGGGATGTAAAGATTGACCCCCTCTTTCCATTATTACAAGTGTATAATATGTTCTTTTTCTTTTCGTTTTTTCTTTTCTGATTTTGAACTTTTCTTCCTGTCTGATTAATGTGCTATGATTAATGTTTGAAGTCAAGACAGTGTAAATTGTTGTAGTACTTGGTTACATGTGGTATATCGAATATAAATTTTGTAATATTTTCATAATAACAGAGATTTTATGATGATGCACCAGTAAGCATTTACTTCTATTAAAGTACCTTTCTATTTATAGTTATGGTATCCAGTAATATACAGTCTAATATACTTGTGTAGGATGAGTTTACTTATGAATGTATGTAATCCATAGTACACATGCAGTGGGTAGAGCACAATATTGACTTATGTAGAAGTGACAAATTTACTGCATGTGGTTATAAAATCATCCTTTTTCCATTTTCCCATGGGTATGCCTAGGAGGTGTTATCATGAAGTATTATTCGTTCAATAATCTCCAGTTTCCAAAGATATCTACATCTGTAGCAAAAGGTTGTCAAAATTCAGATAATAGCCGTTAAAAGTAATGGTACATATGTAACACCAATAAGACTTTAAACTCAAAGGAGAAGCAAGAGGTGAACAAGGCAATTAATACACAGTTGAGAAACTTGAGGTAGCATCAACAGTAAGTATGATAGTAGCATTGTCATCAACAGTAAGTATGATAGTAGCATTGTCATCAACAGTAAGTATGATAGTAGCATTGTAGTCAAATTGTGACATGTATTGTGAATTGAAAGTATATTTTTGAATTGTGAATTGTAAAATGTACCGAATAATAAGATTCAATAATGAGTAAAAAATATCTTGAAATATAAAATATGATATACGTATATCTTTATAATATACATAAAATACTCAAAATAATAAATCTAACTCAAGAGTTAAGAAAAGTACTTAAACATAAGTTATAGATATGCTTATTAGTCATATAATTTGTAAGTAATTAATTCTTGAAATAATCTCAAGTAATATTCATCTTTGCTTTCTTTATAAGAGGCATAGACAACACTTGACAACCATACAACATTGTCATACTAACTTATTGTTTTCACACATTTTTGAATTGCAAAGTCATGTTATGCTGCCATATTGGCTTAAATTGTATGATTCATGGCCAATTCAACAATAGATTCAAATCTTTGGCTTTGTAATTCATTACAAATTATAAGATTCAAATTGTGAATTGTATGATCCAAGACTACTTTTGATTTAACTATCGATTCATATAGTTGGCTTTGTGACTCCTCACAAATCATAAGATTGGAATTGTAAATTATACAGTTTTGATTACTATGGATAGTAGAAGTCATTTAGAAGAGGGTCATATACCATGAAGACTTCTTGTCATCAGCCTCAAGTGTCATTTTCATTATAATGAGAATTTTTGGTTGAGGTTTAGGGTTTAGAAATGAAAATATTTTTGGTTGAGTATGAAAATATTTTCTAGAGATTAAGTATTAAATTATTTTTGGTTGAGGTTTAGGGTTTAGAAATGAAAATATTTTCTAGAGATTAAGTATTAAATTATTTTTGGTTGAGGTTTAGGGTTTAGAAATGAAAATATTTTTGGTCGAGTATGAAAATATTTTCTAGAGATTAAGTATTAAATTATTTTTGGTTGAGGTGTTGCACAGATAGATGATAGGGTAGTATGATAAGAATGAGGATCTGATCTGATAACAAGCAGATGGGGAGATACATATCTTGTGATTTATCCTATGTTTATTTTTTTCCATGTGAAATTTGTCAAGTAAACCTGTCTTAGGGCTATTGATTTCCATTTTTGCAATTTTTGTGGATACAGTTTTCAAGTAGCTTGGTATGAAATGCTGATATTGGCAGTATTAATTTTACTTCTTCAAATTGGAGGTTTCTAAATTGGAAAACAAAATTTTGTGGCTATGTGCAGTTTACTGGATTCTGTTGTTGAATGGTTGGAGAGGAATGTGCGTATTATCAGTGGTATATCTTCTCATTGAATTGCTTTATGGGATAAAATTGTGTACATGGCTTCACTTTGATGCTCAGGACATTGGTTCTTTAACGAGACCTTTTTATCTGATATGCAAAGAGATTGGACAGCTCTTTTACATTACTATGCTCTGTAGGGACTTTGTTACTTCATTCTTTTTTGAGCTTTCCTTGTCTTTTTTGTTTTGAGAATTTCTCATCCTCTAGCTAGTTGTCAATTTGTCTCTTTCTAATGAGATTTCTCCTTTTATAAAAGAGAATGGCGGCTTTTGTGCACTCTGGTAGTTTTAGTTATTTTGTGGAAATAATCAGTCTCTGCCAAATATAGCATGCCTTCTTGCCTTGGAGTAGAGGGGTTGGGACAAGGAGAATGATATAGACTTAAATAACTTAGATGAGTCCTATTTGTTACAAATAGGACTTCATGAGTTTTAGTCCTTCAGAACATGAGTATGGTATATGTATATCACTCACTGCATAAGTTTTAGTCCTTCAGAACATGAGTCCTAATTTATAGTCCTTAGCCATATCTTTGGTGTGACTCAGATTTTTCTATGACTCACTCATTAGAGTTTGATTTTTGTTTTTGGTTTTATTTTGATCTTTCAGGTGCATTGTTCAATTGTTCTCTTGCAATTTAGGTTTGCCCTTTATGTGCTATAATACCACAACTTTGTCATGCATTACCCTCTGTTCTGGATTTTTGAGTCAGAGGATGTGTGGAAACTAGTGTAATGGCAACATCTAGCAAGTTTGAGCTGTCTTCCAATGGCCCAGATAGACCATTGTACAGTGGGCAGTGTGGATCCCACACAGCTGCTCCATTAGATAGATCAGGAAGCTTTCGAGAGAGCAAGGAAAATCCAATTCTATCCTCTCTACCAAACATGTCGAGAAGCAGTTCTTCAGTAACAGAAGGGGATGTCGTGAGCTTCTTCAAATGTCTGCATTTTGATCCAAAGTTGGTAGCTGCTAAGTTTAATCGTCAAGTGGATTTTAAACGGCATTTCAATGCTGCTCTTGGAATTTCACATGATGAATCTCCATCTAGTTCTTCAAAAGGCAAGAAGCTGCCTTTCCCACTACCAGAAGAAATCAAACGAGTCAAGGCTGCTTTACGTGAAAGCTCTGTGAAGGCTAGGTAGTTCTCTATATGCCTTGCTACTTGCACTAGAGTTTTTTTTTTAAATTAATATTGCACTACTCAACAGGGAACGTGTGAAAATATTCAATGAAGCCTTATCTGTTTTCAACAAAGTTTTCCCGAGTATACCTTCAAAGAAGAGATCTCGATCAGAAGGATTTTCTAATGATCGTCCTAGCGCTATGTTAAGTGATCAGTCAGTCTTAGGGCCAAGCACAGGTAAGGTTGGAGTTCATGGTCATGTTGTCAGTAGTGGTTTTGAACCTGAGCAGCAAAAGTCAGAAGAAAGGACCAAAAATGTTCCAAACAAGCGCACTCGAACTTCTTTGGTTGATATTAGGGTATGTACTATGGATTTTTGTGCATGCTTGTTTTCTAGTTTTCTCACAAACAATTTCACTCTTCTTTTAATGCCTCCTATTGTTGCTTTTTCAGTTTTCTTACTCTCTTCTATGCAAACACTGCATGGTTATAGGAAGTATATGCACATCACCCTGGAGAATATTTTAAAACATGTTCTCTCCATATCTCTGTGTTGCATAGATGATTGTTTCAGTTGAGTTTACCTTTTTTTCGGTCACCAGTTAAGTTTACCTTTAAAAAAACCCTACTTGAAAATTTCCCCCTGGTTTTCTGCTTGGATACCATCTTTTTTTTTTTTTTGTAAAATAGATTTCTGTTACCAAAATGAATTTTGTATACATTTCATTTATAACTTATCCATATGTGTCATTTAGACTTTAGACCCCTGTATGTATGTGTTTAATTAACTAAGTTTGTGTTGTGCCTTGTTCACCGCTTTTATGAATTCAGTGGAATATAGAATTCTGCTTTTTCAGTGTTTCTGGTCTGATATTGCATATGAATATGGCTTATTGCTTTATAGCATACTTTCCTTTATTTCAGTCATCGGCTTTTAAATTAACTTAGTATGCATTAAAACCTGTTGAGGAAGACTAACATGGGTTTTGTTAATTCTAGATGGATGTGCGGACTAATTCTCTTGTCAGATCATCTGTGGCTGTAGAAAGAGATAAGGAGATGCAGCAGCTTGCCAACAGTGGTGCAGTTGAGAGTGAGGATCGAACTTTACCTATAGGAGGTGATGGTTGGGAAAAGTCAAAAATGAAGAAGAAGCGTTCTGGCATCAAACCAGACACCCCAAGTATAATGTCAACTAAAACTGCTGATGCCTTCCTGGAATCTAAACAGGGAATGCAGCAAAGACTTGTTACTGATGCTGGGTCAAAATTGAGTAGTGATTCCCATGCTTTCAGGTATGAATGTGCTGACTATATCTGTACTTAACTAGATAGCTTCTATTCTTTTTTTTCCTCCAAAAAAGCTTTTTATTAGTAGATTAACTTTAGTACTGTGTATACCCTCTCCCTCAAGAATAAATAGAGGAACTGCAGACCCTGTAAGGGTTGCTATAATTGTTGGAAGTCTTTAATAACCATAAGTTTTATTTTTATTTTTATTTTTATTATATGTCATGATCCCCATGCCTGTGGCAAGCAAAATGTTGATATATCTGGTATAGTACTTATTTGGTAGGTTCATGATCTCTATGGATTCTGTTGGAGCTGTGTTACTTTGTGTTTTCTGTTTCAAGGTGATAGTGTGAATTGTAATTGTTTTATTTGATCATATATTCCAGGTTTTGCAGCAATTTAATATGGTCACTTGTCTGTTTATATCCTATCCGCTTGTACTTTCATGTAGATATAGCTAGCTGATACTTGCTGCCTTGCCACCATATAATAAAATATTGGCTAAAATGCACTTGTGGTGGTCCCTCTAGTTTCATGAAGTTTCAGTTTGGTCCTTATAGTTATAACTGTAGAAAGCATTGTCCTCCTACTTTTTAAAATGATACCCTCTATCTCATAATCCATCCAAATTTTAATGCTGAATTTCTTAGACATCAAATTTGAGTATGAGTTACTGGTATCAAGTAAATAAATTACATTTAAGTCAGCAAATTATCAAATTTGGCATTAAATTTGTATAGATAATGAGACAGAGAGGCACAATTGGATTATTTTAAAAAATAGGAGGACAAACATTGTTTGATTTTAAACTAGGAGGACCAAATTGAAACTTTTATGAAATTAGAGGCAATAAAAGTGTAATTAAGCCTAAAATATTAGTTAGTAGAATGGCAAATAAATTAGTCTATAATCTGAAAAGAAAGAAAGATGGAGGCTGTAAGGAGACTTATCTATGGGAAATGTCCGTCCCTTACTTTTCTATTTATTTATTAATGTGATAATAATGTTATTTGATATTATCCTTAGATAAAATTGTATTTATTTTGGAAGTTAAAGAAATCTCCTAAGTGCTTGGCATCAGGGTTAACAAGTTCATGGCTAAATCTCATTAAAAGTCTGGCTAAGGTAATGCCTTCATTATAAATTTACCAAACAAATATGACAGATTGAAATTTTGTTACCGATAGATCCAATGCCTTTTGGCAGATTGAATAAAAACAGTGCAGTAGGTGAAGCTGTTGACATCAAGGATTCCTGTGAAAAACTTGTGGTTTTACTTGATGCAATAATGCATGACTATGCCTTTACTCTAAATATTTCTTGTTAGGTATTTCTCTGTGGAACTTTCTGGTTGTTATGATTAGACTTCAATAAACTTACTATATACAGCAGAATGAAAGAAAATAAAGGAGGAAAATCTTTGGGTTTCATGTAATATTGTGTAAATGGTGAAAGGCTTCTCTTCAGGCAGACAAAGGAGAATATTCTGTGGGGGATTTTGCTAGGTTTTTTAAGCATCATAATTCATGGCCATAAACTCTTCGGTGGTAGCTATCATGTAACAAGAAGTTTTTCTCTATTTCAATTTCTATCATGTATTTCTCTACAATCTAGGCTATGAATATAATATTTCCATGTATTTTTGTATAGACCCAGAGTTTCTAATGGAACTATAGGAGTTGAAAAATCAGATGGTATGTTGCAACAGACTGGGCTGAGTGTTCATGCCTCTATCCCTCGAAATGAGCAAGATAATTCCCTCATCAGTGATGGGAGGGATCGTCCTGTTAGTTCAGACAAGGAAAGGGCAAACTACAGAGCTGTTAACAAGTAAGCACAAAATGTGGAGCCCTTGTGATTTTGTGCTTTTGGAATGAAAATTCTTTTTTATCTTTGGCATTGATCTTTTTTATGATGCTTTTTTCTCCTTCTTATTCTCTTGTTTTGGTGGGGATGTTCCTTCGTTCCATTTACATATGTTATGGAGCCTTGGGATTAGTGATCAAAGCTCGCCTTGATCTTTATGATCAATTTATTCTCTACAATTTATACTTTCATTAGGGCCACTGCTCGTGATGAATTCAATTCAGCCAGCCCTACCTCGAGTACAAAAATGAATACTAATATTTGCGCTCCACGAATAGGCTCAGGAGTTGGGCCCAAGTTGTTGCCAGTTGTCAGTAGAACAGCGGCTCCTAATGATTGGGAGCTGTCTCATTGTACCAATAAGCCCCCTGCTGGTATTAGCACTAACAATCGAAAACGTGTAGCATTAACCCGGTCATCTTCCCCACCTGTTGCCCACTGGGCTGGGCAGAGACCACAAAAGAGCTCTCGCACTGCTAGAAGAACAAATTTCGTGCCCATTGTTTCAATTAGTGATGATTCTCTTGCTTTGGATCCGGTCTCTGATGTGGCTGGTAATGATCTTGGATTTCGCAAACATTTAGCTGGCAGTTCTCCTCAGCAAATTAAATCAAAAGGTGATCCTTTATCTTTAGCAGTCTTATCTGAAAGTGAAGAGTTGGGGGTGGCCGACGTCAAATTTAAAGATAAGGGCAGGAAACCTGATGAGATAGATCAGAAAGCTGGACAAAATGTTCAAAAGGTATCTAACTTGGTCCTGCCATCAAGAAAGAATAAGCTTGTTTCTGGGGAAGAATATGGAGATGGGGTTCGGAGGCATGGGAGGACAGGAAGGGGATTTAATTCCGCAAGGTCTCTCATGCCTGTGACATCTGAGAAGCTTCGGAATGTAGGGACTGCAAAACAACTTAGAAGTGCAAGACATGTATTTGAGAAGAATGAAAGGTTAAAAGCATTCTATTGGAATTTACTGTTAACTTGTTGGGCAATTTGACAAATATCTGATTGCGTGCATCTTTTTTTAATTGAACTGTTTGGGAAGATGCAGTAAAATTTTATGGTTTTATTAAATCCATGCAGCAAGGCAGGCCGTCCACCAACTAGGAAACTTGCTGATCGGAAGGCTTATACCCGTCAAAAGCATGCAGCTATTGCAGCAGCAGATTTTCGTGGTACTTATTCAAGCTTCTGAAAATAAATTATTGAACTTAACTTTTCATGCGCAATAAGTTATTTCATCTTCCACTTATGGTTTCATTGGTCTACTTGGGTCAGATGATGGACGTGAAGAGCTATTGGCTGCTGTAAATGGTGTCATTAATACTTGTAAGGAGCTTACTAAAATTTTTTTTTTCTAGTAAATTACAATTTGCCTCCTTTTGGTATGACGTAACTAGTTTGGCATCATAAAGTGTGTTATTCAACATTGTGTGATTTGTTCAAGTGCCACTTGACCATCTTCTAGTATTTTGCATCCAATATTTAATGAAAATAATCATGTGAATGTTAATGATAAACAATTTCATTGTTAAATGCCTGTTTCACTTTGATGAAGACCAGAGCCAGATAACGGTAGCTCTGTAATTCTATTTTATTTGAATGAAAATACATCAGTATATGGACGCTGGCCACAGACAAGTGTCAGCCTATCTGATCCCTTAAAGCTAGGAGAATCAAATCAAATTAAATATGAACTTCCTAATTTAAATAAAAGTAAGACCTAATCAGAAATAAAAGGAAACAAATAACAAACCAATAGCAAACTTGAAGTAGAAGAAAAGAAGCTTAAAGAATATGTAAAAAAGGCAAAATAGATAATCACGTGAGTAATGATCACGTGACTATCAACACATTTATATCTTGAATATTTTCACAATACTTTAAGGTTATTGCTAGGAATAAGTAGTCAATTTCAATTTTGAAATGTTAGCTTAATTCCATTAATAGCTGTAAAAGACTATAAAACTGTTTAAAGTGTAAGTGAAACATATTTTCAACGGTAAAATTGTATATCATTTTAATATTCACATTATAATATCTCTTAAAAAATACCATTGTGTGGTTAAAGTGGTAACAGAATAAGCCACAAGGGAGTTGAACGAGACATTTTAAACCACAAGGGGGCAAACTGATTTTGGACTAAACCACTAGTGGGGAAACTATTTTTTGTAGCCTAAATGTTGTCCTTTCATGGAATAGTTTTGAATTTTTGTTATTACTGCAGCTTGTGCCCTTTCCAGTCCATTCTGGAGGCAGATGGAGCCTTTTTTTGGTTTGATAACTGAGGAGGATATTACCTACTGGAATCAAAAGGTACTGACAGTCTTTCCCTTCCAGTGGATGTGAATGACATTTTTGCTGTTGCTAGTATTCTTTATGTTTGTGTTGGATCAGTAGTCAGTGTTACTCTTTTCACACTTAGCCAGTGATGGTACTTCCATATGTATGAAAAGAGTGCAGTTCAACAATGCTTCAGAATTTGTGATGGCGTCCATGATATAATAATGTCAAGTAACAATTCTGGTCTCCCTGTTTCAGCAATAAATAATCATTAGAAAGGAAGACAATTTCTGAGCGTTGTTATTTCCACTATGTTTATTTCATTTTCATCTTCCTAGATCTTTTCGTAAGTTC
Source organism: Erythrophleum ivorense (assembly GCA_026724425.1). Lineage (NCBI taxonomy): Eukaryota > Viridiplantae > Streptophyta > Magnoliopsida > Fabales > Fabaceae > Erythrophleum > Erythrophleum ivorense. Next base: position 45,290,256 of record JAIUCV010000005.1, read on the forward strand.
TATTGAATTATATTCTGCTGCCAGGATTGTGGTCATGAGCACTATTATCCTAAAAGTGTTAAGTTTTAACTAATACAAAAATGCAATTCTGCCCTTTGGTTTAGACACATATTTAGCATTAGAAGTATGATCTAGTAGATGAAATGTAGTCCTTATTATTAACTCTTGGTAGCTAGATATGACATGATGGAATGCAGACCTGTCCTATGTGCATTCAAGGTCATTAGATACCTCTGAGAAGCTTGATCATATTGACTAGAAGGCACAATATGCTATCTCTTGTTCACGTAATTTAAGTGATGCAGAATCTGAGAAAGAAGGTATGGAGAAGAGAATGAGGGGAGATAACTCTGAGGAACAATCTGTTTATTTAATAATCAATGCTCCTCAATTACAGCGGGGGTTTAATATTTTCAGAGCCCCAGAGATGTTCATGAACCAAAAAAAAAAAAAAAGATAATGCAGGAAACAGGATAGGATAAAGCAGATAAAATGAAAAAAGATAATATTTTATAGATAATGGAAAAAATATCCTAGGCCTAATCTATATTCCAGGTTGCATTATCCCATCCTTGCATAGAATTTTATTTTTTTTAACTATATCTTATTCCTATGTTGTGATGCTGCTTTGAACTTTGGCCAATAGTTGATCTGATGTATTCTGTTTATATCCTACTTCTTTTTCTTATATTTTGAAGGGGAAAAAAAAATCCCTCGAATATTTTTAAAATAATTTTTTTTTTTTTACAGATAATTGAATCAGTGAATCTTGATTTAATTGATCTGCAAAGCTTAAATTTCTGAGACAAACCTGTAATACGTACAATTTTAATTTTTTTTTATGCTTATCCTTCAGGAATTTGAATCAAGCACACCAATGTCACCTCTAATTCCTTCAAATGTGGATAGTTGTGATACAATTGTTAATGGATGTGGGTTTATTGGTTATGAAAGAGATGTTGGACCTGGTGTTGGAAAGAGCACTGGAGTTAATCCAGAGCAGTTAGTACCAGCTAAAGGAGATCATAATGTGATTCCTCTCTGTCAAAGGATTATACTTGCCTTAATCTCAGAGGAGGATTGTAGCAGTGGAACCGAAGATCTCAAGTTTGATGCATATGGAACTGAGTTTGAGCAGGATGGGGAGTTGGAATTGAGTAGTTTAGATCACCACTCACGAGCTAATGTTCAGTTTGCTTGCCATTCTGCTTATAATGGTTATACTGAAAGTGATAGAATTGGTTTTTCAACTGCTGGGTTGAACTCAAGCTTTGGTAACTGTGTAAATGGTTTTCTTGAAGACAAAGCATTGATCCCCAGCTTGACCTGTTCAGAATTGCAATATGATGGCTTGAGTATGAATGACAAGCTTCTCTGGGAGCTTCAAAGCATTGGAATTTTCTTAGAACCTGTGGTAAGCCAACATTCCTAAAGAATTCTATGCTATTTTTCATTTTCTTATTCTATCACATGAATTTGTTATTGTGTGGATATGATTAAAAATCATATTCCATGAAACTATTAGGTTCTAATTTGCTCAGTAGTTGTGTCAGCGGTCTACTTATTGATGTACTTTATGGATTCAATTCATGCTTTTTTGACTCGTGACCTTTTATATTAAATAATTATTGTTTTCATATGATACTTATTACTTTTTTCTTTTCCAAGCCTGACATGTTGCAACCAGATGATGAAGGAATTTGTGAGGACATTAGCAAGTTGGAGGAAAATTACCAAGGACAGGTAACAATTGATGTTGAAGCCAAGGTATATTGTGCTAATTGCTAAATCTTTCTTTTCCATTATTTTGACATGTAATTTTTCACAAAATGAATATTTATATACTGTCCTTAGTTTATGTAAATAAATGGACTAGGTGTAGAACTAGAGACAATTTTGATTTATTAACTTTATTTCAATTAAGTTAATTTTGTTCTTATGCAATTCACTTTATGATTTTTATTTTCATTTATACCATAGATTTCCAAGAAGAAAGACTTGCTAGATGTATTGTTGAAGTCAGCCTCAGTGACAAAAGAACTGCAAGAAAAGTATTTGCACTGCCATTGATATCCCAATTATTTACTTAACCTTTGTGTTTCATTTTTCTGAATGGCAATATAATTTTTTGTTTGACAGGGATTTTGAACAACGTGCTTTAGACAAACTTGTTGTGATGGCTTATGAGAAGTACACGGTAATCTTCTTAGCACGTTAGACCACCTTTGAGTTTTTGTATGCAATCCGGGAAGAGACACATCAAAGTCCACAGGGTCTACTTTTCATTAGTTTGTACCCTTAAATGCAGCCTGTTGGAAGCTTTTGTTTCATATATTATATGAAGGTCATCTTAGTATTTTTGTCATATTTTTAGGAAGAGATAAGATTTCTTCAGGATGAAAACCTTCAATTTGAAATAATTTCTCTGAAACTAAAAACTTTCCCTTATCTTAAGATCTAATTTGAAATAATTTAAGTTGTATTGAAAAAGAGTTGAACCATTTACTGCCTAATGGAAGCTTTCATATTTGGAAATGCTCTCTGTATCTTATAATTAGGTCATATCATCATATGGCAGAGTGAATTGACAATAATTGATTGACAGGCTTGTTGGGGTCCTAGTCCTTCAGTTGGGAAAGGTTCAAGTAACAAAATGGCAAAGCAAGCTGCTTTGGCATTTGTTAAACGAACATTGGAACGATGTCATCAGTTTGAAGGTACAGGCAAGAGCTGCTTTAGTGAGCCTTTATTCAAGGATATGTTTCTTGCTGCATCTTCCCCTCTCAGTATTGCCCAACAAGAAGATAGCATTGAGGGTGAAACCTCAAAACAAGATGCTGCTTCTCTCCCTATGGAAGGAAGAACAGGTGCATATTCATTACCTTTTGTACTTTAAACTACCTTGTGATTCTTCTGTCTCAGCTATGTTCAATGTGAGTCTTTTAGGCAGCACTGTCAGATGGCCTTAACTGTATCTTCCATCTTCTTTGTCCAACTTGTTTTGTTTAATTGTTCCTGTTTATCTTTTTGCCCTTTCTGTTTTGTTTAGGTTTTGTTATTTTAATTTCTTTTTTTGGTTTCTTTCTGCAGCTTCCTTGGGTTCACAACAGAGCCCTTCACAATTCTGTCAAAATATGGATAACCATGATCTCATTTCATTGGATGTGCTTCCTACTATTAATTCATCTGAACAAAGTAGTGAGAAGGAAGATTTTTGGTCAAACAGGGTGAAGAAGAAGGAATTGTCACTTGATGATGTTGGTGGTACTATAGGTAATTCAACACCATCAGGCATTGGAAATTCTCTATTAAGCAGGGCAAAAGGAAAGAGGAGTGAGAGAGACAGAGATGGAAAGGGGCACAGCAGAGAGGTAATATCCAGGAGTGGAACTACTAAACTTGGTAGGCCAGCATTGTCTAGTGCTAAGGGAGAAAGAAAATCCAAATCAAAGCCTAAGCAGAAAGCAACTCAGCAGTCTGTTTCTGTAAATGGCCTCCTTGGCAAGCTATCAGAGCAACCAAAATCAGCATTGCCTTCTGTTTCAAAGTCTAATGAAATTTCCACTGATATCAATGCTAAGGAAAAGGATGAGTTTGGCTTAGGGGGATTGGATGATCCTGAGTCCATTGATTTGTCCAACCTACAGCTTCCTGGAATGGATATACTTGGTGTTCCTGATGATCTTGGGGGCCAAGGTCAGGATCTTGATTCATGGTTGAACATTGATGATGATGGATTGCAAGGTGATGACTTTATGGGCCTTGAAATTCCCATGGATGACCTTGCAGACTTGAATATGATGGTTTGAAGCTGCTTTTTTTGTGTAGTCCTATTTATTATACCAATGACAAAGGAAACAAAGTTCATTTAAGAAATTGCTAATTACATTGGATAGTCTTGTGGCTATCCTGTCCACAATTAGCTTACATAGATTCTTTGTTAGACTTCCTCAATCCTATCCAAGAAGTTTATGAGTGACCCTTGCAGCTATTTTGAATTTTGCTCGTGTTAAAGTTTGTGACTTCAACTGTAAAGATCTTTTTGTTCAAGGTAAAAGTTAGTATTCCTAGTGATTATATCTGAGCAAACACTGTATCCTGGTTGCAGGTCTTACAAATTAGAGAACAAGACCTCTTGTACATACATTTAATATTTTTAATAAAACCAGCTTTTCATGTGCCAGTATGAGATTTCACTGGCCACTTTTTGAGGTTCCCTCCATTCATCTCCCTTCTCTCTCCTCCTGTATGAGTTTTCTTTTGGTATTATGCTTTTTGCTGATGTGTTCTCTAAACATGATGCAGTTCAAGTTGTTTACTGCACTAGTTCCATTCAGGTTCAGGTAACCATCCAGACTCTTCTGTGAGGCTGTCAGAGCATAAATAATAACTGACTCATGAATGTAATTGTCATAATATTTCATCAGATTATTGCTCTCTCCTCTTTGTCCAGTTGCCGTCCTCCTTGTTGTACTGATATATGAAAAAGATTCTGGTTTTCAATAATCTCTTGGGCTATCTGATGTCAGATTTATCAGCTGCCACTATTGGCAATTCTGTATCTCTCTAGGAAAAAAGTTTTTGGATGTGAATCTGAATTACACTTTTGACTTGATCTTGTAATTAAGTATATGTAAAAGGTAATGTCTGATTGCAGGAATTATAATATTTTTAAAGTTGAATTTGACTTCAGTGATTCCTTAATTGAGTGAATTACGACCTGGGAAGTTTGCAGGGGCATCTCGTGGAGCCGGAGGCATGTGTGAAGTTGAACGCCGTTGTGACTGCAATGATTTTGTCAATTACTGTTTTGAGAAATTAATGTGCTTTGGGTTCTTCTTCCCTAACATAGTTGTGCTGCAGTTCCTTTTGTAGAGGGAGATAAGCTTTACATCCTTTCTAGCCTTTTGCTGATAATGATATGATTTTGTAGTAATATTTTTGGGGACATCTGAACCTCATCATTAGGATTGCATTTTTGGTTAACTTATAGCATATAACTCGCGTGATCAGCCTCCTGCTTATGCCCGCCTTCCACTGTGTCGTTATCCATTTGACTTGCTGAAGCCAAGGATATCGATATTTGAATTTTGAACTGCCTCGTTGTTTTAAAAATTATCTATATGCATATGAATTTGAATTTTTAACAGAGTGACAAGTTTCAACCGTCGATGTTTCAGCTTATTTCAAACACAATTGTTTGTTACATGTATCCAGTTTCAATTTTTGTCATGGATTTCTATTACAAATGTATGAAAAACTTGGCTTGCATTGAAAAAGTAAATTTCACTGATGGGGGGATACGCTATAAAACTAATAAAAGCTGTAACCTGAAGTTTATTCATCTCTGCGTCTCTGGTACGCACAAAAACCCTTCTTGGTCTTACCGTATACTGGTGATGCCTCCTGTGAATGAAAGTTTTGTATATCTCGAATGGTTAGTTGAGCGCATGAAAAAGACATAAGTTCATAGACATTAAAGCAGATTAGTCTGAGCCTTCCTCTTCCATTTTTCTCCCCCAGAATCCTTCTCGGTGACATTCATTGTGATTTTGGTTTGAATTTCCTTTCATCAAGTTGTAATTTATACGCATACAGTCAGTCATACTTGATTTTGTGTCTTTATTACTTGGAAGGCTGAATAGCTCTTCGGGTCTCGAATGAATGGCTGCAGGATGTTTCTGGTTTCCCTATTAGCGCCTCTGGCATGTTGTCTAAGTGCCGTGCTTCCTTAATAACCTTGATTTTTTCTTGCAAGCTTCTGACAGTGTTACTTCGGATTTGGATCTTCATGTGGCATGATGATCATCTAAAAGAGCGATAGAAGCAAAATAAATAAATAAGTTGTCCTTTTATAATTAATTTTTTTCTAAATTGTATCTTTCTCTCTTTACATAATTATCGTGTATGCATGTATGAGAGGAAATAAGTGCATGTTATGCATTTGAATTGTATGCATCATAACTTTTAGATTTGATTTGGATTATTTAGTTTTTAATTTTTTTAATCTCAACCATTATTTTTTAAAAAACTTACAATTGAAAAATTATTATTATTATTATTATGCGTTTGATTTTTTTTAAAAGTAAAAGATCGAAATTTTAAAAAATAAATTGAAATCTAAATCCTTTAGATCAAAATTTAATTTGATCTAGACCAATGAAATGTTGTTCAACAACAGACAGTCCAAATGCGTCCTCCTTTGCACATGCAGGGAGTGGGTTCTTGAACGTTCCAATAATGTTGCTAGAGGAGTGCTCAATTGAATGCTTTGTCATTGAGTGTCAATCAAGTGGATCATTGAATTGAACAAAAGTAATCACCTTTTATCTAAAGCCACGAGAGTGACTGGTTCATTAGCGCTTGCCAACATTGCTTTTATTGGTAACGATATGTAAGAACAGAGATTCCTGCATATCTTCAGAAATAAGTAAGGGATGATTATTTTGATGTAGATAATTTATTTTTTTATATTTTTATATTTTTATTTTAAAAAGAAGAAAAATATAAGATTAAAGTAATGTTTCAACTATAAGTTTAAAAAAATGATAATTTAGATTTAAAAAAATTGAAATATAAACCATCCAAACCATATTTAAATAGTCCATCCTAACAACAAGCAAGAAATTTAGATGCTGAGATGCAAAGCATAAATACAAATCTTTTTGGATATTAAACAATAACCTCAAATAAATGGTAAAGTCATTTTTATTCCCTTAAGTAAAAAATTATTTTAGATCATCAATAATTACATTTTTTTTAAATATCTGTACCTTATATTAATAACAAAGTTTAGAAACTATATGTATAAAGTGTGACTTCAAAAAAATATACTTAATACATATATACAATAATAATAATTTTAGGTTAAGTAACACTTTTTTTAGATATAAATGTCACGGAACTTCAATGTACGCAAGTTCGAGATTTACTCTTCTCCTTTGTCCACTCTAAGACCTTGTGTCTTTGTTTGTAACCAAAAAAAATATTCCAACAGTTTATCATAAAATATTAGTTTTACAGATATGTTTAACTAGTATAAAAAAAATTAAATATTTTGACTCAATCACTTCAGCCATTTTTAAAGCATTGATGGTGCCAAAGGGTTGGTTCAGATGAAATTTTTTTATTAATTATTGTTTAAGTTGTCAAGATTAAATTTTTCGATCAGCTCAGAAGTATAAAGGATCAAATTGTAAGATTATATCAAGACTCATAACTTCATGAAACAACAAATTTTAAAATAATCAATAGCCTTAACATAACATGAAGCAAAAAAGTCAACAAGCTAAATTATAGAATATTGGTTACATAGGATAATGTCATCTAGAAATGGCGCATTTTGAGTATAGGGAATTAAAAATACATACAAATGCAATTTTACAAGACCGGGTTGAATTGTGCGATCCTACAAATCTTACAACGATGTGGTCATTTTCAATCCTACATAGGATCAAGATAATTTTTAGGAGGTGGAATTGTAAAATCTTATGATTTAAATAACAATCTCGACAACCATAACTATTGCTAATATGGTTTGATATTATGGGATTTAATTAGACCATCATTGAAGTGAGTCACATTGTAGCAGAATAAAATATTTGAATTAAATTCACACAGTCTAATATATACCCCAAATGAATACTCGATGAAGTCAGATTATATAGTATACTTATATAAAAATTTTATTACATAATAAAAAATTTACCAAAAAAAAAAAAACTCATGAGACACTAGACAGAGGCTAAAAATAAGCCATACTTAGATGCCCTTTGTTATGAGAAATTATTAAAAGAGAGGAAAACTTGGAATGAAATGACCATTCACGTTTTCTTATTTAATACTTTTAATGAATAATACTTGCTATATTTTATTTCACCCTCTTTTTTCTGGTACATATTTTTTGGATGAGTTTGGTATAGTTGTGACATCTCACATTTCCAAGTATTTTTTTCTTTAAAGTAAAAAATGGATCAGTGGAATTAGATTACAGAAGTATCCTGAATAGTTGAATTCGAAGCATATAATTAACAGGTTGTTGTGTGATTATAAGCTCACAAATGAAATATCACTTCGATATATATTTCAACAAAAGTGGTGATATGCGATGATACTTAAATTTTTTTGGTATTTGACATCTAATAATAAGTGATATAGTTTTTTATATATATTAAAATTTTGTCCTAGTTAAAAACGATATATTTGGAAATTCAAAAAATAAGTGACTTGATTAATATATAAACATATATTTACATCTTAAATAATGTTAAGGGTAATATACAGTTTACTATTTTATAGTATGGTCTAATTTTACGTTTTTATCATATAGTTCAAAAGTTTGCATTGTGTATCGGGTATATATTTGACAATTAAAGTATGTTTGATACTCCAGTAGTCAATTTTCATCAAATATTTGACAATTTAAGTATGTGACTCTCACTGAGTTAATTTTTTCTCTAATATGAACTCAAATATCTTTTTTTTTTTTTTTACTTTTGTGTTCGAAATTCCTAAGCCATATCTCATTCAAGATTAAAACTTCTCACATGACTGTAATTTAAGCAATTTGAAACACAAATACTATTTTTTTTTCTCACTCCATCATGTTTGGTTCATTTGAAATAACATTTCATTTGCTACACACAATTATTAAGTATAGAAATAAAAAATAGATGAGGATATAAATGAAAAGAAATAGTTATGTTTAATATATATATATATATATATATATAAAAGAATGCGACTCCATGATATTTTTGATTGAATTGAAAAAAGTATTGGAATGAAAAAAAATGATTAGAAAATGACATTCATACTCTTATTTAAAAATAGATAATAAAAATATAATGATAACAAGATTAATGAATTTTGCATAAATTAAATACAATAATTATTTTTAATTCATGCATAGAAGAAAATTGATTCCTTCTCTCTTTTCTAGTATTTAGACAAAATCTAACTATTGAATAAGACATAAAAAAAAATTCATTTTCTATCTTTTTTTTATAAGAATAAATCTATAACAATTATATGAAATTAGAACACTAAATTAACTTACCTATAGAAGATATGGTGACATATTTGAAAATACCCTATTGATTCTGAATCCTTAAAGGTTTGAAGAGACTAGAACTTCCTCTATGATTTACACTCCCTATCACAACTTATAATGAGATAAGTTGTGAAATTAAAATTTGACATGAATATAGAGGGGATCTAGCCAAGTTTAAATAAACATTAGTATCCACTCATTATGGGTCTGTGGGTTAAGACTCGTACTATTATCTACACTAATCAATCATAGATATCTAACTGAAAATAATAGGATTACTAATTTAGTAGGTGGGCTCAAATGCATCCTAATGGAACATAAATTAGTCCATTTTTATTTAAAACAAAATTAACAATTAATTGTAGCCCACAATAATTCTAATATTCTCCCATTTGGACAAAATCAATTCTCTATTTTAAAAACTTCTATTTTGAAAACGACTTTTGAACTAATTACTAATTTTACAATATGGCCATATTTTAAAAATATATGATCCAAGATGTGATATCTAAATATGATTCCATCTAACTAAAATCAAATAACATTGAATCATGACAATTATCATATCTCTTATTAATATTAAACCCTCCATGGTTATAAATATCACTGACTCTGCCAACTAATCATTAATGTGAAGTGCAGCAAGAAAATAGTATGCCAGTGTGATCCAATAACTAAACTATTATTTTTTTTGTCAGTCCTCACAATTTTTCTCAAATGCCTTAAAACCAAAGAAATTATATAATTTTTCAAAAAACCATCATACCTCAACTCTAATATTGCATCGACCACAAGCACAATAGTGCTAATAACATCAAGTTCAAAAATTTACAATTAATGCATGTGTGCAAAAATATACAACACCAAAAATTCAATGCATTATCAATCGGCTAAAATACAATTCATGTAAATATCAAAAGTATCTAAAGAAAATGTTTAATATAACAAAAAATAATATAAATCTCAAACTTCCACTAATTAAACATATCAAAAGAATTTATAATGTTCATATTCTCAACGTGTTTTTTAAACACAACAGGCTTAAATCTTTTAGTTAAGAGATTAGCTAACATAGAATCTGTGTCAATATATTCAATAACTATTTTGTTATTTTTTACTATATCTATGATGGTTAAATATTTCAATTCTAAATGCTTAGAACTACTAGTAATTTTATTATTTTTAGTATAAAATACTGCAGCACTATTGTTATAGTAAATTTTTAGTGGTCATGCAACAAAATCTACAATACGAAGCCATATCATCAAATTTCTCAATCAAACAACATGAGTAGTAGTAACATAACAAGCAATAAACTCTTTAGTTTTCTACAAATATCTCTGTTAATGGACCCAGGCCCATTAAGGCCCTATGAACAATAGTAAATTAGTGCTTATCCCAACCAAATATTTCCTTGATTCTTTGGTATTATTTATATAAGCTTTTATCTTGTTTTTATTCCCTAATATCTTTGTAATCAGTTTTTATTTTTACTGCCGCATTTGCTTATGTATTGCCCTATAAATAAAAGCTTCGATCGAATAAAATAGCATCTGCTTGAGGCTTCAATATTTTGTTCATGGTACCACAGCCTGGCTCCGAGTCGCCATGATTAAGTTCGAGTTTGGATTGAACATAGACAGCTAGGAAGACCGAAGCTCGACAACGGACCAATCTCCTAGGCCGTTGCCATTGATCGCTTTAGGTCTTCAAGTGCCAACAAAAGCTTCATTTGTCTCTATCACCATTCACCGCTTGAATGGCCAGAATTAGTTACAATGGGCAGCAAGCGTGCGTCTGTATGTCACCGGAAAAGGAAAATATGGTTACCTTATCGGTGCACTCCCTAAACCCACCACCAGTGATTCAAAGTTTCGTGAATGGGAGGCAGAAAATTCTACCGTGCAAGCTTGGCTGGTCAACTCCATGACCACTAAAATCAGTGCTCATTTTTCTCTCTACGAATTAGCACGTGATGTATTGGAGGTTGCTAGAGATTTGTTCGCATCTCTTAAGAATAAAGCATCTATTCTTGAAATCAAAAGAATCCTCCATAAGTTCAAACAAGGTACTTTGAGTGTCACTTAATATTATACCACTCTAGTGATTTAATGGCAGCAACTGAATCTCTATGATATAATAGAGTGGACATGCTCGGCTGATGTTTTATGGTACTCTAAGATAAAAGAGGAAAAAAGGATCTTTAAATTTCTTCTTAGACTCAATTCACCCTTTGATAAGGTATATGGAAGAATAATAGCTTTAGACCCCTTACCATCCCTGAAGGAAGTGTTTTTCACTGTCAAACGTGAAGAAAGCAGGAAGAAACTTATCTCAAATGATCAGCCATGCCTCACTGATCATGACTCAACAGCCTTAATTGCCAGAGGGTCACAAAATAATGATAAGACTAGGAAAAATGCAAAGTGGTGTGACCACTATAAAAGAACAGGACATACTATAGATGTTTGCTGAAAATTACATGGTAAACCACTAAACCAAAGGGGAAGAGGCAGACAAGAGAGCAAAGGTTTTGTAACTATATCAGAAGATAAAACAAAAAATAATCCCAGTAAAATCAGCAAGGAGGAAATTGAACTCCTTAAAAAGCTCTTAGAGAAGCATAATCTTCAAACTTCACCACAAGATAAAGTGGTGGCAGCCAGCAACATTGTTTATATAGGTAACACAGAGTTTACATTTAATGCCAAGGTTCATCATCGAGATATATGGCTAATAGACTCGGGTGCTACAGATTATATGTCTGGTAACAAGTCTCTTATTTGCAATATACAGCCATGTGGTAGTCCTATGTATATTAAAATTGCTGATAGGACATTTACTGAAGTTATTGGGATAGGAGAGGTGTATATAACTACATATATTGTACCAAGAAATGTTCTTTATGCACCTGATCTGAAGTGCAATTTACTATCTGTTAGAAGAGTTACTGATAATCTACACTGCCATGTTAACTTTACCTTTACTAAATGTATCTTTTAGGAACTGAAGTCGGGGAGGATGATTGGCACTGCTAGGATACTTGAAGGTCTCTATTGTTTGGAAGGAAGGAGCAATAACCAATTGCAAAATGAGAAAAGCAAAGCCTTGTCAGTTCATTTTTCAAATAAAGATGTGTTGTCGTGGAATTATAGATTAGGCCACCCCAACTTCAATTATATGCTCAAGCTATTTCCAAATTCCATGAATAAAAATGATCTTTCTTTGACTTGTGATATTTGTCAAATTTCTAAACACACAAAAAATAGCTACAAATCATACATACATAAACCAACACATCCTTTCTCCATGATTCATAGTGACATTTGGGGACCATCTCGTGTTCCATCCATTACCAAAGCAAAATGGTTTGTAACTTTCATTGATGATCATACTCCCCTCACTTGGGTGTTCCTTATGAGATAAAAATCTAAAGTGGTATAAATCTTTATAAATTTTCACTCCATGATCAAAACTCAATTTCAAACTTTAATCCAAGTCCTTAGGAGTGATAATGGGAGAGAGTATATGAGTGATACATTACAAACCTACCTTAAATAGCACAAAATTATTCACCAAACCAGTTATATTAATACCCCCTAACAAAACGAAGTTGCCGAAAGAAAAAATAGACACCTCCTTAAAGTCACAAGAGCTCTCATGGCCACCCATAGTGTTCCCAAAACCTATTGGGGGGAAGCAATACTCACTTCTGCACATTTGATTAACCGAATACCCTCTAAAATCTTAAACTTCCAAACCCCTCTCCACAAACTCACCAAAACCTATCCCAATTCCCACATAATCTCACACATTCTTAAGAAAGTTTTTGGTTGTGTTACTTATGTTCATAATGATCATAGAGGAAAACTTGACCAAAAAATACTTAAATGTATTTTCTTAGGATATTCACCCACCCAAAAGGGTTATAAATGTTATTCCCCCACCTTAAAGAAATTCTTTGTCACTATGAATGTCTCTTTTGATGAAAAACAGTCCTTTTATCCTCAAACTCCCATTCAGGGCAAGAGTGATGACGAAATGTTAGTTTTTGGTCTTAAATGAATCTTTGGGCAGCTCACATTTACCTTCATTTAAATCTGACCACCAGAATCTGGAGCCCATTCTTGACACCTTACCCATTCTTGATCCTAACCTACTTGACCAAAATGCCTTGAATAGACCTGTGTCTAAGCCTAATACCACTGAAAATAACCTATCAAAGAAAGATCATATTGAAATAGGGATGGCAGATCAACCTGAAGGAAAGGAACTGGTAGTATACACCAAAAGGGACAAAGATAAGGCACATGAGACCTTAAGAAATTCTATGCAAGTTCAAGAGTCAGCTTCAAACTCCATTCCTGAAGATCTCAACTAGCCCATTACATTGAGAAAAGGGGGTAAGACAGTGTACTCTTCATCCTATCAGTAAATTTGTCAGTTATGATGATAAATTATCTGACAAATTTCAAAGTTTTATTGCTAATCTTTCTCATGAGAAAATACTAGCAAATTTTCAAGAGGCAGTTGCAGATCCTAAATGAAAAGAGGCTATTGATGATGAATTAAGATCATTAATCAAAAACCACACGTGGAAAATCACTGATCTACCTAGAGGTAAAACTACGGTTGGATGTAAATGGGTATTTACTATTAAGTATCACCTAGATGGTACCATAAATCAATATAAGGCTCACCTGGTTGCAAAGGGCTTCACACATATGCATGGTATTGATTATCAAGAAACCTTTACCTCAGTGACAAAATTCAATACTATCAAAATTCTCTTATCTCTTACAGCCAACAAAAATTGGCCCCTTTATTAACTAGATGTGAAGAACGCCTTCTTGAATGGCGATTTGGAAGAAGAAGTGTACATGGATATACCTCAAGGTCTTTTAGATTTTAATAGACCACATAAAGTATATAGATTGTACAAATCTCTGTATGGTCTCAAACAGTCACCAAAGGCATTGTTTGACAGGTTTACAAATGTAATGAAGAGTCTAGGGTATACCCAATGCCAAACTAACCATACACTATTTGTGAAGCATTCACATGGGCGAAGTTTAATTTTAATAGTCTATGTGGATGATATTGTCTTAACAGGTGATGATCTAGAGGAAATTTAGAGACTCAAACGGTCACTAGCAACTAAATTTGAAGTGAAGGATTTAGGAACTCTGAGGCATTTTCTTGGAATGGAAGTGGCCAGGTCTAATGAAGGGATTGTTATGTCATAGAGAAAGTACACTTTAGATTTGTTGAAGGAGACAGGAATGATAAGGGCAAAACTTGTTGAGACCCCAATGGATTCAATCATAAAATTAGGTTAAAAGAGAGATTCACCGACTGTTGACATTGGCAGATATCAACGATTAGTTGGCAAGTTAATATACTTATCTCATACTAGACTTGATATAACCTATCCAATTAGTGTGGTAAGCCAATTCATGAGCAAACCATAAGAGGAACACATGGAAGCTATTTACAAAATTCTACAGTATCTGAAAATGACACCTGGAAAGGGTTGCTTTTTGGAAAAAGAGGAGCCAAGCACATTAAAGTATTCACAGATGCAGATTGGGCTGGGTGTCCCATGGATGGAAGGTCAACTTCAGGCTATTGTACTTTTGTGTGAGGGAACTTGGTGACTTGGAGAAGCAAGCAATGGTTGCAAGAAGTAATGCCGAAGTAGAATATAGAGCATTAGCTTTAGGAATATGTGAAGGAATGTGGATTTTTAGATTGTTAATGAATTGAAAATTGAGACTAACCCTCCTATGAAAGTGTGGTGTGATAACATGGCTACTATTGGCATTGTTAGAAATCTGATTACCATGATAGAACTAAACACATTGAAATCGATTGAAACTTTATCAAGGAAAAAATTGATGCGAGGATAGTTGATCTAATCTATGTCTCATCCAATTCACAAGTTGCTGACATTCTTACAAAGGCACTATCTAGAGTTAAGTTTGAAGAACTTAGTAGCAAGTTAAGAATTTCTCCAACTTGAGGGGGAGTGTTAGTGGACCCAAGCCCATTAAAGGCCCTATGAACAATAGTATATTAGTGCTTATCCTAACCGAATATTTCCTTGATTCTTTGGGATTATTTAGATTAGCATTTATCTTGTTTTTATTCCCTAATATCTCTGTAATAAGCTTTTATTTTTACTGCCACATTTGCTGATGTATTGCCTTATAAATAAAAGCTTCGATAGAATAAAATAGCATATGCTTAAGGCTTCAATATTTTGTTCAATCTCATTACTTTCTTTGCGACTATCCAATAGGCATTCTCAGGATTAAACTAATATCTGCCTAAAATACCAACTATGAATGATTTCTAAAAGATTTGAACTTTTAGTCGCACATTTCTTTCTACTCTTAATAAACTTTCTTTTAATAGAGTTCACACAAGTCTCTAAATCATCAAACTCTAAGAAAGGTAAAATATCACTTTTAATTAACCTTTCAACTCTTTCCTTAGAAATATGACTTAAGAGCTTATGCCATAATAAAAAGGATTTTTTTTTTAATTTTTAACTTTTTGGCAAACACATTTTTTGTATTTAAAAATGAGGAAATATTGTCAGAAATAAAAAATAATCTATATAAACCATCTACTAAATATTTATAACTAACAATTTAGGAGTTTAACATTAAATTTATTTTTTTATTGTTAAAAGTAAAATAAAAGCCAAATTTATTTGAACAAGAATAGAAATCAAATTTCTCTTAAAAGAAGGTATATAAAAAACATCTTTTAAAATAATTTCATATTTGGTTACTAAAACTAAATTGGCCCATAAATTACAGCACTTTTTCAAAATCATTTCCTACCCTTAACTTGCTTTTTCTCAGATTTGGTTTCCTCATATTTTTGAACCTCTGTAAACACACAACAATATGGGTTGTAGAACCACGATCAAGCCACTAAAAATTAATAGGGATGTTAACTAAATTAGACTCATAACAAACAAAAACTAAAGGATTACCTTTAAATTTTTATTTATTTTTTAACTAATCCTTGAATTTTGCACAATCATTCTTCTTATACCTATTTCCCTCACACCAAAAATACCATACATTTTTCTTAATAGGAATTAGTTTAGGACCCCTTACATTATGGTGTTGACCACTATCTGGTTTCCTTAAACTTTGATTCTTATGAGGAGTATTAAATTGATTTTTCTTATGTTTCCAATTACCCTTGTCAAAATGGGGTTTACTATCGAAAGTAAGAAGAGCTAAATCACAAGATAGGTCACTCTTTTCTTTTTTTAATTTCTTTTTTTCAATCACATATTTGGTAATAAGGTCATTAATGGTCTACTTCTTACTAAAAGTATTATAGACAATTTTGATTTATGTGAACTCATTAAGCAAACAATTCAAGGCATATAAAATAACAAAGTTTTCATTTAGATTAATACTATATGCTTTCAATTTAGATTGGATGTGAACCATCTTCAGAATAAATTTTCTTACCCCCTCATTATTATCATAATTCATGTCAATCAATTGTTTTATTAAATATTCAGACTCAATGTTATTAGATACTTTGTATCTTTCTCCCAAAACTATAAGGAATTCTTTAACACTTGCAATTTCAGGTAAACCACTAAAAAGGTTCTTAGAGATAGTCTTTTTAATGGCAATCAAGCTAAGTCTGTTAAATCTCTCCCATTTGGTTAAAAATTCTTTTTATTCAGTTATACTCTTCTCATTCACTTCTAGCTTACTCTCACGTAATGCTAGATCAAGATCACCAATTCCTAAAGAGAATTCTAAGTCTTACTTCCATTTATTATAATTTAATCCAGTCAAAATTTTAATTGAAGCAGAACAATTATTCATGAAAAAGTAATTGCAAAATGAGAATGTATTAGAATAAATAATGAGGGCAATTTATACATAACCTTAATTAAAATAAGTTATTACAATGAGGCCAACATAGTAGCACATTCTCCTTTGGACAAAATGTGCAAATCAATGTCACAATCCCATATCAGAATCTTAAATGAGTTAATCAATAAAAATACACTAGCTTCAAATATCTATCCCTGTTGGGTAGATAAGTATTTTAAACTAATACATTCTCCAATAATTTTATCATAAATCAATTTCTAATTATAACATATAACAACCCCTTTGGACATGTTATAACATGAGATAATCAGAAGCCGTCTTCAAATTACAAAAGAAATTTCATGAATCAATACGAGCAATTCCACTTTGGTAGCAACTATTCATAATAATTCATAAAATTCTTTACACAAAAATTAATTTTATTTTGCCCAAAATCATGATACAATCTTTAAGAAAATGTAATAAATATAACACTCTTACTGATCATGAACAAATTTTATAATAGGCTCTATGCACATACAATTAGAATAAAATCATATTTTTTAAAAAATAAATATATTAAGACATATACTTTAAGCTGAGAGTACATAAATATCTATTATCATATAAGAAGAGTAAACATTATCACAAGGTCCAAAATATAGTAAATTAATTTTCTAATGTATCATATTTCATAATATCATCCAAATAAATATTAAAATATATTTTATATATTAATATTTATAAAAAATACTTATAGTGGTCCAAAAAGTATAAAACATATTCCCAAAAAAATCACATTTAAAATATGGATTACCATGCAAGTGAATTACAACACACTATCATCTTAATATTCCAAATAAATTAATTTATACAATAGAAATTATTTTGGTAACATATTGTTTTAATTAACTTATTTTAGAATATCATACATCTAAAAAAAATAATACCATTATTTGAATTTATATTATCAATATATATTAAAAATAATAAATATAATTTTTTTTAAATATATATATACATGCATAAACTTAATATTAAATCCTTAGATATTTATATATATTTATATGCAGCCCTATGAAGAATTTAACAAATCCAACCACGTTAAATTTGCCATGAATCTACTAACATATATATACTTTCTTAATATGCGGGCCCTACAAGTGTATTTTGTTCATAAGACACATGTATCAGATTCCACATATATGATGTACTTCAAAGGCAATGATAAGTGTGAATAATAATTTACTATATATATACACACGTATATACATATTGTTAAAAGCCAAAGAATCCGTGCATACATCTCTTTAACTGATTCCCTTTTTTTTTTTGCAGCATAGTTAAAATCAAAATAATTTCTATCAATCTATGGATTGCATGATTTTAATACATAAAAAGCTTTTGAAAAATGTCTACCATAGTTGAAAGTTTTCGTATGAAATTGTAATGGAATTAATTAATTTTTGATGTAATTGAAGAATGAGTTTTACTTATATGTTTAGGAGGAACGTAATCTTTAAAAACATTCATTAATTTGACTAATTTTGTGAGATTGAAAATTCAATCTTAAAACCTTAACCTAAAATTTCAAAATTCAAATTCTCCCTTTGGTGGTGCATGAAAATTCACAATTCATGTGTCAATTGATTCATAATTTTAATATCTACAAAAGTTCTAAGGTCGTAGGTTTCAGTTTTTTTGAAAATCATCCAATTAAAATTTTAAAACTTATATAGAAGAAAATTACAAAAGGTTAAAATTTGTAAACATGTATTCATATCTTCAAATTAATTATTAGTTTTTAAATCATATAATTGAGGCTCTGATACCAAATATAAAAATAAATCTATGATAATTACATGAAATTAGAATACTAAATTGATTTACCTATAGAAGACATAGTGACAGATTTGAGAATATCTCGTTGATTCTAAATCCTTAAAGGTTTGAAGAGATTAAAACTTTCTCTATAATTCACACTCCCTATCACAATTTATAATGGGATAAACTGTCGAGTAAGAATTTGACATGAATACAAAGAAAACCTAACCAAATTTAAATAAACCCTAGTACCCACCTATTGTGAGCTTATGAGTTAGGGCATGTACTATTATTTATACTAATCAATCATAGATATCCAATTCAAAATAATATGATTACTAATTTAATAGGTGAGTCCAAATGCATTCTAATAAAACATAAATTAATCCATTTTTATTTAAAACAAAATTAACAAATGATTGTACCCTATAATAATTCTAACACTTTTACCTCATATTACTGGGTGGGCTGTAATTAAGTGCATGCTCCTAACTATCTAAAATGACCATCAGATCGAAAAACCATATCTCTTGCGATGAGGTAGGAAGCTTAGGGAGGAGATATGTCACTTGTCCAGAGATTCATGTGAGATTGGGATGAACTGGGAATGTAGTTTAATCTTGAGCAACAATATGACTTAGGTATTTCGAATGCAGATGAGAGAACTTAATAATTTTGGTTCATATTGGGAGAAAAAAAATGTACTAACGTAGCATTCAAGAGCTCGAGCCATCGAATATTTACCAGAAGTTAGCCACAGGGTGTTAAATTGCCATTGGAGTAAAGCATAGGATATTACAATGAAAAATTTTGAATCACAGGATAGTAAAATGAAATCGAGTCACATCATAGTTTAGTAAATTGTATTTTACACATCTGTTAAATGTGAATTAACCTTTTGGTCTGATACATTTTGTTTTTCCTTTTTACCCCTTAAAGATTAGATTTCTTTTTCAATGTTTCAAAGTTCATTTTTGTTTTAAAACGAATTTTAGGTTAGGCAGGGACAGGCTATATGTGACTTAACGGGGTAGATATATTGGTCATTAATTACTTATGCGGTGTTATCAAACATTACATAAGCACCTTTCTAAACTATGCAATTAAGTATTACCAAATAATAATAATAACTTTGCATTTAAATCCTTAGGATTAATTATAAAATGCATCGTTTTAATAGCCACAAAAACATTCAACAATTATGTCTCCCATTTCATAGGCCATGTTATCTATTTTGTCAACTATCGGTTAACTGGCTTTATATGAAGACCATTTTAAAATAGACAGTCACGTCACTTGGATATCACTCAGGTTAGATAGTTATTCCATTTTAAAAAAAAAAAAGTCCATAGTGTATCAAATGAACCTATAATCATGGTACAGAATGCTGATAATATAAGATGCTTTGACACAATCAGGAAAGTAACGTCCAGAAAAACATGCTGGACGGCGGCTTCCGGCGAGCGATGAAGAGGACTTCCGACGATCTTGCAGAAGCGTCAAGAAAAACTTGTTCTTCGGCTTCAGCTAGGTGTGGGAATTATGAAATATAATTAACTTTCTTGTTGGATTTCAATTGGCTTCTGCTGTGAACTTTCTGTGCTTTCCTCCATCTAGTCCTTAACTGGTTTTGCAGCAACTTGATTTGGATTTTCCTTCTTCGTTTGTTTGTTCTTTCAATTTTGTGAATTTTTTTATTCCCCTCATTTTTTGTTGGAACATGTCTTGCTTTTTAATTGGGCACTTCTATTAGTGAGTCTAATTTGTATTATGTGATCAACAGGCTCGTGGCAATCATGGTTTTGGACCATTGGAACTGTATTGAATACTATGCTATGGGTTGTTATAAACGATGAATAACTATAAAATTTAATTTTGCGTTAAGACCTACTTTCAAATGGACTGATCTAGCATTGTAACAATAGTTTAAGTTGGGTGAAGAATTTAAAATTTGTTTAATTGAATGAATGTTAGACATGTAAAAGAAAAAAATAATATAAAAAAAAGATAAAAAATAATACTTATATTCTTATTTTTAAAAAATCAAAAAAAGAGATGTATCAATATATTATTGAGTAATAATTAAAAAAATATAATAAATATTATAAAAAATTACATGTTCTGATATGTATTATATCTTTATAATTATTATTTAATAATATTTATTTTTAAAGTAAAAACATAGATATTATTTTTTGTTACATCTACTTATTTTTTTATATTATTTTATGCCTACTATTTATCTACTCAATCGAGTCCTTATTTTTATTAATACGTGGGAGCATCAATTTTTTGTTGTTTGTTTCCCTTTACTCCTAAAATTTGTAGCTAATGTTCAAATGTTGTCTCTCTCGAAATATGTCATGAACTTACGCTACTAAATATAAAAGATCTAAATTAGAAGCATAAACACTGAGAGGGATGGGGACTGGAGAGAGAGAGATGGAGGAGATGAATTGAATGAATAGATATGGTCGGTTGGTCAGTACTCGATCAGAGGACACGTGGCGACAAAGGAAAAGGATTGAAGGCTCAAGTTGATGTGTCTTTGGCCTTCGGCACAAAACAAATGCAAAAGAATCTCAACCCCTCGTATCTTTATACGTGTCCCCTACGCTTTTGTCATCAATTGTTCAGTCCATGTTCATGCATTTCATTTTCTGTATTTTATTATTTAGTATTTAATTTCCTCTTCTTCTTTGTTTTTTGTAATTTGGGTGTTACTTTCGTACATCTCCCCTGCGCGCTTGGGACTTGCTCCTTCATCCTCACGCTTGTCTCTTCCACGTCATCTCTGTCGTTCTGGCCTCTCATTTAATTTTTTAAATATATTTTTTCAATTATTAAAATACTTACAATATTTTTTATTTTTTTATAATTCAAGATTAGATTTAACAGTTTTTAATTTAAATTTTATTTGTCGTTAATTAGTTTAATTAATTTTTTCATCCTAAACATTCAGGTCAATAAATTTGACATTTGATTTAACTAAAACATCATAAGAATTTTAACAGGCTAAATTGATAACATTGAAAGTTCAATTATTTTACTAAATTATAATTACTTTTAGTTCATGTTTGCTTCTCTTACGTCGTCTTCACATGTTGGCCTT
Source organism: Erythrophleum ivorense (assembly GCA_026724425.1). Taxonomy (NCBI): domain Eukaryota; kingdom Viridiplantae; phylum Streptophyta; class Magnoliopsida; order Fabales; family Fabaceae; genus Erythrophleum; species Erythrophleum ivorense. The sequence continues at coordinate 45,312,103 of JAIUCV010000005.1, forward strand.
CCGCGTTTTTTAATGTATGATTCTTAAAAGAAAGGATAAGAGTTGGACACTTGGGCTTGATTACGCAGCACATTAATGTAAGAGTACAATTGTAAAAGACAATAGGAAAAATTATAATTTAACACTTTAAATTAAAAATATTTATATTAAAAAAATTAATTAAAAATTATTTTAAAGGAGTTTAAATTTTAAAAAATTTTAATTTAGAGTTATGAACTATAATTTTTTATGTAATTTAAATATTTTTTAAAAAATAAATTAAAAATTAAAAAAATTTAATATAAATTTCTTTAATTTAGAAGGTTAAAACAATAATCATTCCAATATAATAATTTTCATAAAGGAAGAGAGTGAGAGAGAGAAAGAGAGATTAGTACAACCTACAATGACTTTCACATCTAAATCTGGTGTTGATAAAAGATAATTTAGATTAGGAAACTCAACCACCCAAGAATAAAATAATAAAAGGGATACGTATGTGTCAAATTCTTGCATCATCCAGCAAGGGGACAAAAGGAAAGCCTGCCTACATTCTTTTTTCTTTTTGTTGGAAAGATTTTTTTTTTTTTTTGGGGAATCAATTGAACGGATTTTAAACGGGAGAAAGTTTAAGTATAATTTATTTTTAAATCTTTATTATTAAAAATTTTAATAATAATATAATAAGATATGAGTTTTTATAAATAAATATATAGTTTTTATAATTCAGATTGATTCTCTTAAAAAATTTATAAATATTATTTTTTTAAAACTAGCCAATAATAATATAAAAACATGTACTTAAATCAAAATTTAGACTATAGAAGGACAAAATTAAATAATTCATTTGTTCGGCATTGATTATGAATTATTTAATTTTAAAAGATGACGATCACCTTGTTTCCGTCCCCCAAAGAAAAAATATTGATGATGGGTCATCGTTTGGCGTCTGAGATATAAAACCAATAACGGTATTTAGTTGTGGAGGTTTTCTTTCCTCGCCATTCCCTTCCCTGTCTCTTTACGCGCAGAATTTTCATTTTGAGAAGGTAAGCAGTTCTGGATTACGAAAATTGTCTTTGCTTTCACTATTTTCAGAGATTAATCTCAGTGCACTTAGATTTCTTAAAGTTTGTGGGAGTTGAAATGATCAATAGGTACGTCTTGTTCTGTATTATTGAGGATGGAGACACTTGGTATGGGTTCACACATGAAAGTAACAGAAGAGAGGAAAACCCAATGAAATTTCAATGGATGGTGTGGGTTGCCTCAGATCTAGGGAACTTCTCTTCCTATTTTTGTACTAATTGGGCGGTTTTTCACTGTTCGCTTATTATTATTATTGTTGTTATTGTTATTGTTATCGCTTAATTTGCTTGTTATCTAGGGAACTTCTCTTCCCATTTCCTTGTCTTTGTGCTTGCTAGAGAGAGACAAGGCACTGACTTTGTCCATTATTTTGATTTGGTTCTTGAATCATTTATTGCCTGCTTTTGCAGGGGATCGAAGGGGCTGGTGAGAAGGTAGAAATAGAAGATCGTAGTACATCAAATTCTGCCCCTTTTGGCTAACTGGGATTGAACATAGAGGTCCAAAAACAGGTAAAATTCAGAAAGGATCTAGATTCTTGAGAGCTACTCTAGCATCTAGCGCCACTGCTTCAATATAACCTTTTGAAGTTTGATGCCTAAATAAATAGTGTATTTGACTGTCTCTCAGTAAAGTTGGTTCTAAGCTCCTTTAATTTCTTGCCGCAGGCGTCTTGGTGTTTTATGTCAAATTGAACCCATTAGAATAGAGGCCTAAGGAAATAGGGGATAAAAGTGGTTAGACGCTAGCAGTTTTGCGGATTCTATTGGGTGAGGAGGATAAAGTTAGCAAAGTAAATCTATGGAGGAAATATCTTCGGCGGTTGCAGTGCCATTTACTCTTGGGAATTTGATCCCAAAGGACTCAGCAGTGACGACACACATGGATATTGCTGGGCTAAAATTTATGGCAAGTACAGCAGCATTGATATTAAATCCTGCGATGGAGAGTTGTGAATCTGTTGGAAGTGATAATGAAAGTCATACAGATTTTAGTCCTCAGCATCAAATTACAGTATCTGCAGGGGAAAAGGAGAATCAGGTAGGAGCTTCCCCCGTGTCAGAAATGATTACTGAATGTAACGGTAATAGGATCTCAGCGGAAACCCATAATCAGGGAAGGAAGGAAGATGAATGCAGGTTAGGGGTTGATTTTCAATGTCTGCATAATTCAAGGTCTCAATCTGTGGCCTGTGACAATTGCGGCATCCTTGGGGAGGAGTCTTCAACTTTGAGGACTAATTGTTCTGAAACAGATTCACCAATTACTATGGAGGTTGAAGATAATATCCATGGTAAGTACAGTTTGAAGGACCCATATACAGCGCTGGAGCCAGTCCAAAACATGGTTTCTGTTCCATCAGAACTTGAGAGCGAAGATGGCAGCGGGTCAGATGGGTCTGATCCAAAACCTTTTGCTCCCCCTCATGAGATGCCAGAGGAGAAAAAAATGTGCAGAGCAGGCTGCCAGAATGCTTTGGAATTGAGTAGTGGACCTCTTTGGGGCTTTTCATCTATTTGTGGAAGGAGACAGGAGATGGAAGATGCTATTGATATTATTCCTCATCTTTTGCGAGTTCCTTCACATATGCTAATGGATGACCATGAAAATGAGAACACCAAAAACTCAGTAGCCCACTTTTTTGCTGTCTATGATGGACATGGGGGCTGTCAGGTATTCCTTCAATTAATTATTTTGATGCTACAAGTTGTAGTGTGGTTGAAGTTGATTCATTTCATTGAGGGGACATTCTTTTCACAGGTTGCTAATTATTGTCGGGAGCGTCTTCATTCGGTGTTTGTTGAAGAGATACAAGCTGCAGACTCCAGTTTGGATGCAAGTAGTTGGCTGGACCATTGGAAGAGAGCATTCTCCAATTGTTTTCAGAAAGTTGATGATGAAGTTGGAGGAATTCGTGCTGGGGACAATGGAAACAATAATGATGGATCGGAATCTAGTATTGAACCAGTTGCTCCTGAAACTGTTGGTTCTACTGCGGTGGTTGTCATTTTATGTCAAACCCACTTAATAGTTGCAAATTGTGGGGACTCAAGAGCAGTCTTGTATCGTGGAAAAGAAGCCCTGCCATTATCTTCTGATCACAAAGTAAGGGGTATCTTCTAAATATTACAGTTTGTTTGTGGCATACACTCGAAGCTGAAATTGTCTGAATCAGTATACTTAATTTTACTTTATATGGGGTGCAGCCAAAAAGAGAGGATGAGTGGGCAAGGATAGAAGCTGCAGGAGGAAGAATCATACAGTGGAATGGGTACCGGGTTCTTGGTGTCTTGGCAGTGTCAAGGTCCATAGGTATGTGTTGAGAACCTTATTTTTCACTGACAATCATCAAGCATGACAATGCATGCCTTTGGCATCTTTACGACATGCTATTTAATCTGATACTTTATGGTTGCATACTACGGTATACATTGTTGTTGTTAAGGTATTCAAGATTTTGATATCAAATCAAATGGTTTAACTGCTATTTTTCAAAGATTCGCTGCTATATTATTTGTGTTACTGTTCTATGCACTGAAGTTGTGCACTGTCATCCACGCATTGTGCTCTTTAGTTTGTATATTCTAGTAACCGTGCCTAGAACCCAAGATTTTGGGACAGGAAAGCACCTTCATAAACTTTCTATGTGATTTCAGCATTGGATGCTTGTCTCATGAAAACTATCAATGGGAAAATAATAATAAGCATAGCAACAATATTACCATGCCACACAGTGGTAATACAACTGTTGGTTTTTCGCTGGGTAACTGAGCATTTGATTCAAGTAAAGAACTGAGATTTTTCACTGTGTGAACATATAAACTATACCTTAATATTCAATTTTATGGAACGATGTATGGTGTCATTCTAATATTTATTTTCCTTATTTTCGTATTCTAATAGTTTTCCTTTAGTCTAATTTCCCTTCTTGTCTACCAGGTGATAGGTACTTAAAACCATGGATAATTCCTACGCCGGAAGTCAAGTTCGTCCACCGGGAGAAAAAGGATGAGTGCCTAATCCTGGCAAGTGATGGTTTATGGGATGTCATGACAAATGAAGAAGCCTGCGAGATTGCACGAAAACGAATCCTTGTTTGGCACAAGAAGCATGGCAATGGCGGAGCCGCAGGGCCAGGCGGGGGAGTTGATCCTGCAGCTCAGTCTGCTGCAGAGTACTTATCTAGACTTGCCCTCCAAAGGGGAAGCAAAGATAACACCTCTGTTATAGTGATAGACTTGAAGGGTCAAAGAAAATTTAAGGCAAGGGCATAACATAATTAAGGAATTAGGTATCATCAATTACCTGGAATTTTATTTTATAGATATACTAGTATATTGCAATTATTTTTTACAGTCAGTAACATATGTAGCCCGTTAGTGTTTAGCATTTTTTTTTTTTTCGTTTACCAGGGCTAAGTCACCTTATGATATTTAAGTATACCAGAATTTGCTGGGAACGAGATCAGCTTTGTCTGATTTTTGTTATCACTGTGAGCGCTGTCCAGATTAGAAAGCTGTAGAGAGAAAATATTTTGTTAGCCGTCCGTTTTTAAGTTAGCAGGACAGTTGATCAACGCATGGCTGTACTTTTGCAACCTTCCCACGGAATTGGACGATCAATTTAGCCTATTTTTATGTGGTCGAACAAGACTCAGTGATTTTAAACAATAACAGAAAGAAATTTAAAATTACAGCTCTTGTTTGGTAGAAGTAGAAATTTTCTTTCACAACAAAATCATCCTTACTCGAGTTGCTCAAGTGGTTAAGAAGTGCTCTGACTATTCAGATTCAAACCTTGGGATTAGTCTGAAGTACTGCTTTAAAAATTGAACCGAATTAGTTTATTAAATTAAAAAATAGGTATATCAGCTGTACTGTAATTTTATTTCATTTAACTTTTAAAACTAATTTAAAAAATTGGTTAACAATCAAGTGAATCAATTAAAAACTAATAAAATTGATAAAAATTAAATAAGTTAATGTTGAACCAATTAAAAGTTAATTTTTGATTTTTTAATCTAAACTAAATATTTAATATTTTGTGATAAAAATTTATAATATTCATCAGGTTTTATTCATCTCATTTTATATCAATTTATTGTCATGTACAATATACTTTAATTAATTTTAAATATATATCTATTTTAAATATTATTTTATAATATATATTAATTAAAAAGATAAAATATTGCATATATTTGTACTATATATATACACATATATATCTAAAAGGATAATTTGATTCTAATTTAACTCTAATCAAATTATTAAATTATGAATCACTGATGACTGAAACAATTTTTAAATCATTGGTATGGAGAAAATTTATTCACGTACACTAGCCTAACGTGGGGGTAGGGGGGTGGGGAGGGGATCTTGCAGCTAAGGGAATAGATTCTTTTAAATGCATTAGATTTTTTTTTTTAAAATAAGATTTATGATTGGTTACTTTTCTTCGTATTCTCCTACGTGCTTTTTGAAAGTCACGGCGAATCTTGAGAAGTTACTTTGAGGGATATTTTTCAAAGTGGTTGTTATAAATTCAAAATATCTAAAAAGACATTTCTATTTTAAATAAATTTCAGATAGTTGCTTCCTGCAAATCTATTACTATCTTTTATATAGTTCCCTGTGTAAATATTTTTTTAATATTTTGTTGGGTTTATATTTTCATCAATCTCTTAACAAATCACGAATTATTACTATCTTTTCACATATATTAAATACACAAATCTCATATATTTATTTAATTCTTATCTTGAAAATATTTTTTAATTTAATTTTTGTTCATAATTTTATAACTACTAGCTTGATAAGTCTTTAACTTTCTTCCTTATATTATTCATTTCAATTTAACCTTCAACTATTATTATTATTATTATTATTATTATTATTATTATTATCTTCTTAATAACTTAATATAACGTTCCTTAGATTTTTTAGTATTTGAAAAGAGGTAAAAGTTTTAGCATATATTAAATTCATTATTAGAATTCTATACAATTATAACAATTTTTGAAAATTATTATCAAATATTCAATCAATCATTTCTATTTTTAAAAGTGAATTTTACAAGATTTTTACCGAACATTACTTTTACTTTTCATAAAAGTAAGTTCATTACATCACCAAATGGATCTTTGTCTAGCTTGATGTATAAATTGAACGTAGGATACTTTCACAATACAATCTAGGGTTACACAAATAATTCATTGGATTAGCCAGTCTCATCCTTCTCGATCATATTGGGCTGGGCCAAAATGAATTTGATTAAATTGAGTCAAACTAGATATCAAACTAACCATGTTATTTAGTTTTGTCCAACTCAAACTGGTTATATATATATATATATATATATATATATTAACAAATTATTTTAATATATTTATATAAATTTTATTTTCAATACAACATATAATTCTATAGAGGCTTATATAAAAACTTTATTTCTTTCAAAAAGAAAAATGTAATTCTACAAGACCCTATATGAAGATTTTATTTGCTAGAAGCCATTTTTTAATTTGTATCTAAAAAAATTTAGCCTAACTTGACCTAATGACATAGTAAGCCAACCTAAGTTGGGCTAGCAACCAGACCTAAAAATTGGCCAAACGCTAAATAAGGCCGAATATCATACTAGGCAAAAACGTAATATGAGCCAACCTTTGTGCACTATTGAATTGTTACAACCTCAACCTCAAAAGATAAACTCAATCTAAGAAAAGATGCATTAAGCACTGCGTTTTTCATTACTATGGGTGTGATCTCTTCTTTAAATACATAAAACTTACAAGCCAAGCTCCTTAATTTTTCGTAATTGAAAAAAAAAATTATATATAATTCATTATGTTTTTACTATTAAGTTTTTTAATAAAAATATATCAAATATATGATTTTTTTAATAACAACGCATGTGTATTGTTTTGCAGCAAGTGTATGAATTTTCATTTAAACTATACAATTATTATGTTTTAATTAAGGAACCTAATAATAAAAATATAAAAAACTGCATTTAAGTTTAATCCATTAAAAAATTATAAGGACTATTATTATTATTATTATGGCCAATAAAATTGCTTGATACGAAACTTCAATAAAACTGTGTTGCGTCTGCTTATTTTTATAATTCCATACTTAAATTTCAATTACAAATGATTCATTTTTATTTTGATGATATGTTTTGTATATTTTAATTTTATAAGAAATTAAACATTTGATTAAATTAATCAAGATGAATGTTGAAAATTACTTATTCGTCCAAATATTACTGACTACAAGATCACTGCCAAATTCTCTTTTAATAATTTCACAATAAAAAGTATTGTTGTTTCACTGATTAGCCAAACTATATTTATTAAATAAACATCAATTAGTCTCTTTATTAGGACACTTTCCGAAAAACTTCTTTTAAACAAAGCAAAAATTAAAAAACCGGTCAAATTGACACCTTAGTCTGGATTATCAGTTTTCTTAAAATAATGGAAACCGCAAGATGAATCAGGCAATTAGACCAGCCATAACACATTTTATTCATCATGAAGTGAAAACAACTGCTCCACGAGAGCCCTCTTGCCCAGAGTCCCCCTTGACAGAGCATTAGGCTAGAAGTGCAGTCTGCAAACAATGCTAGACATAATGAATTCAAAACCTTTGGCATAAATTTATAAGTGCCTTTGCAACAGCCTGACAACATTTATCTCATAAGTTTGTGCAGTATATGACATAATCTGTATCTAAGGCAAATAACACTAGTGATATATCTGTTGTTGCAATCATTTAGAAATTCAAATTTTTCGTAGTAAGTGGCCGCAGAATTCTTCATGAACTCTTAATCATTGCAGTCTCCTGGATCATGGCGCTTGGAAGTCGCATACACAAAAGTCTCTCAACAAATTCTTGAATCTGGATCACTCTACAATGAAATAAAGTCTTTCACAATTTCTGACTCTGATCTGCGTATGCTGATCATATACAAGCGGAAACTCTACTCAAAAAAAAAAAAAAAGAGAGAGAGAGAGGAATCAAAAACTGCAGTTGCATATCAGTTGGGAATTATACCTCAGAACTTGCCAAAGAGTGCAATTGATTTCCACTGCTCAGGATTATTATATGGACTAAACTTATATTTAATTCTTCATATTTTAATTATCAGGTTCTTCTATTAAATTATCACAAGTGTATACTTCTCTAGTAATAATATAACAAGTATATGATTTAAATGGAAATCATATAATTGCCTGCAAAAATCATACATAAGTCATGTCATTATTAGAGAATCATATATCTGTCACATTTTTTATTAAATAACCTGATAATAAGGATATAAAAAATTACATATAAGGTTTTTTTTTCCCCTAATGATATTGTTCCAAAAAAGAAGCTCAGATAATCCAAAAACATTAGCAATAGAAATTGGACAGTCGCAAGTAAAGCTTACTATTTTTTGTCATCTTTAGTAGTACCTATTCGGCCAGAAAAAACTACATTAGTACCTAGTCAGTAAATGGATGTTAGTCTCCTGCGAAACCTAATACAAGCTTTCATCACAAAGGACAACAATTTCCATTGTTAGAATTAGTCATATAATTTTTGGGCACCAAAACAGGACTATCTGCATCATTTATGTTAAAAAGGTATTTTGGAATTAGGGAAGTCTTGTAGATTAAGTAAAAAATAAAGGGCATACATTAGTATCTTTGTGTGGTCGTAGTTTTAATAACAAATGCAAGTTGATCAACAGAATAATGTACAACATTATTGAGTTTTTCAATAAATATCTTGCTAGGTCCATTCTTTTTTCTTTTTTCTTCTTTTTTTTTCCTCCCCAAGTCAATGGAGCAACCAGTGAATTCACACATTGTGAGGCAGAATGCAGTTTGAAGAGTTTCAAGTAGTAACGGGGCCATTGACATTGCCCGTTTCTGTGTGGTCTGGTTTGATTAATTCAGTGACATCTAGACCCAGTGGGTGTTCTGTGATTTGATGTGCCACATGTTCATGTTTGATGTGTAACTTGAACAGACAACTTGAATAGATATTTGTGTTTGGAAAGTTGATCAAAGGAAGGACTGTGGTTAGCCACAAGATCAGTTCAAGTGTGATCTAGTTTACACTATTCTTTTTGGTTCTGGCCTGCAACTAGAAGAGTCGCATCTAGTGCATAAACTTTTTTCTCCTTAGGCACGATCAGATGAAGCAATTGTACAAGTGTGGGCATGTACATTTTGGTTTTTGGGCCATGCACTGATTTTATGGTGTCCTAAGAGGTTTCTTATGTAATTCTCTAGTTATGAAGGTATTGTTTCCTGTTTGGAGGTGATGATTCAGGTCTCTTAATTTGATGGTGGTGGCTTGCTACTTTGAGTGAGTGTATAGTATTTTTGGTGCAATGTTATTGTAGTTTTATGTGGATTTCAGCCGTTGGAGGTATTTTTCACTGGTTTAGAATTCTTGCAGACTTGTCGAGGTCATTGTCAGAGTTTGATATAACAGGTGAGTGCTCTGGCGTTGGCTTGCTAGTTTTGCTGTCAAGGAACTGGCAACCAAAATTCTTGGTGACCTAGGGAGTTGCCAAAAAAGGTGCAGACCTCAGGAGTTGTATATTGAAAGCTTTGGCAGTAGTAAGGTTGTATGTTGCTGGGTGCCAACCGAAACAGTAAAGACTGGCTAGGGAAAGGCTGAGGATGCCACTCATGGTAAGTAGGTCAGAGACTTCTGGGAGTTCTGTTATTTTGTTAGAGGATGTGGTTGAGGAGAGCAGCTTGGATAGTGTCAATGAGGCCACTCATAGAAGAAGAATGAAGAATTCTAGTAGTTTGTCTGCCAAGGATGTCATCAAGGGGAGTGCTACTTGCTTAAGTTCTTGAAACAAGTGTTTTCTTATTTGACTTGTTTATTGCTTTTTGTTTTTCTTGAATTGGGTTTTTGATGAAAATTGGGGAAGAAAATTTGGAGTGATATGGGTAATTATTTGTAAAGCAAGAATTAAGCCATTAGGAATACTCATTCAGCTTAGGGAAGGAATAAAATATTGATATTTGTTTTCTCCCTCTCCTTCTTGTTGTTCCTCTCTCTCTATCTGATCTCCCTATTTCTCCCTCTCCCTTTTTCTTCTACCGGTCATACATCAAGTGGTATCAAAGCCTCCCAGATCCTTAACAGCCGCGCACACACTGCACCTTTAAAACGCTCACAATGCCATTTTTTTGGTTAGTTGTTCTGTCAAAATTTAAAAAGGTTCAAGGACACCCACCAAAGGCTTCGCCTTCCTGGATCTTTGTCACTGGAGCCGCTGCCTGACTAGGGGCTGTTTTGGTTCAAAATCTTCTGTTTTGATTGTTCCCCATTTTGCAAAATCCTGGCAGCATTTCTGAAGGTATTTTGGGCAGGAATATACTCTTGGGGCTCAATTTTAAGGTCTTCTAACACAAAGCAACTTGAAACTTGCCATGGACAATACTAGGGACAATTTTGGAGAGAAGCGCAAAAACATGGCGGACAAAAATTACTAGGAGTGAATGTTTGAAGAACTTTTGGGTGCCATAACCTTAATGTCAACAACTTAATGGTGTCAACCAACCCCCTGTAGGTCTTAAGGATCACCCAAATACAACTGAGGCTATTGTCCATTTCCTTAGAACACCTCTGATTAGCTCTCATGATAGTTGTATAAGTGGATGAGATGACTCTGAAATTCAAAGTTGGCCATTAAAATTATAGAACCTCCTTTCATCCAAACAAGTCATATACTCCAAATTCCCATTATGACTCCTACTCAAACAGTAAGCAAAATAAGAATTCTGGGTACAGAAATTCGAGAAGCTACTCTCAATATCAAGCCTCCTATTATTGTCAGACATTCTCTTCTATTGATTTTCTTGACTTCTCATACACAGAATATCAAGATCATGCTTAGTTTCTGTGGTTTGACCGAGATTGATGAAATAATATTTTTTCTGTTATTATTCTATAGATATTACTTTTATCAGGAGAAATATTTAAGGAGAGATCTTCGGCATTTATGAAGAATTATTATTTCCTTATTTTTCTCCCAATTTTGCACCTCTTCTTTCTCATCACCTCTTGTATATATTAAGTTGTTATTTGCTGTGAAATAATGGATTCATATTGCTCAAAACCACATGGTATCAGAGCATAAGGATTCAGCAATAGAATCTAACACAGAGAACAACCATTCAACATCTGGGTTGAATCCAAGTAGAGGGGAATCATCGAGAAGGATGAATTCTAACCTCAAAGGATCCTCAGCGTCGGATCCGCGCCAGAATAGTGGTCCCCCTGGGTCGACTGCTAGTTTCGAAGGATCCTCTATTCTCATTGTGACTGAAAAACTGAATGGGAAGAACTATCAAGAGTTGGCCCAAGCTGTGCAACTTGCAATTGGAGACCGTGGAAAACTAGGATTGCTCACTTGTGAAACGAAGAAGCCAAAAGCTTTGAACTCTACCGCCCTGAATCATTGGCAAACCGAGAATCATACAGTGTCCTCAAGGCTTGTTAATGCCATGATTCCAACCATCAATAAAACGTTTATGTTTTTGCCCACAAAAAGCGCAACCTGGGAGGCGGTTTGTGACTCCTATTCTGATGGTGAAGATGTATCTCAATTATATGAGATAAAGACAAAACTTTGGCAACTAAAACAGGGGGATAGAGATGTTACCGACTATTGGCTAGAGATGGTAGCTCTATGGCAAGAATTGGATCTGAATACAGAGGAGGAGTGGTCTTGTCCCAACAATGCAGCAAGGTTCAACAAAAGAATTGAAAAAGAAAGGGTATTTCAATTCTTGGCTGGACTAAATAAGAACCTTGATGATGTGAGAAGCAGACTTCTAAGTCGGCCTCCATTGCCGTCCACCCAAGAAGTTTTTTCTTAGGTCAAAAGAGAAGCTTCAAGGAGGAAAGTGATGTTAAAAGAAGATACACTAGAAAAATTAGAATCCTCTGCTATGGTTAGCCGAAACTTTGACCAAGGGAACAAAGGCTCCAAAGGGAAGCTGTGGTGTGACCATTGCAAGCAAAATGGTCACACAAAGGACACTTGATGGGATATACACGAAAAACCAGTAGATTAGAAGCCACGAAAAGGAAAATCACATGGATATCAAGCATCAAATGAGTCCAATGGTGAGAAGATAGAAGAAACACCGAGACAACAAAGTGGCGCTAACCAACTACGTAAAATCCTTGAGATGCTAACTGCTTTGCAAAATTCTGGTCCACAACAACCAAAGAAACACACTGCAGTAGTAGCGCAGAAAGGTAATTATTTTTTGGCTTTAAAGGCTTGTTCCACAACGTCAAATTGGATTGTTAATTTTGAGGCTTTGGATCATATGACTTATAACTCAAAGATATTTGACTCTTATTCTCCTTGTGCTGGACATGAAAAGATTAGGATTGCCAATGGTACTTTGCCTTCTATAGTCGGAAAAGGCAATATCAAAATTACAAATTCTGTAAAATTAAATTCTGTGCTTCACGTACCCAATTTAGACTGCAATCTACTCTCTATTAGTAAATTGACTAAATAAGCAAATTGTTGTGCTCACTTCTTCCTATCTCATTGTATTTTTCAAGACCTCTCATCAAAGAAAATGATTGGCAATGCTAAAGAGTGTGGGGGACTTTACTATCTTGAAGAATCTAACGTGAGTAATCTACAATCATAATTCTTGTGTAATGGAGTTTTAACCTCTAAGAATAATGATCTTATGTTATGGCATAGAAGAATGGGCCATCTAAATTTTCAATATTCGAGTCATTGTTTTCTTGAAATTTGCCCAAATAAAGTTTCCAATGTTCAGTGTGATGTATGTGAACTTGCTAAACATCAAAGAATTTCATTTAAACGGTCCAACCATAAGGCCACAAAACCCTTCTCTTTAATTCATAGTAACTTGTAGGGTCCTTCTCGTGTAACGAATCGAACCAATACAAGATGATTTATCACCTTTATTGATGACCATACTCATTTGTGTTGGGTTTATTTACTAAAGGAAAAATCTGAAGCAACCCAAGTGTTTATTGAGTTCTTTACCATGATCCAAAATCAATTCCAAACAAATATCCAAATCCTTCACTCTAACAATGGTAGTGAGTATTTTAATAGGTCCTTGAATGAATTCCTAAAAGAGCATGGCATCATTCATAAAAGGACTTGTGTTAATAGTCTCCAACAAAATGGGATTGCAAAAAGAAAAAATCGACACCTACTTGAAGTAGCCATAGCTCTTATGTTTACTTGTAATGTATCATATTTCTATTGGGGGGGATAAAATTCTTACTACCACATACCTCATCAATAGATTACCCAGCAAAATTCTTTCCTTCAAAACTCCTTTTGAAAAATTAAAAGAAACCCATTTGACAACCCACTTTGAAAACAACTTTCCCTTGAAGGTCTTTGGCTGTTTGGCATTTGTTCACATACATCATCATCATACCAAATTGGAACCCTGAGCTATAAAATGTGTCTTTCTTGGCTATTCCTCTTCCCAAAAGGGCTATAAGTGCTATGATCCTATTTCTAAGAAACTTTTTGTCAGCCGCGATGTAACTTTCCATGAAACAGAACCCTATTTTGCCAGGTCTTCAATTCAGGGGGAGAGTTGGAGTGAATTTCAGACTTTGGTAGAGAAATTTGATCATATCCCTGGACCATGTATCCCAATCCTGAACCCATGTGTCTTGAACCCTTGGGTCCCACTCAAACTCTTGACTACTCACAAAGTTCTATGCCTCAAACTAGAGAGAATTCTATCTTAGAGGGAGAAAAAACTTGTCGTTCACAAGAAAAAAAATTAATTGTTTACTAATGAAGGAGGAAGCAAGGTGATAAGCCTCCTACACTAGAAGTAGTGCCAAAATCAAAACTGATAGAGGAACCTAAACAAGTAGAGGAAGAAACCAAGCTAGATGAAGTAAGTGATGATCTTAATGTACCCATTGCTCTCAGGAAAAAGATTAGATCTTGTACATTACATCCTATTCAGAAATATGTGTCTTATAAGGCTCTCTCACCACATTATCATGCCTTTATCTCAAAATTAGATAAAGTTAAGATTCCTGGGAACACACAGGAAGCTTTGGATGTACCAAAATGGAGAAATGCAATAATGGGAGAGATGAAAGCATTGAAAAAGAATGATACTTAGGAAGTTATAGATCGTCCTAATGGTAAGAAACCCGTGGGATGCAAGTGGGTATCCACATTGAAATACCACTTTGATGGTACCATATAATATTGAAAGATATAAGGCATGGCTAGTGGCAAAAAGGTACACTCAAACGTATGGACTAGATTATAAAGAAACTTTTGCTCCTGTGGTTGAAAACTATTAGGGTGATATTGTTTGTAGCAGCTAATCTTGACTAGTCACTTCAATAACTTGATATCAAGAATGCATTTCTTAATAGAGAATTAAATGAAGAAATGTACATGAGTCTCCCTCTTGGTTTTGATGAAAGTAAGAATAACCAAGTGCGCAGGTTGAAAAGATCACTGTATGGCCTTAAACAATCTCCTAGGGCCTGATTTGATAGGTTCTATAGAGTTTTAAAGGGTGGAGGGCAAAACCAAGGATTGTCTGACCATACTATGTTTGTCAAGCATAGAGAGGATAAAAAGGCTATACTCATCGTCTATGTGGATGATATTCTCACAGGAGATGATGTAGAAGAAATTAAAAGAATCAAAAGTGTTCTTGCAAAAGAATTTGATATGAAAAATCTTGGTAAAATAAAATACTTCTTTGGAATGGAAATTGCTAGATCAAAAAAAGGAATTTATATCTCACAAAGAAAGTATATTCTTGATTTACTAAAGGAGATGGGAATGCTTGGACGCAAACTTAGTGATACTCCAATTAAAGTTGGGAAAAGTAGAGATGATGGAAAAGCAATTGATAAGAAAAGATATCAAAGGTTGGTAGGAAAACTAATATATTTTTTTACACACGACTTGACATAACCTTTGCGGTTAGTGTAGTAAGTCAGCATATGAGCTCTCCCAAGGAAAAACACCTAGAAGCTATTTACAGGATCTTGAGATACTTCAAAAGCACACCTAGAAGAGGATTATTCTTTAGAAAACATGAAAGAAGATCTATAGAGATTTATACTGATGCAAATTGAGCAAGCTCTGTAGAAGATAGAAAATCCACATCAAGCTATTGTATGTTTACTTGGGGAAATCTTGTAACATGGTGCAGTCAAAAACAAAAGGTGGTTGCAAGAAGCAGTGCAAAAGCAAAATTGAGAGCTCTTGCACACTGAATATTAAAGGACTTTGGCTAAAAAGAGTGTTGGATAAAATAATTCTGTTATTATTTCCCTTATCATATTTATTGTATTTTTCCTTTCAGTTATTATTTGGAGTGTTATTATCTTATCTTTATAGATTCTAATTTGGTGAGATTATGATTAGTAAATAAAATCCCATGATAATAAGGATAATAGGAGAGAGTGTGTAAGATCTCTTGGTATTATATAATCCAAGTCTGTACAGCCTTTTTTATAAAAAATAAGCAACTTTATCTCTCTCCACTGAAATTGCTCATGGTATCAGAGCGGAAAATCTGAGCAGACGAGATGGTCACTTTCGGGACGATAGGGGCGTTCAACACCTCCTCAGGCAGCGTCACGTCTGAGCCAAGTGAGAATGACCCACAAAACTTGTCCAGCGCTAAGCAACCTGGCAGCGCAGAGAATGGGCCGCAGATAGTTATTAGCCACAGATTAAACGGCAATAATTATCTTCAATGGTCCCAAAACATGTTGATGTTCCTTCGCGGCAGAGGCAAGGAGAAGTATGTCACCGGTGAGATTCCCATGCCCAGTCCGACTACTGATGCTTATGCACAATGGGTGGCAGACAACAATCAGATTATGACCTGGTTAGTAAATTCGATGACTTTAGACATCTCTGAGACCTTCCTCCTCTGTTCGACAGCCAAGCAGATATGGGATGGTGCCAAGAGATTCTCTACAATGGAGAATACCGCGGCATTATTCCAAATCAAAAGGATCTTGAGGTCTCTGAAGTAAGGGGAGATGTCCACAACTCTGTATTATAACACCCTCATGAAGTATTGGCAGCAAATAGACATATATGATCCTCAGAATTGGAAGTGCACCGAAGACATGACGCTGTACCATTCCATTGTTGAAAGAGAGCGCATTTATGAATTTCTTCTATGCCTAAATTCTGTTTTTGAAGAGGTGAGAGGAAGGATTATGGGCACACATCCCCTACCTTCGCTAGATGCCACCTTCAACATAGTGAAGTGTGAAGAAAGTAGAAAACTCTTAATCCAAGGGCAGCAAAAAGTTATGCCATCAGAACCAGCACAACCAACCTCTGAAACATCTGCATTTGTAGCAAAGGGGCAAGCTACTAGTGATTTAAAAGGAAAGAAGCAGAGCAAATTTTGTGACCACTGCAATAAGCCTGGTCACACCAGAGAAGTGTGTTGGAAATTACATGGTAAGCCACCCAACTATAAGTCAAAACAAAGGTTCAATTCAAGGGGTCTTAATGCTGCTACTGAAGAAAGAAGTAACTCAGATGACATTGGGTTCAATAGAGAAGTGATTGAAGTCCTCCGAAAGCTGCTGAATAAACATGACCAGATAGGGGCTCATAATGAAAGGGTAATTGGGTCTAGTAATATGGCCAAGACAGGTAAAACACTCATTTCACTTAATATTCAAGTTACAACTCTCAATACCTGGGTTATTGATTCTGGTGCGAATGATCACATGACTGGAAATAAGTCTATGTTTGAAGATTTGCAGCCCTGTCCTTTTATTATATATGTTACTGTGGCCACAGGGCAAGAAGCTAGAGTACGAGGCATTGGTTCAGTATACATAAATGAGTATTTAACACTTAAAAATGTGTTTTATGTACCTGAACTTACAAATAATTTGATATTAGTGTCAAAACTTGTAAAATTCACTGATTATGATGTTAACTTCTCTTCTCGTGGTTGTATTATCCAGGATTTGGGCTTGAAGAAGATGATTGGCAATGTTAGAGAAGTTGATGGGCTCTATTTCATCCGAATGAGTCAGAGAAAGGAGAAGAATGTTGTGTCTTTTCATATTTCAAATAATGATGTTACTCTTTGGCACCTTAGACTAGGACATCCTAGTATTTCCTATTTAAAGCATTTGTTTCCTTAATTTGCAAATAAAAATCATGTTTCTTTTCAATGTGAGCATTGTCAATTATCTAAACAAACCCGTGCAACTTATCCTCCACATGAACATAAACCCACAAATCCATTCACTTTAATACACAGTGATGTTTGGGGACCATCTAGAGTAACAAACTTGAGAGGTACAAAATGGTTTGTAACATTTATCGATGATCACACGCGAATGACTTGGGTGTTTCTTTTGAAAGAAAAGACTAAGGTTGCCCAAACCTTTATGAACTTTCATAAATTTGTTCTGACTCAATTTAGAACCAACATCCAAATCTTTCGTAGTGATAATGGAAAGGAATATATGTGTTCAACTCTCCAAAACTACTTGAAAAATCATGGAATCCATCATCAAACCAGTTGTGTGAACACCCCACAGCAAAATGGTATAGCAGAGAGGAAGAACAGACACCTACTAGAAGTAGCCAGATGCATAATGTTCACTAACAATGTTCCTAGCCAATTTTGGGGGGATGCAATGTTAACGGCTACTCACTTAATCAATAGATTACCTTCCAAAGCCTTAAACTTTGACAACCCAGCCCAGAAATTGCTTGAAACCTTCCCACATACACCTCTGGTCAACACTATTCCATTGAAAATTTTTGGTTGTACTGTTTTTGTACATCATGCCTTCTCAAGAAAATTGGAACCTAGAGCTGTCAAGTGTATTTTTGTTGGCTATTCCTCATCACAAAAAGGGTATAGGTGTTATTCACCTGAGTTAAAAAAATTCTTTGTTTCCATGGATGTCAAGTTCTTTGAAACAGAACCATACTATCCCAAGCCATCCATTTAGGGGGAGAGAGAGGGTAGTGAGGAATGGATACCTTGTGAGGATGACCCAAACCCAAACCCAGTTTTTCCCTCACTGCCTGAGCCTTTACCATCCTACCCAGAACCTATTTCATCAAAAACAACCACTGTAATGCATGAATCAAAACCAGAGAATGCCTCTACCACTCTAGAAACTGAACCAGAACCTCTACAGAACTATAATGACAATGCTGGTGGAAAAGAAAAAGGTGATACAGATCTGGATGTTGCTGGAAAAGAACTATCGAGTGTCAAAATCCTACAGATGTACAAGAGAAAGAAGTATCACAAGGTGCAGCAACCAGAAGCAAATGTGGAAATGGATGTACAGCAAGAAAAACAACAAGAAGAGCCTATCAACTCATCTCTGCAGAGCCAAGAACCTTCTTCAAGGTCAGATCCTGAGGAGTTGGAGTTGGACAAGCCCATTGCACTGAAAAAAGGGGTAAGATCATGCACTAAACATCCTATCAGCCAATATGTCTCTTATGATAAATTATCTGCAAAAATGCAAGCATTTGTTGCTAATATTTCAGCAGAAAAGATTCCCACTGGTTATAAGGAGGCTGTTAAAGATCCAAATTGGAGGAAGGCTATTGGAGAGGAATTAGCAGCCTTGGAGAAAAATAGAACCTGGAAAGTTGTAGATTTGCCTTCAAATAAGGCCACAGTGGGGTGCAAATGGGTATTTACCATCAAATACAATCCTGATGGAAGCATTAACAGGTATAAAGCAAGGTTAGTAGCTAGAGGTTTCACATAAACATATGGTATAGACTATCAAGAGACATTTGCCCCTGTTGCAAAATTTAATACCATTAAAATCCTTTTGTCTTTAGCTTCTAACCTAGATTGGCCTTTGTATCAAATTGATATAAAGAATGCTTTCTTGTATGGTGAACTAGAGGAGGAAGTATATATGGAAGTACCTAAAGGTTTGAGATGTCACAACCAATCAGGTAAGGCTTGCAAGTTACTTAAATCGCTTTATGGGCTTAAGCAATCTCCTAGGGCTTGATTTGAAAAATTCACAAGGGTTGTCTTGAAAATTGGGTATACTCAGTGTCAAACAAACCACACTATGTTTGTAAAGCATACTTCCCAAGGGAAGATATCTATTTTGATTGTATATGTAGATGATATAATCATGACTGGTGATGATGTAGTTGGGATCAAGAAATTGAAGAAGTCATTAATGGCTGAATTTGATGTAAAAGATTTGGATAATCTAAAATATTTCCTTGGAATGGAAGTTGCCAGGTCAACTAAAGGAATCACAGTGTCACA
The DNA here is from genome assembly GCA_026724425.1 of Erythrophleum ivorense. Taxonomy (NCBI): domain Eukaryota; kingdom Viridiplantae; phylum Streptophyta; class Magnoliopsida; order Fabales; family Fabaceae; genus Erythrophleum; species Erythrophleum ivorense. The sequence goes on from JAIUCV010000005.1 coordinate 45,331,511, forward strand.
AAGAAAGTACACTCTTGACTTGTTGCAAGAAACGGGAATGCTAGGTGCAAGACCAGCTGATACTCCCATGGATTCAACTTATAAGCAATCTTTTCTAGAAGAAAGTGATCCTATTGACACTGAACAGTATAAGAAGTTGGTAGGTAAACTCATTTACTTGTCTCATACAAGGCCAGATATATCCTTTCCAGTTAGTGTGGCGAGTCAATTCATGAGTCAACCTAAAAGGACTCACATGGAAGCACTATGTAGGATTCTCAGATACTTAAAAATGACACCTGGAAAGGGAATTTATTTTGAGAAGGGAATAGATAGAGGTGTTGAAATTTTCACAGATGCTGATTGGGCTGGATCAGTAACTGATAGACGCTCCACTACAGGCTATTGCATGTTTGTATGGGGCAATCTTGTATCTTGGAGGAGTAAAAAGCAGTCTGTGGTTGCAAGGAGCAGTGCAGAAGCTGAATATCGTGCACTTGCACATGGAATTTGTGAAGGGATGTGGATTGAAAGAGTTTTGAGAGAGCTGAAAATTCAATTTGCAGGACCTATGAAGGTGTGGTGTGACAATCAAGCTACCATAAGGATTGTGAATAATCCAGTTCATCATGACCGAACGAAACATGTTGAAATAGATCGAAACTTCATTAAGGAGAAGATGGATAATGGGCTTATCAATCTCAGTTATGTTTCTTCCCGACTACAGGTGGCTGACTTGCTTACAAAGTCTCTTCCAAGGATCAAGTTTGAAGAGCTCAACCGCAAGTTGGGAATGATTAACATCTATTCTCCAGCTTGAGTGGGAGTGTTGGATAAAATAATTCTGTTATTATTTCCCTTATCATATTTATTGTATTTTTCCTTTCAGTTATTATTTGGATTGTTATTATCTTATCTTTATAGATTCTGATTTGGTGAGATTATGATTAGTAAATAAAATCCCATGATAATAGGGATAATAGGAGAGAGAGTGTGAGATCTCTTGGTATTATATAATCCAAGTCTGTACAGCTTTTTTTATAAAAAATAAGCGACTTTATCTCTCTCCACCGAAATTGCTCAAAGAGTTTTGGAAGAAATGCGAGTTGTAGCAAATTTTCCAATGAAACTTTACTGTGATAATAAGGCTACTTTGACTATGGCCTTTAATCCAAAACATGAGAGAACCAAACATGTTGAAGGGGATAGACATTTCATTAGGGAAAATATAGAAGAAGGACTCCTATGTCTAACTTACATACCTACTAGTTAGCAAACTACTAATATCCTTACCAAGGGCCTTCCAAGATCAAGTCATGAAAGTTCTGTGAGCAAGTTGAACATGATCAATATCTATGATCCAACTTGAGGTGGAGTATGGTTTGACCGAGATTTAAGAAATACTATTTTTTTTGTTATTATTCTGTAGATATTACTTTTATTAGGAAAGATATTTAGGGAGAGATCTTCGACATTTATGTAGAATTATTGTTTCCTTATTTTTCTCCTAATTTTGTGCCATTTCTTTCTTGGCACCTCTTGTATATATTCAGTTATCATTTGCTGTGAAATAATGGATTCATATTGCTCAAAACCACAATTTTTGATGGGAAATACTCTTTAATTTTATTTATATTGCAATCAATAACTTCACCTCTTGAGAAGTATTACAGAATCATTGAGTATAACTAGTAATGGTGACAAAAGAAATGGGAGAAAGAAAGATAGAAGATGAAGATGATAGCCTAAGCTCCTCTTGGTATTCGAGAGACCAGGTCCTCGACTAAAAACAAACCAAGGAATTCCACATCCTCTCTCCAGCTAGCAATTCTAGTATATTCCTCACACTTGTGCCAAACTCCCCCTTTCTTTTTTCCCTCATGCACTACCTAACAAAGGTAGTTAAGTTAGTAATTTCCTATTTTGACCCTCCTTTGCCATGTCATCCCCTTCTCCATCTTAGGTCTCATTTCTATTCATCCCCTTTCTCTTATTGACTTGTCTCCATCTACCTTGGGCCTTCTTCTCCCGTGTAGTGTAAACCTTGCCCATGACCCCACTAGATCCATTATTCCCCACCCCTGCAAGCCTCGCCTTCTCCTCAAGGTGAAAAGTAAAAAATTGTTCTTTAATTACTTCACTATCCTCCTAAGTGCTATCATAGTCTGGTAGGCCTTCCCATTTAATAAGGAACTGTTACTTTTCGTTAGTCATCATTCATGCTTTCTTGACTTCTTTAGGATACATTTTCATCTCCCTATCCTTAAACAGAGCTTTAGGCAAGTTTACACCTAAACAGAAGGGTGAAGGGCCTTTTTAAGCAACAAAACATGGAATACAGGATGTATTCTTGCTATATCAGGAAGCTCCAATTTGTGAGCCACTATCCCATATTTTTCTACAATCTTATAACATCTATAAAAGCAAGGAACTAACTTTTTGTTCTGTTTCTTGGCTAGGGACCTAGTTTATATGGTTTGAGTCAAAGAAAAACCAAATCACCTACTTCAAACTCTACTTCTCTTCTCTTCTTGTCTACCTGGTCTTTTGTCCTCAGTTATGCCACTCCTAAATGCTTCTTAGGTTTTGTCAACAACATATTCCTTTCTTGTAGCTGCTCATTCACCTCTTCCACCATTGATGGGTCATCTTGCCACTTAAATATGGTAGAAGGGTCTCTACCATACAAAGCCTTGAAAGGTGTCATACTTGAGGATTGATTATAGAAGGTATTAAACCAGTAATCTACCAATAGAAGCATCCTAGCCCACTGTTGTGGTTTGTCCCCAACATAGAACCTCAAATACTGTTCTAGGCTTCAATTCACCACCTTTGTTTGCCCATCTAGATGACAACCTGAGTTATAATTTAAAGTAGTTCCAACCATTGCAAACATCTCTTTCCAAAAATGGTCGATGAAAATTCAATCTCTATTAGACATTACGGTCTTGGGAAACCCATGCACTTCACAACTTCTTCAATGAATACTGCAACCACATCCTTAGCGGTAAAGGGATGAGATAAAGGTATGAAGTGACTATACTTAGTCAAACAATCAACCATTACCATAATCATGTCATGCTTGCGAGTCCCACTCTGAAACTCTTTAATTAGGGACATTGTTTTAGAGGATCCCTTGGGTAACACTAGCTTACCATAGTACAAGAGGCATCCACTTTGAATATTGTACCCACTAGAAGCTCTTGACCCCAACATGATTTGCTACTTGATGGTCATTAATCTGCTATCATTTTTAATTTCCCCCTCCAACTCCTCTTTCATATTGCCAAAAGGATATTGCCCTCATTTTTGTGGTATTATCCCTTCTAGACAGGCATCAACTGCCCTATTCTCCCTTCCAGGTTTGTATTGAATTTTGAACTTATACCCCATTAATTTGGACACCATTTCTTCTTATCTAGGTCAATAATCCTTTACTCAAGCAAGAATTTTAGTGTCTTTTGATTAGTATGTATCACAAAGGGTTAACTTGCTAAATAATGCTGCCACCTTTTCATAGCTAGTACAATTGCCATGAGCTCTTTCTCATAAATTGACCCATGTCTAGCTTTCTTAAAAGCTGTTGGTTGAAATATGCAATAGGCCTCCCCCTTTGTATCAATACAGCACTAACTCCATTACCAGAAGCATTGGCCTTCACTTCAAATGGCAAGGTAAAATTAGGCATAGCAGCACAAGAATTGTTACCGTGGCCACCTTAAGCTATTCAAAAGCTTGCTGGGCTTTTTCCTCCCATTTAAAGGAATCTTTATTCAGGAAGATGGTGAGGGAAAAGCAATTTTCCCAAATTCTTAATGAACTTCCTCAAGTAGTCCGTTAGTCCCAAGAATCCTCTTAAAGCATTGCAAACTCTCAGGTGTTGGCCAGCTCACCATGGCCTCAATTTTTGAAGAATCAGCTTGTATTCCTTCATGGGATATCATATGGCCCAAATATTCACACTTTTGCTATCCAAATACACACTTTTTTCAAGTTTATCACTAGCTAGTTCTTTGTAATACTTCCAAAGCACTTTTTAAATGTTCACATGAGAGTCCTTGTCTTCACAACATATTAGGATATCATCAAAGAAAACTAAAATGAATTTTTTTATATGTTCCTTACAAACATTGTTCATGAGATTGGAAGGTGCACGAGGCATTGGTTAGCCTAAAAGGCGTAATCAAGAACTCGTAGTAGCCATCATGAGTTCTAAAAGTCGTCTTTACTTCATCTCCAACCTTGATGCGTATTTGGTGGTATCCAAACTTGAGGTCTAGCTTTGTAAATAGTAAAGCTTCTCCTTAATTCATCTAGGAATTCATCGATAACTGAGATGAGATACTTGTCAGGTATAGTTATCTTGTTCAAAGACCTATAATCTACACGAAACTTCTAAATTCCATCTTCTTTTCTTGACCAGCAGTACAAGGCTCAAATATGGATTGGTACTAGGTTGAATGATTCCTGCTTCAAGCGTTTCTTTAACCAATGTCTCGATCTCAACTTTCTATGCATGCCTATAGTGATAGGGTCTAATGTTTGGGGGCTCTTCACCTATTTTTATGGGAATGGAATGATCCTTGGATCTATGAGGAGGCAACCCAATCATTGGCTAGCAAACTATGGGAAATTCCTTCAATAGTTTTTGTATACTTATATGTTTCTCTGGATGTCCAACTTTGGCCTCAACAGTGACAGCTCCTAACTCCAATAAGAATCCCTCTCCTCTAGCTTTTAAGGAATTATAAATGCCCTTAAGTGAAGTACTGATTTGTGTAGGGGGGTCTCCTCTTAAACAGATCCATTTGCTCTCCACCTTAATTTTCATATATGACTGACCCCAATTCACCTTTATCTCCCCTAAGGATTCAAGCCAAGCTATCCTTAAAACCAAATCCACATTGCCCATATTGAAAGGGTAAAAAAGTTTGGACTATATTAAGGCCTTTTAATTCCTGTTTTACCTCATTACACTCCCCTCTTGTCACAATCTTCCTTCCATCTCCCAACATTATGGAGTATCCTTTGGAATCTTGGATTGGTATCCCCAACTTCTCCACCAATCTAGATGATATGAAATTGTGGGTGGCCTCATTGCCTATCAACACCAGAACATCCTCTCCTTATGCCTTACCCATTAGCTTCATGGTCTTATGACCTGTCAATCCCACCAAGGAGGTCAATGAGAGTTCCATGGATGCCAACACTTTCTCAATTTCCACCTTAGCTGTAACCTCCAATTCTTGCTCTTCCAAATCTGTTTCCTCCTCCTCCTCAGTCAAAATCATTATTTGAAACTGCATGTTCTTGCATTTATGATTTGGGCTGAATTTCTCCTCACATTTAAAGCACAGGCCTAGCTCTCTCCTCCTATTGATTTTAGCTTCTGTTAGATTTCTTCTTGATGCTATTGCTGCCACTACTGGTAGCAGTGGTTATAGGTATTGTTACTTTACTACCAGTAGCCTTGGAATCGCTTCCTCCCTTATTTTCAAGATTTTTACTCACCCAACCACTACATATACTCTTGGGTGCTTCCAAAGGGCTCAAAAATTTGGGTAAGCTAGGTTTAAATCCTCCCCACCTAGTACCCAACCTAGATTTCAGTCCTCTCAATTTCCTTTCCTCTGATGCCTTTCATAATACTAGATTTCTGCCTTCTGCCTGATAAGCGTAATCCATAAGCTGCTTAAGTGACCTTGGCTGCATTAACCTCACTGCAGCTCTAATCTCTTCTATCAATCCATCTTTAAAGGCCCCCATGAGTACTTCATCAAGTACATTCACCAACAAGGCAGAGAATAGCTCAAACTTCTTTCTAAAATCCTCCATTGAGCTCTCTTGTTTTAATCCCATCAACCTCTCATAATTGTCTCTAAGTTGATGGCAATGGAACCTATCCAGCAACTCCTTCTTAAACTCCCTCCAGCTGTGAATGGGTGACCTCATCTCTAGCCACAAGAACCAATTCAGGCCCTTCCCTTCCATACTCATAGCCACAATATCCATCTTTTTAGCCTCTGAAATCCCATTCACCAAAAAATAGCATTCCACTTTGAAGAGTCATCCAATAAAGTCTTCCCTTGAAAACAAGGGAAGCTCAAGTCTACAATTTTTTCCCATCTCCTTATTGACAACATTATCAATAGTTTCTCCCCCTATGTTCCTGTTTACAGTGCCTATCAGCACATTCAGACCCCGATCCCCCCTTGGGCTGACATTTTCCGTGCCTATCAGCACGTTCTACACTTCGCCACCACTGACACGTCCTTTTACTTGCAAGTCAAAGGCTGCCCGAAAATCCCCTAGCTGTTCTCTTAACTCCATTACTGCAAGTTTCACTGCCGATAGCTCATCTGTCATTTGTCTCTAGCTATTCTGTAACTCTCCCACATTCCTCTCTAGAGCGTCGACTCGCCCTTCCATTCTGGTATTGACCATACCCAGTTGTCACTGGCTCTGATACCAAATGATGGGATTGACTTTCTGATTTTATTTATATTGCAATCAATAACTTTACCTCTTGAGAACAAAAGGAAATATTACAAAATCAGTGAGTATAACCAATAATGGTGACAAAAGAAATGGAGGAAAGAAAGATGAAAGATGAAGATGATAGCCTAAGCTCCTCCTAGTATTCCAGAGACCAGGTCCTCTCCTAAAAACAAACCAAGGAATTCCACATCTCTCCAGCTAGCCACTCCAGTATATTCCTCATACCATGCCAACCTCCACCTATTTCGTTTCTCTCATACACTACCTAACAAAGGTAGATACACTAGTAATTTCCTATTTTGACCATTCTCTACCACGTTATACCCCTCTTTGTCTTAGGCCTCATTTCTATTCATCCCCCTTCTCTTATAGACTCATCCCCATCTACCTTGGGCCTCCTTTCCCCCTCTAGTGTAAATCTTGCCCACAATCCCACTGCGTCCATCAATTTCCTTCCAAGATTGAACAAGAAAAAAATACTTAAGATCGTGAAGCAATATAGGAAGTTGTCAAAGAAGACCGAAAGATGTCATAATAGTGGAATCCCTAGATTACCCCTCTGATATCGATGCTAATTGTAACATTGTCATGGTAGATTTTGAAGAGTATTTGGAAGTAAATTTAGAATGTGAAAAGCATTCAAAAGAAAAATTAACATGAGGAAAAGATGAAAACATTCATCTTGAAAGTATTGAAGATGTTGTTTTAACAGATGATGAGATTGGGGAAGTTAAACCCCAAGTGGCAGAAGTTCAACCTCAGGTTATACGAACTAAAGTGTTATGCCATGACAAATTTGTCATCGATGTAGAACAGTAGAGGGAAAGCGGGAGAGGAAGAAGGAAGAGGGAGGAAGGAATGGAGGAGGGAAAAAACAGAGAATAAAACTGACAATGTATTTCAAATAGTCAGAAAACTGACATACAATTAGTGAGAGGGCTACTTATAAGGAGCCATAGTAAGAAAATAAAATAAATAAAAATCAGTAAATACGTAAACTAAAAATGGAAAATAAATAAAGTTTCAAAATGCACTAAATAAATATCTAGAATTTCCTACACCTAGAGTAAGTTTTCAATATCCCATCAGTTATTCTAGATAAGTTGGTGAATCCAAAGTTGCTTTTGTTATCCTTTTTTCCATCAGTGCATGTTGTCCTACCTATGGCTCCAGCAGGACTCTTCTATTGCTTCCACACCTCAAAACTTGAAGTCGAGTTTTCTCCAACCAAGGGAGATTGATGAAGAATGGGGAAAGAATATTTGAAGTGATATGGTCAATGATAGGGTAATTTCTGTAAATCAAGAATTAAACCATCAATTAAGACTGAAATTAGGAAGACCTTTATTACTATTTCCTTTACTATTTAAAGCATGTGTTTTAGTTTTCTTTATAAACATTTAGTTTTAGACTTTTCATTCAGCTTAGCAAGGGAATAAAATATCAGCATCTGTTTGCTCCATCTTTCTTCCTCTTTCTCCCTCTCCTTCTTGTTCTTCCTCTCTCTGTCTCTCTGTCTCTGTCTCTGTCTCTCTCTCTCTCTCTCTCTCTCTCTCTATATATATATATATATCTTATCTCCCCATTTCTCCCTCTCCCTCCCTTTTTCTTCTACTGGTCCTACATCAGTTTTATCTGTAACAAGCTGCAACCTTTGTAAGTTTCAACTTGATGAGGAGTGTTAAGAGATATTAGGGGTTTTGGGAAATCTTTCAAATTAAGAAGAGTCACCGACAGTGCACCTAAAATAAAGAGTAGAAGTGTCTTTGGGTGGTCATAATAATAGCATAAATAAAAATTGGGAGGTCAGTATCACGTACTCCATAATTGAGTCTTTTAATTTTTTTTTTTTTTTTGGACTTTCTTTTTCTCCCTAATTGCTCAATAGTTTACACTAACAAACAACCTCCTCAATATTGATGCGAAAGTCCTGGTATTGATAATGGATCATTTAATTTATTTATATAGTGATCTGTATTGAACAATATGGGGTAAAATGATACATAAAAGGAATGGTCGTTATGCTTCAAGTTTGAAAAAAGTCCAGGGTTGGAACACACCAAGTAGAAGTAGGTACAGTCGCAAGTGGAGATCCTGCATTGGTGAAGTAAGCTGAAAGATCTACATCCAAGTCTCCATACATGTTGACAAATGGATGTCCCTGGATTTCACATCAGATATATACCATCAGAGAGGATATTGTACATGATGTGCTCATATAGACAAGTCTTAGACATAGTCACTTACCATAAGATCCTGAGCCGACAGTCTATCTTTAGGGTCTTTCCGTAAACTAAACAAAGAGAAGATTGACAAAGGAGAATCAGAAACCTCATGAAAAGAAGTCACAATATTCATGACAAGACAGCTGATTGATATTTAAAAAGAAAAAGATGAAAGTTGCCAGCCTTTAATATTATTTTAAAACAGACGAAGACTTGTTCTGTAAAATTATGAAAGGAATCTTACAGGAAATTACAAAGATACAGCTCTAAGGTATGGCATATTTTTTAACCTTTGCTTTTACTGTCCTATTTTTATCTACAGACTTATTCTAAGAAACTGCTGGGCTTTTTAAAAGTGTCTTCTTCTCATTTCTTTTTCTTTTCCCTCTGTTTTCATATTTTTGGTGGGTAAGGGTTCTGGAGACTCTACACAATTTAGTTACTGAATATACTTACCATGCTGAGATAAATGAGCAGAATTCTTGAGAAAATTGATCAGATGGAGCACAGGGAGGAGGTTTATCAACGATGGTCTCAATTAGATCAAAAATACTTTCCCATCTTTCACCTTGATCTGGTGGTGTATATGGAAACTGCCCTGTAGCACACTCGAGCAATATCAGTCCCAAACTCCATATATCACTTTTGTAGTTGTAACCATGCTGGCTTCCATTGATTCTCTCTGGCTGTAATTCAGGCAGAATGGATAAGTTGTCTTCCAGCAAATGTTATACATCTAGGTGGTCAGAGGTACATGATAATTTGATATATATATATATATATATATATATAGGTAAACAATGTACTCACAGACATATAGTTGTATGTGCCAATGAAAGTATTTGCTTGACCAGACGTACTTTGCATTATTACACTCACACCAAAGTCAGTAATCTTTACTTCCCCTCGATGGTTTATCAACAGATTAGAAGGTTTTAAGTCCCTGTGGATAATATGTTTTTCATGGTGAAGATACATTAAACCTTTCAGCACCTACATTGAAAAGAAAATGAAAGGAATCAGGTATTCTTTCGTTTTCAGAAAAGACAACTAAACGTTAAAGACTGAAATATTGAAATGTAACTTCTTACTCCTCACCTGCTTACAGATAGCAGCAAGATATGCCTCTGGAATTGTTTCAACTTTCCTTAGAAGATCTGCTAAAGAACCTCCATCCATGTACTCTAAGATGATTGATATGACACCATTTTCATAGAATGACTGGTAGCAAACAACAACATATGGACATTGAGCTGATTGATTAATTTTCAGCTCTTGTGCTATCTGCCTGCGGATGGACTCCTCAATATTCATTTGGATAACCTAAATTATGGTGAAATATGTACCATAAATAATACAAGAAAGTGAAATCGGTAAAAATCAGAATACTTAGATTATAAACTAAGGGGAACTAGAGTTCAATCTCTGGATTTACAGTAGAAACCAGGGGGGGGGGGTGGGGGGAAGCAATAAACCCTAGGTCTTCTAGGGGCTAGAACCTCCCACAACTTTTCTCCAAATTCTGCTTATCCTTCTCTCTCAGCCCTGAGCCCTTCTTATTTCCATTCTTCTAACAAACTACTCGAATCTCCCTTAAATAGCCTCCACGTGTACCTCTCCCACCTGGATATTTCTCAGGCTGTTATCCAATGTTTTGCCGCCCATTTATCATATTTGGGGATCCCGTCATAACCATATTAAGATGATAGGAAAGTACTTCATAAGTTCAAGCACTTATATTAGTATAATGATATGGAAGCAACTTTCAAACTAATAAATTAGATTGTCAAACTATACAAGCACATAAGAATACAAGTGAAGTTTAAAAATGGTAAAAGCAGGAGGAAGAACAAATATGAGACCTAGTATTCCATTGATGTTTGGCCTCCAAAATCCAGTAAATGCATGCAATGAAGAATGAGAGGAGAAAATAAAAGAAAGAACAAGAAACTTTTTATATCTTCTATGATTTGCGAAAAGGTCAAAATATTCGAGCCTTAAGCCCAACAAATGTCCTCTGACCATAATCTAAGCTGTCCCATCAAATGATTGATTAAATATAAAGTTCGCAGGGAAGAGGTCCACATCTTAATTAATGTGTTCACTGATATTAAGAGGTCCAATGTCCTCCCTTGGAACAAAATAACAATACGAATATTCTCTTTAACTAAACACTACTTCAACTTCTAATAAAACTCTGGGTTCTGACAATTATTTTTTATACAAATAGGATAAAGATGAGACAACATCATTTTCTGAAACTTCTAGAGAATATGCCCTTGACTAACTGTTATTGTATGGTATAAACAAGTAATAAAGTTCACGCTAACTGTATCAGGTTGAAAATATCTGAGTGCTCATTGCAACAATTTCATGGAAGATAGAAATGGCATTGCCTTTGAAATTACGAAATCCAGGTGGACAACACAAGTATGAAAGAGTTAATTAAGTACACAAAACAAAGAGCACAAGATGCAAATTCAAAGGAAGGTATGCAATATGCAGGAAGTATGTATACCTTTAGTGCAAAAAACTGATTAGTCCATTTGTGTTGCACCAGTTGCACTACCCCACCATTTCCCTTGCCAACCACTTTGATTATGTCTATGTCTTCCAAACTTAACTGGTCGTCTAGTGGTCTGATAGGGGGTGCCTGACAGACATTAAACCCATAATTAACAAATAGTCAGAATTCAGCCAGCATGTATATCTGTTTCTAAAATTTTTTGACTAAATAAAACTAAATATAGGAAATTTTCAACTTAAGAGATTAAATTGGTGCATTCTATCTATTTTGCCATGAAGGGCAGATTAATTAATTAGGAACTAATCTAAACTGTTGAAAGAATGATAGTATCATCCATTAGTTCAGACCATTTAGAAGAGTTTTGGCAGAATAGAATGGCCCAATACTTGCACTCAGCCATTCTTTGCAGCCCCTCCCTACCCACAAAAATAGAAAAGTGAAATACAGAAGGGAGGGAAAGGAAAGAATGGTTTTGAAAGCAATGAAGCATAGACACTTAAAGAAACCGTCTCCATGTCTAACACACATTGGATACTAATAGAGACTAAGGTAGTATGGGAATAATATGGAATGCTCAATAAAGTATTTCAGTAAAGTAGTTCTCTCACCTCAATAGCTAGTTTTTAGGGGAGGTTTTCCACCTTACTCAAGTGCCCATCAATTGGTATCAAAGCGGTGCCGTAAAGCATAGCTATTGGGACATCAGCTTTCAAAAGGCAACCAATTGATAGAGACAAAGGTAGTATAGGATGCCAAAATTCCACATTAAATAGTGTAGAATGCTCAATGGAGTACTTGAGTAGGATAATTCTCCCACCTCAAAACTAGCTTTTGGGAGTAGGTTCACACCTTATGCAGATGCCCATCAGATTCTCATTTTAAAACTTTAAATTACATATGAATACTTAAGATGTTGCATCGTTGTGTTCATGTCAATATCATGTCCCATGTGAAGGTCCATACTTTCTATGGTCTAAGTGTTGGAATAGCAATGACACAGACACAGGCAATTTTATCCACCAAGTGTCACATCTAAAATTCACCCAAAAATATTCGTTTTCTTAAATGGCAATGACATAAAAGTAAAAAACTAGATTGCGGAGTTGTTGGACACCTAAGCAAAGAAGGAAATCCTCCTCCAAGAGCTAGCCATTAAAGAGAAAAAACTACCTACTTAAATACCCAATTGAGCATCTCATACTATTCAATATGAAATTTTGGCATCTCATACTATCTTGATGTCCATCAATTGGCCACCTTTGGAAAGTCGATGTCCTGACAGCTACACTCATGATACTTCACTCAACCTTTTACCAATTAGAATCCTCTGCCAATTAGAACCCTTTACAAGTATCCTTTTCAGTACCCGTCAACAACCAACCCTAATACCAATTGTTGGGCATCTAAGTAAGGTGAAGAATTTTTTTCCAAAAGCTAACTATTGAGGTGAAAGAACCATCCCACTTAAATACTTTATTGAACATCTCGTACTACTTAACTTGAGACTCTTGATATTCCATACTACCGTAGCCTCTATTAGGAGCTCAATCTTTATGCTATAAGCTTGCATCTTGCAGCTTATTCTCCAGTTGATTTAAGACAAAAACGCAGATAAGAGTTGAAATACAATCAGGCATTAAATTCCTTGACATTTCTGATCCAAAACAGTTGCAATAGCTGGGGAGACAAAGCTAAATCTTCCTTTCCCAACCCAATTCAAATTAAATAATCAACACTGATGACAAATAAAGGGAAAAAATAAATAATCCATAAGATAAACTTTGATTTTGTCTTTTAACAAATATTTCTCCATTTGGGTTTTGCAGGGATCAAAATTAAGAAAACATAGAAAATTCAGGAATCCCTTTTTATCATAGACATTGACATTAGATCCAATCATCCAAATGATCAAATGCAGCCAAAGAAACATTGTGCAATTCGATTGGATATGCACGAAAAAAATAAAAGGAAAAGAACAGAATTGAAAAATATATGTTACAGCTTCGACTTCACTCTCAGAGACAATTCGAACTCCGTCCCTATTGACAAGCAGATCCCCATCTTTAAACGTCCCGCTTTCAGTCCTACCATATATTCAGATACCCACGATTCGAATTAGCCAAAGCCAACTATATACAACCGCATTCATTCATATAGGTAAATTTTCAGGAAGAAAAGACTTACAGAAACTTGGCGAAAGAAACCTGATCTGATGCAGGAACATTGAGTTTGAGATTGAGGCCCAAGCTTCCTTTCTTCATGATGATGGGTTTCTGATTGAACGAATTATGTCTTCAGCTATTGTAGGGAGTCACTCTCTTTTGTGAGGAAGAAAATCTTCCCAGTAAAATTATATATCGAAATAATTCAATTAATAATTATTTATGACTAGTCTTTGGGTTGAAAAAAAAAAAGAGAAAACTTTCTTGTTTTAAGTGTTATGAGATTCCAAGATTGTGGTGCTAAAATTTAAATTATGATATTGTGATTGGATGGCAAAGAGCAGTCACAATTGACGAACTAAATAGAGAAGCTTTGAAGATGGAGTTTTTGTTGACTTTTCAGACTTCTCGCCCATTTACCCGCGCCCTTGACTCCATTATTTGATTCTTTTTTTCTTAAAAACAAAATTACAGTTTACCCTCATTTCGTCAAAAATTAGTTTGTCCCCTTTGTTTTTTTTTTAAGTGAAAGTTTGTTTGAATTAAAGTGTGTTATAATATATAATATTTAAAACAATATCTATTTTATTTTCGTTTTGAATAATTTCCCAATGTTCTAAGGTTATTACTGAACTTAAATAAACAATTTTAATTTTAAAATATCAATTTAATTATAATAATAATTTTAAAAAATTATAAAATTATTCATGATATAAATAAATATACTTTTAACATGCTCGTTGATGGTCTCTAGCAATAGTAATCATGATGTGAATGTGTAAAGTTTTTATATGTTATCAATATTCTTATTTATAAGAACTAACAACATGTTTAGTATGTAAAATAAAGAAAAAAATATAAAAAATGTATATATGATTTTATGAATAAAAATTGTTTATATGTTTACTAAAATAATAAATGTCATTAAATAATGATAACTAATAATTATTAAAAGTATAATAAACATTACATAAAAAGAAACTCTCTACATTTCATACAATCAATGGCCTTATATCAAATCTAAATCCAACATAGATGAAAGCAAGGGAATATGTATGTTGACTTTCATTATCTTGATAATCTGGAAGTCAATTATGATCTTCATTTGGCTACTTACACTAATCCTCTCATGGGAGGAACTCCTCAACTCACTCATATGATAGGGATTATTTTACCCCGAGTTAGTTGCTTATAGTTTGGTTTCTTTGCTTAGGCTTTTGACTTTTATTTTACCAAAATAAATTTAAACACTTTCGACAATAAAATGGTTTATTATTTTATTTTTTATATAATTATTTTTATTAATTTTAAGACAAAAAATATCATAAAGTGACTGAACACAGTAAAATTGAATAAAACACTTTAAATTATATGGATAAATTATAATTTTTTCATCTTTCTTATGTTGAACTTGGGAATTTTATATTACTAAAGAATTTACTATTATTCATACATATTATACGGAAAAGAATATTATTATATATAGTTTTATTTTTATTTTTAATAAATATCTAACTCTATTATATGGAGAAAAATCATTATAAATGTTTTTGTTAATTTATAATCTGATTAACTGCTAATTATTTATAGCTTCCAAAGTTCCTTTGCCGTAGTACTTCATGGGAAACACTAAACAACAATTATTGACATTTTTCTTTTGCATAAATTTTGCGATGACCGCTGTGTACAATGTTCCTCTATGAAAGAACAACGATTGATATCACATGTGACCTTCTCATCAATTTTTTTCTCCAGCCACTGTTTCTTAGAAGACCTTTTTCTTTTCATGCCGCAATTTATTTATTTAACAATTAATAATAATTTATAGAAAATTATTATTGTATCCGTACATTTCATATTCCTTACCACCTTTCCCCCTTTTACAGTTACTTTAATTTTTGGATTCTTTAGAAAGACAAGACATTAGCTTTATTTATGTTGTTCTAAAGTTGTCTTAGCCTATAATTTTGATAATAATAAAAATTAAAATTTATTTATATAAAAATCTATTTTATATTGACCACTTTTTAATTTTTTATAAACAAAAATATTAATGAGTATACAACAAAATTTTTATCTCTCTTAATCAAGTAAAATGAAAACTTGATATAATTGTTTCATTCTTCTTGCCTCTTTCTCTTCTACAATTATTTCTTTTATAAAAAAAAGTGATAATCTTTCTCGAACCCATAAAATAAATATTTAATAATATTTATAAAGATTAGATAAAATGGGTTACTTAAGAAAAGGTCTTTATATTAACAATTATTATTAAAGAGAAAGATTATAAATATTGAAGATACATTACTTCTATTTCAACCAAAAAAATACTACTTCATCGTTCTATTTCTAAAGGCTAAAAGTTATTAAAACTTTATAAAAACATGGATGACTTAAATGCAATTAACATAATTTGAAAATCAATTTTATGCATTATGTGAAAAGAAAACAGTTATATCTCTAGAAAATATTATGAATTATTGGTATATAGGCTTTTAAGAAATATTTACTGAGTTTAGTGAAACCATTGTGTAGAGGGTAAATTGTTATTATCTATTACACCTATAACTCTCTAATTAAGAAAAGTGAGTTAAGGGTGAGTTGTAAAAAATTTTGTATAAATTTAAGGTAAGCTTCTAAATCTTGTATCATTGGTGAGCACATGAAACTTTAATTATTCAAATTGATTAAAGGAAAATCCCTTAAGTTTTAAGATAATTGGATATAAGTTTGAAAGGTTGAACAAGGATAAAATTGATTGTATCTTTTTCTCTCTCTCTTTTCTTTTATTTACTATATATTTTGCTTCCTCCACCTTAAAGGATTCTCCACCTGCATATACAAGCTTGCTCCACTTTCATATAACTTGTTCCATTTATATATAGTAGTTTGCTTATCTGTTTGTATTAGCTTGCTTTACTTGCTTACTATTTGCTTGTTCCATTTACTATTTATATGCTCCATTTACTGTTTGCTCACTCCATTTTATACTTCCTTTATTTTTATATTTACAAAATTTTGTATTATTTAATTTTCTACGTATCACACCTATTTACCCCTTAGATGTAATTATCAATTGGTTTCACTTGTTTTATACTTAATAGCCAAGAGTATCCTATTTGTTATTGTAGAAAATAAATACTTATATTCTTGAGGGACTTTACTTCCAAGAGGGATTCTCAATTGTCAAGCCACCACATTTCACAAGAAAATACTTTTTTCATTTGGAACGACAAAAATATATATATGTTTGTTATACTGACTATCTAGCATGGAAAGTCATTGTAGATGTTCTTAAAATGCCTAAGAAGATGGATCTAATAACTAGAGATAGTGTGGACAAGTTCAAAAACAAATGAACAAAGGATAATATTAAATTAATTCAATGCAATGATCAAGCAAGAAACATCTTAATCTATGTTGTCAATGGACCAAAATATGACAAAATATTAAGCTGTAAGACAATAAAAGATATGTAAGAGAAGCTTATTGTCACACATAAAGGAATATCCAAATTTAAAGAAAGTAATTAGAATGCGCTCCTATATAAATATAAACTGTTCCATATGAAAGAAAATGAAAATATCAAAGAAATGTACAACAGGTTTGCCAAACTTGTAGGTGATCTAAAAGCTTTCTATAGAAAATATACTGATCTTGAACTCAACTACAAAATTCTCATATATCTTCCACAAAGATCACAATCCAAGGTAGACTCCATAGAAACTAGAAATCTATCAATAATATCTTATGATGAACTACAAGGTATACTTATTGCATACAAAAAGAATCATCTAAAAAGATATGAGTTAGAGCAGAAAAGAAAATCAATTTTTCTAAAGGCTATTGTTATTAAGGAAGCCTTTACTGAAGAAAATGATGAAAACCTGGATGTTCAAGACATAGCCTTCTTCTCAAAAAGACTAGACAAATATGTCACAAGGAAGAATGAATTCTAGAAGAATAAAGGGAAAGCTACAATCATATGTTATGAATGTGGAAAAAGTAACCACATTAGATAAGAATGTCCACATATGAAGAAGAAATCTATCAAATCTTATGGAAAGAAAAAGGCCATGGTAGCATGAAGTAACGATGATGAAGATGAGGAAGATTTGGAGTAAGAAATTGTAAATATGTATTTTATAGCACTAGAAGATAGTAAGGTACAAAATAAAAACTCTCTATTATATGTTGGACTTTATAAAACTTTTAGTGAGCTTCTTATGGACTTTAGAATCTATTTTCAAAATATGATGATTAACTCCAAGTAAATTCTAAAATTGAAAAGAAATTTCATATTCTTGAAACTAGATTAAAGTTGGCTCTTGCAAAAAACAGAGACCTAAACTAACAAGTTGCTACCTTAACAAGAGATTTAGTAAATTTTGTAAAAGGAAAAGAAAATCTAAATATACTGTTAGGTAAACAAAAATATATATTTGATAAATCAGGTATTGGATATAAAGAAAAATAAAATATAAAGCTATTTATTCTCATTAAGTCAGCATCCTTTACTTCTTTTTATTCTATAATAAGAATAGTCATACATGTTATAAATGTAAATCCAATAAGAAAAATTTAGTTTTAGTTTCAAAAAGAACTATCACACCTAAAACTAATTTGAAAGGATCCAAAAAGATTTTGGTACTTAACAAAAGTAAAAAATTTGCAAGTGTGCCTAAAAGGAAAGATATGAAAACATCAATAGTTTCTAGGCAATGGCTATGGACTAGAGATTTTATCATAGTGTTTATCCTTCGCAGAGATGGGAGATCTATTACTTTTGGTAATGAAGAAAAGGGTAAGATCATTGGTATTGGTAAAGTTAAACTAACTAAAAATTGTTGTTTAAATCATGTTTACCTAATTGTTAGCCTAAAACATAATTTACTTAGTATTAGTTAGCTATGTGATAAAGGTTATAAAGTAATATTTGAATCCATGCATTACACTATTTATAATAATAACAAAACCTTATTTATAAGTCAAAGATTTGAAAATATTTACATTATTACTTTTAAGTAATTTAAGCTTAAAGAGTGTGACATATCTTTCCTTCATTTGTAATGATCCTTGGCCGTGATATCAAAAGCTTAGCCATACCAGTATATATATTATATCTAAACTATCTCATCTTGATCTTGTAAAAGGTCTTCTGAAGTTAGATTTTGAAAAGAATCACTTATGTAATACATGTTAATTGAAAAAACAAATAAGATATTTCTTTAAATCAAAAGAATTTGTTTCCTCCTCGAAGTCACTCTAATTATTACTCATGGATCTCTTTAGTGTCACATAAACTCGAAGTTTTGGTTAAAAAGGATATGCTTTTATTGTTATTGATGACTTCTTTAGATTTACTTGGGTTCTCATTCTTTTTTATAAAAATAAAGCTTTTAAGAACTTTAAGGTCTTTTGTAAAAAAAGTTCAAAAAGAACAAAAATACTTAATTTATAATGTTTGGAGTGATCATTGTGGGAAGTTTGAAAACAAACTGTTTAAGAATTTTTGTGATAAGTAGGGTTTTACTCATAACTTTTTTATACTAAGAACTCCATAACAAAATAGAGTTGTTGAAAGAAAAAATTATATTGTTCAAGATATGGCTAGAATCATATTTATTGGTAATAATCTTCCCAAATACTTTTAGATTAAAGCCATCAATACTGCTTATTATGTCTTGAACCATTGTCTCATTAGACCTATTTTTAAGAAAACTCCTTATGAATTCTAGAAAGGTAAAAAATCTAATTTTAGTTATTTTTATACTTTTGGCTTTAAATATTTTATTTATAATAATAAAAAATATAACTTAGGAAAATTTAATGTAAGAAGTGATGAAGACATATTTTTAGGATATTTAACATCTAGCAAAGTATAGAGAATATATAATAAGAGAACCATGATTATAAAAAGAGTATATGCATATGACATTTGATGAAACTAATCCTACTTTGAGAAATATAATGAATACAGATAAGGACAAAAATATTTCAAGAGTAAATCATTCAAGAAATTAGTAGCGAAGTTTAAATATATTAGATAAAAAAAAGAACTAAACTCAAAAAGTAGCTTTAGCCACCTTAGAATTGCTGACAAAAGTTGAAGGAAACTCCATCCTTCTAGTAGAAATGAACTCCAAATTTGGAGTAAGAAGCATACTTCAAGAGAAAGCCTACTCTAACATTTTGAGGAAAGTACTAGTAAGGGTATAGATCCTCAAATTAACTAACATAAGGAAGCTGAACTAGCAACTAATGTTTAAAGACCAAATGCACAAGAAGTTACACCAAGAGATATCAAATTGCTAAGAGAATAAAGACACTCTTCCACTTATCCATTATAGTATATCATAGGAGATCCAAATGAAATATTACATACTAGATCCTTATTCAAAAATCGTAGCAATAACCTTACACTTTTGTCCCAAATTAGGCGTAAATTAGTTAACAAAGCAATGGTTGATGATAATTGGATTATAGCCATGTAAGAAGAACTACATCAATTTGACAAAAATG
Source organism: Erythrophleum ivorense (assembly GCA_026724425.1). Lineage (NCBI taxonomy): Eukaryota > Viridiplantae > Streptophyta > Magnoliopsida > Fabales > Fabaceae > Erythrophleum > Erythrophleum ivorense. The sequence continues at coordinate 45,351,424 of JAIUCV010000005.1, forward strand.
AAGTATGAAATTTAATGGATTATCCAAAAGGTGCCTCTATCATTGGAACAAAATGTGTGTTTCACAACAAGCTAGATGAGAAAAGTAATGTCATCGGAAACTAAGTTAGAATAGTAGCCCAGGATTATACTCAACAAAAAGATATAAAGTTCAATGAAACTTATGCTCCAATTGCTAGACTATAATCTATTAAAATGTTGCTTACTTAAATATCTTTTATAAATTACATGAAATAGATATTAAAATTATTTCATGAATGGATTCATAAATAAAGATATGTACATTAAACAATCTCTTGGTTTTGAGGATGAAAAGTTATTTAACCATGTGTTTAAACTCTTTAAAGCTCTTTGTAATTTGAAGCAAGCTCCTATAATTTGTTATAAAATGTTGAGTACTTTTTTCTTAGAGAATGAGTTTTCAAAAGGAAAACTTGACACTACTCTCTTCATTAAGAAAAATAGAAAAGATTTTTTACTTACGCAAATTTATATAGATGACATAATTTTTTACAATACTAATGAATCTTTATGTAAAGAATTTACTTGAACTTATAATAGGTGAATTTAATATAAGTATAATAGGAAAAATGAATTTTTCTCTTTGACAATAAATCAGGCAAGCAAAGGAAGGAAACTTCATTAATCAAGCCAAATATATTAAGGAACTAATAAATAAATATAGTTTTCAAAATTCTAAACTTATGAGAACTCCAATGTATTCTTCCTCCATTATGGATAAAGACAAGAATAGTAAGGATTTTGAGCAGAAAAAGTGTAGAGGCCTGGTTAGCTCACAACCTTATTTAACTACTAATAGATTAGATATCATGTTTAGTATTTGCAAGTGTGCAATATTTCAAACAAATATTAAAGAATCACACTTCATTACTCTTAAGTGTATTTTTAGATATCTAATGATAATACAAAATTATATCTTATAGTATGCCAAAACTAACTCCTTTGATCTAGTTGGATATGTTGGCACTAACTTTGGAAGAGATAAATTAGATAAAAAAGCACCAATAGTAGCACTACCTTCTTGGAAATGCTTTAATGTTTTGGTTTAACAAGAAGCAAAGTTTTGTGGCTCATTCCACTATTAAAGATGAGTACATGGCAGTTGAAAATTGTTGTACCTAACTTCTATGGATAAAACAGCAACTAAAAGATTATACTCTAAGCTTCAAGCACATTCCTATTTTTTGCAAAAGAACTTAATTTATCATTTTCAAACTAAACACATTGAGATAAAGTATCAATTTATTACATGTTCAATGAAAAGATGTGCATGTAATATATGCATAAACCAAAAATTAGCTTACTGGTATATTTATCAAATCCTTGCTAGAAAATAGGTTTGTCTCTTTCAAAAAGGAATTTTGAATGATTGACAATATATGATATTTTTTGTATGTTCCTTTGTATGGAGTAACTTACCTCTTCCACCTTATTTATTACTCCTTCCAATTTATATTGCTAGTTATTCCACTATTATTTTGCATGTTGTTATAACTTTGTTGAATAAATGTATTTCTTTATTTTTTAAAATGAGTGTGCTATACATTTATATTATTGTGTAACACATGTTTTTAAACTTATTAAACAAAAAATTACCTTTCTAAAATTAATTTTCACATACTCTAAGGTGATTGTCAAAGTTTTAAGTAGTTTTCAAAATGAAACATCTTAAAGTTTAATATTAATGATGGTTACCTTTATTAATGGTTAGCATTAATGACAGTTAGCCTTTTAATGCTTGAACAACAAGTATTTTTAAAACCATTTAATATTATAAACGAGGCGTTATTTCCTTGAACATTTGTTATTTCTCTTTTGCAAAGCTTTTTGCCCTAACTTTAAAGTAGTTTATAGATGAACAAATAAACCAATTCACATTTCATCTTCAAAAATTTCAAAGATAAAAAAGTTTATCCCTATCAAAGGCATTAACAACTTTGAAGAGGAAAACAACAAGCACCAACAAGTATTAAAAAAACTCAGATTAAAGAAGATAGCAAAGTAGAAAAAAGAAGAAATGAAGAAATCTATAGTCTAAAAGAAAGAGAAATATTGGTGAAAAACTAGATTAGACTAAAGAAAGAATATAGAAGCAACTAAGAAAATCCATAGGCATCAGTATTTGAAAAACCCCTTCAAAGAAATCATTAGCAACAATAGAAGGAAAATGGAAGAAAAAGATTAGGGATGAAGAGCCAAACAAAGAAGCTACCAAGCATTTATTCTTAAGTTTTGTTTGTAGGAATATTTGAAAAGTTATCTTATTGATTTTATGCATAAACTTGATACTACTCGTAAATGTGTGAATTTTATGAAATTGGCCCAGTTGAACTGTCTTATTGAAATGAACGTTAAGTCCATTGAAATGGCCTCCTTTCGTAATTGTCAATGAACTTATCTATGATGACTTAGTTCAAGAATTTTATGCAAATTTACATATTATCAAAGAAGGAAAAGCTTTAGGTTTACTGGCTAATGGAAAAACAATGATTGTGGGTGTAAATATGTTAGAAAAGATTTTTGGAGTATCTTTCATAGGAAACCCCAAAATATTTTTTTATTGGATATTCTTAGCCTGTTCATATGCAAGCAATCTATGCTGATACTTTTGAAGCTGTGGTTGAATAGAATGACTTAATAACTATAAGGAAAACTAATACTCAAGCAATTTCTTTTCCTTATCAAGTAGCAGCACACATAATAGGAACTACTATGTTTTATTACATCGAAACTTTAAATGTGCTGTCTGAAAGAGATCTTTCTTAGGTTTACAATCTAATGGCCCAACATAGTATCAATGTATAAAACTAGATGTTAAAGTATATGGAGAAAGTTACTCATGACTTTTCACAAGTTACAAGTCTGCCCTATAGGATACTTCTTAAATTTTCAAAGGTTAAAGAGTAAATTTTGAAGGATATGCCCATCATACAGTTTTTGTGACTTATGATGCTACTATTTTCATACTTATAAAGTATAAACCAATTAATGAGGAATGGTTCATAAACTATAATGTGGAGAAATTCAAGGTTGATCTTGACATTTTTAGTGCCAAGGTTAGAAGATGTCTAACACAAGCTCTTCCATCTCTTACCTCAAAGAAGTTTGTTAGAACTTCCTCTTTTAAATAGAAGAAAATTGTTAAGCCTATTTTAGAAGAACTTATAGAGAAATCTATTAAAATGGAATTTGCTGAGTCTACTCTAAAGAAACAACTAGTTGAAGATTACCTTATGTTAAAACCCGTTGAGGAACCCTTCAATTTTTAAGTCACCACTTCTTCTCCTATGTAGCATGTTAAAGCTTTTTCATCTTTAGAGCCACCTCCACCACCTTTCTTCTCTTCTCAAGTTCATCCTTTAGAATCTTTTATGCCTTTTCCATTTAGTACGGGTTCCTTGTGCAAAAAAAAAAAGAAACCTGAGGTAACTCAAAATTCTAATTTTGAAGAAGATGTGCTCCCTTCACCCATTATCTCTTTATCCTTTCCTCCACCTTCCATTCCTGATTTCCTTCCTTTATCTTTACCTTTTTTACCTATCTCTTCTATTAATCATAACTCTTCTCCTTTATCTATTCCTTTACTAAAACCTCCTTTCTTACCTCCAACTCTAACTAAACCTTTTCTACCTACACCTTCTCTACTTCCAAATTCTCCTCCTGCACTCCCTTATGATTATTACCAAGCTCCTCTTCTCTCATCTTCATCTCCATCTCTTGCCAATATTTAGCCATCTTCTAACAATGAAGTTCTTCAACTTCTTTATACTTTAAACTCCAATGTGTAAGAACTTAAAAACAATTTTGACCACATGGCCATAGACATTGAAACTATATAAAGCATGGTCAGTAGCCATAGGGCTATAAGGCAGTAACTTGACTTTGTTACTACTGAACCACATGACTCTAAGCATGCCTTTCAATAGAGTAAATAAGTGTTGCTATAATGACTTCAAAATATTAACCTTGCTATTCTTTACCTCATTGATCATATGGGACAAGCCTTCTGTCATTTAGATTAACAACTCAGAGATGCACTTTAGTTTCTTGAAAACCTTTTTAAAATTTTTTTGACTAGCCAGTAATGATTGACTACTTTATAGTTTTAGTAACATATCTATGATGATATGAATTTATCTTTACATTAGTTGCTTTTGTTGCCTTCCATTAGCTGTTATGTGCTCTTGTACTCTTTTATCCTTTTGTTATTGACAAAAAAAAAATGAGAATAATTTATGTACAAAATTCGATTATGGGTTCTACATGCTCCACTGAATCTTTTTGTACCTTACTTATTTTGGTCTTTGTGCTTTGTACTCTTAAGCAATTTTTTATGACATAAATATTCAAGGATAACATATATAGCCTTTTACATGAATTTTAAGTTTGCATTGTTATAGTTTTGTCATCATCAAAATAAGAAGATTATTGGTCCAAGGTTATTTTAGCCCATGACTTTGATAATAACGAAAGTCAAAATTATTCATATAAAAGCCCATTTTGTATTAGCCCATTTTCAATTATTTGTAAATAAAAATATTAATGAATATATGATAAAATCCTTGTCTCTCTTTCTTCTACAATTATTTCTTTTATGAAGAAAATGTGATAATATTTCTCTAACTCATAAAGCAAGCATTTCATAATATTTATGAAGATTAAACAGAATTGGTTGCTTGGGAAGAACTCATTATGATGATAACTGCTACTAAAAAGAAAGCTTGTGAATGTTGGAGACATACATCTTCTATTTCAACCAAAAAGTTATTGCTTTTATCATTCCATCTTTAATGAAAAAAAGTTATTGAAGCTTAATAAATCAATTTTACACATCATGTAAAAAGAGAGTAAATATATCTTTAATAATATTCTGAGTTTCTGATGTATCAAATTTGTAAAAGTATTTACTGAACTTAGTGAAATCTTTATTTAAAGAGTAAATTGTTATTCTATATTACATCTGTAACTCTCTAGTTGAGAGAAGTGAGTTAAGGGTAAATTGCAGAAAATATTATAAAGTTTAAAGCAAGCTTGTAAAACCTGTCTCTTGTAATTTTTCAAATTGATTAAAGGAAATCTCTCAAGTTTTAAGGAAACTGAACATAGGCCTGATAGATTGAACTAAGATAAAATTAATAGTATGTTTCTCTCTCTCTCTCTCTCTCTCTCTCTCTCTTCTTTTATTTACTACAAATTTTGCTTCATCCACTTTTGTAGGATCCTCCACTTGTAGATACAAACTTGCTCTACTTTCATATAGCTCGCTCCATTTGCATATAATAGTTTGCTTCACCTGTCTATATTGGCTCGCTCCACCTGCTTACCATTTACTTGCTCTATTTACTATTTTTTTGCTCCACTTTGTGCTTTCTTCACTTTCATATTCACAAAATTTTGTATTATTTAATTTTCTGCATATTATATCTATTCACCCCTCTAAGTGTGATTATCAATTTATCTATATTTAGTATCTCACATCTTGAATTTTAAAATTTTTTCTTTTTCACTATATCTTTGATTTATTTATTTATTTTATTATCAAAAATATATTTTTTATTTTTTATTTTATCTTAATATCTATAATTGTGCTAAGCATGGTACAGTTTTGAAGAACTTTGATAATTTAGTCATGGCTTTGTATGATATATACATGTTTTGATAAATGCCACATGAAAAGTTTTAAAATACTATTGATTTGTATAATACTAAAGAAAAATTATTTCCTGCATCTTTACATGCACATATTCTTCATATGCCTACAATTTAAAAAGAGAATCATTAAGTAGAAGTATGAAACAATTCCAATTACACAAGTTACATAGACATTTGCAATTTTAACAATGCTATAGATAAACCTTTCTCTTAGCAGCAACATGCAAATATGATAAGTTAGTCATGGATTATCACTTCACATTAAATTGTCTTCATTTGCTACAAATTAATAATTTGCACTTACTATTCTTGCTCTCTTTTTTTTTTTTCTAAGACATGAAGAGCTTACCATTTAGGCAAAACCTAAATTGATTTTGGTGGGTATACCAATCTCAATTTTCGAGTACCCATTTTATCACTTTGGATAATTCTTCTATCTCCATTTAATAGTTATAGGAGCCACTTCATTAACTTTTCTTTTATTAAATGTCTTTCTTAACTACAAAGAGGAAGACGATCACTAGTACTGATAGGGGAGGGATGAAGGAGACCTAAAAGATATTGATTTTGCAACAAAAAGCATAATATCATAAAGTTCTCAATATCATAATATCAAAAAGCATAATATATTTAAATTTCTTTCATTATTGTTTATTTTTTTCCTATACATTCTATGTTTCCCCCTCAAATGGATTTATCACTATTTTTCGCAACAGCTTTCAAGTACCCCCAAAATTAAAAAATTTAGATATAGTGATGACTAACTCTCCACTTACCTACTCCTTCATCTAATTCACATTGATATTGATCAATATTTTTTCATTATCTTTTTGTTCACACATTTTTCAAAATTGCCATAATATTTTTGTGCAAATTATAGGTAGATATCTAATGTGCCCTAAGATGGTTCAATATAAACAATCTTAAAACACAAAAAAACAAAATAGAAGAAATAGAACTAGTAGACTTAAATGATAGGTTTGTACAGCAAAAACAAGAATATCATATTGATTCATCATATTCTAGAACAAGAAAAAAAAAGTGATAAAAATCAAGTATAATTTTGCCACTAAGTTTAGAAAACATAGATAAGATATTTGCAAAAAGAAAGGCAAATCTGATTTTCAAATCACCAAAAATTCCCTTCTTATCAACAATAAGGCGCTCTATAGCCAAGAACAATCCTATTAAAATATAAAAGTGTTTCCTCATTATTTCATAACTTAATGATGACAACTAGATTAGAAACTAGTACTAATGATGATAGACTAATTAGATAATAACAAAACATTTAATTTACTTGTTGTAGTAGCAAAACACCTATTTTACTTGTTCTCCTACAAAAGACTTTAAATGATACATAAGAAAATGCCCCCAAATAATTATTATCTTCATAATTATGGAGAAAACATCTATAAATAATTTCTTATGCAATGATAACTATTTAGATTCCATTTTCTTCATTGCATATGTTCATATTGCTCCACTTAGGCTTAAGCCCCCTTGCATGCGAGCTTGATTTTTAAATGGGCTAAACGCTATTTAAAGTGCATAACAAGGATTGATTAAAATTCTTAACCATAGAATGTGTAATTAGCCCAAAAGTAGGCGATGGTTAGTCTAGGTTAGCCACTTGGTTAGCATGATGCATGTTAATATATGAGGAAACTTCAATCCTACAAAACATGAATACTTAAGCCAAAAGTGTGAGAATGAACATTTCTGTTTATTCAATATCAGGGATTTCTCCAAATTAACTTGCTAAGCTTTTGTGTAGAGCATCTTTTGTTAGTTAATTTATTTTGTGAAAATATTATTGATAAAAATTTAGCTATTCACATTAGCATAACTTATGAAATAGATACCAAGAATCTATGTAAGAAAAATAACTTGAAATTCTATACTTATGATAAATTAATTTATTTATTTTTGTAAAAGATAACTCTTCATATTATATGATTATATATGTTATTACTTATCTTACACACACACACACACACACACACACACACACACACACATACACACACTTACTTTACAACAAAAATTTTATTGGACCTCGGGTCTAGCACAAACTCAATATAACCTGACTTATGTGCATTTTTAATAAGGTGAGACATATGGTAAAATTTTATTAGATGAAACACATTTACCACCTTAATGAGTGAAAAAAAGTAGGACCTAGCATGTATGGATGGCTTGAATGACAACACACATTGAGCCATTTTTGGCTTATGTGATAATTTGGAATGATGATACAAGTGAGAATGAATTTTTTGCCCAAATCTCTACAATCCAAATTTGATTTAGATAATTTATATTTTAATTTTTTAAAATGTCAATTATTTTTAAAAGTTGACAATTGAAATACTATTTTTATTTTACATTTTACTATTTTCAAAATAAAACGTCAAAATCTTAAAAAAAATTAAGTTATCCAAATCCAATATAAACAATCTAAATTAGGTGTATATTTCATTTGTAGATACAAATAAGTCTATTTTAATTATTTTCTTGGGGTTCATATTATTGTCCAAGACGTTTTTACATTAAGAGCCTGTTTGGTTGACAAATTTATTTGTAATATTTATTATATTTTTATAATTATTATTTAACAGTAATTATCTTTTCATTTTACTTTTTCAAAAGTAAAGATATATATATTATTTTTTATTTTATCTATTTATATTATATATATTTTTACATATATAATATTTTGCCAATCAATCGAGTTGAAATAATTTCTAATATATTCTGGCATGTATAATCTGGTAGAGGGAAATGGTTTAAGATAGGAGTTGGAAGCTACGAGTCATTTAAAAAAAAAACTATTATCACAATTTTTATTTCACTGTGCTTATTTTCATAAGTGACACAAGGGTCCTACTGTACTCTTAAAAAAACAAAAAATATAAAATAATGATATATTAAAAAAAACTATTAAAATATTTAGGCGCCGACCAATAATAGGCAGACATCTGAATGTGTTGTCTTTAAACTATTTTTCTTTTTTTGTTTTTAAATAATGCTGACAGAACTCACTCAAGCTCGGATCTCAGAACTCAGAACATTCATTTATGTTTTTCTTTTTAACACACCTAAAATACCATATTGGCCGGCTAAGATTACAGGTATACCCTTGTCCAGGGGAACATAAAACCTCTGGAAATTTTCTTTTGTTTTAAGGTATTCGAACTAAATCAATTTTAAAGTAATTTCTCGTATCAATACAATGTATTTATGATTTTAATTTTAAAATATTTTTGAAAAAAAGTGGAACCGAATTACAGCCATGAACTATGATCACTTTTTATCAATTTAATTAATCTGATAACCTCAAAGAAAATTTGATAAAAAGTGAGCTTTCTTCCTTCTGATTATTGCAATTTATTTCGTAAGCTGAATGTATTTATTATTTCTACATATATGCTCAACGGGTGCGTGCACACTTCCTAATTTATAAATACCTACTTCGTACTACATCATTAAATTTCAAATTTAATTCTTTCGGTGAATTATTATTTAGTTAATTTTATTTAAATTTGGTTCAATCGAGATGTAATCATGTAATGCTTAAAATCATAAAATAGGAAGTTGAAAAGAAATATTCCAATCATCTCTCGTTAATGACTTTTACATGTAATACATGTTTAATGTAATTATAAATAGTAAACAAGTTAATTACACTAGTATATTTTATCTAACTTAATATCAAGGTTGGTTATTTTGGCAGAAAAAGTTATATTTTATTATAATTAATTGGATAAATTATAGTTAACCTTCCATGGTTTGTACAAAATTAGTTTGCTTGGTGTACTTTAAAGTACGCTATTTATGTTTTTGGTAGTACATCAATTTCCTTTTGTTTTGTTTTGTTTTTCTTTTCCATGCACTGTTCTGTTTTTTCTATTTTATCTTGTTGCTCTGTATAAGTACTGTTCTGTGTGGTTCGTCTACTGTAATGAAAGTTTTATGTTTTTCGGGAAAAAACATTTTTGGTAATTTAATTCATTATTATCTATATATTATGTGATATTTTTTATCTTGATTTTATCGTAAATAATAAAAATATTATGAAAATGTTCAACATGAAAGTGAAATACATCAGTAAAAATGTTCATCATTTTTAACATTTAATTCGTTATTTATTATCAATTGATTAAATAATAATAAAATAAAGAATAAATTATATAAAAATTTCTTATATTTTGTTGAAATTATATAAATATGTTTTTTAATCCAATTTTATTTTTTTGACTAAAATATTTTTTATTAAACTAAATGCATTTATTTAAAAAATATATATTTAAATTAATGAAAGAAATTTTAATTAAAAAAATTTAAAAGTAGACTAAAGTATTACATAATTTTTTATTTAAAAAAATTATATATTTTAAAAATAGAAAGATGTCCATATAATTTTAACAAAATTTAATAAATGTATATGTAATTTATTTTAAAAAGATTATAAACGTGTTGAATGATACTCAGTACATTATAAGAGAGTAAACTAATTTTGGTCCAGATAAAAAGAAATTAAACTTTAAGTTGTCCTTCTCTTAATTTTTTTTTTTAAGTTACCCATCTTAACTAACTTTTAACACATATTTTTAATTTTTTTAAATAGAAAAGCAAATAATGTATTTTAACTTTATGCTAAATGCTATCTCATACCCTTTTAAAAAAATTACTTGTTTAGTTCTATTATTTTATACTGTTTTCAAAAAAACATTTTTGAAAATTAGTTTTAAAAAAATAATTTGTTTTTCAAACAAGCTTTAAAAATAGAAAAACTAGAGGGTGATTTCGCAAATAGCAAGAACTATCTCTGTCCCAAAAGACGAGGGAAAACGAATTGCGTAATTGTGTCGTTCGTTTGTATTATGAGTGTGATGTTGGATTTAGAGCCGAAAACGCCACACGCCACACGCCACACGCCACAATTGAGGAGGCCACGAAGGGTGGAACCTTTCATCTTTCTTCCAATGCCCCCCCTAGAGAAACAGAAACAAGTTTAAATAATTTTAAAATATAAATTTTAAAAAAAGACAAGGAGAGAGAAAGACAGAGCAAGTCTTTCTTTAGAGAGAGAGATAGTGGAGAGGAGCACATTCAACTTGATTTCCGTATAAATAAGTCCGTACAATGCTTCCAGTTCTGCTAGAGAGAACCAAAAAGGAATTTTAGAAGATTCCATTCTCGACGATAACTTTGTTTTCTTTTTGTTATCTTTTTCTTCATCTTCACATTTTAACCTCTTCTTCTTCCTTCAAAATTGACGTTCAAACTACGAAGCTAACGGTTTACACTATCCGATCTGACTCGCCGAGTCGCGTTTCCTGTTCGACTCAGTTCTGCCTCGGATGAGTTAGCGGTGAAGATCTATGTGCATTCATCACCATGGTAACTACGGATGAAACCTTAGCTCTTCTGTTTATGTCACGTGGTTGATTCTTCTTTGACTCTTTCAGCTGCTTCGTTGAATCTGTAGGACTTGGAGTTTTTTGTTGTTACATGTGACTTGTTTTTTTTTTTTTTGGGTGGTTGTGGGGGATATAATTGTGTTTCAAAACTAGTTTCTTTTTCTGTAGATTTTTTTTAAATAAAATTTTGAATTTTCCGGGATAAGCATGCGGGTTTTAAGTCTGTTGCAAAATGGTGCCAGTCAATCCCTGCATTGCTCAAAGATCTTGTGCAGTAGAGTTTGGTGGATATGAATAAGTTATAACAAAGATTCCGATGTTTTGGATAGGCAGTGTGCATAATTTGATAGTTTGAAGGCTAAAAACTACGACGAAATTGAATTGGTTATAACAACATAGAACAAACATGAGTGAGAAATTAAAAGAAGAACAAAAGTATTCACGATTTAGCATATTTTCCTACAAATATGCTAATATTTTCCAAGTCCCACTGTAGAACAAATTGGGTGGGAAGTCGGAGGTGGATGTGCATGTTTATCATCTAAAGATCAAGGGTAACTAGATGAATGGGGTAAAGGCTATAACATAATGCATAAATGTTTGGTTAAAGAAGGAGCAGACTAGTGTTGGAGATAAATGAACTGGAAAGCAATATTTGTCTGTTCAATATGTTTGAAGTAAATATCCTGAGCTGCATTATTGAGGGAAGGTTCATTTCCTGCTAATGCTACATTATAGAAAGATTTACATATATTATGTCAGCAAAGTTCTGTATCAACCGGAGAATGATAGTACAAAGTCTATCCTACTCAAGTAAAAGACATTTGATGTACAGTTTTTAATTAAAATTCTGAATAAGCTCGCACAATTTCTTGCTGCTTAACCATCAATGATTGTTAATACTAGGTCAACATAGTATGAGAGTCTCATTTTGTCAGTACGGTAATGATTTTGATGAATGCCAATTTTGGTGCTTGTATTTGCACATCATTGTTGGCAAATTTAAAAGCAAATATATATATTTTTTTGGGTAGAAAAAAGCAAATGACATTAACACTGCTAAATGTTGAAACCCATATATTCATCATCATTTATCCAGATTTATAATTTGATCATCAAGATATAATACCACATTACCCCTCTCATTCTGCCAGACCACAAATGTGACACTATTATGAGCAGAATGCCAGTTTATTTATTTATTTCTTGATCTAACAGTTGTCACTTTATCTATTTTGTTTGTTGATATAAATATTCTTTATGTTTTGTACTTGTCCTTGTCTTAATGTTAATTTGCTCTTGTTATAATGAAAGTTAGATGTGGTGTGCATACTCCTGTAAACTAAAGTTTTTGGCCTGAGGAGCCATTTGTCCCCTAAAGCATATTTTCTTGTGATCATCTCCTCTTGTTACCTTTTAACAATTTTACTTAATAGTATATACGGTTGCATTAGTGTTAGTTACATGCTAGAAGAAAATAGTTAATGTTACCATTTTGTGTATTTCTTGCAGGAATATTAAGCTTATTGTTATATTTTATAGCTTTGAGCAGATGCCATTTTTTTCAACACCTATATATGGAACTTATTTATACCTTAATTTGAATTAATATATCCTTTGTGGATGATACTATGGAATGGCAGCACTGTTTCTGCAAAAATTAAATGTTTACTTTAAATGTTCATTGCATTTGTCTTTGCAGTCTGCACCAGTGAACATCATTGTAGGTTCTCATGTCTGGGTTGAGGATCCAGCGTTAGCATGGATTGCTGGTGAAGTTTTTAAAATCCATGGTGAAGAAGTCCATGTTCACACCACAGATGGGAAAACAGTGAGTCAAACTATCTTAGTTTAATTTTTACTTTTGTCTTGTTAATTTGTTTTTTCTATATTGTATTTGCTTAGTAAAACAACTCTGAGGAACTATATACATTTCTCATAGACAAGGTAATCCTATTAACTTGTGCCTCCGGTGTTTATTTCAAATCTTTTGTTACATAATTTTCAGCCTTATTCATTGATTATTGTCTGCATTCTTTTGTATTTGACCAGTACTTAATGAAGAGTGGCAAGGGGTTCTGATTATGATTTTTAACAGTCTGAAAATCTGGTTGCAGGTTGTCACAAATATCTCAAAGGTTTTTCCCAAGGATAATGAAGCTCCTCCTGGAGGCGTGGATGACATGACAAAACTGTCATATTTGCATGAGCCGGGAGTTCTGCACAATTTGTCTACTAGATATGAACTCAATGAAATCTATGTATGATGTTAAAACATTTTATTATTTCATTCAATACTATATTTGTTTTTAATTAGCAATAGAAGCTTGTAAATAAGTAAATAACAAAGCCATGTTGCTTCTCCAATGTTGTTGCAGACCTATACTGGAAATATCCTGATTGCAATAAACCCATTCCAAAGGTTACCACATCTATATGATACTCATATGATGGAACAATACAAAGGAGCTGCATTTGGAGAGTTGAGTCCCCATGTCTTTGCAGTTGCAGATGTTGCATATAGGTAACTGATAGGGGTCAATGTAATGTGTTCTCTTTATTCTTTTTGTATGGTTTACTTATTTCCCTGGTTATATTTGGTAGGGCGATGATCAATGAGGGAAAAAGCAACTCAATCTTGGTTAGTGGTGAAAGTGGTGCTGGTAAGACGGAGACAACAAAGATGCTCATGCGATATCTTGCATACCTTGGGGGTCGATCTGGAGTAGAAGGGCGGACAGTTGAACAACAAGTTTTAGAAGTATGATGTAGCTGCATTTTTTTTCTTGGTTAGCCCATATTTGTTTGTGCATCTTTTTCCTGATAGAGGGGCCTAGTTTAGTTTCTTTGTATCATTTCATTTAATTGCTTATTTTGCAAAATGTGTAGGATTTTTAAAATGTATGGAAACTTTTCTCTTATAGTGCTTTTGCATTGATTACTTTTCAGTCTAATCCAGTTCTTGAAGCATTTGGGAATGCCAAAACGGTTAGAAACAATAACTCAAGGTGAGTTTTGACATCTGTGAGGGATATCAAAATAAAACTATGTTGATAGCCTAATCAATTTTAACTGTTTTACTTCAGAGATAGAGATCATGTATAGAAGAAAGAACTGTTGCTTCAATGTTGATTACTTACTGAAACTGAAGTCAGTTATATGATAATTGAACTAAGTGGACCATATCAGCTCAATGGTGGCTGATCTGTATTAATTCTTCAAAGTTTGGGTTTTCCTTGCCAGTATCATGCAATAATCACAAAAAATGAGTTATATACATATTTATAGATTTGATATAAGACTTCTTTGTCATGTTTCTACTGATTTTGAGATGCAGTCGGTTTGGTAAATTTGTCGAGATCCAATTTGACATGAATGGGAGGATCTCTGGGGCAGCTATACGAACCTACTTGCTTGAGAGATCTCGTGTCTGCCAAATTTCTGATCCTGAAAGAAATTACCATTGTTTTTACCTCCTTTGTGCTGCACCAGCTGAGGTAATAATAATCTATATTGATATTGAAAGGCACCCTCATATTTTTCAGAGAGATGATCCTGTGTTATTGTACATATAAAACTCTTCCACCAAGAAAACATTGAAACTCTATATTTCGTAGGAAAAAGAGAAGTATAAGCTGGGAAGTCCAAGCTCTTTCCATTACTTAAATCAATCCAACTGCTATGAGCTGGATGGAATAGATGATACACATGAATATCTTGCAACTCGAAGGGCAATGGATGTTGTTGGAATCAGTGAGGAAGAGCAGGTGTTCCTAAGTCCTAATTGATAATGTAATGGAAATAATTGCATGTGAGATTGCTTTAATGATTAATAGCAATATATTTCAGGATGCAATTTTCAGAGTTGTTGCAGCACTTCTGCACCTTGGAAATATTGAATTTGCAAAAGGACAGGAGATTGATTCTTCTGTCATTAAAGATGAGAAGTCTAGATTCCATCTTAACATGACTGCTGAACTTCTTAGGTATGCCCTAAATCAATCCTTTTCTGCATTTCCAGATGCATTATTATATATGGTTTTGTTGATATGCTGCATTTAAAATGCAACATCATTGTAGGTGTGATGCTAAGAGCTTGGAAGATGCACTGATCAAGCGTGTGATGGTAACACCTGAGGAGGTTATTACAAGAACCTTAGATCCTGTTGCAGCTGTTGATAGCAGGGATGCACTAGCCAAAACCATTTATTCACGTCTATTTGATTGGTAATGGACCTGTTGCCTATAGCACTACTGCATTTAATGTTGCATTTGTTCTAAAGATTCTATCTTTGTGGTGGATTCATGTAGACAAAAGAAGGAAGAACAATGGAAAAGAACCAATTACTTAAATGCACTTTATAAAAGGATGCAAACTTTTTGTTGAGGCTATAGCACCATATATTCTAATTTATTTATAGTTATCATCTGTGAATTTGGTTAATCAATTATAAATATTACTTTAGAGAGGATATACTCAATATTATGGTTGAGATGACTTCATAATAACCAGACTGAAACTTTTCATCATTGGCAGTTTGTCAGGAAAAAAAAAATCACATGATTAAATCAATATTGCTTAAGGTTATCCTTTTTTTGGGATCAAGGTTCTGACAAAATCTGATTATTGCTTTCAGGCTTGTGGAGAAGATTAACATTTCAATTGGGCAAGATCCTAATTCAAAATCTATTATTGGAGTTCTAGATATCTATGGGTTTGAAAGTTTTAAGTTCAATAGGTAAGCCATTGAGTTCTTGTGTCATTTATGATTTGGTATACGGCCTTACATCTGGTGAATTTCTTTTTCTATAAGTTTTGAGCAGTTCTGTATCAATTTTACAAATGAGAAGCTGCAACAACACTTCAATCAGGTTTGTTAATGTCTGGGATAATTTCTTATCCATATTCTAAAATTCTTTTTTCCCATGACATATATGGTTTTTCTGATTGAATGATTGCAGCATGTCTTTAAAATGGAACAAGAAGAATACACCAAAGAAGAAATCGATTGGAGTTACATAGAGTTTGTTGATAACCAAGATGTTTTGGATCTAATTGAGAAGGTGTTTTATTGTTGTTTGCTGCATTAATATTTTATATTATCCTAGCCTATCTGGAGTGTGTGATATTTTATTATCAGTAAATGGAACAGAATGTACTTTTTCTGTTTTATAAAAATATATTCTGTGCATATATGTATGTATATCCTTATTTTCTTACACAACAGATCCAAGTAACAATGATGATGTTACTCAATTTATTGCAGAAACCTGGAGGAATAATTGCACTTCTTGATGAAGCCTGGTATGCAGCTGATAGTGATTTCATAGTTAATCTGACAATTCCATTTTTCTTTTTTTGGTTTTTCAAGTTTCATGAATTCTGGATACTTATACCATTTGTTACTTGATTTTACTTCTAGTTTTATACTTGTACACTGTTTCCAATTTATCGTGAGTAGGATATGCAGGGGACTTGTAATCAGGCATTGCTTGATGTTTTTAGTTTGGCTGGGCTCATATTTGCTTTGTTGATTGACACAGTATGTTTCCTAAGTCCACACACGAAACATTTGCTCAGAAGTTGTACCAGACATTTCAAAACAGCAAGCGCTTTATCAAACCTAAACTTTCTCAGACTAGTTTTACCATATCTCATTATGCAGGGGAGGTAGATATATTTGTCCTATTTCATTTGTTTTCATGTTTCTAGTCATGACTCTTTCAACATAACTGGTGCTTGAATAATTTTGTTCATTTTTTTTCGTTTAATTTCTTCTTTCTGCAGGTGACGTATCTGGCTGATATGTTTCTTGACAAAAACAAGGATTATGTGGTTGCAGAACATCAGGATCTGCTAACAGCCTCAAAATGCTCATTTGTAGCAGGCCTATTCCCTCCTTCTCCAGAGGAGTCATCAAAATCATCCAAGTTCTCTTCGATTGGATCTTGCTTTAAGGTATTATTATCATTCTTTTCTAAGCCTATTAAAATGGGAAAGGTAAACTTCTTTTAGCATTGCCAACTTACTTTGGAGAAAGTAAACGCCCTATAGCTCACTTTCCTTAGGATGAAAGAGAGGAACTTGATTTTAAACAGTAATAAAAGATAGAAGGCTTTATTGTTTTAAAAAAAAAAAAAGAGAAGAGGGGGGAAAAAAAGAAGAAAATACAGGAAGGAGGAGAAGATATCCTGTTAAAAAATAATAAAGTTGTTGATGTATTTAAGTAGAAGTCCTAATGGAGTAGGAGTTTATCATTATCTAAAGTCTTAGATTTATTATTGTTTAGGTGTTTTACAGTTATCTTTAGGAGTTTATCTTGTAGTTAAATTCTGTTTTTAGAGTACTGTAATTAAGAGGACAGGAGCTGCCACAGTATGGCAAGTGTGTGTGCAATCCTTCTCGTTCGTCTTAAATCACATGTAAATAAGAACATTGAAGTTGTGGGGGCCCTTCAATATCTATGACTGTGTGACATACACCCATCAGGGGAAAGGGGAAAATAGGGAGAAATTGAGAGAGAATGGAAGAGAGGGATAAGAAAACTCTTATATTTTATTGATTCTCAAAACTGAATGGCTCATTAAGGATAAAACACATGCTTAAAACAAGAAAGGGAATAACAATAGAGATCCTAAAATCAAGCATGTTGAAAACAGGAAGGAAATGACAATAAAGAGAATCCCTAATATTAAATATTGGAATCTCATGATTCTTGGAAGGAATTATATGAGATAATTGCTATTATTGGGCTGAAGTCAAATGCTTTTGTTTCCTTATTTGATTCCTGTTTATGAGGCTTCATTTTTCATTTATGTTTCATGTCTATTTCCTTTTATATTGAGGATAATTGGCTGATATCCTGTGGCCAATATTTCTTTTTATGTTGAGGTTGATTGGCTGAAATTCTATGGGCATTATTTCCTTTTATGTTAAGGTTGATTGGCTGAAATTTTGTGGCCTACTTCCTTTATAAATTGCTGCTACTGTTTTGAAGTAAAACAATGAATTTTAAAGCAAAATCCTTGATCGTATCATAGCCCTTAAGGGCTTAAAATACACCCATGATTTCATGTGAGCCCACCAAGCCAATGTCGCAGATGTTGCATCAGACTCATTTGCCACTACCCAACCAAGCAGTCTTGGTAGTGTGTCTTCTCACTCTATGACTGTCGGAAGTCCACCATTGATGATCACATGTCATTGATTCAATGGAGATAATTATTTTCCATGGCCACAAGGTGCCATAATGTTTGTTTGGGGCCGTGGAAAGTAATAGTATCTGACAGGAGAGGCTGTCCAACCTACTGTCACTGATCCCAAAGTGTGGTTTGCAGAAAACAACATGATCATATCATGGTTAGTCAATTCTATGACAACTGAGATTGGAGAGACCTTTGTGCTAGGTAAGACAATAGGGTAGATATGGGACACTGTGAAGGATTCCTACTTCCTTGTTGAGAACACAGATAAGCTCTGTGATCTTCTTCCTCTTTAAGAAATTCAAATGCCATTGAAATGCTTTTCCGTTCAAATGTACACTGACCAAGAGTCTTGTCAATGTCAAAGAACTGTTTGCTACGATAAGCCCAGCCACAAAAGTCATTGTTATCGAACTTCAGAAATTATATCCTGGAAAACTTCATTAGAAATGCATAATTGCTGGAATGGTTGCTGTTGTAAGACCCAAATTGCTGACAACCATTGACTGGATGATTCTGATCGATGCCACCCCATGTCTATCACTGCCCTTGTTCGTTAGCATTTTGACCACCACATCAGCCATGAGACCCCAGTATGTGATTTTGATTGCTTCATCTCACCTCTCTCAGTGCTGTTTTGATCCAAGTGCTGTTCAACATCATTGATTCAATCCTGTGAACAGGTGTCCTTGGCCATTGTATGCCCAAGAAAGTGCTTTGATACCAGAATGGCATGTGTTGCACCAGAGAGAAGAAAGGAAGTAATGAAATCTCAATTCACTCAACAAAACTCATTGTACAAGCCTTACTCCTATTTACAGAACATAGGAGTTATAAGAACTCATATCAAGTATATTCTAACTACTTGAAACTAACAACTAACTATCTAAGTAATCTCTTCTTTTATTATAATTACAGCTAATGTTACCCATGTAACAAAACCCTTTTTTGGGAAATGTAGTTAGTGAGTTTTGGTCTACATGGAACATTATATTTATAGCACAGTAGTACAAGACAAGGCATTTAAAACTACTATTTACAGCCCCTAATTACAGCTATTATTCAACACATATACAGATAGCACTATGGTCATATCCTAGTCACAATACATAAATTCCAACAAGAAGACTATATTTTCTACTGATATGCACATGCTGAGAAGCCTTGGAAACCTTAACCTCTTGAAATGCAATGCTTGCAGCTGTAAACTGCCACAAATAATACATCCTTTTACCAATGCATTGATTTGTTGATGGTGATGGCACAACTGTATCAACATAAATGTATTTGGTTAATCCAATTTATGTTAGTATTTGGCTTCACTCTGTTTACAGATTTAATAACTATAACCATTATAAAAAGATAAAAAAATTGTGTCTCAATTTGATTGGTCAAGTGTTTCAACCTTATTGTCTTACAATTTTGATTATTCTATCTAAAGTTTCTGGGGCTATGCCTGTTACGTTTTGTGACAAGTGAATGATATACATTTCTGAAAAATGCAGTTACAACTTCAATCTTTGATGGAGACCCTTACTTCAACAGAACCTCACTATATTAGATGTGTGAAGCCAAACAATGTCCTCAAGCCTGCTATTTTTGAAAATGTCAATATAATCCAACAATTACGCTGTGGTGTGAGTATATCATGGTCTTATCCTTTTCTTCATTGGCTTCATTTTATTGGGCAGGATGGAACAATAACTTTGGCCTTCCATTTGGTGATTGTCTTAATGTTATTTGCTTTAGGGTGTTCTTGAGGCAATTAGAATTAGCTGTGCTGGATATCCTACCAGACGGACCTTTTATGAGTTTCTTAATCGATTTGGTGTTCTTGCCCCTGAAGTTCTGGCTGGAAAGTAAGTTTCATTTCTTTTGGTTTGTTTTTATCTGCAACTTGGCAAATGGCTTTGATGTTTTGCATGCAAAACTTAATTGTCTGTTATGTGTGTTCTAGAGCAATAGCTGTACAGATTTATCTCTGGTTGAAATTTCATCTGTACTTGCATTTTATTGCCCTTTACTTGTTAATTGTTTCTACTTGTGCCTTTTCAGTTATGATGAGAAGGTTGCATGTCAAATGATCCTGAATAAAATGGGTTTGAAAGGCTATCAGGTGATCTAGTACTGCTAGCAGCTGACCTGCTATTTGCTTAATAATGACACCCTTAATATGAATAACTATCTGTGGTTTGATTTTAACCAATACATGGTTGGTAATCCACTGTTGAGCACCTGAAGAAAAAATTGTTTGACTGATATGAAAAGAGCATGATTGTGATGTTGAGGCTTCAGGCATTATGATTTGGGAGTACCCACATATTTTAAGAGACTTAGGAAAGCCTGGAAGCCTTTGAAGTGAGCTTTTTCTATGTCCTGTTTACCCCAGGGCTAAGTTGAAAAAGGATCAGATAGAAGCATGAACTTAATTACTGTAATAAAAATGCTCTTCTAATTATGTGATCCATCTCCTTGAAAGTATTAGTTCTGTAATCTCCCCAGGAACTTCTATACATCCTCCATTGGCTCTGGAGTTCAGAAGTTGCATGCAGGAACTCCTAAATTGAAAATTTCTTTATTTGTATGCCTTGAGTATAATCTTTTGCTTCTAGTTTTTCTTTTTTCTTTTTATATTGTAATAAGTGGAATTATATTGGTACCATTTAACTTTGTAAACTCTGAATTCTTACACTATTCATGATGGTTTACCAGATAGGCAAGACAAAGGTTTTCCTAAGAGCTGGTCAGATGGCTGAGTTAGATGCAAGAAGAGCAGAGGTTCTTGGAAGTGCAGCTAGAATTATCCAGAGGCAGATACGTACTCATATTGCACGCAAAGAATTCATTAAATTGCGTCAAGCTGCAATTTATTTGCAATCTAATTTGCGAGGTATCCAGAGATGTCTCTTCAATTGCTTGTTTTGATTTGGTTGCTTTCTTGTTTAGTTGGGAATGAACATTATGTCTATCACTTGTATGAACAAGGTGTTTCTCTTAGTGTATTATGTAACTGTCCATTGGTTAGGTTTGTTATCTTTAGGCACTAATTGCAGATTGTAAAATCTTCTCAGTTCTTTTGTCATTTAAAGCTTCATAAAGAATATTAACTTGATGGTGTGAGTCAATTATTCCAACTCAACATGTTCTATTTGATCTATTAGGAAACCCAATAGGACTCCTGGGATTATGAGGAGTATTCACAAATGGCAGCACTGTGGTTTGTGCTGTCTTGTGGATGCATTGGAGATTGATGGATTTGTAGGTATGCAAGATAAGGGTTTTTGATGTCAAAGGGAAAGTTTTTTGCAGAAATTTGTTAAAAAATTGGCAGCTATAGCAACTTAATTTTCCATAGCTGCTGCTGCTGATGAAATTCTCTAAAATTTGTACCTCAATTCAAATGATGACTTATATTACTAACAGAGAAAGTAATTAAGATGAAGCGAGATTGAGAGTTGATAGCAAGACCCATAAGTCTGTCTACACAGATCATATCAAGAAAGTATGAAGATTTCCCACTACATATGTATTGCATGTTGTACCCAGACTCGCTAGCAACATTGAACAATTATCTAGCTTCTTTGCTCTCTAAGCCTATGCTTCATCAAAACCCTTGGTGGCGTAATGTTCATGCCACTCTTGAATTCATGCTGCATTAAACAGGATGTATTTTTCTCCTCAAGTAGGTTGTGTTCTGTGTTTGGGTTGGCCCACTCTTGAATTCATGCTGCATTAAACAGGATGTATTTTTCTCCTAAAGTAGGTTGTATTCTGCATTTGGATTGGTCTATATCAGCTGCCCATCTTAATCTGATGCTATTGATTGTTGTGATTCTTTAAATTAAATAGGCATATTGGCTCGGAAGCTCTATGAGCAGTTGCGGTGTGAAACAGCTGCTCTGATAGTACAGAAGAACTTCAGAGGATATATTGCTAGGAAATCTTACTTAACAGTACAATCATCTGCAATCACATTACAGACAGGCCTAAGGGCAATGAAGGCTCGCAATGAATATAGATTTATAAAGCAAACAGAGGCTGCAATTCTTATCCAGGTGATCTTTTTTATTATTTTCACAGTTTACAGACTTTTATGTTCCGTTTGGTTCCATGCATCACGAATGTAATCCCTTTATATAGTTTGTGTAATGTCTATTGTACCCTTATACTTCTTATTCTATCTATCAAATCACCTTTTTAAAAGTAGGGATAAAACAGTCATTTCTAATCTCACCTACCCCCACTTACCCACATTTTATATTCCATTCACCATTACATCATCCAACCAAACACACCCTTAGTTGAGAAATTGAGTCCATGTAACTTTTTATTTTACCTTGCCTTAACAGTCTTATCGTTTATTTCTTCAGGCTCATTTACGTCATAGAATTGCATATTCTTGCTATAAAAGATTGCAGAAAGCTGCAATTGTTACTCAGTGTGGTTGGAGGCAAAGGATTGCTAGAAGGGAACTTAGAAAGCTTAAAATGGTTTGGATGATACACTCTCATTGCCATGATGTTTGTGTAGTTTGGTCTACTGAGTCTGGCTTCATAGGGAATTAATTCAGTAAGTAACAATTTGTGTAACTTCCTTCAGGCTGCAAGAGAAACAGGGGCCCTTAAAGAAGCAAAAGACAAACTAGAAAAGCGTGTTGAAGAACTTACATGGCGTTTGCAAATTGAGAAGTGTTTGAAAGTAATTTCATTTTCATATATTTAATCTATCCAATTGTTATCTTAATATCTGATATACTTGTTGCAATTTTTATGGCATAATATATATATATATATATATATATATGATTTACAGGCTGATTTGGAAGAGGAAAAGGCACAAGAAATCACTAAGCTACAACATGCTTTGCATGCAATGCAATTACAAGTAGAAGAAGCAAATGACAGGATCATCAAAGAACATGAGGCAGCATGGAAAGCCATTGAAGATGCACCTCCCATTATTAAAGAGACTCCAGTTATAATTCAAGATACTGAAAAAATTAATTCCTTAATGGCTGAGATCAATAGTTTGAAGGTCAGCAATATTTAACCATTTAGCAAATGCATAATTGATTCATAACATTTCTTCCGATGTTACTTGGAAGTTTCTTATGAAAATATTCTGATAGAAAAAGAAAATGGATAAATTTAACCAGCCAACTATTGATTGATATTACACAATTGCTTTAACTTTGTTTATCATTGGTGCTCTCAATGAGTAAGCATTTTTGGAATTCACACATCTTCCAGAAGATATTGATGTAAGTACAACTCATTCTGCAACTTGATGAGTGCGTTTTAACTAAAATTGAAGTTATCTAAATCCTTTGTAGCTCACATACCTTGGCAATTGGATTAGATGATATTGGACTTAGGTTTCAACCTCTCTCTCCTTGACAAGGAATGAGGAAAGCAGTTAGCTTTACCTGTTTGGGATATGATTTTATGTGTGTACTAAAAGTTTACTAGCAACAAATGTATGAGAAAGTCTTGAATCCGCTGTTTTAAATTTTCTGTGTAACCTCACAGGAATCTCTGCTGTTGGAAAGAGAGACTAGAGAAGAAGCCAAGAAAGCACATGCAGAGGCTGAGGCTAGAAATGCTGAGCTGGTTACAAAAGTTGAAGATTCTGAGCGTAAAGTGAATCAACTCCAGGAGTTGGTTCAGAGGTTAGTAATAAGTTTGTGGGAAAAAATTTGTATTTAATGAGTACTAATTGATTAGTGGTTAAATTCTGTTTACAATTCTACATGAGTTCTGAGAAGCAGGTCCCATCTGGTACTCTTAACTTCCCCCATCCTCTTGTTTATTCTCCTTGAAATGAATTTAAACTTAAGAGATAAATATCAATTCTCAACTTGAATCTAGATGTTTAGTGCTTTGGTTTCTCAAGAGGTCATGTTTCTATAGTAATAATGCTGCTCAATGACCTGACTAGAAGAAAATAGAGAGGAAAAATGAAAGCCACATGATTATCAGATTGCACTTTTTTTTTAACGTCTTGATAGTATGATGATATAATGAATCTATGACAAAACAGCTGCTATATTCATAAAAATAAGTAAAGACAATGAAAAAGAATTGACAATTCCAGGATTCTGATGACACTGTAAATGTCTCCAATTTTTTAATTGACTTGGTGTGATTTGATTTCTCTGATACCTTACATTTCATCCAAGCATTCCTCCTGTTGTAGTTTGTCTTTCAACTACTATAAATTGTCCTCTTGCATATGTACTTTGTATGAGAACTTTTTTCTTTGTGCCTTTGCATTCATGATAATTGATACTCTACCTCTCTCCTTCCCCTCCCTCTCCTCCCATCCTTTTAAAGAAAAAGAAGAAGAAGAAGAAGAACCATCATCCTGTCCTGTCTTAACATATCGTTTAACTTTTTCAAAAGCAAAAATCTTCCATGGTTCAGGTTAGAAGACAAAATTTCCAATGCAGAGTCAGAAAATCAAGTTCTTCGTCAGCAAGCATTGGCTGTATCACCAACAAGTAAAGCTCTGTCTGCAAGACCAAAATCAGTGATTATTCAGGTAAAGGTTAGGACATGAGATCATTACTCGGCATTGTATAATATTAATAGAAGTTTACAGTGAGATTTTGTGTGCAATCTGCAGAGGGCGCCAGAAAATGGGAATGCTCTGAATGGTGAAGTGAAAATTGCACCAGTGAGAGGACATTGTTGCTTTTGATGCTTATATATGAGCAATATATTGAAATGGAAGGTTTTGTTTAATTTGTAACAAACATACCTTCTGTATGTTTTTAGGATATGACTTTTGCCATATCAAATGTACGTGAGCCTGAATCTGAGGGAAAACTACAAAAGTCTCTCAATGAGAGGCAGCTAGTGAGTGGCTAGTTAAATGCACTCAACAATCTTAGTCTATGATACATGCTTTAAATGGTCTTTGCAATTACCGTCTTCCCCTTGCTTCATTCTACTTTTTCCTTACAATCTGATTTTCTGGATCAGGAAAACCAGGACTTGTTGATCAAGTGTGTATCTCAAGATTTGGGATTTTCTGGAGGCAAACCTGTTGCTGCGTGTCTCATATATAAATGCCTTCTTCACTGGAGATCATTTGAAGTCGAAAGAACAAGTGTTTTTGACCATATCATTCAAACAATAGCTTCAGCTGTTGAGGTAACTTGCCCTTCTTGGATTATTTGTTTATCATTTTTGATGCAGTCCTTTGTACATACATCAATTTCAGAAATACTACAAAGATGTTAGTATTAAATAGTGACTTATTCACCATTGAAGGTCCAGGGTAATATTGATGTATTAGCATATTGGTTGTGTAATACATCCACTTTGTTGTTGCTTCTTCAACACACTCTCAAATCAAGTGGAGCAGCTAGCTTAACGCCACAACGGCGAAGAACAGCATCTGCTTCTCTTTTTGGAAGAATGTCTCAGGTATGAAGCATCAGCATATCCTTTCTGAAGCAACTTTTATCAGTTCATTAAAATTTCACTTCCATTTCCTCTGATTTGTCATCCCCTATGATTCTAGGGATTAAGGGCAACTCCACAAGGTGCTGGATTTTCATTTCTAAATGGTCGAGGGCTTGGTAGACTGGATGATTTACGGCAAGTTGAGGCAAAATATCCAGCACTGCTGTTTAAGCAGCAGCTTACAGCTTTCCTTGAAAAAATATATGGAATGATAAGAGACAGCCTAAAAAGGGAGATATCTCCATTACTAGGATTGTGTATCCAGGTAGAGTTTACCAAACTATTTTATCACGAATGCGCTGATAAATCAACAATCAAAATTTTGAATATATATATATATATATATATATATAAAAGGTGTTTAGCAATCAGCAGTCACGTGTACTCATCAGTGAATGTCCTCTGTCATTGTATGTTACTTTTACTATAACTACAATTCAAATTCAGAAAAAGATAAAATTGTTAATTGGATTCCTAAAAATGTAGAGAGAGAAGAGAAACACATATTTAGAAATATGTTAGTAGATTCCTTTGTATTGTGAGGACTCTTCTTCACACTAAATGAGTGGGTAGTACTCTGTGAAGTACACCCGGTACAATAGATACTGAAAGGAATATACAGGGAATATTCATTAAGTGTCTGGCTAACTGATTATAACTATCAGACATGGATGGAGTCTCACATAGGAGAGCTGCGGGTAATTCATGTGGCACTTAAGGGGCGTGGTTCTTCCTCCTTACAAGCTAATTTTAAGAGTGGGTTCCTGCTACTTGCTTATGTCTCTATTAGTTGGTATTGGAGTTGAGACTAACTTCCATGAAACAGGCTACTTGTGGGGGGAGTGACCTGATGTTTGGAACTTGCCGATGTTGGATATTCAGACTGTTGGTGACATGATTCCCTAAGATCCATGGTTTAATGACCTGATTTCATGGATCAAGTCAACTTTGGTTATTTCCTTTCTTGGTTTGTGTATTTAATTTCATCTTAATTGCTTTTTATATATATTTTTTGCCTTGATTTCATGAGGCTCAGTTGTTGACTTATAGCCATGACCTTTATTTAATCTGTCCTTCCATTTGAATAAAATTAGAGAAGAGTTCAGATGCTCTCTCTTATGTTTTCTTCATGGTATCAGAGACTTTGAGCTTGATTTTCTCTTGATGCCTTGAAAGAATTCAGATATTAATGCTCTAATTCTCTTATTATTCAAGTTTGAACCGAGGTATAATATATAGAGAGGGGTGGACAACTTCACACCCTTCAAGAAAGGAAAAAATAGAGAAATAAAGCATAATAGATGACCTAATTAAGGTTTGATTGCAATCACATAAAAAAGGAGATAAAATATTGACCTAACTAACAAAATAAAGGAATGAATAAAAGCATTAAAACCTCAAAATAATCACATGTTAAATGTGAGTTGCAGTAAATAATCACATATTAAATATAATTTCCAACATGCCTAAATACAGTATCAAACTACCTTGAGTGACAATGAAATTGTGCACTGCTCGAGAGAAACGTCATCCCAGCCATCATAAGGGCTGCACGCAGCCCACTCCGTCTTTTTTCAATCCATCACTAGTGCTCATCATTGGCCACAGACTGAATGGGTCTAATTACCTTTAATGGCATCAATCTGTCCAAATGTTTGTTAGTGGGTGAGGCAACAAGAAGTATTTGATTGGTGAAGTTGTCCAGCTTGCAAGAACTGATCTCAAATATAAGAGTTGGCATGTCGAGAACAATCTTGTGATGTCTTGGCTTGTCAATTCAATGACAATTGAGATCAAAGAACTTTACATGTTCTATAAAATTGCCACTGAAATTTGGGAAGCTACTTTTCAAGCTTACTCTACCCAAGAAAGTGCTGGTGAAGCCTATGAGATAGAGTGCCTCATCAATGATTTGAAATAAGGGGAGATGCCCTTGCACCACTATTTCAATCTCCTCACCAAATATTGGTAGTAGCTTGATGAGTTAGAAACTATCACTTGGGAGACAACCACTGTTGCTGCTACATATAGGAAGCTTGTTGAAAAGAAGTGGGTCTATCAATTCTTGATGGGCCTCCACACCAAATTTGATGATGTTCGTGGATGCATTTTGGCCAAAACACCTCTCTTTTCCATCAAGGGGGTGTTCTCGGAAGTTAAGTGAGGAGACCTACAAGAAAGTTGGTACATCCAAGGAGGGCTCTGCTCTTGCCTCAAAAGGTCCAAATTCTCAAGAATCTAAGAATAAATTAAAGAAATAAGGGACTAGGTGGTGTGATCATCGCTGTAAGAGTGGACATACCAAAGATGCTTGCAAGAAACCTTATGGCAAGCCTACCAACTGGAAGTCTTGAAATAAGGGAGATGCTTGAGGCTACATTGTGACTCATGATATTGCTTCCCCTTTAGACTCATCATTATTCAGCCATGAACAACTTGAACTTTTCCAAAAGATTTTTGTGCCACAAAATGCAGCCACCAGTGATAATAATAAGGGTACTGTTGCCACTAGCCACCTTGCCCAATCAGGTAATTTTTCTTTGGCACACAATGCCTAATTGAGCACTTTTGGGTGGTGGATTTAGGAGCCACTGATCATATGACTAGTAATTCCTTTTTATTTGATAGTTTCAGCCCATGCACTAGGTCTATAAATGTAAGAATTGTTGATGGTACTCTACCTACTATTACAGGCCTTGGTATAGTCAAAATTTCAAATGATCTTGTGCTGAAGAATGTACTTTTAGTGCCTAAACTTACCTGCAATTTGCTGTCCATTAGTAAAGTTATTGAGGATAATGCTTGTGTGGTTTACTTCTCTAGTGATGGCTATGTATTTCAAGACTCGAAATCCAAGAGGATGATTGGTAGTGCTAAGGAGGTGGTTGGTCTCTACCTCATGTGTCCTACAACTCATAATAAAGTTGCTCTTCCTACTAGTAGTTCTAATATCCTATTCACAATAGGCTTGGTCATCCTAATTTTCATTACGTGCAAAAGATATACCCAACCATATTTAATAAAAGTTTCAATTCCTTTAAGTGTGATACTTGTCAATTAGCCAAGCACACTTGAAGCACTTATCCTTATCAGACTTATAATCCCTCATTCCCTTTCCAATTGATCCATAGTGATGGTTAGGGGCCATCTAAAGTCCATAAGCTTTCGAGTGTCAATTGGTTTGTTACTTTTATTGTTACCCTTACAAGAATCATGTGGGTTTACTTGATGAGAGACAAATCTAAAGTTACCCTTCCATCAATTTATCAAAACTCAATTCCAAACATCCATAAAAGTTTTGAGAAGTGATAATGGGAGGAAATATATAAATACCCAACTTCACTCTTTCCTGATTGAAAATGGAATTTTCCAACAAACTTTCCCCCAACAAAGTAGGATTACCGAGAGAAAAAATAGCATATTTTAGAAGTTTCCTATTCTCTTATGTTCACCATGAATGTGCCTAAAAAAGTTTTGGGGGAAAAGCTGTTTTAACTTTAGCCTACCTCATAAATAGAATGTCTTCCAAAGCTCTCAATTGTCAAATCCTTGGTGCCACCCTTCTTAAAGTCTATCCTCATACCTCTCTTATTTCTACATTACTTGTGAAAGCTTTTGGCTACACCACTTTTATTCATACCTATACTAGCAATAAACTTGAGCCTAAAGCCACCAAGTGCATGTTTCTTTGGTATTCTACCTCCCAAAGGAGCTGTAAGTGTTATTCTCTACTCTTTACAAACTTTTTGTGTCTATGGATGTTACATTTTTTGAACATCAACCCTACTACATCCATTTTATGGGGAGAGTGTTAAGAAATGGTGTTTTTGCATTCAAGAAAACATGCCCTGTGCACCAGAATATCCCTGTAAATGCACCTTTAATTTTTGAGCCTCAAAACCCTTCTTAATTAAAGAACTTGCAGATGTGCCTAATCACACTTCTAGCATTGAACCCACTACTCAGCAGAAACAACCCATTGTTTACACCAAGAAAAAGAAGGTCTAAGAGGTGGAGATTGAACCACCACCAAAGCAGAATAATTTGTCTATTCCAAGTCCATGTCCAGGTATGAATCCTCATGTAGATGAGAACTTTGATCTTTCTATTGCCGTAAGAAAAGGAATAAGATTTTGCACCATGCATCCCATTGGTCACTTTGTTGCTTATGATAGAATTTTTCCCACATATCAAGCTTTTGTTGCCAATCTATCTAATGAAAAGATACCTTCATATACTCATGAGGCGCTTAAACAAGAAAAATGGAAGAAGGTTGTAAATGAAGAAATGAGCGCTCTTTAAAAGAATGGAACATGGGAATTGCTGGAGTTACCATAAGGGAAAAAACTCATGGCATGCAAATAGATTTTTAACATTAAATATAATTCTGATGGAAGTGTAAACAGATACAAAGCAAGATTTCATAGCAAAAGGCTTTACACAAACTTATGAAATTGATTACAATGAGACTTTTGCTTCAGTGGCTAAATTCCATTCCATAAAGTTCTTATTATCTCCAGCTACTAATTTGGATTGGCATTTACATCAACTTGATGTCCTAAATAGAGACTTAGAGGAGGAAGTATACATGTCTATTCTACCTAGTTTTGAGGACTACAACAATGGTAAAGCTTGCAAACTCCATAAGTCTTTTTATGACCTTAAACAATCTCCTAGAGCATGATTTGAGAAGTTTACTTTGGCTATAAAAATGCAAGGTTATACGTGAGCAATTTAACCATACTATTTTTACTAAGTTCGCTACTAGTGGGAAAATTGCCATCTTGATTGTATATGTAGATGATATCATTGTAATAGGAGATTATGCTAATGGATTGAAAGCTTGAAGAAGGTATTGGCCAAGGAATTTGAATAAAAGACCTTGGTTCGGGTCAAAGAAGGGAATTATGATATTCCAAAGGAAGTATGTTGTTGACCTTTTTAGTGAAACTAGGATGTAAGCCAACAGATACCCCAATAGAGATTGATTATAAACTAAATTTTCCTAAGAAAGCTCTCCTGTTGATAAAAAACTTGTAGGCAAACTCATCTATTTGACTCAATCTAGACCAGATATTAGCTTTTCTGTAAATGTCGTTTGTCAATTCATGAGTAAACCTACTAAGGCTCACCTTGAAACTATTTCCAAGATTCTAAGATATTTTAAAATGACCCCTGGTAAAGGATTCTTCTTCTAAAAAGGCACCAGTCGTGGGGTTGAAATATATTGTGATGCTGATTAGGCAAAATCTATTATTGATAGGAGATCCATTTTTGGCTACAATATCTGTGTGTGGGGGAAATTTGGTTACCTAGAGAAGTAAAGATTAGTCTATAGTTGCCAAAAGTAGTATGAAGGTCGAATGCAGGGCTTTGGCTCAGGGCATTTGAGGGCTTGTAGTTAAAGAGGTTACTCAAGGAAATTAGAATTGATTGTGATCAATCCATGAAGGTGCTATATGACAATTTGGCTGCTCTAAGAATTGCAAAAGAATCCTAGCCAACATGATAGGACCAAACATGTGGAAATATATGGACATTTTATCAAGGAAAAATTGGACTTACGGATGCTTGAACTTAATCATACTCCAACTAAATTGCAAGTTGTTGATGTTCTTACTAGGGCTTTATCTCAGGTTAGGTTTGAAGATCTTGGAGTCAAGCTGGGGATGATCAGCATCTATTCCCCAACTTGAGAGAGAGAGAGTTGGATATTCAGACCTTTGGTCATATGATTTCCTGATATCCGTGGTTTAATAACCAAATTTCCTTGGATCAAGTCAACTTCTATTATTTCCTTTCTTCGTTTGTAAATTTGATTTCATCTTAATAGCTCTTTATGTATTTTTGTTGCCTTGATTTTGCGAGGCTCTAGTGGTTGACCTATAGCCTTTCCCTCTATTTAATCTGTCCTTCCATTTGAATAAAATTAGAGAAGAATTCAGACTCTTTCTCTTTTGTTTTCTTCAGCTTGCCAGCATGAGCCCCCTCAGATTCTAGGAGCTAAAGTGAGCACCTAGAGTGAAACCATGGAGGACATCAGCTTTTTAGGGGCAGTGCTATGGTGGAATCCCTCATCAGGTAGCCATAGGTAATCCATGTAGTACCTAAAGGGCGCGTTTCTTCCCCTTTATAAGCCCTTTTTAAGGGTAGGTTCCCCGTGTCTACTTAAGTTACCATTAGACAAATTTAACATGTGACTCAAAAGGACATGTTAACACTTTCCCTGAGGTAGGAGCATCTAAGAAGCACCGATACGGGTACGCGTATCGGGTACGACACGATACGATACGTGAGATACGACAATTTCTAAAATTTTAGGATACGGGTATGGGAATATATATATATATATATATGTAATTATATATATATATTTAATAATCTAACTCATTAAAAACTAAACACAATATAAATATATATAATTTTTTATTTTCAAGTCAATCCATTATTGGCCTTCATTTATTTGTCTTTGTCCCCATATATAAAATAGGTTTCCTTTGGTGATTCCTATAATGCATGTTTCATCTCCCATGATATATATCTGATGTTCCAAATAACACCCAGCTAGCTCAGGTGAGCGTAAAAATTTTCAAGTAAATCGGTTCCAGTGATCTCGTCAAGAAGGGTAGAATAAAATTTAAGTCTCACAACCAGCATGTTGGTGTATAGAATTTCAAGGCTGTAAGGGCGAAAGAAGAATAAAAAAGCACAGTGACTGAAGCATCTTTTAAAGGGTAAAATCAAGCATTTAAATTAAGAAGACAAACACACTCCTACAGCAAATCCCCAAGACATTATATATTTCAGTCATTTCATGCCATCGGAGAAGACGCACCTGCCACAGGAGAAGACGACGAAGGAACACTGGAACAGACGGCTTCACAGAGGGAGGAGATGAGCAACGCGAGGCGAGACGCAGCAGCAATGGGAAACTTCAGTCTTCAGATCCAGAGAAGAGCGAGGGAGAAGCGTCGGGTTCGACAAAGAAGAAGGGTAGGTTAATGAGGCAGAAAACGGCGTCGTTGTGTTTTAGAGCCATTTCGTAGCCGTTTCGGAAACGTTTCGGTACGGAAAAAACGTTTCGAAACGTATGGCCAAAACAGAAACGTACGGGGTACGTTTGTACCAGTACGGTGCGCGTATCCGTACCGGAAACGTATCCAGTACGGGTACGCCCCCAGAATCGACGTATCGGTGCTTCCTTGAGGAGCATACGTATAGTATACACCAAGCTTCTTACATATGTAGCTAACTTAAGGACTTTTAAGAGAATAGAAACTTCAAATTAGGATTTACTTTTAGCACATTTGTTGAAAAGTAGTGATATGGGAGCATCTTGTAACAGAGACTAGCACTTGGCTATAGAATTAGCCCAAGTCTAGAATATGTTTATTTTGCTCTTTGAAGACTAGAATCAGGCCTGTTTGAACTCATTGTTTAGACAACCAATCCAAGTCCAAAATTGATGAATGAGTAGTCATTGGAAAGATCAATATGTCTACTTTCATATGAGTCAGATTTTATTTTATTTTATTTTGAATTTTGTAAAATGAGTTATGCTATTTTGTTGGCAGACTGTTAGCAGAGTCTAAAGTCAAAGCTATCATTGAATTTGTGTAATAGTTCTTGGAACTTGTAGTAGCTTACTGAGCATGAAATTAGACTATTGGTATTGTCATTTACCATGCTTAGAGGAATATTCCAAGGTTATCTTTTTGTAGTTTTCTCATGAAATGTTCATTGGACTTGAATTTCAATTAATAAAAGAATTTGAAGAGCCTTTTGTGCTTCGTTCTCTAGTTCTTTGTCTCTTTGGTAGATTCCATTGAATGGTGAGTGCAACTATTCATCCATAGTTCTGTTACTTCTGTATCTCTAAGATGGTGGCTTGTCTTGTATCCTTAGACCTTAAGAGTGGTGAACTTCTTAGTTCATTTCAATGTCAGATTATTTCAAGTACTATCTTCCTGTTCCCTTTGTGGATTTCAGTGATTCTTATGTTGATTGTACAGTGCAGATCCTCATGTTTTAGTTCATTTTGGAATTTTGTTGATTAGAGTTTTCTATAGTGAACTCTGATCTTTTTGAATTTGGTGTTGCTTCAGGTCAGAGAATAGCCTTTTCATTTTCCCTCTTTTCTTGTCCTGTATCAAATAAATAATTTAGAACAATTGTTCACATGCTATAACAAATTGCATTGAGAATTGTCATCAATAAACGTTAGAAAGTAGTAAAAGCCCAAAGTGAAACCAATACAACTTGATCCTCAAACATCAAAATGAACTGAGTGACAGAGAGTTTCTGCATTATTATTTGCACACTTAAGGAATGAAGTGCACATCTGTTTACTAAGTTGACAAGAGATACACTTGAAACTAAAGTGGGTAGATGAGGAACCATTTTCTAGAGGTTCAGAAGGCTTGGATGTTCCTAATAGCTGTTATCAAGGTTGAGATGATCAGTAAAAGCACAGGTCAGTGCAGATGTAGGCACGGTAAGACGACAAAGCCCTTATGACTCACCTGCTACTAGTTAGTTTTCCCTAAACTCCATTCTTGTGCAAAGCCTTCAACAAAAGTGACAACAATTAAGAGCACAGGTTAATTAACTGTAGAGATAAGATTAAAAGGACAATTAGGTACATAAAAAACTGGGTCTAAAGACAAGGAAGTTAGGATTGTGGCTAGTCCAATGATCTTAGCAGCGGTTTTAGAACCATTGGCTAAAGTAATAGAAGGAAGAATGGAGAACTAGGAATGTGGAAGAAAAGGTCTTTGTTACCAGCACAATAAATACTCAAAGAAATATATAGGGAATGGACAGGAAATATCTAGCTAGCTAGTTACAATAGCTGTACAATACATTTAACATGTAACTAAAAAGAACATCCTAACAAATTCAAACACACAGGATATATGCTTGCAGTGACTGCTGAAGACTGCCAACTTAAAAAGTAAACTCTTTTCCTTCTTTACATTATAAATCAGAAAGAAATTTATTGATAAAGAACTCTGATTACCTAAGACTTCGTTTTAAGTAATTGTTAAATACTAGGAGGCTTATGTATGCCATCTGCCTAAGCAAGCACTCACGTATGTGGGTCAGCCTATGAAGTAATTGACAAGCGCAATTCCCTGGGTTTGTTGTTATTTTTTAAAAAAACTTCTTTTTGACAACAATTACAGGCTCCAAGGACCTCACGACAAAGTTTAGTAAAAGGACACTCACATGCCAATGCAGTTGCTCAGCAAGCTTTAATTGCCCACTGGCAAGGAATTTTGGACAGCTTAAACAGTTATCTGAAGACAATGAAAGCAAACTACGTGAGTTTGAAGTTTGCATGGAATGTTAGTATTTCCTTTGTTGCCTGAACATGATTTTAATCTTACAAGGTCTGACTTAACAGGTGCCTCCTTTCTTAGTCCGCAAAGTGTTCACTCAAATATTCTCTTTTATCAATGTTCAATTATTCAACAGGTTGTCTCTCTCTCCCCCTTCCCCTTTCTGACTCTCCCTCTTTCTTTTCTGCCTGCATTACATGTCATATTGCTGCAATCAGAATGCAGTAATTTTGATGGACTAAATGTGATTAATACTGCAGTCTTCTGTTGCGTCGTGAGTGTTGTTCATTCAGTAATGGGGAGTATGTGAAGACAGGTTTGGCTGAATTAGAACAGTGGTGCATTGTGGCAACTGAGGAGGTAAGCTCCATGCAGTCCCTTGAGACCTTTTACTTTTTCAATTTTGTACGTCTTCACATGAAATCTGTTATGTACAGTATGCAGGGGCGGCTTGGGAGGAACTGAAGTATATTAGGCAGGCTGTTGGATTTCTGGTAAGAGTGATTCCTGTAGAAGTTCAAATTCCATATTGTCGCTCATTGGATATTCAGCTGACTGGCGTTCTTTATTTCTTAGGTGATACATCAAAAACCCAGAAAGTCCTTAAATGAAATAACGAAGGAGCTTTGCCCTGTAAGTACCTTTTTTTAGTCTTTTAACAATATATGAGATTAGACTTCGCTTTGATTCTCTTCTAAGGTATGACATTTGGTACTGCAGGTTCTAAATATACAACAGTTATACAGAATAAGTACAATGTACTGGGATGACAAATATGGCACACACAGCGTGTCTACAGATGTAAGCTAATACATTTTTGTATTCTGGTTAATGCATTTTTATTCACTGATTGTGTGCATCTTTTCTGAGAATCCCAATGTGAAACACCGTGATAAAATCTTTACATGATACTCCTCTCTTCATTCTGTAGGTTATATCAAGCATGAGAGCTATAATGTCTGAGGACTCTAATAATGCTGTCAGCACTTCTTTCCTATTAGATGATGACTCAAGGTGCTATATAAAATTTTATGGCAAACAATTTACATTCCATCACCTGTATTGGTCTTAGGTGTAGCATTTTTTTTTTCTCAAACCTTCAAAATATGAATGCAGCATTCCATTTTCGGTGGATGACATTTCCAAATCAATGCAACAAGTAGATGTAGCTGATGTGGATCCGCCTCCATTAATACGTGAGAACTCAGGATTTGGGTTCTTACTAGCACGCTCAGAGTGATGCTTATAATCAATTGATTATTGACTCTCATGCTTCTTCTTCTTGTGGTTGTTCCCTTAGCACTGCACAAAGTTGCAGGTGCTAAAAACTGTGCATATAATCCTCTTTGACATCGTTGTGTATAGTATATTTCTACGAACCCAGGCTTCTAATATTGATTTCTGGTCTGGGTTAATTCATTTATTCCCCTCGAGTTTCATCAACAGAAGGGGTTTATTTTAAGAAGCCATATCGCTATTAACGGGTGATAATTGGCGATTATAGGGTGAGGCTGGTGTCTAGACACTTCTGTCACACCTGCCCAAGGTTCTTTCATTATATTAATTGGGGTCTTCAGTGTTTTAGGATTAGTGACTTTAGGTATATTTTACAAGGCATTATTTGTTTTATCTGGATGAAATATGTATTTAATTGAAGCAATCTTCATTTAATTTTTGATTTTAACATTAGATAGGGTTGTGTAAATGGCTGAGTTATCGTTATGAAAAATGACACTGCAACTATACAATAAAGAGATCATTTATTTTCCATTTTTCCCAGTGCATTTAAAAGTTCTCTGACCTCAATATCACTTGCCGTATGGATTGTTTCCCATTTTCTTTGTATATTGGAGGGACTGGGGCCGGATATTGGCTGTTCTATTAGATGATATTAGTGTAAAGGTATGGCCCAGAGAAAAATTATTAAAATAAAGGACAAAAAATAAGGATACTTGCATTCTCACATCACTTTATTCGCATTTAAAAAATTGATGCAAAATGTAAGTATCAGGTTTGGTGTGACAGAAGCAATGCGCAAATAAAGAGAAATTGAGGTTATGTACGTAAATTTCGTAAATGCTTTAATAAAAAATAATATTAAAATTTAGCCTAAATTTAAAAATATAAAAGTTAAAATTTTACTGCTCTTTATTTTTTTCTCCACTCTCCTCAGTCTGAATCCATACCCATTGGCAACTTCAACTTCTACATGGTATGGCTAGTACGGTGACACTAAAATTTAGCTGAGTCAAGCCTCATTAGACGCCTCAAGCGAATTTGTATGACTTAATATTTTCCATCCCCTTAATTGTCAGCAGAATGCATCTCTGATTTCTTTTTCTCATTGAGAATTGCCTGCCTTGGCATCACATCTAAACTCAGCTTCCTCCATTCCATGCCGACAAGGCACAGGAGACCTTCATGTCCTGTTTGATATGTAGCATTTTTTACTGTAAATTTAGGAATGGAAATAGGATTTTAATAATATGCATATTTGGTTGGATCTTTGTATTTTCATTCCTCTCACCTGGTAACGGAGATTCTCTCCTTTGAAGGAATCAACATTACATCCAAAAAATGTTGGAATGGCTGACATTCTAGGAAAACGTGGGTTAAATTATCAAAATCCCTTTCTTTCATTATAGCTTCGACGCTGCATGTTTTGCAAAATTAAAATAAAAAAAATTGTATTTTAATATTATTTCCTATTAAATGTAACTTTAATTTTTTGCAATATAAAAGATGATAAGGAATATCTTAATATTTTTTAAGAGCATTTAAAAATATTTTATTCACATTAAAAATATATAAAAATATATTGTAAAATTTTTTATTGAGAGTATTTTAAAAAAATTCAACAAATAAAAAAAATTTAACATTTGTTTACATTAAAAATATTATGGTCATTTGTTAATTTTTTTATTTTTATAAATATAAAATTGAAATGAAATATTTATTCTTTTTTATGACATATCAAACATGATTATGGATTTTAAAATTTCATTCTATTAAAACTCATTCTCATTTTATTTTTATTTCTATTCTTATGAAAATTATTCCATGTACCAATGGGACCTAAGTATTTGGAAAATCACATGCAATTCATTGATAAGTGTAGAAAAGAAGAGAAGGTAGAGAAGAGGAAAAAAAAAATTGGAGGAGAAGTTGAGTTTTAATTCAATTCATTGTCGCCATCACAAAGCACTTCCCGTTGCCAAACCCCAATCACAATGAACATAATTGAGATTTAAATGCTAACAACCAAAACAGACTTATTTGCCATATGGACTATAACACTGGCAAAACACTTAAATGCCCCGAAGAATACATTAATACCTATTAATGCCCCCCTCCCCGAGACAACACCCTTTTCCTTGTAGAATTAGTAACAGAGAAGAAGAGTCTAAGGAGAGTGAAAAAAAGAGGAATCTGATTATGAATTGTATTATTGATGATGAGAGTGCTCAAGAACTTTACATATATGGACTGTGAGATTACCCCGTGAGAGACTAACAAAGTGTCAGCTAGGCAAGACTAAACTAAAAAATCATTCCAACTAACCTATCACAATGAATCTAGACTGAAATATGGACGAGATACATATCTTTAGTGTCCTACGTGCCCCTGCAAACTCAAACTCAGTGCGAAAGTAAAGCCTGGAAGTCTCGAACACTGAGTTTTTCTTGCAGATAAACAGAACAAGCTTTAGGAAGAGATTTAGTTGCACCATAGTTCTATCTAGTTTTTTAAGTTATTAATTAAATAGAAGATGGAATTTAGAAAAAAAAAAGTACATCTTAACAAGGAAAGAATTCCCTTACTTAGATTCCATCGAGAAAGGAAACTATTCTCTCACCATAAATTGCTCAATGAATGAATGGTGAGGGAATAATTCCCTCACTAAGTAGCAAAGAAAATAGCTGACAATGACTAGCAATTAGTGAGGGAAAGTTGTTGATAGATTTTCTCTTGAAAAATTGTCAACAAAGAAAATTTTCTTTTATTTTTCTCTCACTAAATCCTCACTGAACTGATATAGCAAGGGAATTAACGAAGAAACTTGCCGTGGCTAAATCCACAATTTTTTGTAATGTGGAGAGCTTTTCATGCTGCTTCTAAGAGAATTCAATTACTGACCTATATCTTATCCTTCCAACCCCATTTACCTCTCAAAAAATTTTAAACCAAATATAAACAATAACCTTACATTTCAACTTGTGAGAAGTTCCTTGATACATCCAAATCAAAATGGACCAACTAATTGGAATAAAATAGTCTATTTTAACCTGCTTTCTATTGGGAAGGGAATAAGTTTGAAACCTCCCTTGACTTGCATCCATTGATTGTGCTTGTTGAGATTTCAACAATAGTTTATTAGCTAGACCTAGAACTTCGATTGGAGAAACTTGACAATTAGGTAAAAGAACTTGATTACGATAGTACCATATTCCATGTAAAACAATAATGATGAAGTTAGCATAATCATCAATTCCTTGGGGAGCCAACTTGGCTTGATAAAACCAAGTTTGTAACCATATTTGTAAATTTTAAAGATATAGCAAATCAATTTCAAGAGTCAAAGAAGATACGAATTACACTGCTCTAATAAAAGTACGCTAAATAAACAAATGATTAATTTTCTCACATTATCGTAACAAAAAGACAATTAACGTCCACTCTCAGGTGATACTAAATGTAATGCATTTATGAGAATTCTCCAGACAAACAATATTACCTAAAAGGTAATTTCAACTTTCACAAACACCACCATTCTTGAAACTAAAAAATTATAGGCTCATAATATTCCTAAGCCAACATCCTATAACCATTTGTTATAATGTAGATGCCTCAATTTATTACTTGTCCACAATAATCTATCTTTCTAATCTGTAATTGAGAAAAACAACCTAGTAATATGCCAAACCACATGCTGAAGATAAATTGCATCCAGTTTAGGCAAATCCCAAGAACTCCTATTCCTTCAAAATAAGATCTTTAAATGAGCCATAAGGAGCTTGAGGGAACAAATGCCTTTGCCACCAAAGGTGGTTGTTAAGAGACATATCCTTACCATCCCCTATAGACCAATGAAGGTTCGAAGATACTACATTACTAGCCTTCCATTATACCTTTAGCTGTACTAGAGTAATCATTTAGTTATTGAGAAAATTTATCTTTATATAATGTTTACGTTGCATTGCTTTATCATAAAGTGAATTTTGCCACGGTTCAAGTAATCTCTATGTATGTTTGGCCCACAAAGTCATGTTTTAAACAAGCATCTTTCTAAGCCTTAATCCCCCACCTCCTTAGGCATGCAAACTTCTCTAGTTTGATTAATGAATCTTAGGTCAATCATGTTGAAATCCCCATAAAAAATTAGCAATTTCGGCATCAATCTTTCGACAATATTTCTTAGGCACCTCAAGACATGAAAATGGAAAGACAATAATGGAATTGAGAACTAATTTAATCTATGTGAGTCTAGTTGCTTGTGAAAGAAGCATGGCCTTTCAAGAATCAAATTTTTGATCAATCTTATCAATAACATCCTTATAAATTTGATCCTTATTCCTACTTATGTTGGGCCCAAAAAACACCAAAAAGCTTCTTCTTGACTGCATAAAAAATAATTGACTAAAAACAATTCCAGATTTTGAAAGATTAATTATCTGACCGGAAAGGTTACTATATTTATGTAATAACCTCTAAACTTCTTCATAATGTTCTCCAATGACTTAAAAAAGAAGAAGTAATATATCATCAAGATATATAATTAAACTTTTATTCTAATTTTGTCTTGAAAATTATAAATATTTTGTTTTAAATATGAAAAATAAGCATTTTATATTAGCCAAATATATATAAAAATAATAAATATAAAAATACTTTTTACTAGTGTAATTATAATTTATCAAAATAAGAGGGTACACTTTTTTAAAATTAAAAAAGGCTCATAACCATGCCCATGTCTTGTGACTCCAACTGTCCCTCTCTATTTCTGTGTCTGTATCTGTTGTTTGTTATGGAGTTTCAGGATGAGGGTGGCGATGAATTGGATTGGGTAACCACGGTTCTCGCCTCATCCTCTCCTGATGCCTTCGTTCCTCATCAACATCAACAGGTAATCATTTTAGTATTCCTTTCTTTGCAATAGAAATTATTAATATGCTTTTCTGATTGCGTTTTTTTTTTTTTTGGCTATTTGCAATTGTACAATCAGAAATATTCCAATATATGCAAATTGCTTTAATTTAAAATGCTGATGGGTTTTTCAATATATTGTAAAATTGTGGGTTGGGTTTGGCTTGGCTTTGTATAATTTGAATATATTCTAACGTTTCTACAAAATAACAAAAGATGTTGTCAAAAGTTGAAGCTAGCAAGAAGATTGATGAAGGTTCAGGTCGTGGGAAATTGTATTGAAAATATAAGCAAAGGTTTGTACCTGGACAGAAGTTCTTCAAGGAATTCAATATCTGCAGCAAGTGCTCAAACCAAATCCATTGAAAAAGGACTGTTACCTGATATCAAATCAAAGTGTAAAGCCATTAATGAAGATGCTCTGCGCAAGGACAAGAAGTCCATATGGAATTGGAGTCCATTAAAGGCCTTTTCCCATATCCACAATCGCAGGTTTAACTGTAGCTTTTCTCTCCAAGTACATTCGATTGAAGGCTTACCTTCGATGGTAATGCTAACCTTTGTGTGTACTGGAAGAGGCGGGATGAAATTTTGGCTACCCCTCCAGCCAAGGTGGTTGAAGGCACGGCTGAATTTGAAGAGAAGGTGACTTTTACGTGCTCAGTCTATGGCAGTCGGAATGGACCCAACCATTGAGCAAAATATGAAGCAAAGCATTTTTCACTTTATGCTTCTATTCCCAGTGCTCCAGAGCATGATTTGGGGAAGCACCGGGTAGATGTCACAAGGTTGCTTCCTCTTACACTGGAAGAGCTTGAAGAGGAGAAGATCTCGAAGAAGTGGACAACAAGTTTTGTGTTATCAGGAATGGCCAGGGGTGCCGTGATGAACGTTACTTTTGAGTATCTGGTAGCTGGTGATAACACTAGTGCTGCCAGAGACAGCCATAACACTCCAAATGTATCAAATGTATCGACTTTGAGGCGGAAAAGTCTGGGTTTGATGGAACTAGATTTTAAACCTAGTCAGGCTGACGGGAACAACGCGCCAAATGAATCGATTTTGGGGCAGAATAGTCTGGGCCTTTTGAAACCAGATTCTAAACCTAGTCAGGCTGACAGGAAAATCAGCATCAGGCGCTTTGGAAGTTTGCCGAGTTTTAACAGTGCATTTTCTTCTCGACATGTAGGTGAGGCAAGGGATCTTCATGAGCTCTTGCCAATAGATATTTTATATCAGAAGTTTGATGAAAGAAAGGCAGACAGTCCAGGGAATGTTAAACCTGCACTTAATGTGTCCACAAATATCGATTCAATCAAACCAAATAACAGTCTTTTATCTGACCCTGGAAGAGAAAAACCTCACGAGTGTGCATATAATGAAGAAAAGACATGTAGTCCGGTGCTTGACAAACCTGAACTTTATATGTTTCAAGAAAACCGGGAGCCAACAAAAATAGATGTCTATCCTTTATCTGATTCTGGAAAAGAAAACCCTGAAGGGTGTGAAGGTAATGAATCTGTCATTAATCAGGGCAGAGAATTGTTACCAGATGAATTACTTAACGTAGAGAAATCCATCATAAAGGCTCCTGATGATGCTTCCACAGTTGATAGTACCTGTACACTTGATACCACCGGTATACAGGTATCTTCTGAAGATAGTGTTAAATATGACTCTCTTGAAGCGGAAAAGACCGAGGTGCATGAATGTTCTTACCAAGAGGAGGATGGCTTATGCACTAAAGAACCTCTCATGCAAGAATTAGAATTAGTTTTGAATAGAGTCTCAGATTTTGAGACGGTGGCACTGGAATCTCCTGATGTCAAGAGATCTATAGATAGAATCAGGAAGTCACATAGCTTGGATGAAGTTACAGAATCAGTTTCCAGTGAATTTTTAAGCATGCTAGACATGGTCCATAGTCCGGTTGGCTTGAGTTCTGAAAGTGAGCCTGAGTCCCCCCGAGAGCGCCTCTTAAGACAATTTGAGGAGGAAGCTTTGGTTGAGGGTTTCTCTTTGTTTGATTTTGACAAGGGTGATGAGGATGAAGCAGAAGGTGGCTACAAAGCTTCCGTTCAACCCGAGCAGTGGAATTTCTCTGAGGGTTTCAAGTCTTCATTGCAAGATCTGCAGGGCGGCATCCATTTGAGTCTCAGGAAGTCAGAAGCAAACAGAGGGCTCAGATGCTAGAAGACTTGGAAACTGAAGCCTTACTGTTTGAGTGGGGTTTGAATGAGAAGGCTTTTCCAGCCTTCGCCCCCCAAAGATTCTGCTGGTTTTGGAAGTTCAATTCAGTTACTGCCTGAAGAGCCTCTTTCATTTCCACCTCTTGCAGAGGGTTTAGGCCCTTTTCTTAAGACAAAAGATGGTGGTTTCTTACGTTCTATGAATCCATCACTTTTTAGGAACGCCAAAAGTGGTGGGAGCTTGATCATGCAGATTTCTAACCCTGTTGTGGTACCCACGGAAATGGGTTCTGGAATAATGGAGATTTTGCAGTGTTTGGCTTCAGTGGGAATTGAAAAGCTCTCAGTGCAGGCACATAAATTGATGCTTCTGGAGGATATCACAGGGAAGACAATGCAACAAGTGGCCTGGGAAGCTATGCCTGTCTAAGAGGGAACGGAGAGGTCTGTCAATTATGTTTCTGTCATTGGTCTTGGAGTCGAAATTTAGTGGCGATCCCTTTTTTAATGTTTCATTAATTGAATTTTCCTTTCTTTTATGTAGGCAGGGTCTGTTGCAGCATGATTTGGTAACAGGGCAAGATACTACTTGTGTGCAAGGAGGTTTGAGAGGAAAATCATCCAGACTAAAATCCAATAACTTCAGTTCAACTTCAGTAAGCAATCAGACAGGCTTAGAGTTTGGTTCGTTGGAAGATCTTGCTCCATTGGCTACGGACAAAATTGAAGCACTTTCAATGGAGGGTTTGAGAATACAGTCGGGAATGTCAAATGAGGATGCACCATCAAATATTATTGCACAGTCCATTGGGGATATTTCAGCTCTACGGGGAAAGGGGGTTAATATTAGTGGTTCCCTAGGGTTGGATGGAGCTGCAGGTTTGCAGTTGTTGGATATAAAAGACAGCAGTGACAGTGTTGATGGGATAATGGGCCTGTCATTAACTCTTGATGAATGGACGAGGCTGGATTCTGGCGAGATTGATGACATAGATAATATCAGTGACTATACTTCCAAAGTTCTTGCGGCCCATCATGCTAACTCCTTTGATTTAATTCATAGGAATTCAAAGGGAGAGACGAAACAAGGCAAAGCGTGGCCTAAAATGTGGTTTGTTGGGAAATAATTTCACAGTAGCAATCATGGTGCAACTTCGTGATCCTTTGAGAATCATGAGTCTGTTGGAACGCCAATGCTTGCTCTCATACAAGTTGAGAGAGTGTTTGTTCCACCAAAGCCCAAAATTTACAGAAATGTTTCTGAGGTCAGGAGCAGTTATGA
The DNA here is from genome assembly GCA_026724425.1 of Erythrophleum ivorense. NCBI lineage: Eukaryota > Viridiplantae > Streptophyta > Magnoliopsida > Fabales > Fabaceae > Erythrophleum > Erythrophleum ivorense. Next base: position 45,396,147 of record JAIUCV010000005.1, read on the forward strand.
CCACGATGATAAGGCTGATACGGTGTTGAAGGTGGAGATGGGGGACAATAAGAAAGAAGAGAAAAGTTTAGAAGAGGAGAGCATTCCTCAATTCAGAATTACTGAAGTCCATGTTGCAGATCTGATGGCTGAGCCTCACCGAAAGAAGCTTTGGGGTACTTCAAGCCAGCAAAAGTCTGGTTCCCGCTGGTTTCTTGCTAATGGAATGGGGAAGAGCGATAAGCATCCATTATTAAAGTCAAAGGTTGCATATAAATCTAGTGCTCCGGTTATAACAAAGGTGCAGCCCGGTGATATACTGTGGAGCATATCTTCACTTGTTTATGGTACAGGAGCAAAATCGAAAGAATTAGCAGCACTAAATCCATATATAAGAAACCCCAATGTCATTATACCGAATGAAACTATGAGATTGAGCTGACTGGAAAGTGCAGCATTTCAAATATTTATTCGAGAGGCTTATCCTTGTTGATTATTCATCGACTTGATCTGTGCTTGGGGTCGTTTGATCGTCAGATCATCAACCCAACAGGACTGCCCTTGAAAAAGGTCAAGGTTTTAATTGATATGGAGAAGAGAAAACGACAGTTTTTTGCTGTAGGCTCATTTTCCTTAGTAGAGCCGTTTGTAATATGCTCAAGCATTCATCCATTGTATCTATGTCATTTGGAAATAGTGTTTGTATATCACATGGCTAAATATGTTGCAGCTGGACTGTGATACTTGTTAAGTATGAAAATGTGGTTGTACCTGGACCGTTACAACCACTGCCCATAGATACCTCATGGGTTGTGGTACAATGTTGGTATGGATTGTATTGATGGGCTACCTTAATCTTGTGGCGAAACTTCACTATTAATTGGAGTGGATAGGCAAAGTAAATATGGCGGTCTTGTAGCTATTTTATCCATATCATAGATATCAAGATACTTGAGTGGCTTTCAAGCTAGTAGCACGGGAAATCGGGGCTCCAAAATAAAATTTAAATTCAAATAAAAAAAGAGGCAAAAGAAAAAAAGAGATAGAGAGAGAACACATAGCTCAATGAATGCAACAACAACAAACTCTTTTTTCACTAAGTGAGATCGGTTATATGGATCAATCGATACCATAAACATCTATCGTAAATTATATTTTAGATAAACTATTTAAATCTAAATCTCTCTTAATAATTTTTCTTATAATTTTTTTTATCTTCTTCTATCTCTAATTATTTGACTATTCTCTATCTCATCTACTCTCCTAACTGGAGTTTTTATAGATCTCCTCTCTACATAACCAAACCATCTAAGTCTTGATTCTATAATCTTTTCCTCAATAAGTGTGACTTTCACCTTCTCTCTAATTCATTCATTTTTAATTTTATCTCGTTTAGTGTGTTCACTCATCCAACACAACATTCTCATCTCTGCAATATTGAATTTATTTTCTTGTTGACTTTTTATTGCCCAACACTCAATTCCATACAACATTACATGTCTTATAACTGTGCAGTAGAATTTACTCTTAAATTTGAGTGATACTCTTCTATTACAAATAACACTCGAAGCACTCCTTCATGTCATCCACCCCGCTTGAATCTTATGTTTTATATCTTCTTCTATTTTCCCATTATGTTATATGATAGATCCAAGATACTTAAATCGTGTGACTTGTAGTATGATATATTCTCCAATTTTTACTTCTGCGCTAGAAGTGATATGTCTATTACTAAATTTACACTCCATATACTCCGTTTTACTTCTATTTAAACGAAATCCATAAGCTTTCAAAATTAGTCTCCACCTCTCTAATTTCTCATTTATTTCTTTTCTCGATTCTCTAACTAAAATAATATCATCTGTAAAAGGCATACACTGTGGCACCAGCTCTGGGATATATTCAGTAAACACATCCAAAACTAAAGTAAAAAGATAAAAGCTCATAGTTGACCCTTGATATAAACTAATAGTTATCGAAAAATCTTTTGTAGGTTCATATTTTGTTACTATACTAATTGTAGCCTCAACATACATATTTTGGATTACTCGAATATAAGCTATACGAATTTTTTTTTTTCAAAACCTTCCATAGAACCTCTCTTGACATTTTATCATATGTTTTTTTCTCAATCGATAAACACTGTGTAAATCTCTTTGATTCTCTCGATATCTTTCCATTAATCTTCAGAACAAGTATATTACTTCCATAGATGATCTTCCTGGCATAAAACCAAATTGATTTTCTGTAACTTGAGTCTCTTTCCTTAGCCTTTGCTCAATTACTTTTTCTCATAATTTCATAGCGTGGCTCATGAGTTCAATTCTTCTATAATTTGCACAATTTTGAATGTCCCCCTTACTCTTATAAATAGAAATTAAAATATTTATCATTCACTTGTCTGACATTCTCTTAGATCTCAAATTTCATTAAATTATTTTGTGAGCTAACTTATACCTTTCATTCTTAAACTTTTTTATTCTTCAATGAGTATATTATCCAATCTAACTACTATGTCATTCTCAAATCATTTAATATTTCTTTTATTCTTGACTCACGAATCTTACGATAAAAAGTATAATTTTGATCCTTTTCTCTAGTGTTTAACCTATCCGATTACAATAAAATCCCGTGTCCTTCATTAAAAAGCTTATGAAAATAACCCTTTCACCATTCTCTGATATCTTGTTCCATGACCAAAATTTTTCCTTTTTCATCTTTAATGCATTTCACTTGTCACATGAATAAATTATATTATTCATAGCGTATAAATAATACATACGTAAAGCGGAGCAAATTTACAAATTGCATCACGTGTCACATGACATCATATGTAACAGTGAATATTTCACATTTTGGGAAAAGTTGAGACAATTCCTTGCTAAGTTAGGAATTGAGCAAAAATTATCTTCTTAAAAAAAGAAATAGTGTATAATTTAATGGTCCGATTGTGGTTAAATTATAGTTAAACCAGTTTAATAATTTATTTTAAAAAATATTTAATATAATTTTAATATATTAAAATTTAAAATTTATAATCAATATTTGATTTTTTTTAAAGTGATATTTATATAAAATTTAGTACCATTTGGCTAGACAAGTCTTGTTGGTTAATTAGTAGAACCGTTGTTTTAAACGAGGCCAATTTTTTAGATTGAATGGGGGCTCAATTCACTAATTTTTTAATTGAATTGAACATTCTAGTCTATTTTTCCAATCTATGCTATTCACTATTATTTTGAAAATTGGATGGCAAATTGAATTGATAAATCAGTCATGGTTTCAGTCTATTTAATCTTTAAAATTGACATAAAAAAAGGTTAAAAAATCAACTAAATTAATCAAAATTGGGCAAGTTAATATTGAACGGACCAAAAATCAATTTTTCAATTTTTTTTGTCTAAATTAAAATTTTGACCTTCTATATATAAATTTATAATATTTAGTGATTCCTACTTAACTTATTTTACATTAATTTACTGTTATATGCAACATACATCAACTTATTTTGATATTTTAAAATATTTATATCTATTTTAAATATTATTTTATAATATATGTATCAATTTAATAATAAAATATTACATATGTGTGTGTATATATATATATATATATATATTAAAAAAATGCAATTCGATCATGATTTGAATATAATTAAACTATTAAATTGTATACTCTCTATTATAATTGAATGGCCAATTTAATTTTTAAAACATTGCGATTCACAAATCAAAGGGCAAACGGAAGTGTTCAATAATTGCCTTGAAACGTACCTCAGCTTATAGGCCCTTCTGTTGAATCTTGAATAAGTTTATTTTCTTTCTTCTCCTAGTTCGTCCTTTCTCACTCTTTCAATTTCGAACCTAACACCCCATTTTGATTTGATTCGCAATTTGTACGGCCTAAGCTAACCCTTTCCTTCATTGTTTAGTTGAGAGGCTCAGGGCCAAAATTTTAAAGACTCAAATGGTTATGCAACTGAATGCTAAGAATTGACATGGATTTACAAGACATTCTACTAAGTAGTTGAAAATAATCTCGAGGTAGGAGTCTTGTGGACTTTTTGGATGCCTTACATTTCATTTTAAACAATATCATCGACACCAATTTCGGACTAAAAAGACACAAACTTATAAGGTCTTAGTGAACTTTACTTGTTAGTATATGGGAACCCCAAACACTTTCACTTATTCTTCTCTCCAGATCGACGGCCAATTTCTTTATAATATAAGAAACACGGACAATTTCATTTCACAGATTCACCAGATGCACTTCCCGAAGCTAATAAGGCTACAGTTACCATCACCATCACCCCTCCGTAATGTGCAGCCCCAAAATCATCAGCTCTCAGCACATGGTAGAACCAAACAAGATTCAAGCTGGTACTGAAATAATGATAAGACAGCAATTTAGTCAGAAAAGAAGCTGAATGACATATACAACAATATCGTATAAATCCAGAGGATTATTAGATGTCTTTTTATGTAATTGCAAAGCCAATGATTTTGTCCAAAGACTGACAGATAGATCAGTGTATAATGAAATTTCAATGTCGAATGAAGACTTGCTTAGTTTAAACTATCTATAAAGCTGCATGAATTCTTGCATGAAATACTACTAGTTTAGAACCATCAATTTGTTATTCTCATTTTAACATTTATAAGATCCACAAGCCATTTCAATTAAGACAGGACACGGGAGTTGAAAAAGTTCTGATACAACCAGAAGGAAGACTCACCATGTAAACTAGAGGTTCAAGTTTATCTTTTCAGACCATTTGAAAATATCAGAGTACGCTCTATCTCCACCTAAGTCCTTGCCAGTGGCCCCTGCTGCTACCCTAATAATATCTTTAATTAACGCAAAATTCCCCAAAATATCAACATGAGCACCACTCTGGGTGCCCCGACCCTCTAAAAGATTAGATGGAGGGGCATGCTTATACTCCCTTATGTAAGTAGGGCTTCCTGAAGGATTGAAACGGGTTCTTCCCCGCCAACCTTTCGCGCACATGAAACCAGAACTTAAAACAGGAACAGTTTCATCTCCATCAACAGAATAAACTCCACCCTTTAGACAGGAGTCCTCATCATTCCCACCATGTGCTGACGAGTCAATCTGAAAGGGAATGTAACACTCAGATGGAGGAGTTAACTTGTAGACATATGCTCTTTCTGTAGGGATCCCAATCCCGTACATCGAGTAGATTTCCATATCTGGAGCATTAGGTAATCTGTAGCGGCAGGACAGAAAATTAAGAGTAACACAAGTTACTGATGGAAATAATTGAAATAATGAATTTTCAGAGATACCATGATAGAATATTATAGATATGACTACTGTTAGGTTGATAAGACTCGGACAGATAGAGAAAGCAAGCAAAACTCATCAGTGTGATCAATTAAGAAAATTGAATAATCACATAGTAATTCATCCCCCCCCCCCCCCCCCCCCCAAAAAAGAAAAAGAAAATAATCCGAAGTGTAACAAGAAAGTCTGATTCTTCACCTGACAGATTAAAAGAGATTGGTTTACTTGTTTGGTATAATTTGTACAAACTGTTCATAAAATCCTTTCTATGAATAAAAACCTAAATGCAATAAGTTGGTTTCAATCTATTCATAAGGACTATGGAAACTCGTTAAACAATGGAAAAAGGAGAGAAGCTCACGTTGTTTCTAACGGGTTAGACCAATATTTGTAATGTTTGTATTTAGGATCATCCAAATTGTCAGCAATCCCATGTGAAAAATGAGCATCTCCACGCTTCATCATCTTGGGGGCAACATAATGAAGTAGATCTAAAATTGAACTAGCTGTGTAAGCTTTGTAATCTGCTACAGCATTGATCCCCTCCACTCCCATTTCATGGTACTCTGTCCAGACATCACACTTGGATTTATTTGCAAGGTTCCTACCCTTAGGTGTAACCTGTCAATTGCAACCAAGAATAGAAAACATGAAAAACAATGTTAATTTATGAAAGCAATTAATGCCAAGTGCTTGCGGATAGCATCTATCCACAATTTAAAAATATCAGGAGACAGACAGAAAAAGAATTTTTGAGAAAATATTGAAGTTTTGCATAAAAACATATCAAATTTGAGGGTAAATGATTGGTCAACATTTTGCGTGCATGACTGAGATGATTTGAAATTAGCAAATAGTAGGTGATGAAAAGTTCGTGTATGCTTGAATTCTGACATACAAACAGAAAGCTCTACTGTTTCACACAAACGTGAGAGAAAGTAAGAAATTATAGAAAGCAGTAGCAAATAGCAATGTGATGGTGATCACCATGAAACAAACCCTTATGACACCATCTGAGCATGTTTAACTATCTAAACTTATATAATAACTGTCAATATTGAAAAGGGCAAACCAGGGAAGTTATTGGTTTATGTGCAAACTGACTGTGAATACTATATTATTCAAATATTGAAAACAATGTGAGGTAAAGAGATTCTACACAAACTCTAACTTTTATATATTTGGAATATTACCCTAAAATCAAACCTCTGAAGCTTGGAGGAATGTAACTCAGCTGCATCTTTCCCAAATGATACAAGTCTCCCATAATTCCCATTTTTCATGAGCACAAAACTCTCTTTGCCATTTTGAAATGCACGATGAGTGTCATTATTCTTCTGCTTCGTTGCCTGGCAGTTATAGTATCCTTCAGGTGACCAATCAAGGTCACCCCATATGGTGTCTCCGCCTTTTGGTATCATTGACATGGTTGAATCCCATGTCCGAGTCATCTGCATTATATGTTGTAAAGTTTGAAGACCAAAAACATCCTTATCTAAAACACCAGGTGCAAAGGTCCTGTATATGGAATAGCAGTTCATTAATTGTGCAAGACATGATGAAAAATAACTATGCTTGTTTTAGAATTTTAGTATAGAGAAATCTATTATAGGCATTCTAGCAAATGAGACATTTGACACAATTTTATTGGTTTAAAGAACTTTCAATATTATTCAATAGATATTTTTATCCATGAATATTGACTTCATTTAGGCTTTGTTTGGTTCAACAAGGAAGGGGAGGGGAGATTAATGGAGGGGAGCGGAGGGGAGGAGGTTTAATGAGTTCTTGGTTGGTTGGAAGGGATGGGAAGAAAGGGAAAATTATTATTTGATTAAGGAGGAGAAGGGAGGAGAAGTAATTATATTTAAACAAATTTACTCTTATATTATTTTAATTTTTTTTTATAAAAAAAGATATTTATATCAATATTTTTTTTAAAAAAAATATGAATTCCAATCTTTTTTTATTTTTAATTCTTGATGGGAAAAAAAGTTATCTTAATCTCTATTAAATGTTAACATATTAAAAAATTAAAATATTAAAAATATTGAAGGGCAATAAAGTAAATAAATAATTGAAAAATTCCCCTCCCTTCCCCTCCAATTTTTTCTACCAAACATCCTATCCCCTTCCCCTCCAAAAACTCCCATCCAAATACACCCTTAATGATTATCAAAGTCTCAATGCCAAGATAATAAAATGCATGAAATAAAATGAATCTCCTTCCATCTTTATGAACATCTACATGCCATGTTAAGAAGATCCATAATTATATCTGTCAATTAACCAAAAAAAATGAAGAAAATTGTGTTCTGACAAAAATAGCAAGATAATATAACTTCCCATGTCATCATATGTCATGGAAACACAATTCCATAAAGCTTGGGCATTGATCAACAGCATTATAGATTATTTTTTGTTAGGGAAAAAAAAGGTAATCATCTTAACGTCTTTGCAGATTATGAGACATATCCTATTATAAATTCATATATATTCCCATAAAATTTCTCGCTATATATGCATTTAATTGACTTGTGACAGTGATGTAGATTAAAACTTGAAACTATTTAAGGGCTTCAGAAGAGACACTCGATTAAGGAGGTATCCATCGTAAGCAAATTATGTATTCAAAAACTTGTTCTATCAAGAGGGACAGCATCAAAAACACAACCATTTCCAATATATTGGTCTAGAAACAATTTGAGGTTCTTAACTTTTTTCGAGTCTTTGTTTCATTATAAGAAGATAGAAACCCAGCTTATTGCAATTAGTTTTTCCTTCATTAATAGGATTTCCTCAACAGTTTATACACACTAGTTAAAACATCAAACTAATTTTGATCTGCCATGTAAAGAATCATATTAAATTTAAATAAAGGATATCGCATTATAGTAGTTAAGACAAGAACCTGGCTACAGCAATATCCCTGGCTTCTATAGAGAAAAGTCCAGCGATTGATTTTGGAACACCAAGAAAGGGTCCCCCAATGTTCATGACTGCTTTTATATGCTTTGCACACCAATCCGAACCACCCCCACCGCCCGTTGGTGCTGGTGCTTCAACCCATTTCATAAAATGCAGAAAATACAGAACACCCATTGAGTGTGGAATAACAACCACCTTATTACCACCATTCGTAGCCACCATGAGTTCTATATTACTTTTCATCCTGCTCAAAGTTTGGTCTCTGACCTATTCGAATCAAGCAGAAAATGAAAAGCTCATCTCATCTGAGCGTTTACTACACGCCTATGCAACAAGAATATTAGAGGAGAGAGAACAAGATCTCAAAGCTTTATACATAAAAAAAGGTCGATTTAACTGAAAAATTACCTCTGTATTTTGAAATGAGATTCTCCAATCATACGAGGCCATATACATAGTTTTCTCCTCATAACCAATGTGTGCTAAATTGGCAATTAGAACGGCCCAGACAAAATAACCAAGTGCAAAATAATCAGCTGCTACAAGTCCAGATACAGGCCTCACTCTTATGCCAGGACGGTCTAGTCCTGTTTCAATATCTAAGGTCATGTGCTCAACCCAGCATAATGGTCTGCAAAAAATAGAAAGAAAAACCACAGTATAGCATTATAGATAAGTTTCATGAGTGTCCTTAAACAATGATGAAACAGAGGTAACTGACGCAAGAATTATTCACTAGAGAAAAACAGCACAGTTAAATACCCAGTAAGGCGAATGTTGGAGGGACTAGGAGTTACTGAACATTCAAATATACTCCCCAAGGCTTTCAGACCAGGAAATTCTAGAGAAACAACTTCGCTTCGCAATCTAAGTACAGTATATCGAATAGCTCTACCAAATGATTAACATATTAATACAGAGTTGTAACTTTAAATTTCTTTTTTGGTTGATTAGGCTCTGACTGAGATTCGAATTCAGATGCTTTTAGCATTGAAAATGACTTCAGTATTACTAAACCAAAGCTCATTGGTGTAACTTTATATTTCTAATATGTATAGTCAAGGAAATGCCTAGTAATGTCACTCAAACATGACTGACAGGTAAGGTAACAATAAACTCTTGTAGGAAGGAAAAAAAGACGGAAAATGCCTTTGAAAGCTCGAGTGCTCAAAGCTTTCAAGCCATTAGATCCAAAATTTCTGTCAAGTGAGCTGTACTTATTTCCAATAAATGGGTTGAAAATTTTGGATCCAATGGACAGGAAGCTCAAGAGCTTAGCATTTCTCAAAACAGAAATCAGTAGTTACTTCCTATCATCTCTTCTTTGCTTAGTGAAAGCTTACAAGCATTTATTACTAAAAGCATTGGCAGATTGAAGCATCACGCCATCCAAGAATGGTAAAGGACGCTTTATTAGTGGATAATTCCATGGAGAGCTTCAACCTTTTGGAAGGTTGAGTATTTTGGCTATTAAATTTAGTTTGTGATTCTCACTTCTGAAAGTAAATGTCGAAACTCTCAACGTCCAGAGAGATAGGCTCCCCATAGAATAATGGTTACGAGGTCACTAAATCTGCCAGCGTCATCTAAGTCACTAGCCGTTACTTCATTAATGCATTTCCCCTTCTGATTCTGGTATATAACTGAGAATTTAGTCAACAACACACATTAATCTCTTGCGTAAATTTACTTCCCAATCAAGAAATACCAAGTACAATTAGCTTTTCGCATTTGGACGCCACCCCTGTAAGAAAGATGAGAAATCAGAAAAGTGCAGTACCTCTTATAGAGTCCTCCAAAAGCGCCGCCCCACATCCTCTTCCTGAACAATCCTTCCGCACACTGACGGCCCTCCCAGAGTTCGAGTCCACTGGTCACAATGCCGGGCACAAATACTACGGGGTGCTTCGCCGTCAAGCCCTGCTTCCTCAGTTTCACCCCCGGAGGGTCCGGCAATGGCCCTCCAATTGCCTCTGCCACATACTGAGGAAATGACGCCGGCATTGCATTATGCAAGAACAGCAATAACCACGAGGTTGAACATATACACCCAATTACCCAACAACAGGTATCCACACACGACCATTTTCTTATCTTCTCGTCTTTTCGCCTCCTCTTCACTGTCTCTATCTCTTTCTCCTTCTTCTCCTTTCCATCAGGTATTTCAAACTTATGCTCTGAATCCGGAGGGGTGAAATTAACGGAGGCCTTCCTGCGTCTTAAAAACGACATAGTTTTCCAAAATACTCTAGAAATAATCCCAAAGAAAAAACAAAACGTGAAGTCGAAGAAAGAAGCGTGAAATGCTCTGCTAGTTAATATTGCTCATTAATGAAGCCTCGGGCATTGAACCAGAGAATGAACAACAAAGAGTAAACGTGAAATAAGAGAAAGTAGGCTTAAAAGGCTCTGGCCGCTCCGCTAGTTTGAAATTGGCCATTAATGGAGTCTTAGGCTCCGAGCTGGCATAGAAATTAAATATATATAATTGTGAAGCTTTAGCTTAGAGCCATGAACCCCTTCTCGTCGGAACCCTAACCGTGACATTGAACGGAGAGGATGATTAGCCGGCGACGAGAGGTGGAAGCTAGCAAGGCAAGCATTCCTTGGCCGATGTGGCGGGTCCTAGATGAGGCTCGGTGGATTCAGAAACGCTGCGGGTCCCACAGCGAGGTAAAGACGTTTAATTTGAACAGGTGACAGGATCTTCAATAATGTCTACATTGTTCCTGGGTAACCCATGAATCTTCAACAAGAATCGAATGACGGCGCGAATATCGAGGACAGTGATCGGTGAGAAAGTGAGGAGTGACGTAATATATCTGGACAAGCGCTGTATTCAATGCACGCGTCTTAATATTTGTTTGGCTATCATGGGGAAGGGTCCTCACCGCTCTCGTCCTTCCTCGAACTCTAACAACCATACTTTTTTTTTTTTTTTCTACAAAACATAATGCAAAGAGGCCATCAGAATTAGCGGAGAGATCGGAAGCCAAGTTCTCAGAATTAGTTGAAATAGATATTGCAGGTGATACACTTATGGCAAGTTTAGTACAGTAGAAGAGAAGGGAAAAGTGGGAAAGAAATAAGAAGTGGAAAAAATATTTTTTAATGAGTTGGAGTTGAAAAAATTAATAAATTCTAAAGCTATTGATTATATGTATAATTCACTCCATTCGAACTTTAAAAGAAAATTATTGTTGGACATAAAAAGAAAATAATGTCTTAAATAATAATGATGTTTTATATTAAAAGATATTAAATTTTAAAATTATTTTTAAAAATAATAAAATAGTAAATATTTTAATTTGAAAATCTTGAGCATAATTAATATTTTTTATTGAATCTTTTAGAATAATTTTAAATTTTAAAATATTTTAATATAAAATTATAAATATTTTCAACTTAAAATCTTTGATTGTAATTTTTTATTTTATGTTAATTAATAAACATTGGCTTTTTAATACTTTTTTTTCTTTATGAAATATCAAAATAAAAAAAATATTTTCATAATCACAAGATTCTATTCTATCCTATTTATATACTTTTTCTATTTCTTTAAAAATCTTTTTACTTTATCAATCAAAACATTAGTCTAGTGAAATGTTGAGTGCTTTGTATTACTTGATTATATAAATAGGAGCGGATGAAGCATAAAGTAAATAAAGTTTTCACTTTAGGCTAGGTAAGAGTTTAGAAAAGAAAAGAATAGAAATATAAGGGGTGAAATAGAAATGAGATAACATATATGTATTATTCTATTGATTGAGAGTTTAATTCAAAAAAAAAAAAAGAACCAGAGTTATTAACAGAATGAAATCACTTATAAATTATTTTTTTAATATATAATTTCCTTATAATTAAAATATAATTTTAACAAGGTTTTAATTAAAAAAGATATAATTATAATTGTATTATATATCTATTTTATTCATTTCCAAACCCTCAAATTTAGAGGGATGAAAAAATTTAAATTTTGAGTCACAAGGAAAGGCTTTGGAGTTTGGAGTCTTTCCTTTACCGATTCATACAATCCTAAAAATTTTTTTAAACAAATGTTTATTGTAAATTGATTATTCCATCCTTGCCATCCATTCAAACATAGCATTAGGCTCTCAAAATTTTGGATTCCATAATTTTATAATAGTATACTTATAATTCATATAATTATAAAATTTTAATTTATATTATTTTTAATAATAAAAAATTCATTTTTATTTTAAAAAAATATAAATCAAGCCCCAAAATTGTTTAATTAGCTAATAAATATCACTATTTCTCACTTACATTAATTAGTCAATTTAATCACTATTTCACAGTCTCTATTCTTTTTCTTCTTTATTTATTTTTTGTTAATATATTTTATTCCCAACATAAAAATAGTTGCCTTTTTACTCTGTAGATAACTAAGTGCACTAAATTTTAACAATTTATCATGTTTCGCAAATCTTACTTTTTCACTCATTCCAAAACATGAATGTTTTAAATATTTTACTATAAAATCATTTCTTATCTTTTTCACTCTATACTCAAACTATTCTTTGATGCATTTCTTTCCCATTTGGGTTAAAAGCACAAGAAAGACATTATACAAATTAGTTATATTATCAATTGAAAAAGAATTTGAATTATTAGAAAATATTATGCAAAATAATGAAGATAGTGATGAAGGAGACTTTGAAACGTATAGTAAACATATTCTCTTTTAAAGTAGTATTTGTCCCATTAGTTACTGTCTAAAGGAAAATCACTCTTAGCATTGATCCAAAGCATCTTTAAAAAATTACATTTAGCAATTGTAAGATTCTCTATTAAAAAATAATTTTAAAAGAATAAAGCAAAAAACATGTGATTGAAAGGTCTATATATCTTAATATGTGTGATTCACAGACATATTCTTTCACGTTCATCTATGCTTTTAAATTATTTTTAACGTCAACGTTGGAGAGAATCAAGGCCACCCAACGTAAATGCGAAACCCTCAGCCCAAAATTTTTTTTGGCAAAATTATATTTGAGCATTTTAAGTTAAAGATGTTTACAATACAAAATTTTAAATCTTAAATTTATTATGAAGAATTCAAAATAAAAATTTTAATTTAGAATTTTAAATCATAATTTGTTTACAGTTTAAATTTTTAATTTTTAAATCATTTAAAATAATTTTAAAATTTAAAATTTTGTAATATAAATATTTTTAACATAAAATATTTAATTTTTTTTAATTATTTCCAACCAGCTGGAATCAACTTGACTTCCAAAAATATAGCTTTACGGATTGAGAAATAAATTAATATTAATTAACTGACCAACTTACAATTTATGTGTCATATATAGGAAACAAATAACTAATTCACGAGTATTAAAAAAGTTAGTTAAAAGTAATTAATTTTTTTAATTTTATCTCAAATAAAAATTATTTTTTAAAAATATCTCTATTTAATACGTGTATTTTTTTAAAAAAATTAATAACTACCACTACTTATAATTTAAATAATTTATTTAATGAATGATATAATTAAAATATTATAATTTATTTTTTATATATAAAACCAAATCAATCTCAAAAAAAATTTTTATATATGAGATCAAAGAGTAATAATTTACAACCACCCAGTGATGTGTTTTGCTATTGGTAATTAATACTTAATTACGTATCCCGAAATCTATTTTATTTTTGTTAACATTTAAAACGTGTCACAATCGGGGGAAAAAATTAAAAAATAAGAAAAAAAAACTGAAGCACGCACAGAGGCACGTGGCACATGCATTTTGTTTCTCAATAATGCGACACACAATTCTAGTAATTGAAGTTGGTATATGTTATTTATAATTCAGTTTTATTATATTTTTATTTTTAAATTATTTTGTTTTTTCTGTTCAGGGTTATCACTCCAACTACTTCGCTGTCAACGGGGGTTGAGATAGTACGTAACACGGAGAATCTGTTATTTAAAATTAAATAATTAAATATGACCAAACCTTTAGATCTATCTGACAAAATCACGATCCAGGGGCAAGTGCTGTGTTGCAATTATAAATATGATCAGTAATTTTAGAATATATATATATATATATTTTTTTTTTTTTTAATTTTAATTTTTTTTTTTCACACACACAAACCATACACAAGACTCTTGTCCGTTGTTGAAACTATCCTTCCAAAGATTATGGGTATGTTTGGTTAGGAGTTTTGGAAGGGAAGAGGAGGAGAGGGAAGGAGAGGGGAAAAAGATAAGATGTTTGGTTAAAAAAAATTAAAAGAGAAGGGAATGGGAGGGGAGAAGGGCAAATTTTCTTCTCCTCCAAATTGGAGGGTTTTGGAGGGAAAGGAAATTTTTTAATTTATAATTTATTTTTTTGTTTTTTAATTTTTTTAATATTTTAATATTTAATAAAAATTAAGATAATTTTTTTCATCAGGAATTAAAAATAAAAAAAAGATTGAAATTCATAATTTTTTTAAAAAATATTGATATAAATAATTTTTTATAAAAAAATTTAAAATAATATAAGGATAAATTTATCCAAATATAATTACCTCCCCTCTCTTCCCCTCCTCTACTGAACCAAATAATAATTTTTTCTTTCCCTTTCCCTTCCAACCAAATAGAATTTATTAGACCTCCTCCCCTCTCCTTCATTAACCTCTCCTCTCCTCCCTTCTGTTGAACCAAATAGAGCCTATGTATCCTCCATGGCGTCAAGGATAGTGTCTGAAACTAGATTTATTGAGATTCTATCGATTGAACTGAGTAATGCTATTGAAAAGAATTTTGTGTTTGAGCAAAAATTATAATTTTATTTACTAAGACTTTATTGTTTGAAATACATTTTCTATTTTTTTAAGTTAATCCTTCAATAATTAAAATGTTTAAAATCTAAAATTTAAAATCAAAATCCAAGCAACGAAAAGTGGCGTGTTGCACTGGTGACGATGGTGGCGGGTAATGATCAATGATGAAGAGTGATCATAGATATATATATATATATATATATTACTAACTAATTTTGGTATTGTTATACTGAAATTAAATTATCCAAATTTAAATTTCAGTTAGAGTCAAATTAATAAAAGATAAATAAATGTTTAATTTAGTATATCAAATTAGTAATAGAAATATTATAAGTTAGTAGTGCTTAAATAGTGATATATGCAGTATCAATCAATTTAAAAGTAAACAATCATATATGATTCAACCATTAAATCCGACTGACAAAATCACACGCCCCTGGAAGTGTTGCACTATTGATATGATTAGTTTTCTTAACTAGAATATATATAATTGAATCAAATTTTTAATATTATATTCATAGTTATTATTCTTAATTACTCCCAAGCTATTTGATCTTTTGTAACATTTTTCCTGAACACCAGTTATATTAAGTTTAATTTAATACATTAAAATGTAATATGTATCTCACAAAAGTTACGCGGTTAGAATAGTTGAACTCAAATTTCCATGGCCGTGAAAAGTGAAAACATGATGCTTAGACATTTGGGATTGTTTGATTTTGTTCTGATTTTAATATTTTTAAAATAGATATTTTTTAGAATAAATTTTAAAATTTAAAATTAAAAAATTAAAAAAATATGTTTGAATCATTATAATGAAAAATTATTTTTTTTGATTCTGCAGAATAAAAATTAAAAAATATCTAAAAAATGTTTTAATTTTTTATTTTTGAAAATGTAATTTTATTTTTTTTCACAAAATATTTTATTAAAAACACATTATTAAACAAATTTTTTTTATTTTTAAAAACATAAAACTGTTTTAGAAACAGAAAATCAAACAAGTCTTTGAATTGGTGTTGTGTTTTCTGCGCAACAAAAGATGCTGTGTATGAAAACAAGAGGGAGATTTTTTTAAATTTAAAAAAAAAACAAATTTTAATTTTTTATAAATACTACTGATTACAAGCATTGGTTTGTTTTTGTTTTTTTTTTTTTGGGCGAACAGTTGTAAGCATTGATTGTGTCTAAGCCCATATGACCAAAATAAAAATAAGCAATTATTTTAAGAAAATTCAAAATTATAAAGCCTTGTAATTCTCTGATTCACCTCCAATTCATAATTTGCAGTTAATTTTAATTAAAATTTAACATTTTTATTTTATTCATGCAATAATTTTAATTGAAACTTATCATTTTTATTTTAATTTTAATTTAAAATTTTTTGTTATATTTTTAATTTATTCATATATTTTTTTAAGCGTGGTATCATTCTTAATGACGATCCATATGGATATAAAAAATCCATCGCATTATACGAGAGAATCCTTGAAACAGATTGTACTTTTTTTAGTGCAAAATCTATTTTATTTAAATTAATTTGAACGAATCAAATTTAATTCTTTTTTATTGCTCAAATTTTACGAGAGAGATAATAAAAAAAAAGGTTAATGGAAGAAGATAAACCATCCATATTTTATGAGATAATGAAAAAAAGTTTATAAGAGAGAATCACGGTATGGGAATCTTTCGTTTTAGTGCATATTTAGTTCAATTTTTTTAAAAAAAATATATAATTTTGATCAAAATAATAAATTATAATTTGTGCATTGCAAACATGATTTTTTTACTTTTCAACGTTAAACCAAATATGTAATTAGTATTTATTTATTTTATCTTATGTGACCCAAAAGAAAAAAAGTATTTATTCATCTTATGGTCACAAGTGTCCCGACAAGATGGCTTTTAAGATGTAACAAGGTAATAGTATATCCATGGTATCTAATCCAATATAGTGTATAATAATAAAATCACATCACATGTTTTCTTTCTTGTGAAATTCTCTTGTGAGCCACCTGTCATGATTTAAAAATAAATATCCGAGTTCTAATGGTTTTTTGTCTTTCACAAATTAATTGAATTGTATGGACATTAATGATTTCGAGCCAAGCCAAATGAAATGGTCCACGCCTCCCTAATTAGTAATTGTATCATATAATCTCCCCGCCATCTCGCCCCTTAATTTCACAATAGAATTAATTATACTAATTTTTTTTGTAGTTTGATTGATATTTTTAAATATATTGTAAAAATCTTCTTATAATTTATTTTGTTAAAAAATTATTTTTTTTGTACAATATAAAGCTATAATTTTATTCTTAATATGACAAAAAATAATCAAGTTCATTTTAAGCTCCAACATAAGATTCTTATTTTATTCCTAATTTAATAACAAATATAGTTAAATGATTTTTTTAAGAAATCCATATAGTGTAAAAATTCAATCTTAGAGAGAAAAGATAAATTGAAAAAAAAAATTGAATGTAATTTTCAAAATAAGGAGATATTAGATGTAATTTAGTATAATTTACTCTATATAAAATAATATAGTAAAAATTACAAAATATAATTTTTAAGTGCATAAGCATATGTTATGGATTGAAGAGAGTAAAATAAAAGGAAAGGAAACAAATTTTAATATAGATGTATTTTTTATTCATATTTAAATAAAAAGTTTCTCCACTTCCCTTCTTATTTATTCTCCCCAATTCAAACAAATTTTAAAGCAAAAAAAAGAAATAGATTTAAATCTTAATAAAAAAATATCTAAGTTAAAATAAGTGGAGTTATATTAATAATTTAATATTTTTAATAATTAAATTCAAATTTTATAAATTTCAATATGAATTATTAATATAATCCTACTAATTTATGGTTAATAAATCAATAATTATTTTTTTTTGGGGTTAAAAACTTGTGTCTTAACAATAACAAAATTTCTAGTCCCTTCTATTATCCTTTATTGTGGTCAATTGTGATAACTTTAAATTTATGAGCTTTAGGAAAAAAAAATTAAGTGCATTTATCCCAATTGTACAATCAATTATTTTATCAAGTCTTTCAAATAAGCATAGTATGAGAACTCCACTCCCTGATCTCCACAAAAAGCATCCCTATTTTATTTAAACTGAAACCTCATTTTTTTATATTGAATCCCTATTTTTCCTAAACATACTCCCCATTTGTCCAAAAAAAGGTGTTTTTAAAGTCTGCATGAATGTAATTGTAAAGTCAAAATATCAGAGAGTAAAAGTGTAATTTAAAAAATTTAAGTGAGGGGAAAATTATAATTCAAAAATTTTGGAGCAAAAACATAATTATCATTAACTTTACGCTCATGATGTTTCCCAACATGTTTTAATTGTTTCTTGCACTATTTTCCACCTAACTCCTCTTTTCTCCTCCCCTAACTTTCCACTTTTCCCTTCAATCCCCTACCAAGGTAAGTCATTTTTGTTTAATTTCTCGATAGATCCCTTCTAGTCGTACAACAATTGAGAAGTTAAAAATTGTAATTGTAAATAAAAATTACACTTAAAATTTTTTTAATTATGAGCATAGTTAACATTTTTTAAATATAATTTTTATTTATAGTTAAAATTTTTTATCCTTCAATTTTATTTTTTATTCTCAAACTTATCATTTAGAATCTCAATCTTAAAAAAAAAACTTAAAATAACTTTGACTAGATGCTTTCAAATCACATAAGATTGAAGAGGATTCAAATCTTAATGGCACCGCCTATGTGTCAATCAGGTCAAAACTTCTAACATTATAACTGTGTAATAAGAGAGTTAAAGATGCAACTCAGTGGCTCATTTTAATAGTGTTAACTATATTATTATCTATAAATTAAAATAGAATAAATAATTTAATACTAAATGTTTATTTATTATATATTATACAATTGAAGAGAATGTCCAAGATAGGGTGAGATGGCTTTAAGTAAATTATGTTATATATAACGGTAAATTACCAGTACCTCCCCTAAGGTTTAAGGAATTATCACTTGGTGTCCCTCTAATTTAAAAAATTACTTTGCCTCCCCTTGTCAGTAGCTGTAGAAAAATTGAGTTAATAATAAAGTTGATATACATTTTTACCCTTTAACACATGTTTGCCGAAAAGCTTCACCAACCAATTTTGGGTAATTTCTCTCTTCAAACATGGATTCTTGTCTCTGATGGTAAAGGAAATCAACATTATTGCCATTTTTATTAGTTTTTAGAAAAAAAAAAGATTATTTGAAAGATAATTGTGAGTTCATATTTCAACTTAATTTTAGTGCCCCAATTGTTGTATAAGCTAATATAACGGAAATATTCCACAACAATATGCTTCCATTCTTCACAATCTGAAGCACCGCGAGAAATGTTAGCCTATTAGGCTTAATATTCAACCTTGACATGAGAGTGAAGAACAGAAAAGTGTGGCTTTAAACTCAGAAATTCCACAAAGACCAAAAACTAAAGGTGGCTTCTTTGTCTCTTCTCCCATGCATGATATAAGAGAGGATATGGAGTTCATATCCAGTGAAGGCTATTGTGGAAGAAGAGAAGGAGTGATTTTGCGCATTTGAAATGAACAGATATGGAATATGGACATTAATTGTGAACCCCACGTGTTTATCTTGAACTCCGACTAAGGATAAAGAAGAGATTTTACATTTGAAAGAAATAGCATATGTTGCATTGTACCACCAAGGTCTATCATGTTTTAAGCTCTGTCAAATTGTTCAATGGCATATACTAATGTTAGGGTTGACTTAAGAAAGTTGTAAAACAGGATAAGTTTCAACATAAATTCGCTCAATTTGATCTAATTTTTGACTAAGTTTGATTGGCTCATTAGTTCATCAATTTTGAATCACTTTTGGATGGGTTAACAGGCCGATTCTTAGTTCAATTAGTTGAATTGGTCAATCCGTTTCAGTTTTTAACACTATGGTTTTTTAAATTAAATAAATATTAAATAATAATTCTTTATATCTTAAAAAAAATAATGACAATTTACCCTATATATAATCAAGGGGCTTTTAGCATTGTAAGGATGAAGGATGGCCTTAAAGGGACTTTCATTTGTTTTCATTTGCATTTCATCTCTGTGTATGTTAACAAATATTTTCACAAACCTAAAATAGTACTTGTTGGAAAGTGTTGAATTATTAGGTTGCTCATGATGAATTAGCTTAAATCTATAAAATAAGCCTAATTAAAAATTAATTTAATTAATTATATTAAAATAATTATTCGATTATTAATTAATTTAACTACATAATTAAATTTTAAATATTGAATTTTATAAATTCAAATTCAAAATTAGTTAGTTTATGTATTTGTGAGGGAAATTAAGAAAATTGATGTGAAAAAAAAAACACACACACACACACACACAATCGTTGGAAATTTAAAAATGCTCTAGGTGTGTGATTTGGTGAGAGAACATTCTAAGCAAAAATACAAAACTTATCAAAGATAAATATAAAGAGAAATTCTTCTCTTGTTCCCTCAAATTTCTCGATATATCTATTGTGAACACTGATCAAAGTCTAAATTGTGATCCACATCAATCATTAGAGCAATTAAAGAGCAAGCAGATCTAGTATTTTATTAAGTAGGAAATTTTAGATTGGTAGATCTGAGATCACCTTAAACATATAAATACAATTCAACGAAAAAATGATCTAAAAATATTTTTTGATTAAAAATGAGAGAACAATATTACTTGCATAATGATGCTAAACAACATGGCTAATACCTTCATTTATGAGTATAAGTCATATTTGACTATTCAAATTATATGAATAACCTTTAAGGACAAGCGTCTATGACCTTATAATGGAAGTAAAACAAATGTTGACTTCTAATAGTGAACCTTATAATGTCATTATTGGGACATTTGTATTTATTATGTGATCTATCTATGTCGAAGTTATATAATGATTATGAATTTAAAAATATCATTGTTTAGCTTGGTAAAAGTAATAAGCTAGATGGTGCCAATTAGGAAATTTAGCAATATAAGATTCTTATATCTTAGAAAGGGAATAGGATACTAAAAAACCATTGATCCATGTTATATAGGAGTCTAAATATGGAAATACAAATCAATGAAGGAGAAATCTAGAAATGTTTGTTGATTGAAAAGGAGAGAACAATATTTCTTGCATAAAGATGCTAAGCAACATGGCAAGTAACCTTATCTATGAGTGTAAGTCATATTTGACTATTCAAATATGTGAAAATTAATTTTGGATATACTTTCTTGCTGAGTAGTGATATTAAATCTTGAAATAGCAAGAAGTAGATATGTGTAATATTATTCATCATGAAAGTAAAGTTTATTGCATGTTCTGCAATAGTGTAAAAAGTTATATAGCTAAATAGGATTGTGAGATCACTTAGGGATCATTAATAAGGTGTTGAATTTAATATTGACTAATTGTGATAGATGAGAAGCTATAGCCTAAACTAAAATTCGAAAATATCATAATAAGAGTAAATATATAGACATAAGAGTGAGAGCAATCAATAGCATAGAAAAGTGTTACTCCGCAATAGATCCACACATAAGATGTTAGTTGATCCTCTTAGAAAACTTATACTTAAAGAGACATGCATCAGGAAGATATAAAGTCTCTTGTTAAACATAGAACATAGAGCAACACACTTTATATGCAACTTAATTATTGACGAAATAAATGTGTTGTGCCCTAATCATGAATAGCATATACATAATGATAGTATATTATATAGATTGATAAGTTTATCTTTTCCACATGAGCACCTGCCTTTGGTGTTTATGGGGAGTGAGTAAAGATGGGATATTTGTATTCACCATAAAAGGTAACGGCCAATGTGAAATAAAAAGGAATACAACATATAAATATGTCACATTGACAAAAGGGAATAAGAAGGTCAAAATGGGATCTAAACACATAAAAATATATAGATCAAATTGTGAATTCTCACCATTCATAATACTTGTAACCAAATGTGAATCCTCTTTTAAAATGCCATGAGAGGCAAGTGGAATGGTAGAGTTCAAGTTAAATACTGTGTGTCTAAATTAAAATTTATATAGTATTGATAAACAAATCAAATCGACATACACTTTTATAAGATAAGAGAAATACCATAACATACAATTTATACTACATCTACTTAAAATTGCAATTAGGAAGCAAGTGAATAAATTCCTAATTTATTATTATATGAGTTCCAAAAAGGAATAAATCCTTTTAAAGATGCCCTTACAATTTTGACAATATCATAAAAAGATAAGTCAATACTTGTTACTTTAGTATACATCCTATGATTATGATAAATTCAACCTAAAGGATTAATGTTAAGAAAGTAATTGATTTTGATCCAAGTGATATGTAGGCGATAGAAAAATCACCTAAAATATGCATGACTATGCTAGTATCTAAGATATATTTATTATAAAGTTAATTTAATAACATTATAAATGTAGATACTATGCATATGAGAAGACAATTTGGATGGCATTGATACTTAGGAGAGATTAATTTGTCGTGAGTAAAAATTAGTGAAATTAAGGCATTCAAGATGCATAAACAAATTTATAACATATCTCCATGAGTAATAATGTTTTACGCTAATCCTATAATAGGGTTTATAATATAAGAGTTATTAAACATTATGTCCAAGTAATTACAACAGAGCACCTAGTACGAAAGTTTAAGAGGAGTAAAAATTTTTTGTTATTCATCCTATTATGTGAGAGTGAGGGATCTTAGATTATTAGGCCATTTATGATGAGTTAATCCAATCCATAAAATTAGCCCAATTGGAAAATAATTTAATTAATTATATTAAATGATTATTTGATTGTTAATTAATTAATTCAAATTAAAATGTTGAATTTTAGAAATTCAATTCAAAAAGTCAATTTATTTATTTATGATGGAAATTGGGAAAACATACTACAAAAAAATGATCATTGGAAATTCAAACGTGTTTTGAGTGTGTATTTTGGTGGGAGAAATTCTTATCTTTTTCCCTCAAATTTCCAAGTGCATTTGTCGTGGATACTGATGAGGGTCTAAATTGTGACTTAAATCAATTGTTTGGACAATTGAAAAGCAAAGAAATCCATTATAAGTAAGTACCTAACCCATCGTCTTTATTTATGCAATAGAGGCTTTATAGTTGAATTCTTATTGGCTAGTCAGTTAAAAATGTCTAGTCAAAAAAAGGGAAATTGGATAACTCATTTTCAATCCTTGTTTTATGAGTAGACAAAAAAGATGGGACACAACTCTCTTAAAACAAGTTCTCCTAATTAGTCATAAACAAAGTTGAGTCTAAGTGAAGAAAGGTTTCTCATGTGATGGTTGAAGAAGACAATAAAAGTACACTTGAAATGTTCTTGTAATTGATGTAAATTGCATGTACAAGCTTGAATAAAATGGAATAATAACAAAAAGCTTCAAAATAACTCAATTACAATTTAGCTGAATGATTGATAATAACTGAAAGGGTCGTAAAGAAATTGCAGAAGGCTATAAATAAATCTTGAAACTAAAAAGAATTGTAAATTAATTTTTTTGTGAGATTCTATGTGTGTGTGTACACATTTTGTGTGTTTCTTCCTCTTAGCTTCTTCATGGATTGGTAAATGTTCCACGTCTGACTACTACCCACCTTCCATGTCTTCATGGATCGGTAGCTTCTCTCAGTTGCTGTTTCTCTCTACTGCCATTTCTTCTTAGCTATCATTTTAAGTGCTACGATCAGCAATTTGAGTTGGCTAAATGTATGTTGACTCATTCACAAGTCGCACTAAAAGAAAAAAAGGTGAAACGTTATTAATTTTGCTCAAGTCACGCTTTGATATTTTAAAGAAGTATTATTTGATTGATATTTGAAATCTGTGTACCTACCCAAAAAAAAAAAAAGAGATATTTTCAAAATAAAATTAAAAGATATATGGATCACGTAATTTAGCAAAATAATACCAATGTGAGTTGGCTAAATATACGTTGACTCAGGTCCAAAACAAAAATGTGTTATTCAATCCCCGAAAAAAAAAAGTGTGGTATTTAGGTTTAAAGATGGGTACCTGCGTCTAAATGACAAACAAAAGACTATTTTAAGAAAGAGAGATATGGGTTTAAAACAAGAAATCCAAAATGTGATCTACTTTTGGGGACCATATTAAACGTTAGAATTAACCCATGGCTGCCTCGCCCAAAAAAGGCTTGTGTGAGATCAGGTCCGGCCTGGTCTGCTTAATTTCACGCCGTGGCAGGCAGGCCAGCTTTGCCTTGTTTGATTGTTCATGACGACCTGCACCTTAGCAAACAAGTATCCGAAGCTTAAAAAACACATCACGGGCGAAAGTCCAATTACCGGTTAACATCCGGTAACAGGTAGTAATCAATAAAGCAGGAAGTACAGTCCCAGACACTGAAATGAAAGTCTCACCCGTTCCCATCCATTATAGCCATTACCAAGCAAAGCAAAGCAAAGCACGCTTGCACCTACCAATTCAAGTACGTATAGTGCCTCGGTTCTCGCTCTTTAAGATCGAAGCACCCTCATCCTCCCATCCTCTTTCATCTATCAGTTCGTTCTGTTTCAATCTCCATCAGGTTTCAGAAATCTAGGTACTTCTTCTCTCTGATTTTGCAATGCCGAATCTTATTCCCTGTCACAGAATCGAATTTGAATTCTCAATTCTTCTCTCTTTTGGTGGTTTATTTTGCAGAGATTCACGAATTGGCTCAGGAGTACAGAACCGGAAAATGCTTACATGCATAGCTCGTCCCAAGAAACCCGGGAATGACTCATTGAGTCAGCCCGAAGATTCCGATTCTAAAAACCAAGCCATCAAATCCCTTACTTCTCAGGTACGAACCGTTAACCATAACTGTTTACAAACGCTAAATTCCAAAGCTATTTGTCTTATTCCTTAAATATCTGCTTCAATTTAACTGTTCTTGTATGTGTATCTTTTAGCTTAAGGATATGGCGTTGAAGGCATCGGGAGCGTACAAGCATTGTAGCCCCTGCACCGGGCCGCCCCCGCAGACTCGACTCCGGAGCAATACCGAGTCAGACACGGACTCCGATCGGTTCCGATGGTCGTACCGGCGAACAGGGAGCTCAAGCTCGACGACGACGAGGACATGGGGGAAGGAGATGGAAGCGAGGCTGAAGGGGATTTCGAGTGGAGAAGGGACGCCGAATTCGGCCAGTGGAAGGCGAGTGGAGCCGGTGGTGTTGTTCGTGGAAGAGAACGAACCTAAAGAGTGGGTGGCGCAAGTGGAGCCCGGCGTTCTGATCACCTTTGTTTCGCTTCCGCGTGGCGGGAATGATCTGAAGCGGATACGGTTCAGGTACGTACACCTCCAGTTATTTTCTTTTTCCCTGTTTGGAATCAGGCGGGCATGAACCGTCGTGTGGGGGTTCCTTTCAATGTCGGACGGGGACTGTGCGTTCAGTGTTGGTCAAGATGGGACCCTGTTGCAACTGGGTAGTGATAATGACAATGATTGCCTTTTGCTATGGTGGACTGTCAATTTGTCCCCCGTCATTTATTGGGCACTTGCAAAGTGCATAGGTTCTTAGGCTTCTGAAATTTTTGTTGATATTGCATTTAAATTTGGTGATTTGTGTGATTAACAGATTGGATTTTTTTTTAAGGATAAAATTTAGATAAAATTATCTACTATTTATCATTAGGTTTTTAAAGAAAATTACATGTAATTTTTTAAAAATTAATCATATGATGTTAAACTATGAAAATTTACTTATCATTTTTATTAAAAAATGATAATAAATACTTAAATATATTTAAATTTTGTCTTTTTCTATCCCATATATGTTACATTTACATTACATTAGAAAGATTTAACAATAAGATATGACTTTAATTTAATAATGCTCCTTAAATCATGTATATTACTCATTTATTATTTATTAATATATCTAAGAGTCTCTGTAGAGGCACGACTTATATTATTAAAAAAAATAAAGGAAGGACCCAGGTGATTAAGTTGGGATGTGAAGTTTGGCTTTCCAACAAGATAATGGTTCAGAAAATTTGATTGTCTCTTTTTCCTTTTTCCCTTTGCAATAATATATCAATAAATTTATATTTACATTTAGTGTAAGAAGAAAGGCGATATCTGGCCATAATATAGAATAGGCAGAATATTTAAGGATTTTTTTTTTTGCAATTAATAGGTTTTAATTTTTGATATAAATAATAAAATCTCTTGAAGTTACAAGAGAGATTTTGAAATTTCAAGTCTGGGTGAAATGTAAATTAATCATTTCTTATTAAAGCATGTCTTTATGATGTGGTGACAGTGAGTAATGATCATCCAGCAAATAAGTTTCAGAATTCTTGTTTTCGGAAAATATACCAAATTCTCAGAACTTGAGGCCATTTAAATCCTTATTCATTTATTATCACTATGATGCTCTTTGCTCGCCACGCCTAATTTGTTGAAGTATGCATAGTCTAAATGCGAATCCCATCAATGAGATATGAATCCCCCTCCCGAAATATGAAATTGAAAGAGTTTAGCTGGGGGCCCCATATTCCCCAGTTAATTTCACGCCATTGCCAAAAGCAATCCAAAAGAGGTCCCAAAAGGAGAACTTATTGAGGCTTGTTAGTGGAGGTGGGTCAGTGTTGATTGTGTAGGCAACCTTTTAACCGAGTCTTGTCGTCTGGTCGGATGAAACTGCTCTATTTTCAAAATTCTTCATGCCTGATTCTTGGTGACTTTGTCTTCCTCTGCTAGCAGTTTTGTCTTTTAATCTGCAATGTGCTGGGGAATGCTCCCACTATCTCCAAAAAATATATACAGGACAAAATATGAAACTCTACAAGGCGGCCACCAAAGATAGAGATAATATAGGTTATAGACCTTTTGCCCGTTCGTTGTCTTATTTTTCTTTTCTTATTGTATAGAATAAAAGCAT
Organism: Erythrophleum ivorense; assembly: GCA_026724425.1. NCBI lineage: Eukaryota > Viridiplantae > Streptophyta > Magnoliopsida > Fabales > Fabaceae > Erythrophleum > Erythrophleum ivorense. The sequence continues at coordinate 45,423,122 of JAIUCV010000005.1, forward strand.
TAAGGAATTATGTGCATGCTGTTGTGTTGGTTGGTCCTGCTTGGTGACTTGTAGTGCCATCCCAACACGTAGGGTGCTGGTGGAGTCTGTGCATAGTAGTTTTTTTTTCCTACCCTTTTATTTTTTCTTTTCCTGAATTTAGTTTGGAAATTTAAGACGTGGATTGATATCTTAAGAATAAAATTAGAACAAGTTCAACCAGCTGTATCATTTCATGTTTAGGTGCGTTTAGCAATGTAGTTGACACTAATTAAGCTTGGACCCACCTGTTTTCAATTGCGTAGACAAACCCCAATGTAAGGTCAATGTTGGCCTTGGATCTACTTTATTCCCCTGCACCGAATGACCGGTTAGTCCTTTCATTATTCATTTCGAGTATTCTTTGTCAAAAAGTATCAGATGAGTGGCTTTGCATAATTGAAAACAGTGTCATAAAACCATTAGAAATTAACTATTTGGTCAAGCCCCCCCAAAAAAAAAACATAATAATAATAACATGGAATTGGTTAGAAGGTTTCAAGCTTTAGTCACGCTGGAATGCTTGATTAACTTTAACATGAAAGAATTATTGTTCCACCCCCCTACCCAACATCCCACATCAACAGATAGAACAAGGGACGGGAAGGACGAGAAGGAAACCGCTCAATTCTCACAATACTTGATTGGCGATTGTGTTTCAGAGTTTATTTTAAATAAAGTTTTGTTCAACTTTGGATTCAGGCCTTTAAAAAATTGGCAAAAATCAAATATGCAGTCCTACTCATGACGAACTTTACTTCTCACTGTTTTATGTTACGGTGGCGTCGCTTTTCAAACTGTAGCTGTCATGTGCAATGATGAAAGGATTCTCATGTATGATTTATATAGACATTGGGATTCAGGAATTGTGAATTGAATTTTGGTTTATTTTCTATGTATAGCCGCGAGATTTTTAACAAATGGCAAGCTCAAAGATGGTGGGCAGAGAACTATGACAAGGTTATGGAACTTTACAATGTTCAAAGGTTTAACCGCCAAGCTTTCCCTCTTCCAACGCCACCAAGATCTGAAGATGAGGTAAACTCTGAATTTCAATAGCTCTTAGGCATCAAATCAAGGACAACTTAGTAATTGGCAGGTGCATGTCACTTTTTTTATTTATTCGGGGGACTGATTATCTAATATATGTGTGTATGCAAGCAGAGCAGTTTAATGGACAAGAAAACGGAAAGTTATCATGATTATATAAAAATGATTAACTGTTCAATAATTTATGCACAAATATGATTATAAGTTTATATTCTAAAAATATTATTAGTAAAATAATTAAATAAAAGTAAATAATAATATAAATAAAATATTAAAAAATTGAAAATATTAATAACTGTTCAATTTGGGTTCTGTAACTCTTTTTGTCATAGAAAATATTATATTTAATTGAAAATTATTTAAGAAATGAAGATTTGACTTAAAAAAGTAAGAACGTAATTAAATTTATATTTAATTCTAATTAGAGCTTAACTGACTTTTAAAATTCAGCTCGGGTTTTGTAGAGGGTAACACTACGTCAGGCAGAGATATGTTAGTCATCGCCTGTCAAATGTCAGTAGTTTTGCATTTGTCATCATCTTGTTATTATTCATTGCCTCAAAAGAAAAAGAGGCCAAATATTTATTTATTCGCCCTGTTATTATTTTTAATATGTTCTCTTTCCCTGGGCTAAAAACAGAGCTCAAAGCTTGAATCAGCAGAAGACAGCCCAGTCACACCTCCACTAACAAGGGAACGGTTACCTCGTAATTTGTACCGTCCTACAGGGATGGGAATGGGATACTCATCCTCCGATTCCTTTGATCATCAATCAATGCAATCCCGGCATCACTACGACTCTAATGGCATGAACTCAACCCCTAAAGTCTCCACCATTAGCGCAGCCAAGACAGAAGTATCATCAATGGACGCGTCCATCAGAAGTAGCTCATCCAGAGAGGCTGATCGCTCCGGGGATCTTTCAATCAGCAATGCCAGTGACCTCGAGACTGAATGGGTTGAGCAGGATGAACCTGGGGTTTATATTACCATCAGAGCATTGCCGGGTGGCAAAAGGGAGCTCAGAAGAGTCAGATTCAGGTAAGCTTGCGCTCAATTTTATGGCCAGACATATTCCCTTCGTGGCTATGCTAAGAAAAAAGGTTATGTGAAGTATAAAAAACAAGCCTGTTGTGGTTTTAACATTTAGGCTATACTGTTGGATAAACATCAATCAGATTAAAATCCCACCATTCATAGCTGCTCAAGTGAGAGCCGAGAAGGAAAATCATCCTAGTCATTAATTATACCTCAGGATTTTCTGATTATGGGATTTTCAAATATAACTATCTCAGACGCAGTTGAGGACTTGCTTACTGTACCTGGTAAAACCAATGACACAGGCTGCTCTGATTACCACTTAGCATAACGCACGAGGCTCAACTTACGGCCCAAAGTGACTTCAAAGTTCAAAGTTCTATTTTCCAGCTGCTACTCTGATCTGTTTTTGTATATATTCTGATTTGTCTATCATTGTCAATAATGGTGCTCCCACAAATTGATTGTAGTCTTAAGGTTCGTTAGCATGCGCTGAATGTAGGCATGGAGATGTACATTTGTGCTCACTGTTGTGGTTACATTTTGATGTAAAACTGTAACGAAATTAATACTTCTGATTGTTTTTTCTTGTGTTTTGCAGCCGAGAAAAGTTCGGAGAGATGCATGCTAGATTATGGTGGGAAGAGAACCGCGCCAGAATACATGAACAATACTTGTAAGATTGAGCGAAGCTGGTGGCTGCTGATGCTATACACAGTGTGGAGGTGGTGTTGCATATTAAATTGTTTCATATCTGTTTTGCTATACTTCTAAGTCTCACTATAGGTAATCAGATATCAGAAAGGTGCTACTGGCGCCTCTCTCCCTGTTTTGGGCTCTATATATATATAATCCCTATAGATCACACTTTTCATCGTGTGATCGGTTCAGGCTATTCTCTTGGATGCGGGTGGTAAATTTAACTTATATTAGTTACTTCTTTCAGATATTGGTGGATCAAGAGCAGCATACTTAAAAAAAAATGGTGTGGTGGGTGTAAATTCTATAGCTATTCAAATTGGGATACAAAGAATGAATCTACTTTCATTATCTTTTGTCTCCGCTTATCCGACTTCTAGATGTGACATGCATCTTTTTTTTCATTAAATAAACGAATAAAACTACAAGTTTCAAGTAGCTGCGTTACTATCTGCATACTTCATCAGATCGATGGGGAATATACGTATACTTTCAATTATGATAATTCATGGCAATCTTAGGTACTCATTCACATATTAACCACTTTCTGCTTTTTCAAGTACATTTTTTGTCTTGTCTTTTGTATCATAACCTTTTCTCCCTAACATTTTAAGTTTTATCTTGTCTCTTCTATGCTTACCTTTTTATCCCAAATACATAGATCATAGGTGTCCATCTTGCCAAGACAGAAGAATGTAAATGGGCTATGTTTTATTCAATTTATTGGATATAATTTCTTTTGGGTCCTTTGTTCCAGTTTTCTCTTAATCCCCTAGTGAAAGTTACATAATTCAATTTATTGGATATAATTTCTTTTGGGTCCTTCGTTCCAGTTTTCTCTTAATCCCCTAGTGAAAGTTACATATTGGCAGCAAAATTTGAGTTTAGTACCACGTGTATTTTATCATCTAGAAAGGTTCCCGCATATATTCATTAAAGTGGAAAAAGTCATGCAATTAGAGCATCACTTGAGAAAAGAGGGTATTTCATTTTAAAAATTGTCATTTTTAATGTGCTAATTATGGCTAAATTAGATGGGAATGAGGCAGTACAATCTTTGCAAGTTCAGAAATTACAAAAGAAAAAAAAATTATATGAGGAACAAAAACGAATAAATTAAATTTTAAAAACAAGCAAGAGAGATGGAGGAAAAACCATGCCATTACCGACCTCAGTTTAGTGATCACTAACCAAGTTTTGTCCCAGAAAGAAAAGAGTCAATTGTGCCAACTTCTCCTAAATTGTGGCTAAATTACACTCAGTTGTTTCAAAAACAAAAAATAGCTTCCATGACATTTTAATATATATTGCAAAACTTTCCATCCAATTTATTTTTTGTTAAAGAAATTAACTTTTTGTATAATAAGATTATAATTTTATTCGTATTATAACAATAAAAATAGTTAAATTAATATTATGCTTTAATATGACTCATTATTATGTTTTTAATATAATAGTAAAGATAGTTAAATAATTTTATTTTTTAAAATAGAGAGAGAGAGAGAGAGAGAGAGAGAGAGTATAGAAAGTTAATTTTAATGATAAAAAATAAATTAGAAGGAAGTGAAGTGTAATCTTTTAAAGAAGACAAATAATAAGTGTTATTTAACTCAACCTCAAAGGAAGTTTACATATTCCCAAAAACAAAATCAAGCATCTCTAGGAAATCGTTGGTCTTATATGCTCAGTAACTTCTGAGCCTCTGCCAATGGACTAATGAAGTCTCTAGCCTAAAATTAAATTACCCATCTTTTGGACAAAAAAAGGTGTATGTCCAAATTCTATTATGGACATTCAAACCAATGCCTAAAGAAAAGGCACAGGCTACTCGGCCCAGATTCTAGATTAGGAATTGACCAACCCAAAATTGTGTCACTTACAATTTAACCAAAAAGTCTGAATGACAAAATTTATATGCAATTTTTAAAATATATATTATAAGATACTTACTTGAAATATAATATATGAATTTCTAATTATGTCTTTCACAAATTATATTTTTATTAAAAAATTTAATAGCAAATAGATAATTTTTTTATTATTATGCTTAAGATATTCTTGAACTCTGTTTAAACTATTTTTTTTTAGATAATCTTAACTTGGTTGAATATATCTTTAAAGAGAAATTGAACTTATGTTGTTAAAGAGCTAACCCTTTAAGAGTTTTTATCTTTAAAGAGAAATTGAACTTATGTTGTTAAAGAGCTAACTCTTTAAGATACTACCTCCGATCTCATATATAAGAGACTTTTGTGAGATTTAATTTGATCTTATATATAAGAAACAAACTATCATATTTATTACAATATTCTAATTATGTCCTTCATTAAATAAGTCATTCAAATTATGAGTAGTGATGGTCATTAATTTCAAGAAAAAAGTGCACATATTAAATAGGGGTATTTTTAAAAAATAATTTTTATTTGAGACAAAATTAAGAAGATTAATTACTTTTAACTAATTTTCTTAATACTCGTAAATTAGTTATTTGTTTCTTATATATAAGACCGGAGGTAATAATAGATAAGGAATTGAATTTAAGTTTTTACTTATTTAAAATTTCACCCTCATCTAACATGAATTACTTTTTCCCATTTTAGTTACACAAAATGGGAAAATCAACCTAATTGTGAATTATCACTTTAGTTAGAACAAAATATGTTAACTTTTTGTGAGGTTTTGACTAAATTGTACCTAAATCTCTCTTTTTTTTAAAAAAATTATTCTTGACTTCCTTAATACTTTGATATATATTGCAAAAAGTTTTTATTCAACTTATTTCTCATCAAAGAAATTAATTTTTTACACAATATAAGAATATGATTTTATTTTTAATATAATAATAAAGGCAATTAAGTTGGTTTAAGCTCTAAAATAAGACTTTGATTTTTTTAAAAAAACATTAGACTTTGATGTAGAAATTTAATTTCTTTATTAAAAAATAAATTAGAGGGGAATTAAATATAATTTTAAAATAAATAAATTATAAATGTAAAATGATATAATTGGTTGAAATATGAATTTGAGTCATGGTAAAAATTACCAAAGTTAAAATGTGAGAATTTGCCTATTTTGTGAAGAATATTTTAATTGCCCCAAACTAATAAAGTTAGTGGTCGATATATTGAGTTGTGAAGAAAAATTCTCACTTTTCAATGAAGTTGTAGTAAATTAAACAAGCAAATAATGGAGATGAGATTAAGACAAAAGAGTATAGATATTGATAATTGTAATGGTAAAACACTGATAAATGAACACTTGATATAAGCAACAAGCTTTAAGAAGAGAGTTAGTATAAAGAGTAAAAGCCGCCTAAAGAGTTAGGTTAATATTCAATTTAAGAGAAGAAGAAAAGCTCCAATTATAAAAAATTCATAAGTTCAACAATTTATGGTATATAAATTTATACTTGTATCTATTTATTAATTTATGCTTATGTCCACAATATATCAATTTATGCTTTAATTAAAGAATAAATAAATTGTTGTTTTCCTTGTAAGACAATGAAGCTCTGAGTCAAATGCAACTTAAAGTATCCTATACAACACTAGTACCAACAGTGTATGAGCATCCTATTCAACTTAGCTTTACTAGATAATTGATGGTAAGAGCATTTGATATATTTAAAAGCATAATGTTGTTTTATAATTAGTGTTCATGCTGCTTTGTAATTATTGTATCATAATTGTTTTTGATGATGTGATTTTTTGGATTTTTAATATAGGGACCATTTAAGCATTTTGTATAGTCACTTAAAAACCAGATCTCTTTAGTGATATTATAAATTTTAGTCATCAACAAAGTTGATAAACACTTTTTGTATTAAATCATCACTTATTTTTATATTGTACTATTTTGGTCAACACTATGTACAAATTCCAATATTATCTATAATATTTGTATAGCTTTATAAACTTGTTTTTGTTAATGCACAACTTCATCACAATATACTAATATAAAGGACTTTGATCAATTTCATTCAAAATGCAATTTTACTTCAATTTGTATGTTACATTGTTCAATAATACATAGTATTTGACATTTCTACAACTCAAACAAATACACAAATATATTATATTTGTACAACTTAAGTATAATAACTAAGTTACAAAGCTTTGTCTATTGTGGTTGTTTCACTGGTATTATTGGCTTTATTTTGCCTTAAACATTCACCTAAAGGCCTAGCAGCGAAACCAAGCAACAAAATAGATAGTTAATTTGCTTCAACTTGTTTCATTTTACTTATACAATCTCATTGTCTTACTATTTAAAACACTAGGCACAATGCTATCATTTTGGGTATACTACTCTAACAATCTTCACTTCTACTTATGAGTGTTATAGTGACATTAAAAAATATGATGTCATCAAATCTTGTCAATCCTATAGAGACAAATAAACCATAAATAGGCATACGGGAAATGATTCAAAATTAACAATAGAAAAGAATCCTTTACCTAGAAAATAAAAAATAAATTATATATAAGACTTAACTACATTGGAGTGAATGTGGATCGTATTCATGAGTGTATACAAATGAGGCATATAGCATTAATCACACAAATAGAAAATCTAAATATAAAATAACTGATTCTATCAAGCAACATAACTACTTTTGTCTAAATCTGAAGTAGCATAATAGTCACAATGAATTTCTTTTTGTACTCTAAAGCATAAACTATTTCTTCTGTTTCCTTGAGAATTATATCAAAATAGATTCATTTTGAAAGCACAGCAAAAGTAATAAATTACTTTCAACCTTTGGAAGTAGGAAACAATATCTGACAATCAACTTCATAATAATGAAACCAACTAATGTAATCACCTAATGCAAAATAAGTCACAAGGAAAAGACTATGGCAATAACAATAACAATCATAAGACTTATAAGTAAAGAAAAAGCACATGTTACCCCCATATACAACAAAGTTTGATATGGTTTAAATATGTTTGCAATTTTGCACAATTGCAATTTTTGAGACTAGTATTGCAAATTAAAGTATTCGCCTTGGCAAGATTTGTCCAAGTTTTTAGTGAGGAAAGTTTCCCTCATTTGAACATTGCATAACATTAACAGGTTTTTAGTTTCAGTTTTTCAATTTGTAACTAAAAATTTGTGAAATGATTAGCTATAGGCTTGCATGATTTATCATATTTTCATATTGTTGGCAATTCACAATTCTTAATTAACCATTGTGGACTATCTTTTACAAGGATTTGGATCTATAGAAAAGGAGTACTAAATTGACATTCAAACTAACAAGAAATATGGTAGGCCTTATTTCCCTATACAAAAGAAGGTGCCCAGGAAATTAGAATATTTCTGTTGTGATGATTTGCCAAGTATATAGGTTGTGCATGTAATAAATTAATGAATACAATATCATTCTCACGAGAAAGAAAATTAACTACCAATTGTCAAAATTTATTCTATTACCTAAATTGTCTAATTGAAATTCAAACTAAGTAAAAATAAAATTGAAGACAATAGATTCACTTATCAAACAATGACTATGCATGAATAATATGAATAATAAAGTTTTAGAATATGAAATCCCCTATTTACTTTCTTGAGTATCATTTAGAATAGATTCTTACAACTAATTCCAACTGAATTAACGACTACTCTACTAATGTGAGTGAAATTTCTTCTTAAGATAAGTTATTATGCTTATATTAATTTTATATCTACTCTCGTGATCATATATTTAGTATAAACTCATTACATATAAAAGATTTAATGCAAATATTTACAACTGTTCAAATGTAAATTATATTTACTATTTGAATATATTACTCTAATAATTTACACTATAATCGACTCTCTTGATCCTCTCACAATACATTAGATTAACAATGACTAGTTATTTATAAACAATATAAAAAAAAAATCAATGATTAATTTAATATAAATTGTTATAAGATTATTCTAAAATAAACCTAATTATCAAATAAGTTCATCTAAACTCCAACTCAAAAGGTTTAGCTATTCATTATCTCCATCAACAACAAAGGAATAACGAATGAAAACATATCCATAGATTAAAAGTTAGAAAAGAGTAAAGAGAAAACAAATTGGCTGAAATCAATGATCCATCAATAAGAGCTTCAAATCCCTTCTTATGTCCAATAGATCTTTAAAGCTCTCTCTCAGGGTGTTTCTTTCATCCATTCTTTGTTTCCTGGTCCAATCTCAACATCCTCCTTTAGAATGTTGAAGAAGCCTCACAAAACCCCTTCATTTTTAGTAGAACACGAGCAACTCATGTGGAAACCACCCAATTACACAATTTGCTTGTATAACATTAAACATATCATATTGATTAAGGGTTCTTCAACATAATGGTGTAGGTTGACACAGCCTACCTTTGATCTGCATAAAACTTCTTCTTTTTGCATGGTTGTGCTCACCAACATAGCTAATACGTGTTTCTCATTGAGTATGCTTGATTTCTTGTTGATTCACTCATGCTTTTCCACTTCCAAAAATTCCTGATTAAATCCAACATCATATGCATAAAAAAATGGTAAAAGTTGGATGTAATTACTCAATTTAATCTCATAAAAAGCATGTATAATTTACAATGATCAATTTTCAATTAACCAATATTCAAATTTAATCACCAAATGGACCCTTAATTAAAAGACACAACAATTAACTTATTTTCTTGTCATCCACAAATTAAACACCACTAAATGAAGTCTATTAGAGATTGGACTAGATAATTTTTTGTTGCAATTTTTTAGAGTTTAGTGTCATATGAACGGACCATGAGGAAGCACTAAAGACAAAATTTAAAAACATAGGTTAGGACCCATTAGTCATAAACCCATCAGAACCTATCAACCATGAGCCTATTAGTCGTGAAAAATTAGAACCCATCCTTCTTCAACTTTGTATAAATTGCAAAAATCTCATCATACATAACAATCATTTTTCACTCAATGGAAAAATAAAAATAGGTGAAGTCCTACAGCCATAAGTAAATCTACAACTAAAGATCATAGGTAAAAAGATGATCTCCTTCTTAGATGAATCACAAGACACACTAAATGTTAAAAATGATTGAATCAAACAAGACATAGTTCTTGATTAGATTTGATCACGAGTTATGCTCATTTAAAAACATGTTGGGCCTATGAAAAAAAGTATTAAAAAATAAGGCTTGATATTGTTTATTAAAAAAAGCTTGGGTTTGGCTTAATAAAAAAATGGATTAAGTTTGGCTTGGTTCGTTAATATCTTAAATTTTTTTTAAAAAAACTTTTAGACTTTAACATATACTTAAATACATAAAAAAAATCTAATTTATGCAATTTTATTATAACATTATTATATCTAAAAAAATTAAAAAAAATAGAATTTAAATGTAATTAACTCTAAACACAATAATACATACCATTGTTATTTCTTTTTTTTAGATTATCATTATGAGAAGCATGTCTATGGGAAAAAGTAAACTCATCATGCTAAAATTTACATTTAGATAAAGATAAATTTATCATGTTAAACCAATAAAGCACTTAAACTTAAAAGAGAAATGAATGAAATTTAATTATATATATATTATTGGGCCAAGATTTAAAAATGCTCGAGCAAGCCCATCTCGTTTTAAAAATGAAACTTTTTTTGAATGATTTCTTTTTTGAACTTTTTTTGGAACTTATTTCTATATTTTTTGAATTAAGCATATCGAGTCGGTGATTTTTTCAGTTTATGATCAGGTTTTTCTTGAAAAAATGAATTAGTGACAGCAACGTGTTATGCTTGTGGTCGTGGATCTCATGGACAACTCGGATTGAAGTGAATGCACTTGGTGCATTTAACAGGCTTAATGTAGACAATCATAATCCTACTAAGAAGATGCCCTTGATTTGTCCAATGTAGTTTTACCTTACCGAAGCACAGAAGTGAACTTGTAAAAATGAAAAATAAATAAATAAAACAGTGATAAAATGATAGAACCTAATTAAATTCTGGTAAAAGAAGCAAAGCACAAATGATAATGAATCTCCAAGTTGTGGGTGTGGTCTCGTCAAAAGATTGCCCGCACGCGCGGTGGTCACTTTTAAGTTTTAACTCTTATACGGAGCCAATTCTATCCCGCTCTCTCTCTCTCCTCAGTGCTCACAAAGTGCGGTATGCTATTTCCCATTTACGTTCACCTAAAGCTGTACTCTACTGTGATACCCAGACATGCTTTTGTACAAAAACGCACGAGACGCAATCCCAATCCTCACACGTTGAACAAAAATTCCATCTTCTCTACCCCTTTCTCTCTCTCTCTCTCTCCAACCTCACAGGCAGTGTTTCTCTGTTTTTCTATTTCACACGCCCTATCTCTACTTGCATTATATCTATGTAATGTTTCTTGCAGCTTTTGACATTCTCTGCCTTCTCTTTACCTTCCCTAAACTAAATTTCACGGTCTTCTAGTTGTCCCCTTTCATCACCCTCACACCCCCATCTCCATTCTCCACGTCCTCCTTTCATTTTCTCTATAAATTTGGTTTTCCCCTACGGAATCTGCGTGCCCCAAATATGAACAGGAGGGAGAGATCGATGCGAGACGACTCGTACCCACGAAGCAGAAGAACCCCATCTTTCTCCTCCACTCTTCTTGACGCCATTTACCGTTCCACTGACCAATCAAAATCAAATCTTGATGAAGATCCAAAATTGGGTATCTTCAAGGAGACCCACAACTCGAAACAGAGCAATTTGAGCCACAACCATGGATTTTCTGTGAAAAAAGGATATGGCAAAGAGAGGAATACGAATCTTCTTCGCCGAGCCGTTATGGTTGAAGATTGGATGGAAAAGCAGAGCTCCCATAGCTCCTCAGAGTGTAGCTCAGGAGGATTCTTTTCGTCTTCGGAGACAGAGACGAGCTATAAACTGAGATCGAGGCCTAAATCCGAGAAGATTATGAACTCAGATAAGCAAAAGCGTCAGAAAGTGAAGCAGCCAATTTCGCCAGGAAGCCGAATAGCTAGCTTTTTGAGCTCTATCTTCAACTATGGGAATATGAAGAAGGCGAAAATGTGCTACGTTGGGGCTGTGGAAGATGTTAGTTTCGAGCAGAAATCTCAGTCACCATGTCCTTCTTCCTCTGCTTCTTCGTTTTCAAGGAGGTCTTGTATGAGCAAAACGCCCTCTTCAACAAAAGGGAACAAGTCCAGCGATAATGGCGTCAAAAGGTGCGTGAGATTTTATCCTGTAAGTGTAATTCTCGGCGAGGATTCTGAGCACAAATATGTCTATGAGAATGATCCAAATCTAATGCCATTGCCTAGTGGTGTTCCGAAAATCACAAGAAGCTCTTCAATAAAGGAGTTGAAGAAGAACTCTGTTACGGCAAAAGAAAACGGCGGTTTCATGAAGGGTTATGATCAAAATCCAAGAAAGGATAAATTCGATTTTAGAGTCTTTTATAAGAATAACGATGGTGAAGATGAGGATGAGGAAGAGGAAGAGGAAGATGAAGATGAAGATGCTTTGAGCTGTTCAAGCTCGGACCTGTTTGAGTTGGATCACCTTATTGGAGGTGCAGGGAGGTACAAGGAAGAGCTTCCTGTTTATGAAACTACTCATTTGGAAACAAATAAGGCCATTGCTAATGGTCTGTGTATGTAGTCTTTCTTGCTCCCAGCAATAACTACGAATGAATAAAATTCATTGTAATTAATTTAATGTTTTGTGGAATTCAATTCAGCAATAATTTTTAGTTCTTTCTTGGAAAGATTTATGAGAAACTACTTCTAATTTCATCTTTTGTTTCATAGATGATACTCGCAGGTTCTGTGCATGCTAGGAATGTTTCACAAATTCGGGCTCTAATAAATAGTAATTTTTCTAATAACATAGTTTGATTCCTCTTAAGATTAAAATTAAAATTTTAAATGCATCTAATAGATGTGAAAAAGATTTGTTTTTTCAGATCAAATAATGATACTTTTTTTTTCCTTATATTGAAAGTGAGGTGAATAAGACAACAAATACTCTCTTGTATCAGAGAAAATCTATCAGAGAAAGAAAAAAAATAAGAGGTAATGCCTAGTGCGGCCCATCATGTACGTCTTACCTCCCATCTTTTTTTTTCCTTTCCCACGTAATTTTCTTCAATACAAACAATGCATAGTCTAGACAAAAATAAAAGATATTGTGTACGCAATAACCAAAAAAAAGTTCTAGCTCTAATTGGATGTCTTTGATCGAGTGAGGGAGATAGATAGTTGGAAGCAGTGAAGTTGGAACTCAGATTCTGTTCACCCTGCACAATTTGTCAAAGCAGATTAACTAAGAGGAGAAAAAGGAAAAGCAGAGACTTATTTCTACCCAACGAAGAAAAGAAAAGTTAAAAAAAAAAAGGGTTAAGCTTTTCCACTGGCTTTGCACATGGCATCAGCAAGACACAGTAAAAAAATTGTCCCCCACTTTAAGATTTAATTAATGATTACTACATATTACTTTTTGCCCGTTTAAAAGTCCTTAAGTACAGAATGAATTTGAACTGATATTTTTGGTTGTAAAGCCATAATTGAAGCGAATTGATGAGAATCTGGGGTGGTTGGTAACAAAGTTTTATTATTAAATTTGAATAATTTTAACCCGAAATTTGATACAAAATTTTATCCGAAGATGAATTCAACATATAGGCGAATATTAGATGCATAGCAGACAAAGTAGGGCCTTTTCATAAGGAAATGGAGAAGTCAACTTATGAGATAGACATAATGGCTCAAATCCAAACTAACTTTCTAGTTTTTACATCAAAGGAGATTGAAAGAAGGGATCCAACCCTATTTTCTGAAATTGAATCCTTTCCGTATATGCAGTGATATAATGAAAAAAAAAGAGTGATATAAAAAAATAAAAATGCATATAAAGTTATTTTTTCTTTATATATATATATTTATCTTTATCTGTCTTTTACTATACTATATACCAATATTTTTAAAATTGGACCGGTCATTGAACCGGTGTAAGTATTGTCGAACCGGTAATAATTAAATATATTATTTTAAAAAATTTTATGTATTAAAATTTTAATATAACAAATAAATATTAGTAAATTTTAAATATTTGATTACTAATTCAATATTTTTTAAGATATTACAAAAATTAATGTTTAATTTAAAATAAAAATTATCTATGATTAAAAGTTAAGAATATTTAATATTAAATTTTTAGAATTTCTAAATTATATTAAGATTCTACTTATTATTAAAAAATAAAATAATAAATAATAATTTTAGGTAAATATCTTGATATTTGAGAGAAAGGAAATTGAACATAATAGAAAGAATGTATAAAGAATAATTAATTATGAACATTTTATTTTTTTTATATTCTCTTTCTTTTGAAAAAAAATTTCATATTTCAACTCCCTCATCTTTTTTATTACCTCCTATTTTTAATTTGTCAAATTTATTTAAGATAAATTATTCTATTATAAAACAAAAAATTAAAAAAAAATTACTTCAGACCGATTCAAACCGGTTTTTTGGATCAGTTTTCACCGATTCTTGACTGGTTCTTGATCGGTTTGACCGGTTTTCAACTTCGACCGAACCGGACTAGGGACCGGTTCCCGGTCGAACCGGCTGGTCCGGTCCAATTTTTTCAACCTTGCTATATACAGTTATTTATTTAGTGAAAAAAAATCTAAAAATTCCTACTCAACACAAATGATAGTGAGAGACAGCAGTGGTGATGGGTTGACCCAGACACCATCTCCCCGTGAACATTGCTAAAGTTAAAGATTGAAATTGAAGAAATCAAAAGATGACGGAGAAACGTAATGATTTACCTATTGCCAAAATGAGAGATAAGATAGAATGACTACAAAATAATGAGATCAATGGTGACGTTGTACGGATAACTTTATTTTTTTAAAAGTTAAACTTTTATATTATTAGATGTAATGTGAGGTTTTTATTTTATTGAAAGAAAAAAAAAATTCAAAACATTTCTAATGATAAAATAATTCAATACTTCAATCTTTTCAGAGATAGAGCTTTCCATATCACTCGACAACGTCAAGCCCGCTAAATTCGTTTATTCCTTAACAGTCTCTTGCATTTGAAAAGCTTTATCTTGCAAGATTGGTTCGAAAATGTTATTTATACAGCCTAAAATTGTAACAGATTACAAAGGATTATACTTAAGATTCATTTGTCTCCACTTAAATTTGTTTTAAGCAAGTTATTCTGAATTTATATATAATCATATCTTAAAATATTATGAAAAAAAATTATATTCAAATAATGGATTTGTTGTTCACAAACTTATGATTAATATTCATGTTTGATAACATGGGATTTTACGTTGCACATGAATTTGGAATGATTAGATCTCAAATCTGAGTTTATAAAACTTGCAATTAGGAATTGTTTA
Organism: Erythrophleum ivorense; assembly: GCA_026724425.1. Taxonomy (NCBI): domain Eukaryota; kingdom Viridiplantae; phylum Streptophyta; class Magnoliopsida; order Fabales; family Fabaceae; genus Erythrophleum; species Erythrophleum ivorense. Next base: position 45,438,327 of record JAIUCV010000005.1, read on the forward strand.
GTACATATGATAATTGAAAATTATTAGAGAAATAATAAATTAATATCTTACAATTTTAATAAAATTAATCAATAATGCGAAATCCCATTAATTAACTTTCATATATCCTACACCTCCAGGCAATTTGGCTAATTACCTGTACACTTCTTAGTCATTTTAAATGCCCGGCGAATCTTATTTTAAAACAATTAGCTAACGAAGAAAAATTATATAGAAATAACTGAGAAAGCACACAAAAGAAGCACAAGAGAGAAAACTAGAGTGCAACGTAGGAGGCACAAGAATATAACAAGATTTGAAGCCTAACGGGTTAGTAACAACCACAAGATAATGATCAAGTTTGAACATTGTAACGAACCAATAAGTCAATAATAACATAATACGTATTGCCAGTGTGCATGGATGCGGATGTTTCTCACCAACCAAGCACAAACTGTGGCACATACTACACCAAGATCATAAATGCATGGCAAGTTCAATGGAAGCATATTATCGCATTATTACTCAAGCAAATTAAGTGGGAGTTGGCTAGCACCATATTCCAGCTATGTATAATAAGCCTCGCTATATCTAGAGGCATGATTCCCTTGGCATTTTGTTGGAAAGGAATGTCGCATGGTCTCCAAATTTATTTGTGGACTGGGAATTAAATATTTTCACAACAACATTTTGAACTATCATAACAATATTTTAATAAATATTTTTTAAAAACATTGCATAAAATTAAAATATGCAACAATTTATAAAAATTGTTTGTAATATAAGTTTAAGCAACGAAATATAAACGACTTTTATACATCGATGGATAAAATCAGAATATGCAATGGTTTACAAACTGTTGCCTATATATAGTATAAGTTGCTAACTATAGTTGTTCAAGTATATTATATATATATATATATATATATAATAGTTTTACTACAAGAAAAGGATGTCTTAGCTACATTGTCTTAGCTATGATTTTCATAATGGTGGTTAAGATAATTCTAATCAAAATTAGTAATAATATAATAGAACGATCATTTTTTAAATTTCGAAGAGCCTAACCATGATTCAAATAAAAACCATGGTTTAGACCTTATTGGACCTAGCCACGGTTCCCTTAACCAAGCCTAATGACAATTTTGGGTTAGGCCTAATAAAAATAACATAATCTTTTTTCTCACACTTGCATGAAGCAAACATAGCTACGAAGCAAGCAACAACAAGTGAGCAACGCCCTTCTTCCTCTTTTTCTTCTTTGTTTCTTTGTGGAGCTCACACAGCGAAGCAAGCACTCCCTTTTATTTCGGTTGTCCTTCCCCATTGACTTTGTGTAGCCCAAACAGCGGAAAAAAACTGCATTCCCACTCCATTTTTGCAGTAGAAACCACCTTAAAAGTGAGTCTTTTTTAATGTTTTTTAAATTAAACAGATCATTGAATCAGTGGATGCATTGGTTCACGGTTATTGGTTGAACCTGTAATAATTAAATATATTTTTTAAAAATTTTTATATATTAAAATTTTAATATAACAAATAAATATTAGTAAATTTTAAATATTTGATTACTAATTCAATATTTCTTAAGATATTATAAAAATTATTTTTTGATTAAAAAAAAATGACCTATGATTAAAAATTAAGAGTATTTAATATTAAAATTTTAAAATTTCTAAATTATATTAAGATTCTACTTATCATTAAAAAATGAAAAAAAGTAAATAATAATTTTGACTAAATATCTTGATATTTAAGGGAAATGTTATTAAGAAATGGAACATAATAGAAAGCAAGCATAAAAAGTAGCCAAATATACACATTTTATTTTTCTTATATTCTCTCTTTTTCTTAAAAAAAAATTCTTTATATTTCAACTCCTTCCTCTTTTTTATTGCTTTATATTTTTAATTTGTCAAATTTATTTATGATGAATTATTCTATTATATAAGAAAAAATCTAAATAAAAAAATTGTCATGGATCAATTCAAACTGGTTTTTACCGATCTGGTTTTGAGTGATTCTTGACCGATTTGATCGATTTTTGACTGATTTTTTAGTTGACCAATTTTTTGAACTAACTAAATCGAACTAGGGGCCGATTCTCGATTAAACCAACTGATCTGGTCCGATTTTTAAAACCATGGTCGTTTTACTTTATTTTTGGAATGAAGTCTTTTTATTGGAATGCTTGGATGTGTTTTTTTAGTGAACCTTAAGTGTGTTTTCTTCAGAATCATTTTGTTGGTTAGCTTAAGAAAATTTGACAAGACTATTAAGTGAGTAAAATTTTCATGGTACTGTATTTTTTTATGCTAATATTTATTGAAATCGATTACAACTCAATGCATTTGATTAAGCTTAATTGTTCTTTCCTCTTTTATAAAGTATCTTGTTATAGTCTTAGTGTTCCTTAATATGTACAGCTTCCAATATTAATGCTTTTCACTTTTGATTCCACTGTAACATGTTGAATGCATTCCAAAGCATAGTACACAATAGCATTTCCATGAAACTGTTGTGATGTTTGTATATGCAGAACAGGTTGATTATTTCTTCCACCCCTTAGATTTTCTTTGTTAGTCCTTCCTTTTCTATGAATTAAGATTAATTTAGATAAAACTTCTAATTGTTTTAGTCTTGTTGAATATCTGGCCATGACCACATGAAGTGCAAAATTTTTACTTCTTTATTCATGATCATTAATCAATTTGCAAGGCCATATGAAAAGTTAGAAAGAAAATTATATGTGTCTTTACAATTCTGTTAACAGAAGTTGTTTGGCCAATTCACAGTTGCTTAGCCTTTATTGTTTGTTTGACTGAATTAGGTTTTATTTTCTATTCCATATAGCATTATTGGCATATATAATACAATACTAATATGATATGATATAGTTATTATACACTAATATTAAAAAAATAAATTAAATAAATTCAACTTTTTCATTTTTTATTATATAAAATAAGTGAATAAATTATAATGAAAAATGAAAAAATTTGAATTTATTTAGATCTTTTTCTAGTTATAAAAATGAATAGGTATTGGATCATTAAGTCTCGAAATATATGTGACTATTTAAATGGGAAAAATGGATTTTTAAATTTGGCATTTGCTAATGAGAGTGTTGAAGGTAGAATAATATGCCTATATTCTAAATGCTAATTTAAGAAATAACGTATTAGGGAAATTGTGTGTGACAACTTGATTCTTAAACAATTCTCATAAGGGTATACTTTTTGGAATAGACATAAGGAAATGTATATTTAGACATGAACCTCTTAATAAACCTTAGTCAAAGCTACAAGTAAGAGAAAAATAAATTTGTAAAGATGAACTTGTGCAAAACATGGTCTGTGTAACACCCCAAAATTAATTAAGGTGTTAATAATGTATTAGGCTAATTAAGAATAAGTATTATGAAATAATTGGGTAAGCTATATGAATAAAAATTTACAGAGAAATAAGTTATTAATATAGGTTTAAGATTTCGATTAGATTAAAACTTAATTTGGGCCCAAAATTTAATTTGAGTAAGCCATGGATAAGGATTTATGGAGGCCCAATGATTTTAAGTATAAGCCCAACTCCTTATCATGAGACTTGGGCCAAGAGAGATCACCTAGCAATGACCCAATTTGATTTAGTGAAATAGAAGCCCATGACCCAATTTACATAAGCTCTTATAGTTGGTCCAACACACATTATGCAGACTCAAATTAGATTGACTCTTGAAATTTGGCCTGACTCAACTACAACTCTGAAGCCCAACTCAAGAGACTTAGTCCAACTAACACCAACCTTTGAATCCACTAGAATTTGGGCCTTAAGATCAGCACACTTCACTTAAATTCAAAGTGTTTTGCAACCCATCTCACCAAACAAAAACCCAATAACTAGAAATGAGCCTAAATGGACCTTGGGCTGATGAGTTGGCCCATTTCCCCCTAATAACCCTAAAGGTTCAGCAGCCTCCCTCCTCATTCAGCAGAAACACACAAGAGGCAAAGGAGGAAATTTGGAGGTTTAAGGGAGGCTAGGGTTCTACCAACATTGCAGCTCCATTTTTTACTCCAAAAGATGATTTGGCCGAAGTGAGTTATATATAACTTGGCCTTCTCATTCTCCTCTTCATCTGGTCTGATTAATTTTTGGTTTTGGATATTTTCATCTTCTTTTCAAATTTGAAACTTGGTGTTGGGTGATTCTTTGCAAGATTTTCAGAGTTTAGAGTTAGTGGAACCATGGGGTAAGAGTTTGCTTTCATTTTGTGGTGTAATCTTGCTCAGATTTCATGTTATAAGCTGACTTTGGTATATGGCTGATTCTATGTGCGAAAATCTAAGTTTTAAGGATGGCCCATGGTGTGCTCTTAGTAGTTAAGGCTCAACCCAATTCATTTGACCTCTTTGGTGTATGGGTAAGTGTTCCCTCTTCTCTTGTGTGGTGTATGTGTTGAATTCCTACATTTTGGATTGACTTTTGCTGTATGATTTGTACATGTGCAAAAATGGAGTTGTGGGGAGCGAATCATGATGAGTTTTGATATATGGACCCTAAATTAGTGTAATAGATCATTAGGAAGCTTGGGCTTATAGTGCTTTGAATCATGATAGTAGCTAGAGGAAGAGTAATTGGCTTCATTAAGGTAACCGGGGTTAATTTCCTAGTTTCATGTATATGTTCATATTAATATGATATTTGTTACACATGCATGATTTTAAAATGTCAAATGATTGATTGACTACTTAAATTGTTATTGTAAGTCCATGGTGGAGCTGTGGTGTGGCTGCCACCCGTGCATGTGCTTCAATTGGGCACCGGGTTATGATCAGACCCTGAATGCACTGAGCCCAGGTAGTACTTATTAGGGAGTTGGTGTCGTACACAGACCATTCCTGATGTTATTGGCCATTAACATGTGTATGATTGCTGGTATGGGACAGTAGTCATTGGTAGCTCAACTAGTTTATTTGTAAATTAAATTGATGGTTTTGGTATTGATAATATGAAATTGTATTGTATTGATTAATCTGTACATATATATATATATATATATATGGAATTTGCCTCTTGTTACTGAGATTGTATATCTCACCCCTATTATAGGCTAACATTTTCAGGGACCGGATCTCTTAGTGGCAAGGAGAAAATTAATGAAAGCTTATTATATGATTTAGTTGTAGGTAGGTTTGGAAACCTTATTAGATTGTATTTGTATAACTAGACTACTAACTTTATGTAATTGCCGCATTGCATCATGAATTGCCAAGTATAGGGACTGTAATCATTTGATACATCATATGTCAACTTAAACTAGTGATGTATGAAATTTTTAATGGAACTTATGTTTGAATAGAAATGTGAGTAGTGTATGAACTCTTTGCTGTCATTGATCTATAAACTCACTGGTTTATGGTGGCTAAAGGGTTAAGGATCCACATTTGAGTTTTGAATGGGTAATGATAGATATGTTAGGTAACACTAAGAAATGATTTAGAAACACTTGTAGGAGGTTTTTATGAGTTGGAATTGATGGATGGAAGAATCAAAGGCTTCTTATTGATGATTAAATTCACTTGCACATTTGAATAATTGTGGTTGTCTAATTAATGAGCCTAATAATATTAAAGTTCAAATTTTTCTACATTTTTTGAATATAATTAGTTGTGATGACTTTCAACCTTGATTTATAGTTATTAATCACGTACTTAACCTTAATTATGATGATTAGAAGTTAGAGTCATTATAGTCTGCAATGCATTCAAGGTGCATGAAAATGAACCAAATGATGAATAAAGATGTAAAAAAGTTTTATGATCTAATTAAGAATGGGCAACAGAATTTGTACTTAGGTTGCGAGAAATACTCAATTTTTTTTGTGAAGTTGTATCGCATCAAGTATTTATATACAATAAATGATAAGGCTATGCCTATGATATTGGATTTTTTCGTTGATACCCGTACACATGTAAATATTTCACTTTCTTTCTATAAAGCCAAGAAAACCATTAATAAATTATAGTTCAACTACACAAAAATTCATACATGCCTAAATGATTGTATGCTATATTAGGGAAGGATGAAAATAAAGATGTGTCTAAAAAATACAACACATTTAAATGGAAACCAAATATTAAAGTTGAAAAGCAGGTGAAATAACCTATAAAAGTATTCAAATACTTTCTAATAAAGCCACAGTTGCAGAGGCTATGTATATCTTCTAAGACGCTAAGCACATAAAATGATATGTCATTGATAAGAACAATGATGGGATGATGAGGCATCCAAGGGACTTCGAGACTTGAAAGAGATTTAACATCATGAATCCTCAGTTCATTTTAAATCCTCATAATGTACATCTTGGAATGACCACTGATAGTCTTAATCTGTTTGGCAACTTGAATACAAGTTATAGCATTTGACTATTCGTTTTTATGCCTTGCAACTTCTTCCCTAGATGTGTATGAAACATAGCTCATTCTTTCTTTTAATGATAATTCTAAGAAGAGAAGTATCAAAGAATGATGTATATGTCTATTTACAATTGTTAATAGAAAAGCTTATAGATTTGTGGAATGTGGGAGTTGAAATAGCTAAAGTTTGACATTGATAACCTATTTGTAAAGGATAAGGATGATTAGGAATAGCCTAAACAGCCTGCATGGCAACAACAGATATGCAATTGGTTAGTTGAAATTATTCGTAAGTAAATTAATAAGTATATTGGCGCTAATTTTTTTATTTCTAATTCTTTTTGGGCTAACTTTAGTTTCACAAGATGAGGAAGGTATGATGCAGCCCATTTAGATGGCAATGCATGATACTTGGTTGCTTTTTAATAGGTAAAGGGTCATAGTACCCTACAATGAATCCAACTAACCAATTGGAGATGAAGGTGGCATATTTGATGGTTTTTTCTGCATAGTTAAGACTAACTGCAATGCGTTTCTAAGCAATTACATGGATTAGAGGATTATTCCACAAAAGTACAAGGATGATATGTATAAGACCACTATATAGGTAATATCGTATTGATTATTCATTTTTCTTAGCACTTCAAGTTCATATCTTTATTCATTACTATATTTTATCTTGTAGCCTAGGTTTGTTGTTGATGATGTGCATAAAAGGATAATTTTACGAACACTAGGCAATAATTGGAGATAGGCATGATATGCATTGTATAAAAATGATGAGACTCGCATCAAAAAGTAGATAATTCAAAATCACTTAAAGGGCATCAACATCAACAAGGATCACTGGACAAGTTTTATAAATTAGTGTTTTGAAAAGAAGATTTAAGTAATCACATTTATTTTTTGAGATGTACTAATTCTTAGATAATCTTATTAATATATCTATCAATAACTAGGAAATTACATAGCAGAACAAACAAAATATATAGAAGTCGACTATGCCACATACTGGTGGATCTAAAAGCCTTACATGAGAGAAGGCCAAGATGGTAAGTTCAGCAAGAGTATTATAAGTTATGTGAGTTTTAAAGCAATTTGAGATATGTCACAGATGTTTTTAAATTTATAGGAAGTTGAGCATGAAGGCTTAGTTACACAAGGAGATGTGTGGATTATAGTTTATAAACACAGCGATGGATCTTACATGAATGATGAAGTTAGAGATGTTTGTGTAAGTATTTAAATTATGTAGGTACTGACTTTTGATTTTATTGAAAGGTTTTATTTTTTAAATGATTTATAGCTTTGAAAGGATTATTATGTTTCAAGTCGATGACTCATCATCCTAAGAAATTTTGAATGATAATTCATTAAACAAGGCTTTGAAAATCTAAGAGCACTATGGTTAAAAGTTCATTAAATAGGATTGAATTCTTGCTTGTACTAAGTGTTTAGACATTGAGCTTGTAAAAGTTCATCATTTAGGCTTTCTTCCATTGAATTGTAAAACGAGATTGCTCAACTTAAAGTACAAATGGTGGAAAGAAAGGAATGACAATGACAAGCAAATAAGCACCGTTAACAAGCAGATGCTGAAAGAGACAAGTGCCAATAACAAATAGAAATAACTATAGCTTTCCTCCTATGAAGTTTTCAAGGCCCACTGCTATTAAAACTTGCAACCATACAAGGTTAAGTAGTGATTTTCTAAACTTATTCTGGTTGAATTATAAGAATGAGTATTTTTATTTTTGGTTTGTAATTTATTACTAATAAAATTTTGTTTTGAAGGTTATGCATCAAGTGATTAGGATAATGAACACTTGCTCGTTGATGATAATCATTTTCTATAAAAATGGAGATATATGTTTGGATAGATTTTCTAATTATATTTGTACTAACTTATTTGTAAATTAATGGAATATGAATCTATTTGCAATTTTAATACATATGGTTGTTGTTGCTAAAAATTGGTTGTTATCGTTAGATATGTTGCTGAAAATTATTGTTATTAGAAATTAGTTGCTAGATATGTTAGTTGAAAATGATTGTTATAAGTTTTTGGGAAAAAGAAAAAAAAAGGAAAAAACAATACGTTCAAAGGTAAAAATAAAGATAATAATAATTTTGTAACAATGGTTAAAACTACCATCTAAAAAATGCAAAGGTCTAACTACAATTAATAAAATAATGGCTAAATCAAGGTTTAGCAATGGATTTACTACTGGTTAGTTAAAACCTTTGCAAAGGGCAATTTAACTACAAATATCATAATTGTCATTAGGTTGCTTAGTAACAATTAATTGTTACTAAGCAACCTAGTGACAATTATAATTGTTGCTAAAGTCATTAAAAAACCATAACTATAACTACAGCTTTTTGTAACGTTTATATAATGAAATTCAAACAAAATTTTAGAAATTGAAGCATAAAATTAAAATATGCAGCGATTTATAAAACATTGCTTATGCCAATAGTTAAAGCGATGAAATTTCAACAATACGCAAACTATTGCATAATTTTAAAATAAGTAATGGTGTATTAAACCCTTGCTTATATTAGTAGTTTAAGCTACAAAATTTGGACAATACTCTTGTAACCATTGCATAAAATTAAAATATGTTATGGTTTACAAATTCATTGCTCACACAGGTAGTTCAAGCAACATAATTCAAAGAACACTTTACAAATTGTTGCATGAAATCAAAATATGCAATATCGTAAGAACCATTGCTTAGAATAATGGTTTAAATAATAAAATTTAGACAACAATCTAGAACCATATTGACATTCTCTAAAATTATTTCTATGTAGATATTAGTAGTATAATTTGTAAAAGTATTTTAGTAACTTTTTATTTATTAAGTGCTAAATAAAAATTATTAATGCGTATTAAAAGATGAAATCCACTAAAGAATGATTTAAAAAAGAATGTAATATATAATAAATATAATAATGTATAAATAAATAAACATATGAAAGTTCAACATAATAATAAAATTTCCTCACTTCCAATAACAACGGTGTGAGTTCAAACCTTTCTCATGACATTACTAAGAAAATGATCCATGGTCAACTGTTTCTCTAACCATGGCCAATTATGTTTATGCAATAGTTTTTCTGTCCGCAGCCACTATATAAGGGATAGGTAATGATGCTGTAAACCATGACCTATTATGGTAAAGACAACACTTTCCCAAACATGACCTATTACTGTATAAACAACACTTAGTTAATTTATTAATCCAAAGTTTAATAAAATATTTTGTCATATTCTAAAATTCATGTTTAGTTAGAAAAACGTTGACCATATATTATTTTCTTAATAATGTCATGGGAAAGGTTTGAACTCGCACCTCTTTGTTCTTGGAAGTGAGGAAATTTTATCATTATATTGAACTTTCATTTGTTTATTTATTTATATATTATTTTATTTAATATATATTACATTCTTTTTAAAATCATTCTTTAATAGATTTCATGTTTAAATGCATATTAAAAATTTTTACTTAGCACTTAATAATTAAAAAGTTACTAAAAAACTTTTGCAAATTCTACTACTAATATCTACATAGAAATAATTTTAGCGAATGTCAATTTGGTTCTAGATTGTTGTCTAAATTTTATTGTATAGACCATTATTTTAAGCAATGGCTTTTACGATATTGCATATTTTGATTTCATGCAACAATTTGTAAAATGTTGTCCGAATTATGTTGCTTGAACTACCTGTGTAAGCAACAAATTTGTAAATCATAACATATTTTAATTTTATGCAATGATTACAAGAGTATTGCCTGAATTTTGTAGCTTAAACTACTATTGTAAACAACAGTTTAATGTACCATTACATATTTTGAAATTATGCAACAGAAAATATGATAGTTCAAACCTTTCCCATGACATTATTAAGAAAATGATCTATGGTCAATAGTTTTTCTAACTATGGCCACTTATGTTTCTAGTTTTTCTATCCGTAGCCAATATATAAGGGATAGGTAATGATGCTCTAAACCATGACCTATTATGGTAAAGGCAACTCTCTCAAACATGATCTATAATTGTATAAACATCACTTTCTCAAATTATTAATCCAAAGTTCAATAAAATATTTTGTTATATTCTAAAATTCATATTTCGACTTATAATTAAAAAAATTAAAATATAATTATTACCCGCGTGCACCCCACACGCACACAATCTGAGAGTGGCGAAAACAAAAGAAAGGCTAACCAGCAAGTGTGGCCCATTTTTAGAGTAATGAAAACAAAAGAAAGGCCACACAGCAAGTGTGGCCCATTTTTAGGGTATTCGAGTTAGTCTCTTATCTTCTAAAGCCCAGATATGCAATGGACCCAAGGACCCAAACCAGGACGACGCAAGCAGGAGGTGCCGTTTACCGAAAATAGAATTACCAGTACGTACCAGTGGCGAGGCAACGACTGGAAGTGGGGTCCCACTGCAGGGGCGTCGCGGAGGGAAAAAGATGGGATGGTTCGTTCGTTGATGATTCCTTCGTTTAACGCTTTCCGCGTAAGCAACCTACCCGATCAACAGGATCATCGACCTTAAAATCCATACCCATTACCATCAGATCGGGTCAGAGCATATTAGCTTTTGTTTTCTGATCATAGAAATCGGATTGAGTTTCTGGGTTTTCGTCTTCTAGTTGTGGTTGCAGATTCGATCGCCATGAGTTTTATCTTCGGAAAGAGAAAAACTCCCGCAGGTTCGTTCATGTGCTTTGCATCAGATTTTTTTTCTTTTAATTTATATATTTATTTTCTCAAATAGTGAGTACTGAATGGAATTGAATTGTTGATATATCTTGGTTTAAAAAAAAATATGAGAATTGGCTGTGCTTGGTATTGATTGTACTATTGAGGATTTAAATTCGGAATTGCGGTGCTCAATCCGGATTGTTGATTTATCTTGTGATTCAAATTATGAAATTTGTTTATAATCGCCCCTTTGTTTCTTTTTGGTCGGTGGTTTGGAGAGTACCTTCCGTATCTTAGAGTTTTATCTAGTTTGTTCTGAGCAAAAATTACAATAACTGTAATTGGTTGCTTGTCAACTTCAGTTATAATTTATTGTGTAATCTATTTTTGACCGCAGAGCTGTATGGTGGCGTTGTCATAGTGTTAAATTCATTTTGTAACTTTTCTAGTGATGAGAATCAGAATTATAAGGGAGTGCTTACTAGCACATAAACTTTGTTTACTGGATACAAATTGATACTCAAGTGAAATTTTTGGCTAGTTTCCTGCATGCATACCATCCGTAAGTATGCATGTCTTTCGGCTGATATGCTGGTAATGGTCTTCACTTTGAACTTACAAAGGGAATCACTATATTTTGATTTTATAATACGAGAATGTAAACTTGTGATTTTCAGAGCTTCTGCGGGAAAATAAGAGAATGTTGGACAAATCAATTAGAGAAATAGAGCGGGAGAGACAAGGCTTACAGTCACAAGAGAAGAAACTGATTTTAGAGATAAAGAAAAGTGCCAAACAAGGCCAGATGGTATGGTGTTTTTCTTTTGTAATTTTGGCTTCTTATTTTACTTTAGTTTTTGGTTGTAACATGTTGAATATGCTAGCTTAACTGGTTGTGGCTCATCTAGTCATCTCTGTATTTATTTTTCAGTTTACAACATGGGATGTGCAGTTGTTGGTTTGTCAGTTTTGGCCATTTTATTTGTACTTATTTCACATGCTTTGTTGTTGCCAGTCCACCCGTGACATAAATCAAACATTCCTAGTATTGTTGCAGGTTTAAATGTTTCCACATGGTCACTGCGAATAACCATTGTAGAATTAGTGAATTTCTGAGTCCCATCCTACCAAAAAGAAAGAAAGGGTTATCCCCCGCCCCCCTCCTCTTCTTTGAAATATGTTTTTGAGCAATGCATCAACGTGGTTTACATTACTGTAGAGATGCTGTTAAATTAGGGGTGTATTTTCTGTATTTGACACTTTAATCGCATTATGATATCTAAGTCTTTATTTCTTTTGTGTCTTGCAAAATTTACAAGTACTTTATTTCCATTAATATATTAGTGAACTCAATAGAACTAGTGATTGCATCTCGATGACTACCATTTGTAATGGGATTTTGTTGTTTGATTTTCTGTCATTGGAACAACTTATAAAGTAAGAAAATAATACAGTCATTTATTACATTGGCACTCCACTTCTGCGTTCTTTGGAGGTTGGAAAATTGGTATCATTTTAAGGGGTGAAAATTTACATAAATGTAGTTCTTGGAAGCTGACTCAAGCTGGCTTGCATGTGTTCAAGGGTATTTTCTTTTCTTGTTTGGATAAGTAATCTGTTGCCCTACATATTCTAATTTAATTTCAATATGTGGATCAATTGCTGAAATCTGACTTTGTCTGTAACGCTGAATTTGTATCTATCAGTTTTTTATGGTTCACACATCATTTGTCTTTGATGGAGGGTGGCATATGTCTTGCCAATGCCAATCTCGATTTCATTTAAATGTTTTCTACTTTTCAGGGAGCTGTTAGAGTGATGGCAAAAGATCTTGTTAGAACAAGGCATCAGATTGAAAAGTTTTATAAGCTTAAATCACAGCTGCAGGGTGTATCACTTAGAATTCAGGTATGCTGTAGTTGTTGTAACTGTAACTGTTGGTTTGTACTAGCATACATGGTCATCAAAGGATAAATTTGTGTTTTAAAGCTCCTGGCATTGTTCTTAGAAAAGGATCAACCAGTGGGCTGGCTAATTCTATGGATATGTATCGATAAGCCCTGCACTGGTGATTAAAATCCGTGCCCTAGCTTTATTTGGGTGCTAAAAGTTGAAGTCTTTTGTAATACAAATTTTCAGACTTTGAAATCAACACAAGCAATGGGTGAGGCAATGAAAGGTGTGACTAAGGCAATGGGACAGATGAATAGGCAGATGAACTTGCCATCTCTGCAGAAAATCATGCAAGAATTTGAGAGACAGAATGAGAAAATGGAATTGACGACTGAGGTGATGGGAGATGCAATAGATGATGCTTTGGAAGGAGATGAGGAAGAGGAAGAAACAGAAGAACTAGTGAACCAGGTTCTTGATGAGATTGGAATCGACATAAACCAAGAGGTATGTCAAGCAGTTACTGCCCATTCAACTTCTTTCTTTAGCGTAAAGTAAACTATTTAATCGTATAACAATGCCTAACCACTTTGATTTGATGCACAGCTTGTGAATGCACCGTCAGCAGCCGTTGCTGCCCCAGCGGCAAAGGCAAAGGTGCCTCAAGTTGAAACTACTGGGAATGATGACAGCGGGATAGATAGTGATTTACAGGCAAGGTTAAACAATTTAAGAAGAATGTAGTCTTCACCCTGTATCATGTACACTCCACTTTCGCTTGGTGCAGTGGAGCTTATTTGTACCATGTTATATGATTGATAAGTTGTGCCAGACTTTGATGAACTCAGGCTATAAACGAAATGGATGTTTTTCTTAATAAAATTTCTTTTCGTCGGCTTTGATTAGTCAAATGGTGCATCCTTTGAACAATTTGGATTTTGTATGTAGCATATCTTATTTGATATCGACTTCTGGTGCCTTAATTTTGTGTGTCAGTGCATTGCAAGCTGTCAAAATAGGGTTGAAATCCGTAAAGGATATTCTAAATTTGATCTTATGCCGGCAACTCTGTCCATGTTAAGATCTATAAATTTAATTCTAAGATATCCTTAAAAGTTGAGACTTGTAATTTTATATTCATTTCTTAATCAAGAAAAGAGAGATCTGTAACTTCTTAATTATTAGGGCAATAAAAAGAGGCACACGTAATCTCCAGAGACAATAGTTTAAAGAACGCATGGTGAGTTTGACCTAGTGTTTGAATTATGCTTGATATGAATACAAGCGTATCTGCTTTCTGGACGTTATCAGATGCAATGAGGCGGAGTAATAATTTACCATGAGCTGTAAATGACAGAATCAATGGTTTAGCCGGCGACGGAGGTTCTTAATCTTGGCTTCATCTGAGTGGTGTTATTTGGTTATCATTTTCATATTTGATTCACTGCTTTAGTTCTGGGGAAATAAAGGGAACGCACTTGTTGGGAACACCGCATCGTTATTTCATTCACAATTAGGGGGATTCTGGACAAAAGGAATAACGTTTTACGTGGGTTTGTGTAATATGTTTGGATGAGTGGTAATAAGAGACTGGAGGGCGAAGGACTAGGAAAGAAAGGAACCGAAGGTTATTGAAGGGCAATTATTTTTCTTCATCTTCTATCAAAATTTCATCTATTGTTATCCTCCAAATTACAAGTAAAGTAGGGTACCTCTATCTTAATTTTAAAAGATTGTAATTAATTCGACATGAAACTTGAATTAATGTAAAATGGCTATAAGGATTATATTAAAATTTTGACGAAAAATTTTCCTTTTTTGTTTTTCTTATCTCTTTAATTAATCTTTCATACAAGAGGGTAATTCTTTTACTTTCTATATATTCCCTTTTCATCCTCCCAATAACGGCCAATTTTTTTTTGTTCAATTATTGTTATCCTCGGGACATGAACTGTACTTGGTATACCAAACAAATTAAAAATAATTTGAGCTAAAGTTTGGCATGGCATCTCTGTTCTTCTGTTTGCACAGAACCAAACGCATACTTTCCTTCATTTTAATTAAGCCCAACAGTGTATTACAGGAATCGAGATCTTTTACTCCGCGGTGGCATGCTGTGCACCAAAAATTGAGTGAAAAGTTAAAAAAGAAAAATAAAGTTTAATATATATATATATATATTATATGCATTTCACTTTATTTCTAGATACACAACACCTTACTTTGCATAATAGGGGATCCCCGGGCATATTACAGAAGCATACCCCTTTGCTTTGCTCATGAAACCATATACTAAAATTTCATCCTTTTTCTTTTTCCCTCTCTTGTTTCTTTCCCTCCTCCTCATGTCTTCCGACTGGACCATCAGAATCACTATTGACTCGTCTGTTTCCTTCAAGGGATAAACAGTTAAATATATTCCTTTTTCCTTTCCTGGGAAAAGAACAAAAAAAAAATTGTAGGAGACATATCACACGCAGAGTAAACAAAAAATGAACGGCCTATATTCAACCAAATAATTGGGTAACACTAAAAAAAAACAACACCTCTAGGTTAAACTTAACCCAGCCAAGCCAAGTCACCTCTCAATCAATCTCATCCAACGGACTTGCCGTCTTTCTGTCTCTTTCCTTCTTGTTATCTTCCCAGCTCCTCTTGTCATCATGCCCCTCAATCCGGGATCTGATTCTCTCATTTTTTGCTTTTTCAAGAAATTCAGCACCGGTATCGAAACACAAGTTAATTTTATGTTTATCTCTCTCTCTCTCTCTCTCTCTCTCTAAGATTGATTGATGCTAAAAATTTTCCAAGAGGAGCAAATCCCTCAAACTGATATCCCTGATTCTGCCGGCAAACTCTCAGAAGAGTGGCCAACAGCAACAGGTGTTCGACAAATTGGGCAATCCAAGTGAGAGTAAAGCCACATGTCTATACAAACCGTATGGAAGGAGTGGTTACACTGTGGTAGCTTCCTCACCTCTTCCCCTTCTTCAAACGCCGATAAGCAAACTGGGCATTCATAATCCTCACCTCCTCCTTCGTCTTCTCTTTCTTCCGCTTCTTTCTTAAACTTGAAGCTTGACAGCAAATTCCTGTTTGAGCTTTCAAAACTCCTCCTGCTTGATGTGGTCATCACCTCAACCACCCCCTCATTTCTCCCTTGAGGATGCGATTGCTCGTGGCGGCGACTGCACCGTCCCATGATGATGAGGTTGTACATGGTTAACACTATGGCTGTAGTTCCCACCACCGCAAGGCCATAGTATAACATGGCCATGCCGGAATTCGGGGATGAAGAAGAGGGAGGAGGAGGTGAGACTGTGAAGGGGCTTAGGACATCACCCATTTCTGGTGAAATTGGGAGAGGATTGTAATTAGGAGAAAAAATTGGAGAATATATTGTATGTAGACATCCAAGCCAATCCTGTCCATGAGTTCAATAATAAGTAGAAATCATTTTTATTATTCATTATATTAATATTGAGTAGCTACTCTAAAGGCCGTGGTGCTTATGCAGTCCTTGAAGAAAGAATATAAGTTTTTTTAATGGGAATTGACTCTAATTTTCTTTAAAAATATACCTTGCCTTGATAGTCTGCCAAATATTAAATATATATTAAGTAAATTATATGTATTCTTTTAAGTTTTATTGAAATTATATAAATTTTATTTTTTTAAAAAAAATATATAGATTTTTCTTATTACTTTATATTTTAATTTAATTTTAAAATTTTCTTTTACTCAAATACCTTCCATTAATATAAATATATAATTTTTTAAACTAAAAAAAATTAAATAGAAGGTATTTTGACTAAAAAAATTTAAATTAAATTAAAATATAAAGTAACTTTTGTTTTAAGAAAAAATTTATATATTTTTTAAAATTAAAGAGAAGGTTTGTATAATTTATTCATATATATTTTATTTTAATCCTTCAAAAATTGTTTCTCTTCTAGATAGTCTCCAAATTAATCTTGTTAACATGTAGTTAACAAAGCAAGTGACATAGCAAATATGTGATGTAGCCGTTACTTGCTTATGTGTTTATCAAAACATTGTGTTTTATAAAAGAGATTTGAATTCACATTTGAAAACATTATTTTGTTGGATCAAGCACTTTACTATTGGGCTAAAATATATAATTATTAATTAGAATGCAACTTTTTTTACTTAACTATACTTCACCCAAGCGTTATGTTTTAATTATGATGCATCCCTATATTTGAACCTTTATAATGAGACAATTGTTGTCACACATTGGCGAATAATCTTTCCTCTCAATAATTGCCTCATTGAAAATTAAACATGTAACATCAAGTCTAATACCAATTAATATTTAAAAAAATCAAGTTATAGTTGAAACATGACATTTAAACTACGTATAATTGGGCAAAAAAGTTGCACATTGGCTAATAAAGTTTATAATTTAGTAGTAAGCACTTAATTCTATATGTTTATGCAATTTTTGATGACCATATAAGTGGTCAATAGCCATATCACCCATTCTACAAAGACATGTCACCTATATAATGAATTGGACTTAAAGATCATTTTGAAATAAAATCTTTAGAGAATCAAAATGAGACATTTAGTTTTTGAGACATCAAAATGAGATAAAATGTATATTTTTTTGGGGACAAAGAAGTCAATTTACCTTTCTTTGTTAAAATAATATCATGCAAATGGGATATGATGAGACAAGAGAAGCCAAAGAAATGTAAAATAACTAGAATGAATTAACAAATAGGGGTTAGAGAGACAAGAAATATAGATAAATGTTGTGTCTCTGTTGCAAATTCTTTTCTTTACTTGTGGGTTTGGTAATCCTCAGTAACTAACAGCAATTTTTGTATGCATTAGGAAAGCAAAATTGGTTTTATTCCCAAGTAAATGTGCCATGAGTTACTAATCTAGATTCTTTATATTTACAAATTAAATATATACGGTATATTTGGAGAAAGATTAAAAAAAAAACGGAATACATATAAATAGAGAAAATAACTCTTATACGCCTTTGTATCCTTCTATGTCACATTCTCTCCAAATGTATGAATATATGAATATAGAGGATTCACTTTGCATAATTTACTATGATTTTCTCCTTATAATGTCTCTTTCCAAATGAAACGAGCGGTTGAGTTATATCTGCACAAGAATTTTCTAATTTTGTTAATATCATTTTGTTTACAATGATGAATTGGTAAGTAGGTCATTGGGTTGTATAAAAATTGACTCTTAAAATAGAAGATTCAATATGACAAACGGTGAGAGTGGCACTCAATTCAGTTTTTATTATTCGCACAACTTTTTTCCAAAACAAGTTTTACAAATATTAATCGGATGTACTGCATTTCAATTCGAAAAGAAAGTTTAAGTAGGGCCACAAGAATTTAGTATGTCTCCACTTGTAACAGTTATGAGAACTTAAGGTTGTATGAATGCTAAATAGCGTTTTTCCTCAGAATATCAGTGACAGCTAGATAGAAGAAAAAGTTGTTTTCTTTCCTAATCATAATGTGATTGTTACAGCAACACAAAATATTTCTATATTTCTATCCATAAAATGTTAGGATATTTGTCTTGAATCAAGTTTCCTTCGCATGTTTTACTTCTTACGTTTCTTTTCCTTTCTGAAGAAAAAGATTTCCTTACAAACTCTATTCACAAGCCTTGTCATCAACCCTTTTAAGAATGCCTTTAGTTCTTAGCAATGCATTTTTTTTTCTTTTTCTTTTTTTTCTTGAGATTTACTTTATTTTACCCACTATAAATTGCTATAAAGAAAGTACGGCGATAAATCTTAATCTATGTTATGGCAAAATAAAATTTATAATATTTATGTCATGTATTGGGGTTTTCGTGTAAGTTCGAACCGTTCTCCAACTCTTAATCAATATTTATGGATTTTTAATTGTATACTTTATTAACCAAACAAAAAAAGAACGAAATAATTATTGATAAGAAGTATAGTAACAATTTCAAACAGAACTTTCCATTTACAACATAATGTCCCTGCCATATCTTATGTTCTCAAGAAAATATGAATAATATTTTGTTATTTTAATAGATTTATTATTATAATTATATTCATTAATTACAAAAAAAATTAGATTAATTCTTTTGAAAATTACTAATTATTAAATAAGTCAATATTTTTAGTGATTATTTAATAAAATATGAATTTATATATTTATTAATTAATTATGTCATCACTTGTCTTGTTACCACATATATATATATATATATATATATATATATATATATATATATATATATATAAACAATCAATTGATGTAAGAGTTAAACTTTTATGTGCATCAATTTGGGATCAAGTTTCGTATGTCATACTCGGCATGCTGTGCAGACTCCCCATCCAGAGAGGCGCATGGTTTTTATTTTTTTAATTTAAGGATCCTCTTTGTGAAGTGCATACTGCATAGTATAGGATTTATGCGTATCAGTTTGTAATTGATTCTGCTTCCCTGTTGTTCCGAGAGCAATTTGGTCAATCCCAATTTTATTTTATTCTTTTTTTTATTTGACATATTTTTTGCTTCATAGGAAACAAAATGTAAAATAAAAATAATTTTTCAACTACACACTTGAAAAAATAAAGTTTAATATATAAAATAAATAAATAAAATGAAATTCTAACAAAAATTTAAGTGTTAAAATATTCATTAATTTGATTTCTCTTCTTACTTTTATTTAAGCATTAAGGCTATATATAAGAATGGATATCACATAATTGAGTTTATACATCCCATACTGCTTAAATACAAGTAACATTGATAATACTTTCGAAATAGTATATAGCTCAAGTCTAAACTATAAACTAATTATTGTTATTATAGACATTTGACTAATAAAATTCTTACATCTCATAATATTAATATTTAATCTTTGGCACTCTAGTCACTCTTAGCCCTTTAATCTACTTGTCACTTCGAATTAGCCAGTCCTAAATTCATCTTTCAACATATTACTGAGTGTTGTGAGAATTTACATTTTCAATAAAAACACAGTTAATTTAAAAAAAATTAGAAAGGACATATATATATATGTATGTATGCAAATATATATACATACACAAATAAAGGTTTATTGCCAAAAATATATAAGAATAGTAAATTCCTAAAAAAATTATAACTTTTATAGTAACTTTTTTTGTTTTTAATATCTTTTAAGGTTTTTGTTCACGTCATTAAGCCTCAAGGAATAAATATGTCCCTCTTAGTCCTTTAGATCACAAATAGGTTCATATCCAATCAAAGTCTATGTTTAGAAAAAAGGTTCAAGTTACATAAAGGTCCTAATTATGGCTACATGGACATCTTACATGTCTTTAGTTGCAAATATGCTTATGTGCCTATATTTATATATTTTCTTTACCTTAGAATATATTTAATTTCTTATCTTTTTTTTTAACTTAGAGGTTCCCCAAGACTAAACTACTCCTTAAATATACTTAACAATTTACATAATAAACTACACAAAAATCATTTTATGACTACTCATTTATCATAGATTTTCAAGTGAGAATCATTTATCACATGGCAAACTTTATGGGTTTAAAATAAGTGTTTAAAATCCATCACCTTGTATCCATTTACTTGCTCTTTAAATGTTTCTAAGCTTGCCTAAAAAGTAAGTTATTAAAACTACCTAAAACATAGAAGAAAAGTGCATAAAAACATTCAAAAAGGGTTGGCACCATGGCTTTGATTCAATTTTGGTCTCTCCAAAAGTTTTGGATAGAACAAGGGGCATCGCGTTGTAAGCAAAGCAAAATGTGCTTTGTTATGCATTTTAGCACAACAACCATATTCCAACTCATGCCATTTTTTGTGTAGACAATTAAACTTTACTAAATTTGACATGGAGCATCCTCTATGTGTTAAATAAGCATTCAAAAAAGCCCAAATAAAAAAGGATTTGTTTGGCTTCTCAAATCTTCAATTTTACAAAACTACCTAGGAAAAGGCCTAAATAGAGATAGATGCATTTTCAATATCAAGTTGAGTAACCAAACAAACTCTAAAATTCATGAAATTTGACATAATAATTCTCTTATATGGCAAGCATAACATACTGAAATTCTAAGCCATTTGAGTCCATTTGACCCTTATACTCCTAGCCATAAAACCATTGCCTAATTTTCACTCTCTTTTTTTGCAATTTCAGCATGACCACAAAGGTTTCTTAAGGTCACACTAAGTTTCTAGATGTAAGAGGACAAGATGGAGCATTCTACCCATTACAACAACCAAGAAAGAAAAAGAAGTGAGATACATAGTTTGCAACCTATGATTATCTGCCATATACAAAGACAAGGGATATGTGTTCTTACATTTGGTTTTGTTGCGTAACTTCTACACCTTCTCCTACTCCTTCTTCTTCTTCTTCTTCTTTATTGCTGCTCTTACTCCCTCTCTCTCACATTCTCTCTTTTTCTTTTCCTTTCTCTATGTGTTTCTTTTGCTCATTCAGTCTCTCTCTTTATTTTCCTCTTGGTTATCTAACTAAGGCAAATGCTGAGAAGAGAGGATGTTTATAAAGTGAAAGGGTGGCTAGCTTCCTTAAGAAGCCACTTTCTTAACTTCTCTTAATGCTTTCTACAATAACATTTTTAAGTCCATCGAGCTTTGCCCTGATTTTCCTCCTTCTAGGTTTTGATTTGTTAGAAGTACCAATTATGAAAGTTGCTCTGATTATTTCATTTTCATATAAAGATCTCTTTCTAACTCTCCATTTTTGTTCCGGATAAAATCCTATTTTGACTTCGTAAAAATTGTTATTTTAGTCCATAGTTAGAATTGCATTTTAAATCCTAAACTTTTAATATTTATATCTTGATCTCCAAATTTTCATCAAAATATTTTAATTTTCAAATATATTTCTTATATTTTTGGGATCTTAAAGGTCTTATAAATTTCTTAAAATTCATTTCCTAAGTATTTATTTTGTAATTATTTATTATTTGATAATTAAGAATTAATCTCAATTAATTCTAATAAATTTCAAATAAATTCCAATAATCCATAAAAAAATTCAAAAATTTCCTAAAAGTTTTTGGTATTCTAGATAAAATTCCAAAGTGTTCTAACACTCACAAGCTCCGTTTGGTTCACAGCAATGTGAACGTAATCCTTTTACATAATTTGTATAATATCTATTTTATTTTTATACTTATTATTCTATCTATCAAATTACCTTTCTAAAAGTAGGGGTAAAATAGTCATTTCTTATTTTACCTACCCCCACCTACACACATTTTACATTTCTTTTATCATTACATACTCCAACCAAACAGAGCAATAATTTACCTAAATTTCCAAGATCCTACTAGAAATTCATATTAAGATTTCCTAATAATTATATTAGCCTTAATTAATTAATTTAAAAAATTAGGGATGTTACATGGCCTAAATCATCTACTGCTCCTCGAAGGCGTAACAGGTGATCTAAATTAATTTGTAACTACTAATGTTATTATCATCTAATGATTAAAAATCATTCAAGTGTGTAAAGGAGCCTAACTAGATGGAAGAGTCTAATTAAAAAAGAATTTATATTGAATTAATTAATCTTACACTCTTTTTCCTTTGTACAACAATTATCATTCTCTTTTTATTTTTTTTATTAAATCAATTCTCTTTAGATAGAGAATGTTTAACACCTAATATCTTATTTAAAAATTAAATAAACTAGAAGCCAAGATAGCTATACATCTTATGCTAATTTATAATCACAATAGATAAATTCAGATGATATATATGATAATTAGAACATTTCATTAATACAATTAAACAACTTAAGCTAAAAAAAATATTAAATACCCAAAACTATATTTGATTGAGTCATTATAGAAAAATATTATACTCTCCCAATATGAACTCTAGTAAAGCCCTGTAGCCTTCATTAATCACAACTGACTAGAATTTTATTAAAATGTGTATTATTACTCAATTGCCATATAATTACTTTAATAAATTAGCTCTATAAGATACATCTCAATGAACCATTTAGCAACTTGTTATTTTAAAAAATAAAATAAAATAATTAATGTAAGCTCTCGTCTAATAGATTTTCCAACATTCTCTTAGTTTAGCTATATTGATTGTGTTTTAATAAAATCAATTTTATTTGTGTAAAATGACTCAAGTTGGCAAAGTATGTGCACAAATTTTGTTAAAACAATTATAAGATAGCATACAATAAACAATCCGATCTAATATAAGTATCAAATATAGGAGAATGCAATTATTATGTTCTTTATTAACATAAGACTAATCTATAGTCACACATATTAATAATTATACCAATATAGATCACAAGTCTAATAGTGTAGTAATAGCTCTCAAGAGTAATTAACAATACACTATTTATTATTGATTCTTAGAATGACTTCTCATTTTCTTGATGCTCAAACCAAAAAAGAGAAATCATGGCTTCAAAATTATCTCGTATGTTTCAAATAGCTTTATTTCAAAGACAAATGTTATTCTTAAGCAGACTTTATGCCTCAATATCACGTTATGTCTACAAGCAAGATGAAAATATAATAATAATCATCGATGAAACACATCAAATGAGTGCTACAACAGAATACATCCAATAGATGCAAAATCAAACCACATTGAATATGTAATATGACATACAAGTATTATCCATGTATAGAGTCATTATGTAAACATAAAAATACATCAAACTTCCACTAACCCAAAAGATCAAAGAACCCAAAACACCCATATTCATAGAATGTTTATAAATTTGTGTGGTCTTAAACCTTTAGTTAGAGGAGTGGCTTTTAATTAGTATGGTTATAAATATTTATTCTAAAATTCTTACTAATATAATTTTAGAACTTAACAACATTATCCTCCTCTCACAAACAATTATAAGAGAAAAATATACATAGTAGTACAAAATTACTTTAATAACTATATTGGAACATTTTGAATTTTAGTTATAAAGCCAAATAGATAGCTTCATCAGATATCACATTTTATGTACACCAATTATAAGTGTCAATTTAACAACTCTAATCATCATATACAAACATCCATAAATGAATTGTTTTATAGCCAATAAATACAAAAGCCTTAATATGTTTAAAGTCCTTAGTACTTTATTAGTATTATAGGATTTCCTTTACAACTTTTTAATAATTCATTTTAATATTACTCAAGCATCCAACTTACTAACAATATAGGTAAAATGCCAACATACCTACTTGAACACATGACAAAGCTAGTAATGTAGCGTAAACAAATGTTATATACTTTATTCATCATTGAAGACCTTAAACATTGAGGAGTCTTTATTCACCTTGTCACACCCGAGAATGTGACTGCATGGCACCTAACCAAAATCAAAATTAAAAGTAGGGTAGAGTCACACCAAATTTTTATTTTTTGGAAAGGCAAAATTTTGAAAAAACCTTTTTAGTTTGAAAAATAGTTTACAAACCAGAAAATGGATTCGGGAGTCTATTGTGAGTGAAGAAGGTGTTAGACACCCCACTACACCCATTCTTAAGAACAGTTACCCTAAGTTAGTTGTGCAAATCAATATGACCTCTATTCTATTTTTAATTCTCCTTAATAAATCACATGTAAAACCAGAAAGAAGAGAACTTAAAGATATAAAATAAAAATAAAAAAATGAAAGAAAATTAAAAGTAAAATAGAACAAAAATAAATTCAAACAGTAAAATAAGAAGGACTAAAATTAAAAGTAAAAGAAGATAAAGAGAAATTAAGCAAATAAAATTAGAAGAAAATAATTATTTACAAGAGCGAACTTGATCTAGGATAAAAGCCTATGGCCTATGTACCTTTCAATAGGGATCAAAGTCCACGTAGTTCAGAAAAAGAATGTGTTTATTTATTTGTTTTGTTTTTTTTTGTTGTTGTTGTTTTTTGTTTTGTTTTATGCTTCATTTTTGTTTTTGTTGTTGTTTTTGTAGTTTTAGCTCTTTTTTTTCCTTTTTAGCCTCTTTTTTATATATATTTAATTTTTGTTTTTGTGTTGTTTTTTTGTCTTTGTTGAGAAGAGAGAAAGAAAAAAAAAGATTATTTCAGAGTTTTACAAAGAAAACAGGTTTGAAATTGATTTATATGCTTTAATTTGTGAAAATTGAAATAATCTTATTTCCTTTATTTTCTTTTTTTTTTAATTTTTGTTTTTTTGTTTTCTTGTGTTTTAAAAAAGATTTAAACCTAATCCATAAATATATTGATTTTTTATATGATAACATTTCCCTTCTTCTCTTATTTTTTTCTTTTTCTTTTCGACTTTCTTACATTTAAAACTCAAACTTCTAACTTTGTAAACACATTTATTTTAACAGAAATCCATTCAACTTTCTAAAAAAAACTCTTTTTCATGCCTTTGTTTTTATTTTTGTTCATTATTTTTTATTTTTTTGTATTACGATTTTTTAGTTTTTTTTTTGTGGGAGTGCTTTTTGCTCTCTAAAAAGTTTTTTTTTTTCTTCTTAAAAAACTCTCTTTTTGTGTTGTTTTTTTTATTACATTTTCTTGAAACCAAAATTAACTTGATGTAAGTCATGGGAACCCAAAATCAAAAGCTTACCTAAATTTTTTTTATTCTATTAGAAACTAAATTTAAAAATTTCTTCCTTTTTTTTGAAATTCATTTTTTTTAGATAAAACTGAATTAGGCATGGGCTATTGAATCCTAAAAATTTGTTAGCACTCACACAAGAAAATCCTATAAGCACCAAGGACACTTATTGTCCTACATGATTACTCAAATGACCCTACGTGTTTGAGGGGATAAAACAATCCCACACAACAATTCTAAAAAAGAAAATTAAATTAAATTAAAACAAAAAATATTCACAAGTTTGTAGCATTTGTTTTGATTGTGTGTGCTTGTGTCCAGCCAAATGACATATTTAATATAATGTTTACAACTGAGGATAGAACATAAAACCAGAAACAGTTGCTTCCTCAGGTGTTTTTTGTTTTTCGAACACACTGCTATGCTGTTTTGAACCCACTTTTAAGTTGCCTCTATGATTGATGAGGCTCTTTCTTCTTTCTCTGTAGTCACTCATCTAGGGATTTCGCATACGCTCTCCCCAGTAATTTTCATGGCCAATGGTGCAGATACAACAAAGGAAAAGCATGAAATAGAATTAGTTCAAGTCAGAATCCATAACCACAACAAGAGATCAGTAATCAAGTAAAAGCAAAAATCCAAATTTAATCATTGGACCAAGACTCACATCTCAAGCAAAAATTTGAGCCCATAATCAACTATAATCACAATAGATAACTAGCATCTCCAAGTGAAGCAGCAAAATAAATCCAAAACCAACTACTAAATCCAAATTCAACTGGGGAGAATTCAACAGAAAATTCACTTGAAATGTCAAGCGTTAAAGATAAAATCTCATCAGAACAGAGCACCAGTAATCTCATTAACGAAGAAGCCTCCCCAAATCAAATTTACTTCTCAAGAATAGAACCCCATGAACAGTACCATTAAAACAGAGACTTGGAAAGATTAAGTGATTAAAACAAATTCATGGTTTCGATTAAGCAGAGGAGAGATTTTGTTGCTATTCAATGCCTAGTCCACTTGCCGTTTGCTTAAAAAAAAATCAAACTGAGATTTTTACAGAAGCAACAACTCAAGATGCATACCCATCCATTGCAAAATAACAATAGTAGGAGGATTGAAGTTACATTAACATGGCCCTAATAGATTTAGCAGGTCAAATCAGTAAGATAGCAACCCTCATTAATGGAAATACAACAATCAAGTGTCTACAACTATTTCAGACCCTTCTCAAGCATTCCATCGAGCATTTGCTGTGCATGCCTAAGGACACATATAGAGCATGCCCTTTTAAACTTCAACCATGCCTACTCAGTATGAGAACATCACCCAATCCTCCATTCCCATTTCACATCAATTCACATCAACAGCAATCACCAGGAATTTCATTAACAGACCAGAAAAGCAAGCAAAAATTTGTAGCTTACCCGCAGGAACCCCGGTAGAAGAATGGTTATCTTTGGACTTCTTTTTTCTCTCTCGGACACTCCTCCTCTTGCTCCCCCTCCCAGTCTCTGCGTTAATTTTTTTTTCACTGCTCTCTGCCTCAATTTTTCAGTCTCCCTATTAGGGATCCCCTCTCCTCTCCAATTTTCTTCTCCCTCTCTGTCCCCCTCCATCCCTTTCATTCTTTGTCTCTCTTTTATTCGAAAATCCCCTCTCCCCAAATCCCAACTCTTTCTCCCGTTCTCGGCCTCTCTCTTGCCTCTGATCGTGAAAGGGATCCAGCAGGAAGTCAACTTCGCTACCCCCTATTCCCCTAACATGCTAAGATGTTGGCCTGCCACTTTCCTTTTTGCCATCAGTTCTGTATCTTCGAGCTACTCCCCTCGCTTTTCTGTTCGTTCTCAGTGCTTCTTACGTCTATGGGTGTTGCTTCTGTGTTTCCTTTTTGTGTTCAGCTCTGTGCATTTCCCTTTTCCTAAAACCCACCTTTGTTTTTTCTTCCTTCTCCCCATAATCGCCAGAGAGAGAAAGCTCCTTCCCTCCATCTGTTCGTGTGGTCCTTTCCTGCCTCTGCTGAACATGGGTGAAGAGAAGAGCAAATGAAAGAGATGGGTAAGGTTCAACGTGCTAGGTACTGGCCCGATAGCCCAAAGGGACTTTGGGTTTCAAAATTTGGATCCATATCCGTTTTTTTTGTTATCTCTTTTTTTTTTTAGATTTCCTTCTTTTTTCTATTATTATTTTTTTTATGCTCTCTCTTTTTTTAAAAAAATTATGTTATTATTATTTTTGGTTGGTTTTTTTAAATTATTTTTTCTTTTTCTTCTTTTTTTATTTTTTATTTTGATTTTTATTTTGATTTTTTCTTTTAATTTTTTTTATACTGGGGTTTTTCTTTTCTCTTTTTTTTTTTAAAATATCCGAACAAAATACGGTGTTCACACACCTTTTTAAAAGGACATGTTGAGGCATAAGAAAAAATATTATAAATTACATCCATACAACTAGAAGTGTTTACAAGGTTAGGTTAGTTCTGATTAAGCAATTTGTTAACCCAAACCAATCAACAGTCAACAAGTTAAGTTGAGTTTTAAAAACTTTTTCACTTAAATTGAACCAATCCAATGCATACTTATACATGTTGGTTTGATCGGGCTGGTGATTTGAACCTCAACAATTGGTATTGACGATGAATTTCAAGAAATGATGACTTTCTCTCAATGAAAAAAAAAAAAAAGTTGAGGTCCTTTTGAGTATGTAAACGTTGAAGGAGAGCATTGCACACAATCTTCAACCTCTACTTCAATATGTTAAGGTAATCATAAAACATAAGCTTTTGATGTTTTAATAATACCCCAAAGTTCTTTCAAAAAGCGAAGTATGCTTACGTTACCATGTGCACATATTTTCTCTTCTCATATTCTTCCTAGTAGAAAGAAGCCATTCACAATTTTAGAGGAATCATCAAGTCTAGACAATAAGAGGTTATCTTTTGCAATTTCCTTATATAATTCTTTAGAAACCATCTTTTTCTCAAAGGGTTTAGTTTAGATTTCTACAAAAATTATCATCAACTCAGCCGCCAAAGTTATGTGTTGGGGTGGGACTATATGTACAATGGTAAAGGAAGGCTAGAGACCCTTCTTCAAAATGCACAAGATAAAGGGTAATGTATATAATATGAGAGAGAGAGAGTTGGATGATTTGGGTTAGGTTGGTATGAGTTGAATTTTTTTTTTTTAAACTTACAATTCAACCCGCCAGAGTTAAAAGAAAAGTGAACATAAATCAACCTATCAACTCAACCCAATTTATGGCCAAAAAATAACCTAACCGAATTATTGTCCTAGTTGGATTAAATTTAGCTAATTAATCCAACCTAATAAACACTGTACATATAAAACCTTACTAAAAGCAAGTTTTATAAGACGAGTTACATCAATTTTTTATTTATTATAAAAAAAAGTTCTTTAGATGCTACAATCTCAAAAATATTGCCATTATATACTTTTTTTTTTGGGAACTTGATGACACTCACAAAATTCCAAAAAAATGTGTCAAATATGACACTTTTGTTTTTTGGGTCAAACTCAATGGTTGTTCCCTGTGGCCCTACTAAATGAAAGAAAAGGGGGGCTTGACTATTCCTCCCTATATTTTTTGGCCCACATCCAGATTCTTTGCCTATCACAAGGTTAGGCAGAGAATGCCCAATAATCTGGACTATCAGATGTCCATCTTAAATTTCTTTTTGATTTTTTTCTATCAATAATTATTTTTTAAATTAGCAATTAAAAGACTATTTTCATTTTGTATTTTGCAATCTTCAAAAAAAAAAGAGTCAACTAAAAAACATTTAAATTTAGATGACCCAGATGCAATGGATAACCTCCCCCCAACCTTATGCTAGGCAGAAAATCCAATCCGAGGGGACGACCCCCTCGTTTAATGCCAAATTCAGTGGTACAGCTACCAACTTCGGCAAAAAAATGTAAAACACTGTTGAAATTCAATGGCATTAAGAAAAAATATTACATATGATACCAATATTTTTGGCACCATAACATTTAAATTTATTAATATTTTATACTATTGCATCTTGGTAAAGGAACCCAGGTTATACCATAAATTTTGGTGCCTAAAATTAAACGAACTGTACGATTCCTATTCAAGTCAAATAGACTTTACTTCCTTTTAACTTATGTTAAAAATGTTTTTCTTAAGTAATAAAAGATAATTATTGTCTATTATTTTAAGTGAATTGTTTTTTTTTTATCTCATCTTTTATCCCCAATTTAAATCTATTCATACGCGCGTGTATTAAATTCAAAAGAAAAAAATCACTTCCCTTCCTTTTGATTCCCCTCCATTCTCTTCAATCTAAATATACCTTACAAAAAACTATTATAAGTTAAAAAACCTTTACAAGCCTCCATGTCCCTGTAGAAATGCCCACAAAAACACAATGCAAGCTGCTAAGGAAACAAGGAATAGGACCAGTGATGACTAAAACTTGTGACTAGAGTTCCACAAAATTTATGGAACAGTTAATGAATTATAAAAACTTTTAAAGTACAGCAAAATTTCCCAAACAGTTAGAAAAAACTATAGAACTTTGAATTCGTGCCTTTCGTAACCAACATTGCTTACAAGAAAACCTACGCGCTCGGATACCAAAAATCTTGCAGGAACCGCTCATACGGGACAGTCAAAATGCTTCAAGCAACAGGGACCTCGATATCAGTTGCCAAGATAGCAGCAGGCCGACTGTATTCCTCCTCCTCCTTTGGAGTGTGGATTGTGACAATATCCGGGAGGGGGGTTTTGGGACCCTGCTTCCCTTTAGGATCCCAGTCGAGCATGATCCTAACCTTGATACCAAGAACACCCTAAAAGACAGCAGGCGAAAAAAATGATTAGTAGTATAATCAATCCATGATATATTGGAATGAACGAACTAGAATAACCTAGCACAAAACTTAGAAGCGTGAATGAAAAGAAATTCTATCAGGGGACTAGAAAGGAGCTAACCTGTCTTAGGAGTACATGTCTTACTGCAGAGTCAATGTAATCCTTGACTGGCTGCCCAGAAGAAATCATGTATCCATCCTTGAACTTCATGGACTTGGCTCGCTGAGCCCTCAATTTTCCACTAACAATAACCTACTCACAAATTAAACAGCAATTACCACCCTATCTAAAGCAACATAGCTACAGGGGAGTTCAAAGCTGGGTGCTTCAGAACAAACCTCACATCCCTTGGCGCCACTTTCCATAACAAATCTCAGAACACCATAGCAAGCCCTGAAACAAAACAGTTATTTAGATATATAGTTTATATTGTCAGAACATATATGTAGAAGAATCCTATTATTACAATGACAATAAAGTAACCAACAAGACATAGAACACAATAATTTGATTCAACCATTGACAATACATAGAACACAATATCACAGTTAGCCAGCACACCTATTGGAAGAACAAAGAAGCTATGAAATATATTTCTAACTCAACACTCTACGGTAAAAGATTATAAGCAAGCATCCACAACATTGTGATAGATAAATATGGCATTTGAATTTTAAAGTAGTATAACAACATCTTGCGAGGCAAAATCTATGCCCACAAATGATATTATAAAGATTAGAAGCTAAATTATTTGTTCAATTAAGATTAATCAGCTTGGTTATCCAGATGTTAAATTAAACCAAAGCAAATCAAGAAATAAAAATTTGGAGTAATTCATACCAATCAAATATTGATTCAAGGTAACTGTTTCTCCAAGATCAAGATCCAAATCTTCAATATCATTAGTTAATGCAAGTTTAGTACAGCAAAAACGTGGACAGGAAAGAAAATGACAAGTATCAGATTTTTTGCGACATCAAGACTTGAGAAATATGAAGAGATTAAGCAACAGAGGAAATTCAAATGATAATCATGTTGGCTAAGTTGACATTTGATGAAGGTAGGCAAAATATTCTATTTGATAGGCATCAAAACTGACTGTGACATTGATTGCCTTTGAGCACAAACCTGTGTTTCAAGACTACTAACCATTTAGTCGTCTGAACAAAGGCACATGTAGTGTGGCTCAAAAGAAAGTAAGGAACAAAAGCCCCCCTAGAAGCATAACATCGTATTAAGAGAATGATATTGAAGGAAGGAACTCAAGGAAGTAGCAGGAAAAATATAATCAAATATAACATGTATCCCCCAATGTTGCTACATGACTACAATAGAATTTCAAGAGCTTTAATGGCATGGAGGACAAGAAATAATATAGTCATCTTCCGACACAAACTTGGTACAGAAACGCCAATCTGCTTTATAGATGACCGCAGAAGATGCTAGCAAACAATAATGGATTCAAATGGTCATAAAATCTGTGTAAAGCACGCAAAATAATGTATCAATAGAATGATAGAACATAAATGATAACTTTTTCCCATTTTAAGAAACCTATTTTGAGGGCATTGTTCATGAATTAGTATTAAATCGAATGAAATAATGACTTAATAAAGAAACAATATCATAAAGAGTGATGATCCAGACAAGCATTTGATAAACAACAGCTCGCAAACAATCCAAAACGATTATACTGCGTATAAAAAGACAAATCAAACATATATATCACGAGTTTCCAACTTTGAAGCACATACCTCCGTACCGCAAGACCACCAAGAAGCTTGTAGCGAAGAGACTCTGCCTGGGCAATGGCACAAAGACCCCTGTTGTTGACCTTCTCAGCATATAGTTCCACACTATTTTCGGGAAACTTAAATCTCTTCTGTACAACAGAGGTCAGCTCCCTAATTCTCCTTCCCTTCTCACCTATACTTCCAAGAGATAAAAAACGACGATTAACCCAAGAAAAATCAGCAAAAATAAAGTTTATGGAAATCACAGATAACTCTAATATGAATAAATGAAACCGCGTACCAAGGACGTTCTGAGTTCGAGTCGCTCTGATAATGATCTCGGTGCGCATCGGTGTAACCCTAACCTCAACACCGGAGTATCCATCCTCAGCAAGCTCTCTGGTTAGAACCTCATTCAGCTCAGCGAAGAAAACTCCATCTGCTACGAACTGAATATGAACAATAGCAAATACAAGAATAAGGCTACAAGAGAACAAGCTTTAGATTGAAACTAAATATCAAATGAGAAAATAGAGGGATCAACTTCACATTAGTTTCTCATTAAGCAGAACATTGATAAAGTGCTGACCTTTCTCTTCTTGCTCATCTGGGTCGCCATTGTCGCAAATGAGTTGCAGAGTGAAGATGCAAAGGCGAAGGATCTAAACACCAAAGGTTGCCGTTGGGGTGGCCGTGGCTGTTGGTCTACAAACCCTACTTTCAGAGAAGGCCTTGGAGGGAGAAGGGGACTATATTCTGTAGGCGATGATCAATCCAACAGCGGCTGTATGATTAGGGTTTGGCATCCAACGGATGAGACCAATTATAATATTTAGAGTAAATTACTTTTTCTCCCCTCCAAGATGCTTTAATTATACAAAACTCCCCATTATTACAAAAGTATACACAAATGCTAATTCCCATTAATTTAGGTTATTTGGCATATATTTTTTGTATAGGAGATTGAGAATTAACTAACTAATTTTAGGACTAAAGTAAATGATTTAAAGCAAAATATGGATAGATAATGTACATAATTCCTTATTACAATTTTTGATATTGTAGATGATAAGTTTTAACTTAATTTTGCTTAAAACATGAATTAATTGATTTTTGAATGCTTTTATAAGATTTGAATGCAAGGAAATTGAAGTCAAAATTATCAAGTAGTTATAATAATGAAACATAAGAAAATGTTAGCTTGAAGCAAAAGAGAAGCTAGTGCCATAACTAGAGAATCCAAAATTATGGCATCAATCATTAACAACATTTTTCTTAACGCTTTGGCACATTTTCAAAACATTTTTTAGGGGTTTTGCTAGAGGATTATAATTCTAGGCCATTTTGAAGATGGAAGGAATTTAAATGTGTTTCAAGGAGTAAGGGAGAAACTTGAGTTTTGCAAAGAAGACAACAACTCCTTCCTTCTTTCTTGCATTTTCATTGTGTATGTTGATGGTTGCTATGTTATTAGTGATGAAATCCAAGGTCATGAGTAACTAAACATTTGTATCTAGGATTATTGAATACTCGTATAAATTAGAGCTTGATTACCTTCTTTTCTTGTCATTAATGATATGTATATGTTTATACAACTCATGGTTTCATGCTTCCTAATTGATTAACCACCAATTACATTCTAGTTGAATTTGGAAAAGAGATATTAGAATTGGACCTTAAATTGAATTATGAGTGTTTAAAACTTGCTAGGTTTAGTGTATAGTTTTGCCATTAAGATGGGAATATATTTATTAGTTTCATATAGCCTAAAATAAAACTCCAAGGTGGCATATATTACCACTAAGAGCAAGATTAAGAGAGATAATTTAGATCCCTATAAAGTATTAAAGGAATTAATAATCCTAGGTTCTTTTTCTTATTTAATTACCTAATAGACTCAATTTTTTTAATTTCTCATTTTTGCAATTTTAAATTAGCTTTCACACACTTGTGATTAATTGGCTTTATTTAAATTATAGATGCATGAAAACTGGATATGAAAGTTCTACTACTTGAAAGCTTGCAATATATTAACCATTCTAATATTTTTTCCAATAAAAGATACATATTATATCTAAGTAAAAGATACTTAATGTCAAATGTTAGCATTGCAAATGTCATACCTCTATTTCAAAACATTGAATTTCTTTAGAAACCATAGTCCTCAATCAAACATGAACAAGATAATTGGTTAAAGCCATTTCTGATATTGACACCAAGAATTACCAAAGGCAACAATAACAAAGTTATTGAAAAGATTAGTAATAACACCAAGATTTCTAAAGCCAACCTAGTTTTAAGGTATAAGAAGTCAAACAGATAATTAGTGATGTGAATGATGACTACATAGTACCATTTAGAATGAAGGTGTAATTTTTAATAGGATAAGAGGCTAATGTCCCATTGGTGTAATCATCTAAGTTTTAATGATAATAAATAATTTGGATAACTTTTCATGAGTTAAGTTAAAGTCTTACCTTACAAAAACTTTCATGATTATATCAAAATTTGACCTTTAGATTTAGAATCTTTTTGTAAAGGAATTAGAAGTGTCCTTGAGCTCTTAAAATGTTTTGAAAACTTGTTGATTGGAGCAAAAGTATTTCAAACTTAACTTGTTAGCTTTTTAGGTGAATTTCTCAGTTTAGATGAAAAAGTCCTAAGCTACAAAATGATTAGTAAATTGGAAGCCTATGAAAATTCTCAACCCAAATTGACTAATAAATCTCTAAAACTTAAGAACTTCAACCCAAGAGCTACCAATAAGATTTGCAAATCAACTTACAGCTTCATTTTATGGAGAACTTTCCTTCCTTTCTCTAGTATTCAAACTTTTCAAAGGAACCAAATTTACTAGTCAATTGTCAAGATATACTCGTCAACTAATGTGCATGTAGAAAACTTACAAAGAAAATAATGACTAGTTTTGTACAACTTGTTTTTAATGTAACCTGCCCTTCACTTAGAAAGAAAAGTCCATTTTTCTCGTTTACCGTATAACCTCTGGTTACAAACCATGTCATTGGCACCCCCTTTTTCCGGTTCCGGGCACATTTCCTTGTGCGAACCTTTTTCAGGGCTCGACCATAATTTCTAATCATGGTAATTAAGCTTAAATATGCAATTAATAATCATAAATCAAGGTCTAAAATCATTTCAATTAATCAATTTAGAAAAATGTAGAAAAATTTAAACTTTGATATTATTAGAGTCATTAACCAAATAATCACAATTGTTTATGCACATAAGTGAATCTAATCCTCAATCAAAAGCTTTTAATTTATTTATCCATTCATTCCAACTTACAAAAACCTCCTACAAGTGTTACTAAATCATTCTTTAGCATTACCGAAGGAAAAACCAAGATTTATAGACTAAAAGTAGGGGTTTGGGGACCTTCGTCTCAACTTGAAACCTTTATGTCATGGCTAAGTTGGCTACTGGAACTTGAAAACTAAGTTTCGCATCTTGCAACGTGCCTAGGATTTTCACATCGCGATGAAGTTGCTCTCGGGTTCACTTCTCACATTTTCGCAACTCGCGAGGGTCCGAGACTATGTGGCACCGCGGTGAGCTAGTGTAACAATTTTCATGACTCACACCGCGGTGAAATTAGTTACTAGGACACTCTATCTGGTTTCCTCAACTTGTGCCGCGATGAAACACCTCAGGCTAGGGTGCTGCTCGCTTCTGTCACTCTTCTGGCTGCTGCTAAGCTCTTCTTGGCTGCGGCGTAACCTTTTTCTATACCAATTATTTTTAAATTTTGTCATATACACTCTAATTTTCCCTCTAGCAATACTTAAAAGGAATTCTACTTTTAATTTGTAGGGCTCTAATAGCTTTCATCTATCTAATTTACCCAACTTATCTATTATTACCAATTTAAGACTTAAGTGCTAATTCCTACTTATCTAACTATCATATATCAACAAGATCATGGATTAATGATAGTAAGGATTCATAAATTACCAACAATTATCATTCAAATATATATTCCATTAGGGGTTCCATACATCACTAATTTAAGTTAACATTTAATATATCAAATGATTATATTTCCAAATAGTAAACCAAATCATTGGATCCACAAGGTTCCATATTAGATATTGTAAATTCATACATCAGATGCTAGAATGTATAAGGCCTAGCTCCCTAACAGGTACATCATAAGTCATCAAAATACAAAACTCCTACACTTAGCAATATAATTACATAATGATGTTATACAAGAGAACAACAAAATTGGCATCTATCCTAAACTAACTCAAACTAATCCAAGTGTAGTATTTTCCACACATGGTCAGAGCTCATGAATATTCATCTACTTACTTCCCTTTATCCTTACCTGAAGGGCTTTTACCTGAAATAGTTAGTCTATAAAAAGGGGTGAGATGCAAATTTCAATAACCAAAGGTAAATTCCATTCATATATTCTAATTTAATTAACATATATGTAATTGATCAAATGAGCATCAGAAATAATAGTTATATCAGCAAATGAAATAATTGGATTATCAGTTACTATTATCTCTACTAGCAATAACAAATTCACATGTTAAAGGCCAATAACACCGAAAGAGGCTCGTCTATAGCACTAACTCTCCAATAAGTACAGCTAGGGCTCAACACATTTAGAATCTGGTCATAACTAGGTGCCTGATTGAAGCACATGTATGAGTGGTAGTCGCACCAAAGTTCCACCATGGATTCACAAGATCCAAACACAATGTATATATCAGATAGCCAACTATTCATTTAGCATTAAAAAATCATACATTTGTAGCAAATATAAAATTAAAGTAAACATATGTATGAAATTAATAATAACCCCGGTTACCTCATTTAATTGAGCCAAGTTTTGCAACTAAAAGTATATCTCCAAACTTTGAAAGTCTTATATCAATCAAAGCATATTCTTATATGATAATTACAATATATACCAAATTCCACAAGATCCAACTATTATAAGCTATCTAGAAAAACACTTACCCAACCACTAAGAGACTCAAATTTCAGATTTTGTCTTCCTTATACCAGAAACTTCAAAATATCACCCTACATTATGAATATTTTTGCATAGAAACAGAGTCTATATTATAAGTCAGCTATTGAGGTCTCTAACTAGTAGTAAATGCACTAAATAAAGAGTTTATACTTACCCAATATCCCTCTTAGCCTCAACCTTCGAAAATCCTCTAAGAAAATATGAAATAAACACATTTCAGATTTTGGGTATGATGAAAATGCTCCAAATGAAAAACCAATCAGGTCAAATTGAAGAGGAAGAGGAGATGGTCAAGTTATATAACACTCACTTTGGCTAATTTTGGCTCTAAAAGTGAGAAATGATGGATTTCTTACTAAGAACCCTAGCCTCTCTCCAAACTTCAAAAAATTGCTTCTTGTGTTTCTTCTGTATCTTGTTTCTGCAGAATTGTTGGAAGGGGTTGGATATGCTTAAGGTTTGGATGGGTTTGGGCTAATCCAAAGGCCCAATTCCAAGTAAGTTTCAAATTCGTGCTTGTTGGGCCGGATCTCATAAGTTGAGCTGCAAAATTTTGATTGGATTAGGCCAAATTCCAAGAGTCAATCTAATTTAGGTTTACATCTAAAATTATTGGGCATTCATTAGTCTTTATTCATAATCTCCTTAAATTAATTATGAGCGTAAATTAAGTTCTAACCTAATTGAATCTTAAACCTACATTAATTATTTATTTTTTTCATAAACTTCTATTCACATAGGTTTGCCTAATTATTCCATAATAATTATTCTTAATTAATCTAAATTCATGAATAATACCTTAATTAATTTTGGGGTGTTACATTTAACAATTATTTAAAAGAAAATACTACATATTAGAACACAAATGAGCCCAAAACAATCCAAGATATTACTCTTAACCTATTTGTGATTATTCTTAATCTCATTATACTCCTCTTTCTTTAAGTGTACTTTCATTTGTAAACCACTCTTGGAAAGAGTTTTTGCTAATATACCTTCATTTTGTCCTTTTTACGAGATTGAAACTCAAAAGTAAGATTCCTTTGAGTTAGAATTGGGCACAAATCCTAATGTGAAAGGAAGACACCCTTGTCTAAGCAACTCTTGTTGAGTTGAAGTTGTAGTGGCTCATTAATGTCTTAGTAAACTTGTGAACATAGTAGAAAATTTCAAATGTAGATTTGAGGATTAGATGTAGGCTTGATTTGAAGATAAACCAAGATAACTTTATTGGTTTTTGATCTTCCCCTTTCCTTCTCTTTATTTACTATAGTTTAAGTTGATCTTTCACATCTCTTTACTTCATTTTAAATATATCCATCTTGTGCTACATTTTTGTTCTCTTTTCCTATATTCTTAGCTTTTAACATTCATCTGAGGTTATTGAAACTCAATGTCCTTTATCAAAGGAAATTTTAATTTATTTAAAACACCCAATTCACCTCCCTCATAAAATGCTAACCCATTCCTAATAGTTAAGAGAGTGATGTGAAGAAGTGGCAAATGATGGATATAAGGATAGAGAGATTAGAGAAAAGATTGGAAAAGGGGCAGGTGGCTAAGGGTTTAAGACTTGAAGGTTTTCACAAAAGTTAGGATGGAAAAGGAGGCATTTGAGAGGAGAGTGAAGGATGAGATTTCAAAGGGAAGGCCATTACTAAGGTGACAATTTGGGAGTTTGGAAGCTATCTTGGGGAGGAAAGGTAGAGACAATGGAATTGATTGGAGTTGAGTTCAAAGGAAAAAGAAAAAAAGCTTCATCATGGTGAGAAGGGTGTTGCTATAGTAAAGTTCTCTTTTAAACAACGACTTTTATTATATAATTTTATTTTTTATATATTGAAAGTTTATAAAAATACAATTAAATTTATAACAAACTAATTTTTAATTAAACAATAAAACTTTATTATAATTTATTTATTTAAATATTTTGAAAATAAATTAGTTTTATATTCTTTTAACAATAACTAGTTTTGGTAATTTAATTAATAAACTTGGTGATTGAATTAATAACTAGTGAGTCAGTATTTTTGTTAATTTATTATTTGATCCTCTTTAAGTAACTATGTTATTATGTCTCAAACAAAAAATTAATTCAAAATTTCTTTTATGCCATACCTTTTTATCTTGTCCCTATAAGCCTGTTAGATTTTAAGAAAATTCTTTCTCTTTCTAAAATCAAGGTTGAGAGGGTAGGAGGTATAGGTAAGAGAACATTTTAGTTTAAACTGACTTAGTTATAATTTTAAACAAAAATTGGTTGTGACTTTTTAAAAAAATTAAATTATAAGAAATTATTAAAAGAAAAGCCATTAACCATCACTTTTATTAACTTAAAGTTCCCAACTAAAATTTTTCTTATAAATAAGCCCAAAAGATTATGATGTGACCCAAGTCATCAGATATATGTTTACAAAGAATTTTGAAAAGCCCAAGGTCTCGTTTAATAGGCAAACTCCTATATAATGGAAATGGAAAGACAAATGGAATGTAATGGAAAAAAATTATATTTGGTAAAAAATGGAAAAGAAAAATGAATATATTTGTATTTAATTGTTTAGTTGCATGAAAGTAGAATGGAATGGAAGTAAAAAAAAGATAAAATGACAAAATTGCCCTTCTTTTATATCTTTTCGGATGTCATTGATGTAGCATTGTGCCTTGTCTATATGCCTCCTCTATGTGTGAATGTACTTGTATATAGAAATATCTATGTGAATGTTTCATGACAAGAACACTCCTTCCATTGTATTTTTTCTACCATCATGTTTGCCCACCAAAGCTTTCACAGTTTTGCAAATTGTTTTTTTGGTTAACAAAATTCTTAGGTATGTTGCTTGTTTTATTTTTCACTTGATACTAATCAAAGTAATAAGAATAGTTTATACTTGTTTTATTTTATAATCATGGATTTTATTCATACACTTTCTAAATATATGTTATTACTCTTTACATATATTTCCTTTGTAGAATGCAAAGAGTTATAAGAATTTAATACTATTTGTTTAAGTAATAAGTCATATTTTGACCTTTGGAATATACAAATATATAAAATAGAGTGCATAACATTTTCTCTATGGCCAAAATATAAATATAGAAACTTGTATATATGAGAAAAATGAAAAAACCAAATTACTAACAAGCAAAACAATGACAAAACAAAGAAAGAAGAAACTAAAGGAGTGCAATCTGACATTTCTAAGTACTCTACAGTCAAAACTATATCTGACTGCACTTTTGATATAGTTGGAAAAGCTTCTGATTGCACTTTTGGTCAGATGTTTTTAACTATGTTGTAATTGGAAATTGTTTTTCATTACAAACTTTTGACTATACAAGAGTCGAAAAATAGTTTTTCGACTACACAACATTTAAAAAACTTGTTGGAAAGAACATAATATGACATTGGAAGGGAGAAGCATGCATGACGTCACAAACAGAGCACTAACATTGTCAACTATTATGTAAAATATATGATAAAAAATATGCTTGGATGGAGAATAACAGAGCAATGAAAGCAGTGCTATAACAAGTTACAAGATTATTGGGAGGATGTTGAGCACTAACTAGTTAAATTAGGCTAAATGAAATAGGAGGCAAATAAATAGATAAGAGAGTAAAAATGTCATAATATTTTTATTTAAAAGGTGGCAGGCAAAAAATGACGTAATTTAAAGTGGAAAGTTTTAGAAAGTGTACAATATTGTTGGTTTCCATGTATGATTCCATTGTATGCAATTTACATGTACGAAACATATTTTTACAATGGAACTATTTCTATTTCCATTTCCCTTGCACTACCAAATGGGGCCCAAGAGAATAACTTCATTTCATTTGACAGGCACAAAGCAACTATAATTAATTACATATGGCTAATTTGTTATATAAAATTAAAAAAAAGAATTATTTGGAATGAGGGAATGAAAAAATAATTTTAATAATAGAAACAACTTTTATATTCTTACCTTAAAAATAATAAAAATATTATCAAATAATAATTACAATAAATATATTAAACATTGTTAAAACAAAGCAGATTTTTGCCATAATTAACACTTCATAGCAATGTCAAAATGCCATTCCGGATTAGTTTAGATGAGTCAGCCCAAATAGAAATCTATCTCAGATTGTTGAATCATATGGGTTCACTTACTTATTAAAAAAAACTCTAAATATTTAAACATTCTATGATATTTTTACAATTGATTTTAAATATTTAATAATATTATTTAAATGTAAAAACACGTATCACTCTTTAAGATGCACATTTATCCAAATCAGTAATAGTTTAAAGTTTCAATGAACAAAAATAATTGACCTTTAAAAAAAATAAAAAGTTATATTTATAGTTTCATCATTAATTTTATTTTTTATGTCAACAAAATTATATTTATGGAATTATTGATATCAAGAAGCACTTTGATTTTAGGCCCTATTTATCACATTGTATAAAATAAGTCATTATGATACTAAAAAGTATTATTTGTGTTTTCATGTCTTTGTAGAAAATTTTAAATTACTATAGTAAATAAATATAATGTTTGGTATATTATATTATTATAAGTAATTAATAATAATAATAATAATTAAAAAAAGGTTTTCTTGGAAGCTAATTCAACTTGACC
Source organism: Erythrophleum ivorense (assembly GCA_026724425.1). Classification (NCBI taxonomy): domain Eukaryota; kingdom Viridiplantae; phylum Streptophyta; class Magnoliopsida; order Fabales; family Fabaceae; genus Erythrophleum; species Erythrophleum ivorense. Next base: position 45,480,156 of record JAIUCV010000005.1, read on the forward strand.
TGCTTGACCACATGTTAATTAATAAGGTCATTTGATTTTATTCAAAACAAATTGTAAATCTTACAACCTAACGCATCCTTTTTAAATGATTTAAGTCAACCTATCGATTTGAGTTAATTGTTATGGCTCTAACACTTTTTTAATGGGGCTAAGTGAGGTTTGCTGAACTGGTGTTTGTGTTTTGTTAGTTTTAATGAAATGAATCTTTGCTAGCCCCAAAAAAAAAAAAATGGGTTAAGGGTTAAGTGAGGAAATCCACTAATTAAAATTAATTTTTATAGCTTCAATAATTTACGATTCTGGTTAAGTGAGTTAACTCACATGAAATATGAATTAAATTAAAGTGCTTTAAGAATTTTGAGGGACCAAGATGAAACCATTTTAAAACATATTGAAATATTTAATCAATCTATTTGGCCACATGGAAGATATGTGAGAGAAATTCGTTAATAGTATTAAGAAAAAGGATGGTATTAAATATTTTTTGAAACATTGAGGGTGGCATTAGACTGAATTAATCTTCTTAGTCGAATTTAAGACTTTAATAAAATTTTAGGGAGGAAAAGTGTAGCTTAGCCTATAAATAATTATGTATAAGATGCAAATGTATTGTATTATATACCACATACTATACCCTTCATCTATTTTTAATGTTGAAAATTAATGCTTTTCATATATTATTAAGACTAATTAATAATTAGACAATGTTAAAATTTTGAAGCTATTTTATAAATTGCATCTTGGAAGGGTAAATATAGGTATTGAAATTTTTGGATAGCCTCTTATGATGACCCAGATGAGAAGGGGCAAGACAGAGGAGGTTTCAGGATGTCTAGAATCTTTCAGAGTGTTCCAGAATGTTCCAAAGGAGACTAGATTACTCTTGAATCTTTAAGAAGCTTAGAACTAGAGAATTGTAGAAATATCCATGTAATTATCTCTTGTAAATATCTTGTAGAATATTCTAGATATTAATGTAGATCATCGGATAGAGTTAATTTCCACCGTCCATTAAGGAGGTGGGAAAGTTCTAGAACTTGAGGGAGGCTTATAAATACATCCACCCTCATCATTTGTAACATCATCCAAGAATTATGCAATACAAGTTCTTTCTTCAAGATCTCTCTAGCTTGTCTTATTGTTCATCTTATCTACTTAAGTGTTCGGCTAACTTAGCCAAGATCAAGGGAGTTGATCAAGCTAAGGCTGGCACGGTTGAGGATTGGGAGAAAAAGTTCCAAAGCCATGACAACGTGGTATTAGAGCTTTGGTATGAGGGAACCTAGTTCTACCATTGGTTCGAGGGAGCCATACTTGTGAGTAAAAATGTCTGGTACAACTGAGGAAGTCATTGTCTGTGTGGAAGGAAGGGGAAGGGAGTCCCAACCACTGCACGAGGGAGGCAAGAAAGGGTGAGGCTCTAGTAAGGTACGTGTTGAGGACTTTGCTACCTTGTCAGTGAAAGTCTCTACACTAGAGGATGCCATGCTGGAGATGGCTTCTAAAGTGGAGAAAGTTGAAGGTGACTTAAGTACTCTCAAGGATCATTCTCTTGGAGAATTTGAGAGCCTGAAGACAAGCGTGGATGCCTTGCACAACTTAGAGGAGCAACATGCTAAATCAATGTGATCACTGGAGGGAATGGTGATGGATGCCATCACTGCTATGCAAAATCAATTAAATTCCCTTAAGGCTTCATTGGAAAGCCAAGGGAGGAATCCATTGGTGGCTGGTACTAGTGGATCGAGGGAAGTAAGGTTGGATCTTCCTAAGCCCAAGGAGTTCAAAGGCGTGCAAGATGCCAAGAAAGTGGAGAACTTCTTGTGACAAATGGAGTGCTACGCTGAAGGCTTGGGGTTGAACGATGACAAAGTCAAGGTACGTATTGCTTCTTTATTCCTCATTGACAATACCATGTTATTGTGGCGAAGGAAGCATGCGGATATAGAGAAGGGCCTTTGCACTATCAACACATGGGAAGAGTTCAAAAAGGAATTGAAGAGGCAATTCTACCTCGAGAATGTGGTGTATGAGGCACGCAAGAAGCTGAGGGAGCTTAAACATAAGACCACCATCTCTGAGTATGTTTGTGAGTTCATAACACTCATGCTGTAAATTCCTAACTTAAGTGGAGAAGATCTACTCTTATACTTCATCGACGGCCTTCAAAATTGGGCCAAGCATGAGTTGCAACGTCGAGGGGTGAAAGATGTGGACGGAGAGCCTTATTGAGTATCACAAGGAGAAAGGTGACACCTCTAAGCCTAAGTCTTCCAAACCTAACCAAGGGAAAGGTGGGGGAGACAAGGGTAAGGTGGTATACAAGAGTGGTGATGGCAAGTTGCCTCAGAAAAAACAATTTGATAATCAACAAAAGAAGAACTTTAACAACGCTGCTGGCTATTTTGTGTGCAAGGGATCTCATAAAATGTAGGATTATCCTAAGTTAGGAACATTGGCAGCGATGGTGGAGGAACGAGAAGCTCAAGATGAAGAAGAAGAGAAGGCAGAAATTGGGTCACTCTGACTTTTTAATGCTCTGAAGGCCAGGCTTGCTTCTAAAGCCCTTAAGGGTGAGGGGCTACTCTATGTGGAAGCGAAGTTAAATGCGAAGCCAATCAATATGATGCTTGATGTTGGGGCAACCCATAACTTTATCATACCAGAAGAGGCTAAGAGGGTTGGTCTCAATGTAGTGCAAGGAAGAGGATGGTTGAAGGCTGTCAACTCTTTTCCAACACAATTTTGTGGCATTATGCGTAGAGTTGAGCTACACCTTGGGAGTTGGTGTGGTAAAGTGGATTTCGCAGTCGTCCCCATGGATGACTTTAAGGTGGTACTGGGCATGGAGCTCTTGAGGAAGGTAAACATATACCTTATACCCTACTATGATTCAGTTTGCGTGCTTGAGAAAAGGGTGACTTGCATGGTGCCCGCTTCAAGAGGTAGTAGTGGGCCTCACCTGTCTACCATACAAGTAAAGAAGGACTTCAAAAGAGGTGAAGTCACTTACTTGGTTGCCTTAAGGGAGGTAGATACTAGGGATGAGCCAAGTAGAGATGTCCCTCTTGTCATCAAATATGTCTTGGAGGAGAATCAAGATATGATGCCACCGGAGTTGCCTAAGAAGCTCCCACCTCGTTGAGAGGTGGATCACAAGATAGAGTTAGAGCTTAGGGCAAGGCCACCCACCTTGGCACTATATAGGGTGGCATTGCTGGAATTGGAAGAGTTGAGAAAGCAATTAAAGGAGTTGATTGATGCTGGGCACATTCGACCCTCCAAGGCACCTTATGGAGTACCGATCTTATTCCAGAAGAAGCAAGATGGATCATTGAGACTATGCATTGACTACCGGGCTCTTAATAAGGTAACTATCAAAAACAAATATCCTATTGGTGGTGTACTTAGATGACATAGTTATCTATAGCAACTTTTTGGAGGAGCATGCTGAACATCTACAAGCTGTGTTTAATACCTTAAGGAAGAATGAGCTATATGTGAAGAAGGAGAAGTGCTCCTTTGCAAAGGAAGAGGTACACTTCCTTGGGCATGTCATCTCCTAAGGGACCCTTCGTATGGATGAAAAGAAGATACAAGCTATCAAAGAGTGGGAACCACCAACTCGTGTACCGGAGTTAAGATCATTCCTTGGGTTGGTGAATTACTATAAGCAGTTCATTAAGGGCTACTCTGCGAGGGCAACCCCTCTTACTGAGTTGTTGAAAAAGAATAGATCATGGACTTGGACAATGAAGTGTCAAAAGGCTTTTGAAGATCTAAAGGTTGTAGTTATGGAAGAACTTGTGCTAGCTCTCTCAAATTTTTCAAAACCATTTGAGGTGCACACGGATGCGTCAGACTTCGCAATAGGAGGGATCCTTATGCAAGAAAGGAATCCAATTGCCTTTGAAAGTCACAAGTTGAATGATACTGAGAAAAGGTATACCGTATAAGAGAATGAGATGACTGTGGTGATTCATTGCTTGCGTACTTGGAGGCATTACTTGCTTGGGGCAAAGTTCGTGATCAAAACTGATAATGTGGCGACAAGATACTTCCAGACACAAAAGAAGCTAACTCCTAAGCAAGATAGATGGCAAGATTTCCTAGCTAAGTTTGATTACACGTTAGAGTACAAGCCTGGAACAACTAATGTGGTTACTGACGCCCTTAGCAGGAAGGCTGAGCTTGCCGCCATAAGTCAAGTAGATGGAGACATGATAACGAGGATTAAAGAGGGTATGATTCAAGACCCTATGGCCCAATAACTGGTGGAATTAGTTAAGGAAGGGAAGAGCAAGAGATTCTGGGTTGATGATGGATTTCTCTATATTGTAGGACGACAGATCTTTGCCCTTAAGTGGGCTAACCTAAGGAAAGAACTAATGAGGGAGTGCCATGACTCCAACTGGGTTGGTCACCCTAGGCAAAAGCGGACCTTGGCATTGCTAGAGAAAACCTATTATTGGCCACGCATGAGGGATGATGTGGAGCTTTATGTGAAGACTTGCTTGGTATGCCAACAAGACAAAATGGATAACCAGCTACCTAGTGGATTGTTGGAGCCCCTACCCACACCTAGCCAACATTGGGAGAGCATCTTTATGGATTTTATATCGGTTTTGCCTAAGTCTGAGGGGTTTGGTTCGATCATGGTGGTGGTGGATCGATTCTCTAAGTATGTTACATTCGTACCTGCCCCAACGGATTGTATGACGAAAGAGGCAACTCGACTATTCTTCAAGAATATGGTGAAGTATTAGGGGCTTCCTAAAACCATCATAAGTGACCGAAACCCCCGGTTCATTGGGAAGCTATGGACCGAGTTGTTTAACTTACTGGGGACTGAGCTACACTTTTCAACTAGCTTTCACCCACAAATAGATGGCAAACGGAGAGGGTGAATGTTTTGTTGGAATGCTATCTGAGACACTTTGTGAGTGCCAACCAAAAGGACTGGGCAAAGTTGCTGGATGTGGCTCAGTTCTCTTATAACTTGCAGAGGAGCGAGTTCACAGGGAAGAGTCCATTTGAAGTGGTGATGGGACAACAACCACTCACTCCTCATGCACTTACCTCAACATATAAGGGGAAAAGTCCTGGGACCTTCCATATGGTTAAGTTTTGGCAAGAGCAAGCATATGTGACGAGATCATTCCTTGTTAAGGTTGCTAAAAGAATGAAGAAGTTCGCTGATAGGAAGAGGCGTGCGATGGATTTCCAAGTGGGAGATCAAGTGATGGTGAAACTTCTCCCACAACAATTCAAAGCCTTTCAGAAGGTCCACAAGGGCTTCATTCGAAGATATGAAGGTCCTTACAAGGTGATCAAAAAGGTTGGAAAGGTCTCTTAAAAGGTGGACCTACCACTTAACTTGTAGATCTATCCTGTCTTCCATATGAGCATGCTCAAACCCTTCCATGAAGATAAGGATGAACTAGATTGAGCAGTGTCCACGCGAGCACCACCAATAATAATCAAGTCCTATGATTGCCAAGTTGAGAACATCCTCGCTGACCGAGTTATACGTAAGAGAGGGGTACCACCAAGTACTCAATACTTGATCAAGTGGAAGGGACTGCTAAAGAGTAAAGCGTCATGGGAAGTACAAGAAGACCTTTGGCAGTTTGAAGACCACCTACGCCAGTATAGAGATGAATCCATGATGAGGGTGTCACCGAAATAGGTGGAGGAGAGTGTGACGACCCAGATGAGAAGGGGCAAGACAGAGGAAGTTTTAGGATGTCTAGAATCTTCTGGAATGTTCAAGAATGTTTCAGAAGAGACTAGATTACTCTTGAATCTTTAAGAACTTTAGAACTAGAGAATTCTAGAAATATCCATGTAAATATCTCTTGTAAATATCTTGAAGAATATTCTAGATATTAATGTAGACTGTCGGATAGAGTTGATTTCCACCATCCATTAAGGAGGTGGGAAAGTTATAGAACTTGGAGGAGGCCTATAAATACCTCCATCCTCCTCATTTGTAACATCATCCAAGAATTGTGCAATACAAGTTCTTTCTTCAAGATCTCTCTAGCTTTCCTTATTGTTCATCTTGCCTACTTGAGGGTTCAGCTAACTTAGCCAAGATCAAGGGAGTTAATCAAGCTAAGGCTGGCATGGTTGAGGATTGGGAGAAAAAGTTCCAAGGTTGTGACACTCTGCTCTATATCCAATACTTGTTATTCAATGCATAGTATACTCGGCCTTTATGTGAGTTATAAAGTTATTTGGATTTTTTTTTTCAGGTATTTTGAATATAAGTATAAAAATAATTTTTTAAAAATTGAATAAAGTTGGGACTTTGGATAGTATATATATTTGATATTAGGATACAAATAGTACTTAAACAATAAATTACATAGATTTTTCTTTGAGTTTTGTTGAAATTATACAAATCTCTCTTTTATTTTTAAAATATACACAAATCTTTTTTAAATAAAAAGTTATCTTATATTTTAATCTAATTTTAAATTGTTTTTACCACAATACCCTCCTTATAAATTTTTTTAATTTAAAAATATATATTTAAATTAATAGAAATTATTTTAATCTTAAAAGATTAATATTTGTGTATATTTTAAAAAGTAAATAAAAGATTTATGAAATTTTAACAAAATATAAAAAAGTTTGTGCAATTTATTTAAAAATGCAATAATATTAACGCATCGCTATTACTAATTACAAATAGAAGGATATGCAAGATCAAATATTATAACTTGTAAGGGAAAAACATGTATTAAGCAAGTAAAGTCAATGAAGAGGCTTTGAAGATATGATTAGGCATCCACATGCAAGTAGGCGAACGGGGATGATGATGATGTGCTTTTCCGAAAAACGACGTAAGAGTTTCGTTACCTGTTGGCGGGTGAAACATCGGTGAGAGACATGATCTTTGTACCAAACCATCCCATGAATCATCCAAACGCAACCTTACAACGTTTACGGATCTCCTAACCATGTGAGGTCAACATTACACAGTTTTATCAACATTTATTAATCGAGTCAATTATATAAAAACTCTTTAAATTTCGTTAAAAGTATATAAATATTTATTATTTTTTAAATAAATAAATAAATTTTAATATAATTTTGAATTTTTTAATTAAAATACATTTCATAAATTTAAATATATAAATATGTATTATCTCTAAATATACAAATTAAAAATAAAAATAAAAATTTATTTTTAAATATATACAAATAAAAAAATAAATTTTATTTTCATTAAATTTATCAAAAAAATATGTATTTAGATTAATTGAATATATTTTAGTCAAAAAATTAAAATTAAATTAAAGTGTAGGTAAGAGAAGTTTATATATATATTGAAAATAAAAAAATTGTATAATTTATCAAAACTAAAAAATAATATGTGTAATTTACTCTTGTTAATATGTACTTTTACAACTGTTTGTTCTGATTCCCCAGTTAAGTTTTTATTAAAAATTAAGGTAATTACTCTCTCCTTAAAAAAAAGATTTAATAACATAGACTCTATTTTATTATAAAAAAATTATACGATTTTCTTTCCCATACTTTACAAATAGATTCATTTTAATCAAAATATCCTCAAAATTATAAAATAATAATTTTTATAAATTTAATAAACTTTAAAATCATTAACAAACAATTATGAAAGCAAAGAATATAATCAAGAAATCATTTTTTTTAACAATTTAATCAATTAAAAAGAAAGAATCAATAATTGATTTTAGCAACAGTACGTGTATTAAAAATACATTTAATCTACCTAAGCATTATTATAAATGCAATAAATAAATTGAGTTTATCATCTTTCACAGAAAGCAAATAATATTAAAACATAAATTTTTGAGAGTATAAGTAATGTTAAATGTTCAATCCCTTTAATATAATATAAAAAAAAGTAAATAAATTTTTAAATAATAAATTAATATTGCCATTTTAACCAAAATGAGTTTAGTTATAATAATTTTATTTCCAAAAAAAGGACGTGCAACTTTTTATAATAAAACTGAAGATTACAAAATTAAGTTATTTTTTATGAGAAAAAAATAATTCACTCTAAGAACTATGATGAAATATTATAAATTGTGATTTGGCCATAATTAAAAAGTTTCAACGTGGGCGTGGATTATTATTATAGTGAGGTTACTGTGATTGGGTCCAACCAATGATGTAGATATCTATAAGTTCCATTATTATAGAAAAAATAGCTTTCAACCTCTTTGCTGGAAATGCAAGGAACAAAGTGAAAGAAAGGCAAAAGTAGATTCCCACTGGCACATGTTATGTACTAGACAAGTTTAATTTGTCTTGGCTTGCTTAGGGACCAACCCCTTTGTTTTTTAATATCTGATTTTCTAGCCCTTTGATGATTACCTCAAACAAAGCATGCTTAAGTATTTGACATTACTGTTCCCTACAAATACTAGGGTGTGTGTGTGTGTGTGTATATATATATATTGCTAGATTTGGGTTAATATGGCTTTATTTACTTATTGGCGGCTGATAAGGTTTAACGAAATTGAGCCACCCAAAATATTTTATTATCATTTGGTCACTCTCCTTATTTGGTCATGAAATGGGTCACTTCTCCTGCTAATATCAGCATATATCACATCTTTTGTACTCAAGTGAATATTAGTGTATAAAGTCATTTAGTTTATAATCTGCAGAGAGAAGGGCTTCCCACATCTTTCATGGGTCTTTGTAAGAAGTGACTTTATTTTTGGTCCCCCTTTGGCCATTCAGTCTTTTCTTTTTTCTTTTTTTTTGGGAGTCCCCTTCAGAAGATTTTTTTATACAATAATTTAAGCCATTAATTTCACATCCAACCTTGTATTTGCTTCAATAAATGTTTTTTTTTTTTCTGGTGAGCTTGAAGATATGTTTCAATATAATATTCAATTTCTAAGTGGCACCGCAGGAGAACTTGAGATCATAGACAAATGATGGTCCAAAATTTATGGACTCAAATTTTCTCTTGTACTAGATAGAATCATGTGTGAGAGAGAAATAGAGAAGGGAGGTGAAGTCTATATAGATAGATTGTACTAGATCTGGATTAGGAATCAAATGTAAAATGATAAGGAAAATTAAATATGAATTATTATTATTTTTTTTAATATTTCAAATCATTAATCATTAAAATATTTGTAATGTTATACTTTCATTCTTTTTTCATTTAAAATTTAACCTAATTTACTAATTTACTAACTTAGATGTTATTACTTATTTAGCACCAATACTTTACATTTTAGATTTGATGTTCGAGTAAGTAGACTATTAGATTTAATGTTACGTTTTGGATGGAAATAAAAAGAAGAGCAACATTATAAATATTATAATGATCAAATAATTAAATTAAAAAAAAAATTATTCTTTTATCCTTATAGTCTCACTCAATTTTTAATTTAATCTTTGTCATTATATTTTTTGTCAATATTTTGCCATATATGTGATTTAATTTAATTTTATTATCTTCTTTTATCTCTTTTATGAGTATAAATCATATATATATATATATATATATTCAAAGTGTAAAGATAATATATAATTAGTTATCTTAGTAAAATTTAACAGAATATTGACATAATTTTAATAATAGGGATTAAATTAAAAATTTATAAACAATAAGAATTTAATTATAAAATTTTAAATTATGAAAATTAAATTTAAAATTGAATGAATTATAAGGACAAAGAATATAATTTTCCTTAAAACAAATAATCTATAAAAAAATTAAATTTTTTATTTATAAAGGACCAAATACAAATTTTTCCTGGCATAGAAAGGTCATTTCTCCATTATGCAAAAACTGAACCAGAAAGAGGCCATTTTCAACAATCACTCATGTGGGCCTTCTCTCCTAAGATCAGAAAATTTGGCTGCCATATAGTGGGTCCACCAACAAAGACATCTGCTCAATCAGGGAGAGAGAGAAATTTTGAAACAAGGAATCATCAAGTTGAAGGTTGTCTCATAGAGGCATTTTTTGCATAAAGAGAAATAAAAAGGAGTAAACAATATTGAAAAGTAAAAGAGAAGAAAGAAAAGAACCTGAGAGTAAGAAGAAGGGATAAGCATGGAGAAGTTGAGTTCCTTCCCAAAAAGAGAACCTTTGGGTCCCTTGTCATGTTGTTGGGGGTCACTGTTTATTCATATCTGTCTCTGGGGACTCTAGTGCTTTGTTTTAAGCTATTATACAATACTTTTTTTTTATTTTTCCCTTGCCCAATACCATCCAAAGGTTGTCATTGCCATTTAGTATAACAAAATATATATATATTAGTCAAAAGCTCATCATCTCTTATCTGAGATTCTGTTTTTGTGGTGGTGTGTGATTGGGAACCAAAAAGATTTATCTAAAGCTGCTTTCTTCCAATTGTTTCAGAGCATCTTCTCACATATGTAAGAAACTATGCACTCCTCATTCCCACAAGGACACACAGGAACAGAAAAATCAGGTATAGTTTTTCTAGGTTAAAAAAAACAAAAACAAACAGAAAAGAAAAAGAAAAGAGCCTAAAACAGTATCTGCAATCTCTTCTCACTTTCAGTTCTCAGTTAAAGTAAGATCTAAGAAGTAACAACAAAAACTAGAGAGTTTAAGTTGAAAAGGGAATAAAGGCAAACCATGAAGGCCGTTTTGACAACTAGAAAAAGTTTATGGAAGCTAAAAGCCTTATCTCATGCAATCAAGTTGTGTACAAAGGAACAGATAGACAAATGAACAAAAGCACAACAGTAAAATCATATTCCATCACATGATGAACCTTAAATGGAGGAGAAAAGACATTCTTATTTTCCTTCTGGATAACAGAAGCATAACTAAATTAGTACCACAAACATTGCCGGAATTTCTATTAGATCCACAGTTACAAGGTTACAATGAGAGAGAGGGATTTTGGAAAATCATTTTTCACTTTTTATTTGACAACGAGAGATCAGAGCTTCAGCTACGGAATCTAATCTTAGTTCTACCCTCAACACAATTGTGTTGCTTGCTTGCTTGTCCTGCTTCTTCAGTCACCAAGCAAAGAATTAAGAAAAAGGAGCAAACTCTACGCAGGCCTGATTCGCTTGTGTCCTGCTTTCCCATCAGATTTTAGAGCACCACTAGAATCTCCCTCGGAAGAAACATCCATGGATTTTGTGAAGGAACTTGAAAGATCAGCATAAAGATCAACCACTCTTCTGATGTTGTTGTTGAGCTCCTTAATAAGACCCACGTTTCTGCTTAGGTTGTCGGGGAGCTTAGACTCGTGATTCTGATTTATCTCGTTTATGAGAAGCCTGTTCTGATCCAAGATGTTCTGCACTTGAACGAAGCTCTTCTTAAATGTCTGCAAGATCTTGCTATCAACTTGGGCTGTGCCATTGTTGAGACCAGAGAATGCGTCACCCTCCATTCTTTTTTGAGTCAAAAGCTTAATTGATCAAGTCAGAACCAGTCCTGCATCAGAAGGAGATGAGAAAGAAAGACAGAAAGAAAGAAAGAACAAAGGATAAGGAACAGTGTTTAAACATTTATATACTTTAGTTGCTTTTTTGAATTTTTAATTGGGCCATAATCATATCCTCTTATCTGTACATGCCTGCACTAACCAAAACAGAAAGACAAAACATGAGTAGTTTTTGAATTGTTCAAGGCATTTAGGCAGATGAGACAAGGTATGTAGTAGAAATCATGACCTCCATGAGTTCCTTTTCCAGAGGGATCAGATTATAAGCATATAAATTCTCTTTTTTTTTTTTTTTACTTTATTATTATTAGATTATAAATATCGAAGTATTACTGTTGTTGCTATTATTATTGTAGCTGTTATTGATCTTATTATTATAATTTATGATGAGATGGGAAAAAGCAGATCCCATTTCCATAAAAGGGAACCTTTTTAATGTACTCCGGAAATACCTACCTAAAGCACAGAGTTCCAATGAAGAATCTCAAAGACCCACCCCAAAAAAAAAAAAAAAAATCAATGATGCAGAGGAGATGAGGCCATGAAGGTACTGCTTCAGTTCAGAGACAGCATTATTAACCCTTTTCACCCAAAATTATGGACGTTAAATTTAATATCATTGCTCAAATTCTGAGAACATGCATTGAATAAAACCAAAACCCGTTTAATAATGTCCAATTGGCAATTACTTAAAATTCAGAAATTGCCCAAAGAAAAAGGACTATATCACGAATTCGAACACTGATTCAAACCGTACTGGAAAACTTGCACTTGCAGCAGCATAAATTCCGTAAAGTAGCAAACAGAAATTACCTCAAGAGAAAAACATTTGACTTTTCCAGCAAATAATAAATAAGAAAAATGAGATCCCAAAACCCACTAATTAAGCGTAAAGATCTTTGAAGAATATTTTATTTGACGAAGAAACAAGAGCAAAGAAGAAACTCGAAATAGAAACAAAGAAAGGGAGAGAACAAAATTCAGTTTTATCAAAGCCATGCTTTGCGTCGCAGACATATCATAAATACATAATTAAGTAGCTAATTTTTATTTTATACAGTTAGTTATCAAAGTTATAATAATATCTAAATTCGTACCTTGAAAATCTGGAACATGATAGTATGGGAGAGAAGAAAGAGAGAGGGAGACGAGGGATTCCCGAGGAGCGGTAATAGAGATCGGCGATTGAATCGAATCTCCGGAGCACACAGGGTCTGTGAAATTCTGAGAATGGAGAGAGAGACAGAGAGAGAAAGAGAAGAATATGTAGATTTGACAGTCACGCTCGGACCCCTCTGTGTCTTCTTAGTATTTAGCACTATTCTATACTAAATATCCACCTATTATTTCTTATTTAATTATATTTAGTGTTCCAATTGGACACACAGTCCCGGAACTTCTTCCCCCATCTTTTACTCAGATCCGAACCAGCACTTCTCCATATTTCTCCTCTTGACACCTGGCCTTCATCATGCCACATTTCCTTGATAAAGAGGGGCCCAATGTATAAATCTTCTTAAATAAGAAGTCTGCAAAATATTTTTAAAATGAAAAAGAGATTTTTTTAAAAAAATGAATGAAAATAAAGTGAGTGAGTTTCATTCTTTGTATCACATTCTTTTTCGCTTCAAAAATGTTATACAGATTTCACATCTCATAAAATCTTTGTTATTGGCTCCACCTTCTGTATTACTCTTTTTCTCCTATCTGACGACGGTTTAGACATATGGAAGAAACAGTGACATAGTGGAACTCACACTGATCAGTCTTATTAACCCCCACCTATCAAGTTATTTTCTCTGTCTCGCATAAAAGCTTTCTAAACATTAAAGTAAATAAATTTAAAATACATACATTTTTTTACTAAGACAAAATAGATAATCTCAATTTAATTTTTAATTTTGAATAGAGATAAAAATAAAGCATATAGGACTCATTTAAGTATGAATGTTGCTTGAATATATGAAATTTATTCAAACACATTGTTCATACTCTTTACAACTCATATTGTCAATTAAAAAAATTGAAAGATTATAACCCAATTAATATTATTGTTATTTTTTAGTTTAATTTATCTAAATAAATAGATTAAGTTAATAGAAAGATTTCAAAGTTGACATCAATTTAATATTAAATATTATATATTAAGTTAATTCAGGTGAAGTACAATTGTTAAATATGATATATTTATTTAAAAAATAATACTTTAGCTAATGAACCTAACCTTACTAGGCTCAGTTTTTAAAATTAAATTGAGGTTAATGAGTTAATGTTAAAATTTCATTTCTATCTACGGCCTTTTTCCCATATCTTGCTCCAAAGATTTTGCAAAAATTAAATAATAATACTTCAAAAAAAATTTGATATCTAAGGCCTATAGATCTATCAACCAACTATTAGATCATTGTATTTGTTAGAGAATCTGCTATTGAACTTTAAAATTGTTCTCGTACGTAGATAAAAATATTGTATTATACTTTTTTTAGGTGAAGCAATTTATTATTAAAAAAAAAGTACCATATTAGCCTATCAAAGATATTATCATCATCAATTTAAAATTTAGTCCTTAAAAATTGTCATAAGTTTAATTATAACTGAGGTAGGGTTAAAACTAAAGATGATGTATTTCTTAAAACATTAAGATCTAATTGATCGCAATAAATTTTTAAAGACTAAATTAATGGTTTTAAAATCTTTTAAAAACTAATGTGATGAATAACAAAAATGGATCATTTGAAGTAATATTTTTTTTTGAAGTGGTGAAATATCTCATATATATATATATATATATATTTAAATTTATAAAACATTACTCTCTGTTATCTTTTATTTCAAAGACACTTGATCCTCACTTCAGAGAATCCTGATTCGATGAATAACTCTTTTAAAGAATTGCAATATCTTAGACTGATGTATGTTAAACATTTGTCAATTAATTTTTGCGTAAAGCACCTGCTGCAATAATTTCATATATTTACATGGTCAATCCGTTCTCAAATGAAATAAGAATTCATGTCAATAATCAATACAAAAGTCTAATTTGGAAGATCTCATAGTCGATTTTATATTATGTGGTTAAGTACTATTTCACTTTCATAGATAGCATTACGACCATGGCAACTCAAGCTGAATTTCACATGCAAGCAAGATATGACATAAGGATAAGTATTTTAATTTAAAATAAAGTAAAATATATTAATCTCCTTTGAGTTTTGCTAAAATTATACATACTTCTCTTAAATTTTATTGAAATTACACATCCCTCTTTGCTATTTTTAAAATATTCTTTGAAATAAAGATAAAATTACATAGACTTTTTATGAACAAACCTCTCTTTTATTTTTAGCAAAAGTTTGTGCATATTTTTTAAAATAAAAAAAATCTATATAATTTCATAAAAAAATTTAAAGGAAGTCTATATAGTTTTAGGAAAATTCAAAAAGGGTTTGTATTGGTTTTAAAAATAAAAAAAGATTCATATAGTTTTAATAAAATTTAAGAGTTTATATATTTTACCCTCTTAAATATCCATTAGGCCAAAGAAAAAGAGTTCTCATAAAATGTCTTAAAATACTAAATTTTTGTTACGTACGTTTCTCTTGTTACTTGTTAGAAATCTCCAATGAAATTGTTAGTTCATGCCATGGCCAAGAATATCCATGGTGCTCCAAACTTGGCCAGTCAGGAAGAGTCCAGCAAAAGCGACTTCTCCTTATTTTCATTAGAAGATTCTTTGCCATATGTACTATTCAGGATATTGCTCGATTTGATATGGTATTAAAATTTCTATGATCAAATGTTTAAGAATTCAACCCTTTCCGTTTCTTATTATATAAATAAAAATTAAATGTTAATACAAAATATAATGAACTTCTGCTTTTTCACATATCATATCCAAAAGAATTTTCGTTATGCAGTTTTGCTTGCTTCTTAGTCATTTTATAGTTTCTAGATTAAGCCTCACTAGCTTTCAGTATACAAGCCATGGGAACATTATTTGGTCTGGTAGCTGTAGGAATCTCCAGAGATGGGTAATCTCTTAATCTTGTATCCTTTCTGTTTGTTAATATAAAAATAAATAAATATATAAATAATGGGGAGAAAGAAATTGTTACTTGGTATAAATTTCTAAATATATATCATATAGAAGTTCAAAGGGAGCCGTCGTAATTTTTTTTTTTAAATGTCTTTCTGAGTCAAATCACAAACGCTTGCTTAAGAATGGTAATGACTGTCCAACCGCCATCTAATCTCACACTATAAGAAAAAAGAAAAACAGTAGAGAATAATGATAGGTTTTGGGATTAGTCAAGACCCATTACAAAAATATTTTTAAAACAATTTAGTTATATTTTTATTGATATATATCTATATATTAACAGTATAATATTATGTGATTGAATTTTTTATATATTATATTTTTATTAAATAATATAATTATAAATATATAATGAGTTGTATTTAAGTGAAATCCAAATATCAAATGTTTTAAGCTTCTTATACTATTTAAAAAAAATATTTATCCAATTAAAAATAATATTTAATTATTAAATGATGATACTTACAATCATCTAAAAATTAATAATAATCATATTATATAATGCAGCATAATTTTTTTTTAATTTTTATGTAAAATTATCACCAGTTGCTTTCATTCTAAAATAATAAAATAAACTCTTAATGGACGAAACTTGGTATCAACTATCAAGAATTATATCTATGAGAAAGCATGTCAATATCATGGAAATTTCCACGCTAAAGTAAAGATTGAATAAACTTGACAGATCGAAGTCTTTGTGTTGGCAACTTATTCGCATGGATTGGTAGAAAATACATGCTTCTTTTTTGACTAATTTCACGTACGGCTAAAAAAATATTAAAACATAAAGACAAATCACCGATTATTGAACTGTTTAATATCGTTTTATATTGTTTTTCACTAGGGATAATTATGATTTTTTTTCTTTATGTGGACTGAATATTTGTAATTGTGAGAACCGGGGAAGTATTCTAATGGAGGCAAGTTAACAATCTTCATATGGCCACATTTCGCTACAATCATTTGATCAAAAGGACAAAGTTGTGGTCCTTTCAAGTTTTATTCCCTCTCCATAAAAATTAATTATATACATGTGACGAACGCTAAATAGTTGACTCAAATTTAAAATTTATATAGATAAATAAAAGATTAAATTAATAAATTTTCGTTTACAAATTTTGAAAAAGAAATCTTATTTTAATTCTTGAAAAATAGTGTAACCATCTATTTATATATTCTATAAATTTTTTAATCAATTTAGTAGTTAAAAATTAAAAGTATGTTGATTAAAAAAAATTAAGAGTATGATTTCTATTTAATTTCACCATTCTCAAAAAATTAAAATAATAGTAAGCAACTTTTTAAGAATTAAATATTTTGTTGAGTTGAATAAAATTATTCTTAAATAATAAAGTGATAGTACAATTATAGCATATTAAATTAGTAATGATACCATCTCTTAAAGCATTTCAATATTTTAATATTTTTTAACTAGAGTAAATTACATAAATTTTTGTAGAATTTTGCTAAAATTATATATATATTTCTTCTTTTTTCAAAGTATATATAAATCTTTCTTGAAACTAAAGTTATTCTATACTTTAGTTTAATTTTTTTTAACTAAAATATCTTTCATTTAAAATTTTAAATGTTTGGTTAAAAAATTTAAAATTGAACTAAAGTGTAAGATAATTTTTATTCCAAAAATAATTTTGTAAGTTTTAAAAATAGAAAGAAGTTCTCAAAAATTTGTTCTTATAATTATTATAACATAAGTTGGTATTGTTGGATACTATAAATTTACCCAATTGTAATTGGGGATTGGATTAATAGAACACTGATACTTGATGATACAATAGTAAATACGAAGCTAATTGAGGTCTTATCTATACAGCGATCTCCCTATACCTAAGCAACGTGTGCAGGTCTGCTCAAGTTTGAGTGCGAAAATGAGCCTATCATGTTTGGCAAAGCGAAGCCATTGAAGTGATCAGACAATATCTTGTGCGCCACGTCACCCTTCTAACTCCAACACTGTTTCTTAAAAAAAAATGAAACGGTGCTTTTCTTATATTCTATTTTTTACTAAATTTCAAAAGGAAATTTGAGTTGTCCACTACTTTGATGCCCATGATCATGCGACATCATCCTTTCCATCGCAAAACTTGATTCCCTTTCAAAGTGTTTTCCATTAAAACCCCAGGTCCTCCCTCTCGAATGCTCTATTCATCTCTCTCCTAGGTCTCTTTGTCTCTCTTATCTTTTTATCTCACAAGTCTCTTTGTTGTTCCGAATTCTTTGTTCTTCTGCCTCGTCATTTCCCCATATCTAGTTGATTCGAAGAAAGTGAACTATTGCATGAATAAGGAGTTCATTCTAGGTTTTACCTTAGGATTCGTCTTAGTTAACCAAAGTAATTTATAGTTTTTTTTGGGTTGATTTTTAGGGATATAAAAGTATGCATGGTTAGTAATTTATAGTTCCCTATCTCTGCTTGATTCAACAGAAGATTTAAAAGTAAGCATGGTTAGTAATTTACAGTTCACTTTGTTGACTTTTAGGGATATAAATGGGATTTGATGACTTCACATGTTGATACTTGATAGCAAAAGTGAAAATGGGATTTCATCACTAGTTGATTACCTAGGCAAAAATGATAATCAGGATTATGCAAAAATAGCATTTACTACTTGATTACTAATGCAAAAATGATCATTAAGGCTTGGTTTTTTTAGTGTGCAGCATGTTTCATCAATATACAAAGTGTTGTATATTGTAGAAGTCCATATACAATATACGAAGTCTCCAATATGTGATTTCAACGTTAAGGTTTCAATAGGTTTCAAGAGACAAGACAAATAAGTCTCCAAGATGTGATTGCAATCTTGAGGTTTCAATAGGTTTCAAGACACATAGCAAATAAGTTTGCAAGCAACATAAGAGTCGGTGTGGTATATAAATGTTGTAGTATGTAATATAAGATGCGGTTTATGTAATATAAATTGGGTTGGTGTGTTGAGTTTAAGGCATTTGTACATTGTAATGAAGAGAGGAATGTAACGTATCTAGATATCAATTTCAATAAAAGAGATTCTTTGATTACCATTCTCTCTTTGTTATGATTATATCATTGAACAAAATATACAAATTCTAGTATCATATACACTAAGCAAAATAACGGTTTACATTAGTGAACAAAATATCAACTAGTGAACTAAACATGGTGACTGAATATACAGTGAACAAGATATAAATAAAATATCAAATATGTAATTTGCCGCATCATATACAATGAAACAAAATATCAGCTAGTACCATATACCATGATTAAAGTGTCTCAAATATCTTGATTGTCAACTTTTGAAAAATCTCCACTAAACTTATTACTTCAAGTGACTACATATATATAATAATCAAGAGGCTGCTACATTACAATAGCACCTTAATTACAACATGAACACCAATTACAAAGCAACAATCTATGCCCTAATTACAACATGAACAATAATTACAAAACAATAATCTATTCCTTCACAACAATGCATGATAAAATGACATATTGTCCAACAATGTTGTTGGAAATATTGCAAAAAAGCCTTGGCTCTCCCATACAACATACCTCTTTATCTTTTAGCTTGAAGTTAGCTCTTCTACTTGCGTGCCTACTTATCAACTCAAAAATTCTTTATGTTGAAACCGAGAATCTTTTGCCAATTTAACCTTGTGGGCATGAATTTTATGTTGTGACACCAACATATGATAGTTGTTTCAAGACGAAATAGGTGATTATATTTTTCAATAAAATCATGCATTTTATATTTTCTATTGACAAATATAACTCACATTCTTATCAGACAATTAGTCCTAATCTTAAGTCAAGGATTTGTCTTCATAGAACATTTTTTATCTTCCAAACAAATGCTTTTCTTGCAACAAACATATCTATAAGGCATTATAGAGCTATCTTTGCTTTTGTTGAAATACTACTTTCTAACTTCAAGCCAAAACTTCTATGTTGTATCAAAGCTATCAAATTTCATACTTAGTGTAGGCTTTTTCTCAACCTCTATAAAAGGTTTTGTCATCACTTTGAATAGACTAGACATTGATCAAATTGGTACTTGAAAAAGACATAGCCACAATGCTGTTATCAAGTGCATTAAGGTTTTTAAAATTGATTTTTGGTTTCTTCTATGATTGGTTAATAATTAAAATCACTTCGTTTGTGAAAAATGAAATGAAATATTTTTTCTTGTTTAGTTCTTTTATGAAAATAAGTTGTCCATTTTGTACTATATATTAATTTCACTACATATTACAATCCCATATTAGCATAGGAAAAATGAAAAATTTTCCATAAATAAATTCATGTTCTTAAAATTATGCATATATGTATAAATTTCTTAACCCTATACAACATCAACATACCACAACTTTAATCTTAACAACCTTGATCTTTTTCCTTCTTATGAATGGTGATGGCTCAAAAGGTTATAAAATAACCTACTGATAAAAAGAAAACAATCAGAGCACACACAAAAAATTCCATCATAGGTGCTTGTATTACTTATGCAATAAATTCATACTCAAAAACAAGAAATGGTATCAGATTCCATTTGAGCAACGTGGGTTTCAACAGAGGTTCCAACTTTGCACAAAAGCAACAAGAAATAGAATCAGGCAACCTCTTCTACCTCCCCCATCTAAAAAAAAAAGGATAACATATCTTGAGGTCCTTGAACCCGTTGGAAAAAAACTTAATTAGTTAACCTCTGCCAAAAAGGAAAACAACTCAATGAACCACATACCTTCCAAGACACACCAACAACTCCAGAGACAAATTGGTGTACCAAAAAGTGGAGCTTCTTGCACAAAACCCACGTCTAAAGAAGAGAAATGGCTTTTCATGCTAATGGCTTTGCATCTTGTAATGCGATGGATTAGAGTTAGATGGATGAGAAAGGATGATGTGGCACGAAGATAGGCATCAATGGATTGGATAGCTTGGATTTCTTCTTGAAATTTAGAGAGAGAGAGAGAGAGAGAGAGAGAGACATTGTTTCATTTTTTTTAAATAAAATGATGCGTTTGAGTCAGAAAGGCTGAAATTTTTTTAGGTGCACCTGGAGCATGGCACACCTAAAAAAATCAATTGCTAAAATTGAATTTGTACAGGTGGGATCCATACGCAATACATATGGGGTCCACGTGCAGAGTAAATCTTAAATTTTGAGTATATAAATGACGTGACATATTATATACGTAAGAATTGCTCTTAAAAGGTGATGTGGAGCATAGAATATCGTCCAATCACTCAGACTACTACTATTCGCTGGACATGATAGACTTATTTTTGTACTCAAACTTAAGTGGATCCACATGCTTCAGTAGCTAAGCTGCACTTGCAAATCTTCAATTTGGCCAATAACGGGAAGATGCAAATGTGGAGGATATCAATCCCTTTGTATATGTTCTTGTAAATGCTGAGAGTAAATTTAATGAAAGAATAAGAGAGATTAATCCACTTTTTATGGGTTTTATACACTCTATTTTCTTTTTTTTTTCTCTCATTAAATTTACTCTCTATATTTAATTACTAAATGCAGAGAATTTAATTTGGAATTCCAATGTTTTATATTTATTATCTAAGAGGTAAAATTAGAAAGAGACAAAGCCAAAAAAAGATGTATTTGAATATTTGTATTTAGTAAATAAATGTTCAACCTAGATTTGGAGATAGATAAAAGAAAAGATAGTAAGTGAAAAGAGAGGAAGTAGAACTCATAATATAACCTCGTATTTTTTTATGTCACACCTTCTCCTATACATATAATATAATACTGTAGAAGAATATAGATGGAAGAGACAGAAAGGAAGAGAAACCCACTTTCTTGGCTCTTCTTTTTGTATCTCTCTAAACTTATCTTATACATTTATATGCCATTTGGTTCACAAAGTTGTTAGTTAAAAAATGAAAAAAATAATGTCTAATTGAATGAAATTACTTTTACAGTGTTTAATGTGACGTTGAAAAGAAAAAGAATGCCTTGACATTTATATGTTTAGTTAGAAAAAAAAAAAATGTGAGGAATCGAAAGTAAGGATGGAAAATGACCAAAATGCCCCTAGCCCCAAAAAAGTAAGTGTTAGAAAAATTAAATATTTTAGCTTCCATGGGTGTTTTTCATTGTCGTTCCTCTGTGTCAGCATCTTCATCATTTTTCTCTACCCAAAACTTTGAGATTGTTGAACCAGACGCAGTAAACGAGTGTTGATTTTCCCTTGTCGTTTGGAAAAGGCATGGGTTACACATCTGGAGCTTTGACGAGTTAGGGCACGACAGATCTGGTGAAGAGGTGTGTTCGCAGTGAGCAGCAAACAATGAAGGAAACTCATGCTCCTAGAGGATCCACATTTTGGTTTGAATGTTTATGGGTGTGTTGAGCATTGAAATGAATGGGCAAAAAGGACTTTATGTAAAATTGGCTTCAAATGCATTGCATCTTCGTGGGCCACTGGGAGAGGCAACACTTTTACATAGACTTTTCCAAAGTCTCTAGTAGCTTCAAACCAAATGTGGTTTTCTAGAGGAAAACGTCACAGTCTTCATATATCTATTCGAACCAAATGAGTCATTAGATAATAAATATGAAACGGCTAGATTAAGAAAGATGCTACTTTAGTTTTTTTGTGAAATATCAGGAAATATCATTTATTTTCTAGAAAAAGAAATACCTATATTAATACTTACAATTTTGAGTTCTTTGATTTCATTTTTAGTTTCAAACTAAATATAAATTATAAAAAATAAAATGTAGATATAAATTATTTTGAGAAGTTAAAATTATTTGAGAGAGTAATGATTTGTCATTACTTTTTGTTATTTTTTAAGATATAAGAATATATTATAATTTTTTGACATAATTTAAAACTTAATTAAAAGATATGAATATCATCTTTAATACAAGTGATGATTTTATATTTTCAAAAACACCATATTCTCTAATTTTAATATAATAATTATTAAATATAACAAATATAGAATAATAGTTTACTTATTTCAATAAATTTATTATTATTATCATATTTATTAATTACATAAAAATCAAATTAGTTATTTTAAAAGCTATTAATTATTGAATGAATTAATACATTAAATAATTATTTAATAAGATATTATTATATATTTAATAATTACTTATATTATAACAAAGAAAAAACTTGATGTTCCTAAAACCATAATTATATCTCTCTTTTGATATATGTCAAGCAAGTAGTTTGTGTATGTGCGTGGGCGTGTGTATAAAACAGAAACTTCTGGCGATTGAGCGTTTGTGGCCAATAATAGGTGAAGACACAATGGTATTGGTTCGGGAGATCTCCAAAGCTATCCAGATACCCGAGGCTGCTGATTCGCAGTGAAATACTCAAAATATAATTTTCTGCAAATGTGGGTCCCAGCACGGTGTCACGCTCACGCTCGTGGTGCAAATGGACTTCTCGTACTCGTGGAGTCGACACGCTATTCGACACTGATGCCTGAACCCCCGATGCCACTTTAGGGAAGGTGTGACCCATATGTCAGTTCTATAAATTATGCCCATTTGTTGGACCAAAGAAAACCCCTTGTTTTTCTAATACTTATTACTTTAATTCTTATACTTATTTTCTCATATTGTGATTAGACTTATTGTCCGAACTTTTTTCCCCAAAAAAATTCTTTGGTTCCACGTTAGATACGAAATAAAAGTTTGATTTAATTGGTATTTTCAACCTCAGCTCACTTATTCATTTTGATTTGGTTTTTAACAATTCTTTATTTTATAAATTTAGCCCCTTAATTTGTAATTTATGTCATTGGTCAAATTTTATTAGGACATATAATAGACTCGATTGATGGTGTTTATATGTCACACAGCTGCTAAAACGTTGATATGACAACAAACATATCCTGAGAGAATAAGTCAAAGAGTACAAAAAATTCTCCATCTCATTTTGTTCTTTTTTGTTGTCGCCCTTTCTTTTTTCTTAGATGATTATAAATAAAATATAGGAAGGATATTATAGATTTTATTTCCAGACTCATTCAACAGGTAAAAAATTTGTCAATGTCATTGAATCATTGACCTCTTAAGCTTGTGTCCATTTATCCAAAAAATGTTTAAAATATTTTTTTTTTAAATTGAGACTTACTCACAAAAAATATTTTAAAAAAATTATATTTTTTATTTTTATAATTTCACCCAATTTTTAATTTGGTCTTTTTAATTTAAAAATTTGTAAATAAATTCTTATATTTTAAACAATTTTTATTTTAGTCACTATCATTATTTTCTTGTCAATTTTTTAGTTAAAATATATAGACATGGCTAGCTATGTATCATCTTATCACTCTAAATATACGTAATTCAAATCAATTTTTTTGAGTCATTTAACATAAGTTACATCACATAAAATATATGTAAGTTAATTCTACTTCATTATTTATTTTTATCTTTTTTATTGGCATAAATAATATATATTTAGAAGGTCTAGATAAATATATAATTAGTTATATTAGTAAAATTTAATAAAATATTAAAAAAAATGCACGTGATGCAATACTATCAACCCCTCATTTCGATCATGCCCTAAATCTGGCACAACCCTTTCCTCTTCAATATAATCAACCAGCCGTGAACAGCCTTCCCCATCCTTTGGGTGCACAATAGCCATCCTTTATCATCGGAATATGCAAGATATAAGCTCCCTATTCATTTTATCAAAAATGGTGCAACCTTCATGCTATATCTTTGACAATTATACAAAACATAGTATTATTAAGATCATTGTGTATTTATTACAATCCAAAAAGTACTATGACTCCAAAATATATAAAAGTCTAATTCATTACATAGACCTTAAATGGTACTCTTAGAGAGCATATAGAACCTATCTCTTCATTGATGCCTAGTCCCACCTATGGGATTTCATATAAGATCTACTTCACCTTTATTATAAATTTGTAGGTTAGCATGAACTAATAGTTTATCTGAACATATTATTGTAATATAGTGAAATTTTATATTTTTAACAAAATAATAATTAGTTGATAGCTATTAATGATCCAACTATATAGCATATAGAAAATCATTTTATCTTACTTTGTTCATTATTTGTAAAAAAGATAATAAATTATAGATAGAAATAAAGCATGTTTCAACCAAGATGTATATATCATGCTTTCAATTAAACAAAATGTCATTTTGCTAATTGTTTCACATACCCTACTACCTTCCCCTGTATACATATCAAAATGTGAGGAGAACTATTTACCAATAAGTGACATGTCATTTACCATAGGCCATAACTATATGCATATAACAAAAATACAACCAACATAGGAGACTATGTTAGTTAGGTCACTCTATATATACCAATAGTGATCATAATCACACTAGTGTACATTAATAAGCGTAATGGCCACAATTGGCAAAAGAATGCCGAGCTCTAGCCAATCCACATAGTAGTACTCACAAGAAATTCTAACAATGATGTAAACTTAAATCATCTATATTTAATATCATAAAAACATAATAATTTATCAATATATCATAACATAAGTCAGCAAGAAACAAGATTGTTAACCATAAATATTTTTTACTAGAGCATTTCATATAGTGGATTCACATAAATAAAGCAATCAAAAGTTACCTCCTAAAAGATCATCCATCATTTCTTAAGGCATACTTCCTAATGGGTCTTTTGCTAGTGGAGACTATCTCTCATAGAGCCCATAACTCTCAAAAATCAAGCGTTCTAAGATCACTTCTCAAAGGATCATATCTCTGATAGCCTTAAATGTTCTTATTTTCTTTCCATAACACATATAATCAAGTAACAACAAAGTCATAATTTAATACCAAACCACAACAAAGTAGACAATTTAATTTAGGCGAACCATAAGAAAGCACATTCAGCTATGTAGATATATGCTTATATGCTAAATAGAAAACTTTGGAAAACATGGTATTTTTACCATATATTTTTTGTCTTGAGTGTCTTTTAGAGTTCTAGTGCATAGCCCATTGATCATAGGTCATAAAGTCTATATAGATCTACTTATAAGACCTATTGTTAAGGTCCATATAAGTTTATATATGTTCAAATAGGTCCAGTCATGAGTGTTGGGTTTCAAGGACCAAGTATAGTGGAAGATTTAAAATTTTCCTAAAATCCACCAAGGATCTTTGGGGAAAGATCATAAATTGGTGATAGAATTTTTACCTCTATAATCCACAAATGCTTGATGAATGTCTACTTTTCGATGGAATCTAAGAACTTTGCAAGTGTCCCTCCTTCAATTAAGCATAAAGTATATAGGAATATCCAAAGTAGATTGTTGAACTTACATCTCTACAATACCCACACAAGCAAGATTAAAACTCAAATTTCTAAAAGAATTAAATGGAGCACACAGTCTCTTCTTTATCTTTACTAGGAGACTCACTTTTTTTGGTTCATAGCTTTCAGATTAATCCTAGACATTATTATAAAATAACACTAGAGTTTAGTCAAGTCCATCTGATGGGCCCTAGCCAAATAGACAAAGAGTGAAGAGATTATTATGCTTAAGTTATTGACATAGTTTAATAATGACTTCGGTCAATAATCTATCCAAAAATAATGTAATATTAGTTTAATAAAACCCAAAAATATATATTATTACTTTAATATTAAATAATATTATATATAATATAATATTATAATTATTAGACTATATTATTAAAATCTTTAGTCTAACTAAGAATCTTAATTATATTATATTAACTTTAATTTTAACTTACTCTTTGTATGCAACTATATAAGTTTCTATTATTTTGGTAGTGATCCAAAAAAAATCTTATTTTAGTATCATAAATAGTGAGTAATATTGAGCAATACATCATTGCTACCTAAGTAATAAGAATGTTTGTGATTCAATATACCTAATACGTGGCCAATATTCCATATAGTTTAGTCCCTTTCATTTGGATACACATAATAAACTCGAGGCATGGGATGTGTCATCCTTTTTATAATTCAATCTGAATGTTTCTTGATCCTTGAGTAGACTAAATTAAAATAAATGAATCAATATCATATATTGATCCATATGATCATAATCATGCATTTTTTAGTCCCACTCAAACAACAAGCCTACGGATATCACTCCTCCTATATAGGAGGGACAAAATCCCATCTAGATAACTCATATCATTTTGCATGATTTGTGATATACATAATCATTACCTTTTTAGGCCATCTGTATTAAATGTGACATTAGATGGCATCAAAGTATATAACTCTTCACGTAAAAAACTGTAGTGATTATTATATTAATACTCAACTAATGGTGTTTGCTAAAACTTTCTTTTTAAACCAGCTTGCACAAAAATGAATTTTCACACATGTAGATCGTTGCATCAAGTTGAATGTAATGGTTGGAACATATTCTAAGCAACATATATATATAGGAGTTAGAATCTTCTATTGACCAACAATGAAGAATGAACTAATTAAGGCCTATAGACTTCTAGATTTTCCAAAGCATGAAGAGTTGGATGAAGATTTGAATTTGATTCATCATGGTTGGGAACAATGCACGAAAAATAGCAATAGTTAAGCTTGTTAATTTTGTAATGGGTAGGGAACCATATGTAATGGGCTTAAGGTGTATGATATGTAAACTTTTTTGTAAATGTAATATGAAGTAATTAAAAAATCATTTTTCAAAAATGAACTTTTAGTGATGACATTTGTTGCTATTAGAGATAATTCTAGTGATGACAATTAATGTCACCACTAACAAGAACTTTTAGTGATGCCAAATGCCACCCTAAAAAGTGACTTTCGAAGGTAACATTTATAATGTTTCCATTGAAAAAAACTTTTAGCAATGACAAATGTCATAGGTGAAAGAATCTTTAGTGGTGATTTAGAGAATTGTCATTGAAAAATTTTTAACAATGACTAATGTTGCCATGAAAAATAACCTTTTAGTGGCAACTTTGTACAAAAGCCAAACCACTAAGGCTTTAGCGATAATAGAAGTTGCTGCTAAAAAAATTTAATGGTGACTTATGTTGCCACTAAACATAGTATTTAGTGGTGACCTTTTCGTCTTAAAAAACTCTTTGTTATAAGGGTATTATTGACGACTTAGCATCAACTAGATATTGCCACTAAATGTTTTTAGTTTGATCCTTCTTGTTGCAATAAACCACTCTATTAAGGGTATTAATTTTAAACAAGTTTATGCATATGGTTAAATTTGGTTCAATTTTATAATTTTATTACATACTATAGATGACACTTTAGAGGGATTTTGACTATTCTTCTGGACAAAGGTGCTTATTGACACTCTATTTTCTCATGTGTGTAGTGTAATCAACCATTTCATCTCGATATATTAAGTCAAAGGCTCTTCTTCTCAAGAAATTTCAAGCCAAAATTTATTGGCTTTGGCTTTAAGAAGTCAGAGGACTTTGGTTGAGGTTGAAGATTGGGATTGGGTAGTTGCTTATCCCAAGTGTTCAACCATTGCACTAGTAGGATTCTCAAATAGCAAAAGAGATATATACATCAACAACACTATAACACAACCATTTAACCAATACCAAATATTAAAAAAAAGGATAAAAATATTTAAAATATATGAATCCTAAAGACTAAAATACACTAACAACCCTCAAATTTCAACAATACTAAAATTGGATACATTAGCAACTCAACTATTCTAGATTCTACCAATGCCAAAGCCTCAATATCAAGTCAAAATATAATTAAAAAAAAATCCCCAACATATATGAACCTAAAATAAAGTAACACTTATCTCACTTGAGAAGAAATTGATTGGCGACTAAATTGAGATTGGACACTAGTTAGACAAGCGACAATAATGAATAGTGGCTTGGGCTTGTGGCATGAGCTGTGACTAAAAGTTGATAATGTGATTGTTTATGAAAGATGACAAGGACAAGTGATGAGAAGTGTTCAACATTTTGAGGTAAGGATACAAGGCAACTAGATGGATGATTGTGGCCGGCATCATGACTCATGATCGTGAGAGATAATCAAGCCATTTGGTTGGGAATATAAAGGAAAAAAGAATGTAAAAAATTGATAAATAAAGATAAGTGAAATAGAAAATGAGATATTACACAAATTATATAAATAGAATGTGTTCGTGTCACAACAAATCAAACAAAATAAATGAGTTATTTTTGTCTTCTTGGTTAGGTCTTCTTGTGGGAAGGATGCAAGTCTTCATTTTTAAAGAGGCTATATTTTAGCTACTTTAACTTGATTCGTTGAATTAGTGATACAAAAGTAAAAATAAGTATAAGGTTTTTTTTTTCTTTTCACTAATTTTTAATTTTCTTTTTATTTTTTTTAAATACACATAGTATATTTACTACTTAAATGCAAAAGATCTAGGTCCATAAAATGAAAGAAGAATAGGGATGGCTCATAAGGATCCTTGCGGGAATTACCTTGAATGGAATTGGGTGAATTTTTCTCCGGTGAGGATAGGTATAGAACCAGAAATTTCGCCGCAAAAATCATGGAGATGGAATAGGGAAAGACCTCCTCACTTTCACTTTGTTCCATTACCATCCCTAAAAAAGAATGACAAAAATAAAGACCGAGGAAGGCTTTCCTGTCTCGCTCTGTCGATTGCTGCCATCCTTAATGACTATTAAATATTAATTATGGGTGATTGGTGCTAATGCCAAGATGTCTTAATCCAACTTAAGGGAATCAATCAGTTTATAAGAAAAAAAAAACTTTTCGGTTACAATTTAATTTACATTTTTAGTGAATTGATCAGTGAGGCATGATTTTTTTTTTCGGCATAAACAATGAAAGTACTTTGCTTTTCACGGTTTACGATGAACAAAGAAAGAGGGTGCACCATGTGCAAAGCTATGCATAATTTAAATCCCCAATGATTTCAATGATTATCTGTAATCACAGGGTTGGTTTTCTAAATGGGAGACATTAACAATATTGAATTATTAATGCTTCAATCCCCACTAACTAATTATTTTCCCACATGGATTTCATAAAGATCTCATAAATCCGATTGAGACCGATATTAGCCCACATCATATTTAAAGGTGTTCAACGAATTGGGTTAATTAAACAAAAAAAGTCGGGTTAACTCGAACTCAATTCAATTTGCACGTCTGCACGTAATTTTGCAGTTTCGCAGGTTATATTGTGGGCTAAGGAATTTCAATCTTGCACCAATACACACACACACACACACACACACACACACACACACACACCAAAAAGTTATTATTTCAACAAATAGAGTAATAGAATTTGTTTGACGAAATTAAAAATAAAAATCATTTGTAAAATTTTTAGAATACTTTAATTATGTGTTAAATTTTATTTCAAATTTTATAATTATTTGTAAACTAAGAATAAAAAAATTAAATTTAAACAGAAGTTTCTTATATTTTCATTATCAGATTCTTTAATTAAATTATAACACATGTATAATTTTTTAATAATATCATGACAAATATA
This sequence comes from Erythrophleum ivorense, assembly GCA_026724425.1. NCBI lineage: Eukaryota > Viridiplantae > Streptophyta > Magnoliopsida > Fabales > Fabaceae > Erythrophleum > Erythrophleum ivorense. The sequence continues at coordinate 45,510,216 of JAIUCV010000005.1, forward strand.
TAATTTAATTTAAAAATCATAAAATCATTTACAGAATCATATATTTGTTATAATATTATTAGAGAATTATATATTTATTATATTTTCATTTAAAAAAATCTAATAATAAAAATGTAAACAATTACATATAATGAGAAAAATCAACCTATTTAAAATAATGAAATGACTCAAATAATTAAATCCTTAAATGCTCAAGTAAAGGTCTCACTTTACCAAAGAATCCTAAATCCCACAGTTTTCAATAGAGTAGAAATCGACCCCTCAGAGATGGGCTTTGGGAAAATATTAAAGCAAAAAAATTAATGAGAAAGAACAAATAGTGAAATATCACTTTAGACTTTGGGTGAAAACCCAACAAAAATATAATACTATTAAAAAGAAATTTTATCAATAGTATTATATATTACAAAATTTTAAGATAATTTAATTAATCAAAGAAATTTTAATAATTAACTGCAAAGTAACAAAAGATGTTTTATAAAAAAAATATTAAAAATTTAGTTTCAAATTTACCCAAAAAAAAAGTTTCAAAACAAATTTTTAATCAAATGGCAAGTCAATTTAAGCTGTTTCAATTTCAAAATAGAATTTATTGAAGGACAGCAGAACTCTCTTCCTGTTTTTTTCCACCAAAGAATTCTTGCAAAAGACAAAAATGAGACTATATATATATATATATATATATATATATATCATTTAGGTGCGATGCAACAGTTTTAATTAGTATTGCAAATTTCATGTACGTTATTTTAAATTATACATTCAATTTTGGATAGAAGGATTTGGACCGTTATTCGTTAGTGGCTATTTAGAGGGAAAATATACCCAAAAAAATTTGATCCAGGGTGATTTTTTATGTTCTCAAATTAATTATGAACACGATGGGGCTTTGGTGTGGTAAGTTAGTATAACTATATGGAGTTGCACATAATCAAAGATTATTTAGCACTTCGATGATCGGTGGCTCGTGAAAATCTTTGATTATTAGGTCACTTGAGTCTTCATGATAGAATGAACCTAGAAGATTACATTTGTTAGAGAGATCAGGACGAAAATGAGTAAGCAAATACCTCAAGTCTTAAAGGATCAAAGCTTATATATTTAATTGGGTTCGGGTGGTCATATTAAAAGTTTGCATATGGGTGGTTAGATCAGTAAATTTTTAACTTTAGGGATGTTAATCAGTTCAGTTTAAATCAATTTAGATATTTTATTTAATTGAATTTATCAAATCAAATAATTAAAAATATTTAACTAATTAATTCAATTAATTTGACTATAATCTAAATAATTCAATCTAACTTTGATTAATTTGAATAAACAAAATTAAATTCTTCTAATCTATTTTAAAATTTAAAATTTTATGTCTATCAAATATTAACTATAAAAGCAATCATTTCAAATACTTTTCGCCAAAATCAGAAAAGAAATTAAAGATACTTCAGGTTCAAAATTTATTCTTGTTTAATTTTCTTTGATGCCAGAAAGAACACAGGCTTTTCCAAGGAACGCCAATGGGATGGTGATAATACAATCAGATGCATCTAAACACCAGCTATTTTATTTTCATGATGCATTGTAAAGTACAAGACTTTAATCTTACATTAAAAAATATAAATTTTAATATGATATTTATATGCTCTAATTTTATAAGCTAAAATATCAAAGTATAACTTAAAGATCCTTTATTCTTTTTTATTTTTTATTTTGTAAAATATGAAACTTAATGCTCTGTTTGGCTCGTTGTATCACGGATGTAATTCTTTTATATAACTTGTGTAATATTTATTATATTCTTATACATATTATTTTATCTATGAAATCATTTTTTTAAATAAGGGTAAAACAATCATTTCTTATCTCACCTATCCCTACCTACTTACATTTTACCTTCTCTTTACCATTAAATTTTATATCATTTTAATAAGAGATATATATGTATTTTGAATTTTTTTTAACTTTGGAATATACTTTTGAAATAAATTGAAAAAATTACATCTAATAATTAAGACTATATAAAATTTATAATAAAATATTTTAAAAATTAAAATTATTCTTAAAGAACACAATTACTATTAAATTTCAAGAGATTTATCATTGATTTTAGAGAATTTATTATTGGGTGCATTAAAGTCAATAATAAATTTTTTAAAACTTGATAGTAATTGTAGTTTTTTAGAATAATTTTAATTTTAAAGGTTTTTTATTGTATATTTTACAAGATTTCATCCCTAATTGTAATTTTTTTTAGTATAATTCTTTATATCCGTACAAATATACATGCACATGTGATACAAATACCTTGAAGGCATGTGGGTGGGGTTGAGTACCAAATTGACATGCCAAGTATTGCACATGGCGAGGGGTCCCCTTTCGTATGTTTGATGGGACGCCAACCAAATAGGCACTCTACGTATTAAAGGATTTTTGTGTGGTTGCTCGAAATTTTATTATCACAGCAATCATGTATATATACAAAATGATAAGATGAACTAACGGTACTTCTCCTATAATCTCGTGATCCCACTATCTCTCTTTTTCGGTTAGTATTTTGAATGTAAAATATGTTATCATATCTTAACAGAAACATAGATACGTAGATATTCCATCACTTCCCCTCAAGTTGGAGCATGAAGATCCACAATGCCCAACTTGCCAACCAAACTTTTGAATCTGTCTCGACCTAATGCCTTGGTGAAGATGCCTGCTAGTTGTAATTTGATCCAGATTTTCTCAAGCTTGATGTCTCCTAACTGTACTCGTTCTCGTACAAAGTCACAATCTATTTCCACGTGCTTCGTTCGTTCATGGAAAACAGGGTTCATCGCAATGTGTAATGCTACCTGATTATCACAAAACAACACTGTTGGTTGCCCCTGCTCTGCTCCTAACTTAGATAGCAACTGCCTTAACCATAATATCTCACTGACAATTGTTGCCATTGCCCTGTATTAAGCTCCGCTGAGGACCTCGCCACTACAGTTTTCCTTTTAGTCTTCCATGATATTGGAGATCCACCAAGGGTGATGAGGTACCCCGTACATGACCTACGGGTGCTATGACAATCACCCCAATCAGCATCACAAAAACCTTTGAGTTTCAGCTCCCTTTTTTGCTATAGCATGATACCTTGCCTAGGACTCGCCTTTAACTAATGTAGCACTTGCTCAACAGCTTCCATATGCGTTTTGTGCCGCTTCGAGACAAACTAACTAAGTAAATTCACTGCATAAACAAGATCAAGTCTCATAATAGTAAGGTACAGGAGGCGTCCTACTAGGGGTTTTTGACTTAGGTACAATAGCAGTAATATTTAATTCTCCATACACATGATTTAAAATCTTATTTCTCCGGATACATTAACCTTTTTTTTTAATTTTTAAAGGGTCACGCCTCATGCTGAGGCGTGACCCCATTTAAAAAAAATAATTTTTTTATGGGTCACGCCCGTATTTATTTTCAAAGATATTAAATAGTTTAAAGTTTAAAGTTTAAATTTTTTAAAACTTAATAATTAAGATTGATGTTAAAAAATTTAAGAAATAAATAAGATAAATAAGATAAATAATATGAAAATAATAAAAATTATAACTATTACATGAAATATATATATAATATATTTCTCATATAACTGCGAGGTATATTTTTTTAAAAATTGTTAGAAGTAGTAAGTCACATAACAAAAATATTAATAAGAGGAAAAATTATTTAGTAACAAAATCATAAAACTAAACAAAAATATTGATAAGAGATTAAAAATTATTTTCCATCAAAATTATAAAATGAAAGTTAATTGAGAAAGTAAATTTTTTTAAAATTATATAAATAAGTAAGAGTATTAAAAATTTAAATGAGAAATTAATCAGAATTAACTGCTGAACTCAATATTAAAATAAAGTAGTTATAATATGTTATCATTGTCTAAAAAATAAAATTACGAGTACAAAAAAAAGATAGAACGTTCAAAAGAAATGGCTCCTAGTGCCACATCTAGTCCGTGGTCTTAATCGTCGGACACATCATCGAGAAGGATGCTATTTTTCTTTTGTCTCTTGTACCCCGGACTCTTGCTCAGCTTCTTCTTCATTATTGCCATCATTTTCATCTGCTTTGTTAAGATTCAATTGAGGTGACTGAATTGGAGGAATAGGCTGATCTGGTATGATATATCCCGTGTGTTGTAATCTAACGTATACAGATGACCTATAATCAAATTTAAAAGCAGATATTGTTTGATCTGAGAATAGGGGTGTAAAAGGGACGGAACCGCTTGGCATATAAAATGAAGAACTGACATCCCTGAAATCAGAAAAATACACTAGTGGCGTGGAAGAAGATGGACCTGCTGTATCATAGTGTACTTGCGATAGCGTTGTTGGAAAAGAAGATGGTTTAGCAACACTAAGAGGGTCTTGCATCTCTGTTAAGGTATAAAAAGAAGGACTAGGCATCGCAGATGTAGTACCAACATCAGAAGCAGTATCACGATAAGGCCGATCGTCCACTATTGGTTCTCTAGTAGACATAAATCCATGAGCTCTCTTTGCCGTGCGAGTAGGAGGAAGTTATGGTCTAAGCAACTGAGGTGCAGGAGGAGCAGCCTAAGAAATTGTTATATCTCGATGCTCGCCAAGTGCATCGAGGATGCTAGTACAATCAGTAACAACTCTGCGACCTAATAGTGAATGGTCGTCCATAGCAACTACTCGCAAGCGATCAGCTATATCGGCCTAAAAATAAAAATTAAAAGTCATATTAATTTGAAATTAAAAAAAAACTTTATAAGATAATTGTGTTAGACTTTAAAAGTTACCACAAAACCCTAGACACCACTGATAGGATGGATCTATCGCCGGGTAACCCTCCAATACCATTTCATATATTTTGAAGATTGATCTAAAGGCTCTAATAATATCGATGTAAGTGACAAAGTATTTTGCCAATTCCACCAAGCTTGCACAAAATTCTCATGTTCTTTATGCCAATCCAAATAAAACTTGCCTTTGAGCGTCAGTGTATGAACCTCCTCTAAATTATAAGGAGTACAAGATATGGGCTGCATCCGTCTAAACTGTCGAAGAACACGATCTGCATGATGCCACTCCACAATATGAAAGGAAATAAGTAGCACAGATGCTAGCCAAATATCCGAAGAGACCAGACAATAGTCAGTAATCAATTGACGTATATCATCTGTATCGTATGGACGCCATATAATCTGCAAATAACGAAATAACAAGCTGTAAGAGTATACTAACATTAAAGTAATCATGCAACAAACTCAAATATAGTGTTTTAGACCTTGTCAGCTCTCATATGATCTAACAATACTCTGTAATGTCGTATTGCTAATCTTCTTAGACGAGGATGTTGACCCACACACCTCCACCTGTGAGACATAAAAGGAAATTATTGTTAACTTTGAATTATATAAGCAACATAAATCACACAGTAAGCATTCAACTCGAATTATCATTCATACCTATAAGCAAGTAGAGGGAGTACATCATATACATCAAGTTAAAAATCTAGAGGTGGGGGCCTCTTGGGGCTAGCCTAGGGAATCGATCCCAAGCCCATAAGTGAAGTAATGACAAACAACCACCGATATTAACCTCCTTGTAATCAGTGGCATTGCATAACTCTCTATAGAGGTATGCTAGCACTGCGGAGCTCTAACTGCACTGACCTACTACCTGGAGGTATTGAAGAAATGTCAAGTACATAAGAGGAACTCTATGTTCTGACCTGTCTGGCATAAGAACACCACCACCTATGAGACGTAAAATGTAGGCACAAGTGAAATGCAATATGTCATTGTCATTTGCATTCTCCAGAAGTGCTTTAAATTGGTTAGCGAGCCAAGTAATGCTAAGTCTCTGACCATCGAACTCCTCCTTTGGTGGCACAACCCCAAGCAGAATCTCACAGATGCCTCGCCAATCGAAATTTAGTAAACCATTGATTGGAAGACCCGTCACGAAAAGACCTAATTGCACTGCTACATCTTGAAGTGTAATGGTATACTCACCCTGAGTAGTGTGAAAAGTGTGTATCTTTGGCCGCCATCGCTCGATGAGCGTTGAAACAAAGGAAGGGTCAAAGTCAAGTGCTGCAAGATAAGACACCCCGTAGAAGTCAGGAGCTCTAAGATGCGGCACTTTAGCTACTGGAGGAGACTCTAATCGTGGACTATGCGCAATTTGACATAATCGAAAAATACGATCTGCCTGCTAGAGAAAAAAAATATGAACCATTTATGCATGATCTGATAGTCATAAGGGAAAAAATTGATTTCTACACATGCAGAATAACGTACCCTACTCAACCACACCACCTGAGAGACGTGTCTCGTCTGTAAATATAATAATGACTCATCCTCTGGACCTAGATGAACAATAAGCCTTGGTCCTGACATAATATTATCATACAAAACTGTACAACATAATATTTAGTTAGTGCAAAAAGCAATTAAACACATAACAATGTAATTTTCTATTACATAAAACAAGTCTGATACAACAATGAACTAAATAACATATATAATCAAAACAATATTAATTAAATAATGCAAAGCAACATAGTTGATAACAACACAAAAATAAAAACATTGAAATACATTCTAAATAGTCTATAGTAGTACACTAAATAATACATTAACACACTCTAATAGAATAATGGAACTATGGGTGCGGGGGGCAACATGATGGACAAGTCGTGCGGTTATGACTCGTCTATCTACACAACGCACAATGTGGCAAATCTTTTGGAGCTTCTCGCCAATCCATTTCATTTCGTATTCAACTTGATTTTGGACGACCTTTTCCACGTTTCATTGCAGGATCCGGAATAAGTGTTGGGCCTCGTACTTGGGGCCAATATACTTCGCCATCAATTGGGCGAAATTCAGTCTTATAGGCCTTCAAAATAGTCTCTAACCAAAATACTTCATCAATATACTATACATGGTCAACTCGAATGTGCGCACAATTTGCTAAGACATGCTGGAAGAGATATTTCAAAGCCTGAAATTCACCACAATTACATGTTTGAGCTACTAAGTTAATTTTACAAGATCGCCCAAATTGTTGATTAGTCAAATCGTATGGCTCCTCCACCTCAAACGTTGACTTTTGTTTATCAAATCCATGGACTGTGTAGGTTGATGCTCTTCGAGTTCTAGTTGCTAACTTTAATATGATATCCTCATATATAGTTTCTCTCACTTCAAGTTGTGTAGTTGCCTTCTCAGCTCGCTGGACCCAATACTTGGTTAACTGATAGAATGTTGCTCGAATCAACCCAAGTACCGATAAGAATCGAACTCCTTTAAAAATTGTATTTATACTTTCTGCTAAATTTGTTATTATGTGCCCCCAGCGTTTACCATCAACATCATACGCCCGACACCATTAACCTTTTGGTATTTTGTCAATCCAATTAGCAGCATGTGAGTCAAGTCGACGTATATGAGCTAGTCCTTAATCAACTTTATGCTGCTCATACGAATAAGCTATAGATCGGTAGATAGTAAAATTAATAGTTCGTATAAAATTCTAATCATGAAATTGAAAAAATTTGTATAAGATTAAGCGATTGCAGTTTTTACCAATTGTAGTATATAGCTTTTTCAGCTATTGCATTCTAAATTTTTTGTTGATATTGCTAGCCAAATGTCGAAGGTAAAACACATGATGAGCCTGCGGAGGCTACCACCCAACATTCCGATTGGTCACAACTGCCAAGATATTAACGTGACGATCAAAAATCAAGCAAAGCCAATCTTTATCTTTGACCACGTGGGCTCAGAGGTTAAATAAGAATCATGTCCATACCTCATATATTTCTCCCTCTATTACAACAAATGCAAGTGGGACAATGTTTCTCTCGTCATCTTATGTACTTGCAATTAAAATAGTCCCTTTATATTTCCCGTAGAGAAATGTCCCATCTATTTGGACTATAAGCTTCAAGTAGCTGAACGCCTCGATGCACGGCCTAAACGTCCAAAATACCCGATGAAACATGACCAACTCACCATTAGCTACACTCGTCAGTACATGTTCTTTATGCATGAAGTCATAGTACAAGCCGAGCATAAAATATTGAACAACAGCTAGCCACCTGGGTAATAAAGTATAGGACTGCTCCCAATTTCTAAATGCATGTGAGATGACTCGATGTTTTCCTTTCTAAGCCTTCTTGTATGTGACATTGTACACAAATATATAATGGACCCGCTCAATGACCTCTCTGATGGACACACCGGGATTTTCAGTCATCATTGATACAATATATACTGAAATGACATCAGAGTCTAATTTTCGGTGATTTTGTGATAATGATGCTAAAACACATGTATGGAGCCCATTGTATTTTGTTATCTCCCAAAAATTTTCCTTTTTTCTGTAACAAGCTCTAACTTTCCATTTGCAGGATCCCTTTTCATATTGAACACACCGGTATTTTTCATACTTTTTTAAAGAATGGTACACCTTAAAAGTATGATGTGCACGCATCGAGTATATCTTTAATGCTCGATGAAAAGATCGTTGATCATTATATAGCATGCCTACATATAACTATTGGTCATCGTTCGTGTTTATTGCTGCATCTTTCACTTCAGCATAATCAGGAATCTGCGCACTATCTGCATCTATCTGTTCAAGAAATGCAATCGTTAAGTCAGCATAAATGTTAATGGAGGTTGCTGGATCAACGGTGGCATCCATGCAATCGGTATCTTCATCATCATCTATATTACCACCATCATTGCAATCATAAAGAGCAGTATCATATTCATCCTCCTCCTCAAAATCATCCATTATATCCTCTGTCTCATCTAGATGAGAAATAGGGCCACTAATTGGTGCATGTATCGAACTTGGTTGGGCAATACTATTGACATGCAAACAAGATGAACTTGGTTGAGCAGTATAGTCCCTTAAACCAATAGGAGAATATTGATTATCTGTGAGGTTGGCATGGTTGGAGGATGGGAGTGGGTCTGCCGCATATTCAACTGTAGCCTGAGTTGTTGTATTCACTTCTATTTCCTTTGACGCTGTTTTCACATATAATTTAACTAAACCAAATTGTGATGGAAATTTGGTATTTGCTATCTACATTACTTGGACATTGGCACCCCTCCTTAACTTACACGCTCGGTACTTTGTGGGCCTTAATGACACTGGATGCCTATATACTAATTCAGATACATATTGATATGAATTTAACTGTAATTGATCTGCAACCTCTTGTTTCAACCTTTCTAATGAAATGTCATTGTCGACACTTATTATATCAATTGTATCTGCAATAAATGTTGCACATTCTTCGGTTTCGCATATTTGTCCATTTGAATATTAGCATATAATTTCTTTCTCGTTGTTTATTTTGCCCAACTGCGCAATACTGTCACCAATACCCAAAACATTGTACAACATTTATAAACAACTGCAATCATTTATCCAATTGATATATTTTTCGATTACCAATTAATATAATTCTAACAAATCCTATTCTTTTACAATATTTGTTCGCTATATTTTTTCATTTAACAGTTAAATATTTTTTATGTCTTTGAAATCTTTTATTCTAATAATTTTCTTTATCAAATTTTATCTAATTTTATCATATTTTACTATAATGTCATCCAATATTAACAATTTATTTAAAGATATTATTTTCATTCTATTATATTTTTTATTTTGTTTACATTACAATTTTATCATATTTTACTTTTATAATTATACTAAAACTTTTTTATTTTTATCACTATATTTTTTTTACTTACATTATAAAAATTTATTCATTATTCTATTTTTATAGTTTTATACATTTTGTTATTTTCTATGTATTATTCTTTTATAATAGTTTTTTATTATTTAATTCTTTTCTAATATATGATTCACAAAATTTTTCTTATTAATTCATCTAATAACTTTAAATAATATTTTCATGAATTTCCACAACATTTGACCAATTTTTTATTATTTTTTATTATCATTACATTATTAAATCTTTTTATTTTTATACACTAATTTTTCGGGTTTTTGACTTACATATTATGCTATTTACAATTTTCTATAATTCTTTAGTATTTTTTTATCTAATATTTACATAGCATTTTTATAAAAGAATTTATTCAATATATTATTTCCTAACTACAATATTTATTTAGTATTTTTTTCTTTCATCATTTTATATTTTTTACTAATATTTATTATCACATCATACAATAAACAATTTTTTTAAATTTTTTTTCCATACATCTTTTTCCTTAACATTTTAATTTATTTTTTTAATACACAAACATTAACTATTTCTTTTTCTTTTTGTATCTTTACAAAAGTCCTAATTTTACTTATAATGTAACTTCATTTTAACAAAAAAAATTTACAGAAACACATGTATACTCAAATCACTAATAATACATTTATTTTTTAAATTTAAAATTCAGACACAATATTAAATAATTTCATTCAGAACAATATTTAAATCACTAACAAAAAATATATTATAAATTCAATATATAATTACAAATAATCATATTTTTTCATACGTAAAACATATTAATAATTTTTTTTTCTTCAGATCCTCTTTGTTGAACAATGTAGCTACTATGATGGAGTGCTAATCTCTTCTTTCTTCTTTTAATGAAAAATATAAAAGATATAAATAGTAAATATGAGAGGATGGATGATGTAGATGAAGAAAATAAAAATTTGGAAGACGCAGAAGAAGAAGAAGAAGAATAAGAACAAGAACAAGAAGAAGAACAATAAGAAGACAAAAATGGCGAGATGTGTGGGGACGAAGGGAGAAAACGACTTTAAAAAGGGAGAGGAAGAATCAAAAAATTAAAGATAGGATAGCGTATTTTATAAACCAGTTAAATTCATCCATGTGGCAACGTAATCTATATATATCCTATCGAAAGATGTCACGTGTCTCTCTCTATCCATGTGTCAGGGTCAAAAGTTGACCCTGACACATGGCACAAGGGTCACGCCTCATGTTTAGGCGTGACCCATAATTTTTTTTTTTAAATGGCATAAGGCGTGACTCCAAATTTTTTTTTTTTAAAATAAAGGGTCACCCCTCAGCATGAGGCGTGACCCATTTAAAACAAATAGGTTAATGTATTCGGGGAAATAAGATCTTAAATCATATGTACAGAGAATTAAATATTACTGCTGTTGTACCTGAGTCAAAAACCCATTGTGTAGCGTCTACCTTTAAACTTTCGTCTTCTGCTTGTAACTTGCAGTTTTGTTCCATAGGGAAGGCACTTGGTTTGCATGGTTGCATGCCAGCTTCTTTGAGGATATCCAGTGCATACTTACGTTGGCTTAACACTAGGCCTTGCTTTGTTTGTGTAACTTCGATTCCCAAAAAGTACTTTAGAACCCCAAGATCCTTTATGCTAAATTTCTTGTCCAAGAAATCCTTCACCCTCTACATGGCTTCAATGTTATTACCTCTAAGTAACACGTCATTGACATATACTAGCGCCACAAGGAAAACTTCACCTCGTCTATATGTGAACATAGAGTAGTTGGCCCTTGACTGTTTAAAGCCAATACTCATAAGAGCATATGTGAACTTTTGATTCCAGTTTCGAGAATCTTGTCACAACCCATACAATGATTTTCACAACCTGCACACTCGTGTATCCCCTACTTTGGCAAATCCTTGGGATATCTTCATGTAAACTTCCTCACTCAGATCACTATGCAAGAAAGCATTGTTCACATCTAGTTGATGAACATGCCATCTTTTCTTTACTGCCACTACCAGTAAGCTCCGTACTGTCACCAACTTAGCAACCGGTGCAAAGGTTTCATGAAAGTCCTCACCTACAACTTGCATGAACCCACGAGCCATAAGACGAGCTTTGTAACGTTCAACTTGTCCATTAGGCTTGAATTTTACCTTATAAACCCATTTTGAATCTATCACATGTTTACCAAAAGGGAGATGTTCCAGTGTCCATGTATTATTGTTCTCAAAGGTCTCTATTTCTCTCTTTATGGCTTCACGCCAATGTGCATGTTTCATTACCTTAGAGAAATTTAGTGGTTCTTTATGGAACGAGATGGATGTTAAGAATGCACGATGAGAGGGAGAAAATGTATTATAACGAATGTGATGAAATAAGGGGTACTTAACCATGTTACCTACTGGAGGGGCAGAGGAACCTTGTGTGATGGAGGGAGGTAAATCCACTTCAAACTGTTCCAGATACTTTGGTACCAAATGACTTGTGTGGACTCATTTTGACCTTTTTCATCTTGCCACCTGTCTTCTGTGTCATTAAGGGAATGTTCTCCTTCATGTATTCCATCCTTTCTTATTTCGCTCTTGGACAATCTTAAAATGCCATCATTATCCCAAAGCCTTTGAACTGCGTCTGGTACATGCTATTCATCACAATTTTTCACAAATGGAAGCCCATCTTCCATAAATTTTACATCTCTTGATACATGCACTACATGTGTTTCCAAGTCATATAACTTATATCTCTTTTGTCCGTAAGGGTAACCAAGAAACACACATCTTCTCCTCCTTTCAACAAACTTTCCTTCTTTGACGTGATTTTTTGAGTATGCAAGACACCCAAACACCTACATATGTTCATACGTTGGTCGTTTCCCCATGACCAATTCATAAGGTGTTTTATTATTTATGACTTCCGATGGAAGCCTATTACTACGTACGTTGCTGTCAATATGCACTCACCTCATAATTTAATAGGTAAATGTGCATTAAATCTCATTGCCTGTGCCATCTCCAAAAGTGTCGATGTTTTCGTTCAACTACCCCGTTTTGCTGAAGGGTATATGCACAGGATGTCTGTATGATTATTCCTTTTTCTCTGTATAGTTCTTATAAGTAACTGCACGTAAACTCCAGTGCATTATCTGACCTGACCATCTTAAGTTTGATGCCAAATTGTGTCTCTATTTGGTTAATAAATAGAGTTATATAATAGTTCACTTCTGACTTGTATTTCATTAAGAAAACCCATACACTTTGACTAAAATCATCTACTATAGAAAGGAAGTAGTGTGCACCAGAAAGTGACGCAGCTTTATAGAGCCCCCAAACATTACAATGATTAACTCAAAACATGAGGTTGATTTTATTGAACTTTGAACAAAAGGCATTCTAGTCAACTTAGCTTTAACACATGAATCACAATGTGTGATTTCTTTATTTTTGCTAATACCAAATCCTAAATTAATTTGCTTCAACTTTATCTTTAAGGCATGACCCAAACATTTGTGCCATAGTTGTGCATCTCTTGCTATGTCTACTACCATTACCACCCTTCCAAATCACGTTGGCTTCAAAATGTACAAACCACCTTGCCGTCTACCCAGTCCAATCAAGTTCCTCAAGGCTAAGTCCTGAATAATGTATAAATCAGCCAGAAAAATCATAGCACAGTTATGTTCTTCAGTTAGTATGCCAATAGAGACTAAATTACACTTGAAATCTGGAATGTATAGGACGTTACTAATATTCATGTCATTAGGTAGCTTTACATTCCTTATACTTCTAACTGGTATTTCATCTCCATTTGGGATTTTTACTAGGCATTTGTCTGTCTTTTTTTCATCCCTTAACAAATTATTATCAGAGATAATATGTTTAGTTGCCCTTGAATCTAGTACCTAAGGTTTCCCAAAACATAAGTTACCTGCCATATTGATCTGGGCCTGTGTATGCGTGATGGGTTTCGCTGGATCTGGATCTCGACTTAGATGTTCCATAAGTCGGTCATACTGTTCCATCATTAATCCAAGTATTAGACTATCGTTGGTGCTTACTTGAGCAACTCTTGGTCCATCTAGTCTTGTTCTTTCTCTCTTGTCTCGTCCTCCTTTTCTCCAATCTGGCGGGTACCCAATAATCTCATATCACCTATCTTCTGTATGACTCAATTTTTGGCAATGAGTGCATTTGGGCTTCTCCCTTTTGCCATCTCTGTTTTGTCCTGCATGTTGAACCTGAAACGCAGTTGCCTCTACAGTGGGCTTATTCATGGCTGAAATTATTCTCTGTTGCTCATCCTTTGCAACTAGTTGATATGCGTTCTTGAGACTTAAACCTAGGCTTTGTATTAAGAATCTGGGTTTTGACCGTGCTGAATATATCATCCAGGCCTATAAGAAAGTCATAAAGTTGGTCCTTCTCTCTTATCTCCATTATACATTTTTGCACATCACATTTGTAGCCACCATACGAGCATCTCGGCCATGGTGTTATTGATTGAATTTTGTCCCACAATCCTTTCAACTTCGTGTAGTATGCTGGTACTAACATCTTATCCTGCTTCAACATTGCAATCGTTCGTCTCAGTTCATACACTCGAGGTGCACTCTCTTTGGCAAACCTGCTTTCAAGTTCTAGCCAAATCTCTCTAGCAGAAGTTGCATAACGAACACTACTCTTCACTTCTTTGCTCATAGCAGTCTTAAGCCACCCTTTTACCATGGCATTACACCGCATCCAATACGCTAGCAGTGGTGAATTAGGTCTTGACATTGTAATAGATCTATCCATAAATCCAAATTTATTTTTTGCATACAAGGCATTGCTCATGTCATTGACCCACTCATCATAATTATTTTCATGAAGTGGTTTGCTGACAAAGAGCTGTCCTGGACTATCTGAAGCATGTAAGTAGAACGGTGATAGTAAATCTACTCTCGTATCACTCGACTTGCTATTATGAGTCTCATCGGTGTCATCTTTCTTGCCTGTAACATTCGGCATCTTTCAATGGTGACCCACAAAAGAAATGATCTCAAAACCAGGTTTTACGCTCTGATACCATGAAGGATTTTTGTGTGGTCGCTCGAAATTTTATTATCGCAGCAATCATGTATATATACAAAATGATAAGATGAACTAACGGTACTTCTCCTATAATCTCATGATCTCGCTATCTCTCTTTTTCGGTTAGTATTTTGAATGTAAAATATGTTATCATATCTTAACAAAAACATAAATACATAGATACTTCATCATGTACCTTTCATAATGCTTGCATTCCCTCTTCTACTTATGCCACTTTCTATATGAAACTTATACACTGGTCATAAGTTCATGACATGACTTTGTGGGTCACTTTCTTATTTCTATCACTGCAAATTCTCTCATAGTTTGTTTGGTATCCGTTTCTTTCATATTGTGTAATGTTTTTTTTTATTTTTATAATTATTATTTAATAATTTTTATCTTCTTTTTATTATTTTTTAAAGTAAAAATATTATAATAATTATTTGTTTATTTTGTTAATTAGGTGAGGCTTGTTATAGAAAAATCTGCATAACATTAAAAGGAAAGAAAAAGATAATAGCATGTAGTACGAAATAAGTTGTTTATGACTTCATAATAGTATCAACTTTTCTTAATTATATATATATTAATTTTTATTTTATTTTCATACCTAATATTATATGCATCAAATAGCTCCTTAGATATCTGTTCGCCAATTGAAATTAGATCCTCTAAAGTATAAAACTTGCAAAATATGTTTAATGTATACGAAGAATTAAAAAAAATAAATGAAAAGAAAAGATTCAAGGCCTATTTGATTCTATTTTGATTTTAATGTTTTTAAAATAGATACTTTTTAGAACAACTTTTAAAAACAAAAAAAAAATTAAAAAATGTGTTTGAATCATTATTTTAAAAAAATGGCTGTTTTTTTATTTTACAGAATAAAAGTTAACAAAACATTTACAAAATATTCTGATTTTTTTTGTTTTCAAAAATACAATTCTGATTTTATGTTTTACAAAATATTTTTTAAAAACACATTATCAAATAATTTTTTTTAAATTTTTTTTGTTCTTAAAAACAAAAAACTATTATGGAAATAGAAATTCAAACAAGCCCATAAATTCTCTATGCTTTTTCAATTCTTATTTTCCTCATTTAGTTATTCGATGAAAAAAGAAGTAAAAATTAAAAATTTTGGATAATATTCATCGTATCTTTGTAATTATTACTTAATAGTATCTATTTTTATAATTTTTTTAAAATAAAAGTATGAGAGTTAATTTTTTACTTATAAAATTATTTTTTTTAATTTTTTATGTATCAAATGGGTCAAAATTTCCTATTTTTTGACCTTGTATATCCAAGTCAAAATTGATTAAATTATAATGGTCAGCTGCTTTTTACGCTTCTACAAAATAAATATGCTATCTTAAAATTAGAGTTTGATCACTATATATGGTTTTATAAAGTAAATAATTTGATGCAAAATATGGGAATTGATTTTAAAAAATTATAAAAACCATGTTGATAGCTTAGATAATATGTAAAAATCAAATGATTAATTTTCGTGATATCTTGGTTTAACCTGACAAGGGAAGCTGGGAGAGATGGAAGGAGACCGTCTCTTTCAAGCAAAATATGTAAACAACAAACAATGACAGTGACTACCAATCCGTCAGCCATTAGCCTATGGCTCAAGATGGAACACACTCACTGACACATGCGCACTCACCGCCACATGGTGTCTCTAGTATCAAATTTATTATTTAGGCTTACGCCAACTTTTTTTTTTTAATTTTGTTGAAATTATATAATTTTTTATTTTTATAATATATATTTTTGATTAAATTTATTTATTTTCATTAAAACACTTTTATTGACCTAAATAGTTATTATATTTTTTTTGAAGAATTATTGTTAGTTGATAACTTGGATATCTTCACATTAATTATTGTTTTTCATTGAATTATATTTAAATATGTACAAATAAAAAGAAATAATTTTTTTTTAGTTATAAAAAATATGTATTTAAGTTAATAGAAAATATATTAATTAAAAAAATTAAAATTAAATAAAAAATAAGACAAATTTTTGTTTCAATAAAAATTTATATATAACTTGAAAATAAAAAAAATATTTGTATAATTTTAATAAAATTTATAAAAAATAATTGCAATTTACTCTATTATTTATAATTTTCATATTTGAAATAGTTTACCGCATTAATAAGTTTACGTTTTTTACTTGAGTCAGAGCTAGTTGTTTTGGCTGCTGAAGTCCCAGTAATATGAACAGGTGTTGGCCAAAAGAAAGTTTTTGCATTGTTCAGCCTCCAGTGAAGCGAGATGGATTCATTTGGCTCTAGAAAAAATAATTACAAATAATTTAAATTTTTTTATTTTAAAAAAGTCATATATGCTTTAAAAATAAAAAAAAAATCTGTATAATTTCAACAAATTTTAAAAAAACTATATAATTTACTAAAAAAAATACCCAATTAGTAATCAGATTTAGTTCACACCAAGTTTATATATAGGTAAATTAATGTAATTGATTATGAGCATTGAAGAAAAAATTCAAATTTTGATGGAGCCTTGATGTGAATTTTAATCAATGAATTAAATTTTTAAAAAAATTTGGGAACTGAACCAGTGCCCTTCTACAACACAACATGGTTGAATCAAGATGACATTTAACATGTTTAGTCACTTTAAATTAGCGCTAAAATATTTTCATTTTATATAATTTTTTCCTTCTAGTAGATTCACTAGAGCAATTTAGTTGGTTAGTCGCCTAATTTCAAAATTTTTTCTTTCTAATTATTTAGAAAACTAATTGAATATAAATATAAATTTAATTTTTGTAACTTAATAAAGTTTAACTATTACTCCATTTTTTTTAACTTCAATACAACTAGTTAGATAGATATTATTACTTTTATTAATACTAAAAGAACTAAATTGTTTTAATGAGAAAATTGAAAGGTAACATAGTTCAAATTGAAAAAGTACAACCAAACTTAAAAATTACTTTTATCTCATAATAAATAAGATTGAGAGCTTCTTTAACTTGCCAGCAACCATAATTTCTTTTTCGTGGTTTAAACTTATTCAATAATTACAATATTTCTTCCCATCCAATCTGCACAATGACGCGAACGACTGTGATGAGCCAAGCAGCATGGCGTGCTGGTGTAGAGAATCCACATTCGTATCTATATAATGTAACAAAGAGATTTTTTTTTTTTAAAAAAAGAAAAGGGTATGAAAAAAAAATAAAAAAAGAAGAGATTAAGAGAACTCTTTTTCTTTTGGATCGAGTGAAATGAATATTAGCGAACCTGATTATGGATCGCACAAGTAATCTGGCCTCCGGATTTCATTGGGCCTTAAAATGGGGCTTAAGAGTACGTTGCCATAGTCTTCTTGGGCCAACTCAAAATAAACCTTTTTTATTGGGTGATTTAGCCCAAAGTTTCTCGCATGGATGCCTGCAACTTGCGAAGACCCCTCAATCTTAAATGACTTACAAACACCGTTTAATTTTAAAAATTAAAAAAAAAAATTTTTTAATTATCACCTTTCAAAATTTAAGTTTTTACATCTATTTTTTCATTAAACTTGTTAACAAACAAAATTACTATTTTAGGCTTTCTCATTTGTTATAGGAATAGGAGGATGACAAAGGCTAAATTGACAGATGTGATTAAAAAGAAAATTATAAGTCAATTTTGATATTTTTATTATTATGATTTTTAATCAAATATTACATATGTATAGTTTTTTTAATAATAAAATGACATGTATATAATTCTTATAGACAAGTCTATGATTCTCAATTAAACTATATAATTGTTATATTTTAATTAAAAAATTACACACTTATTATATTTTAATTAAAAAATTTGATAATAAAGATATAAAAAATTATATCAAAACTTAATTCTAAAAAAATAGATAGAACAATTTAAATTTTAAAAGATAACAGTTAATTGGAATTCTTTTAATTTTAATATTGAGTTAAAAATGGCTCAAATTTTTTAAAAAAATTACGTTAAAAAAAAAGTTTATCCCCTTCTTACGGTCAATGATAGGGATAAGATTTGCTAAACTTTTTAAATGATAAATGAAATTTTATTAGGAAGTATCAACAGTCCCACAGTGGGGGAGGGACATCTGGGTAGAAAGTTTTTCTAATTTTAAAATTGAATTACAAATTGGTTCAAAATTAAAAGAATATTTTAAAAAAATCTATGACCTTCTTCCAGTCAGTGACTGAGATAAGTTTTATTAAACTTTTTTCTATTTTAATGAAAAATGATGAAATATTATTAGGAAATACCGACGGTCAGCACACACTCATTCATTCATGAACTGAACAATCAAGAAAAGCAGAACCAATGACTAGAAACGTTGAGTCAAACACGCCGTTAGGCCTCAGATGACCTTCTATTATATCTACTTGCCTTGGCTGTAATCTTGGACCAAAACGAAACCCTCGCCCTCTGCTGCCTCCATGGCTTCCAAAATTCTGAAGGCAGTAATTAAATCAGAAAAAACATATACTTAATATAAATTACATGTATTTTTGCATTAAGTTTTTTAATTAAAATATAATAATTATATTTTTTAAATTAAATTATATATTTATTTATAAAAATTATACATTTATTATATTGAAGACTCATATATTTATTATATTTTAATCAAACATCTGATAGTAAGAATATAAATAATTATATATAATTTTTTTCTTAATATAAACACTAATAACTACTAAAAATATATACTTTACTAAATTAATATAATAATAAAATTTATTAAAATTAAAAATTAGAGGTATATAATAATAATAAATTTAAAAAATATAATAACATTAAAATAAATATAAAATTTGAATATTTTAAAGTGTAAAAATTTTTAAAATTAAAAAAGAAATAAAAGCTGTAAAAGTACAACTTGAATTGCCTACTCATCCTTATATATTTTTTCAACTCTAAACTAATTCAGATTTGATATTTAATTTTTTTAAATAATTTTTTATTTTAAATTATTTTTTTTTTTGAAGTTAGCAATTAAAAAATTATTTTATTTTATATTCTATATTCTACCAAATCAAAAAAAAAATCAGAGTATAAAAACTAAAAATATCAAATTTGAATTAAATGACTTAGATTAAGATCAACAAAAAATGTGTAAGGAGAAAATGAGTAGAGGATTGATTATTATTTTTTTTGAAGTTAGCAATTAAAAAATTATTTTATTTTATATTCTATATTCTACCAAATCAAAAAAAAAAAATCAGAGTATAAAAACTAAAAATATCAAATTTGAATTAAATGACTTAGATTAAGATCAACAAAAAATGTGTAAGGAGAAAATGAGTAGAGGATTGAATTCAACGTAAATATATATATATATATATATATATATATATGTGTGTGGTAGATTTCGTCTCTTTCTACCAATTCTCTCATTTCTCTCTTTTTACAAACCCTTTACATATTGCACACTTCAAAGGATCTAAATCCTCATCTTTCAATTCCATGTTTCTCTCTATCTTTTCAAAACCAACCAACACTTACTACGTTAGGAGTTCCAAATTATGATGAATTGCTTCTAATTTATTTACTTTATAAAAAAAATCAAATATATATTAAAATTTAATATTAATTTAATTATTTTTTATTGTCATATAAAAAATAAAATTATAATTTTATATTTTATAAAGAACTATATTTTATAACGAAAAAAAATTAAAAATTGACTTTTTTCATAACATAATCAAACAATTATGAGAGTCAAAAATAATTTTTGAAAATAATAAAGGTATTAAATATAATTAAACTATATCTCATGAGAAGTTGATGGTAATTTATTCTTATTTATAATGATGTGTGATATTACTATATAATTAACTTGTTTCACACGTACAAATCTTTTTACTGCTCTTTTTGAAATAAATTTAGATAGTTTGGATTTTAATTCTTTTTAATTTAGATATATTTTTTAAAAATAAAATATAAGATAAAGATAATTTTTTGGCCATGAAGAAATAATAATTGAGATTACAAAATAAAAAAATTTTAAAATTTAAATAATTCAAATCAGATTTAAACATCTCGCATTCGAAAAATTTCTCTGAAAACTTCGTGTGTGTTTTTAAAACATTTTTGATAATCTGACAGGACATGTAGGAGAAAAAATCTTTTGATACGACAACGCCATATGATTCCAACAAAAGTGTTTAAATTTTTTGTTTAAAAGAAAATTAACGCCCTTTACTGTTGCTGTGGGGGAACTCCAGCCGCACACGCGCCAGGATGCGGAATAGCGACGAGAGATTCTCGCCCTTAAAAAGAAGCAAATGCATTCCTCCTTCACTTTCCCTCACTTTCTCGCCTTCCAAACTCGCCCGCGATCTCACATCCATCTTCGGTCGAGATGTCAACCCAAATCATCGAACACATCGTCCTGTTCAAGGTCAAAGACGAGACCGAGCCTTCAAATGTCCCTGCGATGGTCAACCGAGTAAACTCCCTCGTCTCCCTCGATCAGGTTCTTCACATTGCTATGGGGCCAGTGCTTCGCATCCGATCCTCCTCTTTGACTTTCACTCACATGCTTCATAGCCGATACAAGTCCAAAGACGACCTCGACGCATACACGACGCATCCTACCCACGTGACCGTCGTCAAGGCAAACGCGCCTTTCTGCGAGGACACCATGGCTCTCGATTGGGTCGTCAACGACCTTCAGGGAGATCTGGTTCTGCCGCCGGGCTCGGCGGCGCGAGCCACCTTCTTGAAGTTGAAAGAAAATTTGGGCGATGAAGTTAAGAATGAGATTTTGGAGGTTCTCAGAGGAATTAAAGATAAATTCAGACAAATTAGTGAGTTCACTTGCGGGGAAAATTTCTCGCCTGGGAGAGCGAAGGGATTCTCGATTGCTTCACTTGCTGTTTTTCCAGGAGTCACCGAATTGGAAGCAGTGGATTCAAATGATGAGTTTGTGAATTACCAGAAGGATAAGATCGGAGAGCATGTGGAGAGCGTGATGGTGATTGATTACGTGGTGCCGTCCCCACAAGCGTAATCTGCGAGCATTTGACAAGGTTATGCTTTTAGTATTTTGATACTGTAGTATACCACTTTGTTGTACAATACTATAAGCTAGATTAATAAGCCTCCATTGCTCTGATATTAAGATGCAGTGTTGATCAATGTAAATTGAAACTACAGCTTCCGATTGTCATCATCCCTTAAAACTTCAGTATTCTTGTGTGCCATTATCAGTAGTTGCCTTGTGTTTGTGGTTTGCCTGTGAATTAATGAAGAGTTCCCCAATGTCTATCTATCTTCTTCACTTCTCTGTCTCGCTGTTTTGGTTCCTTGAATGGTTAATTAATCGTTGGGCTATTATTTCCATAACTCCAATTTACCGTGGTGATTAAAAATTTGGAAAAAAATATTTTTAAAAATTTTAAATTAAAAATATTTATATTGATGATCTTTATATTTATATTTTAAAAAGTTGAAAACAAACAATCTTAACTGAGAATTTTAAATTATAATTGTTTATATAATTTAAAATTTTAATTCTTAAATCTTTCAAAATAATATTAAATTTTAAATTCTTTCCTCATAAATTTCAATTATTACTTTTCCTACAAAAGTTTTGGTAGCAAGGTCTTATCAAGTGTTGCCCCTTGGGGCTATCCAGTCATTTCTCTCCTCCCTTTATTGAAGTTATGTTTTTTTTTTTTTCCCCTCCTTTTTAGAAAGGAGGGGCTATAAAAATTTAAAGAGAAGAAGAGTTGGGATACGAAGCCAAACTTATATATATATATATATTAGGATCTTTTCACGTTATATTAAAAAAGTGCCACTTTAATCATGCACTTTGTAACTAATTTTTCTAGTAATATGGATAGCTAGTATATAGGTATAATTATACATTTTGAAGTCTCAATAAATGTGAAGTTATTTGTAAATAAAAAAAATATGGATTTAAAATTATGGAGTAAATTTTATTAATTTTCTTTATGGTTTTGAAAAATTACAACTAATATTTTTTTATTTAAAAACATTATTTAATTCTTTAACATTTCATATATTCTTAAAAATTTTCTCTCTATTAAATTTTCCTTTGTTGATTATTATTATTATTAGCTTATGTTTTTACTTAATTTAGACGTTTGATTACTTTTCCCTTCAGGAAAAGTTACTTTAATACATCCTTGTTCCGATACAAAGGGTGAAAACTTTTCCAAAATTTTTTATTTAAATTGCGCCGCTGGTCTTTACGACATATGTGATTTAGTGTGCATAGTAAGAGTAGGCCTAATCTAATTTGTCGTAAACTTTGCACCAGCGAATATCTCTTTAGACCCAAAAACAAAGTGTGGAAATTCCTTTGTGGTTTATATCTCGCTATTGATTGGGTATCTGGCATTTATTCAAGGCCATGTATATTAATGCAATATAAATTAAAACAGGTTATGTTGGAAAATGCACCGTTCTGGAATAATTTTTATTCAAAATGAAGAAATTAAATAAATATATTCATTCAACTTGTCATTTGCATTTTTTTTATTTTTAAAATCATCCTAACATTTGTTGTCTAATATTTTTTTAATTTGTCCTATTTTTACTTCTTTATCATCATCATCAAACTCACAAAAAAAATTTTATTGTAACCAAATTATCATTAGATTATATATATATATAATTTATAGAAAGTTAGTCAAAATAAGATAAAATATAATGGGATCTATGAAATATATCTCTTTTCATGTTATACATTTTACTATGCTTGTTATAGTGTGCAACTTTTTTATTTTAATATTATAAAAAAATTATTACATCAAATGTTATGTCAAACATAATAATACCATAAAATAAATTAAAAAAGTAATATTCAAGAGTATTTTAACATGTTATGTAAAATAAAAATAAAAAAAAGTCCTAACTTCATTGAGGTCAATATTGCTTGAAAAGCTAACAGGCTAGTGTGTGTGTGTGGAAAGTTTAAATTGTAAAGAGAGAAAATAAATAAAAAGAGAGTGTGAGAAAGAGAGTCAATGAGAGAGTGAAAGAGACAAAAGCGGGTTTTAAAGCATTGATACATCAGAGAAAATTGAATGCAAAATAAATAACACTTGTCACTTAAGAGCAACTATGTTACAACGAGGCGTGTTCTTGGCTTAGTCCAATTTGGCCCACTAGGCATGGTCTAGTCTTGTTAGACAGGTTAACACAAAAATTGGGCCTAGCCATAAAGCCTTGAACTTAAACAGGGTTCGATCTTGGGCCAAGGTAAATATCCAACTCAACTTGGCTCAATCCTATTCATTTATGTATTATTCAAAAGGAATCTTCTTTTTTCGGTTGAATATGGGCTATCCTTATTGTTCAATATGAACCAACCTTTTTTCTTTGATTAAAATTCTATCTTCACAATTATTAAAAGGAAAAAAGAAAAAAGAATCTAGCCTAACCCGATCTAGTGACAAACTGGGGCAATCCCATGTTAGGCCAAGTTTTGAACCAAAAAAATAGGTCTAATGATAAACCCGAACTAGCTTTGAGTTAAGCAATTTGATTAAGTAACAAATTTGAGATTTTATTCAGTTCTAATTATAGCACTCCCAAATTGATTAAGTGTTTTCAAGTTACACAACTTATTTACTAAAAAAAACTCAAAAAGAAAAAAGAAATCTATTTTAGCATCCTTATCCTCATATCTAAAATAATATTTGCAATTCAAAAAAAAATTAAGTCTTGCAGTCAATTATGCTAAAAGGAATTAAACAACATATCAGTAAGCACTATTAGGCACAGCTTCAATTTGTGGACCATGAAGGAAGAAAATAGTGGGTATATTCAGGAAAGAGGTAATAGAACAATGTTTATCCAAAAAAATCCAAGTTCTTTTGGGGCTAGATGTTAAATCATTTTAAAATATATGTTAAAGCAATATTTTATTATTATAAAAAAATCTTTAAAATAATGTTACAACTAAAATTTCAACTCTTTTTGTCTTTTCTCCCATGTTATCAAACCCAAATTGACTACTTATTTAGAAAAAAAAAAAAGAAAGAAAAGCTTAAAGTGAATATTATTAATTAGTGTATAGATGGTTTGAAATTTTTTTAAAAAATATTATATAATTATTTTTATTTTATTTTTTTATAATTAAATTTAAATTAAGACCTATTAATTGAGAATAAAATGATGTTTATATAATTTTTAAATTACCTTTGTTATGCTAGAAATTTATTAAAGGCATTTCTAAGAAGTAATCAATTATCAATTGTCTAAGGTCTTTACTAGACCTAATTGTTGACCCTAAAAATTAGATATATTAGATATAAGCATATAAAAAAACTTGATAGAAAATAAGTTCGTTTTAAAAAAGTTTGAATATAAAATGGATTAGGTTTAGGTATTTTTTAAGTCCAACCTAAGCCTAAGTTTGGTCTGTACTATAAACAACTTTTTTTAAAAAAATATTATTAATTAATTACATTATCTTATCAGATTTTTACTTTACCATAAATGAAGATTTTGCTAATGTTAGAAAATATATAGGTTGGAGAACAACATCATTAATTAGTGTCTCCTAAGAATTACTTGACACAAGCTAAATGCTTGATTAGAATTTGTGGGAGTATAGGAGAACCAAATCCAAGTCTGAACTTTAAAGGCACGTGCTTATATTGTTTAAGGGTGCAGAGAGTTTTTAGTGTCATTAGTAAGGAAAAAGGAGAAGTTTTTTTTTTTTTTACCTTAAATTAATGTTTGAGTTTAGAAAATTGTGTGTATAGTACAATTTTGTTGCTGGAAAAGTTAGATTTTCTATTAAACAAGAGGAATTAAGCACGAGTGTATCAAAATATCTAACTTAAGGGAAGTGTTTATTTTATTAATTGGCTTTATACTTGATACATATAATAAACTCATTGCTCTAGATTGGACAAAGGTGAAAAAGGTTAAGTATCAAGAGAATCATAATACAGTCAAGTTGAAAAAAAGGATTCAATGTATAAAACAATTAAGTAAGTAAGTAAGTATAGGGGAACCATCCAAAGGAATTCACTTGGGGGTATCTTAATTTTCTTTTCATTTGGTGAGCTAGGTTGGGCTAGTTTGTTTTTAATTGGGTTAGGCTTGGGCCTGAAAATATGAGAAAAGAATTAGGTTGGGCTTAACCCATGCTTAATTTTATTATCATGTTTTTTTTAGAGACCTAACCCATGATTAGGTATAGTTTTTACTTCTTCAACTTATTACGAGGTCTAACAAATTTTATTTAACATTCGATCTTGTTTCTCTCATCATTGCTTTATAACTCTTTTCTCTCTCTTTAGCTCTCTTTTACATGTTCAACTTTTTGAGTCTAAATCTTTTAAATTTTGGTTTGTAATTTTATTTTATAAAATTAAAGAGAGATAGACATAGGATATAAGGTTCACACTTTGTTATATTTTTCAATATGTGGCCTTAACCTCTTTATCTATCTTTTTCTAGCTTTATAGGAAATTTTACAAAGAAAACTTCAAAGAATCTATTTTGCAGTTTTTCAAGCAATCTTCACCCCAATTATGTTGAGACAACTTTTTTCTAACATAGTGTTTAGGTGTAATACTTTTTCTAACATAGCACCCAAGGTAATCATTTCTTTATAGTATTAAAACATAAAAGCCATAGTATGTTGTTAATATTCTTTTTTTTTTTTTTATCCATGAAGGAACATTCTATATTTCAAAAATATTTGCCTTTTTGATAATAAAAAGTACATACTACATTTATATCATATTATGTATTACTTAAATCATTTTCATATAATATGTGTGTATATATAATTAAGTTATTGTACATTTTTTTAAACATATTATGTATTATAACCTATAGTCTTAAACCCTTAGATTTCTTTTTTCTTCGACCAAGAAAAAGAGGTTTTTTTTTTCTTTTGGCCAATAGAAATTCATTTAAAACAACAAGAATACAAAAGAAGAACTAAGGAGCTAAGTTATAGTTGATTAACTTAGCCAACCCCTTATATACAAGAATTCAAATCCCTAGAAATAGCTGATAAAAAGGGGATGGAGGAACCTAATCTCATCCTAATAGGCATATCCTCCTATGAGATTGCTTAGCAAGCTAATTAGTGGCTTGATTAATAGATCTAGGCACCTAGGAAAAGAAGCAAGAACAAAAGTAGAATTAGAATTAACAAAAGCAAGAACAAAAGTTCTTACTAAGATGGATAAAATATTTCACTATTTATAAACTCTTACAATTTAGGCAAGTAGAATTAGAATTAACAAAAGCAAGTAGCTATTTACAATCAAATTCTAATTCAACTTGTTTCAAATCCAAATCTAAAGCCATTTGAATCCCTTTTAATAAAGCAAGGGCTTTAGCCATAAATGAGGTAGCAAGAACACATAAAGCAACAATAAATTCCATTAATTCACCATGGCTATCTCTGATAATAACACTAGTGCCAACCTTTGATGTATTGATTATATGGCTACTATCAACATTTATTTTAAAGTATTGCCTCAATGGAGGCCTCCAACATATATGTATGGGATTAATAGAGTTAACAAGCAAAATATCATCAAATATTACTTCTTTCTGATTGTGAGCTAGTAACAATAGTGGCTATCCCCAATGAAGTATAAGTCTAAGTCCTGCTAGATTAAGTATTAGTGTAAATAGTTATTCTAGTTATTCGAATCCCAATTGTTGCATTCCTATCTCAATGCCATCCTTGCCCTTGTAGAGTAGTCCTCTAGAAAAGTCTTTGTAGTTAGTCCATTGTAGAAATATCATTACCTCGCAATCAGGCCAAATTTATAAAGTGCCATTAAACCATGATGCAAGGTAATTGTAGTATTAAAAGGAGTATTGTCAAAGACCCACACAAATTTAACTTTCTAATCAAACCAACAATATAGCAAATTTTGCTTTTTCAAAGTTTCTTAATCCTAATCTGAACAACATATCAAACAACCACACTTCAATTATAGAAATTCTATATTAATCAATTTTAAGGGTAAAAGGGCAAGAAAACCAAACATTTTGGACCTTATCACAAAATAAAAGGAGATGCTCTATAGACTCAACCCTATCAACACAACGTTGACAAATATGAGAAGTACTGCAGTATTGCTTCCAAAGGTTAGCTTTAATTGGTAGTGAAGCTAGAAAAATTTTCCATAAGAATTGCTTCACCTTTGGAGGAACTTTTAGCTTCCATATGGTTTTCCATTACTCAAGGGATTTGAAAGGATGATCCTGGCAAAGATGTCTCCACCCTATTAGTAATAGACACAGCAAAATGATAGCCCTTTTTAATAGAATAACATCCATCCTAGATTAATTCCACACCAATATGGCATTATGAATGATATAACCCTTTTACTTATTTTATATTTCAATTACATTATGCATGGCAAAAGCTAACATTTTAATATAACTTGTATCATAATAGTAAAGAGATTATACATATATACATACATACATACTCATAGCCATATTTGATGTTCTTTACTGTTATATTTAATTCGTAATATTACACCAGGTCTCCTTATAGGTCACTTGTTATATAGTTTATATAGACTAGCTTTAAAGTCAAAGCATTATTTAGATATAAAGCTAATGTTTATATAAACACATAAAATCAAAAAAGGCTTTATGAGTCAATTATGCTACTAAAGTATGACATCTATTCCTACACAACTATCTCAAGTTAGAAGGGTCGAAGGAGGAAGTGCTTGCTGAACAGTGTTAGAAACAGTCATCGTTTTTGGCTTCATATTTATCATAACTTAGTTATCAGCGTTTTTATTATCTGAACACATTACACAAAATGGTGCAAATTCAAAAATTCTTAGTAAGACATGACAACATTTTAAAAACAAGTAATAATCCAGTTGTCTTACATGTAGAAAACATTTTTTAGATTCATCTCTTGTCTATATGAGAATATCATCTTAAGTAGAATATTCAACAATTCAGACATCAATTCATAAACATATGTAAGGTAACATGGTTAACAATATAATCATAGAATAATATCCTATATAAGTCATACAGTTCATGTGCAAGACAATAATCTGCAAAGATTGTACAACTTATAATAGTTTGTAACTTATATGCAATGACAAAGTCATCAGACAAATCCTTTTAAGGGAATGTAGTTAATCACATCTAAAATATAAAAAAAGTTATATCAAGCATCTTATACTACTTGATATAGACCTAGGTTTTCAAATACAAGGGTATCATCTCTTGCATCCCATACTACTTAATATGAAACTTAGGTTTTCAATAATTTTAAAACTAAATAACCACCATCCATATCCCAACAAATCATGAAATCTATTAGTACGATTAGTCAAATAATACAATTGTAGACTACGACATCTCTTAGTAGTGGATCCACTTATTACAATTAACTAAAATCCATGAGGGATTTTTTCCCTCTAGGATCATCCTTTAAAACTTGATGCTAATAGTAGAAGATCTTTTTCCCTTAATTACATATTGATTTCATTCATATCATTGTAAATCTCACTTTTATTTCTTGCATATCAAAATTTAAAGTAAAGCCATTTGCATATTGGATTCTTAAGAGTTTTATGTAGTATATATTGGTCACATTTAAAGTTGTATGTAATCATCATTAAATAAATATATTAAGCAAAACATTGTAATAAATAACAATTCTCATTTTTTTACCTAAGAATTTTAACTTAAGGAATAGCTTAAAATCACTAATTTCAAGTTCAAAGAAGTTCCATAACCAATAAGTATACATAAGGGCAAAATTAATAGCTCAAAACATGAAAATAAATAAAAATGCTAAAATTGCATGGCCCTGTGCACTATTACATCTCAAAGGGGTGTGTGAATCTCTAAAAGGTAAGTCGTGCTACACCACGTGGCCTTCTTATGTGTTTTTTGGGTTTTAGGCATGGTTCATGTTCTATGGCATGGAATGGCTATGTCTAGACATTTTATTTTGTTTCATTCACTATAAAGTATGGGTTTTCAAGTTTCTAACTATTGAAAAATTAATTGATTTATATATTAGCATTAATTAATTATTAGGCTAATTAATATATTATATTTTAATGATATCAAATAATTAATTTAATAATTATCACTATGCAAATGAATTGGGTTTTGCATCTTATGGATAGCCTGTAATAGGTGGGTTATCCATAAGTCCATTTAGAGAAAAGAAACTTAACTTATAGCTCACACAGAGCAAGTAACCCTATTTAACACTAGTTAGGGTTAAGTTTTGTTAAGATCAAATTGTGACCTACTCTTTACACTCTATTAGGTATTGTCAATTGTACCCTATCATTTATCTTCTACTTACTACAATTTATTTCATTGATTTCTAGCCTCATCATGAATTTGAGTGCTTTGTCTAGCATGATATGACCATATCTCTTATTCTTTTTAGCAATCAGTATCAGAGCCTATACTATTTAATGTGATTTAATTTCTTGCTTTTGATTCGTCCATTGAATTTGTGAATTAGTCTAGGACTTAGTTGTCTTTATCACAAGTTATAATATGTGTTTATTTGCTTTGTGTTGCAACTATACACTAAGAAAAATTTCAAATTGAGTTTTGAATTTGGAACTCGAATTTGGTTGTAGCATTTTTTGTAAAATTTTAGTTAAAATTCTATATGGGTATTGTTATTCATATGTTTATTATGCTATTAATTGTCTCTGATCACGTTAGAAACCTATATATGAGGTTGATCAAAGAGGAAGAAAATTTTTTCAAATCTAATTTTTGGAGTTTATTGTTTCTTGATATTTTGCATATTCTTTTCAAATTCTTCTTGCCTATTTGTTGTAAATAATTTATAGGTATTTTGTTGCTTTTGAATCACTTGAAAATAGCGGCCTTGAAGCTTCGTAGCATTCTTCAATGGTGGAAAATCACCATTTCTATGCCTTGTGAAAGGTTTTAAAAGAAAATGTATTTTTGTATCTTGTGTGATGCCCACATGCACCTAGTGGTGTGTGGGGTGCATGGAATAGATATATTATAATGTTGTAACACTTACTTCAGTAATCCTTCCTTCCACACATACGTTTATTAGCACACATGTATTAAATGTTTCTTTTGTAATGCAACATTAAAGGAGTAGTCACATTATAGGCATATTTTATGTGGGAGCATATCCATCAACTCACATTCATTCAACATATAATATAATATTGCTTTTATTATATTATATCAAGCTAAATATATAAAGTGCAAATACCCAAGCCATGAGCCAAAAATTATAATGGTTATATTGTAATCTCACTTGACCCTATAAATGTTTAAATGAAAATAAATTATTTTATTCATGGTTAGTGCGACTACTTTTTTCCTTTTGGTTGGAATATTGTTAAACTGTGTTCTCTTCAAATTTTGGGCTAAAACATTTTTATGCATAATCTACATGCATTTTTGTATAATATATTTTTTACACTATTTTATAATAGTGCAATTTGGTATGTAAACTAATTTTGATAATTTATGCACTTTTATGTCCTTATTGAAATTGAATTTTATGCCTAATTTTGTATGGAAATTTGGCACTTTATGATTATGCGCTTCTATATCATAGGTTCGATCACAAGAGTGTCTTAGTAAACTTAATTAATAGTACTTTTGACATGGTTTATCTTTACCATAATTATGTATATCATATTATTTGCTTGGCATGCTCACACTCTTGTTACACTATTATTATGAGTTATCGTTGGTATTAATTATTATTGAGCATGTATAAATGATTTTGCTTGTTGTAATAATTCACTTTAGCTATTGATATCTTGTAGTTGTGTGTTCACCTATCATGAAACCAATTACAAAGGTGTTTTGGTTAATTTAATCATAGAAAATTATTCTTTGGGTAAATTTTTACATTTTCTATATGATACCTCCTAAATGGGAAATTTTTTTGGTGGAGATAAAAACAATTATGACCAATTTTATACTCTTGAATGATTTTAGCAATGAAAGCAAATGTTGTCTTTATAATAAACGACTCACATAAATGCTCAAATCTTTATATATATATATATATATATATATTGCCACATGGAAGAAAGATATTATAGAATTGACATGTAGCATTAACATTTATAATGTCCAATGAAATTAAATTGTGAAATTTTGTGACAGACACTATAGCCATTTATGACAAAAATATATTCTTGTTTAATAAATCATATAAATTGTATTTTACTTTAAGTAATGAATATTTATTTATTTATGTTTAACTTTGTTAATTGGATTATATGAGATATATTATATCAGTAATGGATATGTTCTATCGGTGTGACATTATTTAGTATAATTTTGATAATATATGATTTGTGATAAATGAAAAATTTTATAAATATCAAAGACTGATTGTGTGAGAATTTTGTATCAAAGATATTTTTCAATATTATCAACCTATTTTGTTGATACTATGGTACATTTTATTTGATGTCTTAATATTTCTTGTACCCTGTCGGTATAGAAGTATAAGACATATTAGTTTTTTGTGATCCAAGACCTTTAGGCCATATCATTTTAAACAATAATTTTTTATTTGTAATTGCATTAGTTGGATCTTTAAGGGAAATCTTGTTTATGATTATGTTATACATATAATTCATATTTTCCTGTGTTGTTGCTATTCTAGCTATTATGTCCATATAATTATTTTCTATGATAACTTTGAATGGGACCTGTGGTAAGGACTTATAAGAATAATGAGGTGTCTTAATATGATAAATAATTTTCACTGCCTTAATATATTCCTTTGGTTTAGTGAAATGATTTTTTTTTTTCAAACCAAAGGCAAGTGGGAGCAAATTCTATTTGTGTGAAATGGGATCCTCTGGTGTCCTGTCAATTTTAAACATATAGATCCATTATGATAGAACTTGCCATGTTCTTTGCTTGTCTTATAAACCCTTCATTTGGTAGGATTTTATGTGAATAGAGATTTTACTTTCACTTTTATGCTGATGTGTCACTTCTTAAAAAGAGGATAAAGACTTAACAATTTTTTTATATCCTTAATAATTAATAAAGTAAGTCCCATTTCTTCTATTGCATTAGTAATCCAAGAATTTATAAAGTTAATAATTGATTGTAAAGTCATTAGCTGTAAGTGGGTTTTTAAGACCTACAATGGTGTTACAAGAAAAACTATAAGATTTAAAGTCAAATTGATTGCAATGGTTATAATTAGAGAGAAAGATTTGGATATATGTGACTTCTTACTAGTGTTTATTAAAAACATTCTTAGAAAGATTATGGCATTACTTGGATTTCACTTTAGGACCTTACCATATAGATGTTTAGATTACTTTTTTTTTTTTGTTTTGGTTGAAGTTTGTCTATGAATGTATGCATGATTCAACAGATGGTTTTGTGGAATCATAAAAAAAGCATTCAGTGTGTAAATTAAATGATCCATCTATAGGCTGAAATAAGCTTCTAAGCATTATTATTTGAAGTATGACGAGATTATAGCCTCTCTTAATTTTGATGTAAGCACTTTTCAGATCAATGTATTTTTAAGAGATTATATATACTTCTTTTTTGATTCATGTAGTGTGTGTTAATGACATACTTTTAGGCTATTTTATTGTCACTTTTGAAATGAAAATTTTGTTCAGACCTTTTATATTATTGAAATACAAACCCATTAAGATAAGTCTTGTGATACTTGGAGTTTGACTTAAAGAACTTTGGTTGTTTAAGTGTTTAAGAAACTCAATTTGTACTCTTATTCCTTTTATGGTACACCTATTAAGATAGGTGAGAGGCATTTAAATATTAGGGTCATTAATATTACATAGAAAGGATTGAAACAAAAAATATTCCATTTTTGCTTTTGCTATTAACAGCTTCATGTTTGCTCAAATGTATACTTGTTTGAACATGACTTTTGTTAATAATATATTTAGTAGATACTTGAGTGATTTTTTTAGGATTTTTTGAAAAGTTACTTAGAAAAGGTACTTGAAAATGACTTAAAATGTATACGATTTATTTGTAATCATTGGCTTAATTAGATTCAGATTATACAATTTATGTAGATGACTTGAAATATACTTCTATGTATATCTTATGATATTTTGAATGAGTTGTTTTGTGAGAATTGTTATGTAGATACTAATAGTTACCTCAGCCTCCATATACATTTTACGATGTTTAAAGGAGCTGTTTTGTTGAATGGTGCTAAATGGACTGTAGAATATATCGCTTGTTGTAAGGCCATTTTTAGGCTATATGGTTAACAAAATTAATTTCTATTATGTATATTATTGAATGTATATCTTTGGATGTTGACCATTTGGTTGTGACAATGATCTTGTTATATACTTCTCTTAAAATTACAGAAATTCTAATTGTACTAAATTTTTAATATTAAGTTTCTATTTCATTAGAAAGAAAATTTGTGAATCATACTCAAATTATATAATTTTTATGAATAATACTAAAAAAGCCTTCCTCCCCTTTTCTTCCTCCTCATTCTCTTGCCTCCCTTCGTTCTCTCTTATGCTCTCTCTCTCTCTCTCTCTCTCTCTCTCTCTCTCTCTCAAAGCAATTGAGTTTTAAGAAGTTTGTGAAAGGGTGGTGTTGGGAAGCAAAGTAGCAGAAGTTCAAAATATGTTAAAGGTGTGCCAATCTTAAAGGAAAAAGGAAGAAAGAAGGCTTTTATAGAGAAAATGAGGCTACTCTTTCTCTTTTTCTTCTAGACGTGTCACCTGAGAGAAAAGGAAAAAAATCTTCTTTTTTTATAGATATTGTTCATATTCCTTTATACATTTCAATGCATGATTTTTGCATATAGAGGAAAATTTAGACAAAGTGATAGTTATAAAAATTGTTTGTCTAATTGTAACAATTGATTTAAGCTAATCTGATCATCAATAATCTATCAAATTTATTTAGCTAAAATCATTGTTTTTACCTGAAAAAAAATTATTTTGTCTTAGCTACTATTGTATTTTGGCTCTAACTAAAATTATGCTTTTGAATTCTAAACTTTTGTTAATTATATTTTGACCCTTAAATTCATCTAAGTATTTTTATTTCTCAAATAATTTTTTTTATATTTTTAGGACTTCAATGACTCTAGAACTCTTTAAAAAATTTCATTCCTTTTCTTAATTTATTATTATTTAACAAAGTAATTTTACTTCTAAATAAATTCTGAAAACTTGTAAAATTCTATTTAAATACTTATTGAATTTAAAAAATTCTGATTTTTTTCCAAAATTTATAAATTCCTAAATTCACCTATTAGAGTATTATTTTCTTAATTCAAAGGTTCTTAATCTAGTTAATTTGATTTAATTAATCTAATAAAAAATAAAAATTCCATTTTAAAGATGATGTTGCCAAGGATACAACAGGATTTGAATTTGTTTAATTGCCTGCAGTTTAATGCAGATAAGTCCCATTCTCCATGGTAAATAAACTTAGCCATAATACAATCCATTAAAGGTTCATAAAGAGGCAAAGGGGGTAATTTAAAGCCCTACGAAGTAGGAAACCAAAGGTCTTCACACAAGTTAATTTTTAAGCCATTACCAACAAAGCAACATGAGCTAGTAGACAACAAATCCCTTCCATCCCTTTTTACTTGTTAAGAAGTTTGAGTTTGGAAAATAAATCCCTTTAAGGATTTTGACCATAGCTTATTAGGACAAGTGATGATATGCCAAGTCTGCTTTGCTAAAAGAGCTCGTTTAAAAGATGAAAAATCTTTGAAGCCTATTCCTCATTGACTTTTTTGCCATTGCTAAATTCCTTTAAACTTGCTAATGGATTCGAATTTCCTCCTTTCTTTGTCCTCACTAAAACATAGCTAGTATGCTGTCAAGCTTGTGGCAACTTTTTTTTAGGGAATTTATAGCAAGACATGGGATAAGTAAGGATAACATTTGCTATTGATTTGATGAGGGCTTTCAAACCAACTTGAGAGTGCATACCCTATTTCAATCCTTGCACTTTACTAAGTATTTTATCAAAATCAAAAGCTAATACCTCCGCTTTAGATCTACTCTAAGGGACTGGTAGACCCAAATATTTACTAGGAGACTTTGCCATATTAATACTAAAAAAAAGCATATATCACCCTTAATTGTACTAGTGTATTTTTGGAAAAGAAGATTAGGATTTATCAAAATTAACTATCTAGCTAGAAACATCACAATAGTCGTCTAGCATCTCTTTCCTAACTCTGGCATTCTTTGCAAAAGCTTTTAGAAAGAAGTAAAATACTTTTGTCTTCCTATAATTTATTGATTTTATACATACCTCTCCTTTTTTTTTTTAAAGCAAACCCCTTGTATGTTTTAACACCTACAAAATACTTCTATCAAAATTTTAAAATAAGTTCACATAACACTAATTTTTTTGAATAACATAATTAAAGATGACCAATTAAACTTAATTACGTATATAAAAATTGAAAAAAATTCTCAAATGAAGATTTTATATTTTTAATTTCATATAAGTGCAATATTTCATTTAACTTTTCATAACTATAATTTAGTATAGAATATTAACATTATTTTTATATAAGACTGCATATTATAATTAAAGAAAATATTAAACTTAAGTAACAATCTAAGAAAAACTTCACTTAAAAATATTTTAAATTTTTTCTATACATAATACATAGTTGACAAGAGTAACCCATGCCTCCATGGTTTTAGTGGATTTTTTTTTTTAAATTTAGATGTTATGTGTATTGTATTTTAAAAATATTAAAAAATATTTGTACATATTCTAAAAAGAGGAGAAATATGTGTTAGTACTGTTAGATAAAAAAAATTTTGAGGAGTGTTGAAATTTTCCAAGTGAAAAAAATTGTGTTAGGTTTTAAAACTAAATGGATAACGTACAAGATGAAGGAAATTAAAGTGGAGGCGAGTAAAAAATTGCGTTGAGTTTTAAAACTGAAAAGGAAGTGGGAAGTTTAAATCTCCCATATCTTTAACGAGACAAATAGATGCATTGACTCCCCGACAAATCATAGCTTGAATTTGCTTTTGCATCCGCGTATTTGGGAGGGTATTCTCCTTTTTTTTTTTTAAATTTAATTTTTAGATTTGATGTAATGTAATGGAGTTTTTACTACTCCGTTGATTTTTAGTTTGTCCTTTTGTTTCCGTGCCTACCGCCCTGTTGAATTATCAAAAAACAACCCAAAAAAAAAAGTGGAGTATTTCACCACGAATCATGATTTTATACTGTGATTACAAAATTATTATTAAAAAATTATATATTTATTATTTTTTGATTTGACAATCTACCACTTCTTAAAAAGCTATTTCCGTAGTCAACTTGTCCCTGACGACGAAATAACAATTTTTGGATCAAAGGATGCAAATTACAATCCATTCCCTCCTCCACTTTCCCTCACTTTCTCGACTTCCAAACACCTCCGCCGCCTAAAATCCCCGATTACATCCGTCTTCCATCGGGATGTCAACCCAAATCATCGAGCATGTTGTCCTGTTCAAGGTAAAAAACGAGACCGAACCTTCAAATGCCAGCGCGATGGTCGACAGAATGAATTCCCTCGTCTCCCTCGATCAGGTTATTCACCTTGCTGCGGGTCCAGTGCTTCGCATCCGATCCTCCTCTTTGATTTTCACTCATATGTTCCATGTGCGCTACAAGTCCGAAGAAGACTTCGACGCCTATAAGACGCATCCTAACCACGTGGCCGTCGTCGAGGCAAACGCGCCCATCTGCGATGACGCGATGGCTCTCGATTGGGTCACCGACGACCTTCAGGGGGATCTGGTTCTGCCGCCGGGCTCGGCGGTGCGAGCCACCTTCTTGAAGTTGAAGGAAAGTTTGGGCGATGAAGTTAAGAATGAGATTTTGGAGGTTCTTAGAGGAATTAGAGATAAATTCGGACAAATTAGTCAGTTCACTTGCGGGGAAAATTTCTCGCCGGAAAGGGCGGAAGGATTCTCGATTGGTTCACTTGCAGTTTTTCCAGGAGTCAGCGAGTTGGAGTCAGCGGATTCAAATGATGAATTTGTGAAGTATCAGAAGGATATGATCGGAGAGCATCTGGAGAGCGTGATGGTGGTTGATTACGTGGTGCCGTCACCCTAACAAGCCTAGTCTGCTAGCATTTGATGAGGTTATGCTTTTAATATTTTGATGCCGTAGTATCCCACTTTATTGTACAATATTATAAGCTAGATTAATAAACTTCCATTGCTCAGTTATTAAGATGCAGTTGCGGTATGGATCAATGTAAATTGAAACTACAGCTTCCGGTTGATTTCATCTTACACTGTTGTGCTTGGATGGATGAAAATTGATGGAATAGAATAGAAAATAAAATAATAATTTTTTCTTCGTTTAAAAGCTTTTACAGGAAGGGATCCATTCTCTCTCTTATGATACTAATTTTGTATCCATACTAAGTTGGGAGATGAATTGAGGAAACACCAAATATTAATTATGAATAAATTATTTTTGTTCTTAAAGTCTTTCATCTAATTTATTATAATTCTTTATTCTAAGTCCAAATTCTCACTCCAAATGTATTGAACACGTTGGCTTTTGAAGTGAAAAAGGACCTTCTAAAATTTTAAAAAACAAGATAAACTACTAGAGCATTAAAAAATCCTAGATCTAAGATAGAAAAGAAAAAGAATACACCATAAGAAGTAAGAACTAACCTAGAACAAACAATTGTTGAGGCTACAATTAGAACCCCTTTTGAGGACAAAGGGGTTTGGATTCCAATTCAAACTATATCTTAACCATTTTAAAAACTCTGATGCTTTTTTCCAAATGTCTTTCTCTAGAAGTCTTAACATTTTTACCTCAACATACAAATAAAGTCACTGTTTGCAGCTTCTTGAAAAATTTTCAGAATTAGAAAAAAAAAGAAAGACCGAACAAGTTCAAAAGAAAAAAAAAAACAAAGATAAGCAAATCAAAACTTAAAAAACCGAGGTGACAATTGCTATACGGTTGGAGTTCTAAAACCCTGAGTCGGAAGAGAAGAAGAGACAGATTTAGAGAAGATATGATGTAGCTTGAAATTTAACATTTTTTTTTGGTCCTAAAAAGTTGAGTTTCTATAAAACATTGTTAAGCAAAAAATAATAACTAATGTTTAATTCAAAATTGCACTTGCAAGTAAGCTGGGTTCAGAAATGGATTGGGCCTCGTTGTGACTATTGTCACCCTCTTATTGGGTCATTCAACCCAAGTTGCATTGGCCCAAGAAAAAAATGCAAGTGGCAGGGATATGAATCTTGTGTCTTTTTCCGCAAATAATATAACACAAACATCACTGACAAGGCACCAACGAGTTTCGTTGCTCTCATTCTATACCGAGAACTGAAAACCATACTCATCCTTCTTGGGCTTGCGATGCTGCTTCTGAAAACCCAGCCTTCCTTTTCTTGTCCGTTTTCTCTCGCTTTCTCGCCTTCCAAACACCTCCGTCGTCTTACTCCTCCTCCTTCATTTAAACCCTATTCTCATTCCTCGCCGTCGTCCGGATCTTCGATCAAGATGTCGTCGGCTCAAACCATTGAGCATATCGTTTTGTTCAAGGTCAAGGACGATACTGACTCGTCAAAGGTCAATGCCATGGTCAGCGGACTCAGTTCTCTTGTTTCCCTCGACCAGGTCCTCCATCTCAGTGTGGGGCCACTGCTACGCAACCGATCCTCCGCCTTCAATTTCACTCACATGCTGCATAGTCGCTACAACTCCAAAGATGACCTCAACGCCTATTCGGCACATCCGAGCCACGTTAGCGTTGTCAAAGGATCAGTGCTTCCCATCTGCGATGACATCATGGCAGTTGATTGGGTCGCCCACAACCTGCAGGGCGATTTGATTCCCCCATCAGGCTCCGCAATACGCGTGAGCTTCCTGAAGCTGAAGGAAAATTTGGGCGATGAAGTCAAGAACAAGGTTTTGGGGGTTATTAGTGGAATTAAAGACAATTTCAGACAAATTAGGCAGCTCAGTTGCGGGGAAAATTTCTCTCCAGCGAGAGCCAAAGGGTTCTCGCTTGCGTCGCTTGCAGTTTTTCCCGGAGCTGGCGATTTGGAGGCAGTGGATTCAAATGAGGACTTGGTGAACCATCAAAAGGGTAAGGTTAGGGAGCATCTGGAGAGTGTGGTGGTTGTTGATTATGTGGTGCCGTCACCACAAGCTCGGCCTGCGAGCCTTTGATGAGGTTATGTTATATGATGTCATTTTACTTTGTTATACGTCTGACGTTTTTAGCTAATTGAGTAAGCCTTCAGTGTTCAATTATTATACAGTGTGGAACAGTATGAACTGAAACTACAGCTCTCAAGTGTTGTCTTCCCTTGGACCTTCAATTTTCTACATTTCTGTTTACCTTTTCTAAATTGGATGTATACCCTTACCACAAACTCATTGAGCTATTTGCGCGCTATGTGCATCACTTCTATCTGGGAACCAGATTAGAATAAACCAGAAAAAAATGGGTGGGTGGGGAGTGAACATTTTCAGGCATTGTTCAAATAATCTGCTACAACAGTGCAGATAATTGATGATATTCTGATGGGCTGTTTTGCACCCTACTTGTTCTATTGTATTAGATGGTTCTTTACTAGTTTAATTTTGTCTGGTTATTCAATAT
Source organism: Erythrophleum ivorense (assembly GCA_026724425.1). Classification (NCBI taxonomy): domain Eukaryota; kingdom Viridiplantae; phylum Streptophyta; class Magnoliopsida; order Fabales; family Fabaceae; genus Erythrophleum; species Erythrophleum ivorense. The sequence continues at coordinate 45,550,727 of JAIUCV010000005.1, forward strand.
GTTCTTCTCTTGGCTATATTTTCAGTTACTAGTAGTTTTAACCCAAAGTTGCAATGGCCTATAGGGTTATATGGTTCTTACATTAGCAATTTAGAATGAAGGGGCTAACTTTGTGAGACATGGAAAATGTTTATTATTATTATTTTTAATTTTTAATTTTTTCCCGATTCGGGTGCTATTAGCTTATGAACGATGCTCACAGATGATGCAAAAGGTAATTGGCTTAGCCGATTTCCTCTCCCTCAATATTTTGTACTTCAGTACTATATACCATTTTTTATACAATCATGGGACAGGGGAAGCCCTCCTTTTAAGTAATTCTTTCCTTCTGTAATTTATTGACAATGGTTTCCTGAGTTTTAAAATGGAAACATGCACAATTTTAACTATTGTATCCATTACTTAATTATTTCTTATATTAGCTTTTGGACTATTAACTAAAAACCCAGTTTAGCTATTGCATTTTAGCTTGGTAGTGGAAGGTCTGGAGCTTATTTGGGGAACAAAGAAATAAGCGAACCTTCATCTGTGGGAAATCATAATGGTACGGTTAGTTGCTGCACCATTCCCAATTACCACTTATTTTCACATACTGTTTAATTTTAACTGTGCTGGAGGCCCGTTTTTACCTTGCCTTGTATATTGGCAGCCTGCAACTCTGCCCAGTCTGTTTTATACATACATATAATGATTATATGTATATTTAAATATATATCTTTTTATTTATTTATCAAGGTTGGGGCCAGGGCTGGGCTTGAGCTTCTCATCTTGAATAGGCTTGGGGCTGAATCCCCCAAAAAGAAAATTGGGCCAAGAATGGGCTTGGGCTTATAATCCTAGTGTTGTATCACACTCAAGCCCAGCCATGCCGACCGCTCCATTATATAAATATATGCTAGCACCCTCAAAAAAGCTGGCCCGTCCATCTGCCTACATTTCTCTGTTCTCGAAAGCTCATCAACCTTGGTGTCTCAACTTGGGCACTTCAAATTATGACAACTGATAAATCTGATGCTTGAACCTGATGATATTGATCTGTTGGCCAACGTGTCTTCTGTTCTCAAAAGCTCATCCTCATTGTTGTCTCAACTTGAACATCTCAGGCATGCCTCTGATTACTGATAAATCTGATGCTAGTCATGATGGAAGTCTTGTTCTTATTTGTGCTTGTGGCTATTAAATTTGTTTTTGAATCACATTTTCTTTCCAGAAAACTGTAATCACTTGTACAACGCCCCTGATAATTTGTTTTAAGATGAATGCTATGTACTTTTCAGCTGAATGCTGGAATTTGAAGTCAGATTACTATAGAGGGTGTACTCTTCATTTTGTATTGTGAAGCATAGTTTTCTAACAGGCTATACCCAAGTTAGTTTCAATATACTGTATGTTTTAGGGACATTTTAAACGTATTATATCTTATTTATTAATTTCTAATATTGATTGTTCGACATAAAATTTTTACTAAGGATGCGAGTGAAAATTTGATGTTTGCACTTTACTTTGTATTTTTACAAAGCTATCAAAATTTTCTTTTAGGGTGACGAAAATCTCCCAGCAGTACTCGAAGAGTTTTATTTATGCACCTATGTTTCAAGTTATATTTTTCATTCATTGGCCTAAAAAAAAAAGGTTATATTTTTCTTCAAAGCGTGAGCATAGACCCTTTTCTCTTTTTGCCTGATATTCTACCTCAGTCATCCTCTTATGCCCCCTTCTTTCTTAGTAGCACGCCCTAAGTTACTGGATTCTGATTTTTATCTAGAGCCAGCGGCCCCACTCAAGGCATGCACGGTCACTTTTCCTGAAAAAAGATCCTCTCCCGTGCCTTTCTCTCCCTTACCTCTCCCATAAGATCTGGACCGTACAGATTTTAATATGAACGGTTTATTTTGTTTTTTTAATTTTCACAGTTGAGAAAATAATTTTATTTTATATTTTACTCTCTTTTAGAGATTTATTTTTTAAAAAATATAAAAAAATAATTAAATCTGGATCGTCTAAATTAATTTAGACAATCCAGAGACACTGGAGAGAGCATGGGAGAGAGGATCCAAACCACACCTTCTCCTGGGCACGCTGCGTTCAAGATGGAAATGCATTTGAGGACAAAACTCTTGTTGGGTTCGATAAGGCCGGAGAATTTTATCTCATTCGATGAAACAGAGTCTGGGTAACTAAGTTTCTGGGCCCTTTATAAACGTCCCCTCTTTTCCTTTATCCAAGGTTCTATTTTTTCTTCAACCTTCTGGGCCAGGGACATAATATGAGCCAGATCTCTCTTAGCCCAATTAGCCCTTCCTTATCCTCAACCTCTTTTGCAACCCCATTAATCAAAGCTCTTTTGGGAAGTTCAAGTCAGCCACGCTCCCGCTCTGTTTCAGCGACATCATTTCTTCAATGTATGGTTACCATCTTGAGAGGACCGAAACCTATTCAGCAAGTCCCTCTTGAACGTTGCCTAGTCTTCCAAGAGCATTCGAGGCTAAACCCAAAGCAACCAGTTCAACGCGTCACCTTCCATGTACACTTATACAATTGCCTCCTTCTCATTCTTTGCCATATGCTCGATTTAAGAATATCTCTCAGCCCTAAATATCCATCCAGACGCCTTCGCTGGGACCCGTCCATTCCACCATCTCTCAGCTCTCCCCTGATGCCATTATCTGAACCATTCAAATGGATGGTTAGGTTGGCTTCTTGAATATAAGACTGGCTCATAGGAGATTTTCTCCTCTCTTCCCTTCTCAGCAACGAATCCTTGATTTACCCAATGAAGTCCTTCAGTATGTTCATATTCGTTTCCATTGTACCCAAATTTTCCGTCACCTCCTTCTCCAAACCATTAACCTTAGCTTCCATTCTAGTATTCACCATTCCCCTAGATAGGATAGAACTGCTATATACCAGGATGATTGGATATGAGCTATCATACTAAGACTACAACTGTAGTAATCTAGAAAACACAGTAAAAGAACAAGCTTTGAGCAAGACAGTAGCTAAAAAATAAAAGAATAGAAAGGAAGAAATGCAAATCTGGCTCCACCTAAAAAAGCCAATCCAACTAACCCTTGGTTGGAGAAAGGCTCGGATGAAGACTCCATTGGATGCGAGTCACCGATAATGGATGCTTTCCCTTCTCCATCATCAATCGAATAGAGTCATATCCACTTCATGCCTGCTTCTGATTCAAAACCTGCCCTTTGGTTGAAGAAAGTAGAAGAGATATCAGGACCTTGATCACTCATTGTAGTAGAATTATAGTTTTGAAAATTGGATTGAATTGGCTGCTAGGACTGAAAAATCGATAAACTAGTTGTGGCTTTGATATGTTTGAACCACAAATTTGACTTATCAAAAAATTAATAAAAAGCCAGTTGAAATAGGCAAAAATCGATAAAAGCCAGCTAGTTCGACAGTTTTAAATTTCCTTTTGTTTTCTATTTTCAATTGAACAGATATCCTAATGTTAAGAAGTAATAACTTCTAATTTGAAAAGAGTTTTTTGCCTTATTATATATTTACATAAAGCTCTTTTAGAGATCTTTTGTTTTTGTGCATTTCGAGGTAGTTTTTAGCATTTTTCCCTATTTTAGGAAATTATTTAAGCGAAATTGAACATGTGTGCAGAAATTGGACACATGTATCACTACAAAGCTAATAGGGTTGACTCACATTTACGACAAAAACTATCCAAAAAATTTTGTATTAACTATGAAACTATTGGATCTGTTTGGTTCCATTTTGGTTTTAATGTTTTAAAAACAGATATTTCTTAAAACAAATTTTGAAAAAAAAAATTAAAACATCTATTTGAATCATTATTCTAAAATATCACTATTTTTTTATTTTTTATTTTGATTCTACAAAATAAAAGTTACAAAACATCTAAAAAATGCTTTGATTTTTCTATTTCCAAAAACATAATTTTATTTTTTTGTTTTACAAAACACTTCATTAAAAACACATTATCAAACAAGTTTTTTTTTTTATCTTAAAAACAAAAATTGTTCTGTAAATAGGAAATCAAACAGGCTTATTATCTTGCCTAGTTCTTCTTTGTATATGGGTTTCTTAGGTATCCTATTTATGGTTGAGTCCATTTTGTCATAACCATGATGTTATAATAAATATTGACTTGTTTTGATTTGAACATTATGCTATGTTTAACTTTGTTTTCATGTAATTAGTAATGAAATGTTTAAAATTTATTAGTATTTATTTGAATATATAAATATATATATACATATATATCATCAATTTGATGAAATTGAACATGTGTGTAGAAATTGGAAACATGTATCACTACAAAGCTAATAAGGTTGACTCACATCTATGACAAAAACTATAACTAAAACATTTCTTATTAACTATAAAGCTGTGATCTTACCTAGCTCTTCTTTGTATGTGGGTTTCTTGGGTATCCTATTTATGGTTGAGTCCATTTTGTCATAATAATGATGTTATAATAAATATTGATCTGTTTGGATTTGAATATTATGTCATGTTTAACTTTGTTTTTATGTAATCAATAATGAAATGTATAAAATTTATTAGTATTTATTAGTTATTATTTATTATATTATATTTTAAACATATATATATATATAATCAATTTAACTATAGTCAGACTAGTGAATCATGAACTAGTATCTCTATTATTTTAATGATCAGTTTGGTTTTCAAAACATTGAATAAAATTGAGAAGTAATTTTGCTTGTAGAAGTAGAAGCACTCAAATGATGATACTTTTATTGCAACATTCATACTCTATACTCAAACAATCAATCAATCACTCATATTAGGGAATTAACTTAAATAGGTTGAAGAATAATCCAACTACTTATATTCCTTGCAAAAAAAGCACGATGTAAATTACAAAAGTGAAATAAATAAATCTCAAATGTGCAAAGTAATGCATTGGTAAAAACAACTTAGCCCATAAAAAAAAAGAAAGACTAATATTCTTTTGAAACAATCATCTTGGCACAACACGTGAGAAAACTTGGATTAGACAAGAAAGAGAATTCAAATATGAAAAAAGAGAGAGATGAAGAGAAACCCTTTAAGAGAAATGCAATTAGTGAGTTATGATCTACATGGAACATGGTATATATAATGTAGTGGCATAAGACAAGGCATTTAGTAATACTAATTATGACCGCTTAATTGTAGACTTTATCCATTACATATATAGCTAGTGTTACATCCATAACCTAGTAATATAAATTAATTCCAAGGCTTCCCCTCATGATCATATACATCAAGCTTATTACAAATGTAAGTAATGCACTACCTTTTTAGGGACTTATTGAAAATATTAGCTAATTGGTCATTATAATTAACATTGCTACCAGTAATTGTTCTTGAAAGTATCTTTTCTTTAATGAAGGAATGATCAACTTTTATGTGTTTGGTCTTTTCATGAAAAATCAAATTTGAAGCAATGTGTAGTGTTGCTTGATTGTCATAGATCAATGTCATCTTATCTAAAGCTACAAATTGCAATTCTTGAAGTAATTATTTGATCCACACTAGTTCACAAATTGCTAAGGCCATGGCATCGTATTATACTTTGGCATTAGATTTGGCCACAATTTATTGTTTCTTGTTTTTCCAAGATACAAAATTTCCTCTAATAAAGATACAGTATCTTGTAGTTGATAGTCAGTCTAATAGAGATTCTACTCAATTGATATCAACATATCTAACCATTTGAGTATGTTTATGGTCCTTATATAACAAACCTTTCCTAGGAGCTTTTGATATATATGAGAATATATGTCACTACATCCCAATGACTAATGCATAGAGGTTATAAGAATTGACTCACAATACTCCAAGGAAAAGAGGTATCTAGTCAAGTAATTGTGAGATTGTTCTACTTTTCAATAAGTATTTGATATCTACTAGGATTTGTCAAAGGCTACCCTTGACCTAATAGAAGTTTAACATTAGAATCTATCGAAGTATTATTAGGTTTATAATCCAACATAGATGTTTCTTCAAGGATGTCTAGAGCATACTTCCTTTAAGAAATTTCCAAATTAGTGTTATATTGGGCCGCCTTAATGCCCAAAAATTATTTCAATTTTCTTAAGTCCTTGATCTAAATGTGATTAAGCAAGTGCTATTTAAGCTGAGAAATCTCATTTTGATCATTTTCAGTAATAACAATACCATCTGCATAAACAATTAGATAAATGCAAAGGTTAGCAGATTGATGTATATAGAATAAAGAAAGATATGCCTGATTGCGAGTCATCCTTAATTGTTGGACAACATTGTTAAATTGTTGAAACCAAACTCATGATGACTATTTCAACCTATAAATTGAGTGATCTAATTTGCACACTAGTCTAGTTAGCTATAAAGAGAGGCATTTTTATTGTCAAGTTGGTAATTGGGCCAATGTTGCATAACAATAATGGAAAACACTGTGAATAAAGACAATCTTGGCTACTATAAGAAAGTATTACCATAATCCAAACCAAATATATAGTTGTAGCCCTTGGCTATAAGTTAAGCTTTAAGACGATCAATGTAATACCTTAATCTTTTAGCCTTTCTTTTACTTTAGAAGACTTAGTTTCACACACTCACATGGAAAATAATCCATTAAATAGTATTAAATTACATTACATAAGGCTCTATTAATTCATTTTATGCTTCATGAATCATATGAACTCATCAATATCATTCATCTATAACATATCCATATAAGTCAGAACCATCACAAAACATCTCAAAAGTCTCAGGTTTTAAGCCACATTTCACAAAATCAATGTTTTGCTCTCGGGTTATTGTCATAAGTTTCTGATATGAACATTGAAAATTCATAACTAATTTTAGAAAAATTGAAATCGTACATATGTAGCTTTCTCCAAAGTTTTAGATGTTAACTAATGACTAGAAATAATTCCAAATCAAGAAAATGGGATTTAACCCACAAAAATTGATGGAACAGTATCAAAGGTCGAGATGCATTATTAGTATTGTCATGTAATTTTAAAAATTCAGTTCTCCCTTTACAGACCTTCAATTGGGGTGCTCTTAAGTGCTACAAAAATTTTATCATGTCTAGTTTATGCCTATGAAATTTTATGAGTATCGGATATCATTTGACTTTTAGATAACATAGAGGAAGAGACTGACCATATGAATAATGCTATTACCATTTATGCAAAATTTTTTCAACTTTAAAAAATCATAATAAATTCTCTACAGTTTCAAATTAGGTGCTCTTTGACTCATGAAAAGCTCTAGATGCGATCTACTTGTTGGCCAAATTTTATATAAAAACTCATTTATTTGGTCAAACTTTGGTTCAGCTCACAAATTAGTCACTTTTGAAGTCTAAAATAGGTTCAACATGTACCAAATCACTTTCTTACCATTCCATAGCCACTTGGGCATGCCCAAAAACACATTTACAGCTTATAGAAGCATGCCAATGGGTTTAAATAATCATGGAGCTAATATTCACCATGTCACTCGCAATTATACACATGCACATAAAGGTTCCTTGGTGGCAAATACTTATATATTCATTCATATGGTTCCAAAATCAGTACAAACATCATCATTATACATAGTTGGACATGTTCAATGATCTACATCATATATACATCATGTATTTACAAATTTTGATATCAATATGTCATCAAAATAGCTAAATAACTACTTTTTTGTCAAAGTCTTGATCTTCAAGGTTATTGGCCTCTATTTCTTGGACCACTTGGCTCACCTAGACATGGTTAGACATTTATGGGGGAAGAGTGAGATTTCAAGAATCCCAATAGCTCTTTACCTTTTCAAACATATATAATGGATATATTAACATGTCAAAGAATGCTTGTATGGCATTTAGGCTACTAGTGAACATACATAAAGCATTTTTCATGTTAAAGAAACTCATACATATCATACATAGGTTCTTAAAGGTATTGGGCTAGCCTCACCCATTTTCTTTGAGACTTTTGGATTCGCCTTACCTATTTTCAAGTGACTTTTGATTAAGCCTCACTCTTCTTGAGACTTTTGACTTTGTCTCATTAAATCCTAGGGACTTTTAGCTTATCCTCACCCATGCTAAGGGACTTTTCATATCATCATATCTATTCAAGCCAAATATATTCATAAACTCATTTCAAAATGCATCATGGTACCATAGCAAATAAGTAATAGCTAGAAACATATCTTATAGTTCAAACATATACACAAGCACTCAAAGACAAGCAAACATTCAGATCATGCATGTAAGAAAGGTTAGAGAACTATCTTGAAGTAAAATCACAAACTTTTCCTTTGCTTAATTCTTCTCCTCTCTCAGCCACACACTTGCAACTAGGTGACACTTGGTTCTCTTGGCCTAGATACATCAAATAAGACATGATTCAATCGTTGAAACAAGTTTTGGCTTCACACACACACACACACACACACACACAATGAAAGCTTACTTTATTCTAGGACTTAATTATGGATCTATACAAGACCTAATAAAGCAACTATAGGAATTTATAATCTTAAGTCCATTTTCTCCCTCAATCTAAGTCTCTTGACTCCATTTAGACTCATTGAAATCATCACACATTCATTTTAAGGAGTCTAACTATATGTTGCTTCTTTATATTTTATTATGGAGCCTACACCTCCATCTCACAAACTGAGCCTTATAATTTTTTTTCAAGGTTTTCTTTGATATTCATATATCATATTTAGTCTCATTCTAGTATTAGAAAAATTTAAAACACTCCCTAGGTGCTTGGGATATGCTTGGCTGAGACTATACATTGGTATGGAGTCCATAGAGTTTTGCAATTTTCCTTGAAGGGAATGACTCATATGCAACTTCTTAGATGTCTAAGGGACTCATACTATGTCTTATATAAACCTAATTATCCCTAGGAAAAATCAAATTTCACATTTCTCTCAAAACCCTTAAGTTGCACCAACTTGGTTTTCTTGGTTCTCTTTTTGATTCCAAACACTTGTTTCTTTCTTGCTAAGGTTAGAATTTATCTCCTTTTATGGAAGCTAGGTCTGAACGAAAATACCTCAAGGAAGAACATCAAAGAAGAAACAAAAGGAAAACATGAACCATACCTTATTTCTTGCTTTCTCAAGGAGTTTTCACTTGCTTCTAGCCTCTCCTTCAAAAGCTCTCTTGTTCTAATTGTACTGACCTCAAAATAGAACCATATCAACTTTGAAATCCATAGAAAAAGAGAAGAGAAGGAGGAAAAGAGATTGGATAAAGCAAGAGTCAAGAAATGAGCTTGAATTTCTCACCTTAAGCATGAGTTCTCTCTCCTTCTTCTTCCTCTCAATTGTGCATCTCCTAAAGCCTCTTGAAATTCTATTTTTAGATGTCCAAAAATGTAGGTGAAGAGAGAGCTAAAAAGGAACGTGATATAAGGAGCCAAAAAGTTGCTTTATGCATTTTTTAACTTTGCGTTTTAGTCCTTTTTCTTGGTTTTTTTCATTTAGGCTCAAATCAACTCTTTTTTGAAATTCATCTTTTCCATCATAATATCTCTCAATCTTATAAACTGGCTTTGGTTTCACTAAAAAAAGATTTAAAATTATTCAGAACCATTTGGTTAAAGTTTCGATAAACTAATAGCCGAAATTGCTCACTGGATGGGTTTTGACTATTTTAGGAGTTTCCATGATTTTCAGGGCCTTTAAGAACCTCAGAACTCAAAATTTTCATTTAAAAAGTTATCCTGTAAATTTTTTAAAATTTTTAAAAATTACAAAAATGCCTTAACTTATTTATGCAAATTTTCTTAGCTCTTCTGACTTGGATTTTCGGGTAATTCAAGCCTTACATCCTCATTTTTCATTATTTATAATTTTATTTCAATTTTGTTTGGCCTCAATTCATTCATTTTAGGGAACTTGCTTTTATAATTGGTTCATTTTCATCATCTTTACAAATATTGGGTGTTACAATCAATGTTAATGTCAAGGCTAACTCTAATAGTGTAAAACCAACGACACCTAATAGTAAACACTACAAAAAAAGCATTTTCTAATAGTTTGTTTTTGGCATTTAGTGGTGGTTAAAAGATTGCCACTAAATGCATTAGCAACAATCAACCAATTGTTACCTCTACGGCTATGTGTACTTAATTACTTGCAGTTATTTTTAGATCGCGAGCATAATTGCCACTAATTGTAGACAACAATTAGTGGTAGTTGTAATTGTATTTAGTAGTAATTGTTAATTGCTACGAATAAGTAGACAAAGTTATTTTGTGCATTTTACAATAGTTTGTGTGCCATTCGTCAATAGCTATTACCACCACAAATTAATTAACAAAAGTTAGTTGTACCAACAATTTACGGTGGCAGTGAAAACCACCAAAAACTGATTATGTGACTAGTGGTGCTTTTACTAACTCCTAGAATTCGAATCTTGCTTAGTGCTAATAGATTGCAATTAGTGGGGCTGCCATTAATGATGATAGTTTTTTTTAATGTCATTCATTGATATTTATATTAGATGTAATCCTAAACTTTTTTTGGTTTATATATTTATATTAAAGGCATAACTGAAATCATATTTACATTATAATCAACTATTGCTAAATGAAATCATATGTTTAATATAATTGTCAAAGTAAAATACAATTAGTAAATTTGTTACTTAACAATTTTTTTTTTAAAAAAAACCACTACAAGTTGTGCATAATGTTTAACTAAATATTTGAAATTAAAAAACTTTACAAATTTACAAAATATCCCAAAATAAAAAACATAATTATTCCTCAACTATCTAGTGCATAACTTGAAGAGGATGAAGGATGCAGATAACAAACATCTTCCTAAAAAAAAGAAAAACAATTTAAGTAAATATGCATTTAATAAAGCATAATACCACTTAGAATAATGCATGTGTGCTACTTAAAATTCAACCAAAATAGGGAACTAGAAGTTTATCAACCAAAAAAATTCAAGAAACGGTAGAATTTTGAATACTAAAATCTTTTATTTTACTAAGTCTAAAGCCATTGCAAGATAAATGACAAAATTCATAAAAGAAGTATCAACAAAGTAATGCAATAGTTTATCCCATATAGATAAAGGATGAAAATTGATGATACACTTGAATAATCAAGTGATGCAATTAAGATTGTTGGTTTTATACCCTTAGATAGGTAGAAATGATAATTTAGAAACTTGGTTTATCTTCCATTACCAACTTTAGCTAATTTCAAACTTGGGTTCATTGTACATAGAAAATATAGGATAGTATGTACAAGGCATAGAAGCAACATAAAAAGGCTTTACAGATCCTATTTCATAATGTGATAAAAATAGAATTAGTTAAGTCTCATAGAAAGATTATTAAGGGTATAAGACCTAATGTTCAAAACCATATATAGTTAATTTAATCATTAATCCCTCACGATTGAATTATAAATTTTATTTTGCATTATTCTACTTTATTTTTCAACTAACTTAATGACCTATATATTGAAAGCAAATGGAACAATTCATATATCATGTCTAAGATATTGTTAATGATAGTAAATGTCTAATACTTGTAACATCTCATGAGAAAATTTAGAATCCCAAAAAAAATCAACCACTAGATGAAGTAAACTAAAGAGTCTAGTCCCTCCAAATATATAGGTTCTTCATCTTGCAAACTCTACTTACACAAGGGTCTAATTACCAAAAAAAAATTTCTTACATTCAAGCCACAAAGTCCAAGTCTAAACTTAATTTTATTAAAAAGAGGAAAATTTGTGGCTTAAAGTAGTGATAACTCTTAATTTATGATTCTTTGTACATATAATTAATGAATGAAGCATCACCAAATTAATGCATAGTGGCTAAACTACTGAGTGTTCAACAAGAATTTAATCAAACTTGATCAAAATTTGCAACTGGAGCATGAGTAAAGGAATTTTGAATCAATGCTTTCATGATAAAAGTGAAGCACAAAAAAGGAAAGGCAGAATTTTAGACCTAAAATCCTATTAAAAATAAGGCTCCACAATGCATAAAATTAGTCCAATTCCATCCTAACTCAATAAATAGAAATTACACCTCACTCTTTAGGCTAATAATGAAACATAACAATAGAGAATGTAAGCAGGAATTTTTCAAACACACATCTAAGATAGAGTAAACAATAAATTAAATCTAAACATGTTAATCCAAATCCCAACCTTAACATCAAATAAGCTAAAACTAGTCATCCTTGAGCAGCACTATATATGAAATAGGGTAGGTTCCAAAATTCCAATGAGTTCATTCCTCAAAGACCTAAACATTTAAATGTAGAATTTAGAGAATTATACTTCATCATTTTTAATGTGTGCAACCTCAATTTTTAAGGGCACATTTTTGAAAAAAATTTTAAAAATATACTGGACAGCAATCTTTAGTGCCAATATTTGACCATCTTTGGCTAGCGACTAAGTTGGAATGCCATTCCCTTAGTTACCAAAACCACTATCGCCAAGGTTGTGTTGATTTGTTCCAAACACTTGGGATGGCATAGGACTAAATCCTAGGCCCCAAACCTTACTCGAATGCTTTGGGCTTAAAATCTATCTCAGAGCATCATGTTGGCCAATTATAGTAGTTGAGTTGTCTTGTGACTCAAGAGACTGAATGCTTTCTTGCAAACATTTATTAGAAGCTTAGCTAAAATAACTAATTTATGAATATCATCGATAAATAATTATAAAACTAGTATAATATACTCATTTCAAACTTATACCAATAGATATTGCAACCTCATTGACATATGAGCCATCATCCTTTTTATGGGTCTAAATATAGAATTCACCCTGACTTATCTTTTTCCCATTCCCGTTTTCCAAAGATTAATCAATTGAAGTTAGTTTTACATCATTTTATTTGTTTATGATATATGTACAAACTCTTACCATCTCATGCCTCAATTGGGTAAATCTTTTAGATCCTTTGGTGTGTGGTGTCACCTACTTTTGTCTATTTGCCATATTCATTGCAACCATTTACTATAATTCAAACAAAGAGTTTTAATATCATAACAATAGTTTTAAGGCAAAAATAAAATTTGCATTTACTAGTGTCTCTATTTTCAATTGGTAATTAATGAAAGCTGCCTATTGCTCCTAGGGAACTTAGTCAGGATGTGCCAAGATATTTTCTTCCCTCGTTCACTTTACTTATTGTATCGTTTGAAAAAAATTGTACTATTTGTCCTTTTAGTATTTTGCAATTTGTTCTAATATCCATTTTTTTCTAATGGCATCCTTGAAATGAAATTTTCCCTTCAAAGCATAACAAGGAGAATTAATAAAGGTTAGTTTTAACAAAAAAAATTAACACATAAAATTAATAAGGAAACTTTTAAGTGTTTTAAAAATTATTTATCATTCTCAGTACATGATAGTTCTTTTGTTTAGTTAAGTTTATAAGATGGAATTAGAACCATTTAGCTTTTTTAGAACCTTTCAACTATTTCCTTTATAATCTCTGTCTAGTTCTTATAGTTGATAGGGAACAATTTCACATCATATGCCCTTAAAGCCTTCCACTAGGTACCTACCTCACCTATTGGTTGGCAAGACTGATTAAATTACAAAACAATCCATTCGCCAAGTGGCAAACATTAGGCCTCTTTCACCTTAGGCTTAGCAGTCTTGCTATCTCCTATGTCATTTGGGGAAAAAATATTATGTTTAAGAATACTATGTAAAGAAGGAAGGAGGAAGGGGATAATTAAAGAGAAAAATGCTATGTCTAAGAAATAATATAATAAACAATATTAGAGTTCAACATTCAAAGGTTAACCCTGACCTCTTACATCCAACATCCAATATCTATTAGATTGGCATTTATGAGTTGAAGGACATTGTGATGGCTCTGGTGGTGGGTGAGGTGGATTAGAATTAAGTGTGGGAGTTAGTAGAGTAAGCATTGATCTTAATGTTGATTGAGGTGGCTCAGCATTAAGGGTGAGCCGATTTTGTAATAGGTGTTGGCATTGAAGTTGTGGTAATTGCTCGTGCTTCTATTGCATTTAGTGTTGGTGCTAACAAAGTTTCCCTAACAGAATGCCTGTACCTCTTAGTCCTTGGCAAATTGAAAGAAAATCATTGATAAGGTGAGAAAAAGAAGAAAGATACAAAAAACAAAATAGAACTATAGTTCAATTATGAGATGATATTGTAAGATATAATATTGTTCTTTATTCTTTCACAATGAAATTGCAAGAATTAGATGCTCTAATTCATATTAAAAAAAAAGAAAAGAAAACAAAGACTTGTCATTTAATTATTGACTAACATGTTTAACAAATAGTAAAAATAAACTTTTCTACAAAAGATTGCTACTATGCACAATAGAAAAAAAGACAAAATGATTTCATTGTAATTGAGGAAGCTTGTGTCAACATGATTCAACCACAAATGATATAAAAAAAAAAGTTGAACACCAAAACAAAAAGTGAGAATTTTTTGGAAAAAATAGTTGCTAGGCATATCTTTATATTTATATAACATCAAACCCATTAGCGCCTTTGTCTAAAACATAGCTAGAAAGAGGAAAATATTAATAAGATTAAACCTAACAAATTCTCAAGCTTTTATCATTTACCCTGTAATTGAGAATTGGAAAAAGAATTGAAGCTAATACTTATTGCAAATTGTGCACATATAAACAATCTTAACTTTTAGTAACTTCCATTAAGCTTTGATATGGAGAAATAGCAATAGTATGCCATCAACAACAGAAGATCACATAATGTATGATTGAGGAACACCTTTTTTTGGTTGATATTTAAAATCAAACAAATAGCTAAGAAAATTAAATTAAAATTTTCATACTAGTTAACTAGACATTAAAGCTACAATGCATGGAGGGAGAGTAAATGAGAGAATCACCATGTCATCTATCATGTTAGATCAACTCAAAAAAAATTAAATGAATTAAAGGAAAAGGTTTTTTGTCTAAAGAAAATAAGAAGCTTCAACTAATACCATAAAAAATGAATTAACACTAAATTACATTAACATTGTTACACCTAACTATAGCTAATGAGGGGTCTAATATAGCCATAAGGCATGATTACATTCTTTAAGATCATTAAAGATTTATCTTTGTCCATATTTGTCATTATGCACAAAGCATGTCAAAATTTTCCTTTCTCATCGGGCCACAAGTCTAGTTTGATTCCTAAAGAAAGCAGCCCTTTTTGAGCATCTATATGATCTTTTGTCTTACTCAATTCATTAAGCAATGTATACAGCATATTGTCACACACATTTTTCTCAATGTGCATTACATCAAAGTTGTGATGTAATAAATTAAACTCCTAGTATGGAAATTGAAAAAATATACTCCTTCATATGATCTTTTCCCTTCAATATTTACCTTTAAACTCTTGCCAAACATGACATTAATATGCTCCACTTGTTTCAAAACTTTTGAACTTGACAAAAAAATTGGTGGGTTTTTTCAACTTAGGATTAACATCAAACCAAACTTGATTTAATCTAAACCTATGTCCTACTTACAAAAAATGTTGATAACCCATAAAACACCATTTTTTGCTATGAGGAAGACGATAAGATTTAGAATTGAAATTACACCATGGACAAGCCAATGTAGTATATATGTTCCACCCAGATAGGATGTGTAACACCATAATGACTTAACTCTAACTAATCTCCCTCTAGGCTTGATTTCATATGATTTCCAAGGAATAAGTATAAACCGTGGCATTTTCATGCTATAAAACGGGGTTCAAACGCTCATAATTTGCTCCGTGGATCCCGTGAACCCATCAATCACATACTCCATTCAAAATCCATTTATGCAACTCATACATAGCATCAAAAAACCCATAAACCACGGATATGAAGCCAAAAACCTAGAAATGGGCCCAAAAGTTAAATTTTTGGCTCTAACTTTGGAAAATCATAACTAATTCTAGAAAAATGGGAATCAAGCAAACCATAGCTCTCTGGAAATATATGGATGTTAAATTTACACTAAAAATACTTTTCAACCATAATCTTAGCATTTGGACCATGTTTGACATCGAAAAAGAGATAGAGGTCCGACTATCCCTGGTACTGATGCAGCTTACTATCATGAACTTCAAAAATTCGTAACTAATTTCACAAAAATCCAATCTAGGAAAACTATACCAATTTAGAAAGTTATAGATGTTAAATAGAGGAAAAAAATAAGTTCAGATCATTTTAGTAGTTCTTGGATCTCAAAAACTTATGGAACAGTAACGAAGGTCAAATGGTTTCTCTGATGCTGGCACAGAACTTCAAAAAGTTCTTTCTCCCTCTACAGACCTCTGATTGAGGTGTTTTTAGTTGGTATAGGTCACTGTGGATATCTAATTTATACCCATAAATTTTCATGACAATAAGACACTATTTGGTTCATGAATGACACATATTCATTTTTAAACCTAGTTGCACAGTACAATAGCCAAAATCAGAAAATTTTCTGACTTCAACAATTCACCAAATATTCCCTAGACGTCAAAATATTACCTACTTTAACTTCTCAAGAATCTTTCAACAAGCTCTAGAGGCATACCAAATTTCATATCAAGAAGAGCTCATTTGTCATACTTTGATGGAGCTCACAAATTTAGCAGTTTTGGCACCCAAAATGGTTCTAAGTGGGTCCAAATGGCCTCTCACATATTCTAGCACCTATTGGGCAAGTTTTAAAGTATAAACATAGTATAAAAGAAATGTCCAAGTGGTCCAAATTATCATACATTTCAAACTTACTATGTTACGGGTCAAAATGCACTATTGCATACAATCCACAAAAAGGCCAAATTCCACATTTCATTGCTTTGGCCTCTACATAGTTCATATATCATTTATACATATTTCTACACTTGCTCAAATATTTACATCTCAAAAAGAATATGTATACATAAGCACTTTGACTTTCCTATACATCAAACTATATGTGAGTGTGCAAAAGTGGCAATACAAAGGCATTCTATGCCTCATGGCCTCCACTCTTAGGCTATTGTGCTCCACCTGGACCATATGAGATGAGAGAGGGAAGGGGGTGAGATTCATGGAATCTTAATAGCTCATACACTCATTCAAGGAAGCAATCAAGATATATAAGCAAGTCAAAGCATGCAAACCATTCACAATTACATAACACATGATTTTCATGCCATGATTTCATATCAATGCCAAGAATAAACTCTAGGGACTTTTGGTCTAACCTCACCTGAGTTTTTGGGAATTTCGGATTGGCCTCACCCTTGGTTTATGGACTTTTGGCTCTACATCACTCGTCTCAAAGGACTTTTGGCACTACCTCACTCAAGTAATTTTTACAACTCAAAACACAAACATATTGGTACCAATGCATCAAGGCAATAACATATGACATGTCTTACACAACAAGCACTTACACAAGCATACAATGACTATTTACACCCAAGAATGCAACAAGAAAGAGTGGAGAGCTACCTTATAAGCCAACACAAGCCTTCCCTTTCAATTTCTCTTCTCCCTTCTTGGTTTCACAATCATAATTAGATGGAGATGCTTCTCTTGAGCCTAGACACAATAAAGAGCATGGAGTTACTCTCTTATAACTCAAATAAATATTCACAAGCTAGGGGGCTCTTCATCAAGGCAAACCCCACTACATATGTAAGAAATTAGAGATTCTCTTTCTAGAATTCCACTAACTCTCCTTCCTCTCTCAAGCTCTCAAGACAGAAAGCAAAGAAGAAGAAGTGAAGATACATGAATTTTAGCCTTCTTCAAGAGTGGTTTTCCACTTTCCCTCTTCTGAATTAAACCCAAAACATAGCTAATTCAACATCCAAAACCATAGCAAGAGAGGGCAAAGAGAGAAGAATAAATTTCTAAGAAGAAAAGCTACGAAAATCTTAAACTTGCTTACCTTTTGCTTGTTCTTCCTTCCTTTTCTTGGTCTCTCTCTCTCTCAAGCCTTTGGACGAAGCTTAGGTCGGTTAAAAGAAAAGGAATGGATTGGGACGCTTTAAAAAGTCAAATTCTCTTTTTTCACGCTTTTTCGGACTAACCCTAATTATAGCGAAGCATAACCCTTGCTGCGGCGAGCACGTATCAGTCCCAGACCCCTGTTTTCACTATAGCACGCACCACGGCGAGCAGCTCCCTAGTTTTTGTATAGGATGCCTACACTCGCTATAGCTAAAAGTATTTTCGCTATAGCGAAAAGGCATTCTCGCTGTATCAAACAGGTACATTCGCTATAGTTAGGTTATTTCTCGCTATAGCTAGTAGGACTTAGAAAATTTTAGGACTTAGAAAAATTTCAGCTTCCTTTTTTTTTCTGGTTGTTACAGGATGTCAATTCCAAGGAAATCCCTAATCATCCTTATAAGTGTTGCCTTCATCGTAAACACTTGATTAGATGAGGAATCATATGTTTGCACCCCATTATTATACAACTCTTTCAATTCCTCAATCAAAGGTTGTAGGTAAACATCTATATCATTACTTGACATTCACTTACTTGGAATAGTCATGGAAAGAATATCAGATGAATGCTACAAACACATCCAAGGAGGCAAGTTTTATGGCATAAGCACTATTAGCCATATATTGTAGTAAGTACTTAAAGTATCAAATGAATTAAAGCTATCATTAGCTAAGCCAAATCACATATTGCATGAATTTAAAGCAAAGTTAGAATGAATTGTATCAAATGACTTCTATGCCTTGGAATCTCTAAGATGCCTCATGAAACCATGGGCATTACTATCTATAGCATGCCATCTTATGTCCTTAGCAATTTTAGAAGGCATAAATAATCTCTCCAATTTTGTCTTTAATAAAAAATAACTCAAAACCTTTGCTGGTTTGTTAAGTATTTTCTTTTTGCCACTGCTTGGCAACTTACTAGCATTTCCCTCATCTTTCCATTTAGATGTGTAACAAACTTTGCTTGTTTCCCTGCTTTTATCATCTCCCCAATACAATATGTAATCATTTGGATATGCATCAATCTTCTTATAATTAATCCCTATCTTATTGATTATTTTCGTGGCCTCATAAAATAAACTTGGAATCCTTGCATGCTCAAAAGCATCTTGCAATAACTCTAATACCATAGACATTGCTTTGTTAGTCATTCGACATAAGCACTTGATATGATAGAGTTTAATTAGGAATGATAACTTCGAGTGTTTTGCACACCCTTTATGCAATTCCTCATTGTAATCTCTGACTAAATCGACTAATTTGTTACAGTCTCTATCTTCTTTTTGATTCCCTTCATGCTCTATCTTGTCATCTCCATTAACAAGTTTAGGTAACATAAGGAGTATTTTAGCCCTTTGATTCATATGGACAACAAAAGCATCTTAGATCATGTTATGAACTAAGCCCTAATTGAGTAAATGGTCTTGACTAGGCACATCATCTTGCCTATCATTTGAGGCTTATTAGTTTTTTGTTGTCTTAAACTCCCTATAACGTAGCCAATAAGTATATCCTAGTGGAATCTGACCTAGCCAATAAGTATACTCTAGTGGAATCTAGTTGCACATTAAGTGGTTGTATGCTATATCTCTAGTCTCCATCTATCTAAACCTGCACTAATGACAAGGACACCTTATTTACCCATTGGTAGATGCATGTGAAAATTTAAAATCTAGAAATCCTTTTAACTCAACCATATATTCATATGTTTTGGGGCTTGCTAATCTAAGATTTATCCATACTTGAACCTACAAAATAAACAATAGCAAAGCTTTCTAATACCTTATCTTAGATGTGAATGAAAACTCAAGTTCAATGGTGTAATGTTCAGTTTTTGTTAAACGAAGAAAACATGTGCGTTTTTAAAGCAAGAATTCGAGTAACATTCTAGACTCCTAAAAATAAGAATTCTAGGCTCAGACGGAGAGAAAAATAGAGTTAGAAAAAAGAAATAATTTCTTATAAAAAACTTACTTAACATAATGGAATTTTCATAATTTTTTTAAGCAATTTTTTGAAATTCACACGAGAGAGCTTTTTAAATGAAAGTTTTGAGTTTTTCGAGATTTTTAGAGGCCTTAAAAACTATGGGAAGCCTGGAGACAATTAAATCCCCTCTGGTGGACGTTTTCTAACGTCGGTGTATCCAAACTTTAACATATTCATTCAAGAAGGTTTTATCTCTGATTTGAGTGATTGCAAAGGCATTTTACTAAATTGGAACCTAAATTTTATAATGGAAAAGATAGTTCTAAAAAAGGAGCTAAAATAAAGCCAAAACAAAATTTCCACGACGAAGGGACATAAATGAAATTTTTTAAAACAAATCCTTCTTGAAACTTCTTTAAATGAGACGCCTCTTTCTTCTTTCCACTTAGCTGACTTACTTTTGCCTAAAAATAGAGAGGAAGACCAGAATTTTTAGGCGCACAAGGGAGGAGGCAAAAGAAGGAGAAAAGGCCAAGAAAAAGGTATAGAATCCATGGATTTTCTTAGTTCTTCCTTAAGCAAAGTTGTTCTTCTCCTTTTCTCCTTTCCCCCTATGATTTTCTTGAAATTTTTGGTGCCATTTTGGGGGTAAAACAGAGAGGAAAAATTCATGTTTGAGGTGAGGCAACCAAGGAAAGTGAAGAGCAACCAAGAGAAAGCAAGAAAATAAGGTAAAACTTCCATTCTTTGGTAGCTTCTTCGTCCCCCTCCTCCTTGTGTGTTTCGTCCACTATAAACCTAACTCTTAGGGGCTATTTTCTATCCAAATCAAGGAGGGATTAGAGGTTTTAGAGTGCAAGGATTAAGAATCTATCATTGGAATCAAGTAAAAGGCATTAGAAAACAAGATAGAATCATTAGGGATTCAAGTGCTTTCTTGAAAATATGACTTGATATGATTATTCCTAGGCTTAAATGAGTGCTTGGATGAGTCCCTAAGATCTCTAAAAACCTCCCCATGTGTTTCTTCCATTAAGAAAACCAAAGTCCGTGAAGGCCAAAATCCTCCATAGGTTCGGCCAAGAGGGGTTAGCATAGCTAGGGATAGTTTTAAAATTTTCTAAACCCATTTTTAAGTCATATATGATGAATAAATATGAGGGGAAGCCTTGGGAAAAATTTAGAAACCATAGAAAGTGAGATGGTGCTTTATGTTCCATAATATGACCTAAAGAAGCAACATATAGTTAGACTCTTTATTTTGATTGTATGATGACTCCAAGAGGTTTAAAAGGAGTCAAGAACTATATATGAAAGGAAAGAATAGAGCCTAGAATTTATTTGATGGGTGTTGCTTCATTACGTGCATTTTTGAAACCATAAAAGGGTTTATTAGTTAAGCTAGAGTCTAAACAAATTGTGTGATCTTAGAATTAATTTCATGAACTTAATTAGTTTCCATAAATTGTGTTTAGGCTAAGAGAAATCATTCCCACACCTTTGTGTGTGTGAGGCTGAGGAAGAGAGAGAAAATCTAAGAGAAAAAGTGTGCGGTTGCATCTAAGGTAGCTCTCTTCACTTTCTCTAATGCATGATTGCTTGCTTTACTTGTCTTTGAATGTGTGTATGTGTATTTCAAGCCATGTAAAATGTTCTAGCATGAGCTCTTACTCCATAGTATCATGATGATACATTATGTTTTTAAATTATATTTGTTTGGATTTACTTGAGTGTGGTGAGGCCAAGAACCTTTAGCCATAGTAAGGATGAGTTAAGAACCCTTAAGATTGGTTGAGACAAAGTAAAGAGTTTGCCAAAAGTGAGATTGACTCCCAAAAGCAAGGTTGATCCAAGAACCTCTTAAAGAATGGGTGAGGCCAATCCACTTGCTTGGCAAGCCTATGTATGACTTTTTCAAATGCCAAAAATACTTCTTGAATGATTACACATGTCCATATGCCCATGCATGCATTTGTAAGACTTGTTTTACATCTTTTATGTATGATTGAATGAGAGATGAACTATTGAAATTTTTTGAATCTCATCCCCTCATCTCCAATAATCTAACATGCTAGGTAGACCAAGAAATCAAGGAAATGGGAGCCAATCACATGAGATATGAGAGTTTGACATCAAAATGCCTAGATTTTGTTGCTTTCAGGCCTTATGGATGGCAATTGATGTACTCCATCATTGTATATGACCTATGACCACATGAACATATATAATTATGTTATTGTATCATGTATAATTGAGAGCAAAGATTGTATGTATGGATATGCATATTTTGGTTATCTAATGGCAAATTTACATTATGGAAGTGTGTGTATAAATGGAAGTAGAGTAGCCAAAATGAGATGCATGAGGTTTGGGACTATTTGGGCAGCTCATACAAATCATATCATGCTTTTAGACTTAGCCAAGAGGTGCCAAACATTAAGAGAGAATATTTGGACACTTTGGTATCCTATATGAAACCAAAATTAACCATATTAGAATCTTATATTACTTTTTGTCCAAATGAGCTCTTCTTGACTTGAGATTTGGCATGCAATTAGAGATTTTTAAGATATTTTGGGAAAGCTAAAGAACAGAATTTTTGGAGGTCTAGAGAATATTTGATGAATTTTTAAAGTTGGCAAAAATTTTAGTTTTGGTCTGATACACTGTTCACTTGGTCCAAAAATGATTTCTGTTACACAGGGCTCAAATGATGTCCAATTGCCATAAAATTTTAAATGAAGAAACTAGACATTCCCAGAGACTTGTACCAATTTGAAGCACCTCAGTTGGAGGTCTAGAGAGGGAGATATGAATTTTTAAAAATTTTTGCCTAGTATTAGGTGCTCCAATTGACCTCAAGTAATGTTTGATTGGGTTTCGAGGTTTGGATGTGCCTGAACTGGTTTAGAGTTATTTTTTCCTCTAGCTAATATCTATAACTTTCTAGATTGGTATCATTTTCATGGATTGGATTTTGTTGAAATTAATTGGACATTTTTAAAGTTTGCTATAGAAACCTAGTACAGTACCAGTAGATAGGAAGACCTTTGGACTTTTTCGAATGCCAAGCGTTTTTTGTATTGTGTTTCATGATCTGGACATATTTTTAGCATAAATTAGAGATGTTTAAATTCTAGAATGGCCAAGAATATATGATTTTAATTTTTCTAGAATTAGTTATGATTTTCCAAAATTTGTGACAGAAGTGAAAAAATTCTGGCTGAAAATGCATGTATGTGTTTTATACTTTTCTTTAGTTTTCACAAGTTGTAGGCCACTTTTAATAATGGAAATGAGTTGTATTTATATAATTAAATATGAGAATGTGATACATGAGCTTATAGGATCCACGTGACATCGAATGAAATTTTTATACGCGATGCAACGCTAAAATATTCATTATTTTAATGCCTTTTTCTTTGAGAATTCACATGATTCTTGAAAATGAGTTATTTAAAGGTATGAGATAAATTAAGAAATTATTGTGTTACAAATGGCAAAACCATAAAATTGTTTCTAGTACAAAACCAAAATTCTTACAGAACCACAAATTTAGTGTATGACATAAGTAGTTCTATCACATGGGTAGATCTAATTTGGTTATGTGATAAAACCAGAACCAAATTTTTGGTTCTATAGTAGAACCATAAGTTTAGTTTTATGACATATGAAATAGTGGAGTATAAGAGCACTCTCAAGATACACAACCCTATATTGTTAATTTGACGTATTTTATACTATCATTAAATTTTGGCTGATTAATATTTTGTACTAGAATACTCTCATCTTTATTAAATTTTTTATATGAAACAAGAATTAAATTAGGTAAAGAAGAATCAAATAAGCATAAAAAGCTCAAACATGCATAGCTTCAAATACAATCTTCACACAAAACCATAACCCAAATAAATGGAATATAACAAGAACTTTCAAATCCCCAAAGATCTACATTCAAGTTTTGAGCTCATAATAATGTGCCAAACAGTAAGGCTTCAAAATTGAATACATAATAAATATTTATATGGAACTCAAAATCAGAATATGAAGGACCATAAGCACACTATAAGCATTGGTCCTAATTCCAACTCTTAGTATTGTTGTAAATTTTATGGTTTCATAGGCCATCAAAGACATGAACAAACTCTCTCTCCCTTTTTCCTCGAGGTTTTATTTTACTAATTTCTCTAAGTTAGATCTTAATGGCATTATTACCAATAACATCTTTATTATATAGATCATTAAAACTTTTAAAGGTCAATCTCTTTATTTTATATAGGGCTGTGCAGGACCTGAAAGGCCTAGTGAATCCATCTCAGCTCGAACAATTTGGACTGGCTTGGGACAAGGAAAAATTAAAGAAAGGGACAAAAAAAGAAAAAGAATTAGGGATAGAACATTAGGTCGAGATGGGTTTCAGAATGAGCCTTTCAACCATCTTGTCCGAACTTAACTTGATATATATAATAAAATATTAAAAAAACTTTTTTTAGGTTTTGATCAATTGATGGATGCTTGGATTCTGTTTCGACCCTCCTTTACCATTAGATGCACGAAGTGGTGAAATGAACCATGGATGGCAATCTTAGCACTCCCTCCCTCAGGTTTATGATTCCACGATAGACAACACTCTCATGATCACTCTAGTGAGTCACTTTATTGAGTCCAGTCTACCTGGCATCTACTATACGCTGGTTACTGGTCTTTGTTATCTAATTGCTTCTGCCTCTCACAGTGACTTACTTGGCCTCTTCCTCTCAAGTGTCATCTCTCTTTAAGGTCGTAATCTCTTAATCTTTCTCGTCCTCCTCTTCAATCTTTGGTGAGTCTGGTCTATCTGCTCTGGTGGTCTATCTGTGCTTGATCTTGTACAAAGAGTTTGATCTATTTGTATTTTAAGAATGATGCTATGCTAATAACTGTGAGATATGTTTCCTAGTTTTCGGCCTTAGCTATCTCATTATATAGTGAAGGCAAAGTTAAAGATGTTGAATTCCTTGAGAAAACTGATATTTTGACCTCTGAGCCTATGGATAAGTTCATATTCTACTTTCTATTTTCAATCTGGAGAATGATGTTGATATTTTATGTATAAGTGGCATAAATTTATTGTCAATAGATTTTTTGTTTTTATTTTTTTGGTTGTTCCCTACATTTATAAGCCTCAAGGCTGCTTAAGTGCTATATATATATGGGATTGGTTATGGTTTATAAAATTGGAAATGTAACAATTGAACTTGTTTACACATAGGTCAACATTTAGATGTGAAATTTAAAATCTCTACATCTTAGAGCTATTTTATTTATCTTTAATTGAAAAATTAAATTTGTTACAGACATATGCTCTAACTATATTAGCTCTTGCTTGGGATTTTTAGACTCTAAGATATACTACAAGTTTGGACAATGGAAATCTTATGGTGAGCATTTTTGCCCCTTGCTATCTTAATGATTTGCTAAAGCTGCATATAATTTAGGTATAAGACTGTATCCTTTCTTTTTGTAATTCTTCTTTTAGTTAGAGATAATTTTACTTGATTTGCACTCATATTTATCTTGAATCTACATATGAAGGTTTGTGAGAGGTCACTGTCTGGTTCAGGTGCTGGTCCTAATGCAGCTACTGTTACTCAGTTTATGAAAGTTGAAATGCTCCCTAGTGGGTACTTGATTTGACCATATGGTGGCAGAGGATCAATCATCCATATTGTAGACCACCTAAATCTTGAGGTTTAACTTTTTGACAATGAATTGTAGTGTCATCTTCTTTTAGTTAATAAACTTAACTGCATGAATTTTTTCTTCTAGACATGGAGTGTGCCAGAGGTGTTGCAACCATTTTATGAATCATCAAAAGTGGTAGCTTGGAAAATGACAATTGTAGTAAGTAGCCTTGCAGTAAGTGGTATTTGTAAAATGTTCCTTTTCTAGTTTTGGTTAGGTTTCTAAGGGAGCACTGCTCAAAGTAGGCTGATTTCAATGTTGATGCCTATTCTACTGCATCACTAAAAGCTGGCTCCTTTGCCTATCTCAGAATGAGGCCGACGATTTTTTTTTAAATTTTATTCTTCCTTTTTAATATGCTTTATGAACATTATAATTGTTTTCCTCTAGAAGCTCATTATACTAGTGTTTTTGTTATAGGCCATTAAGAATTCTTAGGAAAGGGACAAGAGGACCCTATTGCATGCTGTAAGATGCTAAAATTATTATCATTCATTCTTTTTTTACTTGTTCTTCATAGTATATCTTGTTTCCCTTTTGTCCAGAAGGGTGCAGCTTTGCTTGATTGCTTTTGCAATAAAATATAGACCACAACTAAACATTAGCTGGTAAATTTTTGTTTGGAATTTATTAGGAAATATACCCATATTCTAGTTTTCTATTTGGTTTATTAAAATGATAAGTGGTAGATTAATGAAGTTTTTTTCCTCTATCCCATCCAGGCTCGTTTTAACCTGCCCTGGCCCGATTTCAAATCAGGCTTTATCGAGTTGGGATGAGACTCGGGCCATGAATTTAGTCTTGAATCCTAAATCAGGATGGGCCTCGGGCTAACACTATTTCTGGCCCATCTCACCCCATGCATAGCTCTAATTTTATATATTGAATGAAATATTAAAAAATGTTGAGACAAGGTCATAATAAGATTTTTTAGACAAGCCATACATAATACATTGAAATTAACATCATTTCTTAAATGTATCTAACATTTATAATTGTCACTACTTACTAGTTAAAATGGGCAATAGAAATTAACCATCAAGATACATTTATATGCATTTGAAATCCTAAAATCTGAATCAGATTAGTAAAATAACTAAACGTTTAAAACTTTGATCTTTTAGTACGAGAATTTTGATGCTAAGAGGTAAATATCAGGGGAAACACCTTTAAAGCTACTTAAAACCTTAGCCATAGAGTTTTTCTAGCTAACTTTAGTATCAATTCCAAGCCAACTTTATGTTAGTATATACCTTAAAAGCTAATCATGAGATGATTGTAATATATATAGTATCATATTTTTTGAGGTAATACAATTATTCTATTTTGTTTTTATATCTATATAATATAACTTAATATAATAATTGTCCTTAAAATAATTGTTATTCTTAAATTGTTCGTAGTCAAATATTATTACAAATAAGATAGCAATAATATATCAAGACTAGTATGTATAGTAACTGATGATTTTAAGTCATAGGTATGTAATATCAAGTCAATATGTAAGTACATTGTTGGAGAACAAATGTACTAGGCGAACCCGCTATGAGAATGCTACATTGATTATAGAGTGTCATTAGCAATTTTCATGTAACCATAGTGAAGGAAATCCTTTGACCTGAAGTCATTATAGTTCCTTACATGAGGAGTTGAATACTTTGGCATCATCTTGTATTGCCTTTGATCGGGATGGCCAATGGAGTTGTGATTGGGTATATTATGAATCATGCAAAGGGATTGAATGATATAGATGGGATTTTGTCCCTTCTATATAAGAGGAGTGATATCCATAGGCTTTTTAATTAAGTCAGACTAAGAAATGCATGGTTGTACTCAAATGAATCAATATTTGATATTGATTATTTGTTTTGATTGGTCTACTTGTTATCAAGAAATATAGATTGAATGTTGAGAAAGATAACACATTCCATGCCTTAAGTTCAATCTCAATATTAGTACAAAAGGGACTAAATTGCATGGTATTAGTAGCTGATTAGGTATGTGATGAATTATAAAAATTCTTATTATTTGGGTGGTAGTGATATATTGGTAGATACCGCTCACTGTTTATGATCTAGAAATAGGTCATTGCCAAAGTAATAAGAACTTACAGGGTCACACATATAACACCATATATTTCTAATTTTCTTCCTATCATTATTAAGTCTCACATGATGAATTGCACAAAAGGGAATGGAAAAATGGCATTAAAATAATGCCTTATTTCCTGTTGCATCGCGTATAAAAATTTCATTCGGTGTCACACGGACCATATGAGCTCATACATCACATTCTAATATTTAATTACATACATACAACTCATTTGCATCACCAAAGTTGGCCCACAACTCGTGGAATCCAAAGGAGAGCATCAAACTCACACTATTATTTTCGGCCAGAATTTCAGTTTTTCTGTCACAAATTCAGAAATTCATAACTAAATAAAAAAATGGAAATCATGTAGTATTGGCTATTTTAGAAAGCTACACATGTCTACTTTATGTGAAAAATATGTCCAGGCCATGAAACATAACACAAAAAGCGTTTGACATGCAAAAGGGGCAAAGGTTCGGACAACTACTGGTACTAATGCAAGTGTCTGCTATAAACTTAAAAAATGTCTAATTAATTCCACAAAAATCCAATCTATAAAAATGATACCAATATGGAAATCTATGAATGTTAAATTTATGGTAAAAATAGACTCAGACTAAAGAAAGCACGTTCAACCACTGAAATTTAATGGAACAATGACTCAGGTCGTGCTGCGTTACTATTGCTGTTCCAGAAATTCAAAAATTTATATCTCTTTGCTTAGACCTCCAAATGAGGTGATTTTAGTTGATTCAAGTTGTTGTGAATGCCTAATTTCTGCCTATAAAATTTAGCAGCCATTGGACCACGTTTGCCCTTCGGATGACACAATTTCACAACTGACCAAATGAACAGTACTTGTACAAATCCGAAATTCTGATACCAACTTTGAAAAATCATAGAAAATTCCAAAGACCTCCAAATGACCTGATCTTTAGCTTCCCAAAAATATCTAGGCAAGATCTACTTGCATGCAAAATTTCAATTCAAGAAGAGGTCATTTGGTTATACTTTACTATAGCTCAAGATTATGACACTTTTGATTCTAATAAAGGGGCAAATTTGGTCCAAATGAGCCCTCCATTGTTTCACACATATTTGAGCAACTTCAAAAGCATAAATATAGCATAAATAAGTCTCTTATGAGGTTTGAACCCTCATGTAACCCAAAGTCATCATGCCAGTTCCAAAAATATACATGCATAAGTAGGCTCCCAAGTGGTCAAAATACACATTTCTATTCATTTAACTTTATTCTTGATTCATACACTAACTTGATATAGTTTTATACTTGTTCAAAGTGTCATGGCTCAAAAACAATATATACATATATTCTTTGACATTCTAGTACATCAAAACTAGCAAAATTTGCTAAGAGATGGAGATTTAAGCTCCCTGGCCTCCATCCTTTGGATCTTGGACTCCACCTAGATCATATGAGATGAGAGAAAGGAGGGGGTGAGATTCATTGAATCTCAATAGCTCATACACCTATCCAAGCACATTTTCAAGGCATGTAACATGTCAAAGGTACAAGTATGCAATCAATCATTTCATGAAGCATTCCACTTTCACATTTTTGTGTCACAAACTCATGTCAAGCATAGGAATGAGCTTTAGGAACTTTTGGTTTAGCCTCACCTCATTTTTAGGACTTTTAGATTGCCTCACTCTTGGTTCTTAGGACTTTTGACTTAGTCTCATCCATCCAAGGGACTTTTGGCCTTGTCTCACCTATGCCATAAGACTTTTGGCATCTCCTCGCCCATATTAAGGGACTTTTAGCATTACCTCACCCTTATGAGCTATTTCTACAATTCAATGACATTCAAGAAAGCATATTGATACCAAAATAACAACATAGTATCAAGTGGCATGTCTTAAACATACAAATACACACACAAGCACACAATGACATGTATGCAACAAGAAAAATACAACAAGAAAAGGTGGAGAGCTATCTTGGTGTAAATTCAAGCCTTACTTTACTTGTTCTTTTTCCTTTTTGGTTCCACAACCACAAGGAGGTGGGGTTGGATTTCCTTGGCCTATGTACAAGAAACAACACTTAATTATACTCTTGGAACAAGTCATAACATCCAACTCACTCTTAAGACTACACTTTATTCTATTTGTCATAATATAGTTCTATTAATGACCTAATGAAGCAACTACCCTAATAAACCTTCTTAGTTCCATTCTCTTGCCATATTTAGATCTTGTAACATCCAGTCCCTCCGTAAACGTGAGAAACGCGATGTTCGCTTTCTCTGTAAACGTTAGAAATGGACCAAATATAAAAGGAAGTCCTCGAAATAGAAGGAATTGGGGCCAACTAAAATTAGAATAAAATTATAAATATTAGAAAATGAGGATTTGAGGTTTAAGATGCTAAAAACCAGAGCCAGAAGAGCTCAGAAAATTTACCGAAGAAAGTAGGGGTATTTTTGTAATTTTTGAAAAATTTTGAAAACTCACAGGAAGGCTTTTTAAATGGAAAATTTGAGCTTTTTGAGGTTTTCAGAGGCCCCAAATACTATGAGAATCCCTAGAACAATTGAAATCCCTCTGGTGAGCGATTTCAACTGTCGGTTGACCGAAACTTTGATCGAATAATTCGAAATAGTTTTAGATCCTTTTTGAGTGATTCCAAAAGCAATTATTATGATTAAGAGTCTAAGGAATATGATGGAAAAGACATATTTTGAAAAGGAGTTGAAATGAGACCAACCGAACAAACTATGGATTAGGGACTAAAATGAAAAGTTAAAAAGTATGTTAACTTTACCCTTTTGCTTTTAAAAACACATCCAGCCCTTCTCTTTCCTCTCCATAAATGTCTTTTTGGTCTGAAACAGATTGGAAAGAAGCGCACAAAGGGAAGCACAAGAGAAGGGAGAAGAAAGCCAAGAAAGATAGGTAAATTCAAGGAATTTCATGGCATTCTCTTCTTTAAAGTTGTTCTTCTCTTCTTACTTCATCTTTCCATGGTTTTGGTGGATGAAATAGTTCTGTTTTGGCCTTGAACCAGAGGGGAAGGATTAAAGTTTCAAAAAGGGACTAAGACCAAAGGAAGAGACTCTTGATGGAAGCTTGGATTCAAGGTAGATATCCTTGTAACTTTGCTTCTTCTTCTTGTATGTGAGAGTCATGGCCAAAAACAGAACCATTATGGGAGAGGAGTTTTTGTCCAAAAACAAGCAAGAATCCATTGATTTAGTATGTGGGCACATAAGAATTGCAAAGAAATGGGAAGAAACGCAAGTAAAATTCAAGTTATGAAAGTGAAAAAGTCTTGAATACATTGTAAAAACTGATTTGATTCATACATTCCCTAGTATATGTGAGTGTTTGTTTGAGTTCCTAAGACCCCTAGGAAACCTCCCAAGTTACTCTCCCATCAAGGAAAAATTGGAAATCCCTTAAACCCTAAATGCTTCCACAATGTTGGCCTAGGCTAGAAAGAGTACCAAGGGGGGGTTTTAATTTGTTTCAAACTTATTTTTAAGTCATGTAGGATGGAAGAAGATGAGAGGAAGCCTTGGAAAAATTTTAGAAGCCATAGATAGTGAGATGGAAGTGTAGGCTCCATAATGTAGAATAATGAAGCAACTCCTAGCTAGGCTCCTTAAAATAATTGTGTGATGACTCCAAGGAGTCTAAATGGAGTCAAGAATCATAGATTGAAGGAGAGAAGGGAGCCAATATCATGAATTTTTGTAGTTGCTTCATTAAGTACCTTATGGAAGCATAATGGAGCCATAAACCAAAGTAGCATCATGTAAAGTGTGTATAATGCCAAGGCTTGTTCCCATGAGTAATTCATGTTTCTTTTGGTGTGTCTAGGCCAAGAGAAATGACCTCCATCTTCTTGGGTGTGTGAGGTCAAGGGATAGGACTCAAGGCTTAAGGAAAAAGTGTATGAATGCAAGCAAGGTAGCTCTCTCTCTTTTCTCCCTTGCATGAATGAATGTCTACATTGTTTTTGAATGTGTGTATTAGTATTTTAAACTATGAATTGTATTTTAGTATGATGCCTATGTTCCATGGAACCATAGTATTACTTTATGCAATCAAATAATGTCTATAAATGTTGCATTGGTTTGCTTGAATGTGGAGAGGCCAAGAACCTTTTATCTTTGGTGAGGATGAGCCAAGAACCCTTAGAAGTGGTTAAGACCAAGAGAAAGTCTCCCAAAAGCAAGGCTTAGTTCAAGGCCTTTGAGAAAAAGGGTGAGGCAAATCCAAGAACCTTGAAGAAAGTGGGTGAGGCTAATCCATTCATTTGGCAAGCCTAAGTATGTTATATGTGTTTTGTGTAAATGCCAAGAATGTATTTTGCACCATTTTTTATATTAATATGCCATACATGCATCCTTAAGACTTGTATTACATTATTTATGTATGATTGAATGGGAGATGAGCTATTGGGATTCCTAGAATCTCACTCTTCTCTCCCCATTACTTAATATGCCTAGGTGGATCAAAAGAGCAAGGAAATGGGAGCCACCACACTTGGAAGCAAGAAGATTAGTAATGGAGTTGTAAAATATTTATATTATAGCCATATGGTTGTCACATGATGTATCTCCATAATGTATATGATGTATGAGCTTATGAATATTTGTAAAAGTATGGGTATATTGTATATGTATGAGAACTAGTCCTGTGTGAAGGATATTTCATGAATTTGACTTGGATATGCCAAGTTATACAAGTATGGCTCTTGTGTATATCTTAGTATGGATGGGTGAGATTATGGAATCTGGGTTATTAGCCCTTTGAGACATGTTTGATAGAGTATTTTAATGCTTTCCCACGTGCTCATGTGGCCATAGAATGAGAAGAAGCAAAAATAGACCCCTTGAGACCCCATATGAAGCTTAAAAAGGGCATTTTGCAACTCTATGTCACAAATTGACCAAATGGATAAATTTTCTCATAAAATTTGGCATGCATGTAGAGATCATCTAGAGATTCTTAGGAAGCTGCATAATTTTTAGAGGTCTAGGGAATATTTGGTGAATTTTTGAAGTTAGGAATTTTTCTGATTTGGGTCAGTGTACTGTAGCTTTAGTCTGAAAATACATCTGTGGCAAACATGGGCCAAATGAGGTCCAATGGTCCTAAAATTTTATATGAAGAAACTAGACATACACAGTGAGTATAGCAACTGGAAGCACCTCATTTGGAGGTCTATAAAAAGATAAATGAATTTTTGAAGTTATAACTCCCTGTCAGTGATGCAGCAGGACCCTCAGCATTGTTCCATCGAGTTTCTCTAGTTTATTTTCATTCTCTGGTCTGGAGCTATTTTTCCCTTAATTTAGACATTTTTAGCTTTCCATATTGGTATAGTTTACTTGATTTGGATTTTTTGGGAATTAGTTATGAATTTTTGAAATCCATATCAGTAAGTTGTAGTAGAACTCAAGAACGGCCAAACCTTTCATACTTTTCGGTTGTCAAACGTAGTCCATCTGGGTGTTTCATACCTGGAATTATTTTTACCTTATAGTAGACATATAGAGATTTCTGGGAAGCTATCATTTTGCCTCATTTCTATTTTTCTACATTTAGTTATGATTTTTCAAAGTTGCTTCAAAATCTGCCACCTTGGGACCCGAGGCAAAACGTGAGAATTAGTGATTTTTGGTTCTTGATCTGTGATTCATGTGAAGTTTTAAGATGTTTATGACTTGTAAGAATGGAAAATAATTAGAAGATGTTGTTGGTAAGTTTCTGGAGGTTCACAAATCAAAATTTGAATCCTCACCCTGACATGGCGCCATTAAGTCATGATTTTAATGCAAAAGTCTTGGAATTTCCTTGCTACTTTGTGTAATCCCACCTTGATTAAGGAAATTGATGCTAGGAATAATATGGT
The DNA here is from genome assembly GCA_026724425.1 of Erythrophleum ivorense. Classification (NCBI taxonomy): domain Eukaryota; kingdom Viridiplantae; phylum Streptophyta; class Magnoliopsida; order Fabales; family Fabaceae; genus Erythrophleum; species Erythrophleum ivorense. The sequence goes on from JAIUCV010000005.1 coordinate 45,584,351, forward strand.
GTGATAGATCTCTTGACCTCATTTAAGGTCCTTGAAGCTATCACACACTCACTTCATAACCCTAGGTGCATGTTGCTTCATAAGGCTACATTATGGAAGCCATTGCCTCATCTCCCAACCTAAGACTTCTAAATTTTTGCCAAGGGTTTCTCCTATCTTTTTTATCATATAAAGTCCTAAATCAAGCTTGGAACCATTTAAAACATCCCCTAGCTATCTCTAAGGGTCTTGACCGATTTATACTTCCATTAAATATCCATGGAGTTTGGGATTTTTTCTTAATGGATGGGGCACTTAGGAGGTCCCCTAAGAGTCTTAGAAACTCAAACAAATACTCACATATGATGGGAAAGTCTTGAATCAACCCAGATTTTAAACTATGTTTAAGCATCCTACACTTTTTTAACTTGAGTTTTACTAGTTTTCCATGCATTTCTTTGATGTAATCTATCTTCCCATGGCTTAGTTTGATGGATTCTTTTGGATTATAAAATAGAAACTCTTCCCTCTTCATGGTTTTATTTGAGGCATACCACCATGGAAGAGGAGAAGGAGAAAAAGAAGCAACAAGAGAAGAGAAACTACCTTGAAACTAAGCTTTCTTCAAGAGCCCTTCTTCTTCCCTCTTCCTCCTCCTCCTCCTTAAATTTTGAATTTCTCTCCTCTAATTTGGACCAAATCAGCACCAAAAATTGCATTAAAACCATGGAAAGATTAAGCAAGAAAAGGAGGATGGAGTTTCAAGAGGAAGGAGCATGAAAATTTTATACTTTCTCACCTTTCCTTGGTTTTTCTTTTTCCAAAATTCCCTCTCTTGGTGCGCCTAAGATAGCAGCTCCTTTTCTGAGATTTGGGCAGAAGAAAGTCAGTTTAGAGAGGGGGAGGCTGAACGTGGATTTAAAAGGAGCATTTAGAAGCTTCTTTGTGCAATTTGTTTCCATTTTTTCCCTTTCATAATGGCATTTCCAGTTTAGCTTTGTTTTAGCTCCTTTTTGAGAACTGTATTTTTCACCATAAAATTTAGATTCCCAATTTAATAAAATACTTTTAGAATCACTCAAAGCGGAGCTAAAATCTTCCCGAATGAACCTGTCAAAGTTTGGGTCAACCGACGTCAGAAAGAGTACATCGGAGGGGTTTTACCGGTCCTGGGGCTTCCCATGGTTTTTTGGGCCTTTGAGAACCCTGGGCAACTCAAAATTTTCATTTAAAAAGCCCTTCTAGGTGTTTTTCTAAAATTACACTTATTTACAAAAATGTCATTGGCATTTCCACAAGTTTTTTAAATTACTCTAACCCTAGTTTCTGGGCAACTCAAGGCTCAAATCCTCATTTTTTATTATTTAAAATTTTATTCAAATTTTATTTTTCCTTGAATCACTCATCTCAGGGGACTTGTTTTTCAAACTGGCCCGTTTCAATGTTTTATAACGTACCGGGCGTTACAACACACAAAGAGTAAGGATGAAACTAAACTATCATAATGTTATTGGGGTTTTAGGTGGACTAGAAATCTTAATATAAGGTCTAATATAATATAATTCAATATATTATTTAATATTAGAGTAATATTAAATAATATTATATCACATTATATTATTAAATAATAATATAAGGTTACTTAATATTAAAACAATATTACATTATGTTGGGCCTATCTCTCCTCACTCTTTATTGGGCTTGGGCTAAGGTTTAAAATTTTAAATGGGATTAGGAGTTTAAGTGAGATTAGGAAAGTACCAAACCTTAAGTTTATAGATATAAGACCAAAGGGGGTGATATAAGATGATGCATAAGAATGCCTCTTAATTCTTAAATTACTTAGAACTTCGAAATATCCTAACCCTAGATAGTAAGAAGCATATCCTAGCAGAGATGCATATTAATAGAAAGTTTCATCCACTTTGTGTGGATAATGTACAAGCATAGATCACTAGATCTATACATGTGATTCAAATCATAGTTTAAATAAAAGGTAATTTTCTTATCTTATATTGATTTATGTTTCTATGCATATTCCTAAAAATGGGTTTCATTGGTCAAAATTTTAATTTTTGTTGTTCCTATGATCATTGAAAAACCTAACACTTTAATATTAGGGAAATACTTCCAGGGTACATAAAATCTTAGTCATCGAGTTTTCCCAACCAACTTTAATATCAATTCCAAGTAGACATTGCTAATGAGCCAAAAAAAAATTATCCAAAACATAGTGATTGGCATCATAAAAACAAATTAAACTAATGCAGATCTAGATCATTAATGAGAGGAAAACTTAATATTTTTAAATAGAAAAACTATTAAAACACTACAAAAAAAGCACTTTATGGTGGTTTTCTTTTAAATATAACAATGGTTTTAATCATCACTAAAAATTTTAGCAAGGGTTGTGATTGCAAGATTTGTTGCTAATCTTTTTTACCATCAAATAGACCTTAAGCCAATATAAATTTATGCCTTTGGTTTAGAAAGTATTGGTGACCTATAAAACACCACTTTTGACTACAAAGAAGCCAAAGAGAAGTTATGTCAAAGTTATAAGATGGGCAAGCTAACCTAGTATGTGTATTCTATCCAGATAAGGTTTCTAAGCTTGGAAAATCACTCATAGTCTACAACAAAGTTGCATGCATGTTAAACACTTACATGCAATAAGAATCAAAAGGTTTATCCCTGACATCCCACAACTTTTTTAACTCTTCTATTAATGGTTGTACATAAATATCTATATCATTTCTCAATGCTTGCTTCCTAGGAATTATCATTGAAAGTAGGAACAAACTTTGTTTCATATAGATCCAAAGTGGGATGTTGTAAGGCACAACTATCATTGGCTAAATGCTATAGCCAATGCTCAAGGTGCCAAATGGATTAAAACCATCCATAACTAGTCCTAGGTGTACATTTTGAGCATCTAAAGTAAATTAAGGATTCATTAAGTCAAATTTCTTTCATGCCTCAAAGTCTCTCAGATGCCTCATCATGCCATCAAAACTCATTTCCACTACATGCCATCTCATATGTTTAGTTATCTTATAAGACATAAACAACCTTTGCAACCATAGCTTTAGTGGAAAGTATTGTAGAACTTTTGTAGGCAGTTTTGACTTTTTTTTATTACTATTGGACATGCTCTGACCCATTGGTTTTCATTTAGATATATTGCATTTTTACAAACATCTTTATTTGCATCCTTCCCCTAGTATAACATGTAATCATTCAGGTGTGCATGAATTTTAGTGTAATGAAGCCCAAGTTTGTTGATGATTTTCTTGACCTTATAGAAAGAATGTGGAATCTTTGCAGCTTCAAAAGCATTTGCTATCAACTCATGTATCATAGACATTGCCTTGTTACTTATACTGCATAAACATTATGTGATATAATTTCACTAAAAAGGACAATTTCGAATACTTATCATAATCTTCATAAAAATTCTGCTATCCATTTCTAATTAACTCAAAGAAATCTAGATTCTCATAAGACATTTGATCCAATGGTGGAGACATTACTTTAACTTCACCCACACTCTTATCATTAGGGTAATGCCTAAATACATCATTGACCATGTCTTGTATAGGGTTATTAATAGCAATCTTCTCTTGAATTATATATGGCATTGAAGGAATTTCAAGTATAGTGTTTAGTGTGCTTGTCTCTCTATGTCTAGCTCAAATAGTATACCCTCTTGGAAACAGTTTAACAATTAGATGATTATACACTACATCTCTAATTTGCTATTTGTTAAACTTGCATTTAAGATATGGACAAATTATTTTGCCTTTAGTATTTTTATTAGCAAATGCAAAGTCCAAAAATCTATTCAATGTTTCCACATATTTAGAAGTGTTTCTAGGTCTCTCAATCCAAGATTTATCCATTACTGATAATAACACTTTATTGTAAATAACATTATGAACTAAAAAAAAAGAAGAAAATTTCATACCATTGGTTTATAACAACAATAGATTTTTTCATATATGTATAAAAATAAACAAATAACATAAATATGATTTGAAAAAAAAAACTAAAATTTGGATTAAGTAATAAACGTAATAAACTAAGATAAAAAATAAAATAAATGGAAAAAAGGAAAGGAAATTGAGAGATAAATTTCAAGTACATATATAATTAACATTTCCTAATCTAAACCCCAAATAATTAACTTAACATTTTTTAATTTGTCAAACTAATTTTAAATCTACTATAATTCACAATAGTTAAACATTTAAGAAAATTTCAAATTTGCAATAAATCTAATTGAAAGACTAAACAAAATATAAAGATAAAGATATATTCATCAAATTTAAATTAACAATATCAAAGAATGAAGAAAACAAATAGTGCAAAAATAGGGTTCTAAACAAACATTAAACTGAAATGGGCTTCTAAAATCTCAAATCTAAATAAAAAATATCAAAAGATGTTTCATATATGCATAATAAATAAAAAATAAAAAAAATTACTCACAAATCAACATATAAATTCAAATAATCTAAAATCTTAGCATAAATCAACCACTTTTGACCAAAAAAAGTCAATATATCTAAAAAAAGAGAAAAAATCTTGAAAAAATACCTTAACTTAATTTATAATGGAAAAAAATAAAAAAGATGCAGTTGAAACCGTTATAGCTAACAACAAGTTAGGCATATGGCGGTGTGATGATGACAAAACAGCACAACAATGGTGGTATCATAGCAACTAGAGCCTTAGAATGTTGTTGCACGGTGTAGCTTGAGGGTTTCAAATTTTTGTTTGAAAATTTGACATCTGTCATGAAGGGAATTTCAATTAATGAAGTTATTAGTGGTTGCCATTGTTGCTACTTGAACTATGATAGCTTTTTAATACTTTTTGGGGAATTGTGTAATTTTGTAATAGTTTTTTTTACACTTGCTATAGAATTGTAGTGGTTGATAACAACCTTTGCAATGAAATTGCTGCAATGTGTAAAGCATTTTAAAAATCATTTTTTTGCAGTGATTTTTCCTACATGTTGGTAATGAAATAAGCCACTTCAGAAGAGAGTTTTAGTCATCTAAAACCATTCACATGACATAATGGCCCAATTTGTTATACCTAATGCATTTAAATGAAGATAGACCCCATTAATTCGAGTATGAGGGACAAAATAATTGGTAGCCCCTAAATTACCTTTCTAATATAAACAGTACTAAAGCATATAGCACTAGTTAATGGCTTCTGTGGTGTTGGTATATAGTAATAAATTATTTTGAATAAATAGGATTTTAGACATTAGGTCTAGCTATTTCATTAATTTATCTATAAATAAATGGCTCAAAGACTCTTTAAGTATGACATAGCCTCTATTACATTAAATACTCTCTAATCTCTTCTACAATTTGTAAAGTCCTACATTGGAGTGGAAGGTCCTGAGCTAAGGCCATATAAGTGGGAGTAGTGCTCTCCCCAGTAGCAACATGTTTTCCCTCAGAAGGGAGGAACAAAACCTTAGCAATGGAACCCAATTTCGGACATGGTCGAACAAGGATAATATTACTAAAGGCTCTGTATGGAGGTGGTATCACCCTCAAATAGATGGTCAAACAAAAAGGACTATCCAAACCCTAAAGAACATGTTGAGGGCTTGTGTTTTAGAGTTAAAGGATAACTGGGATACCTATTTTCCTCTAGCAAAGTTTGCCCATAATAATAGTTATCAATCTAGTATCAAGACGGCATCGTATGAGGCATTATATGGGAGGAAGTATAGGTTCCCAGTATATTGGGTTAAGCTAGGAGAGAGGAGCCTTTTATGCCTATAATTAGTGGACTGAACCTTTAGACAAATAGAAACAATAAGAAAGATACTTCTAACGGCCTATAGTAAATAAAAGAGTAATGTAATAAGAAAAGAAGGCTATTAGAGTTTGAGGTTGGAGACAACTTATTTGTCAGAGTGTCTCCAGTCACAGGATAGGTAGGTCCATTAAGAGTAGAAAGCTCAATCTAAAATATATAGGTTTGTTCCAAATTCTTGATAAAGTAGAACCTGTGACCTACAAATTTGCCCTTCCCCCAAACTTAAGCCAAATACATAATGTCTTCTATGTATTCCAACTCATAAAGTACCAGCCCGACTCCTCACATGTCATAGAATATAAAAACGTGTATTTATAGGACAATCTATCTTACATAGTATCACTAGATCAGATCGTGGATGTTAAGCTAAAGTAGTTAAGGAATAAGATGATGCCATGGGTGAAATTGGTTTCGAAAGGGCTATCTTTTGAGGAAGCTACCTAGGAGCTAGAAGAAGAGATAAGAAAGAAGCATCCATAGCTCTTTTCATGAGGTATGTATTTAAATTTTGAGGACAAAATTTTATTTAAAGGGGGAGAAATGTAATACATGTACATCTTAAAAGTCTAAACTGAGGGAAATTATAAAAGAAAGTTCCCTAAATTGAAGGATTAAGGACCAAATGAAATTAGAAGAATAATCTAGACAGATAGAAATGAGAATACAAAGCTAAGAATAGCTTAGAACTAGAGCCAAAATGGCCAAACGAAAAGCCACGAAAGGCCAATGACATTTTTGTAATTTCAAGTAGCTTTTAGAAAACTCAAAAGAGGGATCTTTAAATAAAAAAAATTAAGTGTCTTAGGGTTCTTAGAACCTCTAAAAACCATAGAAACTCCTAAAAATGGTCAAAAGCTCTCTGGTTTATGTTTTTAGTCATTGGTTGACAAAAATTTTGACTGATTTGTTTGAAAAGGTTTTAAATTTAATTTGAGTGAAACCAAAGCCATTTTATAAATTAAAGGACCTAAATTTCATGATGGAAAAGACAATTCTAAAAAAGGATTTAAAATGAGCTCAAATGGAAAGAAGTAAGGAGAGAGACTGAATTGCTAATTTTAGAAGTTGAAAAAGTGACTTTTAGGCTTCTTAAAAACGTCCCACATCTAGCCAGCCTCTTGACCAACTCTTTTGCATATTGAAACAGAACTAAAATCTGCTCAATGAGGCGCACCAAAAGGGAGAGCCAAGGGAGGAAGAAGAAGCTTGAAAAGTGTAAGAATTCTTTAGTTTTTCATGTCTTCTCCTTCTCCTCTCTTCTCTCATGGTTTTATTGATTCATTTGAGATTGTTCTGTGGCTAGTCTAGCAAGTGAAAGAGAGAATTGGAAAGAGAGACTAGAAGCAAGGAAAAGCTACTTGAACAACCTTTTAAACAAGGTAAACTTCCATAACTTTCTTTGCTTTTTAGTTATTGCTCTCATGGTGATTTCATCTAGACCTAGGCCCATTTAAGAGAGGATAATTTTGGTCTTAGGAAGGTAGAAAGGAAGATTTTGAAGCATAAGGAGTAGGAATATGCAATGGGACCTAAAAGAAAAGCCTAGAATTACAAGTTGTTCTACCTAGAGATTTTAAGATGCATGCTAAATTCTAAAACTTTCTAAAGGTTGTACAGCTTATGTAAGCATAGGAATGAGCTCTTAAGACATTTAAGAAGTTGCACAAGTGGCTAATTCCTTAAGAAAACAAACAAAACTCCATAACTCTAAGAATGCTCCATGTCTCGGCCTAAAGAGAAAAATAGCATATAAGGAGAGTTTTAATTAATTCTAAGGGTAGACATGGCCTAGATATGATTAATAAACACTAAGGGAAGCATTGGTTTGAATTTAGAAACTATGGTTTGTGAAATGGAAGTTTAGGCACCTTTATAGACATAAAGAAGTAACTTAGTATTTAGCCCCTTGAATTAAACTTATGGTGACTCTAATGAGTCTAAATGGAGTCAAGAGACTTAGATTGAATGAGAAATTGGAGCCAAGATTATGAACTCTAGGGGTTGCTTCCTTGTACCCTTTTATGGAACCATATTGGTGGCATTAGACAAAGTAAGCATGCATAGAGTTTGTGTGAAGTTAGAACTTGCTCCAATGATGTAATTATGACTTATTTGATGTGTCTAGGCCAAGTAAATCAAGATTCTCCAAAGTGTAAATGTGTAGCTGAAGTGGGGAAGGAAAAAGGAAAGGAAAAAATGTGTAATACTTGACTCAAGGTAGCTCTTTAACCTTTCTTGCATGCATTTCCTAGATGTTTACTTGTCATTGGATACTTGTGTGTATGTTTGAACTATGAAATATATTTCTAGCTATTGATTACATAATGTGGAACCCTTATGCTTCTTGAAATGTAATTTTGAATGCAAAGTAATTTGAATGAGTGTGGTTATGCCAAAAGTTTCTAAGAATGGGTGAGACAAAGTCAAAAGTCTCAAAAAGAGTGAGGCTAAGTCAAAAGTCCCTTAAAAGTGGGTGAGACAAATCCAAAAGTCCCAAAGAAATTAGGTAAGACTAGATCAACACCCTTTAGAACTTATGTTTAACATGTATGAGTTCACATGATAAGGAAGTTGATTTATGTATGTTCATGAGAAATTTTTATAGCATGCATGCATTCTTTGACATGTAAATGCATCATATATGTATGTTTGAATGGGTAAAGTGTCATATCTTAGCAATAAGAAGCTCATACCATTGATTTCATGAACCATGTTCCTAAACTTGAATAAAAAACTTAATCTATAGACCTGAAATGTACAATCTTACCTACAAGGCTTAATTTCATTTTGCTTTAATCCTTTCTTTACATATGATAGCCCTAAAACATCCATTCATAGCAAAAACATCATACCATAAGCTCTTAAGGTTCATTTCACACTACTTGAACTTTTCACATAATTTACTTGCACATATAATACATAACAATGGGAAGCATACTACCAAGAATCTCTAGCTTAACCATAATTCACTTCCAAAGCCCATAAATTCATCCTTAACTCATCTTGCCTCATAACATATTAGAACATATAAGATTCATAGCAATTTAGGTCAAGAAACTCGGGCTCGAAGGCTTTGGACATGCATAAGAATTTTTCAGCCACGGGTTGCTCTCCAATTTTCTGACAGAAAGTTTCAAAAATCATAACTAAATTTTAAAAAAATCAAGATTAGGCTTATAATACCATCCTAGAAATATGTGGATGTTAAATTTATGGAAAAAAATAATCCCATACCATGATAAGCTCGTTTAGGAATTGAATTATAATGAAACAGTACATAAGATCAGCTAGCACTATTGTTATTGATGCAAAATTTCAAAAATTTATTTCTCTCTTTACAGACTCTAAATGAGGTGCTTCCAGTTGATGTAGCTCACTGTGAATGTCTAGTTTTTCCATGTAACCATTAGACCTCATTGTCCCTTAGATGACACGAAAATGCAATATGACCTAATGAACAGTGCACGTACTAAAACCAACTTTTGATATAAATTTTGAAAAATCATAATAAATTCTATAGACCTCCAAATAATGCGGTTCTTAGACTAGAAAAAATCTCTATATGAGATCTATATGTGTGCAAAATATCAGACTTAAATTGCTCATTTGGTTAGGTTGAGGTTCAGCTCATAAAATAAGTCATTTTTTGTCATAAAATAGTTCAATTATGTGTCAAATGGTCTTCTCCTTGAACCAAGACCACTTGGGCATGTCCAAAAGCACTATAACACCTTAAATATGCATGCCAACTAATTCAAAAAGTCATGAACCTTAAATTCACTTCCTAGCTCTAACTCATACCTAAAGTTCCATACTTTCTATTAGGCATACAACAATCATTTTTGCACATATGTGTTCAAATGACTCTTCTAAGATTACATTCATCATACATATCCATTTTTACACTTGTTTAGCCATAAGATTCATATACATAGGTTCATCTTGCCATACACACATCCATACTCACACATAAAGGCTACCAAATGGCAAACTTACACATTTCCATTCACATAAGTGCAAAAGGGATTTATACATCATTCATATACATTATATAAGCTATCCATGAGTTTACATTACAAATACAGGTACATCATTTGACTATAAGGTGCATTTTAAAACCTATTTCTATACATCCAATCTACTAATCATGCACTCCTCGGGGGTTAGCTTCTATTTCTTGCTCCACTCGACTCACCTAGCATAGTTAGAGGGGAATGAGATTCGAGGGAATCTTAATAGCTCTGAATCCCTTTCACATAGACATATAACATGTTCATGCATGTCAAAGAATGCAAGCATGTCATGTAATGTTCTCAAATGATGTATAGCCATAGAGTTTCATATCATACATAAACAAATAACACATTATGGACTCAAGAAAGCAATGGCTAGGGACTTTTGACTTGGCCTCACTCTTTCTTGAGGCTTTTGGCCTTGTCTCACCCTCTCTTAGGGATTTTTGGCTCTCCATCACCTTTCTTAAGGGATTTTTGGTCTTACCGCACTTATTCAAGTCATTTCACATAACTTTGCAAACATAAATCAAGTCATGGTTTGAAAATATTAATTTAATAGCTACAAAGCAATTTCTAAATATCAAACACACACACAAACAATCCAAGACAATTCATGAATGCATACATGTAACAACCAGGAAAAAGAGAAGAAAAGAAGAAAAGAAAGAAGAAGAAAAGAAGAAGAGAAAAAGCTGAAAATTTTCAAGGGGTTGAAAATTTTCTAAGTCTGCTAGCTACAGCCCGGCTATAGCGAATGTACCTGTTCGCTATAGCAAAATAGTCTAGCTATAGCAAGAGTGCCTTCTCGCTATAGCGAAAATGCTTCTAGCTATAGCGAGTGCGGGCATCCCATACAAAATCCAAGGAGTTGCTCGCTGTAGCGCGGGCCATAGCGAAGGCAGAGGTCTGGGACAGACACGAGCTCGCCGTAGCGAGGGTTATGGCTCACTATAGTGAGGGGTAGTCCGAAAAAGCGTGAAAAAAGAGGATTTAACCTATTAAAGCATCCCAACTCATTCTTTCACTCTGTAACCGACTTGAGCTCACTCTAAGATAGAGAGAAAGGTGAAGGAGAGAGAGAGAAGCCTAGAGAAGCAAGGAAGAACAAGAAAAGGTAAGAATTTCTTAGCTTTTCTCTTAGAATGTTGTTCTTCTCCCTTTGCTCTCTCTTCCCACGGTTTTAGTAGTTAAAGTAGCCATGTTTTGAGCTTGGTTTAGAGGAGGGAGAGTAGAAAACCCCTCTTGAAGAAGACCAAGACTCACATATGCTTACTCCTTTCTTGCTTCCTTTCTTGAGAGCTTGAGAGAGGAAGGAGAGTTGGTGAGCTCTAGTGAGAGAAAGAAACCCCTAGCTTGATATGTTTAGTAAAGTTGCTAGAAAGAAATCCCTAGCTTTATGAATCAAGAATTAAGAGTGTAATTCTATGTTCTTGTGTGGTTAGGCTCAAGAGAAGTACTCCCATCTAGAGGTAATTGTGAAAGCAACAAGGGAGGAGACAAATTGAAGAGGAAAGTTGTGAATAGCTAATAAGGTAGCTCTCTCCACCTTCTCTCATGCATAATGGTGTGCTTACATTTTCTTACTTATGTGTATATATGTTTTGAGCCATGAGAAGTATGTTAGCATGATGATACCTTATGAAGTTAAATGATGTTTTATGTGATTGTTTGGTTTGCTTGAGTATGGAAAAGCCAATAACCCTCTAGCCATGGTGAGGATGAGCCAAAATCCATCAAGTTAGTTGAGACAAAGTAAAGAGTCTCCCAAAAGTGAGGTTGACTCCCAAAGAGTAAGGGTTGAGTCTAAGAACCTCTTAAGAATGGGTGAGGCAAGTCCAAAATCTGCAAGTGAGTGGGTGAGGCTAATCCATGTACTTGGCAAGCTTTTATATGTTATGTATGGCCTATTCACATGTTGAGAATGCTTTTTCTTTTATGCATGGCCAATTCAAATGTTACAAATGCTTTTCTTATGATTTTATATGCTAACATGCCATGCATACATTGTGAGACTTATTTGCATGCTTTGTGTGTGTGATTGAATGAGAGATGAGCTATTGAGATTCTTTGAATCTCACTCCCCCTCTCCACCATCCAAACATGCTAGGTGGACCAAGTGAGGCAAGAGATGGGAGCTACCAAGCTTGAAGCTAGGGAGATTGGTGAAGAAAGTGTAAAGAGTTTTTGTTACTATCATGTATTTAAGCTAGAGGATGTACTCTAATGATGTAATGATGTATATGATGTAGCAAGTCTAAATACTTGTAAACCAATGTATTTATCATGTATATATGAGAATGAGACCCATTTTGAATGAAGAAGCAAGTTTTGTTATGAAAAGCATGATTTTAGCATTGGCCACATGAGTGTATAAGTGGGTGTGGGATAGTGAGTTCCTCCAATCTGGGTTGTTAGACACTTGAGCCATATTTGATAGCCCCTATGGATGCTTTCTCATGTGCTCAAAGAGTCCTAGAGGTAGAAGAACTAATATTGGACCCCATTAGCCCTCTTTCTAACCAAGCAAGTGGCCCTTTGCACATGATGTCAAAAGTTGACCAAATGACTTCTTCTTGCTTTGAAATTTGACATGTGACTAGATCTTGTTTAGAGCTTTTTGGGAAGATAAAGATCAATTCATTTGGAGGTCTATAGAGTTTTCTATGATTTTTCAAAGTTGACATCAGAAATTCAGACCTTTAGAAACACTGTTCATTTGGTCAGTTTGGAGTTTGTGTCATCCGAGGGGCAATGTAGTCCAATGGCTACTAAATTTCATATGCAGAAACTAGATAGTCACAGTGACTTATAGGAACTGGAAGCACCTCATTTAGAGGTCTAGAGAGGAAGATATGGAATTTCGAAGTTCCAACCCAGAATCAGTCATCTTACCAGACCCGAGGTACTGTTTCATCGGTTTCCAGGAGTTTGGCTTGATGAACTGATCTGGAAGTATTTTTCCTCTCTAGCTAACATCCACATATTTCCATAGTGATATCGTTTGCGAGCATTGGATTTTTGTGGAATTAGTTAGACCATTTTAAAGTTCATATCAGTAAACTGTGACAGTAACAGAATCCCCTCTGACCAGTAGATGTTTTCGGATGTCACACGCTTTATGCATGAGATTTTAAGACTTCTACATATTTTTAACATGAAGTAGACGTCTTAAGATTTCCAGAGTGACTAGGAGAATATGTTTTCGATTTTTCTGTATTTAGTTATAAATTTCCAAACTCTGCCTAGAAATGAGGCCAAATCTATCGAGAACGAAATTGCATGTCTCATATCCCTTTTTGCTTTCCATGGGTTTAAAGCATATTTTCAGGATTGAAATGAGTCTTAATAGTGCAATTAAACATGAGGATGCACAAAAAGAGCTCACCCAGTCTATGTGACATTAAAGTGAATGTCTACCCATGTATGATGCCATAGAGAAAGAATATGAACCTAAAGAAAATCATCTCCCTTTTATGCTTCCCATATGTATATGAGCATGTAAGGCATGATGCTAGAGAGATAGAGCTGAAGGTGTTACAATACATGTATGAAGGGAATGATTAGAGAGCTACCTTATGAAAAACTACACTTTTCCTTTACTTTCTCTTCCTTCTTTTCGGCTCAAGCACACACAAGAATTGAGTTCTTGTCTCTCTTGGCCTAAACACAATAAACATGACAAATTAGGCTTAGGAACCAATTCTAGCTTCAAGGAAGGCTAGGCTAGCTTGCTTGGCTCTAAGTTACACATAATGCTCATTTAGGATACCATGAAACAACTACTTTAAATCTTGATCTTCGCTCCCCATTTCCTTTCTTTCTAGACCTCTTGGCTCTACATAAACTCATTGAAGCCTTCATAAACTCATTCTAAGGAGTCCAAACCCATGTTGCTTTATTATGCCTAAATTAAAACCTTACTCAAACCAAGCCTCTTAAATTCAAACCATTAGTTCTCCTAACTCTTATAATTCATATCTAGGCCTCTAAATTCCTTAGAACACAAAAATTCACTCCCTAAGTATGAAAACCCCAAAGTGGCCGAACTATACACTCACACATGGACTTATAGAATTGGCTTGCTTTCTTGCGTCGGTTGGTTTATGGGAAGCCTCCTAGGGGTCAATTAGGCTCATGCAAACCTTTACATGCATGGAAGAATGTCTAGGAAAAATTAGATTTAATGTTGAACCTTAGAACCCCAAGTTGTGTAAACCTGGTTTCTGTCATACCATATAGTTTTCCACTATCATACTCTTCCATTCAAGGCATTTAGTGTACATTCACAAGATAAAAGTAAGGAAAAGTATGGAAATAATGCATTTTTATTTACGCTACATCGGGATAAATTTTTCATTTCGCATTATATGGGCCCCATGAATGTTCCAACATCATTCCTTAGTCATTCACCATTGGAACAAGTTATAATCAACTCAAAATAGCAAGCAATCCATGGATCTCAAGTCAAAAACCTCAAAAATACCTTCATTCATCATGGATTATACAGTGGCAAATTTAAAGAAAACTTTAAAAATTTATAACTAAATGTAGAAAAATTGAAATCTGCCATACCATAACTTTTTGGAAAGTTCTGAGTTTTAACTTTACACTAAAAATAAATTTAAGTCATAAACATAGCATTTAAACCCTGGTTGACATAAAAAAAGGCACAAAGTCTGACTAGTTACTGGTACTGATATAGGTTTTTGATATGAGTTTAAAAAATGTCCAATTAATTCTAAAAAAAATCTAATCTATGCAAATGATACCAATCTAAAAATTTATATATGTTAGCTAGAGGGAAAAAATTATTCCAGACTATTTTAGGTTTGTTTAGACCATAAAAACTAATCAAATAATAACACAGGTATGACTGGATGCCTGGTACTGGATAGTAACTTTAAAAATTTATATCTTCCTCTTTAGATATCTAAATGGGGTGATTCTAGTTGGCATAAGTCACTGGAAAGGTCTAGTTTCTACTTATAAAATTTCATGACAATTGGAAATCATTTGCCCTATGTTTAACATAAATTCATTTTTAGACTATTAGAACAATAGCAGTGACCATATCAAAAAAAAATTCTAAGTTTAAAAATTCATCAAATATTTTATAAACCTCCAAATAATACCCACTTTAGCTTCTCAAAAATCTCTCAATAAGCTCTAAATGTATACCAAATTTTGGACCAAGAAGAGCTCATTTGGACAAAAAGTAGTATAGCCTCCTAATTTGGTCAATTTTAATCCAATTGAGATACTAAATTTGTCCAAATTATTTTCTTTAGTGTTTGACACCTCTTGGGTAAGCTTAAAAGCATGAATATGACTTGTAGACACTATCAAATGGTTCCAAACCCCATGCATTTCATTTTGACCATCTCACATCCAATAATACACTAATACATACATGCCACATTTCCATGCCACATTCTCATTCTCTAGGGATTTTTGGTTTTGCCTCACCACATTTCTAGGACTTTTGGATTTGTCTCACCCTTGGCCTTGGGACTTTTGACTTAGTCTCACCCATCTAAGTGACTTTTGACTTAGTTTCACCTATGCCTTGAGACTTTTGACACATTCTCACCATATTAAAAGACTTTTGGCATCACCTCACGATTATGAGCCAATTCTCATAACCAAACCATTCAAGAATACACATTAGCACCAATGCAATATCAAGACATTAAGTGGCATGTTATGACATCAAGTGGCATGTTATCAAATCACAAGAGCACATGCAAATACACAATGACATACATATGCACACAAGAATGTATGAAGAATATGGTGGAGAGCTACTTTGAATTGGTGCAAGCCTTTTTTTATCCTTTTTCTTCCCCTTTTTGGTCCCACAAACACATCTAGGTGAATTGAAGTTTTCTTGGCCTAAGCATCATAAATAGCACACAATCATACTCTTGAAGTAAGCTAAGACATTACACTTTTTCTTAAAAAAGTAAATGATTTCATGGTTCACATAATGGCTCCATTGGTGGCCTATTTAAGCAACCCTTGTAATTTAAGTTCTATACTCCATTCTCTTTTCATTTTTAAGCTTCTTGACCCCATTCAAAGTCCTTGAAGCCATCACATAATCATTTGTACAATTGAAAAACTAAGTTGCTTCCTAAAACACCATTATGGACACCACTTCTCTATCTCTCATTTCATGTTTCCTAAATTTTTTTCAATGGTTCTTCCCATCTTCTAACATTATATGGAGTCCCAAACCAAGGCCAAGACAAATTAAAACATTCCCTAACCTATCCAAGAAGCTATGGTCGAACCTAGCACCAAGGAAGAGGTTCTTGGAGTTTTTGATTTTTCTTTGATGGGAGAGCCACTTGGGGAGGTTTCTAAGAGTCTTAGAAGCTCAATTAAACACTCACACATGTAAGGAAAGTCAAGAATCAAATCAATTTTTACATTGTGTTCATGAGTTCTACACTTTTCCAACTTAGTTTCTACTAGCTTTTCATGCAATTTCTTAGTGTTTTCCTAATTCCCATATTCCAATTTTATAGTTTCTCATTAGTTTTAGGTCAGAATCATCCTCCCCTAATTGGTTCTGGTTTAGGCTAAAAATGACACAAGGGAGAGCAACAAAGAAGAAGCACCAAGAATGGGAAATTACCTTGGATTCTAACATGATTTCAAAGCTTCTTCTCCTTGGTTGGTTTCTCTTCAAGAATTTTGGAACTCTTCCCTTATGTTTTGGACCAAAAATAGAACCATTCTATTCAAGAAAACCATAAAAAGAGAGGAGGAGAGGAGGGGAACAAAGTAAAAAGAAGAAGAAGCATGAATTTCTTAAGTTTTTCCTACCTTCTTTGACTTTTCTCCCTCCAAAATTCCCTTCCTCTTGTGCGCCCAAGATTTTGCTTCTCCCTTCTATTTTTGGTAGATGCTAAGTCATTCTAAGGAGATGGAAGAAGGAATGTGAGTTTTAAAGAAGAACCAAGAAGCTTCTTTTTAAAATTATTTCTGATTTTATCCTTTTGTAATGGCATTTTTAGTTTGGCTTTGTTTTAGCTCCATTTTAAGAATAATCTTTTCTATTATAAAATTTAGGTTCTCAATTTAATAAAATGCCTTTGGAATCATTCAAATTGGAGCTAAAACCTTTCCAAATGAACCGGTTAAAATTTGGGTCAACTGACTTTAAAAAAAGTACATGGGAGGGGCTTTACTGATCTCGGGGCTTCCCATAATTTTTGAGGCATCTGAAAATCCTGAGCGACTCAGAATTTCCCTTTAAAAAGCCTTCCTATGTGTTTTTTTCTAAAATTATACTTATTTACAAAAATGCCACTGGCCTTTTGGCAAATTTTTTGAATCACTCCGGCCCCAGTTTTTAAGCAACTCAAGGCTCAAATCTTCATCTTCTATTATTTAAAATTCTATCCAAATTTTATTTGACCTTGAATCACTCATCTCGGTGGACTTGCTTTTCAAACTTGCATGTTCCGGTGTTTTTACCATGTACTAGACGTTACAGTTTCCTTGGTTACCTTTTGGTTTCTTTTGGCTTAAACCTTCTTCCCACACTCTTAATCACTTAATTACAATAAGCTAAGATCAGAATTAAACTCTCCCCTTAATGTTCAAGGTTGACCGAATTGATGAGGGAAAGAAAAATTCAAGAAAAGTCATGGAAAGAAATGGGAACCTACCTCAAATTCTTGCTCTTCCAAGTGGCTTCCTCTTACAACCAAGTCTTCCTTAAATCTTAACTTACCCTTGTTGAACTAGAACTAAAATAGCATCAAAATACATTTTGAACCCATGGAAGTATGAAGGAGAATGAGGGGAATATTTATTGTGAAGACAAGAGAAAGAAAACACAACTTTCATGCCTATTCAAGGTTTCTTCTCCTTCCACACAATGCCTAGGCTAGAGTTTTTAGAAGTTTTAGAAATGGGTAAAACATTGGTGCAAATTGGGGAGGGCTGGAACGTGCTTTAACAGAGCAAAAAGCAACTTTTAGCAACTTTTTCTTTTTGCATTTTAGTCCCTATTTTCCACCTTTGTCATTTTCGCTCATTTTAACTCCTATTCAAAATATGTCTTTTTCATCATATTCCTTAGGCTCTTAATAATGAGAATTGTCTTTGAAATCACTCAAAAAGAATTTGAAACTATTTTGAACCATTCAGTCAAAGTTTTAGTCAACCATTTGCTGAATTCGCTCACCGGAGGGGTTTCAACTGTTCTGGGGGTTCCCATGATTTTTGAGGCCTCTGAAAACCTTGGAAAGCTCAAATTTTTTTGTTTAAAAAGTCCTCCTGTGAGTTTTTCATAGTTTCCAAAAATTACGAAAATATCCCCCTTTCTTTAAAAATTTTTCAGGCCTAACTAGCTCAGTTTTCTGGGCAACTGAAATGACCAATCCTTATTTTCTAATTTTTGAAAAATTATTATGATTTTCTATGGTTTTAGAACCCTCTATTTAAGGACTTTCTTTTATAATCGACCCATATCGGCCTTTTGACAAAAAATCAAATGTGACATAAAGAGCTATTGGGATTTTTGGAATCTCACTTTTCCCCCACATATATCTAACCATGTCTAGATAAGCCAAGTGGACTAAGAAACGAAGGCCAAGTACCTTGAAGTATGGACTCTTGATAATAGAATAGGAAAATTAGCTATTTTGATGTCAAAGTTTGTAACTAGACGATGTTTATAAGATGTAAATTTTTAAGCATATATAAGAGTATGTAAATATGATGTATGAATCCATTTTGGAACCAAATGTATGCATATATGAGTTTTTGCCATCCGTGTGCCTTGATGTTTATGTGTATAAATTCAAATGAAGAGGTAAGAATGAGTTCGATGATGATGTGAATCATTTGGCATGCTTTTATATGCTATAAGTATGCTTTTGGATGTGGCTAAGTAGTTGTGGAATAATGAGAAAGCCATTTGGTGCCTTGTTATCCCTTTATGGACTTCAAATTGATTACTTTCCTTAGTTAAACCAAAATCTAACCAAATAAATGAGTTTTTGCATGAAATTTGGCAAGCAAATAAGTCTCATCTAAAGCTTTTCACTCAAATAGTACTCAATTTGGAGCTTTATAAAATTTATTATGATTTTTCAAAGTTGGCCAAATTATGAAAAAACTATTAAACTAGACATCATAAGCTTTCCATAACCATTGGGAGCACTCAATTTGGATCAGTATAGAGAGAGTTATGAATTTTTGAATATCTCAGTCTGAGAGCATGACTCAGGTTATTATTCTATTAATTTTCATAGGCTAAATGCTTTTGTCTTTATTGGGAATTATTTTTAGCAGTTACTTAACATCCAAAGCTTTTCAGAAAGTTATCGCATGCATGATTTTAATTTTTTAAAAATTAGTTATGAATTTTCAAAGTTCATATCAGAAAATTGACCCTGTAACTCAAGAGCAAAATTTTAATATTGTGAAGTATGGTCCAAAATCTGAACTTTGTGCACTGAATTGTGATGTTTTTGATATAAATGGATATGTTATGCATAGATAATGCTATTAGTAACCCCACATGGTTTCTAAAGCCAAGAATGAATTAAATGGACTTTCAATTATATGTTACTTTCATCCACACCATTGCAAAAAGTGTTATCTTTATGCACATAAGTATCATATGCTAATCATGCAATGAGTTAAGAGCTATATATATATGGTGTTACAGTATGAAAATTTAAACCTTATACAACTTAATTAGAACTTTAGGCTTTCATATGGTTCCATTAAGTGGAATAATGAAACAACCCTTGTAATTCCATATCTTGGCTCCAAAATTTCATCCAATATGAGTTATATAACTCTAATAGAACTCATTAGTGCCATCACACACTTAATTCAAGGAGGCTAGTATTAAGTTGCTTCTTTATACCTAATAGAACCCTAATTTTTCATCTTTCAAAATAAGACTTTTAAATTCGAACCAATAGTTCCTTTGGTGTTTAAATTTCATATATAGACCATTTATAATTTTAGAATCAAAGAAAATTCTCTTTAAGTACTGCAAATGAATTTTGGCTGAGACTAGCTTAAAAAATGGTCTCCATGGTGTTTTGCTCATTTCTCTTAGGGAATTGACACATTTGAAACTTCCTTAGCCTCTTCTTAACTCAATTATACTCTTACATAGTGTGGAATATCATTTTAAGGCTTCATGATTCTTAAAGTGCAATCAAAGCCCTAACTTTCATATCTTACAATATATAGGTTCTTAGTTGTTTCCTTTAATTCCATCTTAATCTTCATACTCAAAAACCCCTAAAACTACCATATTTAGGTTAGAATTAATCTTCCCTTAGAGCCTTCCTATGTTGGTAGAGCAAGAGAAGACATGGGAGAACAAGGAAGAGCAAGCTTCATGCATAGAAACATACCTTGTTTCAATCTTTAGCAAATGGAGATTCTTATGCTAGATTTAGTTGCTTCAAACTCTCCCCTTTCCTTAATATTTCAATCACTAAAGTGCTTCTTTTAAGAAGCTAAAACTACCATTGGAGAGGATTTAGAAAGGTGAAAAAGATTTGTAACTAATATGTCATGAAAAAAATGCAAGAATTCTCACCTTTGTAGCCTTTTTCTTTCTCCTTTCACTTGGACACCCTTCAAGATCTATTTCTGGTCTATTCTAGAGGCGTTAACTCAGTTATGGGCAGAGCACATGGTGTGACTAGTCATAAAGGGGAGAAAGAAAGGTTTTTAAACAATTTACAAAATTTTCATTACGTCCTTCAATTTCAATCCCTTTGTTTGAGCTCATTTTAATTCCTTTTTTAGAACTATATTTTTCATCCTAAAATTTACATATCTACTTTATTAAAAATATATATGTTTTTAATTTTATGGAATTCAAAATAATCTTAAACAATTTGGTCAAATTTTAAGTCAACTGACAATCTAAATTATTTACTAGAGGGGTTTTAACCATTTTGATAGTTCTTATAGTTTTCTAGGTCTCTGAGAACTATAATAGCTTAATTTTATTATTTAAAACTCTCTCCTTTAAATTTCTTAAAAGTTGCTTGAAATTATGATTTTGCCACTACATTTTCAGTTTATTCTGTTAAGTGGTTTTGGCTTCGGTTTTAGGCTATTCCTAGTTTCCTAACCACATTTTTAGGTGTTTTAATTAGAATTCTACTTTAAATTAACCTCAGTTTACTTTGCTTTAGGGTCTTCTTATATCATATTATCGATTTTAATTTAATTTCTAAAAAACCAGATATTACATATTGGCTACTGAGATTCTTCTTGGAATCTCACCCGTATACTATCACTAATCTTTTCAGGATCACCAAGTAAAGGCAAAGAAGTTGAAGCTAGACACTATAAATGATGTATTAGAAATATGTTATGTACATAAATTTGATCAATGTATCAAGAATGGCATGGATAGTGTATTTAATATATCTATGATAACTTCTAATGCAACATCATGTAAAATTACCATGTTTTATGATAAGAACTTATATATAAGCTGAGCATATGAATGTATGGCACTTTATGGAAGAATATGACCATGTATGTGAAAATTAGCCTATGTTGAGCCTTATTGTGTGTATGCAATTTTGGGTGCAAAGTGTAATATTCGGTTCTTTGAAAACAAGATAAAATGTGAGAAACATAACGTACGGTTTCTCCATAAACGTACGAAATTTACCGGATACAAAAGGAAGTCCCCTAAAATGAATTAGATAAGGTCTTAAAAAAATTATGTAGCATTCTAGACTCCTAAAAATGAGAATCCCAGGCTCAGACGGAAAGAAAAAAGAAGCTAAGATGAAGAAACGAATTTTAACGAAAGGTTGACGAAACATAATGACATTTTTGTAATTTTGAATAAATTTTGAAATTCTCATATGAGGACATTTTTAATGAAAGTTTTAAGTTCTTCAGGGTTCTCAAAGGCCTTGAGAATCATAGGAAGTCCTGGGATAGCTAAAACCCTCTGGTGAACTTTTTTTAACGTTAATTAACCTAAATTTTGATAGATTCATTCAGGAAGGTTTTAGCTTCGATTTGAGTAATTCCAATGACATTTTACTAAATTGGGAACCTAAATTTCATAATGAAAAAGACGATTTTAAAAAAGGAGCTAAAACGAACCAGAAACAAAAATGTTAAGACAAAAGGGAAAATTTTGAAATTTTTGAAAAATGTTTCTTAAACATACTTTTATATATGAGGTGCCCCATTTCCTCCTTCATTTAGCCACAGTTGTTTCTGCCTTAAATTAGAGAAAGAACCCTAAGGGTGAGGCGCACAAGAAGGAGGAGAAAGGAAGGAGAAAAACAAGGAAGATGTATAGATTTTCTTGGCTTTTTCATACTTTTTCTTTAGCAAACCTCTTCTTCTCCATTTCCCCTTTCTTTCTTATGTTTTTATTGAAGTTTTTGGATATGTTTTAAGGGAAGAATAGAGGGAAAAATTCGGATTTGAAGAGAGAAAGCCAAGGAAAGGAAGAAACAAGCAAGAAATCAAGGAAAAACAAGGTAAAATCTCTATCCCATGGTAGCTTCTTCCTCCCTCTCTCTCTTGTAGGTTTAGCCACCTTAAGGAAGTCCAAGAGGGCTTGGATTTTAGGCAGAACCAAGGATGAATCCTAGGAAATTGGGTGTGGAAAATGAGAATATGCAAAAATAATTAACAAAGAACCATTAGTTTTCAAGATAGCAAAGTTAAAGTCTCAAGTGCTCCACCAAAAATATGATTTGATGTAATTGTTCCTAGGCCTAAATGAATGTTTGGATGAGCTCTTAAAATCCTTAGAAGGCTCCTCACATGCATCCTTCATCAAGAAAACAAAGTAAACTCACTTGGTGTTTATATAGTGCATAGTTTCGACCTAGGCTAGATAAAGCACCAAGGGGTAGTTTTAATTTGTTTTAAGCTTATTCTTGAGTCATATATGATGGAAGAGGATGAGAGAAAGTCTTAAAAAAATTTTAGAAGTTATAGATAGTGAGATGGTATCATAAGTTTTATATTATGGCTTAAAGAAGCACCATGTAACAATCGAAAAAAAGAAAAGAAAAAAAAAAGAGAAGTTGAAAATTTTTGAAGTCCTAAAATTTTCTAAGTTTGCTAGCTATAGTGAGAAATGACCTAGTTATAACAAATGTACCTGTTCGCTATAGCGAGAAAGGGACTAGCTATAGCGAGTGCCTTTTCGCTGTAGCGAAAATGCTTTTAGCTATAGCGAGTGTGGGCATCCCATATAAAAACCAGGAGTTCCTCGTCGTAGCACATGCTGTAGCAAAAATAGGGGTCTGAGACTGATACGTGCTCGCCATAGCGAGGGTTATTCTTCGCTATAATGAAGGTTAGTTTGGAAAAGCGTGAAAAAAGAGAATTTAACTTCTTAAAGTGTCTAAATTCATTCTTTTCCTTTTAACCGACCTAAACTTCGACCAAAAGAGAGAAAAGGGCTGTGGAGAGAGAGAGAGACTAAGAGAAGAAAGGAAGAACAAGGAAAAGGTAAGCAAGTTTAAGATTTCTATAACTTTTCTTCTTAGAATCTTGTTCTTCTCTCTTTGCCCTCTCTTTCTATAGTTTTGGTTATTGAATTAATTGGGTTTTGGGCTTGGTTCAGAAGAAGGAAAGTGGAAAACCACTCTTGAAGAAGGCTAAAACTCATGTATCTTCACTTCTTCTTTGCTTTCCTTGAGAATGTTGGTTCTACCAACTTGAGAGCTTGAGAGAGAAAAAGAGTTGATGAAATTCTAGAGAGAGAGAATCCCTAGTTTCTTATATGCTTGTAGAGTTTGTTATAAAGAACCCCCTAACTTTGTGAATAATTATTGAGTTATGAGAGAGTAATTCCATGCTCTTTGTGTGTTTAGGCTCAAGAGAAGCACCTTCATCTAGTTGTGATTGTGAAACCAAGAAGGGAGAAGAGAAATTGAAAGAGAAGGCTTGTGTTGGCCGATAAGGTAGCTCTCCACTCTTTCTTGTTGCATTCTTGGATATGTAATAGTTATTGTATGCTTGTGTATATGCTTGTATGATGAGACATGCCATTTGATGTTGACTTGATGCATTGGTACCAATATGCCTATGTTTTAGGTTGTGAAAATTACTCGGGTGAGGTAGTATTGAAAGTCCCTTGAGATGAGTGAGGTGGAGCCAAAAGTTCCTAAACCAAGGGTAAGGCCAATCCAAAAGTTCTAAAAACTCGGATGAGGCTAGACCAAAAGTCCCTAGAGTTTATTCTGGGCATTGATGTGAAATTCATGGCATGAAAAGCATGTGTTGTGTAATTGTGAATGATTTGCATACTTTGACTTATTTATATGCCTTGATTGCTTCCTTGAATGAGTGCATGAGCTATTGAGATTCCATGAATCTCACCCCCTTCCCTCTCCCATCTTAACATGTTAGGTGGAGTTCAAGGAGATCAAAGTACAAATCAAGGAGTCTAATTGAGCATGCTTAAAGGAGTTGTATAGCTATTTTAGTTCTTTTGATGTAAAGAGGTGCCAAAATAAATATGCACCTATTATTTTTTAGATGTAAATATTTGATCAAGTGTAAAAACATGTATAAATGATGTATGAACTATGTAAAGAGCCAAAACAATAAAAATATGAGATTTGACCCTTTTGTGGATTGTATGCAATAGTGCATTTTGGCCCGTAGTATAGTGAGTTTGAAATATATGATGATTTGGACTACTTGGGCATTTTATATATACTATGTTTATGCTTTAAAACTTGCCCAAGATATGCTAGAACATGTGAGAGGTCATTTGGACCTACTTTGAACCATTTTGGGTGCCAAAACTGTCAAATTTGTGAGCTACATCAAAGTATGACCAAATAAGCTCTTCTTGATATGAAATTTGGCATGCCTCTAGAGCTTGTTGAGAGCATCTTGGGAAGCTAAAGTGGGTAATATTTGGAGGTCTAGGGAATATTTGGCAAATTGTTGAAGTTGGAGAATTTTCTGGTTTTGGTTATTGTACTGTGCAACTAGGTTTGAAAATGAATATGTGTCATTTATGGACCAAACGGTGTCTGATTATCATAAAATTTCATAGGCATAAATTAGATATCCACAGTGACCTATAACAACTAGAAGCACCTCAATCAGAGGTCTGTAAAGGGAGAAAGAAATTTCTGAAGTTCTATGTTAGTATCAGGGAAGCCATCCAACCTTAGTTACTGTTCCATCAGTTTTCGAGGTCCAAGGGCTGCTGAACTGATCTAAACTTATTTTTTTCCTCTATTTAACATCTGTATATTTCCAAATTGGTATATTTTGCCCAGATTGAATTTTTTTGAAATTAGTTATAAATTTTTGAAGTTCATAACAGTGAGTTGCATTAGTACCAGGGACAGTCAGACCTCTATCTCTTTTTTGATATCAACCATAATCCAAACACTGAGATTGTGACTTGGAATTATTTTTAGTGTAAGTTTAACACTTAGAGCTTTCCAAATAGCTATGGTTTGATTGATTCTCATTTTTCTAAAATTAGTTATAATTTTCCAAAATTAAACCTAAAAATTTGACTTTTGGGCCCATTTGAGAAATTGTATTTTCTTGATGTTTGGCTTCATATCCGTGGTTTATGGGTTGTTTGAGACTATGTATGAGTTGTATAAATGGTTTTTAAGTAGAGAATGCAAATGATGGGTTCACAGGATCCACGAGGCAAAATATGAGCGTTTAAACCCTGACTTAAAGTATTAAAATATCACGGTTTTGGTCCTTTTCATTGAAAATCATATGGAATTAAGCCAAGAGGGAGATTAATTGAGGTTAAGACATTATGGTATTACACACCACCTAATTAGGCTCCTTGATTTGATTATGATATGACTCTAAGAGGTTTAAATAGAGTTAAGAATCATAAATAAATGGAGAGAATGGAGCTAAGATGATGTTTTCTTAAGGTTGCTTCATTAAGTGCATTATGAAACCATAAGAGCCACATGAGTTATCTAACTTTTTTAGTGAATGTATGGCTTTAGAATTTGATTCAAGAGTGTAAATGGCTTCTATATAATGTGTTTAGGCTAAGATAAATAAGCCTCACATTATTGTGAGTGTGTGGCCGAGAGAGGGAGCATAATTCCAAGAGAAAAAGTATGCTTGTGTAACAAAAGTAGCTCCCTCCACTTTTCTCTTATGCATATATATGTGCTTGCTTTGTCTTTAAATGTGTGTATATGTGTTTTAAGTCATGAAAAGTGTTTTAGCATGATTCCATATGTCATAGTACCATGATGATGTTTTATGCATTCAAATGAAATTTTATATGCTTGCCTTAGTTTGTTTGAGTATGGTGAAGCCAAGAACCCTTAGTCATGGTGAGAATGAACTAAGAACCTTTAAAGTTGGTTAAGACAAAGTCAAGAGTCTCCCAAGAGTGAGGTTGACTCCCAAGAGTATAGTTAAGTCAAAAACCTCTTAGAGAAAATGGGTGAGGTAAGTCCAAAATCTATAAGAGAATGGGTAAGGCTAATCCACTTACTTGGCAAGCCTATGTATGTTTTGTATGACTTGTTCAAATTTCAAGAATGCTTTTTAAATGATCATACATGTCATTATGCTCATGCATGCACTTTCAAGGCTTGCATTGTATACTTTATGTGTGACTAAAAGGGAGATGAGTTATTGAGATTCTTTGAATCATATTCCCTCCTCTCTAATGTCTTAACATGTTAGGTGGAGCAAATAAATAAGGTAATGGAAGCCACTAAGTTGGGAGATAAGAGATTGACATCAAAGTACCTAAAATTGCCTAGTTTTGTCTCTTTTGTAGCCACACACATGGCATATGATGGAATTATTATGTAATCACTTGAACATGTGTAATTAATCATATTTACGATGTATGAATGAGAATTTATGCCATATGCATGATATGACATGATTTAGGTATGGAATGGCAAGACTAGACATATGCATTTTTGTGCATATCAAGGAGTGAATGAGTGACTTTGAGAAATCTAGGTTTGTGCACCTTTGAAACAAGTTTAGAATGTCATTTTGGTATATTCCCATGTGCTCAAGTGGTCATGGTTGCCTTAGAGCTCAAAATGGACCATTTGGACTTTTTATAAAACTTAAAAATGACTATTTCACAACTCAACGTTAAGATCTAACCAAATGAACAAATTTGCCCATGAAATTTGGTACACATATAGATCTCATCTATAACTTTTTGTGAAGCTAAAATTTAGATTATTTGAAGCTCTGTGGAATTAATTATGATTTTTCAAATTTAGTATTTTTCTACTAAACTGATGCAGACACTATTCATATGATTAGAAACTTGGACTGTGTCATTCGTGG
This sequence comes from Erythrophleum ivorense, assembly GCA_026724425.1. Taxonomy (NCBI): domain Eukaryota; kingdom Viridiplantae; phylum Streptophyta; class Magnoliopsida; order Fabales; family Fabaceae; genus Erythrophleum; species Erythrophleum ivorense. The sequence continues at coordinate 45,611,515 of JAIUCV010000005.1, forward strand.
GCCAAATGATGTCCAATACTCATAAAATTTTATAAACATAAATTAGACATGATAACCTTTCTATGGCCATTGAGCACACCCCAATTGGACCTCTGAGCAGGGATATATGAATTTTTGAAGTTAAAGGATAGTACCAGTAACGACAGCTGACCTCTGATACTGTTCCATTAGTTTTTGGTGGCTATCAGCCTCTGTTGTGGTCTGGATTTATTTGTAACATAAAGAGACATTTGTAACTTTCCAAAATGGTATAGTATGCTTAATTTTGATTTTTCTAAAATTAGTTATGATTTTTCAAAGTTTAAGCGCAGAATCTGGAAATCCTACTCGAGGCTGCACACTATGTTTTTGAGTATATCATCTATTTGCACAAGTTCTAGGCCACTTCTTAAGTTTGTTATGAGTTTTATTTGTATATTTAAATGTAAAAATGAAATGTATGAGTTTATATGACCCACAAAACATCAAATAAAAATTTTATCCATGATGTAATGCAATTAAATGCATTATTTTTAATGGTTTTCCTTCTCTCTTTTATGTTGTTCATGGAAGGAAGCCTAAAATGTATATGATATGAGTCCTATAAATACGGTGTTACAAAAAAGGGTTATATTTTGATCCAAGCCTTCTTGCATATAATGGAATTGATGGAAATGATGTTTAAAATGATTGAAATTTGCTCAAAATGGAAGAATGCAAATTGGATACCATTTGAACCACTTTGAACTTAAAGTTGGTCTAAAATAGTCTTAAATTGTACCTTTACCAAAAATGAATAAAATGACCTAATTTGAAGGTTAAATTTGGCATGCAATTAGAGGATATTAACAGTTTTATAATTAGTTAAGAATGAAAAATTTTGAAACTTTATAGAATATTTTATAAATTTTTAAAGTTCAATAAATTATGCAAATTGGTCCCTGATATTATTCATATTGTCCATTTCTTTTTTTTTTGGTATTTTTGAGGGACCAAATTGACTCAATTGCCTATGAAATTTTATAAACATAAAATTCACATCTTAAGCTTTTTGTAAACATCTAATTTGCATGAATTAGATTACATAACCCGAGTTATAAATTTTCAAAATTTGATATAAAATATGAATTTTATGACCAATTCGGGCTAGAGTAATTCCCTTGGTTTCCAACATGTGTTTTATGGCTAAATGGACCCAAACAAGTTTGTTCATGATAAATATGAATAAAAAAAACCTAAAGTTTGACTCCCATAGTCTAGTTTGGTATGTAAACGAATCAATGTTTGTCATTAAAGTTATAGTAAAGGTTGTACACTTGTAGCTAACACTTATGAATGATATAAATTGATGAAATAAAGTTAGTTATGACATTTCAAATTCAAATATTAGTGTTTTAAATTTTTTAAGTAAAAAATTTTATGAGTTTAATTCCAAAAAAAAAAGAAACAAATTAATTTCCTTTTTCATAAACTTAGGAACTTTTCTCAAATTTTCTTTTGACAAAATTAAAAACATACTTCATATAAAAAGAATTCTTTCTACTCAAAATAAAAATATTTCAAAAAATAAAAAATGAAAAAAATAAAGAGGTGAGATTAACTTAGTTTTTGTAAATTAAAACACATAAACCAATTTTAAAACTATTTTATTTGCAAAAGACAAAAATGATTTCCACCTTTTTTCTTTTGAAAAAATTGAAAATTACTAATCAATAGATACAGTTTTTTCTACTTAGTTAAATTAAGTGGACTTTGATTCCTTTTATAGGATACGTAGGTCTTAAACTTTCATCCTATGTCAAATATGTCATTATAAATAAACATTTTTCTTTTTTTTGCATGTGATTGTTAGGAAAATTAAAATAAAATTAAGGTCATATTAATTTTTGCACACTTAAATTAAGGTAATTATTTTTAGGAATAGATGTTGTAGGAAGTTTAATACATTTCTCATATGCAACTGACTCCTGAACTCATTTCTTGTTTGCAAACCATTTTCCTTTAAAAAAGACTTTTTCAAAGTTGTCTTTTAACATTTAAAATTTTGGTGACAACTTTACTTCATTTGGTTTTCATTTTCAAAAATTGAAAACCTTTTTTTTCTGGTGCCATGTGGTCACATTGTGTGTGTGTGACAAGTAGTAGTCATTAACTTACTCATGAACATGTTGAATTTAGAGGGTTCTTAAAATTTATGGTGGCATAAAAATTTATAAACTATTAACCTTTAGAATGATAATAACAAATCTTGTATAACCACCAGTTTATCAAAATCTGCCACAAATGTTTATATATATATATATATATATGCTTTATTTATTTAAATAATGAAGTCAATAGTTATAAAATAACCAAAACCAAAAGTGATGTAACTACAAGCCATCTAATCATGTCTAGTCTTTTAGTTTCAAAGATATTTGTCAATTTTAAATTGATAATCATATTATAAATATGAATAAATATTGAATTTATAGATAATATAAAATATTAAATCTATAGATAACATAAAATAAAGAACAAAAAGTTTCTCATACCTTAATGTGATAAACAAGAAACTTTAAAGATTGGCGTCTTACACTAATATGTTAAAGGCTCATGTTGATAATATGTTGTAAAACTAATGGAAATATAAGAAGTCTAATAAGAGCAAGAGAGAAAATAAAGAGAAGAAATGCAGTATATTTCTCATCCATTTTCTGGAAATGTCATATGTTTCGTACATGGCTTCTATTATAGGTTTTCAACCATAAAGACTAGTTCAAAAGTTATAATGATATAAATAAGAAAATTCATCTATATAATTATATGGTATTAAGCATAAAAAGGAATTCTAAAAGATCATTATTTAGAGGTTATGGACATCTACGTAATTACATCATTTACAACAAAAGTAAAATAGTTTTATAATTAAATCATCTTTCATAAAATAAGAGAGTAATATTTACCCTTTTCTCTTTTTGGCCTTATCCTTTATACTAAAAGAACTGGACAATCATAAAATGAATCAGCACCCCACCATATAGTTTCATCATATGCCTAATTGGGAAGGGTAGCTACTAGAAGTAAAATTTAAGGTAAACACCTCATCTTACATGGAGGAACATGGGCTATCTATTTTGTTATGAAATGAGTGACCTTTTATTTGCATTTAAGGAGCTAGAGATATATAAATTACTTAACTTTTTAAGCCTTCTTCATAGTAAATTGTAGAAAAGTCTTTTTTTTTTTATATAATCATAAACCTTAAACATAGAAAATAAACTGTTTGATGTCTGGCGGGAGTAACAGGAAGTGGAATTTTACAAATTGAATCTAGATCTTATTGTATGACTTGTAAATGAATTGGTAAGTTCCTATGTTTCTTTAGATGCTAAAGTTTCTTTTCTTGGAAGACGCCTACATTGAAAGGATAACTATGCGAACGCGAGAGAAGTGCTAGTTGAGTATAAAGTGCATTGCATCTCGAAAAAAAAAGGCCAGTTGTCCGATAATTAGAAAGCTATTCCATGTGAGTGTGCAAAACCAATTAGGACCAAACCAAATTGTAATAGTTGTGTTGCTTCTTGTATACTTATTGGACTACCTGGATATGTACACAAATAAGTACCATTAATTTGCCAACAAATGATCGTGCCAACGAAGGTATGGTTAAGTGTACAATGTTGTAACCGGCATGGAGTGTTGCTGTTTTGGAAGTAAGATCATGGCACTAACTCACTGGGCAATGAAAATAGCTTGCAAGGTAGAGTAATAGGAATGTTAAAATAATAAAATGTTTAGACAATACCAAATTGAATATAAGATGGCATAACTCATATTTTTAAACATTTGGGGGTCCTTGTAGTAATCATTGTTGTATGCAAGTAAACAGGTCAAATAAGTCTAGGTTGTCCCATAATGAGGCCCAATGGAGAACTAAACCAGATAGCTTATGCAAATGGGCAGGATAAAAACAAATGTTGATATGTCTCATCTTGCTGGTTTTTAAATTGATAAACATTATCAATAGAAAGATGATGTTGGCGAAGTATGTCACCTAAAGGTAATGCTTGTCGTGATAGTCACCACATAAAGACAAGGATGAAAATGGGTAGTTACAGTTTCTAGAGTTTCTCCCATGCAAAAGCATTAGAAGTGGGACTGGTGTCTATTGTCTGACCTACTTACTTATATCCATTTGCCATTGTATATTCTCTAGTATTTGATCCTGACTAGACAAGTCAATCTTGTTGGCTAGTCCTAGAAAACATAGATTAGAGAATTTTTTGAGCTATGTTGTTAGAGTATAATCGGGACACTATTGGAGTGTAGTGTTCCAATAGCCTTGGTATGCAGTATAAGAACCCCTATTGTTTGTACAGAAGAACGAGGATTAACCTGCATCAGCCACCAATGGTGTGGTTAAGTATTGGGATTGAGGATTCATCACCAACACACTATTGCAAATGAGGAAAAATGATTGTATTGTCCTTTTGAATTCCTTTTCACATCCAACTCTTTGCATGATGCGATGTCAAATCCTTGTCACTTCCAAATTGCAAAAAAGTCTTCTGGTAGCTGCAGCATGGAAATTAGTACACAATGTAGATCTTTATTTACTAACCATCTGCAGCAAGTTTATGCAATAAGGACCAATAAAAAATAATATCCCATAACAAAGCAAGCATATATACTCATATATCACTCAACGTATGCATACCTCAAATGAACCATTAACAACTTAAGGCAAGAAAGGTCCATAATGTTATCATGAAATGAATTTAAGTATAATTCTTTATTTTTTCAATAAAAATATGATACATAAAAGAAAATTCTTTTAAAGAATTTAACCATATGATATTAGAACGCCACATTTAAACAAAAGAGAAAAATAATTAACTTATAATAGATTTTGGGAATTGTTCAGTAAAGCTAAGATTGATTCTACCATAGTTGATTTGTTTATTATACCTTTTCAATTATAGGTCTTCTAATATTTTTATTTTCATTTTCATTTGATGTTACTTATTTTTTATAGGTGTTTTGGCTTACTTTTTACTTGAATTCATTGTTGTAGATGAGAAATTAGAAAAGAGATAAGGAAGCTTTTTGTGGTGCTAAACTTTTTCTGAATAGGTAAGCAAACTATGTATTGCAAAAAGGTAAAATAGGAGAAGTTGTTATAGTCATTTCCCCTCCTTGTTGCCAGGTAGTATAATGGATAAAGAATCTAGCTAAAATACAAAATACATGTGTCCTTATACAAAATTGATAACACAACAAAAGAATAACAAATCAATGCAACATTGATAGCAAATATATAAACCAATACGAAAGATAAACCCATTAATAACAAACTTGGTAATTTAGTTAGATTAACTAACTAATAAAGTAGATGAATTAAAGCATGGTCAAAAGTTTGTTATTAGTTTGTTAAGAGTATTGTCACTATAAAAGGGTGGTTGTATTCTATTTTCACTTAATGAAGCATTTCTTCTTTTCAAAATAGTACTTTCTTATGCTTTCCATGTTGTGTCTAAAAAATTGACCTTCTTTTTCTTGTCTATTATCTCTCACTTTCTTGCTTTTCAAACGCCTTTGTCATCTTACATCTTCTCCTTCATTCAAACCCTATTATCATTCCTCCTTGTTGTTTGGATCTTCAATCAAGATATTATCAACCTAAACCATAGAGCATATTGTCTTGCTCAAGGTGAGGGATGATACTAACTCATCAAAGGTTAATGCCATGGTCAGCAGACTCAATTCTCTTTTTTTCCTTGACCAAGTCCTTTACATCAATGTGGAGCCACGATTATGTGTCATACCAAGCTTCATTTAACTTATTTACACAATGTCTATGCATTAGTAATAATCTTCACAACTATTACCATACTTTCGGTAGTGTAATTTGGTCTGTTTACATACCAATCAAAGCTATAGGGGTCAAATTTTGAATTTTTTTTTCTTTCACTCATATTCATCATAAACAAACTTGTTTTGGTCTATTGGGTTAGAAAATATACATCAAAAGTCCAAGGAAGTTAAGGAACCCCGTATTGACCGTTTAATATATTATGCATCAAATTTCAAAAATTTATATCTTAGGCTACATAAGTTCAATTTATGCAATTTCAGTTGTTATGGAAAGCTTATATTGTGAACTTTATGCTAGTAAAATTTCATGAGCCACCAAATTCATGAAACTAGTACCTCATGAATAGTGACAAATCAATTTGTATAGTTTGGGGTAATTTAAAAAATTCATAAAATATTTTGTAGAGTTTCAAAAATCCTCATTCTTAGCTTGTTAGAAATCTCTCAATGTCTTCTAAATGCATGCCAAATTTCAATCCCAAACTAAGTCATTTTGGCTTTTAGGTGCAATTTAAGATTCTTTTAAATCAAATTTTGGTCATAAAGTGGTCCAATTGATTTCCAAATTACATTCTCTCACTTTGAGCAAATTTTAATCATCCCAAGCATGCAATCCATATGTCTAACACATAAAATAGGGTTTGCATAAAAATATAACCATCCAACACCCAAATGTGCATATAAACTTCCATGCATCTCATATGTACATGTTAGTATAAAAGGCCAACTCTTAACCCAAAATGAAATATATTAAGGTGTTCTAGCTCATACATATGATTCCATTACAAATATCATCAAATACATGAATAGCCATCATACATACATAAGCCTTGTAACTCTTTAAGTACACTTTGCACTAATTACATTGCAAAAATCGTATTACCTCATTTCCTAGAGTCTAATGCTTTTCTACCTCTTTCTCTTTGCTTAAAGAGCTTGAAATAGTTAGTGAGAATACTTAGGGTGAGATTCTAAGAAGAATCTTAATAGCCAATATCAACCAAATTGTTGCATGCATGAACATTACAAGGAAATGCAATATATGTGGTGCAAGAATGCCATTCATATGCCTCACGTAACTTAAATGTAACATTTAACACAAAAACTTATTTCCCATCAAGTCATGACATCAAAACAAACTAGCTAAGCTCAACTAAATTCAACTCGAGGTTAAGGAAGAACTATTGTGCTCGATTTCATGCCTTAGGAAACTAGAGGCCAACAAACATGTTAAACTCATGCATAAAATTCATAATGAAAAGCATATCAAGACATAGCTCATGAATATATCAAGCAACAATACATACAAGCATCTCAACTCAATCAAGCATTCAAATGCATACAAGATAAGGAGATAGAGCTACCTTAAGACTTGTGAAGCTCCAAGACACCATTAACCCCCTTGCTCTTAGTTTTTCTCTTGTCTTTCTTTAACTTGACACCTACACTTTGGTGGGTTTGTACTAACTTTGCCTAAATATAGCAATTTACAAGGCAAATTGACTTATTAAAATCCATTCTAAGTTTCATTAACTTCACTTAATTTCATTAGAGCCTAATATGGAAATTAACACTAGTTTACATCTTTTAAGAGGCAACTCTTATTTTCCTTTCTCTAAGCTCCAAACTCTCACTTGCTATAAGTTATATAGTCCTAACGAAACTTATTGGGTCATCATATGCTTGGTTTAAAGGGTTTAAGGCTAACTTGCTTCTTTAACATTATTTAGTCCCTAAAATTTCAACTTTCAATCTAGGGTTCCTAAATTCAATCCAATGATTTCATAATTATTTAATCTTCATATCTAAGTCTCTTAAATCATTAGAACCCAAGAAAACTCTCTTTAGGTGTACTAAACTCCACTTAGCCGAACCTATAACATAAGAAGAGTAACATGGAGTTTTGTTTGTTTCTTCTAGAAGTTTGATGTATATGGACATTCCTTGGCTTCTCTTTAATTTAATTATAATCTCATATACCTTAAAATGTCCTCCTAATATTTCATAACTCTTAAGGTGTAATTAAAACCCTAATTACCCCATCTTGATTTCTAAAGCTTTTTAAAGTGGTTCCAATTGCATATTATTACTCTTCATGCCTTAAAACCCTTATTCACATTCTATTTTAGCTGAAAATCAACTCCTTACCTCCTAAGGCTAGCTGAATAGGGGAGAGAATAGAAGAGTATGGAAAAGAAAAAATCTTAATTAACATCATACCTTGTTTGAATGCTTATCAAGAAGAGAATTTGATACTACAATTGGTTTCCTTAAATTCTCTCCCTCTTCTAAGTAATCAACCATAAAAGTGCTCCTTTCAAGAAGTTAAAACCACTAATAGAGAGGGTTTAGAAAGAAGAAGAAGGTTTATAAATGAAATACTATGAAAAAAATGCATATTTGCTTACCTGAAATGGCTTCCTTTTCCTCTTTTTCCTTCCCTTTTTTGGTGCATCGTTGGTTCTATTTTAAAGTGCTCTAAGTCAGTTTGGAAGGGCTAGAGCCATGGCAAACCTAATATAAGGGAGAAGAAATGATTTTTTAGAATAATTACAAAATTTCCATTACATCCCGTAACTTCAATTCTTTCGATTGGACTCATTTTAGATCCTTTTTTAGAATCATATTTTTCATATGAAAATTTAGGACCTTTAATTTATTTAAACCATTTACTTTCAAATTTATGGACTTTAAAACTATCTCGAATTATTAAGTTAAAGTTCAAATCAACTAACAACCTAAATCGCATGTCGAAAAAGTTTTGGTCATTTTGACTATTCCTATGGTTTGTAGGGCCTCTGAGAATCCTAGAGAACTTAATTTTATCATTTAAAACTTTTTTCTTTAAGTTTCTAACAAGTTTTTTGGAATCACGATTTTGCCACTGCCTTTTCGATTATTTTATTTAGCCACTTTGACTTCTATTTTGGGCCATCTCTAGTTTCTTATCCCTATTTCTAAATGCTCTATTTATTGTTTTATCTTTGCTTAACCCCTATTTTATTCTATTTCAAGGTCCTCTTTTGTTATCTCATCAGTTTTAGTTTAGTTTTATAAAGATTGGATATTACACTATGCAATTGATCTTCTCCCTTCAATTTCACTCACATGCTTTATATTTGCTACAACTCCAAAGATGACCCCAATGCCTATTCAGCACATTTAAGCCATGTTAGTGTCACCAAAGAATCTATGCTTCCCATCTGCGATGACATCATAGTTGTTGATTGGGTTGCCCATAACTTGCATGGTGATTTAGTTTCACTGCCAGGCTTCGCAATACGAGTGAGCTTCTTGAAGTTGAAGGAAAATTTAGATAATGAAGTTAAGAATGAGATTTTGGATGGTTAAAAGTGGAATTAAAGATAAATTCAAACGAATTAAGTAGCTTAGTTGTGAGGAAAACTTGTTTCCAATAAGAGCCAAAAGGTTCTTGCTTGCATCACTTGCAATTTTCTTAGGACTTGGTGATTCAGAGGCTATGGATTCAAATGTGGACTTAGTGAGCCATCAAAAGGATAAGGTTAGGGAACATCTAGAGAGTGTGGTGGCCGTTGATTATATAGTGTCATCACCATAAGCTCAGCCTACAAGCCTTAGATGAGGTTATGTTATATGATGTCATTTTACTTGTTATATGTCTAATGTTTTTAGCTAATTGAATAAGCTTTTAGTGTTTAATTATTATACAGTGTGGAATAGTATGAACAGAAACTATAGCTTTCAATGTTGTCTTCCTTTAGACTGGCGACCCTTCCCATAAACCTCAAATTTGCAAAGTAATGCATTGGTTCAAAAAAGAAACTCATCTTAAAAACAAAAACATAAGAAAGACTAATATTTTTTTTAAAACAATCATCCTTGCACAATGCATGAGAAAACTAGAAACTAAACAAAAAGGAGATTTCAAATATGAAAAAGAAAGATTAAAAGAACCCTTTTTGGGAAATGTAGTTAATGAGTTATAATGTACATGGAAGTATATATAGTGTAGTGATGTAAAACAAGACATTCAACACTATTAATTATGATAAAGTAACCCTAAAGAGTTCATGAGATGTAGGCATAGTGAGATGATAAAGCCTGTCATCAATCATCTAACTTGTATTTTGATCTTGTATGAACATGGAATTTTCAATAAACATAAGAGAAAAATCAAGTGTCTTATCTAGTTTACTAATCGAAATAAGATTAAAAAGATAGTCAGGAATGTAAAGAAAATAATCCAAAGGTAGAAAAGGAAAAAGGTCGAGCTTGACCAATGCTTTGGCGAGTATTTTGGAACCATTAGCAAAAGTTAAAGTAGGAAAAGAAGAAGAAGAAATATCGAGCTATGAGAAAAGATATAGGTTTTAGAAACATGATCAAACGATTTAAGGCCCAAAAAAGGAAGATTAAGTAAGACTAGCTGCAAAATTACCATTCTAAATGAAGGATATAGTTGAAATGGTAGAATGTTTAGTGGCCTAATATTGAACGAAATCATTGTACTTCACCCCTGAGAATCTCTAGCATTTTCCATCTAAAGAACATTAGGGCAAGCATGGAGGGAATATCACCATTCACAAATATGAATAAGCTTATTATGATTAATGCACTGAGGTTGTTGCCCATGGTTTTTTCCCTTATCATTATTTCCTCCTTAACCGATGTTATGGTTATGGTCAGTATTTGGAAGCAAAAGCATAACGATCCAAGTTCATACCTTTAACCTAAGGGGTTAAGGAAAGGGACATTCATTGCAATCAAGAAATCACATTATCAAAGGATAGAATGTTTGGATTGGAGAGAATTCGTTTGTGAATGTAAACAAGGTTAACCTTAAGCCAACAAGAGTAAAAAATATGAATAATTTGTTTCTTTTTTGTTATTCCTTGACATTAGTAGAAATGGGCTATTCATTAAACTCTTGTTTTACATACTTAACCTTCCCTATGTAAGTATTCATGTTTGTATCAAGCAAACTTTTGGGTTAAAATTGATTAATAGAGGAGAAACACCATGAATACAGCCCAAATAGGAAATGAAGGTTTGGCTTAGATCTTGTAGTGGTCAATGACCAACTCTGGGTAAATGGTGGCCAAAGAGATGGCTTTATGCACTAGTTCATGGAAAAGGCTTCTGGAAAAATGATCTAGTGCAATTGTATATGCAATGATAAGAGAAGCACAAGTGACGACAATAGGTTAGTCAATAATGTTTGAGGCAACTCTAAGGGTGTTTATGGCCAAATACTAATCAAACATGATGGCTAGAATGACAATGATGAAGAGACAAACTAACAATATAAAATTAGGCTTTGTTTTCTAAGCTTTTAAACTATAATACCATATGAAAAGAGAAAGGCAAAAAGAAACCCTACGTGGAAAATGTAATAAGTTCTAATCTATATAGAATATTCTATTTACTATAGTAGTACAAGACAAGGGATGAATCCTTCTATTTATAGACCCTAATTACTATACATTATTTCCAACAACCACGTGTCTTATTTTCATCACATCAAAACCCAAGAATTGATAACAAGCGTAATGAAGACACCAACTACTTGAATGACGAAAAATAATGAAGCATGCACCAAAGGCCTACCAAGCTTACTCTTACTCATTGAACCACTTGGATACTCAAACATAAAATAGCAAGTAAACTCAAAATATAGTGTGAAATTATCACAAGATAAACTCGCAAGAATTTATGGGCCTAGTAATATTTGAGATTTTAAACTTAGTATGATAAAACCCAACTTGAAAACCGTGGGACATTGCAACTTAATCATTATCTCGAATGAAGAGTAAGCAATCATGGGTTATCTTCAACAAAATCTACTTATGTATAACTAGGATTCCTACCAAATAAAGCTTTAAAGCTTTACCTTGAGACCTTTCATATCTTGACTGACTTAAACATTGACATGCACAAAGGAGCCCATTGCTTTCACCAAGGGTTGCAAATGAGTTAAGCCCTAATACTCTCAAAGTTTGAAATATGAAATAAGTGAGCTACTTAAGCTTGGCTTGCAACATTGTAAGAACTTAAAAATGAGAAGAAGTTGGACTCACTTTATTAAAAGAAAGCTCAAGTTCACCTAAAATTATATATAAATGGACTATATGAGCTTGATGAGTTAAATAAACTCTAATGATATTTATATTAAAAAAAACTATTTATAATTTATAATATATTAATATCAAAGATCAATGTAACTTAGAAGTTTCAACTATTAAGTAAATATCTATAAATAATTTCATTGTAATTTAAGTAAATTGCATATACTTCTCCTGAATTTTGTTAAAATTATACAAATTTTTGATTTATTTTTAAAACATACATAAATCTTTTTTGAAACAAAAAGTTACTATACACTTTAGTCTAATTTTAATTTTTTTAACTTAAATACTCTCTATTAACTTAAATACATATTTTTTTAAGTAAAAATTTTTAAATGGAAGGTGTTTTGGTCAAAAAACTTAAGATTAGATTTAAAGCAAAAGATTATTTTTTGTTTTAGGGGAAATCATGTGTATTTTTAAAATAAAGGGGATATTTATATAATTTCAGAAAATCTCATAAAAAGTTTGTTTAATTTACTCTTATAATTTATAACTTGTAATCTCATACGAGGATGCCCTTTAGACCTTGATGTGTGGATAAAAAGCAAGTGTGTTTGTGCTAAAGCTTAATATAACTTAAAAGATTAAGGGACGACAAAGATCAAATCCTTGACTACTTAGTCATACATGTTTTGATATCATGTTAAAGACTAATTGGATCTAAAAATTTGGGTTACTAAATGAAAGCAGATAAATAGTTTTGTTATAATCTCTAATAAATAATACATATATATATAGTTGAAAAAATATATAATATTTTATTTTTAAATCACCTTCACATAGACTAAATAAGTTGAATATCATTTTTTTAAAGTTTGGGTCATATAATTAAATGAGGTTAATGTCGTGTTCAATTTCTTTTATTTAATAAATGAACCGAACTCAAACAAATTTTTCTGTGAACAAAACCCTTCACGAATAGCTTTTTTGATTTATAGCCCTAAGCCCCTAACTCCCCCGCTTTTTAACCTTTTCTACTTGCAGGTGTGCTCAAATCCTCTGTAGGCAGAACATAATTTGTTATTTTGTGGAACTTAACCGGTTTCGAGAGCCTCAACAATCATCTAGCTTTCCCCTTGAATACCATATCAGTCCTATAAAGCATAAAATTTTCTTCTGTCGAAGTACGTACAATTAAGGGATCAATTGAATTCTTACATAAACTCTACATGTATAGATTTAATCTACTCCATTAATTATACATTCCTAGCGAGATAAGCAAGGACTACTCACAGTGCATGCTCTTCTGCGTCTTTCCATGATAAGTCTAATCGCTGTATATGCATTCCAGGATTTTTCATTATTGTTTATTGGCTTTATTTTTTTCAGTTCGGGCAACTAATACTTTTGTTATGGTAGTTTATTATCTCCACTACTAATAAAAGAAAAATACAAGTAACTGTTTTTAATATTTACTAAAATAATAGTAAAGTACAGTTTCAATGATTTCATATATATCTAATTTCTTTTAGTTAACCAAACAAGGTTATAAGTGTATCCCATTTAAAAAGTAAATATAAAGTAATATTTTAAATAGTTGATGGACATACTTTCAAATAAACTTGAATTTAAAGTATAAATGAAACGTATTCCTAGAATAAAATTAAAAATAAATGAAAATAGAAGAATATTGATAAAAAAATTGAAGAATATGGTGCAAGAAAAAAATTGGTAAAAAAAAATTGAAGAAAAGAAAGTGAGACATTATTAAAAAAAAATTTGTTTCTAAATATATCTGAATTTATTCAACCATTGTATAGGTATTATTAAATGAAATAGATAGAATATACCCTAGTAATATTATATTTTCATTACTTTTCGCAGATGCCAAAGATGTCATACAAATTTGAAAGTGGTTCTTTGCTATATCTTCCAAGACTCCTATCAATAATGGAAATAATTGTATTGTCCTACGAACTCAAACGACTTTTGATAAAAGCTCTCTTTCGTTCTTTTTTCCCTTGAGTTGACAATTCTTTGTGGATAAGTTTTCTCTTTAAAAATTCTTGTTATTAGTTATAGGTAGACCTAATAAAAGGCGAGGTTGCTAAAAAGAAATTAGGTCGCGTTCGTAAACAAATAGCATTAGAATTGGGTTTGAGTTCAGACCCCAACCTGTATCTTTTTTTTTTTGGACTTAGGCTCAATTTTAGAAAAATGCAAGTGAGCCCAACTCGGCTAATTTCCCCCTTTTATATATATGTATATATATATTATCTAAAATTCTTTAATAGTTAATTACTCCTTTTTTAAAAAACAAAAAAACAAAAAAACAAAAGAGAAAAGAGTATCCTCTAAAAATTCAAAAATAAAAAAATTGAATCAATTTATAAAGTAGCATTTGATATTGATTCTTATTTTTATATTTATCAAACTCATTTATTTATCAAACAAGTTTTACATTTTAGATGATCTAAACTCGGTTTCCCCTTGCATCTTTGTTTTTCAAATTTGATTAGTTCACAAAAAAATAATATGTTTTTAATATTCACATATATTAACATTTTATTTAATTTATGAACTGTTAAATAAACTTGACTGGTTTCACCTAATAGACAATATGACTATTATAAGCTATTTAATGAATTTAAGTATTTTTATTCATTTTATAGTGTTAACTAAGTAGTATATCAATATTATCATAAATATTATAAAAATTTTTATGCAAATTTATGTATTTAACAGACTTGACTCAACTATATTGTATGAATTCAACCCCTGATTCTGGGGTATCGTTCAATAATAATCATAATGAGCCAGAATTGTCTAGCCTTAAGCCTGCAAATCGGGGATATGCGATCTCACAATTATTGTACTTTCACGTGTTCTAGTTAATGCTAGTGTAAAAATTATAATTAATTTTATAATATTGAATAATTTTTATAAAACAAATTTTTATAAAATTTATTGTTGAATCAAAAATTTTAATCATAAATACTATACTTAAAAGATTACATAAAAAATTAATATTATTAGAGTCATGATATTATAAAATCGGGAACATTATATTTCTTAATTATTACATAATGATTATTTAATATTATTAAATTTAGAATAATTTTTTCTCATTTTTATTAGATTTATTATTATAATTATACTCATTAATTATACAAAAATTAAATTAATTCTTTTTAGAATTATTAATTATTAAATAAATTAATATTTTAAACAATTATTGAATAAAATATTATTCTATATTTAATTATTATTGTATCTTAATTAAAAAAATAATATTTCTGAGTTTATAATATTATCACTCATATTATTATGTATTGTTCCAATATATGAAAAATAAATAAATACATGGTATCTTTTTGAAACATAAAAAACTATTAATTATGTAATTATATATCAATTGCTATCAAAATTTTCAGAAAATTTATTATACAAGATCAATATCATAATAATTATTTTTAATTTAATAATTAAACTAATAAAAATTACTCAATTTTGGTAAGTAACCACATGACAAACTGAGATGGCATTTTGCTAACGTATATTAAAAAAAAACACTAGTATTTATAATTGCCAAAACTTATTTCCAATATATAGTTGATTTATTATTTTTTAAGAATATTTTTTGTTTTGTTTTTTGGGCGGGAGGGGTTGGGGAAGGGCGGATATCGGGGTCGGGCTTTTTTCTTTTTTTGGGAGGGGTGAGGGAGGGATTATAATATATATATATATATATATATATAATGTTTATAATACAAAATATATATTATATGTTATAAATATAAGTGTTATTTTATATAAAATTAATATAATATTTTATATTTTATTTCACTAAAAAATGTATATTTTTATTTATAATAATATAAAATGATTTAATTTTTATAATTATTAATAGTAAATTTGTAAATTATAAGTTTATGGATAAGAAAAAATTTATACATAGTTACTTATATTTTTATTGTCAAATTCTCTAATCAAAATATGATAAGTGTATAGTTGATCAATAATATTATAATAAATATATAATTGCTAAATTATTTTTTAAATAATATTTAAAAAATTCTTTAAAAAATTTTAAATTCTTTAAAAAAATAATAAAATTTTGAAAAGCTATACATTTGCCATAAAATTGGAGAACAATACAATTATTTGGTTTTAAATAATAATATTATATGTGTATGATTTTATTATGATAAGTGTATGGTTTAATTAGAAAATTTTCATAGTATGGAGATTTCTTTACGTTTTTCAAAAAAATCTTATGTAACATATTAAATTGTACGCATATCATGTTATTATTTAAAATTAGATAACTATGTAGTTCTCTAACATTATGACAAATGCATATTTTTTTTAATCTTATTATTTTTCTAAAGAATTCAAAAGATTTTGAAAGAATTTCTTTTAAAAAAATAATAAATGAATCATACATTTATTATAATATAATTGATAAATAATATATTTATCATATTTTAATTAGAGAATTTAAAAATAAAATTATAAACAACCGCATATAATTTTTTTTATTTATAAAATTATAATTTATAAATTTATTATTAATAATTATAAAAATTAAATCATATTATACTATTATATGTAAAAATATAATATATTTTTTAGTGAAATAAAAATATATTATATTATATTAATTTTATATAATATAATAAATATATTTATAATATATAACATATATTTTATATTATAAATGTTATAGTTATTGCTATTATTATTATTATTATTATTATTATCCCTCCTACCCCCTCCCAAAAATAAAATCCCCCCCCCAATGATCTCGCCAAAATTTGGATCTCATTTCATATTCTCTTATTTAATTAAAAAAATAATTGTTATTGAATATGGAGGATATATTTCTGTATTTTTTTTAAAAAAAATCTATTATATATTTTGGGAATAAGTTTTAACAATTATACATATTAATTATTTATTTATTTTTTGTTGTGTGTATGTGTGTGTGTGTAGAGAGAGAGAGAGAGAGAGAGAGAGAGAGAGAGAGAGAGAGAGAGAGAGAGAGTTAAAATACCATACTCAGAGCGTTTGAATAACTCCGTGACAGCGATATCCCAAAATTCGAAGTAAAGGAAAATGACCTTACGACTTGTGAGGCCGAAGATATGTTCTTTCCTACCACATGCACCATATTATGTGGACTCTACAACCTCTCAGAATCTAATTAGCCACGTGATATTTATATGTAATTTTCTGTGCTGTCATTTTCTTTCATTTGTCGTATAAAGAATTATTTTTATAATTCAAGATTTGATTATTCATCTAAATCCTAAAAATTGATCATAGACTTGTTATATTTTTAATTTTATACAATATAACTTTATTTTTTTTTTCATAAAAAAAACTCTAATCCCATCTATTCATATGGACTAAAAGATGTGAGGTGAATCAAAAAAAATATATATCATTTCAAGTGTTAAATAAAGATTTTTTTTTTTAACAAAAGAGTGGAAGAAAACAACAAAAAGCACTTTTGTTTGTCACTTTGTTATATTGAAATTTTTTTAGGTGCATATGGCCAAAATTGAATTTATAAAGGTGAGGTTCATAAGCAGTACAAATGGGGTCTACGTGTAAAATAAATTTTAATCATTGAGTGTATAAATGATGTGGCGCACTAGGTATATGTAAAAATTGCGTTGTGATATTAGGTATTAATTATTATTATTATTATTATTATTATTGATCTAGCTTCTTAACGGACAAATGATACTACAATTTTGGATTAAAAAAATTGAAAAAGATATTATGTTGCACAAACTTTAAAATTTAAGGGATTTATAGTTAATTTTTAATGTCAAAAGAAACAAATTAAACAACCTCCATAGCTAACGGAGATGATTCTTTGTATTGACTTTTTTTGGGTTATATAATAGGAGTATTTTTAAATTAATTTGTGCCTTAGCTGAAACTAGATTCTTTTTAAATGATTTTAAAGAGGCACTCTCACATTGATGGAATATATTTAAAAAAAGATTTAAATATTGACTCCAAAATAAATTGTAAAAAAAAACTTGCATCGTTCATCACTAACCTAATATCTGGAATTAATTCAAGACCTGATTTAGAAACTAAAGGAATATTTGGTTGAATAATATTAATATATATATATATATATATAAAGTAGATAGATGAAATAAAAAATAATTTTTATATTCTTACTTTTTAAAAAATAATTTGATTATTAAAATAATAATTTAATAGATAGAGTAATAATTACAATAATATATTAAATATTATACAAACTATAATATATATATATTCGTATTGCGAACCAGATGTCGTGTAATATTTGACCATAAATTATTAAGATCCTTTGAAAATTATGTACACAGGTCACATTTATTGTAAATGACACAAACGTGCTTAATCAATATATGATTTTAAAAACTAATATGCCTCCTTAAATTTTTGAAAATATTTTGTAATAGAAGTAAAAATGTAACTAACCCATTGAAAAATAATAATAATTAACAGAAACCTCCACAGATCATTTCTTATTCTTAAATCTTTATGGATAAAATGTTATTTAAATAATTTAAAGTCTTTAAGAATGATAAATTAAAAAGGATAAAAAATTCCAAGAGAAAATTCTTATTTTTAGTATATAAGTTTAGAAAACTATCTAACTCTGACTTTCATATTCGTAGACAAAAGTGAAAAATAGTAAGAATTATTACTATTTACTAAAATTCACTATTGTTTATTTTATTTATTTATTATTTTTTTACTTTATTTGATATTTTATTTTTTATTAAAGTTTTTTTATTATTTAATTTTTTTAAAACTTATTTTTTAACATTTATTTTATCTCTAAAGTTCTTCAATCTCTTCTCAATTAGAGGTTTGACAAATTGTTTTGCTTTACAATTATTATCAAATTAATTAAATTTTATATGTTTTCTTACTCAACATTAATCATGTAATTCATATATAAAAAGTTAGACAATAAGATAGACTAAATAAAATTAAACCTTTTCTAAAAAATATGTCACCCCTTTTATGTTATGTGTCGTAGCATTACTCCCATATTAACATACTGATTTTAATATAATATGTGATATCTTTTTTATAATAATATATAATTCTTCACTATTTTATCCATTTATATTAAGTATGTTAATTAAATGACTTTCATATAAGTATGTTTATTGCATAATAATTAAATTTTTTATTTTAAAATATCATATGTTGATTATAATATACAGTTGCATTACCCCTAAAAATAATATTTGCCTTCGCCTGTTTTGGTTGGCAAACAGTAGTCTTTCCCAAGAAATGGGGACTCATATTCTCCTCTCCCAACCCTAGGTGCCTATATGGGCAGCATTTACTACGTTCTCTCCAGTAGCTAGTTTCTCTAGTTTTTTTTAAAGCTTCTTAATTTGATTTGATAAGAGAAAATTATCACAGAAATAACACTAAACATTTTATGAAATTAAATAAGCTAAAAATTAATTAAGATATGTGAAAGTAATTACTATAATTTTTTAGTAATTTAGTTTATCATAAAAAATGATGCATGGAATATTTTGTCTCCATACATTGGGTATTAGTGCATCAAATATAAGTATTTTAAATACTTTTGACTTCTAAATCATCAAAATAAAGATGACAACGTACAAAACAGTTTCATGTATAATATATCTCTAACAAATCTTGTTAAAATATTAAGAGAAAAAAATTATTTCTTCTTGTTGTGCAAAAAATGACAAAGGATTAGTATTTTACATTTAATTGTATGAATCAATCCAGGGGTGTAGGTGTTCAAAATAGAAGCAATAATGGAGAATGCTGTGTGATGCATGATCTTTTGTTTATGAATGAACCAAAACAATGTCAGTTTGCAGGTAAAACAATAGAGGATGTTGGGAAGTTGGGACAGCTACTTTTCACAATCAAAGTTAAATGTATGTAAATGCGAATAAAAGATCTAATAAAAGCCTCTTCTTTTGTAGCACCTGGAGCCACCCCTCTCTGTAAATGTCAATGGCGTTGGCTTTATAAATAATTAAATAAATCAAGTGGCGAGTGAGTACTGGTGGTAGCCAATTCTGATTAATGAGTATATACCCAGCGTCCACTTCAATCCCTGAACCTCTCTGATTATTTCATTTTCACCTTCCACGATAATTAATTTAGTTCCTCACTTATGGTGGATCCCAGCCTCACGTGCCCTCTTAACCAATGCAGCTATATCTTTACGGACGTATTCAACGCCTTAATTTCTCCGTTGCTTCGATCATTCAAGGAAAAGGAAGGTATTTACTTCAATTTGCTATATTCGACCAATTTTAGGGACAAATATTCAGTACTTAGTAAGTGGTATATAGTTAACAAATTAAAAGAATCCTAATATTCTTCAAAGTCGTCATTCAGAATTATACATATGCAAATACAAGGTTTCTTTAATAGTATATATATCTTCATGTTTCAAATTACCAAAAAAAGATAAAATAAAGGAATTCGTATGGAATCATTATAGAACGTGTATCACAATTAATAGTGTTTTTTTCCCCCCATTTTAAAGCATTTGGTCTCTAATTTAGTTAAGAGAAAATTATATTTTATCCCTATAAACTAGGGCTTGAATTTTAAAACGTAACAAAATTAACATTCTTTGAACTTTAAAATATAATAAAATATTTTCAAGCAATGTTTCGTATTTGATATCTAAAAGGTATTTTATTACATTCTAAAGTTTATAATATTGTATTATTATGTTTTAAAATTTATGTACTAATTTTGTAATTAAAATTCAATTAGTTCAATGAGATAAAATGTAATTTCCCATTTAATTAATTCCTCTCACTTCTTCTCATTAATTAATTAATAATAAGTACATTCATTTTCTCACATTTTTTCTATTAATTAATCAATCAAACTAAGACAATGCTGTTATCTTTAAAAGGCTGTCCTTTTTTTTTTTTTACAGTAGTGAAGATTGTATTAGAGTATCCAATTAAAAGCAAGCCATAATCTATGCTAGATTTGAAAATTCACCCCAAAAAAAAGAGTTGATAAAGTTAAGATTTGAAATAGAACGTCTATATATATATATATATATATATGTATATGTATATGTATATATGTATATAGAGAGAGAGAGAGAGGGAACTGCAATGTGCAATTACATAACAAATTAACAATGGTAGGAGAGCTGTGGTATGCCGTCCCCAAGTATTTTCACCAAAAGCCTTTACCCTTCAAGGTACCATTTTTATTTGTTTCACGTTCGATCGGTAATTTAATAAATAGATCTTTCAAAATTAATAACGCATCCCAGTTGTAATTAAATGGAAACCTTACACAATCCTTATCAGTGCAGTTAGTTTGCAACTACTGATATATTACTTCCGGTCATTTTTATTAAAAACAAAAAATTGTTTTATTAATGTTAAAAAAATAGTTAATATCAATTTAACTCATTGATTAAGTTTAAATTTGATAATTCTTTCTTATTTTACCCGTCTTCATTTTGCATGGAAAAATGTTATGCATTATTAAGTGTATTAGATGTAATAATAAATAAAGAGTAAAAAAAGAATTTATTATTTAATAAAATAAAAAATACTATATTTCTTATATTTTTAGACTAAAAAAATCTCTTTAAATTTTTTTATAAAAAAAAAAACAAAGAGAGTACATAACAGCGTCCAATGAGTTTGACACAACAATGTTTAAGTAAGAATTAAACATTGATTAATTAAATGCAACCATCTCATCAATTATATATATATATATATATATATATATAAATTGTGTGATGAGATCATTATATGTAGAGCAGTTGTTGGCCCGCACATATAAAATTTTCGTATGATGAGATCATTATATGTAGAGCCAGCTGTTGGCCAACACACACAAACCCACATGCGAGAATATAAGCAACAATCGGAACACGCTCAAAACACCTTTCAAAACTGAAGCATAGAGAGAGAGAGAGAGAGAAGAGAGAGAGAGAGAAAGGATGGGAAGGAAGCCTTGTTGTGATAAAGAAGGAGTAAACAGAGGAACTTGGTCAGTTATGGAAGACCAAATCCTTATGAACTTCATTAAAGTCCATGGAGAAGGAAAATGGAGGGACCTTCCCCAACGAGCAGGCATGTATTCAAGTTAAGTGACCACATTAAAATTTTCCTTTTTGTTGTTCTCATCCCATTTTGTTTGGTGACATTCTTAATAGGCTTGAATCGATGCGGGAAGAGTTGCAGACTGCGATGGTTGAACTATCTTAGACCAGACATCAAGAGAGGAAACATTTCCGAAGATGAAGAAGAGCTCATTATCAAACTGCATAAGCTTCTAGGGAATAGGTATAATATACACACACACACACACACACACACACACATTATTTGCTTGATGCTTTTCAAATTTTCCCTCTCTCTCTCTCTCTCCCTTCTTTCAGTTGCTGTTTCAATTTTTTTTTTAGTTTTCCTTCCATCCAAACAAAAAATAGGCATTTCTTTTACGTAAAAGAGTAATCGTGGTTCTCTATAATTTCTTTCTTAAACCCTTTTTCAATGTAAAATATGGTACACAGTAGCAATAATTGACGTCTTAATTATTCCTCCATCTATTTTTTTTCTTAAGATTAAGTTACTTTTTTTATCTCTATAATTTTGCCCATTTTTTTAAAATTTGATGTTTATAATTTAAAAATTTATAATTGAATATATTATTAAAATAAATTATTCAAGTCATTTAATATAATTTACAATACATACTATATATATATAAACTTAATTTTATTTCATTCTATTTTATTCTTTTTATTAATAAAAATCATACACATTCAAAATGTTAAATAATGCATAGTTAGTCATAAAATTTAACAAAATGCTAATAAAAATTTAATAACAAAAACTAAATTAATTTTTTAACTATAAAAATTAATCATAAATTTTTTGAATTACAAAAATTAATTAAAATATAAAGAACAAAAGAATAATTTAATTACAAAATTTCAACCTTTTAATGTTATTAATATTATTCAACCCTAGGGGAAGTGACGCCACTCAATTTCAATCATACAACCAACAAACTTCGACCACAAACGGCCCGTCATTCAAAGCAGATTCAACACTGACAACTCATGTACGTCAATTCAGATCTACTAAATTTAGATGGAAAAATGTCACCAATCATCAGAACTAGCTCACCCAGGTTAGCCATCACGTAGAAGCCACCAAAACTTGTTTATGCGGTTTGGAGGAGTTGGAATTCAAATCGAGTTCTTAGGTTGAAATAGTCATAATCATAATACAATTGTGATCAGATGCATTTCAAGTCAGTTCAATTCAGGATCTTCAAGTTTTAAGTATTCTAAGTATTTTAAATAATTTTTATGAAAAATTTCATGATCAAAATAAACATGGGGTTCCTGAATTCTAAATATTTAATTCAAGGTATTTGTTTCCAGAGCATCTCACTTACAGTACTGTGACAATGCCATGATTAACAAATTCCTACTATACTTGGAAACATCTTTAAGCGTCCAGAAACAAAATACATGGTCAATTGTCAGGCCTATTTCTCACATTGATCTTGATTCTGTACGGAATGAGACTTGATTAATAATTTTAGTTTAGAGTGGCTAAAATGATAATCAATTAATGCATTTTAGGTGGTCTCTAATAGCGGGGCGATTGCCCGGACGAACAGATAATGAGATAAAAAACTTCTGGAACACCAATTTGAGCAAGAGGGTAGAACAAAAGAACATCGACAACAAACCCTCAGATCCAATGAGAACCAAACCTCCAAGCATATCAAGAACTCAAACAACTGCGGAACGCACAAAAATCTCCGGCACCGATCCCTCAGGTTCTTCCCAGTCCCACCCTGTGATTCGAGCAAAAGCAGTGAGATGCACGAAGAAAGTTATCCTGCCGGAAACCAATGGTAATTCAGTGAACAGGATGAATATAATCTTAGATTTTTTTTTTAATAATTTCATACATATGGACTAAAATTACGCTTGATTATTATTTTTATAAATTGAACCCTGGATATTAATGTAAATATCCGAATTAATTGCTGCATTCATCTTATATTTGAGACTCATTTGCACTTGTCAGACCATTAGCGGGAGCTATTGTTTAGCCTGTAGGTGAAGTGAACGAGTTTGTCTAACACCCATTTTTATTATTCTAAATGTGTGTTCGTATATCCGAAATATTTATGAATGATTATGATCTGCAGTTCGAGGAATTATGATTTATTTCCTTCGTATAACTGCAGCAGCAGAACGGGAAACCCAGGGTACTACTGTTTCCACCACAGCACAAGAAGAGAATGAGCGTTTCTATTCCCACGGTTTCCTTGAAGATTTTGACATTGATGACTTGCTCATACCAGAGATGCCTGAAGGGCCATGCACAAACTACTTGAAGAAGCAGGAAAATGATGACGATGTGAATGAACAATATTGCGATTGTGAGAATCTTCCGGCCAGGGATGAAGGAGATCAGAATGGGCATGCTAATGTTGGAGTCGAAGCCAGCGTGGTCGATGATTCAATAGGTGAAGCAAATCCTCAGAATTGGATTGTCGGAGGCTTCTTTCAACCAGATTATGAAGACGTCGATTTCTCTTTTCTAAATTTACAACATGAATGATTCATGGAGTGAGATGCATAGGCAGCATATATTGTATAAAGTAATTTTATAAAAAGATCCATTGATCTCTCCGATGTCCATGGGTTTTTCATCATCAAATGTATTTGCGAGATTTTCACCTTATAATAAATTAAATATTAGAGTAAGAATCTTAATATGCTGATAAGAAAGTTTAACCTCTTAAAGATAGAAGTGTTAATTTGTAGAATAATCTATCGTATATTATGACCCACCTCTTGCTTGGATAGAACTGCCAAGTAACATCAGCCAATTGAACCGACTAATTTTTGTGTAAAAGATGTATGTAAATTAGGTATATCTATAATCTATTTGAAGTGATGGGGGTACAATGCAATTTTTAAGTAAATTAAAGTCACTCCTTTATCCACCAATTTTAAGCATTTTACTTATGGGTCTAT
Organism: Erythrophleum ivorense; assembly: GCA_026724425.1. Classification (NCBI taxonomy): domain Eukaryota; kingdom Viridiplantae; phylum Streptophyta; class Magnoliopsida; order Fabales; family Fabaceae; genus Erythrophleum; species Erythrophleum ivorense. Next base: position 45,636,484 of record JAIUCV010000005.1, read on the forward strand.
TATTTGGCTAAAAAAGTATAGGTCTTATAAATGACTATAAATATTCAAATAGACTTTTCTACCCTTATAATAAAATTTGGGCCTTCATAATATATTGATAAATTCTATTGAAAACTTCACAATTCAGAGTCAATTGCAGCTACCTGGAAAATTAATTAAAAAATAGAAGAACTTCTAATTAAACTAATTGTAAAAGGTGAACACAAACTAGCTAGAATTAATCGTCGCCATCCTATAAAGAATTTAGTGCTTTTTTGGCCAAGTTTTCATTGGGGAGGAAGCTGTTTTCTTTTTTAATAGATAAAAGTACTTATTTTAATTTTTGAGGAGTTTGGCTTTGCTTCTTTTGGGAAAAAAAAGCTTTTGAGCATATCGCAAAAGCATACAAATATTTTTTGAGATAAAATTACCTTTATTTAAAATCATTAATTACCATATTAAGCCTTATCTTTTTCTTTTTTAATCCTATAGTCTCCTCTTTTCTCATTCTCATATCTACTATACATATATACATATTTAAATATTATGTATTTATTTTGATTAAACTGTTTTATATACTCATTGTGATTTTATTTTCCATATTTCGTTAAATAAAAAATAAACATAATGAATTCTTTAAAATAATTTATCTATTCAAATAATATAAATTAAAAATTCAAATCTATATATGCTTCTTCTAGAAATTTGAAGATAAAAAGCAATTTTTTAAAAGATTTTTAAATAAAATAGCATTGCTAAAAGTACATATCAAACGATTTGTGATATAGAAAATGTTTATTTCTTATTGTGCTTTTTATAAGTCTATTTTTTTAAAAAAGTTTTAAAATAAGTATACATCTATGTGAACTTTGAAAGCTGGCAGGTTGTTTCAACCGTCTTTGAAAGTTTTGGGGGTCTCAATAGACAAAAGTCCTAATCTTGCATAATAGAGAACACTCAAATTTGCGAGAGAGCCGGTGACACTGACAACACTAGAGTCAATTTTTGGGGCTAAGAGGTTAGAGTGGCAATATCACAAATTCAAGATTATTATTATTATTATTATTGTTATAGCACCATAGTTATTAGATATTATTAAGTATAGAATAATACTTCATCTATTTTAATAGATTTATTACTATAATTATAAGTTTCAAAAGAAATCAAATTAATTGATTTAAGAGTTATTAATTATTAAATAAGTAAATATTTAAGTAATTATCCAATAAAATATTATTTTATATTTAATAATTATTGTATCATAATTAAAGAATATGGTATTATTAAATTTAGAGTATCATCACTCTTAGGGTTAAGATTAGAGAGAAAGAACAGTATTAGATGATGAAGAGGATGAATACATTTACCCCAAAAGCATACTGAAGTATTTGTAGAAAAGCTAGCTCCTAAAAGGTAATTTGGTGATTTAGGTCTATTGGATCAGGTTAACCTAATAATGGAGGTAGTTCAAAATCATACTCATTGGAATAGTCTATCCTCCTTTCCCTTTTGTTGAAAACTGTCATAGAAGGCAGAAACATCATTTCCGTATCGGTAACCCTTTTAGGGCAAGTGACCATGAGAAAGACGAAATAACATTAGGGATAGTCCGATACATCAACGCCAACACGTCTTTTTTTGTTAGGCATAACCACACAAATCATAGGTCCCAAGGGTTGTATCGTGATAATTTTGTATCATGTAAAAACTCAGTTATATCCAACTTCTTTATGAACTTGAAGCGGAGATAGAACGTATAAACCAAAAGCTATTTTTTGCCGAATAACAAAAAATCGGTAGGGAGACGTGCTAAATGAAAGATTCTTATAGTCAAATCTTCATAGATTAACTCCATATCACCCGAGGGTAGTTTAGGTAGTAAAGATGGGGTGAAATATGGATAGTATCATTGGTCCAAACCCTCTAACATATAAAAAATAATATTACGCTGACAAAAAGAAAAGAAAAGTGAATATACAACTGACAGCCAACATTTGGTACCACGTGGAATCTGCACTGGTTTGGAAATGCGGTTGAAAATCACGTTGATATAGAAGTTTCAATATCTTACTTTATGTCAAATATAATTTTAGGAGGATATACCGCGATTCCAAACATATTATCCATTGATTTTAAAAACATGCTTTTTAGATCTGAAATATTAGGTTGGGACTTGGGGGAGATTTGAGAAAAGTTCCTGTGACCCCAGAAACCCTTTTGGGCTCCTCCGAGTTGAGTGTGTTCCTTTATTGTAGGAGGACATGGCTGGGGATTTCTTCCCACTATCTTGTGTAAAGAAAATTAAATTAATTAATTCGAACAAGGTGTGAAACTCAATATTTTTTTCTTTTTTTGGGACTCAATATTCTTTATATACATCACTTCAAAGGTGATCTACTTTGCAAAATCCTATCAAATTTAAAATTTTAAAATAATTAATTCTTCTGAAATCAATTCTTAAAAGATCATTCCTTTTAAATCTACACCAAAGAAAGAATTAAACTATTTAACTTTCTGCATAAGGGAGATACGAAATTTTGGCAAGAGCTTTATTTGTTTCAGCTCTCAATGCTTTGTTCTAGCAACTTAATAATACAATGAATTTATAGAAAAAATTAAAGGTCAAATTGCAATTAATCTATTCTAATAATATTAACGTTATGATACATATGTTATTTCATTTCTTCTCTTTCTTTCATTCTTCAATGAAACATTCATATTTCTTGTAATAAATAAATAAAATATAAATATAAATATAATAATCGCATAAAATAAAATGAAAATCTTAAAAACACTAGTGTATATAAAATTTTTAAATTTCTAATTTTTTCTTTTTTTTCTTTTTTTAAAAAGAAAAATATCCAATCAAGTTATAAATAGCTATAGAAATTAAACGTCACATCAACATAGCTGTTTTCTTTTTCTTCTTATTTATATTATTATATCAAGCCTTTGTAATTACATCACAGTGAATTTTCCTGATCACCTTGCTGCAAAGCTTGCATGGAGGGGACTGCAATTCCGTAACTATCATTTTTAGCCCAATTGACGAAGGTGAAAGCCGCCCAAAATGGACCCATTTAATACCAGGATCACTAAAAAACAATACATAAAAATGTGTAGTGTGTGTTTGGTTTAACTTTTTTTTTTATCAAAACATGATTGGGTCGAAATAATAAATTATAACTTTTATATTTTATAAGTTACAAATGTGATTTCTTATTTTTTCCAAAATAAAACCAAACGAGCCAATAGTCATTGAACGTAATGTTGTCCAATGTCTCCTGTTTCCAAATTCCAATCATCCTTTGGCCCCATATACAAAGTACATGTGTTGGTTTTTTCCTTGCGTGCCCACACTCACGAGTTTCACGTTAGTTAGTCCATATCGCTTTATTTTTTTCTGTAAAAATTACAATTAAATTAGTTAGGTTGTTTAAAGCTCTCAAACAATCACAGTTTTGTTTAAGTGCGTCTAAAAGTACACTTTACTATACTGAGATTATTTTCTTTTCAATGTCTCATCAAATAATTTTAGAATAGTGTTTCAAACAAATATCGTCATATATAGAAGAAAGTGAAATAATATCATTTTGAAAGATAATCATTCTTAAGACACCAAAAAAAATACAAAAATTAATACACAAGTACATAAACATATAACTACTTAAATAATCTAATTAGTTAATTTTTTTCCGGTTAAACTTTGAATAGTTCTAGTAATGCATGATTAGGCCAATCAATCACTGAGGGATTCATTTTAATAAAGATTATTGTAAACTTGGATGTTTGTCTGTGAGAGAGTTTTTATTCCTTAATGTTATGCATAAAAATATAAGTTAGAAAGTTTGACCTTTTAGAAAATTAATTTTTTTGATCATTCGATTGTTTTGAAATTTGGACTATCATTTTAAATATTTCGATAAATAATATTTTTCTTATTATATACATATTTCAAAACATATCAAATGGCGGAGTGCTCCATTTCATGAAAGGTTGAGATCTTCATGTTTTAATCTCAAAACTTTATTACTTATATATTATTATTATGGTAAATGGTAAAAAGAGTTTGAGAGATGTGCATGATAATTTAAATATATTTTACACAAATATTAAAATATATCTAATGACTGAGAATTCAAATTCCGAAACTGATCCCTATTTTTATTTAAATTTGAATACACGATTAATCAAACGTCGCAGGTAAAGTTGGTTGAGGCTACTATGATTGCTTTGAAGGACAATAATGCTTCTACAATATCCATCCCATAGAACACAATAATAAACCATCCTTTCTCATGAAATTAAAAGTTAATTATTTTTGGGCACTTATGAAATTATATTTTATTTATTTGATTCCATTTTAAAACTAAATTTACGGAGATAAGCTTAATTTGAGTTAATACAATGTAGCTTTTGCATAGTAAAAACAAACAAACAAACTTTAACTCATATATAACATCACTTCAGCATTTAGATGAATTTGTGAATCCATTGTAGTCAGGTAGGTTACCATAATACTTCATTAGACTGATTATTATACAATATTTTTCTAGCTTATTAATGTTCATTATATAATATGAAGAAAATGTTTTTCTATCTTCAAATCTCTTTATCATGATTAAAACAAAATTTGAATTAAAATTCCAAGAAATTATATTTACCATTTTAATTTTTGTTTTCGAACTTTAATGTCTTCTTCCATCTGTATAAAAAATTGCAATTAGTACCTTAAATATATTAGTCTCGTTATAATAACCCATAACGGCTTAAATCAGACTTTGAATCTAAATGAGCTTTAACTCATTTGTATTACAAAATGACCCTCCCTTATCAAATTATACAAACTACAAGTCTTTTTTTTTTTTTTTTTTTTGCATTGCCCTTTTGATATTGGTTGGTTTAAGACTGGAGAGAGAGAATGAAAGCGGTAATGAATGAACTAGTGAAAGAAAATTGATGTTCAAGAAAAGGGAGAGGCAATCACAACACACATATGTTCAACTCTCAATTAGATTTAACATTTGATTTGAGAAAGAGGTCGTTACAATGAAACTAATAGATCATATGTGAATTTTAATATTTTATAGATAGGTTGAGGGATATAGTTAGGAGCAAAGATGAAGGTGAATAATTTTGATATATTTCCTCATAAAAATTCTTGCAACTAATCTAAATTACTTCATCATATGTTTGATTATTATCTTATGAAAATTAAAAACTGTGCGAAAATTTCTGATTTCTTTATTATATAAATCAGTTGCATATATTAAATTGGACATTCAATTACCGCATGCTCTCTTATATCTTCTTACTAAACGTTTCCATAAAAATTGATATATAAGGGGAATTTCCCTCTTTTTTTAAGGGATGCCTTACACAACTTTTTTTCCTTTTAGTATAGGCTGTCTTGAAATTAAAAGATAAAGTAGAACTAAATTTATTTTGACAAAGATACCTTTAATATAATACAATTGATTTTTTTATTATTAAAAAGGCAACTTGGCAAAAAAAAAGTATTTCTTAATTTTTTTTATTTCAATGTTATTTATTTTGTATGATAACTAATAAAATCAACTTATTTTAAAATTTTTAAATCCATAATACTTGTGTTTATATTGACTAAAAATATATTTAATAGATATGTTACTGTGGGAATTAAATATTATTAATTATTGTCTTTTAATTTTAGTTAAATTTCTTTAAAATTCTTTTTGTGAATAATTTCTGTATTTTTAATAATTTTTAAACAATAATGATTTTGACTATTTGAGAAAATAGTGATCAAAATTTTTTATGACAAAAGAGTGGGGAGAGGTGGTAATTGAGGAAGTCACTTTCACCTGTACATGGAAACAAACCATCCAACTTTCAACTACAATATGAATGGCAGTTGAGTACTTGGAAGTAATAGACAAGACTTTCACCCTTTGAAAGCAACGGAAGGCTTCAGCTAGCTAGCTCACTGGTTAAATCTTTTGCAGTGACTACAAGAATGACCCAATATAAACATCAATTGGATTTCAATGATACACAGATGAGGACGAATACAGAGTAATAATCTGAAACATTTATACCATTAGTTCTAGGGTGAAATACTTCTATAATTAAATCATCTTTCGTAAAATAAGAGAGTAATATTTGCCCTTTTTTCTTTTTGGCCTAATCCTTTGTACTAAAGGAACCGGACAATCATTCTGAATCAGCACCCCACCACATAGCTTCATCACATGCCAAATATTGGGGAGGCCAGGCGCCAGAAGTAAAATTTCAGGCAGACATCTCGTCTGACGTGGACGAACATGGGCCGTCTATTTTGTTGTAAATGAGTGGCCGTTTATTTGCATTTAGGTTTAGGGTGCTGGAGAAATATAAATTACTTAACTTCTGGAGTCTTCTTTACAATAAATTGCAGAAAAGTCCTATTCTAGCTGCTATCTGCAGCATGGAAATCAGTACACGATGTAAGATCTTTAATCACTGACCGTTTGCAGTAGGTTTGTGCAGTAAGGACCAACAAACAATAAATATCATACACCAAAGCAAGCATATATACTCATATATCACTTGAGGTACGCGTATCTCAAATGAACCATTAACAACTTAAGGCAAGGAAGGCCCCACGTAGTTATCATGGAAAAGAATTTAAGTATGAGTGTTTACTTTTTTAATAAAAATATAATACTTAAAAATTCTTTCAAAAAATTTAACCACATAATGTTAGAAAGCAGCATTTATACAAAAGAGAAAAATATAACTCACAGTGGATTTGGGAATCGTTCAGCAAAGCTGAGATTGACCCTGCCACAGTTAATTTGTTTATTGTTGCTTTTCAGTTACGGATCCTCTAATATTTACTTTACAGCGTCCTTTTGATTTTGATGTTACTTATTTGTTATCGGTGTTTCGGCTTAGTTTATAATCGACTTCATTGTTATAATGGAGCTTTCCTTTATTTATTTGTTTTTTTCTATGTTCAATAAATATTCTACCTTGGTTAAACATACAGTAAACTAATGAAGTAAAAATCTTCATGTGACTCATTGTTATCAGAACATTTGATGATAAATATCAAGAAACAGTATGTAAAACTTAACCTATACTAAATAAAGTGAGAGAGAGAAAGAGAGAGAGAGAGAGAGTAAGGGAGAAAAAATGTGGGGAGCAAGAGGTGAAGGTGAGCAGAACACGTGGGTCGGGATTAATATGAGGAAGAACAGGTAGTTGGCGTGAGAAGGGAGACATTTATGGTTGGGTTGAGGCACATGCAATTTAAAGATACTGCTAGGACTTGGGACATAAAATGAATGGAGGAGTGAAAGGGTGGCCCAAATTTTCTTTCATGCAAATAGCTGCTTGAGCTGCTCACCCAATTCAAAGCCGATGTCATTGTCATCGGTGACAAGTTGACAATTTAGTCAATGAACCGAAATTGCCTGGCATTTAAATAGTTTTTCATTTTTAATAGCGCGGAAACCTGAACCCTTAGAAAATCATTCCCAGCATTTAGTAGCTAAATGGAGAAGTGTATTTAGAGAAAGATATGAGGAAAAAGAAAGAAAGTAAAGTGTATGGACCCATGATCTTCCCATCTCTCACGATGCAATCTCTGCGTTTAGTTTCTAAGTATAGGGGATTTGGATCCAAGCTCTTATGCTTTTATTGTCAAATTATTATTTTAAATATAATATATATAACAATAATATTAATACATATATTATAAAATAATGTTTAAAATAGATATAAATATGTAAAAATATAAAAATTAGTAAAAATATTTTGCATATAACAGTACATTTATGTAAAATAGGTTGGGTGAAAACTTTTGAACATCATAAATTTTTATCACAAAATATCAAAGCTCTAATTTGGATAATTTTTATCAATTCTTTTTTTTTTTACTAGTTTAGCTAGCTTTTAATCAATTTCTTGACTGATTTTAAAGGTTAAAATGACCAATGTCACAGTCAGTTTAACATAATGACATTTTTAATCATTGACTAAAATGGAATTGAAAATTTTCTTTAGATGAACTTAAATATCTTTTATCCACTTTTCTATTTTATAATTTGATCAATAATGAATTATTAATATTAAAATTTTGATATGCATCCAAAGATTAAAATAAAAACTTAATATTAAGTTAAATTATCCATAAAATTTAGAATAAATTACACAAATTTCTTTTGAATTTTGCTAAAATATACAAACTTTTCCTCTGATATTTTCAAAACATACATAAACATTCCTTGAGTTTTGTTGAAAATATATAAACATCGTCTCTATTTTTAAAATGTATACAAATCTCCTTAAAACAAAGAGTTTACACAAACCTCCCCTAAGTTTTGTTAAAATTACACAAACCTCTCATTTATTTTCAAAATATATACGAACCTTCTTTAAAAAATAGAAGGGAGGTCTGTATAATTTCAAAAAAATTAAAAGGCTACCTATTGTATCTATTTTGGGCTATAGAAGATGCCAATTTTACTTTGTCATGTGAAGCAAAAGAAGAGTATTATGATTTAAAACCTTCTTTTTCAAAGCCATGTGAGGTACTTGAAAAAGAAAAATCAAAAGCTAAATCTAGCAAGTACAGTAGCCAAAACCACAATTAGATTATAGCTAACTACCATTAAAAGAACTTTCAAGTTGTGCAAAGTATTCACAAATAACACCCTTTGCAATTGAAATGACAAAATGGTTATCAACCCAATTGAGAACAACAACTTAGGCCATACACACCAATCATTGAAAAAAAACAAAGTTGCAATCAATGTCAATTGCAAATATTTGCTCAACATCTAAATCAAGACTTATACATCAAAGTTCAATCCAATCCAAGCCTACACTAAGCAGTTTATAGCAAGCATAATAGTTATAGAGGAACCTAAATTTCACATGGTAAATGTTACAATAGTTTGAATTATGGGCACTTAGAAGTTCACTACAAACTACTAAAGCAACCAAGAATTAACCATGCTAAGCAATGGAATTCAAGTTCAGCAACCTAACTACGATAGTCAACAAGAATTTTTAATGCACAATTGACTTGAAACTTGGCAATTTAAACCACACTTATAGATACAGTATGAACAGCAACTACAACCTTAGATCAAGTAACACATTGATTTTCATAGTTAAGACTAGAGAGGCATAATCCAGTAAACTGAATGACTTAGAATGCATTTACTAAGTATGAAAAGCAAAGGGATATACACATTTAACATGGCTAAGTTAGACAATGCAACAATCAAGGAGTTTGAAAGCTTCATGTGGGATAGTAAAATTCAAGTTCTTCAAATAATGTAGCACTATATAACTAACTAATTCAACACAACCTTATAGCTAATGAAAATTAAAGGCATACCTTAAACTTTAAAATGGCATATCTCTATATTTCTAAAAGAAAACCCTAATAAGACCTAAAACCCTAATGTAATGTAGATGTGGAGGTCATAGACTAGTGAACTAAATTTAGGGTAGGGTGGCACTTCAAAGAAGGGTTTGGATTTTTTGAGCTATGACATTTGGAGCATTTGGGTGGGTAGAGGTGGAGATAGGAAGAGGAAGAAGATAAATGGGGTGATCGATAGAGATAGAAGGAGACGGAGGAGTCTTCTAGATGATGGAAGGTGTGGAGGCTTCGCATGGGCTTTGGTGTTGGAGGATGAACTAATGGGTTTAGGATAGTAAGGAAGGTGAGGGTGCAGAGGAAGGCAATGACAAAGTGGAAAGGGGTTCTATAATAGGGGAGGGTCGAATAGGGCTAAGTTAAAAAAAGAATTTATAGAGCGACTCGCACCACAACACTGAGATAGGGGCCCCACGATGCCAAACGTTTTGTTTGCTACACTTAAATGGGATGCTACAGCGTTAGCACAAGGATGTCACAATGCCAAGAGTTTTGTCACCCCCCAAACTTCATATTTTCTTACTATTTTGAATCTCATTCTATGCATAATCCTTATACATGCAATTTTAACATAATTAAACCTAACAAAGGCACCAAATGAACACAACATGAGTTTAAATAACTTCCCTTTTCTCACTTTTTCCTCTTAAAACTCTTGGCTCCCAAAATATCATGCAAGCTTGAAGTTTTGCATCTTGCTTCCTTGGCTTAATGATCCCTTTGCATAGGCTAGAGGATCTTCCCACCTAACAAACCTGAAATAAGACTACAAAAAATCACTAGAAAAAAATGCAAAATTATTTAAACACACCAACTACAAATAAAACTTGGGTTGCTTCCCAAGAAGTGCTAAATTTAAAGTCCTTAACTCGACCCTCCATCAGCTTCATGTTGCTTCTTCCAAGGTCATGGTGGGCTTTTATCAACCCACCTCACCTCCACAATAGAGCTTTAATCTTTGGCTATTGACCTTGAATGTCCAACTTGAGTTCTTTTCCATAATTTCAATAGCTTCATGAGGAGCCACATCCACCATAATAAATGGCCCATATCACCTTAATTTCAACTTCCTAAGAAATAGCTTGAGCCTTGAGTTGTATAATAACACTAATTGGCTTGGCTTGGATCTCTTATTGAGAATCCTCCTATCATGCCACTTTTGTCTTTTCTTTATATAGCTTGAAACTTTCATTTGCTTGAAGCCTAAATTCATCTAGTTCATTGAGCTGTAATAATCTCTTATCACTAGCTTTTTTTAAATTAAAATTCAACTTCTTGATGGCCTAAAATGCATTATATTCTAATTCAATGGGAAGATGACAAGCTTTACCAAAAACAAGCTTATTAAGGGACATACCAATTGGAGTTTTATATGCTATATGGTAAGCCCACAAAGCATTATCAAGCTTATTAAACCAATCTTGTCTAGAAGGACCATACATTTTCTCCAAAATTCTCTTTATCCTTTATTTGAAATCTTATGTTGCCCATTTGTTTGAGGATAATATGCCAAAGCCATTTTGTATTAAACTCCAATTTCTTCAAAAGTACTTTGAACTGCTTATTTTTTAAAAAGGTTCCCTTATCATTAATAATGGCTTGTGATGTACCAAATCTAGTGAAAATGTTCTTCTTTAAAAATCTAACCATATTGGCATCACTGGTGTGGCAAGCTATTACCTCAACTTATTTACTCACATAATCCACATCCACAAGAATATATTGATTACTTCTTGATGACACAAAGGGTCCTACAAGATCAATCCCCCACACATTAAACATTTCAACTTCAAAAATATTATTTAAAGGCATTTCATGTCTTTTTGAGATATTTATAGACCTTTGACACTTATTACACCTCATTACAAAAACTCGGGCAATTATTTAAACAATGAAGGCTAATAAAAACATGATTAGAGGACTTTAATAGCAATTATTTAGCCATTGAAATGACCACCATATTCAGAAGCATGGCATCCTTGCAGAATTGATTCTTATTCTTCTTCTAAAGTACACCTTCGTAGTATGTGGTCTACACATGTTTTCGACAAATAAGGTTCATCCCATACATGCAACTTCACATCATGTAAGAACCTCTTCTTTTAATGATGGTTCATGTCTGGAGGAAGCACATGACATACAAGATAATTCTAAAAAAATGTACCTAGTTAAGTCTTATACTCCATATAGAATAGCCTCTCATCTAGGAAACTCTCATTCATCTACTTCTCTTCCCCAGCTTGAGCTTTAGTACTCAATCTAAATAAGTGATCTGCCACTAGGTTCTCACTTCCTTTTTATAAACAATTCCTAAATCAAATTCTTGCAAGAAAATCATCCATTTGATTTGGAATCCATCTTTTCTATCTTGTATTTGATAGTGAAGTGATAGGTGAAAATGGTGACCTTGGCACCCACTTATATATGCTTGAAATTTATCAAATGTAAACACAACTTCTAATAGCTCTTTTTTAATGTTGAGTAATTCAATTGGGCATCCGATAAAGTTTTAGTAATATAGTAGATATGATGAAAAATTTTACCTTTCCATTGTCCTAAAATTGCTCCTACGGCATAATCATTAATGTCACATATCAAATCAAAGCAAAGGGTCCAATCAGGAGCTATAATGATAGAGCGAATACTAGTCTCTTCTTCAACTCTTTAAGTGCTAAGAGGTAAGCATCATAAAAAATGAATGGAACTTCTTTTTTAAGTAAATAGCACAATGGTATAGCAATCTTGGAGAATTCCTTAATGAATCTTCTATAGAAGACTACATGCCTGCACAAGCTACAAACTCCTTTAACATTGGTGCATGAGATGCTCAATAATGGTTATTTTTGCTTTATCCACTTTGAGCCCTTTACTTGAGACTCAGTGCCTAAGGACTATGCCTTCTTGCACCATAAAATGATATTTTTTCTAATTAAGAACAAGATGGGTCTACTTACACCTCTTTAATACTTGTATTAAGTTAGTGAGACACTCTTCATATAAATCTCTAAAGGCTAAGAAGTTATCCATAAATACTTCCATAGTTTGCCCAATCATGTTAGAGAAGATCAACATCATACACCATTGAAATATAGCCAATGTACTACATAATCCAAATGGCATCCTTTTGAAGACAAAGGTGCTATATAAGTAAGTGGAAGTACTTTTCTCCTACTTAAGAGTATTTGCAATATGATTGTATCCTGAATAACCATCTAAAAAATAAAAGTAATCTTCCCCAGCCAATCTACCTAGCATTTACTTAGTGAAGGGTAAGGGAAAGTGGTCCTTCCTTGTGGTGTTGTTTAGCTTATAATAATCCATGCACATGTGCCACCTAGTTATAGTTCTTGTAGGGATTGAATCACTGTTGGTGTTAGCCATGATAATCATGCTTCCTTTTTTGAGGATGTATTAAGCTGGGCTTACTCATGAGTTATCTAAAATAGGATAGATTATCCCTAACAATGATGCCAAAAACTTGTTACACTTAGGTGTACGCACAAGTATACAAATTACAAAAGTTGTAAAATGATGAGTTAGTATTGTTCCCATCAGGATTTGTTGTCAAAATTTATTAAGTACCAAAATTCTTAAGAAAGTAACTAAAAGCCATTTTCTATGCACAATTAAAGGAAAAGAAACTAGATTTGGATTACGAAGTGATTAAAGGAATCTAGAATTATTAATCTCCCAAGTACTTCATAGAAACACAAGTTAGCCTTTTCAACCTTGCTTTTAATGGTGTTATATTCTAGCCTAGATTTCAATTATACCTATAAGTATCCTTCTAAATCACAAATACGCATAGTCCTCATTAATTTTATAATCCCTTATGAAATCAATGAAGCAATCATATAAGCACAGCCCATAATTTGGCTACATAAGGTAACAAGTATATTCCTATCTCCTTAACAAAGCTAAATACTCATCATAGCAAATATCAAGTACTCACATAATTGAATCAACATGTGGAGTAAAATGCCAAATCATTCCAAATGTTAACTAATCAATCGAAAAGCACAAAGTATAGAGTTGAATCAACATATGGATACCATTAATCCCACGTAGAGAAGGTTAAAAAAAATCTAATCCATATAAGAGATCATAATAATCCTAGATCAAGGAGTTTAGCTACTCATTATAAAATTATCCATCTAACAAAATTGGAGTAAAAATAAAAAAAACATCCGAAAAATGTAAAGGAAAAAGGAAACGGATAAAAAACAAAGTATGGATACATGTATTCTTTTCAATCTTCAAGCCCTAGCACTCATTTACTTTAAAATACACTCCAAGCTCTCTTTTTATCTCTAATAAACCCAAAATGACAACTAACAATGGTAGGATTTTATCTTCAAACTTGGCCAAGAATTGAAGTCCTAAAATGACTGCATTTTATTTTAGCAAACAACACCATGGTGTTAAGATAAGGGCACCATGGGACTATTCATTCTATTTGGGTAATTAAAATTTTCAAATGGCATCGTGGTGCAAGGGTGGTGTGATGCCATTGCTTTTGACTTTAACATTTCAACTTGTTTTTTTATGTGTTTTGGCTCCGAGACTTTGATGGTTAAGTTCCAAGATGACTCTGGCTTATCTTTTCATGTATTTAACCCTATAAAAATAGCAAAGTATGAGCAATTCACAATTTAACCAAAAGTCAGCTAAAAGTTGTTATCTATAGTATAAAAATTGAGTGTGAAGCTATATACTTGATGCTCACTAGAATAATGACACCGCAAGTGTACGGGTCGTAAAAATAATATGTGATGAGTCAAGGTCATTCCCTCAGAGAATCAATACGATTAGTGATTAGGCATTAGAGTTCTCATATTCATTTTAGTTAAACAAATCAAATTGTGATTAAATTTTTGGTGAAAATTAATTCAAGTTCAATTAACAGTAATGAAAATAGTTCTAAGCGAAAACAAGCAATTAAAGATACCCTAGGAATTCTAATCCTTTTTTTACACAATGTCAATCATTCCCTTTTTAATTAATTGGCTTAATGTCAATTTTAGAGTCAAAGGTCTAATTAGGTAAAAATATCTTTCGATCCATTCAAACTCATATATTAACTTAACTCTTTGATGTCTCAAATGAGAAGTTAACACATAATTAAACTTAGACCTTATCTGGACTACCTAGGGCCTTGGAGTATATTTCTATCTCAAGTACAAATTAGACTATGTCTAATCCTAAGTTGCTTAATCAATGGTCTATAAGTAATTCCCTTCTTTCAAAGGCTAACTACAAAACCCATAATCAAACTAGAAGTGGCCAATCAATAGAAGAAAAATATAATTCAAATTAAGCACTAAAATCTTCAATAATCCAACATAATCAAAAGGGAAATAATATCCAAAGCTCAAAGGTTTATAGAATCCCTAAGGATTACAAGATTTAGCCATTTATGGCTTGAAATCTACAGATAAATTCAACAAATATAGAAACTAATACATCAACTTGAAAAGAAGATGGAGTAGAAACACCTAATCAGAAGAATCTCGCACAGAATCAATAATTTTTCGATTAATATGAAGCTTCCCCAACACCTCTTGTGCATTTTCTCCTCTCCCAGTCGACTAGAAATGACTCTCCTTTGCTGAATGACGAAACCATGGCTTCCTCTCGTGTTTTTTAGCTCACAAATCAAAATTGTACGTTTCAGAGGCCGATATCGCTATGGCGAGGGGTGACTCTCGCTATAGTAAGAGCTTATAGGCACCTAGATTTCTGCTGATCTCGCTATTGCTGGCGCTATAGCTAGGAGCTTCCTGAAATTTGTATGTATCGTGACTTTGCTATGGCAAATTGACTTCCTTGCTATAGCGAAAGTACATCCTCGCTACAGCTAATTGTGTTTTAGATGTAACGAGAGGACTTGTTCCACTTGCCTTTTTACTTTTCAGCTTCTCTCTCTTTTCTTATTTCTTTCTATAATTTTCTACTTTCTCCTGAGATAAAAATCAATTATAAAATGAGGCTCAAACTGATAAAGATATCGCAATTGAAATATTTTTTTTATTTTGTTTGATTGAATACAAATTTAGCCATATTAGTCAAGAGAAAAGTACTTTGCCTCCCTAATTTATCATAAAATGTATCCCTTTCTCAACCAAAATTAGGGAGTCATCAATACACTAGCTATGCACATTTTTATTTGATTTAAAATTAAACACTAAGCACTTAATTCTTAGTGAAAAATGTGCAAAGTAATGTGAATAAATAGGAGTTAACATATGTGTAATTTACTCTTTATTTTAAGAGAGGTTTTTATATATTTTGAAAGTAGAGAGAAGGTGTGTGTAATTTTAGATAAACTCGATCTATTGTTATTTACTCTTTATTTTAGGGGGGTTTGTTTATGTTTTGAAAATAAAAACGAGATTTATGTAATTTTAGCAAAACTTAGGAGATGTTTGCATAATTTAATCTAAAATTTCTTCTAATTATACGAAAAACTTGATCTTTTAAAATATGAACATTTACATTCTTATATATAGATTTATTTTGAGATTATTATTTTAATTTTAATTTATAATTTAATTAAATAATTATTAATGTGAAAATAATATTATCACACATAAAGTAAGAAGGAATAGAGGAGATTTCCAGTGAAAATTTTGTATCTAAGATTACTTTAATAAAAAAAATTCAAGAAAAATGAGACAATTAAACAAGAGTGGAAAGTGAAGATCCATAAATGATAGGGTGCAGGTTGATAGTAATCACCCAAGGGAGACAATTGGGTGACAAACAAGAAAGTTAAACAAACCATAATTAAGTACTAAGATACACCAAAAAGTATATATATATATATATATATATATATAATATAAACACATATTTACTTTTTTTTTCTTCTAATGAAACAATAAGAATATTTTAGTTTAAAATTCAAATGTAAAGATTGCTAACTTTTGCAACACCAACAAGGAAGTTAGTGATCTCCCTATAAACTGAATAGTTTGTCAAAACTCATGAAATATGCAAGTGTGTGTGAAAGGTGCAAACCAAACTTTTGGAAAGTAACTACACAAAGTTATAAGGAATAAAAAAGCTAAATTAGACAAGACATTTTTATTGTAGTTTTATTTTAATAATGATTTGTGTCCAATTTTTTAAGGCTAGAATGTTTGTTTTCATCTCCTCAAGCAACAATTACAAAAGGATGATTTTCATTCACCATCCACATTCACAAGAACATAGATACAAGATGGTTTTACATTTGCTTAACACTAAAATATTAGTGCCTACACTTTCTTTCATTTAGAAAATAGATTAGAAAACAAAATAATCAAGTCACTCTTACTACAAAATAATTTAGAAAATAGTTAAGGTCAGATCCCTCATCAATCCTAGCTAACAAATTACACAAGGGAATAGTAAGAGAATTATCTTGCACTAAATACATCATCATAAATAACAAGGGAAATTTCTCTTGCCAAGCTCTCATTAAAGTCTTTACTCAAACAATAATTAGGGAATTTTTCTTGTTAAATTTCTCACTAAAATCCTTTACTATTACACATATTTCTTTACTAATTGGTTAGAAAGTTCCCTTAATAATCCTTTGCCAATCAACAAATTGCCTCACTAAATAAAGCAAGAAAAGCATATTTAGTGGAAGTCTGCCTCTCCATTCCCTCGTTAAACCCTCAGCATTCCCTTAAAGATCCTTCTTTATTCCTTCATCATTATTTAAAAAAAATCAATGTTTGGATTCATTTTTTTTTATTTTCATACTTAACTTATAGTAAAATAGTACATTAAAGTTGCCAAAGCAAAACATTGAAACTAGTAAGTTTATGCTTTGTTAGTTTATGCTTTATTATGCAACATATTACATAGTAGGGTCTGTGCAAAGCGTAAGAAACATTAAAATAGTGCTAGAACAAGCCTTGCACCAAAATGTTGTTAAGTTGTGTGTTCACCTGTTGATTAACCTACGGGATCAAGGTCTACAGGGTCATACCAAATGTGTCATTCACCTACACTAACATAAAAAGGCTATAAGATAAGAGGATTAATATAAAATTGTTAAAGCAATTGTCGAAAGGTCAACCCCCTACTAAGATTGGGGATGTGTCCACTTTTGTTATGTTCTAAAGCTTACTTTCACATGTCTAATTTGATCTTAAGGTATGCAGAGATGTCTTCCCTATACTTTTTTGACATTGCATCATCAAGAGTCTCTTGAACAAATAGAATTAGAAAACAGTTACAATAGTCATTACTTCGAACAAACATAATTAGCCATAAGAACAAATTAAAATAAATCAAATGCATGTGATCACTTACCATAAATTTCTTGGATTGGTTATCCACATATTGATTAGTTACCTTCAACTTATATGCCTTGTCATACACTTTGCAATAGACACATTCCTCTTAAAGTCATTCTCTTACAAGTCGATGTGAATTTAGTGTTTACAAAAGGAAGATAAAAAGATACAAAATAATAGCTTGAAATGAAATAAAAAATAATGAATATCACCATTTTTTTCTTATGTTTCTCAAAGATAATGAACTTGCCTATGCTGCAGCAAGGGCACAATTTTGATGCCTATTATATTTCCTAACTAATTATCCATTACAAACTTAACACCACCAAGCTGATACACAATTTTTTTAGCTAGATGAGAAAAGATTCATAATAAATATTAAAACATATGGGGAAAAAAACATTGGTTATGAATAAAGGATACCAATTTATGCTTAGGGAAATCTTACTTCAAAAATAAACATTTATATAACATTAAACAATAAGGAATCCACTAAGCCATACCACTAACTTGGCAAAATAGCCAAAAGAGAAAAAAAAGAAAAGGATTATTCTTTGACAGCTCATGTAACATCAAAGCTTTGAAGACCAATATAATAAAAGGAAAGAAAATTGGTAATTAGGTTAGCTAAATTAAAATATGACTATAGACCACCTCAAGAATCATCAGGAGCAATCCATAAAGCCATTGAGAAACTTTCTTTGACACCTTATCCTAGTTAAGTGCATTGGTTTAATGCTTAATAATTGGTTTTATTAAGGTTGGTAACCTTCATTAGTGAATATCACTTTCTATTTCACAAAAAATTTCCATTGTCAAAATTTCAACAAATATATACTTCTATGATATGATATGGACATAAGGTTAAAAATAGTTTTTATAGAGAAAATAAATCATTGAATTTGGTCTCCATTAGCTCTGTGTTTAGAAAAAAAATCCAAGAAAACAAATAAACAAGGTAAAATGAAAGGGAACATTAGACAATCACAATAACACAAAGGATGCATTAAAGAAATGGCAAGAAAATTGTAACAACCTTACAATGGCACAATGAGATAAACAAGACAAAGATAGGGAGAGAGAGAGAGAGAGAGAGAGAGAGAGATAGGAGGGACAACATATTAGTGATGACAAATGTGATAGCATAACAAAAGTGATGAAGGCATGAAGGGAAAAGAAATTCATGAGAGGTAAGCAGAGTGATTTATCAAAAAATGGCTAGAGATTTTGACTATTCTATCTAATTTTAGTGAGGAACTCATAAGAGAAATACCTTTGTGAACATTTTTATTATGTCTTAATAAGGGAATACTGAGAACACATCCCTCCTTAAATGTTAATAAATTTACAACTTGTTCCTTTGCTAAAAATTTATTAAGGGAATTTATTTAACTAGTGAAATTGTGTGGATATTCCTTCATTGTTGGTCATGGAATTAGTGCAAGTGTTTATAGGTTTTCTTGTTCCAAATTCAAGTGAATCATCAAGGAATTTACATCTTCTCACTAGTCAAGGGAAACTAGATCATCATATAACACAACAACATAATAGTAATTTTTGTGATGACTTTCAGTGTCTCACCAACTTTTAGTGTTTTCTCACATTAGCAACAAGCTATCTCTTTGTAATACCATAAGTTTATGCACCTCATACCATAATATTCAAAGCATTACATACTCATTTATATGGAATTTGCATACTTTAGCAACGAAAATCAAGTGTATGGACACTGAAATTATTCAATTTTGCCTACATAAGTCATTTAAATTTACCTCAAATCATTTTTATCCATACCATATCCAAACAAATTAGAAACAACCCATTTTAAAACTTACGTCATGGATCAAAAGCCATTACATTAAGTTTACAACTTTGGTAGTGGGTTTATCAGATATTAGTAACCAAACCCACGCATAAATGTCCATAAGAATCATTTTTAGTTAGCTAAATTCTTCTCCATCCATAACATACTCAAACATATCAAAAATAACACAATCGGAGGCTTACAACACAGATTAAGAACCATTTTAGATGAAATTCCATTTTTGCTCTCAGGTTGCCATGATAGTTTGCTAATATGAATTTTGGAAAATAATAATTCTAAAAAAATCAAAATCATGTATATGATAGCTTTCTAGAAAGATCTGGATTTTAACTAAAGACTAAAAATAGTTCCAGACCAAGAAAACATTATCTGGACCATGAAAAATAATAGAACAATACCAAAGGTATTTGCTATATCTTGATATTGACCATAAATTTTAAAAATTCGGTTCTCTCTCTATAGAGCTCTAAATGAGGTGCTCTTAGTAGCTATGAAAATTTTATGATGTCTAACTTATGCCTGTAAAATTTTATGAGTATTGGATTTCATTTGACCCTCGAATGATATAGAAACACAAACTGATCTCATGAACAATGCATAGACCAAATTTATAATTTTTTTTAAATTTGAAAATTCATAATAAATTCTCTAAAGCTCCAAAAATAGTGGTTCTTAACTAAAAAAAGCTCTAGATGAGACCTATATTCATGCCAAATTCCATTCTCAAATTCGTCTATTTGGTCAGTTTGCTATATAGGTTGCAAATATAGTCATTTTAGGTGTTTTAAAGGGGTTAAAATGTTCCATTTGCTTTCTGACTCCACCCACAACCTATTGGACATGTTTAAATAGCTAAAAACATCATACAAAGGCTACTCAAGTAGTCCAAAACCTCATACATCTCAATTTCACTTCCTTACTTGGCCACACATATAAGCACATTAAGGCATATAGAAGTATTAGAATGTTAAAAACTCATATAAGTGCACATATGGTTCCAAAATTGATTTATATAACATTCATACACATATTTACACATGTCTTAACTTTTACATCTCATCTACATCAAATAATTACATACTTTGACATGTAATTTCACATATTTCTAAGCTATTGTCAAATTGCCATCTCTTACACTCCATGGCTTTCTTTCTTTGCTTCAAATGCTTCACCTATACAAGATTAGACATGTGGGGGAAAGAGTGAGATTCAAAGAACCCTAATAGCTCTTTTACCCTTTCAAACATACATATATGATGCATTTTCAAGTTAAGGAATGCAAGCATACCATAAAACTTTCTAAAAAACATACATAGCCATTTTTTCATGTTATACAAGTTTATACAATTCAAACATAGGCTCTAAGAGTTGTTGGTTCAGTCTCACCCAAATTCTTAAGACTTTTAGATTTGTCTCACCCATTTTTAAGGACTTTTGACTTGGCCTTACTCTTTTTTAAGACTTTTAGCCTTGTCTCATCCACTTTTAAAGACTTTTGACTCTTTTTCGCCCATCTCAAGGGACTTTTGGCCTTACCAAACCCACTCAAGCCATTACACATCAAAACAAGTTCACAAATCACATTATGGTACCAAGACACTAAATCAATGGCTATAAATAAATCTTATAGTTCAAATACTCATACAAGCAATCCAAGATAAGCAATAAATCAAGAAATGCATGTGACAAATGTTAAAAAGCTACCTTATGCTAGGAAGCATAACTTTTTCCCTTGCTTTTCCCTTGCACCTTCTCAGCCAACACACACCAATAAGGGAGTTCTTAATTCTCTTAACCTAAACACATCAAATGAGACACACATCAATCCTTGGAATCAATTCTAACTTCATGCAACCTCTATGTTAGCTCACTTGGTCTTAACACACTAATATGGTCTATACATGGCATAAGGAAGCAACCATTTGAAATCATAATCTTGGCTCCCAACTCATTCATTCTAAGTCATATGACTCTATTTAAACTCATTGAAGTCATCATAAACCTAATCCAAGAGCCAAACTCAAGGTTGCTCTTTTATGTTTAAATGGGATTCAAACTTTCATCTCACAAACCAAGCTTTCTAAATTCAATTTATTGGTTCCTCTAGCATATATAATTCATATCTAGGCCTTTTCTACTCTTAGAATAACAAAAAAAACTATCTCTAGATGCACAAACCCCTCAAGGTTGAGACACACTCATGAAAAGGAGCCCATGGAGTTTGCTTGATTTTTTCTTGAGGGAATGACACATATAAATCTTCCTAGAGGTCCCATGGACTCATACAAACTCTCATATAATCCAAAACATCCCTAGAAGAATTCAGAATTTCCCAATTGTCTCAAAATCCCTAAGTTCCCATTCTTAAATTTTCAAGCTTCTCCTTTAATTCCTTTTGCCTATTCTAATTTCCCACACTCCAAAACACTTGTTCTTCCCTTGATATGGTTAAAATTCATCTCTCTCAAAGTGGGCTAGGTCTGACCGAGATATGCCTAAGAGAAGAAGACAAGATGAAGCAAGGAAAATCCATGGTTTCTTACCTTACTTACTAGCTTTTCAATGGAGCTTTCACTTGCTTCTAGTCTCTTCTTCAAAAGCTCTCTTCTTCTTGCTAAGCTAACCTCACAACAAACGTAAATTAGCCATCAAAACCATAAAATAATAGAAGAGAAGGAGGAGAAGAGGTTGGATAAAGCAAGAGGCAAGAAAGGAGCTTGAATTTCTCGCCTTAAGCTTGAGTTCTCTCCCTTTCTTCTTCCTCTCGATTGTGCATCTCTTAAAGCCTCTTGAAATTTTATTTTCAACAAGCCACAATGTTAGGTAAGGGAGGAGCTGAATGGAACGTGACTTATAAGACCAAAAAGTTAAAGTTATCCTACTTTTTCACTTTTCAATTTAGTCCCTAAACTATAGTTTTTCCATTTGGCCTCATTTTAACTCCTTTTCAAAATTCATTTTTTCCATCATAGTATTTGGGTTCTCTAACTTATAAATTGATTTTGGTTTCACCCAAATTGGGTTTAAAATTATTCTAAATCTTTTGGTTAAAGTTTCGATTAACTATTTACCAAAATTGCTCATTGGAAGAGTTTTAACTGTTCTAGGAGTTCTCATGATTTTCAAGGCCTCTAAGAACCTTGAAAAACTTAAAATTTTTATTTAAAAAGCTCTTCTATGAGTTTTCTAAAATTTTCAAAAATTACGAAAATGCCTCAACTTATATTTGCCAATTTTCTTAGCTCTTATGGCTCAGGTTTCTAAGCAACTCAAGCCTTAAATCTTTATTTTTAGAGGTTTAGATTATCACTTTACTATTATTTGGCCACTTTTCCCTTACTTTAAGGTACTTCCTTTAAAAATTGCACATTTCTAACCCTTTTTTAACAACCCAAGTGTTACACTCTTCACTACCTTTTGATCATAGTTCATCTTCACCTATAATTGTCTTTACTCATCTAATAATCACAAGAGCTAAAATGGGCATATTCAAACCCATAGTAATTATTACAACAAGAGCTCCAAATGATGTTTCTATCACTCTTTAAGATGAAAAGTGGAAAAAGGCTATGAAGGAAGAGTACTGTACACTTAATAAAAATCAAACATGATCTTAGGTTCCTCTATCACCAAAAAAATCAACCATTAGGTTTAAATGCATGTTTAAAGTTAAAGAAAATCCATCTATAACTATAAACAAGTATAAGGCATGCTACCAAAGGGTTTCAGTAGCAACAAGGTTTTGATTTTAATAAGACATCTTCTCTTATTGTTAAACTTTTTATAATTAGAACAATGTTTACCTTGGCACTTTCACAATAGTGGCCTATTTCTTAAAATGGCAACTTAGAATAAGAGGTGTATATGCATCAACCTGAAGGTTTTAAAGGTTATAATTCTAATTTGGTTTGCAAACTCAACAAAACTCTATATGGCTTAAAATAAGCTTTAACGGCCTACTTTGAGAAGCTTTAAATATGGTTTTATATGCAATAAATGTGACCTTCACTATTTATCAGCGCTACTGGTCACTTAATCACCTATATCTTAGCTTATGTGGATGATATTCTAATTTTAGGAAACTTATCTTTGTATATTCAATAACTTAAACAATAGCTCAACAAGAATTTGCCTTAAAAGACTTATGAGAGACAAACTATTTTCTTGGAATTAAGAGTAAAAAAACTTGATGATGGAAAGATCATGCTTACTTAAAGAAAATACATTGATAATGTTCTAGAAAAAGCTAATATGGAAACTTTGAAAAGGATGATCACTCTAATGGTCAATAATCTAAAACTCTCAAACTAAAGGACTAATTTCATGAGGGATCCATAACTTTACAAGTCCATTGTTGGTGCATTACAATATGTAACTATTAAAAGACCCAACATTGTATATAGTGTCAACAAAGTGTGCCAATTTATGCAATAACCCTTGGAAGACAATTGGAAAGTTGCAAAGAGAATTCTTAGGTACTTAAATAGTACTATATCCTATGGGTTCATAATGAAAGCTTCAAAGGATCTCTCTCTTAAAGGGTTTTATGACTTTAATTGGGATAATGACCCTAATAACTAAAGGCCCATTCTTGGTTTCTATGTAGATCTAGGAATAATCTAGTTTCATAGGTTGCTAAAAAGTAAGGTGTGTGTTAACTCTCATTTATTCATGTTATTTTGCATATTTTTGCTAGGAGATTGATAGTAAGTTAACAAATTTTAAAGTTAAAATTACTAATTTTAAGAAAATGTACATAGCTTCTGTTTATGGCTCCATACTTGAGTTTTAATATTAGAAATGAAAAGTTTTAGCTTGATTTTGCTTTAAAAAGGAATTGGCCATGCTTTGACCACTTCTATAGGTTGAAAATATAAAGAATTCTAAGTCAAAGGTATCTTGAAGCTAGAACCTTGGAAGCCTAAAATCAAGATGCAAAAAAAAATGCATTATTGCAACAAAACAAGGGTTTGATGCCACAACTCTAGATTTCAAAGTCACAAGCCTAAAATAATTTTTATGATAACACTTATATTCCTAATTGGAATCGTAAACAAAATTTTTCTTCGAATTAGGGTCAAGCTTCATCATATGTAACATAGCCTTCTTAACATCTCAATTTCCAACCACAAGACGAAATCCCCCTTTAAGAGCAAAATCCTAACTTTAAAGAAATGATTAAGCAATATATGGCTATGATAGATGACACAATGAGAAACTTGGAAACTCAGTAGACAAAGTAGCTAATGTTATCTATAATAGTCCACAAGAAAGTCTTCTAAGTGATATGGTGACCACTCTTATAAGAGAATATAAGGAAAATTGTAATGAAATTACTTTGAGTGAAAAAGAGTTACCAAATATCTATGCACAATTTAAGGGAAATTATGAATAGAGAGTGGAGGACGGGAAGATTGTTATAAAGTTAGAAGACATAGAGAAGACTTTACAAATGGCCATGGTTAGGAATCCTTTGGATGAATTGGCAAAATGTTGTAATGAGATTGAAGTAGAAAATGTAATTCCAAGCAATTTCTTGATGAATCATCAATTCAATCTTTGGTTCTTACTAAAAGGAACTAAAAAGATTTTATTTGGTGTTTGAGAAATTTATAACTCCCAAAATTTTTCAAGATGAATTAAAATTGGGGCTTCCTATCATGTTAGCCAAAACATGTGTCCCAATGAAACCTTTGGTTAAGGATTCACATGCATTCAAATGGAAAAGCCACCCAATGTACCTAAAGCTTGCTTACCTAAAGGTAAAGGAAAGCAAGGCACTTATAGTTTTTGATACTTATGATTAAGTATTGCTTGAAAATCAAGCTAAGAATTTTAAATTTAGTACTTCTTGAAATACAACCCAAGTTTTTTGTATAGTTGTGTTTACTTATAGTAAGGTTTATTATTATTTTTCAAGTCTATCAAATTAAAAGTCCTTAAGCCTACCTCAATAGTCAAGGAAAAAAAGTTACAACGCTTCAAGCATGCTTGGAAATCCAAATAACATAGTTTGGAGAGGCAAATTTCATAAAAGGAAAGTTTTCCAATACCTTATTGTGCTCATCTAATGCTATTATTACTCTTAACTTTGTGAAAATTACATGTCTAGGGGCTAGTAGTTGATTCACCATCACCTCATCCTTTTGTCTTTTGGTTTTATTACTTAACATTGGAGACATTGTTGAGTTCAAATTTGAGGGCGAGGTTAATTAGGATGTCAAGGCAAAATAACTTAAAATTTTGTGAATTTTTGACTTGTCATTTTTCATATTTAAACTTTGTTTATGCAAGTTTACTTACTTGCTATGCTAGTTTGCTTATTTGCCTACTGTTATGCATGTTTATTTCTAATGATAAATACTGTTGACTTCAAGATGTGTTTAGTGGGAACTCAAGTCAATTATGCTTTGTTTTTAGTTAAATTATGCAATTTTTGTTTTTCTTCCAATTTTGAAAAATTTTGCACACTAATTGGCCAAATGTAATTTGAATGCATGTTGTTAAGAGAAAATTTTTTGTAATTTAATTTGCATAGGAAATCTCAATCCTATGGATCTGAAACCTATCTTATACTCTCTTGTGGTGAATCATTAGGTATTGCATAATCTTGAGAAATGACTTAGGCATTCATTTGCTGCTACTGTGTCTTTCAATCTAGACCTTTATTTAATTATACTTTGGCTCAAAACCTTATTTGAGCCTATTTTGGAAAAACCATATAATTGTATGGTATGTTTGATTACCCACGTTGACACCTAACTTGTTTAGCCTAAAATACCAATGATTATTTCTTTTCTTGAGAGAATTTTAGCACATTTTGTCATTGAAAAGGAACTTTAGCCTAAATACTCTTATGTGGTACGTAATATGTGCTTTATGGTTTCAGTTATCTACCTTTCTTCTAAACTACAAAATTTCTTGTGTGTCACACACACACATATATGTTGATTACGCAAAAAAAGGCACATAATGAGCTCTAAAGAGCAAAATAAAGCTCAAAAAATTTTATAGATGGTCAAAAGGACCTAAGTTTGGGGGAAGGTAAGTTGAAAATGAGAAAGAGAAGTGGTTCAATAGAAGAGAAAATTGGGAAAAGCAATTTCATTGCACATTATGCTAGCATGTAAATTTTCTCATTATTTTTGCATTTTCTCAAATCCATTTTTTTGCTAAGCCATAGCTTAGCCTTATTATAAGCCTTGAACTCCTTTATATCTTAGGTTTGCATTATGCCTAACTTAGTGGAGAGAGAGAAAAAAGGAAGGCATGCAAAGTTCTACATTAGGTTGCATTATACATTTTAGAGTGCATAAAATTGATTGTAACACTTGCATGAGAATGATTGTCTAGCAAACACATATTTCAAAATTCTTGGAAAAATTACTTTTTGAACTTATTAGTAGCATATATTGCTTAATGGTCCTATTAGGAATATTATATGATATAAAACTTGAGAATTTTACCATGTATGAATTTTGAATGGATCCATAGGCATTCTAGTTTCTTTTTCTAACTTGTTTTACTCAATGACGAGTAAAAGTTTAAGTTTGAGGATATGTTAACTTTTATTTATTTATATTATTTTGCACATTTTGGTTAAGAGATTAGTAGTAAGTTAACAAATTTTAAAGTTAAAATAACTAATTTTAAGAAAAATGTACATAGCTTCCATTTCTGGTTTTATGCTTGAGTTTTGATACTATAAATGGCAAGTTTCAGCTTAATTTTTTTTAAATAAAAATTGATCATGCTTTGACCACTTTTATAAGAAGAAAAAACAAAAAGTTTTAGGTCAAAGTCATCTTAAAGCTAGAATCTTGGAAGCCCAGGGTCAAGATATAACAAAAATGCATCATTAAAGCAAAACAAGGGTTTGATGATGTTGGCATTAGATTTTAAAATCGCAGCACCCAAAACCGCTACTAAAAGAAATTCCAGTGCGCTGGCAGCAGATCTGAGCGCTGCAACGGCAAAAATTCTGCACGCTTTTAGAATGCATGGTGCCTTTACTGTGACTTTTTTCAGCTAGGCCTTAAAATCTTTTAGCTTCTTTTTTAAATAAATAAATTGTGTGGTTATAATTATTGGTTCCTTTCAAAAAGCATAATATACAAATATTTGGAATCATTGAACATGATACCCAGCGATCATACATTGAAACCATGCCAGTTCTAAAATACATAGTCAAAAGCAAAGAAAAGAAAAACCAAAAAAAATAGTTATTTGACATTCAGTGATAAATAAAAACCAACTAATTGACTTCCTTTCTATGTCTTCAAGAACCTCTTGACTACTTTATGCAGTCAAGAACATCTTCCTTTTCTAGATTCTTGCAAACAAAAAAAAAAAGCATAAGACATTTGATACATATGTTATATAAAAGAGTATATGTTTGAAATAATGCTATTTTACAAACTTAAACACCTATAGCTTTCAATTAACATTTGGATTCATCGTTCATTAAAATAGATTTTACCAATGACCATGCCTGCACCTGTGGGCATGTGACTAATATCACTCTCTAGCTTTCATGAATTATACCTATAGATAAGAGCTAGTCTTATTAGGTTCCATCAATAATAGCAACTGGACCAAACTCAAATTTTAGAGTGTTTCTGATATTGAGCAACGAGTATATTTGTAACCATAAATAAGACATAAATGAAAATAAAATCTACAAATGTTAGAAGCATTGGTAGAGTAACTAAAGCATTTGAACATGAGAAAAAAATAGGTATAGGTAGTTAGGTACTGCTTACAATTAGGAAGCATTCTCTTGAGCCCTAAAATCGCTCAAAACAACACTTTTATTGCCTTCAACACAAGCAAGAGAGATGAAAAGTTAAAATAAGTTTAGCTCTACGATTTCATACTCATTCCGAGCGTTGATAGCTCAACCTCATTATGCTGTTGCATATACCTCTACAGTAGTAACAAGTATCAATAAAAATTAAACAAAGCAACGCACCCACAAACAAAAGCAACACAAGGTTCACTAATTTATCTCTTTTGATGAAGTAAAAATTGTCAAAGATAAACTATTCTACCTTAAAAAATTTATAAGAAATAAATTGTGGGAGTAAGGAACTTCTTTCCCTCTCTTTTAAATAAAATAAATAAATTTTGATTTAATAGAGGCCTCTAATTTGACATTGAATTTGTCAAGTAATCTAATAATTGATTGTCAATTTCAACAATAGCTAGATAAGACACATAAAATCAAGTAATACATACCACAAGCCATTCCAAATCCTTAGTAGCAAGAGGTCTAGCAAGTTCTTGCTTTTTCAATATCTCCTAAATAGTAGCTTGGACCTTAAGAACAAAAAAATAAAATAAAATAAAAATAAGCACTAAAAATTCCATATTACGATTAATCCTCTCTCTATCAATCCCACACATAATCCTTCTTCAGCATTTCTTGATGATCAGTCATAGAAAAGTTAACAGAACTCCTTGAGAGTGTAAAATTAAGGACAGGGTGATTCAACATTCCAAAAATACTACAAGTAGCAATCACATGCTATAAAAATAAAATAAACTCCTAGTTACATATCGCAAATATAATAAAAAGAAACATATTTAAACAAGTATGGGTTAAATTTTCTAGATTCAATTAGCATATAGCCATGTAGGAAGCATACATACCCACTATAGAACTACAAACATGATAAAGAGAAATATAGCAATTTACTTTTTATTGTAAATTTCATTAGCAGAACATGTAAAATTAATATTAAAAACATAATGAAACTCTTACCTCCTTAGAATACTTATCAAGTATGCAAAGTTTTAGCTTCATGTGTTTATCAAGGGTTTCAATGATGATACATACTTTTCCCTTTTCCAATCCTAACATTGTGCATATTGTAGCAAACCTAAACTAGCAAATAACCTTTACCTATAATTACCAAGACAAAGAAAAACACAACTTACAAAGAAAACTCCTCTTTCAAAATGGATGGCCATGAAGGTAGGCCACTAATTCATTTTTAAAAATAAGATGATGCCTATTATAGTGACACTCTACCATAGTTCACTTAAGGCATGGCTGAAAGTCTACCATAATCCTAAGCATTAGATTTGCATAAGAATTTTAAATCATGTTAAAAACATATATAATATATAGAAATTAATTCACCAGCATAAAAGAAAGACACCTTCGAGGATTATCATGATAATCCACTTAATTTCATATGCGTTTGTCTATTGAATAAGGGTAGAAAGAACTTAAGCCTTCTCATCCTTATAACAATGGTAAAGCCATACAAGAATCACATAAAAAAGCTACCATAAACAATGATAAAGACAAACACTAAGAGGCAGACCTAATATTTTATAAAATCCACAATATTAGTAATTCGGTATATATAGAATCTGTAATATTCTTCCTATTAATTATAACTAGTAGTAAAACAAGATTTTTGATGTTTTGGGCAACTTGCAATAATAAAGAAGAATGTGATATTGGAAACATGTTATTATTTTCCTCTTTTGTTTATTCACATCAATAAATGATCCATGAAAAAAAAAAAGCCAATATGACATTAGATTTATCTACTTTAAACTAAAGTTTCTAGATTAATTCCATGCCATCATATAAAAAATTTGGTAGGATTTGTTTAGTTCCATTTCCATATACAAATTTCATTTTAAAACAAAAATAGAAGAGTTTACCTTGCTATATTTTTTAAAGAGAAGGCAAAGGCTGTTGGAAATTTCAAATCCAAAGCCTTGGGCAATAGCTTTGCCATCAATAATGGCGGCTACCGTGTAGATTGAGGAAGAGGGAAAATGGAGATCAAGAGAGAGAGAAAGAGTTCAAACATACTATTTACAAGTTGAGCTCGATAGTGGTGGGGGCTATGGGCTGGGGATGGGTTAGCGTGGTCTATGCTGCTCAGTTAGCAGCAATGTAGGTTGGGCTTAATCAATGGTGGATGGTGGAGATTTTAGAAAGGGTGGGTTGCAAGGGCTGAAATTTTGAAATGAGCGTGAGGGTGTTTTGCAATAAGATGGGAGGGAAGAATGGGTTGGGGCATCTTCATTAATGCCCTAATCATGGATAGGACAACTGTAACATCCGGTTGCTCCGTAAACGTGAGAAATGTAATGTTTGATTTTTTCGTAAATATATGAAATGTATCAAATATAAAAGAAAATCTCCCATATAGAATGATTTAAGGTCTAATAAAATTAGAGTAATAATCTAGATCTCAAATAATAAGGATCCAAGGTTAGAGGTGCCCTGAAAACAGAGCTAGAATAATCAGACAAAATTCAACGAAGATGCAGTGGTATTTTCATAATTTCAAACACTTTTTAGAAAACTCAAAGGACCCCTAGAAATGGAAAAAATGAGTTTCTCCAGGTTCTTAAAGGCCTTAAAAATCATAAGAACCCCTAGAATTGTTTAAACCCCTCCGGTTTACATTTTAGAGTGTCGGTTAACCCGAACCTTGATCAATTCATTCGGAAAAGTTTTTAAATTTAATTTGAATGAAACCAAAGGCATTTTATAAATTAAAGGATCCAAATTTTATAATAAATAAGATGTTCTAAAAAAGGAGTTGAAATGTGCCTAAACAAAACAAACAAGTGCGAAAGGGCAAAATAGTCATTTTGAAAAATTGTAAAAGAGGCTTCTTAAGTAAAATTACACCTCATCACCTTCTCTAAGCTTTCATTTTTAGAAATTTGAGCAGCCATGGTGTGACATTAAAAGGGGAGGGAGAGAAGAAGTTTAAGCTTCAGTTTAGGTAAGTAAACTGCCCTGTTTCATCCTGCGCCAGTTAGAAAAGTTGTTCTTCTTTCTAAGAGCTCTCTAATGGTGGTTTTCTTTTCTTGAAACTTAAATATTTAGGTCTGACCCAAGCCAAAAAAGAACTCTTTTCAAGAAACCAATCGATGAAAAATAATCTACGTGAAGAGAACTCCGTTTTAAGGTAAGATTTTACTTGAAACACTTACAAAATCTTGTGTTTCCAAGCCATTTAAGCTTCGGTCTAGAGGAAGAAAGTAAGGAGGAGATTTTTTTCTTCATGTGTTCTTGATGGAACTAAGGGTTATGGAGTATGAGGATTAAGAATATACAACTAGAATTGAAAAGGAAGCTTTATAATGCAAGTTATAAAATTTAAAGATTTGGTTGCACCTAGGATAAAATGAAGTTTCCTAGTAGTAATTTAAGTTGTCTAAGAGTATATATAAGTTCTTAAGGCATCTAGGAAGTTTCATAAGTGCCAATTCCTTAAAAGAAAGCAAACAAACTCTATGGGTGCATAATGCCTAACCCACTTCATGCACCTATGGAGTGTTTTAATTTGTTCTATTTTAATTTGTCCTAAACATAGAATGGGACTAAATATGATAAAAGAACATTAGTGGAAGCCTTGAAAAAATTTTAAAAGTCATGGAATGTGATATGGAGGTGTAGGCTCCATAATGTGACATTATGAAGCAACTTATAGCTAGGCTCCTTAAAATGAATGTACGATGACTCCAATGAGTTTAAAGAGAGTCAAGAGACCTAGAATGAATGAGAGATGGGAGCCAAGACCATGAGCTCTCCTAATTGCTTCATAAGGTCTTGTATGAAAGCATAATGGGCCATAGAACAAAGTAGCTTCATATAAAATGTGTATGATATCAAAGCTTGTTTCCTTGAGTGATTTATGTCTCTTTTAATGTGTCTAGGCCAAGACAACCAAGGGCCACCTAATTGCAAGGCTTAGTCGAAAAGGGGAAGGAGAATTTTAAGAGAAAGTATTATATTCTTGCTTTAAGATAGCTCTTTAACCTTTCGCTCATGTATGGCTTAAATGTTTACTTGTGTTTGAATACTTATGTATATGTTTAAGCTATGAGAAATATTTCTAGCTCATGCTTACATGTTATGGTACCATTATGTTTCTTGAAATATTTTATGTTAACTCCAATGAGTCTAAAGGGAATCAAAAGACCTAGAATGAATGAGAGATGAGAGCCAAGACCATGAGCTCTCCTAATTGCTTTATAAGGTCTTTTATGGAAGCATAATAGACCATAGAACAAAGTAGCTTCATATAGAGTATCTACGATACCAAAGCTTGTTTCCATGAGTGATTTATATCTCCTTTAATATGTCTAAACCAAGAGAACTAATGGCTACCTAATTACAAGGCTTAGCCGAAAAAGGGGAAGAAGAATTTTAAGAGAAAGTGTTGTGTTCTTGCTTCAATATAACTCTTTAACCTTTCTCTCATGCATGGCTTCAATGTTTACTAGTCTTTGAGTACTTGTGTGTATGTTTGAGCTATGAGAAATATTTTTAGCTCATGCTTACATGTTATGGTACCATTATGTTTCTTAAATTATGTTTATGATTGCATTATGGCTTGTTTGGATTTGGCTGTGCCAAAAGTCCCTTAACAAGGGTGAAGATAAGCCCAAAATCTCAAGAAATGAGTGAGACTAAGCCAAAAGTCTCAAAAATAATGAGGCTTCATCAAAATCTTTTAAAAGTGGGTGAGTCAAATCCAAAAGTCCCAAGAAAGATGAATGAGATTAGACCAATGCCTTTGAAAGCTTATGCTTGTTATGTATGAGTTATGTGACAAGGAAAATGTCTTGAACAAGTTTACTCGTTGCTTGAATATCATGCATGTATTCTTTGACTTGTTTATACGTTCATTATGTATGTTTGAAAGAGTTAAGAGCTATTAGGATTCTTTAAATCTTACTCTTTCCCCATACATGTCTAACCATATCTAAGTGAGCTAAGTAGACAAGGAAATGGAAGCTAACAAGCATGAGAAGCAAGATTTTAACAAATGGATAAAGAAATTAGTTTTTTGTTTGTATTTAGATGTCAAAATGCAACCATGAGATGTATCTATGATGTAGACCCTTGAGCATGTTCTAAAATATGTACAAATAGTGTATGTATCCATGTAAAAGTGAGATGAATGAGAATGTGAGATTTTGTCAGTCCTTTGTCATTATGTAACTTGATGTTCTCGTGTATATATGGATGTGATAAGGTGAGATTAAGCTCCATAGTGATTTGAATCATTTGGCAAGCTTTTATGTATGGTGTTTATGCTTTTAAACTTGCCCAAGTGGTTGTGGAAAGCAAAAAGGGCCATTTGGTGCCTTGAAATGCCTGAGACTTCAAAATTGACCAAATAGATAGCTAAACCAAAGTATTACCAAATGAATGAGTTTTTTCATGAAATTTGGCCAGCAAGTAGGTATCATCTAGATCTTTTCACAGAGCCAAAAAGCACTCAATTTGGAGCTCTAAAAAATTTATTATGATTTTCCAAACTTGGCCAAATTATGCAGAAATGGTATGGTTACTGTTTATTTAGTCAGTTTGTTTCTCTGTGTCACACATGGGTCAAAATGAAGTTCAATACTCATGAAACAAGTATAAACTAGATACCATAAGCTTTCCATAGCCATTGAGATCACCTTATTTGGAGTTCTGTAAAGGAAGATATGAAGTTTTGAAATTGCATAATAGTACCAATAATGCAGCCTGACTTATATTACTATTCCATTAATTTCTGATAGCTTAAGGCTACTGCATTGATCTAGACTTATTTTTAGTCAAAAGTAGACATCCACAGCTTTCTAGAATGGTATGGTTTGCTTAATTTTGATATTTCTAAAACTAGTTATGAATTTCCAAAGTTTGTATCAGAAAACTGAATTCTGAACCTAAGAGCAAACCATAGAATTTATGTGATGTAGCTTCAAACCCGAAGTGAATGAGATCAAATGTAATCAGTATGACTTGTATGGATGTGCTATAATTAGAAAATGATGTGGATTAGTTCACATGATCCATGGAGCATAAGATGAGGAAATGAAACCTTACGTAATACAAATATATACATTTAAAATATTTAATATTTTCTTTATGGAAGGTATGTTCTTCCTTGAAATGGTGCTCCATCATGCATGTTATGAATGAGATAGCTTATGGTGCTAATATATAAGGATAAAAGGACTAAGGTATTACAACTACATCCTAACCGCGGTTCCATGAGAATGGCAGTTAGCATTATGTCCTAATTATGGTTTACTAAAATCATAGTTAGGACTTAATCTTAACCATGATTTTTTAAAAACCATAGTTAAGACGTTTTTCCTAATTATGGTTAAAGTAATTACAATTAATACATTATTTTCTTACGTGTAATAAGTCAACATGGCAAAATCACTTTTTTTAATAGTGTCTCACTACCAAAAAAATGGAAATTTTATGATGGTTGTATTGCAGCAGTTGTGTTAAATGTCATAAGAATTATTTTTCACAATGGTTAAATTGTAGCAATTGATAAAAAAAACTCTACAATTTTGCAATAGTTTCTCCACAACCGTTGCAAAATTATAACAGCAATTTTGCACAGTTCCTACAAAAAGTACTAAAAAAGTTGTCATGGTTCAGGGAGCGATAGTTGCAACTGTTGCAATTTTGTGATGGTTGTTTTAAACTACTACTAAATTCCCTCCCTTCAACATCAGATCTCAAATTCTATAGAAGCCTCATTTCAAACCCTTGTCTTCTCCATGCAGCGATGCTTTAAGTTTCTAGCTACTATGCTACTGCCATTGTCATGTCATTTCGTTATTGTCGTGTCATTGTTCGTCTAACTTGCCATGGAGTTTGTCATTAGCTATGGTAGTTTTAGCTACATCTTTTCTATTTTCTTCTATTTTCAACTATTTTGAGGTATTTTTTAAAGATTTTTTTCCTTTTTAGGATGTACTGACTTCTTGTTGGCTAAAAATGATTTATCTATACTGAGATTTTAGATTATTTGAATTTATGTGTTGATTTGTGAGTAATTTTTTAATTTTCTGTTATTATGCAAATATGAAATATTTTTTTATTTATATTTGAGATTTTAGAAGCCCATTTCAATTTAATTTTTGTTTAGAATCCTATTTTTGTATTGTTTATTTTTGGATATTGTTGATCTGAATTGGATAAATATATATTTATCCTAATATATTATTTAATCTTTCAATTAGATTTATTGTAGATCTAAAATTTTCTTAAATATATTAACTTGAGGATTCCTATATCTTGCCCTTACAAGTAGTTGTCTAACTATTGAATCCTCCCTTTTAAGCTATATTGAAAATTAGTTTGACAAATTTGAAAATGTTATTTACAATAAATTCATAAAATAATATTTATTTTTTGTGACTTAATTTTTATATATTTATAATAATATTTTATATTTTTAATTTAAATTCTCGATCAATGGAGTATTATTTCTATGACAATATTATTGCATATACACTAGATTTAATTTTTAATCTTATATCTAATTATAATTTATAATTTTCATAATTATTGTGTAATAGTTATTTTTAACTATGTTTATAATAAGATTTAAATATTAAAAAAATTAAAATTTAGAAGGGAAAGCTCTGATTGCATTAGCAACGGTTAAAAGTGTCGCTAAAGAAATATATATGTACATATATACTTTTTGCAGCTAAATCAAAGCCTAAAAACATTTTATAATGATTGGTTCTGCGGTTGCAAATAACCATCTTAATGTCACCCCTGGTGAGGCTTTGCTAAAATATTTAGCGACAGTTAAAAACGTTGCTATATCTAAAAAGAGTGTCTTCACTATACTGTAATTATGACGTTCATCAAATTATTTAAACTTTAACAATATATACATACATATATATATATATATATATATCTTGTTGTGACCACATTATAATGCGAGAAGGACCATATTTATTTATCTTTATGCTTCACAACAACAACAACAACACAGCAAAATGATCATGCAATATCTAGTCTTATCATACAGGAAGGAAGACAAACATAAAATTAAAGATCATAGTATCAATTCTTCAACTGTTGCATGTGTGAGTGTTGTCTCGCATTAAGGTAGTTGCCAACAAGAATGGAAGTGTTTTCACCCAATTTAAGAGGCACATCTCCTTTGAGGCGTTAGAGGCAAACTATAGTCAGTAGTCTGTCTTATGTAACCTAGAAGTTTGATAAAATGATCATATTATAACTGTGTTAAGTACTTAAAATTATTAATAAAATTGATAAGCTCAAAAAAATTCAATTTTTTATATTACTTTTAATCTATTTAATTTAGAAAAATTTAAGTTTAATTATTATCTGTTCCATATTTGGATGTCTCATTTTAGATTATTGTGTTATTAATAAATCTAGAAAACTAGAATATTAACTTAGCATTTCGTGTTGTTTTAGAGTCCACATTATAATGGGCGAGGGGCCCTGTTCTATGTGCCCTTGAGGTTTAATAAATTGATATCTTAATTATTTAAATATATAGAAAAATAAATTTTAAATTTCAGATATATAAATATTCATTTTAATTTTGCATATTTAATATGATAATAGTTGTTGTAAATCTTTAAAAATTAAAATATCATTTACTTATAACACTTTCATAAATTAATATACGCAATGTGGTCAACGTACTATTCTATCCAAAGATAGTAGATTTAGCAAATGAACATGGGTGTTGCCTAGTTTCATCATATCTTTTATAGTATTCACCACCTCTATCCGATCGGACTATTTTTACTTTTCTATCCAATTATCTTTCAACCTCATTTATAAATATTTCAAATGCATTTACTACTTGAGACTTTTCATACAATAAATACACATATTTATAACATGAGTAATTATTAATAAATGTGATAAAATACCTTTCTCTATTGAAA
The DNA here is from genome assembly GCA_026724425.1 of Erythrophleum ivorense. Lineage (NCBI taxonomy): Eukaryota > Viridiplantae > Streptophyta > Magnoliopsida > Fabales > Fabaceae > Erythrophleum > Erythrophleum ivorense. The sequence goes on from JAIUCV010000005.1 coordinate 45,673,724, forward strand.
GAATTAACATTAAATGGTTCGCATATATCGATGTGTATTATTTCAATAAGTTGGTTGTTTCTTGTGGCTCCTTTCTTTGTGTCTTATTTGTTTTTCTTTAATACAATTCATACAAATATTTAGGCCAATGAAATCCAATTCTAGAAGGATTTGATTCTTTATCAATCTTTCTAGTCTTTCTTTAGAAATATGACTTAAATGTTTATGTCACAAATTTGTAAATTATTCATTTACCAAACTACATTTAGTGCCAACATTATTGTGCAAGGTCAAGAGTGTTTAAGCATAAACATTATCTAAATTTAATTTATATAATCCATCATATAGTATACTAATACCAATTAAGTAATTATGCTTAAACAAGCTTAAAGATTCGTTACCAAAATTACATAAATATCCAGCAACATCAAGTTTAGATAATGAAACTAAATTCCTAAATATACTAGGTATATAAAGGGTTTCCAGTAAATCTAAATGATGTCCAATGTTTAAAATCAAACGGTGAGTTCCAACACCTTTCACTAGAGCTTTCATCCTATTTCCCATAAAGATAAACTTCTCATTTGGGCTTATGGTTCGGATTGTAAGGAATCCTTATATCGTATTAGAAATATGAGTAGTACATCCAAAGTCAATCCACCATGTATTATGGGAAACTTCAGTTAAATTGATTCAAAACATACATAAGCATTAAGCTTACTTTTTTTTTAAAACTAAGCCTTTCATTTTAGGCAATACTTTTGGAAATGCCCTAGTTTCTTACAAAAATGATATGTGTCATTCTTTTGTTCCTTCTTGTGGATCTGATTAGAAGACTCATTTTATTTTAATGGTCTCTTACTCTTGCCATGTTTCTTTCCTAATTTCTTTCCTGCTTCTTGATAGGTAACATAATGGATTGAATAATTTCCTAAATTCTTTAATCTTGTTCCTTCTTAAACTAACATACTATGCAATTCATGCACGTTCCATTTATCTTTCATAGTATTATAGTTCATTTAGAAAGAGCCATATTTAGAAGGTAATGAGTTCAAAATAAATTGAAATAAGAAATTTTCATCCATAATCATACCTGAAGACTTAAATCTTGCTACAATATTTGTCATTTCTATGACATGTTCGAGTATGTGAACCATCAAATTTCATGGTGGTTAATATACCCATTAGTGTCCCAACAAGAAACTTAATCAGCTATTTAGGAGCACTCTTTCACAAATTTCATAAATTCTTTTGCATTCTCAATTTTGGGAAGAGCAGTCTTTAGGTTATTAGTTATACTCATTCACATAAACATAAGACTTAACCTATTTAACCTTTCCCAATTCTTAAAATAGGCTTTCCCTTCATTGCCACTAAATGCAGTAATAGCAACAAACTCTTTAGTTAGGAGCGCCAAATCAAGATCCAATACACCAAGGTGAAATTGGACTTGTTCACTCTAATATGAAAAGTTTAGCCTATTAAAAATTGGAACAAATGAAGCATGCGAATGTAGTAAATTCAAAACAGATATTGCAAGAAAATAATTATACTTAACATTAATGTTTTGATTGATACCAACATATGATAGATTCAGATAATCATTCATTTAATAATCATATGTATATTAATGTTCTCCTTTAAGTGATACACTAATACACAACTAAAATAATGATACTATTAATATTCAATTTTGTTTAATAACATACATGTACTTATTAAAAAAAATCTACTATCTTTGGATATATAGATAAAAATTAATAATACATACATGTCATTACCATTCATGTTCAATAATTATAACAATAATTAATTTACCTTTGGGCGATCCATAAATTTATTATAATTTTGAACATACCAATATACTCATAAATAATAAATCATTCATAGCATCAAAATTTATGAGTAATTGAAATAAAATTTATTATGTAATTTAGAATAAAATAACGTAAATATCTAATCACTTTGGTGATTAATAGATATACTTTAATATATTATAAATTATTAAATATTAAAATTTTATATTATATATATACACACACATATACACAATGGCGTCTAACTTTCTTTTTTTTTTTTTAGTTAGCATATTATTGGTTCAAAAACTTGATGTTGCATATGTATGTATATAATGAATGAAACATTTAGAAACATTAAGTGCATCTTTGAAAAAAAAATGCACATATATATATACACATAATTTCATCAATTAAAATTACTTGATTTGTCTATAATAAAATCCCCAAATTTTCCCTTTTCAATGAAATCGAAGGTTCTTCATAATTTCTAAATTAAGGTTCTTCATTAGAGTTTTCCTTTTTTTTATGGATGTTATGAATTTCCCTAACCTCGCTTTGATACCACATGTTAAAATTTTTAGTTTAGACTACATAATCTAAACTCTTAATTTTCATCTATCTATCCAATTCTAGATGAAATCATCCTTATACTCTAGAACTTTGAAATAACATAATACCACTTAGATTAAATTACTCTATATATAAATACAAGAAAAAAGAAGAGTAATTTGCTAACCTAGATCCATTAATGTGAAAATTGTAGAAAAAAAAATTTCTCTCTCTTTCTCTTTTCTCTTAAAAACGTTAAAAAAAATTCTTCTAATGGCAATTCTTAACGTAAACATATATAGATGGAAAGAGGGGGCTTGTTCTTTATTTTAATATTACCTTTTACTAACCACTCCCTATCAAGTGGTAACCATTTCTATTACTCCCATTATGTGATAATTATTACTTCATCATGTGATAATTGCTTCTTCCTTAATTATTAATTAATTAATTAAAATTAGCATTTATGACTTATTTATTTAATTTACAATATCACTTGTGCCACATAATTAGTGATAGTTATCAATAAAATTTTATTTCAATTTATTTAAACAGATTTAAAATCTTACATTTTTTTTAGAAATATTTCAATTATCTAGTCCTATTGTCTATTTTGAAATATCCCACTCTATTCTCTTAAAACTAAACGACGTACAATATTTATTTTTTTATAATAAAAGATAAGTTATAATTACATGTATTTTAACCAAAATACCTATATATATATTGAATATATATATTTAACTATCATAAAATAGTCACTTTTTAAAATTTAATAAGCATAATAATAATCATAAATTTAATAAAATTTTGAAATAAATTAAATTTATAATTTTGAATACAAAATAAATAACATTGAAATAAATTTTCAGAAATAGATTTTTGGTGAATCGTATTTTTAATAAAAGAAACTAAATTATCTTTTGTGGTATTTTGATCATCTTTTGGTTTTAAGAGAGGTTTTGTAGAATAATATTATTGTGATGATGATTCATGGTCCATTCAATATGAGTGGAGCCAAGTGGCAAAGAGATAAGTTTTAAATATTTATAGAGATAATCATGGTTACATTTTTTTTCTTTTGGTTGATATAGAGATGGGCCTAAATATAAGAGGCTAAAATCCTAGGGGAAAGAGTACCTATATAATTTGCTCTAAAGGTGAAGCTAAGAAAAGAGAGAATACAATCCTAGACAAAAGGTCCTATGAAGAGATCTAGACTATGATTGGTCAAAAGATTTACACACCTAGTAGCTTCACGAAGAGCATGCACTACTAAAAAGTGAAGGTTTAATTATGATTAATATAACTATAGTTAAACCACAAGACATAACCATAATTTCTAGTAAATCATGGTTAAGTGCCTCTAGTTTAACTGCAATTTATGTAAAATGCAAGCAAACTATTATTCTAACCTAATTTTCAAAATCCCCTCCCTTGATACTCTTCCCCCTACATCAAAAACCCTCCTGAAAATTAGAACACCCCCTTAACAATTGGCCCCTTACAACCTCCGACAATCCCCCTGTAAAACCATACTTTTAGGACTCAATTCATACAATTCCCATGCCTCATCTTATATTTATTTTATGGAAACAATATAGTGGCATAGGAAGTTATGAATAAAAGTACATTTTTCTACGGGTAAAATTTTTCTTTCGGAGTCCCGTAGGCCATATGAAAGCATCTATCACTTTATAATACTTAAACACATGAATATAACTCATTTCCATCATCAAATTTGACCTACCACTCGTAGAAAGCAAAGGAGCATATGAAATCCATGTTTGTATTTTCGGCCAGAATTTCCTCTTTTCTGTCACAAACTTTGGAAATTCATAACTAAATCTATAAAAATTGAAAACATGTAATCTCAGTCATTCTGGAAAGCTTAAGACGTCTACTTTATGCTAAAAATATGTAGAAGTCTTAAAATCTCATATATAATGTGTTTGACATGCGAAATCATCTACTGGTCGGAGGGTTCCTGATACTGTCACAGTTTACTGATATGGACTTCAAAAATGTCTAACTAATTCCACAAAAATCCAATGCTTTCAAATGATATCACTATGGAAAGATGTGGATGTTAACTAGAGAGTAAAAATATCTCCAGATCAGTACATCAAGCCAAACGCCCGGAAATCGATGGAACAGTACCTCGGGTCTGGCAAGATGTCTGATACTGGGTAGAACCTTCGAAAATGCATATCTTCCTCTTTAGACCTCCAAATGAGGTGATCTTGGTGGCCACAGAAAGCTTATGACCTTTAGTTTATGCATATAAAATTTCATAAGCATTGGATACCATTTGGCCATTGGGTGACACAGAATTCAAAACTGCCAGTGTGAACAGTACCCATACCAGAATGCATGAAAAATCCCAACTTTGAAAATTCCTCAAATATTCTATAGGTCTCCGAAAATTATGATCTTTAGCTTCCCAAAAAGCTCTTAATGAGACCTCATTTCATGCCAAGTTTCAGGACAAGACTAACTCATTTGGCCAAAAAGTGACATAAGGTTCCATTATGGTCAAATTTGGCTCCACATGAGGTACCAAATTTACCAAATGGCCTTCCCTTGGTTGTGGCACCATTTGGGCAGGTCTAAAAGTACATTTGAGACTTGGGTAAGCTGCCCAAATGGTTCCAAACCTCATGCATCTGATTTTGGTCATTCAACCCACACTTATACATACATTCATCAAAATCCCATATTGCACACTTTGGCCATACATACTCAAAATATGTGCTATAGGGCATATATCATTTTCATACGTCTAACCAACACATAATAGTATAATCACACATGTCTCAAGGTTCATGGTACATATACAACCTCATATACACTATGAACCATCATTATGGTTCCAAAATAGGCAAAATACTACATAAACTTGTCACTCCTTGCTCTTTATGGTTGTTGGCTCCCTTCACCATAAGTGCTTGGTCCACCTAGCATGTTAGATCATTGGAGAGGAGGGGATGAGATTCAAAGAATCTCAATAGCTCACACACCCATTTACATCACATTCAAGGCATACATATACCAAATGCATAACCATACAAGCATAAAGTGTGCAATAAATTCCATTCCATGCCACATTCACATGTCAATATCATTTTCATGCTCTAGGGACTTTTGGTTTAGCCTCACCCCATTTCTAGGACTTTTGGATTTGCCTCATTCTTGGTCTAGGGACTTTTGACTTTGCCTCACCCATTCAAGGGACTTTTGGCCTTGTCTCACCCATGCCATAAGACTTTTGGCATCTCCTCACCTTCTTCAAGGGACTTTTGGCATCACCTCACCCTTATGGGCTCTTTCCACAACCATAGTCATTCAAGACAACACATTGATATCAATGCACAACAAGGATCAAGTGGCATATTATCAAGCATCAAGAATGCATGCAAGCACACTAAGACATACATATGCACACAAGAATGCAAAAAGAATGAGGTGGAGAGCTACCTTGCACAATTTCACATACTTTTTCTTTAGCTTTCAAGCCTCCTCTTTCGGCCACACACCCACAAATTGGTGGAGATGGTTTCTCTTGGCTTATATACAAATTATGGGAGCCAATTAGGTTCATGAAACACATTCTAAGGCTACATAACTTGATGAACCACTAGATTACTCTATATACTTCATTATGGTCCATAATTACACTTAATGAAGCAACACCCCTCAAACGATTTCTAGGCCTTATTCTTTCTTATCAAATATGATTCTTGACCCCTTTTAAGCCTCTTGGAGTCATCACATCATTGAGACAAAAGGCCTAGCACCATGTTGCTTCTTTAGGTCATATTATGGAACCTAGGGCACTAAGGCACTAAATCACTTTTTTTGAGTTCTAAATTTTTTCTAAGGCCTCTAATCATCTTCACTCATCACATATGACTCAAGAATAGCCTTCGAAAAATCTAAAACTCTCCTTAGCTATAGGAACTTGCCTAGGCCGAGACTATGGGGGGAAGAAGAGTTCATGGCCTTCTTGATTTTTCCTTGATGGGAGACACACTTGGGAGACTTCCTAGAGGTCTTAGGAGCTCAATAAAATACTCACACATGCAAGGAAACTCATATATCAAATCAGTTTTTGCAAAGTGTTCAAGAGCTCTACACTTTTTCTACTTAGAGTTCATTAATTTTTCTTGCAATTTCTTTGCTTTCTTGGATGGGAGGTGCATGTGGGAAGCTCTCTAGGGGTCTTAGGAGCATTTTTAAACATTCAATTAAGTCTAAGAACATTCATATAAAATCAGATTTGCAAGGGAGCATTTGGATCCCTAATGGTTCTATCTTGTCTCTTAATGCTCCTTTCTTGATTCTATTGGTTCCTTCTTAATCCTTGCCATCTAAAACCTCTAATCCTTCCATAAATTGGGCAGAAAATAGCCCTTAAAAATTGGGCTCATGATGCCCAAATTCGTGCAAGAGAAAGGGGGAGGGAGAAACTACCAAAGAATGGAAGTTTTACCTTGTTTTCTTGCTTCCTTTGGCTTGTTCTTCCACTTGGTTGGCTTACTCCCTCAATTTTCGAAATTTCCCTCTATGTTCTGCCCCAAAAACAGCACCAAACTCCCCATTAAAATCATAGAAAGAAAGCTTGAGAGGAGAGGAGCAAGGTTCAAGAAGGAAGGATATGGAATTTCTTAAAGTTTCTTACCTTTTTCTTGAATCTCTTCCTCCAAAATCCTCCTCCTCTTGTGCGCCTAAGAAGCTGTAGTTTTCCTCTAAAATTGGGCAGAAGCAAGTCGGTCTTAGAGAGGAGAGAAAGAACGTGGATATGAAGGAGCTAAAAGGCACTTTATGCAACTTTTTACTTTTTGCATTTTAGTCCCTTTTCTTGGCTTTTTTATTTTAGACTCATATCAACTCCTTTTTGAAATCTATCTTTTCCATCATATTCCTTAGGCTCTTAATCATAAGAATTTCCTTTGGAATCACTCAAAAAGGATCTAAAACCATTCCGAACCATTTGGTCAAAGTTTTGGTCAACTTTTGCCGAAATCGCTCACCGAAGGGGTTTCAACTGTTTTAGGGGTTTCCATGGTTTTCAGGGCTTCTGAGAACCTCGGAAAGCTCAAATTTTCCATTTAAAAGCCCTCCTATGAGATTTCAAAATTTTCTAAAAATTACAAAACTGCCCCTACTTTCTTCGGCAAATTTTCTGAGCTCTTCTGGCTCTGGTTTCTAGGCATCTCAAATCTCAAATCCTCATTTTCTAATATTTAAAATTTTATCATAATTTTAGTTGGCCCCAATTCCTTCTATTTCAAAGACTTCCTTTTATATTTGGCCTATTTATTATGTTTTCGGAGAAACTGAACATTGCATTTCTCACGTTTACGGAGGGACCGGATGTTACACCCCCCTTGGGAGAGAAACCCTATTCACTACAACTAAGCTACCTCCCTCTCCTTCTCTATTAGATCTCTGTCTTCGTCAACTTACCTCTCATTTTTTATCAAGCTCCGTCCAACTCCCCCTCTTTTAATGTGAGTTCTAGCCTTCATTTACTTGTTCTTACCTTTATCTCTTCTTCAAGGCTTTCTTTAATTTTGTTTTTATTAGACTCATTGTTAAAAGTGATTTATAAGGCTTACTTATTGATTAGGTAATTTGATAAAAGAAAATATTTTCATTTATGTGTTTACATGGTTAGATTTATAGTTTCATGAACAACCATATTTGAACTTCATCTTGTGCTTCTTAATTTCCCAAAATGGCCTTTATGAAGGCCTAATAATAAGATGCTATTGATTTATAACTCATGAAAACGACTTATTTTTACCCTATTGTTAATATGTTTGTACTTTAAGATCTAAAGTTGATTATTTATTTTGTTATTTTTTTTTATATTGTTCATATGATTATACTGTAAGATCTACTAGTTTCACATGCATTCTTGTGTCTAACTCGATTTTTTTCTGTTGCAATTGCCAATTTAAGTACAAAAATTGACCTTTTAAATAGTGCTATTGGTTCAAAGACCACCCAGAAAAAGGTATATTGTCTATTGCATATTAGCTAAGCATTCTACTCCTTTAATTTTTTATGTCTTTTTAGTGTTTGGTACATAAAATTTTTTATTTCCAAATGTTTTAAAACCTATTTATAGTATTTCTTTTAGCATAAGAAATATGAACAATTTAAATAATATAAGAAATCTGATATTTTCATGTATGTCAAACTCAAGAATACTATTTTTAACAAGTATTGACATGGAAATATTATCAATGATTCTAGTTTTCTAGTTAATGTACTTTAGCTAATCATAGTTACTAAAATAGGCTAAAAATATTGTTTAATGGCAATAAAAAAATGAAAATTTGATTGATGTCCATTTCAAATTACCTTGTTGGTCACATATCTTTTTTCAATTTCTAATAAGTTTTATGGAAATAGATCTTACACAATGTGGCCATGATCTAGTTGGCCCCACCCCTCACTCTCTTTTTCTTTACAATTGGATGACCTACAATATGGAAGAGATTCCAAGTTTCAATTTGACATAAAGTGTATAAGTTCCAAATTGTTGAAATTACTTTCTTTTTTTAAATTACATAAATTTCTTATTTATTTTGAAAAATTACAATTTTGTTTTTTTCTCACTTGATTAAGTAGTGTGATTACTTGTCTTATGTTGTGAGACGTGACATGTTTGTGCATTGATAATTTGTTCCCTCAGGATTGGATAAATCTTATATTACTAAGCCTTAGAATACCTCTAAATATTTAAAAGGATTGAATGAGTTCTTAGACTTTGCAATGGCCAATAAGGGTGTTAAGGGTAGAATTATATGTCCATGTCCTTAATGCAATTTCACAAAATGACAATTCAAAAAAGATATTCATGACCAATCAATAGTTAAACCATTTCTACAAGGGTAAACTTTTTAGGCCAGGCACAAGAAGACACTTGTTAGAAAAGAACCTCTCTCAACTTTTTCATCAAAGCCACAAGTTAGAAAAGAAAGAGTTGGTTAGGATGACCCTATGCAAGACATGGTTCGTGACACATTCAAGATTCATCATGAAGCAGAAATGATAGATGAAGTTAAGGGTCCAACTCCACCCTATGACTAAATGAAGAATGAAGAAACCAAAGAGTTTTATGACTTAATCAAGGATGAGTAACAACCTTTATACAAAGGGCGTGAGAAGTTCTTAAAGTTATCTTTCTTGATAAAGATATATCATATTAAGTATATTTGTGGACTAAGTCATAAGGCGATATTAACAATACTAGAGTTGTTAGCAGATGCCTTTGAACATGCAAATATTTTACTATCTTTTTATGAGACAAAAAAAACCATCAAGATGTTAGGGGCTTGACTACACGAGTATTCATGTATGTTTAAATGATTGCAGGCTATATTAGGGGGAGGATGAGAATAGAGATGTGCATAAAAAGTGCAACACATTAATAAGGAAACCAATGAGTAAGGGTAAAAAGCGAAATAAGAAACCAGCAAAAATCCTTAAATACTTCCCACTAAAGCCATGGTTACAAAATGTGTTTATGTCTTTTAAGATTACTAAGCACATGAGATGGCATGCTATGGATAACAGTAATAATGGCATTATGAGGCATTTAAGAGATTTAGAGGCATGGGGAAGATTTGAGATAAGAAATCCTTTTTTTACAATCCATTTGGTTGCACATGGTTTCAATCCATTTGGCACTTTAAGTATAAGTAATAGTATTTAGCCAGTGATTCTTATGATTTACAATCTTCCTCCCTTAATGTGTATAGAGCTAATTTTATTCATTATTTCAATGGTAATTCTAAGAAGGCAAGCACCCCAAAATGATATAGATTCCTATCTCCAACTATTAATAGCAAAGACGATAGGTCCATGGAATGTGGGAGTTGAGACCTATGATTCTTATAGCAATGACATTTTTAATATGCACACAATTATGATATAGACTGTTAGTGATTTTTTGGGTCATGGAATATTATATGGGTAGAACACCCATATTGGGTTGACTTCTCCATCTTGTAACTTTAACTCTATGCCTTTTCACCTATCTCATAGTCGAAAGTAATGTTTTATGGGACATAATCATTTTTTGAATCTAGGACACAAATTTAGATTGGCCCAAAGTTAAGTTAATGGAAGGAAAGAAAAGAGAAATCCACCAGTTGTAATAACGGGCATGAAAATCTTAAGATAGCTTAAGAATCTTGACATTATGTTTGGAGAAAAAAAAAGATTGAAGTTGAAGGTTGAAGAAGAAAATCTCAATAAGCTGGTGATGTTAATAATGAGACCCAGCAATAGCATGAGAAAAACATGTTTTTTAGACTTCCTTATTGGGCAAACCACTTGCTATGTCATAATCTTAACATGATGTACATTGAGAAAAATGTCTATAACAATGTGATATTTACTTTGTGTAATGAGTCTAAACTTGAAAGATCATTTACATGCATGAAAAGACTTAAAAGAAATGCACATTTGATCTGAGATCTAGCCAAATGACAATGGTACATATCCACTAGCTTTGTTCACTTTGACAAAAGCAAACAAAGATATCTTTCTTAAGACATTGAAAAATATCATCATACCTTATGGGTATTCAGGTAACATTTTTAAAAGCATTAATTCAAGACAACATAAGATTGGGGGATTGAAAAGTCATGAATCACATGTTCTAATGGAGCAATCATTACCTTTAGCCATGAGAAAGACACTTCCTAAGTAGGTGTTTGTAACACTGATTGACTTGTGTTCATTTTTTAGGAAATTGTGTAATGAAGTAGTAAATGTGAATTAACTTAACCAATTCTAGAATGAAGTTGTCCTTATACTCTATCATTTAGAAGCCAAACTTAAGGGCCCTATCTAATATTAATGGATGTATTCTAGAAAGATATTAGTATTTATATATGTAGTCATAATTTTATAACTTCCCATTGCATTCAAATATTTTTATTTGTATAAACTACCAATAATGGATCTTTTCAATAGGTAGCTAAGAAAGTTAAAATCATATGTAAGAAACAAGGCTTTACTAAAATGCTCAATAGCTTAAGGTTACTTAGCTGGAAAGGTTTTAACTTTTTGCTTGAAATATTTGGATGAAGTAGAGACAATATTCAATCAACCTAGGTATATTGATGACCAACCCAATGATGATTCATCTATTGAAAGCACAATATTTCCATCTATTGGAAAACTAGTCAATGTTGCTAAATATTTCACTTTATACCCTAAGGAGAAACTATAAGCGCATTAACATGTGATAACAAACTATAAAGAATTGGATCCTTTTTTTTAGTAAGTATATTAAAGTTGTTACACTATGTGATTTTCATATAGAGAATTCAAGGCTGTGGTGAAGTAACAATTGAAAAATTGTACACAATCAAGTATAAAAATAGATAAAAAAGTTCATAGAGAGTTTGCTAACTGATTTTCTCATCCTGTAAGTGCATGTTCATCTTAATTTTAATTTTATTGCTTCATGCACGAATCCATTATATAAATGTAATACCATTTTTTTCATTCAGATAAGAAATGATGTCACCAACTCCCACTCGGTTGGCATTAAGATGCTTGCCCTAGGTCTAATTGATCAAGCAAGATGTTATACTACATACAATGTTAATGGATTCAAATTTCAGGCTATGGAATGAGACCAAAGGCTAAAAACTCAAAACAGTGGAGTCTTTGGGACTTTCAAGACAAGAAGTTATGCAAGTAGTAGTGATGGACATATGCATTTCAAAGATATGCCTTATTATAGGAAATTGGTTGACATGATCGAAAAAAACTAACATGGTCAATTTATGATAACCTTGTTTAAATGTATATAGGCTAACATAATCACTCATAAAGGGATTATAATTAATGAGTTGAGATCACATATATTAATTTCTCATAGTTGACATACACTAGTAATAATAAAGATGACAAACCATATATCTAAGCTTTAAAAGCCATGGCAGTATGGTCATGCATCTAAGGCCATAAGATCTGTTTGACATAGGTGAGGAAAAAGATGATACTAGCTAAAAGAGTGAACCATTCTCACCTCTGCACTTAGAAATATTATTTCCAGATGGAGAAACAAATTAAAACTTGTCTAGTTTCAATATCATACATCTTTTACTTATGCTTGTAATTATATGTGTTTTATCTATACTAAATTACTTATGCTAGTTTTGTTTTTGCATAGAAAGCATGAAGATAAAAAAGTTTTCAAGAAGAGTACTTCAAGTCCCATAAGTGGAGGTAGTAGATCTAACTCTAGCGTATCATTGCCTTGTACAATTGTTAATAATGGTAGAAAGTCACAGTATCTAGTTCAAGTACCATGAGTGTTGACTAGTTTTCTCATCATATAAGTACATGTTCACCCTAATTTTATTGCTCCATGCACAAAACCATTATATAAATGTAATACCATTTTCTTTTCATTTAGATAAAAAATGATGTCATCGGCTCCCACTCGATTAACATTAAGACGCTTGCCCTAGGTCCAATTGATCAAGTAAGATGTTATACTACATACAATGTTAATGGATTCAAATTTCTCACTATGGAACGAGACTAAGGGTTGAAAACTCAAAACAATAAAGTCTTTAAAAATTTTGAGACAAGAATTTATGCAAGTAGTAATGATGGACATATGCATTTTAGAGAAATGCCCTATTATAGGTTTAAGTGTGCATGGGTTAACACAACCATTCCTAGAGGGATTATAACTAATAAGTTGAGGATCACATATATTAATTTCTCATAGTTGATATGCACTAATCATAATAAAGATGATGAACCATACATGTAAGTTTTAAAAGCCACAGGAGTATGGTCATGCATCTAAAGTCATGGCACTTGTTTGACATAAGTGAAGAAAAAGATGATACTAGCTAAGAGAGTGAACCATTCCCACCTTTACACTTGGAAATACTCTATGGAGAAACAAATTAAAACTTTTCTAAGTTCAATATCATGCATCTTTTACTAATGATTGTATTTGACAAACCGTGTTTCTTTTTTATGATTAATATTATATATGTTTTATCTATACTAAATTACTTATGCTAGTTTTATTTATGCATAGGAATATTGAAGATGAAGAAGTTTTTCAAGAAGAGTAGTTCAGGTCCCATGAGTGGAGGTAGTAAATCTAGCTTTAGAGTATCATTGCCTAATACGACTGTTAAAGATAATGGACAACCACAATATCAAGATCTGCCAAGTAGGGATCCCACTGATGTTTTAACCACTGACCTGAGTATTAAGGATGTTCACAAACTCTTCCAAGATGAAGAGGAGGGGCATCATGAATAACTTGGTGAATCTACACATTAAGAATGAATGAAAAGTTGGATGGTTAATATTATTAGTAAGTACAATAATTAATTTACTTCTCATTCATAATAATTTATCTTAATTAATTATGTCCTTTTTTTTGTTATAGATACATTTTGACCTTAACGATCATGAACAAAAAAGATACTATTTTTCCATTGGAGCAAAATGGAGGCAAGCACGGAGAAATGTGTATAAAAGCGTATAAAATGGTACAAAAAATAAAGATTAGCTATACCACATTATGCCTAAGGGCATTTAAAGGGAAGAATGGGCATCATACATCACTTACCGTGAACACCCTGGGACTAAGAAAATAAATCTTTCTTACAATATTTTCTAGCATTCTTAAAAGATACCATTAATATGTTTTTGTCGATCACCAAGTGATTACAACAAAAGAAGACAAAGGCAAATGATTCCCTACACTGGTAGATTGAAAGACCTTGCTAGAAAAAGGGTTGAAATGGTAAGGTTATTTTCCAAAATAGTATAATTGAACTCTCAATATATTTAGAATGTTGTTATAATATTTGTTTTAAAATTTATAGGAGGCTAAGCATGGAGGCCTAATCGACTAGGGAGATGTGTGGACTACCACACATTAGACCAAGAACGAAGCTCCAGTTAATGAGAAAGTTGAAGAAATTATTGTAAGTATATGAGCTATGTAAGAATAAAATGTTGTTTCTTGGTTTTTTTGAATGCATTATTGAAATATTAGACTATTTTCTATAACATTTGAACTTGTAGGATAAGATATTAGTGATTTGGATTTAGGGATCTTCTTCTTAGGAGATCTTAGACTGGGATTCTTTGGCCATAACTTTAGGCTGCCAAGAATACCCTAATCAGGTCTAAGGACTAGGATTCGGTGCTTTCCCATCTCAAGTGTTGGCCAATCTCATCACTTTTCTAAAAGGGTTCCATCATCTAGACCTTCTTACTTAGATTTATAGAATGAGGTGCAAGGCCTTAAAGCAGAACTTAGAAAAGAATGAGAACAACTAAAAGCAAAACAAGAACAAAGTATATTACAATAACAGGTGAATGTAACTTTGGCATTCCTCCTACAAAACTTTTAGGGTGAAGTGCTGCTTAAGTTTGTTGGTGTCAGCATTTGATCAATAATATAATGAACTTTTCATTTCATATAAAATATATTAATAAACATTAGTTTCTTTTAATCTTTAATTTAGTAGTAACACTTTCACTTTTATTTTCAAACACCAAGTAGTTAAAATAGTGGCAATCCTAACATTGCAACTTAATCTTCACACTCTTCTAATAGAAATTATTAGGATAGTAGAATATGGTTGTAATAAAACTTGATTGTATATATGAACTTGACTTTTAGTTATAGTAAAAATTTTAATATAATTTTAATTATAGTTAAATATATTTAAACTTCATTGTTGGCTAGTTGTAGATGAATCTGTTATATATGTCTATAATACTACTAATATCAGTAGGGAAAAGAAATTCAAATAGAATATATGTAAAAAAAAATTAATTTTGGCAGCGGTTTCAAACCGCAGTCTCGAAGCCATACATTAAACCTGGTTTAATTGTAGATGTCGCCATAGTTTATGGAAACCACAGCTAAACCTGTCATCACGGGTAGTTTCACTGCAGTTTAAAAAACCACGATTAGAACCGCAACAAAACAGCAAAATAACCACGGTTAAAGTACTCTTCTTTTCTTTTTGTTTTGGTGGTGGGGATGAGATATCTTGATGTCCCCATCCCTATCCATTAGGTGCTTGATCATGTTCACAATTTTAATGACTAAGAGTATTTACGGGTTGAGCAAGATTCCTTTATAAGTTTATTTATTGATAATTTAGAAATAGTTTTTTATTGTATCTTTATAAATTCTTCAGTGAAGAAATGCTACAGACACGAATAGAACGAAGAAAAGATAAATGAATGACAAAACAAACGAGGGTACGTGGCATCATTATGAAGCCAGTACTCACACAACGATTTCATTTTGAAGATTATATATATATATATATATATATATGATGTGTATCTCATACGTTTTTTATAGATTTTTTACCTATTTTTTTGGGATGAAATCTTTTACTATTTCCTTACTCCGTACTTCCTAGGATCACAAAGGCTTTCAATTATGAGCTTAATACTTGCTTAAGTGCCAATAGCACAAATTTTTTTTCTGTTGGACAAAAATTGAAGAATTAAAAAAGTTGTTCTAACACTGATGCAGCGTGCACAATAATTAGTAGATATCTTTGAAGACTTTCAATTATCATAATATACCTAAGAAATTTTATATATATCATAATATTCATTGAAAAATTTTTAAAATATATTTACAAGGTATCAATATAATAATGTTCAAGATCTTAATGTGATAGTTGGTATTTAATTCACATATTATATCTCTTTGTTTCATCGGCGACGTTTATTCACTTTCCATACAAATATCATTCAATCTGTTCCAGTAAAATATAAATTTAAAAGTTTTAAGATAAAAATATTGAGTTATTTCCATTCAAGTGGCTTTATAGAGGCACTCTCCGTTTTAGAGCAGTCTCAGAACAACATTAAAAAAAAAAAGGTAAAATCTCATAAAACACTTTCCGGCATATGTGTGTGGTGCTCTATGAGCACAAGAAAATAATTAACTTTATAGTATTCAATGGAGTCGCAAATAATGATAATAATTTCTTTTTTCGTTTTCATAGTTATATACATCGATGTCTATCATATATATATATATATATATATATATATATATATCTCTCTCAATCATATCAGACAATTTGGACCCTAATTTTATGTGTGTGTGTGTGTGTGGGCGCATACATATTTTTCAAGTTTCACTTCCACAAGGAGCTAGCTTGCCAAACGTACCTAAACCTAAGCAGTTCTAAATTCCCCTTGAAATTTTCTCATAGTATCTTCCTTTTATTCCCTGTTAGAATATATCTGTAATTGTCATAAATGTGTTTGAGTTCTTGATCTCCCTCTCAATTATAATCTCACCATAGGCATCCAGGTTTTGGCCTCCATGGATCCTTCTTTGGATTCCCTTTGCTTTCTTTTACTTTAGTGACAAATTGTTAATTAATTTTTCTTCTTATTTTATTCAATAGCAAACAAGTTAATCCAAATACATGTCCCTTCCCTTACATGCAGATTTATATATCCCCCCATAAGCCGCATTCCACACATGGATGCCGTACAGTGTAATCTTTCATGGATCAAATCTTTTGACTTATATGATGCATTATATGGCTATGGGGAAGTGGTGGGTTCTACTTGTTTGCCTAATTGCTCGAAGCAGTTCTTCTTCATTTCCACGGGCATTTATGATATGAGGAACCCTACATCATTATAATTACATATGGTGCAGATAATTCAAATTACGAATAAGAATAGGGAAATATATATTAATTAAAAATCTAAAAAACAAAATTCTATAAAATCTTCTGAACCAATATGGATTCTTTTGGCTCATCCAATAGCAAATTTTTCTATTTTTTCTTTTTGGTAGACAAAATGGAGAAGAGGATATAGGTTACTCTGAGATTAGTAACTATGATGCTAGTGACATTAATAAGATTATTTTTCAACACCACACCACATATTCTAAGTGTTAGTAATCAGCATAAGAGTGAGCAAAGGTCCATTCAAAAGACCAAGTCACAAGAGATCTCCTTTACTATTAACCATCAGTATGAGCTCCTGATGTTAGGAGCATTTGAGGCCATGCAATGTTAGTGACTACGAATTTTTTATTGGATCTTTTTTATTAAGTGAGTCAACTCATATTGGTTCTTTTATATATATATATATTCAATTCGCATTCGCAAGATAACAAAAGATTTAAGTTATAAGTAAAAGAAAAATTACAAGGTAAGCGTGATTGCAAGTGACTTTAATTAACTATTTCATTTTCTTATTTGAGAGAGAGAGAGAGAGAGAGATATTCACATTCTTTCTGTTAGTACAAGAAACAGAATCGTTGTACCTTTCAATTAAAGTAATGATATAGTTCCATTATTGTTTGCTCTTACAAAGTTACAATTATTCTCAATTAAAACAATGATTACATTTAAATTTAGGTAGATCTAGCTACAAAAAGTTAAAGCAAATTGAATTTAAATAATATGTATATATATATTGTTAACTCTAACCCTGTTAGTTTTTATCAATCATAGGCTTTTAGAATAGTATTTTGACTTGTCGCCAAATAATCAATTCACTGGAAAAATAATAATAATTAAAAGTTGTTAGATACATATAGTATACCACTTAATTATTAATTTATTAAAATAATATTTATATAATATAATTTACCGACATATTTACTTTAAAAAATTAGTTATGGGCTCATTCGTTCTATTATCACTATGTCCTATGTGGCTCTTAATAATTTATCAGAATAATGGACAACTCCGTGGCTTCTATGCATGTATTCTATTATATTAATGTACGGACGCCTTTTTCTTAGTGCAATATGGCACTTGATACTTATCATCATAACCTCAATCATCGTGCTTCTTTGTTTGCAATAAAGTGTTATACGGATTCGATCATTAATTAATCAAAGAGCAATCTGTGCATTTAGCACAATATTGTTTTATTTATTACTATTTATTGATGGTATTCTTAATTGTGATTACAAGGAAATATATTAAATTTTATCCTTATTAAAATGCAAACAAAGAGTTTAGGGAAGAAAGACAATTACTTTGAAAAAATGTAGAAAAGAATTATACAAGGTCAGTAATAACTGCACCTTCATATATATGATGACAGTGTATATGAATTAGGGTACATGTAGACGAGCTGAGTTTGGATTTAGTATGTTGTATAGGATAAAATTAAATAGTACAAAGTTTGATAAGATAAAATTTAATAAAATTTTAAAATTTGATATTGTATAAAATAATATATCGTATAAGATAATGTTATCATTTATTTAATTATATACTATAACAATAAATAAGATAAAATTTAATTTTTTTGACAAAAATATTTTTTATTTAAAAATATATTATATTTATCTAAATTTATTGTATTATATATTTTTTAAAATATATATATATAGTTAAGTAGGGTTACACATAATGCAGAGTAGCCTGAGCAATCCAATCCCACCTAGTCATATGGAATTAAGTAATCAAAAAGTATTTTGGTCAAACTGGTCATGCTAGCCAATTTAAGCTAACTCAATCTAATTCTATAAATTTTTAAAAATATATTTATTTTATAAGAATTTATATAAAAATTTTATTCTTTTTAGAGGTAAAATATAATTTTATTAGGATTTATATAAAATTTTTATTTTTAGGAGTCAATTAATAATTTTTACTAAATATTAAGAAAAGAAAAAGTGGCTTAGTTAACTTAGGGAATCAATTTAACCCAACCTAATATTAAACTAATCGGGTTGAATTTGATATTAAACCAATTTTGAAATTTCTTGTCCTAATTTTGTTATTATTTTTTTGAAAATATTATTTTATAAGAACTTACATAAAAAAAATTTAGTAATAAAATATAATTTTATAGAAATTTGTATGAAAATTATATTTTTTTTAGAGGTCATTTTATAATTTTTACCAAAAATAAAAAAAATAACCTGACCAACTCAATCTCAACTAAGACTAATTAAACCAAGCCAAGTCTAAGCATTAGGTCTAAATAAAGAAGCATAGTGCAGAACAAGGCTAGACACAAGGCTATACCAATACCACCCATAATCACCCTATCAAGCTAGGCCAAAACTCTACCCAAGTAGACCAATGAGCATCTTAGGTAAGGGTTAGAATCAGGAAGTATTGATAAAGCTTTATACACTAAAATATAATTAGATCTAATCCCACCCCCATAACTTAATTTGGTTATATATCATTTTGATATGTAAAAAAATTTTGATGTATAAACTTATATAATACATTACTTGCACTAAATAAGTAATAAATTCATAATATATTGTATTAGATTATATTATTAAGCATTATATTATATATCAAACAAGCCCTTAAATTTTATTAAATCTAAATACATTCATTTACAATTAGAGAAAATCTAATTCGAGTATGAATTTTAATAAAATTAAAGTTAGAGTAAATTATACTTACATCCTTTGAATTTTGTTGAAATTACATGGACTGCTCTCTATTTTCAAAATATACACTCCTCTCTCCTAATAAAAATGCATTATCTTTCAATTCAATTTTAAATTTTGTAACCAAAATATTTTATATTAATCTAAATACATTTTTTAACTAAAACAGTCTCATTTAGATCTAATAATTTAGAAGAGTAGATTAATGATAAGGAAATCTATTATTCAAAGCCAAAATTATACTTAAAATTAACCTTAAAGAACTAGTGCCCTAATAAATCAATTCTAAATAAGTATATTAAAAAGTTATATAGAGTTAAAAATTCTTATGTGCAATAATTAATCATGAACTAGTTAATTTGCATAAAAGAGAAATAAGAAGAACTTTAAACTTATCATCTTTCTACATAAAAGGTATGTGCCACACTAACAATTGGTTGATTAATGATAATCAATTTTAAGGCTTTGTTAAATTTAATGAAAATAAAATCTATTATTTTTATGTTTATTTTACATAGTTTGGATGTAATTCAAAAAGGGCAACAACAAAAGTGAAAGTATTTAGAATACCAAATAACATATCCTCTAAGCCCCATTTGATACGATGGAAAGAAACGAAAAGTAAAAAAAATCTATAACTAAAGACGTTTGGTTGCAGGACTTGAAGACATAAATGGAAAGCTATGATACTGTGTATTTTCTTTGCTTCTGCGAGCGGCAATTTTTAAACAAATTCATAATAACATTTTTATTCTTCTCATTCATACAACTATTAATTATCGATATATATATATATATATATATATATGTATGTATGTATGTGTGTGTGTGTGTATATTACTTTTTAAAAACACTAAGACAAAAAAAAAATTAAAAAAATTATATTATAAAAAATAATTAATAATGATTATATTTTTCAAAATAAAAAATATAATTTAGTATTAAAATTAATTATTTAATTTTTTTAAATACCGACTGAGATTTAGTCGGACACTTCCGACTAAATCTCAGTCGATACACTTTATTTAATTATAAAATTATTTTATATTATATATATTAACTATATATATTATCTTATATTACTTTTTAAAAACACTAAAACAAAAAATATAACAAATTATATTATAAAAAATAATTAATAATAGTTATATTTTACAAGATAAAAAATATAATTTAATATTAAAATTAATAAGTTAATTTTTTTTAATACCAACTTAGATTTAATCAGATCTCAATCACTACCTAATTTAATTATAAAATTATTGGTATGACGCCAAAAATGATATGTGTGTGTGTGTGTTGGGGGGATATTTATCAATTATAATTTAAGATATAATATTTATATATTAAAATATATAAATACTATGATATATTTTATGTATTTATTATATTTCAATAAATTAGTATATATCAAAATAATATTTATGAGATTATAAAATAATTATTTATTTTTTATTATTTATATATATAATGTTAATAAATAATTATATATATAACAATATTATTTATATATATATATATATCAAAATAATGTCAAATAAGTGATGTTAAGGAAATATAATATCTTTGTCATTTTATTTTTTTTACTTTCCATTCCACTTTATTTTCTCCAACCAAATAATCAAATATAAATATTTTTTCCTTTTCTTTTTCTATTATTACCAAATATATTTTTTTTTATTACATTACATTCATCTTTTCATTTTCATTTCTATTTCCATCACCAAAAAATACGCGTACTAAACGAGATCCTAATTCTTACCTCAAAACAAAAAATCATCCAATATATGTAATTAAGTGTATAGATAATATTTTAGTAAAAAAATTAAAATTAGACTAAAATACATATTTTAAAAATAGAAACAATATCCATATAATTTTAACAAAATTCAAGAGAGAAAAATATAATTTACTTGAAGTTATTATCCAGCTTAGCTTGTTACATTAACACGTTGAAATTTAGGACTTGAAAAAAAATCATGAATATTATACTTATATATATATATATATATATATATATATATATATAAGCCCATATTAATAAGATTAATGCAATCATTTTTTATGGGTAAATTATTCTCTACTTTCTTAAGCAATTTCAAAATTATATAGCCATTTGTTGTATTTTGAAAATATACATTTATTCCATTGAAACTAAAATATGATTAAAATATCTTAAAAAATAATATTGATTTCTTTTATTAAAAATATATCTTAAGAAAAAATATTTTATAAATTTTATTTCAATATTTATTCATTTTGAATTGAGAATCATAAATTTAATTTATTCTAAAAATTTATGACAACACCTATGTTTATTAATTTATATCTAATACAAATGTTGTTGTTGAAGTTAAATTATTTATAAAATAAGTTAAATTTAAGAAATTATTTTTTGAATATGTTCTCTGTTTTTTTAAGTATTTTTTAATCAAAGGTTTATAATTTGATAAGTTATAAAATTGAATGTTTTATATTGGTCAAATATATGTTTTATAGTTGTTGTATTATATAAGTAATAAATATAGGAGTATTTTGTTTAAAATAAATATAATTGTAACTTTTTTTGGATAGAGGAAATAAGTGTAATGTATTTTTTTTAAAAGAAAAAACTATATATTTTTTAAATGCAAAGAAATGCCATATAATTTAAGCATATTTTAGAAAAGAAAATGATAGTTTACCTTTTTTATAGCATGTGTGAATATATTATCAAATCACAAATTAATAATTAATGTTAATACAAAAACTATCAATATAAAAATCAAGACACATATCAATGCCTAGAGCCTTGTCAAAAACTTAAAATTTTTATTATTAATGAGAATTATAATTCATTAAAAGGAAAAATTATATATAAAACAACGCTTAAAAAAATCTTTACTTGATACCCAACAAATCATATGGGCAATGTCTAATGTAAGATATGGATCGAGATCCTCTACAGTAAAGGATTCCAAAATTATTTCTGCATTACCCCACAGGCCCTTTTTTTTCACAATTATTATTATTATTATTTTTCAACAACTCTTCCTCTCACAAATTTCACTACAGGCTCACTACAAAAGGATTCTAATTGCAGAGGATGCATTTCTGTAACATCCTCGACACATCATCATTTATTAGTAAACTGGACGGGAGTCTCAGCGCAGAAGCAGGGATTGAGATCCCAATAATTAGAATGAGATAATAAAACTTTGCCTCTTATGCATCAAACAGAATTGAGTGCTTGATTTTGACTTCTCTCGCTTCAAGCTTTGTCATTTCGGTGCTTCAACTTCATTATAGGACATTATGTGATTCGTGAGGGAGCAGGTATTGTTGTCGCCAGGTTTGGTTACAGGTTAAATCATCCACAAATTAAATACTCCAAAGGCTTGTCCAAGAAAAAAAAAAAAAAAAAAGCTTCATTTTTTCTTGCCTCGCACATTGGATTTCAAATCTCAACGATGACGTTTAGACTTTTTACACCTTAAATAGGAACGTATACTTAGTAAGTTTCGCTAGCATTCCTTTCAAAATCTATCCAAATTTCCATAGATAGAACCATTTGGTATGTGGTTTAAAGTAAAACAACATCTTCATTTTTGTTTCAATTTTGCTAAAATAATTTTTAAAAAATTATATTACTAGGATTTTGGGAGTAGATATACCTGAGTTAATAAGAAAAAGTACAAAATAGATAAGAAAAGAAGTGTCAATTTCATATAAGGAAGACCGTAATCAAGAGACTCATTTTTTAAAAATTAATAGCTTGTTACAGGTTATTATTTAAATGTTAATTTCATTAGTATAAATTCATTTTTCTTCCTTTGAAAAATGTTTAAATTATATAGTCATCTTTTTTATTTTAAAAAATTATACTTTTTTTTAAATTAAAAAACACGTTATATTGATCTCTCTTATAATAAAAAATAAAATATAATTATATTTATTTAAACTAAAACATTCTTATATTTATTACTTATATAACATAGTAAATATTAATGTATATTTGACCAATATAAAAGATTCACTTTTTTAAATTTAAAATAAATTAAATTTATGACTTTTTACATAAAATAAATAATATTAAAATAGAAGTTTAAGATACCTTTTCTACTATATTATATTTTTAATAAAAGAAATTACTATTATATTTAGCAATATTTTGGTTATTTTTTATTTTAAAGAATATTTATGTCACTTTTTATAACATTGAAAATGACTATATATAGAGAGAGAGAGAGAGAGAGAGAGAGAGAGAGAATAAAATTATTTTACTCCCATAATTCAAAGTGCGTGCATGATCCAACTCCAATAATTTGTTTTGTAATACTTAATTATTTTGTGATATTTTTTTATTTTAATTTTTACAAGGATAATTATATGATAAACACTTGTACTTAAATAATACTATGATATTATTTTAAAGGCACATCAAATTAACTTTAAATCAAATGACACACAGATAAACTATAATGTATCAAGGGTCTGTTTGGTTGAAGAATGTAATAGTGAAAGAAATGTAAAATATGAATAAGTAGAAGTAAGTGAGATAAAAAATAATTATTTTATTTTTATTTTTTTAAAAATAATTTAATAAATAAAATAATAAATATAATAAATATTATACAAATTATATAAAAAAAAATACGACCATTGTAAACCAAAGGGACCCCAAGATTTGTATGAATCCCCTCCTTTTAAAGATTCTCGCGGGTAACTTTAGATGGTGTGATTGAACCCAATAGTGTAAAAGCCTTGAAGGAAAACAACGAAAATTCTTACCTCAATTTATTGCTTTCTTCCAACCCTATTGGTAGCTTTCTCGTTTTTTTAATAAACAAACGTGGCGTAGACAATAACTGATATGGAGAGCTTGTAACTTTTGAATAAACCAACGCTGAGTCATCAAGGACTGGTGTATAGAGCTGCCATTGTAAATTTTCCATAATTAGAGATGTTCAATTGTACATTATTGAACTGTAACGTCCTCCAAATCCTTAAAGAAAAAAAAGAAAAAGAAAAAGAAAAAGTTAAGTGATCTATACATAAAAAAAATATTTATTGTACTTTGAGGTATTGAAAAATTTAGTTATATTATTTATATTTTGATTTGATTAAATAATTGGTCTGGAGAAAACATGCAAAAATTAAAAAAATTAAGAGAGAAGATAATGAAATTCTTGTTCATAAAAAACTGCCGTCAACACTAAACAAATAGGTATTTAAACGTTGCCCAAATTAATTTTAAAAAAAATAAAACAACTTTGAAATACTTGAAAAACAAAGTATTTTAAACCTGAAATTGCCTTGCTTGGTTAAACTCCGATTGGGACGACGATGGGTTTTGAGAGAATTGTTTATAAATATATAATAAGGTATACATTTTTTTTTTGCAAATTAAAAATTATAGTCATTTGAAGTAAGAGTATCTATTTGAGTTTTCTATTGAAATCCTAAAATAAGATTTAACTCAAAAAGAATTTAAAACTAGAATATATATAACTTTCACCTAAAAGAAAATTAAATTACATGAAAGTGTATAATCGTCACTAGTATCAATTATTTAAGACTATTAAGGACCTGGAAATCAACTCCTATATATGAGAGGGACACTAACGGCGGAAACTTTCGCGGGACCATGATGGTACAAATGATTTGATTAAATTTGGCAGTGACATTACTCCTCAGATGTTGGCACTCTACGTGGATTCTCACTCTTCACAAAAACACTCTCACATCCACAGGCCTTGACTGCAACAAACTTTCCAACCACTTTTGAGAAAGTTAGTTTGAGCGTAATTAGGTAGAGGAAGGATCCAGCACGATGTTGGGTGTTGTGTGTACAGTGTTTTTTTAATATTTTTTTTCCCCTTAAATGCGGTTAACTTTTTGTATAAATAAGATTTATAATGTTTTACATGTATATTGTTTAATTTAGCAAAACTCTAAAAAAAAATAACTCAAGATAATAAAAAAATACAAGGTACACACTAGTTTTTATTAATAATGTCATCTTGAGTTTTTTTTTTGGGGAAAGATTTTACTAAATCAAACAATATACATATAAAATGTTGTATATCTTGTTAATATGAGAATTTATTTTCATTTTAAAAATAAAATAATAAAAAAAGTACACAGTACCATGCTATTCACTATGTTTACAGTAGAGGATCCTTTTTCAATATCTTCTATAGTAATTTATTTTATCGCACCATGTGCAATAACACCTTTTAGGCTTTTTTTAAGGGTTAAAAAAATGATGTGGTTTATTTAAAAAATGCAATTAGAAAGATAAAAGTTTTAATTGTGAAAAAGATTACACTTTAAACATTTTAATTATAAGTTTGAAAGGCATTACTGCATATAGTGGAATAAAGTTGGCTAATACAAAGGATCCGGCCTCCTTCAATTAGGTAAAGGAAGAAGAGAGAAAGATAAGAGTTAGCTATCATAATTAACTTAACAATTTATACATAGGTTTCTTTTAATAATATATAGAGATTAATTTAACACTTGCATTTATTAATCAATTGTGCGTTAAGAAAGAGTACATAAATTCATGGAAAAAGCTTGAGAGGTTTTTCTTTTTTTAATAAAAAATATAAAATTTTCATGCTCAGACATCAAGTAGAATAGGAGAATAAGGCCCTTTTGGTATATAAAAAATTAAGAATGAAAACAAAAATAAAATAAAATAAGGTGATTTTATAAATAAAAAATTATTTTTATATCACTATTTTAAAAAATTATAAAACTGAATAGATATTATTAAGCAACAATTATAAAAATATCATAAATATTATCTATTTCTCTTTCAATATTTTCACTTGAGTAACCAAACGAAGAGGAAGAAATAACACAGGAAAAGTCAAATGCGTACGCGTACGTGCGAAGAAAATAAATAGAGTGGATGAAGAAGATAGAAAATTTCAAAATATAGAAACAAAGGGAGTTAATAAGGATCGTGGATAGAGGGAGGAAAAGAGGAAGTGATACATTATAAGTCAATAGTAGTAGTTAAAGTGACACTTAATAATGTTAACGTGTATATATACATATATATATATATTAATTGAACATACTTGTTAAATTATTTTCCTAATTTCACTTTGAAGCAGATTCGTAGAAAGATAGACTTCTCAACAAAAAAAATTGATTGATAACTGCATTTATGTTTTTTTTCAAAGACAAAATAAATTCATTCAAAATCCAAAGAGAAGAGTATTCCCGTTACAACCTCGATGGGAACCAACAGTAGTCCCAAAACACAATCATTGAATACATGAATAAGATCATAATTGTTAGGCCAAATCAAAAAGTCGCGATTTCAAGGCTTGAGTCTGTTTTCATGCAAACTCTTAATCCCTAAGTTAAAAGAATGAAATAAAATAAATCTTGGCAATTCCACCCATGTGAGACACACCATGATGAAATAGTTTGAAGAAATGAGCTCATTGCTAATTCTAACAAGAATTTGCATAAATTAATTCACATAGAAAAATAACGCTACAGCATTGCTGGGGTGGGGACGGGGAGCAATCAAAACCCATCAAGTCAAGACGATGCCGACAATCGCGATGAACGGAAATTTTAACATACTAAAAACCTAAGAGGACCCTCTCGACCCTATATATTATCCAAGAATTAAACTATTTAAGAATTTTCTCTTCGCTCGTTGTTTGTGAAATAGAAAAGAACTCCAGAAGAATTATACAAGAGACTGGGAGTATAGGATGAATTCCGATCCTCTCCTATTTGCGTATGAAACAGGATATCATCTTATTTAAGATAAATAGATCAAGGATGTAAGCTTTATATACCCTCTTTTTTTTTTTTTCTTTCTCTTAGCGTTGGATTTTGTATTCTATATCTATCTTTCTCTAATAAGATAACATTTTGTATAGGAGATAATCCATTTTAGTATGTGGTGGATTTTAAATTCTCTAAAAATTTTTATTATAAATTTTTATGTAAAATTAGAAAAAGATAGATGAAACCCATATATTATCTCTCTCTCTCTCTCTCTTTCAGTGCTTGGCCTTACATGTTATGTGTATTTCTTTTCAACTTTACAAAAAATTTACATACAAAAGCTTTAGGGGATCCATACACGCGCCTTTGGAACTGCATTTTAATTTAGTATCACATATATATATATATATATATATATATATATGCGCACACATATAGCTTAACTAAAAAAATTTAATCAATATATGATTAATTAATTCACTACAATATATATCACCGCCCGCGAAAAAAGCAGATCAAATTCTATTTAACATGATTCAGTTGAAGCAAATCAATGGTGCCTACTGCACATGCAACCATAGACCTTCTTGTCTTTTAATTTTCCCCATTCTCTAACATCAATTTCACGTAAATAAGAGTGGGAACTGCAAATTGCATAAATAAAGAGTGGCAACTGCAAATTTCTGTAATGGAAACGTGACCTTATTGAGACAGCAGTGGACCACACCAAAAACCCAGAGAAATTTATGAGCTAAATTAAGTTTATGACAAATGGCAGAGCCTTTTGTGTGACACAAAACTAAGCTGCTATAAGTACCCCCCTCCCCTCCATATGACAGAAAGAGAGAAACAACTTTGGCACAACATCACTTCCCATAGGCCTAAGTTAAGAGACAGATAGTTGGGAAAAAGAGAGACACAGATATGGGGAGAAGCCCTTGTTGCTCAAAGGAGGGCTTGAACAGAGGTGCTTGGACTGCTCATGAAGACAGAATCCTCAGAGACTACATTACTGTCCATGGTGAAGGCAGATGGAGAAACCTTCCCAAAAGAGCAGGTTAATTAATTTTTACACTCTTATCATATCTTCTTCTGGGCTTAATCTCTCATTTTCCCATGAAAATTGGTATAATTGCTCATATTTACATCTATCTATCATGTGCGCGCAGGTTTGAAAAGATGTGGGAAAAGTTGCAGACTCCGATGGTTGAACTATCTCAGACCAGACATTAAGAGAGGCAATATATCTCCAGATGAAGAAGAGCTTATCATCCGGCTTCACAAGCTTTTGGGAAACAGGTACCCATACCCTTTTGATTTTTCATTGAATTTTGATCTCAGAATCATTTAATTCTAGAAACTACAGAGCATAGTAAACTATGGCTAATAGCTGTGTCTCTTCTTGATTTAAATTGGTAGATGGTCTTTAATAGCAGGGAGGCTTCCAGGGCGAACAGACAATGAAATAAAGAACTACTGGAACACCAATCTAGGTAAAAAGTTCAAAGATCATCGTCACCAAAATAATGTTGTTTCGTCTGGGAGACTCTCTGCTCAACCCAAAAACGAGAAAAGCTCGAAGAATATCACCCTCAAACCCAAAACGCCCTCAAAACCTTCTCCAAATTCCAAGCTCGAAGAAACCCTTTCCCATGTGGTTCGTACAAAAGCAACCAAGTGCTCTAAGGTATTCATAAACCCACGTCCTGCTTCATCAAGGCAACTCTTGCAGAAGAACTACGAGTCAGAAACAGAGGCATTTCATCATGGGGATGCTGCCGCGGCTAACAATACAACGGCGGAATTACTCAAGGCGAACGACAACAATGGGTCGTTGTCGTTTGGCGGTGGGAAAGATCATCAAGAGCTGTCGTCTGCCGATTTGCTGGCGGATTTCAACATGGGAGATGTATGCTTGTCCGATCTTCTGAACTCGGATTTCTCAGAAATATGCGACTTCAGTAACAACAGCGTCGACGGCTTATCGCCTTCTTCTGACCAACCTTTTGTGTTCTCCGATGAAATTCTGAACGACTGGACACAGAGCAACGCCGCAGAGACAAATGTAGTCAACAATCTTCACTCTTTCACTTCCCTTCTTGAATCTAGTGAGGAATGGCTCGCACATTAATTAACCAAGGCTTGAAAAAATAATTTTAAAAAATTAAAATGTTCATTAACCCCTAATAAGTTAGTTAA
The DNA here is from genome assembly GCA_026724425.1 of Erythrophleum ivorense. NCBI lineage: Eukaryota > Viridiplantae > Streptophyta > Magnoliopsida > Fabales > Fabaceae > Erythrophleum > Erythrophleum ivorense. Next base: position 45,703,442 of record JAIUCV010000005.1, read on the forward strand.
TCTAGCTTTTGTTGTTATGCCGAAGGGTTGGGATTAATGTGTGTCTCAGAAAAGCTTAACTGGGTAGGACTGTACTGGGTGTGTGTGACTTGGGAAAATATGTTTATATAAACGCATAATTGGCCCTGCCATTGAGTCTTTTAATTCTTTTTTTTTTTCCAATCCAGCTTGCGATGTCATGCAAAAATATGACTAATTACAATCTTATAAAATTGAAATTAGATACTCTCTAGATATTTATATATGGTTATTATTTAGAACGAGTCAGAGCATTGATATATTACATTTTGAGATGAGGAATTAATCTGCCATCTTTATACTGTTCGTACACTGCCACAGGGGGGAGGGGACTGGAATGATCGCGATACAATGTATAAAGACAAAAATAAAAATAAATCCTTTTGTTATAAAAGAATTTCATAATCTAGTTTAGACTACATGAAAATAAATTCAACGTTGTGTATATTAAGCCAAAGAAAAAGAAAAATAACAAGAATAAATTACATTAAATCTTTTTGAGATTTGATTAAATTATATTTAATATTTTTTTGTTTGAAAAATATCACTAACTTTTGACATTTGACATATATTACAAAAAAAAATTATTATTTAATTTATGTCAATGAAATTAATTTTTACATAATATGATTTTATAATTTTGTTTTTAATAAAATAATTAAAACAATTAAATAGTTTTATTTTTGAAAAGAGAAGAGTATTATGTACAATTTAACTAAATTCTAGAGAAAAATAGAATAATTTACTTAAACTAACAACATAACATCTAAAAATAATTTTTTATCCACTTGGTTTTATATATAATATCTATTTTTATTTTTACAATTAAAGATATCACAATACAGTATCAAATAGTTATTTGTGTAATCTTTTAGTTCTTAAAAAATAGAAATTATTCTTAAAAATGAATGCCACATATTGTAAACCAAACCCAAACCGATAGGATAAAGAAAACAAATTGAGAGGTGAATGAGAAACTGAGAATACTAGTGGACCCTGAGTCCGGAAAAACAAATCTAGCAGTGTAATCTTGGGATAACAATGTCGCAATCTGTCATAAATGAATCAGTTGCATAGGTGTGGCCTTTTGTACAAAATGTAGCATTTAAAGATAATGTCGTTAACTGGTTAGGGAGTTGTGGAGATGCATAAGAGAATCCTTCATGACTGCCCCAAGTTTAGTATTTGGAGCTTACCATTTGGTATGCCCTATTCACTAGACTCCTGTTTATACCATAAATGGTTTGCTTCGAAATTTGATCGTTTTCTAAATGTATGACTCCCATCATCTATTTTACTGCCTTATGTTTTCTTAAATATGACTGTGATATATAGCACACAAAATTACAAATCTTTTATAATGGCTAGACATTAGGTCAATTGAAAAAATGAATCGGAAGAAATTAGTCAAACGATGACAGTCAACGAAGAGTGTTAACTGAAACTTTATCATGAGTCGAAGACTCAGGTTTCAGAATGATGATAAAATAGGAGAGTGTCAAAGGTGGGCAACTTTGGAGAGCAAGTGGGTAACACAATCTTGAGTACTAAATCATGACATGATGAAGAACAAGACAAGAAAGGAAATGACCAAGTGGAGAATATATATGGCTTTCGAAGAAGTTATAAATTAAGAACAATGAACATCAAGCAATATGTGCACAAAATTTTTAAGAAAACACCTGTTTTTATTTATTGCTTTGTTTGTTACATTTAGTTATTTGCTACTTTCAACTAATTTTCAATAAAGTTGTAATAGGTTTCTTTTGTAATTTTTTTTTTTTGTCATCTTAATTCAATTCAAAGTTTGTATAGTTCTCGTTAATGAATTCAACAAGCATTTTTCATTTACAAATTCTTTGTCATTGCCATCTACGCATATTTGAAATTTTTATCCTATTGCAAAAACTTTTCTTTTAAAAAAATTATGTCTCATTTCCTCCTTCTACTCATAAAACAAGGATTGAATGTTGATTTCTAAGATTACTATACCACGATGAAGTTTACTCAACTAATTAGTCAATCTCTTTTCAAAAAAATACACCAACAAAGGAAAAACCAAGGTTTTTTCTTAATCTTTTTTATTGTTATTTATTAATGGTGACCTTAAACTTTAAATGAGATTAATTTTTTAAATTATTTTAAGACAACATTCTCTTAAACTGTTTTTAAACACTTTTAGAAAAATTAATTATACTAATTTTCTCTGAAGCTTAAATAAATTATTCAAAATATCTTTCTTATTTTAAAAATATCATTAAGTTACCTTAAGATTTGATCTGCACTACAAAATCCCTCTTTGCTATTTACTTTAGGACAAGGAAATTAATTTTTCTTTTTTCCTTTTTAACAAAACAATACATTCCTTTCAGAGCACGAAAGCTCTTTTCTTCTCTCACATTATTCAGAGCATTCTTTTTTTTTTTTTTTAACTCCCGTTGTTTGCTGTGATTATATATATATATATATATATGCAATGGGCATGCTACTTTTATTTTTAGATAGATTAGTGCATTGGTACGATTTTAAGCTTGTGATTTTATTTTTTTATATAATAATAATAATAACATCTAAATAAATTTTTATTTGAAAATATTTCATTTTGTACAGGAAGCTAATTTTATTAGCAGAAAGCAAATAATAAAAGAATTTTTGTAATATATATTAAATATTTCAGGAGTTGAATGATATTTTTAAAACAAAAGTTATATATAGTCTAAATTAACCTAACTTTAAAAAAATTTAATATAATTTACTCTTTAAAAAATTATAAATTATTCATTAAAATAATACAACTTGGATCACTAAAAAAAAGTTTTTATTCTTTCTTAGACAGCCAAATAATTATATACAAGCATACAAAAATAATCATTTCAAAGCTTTTTCATATAATAAAAAATGTTATTAGCAATTTAAACAAAAGATAGAATGCTATTTTAGAATATTAAAAAAAACCGTTAAGAAATTTTAATATATATGAATTTATTTCTTACTTTGTCTTTTTTTGTTTGGCTCTTCCTCTTAAGGTCTTATACCTTTTTTGTAATAATAATAATAAGTATAATTTGGCCAAAGTAATTTAATATCTATTTTCTTATTTAAACTAATAAATATTCTGCCAGATATCTATTTTTGTCTGATCGTGAGATTTTTCATGACATAGTTTTCAAATAAAAACTAAACGAAATGTCTTCTCCAATTTCAAATCGCTTGAAAGGGGACTGTGTCGGCGCAATTTACTGCTTTAAAAAATTCTAAATTATTCATTAAATTAATATAACTCAAATTGATAAAAGAAAAAAGTTGTCATTCATGCTTACAGAGACATTCTATTAATGTTAGAGAAAATAATAATTATACAAAATTACACAATAACAATGTTTTTAAAATGCTTTTATATAATAAATATTAATACAAATTGTAATTAAACTTATTATTGACTATAATATTTTATTAGCATTTTAAACACAAAATGACATGCTATTTTAGAACATAAAATAATAATAAGTGTTAGAGGATTTTAATATATGAGTTAAATTTATACTTTGTCCTTTTTTTTTTCTTTATCTCCAGTTTTTAGGACATGTATTTTTCATTTTTATTTTTTTTTGGGTACAATCAGGCCAAAGTCATTTAATATCAGTTTTTGTATTTAAATAAGTAAATAATCTTCCGGATATCTATTTTTGTCTGCTCACGAGAATTTCATGCCATGTATTTATCAAATAAAAATAAAAAAATTATAATTAAAAACTATAAATTAAAAATATTTATATTGACAAATCTTATATTTTAAAATTATTTTTAAAAAATTAAAATCAAAGAAAGTTATCTAAGAATTTCGGATTATAATTTTTTTATACAATTTAAAATTTTAATTGTCAATTTATTTAAAATAATTTAAAATTTTAATATTTTTTAATATAAATATATTTAATTTAAAATTTTAAACTTTAATTTTTGTTAAAAATTAAAAGAAAATTTTGCTTCAATTTCAAATCACAATGGCACGGGGACCGTGTTTGGCATGTTTAGGGACAATAATACTTCCCCCACGTGGCATCTCGCATCAACTTCACGCGCGTCCTTTTGAACGTGGGGTCCACCGCCGCCCTGGCCCACACTAATGCTCGGGATCCGATGCACCTCCCCTTCATTTCTTCAAAATTCTGCACCGGTTGAAAAGTGACACGTCTCTCCCGTCCAATCATCTAGTCAAAATCGCGTGAGTTAAAATTTCTTTAATTTTTTATTAAAAATATAATATTTAAATAAATCTAAAAAATTCATTTATTTAACGTTGACTTGTAAAAAATGGAATCAATTATATCTATATTATTAAATTTTTTAATTAAAATATAATAAAAATATAATTTTTAATAATAATATGACAAGTGAATATTTTTAATTAAATTATGTTTTTTAATTAAAAATTATAATAAAAATTACACTTAAAATTAAAGAAAATTTATTTATCATACTTTTGTTGAAAAAAAAAGTCAATTATAAACGCTTAAAAGTTTCACCTTTTTTTTTTTTTTGGGGTTCTCTTGCTGATGTCTGCTTCATTGAAGCCCAAGTGAAGCTGTTGTTATCTTTGGGACTGTTGCTTTACAGAAGTCTTGTGTCTCTACATATATATATATATATATATAAATTGTGTGAGAACATTAAAGGTCAATGTTTCCCGATTAGACTGCCTTGTTCAAATAGAAGATTATTAGGTTGATAAGCAATATTTTATAATAAAAAATTAAATTAGGAAAAGAATATAATGTTAACTTAATTTAAATTGATGTTGATTATTGAGTAAACTTTTAAATAATATATCGAGCAAATAAGATTTTGTAGGCGAAAGGAAAATGTAGAAATTTCTTAAATAAGAGCCATGCTTGATTTCTTCTGAAAATCCATTTCTCACAAAATACTTGTTTTAAAAAAATTGATATTGATATCTATGAATAATAAAATTTTAATTTTTTTATATTGGTAAATACAGAATCTAATTTAGATTTCTGTGTTTCTTTACATTAGTTGAGCTAATTTTTTGTCCATCTAATATTATTTTTAAAATTTTGTTGGGTTCTCAGTTATATAATGAATTATATAATTAAATTAAATTAAATTATTTATTTTTAAGGACCATTTGGTGCACATAATATTAGGTATAAAAATAAAAAATAAATAAAATATATTTAAAATATTCCTTATGCGCTTATTTAATAAAAATAATAAAAAATAAATACTATTAAATAATAATAATAATAATAGATATTATATACATTTTTTTAATTTCTATTTTTGTTTGACTACCAGCTAGCCTCTAAGTGCATTAGTGCTTTACCTTGTAAGTTTATTAGTCATTGGATTGAAATCATGGGAAATATAAAATTAGTCCACATCATCAAACATTTTTACAAGATAAGATATTGATTTACTTAAATAAAAATGCTTCAAGTGGCCAATGAAAGTTAGCTTAAGTGGTAAAATCAGATTGCATCTGCCATAGAGCCTTAGTTTAATTTTTAATGGTGTCTTGGGGCTAAATTCTTTTTTTAAATGCTAAAATTAAATTAAAATACGTTAAAAAAAGATAATGAACAAAAGTTCATCTAACAATTTTTTTAATTGCAATCTAACCAATTTCATTAAAGACTAGATCTAGAAATAGATCATTATATCTTTGTTTTCAAATCTTTTAATAAAATTGTAATATGTATAAAAGATTTTTTCTAAAACTTAATGTGATATTACATTATAAAACTAGGATTGTTGGGCCTCATGCAAAGGCGCAAGGTCAGGGAAAAAAAATAAAATTTGAAAAAAAAAAAGCATATCATGAATAATTTAAAAACAACAAAAACAAATTTTATAGATCATACAAATACTTATAAAAATATACAGGTGTTATGTTATTGTCAAAAAAAATTATGCTAATGGATCATAAACTACGTTTTGTTTTATAAGAACTTGAGTCAAATAGACGTGCACGACTCCATAGTTTTTATAAAAACTTCTCAACCAGATTCCATCAAACTTTCCTTTGGTTAATCACTTTTTTAAGTTGTGTTTTTGGACGGGAAGATAGCACGTGGAGAACGGCCATTTCAATGACTGGCCAGTAGCGAACGTACGTATAACTCTTTCTTTTTCTTTAGTTTAATTATATTTAACACTAACGCATGTTACTAATTATTAATTTTGTATGAACTTGCTAGCTGTTTCTGTTTTTGAACGAAAGGATCATAAATTGGACTAGGCAGTATATGTGTCCATTTTGAATGGTCATCATTATTGTCATTCAGCAAACGACTGTGCTTTTGAGTGGGATTCTCTGTACTCACTCATAATGAAAGTGCAATTGACGCTAATTAATATATCTGTTTGGTTTTGTGAATGGAACAGAAAGTGCTAAGAGAAAAAGTGAGTTTATACATATTTTTTTTATATTTTTATTTTATTTTAAATTTGAAAAAGAGTAAATATTGTTAAATAATGACAAATAATAATCACAATAACATAATAAATATTACACATAATTATATATAAAAAAAACTACGTGTGAAAAAAAAAACATACATAAAAAAGTTTTCATTATTAATCCACCATTGAATGCATAAATTATTTCTGTTTAAATTTTAATAGATAAGAGTAATAATTTCTCAAATCAGATATCATTACCAGCTGTCTACTTGTATTTAAAAATTTAAATATGATAATTATTTATAACTAATCGTAATCTTAAATATTTATATTATATATATATATATTATTTAAAAATTATACTTTGCCACATAAAGATAACGCAGGGTATAAGAATGGGTTAGAAATATGAGTAATGTCAAAAGTTTAAACTTATAAACTCTCTAATATACTTAGAAGTAGTGAAAGATTTTTGCTTTACTTCATCGCGATTTGAATTTTAAATCAAATTTTTATAATAAAAACTTATTGAATTTCAAATTTCACCTCTTCAAAATAGTGAAGCTCTTGGTCCAGTTTATGACTAGGTCTATTGTTTTTGTTTTTGTTTTATTTTGGAAAAGGACATGACTTGTTCTTTTTTTTAATAATATTCAAGTCCAAAAAACTGGAGGACAAATTAAGATGGTCCCCGGAAAGAAAAAACGAGGATGGTGGACGTATAGGTCGATTTCTTAATATGGCAAGATGCAAAGCTCAAGTTAGGGTTTAGTGGAGAGTGGGCAATAATTCATTTTCAAAGGCTACAAATTAGAATATACGGCAAGTCTCTAGGTTAAGAGAAAGACAAAATATATAATTACCCAGCAAACGGGAAAAGGAAGAGAGTGGCTTTTGGAGAAGAAGGCATAAAAGATTAAACAAGGCTAGTTTTGGTGACGCTTTGCTTTCATTCCCACAAGGTAACGTGCTTCCCACAGCAGAACATGTGCATGTGAATATGCCTGCAGTGGCCTCTCTCAATATTCATCTTCTGGTTTCCCAGTTGAGACGATACTATCTTTGAATTTTTGGAGCGAAGCCTCTCGTGCCCTCTTGACCTACTAAATACAAAGCTGCATCGCTAGCTAATTTCGTCTTTCTCTTATTTAATTAGTTTATCCTTCAAGATTGTCCTATTCTTTTCTCTCTCCCTTTAATTTTGTCATGACTTGTTGGAACAACAGTGGGGGTCTATAGTAGGATGTTGACTCCGTTTTTGGTCTCGGGACCACAAGCACAAACCCCAATAACTTCAACTTGCCATAGAGCTATCAGGATCATGCGTTAAGTAACTTTAATTGTATAATAGTAGTGGGGAAAATTATATTTAAAGAGTCAATTTTTATAAAATTTATTGTAAACAATTTTAAAATTTAAAATTATTCTTAAATATCAAAATTATTATCAAGTTTTAGAAGGCTTATTATTAGATTTAGAAAAATTATTGTTAAATTTTAGAAAAATTATAATTTAAATAATTTTAGTGATAATTTTTTTAATTTAATAATAATTTTCTTAAATCCAATAATAAGTGATAATAATTTTAATATTTGAGAATGATTTTAATTTTTAAGATATTTTATTATAAATTTTATAAAATTTGAGTCTTTAAATATAATTTCTTTCATAATAATACTATAATCCAACTATTTTTTTAATAAATAATTGAGTTCAACTATTCCTGCTTCAAAGTTCTACCATCTGAAAGACCTAAACTTCCATTAAAACAAAACAGACCTACACTGAAATGTAATTACATGCTACAATTGTGAAATCTAAGAAAAAAATGTGTAACTTAGATTATTTTTATTACTATATTTTTTGTAATCCAATAATTTTATTTCAAAAAATTACTTTTTTAGTCTTTATACTCTTATTCAATTTTTAATTTAAGCTTCACTACTTAAAAATTTATATCTAAATTCTTGTGGTTTAAAATTTTTTAAATTAATTTATTCTATATTATTAAACTTTTGTTAAATTTTATTAATATAGTCAATTATATATTATTTTGGTGCACTATTTAAACGAATTCACTTAAATAACTTAATATGTATTGTATCATATGACATATACATGAATTATTTTATTTCATTATCTATTTTTATTCTCTTTTTTGAAAATCATACATATTCAAAGTACTAAAATAACATATAATGGCTATGTCATTAAAGTTTAACAAAATATAGTTAAAAGTTTAATGATAGAAAATAAATTAAATATTTTTAAAATTATAAGCACCAAATGACAAATTTTCAAAGTATAGAGACTAAAGTGAAAATTGCCTAAAATATGAGAATAATTTATGGTACGAAATTGGGTGTGCCGCCTCTACTTTATTTTTGTTATGTTCTTTTTTTTATGGACATTTTTGTTATGTTCTTTGTATCTCCTTTTAATCTGCGATGTAAATAATAATATTATTGTTCAATAAAAATCTTCTTATGAAACAATATATTTGGGAAGCGCTTCCGATATTATCAATTAATATAAATTTATGACTTTATTTTAAAAAAATATTCAAATACTTTTCTTTTCTTTTTTTTGTTGAGATATGACTTAATGAACCTTTACTCTTTTATAAATATATATATATATATACAAACCTCTCTAATCAAGAGATAAATTATAATTATATCTATTTGTCTAAAATATCTTTATATTTATTGCTTATATCATAACAAGTATTATATATATATATATATATATATATATCATACATTTTAAAATTATTTTATAAAATAACTAACTATTAAAAACAAAAACTATATAAGCCATTTGGGGCTAGTCTTAATAATATAGGTGGGGTGAAAATATGAGTAGTGTCAAGGGTTTAATCCATCCAATGTAATATAAAAATAAAAACAAAAATTATATCAATATTATAACTTTTAAGAAATTTAATTAATTAAAAGATCATAATTAATAATATTTAACTTTCAACAATAATAGAACATTTTATAATGAAAATTGGGATGCGCGCATAATTTCCACAAACAAATAGTCCTCAGGAGTCAAGGGAATTAAATGTAAGTCATTGTTTGAATTATCTAAACTTTCTATTTATTTTATGCAATTAAATTTAAATTCTGGCATTGCTCAATATTTTGATTGAATTTGCATGCTCTTTACCGCCATTGCTGTATTTAATTGGTATTTATTGTCTTTAATTGTTTCAAATACAGTTTCAGAACGTTCATAGCTGGGCAATCCCGAATGGTCGGAAAAAGACAGTTCAGTACCTTACTTGGACTTTTATTATTATAACTCAGTTTTGAAGTTGGATTCATTGCACTCTGCATTATGTCACCCAGTTAAAGCTTTAATTGGCCAGCCTGACCCATTTAAACTTAGCCCGTCACGACCTACACATAAATAAGTTGGGATGGACTGGCCAGCTTATTAAATAGTCTTAAAATAAGAGTCTATGTCAGTTTATACCACTGAACTTGCGAAACAAGCTAGCCGCATGCTAGCTTTAAAACGGGCCATAAAGGGGCTATGCATGCGTGTGTGGATTTTTTTTTTTAAACACCCTGTATGGTAACATAAAGTGGAGGAAGATTAAAAATATATTTTTTTTTCTAAGCCTTGTTTGACAGTTAAATTTTGTCCAAGTGTTCGAAAAAGAAAAAAATATATATTTCTTTCAAATAAATGCACAAATCAAAAATAATTATTATGTCTAATTCATGTAAAATTTATTATATCCTTATTATTATTTTTTTAAGTAAGAATACAAGAATTATTTTTTTATCATTCTTTTTCATTCTCTTAAATAAGAATACAAGAGTCATTTTTTTATCATTCTTTTTTCATTCTAATACTTTTTAATCTAAAACACAAATACAAATATAATAACATTCTCATTCTTATATATATATATATTATACAAAGTGTAATTATCTTATTTTATTCATATTTTTATTCTCTTTTTACCTCTATACTTAATGATTTTGTATACCAAACAAAATATTAAAGATTTCTTGGCTAGAAGATAATAAAATTTTAATCAAAAAATGAAAAAAAAAATATATATATATATATATATATATATATATATATGCATTTAATAAGATAATATCATAAAAACTTCACAAAAAATATTTATTTTTTATGTCAAATTGGCTGGACTGGCTTCTTTAACAATTATTATTTTTTATCTCTTTTAATTTTTCTTGTTTTGACAAGTGGGCAGTATTTGTTTACACTTATTTGTTTTGATCTAGCTGTTAAACGAGCTAACCTATTGAGGGCTACATTTAAATGGGCTCATTTTTCTAATCGAAGCCCGTTTATCCAGTGAGCTAAACAGACCCGTTTAAACAATGCTACCCAATTTCACCTCTTTGATATTGTGTTTATCAGATTCGTTGTTCTTGATTATTATTTGAATCTTGAAGGGATATTAGCGTCTTGGACATCAATCATCTGCTTTTCCGAATTGCAAATAAAATGAAGCTGACAAGGACATACATGATCAAAAAAACTAAACAAGATCAAATTTTCAATACTCAAACATGTTTGCACAAAATAAATAAATAACAATTGACATTGTTTAAATATCAAACAAATATTTTTAAATTAACAAACAACTCAATTGCCCAATGTGTTGACAATTTAATTACTTGATATTATGGCGGAGTTTAGTTTGCAAAAATCATTTTTCGATTCCGGAAATTGATATATTTTTCAGCTTAGTTCAAGTTTTTAAAAAATATTTCGGAGAATATCAAAATTCTCTAGAATGTAACATTTCCACAGGATTCCCAATTTTCATCCCCATGAAAGAGGTAGGTATGTTGGATTCTTATTACGAGGGAATGTTTCAGAAATAGTAAAAGACTATTTTACCCCGTTTATATTAAAATACTTCAACAATAATAAAGTAAATAAATAAGTAATATAAAATAATTATATTAAATTATAAATAATAAAATAAAAACAGCAAAATAAATAAATATATATATTATTAAAATTAAAATATGTTATAAAATTAAAATTTTAATATAAAAATAATGAACTAAATTATAATAAATATGAATAAATATATTATTCAATATGTAAAATATACGTAAAATAGTAAAAAAATTATAAAATAATAATAAACATCTACCAAAAAATAAAAATAAACATAAGGTAAGTAATTTTAAAATTTTGATATGTGCCAAACATAAAAATATTAAATTTATTAATATGTAGTAAAATTTATTAAAAATTTATGATGAACCAAACATGAGAATATCATATTCTGAAAATATGATTCTTAATAATCACATTTCCATAAATGTAATCATTTCTAAAAATGTAAGATTTTATGAACCAATTGACACTTAATATTTGTCTTAAAAATTGAAGTGAATCAAACGTCAAAGTTATTTCTTTCTATATTTCTTTTTATTTATTCCCAAAACTTAGGCTTCCTTTGTTAAAATAAAAAAAAAACTTGGTAAGCAACAACAACTAAATTATTAGATGACTAACAAAATTTTTAAAATAATTATCTTTGAAGGGAAACATTGGTTCAAACTTATCAAACTCGCATAATTTATTGGCCAGAAAAAAATTCTTAAGGAATTCTAAAAGGACTTTATAAGATTGACATCAATTATAGTTTGCTCACCACGTAAAATTTTTTTGTTTTTGACCCTATGCTCATTTTCAATTTGATTTTTTTTTTGGGTCAAAGTCTTAAGTTGTGACCAAAATAAGAAGGTCAAAATGCATACAATCCTTTCACCTAAAAGATGTATATAATTTATCTCTTAACAAATTGCTTGGACTAAGTTTCGGCGTGGTATGTAGTTAAGAACAAGTAAGAAAAGTGGAAATGCAAGTAAAGGCTCAACAAATTGCTTGGACTAAGCACAAAAAGAATGTTGATATATAGTAATGTTAGTTACAATAGATACAATCCAATGATGCCATATATCAAAATAGGAAAAAAAAAATAACATAGAAGGTGAGAAATACACATCTACTAAGCTGGAAGATTAGAATATATAGAAAATTTTTATACACTAGATTATAGAATGAATACTCCTTCTAACAACCCTCTTGACACAAACGAGAGGGAGGTAAGCAAACCCCGAGTTTGTCTCTGAAGGTCTAGAATTTAGAATGAGTCAATGCTTTAATAAGATAGTCAATTGTTTACTCAAGCGAAGGAACATATTGTATTACTAACTTGTTGAATAGCATTTGGTCTCTAACATAATGGACATTTAGTTCTGTGTGCTTAGTTTTGGCGTGGAAGACAGGATTAGAGCTAAGGCAGTTGCACTTAAATTATCACATTAGATAATTGAAACTTGTTGAAGAAGAAAACAAATTTCATTCAATAGTGATTGAATCCATAGTAGTTCAGTAGTTGAATTAGCTAATGATTTATATTCTGATTCAATATTAGATTTAGCTACTGCGTTTTGCTTTTTGGAAGACCATGTTACCAAGGATTCATCGAAAAAAAAAACATAATGGATCTTTAATTATTAGGACATGTAGCTGAGTTAACATTAGAAAAGCTTGAGAGAAACAAGTGTTCTGAAAGTTTAATATGAAGACGAAAGCCGAGAGTGCCCTTAAGATAACAAAAAACTCATTTCATAACTTGTCAATGTAAGTTAGTAGGTGCACTCAAGAATTGACCAAGTTTGTTTACTGTAAAACATATGTCTAGCCTAATATTTATTAAATATTGTAAAGCATCATCTACACTCTTATACATAACTAGAGTTTTCAAGGCATTTCCATCATTAGCTGAGATGGTTTAGCTAGCCATCATAGGAGTAGGACAAGGAGTTATATTAGCCATACCCAATTTCTTTAAAAGGTCAGTAGCATGCTTCCCTTGGCTTAGAAATAAGTTAGTATCATCATGAAAGGCTTCAATCCCAATAAAGTAGTAAAGATTGCCAAGATCCTTAAGAGAAAATAGGTTGTGCAACTTCTAAGTAAAGGAGTTCAAACTACTAGAGTTGTTACTAATAACTATTATCTCATCAACCTAGATTAAAACAAGGATGACTTGTGATTTATCTTTGAAAAAGAAATGTAAGCTATCTCCCTTGGAATTACAAAATTCCCAATTCAGTAAGGTTGTTTTTAGTCATTCAAACCATGCTCGTTGTACCTAGTTTAGTCCATACAGTGCTTTGGTCAACTTGCAAGCATGCTCTGTTTAGCAAGATCTTTGAATCTCTTTAGTTAGGACATGTACACATCTTCTTGAAAAAAAAACAATTAAAATAGCATTGTCAATATCAAGCTATTTGATATCTAAGTTTAAAAAAACAACAGTGGTAAGAAGAACTCTAATAGTTGAAGCTTTAATTACAAGACTAAATGTCTTAACATAATCTATTCCAAGGCCCTATTGAAACCCTTTGGCAACTAACTAAATTTTGTGTCTTTGAATGGATCCATCTATATTATACTTCAATTTGAAAACATATTTGCAATCAACCAATTTTTCATTACTTATATAAAGAACTAAGGTTAAGGTATCATTCTTAATGAGAGCATTGAATTTAGTTTCCATAACTTGTTTCCATTGACGTATCTTGAGTGCAACAATAACTTTTGTTAATTCACATTCACTTCCTTGTTCAGAAATTGTAAGACCAATAAAGGGCACATTGGGTTTATGGATCCCCCTCTTGCTTCTGTTTATCATCCTAAGACTAGTAACACCTTTTGCTTCATTTTGAATGGCATCATCAATGTGGGCAATAGGTGATTTAGTATTGTCATTCAAAGAAATAAAGGAACCTAATGCTAATGTACTGGAGGTTGGTGAGCTATTTAACTTAATAGAGTGAGTTGCAGTGGAGTGTTCTTTAGAAAGTACTTTATTGTTCAGTTGCATGGATGATGATTTATAGTTAAGAGAAGTAGAAAATAAAGAACTTGTTTCCTGAAGTGTAGCTGCAAAGGGCTTTTGCTTTATGACAGAGAAAAGCTTGAAAAATACTACAAGGTGGACTTCTTCCTTAAGATTTGACTTGGTGTTCAGAAAACCTAAAGCCAAAGGAAAATCATGATGTTCAAATACAAAATGTCTTAAGAAATACATATGACCTATAGGATTGAGACACTTGTACCCCTTGTGGAAGTTATTATAGCCAATGAACATGCATTTAATGGTATGAAATTGTAGCTTATGTGCATTGTGGGGTCTTAAGCAAGGGAAACAATCACACCAAAAATGTTAAGAGCATTATAATCCAAAGTGGTGTTGTATAACTTAAAGAAGAAGAAGGGTGACATACCATCTAACACAACAATGGATAACTTGTAAATCATGTAAGCTGTAATATGAAAAGCTTCTCACCAAAACCTAGGGTATCTTGGCCTGAGCTAAAAAAGACCAATTTCTACTAAGTGCTAATACTTTCTCTCTATCTTACCATTTTATGAAGAAGTGTGACGTCAAGAATGATAAAATGTAATGCCTGGCTTTTGTATGACTTTGGAGAAACTTCCAAATTCACCACTTTACTCACTTTGTAATATTTTAATCTTGCTGTCAAACTAGTTTTCAACTAGTTGTTTGAACAGAACAAAGGCACTTAAGGCTTTGTTTTTAGACTTTAAAGGACAGAGCCATGACTATTTGCCATAATCATCAAGAAAAAGGATGTAGAACTTGAATCCATTGTAGAGATGGCCCCTAAAGGTTTAGATGGACTAATTATAGATGTTTTGAAGCATGAGAATAAGATAATTTAAGTGATACTTAATGAACTTTTCCATATTGGCAAGATTCATAGAATTCAATATTGTCATTAGTGTCAAGCTTCACATTACATTCTATTAATATTTAGTTTAGGACATGACTAGAGGGATAACCTAATCTATGATGCCAATCCTCTTTAACAGAGATGGAATTGCTAGACGTATTATGAGACATTTACAAAAAAGATTTCCTAAATTGTCTTAGCTTGAGCTTTGAACTTCTAAATTGATAGAGTCCTTTATTAACTCTCCCTTGCATCTCCCTGTGTCTATGTCCTTCATAGAACATTTAATGAAGTCAAATTAAATTATGACATTGTTATCTGCAATCAATTTAAAGATACTCAAAAGATTTTTAGTGATTTTAACAGTATACAGAACATCTTTTATCAAGAGATTTTGATTATTATCACATTTTAAATTGGTTACTCCAACTTTATCAACTCTAATTTGCTCACCAACAGTTACTTTGACCTTACCATAGTAATTAATAGAAGTTTCAAGGTGGCTAGCTTCACTTGTAATGTGGTTGCTACTTCATTATCTAGGTACCAAGCATCATCCCTAAGTAAATGTGGGGAAGCCAGGAGAGTAGAGTAATTGGTATTGGATTGACCTCCTTGCTTATTTTTTCTTGTGAAAATCTAAAGAGCTAGAGAAATTGTGATCAAACTAAAAATAACATGTACTAGCAATATGACCAACCTTATTACAAACTTGACAGGTTGGTTATTGCTTCTGAAATTCCTCTCTCTCCTTTTCATTCCATGATATCCTCTCTAATAGAATCCACACCACTATCCTCTTCCAGAATTATTTTTGGAATGACTTTTAGACTTGGGCTAAATTCACCAGTGAACTACCAAGATGTATATTAGAGAGGTTGTATAATTGTTCAAACTTGCTTTCAAACGTGAGTAATGTAGCTTGGAAATCAATCCAAGACAAGTCAACTTTATCACAAAGTTGTACAACAATAAGATTATATTCACTATCAAGGCTACCAAATATTTGTGTGACTAAATTGCATAGTGATAAGGTACTACCAACAAGAGTTAAATTATCTAAGAAAGACTTCATTTTCATTAGGTATTCTTCCATTTTCATAGTCCCTTTTTTGGTACATTGAAATTCACTCTTGTATAAAGTGATTTTTGAACAAGTATAAGCTATTAAAAGATCCTTGGCAGCATTCCAAAATTCTTAGAAGGTAGAGTAATGGATCATTTATGATTTATTGTCCAACCCATCCAAGAAAAAGCTAGTTCATTGTGATCCACTCTTAATAAGCTAGGTTAGACTTCATTTCTGTACCTTTGAAAATAATAGAAGAGGGACATGTTTTTGAACTAGTGATGAAGCTGTTGAGCTTGTTGCCCTTGATAATAAGAAGAGTCATTAATTGCTAAAGTAGATAATTGGTTTAATCCAACTTAACTAAACATAGTTGATTAAGGGCGGTGATGAATGGATTCCTTTTATCAATGTTGGTGATCACTAGAGAAAAGACCTCAATATGGGTTTCAAACAAATGTATTTGTAGAGGAAAAAGGGGAGGATTGTGTTGCCATGACGAGAGCCAAGATAGTTCTAATACCAAGTTAAGAATAAGTAAGAAGAGTAAAAGAGCAAATGAAGGCTCAGCAAATTGCTTAGATTAAGCAACAAAAGAATATTAATATATAGCAATGTAAGTTATAATAGATACAATCCAATGATGCCATGTATCAAAATGAAAAAAAAAAAAGAAGAAGAATAACACAAAAGGTGAGAAATACACATGTGATGAGCTGGAAGAATAGAATACCTAAAAAAATTTCATACACTAAATTCTAAAATGATTACTTATTCTAACATAGGCGCACACACACATATATATGAATGATTGCATATGCAATTTAAATTGAGAGTTAATTATCTCATAGTCCTATTACAAAAACAATTTCTAGTTGCAACCAAAAGAAGCACCCCCTGGGGATTCAAACATTTCTCCACCATTTTCAATTTCTCCTTCGAATTCATAAATGTAATCATCTTGGTTTGAAGAAGACAGCTTTCACAAAACTTCTACTATAACTGTATAAATTTCCCAAATTAAGCATAGTACTGATGGTGAAGAATGATAGGCATATAATATGAATATTATTTTCTTCTACCATCACTTTTAGATTAGTAAAGTGCATCATGTAAAATTCTCAACTAAAAAAGCATATAATAGTGCCCTTTCTCCAAGATATGGATTAAGTAAAGTGTATCAGAATCTTAAGTCGAAACTGACAATTTCTGAGTCCCAGTTTCAGTAACAAACATGAGAACCTGAACAATAAGCTCTGTTTCTCTTCGACACTTCATATGCAAAACATTCAAATATAAGTCTATCAGTAAAACTAAGAGTCTAAAAGGCCAACTTTTGGAGTCATCGAAAATAAATTACACAACTTCTTAAATAAGAAAACACTTTGTGCAATTGATTAAGAAAAAAGTCACAAAGTCTTTAATTACACCAACCTAACTCATCACCTCCAACCACCCCCACTGCTTCTTTCTTTCTTTAGGATTATTATTGTACTTGATCTTCACGTACAAGTCATCCTTTTTTATGACATGGCATAATACTAAAATATTATAGTAAATACGTTACAAATGGTTCATTTCCACAGGATTAGAGTTGACCATAGCTGATTTGACTAGTATAAATTTGGAGAGGGTTTGAATTTAAAATTTGATAAATTGTTAATTTAAAATAAAAAAACTCAAAATTCAACTTGTAATTTCAAGATCTATGCAAATGAAAATGATTGTTTTTAGACACTTTGCCTTTTTCTTCGAGATAAATGGTGCTAGAATCATAGATAAATGGATTTTTATAAGTTTATCTTTGACACGTTTCCATTAAAAAAAAGATTTGATTGAAATTATGCATTAAAATATTTGATAAATAATTGAACTCTCTAGTATAAATTTCCATGGTTTGAGAGTTCGTAAGCATTAATCAACCTCACTAATAAACATGGATAACATAGTGCTATGTCCACTATTGCTAACTTTGCTGTGTCTATTCCTTTATGGTGCCTTGAAGGGTTTCCATTCCATTTGGTGGAAACCCAAACTATTACAAAGGCACTTAAAGTAACAAGGAATTATGGTACCTCTTACAAGCCTCTGATTGGAGACATGAAAGAATTTGTGAAGCTGATAATTGAAGCCTAGTCCAAACCTATGAATCTAGACTGCAAGATTGTTTCAAGAGTAGATCCGTTCACACTAAATAATGCACAAAATATGGTAATTATTCTGCCCTATGCTAATTGGTCCTTTTGGTTTCTTTATATTCATTTTTTGGTGTTTGAAATCATAATTAGTGTGAGTGTTTATGTATATCTCACAAGTATGATAGAAAGGGCATAAAGACAAGAAGTTCATGATCTAGTTTTTAGCAATGACTCCATCTGAATAATTAGAGTTACAATTTTAAATATTCAAATCTCCCAAAACTGAGTATGACAAGAAATTCTTAAGTACACAAGATCAATAAAAAATAAGGAAATTAAACTAATGAGAAGCAGACATGCGCAGTTTGAGAAGTGATTCTACAAAGAAGTTACATGACATGTCCATATTTCTACTTATTTACTTAATTTACCTATTTAGGAAGATTGAATCTGACAAGATCTCTCTAAAATATAACGTTATTGCTTGTTGAACCATAAATGCATTTTCAAATCCACATGCTTTTACCATTTTGTTATAATTTTTAATTCCTCAGGGAAGATACCAATGTTTTGGTCTGGGACAAGTCCAAGGTTGATCATCAAGGATCCAGAGCTAATGATAGAGGTGTTGTCTAATAGGCTAGGTCATTTTGGAAAACTACCACTAAATCCCAACATTCTCATTATAATGAGGGGTTTGACAACTTTGGAGGGTGAGAATTGGGCAAGACACAGGAGAATTCTTAGTCTTACATTCTACCTGGAGTGGTTGAAGGTGCTATTTTGATGATACCTAAATTGACTTTATTATTCTTTGGCAAAAACTACTAGAAATAAAGTATTCTCTTGCCTTGAGAAATGTTTTCGAATTTTGGGTTATCTTGAAAGGAAATGTTACCAGTATTCTCAATTAGTTGTCGCAAAAAGATAGAAAGATGGCAGAACATGACTAACCTTAAAGGAAAATGTGACATTGATGTTTGGCCAGAGCTTCAAAAGCTTACTGCTGATGCTATTTCTCTAGCAACATTTAGTAGCAACTATGAAGAAGGGAAGCGTATCTTTGAACTTCTGAGAGAGCTCATGATGCTAGTTGTTGAAGTCATGTAGACTTTGTGCCTTCCTAGATTCAAGTTCACTACCATTTTCTTTTATTTTGTTTCATTTTCAGTGAAACTTGCTCATTTAGCTTGAATCATATTTACATGTCAACAAGTCAACAACATATGGGAACGTGCTCTCAAGATAGCTTTTTTTTTTTTTAGAGATTTTTACATAGACTTAGTCTATTATTTTTTTTTATTGATCAAGTTTTTCATTGAGTCCATTAATTCTTTTATAGACCCTGCTCCTGACATGTGCATTCCCATTGGCTTAATGTAACAAAAATAGATAGAGTTTACGTTTTATTATTCTTTACAATTTACATTGAAAGCAATCACCATAGTGAGTAAAGAGAGATATTCTGGTGTTTTTCTCATAATTCTTATAATTTCTTAATAATCCATTCCCATCACCTAGATTTACCCCAACAAAGAAAAACCAGAGGAGAAAAGAACTGGACAAAGAGACCAGATCAATGTTAAGACATTTGATCTAGAGGAAGAAGCATTCCATGAGACATGGACAATCTAGAAATTATGACTTACTAGGTCTGCTCTTGCAATCAATCCTAGAGAATAATGAGCACAATGATAGTCAGATGACAAAGGAAGATGTCATAAAGGAGTGCAAGCAATTTTACATTGCTAGCCATGAATTAACCTCAAGTTGGTTAACATGGGTAGTGGTAGTACTAGCCATGCAACCAAACTGGCAAGAAAAGATAAGGAAGGAGGTCCTACATATTGATCAGAAGCAAGAATTGGACTATAAAACCATAGCCAACTTCAAAATAGTAAGTATATCAGAAGGACATACATTACTTCCTTCTCAATATGTCACAGCTGATTCACTTTTCACGTGTAACATATTAAATTGGGTTTTGAAAAGTGCATTTCTTTCAAAAAGCTACAACTTATTTCCCTTTCACAAGCATCACATGGTACTTTATTAAGGCCTAGAAATATCCACTGCATTTAACCGCCAACAATTGCATTTATTCATCAAACATCTCTAAAATATCACCTTTTTGCATATAAACATGATACTTTATAAGGTTGAGGTTATATCCACCAGTGATTGCTCTATATCAACATACATACAAGGAAACAAAGATAGGAGATGTCACCCTTCCAACTAGAGTTGATCTTACACTGCCTATTTTGCTACTTAATCATGATCCTCAAATTTGGGGTGATGATGCAAAAGAGGTTAAACCAGAGAGATTCTCTGAAGGAGTCTCCAAGGCATCTAGGGATCAATTAGCATTCTTTCCTTTTAGTTGGGGACCAAGGACCTATATTGGCCAAAATTTGGCCATGCTAGAAGCTAAGATGGCTTTAGCTAAGATTTTACAACATTTCTCATGGGAGTTCTCTCCTTCTTTTGTTCATGCTCCTTACACAGTCATGACTCTTCAACCACAACATGGAGCTCAAATCACATTGCACCAGCTCTAACATGTCGTAAGCTACAGTATGCATTTCCATTTAGTAAACAAGTCCGTGGTATCTGACAAAAGAATATCTGTTTAATGGCTTTGGCAATAGCAATTTAAATATTCTAATTTCCTTCATAATACATCTTCTATGTAGTTCCTTACCCACAACATTTTACTGTTCTCATGAATACAGCCTGTTCTCACCTCAGTTATTGAGAGTTGAAACTGTTAATTTACCCTCAGGCTGATACATTTGGAGATTATATTTGCTTCAAGTTATGACTAAAAGGCAGAACTTCATCAAGTACGAAAGACAATGCAACGCTTTAAATTGGCAGAGCCTTGAATTGAAGCTTCTCTACTGTTCGGTATAGAAATATTTATGAGATTACGATGCCATGCATCTCATGATGTTTTTGTTTTGAACCGAAGTACCTATTGAACAATTATAAATCATGCACCTAACCTAATTATTTTTAACGCATGAAATAATTCAAACTGATCAAAAGAAACCAGGGATGCACTTTGAAAACAGAAGATAGATCCTATCTATCTAATGTCCTATAAACATCAGGAGCGCTAAAATACTTTTTTTTTTTAATTTTGAATTTCTTTGGGACAAAACAAGAAAAGCAAACAAGCAAACCACTCTTTGATAAAATAACTTGACTGTAAAGCTACTCTTAATTCATAAATTGCAGTCGCTGCTTGATATGAGAAATTCATGCCGTAATCTGAAGAAACAAAGTCTCAGAAGTAAGAATTATGGAGATAGATTAAAAAAACTTCTTCCTCTTTTCTTTTCCTGGAGTATGGCGTAGTTTACTTTTACAGCATCTTTTTTTGTTCAATCAAAAACCAAAAACAAAACAAAAAACAAAACAAAACAAAACAAAAACTTTTTTCATTTTCTTTTCCTCATTTTTTGGAATAAGTAAATTAAACAATTGCATAGATATAAAACGCAAACTATGTCAGACATGTGTTGAATTTATCATAAATCGGCCATATTGTCTAATATGGCATCTACATCTGGAGTTATAGTAGCATGCTTGCTGATCTCTCCGATAGTGCTACAATGCTTCTCAGCAGTATTGATCGCAACAACATCTTGGGCAAACACACAATCCATACCTGAGGAAACCTGCAACCATTTGGGAAAAGCAAATGCAAAATTAAGTTCAAAAAGAAATTAAAGTTACTACATTCACCTTTGCATCAATTCATTTAAAAGGAAAGGGAATTTCAAGAGTAATGCAGCTATGGATTTTGTATGTGACTGAACATTATACAAATACTTTCTAAACTAACGCAATATTTTTAACCATGCACTAACTTCATTTTATCACTATAATATGCTTTGAAGCCCCAAGGCATTTCATAGTTAGGACTTTTGAGTATTCAGAGAATAAGAATTGAAAAAATAAAACTTGGATCTACACACTGTAATTTAGCTTCTGAATGCAGTACTTACATCATAAAGGGTATCACCAAGCTTCAGCTTTACTGCACCACTCCTGTATACGAGAAATTTACCAATGAATCCAGATGGTAATTCGTCCAAATTACAGGGCTTCTCCACAGCTTGGGCCCCTACAGGAGGTTTGGAGCTCGCAGATACATCCTGGACTCTAGCAGTGGCTGATTGTTTAATCATAGGCAAAGTTGGCGGTAACTGAAGTAAAAACAAACTTGCCTCTGGATTCTCCTCCTACCAACAATTTACTCAAAAAGAATTATGATAAATAACTGATCTAAACATAGTAAATTTGATTTTTTTTGGTCCTGATTTCAGATTATTTACCAATAGGCCAAGCTCCATTGCTGAATTTGATGAATTTTCATCGTAAGTTAAGGATTCTGCAGCCTCCCCAAATTCCTCCTCGTCAAGAAGTTCTATTACAAAAATGCAAATTAAAGACACCTAATATTGCATAATACAAAGCAGCCTTCAAAATAACTATGAAATAAATCCTTAACTCTAGCAGAAGAATAAAAATTAAGTGAAGAGTTGACAATACATGTATTGGACCAAAAGTCTACAACCATCACAGTCCTGTAACAGGCTGACAAGTTGACATCATTCAATGACTCTGGCATTAAAATTTCTTTTATTGTTTTTGTCATCTTTTTTCCTAAGATGTTTCCTGGAATATACCTGGGTTTCCTGAATATGGCCTCCTCATGGGAAGAGTTACTGGATAATAACTGTAATAGTCCTGCAGCAAAATCCAACCATTAACTCGAAGTACAACAAGCATGCACAAGCGTGCCTCCAAATGCACACAGAGGAAACAGAGTAACAAAGTAAATAAATACCACTTCCTTTTTATTTGACTCAGAGTATGCTTACCCATGGTTCTTTGTATTCTTTCTCTCTCACACCTGTGGTGAAAGCATCATGGAAAAATTGTTATTACAAGGATAGTGCAGTGATCTAATAGCCACAAATGGGTATGAGAGACCGCCTGGATGGCAGCATACCATTGAAGGCTGAACTCTGAGAGCTGTCACGGTTACTCCCACCCCAGGGAACATGAAATGATTTGATTGAAGTTGATGCACCTCCAATCCCAAAAGCAATTTGCGAAGCTGACACTGCAAACAAAAGAAGAACAATGCAATTTTAGAAACAAAAAGAAAGAATAATGCTACTCCTCCATTAATCAAAACTATATCTTGTCAGGCATCATTTTGAGATCTCTACATCTTAAATACCAAGGGATTTATAAACCAGAGATACAAAGCATTTAAATTGTGCAAACTTGAACTCCAATTTTGATGTGGAACCTGCAAAGGCACCCAACATAGGAATGGTGCAAACATTTGAGATAGTAAATTCTTCTATTGCTATTCCACATATAAAGAAAACAATATCACACAAAAGATAAAGATGTAGCAAAGTTGACTTCGTTGGTTACTCCATCAAGAAATTGCTTTGCCAATGGATTCTGACTTAAATTTGATCTCTTCAGAGTCAGTTATGTATCAGTTTACCATTTATCCAATCATATTAACTAACTAAAACAAATCTCTGCATCTTCTCTCTGAGGATTAAATAGAAAAACAGAATCTGTTTTGATGGTGACGTTATCAAGAGCCAGAAGCAGGCCGGAAAAAAAAAAAAGAAGATCAAATCTTAGGCTAGAGATTATGAGAAATTGAGCACAGAAAACAAGCCAATATACTAAAACTACAGAAAATGGATCAAAGATCTCAAACAGAATGAAGTATCTGACTAAGTAACAGACTAAACCTTTCTTTTCAACCCTCGGCTTTGCCTTCATTGAACCCTCCTACAAGAAAGGCAGAAATTTTCAACAGAGAATATCAGAGTGAATAAGAAAATTGAATCAGGAAAAATAATGAAATTGAAAGCACAAATACATTAAAACGCCGCAGCAAATCCCTAGCCTGAACAGCATCCGCATCCACATCCTCAACCACTTCACTAAAGAAACAGCCCAGGTAGGGGTAGAGCAGTTTAGAGGGAGATTATATTGAGATGCATTACGTAAAAAACTGAATGTCACATACGTTTTAACTTCTGGCTTCGGCACTCGACGAGGTGGAGCTTTTGGTGCAAATTTTACCTGTAACAGTTCGAGGTATTCATCATGAAAACGACTTTGCAATAAATTCCTTCACCTTCTTATGATATCAAGAGTAAAAATAAACAATAACAAATGAACACTAAACATATTCAAAACATACCTTCCTTCGGGCACCAGCAGTTTCTTTTGGAGCCTCAGAATCCATAAAAATGATTCTTTGATCCTTAATAAATAAGAACATAATGCAAATGTTATATTGCTCAAGCTTCAAAATAAAAACAAAGACCAATCACAAGTGGGGTGCTACCATTGTTGTTCATGCATCAGATCATTGACTCAAATCAAATGCATAACTAACAGGTACATCTAACTTGCTCATTCATGGCCATTTTATGCAACATCATTTACTGCCCGATTTTTGCTGCCTTAGTTTATTCAATTCTCTGGATGAAGTGAAAGTCTGAATCAAAACCAAGGAACAAAATGTCGTACCGTGTCGCACAATACGGTGGATATTTCTCAATTTCACCGGTTACCGAAGCTCAACAATATAGGAATTGCAGTGTCGTATTGTACGTTGGATACAGTCAAATGTTGGTTGCAAAATCGTATAACTTTGGCCTACTGTGCATGGCCGTCAATGCTAATGTTGTGTGTGAACAATTGAAGGCAAACTGCAACTTTCCAAACCCTAACACGATTAAGGAAGAAGACTATACATGAAGCGCACGTAGCTCTGCAAGTCTGCAACTTCCACAATTCGCTAGCCCACCTTTTGGGTTTTCTTAATGGGCTTTCCTGATTTCTTTGTAGTTTTCAGGTTTTCATTGGCAAAATTTTTTTTTGGGGCCACATCTAAGGACAGAATTATCATATATTATAAATAATTTTATATTTTCATACTTAAAATTTTAAAATAATTAGTATAAATTAATAAATTTAGATTAATTCTTGGTTGTCCAAAATTACCATTCTCATCTGTTGTAAAATAAATGGTGAGTGTATATTTGTTGAATCAAAATTTAGAACGGAATTGTTATTCTTTGTATTTTTTTTAATACAACAATTTTTTTCAAAATACAAAAAAAAGGAAATTATTCCTGCAAACCGAAGGTATTTTAAAAATTTTATAATTTTTTTTTTGGGATAAGAGACATATGATACTTTATTGAATAACTTCCATTTTTTTTTGGTAGGTAAGGAAACAAAAGAAAAAGGAATCCGCTTGCACCAAAATCCTAGGTTATTCAACAATTAAAAGTTAGATTTGAGAAATTAGTCAAGAGATATTAGTCGAGAGAATCAATCGTTAGACATGTTGGTTGCAAATCCCAATTGAAGGCCTACATTCCACGTAACCAAATTCCTGATCAAGTGTAGTTAGTTTTTTTTTTTTTTTGTAATCTTTTTGTTATTAATCTATTTCAATTCCAAGTTTATATAGTTCTTTATTAGTGAATTCAGCACTCATTTTCATTTACATATTCTTTGGCTCTATCATGTATACACTTTTGAGACTCTGATCTTTATGCTCTATTATGTTTAGAACCTAAAATGCCCTTCTAATAAAGTTGTGTCCTGTTTCCTTTTTCGACTAAACAAGGATTGAAGACTAATTTCCAAGTTTAATTCTATGACTAAGTCATATGGATTATTCAGCAGATGCCCTTTTGGAAGAATACACCATAAGAAACTAAAAGAATTTGGGGAAGTATCATCAACTATGAAGTGAAATCCCACTTTACCAACGGAAGAGCTTGTTCCAAATTTAGCCTATGCATCAGCGGAGAAATTTGCTTCACAAAGAACATGAATAATTCAAAAATGTTCATTTCTAGAAAAGAGCTCCCTTATATCATGAATAAGAGATCCAAGGAGATAAGTAGACGGGTTAGCTTGCTTGATCATGTGTAACGCCTCAGGGTAATTTGGCTCCACAGTCACTTGCTTAATCACGGTGTCCTGAACGATCAACAAGCCCTGCATAATAGCCATTAGCGTCCACCTGCATATTAGTAGTGAAGCCAAGGTACCTAAAAAAGTTAAGAAAGTAAAACCATGAGAAGCTCGAGTGCTCAACTTTTCATTCAATGATAAAAGGTGTCTTTGAGATGTGTGTATGTACACGTTTCAAAAATCACTTGCTCTATCCAAGAGCTTAAATACTCGAAAATCACACATTCAAGGATACTTTCATCCCATTTAGAGAATAAGAAGCTTGAGTGTTGAACGCTCAAAAGTACAATCCAACTAAGAAATTAATATTATTTTTTAGGATATTTTAATTATTTTTTAATTTGAAAAAAGTTTATATATATTTTTTATAATAAAGAGAAAAACATTGTAATTTGAACATTTCTCAAAATATGAGAGAATAATTTATCCATTATTTTTTAAGGCAATATATATTATCTTATCCAACCAAGCCTTTTTTTTTTTTAAATGGCACCCCTCGTTGCTTCCAATCTTCAAGGACGCACACTCATGCAGTGGCCTACCAAAGAAAGGTATTACCTAGCTCTTCTCTCAGCCACTAGCATCGCTTTCTCGTGTCTTCCTCTCACAAAGGATAGAGACCAGTGGTTCTCGATGGCAAAACCATATTCATTTTTTGAAGACAAAATGCTGGAAGCAAGTAATAGTTTTTAATGAACACTGTTCAAGGTAAAATGTTCAGGCACATCCTTAAGTTTTGCTTTTCCAGAAAAATTTGAGAACTATAATGTTAGTTGATGATACTATTGCTGCCAGCTAACATGAGAGTGACGATGTAAAATTCTCGAGAATATGAATTTACTTATTACCAGTTTAATATATTTCTCAAGTAGCGGAGGGGCAAACCAAATCAAGAATTAGTAACAAAAACTAAGGAGATGCGCATGCAGCACTTTGAGGAAGAAGAGGAAGAAAGCAGTATATGATTTGAGATGTTGATGATCACATACTTGAAAAGACATTGAATCACAATGTTTTCCCATTCTATTGGGGGAATTTTGAAGGACATAACATCTCTGTTTCTTTAGGCAACGGAAAGGCAACAACAAGAGCATCTGGATAGTCCTTTCTCCTCACCCCTCTTAACAAGGCCCAATTTTTTTTTTTTTTTACTTAACTTCAACAGCCAAACCAAATACAATCCAGGTGGCTGTATGCAATAACACAAAATCGTAGAAGCTAGACAACAGGGTGTTCACCTTAAGGGTCTGTCAGGATTGAAGAAAGTAGGGGAGAAGGAAAGCTTAATTTAAACGTCTCCCTCAAGTTAAATCAAAACCTTTCCTTCTCTTCTTTTCTCCTCCATTCCTTAAGGGAAGAGAACAGACGTTCAAGTAACAGACGAGAATAGAAACCATTCACTCTTTCCTAGTTCCTCATAGACTGCACGGGTTGTTGCACTGTTGCAATTAGTTGGGCCAACACGGTAGCATACTGGACAGCTGTATGTTGCGAAGTATAATTATCCAAGAGCCCATATTCTGCATAATTTGGTTCCATATGCATGAATTGACCTGGTAATGATTTTTTTGACACTGCTTCTCGCCATACATTAAGGAATTCTTCCATAACTTGCCTAGATTTGTCGATTGAAGAAATGGGGAGATACTCAACCTGCAGAAAACTTCAAATAGATATATATAACTACTGAAGCACTGCTGTTCTCAAGTTTAACAACTACCAACATATCAAACATGGAACAAATATAAAAACCAACAAAACAGAAGTATGATTAGAAAAAATTCTAGATATTCTATTTTTCCAACCCGCAACAAGGAGAAATGGCCTGTTCACAGCATCATTTTTATAGTCACTTGTCCACTTAAAATTAGAGATTTCCATGAGCACATTTTTAGTCAAATAGATTGTGCTTAAACAGCAATATTAAAAACAATCGCTTTGATATTATACAGGGCCATCCATGTTGTCAATACTTGAGTCACAACCTCAACAACAATCAAACCCTATATATTAATCGTAGTATGTTAAGGAACAGACTTATCTAAAAGCAAAAGATAACCTATCCCAATCTCCCACCAAATCATATATGAAAGAGGCTGCTAGTCAAACAACCATCACGGTAGGTTACTTGTTCATGTTATGGACATAACACCTACTAATGGAAAAAATCAAGTAGTGGACGCAGTTCAGCAGCTCCTTTCCATTGTTTCCAATATTTTCAGGTGCTATTAATCAGATCAAAATATAGAGATCATATATAAACCTCATAATTCTTTTCATCAAAAGCACTATAACAAGAATTTATTTTCCTTTTGCCACCAAAAAAGAAAAAGAAAGAAATGCTTTTCTTTGGAAAGTAAAACAAATGGTACACTCAGTGCAGAACTGTAAAAAACCAGAATCTGAGCAGAAAGAGAAGAAGAAAACAAACTCTGTATGAAATGTATGCGTCTGTTATTTTTGTCATAAAGCGTCATAACAATACAATATATAGAGCATGGCGTAGTAACTGAATGCAAGCTAGATTACAGCTCATCGTGCAACTTCTGCTAACAACTTCTTAACTTACACAGCTCTCTAACAAAAACAAATATCAAGCATGTATCAATCACATAAATAGATACAACCAGAAATGGAATTAGAGAAAGATATTTATTAACTATTTATATTTATATTTTTGGAAAGAGTCAATTACCTCCATCACAATTCCTCTCAGGCTTTCTGAATTACTGGGGGCAACTTTCCCCACTCTCAGCTGAAAGTCACCCAATTTATACAGCATTCCCTGCCCCATTAGCATAAATCATAGCAAACACTTCAGCACAAACACAATACCGCCATACTCATAAGTCTAAAAGAGGATATCTCCAGTAACAATCAATATTTACAACAGCATACCAACATCCGAATCAAGCAAACCATTACATTTGCAAATTAGGAGATGGGGCCGAACACTACCTCGAAATTAAGTGCCACTTTGGACTTGTACGATTGCAGCTTCTCCATTATAGTCAGAATTGAAGAATCTGCTTCAAGAACAATCCTCTGGCCACGAATTATGAAGTAGTATTTGTTGGGCTGCTCTAGCAGCGATATTCCCAGAAAATCGCGCGGAAATTCGGCCTGTAGCGACTGCTCTGCTCGCAATTACAGCATGCATGAAAATTGAGATGACACAATTTCAGGAAGAAAGGGGGAAATTTTAAACGATAAGCTTCACAAAAATTAACAGACAACAACCTCGTAAATTGGGTCGATAGAATGTTAGAGTTGCTTTCCATCTTCCATCTTTGACGCCATTGACGCTCTCAACGCACTGTGAAACTTCATTAAGAATTTGGCTATTCACCATAGTTCCTGCGTTGGGTTGCCAGTGCAAAACCCTACGAAAGGAAAAAAAGAAAAACGAAAGATTAGAGTTTTGACTATTGGGAAGGGAACCACAAAAAATCCAAGATAAACATGGGGAAAACCCTGGTTTGATTTTGTTAATACCATTTGATAGGCATCCTCTTCTTTGAAGATAGTTGCAAACTAACGCTTCCACCCTGCAATTGCAAGGCAAAGCCTCGTACTGTCACCGAAGTTGTCGCAATCAATCTGCGAGTGCACCCACCTGTTACGCCGTCGTTTCAAAATGAGCCGGCCCGACACGGCTTCAAAGTAGGCCCTCTAGCCCGGCCCTACAAGGGCATGGGCTGGCCAGCCCAGCCTACATATCTTATTTTGCTATGGTCATTGAATTTTTTTTTTAATGACAGAAAAATAACTACATTTCGTCATTTCCATTAAATTTTTTTATTTTATGACATTGTTTTGTTAAATACATATATACAGTATTACATTTATTCTTTTTTTTTTACGAAAAATTTACCATTATTTAGTCTAAAGGATTTTTTGTCATGAAAAAAAAAGGTAAAAAGTATGGAAAACGGACTAGCTCGTTTATTTAGAAGATAATTTCTAGGCAAGCGTATTAAACCCATAAGCAATGTAAACAAGTATGGACTCATATTTTTCAAATCGTTTAATAAATGGGTCAACCTGCCCAGTCCATTTATGTCTAGTCCGTGATGAGTCAAGACTCCCTTTTTAACAATGCCGCCCTTGATCTTTAAAAAAGATACAAAGTCATGTATAGAATTTAAAAAAACAAAAAACAAAAAAAGCAACTGCACAAAGTAAACACAATCCTAGTTTTTTTAAGTAAAGGGGTTGTGTGATTGAGACTTGTGTCATAGGCTCTAAAATTTTGGAGAATAGAGAGTTTTTTAAGTAAATTACAATGTCGTGTAATTTAAAAATGTGTTGCTCATGGAAAAAAAAAATGTGCCATTCCACACATATTTATTTTATTTCATTACAGCTTAATCAATTATAATATTTTATATTCAAATTTTAACCAAAACAATGTTAAAAGGCACATCAAACTGTTCAAATCGAGCTCAGAGTCAAACACACTCACTTGGAACTTTGGACAAGTGAAGAATCTCCTTCAAAAACTTCCAGCCTTCAGTGACATCTGAGCAACAGCATAATCGCCCCAGTGGCATGTATTTCTTGGCTTCGAGGGATGATCTTCAAGTTTAGGGCATGAGCTTCCCTCAAATGCATTGGCCATAAACATTTAGGGCGAAAATGGGTTGAGAAATCAGCTTCATCTCTCCAGAGGCTTCGAAATGGACCAGAAGGTTTGGGAAGCTGGTGGAAATGGCGGATTATGGTTGCAGATGATGAAAATCCAGTAATATAGGATAAATAATGAGTCATGACCACGTGCCCTTCTATATTAGAAAGTTAATAGGTTTAGATCTCACAGTACCAAAATGCTAACAATATAAATTTCATTACACTTGAATGCAAATTTTTAAACTATGACGTCCCAAAGTGAAATCAACCAAACCAAAAGACGTCAAAATGCAATTTACCCTTTAATTAAATGTCACTAAAACTGTTGTGACGGAATTAAACCTATAGTGACAAAACTGTAGATACATAAGTAAAACTTCGTTTCTATAGTAACATAACTGTTATCCGTGGGTAAAAATTACTTATATCCATTAAATGTCACAATAACTATTAGTGACAGAATTTTAACCTATGGTGACAAAACTATAAATACATAGGTGAAATTTTATTCCAATAATGATGGAATTACTATTATATGGGTAAAAGTTATTTTTATCCACACTTTAATTGAACGTGACTAAAACTATTAGTAACAGAATTGTTCAACGACATGTAAAAATTGCTTATGTAGGTATATAATGTCACAAACTATCGTAAGCGTAAGTCATTTTTCTTGTACTGCCAATCTTCAATCTGATTATCACATAAGCCAACGAGCTCATCCTCTCCTTAAAGCTTCACATGCAGCAAGCATCGTTTTTATTTCTTGTATGTGGTATGGTATTGATAAAAACTGGATCCATGTATTATGGGGTCAAATGTAATAATTTTGCCATAATGTAATCTAAAGTGAGAATTTTAAAATATACTTAAATATAAATTCAACTCCGGTCAAATTCTCAATAAATTAAATTATCTTCCACGGATTAGGGATTGGAATATTGAATACACATGTGATCATATGCATGAGCAAGAATCAATTGACAAAATTTGGCAGAATGGGAAAAACACCCCTCGTTGAACTGGTAGTTTTCCATTCTTAATTCATTGTTTAATTCATAATAAATGGCATAATGAATTAATGAATTTATTTTCGGTATTCTTGTAGTATTCAACAATCAGTATTATTATTATTTTTATGCTGTCTTTTTGTTTTCATCTAAGTTATGTAATTTAAATTTAAATTAGCACTGAGCTAGATTCTAAATTTTAAGTAAGAATTATTTATTTGTCAAAAATTTTTTTAAAAGAAAGTTATATTTATCACACGTCAGGCACTAAACACAATGAAATATTTCAAATTATATCTAAATATTCTAAATTTTGTCATATTGCAATATTAATGTTGTGTGACGTGTGAATATTGAAATTTTTTTAGATGCCTAGAATATGATACATTTAAAAAAATTAGTAGATAAGATTAAATTTGTATAGATGGAGTCCATATGCAATATAAATAGAGTCCACACATAGAGTATATCTTAACTATTGAATATATAAATAACATAGCGCACCAGGTATATATAAGAATTGCTCGTGAATATTCGAGTTTCTTGCTTCTTAAGCGTGCGTGTATAATGTGTGTTTTTCTGGGAATCTGGTTGTGGTAGCAGGTGAAAGATGCAAACAACATTTTAACCGATTACATTTACCGAATCGGAGAGGCGAAAGATGTTTCTTGCATTTATGCTCGCAATTTTGTGGTATTCAACAATCAGTATTATTATTATTATTTTTATACTGTCGATCATTGGTGTGGATGCGGCATATATATATATATACATAGATATATATATATATATATATATATATATATATATATCTTTCTCTACAATACGGTCAAAGAGGCACTTTTACTCACCCTTTCTTTTTCAAAAAAAATCTACTATTACTGCGTGTAAATGAAACCATGAACGCCATATCTAATGCATCGCTGAGGGAAATTGATAAGCTAATGATTTTATTTTTTAAAAATTATTATTAACTTAATTTGATCTTTTATAGATAGAAATTTTAAATTAAGTTTTTAAAAAAATTTTAACTAACACAATATAAATAAGAGTTATATGAATTTCTTCAAATGTCATTTTTTCCTAAAACTATTGTTATTAGAATTAGATTGGAATTAATTGAACTAATCAAAAATCAATAAATTGGTTCAGTTGTTTGTTCAAGATTCAACTGATTTTTCTTTAATTCTTTCTTATTTCATCTTGGATAAATTTGAAATGCTAAAAATAGAAAGTAATAAGGGAAAGAGGGGATTGAAACCAAAATAAAATCTAAAGAAAAAATAGTATTAAAAAAAAAGCAAAGATATATACTTGATTATTTTTTATATTTATTTTTCATCATACTCGATCTCTTAACAATATCTCTCTCAGATATTAATGTATTTTAGCAAAATTATTTTTTCTTTCTCAATATTTAAAATTAATAATAGTAATATTTAATTATTACTAATTTAATTACAATTCAACCACATTTAAATTAATGAATCATATACTGATATCTTTGAAAAACCAATCCTGTCGTGACAACATTACCCAAAACAACGTTGTTTAATGGTGGAAGTAACATAGACATGCTTAGAATAATGTTACTCTGAGAAGAAATAACAATTAAGTAAATCTAAATCATTAGTTAATTATCATCAATTTGTATCATATTAACTAGTTTGTAAGTGCAATATTCCATAGAGAAAGAATTAATTTCATTGAAAAAAATTAGAAATTAATTACGAAATTTTATTTCTAAAAACAAAAAAAAAAATAGAAAGATAATACTTAACAAAGATTCTCTATTTATACCCAAGTCTTAGTAAAGAATACTCAAAAAATTTAGGCCATTTAAATTTTTTTTAGATAATTCAACTTTAAACAAAATATTAATTTTTAATTTAAATTGTCTAAAAGAAATTTAAACAACTTAAATCCTTATATGCCCATGCTTATATTTGCAAGGCAGAGAATCCACTGGGTTGGACAAAAAATCCGAACTGATAATTGTGAGGCAGAATCGGAGTGAGTGGGAACTGACAGGATCAGAAGGTTGAATTGAATGCAAGTGTACGCAGAGGGAGCTGGGTTGTGTCCCTACTTCACTGAGTAGTGGGAAAGCCAGCCCTCCCACCGCTGACCCTCAACCCCACATCGCATTCACATTTACCTCTCTTTCCCAACCCTCCTTTCCCCCTTCTTCTTCCTTCTCTTTCCACTTTTTACTTTTTTCCCACACTAATTAAATCACACACTCTTTCTCTACTAGTATTATAAAATTACTACTCAATCACCATTTATTAACCATTCTTATCACGTCAATTCTTCATCTAGTAAAAATTTTATTTGTAATTTTTTCAACTTTTAAATACTTCTTCTAATCTTGTTTATTAAAAATAAAAAATTATTTTATTGATATTAAGAAAAATAATTAATATTAGTTTAACTCATTAATTAAATTTAAATTTAA
Organism: Erythrophleum ivorense; assembly: GCA_026724425.1. Classification (NCBI taxonomy): domain Eukaryota; kingdom Viridiplantae; phylum Streptophyta; class Magnoliopsida; order Fabales; family Fabaceae; genus Erythrophleum; species Erythrophleum ivorense. The sequence goes on from JAIUCV010000005.1 coordinate 45,738,022, forward strand.
TAATTTTTTTATTTTACTCATCTTTATTTTACATGAAAAAAAGTTATGTATTATTAAGTGTATTAGATGTAACAATAAATGAATGATAAAAAATTTATTATTTAGTGAAATAAAAAAATATACTATATTTTTTATATTTTGAGATCAAATTTTTTTTTTAATTTTTTTATAAATAAGACCGGAGGGAGTAGTTTCTGAGACAAACTAATTAGGTTTTAGAAATATTGTATTTGTATTTTTTTTATTCTAACATATATAAATTTATATTTGGTTATTTTCTTTTTTATGGTACTTCTTGTAATACTTTTTAAAAGTCAAAACTACTTTTCAGAAGTACTCACAAATATGGCACTTATAAATTTATATTTGACTAGTTAAAAGTTCAAATTTGATTCAAATTATTTATTAAATAAATGAGTTTGATCAATGTATTAATTTTGTTTATTTAATTGAACTTAATTTAAAAAATTCAATACTTAACTTAAATTGGTTAATCGAAATGTCGGTTAGTTATTTTAAATATTTTTTATACATAAGTACTTTTCATAAGAATTGAAAAATAATCAATTTACACAAAAATAAAGTATAACAACTCATTTTTTTAAAAAAAAAATTGATGCCTAACATGCACTTCTCGAAATACAACATCTAAGTAATTAGCACCTAAAGATAAATTTCTCTCCACATTTTGGTAGAAACATATCAATACAAACAAAAGGGGCGTAATTCATTTCTAAATGTCCATAAATAACATTTCGAAATGATGCAAATGTGTTTTAAACATTTCGGTGCTTGACAAGTTTATTTTGAAATACATTCAAATGTTTCAAAATACTAAAATGTTACTCTAATTCATCGGCTGGCTAATGCACATATAATTTTTTTTTAAAAAAGAAAAATTAAAATCCAACAGTGTAAAAAAAATATTGCTCCCAAATATAATAATTTTTTTATCTCAATGGCTGTATCCATTTTTTTTTAATTTCAAATAAAATTTTTGAACTTTGTGGCTATGCCACCAAGTTTAGAATTTTTTTTTTGTTTTTCTCTTTTGGGTTTATAAGATTATTCAATTTTCTTATGCATAGACAATTTACAAAATATGCCACGTTTAGATGTATAATAATAACAACAACTCACAATCTAACCTGTTTTGCAGGTCATCTGACATAAACAAATGAGATGATCTTATAAATCTTAAAAAAAAAGGGGTTTCCAACTTTCAGATTATTTTTTTCAAAAAAGAAAAGGATCAGAATTTGCACTATTGTATCTGAGTATTTACTTTTTTAAAGAAATTATTTTTGACTCAAAATCAGCTAATTTAACACTACTTGTTCAAACCCACAAAGAAGTTTAGAATTTGTTCTGCATTGATACTTTTTTTAAATCAACATATATTTTGTGATTTTATGTTAAATTTTATATTTGTGTATATTTTTAGTTTTGTTTGGCCAATTATTTTTAGAATTTTACTTGATATATGTTTAATACTTTTGGATAAATTATCCTCAACATCATCTGCAACTGTATAGGATATCTGTACAAGTTGACCACCATAAATTTTTTCACATATTACTTGATGCTACCTACCTGCACCCAATTGCATCTCACCTAATTATCAAGCACGCCTATGCTAGAATGTAGCACGTTTTATTTAGTAAAAATATTTATTCGGAATATCCATGCATCAAAATGTGATTAATTAGTCAAAAATTAATTAATAATTAAGTACATTAAAAAATATCAACTATACATAAATTTATTAATTAATCTTCCGTAATAAATATCAACTCAGGTGTGTCTATATATATATATAATTCTAAAATTTAAATTAGTCAACTAAGTAAATGTAATAATAATTTCAGCAATGGAAAAAGAAATTTAAAAAAAATGAAAGTTGTTTCGTTTGTTAAACTAGTTATATTTCACTCATTTTTTTATTTTATATAATTTAAAAAATTGAAATTGAATTATTATAATTTAAAAAGTTTTTAATTTAATTTTTATCATTAAATCTCTGCCATTATACCTTTAAATTTTGTTAATATGATTCACCAGGTATCATTTTAATAATTTAAATATATATAATTCAATCCAATTTGTTTAACATAAATTTTATTACGTATCATCTACTTGAATTAATTTCATTTTAACATTTATTCCTTTAAAAAAATTATATATATTCAAGGAGTCCAGCTTGCACATTGTTATCAATGTCAATAAAATTTAACAATACATTAATAAAATTTAATGATAGAGACTAAATTAAATATTTTTAAAAAAAATTATAAGGCCTTGATTATAAAATTTTAAAGTATTCAAACTAAATTAAAAATTAAACAAAAGCCAATGAATAATTTATCTTAGAGAACAAGTACTGTTTACTTCGTGGATCCCTTTGAACGGGGGAGTTCCTCTAATCCCTCATAGTATGCAATATTGTTTGCTTCGTTATTATTGGTAATGAACAAATTTCTCTTCGGATTAACTTCGATGACTACAAATAATCACAAAGAGTGGTCTCAACAGTCCAAATGATTTATGAATTTCGATGTTTGAGAAGTGAGAAAGTGGTAAAATCCTGGGCCATGGGCATTCAATATTGTAATTACCATTTACCAGGAAGACTGATGCAGAAGGAGGATGAACAAAAACAGATAAAAGCCATTGAATGTCAGCTGAGCTCAATCACAAAACAGGAAAACTATGAATGGCAGAAAGAACAGAACTGAGAAAGCTACATAGCATTAGCATTGCATTACACATTGGATCCCTTTATGGAGACACATCCATTTCATCTGCATTTAACACATACTACGAAAGAAAGACCGTCTGACAGAATCTGAACCCCACCAAGTTCAAGTACATTATTGGCCTTTGATTCAGGGACCCAGTCATGAAAGCTCAAACATCTGCAAAATCATATGCGCGTTATAGGAGAATCAATCGTAGTAACCCAAAATTGGGAATTATAGAAAAATGAAAGAAAAGAGGTGCATGTTCAATTACCTCGGTGGGAACTGAAGGTTGGAAAATGGTCATGATCAGAGGTGGGAATGGAAATTGAAAGTTGGGTTGTGGATGATTTATCGTCCAAATCAAGCCACGAGTGTTTGCTTTTGTGGGGCCATTCGTCAAAGAAGCGATGAACAGTCTTCTGATTCTGAGTTTCTTCTAATTTCCCCAATCCCAGCATGTAGCAACCTTGATCTTGCTGATTTGCACTGTCACTGAGGTTCTGATTCTGAAGCTGCAAGTAAGAAGAGTACTCGTTGGACAAACCGGAGTAGCTCCTCTGTTTCGAGGAAGAAGACGAGGAGCTCATTGTGAGTGGTGTGAGATGCCAAGAAGAATCATCCATTGATGAAGCAGAGAAGCTTCTCATTGTCCCAGAAGGCTCTGTGAAGAAAGCATGCTCGTCCACCTCCTCTTTCAGTCCATCATAAACATAACTACTATTCCTTTTTCAACAAACACAACCAAAAAAAGAAAAAAAGGAAAAAATCACCAAAAAAACCCTGAAGAGAGAAAGAGCTAGGAACTAGGGATCGAACGAAAAGGAAAAGGAAAAGGAAAATCACTGACATGTGAGAAGCACTATCATCTTGAAATGAGAAGCCAAACCCCGATGAAGAAGACCTTGAAGGTTGATGATGATGATGATAAAGGAAGGAGTGATGGTGGGTGGTCTCAGAGAGAGGTGAGAGGGATGATGAATGAGTGGTGAGGGAGAGTGAAGGGGTATTATTTTTGGTGGTTGTTGAGGAATTTGTGGTGGTAGATGGTGGTAACGTTGTTTTGAAACCTTGGTGTAAAGGCTTTCTCAAACGGTTATTTCCTCTGTGCATATGTCTCTCACAGTACTTGGAATTTGGGTAAGCCTCTTTTGAGCACCTCCATTTCTTCCCGTCTGTTCTCCTGCACCTCCCTGGTTCTGCGTCTATCTTTCTGCCCAAACCCATCTCCAAATAGTTCCACCCAACTGCCCCACAACAGTTAATAACCCCATTTCTTAAAGAGGCTCAAACACTTACTGATATGCACGAATTCACAGAGAGAGAGAGAGAGAGAGAGAGAGAGTGCTTACAGTGTTGAGGTGGGAGAGACAAAAGCCTTGAAGAGAGAGGAGAGTCCAGAGAGGTCCTTTTGATGGAGAAGAGAAGATCAGGAGGAATGGGAATACCTGAAGCCATGTACTTGAAAATAAGAGCTTGATGTTCAAGCTCTTGCCACTGTGATGGAGTAAAGGGGAACCTGTTCCTTCCTCCGTTCATCATTAACAAGAGAGAGGTGTGGTGGGAAGGAAAACAAAACACAGAAGCAAAAAAGGGAAACGGAATCAAAAGAGCACACACAGCTAGATGGATGATAGTGAGTAACAAAAGAAACAGAACTAGTTTAAATTAGCACTTGACAGGGCAGTGAAAGAAAAAGGAGTCAGTTTCAGCGAGTAATATCAGCAGAGTTTGTGGGGTTTATTCCCCATTAATATTTCAAGAATACAGTCGTGTTTGATATATATTTTTAATATTATATTGGAATATTTTATATTATATTTAAATACTACATGATGTCTGATATATGGTATATACATCAGTATGAATGTATCATGGAAAAGAGCCCTTGGAGTAGAGTAGGTATATTTATTTCAGGGACCATTGGGCTACAGAATCTTCTGTACATGAATAAAACTAATGGTTCTGATTACAGAGCTGCATGCCATTGCTTTCTCTTTCTCTTTCTCTGATCTTATTATGACTGCACCTCTCTGCTGCTACTGCTTCTGCTGCTGCAGCAGCAGCAGCTGCAGCTAAGCTGCATCTCTGACAGCTCTTGTCTCTGAAATCGCTACGGAAATCCTTAAACTAAAGGAGAGAAAAAGAAAAGCACCTAAAAACAAAAGAGAGAAATAGTTTTTATCGGTATTGTAATTGCACATGAGATGAGAGACTATTGAATTGAAGAGCTGGTCTCTCCCCGAAGGCAATGCCTGTCTGAGAAGATTGTACGGTTTCAGCTTTTACTGCTACTGCTAACTCTTTTACTTTTTCTGTTCCTTTACCTCACAGACGCAGACCCCCCTCACTCCCCCCAACTTATCATCTCACCTTTTTTCATTTCGAAAATGTAGATGCACCCAGTCCCCCTTTTGGGTCCTAAATTCTCTGTTGACCCCCCAAAAAAACAAATAATAATAATAATAAACTTATATTACTCTAACTCTATTGTTTAAGATGTCACTAATATGATTGAAACTTCTTGTTATTTATGGATATTATTTATGTGGGGTTTTTAATGGTTCAAACTAGTGTCAACTGAACTGAGGGAGAAGAGAAAAATGGAAAAGAAGTTGAGTCTTATCCTAAAGCAAGGCTTCTTAGGTGATTTAAGCATAGTTATAAATTAATTGAATGATTAAAACAAACTACGAAGCACGTGTTAACCAATTTGGTCACTTTCTTAGGAGTGGCAGAGCACAACAATCTAAGTATAAATTACAACATAAAAGCATGTCTATATCATCTTGCCAGAATAGACTCAGGCTTTTCTTATAATAAATTACATTCTAACTCACCAAATTCCCAAAATATACATTCACACTTCTTTTAATCTTACTGTAATTCAATTTATATTCACATCTCATTGATAAAAACCATGTTTCCACTTATTATAAATGTAGAAATTTAAAAAAAAAAAACTTTAGAAGTGGGTTAGCTGACGCTTGAAAAACATGTTTTCTTTGTCTTGCAGATAAGAATGTGGAGTCAGAAGGGATTAAAGGAGGAAAAGCAAAGCAATGAGTCAACAAAAGAGGGGGGTGTATATGAGTAAAAAAGAGAGAAAGAGAGAGAGATAATGGTATTAATGTAGTTTGGTTGCATTAAATTCTCTGGCAACCATTCTTGTAGTGTAATTTTGGCAGGAGAGTACAGTACTGGTATGCATTCTTTAGCACTCTTCTTATCCCCTGCCTTGCTCCTGCCACTGGTAGGTCCAATTGCTCAGAACACTTTTTTTTTTTTTTTTGTAAGAATTTACCATGATTCTTGTTGCATATTTTAATTTAGTTTTTAAATTTTTCATAAATCTTTTTTTTTAATATAGATTAAAGATACTTCATAGATTTTTTTTAATGAATAAAATAGTAGCAGAGATAGTTTATTATAAGATTATCAATTAAGGCACTCCAGACATGTATCAGATTTTAAAAGAGTAGGCAAATATTCAATTTGAAGAATTATCTCCAAAAATTTTTAGTCTTTAAATAAAACTATTCAGTAACCTTAGGTATTAGGAGATTTCTTTATAATGGTTTAACCACTAAATAGTATTATATATCAGTTAAAAGAAGTTTGGTTTTAATTTGAATATCTTCACAGTGTTTAAGTCAAAAATGGCACTGGACAATACATCGTAAGAGATGGATACAACTCCTTAGCAACATTTAAAAATATATACACCTTGCGTTAACTATGCGATGAAATTCGGCAGGTGAATATTTTAACTTCTTCAATAGATATTTAAAAATTAAAAATTTAATTTTAATTACACAATTTTAATAAAAATATAACATTAAGATTTTAAGCAATGCACTCATGTAATTCTATTAACTTATATTTTGTTTGAAAGATATTAGTATGAATATTACTATTAGTTATTCACCAAATACAATTTCCCATTTTCAACGATTACTTGGAAACACATAATTTATAGATGAGAATTAAAAGACCTGTACTCCATTCAATATGGGTTACACTTTGAGAGACACAAACTTTGGACTCTAAGCATGCAACTTCATATTTGGTATCGATAATCAAAGTACAGAAGCTTTATTAAAACTCCACAGAGAACAAGCAAGTTACTGAAAACATTGGGACATTTAAGAAATAAAAGGTGGGACGCAGGGAGGGACACACCAAAATGTTTCCATTAATGTAACACAGAAGTGCCCAAATCCCACTGTCTTTACTGTAGCCATCTGGTTTTAAAGCAACCAGCAGTCTGTCACATCTTGGACATTGCATGCATGGACCACAATCACCTTCACCAAGCCTCATTATTATTCATTAATGCTTCACTAATTTTTCTCTTTAATATATATATATATATATATATATATCTTCGTTTTCTTTGCTCTTTGGGTCGTGAAATTTCTATATATCAAAATATTTCCTATGTGGAATGCCGACAGAGGTGAAGATGTTAGCATTTATGTGCAGATTGGAGGGCATGAGAGTATATGTCTTTGGACTTGTGCATTGTATCATGAAAATTCTATGGGTGACACTTTTACATGGGACACGGATCTTTTAAAGTGGGAATCCATAAATTACTTTTAAAATAAGAGATTTTAGAGAGGATTTTGTTGTAAAAAAATTAATATTAAAAAAGATAAATAAATAAAATGGGAGAAACATGAGATACTTTAGACACACTTTTATCTCTCTGCAATTTAAAAAATCCAGCTCCCTTTTACATGAGATTAGAATGTGAGTTCATAAAGGCCTCACCCTACTTCCAAGCAAAAATATTGTGGAAAAATTATATTCAAAGAACCATGTTTTGAAAAAATATATAATAAAATATCTTAAAATTAAAATTATCCTAAAATCAAAATTACTAGAACATACTGTTGGGATTTAAAAAAATTATTATTAAATTTGAGGAAGCTTATAGTTAAATATTTTTTGTAGTAACTTTCTAATAGTAACATTGATCTTTGGGAATGATTTTAACTTTTAAAGATTTTTATTGTAAATTTTAAAGAATTTAGATTCCTTAAATGTAATTTTTTCAAATATTTTCTTTTACTAAACTAAGAAAACTGCAAACCGTATGTTTTGAGTAACCTCTTATGACATGGCTTTTTTAGGATGAAAAAATTACAGTTAGAAGATTTTAAGTAAAAAAAATATTTACATTGAAAGGTTTTAAATTTTGAAATTATTATAAAGATTCAAAACCTAAAATTTTAAATTGTACCAAAAAAATTATAATTTAGAATTCTAAATTAAAAATTGTTGTCATTATATTTTTTAAAATAATTTCAAATTTTAAAATTTTTTAATATAAATATCTTTAACTTAAAATTTTTAACTATAATTTTTCCATCCTTTTAAGTAATGATTTAAAAATATGATTAGTTAGCAAAATGATATTAAAAAGCAATTTACTGTCAAGTGATTCACCTGTGATCATATTATTATCATCATCATCACCATCACTACCTCCTCTTCTTTTTTTTCTTCTTCTTAAATGACTTCTTCTACAACAAAATAATAAATTACAATTACAATTATATTAACCAAAATACCTTAATATTTATTACTTATATAATATAACAAGTATTAAATATGTATTTGACCAATATAAAATAATTATTTTTAAAATATTATAATGAAATAAATTTAATAATTTTTAATACAAAATAAATAATATTGAAATAAAATTTTAAAAATACATTTATTTAATAAGTTATATTTTTTATAAAAAAAATTAATATTATCTTTAAAAGTATTTTGTTCATCTTTTAGTTTTAATGGAGGTTTACATAAAAAAAGGACTATATAATTTAAGCATCTCTTAAAAAAGGAGAATAATTTACTCAATTATTTCTGTAAAATATTTTTTTTGAGTGAACTTACCGAAAACACTTAAAGTTTACACGTAAATTTCCTCCAATCAATTTACCATGCCATATAATACCAAGTATTTATCATATAAAAAATAGTAATACCTAAGTTGTACTTAGCTAGCTTTTTTAAGCGTTTGGCTGGCGTCCATTTCAGTTTTTCATAGAATAATTTTTATGGGATTAAGAATGAAAATAAAAATAGAAATAAGAATGAGTTTTTTATGGAATATAGTAATTATATTTGGTAGGTTATGAACATTCCGTCTTATTTTTATATTTAGTTAGATGACAATACAACAAAAATGATAAAATACAATGATCAAATGATCATAATATTCCTAATGCACAAATATATTAAAATGTTTATTTTATTTTATTTTATTCTATTGATTGATTTTAAAATGCTCTTAGTTAAAATATTTAAAATATTCATTTTTTATTATTCAATTTTTTTTTTTTCAAGAAGTTGGTTGCGTATAAGGATTTGGTGCAGCTTATTATTGAAAATGTTTAGCCATCATGAAATGATGGCCAAACGCAAGAAACGAACATAGAAGCGCTGACTGCACGATGAGATGAGGATTCTTTTGAACATTCTTGTAATTTTCTTACTTCCATGAGGACCTGTAAAATAACATCTCATTCCAAAGAATGAGATCTCATTCCATCATGTAAAACTGGGGATTCACATTTCCAAAAGATGAGGCGGTAACTTTTCCAGGAGAATTAGAATCCCTCATTCCAAACACCATTTTCCTTCACTCCCTCTCCTTTCCCCATTCCTTCTTTTTTTCTCTTTTAATTCCCATTTAAATCCAAAGGCGGCATATGGCTTTTGAAAAGCTCGAGATATTTGGTGAGACCATGGGGCTGTAGTCTCCAGAGAAGACACAAGCAAGGGAACTCCTCCAGGCAGTGAGGCCCTCTCAAAATGTCGTATAAGGAAGAAGGCAATTATTTAATTTATAAGCTTGATTGAATCTCATGAGACCTGGTCCATCACTCAATAATTGTTGTTCAAGCCTGCAAACGTGTTTCTTTCAGCTAGCCACATGGAGGCTGCTTAAAAAGTTTAGGATATATTTCAGAGTTGGGAGGGGAAGAAAAGTAATATAAATTATAGAATATTAAAAAGAGAAGTGAAGGCAAATTCTTGTAGTTTGATTTAAAAAAAAAAAATTAAGAACCCTTCATTATCCTTTTTCTTCTCTATTAGTAATTCCTAAAGCATAACCAAAATACTAAAAATAATGACGACTCTTTTATATCATAAATTTAAGCGCTCAATCTCCATTCACAGCCTTTGCTTTTGATACTGAAAAATTGTCATATACATATAATGAAACCCCTATAATAATTTATAGCTTGCATATATTATTTCACTAATTATTTACAGGTCCCGCAAAAAGCCAAAAATAGGAAGAGAAGGGAAGAGGGGAGACTCGGGATACATGTCAAAGAGATAAAATTTAAAGCCATCCATAATTTAGGAAAAATTCCACAACGATAACTTATGTTACAAGCTTGCAATAAGGCAATACGTCTCAACTTTTAGCATGGCAGGCAGCTCTATTCCTTTTGGAAGAAAGAAAGAACAAGATCTGTATGGACAGAAAATAGCTGTGTATCCACGAAAAGCTGTTTGGCAGAAGGAACAAAAGGAGAAAAGACAATCCACATTAGTAAAACCAAATTGAACATAGCTTGTTTCTAGCTTATTTAAGATATTCAAATCCAAACAACACTAATAAAGTAGATTATTGCTGCGCACTATACACGTCACTTGGGTTACAGAAATTATAATTACGGCCAGATGCAGTTGAAAACCATCACCTGTTGGGGTCAGCCTCATTTTTGACATATAGACATTCCCCAGCAAAAGGAATAATTAAAAAAAAAAAAAGCAATCCATAAACATTATTAATATTAATTCATTAAAAAAAATTGAAATTGAAGTCAGACCACACATAAGATGCACAATATTGATATGCATGCCTTTGCAACCAGATAGGGAAACCTGCAAGTCCCTAGGTCACTACATTTGGATTGTTTCAATACTCCTGCTTAACACATTCAACAAGTTGTGATCCCCAGAAGATGAAATCAGAAGATTCTATTATATTCACATCATATATTTATATGTAGATTTTGGAATTCGGCCCAACTAATAGAAAATCAGGCACATTTTGCAAGTTAGTTCAGATCATTACTGACAAGTGATATAAAGGGAACCTCCCCCCCCCCCCCCCCCCCCCAAAAAAAACACAAAAAAAAAAAAAATTAGCATAAGGTGTGATGGAAGCTCCAGAAACAAACCTTCATGAAAGGCTGATCACGATATGCGAATGAGTCAATGAAACTTTCTTTCAAAAGCAAGGATACCTGAAGGAACAAGTTATTGGAATAAGATTTAAAATATTACTCATCATATTATGCTCTCTACAACGAGTCAATGTTTATAAATGATGGCATGGTTCAATGCATACCTTTCAGATACAACTTTTATGTTCTATATAATCTTGTTTCTAATATTGTATTTACTTATTTTTTTGCTCACTGAACTAGCATTAAATTTATCTGCCTCTCATCCCTTACACCAGGGAGACAGCAATAATGATTTAGCATAAATTGCCCAATGAGAAGTGCAGACCTAAAACTTATTTATTGTTAGTCTTCAGATATTCCAAGAGTTGTGCATGTTAAATCACTAAAATTATCAATTTTGTCAATAAAGAATTATAAGCAAAATAAGGTGTTGCAGTGGTGTTATTGGACACATTTTCACTAAAAAGGACTTCGTTGTTTTCATCTCTTTGCAGTGGTGTTACCTTACTTTTCAGACATGTTACAACAGTAAAAAGATACACGAAAGAAAGATAGCTGTCAAATCAATATGTCGAACTCGATTTAGCATGACAAAAAAATACAGACCTTATCATCATTGGACTGTACATTGGTAATTGTGTGAGAACGAATGTTATAGCAAAGAGAATCCAAGTAAGATCTCAATACTAATAGGAACCCCTTGGCAGCTTCAACCTGTAGGGGAACCAACACACGAGAATATGAAGACATGGTGATTGACAATCTGACATACAAACCATAGAAACAAAGAAAAGTTCTCTACAAATCTGAAAAACCCTTAGAATTCTTCTGGAGATGTACAACATGATGAAAAATTATAAGGCCAAGAATTTAGTTTGGTTCTTAAGTCATTTGATATATAATGCATCGAAGCATGATTGACATTCATAATATCATTCAAGGTACTAGAAAGTGGAAATAACCCAAGAGATCGTTAGAAGAAGCACACCTGCACTTCTGTGCATTCATACGCTGGCCTTTTCCTAGCCAAGTAACTTTCCCCTACAAGTTTTGCATGATAAGGACGTAAAGCAGAGAATAGCTCTTTCTGTCGTGGCAGTTGTGGCATTGTTGGTGACTTCACCTATTGCAACATAACAGCAGTAAGATCAGAAACCACGTTTGTTTCTATCTGTAACTTCAAGATACAATATAAACACCCAAGCAATATGGGAGCAGATAAACATATTAGGCTTTAGGTATTAAGCCACATTCATTTTAGGCTTACATGAATCCACCACATAGTCACCGAAAATCAGAATATTTTTATAATTACTTTTTTTTTTTTTTTTTAAATATCTACTGAGATTAAACAACTCATCTGAACCATGGTGATGTGGACAGCAAGAATAAAAAAGCATAGCTCTCATATCGAACACTCTAAGTTACAGTTTTGACACTGGGGCTGATTGTAATATTAGTTAAACTTAACTAGATTAAAAACATTTAGAATTTGTGGATTTAGTAAGCTGCTTGAATGCTTTGCTTTATCAACTTAATTTTTAGGGGTGTATTAGAATGAGTTTGCTTTTATCACTCCCCATTTCATTTCTGCTGAAAACCAAGAACAGACATGGAAAGGTGTTTGGATGACTACTACCATTTTCATTTCTTAAGAAAATTAAGTTCACACCTCTGAAAATTTTGAGAACAATAAAATGATATTTTCTTTGTTCTCAACAAAAAGGCAGGGGTATTTCTGCAATTTTGCTAATGCTCTCATCTCCTCCCTTAACTTCCTTTTTTTTTTAATTATCTGTTATAGTCAACTTAACTCTACCTATGACGAGCTTTGATGTAAATCATTTTTTTCATAGTCGGTCCCAAATCCAAAAAAAAAGACAAGGGTTGTATTAGGCAGTCGACACCCAACGTAAAACTTTGTCGAATCTTTATGACGTGGACAATCAATGTGTTTATAGTGTCAATTGATCCATGTAGTTGACCTCACTTAGTGGAAAAAAACTTTGTTGTTGTTGTATCTATTATAGTCAACTTTTCTTCTGCTGCCCTGCAGTTTTTTTGTTGCTAGTTTCTTCTTTCTGTGTATTCTATATATGTTGCTGAACCATGTGCGTGCGTGCGCACGCACACACACATTTCTTCTGCAGCCATGTAAAATTCATTTCTCCACTGTTCTCTGTCCGGTATCAAGGGACAATGTACCACCATTGCAAAAATTGAGTACCAATTTAAAATGGCACCAAGGTGCTTGGAGTGATGAGGATCGTATGGGTTTAGACTTTAAACCAAGGAGGTCAATATTTAGATATAAATTATACTTTTGAGTGTTCATTGGAGAATGTTAAGGATAAAAATATAGGAGGATAAACTGCTCATCACTGAAAATGAAATCAAGCACATTTTTAGGAAAATGAAAATTTTAAATTGAAAACTATTCTCAAGATATTAAACAAGAAAAATTTTTAAAAACCAAATGCACCCCTACTAATTTGTATAATTCCTAGTCAGGCTTTTATGATCTCTCACTGGGTCACATGGGTTAAATATTGTTATCATAGGGAAGATTTAATTTCTTAAAGCAATAGGAAGCTCTCCCAAATCCTTGCATCATAAGTGGTAGAAACTCTGCCTCTATCAAGACAGCGGTTTCTTTAATCAGCAATCAGTATTCTGGAGGATTTCAGAAGCTATGAATATTGTGTTATCTGGACTGAGTAATATAATTATTAATCTCGGTCAGACACCATGAAGTGGATTAATTTAAACTCCCTAGTACATCCATCTTTTAATTAGCCCTAAAATTTAAGAAACCTAAAGCCACTGTTTGTCAGTGGTATAAACTTCTAATGTATTGCACAAGAAAATGGTAACAAATTGAAACAGAGACAATGATGCATAAAATAATGCTTCCCTTTGTAGGAAGACAGACCTTTTCAAATAATAAAGTATAAATGGGAAAAGTCATGCATATTGCATAACAATTTGAGGGGGAAAAAAACAGAACTGGTTCTTATTGGCATATTAATCTGCAGAACGAAATACAAACCTGGTTTCTATTGGCATCAACCAGCACAACATTGGTTAACTTTGATTGTACTTCATTTGTCTTGTTCTTGACACCAACCTAGAGAATTAATTTATTAGCCAGTCAGATGTCAGAAGTGGATATTATCTACAGAAATAGGCAAGACAAGAAAGTTGATACCAAATTCAAAGCTGCATGCTCTATTGAGAAGCCTATCTTCTCAACTATATTTTCCATTTTATGAACAGTAATAGAAATGAGTTTTGCAAGCTCTAAAAAGACATATCCAATACAGGGCATGAACAAGGGCAAGCACTGAGAATGTATTCCTAAATGCAAAACCAACTTCATGACCTAACTTCAAGTCAATATATTCTAAATAGTAAAAGGAAGAATAGGATACTCACTACGTAAGGAACAGGTGCATCCAAAAACTCCAGCATATCATTTGGTAAAACCTGGAAGGTCAAGCACGTACCAAATACCAAAGATAGATCACTAGACTAGTGCTATGGAAGAATAACTATTCACTTTAAGGCTGGGAAGAGAAAGAAATCAAACCGGCATTAGCAGGCTTTGCCATTGGTAGGGCCGGATTAGTGGAATAATTGATAAAACTGAAGCAGATAGAATCCCCTGGTCATCAAAGAAAACTAAAAAATTATAAATAAACAAACCATTGCCTGCAAAATTATACCTATCAAGGGACCAAAATAGAACATAAATGATTGAAGTAAGATGCTAGTTTATTGCAATACAGTTCAACAAATCAGCAAATCAAAATTCAGTATCAAACATAATTGTCAATATTATTAAAATCAGAAATACATTAGCCATAGTTATTTCAGTTCAAGAGCAAGTAACTTGTGAACTCTGTGAAACTAGAGGATACAAATGCTATTGCAAAACATGCAAACAACTAACACGGGTTTTATGCTTAGAAATTGGCAGTAACATAATATGCATGAGCACATCAACAGGCCAAGAAAAGACACCACATAACAAATGTAATTACCAAGAAGGCAGGCACCTATCAATAGAGGAATAACAATCCTTCCCCAAGGAAAAATCATACATAAAAATGATCGATCATTGACATTAAAAAAGGTATATTATTCATATTCACAAGACTGTTACTAACTTATGGCAAAAACTCAACATACCAAGTTAGAACAGACAACAACTATCTGCTTCTCTAACAAAGCTCCAGCAAAAAATGCTAACACCTGCAAAATGGACAGGCAATCAATTAAACTAGACAAGCAATATGATACAATTATATTAAGATCATTATATTTTAACTTTAAAAGAAGACTGCCACGTAACTTCTCTCTAATTTGGCAACAATTGACGTAAACAAATTGATTATTTATATCAGATTTTTAACTTTGAAGTTTGAATCTAAAACCCACATCAATAAATAAAGTGATATTTCTACAATTAAACAGATGCTAGTTTTAAATATGAGCAAAGTATGAGATTTCAATATTTTTGGACTTCATAAATGCTGAAATCAAAACAGAGGCAGCACTTGCATAACACCTGAGGCTCAAGGCATAGGTAGGATTCCCCACACCCTTCCCCCTTCTTTTCTCCCATTAAAAAGGTATGATCTAATCACCCACAGAGAAATACAACCTCAAAAAATAGTTCAGTCATATCTAATGTAAGAAAAATATACTAAATATCTGGAAGACAGCATGATTAAAAACCAGTGTGTTATAAAACCTAAGATTGGGACGTAAAACTCACATTTTCAAGTCTCAAGGTACCACATATGCAAGCTACAGCCCATATAGACAATGCAGTTGCCTCCTCCTCCACAAGAAGTGCATTTTGTGCCTGAGAGAAAGAAATAAGGCCAGTGTGTTACAACAAGCATATGACTATCAAACTGTCATTATGTAGAGGGGATACAAATCCTACATCTAATGCGGAATGGAGGCATGTGTTCACTCAAAAGTCAAATCTATCATGAAAACATACCTCAGCCAATTCCAGACCTGTTCTGAAAGATTTCAAATCAACAGTTGAACCAGCCAAGCATAGAACTGTCTCATCTGGTCTATGATATTCCAAAGGATGCAGGTGCTCCAATGGATGAAACCTTAGTGATGAGCCCCTCACAGGGCAACTTAAACGATAATACTCACTTATAATCTGTAATGGTCCATTGTTATTTTCCTGGAAACCAGTACAAGATAATCAGGTATAAGATATTATAACAATAAAACATTAAAAAAAAGGGGAAAAAAAAAGAGAAAGAAAAAAGAGCTGCTTTAAATACATCTTAAACTACAAACCTTAGCCCATTCAAGAATATCAAGGAGATCATTTAAATCTTCTTGGCCAGAAATAGAGGCCTCTTCTGTCTCAGTATCATCAACATCACTCCTAAAATTTCTGTCTTCACAAGGCGAACCTTGGAAACTACAAAAAGCAGAGGATATAGTGAAGTTTCACCACTTAGAAGAAAGAGAAGCAGTCTAATACATGAGACAGAAATGTTACTCTTAAAAGATAAACCATGTACAAACACACCAGAATTAAAACAGTGTACGTTGCATAATAAGATGCAAAAGAGAGAAATATGGTCAAGCAACTGCCCCACATTATACCCTAGTAGGAATGAACAGGAATAACGGACAGCATTTGTTAGCCATGATTACAATTAATTTACTCACCGTACCAGTTATGCCAATTACCAGGGCTAACACATCCCTAAGCTAACCCACTTCTCATCATTGATAAAGTTGAAAACTTGTTTTCAAACCCTTTACCATGAGTCCCCTTTATGAGAAAAAATATTTCCAGATTTCTTTCAAAATAGAACACCTTGCTATATGGATATCAAAATGGTGGGCGATAATAAGGTTTCCTAATGTGGAAGACAACATATAAACATGAGAAGTGATACTCTACGATGCAGGATATCAATCTAAGTAAGTCCCCAAGCCAAAATAAATCCAACATTCCAACTCTATATTCTCTACCCTTCTGTTGAAAGCTAAGACAGGACAATGTTGCCACCCAAAGTCTGGCTATGTATGCTTAATCAGAAACTATAACTTTACATGGTAACCATGCTAGACCATTTCCTACCATGGAATTTTCAAGGGGAAAACAGTTTTTTAGTAGCAATATTTGGTCATTAAGAAATATAACCACTGTGCAGTTGTTTTGTGATAGCTTTATATCACAGAGAGGAAAAGCTAATATTTCATCAAATATTGCTCTAAGATCATTAAAAATATATATATCAGGTATCATGGTGTCCATCCTCTGGGAAAACTAGAACTAATAATGACAAACTACTTTATATCTCTAGCCTGGCAGAAATCATAACCCAGCAAACATATTGGTTGTCAATGAAGTCAAGAAATAAAAGAAAGGGCGACCCAGTGCACGAGGCTCCCACTAGGTGGGGTTTGGAGAGGGTAGATGTACGCAGCCTTACTCCTGTTTTGTACAGAGGGGTTATTTCCAGTTCGAACCCGTGACCTCCAGATCACTCAGCGGCAACCTTACCGTTGCGCCAAAGATCACCCTCGAAGTCAAGAAATAAGCAACTGAAAAAATAATTTGTTGAATCTGTGGTGAAAGGTGCATCACACGACATATGTATTACAGGCTAAAGTACAGAACCAGTTTTTGTTAGTCTCCAGACCTGACTTCTGACCAACAGAAAAAATTTGTGATGCCAGTAAAGGTACAATAAGCTTCATTGCTTAGTGCTATAATGCCAGGATCATAAAAACACTGATCAAAGACCTGAATGATCATGATAATAAGTACCTGCAGGAAGATTCAGAGCTTTCATACTGGCTATAGCGCAGGAGCGGTAGAATAGCATTTGGTAAACGCCTATCTTCTGATTGCTTGTTTGCTGCATAAGCATCTCCATATAGATCACTATCTTCAGAACTTGTAGTGCCAGGTTCTCCTTTGGCAGTTGTCTGATCAGTTTCAGGATCAACAGAAGCAACAATGTCATCATTGGCTCTCTCCTCCAATGTCTGCAACTTCCCATTAGTCATTTGGTGCTCCAGGTGATTATTATCACCCACAATGCTTTCAGGTGTGGAATTTCTTGAGCTTGAGTCAGAAATTATTGGCATTCCATCACATCTGTCTTCTGTTGGTCTAGTATTCACCAACACACTCTCTGAATTGCCCTCTGGGAGTTCTTCCTCATACTTACCTTCAATAAATTCTAAATTTAAATCTCCGATACTTTTCGTCAACCGCTCTAGCCTTTCTTGGGTGAAGATGCTACAGAGATGCACAGATAAGATGAGCCAAATTATACTTAGAAAGTAAACAATTATAAGTATCACACAGCACAACAGTATGAGAATACATAATCATG
This sequence comes from Erythrophleum ivorense, assembly GCA_026724425.1. NCBI lineage: Eukaryota > Viridiplantae > Streptophyta > Magnoliopsida > Fabales > Fabaceae > Erythrophleum > Erythrophleum ivorense. Next base: position 45,756,382 of record JAIUCV010000005.1, read on the forward strand.
AATCAACCGATTGGAGCCAACTACCACTTAAAAGAAGACATGCCATCTTGTAAACCACCAAAAAACTTGAAGGGGAAAATTTACTTGTTATATCCCATAATCATAAAGAACCCAATCTTCCAATATATAAAAATTTATTTTAAACGAAAATATTTTGATTTCATTAGGCTTAGATGATCAGAATAATAACTTACTTTCACAAAACATAGAAGTACTGGCATACATGAAGTTTTCAGCAACAGACTAATCTCTAGAATCCCTAGTTTCAAAAAATATAGAAAATACTAGCACATATGAAGTTCTAGAGATTACTACAAATTAATCCTGTGAAACCTCCTTTGAATCAGAATAAACCCCTTCGCATGTTATTTCAGTATTTCTGGGAGCATGCAGTGTGTACAAAAGAGACCAACTGTTAACAGACCCATCCTTTTCAAGATTAACATGCCAAAAGCACAATTGAAGTGCAAATATTTTCTGCACCCCGCTTCTCACCAGGGAACTTTGGATATTGCTGAACACTTACCTATTCAGTACACCAAAGTGCAATTCAAAAAACGGGAGCCTTGAAAGAATGCAATAACATCTCTGTGTGGTTAGTATATGACGTCTCAAAGAGGAAGATGGTTGCTTATCAGAAATCAGGGAGAGCAATCCAGAAGGCTTTTGCACTAGTTCTTCAACTAAGACACAGCATCCATAAAGTGTTGAATTATCACCACCCTATGAATTAAAAAAACAGACTATATAAGTACAAGTACCAAGACAGGACAAAAAAATAGAAGACAGAAAGATTACACTAGTAGTAAGAAAATTAAGACAAAAAAGTCATGCAAATCATGTAGGACGAGTTAATATCTGAATTAATGATATCAACCTCTTAGTTTTCTTTATTAAGGAGTTCCTTCATGTCAGGCTTTACATTTCAATGATCAGCCATTGACAACTGATGAGACTTGATAAGACAAATCTACTAAAAGATTCAGTAATTTAAAAAGTACTTTCCTGACACCAACAGAATATCAACTTCCATTATGTGCCACAACAACTCGTTACTCATAGATGAGCACCAGAACATCAAGAGTGCTGGTGATTTACATTATCACTTGAATTGGATTAACAAAAGCAAGGAACAACATAATGAACCAGCTTTCATCCTTGACTTGACAATATTTGATTGGTAGATGCCAAATTTGCCAAATTTTGCTGTTCATCCTTAGACTTGGGCAAGGATTGGAGCCGTTTCTTTTTAGGTACTCACCAGACAAGTTGCTTCTCTAACAGTGTCTTCATCTGTTAAAAGTATGTTCAGGATGACATGCAGAGAAAATTGCAGCCTCTCATATAAAACTCACTCCTTCAATTGTGGTCAAATTTTAACTGGGCAATAAACTGACAAAAGTTTTTTATCTTCTGTCAAGGTTTTGAAGTTTTAGCCCTAGAACGGACAATTGAGTATTTGATATGAGTCTAACAATTCTGCGTAGATTTTAGAGCTTGAACAGAATTACAAAAGACTGATTTTTGCACCACATAAGTGGACCATAACCATAATGTAAATACTGACCAAGGTACACAATCAGAACTACATCCAAAGCAACCATGAAAGAATCCAAATTAACATTTGTCTAACTAAAAACCCCTTCATTTACATTAGTTGCCAGTGGTCAAATGGTCAACCTTAGACAATTTGAGATTATAAAAAATTTCACAAATGTCTGCATAGTAATAAAATCACTCATTTTTTTTAAAAAATATTGGGTAAACATGGCGCATGGTGTAGTTTGCAAAACAGACACTGTCAAAAAAAAAAAAACTTGACATGCTCATATTTGAGTCCCATTTTGTAGTCTTTGTCAGACTGGCTGCCTGTCTTTATTGGTCCAGAGCACAAACTAAATATACACCATGTCTAAGCAAGAATCCCCCTCAAAGGAAATGCAAGTAAACAGAAACAGTGACTAAAAGATAAGATTGCTGCAGTTACCTGTAGCCTGAATACAAATGACAGATCACTTTGTTTAAAGTGCTCCTGTAGAAAACAAATCACACCACCAGGAATCAGGGTTTTACAGATTACATATATCTCCAGCAAGGTCAAATAAAATGGTTGTGCAACACTTAGAAGTAAATGAAGATTTAATGATAAGGCTTTGACATGGTTAATATAGGAAAAGTAGTACATAACAGCCGCAAATTGTTTGTCATTGCTACACATACATCTATAAAGCCTGCAGAAAGACAAATTTTCTTTGATAGAAAGTACAAAATGGTTCAGGAACCTGATTCTGAAACATGTATGTCAGCTAGAGAATCCACTAAAAGCATTATAAATGTCTTTTGGAATCATGGATCAGAAAGATCAAGTTATAATTAATTGTGTCATAAATTTCAGCTAACCGCAATATGGCATTTTATATGAAGACATGTTCCAAAAAGAAGCACCCCGGAAGATTCAAATTCCCTTTAAATTCCCAAGTTTCCAACTCTCTCCTACCGAGGAGTTCAACAGTAAAATTGTAGATACAGGGAAATTAGATCAGCAAGAATGGGTATATCAATTCAGAAGGTTGATTAATTATCAATTAGTTAAGAGGGAAAAGGAAGAAATACAATCATACATCAATCCAATATGAACTAAGACAATAATTTCCATAAAGTAATATTATTGGAAGCACAATGTAGCTAAGATACCTGCCCAAGAAGAATTTCGTTCAACTCGCTCATGGAAGGGGTTCTCTCAATAGCACGAACCTACAATTACATCCAATAAAAATTAAAACCTCAGCAAAGGCTATACAGGTTACTCACATGCAGAAATAAATAAATATAAGACAGGACTGGCAACTTTAAGACTTATCACCGTAGAAATATATACAAACATCAAGTCATCAACTATCATTGATGGCAAATAATTGAATACGAGTAAAACCTTATAATTACCACTCTAGGTAATCAGGATGTGGTTAGTATAATTTATAAACTGCGGATGCATACTCTTTGAGTAAACGGATATATCTAAATTAGTAACACAGTAACACAGGTGATGTTCAACAATATCAACCTCCATAGAAAAACAATTACCACAGAAGAAAGACAGACAGGCACACAGGGAAAGAAACTTTGAAAACTTATCCAGATGGAATGTGCCTCATTCATAATAACTAATTGAAAAAATATATATGTGTGTGTGTGTGTGTTAAAAACTATCCAAAAATCAATTTTTTTCCAAAATAACTCCTTAATGCTTGACAAAATTTGTGTTTGCTCATCATCTACAATCATCATTATGACAAATTAAACATGGCAGAGGGAAAGTTAAAAGTTCTTCAAGCATACACCTAACCTCCAGGCCTCCAGGGAAGCAAAAAGAGACGAGATCCTTGTATTTAAGAGGCAGCTGTTTTTCTGGAGGGTAAACAAATAAGACCTGAAAAAAATTCAAACATGATATTAAAAAATTAGTACCAAATTCATTAAAGTAGTCAATAAAAATTGTAGTGACCATTACAGTAAAACTGTAAGAGGAACGGTAATAGTACTAGTACCACTGTACCAGCAGTCCAGAACTGGTGGCACTAATAACAAAGGTAATAAAGTAATCTCTATTATCAAGTATAAAAACCTGAGGTTCAAAACTGGGTTCTATACGGGATTGATTCTGATGGCCAAGTGCACTTCTAAATTTACCGGAACCTTCAGACTTTCTGGAAACATATTGCCTTTGCAGTGCCTGAATATCACAATTAGGATGAAGTCCCACAACCACCATGCTTTCAAACAGTCGCGTTGGCTCCTTCCAAGACCTATGGTCCTGCGCACTCAAACAAGAGAGAGTCTATGAGAACAATGCAGGGACAACTCAGTTCCATGAGTTTCAGTAATAAGGCAAGAAGAAAATGTATAAAGCCTAAAAACTGAGAATGCTGTGAGGCTTGAAGAAAAGTGAGCATTGATAAGCTCAAATCAAAACAGAAATAGCAGCAGATTCAAATAACGAACAGATGTTAGAAACAAACGACCAAGAGATAAACCATAAAGAGGGAGCATATAACTCCAAAAGCTGAAGACCCTATAGTAAGAAGCAGCCTAAGCATTCTTTATAGTTTATATGAAAAGGAGTGCAGATACAATGGCTTGGACCAAAAAAGAAATAGCAGCAGATTCAAATAAGTAGTATATATTAGAACCAAACAATGAAGAGAAAAACAAGAAAGAGGGAGCAAACAATTCCAAAAGCTGAAGACCCTATGGTAAAAAGCGGCCTAAGTGTTCATTATAGTTTATACGAAAAGGAGTAGAATGAACATATAATTCTGGTGCATCTTAGAAAAAGATTGTACCAAGTACTGCAACTGAAAGTTTGCTGCCCATTGACGCTTCTGACTTGTCAGGACTTCAGGATTGTAATTTGCAATTTTAACTTCAGAAGTGCGTGAGAAGCCTTTTATTAATTTTGAAACTTGATTCTGGAACCTTTGAAGCTGGCCACCACCATAATCATCTTTAGATGAAAATATTACAGACGGCCTTGGTGAATGAACAACAGTTGCAGCAGCAGCAACAGCTCTAGCCACATCCTCTGTTGTCTGCGTAAAAAATGAAGAACCCCAACCGGGACTACCTGACTCTTCATCTCTTGCCATTCCAAACAATTGCGCCTACCAAAACATAATAAATAAGAACTCAGATAAGTAAGACTCTCATAAAAGCAACGTCATTTCAAAGAACGGAACAGCCAGAATTAAAGCTAACTGACATCTCAAATCTATCATGAATGTCTAATAACAGGCAAATACATTAAAATTTATTGAAAGCTATGAACAAAATTGCCGACAAGGCAACAGATCCTCAAAAATTTCCAACAATCAAGACTCAAACACTGATTATTCGCTTACAAACAAGTTTTTTAGAGCTAAAACTTCAAATTTATTTGTTATTCATATTAATATACTCTTAAAGACCGGAGACTACATTCATTAGAACTGCCTTTAGCTTATTTGCACTATCTGAGCTTCTAGTATAAGATAAGCAAGAAAGCAAAGTGAAAAATGAAAAAAGCGAATACTGGGTCGGGGATCCCATCACTTCAACTCCCTTTTTCTCCCTAGATTCTCGTCAAAAACCGTAAATCTGTAAGAGCTTCCGCATACAACTTATGATCAACAAAGAGGCTCAACAATAATTTTTCTTTTTTGCTCAAAAATATGATATCCGAGGCCATACTTTCTTCATAGGATGCATCATTCAACCATCTTCTGTTTCATTTTTCACTCTCTTCTGCACAAGCTCCCAAAAAAAAAGCATAAAAACGAGATGCAACAATTGAATCACACATAAATAGCACAAAACTATATAATTAAAGCATCCCATACTGATATCCCAAACAACATCCAAGCATCCAAAAAGAAAAGAAAAAAAAACGGAAAAATTTATGAAAGAAGAAAGCATCCACAAACACAGAGAAGTAGAAATAATAAAGTAAGGTAGAAGACGAAACTTCGAGAATTGTTTCTCCAAAAAAAAATTGACCACAACTGAGAAGAAAATAAATTCCATCGACCACACACATCAGCTGAAATTGGAACAGCCAAAATTCACAGAAAAAAAAAAAGTTATATAAAATAGAGCAAGCTCACCCGGAGATAGCCAGATAAAGGAAATGAAAGACAAAAGTTTTAGACAGAGAGAGAGAGAGAGAGAGAGAGAGTTCAGGCGGCCATTACAGAGCTCTGGGCTTCAACCTTTGAGGAAGGTAAAAGAAAGGACGGAGGAAGAAGGGTAGTGTTTAATCTTAATTAATTGATCAACTTCAGGTAAATTGCGGCCAAAAAAAAAAGTATTTTTTAATAAAACATGTGAAAAAGAAAGTAAATGGTTGAGATTACGAGTTAGAAAACGTAGAACCCTCGTGTGCGTCGAAAGGAAACGATGCGGCCATTGAAGGAACAAGACATTTTGTGAAAGGAAAGCTGCAGCCTGCAACGAGGAACGTCAGTTTCTTTCTATGCCTTGTTTGGTTGGTGTCGTTTCTGTCCCCTCCCACGCTGTTCCCGTTTGAGTCCACCGATTGTGTTTGGCAACAACCGCATCCTATGCATCTTCCTTTTCTTCTTCTTCTTTTTTTTTTTCTAAAAGAAAACCATTAAGATCAAATTTTTCTTTTACTTTTACTGATAAATTAATTTTTATTTGATAATACCATTTTGTCTAATGGCGAGAACGACGCCGTTCTTTCATGGGAAGGCATCATGGCTTTTGGGGAGTTGCGTGGAAAATGCACGCACCATATATGATGTTATTAGCGTGAAATTTGGAAAAAGGTTATTTAATTATTTAATGAAAAATCAAAATTAGGTCAATGGGTGGGAGGACTTCGTTCAGATAGATTAGCATTATAGATGCATAGGGGATCTGGTCAAACCTTGATTGTTTAGAAATAAATTCCTTCCTCCCTTTTTCATTTCTTGTTACGTTACTGGTATATTTTGCCACGTCTTAAAAATGAAACCAGAATTTCATAAAAACTCTCCACATGACACAAATTTTTCTTCATTATTTGAAAAATATTAGTAGAGAAAATTCGCCAGTAAAAAGCATTTCTTTCGCGCTTATGTAGAGATACTCCATTTTGTATAAATATTTTTATCTAACGACTAATATCTTTATTAATTGACAAAGACGTGAACATATTATTTATTCCATAAATTTTTAAATGAAAATTGAAGTAGGATTTTTATTTATTTAAAATTTATATTATTGAAATATCTGTTCAATAAATATTACTTTTAATTATTTGATCGTCTTCAATATCTTTTTTTTATGATCAGTATTATTATTATTAGGGTAAATTACTTTTTCTTTTTATAAGATATGCTCAAATTACATAATTTTTTTTATTCTAAAAATGTATACTCCCTTCCTTTAAAATAAGAGACACACCATTCTGATTTTCCCTCCAACAACGTCTAAGTTGCAATTATATCCATATTGTCCAAAATACCTTTATATCTATTATTTTTATAATGAATAATAAATATATATTTGATTAATATGAAAAATAGTCAATTTTTTACAGTTAAAAATTAAACTTATAATTTTTAACACAAAATGAGTAACATTAAAATAAATTTTTTAAATAAAAGAAATTAATATTATTCTTAAAAACATTTTAGTCAATTTTAGTTTCAGAAATTATATATATTCATAATAAAAAATTATATAATTTAAATATCTCCCAAAAGAGGATAAAGTAATTTATTTTTATTAGAAATACCATAATTTAAAAAGATAAACAGCTCATGAGACATTATGTAATCGAGTATTTCTCTCAAAAATTAAAAAAAAAATCTTCTTCTTCTACAATCAAGTTGTGGGATAAGAGGAAGAGGTGTAAAACAAGACTGTCCCCTCCTCTTTCTACTCGTGACGTTCATGGGGCCACCTAGGTTATCTGTCTCCGATGTCCATCATTATTGCAGGAACACACACAGATGGTCATTAATTAGAGAACCTTCTCTTTCCCTCGTACCGTGTCTCACTCAGTTCATTTGGCATAGTTTATATATATATTCAGTGCTGTTTCAGAGTCTTAATCACAGTGATAGCTAAACTAAAGCTTTCCCTCTGCATTATTATTATCATTAGCAACAACCTCATCTTTTAAAAGCGGCCACTTCACTACTAAAGCCTTTCTAGTGAGCCAAACATACAAGTATTGTTCCATAAGATACTCACAAAAGCCAAGGTTTAGCCTCATCCATGTTCTTTTATAAATATAATGCCTTATGCTACCTACTCATTAGTTTGGCCTCATCTTCATATACAACTAGAGTGATCGATATTTTCTGTATATTTTATTTTTCTCAATTTTCGTATAATTAAAGTCAGGCTGTATCTGCATTTAACCGCTATATATAATTATATATATGTAATCATTAGTTAAATATATGTAGGGTAAGTCATGTTCTTTTTTTATATAAATGAAAATAATAATGCAAGTTATATAATAACAATTTTAGCATGAGATTTGTACGTACTTTCATTTGAGTAATGTTATTTATTCAAAAGTATCGCACAAGCATGGGATCTCTTCATAAAAAGAAATAATTATGGGCGATTTATGTGAGGGTTGTGGTATAGATAAGTAAAATTACTTAATCTTGTTTTCTTCTCACAAATTATATGATATACATACGTTGCTTAATAATTTAATAAAACAAAAGGAGGAGACAGAAGAGGGAGAATACATAGAATGGTCAGATGAGGAAAGCATATTCCATGAGGTATTAGCTAGGTGGGGGAGTAGTCTTGGGAGATTAATTTAAAGTAATTATGATATTGTCGAAAATGATCAATTAGTTCAGAATTTGTCATCTTCAAAGCTGTTGAATAAGCGACGATCCTCATAAAAGTCATCATTAATTATCTTATAACATTAAAGTCAATTCTTGGTGAATCTTCTTATCTTCAACTCGTTAGTTACACAATCAATAAATGATAGATATAGAAATGACAATAAAATATTATTAAAAAAATTACGTAAAATATTAATGAAAATTTGCACATGCAGTCGAGGGATTAAAATTGAATTGTAAATGAACAAAACTCATGCACCCATCAAATATGTTGATTTAAGCCGTTAATTAATCATAAGTTCACCAATCGTGCACCCAAAATTTTTATCACAATGAATAAGAAAATCTTATATTTATCTTTTTTTTAGTTATTATAGTCAAAGTATTTTAAATTTTATTCGAGTTCTTCTCATCTTAATATATTTTTAAAATATAAAACAATGTGAAATTTTATTTGAATATATTGATATTAGTAAAAACAATAATTAAACAAAATATTAATAATTAAGTGTTAGGCTTTAACCAATGGATCCGGCGTGCAAAATTTGTCAATTTTAAATGTACGTTTTCGAAATTTAAGAAAATCATGTTTATATGATCTACTTACATTACCACAAAAAAAAATTATTTTTTGTGTAAGACACAAGAAAAAAGTTAAATTCTTCTACTGAGCTGAATAAAAGAACTAATTTTTTTTTTGTAAAAGAAATTAAATTTGTTATAAAAATCCCAACCCAAGTAATAAAAAATATATTATCTCAAATATGAAGTTGCTAAAAAGAATTTTTCCGGACCAAATATTAAATTATTTCTCTATTGTAACGCTTTGAAAAAAAATAAAAAACAAATTTGCTGCACAACCAAACAAGGCCTTTGGCGTCATTTGGCGTGGCGCGTGGCGCGTGGTGATAAGAGCGTTTGCAAAAAGAATCATGTGCACACTGTGCATGTGGCAGGCGTTAATTGACGCCAGAGGAACGAGTCAAAGTTTGCGGCCACTTCTCTTTCTCGCACGTCAGGCCGGTAGACTGAAGCAGTGGTGGTGGTGGTGGTACCGTAGTAGTACAGAAGAATGGACCTCCGTAGTATTATACAGACTACGGTTAAGAAGAAACAAATAAATACGATGGAAGCTATTTCTAATGATAGTCTCGAACTTTTAATTTTTTTAATTACATAGTATATTTATTTTTACTTACTAAAATTAGAGAATCCCAACTCATAATACTGGCAGCAAAGCATTCTCATTACACTATAATTTTTGTTATTATTTTGAGTATATTATACTAATTTGCTTTTTTTTAATTTGTTTTAAAAACTATATTCAACTTTTTTAATATTTTGAAAAATTTTATTCAAATTTAGTTTTTTGTTAAATTGGTTAACTTTTTGTATGAAACTATAATTCTATTTATAGCTAAGTTAATGTTGAATTCTAATATGTAATTTTGATTTTTTTTAATATAACAGTGAAGATAGTTAAATAATTTTATTTTTGAAAGAAATATATGTGATATAAAAATTAATTTCATGGATAAAAAATAAATTAGAGATAAATTGAATGTAACCTTTTAAATTAAAAAATATCATAGGTAATTTAACCAAATTTTTAAAAAAATAATGCAATTCACTTTATTATTTTTGCATAAGTTCTTGTGAACTGACTTAACTAGTTTAGATTGCGTCTGATATTTTCTTTGTTCCAAAAATATGTATGATTTAATATTGTATTGCAAATATACTTTCTATTAATTATTTTAATTTTCACTATTATATTACGTACCAAAAAATTATATTACTATATTATATATATATTCACGTGAAGAAGAGTAACAAATTGTGAAAAATCACATTTTCTCCTAAAATTATAATTCATAGTACTTGTTTGTTAACATATGTAGTTAAAGTGATAAGAAGAACAATTAAATAATATTTTTTAAGAAAACATATATTATACAAAAAGTATAACAAGTTAATTTCATTGAAAAATTAAATAGCAATGAAAGATTTTACAATACATTACCAAAGTAATGTTAGGTGATGGAACCTCAAGGGATTGACACAGTAATTAATTAAGGAGGTAAACTTCATTGCTTGACTACTCAGGTTCAAATATTAGGATCGAATCTTGTAAAAATTTATTCTCCTAAATATATCAAAATAACATAAAGACTCCTAAGATCATTCAAGATAAATTTAATCTTAGTTAAAACTTAAATTGACTAAAGAATATCTTTATCATACACAAAAATTTTTAAAAAAACGCATTATTACTTATAAAACAAGAAAAATATTAATTATAATTTAGACAAATTTTAAAAGAATCAATTTTTTTTAAAACTTTGATCCTTTTTTAATTATACCATTAACAGTTTACGCAACTTTCAGTTATTATTAAAATATGTTATGTATGGGAAAAATGAAACATGTGGCTTGAAGCTTGGGAGGATGAATCGAATAAGAGTGCGATTGGCACTTTACGTGTTTAAGAAGCATCGTAACTAATTTGACAACTAAAATATTATTTTAATTGTTCAATAAATATCTTTTGAGTGTGATCATATAAAATATAAAGTTTTAGCACATTAAAAAAATTTATTACATTTATTTTCTTAGTTTCAATAAACTTGTCTTATATGAGATTCCATGAATTTGAACTGTTAATTTTCTCGTTCTTTATAGCATTGGGAATTGCACGATATTTGCTTTTTTAGATAATATAGTCACCAAAATCTTAAGACTTAAATTTAGTTTTAGTTCCTCTAATTTTATAAAAATTTTAATTTGATTATTTATTTAAAAATAAATAATATTATTTTTCTATTTTTAAAATGATGCAATTTTATTTCTCTATCTCCTAATTTATACAAAATTTAACGCCAAACTTTATAATTTGTTAAATATCATTCATTTAGTCGATACTTAAGTTACTCAAGTTTGATAATGATATATTAAGTAAATATATTGTTAAATTTGACATTAAATTTACAAAATTAAATCATTTTAAAAAATTGAAAAACAGCATTATTTAATTTTAAACTAAAAGAGTCAAATTAAAACATTTATAATATTAGAAGAACTCACAAAATGTTAGCTAAAAGCAATGAAGGTAAGGATATCCGTTTTGAAAGGCACATCCTTTTGCGACATACACTGCATCACCTTGTTGACACTAAGGAAAAAGAAGCAATTCAATGAAATTCTTCAAACTAATGATATCCTTCAAATTATAGACAAGACAGTCACCACCAACAGAAAAGCTATTTTAAGCAGCTGAAAATAACTCCTTACGATCAGTTTCAACACATAACTGCAAATCAGAAAAGCTTGAAGCCATCAGAAGAGCTTTCCTCATTGCAAAAGCCTCAGCCATAAAAGCTGAAGTGGCATTAACTGAGCTTCCAAAACCATCAACTACTTTCCCATCACAGTCTCTCAATAAAACTCCAATGCCTGCTCTATTTGGATTAGATTTATAAGAGCCATTTATATTGGCTTTAATCTGACCTGCTAATGGAAATTTCCAAGAATCACTCCTATTATCGGTACTTACAGGTTCAAAACTGACTTGATTCCCAGACTTAGCATTCCAGGACTCGTTCAAACAGTGCAACAGCATTGAAAATGACACTTACAAAAAGTTGCCTTTTCATACTCATCCAAGTTTGCCACATCATTCAACATTTTTGAACACCATACATCAAAACGAGAAATTGAATCTTCTTTCACAATCAAGGACAAGATGCAGCAAAACGGGACTCTTTTAACCCAAGGACACATCAATAACTAACACTCTAATGTCTCAGTTTCAGAGTTGCACGGTGGACACAAGGGAGTAGCAGTACATTTCTTCTTGTTTAATCATAGGGGGAGTCTGAACAATTCTTGTATCAGCAACTTGCCCTGCAACATAGTAACCTGACTTAACAGAATACTCTCAACCTTTTGATTTAGTCCACCTATTTACTCTAGTACTAAAGATTATACAAGCTAAAAATCATTACACTACTATACTTATTTAAGCTTCTCACAATAATTTGGTCAAAGGGAGTGATTCCTTTAGTCTGTTATGATTTTTCATAATAAGATTGTAAAGAGGGCTAAAGGCCCTTACCTAGTGCACTAGATATTTCCATTCAATGAATCAGGGCAAAGAAGGAATGAGGGCGGAGGGGCGATGAGAGATAGAGATAAAGATGGTTTATTAATATGTAAGAATAGAGACCTTTGGAAGGCAGTACAATAGCAAAACAAAGTGAGGGGCAATAGGTCTTTGACTTGGCAACCTTGTATGTATGTGAAACTTGTACTTGTCTATTAGTCTCGTGAGGAAGGCTCTCTTTTCTTCTGTTATTGTTAGGGATTTCCCTTTATAAACTTTCTTAGTGATATGCTAATGATAATGACGAAGGTAAGTAGAAGTCATAAAAGTTGTATGATTAGAGGATGATTTCCTATATTACAGTCATTTTGTTTAGAGTAATTTAGATAACTTTTTATGTCAATCTTTTGCATGTAACTTAATGAATTACAATTACTGAATTTTTTGATCTTCTAAAAGCGTGTCAAATTGTATTATGCTGGTTGAAATTCATTTTGCCATAAGACCCCATGACAATTTTCGAATTTATTATATTTTTTCTACAATATGCTTTTTACAACAAATATTTTAGATCTACAATTTTTAATATAAAGTATTATTCTTTATGACTGATTTTCCTTGAAAATTACAATTTTCTAATTTATTTACTAATTTATTTATTTTTTTCAAGTATAATGCTTACAAGTTGATGCCAGAAAATTTAATATAATGATTACAAAATTTTTAATGTATCTTTTACTTCAAAAAAAAATTATTACATTTACAATTTTTTAAATATACCAACATCTTCAGCGAAAACACCTAAATCATTCTTTTACATCAATTATTTTCTTCAAATATACTAGCCTTAGAAATCAAACAAGACTAAATATAATAATAAATATTCATCAATATTATTTTCGCAACATCATAAAATTTCAATAACACTATAGTCATTGTACAACACCAATAGAATATTATCAAAATATACAAGAATTGTCTGAACAATTCTTGTATCAGCAACTTGCCTTGCAACACGATACCTTGACTTTAACAGAATACTCTCAACCTTTTGATTTAGTCCACCTAATCCCGTCTTCCCTTCCAAGAACTGAAATAGGGTTCTTCATAAGAAATTTAGTCAGTAACTGAACCTAACTCCCGTCCTCCATTCTTTATAAGATCAGCTACTATACTCACTTCTTGCCCTTGATTTGCCACAAAAGACCGTCAAGACTCGGGACCCATTTATCTTCCCATATTTTAATATATAGATTTGTAATGACTTAGAATTTTAATTTTTAATTTAAAAAATTTTGGAGAGAACATAGAAGAATATTTGAATCAATTAGAAGAAATTAAAATAAAAATTTTGACTAAGTCCAATAATACGAAATAAGAACTTTGTAAAAACAACTCAATCAGGAAAATAGTGTTTAAATAAATTTAGAAGTATAATAATAATAATAACAACAACGACACAATAACAATGACGACGACGAAAGTGGCAATATGATTTGCTTGTCTTCGGTAATGTTATCACTATGTCACCATATAAATTAAAAATCATTTGAAGCCACTACCTTGCCATTCTATAGGTAAAAATTATAAGAATTAGTTACTATGTTATCCTATTTACTTTAGTACCAAGAACCATATGAGCTAAATTTTATTATATTATTATACTTATGCAAGCTTCTCAACGTAATTTAGTCAGAGGAAGCGATTTGTTTAGTCTATTATGATTCTTTGAAACAAGATGGCAAAGAGGGCTAAAGCTCCTACCTAGTGTGTCAAATGTTCCCATTCAAGGAATTTAGATGCAGACGAAGAAGGAATAAGTGGGGAGGGGGAATGAGAGATAGAGATAAAGATGGTTTATTAACTTGGAAGGTAGTACAATAACAAAACAAAGTGAGAGGCAATTCCCCTTTGACTTGGCAAGCTTGTGTGTATGTGAAGCTTGTGCTTGTTTTTTGGTCTTGTAAAGAAGGTTCTCTCTTCTTTTTCTTATTGTTGTTAGGGCTCTTCATTAGGGTTCATGTTATACTAATGATGGTGACCAAGTTAAGTAGTTCCGTGAAGTCATAAAAATTGTCTAATTGATTAATTAGAGGATAAATTTTTTAACCAAAGTCATCTTTATATTTATAATTTTTGGAGGAAGTTTTGAAACCGTGACTAATGCGGCTCATTTCAAGCTACATGTATGCATTCAAATTTTTTTTTTTTTTTGATGTTATATGGATTTCCATGCAGGAGTCATTCTAGTTTTATTTAAAGTAACTTAAATAAGTTTTAATATCAATCTTTTGCATGTACCTGGTAAATTATAATTATTGAGTTTTTGAATTTTTTAGAAGCAAGCTAGATTTTGTTGAAATTCTTTTTGGCCATATGGCTTCCATAACAATTTTTTATTTTATTATATTTTTCCACAATTTTTAATATAAAGCATTATTCTTTGTGATTAATTTTTCTTGAAAATTACATTTTTCTAATTTATTTACGAATTTAATTTTTTTTTTCAAGTATAATGCTTATAAATTGATGCCAGAAAATTTAATATAATGATTACAAACTTTTTAATGTATCTTTCGCTTCCAAAAAAAAAATTATTACATCTACAGTTTTTAAAATACACCAAGATCTTCAGCGAAAACACCTAAATCATTCTTGCACGTCAATTATTTTCTACAAATATACTAACCTTAGAAATCAAATAATACTAAATATCGAATAAGACTAAATATAATAATAAAAATTCATCAATATTATTTTCGCAACATCATAAAATTTCAATATCATGCCACAATATTAATCTATGCACAATACTATAGTCATCGTACAACACCAATAGAAAAACTATCAAAATATACTTAGTATGTACCACATATTTTGCATGAAAAAAGATTATATATCTATATAGATGCTCTCTAATTATATCTGACATTTTTTTCGATATTTTTGTAAAAAAAGAAATTCATATTTTGTAACTTACACAGAAATATATAAGTAACAAACCTTTGGATTAGAAAAGGAAAGTTTAAAGACGATAAAAGAATCGAGACCACTAAAGCTTACGAAGAAGAAGGAGCAGAATAGAGGGTGTCCTATCTAAGAAGCACTTGCGACCACTAAAAATTTTCTCTCTTGTCTGGGAAGCAACAGACAGGTGGGACAAGGAAGAAGAAGAAGAAGAAGAAGAAGCAAGGGAAAGACGCAGATTTCGCAACTGTTTTTTTTTTTTTTTTAGGGAGGAGAGAGAGGATGTACATATCATTTCTAAATTTGATTTGAATTGTCAATTTTTTTTTAATTTTATCTTTTTTTAAAAGTTATTAATAAAATATTATTTTTATTCTATATTATATATTTTTTTATTAAAAAAATTAAAAATTAAAAAAAGATATTATAAAATTTTAACTATTTAAATCAAATTTAGATCATCCAATGGTATACGCATCATTTGCACATCCAAAAGGTAGATGCGCGAAGGATGTCGATGGGAGGAGAGGAATGCTATAAATGGATCGACATGAGAAAATTAGAAGATAACCATAGACATATACATGAACCAATCACATGCGGTTATGTGGAGCAATAATTTGGAAAACCAATCAAATTCTTCATGAGAATTGTGTGATTGGTTTCCAATCAAACGCTTTTGTTTTCAGTAAAACTTATCTGCATCGTTATAGGACCTAGATCGGCATAAGTATGTCATGTTATAATATTTAATTTAAACAATATATATAATTAATATAAATAACTACTTTAATTAATAATTCAATGGTCTGACCTAATTAATAATCCGACCTCCTCAATTATGCTTATTTGACGACCTTTTAACTAATCGTTTATCTTCTTACTTTTCAGGAACATCAAAGCCACATTAAGTGGACTATATTGGCCGACTAATGGTATACTTCATTGCTGGGCCCTTTTGCTAAAGTATGGGAGATATGGTATCACTATTATTAATCATGCTGCATGGTAAGTGAAAAATTTTATCATTTTAAGCGTTTGAGACTTATTTATAAAAATTTGAACAAAATAAATATAAAAATTTAAAATTTATGTCTTTCATATGATCTAAGTAATATAGGGATAATAAATTTTTCATATATGTCAAGGTCAGATGTTTTATAAATAAGTTTTTAAAGTTTTAAAATAAAAAATAATAATTACATGCCAGATGCTTGGCTGGCCCAGGTTTAATATTTTTATTTTAAATTTTAATTATTATCTTTTAGAATTGACAATTAAAAGATTATTTTCATTGTGCATCCTACAAACAAAAATGTATATCGAAATAAAAAATATATCAAATTTAATTTTGATGGCTTGGATTAGAAAAAATGCCCCTATTAGAGCGGTATTATATTCATAGTCACACTCAAAATTATTTGATTTGAAGAATATATATCTTTTTACATTTTTAATTCAATAGATTATATATCACAAATTTTTTATACTAGGAAAAGATATATATTATAATTATATTAATATAATTTTGAGTTCTTTAATCTTAAACAAGTTTTAAAAAAAATAAAATAATATTTTAAAAAATATAAATATAAATGAGTGAACATTTATTTGATTTTTTTATTTTTTAATATGAAAGCATCTTATAATTTAATTTGACTTAAAATGTAATTAAAAAAATATTGACATCCTCTTTTATGCATATCAAGCAACTAATAATTACAATTAATGTGAATGCAAAGATGCATTCTCAAATGTTTTTAAAATAATATACCATATCGTAAAGTTATTTTATTTTTGTAATTACTATAAGAGACATATAAAAATAAAGAAGGTTCTAAAATATAATAAATTAAGAGATATTAATCAGTCCACCAAAAAAGATGTCAATTAGAGTAGAGAGAATTATAAATAAGAATTCATATTTAAAAAATAAGCAAAAAAATAAAGCTTATTTTTTAAATATGGATTCTTATTTATAATTTTCCAATTAAACTACATCTTTAAGAAAAGTAATAAATGGTCCAGTTCAAATTTTAAAGATGAATTTGGTCCCAAAAAAATCTTAATGATGAATTAAACAGTTATATAATTATTTTAATTTTAAATTAATTTTTTTATGATGCCAAACAAATAAATTCTGCTTAATTTGAATGGTTGAAGAGAAAAAAAAAAGGTTATTGGCACTCATATGCACATATTTATTGAACATGTTATGGTGCAAATCTAGTTTAGTAAGACTTTATATTTAAATTAAATTATTTTTTGAGTAAATTTCATGAATTTCCTCTAATTTTTTTAAATTATACAAATTTATTTTCTATTTTTAAATTATATAATTTAATCCAATTTTATTTTTTTTACTAAAATACCATCCATTAACTTTATTAAGCAAATAAGTATTATATCTAAATATGTACAAATAAAAATAAAAAATAAATTTTATTTTCAAAATACATAAATAAAAAAAGGAGTAAATTTTGTTTTCATCAAATTTAACCAAAAAAAAACTTTTGTATTTAGATAAGTTAAAGGTATATTAGTCAAAAACTTTAAATTTGAACTAAAATATAGCATGTTTTTTTTTAAAGAAATATCTATGTATATTTTAAAATTGAAAGGGAAGATCTATGCAATTTATTTTATTTTTTCTCTATAGTCTTATTTAGTTTGTTTTAGTCTATAAAGTTTAAAAATTTATAATTAGACCCCTATAATTCTACAAAAAAATTAATTAAGTCTTTATTGTTAAACTATTGTTTGTACCATTAAGTTTTGTTAATATAATTAATCAGGTCTCTTCTTCACATAAATTACATCAAAGGGCATATTTAAGTTGATTGTTACATGTTCAACTAATATGTCATCCTTTTAATTTGTACTATTTTTATCATCTCAAGAAAAATTACAATGGCTCAAGCCTAAACTTAGCCCATGGGCTTAGGCCAATATTTGGCCTATGTCAATGGGTAAGTCTGTGACGATTATAATTTTTAATTATCGTAATTAAGGTTAAATATATGATTAATAATTATAAATTAAGTTTGAAAGTCATTATAACTAATTACATTTGGAATATGTAAAAAAATTTAAATTTTAATGTTATTAGGGTCATTAACTAAACAATCACAATTATTTGAATGTGTAAGTGAGTTTAATTATCAATGAGGAGCCTTTGATTCCTCCATCCATCAATTCCAACTCACAAAAATTTCTTACAAGTATTTTTAAATCATTTTTTAGCATTACCATAAGAGAAACTAAGGTTTATAGGTAAATATAAGAAATTGAGCATTTTCGTTGTGGCTAAATACCCTTCATGCCGCGGCCAACTACTCTCTTGATCACCTAACACATTTTCACAAAATTCGTCGTGACCAACTACCCATCTTGCCACGGCGAATTACTTTCAGGATGACTTCCAGTTCAGCCTCTCACATTTCGTCGCGACTAATTTCACTTTTTACCATGACCAATTCCTCTCTATTTTCTTCCCTAGGCAATTTCGTTACTTTTAGCCACGGCCAATTCCTCTTTATTCTTGTAACTTTCAAATTTCATCTTATACACTCCAACTCTCTCTCTCTAATCGCACTTTATGACCATTCTCCCTCAATTTGTGATACTCTAATGGTATTTATTTACTTGATTCACCCAACTAATCTATTATTATTCATACAAGAGTTAAGTATTGATTCCAACTCATTTATCTATCGTATAATCGCAATTTCATAAATTAATGTCAACAAAGATTTATAAACTACTAACAATTATCATTCAAATACACATACCATTAAAGGTTCCATGTATCACTAGCTTAAGTCAACATCCAATATATCACGTGATTACATTTCCAAAAAGTAAACTATATCATAGGATCCATAAAGTTCTACATCAGATGTTAAAAACTCATACATCAAATATCCATTTAATATGAGGCTTAACTCCTCAATAGATACATTTTATATTATCAAAATACAAAACTCCTACACTTGGCAACATGATTACATGATGATGTTATATAAAAAAAAATAACAAAATTTGCATATACTCTACTCAAATCAATTTAAGTGTAGCCTCCCCCACACATGGTGAAGCTTATGGATTCTCATCCGCTTACTTCTCCTTATCCTTACCCGAAAGACCTTCATCTGAAATGGTTAGCCTATGAAACGGGGTGAGATGCAAATCTCAATAACCGAGGTAATTTTTGTTCATATAATCCAATTTAATTAACATATATACATGAATCAAAATGAGCATCAGAATTATATTAGTCATATCAGCAAATGAAACGATTAGGCTACTGTGATTACTATCCCATACTAGCAATCATATTTTTACATATTAAAGGCCAATAACACCAAAAAAATGTCTGTCCATGGCACCTACTCTACAATGAGTACAATTAGGGCTCAGTGCATCTAAGGTTTAATCATAACTCGATGCCGTATTGAAGTACATACACAGGTGGCAGCCACACCACAGCTCCGCCATAGACTCACAAGGTCCAAACACAATATAATAGATAACCAATCAATTCATTTAGTATTTCAAATCATTCATATGCAACAAATATACAATTAAAAAAGATATATGCATGGAATTAATATAACTCCTGGTTACCTCACCTGTAGCCAATTCTTTAAGAGCCAACTGAATGCTATTTCAATCTATAGACACAAAATCAAGCCATTACTAATCTTAATCATCATTTATATTAGCAAGTCTATCATTCAAGGAGTTACACTATAAAGGACTACTCAGAAACACTTATCAAATTACCATAAAAACTAAATTCGGATTTAGTTGAGCCTACACTAGTAATTTCAAAATGACATCTCAAATTTTGAGTAAATTCGCATAAAAATAATACCTATATCATAAATCAGCTATAAGGGTCCCAAACTAGCAGAAAATGCATCGAAATAAAGAGTTTATATTTACCTAATAATACCTCTAGCCTCAACCTTCAAAATTTCACTATAAAAATATTGAATAACAAGTTTCAAATTTTTGATATGAGTAAAATGCTCCAAATGAAACATTAATAGGGTTAAATTAAAAAAAAAGGTGAGGATTAAATTATATAATAATTACCTTAATTGATTTTGAATTTAAAAGTAAGAAATGGTGAAAATGTGTCAAGAACCCTAGTCCCTCTCCAAGACCTCTACATTTTGCTTTGCCTCTTGTGTTTCTTGTGATTCTGCAGAATGAAGGGTGGCCAAATTGATTTTAGGATATTAAGTTGGGTTTTACATGGATTATGGGTTGACCCATTAGCCCAAAGACCTATTGGACTCCTATTAGTTGTTAAGCTAATATTTTAATTTGTTGGATCAACTATAAAAGTTCATATTTTTAGTTGGGTTGGGCCAAATTTCAAGAGTCCATTTTGTTTGGGTCTACACTTAAATTCATTGGGCTTTTATTGGTCTTTATCCATAATCCACTTAAATAAATTATAAGCTTAAATGAAACTTCTATCCCAATTAAATCTTAAATCCCTATTAACAATTTATTTCTCTATAAATTTTCATTCATATAGCTTACCCAATTATTTCATAATCACTATTCTTAATTAGTCTTAATTTATGATTAATATCTTAATTAATTTCAGAGTGTTACAGGGTCAATTGAACTTAGCCCAAACTTGATTTGACAAACGCCTAATTGAACCTCACATACTGAGTCATTTTAATTTGTATCGTTTTTAGCACTAAAAATAAATAAAAACCACACACACAACAATGCCCCAAGCCTAAACTAAACCCATGGGCTTGGACCAATACTTGACCTACATTATTGGGTTATAATTGATTTAGGTTTAGGCAAAGACTTATTAGATTTGGCTCAAACCTAACCTAGCTAAAACCTTGTTAAACCCCACAAACAAGCAATATAAGTCATTTTAATTTGTAGCATTTTTATCACAAAAAAATTACAATGGCTCCAACCTAAACTTAGTGCATGGGCTTGGGCCAATACTTGGGCCTATGTCATTGGGCTTTAATTGATTAGGATTTGGGCAAAGGCCATTTGGACTTGATCCTAACCTAACTTGGCCAAAATCCAATTGACTCCTACAAACAAGTAACATACGAGTGTGTGTGTTTTATTTTTTATTTTTCCTATTTTTGGGGGTAACTAATCTTTTCCCTCCAATTCCTTACCTTTTTAACTCCCAATGTACTATTTGAGTAAATTAAACCAATCTCTCCTATAACTTGGCTATATTACAAATAATATATCTCTTATTTTAAAAATTACGTTAAGTTTCCTTCTAATGTATTTTTTGTCAATAAAATTAAATTTTTATACAATTTTCATTTTTTCCAAAAATAAAATTGCATAACTATTATTATTATTATTATTATTATTATTATATTAAAGATAAAATTATACTCTTATTAGAGCTTAATATATACTTAACTACTTTTATTATCATATTAAAATTAAAATTACAATATTATATTATGCAGAAAATTAATTATATTAATATAAAATATATTGAAGGAGATATTTTTATAATATATATTAAAATATTAGAAGAGTCAAGTACACTTTTTAAAACACAAAAAATATTAAATATAATTTTCCAATCCTTAAAAAAAAGATTAATGTAATTTACTCAAACTTATATGATTGTTTCGTTTTTGGTTATTAACTTCAACAGGAAACATTCATTCGGGGAAGTCTTGAAACAACCACCCCAAAATTCTGGAAACTTCGAAAATTTGCCTTTATAACTTACTTATTTTCCTTCATACTACAATAGGCAAAGAGTATTACTTTTTCGAAGCTTAGGAGGTAATACTGTGTCCAAATTCAATGAATGGACACTGTATGGCCGATGTTGCTCTTCAAACCTCAAATAACTTTTGCTTGCAACGCATGGTTTCCAGCTATAAAGTGCAATTGCATAAGCCCATAAAGACCTATCAATGTTTTAGAACAACACTACAGGAACATGTGTTTCGAATTAAAGTATTAAAAATATGATGTTGTTTGAGAAATTAGTTGTATAGACATCATCATGATTGTCCATATTACAATAGCAAAAATGACAAGAACTCAAGTAAAATTCTCTCTTCTTCGAGAAGGGAAAAGCATATATTCATCAAGGACATCCAAATTTTGAAGTGTAGGAATGAAAATTGCTCTTTCTTTTATGTATTTTAAATTATCTTCTAAGATAAGTATTGCTTCAATTGGATCATTTGCATCTTCAATAAGAATATGAAGTAATTAAATCATTCGCCATCATTTGTCTCATAGGTATTTCCATCTCCAGTTATCAGTACTCTTTCTTGCAATCCTTCACATCTTGCAGGTTAAGACTGGAAGAGCATGTTTAATTTGGAGTCTCATATTACTTAATTTCGAGCATGTTTATCTCAAATAATTAACTTGGTATTTACTATTTATCAACAAAACTCTCATGTTAATATGTCGCCACCTAGCTTTATCTTGAAACTTTTTTTAATATAATTACATTAGTATTTTAGTCTGTTAATTTTATTTAATTTTTAAATTATTTCTTTAAATTTGAAATATATCAAAATAATTTTTTATCTTTTATTTTTTAGTAAGTGTCATGAATCATTAAGTCCATCAACCAAGTGAATGCTAAAATAACTTTAATTATTTTGAGACAACGTCCATCATAATTGTTAGCTTATTGATTATTTAATTTCTAAAAATTTTAGACTGAGACCTAAACCAAGTGGAGGAAAAAAGTATAGAAAAGAGATTATAGGACAATTAATAAAACCAATAGTCACTAGAGATATTTTCTCAATACAATTTAGAATCATCTCCATATTAGCTAAGTTAATAAATTTAATATTTAAGAGGTCAAATAAAAAATAAAAAATTATTTTATAACGTGTTGCGTCCACATAGACATTGGAATATACACGTTCATCTCAGAGCCACGTGATCACGATGTTCACGAAACGCAACCCACGTGAATATAATGGCCAATTATTATTATGCTCATCGCCACCAGGTCCACCGCTGCGTTGAAGATGAATTCGGTTCCTTTTCCAACTTGAGTCTGCTGGTCTCCACCGTCCAAATTGTTAATTAATCAACAATAATTAGTGAAACACTTTAACAATTTTATGGGTTATTATTATAAAATTATCCACACTCTTTTTAAAGTCTATTTATCATGTATTTCTCATTTTAACAAAATGTTTTTTTTTTCTCAAATTCTATAAACTATATTTTTAATTTTTATTATATATTCTGATTATTGTAATTACAAAATGTTATTATAAAATTAATAAAAGCTTCGCTGTCACATTTTGCTCTCAAGAATGTATCACGTGGTGAAGCACGTGTGTTCTCGCGCGCGTCCGCAAGTGGCATATAACAAATAGGACACTTGCTACTTTTAAATTTTCAATTACTCAGAACTGTTCTTCATCCTTTGCTGACGAAAGTTGGGTAGGGAAGAAGGGATCATCGAGTCGCCACTGCTACCAGTAACAGGAGATCAGAGCTCCGAGACACACAGGCGTAAGCTATTACAATGGCGGAGACTACAACACAAGGAGGAGCCACCCTCTTCTCTCCTTACAAGATGGGGAAATTCAATCTCTCTCACAGGTCTCACTTTTTTCTCCCGTCTTTCTCTCTATCTCTGTTAGACGTCGGTGCTGGATTTCTCTTTGTGATGAGAAAAGGTTGCTCCGGTTACTGAGGGAAGAGAGAGGGGATTAATTTTCCGGTGACAAATTGGCTATGAATTTATGAGAAATTTACTTAGTGGCTTGGATTGGACAGGGTGGTCCTAGCGCCGATGACGAGATGCAGAGCTTTGAACTGGATTCCGCAGCCAGCGCTGGCGGAGTACTACGCGCAGAGGTCAACTCCGGGCGGCTTCCTCGTAAGCGAAGGCACCTTGATCTCTCCCACGGCTCCAGGGTAATCCTTGTAATTTTGTCTGCTTTTTGAGGTCTTTCTTTAGTATTCCTTCAGTGCCCTTTCCCTTGCTTACTGGTCAAAAGTGATGTCGAATGAAATGATAGTAGCCACGTGGCGATCTGTCATTCGATGGTAGAACCGCACTTGTATTGTGGGCCGCGTTAGGTGTCGGCGTATAACTCACAGAAATTTTGGCTTAAATATCATTTTTGTTGTTTTAGTTTCATAAAAATTGAAGGAAAAAAATGTGAAAAGGAGCCAGGTTCACTTACAAACAACTCCATAATTTTTCAAAATAAAAAATTATGTCTCTAAATTTTTATATTTAAAAATAAATTTGTGTCTAATTTTTTCTAATGGCATTAACTTATTTGACACTTGACTTCCCATATGACATCCAGAAGAACATTGCATTAAAAAGTGTAATTATGAGATATTCTTTTTGACATTTTGAAGTCTTTTAATTTTAAAACTTTAAGAAATTATTTACAAATAATTCAAAATTTAAGAGGACGTTTGTATTTTGTTTTTGTAAGATTTTAATTTAATCTTTTAATTTTTTTTTAAAAAAATATTATTTTCTAATATTTTTAAAAAATGATGCAATTTTACTTTTCTTTCACATAACTCATCCAACATTTTATGCAAAACTTAATAGTTTGTTAGCTTACACATTATTTATTTATTTGACATCATTAATTCATATTCAAAGTTGGCATTTTAGTCATAATATTGATAAATTTGACTTTAAAATTTAGATAAAAGTGTGACAGAAAAGCAAAATTGAATTATTTAGAAAATTGAAAGATAATATTGTCCGTTTTTTTATTAGAGGGAGCAAAAGTTAAATTAGAGGGAACAAAGTATATTTAAACCCATTTTTAGACACCTTTGATAATTCACACTTGCAAGCTATTTTTAAGCTTGGCCTTAAATCCAACAAAGCCAAAAGAAAAAAAAAAGGTTTTCCCATTAAAAATTTCTTTTGGAGGCCCAAAATTTTCAGTGAAATTTGATGATTGATACTGGATAAAACTTTGATGTGGAATAATGTACATTTCACACATGACAGCTAGAAAGATTAAATTTAAAATTACATGTAAACTATTCAAAATTTGCATCATTATATCATATTAAGTGACTTAATTATGCAGATTTCCACATGTACCTGGCATATATTCAGAAGAACAAGTTGGGGCATGGAGGAAGGTAGTGGATGCTGTCCATGCCAAAGGCAGCATTATCTTTTGCCAACTGTGGCATGTTGGCCGAGCTTCTCATCCAGGTAATTGCTAATTGGTTATCCCCATCCCACCCAGGCACCCACCACCATTTAGAAATTTTAATCCGTCTTAGTTTAGGAAGCAATTTTTTGTTTTTTTTTGGGGGCCTCTGGATAGTTTAGAAAGTATGATTATTGATATAGATACGGGACACGATATTGACACAAATACAGTAATACTGACAAAATTTGAAGTGTTTATATGTAATTTAAAAGTTTCACTGATGTCATGTTATGTCTAATACAAATATTTAATATTTATATTTGACACAAACATGATTCGTTTTTTTCGAGTGTGTGTGTTTTATATGTCTTAACAAATTATATATAATAAAAGGTGGTTAGTATTTGACCCTTTAAAAGGGCCACTCTAATTCGATTAAACTCAACCCTTGGTTATAAAATGGTTAAAAAATATCGATTGAAATCTTTTTCTTTTCTCCAGCTACAAGAGAGGCACAAGGTTCTTTGGAGTAGAGAATTGGCAAAGGAATGGGGTAGTGATAAATTCAATACATTAGGAACTCTACTTGAGCTAAATCTCTTGGATATTCAAATCTATTTAACTTGCCGACTAGCATTTAAGCAGATTAAACGAGTTATATATATATATATATAATATGTTATAAAAATAAATTATATTATAATTTTTTATGAAATAATTCTAATAAATAGGGTGGAACTGGATATAAATTTAAAATCAAGCCGAACATGGTGAGTAGTGTATATTACTTGATTTTTGCCAAACCTTGAATTGCCATGCATGATCCTGTAATTAACTGCATCTAATATTCTGGTACGACTTGAAAAAGAAAAGAAAGACACTGGTTTGACATCTGGATATTACATATCTGTCCTTATCGGTTAGGACTTCTCTTCATTCACTCGTTTTGCTCTTTGTACTTATGAAACAGTTTATCAGCCTGGAGGGGCCCCACCCATATCGTCCACTAGCAAACCTATATCAGCGAGGTGGAGAATTCTCTTGCCAGATGGGTCCTATGGCGTATATCCAGAGCCTCGAGCCCTGAAAACTTATGAAATACCAGACATCGTGCAGCATTATCGGCAAGCAGCAGTAAACGCTATTCGAGCAGGTTGGTTTTGCCTTTGTTTTAGTTTTTCCATTATATTCTTAAATATAACAACTGGTTCGCTTGTAAGTTGTCATTCCCAACAATGATGACCATCGTATGCTAAAGTTTTAACTTATTATTTGGCAGGGCACTAAAACTACTTTCTACATCACATGGGCCATTGAGTGATTATGAATGCATCTCCTTTTTGAGGGCTTCATAATAGTTAGCGCGTCAAAAGTGTAGTCTTTTTCATGCTCATGGATGTATGGTCCACATTGGGAAAAGTTAGTCCCCTTTAGCCTAATAATGCATCTTGATACTAGTCGCTTCAAAGAGCACTATAATAATGAAAAGTCACGCTTATGATTATAAAAATTTTACTCGTTCGTTAGTTCATGTGATTCTCTTTTCTTACTCCAGAGTAGAGGCTAGATGCAGCTGGGCTTATTTGTCTAGACTTTGCTATGTTGTGTTTTAAAAAACTAACTTATGCTTGTGGACTGTTGAATTGAAACAAAATTTATGGTTAACGTTGATTTTAATGCCAATACACTGATTCAATGCCATCTGACAAAGACAGGTTTTGATGGAATTGAGATTCATGGGGCTCACGGTTACCTTATTGATCAATTCTTGAAAGATGGGATCAACGATCGAACAGATGAATATGGTGGATCACTGGCAAATCGTTGCAGATTCCTAATCCAGGTGGTTCAAGCAGTGGTTACTGCAATCGGAGCTGATAGAGTCGCTGTGAGAATCTCACCAGCAATAGACCACCTCGATGCCATTGACTCTGACCCACTTAGGCTAGGCTTGGCTGTGGTTGAGACGCTTAACAAGCTCCAACAAGAGGTGGGCTCAACGCTCACTTATCTCCATGTGACTCAACCTCGATACACTGCTTATGGGCAAACAGAGTCAGGCAGGCCTGGGAGTGAAGAAGAAGAAGCTCACTTGATGAGGAACTTGAGGAAAGCTTATCAAGGAACGTTCATGTGCAGTGGTGGGTTCACTAGGGAGTTGGGAATTGAAGCTGTGGCTCGAGGTGATGCTGACTTGGTATCCTATGGTCGTCTTTTCATATCAAATCCAGACTTGGTCCTAAGGCTTAAGGTTAATGCACCTCTGAATAGGTATAATAGGAAAACATTCTACACCCATGATCCGGTTGTGGGATACACAGATTACCCTTTCCTGAGCAAAGAAAGTGGACCTAAGGAATCAATTTCTCGCCTCTAATTGTATTAGTTTTGGATATTGTCATTTGTATGAATGTATGATTGCAATCTAGCGTAACTTGTCAAAGGGTTTAATCCCTGCTCTTACCTTGAGAAAAAAATATATATCTATTGAAACTTGTAACGATAAAGAATAGTTCCTACTAGTTCCTTTTTTTCTTTTTCGGGGTTTTAACTTGTACTTTTGTTTGTATTTATTTCCACCAGGCTGACTTGACTCTGGATTACTGTCAATTTCCCCAACAATGCAACTACAACATTAGTCTCTCCCTACCAAGCACATAGAAAACTATCTTGCTCCTTTTTCTTTTCTTGGTTATTTTTTTCCTTGATATATAGGAACTAATGATAATCGACAAGCAGTGAAATATCAACAAAAAAAGAATTTGCGCGTCTAACCATCGAAGTCACTATATCATATTATTTGGTGCCTGATAGGCTTCTGGGAAGAATTTTCACTGTTTTTATAATTGGTAAATTTATGGAGATGAGTTCTAATGATGGGGGGCTTTCTTACCTATTGATGCATCTGGAGATTCTTACCTTGATAATTCATTATAATTATAAATTAAAAAGAGTACTAAAGGTAAATATTCTATCAACAAGAAAAGGTGAGCTCCGTGTTTCTTTTCCGAGAACTGCTCTTGTGTACGGTAGGCTCCTTTCTTTCCAAAAAAAAAAAAGAGCTCTTCCAAATTATTATTGGTTCATTATTGTATCTTGATTGGGCCTCTGATCATGCTTTGGCCCGAAATGCCTAGGCCTGATATGTTTTAGGAAACTAAGCAAAGATCATAACAATCATTAGGAAATAAAAATTTTATACCTAGAGATATCAATTCCGCCACCAACGGAGACACAAAAGTTGTAACATCAACCCACTTGTTGTCGTTTTTTTCTTTTTCTTAAGTGTCTAGGGGCTGAGCTAATACCTATGACTGCTAAATCTATTATCAAGACACTGTTAACCTGAAACTGGAAAAACTGGATAAACAGGTTGCATGTTGGGATAGAAGAGTCCAAAATGTTGCTCCACGCCAGCAGGCTTGAGATTCTCATTGAACATGGCGAAGATAAAACCTTCGATGAAACTGTCAGGCCTCTTGGGTGTTCCTCCCTGTGAGCTAATACGTCTCACGAAGTTCTGATTGTAAGTAGCAGCCAGTGATGGAGTTGTGAAGTTTCCATTACCATCAGAAGGCCAGCCACTCTCAGACACCACAACGTCCACGTTGGTAATTTCCATTTTCTCCATTGCCCAGAAAAACGCATCCACCATAGCATCAATCATGTTCGAATACCCCAAACTGCCGTCCTGAACCACAGTGTCAGTACTCGTGAACTGAGCATAATCCAAGCGTATATTTTGAGGGTCAGAGGCATATGCAAAGTATGGATACAAATTGATCAAAAGAGGCGATGCTTGAAGTGAAAGGAAGCTGAGAATCCCAGCCATAGCCTCCCTTGATGCGTCTGAGAAAGCAGATTGTGAGGGTGGATATGAAGTTCCCAAGACAGACATAGGCACCGAGGTAGTAACAGAAATGCCTCCTAAACGCCAAGTATCGAGTATGGTTTGAAGATTCTCCATCACAGGCAGCACATAGTTAGCGAAGTTTCCTGGAACCACCTCGTTTCCGACAACAATGTAGGCGAAGAAAATGTCGTCGAGGTATGGTTCTACGTTGGTCGCGAACCACGAGTTCACGGCTTCCATGCTGGCAGCCATGGTCGGCAAATCCTCGTTTCGTATGCCTAGAGTGAGATCAATCTGGGTTTTTCTAAGGGCTTCAAGCACAGAAGGGTCAGGATCGAATAGCCTCATTTTGGTTATGCCGTTCTTCTGGTAGAGTTTTACCACTTCAGCTGGAGGCGGCAGGTTGTTTCCTAGTCTTCCGTAGTTAACACCTATAGCAACGGATGCATCTACGCCTGCTGCTAAAGCACACAGGCCAAGAGCGATTTGAATAAGTGCCATCATTCTGCCCTAGAACTCTACCCAAAAAACAAATAAAAAAGTATTTATAAAGTTAGTATATTTGATACATTAGCAGAACATAAAATTTTTTCTTGAGGTGGATATGCATGAAAAGTGAAACCTTTATGTGATAACTTTCAGTTTCATATGGAGATTCAATGTCTAAAGATTCAATCTTTTCTATCATTTTAATGAATTTTATAACACTTCTTATCAGTCAAAAACTTAATGAATCTACAGCTTTCTAGTAAAGTAACAGTACACTATGTGACAGTATTAGAAAAAATTAATTAAAGCAGATATTAACTGCACATATTAGATAAATCCTTAATTATACCTTATTCAAGCAACCATTGGAAAATTTAGCAGTACAAGCAGTTCTTAATATAATATATATTTGCTTCCTTTGATTAATGGTTCGCCGTAGAAATCAGTAGGTCACGGCTAACACTTTTCTAATAAAGCTTCCTACTTTTTTTTCTTTGCTATCTTTATCAATATAATCATTATTTTTTGGTGAAAAAGGCGTTCAAAAGCTTCGATAACTGATAGAAAACTACAAAAAGAGAAAGCTAAGAAAAAACATAAAACTTTATAAGCAAATTATAATAGAATTAGAACATAAAACTTTATATTTCTCTAAACCAATCACAGTCAAGAAGTGCAGAAGGCCAAAGGAATTGGATTCTAGAGAACTTACAAATTAAATGTTGTTGCAGAATGGAAGATCTTTCTGCGGAAGATAAACTGTCTGTGACACCCTTTATATAAAAAGTTTAACATATATCGGTAGAAATTAAGGACTCATTTGGCGGACAAAAAATTAAGTATAAAAAGAAAAAGAAAAAATTATTAAAAAATATTCATAATATCTTTATTTTTAATGATTAAATAATAATTATTATAAAGTATTAAATAATGATTGAGTAATAATTATATGGATAAAATTAAAATTTTATCAAACTTTTTATTATCTTTTTTTTTTCCTCCCCTTTTTTGGTAAAGCAAACGGGCTGTAAGAGTGTCTCTGATTCCTTCCTAGGGTATACTTTATATATATATATATATATATATATATATAGGGAAGAGAACAGAACTCTTCTTCTGCCTTTGATATTTTCTCACTGATTCTGATGAGATTTGTTTTCTTTAATATGTATTATCTCAGTTAATTGCTGAACAAGTTTCTCACTTTGCGCTTTTTCCATTGGTGTCTTAAGAGGAAAGTACACCACCAAAATGGAAGTTAATTCTTCATTCTTCTGATGGAAATTAGAGGCCATCTTCTATGGTTCAAACATGTCCCCCATATACACGGTTATTATATGAATTTCCTTTTCAGAGATAATAACAATAATTATTAAAAAAATTACCAATAATTGATATTTAGATTTTGATGAATTGAGTAAATAGATATTCTCCAATCTTAACGGTAGAAATTAATCAGCGCTATGAAACTTCACAAATTATTAACTTGAAAACAAAAAATAAAGAAAAAGATATATCAGTCATTGATATATATATATATATATTCTGTAGCATGCTGGTGCTAGCAGAGGATAAAAAAATTTTTTTTGAGGTGGATATGCATGAAAAGTGAAACCCTTTTATGTGATAACTTATAGTTTTATACGGAGCTTCAAAATCTTAAAGATTCAATCATTTTAATGAATTTGATAACGCTTCTTATCAGTCAAAAACTTAATGAATCTACAGCTTTTTAATAAAGTAACTGTACACTATGTGACAATATTGGAAAAAAAAATAATCAAAGTATATATTGACTGCACATATCAAATAAATCCTCAATTATACCTTATTCAAGCAACCTTTGGAAAATTTAGCAGTAAAAGCAGTGCTTAATATAATATATATTTGCTTCCTTTGATTAATGGTTCGCCGTAAAAATCACCAGGTCATGGCTAACTCTTTATTCTAATAAAGCTTCCTACATTTTGGTCTTTGCTATCTTTATCAATATAACCATTAATTTTTGGTTAAAAAGGCATTCCAAAAGCTTCATAACTGATTAAAGACTGCAAAAAGAGAAAACTAAGAAAAAAGTATGAAACTTTATAAGCAAATTATAATAGAATTAGAACATAAAGTTTTATATTTCTCTAAACCAATCACAGACAAGAAGTGCACAAGACCAAAGTAATTGGATGCCAGAGAACTTACAAATTAAATGTTGTTGCAGAATAGATCTTTCTGTGGAAGATGAACTGTCTGTGACACTCTTTATATAAAAAGTCTCACGCTGGTAGGAGTTAAGCGTCTCTAATTCCTTCCTAGGGTATGCTTCATATATATATATATATATATATATATATATACAGGGAAGAGAACAGAACTCTTCTCTACATTTGATATTTTCTTACTAACACTGATGAGATTTGTTTCCTTTAATATGTATTTTCTCAGCTAATTGCTTAACAAGTATCTCACTTTGCGCTTTTTCCATTGGTGTCTTTCGAGGAAAGTACACCACCAAAATGGAAGTTAATTTCTCATTCTTCTGATGGAAATTGTAGGTCATCTTCTAAGGTTCAAACACGTCTCCCATATACTCGGTTATTATATGAATTTCCTTTTCAGATATAATAACAATAATAATTAATAATTCTTACCAATAATTGATATTTAGATTTTGATGAGCTAAGTAAATAAATATTCTCCAATCTTAACTGTAGAAATTAATCAGCGCTATGAAACTTCACAAATTATTAACCTGAAAAAAAAAAGATATATCAGTCATTGATATATTATGTACTATGCTGGTGCTAGTTTATAGAAAGTATTTATACGAGGGAAATTATATAGGGACAATCCCAGAGAACGGGGTGGGTATTGACTATGAATTCTCGTATATTATGGTCAATATGCTTTCCGTTTGTATATATTCATTAGCATCTATAGGGAAATTCTTTGACTGTTAAGATCTGATCTCATGCCATAAACGATGTCGTTTGGTTTGGTATGTTTATGATTTATCAAGAAAAGTGCTTTCATGGGCTGCATTGAAACTAGAGGTAATTTGCGTTTATTTTTATCACTACAGGGCCATAGAAATTGTAAATGAGATTTGGGGAAGCTAAATGGGAACTGAAATCTATATCCCTTTGATTGCAATTCACAATTTTTGGAGGCTGATAAGGCCATTCAATCAATTAATTAATTTTGGAACTGATACCAAACACTAGTCACTTATAACTAATTTTTTATTGCATTTATTTTATTTTATTTTATTTTATTTTTTTCTTACCATTACCAAGATCGTTACATATACATACTCATGCTTAGATTTTTTTTTCCATTCAAAAAGAAATTTGTGAGAAAAAGAAAGAAAGATAGGGATAAATAAACATTATTGGACCTTATTTTTATATCTCTTTTTCTCCTTAAAGATATTTTTTTAAACAGGACCTACTAGGTACATATCTAAGTATAGGTCAACTTGGATCACTTACTTTTCTCTCAAAGATGAGTAGGTGTTTTTTTAAATTTATATAATTTAAATTTGATATTTTATTTTATTTTTTAATTTAAATTATTATTTTTTTAAAATTAACAATTAAAAAAATTATTTTTATTTTATATCTTGTATCCTTTTAAATAAAAAAATTAAAATATAAAAATTAAAAACATCAAATTTAAACTATTCAAATTTGATTTAAACGGCCTATATCAAAATGAGTAAGAAAAAAAATGAGTGAGGGATCTAATTTACTCATAAGCAGGGTTAAATAAGATTTCAGCCATGGCCTAAAGATTTTTTAGGTGATAAATTTAGGTTCAGTTCTAACTTAAGTTAAGCTTA
Organism: Erythrophleum ivorense; assembly: GCA_026724425.1. Lineage (NCBI taxonomy): Eukaryota > Viridiplantae > Streptophyta > Magnoliopsida > Fabales > Fabaceae > Erythrophleum > Erythrophleum ivorense. The sequence continues at coordinate 45,790,145 of JAIUCV010000005.1, forward strand.
TTACTAAAATTAGATAAACACAAGCTCAAGAGTAAGTATAATCTTGAATCGTTTTACTTTTCTAAATACGTTTGCTCAATATAAGATTTTTTTTTTTAGTTTTATCTTTTTATCAAAAAGAGAAAGGCTTTTATAGATTTGTCAAATTCATATAAAAATGAGTTGAAAATCAATTTATAGTCACATATCGCTTTTATTAATAAAGATATTTCTGTCTTAGTAATTTTAGATATAATCAAATTGAATTTATAGAGTAAGAAAGAATAAAGGATATAAAATAAAACTAATAATAAATAATGAATAGAATATAATTTTATAAAAGGAATAACTTGGTATATTATACCTGATTAATAACACTTCAAGAATAATATTAATTTTTAACAGAAGATTCCAACAGTTGAAAATCGTGTTTTTTTGAAGAAATATTTATATTGGACAATCTATTTACTATTTTTGTAATAGTTAATTTGTTTCAACATATGTCTCTGCCGTTATTTACTGCCCTCTACCACTTTCTACATTCAAATTATGTCATGTCATGTTAATAAATTAAATTTTTATTTAATATAAATGTAATATTACTAAAAATTTGAATAATAAAAAGAATTAAAAAATAAAGTTAGTAATAATTATTAATAATTAAGTTTATTACTTATTTTAGTTAATATAAATAATAAATAAAAATAAAAATTTAAATTATAAATTTTTGAAATTTAAAAATAATGTGTATCAATTAAATTATTAAAACATTTTTTATTATATCTTTTTAATAATTTTTATTTTGTGCATATACATACATATATATATATTAATAATAAATATTTATCACAAAAATTAATAATTTATTTGATATATATATATATTATGCACATTTTATTAATAATTTACATGTCCAACCACATGTATGTAGGAAAACTTTTTTATAGGAAATATACAATTTAAATAAAAACTATATATAATTATTTAAATAAAAAATATATTTAATATAATTCTATAAAGTACAAATAATAAATTTAAACTAAATAAAAATTTAAAAAAACATTAATATGAGATAATTTAACAAAATTAGAATTAATATTTAGTAATTAACAATTTCAAATAATTAATATTAATAATGAATATATATGTATGTAAATAATTAAATTACTTTTCATTTAATAATTTATCTTTATTTTCATTTTCATCTTCATCTTACATGTCTATTTAAAGATCCACCTCTAAAAAAAGTTTCATATTCAATAAAATTGAATTAGACGAGGAACATATATAAGTAAAAAAGACCCATAAACCAAATACTTTAAGATTTTAAGTTAAGAGGTAGTATCAAATCTATTTATATAGCTCTTTTAAAAAGCTTAACAAAGAAAACCTAATAAATTTCTTTGATATTTGAGGCTCTCCAAAGTTTTAGTGTAAAAGTGAACTTAACTTTTGATAAAAAAATTTAGAGTTGTAAAAATTAACTATTGGAGAGTGGCTAAACTAAAAGTTTACTTTTAAATTGAAGCAAATAAGAGCTATCAATAAATTTGAGACATCGGACTCATGTTTAAAACCAAACAAAGATTGTTAAAACTCAACGAACCTATACCTTACTATCAAAACTTAGTGTCTATATGATTATGTTTAACCACTTAGCCCTAAGCTCAAAATGAGCACAATTTTATTAGGCCTTCTTTTTGAACTTTTAAAAAAAAATTATATAAGTAGATTTGATACTATCTCTTAATCTAAAATTTTAAAACATTAAGTCTATGAGTTTTTCTATTTATATATATATATATATATATATACACTCTTACTTTATTTAATATGAGACTTTTTTAGATGTGGATTTTTAGATAAATATCAAAGATGAAGATAATGATGAAAATGAAAATAGATATGTCCAACCATATTTCTATTCATTGTTTCTAATTTTTTTTAAAAAACATTTAATTTCATTTTTCAAAATAAATAAATAAAAATTAATTACATTATATTTTTTTAATTTTGATTTTGAAAAACTTTTAATTGTTATTTATATCAATTAATTATGTATAATTTATTTATATTTCATTATTATCATTTTATTCATATTTAATATATGTTATATAAATTGATTCAATTAAAATAAATAATAATTGAAATATTTAAAAATAAAAATTAAAAAATAAAGCTGAAATTTACTTTTAAAAAATTTTTGGAAATGATTAATAAAAATATAATTGGACATGTCCAACCATATTTTTGTAGGAAAAACAATTATCTATAGAAATATATAATTTATAATTTAAATAAAAATTATATATCATATATAATTTTATGAGGTAAACATGTTAAATTTAAGAAAAATAAAAATTAAAAAAGCTCTAATACGAGATGATTTAATAAAATTAAAATTAATACTTAATACTTAGTAATTTTTAATAATTATTATAAATAATAAATCATAATTATAAGTTATCATAATTAGTAGCTTGTAATAATTAATAGAAAATTTTAATATTATTTATATTTATTTATTAAAATATAAAAATTAATTTATTAAAAAACTATTTAATATCTAGTAATAAATATGAATAATATAAATTATAATAAATTATAATATTTATTAAATAAATATTTGGAATATATTATTTCTAATTTATACTATTTTAATTATTAATTAATTAATTTAAATTAAATTTTCTATAATTTTTATCAATTTTTTAAATAATAATAATAATAATAATATATTGTTATATATGAAATGATTTGTTAAATCAAATATTTTACTGTTTCTATTTTTGAGTGATAAAAAATTTGTCACGATTTTTTTAATAGAAACATAGTTATTGGCTAGTCAGCAAATTTTTGTCAGTTTTGTTTAATTTTTTTATTTCTTTTTATTATATAATATTATTTTTTGACAAAACTTTTGGTTTTTGACTAAAATTTTGTCACAAAATAATGTAAGAGTTAAAATAAAAAAGAAATTTAGCATACATTGTTGTATTGTGAATTTGGATCCTCTAAAGTTCTTTATTGTAAAATTCTTATAGAGTTTAGAGAGAGAGAAAAAAAAGCGGGAGTGAGAGAAAAAAGAAAAAATGAGTCCCATATACACTTTTATTTTTTTATGTTACTTTCTCTACAAATTCTACAAAAATTTTACAATAAAAAACTTTAAAGAACTTTTACATATTGGTTGATCCGAATCATGTTTAACCTAATTTGTACCTAACATTTATATAAACCTAATTTAAAAATGATCAGCATAAAAGCTATGATATGCATGTTATCTTTAATCCGACATTTTCATATATGAGACTAAAGATGCCTACAAGGAATTACTATTTTAGAGGAGGGTACTGAAAGAAAACCATTTTTTGAGCCCTTTGCAGTGGAAATTTTATTTTTTCAAATGCAAAAGCACAAAAACTGTTGTAGCCATATGCAATGCTTTCTGTTAATTTGACGACACTATTACCAAATTATATAGGTATGTTAAAAAATTACAGAACTCGATGATATAGCCACCATCCCCAAACAATATATAAAACAAAAGTGTGCCATTTTTTACACATATTTTCGGAACTTGGTGACAATATCACCGAGTTCCGAAAAAATATTGTATATGGAGCAAATATTTTTTATATTATTGCATTTAAATCATCAATATTTTTTCCTGTTGCATTTTAGTATAAGAAGGGAATGAAAACTTATCATCTCCCTTCCTTTTTGTTATGTCCTTAAATTTACTTTTGATTCATTTTATCAAAGGATTTTTTTATTTTTGTTATTAAGATTTTTAATAAAATTATAATATGTTAAAAACATTTAAAAATTTAATCATACGATACTAAGTTACAATAAAAATCATATATTTATTTGCAAAAAACATTTATGTTATATTTTTATTAAATAATGTAATAATAAAAATATGAAAATTATACTTAATTTCTTTTCCTTTATCAAGAAATATAAACAACTATAATATCAGTCCATTACTTCATCTCATTTTTAATTTATTTCCCTTTAAAGCTATCTCTTTTCGAGTTTTCTAGAGTTGCAAACGTATGAAAATAAAATAAATGAATTCTGTAGATAATCAAACCAAAAATTTTGTTTCTCACTCTCCTTCATTTTTTACCACTGTATTCCTGCTTAATGGGATACTATACTACACGAAGAATATACTTATAAGAGGTGAATTAGTGCTTTTGTAGAAATTTCAAAGATTATGCATAATTAAAACAATTGGGATACTAATATAAGAATGTATGCAAAATAACTACAGGAAAATGAGATGCAGTCACAAATCTTTTAGATAGAAAAATATTTTATCGATAAGATTTTGTAAAAAAAACTAAGCAATTAAAAATTTAATGAGATTTAAAAAAATTTTGTTGGTAAGATTTTCAAACAGGCTGCAAAAACAAAAAATAAAAATGAATAAAGGAAAAAATATTTTGATTTGGTCCTTTTGACCTACTTTAGTTTCCTTGCAAATTTTAAGGAATTTTTCACTATTCGATCAAACTTATACATCAATGATTACAATTAGGTTTTTAAACTTATTTACAATTTTTTTAAATGGTTTCTCAACTCACTCATAAATTGACTTTTTTTTTCACAAAAAGATTATAAGGTTTGATAAACTCTTATTAATCAAATGATTACAAATAATAACTCTCAAATAATCAAATAGACCAATTATTAAGGAAAGAGAAAACTTGGAATAATAAGAGCAAGAAGAATTACCACAAAGCTCAAATTAGAAGGCTTTGTATTCACTAGTTATTGTATGATCTGTTCTCCACTTCTTCTCTTTATATATTTCTTCAAGCTTCTAGTTGTTGTGACTCTTTCAAATTTGCTTTCATAGTAGTAGGGCCATCATGGAGGTTAAACACCTAAGGAACGGTGTGGGTGTTCTCCATTTCGGCTAGCATTAGACCATTTCCATCTTTCTTTCATGGTTTGAGAATTTTGAAGCATGTCGAGCAAAGAGGGAGATGTTGATTTTGTACTCAAGTTGCCTCTTCTCCGACCATGCTAATTAATGCATTAAAAAAAAAGATACCATGCTTCCCCAAATCATACCGTTTTGCAACTTTTTAAAAACGGTCCACCTTTGGCATAGCAAAAAAGATAAAATATATTATTTGACTTATGTTCATTTAAAATAAGAAAATCTTTAGGTCAAAATACGATACTTAAAAATTGAACAAAATAATTAGGTTTTTATGAAAAATTTTAAAATCTGGTATCATTAGATTTAAAGAGGGTCAAGAAATCATTGGCTAACACTATATTCAGCTCGCATCCCTAATAAAATCAACGTTTCAATTTTAAATCTTTCAAAGCCTAGACAAAATTTGTACCTCTGGAGTCTAGAAATTTTAGTTTATCTATTCCATCAATATCGAATGTTATTGCATTTCCTTTGCATTTTTTTTGGTATCGTTTGAAGAGAAGACATCAATTTATTCTAATTTTTTCCAACTGCTAAACACTCCATGTTCAAAATTTTAAATTTAACAAATGTTAAAGTTTAGGTGTAAGTGGAGGTAGAAAGTATTATGTCAAAAGGAAATTGATTGAAGTAAAGACCATATAAGTAAATTGTCCGATAGATGTAGTATCTTAAAAAATAAAAAAGGATGAAACTCACAAGTGGGGCCATACAGTTTGTCATCTTCTCCTTTCTTTCCCTCTAAAAATTGACAAGAAATTGGGCGGCAAGTTGTCGCAAACCCAATTGGAAATATCCTTCCTGGGCCGTAGGCTCTAAAACAAATGACTTTTATACATACATATAAGCTAAGGGAAGTGCATGGCAGCTCATTCCTATGTAAATTATTTTAGTATTAACGTATTCGCAATGCATCTCAATCACAATCTGAACCTTTTCTTCAAACGTCTATTTTGGGTTCAATAATATTTGAAAATCAGACAGATTTTGCAGCTACCAAACCGTGTCTCTTCATAACTTCTAAAGTGCGATATTCATGTTATGACAATGATAGTGACTTCGGTAAGACCCTTTCTTCACGCTGCTATGAAATGAATGGTTGCCGCTGATTGGCCAAACAAAACCTTATCCTTGTGGGATGGGTGTGAGCATCCAGTAGAATTTGTTAGCATCAACTTTAGAGAGATAAACGTGGGAAGATCTTCACAACAAGGGGACAGAAAATTTGAGAAGACTTTTTTACCTTGTTCAGTGAAAACCCAAGTTCCCTCACGGCTAGGAAATTTGGGATCACCACAAAGATGTCCACGGATTCTGTGTCTGACTAGCAGAGCGGGTCCTTCTAGCTGTCTCAAAACGTATTCTTATGCCTTCGTCCCATTCTCTTGCCATGTGCTTTTTTGGACCATCATCTTTATCTCTCTTTACCATTTTGATATTCCCTGTGGAATTTGCTGAAAATGCACAGCTTTTGATTGATGTCTTTGCACAAAGCATGAGACACTACAAAACCTATATAGGCTTTTCCATTTCATTCACAATACCGACTGTTATGGCTATACTCCCTTTGATTTTTATGAATACTGGTCCTTCATTCATCTTCAAGAATTTCCCTATAGAAGGGTTTATTGATTTGGAAGAGAAAAAAAAATCTGTCCACATATTATATTTCTATTAAAGAATACCATAGTAAACATCTAAGGAATTGCATGCAAGTCATACTTTGAAAAAAATGAGATTGTTCATTCAGACAGTGGTTTTCTTCTCTTCTGCTATGGCATCCTTCATGGCTCAACATCTTACTTAGACGCATACACAAGGGTCATAGTTTTTGCTCTCATTCAGCATAATACTAAAAACCCAAGAATTGTTCTATTTCTATTTATTGATCAATATATGACTAACTTGAATAATTTTCCATCTGAAAAACTGGAACGTATAAGAATATGGCAAGTTGAATTCTGAAATGCATTCTTATGATCAGATGACTCACAACAGTTAGATAAAGATCATAATTATAAGCATCTATGTTTTGATTTCATCATTTTGGTCACTCCATCTATAGAGAAATTGAGATAAGGAAACATAAAGCTGAACGCAATAAAACTTATTTGATGAAACTAGATTGATAGGCAGCGAAGCAATAAGCATCTAATGCAACTTCTTACTTCATTTTTATGAATATATATATCAAATGTATCAGATTCAATCTTCCGATTTCTTTTATACTAACTCTGTTTCTGCATTACCAAGTTTTGCATAAATATTGATAATATGATTGCCTGTCAATTTAAGAGAGAGTGAAAAATTATTATCTGAAAAGATATCAATTAGACACTTAGAAGAAAAAAAAATATCTTCGGTAGTAGAACATGCTGGAGAAGATTTTTGTCCTCATAATTCAGAACGAATAGAGGCTTCCTGTTGTTGGTGGGGACAACTTTCAAAGTTGACATTCACGTGCCTCCCAGCTCAAAATCTGTCGTTTCCATGGATGCATAACAAAAATCTTGCCCATCACAGTCACTCAATAGTAATGGTTAAAAACAAAAAAATTCACATGCCCTCCCTTCTTATATATGAGATCAACGAAACCCCATATCAGATACACCCTAAGAAAAAAATTTCAGCATAAGTGAAGATGATTCTCCCCCTAATCTTCATCTTTTGCCTTCTCTCCTCCTCCTCCCAAGCTTCTGTGCTAGATTTTTGTGTTGCAGATTATGCAGCTCCTAACGGCCCTTCAGGATATTCTTGCAAGAAGCCTTCAGAGGTCACTGTGGATGATTTTATATTCTCTGGCCTAGGCATTGCTGGTAACACCTCAAACATCATAAAAGCTGCAGTGACACCGGCATTCGATGCTCAATTTCCCGGTCTCAATGGCCTGGGAATTTCCTTGGCTCGTTTGGACTTAGACAAGGGTGGAGTTATACCAATTCACACACATCCGGGAGCTTCAGAAGCACTTTTTGTTGTACAAGGGACAATCTGTGCCGGCTTCATTTCATCTGATAACACTGTCTACCTTAAAAATCTCAAGAAGGGGGACAGTATGGTGTTTCCACAAGGTTTGCTTCACTTCCAAATCAATGCTGGTGGCTCTTCGGCCCTGGCTATTGTGAGCTTCAGTAGTGCGAATCCTGGCCTCCAAATCCTTGATTATGCGTTGTTCAAGAGTGATTTGCCCACTCCATTGATAACAATAATCACTTTCCTCGAAGCTGCTCAGGTGAAGAAGCTTAAGGGTGTTCTTGGAGGAAAAAATTAGAAGTAATGGGAGACTATTATCCTTGTAAGAGACCGGTCTCAAGAGTGTCTCTTTTGTTGGATTCATTTCGCACCTTGTAAGCATTGGATTCTTCTTGAGCAGTGTCGGTAGGTTAAGTAATAAGAAAGGCAGTCTGATGTGGTTCTTGTGTTTTGTTCCTAGTAGTCAAGTATCTGTAAAAGTATTGTCCTTGTAGGAGACAGGTCTCAAGAGTGTCTCTGCTGTTAGATTCATTTCTCACCGTGGTTTTCATTTTAGATTAATCAACCTTGTAAGCATAAGATTCTTCTTCATGAGCTTTGTTGGTAGGCTGAGTAATAAAACATGTAGTCTAATGTGGTTCTTGTTGGATTGTTTCTAGTAGTCAAGTATCTGTAAAAGTCAGGTGACCTCCTTACTTCACAAAATTGTGCTGGAAAATGAATAAAATGTATGGTCTTTATCTTAATGCATTTGAAGCGGGACATTATCTACTCTATCTTTAACTCAAAGACGTTGTAAATCAATGAAATGTCGATGTTATGAGACTCTGATTTCTCAACTTTATGGATAAATTTTATGTACCAAAATCAGTAAATTCGAATATGAAGAAATTAATTAAGGATCATCCCACCCTGCCTCAAACAGAAGTCTTCATATCATATATTATTGCCTCATAGATCACACTGCATGAACTAATTATTATAGGATTTAAGATAAGATCTTGAGTTTCAAATTTATGGTTTAAAGGGCGCATCTGGGCATTCTTGTTGGTCAGATATGACCATCATCCTAAACCTATGACAAATTCTTCGAGGCAACGAATAAAAAGACATATATCTAATAACATTAATTATCTGCGTCATGCATTTTCTCAGAATTACCTTTTATCAGTAAGAGAATGCCGTACCTTTTTATGACTAATGAAAAGCCATTAGAAGGAATAGATGGCAGAATTTAGGACAGATAACTTCGCACCATCTTATCATTATAAAAATTTCTTTAGATTCATAAAGGATGCAGAAACTAACACAAGGAGCCAGAACGGAATATTTTATTATGAGATACAAGTTGAGACAATTATCCAGGTTAATAGTGAAAGTGATTTATTTAAATAAGTAGTACCTTATTTGAAATCATTCGCAAGATATATTATCAGATATAAATTGGTATCTCCAACTTACAGCTCATTAAGGAATTTCTTTTTCTTCCTGTGAACTTTAAATAGGTAGGTCGTTTATAGCTTATAAAATATATATATATATATATATATTATTTATGGTTAGTTTGGGTTAAGTGGTGTTCTCATGTTAATGTCCTCTGTTCAGTGATGTTATGTCCTTGTTAATAACATTACTATCAGGTTTAATTATTTCTTAGAGTTTTATTCGGTTTTATATTTAGTCTCTATAATTTAAAAAAAGAAATTTAAATTCAGTCACAATCATTACACTTTCATTTGAGAACCTTGAAAAAAACTTGGCCAATAATGTGTTACTTGGACATTTTAACTATGTAGAATTCATATCAACTTAATCCAATTACTGGCATTACAATTGTTGGCTTCATTAGGCCAGCGTCTTTTTTGGGTTTAACAATCCTGCTTGTGGTGCCTATAATGGATCTAGTTTATCATGCAAGATGTAACTCTGAAAAACTATAAGAACATAAAGTTACATCTCTTTTGTAAGTCCAAAAACAATTTAAGAAGGAGGGTTGAATCGGATTCTTTAAAAATAACTATATTTTCAAAAACTTTTTTCCTATAAAAAACTTCAGATTCCTTCTTTTTTCAAATTTGATTTTAAATGAAACTTTTCAATAAAATCAAGTTTCTAAAAGATAACTTTCTTGCTCAAGTAATTTGAAAACACTAGAAACAATTTTTTCTTAGATTCCTACTAATTTAAAATACGCTTTAAACAAAAAATAAAAGAGTAGGGATTAAAAGATTCCCATAGCCAAAAGATCAATAGGGTCTTCTGTTTACTCCCTAAACATATAATATATAACAAAATAATTTCATTAATATGGATAATCACCAACTATTACAAAGCAACACTAATAGAGATAAGCTTAAGCAATCTAAATGACTTAACTCTGTAGCTTTTACAAACTAAAATACCAGAGGTAACCCCACCAACAAAGACTTAATAAGCTTGCTTTTTCCTCCATGCTCCTTGAAAACTTAAGCAAAGCAAAGTATATAAAATCTCTCATAATTGGACATTAAGCTTATTTAAGACCTAACCTGACTTTATGATTAGGCTAATTTTTTATGTTTGAAACCTGACCTAACTTAGTTTAGCCTATTTATGACCGAGTTAAACTAGGTTTGGTTGGGTTACTTTGGTCTTTTTTTTTTCTTAATATAAATATTTATATACGTGAGTCATCTTCTTTTAAAATAAAATTTTAATGATTGGCATAGAACTTGTGATATGACAAATTTTAAAACTAGTAGGCCTCTTCTTCTGGGTCGAAAAAACAGATGGGCAGTGGTGTTAATGTCCCAATAGAGGATTCTTGGGTTTCATTCTCAGTGTCTTTTTCTCGGTAAGATTATCTGCATTTTAAAGCAAACCCAAGAGGGGCAAAACACGTAAATTTGGGTACCCAACTGATACATTCATAGAATGTTCTCGTGTGTGGTAATTACACGTAAACCTATGAAGGGTTCTAGGGTTTCATTCTTCAAAGACAAGGAAAATGAGAAACTTTTGCCGCATCCTTGAATTTCCTTCACAGTCATGCAACCACCATGGTGAAGCAAAAGTCAAACGTATTCATTTCGCCGGTTTTTTGAGCCAAATGCTGTTTTAAATTTAAAATATATTGTCAAATCTCTTTCGGGTTAAAAAAAATTACTTCCAAATACGGTAAATGCATAGGATATCCATTTTCATGAGTTTAAATTTTGAAAAAGTTAATTATTTAATTTTACATTTTACATCAATTTTTTATTTAATCTTTATAATTTATTTGTTAAATAAATCCTTGTAATTATAAACTGTTATAAAGTAATCTTTATATATTATCAATATTAATCACATACTCTTTATAAGTGCTAGCTAGCCTAACATTGTCAGAAAATGTGCGAGTTGCTGACGGGGTGATATATCTACTGTACTCGGCCACCAAACAAAAATGCACAATCCCGTGTGAATCTTATTTGAATCATTAGATTTGAAATAGGCAGTTTAGATTTTATAAATTTTAATTTTTTAATTTTATAAAATATAAAATAAAAATAATTTTATAATTGATAATTATAAAAAATAATATTTTATATAAAAATTTATAAAATTTTGAACTCTCCAAATTAAATTTAAAAGAGCTATATTCTCGGATTCCAAAGAAATGTATAACGCAAGGGGCTTGGGAGAATGCGCAAAACGCAGAATGCATGGGAGAAAACACAAGGTTAGGGCTTCATCTTCTCTGCATCATCTCTTCCTGGGCTTCCCCTTCTTCTCTTTGATTGTTGTGGATTGTAAATTTGAGTTGTCTTGGATTGTACCAAGTGACTATGGCCGTACTGCTAGAATGCTTAAATGAATTGTCATTATGGATCTTATGCTTAAGTCACTGTGCATATGCAGACAAAGAGGGATAATGACTAATCTACAGGAAGCAAAATAAAAGAGAAAGCACAATTTTCTCAAAATATTCGATTTCAATTCAATCTATAATTAAGGGGGTAAGTATAGTAATTTATTTGAATAAAACTCTGTTTATAAGCAACTAAAATAAATATCTTAATCCTACTAAAATATTGCAATGGGATAATGATTAATCTACAATTAAATACGGTACTGCTATTGGTTTAACGTTGTTGGTACTGCTACTGGTTTAAATAAGCACTACTGGTCCTGCGTCAAAAAGAAGGTACGTAATATTGGTTCAGTTTTGAGTTTTGTAGCACCACCATAAAAAAATTGTAGCACTTATTAGATATAAAAACACGCAGTGAGGAATTAAAGTAAGGAACTGCAATTATCAGATATAAAGGACGATACTGATGTCAAAAAGACTTAAAAAATAATTAAATGGATCTCTCGAAGCCCTAGCCTCTGAATGTAGATGCGTCAAGAGGATGTAAAAACATAGATGCATCCCACTCTGCTCGTCCAGCTCTCCGCATTTTAACTCTGAAGCTCTGCGTTTTTTGACCCAGATACATGAGTAGTAATATCTTATTTTTCATACACATGATATCAAACTTTAATTTCCCAAATACATTAACTCTTTTTTTTTTTTAAATATGGGTCACGTCTCAGCATGAGGCGTGACCCTTAATTTTTTTTTTTAAATTTTTGTATGAGGCGTGACCCTTTTTTTTTTAAAAAAGAGTTTTTTCGTTCACATCTATATTTATTTTTAAAAATATTAAATAATTTAAAGATAAATTTTAAATTTTTTAAAACATAATAATTAAGATTGATGTTAAAAATATATGAAATAAATAATATAAAAATAATAACTATTACATAAAATATATATAATATATTTTTTATGTAACTATAAGGTATTTTTTTAAAAAATTGTTAGAAGTGTTAAATCACGCAAATATTAATAAGAAAAAAATTATTTGATAACAAAATCATAAAATTAAACAAAAATATTGATAAGAGGTAAAAAAATTAATTGTCATCAGAATTATAAAATAAAAGTTAATTGAAAAAGAAATTTTTTTAAAATTATATAATTAAGTAAGATTATTAAAAATGTAAATGAGAAATTAATGAGAATTAACTGCTGAACTCAATAATAAAATAAAATAGTTACAATATGTTATCATTGTCTAAAAAATAAAATTACGAGTATAAAAAAAAATAGAACATTCAGAAGAAATGGCTCCCAGTGCCATATCTAGTCCGTGGTCTTAATCGTCGACCACGTCGTGGAGAAGGATGCTGTTCTTCTTCTGTCTCTTGAACCCCGGACTCTTGCTCAGCTTCGCCTTCTTCATTATTGCCATCATTTTCATCTGCTTCGTTAAGATTCAATTGAGGTGACTGGATTGAAGGAATAGGCTGATCTGGTGTGATGTATCCCGTCTGTTGTGATCTAACAGATGACCCAGAATCAAATCTAAAAGCAGACATTGTTTGATTTGAGAATAGGGGTGTAAAAGGGACGGAACCGCTTGGCATGTAAAATGAAGAACTGACATCCCTGAAATCAGGAAAATACACTGGTGGCGCGGAAGAAGATGGACCTGCTGTATCATGGTGTACTTACGATTGTGTTGTTGGAAAAGATGGTTTAGCAACACTAGGAGGGTTTTGCATCTCTGCTGAGGTATAAAAAGAAGGACTAGGCATCGCAGATGTAGTACCAACATCAAAAGTAGTATCACGATAAGGCCGATCATCCATTATTGGTTCTCTAGTAGACATAAATCCATGCGCTCTCTTTGCCGTGCGAGTAAGAGGAAGTTGTGGTCTAGGCAACTGAGGTGCAGGAGGAGCAGCCTGAGAAATTGTTATATCTCGATGCTCGCCAAGTGCATCGAGGATGCTAGTACAATCAGTAACAACTCTGCGACCTAACAGTGAATGGTCGTCCATAGCAAGTACTCGCAAACGATCAGCTACATCGGCCTATAAATAAAAAGTCATATTAATTTGAGATTAAAAAAAACTTTATAAGATAATTGTGCTAGACTTTGAAACTTACCACAAAACCCTGGGCACCACTGATAGGATGGATCCATCGCCGGGTAACCCTCCAATACCATTTCATATATTCTGAAGATCGATCTAGGGGTTCTAATGATATCGGTGTAAGTGACAAAGTATTTTGTCAATTCCACCAAGCTTGCACAAAATTCTCGTGTTCTTTATGCCAATCCAAATGAGTTTTGCCTTTGAGCGTCAGTGTATGAACCTCCTCTAAATTATACGGAGTACAAGGTATGGGCTGCATCCGTCCAAACTGTCGAAGAACACGATTTGCATGATGCCACTCCACAATATGAAAAGAAATAAGTGGCACAGATGCTAGCCAAATATCCGAAGAAACCAGACAATAATCAGGTATCAATTGACGTATATCATCTGCATCGTATGGACGCCATATAATCTGCAAATAACGAAATAACAAGTTGTAAGAGTATACTAGTATTAAGGTAATCATGCAACAAACTCAAATATAGTGTTTTAGACCTCGTCAGCTCTCATCTGATCTAGCAATACTCTGTAATGTCGTACTGCTAATCTTCTTGGACGAGGATGTTGACCCACACGCCTCCACCTGTGAGACGTAAAAAGAAATCATTGTTAGCTCTGAATTATATAAGCAACATAAATCACACAGTAAGCATTCAACTCAAATTATTATTCAAACCTATAAGCAAGTGGAGGGAGCACATCATATACATCAAGCTGAAAATCTGGAGGTGGGGGCCTCTCGGGGGCTAGCATAGGGAATCGATCCCAAGCCCATAGGTGAAGTAATGTCAAACAACCACCGATATTAACCTCCTTGTAATTAGTGGCATTGCATAACTCTCTATAGAGGTATGCTAGCACTGCGGAGCCCCAACTACACTGACCTGCTACTTGGAGGTTCTGAAGAAATGTCAGGTACATAAGAGGAACGTTATGTCCTAACCTGTCTGGCATAAGAACACCACCTATGAGACGTAAAATGTAGGCACGAGTGAAATGCAATATGTCATTGTCATTTGCATTCTCCGGAAGTGCCTCGAACTGGTTAGCGAGCCAAGTAATGCTAAGTCTTTGACCATCAAACTCCTCCTCCGGTGGTACAACCCCAAGCAGAATCTCACATATACCTCGCCAATCGAATGCCAGTGAACCAGTGATTGGAAGACCCGTCACGGGAAGACCTAATTGCACTGCTACATCCTGGAGTGTAATGGTACACTCACCCTGAGTAGTGTGAAAAGTGTGCGTCTCTGGCCGCCATCGCTCGACGAGCGCTGAAACAAGGGAAGGGTCAAAGTCAAGTGCTGCAAGACGAGACACCTCGTAGAAGCCAGCAGTTATGAGATGTGGCACTATAGCTACTGGAGGAGACTCTAATCGGGGACCATGCGCAACTCGACGTAATCGAAAAATGCGATCTGCCTGTTAGAGGGAAAAATGTAAACCATTATGCATGATCTGACAGTTTTTGTTAAAAAAATTGATTTCTACACATGCAGAATAACGTACTCTACCCAACCACACTGCCTGGGAGATGTGTTTAGTCTGTAAATAGAACAATGACTCGTCCTCTGGACCTGGATGAACAACAAGCCTCGGTTCTGACATAATATTATCGTACAAAATTGTACAACAACATATTTAGTTAGTGCAAAAATTAATTAAGCACACACAACAATGTAATTTTCTATTGCATAAAACAGGTCTGATACAACAATGAACTAAATAGCATATAGAATCATGCCTAGATTAATAGAATAGTGCAAAGCAACATAGTTGATAACAACACAAAAATAAAAATATTGAAATACACTTTAGCTAGTTTATGGTAGCACACTAAATAATACATTAACACACTCTAACAGAACAATGAAACTATGGGTGTGGGGGGCAACGTGATGGACAAGTCGTGCGTTGTTGTGCGATTATGACCCGTCTGTCTACACAACGCATAGCGCGGCAAATCTCTTGGAGCTTTTCGCCAATTCATTTCATTTCGTATTCGACTTGACTTTGGACGACCTTTTTCACGTTTCATTGCAGGATCTGGAATAAGTGTTGGGCCTCGTATCTGGGGCCAATATACTTCGCCACCAATTGGGTGAAATTCAGTCTCATAGGCTTTCAATATGGTCTCCAACCGAAACACTTCATCAATATACTGTACATGGTCAACTCGAATGTGTGCACAGGCTGCTAAGACATGCTAGCAGGAATATTTCAAAGCCTGGAATTCACCACAATCACATGTTCGAGCTACTAAGTTAATTTTACAAGATCGCCCAAATTGTTGATTAGTCGGATTGTATGGCTCCTCCACCTCAAACGTTGACCCTCGTCTATCAAATCCACGGACTGTGCAGGCTGATGCTCTTCGAGTTCTGGTTGCTAACTTTAATCGGATATCCTCAGATATAGTTTTTCCTGCTTCAAGTTGTGCAATTGCCTTTTCAGCTCGCTGGACCCAATACTTGGTTAACCGATATAATGTTGCTCGAACCAACCCAAGCACCGGTAAGAACCGAACTCCTTTAAAAACTGCGTTTATACTTTCTGCTAAATTTGTTGTCATGTGCCCCTAGCGCTTACCATCAACATCGTACGCCCGACACCATTGATCCTTAGGTATTTCATCAATCCAATTAGCAGCGTGCGAGTCAAGTCGACGTATATGAGCTAGCACTTCATCAACTTTATGCTGCTCATATGCATAACCTATAGGTAGATAGATAGTAAAATTAATAGTTCGTAAAAAATTCTAATCATGAAATTAAAAAAATTTGAATAAAGTTAAGTGATAATAGTTTTTACCAATTGTAGTATATAGCTTTTTCAGTCATTGCATTCTAAACTTTTTGTTGATATTGCTAGCCAAATGTCGAAGGCAAAACACATGATGAGCCTGCGGAGGCTGCCACCCAACATTTCGATTGGCCACAGCTGCCAAGATACTAGTGTGACGATCAAAAATCAAACAAAGTCCATCTTTATCTTTGACCACGTGGGTTCGGAGGTTAAATAAGAACCATGCTCATGCCTCATATGTTTCTCCCTCTACTACAGCAAATGCAAGTGGGACAATGTTCCTCTCGCCATCTTGTGTACTTGCGATTAAAATAGTCCCTTTATATTTTCCATAGAGAAAGGTCCCATCTATTTGGACTATAGGCTTCAAGTAGCCGAACGCCTCAATGCACGGCTTAAATGTCCAAAATACCCGATGAAACATGACCGACTCACCATTAGCTACATTCGTCGATACACGTTCTTTATGCATGAAGTCATAGTACAAGCTGGGCATAAAATGTTGAACAGCAACTAGCTACCTGGGTAATAAAGCATAGGATTGCTCTCAATTTCCAAATGCATATGAGATGGCTCAATGTTTTGCCTTCCAGGCCTTCTTATATGTGACATTATACCCAAATATAGAATGGACCCGCTCAATGACCTCTCTGATGGACACACCGGGATTTTCAGTCACCATTGATACAATATATACTGAAATGACATCAGAGTCTAATTTTGGATGATCTTGTGACAGTGATGCTGAAACACATGTATGGGGCCCATTGTATTTTGTTATCTCCCAAAGATTTTCCTTCTTCCGGTAACAAGCTCTGACCTTCTATTTGCAGGACCCCTTTTCATATTGAACACACCGATATTCTTCGTACTTCTTTGAAGAATGGTACACCTTAAAAGTATGATGTGCACACACCGAGTATATCTTCAATGCTCGACGAAAAGATCGCTGATCATTGTATAGCATGCCTACATGTATCTCTTGGTCATCGTTCATGTTTACTGCTGCATCTTCCACCTCAGCATAATCAGGAATCCATGCACCATCTGCATCTATCTGTTCAAGAAATGCGACTGTTGAGTCAGCATAAATGTTAATGGGGGCTGCTGGATCAACGGTGGCACCCATGCAATCGATATCTTTATCATCATCTGTATTACCACCATCGTTGCAATTATAAGGAGTAGCATCATAATCATCCTCCTCCTCGAAATCATCCATTATATCCTTTGTGTCATCTGGATGAGAAATAAGGCCACTAATTGGTGCCTGTGTCGGACTTGGTTGGGCAATGCTACTGACAAGCAAACAAGATGAACTTGGTTGAGTCGTATAGTCCCCTAAACCAACAGGAGAATATTGATTATCTGTGAGGTTGGCATGGCTAGAGGATGAGAGTGGGTCTGCCACGTATTCAACTGTCGCTTGAGTTGTTGTATTCACTTCTATTTCCTTTGACACTGTTTTTGCATATAATTCAACTGAACCAAGTTGTGATGGAAATTTGGCATTTGCTATTCACATTGCTTGGACATTGGCATCCCTCCTTAACTTACACGCTCGGTACTTTGTGGGCCTTAATGACACTGGATGCCTATATACTAATTCAGATACATATTGATCTGAATTTAACTGTAATTGATCTACAACCTCTTGTTTCAACCTCACTAATAAAATGTCACTGTCGACACTTATTACATCAACTGTATCTGCAATAAACGTTACACCTTCTTCGGTTTCGCATATTTGTCCATTTGAGTATAAACATATAATTTCTTTCCCGTTGTTCATTTTGCCCAACTGCGCAATACTGTCACCAATACTCAAAACATTATACAACATTTATAAACAACTGCAATCCTTCATCCAACTGCGTTTATACACTAATTTTTTAAATTTTTAACTCACATATTATGCTATTTATATTTTTTTAATAATTTCTTAGTATTTTTTGTCTAATATTTACATAGCAATTTTATAAAAAAATTTATTCAATATGTTATTTCTTAACTACAATATTTATTTAGTATTTTTTTCTTTAATCATTATATTTTTTTTTACTAATATTTATTATCACATCATACAATAAATAATTTTTTAAAATTTTTCTAGACATCTTTTTTCTTAACATTTTAATTTATTTTTTTAATACACAAACATTAATTATTTCTTTTTTTTGTATCTTTACAAAATTCTTAATTTTACTTATAATGTTACTTCATTTTAATAAAAAAACTTACAGAAACACATGTATACTCAAATCACTAATAACACATTTATTTTTTAAATTTAAAATTCAGACACAATATCAAATAATTTCATTCAGAACTATATTTAAATTACTAACAAAAAATATATTATAAAATCACTATCAAATAATTTCATTTAAAACTATATTTAAATTACTAACAAAATATATTATAAATCACTAACACAAAATCACTAACAAATAATTATATTTTTTTATACGTAAAACATACCAGTTTATTTTTTTTTTCCTTCAGATCCTTCTTGTTGAACAATGTAGCTATTGTGAATATCTAATTTTATCATACTTTACTATAATGTCATCTAATATTAACAATTTATTTAAAGATATTATTTTCATTCTATTATATTTTTTATTTTGTCATTATATTTCTTTTTACTTACATTATAAAAATTTAATCATTATTATATTTTTATAGTATCATACATTTTGTTATTTTTTACGTATTATTCTTTTATAACAATTTTTTATTATTTAATTCTTTTCTAATATATGGTTCACAAAATTTTTCTTGTTATTTCATCTAACAACTTTAAATAATATATTCATAGATTTCAATAACTTTTAACTAATTTATTATTATTTTTTATTATCATTGCATTATTAAATCTTCTTATTTTTATACACTAATTTTTTAAATTTTTGACTCACATATTATGCTATTTATATTTTTTAATAATTTCTTAGTATTTTTTGTCTAATATTTACATAGCAATTTTATAAAAAAATTTATTCAATATGTTATTTCCTAACTACAATATTTATTTAGTATTTTTTTCTTTAATCATTATATATTTTTTACTAATATTTATTATCACATCATACAATAAATAATTTTTTAAAATTTTTTAGACATCTTTTTTCTTAACATTTTAATTTATCTTTTTAATACACAAACATTAATTATTTCTTTTTTTTGTATCTTTACAAAGTTCTTAATTTTATTTATAATGTTATTTCATTTTAATAAAAAAATTTACAACAACACATATATACTCAAATCACTAATAACACATTTATTTTTTAAATTTAAAATTTAGACACAATATCAAATAATTTCATTCAGAACTATATTTAAATTATTAACAAAAATATATTATAAAATCACTATCAAATAATTTCATTCAGAATTATATTTAAATTACTAACAAAATATATTATAAATCACTAACAAAAAATCACTAACAAATAATTATATTTTTTTATATGTAAAACATACCAGTTCACTTCTTTTTCTTCAGATCCTCCTTGTTGAACAATGTAGTTATTGTAATGGAGTGCTAATCTCTTCTTTTTTCTTTTAATAAAAAATCTAAAAGATTTAAACGGTAAATATAAGAAGATAGATAATGTAGATGAAGAAAATATAAATTTAGAAAATGCATATGAAAAAAAGGAACAAGAACACAAAGAATAAGAGGAAGAAGAAGAAGAAGAACCTGGCATGGGAAAAATGGCGAGCTCGTTTTGTGGGGACGAAAGGAGGAAGACAACGACCTAAAAGGAGTGGGGGAAAATCAGAAAAAGATAACGTATTTTATCAACCAATCAAATGCGTCCATGTGGTAATGAAATCAGACAATGCCCTATCAGAAGCTGCCACATCTCCCTTTTTATCCATGTGTCAGGGTCAATTGACCCTGACACATGGCACAAGGGTCACGCCTCATGTTGAGGCGTGACCCAACAAATATATATATTTTTTTTAAAAAAAAGGGGTCACGCCTCATGTTGAGGCGTGACCCTTAAAAAAATTAAAAAAAAAATATAGGTCACGCCTCAGCATGAGGCATGACCCATATTTAAAAAAAAAAAAAAGAGTTAATGTATCCGGAGAATTAAGGTTTGATATCATGTGTACGGAGGATAAGATATTACTGCTCAGGTATCTGGGTCAAAAACCCCCCTTCGCTTTAATCAAATGTAGCTGCAGCCAGATGCCCTGCATGTCATGTCTTGTTGGAATGCTGATAATTATGTGGGTACTTCGTTTGCCATATCAGCCACCCCTTAACTCCGTACTTCTAGGGACCATAATTTTTACGTTAGAGTATAAGGATGTAACAGTTCATAATTATAGGGTTTTGTTTGGAAGAAAAAAAGGTTACAAGATCAAATTGAAAATTGTGTAAATTAGAAGGATTAAATGATTAGTTTTTTCTTAATTTTTTTTAATAAGCTTCTAGAGAAATTGGAATCTACCAAACCGGTTTTGATGGTTTCCTTTCTTTTTTTAAATTAAAGTTGGTTATTGTAAATTGGTGTTGATTGATTAATAAATATAATGATTGATTATTATATGTTAGTTATTATAGTTATGTAATGATGTATTAATAAATTTTATTTAGTTAATTAATGACAATAATAATTAATAATTAAAATGTATTAAATAAATAAAAATAGAATAAGCAAAAAAATGTATGAAGATGCTGTTAAAAAATACTTCATAAAAACTTAAAAAATAATATAATACTATATTTGCAATAAACTGATTTAATATCATTAAATCTATTTTATAATATATTAATTATAGATTAATTTATCTAATCATATATATTAAAAATAATAACTTCTAGTAATACAATAACCTTTTCAGCTTTTACTTCTTGGTCCACAAGTTCTTTATGTTTATTAACAGAATTAATTAGTAAAAAATTTCAATCAACTTTAGAAGAATGAGTTGGAGACATTGACTACTGTGGGATCATAAACTCCTAAATGCAGCCATATTTACCCAAAAAATTAAATATTTTTTATCATTTTTATTATTTAGGTTTATTATAAAATTAATTATAATTTAATTCTCTTGGATTTATTCATATAAAATAATATTTTTAGTCCTATTAAATTTATTTTTATTTTAAAATGAAAATAATTTCTTTTTTACTATAAAATTATTTTCACTAAAAATAAATATAATATTTTATTTTTTTAAAAGAACTTGAAAAAATAAAATTATTTTTATTGTGAAATAAAAATGATAACAAATAAGATTGGGTTATGATAACAAATAATTAGATTCATAGTAAAAATAAATAATAAAAATGGTGGCAAATATTTATTAAAATAATTTTTTTATTGTAAAAAAAATTCTAAATTTAGTTTTTCAAGTTCTTAACAAATAAAATCTTATTTTTATTTTAAAAAAAATCAAAGAAAATTGGTGCTTGACCTATGGCTAAAAATAAATAAAGATGTTTAGTTTAATAATATTAATCCAAATAATATTTATTAGTGTTTTAAGCTGATTCGTTATTTTAAATAAATTGAGATGATTTTTTTATAAAATTTTTAGTAACACTAAAAATGTTATTTTATACACATAAATAAATTATAATTAATATTATAGTAAAAATAAAAAAATGATGAAAAATAGTGATTGAAATAATTTATTTACTATAAAAAATTAAAAATTTATTTTTTCATGTTCTTATAAAAAATAAAATCTTATTTTTATTTTTAAAAAACTTGAAAGGTGTTAGTACTTGAGTTATGGCTAAAAATAAATAAAAAAGTTTAATGTAATAATATTACTCCAAATAAGTAGTATTTTAAGTCAATTTATTATATCAAATAAGCTAAGAATTTTTTTTTTTTGTATAAGATTTTTAATAACACTAAAAATACTATTTTATACAATTTTTTTTAAAATAAATTATAATTAAAAATATAACCTTATCCAAAAGAATAAATTTATATGTCTATTATTAATTATATTTCAATATTTTATAATAAAAATAAATAATATATGATAACATTTTTATATATAATATAATATATATATATATATACCTTCACTCCCCTCACCTAAAAAAAAAAAAGCCCATATTCACCCTCATATCTCACCTCACTCTCTTCCCCCCCCCCCCCCCTCCCCCAACAAAACAAAAAACAAAAGTCCCTCGACCACTTATTTTTTACTAATTTTTCTGACCAGGACCCATGAACTAAAAATTAGAATTACAAAAAAATCCTGAGTTAACTGTACAAACTAATTAAGTATAGCTGTATACTTAGTTTGCACAAATAGATCTCCCAATGTACAAAAATCGAACTCTATGAGTACGACTTTTTGCAAAGTATGCTGCCGATAGTTGAAGTCGAACTATATCAATCTAATTTCAGTATAAATTTATAAAATAAATGAACTTGATTTGAAAAAAAAAAAAAAACCACCAAAATTGGTGTCTTAGGTTTCGACTTATGTAGAAATCGGTGTCTATTGGCCCAATTTCCACAATATCTATGGCATTTAGAAGTGAATTTTTTTGTGTGCCTAAAATAAATTTGACAATATATTTTATTATAAAAGGGCATTTGGCTGAAAAAAACCATTTCTTCTTGATACGAAGCTGCACCTCAAAAAGCTTACTATGTTCTCATGAAAGGCCATGGAATCAGTTGTGGCATGTGTTATTTTGGTACATACATCATTTTTTTTTTCAAGTATATTATTTTTTTAGGTCGACCCGGTATAGAGCTAATTCTTTGGATTCAATTTTTCTTTTCACATGCCAACCCGACTTGATATTATCGGGTTGGGCTAAGTTGACTAAATTAACTGAGTTAATGAACATCGTTAACTTCAACATTCAGTTTTTATTTTTCAGTTAACTTCAATCAACCAGAGGATCGATTGCCATGATTTGCTTCTTTTGATTTATTTTGCTTCTATCAATTGATATTCAAAATATTTACTTGAATTTCAAATTTTCCTTTTATGTTTCTACAAAATATTTATAGCACATCATAAATATAAAAAATATTCTAGAAAAATTATTTTCACAATTAAGAGGCCGGATGCTATCTGATATTTTGAATAAATGCACAAAAATATTCCAAAAATGCCGCTATTTATTTCCATATACATATTTATATCAATGATAATTATGAAGACCTTTATAGATATGAACCCCAAAAATACTATGACCATTTACGTGTAGAAGTCCTAATTTATTTGCTATAAGAAACTTCCTTTTATAGCCAACAAAAATATTTCCATAAATATGGCTATTTAATTTGAAAACATAATTAATTAATTTTAAAATGTTTAACATAATTAAAATAATATAAAACTTTTGATCTAACACTTTCCATCAGTTTAAACTTTTGATACAATGGTACACGATTGATCTTAACAAGAATAATTATCTTCATCACTATCATAGATTGACTTGGTGTGATTCTGAATATTAAAAAAGTCAATATAGTTATGTCAGCACATTTTTATGGCCCTTAAACAAAAATCAGACATTATTGACATGTTTGGTATATGATTGAAAGAAAATAGAATATAAAAAATAATTTTGAGAATAAAAAATTATTATTATGTTTTTATTTTAAAAAAATAATTAAAAAATAAAATACTATTTAGTAATAATTATATAAATATATTAAACATTATACAAATTGATGAAAAAGAAATACTTTTTCTAACCTTTAATCAAACAGGTCATAAGGATTAAATTGAAAAAAATTTAAAAATTATAATGATTTAATTATAATTTTTTAGACTATAAAAATCAAATTTAAAGTGTCATTATGAAAACTTTTAGAGTAATTATATGTCATTATTATTTTTATTATTTGAAAATCTCCGTCACAAAGCCATTTTCAACTGACCAATAATTGTGGGAGATTTCTTTTAACAAATTCTCAAACCAAAAAAATGTTTTGATAAGTCATTAATTTATTATTATTTTTCTATTACCCCTCATCAATTACCCTCCGTGTGTTGATTGGTAACACATCAAAATTGATCGGGTGTGAGACGATATTCCTGAAGCTTTGTTGCAGAATATAAGTCAAATGTGAGAGAATTGGTGGGTTGAACACCCTAATTAAAGTTTAAAGATCGGAGGACGAGTTGAGCGACCTTCAAGATTTATAGCACATTGGTACTGTATAAGCATACTTGTAGTATTAGGTTACCGTTAATTTTTTTTCTTAAATACAATTGTAATTTTTCTAGTTTAAAAAGATTTTTAATTTAGTGCACTAATTAACTTAGAAATATAAATGGTAGGGCAAAAGAGGGAAAAAAACAAAGATGAAAGCCAAATATAAATGAATTTAAGGTTAATAGATGAATAATTTTTAAATCAACAAAAACTGTTATATTTATTATTAAATTTTGAATAGATGATGTAATAGAGGGGCAAACTCGGTCATTTCGAAAGCTAAAAAAAGGTAACATTGCTTATTTTTAAACTGAAGGTATTAAATTAGATTAAAATTGTATTAAAATAGGATCCTCTAATTTTTGTTTTGTATAACTTTTTTTGTAAATTTAAAGAAAGAGAAGAGAATATGGGAGAGGATCCAATTTGTTAAATATATAATTAAACTAAATATCTACACCATTTATTAGGCCATATCATATATTAACGACTCCAGCAATTAATGGTTAAAAAATTTCAATGCCCTTCCATCTTTATATATGCGTGACCAAACTCTCTATCAGAGAGATCTTCATCTTTTGCCCCTCTCCTCATTCAAAAATTTCAACGCCCTCCGGCCGTATCATATATTAAGTGAAAATGATTGTTCTCATTATCTTCATCTTTTGCCTCCTCTCTTCATCCTCCTCCCAAGCTTCTGTGCTAGATTTTTGTGTTGCAGATTATGCAGCTCCCAATGGCCCTGCAGGATACTCTTGCAAGAATCCTTCAAAAGTCACCGTGGATGATTTTGTTTTTTCTGGCCTAGGCGTTCCTGGAAACACCTCAAATGTTTTCAAAGTTGGCTTCAACCCTGCATTTGATGCTCAGCTTCCTGGTCTCAATGGTCTTGGCTTTTCCCTGGCTCGTACAGATTTTGAAGCGGGTGGAGTTGCACCAATTCACGCGCATCCTGGAGCATCAGAGGTTTCTTTTGTTCTAGAAGGGAAAGTGACTATTGGATTCATTTCATCGGACAACACTGTCTATATGAAATCTCTCGACAAGGGCGATGTTTTCGTAGTTCCTCAAGGTTTACTGCACTTCGCACTCAATGAAGGTAGTGTTGGACCTTTTATAAAATACTTGTGGCATGGGTTAGGCTTATAGGAAAATGTGATCATCTTATTGAGACTCATTTGCCTCTAAACCGTTAAAGGCTATTGGTTAGCTAGTACGTGGGTCATATGAATATATATAGTCTTATTCATGACTTGTATACATTATGATTAATGCGTTAGTCAACCTGTAAATGAGTTTGTTTATAATGAATAGGACTGTTTCTTGATTATAATACAAGAGGAAAACTCTACGATCTCATCCTGTATACAAGTTATGATAACCTCATTATTACTATCTTTCAGAACGTATGGGGAGAGAGAGTGGAGAACTATTTTGAAATGTGTGTTTTTGTATTGCAGATTTTTTATAAGTAGATTATGATTTACAATTCTGGGTATTTATGGTTATATAATTTCCTTCAGGTACCACTTCAGCTCAGGTAATTGTAGGCTTCAGTAGCTCGAACCCTGGCGTCCAAGTTCTGGACCTCGCACTGTTCAAAAGTAATTTACCCACTCAAGTGATAACAGCAAGCGCTTTAATTAATTCTGATGACGCGAAGAGACTTAAGGCTGTTTTTGGAGGCTCAGGATAAAGTATAGGCATATGACTCCTGTAATTTTACTTCTTCGCAGACTTGCTATACGTACATTGATAAATAATGAAATAGTCTGATCTGGTTCTTATTGTGCTCCAACATGGCTAGATGTGTGGCCTTTGTCCTTTATATTTGGAATGGAATAAATGTTTGGCCTTTATCTCTTCATTAATTTATTTGAAATGGGACATCATCTGCTCTGTCTTTAACCTAAAGACATCATCGTCAGCTTTATGGATCAATTGCACATAATGAGTGTCACTTCAAAGTATGAAGAAATCAACGATAATCGCATCAGCAGAACCAAAATTAGTGTTTCTGTTTTTTTGGTTTGAAAATTACTCTTATCATCATCATATTGCCTCAAAGTATCGCATTGATTAATAAGTTATTCTTCCTTTCAGAGTCAAGGAGAACATTAGCACTTGTTTGGTTAGCTCCGAGAGTAACTTGTTGATGCTAATTTTAAATTAAATAATAAAAATTATAATTATTTACATCTATCTATCTATTATCATTATTATATAAAAATAGCTCCACGTTTTTCAAATATTACTGAGAAGTGACACTTTGAATTATTGACGAATGGCATTTCAAAAAATTTTTACCTACTTTTACCACTAAATTAGAATTTTATTTGATTTTATTTAATCCAATTAGATTTAAATTTTATATGATTTAATTATATTTATGCTGATTGATTTTATTATTAATAATGATTAAGTCATTTGTTTAGAATTCTCTTAATTATTATTACATTTGATTAGAATTTTTTTAATTAAAAATTAAATTCTTTACATTATTAAGGAAGCATTATTCCTCACCTACTTTCACCATTAAATTCTAATTTTATTTCATTTCATTTAATTCAACTAAATTTGAATTTTGTACGATTTAATTGTATTTATATTGATTGATTGATTTATTTATAATGATTGATCCCTTTGTTTAAAATCCTCTTAATTATAATTATATTTGATTATAATTTCTTAATTACATACTAAGGGTTTTAACATTATTAAGGAAGCGTTATATGCAAATTGATCCCAATCAAATTGTGCCATAATAAACTCAATACGTATTTTATTAAATTGTATCATCTATATTAACTCTATTTCTATTCAAATAAAATTATTTTTAAAAAAATCTCATAAAAATAAATAATTTTTATTTTCTCAACAAAAAAAATTTTGAATTCAAATTTTGTTTCCTCCAAAATTTTAGAAGTGCACTTTTTTTAATTATTTCAATTAAGATAAATTTATTACGGTAACATTTAATTGACTTTAATTTTATTATATTTCATTTCATCTGCATTTTAAAGCAAACCAAAGTGGGGAAAACCTCAGAAAACTAGGAGGCTTCTTCTGGATTACCAATTGATACACAGAGACAGAGTGTTCTTCTATGGATTTGGAACCTTTGACGTGCGAGAAGATAAATTGCTTTTGAAGTATTTTACATTTCTTCTATTTTATTTATTTATTTATTTTTAACATTAATTTTTTAGCGGCAAAGTTCCTTCTTTAAAATCTCTCACTTCAGAGATAATTTACGGATTATTACTTTTCAGAGGATCTGCGTCTATTCTTTCATATGATAGTTGCACGTAAACCTATGAATTCTTGCGTTTCATTCTTCAAAGACAGCATCCTTGAATTTCCATCTTAGTCGTGCAACCATGCCATCGAAGCAAAAGTCAAACATATTCTTTTCTTCTTTGTTGGAAGCTGCACCTCAGAAGGATTACTATATATATATATATATATATGCTCTCATGAAGGGTCATGTACTCAGTTGTCGCATGTGTTATTTTGGTACATCCATATTTTTTTTAAGTTTATTATTTTATTATGTCAAGTTAGGTTGGGCCAAGTGTCAATTTACATATTAATTTAAGATTCATCCTGACTTAATTTGTAGACCCAATTCTTTTGGCTCAATTTCCGCTTTTTTTGGGCATCGCCCTATCCTGCCTGATATGGGTGGGGCAACCCGAGTTGATTGGATCAATTGGGTTGATAAGCATCCTTAACTCCAACATTCAATTGTATTTAGTTGATTTCAATCAAAGGATCAATTCTCGTGATTTGCTTCGTTTGATTTATTTCCTCTTTCATCTTCCTTCAATTGATCTTAAAAATATTTCCTTTTTTCAGCTTCCTTGAATTTCGAATTTTGCCTTTATATTTCTACAAAATATCTATAGCACACATGTATACAAGAAATATCCTTGACAAACTATTTGCACACTTTGCTATAGGATATTTTGAATAAATGCACAAAAATAGTCCAAAAATGCGGCTTTTATTTCCATATATATATATATATATATATCTCTCTCTCTCTCTCTCTCTCTCTCTCTCTCTATATATATATATATACCAATGATATTATGAAAACCTTTAAAGACATGAACCCCAAAGATATTATGACCATTTAAGTGTAGAAGGCCCAATTTATTTGGTATAAGAAAACTTCCTTTTGTAGCTCAACGAAAATATTTCCAAAAATCCAGTTATTTATTTTGAAATTTTAATTAATTAATTTTAAAATTTTTAGATGATCAAAATAATAAAAAGCCTTTAATCTAACACTTTTCATCACTTTAAACTTTTAGTATAATGATAGATGAAAATTTAAAAAAAAAAGTGAAATTTGAGTTATTTAAATTTCATCTAAACAAATTAAGAGGTAGCACAGTAGGGTTTTTGACTATATTGCAATGGAAAAAAATTATAATTTCTCTCAATCCTTAGCCATAATTCTTAATTCTCCATATACGACATGCTATATATATATTTTTTAAAAAAGAGTCACGGTTACTAAAGAAATGTGACTCCAAATTTATCAAATAATAATAATAATAATAATGGGTACAACCATGACCCATATATATATTTAAGAAAAATTAAAAAAATATAACTATTTTTATATCTTAAATATATTTTCTGAAAATAAGTAATAATTTAATTTTTTAAAAGTAGTTAGTTGTAATAATTTAATAATTTTATAAATAGAGGCATTAAAAATTAATTTAAATAAAAATTATAATGTGTAAAATTATAAAAAATAAAAGATATTTTTTTTAAAAAAATAAAGGTTAAGTATGTTTAAAAAAATAAATGTGAAATAATTTAAATTTGATAAAAATTTTAAAAAAATGAAGGACCATTATTTAAGAAAAATTACATACTAATTCTTTTATACTTGATAAAATGACTTAAGAAAAATATTTTTTTAAAAAAAAATTAAATTTAATTTCCTTAAAACTTAATAATTAGTAAGAGTATTAAAAATTGTGATGAAAGTATCATTGAACTCAATATTAAAATAATAAAAATTTTAATTAAAATATGTATAAAAAAAATTATAATAAACTTAAATTGTTAGTTCACCCTTTGGTTAGTTGTAATTTATTTCCCTAACTATGATATAAAATTTTTTATTGTTGATTTAAATTTTTTTTTATTTTGAAAAGTGAGGTCATGCTCAGAAAAGAATATTTGTTTATTTTAATATATAAAGAGATTACGTCTGCGGGCTAACTATGACCCCTAAATTAATTTTTTTTATCTAATTGTAAAATTAGTATTTGTAAAAAAAACTTTTAAATGAAGTGATTTATGTAATGAAAATATTAATTATAATAAGTAAAAAATTATTACCATGAAAGCCATAAAATTAATTTAGAAAAATGAAGGTTAATTGTTAAATTTAATTTCTTTTAAATCATTTTATCAAGTATAAAAGAATTAGTATTTAATTTTTCTTAAATAATAGTCCGTCATTTTTCTAAAATTTTTAAATATTTTTATCAAATTTAAATTATTTCACATTTATTTTTTTAAACATACTTAACCTTTATTTTTTAAAAAAATATCTTTCATTTTTTATAATTTTACACATTATAATTGTTATTTAAATTAATTTTTAATGCCTTTATTTATAAAATTAATAAATTATTATAATTAACTGCTTTTAAAAATATTAAGTTATTACTTATTTTTAAAATATAAAAAAGTTATATTATATATATATATATATATATGGGGGTCACGGTTGCTTAACAATTATAACCCATTAACATTTTTTTTGGATAAATTTGGGGTCATGGTTCATTAGTAACTGTGACCCTTCTTATTTTTCTTTTAAAATAATAACATGTTGTGTATATGGAGAATTAAGAATTATGGTTGAGGATTGGGAGAAATTATAATTTTCTCAAGTTCAATATAATCAAAAACCCCCACACAGTATCTCTTGCTTATTGCTGTGATGAGAAATATAGTTAAGTCAACACATTTTTATGGGCTTTAAACAAAAATTTAACATTAAAGATCAAATTGAAAATTTTAAGTGTAAAGATTTAATTTTAATTTATCGAACTATAAACATTAAATTTAAAGATTTAATTGTAATAGAGGGATAAACTTTGGACATTTTAAAAATAAAAAAAGGGAAAAATTGCTTATTTTCAAATCAAAGGGATTAAATTGTATTAAAATTGGGTCTTATATATTTTTTTTTGTAATTTTTTGTAAATTTAATGAGAGAGAAGAGAGTACGGGGCCCACTCATATATCAGAACCAATCTATTAAATATATAATTAAACTAAACGCCTATACTATTTATTAGGCCATATCATATATTAATGACTCCAGAAATTGATGGTTATAAAAGGTTTCAACGCCCTCCCATCTTTTATGTGTAGGTAAACAAACTCCCTACCTATTACTAGAGATCCCCTTTGAACAAATACTTATCAAGCATAATGTGAAGATGATTGTTTCCATTATCTTCATCTTTTGCCTTCTCTCCTTATCCTCCTCCCAAGCTTCTATGCTAGATTTTCGTGTTGCAGATTATGCAGCTCTTGGCCTTGCTGGATACTCCTGCAAGAATCCTTTAAAAGTCATCACGGATGATTTTGTTTTTTTTGGCCTAGGCATTCTTGGAAATACCTCAAATATTTTCAAAGTTAGCTTTAAACCTGCATTTAATGCTATCTTACTGGTATCAATGGTCTTTGCTTTTCCTTGGCTTGGGCATATTTTCAAGTGGGTGGAGTTCCATCAATTCATGCGCATCCTAAAGCTTTAGAAGTTTCTTTTGTTCTAGAAGGGGAGTGACTTTTGGATTCATTTCATTGGACAACACTGTCTATATGAAATCCCTTGACAAGGGGGATGTTTTCGTAGTTCTTCAAGGTTTATTGCACTTCCCTCTCAATGAAGGTAGTGTTGGACTTTCATAAAATTAATAATTCATTGTGATATTGGTTGGTTTAATTGAGATTCATTTGCAACTATTAAAGGCTATTGGTTAGCTAGTATGTGGATCCTATGAATATATATAGGCTTATTTCATGACTTATATAAATTACGATTAAAATAGATGAGTTTGTTGATTATAATACAAGAAGAAAACTCTACTCTCATCCTGTATATAAGTTATGATAACCTCATTATAAAATCTTACTAACTTTTTGAACATATATGGGGAGAGAGAGTAGAGATTATGCACACACACAATATTATTTTATAATGTGTGGTTTTGTATTGCAGATTTTTTATAAGTAGACTATGATGTACAATTATGGGTATTTTATGATTATATAATTTCCTTTAGGTACCACTTCAGCTCTGGTAATCGTAGGCTTTAGTTGGACCTCACACTATTCAAAAGTAATTTACCCCTTCAAGTGATAACAGCAAGCACTTTAATTAATTTTGTCAGGCGAAGAGGCTTAAGGCTATTTTTGGAGGCTCAGGATAAAGTATATGCATATGACTCTTCTAATGCTACTTCTTAACAGACTTGCTATACGTTATTGATAAATAATGAAATAGCCTGATCTAGTTCTTATTGCGCTCCAATATGACTAGATGAATGGTCTTTATCCTTTATATTTGAAATGGAATAAATGTTTGGCATTTATCTCTTGATTAATGTATTTAAAATGGGACATCATTTGCTCTGTCTTTAACCTACAGACATCATCAGTGAGTTGTAAACAACTCCATTGATTTGCTCTTATAATTTTTATGTCGACTTTTTTTTAGTAAAAATTTCTATTGTAAAAACCTAAATGTGTATATATAATTATCAGTTAATATAAATAGTTGAGGGTGTGGCTTAGGTTTAGTGGTAGTCAAGTGGAGTTTTGCTTAATCAGAGTTTAGGTTTTAGGTCATTTTACATCTCTATTCTCAGTGGCATGTTGCTTTCACCTGCCTCCATCTTTTCGATAAGAGGAAGTAGCAGAAAGCATGCCAGAACTGTTTGCATCTTCTTTACCATGTTCAACACAACCTTACTCCCCTCTTGTTTTGGTTTTCTACACGCCTCTTCCCTATTGCAAGTTGAGTTTGGTTGCTCCATTTTGGTAGCATATTTTCATACAAGTTTGTCTCTCAGGCTTGAATTTTTGACTGGTGTGTATTGCTCTCTTTTCGATTTTGTTCTAGTAGCAACACCTTCCTCTGGTTCACGGTTGTTGATTTCAACTTTTTCCTATAAAAATCGTGCTGGGGGGAGTGTTATGTAGATCAAAAACTTGAAGATTCACGTTTTTTGGTTTGAAATTTTAGTTTCTATTTTGCTAGAATGTATCTTCAGCTCTTCCTCAAATTTCATTGCTTCTTGATGCATGATTCCATTCTTCCTTGATCCTGAATTGGTCCTGTATTTTTCCCCTCAGCTATGATGGTTTTCAGCCAGCAAGGATGAGTAGTCTAATGTAGGGGTTGAGCTTGAATTGTATTTTAAATGGAAGGAGAATCGAGAGAGTGAAGAAGAGGCATGTAAAAGACTACAATTAGTTTCATTTTTCTTCACTTGATTTTTCATCTCCATAGCCATTTCAAGTAAGTTTGATTATTGGGAAAATATTTCTTTATTTCTTCAAGTAACCTTATCTCTTTTTTTTTTTCTGGTGAATTGCTTCATTTTTTTGGGTGGCTCTAAATTTTGTTGGCACAACTGTCTTTTTCTCTTATTTCCTTACCAGCCGAGCAGAGTTATATTGAGTTAGCTAACCATTTCAATAATAAGCAAAATTTCTTTGCTTTCCTTCATCTGAATCCAAAAGTTAGAATTAGGGAACTTGAGAACTAATTTGAATAAACCAATACAACTTTATGCCTTTCCTTACTAATGAATTCAATTTTCTTTTTCTTCAATATGATTTTTATTAAACTTGTTTATTTCTTGGGACTTTGGTCAGGATGTTAAGAAAACAAAGAACAAGCATGTTAATAAAAGGCATCAAATAGAACTATAATACATACTAGGTGACTTGGGCTTTTGATTAGTAATTATTTTAAAAGGGAGATTGACCTTAGTTATTCTAACAAAAAACATTGATGTTGGAAGACCATCAATTATATTGGTGTCAAGACTATATACTGATTTGTTTGAATTTAATCTTTAATTAATTGGTTACATATAGTATTAGATTGTTTGGATATAGAATGAAATAACATTTTAGGAGAAATAAATTAACTGTAGTATAAGATCACTTGAGACCATTCTAACATTAAAGACTTGTGAATCAGTATTATAAAGTGTCCAAGAGAATTAGTTATGCCTAAGGAATTAGCAGAGGTTACGATAAAAAGTTTCTCTCTACCATCTTAAAGTGAATAAACAATGCCTGCTATATGTTTTATTCTAAGATTGGTGGTTGAACACTCCTTAATTAACGTGTTGACCGTATTGATTATGTTTCTGATTATTTACACCTCTGAATCTTTATCAAGCATTTTTGGACCTTGGGAACATTGCCTCTGTAGATTATGAAAGTCTTGAATTTTATTTCCTAATTTCTCTGCAAATGTGAATATTTTATTGATGTACGTTGTTTTATGTTAGACTGTAAATATATATAAATAAGAATTTGATTAATTATAAGTATATATTTATGAGATGATTTCTTGTAGGAACTATCTATTTTGGAACCTTACAATTAACCACAGTAGTGGTTAGTCATAGTATACTGTGATATATACACCTCAGCTAGCAAGGGTATTGCTAGCCCCATGTAGTTAGCCACCAAACGCGAATTTGTTTTGATTTTCATGAGCGAGTTATTCAACGTCTGTGTTACTTAGGGCCCGTTTGGTACACCGCATTGGACAATGCCTGATAGGATAAAGCCTAATAGGATAAGGCCTAATAAAATTTTAATACTATACAGTGTTTGGTGCAATACTGTATAAGACTGGATAGGATAATTTTAATACTATCATATGTTTGGTGATACACTGTATAACATTGGATAAGATAAAGAATAACTATTTTGACAATAATACCCTTTACTTATAAATATATTATATTTTTAAAAATTTGTGATGCTATTTTAATTTTTTAAAAAATAAAATTTATCATATATTAGTAATAAAAAATGTATGCTTCATATATACATTCAATAGTTTTTTTTAAATTGCTTTTCATAAAGTTCAACGTGACAGCAAAATTTTAGAAGAATTTATATGGCTATCTAATTTTTAAATGCGTCACATAATATAACAAATATCTTAATTTTATTTATCAAAGAAAAAAGAAACACTAATAAATTTATTAAGTATGCAAAAAAGGTCACCATCGCCAAGGTTCTACAAATATCACAAAAGTGTAAATACCACCAAGTTTTAACATCAAGTACCATAAATTTTAGTGATCTTCGAGCAAATCCTTTACAAATTGAACTCTATGGTCACCTTGAAAGCCCCAAAATAAATGCATTAGGGAGAGGTTTTGCATAAGTAAACGGCCAGCCTTATTGCATTCTCTAGGTGTAAGGTCCTTTAATTTCATCAGTTCATCAGCAATAGCTCTTGAATCATCATAAAAATCTTTCACAACCTTCACACCTTCAGCCATACACTTGACACTTTCAGCCATACACTTGACACTTTTAGCCATGGTACCCATCCTCTCTGTAGATTTTCTAACAACATCCACAAGCTTATTGGCAAAATTGTTCATACTATTTGCTAATATATCTTCTCCTCTTAACTTCTTTCTCACCCGTCTACCTTCAAAATGACTTATTTTTGCCTTATTTTTAGTTTCACTCATAGACATTGATTGATTGACATGTTCAATGTCATCATCACTCAATCTAATGACTTCTTCTGAAGGTTCAGTAGTGTCATTTTTTTCATTGTTGTGTTTTTCATTATCCAAATCCTCAACTACATCAGCAGGAGCTTCAGCACTTTTTCCAATAGCACGATCTTTTCCAAAGATGACCAACAAGCACTCATAGTAAGGAAAAACTTCGGTCCTATAATTCTTCAAGTTTACATCTCTCTGCATACATATAACACAAATATATAGTCATATTGTTGTTTAAGAAAAGAAAAGTAAAGGAACATATAACACAACTATGTTAAAAAATTAAAAATCTTATTCGCTTAGATGTAGGCATTCCAAACATCATCACTATCAACTAAAATCTTCTTATGCACATCATCCCATCTAAAGCCACTTGTGTTTAACATGTCATATAAATTATTATACTCTGTTTTAAGCCTCCTCATAATTGACTCAATATGTGGCTTCACCTTTATGCTAGATTCAGGAAATTTTGGCTCCAACTTTTGTTCCAACCATTTGAAAGTACCTGGTTTAAATTGGCCAACATTAGCTCTTTTGTTTAAGGCAATTGCCTCCTCTAAGAAGCATAATAATGCCTCAAACTCCTCATCACTCCAATCCCTACGTTCTCCTTTAACTTTGTTAGCTTGTTGAGTACTTTCAGATGCCATACCTATCAAATATATTACAACTTCAACAAAAAATACAAGTAGACCATAATACTTAATAAAATTTAATAACTAAAACTCAACATAAAATTTAATAAAATTTAACAAAAGTACATTACAACCTCAATCGTGAAAATGGTTATAAAAGTACACCATAAACTTAATCAACGAAAACGTAAAAGTGCAAAACATCTTCAGGGTACAATAACTAAAACTCAAAAGATACAATAACAAGTCTAAGTATAGCCTCGACGAACAATCCATTCATTATACATCTCATTTGACAATGCATCTCTCCATGCACTCCATGTTTCACTTGGTTTAATGGTTTCTATGGTATCATGTGGTTCTATCTCGATCTCTTCATCAATGGGCATGTTATCCAGCTCTATTTCTAATGGATTTATACGCATCTCCCTCCTAATCAAATTGTGTAATAGGCAATAAGCAATAATAATTCGATTGTGAGTTTTAACAGGATAATAACTTGGACTCTTAAGAATTGCCCAACGCATCTTCAATAGCCCGAATGTTCTTTCTATCACATTCCTAACTTGAGCATGTCGCTTATTAAATATTTCTTGAGGAGTTGCTGGGACATGTCCACGTCTCCACTCACTGAAATGATAATGAGTTCCCCTATAAGGGGCAAGGAACCTTTCTCCATTAGTATATCTAGCATCTACCAAATAGTAGTATCCTATTTCATGAACCAAATATAAAATTAATATTTTTATTATAATAAGGTTATTAATTTAAAAATAGTTTTAACATTCTTACCAATTGGAACCTTAAGGCCATTTCTCCTATTAATTGCATCGCGTAATACCCTAGCATCTGAAGCTGAACCCTCCCAACCAGGCAATACATATATAAATTTCATATCTCGTGAGCATACACCTAACACATTTGTAGCAATTTCGCCTTTTTGACTTCTATATCTTGGTTTATCTACCTCAGGAACATTAATACTAATGTAGGTTCCATCTAAAGCTCCAAGACAACCCTAAAAAAAGATAAGAAAATGACCTGTTACAATATTAAATCAAAATAAAAAAATTTAAAAAATACCATTCCCTAACATAGTTCATACCTTGAACCATTTTCACCTGTCATCAATGCAATCCTTAGGAATTAGCTCTGGTTCCCTAAGTAAATTTCCTTCCAACCTCAACACAGAATTCAACACTAAATTGAAGTATCTACTAATAGTTTCCCCTGAACGTTGGAATTTAAACTTAATTACACGATTTTTAGTGTGGTGAGCCAATATGTGTAAAAACATAGCAACTTGTTCTTCTATTGATACTAACCCATCTTCCTTTAGCCTACCTTCAACACGTAAAAGAGAACACAACACCCGAAATGTATAAGTATTCATTCGGAGTTGTTCCACGCATGCAACATCATCATTTATTAACCTTCTTATGAATTCTACCCTTAATTTTTCCTTTACCTTTGGTATCACCCATCACCTTAAGGATAATTTCTCATGTTGTCCTTAAGCCACATGAATGACATGAAGGTACGATATAATACATACAATTACCATCTTCAATAAGGTTTGTTCCAACATCAAATACACTGACATGACGTTAAGTAGCTCACTTATATCATTAAGCCATCTATTTAGGTCATTTAGCCATCGATTTGGGTCAAGATTTTTATTAGGATCCATAACACCTAATGATTTAAAACTATCCATTAATGAAAATAAACATCATTTTGCAAAACTGTAATATGAGAAACAACATTATAGTATGGTAACTTTCTCATGAATACAATATAAGATATAAAAGAAAGACTAAAGAAATGTCACAAGTAGAGAATTATTAATATACAAATAAAAAAAATGTGGGCATATGAATTATGAATATACAACACAAAATATGAATAAAAAAATGTGGGCATATGAATTATTAATATACAACACAAAATATGAATTAAAAGAGAAATTCCATTAGATGTCCACAAAGCTATAACTAATAATTTCTTGACTAATTTGGTCAAAAGCATTGTGATTGGAACATCTAAAGCCACAACTTGTACTTGGCCCCACAAAAAAAAAAAAACCACAACTTCTGTGAGTATATTGTGGGTTCTGCATAGCTTCTCCATTGGTGTAGCTTGTATCTGTTTCAATCAATTGTTATAGTTATGGTACTTAGCTTCATACAATAATAGAAAATTCATAACATATAATGACCATAAGCAAACACTTACAACAAAATGAGACCTGCTAATTTTACATTCTAAAGTGGATTGACAATCAGCTTCCCTATTTTCAATAAATCTTCACACTATATAACTCTGAAATCGAATCTATCATATTTTACATGCTGTTTCATAACTTTTAATGGATCACTATCGATTTTTAAAAAATTCAGGTCTTCATTGTGAAGCTTGCGCCATCACATGGTTGATATTAGAGCTTAAGTAAAATAATAACATGCACTTGTTCTTCACAGTACAGATGGAAGCATATATGAATGTTGTGGACGAAACAGAGAGCAAGATGGAATTTAATATTATATTTCAGTGTACTATGCACAATGTAAAAGCAATTCAAACAAAAATACTCCACTTCAGACGACCCTGCTCTACTACTTCTCTCACTATAGCTAAAGAACCCACCAAGTCACCATAACAAAATCTTATACAAGATCCAAAATTTTATAACGTTCATCCCCAGCATTTTATCAATGACCAAATAGACAGGAGGGAAGAAGGAAAAAGTTACTAATTCACAGTCAATCCCAATATCGTAAAGATCCAATAAATGGGCTCTCAGCATGGTACCTAGATATAGAAAGTTAGGAACTCAGGAGCCGTTCCTAGCATGAACCCATCTGGATCGGCAAGGATGAACTATCGAACCAATCGATAACAAACAGAATCTTTGGAAAAATAAACCTAAATGGGAGTTTCAGGCCTTAGACCCAGAAATTGTAGCTTTAATTCTTGGGTTCCTCTGCAACGGTAGGAATTGGGCAGTTTTGCGAGTGCAATGGGAGGACTATTCAAATCTATGATACGAAAATAAATGGGATTTCACATACTGATAAAAGGAGAAAAAAGTGCATACGCAAAGGAAATCTAAGTTCGAAACAGAAAAAAGCGCATACGCAAAGCAATCTCTTGCAAAGTATGGTTCTTACCATACTCACCCTAACCCTATCCTACGTAATGCTTAAGTTTTCTCATGATCCTATTCAAGTCAAGATTAAAGCTATGCTGAAAGGAAATATGTGCCCTTTTTCTATCGGGAGATCCCCTACCGTAGGCTATGTTAGCGCTAAGCTGCTTTAATAGGTTTCAAAAAATGTAGAAGATGCAGAATAAGTTGCTGAATCTGTTTCAGAATAATAATCAGCATCAAAAGAATTAGGGTAAGCAGAATCCATTTCAGAATAATAAGTTTCAGTTGTGGAAGAAGAATAAGAAGTCAGGTAAGCGTAAGCCTTGTCTTACCAAAGGAGACGATGCAGAACAGAGGAGACTATGAGTGGCTGAGCTTTGTCTTAACGGCAAGCTTCGATGCAGAGTTATAGAGGAGAGGAGATCGCTGGATGTGGACAATGCAGTATTGAAGGGAAAAGGCCCGAGCACGATGTAGAGTTGCAGAGCCTGAAACGCCTGGCAAAGGAGCTTCGACGCCTCTGAGAATAAGAAACCCAAGAGAGAAGGCAACAGTGAGACGAGTAAGGGCGACGAGGAGAAAATAATAAAAAGGCTTATACGTCGTGATATAATCCAGGCTTATCCTACCCCCTCAGGCCTGATTCACTTATACGGTATTTTGATGGATAAATTATCTTGGATGGACAAGATAATACAATGCATGGTTAATCCAAACACCGGATAAGATAATATTGTATTATATTATCTTATACAATCAGAGCTTATACATTACACCAAACAAGCCCTTACCTTCGCTAGTTATATGCTCTGCGTCTGATTTGTTGGTACTGAATAGATGCTCTTGTTGAATTGATGAATGACTTTGGCATATGGTTTAATAATCACTATCTTAAATTTTAATTGAGGAATTGTCATTTTAGAAAAAACTTTAATGTAAAATGGTTTGTTTGTGTTTTTAATGCTTTATAGTTAGCATTGTCTACTCATTAAGCAATTGACTCAACTTTTTAATTACCAACATTTTCAGATAGTAGAATCAACTTTGACCCATCTCCTGCAGCCTAGGATCGTAGCACATTTTTGTTTTAGTGAGCCTTGTGTGAATTTGGTGAGGGCATATTTTGATTGTAATCATGTAATTGATTCTCACTGTAGTAAGTGTATTGCTCCATTGTACCACATATAGGGTCCCTTACCCCTAGATATCGATGTATATTGATTTGGGCTGGTATTATGATTTCTTTTTAATGTATTTATGTTAGTTAATTAGTTGTAAAAATTTTGAAAGGTCCAAATTTTAAGGGAAATCTTGTCAAAATTTCTACAGAAAATCTATGTAACTAATTACGGTTAATGTACGTATTAATTGCACTTATTTTGATTAGTCCTAGTATTAAGAATTGAAACATCATGTATTTTCAATGAATTTTTGGTTTGGACTTTAGTTTATTATGCTTACAAAGGATAGGGTGTTCACCTTTCATGTAGGTTACACTCTTATTTTTAAGATGTGACATATATAGACTTTTTAACTATTTTCACAGTTAAATTTCATGAACAAAATAAGTACCCTGATATTTTAATAAATTTTTGGGGATTGAAATAGAGATGAGGCGAATGTGTATTAAATTTACCATGTAACCAGCCCCTTGAGATTTAGATGTTGACGGGGGATTGTGTCATCTAAAATGAATCTTAGCTTCTTATACTTGTCTTTGTTCATCTTCTTTTCGCTCTTCTTCATCCCACTATCATCACACACTATCAACCACTCATTCAACTTTGTGCGCATTGCCACTTTAAGAGATGGGGTTGAAATCAAACTCAAATGGGAAGCTCATAAAAATAATTAGGATTTATATAAAATATTTTTAAAATTTTAGATTTATTTACAAAATATTTTAAGAATGAATATAAAATTATAAATATATTTTAAGGACTAAAATATAGTTTTGACTAAAAAATTTTCTCCACTTTTATTTTAAACTAGATTATGAAGCTATTCTTAAGAAAGTTTTCACCCTTAATGGATTTATTTTGCTCACATAATTGTGACGTATGATAATTGTATGGATATA
Source organism: Erythrophleum ivorense (assembly GCA_026724425.1). Taxonomy (NCBI): domain Eukaryota; kingdom Viridiplantae; phylum Streptophyta; class Magnoliopsida; order Fabales; family Fabaceae; genus Erythrophleum; species Erythrophleum ivorense. Next base: position 45,831,676 of record JAIUCV010000005.1, read on the forward strand.
ATATGTTGTATACTAATCTTTACAGCAGCATTGGGTTGCATTTGTAGTTAGTAATTACCCAATGTTATCAAGTCAACGTTCAATCCACTTTCAATTAAATTTGAGCATTTTTTAACCATGAGATTGTCTTTTATATAAGTTTCAAAGTTTGGGTTATATAAGTTTCAAAGTTTTGGTAAGTTTCATGTTAAAAGAAAATATTAGACATGCAACTTCACACCAAAATCCAATAATCTTTTCTTTAAAATTTTAAAACATTAAGTGTGTGGGTCAATTCACTTATATTTTCTCACATAATTTATTTTCTTTTCATGTAAAACTACTCACTCACACATAAATCTAATACAAATAATAAACCAATCTGCCTAAGTATTATGCAAAATATCTTGGATATAATTTGGAATAAACTTGAAGGAATGAAAGTTGAGGGTTATCGTGGATTTTATTTTGAGGAAGAAGTTGATAAGAGATCTTAAAAAATCAACCTTGGCTTTATAAAAACTAACTCCTTACTCTTGGTGACTGTAATAACAACCCTCCTTTGATCCTAAGCAACTCTTTTTTGGAACTTATCTAGCTTTTGTAAAAATTGCTATTAATTTAATACTCAAAAAGTTAGATACGAAAATAAAAATAACAAAATAACAAAATACTTTTTAGAAATAAAAAATAACTTTAGTATATTTATTTTTAATGATTGAATAATGATTACAAAGATAAAATAAATATTATACAATTTTTTTATTTTCCTTTCCCTCATATTACAAATGGGGTTAAAGCTTTAAATTGGATTAATATCTCAAAACTTCTCATTTATCTCGGATGGTTTGGAAAGTGTGATTTGGATGGAATAGTGGTTTGAAAGACTACCCTTGTTCTGCCATTATTGCGGTCTAGAGGGGAAATTATTAAGGCCATGAAAGGAAAGTAATGGCTTCTTGTAGAGATAAATGATAGAGTAAATTATACTCAAATTTTGTTGAAATTATATGGTCTTTCACTTTAATTTTAAAATATATATTCCTATTTTTCAAAATCAAAAATTAAGAATTATTACACTTTCTTTTTATTTTTGCTAAAATTATATGGTCTTTTATTTTAATTTCAAAATATATATTTCTCTTTCTTGAAACCAAAAATTAAGCTATACGTTAGTTTAATTTTAAATTTGTGATTAAATTACTTTCAATTAACTTAAAATATATATTTGATGTTTAAGAAAAAAATAAAGACTGATGAGTGCCCAACAAAAGGAGGATGGCAATAAAGAGAACAATTTTTATCAAGATACTCCTTATAATGTGCCTTATAAAGTGATGATGTGTAACACATATCCAAGTTAATATTGCATCAATAACGCATCATTCTTCCCATGATTAGTCCCACTCATCCTTAGTTATTATGTGTCATAATCATGTTACCCAATTGATAAATCCCTTCAATGATGTGGTTGCAGCCACATCATCCCTTATTATGACATGACCACCAATTTCTTGACCTTGTTGATGATGTGGTCCTACCATGTCGCCCCATCCAATGATGTGGCTTCCAACTTGTCACCTATTACAATTATATGGCTTGTCATCACTAGTACATATGGATAGTTAAATATTGGTAGTTTTTTAAGTGCAACCACAAAAGTAGTTACATCCATATGACAACCACGTGACCCAAGTAAATAAGGACATATAGTGATTACAAGGCATATTTTGTTGACCGAAAGACAAGTTGTAGAAATTGAAAAAAAAAAAACAAAAGTCAAGAAAGTTATTTGTTGAAATGACATTTTAGCCTATAAGGTATTCTAATTTTTGTTTATTGATCAAAAGTACTAAAAACTCATTCCTTCCTTCTTACCTTGTCAACCCCCAATCATAGTCTTGCACATTTTAGTGATGGCATGGAAGCATCAAACAAAACACATTTTGGAGTCCCATCAACATTGGACATATTTTGTGAAATCATCTCAATCTCTCAAACAAGATTAGATTTCTTAGAAGATGGTCAAGGTGCTATAAGAAAGGAAAGATCATTGATCACATCAACCTGTGGAGAAAAGGAAATATATAGTAGAATCTATATATCTAGTACAATAAGGCCCGAATGTTTACAACAATGGCTAAGCAATTGCTTGTGTACTGCTTTGACCTTTGCATCTTCTCCTTTACCTCCTTAAGCACCATTGGCTTTATCTCCTCCAATCCATCCAAGCATGTCTCTTGGTCCATCATTGCTGCACTAACCCATGTCAAGATGTTGTTGATCTTTGTATTTATCAATGCCTTGTTGCTAGGAACCACTTCCTTCATTGACAATGAGTCATTAAATTGACTCAACTCATCGCCAATTTGATCCTTACAATTAAGTATAGTAGGCACCTTAGAGGTTGAAGCTAAGATTTTGAGGGAGGATAAGAGCTTACATGCCTTTTGGTAGCAAGAAAAACTAGCTAATGAAAGAGAAAGGGAAACAAAATAAAGGCTGTTTGGTAGCCATGCTTTAGGCTCTTAAATGGAATTTGATTCTAGTATATGTGTTAGTATATTAGTTTATTATTTTAGAAGCTACGATTATTAACTTTGTTAGATTGTTAGAGTTTAGTTAAGTCATATATTTCTTCATTATAAGGTGAGCTATATATTCTAAGCTCTTTGCCATTGTAAAGTAGGTTAAGATTATATGAATAATATTTTCAGAAACTATTTTTTCTCCTTTTTCTCTTATTTTACATCTAATTCATTTCTTAATATGGTATCTAAGCTGTAATCATGGTGCTAAATTTCCTTTCCATAACAGCATTGAAGGGCGAATTGAAGAATGACACAATGATGTTTAGTCACAATATCTCCATCGAACTTAATGACAAAAATTTTTTGCTCTAGCATCAACAAATCCTTGCTATGATTAGAGGCCACAATATGCAAAAATTTATTTAATTAGATTAAAAGCAACCTTCAAAATTTGAATTTGAAGATGATCAATTGACCTACAAAGTCTTAGTTACTTATCTTCTTTAACAAAAATAGGATTAGCTTATTTTGTCCTAGCTATTATTGTCTATGTTAGAGAGTATGCTTACTTGATTGGTTGGTTGTGAAAACTGATATAAAGCTTGGAAATGAGTTGAAGATTATTTTAAGTCCTACACACGAGCTAAAATCCATTAGTACAAGGTTGAATTATGTAGCACCAAGAAAAGAACTCACATAATCATTGAATACTTGCTTTGGGTTGAAGCACTCATTCATGCATTGATCTCAATTGGTAATCCAATTCTAGAAAAAGAACATATTGAAGTGATCTTTGAAGGTCTACCATAAAAAGATGATGATATTGTCATTTTGATCAATACACAAAAGGAGCCATATTCAGTGAATGAAGTGGAGTTTTTCTTATTAACTTAGGAAATTTACATTGAGAAAAACATGAAAGCTATTGCAAGCACTAAAGAAAGTATTTTAGTTAATCTAACTAGCTCCACTTTTACAAATAAAGCCAATAATATTGCTCTTAACTTGACATAGTGGACCTTCTATTACAATCCTAGAAATCAATTTCACACTAAAGGCATCTTTTATAAAGCAAATCAAGGTAGAACACAAGGAAGAGGTGGCTGATTTTCCAATTATGGCAAAGTTCTTCACACATGGCAAGTTTGCCACAAACATGGTCACCTACTTTATCACAAATTTAACCCTAACTTTTAATCACACTTAAATTGTTCCTTATTTTATTTTCAACCTTAAGCTCATCTACATCAACTTCATCCAATTCCATATTCACATTTTGCCTCATATAATGGAAATCAATACAATACTAATATAACTCTAGAATTCTTTTATGATGCATCCTAGTTTCCAAATTTTAGTGCTACACATAATGTTACTCTAAATCTCTCCAACTTGATGCATGGATTTCAGTACCAAAGAGCTAAACAAATTACAATTGGTAATGGTTTATGTTTTTAGATTACTAATCTTGGGCATTCTAATATTTCTACCTTTAATCCATCATTTTCTCTTAATTTAAATCAATTACTTCATGTTCCTGTAATCACTAAAGATCTTATTAGTGTATTTAAGCTTGCTAAAGACAATAATGTCTTCTTATTGTTGCTATGTTAAGTCTCAGGACTCTAACCAAGTGCCATTCTAGAGTTAGACCAGATGATCATTGTTGCTTTGATAATTTCCAAATTTACGACAATCATCATCATCACAACCAAGAACCTAGCTCTTCTTTAACTTCCACACTTAAAGCCAATCATTGTGCTCACAACATCAACTTTTCATCATGACCACCTATAATATCGTCCATAAGTGTATCTTCATCCAATTTTCCTTATAATTCATTACAAAATTTAAATGCTTTTGCTTTTAATATACTACCAACTCAATTTACTTTCTTTTTATGGCATTGTAGACTAGGCCATGTATTTGCTATAACAACATAGCAAGTATTTCATTTGTGTTCCTAATTCCAATAAAGAAACAAATTTCTTTTGTATGCATTATTGTTAAGGCAAATCTCATAAGCTTCCTTCTCTATCTACTTTAACTACATATTTTAAACCTCTTGAACTTGTATTTGCTGATATGTGGGATCTAGCATCTTGTCTATTTACTTATGGCTCACATTATTACATTACCTTTGTTGATGCCTTCTCTAAATTTTGTTGGCTGTATCCACTAGAGAAGAAATTTGATGCTTTTACAAACTTTTTTAACTCTAAAACCATGATTGAAAATAAGTTAGAATGCAAAATTAAAGCCCTCCAATTAGATTGGGGTGTGAGTATCAAATCTTTTCATCTTTTCTAACTTAACATGGCATTATCCATAGAATATCTTGTCCACACGCTCATCATCAAATGGGTTCAGTTAAAAGAAACATTGACAAATAGTTGAAATAGGTTTGTCTCTTCTCTCTCATGCCTATCTTCCTCTAAAATTTTAGGGAAATACCTTCACTACTATTGCATATCTAATTAATAGAGTACCCTCCTTAACCATCCATAATAAAACCCCATTACAAAATTTTTTTAATATCAAACCTAATTACTCATTTCTCAAAGTTTTTTTGTTGTGCTTGCGACCCTCTTCTCTATCCCTATAATAATCACAAGCTTGCCAATAGATAAGTTAAATGTATGTTCTTATGCTACAGTTCTAGTCATAAAAGGATACAAGTGCCTAACTTTGAATGGTGAAATTTATATTTCTAGAGATGTCAAATTCAATGAATCTCACTTTCTTTATCAACTATCTTTCACTAATATTTCTATTTCTTTATCTCTATCTCTTTCTTCTCTCATTTCTTTAACTAATCTTAATGTCCAAGATTGTGTATTTTCTATCTACACTAAGCATTGACCATTAATCTGGTACAACTTTACATGAAAATAATAGTGAGTGGTAAACTCTTCTTTATAGCTTATACTAACTCTTATGATGATACTAGTCCTCAACATACTAGTTCTCAAGATGATACCAGTCCTTAAGTTATTTTTCTTATTTTAATAGTCTTAGGTTCTATTAATACTAATCCTTAAGATATTACTTCTACTTCCTTAGTCTCTAGTTCTACTAATATGTCTTTAGTTCCACCACCATCTCATCCCATGATTACCCTAGCAAAAGCAAGGATTTTTAAACCTAAAATATACTCATGCAATTCCCTCTATTGTTTTAATAGTGCTTCAAGATTAGAATTGGGTCATAACTATGAATGAGGAATATTAGGTTTTGCTATAAAATTAAACTTGCAATTCAGTTTCACCACCTTTAAATAAATCTATGATTGCTATAAGTGGGTTGTTCATATTAAAGACAATCTAAATGGATTCATCAATAAGTACAAAGCCTATTTGGTAACTAAAGGATTGCATCAAACTCATAGGTTTGACTTCAATGAAACTTTTTCTCTTGGGGTTAAACTAGTTATTGACCTTGGCTTTAAGCAAGTAGTGACAAGTTTTTCAAATTGATGTCAATAATGCATCCTTAAATGGCACATTATAGGAGTATGTCTATGCAACACCTTTTGGGGTTTGAAATTTCAAATCAAATCTTGTTTGTGAGTTGCATAAGTTTAAAAGATTTACTATAACACTTTATAAGTTTGGGTTTATTGCAAGCAAGTGTGATCCCTCCTTATTTTTTCAAGTCTCTCATACTTTTTGCACCTATGTCTTAGTATATGTTGATGACATTTTAATTATAGGCAACTTAGTATAGTGTATACAATAGCTTAAAAGGGATCTCAACTCAAAATTTGCTTTGAAGAATCTTGGCACTTTTAATTGCTTTCTTGGTATTGAAATAAATCTTTAAGTAATGACAAAATTGTACTTTTCAAAAAAGGTATGTCATAGATCTACTAATTAAGGCCAAAATGAAATTTTCAAATGGAGTTCCTATTCCTGTGGTTTCTACCATAAAGCTATCCAAATAAGGAATAAAATATATCATTGCTTCTCAACTATATCAATCCATTATTAGGGGTTTACAATATGTCACCATTACTCATCCTAAGATTACCTTTAATGTCAAAAGATTTGTCAAAACTTTCTAGAAGAGCATTGGAAAGCTATAAAACATATACTAAAGTGTCTTAGTGGTTCTATTAATAAAGGTTTAATATTATCAAAATTGGACACTTTGTGTCTTTGAGGTTTTTATGATGCTAACTGGGGAAATAATCCAAATGATAAGAACTCTACATGAGGTTCTTGCATCTATTTAGGAAATAGCTTGATTTCATGGGTTGCTAAGAAACAAAGTGTTGTAGTTAGATCAAGCATTGAGGCTGGATATAGTAGCAATCATTGTTGCTAAATCATTTAGCTGCAAACTTTGTTAATAGCATTAAGAGTGTCACATGAAAATATGGTTCCTACTATTTTCTATGATAATTTCGATGTTGTAATATTGACTTACAATCCAATTCTACACAATAGAAAAAAGCACATGGTGTTAGATATATCTTTTGTAAAAGAAAAGGTAGCTTAAAAGATGATAGTTGTTCATCACATTCCTTTTCATGATCAAGTTGTAGATATATTCACAAAGCCTCTCTCAAGTGTCATATTTAATTATCTTAAAGATAAACTTAGAATTAGTGATGGCTGATTATCACTAATCTAAGTTTAAGGCAGGATGTTAGTATATTAGTTTGTTATTCTAAAAGCTGCCATTGTTAAGCTTGTTAGATTGTTAAAGTTTAGTCAAGTCATGTATTTGCTGATTATAAGCTAAGCTATATATTCTAAGCTCTTTGCTATTATAATGTATATTCAGATTATATGAACAATATTTTCAAAAACCATTTTCTCTTTTCTTTCTCTTATTTTGCATTTGATTTATTTTTTAATAGTGTAAAGAAGAGAGACTTCCTTCAAATAAGCAAATGAATGAAGCCTAATGCTTAAGAGTGACATATGTAATCCCTAGTTTGCCCTTTTTTTCAATTGTTTCTCTTTTTTTCTATGCTACTTAGAATTGACCAAAATGGGTTTTCTTTCCAAGTAATTAATTCTCCTTCCAAGAATAATTTGTGGTAATGTTTTAAAATTTAATTGAATAGAGGCCTCAACAAATTTTTAGGTATTATTATTATTTTCAAAAAAATAAAATAAAGTATTATATTATCACTTTTTTTCTATTATTAATAATTCAAAAAATAATTCTTACAAAAAAATATATTTTAATTTTTTTATTACAAGTAGTTAAAATTTTTTTATAGATTTAAAAAATGAATATTTTAATTTTGTTTTGCATTAGGGGTATTATAATAATTTGTTTATATTTATTTTATATTTCGACATTATTTCCATCCAACTAAATATGGAAATGGAATGTCATCCTGTTTTTTTCCCATATTATACCAAACATAATTATAATCCAAATGGTTCCATTCCATTTCTATTTCCTTTTTCCTTTTTATTTCTATCAAATCTTTTTTGTATACCATACCTGAAGAGAGAGCTTGAGAATGGATTCTAGGTAATTAGGATTTTGATTTTTTTTAGAGGGGTTGGTAAGGTAGGAAATGTTGGAGAAGTGGGGGACTAAGAAGTGCATAACTTTGCAGATGATTTTGATGGCATTGGTGTTAGCCATGGAAAGGCTAATTGGGGTTTAGGTGGTTTAGAACTGGAAGAATGGATAAGAACTTTAAGCATTTCATCGATCATAAAAGTAAGGAAAAGGATGGCAAAAGTAGAAATATCAGTGGAAAGAGGCTTCCAATTAGGGGATTTGGAGTGAAGAAACTAATCTTTGAGGTGATCATCTCACTACCTAAAAAAATAAAAAGTTACTTTACGGTAGTTTCATAGTGATAGTTAAAATATCATTAAATTACAACTTAACAGTAGTTGATACTGCTGTCATTAAGTTCTTAGACTCAATAGCAGTTGGATTCAGCCTAGGGCATTAAAAGCCCCTACCCCCAATGACCTATTCCTCTCCCCCCTCAAGAAACCTAGCTGTGAATACCGTATTTTGTCCGGGCATACTCCAAAAATAATAATAAAATTAAACTAATAAAAAATAAAAATAAAAAAATCAAAGGAGGAGGAACCTAAAAATAGAATTAAAAATAAAAATAAAAAAATAAAATAAAAGCCAATTAATACAAAGTTAAAACAAAAAAAAATAAAAGGGAGTAACAAAAGTTTAAAATAAATGGAATTAAAGAAAATAAAAATCAAAAGAGACTAAAAAAAAGAGAGAAAGAAAGAAATGAATTAAAAAGAAAAAAGTAAAATCCCACAAATAAAAAAAAAATAAAAAAACAAAAAAATAATAATAATTAAAAGAATAATAATTAAGCCAAAACGAAAAAAAGAAGCAAAAAAATTTTAGTTATCAAAAAGGACTAAAAAAAAAAAGAAACCAAAGTAATATATATATATATATATAAAGAAGAAAACCTAAAACAAAAGCAGAAAAAAAAAAAAGAAAACCCAAAACAAAAACAAAAAAAGGGGGAGAGACTTTATTCAGGAGAGCCCAAGTCAAAGTAAAAAAAAAAAAAAGCCCAATTCGGACCCAAACAAAAACTTACCCAATACCCAACCCGGATCCACTAAAAACCTTACCTGGTTTCCCTTGGTCCCCCCTTCCATTGGGTCCCCTTTGCTGGTAGAGACAGACGGACAAAAGAGACAGAGACACAAAAAATGGACGGACACACACATACAAGAAAACGGAGAGACACACAAAAAGGACGGGCAGACACGTCTGGGAGACTGAGGAGAAAAGGAGGGGATTCGCCTTTTCGGAGAGGAGGGAGAAGCAGAGAGGGAGGGGAATTTCGGATCGAGGGCAAAAAAAAAAAAGGAGCGAGATACGCAAAGAGGGAAAAGAAGAGATTGGGAGATGAGGTGAGAGAGGAAAGCGAGATCGACGGAGAGAAGAGACAGGAAGACGCCAAGAGGGAGAATGGGAGTTCTGGGAGATTAGAGGGAACAGACGCAGAGAAGAGAAGGAGGCGCATCTGGGTAGAGAGGGGAAAAAGGAAACACTCAGCGACAAGAAAGGAAAGAAGAGGGAGCAGAGGGTCTGATACAGCAAGAGAGAGCAAGAGAGACGCAGAGAGGCAGAGGCGAACGAAAAAGGAAAAGGGAGGCTGACACTCGAAAAAGGGAAGTGGCTTAGAGCCCTCCCCGGCGAAACGAAGCAAATCCCTGCACTTTCAATTTTCGCCTCTGGTAGCCCTGCAACAGAATTTCTAAGGTTTTTGGTATCTCTTTCCGGCGATATCTGACTCCAATAGCCTTATGTTTACGCCACTGAGGAAGGGGTGGTCTACTACAGTATCTTTCACACCCCAGAGAAGTAGTTTAAGGGCGAATTCGAACCTCATAAATTCTGCGAAAAGGAGAAGAACGTAAGTTTTATGGTTTTGCCTGATTTGCTTAGTCATATCTAATGGATTTGGAAATATTGATCCTATGCTGTCTTTCTGTATGTGTATGTTTTGTTTTCGGGTCCCATCTATGTTCTTCGCTGTCTTGAGTTTTCATTCCGATTGTATGGCCTGGGTTGGGAAAACAATGCGCTAAATGAGCGCGATTGAAAGAAGCCCTCAGAATCTCCTATATATTGCCTCTGTTGTTCGTTTATTTTTTTTCATGCTTAACTTTCTCTGAAATTTGGTGCTGCTCTTCTGAGTATATTGCTGCCATATAAAACTTTTGGAAATTATATTGAGATGTTGTTCTTGCTATATAGTTTGGTTATGTGGAAGAACAAGTTTTGATGCCTTTTTTTTTAAAAAAAAAAACTTCTTTACCCCTGTCCCTGCTTTGTTTTGGTGTATGCTAGGTTCGAATAATGATTCCATTCACTGTCTCAATGACGTCCCTTATATGATTCAGTTTCTAAGTGCTAGTTGTCGATGTGATTTGAATACCATTTTCTTTCCTTAGTCATGCTAGCATAAATTACCCATAAAAAGGCTCTTAGCTTTAAGAATAAATTTTAGTAACAAATCTTGCACCTGTTCTTATTACTCGGATTTTATGATGGGAACTTGGATTACTGACATTTCAAATAGGCCTATTTTCTTTTGACAGTAACTTTGCTTAAACTCTCAGGTGAAATTGTGGATGATGTTTTATGATGTAAGTTCTGATTAACTTCTTGCTAGGATTTAGGCAATTTGTCCTTGATGTTATATGGACGAATCTCAGTTAGGTGTTTAACTCTTATTTAGGACGTTATTAATGCAGCATAGGATGGGATGTTGGGAACCTAGTTTTTGTATTTCATCAATGCTAATGTGAGAAGATAATGCTGCCCCAATTTCGCTTTGTATTTAAGATTAAGATGAAGCACCAAGTTTTGTTAATAATATAGTGAATACTCTGCCAGGGATTGGTTCATGTGAAAAAATGTCCACAAGAAATTTGTTTGATTGCAAACTCCAAAATGGTTTTCAAATAATTTTAAGAATTTGGTTTTAATTGCATGTTTGTAGATTCCATTCTATTGTGAACCTTGTGGCATGTTGAAATGTTGATCCTTTTGTCTGAACTATATCTCTTTGGTTCAAGTCCTGTAGTTAGAATAAAGTACCATGGTGCTTGCTAATTCTCCTTTTTCTTTTCCCATCTGAGGTATCCGAGTTTTGTGAAACTGTGGAGGTGGTGAGTGTGATCTATATATCATGGCTCTGTTTGCATTGCATGTATGAGAAAACATAGTTTATAACTGCAATTCTCATTATGCTGTCTTGTGCTTCAGGACCATGCAAATCACCCTTGGATGTTTGCATAGAAGGAGAGGATAGCATTGTGTTCAAAAGCCGAAGACCAAGGGAAGCCATTTGTTATTCTTAATTGTAAATATTATATTACATATGATTGGATGCACACAAGCACACTAAACAAAATATGCTGTAAGTTTGTAGATATATTTGTGTTACCTAAATTTTATTTTATCTTTAGAATAGCCGTGTGGAATCTTGTATCCCCTCAGGCGCATAGAATACACCTATAGGTCATGTGTGGCAACAAAGCCTCCTTGGCGCCTATTAGTGTCTCGAATTTATGTTTTAATAAATTTTGTGTTTTAATTCTCCAAGTCAAATTCTTTCTCTTTAAAGAAAGATGTTCAAAAAAGAAAAAAAAAACAAAAAGGGATAAAAAGATAATAAACAAATAAACTTTTCAAAATCAAAAACTAATTTGGAGAAACTAAGTTTTTATGACTTCTCGTTTAAAAAAAAATGATAAGCAAAAATTAATTAAACTCTTTTCATAAACTTTAAAGATTTCCTCCAACTTTCATTTAATAAAATTAAAAATTAACATATGCTTTACAAAAATTACAAAAATAAAAAAAAGGTGTTTCAAAACAAAAAAAAAATCATAAATTAGAAAAATAAAAAAAACAACACAAAAAAAAACAAGAAAAGATATAATAACAAAACAAAGTATTATAATATTATACATTAACAAAATAAAAAAAAAAAAGATCAATAACACAAAATCAAGCCAAAATTAAAAGACAATTCAAAATAAAGACAAAAATAGAATTGGAAAAAAGGAACAATAAAAAAAGAGGAAAAGTGAATCAAGAATCAAGAAAGCAAAAAAATTAAAAACAAAAGCAAAAAATTAAAACAAGGGATAATAGAAACAAAAACAAAAATCGAATGAAAAGCAACAAAAAATGATAAGGAAAAGAGAGAAAAAAATTGAAAAGGCAAGAAAAGTAAAATTAAATTTCCCTTTAGCAAATTAAGACACATCAACCATTTTCAAAACTTGTTTTATTTGTTAAAGGAAAAAGTAATTTTTATTTTCTTTGTGTTTTCACAAAAAAAATAATAATAAGAAAAAATAAAACAAAACAAAAAAAGAACAACAAAAACAAAACAAAGCCAATCAAAATTAAAAAAAAATATAAGCCAACAAAAAACAAAAAAAAAAGACAAAACAAAACCAATAAAAAATTAAAAATCAAATATAAGCCAAACAAAAATAACAAAAAACCAAAAAAACAAAGACAAAACAAAACATCCACCGAATGCAATTTTCGATCGAACTACGTGGACTTTGATCCCTATTAAGGGTACGTAGACCCTAAGCTTTCATCCTAGGTCAAATCCGTTTCTGTAAATAAAACATTTTTCTTTTAATTTCATTCCTTTCCTTTTTATTTCAATTTTTGAACTTCTTTGTGTTTTATTTTAATCCTTCTTTCTACTTTGAACCTTATTTCCTGTATTTCCTTTATTTCTTATTCTGCATGTGATTGGTTAGGGAGAATTAAAATAGAATTAATGCCATTTTATTTTTGCACAACTAACTTAGGGTAACCGTTCTTAGTAATGGGTGTAGTGGGGTGCCTAACACCTTCCCCACTCACAATCGACTCACGGACTCATTTTTTGGTTTGTAGGCCATCTTCCAAATAAAAAGGCTTTTTCAAAGTTTTTCCTTTTTTAAAATTAAAATTTTGGTGGCGACTCTTGAACCCATTACTTTATCTTATTTCAATTTTGATTCCATTTTTCGATTTCATTTGAAAATCGAATTTCTTTGTTAAAGGCGCCACGCGGTCGCATTTTCGGGTGTGACACTAGCGCATGGAACCCTTTCCTCATTTTAGTTGTATTGATGTTGAACTACCCCTAGGATTGTTGCTATTTGAGAAGTCCACCATACCAAAGACAACCATCTGGCCTCCTCTATGCTAGAGACAACCATTTGGCCATGGAAGTGATAAGTTCTAGCAAACCTTAAAAGGTGGTGTTGTTATAGTTCAACTCCCACTTGAAGTAACCACAAATTAAAGAAGCTTTAGCCATGGAAGCACCAAGTTTGATTTCCTTTTGAGGTTTGTTTTGTATTTTACTAACCTTAACCATAGTTCAACTTGTGTTTGCTAACTCCAAAGGAGATGCATTCTATACCCTCAAGTATAGCTTGTTGGATCTAAATAATGTGTTTTAGAGCTAGGATCCCACCCTTGTTAACCTTTGCACTTATTTCAAATATCCTTTGTTTTTGGAATGCTAATTTTCTTTACCAAGTATAGTCTGGTTATTTATAGTCTTAAGTAAAGGTAGGAGAGAAAAAGAGCAAAGGCTAATTTGGTTCCTTGACTAGTTGTACTCGTTCATTCTTTTATCTTATTAGTTCAAACAATTACTTTATCAACCTATGTAGTTGCTCATAACAATACACTTCTAGTTTTGCTGGTGTCAAATAACTTTGCTGAGTTAAGGGCAACGTGTTTAAGCAATGTAGTAAGGATATTGTTCACAATTTGGTGTACTTTACCAAACTCCTCAAAGAATTTATGCCCTATTTGATTCGTTACAATGCAAACACATTTTATTTATATAACTTGTGTAATGTCTATTATATCATTGTAATTATTACTCAATTCATCAAATCACTATTTTAACTATCAAATCACTTTTTAAAAGTAGAAGTAAAAAAATCATTTCTAATTTTACTTACCCCTACCTACATATTTTTTTTATATTATCTTTACCTTTACATCCTCCAACCAAACAGCCTGTTAGTTTCTATAATTTGAAAATTTATTATTAAGCCTCAATGATTTTTAAACATATTAATTTAGTTTAAATCATTAGACTTTTGTTAAAAATTTGAAAAAACTATCTAACTAATAATATTAAATTTTGACATTTTAAATACACATAATATTATACCAACTCAATCTAATTATTAGCATTAGAATAATCATCTCCATCACTATCATAGATTGAATAGGTGTGACAGTTAAGATAGTTAAGTGAACACATTTTTATGGCCTTTGAACAAAAGTCTAATAATAAGGACTAAATTAAAAAAGTTTTAGAATTATAAAGATTTAATTATAAATCCTTAAACTATAAAGATCAAATTAAAAAGGGATTTTCACTATGAGAATGTGAGCATAATTAAATCTTATTATTACGTTTATTATTTGAAAATCTCTATCACAAAGCCATTTTCAATGGATTAATAATTATGGGAGATTTCTTTTGACAAATTCTCAAAAAAAAAAAAGTGTTAATAACACATTTATTTATTTTTTTCTATTATCCCTCATCAATTACCAACCTTGTGTTGATTGGTAACACAACAAAATTGGCTAGGTGAAGGATGATATTACTGAAGCTTTGTTACAAAATATATGTGAAGTGTAACAGAATCGGTGGGTTGAACACCCTAAAGCCTAAAGATTAGGGGACGAATCCAGCCACGCAGGTATTGATCTAAGATGAAATTATTGAAGGGGGGATAAAAAAAGATTAACCTACTTATACAAACACACACACACACATACCTATATATAAACTTTGTTACTTTAATTTTTTTTAATTTACCACTTAAAAATAATCCTTTTACTAGCTTTACAATATGAGCGATATATTAACTTTCCAAAAATTGCATAGATAGTGCTAGCCAATATATTAACCTTACATCTTTCTTTTTTGTTTTTTTTTTTGAGAAGTGAGAAAGAAAAGGTGGGAGGGGTTATGGGGAAGCAGATCCTCAACAGTTTAACGAGGGAACTGCGTAGCAAAGTCAGCAATGCTCAGTCGTCTGATCGATCCTGGGAGGTACAATACGCCACGCATCATCCCTTCCATTTGTTGAAACGCAGGTCGAAAATGCACCGTTTTGATTAGTTTAAACGTTGCGTTCTGAATTCAAGAACCCAGCCCCGTCTCTTCGTGAACGACTTCATCATGGAAGGAGCTCGTGTGCATTGCACTTGCCCTGGATACCTGATTCTGCAATCTGGAATTTTCAGAAAATCGAATAATGTCAAGTGGCAGAACTTGGTTATGTTGGGGATTTGTCATAGAAGGTGAGGTATGATTAGTAAAAGTTGGCAATGGAGCACATGCGCCCAGCTTAAAATTTTTCCTCTGAATTTTCCACATCTCAGCTTTATCAGTTGCATGGCAATGATCTGTACTGGAAATACCAGTGCTCCACTATAGACATGGTGCTAGTAAGTCACAGACATAGCAATGGCACTACAAGTCAGCAAAGACAGAAATAGAAGTATTACAAAAAGAAGTTAGATAATACGTTAAGAAATGGTCATACTTTAGACTAGCTAAAACATAACTGCTAAATTTTAACATAGTATGAAGTTAAGAACTTAACCTGCTCACAGTGTCTCTCATGAGGAGTGGAAGAGAAAGGAAATTTGGCACAAAGATGCCAGGGATGAGGATAGTCTCTCCATGCAATCTGCAGGCCAAAATTTAAATGAACCTATAAATCAGAATTACAACAACTACATCTTCCAACATTGGCAAAGATAAGTATGGAACAAGTAAGCTTGAGTAAATAAGGTTATGCATAAAAACATAAAACAAATCTCTGGAGAAAAGGGGGTGGCAAATCATATAATACAGTGAGCCACACTGGAAGCAAATGTCCCAAATAAAGATCTATGTCTATTAAAGCCCCATTTTGGGTATGCATAATATATCTAAATCAATGTTAATCATGAGGCAACATTGAGTATTAGCATTACAATTTAAGACCCTTTCACGCTATTGATTTCTTCCATAAACTTCAGGTAGAGGTAGCAACATTTACCCATACCTTCCAGATCGCATTTGGTATGGAAAAGTGAAACAAAGTCATCTATATTTTTTATTTTCATTAGTGTCCAGATGAACTCATGACCCCATGCATTATAAATTCCACTTCTACCATTAAGTATTCACCCCAACTAGCAACGACACCTAGTGAGTTACAATTATATATCTAAACTTCTATTTTGTAAGAGCAGCTTCGACTGACGAACAAGTGGATCAATTCACCTTCTCATTCTCCCTCTTCTCAAAACGAAATTGTTCATACTTGTCGCCCCTATTGAAGCAAGGAGAAAGTAACGACAAGACAAAAGAAATTTGTGCAGCTTTTGGGATGAATCAACTTCCATGATGAAGCCGTTCACAAAGAGACAAAGGGCTGGGTTCTTGGTTGAATTCAAAACGCAATGTTTAAACTAATCAAAACGGTGCATTTCGGCTTGTGCTTCAGCAAACAGACAAGATGACATGTGGCACATTATGGCTTGCAGGATTGATTGGACTGCTGAGCATTGCTGACTTCGCTGCGCAGTCCCGTGTCAAACTGTTGAGGATCTGCTTCTAGGGTGGTGGTGGTTACGTTGCCACGTGAGCGGATCCTCTACATTAGAAGACATTACAGTATGCCATGCGGTAAAAGCAATCTCCACCGTATGCTAAATTGAGCCGATCACATTATGCCACGTCGCTCCAAACGGTGCACTGTTTTGAATCCCCAAAAACTCCCTGTGAACCCAACAGCCAAAGAAGACGAGGAAAACCCATCAGCGAAAGAAGACGAAGAAGTGCAGAGACTAAGTTGCTTCATGCTTCTTTTGATTCGTTCAATTTTCTAGTTCCCCAAGAAGCGATCGTGTTTTTTCCATTTTCCTTCATCCTTCTTGTGGTTCCATTTTATTGTTTTTTGAAATTTGGCATTGAAATTTTTGGTTTTTTCCACATTTGCTGCAAATCTGGTCAACACGAAGAAGATGAAGCATGGAACTAAATCTTATTAATTTTCTGAGTTTGAATTTACAGGGCATCTGAGTTTATAGATTGAAATGTGGATAAAGCTTACTTAATGACACCGAACCTTATTTCTTGTTAGATTAACAAGGATGCTTTTGTTCTTTGGTACGATATAAGACTCTGAACATCTATAACTAGGAATACTCAATGGTAAGAGCGACCAAACAGTAAGGGTGCTTTTGTTCTTTTGTCTAACCCAGTTCGTGAGAACAAGGTGCTTTTCTTTCTTTATCTAATAGCTGGTACCGTAAGGGATCAAATTCATGGCTAGATGTCCCTTTTGAAACACTGCTACGACTAAAAGAATGCAAAGAAAGGAAATTAATGAGTGGAATAGTGTAACTACATTCTAATAAGAAAATCTCTAATCCTACTTGCAACAGTAGAACCTTGAAACCGATTTCCTTTGCAGGGTCAGGGACGACTATCATTTCTAACTTATTTATATCAATTAACCAGAAGCAAAACAAATGGCCGAAAAGAACATATTTTCTTGGTGTGTTGTTCCTTTAATGAGAAAAATAGCACATTGGACTCCTTGAACTTCAATTGGTTATAAGAGTTCTAACCGGTTGAATGGATTGTAGTCAGACATCACATCTCCAATGGACAATTCTATTAATCTCACTATAGAACTTCCAAGCAGCAATCCAAATATAAAAGTATTAGAATTGCAGAGAGCAGAAACTTAGGGCAAAATTTTCTTCAGACAATACACCATTTTAATCACTGCTCAACAACTATAGGATCCATATCACTATCCCAAGCAAAATTTCATTTATAAAACAAAATAGCATAGATGTTGGATTCAAAGCAACATGATATTACATTTGATTCATTAAAAGTAAAATTGAAAGAAAAAAAAAGAAAAAAGAAAAAAGTAGGCTACTTCTTGAGCATATCATCAGGAACAACTTTCAGCTGCTACCTTTGCTTGGACTTGGCAATCTTCTTCAACATCTTGTGATTAGTAACACCTGGAGCTTAGTGCCATATTTCAAAATATTCTTTTGCTTCTTCTTCACCCTCTCCTCCTTCTTTCTCTTCTCAGTCTCATTCAACCTAATCTCTTCCTTCAACTCCATCATCCTCTCCTTGTAGGCCCGCTTCATCTGCTTCTCCCTCTCCCTCCGCTCAAAGATCATGCCTTTCCGAGTCACATGAATTACCGATACCCTGTTCTTCCTATGCTGCTTCCACTTTCGACCCAAAACCTTACCTGCTATTACACCGTCGTAACTGGGCTTCGCGAACACGGGCTTGTTAGGTTCATCAGGAGATGGCAAAGCTGCTCTCTTCATTAGTAGAGGACAAGTGGGGGCGGGGCTTCAAAACGGTGCGCCACGTCGGAAATCAGGGGTGTCTTGTGTGTTTTGGTGCGTGGAACTAGCCAAAGAAAGACAGTGCGAGACACACCGTTTAGAGCAACGTGGCACAATGTGAGTAGCTCGATTTAGCGGACGGCGAGGATTGCTTTTACTGCACAACACGCTGTAATGTTCTTTAATGCAGAGGATCTGCTCGCCGTTGCCGCCCTACATCCGTCACTAAAGCCACCCTAGGTGAGGTGGCTTGCCCATACTCAAAGTCAACCTAGATGAGGTGGCTTGGCCAAGCTCAAAATTTATTGCACATTGGTATGGTACTGTTAGTTTCTTTCCTTCAATATAATTTTGATTTTTTTAATTTAAAAAGAATTTAAATTTAGTTCATTTAATTGAAAAATAAATAATGTCTCCCTCTTATTTCTTTTAAAATTATCCAATTTCTCTCTTTGTTGCCTCTCTTTTCAAAATTTAATGCCAAATTTAATAATTTACTAATTTAGAAGCCAAAAATATAAATGAATTAAAAGTATCAAGTATATAAATAACTTTTAATCAACATAAACTGTTGGATTTATCATTAAATTTTGAATAAATGATGTGATAGAGGGATGAAATTTGGTTAAATTAAAGACTAAGGGGTAATATTACTTACTCTTGAAGGGGACAAATTAAGACTTTTATAAAATTATTTAAATTGAAATTGTGTCTAAGCCTAATTTCTCTTTCTGGCGTCCACGCTAGCTAGAATGGCTAACCTACAAAATATATAATTAAACTAACTTTCTAAATATATAATTAAACTAAAAATCTACTATTTGTTAATCAGGCCATATCAGGTAATGACTACAGCAATTACTAGTTAAAAAATTTCCACGCTCTCCCATCTTATATAAAGTGACCAAGCTCCTTACCGGAGATGCATCTTGATCACATACTTACCAAGCATAAGTGAAGATGATTGTCCCTATTATCTTCATCTTTTGCCTCCTTTGCTCATCCTCCCAAGCTTCTGTGCAAGATTTTTGTGTTGCGGATTATGCAGCTCCTAATGGCCCTGCAGGATACTCTTGCAAGAATCCTTCAAAAGTCACCGTGAATGATTTTGTTTTGTCTGGCCTAGGCGTTCGTGGTAACACCTCAAATATCTTCAAAGTTGCCCTCACACCTGCATTTGACGCTCAACTTCCTGGTCTCAATGGTCTTGGCCTTTCCATCGCTCGTATAGATTATGAAGGGGGTGGAGTTGTCCCACTTCACACACATCCTGGAGCTTCAGAAACTCTTTTGATTCAACAAGGGAAAATAACTGCTGGATTCATTTCATCGAACAACACTGTCTTTCTGAAATCTCTCAGCCCGGGGGATGTTATGGTATTTCCTCAAGGTTTACTGCACTTCCATTTCAATGAAGGTAGTGTTGGGCTTTTATAAAATTAACAATTCATTGTGGTATTGGTTGGCTTATAAGAACATGTGATCCTCTTGTTAAGACTCATTTGCACTTGAACCGTTAAAGACTATAGGTTAGCATGTGTGGATCCTATGAATAGGCTTATTCATACTTACATAAATTATAATTAACGCATTGGTTTACCCTGTAAATGTTTTTGTTCATAAGTAGGACTGTTTCTTCATTATAATACAAGAAGAAAACCCTACTCTCATCCTGTATATGTAAGTTATGCTAACCTGATCATTAAAACCTAACTGTTTTTTTAGAACGTATACGGGGAGAGAGAGTTGAGATTATGCACGCACACAGTTTTATTTTAAAATGTGTGTTTCTGTATTGCAGATTTTTGATAAATAGATTATGATTTACAATTCTGGGTATTTATGATTATATAATTTACTTCAGGTGGTACTCCAGCTCAGGCAATTTCAAGCTTCAGTAGTTCGAACCCTGGCATCCAAATTCTGGACTTCTCACTGTTCAACAGTAATTTACCTACTCAAGTGATAACAATAAGCACTTTCATTAATCCTGTTGAGGTGAAGAGGCTTAAGGCTCTTTTTGGAGGCTCAGGATGAAGTATATGCATATTTTAGCAAGCTTGCTAGAATGTTAAAATAATGAAATAGTCTTATCTGGTTGACTTGATGTATGGTCATTATGGTTTATGTTTGAAATGGAACAAATGTTTGGCCTTTATCTCTTAATTAAACTATTTGAAATGGGACAACATCTGTTCTGTCTTTAACTCACAGACTCACCATTAGCTTTTTGGGTCAATCGCATCATGTTACATCACGAGTCACTTCAAAGTATGCAGAATTTAACAATAATCACACCAGCAGAAGTGTTTCTTTCTTTGTTTTTTTTAGGTTGAAAAATTCTCATATCATGTATAATATTGGATCTAGATCGCCTAAAGTTTTATTTTTTTTGAAGTTGACGAAGTCTCTTACAAATAAAATCCCTCTCTATTAAAAAGAGAAACAAAAATTTATGTTAAGAAAACAAAAACAAAAATGTGAAATACTTTAACAAATTTCATAGGGTTGAAACTTATCCATTCTTATATAATATTTCCTCAAAGGAGTACAGTGCATAAACCAATACTGTAGGATTTAAGCTAAGATCTACTTGTGTTTCAGGTTCAAGGGGAAAATCATGAGCACTTGTTTGGTTAGATTTGAGAGTAACTTGTTGAGGTTAATTTTAAATTAAAAAAGTATAAAAAATAAATTGCTTACATAATTATATTTCTCAAAAAGCATGCGTCCTTAAATGATTAAATTAAGGTCTAGTAAACTAAATTTATTCTATTAGATTTTAATTCCAAAAAAAAAAGCTTTAAAACGTTCCATATGTAACACTCGACTATTGTTTTCATTCTACTTGAGGTTAAATTTCAAAATTAGTTGTCAGATTGACCAACTAAAAGTCACGATCTAAGGAGCTCATTAAATAATCCATATATAAATATAAATATAAATATATATAGAGAGAGAGAGAGAGAGAGAGAGAGAGAGACCGTATTATAGGGATTGGGAGCACAGGTTAAAAAATCGGATTAGACTAATTAATTTGACAAAATAACTTATAAATTAGTTATGACTCAATTCCATTTGACTCCCAAAATCAATTATAAGTTAAAAGAAATTGTCAAAAACCAAGCAAGGACTAAATTGTTCAAAAATTGACTTTTGATTTTTTTTCTATTTAAATCAGAGTTTCGACATTAGACGATAGAGATTTGTGATGTATAAAAAACTCTACTTAATTTATTTTACATAAATTTATTATCATATATAAAATATTTAAATTAATTTATATATATTTTAAAATATCCATATCTATTTTAAATATTATTTTACAATATAAATATATATATTAATTCAATCATAAAATATTATAGTTTTGCTTTTATATATATATATATATATAACAATTTAACTCAAGTTTGACCATTATGAAACCATTGGATTGTGAACAACTCTTCATTTTATTCAATGACGAATATGATTTTTAAACGCATTGGTTGCGTGGCTTAGTATATTGTAAGCGTGAAATATTAATAGAATATAACTTCGCTAGGAGCACAAAATTTTAAATTTGTAAGTTATTGTCTATTCATAAGATGAATTTAAATTTAATCTTAAGCATGAGCGAATAACATATTGATTTTAAATGTATCATTTCCTAGTATCTCATTTGTTGTTAAGAATATTATAAACGAGTTTGGATCATTTCAGTATTAAAAATAGAAAGCAATTTAAATGATGTTCTTTGTATTTTTATTAGCAGGTTTCTTAATTAAATTATGATAAGTATATAATTTTTTAATTATAATGTAATAAATGTATACTTTTTGTTGATAAGTGTATTTTTTAATTAAATTATATATTTATTATATTATTAAAGATATAAGAAAAATTATACATAAGGACCATAAGTTGATAAAAATAATATTGAAAGATTTTAAAAATCAAAATTTTTTTAAAGGACCAAAATTATAACTAGTATTTCCGAAAGCTATTAATCATATTCTCTAAAGTTACAATTAAAGAAAACCATATGTAACATTAAGAAAATCAGGTTATAACTTTGAAAAATATAAGTGGTAACTTTTGTAAGTTTTAATGGTAACTTTTGCTTATGGTCCTTTAAAGAATTTTCTATTTTTAAGGTCTTTTAATGAAATTTTTACCAACTTATAGTCTTTAGTGGAATTTTCCCAATAAAAAATATCCTAACATTAAAGTTTCACAATTTTAGCCTCATGAATTTCTTTTTTTGGTGAATGGAGGGGTCAGCCTCATGAATTTCTAATAGTAAAGTATAAGCCCATAATTTATTCATTTGGTGACTATGACGCAATTGTATTGCATTATAAGTCAAGTATAAAAACCTTTGGTCAAAATATTATTTTGATGTGGAAAATATATTTAAATTTTTATATTAATCTTTAAAATATTTTATTTTAAAAGTGTTTTAAAAACTAGCACCAATAACACTTTTGTTAACTTTTTAAATGGTGTAACATGTATGAATTTAGATCCTCTCAATTAGATAAATAGTAAAATACTTCTTAATTAGGGTGTGTATAGGATTCTTTTTTTTTTTTCACCAACTCTTTTTTTTAAAAAAATCTTTCTTCACTTGAGAATCACTGTATCATTTTTCTCACTTGAGGATCCAAATCCAATGTGTATGAGGGGATGGGGCTTTTGAGCTCAGATTAGATTTTGCATATTAGTAGGAAACTTTCTTTTTCTCTCTACAACTTCACGCCTGGAATGGGATAGAAGGTAAGAAAAGGAGTTCATACACTCTAAAATTCACTCCTATCATCTTTTTGTTCAATTAGAACGTGTGGACTCATATTTTAAAAAGTAATTTTTAACATTAGAAACAGCCTTTAATATTAGAAACTTTATATCTATCTCTTTCTAATTTTACAGAAAATACAAAATTTGAACTTTAGTAAATTGAAAGTGGAAAAAAAGAGTATAACATTTCAAATCTAAAAAAATGTTTCAATCTAGTTAAACATAAAAGTAATATTAAAAAAATCAAAATTTATATGTATAGGCCAAAATGCTTATTAGGCCAAGATCCTCAACATGTCCTTTAAATCGCATAAGACCTATATCTTCTAAATGAAAAATACTTTGGTGCTGGACCCAAAAAACAAAAAGTATCATAGAGAACCTAACGCAAATAGTTTTTATCAAGGAGCATCAATGAGATGTGGGCCCTTGAAACATCTAATGAGACATAGGTTGAATGTCCACTTTATTTCTTATAGTGACTTAAACCCCCATGTAATACCTTAGGACCAAAAAGAGAAAAGCAAATAGAAGGAATGCCAAAACACCTTACTATCCAATAAGTCAACAAGTACAAAGTGACAGAGTGAAATATAAAAGAAAATGGAATAAGAAAAAGGAAAGCCTGCTAGTGTATAATATGACCTCTCGTCTCCTCTTCCATCAATTTTTGAAAGAAAATATTTTCTCCGGTCTTATTTATTAAAAACAAAAAACTGTTTCACTGGTATTAAGAAAAACAGTTAATATTACTTTAATTCATTAATT
The DNA here is from genome assembly GCA_026724425.1 of Erythrophleum ivorense. Taxonomy (NCBI): domain Eukaryota; kingdom Viridiplantae; phylum Streptophyta; class Magnoliopsida; order Fabales; family Fabaceae; genus Erythrophleum; species Erythrophleum ivorense. The sequence goes on from JAIUCV010000005.1 coordinate 45,855,648, forward strand.
ATGTTTAAATTTGATAATTTTTTCCTATTTTACCCATCTTTATTTTGCATGGGAAAACGTTATGCATTATTAAGTATATTAGATGTAACAATAAATGAAAGGTAAAAAAGACATTTATTATTTAATGAAATAAAAAAATATACCATGTTTCTTATATTTTAGGACCAAAAAAATTTCTTCAAATTTTCTTATAAACAGGATCAGAGGGAGTATATTTAAGAAAGAGCAAGGCACCGGAGACATTTTGAGAAGTCTTCTTTCTTTTTTTTTCTCTTTCCTCTTACACTCTCAAGTTGACCAATCAATAAAGAGAGACATGGATGAAACACTCCCACAATCAATGAAGCCAATTTGAATGTTAAAGGAAGATTAGTTGCCTGTGGCAATTAATGAAGATATTATCAAGCTTTGGAAGACAAATTAAAAATAGAAAGAAAGCAATGCTTGTGAGTAATGGCCATCCTCCCCCATGACTGATATTTAAAAGGTTGCATTGAAGATGAAAGAAGGGAGAATACAAATGCATTTACTAATAATCTTTATTGTTCAACTACAACTAAGTGCTTGCTGAGCTTATCTTGCCGTTAGGGGTGTTCATCGGCCCGATTGGCCCGAGGGATCTGTCCTAACCCGGTCTAATCGGATTGGATCGGGTCGGGTCGGGTCGGCTAAAAGTATAAAATGGACATAACTTTAAATAAGACTATTCCGGGTTGGGCCGGGCCACGGGCGAAGGTATGTTCCGTCTAACTCGTCCTAATAGTTACTTTTTTTTTAGTTATTAATATCTTGTCATCTTATTTTTTTTATTTCATTTAATTATCTCTGCATACTGCAATTTTTATTACTTACGCAAATATTCTTTACTTCTTAATTATTTTTATTATTGATGTGAATCCTTACTGATATTTCTTTTGTTAAATAATGAAAAAATATATATTTATCTAAGACTAATTATGTTGTATATCTTATATTTTACTTGATAATACTAGACTATTTTTTTATTACTGATACAAATATAAGAGTTCTAAAAGTCCATTGTTTTGAAATATATGCCTATAAGTTTGTGTAAAAATATTTTTATATTACAAGTATCAATTCACTACAAAAAAATTAGTTTGGGCGGCCCTAACCCGCCCTATCCCAACATAAATCAGATTTATTAGAGTTGAGTAAGACCACGGGTATAAAAACAAGCTTCATATTTTAATCGGGTCAGGTATCGGACATATTAGATATTTAGTTTGGTCCTATCCATGTACAGCCCTACTTATTAGGGCCGCCCTAACCCGCCTTAAAATCGGGCTTCTCTGGGCCAGACTAGGCCACGGGCATAAAAATATGCTCAAGACCCTAATCGGGCCAGGTTTCGGGCCAAACATCGCCCTGACCCGGCCCTACCAATGTACACCCCTACTTGCCGTTACTTCTCTTGATAAGATTTGAGATAGTCATTTTGTTATGCTCTTAATGAGCTTTACTTAAACACTTGTATTTGCTTTCTAACACTTATCTATTTAAGTTTCTAGAAACCTTATAAAAAACCTAGTGCTAATTTGAGGTTGTAAAAATTTCGATAAGTGTGTGGGTTATTTCAATATCATAGACTGAAGAAGCACTCGTATTGAATCTTCAATGTTGCCATGGGTTTAAGTTGTAAGAGCAAGAAGCTAAGCTTTATTAAAGGGTAGTTTAGTTGTAACTTTGTGTGAATTTTCCATTAGTACAAAAATTCCTTTTCTATGTGCTTAGGTAGTGAATGTATGATTACTTTGATCCAAATCATTGTAAATTTCTTTGTGTGATTCTCTTTTAATTCTGATCTTTCAATAATTTGTAAATTTTAAAATTTAGTAAGAATTTAAAACCTTGAATTATATGTTTTCAAAAACAATTTATTTAGGTCTTTGTGCCTCTTGGATTAAGATTCCTAGTTAAAAAAAATCTATTTGTTAAAATTCAAGGCTCTCATACTAAAATAGATTTCAAATTTTTTTAAAAAACCAAGATTTATTTTAAAAACCAAATTCCACCTCCTTCTTGGATTCCTCTAACAATTTGGATGGAATAAGGGTTTGAAAGACTACCTATGTTCTGCTTTTATTGTGGCCATGAGGGAAAATGATTTGATAAGATAAATAATAGAGTGAATTACATTCTCTTTGAATTATTAACATTATACAGCCTTTTCTTAGAATTTCAATATATATATATATATTTTAACTAAAATTAAAAGTTATACTATAATTTAATTTAATTTTAAAATTTTGATTAAAATATCTTCTATCAGACTAAATACGTGTTTGATAATTTTTGTATGCAAAAATTAGATGTTTGGTTGTAAATGAAAGCCCAACAAAAGATGGTGGCCTATAAAGACAACTTTCACCAAAATACTCCGCGTAACATGTCTCGCAAGGCAAGGAAGTATAGCACCTTGGTCAATGACACGTCATTCAAGCCATCCTTGACTATAATGTGTCGTAGTTATGTCACCCCCTTGATAGATAAATTCTCATGCGTATCGGGTTAGTAACTAAAAGTAGATTTAATAATGAACTTTATATGTATGGATTAAATTTTGATCTTTAATACGTAATATTTGTAAGAATTTTTTTGTCATTGATAATCCATTAATGATGAGACTGGGTTTAGATATAATTTTTTATATTTTTATTATTTATTTATTTATTCAAAATAATAAATATATGATTTGTCAATATAATTTAATTAAAAATTTATATAATTATTTATAAAAATTATATATTTATTATATTATTATTAAATATTTATTTATTTATTTATTATCATTTGTCAAATTTTAATTAAAAATTTGATGGTAATAAAAAATATAAGTAATTATATATAATTTTTTTTAATGATATGATTGTGAGGACACCAACTTTGTTGATGACGTGGTCCAACAATGTGACCCCATCAATGACGGGGCTTCCACCACGTCACCCCATGCAATGACATGGCATGCCGTCACTGGTTGGCGTGGATAGTTAAAGTTAGCTTGAAAGGACCCAGTTCGCAGCTACGAATGTATACAGGAGAAAGGGAAAATGCTGGAGCTACTTCTGTAAGCAGGAGCTGCAGCAATGGGCGGGGACGCCACCAACTGGGACGAAAATGCTTACAGGGAAAGCATATTGAAGGAGAGGGAGATTGAAACCCGAACCGTTTTTAGAACCGCTTGGGCGCCCACCCGAAACCCTAATCCTGATACCCTCGTTGTTGCGTCCAGCGACGGATCCATCGCCTCCTACTCTATCCCTTCCTGCATCTCCAACCTCGTCAGTCTCTCTTTTACTCTCTATTATCTGTTTCTTTAGTTTTTCGTTTTCTTGTCCATGATTCTTTTCTTTCTTAAGTTTCATGGTTGTGCTGTATCAGTTGGTTATGTACCATTATCTTTTGAATTTTGAAGAAAACGGCATTCATCTGATATCAATTATGGTCGATGGGCTTCGTTTCTATTTGCTAAAAGCTTTATGTGCCTTCATTTTTTCTTTCTCGATTGTGGAACTTGTATTCCTTACTTTCATTTTCTTTTAATATGTTTCAGCCGTTTGGTTTTACCAATATAAAGACACAAAAGTAAGTATGCATCCCCATTACTGCTTAATACACATGAACAATTTAGTTCTTACAATTAATTTTGTTTTCGCATATGATACAATTGGCCTAGGTTGTTCGCTGAACCAAATTGCTTCGTTCAAGGGCACGATGGACCTGCATATGATGTCAAATTTTACGGTGATGATGAAGATGCTCTGTTATTGAGGTTTAGATTAGTCCAATCTCTCTTTTTCTTTCACCTCGCTTACTCCTCCGCCCCCACACACCATGATAACTTTCCACATCCACATACTATACATATAATGGCAAGGTCAAATTTAAGCATGCCATTCGTGAATGTATGTATTTTTCTTTGATGCTGCTCATGTAGGAAAAGAAAACCTTTTCCCCCTATACAATGGGAAAGATTTCCTGTTTTGTTGGGAGTTCAACATATAATTTTAACTTAAAAATGTTGAGTGGTGGGCAGTGATTTCAAGATCTATAACTCTAAATTATCTCCTCTCATTATCTAAAATTAAAAAAAATAAAAATTACCTGATGATTTTTAAATTAAAAAAATACAAGTATTAATTAGTTATCTACAGCTCTATAAGTCTCAATTATCTCATTATTTTAAAAAAGTGAATTGATACAAATGCATATTAATACACTAGTAACTCATGTATGTTGAAATGATTGTACATGCATCCACTGACACATTAATTTTCTCATATATTGATCTGGATGAGGATATTTACCATTTGGCATACCTCATGACAGTGGCTTTGTCATGCAGTTGTGGTGATGATGGTCGGATTCAAGGATGGAGATGGAAGGAGCTTGCAGGATCAAAGGATTCTTCATCTTTGCCAGGTAATAAATCTTACAGTTGCAATTGAACTTTGAATTAGCCTCACTAGTAGATCATACAGTTGTTGTTGTTGTTGTTGTTGTTTTTTAACCCTTTTCTGCCTTTTTTTTTTGGTGTCTGTTCATTAAACAACTTAAAAATTGTGAAATTAGAGGTTATAAAGTTGTTCATCTGGTCTATTCACTTCTATTTTCTATAAAATTAAAGCAAAATGAATAACAGAGGAAACTACGGGAAATGAATTTAAGCTAAATTAGGTGCTGGTTAAGAATTACACACCCTTAGGTTTCACCTGCACATTGTCTATGTAAAGGGACAGAATTCAGCATGCGAACTTGCCCCAAAATGATTGATTGTATATTGTTATTTTGACATTCATGAAGCTAGACAGCAATGTGTTCATTGGTTCTGCAAGTTTTGATGCCAGTCTTTCCTCTCTCTCCAGTATCTTGATTGATCCTATTCTGTTTTTTTTTTTGGGGGGGGGGGGGTTGTTTTGTTTTATCTTGTCTCTTCCATCCCCCTATGGGCATTTGATTTGCTAAGTGAGTTGTGCTAGTCAATTATACCTCCTTCTTCTTTTTCTATGTCATCATCCTTTTGCCCAATTTTCTTTTCTAGAAATGGCTTGTTTAATGTCTCATGCATGCCATCCCACATTTTTGCAGGAAGTGGTATCAAGCCATTACTTGACTTGGTGAATCCTCAGCACAAGTGAGTTTACTGAACATAGATGCTTACTTCATCTTTATTAATAATTTCTTTGACTACATTACTGTAGAAGTAGATAAGTCTTTTCCTTCTTAATTTTTCATGTATATTATCTGAAGAACAGAATCTTCTTCATGTGGTCATTTCACAACTCTAACACAACTCTGGCATTATTCTCCAATTCATTGTACTAAAATATTACTAAAAGTGATATGGATATAAATTTGGGTGAGGCAAATGGAATAGGAATGGGATATACAAAAGGAATATTAAATATGAGTTTATAATATATATTTAGATGAATTGAAAGAACATTGTGATTTGGCTATCTATTAGTAATTTGAGGTTATTCAGGAATTTATAAATTGGGTTGTTTGGGATTTCTAGTAATTTAGGATTGCTTTGATATCAAGTTGCATTTGCCTATTTAAGGTGTCAGGAATCATTTCAACTGAAAATCTTAAGTCATTGCATGAAGGCTTATGAATTGTTTTAATTATAATCTCACATGCCCACTAACATGAAAGTCCCTTGGTCTAGAAATGTGGACATACTAGAGGCCTACCATAACATGTGCTGAACCTTAATGGGGGCGGCGAGATTCGAACACTTGGTCACTTATTCAGAGGCTTTGATATCATGTCAATGACCATTTAAATTCAAAAGCTTAAGCTATTAATTGAAGACCCATGAATAGTTTTTATTATAATCTCTAACATAGGGATTGCTATGTATTTTGATTTCTCATACATGAATTCAGATTTGAATTGTGTTACTGAGTTTCTACTTTCCCTCCTTTCTTTACCGTCCCCCAAATTTCTCTCATTTCTTTCTACTGTTCTGTTTGTTCTATGTCATTTCAATGCTATTTTTTGAGTCTTCCTCAAAACTAAACATGCACAGATTGTTCCTGGTTAATTATATAGTATTAGACTTTTAGTAAAATCTTTGTTCCTTTAGTTCTGGATCTCTGATTGATCAATTTTTCTATATGCTCATTTTCAGTTCTGGTTTGCTATCTGTTTCCAATCCTTGTTCTACTTCCTCCTATACCAAATTTCTTTTTATTGTCGTCTTTTCAGAGGTCCTTGGGGTGCCCTTTCACCTATTCCTGAGAATAATGCGATTGCTGTTGATACTAAGGTTTGTATTATTATTATTATTTGATAAATTGTAAGAGTAATTTGTTTGTTCTTCAATGATTGATTTTGTGTTTTTTTTCTTGTCTAATTGTAGGGGGGATCTGTTTTTGCTGCATCTGGTGATTCTTGTGCCTATTGTTGGGATGTGGTATGTATTTGTTGAAGGTGAATATTTAACACATATGAATTAATTAATTAATTTTTTGGGTGATATGTTGATTTATAGTGGTAGCTGTATTGATGCTGGAGTAATATATGTTTGTAGGCAACTGGTAAATTGAAAATTGTATTTAAGGGGCATTCGGACTACTTGCATTGTTTAGTTGCCCGCAACTCGGCCAGTCAGGTATAGACCTTTTAATTTTTTTACTTAGAAGTTATAATTTTTTTCCTGAACTATTTTTATATCAACTAATTTGGGGAGTTGTTTTGCTTGATGTTCCAAGAATTTGCTTTGTTTCATACTTTTTCTGTGTGTGTGTGTAAAATTAATAAAGAGATGGAAATGGGGTAACAGTTACAAGTACCATATAAAAGGCTACCAAAGGGGAAATTAGAAAAGGAAATAGTATTGGTAATAGAATTGAACTCTCCTGTTGAAGCACTTAGAGATTGTTTGAGCAGAAATATTGTTTGTAGTTGTCCATACATTGAGAAGGAGACATCATTCCAGTCATAGAATCTGAAGTCTTGAGTACTTTTCTGGTAGAAAATATATGGACAGGTAATTTGTAAACCCTGACTATTATGAGCTAATCAAATAAATATCTTTTCTTTGTCGCCATTATCTCATTTATCAAGACATATTGATACCCTACTTTTTTTCCTTTGAATGTGATCAATCATACATGGGCAATGTAATATGTTTCACCAAAAGTTGCAGTCTTAGGTATGTCTAACTGTTGGTTCCTTCTGAACTATGTTCAGATTATAACAGGTTCAGAGGATGGGACTGCACGAATTTGGGGTATTATTCATTTCCTTATGTCACTAATTACAACAGAAAAGTAACATGATAAATTAATTTTTCCTAATTATATTTGTGCGCTTTTCTTATAGTATTACTTTTACTTTTGTGGCTTATATATCATGTTCACTAGATTGCAAAAGCGGAAAGTGTATCAAAGTGATTGATCCAACAAAAGATTTGAAGTCAAAAGGATTTGTTTCATGGATTAGTTGTGTTGCTTTAGATGCAAGTGAGAGCTGGTTGGTAAGACCTACTATTATTTTATAATTACCTTCATGTGCCTCTCCCTCCCTCCCTCTGTCTCTCTCTCTGTATATATATATATATTGTCTACATGTGTCATTTTGGTAAAATAGATGTTTCTTCTGATGTTCTGACTTCAGACAATATGGTAGCTAGTGATGAGGATGGATTGTACATAATTTTTAATTTTTAGTAAATTATATATACCTCTTCTAAATTTTGCTAAAATTACACAGACCTTCTTTGAAACAAAATGTTACCTTACATTTTAGCCCAATTTTAAACTTTTTTGATTAAAATACTCTCCATTAACCTAAATATATATTTTTTTAAACTAAAAAAATTTTAAATGGAGGATATTCTGGAAAAAAAATTTTAAAATTGGACTAGAGTATAGGGTTTTTTTTTTCATGAGAGGTTTGTATATTTTAAAAAGTTGAGGAGAGATTTGTGTAATTTTAGCAAAACTCAAGAGAAATATGTTTGATTTACTTTAATTTTTTATCAACAATGTATTTTCAGAAACTAGAAGAGTAATGCACATAATAGCTTGTTATTGGCATCAACCATCAAGTATTAATGCTTAAGACAAAAATAACCATAATTTCTAATAATAAAACATTCTTTCACTTTTGTAAGAATTTCAAGAAGAAAAACTCTCTTTCCTAATAATTTTTCTATTTCATCATGCAGAATGTAGCATAGTAATGATGATTACGGTTTATGGGCATCATTTTTCTGTAGGCATTAGGAAAACTAGTGTAATGCACACATGCAAAGTAAAACGCAGTGTCCTCGATTTAAATATTAAACTTCATATATCTTATTTTAGTTATTATAGTTGCTTATTTTTGGGAGTAATTTAAGGGACTATTGAGTATTGTCACCGTTGTACAGGCTTGCAGCTATGGTCGGAATATATCACTTTGGAACCTACCTGCATCAGAGTGCATATCAAGGATTTCAATGGGTGCTTCTGTACAGGACATGTTATTTGACAATAATCAAGTGAGTTGATGACTGCTCTCATATCTTTTAAGATGTTTTAAATATAGTCCAAACTATTTGATTGTGGTGGGCTTACGAAGATGAGAGATTTTGAACCAGAACTTACCATTTTGGTCCCTGACACATTCTTTTTTCCATGAGTTCAGCCCTTGAAACATAATTACCAATAAATCATTCCAAACCTTTTGAAAATTACATCATTTCAGCTCCGCAGCAAGTTATGTTGACCTTATGTTAACAGAGTTGCTCATATGAATTAAATTTCTCCAACGTGGAATGTTAATGGCTGACAAGAATAGTTGGCATGCAACACATCTAGATGCTTGACAATAGAAAGGAATGGTGTTTTGAGTTGGGGATAATAATGGTGGCAACACATCCAGATGTTTGCCTAGATGCCATCCTTTTTTGTTAGCAAGCACCCAAATGGGTTACTAACCATCTATGTCAGTCACTAACATCTTACGTTGAAGAAAGTTGATCCATGTGGACAACCCTGTTAAGACGAGGTTAACAAAACTCATGATAGGATTGAATTGTATGCTGTTCAAAATGTTTGGACTGATTTGGAGATAAATTTTCTTTCAAAGACTAAAATGGTAGTTTACTTGATTATGATATGTATAAGAAAGCTTTCAGCATGTTATATCTCTCTCTCACACACACACATATTATCACTTTTACGAGGCGTATAGTGGGTGTCTTCTTCTATACTTCATTGGAAGCAGCTTTTTCCTTCTCTTTTTTCTATTTCTTTTTATTTGGAAGGAATATCTTTATAGACTTTAATGGGCCGGAGTTATAGGAATTTTCTCTTCTAAAGGTTTCTTAAAGCATTCTGCTTTCTCTTGTTGATTGAAATTCAATTCACATCAAGCACTAAGCAGCTGTGTAAGGGATGAGTTGCCATTTGATTTAAAACTGAGTGATAATTTTTAAATTGTATTTGATCTTAGTGTTATTTATACAGAGATTGGTGGTGTCCGAAATGTGACTGTCAGAGAGTGCTTCTTTTAAATTTACTGATAGTATACATTTTGATTGGGCTGTCTTAATCTTCAAAAAGAAATATTCCAGTTTGGCATTGTACTCCTAAAAAAATTAAGTACTCAGTTTGGTACAAAAGTAAGCCAGAGACCCGAGAAAGAACATCTAGCCTGGTTCTACTCATCATTAATGGTGGGTCACTGGAATTATCCTTTCCCTCGTGGCTGTTTTCTCGATACAACTTTTTGAAGATCATATAGAGTAATGACACTTCAATCCCATTGTTATATTTCCTTATATTGTTCATCAACAATACTGAAATTTTATCTTTCCGGTGTATAATTCAGTTGGCCAATTATTTGTTAGTATCTGTCATGTGTACTGTTGACCTCTTCCAAACAAGACTTGTCTGTGCTAATAAGTACAAGTTCACGCTGTATCTATTGCTCTTCTATCCTGTTAATTTCTGCATATCCATGTCAGATATTGGCAGTTGGTGCAGATCCTCTACTTAATCGCTTTGACATGAATGGTGTGATCCTTTCACAAATACAGTGTGCTCCTCCGTCAGCTTTTTCTATCTCCATACATCCATCAGGGGTATTGTCTTGATTTGAAATCTTCTATTCTTATTAATATTTTCAGTTACTATACATTTTGTTGAGGTTACTGACTTGTCGCTGAAGCTCTCTTCCTGGGCTCCTTGTTACTTTCTTGATTCAGTCTTGATAGGTGTATTTTATTTGTCTCAGGTCATGGCAGTTGGAGGTTATGGATGTCTTGTGGATGTTATCTCCCAATTTGGAAGCCACATGTGCACATTTCGCTGCCCAAGTGTTTAACCGAAGTTTGATAGTGTAGTTTTATTTGAAGGATATTTTTACGCTGCGTTTGTTTCATTAGTGGGGCTCAGGACGATACTTTCCATACTCTACATTGTATAGGAAGGGAAAAATTTATGTTCAGCCGAAAGTTATAAATTAGTCAACGGAAATTCAAAGGCCTTGTTTTGCAAAAGGATTTTCCCTTCTAGATGGGGAAGTCATTTTTTCAATTTCTTTGCTCAACGCACTGATCGGCTCACGCATCCCCGGCCCCCTTCACCCTCACCCCTGTAGGTGGTCCGCTTCGCCGTCTATAATCACTCCAGCTACAAGTCTACAACTAAGACGGGACGATAAGTCAATAATCGCCCCCTAATTGGACTACCCAATTTTCAAGTTTGCTTATTTAAAATGAACCTAGTCTGAATATAAGTTTATCTTTAATCAACGCAATCTTATTTTCTTCCCTTTGGTTTCAATTTAGTTTCTTGGAATTTGCTAGAAAGCATATCTTTCCTTTAATTTAGGTTTCAATTTAGTTACTCAATTCATAGTCCTCACTGCAAGTAGACATATATGTAAAATTTGAGTTCAGATTTTTAAAGTTTAAATTTAAAATAAACAGTCTGAATTTGAGTTTATTTTAAATCAATAGAAATTTATTTTCTTAATTTTGTTTTAATTTAGTTCTACAGTGCTTGCTAGAAAACATATCTTGTTAATTTAAGTTTCAATTTAGTTACTTAATCTATAATGCTCACTGTAAGTAAACATATACAAAGAATTTTATATTCCGTTTGATTTGTTGTATTACGAACGAATTCTCTTTACATCGGAGGTTTACCAGATCATGAAGAAATATAAATATCTAACCTAAACCATTTACAACTTCGCCGTTAGTTATTAACAGAAACCAGTTTCACAGCTACATCGGCATTTGTCATTGTACATGGATTAACAAGAAATAACCTCAAAAGAAGTTGCAAGTTACATGGAGACGCTTGGCCCAGGGCAACCACTATCAAGGCAGATGACATTCCGTAGAAAAAATAGACAGCAACATATCTACATCAGTTTTATTTCGAGTAGTGGAAAACAAATCCACTTGCATCGTTGATAATGTTATGCTAGCTTAGTCAACTTTCCCTTTCCTATTCATCAAGTCATGGTAGTATAGCAATACGCACATAGGTTGGCCAAGAATACTGAATATGAACCAAAAAATCATATTCCCCACCTGACAGGAAGAAAATAAATCGTTTTGAGAATAATGAAGTAACATTGGATAGACTAAAATGATTAGACAGGATATCTAAGACATACCATTGAATTTCTGAATTTGTTTTGCAGGTAATTTGTGATCAAGACCAAAGGAACCTAGAAAGAAGCAGCACAATCATGATTATCATTTCAAGTGAACCTAAACTACAGACAGTATCACAGACTTAAGAGCTGTCAACAATAGCTGAGCTTAGAACAAATTCAATAGTCTAGTAACAACTAACAATCACTTCATCTTGTTTTTTTGCTCTGGAGAACCTTGTAAATTACTGTGCAAAGGTACTTAAGTCTAATAGTAGCAGCGTAAGGGCAAAAAGAAACGGAATACTTCTATACCTGAAACATAATTCCAATAAAAGCCCACAACTTAAACATGTGGCAAGGAACGGCAATGCACAGCTGCACTCAGATGAGACAGAAAGCATGAGTAAAATTATAAAATTCAGCTGTCTTTGGAAATAAAATTATCAAGTTAATCAGATCTGTATATGTACTTCAATTGAGAGAGACTAAATTAACTGATGGCAGGCTTCGTTGAATATGACTACAAGAAGTGCAGGAAAGTGAGCCAACTTAGACAATGATTCACATCCCAAGTGACTCTACACAAGTTTTGATAAAGCTTGAGGAAGTTTCTGTGCCAACATTGTGACTACACTATGTGTTGTGATTCCTGACATCAGACGAGGGATTATTTAGCCGGCTATATATTTCAAATGAATTTGTCATCATATCACTCCACATGAAATTTTGCCAGACCCCTTTTTTCCTCTTTTCAAATACCTTTTTTGCCTTAGATAGTGTGTTTCAGTTCTCAAGCCAAATTTGTTAAACTATAATATATCATTTGTGAAGAAAGCGGATTGCCATGTCAGAATCCATCTGAGACAAATTCAACACCTATATCATATACACAAAGCCAAACAACGGGCTTTAAGGTACTTGGTTTTGCTTAGGCTTGGCTCAGCTCTTAAGGCCCTTTGTTGTTTGTGGACAGTTCTAATATAATGTCTCCCAGGCTACGGCCATTAGCAACCAATAAATAACTCCATAGTTTTAATCCTCTCCCCCAAACCCTGCCAAAGGAAATGGGTCAAAGAAAACACGTGGGGTGAAGTTAAACAAGCTCTAGCCAACTTTTTACAAACCAGCACACACACAACTAATATCCATTACAATGTAATAAGAGGGAAACGTGTGGATAGAGATAAACCACACACCTCATGGAACACGGCTGACACCAGGAAGGCAATTAAAACAGCAACACCCTGTACAGTATAATGAAATCAAAATTACAAATTAATCTACAACTCAGAAAAACAACATTTCAATGTTTAACAAAAACCCAAATATCAGCCAATGAAAAAGAACTGTGTTTAATACTTATAACATAGCTAAAAACAAAGAACAAAAACAGATAATAAAATAAATTAACTCAGTACCTCTCCTATGCTTGTTTAATCATGTGAGTCTCATATGCATGTTTGAGCATGTGAAAGTCAATATTTAAAATGACAAACAGAGGCTAACTTTGAATATTGACTCTCAATTTAAAACCTTCACCAAAGAACTTAAACAAAAAAAAATCTTTGATTTTGCAAAGAACAATTCAATAGATCAATTAAAATATAGAACTTAATAACAATAATAAAGATTACAAAATCTGTGTGAGTGCGTGTGAGTATTTGCATCTGTGTTCATGCACCCACAAGCTCCCAAGCTTTCCCAAATAAATGCAGTCCTTGCCCTTTCTACGTAAATACAATCAACACATAGGTTTTTGTAATGACCAGATGATGTAATGATGTTTCTTTGCTTGAACATATTACCATCAAGTGATATAATATAACAAAAAATATATCAGGAGTTGGCGAAAACAATATAAATATAGCACCAACCCCAAGTTATGAGTTCCAGATAGATGCCCACATGAAACGTCAACAGCAGCCAAAAGAGTTTTTAAAAGTGACTCTTGATTATTTAAGGTACTGATTGTAATGTCGTACATGAAACTCAAATTGTACCACCTTCCTTCCCAATTCCATGTAGTAAAAGGGGGTGATCAGAAGTAAATGTCTATACATGTTATTTATCATTTATCGGATGTCATATCTTTGCAGCTTGCTTTGTATTTAATTGATTTGTTTACTGTCATTGGCTTGGTATGTAATGTGCCTTCTATTCAGTTCATTATATGCAAAATGCTATACATTTTCTTTGTGCAAAATGTTCATCATCCTCGCTTGCAACAAATTAAGAAATAAATAAATTAAACGAGCAATGGAAGGAAGAGGAAAATGGTAACACAGGAAAGAAGTTCATTGCAACAAACAAGCAATGTAGTCTTTCACATTCTACCATCCTTGCCCTCCAACCTAAAAGGAAAGACAAGCTAAGAGATAGAAGATAGCTATAGAAGCGATGAACATAGACAGAAAATATCTTAAAGACATGCTTTTCATTCACAACAATGGGTTTGGCTAGCATTGTTCAGATTGCACTTAAGAAGCCAGGAGGATGCTTGATTACCTTGGGTATACCATTCCTTAAGCACGGAAAATATAAGTGGCGGACCATCCATTTGTGCACAGGCTGTAGTGGGAAAGAATCCACTCAGTTAAACAGTGATAGATTAGGACAAGAACATTTGTAAACTGCACAGATGTTCTACAATATGGTTTTAGAACTATTTGTTTGGTAACAGATGGAATATAGAAGGTATAACTTCCCTTTTTGATACAAGGCTCCAGACAAACAGGAATTCTCAATAGTATTTCATTAAATGATTCAAGAGTCTCTTCTAAGTTCTCCAGCTTATAGTAATACTAGAGAGACTAGAAGCAGTTCTGTTATTTAGTTACATTCAGTTATGCTTCCCTAACTGACTTCTATTATTAACAAACTAACTATCCTTTAACTACTATAACAATGTATCAGCAACTATCACACTTAACAGAGCAATTAACAGCAATTAGCAGATATAAAACTCACAAAACTAATGCTATTATACATCTTACATGTAAAAATAATTCCCCCCTATCAAAAAATCCTTGTCATCAAGGATTAGGATCATTATGGTCAGTGTTGAATTCTGGAAATTGGCTCTGGATACTGCTCAAGTCCTCCCAAGTATCACACTTGGCATTAGTGTTCTTCCATTGAATTAAGACTTGGGCAATTGGTAGATAACCCCTCCTGACTACCTTCCTTACCAAGATCTGCTGAGGTTCCACAGTAATGTTTCCTTCATTATCCATCATAGGAAATTCTGTACACACATGAATGCCTTCACCCTTGTGTTTCTTCAACATGGAGACATGAAATACAAGATAAATTCTAGTAGTTGGAGGTTAGTCCAACTTGTATGCAACTTGTCCAATCCTCCGAACTACCTTATATGGCCATCAAACCTTGCTGCAAGCTTGTCCAAGGAAGAGCTGTCAAGGACATTTCTTCTAAAGGGCTGTAACTGCAAATAGACTAGGTCTCCTACTGTGAATTCCCTCTCTGTTCTATGCTTATTAGCAGCTTGAACCATTCAGTTCTGTGCCCTTCGTAGGTGCTGTTTCAATAGTAAAATTGTGACTTCCTCTCATTTGAACTTCTATCAATCATCTCATTGTTCAAATCTCTCACAAGATATGGTATATGTATGGGTGGTTTGAGTCCATATATAGCCCCAAATGGAGTCATACCAATGGCTGAATGGTATGAAGTATTATACCAAAGTTTAGCTAAAGGCAGCCACTTTACCCAGCATTTGGGTTGGTCACTAGTTATGCAATGCAAGTAGTACTCTAAGCATTTGTTTAATACCTCCATTTGACCATCTGTTTATGGGTGGTAGGTAGAAGAATACAACAACTTAAGCTTGTATAGTCTGAAAAGCTCTTTCCAGAACTGTTATGGTGGCATTCGAAAATCTGGTATACCTCCAGCCAATGCTCATTCGTTCATTCATCAATCAATACAAAGCTACCGTTAATCCACTTATAGTTTCATCTAATAGGTTTCCAATTAGTTACTTAGCAACTAATTGCTGACCAACTACTTTAGTTAGTTAACAACTAAATCCTTTTATTCTTCTACTAATATTCAGCTAGGACATTCTAACATAAAATGCCGCATAACAATTACGCTTCCCCTTCAAAAAGGATCCTTGTCCTGAAGGATTTGTTGCTGTAACTCTGGTATTAAAGTCTAGAAATTGTTCTTGAATGACCTGCAATGCTTCCCATGTAGCATCTTTTGGTCCAGCATTCTTCCACTGGATCAAAACCTGAGTGACTAGCAAATTCCCCTTCCAAACCACTTTCCTTGCCAAAATGGTTTCAGGTTCTACCATAAAGTGCCCAAAATTATCCACTGCTGGTAGTTCAGTCATTGCCATCATGTGATTTCCCTTGTGCTGTTTCAATAATTAGACATGGAACATAGGGTGAACCTTGGATGTCTTGGGCAACTCCAATTTGTAAGCTACAGCTCCAATCCATTGCAAAATCTGGTACGGCCCAAAATATTTGGTTGCCAATTTATGAAGGGAACTGTTGTTGTGTTCCTTTGAAAAGGATGCAACTTCATATACACAAAGTCTTTTACAGAAAACTACCGTTCAGCCCTTGTTTAGTTTGCATATGGAATCATACAATTCTAGGCCTTTAGGAGATGATGTCTAATGGATTGAATTGTAACTTCCCTCTCTCTAAAAGTACTGTCTAGCAACTTATTAGAAAGAGTCACCCACCATGTAAGAGATATGAACCAAGGGAAGAATGCCATATATAGCCTTAAATGAAGTGATGCCCCTAAAGGAATGAAAGGTGGTATTATACCATAACTCCACCAATGACAATCACTTCAATCATTGCTTGGGGTGATCCCAATCATACAACGCAAGTAACATTCAAGACATGTATTAAGAACCTTTTTTGACCATCTGTCTTAGGATGGTATGCCAAAAAATAATGAAGTTTCACTTTATGCAACTTGAATAATTCTCTCCAAAATTTCCCATAAAAAATAAGATCCCTATCCATTACAATTGTTCTAGGGAATCCATGAAGCTACACTATGTTGTCCATAAAGACCTAAGCTACTTCCATTGCAGTAAATGGGTGCTGCAGGGCCACAAAGTGGGCTGGCTTGCTTAGTCTATCCACTGCAACCAGAATCATGCACTTATTATGACCAGGCTTTTGGAAGACCTACAATGAAATCCATTAATAAATCTGACCAAATGACCGAAGGAATAGGCAAAGGTTGCAGTAGACCTAGATTTGCGACATTTTTTGTTTTAAACTTTTGACACACTTGACATTCTCCCTCGTTATTCCTCACTACCTTCTCCAATCCCTTCCAATAAAATCTTGTTGCCAACCCTTTGGAAGTGCTGTAACCCCAAAATGACCACCAAGAGAACTGTTATGGAAATTCTGCAGCGACTCTGTTCACAATTTTGGATTTGCTCCAACCACTATTCTTCCCTTTCTTCTTAGAGTTTGATGATTCCAAGAATATTTAGGAAAAAAATCAAGGTCTTGCTATAGCTTTTCAATGAGGGTCCTAAGCTTCTCATCTTACTTCCATGAATCTCTAACTTGATTATGTAAGCTTGAGAAAATCTTGGTAATAACCATACATATAACTAAGAGTGTGTCCTCCTCCACGCGCTCCTTCCTAGATAAGGCGTCAGTCACTACATTTTCTTTTCCTTTCCTATACAAAATTTCATAATCCAGACACCAAAGCTTGTGCACCTACTTGTGTTGGTCAGGGGAGACCACTTTTTGCTCTATTAAATACTTGAAAGTTAAATGATCTGTTTTAATAATGAAATGATGGCTTTGCACATACTGTTGCCGTTATTTTATTGCGAATATAGTAGCCACAAGCTCCTTCTCATAAGTAGACATTGCTCTCTTGACAAGAGAGAGAGCCTTCCTTGCAAAAGCAATTGGATGTCCTAGCTGTGATAGCACTACTCTAATGCCCACATTAGAAGATCGGTCTCAATGATGAACGGTTGAGAAAAATCCGGTGAGGTCAACCTAGGAGTTGAACTCATGGCCTGCTTAAGATATGAAAAGCTTGTGCTGCTTTTGCTCCCTACACAAAACCCCCCATTCCCTTTTAACAAATCTATTAGTGGCTAGCAAATTGACCCATAATGCTTCACAAACTTCCTCTAATAGCTTATGAGTCCAAGAAAACCCTTCAAGTTTTTTATTGTTATAGGTGTAGGCCAATTAATCATAGCTTCAACCTTTTTTGGATTTGCTTCTAATCCCTTTTCTGAAATTATATGGCCTAAGTAGTCACCTTGCTGTGCTCCAAAAGTGCATTTACTCTTTGGCAAACAACAGGTTTTCCCTCAAAAGTTGCAGTGTACTACTCAGATGATTCATGTGGTCTACCCAAGTCCTACTATAGATAAGTATGTCATTAGAAAACACCAAAATATATTTTTTAAGGTACCATATGTTCATAATACCTTGAAATGTGGCTTGTGTGCTAGTCAACCTAAATGACATTACAAGGAACTTGTACAACCCTTCATGAGTTCTAAAAGTTGTTTTGTGAATATCTTCTCGACTCATCTGTATTTGATGAAAACCGGCTCATAGGTCTAATTTTGAAAAGTAGCTTGCACCATGTAGTTCATCAAGAAGCTCCTCTGTCATTGGAATTGGAAACTTCAGCATTTGATTATTCAATTTTTTCACCATTTCACGTTATCATCCTATTACCAAGCACCTCCTTTAGTAACTCCTCCATTGCTATCTTTTGAGCATGGCCATACCTAGAAGGTCACAAACTTATGGGTTGTTCCTCTTTTAAAGGAATTTGGTGATCAAAAGCTCCTGTAGGTGGTAAGTTCTAAGCTACTTGGAACACCTCGAGGAATTCTTCTAGTAAAAGTTCTGATTCCTTTTCTTGTTCAGGTGTATTCCTTTCACCTTTCAACTGGATTTCTATATTCTCTTCACTGTTAGAAGCTTGCAACTGTAACATAAACAGCTCAGTGGCATTAAAAATCTGTTTCTCATTAGAAAATTCACCCTGTAATAGTGGCATATGATGATGATCAACCCCCAGTATCTCATTGTTTTCCTGCCAAGGTGAAGCTGATGAATTGTTGTTGAAGATCTAGAATTATTCTTGCTAACTTAGCTATCCATTAAGCCCCTAAGATCATGTCATAACTTCTCAGATTCATGATCAGAAAATCCTCTTGAAACCACTCTAAATTGCATACTCCACCGTAGCTGTATACACTTTGAATTAACAGTGGTCCTTCTGTCCATTTACTATTGAGACACTGAATTCTTTTAAATTTTGTAGCTTAAGTTTGAGCTTCTTGGCTAAAGCTGAGTCAATAATGTTATGAGTGCAACCTATATCTACCAATATCAAAATTTGTTGTTTCTTAATACGCCCTACTATTCTTAATGTAGAATGACCATTTTTAACTTAAATGGCATTGAGCAACACCAGAGGTTCCTCCTCCGGTCTACCATCTCAACATCTCCTGCAACTTCATTCAGTTTAGCACTCTCATCTTCTTGTTCCAAAATCATAAAAGGTTGATGGTTATTTTAACATTTGTGTCTAATGTATACTACTCTGGACAGCAGTAGCGTAATCCTCTCCTCATCCACCTCCTTCTTGGTCAGCTGTTTCATGGTGTTATGGAAGTTTGGTTTGGTTTTATTGTGCTACTATCATAAAGAGCTGGGAATTTTTGCACTTATGGTCTTGGGTGTATTTTTTTAGGCACTAATAACTGAGGGCTTTCTTTTCTCTCTCATGCATCTCCCTCTTCAATTGCTTTATGGATTGGTTCTGGTTGGTGTTGGTGTTGTGTATAAAGGTATTGGTAGGATTGTGTTTCTGGTTATTCAAATTGGCTATGTTGGGCTGGCTTTTTGTGAAAGTGTTGGAGGAACATGATAATGATAGGTTAATGGCGTTTTTTGGAATAGGAAATGGTTGTGAATTGTTGTGGTTTGGAAAATTTCTCTTGGTTTGGTAAGAATTTTAGGTTTGGTTGGCTTGGGACGAAACTTCTAGTAATCTTGTAAGATAAATAGTATTGGTTAGGTTAGAAGGCATGAACATTCTAATGGAGCTTCTATTTCTGGCTTCAAATCCCCCAAGAAACAACTAATGCCACTGTTTCAGAGATGTCCACTTCCGATGGCAATTCTTCAAACTTTTCCTCGTATTCTATCACTGTTTCTTCCTGTTTCAGCCTCTTCAGCTCAGCCATAGGGTCCACCTTGAGTATATCATCAAACTTCTTTGACATACTTTCCATATAGTTTCCCCATTTGACATCTCTAGTCTTCTTTCCTCTAATAATAAAGGATTGATGCCATTGCAAGGTCTTCCCTTCTAGATGAAGACTAATCATCTTATTCTCTGCTTTAGTGGCATTTCATCAACGTCAAAAAATTGCTTACACTTGAATGCCCAGCCCTTAAAGTCTAATCTATTAAACTTACGAAACTCTATTATGGTATTCTTGGTGGGAAGTGAATAACCCACTGTCTGCATCCCCAAAAACGAACCAAATTAAGGATTGCGAGTCCAGATTCCATGGAAGCTTGACTACCGTTTACGTGCTCATTTGCATTGGCTACTTGCTCGTTCATCATTTCTCCATTTCTGCATTGTCCTTGATTTGAGAGAAAGAGTTGCGAACGTCCACCATCTCCCCTTTTCAATTCGCTAATATCCTTTTTCGACTAGCCCAATTCATTTTCAAACTCATCCCACAGACAATGCTCATGATCATGGCTCCTCATGTTCTTCACCATCCCCTTAGATCAAATGGCTCTGATACCATTTTGATGCAAGGCACTGGACAGACAATAATTCTCAATAGTATTTCATTAGCTGATTCAATAGTCTCTTCTAAGTTCTCCAGTTTATAGAGACTAGAAGTAATTTTGTTATTTAGTTACATTCAGTTATGCTCCCCTAACTGACTCTTATTATTGACAGACTAACTAACCTTTAACTGTTATAACAGTGTATCAGCAACAATCACACTTAACAAAGCAATTAACAACAACAAGCAAACATGAAACTCACAAAACTATTGCTATTATACATCTCACATATAACACTTTGTTACTTCTTTTGTTAACAAAGCCTTTGATATGGTTGTCAACCATCATAAACACCAAACTGGCAAAGTTATTATCTCACTGCCCCAACATAAATCAAACAAGACAATGAATGGAAACATTATCATTCTCAAACTACATATGCAAAGTATGTCATGAATTATTACTATTTTCCCACTTTTTGTTCATGAATATAAAAACTTTGAAGCTACAAGGATTAAACAATCTATAAAATTTTATTATGAATCATGTCTATATACCGACTATTTAATGCTAAATCTTTTTTAATAGTTTCGCTTCTTATTTTTTTTAGTCTCCCTCTACTTCTAACTATTAAACTACTCTCCATCTGATTTACTCTCTTTATTGGGACTTCTATAGGTCTTCTCCATACATGTCAAATCATTTAAGACAGGAATTTATAATTTTTTTCCACAATAGGTGCGACATTAACTTTTTCTCAAATGCATCCATTTCTAATTCTATCTTGTTTAGTATGTCTACTCACCCAACATAATATTCGCATTTTTGCAACATTAAACGTATTCTCTTATTGACTTTTTATTACCTAGTATTTAATCCCATATAACATTGCAAATTTTATAGCTATGCGGTAAAATTTATCTTTAAATTTGAGTGGTACTCTTTTATCATAAATAACATTCGAAGCACTCTTCCATTTTATCCACCTTACTTGAATCATATATTTTACATTTTTTTCTATTTTCCCATCATGTTGTATGATGGATCCAAAATATTTAAACCATGTAACTTATGTTATGATATGTTCTCCAATTTTCATTTCTAAGTAAGAATTAATGTGCTTTTTATTAAACTTATATTCTACATACTCCGTTTTACTTTTATTGAAATAGAATTTTGAAAAAATCAGAGGTACTGTACTCCGAGTTTCTTATTCTTATTATTCAAATATGATGATTATACATATATAGAGAGTGAGTCGAATAAGGAAACGCTGCTGCACTCTCTAAGAAAGGAAACAAATCAGGGAAATAAGAGAAATTAATTACAATTAAAAGCCTAAATAAAGTCTCATAATAGAGGAGAAATAAAAAAGGAAAATTATTGTTGACTTTGAGAATAATATCAGCACATGAATCATGCTCATTCTGAGGAGAAGTATCCCTGATTTTATGCCTCAAATTCCAACAAATTTATGTACTTCCAAAGTTAAATTTTACATTTTTAACTTCTCATGTATTTCCTCTTTTAATTTTTCAACTATGACTATATCATCTACAAAAAGAATGTATTGTGACATCGGCTCTTGGATTTGTTTAATGAATACATCTAAGATTAAAGTAAAAAGATAAAAGCTTAAAGTTAACCCCTGATATAGGCTAATGGTTATCGAAAAATCTTTTGTGGGATTACCTTCTATTCTCACACTAGTTATAACTCTATCATACATATCTTGGATTACTAAAACATAAGTATTATGAACTCTTTTTTTTTTCCATAACTTTTTACAAAACTTCTTTTGGCACTTTATCATATACTTTTTCTAAATCGATGAATATTATATGTAAGTCTTTTTAATTCCTTCGATATCTCTCTATCAATTTTTACAACAAGTATATCATTGTTATGGTCGACCTTCCTGGCATAAAACTAAATTGATTTTATGTAATGTGATTTTCTTGCCTTAATTTCCGCTCAATTACTCTTTTCTCTAGCTTCATAGTGTGGCTCATGAGCGTAATACCTTTATAATTTGGTAGACCTTCCTGGCACAAAACTAAATTGATTCTATGTAACGTGATTTTCTTGCCTTAATCTCCACGCAGTTTTGTATATCTCCCTTGTTTTTATAAATAGGGATTAAAATATTTTTTCTCCACTCATTTAGCATTCTCTAAGATCTCATAATCTCGTTAAACAACTTTGTAAGCCAACTTATACCTTTTACTTGTAAACCTTTTCACATCTCAACAAGTATATTATCTGATCCAACTGCTTTACCATTTTCTATCTTCTTTAATGCTTTTTTCACTTCTAACTTTCGAATCCTACAATAATAAATATAAGTTTGGTTCTCTTTTTTTAGTGTCTAGCTTATTCGAGTGTAATAAGATCCTATGTCTTTTATTAAGTAGTCTATGAAAATAACACTTCCAACTTTCCTTGATATCTTGTTTCGTGACTAAAATTTTCCCTTCTTTATCTTTAATGCATTTCATTTGGTTCACGTTTTTTGTTTTTTTTTCTCCCAACTTTTAGCAAGCTTATAGATATTTCTTTCCCCAACTTTAGTGTCTAAAATTGGTATAACCCATCAAGTGCTCAAACTCTTGTTTCGCTCATTGCATTCTTAGTGTCAAAGATACTGTTATCGGTATATGATAGAAAATAGATGTCAAAGATTAATGAAGCAAGCTACAGAGCATGGGTAAACTCAAGCCAGCCATACATGTTAGGGTGTTCACAGAACCTTTGTGACTCCAAAAACTTGGTCTAGGCAAGTATCATATATTATTCTGGTTTATTTTCATTGGAAGTTATATGAAATTCATATTAGAACACTTGGATAACTTTGATGGTTGGTTATATATCATAGAATAATTTCATTATCTATTTTATTGTTGAAAAAGTTGATATATAATTAAAAATTAATCACATATAGTATACACTGCCGTACCCACACAGCTCTGCAACATATGTAATAGGTTGTTCTCTTTTCATTGGTCTTAAACTAAATGAAAATTTTAAAACTTATAATGGCAAAGTAGAACTTTCATGCTTCTGCCAACTTCGAATGCAATATATCATTTTTTTAATGTTATTGATAAAATTAATACATTCAAGGACTCAATTGAGATTTGTGTCTTCTAAAGACCAAAATGTTAATTTACACTAGAAACTGCCAATAAAGTAGAGGAAATTCAAACAATGATTTTCAAAATTTTGAAGAATTTCATTCAGATTAAACCTAAAACCACCCCAACAAATTATTTTGTGGGAAAACTTTCAAGTTCAAAATAATTAAACATACAGAAATGGAACCTAACAAAAAAATAAAAAGACAAAGAAAGCAAATAACCCACATGAAAGAAAAAATCTACTCATCCAACTCTGTCACCAAAATAAAGTTTGAACAAAGAGACATACCATATTCCACATTCTCCAATACTGATGACAGCCGCAGCATAAATGCAACCGACACAGGCAAAAAGGTCAGCAATTCGATTCATGAAAAGTGTTGTAAATAAACAACCTAAAAATATGCCAGGACAAAACACCTACCTCTTCAACAGTTTTTGCATTCCACCAGTCTTTATAAAACTCACGATCACCAAATCGAAGAAGCTCAGCAAGTATATTTAACCTACATTGCAATAGTGCCTCTAAGCATATACCATCCCAAAAATAAATCATATCTAAAAAGCTGTGCTTTTAGACTTAATAACTACAGATGAACTATCCTCCACAGCAAAACAAACAATTTCATCAATACTTTGCTCTCTGATCCCTCTATATATCTGTCAAATATTATTCCCTTAAAGAAACCATGGGTAGAGCACCAAAAAGAGTCCATAGAATCCATTATACATCTTAAGAAGCATATTTTTTAGATGACAATAATCACCACATGTGCACGCATCAGAATTAACTAGAAATTCCCATCAACGCTGCAGTTACCCATGGGGGTACAGAGTTAGGTGGAAATTATTTATGTCTGTATTTACACATGCTAAGCAGAAAGAAAGACAAAAGATGTAATACAAACCAGAGGTGAAAAAAGCAGTAGAACATGCAGAGCCACACATATAAATTTGGAACAGAGAGCTTGAGAACTCTTTCAACAGCATAAAGGAGGTTTCCCTTTAAAGGATGTTGTGAATTTCGGACAATAGGATTAATATACTGCACAATCGGACAATCAAATAGACATCAGAATCTCTATAAAAGTACAAAAAAGAAAATTTGAGGAAAAATAAGAGGTAGACCAGAACATTAAATACATAAATAACTACTGCTTACTTGTTCTATTATAAATCCCATAACTCCAGTAAATATTATCAGCTTAATAAGTTGACGAAACACCCAACCTTTTCGAATATAAGGCGTGCGGGGATAGCTTGGCTATATCAACAATGCATCAAGTTGAAGATAAGAGAATGCAAAAAAAAAAAAAGCCAGTGACAAAGATGTTAGAAATATACTCAGGAAAAAGAAAATTATTTGAACAAATTCAAACCAGTTAAAACAGCATTTAGGTAGGTACAAGTAAAACAAGTCAAATGCACATATTACTCATTAGAATTTGTAAGAGTCTGCAAAGTAAATTGCTGTAACCTATTGCAATGAAGACTGCAATTTAATCCTATGGTGAAAAAAAATACTACAGTTTTGTTCTTTTTCTGTTGATGAATGATGAACATCATACAAGCTGCAGCTCTCATATAGGACCAACCCCCCCCCCCCCCCCTAAACAAAAAAAAAAAAACTACAGTTTTGTTCTTTTTCTATTGATGAATGATGAACATCATACAAGCTGCAGCTCTCATATAGGACCAACCCCCCCCCCCCCCCCAAACAAAAAAAAAAGCAAAGGCACCTAAAGAATTCCATAGTTCCTGAAGAGCACCAGAAATTCAAAATAATGGTGATTGAGGGATATGTAACCAACAGTATATGTGCTTGAAAGTAACTGAATGCAACATGGAAGCATGTAGAGTTTTCTATGAATGGAAGGCATAACTGATGCTAGAGAGAGTTTTAAAGTCCTACCATCAATTTCTTTGCACAATGCTTGACAATACAAAATACTCAACCTTTTGAAGGCATGTCAACAGAAGAGCAATGGTCAAATGGTTAACAATTGGTCATGGAAAGAAAATATAGAACAAGCAATGAAAATATTTCCCCAAGTGAGCATTCATTGAAGACAATGAAGAAAGAGGCCTTCAGTGAATTCTTGCTAATTAAGTACTAATGCAGCAAACTAAAATAATCTAGGTTTGAGCCCTGAAAAGATTCTTTGGGATCAGCACTATATGGCCTCACGGCACGAAGGGGGATTAGTCTCACCACAAAATGGATAGGTGGGGGACACCTTGAGGTTTACACCAAAAAAAAAAAAAATCTAGATCAACTATTTTTCTTGGACAAGATTATAGATCTTTGATGTATTACTTCTAACATTAACTCCAACTAAACATCCCAAACACAAATTTGACACTGAAGATAAATAGCTTTGATGGAACCCCGCTAAATCTAATGTCATTTATATGAAAATAACTAAGATATCCCCTTCTAAATCAATAAGAAATGGAGAAGAATAAAGCTCAGATGTTTATAGCCAGTAAGCAAAATAGAAAGAAATACTAGGACAACCCACAGACACTCCTCCTCTAACTTTTGAGAGGCTAGGGACTCTCCACCAAAATCTCCCGCCTCCTCTCACACACGCCCCTCACGTTGTCTGCAGTCCCCACAACAACCTCACCCCCTTTCTCTCTCCCAAGATTCAGTTAGTTATACCTTTTTTGTCCTATTCTTCCTACCCTTTCCACCTCAGCTTCCCCCACTGTAATGGGCCTAAACTTGGGCCCCTATTCCCTTCTTCTTTCTTTTGTAAGTCTTCAATAACTTGGGTTCACTAGACCCAAATTTCTCCTTCTTTCTTTCATAAACAGACATCACCACATCATAGTCCTCCTAAGTATTTTCAAATTCTGGTAGACCCTTCCATTGAACAAGGATTTTCACTCGTCCATCAGTCAATTTTCTGGCCCTTATAATCTCTTCTGGCTCCACCCCTACCTCCATTTCTACAGTGAGAGCTGATGGAATTTCTTGTGGCTGTATCATTGGAGTCACTGACTTTTTATGTTGGGAATCATGGAATACAGGGTGAATTCTCACTGTTGTAGGCAATTCTAGCTTATGTGCCACTGGCCCATATTTTTTCAGCACCTAATAAGGACCATAGTAACAAGGAGCAAGCTTCACATTTTGTTTTTTGGCTAATGATTTCAGTTTATAGGGTGTTATCTTCAAATACACCATATCTCCTATTTCAAACTGTATGCTTCTCCTTTTCTAATCAGCCAAAGTCTTTATATTGTTGCTTCAATTCTCCTAATATAGAGTTTCTCTCCTTGAGGTTGATGTTAACCTCTTCCACCGCAAAAATATCATCTTCCCATTTAAAGATGGAAGGAGGATCTCTTCCATAAAGTGCCTTAAAAGGAGTTACTCCTATGGAATGATTGAAACAAGTATTAAACCAGTACTCAGCCCAGGTTAACCCATTTATGCCACTGTTTCAGCTTATCCCCTATAAAACACCTCAGATAAGTCTTTAAACTCCTGTTAAGCACCTCAACTCTAACCATATGATCCTGGATGGTGGCCAGAACCATAATTTGGAGTTGTCCCATCCAATTTAAAAAGTTCTCTCCAAAATTGGCTGATGAAAACACAATCCCTATCTAAGACTATGGGGATTTTGGGAAACAATAAGCTTTACTTTCTCTGAAATGAACACTTCACCCACCTCTTCTGCAGAAAATGGGTGAGATAAGGACATAAAGTGGCTGTATTTGGTGAGTCTATCCACCACCACCATTATTGTATCATACTTGTTGGACCGAGGTAACCCTGTAATGAAGTCCATACTCACGTCCTCTTATACTTGTTGAGGAATAGGGAGAGGTTGAAGTAGATCAGCTGGGGAAAGAGCCTCATTCTTGTTTCTTTCACACACTTCACACTTGGCCACATATTCTTGTATATCCTTTTTCATCTCTTCCCAAAACAAAACTTCAGCTAGTCTCTTGTATGTTCTCAAATACCCTGAATGTCCTCCCATAGGTGAATCATGGGATTCCTTGATCAACCCCTTAATTATTGAGGAAGATCTTGGAAGCACCATTCTGCCCTATACATCAAACACCCTCTTTCAAGGATGTATTCTTTAGGTACTTCTTGTCTACCAACTAAGTTCTGAAGTATAGCAGCTAATTTGGGATCTTTTTTAAGTTCTTGATCTGAATCCTCAATACTTTCATACTGCCCCAATGTAAAAGCCATCAATTCCACCCTTCCATTCTGGACACTGCATTTTATAGATCCAGGCTTGTACTTGATGTCAAGTTGATAATCCATCAACTTTTTGACCCATTTTTGCTGATATGGGTCTATGATTCTTTGCTCTAACAGAAACTTAAAAGCTTTTTTATCTGTTTTAATAATGAACTTATGCCCCATTAAATAATGCTGCCATATCTTAACTGCTAGTACTATTGCTATCAGCTCTCATACATAGAACTCCTTTGATTTCTTTCTGATAACACTTGACTAAAATAAGCAATAGGTTTACGTTGCTGCATTAAAACAGTTCCCACTGCATATTCAGAAGCATCAGTTTCTATTTCAAAAGGAATGTTGAAATTTGGCATAGCAAAGTACGGGCATTGTAGTCATTGCTGTCTTTAGCATTTCAAAAACACTTTGAGCCTCACCACTCCATTTAAAAGAATCCTTCTTCAATAACTCAGTTAGAGGGGCTGCTATTTGGCCATAATCCTTCACAAAATTCCTATAATATCCTGTTAGACCAAAAAACCCCCTCAAAGCTTTTAAATCTCTAGGTCTTGGCCAATTAACCACAGCCAACACTTTAGAAGGATTTGCTTGCACTCCTTCTGTTGATATAATGTGGCCTAAATATTCCAATCTGACTTGGCCAAAAGCACATTTTTCTTTTTTTTCTTTTTTAAAAATATCACTAGCTGGGTGTCTTGCAGAATTTTTAGAGCCACCTTTAAGTGTCCCTTGTGTGTTTAGAAGTCAGGACTATAAATAAGGATGTCATCAAAAAATACCAAAATAAACCTCCTCAAATGAGCCCTGAAAATATCATTTGTTAATCCTTGTAGAGTGAAGGGAGCATTGGTCAGCCTAAAAGGCATGACCAAAAATTCATAATGTCCCTTTTGAGACCGAAAGCAGTTTTCTCTTCATCACTTGGTTTAATTCTGATCTAATGATAACCAGATTTTAAGTCAAGCTTTGCAAATATAGTAGCCCCTCCAAGTTTATCTAATAATTCATCTTTGGTTGGAATAGGAAATTTGTCAAGGATAGTAGCTTTGTTAGTAGCCTTATTCAAACAAAACCTACAATTGCCATCTTTTTTTTTTTTTAACTAGCAGAACTGGGCTTGAGAATGGGCTCATACTAGGATGAATTATGCTAGCATCTAACATTTGTTTTCCCATTTTCTCAATTTTAGTCTTTTGAGAATGGGCATACCTATAAGGCTGAATCAATGTTGGGGAGTTGTTCTTCAGGAGAGCATGGTCCCTGTTTCCGTGGGGAGGTAAACCAGATTTAGGCACACAAATTCCTCCAATAATTGTTGCAATTCTGCCTCTCTACCTTGATGAACTTCTGGTGTTTGTTTTGGTTCTATTTTGGCTGGTTCTGGTTCTGTATTGGTTGTTATGCCCATATACTCCAGCAAATACCCTTGGTCTTCTCCTTTGAATAAATGTACTATAGAGTTAAAAGATACCAGATGGATCTCCTTTAAGGCAATGCCATTTAGAAACCATCTTTACCTTCATGGTCAATGTCCTCAATTCACCCTTATTTCTCCTAAAGACTCCAACCATGACATTCCTTGCACCAAATCATTTTCTCCCAAAGCAAAAGTATAAAAAGTTCGAGTAATTGTTAATCCTTGTAACTCAAGCAGCACTCCTTTACAGACCCCATCATAGTACCTTGGGAACCCATCTCCAACTGTAATTTTATATGGCTTTGTCCTGGTGACAGGTAGTAGTAGTTTCTCCACCACCTGTGCTGCCATAAAGTTAGAAGTAGCTCCACTATCAATCAACACCAATATTTCCTCCCCTTGCAATCTTCCCATAATCTTGAGCGTCTTACCTTCCCCTAACCCCACTACAGAATTCATAGATAACTCCATACAATCCTCAACCTCTTCAATTTCATCTCCTATTAAATCCTCTCCCCCTTGTTTCACCGGTGTACACCTTTGTTCTCTTATGTCTCCTGTTTCATCCTTTGTTAGGACCATCAATTGGAGCTGTTTGTTCTTGCATTTATGATTTGGACCAAAATTTTCTTCACATTTAAAGCACAACCCAAGCTACCTCCTTCTGTTAATCTTTGCTTCAGATAATCTTTTTGAACTAGCACCTTCTCTGTTTGTGAAATTCTGGGCAGTACTACTTGCTCCTTTGGACTCATTTCCTCCTTTCACCACATAACTTTTTCCTCCAGTAATGGGAATTTGCATTCTACTCCCCTGAATTGGGCCAGAAAAAATTGCTGCATATGTGGGTTTAAAGCCACTCCATCTCAGAGTTGGTATAGTTTTGATTCCTCTGGTCACCTTAGCTTCTCTAACCTTGTCCAGAACAATGTTTCTCCCCTCAATCTGTTGTGCCAGCTCCATCAATTGTGTTAGAGATTGGAGCTGCATTAACCTCACTTCAGCTTTTATCTCTTCACGCAACCCATTCTTGAAAGCTCCAACCAACACCTCATCTGGAACCTTGTCTAATGGTGCTGAAACCAATTCAAACTAACACAATATATTCAGCTACACTCCCTGTTTGTTTGAGAGACATCAGCATCTCATAATTGTCACCCTTCTATTTTCAATGAAATCTGCCTATCAGCTTCTTCTTGAATGCTATCCATGAACCCATAAGGGCCTTCCCTTCTAAACTCACAGCCACCGCCTCTAACTTCTCATTTTCATTAACCTTGTTAACAGAGAAATACCTTTCCACACTAAACAGCCAGCCTATAGGGTCCTTTCCAGAAAACAAGGGTAGCTCAAGTCTCCTATAGTTGTTCCCTTCTCTATCCTCCATACCACTACGCTCCTTGGTAGATTCATCCGAACAGTTTTTACCTCCACTGGACTCACGAGGCAACGACTAAGGATTTTTTATCAACCCTTTACCTTTGTCATCATTTCTGTTACTAGCTTGCAACCCATCGAACTTATCTCATAGCTCCATCATAAATTCCTTCATCAATGCCATATCCTCCATCAATGCATCAAACTTCGTTTCTAACTGCTCCACTTGTCACTCTACTCTTATTCCAACCATGCCCAGATTCGGAACCAGCTCTGATACCAAATCTAATGGAAACCAGCTGAATCTAATGTTATTTATATGAAAATAACTGAGATATCCCTTCTAAATCAATGAGAAATGAACAAGAATAGAGCTCAGATGATTACAGCTAGTGAGAAAAACAGAAAGAAAACTAGGACAACCCACAGACACTCCTCCTCTAGCTTTCAAGAGGCTAGGGACTCTCCACCAAATTCCCCCCCCCCCCCCCCTCACAAACACCTTATGCTGCCTATAATCCCACAACAGCCTCACCCCCTTTCTCTGTCCTAAAATTCAGTTAGTTATACCCTTTTTGTCTTATTCTCCATACCCTTTCCACCTTAGCTTCCCCCACTGCAATGGACCTGAACTCAGGCCACTGTTCCCTTCTTCTTTCTTTCGTAAGTCTTCAATAAATTGGGCTCGCTAGACCCAAATTTCTTCTTCTTTCTTTCATAAATAGACACAGGTCCATCAAGCTTTAAATAAGTTATATAGCCTTTTATCCACAACGATGCAAAAATCACTTAAAAAGGTGAAGCTAAGAGGGCAACAATGACAAATGGAGAACATTTTGCATTAAGAAAATAAATAGATAAATTGCTTAGAAGTGCCACTACCTGGTAACATAATGTAGGAGCAATCATGAAGTATGCCAAGCTCTTTAGGCTTACATTGTATTGGTACTCCATATTCGAAGTATTAGGTAGTGCTTCTCCCTATATCACAAAGAAAAATATTGAATAAAGGGAGGGGTCAAAAATACTTTAATCTATCATTATCAGAAGAAATTATTGCAGAATATCAGCATACTGCTAGAAAGAATGAAGGGGAAAGTAGGCCAGATGTAATTACACTGAATATGAAACAAAAATATGCTAGGGCATGTGATAAAGTTTTAGTATAGCAGGAACCATAGACTACAGTTTGTTCATGCTGGATGCTCCCGTTTAACAGCTAACCATTGCATAGAATACAAATCAGCCCAACTATAAAGCTATTATCTTCAATTTATACATAAAATAACATTGTGCAATCATCCCTACAAACTAACAAATGGAAATGAATTGTCACCTTTTCAATTGATCTGGTAAGTGCTCTCATATCATAGTTGGTATGAGCAAAAGACACCAATTTCAACCACACAATGCAAGCAAAAAGCATCAACGTAACACCTGATAAAAACGCAGAATCACACCTGCAAAGAGAGGCCGCAGATCATTAAGACATCTTCACCCTATCCTTATCTAGGAAATGGCCCAGTATTCCCATTAGATTAGTTATTTTATTCATCAATTAGACAACTTCACTTCTGCCAACCGGGTTAGCTGAATTGGTAAGAGGAGATAGCATCTCTCCCTATAAACTAGGATTCAATTCTTCTGGGAAGCACTCTATGAGTAAAATCCTAAATGCATCATGCTGATGAGGGTAAGTGCACCCCTTAATATCGCCTGACAAAGGGACTTAGCCTGGACTAAACGTAAAGAAACCCCTAACTGTAATACCCCAAAAAAAAAAATGATAAAGACATCTTCACTTTAGTTCATGGGGACATAGGATTTAGCATGATCTCATAGCTGGTTAATGGCCTGCAAATGTTACATACTTACATTGGTACCAATTAAATGCAAATGACAGGAGATATGATTTAGTGTATAGTCTTTAATGGCCGAGCTGCCTGTATTGCATGACATTGGTGAGGTAATGAAATGCTTGTTTTTAATTTTTCCTTACTGACTTATGCTTATGTATTTACAATAATAGTTAGAAAAGAATCAAACTCCAACACCATATGAACCAAACATCAAAATGTGATTCGCCAAAGGACTTTAAATCTCTCCTCAATTACTGCAAGAATAATTCTTTTACAGCTCCCATACTAGATTATGGCAAAGTTCTTTCATACCGTAGAAGTTTTCTCCTCAATTAAGCAACTAAAACTCATACCCTAGAAGCAAATTCTTCCAAGATGGACCTAAATGGTGTTACCACTAACATAAAGAAAGGGTGTACTTTGAACCCCCACCCCAAATGAATTTACAGTCTACAGGAAATTATCCCAACCTGATGATTACTAAAATTGGATACAACACTGCAGCTGTCGTAATGGTTGCATGTAGTAAGGCAACAACCTGCAACATTCCAAGTCAATATTCCCAAACATGTAAGTTGGAAAGTTGGGTTCTCGAAAGTATTACACTATAAAACATTTATCAGTTCAAACAGACGAATTATACAAAAGACAAGGAAGTC
This sequence comes from Erythrophleum ivorense, assembly GCA_026724425.1. NCBI lineage: Eukaryota > Viridiplantae > Streptophyta > Magnoliopsida > Fabales > Fabaceae > Erythrophleum > Erythrophleum ivorense. Next base: position 45,888,769 of record JAIUCV010000005.1, read on the forward strand.
CCTTCTAGTAAAATAAAAGCTTGTAAAAATCACTTACTGGTTCAGATATATACTTTTGTTGCGCCAACTTGTCCACTACAAAGGCAGCAAGAGGAAATACTGCAAGAGAAAGACTGCAAAGGAAGCGCTGTCAGAGGTACATAATATCAAATGACAAATCCAAGAAAGTGTTCTCAATGTATACAATATATAGTTTATTCATCAAGGAATTAATCGAAGGCATTACCAACACATTAAGAGGGGCCAATCTCTCAATGATTTTGAACTAAACCAAAAGCCATACTTAATCAACCAACCATACTGCAAAATGAAAAATAAATAAACGGACAAAACTGAGTCTCAAAATTAGAACAAACTTACACATAACGGGAAATTCTAATCGCTCAGGATGAATAAAAGGAATAAATGGAAGAGGCAAACCTTCATTAAATTCTCAATAATGAGTCGGCTGTTCACCGCAACAAGCACTACTATACAGAGGTTGAAAAGGCCGGCGTGACTCTGCAATTCGTAGATTATTTAGTAATGTTCTGCTGAGCCAGAAGAAGCAACGTCTTTGTAAAAGCAAGATTAATAGAGCCAATTCATTAAACTGGAAAGAATTTCACTGTCCCGACCTGTTTGAAAATTTTGTCGGAGCTGAGGGGGCTTTCCTTGATTCTGCGATGAGCTGGAACCGAAGGACGATAAGCGAATGTCGGGGCGGAAACATCCGGAACATCTTCTGGAATCGTGTGATTGATCACATTGGGCCCTTCCAACTTCTGATCCCTATCTTCGGTGCCAGTGATGGAATAATTGGGGATTGAATCTCTAAGGACATCTTCAGCAGAACTCTCGGCTTCAGAGGCGTCAGACCTGACAGAAGACTGGGACATGGGCCTTCGGCGAAGAGAAGCAAGGTTGAGATCCGAATCGCTTTGACCAAAGGCAGAAGTAGTAGTGGTGGCGGTGCCTACACTTTCAGAAACCGCCATGGACGAAAAGAAACAAAACCCTTCTATTCACGCACAGCCAAAATCAATTTTCTTATTAGCTTGACAATGATACTTAAAACAGTGGAAATGTGTTTCATGCAGACAAGAGGAATCTGAAGAAAGGCTATGGAAGTGAGAATAGTAAAATCGAGATGGGCGAGAATTCCGTCAGGCAATGATTAAGCATTGAGGAGGAGGTGATTTGTACTTCGTATTTGGAGTAGAAATCAGGGGAAGGGGAAGATATGACGTAATTGACAAGATGCGTGGGTGGAATATAATAATAAATAAATAAATAGAAGAAAACTGTTGTAATAGTAGTCAGCTTTGGAAGATAGTGCTTCTATTTTCGAGCTTTGAGTCGTTTAGAAGTTCCCGAGTGTCAGGCGAATGCAGAATGAGGACGTTGGAAGTTTCTGACGAGAATAGAGAGCTGACAGAAATGACACGTTACCGCGCTTTCCATTTCTTAATGAATAAGCTGAAGCACACGCCCCGACAGGGTTTGTCTTATACGATGCTTAAGGTGGATCCGTGTTATATATATTTTCATTATTTTGTTACCAAACCTATTAATTATGCATTAAAAGTGAGAAAGTCAAATCAAGTTGTCAAAATGTTTATAAAATTCACCAAATCTTCGTTAGAATTAGGCTTTTGTTTTGCGAAAAACCGATGGAACAATTGGCCCAATTGATTTCCCAAGTTATTATACTCCATAGTCCATACAATACCTAGCCGGAATGGCGAGGCACTAGGCATTTCACAAAGGAAACCCATCACGGACCTCGCGGGGAATGTTCTCGTACGACCCGTGATACTTTTTTCTTCTAGGTATTAAGCTAAAATTTAAGCAAAATTTTATTAAATTATATAATAAAACTATAATATAAAAGAAATTAAAGGTTTATTTATATTCAATAATTATATTTTAATTAAATAACATCATATGTCAACCCTTCAAATCTATACTTAAAATTTATCTTTGAAGCTTGTTTAAATGTATGATAGACAAAAAGAAAGTAATATTTATTATGTTGCTATTATTAATATTCAATAATATTTATTTTTTTATTATTTTTCTAAATAGAGATATAAAAAATATTTTTCATTCATTCTATTTACATTCTCATTCTTTTTTATTTTTCTATTTAATAATTTTGTATACTAACCAGGCTATAATATTAACTAAAAAACGCCATACATATAAAAAAATGCAAGGACTAAATGTTAATATGTTACCAAATACAAATATACCAAACTAATGAAAAAACTATTTGTCATTTGCTTAATCTTAGGATTTTAAAAACAACCTAATGAGGCTTTATATGTGAAGTTGTTAACTCAACAAAATATGAACTTTATCGTATTTGTTTTATACTAATTAACTATATTTTAAATATTTATTTTTACACAATTTATTTAAAAATCAATGTCAAAAAGATTAATAAAATGAAGATTATTTAAATAATACATGAATGAACCAAAATCATTTAGCCCCTAAATTTTCAAATCAAATTTGTCTTAAAGGCGAAAAGTACTTTCAAACCTAACTACATTGCCACACCTACTAAGGCATCAATCTAAGAGCTACACGCAGCACATAATGTAAAAATGTTAGGGATATTCTTCATGGCATTAATATCTTAAATTGACTTAAATCACAATGGTCATCCCCCCTTCCCAAAAAAAAACATAATATAACTTGTCAGTGATCTTAATGACTTGAATCATAATGATCTTACTGGCGAGTGAGCAATCCAGACTTTTCACTATTCCTCTTGAAGCGAGCTCGACCTTCCAAATAACGGGTAGTACAATTTGATTTTTTGAGTAAAAGAATAGTCTAAATAAAAAAAAAATAACTTCCTGAATGTATGTAAATATAAATTAAAATTAAAATGTGTAATTGAAAATTTGGCTGCTAGAAATGTTTTGATATTGGGGCAATCAAGGGATTCCACGTTGTAGATACTTATCTTTATCACTTGAACATTTAGACAACGGATGATCTCAATTAAATTACTATGCCTATTAAATAAGGTTTAATAAGGTTTGAACATATCAAAACAAGTTCAAATGTTTACTATGTAAAGAACTGCAAAAATTACCTGTTACGTGTCGATTATCATATGCAAAAATTTTTTAATAAAATTATCTAATTAGTTGTTTGAGATACTCTTTTTGATGTCTGATCCATTAGAGATAACCATTACTTCTTTTATTGCACACATTCTCCATTTTCACCATCAAAAGCTGCAAAATAAGCATTTTAGAGAAGTACAACAAACAAATAACAGAAATAATTGCCTGTGATTGCAAATACCAACTTCCATTGTAATATCATAAACTAATAATTAGTTATATATTACAATCACCAAACCACATCAATACAAGGGAGTCCCAGATAATGCTAAAATAAAAGTGTAAATTCTAAGTTATCAATGTACAAACAATCATCGAAGTCACAAATACTCAGAGAGACTTGCATGTGGGCATATGCGAACTTTCGCATTCATACATACAGAAAAATCCCCTTTTACGCAACAGAAGCGCGAAAAGATTAAAACAGCGAAAAGAAGAAAATATTAGAAAACCGAAGGCGAGAAAAGAAGGAGAAGATAGCTGGCCTTCTTAGGAGTTTTGATTGTAATCCTAGCAAAAATTGAAATGAAATCCCACAAACCAAGCAAATAAGCAATATTATAACTATACAATTTGCAGTGTATATTATAGAAAGGGAGAAACAGAGGCTCTGGTTAAAGTAACTTCAATGATTACCTGAAGCTTTAATACAATATAAATCCTTGAACCAAAATCGATCACCAACTGAATTTATCCTTCCTCGAACGGTGAACTCAAAACCTAACCTAGAATCCAAACGGAGAAAATAAAACCAGAGAACAAAATCTAATCTAGTGACGACCTTTCGAATAACCAAGCTGCTACAGTGAAATTGAGAGATTGGATGTACATCATATTATTGGTTCCATTCAGAGCTCTGCGTGGACGAAACAGAGCCGGCTAGTTTTTGCTAATTACTTAATTAGCGCTAATCCTTTACTGTCTTGTATATTCAAATACTTTAATCAAGAAATTGGATGCCACCAAAAGCCCGAAATGAGAGAAGAAAACAACCCAACTTCAAGCTTAATCAGTATTTACAGGAGACCTATAAATGCAGCATGAACTGGTTTTGGTGCATTATTAGTCTTGTTTCGACATAAAATACCAAGACCCATATGCTCCAAAAACTGATACAAAATCACATGCTATCAAGTAGAGTGAATTGCAAATGAACTTTCCTGCATACATGATTTCTAGTGAATTATGGAGGAATAGAACTGGATAAACACAACCTTTATTCCAGAACAGAAAAGGAAGCAGCTCCGCACTCTCTCTCTATTCTCTTCTCTCAATTTCCTCCTGCTTCTCTGTTGCTCCACTCAAATTTCCCCGTTTCTCGTTGTATCTTGGTGGTGGCAGGCATTCACATAGGTGAGAGGCGTGGGATGGAGGATTTAAAATGGGGTTTCGTATTGGATGAAGAAGAAGAGATTTTGAATCATTCTGTTTGAATTATATAATTGGATTGAGATAAAGGAAATCTCCTTTACTACTTTATTTTCTGAAATATGCGCTGAGACTTCTTTCAAATGGCTAGTTTTTTTTGTTTTTTTTTTCGATTAACGGCTAGTTTTTGTTGAATTATGTAATTATGAAAGCTGTGTAACCACTTCAATTTCTGGAAGATACGAGTCCTAACGGCTAGATTTCAAAAAAAAAAAATTATGAAATTGGCCAATTGCACAAAATCATCGGCTACAAGTATAGGCCGTTTTTTTCTTTGAAGAGTTTCTCATTTTGAAGAAAGCCAAAGCCGGGTTGGGCGAAGAAGCATTGAAAATTGCGGACGGTCTTCTTTCTCAGGCTTGTATTTATAGAGAAACAAGAACTCGTAATCGAATTTGCATCGGAACTTTATTTTACATGGGCTCTTGCATTTTTCTTATATTACTTTTGTTTTATCTTTCTCTAAGTAATTAATTGTTATCGTTTAAAAGCATCTGTACGTTGCAAATTTCCTCTACGGATCAGTCCCTTGAATCTGAACTCAAAAACTGTGTTATCAGTTATTAGTTCATTTAAAATTTGAAATACAACTATTAGATCAATTTCAGAAATATGTGTATTAAATCAGCCATCTTACACATGTTTTAACATTGATCCTCCGTTTCTATTTCCGTTTTCTGGGTGCCCAATGTTTCATTTGCATTTAGTTCTTCTAACTGCTGGATTTTATCCTGTGCGTGTCTTTTCTACTTTGTGTTAACAACTAGATATAAAAACTACCATTTTAAGAGTAATCATAAAACTACTCTGTTTTGCTCAACACATGCAATTCAAGTAATTACAGCAGTCTCCGGCTTGTTCTGTTTCTAATTGTATGCTGAAGATCATGTTATGCCTATTATACTTGTAGTTGTAAAGATCTCCACTACGGCTTCATTTTCTGAAACACAGGCTGAGATTCCTTTCAAGCAACAGAGGAAGATCTCAAATCCCCTTGTCAAACAAAAGAGTATTTTTCTGCTATAAATGTTTGAAACCCACCCATCGTTCATGAAAACATGTGCAATTTTTGCTATACTCTAAACTAATTTTGTAGCTAATAATTATATGTATCAGCCGCATGATTGCTTGAACTGTGTGTTTAAAATTCCCTTCCTTGCTTTTTATCTCAAATTCAGACCTTTATGTTTTGACTCAAAAAGCAAAAACTGGAGAAATGGATGAATAAGTTTCATGATTAATAGAGATTGTCAAAAGCATAACAATTGAATTTGAGGTTTGTACTGTAAATATGTTTATTCTTTTTTTTTTTCCAGTTATTCATCTTTATGATCAGATTTGTACTTGTTTTCCCCTGTTTTTCTTCATGTTATGCATTTTGGGCTTCAGTTGTTGTAAATGATGACAAAGATTTCTTTAGGTTGTTTCTTCCGTGAGTTTTACATTCACACATTATGAAGTAAGGCCACGGCCTTTTTGGAGGGTGGACATGGAGGAATAATATAAGCCGTTGAAGGAAGTTGGCTCAGAGGATTTCGGAGAGCTAAGGTTGCAGTCAAATACATAGGAATAAAGGGAAAAAATTTTGCAAGATTAAATCAATAGGCATATAATTCTCCCTTGGTTCAAATAATTCTGTTCATTGTAAATCTTTTCTTGGCTAATTTAAAATTGAAAATTTGTTTTTGTTCTCTTATGAATTACCATGCAGTATTAACTGCATTTTTATCCTGATTTGATACTGTGGAAATGGTATTTCTTACTTTCATTTTCTTTTGATATGTTGCATCCGTTTGATATTACCAATATAAAGACACAGAAGTAAGTATGCATCCCCATTACTGCTAAATACTCATCAACAGTTTAGTTCTTACAGTTAACCTTGTTTTCGTATATGATGCAATTGGCCTAGATTGTCCGCGGAACCAAATTGCTTCTTTCAAGGGCACGATGCTGCTCATGCCGGAAAAGAAAACTGTTTTACCCTATACAATGCGAAAGATTTGTTGGAGTTCAACATATAATTTTAACTTAAGGGTTGAGTAGTGATTTCAATATCCATAACTGTAAATTTTCTCCTCTCATTATCTAAAATGAAAAAAAAAAAAAATTACCCGATGATTTTTAAAATAAAAAACATAAGTATTAACTACAGCTCTATAAATCTCAATTTTCTCATTATTTAAAAAGAAAGTGAATTGATATGAAGGCATATTAATATACCACTAACTTATATGTATGTTGAAATGCTTGCGCATGCATTCACGGACACATTAATTGTCTCATATATGGATCTAGGTGAGGTTGTTTACCATTTGGCACGCGTCATGACAGTGGCCCTGTGATGCAGTTGTGGTGATGATGGTCAGATTCAACGATGGAGATGAAAGGAGCTTGCAGGATCAAAGGATTATTCATCGTTGCCAGGTAATAAATCTTGCAGTTGTAATTCAACTTTGAATTAGCGGCCTGACCAGTAGATCATAGAGTAACTGTTTTTTTTTTTTGGACCCCTTTCTACCTTTATTTTTTTTGGCTGTCTGTTCATTAGACAACTTAAAAATTGTGAAATTAGGGGTTATAAAGTTGTTCATCTGGTCCATTCACTTCTATTTTCCATAAACTTAAAGCAAAATGAATAATAGAGGAAACTATGGGAAATGGATTTAAGCTAAATAAGGTGCTGGTTAAGACTTACACACCCTTAGGTTTGATTTGTACATTGTCTATCTATGTAAAGAGACAGAATTCAACATGTGAAATTGCCTCAAAATGATTGATTGTACATTCTTATTTTGACATCCATGAAGCCAGACGGCGATGTCTTTATTTATTCTGCTAGTTTTGATGCCAATCTTGCTTCTTTCTTGATTGATCCTATTCTTTCTTTCTTTCTTTTTTTCTTTGGTCTTGTCTCTCCCATCCCTCTATGGGCATTTGGTTTGCTGAGTGAGTTGTGCTAGTCAATTATACTGGCTTCTTCTTCTTTTGCCCACTTTTCTTTTCTGAAAGTGGTTTGTTTAATGTCTTATACGCGCCATCCCACATTTTTGTAGGAAGTGGTTTCAAGCCATTACTTGATCAGCTGAATCCCCAGCATTAGTGAGTTTGCAGAATATAGATGATTACTTCATTTTTATTAGTAATTTCTTTGACTATATTAGTATAGAAATAGAGAAGTCTTTGCCTTCTTAATTTCATTCTTGAATTGTGAACATATTAAAGGCCTACCATATTATGTGTTGAACCTTGATTTTAATTAAGAAAATAGGGGGTAGAAAGATTCGAACTCCTAGCCGCCTATTTAGAGGCTTTGATACTATGTTAATAACCATTTAAATTCAAAACCTTAAACGATTAATTAAAGGCCCATGAATAATTTTGATTATAATCTCTAACATAGAGATTGCTATGTATTTTGATTTTAGTACATGAATTTAGATTTGAATTGTTACTAAGATTCTACTCTCCCTCCTTTCTTTGTGAAGCCCTAAGTTTCTCTCATTTCCTTTTACTATTTTGTTTTCTATATATCATTTCAATGCTATTTTTGAGTCCTCCCCAAAATTAGATATGCACAGATAGTTAATGGTTTATTATATAGTATTAAACTCTAAGTAAAATCTTTGTTCCTCTAGTTTTGGTTCTTTAATTGATCAATTTTTTCTATATGCACATTTCTAGTTCTAGATAGTTATATGTCTCCAATCCTTGTTCTACTTCCTCCTATACCAAATTTCATTTTATTGTTGTCTTTTAGAGGTCCATAAGGTGCCCTTTCACCTATTCCTAAGAATAATGTGATTGCCGTTGATATTAAGGTTTGTATTTTTTTGGGGATAAATTATAAAAGTAATTTGTTTGTTCTTCAATGAATGATTTAGTGTTTATTTTCTTGTCTAATTGTAGGGGATTCTATTTTTGCTGCTTCTGGTGTTTCTTCTACATATTGTTTTGATGTGGTATGTATTTGTTGAAGGTGAACATTTAACATGAATTAGTTTAAGTTTGTTGTAAGATTTTTTTGGGGTTATGTTAAATTATAGTAGTAGTTGCATTAATGCTAGAGTAATATATGTTAATATTTGTAGGCAATTGGTAAAGTGAAATTTGTATTTAAAGGACACTTGGATTACTTGAACTTGTTAGGTATAAGCCTTTTAATTTTTCACTTGACTGTGATAATTTTTTTTCCTAAACTCTTCTTATATCAACTAATTTTAAGAGTTGTGTTGCTTGATGTTTCAATAGGTTGCTTTGTTTCATGGTTTTTTTGTGAGAATATGTATGCATACATGTGTGTGTGTGTATGTATATGTATATACTTAAAAAAAAAAGATAGAAACAAGGTAAAAGATACAAGTACCATATAAAAGGCTATCAAAAGGGAAATTAGAAAAGGAAATAGTATTGGGAATATAATATGAATTATTTTGTTGAAGTACTTAGAGATTGTTTGAGCAAAAATATAATTTTTAGTCATTTGTACATTGATAAGATGACTTCATTCTAGTTATAAGCAATTAATATAGTGAAAATTGTGTTTAATGGATACTTGGACTACTTGAACTAATTAGGTATAGACCTTTTAATTTTTTACTTGACAATGATAATTTTTTCCTAAATTCTATTTATATCAACTAATTTTGAGAGTTGTTTTGCTTGACCTTTTAAGAGTTTGCTTTGTTTCATGCTTTTTTTGTGAATATATATATGTGTGTGTGTGTGAATATATATATATATATGTATGTGCATGTGTGTGAGTGTGTGTGTATAATTAAAATAGAGATAGATAAAGAGTAATAGTTAAAGTACAATATAAAAGGGTATTGAAGGGGAAATTTAAAAAGGAAATAATATTGGTAATAGAGTTTGAACTATTTTGTTAAAGCATTTAGAGATTGTTTAAGCAGAAATGTAGTGTCTAGTTGTTTATACATATGAAGTCTTTAGTACTTTTTTTGTAGAAAATATATAGGCAAGTGCTTTGCAAACCTTATTATGAGCTAATCATATGAATATTTCTTTTTTGTTGCCATTATCTCATTTATCAAGACATATTGATGCTATACTTTTTTTCCTTTGAATGTAATCAAATCAGCAATGTGATATGTTTCACCAAAAGTTGCAATCTTAGATATGTCTAACTATCACGTGATTTTAGGGTATTATTCATTTCCTAATTATATTTGTGCAGTTTTCTTATCATATTACTTCTACTTTTGTTACTTATATACCATGTTCATTAGATTGCAAAAGTGGAAAGTGTATTTTTTTCATCTATTTTTATCTATGTTTAGGTATAATAAACATTTAGGTATAATAAATGCTTTTTAAGCTTCAGTTGTTGTAAATGATGACAAAGATTTTTTTAGTTTGCTTCTTCCATGAGCATTTACATATTATAAAGAAGGCCAAAGCCTCTTTTAAAGGCAGGACAAGGAGAAATAATAAGCCATTGAAGGAAGTTGGCTTAGGGGATTTTAGAGAGCATATAATTCTCTCTTGCTAATTTGAATGAGTAGGTATATAATTCTCTCCTGGTTTAAATAATTCTACTCATTGTTGATCTTTTCTTGCTAATTTAAAATTGAAAATTTGATCTTTTCTTACATGATATAGGTATGCGAATTTTGACAAGATATATGTTTTTAAACTTTAATAGGATTCAAGTTTACTTGAACTTAAATATTGATAGGATTCAGGTACATAACCATGACAAATATGCGTTCCTTGACTTTTACAGGTTCATGTACATTTAACTCTAATAGGACCCACATATGTGTTCTTCAACTTTGATAGGACTTAACAAAGCATGGCTTGAACATTTGCAAAACTTAGGTTAGTGTACTTGTATATGAACTTTGACAAGGTCCAGGTATGAACCTAAATAAGGACGCATTCTAAGACTTCTATAAGATCTAAGTATATAAGCTTTATAGGAACTAGAAACATTCAGAAGATAGGTATGCATTCCTTAACTTCTATAGGATCAAGTAAACGAAGTTTAACAAGAACTAGATTTGAGTTCTTAAACTTTGATAGGATACATGTAAGGATGCTTGAACCTTCACAAGACTTAGAAAAGTTTACTTGTACTTAAAATTTGATAGAAATAGATACTTTGGTAGGTATGTAAACTTTGGCAAGACCTAGATACGTGTTTTCAAACTTTGGCAAAACTCACATAAGTATACTTCCATTTAATCTTTACCAAGATACATAGACCTAAATAGGCATGCGTTCCAAGAATTTTATAGGTTTTAGGTACACAAACTTTAAAAAGACCTATATGCAAGTTCTTGAATTTTGATAGGACTCAAGTAAGGGTACATAAACTTTGCCAGGAATCAAGTTAGTGTTCTTCATCTTAAATTTTAATGGTATCTAGGTACACGAACCTTGACAAATACGTCGTTCTAGACATCTACAAAATCCAATTATGTAAACCTTAACTAAACTAAATATCTGTTATTGAACTTTGACAGGGCTCACGTGAGGATTCCTAGACTATAAGGCTCAAGTAAGTAGCTTGAACTTAAGCATTGAAAATATCCAAGTACATGAACCATGATAGGGTGCATTGCTTGAACTTTAACAAGACTTAAAAACAAAGGGTGGCCCAGACGTTTGTGAGACTTAAGTAAGTATACATGTATTTAAACTTTGAGAGGATCTTGGTACTTAAACCTAAAACACTTAGATAGCTATGCATCCTTAGATTTCTACAAGATTTATGCATTGCTTGAACTTTGATAAGACTTAACAAAGGGTGGCTTAGACATTTGCAAGACTCAGATAAGTGTACTTGTATTTAAACTTTTATAGAATCCTAGTACATAAATCTAAACAGGTATGCATTCCTATACTTTTATAAGATCTATGTGTGAGAACTTTGACAGGAACTAGATATGTGTTCATGAACATTGATAGGACTTAAGTGCCCACCAAGACTATGGCAAGACTCAAAGTAAGTACTTGAACTGAAACATGAACCAAAATGTGTTTCTAAACTTTTACAAGATCTAGGTAAATGAAGTCTAATAGGATTTAAATACATGCTCTTAAACTTTAATAAGACAAGTAAAAGTGTATAGACCTTGGCAAAACTTAGGAAAGTGTACTTATATTTAAACTTTGACAAGATCTAAGTACATGAATCTTGACAGGTATGTGAGTGATAGGACATAGATACATGTTATTAAACTTTGACAAGACATAAGTAAGGATGCTTGTACTTTGGCAAAAGTCAAGTAAGTGTACTTCCATTTAAGCTTTGATAAGATTTATATTCACGAGCCTTGACAAGTACAAATTCCTAGACTTCTATAGGATCTAGGTACATAAATTTCTTATGGGAACTAGAATCATGTTCTTGAACTTTGACAAGATTCAAGTAAGGGTTCTAAAACTATAACAAGACTCTAGGAAGTGTGCTTGAACCATGATAGTTATACATTACTAAACTTCCATATGATCCTAGTGTGCTATGACAGGGCCCATATTTATGTTCTTAAACTATGATAAGACTTAACAAAGTGTGGCCTAGGCATTTGCAAGACTCATATAAGTGTACTTGTATTTAAACTTTGATTGAATCAAACCACATGAACATTTAAAGGTACATGTTCTTAGACTTCTACAAGATCTGGGCCTATGAAATTTGCAAGAATTGTATATGTGCTCTTGAACATTGACAAGACTCAAACGAGGGTGCCTGAACTATAGCAAGACTCTGGTAAGTATGCTTGAACTTGAACATTGATAGGATCAAGGTTCATGAACTGATGTAGGTATGCATTCTTAACCTTCTACATTATCTATGTATGTAAACTCTGACAGGACCTAAATATGTATTATTGAGCTTTGATAAAACATAAGTAAAAGTACTTAGACTTTGGCAAGACTTAGGAAAGTGCACTTATATTTAAACTTTGACAAGATCCAGGTACATAAACCTTGATAGTTATGCATTTCTAGACTTTTAACCAAGATTTATGTATCCCAACTTTGCAAGACTTAAGTAAAGGTATTTGAACTTTAGCAAGACTTATATCAGTGTACTTCTATTTAGACTTCACAAGGTTCCAGACATATAGACCTTAATAGGTATGGTTCCTAGAATTTTATAAGATCTAAGTACACAAACTCTGATAGGATTCAAGCAAAGGTACTTGGACTTTGCCCAGAATCAAGTGATGCTGATGGGTATATGTTCATGGTCTTCTACATGATCCATCTATAAGAACTTTGACAAGAACTACAAACATGTACTTTAACTTAAACATTGATAAGATCCAAGAACATGAACCATAATAGGTACACATTCTTAGACTCTTACAAGATCTTGATACACTAACTTTGGTAGCTCCTAGATATGTGTTCTTGAACTTTGACAAGACTCAACAAAGGGTGGCTCAGATGTTTGCAAGACTTAGTTAAATGTAATTGCATTTAAACTTTGATAGAATCCAAGTACATAAACCTTACTAGGAACGAGGTTGCATTCTTAGACTTTTAAAAGATCCAAGTATGCAAACTTTAACAGGAAATCGATAAGTGCTCTTAAACATTTATTGGATACAAATGAGGGCAACTAGACTTTGACAAGACTCAAGAAAATGGACTTGTATTTAAATTTTGTCAAGATCTAGGTACATGAAACCAGAAAAGCATGCATTCTTAGCCTTCTACAAGATCTATGTATGCAAACTTTAATGGGACGTAAATATGTTTTGCTAAATTTTACAAGACTTAAGTAAAGATGCCTAGAGTTTGGCAAGACTTAGATAAGTTTACTTCTATTTAAACTTTGACAAGTTCTAGATACATGAACCTTGCAAGTACACATTCTTAGGCTTTTATGGATTTAGGTATAAGAACTTCGATAAGACTTAAATACCTGTTCTTAAACTTTTAGTAGAATTTAAGTAAAGGTGTCTGGACTTTGCCAAGAATCAAGTAAGTGTTCCTGAACTTAAACTTTGACAAGGTTAAAATACAAGTATGTGTTCATAGACTACTTCTATAGGATCAAAGCACATGAAGTTTGATAAGAACTATATATCTGTTCTTGATCTTTGATAAGACTTAAATCAAGGGTACTTGGACTTTGGCAAGATTCAAGTAAGTGTACTTGTATTTAAACTTTGACAAATTCTAATTACACATTCCTAGCCTTTTACAATGTATGCAAACTCTAATAAGACCTAAATACATATTCTTAAGCTTTGACAGGTAAGAATCATGTAAGTGTTTTTGAGCTTAAACTTTGATAAGATCTAAGTAGATGAACTTTGACAATTTCCTAGACTTTTACTGTCATACCATTAAGAAATGTACATACATCTCATACTATGTTCCTTTTATAAGCAGAATTTACTATTATCAAAGCATCAATTTCTCTAATTATACACAAATAATTATTTTCATCATAGAAATTCTCAATTTCATGCCAAACAAGTTTGTTAAGCTTAGAATATCTCAAAAGAAATGCTCACATTTTGGAACTTGCTTCATATACACAATTTCTCGATTTGGCATGTAATATGCTTCAAATTTTGAAAATTCATAACTTGAATTACACAATTCTGATTTGCTTAAATTTGGCAGCCACGGAAAGCTTATAATAATAACTAGTATAAAAATTTTAGGTCAAAACAAGCTCAGTTAGTCCCTTAAAATGCATGAAAACAATAGCCGGACCATATAAATAATAAACTAAAAAGTCTACACTTTTTAGCCAACTTTGAAAAGTCATAAAAAAAATTTTACAGAGTTCCAAAAATTATGCTTTCTAGCCTTGTGGAAAGCTTTAGATGAACTCTAAATGCTTGCTAACTTCAACCTAAAATTTGTCTATTTGATCTGTTTTTGGTTTAAGGACAATTTGTGACTCAGAAAATACTATATTTGGTTCCAATTAGTCACAATTGTGCCACACTATGCCATGTCTTCATTTGAGCAAGTTTTAAATGGCAAATACAATGTATGTAATTGATCCAACATGTCCCAAAAGCCATGCCACTCAAAATCATACTCCCACTTGCAATTACATACATGCATAAAGTGAGATTTAAATGGTCAAATTGCATAATATCACATATTTACATCCAAAAATAGTTTGTATATCATAGTCTCATGCTTTTGAGTATGTGAGAATGATCACATCTCAAAATATATATGTACATTGCCATACTTGCAAGAATATACATTAAAACCTAAACTAGTGTGAAAATAGTCCTTCTCAAGTTCTTTGCTTACCATCCTTGCTTTCTTGGAAATTACCTAGACATGGTTAGAGAGAATAGGGAAAAAGAATGAGGTTCAAAGAATTCCAATAACTCATTCATTATTCAATCGTCTTAAAACATACATATACATTGCCATACTTGCAAGAATATACATTAAAACCTAAACTAGCATAAAAATGGTCATTCTCAAGTTTTTTGCTTACCATCCTTGCTTTCTTGGGAATCACCTAGACATAGTTAGGGAGAATAGGGAAAAGAATGAGATTCAAAGAATTAAATAGCTCATTCATCGTTCAAGCATGTATACATATGGCATACTTAAGGTCAAGAAAGCGAGCATGCATGTCACACAACCAACTATCATCCATATTTATGCATTAGGGATCATAAGGCTCTACCAAGAGCAAGAACAATAACTCTAGGGATTTTTGGTCTAGCTTCACTCTCCTTTAAGGACTTTTGACTTAGCTTTATTCATATTTGAGATTTTTGGCTTAGTCTCACCCACATTTAAGGACTTTTAGCACAACATCATCCATTCAAGAGCCAAACCAATTCCAAATGTAATCAAATATCATATAATTGCATATGATCATCAAGTAATCAATAATACACATAATTTGTAAATTATGTAAGAAATCTAAGACACTCAAGCAACTAACATATATATGCAAGAATAAATAAAGAGTTACTTTAACATAAGAATTCAACTTAATTCCTTTTTGTTCCTTGGTTTGGTCTCTCAACCTCACACCTACACTTGAGTGACACTTCACTTTCTTGGCCTAGACACATTAAATAAAGTATAAAATTATCAATAAAACCATACTTGCACTCAATTAAATGGTATAATGAAGCAACTCTTGTAACATAATATCTTGACTCTAAAATCTCACCCAACATGAGTTACTTCTTTATACATAATTGAATTCTAAATTTTTAATTTTCAAAATAAGGCTTCTAAATTCAAACAAATAGTTTCCTTTAGTATTTATAATTCATATCTAGACTATTTATCATTTTGGATTCATTAAAAACTCTTCTTAGGTTCCCTAAATGAGTCTTGGCTAAGACATGTATCTTAATAGGCCTCTATAGAGCTTTGCTCATCCCTTTTGGGAGATTAGCATTGATAGAAGTTCCTTAGCCCCTTCTTAATTCAATTATACTTTCACATAGTTTGAAATACCATTTTAAGATTTCATACTTCATAAGGTGCAATCAAAACCCTAGATATCAAATCTTGCATTCCATAACTTCTTAGTGAGTTCTAATGGTATATTCTTAATCTCCATACTTTAAAACTCCTAATTCAAGCATGCTTTGATAAAAATCAAATCCCCTTCTCTTTCCTTCTCGCTTGGCCTAACATATAAGGAGGAGAGCCCAAGGGAAGAATAAGTCATTTTAACTTAAATCATACACCAAAAAAAAGTACTTTAAATGAAGATTATTGTGGTGTATTCAGTTCCCTTTAAAGAACTCTTCCTTCCATGGGGTTCAGCCACAAAACATCACCTTTTAGAAAACTAAAACCATAGAAAGAAAGAGAAAAAAGAGTACAATAAGATTTATTATGAGATCATAAGCAAAATTGCATGAAAAATTACTTATATAAAGCTTCCTTTCATTTACTTCCTCCTCCTTCCTCATGTTCTTGGGTTTGTTTTTATTCAAAAATAATTTAGTTAGAAGAATGAGAAAAGGTGGTATGCTTATAAGAAGGAAGAAAATGTGTTTTATAACATTTTCCAAAATTTCCATTATGTCTATTATGCCTTTTTGCTTATATTTTTTTATTCAAGCTCATTTTGGATCTTTTTTTAGAATCATCTTTTCCATTATAAAAGTTAACCCCTCTAGTTTATTAAAAATATTTTATTTCAATTTTATGAGATTCAGAACAATTTAAACTAATCCAGTCAAAATTTAGATCAACTGACGACCTAAATTATATATCAAAAATGTTTTAACCATTCTAACAGTTTCTATGATTTTCTGGGCCTTTGAAAACTCTAGTAGACTTAATTTTACCATTTAAAACTCTCTCCTTTAAGTTTCTCAAATGTTACCCAAAATTACGATTTTGCCACTTAATTTTTGGTTCACTTGTTTAGCCATTTTGGCTTTGGTTTTGAGTTATTCTTAGTTTTCTAACTACATTTTTAGATACTCTAATTGGAATTCTATCCTTAATTAGCCTTAATTCTCTTTACTTTAGGGTCCTCTTATATTACAATATCAATTTTGGTTTAATTTCTAAGGAGCCAGATATTACATTTATAGGATCTAGGTATGGTAATTTTGATAAGGCTTAGATACGTGTTTTTGACCTTTGACAAGACTCAAGTAAAAGTGTCCAGAATTTAGCAAGAATCAGGTAAAAGTTCTTGAACTTTGACACAATCAAGTTATATGAACCTTGACAAGTGCATCCAAGTACACAAATTTTGACAAGACTTAGATATGTGTTCTTAACACAAGTGTGCATGTCTGGACTTTTAGGAGACTTAGATAAGTGTACTTAAAACCTTAACAAGATCTATGGACATGATAGGTACACATTCTTAGACTTCTAGTAGATCTAAGCATGTAAACTATAACAAGTCTTAGATATGTGTTTTTTAATTTTGTTAGGACTCTAAGAAATGTGCTTGGATGTTTGTAAGACACAGGTAGGCATAATTAAGCTTAAACTTTGATAGAATCTTGGTACATGAACTTTAAGAAGTACACATTCCTTGAATTCTACATGATCCAAGAATGTGAACTTTGACAACACCTAGAAACAAATTCTTTAATATTGATAGGACACAAGTAAAGGTGCATGAACTTTTGTAAGATTTAGGTAAGTATACTTGTATTTAAACATTGATAGGATCTAGGTCTAGGTACAAGAACTTTAACAAAATACGCATTCTTAGACTTCTACATAATCTAGGTATGTGTTCTTGAACTTTGGCTTAACTTAAATAAGTGTACTTGAATCTAAACTTTAACAAGATATAAGTGCATGAACTTTGACAAGTACACGTTCTTAAATATTGATAAGATCTATGTATGTTTTCTTCAACTCTAATAGGACTTGAGTAAGAATGCCTAGATTTCATTTGGATCAAGGTATATGAACTTTAATAAGACCTATATACGTGTTCTTGAATTTTGATAAGAATAAAATAATAAGTGTGTAATATCCCAAAATTAATTAAGGATAATTATGATTAAATAGGAATTAATATAGGTTTAATTAGAAAAATTAATTAAGAGAGGTGGACATTAATTTGAGCCTTATGATTAATTTAATTATACTTTGGGCTAAGTGTAGAAGTCCAATCTTAGCCTTAGGGAGATCTTATTCCATTTCTTATAGGCCCAACATTTATTTTATGTAAACCCAACTTAAGTAGACCCATCAAACTTAGCCCAACAAGCTAAAAATCTAAAATCCACTTGGAATTATGCCTTTAGGTTAGCTTACAACCCAACTTAAACCCATCTAAACCTTAAATACACTTTAGCCTTCTTCCCATTCTATAGAAAAAAAAAGGCAAGGAAAATTTTGGAGATTCAAAGGGGAGACTAGGGCTAGCAGCATAATTCTATTATTTTTCACTCCTAGAGCAAGATTCAGCTAAGGTAATTTATATATAACTTAATTGTCTTTTCTTTCTCTTTAATTTGAACTAATTGGTTTTTCATTTGGAGCATTTTCATTTTCCACCCAAAATTGAAATATGTTGTTTGGTGATTTCATGGTAGATTTTCAGAGGTTGAATGAAAGGTCGTGTTGTGCAATCTCAAAATAAAACTAGGTTAAAAAATATATGCAATATAGAAAGCAACCTAGATCATCTTCCTAAAAAATGAAATTCAATGTTCAATTAGGTTTTTCAAGTGTAAAAGAACTCTAAAAATTACCTAACTAAAAGGGGTTTTGCTTAAATTTAACTAACTAAAATTAAATTGAAATAAAATTCTTAATTACTACCTAATTGCATGAACTAAGGGGTAAATGATAGGCTTTGACTAGCTTTGGATTTGTCTCTTAGTATCCACTATCATTATCCTAATTCAATTGTTATTGGTTTTGGTCTAAGAGTCCTTTTTGGTGTCCATAACAAGTTATCTTAGGTTACCACTCAAGATTCAAGGGATTAACAATTTAACGTTGAATTGAAATCTCAATCCTGCACCAAATCATTAATTCTTTGCCTTTAGGATCACTGAACACTTAAATGTGATTGATTAATCAATTAATTAGCCTCTAAATTATTACTCTATGATGTTTAATTAACTAATCAAACTCCAAAAATCCTTAAATCAAATAATTAAGTACACCAATTCTCACATGCCTTTCATTAAACACCTTGATTGGTCACATGAAAAATTATAGATCAATAAAAATCTAGCACTTAATTCAATCCAATAATTATTCCAATACTCTCCTAATCAATGTCTAACTAGTTATCAATCATAAATTACATCAATCTCAATTAATTACAAGCTCAACCAAGCAAATAAAATAACAAAAATTGATATAGAAAGAGAGAAAATAAAATAAGAAGCTTAACCAAAATCCCTTGCTATTCTCTTTGAATTCAAGCTTCACTAAGGACCTCCTCCTAGCTAGCCATAAGATGGGTTAATGCTTCATTGGAATGGAGATGGATGGGAGGGAAATGGAGTGGAAGAGGAGCTACGGCATGGAGGTGAGAATGGATGATACGATGGAGTGTTATCTTGAAGAATGGATATTATCTTTAGTCCCTAAGCAAATAAATGATGGATTGTTCTCTCCCTCAATAATAGACGTGTGAGATGGATTGATAAAATGATCAAATAGATGGCATCCCTTCATGAATCACATGATTAACTCTCATTAAAACTTACATGGCTTTTTTTCTTTTTTTCTTTCCTTTTAATCATCACGTGTGTTGCTCTTCTCAGCTCATCAGCTCTTTCATGTGCATATAAGTGTTGTTGTGATGCTAAGTATTATGAATAAAATATAAAAATCTATTCGTGCTTCTCATTCCATTCTTTCTCATGTTTTGGAGCTTGGAGCTTACAAACACGAGAGCACTCTTCTTTTCATGCTTATTCTTCTCTTCACCAAAGACGAGCCTCCTTCTCTTTCACATAACTTTTCCTCCCTATTTCTCCTTTACTAAAACTATGGATTCTTCTTCCTCATTTTGCTCCATGTCTTTAAATCAGTACCATGCTTTTTTTTTTTGCTCATGTGCTCAATGTGATTGTTGCTCCTTGCTTCTCACCGAAATAAAGTATCATCCATATCAGAATCTGAACTCATACTGCAACGTTCTTCTCTTCAAGCTCAGGTGTGCTGTGTTTATGTGGAAGGAACAGTGGTTGTGCATGTTCTAACCAGTGGGCCTACTCTTTCATTTTTGGCTCATCCTTCCTCGTGCAACTACCTCGTGCTGGTTCTGCCTCTTAAACCTATATAAATGCATCGTGCCTCTTGCTTCATCCACCCAAGCTCCTTTCCACGTGTTCCATATCATCTCCAAACCTATGGCTCGTGTATGTGTCTCTTCCTTAGCTATTGTATAAGTAAATGGTTCTACATGCATGAATGACATGATTCTTACTCCATACTCTTCCTTTCATTCATTGCTGCCCCAACCTCTTTACTCTTGAATCTGTGTGTTTCATGTATGCATGTTCAATGGATAGTTATATGGATGGATGTGTGCTGTGTGGCGTGAATGACCATGGCTTCATGTGAGTGGGTGCATCACGAATGGCTAACCCATGGTTTTGTTCACGTGTGTGTATTCTAGTGGTAGCTTTAAGTGGAGCCATACGTGAACCTATGTTTCTCTATTGCTTATTGTGTATGATTGGTATGTGGATGCATATG
Organism: Erythrophleum ivorense; assembly: GCA_026724425.1. NCBI lineage: Eukaryota > Viridiplantae > Streptophyta > Magnoliopsida > Fabales > Fabaceae > Erythrophleum > Erythrophleum ivorense. The sequence continues at coordinate 45,909,459 of JAIUCV010000005.1, forward strand.
ATAGGATGAAGCTGAACATGTGAATGGCTGAGAGTCTACGTAGATGAGTAAGTTATGCATCTTTTTCCATCAAAAAATCCCTCAACCTATAGCTTCACCCGTCCGCACTTCCTTTCCATGAATGCTCCCCTCTCACATGCTCTCTTAATGTTGCTTCCTTGGACTTGGAAAGCTTCCACCTCTTTTCCAAACCAATTTCCTATTCAAATGCTATTTGTCCATTAAAATTTCTGCAAGAATAATAAGCAATATTAAGTACGATTAATTTTACAAATTTATTTAAAGAAATTTAAGTATTAAATTCAATAATTTTGTAAATTAATTTCTAAAATATAGAAAATGGCCAATCAAATTCCATTTAGTCACATCCATTAAGCCATATTCAATTATTAAAATACTTAAGTTTGGGAGAATTAATATATGTAAAATTAATATTTATCACTAAAGTTAGGGGTGTTATTAGGTAAGTGTTTCCTTCCTATTTTGATACATTTTTTACTAGCTTAAACCCCTATAGTTGATTTATAATATGAGCATTAATTTTATGCAAATTTACAAAAAGAATTGAGAGGTATCTTGAGGTTTTTGGTGTGAGAAATACCAAATCCGAATTTGGAGTCTTGTAGTAGTTAGGAAAGTGTTCTTTAAGTAGTTTATAATACTTGAGTCTGATAGTATCTGATTTAAGTTACAATTAACATATGAGGATATGCTTGATTTGATTTAAGGCTCTAAGTGTGGGGATTCATCTTTGAATTCAGAATTTAACTCATTTGAGTAAGATAACCGGGGTTAATTTTTATTCCTTACATATGTTCAATTTAATCTTATATTTGTTGTACATATATAATTTTAAATGTTAAATGAATTGTTAGCTATCTGATATGTTATGATTGGATCTTATGAGTCTATGGTGGAACTATGATATAGCTGCCACCCATGTATTGTGCTTTGATTTGATATTGAGTTGTGATTAGACTTTTGTATGCACTGAGCCCAAGTTGTGTTTATTGGGGAGTTGGTGCCATAGACGAGACTCTTCTGGTAGTGATCATTGGTAGTTTAACTATTGCATTTTACTAATATTATGTTGTTTTTGATACTTATTCGATTCAATGCATATATGTTGATTAATTTAAAACATATACATGGAATTTACCTTTGGTTACTGAGATTTGCATGTCACCCCATTTCATAGGCTAACTATTTCATGTGAAAGCTCTTCGGATAAAAATAAAGAGAAGCAAGTGGATGAACATCCATGAGCTATGATCTTGTGTGAGAAATATTGCATTTGGGTTGATCTGACTTATGATAAATGCTAATTTTTTTTTATTCTTTTATATAGCATCATTATGTAATCATATTGTTAAGTGTAGGAGTTTTGTATTTTAGTAAATAATGATGTAACTAATATAGGAAGCTAGACCTTATACAAGTTTGGAATCTAATGTATGTACTCATTTATATCTGATATGAAACTTTGTTGACTTTGAGATATGATTTATCATTTGATAATATAATCATGTGTTGCCTTGTTGATTTAGACTAGTATTGTATTGGACCTCTGTTGGAATTTACATTTGAATAATAATGGTAGTGGCTTTTAGTATTCCTTGTGTCAAAGTTCATAAATTGCTAATATATGATATATGGATGGGTAGAAAAAATCCCCAAGTTTTGAATTTGATTAGAATTGGTATGCTGAGTAATTTAGATAGTAGCATGCTATTAGAACCTTACAAATTAAGGTAGAATGACCCTAAAATATTGCTAGAGGGAGGTCTAGAGGGAGGTCTGGTATGTGTGGAATGAAATTTAAAGAGTTTAGATATAGTAGAGAGTTGAGCTGTGGCCAAAATCACTTAAGTCGTGGCCAAAGGGGTTCCAAAAGCTAGGAGCATCGCGACTCGCGATGCCTTACTGTAGCGCAAAGGAAGCTCACTGCGACAAGCGTCAAGAGGTGAGACACCAACTTACTAACGAGAATCACGAAAGTGTGAATAGTAGTTCCCGAGAGTACTTTTGCTACAGCGCAAGGTTTGTATTTTTTATTTTGAGCTCCATTACCCAACTTAGCTATGATGAGAAAGGTCTAAGTTGCAACGAAAGTCCCTGAACTCTTACTTTTTACTTAGAAACCTTAAGATTTGTTATGATAATATTATGTAATGACTTGAGGCTATTATATGAGGATTTGTGAGCTTGAAATCAATGAAACATAAATCAAGGTCTTAAATGATAATTAGAATTACTTGTGGACTTAAATGGTGTTAGTTGTTTGACTAATAACCCTAATAATATCAATGTTTAAATTTTTTAACTTTTTTTAATTTAATTTATTTTAATAACTTTAGACCTTGATTTATAATCATTAATAGCATAATTAAGCCTAATCATAATAATTAAGAATTAGGGTTGTTACAAAGTATGCTTGAACTTGAATAAAACTTAAAACCCTTTTTTGAATTATGATAAAACTTAATTAAGCAAATCCAATATTTGACAATACTTCATAAAGGGTATATGAACTTTGACAGTAGTGAACTGTACATTCCTAAACTTTGACCAAACCTAGGTACACATTTTTTACCTTTAATAGGACTTAGGTCTATATTCTTGAACTTTGATAGACTCAGTTAAAGGAGTTTGGGGTTTGACAGAAGTTAAGTTTATAGGATCGAGGTACATGTTCTTAAACCTTTGACAATATCCAAATATATGTTTTTTGAACTTTGACAAAACTTAAGAAAGATTGCTTGGACTTTAACAGGATCTAAATATATAAACTTTGACAAAACTTGGATATGCATTGTTAAACCTTGATAGAACTTAAGTATGATTTCTTAGATTCTGACAAGATCTAGGTTAATAAGCTTTTACAAGACCTAGATACGATACGTTTTTTTTAACTACAATGGGATTTAATAAAAGGCATAGTTTTTAAAACCAAACTAGACCAATCAGTTAGACTAAAAAATTGGTAAACTAAATATAGGTCTAATCCAATTAACCTTAAAATTGAAATTTCAAAAAATGATAAAAAAAACCAATAAATTTGGTTAACAACTATCAAAATAGACCTAAATTGGACAGCTAACAAGTTACCTAATTTTTGAAAAAAAAAAGAAAAGAAAAATCCTTAGACCATGGGCCTTCCTTCTTAACCCAGTTCAAATGTGATGTAGTAAGAGTTTAGCTTACTATTTATAGAGTTTATACTCTGTTAGTCTCTTGAATTTATCTAATATAGGACATCTCAAAAGCCCCTGTCTAGAGTTTATATTTTGTTGCTATTTTGGGAAGCGAAGGTTTTATCACTTTCTCAAACCTCAATGGTAGAGGTTTAAATAGTGCTTCACCAGTAAGAATTTTAGAGGATTCTTGTAGCAAACTTGAACTTTATGATCCTTATTACATATGTATTGGTGATAATAGGTGTCATTGCCCTTATATTCTTAGCTTTCATCCTAATTGCAAACTAGGGATTATCTCTCTTTGTGAGGACTCGAGGGGATCTGTATAGCTCGTGAAAGGCGATGATGGACTCAATTTCTTTGTGCTTGGATTCCTCCCACCATCTTTTAAAATTGATTTGATTGGATACAAGGCATCCTACTTAGGAAATTGTCCTATGGTTATTGTCATACAAGAGAAAGCAAAAATTGCCTAAGTTTTCAAATAGGAGTTTAGAAGAGGATAATTTCTTAAAGAATTTAAATGGAATGCTTTAGTGCAAATTCCAAGAGGTTTGCATTAAACTTTTGCATATGCTATAAGCTTCAAATACCTTTGTACAAATTCCATGCCTTGCTTCTTGTGTAAAGCTAGCTACCCAATTATTGCCTTATAAACTCTTCTCATTCTCACTATCTAAACGGATGCATCATTTTGCTAAATTCTTTTTTTTTGGGTATAAAATTAAAAAAAAATTACATTTTATTATGATTTATTATGTTAAATTTTTAATATATAAAATTAAAATTTAATTTAATTATTATTGGTTGAACGATATTTTAACCACAATTGAACCATTGAACTATAAATTAATACCCCCACTGAGTCAATTATCAATCCAATTTTAAAAACATTAATAAAAGACATTCTAACTTTGGTAAGATTCAGGTAAGTACACTTGAACTTTAACAAAATGTAAGGGTAAAGGTATCAGAACTTTGACAAGACATTAGTAAGAGTGTCTGAACTTTGATAAAATTTTGGTAAGTATGCCTGAACTTGAACTTGAACACAACTTATGTAAGAGCACCAAAACTTAAGACAATACCTAAGTATGCATTCTTGAACTTTGTTAGGACTTAGGTAAGTATGCTTGAACTTGAGGAGGACTTAGGTAAAAGCTCTTTTTTTAGATTTTGGCCAAACCTAGGTACACATTCTCAAACTTTGACAAGACCAAGATATATAATAGGATTCACTTAAAGGAGTTTGATATTTGGCATTTGACTTTAATAGGATTGAGATACACATTCATAGACTTTGACTATACCTAAGTATGCATTCTTGAACTTAAGACCTAGCTATGTGTTCTTGAACTTCAAAACACTCAACAAATATGAACTTTACTATATTTGTTATACTAATTAATTGTAACTTATATATATATATATATATATATGCAATTTATATAAAAATCAATGTCGAAAAGATTAGTAAAATGAAGGTGCTTTCAAGGATGAACCAAAATTGTTTAGCCCCCAAATGTTTAGATCAAATTTGTCTTAAAGGCCAAAAATACGGTCAAACATAGCTACGTTGCAACTCTTATCAAGGTTGATATCTAAGAGTAACTGACCTTTATTTGCCCTTAGAATTCATTCTTACTATTAAAAAAAATATATCAAATTCCTAGAAACTTCACATTGAACTCAGCAAAAACAAAGGAATATCTTAACAAGTGAATCAACAAAAGAGAAAAAAAGCATGTAACTATCACCAACATAGAATTCCGATCAACCTTATTGTAGCAAATGGCTCAAGAAATAGCAAACCTCAATCTCCTGATATCCTTACTTTTAAGGATAAAAAGAATTAATGAACTTTGAATTAGAAACTAAATTGTTCCCCAATGCTTCTGTTTATAATCACAAGTCCTAACTACAACCATACTAGCACATTGCAACATCATAATAAAATTTGAAAAAAGAAAAAATCCAACCGTTGTTTCAACTTTCAATAGGATTTATAGCATTAGAGCAACCATCATCATATCATCATGTGAAACCCAAAAACATGGCAATAATATCTTAAAATTGACTCAAATCACAATGATTGCCCCTCAAACTCAGAAGCATCATAATATAACTTGCCAATGGTTTACAAGTAGAGAGAGAACAGCTATGATAACTAAAAATAGACTACCATATCAATTTGCAGAAAATGATGTAGGGGAAAAAAAAGAGAAAGCTAGAGAGTAAAAGAATATTCTAATAAGTAGACAATTAACTTCCTTAAAGTATGTAAATATAATTCAAAATTAAAATCTGCAATTGATAGTTTAACTAGAAGAAATATGCAACAATGGCCATACACTAAATTGGGCAATTATGGAATTCCACATTGCAAGTACTTATCTTATCACTTGGACTTTTAGATAACAGATAATTTAAATTAAATTATTATGCCTATTAAACAAGGTTTAAGCTTTAAAATCGGAGATTCAACAAAACGGGAAAGAAAGAAGCATTACATAACACTTACTAATCAGAATCCGACTTTCCTCTATTAATGATGGGAGAGAAAAATCTCATTAGACGAGTTTGGCAACATTAGAAGCTCCTCAATCATCACATTATAAAACCTCAGGATATCAAATAGCATTGCATTCTTTCATCATCCCCTTTTGAAGGCATGTCAAAAGAAAAGCAACGGTCAAATGGTTAACAATTGGTAATGGAAAGAAAATATAGGACAAGCAATGAAAATATTTCCCCAAGTGAGCATTCATTGAAGACAAAGAAGAAAGAGGCCTTTAATTTCCTGCTAATTAAAAACTAATATAGCAAACTAAAATTATCAAGGTCCGAATAAGGATTAGTCTTTGCCTAGACCATAAAATAGATAGGTAGGGACATAGCATAGTTTACAGCCCAAAAAAAAAATCTAGATCAACTATTTTTTGTATTAGTTATGATATTACCTCTAACTAAACATCCCAAATACAAATTTGACACCTAAGATACATAGTTTTAAATTAGTTATATAACAGAGCCTTTTATCCACGAGGATGCAAAAGTCACTTAAAAAGAGGTGAAGCTAATAATAAGGCAAAAATGACAAATGGAGAACATTTTGCTTTAAGAAAAGTAAATAGATAAATTGCTTAGAAGTGCCACTACCTGGTAACATAATGTAGGAGCAACCATGAAGTGTGCCAAGCTCTTTAAGCTCACACTGTATCGGTACTCCATATTCAAAAGTATTGGGTAGTGCTACTCCTTATAATGCAAAAAAAATATTGAATAAAAGGTGGTAAAAAAGACTTTAATCTATCATTATCAGAAGAAATTATTGCAGAATATCGGCATACTGCTAGAAAGAATGGAGGGAAAGTAGGCCAGATGTAATTATACTGAATATGAAACGAAAATATGCTCGGGTATGTGATAAAGTTTTAGTATAGCAGAAACCATAGACTACGGTTTGTTCACGCTGGATGTTCCCGTTTATGAAGTAACCGTTGCATAGAATACTGTTCTTACAGTAATCAGCTATAGCCGCTTTGGAAGATAGACGACAGTTTCGAATACTGTTGTAATAGTAATCGGCTTTGGAAGATAGTGCTTCTATTTTAGAGTTGTGTCGTTTAGAAGTTGCCGAGAGTATGGTGAATGCAGAATGAGGCCGCTGGAAGTTTCTGATGAGAATGGAGAGGAATGGAAGTCACCGCATCTGCTTTCGGGTTTGGACATGTTAAAGCAAATTCAAATGTTGACTACGTAAAGAACTACAAAAATATCTGTTACATGTTGACCATCATATGCAAAAATTTCTTAATAAAATTATCTAATTAGTTGTTTGAGATATTCTTTTAATGTCTGCTCATTAGAGACAATTACTTCTTTTATTGCACACATTTTCCATTTTCACTATCCAAAATAAAAAAAATAAGCATTTTAGAGAAATACAACAAATAAATAATAGAAATAATTGTCTGTCATACATTAAAAATAACTTTCGGTATTGCCAACAACAATTTCCATTGCAATATCATAGACTAATAATTAGTTATATATTACAATCACCAAACAACATCAATTCAAGGGAGTCCCAAATTATGCTAAAATAAACTCCTTAAAGTGTAAATTATAAGTCATCAATGCCCCAAATAATTATCTCAATCACAAATACTTAAAGAGACTACCACTCAAGCAAGTGCGAACTTTTATATGGGAGTAGATTCCTGAAATATTTCAGATGCAGTAAAGAGAGAAAGAGAGAAAAAAAGTAACCCACCAGTATGGGACCCACAACACTCTCCCCCAACTTTATCTCCGAAATACTTAAGGAATCCAGGTCCTTTCACATTCATACATACAGAAGATCCGCTTTTATGAAACAGAAGCGCAAAAAGATGAAAACAGCGAAAAGAAGAAAATATTAGAAAGCTGAAGGCGAGAAACAAATGAGAAGATAGCTGGCCTTCTTAGGAGTTTTCATAATAATCCTAGCAAAAATTGAAATGAAATCCCACAAACCAAGTAAATAAGCACTATTATAGTTTAACTACAAAATTTGCAGTGTATAGAAAAGGAGAAACAGAGGCTCTGGTGAGAGTAACTCCAGTGATTGCCTGAAGCTATAATCAATATATCAATATATATATAATAACTGTGCGAGCCGCGGCGTATGAACAGTATGACTCCGGATTACGACATTCACAGATTGCATGCCATGATACTGTTGTTGTTTGTACACAGACAATACATGTTTCCGTACAGTTTTTATTCACGCATTTTTTTTTTCTAAATCTTTTTTTAATGAATTTTTAAAATTTTCCCTGCATATCTTGCAGGGGACAAGACTAGTACAATATAAATCTCTGAACCGAAAACGATCAACTGAATTTAACCTTCCTCGAACGGTAAACTTAAAAACTAACCTAGAATCAAAATGGAGAAAATAAAACCAGAGAACAAAATCTAATCTAGTGAGGACTATTCTAATAACCATGCTGCTAGAGATTGCTTGAACGTCATGTTATTGGTTCCTTTCAGAGCTCCGTGTGGGCGAAACAGAGCTGGCTAGTTTTCGCTAATTACTTAATTAGCGCTAATCCTACATCGTCTTACATATTCAAATACTTCAATCAAGGAAGTGGATGCCACCATAAGCCCGAAAAGAGAGAAGAAAAACAACCCACCTTCATGTGTAATCAGTATTTACCCGAGACCTATAAATGGAGCATGAACTTTGGTTTTGGAGCATTATTAGTCATATTTCAACATAAAATACCAAGATCCATATGCTCCAAACCGATACAAAATCACAATGTTGTCAAGAAGAGCGAATTCCATATGAGCTTTCCTTCATATATGATTTTGAATGAATTAGGGAGGAATAGAACTGGATACGGAAATACCTCTGCTTCTCTGTTGCTCCTCTCAATTTTCCCTGTCTCTCGATGTACCTTGGTGGTAGCAGGCATTCATATGGGTGAGAGGCGTGGGATGGATGATTTAAAATAGGGTTTCGTATTAGATGAAGAAGAGATTTTGGATCATTCTGTTTGAATTATATAGGACTGGGATAAGTGGGATTGAGACAAAGGAAATCTCCTTAACTACTTTATTTTCTGAAATATGCGCTGAGACTTCTTTCAAATGGCTTTCTTTTTTTTTGGGCCAATAACGGCCAGTTTTTGTTGAATTATGTAGTTAAGAAAGCTGTGTAACCACTTCAATTTCTGGAATATACACGTTCCAACGGCTAGTTGTTTAAAAAAATTATGAAATTGGCCAACAGCACAAAATCAACGGCTATAAGTATAGGTTGTTTTCATTTTGATGAGTTTCTCATTTTGAAGAAATCCAAAGCCGGGGGGGGGGGGTGAAGAAGCATCAAAAGTTGGGGACGCTCTTCTTTCTCAGGCTTGCATTTTTCTTACATTCTGTTTTATCTATCTCTAGGTAATTAATTGTTATTGTTGAAAAGCACCTGTACGTTGCAGATTTCCTTTACGGCTCACTCCCTTAAATCTGAACACAAAAACTGTGTTATTAGTTATTTCTATTAGTTCATTTGAAATTTGAAATACATCTATCAGATCCATTTCATAAGTATGTGTATTAAATAGTAAATCTTGTTTTACTATTGATTCTCTGTTTCTATTTCCGTTTTCTGGCCACTCAATGTTTCACATGCATTTAGTTCTTCTAACTGTTGAATTTTGTCATGTGCGTGTCTTTTCTATTTTGTGTTAACAACTAGACACAAAAACTACCATTTTAACAATAATCATAAAAATACTCTGTTTTGCTCAATATATGTAATTCAAGTAATTACAGCAGTCTCCGGCTTGCTCTGTTTCTACTTGTATGCTGAAGATCATTTTATGCCTATTATAATTGTAGTTGCAAAGATCTGCATTAGGGCGTCATTTCCTGAAACACAGGCTGAGATTTCTTTCAAAAAACGGAGGAAAATCTCAAATTCCCTTCTCAAACAACAGAGTTTTTCTCTGCTATAATAAATGTTTGAAACCCACCCTTCTTTCATGAAAACACGTGCAATTTTTGCTATGCTCTAAATTAATTTTGTAGCTAACAATTATTTGTATCTGCCTCATGATTGCTCCAAGTGTGTGTTTAAAATTCCCTTCCTTGCTTTTTGTATCAAATTCAGACCCTTTTGTTTTGACTCAAAAAGCAAAAAATGGAGAAACGGATGAATAACTTTAATGATTAATACAAATTGTCAAAAGCTTAACATTTGAATTTGAGGTTTGTAATTACTACTGTAAATATTTTTGTTCTTTTTTTTTTTTAAGTTACTTCATCTTTATGTTCAGATTTCTACTTGTTTTCCTCTGCTTTTCTTTTTGTGTTATACATTTAGGTATAATAAATTTTTTTGGGCATCAATTGTCGTAAATGATGACACAGATTTCTGTAGATTGTTTCTTCCATGAGTTTTACATTTACACGTTATGAAGAAGGCCACAGCCTTTGTGGAGGGTGGACGTAGAGGAATAATATGAACCATTGAAGGAAGTTGGCTCAGGGGATTTCGGAGAGCTAAGGTTGCAATCAAATATACGAGGATAAAGGTAAAACCTTTTGCAAGATTAAATGAGGAGGCATATAATTCTCTAGAAGAAGACTAACGCATTTGTTTCAAATAATTTTGTTCATTGTTGATCTTTTCTTGAAAATGTTGTTTCTGTTCTCTTATGAATTATCGCACAGTATTAATTGCATGGTTATCCTGACTTGATATTGTGGAACTCGTATTTCTTACTTTCATTTTCTTTTAATATGTTGCAGCCGTTTGGCTTTACCAATATAAAGACACTGAAGTAAGTATGCATCCCCATTCCTGCTAAGTACCCATCAACAATTTAATTCTTACAGTTAACATTGTTTTCGCATATGATGCGATTGGCCTAGATTATTCGCTGAACCAAATTGCTTCTTTCAAGGGCACGATGCTGCTCATGTGGGAAAAGAAAACTGTTTACCCCTATTCAATGAGAAGGATTTCCTGTTTTGTTGGGAGTTCAACATATAATTTAACTTAAAAATTAAAAATGTTGAGCGATGGGTAGTGATTTCAATATCTATAACTCTAAATTATCTCCTCTCATTATCTAGAGTGAAAAAAAAAACACCTGATGATTTTTTAGATAAAAAAATGAAAAAAAGATAAGTATTAACTACAGTTCTGTAAGTCTCAATTCTCTCATTATTTAAAAAAAATGAGTTGATACAAATGCATATTAATACACTAGTAACTCATGCGTAGTTGTAATGCTTGTACATGCATTCCTTGACACATTAATTGTCTCATATATTGATCTAGACGAGGCTGTTTACCAGTTGGCACACCTCAAGACAGTGGCTTTGTTATGCAGTTGTGGTGATGATGGTCGGATTCAAGGATGGAGATGGAAGGAGCTTGCAGGATCAAAGGGTTCTTCATCTTTGCCAGGCAATAAATCTTACAATTGAACTTTGAATTAGACTGAGTAGTAGATCATACAGTTGTTGTTGTTGTTGTTTGTTCTCCCTTCTTTACCCCTTTCCACTTCTTTTTTTTTTCTTTGGTGGTGTCTGTTCAGTAACCAACTTAAAAATTGTGAAGTTAGATGTTATAAAGTTGTTCATCAGGTCTATTCACTTCTATTTTCTATAAACTTAAAACAAAATGAATAACAGAGGAAACTATGGGAAATGAATTTAAGCTAAATTAGGTGCTGGTTAAGAATTACACACCCTTAGGTTTGACTTGCACATTGTCTATGTAAAGCGATTGAATTCAGCATGTGAACTCGCCTAAAAATGATTGATTATATTCTAATTTTGACATTCATGAAGCTAGACAGCGATGTCTTTATTTATTCTGCAAGTTTTGATGCCAGTCTTGCCTCTTTATCCAGTACCTGGTTGATCCTATTGAGCATTTGATTTGCTAAGTGAGTTGTGCTAGTCAATTATACTTGCTTCTTGTCCTATGTTATCATCCTTTTGCCCAATTTTCTTTTCTAAAAGTGGTTTGTTTAATGTCTTATGCACGCTATCCCACATTTTTGCAAGTTCTTCCAAGCGATTAGTTAACTAGGTTAATCCTCAGCACAAGTGAGTTTGCAGAATATAGATGCTTACTTCGTCTTTATTAGTAATTTCTTTGACTATATTATTGTAGAAATAGAGAAGTCTTTTCTTTCTTAATTTTATTAATTGTTAATTTTTATTTTTCATGTGTATTATCTTAAAAAACAGAATCATCATTTCACAGTTCTAACACAACTTTGGCATTATTTTTCAATTCATTCTACTAAAATATTACCAAAAGTATATAGATATAAATTTGGGTGATGAAAATGGAATAGAAATTGGATATACAAAAAGAATATTAGGTATGAGTATATAATATATATTTGGAGGAATTGAAAGGACATTGTGATTTAGGTATCTATTAGTAATTAGAGGTTATTTAGGAATTCATAAATTGGGTTGTTTGCGATTTTTTAGTAATTTAGGATTGCTTAAATATCAAGTATGATTTGATTTGACTATTTAAGGCGTTAAGAATTATTTCAACTCAAAATATTATGTGAAGGATCGTGAATTTTTTTTAATTATAATCTTACATGCCCACTCACGTGGAAGTCCCTTGGGCTTGAACTGTGAACATGCTAGAAGCCTATCATGTGTTGACCCTTGGTCTTAATCAAGAAAATGGGAGCGGCAAGATTCAAATTATTAGCCACCTATTCAGAGGCTTTGATACCATGTCAACAACCATTTAAATTCAAAAGCTTAAGCTATTAATTAAAGATCTATTAATAGTTTTTATTATAATCTCTAACATAGAGATTGCTATGTATTTTGATTTCTCATACATGAATTCAGATTTGAATTGTTACTGTGTTTCCACTCTCCCTCCTTTATTCATCTTCCCCTAAATTTCTCTCATTTCCTTTTACTATTCTATTTGTTATATATATCATTTCAATGTTATTTTTTGAGTCTTCCCAAAATTAGATATGCACGGATACTTAGTGGTTTATTGTATAATATTAGACTTTCAGTAAAATCTTTGTTCCTTTAGTTTTGGTTCTTTTATTAAACAATTTTTTCTATACGCCTATTTTTAGTTCTAGATAGGTATATGTTTCCAATGCTTGCTCTACTTTCTCCTATAACAAATTTCATTTTATTGTTGTCTTTTCAAAGGTCTTTAGGGTGCCCTTTCACCTATTCCTTAGATTAATGTGCTTGCTATGATATTAAGATTTAAATTTTTTTAGAATAAATTGTAAAAGTAATTTGTTTGTTCTTTAATGAATGATTTAGTGTTTATTTTATTGTCTAATTGTAAGGGGGGGATCTATCTTTGCTACTTCAAGTGTTTCTTGTGCATATTGTTGTCTAATTGTAAGAATTTTTTTTTGTGGGTTATGTTAATTTATAGTCATAGCTGTGTTGATGTGGAGTAAAATATGTTAATGTTTGTAGGCAATTGGTAAAGTAAAAATTGTATTTAAAGGGCACTTGGACTACTTGAACCATTAGGTATAGACCTTTTAATTTTTTGCTTGATAGGAATTATTTTTTTTTCCTAAACTCGTTTTATATCAATTAATCTTGGGAGTTGTTTTTCTATTAGCGTGTATATATATAATTAAAAAAGAGATGAAATAGGTAACAATTACAGGTACCATATAAAATACTACCAAAGGGGAAACTAGAAAAGGAATAGTATTGGTAATAGAATATGAGTTGTTTTGTTTAAGCACTTAGAGATTGTTTGAGCATAAATATAGTTTATAGTTGTCCATCAATGATAAGGTGACTTCATTATAGTTATAAAATGTGAAGTCTTGAGTACTTTTTTAGTAGAAAATATATGGACAGGTATTTTTGTAAACCTTATTATTAGCTAATCATATGAATATATCTTCTTTGTTGCCATTATCTCATACATCAAGGCATATTGATACTCAACTGTTTTCCTTTGAATGTGATCAATCATATATGGGCAGTGTAATATGTTTCACCAGAAGTTCTAGTCCTAGATATGTCTAACTATTGGTTTCTTCTAAACCATCTTTACATTATAATAAGTTCAAAGGATAAGACTGCTTGAATTTGGGGTATTATTCATTTCCTAATTATATTTGTGATGTTTTCTTATTGTATTACTTCTGCTTTTGTGGTTTTATATACCATGTTCACTAGGCTGCAAAAGCGAAAAGTGTATTTGTTTTCACCTATTTTTCTTTACGTAGATAAATATTTTTTAGGTTTCAGTTGCTGTAAATGATGACAAAGATAAGATTTCTTTAGATTGCTTTTCCCATGAGTTTTACATTTACACATTATGAGCCATTAAAGGAAGTTGGCCCATGGGATTTCAGAGGACATATAATTCTTTCTTGGTTTGAATAATTTTATTGTTTATTGATATTTTCTTGCTAATTTTTTTTTTTAAAAAATTGTTTCTATTCTTATATGAATTATCATACAATATTAATTGTATAGTTATCCTAACTTGATATCGCGTGACAAGTTTTTTTGCCATTTTTTATAATTTAAAAGATTCTTTATAGAAATACCAAAAAAACATTCTCCCTTTTAATTACTTCATTCAAAAAAAAATTTTAGAATTTTTTGTTAATTGCAATTTCCTACTCAACTTAGTTTGTCTCTTATTGTAGAAATATCTCATAATTATCAATTTATTTGTTTGTACATAAATGAATGAATACAACATGTAACATCAAATTAAATGGACTAAATTCCTAATTATAATTTAAAGGGATAATAAATTATTTTATAACAGATCCCAAATTTAGAAAAAAGAGAAGGGTTATATTAGGTAGTCAACAGCCAATGTAACATTGTCAAAACTTTTATCTCATGGATCATTGATGTGTTAAAGTTAATGCTAGGTCATTATCCAAAAGTAATGTGTTGTATAGCTTGAGTACAATGTCAAATGAGCAAAAATTACTATATCAACACTTGGGTGTAATGAAAAATAAGTAATGATTTTCACATTTTTGTGAACAAATGTAGGTAAAGAAGCTGATTCACGAGATACCATGATTAAGAAAAATATTAGTTTTATATGCATACGAGAAACTAAAAAGGTAGGAGAAAAAGTAAAGGAACTAAACACATAAGGTTTTTAAGCTTTAGTAAATTGGCAAAGCTAAATCTAAGAATAGGGTAGGTATAATTGTGGATAAGTATTGAAAAAATATTATAATGTATGTAAAAATGTTAGAAGATAAAATTATAACATTAAAGTTTGTGGTAACAAGAAAAACGTTTAATGTTATTAGTACTTATGTACTATAAGTAGAGTCAAAAGAATATCGCAAGGTAAAATTTTAGTAGGATTTAAAAGATTTAGTTCAGAAAATACTATTAGAAGAAAAGATTCTCTTAAGAGGAGATTTTAATGGTCATGCGGGGAATACATCTAGAGGTTATGACTTAAGGGAAGCAAATGCATAAGGTAAAACTATTTTAGACTTTTCATTATCATTCTACTATATAATAATTACACTTGTTTTAGGAAGCACAATGAGCATCTTATCAAGTACAAAAATGGAGGGGTGTCAAGGATCAAATGGTAGCAATTGAAGGAAAAGCAAACAAAAAGCTCTGCATGAATTGCAAAGTGATACCTGGAGAGAGCTTGACTATCCAACATAGAGTTTTGGTTATGAATGTTTGAATTAAGAAGAAAGCAAAGAGCAAAGGCCAAGGGTGTCAAGGATCAAGTGGTGGCAATTGAAGGAGGATAAAAAAAGAGTTTGCAGAGAAATATTTTAAAGGAAAGATCTTAGGAGGCATAAGGAAATGCTAACGATATATAGGATGAGATGACTAAAGAGATTAACAAAAAGGAAAGTACATAAAAAGCTCTGCATGAATTACAAAGTGATACCTGGAGAGAGTTTGACTATCTAACATAGAGTTTTGGTTATGAATGTTCGAATTAAGAGGAAAGCAAAGAGCAAAGGCCAAGGGTGTCAAGGATCAAGTAGTGACAATTGAAAGGGGATAAAAAAAGAGTTTGCAGAGAAATATTTTGAAGGAAGGATCTTAGGAGGTACAAAGAAATGCCAATTATATATGAAACGAGATGACTAAAGAGATCAACAAGGTGACAAAAGAGATACTCGATAAATTAAGAAGTTTTAGATTTGAGGATAAAGAATTTTAGTAATAAGATGTAAATGTATAAGATAAGGCTAAAATTAAAAGAGAGTATTATAAAGCATGGTCTTTGTATAAAAATGATAAAAATTGAGAAAAATATAAGATAGCTAAAAAAGACACTAAGAAGGCGGTAAGCAAAATGAGAATTAGGGCACTTGATACTAAAGTTGGAAAAAGAAGTATTTACAAGCTAACTAAAAGTAAGGAAAGAAAGACAAGAGATATGGACCAAGTAAAATGTATTAAGGATGAAGAAGAAAAGTCTTAGTCATGGACCAAATATAAAAAAAAAGTGATAGAATTATTTTCATAGGTTATTTAGTGAAGGATACTGGATCTTATTGTACTCAGATCTTATTACACTAAAAAGAATGACCAAAATTATATCTTTTATAGCAAAATTCAAAAGTTAAAGGTAAAAGAAGCATTAAAAAGGATGGAGAATGACAAAGCAATTAAATCAGATAATATGCCTGTTGAGGTATATAAAGGTTTAGAAATGAAAGGCATAAGTTTGCTCACAAAATTATTTAACAAGATTATGAGGTCTAAGAGAATAATAGACAAGTGGAAGAAAAGTACTTTAATTCCTATTTATAAGAATAAGAGAGACATACAAAATCATGCAAATTATATAGGAATTAAACTTATGAGTCACATTATGAAGTTATAGGAGAGAGTAATTGAGCGGAGATTAAGACAAGAGACTTATGTTACAGAAAATCAATTTAGTTTTATGCAAGGAAGGTCAACTATAGAAGTGATATACATGTTATAAAAATTGATAAAAAGATATGAATAAAACAAAAACTTACATATGATATTCATTGATTTAGAGAAGGCATATAATAAGGTGCTAAGAGAAGTTTTATGGAGAGCTTTGAATAAAAAAAAGTTCGCATTGCTTATATTTGAGTAATCTAAAATATATATGATGGGTTACAACTAGTATGAAAACAAAATATGAGCCCACAAAAGATCTTTCAATAATCATTGGTCGGTATTAGAGGTCAACTTTGAGTCTCTATCTTTTTACTTTAATCTTGGATGTACTTACTAAATATATCCAAGAGCCAATACCACAATGTATACTTTTTATAGATGATATAGTACTAGTTAAAGAATTGAGAGAGGAAATGAATGAGAAGTTAGAGATGTGAAGACTAGTTTTATAAGCACATAGATTCCATTTAAGTAGAAGTAAAACTAAGTATATAGAATGTAAGTTTAGCAAAAGGCGCACTAATTCTAGGGGAAAAGTGAAAATTAAAAAATATATTATACCACAAGTCACATAGTTTTAGTAACTTAGGTTAATCATACAATTTGATAGGGAAATAAAAGAAAATATAAAACATAGGATTCAAATAAGGTGGATAAAATGGAAGAGTGCTTCAGGTGTTTCAGGTGTTATTTGTGATAGAAGAATACCACTCAAACTTAAGGGTAAATTTTACCTCACAAGTATAAAATCTACAATGTTGTATGGCATTGAGTGTTAGGTAATACAAAGCCAATAAGAGAATAAGTTCAATATTACAGAAATGAGAATATTGCATTAGATGAGTAGATATCAGACAAGATAGAATTAGAAATGAATATATTAGAAAGAAAGTGAAGGTTGCACCTATTATGGAAAAGATTATAGAATCGCATTTTCGATGATTTAAACAAATGTGAAGAAAACTTATCAAAGCCTGAATAAAAAAAGTAGATCAGATGGAGAGTTGTCTAAAAGTTAGAAGTAGAGAAAAACCAATAAAAACTATAAGCAAAACCATTAAAAAGGATTTAGACTTAAATGATTTGTCTAAAAATATAATTCACGATAAAATTTTATAATATAGTTTAATCCATGTAGCCAATCCCAGCTAGTGACACAAGGCTTATTGTTGTTGTTTATAATAAATTTGCGCATTTTTTATGTTAGTTCTAACATGAAATGAAGATTGTACCAATTATAAACTTGACTTAGATACTTTATGGCTTATTTTTTTTGTCACTCAATAAGTCATATGCTTTAAGTTCTTTTAACAAATGAGTAATAAAGTTTTTTTTGTATTTTTGTTAACTATTAGATATGAACCATAATTATCAAGGGTTCAAAACTAAACATAAAATTATCAAGGGTTAAAAAGAATAATTTGCTCAATACATGTAAATTAGATAATTAGAGTAGGGTTTGGACTAACCCGAATATTTCGTTCAATCCTTGGTTTTCATTATTTGAAACATTGATTTTAACGTATTTATGTTATACACATTATATTAGTAATTTGTTGTTAGCATCTAATTATAGCTCTCCTTCCCCTCTTTTTATGTAATGGTATTACTCTTATCAATATGTTATTTTCTTGTATTGGTCAAAAGATGCAATAAGTCTTCGGACTTCAATAGGACTTAAGTAGCAAGTTTGGACTTTGCCAAGAATTGGGTAAGTGTTCTTGAACTTCAACTTTGGTAGGATCCAAATATATGAAACTTTACAAGTATCCATTCCTAGACTTTTATAGGATCCAGATACATAAACTTTTGACAGGATCTAGATACGTGTTTTTGAACTTTGATAGGATTTAAGTAAGGATGCCTGGACTTTGCCAATAATGAAGTAAATCAAGTAAGTGTTCTTGAACTTAAACTTTAACAGGATCCATATGCATGAACCATTAGTGGTACGCGTTCCAAAAGTTCTACATGATCTAGGTATGCAAACTTTGACAAAAACTAAATATATATGTCCTTTGATAGGACTTAACAAAACATGGCTCAAATGAATGCAAGACTCAAATTAATGTACTTGTGTTTGAACTTTGTTAGGATCTAAATACAAAAAATTTATAAGAACTATAAACAATGATAGGACTCAAGTATGGTACATGAACCATGACAAGTACGCATTCCTTAACTTCTATATGAAACTTTACAAGTATGCATTCCTAGACTTTTATATAATCTAGATACATAAGCTCTGATAGGATCTAGATACGTGTTCTTGAACTTCGATAAGATTTAAGTAAGGATGCTAGTGTTCTTGAACTTAAACTTTGATAGGATCCAGGTGCATAAACCATTAGTGGTAACCATTCCAAAGGTTCTATATGATCCAAGTATGTGAACTTTGACAAAAACTAGATATATGTCCTTTGATGGGACTTAACAAAGCATGGCTCAAAGGCAAGATTGAGGATAGTGTACTTGTGTTTGAACTTTGACAAGATCTAGGTACAATAACCTAAATAGATACATGTTCTAAGACTTCTATAAAATCTAAGTACACAAACTTTATAGGAGCTATAAATAATAATAAGACTCAAGTAAGGTACATGAACCATGATAGGTACACATTCCTTAACTTCTATAAGATCAGGTACATGAACTTAAATAAGACCTAGATATGTGTTTCTAAACTTTGATAAGACACAAGTAAGGACTTAGTATCCTTGACAGTAAAGATCCTTAGACTTTTGCAAGACTCACATAGGTGTGTTTCTATTTAAACTTTGATAGGATCTAGTTACATAGACCTAAACAAGTATGTGTTCTTAGACTTTTATAGGTTCTAGGTACACTAATTCTAACAGGTCCAAGATGCATGTTCTTGAACTTTGATATGACTCAAGTAAGAGTGCCAAGATTTTGCCAAGCATCAAGTAAGTGTTCTTAAACTTAAACTTTGACAAGATATTAGTATATGAACCTTGACAAATATGTATTTTTAGACTTCTACAAAACTTTGACAAGATTCAAGTAAGTGAACTTGAACTTAAGCATTGAATGGATCTAAGTACATAAACCATGATAGGTATGCGTTGCTTGAACTTTGGCAAGACTTAACAAAGGTTG
The DNA here is from genome assembly GCA_026724425.1 of Erythrophleum ivorense. Lineage (NCBI taxonomy): Eukaryota > Viridiplantae > Streptophyta > Magnoliopsida > Fabales > Fabaceae > Erythrophleum > Erythrophleum ivorense. The sequence goes on from JAIUCV010000005.1 coordinate 45,929,216, forward strand.
GCCTAGATGTTTGCAAGACTCAAGTAAGTGAACCTATATTTAAACTTTGACAAGATCCTAGTACACGAACTTAGATAAGTATGCGTCCCTAGACATCTACAAGATTCAGGTTTGACAGGACTTAACAAAAGATGGCTCAAACATTTGCGAGACTTAGGTAAGTGTACTTGTATTTAAACTTTGATAGGACCTTAGAACATGAACTTTAATAGGAACTAAATATGTGTTCTTGAACATTGATAAGACTTAAGTGCCCATTAGGACTATGGCAAGACTTACGTAAGTGTATTTAAACTTTAACATTAATAGGATTATCGTACAAGAACCTTGATAGAAATTTGTTCTTAAATTTTTATAGGATCTAGGTACATGAACTTCAATAAGATCTAGATACGTGCCTAGACTCAGGAAAGTGTACTTATATTTAAACTTTGATAAGATTCACTTGAACTTTGATATAATCTAGATATGTGTTATTGAACTTTGTTAAAACACAAGCAAAAGTGCTTGGACTTTGGCAGGAGTCAAGTAATTGTACTTCTATTTAAGTTTGGACATGATCTAGATACATAGACTTTAGTAAATCTACATTCCTAGTCTTCTATAGGATCTAGGTATGCAAACTTTGATGAGACTCAAGTAAGGACTCTTAAATTATAACAAGATTCAAGTAAATGTACTTGAACTTAAACCTTGAAAAGATCTAGGTAAAAGAACCATGACAAGTATGCATTCTTAGACTTCTATAAGATCTTGGTACGCTAACTTTGATAGGTCCCATATACATGTTCTTAAACTTTAATAAGACTTAACAAAGCATGGCCTAGACATTTGCAAAACTCAAGCAAGTGTACTTGTATTTAAAATTTATAGGAACTATATATGTGTTCTTAAACTTTGATAGGACTCAAGTGAGGTTGCATGGATTATGGCAAGTTTTTAATAAGTATACTTGAACTTAAACATTGATAGCATTAAGGTTTATGAACCATGATAGGTATGCATTCCTAAACTTTGAGATCTAGGTGCACAAACTTTGATAGGACCTTGATACTTTGATAGAACATAAGTAAGGGTACTTGGAATTTGGTAAGACTTAAGAAAGTGTACTTATATTTAAACTTAGACAAAATCTAGGTACATAAACTTTGATAGGTATGCATTATTAGACTTCTACAGGATCTAGGTATGCTAACTTTGATAGGATCTAGATATGTTATTTAACTTTGATAAGACTTAGGTAAGAGTGCTTGTACTTTGACAAAACTTACATAAGTGTACTTCTATATAAAATTTACCAAATTCCATATACGTGGACCTTGATAGGTACACATTCCTAAACTTTTATAGAATCCAAGTACATAACTTTGGTAGGACTTAGATATGTGTTCTTGAACTTTGATAGGACTTAAGTAAAGGTACCTAGACTTTGCCAAGAATTAAGTAACCTAGGTATGCATTCATAATCTTTTACAAGATCTATGTATGAAAACTTTGATAAGAACTATAAATGTGTACTTGAACTTAAACATTGATGAGATCCAAGAACATGAACCATGATAGGTACACACTCCTAGACTTTTAAAGGACCCTGAGACACTAATTTTGATAGTACCTAGATACGTGTTCTTGAACTTTGACAAGACTCAACAAAGTTTGGCTCGAACATTTACAAGACTTAGGTAATTGTACTTGTATTTAATAAGAACTGAATATGCGTACTTGAACATTTGTCGGATTCAAGTCAGGGTGGCTAGACTTGTAAGACTTAAGTAAGTGTAGTTCAAATTAAACATTAAAAGGATCCTAGTACATAACCCTTGTCAAAACCTATACATGTATTCTTGAACTTTGATAGGACACAAGTAAGGGTGTTTGGACTTGGGCAAGACTTAAAAATGTGGACGTGTATTTAAATTCCCAAGTATATTAACCTGAAGAAGTATGTGTTCTTAGCCTTCCATATGATCCATTTACACAAACTTTAATGGGAATTAAATAAGTTTTCTTGAACTTTAATGGGACTTAAGTAAGGGTGTCAAAAGTTTGGCAAGACTTAGTTAAGATCACTTTTATTTAAACTTTGACAAGTTTCAGATATATGAACCTTGCAAGTACATGTTCCTAGACTTCTATAGGATTTAGGTATGGAAACTTTGACAAGACTTAGATACATGTTCTTAAACTTTTAATAAGACTTAAGTAAAGGTGCTTGGACTTTCCCAAGAATTAGATAAGTCTTCTTGAACTTAAACTTTGACAAGGTCCAATTACAAGTATGCATTCATAAACTTCTTAATCTTTGATAGGGCTCAAGCAAAGGTACCTAGACTTTGACAAAACTCAACTAAATGTACTTATATTTAAAGTTTGAGAAAATCTAAGTACATGAACCTTGATAGATACACATTCCTAACTTTTTACAAGATCTTGGTATGTAAACTCTAATAAGACCTAGATACATATTCTTAAGCTTTTGACATGTAAGAATCAAGTAAGTGTTCTTAAACTTAAATTTTGTTATTAAAAAAACTGCTAACAAAAAGATTAGATATAGTTGGTAGTTCTCAGAGAACCGCTAACTATATTATTATAATTGGAAATTTTTTTTAAAATGCTAACCATAAAATATATAGTTGGCAATTTTATTTAGAACTGCTAACTATATAATTTTTTCTAAAAATATAATTAAATTTAGTTGGTGGTTTTGTATTAACTGCTAACTAAAATCGAATTAATGTTAGCGGTTGTTTTAGAACCACCAACTAAAACCATATTAAAGCTGGTGGTTTGGTGTAGAACCACCAACTAAGGTAATTTTAAAATCATTTATCCTATCAGAATAGTTCATAAAACCCTGTTTCTAGTGTTCTTTAAGCAGAAGCTCATGCATAGCCGTAACTTTCCACTACCCATTGTTCTCAGCACCATCCCTTAGTGGTTTTCTCCCCAATTTTAACGGCTTTCCTCTTTTTCCAGCAGCTTCCACACTAGCGGCATCAGTTTCACACCTCACCAATTCATTCAACCTCCTCCATAGCTTGCTCCTCTTCCTCTCTTCAGCTCGTTGTCTTCTTAGAAATATGGTGGTATTTCTCGGCTCTCCTTCTACCTCATAAGTAAATCTCTTTCTTTTAATTATTTAATTTTAAATAAATTTTTAGTCATTTTTCAAGCCATAATTACATCATTCATTAATATTTTCCAGAATGTGTACAAAACATATCAAGTAGCAAGTTCTTAGTTGATTAAATATGTTTACGTAGCATCTCCTACTACTAGCTATTTACATAATTACTATTCCATAACATGCATCAACTAAATATCTATATGATACAAGAAAAGATTACATCCACTTTTCTGTAAACATGTTAACTCAATAATGCATATAGCTAGGCTTGGCTTCTTTTCCTTATCTCTTCCTTGCTTTCACTTGGAAATCATTGAAAATATGACAAGTTTTGATGAAAAAATATTATCTCAGTAGTTAGCATCTTTTATAAATATAGTAGTAAAAAGAATAAGTACTTCTAATTTTTCATAAAACATGCATCAATTATTTAGTTTTTATGTGAGTTACCTAGTTGAAATAAAACATCTTTCCCTTTTCATTATTAAAGCTCATTTTATGTAAAAATTATAAAACATGAGTTTCTTAACACTTCCTATCATTGCTCTGTTATTATGGACTGCTGGAATATTGTAGTTTTAGTTTGAAGAGAGGGCTTAGCATGGGAAAATTTTATTTTTAAGGTCATACCGTTGGTTTTTCTTTAAGATATAGATTGAAATAAAAGATAATTAGAAAAATTGTATAATTGGGCAATATTTAGCAGAGTAGTAGGTAGAAGTCCAAGCATATTAAGAGTCACTAACCATATTTTTCTCAAATTGGCTCTTGTTAGATCGAAAAGGTATGGACCAAAGATGAATATCCACCAATCATCTATTTAGGGAATATGAGGATGGAGTGAAATAGTTTATTAGGTTTGCAGTTGAGTATGCAAAAGACCCTAGTAAAATTATATACCCTTGTTTAAATTGCTGCCATATAAAGTAAATTAGTGCAGCTAAGCTAGAAGATCATTCAGTGTGTAATGGGATTAACCAAAGTTATACATCTTAGACAAAGCATGGCAAGACAAAGGATAAGCATAACAACTGGGAGTATAATGGGAGTTGTGCCTCAAACGATTTCAACACAAGTATATATGAGGCTGCCCGTCTTGAAGAGATGGCAAATGTAGTTGAAGAGGATCTTCAGGATTATTCTAAAATGTTTAAGAGATTGAAAAGTGATGTAGAAAAGCCATTGCATTATGGCTATGCAAAATTCACAAAATTGTCAGTGGTGTTGAAGTTGTACAAATGTAAAGTAGGAAATGGATTAAGTGATAAGAGCTTTACAGAATTACTTGTTCTTTTAAAAAATATGCTGCCAGAGGATAATGAGCTTCCTAGTTAAACATATGAGACTAAGCAAATGTTATACTCTATTAGTATAAGTTATGAGAGGATACATGCTTGTCCCAAGATTGCATTTTATTTCGAAATGAATATACATTGTTAGAGAAGTATCCTTGTAATGCCTCATGTTTATAATACCTAATTCAAATGCATGAACAGTAATGCAAAATATGCGAAGCACTTGACATGGCATATGGATGAAAGGATTTAAGATGGCAAGCTTAGGTATCTACAGATTCTCTTAAGTGGAAAAAAACTGATCGTGAGTGCCCTGACTTCAGGCAAGAAAATAAAAGCCTATACTTTGCATTAGCTATTGATAAAATGAATCCACATAGTATCCAAAATAGTACTTATAGTACATGGCCAATGATTTTGGTGATTTAAAACCTACCTCTATGGCTATGCATGAAGCACAAGTTTATGATGTTATCTATGCTAATTTATAGGCCCAAGCAACCTAAGAATGATATAGACGTATACTTGGCTCCTTTAATTAAAGATTTAAAGCTAATGCGAGAGCCAGGAGTGGAGGTATATGATGGGTATAAGGAAGAAAGATTCAATTTGCAAATTATGCTATTTGGGACAATCAATAACTTTTCAGCATATGGTAATTTGCTGAGATACAATATCAAAGGATGTTGCAGATACCCTATTTGTGAGGAGGGCACACATTTCATGCAGTTGGAATATTATATAAAGAATGTTTTTCTCGGCACATTGCAGATTTTTACTTTTAGGACATCATTACCAATGATAGAGAAAAGATTTCAATGGAAATACAGAGGAAGGTAGTGCACCTTTGCCTTTGATTGTTGAGTAACTATACGAGAAGATAAAGGATTTGCATAACTAATTTGGCAAACCTTTTGCGGGACACCTTAGAACAAGTGAGTGGAAGAAAATGTCTATTTTCTTTGAATTGTCATATTGGAAGTCCTTGTATGTGAGGCATTACCTTGATGTGATGCATATCAAGAAAAATGTATGTGACAATGTAATTGGTATATTACTCAATGTATTGGGAAAGACCAAAGATGGCATCAAGACGAGATTGGACTTAGCTACTTTGGGAATAAAAGGAGAATTGGCACTGGTAAAGGAAGGACATTGTACTTATCTACCTCCAACGACTCATACTCTATTTAGGAAAGAAAAAATTACTTTTTGTAAATTTCTTAACAAAGTCAAGATTCCAGAGGGGTATTCTTCAAACATTAAAAAGCTTATATCAATGAAAGATCTAAAGTTGAAGGGTCTCAAGTCTCATGATTGCCATGTTTTGATGGAGCATTTGATTCTAGTGGCTCAATATTTCATTTTGCCCAAAAAGGTACGAAGGACAAAGACGAGCACCCAAAACAGTGGTAAACCCGAAACAAGTCAACCAAGCCACAAAGAGTGCCATTTGGGATGAAATAGTGGTAGCATACTTTGCCACTTTGTTTATGTTATTTTTTATATATACATGCTCTAACAAGTTAATTTATTGTTTTACAGATGTATTTTGATATTGATTAAAGTCGGATGAGATTTGTATTTAGGACCGCCGACAAGGCACTACGATCGTTCTGGTACATACTTAGTGGTAGATTCTTAAGACATGCCGATGGGAACATCCTTGAGCATCTCCTTGAATTATTTCAAGTTATGATAACTCAAGAGACTTGGGAGTTTTTACCGGCCGATGCCAAGAGAAGTCTTTCAAGTAAATCATATTTTACAATATATAGTTGTTCATTGTAGTATCTAATAGTATATATTGATTCAATTATTATGTCTTTTCACAGAAATTAAACTAGGATAATCAAAAAAGAACAAAGAATATCCAATACCCATACAGAAAAGGGCAATTGGGATACTCAGGCCTTAAATAGCAGATAGTATATGAATATATATGTCATCTACTTATGAATATGTAATGTAATGCAATACTTACACATTAGTTTTTTGTCCTAATACACAAATCAAGCAGGAGGGATCAAAAGTTAGCACAATATCCAGTCATATTCTCTGGAAAGCAGTTTGAGTTAATAAAGTGATTGAAATTAACAATGAGTACATCCTTAAAGTTTGGAACAAAAGTATAAATATTAATTGATTATCTAAATTTTTAATCATTTTATTTCATTTTCTTACTTTTATATGTCACAGGACGCCTTATCACAGACCCTTGCATAAAGCGATGTGCTCTCAAGGGATGAGGATATCTTGGGCAAGGTGTTTGGTGTCACGGAGTACCCCTATCATGTTAGGGGTTTTGGCGTCAGCTAAAAAGATTATTTTGAGATACAAAAGCACTTAAAATTGCATTTCTCAACTGAGGTTGCCGAGTTGAGAGAGAAGATGGAGCGAGAAGAGCAAGAGCAATCTGAGTTGAGAAAGCAATTGGAGGATCAACGGTGGCTTATTAAGAATTTAATGAAGATCCAGATGATAGGAATGTAAGCAGCAGAAGTTAGCCCTAGCTATAAAGATAGCTACAAATTGCCCTATCAGCTTCTCCCTGAGGTAATTACTTTTTTTAACTAAGTTAATAGTTAAGTATTTTCACTACTTATCAGTAATTTTTTATGTTATAATTTGTTTAGAGCGAAATAGATTATTTATTATTGTTAGACACCCTTACTCATCACGTGGTTGCAAAGAGTTGTTTGTATAACATTATAGGAAACACTCTTCACAATGCAATACTTCCCACCGACCACGCAAGAGTAGTAGTTAATATCCCTATGGAAAAGAATGCTGATTTGCCTGTTATGAAGGATGCAAGAATGGTAGGACAAGAAATGGGAAGCTTCATTGTGTGGCCCACCAATCTTATTATCGTAGCTCCATCAAAACAGGTTTTTTAATAGACACATATTTATGGTTCACTTCCTTTATGAATCTTTCTTGATTCCAAATTAAATTGACTCACTTTATTGCACAGTCCAAGGAGAAACACCTAAAAGTGTTAGGACTTAGTAAGAAATCAATTACTGCACCATTGAAACTAAAGCCCAACCTTCAAGCTTCAAATAAATACAAATTAGCTCTTAAAGCGTTAGCAGAATAGATGTTAAAGGATGATGACATAAAAGTTGTAGATTTCGATAAAGAGAATTACAAAAAAAAACACAAGATCTACTTAAACTAGAAGTAATAAATGACGTCCACCGGCGTGAGATGATAGAAGCCACTGCTATTACTTTATATGCCAAGTACTTCTTCCACTATAAATAAACTATATTTTTTACTATGTTTATTTCAGTTTATCATTAATCTATTTGTTTCTTCATCTTAGGTACTTGTATCATACGTTCTTAGTCCCTAACAATCTCACGAAAAAGGTTCATGTTCATCAATTCCCATGACATAGCCACTTTTACTCCACAGATATTACATAGCCAACTTATAAGTTAATCATAACAAGTAACAAATCTATTCATTGTAAGAGCCGATAATTAGGTGTTATTCTTGGTCCCTTATATACAAAGGGCATATTACAAGTCAATCATAACAAATAGCATATCTATTCATTGTAAAAGCCGATAATGACGTGTTATTCTTGGCCCCTTATATTGATGGTTGTGTTGTGCAACCTCAAATAAAACTAGGTTGATTAAAGGTTTGTAGTTGATTGTACAACCTAGATCATTTTTTAAGGAGTTTTTATTTCTAACTATTTGTGAAAAAGTTCTCTAAGTAATATTAAGTAAGAAATGTTTAGGGGGTTTTTAAATCACTAAATTCTAATTGGATTGAAGAAAATAACAAGAATTACAAACTTAAGACTATAAGATATTAACAATTAGGAAAGTGTAGTAACTGGCATTTAGATGGATTTCTTAGAATTCAATTATTCTTACTCCTTTTTAATGTACCAAAATTGGACTTAAACTCTAGCTTCTTAGTATATTCTTCATAAAGATTCTTGAATTACCATTCAAGACTCAAATTAGTAATGATTCAAGAAACTTGCAACCAGAAGAAACTTTGTACAATTAATCACTTGAGTTAGGAATAAGAACATACCAAAATAGAACCTAAGTACTCATTAAAGTAGCTAAATAATCCACTTAAAGATACTAATCAACTAATTAGATTAATGAATTCCTCAAGTACAATAATCACACAGAAGTCTAACCACTTAATTCAATAATTATTGCACTAATTAGCCTAAAAACAAGAGGAATTGTCTAGCAAATTGGACAGCCATTAATTCTAAATTTTCTACAAATATTTAGGCATCAAAATCAACATCCAATATGAGATTACAATTAAATCACAAAGCAAATTAATCCAGTACATTTAGCCACTAAATTCTCTAATTAACAAGCTAAACCTAGTCAAATTAACAAAGAAATTAATGCTAAAAGTAAAGGATGGAAAGAAGGGAGTTTATTTAATTTGGAGATGCAATCTTGGAGCTTAAATCTTTATCAATGGAAGTCCCATCTTCAGCTAACTACCCACGAAATTTTAAGCTATCATAAAGGGGATGAATGGAAGAAAATGGATGGAAGAAGCTATAGCCATTGCTTGATTAATCAATGAATTTCTCCTTCGCTAATTTCTCGTCTAAGAGTTGTTTCCTCAAAACCCAGAGCTCTAGTGTTATTTTGATGAATTCTCCTCTTTCAGCCAACTAACACATCTTTTTTTTCTTTTCAAAACCCGTGTCATTCACGTGTTGATTTGGCTCATTAATTATGCTGTTGCCCTACGTGTTTTCTTTTATTCCACCACGTCAAAATCTATATGTGCATTTTTTAATTATCAAGTGAATTCATTCCTGTTGCCTTATGTACTCTCTTCCATGTAACTTCTGCTCATCTTTCATTTCTAAACCCGTAGATAAGAGCCCTTTACCTTCACCTGAGAGCACTTTTCCTCATGTTCTGCTCGTAGCTTTATTTATTCCTTCTCTCCAAAACGTGTAGCAGCTACTCCTTGACCTGTGAATGAAGGTGGTGGATTGATGATGTGTGAATGATTCTCCCCAAGCTTCCTATTATTCCTTCCCACGTGAGCCCATCAGCTATTGGTGTAGCTTCCATCATTTAAACCATTAACCCGAGCCTCTCTTGCATCAGTTGCTACTCGTGTTTATGGTGAGCCCGAGACTGCCTCTTTTATGTAGTTGCATTTCTCCCCTACGACACAAACTCGTAGCTCCCTTTCACAATCTCCCTATGCTTTTCATTCTTCTTGAAAAACCTGAGTGTGCAAATATGTGTGCTGGACGAGTACATGTGAGTGTGAACTAGTGTGAGAGTAAATGAAGTAGGTGATTGTGAATAGAGTGAGTTACAGCACCGTGTGTGTGTGTGAGTGTGTTTCCTAATGTTTATGTGTTTGATGGTGTGTGTTTGTGTAGATGAAAAAGCCACGGCAATGTAATAAGATGGAGTGGATGGTGTTCTATGAATGGAATGAATTGGATGATGAATGATGGATCGTGTGTGGATGGATGAAAGTGCATGGAAGAGAGATGTAGCAGCTCAAGTGTATGAGTAAGCTATGTTGCAACGTGTGAGAGTTTGTGGCTTCATATGAGTGGGTGCTCAAATGAGAGGAATGGAATGTGGGTGATTTATCCTGGACATGTGTATGTGCCTCCACGTGAGGATGGAGCTGTTGGACCTAATTACTTAAACAAAGCAAGCTATATGGAACTACTGCCTTCTCCCTTCTCTTCATCATGTGTGAGTGTGTGAATCAATGTGAGTTGGAGGTTTATTTCCTCATGTAATCCATGCCTTCATGGAGTGCAGTTGAGAGCTACATGGATCAGAGTGGAGAATAAGCTTGTGTGTAGATGCATGTGGATGATTGTGCAACGTGAACTAACCCACGAGTGGAGTACTTATATGTGTGTGTGATGGGCTAGGCTCGTGTGTGGATGCATGTGGATGCAGGGAGCTGCTTCTTCACATTTAGCCTGGTGGATGGTTAAGAGAACTTGAAGAAAACTATGTGTGAATAATGAATCTGCTTCCTTTTACATGAAAAGCCCTAAGTCAAAATAAGACAAAATTAATGGCCCATGGAATACAATTATCATCTAGTAAATAAAAATCATTAAAATGTCCCAGTTATTCACTAAAAGTCTAAAAGATGAGATTTTATTTCCTAGACTAAATAATATCCAATTAGAATTTAAAGTGTCATCAATTCATGAATAAAAAGTCTAAAATTAATGAAAAAAATATAGAAAATACATGAATTATCATATATGCAAGGGTGAGTCACTTATTGTTAAACTTTTCAATCATATATAATTTGAATGTCAATTGTTTAATTGGAATTAGCTAACACTGGTTAATTGTGTTAGGGCACATTGGATGTTGATCACCATCAATCTATGTGCTTTGAAGATATATTTCATAGATCCGATAAAAGGTGACTTAAGGAATTATGTGTAGATGCAGAAGTTATTCAATCAATAAGTATATGCATTTATTTTCTATATATTTCTATATATTTGTGTGTTTCAATTTCACGATAGTTTCTTCTATTAAGTTTTTTTCTACTTGTTTGATAGAGCCATGGTGATGTTCCATATAAATCTAGGCTTAGGGTGTCAAAGTCAAAAACACCTGTCATGTTATACAAATGGAATAAAGTAAAGGTATTTATCAATATTCAAGCAATTATTGAGCACACCATTTCCTAAATTTAATATATTTTTATTAAATTTTGTATAATGTCCAAAACAACCAAATAGTATACGTGATAAAATTCATGAAGGATATCATCACATATGGACAATCTATGATCCTGAACACGGCATGTAATTCAGTTCCTTTAAGTGATTGGATAGTTTTCCTTGCCTCTATGTTTCCTTGTATATAAAAATTTAACTATAGGATGGTGTTGGTTACTAGTAATTTGTTGTTACTAGTTGTTTTTAGTGATATTAGTATGTAATTTGTTATTATTACTATAGAAAGAAGGCTTAAGATTTGGATATAAAATTTGTTTTAAAAAAACATTTCTAAAATTTGACTAAATTCTAATTATCTAACTTTAAATTGTCCTTATTTTATTATGCAGTACTTCCCAAATTCATATTATAAAGAATACTCTAATGCTCAAATAGATGAATACAGGGAAGAGTGGTCTCAATACATGTTCCAACAATGTTATTGATTTAGTATTAACTTGTATTAATTTCTAGCTTTGTTTTAATTTAATTATTAATTGTAATTGTTCTTTAATTGATTAATATAAAGAATAAGAGTTCTTCTAATTAAATGACTATAATTGTTCTTCTTAAAAGAATAAGAGTTCTTTGATTGTTTTGAGTTGCTAAAAAATTGATAGCTAGAATCAAATAAAGAATAAGAATGAACCAAATGCCAAAAGCCACTTTAGGTGTATAAACTATAAGTGGATTAAAAAAAAAAAAGAAAAAGTTAGTGGTTTGAAATAAAAATGCCAACAAAAGTTACATTTGTTTGCAGTTAATTACAAATCTTCAACAAAAATAAAACCTAACTGCCAACAAAGGTCTTATTTTTTCTGGTTGGCTTTGTTGGCGATTACATTGCTAGCAGTTACTATTTGCCAATGAATGTGAAAAATAACCACTAACAAAGCCTTTTTCTGGTGTAGTGATTAAGGTATATAACTTTGAAAAAATTTAGACATGTGTTTTTGAACTTTGATAGAAATAAAAGAAGTGTGTCAGAGCCTGAATAAAACTGAGGTAAAGGCCTCTTTTCTAAAGTTTGATTGGACCTAGGTAGGCATTCTCAAACTTTGACAAGACCCAACTATGTATTCTCAAATAATGATAGCTAAACAAGTCTAATATTTGAAAGGACTTAAGTAAAAGCATATGAACTTTGACAGGAGTGAATTACATGTTCCAAAACCTTAATCAGACTTAGATACACATTCTTGAACTTTGATAGACCAAGTTAAAGGAGTTTAGGATATGACAGGACTCAACTAAAGTGTTTAAACTTCAATAGGACCAAGGTACATGTTTCTGGACCCAAGTATGTGTTCCTTAACTTTGACAAGATCCAAATATGTGTTCTTGAACTTCAACAAATACTCAAGAAAGAGTGCTTAGACTTTGACAGGATTTAGGTACATGAACTTTGACAAAATTTAGATATGTATTTTTTGACTTTGACAAGACTCAAGTAAGATCTCTTAAACTAACAAGATCCATGTTTATGAACTTTTACAATACCTATATGTGTGTTTTTGAATTTTAACGAGATTCAACAAAAGGCATAGTTTTTAAAACCAGATTAAATTGGCTAATTAGATTAAAAATTGGTAAACCAAATATAAGTCCAGTCCAATTGACCTTAAAACTAACATTTCAAGAAACTAGTTAAAAACTAGTAAAATCAATTAACAACTGTTAAAACCGACCTAAACTGAGCAGGCCAACAAGTTACCCAATTTTGGGGGGGAGGGGGGGACTTAAACCATGAGCCTTCTTGACCTAGTCCAAATGTGATGCAATAAGAGTTTAGCTTGCTATTTATATAGTTTATAGTATGTTAGTCTCTTGAATTGATCTCATGTGGGACATCTCTAAGACTCTTATCTAGAGTTTATACTCTGTTACTACTTTAGAAAGTGATGGTTTCATTACTTTCTTTAATCTCAATAGTAGAGGTTCAAATGGTGCCTCACTAACAAGAATCCCAACAAACTCTTATAGCAAACTTGAACCTTATGATCCTTATTACATATGTACATGTGATAACAAGTGTCATCACCCTTTTGTTCTTAGCTCTCATCCCAATTGCAAACCAAGGATTGTCTCTGTTTGTGATGACTCAAAAGGATTCATATAGCTCATGAAAGGCAATGATAGACTTGTTTACTTTGCACTTGCATTCCTTCCATCGTCTTTCAAAACTGATTTGATTCACAGCAAGGCTTTCTACTTAGGACATTGCCCTATGGTTATTGTGGTTATTGTCATAACAACTTTCCTTGTCATTTTAAGTTTGTTCTATGTGGGACTTTAATACTATAAGAGAAAGCAAAAGTTGCTTAAGTTTCCAAAAAGAAGTTTAGAAGAGGACAATTTCTTAGAGAATTTAATTAGAATTCCTTAGTGCAAATCCCAAGAGGTTTGCATTAGAAGTTTGCATATGCTATAAGCTTCAAATCCCTTTGTGCAAATTCCATGCCTTTTTGTGTAAAGCTAATATCCCAATAACCTTATAAACTCTTCTCATTCTCACTCTTTACAAGGATGCAGCATTTTGCTAAATTCTTTTTTTGTGTAGAATAAAAAAGAAAAACATAATTAAATTTTGTTATTATTTATTATATTTATTTTTAATATATAAAATTTAAAAATATATATTTAATTATCACTAGTTTAATCACGTTTAGACCATAGTCAAAATAGTGAATCATAAACCAACACCTTTATTGGGTCAATGATTGATCTAATTTTAAAAAACATTAATAAAAGACATTTGAACTTTGGTAGGACTCATGTAAGTGCACTTAAACTTTAACAACAATTGAGGGTAAAGGTATTAAAAACTTTGACAAGACACTAGCATGGTTGTTTAAACTTTAATAAAACTTTGGTTAGTATGTCTGAACTTGAACTTTAACATGACTTAAGTAAGAGTACCAAAACTTAGAGAAAACACAAGTATGTATTCTTGAATTTTGTTAGGATTTAAGTACGCTTAAACTTGAATAAGGCTTAGGTAAAGGCCCTTTCTCTAGACTTTAGCCAAACCTAAGTACCATTCTCAAACTTTGACAAAACCAAGATGTACATTCTTGAACTATAAAAGGATTCACTTAAAGGAGTTTGATAAGCAATTGAGTTCAACAGGACTGAGATAGACATTTATAGACATTTATAGACTTTAACCAAAACCCAAGTATGCATTCTTGAACTCAAGACCTAGCTATGTCTTGAACTTTAAAAGACTTAACAAATATGAGCTTTACCTTATTTATTTCACTAAATAACTATAACTTATATATACACACACACATATGCACTTTATATAAAAATCAATGTCAAAAAGATTAGTAAAATGAAGGTGTTTTTAGGGATGAACCAAAATCATTTAACACTTAAATATTTAGATCAAATTTATCTAAAAGGCCAAAAATGCTATCAAACACAACTACGATGTAACACTTATCAAGGCATCAATTTAATAGCAACTTATGTTTAATTACCCCAACAATTCATACTTACTATGAATGAAAAAAAAAAAGTCCCAAATTCCTAGAAATTTCACATTGAACTAAGCAAAAACATAGGAATATCTTAATAAGTGATATCAATCAAAGAGAAAAAAAGGCATGTAACTATCACCAACACTAAATTCTAATCAACTTTATTGTAACATGTGTGGCTTAAGAAATAGCAAATCTCAATCTCTTAATATCCTTACTTTTCAAAATATTGAGAATCAGTGAACTTTCAATTAGAAACTAAAGTGTTACCTAGTGCTTTCGTTTATAATCACAAGTCTTAACCATAACTATTCTAGCACATTGTAACATTATAATAAACTTAAAAAGAAAAGAAAAATCCAACCATTGTTTCAACTTTCAACAAGATCTACATCAAACCCACTACATCATATCATCGTGTCAAACCACCATCTACATAATGTACAAATGTTAAGGGTATTTTTCATGGCAATAATATCTTAAATTGACTCAAATCACAATGGTTATCCCTCCAACCCAAAAACATCATAATATAACTTGCCAATGGTTTATAAGGAAAGGGAGAGTAACTATGATCACTAAAAACAATCTACCATATTAATTTGTAGAAAATGATGCAAGGGGAAAAAAAGAGAAAGCTAGAGAGTAAAAGAATAGTCTAAATAAATAGAAAATTAACTTCCTCAATATATGTAAATATAATTTAAAATTAAAATTTGTAATTGAAAATTTAGCCATAAGAAATATACAACAATGGCCTTACACTAAATTGGGCAATTAAGGGATTTCACATTGCAAGTACTTATCTTATACTTGGACTTTTAGACTACGATGATGACAACAACAACAATAACAATAAAGCATTTTCCCACTAAGTGGGATTGGTTACCTGGATCAATCAATGCCATAAACACCTATCGTAAATCATATTTTTAGATAAACTATTTAAATCTAAATCTCTCTTAATAATTTCTCATATAATTTTTCTTAATCTTCCTTTACCTCTAATTATTGGACTATTCTTCATCTCATCTACTCTCTTAACTGAGACTTCTATAAGTCTCCACCCTACATGACCAAACCATCTAAATCTCAATTCTATAATCTTTTTCACAATTGGTGTTATTTCCACCTTCTCTCTAATGCATACATTTTTAATTCTATTTCATCTAGTATGTCCACTCATCAAACGTAACATTATCATCTTTGTAACATTGAACTTATTCTCTTGTTGACTTTGTATTGCCTAACAATCAATTATATATAACATTACAAGTCTTATAATTGTGCGGTAAAATTTACCCTTAAATTTGAGTGGTACTCTTCTATCACAAATAATACCTGAAGCACTCCTCCATTTCATCCACCCCACTTGAATCCTATGTTTAACATCTTCTTTTATTTTCCCATTATGTTGTATGATAGATCCAAAATACTTAAATCGTGTGACTTGTAGTATGATCTATTTTTTAATTTTTACTTCTGCACTAGAAATGGTATGTCTTTTACTAAACTTACACTCCATATGCTCCATTTTACTTCTATTTAAATAAAATTTACGAACTTCCAAAACTAGTCTCCACCTCTCTAACTTCTTTTTCATTTTCTTTCTTGACTCTCTAACTAAGATAATACCATCTGCAAAAAAATATGCACTGTGGCATCGGCTCTTGGATATGTTTAGTAAGCACATTCAAATTTAAAGTAAAAAGATAAAGGCTCAGAGTTGACCTTTGATGTAAACCAATAGTTATTAAAAATTCTTTTGTAAGTCCACCTTTTGTTACTATACTAGTTGTAGCCTCATCATATATATCTTGAATTACTTGAATATAAGCTATGCGAACTCTTTTTTTTTTCAAAGCCTTTCATAGAACCTCTCTTGGCAATTTATCATATAATTTTTCCAAATCAATAAATACTATGTGGAAATCTCTTTGATTCTCTCGATATCTCTTTATTAATCTTCGCAGCAAATATATTGCTTTTATAGTTGACCTTCTTGACATAAAACCAAATTGATTCTCCATAACTTGAGTCTCTTTCCTTAACCTTCGCTCAATTACTCTTTCTTATAATTTCATAGTGTGGCTTATGAGCTTAATTCCTCTATAATTTGTACAATTTTGAATGCTTCCCTTACATTTATAAATAGGAAATAAAGTACTTCTCTTCTACTCATCTAGCATTCTCTTATATCTCATAATATTATTAAATAACTTTGTGGTTTAACTTATACCTTTTACTCCTAAACCCTTTCATACTTCAATGGGTATATTATCCGGTCTAACTACTATACCATTCTCCATTTATTTTAATGCTTCTTTTACCTCTGACTCACGAATCCTACGATAAAAAATATAATTTTAATCCTCTTCTCTAGTGTCTAACATATCCGATTATAATAAAATCTTGTACCTTTCATTAAAAAGCCTATGAAAATAATCCTTTCACCATTCTATGATATCGTATTTCGTGATCACAACTTTCCCTTCTTCATCCTTAATGCATTTCACCCAGACCATGTCTCTTATCTTTCTTTTCCTACTTTTAGCTAACTTGTAAATATTTCTTTCTTTAACTTTAATACCTAAAGATTGGTATAACCCCTCATATGTCCTTACTCTTGCTTCGCTCATCGCTTTCTTAGTGTCTTTCTTAGCTACCTTTTCAGCTCTCGCTTCGCTCACCACCTTCTTAGTGTCTTTCTTAGCTACCTTATATTTTTCCCAATGATGCAGAGGAAAACATCATACATGAAATAGGCTGAGATTATGTTTGTACAGAAATAATTGGTTCTGGTTTTGAAGGTGGAGAAGGAAGAAGGTTATCATGACCTAATTCCTTAACGAGATCATAGAAACTGTGTGGCTTGGGCCGTGGAGTCTGGATACTAACCCATCGGGCTTTGGTGGGTGGTCATCATCATCATTTGAACTACTATGTGGTTTGTAGGTAGAGCAGTGGCAAAATTTTCAGGATGGTTTAAATAATTACTTTTTCCATGGGAAAGCACAAGAATCACGTGGTCTCTAGGTATTATCTTCAGGTCCTACCCAGTTTTCAAGATCATCACATCTACAATCAAGGTCGCACAAAGAAGGATCATAACCCCAAAGGAAGTGTCCATTGATTTTGCCAACATAAGCATAAGACCCATTAAGATGAAAATAGTGAATAGGAATTAGACCTTTATTTTGGTCTTAGGTGACCACAGAATTAATCATCATAGAATGATTCATCAGCCGTGGGCTGAAGTGGTAGCTTTAGCAGATCCAAGTCTCTTAAAGGTTGATTTGACAATTTCATCAGAGAGTTTTTCTAGAACAGGAGGGGTAGATGTATGAAACATCTTTTGTCCTTCATGAAACTCTTTTTCATAACTGGTAATCCATTCAAGAGGCATTAGTTGAAGCAGATCTTCTCAAGGAATCTGCTTAGGGATCTGAATAATGGTAGTGTTGTCAGGTTTATCAAAAATCATGTATAGAACATCATCAGTAATGTTCTGAAAGTGAAGATCAACAGAGTAGTTCTGCAGACGATAGATCATTTGGTAATAGAGAATGGCTGAGACAGTATTAGAAACTTGGTCAGCACTAAGGATCTGGACTTGTACTTTTAGTCTATAGGAAGAGTGGGATCTGACAATTTTATGTTAAAGTTAGGAACTATGGTCAGGATCACACTTCCACCATTCAAAGTAATAAAGGCAGCTCTAATTAAAGCATTCTGAAAGGAGGTGTAAGATGTATCAAGAAGAGAAACACGAGCTGTAGCCGCAATCCCTTTTCCGCCATGTAAGGTGATGACTAATCTGATAGCTCCAAGATGGAAGTGAGAATAGCTTTGGCGTATCTAGTGAAAAATAAAATTGGTAAGGATTTTCAAAGTAACATACTGCTTGGCTTGGGTTGACTGAAGCCGCACTGATCCAGTTTAGTACCTTCGACTATTTCTTTTACTAGAGGGTCACGAGGAGAAAGGAGTCTCTAAATAGACCGAGTAAAAGATCTATTTTAATGATAGAGGTGATAAAGATTAAGCAAAAGGGTTATAAATTTTTTTAGTCTAGATTCTTCTAGGATATGGGTAATTTCTACAAGATTATCGATCCGATTCGAAGCATGAGATATACAAAAAGAGGGAATAGAGCGAGGCATAGAAAAAGAAAAGGAGAGATGGACAGGTTCTTCTATATCTTAGTTAGAAGAAATAGTAGACATGTGGACAATAGGTGTTTGATATCCTCTTACTCTCTGTTACTAGTAGATCTAATCCGATTAGCTTAAGATGTGTAAGCTCTGATACCATTCCTAGTTCTTAACTCAGGGATCGGATCACATTCTTCTCTATGCTATTAATCTGGATAATAACAACTTAGCCCTTAAACATCAGGGAATAGGTTCAATGCCTTGTCATATGAAAAACTTTAATTAAATTTTCTAATTAGAATCTCCAAAATCCTTTTCTAGGTATACTTGCGCTAACAACCACTTTTCTACTGGGCTTTCTTGTGCTGGCCTTTTAAGACAAAGGATTCTGTTGATTTTTCTTAGAAACTTTTTTGTAATCATAAATAAGTAATTATTGTTTTCTAGATAATACGGTAGTAATAACACTTTCTAATACATAGGATCTTCTTAAGAGGCAAGTGTAGAGCATACTAGTGTATGGACAAGATAATCGTAAGAGATCTACTGATAAAAGATTTCAGAAGATAAAGAAATTTAGAAAAAAAGCCATTTATTGAAACTTTGTTTACAAAGTCAGAAGAAAGGTTTTTTCCTTCTTCTTTTTTTCTCTTTTCTGAAGACAAAAAGGTCCTTCTTATATAGAAGGAGGGGAGAAATAAGACAAACATCATTTACACAAGAAAGAAATATACTGGCTTACAGAAGTAACTGAAAACAATATTTTTACAGGAAAAATAGTAAAAACTCATAATTATACAATAAAGTAGGATAAGCTTCAAGATAAGGCTTATCCTTTCTAAATGGAGACAAGTTAGGGTCGTCATCAGTGATTGGAGGATAAGCTTCAGGATAAGACTTATCCTTTAATTCTAGAAGTCTAGGTTCTCCAAGGATAAATTCTCCGGGGTATGGTCCCAATGAAGTATAAAATATGAATGGATCAGGCTTATAATTATTAATTTTACATAAAAATAATTTTAAAACTTTTAGGGCATCAGATGATTGTTTTGGTCAGTCCAAAAAGGTATTCCATTCATATGCATAATTTTGAGTGAGGAGCATGTTCTGTGTGTTGACCCAGTAAGGACGGTAGAGGATGAAAATGCTAGACACTTGTTTGTCAGGTATTTGCCAAAGGTTATGATAGTGAATGAGATGATCAAGTTCAGAGCGCTACCAAGGTAGTGGAGAGAACCATTCTAGTAAGGTCCACAAATTGGAATCCCTCTTTTCGGAAGTGGTGAGGTATTGGAAAATCATGAGTGGTGGAAATGCTATAGCACCTGAGTAAAGGGCAGTGAGAGCCTAAAGATATCAGAAAGCATCATCAGTCACATGGTCTATGATTCGAAACAAGAGTAAAAAGAGAGTTTGAACAAGGTTGAAGGTTGGAGGAATAACAGTGTAAGGAGAGTCTTTCAGGTAACGATGGAGATAATAGAACAAAGATTTCTGATGGAGGTTTTGGCCTTCGATAGGGGTTGTTGGTCATGGTTCACTAGGAGAGAAGTCCTTTTTCAGTTGGGGTTGAGGATAGTGAATGGTACATTTAGGGATAGAATGAGCCATATGGATGAGAGGAATAGGTTTAGATGGAGTGATAAGACTAAGGGTTTTTAGAGATCTAGAGAAAAAGTCAGCTAGAATGTTGTAGTGTCCTTGGATATATTCAATTGTGAATTTATAGCGAGAAAACTAATCTTTCCAACGAAGTAGTTATTTATCCGAGAAAACTTTTTTGTTAGACTCTAAAATCTTAGGGAATGAGGAGTTATCCATTTGAACAGTGAAATTATGTGAGCATAGGTAGAAACTGAACTTCTCAATCCCTCTTTTGATAGCAAGAATCTCTTTATAAATTGCATGATAATATTTTTCAGAGTCTTTAAATTATCCGCTAGCATGGCCACAGTAATAAGTCTTTCTGTCAATCTTTTTAATTAGGATAGCACCCCAAAAGTCTTTATTGGCGTTTATTTGGAGGATCTTTTTACCCTTATCAAGAATCTTTAAAGGTAAAGGAACTTGAGAGACTCTTTTGAGGTGTCGTACTGCTGCAGTCTGAGCAAGTCCCCAAGGAGGGGGTCCTTTTAGAAAAGTTTAGACAGCTAGCTGATGTGATTAGACACTTTTAGAATAAATTCTCTGATAAAATTAATTACCCCGAGAAAATGTTGAATTTCTCTTACAGAGAGATCCTTATTTGGAAAGGTGAGTAAGTCTTGGGCTATGTGTGGACCTGGCTGATAATGACCATCTGAGATATGCATCCCAAGAAATTCTATTTAGATTTAGACCAATTGGCTCTTTTTGGAAGAAAGCATTATCCCATATTTTTATATAAGGCCCAAAAACTGTTGGAGAAGTTGTTTGTGGTCTGCTTCATTTTTGGAGAAAAGGAAAAAGTCATCAATACAAATCAGGACACTATGGAGAATGAGCTCAAAAATTCTTGTCATAGCCTTTTAGAACAAAGATGGAGCAACCTTTAATCCAAATGGCATAACAATCCATTAGTATTGAGCATTTGGTATACAGAAGGCTGTCTTCTATCTTTTAGCTGGATCAATCCCAAATTGTCAGAAGCCTACCTTAAGATCAAACTTAGAAAAAACTTTGGCTTCTTTAAGCAGACTAGGTTGAGAACTGATCTTAGGTAATGAAAACTTATCATCTTGAAGAAACATATTGAGAGGCTTGTAGTCAATGACCAATCTCTTTTTTTCACGTCTTTGTTCTGCACGTTTATCCACATAAAATGCTTAATACGCCTAGTCAGATTTGGTTGGTTCAATAAGGCCTTGCTATAAAATGGCTGTACATTCATTTCTAGCAAGTTGTAGATCATTAGGATTCATGTCAGGATGAGTTATTTTTGTAGGATTGATATCCTTATTTCTTTTGAAAGGAAGCTGGATGAAGAAGTTTTGATTCTTCCAGAGAGGTGAAGGATGAGAGAATTGATCATAAGACTCTGGGCAATAAGGCAGACATTGATCATGAATATCCGTATAACCAGTAGAAATATTAGAAAGTTCAAACACCTTTGAAATGGTGGTGTAAAGCTTGAACTGTTATTTGTAGTGGATCCCTTGAGGAAAGATTTAAAGCTTTTTTGCTTGACAGTAAATATCCATTCAGATCAGGATATCCTTGTCTAGAAGGCTATTTCCAAGTACTTTAGTCCAAACTATACAATTAGGAAAGATCCTAATACTAATTTATTTTTTGGTAATAAGATCGACCTTAAAGATTTTTTCATCAGCTGCACTAAAGTATTCTGAATGAGTCGTCCATGCTTGTGGAAGGAGAACGACAAGATTCATGAGACTTTTAGAGGCACTAGTATCCATATAGGCTATAACTGGGATAGGCTTATGATACTTGCTCTAAAGAATCTATATTTGAACATAAGGCATGAGAGGTTTTTTCTACTCAGTGAGATTGCAGGATTGAATAGAGTAACTGGGATGAATATAATGGTTAGAGTATTCTGAAGGATCAGAATCAGAGAAGTCTAAATTTGACAAATGGAGTCCAGGAGGAGCAAAAATAATGTTAGCATCAGCATCATCTTGTTCTGAGAAATATTCTTCAATGTCATCATCAGCAATTTAGGGTATGCTGGCCTGAACTTATTGAAGGAGCTTGACATCCTTTTTAGTTTTGTTAGGACAGTTTTTTGCAAAATGACCCTTTTTCCCACAAATGTAACAATAGTCTCGTTTCCCATGTTACGTGAGCCGTCGTCTGAAAAATCTAATTGGTCACTTTGGTCTCCGTCGTTTGTGATACTTGTGAGACTTGAACGGTTTGGAAAAATGATGCTTATAATGAGATTGTTTCTTTGTTGGGCAAGAGCATTTTGACTTATCTTTGCATTTAATCTGGAGATAAAGTTTTTTACAAACCCTTTGCAAAGCAAGCTTTCCATCCATCATAGAATCAAACATTTTTTGTTGCTCACATAATTTTTCAAAAGTAGCCAAAGTCAATTGGTAAATTTCTCTAAGAGAAATATCAGTCATATCTTTTCTGAGAGATTGGATGGCTCTTGAAAGTTCTAGCTATAACTATTTTAGCAAAGAGGCAATAAATGTATGTTTGAGGTTGACATTATTGAAACTATTGAGAAGGTAATACCTTCTGCCATTCTTTTGTAATGGAAATCAAGATCTTTTTTCTTTAAAAAGCAATATTTCATCTAGAAATATTCTTGCCACTTCTGTTTATCAACAAGATGAAAGTCACCAAGGAATTCTTTGTGAATAAAACCAAAGAAATCATTAGCACTGCCAGCTGTGGTATAGAATCATTGTCAATATTCCCCTACGCTTTGAAACCATTCTCGGAGAGTACCAGTGAGTCTGCTGGTGAATTCAGTGAGAGTCACTTAAAGATTAGCATTTGGTTGAATCATTTGAAGATCAATCCATGCTAAAAACTTATGCAATTTGTCCCTCCACTTGTCAGGAGAAATATCATCAAAGGTAAACCATGGTCCAGTAGTTGGACGCGTTTGAGTTTGTGGAGGATTTGGGAAAGTTGTATGGTATGATTGTTCAGCATAGTCATCATGTTCATCATGGTCAATATTGGACTCATTATATTCTTCAACATGAGTAGGATTTACCATACAAGACATAGGGTGGTGAACAGGTTCATTTTCATCATCAGAACTAAAAGGTTTAAGACCAATAATTTGTGATTGGTCGGAATCAAAATTAAAAAGGTAAGAGTTGATGGTAGACAATAAAGAGATTATTCCAAAAGGTTTAGGTGGTTCTATTTGAGGTTGTTTGTTTTTCTGAGTTGGATCAAGATGAACAGGAGGAGTAGTTTGCTTTGGGGAGGATGGTGGAGTATGAATCTGTAAAGGTCTTTCAGAAGGGTGCTCTGGAGGTTTGGTCCAGGAGGGAAAAGCTTCTTGGTGTGAAGGAAAATGAGGTGGTCTTTGAAGAGGATGGATATTTCTAGATGGAAGAGGTTGTGATTAAGTTGAGGGTTGCCTAGCTTGAAGTTGTATAAGTTGAGCGGGACTAAGATAGTCTTCTTTCTTTTTGAAGACTTCATAGTTCATTTTAAAATATTTGGAATAATCAACTTCTTGTAGGTAAGGTAAATATGGGGGTGATGGATATGGATTATATGAAGACACACAAGGAGAGGGATAGGATTCATAAATACTCTGAGATTGATTCCTAGCTAAATCTTTTTCAATTTGATCAATCTGAGTTTTGACTTGTTAGAGCTCTTGTTCCTTCTGTGTGACAGTTAGTCCCATATAGCCATAGGAGATAAATCCTTGAAGTTCTGCATCCAGAGAGATAACCTGCTTTTAAAGGCAATCATACAATTCTTGGACGCAAGAAGAAAATCCATCTAGACAAAAATTAGTATGAGCTGTTTGATTGGATAGATTCTCAAGTCGAGAGTCAATCTTTTGAAGAACTTTGTTTTAATATGTAGCATTATGAGTATGCCAATTAAGCACTTCTTCAACTTGTGAGACAGGTCTCATGGCACCATTGGGTGAAACATCTGTAGGAACAGAATAAGGTTTAGAGGTAACATTTGTCTCAGAGTTAGTCCTTCTATCCATAACAAGAAATTCAGAATCATAGATCTACCCAACACAGAACGACCACACTTTATAACACTCCCTTTTAACTTTAACTTTATCTTACACACTTGTATCCCACTACTAAAATTCTTTATCTCTAGGTCAACAACATTTTGATTCACATAATATTTTCTTTGTCACCTTCCTAATCTCTTTAGCCATTTTATTCCATATATCATTAGCCCTTCCTTATATTTTCCAAGGTCCTTCCTCTACAATCCGTCTCTACAAATTATTATTTTTATTACTCTTTAATTGCCACCACTTATTCCTTAACACCTTATCTTTGCCTTTGGTTTTTACTCTCCTCCTAACTCGTACATCCATAACCAAAACTCTATAATGAGTAGTTAAACTCTTTTCAGGTATAATTTTGCAATCCATGCAAAGTTTTCTATCTGATTTCCTTATAAGAAAGAAATCAATTTGAGAACATACCCTTCTACTTTTGTACGTTATAAAATGTTTCTTACGCTTTCTAAAACAAGTGTTAGCTAATATAAGATCGCTAAAGAAAAGTCAAGAATAGTTTTACTCTCTGCATTTGCTTCCCCTATGCCATGTCCTTCATGAATACCCTCATAACCTGAAGATACACTTCCCACATGACCATTTAGATCCCCTCTTAGAAAAATCTTTTCTTCTAATGATATTTCCTAAACTAAACATTTTAAGTCCTCCCAGAACTTTACCTTGTGATATTCTTCTAACCCTACTTATGGTGCATAAGTACTAATAACATTAAAGATTTTCTTGTCTACTATAAATTTTAATACAATGATTCTATCTCCTAACCTCTTTACATCCACTACAACATTTTTTTAAAACTTATTTACAATTATACCTACCTCATTTTTAAATTTAGCCTTACCAATGTACCAAAGTTTAAAACCTAAAGTGTCTAATTTTTTCGTTTTTTCTCCTATCCATTTAGTTTTTTGTAAACACATAAAATTAACCATTCTCCTAATCATAGTATTTATTATTTCCATTAACTAACCTATAAGCGTACCTATATTCCAAGTTTCAAACCGAATCCTACTTTCATGAATTAACTTCTTTACCCAAATTCGTTCACGAAAATATAGGAAACCTTATTTATTTTTCACTACACTCAATCGTCGATGTAGCGACACTTACTCATTTGTTACTGTACTCGAACTATATAATGTGTTACTTCCAGACAACACCCTAGCATTACGTCTAATATATCGATTGTCCATGTCATAAAGATTCGACAAAGTTTTACATTAGCTATTGACTACCTAACACAACCTTCCTCTTTTTTTTTGGGCTTGGGATCGGTTATGAAAAATAATTTACATCAAAGCTCGTCATAGGCAGAGTTAGGATTTTTAGACAACAGATAATTTAAATTAAATTACTACGCTTATTAAACAAGGTTTACGCTTTAAAAGCGGAGATCTATCAAAAAGGGAAAGAAAGAAGCATTACATAACACTTACCAATCAAAATCCAGCTTTCCTCTATTAATGATGGAAGAGAAAATCTTATTACAAGAGCTCAGCAACATTAGATGGCAGCTCCTCAATTATCATTATAAAACCTCTGGATATCAAACTGCATTCTTTCATCATCCCTTTTAGAAGGCATGTCAAAAGAAGAACAAGGGTCAAATGGTTAACAATTTGTAATGGAAAGAAAATATAGGACAAGCAATGAAAATATTTCCCCAAGTGAGCATTCATTGAAGACAATGAAAAAAGAGGCCTTTAATGAATTCTTGCTTATTAAGTACTAATGCAACAAACTAAAATAATCTAGGTTTGAGTCCAAGAAAGATTCCTTGAGACAAGCACCATATGGCCTCGCAGTGTGAATAGGGATTAGTCTTTGCTTAAACTATAAAATGAATAGGTAGGGAAATGTTACAATTTATTCCCCAAAAAAATCTAGAGCAACTATTTTTCTTGGACAAAATTATAGTTCTTTAGTAAATTAGTTCTGCATTATCTCTAACCAAACATCCCAAACATAAATTTGACACTAAAGATATATAGCTTTAAATAAGTTATATAAAAGGGCCTTTTATCCATCAGGATGCAAAAATCACTTAAAAGAGGTGAAGCTAGTAATAAGGCAACAATGCATTAAGAAAAATAAATAGATAAATTGCTTAGAAGTGCCACTACCTGGTAACATTATGTAAAAGCAATCATGAAGTGTGCCAAGCTCTTTAAGCTCACATTGTATCGGTACTCCATATTCAAAGTATGGGGTAGTGCTTCTCCTTATAACGCCCAGAAAAATATTGAATAAAAGGGGCCAAAAAATCTTTAATCTACCATTATCAAAAGAAATTATTGCAGAATATCAGCATCCTGCTAGAAAGAATGGAAGGGAAAGATGTAATTATACTGAATATGAAACAAAAACATGCTCGGGCATGCGATAAAGTTTCAATATATCAGAAACCATAGACTACAGTTTGTTCATGCTGGAAGATAGACTACAGTTTCGAATACTGTTGTAATAGTAATCAGCTTTGGAAGATAGTGCTTCTATTTTCGAGTTAGAAGGTTTTGATGAGAATAAATAGGAACAGGAGGCACCGCCTCGGCTTTCAGGTATTTATCTTACCACTTGGATGGATAATTTAAATTAAATTATTACTCCTACTAAACAAGGTTTAGGCTTTCAAAGCGGAGATCTAACAAGGTTTGGACATATTAAAGCAAATTCAAATGCTATGTATAGAACTGCAAAAATACCTGTTAGGTGTTGATCATCATAAGCAAAAATTTCTTATTCATCATCTAATTAGTTGTTTGAGATACTCTTTTAATGTCTGCTCATTAGTGACAACAATTACTTTTTTTATTACACACATTTTCCATTTTCACTCTCCAAAATTACAAAAGAAGCATTTTATAGAAATACAACAAACAAATCACAGCAATAACTGTCTGTCATATATCAAAAATAACTCTCGGTATTGCCTATAACAACTTCCCTTGTAACATCAAAAACTAATAAATAGTTATATATTACAATCATCAAACAACATCAATTCAAGGGAGTCCGAGATTACGCCAAAATAAACTCGTTAAAGTGTAAATTCTAAGACATCAAAATACAACAATCATCGAAGTCACTCAGAGACTTACATGGAGGCATGTGCGAACTTTCAAATTCGTACATACAGAAAATCACCTTTTAGGAAACAGAAGCGCAAAAAGATGAGAACAGCGAAAAGAAGAAAATACTAGAAAACCGAAGGCGAGAAAAGAAAGGAGAAGATAGCTGGCCTTCTTAGGAGCTTCGATTGTGATCCTAGGAAAAATTGAAATGAAACCCCACAAACCAAGTAAATAAGCAATATTATAGTATAACTATACAATTTGCAGTGTATAGAAAAGAAGAAACAGAGGCTCTGCTGAAAGTAACTTCGATGATTACCTGAAGCTTTAATACGACTTGGATCCCCGACTCATCTTCAAACAAAGGATGAGCGGGTACTTCTTTAAATTTAGGTTGTTGATTTGGATAGTCTAAATTTAATATTTTATATTTTTAAATTTTTAAATTTAAATTGTTATTATTTTTAAAATTGATAGATAAGAGATTTTTTTTATTTTTTATTTTTTATTTTTTAAATAAAAAATAAAAAATATCAAATTTGAATCATTCAACCTTGATCTAAATGGTTGAAATCAAAATAAGCCAAAGATGAGTAGGGAAAAGATGAGTAGAGAATCTAATTCTAACTTTAATAGACTTGAATGAATCCATGCTCATCCTCAAACAAAGTATGAAGGGGTATTTCTTTAAATTTAGATCGTCTAAATTTGATTTGAATGATCTAGATTTAATATTTAATACTTTTAATTTTTTAAATTTAAATTATTATTATTTTTAAGATTGAAAAGTAAGAGATCATTTTTATATTATATTTTTTAAAATAAGTAAAACATAAAAAATATGAAAAATTAAAAACATTATAGTTTAATATGAATGGTTGAAATCCATGTGAGTAGGGAATGAGCAGGAAAAAAAATGGGCAGCGATCTGATTCCAGCTTTAATGGACTTGGATTCCCTGCTCATCCTCAAACAAAGCCGGCTAGTTTTTGATAATTACTTAATTATCGTTAATCCTATATTGTCTTGGGTATTCAAATACTTTAATCAAGAAATTGGATTCCACCATAACCTCGAAAGAGAGGAGATAAACAACCCAACTTCATGCTTAATCAGTATTACCCGAGACCTATAATTGGTTTTGATGCATTATTAGTCATATTTCAACATGAAATACCAAGACCCATATGCTCCAAACCGATACAAAATCACATGTTATCAATAGAGCGAATTCCAAATGAGCTTTCGTACATACATGATTTTGAATGAATTAGGGAGGAATAGAACTGGATACGGAAATACCTCTGTGGCTAGGAAACACAATCTTTATTCCAGAACAGAAAAAGGGGCAGCTCCGTACTCTATCTATTCTCAATTTCCCTCTGCTTCTCTGATTTTGATGGTGGAACGCTTTAAAATGGGGTTTCGTATTAGATGAAGAAGAAGAGATTTTGGATCATCATGTTTAAACTTTGAATAATACGGGATTGAGATTGAGATAAAGGAAATCTCCTTAACCTCTTTATTTTCTGGAACATGCGCTGAGATTTCTTTCAAATGGCTAGTTTTTTTTTTTGGGGGGAGGGGGGGGGCCTTAACGGCTAGTTTTTGTTGAATTATGTAATTATGTAAGCTCCGTAACCACTTCAATTTTTGGAATATGCACGTTCAAACGGCTATTTAAAAAAAATTATAAAATTGGCCAACAGCACAATATCAACGGCTATATGCACAACCACTTCAATTGTATGAGTTTCTCATTCTGAAGAGATCCTAAGGCAGGTTGGGCGAAGAAGCACTGAAAAATGGAAGCAGTCTTCTTTCTCAGGCTTGCGTTTCTGCGTATTAGGTTGTTTCTTCTTTCATATTTTACGATTAACCATAACTTTAGGTTGTTTCTTCCTCGAGTTTTACATTTACACATTATGAAGAAAGCCAAAGCCAGGTTGCTTCTCTTTGGGTCCTCTGTTTTGATGATCCTCTGTTTCTCTCTCAGTCTGTGATGTGACTTTTGAGTACCAGCGTTGCTTTTTGGAGGGGGGACATGGAGGAGCCATTAAAGGAAGAGACCGTTGCTGCCAAATACATGGGAATGAAGGTAAACCCTTTTGCAACATTAAATGAGTAGGCATAGAATTCGCTTGCAAATAATTCTGTTCATTGTTGATCTTGTCTTTGTTAATTTAAAATCGAAATTTTGTTTCTGATCTCTTCTGTCTGAATTATCATAGAATATCAACTGCATATTCACCTTGACTTGGATACTGTGTGATCAGTTTTTCTGCCACTCCTGATAATTTAAATAGAAATTCTTTATTGAAGTACCTGAAAAAACATTCTCCCCGTAAATATGACAGAAACACCAAACCGAATTCACATATAAAGAAACAAGAATTCGTAATTGAATTTGCATTGGAAGTTTATTTTACATGGGCTCTTGCATTTTTCTTATATTACTTTTGTTTTATCTTTCTCTAAGTAATTAATTGTTATTGTTTAAAAGCACCTGTACTTTTGTTTTATCTTTTTTGTTAAAACTTGACCTTTGAAGCTGTGAACTAAAAAACTGTGTTAGTGTTTATTACTAATTTACTATTAGTTCATTTGAAATTTGAAATACACCTATTAGATCAACTTCAGAAATATTTGTGTATTAAATCAGCCTTCTTACACTTGTTTTAACATCGATTCTCCATTTCTATTTCCGCTTTCTAGCCACTCAATGGTTCATATGCATTTAGTTTTTCTAGCTGCCGAATTTGTCCTGTGCGTGTCTTTTCAAGTAATTACAGGAGTCTCTGGGTTGCTCTGTTTCTAATTGTACGCTGAATATCTGCATTACGGCTTCATTTTTCTGGGAAGAATTATAACAAATGACTTAAAAATAAAGATATTTATTTTTAAAAATTTGTTATCATTTATTTTAAGATGATTACTATTAATTTTAATAACAAATAGTTGAACTAGCAATTAGATCCTTAAAAATAAATTTGTTAATTTTTGGATCCTTAAATATAATTCTCTCATTTTTCTAACCCTTCTTTCGTGTAAACACGTGCAATTTTTGCTATAAATTAATTTTGTAGCCAAAAATTATTCGTAGCTGCCGCATGCTTCCTCCAAATGTGTGTTTAAAATTCCCTTCCTTGCTTTTTGTCTCAAATTCAAACCCTTTTGACTCAAAAAGCGAAAATGGAGAAATGGATTAATAAGCTTCATGATTAATAGAAATTGCCAAAAGCATAACATTTGAATTTGAGGTTTGTAATTACTAATACTGTAAATATGTTTGTTCTTTTTTGAGTGGTGGGTATTGATTTCAATAACTCTAAATTATCTCCTTTCATTATCTTTAAAAAAAAAATTACCTGACGATCTTTAAAATAAAAAATATATATAAGTATTAAATATTAGCTAGTTATCTACAGCTCTATAAGTCTCAATTATCTCATTATTTAAAAAAAAAAGGTGTATTAATTCGAATGTGTATTAATACACTAGTAGCTCATATGCATGTTGATATGTTTGTTGTACATGCATTCACTAACACATTAATTGTCTCATATATGGCACAACTCATGACAGTGGCTTTGTCACGGAGATGTGGTAACTATGGTAGAATTTGTAATAGCTTAAAAAAATAAATAAAATAAAATATTTCAAGTTATTAAAATAAAAAATAAATAACTTTTAAATAAATTTTGGAATTTATAAAATTTTCTAAAAACTTTTTTTATTATTTTTTATACCAATTAAAGCATATCAAACTTTTCAAAAACAAAAGTGCAATATCAAAGGATATTTTAATATTTCTTAAACACTCTTAGATATTTAAAGTTGATTTGATTATCAAAAAAAGGATTAGTATTAGGATCTTCTCAAACTGTATTATTTGGACCAAGATACTAGGTAGTAATTTCCTAAATAAAACATTCTCATTAGAATGGATATCTATTGTCAAGCAAGAAAACTTCATATTCTCCCTAAAGGAATTCGGTTCAAACAGCAATTCAAGCCTTACACCACCATTCCAAAGGCGTTTGAGTTTTCTCAAGTTCCTGCTGGTTATAAAAGCATTTATGATCAATTTATGTAATACTGTCCAAAGTCTTATGATCAATTCTCCCATTCCTCTCCTCTCTGAAAAAACAAAGAATTCTTCATCAAGCTTCCTTGTAAAAGAAATGAAGATGTCAATTCAATAAAGGCAACTCATCCTGGCATGAATCTTGATGATTTGAAGCTCGCCAGAGAAGAATATGCAGCCCTACTTAAACAAGGCGTAATTGAACTAACAAACAAATTTTGATTAGGCTCGCCAAGCCTTTTATGTTGAAAAGCAATCAGAGCAAAAATGTGGTAAGAAAAAATTAGTCATTAATTGCAAGCCTCTTAATATATTCTTATAAGATGATAAACTCTCATTACCAAAGATCAGTTCACAGATTTGTTTGTTAAAAGAAGCCAAGATGTTTTTAAGTTTGATTTCAAAGCAGGCTTCTAGCAATTAGGAATTGATTTAGTAGAGAGGTACAAGATTACCTTTTGCATATCGAATGTTCAATACCAATGGATTATTCTACCATTCAGTCTAAAGGTAGCCCCATCCTTATTTTAGAAGGCCATGATTAAGATCTTTGAGCCCATCCCTCATAATACGCTCATTCACATTGATGACATCCTGCTTTACTCAAAAAATGAAACACATCACAAACAACTCCTTCAATAGTTCCTACATATTATAAAGCAATTTGGAATAATGCTCTCAGCCTGGAAAAGTCAATTGGGCCAAATAGAATTTCTTAAGATAATATTTCTAATAGACATTACCAACCAGGCCCACATATCGCACAAGAATTGCTCACCTTCCCTAATAAAAATCTTTTGATAAAAGAAATTCAACTTTATCTTAGATTTTATTCCAAAAGTGTCAAATCACGTCAGCCAGCTATTCAAACTCTATAGAAAGGACTCCCTCCTTGGGGACTAGTACAAACAGTTATAGTACAATATTTTAAAAAGGTCTCCCAAGTGTCTTTGCCTTTAAAGATTTCTGATAAAGACAAACGGATATTCCAAACATATGTCAATAAAGAATTTTGGGGTGCAGTACTCCTTAAAGAGATTAATGAAAAGAAATATTACTGTGATCATGTTAGCAAACAATTCAAAAACTCTGTAGAGCATTACCATACAATCTGTAAAAAGATTCTTGCAATCAAAAAGGAGATCAAAAAATTTAACTTTCATTTATATCCACATGAATTTATTGTGTAGATAAACAACTCTTTTTTCCCTAAGATTTTAGAGTCTAAGAAAAAAGTTCTACTAGATAAATAACTACTACGCTGGAAAGACTGATTTTTTCGCTATAAATTCATAGTAGAACATATTAAAGGTTATAATAACATCCTTGTAGACTTACTTTCCAGACCAAAAGCTGTGAGCTTGCTTATTCAAACTAAACCTATTCCTTTTATCTACATGGCTCATACCATTCCTGGATATACTATTATAACACCCATTTTCTTCATTTTCTTCATCGAGACTCTACATCTTTCAGCCAACATCCACACTTCTTCATCTTTTAAATTTTTCTCTTCCCTTTTGAGCCATGTAATTTGCTATTGTTCGCTACTGTTCTAGCATGCTCCATTTTTTGTGCTCCTTCCTATAGTTGCAACTCTATTTTTCTCATCTTCTTCCTCTTTTCTTTTACTGTTTAGTCATGGGCTTGTGAAATTTGTGATAGCTAGTTTTCTCTTCCTTCCTCCATCTTCTTCATCAATTTTCATCCTTTTTACATGCTTTATTGAAGTTTAGAAATTATGTAGCTCCTTTTTTTTATTAATTTTGGCCATGGGTAAGCTTTCAACTTAAGACTTTTGATTGTGAATATTCAAGTAGCATATTAATACTCCCCACATCATCCTTCAAGGTCCAAGAAGTAAGTTTTAAGCTTAATTTAAATTATAGAAGTTTAGATTAAACAACTTAAATTTAGAATTTGTATTTAAGATAGTAAAATATGAAAAAATTTAGAGGTTTGTATTTTAGAGATTATATTGGGTTATTAAAATGATTGTGAATGCTAGTTGAGTAATTAAAATATTTAATTCTTGTTGGTTATAATTTTAGGTGATACCAAGAAGACTTCTTCACTTGAGATTTAATCTTAAATAATAGAAAATAGGAACCTATACTATTAGCCCCAATCAGTGAGTGTATAAATAATGGAGTGGTATCTTTGTTTTATTCTATGTTATATTTCTGTAGACAAAATTTTGTTTTGTGATTTATACGCTCTACTTTTTGGGAAAACAAATTGGTGTCTTTGAAACTTCAAAATAGGTGTTATGAGACAAGTATAGGTGTGTATATATATTCATATTATCAATTAATAAATAAATTAATAAGAAAATAGATAATTGAAATATGACAAAAATACATACTCGTGGAATGTGAAAGAAAAAATTAGAAAAATGAAAGTAGTAATGTGTATCTATATATATTTATATATTTATGAAAAGTGCATTATGTTGTTTTGTTATTCCATATTTTATAGTGGCTTTATTAAAGGGTAACTCATATTATTTATTTATTTATTTATTTTGATTCCTTACTTATTTTTGTTACTTAAATAGTATTTTAGCAAATTTTATTTTCTACTTTCATTTTTTTTAAATAATAAATAAGAATCTCATTGCCATTAGCAAAAGTAACGGCTTAAGTGCACCACAAATAAGTTGTGATTTTTGATAACGCTACGATGATTTTTGATAACACTACGATGTTATATGTCTAATGCTGCAACTTAAGCAACTTAAGATGCTAGATGTGTATTGTGAAAAGGATGAGACAAAATGTATCCTAAGCAATGACGAAATATGATGTTATGGTTTGATAGTATAAAAACACTTGGTGTTTTAGTTCCTTTCTATGATATCTATTTCCATAATATTTTTTTAACATTTAGAAAATATGATTTTTATTTAAAAGTTTCTTATTTATTAAATAATTCCTTTTCATTTAAACTATAAAATATCATTACTTAAATTATTTGATAATTATTTGATTTCTAAAAACTCATACATATGCTTGTTTCCTTTCTACACACTTTGTTATTTATACACTCACTAAATCAGTGATAAGCTTATCTCTTTCTTTTATTATTATTTTACAGACCAGCAGGCAAAAGAGTGAAATGATTTGAAAGCTCGTGTGCTACCAGATATTAGAGTATGTGCTTAGCTTTATAGCAATGTCAAAGTTCATGATGTGGTGGCATATAGGTATGGAGAGTATTTTGGGAATGATACGTGTTATGTCCTTTATAAGACCTGTAATGGCCACTTATAACATGCATATATATTATTCATAGTTTTTTAGTGAAATATTTTGTTACATGTAACTTGTTATTATTGGTACAGATTGATCTGTTGTACAAGTTGGGATGTCTAACTTTTAGGAGAGATGATGTCGAATTTCCAATAACCCCCTAAGTGAATCAATTGAATGAATACGTATTTTCAAAACATATGATTGTATGAGCTAGCTTAAAAATGTGATATTATAGTAAAGTTTGAATCCGTAAAGCTTGTTAGACTAAATTAATCATTAAATTGGTTCAGCTTATGTGCCAATAATGGCTCAAAAATTGGGTCATGACAAGATTCAATGATGAAGATGGAAGGAACTTGCAAGATCAAAGGATTCTTCATCTTTGCCAGGTAATAAATCTTGCAGTTGTAATTCAACATTGAAGTAGCCTGACCAATATATCATACAATTGTTGTTTTTGTTTTTGTTGTCATTTTACTTTTACCCCTTTCTACCTTTTTTTTTTAATTTTGGTTCAATGAACAACTTTAAAATTGTGAAATATAAAGATGTCCATCTAATCTATTCACTCCTATTTTCTATAAACTTAGAGCAAAATGAATAACAAAGGAAACTATGGAGGATGAATTTAAGCTAAATTAGGTTCCAATCAAGAATTACACACCCTTAAGTTTAACTTGCACATTTTCTATGTAAAGGGACAAAATTCAACATGCGACCTTACCTCAAAATGATTGATTGTATATTCTTATTTTGACATTAATGAAGCTAGACAGCAATGTGTTCATTTTGATGCTAGTCTTGCCTCTTTTTCCAGTATCTCGATTGATCCACTTCTTCTTCTTCTTCTTCTTTTGGTTAACTTCATCTTGTCTCTCCCATCTCCCAATGAGCATTTGATTTGCTAAGTGGGTCGTGCTAGTCAATTATACTTGTTTCTTCTTCTATGTCATCATCTTTTTGCCCAATTTTATTTTCTAAAGATAGCTTGTTTATTGTTTAATGTCTTATGTACGTCATCCCATATTTTTGCAAGAAGTGGTATCAAGCCATTACTTGACCTGTTGAATCTTTAACACAAATAAGTTTGCAAAACATATATGCTTCATCTTTATTAGTAATTTCTTTGACTACATTATTATAGAAGTAGAGAAATCTTTTCCTTTTTAATTTTATTTAATTGTTAGTTTTTATTTCTCATGCATGTTATCTAAAGAACAAAATCCTCTTCATTTGATCATTTCATAGCTCTAATATAATTTTGGTGTTATCCTTCAATTCATTGAACCAGAATAGTACTAAAGGTGGTAGGATATAAATTTGACTAATACATACATACATACATACTAGATTTGGATGAATTGAAAGAACATTGTGATTCAGATATCTATTAGTAATTTGAGGTTATTTAGGAATTTATAAATTGGCTTGTTTGGAATTTTTAGTAACTTAAAATTGCTTCAATATCAACTATGATTTGCTTATTTAAGATGTCAAAAACCATTTCAACTCAAAATCTCAAATTATTACATGAAGACTCATGAATTGTTTTAATTATAATCTCACATGCCCACTCACATGAATTGTTTTCTGCATATTATTTGAAGGGTATTTGGTTAAGTGTGATAGATAATTAATTATTTCTTAAATGTAACATTTTTTGAATATAAATGACATTGTTCTATTGAGTTTCTTTATCATTTAAGCTTTTTCCCCCTTTTATCTATTGTAATGATATTAAAAAAAATAATATTAAATTTCATTAAAATGTTGGTTTTGATGTAAAAGGATACGATACTATATATGCTCTGATGTATTTATATATTTAGATAATTATTAATTGTTACCTTTTTATGTAAGTTTAAAATTTTGGAAAATACTTGAATGCATTTCTATGGTCTTGTTGTTGAACAAGGCCTTTTCTTTGTTTTGGAAATTCTTGTTATTTATGTTCTCAATAAGATAAATTATTTTTTAAAAATTTGAATTTTCTTTCAATTTTTGTAAATGAATTTAATATATGTTCTACACAGACAACAATTATTTCATTAACTATGCAAATTTTTCTTTTTCTTTTTATAGCACATATATAATCCATGTAAGACTTGACATTTAGTTTATTACATGACTTAACTATGTTTGAACTTCAACAAGATTTAGACAAGTGTTGAGTTAAAAGTTATGTAATATTTTAATTATGTCAAATATTTTAAAATTAGCTATATTTTGAAAGTCCTAATTAAGTCAAAAATATATTTTTTTAAACCGATTACTAAACAATCTCTTTTCGATCAAAACATATGTCATTCTACTTGGGTTAAAAAGACTCGTCTTTGAAAAATATTACTTTGGGCCTCCCCGTACTGTAATGTTTTACTCTTCTTAGGTCCAATTGCTTTACAAGAAAAAGAATTTTTATAATTGTTCCTTTTTCAAAATAAAATCCTAATATAGAAGTTTTTGTAAAAATCAACAACCTATTTATAGAACTTGCATCCATATTTTATTGTTTCCTAAGATAGGACCAGGAATTATAACTAACTTTCTATTCTTCTATCCAGTTACATTCCCTAAAATCTATTATGCTACAAAAGGAAAGAATGTAAAAATTTAAGAAGGATGCTAAAGTCACAACCAAATTAAGCCAAATCTGTCTCCTAAAGAAAAATTGTTTCTAAAAGGAATTTTTTCTTCGATAAATTCCACTCTCTCGCATCTGCTCAAGTCAACCTATTTATAAGGAGAGAAGATAATTTAAATGACAACAAACTAAAATGAACATTAAAAATCAAAAGAAGGTCGGGAGAAATTAATTTGGAGATTCCTAAATGTTGGAGATTAATCAGCACCTTAGTGAAGGAAGATGCCAAAGTAACAATCTTGTGCTTCTAATCATCACTATGAAGAAAACATTTTTGAAGATGAAGACAATAGTTTTGTATATATTTTTTTGAAAGCTATCATATTCATGTAACTTTGAGTTTACAGAGTTAAATTAGACTTTGACAGGATCTAGATATATGTTCTTGAACTTTAATAGGACTCAAATATAGGCACTTGAATTTTGACAGGATCCAAGTATGTGAACTTCAATAGGACTTATGTAAGGGCACACGGACTTAGATAAGTATACTTAAACTTTGACAAAATCCAGGTACATAAACTTTGACAAGTATGGATTCCTAGACTTCTAAAGGATCTAGGTACACAAACTTAGATAGGACTCAAGTAAAGGCACTTGGAATTTTGCAATGCTTAGGTAAGTCTACTTAAACTTAAATTTTGATAGGATCAAGTACATGAACCTTGATAGATACATATTCTTAGATTTCAACAAGATCTAAATACACAAACTTTAATAAGACCTAGAAACATGAACTTTAATAGAACTCAAATAAAAATGCTTAGACCTTGGCAAGACTCAAATAAGTGTACTTGAATTTAAACTTTGCTAGGATCCATGCATATGAACCTTGACAAGTATGCATTCTAAAACTTTTACAGGATCTAAGTACACAAACTCTAGCAAGACCTAAATACATGTCCTGGAACATTGATAAGATTCGAGTAAAGGTTCTTAAACTTTAACAAGACTGATGTAACTATACTTGAACTTGAACTTTAAAAGGATCTCAGTACATGAACTTGACAGATATGCATTTCAAGACTTTTACACGATCTAGGTGCACAAACACTGGTAGGACCTAAATACATGTTCTTAAATATTGATAAGACTCAAATAAAGGTGCTTAGACTTAGGTAAGAGTTGTATTTAAACTTCGACAAAATCTAGGCATATGATTCGTAACAAGTACGTGTTCCTGAATTTCCATAGGATCCAAGTATGCAAACTTTGACAAGAACTAGATAAGTGTTCTTAAATATTAACAAGACTCAAGTAAGGGTGCCTAAACTTTAGCAAGACTCGCATAAAACACTTGAACTTCAACATTGATAGGATCAAGGTACATGAACCTTGAGAGGTCCATATTTCTAAACTTTTATAGGATCCAAGTACCTTACCTCTGATGGGTCTTAGAACTTTAACAGGTTCTTGAACTTTGACAAGACTTAACAAAGAGTAGCTCAAACATTTATAAGAGTCAAGTAAGTGAACTTCTATTTAAACTTTGACAAGATCCAAGTACATGAACCAAGATAGATACACATTCCAAGACTTCCATAAGATCTAAATACGCAAACTTTATATGTGTTCTTAAACATTGACATGACTCAAGTAAGTGTACTTAGATTATAGGAAGATTCAAGTAATTGTATTTGAACTCAAACATTGACAGTATCAAGGTACATGTACCTTAACAGGTATGTGTTCCTAAACTTCCATAGGATCCATGTACCTGAACTCTAACAATACATAGAAACATATTCTTGAATTTTGATAAGACACAAGGGTGTCTAGACTTTGGCAAGACTTAGAGTGATGATTTAACTCCAAAATAAGCATTGGTTAGATTGAATTTGAACTAAGCCTTATTTTGAATTACCAAGAGTCATCTAAAAAATGAGCTCTAATTTTGCCAAAAGAGGACTGCTTTGATTCAATATGTTCCTTTTTTCCTTAAGATGAAAGCAAAGCACACATTCTAATTTACTTTTTAACTCAGAATTCCTTTTAGCACAAAGCCTACCCTCACATGCAAGGGGTGCAATTACTTGACATTATTCTTGTTTATGGTCAAAATAGGATGCTCAACCCAAAAAAGGTAAAGTGTAATTGTATTAAAACTTTGACAAGATCCAAATACATGAACCTTAATATGTATGCATTCTTAGACTTCTATAGGATCCAAGTATGCAAACTTTAATAGGATCTAGATATGTGTTCTTAAAGTTTGAGAGACTTAAGGGTGCTTGGACTTTGGCAAGACTTAAATAAATATACTTCTATTTAAACATTGACAAGATCCAAATACATGGACCTTATGTGTTCCTACATTTTTACAAGATCCAAGTACACATACTCTAATAGAACCTAAATATGTGTCTTTGAACTTTGATAAGACTTAAGTAATAGGTTTAAACTTGGCCAAGAATCAAGTAAGTGTTCTTGAACTTAAGCTTTAACAAGATTCAAGTACATGAACCTTGATAGGTACGCACTCCTATACTTCTATAGGATATAGGTACACGAACTTTGCCAGAAATTCAATACATGGTCTTGAACTTTGACAAGACTAAAGTGATGGTTCTTGAACTTTGTCAAGACTCAAGTAAGTGTACTTAAACATTAATAGGATCTAAGTCTATGAACCATGACAAGTATGCATTCCTAAACTTCTACATGATCCAAGTACTCTAACTCTAACATAACCTAGATATGTGTTCTTAAACTTTGATGGAAAGTTAACAAAGTGTGGTCTGAACAACTACAAGAAAGTAACTATACTTATATTTAAACTTTCATAAGATTTAGATGAACTAGATAGGTATGCATTGTCAGACTTTTATAAGATTCAAATACATGAACTTCGACAAGAATTAGATACGTGTTGTTGAACATTGATAAGACTCAAGTAAGGGTGCATAGACTATAGCAACAACACTCAACTAAGTGTACTTGAATTCAAACATTGATAGGATCAAGGTACATGAACCTTGACATAGACACGTTCTTAATCTTCTACAAGATTTAGGTGTGCAAACTCAAACATGATGTAGATACGTGTTCCTAAACTTTGATAGGACACAAGTAAGGGTGATTGAACCTTGGCAAGACTCAAGAAAGTGTATTTGTATTTAAACTTCGACAAGATCTAGATACATAAACCTTGACAAGAATGCATTCCTAGAGTTGCACAAGATCCAAGTACACGAACTTTGACAAGACTTACATATGTGTTCTTGAGCTTGATATGATGCAAAGCAAGACTCAAGAAAGTGGACTTGTATTCAAATTTTGTCAAGATCTAGGAACATGAACCTTGAGAGGCACATGTTCTTGGCCTTCTACAAGATCCATGTATGCAAACTTTGACAAAACCTAAATACATCTTAAACTTTGATAAGACTTAAATCAGGGTGGCTAGAGTTTGGCAAGACTTAGGTTGATTTACTTCTATTTAAGCTTTGATAGATTCCTCATACATGAACCTTGACAAGTACATGTTCTTAAACTTCTACTTGATTTAGGTACAAAAGCTTTGACAAGACTTAAATATGTGTTTTTAAACTTTGATACGACTCAAATAAGAGTGCCTAGACTTTGCCAAGAATACGATAAGTGTTCTTGAACATAATTTTGACAAGGTCCAAGGACATGTACATGTACATCTTCATAGACCTTTACAAGATCCAAGCACATGAAGTTTGAGAAGACCTATATACATTTTCTTAATCTTTGATAAGAGCCAAGCGAGGATGCTTGGACTTTGGCAAGACTCAAGTAAATGTACTTGTATTTAAAGTTTGACAAGATCCAAATACATGAACCTTGACAAGTACACGTTCCTAGCCTTCTATAAGATCCTGGCATGCGAACTCTGACAAGAAAACCTAGATAAATGTTCTTGAGCTTTGACAAAACTCAAGTATGGGTGCCTAGAGTTTGACAAAACTCAAGTATGCGTATTTGACAAGATACAAATACGCAAACATTCACAAGTACTCAGTCTCAAACTTCTATAGGATCCAAGTACGCTAACTCTAATAGGACTTAGATACATGTTCTTGAACTTTGACATAACTCAAATAGAGGTGCCTAAACTTTAGCAAGAATCAAGTAAAAGTTCTTGAACTTAAACTTTGACAAAATCTAAGTACATGAACCTTGACAAGTACATGTTCCTAAACTTCTACAAGATCCAAGTACATAAGCTTTGACAAGACTTAAATATGTGTTCTTGAATTTTGACAAAACACAAATATGGGTGCCTAAACTTTTTAAGAGACTTAAGTAAGTATATTTAAACTTAAACTTTGATAAGATGTACATGAACCTTGACAAGTACATGTTCTTACACTTCTATTTGATCCAAGTAGGCAAACTTTGACAAAACCTAAATATGTGTTTTTTTTAATTTTGTCAAGACTCCAATAAAGGTATCTAGATGTTTGCAAAACTCAATTAAGTATACTTGAACTTAAACTTTGATAGGATCTTAGTACATAATCTTTGAGAAGTATGCATTCCTTGACTTCTAAATGATCCAAGTATGTAAACTTTGACAAGACTTGCAAACATGTTCTTTTAACGTTTACAAGACACTAGTAAGGGCGCATGAACTTTTGCAAGACACAAGTATACCTCTATTTAAACTTTGACTAGATCCATGTACAAAAACTTTGACAAATACACATTATTAAACTTCTACAGGATCTAGGCACATGAACTTTGATAGGCCCTAAATACATGTTCTTCAACTTTGACAAGACTCAAGACTCATATAAGTGTATTTAAAGTTAAACTTTGATAGGATATAAGTACATGAGCTTTGACAAGTGTGTTCCTAAACATTGACATAACTAAGTATGTTCTTTAGAACTCTAATAGGACTTTAGTAAAAGCACTTGGATTTTGTCTGGATCAAGGTATATGAACATTAATAAAACCTAAATACATGTTCTTAAACTTTGACAGTAGCACTATTTGGTTTGTCATAATGCAAATGCATTATCTTTACATAGTATGTGTAATGTCTAGTATGCCTTTATAATTATTATTCTATTTATCAAATCATTATTTCAACTATCAAATCACTTTTTTAGAGGTATAAAAGTCATTTTCTATCCCACCTACCTACGCTTACTCGCTTTTTATATTCCCTTCCCATTTACATTATCCAACCAAACAGGTCGTATATGATTACCATAAAAGTGCCTAGACTTAAACAAGAGTTAAAAGGAACTAGTTCAGTGTAGCTAAACTTGAATAGCACTTAGGCAAAGGTCTCTTATCTAAACATTGATTAGACCAAGGTATGCATTCTTAAACTTTGACATGATCCAAGTATATGTTCTTAAACTACAATAGGACTCAATTAAGTGAGTCCAATATTTAACAAGAATCTAGTAAAAGCACATGAACTTTGACAAAAATGAATTATGCATTCCTAAACTTTGACCAAACCTTGTACAACTCTTGAACTTTGACAAGACTCATAATTATGTTCTTGAACTTTGATAGACTAAGGTAAAGGAGTTTAGGATTTGACAAGACTCAAGTAAAGGTAATTACACTTTGATAAGACCAAGGTAAGTGTTCGTAAATCCAAGTATGTGTTCCTTAACTTTGACAAGACCCAGATATGTGTCCTTGAACTTTAACAAAACTTAAATAAGAGCACTTGGACTTTGACAAGATCTATGTACATGAACTTTGACAAAACTCAGATACACATTCTTAAACTTTAAAGAAACTCAAGAAAGATCTCTTACACTCCAACAAGATCTAGGTTCATGAACTTTTACAAGACCTAGATACATGCTTTTTAACTTTGATGAGATTCAATAAAAGGCATAGTTTAAAAAAACCACATTGGACTGGATCGACCAACCAAACAAAAAAATTGATAAATTGATTATAAATCCTATCTAATTGACCCTTAAAATTGACTTTTCAAAAAATAGATTAAAAAAACTAGCTAAATTAGTCAACAATTGGTAAAACTAGCCTAAATCGAGCAAGCCAACAAGTTACACAATTTTGGGAAAAAAAATAGACCATAAGCCTTCTTGACCCACCCTAGACGCAATGCAAGAAGAGTTTATCTTGCTATTTATAAAGCTTCTACTCTATTAGTCTCTTGAATTTATTTGATGTAAGACATCTCCAAGGCCCTTATGTAGAGTTTTTACTTTATTGTTGTTTATGAAGCAATGGTTTCATCACTTTCTTTAATCTCAATAATGGAGGTTCAAAAGTGCCTCACCAACAAAAATCATAAAAGATTCTTGTAAGACACCCAAACCTTGTGATCCTTCTTACACATGCACAGGTGACAATAAGTGTCGTTGCCATTTTATTCTTTGCTCTCGTCCTAATTGCAAACTAGAGGCTATCTTTCCTTATGATGACTAAAGGGATTTGTAAAGCCCATGGAAGGCGATGATGGACTTGATTAATTCATGCTTGAATTCCTTCCACCATCTTCTAAAACTAATTTGATTGGCCGCAAAGCATCCTACCTGAGAAATTGTCTTGTAGTTATTGTGATTATTGTTATAACAACTTTCCTTGTGATTTTAGGTTTGCTCTATGTGGGACTTTGATACTAGAGGAGAAAGCAAAAATTGATTGAATTTCTAGGGAGTTCAAAAGAGGGCAATTTCTTGGAGAATTTAATTGGAATGCCTTAGTGCAAATTCTTGGAGGTTTGCATTAGGAATTTGCACATGCTATAAGCTTAAAAAGTTTCAAATCCCTTTATGCAAATTCCTTGCACTTCTTATGTAAAGCTACCTATTCAATTATTGCCTCATAAACTCTTCTCAGTCTCACTCTTAAGGACGCAAGATTTTGCTAAATTCTTTATTATTTATTATATTATGTATAAAATAAAATAAAATAAATTTATAATTTGTTATTATTTTAGTATATTATATTTTTAATATATAAAAATTATCAATTATTCAACTACAAATTA
The DNA here is from genome assembly GCA_026724425.1 of Erythrophleum ivorense. Lineage (NCBI taxonomy): Eukaryota > Viridiplantae > Streptophyta > Magnoliopsida > Fabales > Fabaceae > Erythrophleum > Erythrophleum ivorense. Next base: position 45,973,725 of record JAIUCV010000005.1, read on the forward strand.
ATTACAATCAAACCAATGAGTTGCAAATTAGTACTTCTACTAATTTAATGATTGGTCTAATTTTAAAAATATTAATAAAAAATATTTAAATTTTGACAAGACTCAAGTAAGTGCACTTAAACTTTAACAACATGTGAGAGTAAATGTATCAAAATTTTAACAAGACATTGATAAGGGTGTCAAAACTTTGGTGGAACTTCAATAAGCATGCCTAAACTTGAAGTTTAACATGGCTTAAATAAGTGTCTAAACTTAGACAAAACCTAAATATGCATTCTTGAATTTCGCTAAGACTTAAATAAGTACGCTTAAACTTGAATAAAACATAGGTAAAAGCCCTTTATCTAGATTTCAACCAAACCTAAGTACATGTTCTCAGACTTCTACAAGGCCAAAATATACATTCTTGAACTATATTAAGATTTACTTAAAAAAGGTTCAATATTTGCCATTTGACCTTGACAAGATCAAGATACGCATTTGTTGACTTAAACAAACCCAAGTATTCTTGAACTTAAGACCTAAGAATGTATTCTTGATCTTTAAAAGACTCAACAAATAGGAACCTTAACTATATATATATATATATATATTGCAATTTTTATAAAAATCAATGTAAAAAGAAAAATTAGTAAAATGAAGGCGTGCTTAGAAAATATAAGGATGAACCAAAATCATTTAGCCCCTAAATGTTCAGATCAAATTAGTCTCTAAGGCCAAAAATATTGTCAAAACTAACTACATTGCAACAGCGACCAAGTCATGAATATAAGGGCGCCTTACCCTTATTTGCCCCTAAAATTCATACTTACTATGAAAAAATGTCTCAAATTTCTGAAAACTTCACATTGAACTCAGCAAAAACAAAGGAATATCTTAACAAGTGACATCAACAAAAGAAAGAAAGAAGAGAAGAGAAAAAGGGAAAAAAAAGAGGCATGTAACTATCACCAACACAGAATTCTGATCAATTTTATTGCGACATATGGCTCAAGAAATAGCAAATCTCAGCCTCCTGATATCCTTACTTTTCAAGGTACCAAGAATTAATAAACTTCGAATTAGAAACTAGATTATTCCCTAGTACTTTCGATTATAATCACAAGTCCCAACCGCAGCCATACTAGCACACTGTAACATCATAAAAAAAAATTAAAAAAACAAATCCAATCGCTATTTCAACTTTCAACAGGATCTACTGCATCGGGCCAACCACTGCATCATATCATCACGTCAAACTATCCTCCACATAATGTACAAATGTTAAGGATATTTTTCATGGCAATAATATCTTAAATTGACTCAAATCACAATGGTCGTCCCTCCATCCCAAAAACAACATAATACAACTTGCCAATGGTTTTACAGGGAGAGGGAGAGCAGCTATGATCACTAGAAACAGACTACCATCATATCAATTTGTAGAAAATGATGCAAAGGGGGAAAAGAGAGAGAGAGAGAGAGAGAGAGAGCTAGAGAGAAAAAGAATAGTCTAAATAAATAGAAAATTAACTACCTCAATGTATGTAAATATAATTTAAAATTAAAATCTATAATTGAAAATTTGGCTGCGAGAAATATGCAACAATGGCCATACACCAAATTGGGCAATTAAAGGATTTCCACATCACAAGTACTTAATCTTATCACTCGGACTTTTAGACAACAGATAATTTAAATTAAATTATTATGCCTATTAAACAAGGTTTAAGCTTTAAAAGCAACAATCTAACAAAAGGGGAAAGAAAGAAGCATTACATAACACTTACCAAACAGAATCCAACTTTCCTCTATTAATGATGTAAGAGAAAATTTTATTAGAGGAGTTCAGCAACATTAGATGGCAGCTCCTCAATTATCACATTATAAAACCTCTGGATATCAAACAGCATTCTTTCATCATCCCTTGTCACAAAATTGATTGCAACACCTTTCCTACCGAACCTCCCACTACGGCCAATACGATGGAGATAGTTCTCAGGCTGAGTAGGGAGATCATAATTAATAACTAATGATACTTGCTGGACATCAATACCACGCGCCAAAAGATCAGTTGTTATTAAAACACGAGAAGATCCAGAACGGAATTCACGCATAATAATGTCTCTGGTATTCTGGTCCATGTCTCCATGGGTTGCTGAAACTGTGTGGTCCCGGCTTCGCATCTTGTCAGTAAGCCAATCAACCTTCCTTCTGGTGTTCACAAAAATTACACTCTGAGTAATGGCTAATGTCTCATAAAGATCACAAAGTGTGTCCAGCTTCCATTCCTCTCTCTCAACATTAACATGAAACTGTTTTATACCCTCCAAGGTGAGCTCATCACGCTTCACAAGAATCCTAACAGGTTTGTTCATAAACTTCCTAGTGATCTCAAGAGCCTCAGGAGGCATTGTAGCAGAAAAAACTCCCACCTGAATCTTGGATGGAAGTAGCTGGAATATATCATAGATCTGATAACAACACCACCAAGGTTAAATCAGTTATACTAACACGTCAGACTTCTAAACTAATTTCCTGCAAAAATTCCTGTGGAAGTACCAAGGCAACTATGACCAGCAAGAGCATGTATAATCTTCAAGGTAATGTAAATAGTGCAGTCGTTAGTATAGCAAAAGAATTTTCAAATAAATAGAAGAAACATACATTGGGGAAGAATTCATAGCTGATAGATATCTTAAACTGGAATAAGTTGAAAATAAACACAAATAATTTAAGTAAACACCCAAACTTGCTTTTGGCCCTCTAAAGTAACTAAAGGAGTTACTTTTGAAGGACTCAAAAGTGCTTTTGCAAGGATTCTATGGATGAACCTGTTTGAATTTGCAGATATACATAAATTCGCAGACACGTATGTAGGTATTTACAAATACACACAAATCAAACATGACAGAACAATCACTTGTGTATGAAAATGAAAGTTAGGATTTTAAAAGCACCTGATCTTTAAAACCTCGAGAAAGCATTTCATCTGCCTCATCCAAGACAAACATCCTGATGTAATCTGGCCGAAGTGACTGCCTGCGCAGCATGTCAAATACACGACCAGGAGTACCAACAACAACATGAACGCCACTTGATAGAATTCGTTGGTCTTCTCGAACACTAGTTCCTCCTACACATGCATGCACCTTCACGCCAAGATAATCTCCAAGTGCTCGCATAACCTTCTCAATCTGCTGAGCAAGCTCTCGGGTTGGTGCTAAAACCAAGGCCTGGCATTCCATCAAACCATAGTCAAGCTGCTGCAAAATCCCAGAGCAGAAAGTTGCTGTCTTTCCAGTTCCAGACTGAGCCTGCTGAATAACATCAAGTCCCTTGCAGAAGGGAACTATTCCCCTTTGCTGAATAGCTGATGGCTTCTCAAATCCTATGATACAAATCATACTAGTTTAATGATTTGAACACACAACTATGCAGCTTTTTATAAAAAAAAAAAAAAGGCAGGCCAATATACACAATGCTTTAGACATTAATAATAAAAGAATAATATTAACACCATGTCCAGACTTAGAGTGCCACCCTCCATATATTTGAAACAGTAAATAACCCATGAAAAAGGACACAGATGAAGAGTCTCAGAATCACAACATAAATTCCAGAAGAAAAATAAATTCCAATGGACATTATATAATCAATTTCATGGAATTGATGTACAAGAAATGCTATTTTTTGGATAAAACTAAAATAAAGTACAAAAAGGATAAAATTTACCATATGCATAAATGCCTCTGAGAAGATTCTCTTGCAAGCCCATAGCATCAAAACTATCATAAACCTCATCATAAGATGTAAAGAAATCCTGCCCATCAGCTGTAAGCCTGTGACAGTTGAGTCATCAGACCAAGCAGTAAACATTAGCATCCAACTGAAATATTATTAAACTCAGAAAATGCAAATTGCAAAACATGAGCAGACACCCTAATAAACAAGCTATAAAACCAGATAGCAAACTACTAATTTGAAATTTTGAATCATAAGTTTAAGTTCTTACAGTTCATTCATTTTGGAATCATATTGACGAGCATCATATTGTGAACCTTCAGGTGCTACTCCTGCCATGACTGCAGGATGTAAAGAACAGTTATACCACGTAATCTATTCAGTAATTAGAATGAGTAAAACTGGAAGCAGATTAAAGAGAAACCATTAGTGGACAAGAATAATGTTGGAACAAAAACAACAAAATGATCCCAAAAAAAATGGGGGGAAAAAACTTAACAACGGTACATTTGAAAATCAAATATTTCTCAAATACCGCCATGTTTTTCAACGCACAAAACATAATATTTTGAACTCAAACATCACAGGAGAAGCTTAGGTTATATAAATCACTTAAAAACACATAAATTTACTTTGGTGAAAAATCGGGAAGAAAAACAAAAAACAAAAAAAAAATGGTCCCCCGATACACCTATGATCTTGGAAACTATATAAACAAGCTGGGCAAAAAAGAACTGAGCTATGAAACCATAAAAAATGGTACAAAATAAGAAAAACTCAATTATCCATAATCCAACCAATAAATGTGATTGGCATGCCAGAGCATCATAAACAGATCCAACTACAAAAAGCTGAAGAACAACATAAAAGAGATATCGATAGAGCTGGAAGGAAAATTCGAACAATGCGCCATTACGAAGCAACCCAATTATTGACAATGGAATTAAAAAACAAGAGACCTTTCGATGATGAGTGGCTTTTGATCGGAGAAAAAAGGAAGAGGAGGAGACGGTGTTGGTGTGTGGTTGATCAAAGTGTAGTATTGTTTGAGAGAGCAATTAGGGTTTTCCCAAACTCCTCGGATCTGCGCCGCGGAGTCGAGGAAGTTGAACTAAGAGCGTTTTGCAAAAGCGAGTGCAACAGTTGAGTTAACCAAGGCTGGAGTACCCAAGTACAAATCTTTTCCGTGTTTCCGAATTTGCCCCTGCTTCTTTGCCCCGAGTCTATGGGTTCGGGTCGAACTCGTAAACCCTCATGTACTGGACTCAAGCCCAAACAGGGTAGCCCATAAACTTTGTTAAGGTCCGCTTGATCCAACAATAAGGCATGGTAAAAATCCTTACGAGGATGGATATGCGTTTGGGGCCCAAAAAAATTGTAAAAACATATATGAATGGAGTTTTTAATCATTACTACGGTATAATACTATGTATTTAAAATATAAATATAAATATGATTATAAATTTTATATAAATTTTCAAATAATAATTATTTTTATTTTTATTTACTAATTATTGTCAAACAACCATCACTATTGCAAATTTTATTGTCACTGATATTGCTATTATTATTATCTTTATTGTCCTGTATCATTCTTGCTACTATCACTATTTTTTACCATAATTACCTTACTCAATAATACTGTTGTGAGCATCATAGTAGTTATTATTATTATTATTATTATTATTATTTCTATTATTTTTATTGTCATCACCAACACCTTGAGCATTGTCACACCATTATTATTTTTTTAATTAAAATATAACACGTATATAATTATTAAATTATATTATAATAAGTATATATTTTTAAAATAATTATTTAATTTTTATTTAAATTATATACTTATTATATTTTAATTAAATAAAATAACAAAAAATATATAAATAATTACATTTAAATCTAATTATTGTTGTTGCCGTCGTGGGTCATTATATTGTTATCATCATTTTATGACACAAAAATAATACTGTACATCCTCTTAGCGAACACATAATAATATTATCGTATTATTTTCTAATGCAGCGAACGCATTTTAGAAGTAGTTCATACAATGTTTTAGATGCAATTTTTAAATGTTTATTGGTAGGTTAGTTAATAAAAATTTGCCAATAATCTCCATAACTAACTCTCTTAAAAAATTCCACATAATACATGTTCGTTGGATGTTAACAAAAACTAAACAACACGTTTGCTCCATTTAAAGTGGAGGGAAAAAGAAAAAAAAAAAAAAAGAAGAAAGGAAGGTACAAGTATGTAAAAGGATGTTTTATTTAAAATATTTAATTTTTAAATCTTTTAGATTAATATTATAATTTAAAGTTATTAATATAAATATTTTTAATTCAAAATTTTTAATTATAATTTTTTATTTTTTATTTTTTATTTTTTATTAATTAATAAAAATTAATTTTTTAACATTTTTTAGTTCTATAAATATTTTAGTTATTATTTTTACATTATTAAACATATAAATAAAAAGTATTATCAAATATAATTTTAAATTATAATATTTTATTTTATTTTATTTTATTTTTACTCTCCTTTTTATTTTAAGTTTCTTACTCTGCAAGCCTAACTTTTTTTAGCTTGTTATTTTCAAACCTTTATATTTTAAGACAATAAAAAACCAAAATTATTACGTGGTCCATTTTGATTGGCTATGCGACGCGAAGAGTCAAAGCAAATTACCTCTTTGTAACCATCACCGACGTAAGCGAAGCCTTCGTAGTCTGCGTCCCCCTTAGTCGTACATGAATTTCTGGGTGAAAAATGCCATTATTGCATTTGTTCTGAAGCAGACTCCCATTGGAAAAGGTGAAGTCTTGGCACAATGGAAGATTTCAGATCCAAGTCTTACGGGCATGGGAGGATGCAGAATCAGATTGAGGGCTACTCTTACTCTGGAACAGCAACCACTTCCACCGGCGTCCGTGGCATGCAAGATCTCAGGTGCTACAGTGCTTCCTATGCTTCCTCTGCACATCCAACCCAAACCCACATGGGAAACGATCTGAATTTCAAGTTCAAGAAAGGCAGGTCCACAAACAGCTCTTCCTCAAAGACCTGGAGTTTTACTGATCCGGAGTTGCAGAGGAAGAAGAGGGTTGCTAGTTACAAGGTATATACTGTTGAGGGTAAACTAAAAGGCTCTCTGAGGAAAAGTTTCAAGTGGCTCAAGGACAAGTACGCCAGAGTTGTGTATGGCTTGTAGCTAGTTTTTAGCATGCATCCTGGTGGTACCTTAAACCTTTCAGGTGTTTAGGGTTTGAATCTCGTATGAAAATGAGCTTCCCTCAGCTGGCTTTTTTTTAAGTTGATTCATAAATAATTGATATCCCTTATTTATTTAGTGGTTTGAGTTTATGGGATGAAGTGTGATCGAAGTGTTGATTTTGGATCCTGTATGAGTGTAGTCATCTTGGTCGCTCATGGAAAGAAAACATGGCAGTGAAACGTCCTTTTCCTATTCTGGTATTTGTGAAGTTTAATTTCCTCCTAAACTGACATTTATATGTTCATTTTGTATTTGGTGCATGTTAATATCTATTAATGCCACTCTGTTGCTGTTCTTGTTTTTCGTTTTTTGTTTTTTGTTTTTTCTATTTCCTTTGTCATGTATCTAAACTCAAATAAATGTAATTCATTTTGTTTTCCATGACATATTTCTTTTGTTTCTCTCCATCCAAAATTGATAAACTTCAGTCCAGTAGGAGTCTTCTAAGGTTTCAAATTGCGTACTGCAACTGCAATTGCAGTTGCATTATTGCCCTTGTGGGGGGTTCGACAATTTTTGTCTGCACTGGATGCATTTCTCTGCATTTTCTGGCAATCTCTGCAATGGCAATCCCAAACTATGGAATCTTACTTGATGCAGTTCTGTTTGAATTGCGATAATATGAACGTGCACTATGACATCTTCACTTTTCAGCGTATCTGCATAACGATGCTCTGGCTTGGGGACAAAGATATGGGACACTGTATACGTTATTCTTAGAGGTAATATTTTCTGATGGTTAGGAGCCTTTTGCACAAAGTCTTCTATACAGGGGAAGAAATCCAAATCACTGTTCAAACGCATTTAGATGAAGTATTTGGATATCGAATTGCATTTTGCTCATAACCTCCTGTTGATTACTTTGGAAGGAGGAAATGAAATGACATATGCAATCTAGAGAGACAATTTGGCCTAGTACTCAAGAGGATGAATATTGTACAGGGTTTGATTGCAATTTTTCAAATTATTTTTCCTTAGTTAAACTCTTTTAGGGTTCCTGAGTAATTTTCATAATCCAGCAAAGAAGCAGTTCACATCTATATCTCTTTCTAGGATTTAGCATATTTGTATATCATAAAACTTGTCAAGTCGTTTTCATGATCAAGCAGAGGAGCAATTCACATCTATATGTCTTTCTAGGATTTGGCATATTTGCATGTCATAAAACTTGGTAACTAGCTTGCTAACTAGTTTATAGTAATTTCTTATTTCATATCTCATCAGTCTTGAGATACATTACTGATAAAAATGCTCAACTTCTTGAGAGGTTAAGCTCTACGTAGCATCACCCTAAATTTCGTCAATGAGTAACTAAGAAGATAATAGAAGGCAACAAGTATGAATAATAAAATATCTTCAGATGGCTTTCTGGATAAATATATCAACAATGATGTCCTCGAATTGAATATCCTATCATAATAGGTAATAGCTCATCACTTGGAGAACACTACATTTCCCTCTTACCTTTTAACTTTTGGATGGAGATTTGTACTCAAGCATGTCATCTTACACGTTATTAAAGGTTGACACTATTTATTTAAAGAATGCATGGTTGTTTCTTGTTCTAAGCTTTGAAGTGCTTGAAAATCCTTCTATATGTTATCTTACACGTTATTAAAGGTTGACACTATTTATTTAAAGAATGCATGGTTGTTTCTTCTTTGAATTGCTTGAAAACCCTTCTACATGTCATTTACACGTTATTAAAGGTTGACACTATTTATTTAAAGAATGCTGGATTGTTTCTTCTCCTAAGCTTTAAATTGCGTGAAAACCCTTCTATATTAAAGGCACTCACTCAAGCTATTAGATAGATATTTTGAAAGGGATTTCTTAGGTTTTTTCTGAAATGAACATGGGAAGGAAGTTGAGAAAGTGGAAGAAGAGAACTTCTACTGATTGCATTCGATTTATGAAGTTTCCCATTTGACTTGAGGTACTATTTGAGCGGAAAGTATGATTCAAGGTTACAGGAAGAAGACTGAAATGAGGAAAAATGTTAATTCGGGAGTTTTCACAGCTTTTGGAAAAGATTAAAATCATCCATTCTGGGTTGCCTGCTGATTTGAGTTCCGTGAGTAATGCAACGGTGAAAATACTAGTAGTGACTTCATAAATGGAGGAGCAATATCTAACATCATCTTTTCGTTGTGCGTTTTAAAAGTAAGTTTTTCTAGATGTAATATCAATATTTTTTTTTCAAGACAAATAGTAGAAGTTAATTAAAGCTCAAATGGTGTCTTTTGCTAATTACATGGTTACTAGACGTTGAATTTAATAAATGAATAGCTATTTCACTTCTTTTGTTAAATACATTGCTTTCCACATTGTCCAGTGAAGCCAACTGCACTGTATGCGACTTAAAAACAATATGACTCTCCAAGTTCTATATATATAGTAGAAGTTAATTTTTGAAAGCTCAAAAGGTATCTTCTATTGATAATATCATTATTAAATGTTAAATTTAATAAATGAATAATCATTTCACTTTTTATGATAATTAATGCAAGTCTTGTGTAATGAAGGGAAAAATTTTAAAAAAGAAAAAAACTACTTTCCACATAATCCAATGGAAGCAAGTGCACTGTTTACCACTTAAGAACAATGTAATTCGCTCCTAATTATATATATAAACATATATACACAGATAAGTTTAAATACTACTATTAAAATGCCACTATTATAATCAAGCTATGATTTAACCGCATAAACCGTAGTTTTCCTTGAATTTTTATAAGACCGTCATAAGGCCAAGAAAATAATCAGCATCCTGATGTCCTCATTATTTGCATAAAATTTTATCTATTATCGGTATGACCTGTAGAGTTGGAGACTATTTAGTTCTGATTATGTAACAGGGAAAAAGAAAACGACTATCACTGTCCACGAGGTTCACTGGTATTAATGAATAATAAAAGTTTCAAAAGAGACATTTAAGAAAACATAAGAAATCGGAAATTCTACTGATAAATTGGATCTACACAGGATTAGAAATTAGACAGATGACATCAATCAGAAACATAAATATAAATATATTAGACACTTCTCAGTAAAACTAACCTATAATATACTAACATGTATGTCTTTACCCGCATATTTAACAAACAAAATCTCCCTAAAAATTTCCAAGAAATAAAAAACTCTTAACTTTGACGGATACATAAAATCTAGCTAGAATAGGGTAGGCAGTTCATGTTTCTTCTCAGAGCAATAAAAGAGTGAGAATCAGACCTGTAGCAGAAGACAACTATCAGATTTAAATAAAGTTCATTCAGATTAGTAAGCTAATGTCATGCAGATTTATTGTTTAAAGAGGGGAAACGCAATGATATACGCTCGACAGAAGTTCAGGAGTAAAACAATCCATGAAGCCAAAAGAAACTCTCCTTCCACAATAATCTCCACAAAAACTTGCATCGTGGTAAAATTTCAAGCATTACCAAAAACATGAGTAGCATGGCTAATTACACTGCCACTGGTATTCAGTAATTTTGAACTGTGCGGTCCAAGACACTGTAAAAATCTGGTAAGCCAATAATAACTCACAGGAAAAGAGGCTATAGCATTTAGGAGTTCCCGCCAGAAGATAAAAGCCAATGAGGCTCAGCTTTACAGCAAGCACAATTCTTAGCTCATTCGTTCAGCTTCTCAGCTTTATGCGTATTAGCAGTAGGAATTCACAAATCCGAACCCAGATTTCCGAGTTCAAACCCAAATTTCCTCACAGCTCAGTTTAGCTACATCAGCAACTAGAGAAGTGCCAGTCAACTCACAAATTTACAATATGAAAAGGTGACAATTTAATAATGGGCCGTCTCGTCATTCTCTAATTGCAAGCTTTCAATGCCCCTGACTGCTGATTCATAATTCTTGGCATGAGAAGCATTTCTTCCTGATGATATTCTCTTTGGATCTGAAGCTCCAAGTGGAGAACTTCTATGCCCACTTGAAATTCTGTGTGCTACTCCAGGGCTAGCTTCAGTAGTACGAGTACGAAGATCTGACTCACCCCCAGCAAATGCATCACGGCTACTTGAAACAGCAACTCGTCGAGATGACCCACTTGACTGGCCCAAGATATTGGTACCTGATGACTGCATGATCAAGATGGAAAATAAAATAAGTTGGAAAATAAAAGTATGTTTAACATACATACTTTGACATCATCAACCATATAGAAGAGTCAGTGAAAGTTACAGAGGAACAGTGATCAGATTTCTCAATGAAACCCATGCTCTCCGAAATCCCAACTCACTATGGTATCCTTAATTATAACAGAATCATTGGTGACTGGATTTTCTGCTTTGAGTAACTTACAGAATTTAAAATAGGGCCTGACATTCTTCGCCTCACAGAGTCCATCGAAACAAGACCAGGAGTTCGCCCTTCTTCCCCTCCTGTCAGATAAATAGATAAGCAAACATAAACCAAGCTCGTAAGCTAACTAGCTACTACTTAAATTTAGAGAAACATTTAACCAGGGAGAAAAAGGAAAAAAAAAAAAGATAAAATTGAAGAAAAAGACAACAAGACAAGCTATCACAAAACCTATACCAATGCTTAGCTGAAATAAAAGTCAGCAATACCAACGGAAAAGAAGACAATACTTTTCACATAATAAAGAAATGATTTAAGAACTACCCACCACCAGGGTGTGTGGAGGGTAAACGTTGATTGTGTCAAGGGCAGTGGTTAGAAAATAATGTACTAAAGAAAACCAGACACTTGTGGATTGAGTATACAAGTTATACACTTGTGAATTATGTATACCAAGGTTGTATGTCACAAAGGAGCATACAGATAGGATGTATGACCTATCTATAAGGTAACTTCAAAAATACTACCTGTCTGTCTATCAGCATTAGCTACAACCAGAGGCATTCCAGAACTAGTTCCAGCACCAGGACCCTGAAAAAACAACGATCTCAGAATTCTAAACATTGATAATAACAAAAATGATCCTGGGGGAAGCGGCAAAGAAGAGAAAAACATTTACAAGGGCACGAGCAGGAGGAGTAGCCAGCTGTGATTGTTGATACTTCAAGATAGTCCAGTCAAACACATAGTCAAACTGGAAGCCTGTCAAAGTTGCCACAAAATACAATTAAGTTAGCAAGTTCACATGATCCTCCAAAAATTGAAATGAAGAGTATATTTGAAAGTATACACACGGTAAACCTAAGATTACAGACAGAAGGAATGCATTCTAAATGAGCATCCGTTCAAACCTTCACGAATAAAGAGGTCACGAAATATCCTTTTGAGGTAAGCATAATCTGGCTTATCATCAAACCTTAATGAACGGCAGTAATGGAAATAAGATGCAAATTCCGTTGGATAACCTCGGCACAATGACTGGAATAAACAATATATTCTCAGTGTAACCAATGAAACATAGTACATACTATGCACTGAAGGAGGCTAATTATAAAACAACTTACCTCAATCGAGGTAGAAACCTTTTTTTCACTGATTTTCTCATACTTCTGTTTCTTGGTACCAGCTTTAAGTCCCTGCCAAGGAAGACTACAAAGAAAATACAAATTGAACACAAATTTTCAACGCGGCACTGGAAGAAAACAAAGTAGGGTAGAAGGTTATAATCACCTTCCCCTCAGGAAGTACATCAGGACATAACCAAGGGACTCTAAATCATCTCTTCGGCTTTGCTCTATGCATTAATCATCAGAAAAGAACAAGCATCACATATCCAATGGAGAACACCACAACTTATCAATTGTCATTAAACAAATGCCAGTGAAGAAATATAAGATGACACATACCAATGCCAAGGTGAGTGTTCATGCTTGCATATCTTGCAGTTCCTGTCAAATTCTTATTTTCCCTGCAGTTTTAATGATCAAATGGATCATGCATCCTGTGATTCTTGTATGTAAAAGAAATAGCTAAAGCATTGTCATAAATTCAGGATAAAAAAATAGAAATATAGTGAAAGGGGAGGCTTGCACACAGGTGGAACTCACGAGGCTTGCACACAGGTGGAACTCACACACACGTGGCAGCCCCTTTTCTCCTTCTATTTATTACACTTGAAAATAGAGATTAACAAAAGATAAAATAAAGATAATTAAGACTCCTAGACAATAATAAACCCCATGACACCAAGATAATGACATACTGAAAATCCTGCAGGAGTTCCACTTTAAAAGGGTTTTTCAATACTCTGCCATTAAGCTAAAGATTATTCAAGCTTCAGATAGTTACGAATAGAACTGATGGACCCATGCTCATTGGACCATGGCCCCATGGGGTGTATAAGCCTAATGAGGTGCTGTATAACAGAAAGAACAAACAGAAAATAGAAAAGAGAGAGGGGGGCCCAGTGAGAGAAATGATGAGGTGTCCCATGCTTAGCTACTTGTCACAAGGTACACAAGTGGGGGAGAGGAATTCAGCTAGAGGAGGCTACCATATGCACTAGGAGGAGGTGAGGAAAGGCAGGAAAGAGATCATTTTGGCTTAGGGCAGCCTCTAGCCTCTCAAATGCTAGAGAACATCTTTTCTTTCTTCTTTATTTCATTTTCCTTCTTGTAAGCACTGGTTTTGCAATATTCCTCTTCCATTCACTATTGGGTAGGAATTGCATATCATTTTATATAAATAATGCAAGCATTTCAGCAATTCTCATCAATTTGGCATCAGAGCAGTGACATTCTGGGAGAGGCTGAATCAATAGAATGGGGATCCCCAGTGAGAAAAGTAAAAAGCTTATTGCCAGGTGGAGAAAGGAGATATAGGAGGAGAAATTGAGGTAAGAGATGAGGGAAATGACTAAAAAAGTGGTAGCTAGATGGAAGAGGGAGATACAAGAGGAGAACTTGCAAAGAGATAGGGAAGAGACGAGGGAAACGTTGGCCTTCATCAAGGAGTTAGTGATGGAGCTACGTGATCAAGTAGCTGAGATGATTGGTGATTTTAAAAGAGGCCAAGTTGTGATTCAATCCCAACACCCATCACAATCAAAATAAGACTTGACAAAATTGAAGGTCCAAGAAGAAGAGAAGAAAGTTGGTGAAGAGGAAAATTCTGAAGAAGGTGGTGTTACCAGAATTGCTATTACAGTAACTTGTGCAATAGTAAATAAAGAAGATAGATCAAAGTTGAAGAAGGCTTCCATTGGAAAAACTTCCATTGATTCCTCGATTTTCAAGGGAAATCTGAAAGAGATGAAATCAATTAGCAGTGAAGTATTTAACCCATAAGAATTACATAGGTCTTAAGTTCATCAACAAACCACAAAACATTGTGTGAACAAAGAAGATGAACATGTTCATTGCAGTAACGCCTAGCGAACTGAAGGCAACCCATGTCCTACCAAACACCAAAATATACAAAAGATGAGAGTTGGGTTTTAATTGCTGCTATGATGAGAAGCTTCGTGCAAGTTACAAGAGCATGACCCAGCTACTACCATTGTTATCATTTAAGGCAAACAAGGAAGAAGAGGATACAAGTGAGCAAATGGAGACTAGATTGGGTCAAGGAAATCGGTTGGCGAAGAAGCTCAAAATGCTTCTAGAAGGAAAAATCTTTTGAGCATCATTTGATAGTACCCATCGACAGTGGCAACTTCATAAAATTCACCCAAAGCATGACCCTTACTAAGCACACTAAGACATAGTGTTATGAGAGGGAGAGGCTTGCTTTGTTATTGTCGACGGCAAGAAGCACTATAGGGATTTTTTCTTCCCCACCTATATGACGCCAATACATTGAGAAGAAAAGGGATGAGGATTGCTCAGGGTAACAATCAACAATTATGGCTGTTTCTATTGCTGGTAATGGCCAGAGATGGCGAAGGAAGCATGCACCCATCTTCTTCGTGCATGCATTGTGCAGCAATGGAACAGTTCACATCTGGCGTAAAGGTACCAAAGAGGAAGGAATTAAAATTCTAGGGCAAAAGAGAGGAAAAACTCGATGCAAACTGTGGCTGTAGATATCCATGATTTCGGTTTCGTTTTGTAGCCAGTAAGGAAGATAAAGAAGATGAAGGAAAAGAACTTCAGAAGGAGAAGATTCATGTGTCAAAGGCTAATGAAGAAGATTTCTTGGCTGATTTCCCTAGAGAGCCCAAGGTAACTGAAATATGTGCAAAATTCTGCTGTGAGATAACTAATGCTCTTAATACTTACAATGTTGAGGTTGTTTGGTGCACAGCTAAGTACCTCAAAGAGATTGAGAATATTTATAGGGGAATCTTATTTTCAAAAGTGGAGATCTTTGGCAAATGTATAGATCCCATAGTTTCTAAAATTTCTGGAGACCCAACAAACATGGTCCAACCCATATAACCAGAAAATAACAAAGCCAAATAGAATTATTGAGCACATGATGCCATATCAAGAGAAAATTGAGTGTGTCCTCAAAGGTTGGTGGGTCAAAGATAATTGTGAGCTGGGGCATTGATCCTTACCATCGAGTAATGAGTGCTGTGAAATCACAGGGTAGAATGAATACTTCTATGATTAGGGAGGCACTAAAAATCTATGCAGTTAGTTTATTGCATGAAACTTCTGTCAAAGATTTATTGATCCCTACAAGGTCTCCTCAGAGTACCAAATATGATGTTCAATTAGTACAATGTCTTTTGAATCGTTACATGAATGAGAATGGCATCAGTTGCAATATGGAAGTTGCTGAGAAGAAGGATAAAGGAGACAATCAAGCTATTTCTGCGCATAGTTCCTCTATGAATATTGGAAAGTTGGTGGACCATTTTATTGCAGAAATTACACATGATCTGATTCACAGCCTCTGTAGTTTTGTTGGCTTGTCACACACAGTTCTAGGCTTTGCTAGACCAAATCATGGCAGTCTATACAGAGCTATTGACACTTATTTAAAGGAGCACCCACATAAGACAAAAGCTGAAAGGAAGAAGCTATGTAGACTGAGGAATATAAAGAATGTGGCTAGAGAACATTTGAAGCAATCTGGACCTGTTGAACTACATACATTATGATTAGCCTAAAAACCCCTTAATGTGTATGAAAACTGGCATAAGATGTTCATCCGAACCAAATCTTCTATATGTGATCAAGCAAGTAAGTTAGATGAGGTGTTAGAACTTATAGCAAACAGTTTCATTATAATTGGTTACACTATCATAGAAGGTCAACTTCAAGAAGGAGTACCCACTGCCATAGAAACTTTTCAAAGAGCTGGCATTAAGGTTTGGAGTGCCTACAGGGGACTTAGTGGCTATGACAAACAAGTATCTTGGAATGATAGTGATGATGTATAGTGTCCAACAATACGGAGAGGTTTATGACCTTGCCAAGTAAATTTGGTCGATGCTTGGTTCATGCTATTGTTACTTTCAATGGGAAAGAAGCCCTAGTTCTAACTTTTACTCTCCACCTTGAGGATAAGGTGAAACTTTTTTCTTGGGGGAGGGGGGTTATTGATGGACCCACGCTCATTGAGCCATGGCCCATGGGTGTATGGGCTTAATGGGGCGTTGTATAACAGAAAGAACAAGCAGAAAATAAAAGAGGAGGGGGGGGGGGGGACCAATGGGAGGAATGATGAGGTTTCCCATGCTTAGCTACCTTGTGACAAGGTACATAGGTGGGAGAGAGGAATTTAGTTAGAGGAGGCTATTATTAGCTGGGAGGAAGTGAGGAAAGGCAGGTAAGAGATCATTTTGGCTTAGGAGAGCCTCTAGCCTCTCGAATGCTAGAGAACAACTTTTCTTTCTTCTTGTTTTCGTATTCCTTCTTGTAAGCACTGGTTTTGCAATATTCCTCTTCCATTCACTGTCAGGTAGGAATTGCAGTCCATTTTACATAAATTATACAAGTATTTCAGCAGTTCCCATCAAAAACCCAATTGAAGAGGGTGAAAAACTAAATAATAGAAAATAAAGTCTGTTTGGCCAAGTTTCTGGGAGGCCACAAGCTGCTTATTTTATACCCCCAAAAAAAAATTATTTTGAAAAATTTAGATGTTTGGCCAAGCTTCTAGGAAAAAAAATAATCTGCTTTTGAGTGGTAGCAAAAGCAATTTTTCTATTGCAGGAAGGAAGCAGAAAATTGAAGTTTCTCCTTTAAGGCAGAAGTAAACAATTAGTTTTTTGAAAACAATTGTAGCCCCACTCAAAATCATCACCATAATTACCCCTAACATACTTTACCTACCTTTTTTAGTAATTTGACAGAAAAAAGCACTTGTTATAAAAGATTTGCCCGACACGATAATATTAACAAAATCGCTTATCAAATGATTTGTCAAACACAAATTGCTTCATCTCATGGTGGTTCTTATAAAACTCTATCTGGAAAAAAAATATTTCAAAATAATCAAAAGTCCATTATAGTCAAAATTGGGCCAAACTCAAATAAAGGAACCCAATAATAGGAACTAGCCAACTGCACTACACTATATGACAAAATTTTATGAGCATTATGTTGACTTTTTTGACAAAAGCAACCCAAGAGAAGAAATGCAATAAAGAAAAGAGGTTTGAACCAACTAGAACACATAAAAGTCACCGCGTGCCAGTCTAAGGGGGTTGGGAATATTGCACACTGCCAAGAAGTTTATGCTAGTAAGATAAGCAACAAACATCTGGAAAGTTGTGAAAGACAAGGCCTCAACTCAGACAGAAACAGCCTGGAATAGAGTGCACAATGCCTAAAAGGATACATAATCAATGGAAAAGGACCCCCCCCCCCCAACCAAAAAAAACCAACACTACTAAAAGCAAGTAAAGTGATTGTCATAATGCAAAGGCAGCACAGCAGGGAGAGTGGCCGGAATGACACATAGCTGGAGAAACAGCTAAGCTAACAGAAAAGAAAGTAAAGTCATCCAAGTCTAGGCTGGGCAGAACGTGCTGGAGCTGACATGCGCTTTCAAGCATCAGCACATAAGGCACTAGTCAGATTCTTCTTGATGTGCATGGGGACATGTGGTGATCTGTATGATGTCTCCATTGCTGGAGATGGCCAATCAGAGCTCTCTGATACTGATCATAGAGTCGGCAGCCTTAAAGCGACTCAAAAAATTTTCTGGTCACAAAAAATGTTTCATTTGCCAAAAGTAAAAGGTTTGCACAAATGCAAAACTCTCACACACATGACAACCTGCTCTTCTCTTTTTATTTATATTTATAATACTTGAAAATACTGGATAACTACAAGATAAACTCTTCAAGTTAATGATAATTGATAAAAGATAATTAAACTCCTAGACAATAACAAACTTTATGATTCCTAGATAATAATAAACTCCTAGTCCTTTGGGAGTCCCACATTAGTAGGGTCTCTCAACAAAGCCAAATTTTGATTGTGTGCAAGATAGCTTCATTTATGGTTCTTTATGCAAAGAAGTGCAGAAACTGTGTGTGCGCGCCTTAAATATGTCTCCTTTTTAAGGGCACAGTACCATCTAAACTTACAGTTAAAAATGATATAATTGTCTAAAAATGGCACATTGTTACCATTATAGGCATAATACCAATTATTAACCTTAAGCTGGGTCTTCCCCGCCAAACAATCACCCTCCTTGGCATCCCCAGGCAAAAGTGCAGATAAGATAAACATGGTGCACAAGATGTAGCACTTGCCGTAGGAACAACCAAAAATTCTAGCTAAAGTATACATTATACAAAGAGGGCATGTTTTATTTATCTACTTTATTATTGCAAGTTTGCAACCAAAAGGGTTGATAATACAGAATTGTTTGTCGTCATAATCTTGGAAAGCCTTACAGGAAATTTTCAGGAAAACAAAAGCAATGAAGAAGTGGTAGCTTTATCTACTGTATCACTTCCACAATAGGCTGATTAAGCAAACTCGTTAGGTATTATATTCTCCCAAAAAAAAAAATAGTAATGCAATGTCCTGAAAGCATACACATTTCCCAAAATTTTCTAACATGCAAGAGTAGGACAAATAAATTTCATTTTACTACTGAGCCCAAACAACAGCAATAAAACCACATGATCATAATCTTCATACCTGTAAGGAATGTGTTGATGAGTTGAACTATCTCTATATTTCTTAGCCAAACCGAAATCAATAACATAAACCTACATGCAGATAAAGAGCATTAACCACCTTTCTAACAAATATTATGTCAACAGGCCACATGTAAATAAGATTAGCCACCTGATTTGCACGCCTCCCTAAGCCCATAAGAAAATTATCCGGTTTGATATCCCGATGTAGAAATGATTTAGAATGAACAAACTCAACACGGTTGATCTGGAAAATGATGCCAGGAACGTAAGCTCTTATATTAAAAATATATCTAAATTACAGTAAGTCAAAAGGGCCTACCATTTGATCTGCAAGCATAAGAACTGTCTTCAGTGATAGCTTCCTACTGCAGAAGTTAAATAGATCTTCAAGACTGGGTCCAAGCAGATCTATCACTAGAACATTGTAATCTCCCTCCACTCCAAACCATCTAACATTTGGAATTCCAGCTGCCAAGACAAAATTAAATATTAATTCGCATAAAATTTGCACAAAAAGGAGAGAAATAAGTCCTCATAGAGAAGTGTACAATAACAAGAAAATAACAAAATATATTAAGAGAGTCAATACTTCCTCCCTGGAGAATTCTGTATAACTTGGACTCATACAGCAGCTGAGGATGTTTTGTCTTGACATTTTCCTAATCAAAAGGGAAAGTAAGTAAATAAAAGAAAGAACAAGAAATTCAGCTCTAGTGCACTTGAAGATAACCGGTAAGCAAAGTTCAAATAGAGGAAACATCTGAATAGTTACTTCAAGTAAAATACAACTAGGAATTAGGAAGTTTCTCTAACCAGTAAGCTACAGAGATCAAGAGCCATATGTACTAAACCAAAAATACAATCATGACAGATGACTCTCTTTCAGAGACTAACAGTGGTGCCTGGTCATAATATGTCCCATACAACATTCTATGAGTCGAGAAAAATAAGTTCATTAACAATCAAAGGTTTAAACAACCCCGATATTGAAGGATCATAATGATCTCCGCATGGAATTTATCTCAAACCAAGGGTGAAGAATGCATAGACAATAAGAGCCTCTCAAAGGTTTAACCTTGCACTTAAATATGGTTGCCAACCTAGAGTAGAGGAAGAGTAGTT
This sequence comes from Erythrophleum ivorense, assembly GCA_026724425.1. Lineage (NCBI taxonomy): Eukaryota > Viridiplantae > Streptophyta > Magnoliopsida > Fabales > Fabaceae > Erythrophleum > Erythrophleum ivorense. Next base: position 45,993,836 of record JAIUCV010000005.1, read on the forward strand.
ATTTTTAAACCTCTTATAAAATATTTACCTGTTAAAGTAAAATACCTCCAGATTACCATTGCATAAAAAATTACCTGACAATTACAATCCATCAAACAACCAATGACCGGTTTGCTTTTGCTCTTAACTAGAAGATCCTGTTACTTTGAGAAGATTCTACTTCTTGAAGATATTAAAGACATGTTAACAACTTCACTGTTTACAACAGAAAATAACCACAACGGTGAACCCCAGTTCCCAACTAAAGAATTTTAGAATAGGATCTCACAATCTTTAAAAAAATGAGAATATACTGATATAAGCACCAATACTTTCTGATAGTCTGATGCCTATACTTTACAGCTACCCTGTATCCCCCATTTATTAAAATCAGTTTTGGCCAAACTGTGAGGACTTAGGAGCAATGCCAAACATGGTTAGAAACGGGTTGAAATGTTTCAAAATGCAAGAAACAACATTTTGAAGCCAATTTAAAATGCAACAAAAAGCATAAAATGTTTTAAAAAAAATCCTTAACATGCGATGAAATTTTAAAAAATGAACTAAAATGCATTTTTAAAAAATCTAAAAAAGAGTTTGAACCTAGATTCCAAGCAGCCCTGAATTACAAATTAGGACTCCTTAAAAGTTGTCAAATGTTTATTGAAGGCAAAGACTGCTTTCTAAATGCTCCAATGTCTCTCATTAACACCCTTTTGAATGATCACTTCCTATCACCTTCCCAAGAAATAATAAACAGGAACAAGCTCGGTGAAGACGTTGGAATCTAGAAATAATAGCATATAGCAATCTTTAAATGCTTCCATATATTAAATACGGTGAATTAAGACTGCCAGGTATTAATGCAACTCAAAATCATACTTTCCAAACCCATCGCAGATAACTAAGAGCAGAAATTCACTTCACACAAAACCATATTCTGCAAATGACTTCATAGAAAAAAGAAAATACAAAGCCAACAAGTTGTCCTATTCTTCAGACTTGAAAGAAAACAAATAAAGCACGAAAGTACTCGGATTGGAATACATTTAAAACCTCATTGGTCACACTTACTAGCTTAATTGCGACCTCTTCGTTAGTTTGAATATTAGTACCTGCACACAGCCCAAAAAAAGAAAGAAAAAAACCACCTTTATCAACACCACACCCAAAATTAATATAAATAGCAAGGAAAAAAATGTAAGGATACAAACCTAAATAGATCTCCCCAAAGGAACCGCTACCGATCTTGCGGCCCAGCCGAAACTTATTGCCAACACGAGGTTCCATTCAAAGAGCAAAAATGGAAACCCTAAGCTAACAACACCACCACCTAATTCTCAATAAGAAAAGTATTCAACACCATATATTCTCCGCACCCAAAACTGGAATCCTTAAATCCGATAAGAACGAAGAAGAACAGCTAAAGTGAAGAATATCAAAAAAAAATTTTATTAAGAGGAAAAAAAAAAGGAAGAATTTCTTCAGAGATCTAGGGGTATGAAATTTCCCTTTGCTTTTCTTTCATAATAACAACAATAATTCTAGGGTTAGGTTAGGTGAAAGAAAGGGGATGGGTGAGAGGTTGAAGAAAAAGAAAGCGTCATGGCGAAGGTGATGATTGGGGTTCTCTCTCTTCTAATACGGTTTTGATCCAGTCGAAGCAAGACCAATATTGCAACCGTCGGTTATTTTGGTTTTTTTTTTTTTTGGGCTGTCTATTCCCCCGAAACGACAAGCATGTCTACGCGTGTGGCGTGTTGTCTACGTGTGGCAAGTTCCTGAGTTGTAGGTTGGGACACAGAAGCATTCGCGCCGCTGTCACTGGTGGGTCCAGGTCGCGTGGCTTTATCCATCCTGGATTATTGTGGAGCGTACGTAGCACGTCCTCTCGCCGCGCTTGAAGCACGACCGTTTTCTTGCCTTTCTTTTAAATTTTTGTTTAGACTAAAGTTAAATATAATTTTTTCAACAAAAATATAACACCTAAAAAATTTTTTTTAAGAGATTTAATCAAATGATAACAAACTTAATCAACACTTGTTATATCTCTTATATATATATATATATATAGTAATTGAAGTTACATTGCAAGTCATAAATAATACAACTCATGTATTGGATTGTGTACTTTCTCTTTTTTTTTTCTTTTTTAATTTGAGTTTGAATTTTATTTTTGGAGGCACAATTCCTGTACCGCTGGCACAAGGGGGCCATTCTTGTTTTTATTAAATAGGTGATGAAAAATATATATAATCTATACTTAGATTCTTTTTTAATACTTTGAGTTATCGTTGGTGACGCAACAAGTTTATTTTATTTTACACAATCAATAGTAAATTACATTCTTTTGGTAATAAAAGGGACAAAATGATCAAAACCCAAAAAAATGAGAGAAACTACCCAAAAATTAATTGAGATAAAAAAAAATCTCCTAAGATCATCAATTATAAGAGAAACTAGCCCTTGAGGGGCATTCCAGCCCATGAACACTTGATAAGACGGTCAACCTATAGTTTGATATCTAGTCAGCAATTTTGTTTCCCTTAGCACACGTGTAAAAATAATTTTTTTTGGAAACCCCATCCAATTCTTGATTTCACCTAATCGATAATTATATCTATAATGGGAATAATATTTCTTTTTTAAGTTTGACTAAATTATATCTTTTACTTATCACCAAAGAAAAATTAAATAAGTTACTTATCTACTACCATTTTATTTGATGTTTGATATAAATTGCAGCCTCTTATGTTATTTATTTTTTGGTAATGAAATTAACTTTTTATACAAAATATATACCTTTTAAAAATAAAATTACTTAACTATCATTCTACCCTTGCTATAATATAAAATATAAAATTAAAACCTTGTTTTAGAGCTTCTACAAATTTCCTTGAAATTTAGTAATAGTCTCTGTCTTGTAAGTCTAGTTATATTTAATTTTGTTTTTCCCTTCATTTTTTTCACAAAATAAATTTGTTTTCTTTTTAATATGACAATAAGAATACTTAATTGTACTTTGTGCATGAAGTAAACAAGAACAAAAAAAATCACCACACATATCAAATGCCAAGGTGTGGAATGATACGTTTGAAGTAAAAGGATGATTAAGTGTAATTTATTTAAAAATAACTTATATAGATATCTCTTGAATTTTATTGAAATTACATAAATCTCTCTTCTATTTTTTAAATATAAATTTAAATTAAAAAAATATTTTGGATTAAAAATTTAAAATTAGATTAAAATTTAGATAACATTTTTATTTTAAAAAAAAACTTGTATAATTTACTTTTTTTAAAATCTAAAAAACAATAGTATAATTTACTTAAAAATTGATGTGTGGAAATTAGTCATCATAAATCATAACTTTGTTGCAAACTAATCCTTCTCCCATTTTTAGTCATGGATTAGGCGTGGGTAAATTTAGTGTTTATTATTAGATTTTTGAATGAAAATATACCATATAGTCATATTTTTTAGAACACACAATCATATAATACTGAGTTATAAAAAAAATCTATTTATCATATTTTTTATTAAAGAATTTAATAATAAACACTCAAAAATTAGACCTAAATTTTCTCCTTATGTCATTAAAAAAAAGACTAATAGACAATAAATTTTTTATCGTCCAAAGGCAACTCATGTAATGACTTATTTCTAAAATTTAAAAATAAATGGGTCTAGCAATACAATTACCAAGTAATTGATTTACTTTTATCTAAAATTTAATCTTTGGGGTACGAAATTAAATAAACTTGCAAGTATTGTCCTATCATTTCTATAATTCTCATTATTAATCTCCAATAAAATATTTTTTTACAAACTACTTATTTTTATTTTTAATAAATTATACTAAATTCTTTTTATATTTGGTTAAACTACACTCGGTACCCTATTGTTTCAAAAATATTATTCAACTCCCTTCACATTTGATAAATGTTGTAAAACTTTTCCTTCAAAATAGTTAACTTTTTGTATAATATGACTTCTTTTTAAAATAAAATCGTTTAGCTATCTTTACTATTAGTTTAAGGGGAAAAAAATTACAAGACTTAATCAGCTACAAGTAAATAGTACAAAAAGTTGTTTTGAATATATCAAATATTAAAGAATTAGATGTCATTTTTTAAACAAGAGATCAAGTATAATTTAAAAATAAAAAGTCACTAAAACATAAATTTTCAATTAATTTAGTCTTATTCTCATTAAAAGTAGTTTCTAACTAGCAATGGATTCCATGCATTGTCCAGAGTTTTTTGTTTTCTTTTTGGGTACATATTGAGAAAAGGTAAGATAGGAGGAAGGTTTGCAAGTAGAGATAAAAATTAATTAAAATAAAATATAATGTATAATTAAGAATAAAAGAATATATATATATATATATATGTGTGTGTGTGTGTGCCCGCGCGCGCGCGCACGTGTGAGAGATTGAAAAATAAAAAAAAATGATTATAAAAAATAATAAAAAACGAGATTTTTTGACACACATATATATAAACAAAATTCTAATATATAGCTATTAAAATATATTCTTTATATATATATATATATAACTTTTTTTCCTTTACGAATGCAAAGCATCTTGCTGTGCATTCTTTATATATATATATATAATGAAGTAACTCCACTTCTCATTTAATTTATTATTATTATTATTTTGTTATAATTAAAAGGGTGTTAACTCTGCATGCCATTATTATTTTTTATGTACATATGAGAGATGCAAAGTCAGCAACTTGGCATCCTATTATTTTTTTTAATTTTTTAATATATACATCCCATTTCATTTTTTTTATTAAATGAATATATTCATATTAGTGATTTATCATTATTGACTCTGAAAGTCAGTAATATTTTAAAATACTAAACATGGAATACAATATTCTGCATTTAGTGATTTCTTTATATATGATCTCACAAATTTCATAATTTTATTTCAATTTCTTTTATTGTTTCAATTCTTATATTTTAGTTTGTGCATTTCCTTCATTTGTTTTGTTTTATTTTTTTCTTTCATTTCTTGCATTTATTATTAGCAACGAAATATTGCAACAATATATTGTTATAAGTATTAAATATATTTGTAGTCTTATGTTATTTGTTATACTTTTATTGTAACAAAGTTTATGTTTATTGATTATTTTATTATAACTATTACTGATAGAAATTATGTGATTATATCTTATTTAAAGGCCTATCCTATTAATTTATAATATTTGATTTTGAGTTATTACTCTCACCTATTTGTTACTTACAATAACTATGTGAACTTGTTTTATTCAATTTGTCTTTTACAAAGGTAATTTTTTTTACATTATAGGTAAATTTAAAGTGTTATTACTTATATTATTAATTATTTATATAACTTTGTATAGAAAATCTTAATTTATGAAATACTAATATGTTGTGTATAATAAAAATTTTAATTATTACAAAATTATATACTAATCATAAAGGTGTTTTATATGTATTTACACATAGATATTGGGATAGGATTCATGATAAGTAGAATGATTATATATATAACTATACAAATAGAAGAATTTGCCTATTTTTTTATGTTATGATTATAGCACAAATTAACAATTTTTTTAATAAGTAATTTGGCTCATATATGCATCACTGGATTTTTTTAACTAATTCTCAAGTATTACCTAATGATATTTGAGTATAGCATGCATCTATCCCTATACTATACTTTTGGATCATCGAGTAACATTATGTTAATCGTGTCCTCTACTAGTTTAGTATGGTACAATATATCTCTAAGAAGTCATTCAATATAGGATTCCTATATGCAATTTAATTAAGAGAAAAGATTTATGAATATTAGTGATAAGAGCATATGGTATTTATTGCGGCATGAAAAATGTATAGCTTGGAGTAGTGATCCAAAACAACTTTGATGATAGACCTATAAATTGCATATTAGATTACATACATTGGTATTGGAGATATACAGGATAGTGGATATATTCTACAAGTGGTTCACATGGTTTTGTGGTATGATTTTATCTAATTTTCATCTTTACATTTTATCTCCTTCTATATATATTTATATTACTTAAACATTTAATAATCAATTTTTCATTTCACAATCCAATATATTTGAGGTCTTATATAAGCTTGTTACTACTAACCTTCCAACGCTTTGTTATGGCAACTTAAAACCGAGGCAAGTAATAATATTCAAACAATATTACATGCCCTAGGCAAATATTTAGATATACTTGGTTCCCAACTTGCTCCATTGGCATCCAATTTCTTTTAACCATTGCATAATTTGTCTCCTCCACCATTGAAGAATCTTCCACTCTCACATTAAGTTGTATCTTTAATTATATAGTAGAGTTTGTTATTTGTTGCATTAGCTTGCTCCACTTTTTTTTTAGACAACTTATTCTTTATATTACTATTTGCCACAGGCTATGATAAACATACTTAGAGAAGATGAATAGGTGTAATATTTAGAAAATCAAATAATATGTAATTATGCTAACTACAAAATAGAGGAGTACAAAGTGGACCTACAAATACTTACTAGAGTAAGTAAATAGTAATTAAATGACTTAAATAAATAATCATAATGCAACTCGTAATATATAAGAGGAGTAAGTAACTAAAAACTCAACTCAAAATGTGCTAAGTGTGAGTGAAGGAGGCAAATAGTAATATAGAGAATAAGTTGTCCAAAAAAAAAAGTGGAGCAAGCTAATGCAAGAAATAACAAACTCTACTATATAATTAAAGAAACAACTTAAGGTGAGAGTGGAAGATTCTTCAATGGTGGAGGAGACAAATTATGCAATGGTTAAAAGAAATTAAGGATAGAAAAAATATATAGAGATTTATCCTAGTTTAGTCCCTCAAGTTTATGTTTAGTCTTCTTAATTTTTTTTAATCTTCAAAACAATATTATAGCAACAATGATTTTTACATGCTTACCACTAATATAGGTTTTATAAACTCATTTTGAACTTTTTGTAAGGTTTTCTACAACTAATTCTTTTAGAGATTTATAGCAGTAAGGATTACAAGATACTTGCTAAGCTTAGAAATGCTTTTCTTGGACTAATAAACTAAAGACTATGAATGTTTTTTTTTTCTCAAATACAATTTTCATAATAATATTCAACAAAACTTTTTTTCTTTGCTCGTTGATTTCTCAAGTGTATATACAATTTCAATAGCTTATATTCATTAAAAAAAAACTTGATCACGTAGAGCCTTTTTAGTTGGAGTAGGCAAGGTGTATCTTTAACGTTCATGAGTTTTTAACTTTACTACTACCAACAATGTAAATAATTCTTTCCATACAACTCATTTGACTTAATCGTCATAAATGCTATTTAATGCTTAATACATGAGTTAGACAAAATATCATCTTGTAGCAGAGACAATTGTAATAGAAAGAGAGGCAAAAAGAATAAAGTTTTCATACTTTGCTTAGTTTTTGCCTAAATGAAAGTGATCTACTTTTGTCATATATTCATTAAGGCTTTGTCTTTAGTTAATAATGTTAAATACATAGGCTAGTATAAATAAATTGGCTTTTACATAAATAGATTTTGGGTTTTGTTATTATTAAAGTAATGAGCCCAATCTATTTTAGGCCAATAGGCTAGACTAAAAAAGAGAAGCCCTGGGTTCACCTCGTTTGGAGAATCAATGTTTAGTAGCGATATTAATGAAGTTGATGCAAGTGTGCCATCATTGTTCTATACAATAGTTCCCATGTAAGAAGATTTCAGATGTGCCAATCTTCATTCGTTTTAGTACAGACGAATGGTGGAGACATTGGTTATTCTTCCTTTCACCATTCATATATATTAGAAATGCTTATTCATTTTCTTTTGCATCTTCTTATTATACACTATTAGCGCTTTTGTCTTTTTATATGGAGTCATCTTTTTTACATCAATGACATAGACAATACAATTTAGTATGATATCACTCACATATTTATTTACAGATCAATTTGCATTCAATACTGAGTATACCAATATTTCTTTTGGACAATACGAATCATCCTACCAACTACAATTGGGTTTCTTCACATGAAATCAATTGATACCACTTGTTTAGTCCTCTCAATGAAACTTAATTTCTCCATCAATTTGTAATCAAATGAAAAGCATCGTCTGAAGAAGAAGAAGAAGAAGAAGAAGAAGAAGAAGAAGAAGAAGAAGAAGAAGAAGAAAATGATGATGATGATGACAAGGAAGAAAATGAAGAGGAGGATGAAGGAAAGAAAGAAGAAAAGCCAGCACAACATCAATTACAACGAATTAGAAGAATCTTTTAATATGGAACAAGTAGCCATTATAAATAACAGTTGATATCATTCTTTTATTTTTTTTTTCTTTCATCTATTTCAATTTGTATATTTCTTTACTTTGACTTATATATTATTTAATTATTCTTTTAAATCTATTTTGTAATGTATTTATTATTTTCTTATTGAGTTCATTTCAATTTATATCATAATCAATTAATAAATTCATTAATATATATATATAAAAGTTATAATTTAACTTAAATGAGAAATATTTTAAAAAATTAATTAATTAATTAAAAAATTTAATTTAAATAAATAATATTTCTAAATAATTATATTAAATTAAATTTTTTATAAATAAAATAAATAAATTTTTTTGTGAAAATTAAATTTTAAAAAAATTTTACCCAAAATGTTCAAATCAATTTACAAAATTAAACTATATACATTACAAAAAAATTCATACAATTTTATTATAAAAATAAGAAATAAAAAAATTAATAAGATGCATCCCTTAAATATAATAAAAAAGTAATTAATGAGATGCTATGTAAATAAAAAAATTAAAAAATATATAATGAGACATGGAGCCACTAGAGTAACATGCAGAGTAACATATATATAAAGATTCATATTTTACAAAATTTATATTTAAAAATTAAAATTATTTCTAAATACCAAAATTACTACTATGTTTTAGAGAATATATTATTAGATTTAAAAATATTACTACCAAAATTACTTAGATTGTGACTTTTTTAAAATTTGATAATAATTTTTTTAAACCATAATAGTAACTAGTAATAATTTTGATTTTTGAAAATAATTTCATTTTTTTAAATTTTTTATTATAAATGTAATTTTTCCAATATAATATATAGTTGATAATTAGTTGATTGATAGTTAATGGTTGATTATCCATGAAAGAAAATAAATTGCTATACTCAGCCAACTTGGACATTTAAAGATAGAACATTAAATTCGCAATTAAGAGATTTATTAAAAGCATTGTTTACGGCTTAATTTTAAAAATTGGCAAAGTTAGGCTATAATCCACACAAATCCTATTCATGTCTTTTATTAGGGTAAACCCTCAAGTTACAGTGGATTCATGAAATCCTTTTAGATTCATGTAAATATTACATGAACTATGTATGTTACATTTAATTTTGCTTAATGTAAATTTCAATTGCAAGATAGGACATACGGAGATTATATTTGATAGAATAGAAAGATTTTTAATAGAATAGAAAAGATAATAAAAATGAGAATGGAATAAAATATTATGACCTAAAATAATATTTGATATAGCGTTAAAAAGAAGAAAAACACCTTTTTATTTTAATGTTTGAATGATTGTAAATAATATAAGAATATAAATGAATAGTGAATAAATAACAAAAATGCTTTAGAAATAAAAAATACTTAAGAAAAGTAATTTTTTTAGTTATCATAAAATAAAAAATATTATAATTTATAACCTCAAGTTGAAGATTTGTTTAATTTTATACTAAAGAACATTAAAATTTGAAATTATTTTTAAGGGTGTAAGAATAAAAAATTTTAATTGCAGTAAAATTACAATTTAAGACTTTAATTTTAAAATTTTATGTTTTTAGATTCTTTAAAATAATTTCAAAATTGAATGCCTTTTAGCATAAAATGTTATTGTCATTTAGAGTAAAGTAATATTTTTTTTCTTTTTATAGACAATAATATTGTTTCTTCGAAAATTTGAAGAAATAAATAGCGTCTCATAACAATAAAAAAATTCATCCATAATTTTAATCATTGCTATCAAACACATTTAAATATTATATTCCTTTCCATTAATCATTAAACGCGGTCAAAGAATCTCAGTAAAAATATGAAGAAATTAATCATGTTATACAAATAAGAAATGCATAGAATAAAACTAAGATAGGCCAGGTTGAAACATTGCAGCACCATGGTGTATCCAGGGATGGAACTAGAAAAAAGAAATGGTGAAGGAGAGCAAAAATTTGTGCTTAATATAAGTACTGATAATTATTAAAAATGTAATCTTAAGTATTTATTAAATTAATATAATAATAAATTTTATTGAAATTAAAAACAGGGACATATAATAATAATAAATTAGAAAATTATAATAACATCGAAATAAATTAATTGTTTCAATACAAAAAGATATACTAGAAGCAATACAATTTGTATTAGTTATTATGATCATATCCTTTTATTTTTAATTGAATAAAATTTATTTATAATTTCTTCTATAGTAAATTTTCTTGAAATTTCTTTATCAATATAAATAGTTAAATTATATGTAAAAAAGTCATCTTCCATTTTATTACCAAGTTATATTTTAAATACATGTTGGTTAATTTTAATTAATTTTTATTTAATTAAAATATAAAAATAAAATTACAATAATTTTATAAAACGTTTTAAACAAAACAAATATATATATTATATAATTAACATAAATATATCAAAATACATAAAATTCATTCTATACTTAGCCGGCAGATTCATCGTACCGGGCTAAGTTAAGTCAAATAAAAAAAAATTGATTAGATTGAGTCTAGTCAGACATTAGGTCAATCGTGCATCTAACATAGGTTGATTCAATCAGTTTAATCCTATATTTTTTTAAAAAAATTATTTTATAAGAATTTATATAAAATTTTTATTTTTTAATAATCAAATATAATTTTGTAAAATGCATATGCAACAATTTTTAAAAGACTATTTTATAATTTTATAAAAAATTTTGACTGAAAAAAGGAAGACTTGCCAAACTAGATACAGAGTGTAAAAACATTTGCTTAATGTCAAATCAGACTAAAAATTAAGTTACATCAAAATTGGACCCAACCAGTGTGCACCAGCAATAAAACGGAGAGAAGGCCGAAAGATAAAAGGACAAAGGACAAGTTTGTTATTAGTAATTTAGGATAAGAATAATTTTTGTTTTAAGTAATAATTTCTTTGCTGGAGAAACTCCAATATCTTAGTTTTGTTTCTAAAACAAAAACGCTACTACCACTGTTACCCAAAAATTTTTTGAGTTTTGGCCGACAATAACAAAAAATAAGTATTTCTTTTCTTTTAAATAAAATTATTTTGAAAATAAGGGATCCAAAAGCCTATTGGAACAGCACTCACAATGCTCAAGGCACATAACACATGGTTATGGGTTAAAATAAGAAGTTCCACACTTGCATTTCCATCCTTCTGGCTCGTAATTGGCGTACTGAACGTCCAGATGACCTGTGGTGGCAGGAATTTGAATGGGATTACAGGGAACGCAGCCTCTACATTTCTGGTTGCACCTTGGTGGTGTTGATCCAACCCTACTCAAACCCCTCATCCTTTCTTTGTAACCATTGCTCCTTCTTTTCATCCTTTCAGTTCCCTGTGAGATAAATTGCCGACTCATATAAGTTTAAGACATCATAAATAAGATGAAGCAGAAGCATACTTATCTTACTATTATGAAATTAATAGATTTGATGCAAACACATAAGCTAATGAACCTATTCTCTCAAAAATAAAGGATTTAAAGAGAAGGTTTAGCCAAACTAAAACCTTAGAAATCCACTCCTCGTGTACCTGATACCACTTAAACCACATCTACCAATACAAAAATATCTAGTTAAAACATAAGATATAATAAATGGAAGTCCCCAGTCAATAAAATTCTTACATTCCCTTCAAACACATATCAAATGCAGCAAATATTTACGTATCAAACAAGCTTCCAGTACAGAGAAAAACAAAGAAAGAAGTACCTGTGTGACTGTGAAGTCAGAGGCAAGTCCTGGGACATCTTGAATTCTGGGTTTCTGATCAACTGTGAAAAATTGTAAGAATGTTTAAGAAAAATGTGGTCTGCAAATGTTTAAGAATATTGTAGGTAACAAACAAAACGTGAAGTGGGATTTGTGAAAAGGTCTGTGACATCTTCTGACCTTTTTGATTGGCAGCACCATACGGCAGATGCTTACTTATTATAGAAACCCAATACGTAACTAGGAGGGTAGCCATTAGAATACGGCACATTCTTCTCTTCATGGTTGTTCTAAAGAATGTTGATAATGATGACCACAATCTATATGCGAAAAGGTGTGAGAAAAGAATAGACAGACGATGAAGAGATCACTTCAAGAGGACAAACATCACTGTTGAAGGAGATTGGTGCAAGATGGCACAAAAGAACATAGCAAACCACCAAAACACCGTTGGAAATTACCCACGTATGAACTCTTCTTTCTGCCCACCCTCTTCCTTGCTCTTTATTTATTGTGGCTGAGTAAGGATTCAAACTGGTTCCATCCACAAGACTTGACTTTTATTATTATATATGTATATGTATATATATATATATATATATATGGGAAGAGAAATGACTTTAATACTGGGAATGCCATCATAAGCTGGACACATTTAGAGGATCCGTGAATGACCTCTTACTTCAAAGAGAGCTTTGTTGTTAAAAAATTAATGTTAAAAAAAATAAAAAAGATATAAAATATTTTAAAAGCACTTTATCTTTCCATACTTCAAAAGATCCAGATTCATCTTAAGCTTGATTATTGATCCTATAAAACTTAGAAATAATGCTAACGCTGCTTTAAACTCTGTATAGCCTTTTCTTTTATAACTTTTTTATTTCATAATTTTGAATAGATTTTTCAACTCAAATTAAAATAATATATTAGTAGTTTACTTTAACTCTAATATTTTAAAAATCAGATCTATTATTAAATTGGAGAAGAGATTGGTTTACAGTTTAATAATTGAATCCATTGAACTAATTTATTTTAAATATATATTTTTAAATATATTAAATAGAATTTTTCATAAAATTTAAATTAATAAATATTAAAAATATAGTTATAAATATAATATATATTATTTTAATTTAGTCATTTAAAACACTTTTATATATAATAATTTGTACTATTATATCAAGCAATGATAAGGCAGGAAAAAGGCATCAACACTGTTGTAAGCTCGAATTCCAGGCATGCTACTGGTTCTAGCTGGTCTCGTCCAGTTTTGACGACACTTCCACCCCTCACAAGTCACAAAGATCCCAGAAAGAAATTTGTAGCAATCCCAATGAGGATGTAATAAATACAAAATTGGAGAACACGTACATAACTCTAAAGGTTTAATTTCTGATTTCAATGGGAGCTAAAGTTGTTTAATTTAATGGTACTCTATATATGGTAAAGATACTCTACAAGTGATTCAATTCATAGATCATAATGGGATCTTATGGCAAGCAGATATTAATCAAGATGAAACTTTCTGTAATCAGATAAATATTGAATAAATAGTTTAGATCATTACACGCTCGGACTTCTTTACGTTTTGGAATGATGTAGTTCATATCATGAATGAGTTTGTTTAATATTTATCTTATCGTTTATTAAGTTGAACTCATTATTCACCATATCAGAGAATTCAGGGTTGGCTATGCTTTGAAATCAATTCTGACGGGAAAAATAGTATAAAGCAGGCAAGCACTTGGTCGAAAGAGGTGATTCATGATATTAGGTGGGTAATTTTAGTAAGAGCTTTATTTTTCATGATTAGTTTTTAAAGATGAAAGTCATCTTAAGATTTTTAAAACACGTCATTGACTGGATTATAATGAAAGAGATCTACCTCTTAAAGTCCTGCATAGAATTAAAGTGAATATAAGGCGGGCTTTGTGACTAACAATTATTATACTTCGCTCAGTGCTCACTGACTCACTTTGCTGTCCAGTCATCATTTCAGTCCTAGTTAGCAGTTAATGAAATTCGAAGATCCATGAGGAAGCTTGAATTAAAAGGGATACATGTTGACCATATTTTATTTTATTTTATTTTATTTTAAAATACCGACTTTGATTGGACTATTCAGACTTCAGAGATTGTACAAAACCAGAATCAATATTTTAAAGCCTTCTGCAACTCTGACTATAACTATCTTGTTGGTACGCATAACTCTGCATTTATAATAGTGTTTTCGTTGCCTGGCTATAGGAGGGGCTCCCTCATCAGGGTTCTTTGATGCTAACCCTTTTACTTTTACATGGGTATGTGAGTATTTCTCCACTCTAAACTAATTCTCCAGACCAAGATCAGTCAGTGTGCATATAAATTTGCAAAGATGGCAATGGGGCTTAATGACAAAATGATATCTTTCGTACTGTAATATCATTTATTTTTATGTGTCGTTTAGCATTGTGTAGCTATAGAAACCTGTTAAAGTGGTCCTATTATGTAGTAGCTGTTGCTACCTCTGGACCTGGCTCATCTCAATGTTGCATTTCTGCTGCTGAAGAGCGGAGCATGTCCATTACTTCATTAATGGTATATTAGTAGAGGTTTTGGCGGCAAGAACTAGAATAAAAGTTAAGCAAATTATAGGGACCAACTGATATAATTTCACCTGCTGTTTTTTGAATTAGAACATTGAGATTTCATATGAGATGATTTGCATGGTTTATGAAGTAGAATAATGGTGTAATCATTGAGCCTAAGGCAAAATCAAATGACGAGGGAAAGAAGGAGGCACTTGCTCAATCCAAACGCAGAAGAACCCAAAAAAGACAAATAGCCAACACAAGAATCAATAACCCAAACGCACCCTAACTACTAAGACATGGACACTGAAGAAGCTATGCCTATGACTAATGACTAGAAATTGTCAGTTTGCAAATGAACTTGCAGACTGTGATGAAAAGAAAGATTGGTGAAGTTTGTGCATTACCCCAATCTCTCCTTTATGCATTGAAAAGAGGATTTTGGGATATGCTCCAGCTGGGTAAATATACGTTGCTGCAGTACCCTGAGTATGTGCCCTTCCGTGTAGCTTGCTGAGAGCTTAATGGGCAATTGGGGCTGTTAATGTCAACCCAGAATTACTTAAGATGACTATTCTTAACGTACCAATCCATATGAGGACTATTGATAACTGAGAAGAACCTAAAATCCCTTTTCCAGTTTTGCTGGGTGTGATGGGTGATTGAGTGATTTGATTACACGTTGCTGAATTGTCTTTCCAGTTCACACAGCATTTCCAAGGCAGGTATGAGTATGGTAATGTTTTCTTTCTTTTCTATCTCTTCAGAGTTTCACAAATAATAGGGTTTTCTCTCTTTTTTTTTTCTTTAATTTTTTGGAGCTAAGAGACGTTGAGTTGGCTGCATTCAAAGTTGAAACAGCTTCGTCTGAATTGATAGTTTTCGTAAAACTAGTTTTAATATTTAAACTCCAAAGTTGAGGTGAGTTCAATAAGTTGCATTTTACTCTTACTTCAAATTTGGATAAAAGATAATCAAGTATATATTCCAGGAAATCATAGAGTGAGCGATGTTACTTACTTTATTGCTTACTCTTAGGGTATATGAGAATGAAAACCATAAAAGATTATTGTTTGCTCATGTCCGCGTTTTTATTGAAAAAATCTTCCTTTTTTTTTTTTTAACGAAACGGAGAGAAACTTGAGATATTTCCTGCCTTCTCATTTTCTTCCTTGAGGACCCCTTGCCTTTATTTCTCCCAAACACAGCACTAACATAATAGCAAAATTAAGGGGGAAAAAATAAACAACACTAAAAGATAAGAAATGCAATAATCATGTTTATTTCCAGAATTTTTGCTTGCTCGAGTAAATAATTAATTGAATCTGCCCTTCTTAAAAAAAGGGCTTAAAAACTAGGGGAAAGTTACAGTGTACACTTCAGCTTAAGACATCCAAATTCTTCAAAGAATAAAGAAATAAACAAATTCAAGTTAAAAATAAAAATAAAAACAAGAGAAAGGGGGCATTTTTTGATCTCTCTCTCTCTACCCTTCTTAGCAACTGTCACGAGATGGGCCTTCAGCAAGAATTTAGGTTTTCTTTAATTTTTTAAAAATTAACCCTATTAATCTTAAAAAGATAATTATATTATATGTGGAACTCACTGACCCACATACAATATATCGGTTTCTCTTCAAAATTAAGACGATTAATTTTTACAAAATTGTGAGGATATAATTGCCTTCACCAGCTTTGGTGAAACATGGGAGAGTCCGAATTCCTACAAGGCTGGGCTTAACTTGGTGCAGGAATAGGGGTCCTTGGACTGGGTAATCCCATGCACGAAAGCCTAGGGGATACCCTTACTTTTGGGCTGGGCCTTGGCGAAGGAATTGGGCCATAGTTAGTGAGGCGTGCAGAAGTGGGCCTAGGTGACAAATTAACTTGCTCCAATGCTCTTGATTGTAGATGTTCAGGATAGTCACGCACACACCCGATCCGAGGCCCAGCCCCAGTAGACCACTTGCAGGATAACCTCTTGGAAAAGTCAAACACTGAGGCTTCAACCACCTTCTCTTCACCAACCTTGGAACCTTCCTCATTGACTGCCCTCACATTGGTCTCTTTGCCATTCTTATTACTCTCATTAATTACGCTTGACTGTGAAGTTATGGTAGAACGCAAATTTTCTTGTGATTCATTAGTGCCAACATATGAAGGTGTATCATCATCAATTGCACATCTCTGCAACAAACAAGCAAATAAGCATCAGCTAATTTGTCTTGTAGATAAATTGAGTTTGGTTTGAGGAACAAATGATATCACTGACCTTGACATTGGAGAGGTCTACGTTGTGGTCCTCAAGAAAGGAGATGAACTCTTGGAAGTTCTCTTCTGTAGGGTGGTAGTGACCACTGTAAGGCCAAATGGCCTCAAGGACTCCCTGATGAGCTACTAATCTGCCTGCAGCCGTGGTTGCACCCCCAC
The DNA here is from genome assembly GCA_026724425.1 of Erythrophleum ivorense. Taxonomy (NCBI): domain Eukaryota; kingdom Viridiplantae; phylum Streptophyta; class Magnoliopsida; order Fabales; family Fabaceae; genus Erythrophleum; species Erythrophleum ivorense. The sequence continues at coordinate 46,010,877 of JAIUCV010000005.1, forward strand.
ATAGAAAGCTTGAGTGCTGAAACGAACCTTTCTGCTTTCGCCCCACATACAAATTTCTTGTTGTGCTCAGAACAAATATCCATTTGGACTTCACGTCAGTATCCACCACCCTCCCATTTTGTCTGTATACCAGTTTCCTGTTTTCAACAACTACTTCATATTCTTCCCTTTCCTTCTGCAATTGTAATAAACAGATCATTATGTTAGAAACATGAGATAGGAAGCTGAATTCTCTGCAATAGAGAAAAAGAGTAAGGGGTTTTGACGGGGCCCATCCTCTCTCTCCTTGTCTCGTTTTAATTGAATACTAAAGTAGTGTACGGGATTTATTTATTCGAGTGCCACAACTTACTGGTCCAAGATATTTAATGCATTGACGGTGAAGAGTGGTCCTTGGGCATTTCTCAAGATTAATTTCTTTGCCATCTCCAACATCCAACCTACATTTACAGGGAAGAAAGTCAATTATCCAGCGTGATGATCATAGTTGAGAAGATCATATATTTCAGAATAAGAGATTACCAATAGAAAAATGGTTGAGTGCTTTGACTTTCAAACCAGATGTCATAATATAAATGCAGATTGTGTCCATAACGATGACGGGGGTCAATCTGTGTAAAGAAGAAATTAAGATTGTCGATACCAGATTATCTGGGTCAAAAACTTAATGGAATAAGGGGGGAGGAGGGTTCAAGGACTACTCACAGCTTCAAGCCAATGTCTGAGGGCTAGTTTTTGTGCCTTCTCATCCTTGGACAAACCTTTTCCGACCTGTGTGAGAAAAGCTATTTAGCACTACACTCCAAATAAGTCAACCCAAATATGAATTCATTATTATTTATTATAACATTAATGGATGGATACCTTAGCTGCTCTTGTCCTTGCTCTCGCCCACCGTGATTGGGCGGTTTCCGGCTTCTGGACATCGAAGAATGAAACTGAACTCCGTTTCAGAGCAGCAAAGTCTAAGGCCTTCCACCTACATATGCCATTCAACAATGACGTCCATTAATAACATTAAGATAGGAAACAAGGATTTTAAAGAAATTTCGGAGAGTGAAAATTAATCTGAAACCCATATGTTAAAAATAACAGTAGTTCATAGATTAGATGATATTTCCGGCGTGTTTTCTCTCTAAAATATACATACTAAATTTTTCTAAAAATGTAAAAAATTCAAAAATCTGAATGTCATGTAGTACTACAGTGGACCCCATTCTTCACTGTGTTCTTTTTCTTATTGTATTATGGTTGGCAATATATCATCTTCAAATCTGTATATATGGTTATAAATTATTTTACACAGATAAAAAAGATTGCAAAAAAGATTGAAGACGGGTTATTGATCGAGAATTTGAGACTAACCAGAGCTCCTCCACCACCACCGCACAATCTGCGAGGTTTCTTCTTGTACGGTAACTCTTGTAGACTTTCTGAAGCTTAATTGCAGCAGCGTCAAGCTCAGTGACGGGTCTGGGTGAAGAAAATACCATTGCTTCTGGCAGAGAAAGAAGAGGCACTGGTTTATGAGGCGATTCACAATCACCCATGTCTTCCTTTTCCGATGAGACATTTCTATCTAGTGTCACCCTCTCAGGCCTATGATCCCTCAACCGCCTTAAACTACTGCTGATGTTATTGGACCCATTTGACAATACACTAGTTTCTGATTCATCTCTTTTCTTGAAGCTGGCTGCTCTCAGAATTTTGGATCCAAAACTGAGTTTGGAAGACAAACCAAATAATGAATTCCTGGCGATTTCTTCCCACTCTGATAACAGTAAGGAAATTGATAATCCCATAAGGCTCCAAGCTTCAATTTGTAAACGAGTCCTGCTCAAATAAATAAAATCAATGTCAGATTCAGAATACAACGAATTTATGAGCGGAATTGAGTTCTTAGAGTCGTTTTGCCTGATACCATATAGATTCATTTAGCAGTGTTGATTTCAACCAAAAGCTGTTGTTTAAAGTATCTTTTTTAACAGAGGATAATTGCTAATCGCTTTATAAAGTTGTAATACTTTTCAATTTCAAGCTTCAAGTTAATGAAATAGACACGGGCTATTAACAAATAGATTCAAAGCAATAGTCAAGGAAAATTGGGCATGAATAATTTACCTTTCCTGTGTGCCTTGTGTGGTTGACAACCCTCTTTAAAAGTGTTGGCTCAAGAGAAATGAAGTCTGTGTGGAAGCAATGAAGATGGGTGTATCCAAGTGGGTGCTTTGCTTATATATAGGCATTAGCTATACGATCTCTCTGAAGGAGGCAAATATTCCAGTACGTTTTCAAAGACGTGTCAAAAACTGGAAAAGGAAAGAAAGGAGCAATCTTTGAATTCCACAACACACACGTTCGAACTGGAAAAAGATAGAAAGTGGGAATGATCAGATTCAAATCAAAGGTTATACTAATTGTCTTTTCAACGTCCAAAGCCACGAGTTGTTTGATGAATTCAAAGCTTGAAAATTAGAATAAAATGGGCTTTTCGATTCTGGGCGTAATGGCCTTTCATATATCCCCTCGTAAGGAGACCAAAGAAAAGAGAGAGAGAGAGAGAGGGGGGGGGGTCAAAGAAAGTAAGCTTTGCAAGGTTACATGAGAAAGCAGGAATTGGTTTACAAGTTGAGGAATAGAACTGGGAATTTGGTGATTTCTTTTATATCAGTCAACGAACTCCATGGCGCAGGGATGAAGGCTGAGGTCACTCACCGCGTATCGTGGATTATGTGTCACGTACGTACTGTGGATGGTACTCCGATCGTTTTCTTGTCCTTGGACTTTTCCCCGTGTTGATGTCTCATTTTATAAATGTTTAAGAAATTAAATTAGTCATTAAATTGATGTACAGTATATAATTTAATAATTTGATTGTAATTGATTTAAAATTAAATTATTTTATAAAATAAGATAAATATATATATTTTTATAATTAAATAAATAACTATATTGATCAAGTTTTTATATGCAATAATAAATTTATATAAAATGAATTAAGGAGAATCTAATAGTTAAATCTTGATTATAAAATGTCAAAATTTTGATTTAGGTGAAAAAATTAAAAATTAATTTTTAACTGATTTTGTGTTAAATTGTTTAATTTTTATCAATTTTTTACTAATTTTTTGTTTAACTAATTTTTAATGTCAATCAAACTAAAATCATGATTAATTTATTGATTTTTTCATTCCACTAATCAATTTGCCTGATTTTCTCAATCACTCGTCACTATATTGTAATAAACATGGCTCTTCCTTGATAAAAACAAAAATTCAATTGCATTTTGGTCCTCCTAATTTTAGGGGGAAAAATCAATTTAATCCTTATAACTTAATAGAGTTTGCTATAATTTAATTGTCTTCTTAATTTAAAAAAAGCTGCAATTTTCTCCTCCACAGTCTGGGTGATTAACTTAATAGAGTTTGCCACATAGCCATTGGAGACATCCATGTAGCACCTACATGGACTGCTACAAGAATTAATAGCAAATTTTACCAAGCACATAACTCTCTTGTATGTTGGACAAGACAATCAATATTTACAAAGGGATAAATTAGATGTTTTCAATTTTGTTTAAAACACTTATTAAGGCTATTTTAAAGACAAGGAGCAACACAACAATCTATTAATAAATTTTTTTTTTGGTATAAATAAAAGTATGATGTACATAAACTTAATGAATTTAGACAAAAGCATAGCATTCTTTGATAGATAATTAAACTTAAAAGTAAAAATTTATTTTCAAGTAAACTAAAATAATCTTGTGATTTCTTTAGCAATTGGCTTTATTGAATCTATAAAAAAGTGTATCAAACAATAATAATCGATACTTAATATAAAATATCAAAATAAAAAACAAAGCATAAAGCAAATAACTTAAAATATAAAGAGTTTAAAGAAAGAGATAAACAAACTCTAATATTTACTTTAAATCATTTCCAATTCAAGCCTGCATCTAAGTTTTAAGCTTTTATTTGAGAATTTTTTTATTAATTTCACAAGTTTAATGCTTACTTGTGAGCCTTTACAATCTCTACTTAACTTAGAATTATCACACTAATCTCTCTAGAGCGAAGTTTAACTACTTTTTTTATTATTAAAAATAAAAATACACGGCTCTTGCTTAACAAAGATCGTAGATAAAGAGTATTACAAAATAAATTTTCTCAAATGGTAGATGTAGACGCACGTACACATTCGCATATGTACACATACCTAACACATAGGAGGGATCAATTAAAACATGTAACAATTAAAGTTGATCTTACAATAAGGAATGACTTTTTTATAGAATGAATCATTACGAAATCCACCCTTTGATTGTTATTATCATGAATATTAAATTCATAAAACTTGATATTAATTCAAAGTTATTTTATGTCCTACCAATTAATTTAAAATTTAGTGTACAATAAATTTAAGAATTAAACTTAAGTGCAATTATTATATTTTTAATATAAGATTCTCTAATTAAAAAACAACAAGTGTATGATTCTCTAATAATATTATGATGAGTGTGTAATTTAATTAAAAATTATATACCTTTTTGCAAAAATTATACAGTTGCCAAGGTATTATTGAAAAATCATATATTTGTTATATTTTAATTAAAAAATTTAATAACAAAAATATAATAAACTCTATGTTCATTAGTTATCCAACTTTCATGAACTCTAATTGAAACATTAACATAGTAGTTACTTCGAATTATGTCCTATATATATATATATATATATATATATATAGTATATCGAAAAAAAGAAATGAAAAAAGTTTAGCATAATCTAAAAATTTTGTATTATTTAGTTTTTAAAATGAGATATAATAAATTGCTTCTCTTAACTAAGAAGAAGAATAAGTACTATCTATAACCACTACTATGAGTTGATACTTGGGATGAGTAACTGTTTTTTAAGGATAACAACCAATTGTAAGAATCTTGCTTTTGTGTTTTAGAATTTGTATCATTATATATATATATATATATATATAGAAAATAGTGTTAGTTGTGCTTACTTCAAAAATTTTGTGATGTCCTCTTGTTAAATGGGTCTCTACGTTGCGGTTGAAGTAATTTTGTTTAAAAATTAATATACTTATAAGACTCTCGTAACGACATATATTACATCCACACGCTTACATATGTTTTATAATTAATATAAAACATAAAATAAATCACTTATACGAGCAATAAATAACTATTTCTTTTCAATTATATAGTCTTTAATTACATTAGCACTAAATATTAAATATTCGACCATTTAATACAAGATTAAAAGTCAGTACAAGCTGTTATCATTAATGCATATATGTTAAACATCACAATATAATCCTTTTCAGACAAAGTTGCCATCGGAATCGGACTCCTTTAATGCCAGTCCTTTGTGGGATCAAAGCTTGACCTCATGTTGTCCCCGTCTTCATGGACAGGTCATCTCTTCTTCCTACTCTCTAGTGAATGGTTATTTATAACATTCTTTACTCTCAACTTGCAAGATGTTGAGCTGTATATATTCTATTCAGTACAAATTTTAAATTACATGAAGAAATTTCATAAGTGTTGTTATTCCTCACAAGTGGAAACATAAGATCGTCGAAAGAAAAATCATAATTCAAACAATATGTTCAAAAATAACTTCATCATATATGAAATGATGCTTCTTAATTTTAATCAGTTAATTATAGTTAAAATTATGATGACTCTACATAATTATGTTAGTAACGTTGTTCATCTTTTAAAATATAAATTGAAAGGCTTTTCTAAAGAAAGGATGTTTTATAAATTCCATAGAATAAAGAGAGGAGTAAGAACTCCCAAGTACAGTAAATAGTGATAAATTGTTATTTAAAAATAAATTAGATGTAGATTCTATACAGTATGAAACTCATATAAATTATATAGCCTAGTTTAAATTTTTTTAAAAAGTCAAAAAAATTAAAAAAATAAAATAAAATAACTTTTAAAAAATAAGACTTATAAATAGGTTAAAAAAATATTTTATAGTGTAATTTATTCTTTATATATGTATACATATAAAATTTAAGTAGTGTTAAATCATTTTCTATAACCCTAAAGGATATTCAACGCACGTGATCGAGAGTCACATTGTTTAGTGGGGCTACGTTCATGTCGGAAATGAGAACACATCTTACCATGGACCCCAATTGCAAGAGTACTTTGACCCTTGCTCCCCAAGAATATTTTAGGAAAAATTACAATTATAGATATTAAATGAAAAACATTTATATTAAAAAAATTTTAAAATTTAAAATCATTTTTAAAAATTTTAAAAATAAAAAGTCTTAGTTTGAAACCATGAATTGCAATTTTCATATAATTTATATTTTTAGCTCTTAAATTCTAAGGAATAATTTTAAAATTTAAAATCTTTTAATATAGATATTTTCAATTTAAAATCATTCACTGTCATTTTCATGTATTTTACCAATATGCTTACGAAACAATGTGGGTCAAGATGGTCAAAATCCATGACCGTTCAATAATGTGTCTCCTCTCTCTCTTGGAACTCGGCATCTTTTTCCATCTTCGTTTTGAATGGTTTATTATTCTTTCCGTGCAATCTTCCAAAAATTCTAATTCTTTATATGATATCGAATTTTATTATTTTTTATATCGAGATAATCAATTAATCATATATGTATTTATAATTGATCTCTACTCTTTTTTCTTATATATTCTTTACTTTTTAGATTACAGAATTTTTATATAATAAAAAAAACCTTGAATTTGATTTATAAATTATTGGCATTTATAAATTAAAAGGGAAAGAAAAACAATATGTAATCATTAATGTACAGAAGTATTTCCTAGCAAAATAGAAAATTTTAGAGATGATTAATGTTACCAGAGTCTTTGCCTGAATTAAACATCATTTTCTTTTTATATTTAATAACTAGGACATACTCTTGCATTTTGCAAAAAATTAAAAAAAAAATGTTATGTGAAATGGATTATTTTTTACCTATAAAAATTATTAGACTTGTAAAACACCTATAACATAAATAAAGACAAAAATGATCATAAATCATAGTTTATATGAAAATTTAATTTAATTTTGATAAACCAAGATAAAAATTGACCAAGCTCTCCAACAAAAGCGTGTATTTGTGGAATGAGAAATGTTGGAAAATAAACAAACAACGTATGGACAAGATGATGTGGAAGCTCGATCATAGATAAGTATACAATTTATATATTTTCTGAGGTCGACGTCCAATATTTTGAACGAAAAGATTATCATATTCCCCAAACCTACCGCATAACTAATTCGTACCCATACATGAATATGATAACGTATTTGGTGTATCTCCAAGAATAAAAAAAATATAGATAACACTGACAACTCTTCTAGATTTTGACTTTTCATACTTGAATTTTGCTCTTCCTCTTTGTTTTATAATATTATTATCAAAATATATAATTTAATAATCATTTGAATGTTAAAAGCAGCCATTGTTGTAGTTATCCCTAATTGAACATAGTCACAAAATTTAGTAAGAAAAGAAATCAACCTAATTTTTTTAACAGAACATTACGCCAAATGTTTGAACTAGAAACAAAAATCACACCATGATCCCATGTTTAAATATTATTACAATTTCTTATATTTTAAGATCAATTTGCAAGACCTTATTACTGTTAACGTGAGGACGATGTGTATGTGTGTGTTTATATATATATATATATATATATATATATTCTAGAAACAAAAATTGTCTTTGTCTAAAATGTCTTCTACTAATCTTTATCTAATTAAGGATTTTGAGTATTGTTATTTTTGGCAAATTTTGATTTTTCTTTTGGTAACTCATTATTTTTCTTTGAAAACTGTACATTTTCAAAAATACTCCTTTTGCTTGGAAATCCTCATTTTGAACTTCAATTTCGTTAACAGAAAATTTCAAAACTCTCGCCTTTCCCTTGGACTTCCCCATTCAAGCGTTTTCAAACTTTAATACTGTTTCTCATATTTCAAGATCAATTTACAAGATTTTATTACAAATATTAAATTTGGACATCAATATTGACTTGGCTTTCTATTAGAGTAACTTGAAATTTTAGTTCTCTAAAAATATATTATTTTGAATTAATTTTCCAAAGTTATAAATGGTTTCATTATAATTTTTTAAACAATATTTTATTTTCAATTGTTATGTAATTGATAATATGGTGTGAGATTTTTGAATCTCATATCAAAAGGGAAATATATTAATTAAAGGTACCTAAAAGGAAGCCCATTTTATATGTTAATTAAGGGGAATATGTTAATTAAAGCCCATTTTATATTTAGATACTTTTAATTAATATATTTTCTTTTTGACATGAGACTCAAATCTCTCTCTCCCTATATATATATATATATATATATATGGATTAAACTTGTGCTTAGTCTGCTTTTAAAAAAACCAAAATTGATATATTCTAATAGGCTTATTGTTTAAATTTTAAATTAAAATTAAAATGGCATGTTTGTTTATCTGAAAAGAGATGTCGCTTAAAAAATGACTATTCATATTAAATGATATATCTCTTTATATGAAAAGAAATAAATGTTAAATGTAATTATTTAGAGCATGTATATATATTCCTATTTTTCATAAAAGAAATACTCAAAATTTTTGAGTGTTTTCAAAGGTTTTATTATATCTTAAAAGATTGTTATTTGTAATTTTTTTTATATAAGCAATCAATTTTTTTAAAGTGTTTTTTCATGCCTCAAAGCTTATTTTTCCAGTTATCTTATCTTATATTATTAATAATTTTAAAAAGCGATTGATAGGATGGATGAAATTGATTAATGATTTGGTCAAAATTTTGTTGCGAATGAAAGCGTTTGTGGTTTACAATCCAAGGGCGATGGAGAGCAAAAAAGAGAAGCCAATTTGGAACAAAAATAGAAAGGTGAATTTGGGTGTACTCAAAGTTCTGATACCAAATAGATTGTATCGAATGCTATTGATAATATATAACTCCTATGGCCATGTTAATAATATCATGTAATTTGATCAACATAAATTGTAATTCAATATTACACGAAATAGCAAAAGCAAAATTAGGAATCTAACCTTCAACCATGCTATGTAAATATTTGATGCAGTGAAACCAATTAGTGACTAATTCCTTTTGTGGTCTGAAATCAAAGAAACACAAAATTGCAGAAGAAGAAAGAGTACAGAGCAAGATAAAGGATTTTTTTTTATAACTATATAAATTTCCGTGATTGACTATTAGCCTGACTCTTTTTATTAGGAATTTTTAAAAAATACTAATATAAAAACTAATTACTTTTCCATTAAAAAAAGTCAGTTCTGTAATGTGTAGATACTCATTAATCTACTAACCAAAATATTTAGTAATTTAAAATTTAAAAATCAAAGACCACCAATCAAAATAATTTAATTTAAAACTGAAATATTGTTTAATCAATGTTATTTGAAAATATTTCAACTATTAATATGAAATATCTCAAATAAATATTTACTTAAAATAATATCTTAACAAATATATTTAAATTAAATATTTCAATATTCTCCCACTTCTTCTGATTATGATTTGCTAGATAATATGTTTATGGGTAAATAAAAACACATTACAAGAATTATAACAATAAGTCTTTTAATTAAATTAGTATTACCTTTTATGCATTACTTATAACATATCTTTAACTTTATAAGATATATAGTTTCTTGAATAACCTTAAATGTTTATTCAGATTCTAACTTATATGTTTATTAGTCTTTACCAAAAAAATGCATACAAATATATATAAAGACAACAAACAAAAACTAAAAATTTTGTTATTTTATATACCTCAATTAGACCAAATCCATTTGAGTCACATGCATCTCTTTTGTTAAAGGATCAGTTAGCATTTCTTTTGTCCAAATGTATTATATGATTACTTGATCAATCTTAACCCATTTTCTCAAGGCTAAGTGCTTAATATCAATATGTTTACCTTAACTTTAATTCTTGTTATTCTTAGCCAAGAAAAGTACGGCTATGTTATCACAATGCACTCCTAAAGAATGAATCCACAATCTTACGTTCAGCAATAAAATGTCTCAATTACATAACCTGTGAACTTGCCTCAAAACATAAAACAAACTTAGCTTCTATAGTAAAAGTAGTCACCAAAGATTGATTAACACTTTTCCAAGAGATAGCTTTCTTAGCTAGCAAAAAAACATATCTTGATGTTGGCCTTTCTGAGTCAATTTATCCTGCCAAATCTAAATTTGAATAACTAACAACTTCCAAATTGTTAATTCTTCTATAAGTAAGTATATAACCTTTAGTATTCTAAAGGTACCTCATGACCTTCTTAGCAGTTTTTTAATGACCAATCTTTGGATTACTTTGGAACCTTCCCAACATGTCTACAGCGAAAACTGTATCAGACTTTGTGCAGACTTATGTATACATCAAGCTTTTTACTACTAAAGCATAGGAAACATTCTTTATCTCTTTTCTTTTCAACTTATTATTGGGACATTTTGTCCTCTTTTACTATAAGTGCTACACTAAGTGAATAATCTTTCATTCTAAATCATTCAAGAATTTTATTTATGTAAGTCTCTTGTGATAATCACCAAATACCTTGAGACTTATTTTTATGGATCCTTACGCCAATGCATGGAATACCTCACTTATATCTTTCATTTCAAAATTCTTAAACAAAAAAATATTTATTTCATGTAATAACCCTAAATCACACGAGGCAAGCAAAATGTTGTCTACATATAAGACCAAAAATATGAGCTTAATCCTATAGACCTTATGGTAAATACATTAATTTATAATACTTTCAACAAAACCAAAAGATATAATTATATCATAGAATTTAAAATACCATTATTGTGAGGCTTGCTTAAGACCACAAATTGAACTTTTCAGCTTACACATCCAGTGGTTAAAGTGAACTCCTCACACTGTTTCATATATTCTTTTTCCTCAAGTTCATTATTAAGGAAGGCGATCTTAATATCTGTCTAATATAATTCCAAATCAAAATGAGCTACTAATACAAAATTGATATTGAGGAAATCCTTCCTGGATAGAAGAGAGATAATTTCTTTATAATCAATTATTTTCTTTTGAGTAACATCCTTAGGAATCAATTTTGCCTTTTAACACTTAACATTGCCTTGTGAGTCTCTTTTCATCTTAAAGAACTATTTGCAGCCAATTGTTTTGGTTTCGCTAAGCAACTTTATAAGATTTCAAATATTATTGTTTGTTATGGATTTCATTTCATTAATCATGGCATCATACCACATTTTATAATTTTCACCATTCAACACTTGAGAAACTATTATGGGGTTATTCTCAACACTTATATCATAGTCAGATTTAATTATGTACACTAAGTAGTCATTAGATATTGTCATTTTTCTTTTCTTAGTTGATCTCCTTAATTCAACTTGTTGAGGTCATTTAATAAAAGTATCTTCTACTATTGGTTAAGGTACCTCTTCATTATTATGTGGTGCCTTATCATTAATAATGGAATAAATATGCTCCTCATTATTTGTATGATCAACTTGAATTCTTGGAACCTCATCATATTCCACATTCACTTTAATAAGATGGGTATCATGTAGAATCAATATTCCATTATAACTAATGGTAGTTTGTTAAATATACAACTTTTATTTCATCATAATTAAACATGTAGTTATGATTATTTATATGTAGGTTAAGATATATTATAGCCACACATGTATCTTGAAAAATTGTTATTTGTAGTTTTTTAGTATATAGGTAATTACTCTTTAAAGATAATGATCTTTTACATTTCAAAGCTTGTTTTTCCAATTATCTTATCTTATATTTCTCACATCAGTATTGTTCTTACAATAAGTTTGTTGACATATAATTTATATATCGAAATGAGTGATGTAATATAATGTGAAGTTGATATAATCAATAAGATTCTAATTATGCCAATGAAACATGCTATTCTATAAGGACTATTAAAGTGGTTTACTACTTTGTCATGACATATTTTTAGTATAAATTAGACATTTAATGACTATATTAGCTTTAAATTAGACCATGATTGTAATGACCCAAATTTTAGTAGTAATAATAATGATAATTGGCATAATAGAATTTATTAAAATAGTGTTTAATTATTCAAGGATATTTATGTGTTGAAATTAACTTAGTAGGCCATGACTTTAATTTCTTTTCTCAAAATAACTGAAATTTATTCACTTCAATCCGTAAGCAAAATGGATTGAAAGTCAAGGTAATCAATTCTCGAGTAAATTTTTTGCCAAAAAAATTTCAAGCAATTTTTTTTGTATGAGCGTGTGTAAATTTTAAAATTATATCTAAATATATAAAATTTATAATTCATCCACTTCAAAGATATTCAAAATAAGGTAACTTATAAAAAGTAAAAATTTCTAAAATTAGAGTTCAGCGTGAGTAGTATTGAACCTTTGTAGAGTTAAAAGATTAAAGTTCCTAAAGCAAAATTAATTAAAAAAATAGATTATAGATAGATATAGATAAATTAAAGATTATAGAAAAAAATCTTGTGATATAAAAAAATATTATTTAATTGTATGAAGTATTTTTTTATATATTAATATCAAAATTAGATGTAATATATATTACATATGAATTTTATTTATTAACTGTGTATTTATTTATTAAATTTTGATATAGATATTATATTTAAAAATTGTAGGTATCAATTAGAGTGTTAGATGAATTAGATTTAATTATTGAATGATAAAGTAAATTTATCTAATATCATATAATAAAAACTTTAATCATAACCATTTGTTAGACCATTTACATTCAAGAATACACAAAAAGCCTGTAGAAGCTTCATTTTGCTCATGCTTATAATTATGTTATTTTATATTATTAAATTCATATGGTTCTCTACATTTAATCTCAGTTTTACAATTTTTAAGAAAATTAAAAAGTTAAAAGTTAATCTTGATATGTATTTAACATTTCTTTTTAAACTATGATTAATTTCTTTTAATAATTTGTTTTTTGGATCAATGTTTATCTTCATTGCTTTTGGTTTAAATTTAATTGAAAAAAAATTGGATCAATGTCACATATCATTTATCTTTTTTATTTCACAATTTCCTTTTAAAATTCAATGAATGGTCTCATTAAAGTATAAAATATTGCATATCACTAACATAAGAAAAATATAATTTTTAAATTTATTTTTAGTAAGTAAAATGTTAAAATCACTAATTTATTCAAAGTTGGTTTAAACTTAATAATTTTAGTAGAATCATAACTTATATTTAACTTAAATAAGTTTAAACCAACATTATATAACTAATATAGTATTATATATATTTAGCTACTTTGCTCATACTTGTATGAAGGGGTTTATAGAAAAACAGAATAGTAAGACAAAGGAAAAGAATATGTCTTTTAGGTTTAGTGAGATAGAGCTACAAGAATATTATGTATGCAACTTTAATCTTGTTATGCTTGTTTATGTATGAATCTCCCTCCAATGAGGTTGTAAGGGTTTTTATTCATAAGTTCTATAGGTAGTAAGATGATAATGACAATTAGGTCAAGTTACTTAGTAGCGTCTTAGAAGTTGTCTAATCAAGTGGGTTATTATATTGGAGCTATCCTACTTAAAGTTATTTAAGCGACTTGCTATGTTAGTTCCTTATATAACACTTGATAAATGGTAGCTATTAAGTCTTATAAGCTCTTCAGAAATGAGTTGGACTAAATTAGGTTGATCCAATTACTTATGGCTAATTAGTCCCATATCAGAATCATAGTTAGACTTTACATAGCAAATTTATTGTGTTTTAAAGTTCTTTGTTAGAATGTGTTTCTTTGGTTTTTGTTAAATAAGGGAAACTTAAAAATAGTTTTCGAACAAATTAATGTGATTCTTTTATTCTTTTTCACAACAAAAAGTTTGAGATGAAATTATAGAAGGGATATTTTGGGACAAAAAATTTTGTCACTAAATTTGTCTTTAATCTTATTTTTTATAAAAAATAAAATAATCATTATGAGATGAAATTATAGATAAAAAATTTTGTTTTTGATTTTAGAATTTTGAGATAAAAAATTTCATCCTTAAATCCATCTTTCATCTTAGCTTTTTTTTTTTTAATAAAAAAAGACCATTTTGAGACAACATTAGAGATAAGAAATTTCATTTCTAATCTTAATTTTTTTTCCAAAAAAGAAAATCAGTCTAAGATGGAATTAGAGTCAAAAAAATCTCATCTCTAATTTCCTATTTTCTTGTAATGTTGGTTCTAAACCTAGTTAAACCTAGGTAAAAGGAGGTTTTAAATGGAGACAAATTGAAAATGATGAAGATAAATGAAATGGAGCCAACAAGAAAACTTAAAAAAAGAAAACTAACAACTTTGATAATTAGTTAGAAATAATGGTAAAATGTTAGAAATAAATTGGAAATAAAGGATATAAAGCAAGCAAGTAAAGCTATAAATAAAGGCTAAAATTAAAGAAGTATAAAATAAGATAAAAGTAAGTTATTAAATAATTTTTTGAATGGTTTAATTGTGTGTCTTCTATGGTCCTTTTTCCTTTTTCATAATGGTTTCCTCAATTGGTAACTAATCCCAATAATAAGCTATTCTTAATATTTTATACCTCAACTAACTTTACGGTTATTTTCTCAATTTGTAACCACTTTTTATAATATGCCATCATCTATATTTTATGTCTCCACTAACTTCATAGTCTCTTTTATGCTTAAACAAAACACTTTGAATGGGGAATGTTGAAATTGTGTTGAAATCGGTTAAGCTCATGTTCTCCTTCATTTCCTTTCAATGACTTAACTATCAAGTTCTTGGTTAATTTAATCAAGCTCTTGGTTAAGCAGTAAATACCCCTGGAAGTCAAACATAATCTCAGGTGAACCCTTGGCTAGATAGTTGCAATCATGGCTAGGTTATTATATAGGCAAATGCAATCACTATTGGGCTCGTGGTTAGATAGTTACAATTTCGGTTGGACTCTCAGTTAGGCAATCATAATTTTAATTGGGCTATCGACAAATTAACTAGTCACAACCTTAGTTAAATTATTAATTTTAGTGCTCACGATAATAATTATTCTTGTTTTATTTTTGCGTTATTTTTTCATTTTTTTGGGGTAACTTATTCTGTTTCTTTGAAAACTTTAAATTTTTAAAAAATACTACTTTTGCTTGGAAATCCTGATTCTGAACTTAAATTTCTTTGAAACAAAATTTTCAAAATTGTCACCTTTTCCCTTGTACTTCCACGTTCAATCGTTTCCAGATCTAACAAGTTTATTCAATTTTCTTTAATTGATATTTCCCTTTTACTATCGACATACCTTTAGCTTCGAATATTTATGCTGACCATCTGTGCTAAGCTCAACGACAACAAAACTTAAGGGGAAAATTTTGACATAAAAAACGTTACCTAAATTGAAGGGCAATGGATTCCTTGTCTAGCTTTACTTACACTACAATACATAATTTGTATTACTTAATGTTTTAAAAATCGGACCAGTCATTAAACCGATCTACGCATTGGTTCACAGTTCAGTAGTTCAACTATAGTTGAACCGTGGTCCAACTGATGGTAATTTTATAAATAAAAAAATCTTATATAATAAATAATATCATATAATATTCAAGAGATATAACACTAAAATCCAAACAAACCAAACATTTAAATCCAAACAAGTTAATATTCAATATAACATCCATAATTATAAAACAAAGTAATCAATTGATAAGCAATCATTCTTAGTCATAACATTCATTCATTGATATCAAATTCATCATGTGTCAATGTATTAGCATCCATACTAGGACCACTATCATCATCGAGTCTAACTTCTAAATCAGTAAATGATTCCATAATTGGTTCATTTGCAATGTCCACTTCTTCATTTCCAATTATCGGGATTCCATTTTCTTCATAAATAAAATTTTCATTCTCCATCTCTTCTATACTAAACTCAAGAGGTGCTTCTTCTTCAACAATCCAAAATTCAATTTTATCAATGGATTAATAATCAACAGGATGATAACTTCTCTTCTTATTTTACAACCTAATATAAAGCATTAAAATATCAAATAGAGATTCAATAATGCAAAAATGAATAAATAAAAATTATATTTTAAGTATATTTACATACCTATTCCTCAATCGTAGGTTATAAGTGACAAATACATGATCACTTAATCTTTGATGTTTTAGTTTATTTCTCCTTTTTGTATGAATGCGCTCAAATAAACTCCAATTTTGCTCACATCCTGAAGAAGAAGTTGTTTGGCTAAGAAGACGTATTGTCATCTTTTGTAAAATTGGAGTACTAGCCCTAAACAAGTGCCACCAATTATCTACATAAAGATTAAAGTACATTATATGATTAACCATAGGTAAAGTATTAAAAATTTTAAAAAATATAATAACAACTATTCAAGTATAAATTGGTGGTTACCAGGCTGTATTGTTTTTGACACATTGAAAGCATAAGATCGACTAAAAGATCCTTAGCGAGTACGATAAATCTGCATCTCTTGAACTGCTTAATTTATGTTAGAACAATATTTTTATATCTCAAATAAATCAAGCATTGATTGCATAATGCAGTTCTTTGTACAAATTTTTTCACTTTCATCAAAAAAGAAAGCAGGGTTCAGATAGTAAGCTGTTGTATGAAGATTACGCTTCAAGCGCTTATCCCATCGAGCCTTAATAATATCTATGTAAGGCTTGTACAAGTTCTTTCTATTTTTAAATAGTTCCTTTATTCTATTCTTTGCCCTTCGCATGCCTTCATAAAACATAGCCTAAAGAAGATTTTTCATCCGCATCTACAATTCTTAGCAATCGAATAAGGGGAGCCACAACCTTTATGATGATTAAACAATTATTCCAAAACTTACTATCTAGTATGATAGCACTAACAATTTTTTCTACTATAGTCTTTGCTAACTTATAATTGTTGAAGTGCTTATCCACATCCAAAGCTTGCAAATCGTGCTATGATCATAAATATTTTTCAATGTAATAAAAGTAGTAGCAAATCGAGTTGCTCCTGGACGTATAATTTCTCTCCAACCTTCCCTTCTCTTTAGCCAAGATAAAATATACATATCATTGTACACAAAGATTGTTATCTTTGCAGCTTTTGATGCAAGGTCTGTCACAATAGGCATATTAGCAATATCCTTCAAAAGGAGATTCAAACAGTGAGTAGCACATGGTGACCAAAAGATGTACTCATACTTTTTATGTATTAACTTGCTCGCTGTTACATAATTAGCTGTATTATCAGTCACCACATGAACAACATTATCAGGCTTAACCCATTCAATGACTTCATAAAACATTTGAAACAATGTTTTAGCATCTTTCACCACATCTAAGGCATCAATAGATTTCACAAAAATTATACCTTGCAGAAAATAAACTAAAAAATTTATCAAGGTTCTTTGCCTTTGATCTATTTAACCATCAGCCATGATTGTACATCCAATATCTTTCCAACAAGCCCGATGACTTTCAACAAGTAGCTAACACTCTTTCTTACAATCTCCCAACAAATTAACTCTTAATTCATAATAAGATAGGACTTTAAACCCAGGCCCTATTGCCATTATTACATCCACAACAAGTTGACAGTATGAAGATTGAATTGCATTAAATAGAATGCAGGCATCATAAAATCATTTAGCTATTACTATCTTAGCTTTGTGCATTGCTTCTTTACTGGATAGTACACTTTTCAAACTTGGTTGGGAACCATGAGTTGTTCTTGGAGTAAAATAATTTCCCATAATTGCATTACTTTTTCTTTTGCCTGATGCAAGTGGTTGCTTCTTAAGTGGTTGAACCTCTTGAGCTTCTTCTTCTTCACATTCAATTTCATTACCATATGCTTCATTGACCTCCTCATTCTTGTTCTTTTATTGTACTTGCTTTAATAACTCTTGCATTCTATGACGAACATTGTGAGGAACTTTTCTACAAGAGCTTATTTGACCTGGAACTCCAACAAGATGCTGCTTCATCCTATTTATGCCTCCCCCTTTATATATTGAAAAACAATGCAGGCAAGTGTACACAACAATTTTTTCCTCTTTCTTAAAAGAAAAATGCTCCCAGGTTGGATCAGTCTTCCTACGATTTGATGCAAAAGATGCTGTTATAGATTGTTTATCTGATGATGGTGCATCGCTACTACCAACATTATTATTAGTGTCAAGAGTGGAACCATCTAGAGCATCCATACTTTTTAACATGTAGCACAAAAGAACACACATTATTCCAAAACCATAATATTGAAATCATATACAAAGAGTTGATTGCAACAATAGTATAACAAGTAACTATTGAAGGACTCAGATGGTGGGTATGGGGGACCATGAGACTGTTTCATATAATAAAATGTGAAAGCAAAAGGGAGAAAGAGGTTTTGAATTCAAGGGCCATGATCATGAGAAATAGTAGGGTTTCTTTGTGCATTTATTCGCTTCCCCTATTTGCATTTTAATGATGTCCAATTACAAGGGGACCATATTCCACTCTATTCATACCCATCATCTCCAGTTGTTGATTCAAAGAAGAGGTCTCCATTGTGGGGAGGAGTTTATCTACGTCATCTCAATAGCTTGTGCAAACCCATTTATCCACGGTTGAATCACTCTTCTCCATTCTAGATCTGTCCTAACTCATTGCATAGTTGATAAGAGGAATGAGTTGCTCACCTTCCTCCTCTAGCTATGGACCAAGTGTCATAGGTTCAAAAGAGGTCTACTCATAACAAATTAATAGCATAAGTGGAGGGAGATGGGATGAACCAAAGGTTATGTGAGTGTTGTGTTCATTCACGAGGGCATTACAAACATTTTACTTTCTTAGTTGCATAATGTCCTAACCTTCTTGCATAGATTAACGAAAAAAGCCATGGAAGCTTAGGTTTCCTTTTCCTAAAGCTTTTTTTCTACCAAATGTGTCAAGCATATTAAATCTATTTCTTTTTTCCTTTTTGCATATTACCAAACAGGACATAATTTGTATAAATTAATTTAAACAATTTAAATTTATTTTTTATTTAAAAAAATTTAATGAGAATATAATACAAAATAAAAAAATCTTCTAATTATAAGTTTTATAAAAAAAATTTAAACTTAAAAATTAAAAAAATGATTTGAATTATCCAAATCTTAATTTAGACAATTTAAATTTTATGGTACAAATAATGGAGAGAGGGCTATAGGAGAGGTTCCGAATTGGTACATCACATGGTTGCTTGGTCAAAAATTTTTAATTAATTATTTTAAGATTATGAAACAAGACACAAATTCAATCAATTTAATGTAACAAAACTCAAAACTTGAACCTTCAAAGAAATAGTTTTAAAAGTAATCTAATTTAGGTAATATTCATACAATTTGTCATTTTCTAGTCTAAATGCCAAACTATCTTAGGTATCCTTTCACATTATCCTACTATATTCAAGATTTATTCCTAATATATTTCTTAGAAAAATTAAACTTAATTAGATTAGGTGTTAACATAGATTTGAGTTCTGTGAAAATAAAATCTAAACTAGACTAGTCAATTATACTTCTAAAATTGTCTACAAATAAAATTTGATCTTGGGTTAAAGTCCCATAACATTTTTTTTACCATAATACCAAAACATGTGTGTATTGATTTATTAGACATCATTTATTCTTATATACTAAACTAATTTCTTTAACAAAGAAAAAAAAACTTGCATTCCACAATAATTTTTTGTATGGTAGAATGCATTCTACAATTTTAAAGCATTTGTTTTAATATCTATTTTAGGTAGGGGCTCTCGACATTTAGGTTTTATTTTTAGTCAATTCAAGTTTGGCCTTGTTTAATTTAGACTTAGATTTCATATCCAAGTCAAATGGTCATGACTGGACCTAAAATATATTTCAATTTTATATTTAGATGTTACTTTTAATTAATATATAATTTTTTTTATTTTTGTAATAATTTAAAAAGATAAAGTATTGCATTCTAAAATTTAAGTATTAAAATTGTGATTAGGTTATATTTGAGGGATATATGTAATTTTCCAAATATAAGTATATCTTATCTTATCCTTTCAATCATAAGAATTAAAAAGGCTAGCTACTCCATAGAAAAGAAAATGCAAGAGGAATAGAGATTAAGTAAGAGGAATTGTAACACCATCATTTCTAGCTCATGCCCATCATGCCTTACATGCTCATATATATCTAGGAAGACTAAAGTGAGATTTCCCTTCCTTAGATGCTTACACTTTATTTACATTGTGGCATGGTTAAAATGCATTTTAGTGTCACATGGACCGAGTGAGCTCATTTTATTTATCCTCATGTTTAATTGTACCATTACAACTCATTTTAATCCCAAAAACATGTTTTAAACCCATGGAAACCAAAAAGTGGTATGAAACATGCATGTTCATTTTCGGCCTTGCTTGACCTCATTTCTGGGCAAAGTTTGGAAATTCATAACTAAATACAAAAAAATTGAAAACATGCTCTCTTGGTCACTTTGAAAATCTTATACTATCTACTTTATAGGAAAAATATATACAAATCATAAAATCCTACACACAATACGTTTGACATGCGAAATCATCTGCAAGTCGGAGGGGTTCCTAGTGCTGTCACAGTTTACTGATATGGATTTCAAAAATGTCTAACTAATTCCAAAAAAATCCAATGCTTGCAAACGATATCATTATGAAAATATGTGGATGTTAACTAGAGAGGAAAAATATCTCCAGATCAGTTCATCAAGCCAAACTCCCAGAAATTGATGGAATAGTACCTCGGGTCTGGTAAGATGACTGATGTTGGGCAGGAACTTCGAAAATGCATATTTCCTCTCTAAACCTCCCAAATGAGGTGTTTCTAGTTGCTACAAGTCATTGTGACTGTCTAATTTCTGCCTATAAAATTTCATAGTCATTGGACTACATTTGCCCCTCGGATGACACAATTTCCCAACTGACCAAATGAACAGTGTTTCTAAAAATCTGAATTTCTGATACCAACTTTGAAAAATCATAGAAAATTATATAGACCTCCAAATGACTTAATCTTTAGCTTCTCAAAAAGCTCTAGACAAGATCTAGTCACATGCCAAATTTCAAGGCAAGGAGAGATCATTTAGTCAGATTTTGACATAAGGGGGTAAAACGCCACTTTCTTGTGTTAAAAGGGGGTTCCAAGGACTTGAATTAGCTTCTCCTACTTCTAGGGCCCTATGAACACGTGGGATAGCATCAATATAGGCTATCAAACATGACTCAAGTGTCTAATAACCCAGATTTGCAAAACTCACTCTTCCACACCAACACATACACCCATGGGAGAATGCTAGATCTTACCATTCATTGCAAAACTTGCTACATCATGCACCATGAATTCAATTTTCATATATATATACATTGAATATATTCATTTACAAGTATTCATAAGTGCTACATCATATATATCATATCATTAGATTACATCTCTTGACTTAACTACAAAATAAATACAAAAGGCTCTTTTACAATTCTTCATTAAACTCTCTAGCTTCAAGCTTGGTGGCTCCTATCTCTTGCCTCACTTGGTCCACCTATCATGTTGGGATGGTGGAGAGGAGGAGTGAGATTCAAGAATCTCAATAGCTTATCTCTCATTCAATCACATACAAAGCATGCAAACAAGTCTCACAATGTATGCATGGGCATATTAGCATGTGAAAACATAAGAAAATCATTTTCAACATTTGAGTAAGCCATACATAACATATAAGAGCTTGCCAAGTACATGGGTTAGCCTCACCCACTCACTTGTAGATTTTGGACTTGCCTCACCCATTCTTTAAAAAGTTCTTAGACTCAACCCTTACTCTTGAGAGTCAACCTCACTTTTGGGAAACTCTTTGCTTTGTCTCAACCAACTTTAGGGTTCTTGACTCATCCTCACCATGGTTAAAGGGTTGTTGGCTTTTCCATACTCAAGCAAACCTAAGAAAATCACATAAAACATCATTGAATACATGAGGCATCATCATGCTAATATACTTTTCATGGTTTAAAAATATACATACACACATGTAAGACAATGTAAACACACATCTATGCATGAGAGAAGGTGTAGAGAGCTACCTTATTGGCTATTCACAATTTTTCCTTTCAATTTGTCTCCTCCTTTGTGGGTTTCACAATCACCTCTAGATGGGAGTGCTTCTCTTGAGCCTAACCACACAAGAAGCATGGAATTATTCTCTTAACACTTTATTCATAAAGCTAGGGATTTCTTTCTAGCAATTCTATTAAGCATATAAAGCTAGGGGTTCTTTCTCTCACTAGAATCCTACTAACTCTCCTTCCTCTCTCAACTCTCAAACTCTTAAGAAGGGAAAGCAAGGAAGAGAGGGCTACATGACTTCTAACCTCCCTCAAGAGTGGTTTTCCACTCTCCCTCTTCTGAACCAAGCTCAAAATCTAACTACTTAAATAATTAAAAGCATAGGAAGAGATGACAAGGAGAGAAGAACAATATTCTAAGAAGAGAAACCATGTAAATCTTACCTTTCTCTTGTTCTTCCTTCCTCCTCTAGGTTTCTCTCTCTCTCCTCCGCCCTTTTCTCTGTCTTAGAGGGAGCTTAAGTCGGTTGGAAGAAGAAAAGAGGGGTTGGGATGTTTTAATAAGTCAAATTCTCTTTTTTCACGCTTTTCCGGACTAACCCTCGCTATAACGAGCCATAACCCTCGCTACAGCGAGCTCGTATCAGTCTCAGACCCCTGCCTTCGCTACAGCGCGCGCTACAGTGAGCAACGCCCTGGTTTTCTATATGAGATGCCCACACTCGCTATAGCTAAAAGTATTTTCGCTATAGCGAGAAGACACTCTCATTATAGTTAGACCATTTCTCGCTATAGCGAACAGATACATTCACTATAGTTAGGCTGTAGCTAGCAGACTTAGAAAATTTTCAACTCTTCAAAAATTTTCAGCTTTTCTCTCCTTTTTTTTCTTTTTCCTTTCTTTTCTTCTTCTCTCTTTTTTTTTTTCTGATTGTTACAGGAATTATATAATTGTGCCAATAACCAAAATGGACCAATTTAAGGATTGCATTATGTATAGTAGAAAAGAGAGTAATAGAAAAGTAAAAAAATATATAGAGTTCACTCTATATTTTTATCATAATTTGGATCTTCTCAATTTCTCTTTAAATTGATATAATCAGTTTTAGAGAGAGATAAACACGAAATATGTTAGGCTTACATGAGTAATAAGTCTCACACATTCTATATGTATATTTATTCAAAATTAACACTTTTTTTTTTGTTACAAAGAGAGTGGGATGATCCACGAGTGGGGGTTAATTTTAAAAAGAAATTGAGAGTATCTATTTTCCTTTCTACTGGCCTTTTTTTCATTTTCTTTTCTTTTTCCTAAATTAATTGTGTTAATTTATTCCCCAAAATGAAAATATCTTAACTGATGCTCATAATTGTAGAGGAAAAGATAAAAACACACACGGACTGTCTATAGTAATAAAAATTATTGCACACTATGCAATAAACCTTAAAAAGCTCTTTTTTTAAGACTAAAAAATAGTATAAGGTATCTAAAAATTATAATTGAGATAACAAAAATTTTTAATTGTGTTATATAATTAAAATTTTTAAAATGTAATTTTTTTCATAATTAAAACTTTTGTCCTCTTAATTATAATTTTTAGATACCTTAATTAAATTTTCTAGTACCTAGAAAAAAGTCTTTTAAGATTTACTGCACAATGTGAGTAATTTTTATTACTATAAATAGTTTATAGTCAATAAAAATTGTTAAACAATATGAATTCTTCTTGATAAATATTATCATACAAGGTGAGATATTTGCTTGGGGGAAATTTTGCCCAAAAAAAAAAAAAGAAATTGTGTATTTTAACATTTTTTACTAGAAAAGGTGCATGACAACTTTATACTAGATTCAAATACAAAAATACAATAATCACCTTAAAAGATTTAAGGATGTTATTAATGAATTTTTCACTTCTTACATAATTTTCTTTTTGGGCCATTGAAATATACTTCATTGAAGCAAAAATAGAAACAATACAAGATAGAAAAAAAAAGAAAAGAAATGCCTACAGGCAAATTGAAAAGCAAACAAAGGTACAACAGTAGCCAATACCCTCCTTAGTATAATTAACATCTACACTAAAGACTATAACTGGAGGGGATGAGGGATTTGAAACCCAACCAAAAGGCAACATCCCTTTACAAAACTTTTTGGCAAGCTAATCAACTACTAAATTGATTGATCTAGGAGCCCAACTAAATAAACAAAATCAAAAGATTTGCTATAATTAATTATATCATCTACTATTGAACTACTCTTCCATTCAAGGCAAGCTTGAATTTGTTTCACATAATTAGTAAGAGGGAGGCAATCATATTCAAATACCATATTATTTAATAACTAACTACCATTTAAATGCTCCTTCTAAGAGCTAAGGCTTCACATATAAAAGGTGAAGTGGCCAAACACGGAGTATTACAAATCTCAATTACTTTTAATTTGTAATTCCTCAGAATAATTTCTATCCCAACCTTCTTTTTTACATCATTAAACATACCATCAGAGTTAACCTTAAATTGGCTTACCTTTAGAACCACCTATTTAGATATTACATAGAAAACACTACCTTTTATACTAAAATTAGAAACTACAGTATTAGC
The DNA here is from genome assembly GCA_026724425.1 of Erythrophleum ivorense. Taxonomy (NCBI): domain Eukaryota; kingdom Viridiplantae; phylum Streptophyta; class Magnoliopsida; order Fabales; family Fabaceae; genus Erythrophleum; species Erythrophleum ivorense. The sequence continues at coordinate 46,035,652 of JAIUCV010000005.1, forward strand.
TTTAACTGACCTTCCATTTACTATCCAAAATTCAAGTAGCATTCTTAACCCTACTTATGGTTACAATAAGATGAAGGATACTATTCTCATAAATCCATGAGCATCTTGACTTCCAGATTTGTCAACATGTCATAACCACTCTTGCTAGCTCATCAAGTCTTGATTCTATGAAAACCCAGTTTAATTGATTTCCTATTTCAAAGATATTGCTATTTGATAGTTTAAATGTTAGTTGGTTTGGCAACCATACTAACTTGAACTAATCACAAACTAGAAATAGATGTTTTAAAGTTTCAAAGTGTTCACCACGTTGAGGATATCATGAAGAACTACAACATTTTGTCTTTCAAATATTTTCTTTAGATGGTAAAGCACCAAAAATAATTTTCTAGAGGAATAATTTGACTTTTGTTGGTGTTTTCAGCTTCTAAATGGATTTCTAAAATGTTTTAAGTGTTTCAAAAGAGCAATTAGGATCTTTCTTCTCACCCATTTTTGACAAAAGCTTTGCCACAAGGTATCCTTTCTTTACCGTATATGCTCCACCCTTACCCCAGTCCAAACAAGCTTATAATAATATTATAATTAGATATAGGAATATTTTTAATTGCCTTCACTTTGATTCAGATAGCCACCCTTTTAATAACAATAAGTCCTTTTATTATCTTTGATAACTTTTACTCCTAGGGAGTCTTCAAAGCACTCAAAGCCAGTTTAAGACTCAATTCTAAGATTTGGTAATTATGGAGCCCATGGATCTTTCCATATCTTAATCTTTAAACTGTTCCCCACTTTACAACATATATATTCTTTAAGAAGCTTTCTTCCCTCTAAAGTAGTACTTCATGCCTAAGAAGCCTTTGACCATTTATTAGCTTCAAGAAAAATAGATTTTGGTAAATAGGTCTCTTTAAGAATTTTAATCGTCAATTCATTAGGTGAATTAAGGATTCTCCACCCTTGTTTGGCCAACAATGCAAGATTAAAGCTATTGAATTCTTTAAAACCTAGCTACCTTCTACTTTAGGCTTTATAAGTTTCGTCTAGGAGCCTAATGGATACATCTTTCTTCTTCTTTTTGACCCTACCAAAAGTTTTCTATGATACTGTTCAGCTTTCGATTAGACTTTTTAGGGAAGTAGAAGCACGACATAGGGAAGGTAGGAATTACAAGAGTTATTGCTTTGATTAGAATTTCTCTACCTACTTGTGAAAACATATTTTATTTCTAAATTTACACCTTATTTTTTATTTGGTCCTTAACAAAAGCTAAGGTGTTAACATTAGATCTCTCCAAAGGACCAAGAGACCAAGGTATTTTTCTGGAGAGTCTACCATAGAGATTTGTAATATTTGACGTAAATCATCTTTTACATCATACAGTGTGTTTTTGTAAAAGAATACACATGATTTCTCTAAGTTAACTTACTAACTCAAGGTAAAGCAATAATCTTCTGATATATTCTTCATCACAAGGCAGTTATCCTTAATAAGTTTTAGGAAAAATAGTGAATCATTTGCAAATAGATAACATGTCAGAGTTGGGCAGCTCCTTGCTAACTTAATACCTTTTAAAGCCCTATAAGCAATAACTTTATTTATCATTGATTATAATATGTCAGTTATAATAATAAAGAGATACTGGGAGAAAGGGTCCCCTTTCCTCAAGCCCTCTTTGAGGAGATATGTTTGTGATTTTCTTTTTTAGCATAAGGTTGAACTTCATAGACTTTACACATAACAATATTCTTTCAACTTATCTTCTATGAAATGCTTTATGAACAATTAAAATATTGCCTTGGATGAGCTTGCTAAGGACAAAATCCTGTTGGCTCTCTTACATCACTTTAGGGAGAAAAACCTTCATCTTATTGGCAATTACTTTAGAGAAGATTTTATATGAAAAATTACATAAGCTCATTAGTGGCCAACATGTTCAGGAACTTTTATTTTTGGGATCATCATCAAATTTGTAGAGTTTAGTTCCTTTATAGAAAGTCTACTTGCAAAAAAATCTTTCACCATATTGCAAATTTGACCCCCTCCAATACTCTAAGCATGATGATAAAAAAACTCCAAAATACCCATTTGGTCTAGGTGCTTTTAGACTACCTAATTCAAAAATTTCTCTTTTTGCTTCTTTAAAGGAAAGAGGAAGCACTAAGGATTCATTATCAAACTCACATATTACTGCATCAATAAACCCTAATACCTTGGAGAAATCTCTTTGCTCAACAAAAGAGCAGAGTTGTTTGTAGAAGAAGGTGAAATTATAAGTTATCTTACCTTGTCCTTTGTCTAAGATTCATCTACATCCTTGAGTTTAAGGATTTTATTTTTCTACCCTCTAACAATTGTAGTCATATGGAAGAACTTCGAGTTCTTGTTCCCCCATTTGAACCATTGAAATTTGCAATGTTTATAAAATTGGAGCGGCTATTGAATTGATGAAGGTACTGGTTCACTATTTATTGGCCTGATCGTAGTTGAACCGTGGTTAAACTAGTGATAATTAAATATATTTTTTTAAATTTTATATATTAAAATTCTAATATAACAAATAAGTATTGATGAATTTTAAATATTTAACTATTAATTATATATTTTTTAAGATTCTACTTGTAATTAAAGAATAAAAAATAAAATGTTTAGAAATAATAAATTTGAAAAAGTCATTTATCAAATAAAAATTTTAACCAAATTATATATATATATATAGTTTTTATTATATTATCTTATTAGATGTTTATATATATTTGTTTGTATTATGGTGATAAAGAAGCATTGTGGCACACGTGGAAAAGACAAAGACTCTTCTCCACCTTGGCATGTGTTCGAATCTTTGCAAGACCAATTTTACTACTTCATTATGAATTAGCTTGGTTCAATGTGGTTTTTGACCAAGTTTATCTGATTCATTAGCCTACCAGTTCTTGCCATTTTAGGACTGGACATTAGGTTGATTTTCTATCCAATCGGTTGAATTAGTCGGTTTGGTTCAGTTTTTATTACTATGATATTTTGGACCTTTGAATCCAGTACTTTTTTTTTTCCGAATCCAGAAATTTTGAATTTTCATTGTAATTTCAGCTGTTGCACATGCTTTTTCTTCATCTTATTCACCCTTGTAATGGGATTAAAAATGCTCTAGCAATTTGGTAATTTCAACTTTCTTGTTAGGAAACTCCTTTTTGCTCAATTTTATCAATATTTTTTTCACTCTGCCCAAGTGCTCAATAAAGCTTTTTATACAATCTAAATTTACATTATCACTACTGTTCCAGTTTTGAGAAATAATTGATAACAAATTCGAATAGTCTAGCTACATCATCTTAAATTTAAATGACCTTGGCATCTTAATATCATGGAAATTGAACACCATTACAATTAGTGAATGGTTTAATCCCATCGGCTTTAGAACAAGGGATTGAACTTTTTCAAAAGATTCCCCCCAAATTACATTGCATACAATTTTATCCAACCTCTCCTTAGTATGAACCTCACCCCATCAATTATTAGACCAAGTAAACTTAGGTCCCTTAAATTCAAGATCAATGAGGCCACCCTCTTGCATAAAATAGTGAACATCTACAAAGTTATTCATCCTCTTGACTTTTCCACCTTGTTTGTTAGCCCTACAGAGAAGATCATTGAAATCATCTACACACACCCATGGAGTATCCAAAACAAGATTGAGCATTTTCAATTCATTCCGCCACACCTGCTTATGTTATTTCTTTGCTTTTAGTTTTTCTTCAATCTAAGAATTTGAGGATGTCATCCTTGAATTTTTCTCTTCTTATGTAATTTCTATACATTTTATTTTTTTCTTCAATCAAAGAAACACTAGCAGATTTAAGAAAAAAGGCAGAGACTTACATTAGAGCAAGCAACATCAAATTTCTTTTTTTTTTTTTCTCATCATTTTCTGTTCTCTTATACACCATCAAAATTTTGGCGCCAAATTTCATTGAAGCCCAGCTTCTCATGCCCTGAGAAGTGAGAAGAGGAGTCCAACCGTTGAGTACAAATTGAAACGGTGCGTTGAGAGAAATTTTAGTTGCTGATGTGGCACAACTTAAACGGTAGATAGAAAGTGGATTGATCTAACGGCAATGGGTGAGATGAGGAAATCTACAGACCCGGCCCAATATTTGCTTTTGGCACGTAGCGGACAGCCTCGCGAGTCGCTCGCACTCGCTTCTGTTCCCCTACATGGCTTCTGGTCGGAATCTAAAAGGGAGGGAAATCAAACGCCCAAAAACCCTAAAACCCCGGCAAGGTGTCGCGGGCTTCCCATTCTTGCATGAACAATATATCTTTGAGCCATTTCATTGTTGTATTTTTTGGTGATCAGCGTGCTTGTGAAAAGTAGCTTCTCCTCTTTGGGCATAGAAGGCGGGAAGGGAGAACCCCGCAGGGTGCTTCTATGGCGAGGCTGCTTCGGAACACTTCCCTTCTAAAACGCTCTCTATTCGACCCTACGATTGCTACGGTGATACATATATATATATATATATTTGAATAATCACGACCAAGAATTTCTGATTATGTTATGGTGACCTTTTTTTTTTTTTTTTCTTTTTCAATGCTTTGTTTCCCAGGCTATGTTACACTTTCCCCACCTTCCCCCAATCCCTCATTTCTTCTTATCATACATTCTTACTTGATTGCACCTTTTAAGTTCACTTGTTTTTATTTTTATTTTTGTTTATGTTTAATCTGTCCGTGACTTGCAAACAAAATGAAGGGATGAAACATAAGCGTTTCCTGGTTAGCCTTTCTTAGGAAAGTCAATGTCTTCTGAAGATTATCTGTCCCTTAAAAAAATAAAAATAAAAACACAATGGCGAATGATTGAGTTTGTTCATATAGAACTAGTATTAGCTCACCCTCTTTCGGCATCTTCTTCCATGTTTGTTTTTTAGATTGATACCTGATTTTTAATTTACTTACCTATTGTTGCTTTTATTTCCAGGGCTTTAAACAAGGAATATTGGGCGCATCTCAAATTGTCAGCTTTTCATCCAGAGGTTTATTTTTTAGAGAAAAGCTTTTTCTGTTTTCTGTTTCCCTCTATCTCAAGTTAATTACCAAAAAAGAAAAAATAGGCATTAAGTTCTGATGCAAGATTAGATACATCATGAAGATACAAGGAGATTGCCATGTGTCTTTGAAATTCCTAATTTATCAGTTGTCATCTTACATAAAGTTTTTAAAATAAGTATCCCAGTGAAGCACAAGGTGCTATCAGCAAGTCCTTAATTTTTTTTACTTCATAGGGTTGATGGCAGGTTCAACCCTTACATTGGCACGGGAAGTTTACTAGTCAGGCTTAATTTCGTTTAATGGTGTATATAAACTTATTGTAAATTTGAGAGATTCTGTTGAATCTTGGAAGCACATTATATGCTTATGCTTCTTTACCTAGACATTGGATAAATTGGATTAGGGAGTTAAATAGGGATATATGTTTCCTAGGGTATGGATTATTACTCCATAATTTGGACGTTGGATTTTATGTACTGTAAGAATTTTGAAATTCACCTTCATTCATTTCTTGTGTTGACTTTGGATATTTGTTCCTGCTGATGTTGTGAACCAAGCAGTAACAAAAATTAGATCTGTTTGCTACATGAATTTTGTGTACTTGAATCATATTATGCACAAATACTGATTTAAGAGTCTCTGGTTTTTTTTCGTGCTACAATTATCACTTTTTTTCCTTTTGGTTTATCCTAGTCTTTGCACTGATAATTTTAAGTTTGATGGTTATTTTTATTTTTATCTACCTGAAGGTAGAAGGGGATCTAAATCAGATGGAGGTGACTCAAGTGATGAGAACATGTCTAAGAAAGAGTTGGCCCTACAACAAGCTCTGGATCAGATCACTTCTGCTTTTGGAAAGGGATCTATTATGTGGCTTGGTCGCTCTGTTGCACCAAGACAAGTCCCCGTGGTTTCAACTGGGTCTTTTGCTCTGGATATAGCACTAGGAGTTGGTGGACTTCCAAAGGTATTCTTAGCTCCATGTATAAAGAAGTTCCTTGCTCTTTTATTGCACATGAATAGAATTTGAAATGTTAACTTTTTATTTAAAAATATAATTAGTTGCCAATTACAAAAGTTTTATTTATTGATTTATTTAATTTTATTGTTTTCAATTTATTGGTTTTCTTTCTTCATTGCTTTTGCCTATTTCCTTACAGCAAGTATAAGGCAAGTACTGTTTTACCATTTTTATCTGACATGTGGAATAAATTCGTTGTCCAAGTTAGTTTTATATGGGCACTTTCTCTAGTGAATCTTCATGATTGATTGTTTAGGGTTGACATTTCACTTTGAAAAATAGTGTTTTTAGGTAATGACACATTGCACGCATTTTGGATGTCACAGGAATAATTTGGGTTATACAATACATATATGTATACGGAAGAGGGAGGAGAGAATCAACCTTATGTTTTACTGTGCAGTAGTAATACACTGATGTTGCATGTATGTAGGGACGTGTTGTAGAGATATATGGTCCAGAGGCTTCTGGGAAAACAACTCTTGGTTTGCATGTGATTGCAGAAGCACAGAAGCAAGGAGGTTATCTTTCTATGCTACTTCTTCAGTCATAATCATGTTTATCGCCTTCTGATTGTCTTAGCTTTTAACTGCTACAGATATGATCATTGTACTGCTACTATTGATTATGATGGTAGTAACAATTTCTTTAGTCTCTTTTTCCCCTACATTTTACACGTGCCTTGTTATTTACTTTGGATTGATGTAACTATTTTTATATGACTTTTTAATGAAGATCTAAATAAATTTTAATAATTACCCGCATGGGTAATTATTTGAAAGTGGCAAACTGTTGGTGTAATCCTTATAAGGTTTCTCATTTTATCTTTTCCTGCTTCAATGCTGTGCCAACATTTTGCAGGTTCTAGCAATTTTCTAACCCTGTGAACAGGGGGTTATGTTTTGTCCCCCTTTTCTCTGATTCCTTCTATAGAGAAGGGAGAGGTATACTGTTATTGGTTACTCTTTATAATGTAAACTTTACATGATTAGGTCCTTTGTGGTTATGTTAATCTATTAGGTTTACATTCCCATTAAAATAACAGTAAAGAGAAGGGGGCTTGTAATTTTAAGTACCATGGCCAACTTTTTAGTGCATATCTGTTAGGGATTTGTGTTTGGTCTATGCAGAGTTGTAGACATTGATTGGTTTGTTTCTTGCAGGCTACTGTGTTTTTGTTGATGCTGAGCATGCACTTGATCAAACACTTGCAGAGTCCATCGGTGTAGATACTAAGAATTTGCTTCTCTCACAACCAGATTGTGGTGAACAAGCACTTAGTCTTGTGGATACCTTAATCCGCAGTGGTTCAGTTGATGTAATTGTTGTTGACAGTGTAAGTATGGAGCTCTTTTTCTTTTGTTCATGCTATTTTTTATTGGTCACTTTATCTATGGAACAATGACTTCTTAATTGCTGTTATGAGTAAAATTTTAACAGTGTTCCACCTCTTTCCTCTTTCCAAATCTCTCTTTGTTTCCTCTTTCACCTTTTCTCTGTATATCTCTTGCTGATTTTATTTACATGTGATTTAGACTATGCCTCCTGGTTTATTGGATTGAATTTCTTATTAGTCAGGTATATGTCTACTAACTTTTTGCAGTGTTTCTAATACTAGGTAGCTGCCCTTGTTCCTAAAGGTGAACTTGATGGCGAGATGGGTGATGCTCACATGGCAATGCAGGCTAGGTTGATGAGCCAGGCACTTCGGAAATTGAGCCATGCCTTGTCACTATCACAGTGTATATTGATTTTTATTAACCAGGTATCAGCTACAGTTGCTGATTGTACTAATTTGCTTTTGCCCAAATTATAGGTAGCATTTTAATTTATCTTGTGAAATTTACTACATATAACAAACTGGGTTGGCCTGTCCTCCACTAATTGCACATTGATCTCTATTTTTATCAGTTGCATTGAGCCCGAGTTATTTTCAATCTCCATCTATCAGTTGAGCTTGAGCTCCTCTAGTGGCGCTGCTAACCAATATGGTTTTGGACTTTTATGGCTTGTTTGGTATTTGGAGGGAAAGGGATTTCTTTGTTTGCTATGTTTATTATGTCTTTATAATCATTAGTCAATGGTTTTTCTCCTCTTTTATTACTTTTTTAACATAAGAGTATGAGGGTCATTTTTCATTAATTCCATTCACTTTTTTCTTTCAATTTCCATTTTCATACCTAACTTTTTGCGTACCAAACGACCTCTTAGTTAATGACGCATACCATTAATGTTTATATTTTTCTTGGATTGTTGTGCTGGTATCTAACTGTGTTACCATTTTTCTGTTTTCTTCCTCTTTTTTATTATGAAGGTAATGTTAAAGCTGCATGCTTGCAAATTTCTGAATTACTTTGTTACACACTACTAAATGGCTCACATGTACTTTGGAGATTGGACAATAAGGGTACACAACAAGCATGTTACATTCTAAAAGATCCATTCGTTTATATAAACTTACTTGATTCCTCTTCTTCATCTCTGTTTTTCATTTGGCATTTTTAATATGATTTTATGTTACTTAGGGAGGGGCAACATAGTTAGAGTTTCATTGATGGGGTTCTTGGGAATGCTAATCACGTGGGTGATATTATCTTTTCCAGTTCTTTATATGGGAAGCAACTGTTGACTCATTCTCTAGAGAAGATATATACTTTCTGGAAGAATATATGTTCTTCGTTTTTTTTGGGAAGCAACTGTTGACTCATTCTCTAGAGAAGATATACTTTCTTGAAGAATATATGTTCATTTTTTTGTGTATAAGTAACCTGATTTTAATAAAATTAACTAAGGGATGTGTTTATCTTATTTTTTGATGATGGAAATTTTTGTATTTGTGTTTCTCCAGGTGAGGTCAAAGCTTTCTACTTTTGGGGGATTTGGTGGGCCTACTGAAGTTACTTGCGGTGGTAATGCATTGAAATTTTATGCTTCTGTGCGGCTAAATATTAGGAGAACAGGGTTTATCAAGAAGGGTGAAGAGGTACAAATCATCAGTTCTTTCCTTTGCTCCCTTGCCTCCTTTGTCTGGTTGAAATTTTTTTGGAATAAGTAAATGTTGGATGTCAAGCCTTTGAACTTGGTGATATCCTCTCACAGTAACCAGACTTCTCACATATATTGGCACGAAACTACTACCATAAATAGGCTTAGGTTATGCTTGGTTGGGCTGAAAATGGGCAGATTGAAAATGGCAATGCATCTAGACTTTATTGTGTTCAAATATTTTTCCAATTTCTGCCTTCTTGTATTACAAATGCCCATTTTCTTCCCATCCAAGCATAGCCTTAATCTGTAATCTTGAAAATTTACCGATACATCTACTTGAAAGCATTAGAAAGCATGAGTAATAGATTACTCAACGTTACGTACTTATCTATTGTTCCAGTTGCCACACTGATAGAATCCATGATATGTAGTATTGACAATAAATGGGAAGAGTTAAAAATTATTTATTTGGAATCAATGTCATCAATATTTGGGAAAGATGTTATCAATTCTTTTGGAGAAACTGGTTCTGTGACATTGAATTGATTATGTGATGAAGACCAAAGTAATATGGGATGTCAAAGTCTCACATTGAGTAGTATGGGATGCTCAATGTGGTACTTAGGTAGGTTGGTTCTCCCACCTCAATAGTTAACTTTTGGAGGAGAGTTCCTCACCTTGCTTAGGTATCCATCATTATGCAAGAGCCCTGACAAGTACAAGTGCATATCTGATACACATTGTCAATGTGTTGTGCTCTTGGCAGTGTCTGTTTGACATGCCTGAAAATAGGTGTATTGATGCAGCATGCTTCATAGATTGCACTTAAGCTTTTCCACGTAATCTCTGCTTCTGTAGTATTTTTGGGGTGTGAAGATTGGCTTGATTGCATTGAGGTTTTTTTTAATTTCTGGTCTGAGCATTCTTCTTTTATGATGTTTCATTATGCAGACTTTAGGAAGCCAGATTCTTGTCAAGGTCGTGAAAAACAAGCTTGCCCCTCCATTCAAATCTGCACAATTTGAGCTCGAGTTTGGCAAAGGTATAAGTAGAGAAGCAGAAATTTTAGAGTTGAGCCTGAAACACAAATTTATCTCAAAGGCTGGAGCATTTTACAATTATAATGGTCAGAATTTCCATGGTAAGGATGCTATCAAGAGGTTCCTAGCTGAGAATTATGGTGTACGGGAAGAACTTATTTTGAAGCTCAGGGAGAAGCTTTATGCTGAGACAGAAAATGTACCAGAAGCAGAGGCAACAGATGGAGATGTTACAGAAGAAATCGTATCACCCGATTCTACTGATGAAGAAGTAGCTACTGCTGCAGAAGCATAAATTGGCAAATGGCCTTAAAGTATTGGCTCACTTTGTTTCCCTGCTTGGATTTGGATCCATGTGGGTCGTATGCCATAGCCTAATGAATTGGTTATAAACTGGTTGACTTAAATGAAGGAAGCCTTACGAAGAAGCAGCATGTGCCACAGGTAAATGTTGAAAATGCAGCACATTGTTCTTGTATATGGAATTTTGTCGGTCATTATTATATGTATGCCATTGTCATGTGGCACTTGTATTTTGTGAGTGGGAAGAAAAGGACCAACTAGTTAGGAAGTGAGGTCATTAGTAAAAACTTCGGTCATTTCCAATGATCTGTGAGGATATTACACCACAATTTGTATAATGCTGCATGTGTATCTCATTGGAAATCTTCTGTGTTTCTCCTTTTTTTCCCTTCTAACCCATGAGCATGGCCCATCTATCAAGAAAATTAATCACCAATCTACCCACCCAGTATCCAAGACACAAACAAACACTCCTAAGTCAAACCTAAATCCCTACCTCTTTCCGAGCCCCCGAGGCAGCACTGTAGCATCCACGGCGCCCGCCAACCAGCCAACACGCAGAAGTTCAGATAAGTGGACTTAATATTTACTGTTAGTCATTTTTTTAATTAAAATAACATTAATTTATAAAATCAAAGCTCATAATTTTTTTTAATTAACCAGACGGTAGTTAGCTTAACCTTTTTCGTTAGGGAAGGGACTATATTAAATTGTTTCTGCCCAATATACATTAATATCGAGGCATGAGATCTGCCTGTTGAAGCATGGGAGCTCAGTAGCTTGAAATCCATATATGGATAGGATTGTTTTATGAATTTTAATTATTTGATAAAATATTATTACTTTTCGTATGGCATATTCTTTCTACCGTATAAATGGGGAATTATGGTAACAGAAGTCTGTTCGCCTCAAAGGTGTAGTGTTATAATTCCTTAACATGGCTTGGAATAATAGAATAGGGAGTAGGAAAAACAACAAAGATTATGGCTTGTGTCGTTAAGCTATTAGTTCAATTTGTTTGTTTGTTTGATTGATTTTTAATCCTACAAACAAAATAGTATAATAAATATTAAGGTAAATTACTCTCTCCTCTTCTAATGATGTTTGATTTATGTGATTTTTTTTACTTTAAAAAATTACATTTTTCTTCTGAGATTGATAAATGTACTATAGTGATCTTTTTTTTTTTCGATAAGTTATAATTATAATTATTTTGAATTAAATACTTTTATATTTATTATTTATATAATATAACAAGTATCTCATATATATATATTACTAATATAAAATAGTCACTTTTTGAATTTAAAATAAATTAAATATATAATTTTTAACATTAAAATAATATTGAGACAAAAGCATAAAATAATTTTTATTAAGTTTTTTTAAATAAAAAATACATATTATCTTTGAAGGTTTTTTTTTTTAATTTTAATAGAGACGTATATTTTTATAATAGAAATAAGTGTTGTGTAATTTAAGCATCTCTAATAAAAAAAGAATAATTTATCCTAAATATTAATGAATTGATAGTTTAAATTACTAAATGATGTAGTTATCCTCTATCCAATTTTTAAGTGTATGAAAACAAGGAGAGGAAATATTTATACCCATTGAGCTACCCTATGAGTTAGTTATTTAGGCTTAATTTGGATTATAATTTTTTAAAAAATTGATTTGGTTTAGTGTTTCAAAACATGTTGAACTACACAGTTTTTAATGAACATCGCCAATCAAGAACCCGAACTATAACTTAATTGGAATTTGGACTCGAGGTTTACACTCAGCATATATAATTTTAATGAGAAAAAGTATAGTAATTCAATTTGATTTGGTTGGATTATATGTGAGTATGGACATATCTAGCACCGGGGCAAGAATAAAAAACATTTAGGTGTTTAAAAAATAAAATAAAATATGATATTGAAACATTTATTTTTCATCATTAAAGTCGGAGGTCCAAGTGTGTATCTTTTTGCACAGTAATAAATTGAATAGAATTGTTTGACTTTATTTACAAGCATTGTTTTACAAGAATTATAATTGACTTAAATATTCCATTCAGATGTTGATAGTATTCTTTAATATTTTTGCGTAGAAGATAAAAAAAGCAAAACTAGAAAAGCATAAAATCCGCAGGCATGTTCCTTAACCCTATTTCTTTTAGTGACTACATAATATACAAGTCACTGTAAAGAATTCAAATTAAAAGCTGAAGCAGCTCAGTTTGGTCCAACTACAAAAGTTTTATTATTTAAAAAACATTTTTTTAAAGTCCCTAGTTCCTCTGTAATATTACACAGTGTGTAATAGGAGAGAAATTAAGAAGAGTTAGCTCGAATCTCTCTCTGCCCAAGTACACTTTACACTAAGCCAATCGTAGGAGCAACTGCATCAACCATGGAATTGCCTGACTGTATTGCTTGTCTTTCTTCTCCTAGTTAGTTCTCTACCAGTTATGTCTTAGATTCTTGCTAAGCTCTTTATGAACGAAGTGAGACTATTACGGTCGGGGTACAAGCACTAACTCTTTGTCTATTGGAAAAGGAGAGTGAGTGAGTAGCCCCGCTAGGAGGAGAACCTATTTTGTATTCTTGAATTCGTGCTTTCATGCCTGATTAGAATCTATTTTTCTCTTTTTTTACTTATTCTTTTTTTGCATCTTTTTTCAATTGCATGTCGTATATTTATTTACTAAATACAAAAATCTAAATGCTTTTTTAAAACACTATAATAAAACAGAAATTTAGTGTTAGACCTAATGTTGATAAGTACTGTGACTAATATTTTAAATATTGTCTGAAAAATATAATTTATGCTCTTGATTCCCGGAGAAGATTCAATTGTTTATTTTATTTAGTATGAAATAGTAAAAGGATTATGTAATTTTTAAACTATATTTATTTTAGTATACTAATATAAATGATTTTTAATTTTTCTGGCCAGTAGTATCAAAAGTATAATTTTAATAGAATACAAATATAAATTATAATATGAAAAAAATGTTAAAATGTACATGGGCTTTACTATTTATTATTATTTTTAAAATATAAAAATTATTCTAAATTATCTTATATCAAAAGAATGATTTAAAATTGTGTTGCATGCCGAGTGACTGGTACCTATAATTGGTTACCGTATTTTAGTTATAATTAGTTGAAAATGCCGTGACTTCATGCTCCTAACTATCCAAGCTTAATAGTTAGCTTTCTGGTGGTTCTCTTCGCTGAGAAAAAGCGACCAAAGTGCAATTTTTTCTTTTTGTTCTAAAGTAGATGTGCAAGAAGTGGGGAATTTCAGTTTCATCAGTTGTTGTTCCAGCATGCTTGTTTTGCCACCCAGTGAAATTATATGGTGGACTATCACCTAAGAGAATTTTTTTTTTTTGTATATGTCAGCCGAAAGATTTTTTAGAAAAATTGAATTGGGATTAGTATTATCGGCCCAAGTCTTTTTGCCAAATGAACACAAATAACCTTCAAAAGAAAATGCAATATGGGCTAAAATAGTGCAGGCGATATATCATTGTTATTGGGCCAGAGATCTCTCATGACATTGGATCATGGAGCTTTCAAATGAATATTTGACTTGTGGTTTTTATCTTCTTGTTCTGATGGACCACCGGATGTAACCCCGGTGTAAAACGTAAAAAGACTCTAAGCCATCATACAATAGCCAATGGTCATAAGACCGGGCAGCCTCTTGATATCATTTTTAACACACCACTATATTAAAAAAACAAAAACGAAAACTGTTTTTAGCAGGGAAAAAAAAAGAATTGTCAATAAAAACATACTTTTAGTGGTTATTTCTTCAGCCATCATTAAAAAAAAAATCTTTCATCTTATCAAAACTTTTAGTTGTAAACACAAGGAAAATTGTCACTAAAAATCTTTTATAGCAACAACAATATTGCTACCAAAAACTTTTAGAGGCAACATATGATAGGTTGCCACTTAAAATGTTTTATGGCAACAAAATTACTACCCCAAGAAAGTTATTTTGTGACAACTTCTTAAGTCACCATGAAAGATTTTGAAAAATTACAATGAAAGACCCATATCATGTAATATTTATAATGAAGGACCTTAAAAATAAAAACTTATTTTTTACGACCATAATTACCATTAGATTTTATGGGATTTTACTACCAGTTTTAAAAAATTTACTACCGAGTATAGGAAAATGCTAAAACTTTTTTATATCTAATAGTAAATCTCCTAAAATGGTAATGAAATCCCCTAAAACTCAATAGTAATGATGGTCCCTTAATGATAATTTTAATTTTTAAGGTCTTTCATTATAAATTTTATAGTATTTGGATCCTTAGTTGTAATTTTCTCAAAGATTTTTATAGGTAATATCTTTGTTGCTACAAAATGTATTTTAGGGATGACACTGCAATGTTGCCATTGTTGGCCCAAGGTTGATTGGCTCAAAAACTTTGATGATAACAAAACGTTAATTAGTATTATGTAAAAGCCCAAGAATCTGACTCGACCCAATAAGCTATGTTACAATTGATTCGTTGTTTCACACTTTAAAAAAGGTGTGATTATGTACTAAATGACAAACTATTTTATGTGAAAAAGATAAATAAGTTATAGCTCATTATGTAAAATTAGTATGGATAGAGAAGTGTTAGCAGCGTTTGTCACTGTTTAATTACTCAAAAATGAATTTATGCTTTACCCTTGGTTTGAGTTCCATGATTAGCATTTAATGCGAGTTGACCAGACAAGCTGCATGAACGAACAAACCCTACGAAGTCTGAAAGTTTTGAACATTGGAGATAATTCAAGCTTATGCTAGTAAGTTAAACCATGGAGATCAAGATTGTCTCTAACGGATAGTCAATACACTATGTCTATAAAAGTTCGAAACTGTGAATGCTGTAAAGATGAAAAATTACGTAGAAAAATCAAGAGAAAAGAGCTAGACATTTGAAACGTGATTGTTTACTTAAGAATTGATATATCTAATTGTTAAAAGCTTTCCTGTGAGAGTATGATATTCATTATAATAAAAAAAAGTGTTGATTGAAAGTTGAAAAATAGTTGTTGGTGAGCTGTTAAAAACCTTCTTGTGAAATCATCGAGTGGTGAGATTTGTAAGTGGTGTTATCCACAATCTTATAAGCTTTTGTTATTTAGTGAAAAATCCCTTAAGAATTATAAGGAGACTGGATGTAGGTTAAGGTAGACCGAATCATGATAATGTTTAAGAATTATAAGGAGATTGGATGTAGGTTAGGTAGACCGATCATGATAATGTTTGTGTGCATCTTTATCAGTGTAGATTTCAGGTCCTCTACTTTCGAAGATCTTACTTTGATATTGATTGCATCATTAATGGCATTTCATAAGCTTTCTACAATATTTCAGCATTAGCATAACTATTTTTGCTTGTTACAAATTTGTGCGTACAAAGGTAATTTACTTTTCTATAAGCTAAGATAGAGAACTATTGGTCCTCTACTTTCAAAAAGGTATAAAATTGCATATTTTGCATATCACACCTGTTCATCCCCTCTAGGTGTAATTATCAACCACTAAAGACATTTTTAATGACAACTTTTGTTGGCACAAAATGCCAAAGCTTAAATTTTTTTTTTCTTTGGAACCAAAAAATTTTGGTGTAAAACTTGTAATGGTACCTAGAGTGATTGCCATTAATTTTTTTTAGTGGTAACAAAAATTGCAACTAAATGTTGTTTTAGGGGCTTGCAAAAACCCTATTTAATAAAATAAATAATCAATAAAAAAATTAAATACCAAAAGAAACCCATCTATCCCTCTATATTTTCCCCTTCTCCCTTTGCTCCGATGCCCTCAGTAGAGAAACAGAGATAGCATCGTTTGGTTTCCTCCACTTCCAGCCATCATCAAGTTGCCATGCTACCCACCTTCAACTTTTTTGCCACTTGTCAGAACTATTCCCTTTATCCATCACTAATGGGCTCTTGGAGAATGCCCAAATTTAATCTCAAGTGAGCTCTCTTTCTCCCTTTCTCTCATACATGTTCTTCTTTGATTTTTCCTCCTCCATTTCACTTCCTTGGGAAGGATTACAATACAGATGTTTTGGATTTTTACCTTAATCAAAACTTGCTCTTTTTCATCTTCCATTAGTTAATTTTTTTCACATGGATTTGATCTCGATATTCAAAAAGGGAGAGATAGTGTTTCATAGTGCTCAATTGTTATGAAGATTTAGGTTAACTAATTTCTTTACTTCATACATGTTTTTTTTTTAATCTAAATATGTGTAAAGAAAAAAAAAAGATCACTTGCACAATTTGTGGGGTTGACAACTTATGTTTTTGATTCTTTATTCCATCATATTGTTCAATAGCTTTTTTTTTTCTTTATTGATTGATTTTCCTTTGCAAAGTCATCAATAGACCAAAATCAAATGCTCAATCCTTGGGTTGTCTTGTTTTTTGTTAGTGATTCATTATATGACAACAAAATTAGTGCTTTGAATGTTGAGTGGTTCAAGGAAATGAAAGTAAAGCTTGATCTGAGCTTTAATTTTTCATATTGTTCATGTAAATGCAAAAAGAAACTTCAAGCAATTCAATTTACTAGTGATAGTGGCTTCTACTTACACCATTTGTGCTTATTTAGGTTCTATAGATGACAAGTCCAATATTTTGTGATGTGTATTATTTTTACTTTGCAATGTGTATTAAATTTTTCTCGAAGAAAATTAGTTATTTATGAGTTAATTGTTGGGAAAATTTATTTTAAGTATTTAGATTCTTAGCAAGAAGATCAGAAAAATTGGGCACATGCTTAAGTATTGCAAGTGATTCCAAAATACCAAAATCTATAATTTTTGGTCTTCTCCTTCATATATATATATGTGTGTGTGTGTGTATATTTTTATTTATGATTCTAAAATACCAAAATATGTGTTCTTTGGTTCTGTTCTACATATGTGGTATGATCAGTGCAATCCTAGTTGCATTGTTTATTACATTTGGTTGTCAAGCAAATGAACTTAAAAAGCAATGACTCTGAAGGATTTTGTAAAGACTAATTACATGTTTTTATGTACTTATTCTTTTTTAAAGGTTGTATGTGAGTGTTTCAAGTGTGCAATTTTAAACGTAGTCTCAATGATTTTGTTGTTGCTTGTTGCTGTGAGAATCTTAGGATGCAATTCACTGAAATTCTTTCTTCTCTTGCACAATATTAAACCTACTTATTTGATTTGTTCATTGTGATTATTGCTATCATTTTACTATTTCTACACAATAGGACCATAACTATGGTGAGTATTGCCTTCTCACATACCATGGATACATGAATGACTTCTTCATCATAGTTAGAATACGGACAAAGATTAATTTTGCATTTGAAAAAAAGTTCAACCGAAATACAAAGTGTTTTATTTTGATCTAGATCCTCTCTGGTGACTAATTGGAGAGGATCTAGTCAAGGCCAAAATGACCTTTTTATTTTTATTATTTAAAATTTTTTTAGATTATAAATTTTAAATATAAAAATAAAAATTGTAATTGCAATGTACAAAATTTTAGTTACAAAAAAAATTACACTTTAAATATTTTTAGGAACCTACAATTTTGTTTTAATCAAGGTTTTTTATTTTATCATGATATTTGATAAATTAATTTTTTGAAATCATTATCTTGATCGAAATTTGTAATGTTAAAACTGTGATTTCATTACCCATAATTTCATAAGTCAAGTTATTTTCAAAACCATGATTTTAATACTTAGTAGAAATATGTGCTTCCTATGTTTAATTGTTTTCACCACATGATTTAGGGATTTTTCTTTGTGCATAACTCTATACTTATTCTGTGTTTTCAAATCACTGGAATTCTTTGAAAGTTGAAAAAAAATTAATCAAGTGCTTCAACTTATTATTAAGTTTTGGCAAATCAAGATTTCAGCATTTACATAGCATTTCTGGAAAAATGATTTTCAAGCAATTTTTTAGGAGCTAAAAGATTTTGAAAAAGGAGATAATTTATTAAGAGTTTAATTTACTTCCCTCTTTGACTTTTTTGGAGTTAACATGCATAATTTTTTTAAAAAATCTAATCATATAATACACTTGTATTTAAAAATTATATACTTTTCATTATTTTATTACAAAATTTTATAGCAAAAATATAAAAACTTCAATTTTCTTTGGGGGAAAAAAATCGCGTTTGATGTCCTTATAATCTGTAATTTTCAATCAACTAATATTCTTGTGAAATGAAAATAATAAAAAGGCTTATTATGGTTGTGATCGTGTGAATGACGTAATGGTTGAAATTTTGAAATGGCGGATAATTAATTGCCAGATTGCTGTGGATGGAATAATGCTCATTTATAAACGTCTATGGTAATGATTGTGCCATATACATGCAACATTTTCATCTTGACTTGTTCATTAATTTGTGGATTCACTCAATAGAAGTTGATTTCCAATTTATAAGAATTTTCTCTTCTTGAATGATTAGCCTTCAAAATAGGATAGAAAGTGGTTCTATCTTTTCTAGATGTTGAAATTAAGTAACATTAGATCACTAAAATTTGCCCATGTGTCTATGTAACTACCAAGTTGTTTCCTTACCTTTCCTTTTACAACATAATTTGGTAGATACGCATATTTATTTATTTCTTTATTATACCTCTAAAGCCAACACTACCTAAAAAGAAAAAAAATAACATCAGCAAAACCATAACATTCAACTGAGAGCTTGTGAGATTATTAATCTCATCCTGTTGTATTATAAGATTATAAAATTGAAATATTTTGTTATGGCCTCAAAAAATTTTTGACTCTGACTATCCCATGAATGATTAAAGTTTAAATGTATCAAGTTAATGTGAGAAATTGTGCTATGAAAAAGAGGTTTAGTATTAATTAAGCAACATTCAAGAACACTCCTAGTCTTAATATACAAATAAATAAATAATTGAAAGGAGAAACAAATTCGAAAAAGCAGTGATGGGATTTTTTGGAATGCATCGAACCTGTCGGGTTGAGATAGACAGTCAAAACCGCCGTCTCAAAAGTTCCTTAGAAATTTTCCACAAAGAAAATTCATTGACTAATAGAAGAATTTCAATTAACTGCTAATCTTAATTGAAATTATGTGAGCCCCTTGTGGGTTATTTAGAAACCTATCATTTTGACCATCTTTGAAATTATTGAGCATAACTATCAACCTTTCTTCCTTTCTTTTTCTTAGACTTGTCAAAGTTAGACTTGTCAAAGTTTGCTCCCTTGGTCCTCCCATAGGCAACACAAAAGGAAAACTTAAATTAAATTAATTAATTGTTGCATATTCTAAATTAATCATTTATAAGGTTACATTGTTGGTATAAACATTTTTTAAAGGTATTAAGTGTAATTTAAGATATTTTAATAATTTGTAAGAGGTTCCATATTTTTGTTGCCACATAAAATTGAACCATGTGAAATAAAATTCTTCCTTTCTTTTTTTTTTCTTGGTTAGATCTCTCTTATTCTGAAGGCGATGATAAATTTAGAACTAATCTTTCTTATACTCATTACAAATGGTTTTATCAGCCCAGTTAATCGACACTTTCATAAACTAAAATATCATATAAAGCACTTTGTAATATATTATTGTCCCCAAAAAATTAGATTAAAGTTTGATTATGATTATAAATTAGGAATTAGGAAAGTAGTAGGGTTTGTAGCAGAAAATTGAGCTAATAGTATAGAGTGTACGAAAACCAAAACTGCTGGACTGACTTGTAAGATAGTAATTGGCCCTACTAGTTACTGTGCCAGGTGAGCAACCACTCTCTTCACGGCTTCTTCGAAGGCAGCCTCGTCCCATTCACTTTCCTGCAAACATCCACACCTCAATTATCTTTACAAATACTTGCTTTCCTTTTTAGTTTTGTAAGACTAAGAAAATGTTTAGACGAAAGAGAAAATATAATTTTAATTTAGATATTAGTAAATATTATATATA
Organism: Erythrophleum ivorense; assembly: GCA_026724425.1. Lineage (NCBI taxonomy): Eukaryota > Viridiplantae > Streptophyta > Magnoliopsida > Fabales > Fabaceae > Erythrophleum > Erythrophleum ivorense. The sequence goes on from JAIUCV010000005.1 coordinate 46,056,026, forward strand.
TTACTTAAACATGTGTTAAGAAAAAATATTAAATTTAAATTTAATTTTTAAAAATGTTTAAATTATTATTGTATTTTCTCTCTATTATTTCTCAATCTGAATGTATTTTAAGTGCTTCATTGTCTTTTGGGAGCCTCATGAGCACAATATTTTCCTCTAATATTATTTTGAGGCACTATTTTAAAACTATAAAATACATCAAAGAGAAATTTAGTATCTCATATTGAATAGTGTCTCTTAAATTAAGCATAAGAATTTTTCCCAGAAATAATATATAATTCTTTCTTAATTTTTCAGGACATTTAAATACCTACAGATTTATAATTTTTCAGTATTACTTAAAAATTTATATGATATCATGTGTTTTGGTGGAGAACAGGCGGTACACGTTTTCATTAAACAAAACGAAGGAAGAGTAGTTGTAACACATAAAATACAAAAAAAGTGGACCATCCCTCTAAAAGAACAGACAAAATAGTGTAGTTACAACTTGAACGCTTAAACATATCATAATGTTGTTATTTTAGACATTTCAAATCAAAAGAATAAAGACCTTTTTCTTTTTTTTAAAATGTCAGATCCAATTTGGTCCTTGATCATTATTAATAATCCTTAATATTGTCTAATTCCTATCTGTACTTATTACTTAACAACCTCCACTCACTAGTTTACATGTCTTCTAGTATGAGACACTACTTTTTTACAAGGATTCAACATAGTTCAAATTCTTACTTGATGGCTGCCAAAATAGAATCATCTTCTTGAAAATTCATATATCCCCAGAAAGTGACATATCATACCACACCAAACCACCATTGCAATTGCAGTTGCTAACCTCCTTCCTTTTAACTATAGAACAGTATTAATGTTGAATCATTTTTCAAATAAAGTTGTTGCTACTGATTTTGAAATCTACCAAGATCATCATGACTAAGTAAATTATATATATGGAAAATTACAATTTTTTAAATGTTCAAATTATATAATCTTCTTTCTATTTTTAAAAATTACACTCTTTTTTTTTCTTAAATCAATAAATGCCTATACTTAATCTCTTGTGATAATAAGTAAGTTACAATTATATTTATTTTGATCAAAATATCTTTATATTTATTATAACAAGTATTAATTACATATTTGATTAGTATGAAATAGTCATTTTTAAAAATTTAAAATAAATTAAATATATAATTCTCAATATATAAAATAAATAATTTTAAAATAAAATTTTAAGAAATATTTTTTAACAAATAATATTTTTAATAAAAATAAATATTATTATTAAAAATATTTTGATTTAAAAAAGGTTTTTATGTATATGTATAATTAGAAAAAATTATATAATTTAACATTTTTCAAAAAAGAAAAGAATAATTTATTATATTTGCTGTCACATTAATTTTAGACTATCCGAGCAGCCTATATATTTTAGATATCTAGCTAACCGATTAATTACGAATTGGCTTGGTTTCGGCTGGCAACTTTCCCTGATCTATGTCTCTCCAGCATCAACCGAATGTTTCTGTGTATGTAGCTTCTATTAACATTAACGAGGAAACGACATATATTACAATAAAAAAAATTAAAAAATTATGTTATGTCTAATATAAGTATTAAATATGAACGCAACTCATTTTTTAAAATGTAAGGGCTTTGTTGCCCTCAGCGACAACTTAAGGTGCACAGGCAATGTTTATATAGTTTAGCCAAGGCTCATAAAGCCCTACACTAAAGAATTATCTATACATGTACCACTTAACCAATGTTCATAGTGCCCTAAGATTTTTTTTAAAATGTTTTTTTAATATATTTAAATACTTAAAAAATTTATATATAAGATATTTAAGTTAATATGTGAAAATTTTAATATGTTCATATTTGTTATTTCATATTAAATATAGAGATGATTTTTTTCATCTCATACTTAGATATCTTATATAAATTTATAAGTATTTGAAAAAGTACAAATTAAGTATATTTAAATACTTAAGAATCTGATTTTCACTTGGTAAAATTAAACTGTATTTAATACCTTTATATATATTAGATATACAATTCTAAACAAATCATTAAAATACTATTTAAAATATAAGATATCCTGAGACTCAAACAACTAAAATTAGAAATCCAATGTCGATATGAAAATTCCAAACAACTAATTCTAAATCCTAAAATAAAAAGTTCCTGCATTTACTAAACACATCATAAATTTGAATCTGATATCATGTTCTTTTTTGGCGGAGAACACGTGATATTCAATTTCATTAAACAAAAGGAAGGATAGTTGTAACACATACAATACAACACAACACAAGTCTATCTCTTCCTTTAAAATAGCAGACGAAATGGAATGTAGCTACAACTTGCAATACATTATCATAATGTAAAGTAGTTATTTTGGTCCTTTCAAGTTGAAAGAATAAAGAACTCATTGACAAAAAATGCAAGATCCAAGTTGGTCCTTGATATCATTATTAATAATCCTTAGTATTATCTAATTCCTATCTGTATATTAATACTCAACAGCCTCCTCCCCAAGTTTATGTCTTCTAGTGCGAGACAACTTTTTACAAGAAATCAACATAGTTCAAATTCTTAATTGAAGCCGCCAAAATAGAACCCTCTTCTTTAATAAATATCGTTGAATATCCTATCCCCCGAAAGTAACATTTCAGAGCACACCTAGGAATAACTGCAGTTGCTAAGCTCCTTTCTTTTAACTTTAGAACAATATTATAAAAATCATCTTCCAAATAAAGTTGCTACCCATTCTGAAATCTATCAAGATCATCAGGATTAAGTACGAATTATATATTCTCTCACATTAATTGCAGACAATCTACGCAGCCTATATGATATATATATATATATATATAGCAAGCTAACCAAATTATGCATTGGTCACTAATTAATACAACTTTGGTTTTCCTTTTGCAACTTTCCCTAAATTTATATCTCTCTAGCATTATGTTCCTATGTATTTGTAGTTTTTATAAACATAGATATAATATAGATATGAGATACGACATAAATATAAATATCAGGATACGAAGAAAATAAAAATATTTAAAAATTTTATATAATATATGTTTAATGTAAGTGTTAAATATTAACACAACTCGTCTTTTAAAGCGTGTTAACCTAGTTATCCTTAGCAAAAACTTAAGGTGCAGTAGCACAGGCTATGGGTATAGTTTAGCCAATGCTCATTAAGCCCTCTTCAAAAGGAAATTATCTATGTTAGAAATATGATGTAGTAATAGAGTTGAGAAATAAAAGTTTGTAGGCTTTGAAAGATGTGTCATGCAAAATGTCCTTAAAATAATTTTTATCTTTTATTATATTGTTAAAAGGTTTAGGCAAATTTGCTTTTAGAAATTATCCAAAGTGTCATAAAAAATTTCACTAAGCAATGGTGGAATTTTCATTTTTAAAAATCCTTGTAAAGGTCTTAGAGGATGTGCAATTTTGAGAAAAATTTTCATATCTTATTATGTGTTCAGAATCAATTATGTATATTATTGATTTTAAACTAACATGTCTTTCCATTAAAATTAATTTGAATTTTAAAATTTAATTTTTTAATCATATTACTTGAATGTCTTTCAGAGTTTTTATACATTATTTAACTCAACAGGTACTATAACTATCAAATATATATTTCAAAATTTTTGATATTTATTTATCAACCAATCAACTGGTCCCTCAAACTAGTTGATTATTGTCTACTGTAATACTCCAGGATTCCTCCCCCGTACGTCAATTGAGTCTTGGACTAGTCAACTAATTACTACACAGTAGTCCACTTGTGATTACTGAAAACCAAACCTTTCAATTTTGAGTTGCATTTATCGGATAATTGATAGACTTCACTTTTCCATAGTTTTTTCAAATTATATATAACAATCTACCCTTACATACCAAATTTAATCAATGATTATAGACCGCTAAGCAAGAGGTAATATAATATTGCTAGAAAATCGTACTGCCTTATGAACTGTTACTAGATTTTGGGTTCGTATGTACGTACCTCAATCTTTAGTCTCAAGGTTACTTCATCAATGGCAGCCCCTTGTGCTATATGCGTGTTAGCGTCCACAGAAATTAAGCTCACTCTCTGAACTACTTTCAAGAATTCCAATAGGCGAATCAATATATCAACCTGAGAACAACTTTGTCCTCTCACAGTCAGGTGCAGGTCGATGAATCTTTCTTCAGATGAGCTCGACCCTGGCACATGTGAAAGTCGCACAGTCAATCTTTCATTAGAGGAACTGGTTTTGGATTCTTGACTTGCTAATTCCTTGGCTGCCATTTGTGCCTCCAGTTGCTGATTTCTTTTGGTCACCTTTTCAATCTCAGCCGCCACAGAGCTCAATGTCTCCTGTGCTGCTGAAAGTATTGATGCTTTGTCTTTCTGTACGACGCAAATTCAATTCTCTTACTCATTTGAACTAACTTACATATATGCATTAATTGCTTAAAAGTTGAGAGATAAAGAGAAAAACTCTATTTGTGAGTAACTAAATCGAAAGTTCATAAACAAACATTATAAGACTTTTCTTGGAGTTATAAGCTTGGTACGTACCTTGGTTCCTGGAGGGAGTAGTGATCTAAGTGCCTGAAAATTCTCATTGAGTTTCTCACGCCTTCTTCGCTCTGATATCATATGATGGAGCTGGGTGCTAGTGGAACGGCTTGCTTGACTACGCTCTCTTATTCTCATGAAATGTAAACCTCTAAACAATTCAAAAGATCTCTTCAGCAAGCTTTGCCTGCGCAAATTGGGTTTGGAACCCATATGGGAAGGTCTATACCTCTTAAAAGCACTAACACCTTCTGGATGCACATAAGGCGGATTTTGCTGATGAGAGGTAGAATTAGAAGAAGGCGAAGATATGTGTGTGTGGAATGCTCTCATTATCGCATCATGTTCATTCTCTGGCTGCAGCAGCATTTCAGGAAAGAGAGAAGTGCCCGGAATATTACCCAATAGAAGGGATGTGTATTCGGGGCTGCCCGTGGATAATGATCTCAAAGAAGATGAAGAAGATGAAAGTGGATTCTTCTGTTCAACTGGATGGGACTGCCTAGAAAATTCTTCTGCAAACAAGTTCCTAATATCTGTTTGGATGTCACCCTACACAGAAAAAAGTTCCTTCATAAGAAATCAAATATCAAGACTTCAAACACTGAACCAAATTAAGTTCATTGGTAGAGTATGTATACTTTACTCACTTGAGAGATAATTGAAAACCCAAGCTCAATTTCCCCATTGCTGTACCCCATGAAAACAGCACTCTGTGAATAAGACAAATTAACAATGCTTACCATGTCTAGGTTTCTGCGTATATATTAAAAAACTAGCTAGTCATGTTCCACAACAAACCTTAATCCTTGCTTCCTGTAAAAAATTACATAATTAATGCGAGCTTTGTTAGCCAACATTACGGTGATATATTTGTCTCGTAAAGTTTCTTTGATAAGAAAAGTAGCTGGTTACCTCAAAGAATTGCCTTTGTATATCTGTCCATGCCAATCTTAGGAGATCAGATTGTTGCAGCTCTAGATAGGAGTGGTGGTTCCGAAAAGCTAGTCCTGGAATGCGGCTGATAAAACAAGAAGCGAAACAAGTAATTCGAGAGAAGAAGGGAGAGAGAAGGGGGGAGGAGACCCTTCGATGCAGAAGAGGCATGTAAATTACTGATATTAATTAAACATACTGATTTTCGTGATTAGGGAATTAATAGGTGAGTTAGCCTTACTCATCAGAAGTGACATCAAATTCCAAACCCCTATATCGGTCAAAAGGCCTTTGATCAAAACTCCACAAAGAAGAGCTTGCTTGGTCGTTTGGTACGTCGTAGAAACCATCCAAGAAGAGCAACCGACTGCCAAGGGAACAAAACCATAAGAGTAAGTGGAATTAAGCGACAGAAAATTAAAAATTAGAGACACAAATAAATAATAAATACCCAAGTATATACGTGTGTGTGGAATATATAATTACTTGGATGAGGAACTATAGGACCAGAGGCAAATGTAGGCGCAGCCGAAAGAGTGTAATACAGATTGGAGGAAATCAAGTCTTGCGGCTTCGGGGAAGGAGAAGACGCTGTCCATGGGGAGCATAGTAGATATTGTTGATGATGCTAGGGTTTTTTCATTATTATTTATGAGAATCCGAATCAGAGAGTAGTACCTGTCATTTTAGTTTTAGGGTATGGAATCTGCGTGTGTGATTATATATGTATAGGGGAGAGAAAGAGCGAGAGGGATCAAGTGGCTTCCTTCGCAGTGAATTGACAAACGATAGAAATCTTACAAAGCCAAATAGCTTTCAGGACCCCAGGGGTCATGAAATTGTTAATAGGCAATTGAAAAAATCAAGCTGACTGGGTGTGTGTGAAAGGGAATTTCTTAATCAAAGAGTTTTTGAGAAGTATAGAAGAGGGTATGGAAACTCATAATTAGGTGGCCACGTGTAAACGTAAAACCCCAATGAAAGCAGAAATAAAAAACCAAAAAACTAAAAGCCCCACCTGCAAATAAAGGGAAGTTAAAGAATTGTCTTCTTGAAAAGTAGAGAGAGAATGAGAAATTGAAAATAATGAAAAAGTGCTAGGGTGACAAGGAAAGTAGAGAAGGAAGCAACTGGCCAGAGAGAGGGGGCTGGTTGGAAAAGTAGGGAGTCAAAGTCAATGCTTGAAATTTTTGAAAATTAGTCCAGGGAACCAAGCCACGGGATTTCTTTTCACAAGTCCTACTTCTCGACCCTTCCATCTTTAGGAAATATTTCCCTATCTGTCCCGGGCAACCCCGTCTTCATTATAAATAAATAAAAATAATTTCTGCAACCCCCGCTTGCCACCCCTTCAAACTGTAATTTAATTAATAGGCAGATTTAATTATTTAATATTTTAACTAAGCGGTAGTTTAATGTTAACCACTTTCCAGTACTTTAAATTATTTGAACACAGCAGCCACCTCTGATTATATAGTTGTATAATCGTATTCTTTTTTTCTTTTTTTCATTGAATTTTTATTGAATTATTTGTTATTAAAAGACACAAAGCATGAAGTTCGGGATTGAAGAAAAAACTAGGAGTAATATTCAAGTCCAAAAATAATATCACTTGAGGACTACTTGTTTGGTTTTTAACGTTATAGGCACGCAGTAGTCAGTAGCTAGTGAATGCGAAATTTCTCAAACTACATTTACCTCATTGTTATGTCATATATAAGAAAGGTCATCATACTATAATTTTATTGAGAATTAATAACTATATTTTATAAAACAAGTCAAACATACCCCAATTGCAAGGTGCCACTTATCCACTATCTGAAATATGAGTTGTTAGTTTTTATCATCAACTCCTATTATTTGCTATATATTGCGACGAGTCCCTTCAAATGAGAGATACTTTGGCTTCTTTTTTACTTTCAAGAAATAGCTAGACTCAAATTATTAGCTACCTTTATAATATAATTCATTTATTTTATTGAAGTAAATTAAATTATCCAGATATTTGAGTAATTACTTGCAGTGGCCTTCCCTTAATTACTAGTTGCTATATAAGCTATATCAATTTTCTTTTAATTAGTATTTTTAATAAAAGCCCTTTAAATGGATGAAACTAAATATCAATACCAAAAAATGTTATATGACACTAAATAGAGTAAATTATTCTCTCTCGTGCAATTAAGTTATGCAGATTTTTTTTATTTGTTATGAAAATTACTCTTTTTCACTTGAAAGTAAACAATAAATTACACTTAAATTATTTTAACTACATTAAGTTATTTTAACCAGAATATCCTTAAATTGTTAAAATAACTATTTTTTGAAATTTAGCAAATTATAAAATAATAAAATTTTAATTTAAAAAATATTAAAAATAAAAATAGATAATAAAAACCAAAAAACATATTCACAAAATAATTTTTAAAAAAATTTAGCCAATTGAAAGGTATGAATTATTAATATTTAAATTTTTTAAAAATATTTATTAAATATAGATTTAATCAATATAAGCACTATTAGAAATGTACAGAATTTTAAAAATAATTTTAGCTTATTGTTCTTAATGAAAAAATAATATTAAAATAAATATTTTTAGAAAGAATATGCTTTTTAATCAGTTATTTTTTTATTAAAAATTAATTATAATGCTAAAGGTATGTTGGTCAAAACAAGTTCAGTCGTACGCTATTTTTTTTTTAATTTTAGGGGAGGGGAGAGTAATTTTTAATCATCAAGGAGAGAGTCTTCTAATTAAACAATTTCTCCAAAAAAAAAAAGAAGAACAACTTAGTAAAATATTTGATTAGAAAATATTGAATTTTTAGTACAGAATAACACATTAAATTAGGGGCCAAAATCACAAATAATATATTACCAATATAACATAACAAAGGAAAAAGAAACTCTAAACGTAACATCAGTGATAAAGGCAATATGACTATACCAATAAAAACAACATCTTTGCTGACAAATTTGTTGATGGTACATATCGACGGTGGAAAAATCTATATATATATATCTAATTCCTAATTTTTTTTGGCAAAAAAAAAAAAATATTGATACTGTAGTGGACGACTAGTGTGAATGCGTTCATATACAACTTTTTTTTTCCCTGTGTTTTGCGTATAGGAGATGTGAAAACATAAGAAAGTGATGTGAACAGTGAAAGGTATGGAAATATATATGGAGATGGTCTAAATGATTAAAGGAAAGAAAAAAAATGAGAAAAAGAAATGAAAGTGAATGAGACATATGCTAAGAAAACAAAATTTGACGATCGCTATTTATAAAGTTGAAATAGTTGTTTGCCATCAAATTTAAAAATACCTAAATGTTTGACAATAAAATACTATTGAAAGGTAATAACTTAGAGCATTAGCTGGTTCTCAGATTAACGCAGAACTTTGAATAATTAACTGTTTAAATAAAATTTGAATTGATCAAATATATTTTTATTTTGTGAGCAAAAGTGGGACGCAGTCAATTAACTTTTTGGATACTCTTGTTAAGCTCGCTTTCTATATTAATCTTTTTTCAAAAGGTGATTAATATTGTGTTATCGTTATGAATAATTGTTTCTAATGCATGCCTGTATGATTCTAAGATTACAAGGAAATATAATTAATTTTCCAACTGTTATTGTTATGGCTTCAATTGATAACATTCTTGAATCCTGAACAATAGAATAGCGGATATTCTCCCTCGAATACAGAATACTAAAATCTTTATTGCAAAAGGATGCATGCAAGGATAATGGGTATATGTCAAGTGCACACATTTATATAAAATTTTACTCATCACTCTATACGTATAAATGTCAAATTGTTAAGTTTTATATGAAATTTATTGTTGGCATTGAGAGTATGACAAACAAAGAATGAAGAAGTTTAGCTCAACTCAGAAACTTAGTAGGACTTAGTTCTTAGAATGAGATATAATGTATTTTTTCTCTTAGTTAAAGAAAAATAGAGATTGTTTATAGCCACTAATGTGTATTGTGTATGCTTGAGATAGGGTAATCAATTTTTAAGAGATAGATGTAACATTTCCAAATGTCTTAACTAATTTATCAAGATTAATATGAATTATTACGAATTATTTAATATGAATTCCTAGAAAAATCCCAAGAATTTGGGAAATTATAATTTTGGGACATCATAGAATGTTATTAGAAATACTAGGAGTTTCATAGGAATTTTGTTTGAACTTTTATGAATTATTAAAAATTTATTTAGAATTGATTGAAATAATTCCTAATTATCAAATAATAAATAATTATAAAACAAATATTAAAGAAATAAATTTTAGGGAATTCATTAGAAAAAAATAAATTTTAGACCCTTAAGATCCCAAAAATATGAAAAAAATATTTGAGATATAAAAATATTTAGGTGAAAAATACAGGTCAAAATATAAATATTAAAAGTTTAGAATTCAATTTACAATTTGAACTAAGGACTAAACTACAATTTTCATGGGGTCAAAATAGAATTTTATCTAAAAACCAAGGAGTTAAGAAAAGATCCTTACATGGAAATGACCACATCGATTATTAGAACAATTTTTATAATTGGAGTGCCTAACAAATCAAAACCTAAAAGGAGAAACCTTAAATCAAAATTCTATTAACTTAGAATGTTATTATAGCTAGACTTAATCATGGACTGGGTTTGTTTAAAAACGGGTCGGACTTATAAAAAGATTTGCAAATTTTTTTAAACCCAGTTAAAAATGAGCTAAGCCTGGACTTGTTTTAAAAAAATAATTCTTTTTAAATTTTTATCTTTTTTTTTAATTTTAAATATTAGATATATTTATTTTATTATTTGTTAGGCTTAGTTTTTTCCTATTTTAAATACTAAATAGTTCAAAAAAAATATTGTAGGAAAATTAAATAACTTGAAATAGTAAAACCTCTCAAAATAATAATTTTTTCAATAATATTACTAATTAATAATTTATTTTATTTGAATTATAATTTATTCTTAATAATATATTATGCAATAAGTAAGAGTAAAAAATATAATAATTATATATATTATATAATCCTTTTTTACTTATATCTATAATCATAAATAAATTTTCTAATGATATTATCTATTAATAATATATATAAAAAATAATTATAATACAAACGAGCTCGGACTTAGATTTTTTTTAAAGCTCAAACTCTGCTCGTTTTATATTCGGGCTTTTATAAAAACAACTCATTTTTTATCAGGCTTTTCTTTTCTTACTCATATATATTTTTTTCGGGCCAGGTAGGCTTTCCAGCCCATGATCAAGTCTAATTACAACATGCTTGCAGAATAAGTCATGTGAGGAAGCCAACTATCCTTTCTCTTTATAAATACCTTGTCCTTTACAGCATAGGTTTCACCCAAGCACTCCCTTACCCTTACTTTGTAAAAATCACAAGAGAATGAGAGAAAGGCCAATGAAAGCAGGAAAACAGGGAGAGAGGGAACATGAAAGAGAGCATCAAAGTGAGAGGAAGAAAGAGGGGGTTTACAAAAGAAGAGAAAAGGAAGAGAAAAGGAGGAAAATTCAAAAAGAGTTGAAGGTAAGAACACCTATCCCTTGTCTTTGCATACATATGATGGCCATAGATTGCAAACTACTTATCTTATCTCTTTTTCGTTTTCTCGGTTGTAATAATGGGTAAAATGCTCCATCCTTCACCTCTTGCATCTAGAAACCTATTGTTGCCTTAAGAAACCATTGTGGTTATGCTAAAAGTTGCAAGGAAAACAAGAGAGAATGAAATCAATTTATAATCAACAAAGAGTGGGAATCGAACAATAGTCTCGTAGCTTGTAGTATAGGGAACAAATGAACTTTAGATGATCTAAATTTTTAGTATGTTATTCTTGCCATATAAGAAAATTGGCATGTCAAATTTTGTGAATTTTGGAGTTTGTTTGGTTACTCAACTTGGCACTAAAAGTGTGCCTATCTTTAACTTAAGCCTTTTCTAGACAATTTTACAAGATTAAATAGTTAAGGGGTTAAGCAAATCTTTTTTGATATGGGCTTTTCTTGGCCCTTAGTTGACACATAGAAGTAGCTATTTGTTAAATTTGGAGAAAATTAAAGGTCTACTTAAGAAATTATGCTAGTCGAAGTATGATTGCTGCACTAAAACATAGAATATAGCACATTTTGGTATGGTCTTTGGACAGCCCAAAGCATGCTCTAGGCCATAGTCCCTAAGCTCTAGGCTAGAGCACCAACCCTCTTTAAATGTTTTTATGCACTTTTTCTGACTAGTTTTGAATAGTTATGATAATATATGTTACAGGCAAATTTAGGAAAATTTAAAGGCAATTAATTAGGAACAAAATGATTAGTTTAAGACCCCTAAATGAAGCCATATGGTTTATAAGTTGATAAGTAGTTCATGAACATCTATAGAATGATACCAACATAATTTATTTAAGAAATAGTAAAAGTATAATTACATAAATTGGTTACATTCGTTTATAGAATAATTATTCTTGGAGGACCATGACGTTAATTAGAAAGATAATGAATTAAATATATTCATAAAGTAAAGTAAACATACACATACATAAATATATCCATAACTGAAAACATGTAAGATTTTTATATACTTGAAATTCCCTATAGTTAGAAGAATGACCATGACTTTGATAAATGTATACCAATGATTAGGACTTTTATATAACTTGGACCATTTTTTTGGACCTAAACCTTGACTAGACATGGATTTTAACTAGACATAGATCTATATGTGATCAAAAGGACTAAAATGGACATATTTGTACCTCAAGACTCAAGAAAATAAACAATGACTTAGAAAAGCACTAAAAGTATAAAAGTCACTATAAAAGTTATGGTTCCTAAATAGTTTACTATTCTTAGATATTTTTATCAATAAACCTGTATATATATTTTCTTGTTTGTAGGACTAATTCTATATGAATTTGATAATTGATTGAAGTATGTATAGGTTATTATTATGACACATATATGCATGTCTAAATCCTAGTAAGCATGTGCTAGTTTAGATTTGATAATTGTAAAGAAGGAATATATGTGCCTCATGGATATGATTTGGATAAATTGAAATATAAATTTTAAAAAAATGTAATTATATGTGATGCCTGATTCATTATGCAAGCATATGTTTACATGCATGTTTAATCTAGAATACTCATATGTTGTTTGCATGCACTAATCAATTGACATATCATGTTTCCTTTTTGCAATGACAAGCACATATCACTGTGAATTATGTTACTATTAGATATAGGTCATGAATACGTATCTATGGTTTATTTGTGCTTATTTAACTATGAACTTCCAATTATGTTTTTGATATTGCTTAGTTTATTTACCAAGAAACATGATGTAGAGAATTTGTAATATAATTAAATGGTCAGATGATTATGATGTGATGTTGATTTGATGCCAGAATAAGAAATGAATTTAGGGTGGAGATAGGTTTTCAAAGAAGGGACTCCAAAGAAGATAGTTTTTGGAGATGGGATTTCATAAATTTTCAATTTTATAATAAGTCTCTAAAAGATGTAATTCTTAAGCGATGAAATTTCAATATAATAGTTTTTATCAAACAAATGTTAATCTATATAGAAAGAGATAGTTCTCTGTCTATATAGAGAAGCAAATGTATGATCATATGAGAACAAAGAGGTCAAAGTCCTTGTCAAGTTTAGTCTTGATTTCTCAAGGACAATGTTATTACAGGAGTTCATTGAAGGGTGGAAAACCTTTATATAACCTTTGGTTTATGTTTCAGATTACAATTTATAGATCCATAGTAAGAGATGCTCTAGCTATGTTTACTTTTGTCTATGTTGTTATGATTCAATGATCATAGAGACTTGGGAAAACAATCTTCCTCCTTAATGATGTTGAAAACTTAGGTTTCATGATGAGTATATTTTACACCCTTAAATAGATATAATTTTGAGAGTTTAAGTAATATAAATTTTAGATATTATATAGATAATAAGCTGATTCTATATATATCTCTTTCCATACTTAGTTAGAGAAAATAAAAGGAATTATGTTACATATTTTATCTATATTCCCTTTTTAATATTTGTGTGCTTATTCATATTTCCCTTTTAATATTTGTACGCTTATTTATATTCCTTTTTTAAATTTTGTGTTCAAAGAAAGATAAAGAGACATGGTGGCAAAGAAGACTTCTAAAAGCAGAGGTTGAGGGCACACAACGAATAACTGAGACTCATTATCTATTTTTGTTCATCATGTCCCATATATTCTCTTCGTTTTCTTTTTCTTTCTACCTCTTTACAAATTTTTGTAGAATTTTTCTTGAGCTTTTGAAAGCCATGAGTGGCTAATTTATTTTAGTTTCTTAGTTAGGGTAATTGAGAGTCTGGCTCAATGAACAATTTATGAGAATCTTGATTTATTTGTTTTTCCCTTTTTGAGTATTGAAATATTTTCTATTTTTATAACATTATTATTCAATTAATTTAAATTGGTACTTTATTTTAGATGAATAATTACTACTATATGAATTTATGAATTTGTACTTGTTCATTAAATTCAGTAGAGTAACAATTCAATACCTTTGATAAACCAAAATTGTCTTTATGTATTAATGAAAATATTTCTTCCATTTTAAACATGTGAGTATATGTATTGTTAAATAGTGATTGATAACTTTTCTTATTTTTAACACTGTTCATATTTACATTTTAAAAGCTCATTTGGGATTAATTAATGAATAAGGTTTAATTGAAAAACTTGTTCCCTTTAAATAAGAGTAAAATATTAGAGTTAATTGATGTTTATAATTGATTTATTTTAGAAAAGAAATTATTTGTATTTTTTTTTTAATTTTCGATGATCAAATTGATTGAATTAGACTTGAAATAAGCTTTGACAGGGAGTTATTTGCATTGAATTCTTTTTAAAAATATTTTTTGAATTTACTTATTGATATTTTATTAAAAAGAAAAATCTTTCTTATTTTATTTCTTTTATATTTTAATTTTGGGTTAAATAATTTGGTTAGTCTCTATGGAATGCGACCCTACTCACTCTATCTACTATACAAGTTATTTTAAGAGTGGGAAATTATTTTGGTGGCTTTGACACCCATCATTTCACTCTAAATAGTATAGGATGCTTGGGTGAAAAACCAAAGTCTATATCAAGTAATATGAGGTATTTGGTATAGTCTGTATTTGTATCTCCTTAGGAAGGCATATACAATGGCATGATATGATAAATATGCTGGTATATGACAAGTTCAAGTGGTACAATAGATATGATTAATTGAGTCTAATGAGACTAAGTTAAATTAATATGGCTTGAAAGATATTTTCTAATAATCTATGATATAATGCTTCATATATGCATTTTGATATCTATATGCAATCATGTACTATGTTATAAGATGTAGGATACCTGGACATGGTGAGTTTAACACAATTGCCTTATATGCAGAAATGTTTCCATATAGTTTGAACAGGATAAGTAAACAATCATATATAAATGTGTTCCTTGTATATTAGTATATTGAATATTTGCTATATGCTGTAGTATGTTGCTATCTTTATATGCCTTAGATAAGGGAATAAAGAAAAATGTTTTCTATGCATGTGACAATTGGACCATTATTAGTTTTTCAAAGTTTATTGTGTTCTTACTAAGAATGTAGATTTTCACTACACTTAGTAATCTATTCATATAGGGATTTAAGGTATGCTGATTCAAAGTTACTAGCAGAGCAAAGTGCTAGGAGTAGATTACACTGCCAAGGGCTTAACAATAATATTATAAAGGTGTAAAAACTTTACTAACTAGATGTCTATACTATCAATAATCAAGTTATAACCTAGACATAAGCTATGTGCTATTTTGTATTAGTGTTTTGATGACTCCCTAATTTTGGTACTATTTGATATATTTTATAGTGGAATAGGAAGTCATCTAATTGTTTTCTTACAAGTTTTGTGATAAATACATATTTTATAATTAAATAGGTGTAGATTTTGGAATATAATGGATTAAGTTCATAAATGTTTTATATCTATTTAATTTATTTTATATATTTTTTTTCCTAAATTTAATTCTTAAATAAAACAGAATTTGGATAGAAAATTATGGGTTAAAAATAAATATAAGATATAATATTTCATTAGGATTAGAAACTAACATTTAAATTACTTTATTTTATTAATTATTTTGTTATTCCCAATTATCTTTTTGTTAGGATTATTAGCATTTAAAAAGTTAAGGTGTTATTATAGCAATAGTTATAAGAGTCTTGTTCTTATGTGTTAGGGTCTGTATTTTTATAAACTTCTATTAATGTCAAATGTTGCTTGGCCCTAGAGTTTTATAATGTCTTGCTTGTTAAGTGGAGCTTAGCAATTTGAGCTATTTTGACCTGCACAACTTCTTAAAGTTTAATTTAGGTTATATCTCTAAGCTTTTATTAGAGGTGGCTTATGGCTTTGCCACTCATGGCATTCCTTTGACTTTCATGACTTCTAACCTAGTCTTGTCGAAGACTAGTGTCATCACACTAAGGTAGCTTTCAATTAGCTTTTGCATGGGTATTCTTAGCAATTTGTTGTTTAAATTTGCTTGTAGTCCATAGTGTTTTTTAAACTAATGTCTTTTTACCTTGTGTAGCTTCACAAATAGGACATGGATAAGATGGCTCATCTAAAGGGATTGAGTTGAACGGTGGCTCCTGGTGGTCTAACTAGGGCAATTAATCTTTCTCACATTAAGTTTATGCCAAGCATTGCTCCTATAGTGGTGGCATCTAAGGTTTCTAAAGATAATAAAGAGCATATTTGCAAGGGTTAAGGTTTGGTGGATGAATAACAAGGGGGTGATGATGATGACATGATACTATCATTGGGCAATTTTTTGAATTCCATTCTCACTCCCATCAAGGGGAGAAGATGATAACTTTGGATGTTGAAGTGATTAAGCTAGGGAAGAATTATGAGGAGCTTTGTTAAGGGAATGATGAAGAGATGGCTGAGGCCTAAGCCAACAATGATGGGTTTGTTGCTAGGGTGGTTAAGGTTGTTATAGCTTTTCGGGAGTTAGACATGTACCATAATGTTAGGAATATTACTTCTTGTATTATTACTATGTTGAAGCACAATCAAAGATGATAGATTTTATGCCTTGCTTATTTATCAATGTAGTTCAACCATGCTCCTCGACGTCTTGTTTCTCTTTGTCTTATTCTTATAGTCTTTTCTATTTTCTCTACTTGATTATGGGCTTTTTTGAGGTTGTGGGTCCAAAATCTTCATTAGGGTGGTTAAGCCCATGTTTCATGTAGGTTTTTGTATCTCAACATGATTCTTAAGGTTTTTTTTTACCTTATACTTTTTCCTTTTTTGCCCCTAATTTGGAAAGGGGTTTTTTTTGGATTTTTCTATGGTATGTCCCTAATTAGCCTTGATTTTCAAGACTTGATATTTAAAAGGCTAAGGGCAGTTAGTTTACTTATATAATTAGGGATCATTTGTGAAGGTGAAAAAGGTATGATTTTAAACCTCCTTTTTTATTCTCTGTGGCTTTATCAATTTTCATTTGCTGTTGTTCATTTTTTTTATGAATGTTTTGTTAAAAAATGGTTTCTATTAGAGAATCATTTGGTTCCATTCCATCTGGTAGGGTCAAAGAAGAGTTTAGTGTGGATAATAAGGGTTCTCATGGTTAGCAACATTCCAAGATAACTAGTTCTTCCTCTATTGTTCAAGAGAATATTTTTGCTACTGAGAGTGCCCATGACATCCATTCTTATGATGGCGACAAAGCATACTCAAGTGTTGGCAAAAAGGTAGTTTGAGATTATTGCATAGGGTATGTTTATGAACTACGAATGATTTCCATCTTCTCTCAGGGTTTGTGGCATCCATCCTTGAGGGAGACAATGTTTCTAATGAATTGCTTAATGATTTCATGCTTTGCACGTATGCTCATTATACAAGATTTGGGTTTTGTTTTTTGATACCTAAGCCTTTGTTAGCCATATTGAAGTTTTGCACCTACATTCATCAAAGTTTTTTTCCTTGGCTTTAAGAAATGTGTTAGGTTTTTGCTTAGTTTATTGGTTGGTTAGGGTAGAGCCTTTATTGAAGCATTTTTATTATACTTTCCTCTCTTATGTTTGGAAAAGGCAATGTTACTTCTCCTTTCAAAAGGGTTATAGTAATGTCTTCAAGAAGATAATGGGCAAAATTTCAATGGAATGAAAGACACCTTATTTTTAGTATAGAATGCACATGTCAAGAGTGAGTGAGTGAGTCCAGTTAGGCCTTCCTCATGTCTAGGTTGACCTTTCAAAGAAGAAAGGTAGAAGAGAATCAACCAAGTTGAAGCAAGAGTTTGATGTTGTCAAACAATTCATTAACAAGCCTCCTTTACACTTAAGAGCTAATGATATTTTTTGCAAGTTAACAGACTATTTTTTGTTGATATGTTATAAGCTAAGCTTTGTAAGACTTGTAGAATTGTGAAATAATCTATTTGAGTTCTTTTGTGAGGCTTATTGTCTTTCAGAATGTTGAATTTTATTTTTGTACTACTTGTTTGTTTGCTTTATTAACTATTTTATCTCTTTTGAAGATCTTTTTTAATTGAGTGATTTTGAGTTAAGGTCACTCCTTTTTATTAGGATTGCTAGAAATTTCATAGAATTTGAGGCTTTTTATTTTCAGGAGGCCACGAGTTGCCTTTTTTACTTTTAGTGTCTTCCTCATTTTCTGTGTCTCTTTATGACTCATTTTTGTGATTGTATCTTTGTAAGAAAGTTCAGGTTTTTTGGTGAGAAGTTTAAGGTCCATTCTTCTTGCTTGAGCCAAAGGTGAAAGAACATAAACTTTCGAAGGTTGCAAGCATTAGACTAAAAAGAAGATGAAAATGAGTGTTTTTATTCCATTTGGTTAAAAAAGGAAGGCTATAAAGAAAGGATTGAAGTCTTTGATAGACTGGTTCAAGAAAGCTAAATCTACTAAGACAAGATAGTGACTCCATGTCAGAAAATGTGACCACTTTGGCCTTTTTGTTGCAAGGTGGTTTAAATGTTGCTCTTACCATTGAGGAAAATGTAGTTGTCAAAGTTGTTATTAGAGTTCAGAAATGTAGCACATGTGTTGGCAAGGCAACAAAGTTGGGAGGTAAGTCTTCTACTTTGACTATTCAAGCTCAAGTAAACTTATGAGAAAGTCCAATTATGGTAAACCATCTTGAAGATACCTTAAGGGAGTAACCCCTAACGTGCGTGACTATGTTGGCCTCTTTAAGAAAGTTGTAAAGGCATTGCCCTTAATGGGGGCTCATGATTAGTTAATCGTGAAAGGTTTTCATATAGAAGTTTAGGATGCTGAGGTGGTAGCTTCTTCTCGTTCAAAGTTAATAGTATTGAATTCTAGTGTAGGAATAAGAGGAGTCATCTCTATACTTTTTTTTCTTATTTGTTACTAGTAGTGTTTTTCTATTATTTAACTTTTTCAAGTCTATTCTTGTAGATTGTGGTTCACATCGCACTCTTGGTAGACAATGACAACCTTGCTTATGAGCGACAAGAAATGGAAGAAGGCATTAAGACATTATAGGAGTAGTTGGCTTGGTTTAAGGTCTTTTTAGCAACTACTTAGAAGGAAGTTGTTGCTTTGGGTAATACTTGCCTTTAGGGTATCAATGAAAGCGCAAAAAGAAGTTTAATGTTTTTACTTTTGAGAAGGCTAAGGTCATTACTAAGTTAGAAGGTTGGATAGCAACAAATGCCTAAAAGTTAAAGGTTTTTAAAGAAAAGAGGAAGCATTTCTGTGAGCAATTCCTCACAACTACTTACTTTGTTGGTGTAATATCCAATTTTCTGAAAATGAGAGAAAACGCGAGAAACGTAACATACAATTTCTCTGTAAACGAACGAAATTCACCAGATATAAAAAAGCAAGTCCCTCGAAATGAATTAGTTAGGGTCTCAAAAAATTTAGGAAGCATTCTAAACTCCTAAAAATAAGAATCACAGGCTCAGATGGAAAGAAAAACGAAGTTAGAATGAAGAAATGAAATGTAACGAAAGGTTAACAAAACGTAAGGGCATTTTCATCATTTTGAGAAAATTTTGGAATTCACATAGGAGAGCTTTTTAAATGAAAGTTTTGAGTTCTCCAGGATTCTCAGAGGCTCTAAAAACTATAGGAAGCCCCAGGACAGTTAAAACTTTTTCGATAGACATTTTTCAACATCAATTGATCTAAACTTTGACTGATTCGTTCGAGAAGATTTTAGCTCTGATTTGAGTAATTCCAAAGGTATTTTATGAATTAAAAGACCTAAATTTTATGATGGAAAAGATAGTTCTAAAAAAGGAGTTAAAATGAGCCTAAACGGAGTAAATAGGCACATAGGGGAAAAATGATCATTTTGAAAAATTATAAAAGAGACTTCTTAAGTAAGATTACACCTCATTACCTTCTCCAAACTTCCATTTGCAGAAAAATGGGCAGCAATGGCGTGACATCAAGGGGAGGGGAGAGAGAAAAAGTTTAAACTTCTGTTTAGGTAAGTAAACGGCCTCGTTTCGTCCTGGCCAGTTAGAAAAGTTATTCCTTTCTCTAAGAGCTCTTTAATGGTGATTTTCTTTTCTTGAAAACTTGAAGATTTAGGTCTAACCCAAGCCAAAAAGGAACTCCTTTCAAGAAATCAATCGGTGAAAAATAATCTACACAAAGAGAGTTCTGTTTTAAGGTAAGACTTCACTTGAAACACTTGCAAAATCTTGTATTTCTAAGCCATTTAAGCTTAGGTCTAGAGAGAGAAAGTGAGGAGGAGAGTTTTTCTTTATGTGTTCTTAATGGAACTAAATGTTATGGAGTGTGAGGATTAAGAATATAAAACTAGAATTGGAAAAGGCGCTTTAGAACGCAAGTTATGGAATTTAGGGTTTTGATTGCACCTTGAACTCTACCATGAACCCTAGCCATATTTTATGATGTTTAAGTGTTCATATGAGTTCTTAAGACACCAAGAGAGCTTCTTACATGATTTTCCCATCAAAGGAAGCAAAGAAACTCTAAGGATGCCAAGAAGAATATATGCTTTGGCCTAGAGTAGAAATGACACTTAGGGGTAGTTTTAATTTGTTCTAAGCTTATTTTTGAGTCATGTATGATGGAAAAATATGAGAGGAAGCCTTAAAAATATTTTAGAAACTATAGAAAGTGAGATGGCCTTATATGTTCCATATTATGCCTTAAAGAAGCAACACCTAACTAGACTCTTTGAATTGATTGTGTGATGACTCCAAGAGATTTAAATATAGTCAAAAATCATAAATAGATGGAGAGAATGGAGCCAAGATAATGTTCTCTTAAGGTTGCTTCATTGAGTGCATTATAGAACCATAAAAGAGCCATAAGAGTCACCTAGCTTTTCTATTGAATGTGTGGTCTTAGAATTTGATTCAAGAGTGTAATTAGCCTCCATATGATGTGTTTAGGCCAAGAGAAATGATCTCCACCTTCTTGGGTGTGTGAGGTCAAGGGAGAGGACTCAAGACTCAAGGAAAGAGTATGTTTGTGTGGCAAAGGTAGCTCTCTCCACCTTCTTTGATGCATGAATGTGTGTTTACATTGTCTTTGAATGTGTGTATATATGTTTTGAGCTTTGAAAAGTATTTAGCATGAGCTTTTATTCCATGATACTATGATGATGATTTATGTATGCAAATAATGTTTTATGTGCTTGCTTTGATTTGCTTGAGTGTGGAGAAGCCAGGAACCTTCTAGCCATTGTGAGGATAAGCCAAGAACCCTTAAAGTTGATTGAGACAAAGTAAAGAGTTTCCCAAGAGTGAGGTTGACTCCTAAGAGTACGGTTGAGTCCAAGAACCTCTTAAAGAATGGGTGAGGCAAGTCCAAAATCTACAAGTAAATAGGTGAGGCTAATCCACTTACTTGGTAAGCCTATGCATACTATGTATGACTTGATCAAATGCCAAGAATGTTTTTTGAATGCTCACATATGTTAATATGTTCATGCATGCATTTTTAAGACTTGTATTGCATTCTTTATGTGTGATTGAATGGGATATGAGTTATTGGAATTCTTTGAATCTCATCTCCTCCTCTCCAATGTTCTAACATGCTAGGTGGACTAAGAGAGCAAAGAAATGAGAGCCAACCACTTGAGGAATGAGAGTATGACATTAAAATGTATAAATTTTGTTACTTTAAGGCCATATGAATGACAAATGTTGTAATATATGGTTGTATATGTTCCATGATGTTATGAATATGTATAATTATGCTAATGGATTATGTACAAATGAGATTTAAGGCTATATGTATGGAAATGTGTATTTTGGTTATGTAATGACAAGTTTGGCCCTTGACTGGTTTGATGTATTAAAATACATAAGGAAGCGGAATGACCAAATTGAGATGTATGAGGTTTGAGACCATTTGGGTAGTTCATACAAGTCATATTCATACTTTTAAACTTGCCCAAGAGGTGCCAAACACCAAGAAAGAGCATTTGGGCATACTTGGTATCTAATATGGAGCAAAATTGATCATATTGGAAACTTACACCACTTTTTATCCAAATGAGCTTTTCTTGATCTGAGATTTGACATACATTTAGAGCTTGTTGAGATTTTTTGGAAAGCTAAAGTGTAGAATTTTTGGAGGTCTATGGAATATTTCATGAATTTTTAAAGTTGGAAAAAATTCTGAATTTGGTTTGGTGTACTATTCACACTGGTTCGAAAATAAATTCTATCACTCAAGGGTCAAATGATGTCCAAATGTCATGAAATTTTATAGGAAGAAACTAGACATTTCAGTGACTTGTTCCAATAGAAGCACCCCATTTGAATGTCTAGAAAGAGAGATATGAATTTTTAAAGTTTTTATCCAGCATCAGGCGTCCAAACTAACCTCAGGTAGTGTTTGATTCATTTTCAATGCATAGACTTGCTTGGATTGGTGTAGAGTTATTTTTTTTCCTCTAGCTAACATCTGTAACTTTCTAGATTAGTATCATTTGCATGAATTGGATTTTTGTGTATTTAATTAGACATTTTTGAAATTTGTAGCAGAAATTTGTGACAATACCAGTAGCCAGCCAGACCTCTTTACCTTTTTAAATGTCAAATGTCTTCTCTGTGATGTTTCATGGCCTGGTCATATGTTTAACATAAAGTAGACATGTGTAGCTTTCAAGAATGGTAAATAATGCCTAATTCTGATTTTTCTATAATTAGTTATGATTTTTCAAAGTTTATGATATAAGAGGTAAATTTTTGGCCAAAATAGCTATCATGAATTTTATATATTCCCTTGCCATACACGAGCTCTAGACCAATTTTGGGGATGAAAATGAGTTGTACCTATGTATTTAAATATGAGAATGTGATACCTAAGTCCATATGGCCCATGAGACTTTAAAAGAAAAATTTTACCTGTAGAGAAATGCATATTGATTCATGACTCCCTATGTCACTATGTTGCTTCCATAGAAATTATATGTGATGAGGCATAGGAATTGCATGAATTGAGTCTTAGAAATATGGTGTTACAGTTGGTGCTAGAGATGCGATTGATTGTATTGGGGAGGTTTTCATAAAAGTCTCATTTTGTCTAGTAAAATCCCATTTTGGTTCCTCACAACTGGTGAGTTTCTTAATTTAGTTCCTCATAGAATTTCCTTCTTAATTTGGTTCTTTCTAGATAAGGTCTTTCTTAATTTGATCTCTCATAAAATGTCTTTTTCAATTTGATCTCTTATAGATAGGTATTTCTCAATTTGATCCCTTAATAATGAAACTATTATCAATAATGTCTTTCCATTAAATTGAGAAATACTTACATGTAAACAACTATTATTGATAATATTTTTATTTGTGAAGGACTAAATTAAGAAATATCCATGTGTAAGGGATCAAATTGAGAATAGGGATTAAATTGAGAAATATCTTATTTGTGAGGGGCTAAATTATGAAAAAAAAATTTATAATAGACTAAATTGAGAAATACCTCATCCATGAAGGACCAAAATAGGGTTTTACTTGATCTTCTAGCGCACATCTCACAAGAGTTATTGAAGGTTAGAGTGGGATCTAGAGAGTTGAAGTATAAACTTAATGACTTTAGCCTATATCTTTCAAATTCTCCTCAGGGTCCAAAAGGGTATATACCTAGGGATTAGTGCTAAGTGTCATTTGGTTCTAGGATTTTGTAATGTCTTTCATGTTAAGTGGGCCTTAGCAATATGGGTTAAGATGTTTTGGATCTATGGAATTAGTATGCATATAAGGTTCTCAAAACATTTATGATAAATTATTTTAATAAAATATTAATTTAGAGTAAATAACATTCATTGCTTCTTAACTAAACCTACAAAGCATACTTCCACATTCCTTCTAATTTTATTCATACTAGAATCAATTTTTGAAATTTATGAAACACATCACTATCCTTTTTAGTTTTAAAAATATTTCCAAACTTTTCCTATTTCAAAATTTTTTAGAAACACTGACTTAACCTTTTGAGAATTTTTAAAAAGAAAAACACATATAATATTAGAAGAATATAAATTCTGTAAATAATTTTATTAATAAATTTTTTTATATAAATTAAAATCCAAAAAGATGCGATGTATATTATAAAATTTTGAAAGAATAAATGCAATTCAAGTAATAATTACCGAAGTATCATGTATGAGTTTTCTATTATTTATAATAACTAAAATATTGTCTCTGCAGAATGCATGAGTAATTATAAGATTTATGAGTTCTATAGCAAAAATTGCTATGGGTCTTGCAAGAATTTTTTTTTAAAAAGTGTATGGCTTTTAGAAATAGTAATGAACAATTAAAAATAATTTTCTTACAACTTATGTAGGAATTTTGATTAGAATCCATTTTTTGATTAATTATTTAGTCAAATCTATGTTTCAGAAAAATATTACCCTTAAATCTTATAAATTAGTCAAAATCTTATAAATTAGTCAAAATCAGATCTAATGAAACCAACTTTGGTGTAGCATGGTTTTTAAAGAGAAAAGTTTAATGTTTGTGATGTAATGAAAAGATAATAATTAGTGTATGATTAGACAATAATTAGTGTATGATTAAGTAGTTAAAATTATTTATTATTTGTTTGTTATGGTGTAAGTAATAAGTAATGATTATTATATGATTAATTAGTTCAAGTTAGTTATCATCAATTTATTTGATGAATGGGTGGTATAATTAAAAGGTAATAATGATTGTATGACTAATTAATTAATTTGAGTCAGTAATTAATTTATTTGATAAGTGGGTGATATAATTAAAAGGTAATAATAATTGTATGATTAATTCATTAATTAGAGTTAGTAATTAGTTTGTTTTAGAGTTACCCTTCATTAATGTGCTATATATAACAAATATTGGTTATGTAATACTTAATTAATAAATTTGGTTATATAGTAAATACTAGTAATAATTAATGAAGTAGTAATAACAAAAATAATTATTAAGGTATTAAATAAATAAATAAATAAATAAATAAGATAATAAAAAATGAATAAAATTGTATGGAGGTATAGTTAAAAATATAAATTATTGTATTAAAAAATTAATAATAATATAATATACTTTTAAGCATGGGATAAACTGGATTAATATTATCGAGGTTATTTTTAACTATATAAAAAATAATTTATTTAATTATATATATAGAAAGTAGTGGCCACCGATGCCACAACAAATCTTTCACCTTTTACATTGCAGTCGCCCTTGACCTATAGGTTCTTCATGTTTTTCATATTCTTGAGTTAGTGGATTATTAATAGGAGCAGGTAAAGAATTTAGATTAAATGTGAGAGAATACATTGAAGGAATCAAATGCTGAAGGCTTACGAACCTATAATGCGACGATCTCTTAATTTTAAAAAATTAACTACTGTATTCAACATTGAAGATCATTGGATTATCAAATAATGACATGAATGACTTAAATTAAGAGGGGCTAGGAGATCCAAATTGCGATAACAATGAAGGAGGCATATGATAGGAGGGACCAGCATCTCCAACATTTATATATTGGTCAGTCAGCACAGAAGAAAATGGACTAACTATGCTAATGTATTGTTATGTCATAGCACCTCATTTGGCACAGATGATATCGAAGCACTAATGCTATGATGATTCTGTTCATTGAGGTCACCAATTGACAATCAAGTTGACATGTGACCTTTACATCTTTTGCTTGACCTACTTTCTAGAATTTCTGGTCATGATAAATAAGGTATAAGTGGAGTAAGGTAGGGGACCATTGCGAAGCGCTATTTCCTGAGAGCCAATAAGATATTTATTTGGTCCTAACTCACCCTCTCTCGATAGTCATAATAATTCATATGCGAATGGTCATGAATGCTCAACCTGCAGGGGTTATCAGTAATATCTGCTGGAAAAAAAGTTACGCTAGTAAAACAAAGATATATTATTTATTAACAAAATGAAAATAGTGAGGGTGACAAATAAAAAATGTACCATAAAACTAGCAGCACTACTAGCGAGGTGGATCCACTACGAGTACATGTTCAATACCATCGCATGTATTCAGAAGTGTGATCCATAGGTGTTATAGCTATGGGTGTTTGGGATAAAGCATTTTGCCATGCATTTTATGCCTCAATAAAGCCTATATGCTTTTCTTGTCAATTCATTGAGGCTTTTCGTTGTAGTTGTAATGTATGATAAGCCTCTAAATTGATTGGAAAAGTAGGGATTGGTTGCTGCCTACCAAATTGCAAAGCACATGATCTGGGTGATGCCACTCTATGATATAAAAGCAAATAAGGGACATTGAAGCTAACTAAATGTCTTGAGATGCCAAGAAATATTATGGGATGAGCTCTTGCACATTATCTGATTCATATAGCTGCCAAATGATCTATACACAAAATATGCATGAAAGTGTCATAATAAATACATTATATACAATATTTGATTTAATAAAGATTAATCTATGTAAAGTGAATAAACCTTATTGTCTCATATCACGTCCAACAAAATTTGATATTGCCAGCCAACTGATCTCATTTAGACCTTAGATCTGGATATCACTAGCTGGCTAAGGCATCTGTCTTTTCCAAGATAGACCTTAGATTTGAATATCACCAGCTGAGAGTGAGAGCTAAAGACATCCTAAAGATGGCCTTCAAGACTAGATATGGGCATTATGAGTTTCTTGTGATGCCATTTGGGCTGACGAATGCGCCTGCAATATTCATGGACTACATGAACAGGGTGTTCAGACTGTATTTAGATAAATTTATTGTGGTCTTTATTGATGACATTTTAGTGTACTCTAGATCTTTTAAGGAGCATGAGAGGCATCTAAGATTAGTCTTAGAGACTCTGAAAGATAAGAGATTATATGCTAAACTGAGTAAATGTGAGTTTTGACTAACTGAGGTGAAATTCTTAGGTCATGTGATCTCACGAGATGGGGTCACCGTAGATTCCCATAAAGTCAAGACTGTGTTATAGTGGGATAGACCTAGGACCACTACTGAGGTTAAGAGTTTCCTCGATTTGACAAGATATTACAGACTATTTATCTAGGACTTTTCTCAGATGGCCTTGCCACTTACAAGGCTGACTCAGAAGGATACATCTTTCATGTGGGATGAGAGATGTGAGAGGAGTTTCCAGGAGTTGAAACTCCGATTGACCACTGCCCTTGTGCTAGTCATTCTTGACCTTAGTTTACCATTTGTGGTATATAGTGATGCCTCGAGGAGAGGGTTAGGATGTGTGTTGATGCATCAGGATAAGGTCGTGGCATATGCCTCTAGGCAACTTAGGCCTCATGAGGAGAATTATCCCACACATGACCTAGAGTTAGCTGCAGTGGTGTTTGCTCTTAAGATATGGAGGCACTATTTGTATGGTGCATCTATAGAGATCTATAGTGACCATAAGAGTCTAAAATACCTGTTCGATTAGAAAGAACTCAATATGAGACAGAGAAGATGGATGGAGTTTCTAAAAGACTATGATTATGAATTGAAATACCATTCGGGTAAGACCAATGTGGTGGCCGATGTCCTGAGTAGGAAATCCATTCACGTTGCCTATATGATGATCAAGGAGCAGGAGCTCCTAGAAAAATTTAGAAATTTGAACCTTTCTTGCTAGCTAGTGCCGGGTATATTGTATTTCAGTGAGACCCAAATTGAGAATGAGTTAAGAGCCCAGATCTTAGGTGCCTAGAGAGAGGATGAATTCTTGAGACAGATTAGGAGCGAAATCTCCCAGGGTAGGACCTTAGATTTCAGGATATCTGAGGACGATGTGATAGTATACCGGAACAGAGTTTGTGTGCGTAATAGTAATGAGTTGAGAGAGAGAATTCTAGAAGAGACACACAAGAGCAAATATATTATCCACCTAGGTGCCACCAAGATGTATCAAGATCTAAAAAGAATCTTTTGGTGGCCAGAAATGAAGAATGACGTCACGGATTATGTGGCAAGGTGTTTAGTGTGCCAGAGAGTTAAGTTAGAATATCAAAGACTGGTTAGATTCTTGTAACCCCTAGATATCTCTTAGTGGAAATAGGATAGTATAGCTATGAATTTCATTACGGGGTTACCCAGGACATCCTTTGGAAACAATACTATCTACGTAGTTATAGATAGATTGATAAAGTTTGCACACTTTTTAGTAATTAGGGCTACTTATTCGTTAGATAGATTATCCCAGTTGTATATATGTGAGATAGTGCGACTTCACGGAGTACCCAGTAGCATAGTATCTGATAGAGGTCCCAGGTTCACATCAAACTTTTGGAGGTCGTTACAACATGCCTTAGGGACCAACTTGCGGTTTAGCACTGCTTACCACCCCTAGATAGATGGTCAGACTGAGAGGACCATCCAGACCTTAGAGGATATGCTGAGGGCATGTGTATTAAAGATGAGGGATAACTGGGATGCATATCTGCTATTAGCAGAGTTTGCCTATAATAACAGTTATCATTCCAGTATCCAGAAAGCCCATTATGAGGCTTTCTATGGGAGAAAGTGTAAATCCTCGTTATGTTGGGTTGAGCTAGGGGAGAGGAGTTTGCTAGGACTTGAGTTAGTAGACTAGACCACCAAATAGATAGAATTAATTAGAAAGAAACTCCTTATGGCCTAGAGTAGGCAAAAAAGTTATGCTGATAGGAGAAAAAGGCCGTTAGAGTTTTAGATTGGGGACCACGATTCATCCGAGTGTCTCCTGTGATTGGGGTAGATCGATCTATGAGAGTAAAGAAGCTCAGGCCTAGGTATCTTGGTCCATTTGAAATCCTTGAGAAAATTGGACCTGTGACCTACCGGATAGCCTTACCTCAAAACCTAGCCCAAATCCATAATGTCTTTCACGCCTCCAAATTGAAGAAGTACTTACCATACCCCTTACATGTCATAGAATATGAGTATATTCAATTGCAGAAGAATCTTTCCTATATAATAAGGCCAGAGAGGATTGTGGATGCCAAGTTGAAATAAATGAGAAACAAGAGCATCCCTCTAGTGAAAGTGGTCTGGAAGGGTCGTCTGAAGAGGCAACCTGGGAACTGGAGGATGACATGAAACGAAAATATCCAAAGCTATTTCCCTAAGGCACGTATTTAAATTTCAAGGATAAAATTTATTTTAAGCGGGGGTGGAAAAAATAATAGAAAATGAAGATTTGAGCCTTGAGTTGTCCAGAAACCGGGATTGGAGTGATTCGAAAAATTTGCCGAAAGGCTAAGTGACTCGTCGCGCAACCCTCAAAATAAAACTAGGTTGATAAAATATGTAGTTAATGGCACAACCTAGGTCATCTCCCTTGGAATTGGAGTTCAATGTTTAATTGAGTTTTCTAAATGCTAAAAGCTGCTAAAAACTTTTAAACTAAGGGGGGTTTTGATTGAATTAAACTAACCAAAAACTAAATTGAATTAAAATTCCTAATTGCTACCTAATTATATGGATTATGGGTGAAAGATGGACTTGTGACTAACTTTGGATTCGTCCCTTGGTATCCACTATCCTTATCCTATTCCAATTTATAATTGATTCTGGCCTAAGAGTTCCTAATTGTATTCATAACAAATTATCTTGGGTAACCACGTAAGAATCAAGAAATTAACGATCTAATATTGAATTGAAACCTCAATCCTGCTTTAAATTGTCAATTCTTGTTTTAGGATCAATGAACACCCAATTTGATTGATTAACTGATCAATTAGCCTTTGAATCGTCATCCTAAATTGTTTAATTAACCAATTAAACATTAAGGAATTCTCAAATTAAACATTTAAACAAATAATCTTACTCATGTATTTTATCGAACACCTTCGAAGCACACATGGGAAATTAGATAATATTGAAATTAATCAATATCCAATCAGATCAATTAATTAACAAAAAGGTTCCCTAATTAGTGTCTAACCAGCCACTAATTACAATTACACGAATTCCCTATCAAATACAACTTAACCAAGATAATATATGAAAGAGAAAAAGTATAGGAAAATAGAGGAATCCTTAGCCAAAATTCTGAGTCTTCTCCATGGATTCAAGTTTCTCCAAGGGCTTCCTCCTAGCTAGCCACAGATAGATTAGAACTTCATGGGATGTTGGAGATGGATGGAAGATGGAATGGAGGTAATGGATGAATGGGTGGACTTGGAATGGAAGAAGGGTGAAAGATGGATGAATATGGCCGAATGAATGAATGAATGATGGGGTGGAGAGTATTCGAATGGAATAGGGTATGAATGAATAAATAGGCCCGTGAATGAAGTTGCGTGAATGGAATGGATTGAATATATGGATGAGGGTTTCCAAAAATACGAAGGCGTGAATGGAATGGATGTTTGCTCCCTCTCACGTGAATTTTTAATGATTCTATGCGCTGTTCATTGCTTCATTTATTCTTTCTCCATGTGCTCAGCTTCTCCTTTAGATAGATCACGAGCTTGCATTGTATATGAGTGTGGGCCCCGCTGTGAATGGTTAATGCATTGGAATATAATATAAAAGAATTTATCCCTGCTTCGTGCCATCTTCGAGTCCAGACGTAGCTTCCTTTCTACTTGATCTTCACATGCTTCCTTCTCCACGTAGCTTTAGCTTATGCAGTTCGAACCTGCTCCTTTTCTTTCCATCATTCAGCTCCATCGTCTTCCCTCCCATTCCAATGTGCAGCTCATAGCTTTATTCTTCCTCTCAAAGTATAAGACCCCGTGGCTTCTTCTCACATCATTTTTCGCATTCTGGAGGTCCTTTTTGTGTGTCACAAACTCAGCCAGTAGCTCCCTATACGTGTTTCTTCTCCTCTGCTCCACAAGCTATCCAACTTTCTAAACTTATAGCTTCTCTTCGTTCTGCTCGTATAGCTCACAAGTTTCTTCATCCGTCGCTTTAGTCCCTGTTTCTGCATGTGTTTTGACTCGTGTTTCTTCCTAGCTCTTGTTAACCCGTATCCATGCATCATTACTCGTTTCTCTGCTGCAGCTCGTGGTTACTTCTTCATTTACTCAACACGTAGCTTTTGAATCTTCCATGCACATCTCTCTCCAGCCCATACTCCTCAACTCTAGCCTTCTCTTGCATGCACATAAACTCAAGCTGCCCACATGCTTTTTTTTTCTCCACGTAAGTTTCTTCACATCTGCTCGCTTCTAACGTGTTTTCTTCCTGTAGCTGCCAGTTCTCTCCAGCTCGTTACTTCAGCTCATTTTCCCATCGTATTTTTGACGTTAATCCTCTTCACCACATGCTGCAGCTGGTGTTTCCACATTCTACATTACATGCTTCTTAATGCATTATTCTCTCTACATTATGGTCTGGAGCTTGCTTATGCACTTGTATGGAGGCTATTCACATGTATGAGCTTCTTATTCTCTTTTTATTTTCATCTTTTCACGTCAAAACTGGAGCTTTTTCTTCTCTGCTTTGCCTTCTTTGTTTGCTCTCTCGTTTAAGCTATTGTAGTGCATGAAGTTAAGAGCTACTGCTGCATTATGGTGAACCTGTGCCTTCCCCCCTCTTTCCCAGCTCGTGGCCTTTGTGTGTGTTAATGTTGGAGACGTGGTGGAAGTTATGCATGTGAAAGGAGTTAATATGGAGATGCTGCCTTCTTGAGTGTAAACCATGGCTAGTGTGGATGCATGAAAGTGAAGTGCAAGGCTGGCCTGTGGGTGTGCAATCATGTATAAGTGAGCTCCTATGTGGATGAAGGAGTGTTAATTGTGACATTGGGTTGGGGTAGCAATGTGAGCTTCCATTTGCTCTACACCTAAGTTTCCCTTTCTCTCTAACATTTAAATTCAAATTGTTCAAATTCTGCACAAAAAGAATGGAAAAGATGAAATAGGAATATTCACAGAATTCATTTAAAAAGATTTGTGCATTAAAATTCTAAAATTTTGCAAATTAACTCCTAAAATATAGAAATGACTTCTAAAACAAAATCTTATCTAATTAAAGTCTTAGAACCATATTTAATCATTAAAATGCCTAAGTTAGGAGAATTAAAACATATAAAAATCATGGTTATCAAAGGCATTTTCGTAAATAAGTGTAATTTTGGAAAAACACATAGAAATGCTTTTTAAATAGAAAATTTGAGTTGCCCAAGGTTTTCAGAAGCCCCAAAAACCATGGGAAGCCTTGGGATCGATAAAGCTCTTCCGGTGTACTCTTTCTAACGGTTGACTCAAACTTTGACTGATTCGTTCGGGAAGGTTTTAGCTCCGATTTGAGTGATTCCAAAGGTATTTTATTGAATTGGGAACTTAAATTTTTTGATGGAAAAGATGGTTCTAAAAAAAGAGCTAAAATGAATCCATACTGGAAATGCCATTATGAAAGGACAAAAATAGAAACAATTTGCAAAAGGAAGCTTCTAAATGCCACTTCTAACTCCACGTTCTTCATCTCCCTCCTTAAACCGACTTTCTTCTGCCTAAATTTTAAAAAAGAAGCTACTGTCTTAGGTGCACAAAGAGAGGGAATTTTGGAGGAAGAAAGCAAGGCAAAAGGTGAGAAAAAGGTTAAGGATTTCATACTTTTGCTCCCCTCCTTTTATGCTCTCTTTCTATGGCTTTCTTATAATGATTAGTTTTGTTTTGGTCCAGAATTTTAGAGGGGAAGTTCAAATTGGTTGAAGAGGGGAGAACTAAGAAGGAGAAGCCTTAGAAGGAAGCTTAAAACTAAGGTAAATCTTATTCCTAGTTGCTTCTTCTTCTATGGTGGGATGCCTTAAATAGAACCATGAAGAGGGGAGAGTTTTTTTTTTATAATCTATAAGAATTCATCAAACTAGGCCATAGAAAGATGGAATACACCAAAGAAATGCATGAAAAGTTAGTAAAACTCAAGTTAAAAAAGTGTAGGGTGCTTGAACATAGTTTAAAATCTGAGTTGATTCAAGACTTTCCCATTATATGTGAGTGTTTGTTTGAGTTTCTAAGACTCTTAGGGAGCCTTCCAAGTGCCCCATCCATTAAGAAAAAATTCTAAACTCTATGGGTCCTTAATGGAAGCATAAATCGGTCAAAACCCATAGAGATAGCAAGGGGATGTTTTAAATGGTTTCAAACTTGATTTGGGACTTTATATGATAAAAGAAGATAGGAGAAACCCTTAGAAAAAATTTAGAAGCCTTAAGATGAGAGATGAGGTAATGGCTTCCATAATGTAACCTTATGAAGCAACATGGACTTAGGTTTGTAAAAGTGAGTGTGTGATAGCTTCAAGGATTTTAAATGAGCTCAAGAGGCCTAGATGTGGCAAGAGAATGGAACCAAGAATGTTAATGATAGTAGTTGCTTCATTAGGTCATTAATGGAATCATATTGTAACAAATAGAATAAAATATAATCTTAACAGTGAGTTGGATGTCATAACTTGTTCCAAGAGTATAATTAAGTATTATTTATTGTGACTAGGCCAAGAAAATCTAACTCCACCTCATTGTGTTTGTGGAATCGAAAAGGAGAAAGAACAAACAAAGTAAATCTTGAATTTGCACCAAGGTAGCTCTCTACCTTTTCTTGTTGCATATGTATCATTGTGTGCTTGTGTTTATGTTTGTATGTTTGAGATATGTCACTTGATGCTATGTTGCTATTTTGGTACCAATATACTTTCTTGAATGTCATTGAATTGTGAAAATGGCTCATAAGGGTGAGGTAGTACTAAAAGTCCCTTAGTGTGGGTGAGGAGATGCCAAAAGTCTCATGGCATGGGTGAGACAAAAGCCAAGAATTCCTTGGATGAGTGAGGCTAAGTCAAAAGTCCCTAAAACCAAGAGTAAGATAATCTAAAAGTCTTAAAAATAGGGTGAGGCCAAACCAAAAGTGCCTAAAGCTCATTCTTATGCTTGACATGAGTTTGTGACACAAAAATGTGAAAGTTGAATGCTTCATAGATTGATGGATTACATATTTGTACCTTTGACATATTATTTGTCTTGAAAATGTGATTGAATAGGTGTATGAGTTATTGAGATTCAATGAATCTCACTCCCTCCTTTCTCTCATCTTATATGATCTAGGTGGAGTCCAAGATCCAAAGGATGGAAGCCAACAAGCTTAAATCTCCATCTCTTAGCAAATCTTCCTATTTTTGATGTATTAGGATGTCTAGAATGTCAAAGTCTATATGTATATGTTATTTTTGAGCCATGACACTTTGAACAAGTGTAAAACTATGTAAAGATAGTATATGTATTACGAATAGAGTTAAATGAATGGAATTATGCAATTTGACCCCTTGGAAGCCCATTTGTGCTTTTATATTTATGGAAGTGGCATGATGAATTTGAGTTGCATGATGTTTTAGACCTTATGAGAGACTTATTTATGCTATATTTATGCTTTCTAAGTTGCTCAAATGTGTGTGGAGCAATGTAGAGCTCATCTGGACCAAATTTGCCTCTTGTTGGGACCAAAAGTGTCATAATTGTGAGCTATGGCAAAGTCTGACCAAATAACCTCTTCTTGACTTGAAATTTTATATATAATTAGATCTTGCCTAGATCTTTTTGGAAAGCTAAAGATCAGGTCATTTGGAAGTCTGTGGAATTTTCTATGATTTTTCAAAGTTGGAATTAGAAATTCGGATTTGCACCAGTACTGTTCATTTGGTCAGCTGTGTAATTGTGTCATCCGAGGGGCAAACGTGGTTGAATGGCTACAAAATCTTATAAAAAGAAACTAAATATTCACAGTGACTTTTAGCAACTGGAGGCACCTCATTTGGAGGTCTCACCTAAGAGATATGAATTTTTGAATTTCTAGAACAGTAACAATAGTGCAACATGATCTAAGTCATTGTTCCATTGAAATTCAATGGCTAAACGTGCTTGCTCTGATCTGAATCTATTTTTACCATAAATTTAACATTTATAGCTTTCCAAATTGTTATTATTTGCATGGATTAGATTTTTGTGAAATTAATTAGACATTTTTGAAGTTTATAGCAGACACTTGCATCAGTACCAGTAGCTGTCTGAACCTTTGCACATTTTCGCGTGTCAAATGCTTTCTGTGTTATATTTCATGGCCTGAACATATTTTTGGCATAAATTATACATGTGTAACTTTCCATAAGTGCCAAGAATGCATCATTTCAATTTTCATAGAATTATTTATGGATTTTGAAACTTCATATTAGTAATCTGAACCAATAACCCAGACAATAGCAACCTCAGTGGATTTTCGGATGTTAAATATTCTCCCTTTAATGATTCATGAGTTGAAATTATTGTTAACATGGGGTAGATATCTAGAGCTTTCTGGAATGGTATAGTTTGTTGGGTTTTGATTTTTTTGGATTTAGTTATGAATTTCCGAAGTTGTGACAGAAAAACTGAAATTCTAGCAAAAAATAATAGTGTGAGTTTGATGCTTCCCTTTGAATTTCATGAGTTGTGGGCCAACTTTGGTGTTGCAAATGAGTTGTATTTATGTAATTAAATATGAAAATGTGATGTATGAGTTCATATGGTCTGCATGACATTAAATGAAATTTTCATACGCGACGCAATGTGAAATAAGACATTATTTTAATGCCATTTTTCCATTCTCTTTGTGCAATTCATAATGTGAGACTTAGAAATAATAAGAAGCAAGCTAGAAATATATGGTGTTACAGCTTCTGGTTAAGAAGGCAGAGCAAGGGAATGAAGGAAGCATGCAGCTCAAGTCAAGGGCAGAACGCGAAAAAAAAATGTGAAAGAGGAGCTGGATTGAGAGCTACAGTTTTAACGTGAAGAAACTGAGAATCAAAAGAGCCATGTGGGAATCATTTAAGCTGACTGAGCTAGGATCTTGCAGAATAAAAATGCGAAGAAAAGAGGCTAGGCATGTGAAATGAAAAATGACCCACATGAGAGTAACACGTGAAGGAGCCATGGACAGCACACAAAACATGCTATGAGTTGACGCGGAGCAATAGTAGGATTAATGAGCAAATAAGAAGCATTCATTCCACCACCCAAACACGTGGAAAAGGGGGCACATGATAATTAAAAACATTCGGGTAGCATGTGATTGGAGGCTAAAGATTAACGAGAGCTGAAGGAGGAATAACGCGAGTTGTGGGGAAATGAGCGAAATGCTACAGAGAGACACAGGAAGCTCCAAAACGTGAATGAGAGAAATTATCCATTGTCTTCTCACATGGCTACAGCTCTTATCATCGAAATTCTTCCATTTAATTCCTCCATGGCAGCTTGAAGTCTCCTTGGTGGCTAGCTGAAGATAGGATATTCCTAGATGCAGATTTAAGCTCCACATTTCTTCTCCATTTGGATAAATTCTTCCTCCTTTATCTTTTAATTTTAACATTGATTCTTTTATTAATTTGACTAGGTTTAGCCTATTAATTCAGGAATTTCATTGCTGAAATTTACTGGAATTTGTTGGATTAATTTGGATTGTGGATTGGTTGTAATTTCTTATTTGGTTGTTAATTTTGATCATTATATGTTTGTAGAAAATCTAGACTTAGTAGTTGTGCAATTTGCTCTTAATTTCCTCTTGATTATAGGCTAATTGATGCAATGATTGTTGGATTAAGTGGCTAGAATTTTTGTGCAATTGATTGTTTGAGGGATTCATTAATTTAATTGGTTAATTAGCATTTTAAGTAGATTGTGTAGTAGATTTTTATGAGCAATTAGGATTGGTTTTAGTATGTTCTTATTCCTAACTCAATTGATTAATTCTTCAAGGTATTTTGTGGTTGCAAAATCCTTGAGTTATTAGTGAATTGAGTCTTTGATGGTAATTCAAGAATTCTTAAGGAGAAAACACTAATGAGCAAGAATTTAAATCCAATTTTGGTACACTAAAAAGAGAGCAAGGATAATTGAATTCTAGGAAATCCATTTAAAGGCTAGCTACCGTATTTTCTTAATTGTTTGCTTCATTTAATCTTAAGTTTTTTATTCTTGTCATTTCAAATTTAGTTCAATTAAATTTTAGTATTTCCAAATCCCCTAAACAATTTTCATTTAGTGATACTTAGAATACTCTTTCACAAACGAATTGAAGCAAAAACTCCTTGGGAAATGACCTAAGTTGTACCATTACCTATAAATTTATTTTTCTACCTAGTTTTATTTGAGATTGTGTGACACAATCGTCATACATTAAGTATAGTTTGTGACTAGATCTATCCGGTATAAGATAACCACCGATCAACTTTAATATATATGCCTGGGCAAATCATTACATATCTTCGTCATTTGCATCATCTGGTAGTTCATTGAAGTGCTTGGCTAACTAATTAATAACAACTTGTTGCCTAATTATTTTATAATCTAGTGGTATAATTCTAAGTAGCCACTCACATATTTGCGGCCATATGAAGTTCCTGTGACCAATGATAGGCTTTCCCATGCATAGGAGACCTAATTGCATAGCAACATCTTTTAGAGTAGTTATGCACGTTCTACGAGTAGTGTGAAAAGTATAGGTTTCGGGCCGTCATCTCTCTACAAGTATCAACATAAGTGATAGATCATAGTCAAATTAGCTTAGTCGGCCAATGCCATAGAATCTTGCCATAAAAAATAGTCAACAATAACAGGAAGAGGCAGAGGGAGATAATCACTATGCATTACATGTTATAGCGAGTGCACTAGGTCATCTTACAAAAAAGTATAAACATTGTGTGCACATTATTACAATTGAATAAGATAAAATAGAGGTGAAACATAATGAATGTAAAGTACTATAAGTGTAAGATTATTTTACGTGGCCAAGCTACACAGCTTGTGACGCGTGTCATATTTGGAGGTATAGAAAGGAGTTATCCTTTGACCTTGGTTGGATAACTTGTCATGGATGCACCATTACTCTAACTTTCTTGCATACCTTATTATGTTATAGACAATATAAAATAAGATAATTTTTTATCATCAAGGACAACAATAATTGGTTTTGTGCATAAAAGTAAAGTATATTCAAGAGCAAGGTCTTAACCTATATTCATTTAAGCCAAGTTTCTATGCATATGCATATTCAAGAATAATAATAATTGATTTCTATATATAAACGTAAGGCACATTAAAAAGCAATGTTGGAACCCATATAAATTCAAGCCAAGATTTTATACACAAACATGCAAAAGCTTAGTCCTATTATTGTCTAGTAGGGTGATGGTGTGAAGAAGTGAAACAATTATAACCAACTTCCTTACATAACTCACACTTCTTAAGTTGATCCAATTGTGTCCAATTCATCTCGTTGTATATGCGATTGAATGTAGGTACCCTTTCACTCAAATTATCAATGAATCATGAATCAACTTTGGAAAATCTATCTGTAGCCAATGAATCTCACCCTTAATAGGTTAGAACTCATTACTATATGTATTGCGCATCATTTCTAAACAAAAAATGTGGTCAACAAACTAAAAATGGTAAAGACTAACATTAGCACAAGCTATAATAACATATTGACATGGGTACTTTTCAACCTAAAACTTGTCGCAGTCACATTTATGCTCAAATAAGTTAACCTTGCAACATTAACAAAATTGATAACTTTAGACATTGTAAGGGTCCTTAACCTCAAAGGATGTCGCTCTTCTATTAAATGCTCGGACAATACACATAGAGGAAGCCTGCATAATTAGACCTAACTTCTTAGTAAGAGTTTCACAAAATACCTAGTCGGCTGTTAATTGTGCATGCACCTGATAAGCCTATTTGACAAAGTATTTATTTACTCTGTACATGGTTACCTTCATGAGGCTAGTCATAGGCAAACTCCTGACACCTTTAAGGATATCGTTCATTGTTTCAACTAAGTTTGTTGTTATATGACTATAAAGTTGGCCATTCGTATTGTAGGCTGTGACCATTATTCTTTAGGAATGTCTACTATCTAAGTAGCCAAAGGGCCATGTAAAATTGCTAGCTTGGCCAATTTTTTATTAATAACATGACGTTTATATGCATACATAGTATTTACGAATTTTTTCTTTAGCCAATTCATCTTATGTGCTTTTATGTAGTTTGTAAGCTAATGTTGAAGACAAAAAAAGATGATGCCTATGTGATGGCTATCACTCAACCCTTAAATAAGAGACAACAGATAAAATTGAAAGATGTCTATATGATATCAAGCACATCTTCCTTCTACTCTTAATGACACTTGTATAAAGATTGAAAAAGAACTATGACCAAGCTTCTTATGTCTCTCCCTCCATTATAGCAAATGCAAAAGGCATAACCTTCTTATTATTATAATGAGATACAGCTACAAGTAATATGCCTTTGTATTTTCCATACAAGAATATCCCATCAACTTAGACAATCGACTTGAAGTGTTGCAATGTGTCAATACATGGCATGAATGCCCAGAATACTCGACAAAACATCTCTACTGGTTGCCTATCAAAACTATTTTGTTGACATTGTTTGTTTGAAAAATGTACAACTAAGTCATGCATGAAATGCTAAACAGTAGCTAACCACCTAAGCAATAAAGCATATAAGCCTTTCTAGTTACCAAATGCAAGGGGGAGGGCTTGGTGTTTTACCTTCCACGCTTTTCTATAAGACATAATATAGCCAAACAAATTTTGCATCCTCTCAATTATCTAAGAAACTTTAACCTCTAGTTGGTTAGTCACCATTGCCACGATACACAATGATATAGCATTAGAATATAATTTTAGGTGATTTTAGGACAATGTCAGAGAAAGATATGTATGTGGTCTCCTTTATTTTGTAATCCCCTAATGTGTTCTTTTTGTTTTTTTGCATTATCTGACCCTCCAATTGTAATTGTAGCTATACTCAATATATTGATATTCTTCATTTTTTGTAGAAGAGTAGTACACATGAAATGTGTGGTGCATTCGAATAGAGTATAGCTTAATCGCACGACATATTGCCTTTATATCTATATATTGCATGTCAACGCTTAACTCTTGTTTATTGTTAAGATTTATAAGCTCTCCCCTTTTAAAGAACTTGAGATCATTTATTGTCTCTATATTAACTGGCAAGAATAAGGCAATTGCCGAGTTATTATATTTGCTTGCATTTTCATTCACTTTAAGCTCCGTTGAACCATCCCTATCATAATTGATTTTCTTATTGGACTCCTTGTCATTTTCGTCGTCATCGTCATAATCATCAGGGATGACAAAGTCATATTCATTCTTGTCCTTAAATTCATCCATTAAATCATTGTTTCAATCATGGGAGATTGAGATAGAGTATTGCTAATTGCTTGATGGGGTGAACTCGGATGAAACGTGTGGCTTATAGGAAGGATGTTATATTGTCCACCATAACTGGTATGTGGATCAAATGGGTGAACATCTCTAGGATATGTACTAAACAGTGATGCTTATTCTACTGGCTCATGCACATTATTAGTAAATAGGGGTGTGTATGCAACATAATCCTCCTCTGGTTGCGATTTGAGATTCAAATCTACTTGATTAGATGAGATACACATATATAATTATGTACTAGTCAATTAAGATGAAAACGATGAGTTCACTTGCTACATTTTCTGCACATTAGAATCGTCTTCTAATTATATGTTTGGTATTTTGTTGGATTCAATGATACCAGATACTTATATATTAACTCATATACGAACTGGCTTGGGAAAAGTCATAACTTTTACCTAATTATTTACTTCAACCTCTCTAAAATAATATTTAAATCAACTCTCATTATCTTTTACTTTAACGCACTCAAATGTCACATCATCTGGATCATAAAAAATTTATTCATTATACGTACAATTTCACTTCTATTAGTCCTAAGCAAAAGAAATATAAGAAATAAATAAATTCTAATAAAATAAATATAATCACAAAAAACATGTGAATAAAATAAATATATCAAAGACACTAAAAGCCAACTAAATAAAGATACCAATAAAAATAATTGTAATAAAAATAAAAATAACAAAAATCAAATGCAAGCATAGTAATTATAGCAAAAAATAAATAAATGTCACCAAAATAAATATAAAAACAATGCAAACAAAATAGATATAATCACACAATTTAAAGTAGTCATAATTAATATAGCCAAAAAATGTAAAAAAACTAAATATAGCACAAAAAATAAATGCAGACATAATAAATATAGAAAAATTAAATATAACCAAAATAAGTATAAAAAATAGTAACATAATAAATATAGCAAAAAAAAAAAAAGAAATATTACCAAAATAAATTAAAAAAATTAATGCAGGCACATTAAATAAATATAACAGAAAAGTTTAATGCACACAAAATAAATATAACAAAAAAGTAAATAAATTAAATATAAAAACAAAATAAACACAAATACTATAGATATAAGACATAAAAAATAAA
Organism: Erythrophleum ivorense; assembly: GCA_026724425.1. Lineage (NCBI taxonomy): Eukaryota > Viridiplantae > Streptophyta > Magnoliopsida > Fabales > Fabaceae > Erythrophleum > Erythrophleum ivorense. The sequence goes on from JAIUCV010000005.1 coordinate 46,097,460, forward strand.
TATAACAAAAAAAAGGTGCAACTGTGCATGTTAGCCTACAACACATTTAGGCTAGCTTGCATCTGCCTTCAACGTTATGTATTATAAAATAATTTAAAGCATATCTTTTAAAAAAATTAATTGGATGGTTTCGACATCTAATTTTTCGTAAAGCTTTTTCTTAAAAAAATTTATTTGGTGTCAGAACCTTCAATTTTAACATCAACTGGTAGGTAGTGATATGAGTCCATTAAAAAAAAAATTATGTGAAAGTCAAAATCATTCGTTTTGATTTCCACAAATTTTATAGTGTCTGGATGTAATATTATGTTCGGAGGTGAATTTTGCAATTTTTTTAAAATGATGGGATCCAACTCAAAACACCACTTATATATATATATATATATATATATATATATATTAAATAGACTAGAAGGACTGAGACCAGTCAGAGTCTACCACCCTGCACAAGAGGGAAGCCACTTCAGTTTATATATGGGCCTTAACTGACGCCGCTTCAACTTCAAATCTCGGAAGTGAAAAGCACAGTTTTCTTTGGAAAAAATTAAGATCTTAAATCAGTAAAATTTGTAGTAAAAGATCTTATAACAATCAAGTTTTTCTAAAATGATAATTAAGTATTTCTAAAATTATAACCAAGCCTTTCCAAAAATAACTTTTACAAATTTAAAGTCTCAAGATGTAATTTTCCTTTTTCTTTGTTTGCCTGTGGTCTCCATCTTTTGCCTGAGGAACAAAAAAGCACGAGTTTATTTTATTTTATTTTTATTTTTATTTTTATTTTTTTAAAATACTACTATTATGATAACACGATACTATTACAGCAAAAAATAGTTTTTCGCCGGTCTTGTGCGTTAGAACCGTAATGTATGAACGGTCTGACTATGTCACGGTCCTAGAGGTCCTCCAGACAACTCTCCCATCTCCACCAACTCTATAACCAGCCCTTCCCTAACTCCCAAATATTGGGACCCTACTCATTTCCTCGTCAATCGTAACAGTTATCTTTCTGGGACCAGAGTTGACCCTATTTTCTCACACCTTCAACATGACTGTGCTAATCAATGAGCTATGAATCCCCAGTCCTTTGTACTTGTGTTTCATATATAATTAAGCTTTAACCATTAAAATAATTTCATTCTTAAAGTTCAATTATATTATAGTGTTTATATGTTAATAGCTATCTATAAAGGCTAGTCCAACTTAGTTCTTAAGAGCTGGGAGCTAGTTATATGAATTGTCCATGATGATTAGCTCTGATAATCTTTAAATAAAATGTTGGTTTCGTAGAGGACGACAGTTGCTGCATATATTATTCACATATCAACTTTTCAATTTATTCCTCTCAGACTATTGGTTGCTGAGTCTTTATACTTTTTAGTACTATTTTACTTTCAATAAAAGAAGTTTTTTTGTCCTACTATAAGCTTTCTTAAAAAAAATAAATTAGTGGAAAAAAAGAACACTAAATTTGCAAAATAAAATACTTCAATTTTCATTAATTCCACATAAATTGTAACTTTTTTTTTAAAAAAAATTGTTCAGCTCTTACCTAATCCGGCTACAATTAACCTTCAAATCTCTATTTAAAAAATGAATTATCATTTCATAATTTCGATATATATATATATATATATGCATCTCGTCCTGTTTTTTTTTTTTTTTTTCAGTCAATTAGAGACATAACCTCCAATTTTGAATATCATCGTGAAAAGGAAACAAGTCATTGAAAGATGATATGTCACAAGATTCAATGTATTGTGTGGTTGTGATTATTTAAGTGTTTCATGAGACAACAAATGATTAAATTCCTTTTTTTTTTGGTATTGACGAACAACAGTAATTGAAAGCTAAGTGGTAACCCACCCATTCAATTCTCTAGAATACCGAAAATTAAGAAGTCAGTTGTAGTTGACAACATCAAACTTGCTTAATTGTTGAACTGGCAATATCATATAATAAAGAGTATAATTTTTATCAAGTTTTTGGAGCATTGTCCTCCATCCTTTGACGAGGCATGCTGAAGCAGCTTCAGAGTCCGAAGAATATTATGCCACTGATGTGAAATGATTTTTTAAAATTTTTCATTATAAAACTCTTATAAAATTTGAGATAAAATATCACAAAAAGTAAGAGTGTATATAATATCATTTTCTCTATTTTTTATTTATTCCTTCTTAACTTTGTAATAAACAACTCTTATTAATCTTTTGTGTGTCCTTCTCAAATTGTCCAAACTAGATATATGGTAATCTTTTCTCGAGCCAGATAGGCACTTGGCAACAGCTTGAAAAGCTTGAGAGTTGAGACCTCCTGCACACTCTCCAGTCTATAAACATATTCAAATCAATATTATGCATGGGTTTTTAGGTACCACGCATTTCTGGTTTTTCTAGCTAGTAGTTCTTTTATCGATGAAATCCTAAAGTTTCATAGTTGGACCATTCTGCGCTTGAAGTGACTCAGATTGGTGGACTAGAATTTTGTCCACTGAGCCAATTTTCCAAATTGGGTCGAGCCCATTAAATAACCTGCTCTCTTATTAATTTGCAGAGGTGTAAAACTTGGGAGAGTAATGACCCAAAGTTCAAAAAAACTTGGCAAGAGTTTTGGTCACATTCAGGTCAACTTAGAGTCTAGTTTATATGAGTTAATAATGTTAGAATTTTTTATGGAAAAATTAATAAAAAATTATGTTAAAATAAAACTAAAAGTCCAAAAAATCTACAGTTAACTTTTTAGAGTTGAAAGGGCAATTTACACAACCCTTTGCATTATTATCAATTTTGGTGTCAATTAACCCTATTTGCAACATTGCTTGAGGCGACTGCTGCAAACAGGGAGAAAATGGTACTGAAGAGAGGCATGGTCTGTTAGGTGAGTCTTGGGTTAAAATTCTAAAATAAAGGTGATGCCAAAAAAGGTGATCTTTGCCCAAATAAAATCTGAAACGTCACCAATTTCAAACAAAAGAATCTCACAGTAGAAAACTCAGACGGGTGCGATTCCAAAACGAGAAGAAAATTGAGATTTTGAGATGCAACAACACCTAATACGTGTCCAAAAGCTCGCATGAAAGCCCCTCAAATCAATGGAAAGATAATGACACTCTAGATTGCAAATTCCTAATATAACAATAGCAAAAAAAGAATTAAGGTTAGGAAGGAGAATATAATAGATCAATTCACCACCCTATGGATATATGAATAAATCCATTACCTTTAAGATACAGGATTGAGGGATCTCACCATTGAAGAAAATAAACCATAGAGATACATAAAAAGAAAAAACAAAACAAAAGCACTCAATTTTGTGAGGGAAAATCCAAAATAACTCTTTAGCTTCTTTTGTACTGTTTCTGGGTTTTTAAACAGTGGCCATGGTATAACCTTTCAGGCATGGGACAAAATTACATTTCTACCTTTAAAATGAAATTACTTCAATGGTCCAAAATAAAAAAAATAAAAGAAATTACATTTAACCAAATTAAGAAAAGTATAAATACAAATAGTTCACATCCTTTATACCAAAATTCTGACCATGATTTTTAAATTTTTAATTATGAGCCCAGTTTTGGCCTATTATCAACCCTAAATTCAAATTGCATCAAACCCAAATGAGGCACTCCCGTGTCAAATGGTGTGGTATCATATTGTTTATAAATACAGGTGGATATGAATGGATGACTGTGATGAAGAGAAATTGACTCGAGTAAAGTTTGATCTTTTTGCCTTTCATTTCTTTACTTTTTATTAGAAAGGCCTTGTACTTTATTTATAATAAAAAATTATATAAGATAAAAATTTTATTTTAATTTTAATATGATTAAAATATTAGCCGTGCATTGCTCGCGTTCGCAACTTGTTAGCATTAGGCCGAATATGAAAACTTGAAAAGCATACAAAATTTAGATCATCACCTCTCAGTGTTCGGATATCCAAATTCAGAAGACAACAATTTGTATAGGACAAGATCAAGATCACAAGACAACAGTAAAAGGTGGAGCCTGTAGGTAAACTCCTATGATTCCTGCCCTCTCCCAATGGATACCCATTTGCTCAAATTTCACTCACTTCTCCCAAATTCATCCCTTGCTAAATCTCCTTCTTCACTTAATTCTTCTCAGCAGGCTCGCATTTCCATCAGAAACCCAAAAAAACTACATTGAAGATGTCCCTGGCTGCGCAAAACCCATGTGAGTATGTCAAAGGCTGTTAGGTTTCTGTTAATTGCCAGGGAGATTTTATACATTACAAGTGTGATAGTAAGGGTGAGGATGTCATTTTAAGTAAATGAATTCTGCTAAGCTTTTAATAAGGCAGCTCACGTGTACTGAGGTAGTTTTTTCGATTAAATGAATTTCATTATCCTCTAGCTTTGTTTCTGTTTTCTCTCGCGCTCTCTCTTCTTACTTCATTTTCCTTCTATTCTTCGTTCTTCTTCTTCATTATTTCTGTTGATTTATCCTTCTAGCATTATAGTCTTAACATTTGGTATCAAAACGACGATCTTCGACTATGGCAGATTGATAATTACTAATTTTATATATATTAATTCTCCTAAATTTAGACATTTTGATGATTGAATATGACTTTTTTCATTTTATTAGATAATATTTGAGTTTAGTAGCCATTTTTACACTCAAAAAATTTATCTACAAAATTTTTGAATTTTAATACATAAATTTTTTAAAATTTTTTCTATTAATTTTTTTTTTTTATTACTTGTGCAGATTTTCAATAACAATTGGAGTTTGAATGAGAAATTGAATTGAAGAAGAAATAGAACTTCAAGTGTGTAAGTTTCTTAAAAAATAAAATTTGAAAATAAGAGAATGAAAAGGAGAGAGCACACTCATCATTATCCATCTTATTCATGCACATTCCACGTAGGCACTTCCACTTCATTCACAAGCTTCCATGCACACACATGTAGGGTCAGCTCACTCAACATCACACTCAAGCACACATACCTGTAGAAGCTTCACATTAACACTCACCAAATCACACTAGCTCACTCCCACGTAACACCCTTGCACAGTAGCAGCTTACAAGCACAATGCACAGCTCCACGTAGCACACTCTCATCTCCCTTACTTCAACCACATACACGAGCTTCACTTGAACACACCACTCCACATAGCACTAGCACGAACCATTCTTCCACATAGTTTGATTAGTTCCATACACGTCCCTGTAGCTCACGTTGATTCGCACACTTCCACGTCTACATATAGAGCTCTATCCATGAAGCCACGGCATCTACTCATCACACCACGCTCACTTCATTCACACACGTCAAGCACGAAGGCTGCATGTTTCCTTCACATCACACACAATCAAGCTGATGTGTAAGCAACAAATGAAGGAGCAGGGAGGTGAGAGACTTGAGCTTGGGTGGATGAAGCAAGAGCAATAAATGAAGCATTGGTTTATGAAGAGAAGAAGACAGCAACCCCACGTAGACGCAGCAGCTTGCCACGGGTTTTGTACTCACATAACAAACACATACATGCATATTCACACAAGCACGTGACAGGGGTTCATTTACGTTGCACTCACATGGGGCAGCTCACAAGTTGAATGAGTTAGGAGTCCAGGCCACGAGTCCAGCCTCTATACACCAACACGTATCAGCACATGATTCATTAAGAGAGACACGAGCAGAATAGAGAGGATGAGGCTGGAGATTAAAGAGAAGAAGTGACACATAAATGAAGAGTAGCACGAGTAGAGGAATCACGTTGGAATGATGCATGAAGCTACAGATTGGGAGGTTTAAAGAAGGAGAAGCTGACGTGGACTGAGAAGTAGGCAACACGTGAAAAGCTACGGGTTTTTAATGAAGAAGGCTGAAGCATGGGATGCACATATAAACACGAGCTAAAATGAAAGGCACGTGAGAACGAGCTAAAACACAAAGCATGCATCATGTTGAGTCTAGGGAGAAGGTTTCCACGTGAGAAGATGCTGTGATTATGGGCTAACTTGTGGAGAACAAGTGAAAGATTAATGAAGCACGTGAAGGATGGATTAAAAACGCACACATCATGTCATCATTCAAGACAGAATCGAGGAGGCAGAGGCTTGATATCATCCATTCCATTATTCACTCAATGCATTCCCTTTCATCCATTCTTCACCTCTACGTCATAGCTTCTTCTTCTCCATTCCTCCCCATCCATCCATTCCATGAAGCATTAATCTCCTTTTGTGGCTAGCTTGGAAAACAACATTGGTTGAAGCTTGAATTCAAATAGAATAGCAAGGGATTTTGGTTAAGCTTCTTATTTTATTTTCTTTCTTTCTACATCAATTTTTGTTATTTTGTTTGCTTGGTTGATCTTGTAATTGATTGAGATTTTAGTAGTTTATAATTAGTGGATGATTAGACATTAATTAAGAGATTATTTGATGATGGATTGATAGTAATGCTAAATTTTTCACTTTCTTTTAATTTTTTATGTATGCAGTCAAGATATTTGATGAAATATATGAGTGAAATTGTGTGCTTAATTATTTAATTTACGAATTTTTTGGAGTTTAATTGATTAATTAAACACCCTAGGGTGTTAATTTAGAGGCTAATTAATCAATTAATCACTCAAATTTAAGTGTTCATTGATTCTAATGATAAGAACTAATGATTTGATATGGGATTAAGGTTTCAATTCAATATTAACTTGTTAATTTCTTGAATCTTGAGTGATAATTCAAGATCACTTGCCATGAATATAATTAGGGACTCTTAGACTAGAACTAATTACAATTGAATTAGGATAAGGATAGTGGATACCAAGGGACAAATTCAAAGCTAGTCATAAGTCCATTATTTTTTTTAGTTCATGCATTTAGGTAGTAATTAAGAATTTTAATTTATTTTGATTTTAATTAGTTTAATTCAATCAAACCCCCTTTTAATTAGATAATTTTAGGATCTTTTTACACTTGAAAAACTCAATTAAATAATAAAATTTATTTCTTAGGAAGACGATTTAGGTTGCACCCTATATTGCATATATTTTTTAACCTAATTTATTTTGAGGTTGCGCGACACAACCCTTCACAAATGCTACGAGATCAAATACATCCAATCGGGAATCAGATGATCGAGGAAGATTGGAGGTTGATCAACGAAGGTTAGCGATGGGGCATCAGATAAGCAATTTGCAAGAATAGGTGTGAGGTTGTCTTTCCAGTTCACCAAGGTGATGAATCGAGGTGGAGTGGAGCAAAATGCTGATTATCAAGTTCCTACCAAATTTACCAAGGTAGAGTTCCTAAGGTTTACAGTAGCCTATGTGAATGATGGGTTTCAAAGTGTGAACGCTTTTTCTTTCTTGATGAAACTCCTGAAGATCACAAGATAATGTTGGCTAGCTTATCTCTGGATGAGTCTGCATATCATTAGTTTCGAAATTGTGAAAAAAGGAAAAATGGAAGAGTTAATTAGGTGGAATTAGTTAAAGTAATTACGATAAGCTTTGGATCAATTTATGAGGACCTTATGGAAGAGCTAAGGCAATTAAAATAGAAAGGAACTCTAGATGAATTTCAAGAAGCATTAATCAATTAGTAAGCTGTGTGGATTTGACTAAAGGATAGAAACTATGTTGTTACATTGCTAGCATTAAGCCAGAACTAGCTATTGGTGTCAAGTTACAAACATTATTCGATGCCACTCATTTAGAAAAATTATAGGAACTAAATGTGGGTATGATGCAAAGGAAGTCAAGTCATCAACTTGTGGCTACTAGAAGCAGGAGTGGTAATGGATCGACTACATTGATTGGGATTAGCTCAAAAGGATGGAAGTGCTTTTATGACAAATTGTAAGGAGCAAATTTGGTGAGCAAAAGGGAATACTTGTTGAGTCTATGTTAAGATTCCAACAATAATTGACACCTGAGGAGGTTGAGGAGCACATAAATAAAAACCTTTACTACTTTTGTCATGAGGAATATGAACTTGGTCATAATTGTCCTCAAAAGAGAAAAAAATTTGCAGTTATATTTGATGATAGTTGATGAAGAATCAAAGATGAATGGCAGTAACACAACTTCTAATTATGTGGAACCTACAAGTAGGGAATTAGTAGAACCTCCTAATAAACTAGTAATAACTAATAACTCTTAATGCATTATATGGTCATACTTTACATGCCATAAAGAGTAATTTGATGTATCCCACTATTAGATTCGAAGGCCAGTTGGGGAGAAAGAAATTGCATATATTGGCGGATACAGGCAACAATCATAATTTCATAGATGAGAGGTTTTCGAATGGAGCGTAAAGGAGATTGAATCAATTAATGTTATTGTGGCTAATAGGGAATTATTATAGGAGCGAAAAATGTGTGAGAGACTAAAATGGTTTATACAGTGAAGGGAATTTGAAGTAGATGTTATCTTCATTCCTCTAGCTGAATGTGATATGGTTTAGGAATGTAGTGGTTAAAAACCCTTGGGGATATCCATTTGGATTGCCTAAATTTATGGATTCAATTCCAAAATAAGGGTCAAATAATGAAGTTACATGCAGCAAAGGAGCATAACAGTAAAGTAGTGAAGAAGGCTACACTACAGAAGATAGTGGCAAATAATTCTAACACAACCATGATGCAAATTGTTATGTGGGATTCAACCACTAACTTTTACGCTATTGAAGCATAAGAGGAAAGGCAATTGTCAAAGCCAATTTAGGAGTTGATCAATGAATTTTGGGAATTATTTGAGGAATCACAATCTCTACTGCCTACAAGCCTAACCATAATCATTCTATAGTCCTCAAAGAAGGTTCTAACCTGGTGAATATCAGGTCATATTGGTATCTAGCTCAGCAGAAGGATGTAATTAAAGGAATAATTAAGGAAATGCTAGAGAAAGGCATTATACAGAAGAGTTCATCTCCTTTGCGTCACCCATGGTGTTAGTGAAGAAGAAAAATGGTAGCTAGAGGATGTGCATTGATTATCGTACTCTTAACAAAATTATAGTAAGAAGGCACTTCCTTATTCCTTTAGTGGAAGATTTATTTAACGAGTTAACCAATGCTACCATTTATTCTAAGCTAGACCTGCGATTTGGATACCACCAGATTAAAATGAAAGATGAAGATGTTTTCAAAACAGCTTTTCAGGTACATTCAGGTCAATTTGAATTTTTGGTTATGTCATTTGGCTTAACCAATGCACCTTCCATATTTCAAGGTACTAGAAATGCAATTTTTAAAGCTTAGTTAAGGAAATTTGTGCTTGTATTTTTTTGATGATATTTAAATACATAGCAATAGTGAGGTAGAGCATTGTGTCCATTTAAGAAAAGTCTTTTCAATCATAAAGAAACATCGGTATTTCATTAAGCGCAACAAGTGTGCTTTTGTAGTAAACAAGATTGAGTACTTGTGATATTTCATTTCAATTAAGAAGGTAGCTACTGACCTGTCTAAGGTTAAGGCCGTAGTACAGTGGCTTACACCATTTATAGTCAAGCAATTAAGAAGTATTTTGGGGCTTGTAGGATAATACACATGATTCATACGAAATTTTGGAATTATAACAAGGCCATTAATTGACCTGCTTAAAAAATAGTCATTCTTATGGTCAACTAAGGCTAATCAAGCATTCTAAAATCTTGAAAAAGCTTTATCGAGTGCACCAATTTTAGTCTTGCTTGACCTGTCTCAATCATTCCAAATTGAAACTAATGCCTCTAGTATTGGAATTGGGGCCGTTTTGTTATAAAACAAACACCCCGTAGCACACATTAGTAAGCTACTTTCCCCACACCATCATATGTTGTCTGTGTATGATCGAGAGTTGCTTGCAATTGTGTATGTAGAAGAGAAATGGCAGTAATATCTTTCAATTCAACCATTCATCATTCTTACTAATTAACAAAGTTTGAAGTATCTACTCTACAAAGGCTTTCTACCCTAGTGCACTACAAATGGGTAACTAAATTAATGGAGTTAAGGTATGAGATTCATTATAAAAGGGGCAAGGAAAATATTGCTACAAATGCTTTGTTTAGATGCTAGTATGGTGAGCTTTGTAGCTTACTTCCTCCTCAATATCCATTAATTTATAGGGTGACATTAAGAAACAATGGCTAGAAGATCTGGCTTTATGGGATCTGATTTAGCAACTATAGAATAATGTTAACTCTTTTCATAAATTTAGGTGGAATGGTGAAATACTTACTAGAATGAATATGATAGTAGTGGGAAATTGTGGCACTTTGAGGCAAGATATCTTGCAATGGCTACACTCTTCCCCACAGGGTCGGTGCTCAGGAATTAAGCCAACATGAAAGAGGATCCAAGCCATATTCTACTAGAAAGGGATGCTCACTACCACCGAGCGCGTAGATCAGCTGGTAAGGGGTTGTTCTAGCTTAACCAAGAGTCTTGAGTTTGAGTTCTTGAGAATGCAGTTGCATTAAAACCTGGTTGTAAGAGCTTTAACGCCTTTGTGGTCCAACCTGGCTCAAATTCGGATTAGTTGTGGGTTGAGGGACTTAGTAATAAGTTTGTGCCCTGTGGATATCGAGTGGTTGATCAAAAAAGAAAAAAAAGAAAGGGATGCTTACTGACATCAAGGAATTCATCAAGACTTGTGAGACTTGCCTTTGTTGTAAGTATGAGACTATAGCTTCCCTTGGGTTACTACAACCCTTACCTATACCAAATGGTGCTTAGTAAAGTATCTCAATGGATTTTATTAAAAAATTACCCAAATTTGATGGCAAGGACATATTTGGGTCATTATTGATCATTAAACAAATATGCTCATTTCATCTTTCTAGCACACCCGTTTTCAACGTCACAATTAGCTCAAGTGTTCTTGGACAATGTCTATAAGCTGCACGGAGCCCCTACCAATATCATAAGTGATATGAATCCTATTTTTACTAACAAATTCTGGCATGAGTTCATTAAAAGGCTTGGAGTCATGCAAAGCCTTTCTTCTACTTACCATCCACAATCAAACGGCGAGAGTGAGATATTAAATCATTGTTTAGAGAATTACTTAAGGAACTTAGCTTGGTGGGGCCTTCAAGAGTGGAATCGTTGGTTGTCCCTTATAGAGTACACCCTACGAGGTCATGTATGGCCAAGCACCCCCTGTTCATATTCCTACATACCTTAGGAGTCAATGATGGAAATGGTAGATAGGAGCTTTATAGCTCGGGAAACCATGTTACAAAAGTTGCATCAGAATCTTCAACTAACTATGTAGTGCATGAAGCAACAAGCTGACAAACATAGGTCTGAGAGAAAATTTCAAGTTGGTGATTGGGTTTTTCTTGAGTTGCAACCTTTTCAACAGTAATCAATGGAATGCAAGCAATTAGAAAAACTGTCTCCCCGTTATTTTGATCCATATCAGATTGTTGAAAGAGTTGGTTCTGTGGCTTACACCCTGCAATTACCACCTTCTTCTAAAATTTATCCTACTTTCCATGTTTCTTTGTTGAAGCGTTGTCCTAATCCTTCCATCAGTTCTCTACGGCTACCTGATATGTGTGGCTCAATTTCTACCAAGCGGAACCTGAGAGTATTCTTGATCGTAGGGTGGTTTAGAGGCATAATCGAGCTGTCACTGAAGTGTTCATTAAATGGAAAGGCGAAATGGAAGAAGAAGCAATTTGGAACTTTGGTTCAAGATCCACGGGTAGTTTCCCGAGTTTGCTAAGGCAGTTCATCCTTGGGGACAAGGATGAAGTTATCGGGGGATAGTTGTTAGGTTTTTGTTGATTGCTGGGGAGATTGTTGACATTACAAGTGTGATAGTAAGGGTGAGGATGTCATTTTAAGTAAATGAATTCTGTTAAGCTTTTAATAAGGCAGCTCACGTGTACTGAAGCGGTTTTTTCTACCGCGCTCTCTCTTCTTCCTTCATTCTCCTTCTATTCTTCATTCTTTTCTTCATTATTTCCGTTGATCTATCCTTCTAGAACTGTAGTCTTAACAAAGGCAACCTACAAGATTGATGACTTAATAATCAAATGGCCCAAATTCATCAGCTATAGATTCTGAAAAGGTTTCCATGTTTTTTTTTTACTGAAAGTAGTTAATGATGTTCGCGCAAAAAAATCATGTTAAGAGGCAAAACCGTACTAAGATAGAACTGATAGTGACGACCCAGAAAATAGAATTAGATTGTTATTAGGTGGAGTTTGGTCGACCCAATCCTTGTCTGTTGCTACCAGGTCAGATGCATATTTTGTTCCTCTGCATTGTACCTGCTTCAAGACCAAATCAACAAGTATCTCAAACGCATCTAGTTTCTATTTGCTTTTCTAGCTATCCTGTTTATAGATAGTTGCCAATTTTTGCTTAGAGTTCATGTCAAGTTTATAATACTGCGTATACGCTTTTGTTTGCGTGTAAATGATAGCATATGACATTGTGATGTCTTCCTTTACTGCTTCAAGGGTTCTTCCTAAAATTCTGTCATTCCTTCAGATTTCAGAATATCCTTTACTTCCTCTTCCACCAAATATGAAAAACAAGTGGTTGTAGATATTTCAACAAATATCATGGAAGTTGATATTGGTCTGTTAATTACTTTTTCAGCTGTTCACCAGCAGAAGGTCGTTATAACAAACAAGCATGGTGAAAAGTTAGTGGGCATATTACACGAATCTGGAACTACAGACATTGTAATCTTGTGCCATGGATTTCGATCAACAAAAGTGAGTTTGCCTGATATATGAAGCCTTTTCTATTATTCCTATGTCAATCTTTTGCCGTGAAAATGAATGTAACATCTGATGCCATTTACATAAATGCCGTTAATCAATCTCATTGGTTATAGTTTTCCCATATGCGGGAAACTAATATGTAATATCATAATAAACCTTGCTGCTGCATTGGAAAACGCAGGAATCAGTTCTTTCCGCTTTGACTTTGCTGGGAATGGGTAAGTTTATGGTATTACATATTAAAACAACTAATATCATAATAAACCTTGCTGCTGCATTGGAAAACACAGGAATCAGTTCTTTCCGCTTTGACTTAGCTGGAAATGGGTAAGTTTATGGTGTTACATATTAAAACCATAAATTTTGAATATATTATGTATCAACATCTTCACCTTTAAAGTATGCAACTGGATAGTAGCTTTACTTTCTACTGTAACAGTGTGTGAAATTAAACTAAAAATTATACTATCAATGATAATCTGAAAGGGGAAAAAATGATTTCTCTTGCTGCTATCTAAGTTTTCCTTATTCAAGGATATTTAGTTCTGGAATTTATTTCTAAAATGTATGAATTTAGAAGCTGAGATTGAGATGTTTCGCCGAACTCCCCCTCTGAGAACCGTATATGAGAATATCATCTCTTACAGCTGCTGAAGTATAATTATAACTGCAAAGATAATGATTGAGTAGAAAGAAGCAGATGCCTTGAATATATTAAATTTTTTAATATGGAAGTTCTAATTGAGAAGTTATTAGATGAAAACACCAGTAGTTTTAAAATGTTAAATTTAAGTTCCAATTGGACAAAAAGAATGTGTAAAAGTTGATACACATAGTGATCGTTTACTCCCGTAATAGAGGAGTTAGAAACACTTAAAGGGGATCTCTGGTTGTAATAATTTTTAAGGACAAAAAACCACTTAAACCTCATTGATGCTAATATAATGAAGGTCCTAGCAGTAATAATAGGGTCCAAAGATATGAATGGCTCAATAACAGGCAAAATGTCCACCCAACTGGAGATACCAACATTCCACTGGGTATACTAACAAAAATATATAGGGAAATGCATGCAACTGACCTGGAATTTAAATCCATAATATCACAAGCTTGTTACAAATGTGAAATGTTACATTATCATTGGCCTGCAACATCCAAATTATAATTTAATACTTGTTATATTCTCTAGGTCCTTTTGTTATCTGCATCTAAGGGGCTGTAAATTGGCTTTAGTTTCCTCGATTTATGCTGTCTTATGCTCTAAAATTTCTGCTATTCGATCTTGATAATTATTTTTGCTTTACTTTTTGTTATAGTTTTTTGTACCTGTGGGATATTCCTTCTAGGGAAAGTGAAGGTTCAGTTCAGTATGGAAACTACTGGAGGGAAGTTAAAGATTTACATGCTGTAGCTCAACACTTCTGTGAAGAAAAGCGAGTTGTTTGAGCAATTGTTGGGCACAGTAAAGGTGTGTTGGATTTGTTGTCTATATATTCTTGTGTAATTTTACCAATGAGAAAAAGTGAAGAAGGCTCAAAGTATGTTTAGGTAGCATTTAGGTGATGGTCTGTATCAATTATGCTACAGTGTAATCGATGATATAATTAGAACTCTCTTTTGAAAGTAATTTCTGGTCAACATTATTTGGCTGTAATGTAGAAATCGTTAGTAATCTGATAAGATCAGATGAGAATGATGTAATTTCTGACATAAAACAAGGCGTTAGCTTTCAGCTAATAATAATTATAAAGCGGCTGAATCTTCTAGCATCATCTAAGTCAATATACCAAATAAAAACTTTTGCTTGAATTACTGAGATACTTGGTAAAAACGCTAAACTAAAAATGTAAACTTTACTTTGTTATTCTGTGAACTATGTCAATGATAAAATTTGTATAATGGTGATCTAATTGGAATTGCATCACTTTTATGCTGTTAAAGTCTAGCCTTCAACTATATCCACAGGAAGGAATGAAATATCTGAGGTGCTTCATATATGTCTTGTTGACTCAAAGACAAGATTATCATTTATCCAAAAACAAAAACAAAAACAAAAACAAAAACATGAAGGCATGATTGCATCCCTTTGCAAAAATTGGTGATGATCTTACCTTTTAACATAGCATTGAGAATTAGTATTTAACAGGCATTGTTATGATATAAATCTATTATATTTCTTAACCTAGGTCTTTTATAGGAACAGGTAAGGCTGGTGATAAGCCCTACATCATGTGGGTGGTTATTTGGTTTCATCTTTTTCAATTTGCTATTTGGCAAAGAGAAACTCTTGCTAATTGTTTCTGTACCTTGACACAGGAGGTGGCGTGGTGCTTCCGTATGCTTCAAAATATCATGACATTAAAACAGTTGGCAACCTCTCCGGTGGCTATGATCTGAAGTCAGGCATTCATGAATGCCTAGGAAAAGATTTTATGGAAAGAATCAAGTAGGATGGATTTATTGATGTGCAGAAGTCAGGTAATCTCTCATTCAGTCTTGCATGAGTTTCAATGTCTCCTTACTGAAGGAGACTTTTGTAAGAGATGGCTCAACAAATTCAGATTCCTTGATTACTTGTTTCTCTACATTGAACCTTAATGTTCAGATACACTTGCTAAAATCAGCAAGTCCAGAACCTTGCCTTCTCTTGGTTTCCTTTACTCTTCATGATGGTTTTATCCTCAATACAGAACTCCAGCTCCCTCACTCTTGCTTGGCCAATGTTTGTTCTTGTGAATGTTAAATAACAAAACAAAATGAAAAAATAAAAGGGGAAAAGGGGTGAAAAATGAAATTTCCAACTAATAAGGATTATGTATGTCCGGTTCTTGAAAATCAACCTGAGTTAGATAGACATCAAAACGCATGATGGCCATCACTGTTAAATCAGGCATATGACATGATAATATCTGTTTGTTTGTCTCTCTGACTCCTCCAGAATCAGACGTGCTTGCACGCATTGATTTCATTATTCTATGACAACTGGAGAACGTCAACTTTTGTAGAAAGTTTTCTTTACCATGTGACTGTGGAAAGTTTGATAGATCGCTTAAATACAAATATGCATGAAACTTGCCTACAGATTGACAATGGAGGCAGGTGAGTGGAAAAAGAAATTCTAATGGCTTCCTTTTCCTTGTATCACCTTTTTGCCACCTGCATTTTTTCGTTGGTCATGTCTCTGTTAAAAGATGAAGCATTTTCATTGGCCACGTTTGTGCTGATACACAAACCAGAAGCAATAGAAGGGTTACCTTTATTTGTTTTGCTTTGTTGTTTTTTTTTGAAACAAACATATACATAGCCAATGGTTTCTTAATTTTCTTTCATAGCCAATAATGGCAACTTTTTTGTCCCAACAACTTTGCAACAAAGTTGTTATTAGTTGATCATTAGGTAAATTTTGATTTTAGTAACTGTCCATAGTCTCACGATGTTTAAAATTTATTAAAAATATTTTTCAATTTTGAAATTTCTACTAAAATAGAATGGCAAATACAAATTGAAGTCAGATTTAGATGTATAAATAATATTATATATGATTTGTTTTTTCTTCTCCCTCAATAAGCATTCTTGTTTTAAAAACTCCTACCTAATCATGATGCTGAAAATATAATCTGAACATTTTTAAAAATTTCAACACGGGAGAGAAATACTGCATCAATAAATAATTACTGTTGATATTTTAGAGTAAAAATATCTTAAATATTCCCTAATTTAAAGGCAGAAACTTTTCTAGCTTGTGGAGTTCAGAAACACTCGTGATTTAATGTGTAGACATGCATATAGTATAGTAGTTATTTGAAGTTCAATGGAAGATTGGATGAAGGTGGTAATGGATGAAAACAACAATTCTTCACAAAATTTATAAAATTGCCCTGATTCATACATATGCTAAATAATGTCCTATCACTTGATATTTTACAGGGTGTTTACAGTTCATGGTTCTGCTGATGAAATTATCCGTGTTGAAGATGCATTTGAGTTTGCCAAGATTATACCCAACCACAAGTTACATATCATAGATGGAGCTGATCATTCATACGCAGAGCATCAAGATGAGCTAGCCTCAGTTGTTGTGAACTTTATTAAGGAGGCCTTTCACGAAGACAAGGCTCCTACTAATACTAGCTGCTAGGTATCTGTCATTTCTAGCATATGAACCTTTTCATCTGTGTTTACCATCTCTCTTTCTTTTGATAGAATGATGTGATATTGAATGTGCTACTGATAGCAAACTCCCTCTCCACTGATCCCTGACTGAACCTGCCGTTCATTTTTTTTTTCTTTATGACATATTTGAGCTCTTATATCATGTGCCTACTAAATTTTAGAATCTTGCTTCAGTGTGTTGAATAACAGAGAATAATGGCAAAGTCATCTTTATTATATACTCCAACATCTTGCATTTCATTCCTCTGAAAGAGAAGGCCTCGCAACTTGTTCGTTGTTTACTGAAATTGAAAGATTTGATCGGAGTTTGAAGGGTACTATGGCATTGCTCGAATCTTCCCAATTGAGTTCTACAATCTTGTGTTTATGGAGTATCTAAATTCACTCTAAAACCTTTTTAAGACTTAAAATCATTAGAACTCATTGAATACCAAACCAATAAGTACCAAGTAACACCTTATTAAAGATGTCAAAAGTTTCTCCAGAAGTGCTTCATGAGACTAAATAGGTACATTCACTTTAAAACCAAGCTGAACGCCCTTTTGCAAAGTTCTCAATTGTGTTCAAGTATAAAACAGATCCAAATAAATAACCTTTGTAATCTACTATATAATTTTGAGTAAATTACAAAAACATCATATGAATTTTATTAAAATTACACGTATTTTCTTTCAATTTTCAAAGTATATACTTTAGTTTAATTTTAAATTTTTTGATTAAAATACTTTCAATTAACTTAAATATACAAATATATATTAGATTGAAATATGCAAAAATAAAAATAAAAAAAGTAGATTTTGTTTTCATTACATTTAGCCAAAAAAATATATTTAAATTAATGGAAGGTATTTTACTCAAAAAATTTAAAATTAGATTAAAGTTGAGTGTTATTTTTTGTCATAAGAGAGGTTCATATATAATTTTAAAATTAGAAAAAAATTTGTGTATTTTAAATAAAATTTAAGAGAGATTCATGTAATTTACTCTATAATTTTTTATAATAAAAAATAATTATTGACTTAATCTTGCTAGCTTAGCTGTTTGAAAGGGGAATATATGCGTTAGATCCCCTCATTTTGAGGTGGGAAGATGACACCTTCATTTTTCAATTCATTTGAGTCGTTCAAGTGATCCAACAGAGGACAAGCAGCCATGTCACAAAAAGTTGCTTTTATTTATTTATTTATATTAAAATACAAGCCAAATCTCAACTATCCATTTGATCTTGCGAAAATGAGCTTCCACATCACCTCTTCTATCCTTCATTTTCACATTTTGGAAGGTATGAAAAGACAATATGAAATTGAAAGAATAGATTAACTCAGACATAAGAAAACTTTCCAGCTCCATCCACTATAAACCTTACTCATCTATTAAATTTTCAATGTTAAAAATTGTTACTTCACCCAAATCTTATCAAGTCATCTGTAAAGTATGTTCCATTACATGATGAAAGAGAGAAAAAAGTTACTAAAAACTTTTAGAATTATTACAACTCTATAAGTATGTGACCAATTTTTAGTTAAAATACCTAGTTGTAACTTTAGGACGATTTGGTTGTAACTTTAGAAAGACCAAGCTTCCATAAGTTACCTGAGACTTTCAGGATTATTACAATTTGGTTTTAGATTTGTTGCCACCTTACTTCTTAATTCTCATAGAGCTTGAACATTAATTACAACCTAAGCTTTCTTAGGTTATCAAGTATTTTTAAGATTATTATAACTTAATTTTCGTTTTGTTACTACCTTACTTCCCAATTGTCATGGAGTATTCCATATTAAATATTAATTATATAAAATCCCCAAAACTAAACCTCTAATTAAATTAATAAAAGGAGAATTAAATAATAAAAAATATTTAATTTCCTTAATTGTGAAGGCAAGGAAAATTGGAGAATTAATTAGGAAAATAATAAAATTTTATAAGGACAATTAGGAACTTAATAGGAATTATTAGGAATTTTTGGGAATCAATTCAAAATAATCTTATTTTATTAAATACTAAATAATTGAATATTAAATACTTAGAAAAATAATTTCAGAAATTTTTTTGGACCTTTAGAGTCCTAAGAATATAAGAAAATTCTTTGGGCAAATTAAAATATTTAGCTTAGTTTAGGGATCAACATATAATTATTAAAAGGTTAAGGTTCGAAGTACAATTTTAACTTGGACTAAAGTATAATATTCTCAAGGTTAAAATATAATTTTTTCCAAAATGAAAACAGTTAAATTAGGAAGAAATCTTTATATGAACATAACCACATTGATGATCAAAAGAACTTCCATAATTGAAATTGCCTACAAATCAAAGCCTAGAAAAAGATATGTGGGTCAAATAATTTGAAGGAAGTCAAAAATATCTCTATAAGGTTTAATCATGAAAGAGAGAGAAAGAAAGACCTCTAGTGGAAGCCATCGACTTTGCTCAATTATAAAAGGACCTTCTACCCCTCTAATCCTTCGCCTTGAAACCTATAGAAATAAGAAAGGGAGAAAGTGAGAGTAAAAGAAAGAGTTAGTAAGAATTTGGAAGTAATAGAGAGAGCAAAAGAATGTGAAAGATAAAGGGAGGGAGAGTTTTTAGAGAAGCCATCAACTTTCATCCCTAAAAACCCATCCTGTAGCCTTTCACTTGAAGTTGCTTTGTAAACACACACTCATCTTTTAATTAATGAGTGAACATGAGGAAGAAGTTAAGATAATAAGATAGCTTGTACAAGGGAGAATTACAAAAGAAGGAGTAAAAGTTTGAAAAAGTTAAAGGCAAGAACACACCCTTTTTGTTTAACATATTAAGAAAGCCTACTTGGATGAATACGTATATCTTCCTCTTCATGAAAACTCTATGAATGAGTTGGTGGTCATAGTAAAAGAGGGAGGTTCATGAAAGGCTAAGGAAATTTGTATACATCCATACATTTTTAGATCCATATTAAGCTTGCTTTTTTAGTGTCTAATTGATGTCTAACCATATGTGCTTGGATTAGATATAAAAGAATGGTAGGTAACCTTGAAATTGAGTGAGATGTAATGTGGAATGTGAAACAGGTGACTGCTACATGGCCAACATAGGCCTTGTGTATTGGAAATAGAGAAGCAAATTTCAAAATAGAAGTAATGGCATTGTAATTCTTACATTATAGTACCAGTCATGAAAAGTAGGGAAATTCAAGGGGAAAAAAAAAAAGAGGTGCCACCATAGCACTAGTCTTACAACCTTAATAGGTTGTCTTGTGTCTTCAAATTCAATCTTGTTAAGGGGTATTATTTTAATGGCTAAATTTTTATTTGTTTAAGGATGTATAAAGGTTGAATCATATAATTTTCTTGATATGTTTTGCATGTGTTTTGATTTCTACATAGATGAATCATGTGGATTGCTTTGCTAAATTCTTATGGAATATGAAGGTTATAAATTAAGTAAAGTTTCATATAATCCCTAAGAAATAAATTATCTAAAGACCTTTGCTTATATGACTTACTCCAAACTATTGCCATGCATGGATGATCATAGTAATAAAGCACTTTGATTAATTTTTTATGCATGGATGATTAAACCCTAAACTACTCCCATGCATAAATGACCTTAACTATGGAGTATCATGATATGGACTTAATAAAGACATTCAAAACACTAAAAGGTATTATAATAAGAAAAATGGTTCTATTAGAATTGATTCAGGCAACCAATGATTCCACATGTTAGATTAAGGAGCATACATATTGTACATGATTGGCATATTTGATATCCTTATTAAATATATGATAATTTTAAGAGTAATTATCTATGGCTTGCTCTATAATCTTATTTGCAATATGTTGTATGATCTTGTAATTATACTTAATGGAATAATTGGGTATTGACCATAGAATAAGACCTAGAATAAGAAAGTTAATTCATATAATAAATACATGTGGCCAAATCATATGTATCTATCTTTGGATGCTGATTACTTGATATCTATTTGATTACACACTTGAGACAAGCTTTTTGCAAGTAAAGGAAATTCAAAATAGGGATAGGGTTCTTGAGAAATAGACTTGCAATTGGAGATGGTCTTTAAAAGACAAGATTCTTAAAGATTTGGAATTCCTAATTTCTAAACAATCTTTAAAGATAAAGTTCTTAAGTGATGAAATTTCAATATGAGAAGGTCTTTATCAGTAAAGGCAAAGAATATAACTATCTAGAATTTTAGGGGTTATGGTCCCTCATAGGTTTAGTCCCATCCTTCCAAAGACAAGGTTATGATGGAGGGCTTAAAGAAGGGTTGAGAGACCTTTCATGTGACTTCAGGTTTTAGGTTAATGTTTGTGAATCCATTTTAGAGGATGTCTTAGCATTTATTTACTCCTATCCATGAGAGTAATGATTTTGGTGATCATAATGGCTAAGGAGAATAGTTTTCTTTCTTAACGGCATTGACAACTTAAGTCTCACACCAAGTATGGAATGCTTAGTAGTTACTTATAATTTCAAAAACTTTGGTTTGTATCAAATAGCATGGGATTTGTAACGTTTGATATTTTACAAAACACTGAAATGAGTTAGTTTTCAAAACAAGTCCCCTGAGATGAGTGATTCAAGGCTAAATAAAATTTAGATAAAATTTTAAATAATAGAAAATGAAAACTTGAGCCTTGAGTTGCCCAGAAATCAAGGTCGGAGTGATTCGAAAAATTTGTCGAAAGGCCAGTGGCATTTTCGTAAATAAGTACAATTTTGAAAAAATACCTAGTGCTTTTTTAATAAAAATTTAAGTTGCCCAAGGTTCTCAAAGGTCCCAAAAACTATGGGAAGTCTCGAGACAGGTGAAGCCCCTCCGTGTACTCTTTCAGGCGTTAGTTGACTCTAACTTTGACTAATTCGTTTGGGAAGGTTTTAGTTTTGATTTGAGTGATTCCAAAGGCATTTTATTAAATTGGGAAGCTAAATTTTATAATAAAAAATATGGTTATAAAAAAGGAGCTAAAACGAAAATGCTATTGTGAAAGGCAAAATTGGAAACAATTTTAAAAAGGAAGCTTCTTTCTTCTTCTTTAAAGCTCACATTCACTCTCCCTCACTTTAGACTGACTTTCTTCTACCCAAAATAGAGAGGAGAACTAGAAATTTTAGGCGCACAAGGGAGGAAGCAAAAGAAGGAGAAAAGGCTAAGAAAAAGATATGTAATCCATGGATTTTCTTAGTTCTTCCATAAGTAAAATTGTTCTCCTCCTTCCCTTTTTTCCTCTTATGGTTCTCTTGATATATTTGGTGCTATTTTGGGGGTAGAATAAAGAGAAAAAATTCGTGTTTGGAGTGAGGCAACCAAGGAAAGTGAAAAGCAACAAAAAAAGAACAAGAAAATAAGGTAAAACTTTCATTCTTTTGTAGCTTCTTCCTCCCCCTTCCTCTTGCACGATTTGGCCACCATGAGCCCAATTCTTAGGGGTTGTTTTTTGTCCAAATCAAGGCGGGATTAGAAGTTTTGGAGTGCAAAGATTAAGAATCTATCATTGGAAGCAAGTAAAAGCCATTGAATTTCAAGTTAGCAAAGTGTAGGATTCTTGAAGAGTTTATAAAATATATTTTGATTCATGAATTTCCTAGGCTATGTAAGTGTTTAATTGAGCTTCTAATACCTCTAGGAAGCCTCCTAAGTGTGTCCCCCATCAAGGAAAAATTAATAAGTTATTAAACCCCATTAAGGCTCTATATTTCGGCCAAGCAAGGATAGCATAGCTAGGGAGAGTTTTAAATTTTTTCAAACCCATTTTTAAGTCATATATGGTAAATGAAAGTGAGGGGAAGCCTTGGAAAAAATTTAGGAAGCTTAGAGAATGATTTGGTGCTTTATGTTCCATAATGTGACCTAAGGAAGTAACATATATTTAGGCTCTTAGTTTTAATTGGATAATGACTCCAAGAGGCTTAAAAGGAGTTAAGAATCATATATAAAAGGAAAGATTAGGGCCTAGTGTAACACTATAATTTATTAGCCTCAACTAGTCTCCGATTAGGCTTGATTTCATATAATTTTTAAAGAAAAAGAGCAAATCATAGTCTTTTTCCTACTATGTATCAGGGTTTAAACGCTCATAATTTGTCCCGTGGATCCCGTGAACCCATCAATCACATACTCTATTCAAAATTCATTTATAAAACTCATACATAGCCTTAAATAACCCATAAACCACATATATGAAGCCAAAAACTCCAAAATGTAATTTCTCAAAACGGGCCCAAAAGTAAGATTTTTGGCTCTAACTTTGGAAAATCATAACTAATTATAAAAAAATGAAAATCAAGTAAACCATAGCTTTCTAGAAATCTATAGATGTTAAATTTACACTAAAAATAATTTCCAATGACAATCTCAGCATTTGGAGTATATTTGACATTGAAAAAGAGACAGAGGTCCGGCTCTCCCTGGTACTAATGCAGCTTGCTATTATAAACTTCAAAATTCATAACTAATTTCAAAAAAATCCAATCTAGGAAAACTATACCAATTTGGAAACCTACAAATGTTAAATAGAGGAGAAAAATAAGTTTATATTATTTCAATAGACTTAGGACCTCAAAAACTGATGGAACAGTAACAAAGATCGGATGGCTTCCCTAATACTGACACAGAACTTTAAAAAGTTATTTCTCCCTCTACAGACCTCCGATTGAGGTGCTTCTAATTGGTATAGGTTTTTGTGGATGTCTAGTTTATCTCCATAAAATTTCATGACAATTAGATATCATTTGGTCCGTAAATGACATAAATTCATTTTTGGACCTATTTGCACAATACAATTACCAAAACCAGAAAATTTTTCAACTTTAACAATTCAAAAAATATTCTCTAGACCTCCAAATATTATCCACTTTATCTTCTTAAGAAGCTCTCAAAAAGCTCTAAAGACATGACAAATTTCATATTAAGAAGAGATCATTTAGTCATATTTTGATGGAGCTCACATATTTGGCAATTTTGACACTATAAATGGTTCAAAGTGGGAGTAAATGGTCTCCTACATACTCTAGCACCTCTTGGGTAAGTTTTAAAGTATAAATACAACATATACGAATTGCTCAAGTGATCCAAATTAACACATATCTCAAACTCACTATGTTACAGACAAAAGTACACTACCACATATAAGCCACCAAAGGGCCAAATCTCATCTTTTCATTGTTTTGGCTCTATACATGATTTACACATCATTTATACATATATTTACATTTGCTTAAATATTTATATCTCAAAAATAATAGGTACATATTCATTTTGGTACCGCTTTACATCAAAAGAACTAAAACAAACTATACAACTGTCTAAACATGCTCAACTAGGCTCCTTGGTTTGCACTTTGATCTCTTTGAGCTCCACCTAACATGTTAAGATGGGAGAGGTAAGGGGGTGAGATTCATGAAATCTCAATAGGTTATGCACTCATTTAAGGAAGTAATCAAGGCATATAAATAAGTTAAAGTATACAAGTATGCATATAACCATTCACAATCATACAACACATGATTTACATGCCATGAATATCATATCAATGCCAAGAATAAGCTCTAGGGACTTTTGGTTTAGCCTCACCCAATTTTAGAAACTTTTGGATGGCCTAACCCTTAGTTTAGGAACTTTGACTTTGTCTCATCCAATTATGAAACTTTTAGCTTTGTCTCATCCATTTCTAAGGACTTTTGGCTCTACCTCACCTATCTCAAAGAACTTTTAGCACCGCCTCACCCGAGCAATTTTCACAATCCAAAATATAAGCATATTGGTACCAATGCATCAAGGCAATAACATATGGCATGTCTCACACAAGACGCATATACACAAGCAAACAATGACTATTACACATCTAAGAATGCAATAAAAAAGAATGGAGAGCTACCTTATAAGCCAACACAAGCCTTCCCCTTTCAATTTCTCTTTTCCCTTCTTAGTCTCACAATCACAACTAGATGAAGCCGACTCTCTTGAACCTAGACACAACAAAGAGCATGGAATTACTTTTTCATCACTCAACAATTATTCACAAAGTTAGGGGGTTCTTCATCGCAAACCCTACAAAGTATATAAAAACCTAGGGGTTCTCCCTCTAGACTTTCACTAACTATTCTTCTAGGTCTTTTGTATTTCTTAACTTCCCCTACTCTAATTCAAGGATTTCTTGCTTGCTCTAGGTTAGACTTCCTTCCTTTCTTAAGCTCTCAAGTTGGTAGAACCAACATACTCAAGGAAAGTAAGGGGAGGAAAATGCAATAAAATAGAAAGAAGTTATCTTAAATAAAGCTCTTTCTAAGAGGCTCTTTCTTTGTATAAATCTTCTCCCTAAATCCTTACACTTCCCTCTCTGACTTAGGCCTAAAACAAAGCTAACTAAATAACCAAAACCATAAAAAGAGAGGGCAAAGAGATAAGAACAAAATTCTAAGAAGAAAAGCTATGAAAATCTCAAGTTATGCTTGCCTTTTTCTTGTTCTTCATTCCTTCTCTAGGTCCTCTCTCTCTTTCCACAACCCTTTTCTCTGTTTTGGGTCGAAGCCTAAGTAGGTTAGAAGAAAAAGAAAGGATCTAGATGCTTTAAGAAGCAAAATTCTCCTTTTTCACGTTTTTCTGGACTAACCCTTGTTATAACGAAAAAAATAACCCTTTTGTTAAAAAATTTGAGTTTTTAAAGTTCTTTATTGTCAATTTTGGCAACTTATGGTCCTTATATGTCATTTTCTTGAGGATCTTTGTCCTCCAAAGGTACTCTATTAAGAATGTGAATGTATTCAAGACTAACTCACTAATTAAATTAATGATTTATGAAACTTTCTTACTCTTTAGTGATTGTAATTTCATCTTTTGATTCATCACCCTAATAACTAAACTGGTTAAATAGACTTTTCATTTCTTAATTCATCAATCCTATATGTTATTAAATAAATAATCTTCAACTAAATTTCATCTCTCGATTCATCCCCAAATCAATGATCCAATTAATTCATATACTAAAATCAATGAATACAATTTCATTTCTTAATTTATCGCCTATCCAATTACATTAATAGCATAAGAACTAATTGTTGAAGCACTAACTTATATGAATAATAAATCAAACAAGTAATACACACTTATATAATCCATAAAATTCATATTAATTAGAGGTTATTACAAGACTCAATTTCTTAATTAACATAAAATACTAAAATTGTCAATACACACTAATAATTTTTCTTGTAATAATTGATCAAACACCTAACATGCATTTAACAACATATAGTATCTAATGCAATGAGAAATAACGACAAAAAATATAGAGGATTGCCACAATGATAGAAATTCAAAAAATAAAATGAAAAGTAAGAAGAAGAGGCATTTCTCTAACATCTGCTTGCAACCAAATTTTTTTACGCAAAACTAAATGTACAACTTTGTATAAGATATTGGCTAATTAAGTTTCTACAAAGTAAAGAAAACTCTTAGAATCTAAAGTGAATTTGGAATTCACATACCTTTATGTAACTATTTCTTTAAAACATATCAACTAAATTTACATTGACTAGAGGAGCTTAACTAAAATTTCTTATTCTATGT
This sequence comes from Erythrophleum ivorense, assembly GCA_026724425.1. Lineage (NCBI taxonomy): Eukaryota > Viridiplantae > Streptophyta > Magnoliopsida > Fabales > Fabaceae > Erythrophleum > Erythrophleum ivorense. The sequence goes on from JAIUCV010000005.1 coordinate 46,123,916, forward strand.
ATGTGGCACCCTTTTGACAATACATTATAATTTTGTTTGACTGGAAAGGCCCATGAGCTTAGTTACAATTTCAAGTCATTAAACTTTTCTTGAATAGTTTTTTTACACAATTTTACTTTCAAAGTCAATTGTGGTGATAAAAAATACAATGTGCATCATGTTTTCAAATATCCATTGTAGAAGCTTACAATTAAAAATTTAGCAATAATATAAGGACTAAATTAAAATTATGAGTAAATTATAGGGACAAAATTTATAATTTTTAAATTTGTATAAGCATCACTTGGTGATATGTTAATAATTTGTAAGTTAAGTCAGCTTTGAAAGCAATTTTGTCATGACAGATCTTAGTGTCAAAGACAAAATTAAAAATGGTAACAAAGTGTAAGAACTAGGGGTGGGCAAAGTTGGTTGGGCTTGATTGGCCCGGCTCGGCACGAGCACTATCGGGTTGGGAAAATTAAAAAAAAAATTGAAATAAAATCGGGTTGGGACAATACCTTGGGTCAGGATGGGTTTCAAGACAACCTTTTGGCTTTATTAGGTCTGGCACGACTCAAGATATATATATATAAGTAAGGACTAAATTGAAAAAAAATTCTTTTTTAAGGTCTTTTTATAATTTTGTTCAAAAATTTTTAAACATATTTTTTAAATTATAAATAATTAGAGGGGTCAAGATTTATGTTAGGGCTCTCCTAAATATAATTATCACATTCATGTAAGAAAAGTAAAATTACAAAATGTATATTTTTTTCAAGTTTAACCAACTATATTTGCATTGTTTTCTATTTTCTTCTTTGAATTCATATTTTTTCATATCCATTGCATACATTTTAAAACAATATAGTAAAAAATAGTTATACGCTAAAAATAATTGAGTAAATATAAAAATATAATTTTTTTAAATTTTTTCTTAAAAAAATAAAAAAAATGGCTCGTAGCTCGATTGGCCCAATTTGTAACACCATAATTCTAGCTCATCTCATGCCTTTGAATAGCATAATTATCATGAAACATACACATAATTCTCATAAAGGAGGCATGAAGATTTGGATTTCTATTTGTAAGTCATCATATCCAAAAACCCATTCGGTCAAACGTGGACTGTGTGAGCTCATTCTATGCATCCACATATTTATTTGCATGATTAGAACTCATTTCAATCACAAAAACTAGCTTTAAACCCATGGAGACCAAAAAGGGATATGAGACATGTAGATTCATTTTCGGCAGACTTGGACTCATTTTTGGGCAAAGTTTGGAAATTCACAACTAAATCTAGAAAAATCAAAAACATGTAATCTCAGTCATTCTGGAAAGCTTAAGACGTCTACTTCATGCTAAAAATATGTAGAAGTCTTAAAATCTCATATATAATGCGTTTGACACATGAAGTCATCTACTGGTCAGAGGGGTTCCTCATACTGTCACAGTTTACTGATATGGACTTCAAAAATGTCTAACTAATTTCACAAAAATCCAATACTTGCAAATAATATCACTATGGAAATATGTGGATGTTAAAGAGAGAATAAAAATATCTCCATATCAGTTCATCAAGACAAACTCCCGGAAATCAATGGAACAGTACCTCGGGTCTGGCAAGATGTCTAATACTGGGCAGAACCTTCGAAAATCCATATCTTCCTCTCTAGACCTCCAAATGAGGTGATCTCGGTGGCCACAGAAAGCTTATGACCTATAATTTATGCATATAAAATTTCATAAGCATTGGATACCATTTGTCCTTTGGGTGACACAGAATTCAAAACTGCCAGTATGAACAGTACCCATACCAGAATCCATGAAAAATCCCAACTTTAAAAATTTATCAAATATTCTCTAGGTCTCCGAAAATTATGATCTTTAGCTTTCCAAAAATCTCTTAATGAGACCTAATTGCATGCCAAGTTTCAGGGCAAGACTAACTCATTTGGCCAAAAAATGGTATAAGGTTCCATTATGGTCAATTTTGGCTCCATATTGGGTACCAAAATTGCCAAATGGATTTCCCTTGGTCTTGGCACCTTTTGGGCAAGTCTAAAAGTACATTTAAGACTTGTGTGAGTTTCCCAAATGGTCCCAAATCTCATGCATCTCATTTTGGCCATTCAATCCACATTTATGCACACTTCCATCATACTTTCATATTGCATAATTTGGCATCTCATGTTCAAAATGTAGGCTAGAAGTCATACATCATATTCATACATTTAAACATCATATAATATTATATTTACATATGTCTCAAGGGTCATGTGCCATTTACAATAATCATATACATCATTGAATATCATTGTGGTTCAAAAAGAATACAAACTAGGCCTAGGCTTGTCAATCTCCTTCTTTCATGGTTGTTGGCTCCCTTCACCATAGCTACTTGGTCCACCTATCATATTAGAGTATTGGAGAGGAGGGGATGAGATTCAAAGAATCCCAATAGCTCATCACCCATTCAATCACACATAATATGTGCAAGCAAGTTTCATATATACATGCATGGAGAAAGTAGAAATCATAGGCATTTTAAAGCAACTTTGGCATGTGAATCAATCATGCAAGACATTCAAGAGCTCACTAAGTATTTGGATTGGCCTCACACTTCTCCTCATGGATTTTGGACTTGCCTCACCCATTCTTTAAGCACTTTGGACTCAACCATACTCTTGGGAGTCTACTTTGCTTTTGGGAGACTTTTTACTTTGTCTCAACCAAGCTCAAGGGTCCTTGGCTCATCCTCACCAAAGGGAAGAGTTCTTGGCCTTTCCACACTCAAGCAAACTCACATAAACATCATGTAATCATTTGAAAACATAACATAGCATCAAGCATCATGGCATATAAAGGCATGCTAACATACTTTTCTTAGCTTGAAAATACACATACACACATTATAAAACAAGCTAAACACACATCCATGCATGAGAGAAGGTGGAGAGAGCTACCTTGCATAATTTTACACACTTTTTCCTTAGCTTTCAAGCCTCCTCTTTTAGCCACACACCCACAAGTTGGTGAAAATAGTGTCTTTTAGCCTAGACACAAATTATGGGAGCCAATTAAGTTCATGAAACAATGTCTAGGGCCATGCAACTTGCTTAAACCCTAGATTACTCTATGGGCTCCATTATGGTCTATAATCACACCTAATTAAGCAACATCCATCAAATGACTTCTAAGCCTCATTCTTTCTTTTCAATTATGATTCTTGACTCCTTTTAAACCTCTTGGAGTCATCACATCATTAAAACAAGGGCTTAGCATCATGTTGCTTCTTTAGGTCCTAATATGGAACCTATGGCACCAATTCACTTCCTTTGAGTTCTAAATTTTTTCCAAGGCCTCTCCTCATCTTCACTCCTCACATATGACTCAAGAATGGCCTTAGAAAAATTTAAAACTCTCCCTAACTATAGGAACTTGCTTAGGCCAAGACTATGGGGGGAAGAAGAGTTCATGGCCTTCTTGATTTTTCCTTGATGGGAGACACACTTGGGAGGCTTCCTAGAGGTCTTAGGAGCTCAATCAAATACTCACACATGCAAGGAAACTCATATATCAAATCAGTTTTTGTAAAGTGTGACAAGAGCTCTACACTTTTCTAGCTTAGAGTTCATTGATTTTTCTTGCAATTTATTTGCTTTCTTGGATGGGAGGTGCATGTGGGAAGCTCTCTAGGGGTCTTAGGAGCATGTTTAAACATTCAATTAAGTCTAAGAACATTCATATAAAATCAGATTTGCAAGGGAGCATTTGGATCCCTAATGGTTCTATCTTGTCTCTTAATGCTCCTTTCTTGATTCTATTGGTTCCTTCTTAATCATTGCCATCTAAAACCTCTAATCCTTCCATAAATTGGGCAGAAAACAGTCCCTAAAAATTGGGCTCATGATGCCCAAATTCGTGCAAGAGGAAGGGGGAGGGAGAAATTACCAAAGAATAGAAGTTTTACCTTATTTTCTTGCTTCCTTTGGCTTGTTCTTCCACTTGGTTGGCTTACTCTCTCCATTTTCAAAATTTCCCTCTCTGTTCTACCCCAAAAACAGCACCAAACTCTCCATTAAAATCATAGAAAGAAAGCTTGAGAGGAGAGGAGCAAGGTTCAAGAAGGAAGGATATGGAATTTCTTAAAGTTTCTTACCTTTTTTCTTGAATCTCTTCCTCCAAAATCCTCCTCCTCTTGTGCGCCTAAGAAGCTGGAGTTTTCCTCTGAAATTGGGCAGAAGCAAGTCGGTCTTAGAGAAGAGAGAAAGAGCGTGGATAAGAAGGAGCTAAAAGGCACTTTATGTAACTTTTTACTTTTGCATTTTAGTCCCTTTTCTTGGCTTTTTCATTTTAGACTCATATCAACTCCTTTTTGAAATCCGTCTTCTCCATCATATTCCTTAGGCTCTTAATCATAATAATTGCCTTTGGAATCACTCAAAAAGGATCTGAAACCATTCCGAACTGTTCGGTCAAAGTTTTGGTCAACCTTTGCCGAAATCGCTCACCGGAGGGGTTTCAACTGTTTTAGGGGTTCCCATATTTTTCAGGGCCTCTGAGAACCTCGGAAAGCTCAAATTTTCTATTTAAAAAGCTCTCCTGTGAGTTTTCAAAATTTTCCAAAAATTACAAAAATACCCCTACTTTCTTCGGCAAATTTTCTGAGCTCTTTTGGCTCTAGTTTTTGAGCATCTCAAACCTCAAATCCTCGTTTTCTAATATTTAAAATTTTAGCATAATTTTAGTTGGCCCAATTCCTTCTATTTCAAGGACTTCCTTTTATATTTGACTCATTTCTGACGTTTATGGAGAAACTGAACATGGCGTTTCTCATGTTTACGGAGGGATCAGATGTTACACAATTCGACCTGTGGGCCAAGTTCAGGCTGGGCTCGGGACACATTTTTTTGTCCCAAAATTGAAATCGAGTTAGGACTCGGGCTGAAGTAATTTTCGGCCCATGCCCATGCCTAGCAAGAACAAATTTGGAAAAAAAAATTATAACGACTAAGTTAAATACTTGGCGACAAATTATATGGACCACTTAAAACCAAATTGAATTTTGTAGAGAACAAAAAAAGAAAATTAGAATGGTTAGAAATGCATTCACATTATGGAAATAACCATGGACACCAAATGTAAAACAAATATTTGAAATAAAAATTACGAGTGTAAGGGGTGTGGACTATTTGAGATTGTGGCAGTTGCAATTGTTGCTAAACAATTGAGCAGCGATTGCAAAATCCATTGTTAAAAGCTCCATTGGAGTCAAATCAACAACCATTGCAATAAGTTGCAAGTTATGGTGTGGATTAAACAATTCCCTTATAGCAACAATTTCAACAATCGCTAATTCAATCATAACTATTTTTTTTACTTTTCTTTTATTTTTTAATTGTTTGATATTTAAACTAGAATATAAACAGAGTTAAAAATAACTAGTACATAATAATCACAACAATTATAAATTATAAATTAGTATTAGATGTAAAATTAAAAATTAAATCTAATACATACAATAATAGTGTTATAAAAATAAAAGTCTTATGAGTCTATAGATATATCATGCAATTACAATATTATTCAACAAAATATCCTACAAGTAATAAAACTACTACTAGTCTTCTTCTTGGTTGGAAGATAGTGCAAAATATTTTGCTACACTTGCTTGATACATACTCAATTAATTAAGTACCTAAATTAAAAATATAAAATATCATTAGAAAATTATAAAAATTAAATTATAAGAAATAAACATTATTCAATGAATTTATTATGAATATTACTATTGGAGTTTGGAAGGAATCAAACTCAAGGTAGAGATGACCTTGATAATTCTTGAGAATAAAAGTTATCATTACATCAAGTTTTCTTACTTGTTCAACCACTGTTGCATCAAATTTAATGATTTGTGTAAAATATAAAAGCTAGCCAACTTCTAGCAATTGATCTAAGCACTTTAATTATTCAAGCATGTCAATGTGAAACTCCAAAGTTAACACGAAAATAAGTAGCCTAAAGATGAAAGGAGAAAAGCTAATTAAATATTATAAGCTAATACACGAGATAGCATCATGCTATAATAGAGCCCATAAAGAAAGGTTCATACTCTAGCCCAAATAAATTGCAAAGAATGTAGCTAATTCATCATATATAAAATTGTGATAACCTATATAAGCAAAGAGCTAGGTCCTCTGCTCATCTTCAAAGAATGAGTATGTACTTCTCTAAATTTGGATTGTCCAAATTTGATCTGAACGGTCCAAATTTAATATTTAATTTTTTTAATTTAAATTATTATTATTTTTAAAATTGATAGTTAAAAGATCATTTTTGTTTTATATTTTATATCTTTTGAGATAAATAAAACATCAATAATATGAAAATTAAAAATATCAAATTTGTTTTGTTCAAATTTAATATTAATGGTTTAAATCAAAATGAGTAGAGGATTAGTAGGGAAAAGATGAGTAAGGGATCTGGTTCCATATAAGCAAAAGGCTTTAAAGATAATAGGTTTTTAGCCGATTAAAAATAACACTTAAAACAATGATGGGTCCATTGGCCATTCAAAAGTTCATATAGCATATAATTTGCAATTGTAACTTATTAAAGATAAGGCCAACCAGAAAAGATTCAAACCATATTTTCATGTCCAAGCCCAATAATACTTGTTCTTATCTCTTCCATATATATTTTTTCAAATTCATGCTTAAAAATCACTTCATCTCATCTCCTCCATTTTTTTTTGGAATTCATGCGCAAAAATCACATCATCTTATCTCATCTACTTTGAAAAAAACAAAAAGGGATTTGCCATAGCATTCATTAAGAATATATAATTATAAAAGAAAGGAATCATTTAAATTAAAATAAATACTTGATAACCTCTAAGGACTATTCCAAAACAAAACTTCTAAGACAGAACCTATAATAGAAATTAAGAACACAATATATGCCAATCCCAAGTTATTAACAAAGTGGATTAAGTAGAAACAATTAAATCCAATCAGCAATCCCAACAAAATGCTTAATCATCAAACCAATATTGTGTCCTTCCTAGAGTGCAACATGCAAAACTTAGCTAATTAACACTTGAACTAATATTCTTTTTCTCACTTTTTAATGTTACATCAATCTTAAGCTCACAAATCTCTAAGAAGTTACAATCATACATTAACGAAATTTGCAAGTTTCAACTATTTGCATTTACTCGCACAAAAAAATTACTTTTAGGCACACAACTCTAAATTAACTGATTTTAATTAAAAGCTATGAATGTGATTTACAATTATTCCTAGATGCCTAAGGTAATGATTTTGATTGCATTATAGGGCAATAAAAGAAGTATCTTCAATACTAATATTAAGAAAACCAAATTTACAACATTGGGTATAGCTCCCCAAATTCAAACGCTCATTTAATAACACCTACATAGATATCGAAAACCAATTGCGAAAAATACTAAGTGTTTAAATTTTTCCTTGAGAAGTTAGAAACTTATAAATTTAAGACTTATAAATTAGTCCTTATCTTAAGGTAAATATAACATTTAATACATCATCAACTTTTCAATAAGAAAATGAAGTCTTACAAGAAACAATGAAAATCAAATACGTGCTCATCCAATATTTTAAATGCATTTGTATTTCAATAGCTGATCAACAATCAAGGCAAATTGTGACCAAATGTCCAAACATTAATAAATTAAGTAATTTATGATTGCAAAATGTGAAGTAAAATAATTTTTAAAATTTGCTCTATTCAAACAATCTCAATAGCATTAAAATAAAAGCTTCCTACAAATTAATATAAATATGTAAACAAAAAAAATTCTCCCATCAAATTTTTAAATACTCAAGAAAAACAAAGAATAATAGCATTTCAACAATCTTTGAGCTATCAATCTAGTAGATCTTAAAAAATAAAAGAACATAGAGAAAATTTACCTAAAAAATGGTGAAAATGGAAGAGGAATAATGGAGATGCAGAAAAATGGCGAATCTGATGGACAAATGGTTGGTAGTGGCTAGATGGATGGCAACAGTAGGGTCTAAGTAGTCAATCGGTGGTGATAGGATCTAATGGTGGCTAGAATAGCAAGGCAAGCAATGAAGGAGTTGTTATTGTGCTATACAGAGGAGAGCAAAAATTTTCACAAATCTTGGTATCTTAATTTTTTTAGCAATAGTTGCAATAGCTACTAAAACTACTATTTAGCAATAGTTTGGTAAACAATCATTGCTAAATGGTAGCAGTTGATTCAATTGTCGCAATGTCCATTTTTTTAGCAACAATTGGGACAACCATAACTATGCAATCGTTGCAAAATTTTCATTTTTTTGTTTTGGTAGTGTGTGTTCATGTTTCTAGCTATTAGTTCCTATTCCTTGTGACAAATATGGTGGATGACAAGCAGTCAGTTTGCAAATAAATTGATTGTTTGAAAACTTCGAAACATTTGCTAGTTTCTTCTAAAATCAAGCTTCATACAGGAAACTGGTCCATTTTCCACCCAAATTTAGAACTACAACCTTCACAATATCTTATTTATTTTTTCCTTTTTGAATTTTTTTTAGCGATTTTTCCAAGGGTATCCCCTTACCCAATTACATAAAAGACTAATCCCTTTTGAGCTATAGGGTGGTTTCTTTCCAAATTAACTCCTTTGGTGTTGGAACAAAGGCTTAATGTTTTTAATTATATTAAACATGTTCAATTTTATATTTTTTGAAAAATAGATTAATTAGGCCAAAAATATAATTATTGAAAATATTGTTTTTAGGCCTAGATTATGTTAATAGGTTTCTTGGGCTTAACATTCGAATATTATATATTTTGAATAATTACCAAGGATTGAATTTTATATTGGATATCTTAATTATGGTAAGTTTTCAAAAATGACATTTATTGAGTTGATTTTTTTACTAGAAAAGTTTTCTATTTAGACTCAATATGATTTTAAGAACTATAAGGAAGGTTTTGGATTTCTTTATATAAGAAAAGTATTTGAATGTGTATTTAAATGGAAAGAATCTTAGGAACTTGATATGGAAAGTTTTTCAATTAGATTAGTCTTGCTTATTAATGGAAATAATCTGAAGGAAAGTTTTCAAATAATTTTGAAATGTTATATCAAGATAATTAACATGAAAATATTCTTTATGATTTGACTATGTTAAGTTATTACTAAAATAATTTTACTTAGGTATAAAAAAGGAAATTCCACAATATCAAGAAGCAAAAAAAGAAAAAGAAAAAAGAGAGTTTGAAAGAAATAGAGAAGAAGCTATAATTATGAAGATCCATATGAGTATGTTATCCTCTAGAAGGCTATACAAAATAAAGTCAACATTCAAAATTCGAAAGGCTACTTATTATGGAATAAAGACATTACACTTATTATAGATTGATTTGGAGCATTCAAGATGGATTTTTGATTGTTAGAACATATTTGCGAATTAATTGAGGAAGTTATGACCAATCTGAGCTAAAAGTTGAAGTATATAGTGAAGACCATTCAAAGAAGAATCAAGAAGAAAGCAAGAAAATTGAATGCATATCATTTACTTTGAAGTTATTTGTGTTTTAATGTGTTATTGCTTTGTATGAATTCGTCATTGTAATTTGAGAGAACGTCTAAAAAGAGTTTGTGTGTTTAACTCATTTCTTGTTCTAGCTTAAGTTTTTATATGTCTTGTGTAGAAACTCAAGGATAAATATAGAGGTATCTTGTAAAAAAACCTTAGAAAGAGTTTCTAAGATTCTTGTGTAAAAACCTAAGGAGTGGGAAATAGTGTGAAGAAAAGAAAAGTATAAAAGCTGTGAACTGAGTCCTATTAGATTACCTTAGAAAGGTTATAAAAGCAAGAGTGTTAAGCCAATATTTGTAGGGTTATTTGTATCCTTGGTGATTATCCATATTGAATAAAAATATCTTGTTATGTGCTTAGGGACAAGAGGTAGGACATTTTGGTTCTAATCAGGATAAATTTGATTGTGTGATTGTCTCTTTCCCTATTGTCACTACATACTTTATATAGCTATTTCCTAACATATCCATCTTAGGGCAAGGAAATTATAACTGTTACCAAACATTTGACAACTATTTTTAGCTCATTTTCATGTCAAATAAGCCTTTCGGGGTTCAAATTTGATTTTCTTGCCATTTCAATCTATAAATCCCATAAACACATTTGTTTCAATCCACAAAATCATCATCTAAGATCTAAATGCATAAAGGAGTTATATATCTCATTTTGGTCTCTTTGGACATATAAGGGCCAAATTTTAAAAATTTATAACTTTGGCTATATAATTTTAATTTACACAAATTAAACATCTACGAAAAGCTTGTGATTTGAAATTTATGCTGTAAAAATTTCAAGTGAAAATGAATCCATTTGACCCTTCAAAAGTCATGAAAACTGTAATATCTTATGCTCAAAAAATGAGAGAAAATGTGAGAAACGTAACGTACGATTTCTCTGTAAACGAATGAAATTCACTGAATATAAAAGCAAGTCCCTTGAGATGAATTAGTTAAGGTCCCAAAAAATTTGGGAAGCATTCTAGACTCCTCAAAATGAGAATCCTAGGCTTAAATGAAAGAAAAATGGAGCTAGAATGGAGAAACAAAATGTAACGAAAGGTTGACGAAACGTAAAGGCATTTTCGTTATTTTGAGCAAATTTTGAAATTCTCATAGAAAGAATTTTTAAATGAAAATTTTGAGTTTCTCAGGGTTTTCAGAGGCTCTGAAAACCATGGAAAGTCCCGAGATAGTTAAAACTACTCCGGTGGATGTTTTTCAATGTTAGTGTGCCTAAACTTTGATGGATTCATCTGGGAAGGTTTTAACTTCTATTCGAGTGATTCCAAAGGCATTTTACTAAATTGGAAACCTAAATTTCATAATAAAAAAGACGGTTCTAAAAAATAATCTAAAACAAATTAGAAACAGAAATACAAAAAATGAAGGGCAAAATGAGAATTTTTAAAAAGTTTTCTGTAACAACCAGGAAAAAGAAAGAAAGAGAAAAGAAAAAGGAAAAGAAAAGAAAAGCTGAAAATTTTTTAAAGCTGAAAATTTTCTAAGTCTACTAGCTATAGCCCGACTATAGCGAATGTACCTGTTCGCTATAACGAGAAATGGTCTAGCTATAGCGAGACTGCCTTCTAGCTATAACGAGAATGCTTCTAGCTATAGCGAGTTCGGGCACCCCATACAAAAACCAGGGAGTTGCTCGCCATAGCGCACGCTGTAGCGAAGGCAGAGGTCTGGGACTTATTCGAGCTCGCCGTAGCGAGGGTTATGGCTCGCTATAGCGAGGGTTATGGCTCGCTATAGCGAGGGTTAGTCCGAAAAAGCGTGAAAATAGAGAATTTTACCTTTTAAAGCGTCTCAACTCCTTCTTTCACTCTGTAACTGACTTAAGCTCACTTTAAGAGAGAGAAAAGGGCGGAGGAGAGAGAGAGAAGCCTAGAGGAGGAAGGAGGAACAAGAAAGGTAAGGATTTCCATGGCTTTTCTCTTAGTATGTTGTTCTTCTCTCCTTATCCCCTCTTTCTATGGTTTTAGTAGTAAAAGTAACCATGTTTTGAGCTTGGTTCAGAGGAGGGAAAGTGGAAAACCACTCTTGAGGGAGGTTAGAAGTCATGTAGCCCTGTCTTCCTTGCTTTCCTTCTTAAGAGTTTGAGAGCTTGAGAGAAGAGAAAGAATAGTTAATGAATTCTAGTGAGAGAAAGAACCCTAGCTTGATATGCTTAGTAGGGTTACTAGAAAGAGATCCTTAGCTTATGAATCAAGTATTAAGGAAATAATTCCATGCTTCTTGTGTGGTTAGGCTCAAGGGAAGCTCCCCCATCTATAGTTGATTGTGAAAACCACAAGGGAGGAGACAAGTTGAAAGGAAAAGTTGTGATTAGCTAAAAAGGTAGCTCTCTCCACCTTCTTTCATGCATAATTGTGTGCTTACATTGTTTTACTTGTGTGTATGTATGATTTGAGCTATGAGAAGTATGTTAGCATGATGATGCCTTATGTGTTTTAATGATGTTTTATGTGATTTCTTGGGTTTGCTTGAGTATGGAAAAGCCAATAACCCTTTAGCCATGGTGAGGATGAGCCAAAAACCCTCAAGTTGGTTGAGACAAAGCAAAGAGTCTCCCAAAAGTGAGGTTGACTCCCAAAGAGTAAGGGTTGAGTCTAAAAACCTCTTAAGTATGGGTGAGGTAAATCCAAAATTCACAAGTGAGTGGGTGAGGCTAATCCATATACTTGGCAAGCTTTCATATGTTATGTATGGCCTACTCACATGTTGAGAATGGTTTTCTTGTATGCATGGTCAGTTTAAATGTTGCAAATGCTTTTATTATGAAGTTATATGCTAACATGCCATACATGCATGGTGAGACTTGTTTGCGTGCTTTGTGTGTATGATTGAATGAGAGATGAGCTATTGAGATTCTTTGAATCTCACCCTCCCTCTCCACCATCCAAACATGCTAGGTGGACCAAGTGAGACTAGAGATGGGAGCCACCAAGCTTGAAGCTAGGGAGATTAATGAAGAATCGTAAAAGAGCTTCTTGTAATTATGTTGTACTTAAGACAAGGGATGTAAATTAATGATGTACATGATGTAGTACCTACAAATGCTTGTAAATCAATGTATTCATGATGTATGTATGAGAATTAGAATGATTTTGAATGAGACCATGATGAATGAAGAAGTAAGTTTGATTAAGAAAAGTATGATTCTAGTATAAGCCACATGAATGATTAAGTGGGCATGGGGTAGTGAGTTTCTCCAATCTAGGTTGTTAGACACTTGAGCCATGATTGATGGTCCCTATAGATGCTTTCTCATGTGCTCAAAGAGTCATAGAGGTAGAAGAACTAAGATTGGACCCCATGAGCCCCTTTTTAAAACAAGAAAATGGCCTTTTTGCACTTGATATCAAGAGTTGACCAAATGACCTCCTCTTGCTTTGAAATTTGACATGTGGCTAGATCTTGTTTAGAGCTTTTTGGAAAGCTAAATATCACGTCATTTGGAGGTCTATATAATTTTCTATGATTTCCCAAAGTTGGCCTTAGAAATTCGGATTTCAGAAAACACTGTTCACTTGGTCAGTTTAGAAACCGTGTCATCCGAGGGGCAAACGTAGTCCAATGGCTACGAAATTTTATAGGAAGACACTAGATAGTCACAGTGAGTTGTAGGAACTGGAAGCACCTCATTTGGAGATCTAGAGAGGAAGATATGCAATTTCGAAGCTCCTGCCCAGCATCAGTCACCCAGCCAGACCCGAAGTACTGTTTCATCAGTTTCCGGGAGTTTGGCTTAATGAACTGATCTGGAGATATTTTTTTTCTCTAGCTAACATCCACATATTTCCATAGAGATATCATTTACATGCAGTGGATTTTTTTGGAATTAGTTAGACAATTTCAAAGTCCATATCAGTAAACTGTGACAGTAACAGGACCCCCCTCTGACCAGTAGATGTTTTCGCGTGTCAAACACATTATATGTGAGATTTTATGAGTTTTATATATTTTTCCCATGAAGTAGACAGTCTACAATTTCTAGAATGACCGAGATCATCTGCTTTCGATTTTTCTGTATTTAGTTCTGAATTTTTAAACTCAGCCCAGAAATGAAGCCAAATCTGCCGAAAACAAAATTGCATGTCTCATATCCCTTGTTGCTTTCCATGGGTTTGAAGCATATTTTTGGGATTGAAATGAGTTTAATAGTGCAATTAAACATGAGGATACATAGAAAGAGCTCACCCGGTCCATGTGACACTAAAGTGAATGTCTACCCGTGCATGAAACTATAAAGAAAGAATATGAACCTAGAGAAAATGATCTCCCTTTTATGCTTCCCATATGCATATGAGTATGTAAGGCATGATGGGTATGAGCTAGAAAAGAAGGTGTTACATTTTCCTTCCTCCATCTATATATATAGGGTGCCCTACTCTTCCACTCATTTAGATTCATATGTTTTTGCCCTAAACTAGAAAAAAAAAAACCCTATGAGAGTGGTGCACAAGAGGAAAAGGAAGAGGAAAAGGAAAAGAAATCAAAGGCTAAAGGTATGGATTTTGGTAGTTTTTCATACTCTTTCCTTTCCAAACTTCTTCTCCTCCATTCTCCTTTATTTCCTATGATTATATTGAAGTATATGGATATATTTTAAGGGATAAATTAAGGAAAAAATTCGGATTTGAAGAGATGAGACCAAAGAAGGGAGGATTCAAGTGCGAAAACAAGGAAAAACAAGGTAAAATCTCCATCCCATTGTGGCTACGCTTTCTCCCTATTTCGCCCCATATATGTAGCCATAAGAGGGCTTAAATTTTAGACAGAACCAAGGGTGAATTCTATGAATTTGAGGGAGGAGAATAAGAATATGCAAAGAAATTCAAGAAAAAATCATTGATTTTTAAGGTGGCATACCTAGGGTTTCATGGGTTCTCTTAAAAATATGATTTGATATAATTATTCCTAGGCCTAAATGAATGTTTAAATGAGTTCCTAAGATCCCTAGGAGTTTCCCCATATTCACCTTCCATGTAAAAAATAAAGCAAATTCCATAGAGCCCAAAAGGAGACATAGGCTCCACCTAACATGTTCAAGACATCTAAGGAGAGTTTTAAATTCTTTCAAGCCCATTTTTGAGTCATATATGATGAATGAAAATGAGGGGAAACCTTGGAAAATATTTAGGAGGCCTAGAGAATGAATTGGTTTCTTAAGCTCCATAATATGACCTAAAGAAGCAACATGTAGTTAGACTCTTTGTTTCAATTGTGTGATGACTCCAAGAAACTTAAACGGAATCAAGAATCATATATGAAAGGAAAGAATGGAGCCTAGAACTCATTTGATGGATGTTGCTTCATTAGATGCATTTTTGGAACTATAAAGGTGTTAATAGACCAAGCTAGTGTTTAAGGAAGATGTGTGGCTTTAAAATTAACTCCATGAACCTAATTGGCTTCCATGAATTGTGTTGAGACCAAGAGAAATGATGTCCACCTTCTTAGGTGTGTGAAGTCAAGGGAGAGGATTCAAAACTCAAGGAAAAAGTGTGTAAATGTAAGCAAGATAGCTCTCTCCACCTTCTCTCATGCATGGATGTGTGCTTACATTGTCTTTGAATATGTGTATATATATTTTGAGCTATGAAAAGTATTTTAGCATGAGCTTTTATTCCATGGTACTATGATGATGTTTTATGCATTCAAATGATGTTTTATGTGCTTACCTTGGTTTGCTTGAGTGTGGAGAAGCTAAGAATCCTCTAGTCATGGTAAGGATTATAACATCTAATTCTCTAAAAATAAAAGAAAACGTGAGAAACATAACATATGATTTTTTCATAAATGAATGAAACTCACCAGATACAAAAGGAAGTCCCCCGAAATAATGTAGTTAAGGTCCCAAAAAATTTAGAAGCATTCTAGACTCCTAAAAATGAAAATTTCAGACTCAGATGGAAAGAAAAATATAGTTAGAATAAAGAAAAAAAATTTATGAAAAACTTATAAAACGTAATAGCATTTTCGTAATTTTGAGAAAATTTTAGAATTCACATAAGATGGTTTTTTAAATGAAAGTTTTGAGTTTCCCAGAGTTCTCAACGGCCCTGAAAACTATAGAAAGCCCCAAGACAGTTAAAACCCCTTTGGTGGACGTTTTCTAACGTCAGTTGACTTGAACTTTGACTGATTTGTTCAGAAAGATTTTATCTCCGATTTTAGTAATTCCAAAGATATTTTACTAAATTGGGAACCTAAATTTTATAATAGAAAAGACAATTCTCATAAAGGATCTAAAACAAAGGAGAAACAAAAATACTAAGAACAAAGGGCAAAATAAGAATTTTTGAAAAGTGTAACTTCCTCCCACCTATATATATGATGCGCCATTCTTCTCCCTTCATGTTGCATGTCCAAGTTCTGCCTAAAATAAGAGGAAAACCCTAAGAAGAGTGGCGCACAAGAGGAAGGTAAAGAGGAGGAGAAATCAAAGGCTTAAGGTAGGAAAATTTAGTAGTTTTTCATACTCTTTCTCTTCCAAACCTCTTCTCATTCATTCTCCTTTATTCTCCTTTATTTTCTATGATCATAATGAAGTATATGGATCTATTTTAAAGGAGAAATTGAGGAAAAAATTCAGATTTGAAGAGAGGAGCTCAAAGAACGCAAGATTCAAGTGAGAAAAAGTAAGAAAATAGAGTAAATCTTACATCCCATGGTAGCTACTCCTCCCTTCTTCTTCTCCAAATTTCATCCCATGTATGTAGATGCTAGAAGGCTGGAATTTTAAGGGGAACCAAGGGTGAATTCCATTAATTTAAGAGAGAAGAGTAAGAATACGCAAAGAAATTCAAGAAAAGACCATGGAATTTCAAGGTGCAAAACCTAGGATTTCAAGTACACCTTGTAAAATCTGATTTTATATAATAATTTTTAGGCCTAAATAAGAGTTTAAATGAGCGCCCAAGATCCCTAAGAGGCTCCCCATATGCATCCTCCCTTAAAAAAATAAGGCAAACTCCAAAAGCCCCATTTCTTCCATAGCCTCAGCCTAAAGGGGTTTGTGTAGCTAGGGAGAGTTTTAAATTTTTCTAAATCCATTTTTGAGTCATATATGATAAATAAATATAAGAGAAAGCCTTGAAAAAATTTAGGAAGTTTAGAGAATGAGATGGTGCTTTATGTTTCATAATATGATCTATAGAAGTAATATATAGCTAGACTCTTGATTTTGATTGTGTGATGACTGTAAGAGGCTTAAAAGGAGTTAAGAATTATATTTGAAAGGAAATAATGGAGTATAGAATTTATTTGAGGGGTGTTGTTTCATTTGTTACAATTATGGAACCATAATGAGGTTATAAGCCAAGCTAGTATCTAAGCAAGTTATGTGGCCTTAGAATTAATTTTATGAACCTAATTGGCTTCCATAAATTGTGTTTAGGCCAAAAAAAATCATTCCCACACTTTATGTATGTGTGGCCGAAAAAGGGAGTTTGGATTCAAGAGGAAAAGTGTGTAATTGTATCCAAGGTAGCTCTCTCCACTTTCTCTCATGCACGATTGCTTGCTTTACTTGTCTTTGAATGTGTGTATGTGTATTTTTAAGCCATGAAAAGTTCTCTAGCATGACTTTGATTCCATGGTGCCATGATATCATAATATGTTTTCATATGATGTTTATGATGTGTGTTTGGATTTGCTTGAGTGTGGTGAGGTCAAGAACCCTTAGCCATGGTGAGGATGAGCCAAGAACCTTTAAAATTGGTTGAGACAAAGTAAAGAGTCTCCCAAAAGTGAGATGGACTCCCAAGAGTATGGTTAAGTCCAAGAATCTCTTAAAGAATAGGTGAGGTAAGTCCAACATCCATAAGAAATTAGATGAGGCCAATCTATTTGCTTGGCAAGCCTTTGTATGCTATGTATGACTTTCTCAAGTGATGAAAATGTCTCTTGAATGTTTACACATGTCAATATGACCATACATGCATTTATGAGACTTGTTTGCATCTATTATATATGATTGAATGGGAGATGAACTATTAGGATTTTTTGAATCTCATTCCCTCCTCTCCAATGATCTAACATGCTAGGTGGACCCAAGGAGCAAGGTAATGGGAGCTAACCACATGAGAGATGAAGGAATGACATTAAAATGGAGAGATTTTGTTACTTTAAGGCCATAAGAATGGCATATGTCAAAATTCATGGTTGTATATGTCTTATGAAGTCATGAACATGTATAAATATGTTAATATGTTAATATATCATATGTAGATGAGAGAAAGTATTATGAAACCATTAAAATGCAATTTGAGTATGTTATGACAATGTAGTTTCTTGAATAAGTTTATGTGATTATGTATAAGTGCAAGTGGCATAGCCAAAATGAGATGCATTAGGGTTAGAACTGTTTGGGCACCTCACACAAGTTTTAATTATGCTTCTAGAGTTGCCCAAGAGGTGCCAAATCCTAAGGAAAGTCATTTGAACATTTTGGTATCCCATATGGAGCCAAAATTGACCATAATAGAACCCTATATCATTTTTTATCCAAATGATATTTTCTTGATCTAAGATTTGGTATGCAATTAGAGCTTGTTGAGATCTTTTTAAAAAGCTAAAGAACATAATTTTTAGAGGTCTAAAGAATATTTGATAAATTTTCAAAGTTGAAAAATTTTCTAGTTTTGGTCATGTCACTGTTCATATTGGTCCAAAAATGAAATCTATCACGTAGGGCCCAAATGATGTCTAATTTTCACGAAACTTTATACAAAGAAACTAGACATTTCCAGTGACTTGTACCAACTAGAAGCACCTCATTTAAATGTCTAGAAAGGGAGATATGAATTTTTAAAGATTCTATCCAGTATCAAGAACTCCAATTGATCTTAGGTACTATTTGATTAATATTCAATGCCTGGACATGCCTAAGCTAGTTTAGAGTTATTTTTTTCCTCTAGCTAACATCCACAGATTTTCATATTGGCATCATTTGCATAGATTGGATTTTTGTGGAATTAATTGGACATTTTTTAAATTTGTTGCAGAATTCTGTGATAGCACCAGTGGATAGCCTAACCTCTAGATCTTTTCGAATATTAAACGCCTTCTATGATAGATGTTATGGTTTGGACATATTTTTATCATGAAGTAGAAATGTGTAGATTTCCAGAATGGCCAAGAATGCATGATTTTGATTTTTATAGAATTAGTTATAATTTTTCAAAGTTTGTAAAGAAATGTGAAAAATCTAACAAAAAATATATGTATGTATTTTATGCTTCCTTTTGGTTTCTACGAGTTGTGGGCCACTTTTGATGATGGAAATGATTTGTATTCATGTAATTAAATATGAGAATGTGATCCATGAGTCCATATGGCCCACGGGACTCCAAAAGAAAATTTTATACGCAACGCAACACTAAGAAATGTATTAAAATAATGCCATTTTCTTGCCTCTTATATAAATTGCTTGATGTAAGGCATAGATATAGTATGAAATGAGCTAAAAATACATGGTGTTACAGGATAAGCTAAGAACCCTTAAAGTTGGTTGAGACAAAGTAAAGAGTCTCCTAAAAGTGAGGTTGACTCCCAAGAGTAAGGTTGAGTCAAAAACCTCTTAAAGAAATGAGTGCGACAAGTCCAAAATCTACAAATGACTAGGTGAGGCTAATCCACTTACTTGGCAAGCCTATATATGCTATATATAACTTGTTCAAATACCAAGAATGTTTCTTGAATGCTCACATATGTTAATATGTCAATGCATGTATTTTTAAGGCTTGTATTATATACTTTATGTGTGATTAAAAGGGAGATGAGCTATTAGAATTTTTTGAATCTCATTCCCCCTCTCCAATGTTCTAACATGCTAGGTGGACTAAGAGAATAAGGAAATGGGAGCCAACCACTTGAGAGATGAGAATATGACATCAAAGTGCATAGATTTTGTTACTCTAAGGCCATATGAATGGCAAATATTGTATTGTTGTATATGTCTTATGATGTTATGAATATGTATAATTATGTTAATGTACCATATATAAATGATAACTAAGGTTATATGTATGGAAATGTGCATCTTGGACATGGAATGGCAAATTAGTATGACGGAAATGTATGTATAAATAGAGGTGGAGTGGCCAAGTTGAGATATATGAGGTTTAAGACTACTTGAGCAGTTCATACAAGTTATATTCATGCTTTTAAACTTATCCAAGAGGTGCCAAACATCAAGGGAAGTTATTTGGACATATTTGGTATCTAATATGGAGCAAATTTGACCATATTGAAAACTTATACCACTTTTTATCCAAATGAACTCTTCTTGATTTGAAACTTGGCATACATTTAGAGTTTGTTGAAAACATTTTGGAAAGCTAAAGTGTAGAATTTTTAGAGGTCTATGGAATATTTGATAAATTGTCAAAGTTGAAAAAAATTTTGAAATTGGTTCAGGGTACTATTCACTCAAGTCCGAAAATGAATTCTATCACTCAAAGGAAAAATGATGTCCAATTGCCATAAAAATTTATAGGGAGAAACTAGACTTTCCCAGCTTATGCCAACTAAAAGCACCTTAAT
Organism: Erythrophleum ivorense; assembly: GCA_026724425.1. Taxonomy (NCBI): domain Eukaryota; kingdom Viridiplantae; phylum Streptophyta; class Magnoliopsida; order Fabales; family Fabaceae; genus Erythrophleum; species Erythrophleum ivorense. Next base: position 46,144,053 of record JAIUCV010000005.1, read on the forward strand.
TGGATGTCTAGAGAGGGAGATATAAAATTTTGAAGTTTCTGTCCATTATCAGGTATCCAGATTGACCTAGGTTACTATTTGATTAGTTTTCTAGTCTTGGACGTGTCTAAAATGGTTTAAAGTTATTTTTCTCCTCTAGTTAACATCCGTAACTTTCTATATTGGTATTATTTGCATAGATTAGACTTTTTTAGAATTAATTAGACATTTTTAAAGTTTATAGCAGAAAGCTATATCAGTACCAATAGCCAGTCAAACCTTTGCACTTTTTCAAACGTCAAATGTCCTCTGTGTGGTGTTTCATGGTTCAGACATATTTTTTTGCATAAAGTAGACATCTGTAGCTTTCCAAAATGGTAAAGAATGCATAGTTTCAATTTTTCTAGAATTAGTTATAATTTTTCAAAATTTGTGACAGAAAAGGGAGAATTCTGGTGGAGGTAGCTACCATGAATTTTCTCTATTCCCTTGCCTTGCACAAGTTGTAGGCTACTTTTGGTGATGAATTTGAGTTGTATTTATGTAAATAAATGTGAGAATGTGATATATGGGTCCATATGGTTCACAGGACTCTGAAAGAAAAAATTTATGCATAGCATAAATTTACTCACTTTTTAATGCCATTTTCTTGCCTCTTTTATGAAATGCATAGCAATGGCATGAGAATAGTAAGACAAGCTTGAAATCTATGGTGTTACAAAAACCAAGGCCATGATGAAATGAACAATAACTGCATAATTCAAGTGTTCTGGACCAAATTTGAAAATTTAACAAATATTCTATAGAATTTAAAAAAAATACCATCTTTAGCATGCTAGAATGGTCTATAAATTCTCTATACTTGCCAAATTTTAGCCACAAACTAAGTTATTTGGATTGTTAAGTGTAGAGGTATAATTTATCACTCATTTAGACTAAAATTTGGTTCTAAAGTAGTCAATTTGGCCTCTAAATTGCAATCTCTTGTTTTAAGCAAATTTTAATTTATTCATAAAAGCTATTACCTAAAATAAGGCTAGCTACTAAAAAACACTTTTCCACTTGGAACAAGCCACATGAAACCCCTAGCAAACAATATGACAAAACATGTTCCATTCTCATGTAAAGGCACCAATATTCATCATCACAACTTTGTTCATCAAGTGCTAATTCAATCCATCATGACATACATCAAGTTTGCCATTCATTAATTCTTTAACATACATTATAGTACCATATGTCATTCAATTAACAAAATAGGCTTTAGTTGTAAGCTCTTGCATCTAAGTAGCATGTAATCCCTTAAGCCCCTAAGATATCTTTTTCATAAATAAGTTTCACACATGTAATATTCATAGGAAACACAATAAACTAATGTCATATTTTTGCATTGCGTAGTACTTTAAAAATTTGAATTTCGTTCCGTGAATCTCGTAGACTCCCTAATATTATCTCCTACTCATATTCCATTTAAACAAGTCATAAAACATTGCAAAAAATTTCGTACATTTCAATTTACGAGCCACACATAAAAAAATGGAGTTTTGCCTTGGGTCCAGAATTCAAGTTTCTATTACCAACTTGAAAAAATTATAATTAATTTTAGAAAAATCAAAATCAAACAAATGATAGCTTTTCGGAAAGCTCTAAATGTCAACTATAGGTTAAAAATCATTTAGGTTATGAAAACTTAGTTGGACCATGATTGACAATAGAAAAACACTAAAGGTCTGGTTACCTAGGTTTGTTGTCATAAGTTACTATTATGAACTTCAAAAATTCATAATTAATTCTAAAACAATCAAAACCTAGAAAACCATACCATTTTGGAAAGTTATAGATGTTAAATTTATGAAAAAAATAAGTTTAGATCATGTTAAGCTCGGTTAGGAATTGAATTATAATGAAACAATACACAAGGTTGGCTGACATTACTGGTTCTAATGCAAAATTTCAAAAATTTATTTCTCTCTCTATAGACCTCCAAATGAGGTGCTTCTAGTAGTTACAGATCACTATAAATATTTAGTTTCTCCATATAAAATTGTAGAACCATTGGACCTTTTTTTCCAATAGGATGACATGAAAATGAAATCTACTCAAGTGAACAATAGCCAAACCAAAACCAACTTCTAATATGAATTTTGAAAAATCATAAGAAATTTTATCGACCTCCAAATAATGCGATTCTTAGACAAAAAAAAATCTCTACATGTGTGCAAAATCTCAACCTCAAAATCACTTATTTGGTCACTTTGTGATATAGCATTGTAAAATGGCATTTTTATGCATATAAAAGGGTCAAAAATGGACCAAATGCTCTTCTACTCTAACTAAGGTCACTTGAGCATGTGGGAAAGCATAAAAATAGTCCTCTAAACATATCTAAGAGATCCAAAAATCCTTACATCACAAAATTACTAGTCTACTTGTTTCTATACACAAGGCCTTACAATCACATCAACACATCTTAATGTCAAAAACACTTAATCTCATTCATATGCTTACAATTCTCATACATACATTATATATCCATATATTTATATATGTTCAAGTGGTTATACATCATATACATCATGAGGTTACATCATTTGACAACAAATGGCTATAATACAAGCATTTAGCAATTCCTTAGCCAATCTTCTTGCCTTCAAGTGTGGTGGCTTCCGCTTTTATGCTTATTTAGTCCACCTAGACATGTTTATGCAATGGAAAGGGAGGAATGAGATTCTAAGAATTTCAATAGCTCTTCACCCTTTTCAATCATATATGATAAATGCAATTTCAAGTCCAAAGATAAATGCATGGCAATCTAGCAATTCATGAAAATACATGAAACATTTTTCTCATTCAAGAAAAATATACGCATCATACATAGGCTTGCCAATACAATGGTTTGGCCTCATCCATTCTCTTTGGGACTTTTGGACTTGCCTTACCTGTTTTCAAGAGACTTTTGACTAAGTCTCACTCTTCTAGAGACTTTTGACTTTGTCTTACCCATTCCTAGGGACTCTTGGCTCATACTCATCCTTGCTAAGGGACTTTTGGCTTCACCAAGATCATGCAAGCCAAAACACATCCATAAAACATCTTTTAAGAGCATAAATAAAACAATATGGTACCATGGCATGTGGACATTTGCTAAAAAAACATGTTGCATAGCATAAACATACATACACACATCTAAAGACAAGAAACCATTCAAAAATATATGAGAGAAAGGAGAAAGAGCTACCTTGAAGGCAAAATGCACACTTTCCCTTTGGATTTTATTCCTCTCCTTCGACTACACGCTTGCAACAAAGTGAAGTTTGATTCCTTTAGCCTAGACACATCAAATGAGATATGCTTAGATTATTGGAATGAGCTCTAATCTTATGTAACTCCTATGCATGCTCACTTTCTCACTTATCTCCATAATGCTTCCATATAAGACATAATGAAGCAATTATTAGAATTCAATATCTTAGCACCATTTTCTCTTTCATTCTAGGTCTCTTGACTCCATTTAGACTCTTTGGAGCTATCACATATTCATTTTGAGGAGTTTAGCTAGGAGTTGCTTCATTATATTATATTATGGAGCCTATACCTCCATCTCACATCCTAGGCTTTCTAAAATTTTTCCAAGGCTTCCTCTTATATTCTCCCATCATATATGATGCCAATCTAGGCTTAGAAGAATTTAAAATACTCCCTAGGTGCATGAATAGTGTTTGGCCAAGACACCTCCTAAAGAAAGGAACCATGGAGTTTTACAATTTCTCTTGATGGAAGATGCACTTGGGAAGCTCCTTAGGGATTTTAAGAACTCATATAAACTCTTAGAAAATTGAAAATACTATTAGAAAGTTTCATCTAAACTATAGTGCAACAAAATTCCTAACTTCTATATCTTACATTCTAATGCATTTTAATTGATTCCACTTGCATATTCTTGTTCATCTCCGATATAAACCTCTAATTCAAGCATGCTTTAGTCACAATTACATCTCCTTTAGTGACTTTCTAGAATGGCTAAGCCAATAGGGAGAAGAAACACAAGGGTAGAACATGCATTTTAAGTGATATCTAACCTTGTTTGATTCCTTATTCCATGGAGAAAATTATGCTATCAAGAGTTTCCTCAAATTCCTCCCTTCCTCTAAGAAACTAGCCCTGTAATTGCTCCTTTTAAGAAGTTAAAACTACCAATGGAAAGGGTTTAAGGAGAGGAAGAAGATTTGTGAAAACAAGACCATGAAAATTTGTAAATTTTCATACCTATTTTGGCTTCTTTCTTCTTCTCTTTCCTCCCTCTTTGAACATCATACCAGACCTATATGGAGCTGCTTCAAATCGATGGAAATTGAGGAAGAAGAGGATGTGCCACTTTATGAAAGAAAAAGGATATTTTTATAACATTTAGCTTTATTTACGTTTTTACCATTACATTTTGTCTATGCCGTTTAAACTCATTTTAGATCCTTTTTTAGGACCATATTTTCTATCATAAAATTTAGGTTCTCTAATTTATAAAATAACTTTAGAATTACTCAATTTGAATTTGAAATCAATTCGAATTGTTCGGTCAAAATTTAGTCAACTGACGGTTAAAATCGCTCACCGAAGGGGTTTTAATTATTTCAGGGGTTCTTATAATTTTCAGGGTCTTTGAGAACCCTAGAGAACTCATTTTTTTCCATTTAAAAATCTCTCCTTGGTATTTTCTAAAAAGTGTCTAAAATTACAAAGTATCATTATGCTTTCGACAATTTAATTGAACTATTTTGGCTATGATTTTCAAGCATCTTAGACCTTGGATCCTCATTTTTCATTATTTGACCTTAAATTATCCTCTCTAGGGGACTTCCTTTTATATCCTGTGTGTTTTGCACGTTTATAGAGAAATCAAATATTACATTTCTCACGTTTATAAAAGGACTAGATGTTACATAGCACATATGTATATATATATATATATTTATAGTTAATCTTAAGCTTGCAAATAAGATATCATTATATATCATCTTGTATCTCATAATTACTACTCGTTTGTTCTAAATACATAATGAGTACATATGTTCATCAAAATTCCTTATATAACATGCCTTTCCTTGAAGCTTTTTCCTTGCTATGAGTTCTTGAAATGGCCAATAGAAGGGAGAAGGGGTGAGAATACATATGTGCATCAAAATTTCTTATACATCAAGTAGCACTTCTCAATCCATATTAATACACATAATGAATACAAATGAGGAAGTGCATGCATAAAGGCTATATGCCTCAAATAACTCAAACATGGGAACTAGCATGAAACCTTAACTCTTATCTAACCATGGTATAAAAACATAGTAGCTGGACTCAACTAATCTCAACTCTTGGCTAAGAAAAAGTTATTGTGCTCAATTCCATGTCATAGGGAGCTAAAAGCCACACATAACATCATGCATGTATAAAACTCATGATAAAAAGCTAATTCAAATCATAACTCATGAGATCATTAAGCAATCAAACATACAAGCAACTCAACTCATTCATACATCCAAATGTATGTAAAATAGAGAGAGATAGTTATCTTGTGAAGCTAGAAATTCTAATGTACCACTAACCACTTGATTTTTCTCTTTTTCATTTTGCTCTTCTTTGGTTTACACACAAGAAAGGAGTTGCTCTAGCTTGGAAATTTAAAAATGAGCAACTCATTAGAACCCAATTTAACTCACTTTATTACTATATAGATCTATCGAAGCTTAACATGCATATTTAATCTAGTTTAGACCCCTTGACTAGTAACTTTCATAATTGATCTCTAAGTTTTAAAATTTCAATTGATATGAGTCATATGACTTTAATAAAACTCATTAGGGGCATCACATACAAGCTTAAATAAGCCAACGACCAAATTGCTTCTTTAGACCCTTTATGAACCCTAAAATTTCACTTTTCAAAATATGGCTCCTAAATTTATTCCAATAGTTTCATCAATATCTATTCCTCATTTTTTTGACCATCTATAACATTGGAATTCATGAAAGCACTTCCTAAGTGTTCTATCTTTCCCAAGGCCAAGACATGTACATTATGATCCATCCATGAGCTTTTGTTAGTTTCTTGGAGAGTTTGAGGCATATAGGATATCCTTGACCCTTTTCTAGTTCAAATATTGCTTTAGAGCATTTAAGACATCTTCCTAGGGTTTTACAACTTTTATAGTTTATTGGAAACCCTAAGTGGCATATCTTACTCTCTTTAGCTTTCTATGGTATTTCCTTTACATAATCCTACTCTACACTCCTTAAAACCCCTTGTTTCTATCAAGTTTTCATCAAACAAAAGCTTGCTTCATTCTCTCTCTCTAGGTTGAATTAATGAGGAAGAAAAAGGTTAAGGAAATAGTAAATTTCTATCTCATAATATACCTCATCTGAAAGCTTTTTGGATAGAGATTCTTATGCCATAATTTGTTGCTTCAAATCTCCTCTTTTCCTCACATGGTTAGCCACCATATTCATCATTTCAAGAAGCTAAAACTATCAATAGAAAGAGCATAAAGAGAAGAGCAAGGTTGCTAACTAGTATTGTAACACCATAACTTCTAACTCATTTGATACCATTTATAAGCTTTGTATTATTAATCCCACAAGATCATATGAAAAGGGGATGAAAATAATAAACTTTTTCTGCATTGCGCTATGTCAAAAAATTTAATTTGGTGTCACATGGACTATGTGAGCTCATACTATACTTTCTCATATTTAATTTCATTATTACAACTCATTTGTATCACAAAAACATGCCTACAACTCATGGAAACCAAAATGGGGCATGGAAAATGGAAGTTCATTCTCGGCCAGAATTGGCCTCTTTTCTGGGCAAACTTTGAAAAATCATAACTAAATTCAGAAAAATTAAAAACATAAAATCTTAGTTATTCTAGAAATCTTGGGATGTTTACTTCACACTAAAAATACTCCCAAGTCATAAAATTCATCACATAAGACGTTTGACATCCAAAAACCTACAGAGTCGCTGGCTACCTGGGCTGTTGTTCAGTTTACTGATACAAATTTCTGAAATTTATAACTAATTCTATAAAAATTGAAATCACACACATTCTATCATTCTGAAAAGCTACAAATGTTAAATTGATACTAAAAGTAATTCCAGAATGAAATAAATACGTTTAGTCAGTTGGACCCTATGGAACAATAACCGGACTCATAGGGCGCTACTGATATTGACAGTTAACTTCAAACATGCATAACTCACTGCTCATACCTCCAAATAAGGTGATCTCAATGGCCACAGAAATCTTATGACCTCTAGTTTATACATGTAAAATTTTATAAGCATTGGACATCATTTGGCTATCAGGTGACACAGAATTCAAAACTGCCAGTATGAACAGTACCCATACCAGAATCCATGAAAAATCCCAACTTTGAAAATTCATCAAATATTCTCTAGGTCTCCAAAAATTATGATCTTTAGCTTTCCAAAAATCTCTTAATGAGACCTAATTGCATGCCAAGTTTCAGGGAAAGACTAACTCATTTAGCCAAAAAATGGCATAGGGTTCCATTATAGTCAATTTTGGCTCCATATTGGGTACCAAAATTGCCAAATAGATTTCCCTTGGTCTTGGCACCTTTTTGGGCAATTTTAAAAGCATATTTAAGACTTGTGTGAGCTGTCCAAATGGTCCCAAACCTCATGTATCTCATTTTGGCCATTCAACCCACATTTATACACATATTCATTAAACTTTACATTCTCATACCATGGCATTTCATACTCAAAACATGTGTTAATGGTCATATATCATTTCCATACATCTAAACATCACATAATAGTATGTTTACATCTATCTCAAGGTTCATAATACATATACAACATCATATATATCTTGAACCATTATCATGGTTCCAAAATAGACAAAATAAGCATAAGCTTGTCAATTGTCCCTCTTCATGGTGGTTGGCTCCCTTTACCATAATTGCTTGGTCCACCTAGCATGTTAGGACATTTAAGAGGAGAGAGTGAGATTCAAGAATCTCAATAGCTCATCTCCCATTCCATCACACATAATATGTGCAACCAAGTTTCACAAATGCATGCATAGAGAAAGTAGAAATCATAGGCATTTTAAAAGTAACTTTGGCATGTGAATCAATCATACAAGACATTCAAGAGCTCACTAAGTGTTTGGATTGGCCTCACACTTCTCCTCATGGATTTTGGACTTGCCTCACCTATTCTTTAAGCACTTTGTACTTAACCATACTCTTGGGAGCCCACTTTACTTTTAGGAGACTCTTTACTTTGTCTCAACCAAGCTTAAAGGTTCTTGGCTCATCCTCACCAAAGGGAAGAGTTCTTGGCTTTCCACATTCAAGCAAACTCACACAAACATCATGTAATCATTTGAAAATATAACATAGGATCAAGCATTATGGCATATAAAGGCATGCTAGCATACTTTTCTTAGCTTGAAAATACACATACACACATTCTAAAACAAGCTAAATACACATCCATGCATGAGAGAAGATGGAGAGAGCTACCTTGCACAATTTCACACACTTTTTCCTTAGCTTTCAAGCCTTCTCTTTCGGCCACACACCCACAATTTGGTGGAGATAGTTTCTCTTAGCCTAGATACAAGGTCTATGAAACATATTCTAAGGCTACATCACTTGATAAAACACTAAATTACTCTATAGGCTCTATTATGGTCCATAATCACACCTAATGAAGCAACATCCATCAAATGACTTCTAGGCCTCATTCTTTTTTTTCAATTATGATTTTTGACTCCTTTTAAACCTTTTGGAGTCATCACACCATTAAAACAAAGGGCCTAACATCATGTTGCTTCTTTAGGTCCTAATATGGAACCTATGGCACCAATTCACTTTCTTTGAGTTTTAAATTTTTTTCTAAGGCCTTTACTCATTTTCACTTATCACATATGACTCAAGAATAGTCTTAGAAAAATTCAAAACTCTCCCTAGCTATAGGAACTTGCCTAGGCCGAGACTATGGGGGGAAGAAGAGTTCATGGCCTTCTTGATTTTTCCTTGATGGAAGACACACTTGGGAGGCTTCTTAGAGGTCCTAGGAGCTCAATCAAATACTCATATATGCTAGGGAATGCATGAATCAAATCAGTTTTTACAATCCCTTCAAATGCACTACACTTTTTCTACTTAGAGTTCATTAATTTTTCTTGCAATTTCTTTGCTTTCTTGGATGGGAGGTGCATGTGGAAAGCTCTCTAGGGGTCTTAGGAGTATGTTTAAACATTCAATTAAGTCTAAGAACATTCATATAAAATCATATTTGCAAGGGAGTATTTGGATCCCTAATAGTTCTATCTTGTCTCCTAATGCTCCTTTCTTGATTTTATTGGTTCCTTCTTAATCCTTGCCATCTAAAACCTCTAATCCCTCCATAAATTGGGCAGAAAACAGCCCCTAAGAATTGAGCTCATGGTGCCCAAATTTGTGCAAGAGGAAGGGGGAGGAAGGAACTACCAAAGAATGGAAGTTTTACTTTGTTTTCTTGCTCTTTCTTGGTTGCTTTTCACTTTCCTTGGTTGCCTCACTCCAAACACGAATTTTTACTCTCTGTTTTGCCCCAAAACAGCACCAAACTCCACTAAAACTATAGAAAGAAAGCTTGAGAGGAGAGGAGCAAGTTTCAAGAAGGAAGGATATGGAATTTCTTAAAGAATTTTACCTTTTTCTTGAATTTCTTCCTCCAAAATCTTCCTCCTCTTGTGCGCCTAAGAAGGGTAGCTTCTCCTCTGGTTTTTAGCAGAATTAAGTTGGTCTTAGAGAGGAGAGAAAGAACGTGGCATATAAAGAAGAAGAAAGAAGCTTCCTTTTTAAAATGGTTTCTAATTTCGCCCTTCTTAATGGCATTTCCGGTTTGGCTTCATTTTAGTTCCTTTTTGAGAATCATCTTTTTCATCATAAAATTTAGATTCTCAATTTAATAAAATATCTTTGGAATCACTCAAATCGGAGCTAAAACCTTCCCGAACGAACGGATTAGAATTTAGGTCAACCGACGTCGGAAAGAGTATACCGGAGGGGCTTCACCGGTCTCGGGGCTTCCCATGATTTTTGGGACCTCTGAGAACCCCAGAGAACTCAAAACTTTCATTTAAAAAGCCCTCCTATGAGTTTTTCAAAAAGTACTCGTATTTACGAAAATGCCACTGGCCTTTCAGCAAATTTATCAAATCACTTTAGCCTTGATTTTTGTGCAACTCAAGGCTCAAATCCTCATTTTCTATTATCTAAAATTTTATCATAATTTTAGTTGGTCTCAATTCCTTTTATTTTAGAGACTTCCTTTTGTATCTGGTCTATTTCTTATGTTTATGGAGAAACCAAACATTTACGAAGGGACTGGATGTTACAAGTATGATATGAAATTAGGCATAATTCTTTACCTTCTTGGCCTTTCTTTCTCTTCTTTCTCTTCTTCTCTTTCACACCATGTAAGGTCTGGTTCAGAGCTTCCTAAGTTAGTTTGAAGGGTTAGAAGGCGTGGCGTGGCTATATTAAAGTTGAAGGGAGATTTTTATAACAATTTTAAAAATATCAATTACGTCCCTTTGCTTAATTTCCTCTATTTAAACTCATTTAGTATTCTTTTCAAAAATTGTCTTTTCTATAATAAAATTTTGGCTCTCTAGTTTATTAAGAACATTTACCTTGAAATTTTTGGACGATCAACTAACGCTCTAAATTGTACACTGTTAAGGATTTAACCATTTTGACAGCCCATATAGTTTTCAAGGCCTTTGAAAATCCTAGTAAGTTTAATTTTTGCTTTTAAAACTCTTTCCCTTGAGTTTCTAAAAGTTTTCCAAAATTATAGTTTTGCCATTGATATATTGGTTTATTCTGTTTAGCCATTATAACTTTGTTTTTGCTCTTTCTTTTTATCTTATCTAAACTTTTAATCTCTCATAATCATGATTATTAATCTTTCTTTTAATGTCTAAGGGTTTTGAAAACATGGGATGTGACACCTATTCTATTTACTTTGTGCTCAATTCACTTAGGATCATGGTTCTTAGGAACTTGACTATATTTGAGGGAATCATAAATATATTTAAAAAAGGAGAAATAATTTTAAAATCCAATTCAACCCTCCTTTTCTGATTACTTCTAGACTAACATCCAAGACTCGAACACTAAATCATCTTAGGGTTCAAACAACCATGCTACCAATGCAATTGGCCAATGTTGTATATAATAATAATAATAATAATAATAATAATAGGTATGTATTTCAATATTGTATATCATCCATTTATCCACTCTAATGTGATACAAAATCTAATTGAATCTTGACTTTGTTTCCATTCATATATTTTTAGATCTAGGCTCTTAGGAGACAAATTAATAAAAGGAAGAATTGTAATTCCGCCATGAAACAAATCCAGTGGTAAATATACAAAAGAGTAGAAGTAACTCAATTTAAACTACTTCAATCAATCATGAATAGAAGTTCAAAAAATAAAAAATCTAATTTAGTGATATATATGTTGTGTACTTCAATCAATCATAGAGTAGAAGTTCAAAAAATAAAAAATCTAATCTAGTGATTTATATGTTGTGATGTTTAGTGATATTTGGTGATACTATCTAATATTATTGAATGTTTACACACGTTTGTTGTTTATATAGCATTATTAGAAAAAAAAAGTAATTAAAAAACAAGAGTTACTGTCATCATATCTCTAGGATTCAATGAAATTATTCGTTCAACATATTTTTTTGACCACATTTCTGAGTAAAATCCCTAATTTTCTGAAGGAAGATTCATGTATCATATCTCAAGATACTTTTAAATTAATAACACATCATATGGGTGAGATCATTGAGATAAATTTGCATAAAGTCAAAATACCACACTTGACTGTAGTATATTATATTAGTTGATTTTAGAGTCAAAATACGTGACAAAATCAATAGGAATCACAAAGATCGCAATAAGAGTAATATTGCCACCATTAGGAATCTAAATGACACAAGTTGTTTATAAATTATATTCAAATTTAGCTCGCTAAAAATTTGAATAAGGATCAATTTATTTATTAAATGAACAAGGAAATCAATATTAAACTCATTCAATTAAATGAGCTGAACTTGAAAATTTGTTGTTCGATTCGTTAAATTCACAAACAATTTGGTTAGTAATGATATTGTAACTATAAATGATTTTATTGAAAATTATAGATACAAAATATCATGCATCATTAAAATATTATTATATATATAAGGATTAAACTTATATGTAGTTACTTATATTTCTACTATTAGATTTTTCAGTTAAAATATGACAAGTGTATGATTCTTTAATAATATCATAACAAGTGTATAGTTTAACTAGGAATCAAACAATTGTTTGCAAAAACTACATGCTTGACATAGTATTATTAGAGAATTATACATGTGCCATGTTTTAATTTGGGAACTTGATAACAAAGATATAAGGAATTGAATATAAGTTTTTTTCTTATAAAATTATCTCATATTACATATATGTAATATAAAAGTTGATGGTATTTTTATTTAATTTATATGTGTGCGTATAAATATGTTATATTTATAGTACTTTTTGTTCATAAATGAGTTGAATTCTAAATCAGAATTTTTGATTTGTTTAAAGCATAGACTTGGCTTAATTTATTTTAAATGAACAGACTTGATAATGTTAAATTTTAGCACGTTTATAGCTTTAGCCAATATCTGTTAGTTCACTTGACATAATGGATTCAATAATTGTTTTATAATCACCTATACTATGTGGGGTTGAATTCCTCTCATATTGAAAGCTCTTTTGACCTATGATTACCTCTAAGTAAGCTCTCATCTCTCCCATAATCCCTACATGCCAGATTAAAGTTGACATATATGAATTTGAGATTAAAAACGAATTTTATGCATATATATATATATATATATAAATAACGCCTTAACTAATAATGTTAGGATATAATCTAACAATTTTTCACAAAAAAGGAAAGGGGGGAGGTAAGATTGAATTTTATACTTCCAGAGTTAAGAACTTTTGAGAAGTGAACATGCGTAAAATGAATATATTGGATCTTCAATTCACATAATTAGTCATGAACTTGATGGGGGAGAGATATCATATCGTTTTTGAAAGGGGAAATTACATTTATCTTCGTGAGCTTAAAATTGTTACATAAATTTTAAAGTATAACAAAATACTCCTCTAAATCTTAACTGTGTCACATCCTATAAATAAAATGTTCGATATTTAGTAATGAAGGGGTGTTTCGGTATACTTTAAAGTTTAAAAAGTTATTTTGTAATATGTTAAAATGTATGTACTAATTTTATAATTAATATTTAATTTGGAAGGATAAAGCATAGTATTTTTTTTTTCAAGTTTGAAGGATCTATATCAATACATGCACTTCCTTGAAAATCTTCTCGAGCAAAGATAATTTCAACCACTCCTTGTATCTTTTGTTGAGAAAAAGTAGACCTAATTATGAGTTTGGTCGTAATGAGCCTGATTTTCACTAATTTTTAAGGAATCTAAATTTAAAATTTGAAGAAAAAAAATCATATGTAATATAATTCAGCCTCCTAGAGTGGGGAGAGCCCAGGTGATATGAGAGAGACATGAAAATATAGACAGTATACCTAAAAGTTTGAATCCTTTAATATACTAAAAGAAGAGAAATTAGAAAAGCTAATTCAAGAAACTTACTTTTGTGAAACTTCATGATCAGTCCATATGTATAATGAAAAATCTGTAAATATTTTTAGAGTGTTATATCATTTATACTCTCTTCAATTAAAAAAAACTATATAAAATAAAATAAGACATACAAACCAATAAAATAATGTCAAAGGTCATGTGTTCAATTATCCACTACTCTATTATCAGGGAAATAGAGTACTTTATGTGGTCCATATTCTATTATCCACTATAATACTATTACATAAATGAAATGTTGTATATAATCTATTATATGATTTGACTCTATTATACTACTTAGTGTATATATAATGTGATACATTGGATGTATATAAGAATTTTTCATTTATAATAGCATAAACTTAAATTTACGCAGTTGAATATTTCATATCCATAAGTACTTAGACGTAGTTACCAACTTATATATGCTTCAAAGCAAATAAATTGATCTCTGCTAAAACAACTGTGAAGTCACAAAAATTATAGATCAACAAATATTTATAAATCAATATAAAGAAATATCTTAAACTATTTAATTATAATTTTTGAAAATATATATTATTTACACTACATATTACTTAACATTAATTCAAAAAATTTGGCAACAGACGATAATAAAGAGCTAATATAGTTAGCTGATTACACTACAAAAAAATAGACTTTTAGTGGTGACTAAAAAAAGTCACAATTAAAAGTATACTTTTAGTAACAACTTTATTAGGTTGTCACTAAAAGTTGTCACTGAAATAGTATTTTTTATTTTGACAAGATCTTTAGTGGCGACACAAAAAAGTCACCATTAAAACTTTTTGTGGTGACAAAAAATGTCATCACAAAAAATCGTTTAATGACAACTCAAGCATTGTCATCACTAAAAGTGACCTTTTGTAGGGACATTGTATTGTCACTAAAAGTTTGACAAAAATATATCCAAAATTTTTGTACTAAAACTTTTAGTGACAATATTTGGTCGCCACTAAAAGTTATTTATAGTGGCGACCCCTATATGTTGTCACTAAAAATTTGACAAATTTTTTTAGTCTAAAAATTTTTATATTAAAACTTTTAGTGACAACATTGGTCATCACTAAAAGTTTAACCTTTTTTTTTTTTTCCTAAAACCTTAGTGACAATATTTTGTCACTACTAAAAAATTAGCAAAAACATTTTTAAAGTTTTATGGAAAAACTTGAGTGTCAACGTCACCATGAAAAGTTGGCAACATTTTTTATTTATAAAAATGGCATTTTTGAGACTTGAACTAAAAATCTTATAGCAAATTACTAACACTTTGCAATTATATATGTATATATATATCATATATGACATATAAAAATAACAAAACTAATATATATACTATTTGTAATTATAACTATATTTTTAATTTGGTTAATTTTTTTATTTTATAAATTACTTTTTTAATTTATTATTTTTAAGTCCTTTGCTTTTTTTATTTTTAGTGATGGAAACCCTATACTCTTAAATTTTAATCATCAATGGTTTTCAATATGAAGCAATT
The DNA here is from genome assembly GCA_026724425.1 of Erythrophleum ivorense. NCBI lineage: Eukaryota > Viridiplantae > Streptophyta > Magnoliopsida > Fabales > Fabaceae > Erythrophleum > Erythrophleum ivorense. Next base: position 46,159,294 of record JAIUCV010000005.1, read on the forward strand.
AGCAATTAAATATTTAAAACTTATTAATATTTATTTTTTATATTAAATTTTTAATATATAAAATTTTAAAAATATATATTTAATTATTATTAGTTTAACCACAATTCACCTAAAATAAAACTAATAGACTATAAATCAATGCTTCCATTAGTTCAATAATTAATTTATTTTTAAAAATATTATATATTTAAGATTTATTCATTTGCAATTTAATATTGAATGATAAAGTCTTTTTATAATTATATATATATATATATATATCTTTTTTTTATAAACAATTTTATAAATATATAAAATGTCCCTAATTTAATCTTAAATTTCACTTTCTCTTTTTTCCTCCAGTCACAAATCATATTTGTTCTTTCTTCTCTATTACTTATTCACACCCATACTTCTTCCTTTATTCAACTCTTTCTCTCTTATTTTTCAATTTTTAAATCTACATTCTCTTTTCCAATTCACCTATTTGTCATTTAAAGCTAATATCAAAGTTTTGTCTCCATATCTACTTCTTCTCTAAAATTCGAAACTCGGCCTTCTTTTTGCTTTAGATTTCCTTTCCTTTGAATTCAAATTTACATTTGTTTCATATTTGTATGCCTCATTTTCTCTCTTTTATTCAATGAATGAAGTGGGTGGTAAGAATAAAGAATGGAAAGCAAGAAATAGTGTTAGTTATTATAATCTCAAATAATATATTTATCACTTAAACTCTCTCTCTCTCTCTCTCTCTCTCTCTATATATATATACACCAATTACCAGTTATTTCTTTTTATTCACTTTTTATCTAGTTTTAAGAGTTATCTAATTATTAATAAAAATAAAAAATAAATCAAATAGATAATTGTATTATAATTATTTAATTTTTAATTAAAAAGATAATTATATTCATAAAGTTGTACAACATTTATTAAAATTTTAATAATTATTTTATAAAAATTCATATTAATTTAACTTAAATAATATGAAAGGATATATTTATTATATAAACTTGCTTCTTATTTATATAACATTTATTGGAAGTCTCTTTTAAAGATTCTTCATCTAATTTTTAGAGTTATCTAATCATTAATCAAACATAAAAAAAACCCCTTTTATAAGATAATTGAAATAGATAATTTTATTTAAGATAAATACTAATCCAAAATGAAGACTAAAATGAGCAAAAAGACATATTTTGAAAAAAATATCATAACATTTGTTTATAAAATAAAGAAAAATTTCCTCTTAAATTGGCTAAATTGAATAATTCAAAATTTTAATTCCTTAAAATTTGCTAAAAAATTGAAAAAGAAAGTATTTATTCATACCTCTAATTAATTTTTCAAAATAAAAATAAATCAAAGAATACATAAAATTAATTTTTCAAAACCCGAACAACTCTTTTCACTAACTCTTCCATCCTAAAAATATTTAATGGCAGTGTTTTTTTTTTTCTAAATCTAAAACATTACTGAAGCACATGTTTAATAAAGATAATAACTCCTAAAAGAAAAGAATAAATATAAAAATATAAAATCGATTGAATTAAATAAATAAGACAAATAAAAAAACTAAAATAAAAAAAATCAATATTTTTTCTATTATTAATATTAATTAATTATATTGTTCGTATTTATATTTATTATATAATTATATATTATATATAATTAAGGTATTTTTTTATACTAATTAATTTAGATAATTATCCAATAAAGATAATAACTCCTAAAATAAAAGGAAAAAGAAAAAATATAAAATGGAAAAAATTAAATAAATAAAAGAAATAAAAAATAACTAAAAAATTATTAATAGATTATTATATATTATTAATATTAATTAATTGTATTGTTTATATTTGTACATATCATTAAATAGTTAATAATATTTTTCAAAATTTAACTTAAAGCATTTTAAAATTTTTTATTAATTCTCATTTTAAAATTGAATTAATAATTTTAGATAACTATCTAATAAGGATAATAACTTTTCAAATAAAAGGGTTAAAACAAGAATAAAAAATTGATTAAATTAAATAAATTGAATAGATAAAAATAACTAAAATAAAGTAAATGATCATCTATTATTAAGATTAATTAATATATCATTTATATGTATACATGTTATATAATTATATATATTGTATATATAATTAAGATATACAGTTGATACATTAATCTATCTTTTCCTTATCCTAATTAATCTAAATAGCCTAATCTTAATTAATTTAAACAACTATCTAATAAAGATAATAACTCCTATAATAAAAGGATAAAAACAAAAATAAAAAATTGACTAAATTAAATAAATAGGAAAAATAAAAATAAATAAAATAAAATAAATTTAAATAAATTATTATCTAATAATAATCATAATAATTAATTATATATCATATAATTCAGAAGTATAGTTGAAACATTAGCCTGTCATTTTTTTCCTAATTAATTTAAATAACATAATCTAAATAAGTATCTAAATAATATTTGTTAAATAAATAATAATGCTATTTTAAGTCAATAAGAAATTTAAATTTAAATTAATAAGAAGATAATACATACTAATATAAAAAGAGCAAAACTAAAAATTAGAAAGAAAAACCCATTAACCCAATTACCCAAACCCTAGCCCATAGATCACTTAAGCCATCATGCCATCTTCCCACTCAATTTTTCACAATGCGAACAGCGCTGAAGTGAGAGGAGAGAACAACGCAGGGATTGAGCCACCATTTTTTACCTTCAAGCTTTGCAAATGGGTGAAGAAAGCATTTTCGATCTAGGTGAGTTTAGGAAAAACTCATCTCCTCTTCTTGCACTACAACCCTCTCTGATTAATTTTTCATTTGAGCAAAAATTTTTGATTTAAGGTTCTTATGATTTAGGGATTTTTGACTAATTGGATGAGAAGTAGAAGAGGGATGTTGAAGCTTTTGATTTGAAGGTGAGTTCCTTATTCTTCTCTTTTCTTTGTTTAACTTCGTGAGAATTTAATCTCTTAGTGGCCGTTTGGTGTGTTTCAGCCAACCCTTTAGGGAGGGATTTAAAGCCATAAAAGGACTAGATCTTATTTTATCTATGTATTATGTAATGTTTTTGTGAACATGCTTATTTCTTCTAAAACAAAAACCAAAGATATTCATGTGCAATCCCTTTAACCAACCCCTAATTAAATTTCAATCAAAATATATTAAATTTTCTACGATTTGGTCCCACTTATTGCTCTTTCCTCCTTCCTAGATTCACTTTGGCTGTTGGTTATTCTGGAGATTGTACATTAAGTGAGATTAAATCTCCTTTCCGGGGCTTAGCTACAAAGTTTGAATATGAGGTCTCCTCGAATGTCTTATTAGAGTTTGTAACTTCACATTATGAATAAAAAGTTTTTTTTTTTATTATATATAGATTAAGATTTCTTTCTAAATGATTTTAAATGTATATTCTTCTTTATTAATTCAAAAAAATGACTAAATTAACAAGACAAGATATTGTTGACAGTGCTTTTGGATTGTAGCACTTGTGTTACAACTTTTTTTTTCAAAAAAAAATTATGTGAGAATATTTCAGTATTTTACTTAACAATCAAATACTGCTTCATAGAAAGAATTAGAAGGTAGTGCTGCACAAATCTTGGATTAAGTTAAGTATTTATCTAGTTTGGTATCTGTTTTAATTTTACACTAGGTTTCAAATTCTAAATCCAATGCTCAAGTTGGGCTTTGCTAACTCTTTAGATTGATTGGGTCATTTTATTCTTATTTTTTAAATTTTTTTATAAAAATTATAAAATAACTATTAAAAAATAAAATTATTATGTAAATATCTATAAAATTATATTTTATTTTTAAAAAAAGCATCATATAAATCTTTATATAAAAAAATTTTAATTAATACAATCGTCCGAATCTAACCCAATCAATAAATGTTTTCTTAACATGATCCAATTAAATTAAGCATCAATCACTACCGATAGAAAAGTGTCTCTAAATCATAGGGATTTTTTTTCTTTTTTCTTTCTTATAATCTTTGCCGCCTTGCACTCTAAGTTTGTTTGCTGGGATCATTGCATAGTGGTTGGCTTTTGTTTTATTATATTATTATCAAAGGTATACTTTTTTTTCCATTTTAAGGATATACTTTTTTATTTTAATTTGATATGTTTAAAATTTATTTTTAAAATGATCTTAAAAAGCTTTTTTTTTTCACATTGAATTAATATTGCATTTAAAACTTTGCTTTCAGAGCATTCTTCACAACTAAGTTAAAAACAATATTACTGGTTTAAAAGGTTGCACAAAATTTCTAGTCATTACGATCCGATTACAATATGTTCATTTCTCCATTTAACTTGAATTTTGTCCAACCCCTAATTATGAGTTTGAATATTTTTGTTAAAATATCAATTTTTATAATTTTTTTAATAAATTAAAATATCTGCAATTTTGATCTTTCACCTTAGCTTACCTGTAGAAAAAATAGATATAGCCATCTTCATCATATAACCTATTATCCAATTTTGATATTGCCGACTTGAGAAACGAATGGATGAAGGACAAAACAAATGGTGTAATTATATATGTTTTTGTCACTACAAACAAGATATTAAAATCCCATGTCACGCAAAAAAATATACACAGAAAACTTATACCCTGGCTCTCTCCAAAGACAAGAAGCAACAAATGTCTTAATTAATTTTAATATTGTCTCTCCAAACATTAATTTCAATTATAAATCCAATGATGCCTGTCCAGTTACATTGTGATGAATCTGAAGTTGATTTTGTGTTGTTAATTTAATGTTTAATGTTTGCATAATTAATTTAAAGTGATATGGTGGCGTGAGGTTAATTTAAATTTATAGCAAATAAAGTGTGTAATAGATTTGCATCAGGTGGATTTCATGCAAACTTGATAAGCTACTTGACCCAAGAGATGAACATGCCACCTATATCTACCTCCAACACTCTGATAACTTCTTTGGACTTTCTAACTTCACCCCCTCATCGATGCTTTTATTGTTGATTCATTTGCTAGCCGCTTCTGGACAATAACCCTTACTTCTCAAATCTATGAATTGGTCTCTCTCTTTCAAAACTCTTTTAGTAAATTTACTATAACTTTCTCTAGTACATGCTAATTTATATATTACAACAACACCACTCTTCAAATCATCTATGTATGAACATTTCAAATTTTATTATATTGCTTGCAATATGTGTTACACTATGAGTGTTTTATTGACAATAACATTATTTGGGTATTCCTTTTATGATTGAAACTACTAAGCAGTTTATTTTTCATGTGATTAAAGTATATATGGCCTATTGGACTATTTATTAATTTTCTTTCAATATGTCAAGGAAGAGATAGTCAAGCATAAACAAGCAATGCTTGTGGCCCTTGAAGATTTTTTTTTTGAATTTTAGGAACTAGCTATTGCACATTGCCCATCCTGTTAGGTGATTAATTCAAGGGCACTGCATTCTCCTCAATAAATGCACTCAATGTCATTTCTTGCAATTGATATTTCTACTATACATGCTTGGGTAAGGGAACTAGAGGTTAAAAGGTAAGATCCATGATTGGTAAGATAAGGATACCCTCATAATATAGTTTTCTTACTCTTTTATCATAGGCTTCTTAATTTAATGGACTTATTGTTCTTTTAACATGAAATGATATGTAAGGCATTTAAATTTCCAAAGGGTCATTGAAATCGTTGTTATTGAGTAGTTTTGTTTGGTTTTTGTAATTTAAAAAAAAATTAGTTTTTAGTAGTTTAAGTACTTGTAAGTTAACAAATAATTTATTTTTAAGCATGTCAATTAACTTGGCAGGTATATTTAGATTTTTTTCATCTTGAATGATTATGTAATATGTTGTAGACATGTAGTTGAATTGCCATAAGAATGAGGAGTGAAGGCCCCTATATTAACTTAAGTTTAGGTCTTGGGAAGCAATGGTCGTGTACCTCATTGATTTGTGCTAGATACTCTTGTCTTGATAATAAAATTTCTTTTCTATCAAAAAATAAATTTGGCCACAATTTTGTGCATGTCAATCATGCTAATTCTCTTTCTTTCATGTTGCTAAGGTTCTTTAAACACTTCTTATCTCTTTCGTTGTCATTTTAGCTACATATTAACTTTTTCCTTTCACCTTGTTTTATTCATTGATAGCAATATATTATTAAACACTTTAATTTTTTTCTTTGTGAGAAATATTTTAATTGTTCTATGATCTTTTTCTTTAGGAATGTCTCTTGAAAGAGGGATGTTGTCAAAGTTTTTATTCAACAAAGGTTTTCCAATGATGTTGCACAGGTACATACCATCATTATACATCAACATCAATTACTATTTGGATAATCCTTTATCTAATATTTGGTTACACCTGCTCTATAACATATTATGTTATAAAGTTGTTTCTACAATAATTATAAAATATAAATGAGTAAAAATGTAATATTAATAATATTTAAATCAAGCTACTTAAAAATATTATGAGTTGAGGAAACTATGGCCAAGTTTGGCATATATAGAACTATTCTAGCTTGTCTAATCACTTGAATCAAATTAGTTAGCCATTCAAGGTGACTTCAACTAAGCGTTTTTGGGTAGACCTTTAGTACACTAACTTGTTTCATTTCCATTCTAAATTAATGCATCCCATTTCACTCTAATACACATCTTTATCATAAACTGAAATAAGATCTTAAGGAAGTATGTTTCTTGTTGGGTAGTTTGGCTAAGAACTTAACAAGGGCATGTTGTCACTTGATGTGGTTAATAATGGGTACGATAAGCTTAAGGAAGAATGATCAAATGGGTTTATATTGAAGATTTGGTTACTTTTAGTTGGTTTTGCACAAATACAATAGTTAGTAGGTAACCAATGGATATGGATAGATAGTAATATAACTTGATGAACAGTGGATAGTGTAAATGAGATAAGACTATATGTTAGAAAACATCCTTGGGTCTATAAGGTATTCAAAAGAATTTGAGGCACCAAAATGTAAGAGAATAATGAGAATTAAGGGTTGCTTTGATAAATTTAAAATTGAATTTAATAGTATTGCAATTAATTTTATATGAGCAACTAGAAATATTTAAAATAACTAAAAAAAACTCTTTAGTGATGATTGTAGTTGTCATTAGTTTTTTTTTTTAATTTAAAAAACTTTTAGTGGCAACAATAGTTGCCACTATTGTTGCCACTAAAAAAATACTTTTAGTGAAAGCTAATATGTTGTCACTAAAAATAATAGTTTTAGCGGCAACTAATATCGCCACGAAAAAGCCATCCTTTAGTGGCGACCTTTATAAAAGGCAAATTAATGGGGCTTCAGTGGCGATGTTTGTCGCCACTAAATGTCATTTTTAGTGGCGACAATTATTGTCCCAACTAATGACCTTTTGGTATAGTAGTATTAGTTTTGACTTAGCGGTGATCAAATGTCGCCACTAAAACTAATTAGTGGCTACTTTTTAACTTTTAGCGATGACTTTTGTCGCTGTTAAAAGTCTATTTTTTGTAGTGTTAATACTGTATCCATCATTAAAAAGTTATATTATAGTTGCAATTTGGGGTTGTGATTAACTTACATCACAACTACATGGAGATTGAAAAAAAAAGCAATAAAATATGAGACAAAACTGTTATTACGAATTACAATTCAAGGCTTGATAGCATTTGTAGTATTTACCATATAGAACAATAATATAGTTGCAGACTACAATTTAACCCTTGCTGTAGTATATTTATATGCCACACATTACAAATTGGAATAATTATTTGCACCAAGTAATGGCTATTAAGGTTTAAATTAAACCTGGATCTTCACATATTTATACATAATCAATCGACATAATTCTGATAAGTAGAAATGTATCTGTATTTGTCATCATAAAATCAATAACTTGGGTATTTATGCAACCACTTTGAACTAAGTCTTTCTCCAACTTCTTTACAAAGGTGGTTATTCGATGAGGAAGACAGAGATTATATTCTCTTAATACTTATAGGAAGTAGAAAGTGAACTTAGCTATTATATTGTTATAACCTTGAAAACTTGTCCATCATAGGCCTAATAGGGTAAAGACCTAGATTATATCACTTGACCACGTCAATAAATGAAGGTGTATAATCCATAAAAGTGATCACTAATATAATCGGGTTTTTTATCTTTATCTGATGTAGACCATATAAATAATAGCCCATTTTTATTAAAACACAAAATATAATTATTGCAAGCCCATAAAATTCTTGTATTCTCTCACTTGGACAATATTAATTATGGTTTTAAAATTTAAATTTTTTTAAAAGTGACTCTTAGGTTGAATACATAAACAAATAATATGTGGCCATGATTTTTAAAAAGAACTATGATCCATAGATAATACCTTCAATTGACTGAGTCCAATAATATCAAACAATGTTGATCACAATATCCTTTGTATTGATACAAGTCCTATTCATAGTCACTAACATTGCAAACATTATTAACGTGAATCATGATGTGGTAGTGTAGTAAGAAGTATGGCACAAAGTGTGATCTATAAACATGTTATTTTCACTATCAATCTACCAATTTCTTTTTAATATATTTAAACCAAGAGAAATTCATCAATATTTTTCATATTCAACATAAGTGCTTATGTTTAAAATAGCTCAAAACCATTTTGAGACTTGGCTCCTGATCTCAAAGTTTATAGACTTTTCCTTTAGAATATGCCTTGGAGTAAATAGGATAGAAAAATTTCTTTAAATTTGAGAATTAAATTAGGTTGCCTTATATTTCCAACATCGTATCCACTCTAAGACAATGAGAACATGTCTGAAATTGATATTGGGCTTTAGACATCACATGAGATTTTACTTTAAACAAATTTCAGGCACTTAAATCATATTTTATATATTTGCTTTAAATATACAATAAACATGAATCTAAAATCAATCATATGTGCCATAAATAACCATCAACACCTTGCATCAAAATTTTGATGATATGTCCAAAACTTCAATAACAAAAATGTTCAAAATGATCAAACTAAGACATATATATTCTTTTACTAACTTAAGTACATTAAAGGAACTCAATATACCCATTTTTTCTACAAGTCTTTTAAAGGATATGGATCTCAAACCCTTGATTAACATGTCAACTAACATGCATTCAATATTAATATATTCAACCAATATATTTCCATTTTTCATGAAATTTCTAATGTTCAAAAACTTCAACTCTCAGTGTTTTGACCCATTAGACGTTCTATTATTCTTGTGAAAAATATTGTAGCTCTATTATCATGATAAATTATGAAAGGTCTTGATATTGAATCAACAACCTAGAAAATACATGTTAATTATTTTAAGAAAAAAATGCACTGGTTTTATTATTAGTGGATAAATAAGATTTTTACTACTTAGGCAATGTTAGGTTTAGTGCAAACTTAAGCATACATCTACTACTTAGGCAATGTTAGGTTTAGTGCTAACTTGAGCATACATCAAGCTTCTTATTGCACTATCATAAGGTATGTTTTTCATTTGATTCCTCTCAAGTTCATTTTTTGAGACATTAGTCTTGCTAAATTTATCATCTTTTATGATAGGTACATCAATAAACTTGCAATCTTGTATATTGAGTCTTTTAAGGATATGGTTAAGGTAGGCTTTTTAAGACAAACCTGGTAAATAATGAGATATATCCTTGTGAATTCTAATCTTTAAGATAAATAATACCTTTCTTAAATCCTTCATATTAAAGGTTTTAGCTAACATTTGCTTAGTATCACCTAATAATCCAGTGTCTCTGCTAGCAAGTAGGATCTTATCAATGTATAAAACAAGAAAAATGAACCTGTTCCCACTAATCTTAAAGTATATGTGTTGATCAAACTTTGTGTTTTTCACAAAACTCAGAGAAGTTACCATATCATCGAATTTTAGATATCATTATCGAGAAGTTTGTTTTAAGCCATAAATAGACTTCTTCAACCTGCAAACTAAATGCTATCTCTCACTTTCCAGAAAATCCTAACATCCATTGATGTAACTCCAGATTAAAATGAGCCACTAAGGCTATGAGTACTCTAAAAGAATCATGTTATATTCTAAAAGAATCATGTTATCTTATGGCATTAATGGCACTTGGTATTTTCATATTGAACAGTTTGTATTATCATATTATAGGCTATGCTTGCTTGCTACTAAAAGAATCTTTAGATAATATGAGGGAAAAGTTTATGTGTAATCAATTCTCTCCCTTTGAATGAAACCTTTAGCCACCAACCTAATTTTAAACTTTCCATTTTTACCCTTAGTGTCCTTTTAAGTTTTGTAAACCTATTTGCATCAAATAATCTTACAACCTACTGGAAGTTCAATAAGTTCCCACACACCATTTTTTGCCACATACAACATTTCTTCACTCATAGCTTTCACTCACTCATTGAATGGGGAGGTTATAGCATTTTAGTATCTAGTGGGGTATATAATATATCCTATATCATAATCATTTTCATCAAGGATCGTGGGTTTTTATGGTCTTATTATCACTTTATTGGTATTTCCTTAACAAGCTCAATTGGCTAAGTATTCTCAATTAGAGCTGAGGATTACCATCTTGTATTTCTTGCTTTATTTTGACAACAAGGTGATGTGTAATGTTCTCATATGATGCATGTAAAGAAACAAAGATAGTTTCATACCTTTTTTTTTGTCACGATAAATATCCTAACCTTGGTAAATATTGGCAATATCCATCTCTAAAAATTTAGTTATTTTTAATACCCTTCTTTAGGCAATAGAATTTGTATCCCTTAGCATGTTCTAAGTATCCAATGAAATGATGATTAGTTCTAGGGTTAGTCTTTTTCTTTATAAGTTTATATATTCTTACTTTTATAGAAGAACCCCAAGTTCTAAAATAGTTTAAACTAGGTTTTTTACATATCCAAGGCTTAAAAGGTGTTTTAAAGATGGCTTGCCATACACTCTATTTAGGATATATAGAGTAGTTTTAATTGCTTGACCATATAGATATTTTGGCAAGTTATTTTTACTTGTTATATTTCTCATGATATCTTTGAGGATGTTGTTATGCCTTTCGGCAACCTTATTTTGTTTAGGATTACTAGTCATCTTATGTCATGGAATAATGCCATATTCTTGTAAGTATTTGGTAAACGGACCTATATGCTACCTAGTTGTGTCATGTTTGCCATGATACTTGTGACATCAACTATATTTCACAATTTTGATTACTTTTTTCAATTGTTTTTCAACTTAAGTATTACAAACTTTTAAAATTTTCAAGTGCATCAAAATTTTCTTTTGTCAGATAAAGATAACTATATTGGGAAAAATTATCAATAAATGTGATAAAATGTTTGTTGCTACATGTTGTAGGATGATGAGGTCCACTAATATCAGTGTGGATTATTTCTAAAAGTCCTTATTCTTTCGATTTGTTAAGACAAACTTTTTACTCTCAATCTTAACTCCTTTTGGCTTGGTTCCTTTTTTTTTTATGTACCTCTTCATTTTTATTTTTCAACCAAGATTTGAACCTAGTGCAATCCTTCTTCTTGTGGCTAACCTGCTTATAGTGGAAATATGTGATAATTTTTTCAAATGACAACCTTTAGACCTTCTACACTTATCAATAAAATGTGATAAAATTTTATTGCTACATATTACAGGAGGATAAGGTCCAATAATATTAGTATGAATTATTTCTAAAAGTCCTTATCCTCTCGGTTTGTAAAAGGATAAGCTTTCTTTTTAGTCCTAATTAATTTACCATTAACATAGTTAACACAAGTTTCCATATCTCTAAAATTTAAGATAGAGTCATCATTTTTACTTAATCTAGTCATTCTCTCCTTAAATATATAAACTAATCGTTTATGCCACAACATGAATGAATTATCTTTAATTTTAGAATGTTTTGTAGTAGTATTTTCAATATTTAGAGAAGCATAAGGACTATCATGAGCTAAAGATAATTTATATAAATTTTCATTCAAAAAACCATAACTCTTTTTTTTTAGTGAATTGTATATCAAATTCAATTTTCTATCACCAATATTGACATCAAAACCAAGCCTATCTAAGGATGAAATAGAAATTAAATTCCTCTTAAATGAAAGTACATAAACATGTTTTCTAAAATAATTACAATCTTTAAAGCTATTTTAGTAATGAAACCATTCATGTTCTAGGTCTCATTTAAGATAATATACGTAGTTTTGATTTGGCTAAATTCAGTAGGAAAGGAGTTTAAGACATGAGAGATCATAAAAGGATCATCTAAGATTGTCATGTGATATTTGAATTTGACTAGACCATTTTTAGGATATATTCTCTAACATTCCTAACATGATCATATTTCATAATTGTAGTATTATTATGGTTAATAGTAATTGAAACTATACTGTTAGATGAAAGAATGCATATTAATATTTATCTTTGGCATAACTAAATTTTCATATAAAGTCAACCCTAAAAATATTTAAAAGTATATTTCCTTTGGGTAGGTGGACTATTAAGTTCAAAATACCCTTATAAAATAATACTTTATGACACTCTAGTTAAAATACACAATGGCTCCCTTTTAGCAGGTGGTTATATAAAATTACTGTATATTTGGTGGTTAAAACATATAAAGTCAACCTTAAGAATATTTTAAATTTAAAAATATATCTCTTTTAAGTAAATAGACTATTAAATTTAAAATGTTTTTATAATATAATACTTTATGAAACTCTAGTTAAAGTATATAATAGGCTCTTTTGGGGAGAGATTATATATTATAATTGTACACTTGATAGTTAAAACATATAAGTCAACTCTAAGAATATTTTAAATTTTAAAAGTATATCCCCTTTAAGGAAATGGACTCATTACAACATTTTTTACCTTTGGCAACAATTTTCATGGCAATAGTCACAAAACCATTGCCTAAATGGAAAATATTGAACAATTTTTTAAATGCTGGAAAAAGAGTATACTTTAAGCAACAATTTAGATATAACACCTCAAAACTGTTTCCAAAACTTCAATAAAGAATAGTTTTTAAATGTTGCTTATTATCTTCATTTTAAGTAATGGTTTAGGTTCTGTGACTTATTAAATTTAATTTATGTAACACCTTAAAACTATTCCCACAACTCAAATAGGGAATGGTTTTTAAGCTTTGTAGATTCATTCCATTTTAGACAATGATTTAAGTATGTGACTTATAAAATTTAATTTTATAGCACTTCAAAATTGTTTCCCAAAATTAAATAGGGAACAAGTTTTTGAGCATTGCCTTTTTTTTTTAATTTTATGTAATAGTTTAAGTGTATGACCTATAAAATCTATTATAAGAAAAATGCATTTTAACAATGGTTTAAGGAATGATTTAAGTATGTAATTTATAAAATTTAATTTTATGACACTTTAAAATTATTCCCAAAAATAAAATAGAGAACAAGTTTTTAAGCATTAACCCTTCTTTTTATTTTATGCAATAATTTAAGTGCATAGCCTATAAAATTTATTATAAGAAAAATGCATTTTAATGACCGGTATTTTTCGATAATTTTCCTATACAGTTTTTAAAAAACTATAAAAAAAATACTCTTTTATGGGTAATTTTCTCATCGATTTTATAGCCACTAGTAATTACATTTACTGGCCATTTTATTTCAATTTTCGGCAGTTTTTGAACGACCAGAAAATTTCACCCCTTCCCTCTTCGTTTTAGGCTCCCGTTTTCATCTTCCCTCCCGTATTTTTCACCTTCCCTCTTTCTCTGCGCCTTTCCTTCTCCTGACAAACATTCCCTCTATCTCTCTTCTGCCAATACGATCGAAGGAGACGATCTCACCTGCACAGCTGCATGCCATTGTGAGAAAAAGGCACTCCTAAACTCTGCTACGTGTCCATGGTCTCTTCCCCATGACCCTTTCTCTTCCGTTTTCTTTCTCATTCGATCTGTAGAATTTGTAGGGTTTTAGGTTTTACTCCCTTTTTTCTTTATGAATTTTCTCCACTGGTGGTTCATGATGGAAGAAGATTTTTGATTTTCCAGTTCTATTTTCCGAGATGTCTTCCTTGGGCACTTTGAAGGGAATTCTGGAGATTGCTAAGTTTGGGATCTATGTGCCTATTCCCATCGTTCTTATGTACGCTTTTGCAAACAATACAAAGAACATCCAGAGATTCATGGGAAATGTAATTTCCATCTACCTTTCCTTTTTTTTTTAAAATTAAATTTTATATATAGCTTATGAATTTTTACTGTTTATATTTCTATTGATATGCAAATTATAGGTTTTTGAGACTAAAGAAGTTTGTACACTGTTTAGAGTTCCAAGTGAAGAATGCACCTAGAGGGGGGTGAATAGGTGCTTTCGTAAAAAAAAAAGAATTAAAGATAATTAAATCAATTTTATATTAATACCAAATGGTTTCAATAAAAAACTTGATAAAGAGTACTGGTGTGGAAACCTTGTAATCAAACTAAGATCTTGTCGACAGGATCTTCTAAAGGATAACTGAGAAGTAAAGATCAAGGAGATAAAACAGGACCTTGTCGACAAGGTTTTAGCACAGAGGCTGAAACAAAATAAAAACGCAGTAGAGAAAGGAAAACACCAGATATATCTTGGTTCAGTCTTCAAGACCTACGTCCAGTCCCCTTGATACACAACAAGAGATTTCCACTATAAAATCAGAGTATACACTCACAGAACCTAGGTTTCCAAGCTCACCTAAAACTTTTACAACACTTGAATTTTATACAAGCTTACCCAAAACTTACTTTCCTCACACTTAAGAAAGATTTACAGAAAAAATGATATGAGGATATATCTAAAATCCTTATCAATAAAGAATTACAATAAGCTCACTTTGAAGAGCTCTTATAAGCTAGATTTACCCAGAAACTAAGCTCAGAATATTTAAGATGAAAAGAACAATAAATAATATAACTTAGCTTTTCTTTCTTTGCTTTCGGTTCTCTCTATATTGCTTCAGTTCTTCATCCTACTGTTATATAGTGGCTCTAAACGAAATATATCCGTTGAAGTACAGTGGAGCTTGAGTAGCTGAGTGATATCCGTTGGAATACAGTGGAAGATCAGTGATGCCGGCTCAGAATATCTCTCACCAATCTTTTGCTTCGGTCAACACGTACAAAGGAGTGGGTAGATTTAATCAATTAGCTCAGAGTTTCTTTTCATCTTTCTTCTTTCGTTTAGCAAGTTAGAGAGAGTGGGTAGATTTAATCAATTAGCTCAGAGTTTCTTTTCATCTTTCTTCTTTCGTTCAGCAAGTCAGAGAGAGTGGGTATATTTTATATTTTGATGAATAAACAAAGGGTAGGAGTTGACTTTAGAGCTGGGCAGAAGCACAGTCTCAGAATAAAACAGCTTTAAGCTTTTTCATGGGTCTGTGCAGTGATTCTTGTTCGGCTAAACCATCCTCTGTTTTCTTGCTCTGCTTTCTTTCTTCTTTCACCAATTTACTTCTGCAACTTTCCCTCTTTATCTCTCTTCCCTTTTCTTCTTTCTTTAATGCAGCAATTTGACTGTATGTGGTTTCCCATACTCCTTCATCTCCAACAATGGTTTTTGTTTGCCTCTTCATTTCTCTTCATCTTTCTTCGATGAAGCTTTTCTGATTATGTAGAGATTTGGTTTCACTTTATGGCATCAGATTTCACTGGTTTAATGAACTAGAGATTGCAAAAGAATTTTTGCAGTTTTGGTTCCCTATATTCCTTCATCTCCAATAATGGTCTTTGCCTCTTTATTTCTTTTGCTCTTTTCATCTTTCTTGCTCTTCTCTTCTTCTTCGATATGGCTTTTGTTTTCTTCTTTTTCGGGGTGCTTTTTTGGACTTGTCAAAGTTTCATTTTCTGCTTTTACTTTCCAGCTTCAAGTTCCTTTATTGTTTCTTGAGCTTTTACTTTTTCATTGCCCAATGCTTCATTTAATATTCTGCAAAAGTAAAAAGGTGATATATAAATAACACAACTTTTTCAAAGTCTTCACCTAGTCAAAATGCTTTAATGATATGTAGATATATATATCATGTGTTGCTACTATATCTTGTTTTTCTTAACAAATGATTTAACTTTAATGCTTGTATAAATTTTAACTTAGGAATTTTGTTATCATCAAAATAATTAAATTAAAACCTTAGAGCTAACACTAAGTCCCTCATTAAACTGATGTTTAGTGTCTTCATGTAAAGATATATGTGAGTTAATAGGGTGGGATTGTAGCCAAAGGAAATAATGTGAATAATGCAGACGAACTATTTGATGAATTACTTGCATGGGGCTTGTTCCTGATTTTTATAGTTATATGCTTTAACGAGTTTATAAATGGTTTGTAAAAGTAGAATTATGTGGGTTAGGCACTTAATATTTGGTTTCTTACAACAGACACGAGGTTGAAGGGTGTTAGGCTCAATTTGCATACATATAGGATCATGCTTAATGGGTCTAGCATTAAGGCTAGATTCTTTTATGTTTTAGCACTTGAACATTGAAAATTTTATATTCTTTTGCAATTTTAACTTTAAGGCTTCAATATAGGCTCATTGGAAGCTCAAATCATACAATATTTGCTTCAAGATTATCACTAACTCTTGCAAGAGGTTGAGGATAATGAAGAGTGTTATGAAGCAATCGGACTAGGTAAGGCCAACAGTCATTATAAACTTTTATCATGTTTGCTTTCATTTATATCTAGTTAAATTGAGAAAAGTCAATTAATACGAGTGTCAAACATATTGTTGCATTAAGTTTTTTTGTTTTTCATGGTGAATATCATCTTGAACCAGTTCAGTTCAATAATTCTTTCTTTAAAAGATTAAGGAGTTTGTAAGAAAGTGGAAGCATTTTCTACTACTCCTAAGGAGGAAGCACTGGTACAGTGGTTTATCAACTGTACTTATGTACTTATACCAGATACATATTCAGTACGGATATGCATATTATATGGGTACAAATGTATCTGTACATTTCTTTTTGCCTCAAAACATTTTTGTCCATACCAAAATGTTTTGATATAAGACAAAATGACTGTGAAACATGGTTGCCCAAATGATGTCGTTTTCTGCATCATTTAACCCTACATTTCCTTTGAAAGCCCTCTGTCGTGCTTCTGCTTTTGGTGCTTTTGCGTCTGTGCGTCACCTATTGTGCCTTCGAAAGCCTTCTGTCATCTTCCGTGCTACGTCATCTTCTCCAGCAAGGCTTCAGTTCCTCTGTCATCTTCTCTGCATTGGTGGCAGGTGCATCATTTTCTATTTTCATCTTTTCTTTAACTTTTTGATTACTTTGGTTGTTTCTTAAGTATAGTTGATTGAATTTATTTAATTGTTTCCTTTCATTTTGAATATCAACTTGTGTGTCTGAATCATGAGAGGCTTATATTCCTTGTCTTTTTTTTTTGCAATTTTGTTCCATTCTCATCATTTTCGATCACCCATAGTCCTACACTGGTTTCATTCACAAATCTAGAAACTTCTTGCAATTTTGTTCCTTTGTTGAATGCTTTTTGTAAATGTGTTGATTATCCTAAAGTTAGGGTGCTAAGACTACAAAATGAGTTGTATTTAGGACATCTAGATGGGCTCTAGTTACTTTCAAACTCTGATGAAATCATGTTTCCTTCTTCTTGTACTTGCATACTAGAACTTTTTGGCTTTTGGGTTTTTGCAGTTGCAAGCATTAAAGAATCAGAATTTAAAAAAAAAAATTGATCAAGGGATTTTCTTGTTATGGGTAACACAACAAATTAAGCCTATAAGTCATAGAAAAAGAGGATCAAAAAAGGGAAGTAGGAGAAGTGGAAAGGTGTGTTTCGACTTGTTTGAAGTGACATGGTGCGATTGGAGCCTTTGATCTCTTAGATAGCCAAATAAAGGGAAAATTGATAGAAATTGATAGGAAGGGAAATTTAGAGGATCTTTGTCCATTCTGATTCATATGGTTCATTGTATCAGATCTTAATTTATAGTGTTTTTGTTTCAGCATAATGGACTTAATTTTAATGCTGCTTCCTATGAGCAACAATGTGGCCCTACATCATTCTAGTTCTATTTGATTCTAACTTAGTTGTTACTTTCTCTTATATGGATGTTAGGCCACCTAGTAGTTGGCTTCATAAAAAACTAGTTAGTTTTCCCTTGGTTTTTGGAAATTCAGGTTGGACTAGAGAAGAACATAAAATATGAATGGATGGTAGACTTGATTACCAAGGTTCATACCACATTCACTTGAGCTAAACCTTTTAGTATTAATTATAATAATTAACTTTAAATGTAGGAAACTCAAGACCTTTATTTGAATCTCCAACCTTCTAAAAAATAGTTTTTCAGTCAAGGTTCACACAAAAAATCTACGACACATATGGGAGGAGATAAGGCAAAGGGCATTAAACAAAGGCACATGCTATCCTAATTGAATTTGTTCTTTCTCCTAACAGCAGTTTAATTCCCCTTGGTGGTTATGTATTTTTATTGCGATGAGTAAGATAGTTTTATAATATGCACTAATATATATTGGTCTTGTTGTTGCTCCTCCATTATAGGTGTCATGGCCATTGGAAGTTCTAGTTTTGCTAATAATCATAGGCCCACTGCTTCTACTGAATATTGTTTTAGTAATATTCTCCAAAAAAAGGAACTTCTTTGTTGACTTATGTAACTTTGATTGTCAGAAGCAAAGAGAGAGAAACTACAAATCCTTATGAAAATAAGCATTGAAAGTGTAATTATTGTTATTGTGAATTTTAAGAGTTTTATTCTAGAGTTAAATGGCATTTGATAAGAGTATTTGGTAAAGAAATTTCTATGTGTCCAAAAGTTGATACTCATTGTTTAACAGAGATGAAAAATTTACAAGAGGAGATAGATAATAGATTAAAACTAAAAGAAGTGTCATTACCATTATTAGCTAGAGATTTATCTCTTTTAGGTGTTCAAAGTGAGTATAATCAAGGAAAAAAAAAAGGCAATTGGCGTTTTGGAAAAATCCTTCAACCAAATAGTTAGGAAAAACTTATGTGTAGAAATTGTTAGGATGTTTTATTCAAGTAGTTTATCTTTTAATTTGACACACAATCCATATTAAATTAGCTATTATCAATGTGCTGCGTTTTTTGTTTTAAACCTCCTGTTTATAATGCACTAAGAGCTCTTTTGTTGCAACAAGAAAAGACAAATGTTGAGAGGTTGTTTGAGCCAATAAAAAGGACTTAGAGTAAGAAGGGAGTAAGTATAGTGACAGATGGCTGGATTGATACACAACAAAGGCCATTAATTAATTTTATGGTTGTATCTGATAGAGGTCCTTTTTTTTAAGGCAATTGATAGGACTAAAGAATACAAGGACAAATTCTACATAGCTGAGTTGATGAAGCAGGCAATTGAGGTTGTTGGCAATTCTCAAGGTGTTATTCAAATTATTACTGACAATGCCCCTATTTGTAAAGTTGTTGGCAAGATTATTAAGGCCGAGTATCTTCACATTTTTTGAACACCATGTGTTGTCCACACACTTTATCTCACGTTAAAAAATATATGTGTGGCTAAAAATATTAAGGCAAATGAATTAGTATATGAAGAATGCCATTGGATAACTCAAATAAGGGATGATGCAATTTTTATTAGAACTTTTATTATGAATAATCCTATAAAGTTGGCCATTTTTAATGAATTTGTACCCTTGAAATTGCTTGCCATTACTGAGACTAGGTTTGCTATAACCATTGTGATGCTAAAAAGGTTTAGACTCATAAAAATGTCTCTTTGCACAATAGTAATTAGTGGTGAATGAAATACATATAAAAAGGATAATGTTGAAAAGGTTAATATTATTAAAAAGTTAATCCTTGATAACTTTTGGTGGGATAAGATTAATTACATCCTCTTTTTTACAAAGCTTATTTATGATATGTTTAGATTTTGTGATACAAACAAGCCTATACTTTACTTGATTTATGATATGTGGGATTCAATTATAGAACAAGTGAAAGTATTAATATACAAACATGAGACAAAGGAGCTTTCTAAGCATTCAAGATTTTATGAAATTGTGTATGGAATTATAATTGATCTTTGGACAAAGAGTTGTACACCACTTCATTACCTTGCTCATTCATTGAATCTTATGTAAGTTATACTAATATTCCATACTTATATTGTTGATATTTTTTTCACATTTAATTTTTTGCTAAACAAGTTCAATTCTCATTGTTTTTATTGCATATTACATAAGTATTACACTTCTCAATGGCTTGACAAGATGCCAAATAAAATTCTTCCTCATTTAGATGTTGAAATTTCAATCGAGATGACCAAATGCTTTAATATGTATTTTAGAGATTCTAGGAAAAGAAAATTTGTCATTCAAGAGTTTTCAATATTTTGTGAAGTTTTAAATGCATATTCATTATTTGATTCTTTACAAGATAGTTGGAATTTGGAGTCTAAAAATTGGTGGTTAAATTATGATTCTTTAACCCTAATGCTCTAGTGACTTGTATTAAAGTTTCTTCGTTAACCATGTTTATTATCTTGTTGCAAAAGAAATTGAAGTATCTATTCTTTCAATCACTCACTAAAAAGGAACAAATTGAATCCAAAAAAGGTTGAAAACACGGTTTATGTTCATACCAATCTTCATCTTCTATCAAGAAAGAGTGAAAAGTATTCTAGTGAAGTGACTAAGATGTGCGATGTTAATGGAGATCATTGGGAGGCATTTGATGGGACTAGAGGTCTTAAAGTTACAAATTTGCCTCTAGATGAATTAGATTTGGAACAAGAGTTTATAGGAAATGTTACTAATGTGGATGTAGATGTTACTAATTTGTCTTTAATATTAATGCTTATAGGGAATGTAACTTGTTATGAATATCTTATTTATGTTTTAAATTTTTTTATTATTTATGCTATTGTAGTTTATTTATGATTTAATTTAATCTTTAATGTGTTGGATTATTGAATATATATATTGCCATATCTATGTCTTGAAATTTTAAAAATTGTCGTATGTCATGTATCGTATCATGTTGTACCTAATATGCGTACCCATATTGGTGCTTCTTAGGATTGGAGATAGGAACTTAATCAAACTCATGTTAACTACTCCTATGGTTCATGACCAATACATTGCCTTGAATTTTTGGATTTAATAATATACTTAAAATTAAATGTTGACTTTAGAACTCAAGGTATGTAAGTTTGAATGGTATCACATTTTAAATAGTTTGTCATACTGAATGCCTCTTCATATTATTTAAAATATGATTTTAAGACTAGTTGAAGCATTACTATACAATGAAATTGCATCAAAGCTTAATACACAATTTATGTTACTTTATATTTTTGTCTAATATGGTGTTATTCATCAATTATATTCTTTTTTTAACTATGTAGTGCAACAATGTGATTAGTCATATATGGTGGCAAGATTTCCCTCATGTTAGCTAAGCTAATTATGCAATTGCAATACCATTTTTGGTTGTGCAAATGCAGATGCACAAATGGTTCTCCAATCATTCTGCTTTGGCTCTGCAAATGCAAAACTAGAACCAATTTGTGGTTCTGCACTACATTTGCAAAACTAGAATCATCTTTTGTGACTTCAAATCCTTTTGATGTTTGATATGATTGTTTGATAGCAAGTCATCTAACTTTTTTTTTTTTGGGTTTGAATTTGTTTTTCTATATGGTTCTTTCTCTTTCCTTCTGTATTTTATTTCTTGTACTTGAGAAGATTGTTGCTAAGGTTGCCATTTTGTTTAGTATAATATATTTTTTTTAACTTATATTAAGTGGACTAAAGCAATTATTTTTATTTGAATATCTAATGGTTTTCCTTTTACTTGTTCCTTGCATCTCTCTTTTTCTTTTTATGCATGTGTTTATGTGGGTAGTGGGGATTAAACAACATTATAAACAAACAGTTTGTTAACTTATTATGATTTTGTAACATTGACAATTTTTATGTTAATGAATGTATAAATTGTTCTTTCATAACTATATTAAATATATGATTTGGTATTTAGCAATGTTTGGTTAACAATATTAAAATGGGTTTTAATTAATAAAAAATTCTAGTAAAAAGATGTTGCCAATTTTTTTTTAAAAAAAATTAATTTTAGTGGCAGTTTGAACCACCACTATTGCCAGACATTTTGATTTGGCCACTAAATTGTTGAATTGTTTGTTGGCGGTTAAAAAACTGTCACTAATCAATGATAACCACGGCCTATGCAATTAGCGGCGATTGTTCCCATTGTTGAAAAAAAAGTTTGCCACTAAATGCTCTTGATGCATACAACAATTATGATTTTGAAACCGCTGTCGAAGCATTAAGCGATATGTAAAAACCGCTTCTAAATGTTTAAAAAAATAAAAAAGAAAACCATGACTGAAGGCACTTTTTTTTTTGGGGGGGGGGGGTGATCAAATGTTGCAACAAATAAAAATGGCTCCCAAAATACAAATAGAGAATAGCTTTTAAGTGTTGCTTTCAAGTAAAAGTGTAAGTGTGTAGTCTATAAAATTTAATTTTATAATATATAAATTTTTTTCTCAAAACTCAAATAGGGAACATATTTTAAACATTATTTATTTATTTTTTATTTTAGGCAATAATTTACATGTGTGACTTATAAAATTTAATTTTTCAACAAATAAAAATCATTCCCTATAAGTCTCTATTACTTCTAAATTTTCTAAAAATATCTATAATACTACTTGTTTATGAAACAAGAAACTTTTTTTCCCTAAATTGGCTAAATGTTATTCAAAAATTTTATTTATTAAAATCTGTTACAAAATTGACAAAGAAAGTATTTATACATAGTTCTAATTAATTTTTCAAAATTAAAATAAGATTAAATAACAAATACATGAAAATGTATATAAAATAATAATAGAAATAGAACATATATATATATATATATAAGGAAATTGAATTTTATTTTTTTGTAATTTATTTTTCTATGACTATTTTATGAAGTTTAACTTAATATGTAAGCCCAGTTGAAACCCAACTGATCATCGTGAAAAAATAAAATAAGTTTCAAGAGGTTAAACGCAAGTCGTTGCGTTCGTGTATTTGGTTCCTCCTTTTGCGTTTTGTCACTTTTTCCGCCTCCACTCACGTCGCCCCTTGAACCCCGGAACAGAGAAATCTCTCGCCTATCACTTTCTTGTAGAAGATGAACCTACTTATTTCAATCAATTTCCCTTGCCGGAGCTCAGGAAAACTTGGTGCTTCCATTTTCGTTTTATCTCCCATAACGATAGCTCTCGATTGTTTCTAGATTATTCTCATTTGCTTTCCCCCTTTTTGTGGTCTTCACATTCCTATTGTGCTATCCAAGATTTTCTCAACTCACCATCCATTTGGCAATTCAGAATTTTACAACACAAGGTACCGGCTCAAGCCTTCAATCAAGGTGCATGATTCTTGTTTGCTTCTTTCTTTTGGTCACTCTGCCATCCGACTGAGCATTGATTAGAGTATTGTGTTTTTTAGTTCGGAGGAAGAGGTTCTTGAATTTTATATGTAATTCGTGATCCGCTGTTTTTCCGAAAGATAATGTTGTTCATATAATCTTCATTATGTGGAAATGACTACTCATCATTTGCTCCATTTATCAGGAGTTAAACAGATCCACTAAGTCAGCAACACTCAAAATGAATGTTCCATATATTGAGTGTTGCTAACTTAGTGGATGTTCCAAGTTATGACTGCAATCGGGTTTGTCCTTTGTACTGCCTCAATCACGTCCCTATGTGCTTTATCTGTACATGGTTGAAAGTTTTGACGAAATGATGCCTTTGCATCTTTCTTAGAATGTTTTATAGCTGACTTATTGAATGCTTTGAATGGGGACTACTCTGATTTATGCATCTTGCTAATTTAGTCTATTTTAACACTGTTCATTGAGATTCTAGTGAAATAAGGTGCTGCTTCTTTGTCATATTCTGACTTGATTAAAAACTTGGGTAAAGTTTAACTTCCTTACATGTCCTATGTTTGGAAATTTTCTAATGGGTTCATAGTGTGTTTAATTGCATGGCTTGGTTTAGTATGAACAAATTAGGAGATTGATATTGAATATTGGGTAATGATAACATTTGGTCTTGATTTATATCGGAGGGTGGGTGGTGTTTGGTTTTCAAAAGGGTGGCCATGTTCATGCATTTGATATGCAATGCATATGGGCCCACTAAGTTCTTGTTCTAACATTTATGATGGAAAAAAGTACTGATACTAATATTTCTTATCGAGATGTTGCATTTTGATTTAGGAAACTAGTTTCATCTTTTACAAGGATGAGGGAATCCACTGGGGGATACAGAATGGTCTTTTGTCTTTCTTGAAGCACAGTGGTGTATTTTAAGCACAATGACATGGATTCTTTGAGACAAACTCTGGAGAAAATCACTGCAAAAAATAAGCAAGCAAGAAATTGAGACGTTACGTTGTTGTTGAAGCTATCTACTAGGTACATATATTGTCTGTCTCTGTAGATTTACTTTATATCTTTACATTGTTTTTCATATGATTACATGACCAGTACCTGTTGGTAAGCTAAAAGGTTAATTAAAGTAAGTTTGCATCATGGAGGTTATGATTCTAATCTCGCTTTCCTTCTCAGCAAAGGATCCAAAGTGAAAAACTTGGCAAAGGGATTAAAGGAGGAAGAAAATTTCTTAAGACAATGCATTGAGAAACTTAATGAGTTGAAGCAAGTAGAGTAGCACTTGTATTGAGCAGGTTTGTTATCATGTCCTTCTGCTTAATAAATTCCTTTACGTGAGTTTTGCACTTACTTGGTTTCTGGTTGACATTGAGTTCTGAATGGCAATTTCTTGCAATCCTTTGTGGGTCCTTGTATCACGAATTTGAACTAGAGAATATTCGTACTTAGATGCAAATATGTAACATTTTGATTCTTTTTCACAGAAGGTTGCCCCTTTTTTAATCAGTTTCTTATTAGGTATGACATACGTTGAACATGTATTTAGGTTTCTTACCATTTGATTAGTTCCCTAATATGCCTCTTCCACATCTAATAGCAGTTGATATTTTGATAGTTATTATGATGAAGTGCTCATAATTAAGATAACAAAGAAATAGTAGAATCAATTGAAAAAATTGGTTTTGGTTGAAAATGCATTGAAAGCATCATTATAGAGATTAGGTAGTTGGTTGAGAGAATTATGTAGTGGTCTTCAGAATGGTCTTTTGTGTTGAGTTTTATGAAGGCAACGTGATTCAACAAGTTATGAGTTCTTATCTCTATACGTTTTCGTATCTTGAGTTAATTGATTGGCATGGCTGATTAAATTTGATTGTCTGCGGAAAACTACATATTTGTTTGCCATTTCATATTAATTGAGGAGATCCTTAACTGCAGTCACTACTGCATATGTTCATGATCACATGTAAGCTTTTACTCATAAGGCCTGACAGGCATCAATCTTTTATGGATGCAAATGTGACATTTGATGCCATTTATAACTTGTTGAGCTTGCTTTGATTGCTGCGAGTTTGAGATGCCTTTTGGTACTATTGATGCTAAAAGATATATTATTCACTTTCTGCTGATACATCTCATTACTAATATGAAGGTAGCAGATGCACAAGTTGAGAAGGCTAGCAACATAAGGAAATGACTAGATAATGATAACTTTTTGCAGAAAGCATCCACTTTGGTAACTGATGCAAATGCAAAATCTGAAGTGCCAACAAAGAAGTCATCTGTAGCAATTGCGACTAAGGTTGCAGATGAGCTTGTAGCTTGCAAGAACATCCTGTTGGTGAAAGGGATGCAAATGAAGAGCACTAAGATGAGCATCTCCTATATATATTTATGATCAGATACTTTTATTGTGAATTTTTTATAGAAGTTTGTATGACATAACTCTTTTTAGTTATATCAATTAGGTGACATATTATAATTAGATCTTTGAATCTTTTTGTTGGATATTGATATGAAATAATATATATTGTGGAATAAAATTTCTTCTTAAGATATTAAATAGCTTTCAAGTTGCATTGTAGGATGTCATTTGTGTTTCAACAAAATTGCCCTTAAAATATGGGGAAAAAAATTTCTAGGCAATGGTTTTTCATTGTAGTTCAACATGACACTGTGCGAACATTAAGAAAATTGTTGCCTATTCCTTAGGTTTACTTTTGTAGTTAAACCAAAAGAGAAAAAAAAAAATGCCAACATTAAGAAACTATTGCCTATTCCGTATAGGCAATGGTTTTTTTTGTTGTTGCCAAAAAACGGCAATAGTTGAACCCTGTTGGTATAGTTGCCAGTTGCATACTGTTGCCTATTGTTCATACATGGGTTACTATTGTTGCCTACAATGGCAACAATTTTAAACCATTGCCCTTGTTGTTTAATGAAAATTGTTCTCTATTGTATGACTAAAGAGAATGGTTTCAAAAATGGTTGCCTTAAACAATAGGCAATGGATAGCACAGTCAAAAACCACGGTCTAAATCGTTGCCTAATTGATTAGGCAATAGGTTTTGGCATTTTGCAATATGTTGTAGCATTGCCAGGGGTCAAAAAATATTAATAGTAACTATTAAATTCAAAATACTTTTATAAAATAATACTTTATGAAACTTTAGTTAAAATGCACAATGGCTCCTTTTAAGTAGGCTGTTAGATACAATAACCGTATATTTAGTAATAAAATACATAGAGTCAACTCTAAGAATATTCTAAAACTTAGAAGTATATCCCTTTAGGTAGATAAGTTATTAAATTAAAAAATACTCTTATAAAGAAC
The DNA here is from genome assembly GCA_026724425.1 of Erythrophleum ivorense. Taxonomy (NCBI): domain Eukaryota; kingdom Viridiplantae; phylum Streptophyta; class Magnoliopsida; order Fabales; family Fabaceae; genus Erythrophleum; species Erythrophleum ivorense. Next base: position 46,186,122 of record JAIUCV010000005.1, read on the forward strand.
TCCTAATAAAGTAGATGAAATCCCATTTGGGCAAGTGGTTGTATATAATAACTGGTAAAGTTAACAAATGCTTACATAATGAAATGTCCTGCAGATTAATATAAATAAATCACTCTAATAATAAATATTTATGCTAATTCATAAAACAACTTATACACACAAGTAAATGTCCAAAATTAAAAAATTATCATATATTAACTAATAAGTGCATATATTAGGAAATAAATAAACAAATAAAATTTAGTTAATAATAAGTGCACATATCATTATAGAAGATATATGAATTAAACTAATAAATTTGTTAAAAAAATAATTAATAATAAGTGTAGATATATTAATTATTGGTTTAATATAAGGCCTAACTTTAATGTAAAATTAGGATCTTGTTATCATTAATTACTACTAATGAATTGATTTTGTTCATTACAGTAATTTATGTTATTCCTAGAAGTCAATTTTGGCAAAGAAATTAAAATTTTGTATTTGAACTCTAAGTTTGAAAACTAAAAATTTTCGGCTTTAATTACTCTCTCTAGACTCAATGATTTCAAGTGAATTAAGTTATTATAGATTCCTTATAATACAAGATATAAAAATCCTAATATATTGCATTCAGCTAGGTATAATATAAGATGAATTAGGACTTATGAAAATTTAATCAATTAGGATTATGAATTCATATGAGTGGCCTCTGATATCATCACATGTAAGATAAATTAATTAATCATATAAATTCAAAATACTATAATAATATTAAGTGAAAATGTACTTGCATTTGTCATAATAAAATATAGTTGGTTACTTGTTGAGGCAAACTAAAGATTATGTTCTCTCAATAAATGAAAAGAGGATTTAGCCATTATATTATGGTAATCTTAAAAGCCCACCCATTAAGGTCCAATAGGCTAAGGACCAATATTATACCATCTAACCACATCAATAAATAAAGGTGTGCAACCTATAAAAATAATTACTAATATAATTCAACCCATTATCATTGTCTAATATAAATCGTATAAATAACAGTTTATTTTTTAATAGAACACAATATAATTAATGTAAATCTATAAAATTCTTACAGTTTAAATACTTAAATATATACTGTGAACTAATAAAAGAAAAATAAATAAGGTAAGACAAAAGTGTATTTTTAGTCCCTTAACTTTGTATTAAGTTTTAATTTCATCCCTTAAGTTTATTTATTTTTACTTTGATCCCTTGACTTCAAAAAACCAATAAAAATTTTTCTCACACTGAACACTGTTAGTTTACTGAATAGAAAATGCTGACATGTAAGCTTTTATGCCAAATCACTACTGTCATCAACTGTCTATTAATCCTACATGTTTTCCTAAAGCCTCTAATAAAAAATTTAAACCTAGCAAATATGCACAAACAACTTTGAAAACTAGGCCACCAATCCAACATTCTCGTGTATCCAGTGCAATCGTGTAGCCAGCATTCATGATTGCAGCGTTTGTGATTGTCTCATGGATGAAAAGTTCTGGATTGTCTAGTGATTACAGTGTTTGCATTTATGATTGTATCTAGCGTTTATGGTTGCAGCTTGGACGAAAATTTTGTGATTGTCTCGTGATTACAGCATTTGCGTTTGTGATTGTATCCAGCATTTATGGTTGCAACTTTCTGGATGAAAAGTTTCGATCACTTTTTTTTTTCCTGATACAATTGTTGACGTAGTAGTTTAACTATTTTGTCATCATCTTGCTTAGTTGAACCTGAATCTCTTTTGTGCTTTCGTTCCATTCTAAGAGGTACATTCGCAAGTGATCCATTTAACGTGCCATATACAGATCCAAGAGGTTTGGCTAAAGTAGGAGGTTTGGCTAAAGTAGGAGCTAGTTCCAACATCCAGACATCATCCAAGAAGGGTAAAGATATCATGGTTTCCCCTAAACAAAGAAACTATCCTATATTAGTTGTCCATAATGTCTGCTCCTTTAGGATTCTATGTAGAAGGAAAATTCCAACTAAGATGGTTTTTCTGTCTTGTAAAACTTTCAATACTCTTCTTTTATTAGATAGTAAAAATTTCAATACTAGCATGAGGAAAACTGAAGACTTCCATCTTGAAGAAGATAATGTGGCGTAGGCAATCAAACTAATTGTGTGGCATACAGCATGATGTTAGTATCCTTGTATAAAAATTGGAAGTTGGTATAAAGTTAAAGTCGTTTGCAGTGAACTATTTTGTTTATATAAACTAATATTTTTTTTATCTGATTATCAGATCTAATAGTTAATAACATTAACTAATGTGGTTTTGTATGCTTGTGTGCGTGGAAACTAATTAATTTTAGCCTCAACAATATATATTCCTTTTTCTCTCATGATATGTGGGAAATACCATTAAGATGAAAAAAATATCTATATACTCATTGTATAATTAAAGTAGTTCTACAGTAAGATTTTTTTTAATAAATCGCACAATTTATACACTCATTGTGTTATGACCCAATATATATATATATACTCATTGTATTAATTTTTTTTCCAAAAATTGCAATGACCTACTTTATTTCCAATTATAAGAAAAATATTCTTATTTATTTTTCTTTCAACCTTTTTGTCTAATTGTTTTCTCTATCTTGTAATTTAATTATTTTATATGTATCTATTTTGAAGTTATGATTGTTGAATTTTAATAGTAGAGAATGGATGGGTTAGTGCTCAGAAACGTGTGACAACACACTATCCTTAAGGTGTTATTCGCCCCCACTAGTTTGCTGCTGGGTTTTAGCGAACCACTCCTAGGATTTATCCTAAGTACCAGAGATTTCTATCAGCAACTACAGATATCTCCTTTCATGCAGTACGAAAAAAAAATTAGAGAGAGTTCTTTGCTTTTTATCTTGGAAAGGAGATATAATGTTCTGTCTGTCTGCTTTTCTTATCTGCCTCCTTTGTATGAAATTGACCTTTTAATTGTGATGAAAGAATAATCAATTTTTAAACGTTGGCAATTAAACCGAAATCAATTTCTAATTTTGAAGATAAAAACGTATATAAATTAAATTGAAATCGGTTTTTTTAATTATTATTATTAAAAACAATTTGACCAGATACAGACCATTAGATCTATTTTGATCCAATGCTCACGAACGCTAAGTGCTAAGTGTTTAAATATTAATTATATAATTAATATTTAAATCTACTTCATCCTTCAAAGCACTATTTGACATATGTTATATCTCCCCTCTTATATAGGCTTATGGGTTGTTGTTTTTATTCAATGTGGGACTTTGTCCCTTTAGTTTTCTTTTCAAACTACTCCAACAATGATTAGGGGTGAGCAATGCTCAATTGGTTCAATCTTGCCTGACTAATATCGGGCCAAGACGAGTCATAAAACAGAAAGAAAAAATGAACTTGGTCAGGTTGGACAAACTTTGCGCTAATCTTCTAAACTTATCAAGCCTTATCTGACTCAAGGTATATATATATAAAGATAGAGTCTAACTTAAAAAGAATTCTTTTATAATTTTAGTCAAAAAATTTTAAATATATTTTATAAATTATAAATAATTAGAGGGGTCTAAACTTATGCTAAAGCTTTCTTAAATATCATTATTATATTCAAATAAGAAAAGAATAAAATTAAAAAAATATATTTTTTTAAAGCTTTAACTACTATATTTGTGTTCTTTTTATTTTTTCTTTGAACCCATGTTTTTTCATGTTAATTGCGTAAATTTAAAAAAAAATGTATAAAAAAAGTGGTTATATGTCTAAAATAATTGAGCAAATATAAAGATATAAATTATCAAATTATCAAAATTTTTTCTTGAAAAAAAAAATATTTCACTTGATTTAACCTGGTTGCCCCATTCTTGGCTTGATTATTGGGCCAAGTTTGGGTTGAGCTGGGTTTCAAAACAAAAATTTTGTCTCAAATTTAAAATTGAGTTGGGATTTGGGCCGAGGTAATTCTCGACCCATCTTGACTCATGCACACTCCTAGTGATGGTGGCATATAAAATATTCCAAAAATATACTTACAATAAGTATTAAATACTTATCAATGCATATACTAAATTCCAAACAAAAAAGTCACACAACAATAGCGAATCCAAAAAGTTGTATAAAAAGTCATATATAATAATAGTTAATTGAAGAAGTTACACAATTTTAATTGTATTAAATGCCTTGTGTTGTAGGATTAAGCCGAGAAGAACTACTTTTGCTATTATAATGACTTTTTGGCACTAGCTCACTTGACTAAATTGATGTAGTTCTTTGTGTTTTAATTGCCCTTGTCATTGTATTTGTCCTACTTGGACTTTACACAAGGAGATGTGATCCAGGGGTAGCCATGGTGACATAATATGCCAAGGCTTAATTTACACATTAAGTTGACTTGAAGTCTCCTACATTAAGATATTTGGTAAGTTTAACTTTCTTATATCATCAAAGTTTATAATACTATTTATGCAACTTTACCTGGCTTGGCTATATATTTACCTAAGTCATTGACATATCAAGCAAAGATTGACTTGAAGTCCTCTACACATTAGGCAGAGTGTTACCTGTAATACCTTATACACTTGGTTGAGTGTTACGTGCAATATTTTGCACACTAAGTTGAGTGATACTTGTACTACCTTACATAGTAGCAAAACAAGACCTTTATATGGTTTGTATTATGAATTGAAATTTTGTATGATATAAGTAAATAAATAAGTTTACCTTAGTAGTCTAAATGACATCACTTTCAATATGGCTTAAAGTTTTGTAACCTCTTTTGTTGTGGCCAACTACACCACACTTTGAACATTTTATTGCAAAACTAATCTTTCTCATCTTTGATTTCCTTATTTGGTTTTTTTTTTTTTTTTGCCTCATTTGGATCCTTTCTTCTTACTTTCCTTGGTCTTCCAATAGGATTTCTATATAAAGGTGGGAGTAATATGGATATTTTGTTGTTTGCCACATGTTGAGGCCATTTATGGGACAAATGATAAGTTGGTAATAAGCTTCGTAAGTCTCTTTCCTATAAAAAAATAGGCACATAAATCCTCTGAGTTCTTTGACCATGAATTGATGCAATTTATGCTATGTATACAAGGTATGCTAGTTAATGATCACTTCCTAAAGTTACATTCTCTTACTGTTAGGTCAATTGGAAATCTTTCGTGCCCATCATAAGCCTCAAATTTTTCATCTCCAACCCAAGTAGCTATCCATCTACTATTGTCATCACCCTCCCTTTCCAATATCTTCTTAACTTTTGGAAGAATAAAACCTTGAAAGCTCTTTATCTTCTTTTTATTATCCATTTACCTACTTATGAAATAAGTCGTAATGTCATCTAACATTGACACAATTGGTTTGTCTCTTGCATCAAATATAACACTATTAAAAGTTTCACTCATATTATTTAGCAATATATCATACTTTGGTTGAAAAGAAAAATGAGACTTACTTTAAAATCTGGGAGGAATCTTAATAAGATACTTATATGCATCTTATTAACTTTCTAAATCTCCTTCACTGCTCTTTCTTATGCTTGTGGGTAGGTGGCTTTGGCTGTATTTCATATTTTTTCTTTTAAATATGTCCTAGAGAATTGCTTTCTAAAGTTGTTATATAGTGATGGACACAAAACCAATGATCCATTCCTAGCAAAAGCTCATCCAAGGTAGGCAAGAAATCCTACAAAATTATTATAATATTAGTGAGAGATATATAAAATTGAAAATTCTACCATATTTAAAAGTGAAATTTACCTTTTGCCAATTTAAAATAAAAGTATAAGATTTGCATGTAGTCATCCCACCAAGGTCTTTGATTAAAGTATATAGAAACTAAGTCCATTAATCTTTTTGTCTCAATAGCAACAACAATAGGAAGCATTTGATCATTGGGATCTCTCTTAACTACAGTCAATAATTGGTCTACAAGTCAAGAAGCTTTTCTTACAAGCCTTAAAACATATATATATAACCTTTCAAATGCAGGGAGCATGGTTGTAGGTGCCATAAGAGTCTTAAGCTAATTAGGTGGCCTATTCACCTTTAATAACACCGTAGAACCAAGATTAGACCTTCTTAACTCATGAGAATAGTCATACATCCCTCTAAATTATTTCTTGAAAGATCAATGAAGGTGATTTGATGCTTTCTGCTTTGCTCTATAGGCCACTGTCTTTGAGACATTTGCATTCCATTTCTACTTAGCTTTATCAATAATATCTTTCAATTTATACTTAGTGTTATCTCTCACCTTTTTTCTGAATACTTTTACTCAAACATTTAGATTTTAACAATTTATTATTCACCTCCCTACCACATGATATTTCTTGCTTATCTTCCTTAATTGCCATGTCTTTTGTCCCTTCAACTTTCCAAAATATGTCATCCAATCATAGTTAGGCTTACACTACTCTAATCTTTACCTTGTCCTTCTTGACAATCCCAAGCCTTTTACCAGATGCATAACATAAGAAACTATAGCCTCTTTAAAATCCTCTTGTAAAAGGTTCCAAGCTCCCACTTGTACTCATTCATGTCTTCTAACAACTTATGCAAAGGAAAACTTTTCTTTTGGGATCCATCTCTATCTTCTTCTTCCTCACAATTAGGGCTATCTAACTCTTCACTCGTATACTCATCATCTGAAATCCCTTTACATTGCTTTCTTATGACACTTTTAGTTTGCACATTGATTTCATCACTGCCACTGAGATACAATTTATCATTCTTAGAGTAGGCATAATGTTCATAATTTGTAACAGAAATGGATAAGTCTTGGTTAATGGGCCCTTTTAGTATAATGGACTGCACTTGTTCAAAGCCATCATCTTTATATATAACTTATTTTTCACTATCATTGAAGTGAATGTTTAAGGCACTAGTCTCTTCTTCAACTACCAATACATCATTGTCATTTTCCACTCCCTTCTCATCTTTTATAACATGTATTACATATAGTTCCACCATTCCATTTTAAATACCTATGTTGCCCATGTCTATGGTAGCACAACCATAAAACATGAGTCTCAACTCCTCATTTATACTAACTCCATGTGACCTGTACCATATTTTTCATTTACTTTATCATACTCTAGGTCTTTCAAACTATTTAGGATCTTAAAGTAACTCCACCTATTAATATGACATTTATCTCATATAACTTTTTGTCCACATACATATTATACATTAGATAAAGTGATAAAATACCCTCTATGATGCACCTTAACTTTGAATGACTCCATATTTGATCTATCATAAAATATCCTAAAGAGGTATGATAAAAGAAAAAGAATTTCATCAATTCAACAACTTGGAAGAAAAATAATTATAAAAAAGTGGCTTTTACCTAACTTTTATTATTATTTTTAAAAATAATTAGAAAGATCACACATTAATATTTTTTTTAAAACTGTGCCAAGCATTATTTTGTACAGGGAGTGCTCATGGTATTATTTTTTGTAATACTTTTGCCTCTTATTATGCTTCCCACCCACAGTGGATATCACATATATAAGAGAAGGTACTGTTTCATAATTGTACGATTTTGCCATGAATCATTACAATTTCAAGCTTATTACACACCTAATCAGTAATCACCGTGAACAAAAAGTCTTGTTTTACACACCTATGCACAATGCAGCAATGTTACCTCAGAATGACATGGATATATAAAAGGAAGATGTGCTCGTAATTGAAGACAAAACTGATAAACTTCCTAGTTTGAAATGTCAAAAACGCTGACTTCAAGAATGCTTGATAGATGAGTCAATCAATTTCCAATTACAGATGATCATCACAATCTGAATGAATACAAATATTATCTAAATTCTGAAACTCTCTAGTTTTGCCAACCACAAGTTCTTGAATTATGCAATTCAGAAAGTAAGACACATACTTACGGAAGCTGCAAATGCCCGAGAAAAAGCAAGTAAATATTCTCAATTCCACGAAACAATCACAAAAGCCGCAATTATGAATGCCGGGCGCTACACGAGACAATCCCAAACGCTGCAACCGTGAATGCTGGCTACACGATCACGCTAGATACACAAGAACGTTGGATTGGTGGCACGGTTTTCAAAGAAGTCGTTTGTGCGTATTTACGAAGTTTAAAATTTTTTATTAGAGCCTCTTGCTAGGAAGACATGTAAGATTAAATAGGTGATGATAGCAGTAATTTGATATAAAAGTGTACATGTCAAAGTTTAGATGTCAACATTTTTTATTAACAATATTAAGAGTGAGGAAATCTTTTATTAGTTTTATAAAATTAAAAGATTAAAGTAAACTAAATAAACTTAATGGACGAAATTGTTACTTGATTGAATGATATGAAACTAAAAGTACACATTTGCCATAAGATAAGGTATATTGAAGCATAGCTGGCTAGCTTATTGTATACTGAAAATGCCTTGCCCAGGTGACAAAATATGTTTCGGATCATATTGAGCTTTCCTTTCTTGAAAAGCTTTCCATTTGTCCCCAAAGTGTTCCATCCACTCTTCCCTTGTCTTCTTATATGGAAGATATTGCTTAATCTGAATACCAGCATCCTCACAGAACTTCAATATCATTTGGTTTTGAGTTTGATATGCTTCCAATTGATCAAACGTACTTGTGGGCAGAAGATCCACAATGTAGAAAACATCTTCATTTGGAATAATTGCAGACATCTTATCATCCCACCTGGAATTTAATTCAATTCAATACTACATTAATTAGTTCTGATCAATCAAAGTTTCAAATTTTGTTTTACGTAAAAACCTTCTGAGTTCACAAAAATCAAACTAATGACCCGACATGTGATCATTCGCGTTATTAATTGAAAATATATTTATAATCATATAAAACTTACTTGCTGCGATTCAGGGGATAGACAAGCACAATTCCAGCAGTAAGGTTTTGCTTGAGGAGAATGCCCTTGAACACGCCTTCACCAAAGTCCAAGATTCGAGATTTTGGAATGAAGAGGCTCAACCAAGGATGAGCAAGATCCCAGAGTCCTTGTGACCTAAGGACAAGCTCTTCACTGTGAACCCGGTTCAGAAACTCCTCGTATGATACATCTTTCTCGAACATAAACGTAGGCACAAACTTTAACCCACCTACCAGCTCTTCAACTTCCTGTTTAAGAACCAAGAACAAGTCAAGTCAATCGGACAAGTCGCAATTTTGAAATAGCTCAAACTCGAAATCTCATTTTTTTAAAAAAATTGTGTAAAATAAAACCCCAAACTCAGACACACCTGTAGAGAAGTTTTCAATTTCGGCTTTCACATAGATTTTTTAAAAAATTCTCCAATCATTCAAATACTTGTAATGAGTTTTTTAAATTTTTTTTCTTGAAAATTTAATACTAAATGTAATAGTTTATTTATTTTTGACGTTATTTTGTTTATTTGGTATTATTAACTCAACTTCAAATTTAACATCTAATTTTGTATATGGTGAAATTTAAAGTTAATGATTAAAAAATATTACAAGTATTATTTTTAATGATTGGGAAATTAAATTAAAAAATAATATATAAATGACCAAATAGAAAGTTAACTTTTCTGTGCAATAACTAAATAATGGTTTTCTCTTTGGCCAAAAGAAAAAAAAAAATAGTATATTTCCGTTGAATATGTGTAATCCATCTAAATTACCTTGTCGACGGTTGCCTGAGAATCATTGTTGTAATATTTGGCTAGCTCTAAGACGTAGACGATGCCATTTTGAGTGACGAGGGAAGTGATTCTTGGATGATCAGGTTGTGGAAAAAAGGAAAGATCCAAGGATGATTGATTAAGCATAAGCAAACCTTCCAAGTAATTAGGGATGTTGTTTTGCACACTTTCGTCCTTTGAGATTAAATGTTCTTGATCCGCGGTCAGTGCAGAGAAGTCATTGTAAAGCAAACGCAGCCACTTAACCTGCAATCAATTAAACAAACCATCATTATTATTATTATTATTATTATTATTTATTTTGTGATTGTGATCATCAGTACTTGTGAACAAGAAATAAATATTGCCGACGGAGTTAAAAATATAATAAAGAACATATATATATATATATAATACTTGCCCTGGTGGGTGCAGGCCCTAAAGCAATTCTTGCTCTGGTTATGACCCCAAATTGGCCTAGACCTCCAAGAACAGCATAGAAAAGGTCCGAGTTAATCTCAGCAGAACATGTTACTTCCTCTCCTTTCCCTACAAACCCCACACATAGTTAAACTCTTTTATAAACTTGTTTTCAGCTTAAACAAAAAAGACATGAACATGCTTGTGAGTCGTGAAATTAATTGAGAGAGAAAAAAAAAACTCTGTTTTGATTATTGAAAAAAAATGTGTCATTATTAAATCGATATTTTATGAGCTTGTTTTTTTCTTTAATCTCTTGCCTCCACAAATTTTGTATTTTATCCTTAAAACATAATGTTGATATCACTTTATATCCTAGAATTAGAATAAAACCAATTAGTGATACAAAAAAATGATATAAGTATTAAAATATTAATCATAACACTATTAAAAGAGGACCACCGAACACGTCTAATAAAAAACAATACAAAGGATATCTGTCTCAATTAATGCTATGTATTAGGGTAAGGAAAGACACAAATAAAAATGAATTCAGCAGCCTTACTAGACAACCAAATGGCAATATTAGAGTTTTGATTGGATGGGAAAGCCTCAGACCACAGAAGAGTTGATTTAATGTTAAAAAATTCTTTTATGCGGACTTCTGTTTGATGTTAATCACGGAATAATTCATTCAACTTCTTTTAATAAATGAACAAGATAATAATATACTATCTCAAAATATTGTTCACCTATGTTAAGAGATTGGTCAATAGGATTATTAAGATTGAGAGAAAACAATTTGATGCCGCCATCCAGTGATCATATATCTTGGTTCAATCACTGATATGTAATCTGGATTAATATACGACGAAGTCATGTGATAATTACATCTGTTTATTTATTATGGGTTGTGTGACAATTACATCTGTTTATTTATTTGGTTCATAACCCAACAAAACAATAAAATAACCGTACTTAGAAAGAATAAAAGCCACAGCTCAATTTTTTTGTTTTAGTCCTCGTCTAAGCCAAAATACAGTCCCCCATCATTCCTCCCAAGCAAAATGATTGACTGATCTAATTTTTTTAAAACACATATAATTAGTTTTATTAACAAGCTAAATATTCAAAAATCTGACAAGAATATGCTTTGTTAACGTGCATAAATTTTTTTTTAAGAAAATAATTAAAGTCAAAGGAATTAATATATTCACAATTTCCAGAGTCAAAGAAACTTAAGGTTATTACAGTTGAAAATAATGTTTCCCAAATTACATTTCTTTTTCCATAATGAAAATAAATTACTTACATACAATTACATTAAGGGAAAATGTGGCTTTGAAAACAAATATTTGACTATCTCATGTATTCCTTCTTAATAAACTTCGGAAATTGCCCCTATATATGAGAGCCATGAACTTCATGATGTTATAGTGAAAGAGAACTTTCTATGAGTTCAGTTAAGAGATGTAATAATGATAAAAATTTAGAAAGAAACAGGCGAGATTGATATATTTTAAAGTAGAACAAACTTTGGGAGAATATAAATAAAACATTTGAAATAAAAACTGAGAGTAAGGATAGAAAGTGAAAAACTGAAAGAATAAGAAGCATACGTTATTTATAATTTTGTAAAATATTAAAATATGGAGAAAAATAAGGGTAATATTTAAAAGAAAAGAAAGAAAGTACACACACATAATCATATAGATGAATTTTTATTTCTCAAAGGAAAGTAACTATTTTTTTTTTTGAAATTTAGTTAATGCTTTATATGAAAATAGAAATAATGCTAAATCATGGAACAATGTGAAAAAGGAAACGACATAAATATTGTGAAAGATCAATGAAACTACTTTCTATATATATATATATATATATCCTATAAATATATTAAAATTTTTTCAATTAATATTTGGATCCATTATGTAGAAGACTAGACACGAGGTCAAAAAATTAGATAAATATTAATTTTAATGAACTAACCTCTCAAAATACAGTAAGATGGGGATTTTGAATTTAATCTTATATGATCTTCCAAATTTTACAGGCTAGGTATATATGACCAACTTAAGTTTTTGTTCACTGTCACATCCAGAAACAAAATCTGATTTCTTTTCTTATGAACTTCCAAGTTTAAAATCTGCTAGAAAGATGTGGTGTGACTAATCAAGTTTAATTACATAACGTCATCAAATAAAATTAATATCTGAAGATACAGAACTCTATTATATACTAAACTCAATTCAGTGACATATATAATCATTAATTATCTTGACGAATTCTCTCCTTAACTTTGAAAAAAATTTGTAAGTCTTACCTAGCTAATTCAATATAGTATTTTCTTAAACTAAGACTTAATATAAAAAAAAAAATTGATACATAAACTTTTAAATGTTACAATAAATAACCTTCCTGAATATTAAATTAATACAAAAATATTAAATGTCAGATGAACTTAAATGTAAGATATTGCTTTCTTAATTCAACAATCTTCACAAATTAGTATCAAGTTTGGAAAAAAAATTCATATATTATCACATGAACTTTAGCAGTTACTTTTAATAAGAATTTAACATTTTCATATTAATCCAAAGTACAAAGAAGTATATTGTTATGAATTTTGAGTCATATACAATAAAAAAAAATTAAAACTCAATTGCAACAATGTAAAAAATATTGTCTCCAAATGCAATATTTTCTTTGAAACCACCAAGATTCAATTTATTTTTTTTCAAAAAAATTTTTGAAGCCACCAAGTTCAAAACTTTTTTTCTGGTGCATAGTTTATAAGATTATCCTATTTATTTACGTGACAGCCAACAAAATATGTAGTATTTGGAAGTACAATAGTAACTCGTTATCTAGACTCGCAAGCCACCTGGTGTAGACAAATAGGTTGATCTTAGAAACGAAGAAAAAAAGTTTCAAAACCTCTGTTTTTTTTGGGAACAAAGAAAAAGTTTGAATCTCAATGCCTTCGAGATCAAAGAAAGTATTGCATTTGGTAGCAATACTTTTCCACTATTATATCTGAGTTTTTTTTTTATTTTAAATTGTATATGGATAAAGAAGCCTATTCTGATACAATTTAAAACTTATCTTATAGTATCATATACAAAATATAGTTTCTCCAAAAAATAAACAATTAATCTGAAATTACATTTGAAAAAAAGAAAAGAAACGAAAAACATACTGAATAGCGATCCATACCCGTAATAACATCCAACTCGTGAACATTTTTAATCTGAGGACCGAATCGGAAGGTTTGGCCACTAATCCCAGCATTAGAAAGTGTGCCACCAATAGTCGCATACAAGTAGTCAGTCCAAGAGAGGGGTGAGAGGCCACGTTTAAGTGTCTCATGCAGAACATCGATCCAAATCTGTTCGCCACCCACATCCACATAATCACCCAACAAAGCAGTCTTCTCCGATACTAGGATCCCTTCAGACCCACCATCAATATTTCTGAGGCTGCTCATATTCACCACAACCCCCCCATCAGCCGTGGATTGCCCATTAACCGAGTACGCTTCCCCTCTTGCGGCCACACTGAAAGGAATGGGCAAAGAGTTTGAGAATTTTATGAGCACTGAGATGTCACTTGGGGACATGGGGTTGAAAATAGCCACTGGGTTTTGATGAACTGTGTGGCCAAAATCGGTGGAGCCCTGTGATAGAGACTGAGGGTCACGGCTAAGCCTTATGGCTACTTCTTGGGGCGCTTGGAATGCTGACCCGATCAAGAAAGGCATTGCCATTTGATTATTACTATCAGGGTATGCTTGCACTTTTATGACAAGTTTGGTTAAGCACTAGATTTGGCTTGAGAGTTGTGTTTCAATGGGCTAAGTATGTGTGTATATATAGGAAAAGTTGGAGAGGTTTGGGGGGACTGGTGGGAAATCAAACGACGTCGTGGTGTGCCTGTTTTTTGTTTGCATTTTTATAATTCTACGCCCTGTATGTCGTAAGTTGAGTTGGGTAGGCAATCTTGAACCTGTAACTTTTCCTTTTGCATATGTACGCATTGGGCAATATGTAAAACCAAGAATTCCTATTAATTGTAACTAAATCCTTTCTTTTTAATAGCAATTAATTAAAATCTAAAATGTTATTGTCATTAATAGGTTTTTAAAATTAAATTATTATCAGCAAATACAATAATAAGTGTAGATATTACCGACAATTAATCCCAATTGCCACCAAAAATAAAATTCATTTCCCTTCATTCCAATTTCATTAAAAAAAAATTTCCTATTTCTCAATCTTGCCACCAAAAAAATAAAATAAAATATCATTAGTAGATCTCGTTACCATGTCTTATTCATGCGTCTTCTTTGTAGGAATATACATGGGTAGAGCTTTGACCGTATACAATGCCCAGCCCGATTTTAGAAGGGCTTCAAAATTAAAACTCGTTGCCCTTATCTAAACCTGACTCGATTTAATATAAGGCAAGGTCAAACTAAACTGGGCGGCTCAACATTTTTTTAAATTTATTATAAAAATTATAAAATGACTTTAAAAAAAGAAAATTTTTATATAAATCTTTATAAAATTACATTTTATCTTTAAAAAATTAAAATTTTGGTATAAATCTTTATAAAAAATATCTTTTTTTATTTTTTTAGATTTGATTATATTAATATATCTCTTAGGGGCAACCTAAATTTGTTATGAAAATTATAAAATAATACTTAAAAAAAATTTGTATATAATTTTTTATAAAATTATATTTTATCTTTAAAAAATTTAAAATTTTGATATAAATCTTCATAAAAAAAATATTTGTTAAAAAAATAAATTTATTTTTAGGGTCAGACCGGGCCCTTATTGCCCTAAGGGTTGGCCCGATGCCCAACCCGCCTGATTTTGTAACCCGGCCTTGCCTTAAAATTTTTTTAAAAAATTTTTTGTGTTCGACCCAACCCGACCCGATTTGATTGAGCAGGACCAGGCCCACCAAGTCCAATGAACACCCCTACTTCTTCGTTTTTGCTGTGAAGTGATGATTCGTGCATCTTCTTTGTTTGTGGATAAGGTTGTCATGAACTAATGTTGTTGAATATCATCAAGCTTGTCATGAACTCTCCAATGTCAAGTCTCTTGGAAGTGACAAATAGTGGACAAACAAACTCAATGCTCTTTGCAGATAAGGTATTAATACCTCATTGCAGATAAGGTATTAATTGAGATATCTTCCTCGATGATAATTGTAATCAATTACTCGATCAACAGAAATAAAAGAAGTTATAGTCAAATATTGATAATTTCCTTTTATATTAATTGGTGATTGGAATAATTATATATATATATATATATATATTTGAATAACAAGGGGCTAATCCCAAAATGAAACAAGAAAATGTTACAACTTAATCATACGAGCTAGAGCAATGCCTCAGACATTGGCATAAAGGCACTCTCACATTTAAGCAGTGGGTTCAAAAGGCTATGAAACCACGAGGGGAGGGAATGTGCAAAATTTGCAATAAAATCTGCACTTTGGTCAGCCTCACAATACACAAGCATCACATAAACGTGAAAAAATGAATTCATACATGAAAAAATAAACATGTAAGACTGATAGTTCAAATAAGTTAATCTTTATTCTTTTCGTACAAAAAAAAAATCCCTACTCTTTCAATAAAAAAGTAAATGATGGCTTAAATTTTGCCTATTTAGAAACCATAGACAATAATAAATTTTTTTCCTAAATAATCTTAATGATAATTTAATGGGACAATTAATCATTTAGTCCTTATAATTTGTATCAAATTTTAATTTAGTCCCTATAATTTAATTTTTTCAAAACCATCCTTGTAATTTCCAAACGTTTGATGGTTAGTCCCTATAATTTCCAAACGTTACTATCCTACTCCCTCCTATGATTACATGGCATTACACCAATAAATTTCATCCTAGGTGGCTAATGGAATACCAAGTTGGCTATCACATATGCATTTGACTAGGCATAATTGAAATTCAGAACTCCAAAATAGAAAGGCGCACCCATTTTCACTTTTTGATGATTTTTGTTTCTCAAGCCAACAAAGTTAAAATGTACATGCCGTCAAGATAGACAACAGAATAATATTTTAGCTATTGCATCTCTTAATTTGAAGCTCAAAATTCCAGTTGAGAAAGATGATGAATCAAATGATGGGTTCAAGACTTCAACATCTTTAGAACACAAAATCCTAGTGATCCTGCAATGCCCACCTGCTCCTAGAAAGCCTAAATCAATTCCATCCAAAAAGCAAAAAGCTTATAGCCCACAAATTTTATTTGATCTATTCAAAGAGATTGAACCCTTGTTTCCTATGCCATTACTACTAGATCTTGGTAGTAAGATTAAGAAGAGTCAAACAAGGAAATGACACACAATGGGGCTAACCTTGACCCATATAAGTAATGCATAATAGTAACTCTTTTTCTTTGTCATTATTTCCCTTAATGGGTTGTAGATTTTTCCTCTTGGAATGGCTTCCCTAAAAATTATGTGTAACAACTAGAATTTTTGAAATTTTTCTAAGTCTACTAGCTATAGTTAGGACCCCTATTAGCTATAGTGAATGTACCTATTTGCTATAGCGAGTTTAGGCGTCCCATACAAAAATCAAGAGGTCTCTTGCAATAATGCATGCAGTAGCGAGAACAGGGGCTTGGGACTAATATGTGCTCACTTTAGCGAGGGTTATTTTCTGCTATAGTAAGGGTTGGTCCAGAAAAAGCGTAAAAAAAGAGAATTTTACTTCTTAAAAAGTCTATACCTTCTCTTTTTCTTCTAACCGACTTATACTTCGACCAAAATAGAGAAAATGGCTAGAAAGAGAGAGAAAGACCAAGAGAAGCTAAGGAAGAAGGAAGAAACATTAAGGAAGAAAGGTAAGAACCCTTAAATATTTTTATACTTCTTCTTCTTGAAACTTTATTCTTCTCCTTCTAAGCTTCCTTTCCATGGGTTGCTGAGTAATATGGCTCTGTTCTAATCTAAAACAAGTAGGAAACCCTTGAATTAGAGTGTGGGAAGTAAGGAAATCCAAAGGGATTAGAAGAAGAGCAAGTGAAATTTAAGAAGGAGAAACTAGGGATTCTTAAACACTTTGTAAAATTAATTTTGATGTAAGAATCTCCTGGCCTTTGTAAGTATTTGTTTGAGTTTCAAGAGAGTAATTACATGCTATTTGTTGTGTTTAGGCCAAGGAACCCAAGCTCCATCTAGTTGTGATTGTGAAACCAAGAAGGGAAAAGAGAAATCAAAAGGGAAGGTTTGTGTTAGCTTATAAGGTAGCTCTTTACTCTTTCTTGTTGCATTCTTAGATGTATGATGGTAATTGTATGCTTATGTGTGCACTTATATTATGAAACATGTCATTTGATATTGCCTTGATGCATTGGTACCAATATGCTTATATTTTGGAGTGTGAAAATTGTTCTTAAAGGGTGAGGTGGTGCCAAAAGTCCCATGTGATGGGTGAGATGGAGTCAAAAGTTCCTAAAAATAGGTGAGACAAGGCCAAAAGTATCATGGATGAGTGAGGCCAAATCAAAAGTCCCTAGATCAAAGGTGAAGCTAATCCAAAAGTCTCTAAAATAGGGTGAGGCTAGACTAAAAGTCCCTAAAGCTCATTCTTGGCATTGACATGATTTCCATGGCATGTAATTCATGTGTTATATGATTTTGGATGGTTGAATGTCTACTTACATGCTTTGACATGTTTATATGCCTTGATTGCTTATTTGAATGAGTGTATGAGTTATTGAGATTCTATGAATCTCACCCCCTTTCCTCTCCTATCTCATATGGTCCAGGTAGAGCTCAAGAGTCAAAGATTAGAGGCCATGAAGCATGAATGACCATCTCTTAGTACTTTGGATAGTTTTGTATGACCTATGATGTAAAGGGGCGTCAATATTCATATGTATATATTATTTTTGAGATGTAAACCTTGGAACAAATGTAAAAGTATGTGAATACATTGTATATATCAATATTAAAGTCAAAGTAATGAGAATGTGTGATTCTCCTACTTGGTAGCTCACTCTTAGTAATGCATTTTTATGTATAACATAGTGAGTTTGAGATGCATGATGGTTTAGACCACTTAGACAATTCATATGTGATGTATTAGTGCTTTTAAACTTGCCTAAGAGGTGCTAGAACATGTAAGAGACCATTTGGACTGACTTTGAATCATATATGGTGTTAAATTTGTCAAATTCGTGAGCTATGTCAAGATATAACTAAATGAGCTCTTTTTGATCTGAAATTTGGCATACATTTAGAGTTTGTTAAGAGCTTTTTGAAAAGTTAAAGTGGGTATTATTTGGAGGTTTATGAAATATTTAGTAAATTTTTTAAATTAAAAAAATTTTTGGTTTTGGTCAGTTCACTGTGCAATATGTCCAAAAATAAATCTATGTCATCATAGGGCAAATGATATCCAATTTCTATGTAATTTTATATGGAGAAACTAAACATTCACAGTGACCTATACCAACTAGAAGCACATCAATTGGAGGTCTATAGAGGAGAAATAATTTTCTGAAGTTCTATGTCAGCATCAAGGATGCCAACTGACCTTTGTTACTGTTTCATCAGTTTTTGGGATCCAAAGGCTACTGAAATGATTTGGAGTTTTTTTTCTCTATTTAACATCTGTATCTTTTCAAATTGGTATATTTGCATAGATTAGATTTTTGTAGAATTAGTTATGAAGTTTTGAAATTTATGACAGTAAACTATATTAGTATCAGGAACAGCCGAACCTTTGTGCATTTTTCAATATCAAACATGGCCCAAATGCTATGTTCATGACTTGAAATTATTTTCAAAGTAAATTTAACATCCAGAGCTTTCTAGAAAGTTATGGTTTGCTTGATTCCTATTTTTCTAGAATTAGTTATAATTTTTCAAAATTGGAGCAAAAAATCTGACTTTTAGGCCCATGAGAAAATTTGTATTTTTCTGACTTTTGGCTTCATATCCGTGGCTTATGGGTTGTTTTGTACTATGTATGAGTTGTATGAATGAATTTTGAGTAGAGAATGTGATTGATGGGTTCATGGGACCTACAGGACAAAGTATGAGCATTTAAACCCCTGGCATAGCGTAATAAAATGCCACGGTTTATTCTTTTTCTTTGGGAATCATATGGAATCAAGCCTAAGGGGAGATTAGTTTAAGTTAACACATTAGGGTGTTACATTATGTACTTCTCTTTCTTTGATATAATACTGGTTTTCCATTTTATTTTTCCTCTTGATTTAGATATGGACCCAAATTTGAATTTACAATGTAATTTCAAGTGATGACATACATAGGACTCTTACTGTTGAGTGTTTTGTCATTTGAGATTCTGATGTTTATATGAAATGGGATTGACTTTAAAATCAACCTAAGTCAAAGTTAAGTATAGTTGAAGTCGATCACACTCAAATTAAGTTAAAATAATTTGAGTTAAGTGCATTCAGGCACGTTAAGCAAAAGTTGAGTGCACCTTTAGTAAAGTTGAAAACTTTAGCAAAACTAAAGTTGAGGACCTAACGATAAGCACCTAAAGTTAAGTTAACTATCTCAAGTATAGTTGAGTAAAGCTTTTTGTTTTGTTTTGTCTATTTCCATTTTTAGAGCAAAACCCATTATATTAGGGGGTTAAAAGCTGAGCAATAATGGCATATGATTTTAAACAATGTCAATTATTATTTTTCGCTTGCTAGGATCATGATTCCTATGTTTTAAAAGAATGGTTAAGTATTAAATATTTCTCAATCAAGTTGTAATTTTTTAAAAAAATTTGTGAATGAAACAAAGCAACAATAGCTCTGCTCCTCAAAACTACCTTGCCTTTTATTGAAGTTCCATAGTTTGTGATTATAGCATATGGTATCAAAGCTTTTATGATCTTTTAATTTAAAGGGCTATAAGTGAGAAAACCATTAAAGAAACTTACCACAACCTACCTTTGAATAATTATCTTTTCATGTTCTACTATGGCCTCTTCTAACCTTTCCGGACTTTTCCCACCCTTTTTCAATGGACAAAATTATCGCATATAGGCCGTTAAAAAGAAAACTTACCTTAGACCATTTAATTTTTGGGAGTATGTTGAAGCTAACAAAGTTGTATACTAACTATAACCCAATAGTCATCAAATCAAACACCATTGAGCTAAGAAAAAGGAGATAGTCAAGAAGTATAGAGCTCTTTTCATTATTCATTTAGCCATTGACAAAGTCATCTTCACTAGGATAATGGCTAGTGAAACTGCTAATGAAGCTTGGGAAAAAGCTAAAGGTGGAGTTTTAAGGGAGTGAGAAGACTCGACAAATGTAAATTATAACTTGAGAAGAGAGTTTAAGCTACTAAGATGAAAGAGCCTAACTAGGTGAAGGACTACATTGACAAAGTCACAATGACTATAAGCAAGATCAGGTTACTTGGGAAAGAAGTGGATGAGAGGATGATTGTGGAGAAATTCATGCTAATTCTTCTTAAAAAGTTTGAAGTAAAGATCTCTTTCATTGGAGGATACCAGAGACGTGACACAACTCTCAGTTATAGAACTTGCAAATGCACTACAAGCTGTATGTAACGAACGTAATTTCTGTAAAATGATGAAATGAGCCGTATAAAAGCAAGTTTTCTAAAATAATCTAGATAATGTCCCAAAAAATTTGAGTAGAGTCCTAGACTCTTAAAAATGATAATTCTAGGCTCAGATGAAAAGAAAACAGAGTTAGGATGAAGAAATAATTTGCGACGAAAACTGACGAAACATGATGGCATTTTCGTAAATAAGTGCAACTTTTGGAAAAATACATAAGAGGGCTTTTTAAATGAAAGTGTTGAGTTGCCCAAGGTTCTCAAAGGCTCCAAAAACTATGGGAAGTCTCGGGACTAGTAAAGCCTCTCTGGTGTATATTTTCTAACATCAGCAAACTTGAACTTTGATGGAGTCATTTGGTAAGGTTTTAGCTCTAAATTGAGTGATTCTAAAGGCATTTTATTAAATTGGGAACCTAAATTTTATAATAAAAAAGAAGGTTCTCAAAAAGGAGCTAAAACAAAATCGAAACGAAATTGCCATTACAGAAAGACAAAATTAAAATTTTTGGAAAAGTATGTTTCTAGAAACTCCCACACACTTCTCATTTTTTCTTCCACCTTCTTAAGCATGAAATTTTCTGCCCAAAGTACAAAAGTTGATCTGCTCTCTTAGGTGCACCAAAAGGGGAAGAAAAGGAGGAGAAAATCAAGGAAAAGGTAAGAAAATTTATAGATTTTCATGCTCCATCTTCCTCCAATCTTATTTCTCTCCTTTCCTCCTTTCTTTCCATGGCTTATTTGAGATGAATGGTTCTATTTTTGGTCCAGAAAGAAGGGAAAAATTCAAATTTTCTAAGAAGAAAGACACTTGAAAGCTCACTTGAATCCTAGATAATCTTTACTTTTTGTTGCATCTTCTCTTCCCCCTCCCTTTGTGTGCATTTCGGCCAAGAACAGAACCAAAGGAGGGGAGGATGTTTTGTCCAAATACAAAGAAGGAACAAGGGTTTTAGGCTATGGAGAGATGGAATGTGGCAAGAAATTTCAAGAAAAACTAATAGAAAACAAGTTAGAAAAGTGTAATATTTTCTAGGGTTATACAAAATCTAATTTTGTATGAATATTTCCTTAAGCTCCTAAGACTTTTAGAAACCTCTCCAAATAGTTCTCCCATCAAGGAAAAATTTAAAATTGCAAGAACCCCATTATTGTTCATAGGTTTGGCCAAGCTAGGATGAATGGGGTAGAGGGTGTTTTAATTTGTTCTAGCCTTAATTTAGAACTTTATAGGATGTTAGAAGATGGGAGAAACTATTAGAAAAAATTTAAGAACCATGGATTGTGAGATGGGATAATGGTGTCCATAATGATGCTTTGTGAAGCAACTTAATTTTTCAATTATGCAATTGAATATGTGATGGTTCCAAGGACCTTAAATGAGTCCAAGAAGTCTAGAAACAACAAGAGAATGGAGCCTAGAACTTGAAATGCAAGAGTTGCTTCATTAGGCCAATTATGGAACCATAATGCCAAGTATGAAACCAAGTGTGAGTTTAAGGCTTAGTTTAGTATCTTAGCTTGCTTCAAGTGTGTAATTGTGTATTTTTTATGGGGGCTAGCCTAAGAGAACATCCAATCACCTAGGTGCACTTGTGAGGCCAAAAAGAGAAAAGGAAAGGATCAAGAAAAGCTTGCATAAATCTAAAGTAGCTCTCCATCTTATTCTCTTGCATTCTTGTGTGCATATATATGTTGTTGTGTGCTTGTGTATGCTCTTTTGATTTGAGAACATGTCACTTGATGTCTTGAAGTTGCATTGGTACCAATGTGTTGTCTTGAATGTCATTGATTGTGAGAATGGCTCTCAAGGATGAAGTGATACCAGAAGTCCCTTAAAGTAGGTGAGGATGTGCCAAAAGTCTCAAGGTATAGGTGAGACTAGACTAAAAGTCCCTTAGATGGGTGAGGCTAGATTAAAAGTCCCAAGGCCAAAAGTGAGACAAATCCAAAAGTCCTAGAAATGGGGTGAGGCAAAACCAAAAGTCCCTAAAACATGAAAATGGCTTGATGTGAAAATATTGCATAGAAATATAGTGTAACACTTTATGTTTGTACACTTGTGATTTTGATGTATCTATGCTTTAAATGTATGTGTGAATGGGTGTGTGAGCTATTGAGATTCTTCGAATCTCATCTCCTTTTTCTCCTCACTCTTGAAATGTTTAGGTGGTGCTCAAAATTAAGGAAATGCAAGCCAAGAACATTAAATGGCTACACATTGTTCATTTTGTAGTCTAACTTGTAATGAAATGTCAAGAAACTTTGTACATACTATTTTGGTAATGTAAGACCTTGAGTACATGTAACATGATGTATGGATATTATATAGCCCATATGTGACATTAAATCAATGCAAATCATAGAAATTGCCTCTTGTGTGGTTATGGTTACATGTGCATTATTGGATGTAGAATGAAGATTTGAGACCATTTGGGCAATTCTTACAAGTCATAATTATACTTTTAAACTTGTCTAAGAGGTACAAAACTCAAGAGGAGGCCATTTGGACTAAAGTAACTCTCGGTAGGGAGCAAAAATGATCATTTCATGAGACTATATCACTTTTTATCCAAATGATCTCTTCTTGGTCTAAAATTTGACATGCATATAGAATTTATTGAGGGCTTTTTGGGAAGATAAAGTTGGCAATTTTTGGAGATCTGTGAAATATTTGGTGAATTTTTGAATTTAGAAATGTTTTTGGTTTTGGTCATTGATATTGTAGTACTGGTCCGAAATTAAATTCTTTACTCATGAGGCAAATGATGTCCAATTGTCACAAAATTTTATATGAAAAAATTAGATATTTTCAATGACTTGTGACAACTAGAAGTACTTCATTTGGATGTCTAGAGAGGGAGATATGAATTTTTAAAATTCTACCCAGTATCAGGCGCTTAAGCTGACCTTAGGTACTATTTGATTCGGTTTTAAGGTCTAAGTGTATCTAAACTAGTCTGGAGTTATTTTTTCTCTAGTTAACATCCACATATTTCCATATTGGTATCATTTGCATGGATTGGATTTTTGTGAAATTAATTGGATATTTTTGAAGTTTGCTACAGAAACCTGTGATAGTACCAGTAGACAGCTAGACCTTTATACCTTTTCTAATGTCAAACATCTCTTGTGTTGTGTTTCATAGTCTGAAAGTATTTTTAGGATAAAGTAGACATGTGTAGCTTTCCAGAATGGCTAAGAATATATGATTTTGATTTTTTTATAATTAATTATGATTTTTCAAAATTTATGATGGAAATGGCAAAATTCTGGCCGAAAATACAAGTATGAGTTGTATGCTCCCATTTGCTTTTCATGAGTTATAGGCCACTTTTGATGATAAAAATGAGTTGTATCTATGTAAATAGATATGATAATGTGATAAATGAGCTCCCATAGTCTACGGGAAATCAAACGAAAATTATAAACGTGACGTAATGCGAAAATAATCAATTATTTAATACTATTTTTCTTGCCTCTTGTATAAGTAGCATGGTTTAAAGCACGAGATTAGTATGAAATGAGTTAGAAATATATGATGTTACACTGTAGACCAAAGAAAAGCCTTCAAAGAAGAGGTAAGTGTCATACTGAGCTTCATTTAGCTTATTTATATCATTTATATGCATTAGCAACAAGAACTACAATTGTTACTAAACTTTTCATAATGAAAAGCAGTTTGTTTACATACCAATTGGAGCTATAAAGGTCAAATTTCATATTTTTCTTTTTCTTCACTAATATTCATCATTTAAAAACTTATTTGAGTCCATCATATCATAAAATATACACCAAATGCCCAAGGAATGTATGTAGCCTAAATTTGACCTATTTGACATATTATGCATCAAATTTCAAAAATTCATAACTTGAACTATATAACTCTGATTCATGCAAATTTGGTGCCTACAGAAAGCTTATGATGAGAACTATATGCTATCAAAATTTCAAGAAAAAATTAATTGATTTGTCCCCTTAAAATCACAAAAAACAAAACCTACATAAGTTTGTATAGCTAAATACATGCCAAATTTCAATTTCAAATTCAGTCATTTGGGCTATAAAGGTAGAAGTGCAATTTATGACACATTTAGACCAAATTTTTGTTCAAAATTAGCCTAATTGGTTCCCAAATTATGCTTTCATACTTTGAGCAAATTTGAATCAGTCGAGGCATTCATTCCATAAGGTTTAACATGTAAAATAAAGCTTGTATAAAAATATGATCATCTAACACCTAAATCAAGCATACATTCAAACATGCACCTATATGGACATAATGATGTAAATGAGAAACTTCTACCTCAATTTGCCATATATTTACATACTTAAACTCATACGTGTATTTGCAATACCAAACTTTATCATTTCCAACATAAGTTATCATAATTACATTGTATAAGCTTATTACAAGATTCTAATGTATACATTAAGTATAGTTTCGTACAATAGTTCTATTACATCATTCCTAAAGTTTAATCTTTCTTAGCTTATTTGCCTTTGCTTGGAGGACCTAGAATGGTTAGTGGGAATTTATAGGTGAGATTCTTCCCAGAATCTCAATAACAAATCTCAACTAAATTAATATATACATAAATACTATGAAGAAATGCAATGCATGTGGTGCAAGAATACCATTCATATGTATCATGTAGCTCAAAGATAGCTTTTAATATAAAAACTTATCTCTCATCAAGTCATAGCATTAAAACAAATTAGTTAATTTCAACTAAACTCAACCTAACATCAAGGAAGAGCTACTATGCTCAATTCCATGCCATAAGGAGTTAGGAGTCAAAAAATATGTCAAACTCATGCATAAAACTCATAATGAAAAGTATATCAGGACATAACTTATGAATACATTAAGTAACTATATATACAACATTTAAACTCACTTAAGCATTCAAATGAATGCAAGATAGGGAGATAGAGCTATCTTAAAACTTGTGAAGCTTCAAGATACCACTAACCCACCTATTCCTTATTTTTCTCTTGTCTTTCCTTAACTTGACATGCACGCTTTGGTGAGTTAGGACTAGCTTGGCCTACATATAGCAATTATAAGGAAAATCAATTCATTTGGATCCATTTTGAGTCTTATTACTATCATTTAATTCTATTAAAGCCTAATATGCAACTTAAAGTTAGTTTACGTCTATTAAAAGGCAACTTTTGGTTTTCACTTCCTAGGCTCAAAATCTTTACTTGCTATGAGCCATATAACCCTAATAGAACTCATTTGGATCATTGCAAGCTTGATTACATAGGCTTAAAGCCAATTTACTTCTTTAGTCTTATTTAAGCCATAAAATTTTAACTTTTAATCTAGGGTCCTAGATTCAATCTAATGGTTCTATAATTATTTATTTCTCTCATCTAAGTCTCTCAAATAATTAAAACTTAAGAAAACAATTCCTAGGTACTCTAGCCACCCCTTGGCTGAGCCTATAACATAGGAAGAGCCAAATGGAATTTCGTTAGTTTCTTCTAGAATTTTGATGCATGTGGATATTCCTTAGCTTCTCTCTAGTTTAATTATAATTTATATAGTTTAAAATATCCTCTTAAAGTTCTAAAATTCTCAAGGTGCAATGGAAACCCTAATTGCCCTATCTTGGTTTCTAAAGCTCCTTAAATGATTCCAATTGCATATTCTTAATCCTCATACCTCAAAACCCCTAATCCTATCATGGTTTAGCCAAATCCACACTCCCTCTACGATGTTTTCATCTTGGCTAAATAGACAGAGAAGAGAAACCCAAAGGAAGAGTAAGCTTTTTGCATAGTGTCATACCTTGTTTGCTTTCTTATTCAATGGAGATTCTTGTGGTAAAATTAGCTTCTTAAAACTCTCTCCTTCCTCAAAGATTTTAGCATAAAAGTACTTCTTTCAAGAAGGTAAAACCACTAAAAGAAAGTACTCAAAGAGGAGAAGAAGTTTGATACATGGCATAAGGTGAAAAGATGCATAAATCCTTACTTTTCTTGGCCTTTCTTCCTCCTCTTTCTTCTTTCTTCTTAGGCAAGTAGGGCTGCTAGTTCAAAGGTAAAATAGGTCAGTTCTAAGTGTGAGAGAGTGGTGTGGTTGATATAAGAAGAAAAGAGGGTGTTTTATAATAAATCTAAAAATTTCTATTATGTCCCTTATTTTCAATTCCTCCGTTTAGGCCCATTTTAGGTTCTCTAGTTTATTGAAAATATTTACTTTTTAAGATCGTCTTTTCCTTTTTGAGGACCTTCTTTTCCATGTGAAAATTTAGGTTCTCTAGTTTATTAAAAATATTTACTTTTAAATTTATAGGATTCATAACCATCCTGAATAACTTGGTTGAAGTTTAGGTCATTCAACTGCCTAAATTGCACACTAGACGGGTTTTGGCCATTTTGATAGTTCTTATTGATTTTTAAGGCCTCTAAGAATCCTAGTTGACTTAATTTTATCATTTAGAACCTCCTTTTTTGAGTTTCTAAAAAGCTATCCAAAATTATGATTTTGTCACTACCTTTTCGATTTAGATCATTTAGCCATTTTAGCTCTAGTTTTGGCTCATCTTTAACTTTATAATTTTTTTATGCTTAAATTATCATTTTATCCTTACTTGATCTTATTCCATTTTATTCTAGGGTCCTATTTTATTATCTCCTATTTCAATTTAGTTTTAGAAAGATCGAATATTACAATGAGTGTTAGTGAAGCTACACTGGCAATGGCATAAAAGCTAAAACCAAAAAATGATAATACTTAAGGAAGCAAAATGGTGAAAAGAGGGGTAAATGGAAGAATGAGTAGTAGCAAAGCAATAGGAGAAAATTTAAGACAAATTTTCACTGTGTCCTCATTGCCAAAAGACAAACTATGCAAAAAGCTACTACTGGTTCAGATTAACAAAGTTTGCAAAGTAAGTCAAAATTAGTAATCTCAAGTATAACTTGCATAAGTACTTAACAAAATAGTTGATGAAGAATCTTATGAGGCAACTATGGACATTGATGTGTGGCTAATCAACAATGGATGCATGCATTACATGATAGCAAACTTGACCACTTTCAGAAACCTTAGACAAAGGTTATTCCTCCAAAATTAGACTTGAAAATAGTAGACTTATGGATGTTAGAGGAAGAAGTGTTGTTGTTGTTTAAACACCTTTAGGTACAAGACTTATAGAAGATGTTTTGTTTGTACCTAAGTTATGTCAAAATCTTCTCAGTATTGGACAACTTCTAGATAAAAATTGTACCATGTCATTTAAGAGTAAAATATGTAAAGTTTTTTATTCTATTGGAATAAAGATATTCTTAGTTAAAATGAACAATAGAAGATTTCCCCTTGAGTTAAAAGATAATAAAGGAAAAGCTTATACTGGGGTAGAAAAAAATAATGATTTATAGCATAAAAGATTTGGGCATGTCTATTTTTCTTCATTGAAGTTGCTCTAAGAAAAGAGTCAATATCAAATTTATAGCCTATAAATGGTTGTAATGGAGTATGTAGAATATGTCAGTTGGAAAAGTTGGCCAAAACTCTTTTCCCTACTAATCTAGTCCTGAGAGCAATTAGCAAGTTGGAGCACATCCATTCATATGTGTGTGGACCAATGAACATACCATCTTTAAATGGCAATAGATACTTTCTCTTATTCATTGATGATTATACAATATGTTATTGAGTTTATTTCTTCAAGCACAAATCTGAAGTATTCATTGAGTTCTAAAATTTTAGGATAATGGTGACACCTCAATGCTCACTAAAAATCAAAATGTTGAGGACCGATAATGGGACTAAGT
Source organism: Erythrophleum ivorense (assembly GCA_026724425.1). NCBI lineage: Eukaryota > Viridiplantae > Streptophyta > Magnoliopsida > Fabales > Fabaceae > Erythrophleum > Erythrophleum ivorense. The sequence goes on from JAIUCV010000005.1 coordinate 46,214,590, forward strand.
ACACCTGTAATGATATTAAGGAGTTTATCTAATGAGCAAGTATATATCACTAACTTACTGTGACTACACATTGCAACAAAATGGTGCGAGTGAGAGGAAGAATAAATCTATCATGAATATGGCTACTAATTAAGTCCCAGCTACTAAAGATATTCTTGAAAAACCTGTTGGCACCTTAGGAGATGATTTGGATGAAGACAATGCAGTCAAAAGGACAAGAAATTTTAAGGACATTTATGTTAGATGCAATGTCACTCTTTTAGAATCCACAAATATTAAAGATGCCTTGAAATCAACAAAATATAAAACTATTATGGAAGAGGAGTTAAGGATAATTGAAAAGAATCATACGTGGGTGCTAGTGTCGAAACCAAGCTACAAGCATGTGATTGGCACAAAATGGGTTTTCAAACTTAAGCTAAATTCTGATGGAACCATAAACAAACATTAAACAAAGTTGGTTGTGAAAGGTTATGCACATATACAAGGTTAGAAGGTAATTCAACTTGATGTTAAATTAGCTGTCTTTAATGGAGTTCTAGAGAAGGAATTTATATTGAACAATTAAAAGATTTTTCACAAGATTGCAATAAGGTATACTTATTGAAGAAAGCTCTCTATGGCCTTAAATAAGGTCCAGAAGCTTGGTATGTCAAATTTGATAATTTGCTAATTGATTTAGGGTTCAAAAGGAGCTGCAATGAAGTTACCTTATATAGCCACCAATAAAAGGATGAAATCCTTATTGTTTCCATTTATGTTGATGATCTGTTGGTGACTGGAAGTGATCTTAAGTCATTCAACTTATTTAGAAAACAAATGAAAGAATTTTTCAAGATAAACAACCTAGGAAGTGTGTCCTATTTTTTAGGAATTAAAGCAAAGCAATCTTCCCAAGGTATTTTTATTTCTTAAAAGACATATATAATGGATGTTTCGAGAAGATTTAGCCTGGGTAAGTTTAAGACTGTAAGCACACTAACAATTCAGGGAAGTGAGTTAAGGAAAGATAATGGGTCAGGTTCTCAAAGCCTAATTAGACCATTCCTGTGCCTTTTTATCACCAGGGCCAAAATAATGTATATCACAAGTATTCTAGCAAGATTTATAAGTGCTCCAATTAAAAATTATCTCTTAGTTGCCAAGCAAGTGTTGTGATATATTTAAGGATCCCTTTATTTTAGGATAACTTACAAAAGATCTATTGGTGTCAATTTGATGGGATTCATGAGCAATAATTGGCCTAAATCCCTTAATAAGATAAAGAGAATTTCAAGATACTACTTCATTCTTAAATTTGGAGGTGTATGTTGAAGTTCCAAGAAACAAGGAACCTTCACCTATTCAATAGTTGAGGCAGAGTACATTGCGACTTCAGCTACTGTAAATTAAGCATTTTGGTTAAGAAAAATGTTGAATGACTTGAGTAGGCCTCAAAGTGGTACCACAAAGAGCTTACATGACAACAAGTCAATTGTAACTATGATTAAGAATCCTATATTCCATGGAAGAAAAAAATACATCAAAATTAAATATCATGCATTTAGAAAAGTTATGAAAGAAAATAAAATTTAGTTCCTCCATTGTAATATAGAAGATCAGGCGGTGGACATCTTCACCAAAAGCTTACAGAAACACAAGTTTGAAAACTTAAGAAAGAAGCTTAGGGCCAAATCCAATAATTGCATGAAAGAGAAGTTTTAATCTTTATCATTTTTTAAGCTAATTTAGAGTTAAGAAGGAGAATATTAACGTTAAGGAGAAGAACTAGAGTAAACTTAACTTCAAAATCAACTTAAGTTAAAGTTGAGTGTAGCTAAAATCGAGTGTATTCAAGTTAAGTTAAAATAAGTGGAGTTGAGTGCACTTGGTCAAGTTAAGCGAAGACGAGAAGAATTAAGCAAAGCTTTGGTTAAGGTTGAAGATCTTAGAATAACTAAAGTTAAGGATCTAACAATAAGTGCCTAAAGTTAAGTGTCTCGAGTGTAATTGAGTACAATTTTTGACAAGTTGAGCATAGCTTTTTCATTTTGTCTATTTCCTTTTTTTCACCTAAACTTGTTACATTAGTTAGTAAAAAGCTAAGCAATAATGGCATTTAATTTTAAATAATATCAATTATTGGTTTTAGCTTATTAGGATCAACATTCCTAGGTTTTAGGAGAATGGTTAAGCATTAAATATTACTTAATTAAGTTGTAATATTTATTTTATAAATTTATGAATGAAACATAGCAATAATAGTTTGCTTCTCAAAACTACCTTGGCTTTTGTTCAAGTTCTATAGTTTGTGGTTCCAACAGACCCATATTTGTCATGTGTAATAGTAAATCTTTTTCTACATCATTAATTTCCCTTAATCAGTTGTAGATTTTTCCTTTTGGAATGGCTTCCCAAAAACTATGTACTTCTCTTTCTTTGAAATAGTACTGGTCTTCCCTTTTATTTTTTCCCTTGATTTAGATATAGACCCGAATTTGAATTTACAATGTAATTTCAAAATGATGACATACATAGGACTCTTACCATTGAGCTTTGGATGTCCTAAAAAAAGGAGATGTTGTTTAAGATTATGTTGTTTGTACAAAACAGGATTGACTTTGTCAACTTGAAAAATAGAAATCATCAAAATGTGAAAATGGGTGTAAAGCAAAGCATATACATGTTGGTGGCATCTTTGGATTTCAAGTTGAAGGGAGTAAAGAGGAGACACAAATGCTGTGTTTTATTTCTTTTAATGTGGCCTTTCCATTGAAATCGTTTCACTTATTCCTAGTCAGATGCATATGTGGTAGCCAACTCAACATTCTGTTAGCAACCTAAGATGAAATTTAACAGTGTTATACCATCTAATTGTGGTAAGGAATAGGATAGTAATATTTGAAAATTATCGGGATTAACTATGAAATGTTTGAAAATTACAAGGATGATTTTGAAAAAAATGAAATTATAAGGATCAAATTAAAAATTGATGCAAACTATAGGGATTAAATGATAATTTTTCCTAATTGAATTCTCCTTAACTTATTTGTATTAAAAAAAAAATATTTTTGTTAGCTGTCTTAAAATATATAAAATAAGTTTTTCAATAACATGCAATTTATTATTCTTAATAGCAATTAAAATTATTTAGTAAATGATGGGTTAATATTTATTTCCTTTCATGCAAGAAAAAATGAATTCATACATGAAAAAAAATAAATTTGTAAGACTCATAATTCAAATGAGTTAATATTTATTTCATTTCATACAAGAAAAAATTTGTAATCCCTAATCTTTTAATAATTTAATTTTCTTTAACTTATGTGCATAAAAAATATTTTCTTACTCTTATTAAAACACATAGTATAAGTTTTTCAATTACATGTAATTTATTATTCTTAATTGCAATTAATAATTTTTTGTAAATGATGGGTCAATATTTATTTGTTTTCATACATGAAAAAATAAATTCATACCTGAAAAAATAAACATATGTAAGACTCATAATTTAGATGAGTTAATATTCATTTCATACGCAGAAAATCCAAATCCCTAATCTTTTAATAAAATATTAAATGATGGGTTAAATTTTGCCCATCTAGAAATTATAGACAAGAGCAAAGTTCTTTCCTAAATAATCTTAATTATAATTTAGTTCTCTTGTTTGTCATTACGAATATTTAGTAAATGATGGGTTAATATTTATTTCTTTTCACACATGAAAAAATGAATTCATACATGGAAAAATAAACGTGTAAGGCTCATAATTTAAATGAGTTGATATTTATATCTTTTCATACTTGAAAAAATTTAAATCCCTAATCTTTTAATAAAATAGTAATTGAGGGGTTAAAATTTTCCCATCTAAAATAGACCAGAACTAATTTCTTTTCCGAATATTCTTAATTACAATTTAATTCTCTTTAACTTGTTTACATAAAAATAATATTTTGTCAGTCTTGTTAAAATATATAATATAATTTTTTCAATTATATCTAATTTATTATTCTTAATTGCAATTACAAATATTTAGTAAATGATGCGTTAATATTTATTTCTTTTCACACATAAAAAAATCAACCTATGCGCAAGACTCATTTTCATAATTCAAATGAGTACATGTTTATCTCTTTTCATACATGAAAAAAATTTAAATCCCTTGAATAAAATAGTAAATGATGGGTTAAATTTTTCCCATCTAGAAACTATAGACAATAACTAATTTCTTTCTTAAATATTCTTAATTATTATTTAATTCTCTTTAACTTATTTGCATAAAAAATATTTTTTTAGTCTTATTAAAATATATAGTATAAGTTTTTCAATTACATGCAATTTATTATTCTAATTGCAATTAAGAACATTTAGTAAATGATGGGTTAATATTTATTTCTTTTCATACATGGAAAAATTTTAATCCCTAATCTTTTAATAAAATATTAAAAATAGTTTAAAGTTTGCCCATCTAGGATCTATGTACAAGAGCTAATTTCTTTCCTAAACAATCTTAATTATAATTTAATTCTCTTTAACTTATTTGCATAAAAAATACTATGTTAGTCTTATTAAAATATGTAGTATAAGAATCTCAGTTACATGCCATTTATTATTCTTAATTGCAATCAAGAATATTTAGTAAATGATGGGTTCCTATATATCTCTTTTCATAAAAGAAAAAATGAATTCATACATGAAAAAATAAACATTTAAGACTCATAATTCAAGTGAGTTAATATTTATTTCTTTTCATACATGAAAAAATTTAAATCCGTAATCTTTTAGTAATATAGTAAATGATGGATTAAATTTTTCCCATCTAGAAACTATGGACAGGGGCTAATTTCTTTCCTAAATATTTTTAATTATAATTTAATTTTCTTTAAGTTGTTTGCATAAAAAAATATTTTTTTAGTCTTATTAAAATATATAGTATAAGTTTTTCAATTACATGCAATTTATTATTCTTAATTGCAATTAAGGAAATTTAGTAAAAGATGGGTTATATTTATTTCTTTTTAAACATGAAAAAAATGAATTCATGCATGAAAGAAATAAACATATAAGACTCATGATTCAAATAAGTTAATATTTATTTTTTTCACGCAAAAAAATCCCTACTCTTTAAATAAAATAGTAAATGATGGCTTAAATTCTGCCCATCCGCAAAATATAGACAACAACAAATTTCTTTCCCAAATAATCTTAATTATAATGCAATTCTCTTTAACTTGCTTGCAGAAAAAAAAAATATTTCGTTAGTCTTATTAAAATATATAAACAAGTTTTTCAATTACATACAACTTATTATTCTTAATTGCAATTATAAATATTTAGTAAATGATGGGTTAACATTTATTTCTTCTCACACATGAACAAATAAATTCATGCATGAAAAATAAACAAGTAAGGCTCATAATTTAAATAAGTTAATATTTATATCTTTTCATATAGGAAAAAATTTAACTTCCTAATCTTTTAATAAAATAGTAATTAATGGGTTAAATTTTCCCATCTAGAATAGACAACTACTAAATTCTTTCCTAAATATTCTTAATTACAACTTAATTCTCTTTAACTTGTTTACATAAAAATAATATTTTGTTAGTCTTATTAAAATATGTAATGAACTATTTAAGTAAAATTTAAATTGATCAATATATATATATATATATGTTATAAAGGAGGTACAAGGCCTTGGAGGAGGGAAAATGGGCATGGTAGAGATTGAACCCAAGTACATCAAGTCCATTTAAAACTTAAGACTAGAGGAGGTGCTACTTAAGCCATAGTAGGATTTAGTCAATTAACTTTTTGAATACTCTTGTTAACCCCATTTTCTATATTAGTCTTTTTTTTTAAAGGTGATTGATATTGTGTTATCATTGTGAGTAACTGTTTCTATCACATGCCTACATGATTCTAAAATTACAAGAAAATATCATTAATTTTTCAACTTTTATTGTTGTGGATTCAATTAATAAAATTTTTTAATCTTGAACAGTAAAATAATGGATATTCTCCCTCCAATACAAAATACTAAAATATTTATTGCAAAAGCATGCATGCAAGGATAATGGATATGTCAGTGATATATGCCAAGTACACACATTTATATAAAATTTTATTCAACATTCTATACATGTAAATGTCAAATTATTAAGTTTTATATGAAATTTACTATTGGCATAGAGAGCATGGCATAAAAAAAAGCTTAGTCTAACTTAAAAGGTTTGTATTGTTAGTTAGAATGAGATATAATGGATTTCCTCTCTTAGCTGAGAGGAAAATAGAGGCTGTCTATAGTCATTAATATGTGTTGTGTATACTTGAGATGAGGTAACCATTTCCTAAGGATAGTGATCAATTGTAAGAGTCTTGCTTTTATGTTTTAAGGTTTATGTCTTTATATACTTAGGGATTAGCGCCAATTGTCGCTTGGTCTTAGGATTTTCTAATGTCTCCCTTGTTAAGTGGGTCTTGGCAATATGGGATTAGTTGTTTTGGACCTATGGGATTAGTATGCTTGTAAAACTCTCATAACATTTGCCCCTAAGTTGGCTAACAAAATATTAAGCTGAGTAGGTTTAGTATTGTGATTTTAAGCTTCTTATTTTGAAATTTTGGGCAACTGCATTGTTTGCATCATCTTGGTGACAATTGGGATTTTTGGTGAGAGTGATTTTAGTGTCTATCTTCCTAAAGAAGAATTTACTCATCCTTCTAGGAATTTCTTTTTAGTAATGGCAAGTATTGTCGTAAGGTCTCTCTGCATTTTGTCTTTGTCTTAATTTGTGTATTCTAAGATGATTAGAGAGGACCTTAAGCTTTTGTAGAAAGAATATATTATTCCTTCTTGGTTTTGGCCATTTTTGCAAAAAGGTTTCCTTAATCCTTTGAACACCAACTCCAAAGTGATGTAGTGTGCATATTAAGATCATCTTTCTTATGGGTTTCAATTATCTCTTCATCATTTTAATAGGATGATCTTGATTGAGTTTAACATGTCATTGTTGCATCCCTCTCTATTCAGTAATTATGAATTTTGTCTTATTGTGTAGGTGAGCTACACTGCCTTTGCAGTTCATAGTCTTTGTTGTCTTTTATAATTTAAGACAATGTCAAGGTGATATAAGGGTTGGTGGGCATTTATACATCAAGTGGAGGGTTTTTTTTAAGACTTTTCCTTTGTTCCACCATTTGAAATGTTGCTTTTTCCAAATGGAACCCTATTCAAGTTATTGGCTTCTTGATATATGTTTGAATTAGAGCTAGGGAGATTCTACACCTTGGAGGCGTTTCCAAGATGCTCATGTCACAAAGTTGTTCCTCGATAATTTACACAAGGTTCGTCATCATGCAAGTAAAGGTGGAGGTGGATTGATGTTACTGAGGTTGATCCTACCCTACCATCTTCCTTTGGCTTTGGTTCAAGCTTAGATGAGCTCCAGCTTAGTACATTCTTTTTTTTTTCTTCTTTTGCTTACACTCAATGTTATATTTGTAAACACTTAACATGTGTCTATATTTCAATGACCATGCCTTGGACAATTTCCTTTTTGTGTACTTAAGGCAGGTTATCTTTTGAACATTACCCAATTGTTTGTCTCTCTTTTCTTCCCTAATTTTCTTAGCTCCCCTGTTTTGCTTACTTTCACAATTTTTCATCATCAATAGCTCCATGATGAAATATAAGGAAAGGGTAAGAAGAAAGGACTTGATACTATTCCTTATTTGAGGGAATTTAGGAGTGTGCTCGCCATTCTAATATGAGTCAATATTTTCCATACTAGGAATAACGTTACAATCATTACTATTTTTGAATAATTTTTCCATAGGGGCTTTTAACTTCCATAACATTTTTACTTATTTGCAAGTGCTATTAAGTTAGCTTCTTCCATCAGTCACGAGGAAGATTTTAGCTTTTGTCACTCTTTATAAGCTTATAAAGGTGCATCCCTCCTTTTGCCTTGTTTAATTGCTTTTTGCTACTACTCAATGGTCGACAACATGGAGCCTGTTCACTCTTGGGTATCTTAAAAGTTGTGCACTTTTTCACATTAATTCTTATGGAGCACAAATTGGATGAGTTAATTCTTATTTATGCAGGACTTAGTTAATTATGATGACTTCTCTTTTATTCAAGAGTGTGTTAGCAAGGCCACAATTATAAACCTATGCAACTTTCAATAGTTGAATTTGGGATGTACCTTCAAGCTTTTATTAGAGGCGGCTTATGGCTTTGCCGCTAATGGCATTCCTTTGACTTTTGTGGCTTCTAACCTAGTCTTGTCAAAGATTGGAGTCATCATGCTAAGGTAGCTTTCTATTAGCTTTCGCATGGGTGTTCTTATCAGTTCAAAATCTAAATTTGCTTATAGTCCATAATGTTTTTCAAACTGATGTCTTTTGACCTAATGTAGCTTTGCAGGAGGACATGGATAAGATGGCTCATCTAAAGTGATTGAGTAGAGTGGTGGCTCTTTATAGGCCTACTAGGGCAATTGATCTTCCTCACATTAAGTCTACGCCAAGCACTACTCCTACAGTAATGGCATCTAAGGCTCCCAGAGACAACGAAGAGTAGTTTTATAAATGTAAAAGTCTAGCAAATGACTAACCAAAGAGTAATGATAATGATGATGATGATGACATCATACCATTATTGGGCAATTTTTCTACTTTTAGTTCTCACTCATATTAAGAGGAAAAGATAGTGGCTTTGGAGGCTAAGGCGATCAAGTTGAGAAAGACTTAAGAGGAGCTTCATTTAAGGAATGATGAATAAATGGCCAGGCCTAAGGTGACGATGATGGGTTTGTCAGTGAGGTGGTTGAGGTTGATGTAGCTTTTTAAGAGCTAGACCTGTACCATGATACTAAGAATATTATTTCTATATTATTGCTATGTGAGGTGCAAGTAAAGATGATAAATTTTGTGCCTTACTTATTTATAAATGTAGTTTAGCTGTGTACCTTGGCATCTTATTTATCTTCCTTTTATTCTTGTAGTCTTTTCTATTCTGTTTGTGTGACTACAAGCTTTTCTAGGGTTATGGGCCCAAAATCTTCATTAAGGTGGTCAAGCCTATGTTACCTGTAGGTTTTCATGGCTTAGCACAATTGTTGTAGGTCCTTTTAGCTTCTTTTTTTTCTTCTCTTTTGTCCCCTAATTTAAAAAGAGGGCATTGGCTTTTTGTGGTATTTCCCTTTCTAGCTTTGATTTTCATGACTTGACATTTGAAAAACGAAGGGCAATTAGTTTATCCATACAATTAGGGCTCATTTTTTGAGGGGAAAAGTTATGCTTTTAAACATATTTATTTCCTCTTTATAACTTTACCAATTTTCATTTGTCACCATTTTACTCTTGTTGTGAGTGTTGTATTAAAAAATGGTTTATGTTAGAGAATCGTTTGGTTTTACTTTATTCGATAGGGTTGGGGAAGAGCTTAGTGTAAGTAATAACAGCTCTCATGGTAAGCAACATTCTGAGATAGTCAATTCTTCCTCTCAAATGTTTGAAAGGATGTTTCTATGACTAAGAGTACCTATGATGTCCGTCCTAATGGCAGTGACAAAGTTTGGTCAAGTGTTAATAAGAGGCTAGTTTGCAGTTATTCTGTTGGGCATGTTCATGAACTAGAAAGGCTTTGCATATTCCTTCAGGGTTTGTGGTGTTTGTCCTTGAAAAAGGAAATTCTTTTAGTGAATTACCTGACAATTTCATGTTCTGTATATACACTTACACTACTAAAAAATTTCAATTTAGCAATAAAATTAGCTAGAGAAGATAAGATTGTTCCTTTCTTTATGAAATTGCATATTTACCAACAAATTAGCAATGACAATATCTATTGCTAAAATTTAGAAATGAATGGACGATGCTAATTCTATTTCAAAATAAATGAAAAATTAATTATGAAAAAAAGTTTCCACTTATCTGTTTAGAAACAAATTTAGCAATGCCAAAATCATTTTTAAACAAATTTTAACATTTTTAATAATAATAATAATCATCATCATCATCATTATCATCCCTCACTTTCTTAATTATCGATTATTAAAATTTAAGAATGGATGGATGATGTTATATCTATTTCAAAATAATTAATTAATTAATTAGGGAAAAAATGTCTACTTATTTATTTAAAAACAAATTTGCCAACATCAATATTGTGGCATACTTTGTACCTTTGCTTTTTATAGTAGATATTAATTATTTGCATATTTATACCTTGCTTTCCTTATTACATACGTACATGCTTGCATCATGAACAAAGTTATACCTAATCTTGGCTTAAAAAAAAAAGTAATAACTAAGAGATTTCATCAATTGGTTGAAGTTATTTGTTGGTTTAAGCATGGCAAGATTATAGAAAAAAAAAGGCCAAAAACTAGGTCTTTTTTTGTAGTGTATTATGCATGGAATTGGCTTGGCATCCTATGGTTCTACATCTTACTCAACAACTCTAACTCTTTTTGCACAAAACTTAATTGACACTTCTACCTTTGAGAAAGTTATCAACTAGGTAATAAAGCAAAAATTAGCAAATATGCAAATAATTTTTCACGAAGAGTTGTAAGTAAGTATTCAAGCAACCATATAATCTATGAATCCAAGTTAGTCATTAGGATCTACTAGAGATTCAAGGTCTACATCACATATTAGTTAATGTGTAGGATTGGATAGATATTTTTAGAACTGAGTTGCAAACTTTTGGAAGATGTAACAACCCAGAAAAAGAAAAGAAATGAGAAAAGAAAAAGAAAAGAGAAAGCTGGAAAATTTTCGAAGAGCTGATAATTTTCTAAGTCTTCTCGCCATAGCGAGAAATGGAATCGTCATAGCGAGAATGCCTCCTCGCAATCGCGAAGATGTTCCTAGTTATAGCGAGTGTGGCATTCCATATAAAAACTAGGGAGCTGCTCGCTGTAGCGACGCCATAGCGAAGGCAGAGGTCTGGAACAGACATGATCTCGCCATAGCGACACCATAGCGAAGGTCGAGAATAGACACGATCTCGTCGTAGCGACGCCATAGCAAAGGCAGAGGTCTGGAACAGACACGAGCTCGCCGTAGCGAGGGCACTAACTCGCTGTAGCGAGAGCGGTCCAAAAAAGCGAGAAAAAGAGAATTTGACTTTTTAAAGACTTCCAAATCTCTTCTTTCTTCTTCTAACCGATTCAAACTCGTCTTAGGAGAGAGAAAAGGGCGGAGGAGAGAGAGAGAAGCTAAAGAGAAGAGGAAAGCACAAGAAAGGTAAGGATTCTCCTGACTTTCTCTTAGTATTTTGCCCTTTTCCCCTTTCCCCCCTTTCCTACGGTTTCAATGGTCGAAAATGGCTAGGTCTTGAGTCTGGTTCAGAGGAGAAAGAGTGGGAAACCATTCTTGAGAGAGACTAGAAGTATATAGTCTTCTCTATCTTGCTTTTCCCTTTCTTAAGAGCTTGAGAGGTGAGAAGAGGAAGAAACCTAGAGTGAGAAGCTCAGTAGAGCTGATTAAAAGTGATCCCTAGCTTAAGAATTAAGTATTGAAGTATTGATTCCATGCTTCTGTATGGTTAGGCTCAAGAGGAACTCTCCCATCTAGAAGTTGTTGTGAAACCAACAAGGGAGGAGACCATTGACAGAGCAAGTAGGAAATAGCCAACAAAGGTAGTTCTCTCCACTTTCTCTCATGCATAATTGTGTGTTTACATTGTCTTGTTTGTGTGTATGAATGATATGAGCTATGAGAAGTGTGTTAGCATGATTATGTGATATGATTGAGATGATGTTTTAAATGCTTGATTGGTTTGCTTGAGGAAATGGAAAAGCCAATAACCCTATAGCCAAGGTGAGGATGAGCCGAAGCCCTAAGTTGGTTGAGCCATGTCTCCCAAAAGTGAGGTTGACTCCCAAAGAGTAAGGGTGAGTCTAAGTACCTCTAAAGTATGGGAAGGCAAATCCAAAAGCCATAAGGGAAGGGGTGAGGCCGATCCAAGTACTCAACGAACTCTTGAATGTTATCCATGGCCATTCGACATGTTTTAAATGTTTTTCATCATGTTTTATATGCTAACATGCCATACATACATAATGGGACTTGTTGCATGCAATATATGTATGTTTGAATGAGAGTTAAACTACTGAGATTCTCCGAATCTCACCCTCCCTCTCCATCATCCAACCATGCCAGGTGGCCCAAGTGAGATAAGGGATGGGAGCAACCACCACCAAGCATGAGGCTAAGGATAGAGATGAAGAAGAATGTAAAGAATTCTTGTATATGGATCTTGTACATGAGATGTAAATGATGTATATGATGTAGTTCCTCATAGTTTTGTAAAACCATGTATATATTAATGATGAATGTATGAGAATGAGATTTATGATGAATGAAATAGCATGGTTGAATGAGAAAGAACCAATGATAGCCTAGTAAATATGGGTGCATAAGTGGGTATGGGGTAGTGAGTTTTCCCAATCTAAGTTATTAGACACTTGAGGCATGATTGATAGCTCCTATAGATGCTTTCTCATGTGCTCAAAGAGTCATAGAAGTAGAAAACTTAAGATTGGACCCCATTAGCCACACTTTTGGCCAAGAAAGGGCCTCTTTGCACATGATGTCATGGAATAGCCATATGACCTCTTTTAGCTATGAGATTTGACATGTAGCTAGATTATGTTTAAAGCTTTCTGGGAAGCTAGAGTTCATGTCAAATAGAGGTCTATAGCATTTTCTATGATTTATCAAAGTTGACATCAGAAATTCGGATTTCAGAAAATCACTGTTCATTTGGTTAGTTTTGAAATCATGTCATCCGAGGGGCAAAAGTAGTCCAATGGCTACGAAATTTTATACACAGAAACTAGATGGTCACAGTGACTTGTAGGAACTTTAAGCACCTCATTTAGAGGTCTAGAGAGGAAGTTATGCAATTTCGAAGTTCCTGCCCAGAATCAGACACCCAACCAGACCCGAAGTACTGTTTCATCGGTTTCCGGGAAATTGGCTAGGTGAACTGATCTGGAGATATTTTTCTCCTCTAGCTAACATCCACATCTTTCCATAGAGATAGAGTTTATGAGCATTGAATTTTTGTGAAATTAGTTAGACATTTTCAAAGTTCATATCAGTAAACTGTGACAGCAAAGAAGCCCCCTCTGACCAGTGAACTATTTCGATGTCAAACGCAGAATGAGTGAGAGATTGAGACTTCTAAGTATTTTTATCATGAAGTAGACGTCTCCAAATTTCTAGAATGACTCAGATCATGTAGATACGATTTTTCTGCATTTAGTTATGAATTTCCAAAGTTAGCCAAAAAAAAAAAGAAGCAAAATCTGCCCATAGCGAAAATGCATGTCTCCAATCCCTTTTTACTTTCCATGAGTTTGAAGCATATAGTTGGGATTGAAATAAGTCTCAATAGTGTAAGTGAGCATGAGGGAGCATAGAGAGAGCTCAACCGGTCCATATTACTTCAAAGTGGAGCTCTACCCACACATAGTGCCATAGAGAGAGTAAGCATAAGGTAGAGAAAGTATCTCCCTTATGAGTTCCGCATTGCCATATGGGCTAGAGGGCACCCTGGGTATGAGCTAGAGGTTAAGGTGTCATAGAAGACACTAACATTTTGTAATGTAAATTTCTAATATCATATGCTTAATTTTTATTTATTAAATTAGTCTTTATATTTTGATTCATTTATATTGAAACATGTATTAGAATATGACATTTGCAACGAATTTAGCAATGTATATAAAAAGGATTTATTTTTTTACCATCATTCATCAATGAAATTATAAACAAATGTAGACAGGTTTTTTTTTTCAACTTTCATTTAGAAATGAATTTTGCAATGGATGCAAAATCTTTTTTTATGAAAAAATTATTTAGCAATGAATTTAGCAATAAGTTGTTCCTTTCAAAATTAGTAGCAAATATATAGTTGTTGCTAAAAGGTCAAACATCATAAACATTGTTAAAATTTAGCAAGACCTAGTTTAGCTAGAGATTTAGCAACGGCACCATCTATTGCTAATTTATGATTAGCAATGATCATTTGCCCATTAATAAAGAATTATTCCATTACTAAATGGCTTTTTCTAGTAGTGTCATTATGCAAGTTTTTGGTCTTTGTGTTCTAATACTTGAGCCTTTGTTAGCCATCATGAAGTTTTACGACCTATATTCATCAAAGCTCTTTTTCTTAACTTTAAGAAAGTTGTTAGATTTTTGCTCAGTTTGTTGGTTAGTTAGGCTAAAGCCTTCACCATAGCTTTCTAATTATACTTTCTTCTCTTGTGTTTGGAACAAGCAATGTTACTTCTCCCATCGGAAAGGTTGTAATGACATCTTTAAGAAGATAAAGAGCAAAATTCCATCAAAGTGAAAAAAGAACCTTCTTTTTAATAAAGGATGCATAGGCTAAGAGTAAGTGAATCTGACTAGGTCTTCCACTTGTTTAGGTTGACCTTTCGAAAAAGAAGGCCAAAAAAGAGTCTACCAGGTTAAAGCAAGAGTTTGACATTGTTAACTGATTCATCAATGAGGCTTCTCTAAGGATATTTTTTGCATGCTAATAAACTGTCATTTGTTGATATGTTATAAGTTAAGCTCTATAGGAGTCATATAATTGCGAGATAATCTATTTGAGCCCTTTAGTGGGGCTATTTGTCTTTTAAGATGCTAAATTTTGTTTTTACAGTACTTATTTGTTAGCTCTATTAACTGTCTTATCTCTTTTGCAAATCCTTTTTGCTTGAGTAATACTAAGCTAAGGTTGCTCATTTCTAATAGGATTGCTAGAGATTTCACAAAATTTGAGCTTTTATGCAATTTAGGAGTTCATGAGAGTTACATTTTTGTTGTTCATGTCTTCCTCATTTTTTGTGTCTCTTTGTGGCTCATGTCTATGTTTGTAGCCTTGTGGGAAAGTTAAAACTCTTTGGTGAGGAGCTTAAGTTCTATTCTTCCTACTTAAGCCAAAAGTGGAAGAACGTGAACTTTCAAGGCTTGTATGCATTGAACTAATAGGGATGGAAATGAGTGTTCCTATTTCATCTAGGTAAAAGAAAAAGGCTATAAATAAAGGACTAAAGTCCTTGATGAACTGGTTCAAGAAAGCTAGATATGCTAAGGTAAGGTAGTGACTCTGTGTTAGAAAATGTGACTACTTTAGCCCCTTATTGCAGGGTGATTTAAATGTTGTTCCCACTATTAAGAAAAATATAGCTGTCAATATTATTATAAGAATGCAAGAAGGTAGGACGAGTGCTAGCAAGGTAGTATATTCAGGAGGTAGGCCCTCTACTTTAACTACTCAAGCTTAAGCAGGCTTATAAGATAGTCCAATTATGGTGGACCAGCTTGAAGATACTTTGGGGGAGCAACCCCTAAGGTGTGTGGCTATGCTAGCTTCTTTAAGAAGGTAGTAGAGGTGTTACCTCTATCAAGGGCTCTAGATCAATTGATTGCAAGAGATCTTCATGCAAAGTTTGGGATGCTTGGGTGGTAGCATCTTCTTATTCAAAGTTGATAATGTTATATTCTACTATGGCGGTAAGAGGAGTCATCTTTATATTTTTTTCCCATTCATCATTAATAGTGTTTTTCTACTATTTTACTTTGTCAAGTCTATTCTTGTAGCCTACAGTTCATATCCCGCTTTGGGTGGACGATGACAACCTCGCTTATGAGTGACAAGAGAAAGAAAAGAGCATTAAGACATTGTAGGAGTAGTTCACATAGTCTAAGGTTATTTTAGTAGCTACTTAAAAGGAAGTTATTGCTTTGGGCATCGAGGTGACTCACCTTTTTGGTAGTAATGAAAGCTCAAAGAAGAGTTTAATGCTCTTACCTTTAAGAAGACTAAGGTAGTTATTGAGTTTAAAGGTTATATATCAATAGATGCCTAAAAACTAGAGGTTTTGGAGGCATAGAGGAAGTGCTTCGGTGGGTATTTCCTTATAGATGCTTGCTTTATTGGTGCTAGGATGCCATTGATTATGTTGGCAAGGCTTTTGATAAAAGTCCCATTTTGTCAAGGAAAATCCCATTTTGGTTTTTCACAAATGGTGTGTTTCCCAATTTAATCCCTTATACAATTTCTTTCTCAATTTGGTCCCCCCCAGATAAGGTATTTATTAATTTGATCTCTCATAAAATTTCCTATTTAATTTGGTCTTTCATAAATTAGTGTTTCTCAAGTTAGTCCCTTATAAATAAAATTATTATCAATAATGTCCTTTTATTAAATTGAGAAATACTCATATATAAGAGACCGTTATTGATTACAGTTTTATATATGATAGGTTAAATTGAGAAATATCTATATATGAGAAATCAAATTGAGAAGACAATTATATAAGGGGCCAAATTGATAAGTATATCATTTATAAGAGACTAAATTGAGAAGGAAATTTTATTAGAGATTAAATTGAGAAATATCTAATCTATAAGGGAGCAAAATAGGGTTTTACTCGATCTCATAATGGACACCTCATAAAAGTTATTGAAGTTTAGGTGAGATCTGAAAAGTTGAAGTATATACTTGAGGACTTTAGCCAAGATCTTTTAGATTTTCCTTAGGGTCTAGAAGTGTATATACCTAAGGATTAATGCCAGTTATTACTTGATCCTAAGATTTTTGTGATGTCTCCCTTATTAAGTGGGCCTAAACAATGTGGGCTAAGTTGTTTTAGGCTTATAGGATTAGTATACTTATAAAGTTCCCATAATATTTATGATAAATTACTTTTTAATAAAATATTAATTTAGAGTAAATAACATTCATTTCATCTTAATTAAACTTTCAAAGCATACTTTCACATTTCTTCTAATTTTATTTTATACTAAAATTTCTTTTGAAATTTATGAAATACACCCTTATCCTTTTTAGTTTAAAAAATATTTACTAACTTTTTCTATTTTAAATTCTTTATAAGCATTAACTTAACCTTTTGAGAAATTTTTAAAAGAAAAACACTTATAACATTAGGAGAATATAAATTCCATAAATAATTTTATCAATAGAAAATTTTCATATAAATTAAAATGTAAAATATGTGATGTAATTTAGGTAAATTTAGATTTTCCTTTTTCATTTTCTCTCGGTTTTTGTAAAGGAATTTGTTCCAATTTTGCTTTTTTTTTAAAGGGTTTTTGCCTTTGTTCATGTCCTCTAATTTTCTTTTTAATCTGCCAAGATTTTCTAATGTAGTGGGATCTTGGTATTTTGCCATAAGTTTAGATGAACTCTTTATGATACAATGAATATTTATGCATTTATCTATTTTGTATGTTGTGCTTCTGTGAATTTAACATTGTACTGCAATCAAATTATCACTAATGCTTGTTCTTGTCTTTCTGGCTGCCATTTCATTAATATATTACAATTTCCAAGTATATAATGGTTTTTGTTTTAACTTAGTTTTCACGCTCACTAAATCCTTCTAAGAATAATCAATTTGTATGCCTTAAATGTAGTATGACATGTTGACAGCATTTCTAAACACGGCTTTTCTTTTGAGATTGGTTTGAGATACCATTAAATGATTTGTTCTTGTAGGAAGATATCTTTTACTTTGCTATCGAATTATTTCTTATATCTTATCCCTATTAAATTTTGCTATTATAATTTACAAAGAATTAACAAAAAAGGGTATTTATCATTCATATATTCATTATTGCAAATTACTTGAACCTAGGTAAATTTATTTCCTTGAGCCTTTGTCGTGTAATTGCTATAGGTATTTAGACCTACCTAAGTGCCAAAAAATAAACTTTATAAATCTTATACTGGGTCTTATTGAATCAAAAGGAAGCTCTAGACTAATTGTAGATCTCTCTAATATCCTTGATTTAATGTTTTCCCATTAAAGAAAATAGAAGAGAGAGGCTTGATTATGGAGAGGAATTTTAACAGAGAAATAAAGGAAGCTATGGGGTTTTGCAAAAGAATCATTCTAAACTTAAAGAATAAAGCTGAGTAGGTATGGATCTTAATTCATAAGTTGTAACTTGATGTGTGGACCTACTATTTAATTCCTTGAGTTATGGTCGATTGATTCGGAATCCCTAAACAACATCCTATTAACTAGTCTCATTTCCATTACTGATCAATCATAGACAATTCTTTAGTACTAGTGTTGTGCTTAATAGACCATAGGCTCATCTTTATAAAGAAATTTGGCCCAACCTCTATCTCTCTATTTTTTCATTCATTTTGCTTTCTTTTTACGTGTATTGTTAAGTTAGAAACCACCACAAAATATAATATGAAACACATGAGACATTTAAGTTTTTAGAAACTATGTACACTGGCTAGTTCATCATTTTTTACTATCACATATGCTGCCCTCTAATGTGCTTTATGCTTTTCTAACTCAAATAAAATAATAACATAAGCTTTAATTGAGAGATATTAATCATAGGCTCTTTTGTTTTGATTAATTGGGAAATAGAATAAAGGTGCTGGGAAATCAAAGATAGATGTATAATAAAATATATTCGAGTCGTCGACATCTTACAATAAAGTTCAAGTAAGGTGTCGAAGAGTTTCTTGCCTATGCATGCTGATTATCTCTTTTTTTTGCATTTAGAGAAGATTAGGTGTCTTTATGCCTAATGTAAATACAAAAACCATCTATGTCTTGACGAGATGAAGGTACATCTTTATAGACATAGATTTAAACTGGACTACTATATATGGACTAGTCATAACGAAATGTTAATTATGTAACATCCAAAAATTTATTAAAGAAAATAATAAAAAATTAAGTAATTAATTAGAGGAGGATAGAGAATTATTATAGGGATTTTGGAATAAATTATATGAAGCTTTCATTTAGGGTATTTAGAGACAAATAATAATTATTGGCCATTATTGAGTGGAAATAAATCTTTAATAGCATTTGGGTTAGATTAAGAAAATTAATTAAGTGAAAGTGGACACTTAATATCTAGGCTCTATAATTAATTTATTTATGGCAAGAATCATTTATAGAAGCCTAACTCTATTCTTATGAAAGTCCAACCTGTTTTGAATCCACTTAAACCTATGTAGATATGGCCCAATGTGCAGACTATAGGTTAAGTGGATCGTGGGCTCTTGAGTCTCATTTAAAACCTTAAAATGCTCAACCCTTTTTAGCTTATTCTGTAAATCAAACCATTGTTCAACTATGAAAAAACTCTATTTTGGCACATTTGAGGAAAGGCTAAGAGTTCTTTGCATTGTGGCTCTGATTTACACTCTTAGAGGGAGATTTAGTGAAAGTAAGTTATATAGAGGTTAATCCTCTCATCTTCTTTTACATTTTAGTCTAATTAGTTTTTAGTTTAGTATATTTTTACCTTCCTCCCAAATCTAAAATTGATTATCTCAATGGTTTCTTACATGATTTGCGAAGGTTGAGGTTAGAGGGACTATTAGGTAAGTATCTTCTCTTCATTTTGATGTATTTTTTGTTGGATAGTAGCCCCAATGACTAACTTATATAATGGGCTTTAATTTTGTGCGAAAATACCAAAAATTTGGAGTAGGACACTGAAATTTCTGGTGTTAGAAGGCTCAAGTCCAAAATTAGAACTCATTGTAAACTAAGTAAATGATTATTCAGTAGTTTTTTATGCTAGGCATGGATATGTAGCTGATTCTTGAAATGGATGATGACAAAAATTTGGTTTTGGTAATTTAAGACCTCTAAAAGGCTGGCAATTAATATTAGCTTCTATGATAATTGATGTTACTGAGTGAGGTAATCAGGGTTTAAATTCTAATTCTTTACATATGTTAATTTTAATTTGATATTTGCTACACATATATACTTTTCTATGCTAAATGATTAGTTGATTGCTTGATTATTGTTTTGGACCGTAAGTATGTCCTTGGTGGAGCTGTGATCATGCTACTACCTGTGCATTATGTTATGATCAAGTGTCGAGTTATAATCAAACTCAATGAATACACTGAGTCGTGAGCATGCTTGATGGGGAGTTGGAGCCATTGATAGGTCTTTCCCTTTATTTTTGGCCATTAACATCTTGTATGTGATTATTAATATAGAATAATAGTTACTGGTAGTCCAACTAGTTCATTTGCTGAGTATGTTGATGCTTTTGATATTTTTCTGTATAACATGCATTTATGTTGATTGATTACTTTGCACATATGTATGGAATTTTCCATTGGTTATTGAGATTCATATCTCACCCCATTTCATGAGCTAATAATTTCAGGTGAAGGTTTCTCGATTAAAGAAAAAGGGAAGCAAGTGAATGAGCACCCCTAAGTTTAGGTCTTGTGTGGGACCTCTGCACTTGGAAGCTTTTGATTTTGTATAAATGCTAATTTTTGTCTAACTTAACTTGTACAGCATCATGATACATTTATTTTTGCCAAGTATAGTTATTGTGATATTTTGTAATTTGGGAGGCATTGCCTAAGATTAGGCTTTAATTTACAAGGATTCAAATGTAGTGAAATTATTGAGCAATTATGAACTGATATATATGTATGAAACTTAAATAGTAAATTATGAATGATGGTTTTGCTACTATATGAATGCTTAGGTTAAATTTATGATGTATGAAAATTTTTGCTAATATCTATGCCTTAGGTGTGGATTTGGTAAGGTGTCATAACCATATTATATACTAGAGGATACTTTAGCAATTTGATATTAGGAGCAAGTTCAATTAGACTAATGAAACTTGTCTAAAGTGGTTTGAGGTTAGATGGCAAGGAATTACACATTTTGATATTGTTACTAATGGCTCTAAGTACTTTTTTGCTATCTGAATGGGTAAATTTGCTGATAGGTAGTGAGGGGACTAATTGATATAAACCATTCTTAAGTCCCTAAATAATGAGAATTAATAAGTTGAGATATATAAAAGTTAATAGATCATTAAAATTATGCAATTCAGCCATAGAAGGATCCTAGAATGTCATTAGTGGGAGTACTGAGTAGTTGGGTGATAAGTTTTTAATTTGTCATGATTTTCTTAATATTTTAAGAGACTTATCATATGAATATTGATTTTATTTTATATTTTTAATATATAAAATTAATAAAATTTAGTTAAACTAATATTTAGTAAGTTTTGGTCTTATTTCTTTGATTTTGAGTTAATTTTTTGTATTAGTTAAGTATAAATAGTATTTTGTGTTTTTATCTAGATTTTTAGGTTGTTAAATTGTTTAACTTTTGTCAGTAGATTATAAATATTAATTAGATAAATTTTATGTTTTTGTAGGGTTACAATTATAAAGAAACAAGTTTAAAAGTTTTGAAATGCAAAGCAATAAGTATTGAGAAGATTTGTTGGAAAAGGATCAAAAAGAAAAAAAAGGAAAAAAAAAAAGAAAAGATGAAAGAGAAAAAGATAGCATTCACAACCGCTGCTAAAGAAAATGCAACGTTGTGGCAACAAATTTAAGCATCGTAGCGCATTGAGAAATAGAAACAAAATGAGTTGCGACGTAAAATTTTGCGTTGCAGCACTTTTGACCACTGCAGTAAAAAATTCATCTGCATCGTAGTACTTTTGAGTGTCATCACAGGGAAGTTAGAAAAAAATGCAAAACACACCATTTTTAGTTGAGTTTTTTAGGGCTTTAAAAGGTTTTCAACACTTCTTTGAGGGAGGCCACCATTCTAAAGGTTTTGGGGAAGAGAAAGAAGGGTTTGGAGCTTTAAATGCCATGGAAGAAGCTTAGATTTAAGAAAAATTCACTAATTAAATCAGTTTTTTTCTTCTTCCCTTACTGTTCCTTGTATTTCTTTGCCCATTTGGTTTATACTTTGTTCTTAATGTTGTTATTTCTTGTAGTTATGAGCTAAACTTGTTGATTTGGGATTGTGATGAATTCTAGCTTGTAATATGTTGTACTTGCTCTCTTTATTTGCAATTAATGGTATGATTTAATTACTCTATCCTTATGCTTCATGCTTCTAAGTGTGTGAAAACTATTAGATGACTTAGGTAACCTACATGAACTTGGAAAAGGGATTTTAGGACTTGGCCATAGATTATGTAATGTGGGTTTATGAAATTTGCAATGTTAAGTAGATTAATTTGCTTGTAGGATAGGAATATACCAACTAACCTCACATAGCCATATTAGGACATATTCTTGATTAAGCCTCTAAATTAATTGTATAAGGAATTATGAATTAGTTAAGGGAATGCCTATATGTAATTGTCAAGATGCTTATAAGTAAATTAGAGTTCTATGCTATTAATGACATTAAGAGCAAGATAAGAAAAGGTAATTAGTTTATATGAAATGTTAGGGGAAGTCATAATTCCAAATCATTTTGCTTTTTAATTTCATCTTAAATGGTGTTTTTCATTTATTTTTTATTTTTTTATTTTATATCTTTAATTTAGTTTAATTTCATATCACCTTTTATTATTGGCTTGATTTAGATTAAGATGCACAATTTTAGTAGTTAGCAATTATCTTAGCGATAAATCCTCATGGGAACGATATTCTATTCATTACTTTATTACTATTGCGATATGTATACTAGCGTATACACTTTCAAAAAGAAAGCAAGATAGGAGACAAATATTTAAGAGTTAGAATCAGAGGTATGTTAAGTTGCAACCAAAACTACTTAAATTGTAGCCAAAGCTCATACAGAACCAAAAATCACTATGGCACAAGTCGAAGGGTTTAGCCTAAGAGTCTTACATAACTGAGTCATCTTGTGGCACAATATGTTTCGTAACGACATGTGTCGCAAATTTTTGCTAAGGGAGTTACAGTGTGTAAACTCACTACGGTGCTAGGTAGTCTAATTGTGTCAAGACTCCGAAAATACTGAATAGTAAGGCCTAAGGGGAACCTCATTGCAGCGTGGGTAGCTTGAGTTGCAGTGAGGATAGAGAAAAATTGTATTCTTGATTCCAATAACGAGCTGAGTTGTGGCATAAGTTCTTTAAGTCATGGCGCAAGTTTAATATTTTTGTTCCAGAGTTACAGGATTGAATTAAGTTGCGGCGGGGAGTGCTCAAGTTGCAGCATAAGTCTAATTTAATGCTTTTAAAGGATCTAATGGCTATCTTAGCGGTGGCGAAGTCCTTTTAAGTCACAACCTAAGTTCTCAAATCTCTATTTTTAGCTTTTAGAACCTAGTTTTCACAATGTTAATGACAAATAATGACTTGTAAATTAATCATATAAGACTTTTGTGCCCTTTAGATTTACTTATGAATGAATTAAAAGTCTTAAATGAGAAATTAAATTCCTTATGAATTTAAATCTTCTAGTCTATATGAATAATGGTGATTAATTAATAAAATGTTCATATTTTCCTACAATTTCATTCATTGGTAACTAGTATTAGTTTTAGACCTTAAGTATTGATCATCAAGAGTGCAGTTATGCTTAATTAACATGATTAGTAGTTAGAGTTATCACAAATTGAGTATCATTCACCCGTGTATCTAATGTTAGGCGTTTAACATGTCTCACATGTGCCACTTGGGAATTAGTTGGCACAAGATGAGACCATGGTGATGGATGCAGCTAGCCCAAGTTTCAAGGATAACTACAACGGAAATATTGAAGAGATGCCAAATCTAGATGTAAAGGCATTCTATAACATGTTGCACACTACACAACAGCCCTTGTAGAAAGGTTGTGAAGAAGAATATGAACTTTCAATAGCTATACAATTACTAAGTATTAAGCAGAGACTAACATGTCACACAGGCTATAATTTAGTGTTACTACTTATGAAGAGGACACAACCTAAAGACACTTGTATGCCTTCAAACTTGTATCAAACAAAGAAGTTGATGTCAAACTTAGGCTTCGTTATATGAAGATCAATTATTATATGACTGGGCGTATATTGTATTATAAAGATGATGCGAATGTAACCCAATGTAAGTTTTGCGATGAAGCAAGGTATGCTTTAAGAAAGTGTCATAGAAGAAAAAGGAAAATTGCAAACAAGCAATTGTGCTACCTACCACTAATTCTTAAACTTTAGAGATTATTTACTTCTAAAAAAATGACAAAGGAAATTATAAGAACTATCAAGATTTTAGCATCCTTGCTCATCCATCTGATGGAGAAGCATGAAAGGTGTTTGATAACACATATCCCAACTTTGTGTATAATCCACGGAATGTCTAGCTCAAGCTCTGTGTTGATGGCTTTATGCCATTTGGCCAATATGGAAGAAAATGTTTTTATTGGCCAATTATCATCACTTCGTACAATTTACCACTAATAATGTGCATGAAACAAAGGTATATGTTCTTGACACTAATTATTCTTGGTCCTAACGATAGGGAAAATAAATGTTTATATGCAACCATTGATAGATAAATGAAAATTATTATGAATTGAAGGTGTGTTAACATATGATGCCTTGTTGAGATAAAAATTTTCATATGCATGCCACACTATTATGGACAATTAATGACTTCCAAATATATGGCATGTTGTCTAGTTGGGTGATAGCGGCGAGATCATCATGCCCTATATGTATAGAAAACTCAAAGTCATTCCAATTGAAGTATGGGAGGAAAATGTTTTTCTTTGACTGTCATCAACAATTTCTTCTACTCGATCATGCATACAGGAGAAATAAAAACTCGTTTTATAAAAACAAAGTTGAGAAATCAATGCCTCCACTGTGGTTAGATAGAGAGGAAATTTGGCAAAAAGCATACAATCTACTAAAAATAACCGAGTGGGGAGAACTTATAGCAATCAAAGGGTATACAGACACTTACCACTGGACAAAACAAAACATATTTTGGGAATTGCCATATTGGAAAACTAACCTCATTTGATATAATTTTAATGTCTTGCACATTGAGAAAAATGTATTTGACAATACATTTTACACTGTCATGGACACAAAAAGGGAGACTAAAGATAATACTCAAGCTTGGTTAAACATAAAAGAATATTGCATATGAAAAGAATTAGAACTTGTTAACAGTAAAGGGAAAGTTTTGAAACCCAAAGTTAATATACTTTGAATATAGAACAAAAACGAGCCATTTATCAATGGATAAAAAACCTGAGACTCCTTTTATGGGTATGCATCTAATCTAGCCTGATATGTTGACATAAAAGAATTAAAGCTATATGGAATAAAGAGTCATAATTGTCATGTGTTTATATAATGCTTGTTTTTCATTGCCTCTAGTGCTTTGCTTGAAGTTATATAGAATCCTATAACTGAGTTTAGTCAGCTCTTTAAAAAACTTTGTTTCACTACCTTAATGATGGCTCAACTAGAGTTATTAGAGCAGAACATTATTGTGACATTATGCAAGTTGGAAAAGGTCTTCCCCTATTGGTTCTTTGACTCAATTAAGCATTTGCTCATCTACTTTTCTTATAGAGCCAAGGTTAAGGGACTCATTCAATATCAATAAATGTATCCATTTGAAAGGTAATAAAGTCTATCACTATATGCTTGGAATGAATATATGTTTGAAAGGTAATAAACCCTATTCAACTATTCTTTATATAGGTTCCTCCATACCTTAAAGTAAAAACTCAAGAACAAAGCTTAGGTGGAAGGATCTATAAGTGAAGCTTATATAATTAAGGAGATCGCAACATTTTGCTTACATTACTTTGAGTATAATATGCCATCAAGAATAATGAGGCCATCAAGAAATGATGATGGCGGAGAATCAAGCTTACCTACAATTTTTATTTTTAACTATCTTGAAAAGCCTTCTGGAGGCAAGTCTTGCTTCTTGAATGATCAAGAAGTGGAAGCTGCCACAAAATATGTTCTAATAAATTGTGATGAAGTGCAACTTTATATCAAGTAAGTGATATTGCTTACATTTTATTTTTTTGTATATGCTTAGCATATTTCTTTGTTATGCAATTTATTTGTTCATGTGTTAACTTTTTTCAATCCTCAAATTGCGAATGTTAAGATAAAAGGTTGAATTGAAACAAATTTTTCCTCCTAGTTTTGAGAACATGTAAGTAGTAATAAGTTAAAATTAATAGTATCTTAAAACTAACCTCAACTCATATAAAATATTAAAAAATGTCACATGGGTTTAAAACCCAACCAATAATGTTATGGATCCATTTTTACATAACACTACTTGGGGACCAAATAGAAGTATTAGAACTTGGCCTCTTTACTTTATTAATGAGTACATATTTCACATACATTCATTGAACCATAAAAAATCAACAAAAAATATTGGTATATGCATTAAGGGGATTAACTTTGCACAATTAAAATATGACTTTTATGACATTCTAGAAGAAATTGTAGAAATTAAATACATAAGAGTTCCTATAAAGTAATTAGTGTCATTCAATTGTCAATGGTATGATCCTTCACCTAATCGTGGTATGCAGGTTCATCGACAATATGAGATTATTGAAGTTCACGAATTAAGGAGGTATAACAAGTTTAATCTATTCATATTTGCACAACAAGCGATGCAAGTGTACTACACGCATTATCCTAGTTGCCATCAGAAGGCTAATTAGTTAGCCGTTATTAAAATTGAGGCCTGTACCATAATTGATGCACATACATTTGAAACAAATATAAGGCCATTTTCAGGTGGATAGATTAGAAGTCATACTACCTGCAATTATCCTGAATGGCGAATTCCATAACCTAAGAGACAATGAAGGTTCCTATGAAGAAATAGATATGTCAATCGCTAACATAGTTTATGAAAAATGAAGATGACGACGACGACGATGACCACAATGACAATGATGAAAATACAAATGATGATTATAAAGATGATAAACAAGATGATGAAGCATAGATTAGGGCTAAGTTTGATTTATTTTGATAATGTATTTTGTTATTTTGATTGAGTTTGAATTGATTTTGTTTATATTTTTTGTTAACTTATATTGACTCAAGGTTTGATGTTGCATATGTAGATGTCAGATCATGGCTCTAGGTAAGATTATGCCCGATGGAGTACTTCTACACCGTTACCTCTACATTCTCAACCATCTCCTTACTTACATAAGCTTCTATGGGGCCAAACACATCCATTGCACTTGCATCAACTCTAATCATGCCTAAATTGTCTAGGAGACCCTCAACGTCACTTGTATCATCTCCTTCAATAGCATCTCCTAACTCGCAGTACTTATATCCCATTCCTCAAGGTCCTTCCACTAGTCTACACCAATGCCACCTATTGAACTTTTAAGCCATGACCCTATAGATAGTCGAACATAGTTGTATCTTGACAAACATACATAAATCATGAAGTTTATATGTTTTTATTTGTTATTCAGTTAACAACTTAGTGTCATTGTAATATTTACAATCATTGATATTAAATAATTAGGCTTAATATTGTCATTGTTGTTGTTGATGATATTCTCCCCGTAATTTAAGCAAAATTTGAACATCTTATGTCACAATTGGAAAGTAATGTCTTTCGAGGTTAGGTAATTATGGTTTCATGAATGAGCAGTATATATTTTATCCCATTATTTTTATGTATCATGTATTAATATTTTCTTTTTCTTATTTTGTCTCTTTTGATTTTTCTATTGTTTATGTAGAAAAATTATAAATGGCCACCACAATATGACTAAGTAATTAGATGCAATTAGAATAAAAAGTGTGGGGACATCTTGTGAAATGCAATGCATAGTCTAGTTGGACTTAGAAAAGGAGATTATGTCTACTTAGATCCCAGATGACATAATGGTCCAATTAAAGTGCTATTAAGAGTCAAACAAATATAAGGCTTTGTGCCAAATAGCTAAAAACAACCGAATGTCTACCGTAGGAAGCATGCAACATAAAATGGGCAGCATTCCTTCAACTAAGCATAAAAGGAGGCTGGTAAACATTTAAATTCAAGTGCAATAATCATTTATTTAATGCATAGGATAAC
The DNA here is from genome assembly GCA_026724425.1 of Erythrophleum ivorense. Classification (NCBI taxonomy): domain Eukaryota; kingdom Viridiplantae; phylum Streptophyta; class Magnoliopsida; order Fabales; family Fabaceae; genus Erythrophleum; species Erythrophleum ivorense. Next base: position 46,242,457 of record JAIUCV010000005.1, read on the forward strand.
TAATATTAATAAATAACTACAAACTTCAAAGCTTTGAAGGCCACCTACAATGTTCAAATTACTTGAGCACATGCATTATGATGAGGTAAGTAGCCAATTTGTGGACCACAGGTTAACTGAAATTTATGTATGTATATATTTATCTTTTTCTTTCTTATTAGGATTGTGTTGATAGCTGGAGGCCTAACCAGCTGTAATGGAAGTCTTAATTTTTTTTTTTATTTTGATTGTTACTGTATTTGTGTTGACAGCCAAAGACTTGACTATCTATAGTCTGAGTCTTGATTTTTTGTTTTAATTGTCATTTGAATTATGTTGACGGCCAAAGGCTTGACTAGCTGTAGTGTGAGTCTTGATTTTTTATTCTAATTGTCACTAGAATTGTGTGATCATTTAATTACTCTGTGGCTATCAACATCATTACATATTTTTTCCATACACCTAATTGTGTAGTTTCAATATTTAATTGCTTTGATTATGAAGACTGAATATATTTGTAGTTTCAAGATATTTATTCTTTATTATATAATCACACTTTATATTTGTTTGTGTTGGGTGAAAGATCACACTTCATGTTAATACTATATGATAGAAAATATGCTTAAACATATGTATACTTTTTTGGTTTTGGATGCATTTTCATTGTTTTCGTTATTGTAAAATTGTCTTTCTTTGTTTCTTTCAATAGGCTTATTACTTGAGGCTTAAGAATGACAGAGCTTCTACTCAGGATTCAACACATGTAGTATCAAATGATGTAGAAGATAATGATGAAGTTGCCTTATGATTAAAGGTTGTAAGTAGCAAGAATAAGAAGGGTCGCATCTTCGAGGTAGGATCTGAGGCTCTAGATATTAATGCTATATGTTCTCATGGCACCTCTTTTTCTGTTTATAACTCAGGACTCCATTCGGGTTTTAAAGATGAATTATGCAAGAAGATTGCCACAGAAATAGCACCTTTAAGATAGGAAAACCAAGAACTTAGAAAGTAGAATCAAGTATCAACAAATCTTGTCTCTATTAGACCAACATCAGCAAACACTTAATAGGTTGTAAGAACTTGAACTATAATTATCTCCTGCCGCCCCATCAAATCTCATATCGGAAGATTCAGTAGTTGGGAAGACAAGTCCTGATGATCGCCCTCCTCCATAAGGATGATTTTATTCCTTTTCTTTTATCTTAAGTTATATGTTTTTAGTTAAAAATTGTTACAATTTGTTTTAGAATTGTTATCATTTAATTGAGAATCATTTTAATCTATTTGTTATTTTTTAATTAAATGTTGTTGTGTTATTATATTTTATTGGATAGGGAAAAATATTTAAACCCTAATTTTATTATTTAATAATAGTATTATTCTCAATTGGCCTTCTTTTATTGTATTTTTATTATACTTTATTGGATAGGTAGCAAAGTAACATTATATTGAAGCTAAAATTTAAAAAAAATTTTAAATTTTAAATTAACGACAAAAAATGTCATCACTAATTCGTCACTAATTTAGCAACAGAATATATTTGGGGAGTTTTCTGTCTTTGATTTGTCATTGACCTAACAACAAAATATTCCATTACTAATTTGTCATTGATTTAGTTTTGTCACTAAGCTGTCACTAATCAGTTATGAAATATTTTGTCTTTGATAACAAGGGAACGCTTTAACTACTGATTTTGTCACTGATTAATTACAAAATATTCCATCGCTAATTTAGGATATGTTAATCTTCATAATTAGTAACAGATTTTTTTAGCAATAATATTTTTAATTTTATCACTAATGAATTAGCTATGGTGAGATTAGCTAATTGATTAGCGATAGAATTATGTGCATTTAGTGAGAAAAAATTTTGCCACTAATTTATGTTTTTCTTATAATTTGTTTATGTGTGTGTGTATATATATGTAGGCCTTACTTTAAAATTTGGGTTTTTTCTATTTTTTATTTTTTATTAATTTTAAAAATAGATTAATACAGAGTGAATGAGACTTACTTAAATTGTGAGTCTTATTTGAATATGTAACATCTATTTGAGTGATAAGTTTTATATATTTTGTATTTATTTTGCTCTTAAATTGATAAAAAAATCCAAACTCTAAAAGCTTGTTTAATATATAAATTAAAAGTAAATGAAAAGACAAAAAAAAAATTTATGTTATTATTTTAGAAAAATAAATATTATTAAATAATAATTATAAAAAAAACAATAAATATTATAAAAAATAAAATTTTTCTCCATGAGTTATCAAATGAGGCTTTTAACAATATAAAAAATTACTTTTGAATTCTTTACTATATAATACGTCATACTTGATATGCTACGCAGATTACAACTTCCCATAAAGAGTTTATGACTCTTTTTTTAATTTTTTTTTCAAAGATCTAACTGATTTTACACTAGTCAACACGATGTTATTCAGTGGAAGATCCCATCGCCCAGAACTGAAGCATGGTTCTCTCTGTCTGTCTCGTGGGTTAGAGCCGTAATGTATGAACATGGGCCTGACTATGTCAGGATGATAGTGTCCTCCTGACAACTTTTCCATGTCCACCAACTCAAACAAACCCTACGTGACTCCCACTTCTAGGGACCCTTCTCACTACCTCGTCAATCATATCACTCTTCTCTCTGGGACCAGAGTTGACCTTATTGTCTCAAATCTTCAATATGACTTCTCTTTTATCGCCATGTGTGTGCTAATCATGAACTAGGAATCACAAATCCTTTGTACTTATGTTTCACATATAATCAGTGTTTTTAACCACTGGAATATAATTAAACTTTGTGTTTATATGTAAATAGCTATCTATAAAGGCCAGTCCTAGCTATTTGAATTGTCCGTGATGATTAATTAGCTCTGATAATGTTCAAAAAACATGTTGGTTTCGTAAAGGATGATAGTTGCCATATGTTATTAATATATCAACTTTCGTTTTATTGTTTTCGGACTATTGTTTGCTAAGTCTTTATAATTTTAACATTGTACTTTCAATAATTTTTTTTCCTATCATAAGCTTTCTTAAAAAAAATATTTTAACAGAGGAAAAAAAAGAATATTAAATTTGTCAAAATAAAATACTTCAATGTTTCATTAATTTCACATAAATTGTAACGTAAAAAAAAAAACGTGTTTAGCTCTTACCTAGTCAGGCTACAATCAACCTTAAAAATTCTACTTAAAAAATGAATTATCATTTCATAATTTAGGCTTATATCTTATTTAAGATCGAATGGGCCAATCAATCAGATTAACTTTGTCTCTCTCTCTCTCTATATATATGTATGTATGTATGTATCACATCTTCATTTTTCTTTTTCTTTCATTCAACTAGGGCAACATAGCCTCCAATTTATAATACTATCATGAGAAGGAAAGTGATATGTCACAAGACTCAATGGATCGTATGTTTGTGATTATTTAACTGTTTAATGAGACAACAAATTATTAAATTCCTTTTTTTTTCTGTATTGGCGATCAACAATGCTGGAAAGCTAAGTGACAATCCACCCATGCAACTCTCTAGAATACTAAAAATTAAGAAGAAAGCTATAGTTAACAACCTCGAACTCGCTTAATTGATGAATTGACAATATCATATAATAAAGAGTGAACTTTTATCAAGTTTTTTGAGCATTATCCTCAATCCTTTGAAAGGCATGCTGGTGCAACTTCAGAGTCAATATTATATTATAGATTCATTTTTTTTTAGGAGGAAAAAAAAAAAAAGAGAACACAGTATAAATGAACAGTACATTGATAGGATGTTATAAACAATGCATGAGAAACAGTGAGGAAAAACCACAGGTTTTTATATATAAAGATAATTAGTTATATGTAAGAATTCTCTAAAATTTTCTATGATAAAATTTTTGTAAATTTAAAAAATAAAATGACACAAAGAATAAAAGTATGAATGGAGTTTACTTCTTCTTTCTTTATTCAATTTTTTTTTCTTTCTTTTTTGAACTTTACAAGAATTTATAATAAAAAATTCGGACTCTAATAGTGATTAGTCTTATGTGCCCTTCTCATTGTGTCCAAACTGGATATATAGTAATCTTTTCTTGATCCAGATATGCACTTGGCAACAGGTTGAAATTGCTTGAGAGTTGAGACCTCCTGCCCACTCACCAGTCTATAAACATATTCAAATCAATATTATGCATGAGTTTTTTTTAAAAAAAAAACCACAGCTAGCATTCTTTTATAATTGAAATCTTGAAGTACCACAGTTTGACCATTCCGCTGTTGAAGTGACTCAGATTGAAGGATTGAAATTTTGTTCCCTAAGCCAATTCTCCAAACTGGGGCGAACCCACCTTGCTCTGTCCTCATTTTTTTTTTTTGAAAAAAAAATGAGAGGGAGGGATGACACTCTTAATTTCTGGCAATGCTTGAAATTTCAGTAGCTATGAGTTTATTTTGTATTTTCAACCGCCACTAAGAATCTAATTATTTAAGGCTTTGGAGATGTGTCAGCTACTAGATCACTAGTAAGGCCATCAAGCTAGACAAACTACATGAGAGTATCCTACTAATGAGTGAGGGATCTCCCCACGATCTGTTGTCACCAAGTAAGATTTGAGTGATAAAGGAGAATCGAACCCATAACTTGAAAATTACGGAATTGACCCTCCTACCACTTGTGCTAACCTACATTAGGTGCTCTGTCCTCATTAATTTGCAAAAACGTCAAACTTGAGGACCCAGAGTTTAAAATAACTTGGCAAGAGTTTTGGCCACATTCAAATCAATTAAGAGTTCAGTTTATATTGTAAAAAAATTATTAAAGAAATTATGTTAGCACAAAACTACAAGTCTAAGGAATGTATAGTTAACTTTTAGAGTTGAAAGGGAATCTTACCCATCCCTGTGCATTGTCATCAGTTTTGGTGCCAATTAATCCTATTTGCAACATCGCTGGAGGTCACAGTTGAAAAAGGGGAGAAAAATACACAGGACTAAAAAGAGGCATGGACTATTAGACAAAACGGTGAGTTTTGGGTTAAAATTCTAAAATAATTGTGGTGCCAGAAAAAAAGGATCTTTGTCAAAATAAAATCTAAAACATCACTAGTTCCAAACAAATGGATCTTATCGTAGAAAACTTGAGTTGGTGCAACTCCAAAATAGGAAGAAAACTAAGATTTTGAGATGCAAAAAACACTTATTATGTGTCTAAAAACTCACACGAAAACCTCTCAAATCAATTGAAAGAAAATAATGTTTTGGATTGCAAATTCCTAATAGTGAAGGTAGAAATAGGGTTAAACAATTGACTATCCCAAAGGATACATGAATAAATCCATTACCTTAGAGATATATGGTCGTAAGGGGTCTCACTACTCAAGAGTTTAAAAATATGGAGAAAAAAAAAACATTCAATTTTGTGAGGAAAAAATCTAAAATAACTCTCTAGCTTCTTTTATTACTGATTATAGGTTTTTAAATAGTGGCCATGAAACAATCTTCCGACGTCAAAATCATATTTCTACCTTTAAAAAGAAACTTCGTTGGTGCCAAAAAAAATTAAAATAATTACATTTAATGAAACTAAGAAAAAGAAAAATGAAAATATTTTACGTTTTTTAATAAATCAGTAATTATACCAATATTTTGACAACAACTTTTACGTTTCTTATTGTGAGTTCGATTTTAGCTTATTATCAACTCAAATTCAAATTCCATCAAAACCAAATCGGACACTCCAGTGTCAAATGGTGCGGCATCATATTGTCCACAGATGGGAATGGATGACTGTGTTGATGAGAGATTGATTCAAAGCAAACATGATGAAAAGTAAAAAGATGAATTTGAAAATAAAAAATATTATTTGTGTTTCTATTTAGAAAAATAAAAAATAATATAAAGACAATTATTAAATAATAATTACAATAATATAATAGATATTAGACAAATTTTTATCTTTATTTTTTCCTTTCCGTGAACTTATCAAACAAGCCATATAGATTTCGATCTTTTTGCCTCTCATTTCTTTACTTTCTAATTAGGAAGGATTTGTACTTTATTTATAATAAAAAAATTATATAAGATAAAAATTTTATTTTAATTTTAATATGATTAAAATATTAGCCGCGTGATGCTCGCGTTAGCATCTTTGATAGCGGTAGGCAGAATATGAAAAGTATATAAAATTTAGATCATCACTTCTCAGTGGTCGGATATCCAAATTCAGAAGACACCAATTTGTAGAGGACAAGATCAAGATCACAAGACAACAGTAACTGGTGGAGCCTGTAGGTAAACTCTTATGATTCCTGCCCTCTCCCAATGGATACCCTTTTGCTCAAATTTCACTCACTTCTCCCAAATTCATCCCTTACTAAATCTCCTTCTTCACTTAATTCTTCTCAGCAGGCTCGCATTTCCATCCCACCTCATCAGAAACCCAGAAAAACCTTCAAATTGAAGATGTCCCTGGCTGCACAAAACCCATGTGAGTATGTCCAACGCAACCTACGAGATTGATGACCCCATAATCAAATGGTCACATATTCATCAGCTATAGATTCTGAAAAGGTTTCCTCGTATTTTCTTTTTCCGGTAAGTAAATAATGTTGTTCACGCAAACAATTAAGTGGTAAAAACGTACGGAGACAGAACCGATAGTGACGACCCAGACAATAGAATTAGATTGTTATTGGGTGGAGTTTGGTCGACCCAATCCTTGTCTGTTCCTACCAGGTCAGATGCATGTTTTGTTCCTCTGCATTGTACCTGCTTCAAAACCAAATCAACAAGTATCTCAAACTCATCCAGTTTCTGTTTGTTTTCCTAGCTATCCTGTTTATAGATAGATGCCAATTTTTGCTTAAAGAGTTTATTTTAAGCCTATAATACCACTTTTACGCTACTGTTTACGCGTAAATGATAGCATATGACATTGTGATTTCTTCCTATACTGCTTCAAGGGTTCTTCCTAAAATTCTGTAATTCCTTCAGATTTCAGAACATCCTTTAATTCCTCTTCCACCAAATATGAAAAACAAATGGTTGTAGATGTTTCAACAAATATCATGGAAATTGATATTGATCTGTTAATTACTTTTTCAGCTGTTCACCGGCAGAAGGTCGTTATCACAAACAAGCATGGTGAAAAGCTAGTGGGCATATTACATGAATCTGGAACTACGGACATTGTAATCTTGTGCCATGGATTTCGATCGACAAAAGTTAGTTTGCCTGATATATGAAACCTTTTTCTGTTATTCCTATGTAAATGTTTTGCCATGAAAATGAATGTAACATCTGACACCATATACATAAATGCCGTGAATCAATCTCATTTGTTATTGTTTTCTTATATCCAGGAAACTAATGTCATAATAAACCTTGCTGCTGCGTTGGAAAATGCAGGAATCAGTTCTTTCCGCTTTGACTTTGCTGGAAATGGGTAAGTTTATGGTATTACATATTGAAACCATAAATTTTGAATATATTATGTATCAACATCTTCACCTTTAAAGTGTGCAAGTGGATAGTAGCCTTACTTTCCACTGTAACAGTGTGTAAAGTTAAACTAAAAATGATACTGTCATTGATAATCTGAAAGGGAGAAAAATGATTTCTCTTTCTGTCATCTAAGTTTTCCTTCTACAAGGATATTTAGCTCTGGAAAGTATTTCTAAAATGTATGGTTTTAGAACTTGAGATTGAGATATTTGGCGGAACTCCCTCTCTGAGAATTTTGTATGAGAATTTCATCTTGTATGGCTGCTGAAGTATAATTATAACTGCAAAGATAATGATTATGAGTAGAGAGAAGCAGATGCCTTGAATATATTAAATTTTTTAATGTGGAAGTTCTAATTGAAAGTTATTAGAGGAAAACACCAGAAGTTTGATGTGTATCTAAGTAAGGTGGGGAACCTTCCTCCAAAAGCTATCTATTGAGGTGGAAGAACCACCCTACTTAAATACTCCATTGAGCATCCCATACTACTCAATGTGGGACTTTGGCTTCCCATACTACCTTGGTCTCCATCAATTGGCCGCCCTTGGAAAGCTGACATCCCGGCAGCAATACTCGGCGGCACTTCACTCGACCTTCTTCTGGTCAGAACCCTTTGCCGGTTAGAACCCTTTACAGATGGCCCTTTCTGGAGTCGCCGACTACCAGTTCTGATACCAATTGATGGGTATCTAAGTAAGTTAGGGAACCCTCTCCCAAAAGTTAGGTATTGAGGTGGGAGAACCATCCTATTTAAATATCCCATTGAGCATCCCATACTACTCAATGTGGGACTTTGGTATCTCATACTACTTTGGTCTCCATCATAGTTTTAAAATGTTAAATTTAAGTTCCAATTGGAAAAAAGAATGTGTAAATTTGATAAACATAGTGATAGTTTACTCCCATAATAGAGGAGTTAGGAACACTTAAGGGGGATCTCTGGTTGTAATAATTTTTAAGAACAAAAAAAGCCAGTAAAACCTCACTGATGCTAATATAATGAAGGTCCTAGCAGTAATAATAGGGTCCGAAGATGTCAATGGCTCAATAACTGGCAATGTCCGATGTCCACCCAACTGGAGATACCAACATTCCATTGGGGATAACTAACACAAATATACGGGGGAATGCATGCTACTGACCTCCAATTTAGATCTATAATATCACAAGCTAGTTGCAAATGTGAAATGTTATATAATCATTGGCCTGCAACATCCAAATTATAATTTAATACTTGTTCATATATTCTCTTGGTCCTTTTGTTACCTGCATCTATGGGACTGTAAATTGGCTTTAGTTCCTCCATTTATGCTGTATCTTATGCTCTAAAATTTCTGCTATTGGATCTTGATGATTATTTTTGTGTTACTTTTTGTTATGTTTTTTTGTACCTGTGGGATATTCCTTCTAGGGAAAGTGAAGGTTCATTTCAATATGGAAACTATTGGAGGGAAGTTGAAGATTTACATGCTGTAGCTCAACACTTCTGTGAAGAAAAGCGAGTTGTTAGAGCAATTGTTGGGCACAGTAAAGGTGTGTTGGATCTGTTGTCCATATATTCTTATGTAATTTTACCCGTAATAAAAAGTGCAGAAGGCTCTAAGTAATATTTAGATAGCATTTAGGTGATGATCTCTATCAATTATGCTACAGTGTAATTGATGATATAATTGGAACTTTCTTTTGAAAGTAATTTCTGGCCAACATTATTTGGCTGTAATGTAGAAATAGTTAAACAGTAATCTGATAAGATCAGATGAGAATGGTGTAATTTCTGACATAAAACTGGCGTTTGCTTTCATCTAATAATAATTATAAACTAGCTGAATCTTCTAGCATCATTTAAGTCAATATACCAAATAAAAACTTTTGCTTGAAGTACTAAGATACTTGGCAAAAACGCTAGAGTAAAAATGTAGACTTCACTTTGTTATACTGTGAACTATGTCAATAATAAAATTTGTATAATTGTAATGGTGATCTAATTGGAATTGCATCACTTTTTATGCTGTTAAAGTCTAGCTTCAACTATATCCATAGAAAGGAATGAAATATCTAAGGTGCTTTTCATATATGTCTTGTTGACTCAATGACAAGATTATCACTTATTGCCCCCCCCCCCCCCCCCCCCCCCCCCCCCGAAACAAAAAAAAACACAAAAAGACGAAAAACATGAAGACATGATCGCATCCCTTTGCAAAAATTGGTGATGATCTTCCCTTTGAACATAGCATTGAGAACTAGTATTTTGCAGGAATTGGTATGATATAAATCTCTCTTATATTTCTTAATCTAGGTCTTTTATAGGAATAGGTAACGCTGGTGATAAGCCCTCCACCATGTGGGTGGTTATTTGGGTTCATCTTTTTCAATTTGCTATTTGGCAAAGAGAAACTCTTACTAATTGTTTCTGTACCTTGACACAGGAGGTGGTGTGGTGCTTCTGTATGCTTCAAAATATCATGACATTAAAACAGTTGTCAACCTCTCTGGTCGCTACAACCTGAAGTCAGGCATTGAAGAACGCCTAGGAAAAAATTTTATGGAAAGAATCAAGAAGGACGGATTCATTGATGTGCAGAAGTCAGGTAATCCCTCATTCTGTCTTGCATGAGTTTCAATGTCTCCTTGGTGAAGGAGAATTTTGTGAGACATGGCTCAACAAATTCAGGTTCCTTGATTACTTGTTGTTCTACATTGAACCTAAATGTTCAGATGCACTTGCTAAAATCAGCAAGCCCAGAACTGCCTTCTTTTGGTTTCCTTTACTCCTTATGATGGTTTTATCCTCAGTACAGAATTCCAGCTCCCTCACTGTTGCATGGCCAGTGTTTATTCTTGTGAGTGTTAAATAACAGAACAAAATGAAAAATAAAAGGGGAAAAGGGGGGAAAATGAAATTTCCAATTAATAAGGATCGTGAATGTACAGTTCATGAAAATTGACATGAGTTTAGATAGACATCATGAGGCATGATGGCGATCACTGTTAATCAGGCATATGACGTGATAATATCTGTCTGTTTGTTTCTCTCCGTCCTACACAATCACACGTGCTTGCACACATTGGTTTCATTATTCTATGACAACTGGAGAACATCTACTTTTGTAGGAAGTTTTCTTTACCGTGTGACTGAGGAAAGTTTGATGGATCGGTTAAATACAAATATGCATGAAGCATGCCTACAGATTGACAAGGGATGCAGGTGAGCGGAAAAACAAATCCTATTGGGTTTCCTTTTCCTTGTATCACCATTTTGCCTCTTGCATTTTTTTCGTTGGTCACGTGTGTGTTAAAAGCTGCAGCGTTTTCATTGACAGCATTTGTGCTAAAATGCATAGACCAGAAGCAATGGAAGGGTTTCCTTTATTTGTTTTGCTTTGTTATTTTTTTAAAATAAACATATAAATAGCCAATGGTTTCTTAATTTTCTTTCATAGCCAATAATTGCAACCATTTGAAATTTCTACTAAAATAGAATGAAAAATAGAAATTGAAGTCAGATTTAGATGTATAAATAATATTATATATGTTTTGTTTTTTCTTTTCCCTCAATAAGCATTTTTTTTTTAAATTCCTACCTAATTACGATGCTGAAAATATAATCTAAACATTTTTAAAAATTTCAACATGGGAGAGAAATATTGCATCAATAAATAATTACTGTTGATATTTTAGAGTACAAATATCTTAAATATTCCCTAATTTAGAGGAGGAAACCTTTCTAGCCTGTGGTCATTTGAAGTTGAATGGAAGGTAGGATGAAGGTGGTAATAAATGAAAACAATTCTTCACAAATTTATGAAATTTCCATGATTCATATATGTTCTAAATAATGTCATATCACTTGATATATTACAGGGTGTTTACAGTTCATGGTTCTGCTGATGAAACTATCCGTGTTGAAGATGCATTTGAGTTTGCCAAGATTATACCCAACCACAAGTTACATATCATAGAAGGAGCTGATCATTCATACACAGAGCATCAAGATGAGTTGGCCTTAGTTGTTGGGAACTTTATTAAGGAAGCCTTTCACCAGGACAAGGCTCCTAATACTACTACTAACTGCTAGGTATCTGTCCTTTCTAGCATATGAACTTTTTCATCTGTGTTTACCATCTCTCCTATTGATAGAGTGGTGTGATATTGAATGTGCTACTGATGGCAAACTCCCTCTCCACGGGACCCTGACTGAACCTGTCCTTGATTTTTTTTCTTTTCGACTAACTTGAGCTCTTATATTATGCCTATTAAATTTTAGAATCTTGCTTCAGTGTGTTGAATAACAGAATAATGGCGAAGGTATCTTTATTCTATAATCTAACATCTTGCATGTCACGCCTCTGAAAAAGAAGGCCTCGTAACTTGCTCGTTAATATTTGATCGGATTTTGAAGGGCACTTGGCCTTGCTCGAATCTTCCCAATTGAGTTCTAACAATCTTTGTTTGAGGAGTATCTAAATTCACTATAAAATCTTTAAGACTTAAAATCATTCGAACTCATTGAATACCAAACCATTAAGTACCAAGTAACAACTTATTAAAGAAGTCAAAAGTCTCTCTATCAGTACTTTCAGAGACTAAATAGATACATTCACTTGAAAACCAAGCTGAACAACCTCTTGCAAAGTACTCAAGTATAAAACAAATCCAACCAAACAACATTTATAATCTATTATATAATTTTGAATAAATTATATAGATCTCTCTTGAATTTTATTAAAAATACATGGATTTTTTTTATTTATTTTCAAAATATATATTTCAGTTTAATTTTAAATTTTTCGATTAAAATGCATGTTATTAACCTAAATATGTAAATATATATTATATCTAAATATTCACAATTAAAAATAAAAAAGTAGATTTTTTTAATTATATTTCACTAAAAAATTATATTTAAGTTAATAGAAGGTGTTTTAGCTAATAAGATTTAAAATTAGATTAAAAGGTAATACAATTTTTTGTTTAGGGGAGGTTTTTATATATTTTGAAAGTAAAATAGAGGTTCAAATAATTTTAATAACATTTAAAAAAAATTGTATAATTTACTTTATACTTTTTTATAAATAAAAATAATTATTGACCCAATCCTACTAGCCTAGCCAAAGTGAGACAGGCTAAAAAGCCCATATACTATTTGGAATGGTTTTATGCTAGTCCAGCCCACCTTACATATAGGTTTGGGCTTCCCAAGCTGGACCCCATATCTATATAACTTACTAAAATAATAATCACTAGCTAGTCATGTCATGCATAATTTTCCTTTTCATGGAAATTTTTTTTATTATTAAAAAAATTTCTTTCTATTGAAATTTTTGTGATGCGTTTAGAAAGTTACAGCTCTTTTTGGGGTCTGATTTTTTTGCACTTTTCAAAGAGGTGCATAGTGTGTACTTTTTTTAGAAGTGATTTGGGCCGTCCATATTTGGTCTGGATGGTTTAGATCTTAATTTTTTATTTTTATTTTTTTACTTAAAATATTATATTTTTAAAAATTATTCAGTTAAGAGATTAATTTTATCTTACATTTTATCTTTTTTAAAATAATAAAAAATATTTAAATTCTTAAAAAAGTTAAGAATAGATTTGAGCTGCTCAAATTTGATCTGGACGACTAAAATCAGAAGTGCACCTCTTGCACTTCCCTTGAGAAGTGCAGGAAATTGGTTCCGCTCTTTTTGAAGCACAATCAATGGCATTTTTAAAACTAGTTGTGATTATTGTAAATTTAAAGAGTTTAAACCTACTTTCCTAATTTAACTAACTTTCATATATATATATATATATATATTCTTCTCTTTTTTATTAATTTCTCACTAAAACATGCATAATCTTTTCGCTCATGGCAAATGGGTAGATATCACATAATTCTTTGATTCTTATCATAAAAATATATTCTTCCAATGCAATTTCTATTCATAATTTTATAGCTGTTAGATTCTTTAATTTTCCTTCATTTATTATTTATTTTTCAATTAGTTTATACTATTTAAATAAATTGGTATAAAATCTTTCGATTTTTAGTATTGCCAAAAAAAAATATTCTAGCATACCAAGCCAAAATTTTAGTGGATATTAGTATTGTAAAATTACCCAAATTTAAAATTATAAGTTTCACCTCTCTTTGAAAATACACATGACCTGACCTAACTCGTTTAGCTTAGTTTAGTCCAACCACATCAAGTTGAATGAAAAAATATTTCATGGTCAAGCTGGCTTTATTAGCCAAATTGGTCTAATTTGATGATATTAATTTAAAAATAAATTTTTATAAAAATTTTAATTTTTTTAAGAAGAAATATAATTTTTCCGAAACTTACATGAATTTGTTTCCTGAAGTTATTTTACAATTTTAACTAAAATTAAAAAAAAAAAAAACATGCAAACTCAGGTTGAACCTCAGCTTAGCCCTGCCCAGTGTTTTCATCCCTGCTCCTCCCCCCTTCTTCTTTAGCAACCAAAGAAGCATTTGAAATGGTCTAATTTCAACAGGCCTACTGCTTCTCTTATGGTTGGAGTAATCCTTGTGCAGCAGAGGAATATGAAAGTTCCGCAATGGTAAGTCTAAGGTTTGGGATAATTAAAAATTGAAGTTTCCCTTTAAGCAGAAACAATGTGCATTTTAACGAGAATAATTAGCGGAGGTGGAAGCACCCTTTTCCTCTTATGGTTGGAGTAATTCTTGTGCAATAGAGAAAATTTCGATAATTTTACAATATTAATGTCTGGTCTTCGATGCTCTTCCTTGGCTCCTTATTTTCTATTTCCTTTTGGGATTTTTCCTCTATGCAAAATTATATATCATCTCTCCTCTCCTCCTCGTGTTTTCTGATTCAATTTTGGTGTTTGGGAATTAGAATGTTTGTTCAGATTTTTAGGTCGATTGACTTGGGTAATCAGGCATGAACTATATCCATGGGCAAAAAACCTATTGGAATTTTGGTTTGGCCCTTAATGCTCTTCCATGGCTTAAGGATTCTCTCATGTGCAAGAGAGAACCTGTGGTGAGAGAAAAAGAGAGAGGAAGTAAAGGCCATTTTGCACAAAGTTATCTCCCCGACGGGAGAGAGCATGTGCCTTTCACGAGTTTTACTTAGAGCAGCGAGAGAGAGAGAAAGGCACAAGGTGTAATGGAGTGTGAGAAGTAATTTTTTTTTTGGGTAACAAATTATCAAACATTTAATATATATTTAACCACATATAATATTTGATGCAATTAGAAGTAACAACAAAAAACATAGAGGATTGCCAAAGTGACAGAAGTTAAGAAAATAAAATGAAAAGTAAGAGGAGCCCAAGAAAAAAAAAAAGAAAAAACAGAAGGATGAAGAGGCATTTCTCTAACATCAGCTTAAAACTAGATTTCTTTTGGGGCCAAACTAAATGTACAACTCGATATAAGATATTGGTTAATTACGTATCTATAAAGTAAAGAAATTCATAGAATCTAGAGTGGATTTGGAATTCACATAGCTTTGTGTAATTGTTTCTTTAAAACATATCAACTAAATTTGCACTGAGATAACACCAGAGAGCTTAACTAAAATTTCTTATTCTATGCACATGACGCCCTTTTGACAATGCACTATAATTTTTACATTTATTAAACTTATGGTTTCGTTTGACTAGAAAGGCCCATGGGTTTAATTACAATTTTAATTCAATAAACTCTTCTTGAATAGTTTTTACATGATTTTACTTCCACAATTCAATTATGGTGATAAGAAATACCATGTGCATCACATTTTCAAATATTCATTACAGAAGGTCAGGATTCAAATTTTAGTTATATTATAAGGATTAAATTAAAAACTTGAACAAATTACAGGGGCAATATGTATAATATTTAAAATTATATAAGCATTACTTGGTGATATACCAATAATTTATTACCCAAATCAATTTTAAAAGTAGCTTTGTTATGATGGATTTTAATGTTAAGGATCAAATTAAAAATAATAAAAAAGTGTAAGAACTAATTTGAAAAAAGAAACAAATTATAAGAACTAAGTTAAAAGACTTGGACAGATTATATGGCCCAAATGTACAATTATTTTATTTTAAGATAATTTGTATAAGTACTTATTATCGTATGATTACTTAAAGTAATATTAATATGTTGCATTCAGCTATTACGTTGCATAGCTTATTTTTTAATTGATGGATTGACTATGAACACGAGAACGAAATTTTTAAGGAATCGAGGGTACGCGTCTCATATATTACTTTGATTTTTTTTAATATATTTATATATATAGTCAAATACTTTAATATTTTTAGGCAAAATTATATAATTTAAGTCTAAATTCTAATTGAGCTAGTTCTTAAATTTTAGAGTAAATTATGTTATATTTTTTTAAATTTTAATTAGATTATAGATGAAATTTTTATTTTTTTAATGTTATATATATATTAATAGTTTGATATATATTAAATTTTTTTAAAATATATTTTTCGTTATATGAGATTATGATTTCATTAATAATAAAATTGATATCAAGTAGCAGGTCTTCATTATTGATCTTCATTGGTCGGAAATTGAAAGACGGCATACTTTTGACCATAGCTGCAGCTTGTGAAGAAGATAGCAGCAAAAGTTGTGAGTGTTTCGGAAGTTAACTCTAGTTTGTCAATTGTAATGGTCCAAATGGAAATCATTTTGCAAAATTTATATTCGGTGCCATCAAATTCATCAGTTTTAAGAAAGCCTTCATTGCCTAAATTTCTTAATCTTTCTTACAAGCCGGTTCGCATTTTCTTCTCTGGCAATCAGAAACCCAGACAAACCCTACAGTTAAGGATGGCCCAAGCTGCACAAAACCCAGGTAAGTGTGTGTTTTGCGTCTGATATGCCAGAGATTGATTACTACCCATAATCAAATAAAGGCAAGGGCTTTAGCCTAAGTACTCGAAAGGGCTTCTACTTTATTCTTTTTAATTAGCAGATGGCATTTAAGGGAAAATGATCCCGAGGAAATAGATTATTTAGTCTCCTGAGTGCTTGTTAGTTGTTGCTGGGCTCTATATACAGAATCTGATATTGATTTTGAACAAAAGGATGCAAATTGTGCTTTCGCTTCCAGGTTACCTGGATCAAACGGTTAATCCGTTAATTTATTTGTCGAGATTGATCTGGCTGTGTTATCATTATCTAGTTAGACGCTGTTGATTGATGAGGACTTTAAAAAGCTGTGAATCTGTGAAAATTTATTCTCGAAGTTATCAGATAGCTTTCAAGCTGTCACTTTATATTATTAACTAGTAAACAAGGTAACTGTTAAGCTCACTTAACTACTCCAGAACAAACTGATCGGTAGCTGAACTTCATCTAATTCCTGCTTTCTTTCCAAGCTACCCCTATTAATAAATAGTTGTCATTTCTTGCTCAAATTCAATATTTAAATATAATATTTTAAAATTTTTTAGATGTTCATGTTTGCATGATTGCTTGTAATATCCTTATCACTTCTGTACTCACTGCAAAACGTCTCTTAAACTTTCTCACTCCAGATATGATCTAAACCAAGTTAAATTTGTGGTCAAAGTCTAGAGGCCTAGACCTTAACTGTACCACACAACAAATTGACCTCATTATAACTGTCTCCTGCCCTCCTTGTTGCTATGGACAGTTCCTTAGATAGTATTGGGTTTTAGTTGAAAACCCACTGAAATAATAATGATCTCTGTTTTCCATAGCCAAAATGTGAAAAAAAAAAGGGTGCTGGGAGATCCCCAAGGATCATGTTGTCTTTAGAGATCAGTCCTTCTCTCTTTTCTTATTTTTTTTCTCTTAATAATGTCACTTGTGTACTTATGAAAGCTGGTTGTTCCATCATTTTAATAATTTCAGTGTATTTTATTTTTGATGAAAATAGCAAATGGTAAATATCAATAGTAGCATTTGGAAAATAGAATACCTAAAAATGGATCATCAACATGGGAAAATGATGCTGATGTTTTGCAATTCTTGTAGCAGTGTTTGAAATAATGAACCACATTGGTAATCTAACCAGTATTTTGAATGTTAAACATATTCCAATGAAATCAATTTATGATTGCTCAATTATTTTTTCAGCTTTTCAGCAGCAAAAAGTCATAATACCCAACAAGCAGGGCAATAAACTAGTTGGCATCCTACATGAATCTGGAACCTTGGAAGTTGTTATCTTATGCCATGGTCTAGGAGCCTCAAAGGTAACCTTTATTGATACACAAAGCCCCTGTTTCTTATTGTTGTGAAGATGTGTTACCATTAAAATTAAATGTGACACCTGATACCATACACATACATACCCTGATTTAATTATACTAATTGACTAATTAACTTGTACCATCTCCAGGAAGACAATATCATGATGAACCTTGCTTCTGCACTAGAAAATGCTGGGATAAGTTCTTTCCGCTTTGACTTTACTGGAAATGGGTAAGTTCCTAGTGTTACAGAGTGAAACCGTGAATTTTGAAGATTATGCATGTAAATTTTTACTTAAATATTAAACACATGGCTTTGCTTGTTGCTATAGATATTGGTGTAATTAGAGTGTGGAACTATACTAAAACTGATAAGTTAAACGCTCTATTGTCTTAGTTTTTCTTGTGGAAGGATATATTGTAGAATGCTTTAGCAATTCTTCTGCAATGCAGAGGCTTTAGAAGTTGATACATAGGTTAGGTGTTTAATTGAGTTGCTGGAGTGAGCTGATAATATTTGCTAGAGTACTATCTCACTTTCAAAGATGCAAATGTTTGACTATTTTATATTCTCAAATATTGATAAATGCAGCAACATGCACTAAACGTGGTGTTATTAATTACTATCCAATTATGCATCAAATTGTCTGCAGGATGGATGACAATATGATAGAACCATCTGAGCAGAAAACTTTAGTTCACGTGATACTAGTACAAAACAACCATGCAAACTTTCTTGACACCCATAAAAAAAAATTATAAGATCCTAACTCCTAACTTTAGTGAAAGAGGATCCAAGATAACATTAGCTTGAGAAAAGATGATGTCTAGAAATTGGGAATTATTAATATTTTGTTAGATATAGGAAATTAAAGAATCAAGGATAAATCATGCTGCGAACCTTGAAAAATACATTTAAAATTGTGACCCTAAAAAAAAACATATATGAAATTAGTATGGCCTGTAATATCTTACCATAGTCAAACATTTGTCTATGTTCCTTCTTTGGCTTGTACTATATGATTGTAAAGTCCATTCATACCATGTTTTATGTATCTGATCCTGGCTGTTAGTCTTCTTTCATACTATTTCATTTTGATTTAGTTGTTTCTTTCTAGGGAAAGTGAAGGCTCATTTGAATTTGGTAACTATTGGAGGGAGGTTGATGATTTACATGCAGTGATCCAACACTTCCGTGGAGCTAACCGGAGAGTTAATGTAATTATTGGGCACAGTAAAGGTTTGCTTATATTGCTCTCTTTATATGCTTATGTATTTCTACAAATAACAATCGGTGAAAAGAAACATTTTTAGGATAGGATTTAGATTATTGATTTTATCATCATTTATGTTCTAAACATAACTGATAATGAGAATTTTTTATTTTCACTGTAATTTCTTGTGAACATTGATTTAGCTGTAAGGTAGAATTCTTGATGAAGGAATGTAATGAAAAATATGTAATTCCTGACATAACTCTTGCTTTAAGGTTTTATATCTAGAGGCGATGTCAAATCCACTTATATAGTTCCTTGCAAAATCCAACGAAGGTCTAACAGATCTTCCTGATGTTTAAGATTCCCTCAAGTCCCAACACGAAAACATGAACTACGTGTGCTTCATTCACTAGAAGATATATATATATATATATATAATAGTAGCTTAATATTGTGTTACTTAATGATATAATTGTGCCTCTTTGCAAAACTCAATAAAAACTTTCAACCAGGTAAATTTTTGTCAGGTTGCATTATTAAATAAGAAGCAGATAAGTCAAGCATGTAAAAGAGAAGTCAAAGATTTGTTTCTGGTGAAATTTAGACATATCAAAAAGAAGAAAGTGAGATACTGGCATACTGAAATGGAATATTAGACTGCATATATTTTCTCTGGCCCCTTCTGGGGTTAAGAAAAAAAGAAGAAGAAAGGTTCACGCACCAGCATCTAAGAAGCACCGATACGGGTATACGTATCGGGTACGACACGACACGATACGTGGGATATGACAATTTCTAAAATTTTAGGATACGGGTACGGGAATATATATATATATATATAATTATATATATATATATTTAAGAATCTAAGACATTAAAAAATAAAATAAAGACCAGTGCCATGATACTTATGATGGAGAAGCAACATAAAGACTAAATTTAAACTAGTGCATATAAATTAACATACATATGATAGAAAAACCCTTCTTAATCATTTTCAATATAATACAAAGGAAAGATAGAGCCACGAGACAAAAGTCATACTTTGGATGTAGAATTTAGACTTTCCTTCCTAGGACAGTGGAAACTAAAACTAAGAGGTAGCTAATGATGCAAATACTAGGAGACAGAAGAGGAAGCCATGACCAAAAAGAAAATCTAATCAGATATGTTTAAGTTACCTAAATTGAAATAAGACAACACTAATTCAAACACCATCACAACAAGGATAAAGGTAGCATTGACAAGGACGACAAAGAACAAGTAGTAACAGAAGATATACAAACCAATTAAAGAACATTGCAACAGAGACTGTGAACAAAGAAAAAAAAAGTGTTCAATTATCAGACCATAGTTTCTAGTTTCTTCTCAAGTCAGTATTTTCTCATAAACCAACAGTATAAATGAAGAAAAGGCATTGACTTGCTTCTATAATGGCATCTGGAATCTGAAGTAACAAACCAATTTAACAACTTTGCAACAAAGACAGTGACCCAGAAAATGTGACCCAGAAGATGAAGTGTCCAATTAT
Source organism: Erythrophleum ivorense (assembly GCA_026724425.1). Classification (NCBI taxonomy): domain Eukaryota; kingdom Viridiplantae; phylum Streptophyta; class Magnoliopsida; order Fabales; family Fabaceae; genus Erythrophleum; species Erythrophleum ivorense. The sequence goes on from JAIUCV010000005.1 coordinate 46,262,880, forward strand.
CAAACCACAGTTGAATTTTTTTGGTTTGAAAAATGGGAGGAGGAAAAATACATAAATTCAATTACTATTCTTTTCCCTCATTTTTGTAGCAGCTCAGCTCATCCTAAAACCACAGATAATTTTAAAATATCACATTTGCTACCAGACTACATAAGATCGAAAACATGGCATAATTCCAGCTCAACTAGCATTTAAATTGACTAAACAACACAAAATAACCATAAAAATTGTCAAATTTCTGGAGAGAGAAAGCTAGAAAGTGCAATGGATGTAACGGAGGAAGACACACCACGCACCTCAGCAACTTTTGTAACGGCCACCGGAGAAGAAGACAGAGAACTGACGAAGGGAGGAGACACACCTACACTGGCCGGAGAAGACGACGGCGAAACTGACAGATGGAGGAGACGCACAGCGAGACGTAGCAGGAATACAGACGAGGGAGGACTGAAGCTCGACTCAGATTCGGATGATAAAACGAGGCACAAAACGGACACGTTTAATCACAGCGTTTCAGAGCCGTTTCGAAGCTGTTTCAGAGCCGTATCCTAGTTGTTTCGAAACGTTTCTGTACGAAAAGAAACGTTTCGGTACGTACTGAAGAAAAAGAAACGTACGGGGTACGTTTGTACCCGTACAGTACACGTATCCGTACCAGACACGTATCCAGTACGGGTACGTCTCCCATTTCGCCGTTCTGGTGCTTCAGAGACCAGCATGCATGATACACATGGTCATACACGCACAGAAGCTCACATGGACATCCTGCATATTCTTACAAATCAGGACAGGCTAAAGCAAGCAAAACATGGGCTAGTTATTCATGTGTTGTATTTATTAACTAATTGTCTTTGGCCCTACATTTTGTGGCATTGAGAACTAGGTATTGTTAATGTGGCTTCTGACCAACTAACATTCTCAAATTTCTTTTCTCTGTCTATTTATTTAGCAACTTTGTAGGTGTATTTGAACTATTACTAATTGTTGCTTATTCTGCTGCAGGAGCTAATGTGGTACTTCTTTATGCTTCAAAGTATCATGACATTAAAACAGTTTTTAGCCTCTCTGCTCGATATGATCTGATGGCAGGCCTTGAAGAACGTCTTGGCAAGGATTTTATGGAAAGAATAAGGAAGGAGGGGTTCATTGAGGTGAAGATTAATTCAGGTAATCTGTCAATTAATCAGGTATGTGTTTGAGTGCCTAAATTGGCTTGGAAGTGTTGGAATCCTGTGTTTATTGCCCATTAATCCCGGCATATTGTGTTTTTAATTGTCTTTATGGAGCAGATAGTAACGCTGATTTCTTCCTTTTTATTCCCTGTTTTATTAGTTTTTATTAGGCATTTATTTCCTTGTCTTCTGCTCTCTAGTTTCGTGGAGGGATTGGCTGATTCTTGTAGCTAACACTCCTTATACATAGTTAATCCCTTTCTGCAATAAGAAGTATGAATTCAGACTCTCAATAATCTGAAAATCTTCAGGAAGCATCCTGTAAGAAATGCTTTAAGAAATTTTTGGTCTATAATTGCTTTCTTCTCCATTCTGACCCTGCCGTTGAATGAATTTGCTAAATCCAGTGAGTTGAGAACTGTGTCTTGATTTGTTTTTCCTACGCTCTTTTTAATAGACTTTTGAGTTGGGGGTTATATAATCCTTGACATGAAGCTTCTGCTTCAACACTCTCACTTTTCCATCACTTATTCTTTCAGATAGACATCTTAACACTTGATGGAAACACTATTAATTAGGCAATTGACATAATAATTTTCTCTCTATCCTGCACTCACATGTTCATGCATTCTCCATTATTGTTTATGATCACTAAAGGAATCTACTTTTGTAGGAAGTTTTAGTGTCACTGAGGAAAGTCTGAAGGATCGTTTAAGTATAAGTATGCTTGAAGAATGCCTTAAGATTGACAAAGAATGCAGGTGAGGGGAAAACAAGTTGTCTGATAGTTCTCCTCTCCTCTCTCTCTTCCTTCACCCGTTTGCCTCTCGTTGTATTTCTTCATGGACCATGTATGTCTACACCTTGTGATAATGTTGATTATACTTTTATATCAAATATAAGTTTCTAAAAAGTATCTTTTAAGAGTTAGTGTTTGAGAGAATTTTGAAGGTTAATTAAAAATTTATTTGTAGTGAACCCCGTTAAAGGATTTTTAGGATTTAGGAAAATCTGTAGGGTAAGAAAAGATTTACCTGTAGTGCATTCAAAGTGAAAGTTATCAGTATCTTTGTGTGGTCATACTATCAGACTATTAGTATTAATAGAGTTTCAATTTTATGTACATGGCTTCATCGAGTCTTTCAACATACTTTTTTTATTTCTTCCTTTTTTTCGCTAACTTTTGCTCTTCCTATTTTTTTTTCAATTGTACTCAGTATTTGTGACTTTTCAACTTTTTCTCCCAAGAACATTGCTTTCATAATCTCTTAATAATTACCAATAGGTTTTTCGAAGTTATTTCTTAGAAGTAATGAATGAAATACTTTTTTATAAGAGAAAATAATGAAAGTGCTATGCCTTCCCTTTCTTTTTGTTCGTTCAAGGTTTTTACTTTCCACTAAAAATAATAAGCATATGAAATGACATTTATAAAAATCATTTTTATTTCTGTTTTCCATATAAATAGTTCCCTTTTGATTTCTGACTTTCATAAGTAGTAGTTGTTTATTAGTTTTATTATTTGTGGTAAATTGGAACTGAAAAATTAAAAAGCAAAACCTCTTACCTCATTTCAGTATTAAAATTTGTATTGAAAAACTACCCAAATACTATGAAAGGGAGACCCATTTGATGTAGGACAGGAACCGAGAACCCCAAAAAAAAAACGCAAAACAATAATTAAAAATTAAAAAAAAATATTTTCACTCAAATATCATAATAATCGGGGTTAGTTTTCCTACATGAGTACAGGCCTATCCGTAGGCCACCCTAGACAAGATAAGGAATCCTAATGAAATTCAAGTATGAATACTAGAATCTAATTGTATTAAGACCAAACTCATCTAATAGATATATACTTTGTAACAAGCTGCACTGTTTATAAGGTAGGCTAATTTAGACTGTTTTTCAAATTTAAAATGGGAGGCACAGGTCCCCATGCTACTGGCACGAGGGCCCCACCCTAGTTAATTGATAATCCCTAATCAATGATAAATAAACGTTAAAATTATTGCTAATTCCTAATTACAATCACATCTCAAATTGATATAATTAACATTAAATTATTCTTTTCATGCTGCATTGCCATATCTGTTTGTGAATTTTTGCTTGACTCAAATTTTAGGGGCATGCGAAGTTGTGTGTGCATATATGTGTCGAGTACTTGTTCTGAATAGAGGAGATATTCTGGAGGGAGATGCTATAAAAAGGAGTTCGTGAGAAATGTGGTAATAAAAAGAAGAAAACTTAGTTGTAGTTCTTAGATGTTTGTTATCAAGATTTTCAATAAAAATGACATGCGGAAGAATTTTTTTAGAAAGTCAATAATGTCAATTGTAAAAAATTTCTCTGCTATATTTTCATTGGAAAGCTATGGTATCATTACAATGTTGTTGTACAATGTTTAACTAACATTATGTATGACAGGGTCTTCATAGTCCATGGTTCCGCTGACAAAGCTATCCCTGTTGGAGATGCATTTGAGTTTGCCAAGATCCTACCTAACCACAAGTTACATATCATAGAAGGAGCTGATCATACATATACTAACCATCAAGCTGAATTAACCTCAGTCGTTATGAACTTTATAAAGGAAACCTTGCATCAGGGCAAGGGTACTTAGGTAGCTGTCCTGGTCAATTTATGAAGTTTTGGTTTCATCTTCTTTCTAATAGTATAACGGGGATAGTACATCTTGCTGTTTTGAGCCGTTTGATTGTGCTGCTGATGACAAATTTAATCTGCAGGTCCCTGGTGGAAACAGCCTATGATGCAGTGATTACAGGGTGGCCTATTTTAGAGAGATCTGTCCTTGTGCTTATTAAATGAGTCTTCCTTCGTTGTGTTGAAGGAGAGAAAACAATGAGCGATATCTGCCCAGTTATTTGCCTCTATTGTACCGAGTCATTGTTTAATGTTAATAACGATCCTAGCACTATTACTATGCGATCCAAACAATTCTCTTATGGTAAGGTTATTACTTCCTTGTTGCATCTTTCTGAGCTTTGAAAGAATGAGAAACCGTTGTTGTGATGATTTGCAGATCGGCTGAATTACGTAAGGTTTTAATCTGTTGTATGAATTTGCTAAGAAATATGAAGTCCCATCCATTGCTCTTGAATCCTGTGACGTGATTGACCTCTTTGTACGCTGTCTCTACTGCATTGTTTTTGGATGATTTACAATTTCTTCATTTATGGACTATATGAAGGTTTGTACTTTGAGAATAACGACAGAGTAAGCTAACTGTGATACTGCTTTAGCCTGCTGGCCTCATGAGCAATGACCTAGGCGAGATTCGCAACCCTCTTATACTATCAATGGAATCCCAGATTCCTCTCTTGTCTGTGAAATTAGTCAAGAAATGCTTATATAGTGAATTTTTGGAGTATTATGATGGGAAATATTTCTTCTATCATCCAGAGAGAGAGTGCATGCAGGTTGTAGTCACTGAGGAAAACTTAACTGGCTTTTTCTTATATATTTAAGAAAATGAAGACATCTACACTCGAGAATTTTTAGCTATAGTTTGTCCATTGATAAGCAGTTTAGAGTTTAAACTTTATAAAATCCCGTTTGGATTTTCTGTTAAGTATGTTTTTTTTTTTGGCAATACTTTACACTGAACAGTAGTGTTTGGATGGACTTCTCAACCAAGGAGCACTGAAAAGGAAAAGCCATAATTAGGCCTTTCTTTTTTGTGGTTCCAATAAAAAATATATAAGGCTTTCGAAGGAAGACAAATTTTGGAACTCCATTAAAAAGAATCTGCTAAAGTCCATTTTGTGAGAAGCTTCTATTTCCTCTCCACACTGTAGGCAAAACCGTCCAACCACCTTGGACGTCGTAGATACTAAGATTGGTGCATTGAGTGATTGAAACTCTAGCTGCTTCTTTTGTCCGTTCTGTTTCTTGTTTGCTCTCTTTTTTTTTTCCCCAGTGATCGCCGTTAGAACAGACGCAAGTGCTCTTCCATAACTGCAGGTCCCATTACTCTTCATACAAACTATATTCTCTCTTTTGATATTGTGCTTCCTGTCTTTTAACTATTACTATTATAAAAATAATATATGTTAAAGTTCTTTTATGAGAGGGGAAAGAAACCCAAAGTTTCCTAGAAATTCAGTATATAATATTATGAAATTGAATTTCAAAGTCTTACCATATTTTTATCAGGTTTATAACTTAAGAACACATCAGTCTTTGTGCAATGCTAATTTTGAAGGGTTCAGCTTCTCTCAGGTTAAAGTCCTCTCCTGTTCGTCCTGTCTCGAAGAACAAAGCCTCTTTGCACTTTCTTTTTTATTTAAAAAGCAAAACAGAAAAAAAGAAAATAAATTGGTTGGGAAGACTGCACAACTAGATAGAGAGAGAGGACAAGAGAGAAGCCATCCGCAATTTTGAATTTCTAGTAGATCTTATTGGTTGACGTAAACGCATCGACTACAAGTTCAAAACAACTTATATAATTGTTTGCATCTGGTTATGGCGTCTAATATTGTCTGCTCTACTTCTCGATTGACAATTTCAAAAACAGTGCCAATCAAGGTTTGCGCAGGGGGATGTGGTGTTGGTGAAGCACAGTTGTAATAGAAGCTGTATGGCCAACTCCATACATAGTAGTATTGGCCTTAAATCTGATGCCGTGAAATCTTGTTTTCGTTGGCCACAACTTGATCTTTGAGAATAGCAGACCGAGAAATAATAAAGTCACCATCATCTCTATCTCATTTACTTCTTGCTTCTTTATAATTGCATGTCCTTCTCCGCCATCAACATCTCCCCTGAAAATGTCAATGACTCTCTGACCTTAATTTGATATATCTATTTATTTTGGAACAACGTATGCTTGATTAGACTGGATAAGAAATTTCCTAACATATGACGTATTCTGAAATATTGATATTCAAATTTTCAAGTGACAGATTTGAAATTGAAGACTATGTTATGCTCATGAAGGATATTCGACGTCAACTTACTCTATGTTATGCTCATGAAGGATATTCGACGTCAACTTACTAATGTAATTTGAGTTCCTCTCGCATTTAGTAGATATTTCTGTTTTACTGTGTATCCATTGACTGGGTTTATGGCTCATATCTTTTCTTATATTTTCTAGTTTCAAGCCAAACTTGTCATCCTGCACTGACTTACTCTCAGACTTGTTATTAACTTAATGAGCCAAACAATTCTATTAGAAATAAGCCTCTGTAAGTGATGAACCAAATATGTTGGTGTTGTAATTTGATTTTTTTTTTTTTTTGGGTTTGTTCAAAGAGTTTAGCTTGTTGTATTTTGTTTGGATGGCTGAGCTCCCAATCTATTACTTTTGCAAATTGTAAATTTGAGATTTGTTTAAGGTCTGTCAAAATTTTTAAAAGCTTCTTGTGCTAGTTATTTTCAATGCATCTGGTTTAAGACTCACTCGATCAAGGTTGTACCTTGTCCTCTTGTCTGTCAAATCCCTAGTTTTTGTTAGTGACAGCAAAAACTAAATTCTTTTGAACAATTGCTCTCTATCAAAATAAATTTATAAATTTTTACATGGATACGATGCTTTAAATTTTTTGTTAACTAATAATCTAGGGTATTTTTTCTTCGAATACATAAATTTACCAGTTAAGCCCCATAATTTTTTTGAAATTAAAGTATTATTTATAAAAATTACTATATTTGATGTATAAGAAACTTCATGATAATTGTTGTGTTTGTATATTTTTATAATCTTATAATATATTTTGATAAGACGTTATTTACTTTATGTTTATTTTCATCACACACACGCATGCACACACACATTATTTTTCTAAGTTTTCTTAGCCTTTCCTTTGTAAGTCAGTTCCACTCCGCAATATATATGTTGTATCATTCATGACGTATTTTCATTAAATAAGAAGAAAATTTAAATACAGTTTCTTATATCTTTATTATTAAGTTCACTAATCAAAATATGAAAAATGAATAATTTTTTAATTAAATTATATATTTGTTAAGTTTTAATTGAAAAACATAAAATTATTATATTTTAATTAAAATTTTGATTAAAAAAATGAAAACTGTATCTAAGTATAATTCTATTAAAAATGCATTTTCTGAAAAATATGCATACCTTTTATGCAAAATATTTCTTTATTATAATATTTAAAAAAACTAATAATTTACTATAGAAAGGCATAAGGCAATGCTGGTAAGATTGCACTGCTCTGTTATTGGGAGAAGATTTGCGTGCTAGCCCACTAAAACGCAAATTGACTCCTTTCGTAGGCCAGCATAACCCTTTAAAACAAATTTACCAGACTCTTAGACTTTTTATTCATTACACTGGGTGATCTATAATAAGAAGGATCAAATTGCAGGTGCGAGATCAAGATCATTTCAATTTAAAAATTGAAATTAATGCCATATGAATTGGCTATTAGTGATCATGACTCTATCAATAAGGTTTGATCCAAAAGAATATGAGCATTCAACTTCCATAAAATTAGGTAATTTTCCATTTAGTGGATTAGGAGAAAGGGAAGAAATAGAGAAAGAGGAAAAAGATCAAGGTAATCATAGAAAGATACATATGGGCCTTTTTTAATTCTAGTAATTGTGGAAAAGAAGAAAAGAAAGTTAGGGTTAGGAAAAATCTTTGTTATGATTAGATGCTATCTCAGATGGATACATGTGCTTATTCTTTTCTAATCAATATTGTCAACATTAGTATAATTCAGTGTGTGAATGTTGGGATCTTGTCTTGGATTTTCCACAACAAGAAGACATCAATCCTTAAAGCTTTTCTACTCTGTTGGCATAAAAAAAGTCAAAAAAATGAGGGAAGGTGCTAGCTTTCTCTGTCTCCTGTTTGCCTGCAAGCTGGAATTAAGTGTTACAAAACTTGCTTTATGAAAAATTCTTATATAAATTAGGCATTAATCTAAAGATAAATAGATCAAATTAATTATAAGACGTGAAAATATGTAAATATTTTCAGTGGGATCCACCTAATTAAATAAGCTGCTTTTGGTCCCTGTTTAGGCCGCAAAGCGCATTACTTTAGTTACTTAATCAACAAATTTTATTTAATAATAATAAAAAGTGAGAAAAGTTTCACTTTATGGGGGCAAAAGCCGATGGAAATGGATCATACTAACTTTATTACCGAATCTTATTAACAATGATAACCAATAAAATAAAATAAAATAAAAGCAATTAACATACACACCAGACCCTCTGATCATCTTATAGCAAAAGAATGACAGCTAAATAAGTTTACTTTTGATGAGTAAAAGAGCTCGTCGCTTTAAGTTGTGACAACAAAGGCCCTCGTGGGTCTATATATGGTTGGAACCCTAAAAGTTTACTCCTATTCCAACACATTCTTTTTCTTTCTTTCTTTTTTTATAAGGAGGGGGGTGTCTAAAGTAATTCCAACACACTTAAGATATGTGACTTTGACAAAAGAAATGCTTAGTTGGTTCATATAATTGGAGAAGCTAATTCTTTAATTTCTTATAAACTTTACCCTATGTGTACAATGCCAAATGAAATTTGAAATTTGAAACTTCAAAATAAAATACTCATATATCATTTAACTGTTATACATTAATTAGAGTTTACTATGAACCAGATTCTTGATTTATATTTTGTCAATGACAGAAGAATTTGAATCTCAAAACTTAGAAAATTTTCATATAATAAAGTGATTAGATGAAAAGTTCGACTTCTTGGAAAAAAAATCATAGAATTTTCTTATCATCAAATGCATCTCTCAAAATACTTATTTTAATTTTTTTAATTTATAATTTAACTAGTGAGCTAAAGTAAAAATTTTGAAGTGCATCTAATCGTAAGAAAATTGACCTTTTCAAAAGTAAAAAACCTCTATAATTTTCCTTAAAATAAAGTTTGAAATCTGACCCACCATACTATCACTAACTTCTCTCCAATGGTTGCACTCTCTATTGATTTGAGGGGCTACAAACTCCCTTCTTTCTTTCCTCTAATAAAGCATTTGTTATCTACATAAATAAGGAAGAAAGATCTTTGCTTTAAATTAAAGGATTATATTATTTGAAGCCATTTGGCGTTATCATATCTATCTAGCAACCTACGGTGATTGATTTATGGAATACAGCTAGGACGATCTCAAGGTGTAAACACAATTATATTCGTTATTAACCTAGGATATCAATTATTGCTAGGTTGTCATTAGAAAAAGGAAGGAAGAAAAAAAATTAAAAATAAATCAAATTAAGACACAGCATCATTAATGGACGAAAAACACTCATTGCCAATTAAGCATGCATGGAGGATTAATTAGAGGAGTGATTAATCTTATGTTTCTCAAAATATTATATTTTTTAGTTATAGTGCAATTAATTATTAAATATATCATTAAACATAAAATAATATATTTTTTTGTTTTAATAGATTTATTATTATAATCATACTCATTAAGTATATAAAAATTATATTAATTTTTTAAGAACTATAAATTATTAGATAAATTAATATTGAAATAACTATTTAAAAAAATTATTTTATATTTTTAATTAATTACATAGTCATAACTAAAAAATATAATATTTTCAAAAACATTACATCATCACTCTGTTTAGAGAGCAGCATATGACGGATAAAATAAAAGTTTTATTGGGATTCATTTGTACTTGTGCTGTAATGCACTGTAAACATCTTAATATATCGTTTTCTCTTCATATGCTTCGAAAACTACCGATCAATATGAGGAGACAAAGTGAGAAACACACATAAGAGAGAGAGAGAGAGAGACAGCTGTTTAGTCCTTTTTCTCGTACCAATTTTGTCAACTTATCGTAGTTATACATGTGAATTACATGCCAAAAGTCATGCGGTTTCAAAAGAAAATTTAGCTGTAATTTTATAATTATTTTTATTATATTTTAAATAAAATTATATGATATTTAAAAAAATGGAGAAGTTAATGATATAATACTAAAGTTATACTATATGTGAAAAAAATCTACAAGTTATATTTTTTTTCCGGACTTTGAACCCCAACCCCTCTCCATGTCTAAAATTATCATGAGTTACAGAACTACAAAAGACAGAAACTATCATCTAATTAAGTTTGGGGTCACATACGCCTGCGACCAGCTAGCTAATTAATTAAAAGTGAGGTAGTACCACCTATATACCACTTTTTCTTCGGAAAACTAATAAAAAAAGATTTCTAGCTAATCAATATTGTTGAAGATTCTCTGTCCAGGTGATAGAATCATTCTTGGATCAAACTGATATTTTCTTTCTTGGAAACTCCTCCATTTGGTGCCAAAATGGCTTGCCCACTCTTCCTGTGTGCTGTAGTGGGGAAGATACTGCTTCACCTTAATTCCAGCTTCATCACAGAACCGTAAAATATCCCTATTTTGAACATCAAATGCCTTCCAATCATCAAACCCACCTGAGTGCAAAAATCCCACTGTGTAGAACACATCCTCATCTGGGATAGATGCAGACATTTTATGGTTCCACCTGTGATCAATGAAATTTCCCTTTAGTTTTTTTTTTAAATAAATTATCTTAGGCTCCTTCTTTTGTTTATATGAATTTTTGTTTCTGAAAAAGGAAAATTCTTATCTTTAATTTGTTTTGTTAGAAAAGATATTATTTTTGAATAATCTTTAAGTTTTTCTTCAATTTTCGAAGAAAATTTTTTTTTTTGTAAAAAAAAGAGAAAAAACATTTAAAAAAAAATATTTTCTCACAAAACAAACTGAGTCTTAGAAAAACAAAAATTGACTGTGATCTGGACTTACTTGCTTCGGTTCATGGGATAAATTAAGACAGGTCCTTTGGTGATGTTTTGTTTGAGGATAATGCCCTTAAAAACACCAGAATCAAAATCTTTGATTCGAGATTTTGGTATAAACATATTTAGCCATGGATGAGGAACATCCCATAGTCCTTGTGATTGAAGCTTTAGCTCTCCACTTCGAACTCTATTCAAGAACTGAACAAATGAGACATTTTTCTCGTAATAAAATCCGGGAACATAGCTTAGTCCTTGGAGCAAATCTTGTAGTTCCTACACATTCAAAGAAAGATAAATTTAAAAAAAAAAAGTTATTGTCATTAATTATTACAATTTTTGTTACCATCTCTCTTAGATGCTGGGTAGAAGTTTGAATATAGTGTATGTGAGAACTAAAAACTAAAATAGGAATTCGGTAGAGGCAGGACCTTGTCCACATTATCTTCAGAATGTTCATCATAGTATTTGGCGACTTCGAGGCAGTATAGGATGCTGTGTTGAACCAGTAGGGAAATTATTTTGGGATGGTCTGATAATGGAAAGAAAGAAGATCTCCAATTATTGATGGGTCCTTTCTGCATCAGAAGCATCCCTTCCAAATAATCTAATGCATAATCATTATTTTTCTTCTTTTCTCCATTGATTGAGATTAATCGCTCTTGGTCTTTTGTAAAAGCAGAGAAATCATTATAGATCACTCTGACCCACTTAACCTGCGAAACACAAATTCACCTATCGATATCCCTTGTACTAATGTACTAATTTAATGCAATAATGCATGCATTCTATAGACATTGTTTATGCAATGATTCCCCACAGGTATTAAAAAACAAGAAAGTTAAGTTTGACACATGTGTATATACATATATATATATAATATCATTTCAGCTAGAGTACAATTCATGTTTTCAAATTAATATAATCAAAATTTTCTTTTAAAAAATAATTTCAATTCAGTGGTTCAAACTCGTAATTTCGTATATACGTGTAACATGTACAGACATGCACCAACGTAGTATGAACTGTGTGAATAAGATACATGGGTGCCAATGAAATCAAGAAACTGTGATCTTTGGGAAAAGGACATATTGCAGAGTTCCAATAAATATGATAGTTGAAAAATGTGACGAACAGAGTTTTGACGTTATATATGAGCGTAATGAATAGTTGGAAGAATAAGCTAGCTAGGAGACAAAGCGGTAGTCAATTTTCTGCACATATATAACGCACCCGTTTTGGAGCTGGCTGAAGTGCAATTCTTGCCCTTGCTATGATCCCAAATTGTCCCAAACCTCCAAGGACCCCATGAAAAAGTTCTGAGTTCTTCTCTGAAGAGCAGGTTAAGAAATCTCCCTTTCCTGAATCAATTACAGCACACAAAATCCTTTAATAATTATATATTGTTGGTTGCATGCATGTATATCTCATACAAACAGTAACATTTGTAGCCGTTAAGTATTTTCAGTTTTCTTCTATTAAAAAGTTGACCAAATGCGACTTGGACTAAATAGTCTACTTAATCAATTATATTACGGAATAATTTAATTAGTTAATAAAGAACCGATGGCTATGACCGTGGAAACTGGCGCTTATTAGAATTGTTCAAACAGGGGGACCCAGTTGAAACACTTGCAATATTCACCAAATTTCCAGACAAACAAATATTTTGAAGGAACAACGGATCAAACTCGCGAAAAGTCTAACAGAATGTGTGAACCCGAGAAGAAAATGAGCGGACAAAAAAAAAATTTAGTTTAAAAAATATATCTTTTAATACTTTAGTCCTCTCAAACTAATTTAACTTTTATGTCAATTAGTCCATTCAAATTTAATAGTCCTTCAAAGTAGAATAAATGTATAATTTGGTGAGGGACTAAGGAGTAATAAATTTTGAGAAAACAATAGGTTAGTTTGTTCTTTTCTAAAGAGTAATTCATACCAGTGATGACATCCATTTCATGAACATTGCTGATCTGAGGTCCGTAACGGAAGGTCTGGCCGCTGATGCCGGCGTTTGAGAGGGTGCCTCCGACCGTCAAGTACAGATAATCCGTCCATGAAGCCGGTGCAAGTCCGTGTGAAAGCGTGGCTTGTAGCACATCAATCCAGAGCTGTTCGCCTCCGACGTCGGCATAGTAACCGAGGGAAGGGTCGTGAAAGACAGAACTAATTCCGAGGCCGGGTCTTTGGTGTCTGAGGGTGGCCATGTCGACTACGACGCCGTTTGGAGCCATGGCTTGACCGCGAGTGGAGTGGCCGTGCCCTCTGACGGCTATGTTGAAAGGAACAGAGCTATTGTAGGAGGTTCGTATCAAGCTGATAATGTCGTATATGGAAGATGGGTGAAACACAGCTAGAGGAGACTCCTGAACGAGGTTGCCGTAGTCGCTGGAAGCTAATCTGATGGTTTCGGGGTCATCACGGAGTTTGTAGGATATATTTGGCGGTACCAGACTTGGCCCTGTAAGCTCGGTTTTGCCTACAGTGGATATTAAACGGGTTATGGTTATTATTGTTATTACGAAATATGTAGGAAAGGGGAAATTCTCAGCCATTTTGGAAGCAGGTAGATATAGAGAGAGAAAGCTGGACTATGAAGAAGAAGAACAAGCTTAAGCTTGTAATGGTGGTGAGATATGGCAGTGAAGGGAAGGGAGGGGAAAGGGGATTATATATAATTTGCATGAGGAGGAAGAGGGCGGAATTCTTCGGTAAAGGAAACGACGTCGTAGGTGCTGCTATAAGAGAGAGAGAGAGAGAGATGGCTAAAATTGAAAGTTCAAAGATACGATGGAACAAGACCAAAGATTATTTTCCTCCTCCCTTCCAAAACGTCATGAAGCTATTCATGAGAAACTAATTAAAAAATATATTAATAATAGCATATGGGGGACGTGTTTTTCGTGAATCTGTATGCATCATGACGAAGATTCCCAGCAATTTAACCCACAGATTTCTTCCATTGTTGTGGGCCTTAATTTGCACAGAGAGATGTCCCGATAGAGAGGAACGAACGGAGACCATTGGATCCTGATCTGGTGGTCAACGTTGGTCAACTTTCGTCAATTGTTAAACTGGTCCCTGTTCATTTTAATATTATCAAATGGATACTTGCTATTTTAGGATGAAGGGGAGTCAAAATTAGGTAATTATCAGAAAGATCTATTAAGATTTTCTTTTTGGGATCAGAAGACTTCTCATTGCTCAAGCTATTGTATTCACCTTTTATGGTTCATGGAAGGGTAATGACAATGGGAACTGAGGTAGACATCGAATCAGATTTTCTTCTGGCCAGATTTTGTTTGTGAGCATCCATGGCAACATGTAATCAATGAAAAGTCAAGCTTGGAAATGCAACAATAATTGTACCCACCACTATTTTGTCTCACTATCACTTAATTAAAAATATTTCTTAATCTTATCACATTAATTTTTTTTCTTTTAAGAAAACTCTTCTTCCAACTATAAGATGTTATAAGAAATTCAAAATAAAAAGAGTACAGATCCCATGCGATTATTAGATAATTGATATTCATGGGAGAGGTTCATTATCATTAGTTGGCTCCTCATTAAACAACACCCAACTGCACAATTCTTATTTGCCAATTTTACCTCTGATGAGCCTAGCTAACAAGGCTACTACAACAAGGTATTTATGTCTAAGTAAATAACACAAACACCTTGCCTACATTTTATTAAAAGAAAGGGAAAAAAACAAAGGCATGCCATGCACACGCAAGAGAGAATCCAGCGGCAACTGATCGATAACATTATAATTTTGAGGCTGGGGGTAATTAGCTTTTGGGAGGTGTCTAAAAATCTAGGGAGAATTACAAACAATGACTTAGAATTGAAAAAAATTATTTTGCAAAATTTATTATTATTATTTTAAGATAGATTACCACTGATTTTAACTAAAATTAATGGTATCTAGTCGTAACAAATCCTATAGAATAATTTTTTTAAACTCTGGATCCTTATTTGTAATTCTTCCAAAAATTGACTTGGTGATTAAATAATAATCAACATTATATATATATATATATATATATAGCTGCAGGGCAACAAAATATGTAAAAAAAGTGTGAAAAATAATGTCAAATTCTAACTAAAATCTATCTGTACCAAATTGTTGTTTTATGGGAGTGGCTAAAATTAATTAAACAAATAAGCCAAAGACAAGTATGTGATCTTCTCAGGTCTTAAACAAAGATTTTGATTGGAAGCGAGGAAATTAAACTAAGAACAAAAGGCTTTCATTCAAAGAACAATCTTTGACCTAGAGATCTCGCAGGTAGGAGGAGCTATCCGATAGCCAGACCCTCCACCATGCATGGCTCATTGGAACCATATTCTACCAGTGCTTCCCAATTAAGATTTGTAATCTTTGACAAAAACATGTGCCCCATGCATGAGTAATAAATAACAAAAATGACTTAACAAGGCTAAAGGACTTCATTATCAGCCAAGACACGTATGGTCCATCTAACTCATATTTGGAGATAAATGAATGTATGTGCCATTTATAATTTTGATGAGCGTACATGTTGAAACAGTGACAGTTAGGTCTTCTACCTAACGGAACAAATATTTTTAGGAAAAAAAAATATGAGGAAAAGGTTCGGTCTTGGGATATTTTGTTCAAAACATAACATGCCATAGAAATTTAAAAATTTAATGTAGGACCATAATTAGAATCTCGTTGGAAATGTTTGGTGAAATCCACATTCAACTTGAGAATAGAAGAGAGATGTAATATGTTGCCACCATTAACGACTCATATTGTAACTTTGACACTTTCTAGAATTATTATGAGCAATACATATATACATACAATGAATTTACACTCTTTGCAGTAGTCCAATATTTCCGATCAATCTCTATAATGGCTATAGTAAAGCCATAATCATAATCTTCATCATTATGCAAAGGTATGTGTTCACAAGATAGCAATCGGATGAATCTGGACCTAGATTTGCTTGTTATTTTCTCGGGTTAAGTATTTTCTTTCTTTTCAAATTTGACAAAACATCAATGATATATATATTTTTTAATATTACTAATCAAGCTGCCAATGTCATACACAAGATTTTTCTTTTAGTTTCACAATTACTTATATCAATCTTATGACATTTATGTTTAACACTAATATATATAAAAAATATTAAGTGAGTCAAATGAATGACTGCAAAACTCTTATACGAGTTTCTTTTTTCGGAGCTAGATGGCAGCACTACATAAAAGCTTATTGAGGATGCTGAATTCAACGTGTGTGCCTATGTGTGTGTGTGTGTGTGTGAGAGAGAGAGAGAGAGAGAGAGAAAGAAGGGCTTTTTGTGTGTAAATGTGTGTGAGAGAGAGAGGGGGGGAGAGAGAGACAGAGAGAGATCTCGTGGAGGCACTGTTAGTAAGATATTGGAGATCTTTATGGGGACCAAGCCAGGCCACAAAAGCCACGAGATCACGTGGCTTTTAAAGAAACAGCAACAACAATATACCCTTTCCAACTCTACAGTGCTAACACAGAGCCAAATCCCATGTCACTTTGATTGCTGTACATGGCGCATAGTGCAATAATATAGATCGCCGTACGTGCATGGATTGGAGTTTGAGGAAGCATGTGACCATGAGAGAGAGAGCAGAGAGAATAAGACATCACTCATCTCTTTCATTTTTGCCAATTCTGTTGTTTGATATGCACATTTCAATTTTAATTTTGAAAGTTGTAAAAATGGCAAAACCATGATTAAAGTGTCATCTTGTACCACAAAATCCAGACCTAGCAAGTAGATTGACTGATTCTTTTCGTATCTCCTTTATAATACTTTTGCTTGGCATTTTGTAAGAGTCGTGTGAGTCCAAGCTTTTAATTTCTTTGTTGCTTAAACAAAAACCAGCATTAATGCAAGAAAAAGGCCAAAAACAGGGGAGGAGGGAAAAGCAGTGCAATTTAGTTTATTTATAATGTGTCGTGGAAAAGATATTAATTATGTTAAATACTTTGAATTTTCAAATTTCAACCCAAAAAAACATGGAAATCCCACAAAATAGATAAATTGTGTTGGTAATTCAATAGTTCCTATATAATCAGATCTGGTGAAAAAAAATAACAGATATCGTTTTAATTTGATTCCTCCAAGTTTAAATGTCTCATTGCAATTTAAAATATATCTTGTCTATAATATTATCTTCAAGTTCAGTCCCATTTGGAGATAATTAATAGAAATGAATAATATGGCCTAAGGTGAAATTAATCATTTAATTACTGTCCAATTGTTGCTGAAATATGTCATAATTATAGAGCACTAAAACAGTAAGTTGTGGCTACTTTGAATAAAACGTTGTTCATTTATGAAATATTTAAGTGACAATTGAACTTTTAATGGTAACATAAGCTTCTAACAAGATAACACGATGACAATTTTGAAGATAAAATGCATTTTGAATAACGAAAATATTAATTCCCGCAAAAATATATCTAAAACCTTTTAGTAACATTAATGAATGAGACATGTTCGAAACCTATTATGAACATTCTAGCTTTAAAGATTAGGAATATAATTCTTTGTGATAAATTAAAGGAAAATTTTAAAATGCCTCATTTGTATGATCGGAGTACTTAATTACTAAACAACAAAATTCACCAAAAGGTCAGACATGTTTTGAGGTAATTAAACTCTAAGCTTAGGCACAATTATGTGCAAACAATCTATGATTGTGTTATTGTCGAGAAATGATCAGACATCATCAACATCCTTCATATTAGCACTGGGGGTAATGTATAGATAACAGCTAAGTCTCACGTGGACTTGGATTTAACATACACTACAAGTCAAGTGATTTGGTGAGAGGTCGGTTCCCACTTGCCTAACATTGGGCAAGAAGGAGCAGCTGCATGCACAATTCTTTACATCCGTTTGACAAAGCGAGCCCCTATATATGAATTGGCCCACTCACACTGCAGTTTTAGAGATTGAACTTGGATTATATTACAGAAAGGTGTTGAGGAAAGGGAGAAGAAGAAAAAGAAAAGAAAGAGAGAGAGAGACAGATTCTTCAAAGAAAACAGATCCACTTTTCTTCTAGCAATGCCCATTAATTAACACTCTAATTTTGAGAATGCTGATTAAAATATGGTCCAACAGATTTCCTGGCCTCTAGTAGGAAAATAAAGGAAAAGTTAGATTTTACCCCCTAAACTGATGTGATTACAAAATCGGTATATAAACTTTAAAATATAAGAGAATCCCTTTATAAACTTTGCCTGATCGATATAGTCCGTGAAGATTTGAATCCAAAAAGTAACCTGCTGTAGTTAATATTAGTTGAGTTTTAACATTTTTATTTTAGTTCAAACTTTAGAGAGGTTTGCATTATGATAATTTAAAGTTTTGTACCAATTTGGTGGTTAAATTTTAATTTAGAGGAAAAAAATATATTTTTTTCTAAAATAAATGCTTTTAAAAGCTTTGTTATTAAAAAAATTTAATTTGAAAACTTTAAATTTTTTATATAAAGGTCTACATGTATTATAATTTTTAACATGCTCCCTTAAACAAAAGTTATTTAGATTTAAAGTGTGAATAAAATGTAAACAAAATAGTAAGAATTAAAATTTTAGCCAATTCATTATAAAAACTCTAATAATGTCAATTACTAATTCGAATAAAATTGTAAACTTCTATATGAAAGTTCATCAATAATAATTTTATTAATAATATATACCAGCAGGAATTTGGAAGCTCTTGAGATTGCCCCTCGTGCACAATCAAAAGGGGTACATTTTTTTCTTTTTCACAAATTCATGTATAAGCTAGCTGATGATCTATTCAATGTAATCATTAGCCCTCAATTCAATTGTCTAATCTTTTTAAACACTATGATTGTTACGGGCAAGTTGGATGTCACTTTAAGCAAGCATCGACATTACCCTGACAATGTGCTCCCAACTTACTTTTATATGTAATGGGACAACATGATCTTACACTTGTAGGAAATTAATTAAGTGAAGCCATTATGTATTATGGCCAAAGGAAGAACAATCCATTGCATAATGAGGTGCCCTAACTAGGGGGCCAAAAGCAATGGTGAAATGTGGAGCTACCATTAATAAATCATTTGATCAACAAAATAGATCACCCATGAGCATATAAATTGAGTCTTATTTTTCAAACGAGTTAACATAGTCGATGAGAAGAAATAATAACTTTTCAATAAAACTTAATTAGATTCTATTCTTGTAAAATATATTGTTGGATTAAAATTGTAAATGCATTAAGTTAATTCAGAAGAGTAATGAAAAAGAATAATCAGGATAACAGAAAAAAGTGGGTCTCACTCCACCCCACGAGAAGTGTTTTGATTGCTAGCAGTTGGGAAAGTACTTACATGGGTACTATGATGTTCTCCTGGACGCTCTTCTTCTATCTATTAATTTCCCTCACGTACATATGGGGCTAAATGCTTCTTCGGTTTAAGTTGTCTAGGAAACTTTATTGGTGACTGAAGCGACCAGATCATAATCTACAAGCGTGTAATTTGTAATTGAACTTTTGTTCTTTAGTACCTTTTGATATGTTTTCGTTTTAGCCTAGGTGCACACGCTGTCCTTCAGTGAATCTTGCTCAGTCAAAAAAATAAAAGAAAAAAAGTTGCTCCATTTGGAAGTTAATGACAGAAACGGATAGTTTGTAATAGAAAACATCCATTTCATCTGGACAAAGTCCAAAATCCGCACCATAAAAGGTACAAAATTCAATCGGAATCAATTATCAATGTAAATACAAAGAAGGTTTATTATCTTTCAAAAAGCTGTAGTACTTTGATATCTTTGGCTCCCAAGACCATATCTTTCCAAAGATTCTGCATTTGTTGAACTGTCAATTTTGAAGGTAAAACCCATTGGCTAAGAGTCGGTGTTCTCACTTCCCAACCTCCTACATTTCTTTCTTTCTTTTTTACTTTTTTTCCTTTCTCTTCATTTTTTCCAATTCTCCTTTTAACGACAAGAGGTGACAGAGAGTTGGAACTTCCTCGTAATGTCGAGAACGGATCTTTTACGATATGAATCAAATCTGATAAATACATGTTGATTATAGGATAAGAAACTATTCTGGGTGTGAAAAAATTTGATCAAAAGGAAAAACATATCAAAGATTAATTAAAAAAGAGTAAAAGATTATGGGAAATTTGGTCCCTAGCTGCTTCTGTATATGATGATATTTGTTCAATAATAAAATCAAAATGCGTCACAAAATGTTTTCGGAGTTTAGTTCTTGCATGTGATCTTTTTTAGCAGTCATTCACAAGTAGTATGTAGTGCACCACATTAATTTAGAACTAAAACAACTTGTCTCCTCAAAATTTTTTACCACAAAAAAAAAAAATCCATGTATAATGTAATCAGTGAAAGAAAAGAGATGATATTATAACTACAAGCTGCAAAGATACAAATTTTAATTAGCAGAGACTGTTATGAATTGAAGAAATGAGCAAAAGAAGGAAGAATGGGATTATGGGAGATCATATTAGTTCCTTTAACTTAGAGCAAACCATTTCTCAGAATAGAAAAACGAGAAAAGGAAAAAGAAATGCTTCACATATACAAAGTACAATCCCTATGAAACTGTCAGACCCTGAGACGCATGTATCCTTTCATGGAAGGTGCAAGTCAGATCACACGCCTGAATATCTCAAGGAAAGTTTCTGGTATTATAAAGTGACCATTATGGCCGAACTGATACACTATTCTTAAATGAGCTGTGCCTTATTGTTGGTGAAATGTGCTAATATATATACACGCATACCAAACTCCATACGACAGTGCAGTACTCGGTTCATAACGGTATACAGGCAAACAATGCTTTCATGTTTATGTGTATCCTGTTGGAGATTGGTCAGCCAAATTAATAAGGGTTTTTCCTTTTGGTTGAATATTAGCATAATGTCAGGAATTCCTCACACAAAAACCTTATTTTAGTACTGTGGAGAGATGGGGTGGTTATTAATTTAATATTTTACAACTTCTTTTTGTATCTTTAGAATTTGATGGCATAATTTATGTTAATAGACTTTTCCATTTCAATTTTTTGTCACTTCAATACTCGTGTATATTTTTTTATATATTATTTAATTCCAAAAGAGTGAAACTAAAACGAAATTATATTATTAGATAATAAATTGATACAAAAAAACTCGCGACCATCAAATTGATAAAGATATATGCTTCAATGATCCAAATAGAACTTTTGTCCACTTATTAATTAACCTCTCACACTCAAATTTGTTAGTGGTAAAATTGTTTAGAATTTGATCTCTATTTTTTAATTAAATTAAATTTTAATATAAAATTACCAGTATCCACATTTTTATTTTAGGTTTTTAATTACTGTTTACTTAAACCTTTAAGTATTTGATTTGAAAGATTCTCCAACATGAATATCTTCTTGATATCACCAACACAACGCCTTAGAATTGCCTTGCCTATACAATTTTTGGTTTTACGTTTATTATTTATCTGCAGTTACCAATTAAACTTATTGTCATTTCACTTAGGTATAGGTTTGATGAACACCAAGCTACTAGCTATTTGGGGGTATTATTGCGTCTTGACTGGCCTCGTGGTTTCTCATGGTTAGACATTTACCTTCCCAATATATCTAATTATCTACGTAATATCGATCGATGCCGTGGGAAAGAAGGACAGTGTTTAGGGATCTTGCGGGTTGAAGAGTTTGAACTCGCAAACCATTGAACGGATCCTCTGCATTAGCCATTTTGTTGAACATTGTACGGTAATATTTTTTAAGGCATTTTTTCAGAGATTAAAATAATATAAGATATCTAAAAATTATAATTGGGGGATAAAAATTTTAACTATAAAAAAAATTATACTTTAAAATTTTTAACTATATTATCCTTTCAATTACAATTTTAAAACACCCTTCAACTTTTTTAATTCTTAAAAAAAAATTAAAAAGGCATTGTTACATCATGTGCAATAAAACAATTTATTATAATAAAAAATTTGTTTGTAAATCAATGTTTTTAAAATTGAACTGGTCATTGAACTAGTAAAAATACTTATTCACGATTCACTAGTCGAATCATAGTTGAACCAATAATAATTAAATATATCTTTTTAAAATTTTATATATTAAAATTCTAATGTAACAAATAAATATTAATAAATTATAAATATTTTATTACTAATTCAATATTTTTTAAGATGTTTAAAAATTATTTTTTAATTAAAAACCAAATACTACCTATAATTAAAAATTAAGAGTATTTAATATTGAACTTTTGGGATTTTCAAATTATATTAAGATTTCACTTATCATTAAAAAAATAAATAAATAAATTACAATTTTGACTAAGAAGGGATATAATGAAGAGTAAGTATTAAAAATAGCCAAATATGTGCATTTTTTTTATATTCTCATTTTTTTAATTTCTCCATGTCTCAACCCTTCTTTCTTCTAATATCTTTTATTTTAAATTTATTCAAGATAAACTATTCTATTATATAAGGAAAAATCTTTTAAAAGAAACTTCAAACCGATTTTTGACCAGTCAGGTTTTGACTAGTTCAACTAATTTTTTATTAATTTAATCAATTTTTTCGTTGATCGATTATCTAAGCTAACTAAACTGAACAAAAAACTAATTTCTTGTATGACCGATCGAGTCAACTAATTCGGTCCAATTTTGAGAACCATATTGCAAATCATACCACCCATTAAAGTCCAAAGCTCATCATGAGTTGAAACGCTAAATTAATTATATCAAGAATGACATTAGTTAGAATATTAGTACAAGCACATGTTAATATTTTTAAATAAATAAATTGAAATTTATTCCCAAAAAATTTATAGTAGGCATTTCATAAAAACTTGTAAAACTAAACATTAAAAAATGTGATATTTTCATGTTAAATTTTGGGTTACAAAATAGAACATCCATCCTAAGTCTTTAGTTAGGCATTTTAAATATCAACATGTCAAATACACATATCATGATTCATGAATGTTTCCATACATCCCCCAAGATAAATCATAAAAATTAGGGAACTATCAAACACCTCCTTAAAAGATAACTTCAATGCTATATTATTTTTGTTACAGCGAGCTTTTCACAATTCCACAATTAATGTTATAATAAATATAAAGATATATACATATCTTCCATAGAGGATTTGTTAGACTTGATATGTACATATTTTAATTGAAAATCTTATTTTATTAAAAAATCTTAACTCTTTTGCTTTTATTATAATAGAATCTAATTAGTTATGCAATGTACATTTCATTATATATAGTCCTTTGTATATTAGAAACCATAATGAGAAATATCATTGAGAGTATTAATCATCTTTTCTTCCTCTTCTTTAGCATGGTATCAGAGTTTAGTTCTTCATCCTAAAGATGCAATGTTTTGGGAATTTACAGCTCTCATTAACATTTCAACCCCAAAAGAAGGATGTTATCTCATTCAACCACATCATCTTAATCAAATTAAATGATAGCAATTTTTTGCTTTGGAAGATTTGTTCAACCATAAGAGGATATGAATGGCAAAAATTCATAGATCCTAGAGTCATACTTATAGTAAAGTTTCTCTTCGAAGATGATAATTATGCAAGTGGTAAGATCAATCTTGAATTCTTAGCATGGGGCTATTAGGATCAATTACTAATGGCATGGCTATTTAACTTAATGACTGAGAGTGTGCTCACACACATGATTGGTTATGATACATCTGCACAAGTGTAGGAAAGGATTTAGGCTTTCTTTGCTTCTCAAACTAGGGCAAAGATCAAATAGGTCAAGACTCATTGAAGATCATAAAGAAGGGAGCAATATCGATGAATGATTATATGTTGAAGATCAAATCAGCATTAGATTCTTTAATTGCAATTAGATGCTCAGCTTCCAATAATGACCATATAGAATACATCTTTGAAGGTCTTTCTGAAGAGTAAGATTCCTTCACTGCATTAGTCTTAACAAGGCTAGATTCCTACATCGTAGCAAACATAAAGTTTCTTCTACTTGCATAAGAAGCAAGAGTTGAAAGGAACTATAAGGTGACCACTGCATCAACTAATGTAGCTCAAGCATCTCATAATTGCAAAATGCATAGCAATTGAAGGGGTAAAGTAACAAGATTCTTCAATGGTAGATGTGGAAGAGGATCAAGGTTTCCAAATTAGAGGTCCTTTGTTATATGCCAATTATATGGAAAACTTGGCCATTTTGTAGGAACTTGTTGGCACAAGTTTGATCAAACCTTTTAAGCTTTACCTATTAAGGAACATGTTCCATAAAGTGCCAATCTTAAGCCACACAATAAAGAACAAATGTTAGCATTATTAGCTATATCTAAAATAATAGTAGATCCATCTTGGCACCTTAATTAAGAAGCTATGAATCACATTACCTATTATGCTCGAAATGTGATGCCTAAAGCAAACTATTTAGGCCTTGAACAAGTACACATGGGAGATGGAATAGGTTTGAACATAATCTTTTTTGGACGATAATATATTCAAACATATTCACCCTATCACACTTTGCTATGATCTAATCTTCTTTATGTTCCCTTAATAACCAAAAATTTGCTAAGTATTTCCAAATTTTGCAATGATAATTTAATGTATGTCAAATTTTTCCCTTAACTTTGTCTTGCTAAGATCAAGCCACTAAGTAAGTTGTATTGCAAAGGAAATTTAGAGAGATTATTTATGCCATTAACAATCTTCAGCTTACTCATTTAGTTTCCAAAGTCTTTTGCAAGATGAATTCTAATGCTTCTAACTGTCATTCTAATTCAATTACTACTATATGCTGTGTTGTATGTTCTACTAATGTAATCAATACTAGTAACCATTAGGGGTATTCATTAGCCCGTTAGGTCATAGGAGTCCGTCCTAACCCGACTTAATTAGGTCGAGCAAAGCCAGACCAAAAATATAAATGAACAGAATTTTAGACAAAACTCTATCGAGTCGAGCCAGGCCATGGATGAAGACATGTTCTGCCCAACTCACCTTAATAGTTACTTTTTTTTTTAGTTATCAATATATTGCCATCTTATATATATTATTCTTATTTCATCTAATTCTCTCTGCATGATATAATTTTTATTACCTACCCAAACCCCCTACTTCTTGATTGTTTTTATCATTGATGTGCATGTTTATTGATATTTCTTTTGTTAAATAATGAAAATATACATATTTACCTAAGGCTAATTATGCTAATAGAGTTATATTTTGCTTGATAATATAAAGTTATTTTTTTTATTATTGATAAAAATATGAGAGTTCTAAAAGTCCATTGTTTTGAAATATATGCTTATGAGTATGTAAAAAGATATTTTTATATTATAAGTATTAGTTCATAAAGAAGAAAAATAGCTCGGGCAATCCTAACCTGCTCTAGCCCAATATAAAACTGGGTTTGTTTAGGTTGGGCCAGACCATGGGCATAAAAATAAGCCCAATATTTTAATCGGGTCGAGCACGGGTTTAGTAGATGTTCGGCCCAGTCTTGCCCATAAACAGCCCTAGTAACCATCTAACCTCATTTTCTTCTTGGCATAGTAGACTTAGCCATCCTTCATCCTCAATTGTATCTTCTATTATGAAAAATTGTAAGGTACCTAATAGTAATAAAAAAGGTGTTTGCTTTTTGCAAATCTTCTTGTTTGGGCAAATCTCACAAAGTTATTGCTTTTTTTTAAAGCGTATACGTAAGTCTACGTATTGCGACAATAATAAAATAATGAATAGAGTATTGTTCCCATAAAAATTTGTCGCTAAGATAATTACTAAGTATTAAAATTGTGCACCTTAATCTAAATCAAGCCAACCATAAAAGGTGATATAAAATTAAACTAAACTAAAGATATAAAAATAAAAAAATAGATGTGATAAGTCCTAAATTGTCATGATTTTCTCAATATTTTAAAGGATTTATCATATGAATATTGAACTTATTTTATGTTTTTTATTTATAAAATTAATAAATATTAGTTAAGTTAGTATTTAGTAAGTTTTGGTTTTATTTCTTCACTTTTGATCTTTTTTTTTTGTTTTAGTTAAGTTGTATTTTATGTTTTTATTTATATTTTTATGTTGCTAAATTTTTAATCTTTGTTGGTAGATTATAAATATTAATTAGATAAATTTTATATTTTTGTAGGATTACAATTATAAAAAAACAAGTTTAGAAGTTTTGAAATGCAAAGAACAAGTATTGAGATTTGTTGGCAAATGATCAAAAAGAAAAAGAAAAAGAAAAAGGAAGAAACAAAGAAGAAAAGACAAAAGAGAAAAAGATGGCGCTCAAAACCGCTGCTAAAGAAAATTCATCGTCGCGGTGACAAAATTAAGCGCTGCAGCGCATGGAGAAACAGAAGCTTACTTGGCTGGGAGTTAAATTTCGTACCGCGACGTTTTTCACCGATGCTGAAAGAAATTCATCTGCGCCACCGCAACGCAGTTTGTAAAAAATACAAAACGCACTATTTTTTGTCATGTTTTTTAAGGTTTTAAAGGGCTTCCAACACTTCTTTGAGGAGAGGCTACCATTCTGAAGGTTTTGGAGAGGAGAATGAAGGGTTTGGAACTTCAAATGCCATGGAAGAAACTTGGGTTTAAGGAAGATTCACTTATTAAATCCGTTTTTCTCTTCTTTCCTTGCTTTTCATTGTATTTCTTTACCCATTGAGTTTATGCTTTGTTCTTGATGTTGTTATTTCTTGTAATTATGAGCTAAACTTGTTGATTTGGGATTATGATAAACTCTAACTTGTAATATGTTGCAATTACTCTCTTTATTTGTAATTAATGGTATGATTTAATTATTTAATCCCTGTGCTTCATGCTTCTAAGTGTGTGGAAACCATTAGATGATTTGGGTAGCCTAAATGAACTTGGAAAGAAGATTTTAGGACTTGACCATGGATTAGGTAGTGTGAGTTCATGAAACTTACAATTAAGTGGATTGATTCGCTTGTGGGATAGGAATATACCTACCGACCTCACATAGTCATATTAGGACCTATTCTTGATTAATCCTCTAAATTAATTACATAAGGAATTATACATTGGTTAGGGGAATGCCTATATGTAATTCAGAAGATGTTTATAGGTAAATTAGAGTCCTAGGCTATTAATAACATTAAGAGCAAGATGAAGAGAGATAATTAATTCATATGAAATATTAGAGGGAGTCATAATCCTAAATCATTTTGCTTTCCAATTTCATCTAGAATGGTGTCTCTCATTTTTTTTATGTCTTTAGTTTAGTTTAATTTCATATTACTTTTTTATTGTTGGCTTGATTTAGATTAAGGTGCATAATTTTAGTACTTAGCAATTATCTTAGTGACAAATTCTCGAGGGAACGATCTTTTCTTATTACTATATTGCCTTTGCGATACGTATACTTGTGTGTATACTTCAAAAAAAGAAATAAGTTTTTGGTGCTGTTGCCAGGGGCTCACTTAATCTGAACTTACGCTTTGCTCATTGTGTTTTTGTTGTTTTTGTTTTAAGTCTTTTGGTTTGTATTTTTGTTTTTGTGTTGGAGTTATTGATATTTGTGTTTAGTTTTTGTTTTTATTATTTTTGTTTTTAATTATGAATTACCCTTGGATAACAAATAGGGCAACTAGTGAGCATAAGTTTGATATCATGATCAAATTGACAGCTCAAATGGCAGAACTTGATAGGAGGCCGGTTTGATAACTTTGATTTGAATACTAGTTATACTGCTCACGTTAGTATTTCCCAATGCTTGTTCATGACTTGTGATAATTATGGAGGTCACTATGAAGAGCAGTGCCCATGTTAGATAGAAAATGCACAGATGGAGGATGATTTCAATAGGAATCCAAATGTTTTTTGTGATAACACATATTCCTAGTTAGAATCATGAATAAAATTATTTTTGGAATCAATGTCAAGTTTCTTTATCACATGCAATCGACCCTTCTCAACCTTTTAATTGCCAATCACAAGATGAAATTTTTGTTCAATAGCATAATCCTAACTTAGAAGAAATGATTAGGTATTATATGGACAAGCAAGCTGCCCGTATGGCTAGGCAAGATATCTACCTAGCCAAGCAAGATGACACAATTAGAGACTTGAAAATTCAATTAAGCAAACTAGGCAATGTCATCTATAATGGTTCACAAGAGAATATTCTAAGTGATATGGTAACTACTCTTCAAATAGAAGATGAAGAAAATTACTATAGAATCAATTTGAGGAGTGAAGAAGAGTTGCCAAAGGATTATGTGCAATTTGAGGGAAATGATGAGCAAAGAGTGGAAGAAGAGGAGAATATTGTGAGGCTAAATGACCAAGAGGTAACCTTCCAAATGGCCATGATAGAGGATCCTCTTGATGAATTAGAAAAATGTTGCAATGAAATGAAAGTAGAAAATATGATTCCAAGCAATCTCTTGATGAATCCTCCATTGAAGTCCTTGGTTCTTACTGAAGAGAGTCAAGAAGATTTTATAGGGTGTCTAAACTGTTTAAAAGCTCCCAAAATTGTTCAAGAAAAATTAAAATTGGAGCTTCTTATTAGGTTAGCCAAAACATGTATTCCAATGAAGCCATTAGGTGAGGAATCACATGTTCTCAAATGAAAAGAACACCTATTGTTGTTGAAGCCTACTTAACCAAAGAAGAAAGAGAGCAAGGTAATTATAGTTTTAGACATCTATAATTAGGTTTTGATGTAAAGTCAGACTGAAAACTATAAAACAAGCGCTTCTTGGGAGGCAACCAATGCATAACTAAATAATATATATATATATATAAAAGAGTAAAATAAATAAATTTATTTTTTTTATTTTTTTAACCCCTGACTTTCTTGCTTTTAGAGCTTACTGGCATTGAATTCCTAAGATTGTTATTGGTAAAGTTAGGAAAAAGAGCTGAGTAGCTAAAGCATGCAATTCGAGGAATGATTTCAAATCAATTTTGCATTCTTTTTATTGGGTTCATAATTATGTTTGGTGTGCTTACATGTTAAATATTATTCCCTTTGTATGCTCTTCTTTTTTATTTTTTTCCTTGTGCTATTGAGAATGAGTATGATTGTTGTGGCATGACTTGAAAATTTTATTAGAAGCAATCAGCTTTAAATTTTGTTATGAATTTCATTTGGCATATTTATTTGGATGTCTTGTCTTAGGCATAAAAATTTTAGAGCCAATTGAATTCATTTGTTATATAAATTTCATATGTTTCTAGTCAATGCTTTGTTTTGTTGTGCATGTTTGTGACTTGACTTTGTAAATTTATTGGGAACACATCTGATTGAATTTTTGCATGAAATTTATATCAAAATTTTCCTTTACTAGTGTAGTTTCTAGGAAAATTTGGTTCATATGATTTGGAGTTCAGATGAGTTATTAATTTGTATTTGAATACACACTACTTTGTTTTGACAAACTGTTGGAAATTGCTATATACTATGTCACTTGTTGAATTTTATGGGACTAAATGTGTGGTTATCAACATGCAAATTTAGCTTGATCACATTTTGTTAGTGTGTTAAGATGTTCTCAATTTTTTTTTTGTGAGGCTAATTGGACGTTTGCTGGGTGGATTCCATCAGAATGTCATTACAACTCTTTGTTGGCAAAAATTTGCACTTGCCTTGTTTAATAATATTTTGATGCTATACTAGTTGAGTAGTAGATATTAATTTTGGTTATATTGTCAGGTTGAGATTCAAAGAATCATTCCATAATGAGGTGCTTTATTGTTATTACCCTTTTTATTTGGAAGATGTTGAAGTGGACAAAGAGTAAAACATATCAAAGGAGTTTTCTTAATCCCTTACTACTCTTATGTTGTGTCATGTTTTGAACATTGAAGACAATGTTCATTTTAAGTTTAGGGGTAGGGAGTCCAAATTGGAAATGCAAATTCTATTGTTTTTAATTGTTTCTTTTTTTTTTATGTAAAATTTCATTGAGAAACTCCTTATTTTTAAAAATTTTTTAGCTTAACTTTTACCTACCAATTTTGTATTTATTTTCTAGTTGATGTCAGATGCCATTGAGGAACTTCATTTCTTGATAATGTACAAATGATAGGAAGTTTTTGTTAATGCAATTTGTAAATGAGATTGATTGTTAATGGCAATGCTTTCCTCACTTATTGAAACTTTTCTTGTGCACATCACCATACTTAGAATAATTGTTAGTTTTAAGTAATGTATGTGAATTAGACTATGTGATTGATCTTAAACCTAAGACCTTAGAACTTGCTTTATAATATTTTGAGGTGAAATTTTAGGCCTTGTATGATCTATTAAAGTAATTTAGGCATTCATTGGTTATGTTTGAGACTTGAAGCTTAATTTTTTTTTCAAAGTATATCACTAGTACCTTATTGAGCCTTAATTTAAATATGCATATAATTGCATGAAATTTCTTCTTTTTAACCACATTAATGACCTTTAGCCTGAAAAACAATGATCTTACCCTTTTCAAGAGGATAATTATCATTTGATATTATGTGAAAAAGAAGTTTTAGGGGTGAAATAAGGTATAATGTGGATTTGATATGAACAATTGTTATTTTCTCATGAGAGACATGCAAATTAGAAGTTTAGAAACAATGATTTTATAGTTCTTTGTTTCTAGAGAGACATGAAAAATATGATGATTAGAGAAAAGAACTAAAAAGGAAGAAAAAAAAAGTGGTCAAAAAATTGATAGATCAAAATGAGATAAGTTTAGGGGTGCAAAAGCAGGAAAAAAAGAGGAAAGGAAAATAAGAGAAAGAGGGAGAATTTTATCTTCTATTATTGTGCTTAATGGTTATTCTCTTGAAATTTACTCATAAATTTTTCATATACCATTTTTCTTGTAATAGCTATAACCATAAGCCTTATTACAATCTTAAAAGACCTATTGATTAATGGGTTATGCAATGGCCTACATTAGTGGAGAGAGAATAGAAAAGCAATCGTATGAAGCTTTTAAGGGAGAGATTTATTATGTAATTTGATTTACATAAATTATTCTAAAGCTTACAATTGGACTTTAGCATGGTTCTTCACACACACACATCATGGGTTCAGAAAATTTGTCATTAACTCTTGAATTTTATAACTTGTATGCATTACTTTCTCTTATTGTTAATTATACTTTTTAATACATTTGTTGAAGGCATCCATCTATCATTACTAGAAATGAAAACTTGAGTAGGTAGGAATTTTATTATTTAATGTGGCTTTACTTGGGGACAAGTAAAGAGGTAAGTTTGAGGGTGTGATAAGTCCTAAATTATCATGATTTTCTGAATATTTTAAAGGATTTATCATATAAATATTGCACTTATTTTATGTTTTTTATTTATAAAATTAATAAATGTTAGTTAAGTTAGTATTTAGTAAGTTTTGATTTTATTTCTTCACTTTTGATCTTTTTTTTTAATGAATAGTTATTATACTGCTTATTTCCTCATCCTCATGAACACACTATTATCTTTCTCTCAAGACAAGGCAGGATTATAGACTTTTATAAGGCTAGTCAGGTTAGGTGCTCCTGTTAGTAACTCCGGGGCAATAGAATAAAATGCAATCTCCTACGGTTTCTCTTTTCTCTTTTTTTAATGGCCTAAATAAGGCTCAAGCGTTAATGTAATTACAATAGGGTCAGGCTAGAAAGGCATAATCTTAACCAAGGATTGCCTAAATCATCTCTAGGGGTTATGCCATACCTATTGATTCGCCTCAAGAAAGTAGCAGATAAGTTCTAGATAAAATTAGAGAGCAAAATGATTTGGGATTATAACTTCCCTTGAGATTTCATATTAACTAATTATCTGTCTTCATCTTACTCTTAATGTCATTAATAGCATAGGATTCTAAACTACCTACAAACATTTTCTGAATTACCTATAGACACTCTCTTAACTAATCTATAATTCCTTATGCAATTGATTAAAAGCTTAATCAAGAATAAGTCATAATATGACTATATGAGGTCGATAGATATATTTCTATCCTACAAGCGAATTAATCCACTCAACATTGCAAATTTCATAAACCCATACTACCCAATCCATAGCCAAATCCTAAAATCCATTTTCTAAGTTTATTTAAGCTACCCAAGTCATCTAATGATTTCCACACACTTAGAAGCAAGAAGTAAAAGGTTTGAGTAATTAAATTATACCATTAATTGTAAATAAAGAAAGTAATTATAACATATTACAAGATAGAGTTCATCACAATCCCAAATCAATAAGTTTAGCTTATAATTACAAGAAATAGCAACATAAAAATAGAGTATAAACCAAATGGGCAAAGAAATACAAGGAAAAGCAAGGGAAGAAGAGAAAATTTGATTTAATCAATAAATCTTTCTCAAACTCAAACTTCTTCCATGGTATTTGAAACTCCAAACCTTTTTTTCTCTTCTCCAAAACCTTCAGAATGGTGGTCTCCCTAGAAGAAGTGTTTTTCCCTTTAAAGCTCTAAAAAATGCAGCTTAAAAAATAGTGCATTTTTACATTTTTTTAATTATTACAGCTAAAAAAATAGTGTGTTTAAACAAATTAACAACACAAAAATTTAAATAAAAGCACAAAACACAATTTATACTTAAGTAATACAAAAATAAAAATAAAAAATTAACTCAAAAATAAAGAAATAAAACTAAAACTTATTAAATATTAGCTTAACTAAATTTTTCTAATTTTATATATTAAAAATATAAAATAAAATCAATATTCATATGATAAATCCTTTAAAATATTAAAAAAAACTATGACAAATTAGAGACTTATCAAAAGAAAATCAAAATCCAAATGGCACTTTGTTAAGATATAGAACTAGGCTTATGGCAAAAGAATTTCATCAAAGAGAAGACTTTGATTTTAATGAAACATTCAATTCAATGGTAAAGCTAGTGAAAATTCAATTTATACTCTCCTTAGCCATTTCACAACAATGGAGTGTACATCATTGTTCACCAAACGGCTTACATCGCAAGTGCATAGGCTGTGACAAAGTAGTATAAAAAGATTATCGTTCCTATGAGGATTGGAGTTGAATTTAGTTAATCATTAAACTTATACTTTAAATTAGGTTGAGCAGAACAATTGTTTATCAAAGTTGAACGAAAAAAAAAAACCTTGCGAATTAAGTTATAAAGGGAATTAAGAGATCCTTTTTGACTTCAAGCATATAGGGGTTCTAGGATTATCTCTCCACCTTGTATTTCATAGCACAAGAATAATCTCCTCTCACAAAATTGATCAACAACTACATGTGCTAGTTTGGGGATCAAATACTACTTGAAAAAGCTTTCTTAAGTAAAAAACAAGTGTTTAATTTTATTAGTTGCTCAATCTCTCTCACAACCAAATAAATCCTAATCTTAAGCTTAAACCCAAATATGACTACACAAGGTTAGTGAGTGTATCTCTACCTCACCAACAAAATCATCCATTCAATACCTAAAGTTCAAGTTCTTGTATGATTTAACTCAAGTTCAATAGTCAAGCTAGCTTTCCCAAGCATCACTCAAGCCAACAAACAACTAATTGGTGGCCAATCAACCAGAAGTATTAAAAGTGGAGTAAAATCAACACATATATGTCATTAATCAATAGAAGTGGAGGAGAATCAAGTGTCAATCCATACAAGGGTTCAAAATAATCCTAGAACTAATGTCTAGCTACTCATAATCAGCCACAAGCTCACAAAACACCAAGACGTCGGAGCCATAGCAGAATACAAGAGAAAGAGAAGAAGAAGATCAGAAAAACCGATGGAAATAGCTTCAAATCTCTCTAAAGCTTCAATCCTTGGCCCAAACCACTTTTCCAACTCCAAACCCTAGCACACCAGCTCCCCAAGCTGTCCAGAAGTCGAAGACCCTTTCTCTTGGTAAAAAATGTGGATATATGAAGCCCTAGAGTCTGTCAGGCCTTAAAACGCAGTGTGATGCTCACTAAAATATGACACCGCAAGTGTACGGGTCGCAACCGTAGTACGTGATGAATGAAGGTCGTTCCCTCAGAGAATTAGCACAATTGGCGATTAGGCATTAGAGTTCTTACTTTCATTTCAGTTAAACAATCAAATTGCAAATGGATTTATGAAAATTACGTAAAGACAAGTAATAAACGATGATTATAATTGAAAGTATGCAATTAGAAACTCCTTAGGAATTTTAATCCCCTTTATATCAACTGTTGATTACTTCCCTTTTAATTAAATAGCATAATGTAATTACTAGAGTCAAGGTTGAAATGGATGCAATTGTCTTTCGATCCAATTAAACCCTTATATCCACTCATGCTTGATATCTTAAGGAGTGGTTAATAAATGTTTAAATGCAGACTTTCTTTCGACTTCCTAGGGCCCTTGAGGATATCTCTATCTCAAGTGCAAATTAGATCATATCTAATCTTAAGTTGTTTAACCAATGGTTTATAAGCAATTCCCTTCCGTCAAAGGTTAATTACTTCATCCACAATCAAACTAAAGGAGGCCACTCAATAGAATGAAATATATTTCAGATTAAACACTGTAAATTCCAATAACTGCAGAATCAACAAGGGAAAATAATCTCTACAGAGTAAAGGTTCATAAAATCCCTAAGGATTACAAAAATTAGCCGCTCATGGCTTGAAATCCACAAACAAATTCAGCAGACATATTAACTATCATCAACTAAGAGGGAAGATGGAGTAGAAACACCTAATCGGAAGGAAAATCAACAGAACCAACGAATTCCCGATCAAATTGAAGCTTCTCCAACACCTTGGATGTGTTTTCTTCTCTCCTAGTCGGCCAGAACTCTTTCTGCTTGCTGAATGAATCAAACCCTAGGCTTTCCTCGACTTTTCTAGCTTGCTAAATTAAACTGTGCGTTTCAGGGTCCGCTCTCGCTATGGCGAGGAGTGCTTCTCGCTATAGCGAGAGCTCATAAGTTCCCAGATTTTCTGTTGTCCTCACTACTGCTACGCTATGGCGAGTTTCTCCCTGGAATTAGTATGCTTCGCAACTTCGCTATGGCGAAGTACCTCACTCTCTATAGCGAAAGTGTGTTCTCACCATAGCGAGTTCAATCCTCACTGTAGCGAGAATGCTTGATCCACTTGTACTTTCTCGCTTCTCAGCTTCCTTCTCTTTTCTCTATTCTTTCTTTCTTCTTTTATCTTTCCTGAAATTGAAATCAATCATAGAGTGAGGCTCAAACTGCTAAAGATAATACAATAGAACACTCTCTTTCTTTTGTGTGATTGAATTCATTTTTAACTCTATTAATCAAGAAGAAAGCACTTGCCTCCCTAATTTGATCTTAAATATAATCTCATTTTATACCACAAATTAGGGAGTTATCAAACTCCCCCACACTTAAATCCTTGCT
Organism: Erythrophleum ivorense; assembly: GCA_026724425.1. Lineage (NCBI taxonomy): Eukaryota > Viridiplantae > Streptophyta > Magnoliopsida > Fabales > Fabaceae > Erythrophleum > Erythrophleum ivorense. The sequence continues at coordinate 46,298,256 of JAIUCV010000005.1, forward strand.
TGTCCTCAAGCAATCCTCAAAACTATCAAGCAGAGATTATTTATTTATTCTTTTTCATAATCATCACCCAATCAATCAGAGGTCAGCTCTCCCTCACACTTAGATTGGGACTAATGCTAGAAACAGAAGTTCAGCAAAACTTAAATTGAATTTTGAAAACAATGCAGTCATAGTTACACCCTGACTAAGTGTGTGTGTGTTCCACAGATAGATTTTCAAAAAGCACTCAAGCAACCTTCAACATATCCTCATTACATTTTCAAGACCAATCCATATATTCACTCTAGCTTCAATCCTCAACATTCATTAAAAGAGGTTTCTATTGTTCACCAGAGATCAGTTTTTAACATGATCACTTAGCTTTTTTTTTTTATGGCTTTTGCCCAATCTCTTTTTTTTTTTTGAATGATTTCTCCTCAGTTCTTTTAATCCTTTTGACGCGAATGACGACATTGGTCATGAAGCCACCCGATTACTCAGATTAGGGAAGTCTCGGAGTGCTCACTAGCATACTCTTAGTTTTTATCACCGTTTGACGCGAATGACGACATTGGTCATGAAGCCACCCGGTTACTAAGTGATTTTAACCATTGGAGTAGTTTTTTTTTTGTGGTGGATCCCTCTCAAATGACAATCAGATATCCACTAGAGCAAGTAATTTGGAAAAATCTAAAAAAATAATTGAGAATTAGTTTAGGAGAAAACTTGAATACTTCACTTAATCATATTGTGGAAGAGTGGTCCTAATGTGGGTGCATACTGCGACTACCTTATCTACTTTATTCATTTCAAGCTTGCTTCACTCCCATATTCATTGATCAGTATTCCTCTAAGGCAGTGAGGCTAATTCTGGTTAAAATTGGAGATGTTATGATGGATTATTTATGAGTGCTAGTTTATTTGCTTTTTTTTTTTGTTTTATTAACTGAAATTAGGCGTTCGTGTCTATTTAGCCTAGCCTATGTGTACCTTTCCCCCTCACTTAAAACTAACATTGTCCGCAATATGCAAAACAAGATAGCAAAAGTAAGACAAGAGAAGTAAAGTGTGGTGCATGAAAAGGATAGAGACAGGACTCCCCTGATAAGAAAAGAAAACATTTGAGAGGACAAGAGGGATGTGCTCAAACTGCTCCTGCAATTGACAGCCCAACAATAGAGAAAATAGATACAGGAATAGGTGAGTTGTTAGAAGAGAAAACAGAGCAGCCAGCACCAGTGACACAAACAAAAAGATATACAGTCATCCATATACAGTAATCCCAAGAAGCAAAATAAAATAGTACAAGAGATAGTAATCAATGGATAGAAGGATCCTGTGAATCCGAAGGACCGGGCTGGTCACCCGGTGGAGGGTTCTGGGGGAAAACTATCACGGATGGTGTAGGACCCGCTGGAGGTGAAGGGGCAGGGGCAGGCATCAAGTAGTCCATCAGCATCTAAAGCTGGTCCTTCATGGATAGGACATGGCCTTCCAACCGGTCAATGGACTCTCGCACCCAACCTTCAAACTCAGCTGAATGGGACGGGTCCTGCTGCATCGGCTCAGGTGTGCTCATGTGCTATGGTGGAGGCGGTGAAGAAGCTGCCGGAGGTGCTCGGGTAGATGCCCGTTGTCTGCGAGGATGGCCCGGCTCATCCTTCATGTTATCATACTTAAAAGGCCCTTTAGGCTTGAACTCCCATCATTTTTGGAGATGCGACTTCCCCCCATGGTGACTAGCTCAGTAAGCATGTGGGGGTAGGCCAGGCTCGCTCTATCAAACCTTGCTATCTGCTTAAAGTTCAGGTACATCAAGCGAGGGATGTTCACCCGCTGCCTGGTCATGAAGCACCAAGTCAGAGTCGCTCGCTCCTGGATCATGTCCGAACCATGGGAGCTCGTCAGAATGTTGCTTGTGATGAATTGTAACCAATAGCGGGCCGGTTTGTTTAACTGATTTACCGGATACACTTTGTTTACCAACCGGGCTCAGCCCTCCAATGCGATAGTGGTCTCCACCTCCTCCCATGGAACGGATTCAGGATTTTCCAAAAAGTGTTGGAATACGCACTCATCGACGTCTGGTAGCTCATAAAAGTCTTGAAAGACTTTCTCGTTGATGTGTACCAAGGCAGCCCGGCAATAATATTCATCCTCGCCCTCTTTAGTATCCTCAAAGTTGGCATACAGCTCTTGGATCATCAGCGGGATCCGATGCACTAGCTTTTTGGTGAAGCTTTGAAGTTCATGCCACTGGAAGTCCGGATAGATGAGATCCAGGCTATGAGGTTCATAATACCTGTCTTCAACCACACCGCAGTCAGCGAAGAGACATTCAAAACGGAATTCCACCCGGGCTGAAGCGAACCTATCCTTATCATAAGTCTGCTTCTTCTGCTTAGAAGAAGATGCGCCAGCAGTCTTGGCTTGCTTCTTGAGAGCCATCACTGAAAAAAAACAATGAGGAATTGAAAGCAAATCAGTGCAAGTAGTACAAGTAAGCATGAAATAAATGGCATATGCTGTGACTGCAAGAAGGACAAGAGCCATTAGAAGCCTATAGGGGATCAGGGGACAGACGAAGAAGGGAGCAATCGAAGTAGGAAATGCTTGGGGAAGGGGGAACATTTTCTGGAAAAACTCTCGAACTCGCTGTAGCGAGTTGATGCTCGCTATAGCGAGCACGAACAGATCTGAGAAAAACGCGATTATGTGCAGAATAATGCCAAATTAAATGAAGTCACCTGCACAGAAATGTACAACCAGCCCAGCACAAGCATTCGAAATGAAAAATTAACCCTAAACTACACAATTTCATATGAAACGACTTTCAGCCCTAAGTTTTGCGAAAAAGCCTAGATTCACCAAGATTCCGGAGATAAAATCAAAACTCAACTTACCAGATGTAAGGCATATGGAATGCGAGGAGAATGGGAGCGTTGATCGTGAGAGATTTGGTTGAAGGATGAGATCTCAGGGAAGAGGTTTTCAGACGCGCTATAGCGAGAATGAGTGTAAGTTTTGCTAAGTGACGAAATGAACTGTTTGGACTCAGGTAATAGCGAACTCGCTATTGCTACGCAATAACGAGAAACTCTCTGGAAAAAGTATAAGCAGGGCTGCAGGGTGCGCAACAGTGAAAGGAACCCTTCACTATGGTGAGAAGACTTGTAAAAATTAAGATGCTCAAGAGTGTCGCTGTAGCGGGGCTGTAGCAAGGATCTCTCTGGTTTTTGTATGAGGTTCAGGGTATGCTGCAATCGCTATAGCGAGAGGAATAGCTCGCAATAGCGAAAAGACTTGAAAAAAAAAATTTCTGAACATGTTACTCGCTATTGCGTAGCTACAGCGACATACTCTCTGGAATTTGTACCACATTGGCTGCAGGATCTCGCCATGGCGAGAGGGTTGGCTCGCTATAGCGAAGACACTTGATATTGTTCATGGGGCTCGCCACAGCCTGACTATGGCGAGGGACTCTCTGGTTACTATACCTGATGCAAAATATGCAGCTTCGCTATAGCGAGGTGTTCCGCTCGCTATAGCGAATTTTTTTTTTGTGAACTAATGAAAATGCAAATAAGCAGTCTGAAACCTTATATGACTTCCTCTCATTCTACTCATTTTACTCAAATCATTGCCAACATGGTTGATCAACATGACTAGAATAAAGAAGTATAATTCAAATTAAAGTTAGATACTCCCTGAAAATCATGTCGAACGATGGTCTTTTCTACCAAACATCTTGTTCCCAGCATCCAACACTCCATTACTAACATCCAACCTATAAAACACACAAAGAACACCAAAAATCAAAACAAAAAGGAAAGGACGATAAATTAAAATAAAGGCACAAGAAGAAAACTTGGGTTGCCTCCCAAGGAGCGCTTGGTTTATAGTCCTCAGCCGGACTTTGTCTCCACTCAAGGAGGTTGAGCCAAGGTATGGACTGTAGTTTGCCAGTCTATGTCACCACCCAGATAATGTTTAAGCCTTTGACCATTTACTTTAAATTGATCTCCTGATTTCTCATCCTGAACTTCAATGGCTTTATAAGATGTTACAGCAATTACCTTGAATGGTCCAGACCATCTCGATCGCAACTTACCTGGAAATAACTTTAAACGAGAATTATAAAGCAACACAAGGTCTCCAGGTGTAAATGTCCTTAGTAAGATGCGTTTATCATGAACTCTTTTAGTTCTTTCTTTGTAAATTCTAGAATTTTCAAAGGCTTGCAATCTAAACTCATCCAGCTCATTAAGTTGCATTAGTCTTTTCTCGCTCACTTTAGCCATATCATAATTGAGTTTCTTAATAGCCCAAAAGGCTTTATGCTCTAGCTCAATGGGCAGATGACAAGCTTTGCCAAAAACCAATTGATATGGAGACATACCTATTGGAGATTTAAAAGCTGTCCTGTATGCCCATAAAGCGTCATCGAGCTTATCTGCCCAATCTTTTCTAGTGGGGTTTACAGTCTTTTCCAAAATCCTTTTTATTTCTCTATTGGATACTTCACACAAGCTGTTAGTTTGAGGGTGATAAGCTAATGCCATTCTATGGGTGACTCCATATTTTTCAAACAGACCCTTGAACAACCTATTGTTAAAATGAGTCCCCCCATCACTAATGATTGCCATAGGTGTGCCAAATCGAGTGAAAATGTTCTTTTTAACAAATCGCACCACCGTATTGGCATCATTAGATTGGCACGCTACAGCCTCAATCCACTTACTCACATACTCAACAGCAACTAAAATGTATTGATGAGTTCTAGATGAAACAAATGGTCCCATGAAATCAATACCCCACACGTCAAATAATTCTACCTCAAAAATACCTGATTGGGGCATTTCATACCTTTTTGAGATGTTACCTGTTCGCTGACATGCGTCACAATGGCTAACAAATATGTAAGCATCTTTAAACAGTGATGGACAATAAAATCCAGATTGTAACACTTTGTAAGCAGTACGTTGGCCTTTAAAATGACCACCATAAGGAGTAGAATGACAGGCATGAAAAATGTCATTTTGTTCCGTCTGAGGCACACATTTTCGCAAAATCTGGTCAGCATATTTCTTATATAAAAATGGTTCATCCCACACAAACCATTTCACATCATGCAAAAACTTTTTCTTTTGATAAAAGTTTAATTCATCGGGCACAATGCCACTAACCAGGTAATTGGCATAATCAGCGTACCAAGGCACAGATATACAATTCACAGCAAATATAGATTCGTCAGGAAAGCTCTCATTAATCAGGAGATTATCAACACAATCAGAGTTATTCATAAGCCTAGATAAATGATCAGCTACTTGATTTTCAATTCCTTTCCTATCAGCAATTTGCACATCAAATTCTTGCAATAATAAAACCCATCTAATTAGCCTAGGTTTGGATTCTTTCTTGCTTAGGAGATATCTAATAGCAGCATGATCAGTATGAACTATAACTTTAGCACCCATCAAATAGACTCTAAATTTCTCAAAAGCAAAGACAACAGTGAGCATTTTTTTTTCAGTAGTTGAGTAATTTACCTGTGCTCCAACTAAGGTTTTGCTTGTATAGTAAATAGGATGGAAAATCTTACCATGTCTCTGGCCAAGCACAGCTCCAACCGCATAATCGCTCGCGTCGCACATAACTTCAAAGGGTAGTGACCAATCAGGGGCCACTATAATTGGTGCGGTGATGAGTCTCTGCTTAAGTTCTTTAAAAGCTTTCAAGCAATTGAGAAAGAGGCTTTGCTATCTGTGAAAAATCCTTGATAAATCGCCGATAAAACCCAGCATGCCCCAAGAAACTTCTTATAGCTTTCACATTAGTAGGCGGCGGTAGTTGCTCAATTACTGAAACCTTGGCCCGATCTACTTCCAACCCTCTTTTAGACACTTTATGTCCCAGTACTATTCCTTCACAAACCATATAATGGCACTTTTCCCAATTTAGGACTAGATTAGTGTCTTCACACCTTTGCAAGACTCTAGTCAAATTGGCCAGACATTCTTCAAAAGTGATGCCGAACACTGAGAAATCATCCATGAAGACTTCCATAATATGCTCAATCATGTCAGAAAAAATTGACATCATGCATCTTTGAAATGTGGCAGGAGTGTTACATAGTCCAAAAGGCATGCGTCTAAATGCGAAAGTCCCATATGGACATGTGAAAGTGATCTTTTCTTGATCCTCTAGGGCAATAGCAATCTGATTGTATCCAGAATAGCCATCCAAGAAACAGAAGAATTCCTTGCCTGCTAATCGATCTAACATCTGATCGATGAATGGAAGCGGGAAATGATCCTTTCTTGTAGCCGAGTTCAACTTCCTGTAGTCCATACAAACTCTCCAGCCTGTAATTGTTCTTGTGGCAATCATTTCATTCTTCTCATTATGTACCACTGTCATACCTCCTTTCTTAGGGACACACTGCACTGGACTCACCTAGTCACTATCTGAGATGGGGTAGATAATTCCAGCATCCAGCCACTTAATGATCTCTTTCTTGACCACTTCTTTCATTATCGGATTTAATCTTCTTTGGTTTTCCACTGATTTCTTGTGGTCGTCTTCTAAAAGAATTTTGTGCATACAGATAGGTGGACTGATCCCCTTTATATCTGCTATGGTCCAACCAATAGCTCTTTTGTGCTCCTTTAACACTCTTAACAGCTGCTTCTCTTGGGAAGATGTTAATGCTAATGAAACTATGACTGGCAAAGTTTCTCCCTCCCCCAAATAGGTATATTTTAGATGCGGAGGAAGAGGTTTCAGTTCCAACAATGGAGGCTTTTCGATGGAAGGTGGTAGAGCATGAGTATTTCGTGAGGTTAGCTCCAGTGATTCAAAGTGCCCATTCTGCTTAGCTATAAGCCTAAATGCATTAAGCTTGTGCTCAACTTCCACTCTCTTCACTTCCTCTAAATTTGACTTACCAACAAGTACCGCTTCAAGAGGATCGATGAAAGCATAAAAGTCTAATTCTGCTTGAATCATCTCTTCAAAAATAGACACTCGTAAGCATTCCTCGACACTCCCCAAATGCTTCATGGCTTTCTTCACACTGAAAGTGACTTGCTCGTCTCCCAATCGCATTATTATTTCCCCTTTTTCCACATCAACAAATGCTCTGCCAGTAGCTAGAAATGGCCTCCCCACTATCAGTGGAATGTCTCTATCCTCTTCAATATCTAGCACAATAAAATCAGTGGGATAGATGAACTGCCCAACTTTCACTAACACGTCTTCAATGATTCCATGTGGATAAGAGAGACTTCTATCGGCTAGCTGCAAAGTGACCGTCGTGGGGTTGGCCTCTCCCATCTGTAGCTTTCGAAAAACTGATAAGGGCATAAGGTTTACAACAGATCCTAAATCACAGAGTGCTCGACCTTCAAACTTATCCCCAAGCATGCAAGGGATTGAAAAGGAACCGGGGTCTTTGCACTTGATTGGTAAGTTAGATTTTAAGATATTTGTAATCTCCTTTGTCAAAGCCACTGTTGCAAACTCAGTAAACCGCTTCTTCTTGCTAAGCATGTCCTTAAGGAACTTAGCATATTTAGGCATTTGCTCCAGAGCTTCAGAGAAAGGGATATTGATGTGAAGTTGCTTAAATATGCTTAAAAACTTCTTATACTGATCATCAAGGACTTTCTTCTGCAATCTCTGTGGGAATGGAGGTAGTGGCACCACTTTAGGATGTACAACTGTCTTTTCTTCAGATTTTTCCACTTTAGACTCTCCTTCCTTGTCCTTTTCTTTATTGCTAAAATTGGCAGCCTGTTTCTCTTTCTTCTATTGAAGTCATTCACTTTCTGTCTGAATAGTGTCTGATACACCCTTAAAATTCATCTTAGTTGGGTCCTCCACTTGAACTTGTATTTCAGGGAGTTCCTTACCACCTCTCAAAGTGATAGCTTTGCATTCTTCCTTACCATCTCTTCTTGGGTTAGGAATTGTATCACTTGGCAAACCTCTTTGGTGCAGTGCATTTACAGCAGATGCTAATTGCCCCATCTGTACCTCTATGTTCTTAAGGGAAGAATCCACTCTTGTATTTATACCAGCTTGCTCTTCATTATTCTTGATCTGAGTAGTCATCAACTTAGCCAGTACATCTTCTAGATTCGTCTTGGACTCTTGAACAGGTACATTCTGCCTTGTTACTTGAGAGAACCCAGGGGTTTGATTTGGCCTTGCTCCAGAAGATGATGGTTGATTAAGTGATGGGTCATTCTTCCAAGAGAAATTTGGATGGTTTCGCCAAGCAGGATTGTAAGTGTTCGAGTATGGATTCTGATTCTTTGGAAAGTTCCCCACATAGTTAACTGATTTTGTTAATGCAAAGGGGCACTGTTCTGTTGAGTGCAGATCTCCACAATTCTCACAAGCAATTGGAGTCACTTGGGTAGAACATACATTCAATTGCTGGTTTCATTGTACCTGAGATTCCAACATATCAAACCTCTTGTTCAGAGCAGAGAGAATAGTTGCTAGTGGTACGGAAGAGTCTTCTTGAGTGCTAGCAACATTAGCAGTAATCCTTCTATCTCCTCCTCTTTGCACATAGCTCTCAGATAGTGTGTCCAAAACCAGAATAACACCATCTACCGGCATGTCATCCCAACGCCCATTTAAGATAGCATCTAGCATAGTGTCAGTTTGTGGAGTCAGGCATGTGCAGGAATTCTGAACAATGGCACAGTTATCCATTCCATGACTCGGACATTGGCGGAGTAAATATTTGTATCTCTGCCATGCAGCGTACAAATGTTCATCTGAAGCTTGCTTAAAATTGATGAGCTCACGACGGGCATCTGCTATTCTATTATTTGGAATGAAGCGAGCTCTGAACCTTGCCTCTAGCTTATCCCAAATGTCTATTGAACCCTCTGGTAGATTTAACAACCATTCCTTAGCTTTTCCTTGTAGAGAGAGTGGAAATAGTCTAAGTCTTAATACATCCCTTGGCACCCCATTCTGTTTGAATGAGTCACATACTCCCAGAAATGACAGAATGTGGCGGTTGGGATCTTCATCAGACCTCTCACCAGTGAATTGTCCATTGAGCTGCAGCACGGAGATCATCACATGTTTTAACTCAAAATTAGCCGCTTGGAAATCAGGGACTACAATGCTCGGCTGAGTGGTTCTCATGGTTCTTCCCACAAAATCTTTGATAGTACGATTCTGATTATCTTCGTTCGCCATATCTGTGGTAGGAATGACTATCTCACTTTCTGCTTGGATTAATGTAGACCCTTCAACCAAGATATCCGTTAAACTCCTTGTCTTTCTAGGTGTTCTGTTAGATCTAGCTTTTGGTGGCATAAACTATGTACCTGTGAAAACAAAGGAGTGCAGATCAAGAGTCTTACTAAGCTAAAAGAATCAAGGGGAATTTACTAAGAAAGTAATAACTGAATAGCTGACAACTGAAAGCGTAAATAACCAAGAAAAGTAAATAAGAGAAAATAAATGTTTAAGCTAAAACTACTTAAAGTTCTCTAATTCTCTTCACCAATTGTCTTAATTCCCTGGCAACGGCGCCAAAAACTTGATGCTCACTAAAATATGACACCGCAAGTGTACGGGTCGCAACCGTAGTACGTGATGAATCAAGGTCGTTCCCTCAGAGAATTAGCACAATTGGCGATTAGGCATTAGAGTTCTTACTTTCATTTCAGTTAAACAATCAAATTGCAAGTGGATTTATGAAAATTACGTAAAGACAAGTAATAAACGATGATTATAATTGAAAGTATGCAATTAGAAACTCCTTAGGAATTTTAATCCCCTTTATATCAACTGTTGATTACTTCCCTTTTAATTAAACAGCATAATGTAATTACTAGAGTCAAGGTTGAAATGGGTACAATTGTCTTTCGATCCAATTAAACCCTTATATCCACTCATGCTTGATATCTCAAGGAGTGATTAATAAATGTTTAAATGCAGACCTTCTTTCGACTTCCTAGGGCCCTTGAGGATATCTCTATCTCAAGTGCAAATTAGATCATATCTAACCCTAAGTTGTTTAACCAATGGTCTATAAGCAATTCCCTTCCGTCAAAGGTTAATTACTTCATCCACAATCAAACTAAAGGAGGCCACCCAATAGAATGAAATATATTTCAGATTAAACACTGTAAATTCCAATAACTGCAGAATCAACAAGGGAAAATAATCTCTACAGAGTAAAGGTTCATAAAATCCCTAAGGATTACAAAAGTTAGCCGCTCATGGCTTGAAATCCACAAACAAATTCAGCAGACATATTAACTATCATCAACTAAGAGGGAAGATAGAGTAGAAACACCTAATCGGAAGGAAAATCAACAGAACCAATGAATTCCCGATCAAATTGAAGCTTCTCCAACACCTTGGATGTGTTTTCTTCTCTCCTAGTCGGCCAGAACTCTCTCTGCTTGCTGAATGAATCAAACCCTAGGATTTCCTCGACTTTTCTAGCTTGCTAAATTAAACTGTGCGTTTCAGGGTCCGTTCTCGCTATGGCGAGGAGTGCTTCTCGCTATAGCGAGAGCTCATAAGTTCTCAGATTTTCTGCTGTCCTCGCTACTGCTACGCTATGGCGAGTTTCTCCCTGGAATTAGTATGCTTCGCGACTTCGCTGTGGCGAAGTACCTCACTCGCTATAGCGAAAGTGTGTTCTCGCCATAGCGAGTTCAATCCTCGCTGTAGCGAGAATGCTTGATCCACTTGTACTTTCTCGCTTCTCAGCTTCCTTCTCTTTTCTCCATTCTTTCTTTCTTCTTTTATCTTTCCTGAAATTGAAATCAATCATAGAGTGAGGCTCAAACTGCTAAAGATAATACAATAGAACACTCTCTTTCTTTTGTGTGATTGAATTCATTTTTAACTCTATTAATCAAGAAGAAAGCACTTGCCTCCCTAATTTGATCTTAAATATAATCTCATTTTATACCACAAATTAGGGAGTTATCACAGTGTTTCAGTAAACCATGGTTCGCCATGGCCAACATATTATTTGCCGCGGCGAAATGCCCTCGGGTTTTCAACAGCAGCTCTGATCAACAATTAGCCGCAGTGAACTTGTGAATTGGCCGCAGCGAAATGCTCTCTGTCCGCTCTCTCCTCCATGCAGGAATTAGCCGCGACGAATATAGCAAAATTTCCAGCATATGAACTTAGCAAATACTTTAAGGTCCAGTAATATCTGCAAAAAGTGTGAAACTATAAATGTATTATAATATTCTGCATAATTAAACTAAAAGTGAGTTGGTTAAGTTTAGCTATCAAAAATGCACATTTTCCTACTTTGAGTGTAATTTATATACAAATATACGTCAAAAGATATGCACAACTCAAGGAAAATGTACTGAAAAGACATAAATTTAGAGAGGTTGTCAATCATATTGATATTAATAATGCATTTCTTAATGATGTTCTACACGAAGAGATGTATATGCAAAAACTAAAAAGTTTTAAGCACTTCAATAAAAGGCTAGTTTACAAGTTTAACAAGGCTTTTTATAGCCTTAAACAAGTTTCAAGAGCTTGGTTTGAAAGGCTTGGTTCAGCTTTGATAAAGTTTGGGTTTGTTTTTAGCAAATGTGACCAATCCTTTTTATTTCAACAACACAACACAATGTAGCTTATATTCTTGTGTATGTTGTTGATATTTTGATCACTAAAACTTCGAGCAAAGAAATTTCAGAATTAATAGCTAATCTTAATGAGGAATTTTCATTCAAGGATTTGGGTATGCTAAGCTTAGCATTGAGACCAAAAGATTGTAGGATGGTTCACTTCAATTATCATAGGCCAAATATGTAAAGGATATACTTAAAAGAGCCAAAAATGCAACATGCAAAAGGAGAACACACACTTATGACCTCTGGTTTGAAGCTAAAGAAAGATCGTGATGACAAAATAGAAGATCCTCAATTATATAGGTCAATGGTAGGTACATTGCAATATGCAACCATTACAAGAATAGAAATTTGTTTTGCTATAAACAAAGTATGCTAGTTTATACAGTTTCCACTTAAAGCTTACTAGAAGGAAATCAAAAAAATCTTTCAATACTTAACAGGCTCTATTGATCATGAATTGAAGCTGCAATCTTGTAAAACATCTATTACAACTTATTGTGATGCAGATTGGGCATCGGATTATAACGATAGGAGGAACACCTTAGGTTTTGCAATATACTTGGATGCACATTTGGTGTTGTGGTCGTTAAAGAAGCAAACAACAATAGCAAGATCTAGTATAGGGGGCAGAATATCGAAGAATGGTTGATATAGTGGCTGAAATATTATCAATCAAATCACTCTTGCAAGAACTCAACATTAGGTTGTCTAAACCACCTCAAATTCTGTGATAATTTGAGTAGAGTGATGATGACTGCTAACCCCATCTTGCACGCTAGAATAAAACATATAAAGCTTGGTTTGCATTTTCTAAGGGAGAAGGCCATAAAGAAGGAGATTAATGTAAAGTCCATTCCCTACTCGTGTCAGCAGCAAATGGTTTAGCAAAAGCAGTGACAAGCTCATTGTTTTATGATTTTAGAAGACATCTAGGAGTAGAGAAATCTTAGGAAGACCTTGGCATTGCAAGGAAATGTTAGAGAAATTAGAAAAATTGGTAATCTATTATAATAAAATCTAGTTAGCTATGCAATGTATGTTTCATTATATATACTCCCCTGTACATCAGAAATCGTAATGAGAAATGTCATTGAGAGTGTTAATCATCTTTTCTAATACAGGGTCAAAATATCAAAGTATTATGGTTGTCAAAGAAGCAAACAACAGTAGCAATATCCGGTAAAAGGGCAAAATATCAAAGTCTGGTTGCTACAGTGGCTAAAGTATTATTGATCAAATCACTCTTGCAAGAGCTCAACATTAGGTTGTCTAAACTACCTAAAATTCTTTGTAATAATTTGAGTACAGTGATAACGAGTACTAACCTCATGTTACATGCTAGAACAAAACATATAGAGATTAATTTGCAATTTGTAAAAGAGAAGGCCATAAAGAAGGAGATTGATGTAAAGCCCATTCCCTACTCGTGTCAGGTAGCAAATGGTTTAGCAAAAGCAGTGTCAAGCTCATTGTTTTATGATTTCAGAAGACATCTAGGAGCAGAGAATCTTAGGAAGACCCTTGGCATTGCAGGGGAATGTTAGAAAAATTAGAGAAGTTGGTAATCTATTATAACAAAATCTAGTTAGCTATGCAATGTGTGTTTCTTTATATATACTCCTCTGTACATCAGAAAACGTAATGAGAAATGTCATTGAGAGCATTAATCATTTTTTCTTCTTCTTCATTAGCATAAAGCCAGTACACATTCTGTAAGAAATAGGTCCAAATCCAAGGTGCACTGGAATCAAATAAATTTTCAGGAATTAATAGAACATATATATTATAATCATTGCAATTGGGAGAAAATGGTTCAGAATCCTTGTCTTGAGAAAGTGTTTTGCAGCTAAATATTTCAGAACTGTAGAAGTACTACGAAACTCAGAAACTATTACAGAAGGGTGTGACAAAATGAAAGCAAAAATTAATTAAACCCATGTGAGGCATAGTCACCATCTAGTGTTACTACGAAAGCCACGTGTTTGCGAAAATGGGCTTTCGTATTTTGCACTTCATAATAAAGTGCTCCTTTTTCTTTTGAATCTAATTAAAGGAAGGTTAAAGTTGAAGAGATCACATCCTATTAAGAGCTCCTAATTTTTCCAATTGCAGTAATTATTTTGTCGTGGGCCATAAAACATTGGATTGTGAAGAAGAAAAAATGGGTATGAGAATCTAAATGGAAATCATATCTTAAGATTCTAAAGATCATCTGCGCATGCACGAGTAAAGACACACTTTTTTAAAATATTACATTGTATCTAGTATGAATATCCCACATGCAACGTAATGCTTTTTTAAAGTATCTTTATAGATCATAATTAACAACAAAAATGAGAAAAACATGGAGCATCATATATGGACATTGCCAGGATCACTCACTAATCTTTTTGTTGATTTTAAATTACTGAGTTCAATTATGCTTTAGCTATGTTTGGCTTTTGTGAAGAAACTCTTTCCTATGTGGACCTGAACTGTCCCAGCTATCTAGAAGTTCTTGAACCAAACTGAACTTTTGAAAAAGAAAAAAAAAAAGAAAAATTAGAATGCTTACAGTGGTTAGAGATGCATTCACATTATGGAAGTAATCATAAGAGACCGAATGTGAAACAAAAATTTGAAGAAAAATTATTGGTGTAGTGGGTCTGGACCAGGCTATATATGTGCCTATTTCTAGCTATTAGCTACTTTTCCTCATCACAAATATGGTGGATGACAGGGAGTCAGTTTGCAAATAAATTGATCGTTTGAAAACCTCAAAGCATTTGCTGGTTTCTTCTAAAATCATGCTTCATACGTCAAACTGGTCCAGATTCCACCCAAATTTTAAAACTACGACCTTCACAATATCTTGTCTATTTTTTCGTTTTAATGAAATCTTTAGAAGATAAACTATACATATATATTAAAAATAAAATAATAAGTACGTATTTCAATCTTGAATATCATTCATTTATCCACTCTGATGTGATACAATCTAACTGAATCTTGACTTTTTTCCATTCATATATTTTTAGATCAAAACTCTTGGAGACCAATTAATGAAGGGAAAAATTGTAATTCAGCCATGAAACAAATCCAATTGTAGAATTTTTTTTAGTCGTAGATATACAAACAAGTAAGAAGTAGAAGTAACACCATTCAAACTACTTGAATCAATCATAAAGTGATATTTAGTGATATAGTGATATATGTTGTGATCTTTAGTGATATTTAGTGATATTATCTAATATTATTGGACGTTTACACATGTTTGTTATTTATATAGCATTGTTAGAAAAAGTCATTACAAAACATTGGTTAGTGTCTTCATATCTCTAGAATTCAATGAAATTATTCGTTCAACAAATTTTGTGATTAAATTTCTGAACAAAATCGATCCATAATTTTCTAAAGGAAGATTCATGTATCATATCTCAAGAAACTTTGAAAATAATAACATATCGTATGAGTGAGATCATTGAGATAAATCTGTGCAAAGTTAAAATACCAGGCTTGGCCATAGTATGCTATATTAGTTGATTTTGGAGTCAAAATACGCGACAAAATCAATAGGAATTACAAAAATTACAATAGCGGCAATATTGTCAACATCAGGATCTAAATGAATCAAGTCGTCTATACATTATACTTGAATTTAGCTCATCAAAAGCTCGAATAAGGATAAGTTTATTTATTAATGAACAAGATAATTAATATATTAAACTTATCTAATTAAATGAGTTGGGTTTGAAAATTTGTTGTTTGATCTGTTAAACTCACAAACAACTTGGTTAGTAATAACAGTGTAATTATATATGATTTTATTGAAGATTATAGATAAATACAAAAGATCATGCATAATTAAAACATCATAATATATATTCTTATAAAATTATCTCATATGCATGCACATATATAGTATAAAAGTTGATTTTTTTTATTTAATGTAATTTATATCTGTGCATATAAATATATATTATATTTATAGTTCTTTTTGTTTATAGATGTGTTAAACTCAATCAGAATTTTTTATTTGTTTAAAACAAAGATTCGTATTCAAGGCTTGATTTATTTTAAATAAACAAGTTTAATCATACTAAAATTTAATTCATTTTATAACTCTAGCCAACATCAGTTAGCTCACTTATAACATAATGGATTCAGTAATTGCTTTCCAATCACCATGCTGTGCGAGGTTGAATTCCTCTCATTTAGAGAGTTCTCGTGACATCTATTCTTTAAATTTAGGGGAGCCAATAATTGTTTCTCGATAGGCCCTTATCTCTATATTAATCCTTGTATGCTAGATTAAAGTGTCGTGGGTTTAACATACAGTACAAGAATGGAATCAAATTTCGACATATGTATTCGATTGAGTTCTGATTAATACAATATATATATATATATATATTCAACTAACTTTCTCCCGAATATGAGTCAGCTAACAGCAGTAAAACAATAAAAATAAAAATTTGCACTAAAAACTGATTAAAAAATAAAAGTGTGTACCAAAAAGACTATATAAAACTATACATGTTTGGTTTGTCGGTAAACGATTACTAAAAATAGACTAAATTTTCAACCGGTCACAAGCAAAGCCAAGTAACCGAGCGAATTTTGGTCCCAACCAAACCCTTTTTTATGTTTCTTTTTTATTTCTAAACCATTGATTAATAATTATTAATTTTGTTAACATAATTAGTATTGTAGTTATTAATTTGGTTTTATTATTTTATTAATTTAATTATAAATGATATAGAATCTATTTATGTTCAATTGATATCATTTTATTTATATTTAATATAGTAATATAGAATCTATTTTAATTTATGTTAATTTTATTAATCAATTTTTATTCTACTTTTATATTTAAATTTTATACTTAAAGAAATCCACTACCATTTTATATTAATAATGGACAAGTCAATTTTTTATATTTTAATACTTGTTTAATTGTTAAAAACTAAAGATTTAATTTTTTATGAAAACTATTTGTAATAAAATAATATGTTAATTTTTATTAATTTTTAATATTTTTAATGTAATTATTAAAGTATTTATTAATTTTGTATTATTATTTTATTGATTTAATTATTAATTATATGTAATCTATTTATATTTTATTAATATTTAATATAATATTATTAAAAATTAATATATTATTATTTAATATATTAATATAGAATTTATTTTAATTTAAGTTGATTGTATGAATCCATTTTTTTATTTTTATATTTAAATTTTATACTTAAAGAGATGGACGACCATTTTATGATGGGGCAAGTCTTTTTTTTTTTTTAACACTTTGTTTGACCGTTAAAAATTAAAGATTTAATTTTTTTTATTAGAACTATTTTTAATATAATAATATATTGATTTGTATTTATTTTATTTTATTATTTTATTGATTTAATTATTAATTATATATAATTTATTTATATTTCTTTAATCAACTTTCTTAACATTAAAAAGTAACCATTAGAAAAGATAGCCGTATATACATAGTTTTGCATTTTCTTTGCTTTATTTATCTTCTCTACTTTATTTCTCTTATTTTTTCTTCTCTGCGTTATCTCTCTTTTCTCTCCTTCAATTCTTATAGTTTATAGTTCAGACTCTATTTTTTTCTATTTTATTTTTATATTGCATTTGCAATTTTGTAATAATATATTGAATTTTTATAATAAGAAAGTAAACATTTAATTCTCTTTAAAGTCGAAGCCTATCCCTTATCAGTTAAACAAGAGTTTGCATTTCATGAAGCCTCTGAGGTATAAGAATCTTTTAAGCTTTTGAAGCTTTGCATTTACATTTGAAGAACTAATATTGCAAATAGAAATGGTCATCAAAACTTGTACATTCTTCATAACAAATATTGTAAGTTGCGGCTCACATTCCAAGCCTTGATATTCACTAAAATAAAATTTTTTTAGGTGTAATGAAAAACTTTAAGGAGCAAGTTTTGGTTCCATCAAGATTAGAAAAGTTAATGACAACTTGATCATAGATATAAAAGTTATAAGATTGATGGAACTAAAACTTGTTTTTCAAAGTCTTTCATTACATCTAAAGAAATTCTATCTTAGTGAATATTAAGGCTTAAAATGCAAGTTACAACTTGTAAGATTTATCATGAAAAATGCAAGAGTTTTTAAGGACCATCTCTATCTATAGTATTAGTTTCTAAATGCAAATGCAAAGCTCTAAAAGTTCAAAAAATTATCCACATGCCTTAAAGGCTCTAGGAATTGTAAACTTTTTATTTAACTGATAAGGGATAGGCATATAAGCAACTTCAATAGAACTAAATATATACTTTCTTATTGTTGAAATGGAAAAGGTTATTTAGATTAGATTTGCAAGTTGAAGATTCGGATCTTCAGATAAAGTGCAAGATGAAGATAAAGATAAAGCCAAAGAAGATGATGAAGGGAAAAGATAATTATTTATATTTCTTTTTTATTTTAAAGATTAATTATTTTTCTATTATTAATATTAATATTAATTTATAATTAATATTAATTATTATTTATATTGATATTGGAGAGATGTTCCTCCAAAACATAGATAATTATGCTTTATAAAATTTTAGGTGAATTTTCATGTAACTATGAAATGTTCAACTTTCTAGCATATTGTTACTCACTTGAAGCGTACACGCCAGTATATGTATCACAAAAGCAATATAGTGATAAGAAAAGATTATTTCCTTAAGGATTTATTGTCAAAACTTGTCAAGTATCAAAATTCATACTTTAATTTAAATTAAGCAGATCAATTTGAAATGATTGCATAAACAAGAAATGACTATGGATTATCTACTATACAAAGGTCAGAGTTAGTATTTGAATTTTCATATGAATATTAGCATATAAGATTATTAGTCCCTCTTGTATTTCATAACAAGTTACTTCAACACTCAATATCCTTACTCTCAATGGTAATACATGTTGGTCTAGAATTCATTTATTCCTATAAATATTTTTTCCAAATCTCATATAGGGTTATTTGATTAATTTCATAATTCCTTATAAAATTAACCAAAAGCAAATGGACAGCCCAACACCTAATTTGACCATATGAGGTTAATGAATATTCCTATTTCATTAACTAAATCATCCATCTTTCTAAACAAATTTCAAGAACTCACATTACTCAACTCTTGTTCTACTTCACTTTCTCTTTTCCAAGTTTAAGCACAATTAACAAATCAATCCAATTGTTGGTTAAGCAATCAAAGAGCAATAAGCATGGAGTTGAATAAATATGTAATCATCATAAATTGAAAGTTTAGAGTGAAGAACACCCACTAATCTATACAAGAGTTTCTAATAATCCTAGATTAGGGAGTTTAGCTATACATGTTCATGAAAACTAACAACAAATTCAAAGCAAAACTCAGATACATCAGAGAAAATGCAAGGAACAGAAGAAGGAAGGAACTCAAAAATGGATCTTGTTGTTGATTCAATCCTTAATCCCTAGCATCCCTTGCTTCAAAAATGTCTTCCTTAGCTTCTCCCCAACCTCTACACACTCAAACTTCACCAAAAACAACCCAGAAAGATGGCTCCCTTCGTAGCACTCACCATATGAAGCTAGAATGCATCCCGCCGCGGCTTAAAAAGTCATGCAGCAACGAAGTCAGGTACTGGATCACTATGCGCTATGGCTTGCCCATTCATGCCTCGACAAAGTTGTCTACTAGATGGGGTGAATACGCTCTACACTGTGGCACAGCAAAACACTGCCGCAGCACAGTTAGTCTCTGCCTGACAATGTGCTGCAGCTCAACATGATCTTCACCGTGACTTCAAAGTTGTTTCAATCCTCGTCGTCACAGAGCATTTAGGTTTTGTTTGATGCCTTGCCATGGTGTGATTAGTTTGCACCACAGCGAGGATGGTCTTGCAAACTTGCCTTCTTTTTCTTCCTTCTTGGTTGCGGCTGGAATGATTCAGGTCGTGGCGAGCTTCCAAAAAATGCAACTACAAGTATCTTAAAGCCTCTTTGACATAAGGAAATTTAATCCTCTCTTAAACATATATCCTAAAACAAAGGCAAAGTATGATGAGTTCTCAATATATTCAAAATTAAAACAAAACTTATCATTTACAATGTAAAGTTGTTGAGTATGGAGCTATTCATCCCAAGTGTGTTTGTTTTATCTATAAAAGTATTATTTACCTTATAATTAGAGGCTAAAACCATATTTACTAGGAGAAAATATGCATAATAACATGAATAACATAGAGTTATCACATATGAAATATTGTCAGGGTAAAGAGCTACTAGAAAATTAGTTTATCATTATTGTATAGATAAGTTAAAAGCTTTTATCTTAAACCATGGGAGAAAGAACTCTTGGTTCAATTGTCATTAACAATACTTGCCCATAAACCATATTTTTGAGAGAAATAAATATACTTTCAAGAAAAATAGAATTAAAAATTATCTCTCTTTCCGAGATTGAATGGGGAAGAATTGTAGCAACATAAGATAATCTTTCCTAAAGTAGTAGATTAAGGGGTTTTTAGATTAACAAGCTATGAGAATATCACAACTAAATGAAATAGAGTATATTTTGGGAATTTCTGTATTGGAAATATCTGTTGATTTGGCATAATTTATTTTTTATTATTAATATATTTTAAAATCACCATTTTGTAAGTTATATTAATATTAATATTGCAATAACTATTTTGTAATTGATGTTAATATTAATTTTTATTATTAAAATATATATAACAAAAAGTGTGTAGCATATGAACCATATAGCATGTCACGTGAATGCTGCAGTTGAAATATTGAGTAATTGTTTTTAATATATATGTATATATATACACTACTAGAAAAAAGACTTTTTCAAACGGCATTTTAGACGGATTTGAGACGAATTTTAAATGGTTTTGAGACGGAATTCTGACAAAACTTTTATTTCAGATAGATTTCAGACAGAGTACATTCTGTCCCTAAAAAGCTTGTCGCAAAATTATTTCCGTCTGAAAATCTGTCTAAAATTAGTTTGAGACAGATTTTCAGACGGAAAAAATTATTTCAGACGAATTTTTGTGTGAATGTTGTTTAAATAATATATCTAATTTAGGGACGGATTTCAGACGAAAATAAATAATTTATATTTATTAAATATATTGATTTTAGATGAATTTCAGATGGAAATAAAATATTTTTTAAACAAATTTTGGACAGAAATTTAAAAAAGTTATTTGATTTATAGATGAATTTTAGACGGAACACATATATTTCAGACAAATTTTGGACGAAATTTGTTGTGCTTCTTAGAAAAATTTGGGATGGAAAACAAAAAACTGTGAATTTTTTTATTTTATTTTCTGTTTTGTTATTCTTTTAAACCTGCTAAATTCTGAAATAGTAAAATATGAACCTTTTTAACTAATTTGTCATAAGGATAATATTAAATATTCAAATTCAAATCTATAAGATTAGAAATACCTAAAATATTAAATACAAAACATGGCATATTCTATAAAAGTTCAATTACAACATATGTTTAATGAAAACAAAAGGAAAGAAGATATAAGCTAGTCAATGCAAATCACCCTCATCATCCTCATCACCGTCCTCCTCCTCTTCCACCGTTGGCGGAATGTTCAAAGTTTGTAACACCAATACAAGTCTTTTTTCATTTAACAACATTCTTTTTTCTGTTTAACTATTTTTTGGTCTTGTTCAACTATCTTACGTGCTTGCTCCTTATTGATTCGCTCTTGATCCTCATATTTTTTTTGCCACATTAAAAGTTCCTCTTGCATGGTTTCATCCACAGATAATGTGCAGGAAGATGTGCCAACAGAAGATTTTGCACTAAGACGTGATCCCATAGAACCTAGACCATAAACAACCCCTTTCTTCCCTCTAGGGACTACCTCTTTCCAAATGCTCAAGTCATCTGGTATAGACTGGCTTGTATTAGATGACCCTTCTCCTTCTACATCATCATTAGATATGGCCATTTATGAAATCTCTATCCTTCTCTTTTTAAAGTTTTCCTACAAAAACATGATGATTAATTAAACATTTAGCAAACAAAATATTTATAAAAAATTATAAGTTAGTCAGCATCACATACTATGGCATTCTTTGATCTCTCATCAACCCAAGATTTGTCTTTTCTCATATGAGTTTTAGTAAAAACCTCTACAATATCAAGATCCACTCCTGTAGCTTTCTTCTGCTTTTTTCATAAGTTGAACAAGTAAATTCACAATATTTTATATTTAAAATCAACATTACATAAGCAAATTAGAGTTTTTCTTACCATCCTACGTGCATGCTCACCCGCAAATATAGAACCACCTGTATGCAAGGAGCCACCTTAACTTGAAGCATGATTTGCTGTATTTGCTATTGACAAATTCTTGAACTTGTTGTCTGATGCCCAATGACGTAGTAATTGCCTCCATATTACCTCAGACATGTATTTGGGCTTATAATTTGAATTCTTGCCATAATTCTTCCTTTCTTGATACATCATACTCCTAAATCGAGCATCTCCCTTAACGTCAAAAATTTGGCGGATCCTTGTAGTATATTGAGGTTTCCATGTACAATATTTCTACAAATATTAACAAAAGTTATATATATACACACTTATATACATAATAGCAATAAGACTTATCATCCAATATAATTTTTACCTTAAATTCCTCAAACCATAAGTCTCGCATATCCTTTGTTGTTTCTTTCCAAGTTGGACAAAACCCATCAAATTTGCTCTTTATAGCAGAGGTCAAGAAGTGCACAGCAGTTGATGGATTAAACCTATTAACAAATATTATGATAAAAGATATATGCATGTATGTAATAAATAAATAGATTGTTAAATACAATTATGTCAAAAAATACTCATTTCCATAAGGCTCTATTTCTGGAAGCCCTTCTTGAACCACACATGTTTCTTCTTGAGAATTAGCTATTAATGATTGAGTATGTGGCAAAGTTGGTGATGATGTAGAAGGCATATGTGATGGCGTAGGTGTAGGTGTAGGTGTAGGTAGGACATTTGGTGATGGTCTAGGTGTAAGTGTAGGTGGGATATGTGGTGATGGCATAGATGATATATCTAATAATGGATCTGTAGGTACTAGTCTAGTTGATGTAATCAGTGGTTGTATAGGTGAGACATTTGGAGGAAACTGAATAGACAGTGAGACTTTCTCCCCTTTATTAGATGAGCGTCGACCTCTAGATAATGGGGTCTTCCCACCTCTAATTGAACCTCTACCTCTGCCTGTCATCTGAAATCATAAGCACATTAACATATATTTTTCTCATTAACAACATTGAAGGCATGTGGAAAATTTTAATATTACCTAAGTACTTAAAAAAATTAAGAGATACAAATTCAAAATACTAACTGAAGTATTTAAGCATAATACATTAAAAAAGGCTACAATATTTCAAATTACATAAAAATAAAAAAGAAAGATGTAGCAATGCTAATTTAAGGAAGACAACATAAATAACTCCTGCAACCAATGTAGTTTAACCATCATTGTCTATGTGATAATTGCTATAGTCTGATTCTTCAGCATTAGCTAATTCTTCTTCTTCTTCTTCTTCTATTTCTTCTTTGTCCTCTTCCTCCTCCTCTTCCTCCTCATGAATAAATCTCTCATGCCCATCATTAATTGCATCAACTTCATCAAACCTTCCATCGTTATCTAGTAAAGTATCAGGTAGATCAAGGTCAATTGTGAAGTCATTAATATTTTGACCTATGTAGTCCTCTTGATAAGCAAAGTAACCCTTGTGCTCATGCTCAATTATACCCCTTGCTTTAGTTTTGATAGCAAACCACCACTCTGCTTTGTCCCTTGTGTTTATTGGATACGATGCATAATACACTTGAATTGCTTTTTGTGCAATAATAAATGGATCATACTTCCCATAAGACTTAGTATGCCGGACTTGAATGATTCCATATTGTTTATTAACTTTTGTTCCTCTACCAATTGTAGGATCAAACCATTTACATTTGAATAATACTACCCTTTTTAATGGTAATCCAGGATATTCAATTTGAATGATTTCTTCAACTTAGCCATAAAAGTCATTTTCATATTCACCGAATCCTGTTCCTTTAACACATACACCAGAATTAATGGTGGACTTTCCATATGAGTGTGCTTTTGTATGAAACTTGAATCCATTTACAAAGTAAATAGGCTAAGTTTTCACAATTCTTAAAGGACCCCATGCTAATGCACGCATATTAGGATCTAGCACATGATTTGCAGGATTGTTTACCTATATAATATCATTAAAGAGTGGGGAGTTAATAGAAATGATTTAAAAATAAGTATCTATAGTAAAACATTTTAGTATATAGACTAACATAATCTTTTAACCATACTACAAAGTTTTCCTCAATAAGTCTATCAACATGTTCATCACTTAGATTAGGTTGACTCATTCGCAGTGTCTCCACATATATCCTACATATAATAATGGATAAAACAAATTCCATAAAATTAAGCATATAAAAATCATATACAAATTTAAATTTATAAAAAAAACTCACTTCATATAAGGTTGAACCTCATCACAATTGATTAATATATGATTCATGGCAGCATTAAATTCTCTTGAATCTAAAAAACGAGTCTTGCATTCACCAGCAGGGCGACCAGGCAAATTGAAAATGGATAAAGTTGGTAGGACCAAATCATTTTCACCCGTATCATCATTTCTTCTAAATCTAGTTCGATGGGAGTGGAGGTGTGGCTCAAAATAGAAAGAAGTAAAGTGAGAAATATCCTCAATAATGTATGCCTCAATTATAGATCCTTCAACACGAGCTTTGTTCTTAACCTTCTTCTTAAGGTGATGAAGGAACCTATAAGATTAAAAGAGTTTAACATGTGAAGATTAGAAGAGTTTAACATGTGATGGGCTCCAAGATCAAAATAAAGATTCTTTAAAAAAATTTAAAATACCTTTCAAAAGGATACATCCATCGATATTGTACAGGACCACCAACCAATGCTTCATATAGCAAGTGAACAGGTAAATGTTTCATTGAGTCAAAAAAACCTAGAGGAAAAATGCGTTCTAATTTACACAAGACAATTGGAATGTTCTGTTCAAGCTTAGTTAACTCATCTTCCCGCACTGATGTTGAGCACAAATCTTTAAAGAATTGGCTAAGCTCAGTCAAAGCCTTCCATATTTTCTCTGGCAATGAACTAAATGAAATTGGAAGCAAACGCTCCATAAACACATGACAATCATGACTTTTCATTCCATATAATTTTTTCTCTTTCATGTCCACACATCTTGCCAAATTTGATGCATACCCATCCGGCATTTTTAAGTCCTTCACCCATTCACATATTGCTCTCTTTTGTTCTATGGTAAATGTGTAGTTTGCCTTGGGTTTTATAACTCTCTCACCACCTAATTCTTGCAATTCCAAATCTCCACGTTTACAATATTCTTTCAAATCCATTCTTGCCTTTACATTATCTTTGGTTAAAAACATGTAAGGAGTTGTCATACACATCAAAGGAGGAAGGTTATAAGGAGTAACAATTACTGGCCAACATGAATATTGCGAACCAGATTGACCATATGGAGTGAATCCATCTGAACATAATCCAAGTCTAACATTGCGTGGTTCAGAAGAGAATTGTGGATGCATTCTATCAAAATGCTTCCATGCTTTTGCATCAGATGGGTGTTCAATGACATCTTGAACTTGTTGGTGCTCAAAGTGCCATCTCATATAAGGGGCAGAATTCATGGAAGCATACAATCTTTTTAACTTAGGTATGAGAGGCAAATAATGCATTTGCTTTAAAGGCACCTCTTTACGCCCTTTACTTGTCTCACGTACCTTATACCTTTTAGCATGACAAAACTTACATTCCTTTTCTGTATCATTTTCTTTATAGTACAACATGCAACCATTAATGCAGCAATCTATTTTGGTACTTCCCAACCCAAGTTTCAACACTAACTTCTTTGTTCTGTAAAAATCAGATACCAACACATTATCTTTAGGCAAACTTTCTTTCATAACTTGAAGTAGCTCATCAAAGCATTGTTGTGACATATTATGGTCAGATTTAATACTCAACATTCTAACTGCCATAGATAACTCTGAATGGTCAACACACCCTTCCCACAGTGGTCGTTGTGCAGAGTGCAACATATCATAAAATTTTTGAGCTTCCATATTCGGAGGCTCTTCCATATGTTGTTCAAAATGACCCCTAAATTCTGGCCCAGCAATATCAAAAACCATAGATTCATATAGATTTCTTTGTGAATCATCATCTAATGCATGACTACTAGTGGCTTTTGAATTTACACTATTAGCATTATTGTTATTGAAACTTAAGGGATTTTCCCCATGTGAATCCCAACACCAATATCTTGGCATGAAACCATATTTATACAAATCAACCATAACTTCATTTGGAGTTAACAATGCTCTATTTCTATGTTTTGTGCAAGGACATCTAAGTATATAGCCATCATGAGCAAATTGAGGTTGGTTCATTACATGATTAATGAACCCTTTAACCCCTTCTACATATTCCCTTTTTAATCCCCCTCGGTTTGGATGAAGTCTATCATACATCCACTTTCGATGTTCTGGAATTTCCATATTCTGAATCAAGTAAAATAATATATTACCATTTAGACACTAGCACATAAGAATAATATTATTTTTATGCACACCTTATGATCATGTTAATTAATAAATTGAAAAGTTGAAAAAGAAATTAAAAAAATTAATTTATTAAAAATTTTTTAAAACAAAGTCTATCTAAAATAAGATTGTAACAACTATTGAAACATCACAAAACAAGAAAAGAATTAATCAATTTCAGTGCCAAAATTGTAAGTCATAGGAAAAGGAAAGAGTTGAGAAGCAATAATATTTTGAAACCTTCTTGTCCAACCTAGTATTTATATTTGAGTTCTATGCTATAGTTTGGAAACAAAGAGCAAAAATCATGACATCATCTTGCACATCATTGTGCTGTTGTTGTTTTAAATGATGGCAATGGGATATTGAACCAGTAAATTTTATAGTTAAATCAAAGTCGTTGCAAAAATGTACAAAGTTTCCCAATCAAAATCATTTTCATTTGGTGCCATCTTATACAATTCAAATTCACATGAATCATGCCAGCAAGGTAACTACTAAGTTTACAATCCAGTACATCCACCTTAAAGAAACTCTAAAGACTAACCTAAGGTTACAAGATCCTACAACCATATTCAAAAAAGAAAAACTAGGGGCCAACTTCAGGAAAGGGGTAAAAGATGGGTGGTTAAATAGAGGAATATAAACTTCCCTAAAAAAAAATTAAAGGTGAAACTATTTGAACCAAAGGACTGAAGTAGAGAGCAATAATTATGCAGCAGGGGTAAGAGATAGTTCTGGTAAACACACCAGAAGCTGGCACCAAGTAAAGAATTAATTAAAGAAACAGCATCACCAGTTAAACAAAATTAAAGTACTACATTACTGATAATGCCCAATGAATATGATACAACTAGGAAACATAATAAATTCAAAGGAAGTTGTCTCATCTTTGAACTAATAGATGAAAAGTATGATACATTCTGAGGAGATTAAGATGCCAAATATATAAATAAACAAAAGCAGAGCAGCCATCAGCCATTAGCCATCAGTATAGCACCAACTCAGTATTAATATATTGCAAGTCTCTCACAAGAACTTCAAACACTCAGTACTAAACAAGATTCAAAGACATAATAGACAAGGTTGGAGTACATCATAAATGGTATCAGGATGGAGTACATACCTTCTACAAACTAGATCTGAGCATAAACAAGATTTTTATACATCCATTACATCACAGCAAATCCGTTGCATCTTCTTCACAATGTAGATCCAATACTCTGGAATGATAAACCCATGAAACCAGCACTAATTTTTTAGCTTTCGAAAATAAAATTGTGCAAACAAAAAAGCATCAGATTTTGACCTTTTACAGCTTAGATTTCGCACCTTCAAATTTGGGCATCAGCGTCTGAATCTCTAATGGCAGAAGTGTGAGGAAGCTCAACTCTACTATTCAGACAAGCTCTCTCATCTGCGTCGCATCCCACCTCTACAGCTGAGCTCCAGATCCGCAGTGTGTGAAGTTTCCGTGAACAACTTGTGAATACAGAAGTGGCTTCTCTGCGCGCATCTTCAAAAAGGTAAACATTCTTGCTCCTCATAAAATGACGGTGTTTTGGATTTTAAAAGAGGCTTCTCTGTTGCTGTTCATAGTGGTCCAGGAGTATCATATATATAATATAATATATTATAAAATATACAATAATCAATAATAAAAATTATTTCATCTAATTAATTTTTAAAAAAATTAATAATAATTGCTTGAGAATTAGAGGCAGTAATTCATTCAAAAGAGTGAAAAAAAAAGTTTCGAGGGGCTCCGCCCCTGACCCCGCAAGTAGCGGGACCGCCGTTGCTATCTAATCCTAGCGTATTATATTTTAATTTAAAAGAAAATTCTGAATTTTATTAACAGTTATTTAACAATCATCAACAAAATGATTAATAGTGATATTACATAATTATTCAAAGGTTTACAAGCTTTTATTATTATATCCTTAAATTAATGGTTAATTAATTCATCTGCACCATATTATAAAAAAATATGTTAAAAATCTTATAAAACTTATTATTTTACTATTTTATAAAAATTCAAGCAAAGTTTATTAATAGGCATATATTGCATATCAATCCCTTATGCACAATTTCAGCCATTTTATTGAAAAAAAGTTTGAAAATAAAAGGAAAAAAATTAATCACTTTCTATTTACTATGCTTGAGAAAATATGTAATGTTATTAGAGTTATTATTATTATTATTACAATTAAAGAAAACATCTTACTATTTTCTTTATTTATTTTCTTTACACATTTTTATTTTGATTTTTTTTTATTTAAAAAAATTCTTCTCATTAACTTGTTTCTTTATAAATTTTACAAATTATTCTATCCTAAATCTATCTAAAAGCTTAGATGTATTTTAAATAACTTAGCTTTTATACAAATATAATGTTAATTTATATAACATTTCTTCTCTAAATTTAAAATAATTTTTGCATAAATAAAACTTAAAAAAATATTATAATTATATTATATTGTATTTCGTCCCTAATTCGTCTCAAATTAGAGATGAATTTGGGACAGAAATACTATTGTACAAAAAATTTTATCCTTGTATAATATTTTGTCTATAAATCGTCGCAAATTTAAGACAGATTTTAGACGGATATTATATGACAAATATTCCATCATAAATTTGTCCAAAAGCCGTCAAAAATATTTTGCCTCCAACTTGTTATGAACCCTTGGGACGAATTTTGGACGGATTTGATACAAAAATCTTTTTCTATATTTAGTTTTTGATTTCATAAAAAATCTGTCTAAAATTTGTCTATAATTTCAAACAGAATATAATCCGTCCAAAAATTCCATCTAAAATATACAAATTTCTAGTATTGATAATTGAGTGATTGTTGATTTTTTATTTTATGTAATTTTCTTTATGTAATTAAATTATCTCATATTTGATTTTTTTTATTCTTATTTTATTTAAATTTTAATTTTTTTCAAGACATTATATATTATACATGCACCTTAATAAATTTAATAATAATATATTATATATTACATATTACATATAATATACAAATAGAGGCACATGAAATTTTGACCCGCAAAAAAAAGTCACCTAGAAAAATGGGCAGAGCCAGGATACAAAATTTTAAAATTACCGAATTATCAAGCGCCAAATTTTTGCTTTCTAGTCTATATATATATCCAAACTTTGGTTTTTTCTGATTTTTTTTCACTTCAAGTTGGCTTTTATTTTCTTTTTCTTGTCACTTTTTCACTTTCTTCTCATCTCTATTCATATATTTATCCGGATCATATATGTTCTTCTTTCTTTCATTACTTTTTATACTTGTTATAGGTGAAAAAAATGAAAATGAAATATTTTCATTAAGGTTCTTATTTTAATCTTGATATGAATATATTTTGATTATTAATATATTTGATTTTATTTATCTTTTCTTATTTGTTGATACAAATCTATTTTGATTATGAATGTATCTGGTTTTTTTTTTCTTTTTTTGATACTAACAACATTTCATTCCATACTTTGATTTGCTTTGGAATGTTTTTAAAATTTGAAGATTTAATCAAACTAAACTCAAGTCTGAAAGACACTGAATAGACATGAAGAACAAAAATGAACCTAGAAGATAAATAAGGAAATGAAGCTAGAAGAATAAAGAATTGCAAAAATGAAGAACATAAAAAACTCAAAACTTAAAAACATCGCACAATCACCTAATAAAATTTTAAAAATTAAAAAAATTAAAAAATAATGAAATAATATATACTTATTTATTTATTTATTTAGAGAAACAATTAGTATATTAATAAAAATATTATATGGTTTTAAAAAATATTTGCATTTATTAAAAAAATATTAAAAAATATTTGTATTTATAAAAAGAATTTAAAAAATATTTCCAACCAAATTATGAGTCGTACACTTTTCCTATAGAATTTTAATTGTGGAGGAGTAAGATGTCTTACCAAAATGTGGTAGGACACTTGTCCTACCATAATTTCATTGGTATCCTACAAAAATTTTTAAAAAATTATAATTATATTTTTGATAATTTTTTTAGATAAATAAATTAAAATTTATTAACTGTTTATTTTGCTTTTTAAAAATTTTTTATTATGATTTATTTTAATTAAAATAATTATAATTGATTTTTCATTTAAATTTCTATTAACATTATACTTCATCATTTATTATTTATTGTATATAAATAATTTTTTTTAAATAAATTAAGAGCCTGAGAGATGAATTTGATGTGATTATAAAGAGTGTAGGGAAAAAGCCAGTGGTTATTGTGCTACACTATTTGCCAAGCACAATTCTATCGAAAACAAATATCAATAATAGAAAAATTCAATTGATTATTTGACTGAATATTCAGTCAGAAATAATATATTTTTTATTAAAATTAATATGTTTTCAACTAATTTTTTAGGGCTTGTTTGGTATGATGTATAAAATAAAACTTGATAGTATAAGACCTAATAAGATAAAACCTAATAGGATAAGTTCTGATAAAATTTTAAAATCATACAATGTTTGGTATTATATTATATAAAATAATATATCGTATAAAATAATATTATCATTTATTTAGTGATGCACTATATAATATTAGATAGGATAAAAAGTAACATTTTGACAAAAAATATCTTTTACTTAAAATATATACTATATTTATCTAAATTTATTTTATTGTCTTATATTAATTTTTAGAGAGAAAGTATAGGTGAATAGGGTTGCATATAGTGTATGATGACCAAGCAAGCTTGGCAATATGATCCTACTTCATTACATCAGGCTGAATAGCTAAAAAATAATTTGGATAGATTAGATAGGGTTAGTCATGTTAGCCAATTTCAACAAACTTAACCTAATCGTATGAATTTTTTTAAAAAATATTTATTTTATAAAGACTTATATAAAAATTTTATTTTTTTAGGGGCAAAATATAATTTTATAAAGATTTATATGAAGTTATTTTTTTAAGAGTTAATTTATAATTTTTACCAAACAGTCAAAAAAAAAAGTGACTAAGTTAGCTTGAGAAATCAATTTAGCCTAACCTCATACTAAACCAATTAGATAGAGCCCGATACTAAATCAACTTTTGCATGATCTATCCCAATTCTATAAATTTTTTAAAAAAATTATTTTATAGGGATTTACATAAAAATTTTTATTGGTAAAATATAATTTTATAAAAATTTATATGAAAAATTTTTTAAGGTCATTTTATAATTTTTACCAAAAATTATTTTATAGGAACTTATATAAAAATTTTATTTTTTTAAGGTCATTTTATAATTTTATAATTTTTAATTAAACCTGATCAAGCCCAAGCATTTGACCTAGAAAAAGAAGCCTCATACAAAATCAAACCGAACATTAAACTACTCTAATACTCAACCCGTGATCAAACCTATTGAGTTAATTTAAAATTCGACTCAACTTAACCAATGAATATCCCCATAAGTGAATGGTTAAAATCAAAAAATATTAATAAGACCTTATACATCAAAACCTAATCAGACATAATCCCACCTTTTAAGGCATGATTAGGTTATACATCCTTTTAATGTATAGAGATGTATGATGTATAAATTTATACAATTCATTACTTATACCAAATAAGTGATATTTCACAATGTATTGTATTAGTTTATACTATTAGGTCTTATACAATATACTAAATAGATCCTTAATCATTATTTACATGTTTTATTGTAGTGATTATCAGTTTGAGATTAAAAATGAATTTTATTTGTACGTGCGCGCACATATATATATATATATATAACTAATGCCTTAACTAATAATGTTAGGATACAACCTCACTATTTTTCACCAAAACGGGGGTCGGATAGAATTTCACACTTTTAGAGTTAAGAAGTTTTGAGAAGGGAACATGCACCCAATGAATATAGTTGATCTTCAACTTGCATAATTAGTCACGAATTTGGTGTGAGAGAGATATAATATCGTTTTTCCAAAGGACAAATTACATCTTATTTTTGTGAACGAAGACCCAAAATTGGTACAAAAATTTAATTTAAAGTATAATAAAATACTCCTCTAAATTTGAAATGTGTCACACCTTATAAATTAGTGTTCGGTATTTAGTATTATTAAAATTTAAGAAGTTATTTTATTATATTTTAAAATGTATGTACTAATTTTGCAATTAAATCTTAATTAAGAAGAATAAAGAATAAAGTTTTTTTCTTTAGAAAAACAAGTTTGGGGGATCTATTTCAATACATGCATATCTTTGTAAATCTTCTCGGGCAAAGATAATTTCAACCGCTCCTGTCTTTTGTTGAGAGGAAGTAGATTTAATTATGAATTAGGTCGTGAAGAGCCTGATTTTCATTAATTTTTAAACAGTCTGAATTTAAAATTTGAAAAGAAAGATCGTGTAATATAATTCCCGTACATGACAATCAAGTCTAAGTCATATTTGATACCACTATTTTCAGATGGTTGAGTTAGAGGACTAATTAATTCAGCCTCCAGGAGCCGATAGCCCAGGTGATGTGAGGGATATGTGAGAATATAGACAGTACCCAAAGTTTAAATCCTTTAATATACTTTTTAAAAAAAAAAACAGTAATTCAAGAAGCTTATTTTCATGGACTTCATGATCAATCCATATTTATAACGGCATAAACTTAAATTTAGGCAGTTGAATATTTCATATCCATAATTATTTAGACGTAGTTAACAGCTTATTATGCTTCAGAGGAAACAAATGGATCTCTACTAAATCAACTATAAACTCACAAAACTTACAAATCAGCAAACATTTATAAATTAATATAAAGAAATATCTTAAACTATTTAATTATATTTTTCCAAAATATATATTATTTACACTACATATTACTTAACATTAATCGAAAAAATTTGGCAATAGACGGTAATAAAGAGCTAATATAGCTAGCTGCCTAATTTTATATCCATCATTAAAAAATTTTAAATTTTAGTTGCAATTGCGGCTGTGGTTAACTTACGTCACAACTATGGAGATGGGGGGAAAGAAGCGATAAAATATGAGAGAATACAGTTATTACGAATTGCAATTCAAGGCTTGCTGCAATTGCAGTATTGACCATAAAGAACAATAATATAGTTGCGGACTACAATTTAAACCCTTGCGCAGTTATATATATACGTCACACACTACAAATTGGAATAATTATTTGCACCAACTAATGGCTATTAAGGTTCAAATTAAACCTCGGTCTTCACATATTTATAAATAACCAATTGACCTAATCCTGGTGGTCTAAATACTTAATTACGTACTGTCAACTAAGTATAAAGAAGAATAAATGAGTTATATTGAAGCACAGCTAGCTAGCTTATTGTCCACTGAAAATGCCTTGTCCAGGTGATAAAATATGTTTGGGATCATATTGAGCTTTTCTCTCTTGAAAAACTTTCCATTTGTCCCCGAAGTGTTCCATCCATTCTTCCCTTGTCTTGTTCTGTGGAAGGTATTGCTTAATCTGAATACCAGCATCCTCACAGAACTGCAATATCATTTGATTTTGAGTATGATATGCCTCCAATTGATCAAACGTACTTGTTTGCAGAAGACCCACAGTGTAGAAAACATCTTCATTTGGAATAATTGCAGACATCCTATCATCCCACCTGTAATTTAATTCAATTCAATACTACATTAATTAGTTCTGATCAATCAAAGTTTCGGATTTTGTTTTAGATAAAAAACTTCTGAGTTCGCAAAAATCAAACTTATGACCCAATATGGGATCGGGTCTACACATGATCACATTATTAATTGAAAATATATTTAATCTTATAAAACGTACTTGTTGCGATTCATGGGATAGGCTAGCACAAGTCCAGCAGTAAGGTTTTGCTTGAGGAGAATGCCCTTGAACACGCCTTCATCAAAGTCCAAGATTCGAGATTTTGGAATGAAGAGGTTCAACCAAGGATGAGGAAGATCCCAGAGCCCTTGTGACCTAAGAACAAGCTCGTCACTGTGAACCCGGTTCAGAAACTCCTTGTATGATACATCTTTCTCAAACATAAACGTAGGCACAAACTTTAACCCACCTACCAGCTGTTCAACTTCCTGTTCAAGAACCAAGAACAAGTTAAGTCAATCGGGCAAGTCCCAATTTTTAAATAGGTCAAATTCAAAATTTCATAGAAAATTATATAAAATAAAACTCCAAATTCAGACACAAGGGTAGAGGAGTTTTCAATTTTGTCTTTCACATATATATATATTTAAATTCTTCAATGATTTTTTAAATTTTTTAAAATTTTAAATACTAAATGTAACAGTTTATTTATTTTTGACGTTATTCAAATTTAACATTTAATTTAGCAGATACTAAAATTTAAAGTTAATGACTGAAAAATATTACAAGTAATATTTTTAATGATTGAGAAATTAAATTAAAAAAATAATATATAAATGACCAAATAGAAAGTTGAACTAAAATAATGCTTTTCGCTTTGGCCAAAAGAAAAAAATAGAATATTTCCGTAGAATATGTGTGATATATCTAGATTACCTTGTCGACGGTTGCCTGAGAATCGTTGTTGTAATATTTGGCTAGCTCAAAGACGTAGACGATGCCGTTTTGAGTGACGAGGGAAGTGATTCTTGGATGATCAGGTTGTGGAAAAAAGGAAAGATCCAAGGATGATTGATTAAGCAGAAGCAAACCTTCCAAGTAATTAGGGATGTTGCTTTGCACACTTTCGTCCTTTGAGATTAAATGTTCTTGGTCTGCGGTCAGTGCAGAGAAGTCATTGTAAAGCAAACGCAGCCACTTAACCTGCAATCAATTAAACAAACTATCACTGTTATTATTATTGTTGTTGTTTTGTGATTGTGATCATCAGTACTTATGAACAAGAAATAAACGGTGCTGACGTCGTCATAAATATAATAAAGAACATATATATATTTGTGTGTGTGTATATATATATACACACACACACACATATAAAATACTTGCCCTGGTTGGTGCAGGCCCTAAGGCAATTCTTGCTCTGGTTATGACCCCAAATTGGCCTAAACCCCCAAGAACAGCGTAGAAGAGGTCCGAATTAATCTCAGCAGAACATGTCACTTCCTCCCCTTTCCCTACAAAGCCCACACATAGTTAAACTCTTTTAGAACTTGTTTTCAGCTTAGAGTAAAAAAAGGACATGAACACGTTGGTGAGTCGTGAAATTAACTAAGAGGAAAAACTCTATTTTGACTATTTAAAAAATTGTGTCATTATTAATTCGATATTTTATGACCTTTCTTTTGTTATCACTTGCCTCCACAAATTTTGTTTTTATACTTAACGTTGCTATCACTTTAGTATCCTAGAATTAGAATAAAACCATTGGTGATACAAAAAAATATAAGTACTAAAATACTAACCATAACACCAGTAATTAATAAAAAGCAAAACAAAGACCACCGAACACGTCTAATAAAAAGCAAAACAAAGTGATAGCTGTCTCAATTATTGCAACGTGTTAGGGTAAGGAACGACACCAAAAATAAAAATGAATTCAGTAACCTTAATTACAAGACTACCAAATGGCAATATTAGAGTTTTGATGGAATGGGTCTTTCCTCAGACCATAGAGGAGTTGACCTAAAGGTTCAACAATTCTTTTATGCGGACTTCTGTTTAATGTTAATCAAGGAATAATTAATTCAACCTTTTTTAATAAATAAACAAGATAGTAATATTCTATCTTAAAATATTGTTGACTTATGTTAAGAGACTGGTCAATAGAATTATTAAGGGAATGCACACTCCCTCTTCGTATATTGAATAGTACTAAGTAAGTGACGTTTGATGTCGCAGTTTTTTTTTTTGGTAATTTGATGTCGCAATCTAGTGATCATGTATCTTGGTTCAATCATTCATATGTAATCTGGATTAATATATATGCGGTGAGGTCACGTGACAACCATATCTGTTTATTTATTTTGGGTTTATGTACAGTCTTTTATTATACTTTTTTTTTTAAATCCGACCAAACCTATGCACCATTACCAAAAAAACTATAAAATAACTATACTTGGAAAGAATAAAAACCATTACCAAACATATTCTATTTTTTTGGGCCGTAGTCTAAGCCAAATATTGTCCCCCATCATTCCTCCCAAAAAAATGATTGACTGATCTAATTTTTTAAAAATACATATAATTAATTTTATTAACAAACCAAATATTCATGAATCTAACAAGAATATGTTTTATTAACGTGCATAAATTTTTTTAAGAAAATAAATAAATTCAAAGAAATTAATATTTCCACAATTTTAAGAGCTAAAGAAACTTGAAGTTATTACAATTGAAAATAATATTGGCCAAATTATTTTTTTTTTCATAATGAAAATAAATTACTTACACAATCACATTAAGGGAAAATGTGGCTTTGAAAACAAATATTTGATCATCTCTTTTTTTTTTTTAATAAACTTTGGAAATTGCCTCTATGAAAGCTGTGAACCTCTGATGTTAGTGAAAGAAAACTTCTATGAGTATAATTAAGAGATGTACTAATGATGAAAATTTAGAAAGAAACAGGCGAGATTGATATTTTAAAGTAGAACAAACATTGAGAGAATATAAATAAAAAATTTGAAATAAAAACCGAGAGTAAGGATAGAAAGTGAAAAACTGCAAGAATAAGAAGCATAAATTTTTTATAATGTTGTAAGATCTTAAAATATGGAGAAAAATGAGGGTAATATTTAAAAGAAAAGAAAGAAAGTACACACACATACAGTCATATTGATGAATTTTATTTTTAAAAGGAAAGTAACATTTTTTATGAAATTTAGTTAATGCTTTATATGAAAATAGAAATAATGATAAATTAGGAAAACAGAGTGAAAAGAGAAATTACATAAATTATGAAAGGTCAGCAATACCGCTTTATATATATATATATATATATAGACACACGCACACACACAAAATTTATAAATTTATTAAAATTTTATCAATATTTGGATCAGTAGAAGGCTGGACGGTAGGTCAAAAAATTAGAACAAATATTAATTTTAATGAATAAACCTATCAAAATACAGTCAACATTAGAATTTTGAATTGAATCTTATACGAACTTCCAAATCTTATAGGCTAGGCATATATGACCAACTTAGGTTTTTGTCACTGTCACATATAGAAACAAAGTATGAGTTATTTTCTCATGGACTTCCAAGTTCAAAATCTGCTACAAAGATATGGTGTGACCAAATAAAGTTTAATTACATAAAGTAATCAAGTAAAATTAATATCTGAAGATTTAGAGAACTATTAAACTCAATTCAGTGACATATATCATCATACTTATCTTGACAAATTCTCTCCTTGACTCTCAAACAAATTTGTAAAATTCTTGTCTTCGCTAGCTAATTTAATATGGTATTTTCATAAACTAAGACTTCGTAAAAAATTTGATACATAAACTTTTGAATATTACAATAAATAACTTTCCTGAATATTAAATTAAAACAAAAATATTAAATTTCAATCAAAATTAACTGCAAGATATTACTTCCTTAATTCATCCGTCTTCACAAATTAGTATCAGGTTAGGGAAAAAAATTGCATTCATTATGACATGAAATTTTGCAATTAATTTTAATAAAAATTTAACATTTTGTTTTGTCACAATTTAAAACTCTATGTACTAATATCGCAGACAAAATATAGTTTCTCCGAAAATAAACAATTAATCTGAAATTACATTTGAAAAAAAAAAAGTTGTGAATAGTGATCCATACCCGTAATAACATCCAACTCGTGAACATTTTTAATCTGAGGACCAAATCGGAAGGTTTGGCCACTGATTCCAGCATTAGAAAGTGTGCCACCAACAGTCAAATACAAGTAATCAGTCCAAGAGAGGGGTGAGAGGCCACGTTTAAGTGTCTCATGCAGAACATCGATCCACATCTGTTCACCACCCACATCCACATAATCACCCAACAAAGCCGTCTTCTCCGACACTAGGATCCCATCAGACCCACCATTAATATTTCTGAAGCTGCTCATATTCACCACAACCCCACCCCGAGCCATGGATTGCCCATTAACGGAGTGGGCTTCCCCTCTTGCAGCCACACTGAAAGGAATGGGCAAAGAGTGTGAGAATTTTATGAGCACTGAGATGTCACTTGGGGACGTAGGGTTGAAAATCGCCCCTGGGTTTTCATGAACTGTGTGGCCAAAATCAGTGGAACCTTGTGATAGAGACTGAGGGTCACGGCTAAGCCTTATGGCCACCTCTCTGGGGGCGTGGAATGCTGACCATGGCCGTGGTCGTCCCTCGGAGATTACAAGGATGCTGGTTAGCCATAGCACGATCAAGAAAGACTTTGTCATTTGATTATTACTATCAGGGTATGCTCACACTTCTATGACAAGTTTGTTTAAGCATTAGATTTGACTTATGGGAGAGTTGTGTTTCGATGGGCTAAGTATTTGGGTATATATATGGGAAAAGTTGGAGAGGCACGGGGCGACTGGTGGGGAGTGAAACGACGTCGTGCTGTGCCCTTGTGTTTCTGTATGCTTTTTTATGATTTTACCCCTTGTAAGCCGTAAGTTGGGTAGGAAGTCTTGGACCTGTAACTTGTCCTTTTGCAGATGCACGCATTGGGCAATAAAACCAAAATTTCCTTTTACTTGTAAATAAATCGCCATATCTTTCTCGATGATCATTATAATCAATTACTCGAAGGAAGGAAATAAAAAATTATAGTCAAACATTAATGATCTCATTTTATATTAACTGGTGACTGGAATAATTATATTTATATCTTCGTTGCATATGTGTGATAATTTGTCAAAGTCAACAAATATATGATTTTGTAAGATATTTGACATACAATTTTGGTTTTCCAACTGTAGAAATTTCCCACAATACTCCCGCCCCGGAAAACATTCTTACAAGGAAATAATTCTCAAGAATTTTACCCAAAAAATAATAATAATTCCTAAGTATCAATTTTTAATCAATCTCATCTATTTTCTTGGATTAAGTTTCTCCGAATTTTTTTTTAATGAAATTGATCTATAGCCTCAAATATTTGAAACGAATCCGTAGAGAAAGGACTCAATATTTAATTAGTATAGAGTCCATTTACAGATTTTGTTAGGGAATTGTAATTATCCGCTGTGATTTTTGTTTTTAATTACAATATCTTTTCAATTTATAAAAAATCGTAATTGACTTATATTCTATTAGCTTTGTTGTAATAATCTCTGACCATTTAGATCATATATACATTAGATTTAACTAAATTAAACACATATGCGATGCACATGCCTCTCCTTTTACAAGAACATCAATTTTCTCTCACCTGTTCATTCATTTTGGTCTATTTCTCTTTTCTCTCTAATATAAGATCAACTAGCCACCATGATAGACACCTAATTAGATGAAGAGGAGCATAAGAGACTTTTCTCATGGTCTAGTAAATGGAGAAGTACGAATGCAGATGTGTTCAATTCAGAAATCTAACGTTTGGTTTAAATAACGGTAAAGAACATGGGATTAATAGTTCACAAGGAGTTAATTGTGAATATTTTACAGAATAATGAGGATATTACAATTAGAGACAATGACCTGGTTAAGAAATTATAATTTTCTTTAATTATTTTTAAAAAATGGGTCTTATAAATATATGTGTGTGTATATATATATATTAAATCGCACTAACTTTTTTAAAAATTTAATTAAATTATACTTGATATTTTTCTTACTTTTAAAATTATACTTGGCTTCCTACAACTAATTTTCTGTCAATGAAATTAACTTTATACATAATATATATTTTTTATAAAAATAAAATTACTTAATTGTCTTACTATCATATCAAAAGCTTAGATATATTTTATTTTTATATTTTTGTCCCCCTAAATCTTGTCAATTTCTTAAAAATAAAAAACTGAAGAGATTCAAATCAGCAAGTGTGTCTGATGATGAAGTTTGAATAATTAATTTGCAATAAATATTAGTTCAAACCTCACTATTTGTACCGAATGCAAGATTGATCAAATGTGAGACCAAGAATAAAATCACAAATGCGCAGAAAATTACCTTTTTTAATGGAAAATAAATTAGAAAGAATATTTCTACGATATATATTAAAATGTTAGAAGAGCGCAATATAATTTCTTAAATCAGAGAGGTGTTAGATGTAATTTAACCAAAGATAGGGAAAGTTTAGCATCATTTAGTCTTATATTTTTCTCTCTAAAAATCTTGTAAAATTCTTTAAAAAAAATGAAGAGATTAAAATCAGCAAGTGTCTGTTGATGAATTTTCAATAATTAATTTGTGATTAAGAAATATTAAGTTGAAACCTCACTAGTCGTACCAAAATAGAAAACGCAAGATTGATCAAATAAATCGTTCTTCCCCCCTTATTCTTCACTAGACTTTTCTCTCTGCTCATGGTATTCAGCTACCTTTTTGTTTCTCCATCTTAATGTCATTAGAAAATGAAATGTTATTGATATTGGACTTGGAGTATTTTTCCATTTGTTTTATGAATTGACCTGTAACTTGAAGTCACTTTGAGGAAGGGTTTTGTACAACCTAATTCCAGTCTAGGAGCCGACCTTTACAAAAACAATTTGCTACGTCGCTGTACCGTCAAAATAATTTTTTAAGATACTTCAATTTTTTTTTTCTTATATTTTTGTTAGGAACACCAAGGATGTTCTTTCATGGTCCCTTATACTTTTTATTGAAAGAACGGAGTCTGCGATCCGTGTTCAGTAAAAGAGGAGCAGAGAATTGAGGATGGGGATTATATATATATATATATATATATATATTAAAAATAAATATATATATATATATTAAAAATAAAATAAAAGTTAAATATTTCAATCTTGAATATCATCCATTTATCCACTCTGATGTGATACAAAATCTAACTGAATCTTGACTTTGTTTCCATTCATATATTTTCAGATCAAGACTTTTGGGGACAAATTAATGAAGGGAAAAATTGTAATTCAGCCATGAAACAAATCCAATTGTAAAATTTTTTTAGTCGTAGATATACAAACAGGTAAGAAGTAGAAGTAACACGAGTCAAACTACTCGAATCAATCATAAAGTAGAAGTTCAAAAAAAATCTGATATAGTAATGTATGTTGTGATCTTTAGTGATATTTAGTGATATTATCTAATATTATTGGATGTTTACACGTTTGTTGCTTATATAGCATTGTTAGAAAAAGTCATTACAGAACAATGGTTAATGTCATCACATCTCTAGAATTCAATGAAATTATTCGTTCAACAGATTTTGTGATTAAATTTCTGAACAAAATCCCTAATTTTCTAAAGGAAGATTCATGTATCATATCTCAAGAAACTTTTAAAATAATAACACATCATACGGGTGAGATCATTGAGATAAATCTGTGTAAAGTTAAATACTACACTTGACCTTAGTATACTATATTAGTTGATTTTGGAGTCAAAATATGTGACAAAATCAATAGGAATGACAAAGATCACAACAGGGGTAATATTGCCAACTTTAGGATCTAAATGAATCATGTAACATTTTGTAATATTAAATTAATTAAAATGTTTAATTAAAAATATATTGAAAAATTTTAGATTAAATAATTAAGGATCAAGGGGCATGTATTTAATTACGGATTATTAATTAGCTATTTTTATTATTTTATCATCCAAGGAATTATTAAAATTTAATTTGGAAGATAGATATTTAATGAATATGGAAAATAACATAGGTAAGCTATTATATTCTATTTTAATTGGATTAGAGGAGAATAGGAAAATAAATAAAAACCCAATAGTTTAATTAAAATAAATAAATTAATTAATAAAAAGTCCCGTAGTATATCTAAACGTACTGAAACCCAATAGACCATTTTAAATGAACTTGACCTTGGCTCATTATCTATACCCATCCATTAACATAACCCAAGTCAATATTTCCTTCATCTTCCCTAGCCATAATCGACGTCTATGAGAGAGGAAGAGAGGAGAGAGAAAATAGATCTAAAAAGTAAGAAGAAGCCATGGATGCAAGGTCTTAAATTTCAATTTGGATTGGTAATAGTTGGAATTAGTATAGGTAAGTAAAGAAAGAATTAATTTACGTCTTCTAAACTTTCTTTTGAACCAGTTGGGATTTGAATTGGGTGATGTTGGAATTTTCAAGATTGAAGAGCATAGAGATTTCAACTTTTTGGCGGCTAATTAAACTACTCGATGTATAATTTTTATTCTATACACTAGTTTTTATTGATTTAATGGGTGTTTAAATATTAAATTTATATTTGTTAATTTATATTCTAGGCAAGGCATTTGATAAAAGTGCCAATAAGCTAGTATGTGGCTAAAAGGCAAGTTTAAAGTGTAATTTGTATCTTATAATTTTTTTTATGGCAAGCTGGGAAGACATTTAATTAAGGTGCAAATGTGTGAAGAAGCATGTCCTTAGTGGAAAAGTAGTTTAGAGGAGTTGGTTGATTGGTAAGTAGATAAATTATAATAGTTTAATTGGTGGATTGTGTTGTATTGATATATATATATATATATATATATGTAGATTGGCAATTTGAGATTCATTGTAGTTGCTTGGGCAATTGTAATCGTGACATCTTTGTAAGGTAGCTAGTTCCATAACATAATGCTATAAGCAGTTTCTCATGTTTATAAAATAGATTGTGAAAACGTTTAATTACATTTCAAGTATTCGATGAGATGATTTATGAAAATGATGATTTTGCATATAATGTATTTGACGAAAAATAT
This sequence comes from Erythrophleum ivorense, assembly GCA_026724425.1. Lineage (NCBI taxonomy): Eukaryota > Viridiplantae > Streptophyta > Magnoliopsida > Fabales > Fabaceae > Erythrophleum > Erythrophleum ivorense. The sequence continues at coordinate 46,341,369 of JAIUCV010000005.1, forward strand.
TATGAAATGATGTTGTATTTCTTGAAGTAAAATGATGTAGATTGCTATGTGACATTTTGAAGGATATGCTCATGACTATATTATGTTACCTTGAGGTAAATGTCTAAGGAAAGGATAGGAAATGTTATACAATAGTGTGCTGGATGAGATTAATGTATGCTTACATCTCTGAGATTGTAGCCACTAATATTTAATGATGATATGTTAAGCTTGCTCATTTTGGTATAGGACGAAATGAAGCAAGGATGTCACAGAATACCGTATGATGTGATTGAATATATGAGCTTTTTTTTGAAATATTCTGTGATGAATGGCCCTAAGATTATGGTTGTTCTAAAATAAATTTATAAAATAATTTTTTTTGTTTTCCAAGATAATTTATTTAAAATAAAAAAAAATTATGAAAGCTTGATAATTCACATAGTAAAAATAATGAGAAATGCATATGTTTCTATGGCAAGGAAATTAATTGTGAAATTTATCTCTTCTAATTGACACTTTTTCTTTAATTGGCAATTCTTAGTAAAATGGTAGATTTTGGTAAAGGAAAGTATCACAATGAATATCTCAGGTGAATTATGTTATGTTATAGTTGATATATAGGCAAGGCTATGTTAGCAACGTTGTAATCAGAGATTTATGAGATGTATAACTTTAGTAGGATTATTTTTTTAGTTGTTACACAGTGAGTTTATTTTTATTTAAGTTATATATGGATACGTATGTAAACATTGTAGTAAGAATTGAATAAATGTTTGACGAAGTTTGAAAGAGTGTGATTTAGACTATTATTGGTGATATTTGATGAGATATTTGATTAATTAGTATAATGTTGATTATTTAGCTTGATTCTTTATTACAGAATTAATATTATTTCAATTAAAGAGCTTTTGCAAGCGAATTTTATAATTAATTAACTTGGATTAATAAATTAGATAGGAAAATAAAGCTAGGTGTTGCCATTCAAGTTGTTTATAAATTATACTTGAATTCAACTCATCATAAGCTCAAATGAAGATCATCTTATTCATGAAATTAACAAGCCAGCTAATCAAAATATTAAACTTATTTAATTAAATGAACAAAGCTTGAAAATTTGTTGTTCAATCCGATAAATTCCCAAACAACTTAGTTAATAATGATATTGTAATTATATGTGATTTTATTAAGGATCATTCATAGTAAAAACATTATAATATATATATTTATAAAATTATCTCATATGGATGCACATATATAGTTTAAAAGTTGAAGGTATTTTTTATTTAATTTAATTTATATGTGTGGATATAAATACATATTATATTTACAGTACTTTTTGTTTATAAATGAGTTGAACTCAATTAGAATTTTTGGCTTGTTTAAAGCTTTAGACTCGTATTTGGGGCTCTAATTATTTTAAATGAAGAAGCTTGATCATGTTAAAATTTACCTCGTTGATAGCCCTACAGCCAGCATCGGTTAGCTCACTTAACATAATGGATTCAATAAACATTTTATAATCGCCTGTATGCTAGGGGCTGAATTCCTCTCATATTGAGAGCTCTCTCAACATTTAATCATTTAGGTGGGCCCATGATTGTCTCTCGGTAGGTCCCATCTCTATGCTAATCCCTACATGTCAAATTAAAGTGTCGTTGGTTTGAGACTAAAAATGAATTTTATGCATATAAATAAACACACAACAAGAATATTAATGATTTCTAATTAAGGATTCCAATTGCCTTTTAATTGATTTGGGAGTTCTTTTTTCAGCATTTATCTATTTTTTAACTAATTTTTAGATACTACAAAGTAAAATGTAATTAAAAAAACCGACATAGAAACTTAAAAAAATAAAAACTACTCAGTGCTCAAATATGTTGGTCATGGCCGACAGATAAAGGGCCAACTGCTATTCAATCAACCAACCAATATAATATAGAATGACTTTTATTTTTTATTTTTTAAATCATTTCTTTTATATTTTTAACTTTGTTAACATTTTAAAATTAAACATTTGTTACTGTTTTCTTCGCAATGGTAATATAGCCGTTGCAATTACTATATAATTAATATATAGCTATTTAACATATTATTGTTTGAGAAAAAAATAACCGTTTGAAAATAATGTTATATAAGTACTCTTTTCTTTATATATTTCACTTCTTTGATCTATTTTTTTTTTATTTTTCTCTTTTTCTCTTCTCTAATTTCTATTTTTTGTCTTTGTGCGTTTACTCTCTCAATTCACTGCTCTACATCCAGATTTCTATATTCAAGTCTTCATTTTATTTTTATTAGTTGTGTTTTTGCTGCTTTGCATTTAGATTTTCCCAAATTTTTTGTTTTCTTTCACCTAGTTTCAGTTTCTTTTTCAAGGTATATATAAATAATTATTTAATAATTTTTTATAAAGTATTATTTGTTATTTAATGGCGTTATTTATTGATTATTTTTGTGATAATATAGTGAAAAAATAATTTCTATTGATAATATTTATAAATTAATTATTATTGTTTGATATTTATTTTTCTTAATGATGCAGTTAAGAAATTTTTTATTTAATTATATTTGTAATATAATATTTAAATTGTTTATTATAATAGATTGAATTGTGAATGTATAATAAAGGGAATTTGTTGCTTTCCTTGAAGCGTACACGCAAGTATACGTATCATGAAGGCAATATAGTGATGAAAAATAATCGTTCCCTCGAGGATTTGTTGTCAAAACAATGCCAAGTACTGAAATTCACATCCCAATTTAAATCAAGCAAATCAATTCTTAAATGTTGGTGTTAAAGGAAATTGTTTATGATTCTAATGCTATGTAGAAATCTAGGTTAGGATTTGGATTTTCAGGTGAATATTAGCATCTAGGATTATTGGTCCTCTTATACTTCATAGTAGTTAGTTCAACATTCATTCCCTTTTGCTCTCCATGGTGATACATGTTGGTTTAGGATTCTATTGTTCCTATATATATTTTTCCAAATATTGTATAGGGTACTCAGCTAATTTTATAATCCCTTATAAAATCAACTAAGATTAATCTATGAGTGCAATACCTAACTAGACCATGTGAGGTTATTAATTATATTCCTATCTCAATAACTAAGCTATCCACTCACCTCAACAAATTTCAAGCACTCACACCACTCAACTTTTGATCTAACCTCTATTTTCCTTTCCCAAGTTCAAGTAAGGTATCATATCAATCTAAATGTTGGCCAATCAATCAGAAAGCATGAAGTACAAAGTTGAGTGAACAAGCATTAACCATTGATTGCAAAATTAGAATGAAGAACAACTACTAGTCCATACAAGAGTTTCAAATAATCCTAGATTAGATAGGGTTTAGCTATACATGATCATAAAATCCAAAGTCAAACTTGAAGCAATAATCAAATACATCAGAAACTATGAATAAGACAAAAGAAATGAAGAGGAAACTCAGAAACACAAGGATTCGGCTTCAATCTTCAATCTCCAGCTTCACTTTGCTTCAAGATGGCTTCCTAGCTCCTCCCTCAGCCTTTGCACACTTGGAATAACCCAAAAACAACCCAGAATGATGGCTGCCTCGACCCTCCTTCGCATATGAAGCTTCAAACCCTCAAAAATTTTAGAAACAAAACGCTGCATTCAGTTAATTCGATTTGCGTCGTGGCTTATAATGTTGCGCCGCGGCGAGTTTTGATTCTGTAAGACTGAGTGTCGCGGCCTGGTTTGAATACGCCGCGGCGAGATTTGATTCTGTCTGAATTCTGAGGTTTTCATGTCTCGCGCCTCGGCGTACACATGCTCGCCGCGGCGAGTTTTGGTTCTGCCTGAGGCCTCACCGCGGCTCAAACATTTTTGCCACAGCGCACGTTGCTTTACACATTTCCTTCGGATTTCTGCACTTTCCGCCTCGGCGCAATGAACCCAGCCGTGGCGAGATGTCCAAATCCAACACTTTGTAGCCTTTCTCTCCTGAATTTGCTCCAAACTCTTCAACACATGCATCCTAAGAAAACCAAGTATGATTAGCTATCAGAATACTCAAAAATAAAGGTAAAGCTTATGGTTTTTCAAGTAAGTATTGAGTCTAGAGCTATTCATCCTATGTATGTTCATTTCTTTCTATGGATGTATTATTTACCCTATAAGTAGAGGTTAAAGTCATATTTACTGAGAAAAAAATATGTACAATAACATAAATAGTTGGGAATTATCAGAATCCTAAATATAAAGGACATAATGATGAATTTTTACAAGGAGTGAAAGAGTTTATTGTTTTTATTTGTAAAAATGGACCTAGTCCAAGAATTTTTTTAAAAAAATAGATATCCATATTCTACATAAAAAAATGGAGCATATCTTACTATTAACGAGGTAAAAGTTAATTTTTATAAAAGAGGTTTTCAACTTACATATTTATATTAGACATATTATGCTGAAATTAAACTACAACCAATTAACATACATATTGAAACTATATCAAGTTTATGTGATGGGTGTCAAAGTCACCAAAAATAATTTTCTACTCTCAAAATAATTTTTATCATAGATAAAATAAGTAAGATCGTATTTCACAAGGATTAACCAAATTATTTAATTCAAAATTAAAATATATAAGAAAGAAAATAAGGAGGATTTTACTTTTTAATAAAATAGCAATAAATATATTCAAAAAATATTTTAGAAAGAATTTAATGCAAACAACTCCTAGCCAAGGTTTATTTCAAATCTAGCTCAACCAATTTGATTATTGAAAACTCTAAAAGAAATATAAATAATTTTTCTTCTAAAATAAATTAGTTATAAACATCAATTAGCTCTGATGTTTTACTCTTCTTTAAGAGTATTTAAAGAGAATAAGTTTTTCAATTAAATATTAATTAATTAATCCCAAATAAGCTCTTAGAATTTAAATTATAAACAGCGTCAAGAACAAGAAAAGTTACTAGTCAACCATCAACATTCAATAATACATATGCTCGCACGTTTAAAATGGAAGAAATATTTTCATCAATACACAAAAATAATTTTGGTTTATCAAAGGTATTGAATTGCTACTCTACTGAATCTAATTAATAAGTATAAATTCACTATTCAGCTAAAATAAGATACCAATTTAAATTAATTGAATAATAATATCGTAAAAATAGAGAATATTTCAAGTCACAAGAAGAAAAAAACAAATAAATCAAGTCTCTTACAAATTGTTCATTGAGTCAAACTCTTAATAACCTTGACTAGAAATCTAAAAGATTAGATTTGTAAAGAAGTAGAAAGAAAATGAGAAGAATATATAGGAAGAAAGAAACAAGAATAAATCTTGAATCTAGGTTGTTTTTGGTGTACCATCAACCTCTTCTTTTATAAGCCTTCTTTGTCGCATCTCTATTTTTATCTTCTTTTTAAAATATCAAAAGGGAATATGGATAAACTTTCTTTGCTGCATTTTTATCTTTATCTTCTTTCTGCACAAATATTAAAAAAAGATTATGGATAAGCTATATAACAAAATTCTCTTTATCTTTTCTAACTAACTATAAAAGGAGATATATATAGAATTAGCTTATTATCCATCTAATATCTAAAATTTATATCATTTAAAATCTCAAAATTATATCTATTTAAGCGTGTAAAATATACTCATCAAATTCTCTCACACTTAAATCATTACTTGTCCTTAAGCAACTAAACTAGAGTTAGAGATTATATCACTTAGCTCAATAAGTAGTACTATTTCTTATACTCTTCGTTAATAACAAGTTGCTATAAATAAATAGATGAGTTATTCAATTAAGAAAAATTGCAGTTGAACTTTCACCTACTCATCACTTACAATCATCAAGTAACTCTAGTGTGTCTATGTGCATGTCTAAAATATGATCAATGCAAATAGTTGGTTGAGTAAAAGGATTGAAAATTACAATATTTATCTAAAAATTTACAATACCCCAATCAATCATGTATACATACAAATTGCACAATGGAGATCATTAGAGTCCTTTAATTCAACTCTCCCACACTTATAATTTTGTTCTTTATTTTTCACCAAGTGGAGGTAAAAGAAATTTTTTTTAGTCTCTTTCTTGGGCCATTATAAGCTCTTTTGACATGAATCTTCGTATTGGTGATACAAAAGTCTGGTTACTCAAGCTTACATAACCCACTGCACCAAGATGCTTTGCACACTCATGGCCTTAACTGCATCGCTTGACATAAGTGTCAACATTGTTGATGAAGACCCCCAGTAACTAAGTGCAACCTGAGCCAGTGGAGTGGGAATTGACTCACTCTTTTTTTTTTTTAAGTGCTCTGAATCATATATTCACCTTAATAATATTAAGTATGCAAAAATTGATTTGAACATATAAATTCAAAGATAAATATATAATAAGTGACTATTCATACTCAACTACTTATTCACATGGCACACAATCAGACAATAGTGCTCAAATTAAGTTCCTGAGTTATGCTCATGACTTATGGATTAATTGCTTTGCCACTTAATTTTAAAATTAAATAACTCAAAAATTTGTAAATAATAACTAATTTATTAAAATAGGAAAATAATAACAAATAGTAACCCAAATTTTTTTTTCAAAAATCATTAAAATTCTCTCTAACTCAATATAGTTACCAAAATAAATAGTAATTATAATTATAAAAATCAACTAAACTCCTCCCCCACACTTAAAATCAATATTGTTCTCAGTGTTGCAATCATATATAAAGGTAAACAAAAGAGGAAATTGAGACTCCCTTGATTTATGGATGGCTTTGTTGCAGTTAGATATCTCTAGAGCTTCCCATAGCTTACCTATAACAAGTTTAGAGGGGAAGAGTAGTAACTCTTAATCAAAATAAAAAGGACAACAAAATAAATAAAGAGGAAAAACATTACTTAGAATGTGGTGGACTTATTAAATAAAACAAAAAATAAGATAAAACTAAAAAGACTAAAATTTTTTTTTACCTTTTATTTATGGTGGGTTGCCTCCCATAAGTGTCTCTATTTAATGTCTGTGGCCAGACAGAATGCCTCATTACTCAATTTCCATAAATTGGGAGTTACAACTCAATTACTTCTAAGTTGCTCACCTAAAATCCTTCATAGTATGGTTTTAGACGATATCCATTAACTTTAAATATTTTATTAGTACGAAGACTATTAATTTCAATTACACCATGAGAAAACACCTTGATAACAACAAATGATCCAATCCAATGAGACATTAATTTTTTAGGAAAGAGTTTAAGTCTAGAATGAAATAAGAGAACTTTTTGACCAATTTCAAAATTCTTTCTAGAAATATGTTTATCATGATAGTTTGGTCTTCTCTTTATATGTTCTAGAATTTCCATAGGCCTTGTTTCTTATCTCATCAAGTTCTTGCAACTGTAACTTTCTATGTGCACCTACCTCATCCATGTTCATATTATACTGTTTAATAGCCCAATAAGCCTTATGCTCTAATTCTACAAGAAGATGGCAAGATTTACCAAAAATTAAGTGATACAGAGACATGCCAATAAGAGTTTTATATGAGTGTTGTATGTGTTCGCCAATCAGCTTTCACCGCAAGTGCATGGGTCGTAACAAAGTAGTATAAAAAGATTATTATTCCCATAAGGATTAGAGTTGAATTTAGTCATTCATTAAGTTTATACTTTAAACTAGATTGAGCAGAACCATTGATTATCGAAATTGAGTGTAAAAATGTAAAAATTACTTTGCAAATTAATTTTTTAAAAAAGAGGCTAAGAGATCTTTTTGACTTCAAGTATACAAGGGACTTAGGATTATTTCTCCCCCTTGTATTTCATAGCACAAGAGCAACCTCCTTTCACAAAAGTGACCAACAACTGTATGTGTTAATTTGGGGATCAAATACTACTCGAAAAACCTTTCTCAAGTCAAGAACAAGTGTTTAATTCTATTAGTTGTTCAATCTCTCTCACAACCAATAAAATCCTAATTTTAAGTTCAAACCCAAGTATGACTATGCAAGGTCAATGAATGTATCTCTACCTCACTAACAAAACCATCTATTCAATACATAAATTTCAAGTTCTTACATGATTTAACTCAAGTTCAATACTCAAGCTATCTCTTTCAAGCATCATTCAAGCCAACAAACAACTAATTGGTGGCCAATCAACTAGAAGCATTAAGAATGGAGTGAAATCAACACATATATGTCATTAATCATGGAAGTGGAGGAGAATCAAGTGTCAATCCATACAAGGGTTCAAAATAATCCTAGAACAAATGTTTAGCTACTCATAATCAGCCATATGCTTACAAAACACCAAGAAGTTGAAGTCATAGCAGAATACAAGAGAAAGAGAATGAGAGGATTAGTAAATGGAAAGAGTTTTAAATCTCTCCAAAACTTCAATCCTTGATTTCAACCACTTCCCCAATCTCCAAACCCTAGCACATAAGCTCCCCAGGCTGTCCAGAAGATGGAGGATGCTCCTTTTGGTTAAAAATGTAAGATATATGAAGCACCAGGGTCTGTCAAGCCTCAAAACGTAGTGTTTTCAATAAATTGTAGCTCGTCGTGGCTAAACAGCCTCTGGTTCTCTCCAATATCTCTGTTCAACAGTTGGCTGCGGCAAAATGCTCTCTGTTTTTCTCTCCTCTATGCAAGAATTGGGCGCGGTGAATTAGACAAAACTTTTAGCGAGTTCCAACAAACATATTAACTTCAAGGGACTTATCCAATGGCATCTGCAAAAGTATGAAACTATGAATGTATCAAAAATATCCTAAATTAAGATTAAAATTTGTGTAAGTAATCTAAAAGTGAGTCAATAAAGCTTAGCTATCAAAAAGGCACATTTTCCTATTTTGAGTATGATTTATATATAAAAATACACCAAAAGATATGCACAGCTCAAGGAAAATGTGCTAAAAAGGCATGAATTTAGAAAAGTTATCATACCCCTAAAGTTAGACTTTTACTCATCCTCGAGTAAAATAAAATAAAGAATCAGTAAGATTGCATAAATTATCCAAATACTATGTATACATGGTACAGTCCTCATCAGTTGCTACCAATGATAAGCAAGACAGGGGAAAATGGAATGTTAGAGGATGCAAGATTCACAACATAATATAAAGTTTTCTAATACTTTCAAAGCATGTGTGTGTGTGGCTGGTCAGGGCACCATTTTCCAACAATTGTCCAATGCCAAAGCTACACTTCAATGTGTATATATATACACTACCTCAACAACAACACTTCATATGCCAAACCTTTTCTTCCCTCTCCATTGTACATTTGACCTTACAAAATTTCAAAATTATTGGGACTTTTAAGCTTGTAATATGGCCAAGGTGAAGGCTAATTGAAAGAAGAGGCAAAAGAGAATGCAAATTACTTGAGATAAATGATAGTACAAAGCTTTACCCTCTTTTCTGCATTCAAAGTATTCTTCCTCTTCAAATCTAACTGCACTCAATCTCATTGAAAAATAAATTTTATTTGTTTATTTGTTTTTGGTTTTGTTTTGTTTTTATTTTTGTTTTTGTTTTTTTATTTTGGAGTGAACACATCTTGAGTGCAAATAATTACAGGCTATCCGTTGTTCATATTCCCATGATCAAAGTTTATCAGGATGTAAAATCCTGCCTCTACCAAATTATCGAACACTAATCCATTATCTCAAGTCCAAGGTGAAATCATGGTTTTTTGAGTTTATGGGGCATAAGTTTAATGCACAACTTCAAAAAGAAATTTACATTCAATTAGGCTTAGATCGAGGGTCCAAGGGAAAATATAGTTAATAAAGGATAGCTTGAAAGGTACAAACGCATTTTAATTAATGCCCAAATCATTTTTCAAAATCAAGTGAAGTTATTAAATTGTCTCAAGGAATTCCAAGGATGGTTCTAGAGTCTCGAAATTAAGAAAGAACATATACACCAATTTGCCGCAATCTTTCCGAAACAAGAGCTTTTAAATAATTCCCCAACTTTTGTGTACAAAAATTTTTTACCTCAAAAATATCATAAAAAAATGCATTATTCTATGACTCAACCATTAACAAACACTTCTAAAATTCTTTGTTAAGGATATAATCTAAGCAACCTATAATCATTGGACCTAAACAATCCAATCAAAGGATAATTCAGCAACCCAACACAAACTAAGTAGCTTACAAATAAAAGTTTAAGTGTCAAAATTTTAAAAACATGTCGAACCAGCAACAAAAAAATTTGTATGCCCTCACCCTCAAACTTAAAATGAATAGTGTTATCACTGACACAAGAGGAAAAAGAGTGTCAGCTCTCATGCAACTGCCATCCAACTAAAAGGGAGTTGCACGAGAGAAAACAGCACCTGCACTCACCAAAACAGCAGTCATTGATAACAAAATATAAATGAGATAAGCATTAATCAAAAACTAAACATAACTAGCAATAATGAAAAGAAGTTGAAATCTAGCTAGATCCAACATTGATAAGAAAGCTACAACTAACTAGATAACCACCAATTTACTATAAGTAAGCATATGAAAATACAAACTAAGCAATAAAATAACTGCCAGGAATATAAAAACAAAAAATAATCAACAGGAAAGGGAAAAGTCAAGGATCGTCAAGTTGTTTCCCATTCAAGCCTTCGTCACCCCTAACTCCAAAAGTCCTCTCAGTCAGCAGTGGCAATAGGTGCTATAGTTAAAGCCGAATTTAGGCTGCATCATCACAAATATTATCCACCTTACCCATCATTAGATCCAAGTGCCTATCTTCACTTGCCTTCCATGGATCATCCTACTATGTTAGGTCAGACTCCTCCACTGCTGGAATATCAGGGATTGGTACCTCCTCCTCCATCATGTCCTGGTTTGGTTGGTCTGCCCCTAGGCCTTGAGGTGCCTTTCGGGGTGACTTGATTGCTTTATAATTGAAGAGCATGGGATCTAAGGACACCTCCTCATTAGCTCTGCCTTTTACCCTCGATTGAAGATACCATTGATGGATGAAGTGGGGAAAGACAATAGCGCAAGAGTGGTCCATTATTGTTGATTCGAGACTTTAATATATAATAGTAGTAATATCAACCAGTTGTTGGGTCATCAGTAAGTAGATCAGGAAGGCCTTCTCCCACATGGTATCACTCAAATACGAGGTCAGAAGAATGTTAAAAGAAATAAAATGAAGCCAAAACTTGGCGTCTCTACGCAATCTCTTCCTTTCAAGATATCACTGCCTACCACGAGGGATCTTCCACAACACTTACCTCTCATGATCCAGGAATGAGGCAATGTCATCAAAGGGGATCTCATCTTCATGCTGCATTAAGTAAAGATAACAACAATTGGCTACCACCGGTAATTGATAGAATGTTTGAAGCATCTCCATCGAAATGTTAACTTAAACACCTCTCACACGACATTTTAAGCTAATTGCAATGGCTGCCTGTATGTAAAACTCCCTGACTATGGCAGCATTCCCACCTGTCTTTTCACTCATCAAAGGGCGTAGGTGATAAGTTTGATCAACAATCACATAAAAGGCCCTTTCGGTTATGTAAGAAAATTCTCGCTCTGACAGAATGGGTCAGTCTTACACTCTTTCTTTGATGGCAATAGGAGACTCTTGCTTTGATTGACGTGAGGAACTCAGGCGAGATCTCTTTAAAGCCATAGTACCTATAAAGTCACAAGGAACCAGCCTAGCTAACTACCAAAGAACAAAAAGAGAAAAATAGGAGGGAAAAATACCAAACGATAAAGTATTCCTAAATAAAACTACCTAACTAGAAACAATAAGTAAAAGCAAGGACACTATACCATAAATAAACCATTTGTGAGAATACAGCTGAGGAAGACCAAGGACACCTCAAATGACAATTAGATTCAAACAAATTAATCAAAATGATTATCAACTAGCCATCCTACAATAATGCCTAGACAAAAACTAGAAAATTCTACATTGGTTGACAAATCCAACAACTCAGTATAGAATTAGATGACAGACCATATTGATCAACCCTAATTGCCATCCCTACATTGTTATCCTTACTTCAAATTCACCATGGCTTCATCAAAATGTCAACACAAATAAATTTCAAATTTGCACAGAACCATACCCAAGTCCCCAGCTAATTATATAACAATCTCATTCAGAATTTTAAATTCCTATTCAGCCTAACCTAATATAATACTCTGGCCCCCTATACACAAGATGCTTAACAAATAGAGCAATATAATCAAAGTATAACAACATAAAGCAGAGCAACAAGATGTTTCCAATTTCTACAAATGCCTAAATCAACAACAATCTTAACCAAAATAGAACAATAAAAACAATTCAAGCAAAAATTCAGTTTAACTAAAGACTAAAATCTGAGAAACAAATCCTGCAAAACACAGCAAAAGAGAAGCAACAACAGAGCTAAACTGCAAAACCAATGTAAGGGGAAAAAGAAAAGAATAGAAAGCTTACCAAAGAGGAATAAAATCGTAGAACAAAGGAAGAAGAGAAGGAGGCTACACTAAACCTTAAACCAGGGCTGATAGAGAACGAAGAACTCAGAGAGGAGGAGAAGCAAGCCGAAGTGAGGAGGGTCAAGGAAAAGAGCAATGAGGAGAAGGCTGAGATGTAGGAAGAAGAAAGGAGAGTAACTTTCAGAAGATGGGTAAACAACAAAGGGAGGGAGAGATGAGGATTAGGGTTAAGTTAAGGGTAGGTTAGGGAATTTAAATGGGGGTTTAAAATGAGCCAAAGAATCTGGACAAAAATTTGGTAGAGATTCACTAGGACAATGTGGGAATTCAGTGAAAGATGTGAGGGTAAAAAGGGAAGGACAGTAAAAACATTTTGGGCATCTGATGATGTTTGGCTGTGACCAAATAGTTATTCACCGCAGCCAATATGCTTCTGTTACATTCTAAAAGCGAATTGAACACAATTTTTCTGCGGCTAATTATCCTTGAGTTGCCTTCAATGGCAACCACTCATGCAAATTCATCGTAGCCAATTGTCCTCTAGTTTGACTGGTGAGTTCCAAAACATATTTAGCCGCAGCCAAACAATCTGTTGGTTGTGGCTAACAAGGCACAAAGGCATTTTCATACATCAATACAGCAATTGTTCACTTACACAACAAAATAAAAATGAAAGGAGTATGTAATTCATTATCAAACAATGCTCTACTTATTCCCACATACATAACCATCAATAGGGCTCGAAATCAACTTAAGCATGTATGATTTTTGCAACAATCTACAGGGGTCAATATAGGATTCAAGCATCAAACTTGAACTTGCAAAGGAAACATTTAAGACAACCACTAGAAGTGAGTTATCACTGATTTGCACCTATGTTGACAAAGATTCATGCACATTATAAAGTAAATAACAATAAAAAGGGCACTTCCCTAAAAATGTTCATCTATAAATGATCCTTGAATTAAATGTCCTTAGTAATATTACTCCGATTTGCCATCATCCTTAACTGAAAAGTTCATCTAAAAAATAAAAGAAAACACCCATAACTCCACTACAAGTTAAAATCTACAAAAACAAAACAAAAGATAAGGTAAAGAGCTTGGGTTGCCTCCTAAAAAGCGTTTGCTTTATAGTCCTCAGTTGGACTCATCAATTGTTCAACTTGAATCTACAAGGTGAACAGTAGATGTTTGACAATCCACATGTCCTCCTTAATAATGCTTTAGCTATTGGCCATTCTCCTTGAACTTCTCACCTGAGTTACCCACCAACTCTACTACTCTATAGGGAAAAACTTCAGCCATTGTGAAAGGGCCTAACCATCTTGATTTCAACTTTTCGAGAAAGAGTCTATGATGAGAATTATACAATAGAACCTGTTGTCCTGGCTCAAACACTCTAGAAATGATTTTTCTATCATGAAGTCGCTTGGTCCTTTCTTTATAAACTCTGGAGCTTTCATAGGCATACATCCTAAATTCATCAAGATCATTAAGTTGAAAGAGCCTCTTCTCACCAGCAGTCTTGAAATTAAGATTCAACTTTTTGATAGCCCAATAAGTACCGTGCTTCAACTCAACCGACAAATGACAAGCTTTCCCAAAAATTAACTTATATGGTGACATACCAATCGGGGTTTTGAAGATAGTTTGATAAGCCCACAATGCATCATCAAGTTTTATGGACTAATTTTTTTGAGACACCCTCACCATTTTTTCAAGGATGGTTTTAATTTCCTGATTGGAGATCTTGGCTTGCCCACTGGTTTAGGGGTGATTGGCCAAAGCCACTTTATATTTCACCCCATACTTCCCTAAAAGGGTTTAAAATTGATTATTGCAAAAATGTGATCCCTCATCGCTGATAATTGCCCTCTGTACTCCAAATCGAGTGAAAATATTCTTTTTCAAGAATTTAAGTATTATTTTTGCATTACTAGTAAGGCTAGCAATAGCTTCCACCCACTTAGATACATAATCCACCGCCACTAAAATGTATTGATTGCTAAATGAGTTGGGGAAAGGTCCCATGAAGTCAACACCCTATATATCAAATAATTATACCTCTAACATGTTTGTGAGTAGCATTTCATTCCTCTTTGATATATTTCCCCTCACTGGCATCGATCACACTAAAGCACAAAAGCATACGCATCTTTGAACAAGGTAGGCTAGTAAAAATCACTTTGTAGTACCTTGACTGTTGTCTTCTCTCCTCCAAAATGGCCTCTATAATCTGAAGAGTGATAACTCTACAAAATCACCTCTTGTTCATCTTCTAGTATGCACCTCCTAAGAATGTGATCAGTACACCATCAAAACAAGTATGGCTTATCCCAGAAATAATGTTTTGTATCATGAAAGAACATCTTTAATTGATATGTTTTTATATCAAAGGAAACTACTCCATATACCAAATAATTAATAATATCCACATACCAAGGATCTATAGTGTGCTGAACATTCAATGGTTGTTCATCAGGGAATGCCTCTTTAATGTTTTAGGTAAATTTCAGTTGAGCTTCAGTATTCAATCGAGAAAGATGATCAGCTACTTAATTTTCGCACTCTTTTCTATCCACAATCTCTAAATCAAACTCTTGTAGCAAAAACACCCATCTAATTAACCTGGCTTTAGAGTCTTTCTTACTAACCAAATATTTTAGAGCTAAATGATCAGTGAATACCGTCACTTTAGATCCCACAATGTACACCCTATACTTATCATAAGTAAATACCATGGCTAGCATCTCCTTTTCTGTAGTGGTGTAGTTCTCTTGGGCTTTATCAAGGGTTTTGTTGGTGTAGTAAATGGGATGGAAAGCTTTATCCTATTTTTGACCCAAGACTGCTCTAACGGCATAATCACTTGCATCACACATGATAATGAATGGCAGGCTCTAATTAGGCACTGTCATAATGGGTGCAGAGACAAATCTTCTTTTTAACTCTTTAAATGCTTACAAGCAGGCATCATTAAGCGTAAACTCAACATCCTTTTCAAGCAATTTACACAAAGGCTTAGTAATTTTAGAGAAGTCTTTGATAAAGCGGTGGTAAAAATTGACGTGGCCAAGGAAACTCCTCACACCTTTGACAGAAGTAGCTGGGGGTAATTGTTCAATGATGGACACCTTGGCCTTATCCACTTCCAATCCCTTTTGAGATACTCTATGGCCCAGCATAATGCCTTCTTGTACCATGAAGTGATATTTCTCCCAATTAAGCACTAAATTAGTTTCTTCACAATGCTATAACACAATATCTAGATTATGGAGACACTCATCAAATGAGTCACCAAACACTGAGAAATCATCCATGAAAACCTCCATAGTTTACTCAATCATGCTAGAAAATATAGAAATCATGCATTGTTGAAACGTTGCCAGTGCATTACATAAGCCAAATGGCATCTTTCTAAATGCGAAAATACCATAAGGACAAGTGAAGGTCATTTTCTCTTAGTCTTCTAGAGCAATTGCAATTTGATTATACCTTGAATAACCATCTAAAAAATAGAAAAATTCCTTCCTAGCTAGTCTATCTAGTATCTGATCAATGAAAGGTAAAGGGAGATGGTCTTTTTGGATTACAGTGTTCAGTTTGCGATACTCCATACAAACCTTCCATCCAGTCACTGTGCGGGTAGGGATTAGCTCATTCTGAGTGTTAGCCACTACAGTCATGCCTCTCTTTTTAAGAACACATTGGACTGGGCTGACCCAAGAACTATCTAAGATAGGATATATGATACCTGCATCTAGCCATTTAAGAACTTCCTTCTTCATAACTTCTTTCATATTGGATTCAATCCTCATTGGTACTCTATGGAAGTTCGATGGTTATCTTTTAAGAAGTTCTTATGCATGCAAATTGAAAGGTTGATACCCTTAATATCTACTATATTCCATCCCATCACCTTTTTATGTTTCTTCAACACCCTTAAAAGCTTCAACTCTTGCTCCATAGATAGATTAGCAACAATGATGGCCAGTAAAGTATTAGACTCTCCCAAAAAGACATATTTCAGATGTGTTGGGAGTGTCTTCAACTCTAATTTAAGAGGCTCCATAATGGAAGGTTTTAAGTGAGGTCTATCAGCTGAAGTCAAGTGTAGAGTTTCAAATTTTACTCTAGATAGAAGAATGACTGGAGTAGCACTCACCATAGTTGCGCATTCTTCCTCTCCCTCCTTATCTTGTTCAATTTGAAGAAGAGGTGCTTCACATTTGCCTTTTATCATAGACTGTTAAGATTCATAGTGAATTAAATGATTGATCATATCTAGATAGAAGCATTGTTCCAGCTCATCTAGCAATTTGAAAGCTTTAAACATGTTGAATATCACTTGCTCTTCACTAACTCTCGTAGTAATGTCTCATTTTTCCACATCAATAAAGGCTTTACTCGTAGCCAAGAAGGGTGTCCCGAGAATAATGGGAATCTTTCGGTCAGCTTCATAATCAAGAACAATAAAATTAGTTAGAAGAATGAATTTATCAACTTTCACTAAGACATCCTCAACTATTCCTCGAGGATACGCCAAGCTTCTATCAGCAAGTTGCAAAGTAACTGTGGTAGGCCTTGCTTCACTAACTACAACTTCTTGAAAATGGATAGGGGCATCAAATTAATGCTAGTACCTAAGTCACATTGGCTCTAACCATGAAAATCATTCTGATTTGACATGGAATGGTAAAACTTCCAGGATCACCCTTTTTTGCGACAATTCTTTTATGAAATATGAGCTACTCTTTGTCAAGGCCACCACTTCATGCTCTTGAAATCTTCTCTTTTTATATAGTGCATCCTTCATGAATTTTGCATATTTAGGCATCTATTCTAAGGCTTCCAAAAAAGGGATGTTAATATGCAATTACTTGAAGGTATCTAAGAACTTCTTATACTGAGTATCCTCATTCTGCTTCTTGAATCATTAAGGGAAGGGTAGGCGTGGAATCTGAGTACTTAGTTGCATTTTCTTCCCTTAAATTCTTTTTTCTTTCTTTTCTCATGCTCCTTCTCATCATCCACTATTAGTTGTTCTACACCAACCTCCTTAAAAAAAGAGGTCCCTTCATCCTCTGCCACAAGGGGTGTCATGTTAGGCTTAAAAGCATTTGACAAAACTTTATCTCTCCGTAAGGTAATAACCTTGCACTCATCTTTGCCTTCCCTTCTAGGATTAGGAATTATATCACTAAGGAGATTTCCTCTTGACATAGTGTTCATTTGGGAGGCTAGTTGTCCCATTTGCACTTCTAAGTTCTTGATAGCTGTGTCATGCAAAGAGAAAGTGGTCTTTGTTTCAACCCTCTGAGCTTCTTGATTAGCTAATATTTGAGTTAACATTTTCTCCATCTTGGACTCTTCTTCTTTAATGGGGATTTGTCTTGACTGCACCTGAAATCCAGGAGGTTAAACAGGCCTTGCAACTGACGAAGAAGCTTGATTCAATTTTGGGCTTTGACTCCATGAAAAGTTTAAGTGATTCCTCCACCCCGGATTATATGTTTGAAAGTAAGGATTATTTTTTTGACTACGTTGAGCATTATTTATGTAATTTACATATTCCAACATGTAATGACAATGTTTAGATAAGTGTCTCTCTCCATAATGATCACAAATAGTAGAGGGTGACTGTATTGCATGGATTCCCATAAGGTGGGTTTCTAGAGGGTGACTGTATTGCATGGATTCCCATAGGGTGGGTTTCTTCATTTGAAGTTTCAGGTTGTCAAACCTTCTATTCATAGCTTCAAATTGTGCTACAATGTCATTAAATGGTCTAAAAGATTATCCTCTTTTTTGAGATGATCTTCTCCTAGATGCATATTGCATGGTATTGGAGGCCATGTCATCATATAGATTATAAAGCTTATTCGCTTTCATCTTCCTAATTCCACCACTAGAAGTATTATCCAGCGTTCTTTTTGCATCTTCATCAAGACCATTCCAAAAAGCTTCCATTAGTACATACTTTTTCTATTCACGATTGGGGCATGTTCTACATAACTCCTTAAATCTTTCCCACGCTTCATGAAATAGCTCACCAAGTTGTTGCTCAAAATTCAAGATTTCTCCTCTCATGGTTACTCTTCAACCTCGAGAAATAAATCTTGCCTTGAATCTGGCCACTAAGTCTTCCCATGTGCCAATAGATTATTCTAGAAGAGAGTTGAGTCGTGCTTTAGCTTTGTCTTCTAGAGTCATAGGAAACAACCTCAATCTCAATGCATCCTTGGACACTCTATTCTGTTTGAAGGATTCACACACCTCAATAAACTTGCTGAGGAGTACATTGAGGTCTTCATTATAATTACCACCAAACAATCCATTCATTTACAACATTTAAAGCATAACTTACTTAAGTTTCTAACTTGAATATTTGGCATCCGAATACTGGAGTGATAACCTTGTGCCTCTTGATTGAGGAAATCATCTAATGTATAGAGATCATTTTCATCCATGTCAGTCATAACAAGTTGTAGGGGCACTTCTGGCTCTGGATTGGCTCTTTCAAAAATATCTTCTATATCCAAAAGGATTTCAAAACTGTCTGGATACAACCTTTGCATGCGTGAGGAAGGTACAAAGGAAACACTCTAAGCAAGTATCAAACTAACTATAAATTAAAAATGAAAATTAACATATTAAAACAATATACAATTTTAGATACAAGTTCAAGCATAATTTACTAACACTAATTTAATGATAAACCAGAGTAATTTCAACTTTCAATCCCTGGCAACGACGCCAAAAACTTATTCACCAATCGACTTAAACTGTAAGTGCACGGGCCGTGACAAAGTAGTATAAAAATATTATCGTTCCCATGAGGATTGGAGTTGAATTTAGTCAGTCATTAAACTTATGGTTTAAATTAAGTTGAGCAGAACCATTGATTATCAAAATTGAGTGTAAAAATGTAAAAATTACTTTGCAAATTAATTTATAAAAGAAGGTAAGAGATCCTTTTGACTTTAAGTATATAAGGGACCTAGGATTATTTCTCCCCTTTGTATTTTATGGCACAAGAGCAACCTCCTCTCACAAAAGTGACCAACAATTATATGTACTAGTCTATGGATCAAATACTACTCAAAAAAGCTTTCTTAAGTTAAGAACAAGTGTTTAATTCTATTAGTTGCTCAATCTCTCTCATAACCAATAAAATCCTAATTTTAAGTTCAAACTCAAGTGTGACTATACAAGGTCAGTGAATGTATCTCTACCTTACTAACAAAACCATCCATTCAATACATAAATTTCAAGTTCTTACATGATTTAACTCAAGTTCAATACTCAAGCTAGCTCTTTCAAGCATCACTCAAGCCAACAAACAACTAATTGGTGGCCAATCAACCAGAAGCATTAAGAATTGAGTGAAATTAACACATATATGTCATTAATCATAGAAGTGGAGGATAATCAAGTGTCAATCCATATAAGGGTTCAAAATAATCCTAGAACAAATGTTTAGCTACTCATAATCAGCCATATGCTTACAGAACACCAAGAAGTTAAAGCCATAGCAGAATACAAGAGAAAGAGAAGGAGAGGATCAGTAAAACCAATGAAAAGAGTTTTAAATCTCTCCAAAACTTCAATCCTTGATTTCAACCACTTCCTCAATCTTCAAACCCTAGCATACAAGCTCCTCAAGCTACCCAGAAGACGGAGGATGCTCCCTTTGGTTAAAAATATGGGATATATAAAGCCCTAGGATCTGTCAAGCCTTAAAACACAATGTTTCAATAAACTGTAGTTTGTCGTGGCCAACATATGCTTCACCATGGCTAAACAGTCTTTGGTTCTCTTCAGCATCTTTGTTCAATAATTGGCCACGGCGAACATGTTAATTGGCCACAGTAAAATGCTCTTTGTTTTTCTCTCCTCCATGCAAGAATTGGCAACGGTGAATTAAACAAAACTTTCAGCAAGTTCCAGCAAGTATATTAACTTCAAGGGACTTATCCAATGGCATTGTAAAAGTATAAAATTGTGAATGTATCAAAAATATCCTAAATTAAGATTAAAATTTATGTAATTAATCTAAAAGTGAGTCAGTGAAACTTAGCTATCAAAAAAGCATATTTTCATATTTTGAGTATGATTTATATACAAAAATACACTAAAAGGTATGCACAGCTCAAGGAAAATATACTGAAAAGGCATGAATTTAGAAAGGTTATCAGTATGCCCAGAGAGCATCATCTAGTCGAGTGTGCCAATCTTTCCTGTTTGGGTTGACAGTCTTTTCAATAATCAATTTAATCTCCCTGTTGGACACCTCCACTTGACCACTTGTGTATGGATGGTAGGTTATTGAAATTCTATAAGTCACATTATATTTTTTCAACAAGCTTTCAACTACATGGTTGTAGAAGTGAATGCCTTAATCACTAATAATTGCCTTAGATACTCCATACCTGGTAAAAATATGGCTGTTGACAAAATTAACAATAGTTTTAACATCATTAGATCTAGTGGCTTTTACTTTCACCCATTTTGAAACATATTCAATAGTTAAAAGAATATCAAAATTACCAAAAGAAGATGGAAAAGGTCCTATAAAATTGATTAACCACACATAAAAACTTTCATATACTAAAATTGGGTTCAATGGCATTTGATCTTTATGGCCTAAACTACCACTCGTTTGGCAATTATCACATGCTTTACAAAACAAATATGAGTCATGAAACAAATTTGGCCAATGTAATCCACATTCTAACACTTTCTGTGCTATTCTTTTTGGGCCAAAATGTCCACCACATGCATATGAATGACAAAATTTTAGGATTGATTCAATTTTAGAAATACACCTGAAAATTATTTGGTCAAAACAATATTTCCATAAATATGGGTCCTCCCATACATAATATTTAGACTCACTTTTAATTTTATCTTTTTGTGTCTTAATCAAATCATTAGGGAGTATTCTAGTAACCAAATAATTTACTACTTCAACATACCAGGGTGTTGAATTTTTAACCTTATATAAATGCTCATCTAGGAATGCATCTTGAAGTAGTCTAGGCTTCTCATTGAGTACCAGTCTGCTCAAACTATCTACAACTAATTTTTTTGCTCCTTTCTTATCCCAAATCTCTATGTCAAATTCCTCTATATTTGGAAATTCTATGCACAGGGGCTACTGGTTCACATCTAGATTAGCCTTCCTTCTTAAAGTTGGTTCAGCTTTAGCCATCTTTTTAGGTTCCCTTGCACTGCTTTGTCTCCTTTCTTAACCTTTGAGTTATCTTCTCTATCTCAGAATCAAATATTAATTCACCTATATGAGAAGAACGAGGCATAAAATTAAAAAAAATTCAAATTAAACAATGACAACAGTTCCCGACAATGGTGCCAAAATTTGATGGGTGTCGAAACCATCAAAAATAATTTCCTGCTCGCAAAATAATTTTTATTGTAGATAGAATGAATAAAGTTGTATTCCACAGGGACTAACTAAATTATTTAATCTGAAATTAAAATATAGAAGTGATAACTCCATGTTATTCATGTTATTGTGCATATTTTCTTTTAGTAAATATGGATTTAGCCTCTAATTACAATGTAAATAATACTTGTATAAATAAAATAAATACACTTAGGATGAATAGCTCCATATTACATTGTAAATGATAGGTTTTGTTTTAATCATAAGTATATTGAGAACTAATCATACTTTGCCTTTACTGTAAGGTGCATATTTAAGAGAAGATTGAAATTCCCTATGTCAAAAAGGCTTCAGAGTACTTGTCACTACTATTTCTAAAAGTTCACCAAGGCCAGAATTCATCAAGCCATGACTGAAAGGCAAGAAAATGAAGAAAAGCTTGTAGGACAAGTTGCTCCGTAACTCATCCTAATCACGCTATGGTGAAACATCACACAAAAACTGAAAGTGTTGTAACGAGAATGTGCTGCCTGACGACGCGGGTTGAGACAAGCTAAAACCACAACTAAGAACATGTTGAGCTACGGTACGCTATCAAGAAGAGATTAAATCCACCGCAACGTGGAGCGTATCCATTCCATCTAGTAGCCAAACTCTCCATGGCATGAATAGGTAGGCCATAATGCATATTGATCCAGTACTCAGCATCGTCGCAGCATAATCTGCTGAGCCACAGCGTGATGTGTTTTAGCAAAATGTTATGTCTTCTTTGCCAAAATTTTGAGGGTTTCTTACTTCATATGGCCTTTGCTGCGAGGGGAGCCGTCATTCTAGGTTGTCTTTGGTCTAGTTTGAGTGTGTAGAGGCTAGGGAAAAGCTAAGAAAAGCATGTTTAAGCAAAGGGATACTTGGGATTGAGGATTGAAGCACAAACAAGATTCATTTATGAGTTTCTTCCTTCTTTCTTCTTTTCTTTGCATTCTCTCTGATGAATCTGAGCTTTGCTTTAACTTTGTTGCTAGTTTTCATGAACATGTATAGCTAAACTACTTAGTTTAGGATTATTAGAAACTCTTAAATGGATTAGTGGTTATTTCTCATCTAATTTTGCAATTAATGATGAATGCTTGTTCATTCAACTTCATGCTTCATGCTCTCTGATTGATTGGCCAACAATCAGATTGATTTGATACTTTTGCTTGAACTTAAAAAAGGAAAAGGGAAGTTAAATCAAGAGTTAAGTGGTGTGAGTACTTGAAACTTGTTTGAGAAAGTGGATAATTTAGTAAATGAGATAAGAATATACTCATTAACCTCACATGGTCAAATTAGGTATTATGCTATCAATTTGATCTTAGTTGATTTCATAAGGAATTATGAAGTTAATTAGATAACCATATATGAGATTTGGAAAAATATTTATAGAAATAAGTGAACCCTAGATTAACATGTACCACCATTAAGAGCAAAGGTACTGAATGTTGAAATATACTATTATGAAATACAAGATGAACTAATAATTTTAGTTGCAACTATTCACCCAGAAAATCCAAACATTAATCTCTGAACTCTGCATAGTAGATAATAGATAATCATTTCTTGTTAATACAATCACTTGAAATTGATTTGCTTAATTTAAGTTAAGGTGTGAATTTTGATATTTAACAAGTTTAGATAACAAACCCTCGAGAGAATGATCTTTTTTTTATAACTATATTGCTTTCGTGATGCATATACTTGCGTGTATGCTTCAAGTAAGCAACAAGAAGAAAGAAAATAAGAGAAATTTTTCTTTTTAATAAAATAGCAATAAATAAATTTAGAAAATATTTTTAGAAAAAATTCAATGCAAACAACTTTCAACCAAGGTTTATTTCAAGTCTAGCTCAATCAATTTGACTATCGAAAACTCCAAAAGAAATATAAATAATTTCTCTTATAAAATAGATTAGTTATAAATATCAATTAGCTTTGATATTTTACTCTTATTTAAAGGTGTTTAAAGAGAATAAGTTTTACAATTAAACCTTATTTATTAATTAATTCCAACTAAACTTTTAGAATTTAAATTATAAATAGTGTTAAGAATAAAAAAAGTCATCAATCACCATTCAACAATATACATGCTTGCATGTTTAAAATGAAAAAAAAAATATTTTCATCAATACACAAAAATAATTTTGGTTTATCAAAGGTATTGAATTCTTATTTTACTAAATCTAATGAATAAGTATAGATTTACAAATTCAGATAACAGTAATTATTTAACTAAAATAAGGTACCAATTTAAATTAATTGGATAATAATGTCATAAAAATAAAGAATATTTCAAGACTCAAAAAGAGAAAAACAAATAAATTAAGACTTTTACAAATTGGTCATTAAGTCGGACCCTTAATAACCTTAACTAGAAATCTAAAAAATTAGATTTGCAAAGAGGTAGAAAGAAAATGAGGAGAATATATGGAAAGAGAGAAGTAAAAATATATGTTAAATCTCAGTTGTTCTTTGTGTGCCATCAACCTCTCCGTTTATAAGCCTTCTTTGTCACGTCTTTATCTTTATCTTCTTTTTAAAATCTCAAATGGGACTATGGATAAGTCTTCTTTGCTGTGTCTTTATCTTTATCTTCTTTCTGTACAAATATTAAAAAGAGAATATGGATAATCTATGTAATAAAATTCCCTTTATTTTCTCTAACTATAAAAAGAGATATATATAGAATTAGCTTATTATCCATATAATATCTAAGATTTATGTCACTTAAAATCTCAAAATTATATCTATTTAAATGTGTAAAATATACTCATTATTAGGATTAGTAAATGAAAAACATAACAATAGATATAAATGAATGATTTTTTATGCAATTGAACCTAATTTGTATATATATTAGTAGCAATGATGAAGTATATAATAATAATAATAATAATCTTGTTGAGAAAGCTCTAAATTTAAAAGCCTAAAAATTTTTTAATTTATTAAATGGATATCAGCAACCACTATGGCTAAGATGTATAATTAATTTCAGCTACCTGTTGCAGTAAGAATATTAAGTATTAAATCTGACAACAATATGTCACAGTAGAGTTGTAATTAGTTTGTAAGTATAATGAAAAAAAGTTGCCCACATGATAATGTCATGCCCTAGAATTTGTATAAAATAAAATAAAAAATAAAAACTAGTATCAAAACTTGGATTATTTGCTCAAAAAATTAAGGTTTGCATTAATTGATGTATGTTGAATTACAAAGATGACGTAAAGGAGACAGTGTGTAAATTTTATGGAGCAACTCGATATAAAACTAGTCAACCTAGTCAAAGATAAAGTCCTAAAAAAATTCAAATAAAAAGAATGTATTATTTACCTACTTTTAGATTGCAAAAGGTTTATGGCTCACTAAGTTTTGCTAAACTTATACGATGGCATTAGAATAATAGAAAATATGAAAATGTACTGTGTCATTTATCAAATGAAAAAGCATGAAAATATTTTGATAGAATATATCCTAATTTTGTTATGAAATCACAAAATGTTCAATTGGGTTTATCTACAGACAAGTGCACTCCTTACAGTTAATCTACTTCACCATATTCATGTTGACTAGTGATAATTATGCCTTACAATCTCCCTCTTAAATTGTGTATAACTGCTTCTTATTTATTTTGTATAGCAATCATTATTAAATTACAAAATTCCTAGACCAAGATTAATGTATTCTTGGAACCATTGAATGATAATTAAAATTATTATAGGAAAAAAGAGAATCAACCAATGACATGTCAAAAAAATAGAATTTCCAAATGAGAGTAGCATTAATATAGGCGATAAATGACTTTCTAGCATATAAAATATTATTGGGGTGGAGTACTAATTGAAAAATTGGCTTTAAGAGATTTGATTGGTGATGTTTGAAATTTGAAAAAAGAAAAAAAAAACTTAATGGATTGGAGAATCCCATTAAGATGAGCTGTGTGAACATTGAGGCACTCCTTACTTTCGATCAAGAAGTAAACAAATGAAAAAGGAATAGTAGAGGACCTATTTCCATAGTAAAGCATACCAAAAAATTGGCAACTAATCTTATTTCTTTTAATAATTACTTATTGTTTTATATGTGTTTTAATTACTAATATCTTTTTATTTTGGACATTAAAGGCACAAGAATTAGAGAGGGACCTAACATATTATAAGGTGTTTCTTAGAATACATAAAAATCCAAAAAGCAACAACTAAGTTGACAAAAAATACAAAGTTATATACTTAAGTGTCATCTTATAATTAAGTTGTATATATTATTACAACTTTTTTATGTTAACCATTTTTATTATTTTAAGATAAGTATACTTGCCACAAAAAGGATGCAAAGAGTTCAAGGGATAGTACTTGGATTTATGGTTGCAAGCTATTTGTGGGGAAAGAAAGGCTTAGTTTACAGTTTTCGTAGTATTTTTACATAATATAGCTGGAAATGCAAATATGGGATGCGACTAAGGATCCTCCAGCAATTAACCATCACTGTTCCCTCATTCCTTCTATATATAAGACATGATAAGAAATGAATTTATTAATTATACAAGTCAAACTTATACTACTCAATTAAAAGAGTAGCAAAAATAGATAAAAGAACTTAAGGCACAATTAAGTGAATTTACTCATTAATAATCTCAATCTCAAACTAGTCCAAAATTATCATAAGAATATCTACTGCCATATAGGTTAGATGTCTCTCATATTAGATATCAAATAAGAGAAAACAAAAATGAAGATAATGAAGATGATGATGATGATAATAATAATAATAATAATAATAATAATGAGAAAATTTTTATTTTTGTTAATTTTATCATGTAATTACTTTTTGTACAATAAATGTTTATATACGTGAATTTTTATTACAATTTTTTTAAGTTTAATTTCTGTACATTTAATATTTCTAATTGATAAAAACTATTTTAACCATTTTTAACAAATTCAACAAAAATGTGTATCAATTGAGTTATATATTTTATATTAAAATGTTTTAATGAACACACACGCACGCACGCACACACCCACAGATATTAACTTTAACATATAATATATAATATATTAATAGAAAACAAAGATCAAAAAATAGCAACAACTTGAAAAAAAAAAGTCACTTTAATTCCTTGAAATATATTGTATGTTAACAATAGAAATTAAGAAATAAAAAATGCGTGAAATCTTAGTGGCAACCGTTCACTTAATTTTTTGAAAAAATTAGAAAGAATGACCCAAACCAACAAAAAATTATAATGAGAGACCTTAAAAATTGATATTACTATATAGGACCAAATAAAATATGATGAACAAAAATGCCTTGCTCAATTAAACGAGCTATATGAATCCCATGCCATTTACTCTTGCAGTGTGTTCTTTTTCTTCCGCTATTTTTGTTCCTTACCAATTCTGGCCTCCTCCAAGATTCTCCTCCCCTTATTTCTTCAGCTTTCTTACCTTCAATTCATCATCCTTCTTCCCTTCATTCCTTCATCCTTCCTCTCCCCATTTCTTCCACACTTAATCTACTCCTCTTATGATCCCACCAATTTTTTCTCCAATCTCGTTATTTGCAACTCCTCAAAATCATGGCATGAGCAAAATGGAACAAGCTAGAGAGACTTTTTGATCTACTAATATTGAAAGCTTTTTTACAAGATCTAGTGAGTACCGATTTATGATATGCTATGTCTCTCAAATTCTCATGGTTAATGGTAATGTCTTCTTCTTATTATTATGCTTGTTAAGGATAGTCTATATTATATACAATATTTAGGCTGGAGTCACAAGGAATTTTAGTAGTTTTACTACCATTATTTATGTTTCTAGACATCTAAAAGAATGTAATAACTGTTAGAAATATTATTACTTCTTTTTAGGAATATTATTACCCACTTTTAGTTTTATTTCCATTGATATTGTTGCTTTGGTTTCAAAAATGATGACCAAGCTTAAAGGTTTTTTTTTTTTAGTGTAGTTATGATAATCAAAGGATAGAAAATCATATGTTAGATGAGGTGTTCTACTATTTTCATATGGGTGGTTAAATTTTAAGAGATTCGAACATGAAGATCTACTATGAGGGGGGTCGAACGGGTGGAAGACTGATAAAGGAAGATATATCATTATAAAAACTAATGAGAGTAATAAGATCATGCATGGATTATGATGACAATGAAATGCAATTGAAATACACTTTAAAATTTAATACCTCTCAACTATTGGACTTGGTGGATGATACTATGTGCAACAACTGATCAAATACATTGATCAATGTACACACACACACACACACACACACACACACACACACATATATATATAATGAATGGAGAACGAACTAGAACATCACCATCCTAATCATTAACAGTATAAGAAATAAGTCTTTTATAACTTATCTAGTAAATATCCATTGTATGTTATAATCTATATATTTTGGTGTCACTCCCAAGTCTAACAAAATATTAATTGAATGAAAATGCAAAATGAATTCAAATTTAGTTCATTCCAATGTTGGGTCTCCTTCAAATCATAAACTTGTACTTCATCCATGTGTAATACAGAGTGCCCCTACACTAATACATGAGTTAAATTCTGCCAAATGAACATATTTAATTGTTATATCTAGATAAATTTTTCCAAATATCGTTGAATTCAGGCAAGTACTATACAAGTATAGCATTGGCTATTATAATATCTAATTTTCTGAAGACGAGAGAAAACACAAGAAACATAATATATGATTTCTCCGTAAACATATGAAATTTACCATATACAAAAGAAAGTCTCCTAGATAGAGTGATTTAAGGTCCCAAAAAATTTATGTAGCATTCTAAACTCCTAAAAATGGGAATCCTAGACCTAGACAAAAAGACAAATAGAGTTAAAATGAAGAAACAAATTTGAACGAAAAGTTGACAAAACATAAGGGCATTTTCGTCATTTTAAGAAAATTTTGGAATTCACACAAGAGGACTTTCTAAATAAAAGTTTTGAATTCTGTAGAGTTCTTAGAGGTCCTGAAAATCATAGAAAGCTCTGGGACAGTTAAAACTCCTCCAGTGGATGTTTTTCAATGTCAGTTGACTCAAACTTTGACCAATTCATTTGGGAAGATTTTTAATCCAATTTGGATGAAACCAAAGATATTTTATGAATTAGAAGATCTAAATTATATGATGAAAAAGAAAATTTTTAAAAAAGAGTTAAAATGAGCCTAAACGGGGCAAACAGACGCATAGGGGTAAAATAGCCATTTTAAAAAATTGTAAAAAAGGCTTCTTAAGTAAGATTACACCTTATTACCTTCTTTAAACTTCCATTTGCAGAAAATTGAGCAGCCATGGCATGACATTAAGAGGAGAGAGAGAGAGAGAGAAAAAGTTTAAGCTTCTGTTTAGGTAAATAAACGACCTTCATCCCGTGCTAGTTAAGAAAGTTGTTCCTCTCTCTAAGAGCTCCCTAAAGATAGTTTCCTTTTCTTGAAACCTTGAAGATTCAGGTCTAACCCAAGCCAAAAAGAATCTCTTTTCAAGAAATCAATCAGTGAAAAATAATCTACGTGAAGAGAGCTCTGTTTTAAAGTAAGACTTTACTTGAAACATTTACAAAATCT
This sequence comes from Erythrophleum ivorense, assembly GCA_026724425.1. NCBI lineage: Eukaryota > Viridiplantae > Streptophyta > Magnoliopsida > Fabales > Fabaceae > Erythrophleum > Erythrophleum ivorense. The sequence goes on from JAIUCV010000005.1 coordinate 46,370,861, forward strand.
TGTGTTTTCAAGCTATTTAATCTTCGATCTAGAGAGAGAAAGTGAGGAGGAGAGTTTTTCTTTATGTGTTCTTGATGGAACCAAAGGTTATGGAATGTAAGGATTAAGAATATACAACTAGAATTGAAAAGGGAGCTTTAGAATGCAAGTTATGAAATTTAAAGATTTGGTTGCACCTAGGCTAAGAAGAAACTTTCTACTAGTAATTTAAGTTATCTAAGAGTATATATGAGTTCGTAAGACACCAAGAGAGCCTCCCACATGCTTCTCCCATCAAATAAATTAAAACAACTCCATTGGTGCCATATGGAAGCATAGCCTTGGCCAAGGAAAGTTCATGCACCTAAGGAGTGTTTTAATTCCTTTCAAGCTTAGTTTTGCATCATATATAATGGAAGAGTATGAAAGGAAGCCTTAGAAAAATTTTAGAAACTATGAATAGTGAGATAGTATCATAGGTTCCATATTATGGCTTAAAGAAGCAACACCTAGTTAAGCTCCTTGATTTAATTGTGTGATGACTCCAAGAGATTTAAATGAAGTCAAGAATCATAAATGAATGGAGAGAATAGAGCTAAGATGATGTTTTCTTAAGGTTGCTTCATTAAGTGCATTATGAAACCATAAAAAAACCATATGAACTACCTAACTTTTTTAGTGAATGTATGGCTTTAGAATTTAATTCAAGTGTATAATTGGCTTCCATATGATATGTCTAGGCCAATAGAAATAATCTCCACCATTGTGAGTGTGTGGCTGAGCAAGGGAGTGCAATTCTAAGAGAAAAAGTATGTGGTTGCATCAAAGGTAGTTCTCTCTACTTTCTCTCATTCATGAATGTGTGCTTACCTTGTCTTTGAATATGAGAATGTGTGTTTTAAGTCATGAAAAGTGTTATAACATATGTTTTTGTTCTATGATACCATAATGTTGTAATATGTTCTCAAATGATACTTAATATGTGTACTTGGGTTTGCTTGAGTGTGGTGGAGCAAAGAACCTTTAGCCATGGTGAGGATGAGCCAAGAACCCTTAGAAATAGTTAAGACAAAGTAAAGAGTCTCCCAAGAATGAGGTTAAGTCAAAACCTCTTAGAGCAATTAGGTGAGGCAAGTCTAAAATTTATAAGAGAATGGGTGAGACTAATCCACTTACTTAGCAAGCTTATGTATACTTTGTGTGATATGTTCAAATGTTAAGAATGCTTCTTGAATGATTACACATTGCATTATACTTATGCATGCATTTTCAAGACTTGTATTGCATTATTTATGTGTGATTGAAAGGGAGATAAGTTATTGGGATTCTTTGAATCTTATTCCCTCTTCTCCAATGTCTTAACATGCTAGGTGGACCAAATGAACAAGGTAATGGAAGCCACCAAGTTGGGAGATAAGAGATTGACATCAAAGTATCTAGAATTGCCGAGTTTTATCTCTTTTGTAGTCATACCAATGGCATATGATGTAATACAATGATGAAAATGTTGTATAATCATTTGAACATGTGTAATTACTCATATGTTTTATGTATGTATGAGGTTTGATGCCAAATGAATGATAATGTAGTTTTTAGACCTTGGATGGCAATGTGAAGTATGTGTAATCTTGTGTATGGCATGGGGTGAGAGAGTGAGTTTTCAAATTCTAGGTTTATACACCTTTGAGAGAAGTTTAGTAAGTTATTTTGGTGCATTCCCACGTACTCAAGTGGTCATGGTTTCTTTAAAACTCAAAATGGACCATTTGAACCCCTTATATCACACAAAATGAGCCATTTTGTAACCCAATATCAAGATCTGACCAAATGAATGAATTTGCCCATTAAATTTGGCACACATATAGATATTATCTAGAGCTTTTTGAAAAGCTAAAGACTAGATTATTTGGAACTCTATGGCATTCATTATGATTTTTCAAATTTGGTATTTTTCTGCTAAACTAATGCAGACACTATTCATATGGTCAAAAATTTAGGCTATGTCATTTGAGAGCCAAATGGTATCCAATGCTCATAAAATTTTGCATGAATGAACTAGACATAATGATATTTTCATAGCCACTAAGATCACTCCAATTGGATGTCTAAGCAGGGAGATATGAATTTTTGAAATTAGAGGATAGTACCAATAATGACAGTCGACCTCTGGTACTGTTGCATTAATTTCCCATGGTATCAGCCTCTATTGTAGTTTGGATTTATTTTTAGTATAAATTAGATATCAGTAACTTTTCATAATGGTATAGTGTCTAATTTCAATTTTTTTAAAATTAGTTATGATTTTTCAAAGTTCAGGCATAGAATCTGAAAATCCTACCCGATGCTGCACCATTGCATTTCATGCATTCCATCCCCTTGCACGAGTTCTAGGCCACTTCTTGGGATGGTTATGAGTTTTATTTGTGTAATTAAATATGAGAATAAGAAGAATGAGTCCATATGGCCCACAGAACATCGAATGAAAATTTTATCCATAACGTAATGTAATTTAATGAATATTTTTAATGCTTTTTCCTTGGCAAACTTGTATAATCCAAGGAAGGAAACTTAGAAATGAAGTAAGATGAGCTTAGTAAATATGGTGTTACACCTATAAATTTGGATGCACTTTATCAAAAAATAGCTTCCATAAGATAATTGTTAAGTGCAATGTATATGATGCAAGTGGAAGTTAACAACATTTTAAGTGTGCAAACCTTTTATAATGAACATATGCATTCAGTATAAGACAACTTATTAGTATCTCATAAGCAAAGGGCAAACTTAATGGCATCTATAATGGTTGATAGTGTAATATCAACTACAAATAAAACGTCAAATGATATCTATAGTAAGTTGTTCAGAAAATATGAATTAGCACTAAATTACCATCAAGCATAGATGGGTAAGGAAAAGCTTGAGCTAACATCTATGGGCCAATATACCGATTGTATATGCTAATCTTTTGGTTATGCAACCGTTTAATGGAAAGAGATTTAAAAACTATTCTAAGGTAAACTTCATTAGCAAACAACTATTTTGATAGGTTGTTTATTGCATATGGATGCTATATAACTAGCTTCATACTTGGTTTACAACCAATATTGTACATTGATGGTTGCCACCCTATTGGGCCATACTTGGAGACTCTATTAGCTACATCTATATATGATGCAAACAATGACTTGTTTCCACATGCTTATACAATTGTAGGTACAAAAATATATGATGATTGGGTGTGGTTCCTTCGAAATGTTAAAGCCTTGGCTGATTGTATGGAAAGACAAGGTTCAATATTGGTGTTCCCATTTCCAAGAGGTAAGCCATAACTAGGCTAAGTGCAAAAATCTTAATCCTTCTTTATCCTAATACTGTAAAAGTAATTCCCTGGTGGTTTTATTGATGACTATTGTGAAGGAAGTGGTCAGTGATTTTTTAAAGGTGTAGATATTAGGCTCTCTTTTGTATATAAGCAGACATAGCTCATTTTTCTGGTACATGCATCAGTGACATGTTTAGATTTTTTGTAGTGATTGCAGGTAAAGTAAAGTCTAAATTTTTTAGGTTATTAGCAACTATATGTAATATTTATCTGTGTATGTATTAGTTACAAGGAAAGAATTCATGTTAGTAATAAAAATGAAACTTTATGTTACAAGTGATATGTGTATGTAGTTTTTGTTCATGTGTAATCTCTACCTAGGCAATGAAAAGAATTTACAACGTTTTCACTAATATTTTGTATACAACTCTTATTAAATTTTTTTTGTATATGTACAACATATTAAGTGAGCTATTGCGTATGTAATGAGTAGAGGGGAAGTTAATACTATTGAAGTTTGCATTCCTTTTCCTACAACTATTAACCCTTCTTAACTAACCCAGGTTAGTACTAATTTTTAAAGCCATTACTACAAGGTTTAAGGATTTTATTGCAACTTTCCCTTCCTTTACTATGGCCTTTTTTTTCTGCAACTTTCCTTTCCCTGATATGAGTGGTTACTAACATGTTGGACATGCATTTTTACTTTTAAAATTAGGATTTGTTGTTGCTTATCATATGCTGATCATTTTCACTTTCCCTTGCCTTGCATGAGTATGAAGCTTTAAAGTCAATGAAACTAATGTATTGATTTTGTCTCATATAGTAGACCTTAAAGTGAAGACTATACCTAGTGATACAATAGATGGGCATATGCCTTTGCATGATTTAAAATCAAAACCAACATTTAGGCCGAAGTATGGCATTAAGGATGAATGGGGTTAGCAAAGCATAGTTATTGATAAGGTTTAAGTCCCTTACTATAAAGTTTAGGGATATTATTATATGAGTTTTAGAAATTTATCACCATGTTTAGGCTCCTTGTAGAGTACATAGCTTTAGGGCCATTACTACAAAATTTAGAAGTATTACTATTGGATTTGAGGAAATTTATCACTACTTTTATAAACCTTCTAAAGTATAGTTACTAGTTGGTTTAAGATTGTTATTACCATGTGTAGGGATATTAATATCCGAGTTGAAGGAATTTACTATCATGTTTAGGCTCCTCATAGAGTATTAAGTTTTAAGGCTATTACTATAAAGTTTAAAGGTATTTCTACCGAATTTAAGGAAATGTACCACTTATTGATCCATAGTATAGTTACTAGTTGGCTTAGAACCATTACTAAAAATTTTAGGGATATTATTATGTGAATTCAAGAAATTTACTATCATATTTATACTCTGCAGCCATTACTACAAAGTTTAGGAGTGTTATTACTGGAATTAAGGAAATTTACCATTGCTTTTAGGGATTTTCCAGAGGATAGAGTTTTAGAACTATTATTATGAAGTTTAGCAGTGTTACTAAAACATTTAAGGTTGTTACTTTTGGACTTCAGAAAATTTACTGACATGTTTAGAATATAGAGTTTAGTGCAATTACTACAAAGTTTATAAGCATTACTACTTAATTTAAGAAAATTTACCAATACCTTTAGGGACCTTCTAAAGTATAGCTATTAGTGTGGTTTAAGAACATTATTACAAATTTTAGAGATGTTACTAGTAGACATCAAGAAATTTACTACCATGTTTAGGTTAACTAAATTTAGTACCATAAATCCCAAGTTTAGTGAAATAACTTATTGGATCTTAAGAAAATAAACTATTATAGTAGTGGAAAAAAGAACTTTAAGGAACTTCATAATCTTATTATAATTATAAGTATCAAATATTTATAACAATTTTGTTATAATGCTCACATCAAGATGTTCTTGTCTATAACCATAATACTTCAAATTCTAGTGGAGGAAACAATTAATGCATAATGTCTTTTTGGTTTGCTTCCCTTTGTTTATTGCCATTGCAAAGGCCATTACATTACCACGACACTTGTTCAACAGATGGTTCGCCAAATTCCACATAAGTTAAACACGAAACTCATTCAACTCTTTCTGAAAACCACAACCATTTGCCCATAAGCTATCAAGCATTAGACTGTAACAAAAGTATGAAATAGAAGCTCATACTGAAGTACATGTTGGCATGATAAGCCTTCCCCACTTAGGCTTTGGTTCTCCAGTCTACAATTATAAGTATTTTATCAAATGAATTCCACAGTTATCACTGAGCAATAAAGGTGATGTTATAAAGTTAGGTTTTATAAACACAACACAACAAGTAATGAAATTTCAAAGTTCACTAACACATTTGGTTGTTGGGAAACTCAATGTATTTGACAATGATAACTAGGTTTGCCACTATAAAGTTTTCAGGTTTTAGCATCTTTTATAGCGTGGTGAACCAGTCTTTTTATCATATTACCCATACACAATATCACATATAGATGAACTATTACAATTAACTTTAGAAACTAAATGACATTAGAATATAACATAATTTTATCATAATGTGAGCCATCTTCTTTTAACCTTCATTGGCCCTCTAACTTAATGAGTCAAGGATGTATAGAATGCATGCATAAAGGTCTAAAGCAAAGTAGAACTAATGATTAAGAAATAGCACAGGGGCAAATACCTACAAACATTTCCAAATAAGCAACACTCTTTAAGGTGCAATTTAACACAATACAATAAATACCCTACAAATATGTTACCAAGGTGCAGTCCATAATGTTATAACCCACTTTGTCAGGCCATAGTTTATCTATCAAATCATCCACATTGTACTGCCTTATAGATTTTAAAAGTTTTAACATGTTCAGGGACCATGCCAAACCGTTACTATCACATTTAAGGATATTACTCTTGGGCTTGAGGACATTTATTATTAGGTTTTAGGGACTATCTTTTACAATTGACTTTTAGGTCCTTTACTTCCAGGTTTAGGTGTGTTACTATTATATTTAAGAAAATTTAATACCATTTTTAGGGACTTCACATAGCATACTTAGAGTTTTAGAACTCTTACTATTAGGTATAGGGACATTGCTAATAGATTTAAGAAATTTTACTATTCATATTTTAGACCCTGTAATTTACTATCGAGTTTTAAGCCCATTACTAATGTTGCTACTGGATTATCAAAAATTATCCCAAATTTAGGTTTCAAAGAAATCAACAATATCTAATACATAATAGCAATCACCCAAAGCTAACAAGAATTTGATATCTACAACTCTAAATCTAGAGTCTCTCCACTGTGATCTTTCACTGTCTAAATCTTCTTGACTAACAAAGCCTAGATAAATTTGGAATTTAAAATGAAAGAATGTAAATCCCAACATTTTAGAGAGAATAAAATTACAAACCTTATAAACTATCAAATGAGAAGGAAAGGTTCTACTCACTATTGGTTCCTACAAATTTGCAAAGCACACCAAGATAAAGAGAAGGAAAAGTCGTGGGGTAAAGGAAACACTGTCGAATGAGAGCCCTTGTAGGTGAGGGAGAACCTATCAAAGACTAGGTCTTGCATGTGAAAGACAAACTGTTGAAGGATAGGCATTTTAGTAATCTGTCCAGTGAGAAACCATCCAAGGATTTTCAGTAAGATTGAAAGAGAAACTGTTGAAAGATAGGTAATTAAGGGCTAAGGAGGAAGAAAGTAGTGTCTAAAGGCCAAGGACGCATTTGGATTTGAATGACATGTTTAACAGAGTAAGGACATTTTTGTTTATCATATTTCATTTGGTCTTGTAGAATAATATTAATTTTTAAAGTCTTTCATTATAATTTTTTGTTAGTCTGGGTCCTTCTTTCTAATTTTTTAGATTTCTCTTCATTAAACATTGGGCATCAAAAATAATATTGGCCCAATTTCCAAATTCGCGCTACCAACACTCCTGCTATATTTTCTTTCTATATATGTATATGTATGTCTGTATATATATATATATATATATGCGTGTTTGAATGTGTTATGCTTCTTTTGCATTCAAAATTTCTCTCTTTATTTCTTTTCTTTCTCATGCTCTCTTTTGTGTTCTCTATAAGTTTCCAAATCTGAAAATTTGCTTACATATTCTAAAGTATCTTTTGGAGGCATTAAGTTTTATATTAATACTGAGAAAAGATTTATTCCTTTATTTCATTCTCTTCTTCTTCTTCTCTCTTGTTGTTTGAGTTCCATTTTTTTCTTTTATTGCTATTACTTTTTTTTAATAATAATTTGGTACTTTTTTCTTTTTTGGATGTTGATTCGAATTATTCTAAAGTTTTTAGACTATAAGAAAAGAGAAAAGATGAAGGAAGAAGTCAAAATGAAGAGAAAGAATAATAAAAGAGAAATTGCATCTTATCTTCATGAACTAAGGCCCAAAATTGGTACATAAATTTTAAAGTGTAACAAAATACTCCTTTGAATTTTAAATGTGTCACATCCCATAAATTAGTGTTTGGTATTTAGTATTCAAGTATTGTTGTAATATTATATTTTAAAATTTAAAGAAGTTATTTTGTTATATTTTAAAATGTATGTACTAATTTTGTAATTAAATCTTAACTTTAAAGAATAAAGCATAATTTTTTTTCTTCAAAAAAACAAGTTTGAAGGATCTATTTCATGTGCACTTCCTTGAAAATCTTCTCAGGCAAAGATAATTTCAACCACTTCTTCATTCTTTTGTTGAGAAAAAGTAGATCTAATTATGAATTAGGTCATGATGAGCCTGATTTTCACTAATTTTTAAAGAGTCTAAATTTAAAATCTTGTATAATATAAATGTCGTGCATGACAATTACGTCTAAGTCATATTTGATACCAATATTTTTAGATGGTTGAATTAGAGGACTAAAGGCCTCCTAAAGCGGGGATAGCCCAAGTGGTATAAGGGAGAAGTGAGAATATAGACAATACCAAAGTTTAAATCCTTTAATATACTAAAATAGAAGGGGGAAAACTAATTCAAGAAGTTTATTTTCATAAACTTCACTATCAGTCCATATTTATAATAGCATAAAATTAAATTTATGCAATTGAATATTTCATATCCATAATTGTCTAGATGCAATTAACGGCTTATATATACTTCAAAGGAGATAAATTGATCTTTACTAAAACAATTATAAATTCACTGTTAATCTAAAAATAATTCAGTAAGAGGGGTTGAATTGGATTTTAAAATTATTTTGCCTTCTTTTATTAATTATGATTTCTTCAAATGATGTCAGGTCCTTAAAAAAGAGATCTTTCTATTTAATAAAAGGCATTAAATAGATAATAAAGTGTGTAGGGAAGAGAAAGAATCACACAATCAATTTTATACTAGTTCAGACCAAATTGTTCTATGTTTAGTTTCTAAATACAAAGTAAGGGTATTTTATTAATTATGAGTAATCATCAAGAATGTGCAGCAACCCTACAATACAAGAATAATACTCTAGATTTTACCATGCACCTATCACAAGGCAACTTAATAAGGCTGAGTAAGCACTTGGCTTTTACAGCTATTCTTTCCTTTGCAAGTTTTTCCTACACACTAGGTTTTTCAACAAGGCTCCGAGAAAACTCTTCCTAAGGTTTTTCTCCAATGCCTAGAAATTCTCCTACAAGTTTTTCTACTAGATATCCAAAAAGTTAATTTTGAAATAAGGAGATTCAGGTTAAGTTCATGAACTCACTAAGAGCTGTGTTAGATATAAAGGCTAGCTCATACATAACAATCACATATTAAAGTACAATATGACTTTAGAGTATGATTGTTCAACGTTATATTCTCTCAATTTTTTCTTCAAATGGTTTTCAATATTTAGTTCAACCATAAGCTTGATGACCATTGGATAGTATTTTTTTTTATTTTGCAAATATGCTTGCTAATCAAGAATCTAAGTCTTTAATGCTTGAAATTGGCTAGAGATCATATCAACATCTTCATTTCACATTATGAGTAGAACATTGATTTCATTTGAGGGACACGTTCAAGAAGCAAGAGGTCTTGAATGATTTGCCTAGATAGTGTTTCCAACTAAATTTCCTTCAAATAACTAGTTTCCTTTTCTATTTTCTTAAATTATGAATTTTCTTTTTCATTACTAGTTAGAAATATTTCATTCAAAGAACAAGGAAAGAAATTAATATGAGGTCAAATAAGATATTTTTATATAAATAACTTGGCCTATTTAATTGATTCAGTTTTTAAAACTTTCCTTAAAAATATTCAAATTGAAACTTGCCTTAAATAATTTGTAACGAGCAAATCATATCAATTCAAAAGCATATAGGATTTACGAAAACCTTCATTAAAATTGCAATTATAATTTGGCAAATCTCATTGAATTTAATTTACAATTTTTCCTTATAAGAATTTTGACTCAATTAAGTTTCCTTGAAAACTTTCCGTATAAGAGATATTCCATATAAACCAAATCTCTAATATTAAACTCAGTTCAGTATTTTAATCCATTAAAATAACTTTGACCCAAAAACAATATTTACAATTTTGGCCTATTTTCCAAAGACACATATTAAACACGTTTGACATAATTCAAAACCAAAAATCTCGAAGCTTTTAATCCAACACTTGCAAAAATTACAGATCAGCAAATATTTATAAATTAATATAAATAAATATCTTCAACTATTTAATTATATTTTTCCAAAATATATATCATTTACACTACATATTACTTAACATTAATAAAAAAAAATTGGCAACAAACGAAATAAAGAGCTAATATAGCAAGCTGCTTAATATTAGGGAAAATTATACTTTTAATTCCTATAATTTCATTCAAATTTTAAGTTAGTCCTTATAGTTTAAAAACTTTTAATTGGGTTTTTTAATTTAAATTCTTATTGTTAAAATTTTGTCCATATTCTGTTAAATTTTATTAATGTAACTAACTATATATTATCTTAACGTTCTAAATATGTATAATTTATATTAATAAAAGAAGTAAAAATATATATAACAAAGTAAGGTTAACTCACATATGTAACAAAATATTGATAAAAATATACTGACAGGAACTAAATTAAAAATTATATAAATTATAAGTAAATTTTTAAATTATAAAAATCAAATTAAAAATTGAATAAAAATTTAAGAACCAAAAGTATAATTTTCCCTTAATATTATATCCATCATTAAAAATTTTAAATTATACTTGCAATTGTGGTTGTGGTTAACTTACATCACAACTATTCATGCCCCAAAAAAAAACTTACATCACAACTGTTGAGATTGGAGGTGAAAAAAGCGAAAAAATATGAGACAATACAGTTATTACGAATTGTAATTCATGGCTTGATGCAATCGAAATATTTACCATAAAGAAGAACAATATATTTGCGGACTACCATTCAAACCCTTGCAGTTGCATATGTGCACGTCACACATTACAAATTGGAATAATTATTTGCACACCAACTAATGGCCACTAAGGTTTAAATATAACTGGGTCTTCACATATTTATACATAATCAAATGACCTAGTTCTGGTGCTCTAAATACTTAAATACGTACTGTCAACTAAGTGCAAAATATGAATAGATAAGGTATATTGAAGCATAGCTAGCTAACTTATTGTTTACGGAAAATGCCTTGTCCAGGTGACAAAATATGTTTGGGATCATATTGAGCTTTTCTCTCTTGAAAAACTTTCCATTTGTCCCCAAAGTGTTCCATCCATTCTTCCCTTGTCTTGTTCTGTGGAAGATACTGCTTAATCTGGATACCAGCATCCTCACAGAACTGCAATATCATTTGGTTTTGAGTATGATATGCTTCCAATAGATCAAACGTGCTTGTTGGCAGAAGACCCACGATGTAGAAAACATCTTCATTTGGAATAACTGCAGACATCCTATCATCCCACCTGTAATTTAATTCAATTCAATATTACATTAATTAGTTTCGATCAATCAAAGTTTCGGATTTTGTTTTACATAAACAACCTCTGAATTTGCAAAAAAATCAATCTGGTGACTCCGATACGTGATTAGGTCTACACATGATCACATTATTAATTCAAAATATATTTAATCTTTATAGAACTTACTTGTTGCGATTCATGGGATAGACTAGCACAACTCCAGCAGTAAGGTTTTGCTTGAGGAGAATGCCCTTGAATACGCCTTCATCAAAGTCCAAGATTCGAGATTTGGGAATGAAGAGGTTCAACCAAGGATGAGGAAGATCCCAGAGCCCTTGTGACCTAAGAACAAACTCGTCACTGTGAACCCGGTTCAGAAACTCCTCATATGATACATCTTTCTCGAACATAAACGTAGGCACAAACTTTAACCCACCCAGCAGCTCTTCAACTTCCTGTTTAAGAACCAAGAACAAGTCAAGTCAATCGGCCAAGTCCCAATTTTTAAATAGCTCAAACTCGAAAGCTTGAAGAAAAAAAATGATCAATAAAACTCCAAACTCAGAGACAGGTGTGGAGGAATTTTTCAATTTCGCCTTTCACATATAATTCTTTTTAAATTCTCAAATCATTAAAATATTTGTAATGATTTTTTTATTTTTTTAAAATTTAATACTAAATGTAACAGTGTATTTATTTTGACGTTATTTTGTTTATTTGATATTATTAACTCAACTTCAAATTTAACATTTAATTTAGTATATGGTAAAATTTAGAGTTAATGATTGAAAAATATTACAAGTATTATTCTTAATGATTGAGAAATTAAAGTAAAATAGGAAGTTGACTTATCTGGGCAAGAACCAAAATAATGCTTTTCTCTTTTGCCAAAAGAGAGGGAAAAAAAAGGTATATTTCTCTAAAATATGTGTGATGTATCATAATTACCTTGTCGACGGTTGCCTGAGAATCGTTGTTGTAATATTTGGCTAGCTCTAAGACGTAGACGATGCCATTTTGTGTAACGAGGGAAGTGATTCTTGGATGATCAGGTTGTGGATAAAAGGAAAGATCCAAGGATGATTGATTAAGCAGAAGCAGACCTTCTAAGTAAGGAGGGATGTTGTTCTGCCCACTTTGGGCCATTGAGATTAAATGTTCTTGATCTGCAGTTAGTGCAGAGAAGTCACTGTAAAGCAAACGCAGCCACTTAACCTGCAATCAATTGAGCAAACCATTTTTTTTTTCGTGATTGTGAGAATTGAAATAAATATTGCTGACGTAGTTATAAATATAATAAAGAACATATATATATGTATATATATAAAATACTTGCCCTGGTGGGTGCAGGCCCTAAAGCAATTCTTGCTCTGGTTATGACCCCAAATTGACCTAAACCTCCAAGAACAGCGTAGAAAAGGTCCGAGTTAATCTCAGCAGAACATTTCACTTCTTCTCCTTTCCCTACAATCCCCACACATAATTAAACTCTTTTTTAAACTTGTTTTCAGCTTAAAAAAAGACATGAACATGCTGGTGAGTCGTGAAATTAATTAAAAGAAAAAACTCTATTTTGATTATTGAAAAATTTGTGTCATTATTAATTCAATATTTTTTGAGTTTTTTTTTCTCCAATCACTTGCCTCCACAAATTTTGTTTTTATGCTTACAACATAATGTTGCTATCACTTTAGTATCCTAGAATTAGAATAAAACCATTAGTGATATCAAAATAATAATAATAATATAAGTATTAAAATATTAATCATAACACTACTCAAGAAGGACCACTGAACACTTCTAATAAAAAAAAATACAAAAGGATATTGTCGTGTTAGGGTAAGGAACGGCACAAACAAAAATGAATTCAGTAACCTTAATTCCAAGACCACCAAATGGTAATATGAGTTTTGAAGGAATGGTTCCTTCATCAGAGCATAGAAGAGTTTTTTTTTTTTTTTTTGGACCAATACCATAGAATGTTGACTTAAGGTTTAAAAAATTTTTACGTGGACTTCTGTTTAATGTTAATCAAGGAATAATTAATTCAACTTTTTCTTTTAATAGATGAATAAGATAATAACTTACTATGTCAAAATATTGTTGACCTTTGTTAAGAGATGGGTCGATAGGGTTATTAAGGGAATGCACACTCCGTATATCGAATAGTATTCAGGGGACATTTAATTTTGTGTAAGGTAAAAAGATTTTTTTTATATGTAATAGTTATTATATTTTTATAATTATTACTCATTATTATTTAATAATATTTATTTTTTAAATTTATATTAAAATAAAGACATAAAATTTATTCTTTATTCATAAAATTATTTCTTTACATTTTTCTTTTCATTATACATACTAAATGTGCTGTAAATGACATTTGATATTGCATTTTCTTTTTTTTATTTTTTTCCTTTTTCTGGGAAAGAATGAGAGAAAACAATTTGATGTCGCAATCTAGTGATCATGCATCTTGGGTCAATCATTGACATGTAATCTGGATTAATATACGGTTAAGTCACGTCACAATTACATTTTTTGGGTCTATGTACATTCTTTTATAATGCCATTTTTCTAAAACAAACCAAACCTATGCACCATTACCCAATAAAACAATAAAATAACTATACTTGGAAAGAATAAAAACCACAGTTCTTTCTTTTTTTTTGGGGTTTTGGTCGTAGTTTAAGCTAAAAGTATTCCCCCATCATTCCTCCCAAAAAAATGATCGACTGATGATTCAGTTTTTTAAAACACATATAATTAGTTTTATTAACAAACCAAATATTAAAGAATCTAACAAGAATATGTTTAGTTAACGTGCATAAATTTTTTTAAGAAAATAATTAAAGTCAAAGGAATTAATATTTTCTCAATTTCAAGAGTCAAAGAAACTTAAAGTTATTACAATTGAAAATAATATTACTGAAATTATGTTTCTTTTTGCATAATGAAAATAAATTACTTACACAATTACATCAAGGGAAAATGTGGCTTTGAAAACAAATATTTGATCATCTCATGCTTTTTTTTATAAACTTCGGAAATTGCCTCTATGCATGAAAGCTATGAACTTTTGATGTTTGTCAAAGAGAACTTCTATGAGTATAATTAAGAGATGTATTAATGATAAAAATTTAGAAAGAAACAGGCGAGATTAATATATTTTAAAGTAGAACAAACTTTGAGAGAATATAAATAAAAAATTTAAAATAAAAACTGAGAGTAAGGATAGAAAGTGAAAATCTGAAAGAATAAGAAGCATAAATTATTTATAATTTTGTAAGATTTAAAAGAGGTTAATATTTAGAAGAAAAGAAAGAGAGTACATACACATATGTCATATAGATGAATTTGTATTTCTAAAAGGAAAGTAACTATTTTTAGTTAATGCTTTATATGAAAATAGAAATAATGATAAATTAGGAAAGAGAGTGAAAAAGAATAAGACATAAATTGTGAAAGGTCAGTAATACTACTTTCTATATATATACTATAAGTTTATTAAAATTTTATCAATATAATTAAACAGAGTGAAAAGGAAATGACATAAATATTGTGAAAGGTCAGTGAAACTACTTTCTATATATATATACCATAAATTTATTAAAATTTTATCAATATTTGGAACCATTATGTAGAAGACTGGACACTAGGTCAAAAAATTAGAACAAATATTAATTTTAATGAACGAACCTCTCAAAATACAGTCAACATTAGGATTTTGATTTTAATCTTATATGAACTTCCAAATCTTATAGCCTAGGTAGATATGACCAACTTAAGTTTTCTTTCACTGTCACATCTAGAAACCAAGTCTGATTTCTTTTCTCACGAACTTCCAAGTTTAAAATCTGCTATAAAGATATGGTGTGACTAATAAAGTTTAATTACCTAACGTAATCAAATAAATTTAATATCTGAAGATTCAGAACTCTATTTATGCTAAACTCAATTCAGGGACATATATCGTCATTAATTATCTTGACAAATTCTCTCCTTGACTTTCAAACAAATTTGTAAAATGCTTGTCTTATCTAGCAATTTTAATATTGTGTTTTCATAAGCTAAGACTTAATAAAAAATTTGATACATAAAATTTTAAATATTACCATAAATAACCTTCCTGAATATTAAATTAGAGCAAAAATAATAAATTTCAAATAAAAGTAACCGCAAGATATTGCTTCCTTAGTTCAACAGTCTTCACAAATTAGTTTCAGGTTAGGAAAAAATATGCATGTATTATTACGTAAATTTTTGCTGTTAATTTTAATAAAAATTTAACTTTTCATTTTAATCCAAAATATAAGGGTGTTTTGTTATAATTTAAAACTCATGTACTAATATCATATACAGACAAAATATAGTTTCTCGGAAAATAAACAATTAATCTGAAATTGCATTTGAAAAAAGAAAAGAAAAAAAAATAGTGAATGGTGATCCATACCCGTAATAACATCCAACTCGTGAACATTTTTAATCTGAGGACCAAATCGGAAGGTTTGGCCACTAATCCCAGCATTAGAAAGTGTGCCACCAACAGTCAAATACAAGTAATCAGTCCAAGAGAGGGGTGAGAGGCCACGTTTAAGTGTTTCATGCAGAACATCGATCCACATCTGTTCACCACCCACATCCACATAATCACCCAACAAAGCAGTTTTCTCCGACACTAGGATTCCATTAGACCCACCATTAATATTTCTGAAGCTGCTCATATTCACCACAACCCCACCATGAGCCATGGATTGCCCATTAACCGAGTGGGCTTCCCCTCTTGCAGCCACACCGAAAGGATTGGGCAAAGAGTGTGAGAATTTTATGAGCACTGAGATGTCACCTGGGGACGTAGGGTTGAAAATTGCCACTGGGTTTTCATGAACTGTGTGGCCAAAATCGGTGGAGCCTTGTGATAGAGACTGAGGGTCCCGGCTAAGCCTTATTGCTACCTCTTGGGGTGCTTGGAATGCTGACCATGGCCGAGGTTGTCCCTCAGAGACTGCTAAGATGCTGGTTAGCCATAGCCCGATCAAGAAAGGCTTTGCCATTTGATTATTACTATCAGGGTATGCGCACACTTTTATGACAATTTTGGTTAAGCATTAGATTTGGCTTATGGGAGAGATGTGTTTCAATGGGCTAAGTGTGTGTGTGTGTATATAGGAAAAGTAGGAGAGGCTTGGGGGGACCTCTGGGGAGTGAAACGACGTCGTGGTGTGCCTTTGTGTTTCTGTGTGCCATTTTATGATTCTGCGCCTTGTATCGTAAGTAGGGTAGGGAGTCTTGGACCAGTAGCTTTTCCTTTTGCAGATGCACGCATTGGGCAATAATCCAAAATTTCCTTTTACTTGTAATTAAATTGCCATATCTTTCTCGATGATCATTATAATCAATTACTCGATGGACGGAAATAAAATATTTTAGTCAAACATTGATGATTTCATTTTATATTAACTGGTAACTGGAATAATTATATTTATATCTTAGTTATAAATGTGTAATTTGTCAAAGTCAACAAATATTTTATTTTGTAAGAGATTTGACATACAATTTAGATTTTCCAGCTACAGAAATTTCCCACAACATTGCCGCCCCGGCAAACATTTCTTACTGGGAAATAATTCTCAAGAATTCTACCTAAAAATAATTATAATTCCCAAGTATCAATTTTCAATCAATCTCGTCTATTTTCTCGGATTAAGTTTCTCTGATTTTTTTTTTATCGAAATTGATCTATAGTGTCAAATATTTCAAACGAATCCGTGGAGAAAAAAGTCAAAATACTCAACATTTAATTAGTATAGAGTCTATTTATAGATCTTGCCAGGGAATTGTAATTATCCACTGTATTACAATATCTTATAAAAACCGCTATTGACTTATATTCTATTAGCTTTGTTGCAATAATCTCTTACCATTTAGATCATATACACATTAAATTTAACTGAATTAAAAACATATGCAATGCTCATGCCTCTCCTTTTACTTGAACATCAATTTTCTTTCACCGGCCAGTTCATTAATTTTGATATATTTCTCTTTTCTCTCTAATGTAAGACCAACTAGCGACCATGATGGACATAGAATCAATGAAGAGGAGCATAAAAGACTTTTCTCATGGTCTAGTAAATGAAGAAGTTTGAAAGCAGATGTGTTCAATTTAGTCAAATCTAACGAATAATTGATGTAATGGGGCCAATAAATCAAGGAGCTAATTGTGAATATTTTATAGAATGATGAGGATATTACAATTAGAGACAATATCTGGGTGAGAAATTATAATTTCCTTTTATTATCTTTTAAATATGGATCTCATATATATATTAAATTGCACTAACTTTCTCTAAGATTTAAATAAATTACATTTGATGCCCCTTTTATTTTAAAAATTACACTCGGCTCCTTTAATTTTTTTTTTGTCAATAAAGTTAACTGTTTATATAATATATATTTCTTTTAAAAATAAAGTTACTTAACTATTTTACTAGCATATTAAAAATAAAGTCACAATCTTTTTAAAACTTAACATCAACTTAATTATTTTTACTATCATATTAAGAATAAAATTATAATGCATAAAATTAAATTTTTTGATAGAAAATACATTTTTTAAAAAAAGCTTCTGCAACTTATATAAAAATATTAGGAGAGCATAGTGTAATTTTTAAATAAGAAAACATATCAAATGTAATTTAGCTAAATCTCATAGAGGTTAGCATAATATTTGTATATATTTCTCTCTGTAAATCTTGTCAATTTCTTTTTTAAAAAAATAAAAACTGAAGAGATTCAAATCGGCAAGTGGGTCTAATGATGAAGTGTGAATATTTAATTTGCAAGAAATATTAAGTTCAAACCTCACTATTTGTACCAAATGCAAGAGTAAGAATAAAATCACAGTTGTGCAGAAAATTACCTTTTTTAACAGAAAATATATCGGAAGGAAATTTCTTGTAATATATATCAATATGTCAAAAGATCGGAGTATAATTTTTTAAGAGAGATGTTAGAAGTAATTTAACCAAACCAAGAAAGAGTTTAGTGTTATTTACTCTTTTATTTTTCTCTCTCAAAATCTTGTCATATTTTAAAAAGAAACAAAAAAAGAGGGAAAAAAAAAAGAACTGGAGATTCAAATCAGCAAGTGTCTAATAATGAAGTTTCAATAATTAATTTGTAAGAAATATTAAGTTGAAACCTCACTAGTTGTACCAGAAAAGAAAATGCAAGATTGATCAAATAAATCCTTCTTCTTCCCCCCTTATTCTTCACTGCACTTACTTTCCGCTCATGGTTTTCAGCTACCTTTTTGCTTCTCCATCTTAATGTCATTAGAAAATGTTATTGACATTGGACTTGGGAGTATTTTTCCATTTGTTTTATGAATTGACCCGCATCTTGAACTGACTTTGAGGAAGGGTTTTGTACAACCTAATTCCAGTCGAAGAGCCGACCGTTACTCTTCATCACGTATATGTAGGTAAACGTGTGATAATTAAATATATAGTGAAGTAGTGTGTAGAATAAATTATCTTTCTGATGAGCCAAAAGGAAAAAAGAAAATGAGATAGAACTATGATGATAAAGTAAACTATATATTAGTTGTACTAAAATAGTCTGCTCCTTGGCAACAACGGAATGTCTTCAAATGGAACATTCTCAAGAAGAAATAATTAAAGACAGCTTTGAGGAGGTGATTTTCTTGTTTGTTTAATCACAATTTGAGCCACCCTTTTTGGTACATATACTTAGCTTAAAATCCCTCAAGCAGTGACCGACATGTTGAGATTTATTACAGTATAAGTTGCAGTTGTTTCAAGAAAGAGTTTAAAGCAGTACTATTAGTGATTATGTTCAATATCTGAGATAAGGTATCAATAAACTTCTAACTGGGACAACACTATTGAAAATTGGATGGTTGACCAAGTATTTTCATAATTGTTAACCTCAAGCCTCAAAAGATTTCTTGAAGCCTAAATCTTAATTTATGATGATAATAAAGTCAATCATTTTTGGCAATAAGTTATGTCACTAAGGATCTCTAAGATCATTATTTATGATTTTAAGTACCATTTACCTTGATTATGTATTTAATTATGCAAGACCAAGAGCTAAATTAAGAAGTTTAAAGAGCAATATTAATTTCTTATTCGATCGAACGAAGTCAACAAGCTATGCAAGGCGTAAAGAAGAATCTGTAACTATGTCCAAATACAGAGGTCAACTCATACATTATATGCAGCTAAGAACCAGAGAAAATCAAGTACAATATTAAGCTATATAACTTATTTATATCAAATTATCATATATAAAGGGAAAGTTTTTTTCCCCTTTAAAGAACATTCAATGTTATGAAAGGTCAACAATTCAAGATAGGGACGTTCAAAGAGCTGTAACGGCCAAAAAGTAAAAACGGACAAAAAAAAAAGAAAAACAAATAGAAAACAAACAAATTAAAGTTGTTCATATAAAAAAATTTCAGACGCTGCAAAAATTTGAGTTTTGGGCATAACATTAAAAATTGAGTGATCATATTATCAATCGGAATCTATCATAAACCTTAATTAATTAATTAATCAATTAATTAATTAATTAATTATGATGTAATTAAATTATTAAATATTAAATACTATTTTATTTATTATTATTATTATTATTATAGTCATATTTATAAAATTAATTTCACTTTTATAATGTAATAAATAAGTACATTTTATTAGTAACAAACCTAATAGAATGAACAAATATTTAATCATGTAATAATCATTACATTATAATTAAAGTTTATGATAGAGCTAGGTTTACAATATCGTGACTCTTAAAAATTAAGTTGGAGAATAACCGAATAGTTTGGAAAAACTAAAAAAAAAAATTAAATTTGTCCAGGACCAATTGACTAGTTAATCAATCGATCAACTAATAAACCTCTTAATCAAGAAGGGTGGAATATTAAGAGTCTAGTTGATTAGTTTAAACAACCAACTGACTAGTACATTGCAAAGGCACATAAGTTTATTTTTAGTAGTCACTAGCCAATTAGTAAATGTGTCTAATCGATTGGTCTAAGTTGACAATCAATCGATGTTCAATCTATGTCAACTAGTAGAAGTACAAAAAGCAACATAAAGTAATATGGAATATGACTAGTCACTACAAAAATGGAAAAAAAAAATATTTTTAGTGACTAGTCTATAATGGCAATTGACTAGTATGCAAAAACAATCGGATACAACACTTAATTGTCAACAAATACACTTTAGAATATTCGAAAACTTTGATAATTTTGGTGTTTATTAGGATAATCAATCATGTTATTTCATGTTCAAACAGTTAAATAACTATTGGAGTATACCAAAAAATAGGCCTTTAGGAAACATTAAACAACATGATTAGAAATTAAAACTCAAATCTCAAAAGACATGAAGTTTCATAACCAATTCTTTATATAATTGGATTCTAAACATGTCAAAACTGATGAAAAGTTTCCTCTATATCCCTCTATTCTCTAAAATCTATAGCAAAACTCTTAAAAGGAGAGAGTTCCACAAATTGCTAAGTGAAACTTTGTAGGGTGCTTTAGATAACTCCTAGAAACAAATTTGCCTAAGTATGATAGTAACTAAATGGAGGTAAATCTTGCTTTAAAGATAGCATGTTCACCACACATTTCAAAGCCTACAATTTTTTTTTCACTCCATTCTTATATGTTATTTTCTTATAATTTTAAAGCAAGATTTCTGAAGGAGTCAACCAATGAATCTGCCTTCAAAGTGATGAACTAAGACTTCATCAAACTTAATCAGCTTAATATGATGGCATGAAAAGTTCAACCGATGGAAGGACGAGATGTTGTTCCTTCTCACTGTTATGAACATTGCATATGTTATAGATCCAAATTTGCATCCACTCTTTGAACCATCTATTGATCAAATCAAGGTTGAAAAGAAAAAAGAATGGATGATAAGTTGCTATGCCAAGGCCACATTTTGAACACCTTATCTACCCTGAATGTATGATCTTTTTACTTCAATCTTATCCCCTAAGGACATTTGCAAGCACTTGAATTCATGTATAACACTAAGCAACAAGGGATAGAAAAGTTTTTAATTATGAACTACTTTACTTATGTTATGAATGATACTACATTTGTCATGGATCAAGCTCATCATTTGCAAGTAATTGTTTCAAAACTCAAAGACTTAAAAGTTAAAATTTTTGAGTCATTACAAATTAAGGCTATAATTGCAAAATTGCCTTTAGCTTAGTATAACTATAGAAAAAAGTTGTTGCATACTACAACAAATTTTAGTGTGAAACAACTCTTGAAGTATTTAAGAATTAAAGAAGAAACAAGGAATTTGCAAAAAAAAAGCATTTAACATCTATTTCCAAGGTTAATTATGTATATGCAAACAACAAATCAAATTTTGGAAATAATAAAAGGATAAATCTTATGCCTAATTCTTTTGATCAAACATAAACTAAAGAAGACTTTAAAATTTTGTTATCATTTTGAGAAAAAAGGGCATTTCAAGAGAAATTGTAGATTTAGAAAAGAAAAAAAAAAAGAAAAAAGTCGAGTCATACTAACATTATAAATATGTATGATAGACACTAAAATCAATGAAATAGTAGTCATGATTTCAAATTTGCATATTAGTGTGATATCCGAGATGAATATAACAATGATTTCCAAGTCTTTAATTAGTGATAGGACTCCAATGCAATAGTATGGAGCTGCAATTTACTTATGGGAAAAAGTTGGTGTTGCTAAATGTGTTACATTTTTTAGATATTAGAAAGAATTTAATTTTTGCAACTCTTTTATGTAAAAAGGGTTTAAAGGTTGCCTAAGAATTTGATAAGATTATAATCTCTAAAAATTGAGTGTTTATGGGAAAAGGATATTATTGTTATGGGATGTTCAAGTTAAGTATGAATAATAATATGTCAAGTTTTAGTTTATATTTTTGAATTTCTTATTTCTTTATGACATGATAGATTAGGACATATTCATTATAATTTCTTCCAATATATGCCCAAGCATGGTTTGATCTCAAACAAATAATAATACTCATGATAAATGTGAAATTGTGTACAACAAAAATGAATAGAAAAACTTTTAAGTTTGTTAAAAAAACTTACGAATTTTAGGTACATTCTAATATATGTAAACTTAATGATGTTCTAACTAGGGTAGGCAATACATATTTTATAACATTTATTGATGATGACTCTAAGTATACAAATATATATTTGATGAAAATCATAGTTTAAGCTTTTAATATATTTCAAGTTTATAAGTCTAAAGTTGAAAATCAAAAGAGAAAGAAAATAAAAATCCTTATAAATAATAGGGGTGTAGAATATTTCTCTAATGATTTCTCAACCTATTATAAAAAACATGACATAATACATTAAGCCAATGCTTCATATGCACCACAACCAAATGGTGTAGTAAAGAGGAATAATATGGCCTTGGTCGATATGGTAAATGCTATAACATTAAATGCTAAGTTACAAATGAATCTATGAGGTGAAATTTTACTAACTGCTTGTTATGTAAAAAATAGATTACTTTTTAGGAAATTCCAAATCATACCATATAAGTTATGAAATAGATAGAAACCAAATTTATTTTAAAGTTTAGGTTTACTTTGCACATTATAAGGTACTCAATCCTAAAAAAAATAAATTAGAATTGAAAGTGTCAAAATGCATTTTTGTAGGGTATGTTGAAAACTCAAAGACATATATGTTATTAGATGTAGAGTCTAAAGTCATAGTTGCATCAATGAATGTAAATTTTTTTGGAAATAATTAAGTTTATTACTAATTTTACTAATGAAGAAAATGAACAACCTAATGACCAATTAAGCATAGACTCTTCTTCTAATAACAAATAAACAACTAGTGATCCTCCTAGTAAACCTAAGAGAAGTTAAAGAACTCAAAAAGAGAAACATTTAAGATCAAATTTTATATCCTTTGAAGGAATTGTCTTCCTAATAAAAGGAGACAGAAATATAAGTTTAAGTCAAAAATACCTTACTTAATTCATGTAAAAGAAAATCCTAAAACCTATGGAGAAGTAATAACATTAAAAAATGCTAGTTTTTTGAAGGAAATCATTAATGATAAGATTGATTCAATTATGTCTAACAATGCTCAGATATTAGTTGATTTATCTTTTGGATCTAAAACAATAGGTTGTAAATGGGTATTTAGATGGAAACATAATACTAAAGAAACTATCCAAACCTTTAAGGCTCTATTAGTAGTGTCACACCAGCAATGCAACCGCATGGCACTAAAAGAAAATTTAAAAATTTTTTATTTTTGAAAACAAAAACCAAAATTAAAATAGAGCCACCACCAAAATTTTACTTTTTAAAAAAACAAAACTTTGAAAAAAAAACTTTTTAAAAGAAGAATGGTCTACAAAATAGAAATGAATTCAAAAATCAGTTATGTGTGAGAAAAATGTTAAGTATCCCATAATACCTGTTCCTAAAAAATGATTATCTTAAATTAATTGTACAACACTAACATAGTATTAATCTTATTTTAATTACCCTAACAATTACATACAGAAAATAGAAAAAAGAAAATAAAAAATGGTTATGTATAAAGACAGATTTAACCTAAGATAAAAGTTTAAGACTACATATTCTATTAAAGGAATCAAAGTTCACGTAATTCGAATAAAAAGAAAATACTATCAGTAAGTTGATTTTTTTTTAATTTTTGTAAAAAGAAAAAAAATTATTTAGACTTTCACAAACAAAATGATTTTAAAATTTATTTGTATTTTTTAATTTGCAAAAAACTGAATTAATTCCACTTCTTTACTTTTTTTTAATGATTGATTTTTTCTTTTTTCTTTTTTTATGATTTGTAGTTTTAATTAATTTTTAAATTTTGATTTTTTACTTTTTTTTCAACTTTTTGACACTTTTTAATATTTTTATTTTTATTTAAATAAAAAAGGGCTTCTCTTTCTCTCCCTCTCCTTCTTCTCTTTTTTTCTTGATTTAATTTTGATTTTTGGAACGACATTTTTACTTAAGTAAAAAAAATTGTTTTTATGAAACATATTTTTAATTTTTAATTTTTGTCAAAAGAAAATTTGAAAAAAGTTCATAAGAAAATTAATTTCATCATTTTCTTCTTCCCCCTTTTTTTGTTTTTTTTCTTTGTCTTTTATTTGTTGTTTTTGTTTTTATGTTGTATTATATTTTTTGTTTTTATTTTGTCTTTGCTTATTGTTTTTTTTTTACCTTTGCTTTTTTTTGTTTTTTTTTTTTTTGGGTTTTTTAAAGGGATGAAGTTTATTCGACTTTCCAAAGACTACATATTTTTAATTAATTTTTGAACTCTTTTTTTTTTGGAAAAGAAATGCACTTTACTTTCTAAAAATATTTATTTTATTTTAAAACTTTTTTTAATTCTCTCCTTCTCCTATTTTTTTGAATTTTTTTAAAAACAAAATCATTTTAATATAGGCCATTAAAACCCAAAACTTAATAAGATATAAGTATAAGACCTAATGAACACTAAGAAAATTTATTGTAACACATGGTTCTTTGGGTAACTCCTATGTGTTTGAAGAGACAAAAAATCCCATATAGCAACTCTAAAAATAAAAATAAGCTAAAAAACAAATCCAAACTAAGGGCACTTACAAACATACAGTATCTTGTGAATGTATGCGCTTTTGTGTTCAAATAACACGTTCATTCTAATATTTACATATGCAAATAAAATGCAAACCTAATGATAATAGCTTTTCTCAAGTCTTTTCCAATCAATAGCTGCCCTCCTTTGAGCCTAAGTCCAAGAGTGATTCTTTGCATGGTCCCAAGGTGCTCCCCACCATGTCAACAAGCCAAGAAAAAGAAATGCATCAGCTTCTAATCAAACAATAATAAGCAATTAATTTTCTGGCTTTTAAATAAGCATAATATCCATCCTTAGAATCAATTTACTCAAAACCCATAAAATCAACATCTATATAGGATCCATAATATCTATCCATTTCAAGAAACTTTAACACCGTGTGAAAACTAAATATGCAGATGAAAGAATCAAGGAGTGGACTATAGAAAACAAAATGCAACTAATTTACTCCCTAGGCCCCATTACAAATGTTAGACCAAATAACAGTAATTCCATCCGAACAAAGTAAACTATCATTGAAACTTCCCTCGTCCCATTCATCAGTCTACAGCAAACACAATAAACGCAAAACCTACATAATAGTGACACTTGACTCACCTATGGTCCTGAATCAAATCCCGGCAGAACTCATTAGACCATCAAACAAATATGAAATACCCACATTACAAACCGAGGGCCAACTTAAAGAATATCGGACCAGAGTTTAGCATCCTATTATTAAGCTGGAAGTTGGGTTGCAGCATACTGCATTCAAATCCTAATCTTCAAAGCACCACATGATTATCAACAATTGCTTGAATTTCAACATTACAGACCATCTAAAAGACTAGCACTTATCTTTTGGAAGCAAGACTAGGTGCACACGAGATTTTAGCTAATCACACCTCATTTCCATAAACAAAATTCATTTGCATAGAGACTCGAATACCGTCAGAACCATATGCAACATATTTGAGTATAAACCCAGTTATACACATGCAACTGATGCAAGATTTCCATTTCAACGATTCATTAAAATCTACAGAGAAAGAATATCACACGGGGTTCACACTCAGTTCACGGCATGGCAAGGTTCAAAACCTCATATTCAAACCCAAATACTAAACTGAGACACACATGAAACTCTCATAAGAAACATTGTCAATTAACCAAAAGTTACTCAAATACTCGAGTCAAGAATGGAAGGGTACAGCATCAGAAATCACCATCATTCCTGCACTAATTGAAATCAAACCAACCCACTAAATTGTTCTGTTTTCTAACATCCTAAAGGATACTAAATGGAGTCCTAGTAGATTATTTTACCTGACTATCTGAACTCTTATCTTGTGAAATAGCTTCCTCTTCTTCCTTTGTTCAAAGCATTGTCCCTGGTTTTGATATCCTCTGTCTCTCGCACGGCTTCAAAAACGTCTACCTCTATTATCTAAAATCTTCAGCCTCAATTCTTAAATATCCTCCTCCGTCTCTCCCTGATTCTCTATTCTGGCCGAGAATAGAGTTCCTCTCCTCTAGCTAACAAAATCCCACCAGGAAGCCTTCTTCTCCCTCTCGGTTTCTTTCTCTTCTGAATTTCCCATTGAAAGCCCCAAAAAGCTCCTCTCTCGGCTTCTCCCCTTCTCCAAGCTCCTTGGCTTCCGGATCTCCTCCAACCCAAAACCTCCAGCTGAATCCACCCCTCACTCTCAGTTCTCTCTCTTGGTTCTCTCTTTCCAGTTATTTCCTCCTTCTTCTTCTTGCTGAATCACCTCCATCTACAGGCGACTCTGAGCGTGGCATTCACTCTCTCTCAAACGCGTCTATCTGATCTTCTTTGTACAAATCCAGACGGATCACACCACTACCCTGAATGGCCTCCTCTCATTCTGCTCCATTGCTTCTACTTTTCCCATACCCATGCCATTTTACAGCCACTGGGAGCATGTGAAGACAGATCAATTGAGGCTTGCAGGAATTTGCTCGTTGCTCCACTTCTTTCGAATCGTTCATGCGTGTTGCAGAGTCACCGCGGGTAAAGGAGGGTGTACGGCGGTAATGTTCGAGGGCCACACGGCTTTTCGTTTCCGTTTTGTCTTTTTGTTCTTTTTTTTTTTTTGAATTTTTCATTTTTCATTTTTTTTTTGTCCTATTTTTTTTTATCGTATTGGGCTTCTGTTTGAGGCATGGCGCTTAAGGAAACAGGCTCTTTGAAATTGGGTTAATGGACTGATAGGTTTTGGGACTAACAAAAACACTTGCTTGTTTATTTGTTTGTTTTTTTTAACCAACCTTTTTCTTTCTCTTTTTTTTTTTTAGGGTTTGATGTTTTTTTCAATTGAGGAGTATAGGGCGGGGAAAACTGATGCTGGTTTGTTTTTAGGCTTTGTTTCATTTTCATTTTTTATTTTTTTGAATTAATTAGACTAAAAAGATCCATTTGATTATATGAGTTTGGGATACTATATTGAAATTAATAAAATGGTTTTGGGTTTTTTCATTTTTTTTTCATTTGTTCTTTGCTCTCTCTTTTTTTTTGGTTTTATTTTTCTTATTTTTTTAATTCTTTTAAATTTTTTTAAATTTTTTGTTAATTTGATTTTTAATATTGTTGTTGGAGTATATCTAACAAAATATAGTATTTACGGTTGTCCCTCTTTATTTATTCTTAAGCAAGGAATTGAAATATATAATTTTTAATATTCTTGCTTAAAGAACAAATAAAAATTAAAATATGTATTTTGCCTAAAATGATTTAATTACCCTTTAACACACCTAAACAACTAGACTTAAAAGATTTGAATATAATGAGTAGAGGTTAGTGAACTCTTTGACATAACTGAACTACAAATAGACTAAATTAAACTCAAAAAAGGAAAAATGACTCAAACAAAATATAATGTTGATAAGTAGCACAAGTGTTTAGGTAAAAATAAGGTATAGATTATTTTGACACATATACACCTATAACTAAAATAACATCCATTATAGTACTTGATTGCATTACCATTCATTTATCAATTAAGTTTACATCAAATGAATGTAAAGATTACGTTTCTAAATGGTGAACTAAATGAAGAAGCATACATAAAATAACCTAAAGGATTTGTAATACCAGTTAATAAAAAGAAAGTATGTAAACTAATTAGATTATTATATAGACTTAAGCAAGCATTAAAGCAATGACATAAGAAATGTGACTTAGTCATATTACCTAATGGTTTTAAGCATAATAATGCAAATAAATATATTTATTACAAATTCATGAGTAAATATGAAGTTATTATATACTTATATGTTGATAATATATTAATATTTAGAATGAATATGCTTGGTGTGAATAAAAATAGGAAGTATTTAATTCTACAATTCAAGATAAAAGATCTTAGAAAAGCAAATACTATTTTAGGCATCAAAGTTAAAAAGCATAGCAAGGAATTTTTCCTTTAATCAATCTCATTACATTAGGAAATAAACATTTGAAGATCAAAGAGAAAAATATTCCCTAAGATGCATTAGACAAAATAGAAGAGAATTCTATAATATCAATAGCACAACTTGAATATGTCAATGCCATAGGAAGCCTATGTATGCAATGCATTGTCTAAGACCAAATTTATCTTTTGCGGTTGTTAAACTTTTAAGGTATACAAATAATACTAGTATTGTTCATTGGAAGGTGATTAAGAGGATCCTAGAGAAATTGAAAAGTACAAACAATCTAAGATTGTTTTATATTAACCTTCCAATAGTACTAGAAAAACTAATGTTAATTGGATGACTAATGTACAAGACTGTAAGTCACTATCTAGTTAGGCATTTACCATAGGTGAAGGTGCAGTCTCATAGGCATCAAAGAAATAAATGCATATAACCTATTTCACTATGAAACCAAAGTTCATAACTCTAGCTTTTATACATAAAGAGGTTGAATGTTAAATAACTAATTAACTGACATAGAGTTGTGGCTACAGCTAATGTCAGCCATCTCTTTATATTGTGATAGTAAGATTACTATGTCTAAGGCATATCATAACATATCTAATAGAAAATCTAGACATAATTAAGACATAAATATGTTTAGCAATTGATAAATGATGGTATTATCACAATTTAATTCATAAGAACACAAAACAACATTGCATATCCTTTTACAAAAGAATTGTCAAAGAAAATTATGAGGAAAACTTCATTTGGAAAAGGGTTTGAAGCATATAATATAAAGTTACCAATAATGGAAACCCAAATTCCTCTTAGATCAAATCTAATCAACAAGTTTAATGGGTAGAACCAAGTTATTGATAAGTAACTATGGGACATTACAAAATTATTTAACTCATACATAATGCAAAAATAAGGACAAGAGAATAAGTAATATACTCTTAATGAAGTTAAGGTAAATCTATAAAGTTTTAAAGAACTTCACTTATATGAACATCAAAGAGTGGAGTTGCTCTTTTCTAAGATTGAAATCAAGTTTTTATAAATGTTCATGAAATCTATGAGGCAGAACATGGCCAAATACATGCTAGATTTTTATAAGTCATATTAAAGACATTTAAGGTCATGTCTATCATAGTTCTAGTTTTAATTATAGTTTAAATGAAAAATTCTATCAATAATTTGTTAACACATTAATTATTTACATTAATGGAAAGTCCAAATTAAAAGATATCTTTCTTTATGCATAATTCTATAAGAAAAAAATTACTTAATTTTTCAAACTAAGTAAAAACTTGTTAAATAATAGTTTGAAAATGTTGAAAACAAAATTTGTCAAAGACCAGTCAACTAGTAAACCTTAAAATTAAAGATGTTGGAATACTAAAAGCTCTAGCTGAATGAAGGGAGGTTAAAATACTAGAAGTCTTAGTTGATTAATATAAACACCTAGTCAATTGGTACATTACAAAAGAACATAAGTTTTCTTATAGTAGTCACTAATCAATTGTTGAATGTGTCTAATCAACTAGCCCAAGCTTGACAATTGATAGGTGTTCATCCTAGTCGAATGGCAAAAGTCCAAAAGGCAATCTTAAGTAATAGGTAATATAATAATTAAGTGGTCTATAATAGTAGTCAATTAGTATAAAATGACATTCGATTTGTTTGAGACAATAGTCAAATAGTTGGCAAATAAACTTCATAAAATTCATAAACTTTGGGCATTTTAGTGTTTGTTAAGATAATTAGTCATGTTGTTTCATGTTTAAATAGTTAAGTAACTATTTGAATATACAAAAAAATAAATTATAAAAAACATTAAAACAACATGATTAAAAATTAAAATTAAAATCTCAAAAGACATGATGTTTTAGGACCAATTTTATAAATAATTGGATTCTAAATACATCAAAACTAATGAAAAATTTTCTCAACACCCTTCTATTCTCTGAAACCTATAATAAAACTCTTGAAAAAAAAAGTTTCACAAATTGTTGAGTGAAACTTTTTAGAGTGTTTTGATTCACTGTTAAAAACAAATTTACCTAAACCTAATAGTAACAAGGACAAATTTTGCTTTAGGGATTAATCACTTGTTTTAAAATTGACAAATCTATTTTAACTTTATTTTTAAAGACTATTTTCTAACAATAACTATATCCAATTTATTAAATCAAACTTTTATCTAAATTGTGCATTGGATTTTACAATTTATTTTTACGTAATAAATAGTAATTTTTAATTCTTATTTGAAAAAAAAATTAATATTATAAATTTCAGGCCAGGCTTGGGCCAGATACATGTGCTCGGACCAAGCCCATGCTTGCAGCGGGAAGAGACAGGTTTGGGCTTTTCGTTTTTTGAAATCGTATAACGTATATTAATGGATGGTGATTAACCTACGAAACGACGTCGCTATTACCGAATCGCGGTTCTTGCTCTGTGGGATCCAATCCGTACGACCAGGAGGCCAGGTGTCTGAGATGCCAACTTGCGAGTCGGGGCCGGTGATCGCTTCTGGAAAGAAGGGAATAGCATCTTCCTTTTTAGGAGCTGCGTTTTCAAAACGCACCGTTGCCCTCTTCATACTCTGAGAGAGAGAGAGAGAGAGAGAGATTGAGAGAGCGCTTTGTTGCTGTGTGATGGCGGAGAAACCTCAACCGATTCGGGTGCTATACTGCCCAGTGTGCAGTCTGCCCGCCGAGTACTGCGAATTCGGACCCGATTTCGAGAAATGCAAGCCCTGGTTGATCCAGAACGTCCCTCAATTATACCCCGATCTTGTTAAAGGTCTCTTTCATTCTTCTTTTCTTTTTATATTTCTTCAAAATCAAAAGAAGATCGACGTTTGAACTTTCTAATTAATTTGTATTTTAATCCCTTAAATATTATGATTTGATATTGGATTATTTTATGCCCAGAGGCAAGTGATAAAGAAGCTGATAAAGTTGCTCAGCAGTTACAAAATAGCGGAATATCTTCAGGCGCTAGTGATGGAGCTACTACCTCAGGTTAGCTTTCTTTGTGCTTTGCCTTGTCTTTTAAAGTATTTACTTCCCATATGCTATTGTCGCTCAAACTGGTATTAAGGAGAAAAATGAAGCCATTTACTAATTCTAACTCGTTTTTTTCCATAACTTTCATGAACCCCTTGTTATCAATTGTTATCCCCTAAGCGGGTCACTGATATGAGCCATAGTATGGGCATATTTATTTACGGATATTTTGTCTGTTTGACTGGATTGGTTTTGCAAAACTGTCCTATAGGGCCTTTCTTTGTTTATAAATTGAAAGATGGTTTTTGTTATGGGATCTGAATTAGTTTTGAGTGAGAAGCATCTTAATCTTCCTGAGGGAGTACACGTATTGAATTTAATTAATCAACCTCCTCTGTTTCTAGAAGTTATGTTCCTTTAACTTGCTTAAAGAATGGTGTGATTGGTTTGTCAAAATTACAATTCAGATTTGTGAAATGGAACTCTACTTCCGTTCTAAAGAGTACAAAGTATTCTTCTGTGCGATCAGGAGGCATTAATGTAATGTATAATTAGTCTTTTATACTTTGGCGTGCACATTTCTTTGTCAATCATTTTCTCAAAAATTAGCAAAGACAGATACTTCGTTTTCTACCGCAATCTAAATGAAGTTTATTAGATATTGAACCCTAGTACAAGATGATAACATTTGTGACTTGGCATGAAGGTTGATTACAATTCTGAGTGCATTTGGTTCGTCTGGTTAAATTTTTGTCCATTAATATTTCTTTTGTCTCTTAAGTTGTAATACTTCAATTAGTTTGGTTCAGTCTGCTGCCTACTTATCAGTGTCTATGCTGTTAAATTACTCTGTTGGCTGGAAATATTACTATGTTTTACTAGAGTCAGAGCAGTTGCCATTGCATCTGAACATTCTAATTAACAGATGTCAGGTTCCCCAAGTATGAAACGTGTGCCTCATAGTGTACATCATTTCTTTTAGGAGGAATAGCTTATAACTGTGAAGTGGATACCATTTATAAAACATGGGAATGATTTAAAAGAGCTGCTTGTATTCCTGCTTTTAATATTTACTGGATTAACGGATGGGTTATGTATGCCTTTTCAGAAGTTTTGCTTGTTCTTCAGAGAAGAGAATGGCTTATTTAGTTTCACAGATTCACAATATCAAATCTTCTGTCCCATCCACCAAACAAAGTTCGAAATTTCTCCAAGCACAAGTGAAGAAAGGAAAAGGATACTGCAGTTTCAATATCCATGAGGCAAATGAAGGGCTTAGCAGTCTAGTAATCAAAACCAATAATGAATGAACTTAGCAACTAATGTTCTAAGATATCAATTTTTTGCTTTTTATTTTAAAACTTTGATAGAGTACTACTTAATCAGACAACAATTCCTTTCCTCTGTAGAACTAAATGTCTTTAAAAGATGATACTTGTCATTTGATGGCTTACCAGGGTTGAATCTTTTCTAAGTACATAAGAAAATTTTATATTTGTATGCATTTGAGTAACGTTTGAGTAATTCCAGTTCTCGTGTTGAATGAATAATGTAATTGTACAAATTAATAAACTATTAGTTTTCTTATTTTAATAATTTTTCTTCTATGGGAGCATTGAAGAGTCCATACGACTTGATCTGATCTGTCAGTGTCTTTACCATGATTCCATGAATTTGGGTATTTGATTTGGCATCCATCATACTATATTTAGTTGAGTTACACATTTCTTGGTGATTTGATTCCATGTGAAATGTTGTTTTTCTGCTGCTCGCAAATTGGTTATAACGACATTTCGAATACTCCCTCACAGTATCTTTTTGATGTTTTAGCACTTAAGCAAGAAGAAGTCAAGCGTCTTCCTGGTGGGAAGATAAAGAAAAAGGTATGCCGTGGCATTCCTTCACGCTATCTAATTAGACAGACCCAGCATTTGACACTGAGTAATGATTCCAATCATTTGATATGATCTCAATTTGGCATTTGGTTTCAGGAGAAGCAGGAGGTTGTCATCGAGAAGGTCATTCGCAATAAACGAAAATGTATTACCACTGTGAAAGGCCTTGACCTTTTTGGTGAGCTATATGTAGCCTTAAAAACTGTTTTTGTCATAGGCTCTTGTAATTATTGATGACATTCTTGTCATTAACTCTGTCTCTTATTATATATCAGGTGTCAAGCTCAGTGAAGCTTCAAAGAAACTAGGGAAAAAGTTCGCTACAGGAGCATCTGTTGTCAAGGTTTGTTAGCTTTTAGATGTTGGATATTTAATTACTCGTTTAATATATGTATATGATGTTTTACAATATTTTGGATTGATTGTTTTCAGGGACCAACGGAGAAAGAGCAAATTGATGTTCAAGGGGATATATCTTATGACATTGTGGAGTTCATTACAGAAACATGGCCTGTTGTAAGACACTGTGATTCTTAGTATTTTAATGATATTATAATCTGATTAAATATGCATTTCCTGCAATCAATGAGAGAAAAGGAGAGAAAAAGTGTTCTGACATCTCAGTAATATCTTCTCTGTTATTAAATTCATATATTCATTTGTAGAAGAGACACACGTGACTGTTTTGATTTGGTCATAGAAAATAACGGGTAGGACAACGTGTTCTTCAAAATGGTAATGTGAATGTGGATATTCACATTGGATCATGTATTTTATGGAACATTTCAGTTACCTATGACACAATTTTTGAATGTGATGAACATTTTTTGCCTGTATCATCAATTCCTTTTTCCCTTAGTAACTTGGGTTCCTTTGTGATTTTTTATTAGTAATGTAAAAAATGTGCTACCCATATGCTTGTTTAGAGGAAAGCTATTTGTTTATGCCTTTGTTTTGTTCATAAAAATGGCTTTGTAATATTAGCCACGGTGCATTTGTGTTATATAAATGTCATTGGTTAAGGTGGGCATGCCTCTTGTTGTTGGATGTGATGCCAATAACGAAACCTCTTTTCTGGTGATCTGTTGACCTGTGTGTGTCTGAAACCCCTTCTCTGACATTCTTAAGTGACTAAGTTCACTCTAACACAAGTTCATCCTAGAATTTCTAAGATACAAGCCCAGAAAAGTAGAAAACACAGTAGTAAAAAGAAGAATGTCCTTGCTCAGAAGGGACAAGGCCCTTACCAAAACCTAACCAAACTTCTGCCTACCCATCCTTTCTCAGGCCCCCTTCTTATTCCCATTTTCCTGACAAACTTCCTCTGCGAGCTCTAGATAAGATGTATTTTACCAAAGGAATGAACCAATTTCTACGAAGGTCCACTTAATTCAGATAAAAGAGCGTATGCAATCAGCCAATCCTCATGTGAAATAAATATAGAGTATATACAAGATACTACTTGGAATGTTATATTAGAATCTGCTGGAAAATATGGGTCTGTAACCTACGGTCCATTGTCTAATTGATCTAATTGAGGAGTTGTTTTCTCGTGGGTTGAGCCAAGTCTTTGCTCTTTTTTTGAGCTGTGTGCGCAACTGATTCTGTGTAAGTTCATTAATTACTTTGTCTCGAGAATTTGGAACATTGATATGATAGAAAAGCTGTCTCTCGTGCAGGTCCCAGAAACTGCAATTTTCTTCATAGAAGATGGAAGAAAGGTTCCCGCTGCTTGACTTTGAAATCCAGGCATAAACACAGTGTTAGACTGACAGCTAAACTCAGCCATATGACTGTACTTTTGAAGTAAGGGGCTGATGAACTTATACGTAAATCTTTTGTCGATATCTTGGGCCAGTCAGATCCCTTCTGCCCCCGAGTAATGATCCCTGATGGGCCTCATCATAGTTATTTACGGTTAAAGTGTTAAATTTCAAGCCCGTCTCCTAAACTGTTTTATGGTTAGGAGCATTAGCACTGGAGGGCCCAAACTTTTCACATGGGTGTTGTTAAAAGGGTGAAGTGGTATTCTATAGAGTTGTTAAAATGAGTTTGGATTTATGGACCGGTGTATTCAACATCAAAAGTTAATTTCATATGCTTTATGCTGACATGTCAACATGTAAGCTGTTTTTACAAAATAGAGATTATGACTATATTCCTCGTGGACTTCCATATTTTCCATGTATAATTTCTTTTTACAATTAATTTTAGTATCAAGCCAAGCATTAGTAGAGAAAAAAGAAATCCTCTTTTATGAGCTCTGATAACTCTTTCTGCAAGCAATAAATTTATATAAAGTTATCTCTTCTTTTTTTTCCCCCTTTTACTGCTGTTGGTGGTTTGTTTCAAAACTCCAAATCTAATTTTTGTACCATAGTAAACATAGAACTTTCAATTTACCCCTAAGCTACTAAATCTTATATTTATGTAACTTCCAATCAACCTCCAAAATAATATTTTTGGTCGATGGAAAATTACGGAAGCCAAATTTATTAATTTCATTGATCAAAACTGTTTTAGATATTATAATTAAGTAACTAAAAATTGAAGACAAAATTATTAAAGCAAAAATTTCTGCACCAGATCTTTTTTTAATAGTTTGCCACTTTTTCTGATAGATATTCCCCATTCAACTATAAAGCATGTGAAGGAAATAAATTGCAATCCACAAAATTTAAGCAGTATGGTTTGAACAAATATATATATATATATATTTCAAACGATCAAAATGGGACACCGAGTACAAAAGCCAGCAGGCAACAAATTAAAGCACATTCAAGGTGAGGCATGAGCAGCTTCTCTCCGGTTCACGCGGGAAATGGACGGTCCATTTGTGAGGGAGAGCATTGTAATTTTGGAAATAAAAGAAAATTAAAAGATAAAAAAATATAAGATAAAATCATTTTTCTCTCGCGACTGGACGGTTCTGTTGGCGCCCAAAATGGAGAGAATCTTCTCCCATTGAATAACGCATTCACCCATACAGACTATCAGTTTGACTCCAACTACCAATTCTTGGAGCATGAGCGATTACTAGTTCATATAGCCAATGTTCATAGCGAAAAGAACAAGACAAAAACTACTTGCTCCACGTAGATTTATCAACGACGGCAAATTACCAACAATATACACTCACAATGGAAGTTATTGATGACTATTTAAAATTAAATATTAGGAAGGCTAGCCACTCCATAGAAAATAAATTGAAGGAGGAAAGGGCAATAAGTCAGAGGAGTGATTTAACTGTGCCAATTATAGGAGGAAGACATACAAACTCAGGGGTTTGTTGCGTAAAATTATTAAAAATGAAAGTAGAAATAAAAAATACTCCTCCTTTAAAAACAAGTTATAAGAAGAGAGATATATTATTAAGCAATGGTCACAAAAACATCATAGAGATTACACTAAATTTTAGAAAATGATTCCCCTTCCTTTAGCTACCAAATGGCCCCTTAGGCGAAGTAATAAAGCAAATAGCTCAACCTCTAATGTAAAAAAAGAAATGAGATAGAGAAATATATAGAGGCAATTGAAATATTAAGCAAAAGCCTGCCTAAAGATAAAGTATTTTATCATGGGTTGCAAATAGACATGTCAACTTTAAACAGATATAATTTTTCATTTGAGAGAAAGTTACAAAACGCATTACATATCAACGAGAAACTCTTTCTAAACTTGTCATTACAACTGACTACGCTCAATTGAGGATGATTTTCTTACAGCTCTTTTAATTTTTGAGACTTGTTTTCTTTGACGTTTGGTCACATGTAATGCAAAAGTAAATAAAAATATCTAATTATCTTATTTTTGTTAAAAAAATTTTATGATAAAGACTTAAAATGTTGCACGTAAATTGTCATTATAGGATTTTTATCCATTACTTTGTACCAAACTCGTTCTTAGGCTATAGTTCATTGGGAAGTTCACCTCGATCCGCATAGATTAGAGAATCCTCCCTTTGAGATCCGATCCATTCTCTAGTCTCAATACTACCTACGCACCCCTCCACTATCAGTTATTAAAGTTGGCAATTGATACTTGGCTTTCTTCTTTACCTTGATTAGCTAGGTATTACTTTATCGGTCCAACAGGTACTTTCTTCTATCAAACTATACATGTCCCGAAGAGATCATTCTTGCAAATTTCACCCTAGTTAAATTTTTTCTAAGCAAGAAAGAAGAATGTGACCATTGGCAGGTCATTCAAGTTCTCTATAAAAAGTGACGGTAAACTTTGCATTGAGGAACCAAAAACAAAAAAAACAAAAGAGAGCGATTTTTGTCTTTTTTCCAATGAAATATCAAAATCACAATATTATCCGTCACTTTTAGAAATAACATAAAAGTAAAGTTCAAAAACCCTATTAACCCAACAGATGGGGTCTGAACTCTCACCTCCATCACCAAGGGAAAAACTTGTTCAAATGTTTAGACCAACTTAACTAAAGACGGTTGCACTATCCTAGTGTGTGTTTGGATGAGCGGTTAAATTTTTTAAATTATATTTTAAACAAAGTAATAATTTATTATTTTTACATACTACAATTCAACAAATATAATTTACAACTTTTTTACCGTCAAATCAAACATACTTTTATTCGCGTTGCAGCTAACCATCAGGTGGTTTGGCCAATATGCTAAGAAATATTAAATGATGATATAGGTAGCATTTATGTGTAATATAAATAACCTTTAGATTTTTTTTAAGATTTGGTGAGCATCTAGAATAACTAATGAGTTACAATTCCGTTGTACCTAATTATTGTATTGGTCTTTGCAGCCTATGACTTGTAATAAAACTTTGACCAATGAGGTGAAGAAGATGAGAAATGGCAAAAAGAAAGTCATCATTCTCTTTCTACATCTTACATTTATATTTATAGTCTTTTTGCCCCGGTGGATCTCTTTCCTATTCAAGAAAGTTTTGAAATTTTCTTGAATGATATTTAAGAAAAGAATATTTTAAAAAAATTCATAGAATTAGAAGAACTGATACCGTTGCATTAAATGATAAAGGGATACCGAAAACACGTTTACAAAACTTTCCTATCTTAATCTACAAAGAAATGATCTAGTTGATCAAGACATACAATGAAGATCATAAAAAATATAATCTATTTCATCCTAAAAGATGAGCACCATGTGTTTATATTTTCTGAACCACTCTAATTTGATCTAAATAGTTTAATTTTTTTGTCTTTTTAATTTTAATAATCATTTTTTAAAGTTAACAATTTAAAAATTATTTTTATTCTATATTTTACTTATTTCAAAATAAAAAAAAAATCAAACTTAAGAAAATAAAATCTAAAGTAATCAAATCTAATCTGAAAAGTCCAAAAAAAAGGGTGCTCGTTTAAGATGAATAAAGAGTTAAGTTGGTGTTTTGAAACAAGTATCTTCTATGATTTGAGTTTAGCCTAAAAGTGGTTTAATTCAATAAAAGTAACCTTTTTTAATTACTCTTTGCAACCCAAGAAGTAACGCAACACATTTTAAATCTTCCAATATAAATGCAAGTAATCGTTTTCATAAATAAAAACTATGAATGCAAGCAACTTTACAATAGCTTCCCCCAAATATGAAAGAGACGCATTCATAGAACTGACTAGCTAGAAGGTGCATCAATAACCATGAATACAAGCAACTTTACAATAACTTCACCCAAATACGAAAGAGACGCGTTCATAAAACTGACTAGAAGGTGCATCGATGGAATTAAAAGCTTAAATTACTATTAACGAGAGCCTTTTAATCATTTCAAAAGACAACTTCATCCCCAGTTTTCATTCCATTGCCATTGGTTTTGTGATGAGTGATGAAGCTGGAGAAGGAGATAGATTGACCATTTAACCCACGACTTACAGTGGGGATTGCACACACAAGCATTTCTCAGTTTGCTTTGAGCATCTCTCTGGAACGCAGGAGAGAGTTAAGCCTCTGCAGCCTCAGTTGCTGCTTAAATCTGTTGATGAAATCATCGGCCTTCGCGTCCACCGCTTCGTCCTCTCCAAACGACGCCGTTTCACCACCTTCTCCATATCGCGCCGTCCCTGGTCTCCGACGCTCCACCGCTACTACCTCCTCCTCCTCCTCCTCCTCCTCCCTCCTCGATGCGGCCTTCTCACTCGCCGATTTCTTAATCTTTTTCTGCAACTTCACCGACGTTCCCTTACTCGTCTCCGATTTGCTCCTCCTCACCAAGTTCCCCGAGTCATGATCCGGTCTCGATTCCTGAACGTCAGCTTCACCTTCTCCCGCCGCTTTTATTGAGTCCGATCTGTAGAGAGAGGAGAAGTTCATGGACTTGAGCCGCTCCAAGAGCGAAGGAGTTCTCGCCAGTTGCGGTTCGGCGGGGTCTTCAGGTCGAACAGTTTCTGTATGTGCAACGGTCGGTTCGTAGTTGTTACAAAACCCGAAATTAAACGACTTGACTCGCTCAATCAGGGACGGCGTTCGGACGAGCTGAGGAGAGTCCTGAAGGGGCTGAAGAAACTCGGTTTCTGGAAACGGGGCGTCGTATTTGTAGAAATGGAAGGACCTGAAGCGTTCAAGCAGGGACGACGAACGGACGGGGTGAGGCTGGGCATCATGGTGGGGTTGATCGGGAGGCTTTCTGGAGGTAGTGAAACGGGAAGTGAGGGCAATGGTGCCGATGACGAGGTTGAGGAAGAGGAAGAGAGAAGAGGGTGTGAACCAGCTTGCCACGACAGCAGAGATTGAAGCTGGGTCTGCCATGGGTGGAACTTGAACTTGCTTTAGCTGCAAAGAGGTTGTAGGGGACTTTATGGGGATGTCTGTAACTTTATATTATGTGAATTGTGAAAGGCTTCTTTTTAATTGTAACAACGACGTTGACGTTTACTTCTGATTGAAACGTGGTCTTTGTTTAATGTTTATATGTTCATCCTTTACTCTTAAAAAACTATTTATGGCGTGGCCTATTTGATACTTTTATAACTTAAAAAAATGGATAAATGAAGGGATATCCTGAAATTAAAATTGACAACATCTCCTTCCAGGAAAGACAGACGCCAACTGACAGCAGATTGTAAGTATCGTGTTGGCCTTTTTATTATAAAACTTTTATAAAATTGCGGTGAAAGTGTATATAATATTTATTTATTTTACCTTTTTTTTTTTAATTTTACAAAAGTTTTATAATACAAAAATTCAAAGAATTCAGATTCTCTTTTCATGATTGTTTATCGTATCTTGATTTGGTTTCTGTTTAAAATTTCAATCTTTTATGATTTATTTTGTTATTGTAGGAATTAAGATCCTCTAATTTCTCTTAAGTGCTAAAGTAAGAAGAGAGTAGGAATGTTTTGCCTTTTTTTTTTCTTCCTTAAATATACCCTGCCTCCTGCCTTCGCTTCAATATTTCAAGATTTTCTCCACTTCAAAAGATCTTAATTCATCAACTAGTGCATTTCCATTTTTTTTAATTGAAATTTTAACATATCAGTGTTAAGAAAATAAATAATAACATCAAATGATAACTTTCATTTTAGTTACCCATTTAGTCTTCAAGATATTTTAATTAAAAATATATTTTTTTTCTGATATTAGAAATAAATTACTAATAATGAATTTTCAATAACTAAATGGAGTGTTTCAAAAATCAAAATGGCAATTTATTTAAAAAGTTTTCAGTGTTTTGAAGTTTCTGTAAAATTTTTAAATATAAATTTAAAAAAAAAAAGAGTATGTAGTATTCGCCTACTTTTTTTAAGCGACAGTGACGTCAATTTTCAGAGAAAGAGACTATACTGGCAACAGAAAAGCATTTCTTTTTTCCTTTTTCTTTTTTTTTTTTTTTGAGCCAGAAACAGAAAAGCATTTCCGTCCCAATATTAATGCGAAGATGCTAAATATGATAGAATATACCACATGTCCTTTTGGGTTGTTGTG
Source organism: Erythrophleum ivorense (assembly GCA_026724425.1). Taxonomy (NCBI): domain Eukaryota; kingdom Viridiplantae; phylum Streptophyta; class Magnoliopsida; order Fabales; family Fabaceae; genus Erythrophleum; species Erythrophleum ivorense. Next base: position 46,412,015 of record JAIUCV010000005.1, read on the forward strand.
CCTGTTTATCGAAATTGGAATCGCCACGCCCTCATGAAAGTCCTCTTACTGTACATTAAATTTAAGTTAAATTATTTTTAATTGTATTTATTTATTAATTTTTGTACATTAAGTTTTACTGGATTAGTGTTCTAAGTTTTAAAAATTAAATAGAAATATAGGTAAAACTTATTTATGAATTACACCTTTTGACTGGATTATAATTATACTTATATGAAGATAAAAAAATAAATAAATTATAGGTATTAATTTCTCTTAAAATTTGATTAAATTGTATTTAATATTTTTATTTAAAAAAATTACTTGATCCTCCTGACTATATATTACAAAGAGCCAGAAACCTTTCTCATTACCAATTACTAAAGTTGATTTTTTTTACATAAGAGACACTGTGATTTTATTTTTCATATGATTGTAAATGTAATTAAGTGATTTCATTTTCTTAAAAAAAAGGACAAATTAATTGTGTAAAAGTTAACTTGATTCATTAAAAAAATAATAAGAGACTTTTTGTAATATATATTTCAATTATTAAAAAATATATTTTTTTACAAAAAATTAGTATAACTCACTATGTAAAAAGAAATTCAAATTCTTCAATAAAAAGTTTTTACAAAATATTACATTTGAGAACTCCAAATTTAAAATATTTATATTAAATGATTTTAAAAAGCTCAAAAATAAAAAAATTAGCGTAAGGTTATAAATTATAATTTTTTAATATAATTTAAATTTTTTTATCTTTAAATTCTTTAAAATAATTTTAAATTTTTAAATATAAATATTTCTAATTTGAAATTCTTAATTTTAATTTTTTTCAAATTTCTACCAAAAGTACCATATGACGCAAACGATAAGACGTAGTGCATACACAAGCTGACCTAACCGATGGCCCAACATTTAATATTCATTTACTACAAAAATTAGTACAGCTTTAAATTCATTATTTTTTTTTCCTTGACCAAATTTCAGCCGCTCCTTATAGTCTACTCCTACGAAAACTCCAGTCTTGGCTTTAAAGAAAAATACCTCGATGACAAGATTTTAATTGAATATTTATTTTCGAAGGGACTGTGATATTGGCATTTTCTTCCATTATTAATTTTTCTTCATTGCATACCAACCAGACTTGGACAAGTTCGTGTGTGAATTTGTCGCATTTCGGTTTGCTTGTGTTTGGATGAAGTGACTGAAATGAAAACAATAGGAAAGCTGAAATTTCTGGGGTCTTACAGGGATGGTGGATTACTGAATCAGTTCTTATCCCTTACTGTGGATTAGATCATAGATCTTTGCATGCTTTTGTTGAATATCTATTTCCTATTTGGGTAGCATCTTAATTCCAATTTGATAGATCAACGATTCTTTAATCCTAAATTTAGGACTGTAAATGATCCCTTTTTCTTTTCCTAGTGTTGTATTTTGAGTTCAACTTGCTTTTGTTTAGAATTAAGTTCAATTCAAGAAATTCAAATCTTTTACATTTAACCAATAAATGTAGAGGTTAAGTTTAAAAGGGTGATAACAAGAAAGAAAAAGAGTGAGTGGGATACCAAGTCTTTGAAGGTCCCATATGTTCCTTTTTTTTCTTTTTTAGTCTTTTCCTAAATTCACTTCGTATATTTAGAAGATAAAAGTAGGAGATTCATAGGTTAATAGTTTAGATTCTTTAAAATATAAATATTATAAAATATTTTTAAAGTGAGAAAAGGAGAAAAAAATAAAACAATATATAATTCATTTCTCTTTTTTTTCTACTCACTCTTAATTTTATATTGAGACTTAATATTAATTTAATTATCTTTATTATTATATTAAGAATAAAAATCAAAATATTACATCATGCAAAAATTTAACGAGTTCAACAGAAAATATATTAATGGAGGAGTCTTTACAATATATATTAAAATATCAAAGAATTAAGTATAATTTTTGAAATAAAAGTGATATCAAGTATAATTTAACTAAACTTTAAAAAATATTAACATAATTTACTTTATAAACTATTCATAAAGTGCTGAGGTGATATATCTAGGTGTTTTTAATGATCAATTGTATCCTAAAATAATGTAATAAATAGAGTCTTTAAAATAATTATATTTTAGTAAACAAATTACTCACTTACTAGATAAATTTAGTTAAATTCTTGAACTGAGTTAAAAACTCCATTATTAATCCAAAACTCATCATTTGCAAAGGGACCAAAAAATGGAAGACGGGAGATGATAGCCAGCTTGCTTGGCAAAGTAGAAGGGTAGGTACTTGCCACTTGGGGTTTTAGTCTTAATTTCCAAATAATCAATTTCAAAACGCACATTATTGCACTGATTGAACAAACTTTTTGTACCCAGATTCATTTGATTCATCTTTGTGGAGTTTTCAAGATTTTCTTTTATTCTTTATTTCTTTTTAAAATGATATTAAAAGTAAAATAGCATAAATCTGTGATTGGGACTTTGATCTTCTCATAAAATAGCACATGCATGCCGTCGACTCAGTGACTCACAATTCCATTATTGATCACTAGCTAGCTCCCTGTAAAGCTGAAAAGGAAAAAAAAAATTTGGAAATAGTTTTTAATATTTTTGTTATTTAATTTTTTTTCATAAAAATATGATAAGTATATAATTTTTATAATTAAATATCTTATGACTAGGTCTTCTAAAAAAATTACATATATTATATATTTGTTACATTTTTTATGGATAAAAATATAAAAAATTATATCTAAATCTAATTTGCAAATAGATGTGAACCGAGGGGGAAAAAATACATAAAACTCAACTGTTAGAATTGGTTCTGTTAATAAGATGTTTATTATTATGAGGCACTTATTTAAACACGAAATCTTTTATTTATCTTCTAAAGTTTTATATGTTTACTAATATGAAAAATATATTATCAAATTGCATGCTAGTTCCTCCGTTCATGAGTTTAGTACTATTAAGTTTCTCTTTTAAATATATTGTTTTCCTGTTTTAAAAAGCATTTAGCATATATTATGAACAAATTGTTACAGATTATAATGTTTTATGTCATAAATACTACGATGAAAATTATTTTCAGTAAATATTTATCATAATGAATTCAAAATATCCAATGTCAAAGAAACTATTTGAATTTAAAAAATAAATTAAATATCAAGACATATTGGAAGTATTTTAATCAATCTATAGGGTCCACAGTTACAATTATTTTTACTTGTAGCTTTCAAAATAATATCTACAAATATCTCAAAACTTTACGAAACACTGTTTTGTAATTTAGCAAAGTTTAGCTGGCAACAACCGAGAAAATCTTGTCATTGCACTGGAATCTGAAAATATTTCAGTTGAAAACTTTAAATTAAAAATATTTATATTGAAAATTTTTAAAATTATCTTAAAAGATTTAAATATTATAAATTTAAACTATATAAAGAAAGCATAATTTTAAATTTTTAACTCTTTTGAAATAATTATAAATTTTAAAAATTTTCACTATAAATATTTTTCACTTATAATTGTCACTGTAATTTTACCCCGGCGTTAATTGTGTTCACACATGGACTGGCATCTTTTTTTTTTTTTCCCCTAATTTGTACCTAACAAAAGCGAGTGGGCCTCCAAGTACTAGAAAGTCATCAACTCGCAATTAAAAAAAACAGATTGCATCACCCATATTAAAGAGGGTTCTTTCAATCATAGTCTATATTTAAATATTTTAAATTAAAGTTGGAACAATCTCTCTCTCTTTCTCTCTCTACATATATACACACACATATATATTATATTTATTTGGTAAAAAGAAGTTAAAAAAAGTAATTTATTAGAAAATCTTATTTAATCTATATGTTTAGGATTAAAAAAATCATTTTCATTTTATAAATATATAAATCAAGAATAACTAATATACTTAATCTATATAAGGTTTATTATATCTTTATTTTTATTTTAATATTATTTTTAAATGAAAATAATAATATTCCTATATTATATCAAACATAATAATTTTAATTTATTTACATCTTCGTTCATTTTTTTTTATTTTAATACGTAATGGAGGTGGCATTAATAAATATGGCAAAGGCCAGCTTTTGGAAAATATTGCACTGGTGTACTTTGAATACTGAAGCTTGTTCGTTCAGACTTGGAAATCACGTGCCAACTTCCTTGTTTGTTTTGTAGCATTCAACCAAGACTCGTGTCGTGACCTGCCAGTTCCATCTCGAAAGTTTCAAACAGAAATTTTAAATATTACTATTTAAGAAGACGGGATTGGATTGCTCCAAATGGGAGCCGCTCTACCTTGACGGTCACATGAAGAGATTCATCGCATTCATAAAAGAATTTCCAAATGCGATGAGTTTTCTAATTAAGACAATAACCCCTCAATTATGGAGCGATAGACTGATAAGTGAGTAGTGGATCAACATCAAATGAAGCCAACAATGACCGTGTCTTGTGATTCTTGAAAAGGTTGGATTAATCTATGTCTTCCTGGTCGATAATACTAATTATGTTTTTAGACTAATTAAAAAGTTCGCTGATATATATATATATATATATATATATAATAGGACGAAGTTTGTTCTAGCGTTTTCCGCTGGATCTGTAAGACTGCAAAGAATGTCAGAGAAGCCTGTTTTTTTCCAAGTATTTAATCAAGCACGTGTATAATAATAAAATATTATCCGTTGCTAGGTTCGGTTGACGCTTCGTTTTTTCCTCCTAATGGTCAAAGTCTATCTTCTTTGAATTGACCAGCTTCATCTTTTGATTTTGAGCATGTTACATTCTCCTCTAGATAAAAAAAAAAAAATATTTTAAATTATATGACATTTCTTTTTTAAAAAAAGAATTTTATCAGCTGATTAATCAAAAATAAATAATTATACAAAGCAATTTTATATGATTCCTTTCGGTTTTCATTTTATGAGTAGATTTTAGAGATGAGACATGATTATTTAAAGACAAGTTTTCTTAAGTTTTTAGCATAATTGAGTCTAGGTATAAAATGGCTCTAAATGAGAATAAGTAAAAAATAACGAAAATAAATAAAATGAGACCATAAGTATATTTCTTCAAATTAATTAAACATTTGTACAAACTAAAACCATAACAAATGATGATAGAAAATTTTCAAATAAACTAGCATAATAGTTTGGAAACAACAATAAAATGTTGAAATAAATTGTAAATAAAAGATATAAAGCAAGTAAATAAATATAGTAAATAAATTCGAAATAAAAAGAATTCATAAATGTATATAAAGTGACATAAAGTAAATTGTTAGATAATTTTTTATGTGATTTTTGCCATATATCTAGTATTTTGACTCTTCCTACCTTTTTATATTGCTTTTCTATACATTATTATTCATCTTTGATGCCTTTATTAACTTTATGGCCTCTTTTGTGCTTTAACATTGAATGGAAAATGTTGATTGAGCAATCGATATCCCGACTGGTCAATTAAAATTTTAGTTATGCTCTCAGCTAATTAGTAAGTTATGATTTTGCTTAAATTATTATTTTTTAGTGCTAAGAAGTCCTATTTAAAATTCTATATCTTTTTTTTTGCGGCTAAAAAAATGCAGTATACTAATTTTCTTACAACAAAAAATGAGTTAGAATTACATTTATTTTAATCAAAATATTGTTATATATATTGCTTATACATTATAAACAAATATTAAATATGTATTTAATCAATATAAAAAATTATATTTTTAAATTTAAATTAAATTAAATATATAGTCGTCTATGCAAAATGAATAATATTAAAATAAAACCTTAAAAATTATATTTTAATGAGTTATATTTTTAATAAAATAAATTGATATTATTTTAAGACATTTTAGTCTTATTTTAGCTTTAAGGAGTATGTATGTATTTTTATAATAAAAGAAGAATTATATAATTTAAATATATCTGAAAAAAAGAGGAAAGAATTTATTCTTTATTTTGTTTGTACTATTTAATTTGTTTATATTATTATAATTTTTTTTAAGGATAATAGTCTCCTCGGACTCTTAAAAAAATGGGTAATTATAAGTAACTTTTTAAGTTGCAAGATTACTCAATATTTATCTATTTAAAATAAATAATAATAATTAATGAACCATTAAAAAGAGAAGATGTATGGTTATTTTAAATTTTAGAATTATTTTTTATTTCAGATAGAAATGATAAATAAATGGTTATAATCATAAATAATTACTTGAAAATTTAAAAATAATTTTAAATTTTGTTGTAATTACATAAAATTTCAACACTGTTTAAGATATAAAAATAAAATAACATATATGTTGATGCAGGTTTATTTCTCTCTCTGCCATTATTATGGGGTCAGTGAATTTATAATCTATATCTATATATAATATAAAACTCGTGAAAAATTGCACCTTATAAACTATGTGTGACTTCTACGTCATGTTTATGTCCATACATATATCGTTTACACATTATTTTTTTAAATTTTTTTAACTTGAGACCCACTGAAAATTTTTTAATCTCCTACAAGTGTAGGGGTCAATCCTAGTTTCAATAATAAAGAGATCAACTAATTTCGATCCTAACATTTGTTATGAGCAAACCTAAATTATTGCATCCCACGTTTAAAAAAAGAAAAAAAAAATCACCGGCAACCCCAACTAAGCATAAAATGATAATAGATTTTATTTTTTAGGTTTTCAATCTCAATAAAAGTCAACCTCCCTTATTTATATGTTTTACACGATAACAACATATTTTCTTTATTGCATCTACATTTTATTTAGTTAAACTTATTATCAGTTATTAAATAAACGTAAATATTTGTATTAAGTAATTAACATCGTTGTCCGGTAAGGTTGATACATTTTTATGAATATAATAAAACTTTAATTGATAACTTTTAAGTAACATTATCAACCTAGTTAATGTGATTTGTAAATCAATGCATCCCAACAAATTAATTAATATAACATAACAGATGATTTTAAATTTGACTATATCTATACTTAACAAAATGTCTGATAAGTTTGGCATTACACAACAATTATAAGTTGAATTGACTTTAAAAAAATTGAGGATGCTAATTTGTGATAAATTAGAATTTCAACGGAGGCTAAATCCTGTGACTTCGTCAAAAGTTGAAATAATTAGTTGTAATTTCAATTGAAATGAAAAGAAAAATGATGAGATATAGAACATATCTGGCTAAAACGTGGTTGGTTTGAATTCAACTTCACCTTGGTTTCCACGGGTTTCTTAGAAAAAGAGGGATACTATACTATACTGGACTTAGCCAAAACAAATCCTCTGTTGCTTTGCTACTTTGGTTCATATTTTTTTAATTGTTTAATCTTAATTATTATTTCTTTAAGTTTATAATTAAAAAATTATTTTCATTCTATATTCTGCTTTCTTTAAAATAAAAAAATAAAAAATATTTAGACAACTCAGATCTAAAATAACACTAAACAGCAACTCAACAACTCTATTTGACATAAAAAGATTCCCCAAAAAAGTTTGATGAGAAAGTTTAGCAATAATGAGTAATTGAGTATTTATAAGAATTCAAACTCATATTTCGGGTCTTTTGGTTGTTAGGCATTTTTAAAGTAAACATATTGATGAAATGGGCACTAATATATTATTTAATATGTAAGTATTCTAATTTTGTTTGTAAAAAAACTAGGTATAATTTTTATACTTTTATTATCAAAATTTTTTGATAATAACATAACATTGATAGTAAAAAAATTTAAATCTAATTCCTTAGCATATTTGAGTTAATGTGTTTATTTAGTAACCAGTTGTATCCAACAATGAAGCAGTAGGTATTATACTATTGTATATCCCCAAAAAAAAAATACTAACATGAAAAAAATATGTGCTTATTCTAACGTCACTGTTTAATTTTTGATGTCAAGTTTAATAGTTTTAGTTTAAGTGGTATTAATTTTTTAATAAAGTGCCAAAAAATATTGATGGGTATGAATTTGGTCCTTATCTTGCCTCTTTCTCAATCTATTCTTAAGATTTTGTGACTCTTTTATAATAAAAAAGTTTAATTAAAAAATCACTTTTTAAAAAAAGTAAAGAATCAGTTTTCATTACAAATAGCATTGTCAATTGAGTTGGATTGGGCTGTGAGTGAGGTCAGCCCATTTTGAAATGGGTCAAGAAAGATAAACTCATTTTCAGCCTCCACAAGTTTATGATTAAATCGGTTGACTTGGGGGACGAGTTAATTAGGGAGAAATGTATGAGTTAGACTTTGTGTTGATTCTTTTTCCCCTATTATATTTTTCTCTATGTTTGTTACGAGAATGCAAATTTTGGACTAAAAAATTAGAAAAATTCTCAAAGAAAAGGCTAAGCACAATATTTTATACATATATTCAAAAAACAGTCTCATAAAACATACCTAGAAACTTTAATTTTGTGCAAAAAAGGGATGGGCCGACCCATGTCCAGTCCGGCCCGTAGCCCATTTTAACCAACAGAGGAAACAGATCAACTCAAAGAAGCAACCCCAAATAGAAAAGTCAACATTGCTTTCTGACAAAAAAGACAAAGGCCCATTGCTAAGCGTTATACGAACTAACCTGTGGATCCAAAGCCTATTTTGACACAAGGAACTAGAAATGAGAAACAAAATTTAAGATTCAAAGTGGTGTCCATAACACGTTACTCTCACACTAGTGTAGGAGGATAAGCTCAAAGGATTATTGCCAATTAACCTCACCATCACAGGAAGAGATTAGCCTATAGAAATAGTTTTTATGCAACAAGAGCTGCCTAATTTTGCCAAACTCTAGATCATGATGTCCCCTTGTTCCAATGTATCACTACTAGTACTGTTGGAAAATGGTAATATATAGGAATAAAGGGGTTTGCTGCAGTACTTAAAGTGTTTTTGTATCCATTATTGCTTTCGTTTTGTTGATTTTATAAAGGCTTGTTTAGAATTTGACTATGGCAATTGTAATTTCCTTTACCTAGACATATGGATTCCTCTCAAACCAGGGAGTTTCTTCCATGGAAATGTCTTCATTCTGTAGAGAAATGCTGATGAACAAATATTGATGTATATCATATCTAGTCGCTCCTTTTCACATACATATATTTCTAGCTTCTGAGAACTAAAAAACCATTCACCTTGATTTTGGGGTCATCAGGTAAATAGGCTTTTTGACATTAATATGGTAAAAAAAAAAAGAAATGACTCAAACGCTCCGCCGCCAAAACACATTTCCCATATACTTAAAATTTTATTTATTATTATTTTTTATTAATGGGTCGCGGCATCTGAGATGCCGCGACCTATTTTTTTTTATTTTTTTTTTAATTGAGTCAGATGCCGCGACTCAATTTATAATTTTTTATTAATATTTAATTTATTTATAAAATAAATTTAAATTTAATATATTTATTATTAAATTCGAAATTATCTATAAAAGTATAAATTAAAATTTTTATTTTTCAGTTTTAATTATAATTGAAATTATTTTAATTAATTTTAAAATATATAATTTATTATTATTATTATTATTATTTCTTCAACAATTTAAATTTTTTTATTTCAAATAAATTGTTAGATTTATTATTTTTTAAAAAAATTGAATTGAATTATTTTTATTTTTATTTATCATCTAATTTTTAAATTTAAATTTTTTATATTTATTTCATCCAATTTTTTTAATTTCTTCATTTAAATTAATTACAGAATTTAAATTTTTTTTACAAAATTTTGAATTTAAAATTTTAATTCTATATAATTATTATATATATTAATTCGTTAAATTTTTTAAAATCTTTAATTTTTAATTCTTGAATGTCTATAACGTCACCAATAGAAGCATATTGTCGATTACTGGTTCTTATGATTTGAATACACATTAATTTGTTAGACTCGTTGTTATCGGCTACATTCAAATAGATTTGAGGTTGAATCATATCATTTTTTTTCATGCTCTTTGAATACAAAGGACGAAGTAAAAAAAAAAGAAATATTGTTATCCAAAAAATAAAAAAAAGAAACCTACAATTGCAATTTTTTTTTCATCCCAAAAATATAAACATTTAAGGACCGGAAATTAAAGATTTTGAAGAAAGTTAATGAATTAATATATATAAAATCTCATTTTATGGTTTCCAGAATTGTTCATGCAATTTCTTCTACTCCTGCATTCACCGTGTCTTGGTGTTGGGGCCAGCTTGGATGCATTTCAACCAATCTATCTTGCTGGTGCAGTCAAAGACATATCATTCGTGCCAATACTAGAAGACTCATAAGGTAATTATTTGAGGGATGACCCTAAAAAATTGGCATAACTTAGAATCGAACCTTGTGATTTTGCACCTCACATGTCACACGCTCATCTCCATTACGAAGACAATCTCTTCTTTAGATCTGTTTCGCATAAACGTTTAGGCTTTTTAACATCAATGGCCATCTATCCCACAAAGAAACTGTAGATTAAAAGAGTGCTGCTTTTGCTTAACAAGTCCCAATGTAGAGTCACATTTGATCATAAGCAATGGAGAAAAGTACTACTGACCTCTGGCTAAGACGTTGGGTAGTATTAAGTCTAAGTGATAGCTGCATTTTTCATTTCTTCTGGTGTTCTTGAAAACTTATTTATAAACATGTCAGCTTCACTTATATACTTGAAAAATTAAAATTTTCATGTACTAATTAAACACCTTGAATTTTCTGGGGGCTTCTGCTGCATTGCTATGTCGTTCTTTTCTTCCAACTATTGAGTTGATAGCAGTTCTGAAAGAGAAGGTATTTGAGGACACAAATTGATGGAAACTCAAGTTTATTTAATGCTCAAGTCCAAGTAGGCACAATACTACTGCATCTGCTTGAAGAAAATTAGAGATTTCCAGCTCATAAATCAATGTGCTGCTGAGAAAGTTGTTTTTATTATCAAATTATTTTCCCCAAGATTATTATAGGAAGCATCAATGATCAGCATATTTCCATCATAAGGTTGATAATTCCTTACATCAGTAGGTGGGTTCAAAATCTCAGAATTCTTGAATTGAGGTTCAGGCAGAATTGCATAATACAAGGCTGAATGGCGAAATTGCAAACATAACAAGGAGGGAAAAGCCAAAGTGGCTAAAGATTTAAAAAGTCCATTTCTGAAATGTAATCCAAACTCTTTGATAAAATTATTGACACAAATAAAAGGCTATGGATCAGGTACTTAATTGCAGTGATAGAAAACTTCGAAATATTGCCCCATAGAGTATATCGCAGTTACAATTTTGGACTTTAATCTCAATTCCACAACAGAAAACACCAAAAGAATAATTAGGGAAAATGAGAGTAGAGGGTTCTATGTATTTTGCATAGAGAATTTTGTTTTTCTTTGGATCAGTTTCTCTAAACTGAGACTCATCTACAAAAATATGATTAAGCTACAATCTTTTCTGTCAGTTATTTTAATTCTCACTAAAAAAATAAATTGATTGATTATTTGAATTTCAAAATTCAAATAAAAAACTAAATATTAATTAATTAATTTTTTGGGTCAATAGATTTGGATTAGTCTATTATAAACATTTCAATAATCCAATAATTTTTAATCTACAGTTTCATGTCATCTTGATTTTGGTGATTCCAAGCGCACCACACTGCACACCAAACTAAAAGGTGCATTGACAAAAAGGTTGAGTTCCATTTTTTCTATTGATCTTTTGTTGATAGACGTCCATCCAATTGTGACACGCCATGACCCGGTCCTAGAGTTGAAACAACCTATTTACTCCTTAAACCTATTTTGTAACCACAAAGAAAAAACTGAAAAGTTCCATTTACTTGTTTAACTCATTATCATCGATGTCCTTTGAGCTTGATTATGGGAATCAACTGATTATTTTGCGACTTCTTTTTCATAGATTTGATGCATACGTATGTAGGTGACTTATAGCATGTTTGAATGGGCGTTTGCAAGGAGAAAATCATAGTTTGTAAAGAAGAAACCATGATTTACAAGAAGCAAAGAATTAGTGCTTCTCTCTAAACGTGATTTTGTAAAGCATATCAAAATATGTATTCAAAGGTCCTATTAGACTTGGAACTTGTGACTTCTGACCTTCACTTTCCTTAGCATTCGATTGCTTGTAATTTGGACAAATAAAGCCCAATGCCAAAACTTTGTACACAACATTCAGATCTTACGATATTTTCAAGTCCATTACCTGGAGTTGGTACTGTGAACATGACAAATATTCAGTCCAAGGTGGCATCTAGCTTTGTGGTGGAAATCCAATTTTATACTAGTTTTGATACTTCATCGCTTTCTGAAGGAATTGTTGTGCTTTTGAAGTTACAGTGATTCTCGTGAGGGCATGTTGTATGGAGGACAATAAAGTGTTGTATGCATGTGACATGTTATTATTTATACTGGGAAATGAGGCAACAACTTTCATTGTTGCACATGGTTTGAAACTATGGATCAGTGAATATAACTCCTTATACGCTGGTCCCCTGTTTCCCTTTGGCAAAATTGTTATCACTTATCTTGTAGGAAAAAAGTTCATTACCTTGCAAGCTGTAACGAAGGAGTGTTCTTCGAAACCATAAGGAATAGTACCAGAGGATAAAGCAAAGCAATGGTCCCAAAGGAAAAAAAAGAAAAAAATTTAAGTACACTTTTAGTCCGCCTTATCTTACAAAAATTTTAATTTGGTGACACTAGTTTAAGAATAAATAATGTTTATCCTCATTTTATTTTTCAGAATGATCTAATTTTACTCCTTTGTTTGATAATATAATCAAAATTAAATATCAAATTTAAGTGTTTTTTATTTAGATGTTATTTGTTTATTTGTTACAGTTAATTCATACTTAAATTTGGATTGAATATGAGACAAAGGAATAAAATTAAATAATTTTTAAGAAAAATATGCAGACAATATTATTTACTAATTATTAATTTTAACTAAAATTTGTTACTTTTAGTTTAGGGAAAAAATTTGTTTTAATTTGTGATAACTAAGTAAACTTTTAGTTTAGTATGTTATACATATATTTCTATTTGTCCTTATTAGTAATATTTTTTATAAATGGAATTTATTTAAAAATCTCTCAAATTTTTGACACAATGCTGAACACTTGGTTCTGACAGTGAGAGAGAGTTGAAATATGAAAAATGAAAAAAAAAAAAAAGAATGCCGAATTATGAACTTAAACATTTGAGAGAAAATAGGGAACTCACAAAAATTGCTTGGGCCTAAGTGTTGGAAATCACATGATGTTGTTCTAAAGCGGGATTGCTTCCATTGATGTAGAATTGAGGACAGGCCTTTCGTATAAAAATGGTAGTGTGGGACAGGGCAACTACCAAAAGCTGTTTATATATCTACTTGTAGAGAAATTTTTACATGCGAGCACCACGTCATCTATACACTCAATGATTAAGATTTATTCTGCACGTGAACTCCACCTATATTACACATAAACCCCATCTATATAAATTAAATCTTAGCCATTAATTTCACTTGGTGTATAGTGCACCCAAAAAATTTTCTTACTTGCATCCTCTTTCTGCGTTGTTTGACCTGACAGCAGATTTGTGTTTATTTAACCAACACGCAATTCTGGATTTGCTGTCCTCGAATTTAATTCCATTTGGATGCTTTGGAGCGTCAGGTTTAGGGTTGCTGTCGGTGGATCCCAAAATTGTATGACTGTAGTAGGGTTGCATGCGGGATTGGGTTTCGATTTAGTTTAGTGTCTACTTCAGTTTGAGGTAACTTTATACGTCATTGTATCAAGTTTAGTTTGACCAAATTATTTTCTTTGTTAAAATTTTTGGTAAAAATAATAGAATAATTTTTTTAAAAAAATAAAATTTTCATATAAATTTTGATGTAATTACATTGCATTTCTAACAAAAAATTATATAAGTTATTATAAAATAATTTTAAAATATATATTTATATAAGACCGAATTAGATCAAACAAAATTAATTATATATGTTTAGTTTAGTGTCGAGCCTAACTTCCAAACAATTTTTTTGGCCCAACTTGATATGATTAAGCTGTTGAACTAAGTGGGCATATCCAGATACTATCAACTTTAGAATACTTGGTCACAAGAGACTATATATCAAATCAAAGATCATCTTAATTTAAAAATTTAAGCTTTTAAGTGGGGATGATAATTTCAGCTCAAACTTGCTTCAACCTAATTTGCCCTAATCTATTCCAGGAGGGAAATTCATCAGTTGACTAAGTATTAGGGTAAATTTAAAGAAAATACGCATAACAATATTTGTGTTTAAGACAAGGTTAAAACATACATGTCTCTCGATTCATTTTTTACCTTAAACATGTCTCATTTAATATATATTTTTTCATTTTTTATCAAAAGACTCAAGTATTTATTATTTGGTTAATAATTTAATTTTATTTAGATTTTAACATAATATTATATAATCATTCATTTAGAAATAGGACTGTTTACTTTGTCATTTTGTTTGTTCATTTTGGAACATTATCTCGTAAGTCTCTTTTCTATTTTTTTAATTATGTTTATTATGAACAAATATTTTGCCTTATCTTGTCTCGCCTTGACTCCATGGAGTTTACATGTGGGGAGAAAATGCACAAGGATATAAGATGGGAATGGATTATATTATAAATAAATTCGATAGGAACGAGAAGTAAAAACCCTGTTTTAGTTAGCCTTATTGCCATCCTTACTGTCAAGTGGAAATTAATGAATAATTTTATTATATTCTCAAACATTTATTATCATAGTGTAACACAGGCGGTCTATGTGGTTGAAAATGTAAAGTAAATTTGTTAAGAAATACAAATTTGTGAAAAATGTCTCCGAAACGATCAATAGTTTCACACTAGGGGTAACTTGAATATGGTGCAGCAATACCATACCACTAACAATGGTGATGATTAGTTTAGAGGAAAAATAGATTGACTGAGGTAATTGGGAATGCATGCATTTGTTCATGCCGTTCCTTGAAGCTTCTCCAAAGGTTTTGATAATTTCTGTTGATAATTATTAATCAGTTTAGTGTTGGGCAGATCTTATTCAAAGTAGCTTTTCATCTACCAATTAATATAGCAATACTTTTTCCTCCTTGATAGCACTATTTTAGTATATTCTTTAATACAGTTTTAAAAAAAATTAAATGAATAATTATTCTAAAAATAATTATAAAAGAGCAGCACCGTAAAATATTTACGAAAGCACCATTAAAAATTTTTTGTTAATTTTTGAAATATTAAAAAAAATCATTAACATTGAATTTGTTTCCATACTTTTACTTATCGTTTTTTTTTTAATTTTTAAATATAAAAGCTTGAAAATCATTTCCACACGAACACTTTTTCTTATTCTTAAAATCAAAACAGACTCTTTAAGTTCTTATTCTTATATAATTGAGTGGCTGCTAGCTTCTACAAAATCATCGAAAGAAAAATTATCATGTATTATGTAATGTGAAGTAATCCTTTTCATTTTGAAAAAAATAGAAGGATATTTGTTATAAAAAAAAAAAACTCATTTTTGTAGCGCAGGTCTCTAGCCAAATGTATCACACTATGCCTTTTTTTTTTGTTTCACCATATTATTATAATTTATATCCCATCAATAAAATACAACCAGAAAATGCATACGCCGCAGAGAGAGAGAGAGAGAGAGAGAGAGAGAGAGATATATATATATATATATATATATATAAAAGAAAAGTTCCTTTACCATCATTTTGATGGTACAAAAGAATCGTTTTTGGTTTGGTTTCTAATTTAGTACAGAGTAATTTTTACATATATTTAATACGTCACGTTATTTATATGTTCAATGATTAATATTTATTTTATACATATACATAGACCTTACTTGTATTGCATATGAACCTCATCTGTATAAATTTAATCTTATTTATTAATTTTTTTAAGTATATTATACTTCAGATATACCTAAAAAAAATTTCTTTAATACGAGCCTACGAGGGCAATCTGCCTTTGTCTTCGGAATACAGCATTTCGGCCCTGAATTCCACTTATCAATTATTACTTCTTGAGAATGTATGAGACAACCTTATGAAAGAAAATAAATTGCCAATGCAAATTTATTAATCGTATTTCAGAAACTCTTTTTTTTTTAGTATATTTTATGAATAGGAAACTTGGATCAGACAGATTTAATATTTTAAAACTTGAATTTCGATAACTTTTTTATTCTAAGTAAAATTTAAATCCACATGATAGTTAAATTAAAAACAGGTATTAAAGTGGGTTTTTTTTTTGGCAGCAAACAAAATGAAAATGTATATAAAACATTAGTGATACGTGTAAAATGCTTTGCGCACGAATAAACAATCATAACTTCTGATTTAGCTGTAAGTGTTTTATCCAATAATTAATATGAAAGTCAAGATTATGTGTTTGATTTCCAGCTTCTCAATTGCTAAGAGGCAAATTGTTGATTGAAGTATAACAGCAATTGTTCTACGAGAATTATAACTTTTGACTTAATAATAAGCTCTCGATCTAACACATCTTCAACAACATATAAAAACATTGCAAAATTCTTATATAAAGTAGACTAATTTTTAGCATAAATTTTCGGAAGTGGCAAATAGTGTAAATAACAAAGAACGGGTTTGGATATGCGGGTGCTTTTCAGAATTAATTAGGTGGTGGAGCCAACCTGTGTTGCATATGGATAACAAAGCTTGTGTGCCACCCCACCACTTTCTACTACAATCCAAGAAAACCATCACGGACTTGGATTAGTGGGGGGACTCACTTCTCTATCAAATCTCCACCGTCCCCCTTGTTTTTCTGCTTTTCATATATATATATATATATATATATATATATATATGCTCAGCACCCTCGCTGACTGTTCTAGTTTGAAATTTGTTTCAAAATTTATAAAATATTTGCTTAAAATTCAAGTCCTAGTTTGGCCCAAACAAAAATTCCAGTGTTAGTTAAAGTCGATTGACTTATGTTCGGCTCTAACCTCCTAGAAAAAGGTGGTGGCTGAGAATCTAAATACTTTACAAAAGTTTTTTATTATAAATATTTTTCACAAAGTTAAAAAGTGATAAACGTGGAGTGTATGGATGAATAATAAAAGAGGAGAAATTCTTACGTATATTCAATATGCAATATCATTCGTACACTAATTAGTAAAATATAACAAAATCATATAATACTTCATTTTGTAATGATAAAATAGTGCGTAATATAATGTGAAATCTAATTATATAATTTAATATTATTTTATTAGTAACTTAAAAAGAAATAAAATGGAAGTATATAAACCTTACGTCTTATATCTATCTTTTTCCAATTTAATTTATAACTAAAAATTTTAAAAAATCTATATGCTAAATAGTCTTTTTTAATAGAGTCGGTTATAACCTAATTTAGATTAGTTTGACTTCCTTGAAATGTGAGTTCAGTGCAATATCTCTGAAGTAAAAAAAAAAAAATGACAAAAGAAATGAAAATATATATGAATCTTATTTTATTTTTTAATTTTTATCAACTTTCTCTTTTCTCTCTATTTATTTCTTACTTAAGGCACTTTATAACCTTCACATTTCATAAGATTCGAATTCATTATAACAGTTTAAATTGGATCTACTTAATTTAGGAGACAAATTGAAAAAATAAATTAGAAAAATAAAGAGAAAAAATGAAAAAAAAAATATATATAAAGTCCACTCAGTAAAACTCGCCGACTCTTTCGTAAATTCGTCTTGTCAATTTATATCTTAAATTGGAAGCATCTATACGCTAAACAGTTTGATTTTTACCATACTAACTGATAAACGAAGTCTCAAAGCTTTGTTTCTGTCCAATAATTGAATGTCACGGGTGCCACATTTTGCAACTTTTCGTGTCAGTTGCTGTCTGTTTTCTTAACCCCCCTTTTCTCTCTTTCTATAGGCACGGCGATTAATTAGCCACTTCTGTATAGGGAAGTATATTAAATATATCACCTTAAAATTATTTGAAAAAAATAATTTAAAATTATTTCTCTAAGTATGCAGATTAATGAGCACCTATATAAGGCTTTTTTTTTTCATAAATATCCAAGAAATTAATTTTGAGACCTCTAAGAGATTTTATTTTAATCTTTTAATATTCTTTTTACCCTTAATCCCTAATTAAAACTTGTCAATGTCGTATATTCTTGGGAGTGCATTTAGTGTTTGTCGCAAAAGTCATAATAACCGTTGATAAACTGAAATCAAGTGCGGGCAGATTGATGATGTGTCAAGACAAGATCTTGACACATGATATCCCATATTGTCAATAAATCACCGTCTGTGAATGGCCACGAGGAGCTGCCAGATGAGAAAATAAAAGAAAAGCAGTTAGGCAACCTCCAAAGAGGATAACCAAATGAAGTTTGGTAATAATCCTCCATTGACACACCCCTTAAATCAGACTTTCCCACTGAAATATTCATTAGTATAATACTACTTTACACTAACCAAAACTCCTCTGTCCCACCCCATCTCTCTCTCTCTCTCTCTCTCTGAGATCTGAGAAGGGGCCGTTTTCTCCACCTTCTTGTGCTCTTTTAAAGTTTTGTATGAGTGTGTGTGGAATATACAAATTTTTTGGATCAATTTTATCCTGGTATTATAAGCCATGTTTAGTGCAAAGAGTTATTCTTACTCTTCTACCTCAGTTGGAGATCTCTGAGCTCTTTCTATTCCAGAGCTCATATTTTCAAGAAACAGTTGCTTTGGCTTCTCCTGCCTCTTTCACCAAACACTGTTCTGGGTTATTTAATTAATTGCCTTCCCATTGCTTCGGCATCACTATATGTGGGTCTTCTACAAATCAACCTCCTCCGTTTATTCTTGCTTCAAGTTATCAACTTTCAAAATCTGTCATTTATTCTCTTATTTATTACTACTGAGGGAGTTGTATTGAGACCTGGAGATTATTGGTATGGGATGGGGTTGTTTCCGTTATTGATTCTTCTGCTGGTGAAGCTCTGCATCATTGGCTTTGCTTTGGGAGTCCAAGGATCGAGAGGTAAGTACTTAAATTTCAGAATTCTTCATCTAAACTTGTGCTTAAGCTACAAGTACTTGATCTGGGTCGAGATAATTTGTTAATGTTGTTATAACTGTGACACTGAGAACCTAAAAGTTGGTCTAAATCGTCCTATCTTAGTATAAGCAAAATCAGACATTGGCAAATAGCTAAGATCATCAAATGGGGCATCGGATGTCTTTTTATTCTCTCTGTTGTCTGTTTGCATTGCCTACAGAATCTAATTTTAAATAGTAAATCAAACACAACGCAAGTTTCTGTGGGGTTTTGAACCCATTATCTCACCGTCCACTCTTATTCTTATGGGCCGATGTGCCCTTAGAACCAAAGGATATTGGCTCGACTTGTAACAATGTGGCTGGTATAAGTTTGGTAACCATGGTTTTGTAAAGTTCATAATTTTCCTCCCCTGCGATACCTATTGTTTCAGTGACTTAATATCTCCTAGTCCATGTTAAAAATGCATTGTATTTGAAAATTTCCTCCGCTTAGCATCCTAATAGCTGCTTATGGCTGGTTTTGGTTGTATTTCGCATTATCATTGCATGACTAAAAAGGTTCTTGCAGTGAAGGTACTTTTTGCCTGTGGATAGATTGTTTATTAAACACAATGGTTTGAAAGCTACTGTATTCCTTCGAGTAATGACTGATGGTCAAATGTTCAAATTTTTAGAAGGGTGAAGAAGTACCTAGTCTCCTTAATTTTAAAAATTTTCTGAAGATATTGTCAATATGAGCCCATACTTTACCCATCAATTAGTCATATTGGGCAATTGTGGGCTTGCTGATAGTTTAGATCTATAATTTCTTTTCCTATTTTTGATTTCTTGTGATACTATCTTCTTTTAGGGTTCACTATATCTCCATATCCAGCATTCTTTCCTGTCATTCCTCCCAGAGAAGAAACGCTAGGACCTGGTCCTATTCAGCATGGAGAGTCATGGGGAAGTAGTGCACCAAGCTCACCATCAGATCCAGATGGTATATCCAATAATCATACAACACGGGTTTGAATTTTGTGCCTCTTTTTTTTTAACTCAGTTTTTCATGGTCCTTATCAGTTTCTTCTGTTGTTTTATACTTTTCTATTTATCTTCTTCTAGATTTTGCTGTCTCCCCATCCCCAGCAACCATGCCAGTGCATCCTTCTCCCAGAAAGTCATGGAGAACCATTGCCCCAAGGACACCAGCAGTACCAAATGGTAATCCCATTCTCATCGAATGTTAAGTCATCATAACATCATCTGATCTAAAGGTTGGTTTTTTCACCACTCAGGGCCCTTATTGCACCCTCCAGTTACATTGTCACCTCCCACATCAGCTCCAGTGCCAGAGAAGATAACGGGGAGT
This sequence comes from Erythrophleum ivorense, assembly GCA_026724425.1. Taxonomy (NCBI): domain Eukaryota; kingdom Viridiplantae; phylum Streptophyta; class Magnoliopsida; order Fabales; family Fabaceae; genus Erythrophleum; species Erythrophleum ivorense. The sequence goes on from JAIUCV010000005.1 coordinate 46,432,408, forward strand.
GAGCCATCTGCATCTCCAACTACAAGTGCTACATTATTATCACCTCCATCATATAAGGTTGTTCCTTCACCCTCAACTTTACAAGGGCAAGTGCCACCCTCAGTACAACCAAGTCCACCTCAAAGGAAAGAACCTGCTTTGACACCTCCAGTCTCCACACCTGATGCCCCAGGTACGTGGCCTTGTATTTTATTTTTAGAAGGAGGCTTAGATTCCGATTGATTTTGAGTGATATTCTGCTCTGCTATTGCAATACCTTCTGTCGATATGCCTAAAAATGGGACAGTTGGCCAACCAATTGAACCAGATTTGCCACCTAAAAGGGATGCAAATAGGAGTCACAACATTGAGCCAGTTTCACCAGGTATATGATAATACACTTGTCATGTCTTGAGATTTTGTTGTCATCATTGCTTAATCTAGTTGGTATTGACCCAAAATGTGCTCTTCAATCACATAATTGAACAGCCCCAGTTGCAATACCTTCTGTCAATTTACCCAAAAACTCATCAGGCAGCCCACCACCTGAAGATGGAAGTTTGCCGCCTATTGTTCACAAAAGGGATGCAAAGAAAGGTCATGCCCAAGAGCCAGCTTTACCAGGCATGTCATAAAAGTCTTCTTGAGCTGTGTGAATTCCTACAAGATGGTTTTAAACTTCTTTATATCATCTTCAGCTTCCAGCCACTATTGATCCAAAGTATGCTCTTCTATTGTATTTTGAACAGCCCCAGTAGTACCTTATACCAGATTGCCAAACAATTCACCAGTCAGCCAACCAACTGGACATGGAGGTTTGCCTCCTAATGTCCATAGCAGGAATGCAAATATGAATCACACCTTGGAGCCACTCTCACCATGTATGTGATAAAGGTCTTGTCATGTTGTCACAGGAATATTACTATAGGGTTCGAATTTTCCTTTTCTTCATGGCCAGATTTTTATTTGTATTGACCCTAATCTGCTCTTTTGTTGCATTTTTAACAGCCTCGCCTGCAATACCTCCTGCCATTTTGCCTAAAATTTCACCAGTTAGCCAACCAACTACACATGGAAGTTGGCCGCCTAAAGTTCAGAAAAGGACTCCTAATGAGGGGCACATCCCAGAGCCAGTTTCACCAGGTATGTGTTAAAAGTCTTATCAAATCATCTCTAAAATTCAACTATATGGTTCTGAACTTCCTCTTTTTCATTGAATGCAGTATCTGTTGCATCCTCCCCAAGGAAAGTGGGACATAGCCCTCCCTTAGTTCACCCTATTTGCCCAAATTTTACTCCACCCATATTACCTGGTAAATTTCATTTCCTTAATTTGCTCAGAGAGAGAGAGAGAGAGAGAAATGAGAAATATTTAAATTTCTATTTAGGGGTTCACTTCTATTTGTCTCATTGGTCTTTTTTTTTTTTTTTGTATTTAAGCAGCTCCAGTTATATCACCTAGTGCAGTTCCGGTAAACCCACCATCTGTCCACCCAGTTATACCAGCAGTATCCCCATCACAATTACCAGGTGCAAATTTTGAAAAAAGGATTTTTTTTTTCAATTTTTTCCCGCTCTCCTTTTTGCCCTTTTTTTCCTCCATACTTTCTACTTGCTTTTTGCTAAATCTTTCAAAATATTCACTTCATAGTCATAGTCTCTACACTTCACCTGAAATGATTGTGGTTCAGAAGGAAGATATGCATCAATGGACTGTAATATGTGATCTCATGTATATTTTGTTGCCTATTTAAATTACTTTTCTGTTGATATTCCAAAATGAGAAGTGATTGTATCTCTTCTTTTCCTCTATCACATGATGATATGCCAGGGAGAAATATGAATCCAGATACCTCAACAACTGGATCAAGCTATAGATAATCATGACCATCATAGTATTATGTGATGTTTCTTGACTTTTGATACGTTGTCAAATGGTTCTGAAAAATGAGACATATGGATTCAGATACCTCAAAAATTGCAATGTTTTCACTCATTGCTTGAGTCTAGTTACAATTGTCAGCACTTTATTATATGATTGATTTTGTTCTCACTATATAAATGCTCGCCTGTGTGTTTCCCTCTAGTATATGTCTAGCATTTGTATCTGACTGCTTTAATAATTTCTTTATTTATTTGGGAAATTTGAATGCTATGTTGCAATAATATTGTAATTCATGGACAACTTATTGATGGAAAACATTTGTTCCAGCACCTGTTGTCTCTCCTGCATCAACTCCTTCCAGAACCTTCAATTGGAAAAAGGGTGGAGCACCAGTTACTGCACCTTCGTATAAAACACCAAAGCCACTTCCAGCTGTAGTACATTCCCCCGCTCAAGGTATACCAAACTTGACCTACTTTTCATAAGTTGCAAATACTTAGCTGCAAGATTTTTCATTGAACTGAAAGTGAAGCTATCAAAAGATAGTCCTAACAATAGGGTTCAAACTTGAATATTGATATAATATTGCAAAACTGACATCATACAGGATTTTTCTGGGAGATGAGTTTCCAAAATATAAAATGATATCCTGTACTCAGCCATTCCTTCTTACTGTGTTTAACTATAGATTGTCCAAAAGCCTCAGCTGATGAGAAACAGTGCGAAGAAGCAATGTAAATGTTAGCACACACTAAAGTAGAGATAGTTTCTTGACATATATTATACAATTATTTATATTGATTCTTTTTCTGTCATAGCCCCTGCTGCACATAAAGCTGTTAAACAGTTTCATCAGGCTCCTGAGCCCTTGGTTTCGTCTCCTAAATCTCCATTCAATAAAGGATTTTATAAGCATCATCATAAACGGAATATAGTCACCAGTCCTGCTCCTGCATCATCAGATCTGGTCCCTCCTCCCACTTCAATAAACCAAGGTTTGATGTGTTACCTGATCTATTATTCTGTACAATAAATTTACTTGGTGTAATTTAATATAACTCTTTTATTTTACTTTATTATTATTATTTTTTAACTTTTTTGGGGTCATTGTTGCACTACTTGATATAGGGCAAGCAATGCCTCCCTCATTACCTCCAACAAGTGGACGAAGGCATTATGCTCCACCACCAGTGAACCCAGGTACCTGTATTGCTGGCAACTTCTTTAGCCATTTATTCTAGGAAAAAGAGCAATTAGGAAATGAGCATTTTAATTGCTGACATTTTTTTTTTTTTGCATGGTTGGAACTTCAGCTACCCCATTCTCTTTCCCAACTCTACCACCCGCAAGCCAAGTTTCACATGCTCCTTCTCCATCATTCAAATTTGGCCCTCATCCTACCAAAAGTAAGAAGGGCAAAATGCATCCTTTCAATTCATGGAGAGATATATCTGAAAATCAAGTCTTTTCATTATCATCTACTTTTCACTTTGCATGATTCATTGTGTTTGTTATTGCAAGTACCATTTCTTCCTCCTGAAGTATCTCCTTCTGGGTCTTCTTCCAAGAGCCCTAAGACACCAGTCCTGCCTCGAGTTCAAGCACTTCCACCTCCACCTCCTAATGAAGGTTTGCACCTTATTTCCTTAATCTCTTTACTTCAGGAATTGTGGCTGCCAATATTTGTACATTCTTTTAATTATTCCAAGCCTTATTCATCATACTTAAATATATGTGCCCTTCTTTTTTCCCAGATTGTTTATCGACTGTTTGCGCAGAGCCCTATACAAATTCTCCACCCGGATCACCTTGCAGATGTGTCTGGCCCATGCAAGTTGGTCTTCGCCTTGGTGCTTCTCTGTATACTTTCTTCCCTTTGGTTTCAGAACTGGCTTCTGAAATCTCCACTGGGGTTTTCATGAAGCAAAGTCAAGTTCGCATAATGGGAGCTAAATCAGCTAATCAGCAACCAGAGAAAACTGATGTCCTAATAGATTTGGTTCCACTTGGGGAAAATTTTGATAACACTACAGCTTTTTTGACTTCTGAGAGATTTTGGCATAAACAGGTTGTTATAAAAGCTTCTTGCTTTGGAGACTATGAAGTGTTATATGTGAGCTATCCAGGTACATACAAATTCTCCATTTCTTGTTTAATCCTTATGTCTCTGTTACTATTTTGTTGAGAAATTTTATGGTGTCCTTTATATATAGGCTTACCGCCATCTCCTCCTTTACCACCAAGCATTACAATGATAGATGGTGGCCCATATTCCAATGATGGCAATAACGGAAGGGCAATAAAGCCCATTGGGGTTGACATACAGAAGAGGCAGCATAAAAGTGGACTTAGTGGCGGCATAATTGCCATTATTTCACTTTCAGCTTTTGTAGCTGTTCTTTTATGCTCTACTGCTGCATGGGTCTTGTTGTTCAAGTGCAGAAATCATGTATCTCAAGCAGCATCAACCCCACGGGTTTTGCCACCTTCTCTTTCCAAAACCCCAGGTAATACAACTGCTGATATCTAAGAACCACATGAACTAGTGCATTTTGTTCTGTCAGCCTGTTTGACACGAGCAAAGCTTTTGTCTTAGTGGTTGATCATTAAATATGACATTATTTACAAACTGAAAACCAGCTTTTTGGTTCTTATCTTATAGAAGTAGGAAAACAAGGGTGGAACCTTGGCAGAAAAAAAGAGAAGTTGAGTTGCACTGATTCAAATTAGTTAGATTATTTTTGCTGGTATAGTATTTTGATGTTAAAATAATTGAAGTCTGTTAGTTATGGGTGTTTCCATATCACTCAACTATAGTGACGTTTTGAATGTTTGATCAATCTTCTGCCATTTTGCTTAAGAAACAAAAATATGAATTTCACAGGCACTGCCGGGTCATTGACTGGAGGTGGGCCAGGTTCTGCTTCTTCATCATTTCGATCTAGCATTGCAGCTTATAAAGGTTCTGCTAAGACTTTCAGTATGAATGACATCGAGAGAGCCACTGATAACTTTCACACTTCAAGAATACTTGGAGAAGGTGGTTTTGGGCGTGTTTATAGTGGTACTCTTGAAGATGGGATAAAAGTGGCTGTCAAGGTTCTAAAGAGGGAGGATCATCATGGTGATCGTGAATTCCTGGCTGAAGTTGAGATGCTTAGCCGTCTTCATCATAGAAATTTGGTCAAGTTGATAGGTATATGCACAGAGGACAGCTTCCGCTGCTTGGTTTATGAGCTCATTCCGAATGGCAGTGTGGAGTCCCATTTACATGGTAGCTAAACCTGCTTCATTTGCTTACTTTGGCTTTAAGGTTCCTTGCTAATCGTTTAGGCCTTTCAACATAGTGGTTTTGTTCTTTTCTATTTGATCTGCTGGTAGGAGTTGACAGGGAGACCAGCCCAATTGATTGGGGTGCCCGCATGAAGATAGCTCTCGGTGCTGCTCGTGGTCTGGCATATCTGCATGAAGATTCAAGTCCGCGAGTCATACATAGGGACTTCAAGTCTAGCAATATCTTGTTGGAAGATGATTTTACACCAAAAGTATCTGATTTTGGATTGGCTCGAATAGCAACAGATGAGGAGAGCAGACACATATCAACACGTGTCATGGGAACTTTCGGGTAAAAAGCTTTTTTCTTTCTCCCTCTTTCCTTTTTTTTCTTTTAATTTTTGTTTACTACTTATATCTTTATCTTGGGTACTCTTGAGTTTAGCTTGTCACCCTGAGGCCACAACAGGAGGAAAAGTGTAATAAGTAGATTAGTGAATCTGAAACTAGAACTTTATCTGTCATCAAGTACAATGGTCTAATCTCTTCCTCATGTCTCAAGGCATTTATTTTAGGAGTGTGCAGTTTTGGAGAACTTTTAACTTGGAACTTCCCCTTCCCACCACACCCCCCCCCCCAAAAAAAAGAAAACCAAAAAAAAAAAGAGAAATAAAAGCAATGGTTCCTTAACTAACATTATTGATTAAGTATAGCAATTAATAGCTCAGTTCTATTTCCAGTAAATTATCACTGGAACTAGATAATGATATCCTCCTGTAACTTGACATCTAAGTTATCCAAATTACAAAGTGGCGAATATTGAAAACTTGATACCTTAAAATGTTGCTCCCAACATTGCATAGCATGCTAACCATCCCAGTGTAAGTTTCTTTCAGAGGAAAAAATTACAAGAAGAGTTGAGAGTATGCATATCATCAACCCTACAAAGCCCCCTTTTATTATCAGCTGCTATCCTCATAATCAACTCTTGATGTTCAAACCTTTTTTCTTTTTTTGGATGAGTTTTACTACTGTTCATCCCCTGATATGATTTTTTTTTTCTTTAATTTGAAATTTTCATCCAGTTATGTAGCTCCAGAGTATGCAATGACTGGGCATCTTCTAGTAAAAAGTGATGTTTACAGCTATGGTGTTGTTCTTCTTGAGCTTTTGACTGGAAGAAAACCAGTAGACATGTCACAACCTCCTGGTCAAGAGAACCTTGTTGCATGGGCACGTCCTCTCCTGACAAGCAAAGAAGGACTTGAAGTGATAATAGATCCGTCTCTGGGATCTGATGTGCCTTTTGATAGTGTGGCTAAAGTTGCAGCCATAGCTTCAATGTGTGTGCAACCAGAGGTATCAAACCGTCCCTTCATGGGTGAGGTTGTTCAGGCTTTAAAACTTGTATGTAATGAATGTGATGAAGCAAAAGAAGCATGTTCAAGAAGTTCTAGCAAGGATGATTTGTCTGTTGATTTGGATATGGGAGTTAGTACTGTTTCTGGACAACCACCAGATAATTTCCAAAGCCAACACTCAGGTACCCACTGTGACCATAGAGTAGATATCGAAAGGGGGTTATCTGCATCAGAATTGTTCAGTTCATCTGCAAGATTTGGAAGGAAGGAGTCCGGATCATTTAGAAGACACTCTTATTCAGGTCCTTTGAGAACTGGAAGAAGCAGACGATTGTGGCAGATATTTAGAAGGCTTTCTGGTGGTAGTGTCAGTGAACATGGAATTATGTACAAGTTATGACCAGTTCCCTATCGAACCATTGCATATTTTGAAGTCTTTGGGTGGATCTTGCTCTCCCTTGATTTGTTAGTCTGCTTTATAATTGCAATTTTGCAACCGACATTTGCCCCTCCGTCTGGGCCTTTTGAGGAGTGATTTGGGAATAAATGTAAGTTGTAAATAAGATGTTCCATGCTCTGCAGTAAAGAGGAGAAAACAGTGTGAATCTAGCTTGACGAGAAAGATGAAAGCTAGTCTGTTGCTTGGCTGGGAACACCATTTTCCACTACCCAATACCATATGCTGTGGCCGCATTAATATATCTGGGTCCAGAAATTTTGGGAGTTTTAAGTAGTCAATACACACATTTGTACTTTCGGGGGTAAAAATCTCTGGTTAGTTTTGTAAAACGTTATAAATCATGAATGCATTTCTAACTTTACAGGCAGCGAATTTTACAGCATGCTTATAGTTCTTGGTCTCATGACACAGATCAATATAACTTCATTGACACGGTAAGAAATCAAGAGGATCCATGAGAAGGTGCTGCCTGTTCATGAATGTCCTTCCCAAGTCTGTATTGTGGATGTTATAGTTGTGATGCTGTTGAAGTGTACTTATGCTTTTAGTCAAAGATAGTGTTTTGGAGGAGAGTTGCCTCGTCCTTTGTTATCTGGCTATTGTAATTTCTCGTTATTGTTTCTCTTAGGATTTGCTTGGCACATCCTATTAGGTCTAGTAGGATAAGTTAATATAGGATATTATCAATTTATCAATCGCTTAGTGTAAGTATTATATTATATAGATTTATCCATCAAATTTTTTTTATATATTAAAATAATAGATAATTGAATTAAATTTAGGTGGTGAAAATAGACTTGATTGAATTTTGATGTATAAGACCCTTTCAAAACGTTCTCATTCCAACCGTAACATCATCATGCTCTCTTTCTTTCAACACCATCTTGCCTTACCTGATTGTGGGTTCACTTCAATTATTGAGGTGACTGGAGATTTTGCAATTAGAGTTTGGGTTTTGAATTTCACCCCAAAGACTGTCGATCCGTGTTGGATTCTGCACAATTGGACTAAGTTTTTAGTTCTTCTAATTTGTCATCCTCGCCTCAACAAAAACAAAAAGGGTAAGAGGTAACGTGACGAACATTAGTTATAAGAATGTTTTTAAAGCAAGTCGAATACCACTGTCGTTTTCTTTTTGCTTTGTTGGGTTCCAAAAAAGAAAAAAAAAATTGGGATAACAGAGTTAAGACGAGAGAAGAATTTGGCAAGGCTTACTAGTTTTATTCAGATCATACTTAGATATTAATGCAAAGAAATTAACTTCCTCTTTCCTATTTTATTGTCCATTTTATTGATTGTTGCAACTAATTAAAAAAAATAACAAATAAAGATAACAAATAACAATGATTGATAATGCTAACAATTTATTTAAAATTTAAAAAATAACAAATAATGCTAACTAATATTAAAAATTTGGAACCAAAATACCGATTCTTCAACACTCTTTTTTAGCATTTTTGTGACAAACACCAATTTTTTGTTTGAGAGTTTCAAACTTTTTCCTTAGGTAATACTTTTACAAGAAAATTTGCAAGTTGATATGTAGATATACAGTAAACTAGGATCATTCCATTGGATTATTAAACTTCTTGAATATAATGAAACTTGATTTTAATCTATTTTGCCATGTAATGAAAAACACGGTTATTTGAAATTGGCAGTTTTTGCATTTGATGTCTTACAACAAGTTGTGAAGTTTTATTCTTGTCAATCATTTCAATCTCCTCATTCTATTTAGCCTCTTTTATTTCACAAAAAAAAAAAAATCTTGTATTGATCTCAATATTGTAGGCTATAGGTGATTATTTTTCTTTTTAATGTTCCAAATTTCTCCGAGAAATTTTTCATATAGTGCCAAAACATACTGTTTCAGTTTTACCCAACTTTAGAGCTCAAGGCCAAAGGGAGGAAGCTTTTTAGGTACTATAAGTTATAATACATAACAATTTTAAGAAAAAAACTATCACTCATAAAAATACATATATAATAAGTGAAATTTTAATTAGCAATTAACGTGGTATAAATGTGTAGAATAAAAAAATGATATATACCTAATACTTTTTAAAAATTTTGTTATATTGCACAATAACACGCATTGCAACAATAGTTCAAGCAACGTCATAACTTGTAACATTTTAAAAAAAAATTTCTTTTTCTCTTATGGTTTTCCATGAGTATCCATACACAACATGAGTATGGGACTAATCTTGCTTGGAGTATTGAGCTTGTCCTGTCCCTTTTTATAACTGTATTTTTACAGGTTCAAACCTTGACATTGTGAAAGCTCCTCAATTGCTAAGCTTAAAACTTGCATACAGCAAGGGATGTGGTTTTTAACATGGTTCTCAAAACCAAATCGGATCGACCGGAAATCGGTTCCTGGTCTGATTCGGTTGAGGTTGAAAATCGGCCAAGCAAAAAATCGGTCAAGAACCAGTCAAGCCGGTTAAGAACCAGTCAAACCGGTCAAGAACCGGTGAAAACCGGACCAAAAAAATTGGTTTGAACCATCTGAAGTAATTTTTTTTAAAATTTTTTCTTATATAATAGAATAATTTATCTTACATAAATTTAACAAATTAAAAATAGAAGGTAATAAAAAAAATGAGGAACTTGAAATATGAAATTTTTTTTAAAAAAGAAAGAGAATATAAGAAAAATAAAATGTGCATAATTAATTATTTTTTATCCATACTTTCTATTATGTTCAATTTCCTAATAACATTTCTCTCAAACATCAAGGTACTTAGCTAAAATTATCATTTATTATTTTATTTTTTAATAATAAGTAAAATCTTAATATGATTTAAGAATTCTAAAAACTTAATATTAAATATTCTTAACTTTTAATCATAGATAATTTTTATTTTAAATTAAACATTAATTTTTATAATATCTTAAGAAATATTGAATTAGTTATCAAATATTTAAATTTTACTAATATTTATTTTTTATATTAACATTTTAATACATAAAATTTTTTAAAATAATATATTTAATTATTACCGGTTCGACCAGGGTTCGACCAATGAACCATGAACCAGTACCTTTACCGGTTCAATGATCAGTCCGATTTTAAAAATATTAGTTTTTAAGGAAGATACAATTTCATATATTTCATATCATTGACTATCTTTTTCAAAACTCTATACCAAGAGAAATAAATTAAAAGGTTTGAGAGACATCACAAATACAAAGGGCAAGTTGAAAAACATTAATCAACAAAAATGAAAAAAAAAATTTGCAAAATTAAAAAGAGAATGTAAAATGAAATGGAAGAGAAAGGAAAGAAATTGTTAATGCAAAAATACTGACATATGTAAAATGTCAATGAAGCTCATGACCTATCAAGGTCGTATTATTTTTAAAATAATAATAATAATAATAAAATAAATAAGATTGAGAGATAATAGTAGACTTATAATCCAAGCTAATTTTCATATTACTTTAAAAATATGAAAGTAGATTGAAAATATTTTTTATTTTTCAATTTCCTAAACTTACACATCTCTAAAAAGTATAACATTTTCTCTTGCTAGTTTTTGTCTTTTTGAATGCTATTATTCTTAGACACTTGAAATTATTAATGTAACTTGTACATACAAAATAAGTAATAACCAATAATATTTTATCTTTTTAAGGTATAATATATATTTTAAATGGGAGCCATATACAAATTTAATATTTTTAAGAGGATTGAATTAAAAACTCACCATAAATATAAAAATTTCCAAACATTTACGGGGCCAAGACTCCATGGCACCCCTCCTTCCACCATTAGCCATAGGTGCACCTTACATGAGAGTAGATCCTCTAAAGTTCTATTCTCTAAATTTGCCTTAAGTCCCTCACAAACTCTTTTCTTTTGTTTCAACATATTTTTCTTTTTTTCTGAAAGGACAGGAATTTTTATTTGTGAGGCAATTCACATCACTTTAGAAGATCTATCCTCGCCTTACGATGCCTATGTTTTAGATAGGATACCAAAACAGCGACTACCTAACCCAATTGAAATGGGAAATAAGGCATTCAAAAAAGTGGGACCTAATTTTTTTTAATCAAAGAACTTAGGTACAGCTATGAGAACTTTTAATAATAATATTATAACAAATATATAATTTTATAATTTAATATCATATGATTTGATTTTAATTTTTTTATACATATTATAATTTTATTAAAGAATCTAATAATAAATATATATATATATATAATTGTATTAAATTTATTTTTTCCTTTTCAAGAATCCCTCAAATTTTGTTTTGGTTTCTTAAGTTTATTTTAAATTTAGTTTTGATCCCTAAACCTTTCTGTTTTTCAAATAAATAAGTTTTTAAATATTTTCAATTAAGTCCCAAATATTAAGAGTCTTCGGGCCCCAAAAAAAAAACTATTAAGAGTCTTTTCAGAGTAAGTGGCAATATAAATAAATACAACCTACACCAGAAAACGAGCAGTATATAATGGTTCAGCTGTTATTTATAGGATCAAAATAAATTGGGGCATTCCGAGAATCGAACTCGGGACCTCTCGCACCCAAAGCGAGAATCATACCACTAGACCAAATGCCCAGTTCAGCGATACCGGATGCCCAGTCTAATAATCAGTTATGACGCTTTTTTTAATAAAACTAATATAATAGACAAATATCTGTACTGAGAACCTATCTTTAAATTAAAAAAAAAAAATTAGTGTCTATCATCAAAATTTTTAATATAATATTGACAATAATGTAGTACTAAATAATAATAAAAAAAAGTCTACATATTATATAGTTAGTGAAAAGACGTAATAGCAAATATTTAAATAAATTTAGTTGAGTCTTGTGTTTATTTCTTTAGCTGTCTTTATAAGAAACAACTTTTAAATATAATTTTTATATTTTTATTATCATATTCTCTAATAAAAATATAGTAAATGTATCATTTTTACAACTTAATACATATAATTAGATTTTTTTTTATTTTTACACATTTTAATTTTATTGAAGAATCTAATAGTATAGATATAAAAAATTGCCTTAAATTTAGCCCATCCTTACATAAAGCTCATTGTCGGGATATCTTACTTTTTATTATAAATCAGAATATTATTTTACCAGTGCAAGTAAGAGAGAGAATAAAAAATATTTTTCTATAATGCCCTCTCTTCTATGTAGATCAATTCGAATCCTCTTAATTAAGATTTTTTTTTTCCAATTGTTCTACTGAACAAAATGAACCATCCAAGTTTATAATTTAAAATTTTTCTAATCTTAATTATTATTATTTTTGAAATTCATAATTAAAAATATATTTTTATTTTAAGTTCTACTCCTTTAAAGAAATTATCAAAATAAATAAAAAATAAAATCTGAACTATCTAAATCAATTTGACTGATCTAAATCTCCGCCAATTTGCCAAAACAAACCTAGCAAGTAACCAATTTCAGCACCATTAAAAAATAATAATAATAACCGCATCTAGGATAGTTATAGTCCATTAACAAGCTATTTGCTGCAGAGGTAACAAATCAACAAATTCGAAAGCACGCATTCCGTATTTGCTTTGAATGGATTTTGAATTTGGAATGATTGATTCCGAATTCAAAGTTGCATTGCTGACAGCTATGGAGCAATGTTTAAATATTTTACGTGGCAAGTTTTGATTGGATGATTTGGATTATAGAAAGCTATAATTAGTTTAAACAAAATTAGGGATAATATGTAAGTAAAAAAAAAATTTACTCTGCTTATATATTGCTATGCATACTGGGAGTTCACTCTTCACAATTTCTAAATCTCAACTCATTTATCTTCTCTCATTTTTTGTAGTAAAAATTGTGTATCTAGATATATTTATTATGGCAATATTAGATATGTTAAATTTTTTATTATATATGATATTTTAATATTTATTATAATTATGATATGTAGATTTTAAAATATTTAGACAAAAATAATGTTGGTAAAATTATTTAATATCATATGTTACAAAATTTTATTTGTTATATGGTTGATGTAGATTTTAATTTATTTGAGAAATACATTTGGAAAATAGCATTTTATTAATGAAATAATTTAGTTAATGTTGATTTTGGTGTATTAGTGTAGATATACATTTTGAGGTAGAAATAAATGAAAGAACAAAAAAAAAAAAAGAACCAAAATTTGTGGTTGAAATGGAAAAAAAAAACAAAATATTGGTACTTAAACTATATAATGAAAATGGAGGTAAAAATACTTTCTGGTTAAGTTCTGTGAAGGATGTGGAAGGGAAGAAAATAATAAAGGTAAATTTGATAAGTAAAAGAAAAAAAAAAGTTGATTGGTAAAGAAAAAAATTAGAATATGCCAAAAAAATTAATGAAAGTAAAGAAATTGCGTAGGTCATGATAGAAAAGGAAGTAATTGTCATTTATAAAATGAAGAGAAAATCTGTAATATATATATGGTTGTGATTAAGAAACAAATTATTAAAAGGTAGAAATGTAAAAAAGAAAAACATGTAGTAGATAATAATTAAAATATCTTTTAGAAATATGTTAGAAAAAAGAAAAAAAAAATATTGCAGATATAAATTAAAATAAGGTAAATGAGAGAAAAAGTTAAGAAATTGAAAGTAATTAGAAGTAGAATTTATGAATGTGGGAAAAAAAATAAAGTAATGTTTAAAAATTATTGGACATAACAAGAGGTAATTAGTTAAAGCTAATTATAATTTTAAAAATAATAAAAATATGTGAAATAATTAAGGAAGGAAAATGGCTAAAATAAGGAAGGATGGAAAAAAGGAAGTGAAAAATAAATAATGACAAAAATATAATTATTGAAGTAATTAAAGTAATAAGTAAAGAGAAAAAGAATAAGCAAGAAAAATATAATGGAAATTAATAATATGAGAAAATAATGGAAAATTTTTGAATTTGGAAAATGGGTAAAAATGCAAAATGATGAAGTTAATTTAATTTTTGTATTTTTATGTATAATTAAAAAAAAATTATATAACAACAGTGAAGTAAGTGAAATAAAGAAATGAATAAAAGTAAAAAAATATATATGTTTATAGTCATGGATCATGTTATACAGGTTATATGAATATCACTATGTTGATGAGAAATTAGCTAAGGTAGCTGCTATATATGAGGAAGTAAGTAGGTGGATTGTTTAAATTTTCAAAGAACAGTGGACCTATGCATATGATGTGGAGGACTGGCGATATGACCACATGACAACAAATCTAACTAAGTGCATGAATGACGTATTGAAAGAGGTCAGATCAAGAATAGCAAAAGCAACATATTATCGGGTCAATCAATATTTCACAATATTTTAAAAAGTGGACCTGTCATTACACATTAGTTCACAGTTCAGCAATTCAACCGGTGGTAATTTTATATATAAAAAAAATTTATATAATAAATAATATCATATAATATTCAAGAGATATAACACTAAAATCCAAACAAACCAGAGGTTGAGTGCTGCTATTGGATATGTGGTACAATATTTTATAATTTATTAACTTTCACATCATTGTTTTAAAAAAAAAATTTATATTAATATTTAACTTATTATTTTTATTTTGTTAAGCTGACTTAGTAGAGGAGCTTTATAAGATGCACTTACAAGATCCTTTACCTGTGGATTTTCATGAGATTGTCGGCCAAAACTCTAGCAATATACGACGTGCTCTCGGTGAGTAGTGATTTTTACTTTTTTCTCAGCCGACTGATCAGGCACGGGATCTTCCTAGACCTTAGATTCCGACAGGTTGTCCAAGAAAGAGATGTCAAGGTTACTTGTTAATCCAGCAGTCCACTACTAAAGGATATAGCCAGCAACAACAGGGGCTAGTGCAGCAAGACATTCTCGGTATATCTTTGTATATTCCGACCCTAGTTCAACAACATATTAGCATGCCTGGTCTTGTTTATTCAATACACCTAGTCAATTCGATGATATTGGTAGAGCAGACCTTTCTTCATGCATGCAGCCATTTTCTTCTTCTTTTAACACCCCTCAGCAGATGTCTCTCTCCTTTGAATCATTCAGGCAACTTTTATTTGATACATCTATATTTAATGCTATGTACACTGGTTGCTCTTTTGAGCCTAAAGGATCGTCGCAAGAACCGATTCTTCCAACTCAATACCTATTCATAAATTTAAACACGAATCTCACAGTATAAGATCACTAAGAACCAGAATAATAAGGGTAACAACGACAACGACGTGAAAGAAGAAAATATTGTTGTGACACGGGAAGTCATTTATTATAAATATGTTTACAATATTTACAATAATATAATTTTTTCTCAAATTTTACATAATTTGTTTATTTATTTATTGTTGTTCTCATTTTAATTTTCTTTAAAGTTATTGTTGTTGTTTATTTGCTTTGCTACTATATTAAAAATTATTAACTAAATTTCAAAGTTGAAAAGAAAATTGAGAAAATGTTAAGTTAATTTAATTAAACAAATATTTAATCAAACTAATATTTAATATAAAAAATTTTAATAAGACAAATATCTACTAAAAAATAATAAATGAATATTATGCTATTCTATTAACTTTAAATAAATTATACAAACTTATTAATTATATTAATAAAATTTTTGTTTTATTTTTTAATCTATTAAATTTGTATTCCTTGGTATTTGTTTTATTATTATTATTATTATTATTATTATTATTATTATTATTATCTATTTCATTTTTTTCTTATATTAACATTTTTTTCTAACATTAGGAAATATTAGATAAATTTTGAAAAATTTCTAAATAAATTTAATTAAAATATTATTAAGTTAATTTAATGAAACAAATATTTCATAAAATTTTTAATAATAAAAAATATTACATTATTTTAATAAAGTTATCAAAGATATAAAATAAATGTTGAATTTGGCTGCAAGTGTTACGGGTTAACAAGTTTTTATTACTTTTTAACCAACCTTTTTTCATGTGTCTCCTTTTCATATTTTTAATATTTTAATGTTATGTTTTGATAAAAAAAATTCATTTCATGTTCAATTTTTTATAGTTATTATTGCATTTACTATTATTTTAATAACTCAATTTTTGTAAACATATAAATTTTCTCTTCATTTTTTTTGTTATCCAAGTACAATTTATCTTATTATATTACAAAATATAACAAAAGAATTATTATTACAAGTTAAATTTAAATTGCATCTAAATTGGTAATTTTAAAAAAAATTACTTGATGAAATTTGGATGTTTTGAATTTCATTGAAGATAATATATATATATATATATAATTTCAAAAATAAAAAAAAATAAAAACCAGATTAACATCAGAATTCCAAAAATAAAAAAAAATAAAAACCAGATTGAATTCGGATGCATCTCCCTAATTCGGCCACCATCCCTCCGAATTCAAAGTATTTATTTCTTCTTGGTAAATATTTTTCTCTTTGTTTCTTTTCCGTAATTCTAAAATTTTAATATTACTCTTTGGTATTTTCGCACCTAACGTTATGTCTTGTACATTGACAATGTGATTTTGCTAGGAATAGGAAATAGTTAGCTACAGGAAGGAACAAAAATGCTTATATAGTAGCCCACAAGACATGAATAACTCTTGCTGATAAAGGAAACTGTGCATGATGCTCAAGGATAATTCAAACTATATCAAAAAATCAACTTAAGCAACAAACTTTTCTGGTATAAGCAGTTTATACCTATTTCATTAAGAGATAATCAGGGACGCTTATAGACACAGACATGTTATCCGTGAAAGAAGCATTTATCATTCCGGCTCCAATAATGTGAATGGAAGCTGGTAAGATTAAAAGGAAACGAGGTACATAGTAATGAGCTCAGATGTACTCAAGAAGCAAAATGGTTATTAAGAAATAAACTCCCGTGATGGTTTTGCTACTCAGAGTTTCAATAATACCGTCTGATCCAGCAACCAATTTAGCAAATTTCGTTTCACAAGCCTTACAAATAGGATTGTATAAACAAACTGCATAAAGTAAAAGAATAGCTGTCTTGAATTTATGCATAGTAACTCTTATTCAGTATGAACTTCCAAGTACACTAAATTCCTCAAAATCTTCCTCAGATGAAGCAAAATCCTCACTACGCACATAACCGGCATCTTTCATTAGCTCATTCAATCCATTCATCAAGGGGTAAATCTCAAAAGCATGAGGGTTGGAAGTATCCCCCACCAAAAAGGGGGCAAACTCATTGCCAACATCAACCCAAGTACAACCAGGAGCCTTTCTCACACCCAAATCCCTCATACAAGTCCTCACGTATGCTAGTTTGCTCCAACAGCCAGCAGCAGCATACATGTTGGCAATCAACACATAGTAACCTGAATGATCAGGCTTCATTTCCAGCAATTTCCCTGCAACCCATTCCCCCATCTCTGTATTTCCATGATTTTTACAGGCTCCTAAAAGAGTTGCCCACATGGCAGGAGTTGGCTTGTATGGCATCCCAGTGATAACCACCTTTGCTTTGTTTAGAAGACCGGCTCTCCCAAATAGATCAACCATGCAAGCATAGTGCTCCAGGCAAGGACTTATCCCAAAGACATCTGACATCTTTTTGAACAGCAATTGACCCTGGGCTAGGAGGCCTGAATGACTACAAGCCGTTAGAACTGCAATCATTGTTATGTTATCGGGTTTAATCCCAAACCTGCACATCTCTTCAAATAGTTTTAGGGCAGTCTCTCCATCTCCCTTCATACCATATCCGGCAATCATGGAAGTATATGTGACTTCATCTCTTGCATTCAATGAATCAAACAGCCTTCTAGCTTCTAAGACTTTGCCAGACCTCGCATACATGTCCACAAGAGCATTCCACAATAACAAAAGGTCCTTAAAATCCTCACGCTTCAAGATGTAGCAATGAAACTCTTTCCCATGCTGTAGATTTGCTATGCGAGCACAAAGAGGAAGAATGCTTGCAATTGTCACATAATTAGGTTCAACCCCCTTGCGGAACATATCTCTAAAAAGGAAGGACACTTCCTCATATCGATCCACATGTGCATATCCAGAAAGCATAGCATTCCACGTAATCAAACCTTTTTCTTCTATTTTATGAAACAATATATATGCATGCCTAAGGTCTCTACACCTGGAATACATAGTAATTAATGCATTTTTTATGTTATCAAACACATCAGAGCAAGTTCGGACTGCATGTCCATGAATCTCCTTTCCCAATTTCAGAGCTCCAATGTGGGAACATGCATTTAATCCAATGACCATTGCTACAGAGTCCAAATGACGAATAGATGTTCTCATCTGAGAAAGCAACAGAAGCGACCTCCTGAAATTGGTTGTTCGCAAGCACCCCCCAGCAATGGTGTTCCATGTGATTATACCCACTTCAATACCCGCCTTGCACATGCTTTCAAATAGCTGAAATGCTTCCTCCCACATACCCCTAAAGGCATAAATACCTATCATAGTGTTCCAAGTAACAGAATCTCTAGCAGGCATACTGTTAAACAAGTGACGGGCAACCTCCACTTCCCCAAACCTACCATACATGGAGACCAATGCATTGAGCACAATCAAACTCCACTCCAGAGAGCTAGCTTCAATAGACTTGTGAACCTCCATGCCAGTAACACAATCCGACAGTTCACCACAAGCCTTGAGAACAGATGGATAAGTGAAATTATCCGGTTTAACCTGCTTATTCATCATTTTCTTATAGGCAGAAATAGCCTCCAAAAAAAGCCCATTTCTAACATAGGACGAGATAAGCAAATTCCAAGGTAAAGGGTCCAAACAACTAGTGGTTTCAGTGACAATGTGAGCATCAACAAAGAGATTGACATTCGCATAAAAAGTAATAAGCCTAGGAACCAAGATGGGGTGTTGATCAAAACCGAGTGAAATAATCTGGGCATGAAGCTGCTTACCCTGTGGCAATGATTTGAGGTTGATGCAAGATAAAAGAAGAGAGCTAACGGGATGCAAAATAAGGTCGAAAGAACCAGAAGAAGATGCATGGCTCTGGATTTGAGAAAATACTTTGAATGCATTTGATAACTGACTCTGTCTAACAAACCTTGTGAGAGACGCATGAAGAGAACCAATCATAGATGCATCACTAGGCACAGTTGGTTCATCAAATCGGTAAGCGGCTTGTTTCCACGATTTTGGTATGAACTTTTGAACTTGAGACAAGAATTGACTTCTCGATACTGAAAACAATGTTGAAGACGGCATAAACTATAGATATACGTGTTATGATCATGATAAACGAGAACCGACCACATGGCTTCATTAAGAGTTGATTGATGTGGTTTGGCAACTGACTCTCCAATCTTGATTCCAACATAAAGGATCAGAACATTCCAGAGTAAGAGATGAGGGGAAGAAATCGAGTTGGGAAGTGATTGTTGTTAGAATAAGGTTAAGTTTAGGGCTGAAAATTCAAACCTTTCAACGAGAAAGGGAGAAGAGATGGCTTCGCGAGAGAGAGAAGCTTGCGGCCACCACACCACAGTGAGACCTGCGTGCGTCCTTGGATGGGGGAAGAGGGAGGGAGGTACTGTTGCGGCGGAGGGCGGCCGAGATTGAGAGGAAGAAAGGGGAAGCTTCGTTCATGTACCCTGCTCCCCCGCTCCAGCTAAAATGGGAATTAGGATTTAGCGATTTCCATTTGTTTTTTTTTTAAATTTTGGGACAAGTAATTAATCGGAGAAGCTGTTCTTTTAGTTGTTGATTTGGCTCAAGGGCTGGATCCAGTCCTGGACCAGAAGGTATTAAAAGGAAAAAATAATAATAATAATTTATATATATTTTTATGCTTCAGCCTTTAAATTTATTTATTTTATGAGAATTACTTCTTTTGCAATTTGTTAAAGAACTATATGTATATTTTAAATTAGTCATTCAAAGTAAAATATATATTTGCTATGGGTTTTTTATAGATATAATATTTTTATAAGCTTAAAATAGATTAATCTATGTTATTAAGGCCTATATTACAAATGTAGTTTTATTCATTTTAAGAAGCCTAATAATAAATGGTTCAAATATTTAAATATAAAAAAATAAATAAATCTCAATCAGTCACAAATAGGGGGTGTACATGAGTAGGGCCGGGTTAGGGCGATGTTTGGCCCAAAGCCTGGCTCGATTAGAGTCTTGGGTCTATTTTTATGCCCCTGACCCGACCCTATTCAGAGAAACCCGATTTTAGGGTGGGTTAAGGCGGGCCAAGGCGACCCTAATAAGTAGGACTATACATGAGTAGGGCCAGACCGAACATCTAATATGTCCGATGCCTGACCCAATTAGGATATCGGGCTTGTTTTTATACCCGTGGCCTTACCCGACCCTAATAAATCTGATTTATGTTGGGATAGGGCGGGTTAGGGCCGCCAAACTAATTTGTTTTTATGAATTGATACTTGTAATATAAAAATATTTTTTTATAAACTTATAGGCATATATTTCAAAACAATGGACTTTTAGAACTCTTATATTTGTATCAATAATAAAAAAAATAGTATAGTATTATCAAGTAAAATATAAGATATTCTAACATAATTAGTCTTAGGTAAATATATATATTTTCACTATTCAACAAAAGAAATGTTAGTAAGCATTCACATCAATGATAAAAATAATTAAAAAATAAAGAATATTTGCATAGGTAATAAAAATTACAGTATGTAGAGATAATTAAATGAAATAAAAATTTAAAAAAATATATAAGATAACAAGATATTAATAACTAAAAAAAAGTAATTATTAGGGTTAATTGAGCAGAACATACCTTCGCTCGTGGCTTGACCCGACCCGAAATAATTTTATTTAAAGTTATGTCCATTTATATTTTCAACCCGACCCAACCCGACTCGATTAGACCAGGTTAAGGCGGACTCCTGAGGCAAATCAGACCGATGAACACCCCTAGTCACAAATACGGAAGTAAAACAATACATTCAAACTATGATACAGTTCCTAAATTCATCACTTACCCTTTCTTACTATTCTCTGGTAGCTATAAATTACTTTTTTTCCCCTTCCCCAAAGTTCATGGAGAAAAAAATTTGTCATTATATTCATTATTCTTAATAATATAATACACCATTGTTGGGCTAAATCTCCTCATTTTTTTCTAGCCATAACCTGAGTATCAACTACGTTATTTGATCCAAACAAAGAACTAACATTAACAAATTATGAATTTTAAGAAATTAGTTCCTACAAATAAATAAATTTTAAGAATTGAAACAAAAGAGGATATAACTTTTAGATTATATCTTAGGCATAAAGCAATAATTGATTTACTGATTTCATAATCTTTCAAAACTATTAAGTGTTTGGTAGCACGTTGACAAATCATGTTTTAATAGAAGCTCCGATTTCTTGCTTTCTATAAAACATGATTTGAAAAGAGACAACGTTTCTTCAAACGCAGCATAACATTGTCACTCACCAGCTTTTGAAGCTGTGTTTGGAAAAACGTTATCCTTCCCCAAATCATGTTTCATACAAAGCAAGATTTTGAAGCTTCTTCTTTAATGTAGTTTCCCAACGTGTTGTCAAACTGGCACCGATGAGATAAAGGAAACTCAAATGTAGTTTCAATTAATTTCATAAAAAAATAGGGAATTTAATTTGATTATCATTGAGTTTCTCATAGTCAGACCCGTCTTTATTATCACAAAAACACAGTGTAACATTGTCACCCACCAGCTTTTGATGAGATAAAGGAAACTCAGATGTAGTTTCAATTAATTTCATAAAAAAATAAAGAATTTAGTTTGATTATCATTGAGTTTCTCATAGTCAGACAAAAAAAAGATGGGACCCGTCTTTATTATCACCGACATCCTTAAAATTATAGCAGCTTAAGCACTATATGGTTCACACTTGATGATGGAATCAGCGAAGCATTCCCGTGCAATTTCATGTTTGGTTGCTGCCATGTGATGCACTGGATGACCAGTTATGCATTTAGATGCTGCAAAGTGAAGGGCAAGAGGAGGACAGATGTTTGGAGCCACAAAGATAGAATCCCCATTTTGCCCGTGTCTTGGATGATGAAGATAGAAAAATCACTAGCAACGAAAAAATCTGGAAATAAAAGAGAGAAGGGAGAAAAAGGAATTATACCAATTGCTTCGATGTTGCGGGTTATCTCGAGGGTAAGATCTCCAAAGTTGTTTTTCTCTTTTAGGTACTGACTTGGTAAATTGCGAGTTTGAGAGAAAGAAGACTTCTCCAACAACTTGGCCTGCTTTTGGCCAGAAAAATTCTAGTAGCCTGACAAGGTTGGCATTGTCAAGGTGGAAGATGATGACGAAGAGAGAAGGAATGACACCACTGCAAAACACCATGGAACCTCTGCATTTGGTTTCTTCAACAAAATGAGAGACAATTTTTTTAAAAAAAATATTTTTCTAACAGCTAATTTTTTTGGACAGGGGCAATATAGTCATTTTTCCCTTAATACTTTCAATCCTTTACTTATTTATATTCAACTAGATAACATTCATTTTCCTTTCAATATCACACTAAATACAATTAAAGTAATTGCATTCAGTTACACATTTTCATTCCTTTTCCTGGACAATTCAACAAACCAAATAGTGCAATACATTTTGCATTGAAGGATTTGACACATTAATTTCTTTAATAGAATATTGCTAAAAAATTCCTCATATTAGAATTATATCTCGTGTGAGGCTTAGATAACATCAATGATGTGTTGACCTACTTACTCTATGGTGAGAAGTCTACACAAGACTACTCAGTTTCTGAATATACAAGGATGGATTACCATCATTCTGTTTCTCTCTTTCTATCCCTCTCTTCCATTGAAATCTAGTATTTGATATGCCTTGGATACATATGAAGGTGTATTGGTGTTGGATACACCTCTGAACACCAATACTAAAACTTTTTTTTTTTCGGTTAATTTTGATTTTGAATGAAATTCAAACTTGAATATTTTAGTTTTGGAGGCAACTCCACTACTGATTAATTGGTAATTTCACTTATCAAATCTGTAAGCAATTGATCGAAGTTTAATTTCGATGCAGATTCAAAATAGTGCAGAACACCTGCATAATATTATCCATAAAATTCTTAATTAGATACACATGCCTCCACAACGAAAGAAAGAAAAGCTCGTTAATTATACCATGACATGTGAGAATAATGCAAATAATTCCTATCTTCTCTGCTTTTCACTCAAACAAAACACTCAATAGTTTTGAGATCCAACGGTACATTCTGGTGCCTGTCACGTATAGCAATTAAGTCTCGGGCATCAGCTAGAAGGTAAGCTTTCAAGAATGCAACTATAGCCCCACCAACGAATCTTCTCATGGGTTTCCTCGACTCTCCATTCTTGCACAGACAATACGTAGATTTGCCCCTAAATCCCTTTGTATCATCGTCGAGCATGTCAAGATGACCATAATCCCCAGCAACAAAATACCAAGAAGGTTTGGGACATTCGTTGAAGAAGTCCTCATGGTTCACACCCTTGGGTGCACAAGGAGGGAACAAAGGGTTTTTTTTGAGTTCACCAAATTCCGAACCAATAACCATTGCAGCCATATCAAAATCAAAAGAATGAGGTATATAAGTGAGCAATGGTGGTGGGGTTTGCTTTCCTCTGTCCATTCCATCAACTGGGTCGATGCCTATTATGGCTGAGAACTTGAGATTTGTGGTGGAATTTAGTTTCCTAAGAGCAACAGCAAAAGCTGTTTTACCTCCACGACTATGGCCTCCAAGTGCTAACTTGCTGTAATTTGGTTTTACATTCGGTGGTAGAAATTCTGAGAGCCCT
Source organism: Erythrophleum ivorense (assembly GCA_026724425.1). Lineage (NCBI taxonomy): Eukaryota > Viridiplantae > Streptophyta > Magnoliopsida > Fabales > Fabaceae > Erythrophleum > Erythrophleum ivorense. Next base: position 46,456,170 of record JAIUCV010000005.1, read on the forward strand.
TCACGTAGCCAATTTGTTATTGCAGCTGTAGAGTGAATCTCATCGCTTGTATCGGGTCCAGCCACCAAATATAACTGTCATCACAAAACAAGATATAATTATGTATTGTATTAAACATTAGTGTAGTTCTTTATATTTTTGTTAGCAGATTTGTTAATTCAAATATAATAAGTGTATAATTTTTTAATAATAACATAACAAATATATAATTTAGTTAAAAAATCACATAATTTTTTTTTGTAAAAACCATAGATTTGTTATGTTATTAAGAAAAATGCATTTGTTATATTTTAATTGAAAAACTTAATAACAAATATATATGTGACTGCATATAAGTTTTATCTTATATATTTTGTTATGAAGGGGTTATAACTCTTAGAAATGGAAGAGTACTCTACTTGTGCAAGGAGTAATAAGAACTTGATTAATTAGGTATGTTAATGGATTTTACCATCTTAAATACCATATGTACCGAAACATACCATCATTTTCGGTTCTGTTGTAATGTAAGTTGTCAAGTATGGAAATAAAATGAAAGTAATGCAAGTATTCTGCATTCTATTAATATATTGTTAGTTACTGTCTACCATGTCTCTAATAAACGACACGAACCATATTAGCAGACACAGCCAAATCAACTGACAAACAGAATTTAAAGGTCATAAAAAGCTGCCTCAGTTGCAAAAGGCCTTGTGAATCAATGGTTGAAGTCTCCAAACAGATAAGATAGTTTATCTGTAACATAGAAATTTTGAAGGAAACCAATCCAAAAGGCCTTTTGCATCAACGATTGAAGATAATAATGATACTTCTTTTATGTTTGAATGGACGAAAATAGAGAAGGGAATAGAAGTAAAATTTTTATTATAACATTTATTTTATTTGGATTTAAATAATGTCAAAAGAAAAAATTTACCTTCGCCTCCCTTCTTTCTCCTCCATCCAAACATACCAAAGGTATCAAAATTAATCACACATTAAAACCTTATAAGAAAGGAGTAAAAGAGAGTAAAGGCCTTGTTAGCAGCAACTTTTTGCAACGTAGTTTCTGATACTCGATGGGTTCAATTTGGTTTCTAACTCTCAGTGCAGTAACCACTTCCTCAACTGTAATCTGGGCTTCTATATATACGATTCGATTATTAAAATTTTTACAAAAGCATAAAACTAATTATTCGCTAGTCAACAAAAAGTGCTTTCTAGTGAAGTGAATTTCCCAAAAGCGCTTCTGGCAATATTAACATGTAATCTGTCAAACAAATATCAGATACGCTCTGATTTTGAAGTGCGAGTGCTTCATGGGGACTAACCTGAGGAGCGATGACAATGAAGCCATGAGAAGCGATGTGGTGGATAAGCTGGGAGTAAAAGGAGTTGTATAGAAGGTAGCCATGGAGGAACAAGAACAGCGGGAAAACTCCTGCTTCAAGGGGCGTTGCAATCAGAAGCGGTTTCGGAGGTGGAACTGGAAATACAGAAAGTAAATACTGATAAGCCTAATACAACAAAGGAGATGAATCTTAATCGAGCATTTCACGAACATAACGCTACTGGAACTAATAAACAATAAATAACTACATGTTCCAGCTAATTCAATCCTTTGTAGCTCGGTGGTGAATTTTCCAGTGTCGAAGACATTAACAAGAATGGAAGTGGACGAATAAGAGGAACACATGGACGGCACTCTCAGATTTTCTCCCTAACTTGTCCGAGTTATTTTTCTGCAGAATCAGATCACAAACTTGAGTGGCCCTTGCATCTTTGCGCAAGTCCTTTCATATTTTGGTCATCGATCCTTATCTCCGAGAAATGAGGTAGATATTTCTGCTTGACTTTAGAGCTGGACCATGGGTTCAGGTCCGACCAATTTTATTGGTTAATTTAGTCTGATCTAATCTAATTTTATTACTTAAATTTGGGAATTTATATAAAAATTTTAATTGTTTTCATGACTAAAATATGATTTTACAAGAATGTATATAAAATTTTTTTGAATTATTTTATAATTTATACTAAAAATTTAAAATTAATTAATTAATTAATTTGACAAACGTTGAGTACCCAAACCCAAGTATTAAGCTTTAAATTAAAAACCTAGTGCAAAATTAGATGGAATACCTTAGCTTAAAGTTTGTGTAGCCCTAGCCCAAGTGAACTTGGGCCTCTTTTGATTGGACCAAAAACTTGGTACATGTTAATTTGAAAGAAACAAATTAGGATATACTCTTGACCAAAAAGTAAATGCTAAACAACAAAGCAAAACCCTATGAAACAAATATAAAAGAAATAAACTAATAGTCATAAAGATGTAAATTCAATTATTTTTTAATTTAAGTTTTTATCAAAAACTGTTAAAGATAAAGTACAATTTAAAAATATAAAATTAATAATTAAAATTACTATTTAATTACAACTTGACTAGTCTTTTAAAATTCAAATTTTGAGTCATTGTATTTTCTCTAAATTAGTATGGTGTCTGTGTTATGTATGGGTGTGAATTTTTTTTCTTTTTTTTTTCAAATTTTATGTGACATAAATTTTAAAAATGAAACTTATGTTTCAATTAATATTAATATATTAAAAGACATCATTTAAAGAGTGATTGTTTTTAATAAAGTGCTAATGTTGCATTTAGGTTGTAAGTTGGGCTATAATTCCTTGTTTTTCTTATTAACTTAAATTAGTTAGGTAGGTATAAAATATTGAGCTAATTACATTAAACACTTCTCTTACTTACAAATTACACTACATTCTCTTAACATTTTAACACATGTTGCAAAAAGGTAGCTTCATCTATTTTCATTGCAACCAAAGTTTCATTCACCATCATCCTCCTCTCTCACTGTCGGTACCTCCAAACTTCACTAGCATCATCCTCCCTTTCCTTACTCCATCAAGTAAGTATCTTGTTTTTTTTTTTCAAATTTGAGAACGAGTAACGCAAAAAATTTAAGATAACAGAGCAATAATTGAGAAGAACTTTAACAAAGGCTTCACACCTAGGTTTTGATTTCATCACATAACACAACCATTTGGTTATGAGAATACATTATGGGTTTTTTTTTTTTTAATGGTTAAGGTCATCATCATCAAATTTCATGGTAGGTATGTTGGAATAAAATTCCAATAACTGGGGGCCACACATGTAAACATTAAAAATGTGTGGTTATTATTTAATTAAGCTTAATCAAAGTGATCTAATTGAAAATTAAAATTTATGGCTTAAGGATATATTTGTCAAAGGAATTAAATGTAGATGCCAAAAGTAATATTTCTAATTTGATAAAGGGCCAAATTAGAAATATTACATTATTGAATAGTCACTGAAAATATATGTTAGTTAGTCCCTATGTTACAAATAAGTTGAATGGGTTTTCTACATCTCCTTATAACGAATTTACAGACATTCACATATTGCTAATTCGGAAAGCTAAATCCACACATTCAATCAGACAAAGTCTCCAATCATGGATTCAGGTACGCTTCCATTGCAAAACCCTTTTCATTCTATTGAATTGATATAGAACAGTAGATGAAGTTTTCATTGAATTATGTCAATTGAAATATGATTTAGAGGAATTGAATTAATCAAAACCCTCAATTAGTATTAGAGCCACCCAAATTTCAATTCTTCAAGATACTTTTGTTGATTAGAAAGAATATATATATATATATAAAATAAATTTGTTGAATTTTACTATCATGAAATTGGGGATTTCGATTTTTCAGATTGAATTTGTGAAATTGGGTTATATGATCGATTGTTTTGTGGTTTTAGATAATGATTTCACGATTTTATTATTTTAATTTGTGCAAAATTTGAATCAATTTTAGATATTTAAAGAAATTCTCAATTTTCCCAACTATGAACCCTAGGAATTAGGAATTCTTTATTTCACATCTAATTCATCAAATTGGATTAAATTGATTAATTTTTTAAGATCTTAGATGGTTCCTGTGTGATTAATTTGTGTAGCAACACATCACTTTGTCATGGATTGTGAAGGCCATATTTGAATGTTTAAACAAAATTGAGATATTTGATTTTCAGAATTTTTGTGTTATTATCTTCAATTGTTTTTTGTGTATTGCTTCAATAAGTATCAGTTTGTATCCATTTTGATTACTTGGATTTAAATGTCTGAAATTAAATATACTTTTTTTTTATACATGCATTATGAACCATATCTTGTCAAATTGGTTGATGATTCATTTTAAGAGATGTGTGAGGATTACTTTTCTATGATGGATTGCAATAATGAAGATGAGGGGTTGAAGATGAACCTTTCATTCATTACCCGTTTGTGGATCTGAGCGAGTGAGGCTTTCATTCAAAGTCTTTTGACATCTAGTTTGGTTTGTCCTACTTAATTTTTTATTTTTTAATTAATGGTAATTTTTCTGAAATATTTTTAGGACTAAAAATATTTTTATGGATTTTTTTAATATTTCACAGTGCAAAATTATAATTTACTATTCAAATTTTGGCATGAAAATTATTGTGCATAAAGTATAAATAATTATGATTTATGATGTATACCCACTCTCTCTAGTTATCTAGTTTACTATGTTAAAGAAATTCAATGATGTTTAGTAATTTATGTGTTACATAAAATATGTCAAAAAATTATTTAATATGAGGTTCTTTTAGTTTTTTTTTTGAAGCAATTAAATTCAAAAAAACTGGTTCCAATTTTTTTTTTGATTCATTAAGGTTCTTCATCAATTATTTTAAATGAATTAATTGACACATGAATGTTATCAAAGTAACCTCTCTTGTGAAGATTAATCACAAAGAAAATAGATGTTTTGTTGTGTGTGAATAATATCATGCGGATATCTTAACCAGCCCAAAGGAAGGTAGATACTTGGCCGAATTATACATGCACATGTCATGATAAATAGGTGACAATTATAAAGTTTTTCATGCAAATAATAATTTTATCTAAAGATAGTTCTATTGTTTGGTAGGAATAATTGTCAATGTTTGATCATTATAACAAGAGTACCATTTACAATTAATATTATTATCTAAAGACTTAGTATTAATATGTACTGGGTTCTTGATTTAATTATTTGAATTTATTGCTTCTATTTGAATATTTGTTATGAGTGTGTTAATTGTATTGTATTCTTTTCTTTTAGCTACTATTTCTTCAATATCTGCCAATTTGAGTTCTATTCTTGTTCTAAATGGCACCAATTTCAAGGAATGGAAAGAAAATATACAAATTGTTTTGGGTTGCATGGATCTGGATCTTGCATTAAGGGCTAAGCGACTTGCTTCTCTTACAGATGCAAGTTCCTCTGATGAACAGAGGCACTTTGAGAAGTGGGATCGCTTTAATCGCATGAGTCTAATAATCATCAAGCGCAGCATTCTAGAAGCCTTTAGGGATGCAATGTCCGATGAGATTACCAATGCTAAGGATTTCCTTATTAAAATTGAGAAACACTTTGTAAAAAGTGATAAGGCATAAACAAGTATGCTTTTACAACGCTTGATTTTCATGAAGTATAAAGGAAAAGGAAACATTAGGGAATACATCATGGAGATGTCTCACATAGCTATTAAACTTAAAGAATTAAAGTTTGAGCTACCTGAGGACTTACTGGTGCATTTGGTATTGATCTTTCTTTTTATACAATACAGTCAATTTAAGGTCAATTATGACTGCCAGAAGGAAAAATGGACTCTTAATGTACTTATTTCTTATCTTGTGCAAGAGGAAGAAAGATTGAAGCAAGATAGTACTGAAAGTGTCAATTTGGCAACCACCTCTAAAGGAAAGGGGCAAACGAGAAAGAAATTTGAGGCTGCTAAGGGTCCAAATTAGAAGAAACATGTTCAAGAAAAAGACAAGTGTTTCTTTTGTAAGAAATCTAGACATTAGAAGAAGAACTGTACCAAGTATCACACTTGGCATGTGAAGAAAGGTATGCCACTTATTTTGGTTTGTTCTGAGGTTAATTTAGCTTCAATATCTAAAAACACTTTGTAGTTAGATTCTGGTACTATTATTCACATAAGTGTTTCTATGCAGGGCTGCTAAAAGCCAATTGATGCTAAAAGACACATTTATGTTAGAGATGACAAGTCATTAAACGTAGATGCAATTAGTCACTTTAGGTTATTATTAAGAACTAGCCATTATTTGGATTTAGTATATACTTTTGTTGTACCATCATTTAGATATAATTGATTTCTATTTCTTTATTAGACAAATTAGGTTATTCTTGTTCATTTGGAAACAATAAGGTTGTATTATCTATAAATTCAAATATTATTGGATTTGGTTATCTAATATTTTATAACAATTTATATTTACTTGATACGGTTGCATCTTATCTAAAAACCTTGCATGTGTCATCATGCGGTACTAAGCATAAAATTAATCAAGAAAATTCAGAGTCATTGTGGCATAAGCGATTCAGTCACATTTCTAAACCAAGAATAAAATGACTTTATGTTTGATGGCATTTTAAGTTATATAAACTTTACAGACTTTGATGTTTATATTGACTATATCAAAGAAAAACAAACCAAAGCTAAGAGAATAGGTGCCCATAGAAATTCAAACATTTTAGAATTGATATATATGGATATTTATGGACCATTTCCTAAGCCTTCATGGAATGGTCTACAATACTTTGTATCATTCATAGACCACTACTCAAGGTATGGATATCTATATTTGATTCATGAAAAGTCAAAGGCCTTGGACATGTTCAAAATCTATAAGGTTGAAGTTGAGAATCAACTTAACAAAAGCATCAAGAGCGTCAGATCTGATCGTGATGGGAAATACTACAATAGATATGACAGTTCAGGTAAACAACTTCCAAGACCATTTGCTAGATTTCTAGAGGAATCGAGAATAATCTCTCTATACACTATGTCGGGGTCACTTAGCATGAATGGTGTAGGTAAGAGATAAAACCAGGCTCTTCAGGATATGGTAAGGAGTATGATTAGTCATTCCATCTTACGAGAGTCGCTCTGGGGATAAGCACTTAAGACAACAATCTATATTTTGAATAGAATGCCAACTAAAGCAACTGTTAAAACACCTTATGAGATTTGGACAAATCTAAAGTCTAATCTTAAGAACTTTCACATTTGGGAATGCCTGATTGAAGCATGCCCTTATAGGTCTCAAGAAAAAAAAAAAATTAGACTCCAAAACAATTAGTTATTATTTTATTGGTTACTCTGAATGTTCGAAGGGCTATAAGTTTTATAATCACATAGTTAAGACAATACTTGAGATGGAAACTGCACAATTCTTTAAGGATGTTAAGTTTAAGGAGAGAAATAAGATGAAAGACATTATCTTTAAGGAAGAATTAGATTCAATTTCTAAACTAATTCCTATTGTTGCTTCTAATAATATGCAAGTTACTATACTTGTTGTTCAAGAAGTGAATTTGAAACCTCAACATGATAATGTTGATCAAAATCTCATTCAAGAAGAGCTAATTGTTCCTATGGAACAAATTCAGCAACCTATGGAACAAACTTAACAACCTCAGTAACCAATGCTGTTGCGTAGATCTACTAGAGAGAAGAGAAATGCAATTTCAAATGATTACATTGTGTTCCTTCAGGAACAAGATAGAGATAATGGTATAGTGGATGATGATTCAATCAACATCCATTAAGCCATACAAGATCCTAACTTTTAAAAGTAGATTGAAGCAATGAATGAAGAATATAAGTCCATGCATGACAATAAAGTTTAAGAACTCATCCTATTACCATAAGGTGCAAAACCTATTGGTTGCAAATGGACATTTGAAATCAAATGGCATGCAAATGGTAATGTGAAAAGATATAAGGGTCATCTTGTGGCAAAAGGCTTTACTTAAAAGGAAGGGATTAATTATAAAGAAACTTTCTCTCTAATTTCCTTGAAAGACTCTTTTAGGACAATCATGACCTTAGTTGCACATTTTGACCTTGAGTTTTATCAAATAGATGTCAAAACAACATTTCTCAATGGAAATATAGATGAAACAACCTACATGGTGTAGTTAAAAAAAATTTATGTCAAAAGACCCAAAGACGATGGTTTGCAAATTAAGAAAATCTATATATGGACTCAAGTAAGCTTTTTGATAATAATATCATAAATTTCATCAAGTGATTATCTCATTTGGTTTTGAGATAAATCTTGTTGATAATTGTGTGTATCAAAAGTTCAGTGGGAGTAAATTCATATTCTTAGTTTAGTATGTGGATAACATACTACTTGCCACTAATGATGTAGACATGTTGAATGAAACCAAGAGATTTCCATCAAAGAATTTTAAGATAAAAGGTCTTAGTAAAACTTCCTTTGTATTAGGAATCCAGATATGTTAAGATTGCACTTGAGGTACTCTTGGATTATCACAAAGAAATTATATTAATAAAGTCCTGAAAAGGCTTGGCATGCAAGATTGCAAATTAGGTAATAGGGGTGTTCACGGGGTCCGAAAGCCCTACCCGGCTAAATCGGGCCAGGTTGGGTCGAGCATAAAAAAATTTTAAAAAAATTTAGGGCTAGGGCGAGCCACAAAATTGGGCTGGGCCGGGCATCGGGCTGACCTTTAGGGCTATGTTGGCCTGGCCTGGCCCGAAAAATAATTTTATTTTTTTAAAAAATATTTTTTTATAAAGATTTATATCAAAACTTTAATTTTTTTAAAGATAAAATATAATTTTATACAAACTTATATAATTTTTTTAAGTATTATTTTATAATTTTAATAATAAATTTAGGTTGGCCATAAATGATATATTAGTCTAATTAAGTTTTAAAAAAATTTATAAAGATTTATATCAATATTTTAATTTTTTAAAGATAAAATGTAATTTTATAAAGATTTATATAAAATTTTTTTGATATTATTTTACAATTTTTATAATAAATGAAAAAAAAAGAAAAAAATGTCAAGCCGCCCAATTTAGTCCAAACGCACCCGGTATTAAATCGGGTTGGGTCGGGCCAAGCTAAGGGCTGGGCATTGGGCAAGGCCAAAACCTTGCTCGGCCCGGTCCATGCACACCCTTACTAGGTAATACGCCTATTGTTAAAGGTGATAAGTTTAGTCTCAACCAGTGCCTTGAAAATCACCTTGAAATTGAAGAAATGCAAAAGATTCCTTATGCATCAGCTGTTGAGAGTTTGGTGAATGCTCAACTTTGCACGTGTCTAGATATTGTGTACATTATTGGTATGTTAAGTAGATATTTAAATAACCCTATAATAGATAATTGGAAAGCAGCTAAATGGGTTATATGCTATTTAAAAAGAACAAAAGATTACATGCTCACATATCGTAGATCAGATTAGTGGGAGATCATAGAGTATTCTGATTTTGACTATGTTGGGTGGCAAGATAGTAGAAGATCCACATCAAGATATATTTTTCTGTTGGCTGGTGGAGCGATTTTTTGGAAAAGTGTCAAACAGACATTTAAAACTTCTTCCATCATGGAAGCAGAATTTATAGCATGTTATAAGCATTCAATCATGGAATATGATTGTGGAATTCTGTCACTGGACTGTGCATTTTGGAAGGTATAAAAAGACCATTGAATTGTATTGTGTCAGTAAGGCAACAATATTGTATTCCAATAATAACAAAAGTTCATCTAAATCAAAACATATTGATATTAAGTTCCTAGTTGTGACAGAAAAAGTATAGAGTGAATAGATATTTATTAAACATATTGGGATAGACTCTATGATAACAGATCCACTTACTAAAAGATTACCACCCATAGTCTTTTATGAGTATACTACTAGTATAGGTGTTGTTATGTATAAGGATATTTTAGTATAGTGGGAATATATATTTTGTATTTGATGAAAGACAATTGTTTATTATGGTATTTTATTTTTTGTTTCTAATCATAAATAAAGTTATTCAATACTTGGCTTTTGTGTTTCTCTCTATTTCATTATGCTAAAATAATGATCTCACTAAGATAAAATAAAAACAGTTGGAAAATAGACATGTAAAGATCACATTACGTATAATTTTTCATGCTACATTTCGTTAATTGATCTACGTCATTTAATTATGTTAGTATATGTGACCATTGATAGGTTTAGTCAAATTAAATGTGATAACAACCTCTTTCATCCTATATTAAGGCAATTAATGGACCACATTGTGTATACCCTGTGTATATAATGGCAAAATTTCTGAGCTCATAAGGATAATCATATTTTTTTTTAAAGGTTGACATATGTGGCTCAATGAGAGATTGTTATAATAAAATTCTAATAATTAGGGTCACACATGTAAATATTAAAAATGTGTGGCTATTATTTAATTAAGCCTAATTAAAGTGATTTGACTGAAAATTAAGTTTTATGACTTAAGAGTATATTTGTCAAGGGAATTAAGTGTAGATGCCAAAAGGGAATTAAGGGTATATTAGAAATACTACATTATTGAATAATCACTAAAAATATATGTTGGTTGATCCTTAAGTTACAAATAAATTAAATGGGTTCTCCGTATCCTTTTACAGATAACTTACAGACATTCACATATTGCTAACTTGGAAGGCTAAATTCAAGAAGGACTTTGTAAATATGAAAAATAAAATTGAATTTAGATATGTCAACTGTACTTAGGACATATGATTTTGTTTAAAAGTGAAAGAAATGATTTCACCAAAACAGAAAGAAAGAAAAAAATAATATAAATTATTTTATTTAAGAATAATAAAAAATTATGTCAATGATGAATTTTTTTTTTTTGGTTATTGATATACTTCTACTTGGGAAGGGTTATTTTTGTTAAGATAATCATTTTTTTAACGCTATACAATCTTATATAATTAAACACCAAACACATAATTGTATAACATTATACCGGTCTATGCGTTATACAACAATTATATTGTGTAACAATACTCAGATCAAATCTTATCCTATGTAATATTATAAGGCTTTATTTTATAGAATGCACCAAACAAAGTCATGATATTTAGCTTAATTCAACGTTAGAGTAATAATTTTTTTAGTTTCAAAAAATTTCTTTTTAGATAGGATTTACAGATGGATTTTTGTTAATTATTTTAAAACTATTTTTAAAAACTAAACTTTCATAAAAAGCACAATAAGAAAGAAATAATTTGTATTTGACTTATTTAATAAGTACTTTTATTAATATTATTGTGTTTGACAAATCTTTGAAAACAATTTATTATCAAATTATTAAAAAAGACATGTAAAAATTTGAGTGAAGGTAGATGTTAAATAAAAAAAGATATGGTAGGTATTATAATAATAAACGACTTTGAGTGAATATTATTTTATCTTTTAAAAAATAATTTTGTACAAAAAGAAACTCTGATTTCTTGCTTTCTTCACTCGACACAAGATTACTTTTGCCAGCAGTTAAAGGGCGTGGCCTATGAGATAATGCCAAAATTTTGACGTCCAACCATTAGAATGAACAGAACCTTTTTGGTAACTAAAACCCATTAGAAAAGAACTCATCAAAGGACAAATAAGTATAATGGCACTTGTAATTTTCCCATTGAAGTACGAAGCTCATTGCTTGGAACTGTCTTGAGAAAACTAATGAAGCATGTGCTTCTGACTCTGATCCAGCAGTGCGACACAAATACAAACAAAAAGGTTGAAAGGAATTCCCTCTCTCACGTGAATTGATTTAATCCTTTGAATCCTGTGAGAAGGGCCACTTGAACCATTTTACAGATTCTCTGAAGTACGCAGTGTTACATCAATACTTGTATTTTTCCTTGTTTTATTTCTCTAACTATCATGAACAAGCCTTAAATCCGTTTGACGTCCCTCCATAATACTATGCGATTGATCCTAAATTACCTTCCACATTTGATCTATGGACCAAGTCGGTAAGCCTAAACATAATCCGTCATGTCAATGCCTAAAATCCTATTTATTACGCATTATCACAACCACATTTTGACGTCTTATAACACCACATATAAAGTTGTCACATTTGGTAGAAAAATTCAAAAGTTGACGCCATATATTTATCAAAATATTTTTTTATAGTATTATATAAAGTGTAGTTGGAGAGAAAAAGATTCAAATCAAAGTTATTTTTTATTTTAATTTTAAACCTTTAATATCTTTTTAATTGCACGTCGTGCATTTAATTATTATAAAAAATTTATTTTAATAAATAGATTTGCATCTGCAATATTTTTAAATAACATTGACAATAATCTTTAATATTATTCTATCATATTAGATTTAGGTCTAATTTATTTTATATTTTTATTATCATATTTTTAATGTATAATTTTTTTAATAATATAATAATAATTGTATAGTTTATTTGAGAAATTATACAATTGGTTGTAAAAAATATACATTTGTCATCGTATTATTATAGAATTATATATTTGTCATATTTTAATTAAAAATTTTAATAATAAGGATATAAAAAATTATATATAATTTATTTTATTCAATAATTGAAGAGTTAAACAGTGAATTTGAGTTAATAATTGAGTGTCTTTTTTATCTTTTTTTCATCTAATTTTTTTATTTCTTTCTACGTAAGACAATAAATATGGATAATACGGATAGAAAGAGGGAATTTTCTTGATGTTATTAACTAATTAACTAATGATTAAAGAATTAAGTAGAAGATTAGAGAAGGAATTAACCCAAATCCCGAGGTGTTCCTTCAAAACACATGGTCAAATTGGATGCATATAAACATACCATGTGACTGCCAACTATAATTGTCTTAATTTGTTTGTGAAATTATTATTTTTAAATATACAACTCACTAGTCTATAATGGGCAAGATGGGGCCTAGTTATATTAACTCGCCATTCGTTTCAGTACAATAATTTAATGTTCATGTGTAAATAATCATTCAAGTTCAACAAACTGGTTCCCCTTGTTAGCCCATTCGTTTGTGTAGATTATGTGAATGGATTTTTATATATTGAGCATTTCTTATAATTTTAATTCATTTATTATTACATTGATGTAGGGACTAAAATGTCTTTGAATTTTCATTTCTTTTTCCTTTCAATTTCTACAAGGGAGAGATCCAATCATTATAACTTAAACATTCTCTTTTTCTCATAGAATAAAAAAATCAGACTTATAAAACAGTAAATTGGTAAAAGGACTAGTTTGCTTGGCCCTTAAGATTAGTCTGTCAAAAAATAGATAAAAAATCAGATAAATCATTAAAAATTGATCTACTAAAACACTGAACTAATCAAACACCATGATTGTTTTGGTCAAAAAGTTCAAGAAAAATAAAAACCAAGCAAAATAAAAATAAATAAATAAAGAGATACAAAAAACTATTAAAATCCATATCTATTAATAGTAGTAATGTATCACTATATATTTTTAATATATAAAATTATTTATTGCATTACATTTTTAACCTATAAAATAATATATATATATATATATAATTGATTCAATTATAATTAAATTATGACCAAACTAGTAAACTATAAATCAGTACTTCTATTGATTGATTAATCAATTTGATTTTTAAAACATTATTTTTCTTTGTGAAGGGTATAAATTATTACTCAATAGGGATTTTAATATTAGTAGAGTTTTTTTATATCAAAGCGATTAGAAAGTGGTTTAATGGTGAAGAATGTGCAAAATTTAGCATAAATTTTTGCGTGGACAATTAGCACACAAAAGTCCTTAGGCCCACCTAGCCGTAGTTATTGCAGGAAATGTAAATAAAATATTTGATGATTTAGAAGGCCTTGTATGGAAAGATGGTTGAATTAATTGGATATAAATGCTAATATTAACATAAATACAAGGCATGATAAAATGTATAAGGTGTTAATATAATTTAAAATATTACATTGTAATTGATACAAATATTATACATGTGTTGAACGTGATATAATTTGGTTTTTAAAGTATCAACAATTTATAAATTTATACAAATAAAAGGCATAAACTTAATACATTCCACTCCATTTAAAAGGCATAAATATCATTGATAATGTCAGCACGTGTTCTACCACATAACTTTACTCGAATATTTATAAGTGAATCTTCCTGTAAGAAACATAACAGGAGATGTTGTGCAAGCAAATAAGAAGTCATTTAAATCAGGTGAAAAACTCTCTTTCCAAAAATTGATTGTTGAAGTGAAAAAATTATCTTATTTAAATATCTCATTAGATAATCTATACTACTTTGGCATCCCATACATGCAACGGACACTCAAAGTGCCTATTTTTCAAGGTAGATAACCTTAAATTGGAGCCTCTACTGGACGACTATCCAACTCAAATGACTCTTTTACACGAATGCTAAATGTGCTGGATCACATATTTTCACATGGTTTCTGATCTCCACGTTAAACAACTGAAATTACTATAACACCCTTCGATCACAACCAAACAAGAGAGCTGGGGACACATGTGGCAAGTGGCTCATATGGGGAAGCTTCCTTTCTTCTTCTATTTGTACAAAAGGCCTTTCCTTCCTAATATGCACTCTGCAATAATCACTTCTGTGGCACAAGCACCAAAACATCCTCTGGAAATGGTAGTTAGTAAAAGATATATATATATATATATATATATGTACAGAGAGAGAGAGAGACTGTAAATAAACACTAAGCTATTTCTATTAAGTAGACCAATATATCACGGTATAGAAAAATAACCTATATAGACAAGAAAGAACAGATCTGCATTATATTTTGTTGTTGCTTTCTTCCAAGTTCATACAAAGTGCTTGAGTGGGATGGGGAAGACGAGCAAATGGCTTAGAAACTTGTTGACGTCGGGGAAGAAACACAAGGACAAAGACAAGCGAAAATATGGAGCAATTCAGAATTCTTCAAATGCCACTGAAAATCCAACTATTCCAGCCCCCAAAGAGAAACGAAGGTGGAGTTTCCGTAGACCATCAGCTTCCAAGCAATTCAATTCTGCAGAAACAAATGTCACTACCCCACCGACACTCCCACCAACTGCCACAGTTGCTGATCAGAATTTGCAGAAGAAGCACTTGACTACCACTCCCAATAGGACAGCTCCAACCATTGAAGAGGCTGCTGCCATTAAAATTCAATCTGTTTTTCGGTCTTATTTGGTATGTCATTTTCTACTAAGCACATATATTTGACAAACAGATGTATCCGACTCTCAAATCAGATACGATGCAGCATTTTAAATTGCATTTAAACACTGTATGTCTTGTCATCATGCCGTGATTTTGAGATGAATGTGTAACAGGCAAGAAAAGCATTGAGTGCTCTAAGAGGAATAGTGAAGTTGCAGGCACTGGTAAGGGGACAGTTAGTGAGAAAACAGGCTACGACTACTCTAAGATGCATGCAGGCTTTGTTGACAGCACAAGCCAGAGCTTGTGAGCAGAGGATCCGAATGGCATCAGATGGAAAGTCTAATCAAAGACATTCAACTCAGGACAGCTCAATAAGGCATGTGTATGATGTGAGTTCCAAATCTAGTTCCAATCATCCTCAAATTCAGTCTAATAGGAAATTATCTGATGAACGGGAATATAATGTTTCTCTGCTCTGTCTTTTGAATCTGATGAACAAGAATCTATAGTGACAAAAATTGATAAATTGCATCTCGAATTAATTGGTGATGTGTGCGATTAAGCCACAAAATGTAATGAAGATAACCTTGGTGGAACTATCAACTCATGTCAAGAAAAAAAAAAACTTCTGTTACTGTACTGAATTCTTTGCAAGTACAAGATATAACAAAAGAGAATTGACACTTTTGTCATCAAATATAGAATTTTATCTTAATTTAGTTTTACAAAATTTGAAAGTTTGATTTCAACTTTTCAAATAATATTTCATGTTTAATATTGTTCTCAAATTAAATCATAGATAGTTAATAGAAATAAGTGACATGCCTTAATATAAAAGTGGTTTGCCTAATAGTTATTGAATATGCCATAATAATATAATTATTCTAAGTGATATGATATTTCGTCATGACATGTTTCATTGACAATAAACACTTTATTGATATATCAAATTCAGATTAAGTTATATCAATCTTTCTATTAATTATGCATTAATGAGTTTAAAATGAAGGCAATATTGAAAACAGAAAACTCTTTAGAGGATTAAATCTGGTTTTTGTGTATCTAGGAAATTGACACAGGATTGGAAGAGAACATCAAAATTGTGGAGATGGATGTTTCTGAATCAAAAGGTAACTGTAGAAGCAGAAACAGCAACATAAATTACACTCAACAAGATGGTTCTGCGCATAGATTCTGCACATATTATCCCCTCCATGGCTCATACTCAAAAGAGAATTACAAGGTATCTCCAGCCCCATCAGCACAGAGCAGCCCTGCATCAAAACCTGATGATACAAAGCTTCCTTTTACTTCCCCTGTGACCTCTCACTACTCATCAGTCCCAAATTACATGGCCAACACAGAATCATCAAGGGCCAAATTCCGATCACACAGTGCACCCAAGCAAAGGCCACCAGATTCCTTGGAGAGGCAATTAAGCCGCCCAAGAGCTTCAATGGAAGCAAGAAATACTGTCCAGAAGCCAATAATGAAGATGCGAAGGTCATCTTCACATGTGGGTGCTACTGCTCAAAACTACCAATATCCATGCTCAATCAAGCTTGACAGGTCCACTGTTTCACTCATAGAAAGTGAGTGTGGTTCTACAAGTACGGTGCTCACAAATACTCAGTATTGCAGATCTCTTGCTGCATATGATGTGAGTAGTTACATTCTCATATGACAAATTTTGATAATATCAGTCACTGGGTAATATTGTTAGAGCTGATCAGGTTTCATCTTTGCTTTTGTGTGGATGCAGCCTCATGAAGATAGGTACTACTGACACTGCACCTTCCACTACGACAAAGTGTTCCTGCATTTTAGTGCTAGAGTTGAACTGTGTTTTTACAAATCCAGGGCAATTGTAGCGAAGTGCAACTTACGTAGATTTGCCTATTCTATTCTATCACATGCAACCTGGATAGCATGCAGTGTTTAACTATTGAATTTATGTAATTAATTATTAAATTTGTTCTACATAATAAATAGAGGTAGTTAATTAGTTAAAACTGGTTAATTATTGAATTCTATTAAAATTCAAGTAGTTAAGTGAGAGCAATGATAACCTGTCCTAACTACAGGGATAAGACTCATTAAAACATCATCAAACTTTGTTTGAACTATTCTCTTTTAGGTGACATTGAGGTTATGATTTGATATGATGT
Organism: Erythrophleum ivorense; assembly: GCA_026724425.1. Taxonomy (NCBI): domain Eukaryota; kingdom Viridiplantae; phylum Streptophyta; class Magnoliopsida; order Fabales; family Fabaceae; genus Erythrophleum; species Erythrophleum ivorense. The sequence goes on from JAIUCV010000005.1 coordinate 46,473,415, forward strand.
ACTCTGCGTTACACGTGCCATATGGTTGCTATTGTATGCAAGATGTGTCGTGCCTCTGAGCAGTAAGTTTTATCTCATAAAACTGATTCCAATATGTTCCTAATAACGTTAATAATTCACCTCTAAAATATTGTTTGAATCCGGTATTTACATGATGAGTTTGAAATGAAAATTTTTTGCTTTGATCATGATTATTTTCTCCGATTTTTGGCTCAATTTTTTTCAATAAGCCAAGAGGCGAACGCCCAAAGCAAACAAAAAATTATCAATTAATCAAGCGTGAGAAGACCACGCCCTGAAAATTTGAAAACAAACAAGCATTACAACCAAGAGGAGGATTTAAGAATCTCTGATAATCATATGAGAGAAAGGGGACAAAATTCGCAAGCCAGTCTACCACTTGCCTCTCAATAAACATGAAGAAGCACCACATCCTATAGACGATGGACGGAATTATTTATTTTTGAAATTAGATTAAAACAAGGATATTGAATATCACGGTCATTCTTCACAGCGAGATAGCGACTAGAGTGTCAGCTTGAGCAATTTACCTTTTTGTAATTGTGTTCCCAAGGAAATTTAAGGCCCAGCAATAAACCCCACAGCTCCGCCATAGTTATTGAACAAAAGCTAAGATTACTCCCAAAACCTTATCGTCTGTTTCATCCCTTATAAGGCCCCTGCAAGAGGAGGCTCCATTGCTATAGATGGAACCATCTACATTCACTATAACCCATACCGAATCTGGTGGCTGCAACTTATAAGTCTTTCCAACATCTGCAACTGGCTTCTGGTTCGTCTTTGGGCTCAATTTTGAATACATAGATATCTTTATAAGAAAAAAAAAAAAAGAGATCCAAGGCCTAAAAATGGCCTCGCGATCATGGATATGCTGGAAATCCATATTTTTCATCCAAGTCAGCAACTTTAGGCCCTATCTTCACATAAATATGAAGGTTGCTTAAATCAACCCCAAAAGAGATTAGTCTAGAGATTAAGGAGATGCGTTTATTACCTTAACTGTTTATGTTATAAATTTTGTGACCAACACTTAGGGCCATTTGATTGGAGAATGGAAAGACGAAAAAAATATAAAATATAGATAGGTAAAAATATATTAAATAAAAAATAATTTTTTATTTTATTTTTTAAAAAATAATTTAATAATTAAAATAATAATTTAATAGACAATATAATAACTATAAAAATATAATAAATATTATACAAATTATATAAAAAAATCATTCACATCATAACAAATTAAACAATCTTAAATATATTAAATATATCACATTGATATGAAAAATGCGTCTTTGAAATAAAATTAATAGGTAAAAAAATTCATTTTTGTAAGTACACTAATTTGATCCAAGAACTCCGCCCTTGGGGACAACAAGGTTATACCTTTCTTAGGTAGTGGATAATTGTTTTAACAACCATCAATTATAATTGCCCAAGTAAATTAAATCAATGTTCGCTTTATATTCACAAGTTACAAAATATAGGATATTTTATTGCATACATTTTTATTTTATTTTTTATATAAAAAAATTTGTAAATATTTCAAAATTAAATTAAATTTAAAATTATGTATAACTTATGCGGATGCACAAGTGGCAAAAATAAAAAAAATAGTTCTGTATTTTTTTTTTTGGTGTGTGTGAAATAATTCTGTATAAATTAAGTCATTGAGAGAAAACAAAGGAAATATAACAATAACTCCAATCCAGAAGGACGGCAAGTAATCTATAATACTATTATTTGTATAAATTTGTGTTTGGAATTATTGTGTTAATTTAATGTTTCTCAAGGAAGTTTTGCCTTTGATCATGCATGATTGGTTTGGATTTTAAATTTATTTGTCCTATTGTAAAACTCTCTTGGGTTCACCTAATAGATGAGGAAATGTATTTTTTATTTCAACTAGTTGAATTCAATATTTAAGACAATTTATTTTATTTAAAATTTGTTATTGGTTCTCTAATCATGTGAGAATTTTAAATAATCTTTTATATAAAAAAAAATTATAGGAGAGAAAGAAAGAGAGACGAGAGATAAAACTCCTATGGATAGACTTTATTAGGCCCCACCTCCTTTTGAGCCTTATCTCTCGCCTCTCTTTCCAATAGATTCTCTCTATCTCTAATATGGAGAGCATTTGCTGGCACATTCAAAAACAAAAAAACAAAAATCTAGTCCTGATTTATGTGTAAACTTGCTTAAAAATATTCTTACGGATCAACCGTAAAAGAACTGAACATTATCTCTAATTTACTTGGCACGTCTCAGTGCATGTTTGGTTTAGTGCTAAAAAAAAATTATGTTTATAATCTACCAAAATGTAAAAACAATAATTTGTTATTTTTGGCCAAATCATGTTTAAAAAAAATAAAAAATAAACCAAACATGTAGTTAAACTTTTGACAGATTGCGTTATACCACAAAACTCGAAGCACATAACGCATCTTATGCATAATAGAACTTAGTTACATCCGAGAGGACTCGTCAAGGGAAACTGGAATTAGGTTAATTTGAGACATATTGGGAGAAAAATCAATTAATAAATTAGAAATGTTGCTATAACTTGAAAGTTCATAGATTATTTTCCCTTGCATAAATAAAAAAGATCAAGAGGACATGATAAATCGAGTTAGAATAAACTAGTGGAATTTAATTCAATTGGTGTGTTCATAGATAAAATTTCCCTATTTAAGTAATTGCATTTTTAATTAGAGTTCATAAAATCGCAAGCCTTATAGTTGGAATGGGTTATTTAATTTGTAGTTAGAAACTTGAATGAATTAATTATCAAATATTACACTTACAATATTATTGTCAAATGATAAAAATTAAAGTATGTGGTTTATAGTTTCGAAGAAAAATGGAGGTTGACTGGTGAAAAATACTTCAAATTGAAAGCAACTTTACAAGGAAAACAGTGAGGCATACCTTATAAGCACAAATCTGGCACTAAATTCCACGGCCATACCAACCACACGAAAAGTTTTCCTTTCAACTTTATCTCGAGTTGATGTATTTAAAAAGAGTAATTTTTTTAATTTCAAAATTTAAATTCAAGTAATCAAAACACACTTCCATGACGCAGTCTTTGAGGTTATTTTCAGTAGGTATACGTAACATCAAGCGTCAATTGTCTAATGTCCACTCTATCTATGACATATTATTGTTTATCAGTAATAGCTACGGCAGATTGAGTGGTTTGTATTTGTTAAACCAAAATTTACCAAACCCGAGAGCATGATGTTGGCCATGGACACTCGTTGACTAACGGTAATAAATAAGAATTCCATGCAGGTTATATGTCTTTTTAATTTGAGTATTTTAAAAAATTATATTCAGTACAAATATATGTTTATAGTATTAAAAATCATAAAATTATTGTCAATGACTAGTGACTAAACATAATCATAAGATGGACTTGTTTACAAACAAGCTGAACTTGTGAAAAAATATATATAAATTGAATCCACTGTTGCTTGTAATTTGAGTCTAAGCTCAGCTCAGCTAGTATAAGTCTAGAGTCAAACAAAAAAAAATTTGGGATGATGCTCAAGGTTGTGATAATGATTTAGAAAGAACTATCCTATGAGAAGTTGAAAACTGTGTAGTGTTGTGTCACATATTAACATTGGTGCTTTTGCTTCATAGAATTCCAGACTTCATGTTGGAAATATTTTGGGATGATGTTCAAGGTTGTAATAATGATTTAGAAAGAACTATCCTACGAAAAGTTGAAAACTGTCCGATGGAAGCAAGCAATTTCGAGAATATTTTATTTTGGACACTGAAATATATGTTTGAGCATTTGACTTACCTTTTTAATGAAGAATAATTGTGGACACTTCACGCCGGACAGTTACTTAAACTGCTAAAGTATCTTTTAAAGGCAAAGTGAAAAATAATTAAAAAGATATTATTGATTAATAAAATTAAAAAATGCATTACAATATGCGCCACGTTCGAATCAAACTTAAAATAAAGTATAAACTTGATTTATTTTATATTCGAATTTTTTAGAAATAGACTCATTTTTATTGACTTTTTTTAGGGTTATATTTTTTTTTAGCCAAGCCTATCAAATTAGTGAACTTTTCAATTTATGATCGGAGATAACTAAATGAAATTCAATAAAAAACTTAGGAAAAATAGCCAATACAGTATTAACTGAGGATTAAATATTAGTTAAAGTTTCTTAACTAGTCAAATCTTCATCACCAGTCAACAACTCACGTTGCACGTAACAAAATAAAGATAAAGAAGGAGACATAAATCTAACATAATAGCAACCTTTAAGAGCAATTAGAAGACACTATTCCACTTCCCAACCAAGGAGCAACCAAGCATGACAAACATAATTAGGATGTGGCTTAACGGAGAACATGTGAAAACAAAAGAAGTTATAAATTAAGTGTAAGAACTACCATGAACAGCATGCAGATGTCTTTTAAAAAATTTGTTTTACATTTTTTTAATTAAGTCTTTTATCAGTTTTATTTATAGCTTTTATTTATGTGCTTCATTTATAACTTTCATCCTAATTTCAAGTAAGTTGTATTTAGTTTTTTTTGAAACTCTTCTGTTGTGGATTCCAAAGCTTACTATTTATGCAATTCAGTTTGATATCCTTTTTTTTTTTCATTTATAAATTGCATATTCTTGATATTGATACACTGTCGATTACTTTATCATAACTTTAACTTCATTTAGGACTTAAGGGAATATTTCTTTTAGAAAAATTGTGTCCTTTTGCTTTTGTAAACTTAAAAATAGGGATTGAAAGTTAATTTTTTGATTTCAATTTCACAGTAAGATTATATCTACTTTATAGTCAATCCCTAATGGAAAAAACACATAAACAATATTAAATGGATATATGTTTCATCCTAAAAATTTATAATCACTAATATTTATTATTAATTTTATTCTACATATTTGATATTATCTTAGACACTAACTTTATTGATTAAATTAACATAAATTGATGACATACAATTACTATTACATGTACACATTTCAAACTTAATTCTAAATTGAAAACTTTATTCGTTCTGAAATTTAGCCTTAAATAAGAGTATTTGATCGAGAAGACAATAATTGAAGTTTAGGGATAGATAAAAAATAAAAAAAACGTGCTTTATGATCTAAAGTTATAAGATTAAGTAATGTAATATCTATATAAACAATATATAATTCACTTTAACACGTTATAATGATAGTAAATTCACATATATTGATATGTTATTAATTTTCAATAATTTAATTAATAAAATTAGTGTTTAGAATGACATTAAAAATTCTAAAAACATATAAAATAAATTAATGCGAAATAAATATACCCAAACTTCTTGCCTATTAAATAATTGGGAAAATTATATTATAAGACTATAAATTGCCTATTAAATTGAAAGATTTTAATCTTGAAATTATTTAAAAAAATTTAATGATAAAAAATTTGAATTTGGATTTTTAAATTATAAATTTTCAGTACAATTTAAATTTAAAAATTTTAAAATAATTTTTAAATTTAAAATTTTTTAATATAAATATTTTTAAGTTAAGGCTGAGTTTTAATTTTTTTTTTTCTAAACAATTACTGCTGTCTGCTTTAGATATTTGTCCCAGCATTCATCATATAATTGTCACAAAATAATAATGGCTATTGTCATCTTTGTACATTCAATTATTGAACGTACAGATAGAGATAAGTTTTAAACGTCAAAGAAAAAGACATCGGTATAATTATTGTCATATTGGTGCTTTGGTACCTCAATTTCAAAGTTAGTACCACCGGAGCCATTGACTTCATTTGTGTTATTATAAAACTAAATTGAAACTAAGAATTACTCATTATTTATTATTTCTAATTTTTAAAATGAGAAAAATTGAGGATATTGAAAGTTTCCAATAATATGTATAAATATAGACAAGAAAAAAAAAGTGTAAAAAGCATAATGAATTAACAGTGGTCTAAGCGTTACAAATGTTTTGAATTTTTTTATCTTAAACACGTAACGTGAATTTCTAGATTCAAGTTTTTCAAACGCTTGCTGCAAATCGATCTAAGAGAAGAATGGAAATCTCCAACAATGCAGTTTCAATGCTTTGTATTTACTAAAGAAGCGTTTAAATTCAAAAACGCTATTTTTTACGCATGGTAGTATCCAGAATGTGAGATATAATAAATAAATAAATAAATAAATAAATAAATAAATAAATAAATAATAATGATCATATTCTAATTTTTAAAATAATAAAAATATAAAAATTATTGAATAATGATTACAATAATATAATAAATATTACACAAAATGAAAACAAGTCCTAAGGTTGATTTATTATACTTAAATTTTATAAATTCTTTTATATTACAATTAGGGATATTTTAAACTTTTTTTTAAAAATTAAATACACTCCACAGATAATCTTTAAGGTATATTTTTCCCGGACTAAGTATCTTTTTCAAATAATTTTAATAGCATACTCTCTTGTATTAATTTGATATATTTAAAATTTTGTTGTTTGAGTACTTTTTAAATTAAAAATACCAAACTTAAATTAATAAATAAAAATTATATATAATTTTTTTATATTTTTGTTATAATTTTTTTAATTAAAATATAACAAATATAAAGTTATTTAATAATATTATAATAAGTGTATTATTTTTTCAAATAATTATATAATTATTAATTAATTTATATATTTATTATGATATTATTAAATAATTATATATTTATCATACTTTAATTAAAAAAATTAATAATAAAAATATATTATAATACACTTAAGTCTATTCCCCAAAATTTTACCTCTTCATATCACAACTCCTTTAAATCTTATTTTATTCAATTAATTATAATTAAAATATGTCGCTTATAAATATGCAAGAGTTGAGTTTTATTTCTTAATGTTAGCCATAAATCAATTTTAAGGTCCAAATTAGTACTTTGACAACTATATCTACGTGCCACCAAACCGAATAGCAAGCAAATGAGAAACGCTTTGCCGAATAGGATCATAGGCTTTCAAAAGTCTCCCAGCTTTCAGATGTTCTAGAAGCTAAAAAGGCCGAAAAAAAGAACCTCGAAAAGTGTGAAATTAAATTAAATATAAAAAATTCTATTCCGAGAAAAAAACAAGTTACTATTTCTGTGATTGTTTATTATTATTTACATATTAAGGGCAAAGTTTGCAGTAAGATAACCAGAATCTTCCATACACATAGAATGGTATGTCCGTGGCTGATACTACTAACAAGCTTTTGTGTGGTGTCGTGGTTTGATTGATGGACGGGAATTCAGATTCCGATCCTAAGTCGCCGCTACTGCGGAAGGGTGGGCGGAGCCCGAGGGCTCACGGTAGTGGCGGGCGGCGCGTGCGGCTTGGTCGCCGGAACTCCGTCAACACTTTGAGGACTGAATTTGTGTCGAAGCTGCCCGATAAAGTCCGCTCTGGCATCGACTCTGAGTCCTTCGACGTTGATCTCTCCAGAACCGCAGGCTTAGGCAAAGGTTTAATTCTTTCTTTTCATTCTCTATGCCTCCCTGCGTCTTTTTGGTGGCTCAGAAAATGAGGAATTTCGGGGAATGCGTAATGAAATTTTTCTTTCCAAAGTACAGATATTCCTCACAGACCAAGCTTAATCTAGGTTCTTTTCATTTTTGCTTCCTGATTTCAATGTATGTTTGATTGAGTTTATTTATGTGTTTTATCTTTGTCTGTTGCTCTTATTGTCAATCGTCATCAATCTCCATGCGCTTTTTTACTTTTTTTATTTTGTGGATTTGTTTATATCTTCATTTCGAACTGGAAAAAAAGAGTTGGGTTGCCTTTTTCTCGGGAAGCCCGAAGCCTCTAATACAGTCACGATATTAGGAAATATTATTGAAATAAACATCGGAGTGATGATATCCAGAAGAAAAAAGGGAGCATTCATTCCTAGTGTAGTTACTTAATCCTGTCACTGAATTTTTCAGCCCACAGATCTTCCACATAGTTTCCACGATATTGTTGCGATTTCCTCTTTATTTTTTCTGTCATATATTTTAATCTATATATTATTGGTGTTATAAGACAATGTAGATCACTGTAAGATAGGTTACTTCAAGCGTGACTGTGTCTTTTTTTTTTAATAATAGAGATATTTGTCTCCACACACGAAGTTATTAAAGGATTGATGACAACATTTTTCTAAAATACAATTTAGCCCTAGTGAATTTCTTGGTTAGTAATATTAAGGAATTCTCTAACACTCCTATAACTTGAAGATAGTACTTTTAAGCTTGTAAAACACTTTTCTCAACCATACCTTATAAAGTCATATGGTAGACTATTTATACTTAATAGGGGAGCCTTTTTATATTTTTATAATTCTTGTGTCTTTAACCCTTGGAGTTACATTTCATATGAAAAGTCTATATTAAAAAGAGGTTCATTCTATCATTTATTAGATGGATATAAAGAGCTGCATTTATCCCTTGGTTCATTCAATATAGAGAGGTGTATTCAACTCTTTGGATGACTCAATAGATATGCATGCTACCCTTTATTCATAAATACATGTACATAAACCATGTTAATTGGATGTACCAATGAATATGTATCTCACTCTTTATTCATAAATACATATACATGAACCACTTTTAAAGTTGTCCATTGGATGAATGTTATATAATTCACAACTTTATTCTGTTGCAGAACCATGCTGTGTGCATTAAAGCTCCTTGTTTTTCTTAGAACTGACATTTTCCAATTTTATAGGGGAGAAGGAATACTATGAAAGACAATTTACTACTCTGAAGTCATTTGAAGAAGTTGACTCCATAGCGATGTCTGACTGCATAGTCAAGGAAGACAATGAGGAACAGGCTCAACATGAAAAGGCAATGAAGATCTCTAACTATGCAAATATAGTTTTATTGGCATTAAAGGTGATATTTCAATATATCTTTCAATACTTCCATTTATGAACAAAACTTAAAGGAGCTGTTCTCGCAAGAAGGCCTGTTTTTAGTAGGCTTTGAAATAGCCACTGAGTTCAGATTCCATTAGTAATTATTCATTAATCATGTCTTAATAGGATTTTCTTCAAACTGATTAAATCTCTGGGGAAGCAGCTCCAGACTTTTGACCGCTTGAACTTGTTTCACCATAAGCTCCTTTCATATTTGTTGATGTTTTATAATTCCTGATGCTTCAGCAGTTTAATAACAGTATGTATATCCATATCTAGATTTATGCGACAATAAGGAGTGGGTCGATAGCAATTGCAGCATCAACACTAGATTCTCTGCTTGATCTTATGGCTGGTGGAATACTCTGGTTCACTCACCTCTCAATGAAGAACATAAATATTTACAAATACCCGATAGGAAAGTTGAGGGTGCAGCCAGTGGGCATAATTATCTTTGCGGCTGTCATGGCAACACTTGGTGCGTAAAACTAACTTTAACCTATTCCTAGCTTCCATATTGCTTATTTGTTGTTTCTTACTCAAAGTCATTAATTAAAAAGCGTTTCTTCCTTTAGAAGGCGCAAGCAGCAAACACAATTTCATTTCAAAAATATAACTATATGTCAAAATTCTTTTTGTCTTTTTTACTTTTAGTTGGCAGATAGCTAATACAGATGGCAATGGTGGAGTTCCTTCTTATACAAACCTGTTCATGCTGTTAATTAAGTTTCCCTTTGAATGTACAACTGTACTTTCTATTTAATGCAAACCCATCATTAGGATCATTATATGCCTCAAATTTATAAGCTATTTTTGTTGCCTATATATTCTGACTAGCTGAAAGTGCTAAAGTTTGCTAGTTAAAAAAAAAAAAAAAGGTTCACATCCTTTTGTACTAAATATTGAATGAAACTTCTAATGAGCAGGCTCTTGAATTTGTTGTATTCAAGGACGGCATTCAGGCTTAGATTAAAAATGATAACTGTCGTATAGGCTAGAGGTATATTTTTTTTCTTTGGATCATTAATGTAAATATTCATGTATGAGGAATAATGCTGCTGGCCCTCTGTCTAACCTCAGCCCCGCGTTTTATTATCTTAAAAAAGTGTTTTTTTGTGCAAAGAAATGACAGATTACAGCTTTCCATCATACTGGATTCCGAGAACTTGAACCTGATTTTGTTAATCAAGTACTAGATAATTGACTGACCCGTGTCATATCTATCTATGCAAATGTTTCCTGAATCTTGTATGATTTGGCTTAAATTCAGTTTCTTACAAATTGCTATTGTGGTACCTTACAAACTTATTCTCAGTGTGTGAATCAAGTTTTTGCTTTTGTTTTTGGTTTTTTTTTTCTTTGGGTCAAGAAAAAGATCATATATTCTGGATCTTCATTTCTTCAATAAAAAACGTTTCAAGAGGCAAAGACTCATTTTGGGGGAGGAGATAGAAATATTACATCTTTTCACCATTTTGCTACAGGCTTTCAGGTGTTAATCCAAGCTGCAGAACAATTAATAGAAGTTAAGCCTCCTGAAAAGATGTCTTCTGATCAGCTGGTATGGATGTACTCTATTATGATATTTGCTACAGTTGTGAAACTTGCACTCTGGTTTTACTGTAGAAGCTCGGGAAACAAGATTGTTCGAGCCTATGCAAAGGTATGGGTCCTTCTCTTCTTAATAAGCTGCTTTGTGAATTTAGTCAGGATACAGTTGCATCAGCTCACAAATGCCAATATGCAGGATCACTATTTTGATGTTGTGACAAATGTGGTTGGATTACTTGCGGCTGTTCTTGGTGATAAATTTTACTGGTGGATTGACCCGGTTGGTGCTATTTTGCTTGCAATTTACACAATTACAAATTGGTCTGGCACTGTCATGGAAAATGCAGGTAATAATCTATTTCATCTTTATCCAACTTCCAATGAGTAAAACTATAGAATAAGCATGGCCATAGAACAATAGAACAAATTAAACTAGAAAATGTCCCTGCGAAAAGAAAGCAAAAGAGGAGTCAGAGAGTAAAATACCAATTTTTGTTCATATTTGTTGTGCAATTGTTCGGGATAGTGGTCAGTTTCAGTATTGGAAAAAATAGAATGGTGATATTTGCAAGGGCTAAGAACGATCGAGTTTCAGATCTTATAGGAAATGATAGAACGCATGGAATTGGTTATTTTCAAGTTCTGTTTGTAGACAAAGTAGTATATACATTATGGATAATTTTCTATGCAGTTTCACTGGTGGGACAATCTGCAGCTCCTGAATTTTTGCAGAAGCTGACATATCTTGCTTTAATGCACCCTGAAGTTAAGCGCGTTGACACTGTTCGCGCATACACATTTGGTGTTCTATATTTTGTAGAGGTATGTCGTATTACACAGTAGGGGTATTAGGTAATGACATAGCGCCTGTTTGGTATGTGTTTTCGAAAACGGTTTTTTATTTTTAAAATAAATGAAAAAAAAACTTGTTAGTAATGCTGTTTTTAAATGGCATGTTTTGAAAACAATTTCCTAAACACCTATAACATGTTTTCGAAAACACTGTTTTTAGAATACCTTTTTAAGGTGGCAAATTTGTAATTGTTGTAATTAAATAGATATATTAATGGCAATTCGATAAATATAAAATAACCATTCGCTTTCATATTATTTATATAATCTGAAATTTTTATATTAGTATACTTATAAAATAATCGATAATTTGTACTTGCTACTTGGTTTATAAATGAAGCACCCCATATGACATTGTACATACAATGAACATGTAACGCGATATGGACACCGGGATGTGTCAATCTTAAAATATATATATATATATATATAATGGTACACACACAACATCAAGGACGGACCTAGGTCTTTTAATTTAGGGGCTAAAAAAAGGTTTATACATACTATATATATAATATTAATTTTTTTCCCAAAATTTCTAACATGCCCCTCTTCAAATTTTTTGAAGTCTTTTGTTTTTATTATGTTTTTCTAATTTTTTTATTATTATATGTCACAGGTAATTTTAATAAATCTTATTATTACACCAATGTAATAAATATTTAAAGTTACATTTTTTTAGTACCTATTAATATTTGTGTTAAGTACATATGTATTTTAGACCTCCTAAACTATTTTTTCTGGTGCTCAATATACAAATACGCAACACGCAAGACATTTTAACATGTCAAACTTGAAAAGAAATATAAAACAGAGACATACACATGATATTATGCTAACCTACACATGCAATTACACATAACAGGACACTGCGTCCATGCACACAAATGCACAAGACATATTAACACATCAAGCTTTAAAAAAGATATAAAATACAGACACATGATATGATACTGTGCATACACACGTACAAACACGCATGATATGATATTGCACACACGCATACATACAGAGGAAACACAACATGTGCACACGCTAATATGCGCATATGCTCACACACAACACAGCACGATATCGTACGTGCAAATGTTTGTGTTTGTATCACCCACGCTCAAAAGCACACACGATATCATATTTGAGCACGCGCTTGTGCATACAAACATAACATGACACGGCGCACACAAGATCACACTGCGTACATTCACACACATAACATTGCACATTTGCGCACATCCACTCATGACACTCATGACATGAAAGTGCTCACATACACGTCAAATGTGCATCAAATGATTTTTTTTTTGAAAAATTTGCTTCAAAATCAAATTAACCAAACGTATTTTCTGGTTTTTTAATTTTTAAAATTATTGTTAAAACAAAATATTCAAACAATCTTTTTATTTGTTATTTTTTCAAAATTGTGTTTAACAATTAAAGCCAAAGAGGCTCTATTTTATCTTTATTTTTTATTTTGTTTTCTGACTCATTCTCTCAAATATGGCATTATCACGCCTTATAGGTGATCCCAATAATACTTCAACCCCTTTTGGGTTCTTGGTGGAATTTGTGGAACCGGTAATAATAAAAGCAATTCAAAGGTCAATGCAACCCTAGATATAACCAATTTGGATTCTTTGCATTCACATATTGAATGTATATAGTATATTTGGATAGTGTATTTGGAAAAAGATAGAAAGAAAGGAAAAAATAAATAAATGTGAAAAGGAAAGTGGACTTCATATGCACATTTGCCCTTTTTGTATCATTATCTCTCTGAATGCATAAATGCATAAATATAAGGGATCTAATTTGAGACATAACCGGTGCCTTGTGAAATTGAGCTTGAAGAAATTCTAAAAGGGAGGGAAAAGTTAGAAGGAGCTAGCATCAAATTCTTGAAGGGGCCAACTAAAGAACTTTTAAAGGTCTTTAGAAAAAAAATAGTTAGAATTTTTATAAAGTGCACATATGCTATATAAAATTTTTTTGTATATTATGAGGGAGACATAAACTATGGCCTGATTAAAAAGTTAGTTTAATAAATGAATTTTAAAATGCAACAAATCAACATCATAAACTTTAAAATGTAATAAAACATTCTTAAAAAAAGTAGTGTTTAGTGTTTAGGGGTGTGTTTTATTAAAGTTTATGGGTTGTTTTGTTACAGTCTAAAATTTGTGTATTAATTTTGTAATTACACCATAGTTCATAGGGTAGAACATACTTTCTCCTATTGTGAGAAGGACATGGCCTGACTCCGATTGTAGCTCTGCCTCTGTTAATGGAGATATTTCGAGGTAAATTACTTAAGTTAATGAAGAATAGTCATTTAAACTCGTGATTCACTGAAAAATTATGTCACATTCTACAAGACTCGGTCTATCTATTTACCAGGTACATTAAATCTACTTAAAAACCTCGTGTTAATAATTAAATCAAGTTTAAAGTATTATGAAACTAGTGCCTCTTGAGGAGTTGAGTGTGAGGATAATACATATAGCCTGCCATGACAAAGATAAGGGTGCTCTACCTCATCATTTGGATTCAATTTGAAACAGGTTGACATTGAACTGCCAGAGGATTTACCCTTAAAAGAAGCACATGCCATTGGAGAGGCCCTACAGATAAAGCTTGAGAGACTTCCAGATGTTGAGCGGGCATTTGTTCATCTAGACTTCGAATGTGATCACAAACCGGAGCACTCAGTTCGAAGCAAATTGCCAAATAGTCAGCCTTAAGTACGCATGCAACCCCATCTATTGGTCAAAGCCTTTAGTAATGTTTATTTTCTTTCAGAATATCAGAGAAGTATCCAGCTGTATTATATTAAACATCATTTTCTTACCCAAGAGGAGATTTTACAGTGGTTGTGTTTTTAAGTTTTTAAAGCTTCAAAGTGCACTGGTTATATTGCTCCTTTGAAAACTCTGGTAGCTACTTTTTCTAAAATGTATCTGCTCAAATCTTAGATCGTGAATATGGCATATTAGAATCAATTTGGCAGGTCACATTGTATGATTGTAATAGAGGAAAATTCTTGTCCACATATGATGCAGCATCAAATTCGTGTATTTGGTCAATGAGAACTTGACAGTTAATTTGGCATTTTTAAGATTTGGGCCCAACGTTAGTATTTATCACTCCTATTGCATGTTCCCGTTGGTCCAGTGAAGAGTGATGCACTATCTATCTGTACACTAGAATTTTCCATAATAAAACCTGAGTTTCTCGGAGAAACTAAGCATATAATGTAGCAAACCTGGTTTATCTTGTAAATCTTGAAGTATGCATACATGAAACAACCAGGTTAGCGCTTCAAAGGATAACTAAGTTGCGAACAAACTGTCAAATATAATTCAATGAATGGGTTTCTCCATGGAAAACCCGAAATTTTCTGAAAATTCAAGTTTTTTACCATTTGATTACCTCGAGATTCACGCAATTGTATCAAAACTTGTAAAAAATAAAAGTAACATTTTATAACCATATATGAATCTTGAGGGGCGATTGGACGGTGGAAAGAGCTCTCCATACACTCACCCTAAATAACAAATTTTGTAAATAGATCAATTCAGCACATTACATATTTTTCAATATTTCTATATGCTTAAAAGTACACCAATTGAAATGAAGAATACTGTGTAATAAGAGAGGACCTTAGAATAACTACTGCTGAAAGTCTTTACTCAATGTTTACGAGATATACATTGCATTTAAAAGGTCAATTCGGTCAGCATAAACCTGATAGTGGCACGCATAAGGATGCTCATTTTTGGTACAGAACCTGGAAAGCGATTAAGCGATATTAAAGCTAATGATTATTGTTATTCTGCAATGCTTCTAGACCAAAAATAAAAGGACAAAACAATCTTCTGTTTGTTCTGTTAGCCATTGGCTCTATTTAACTATATGGACAACATGCCAAAGACGTTGTGCCAAAAAGCAGCATTAGCAAGCATCTGCTATGCTTATAAAAAGAAGGCAGAGATATATTACAGCAGAATAACTGCAAAAAAAGATTAATAATAAATAAGCACACTATTGAAGACTATATAGGATGTTAAAGATGGGTAGTTTGGGAGTACTCCAATAAAATAACTGCAAAAGAAGATCAATATTCTATAAGGACACTAATATAGTCTATAGTGTCACAAGAACAAAGAGGATTTACCTTATGAGTTTGGAAGTAGCCGTCCATTATACATTTTATCAAGCAGTTTCCGTGCATCAGGCCTCCTCAGTAGACCTTTATTATTTGGCAAGCCAGTTCCTAAACAAACAGGACAGACAAGCTTTCCTCGACCTGTTCATGAGATAAAACAATAATCACTCACTAAAGTGAATTGCAGATGATACTAGTTGGAATGAAAAGAAGTAACAGCGAAAAAAAAGGTGTGGAAAAGAACCACAAGAGGCATAAACATTTATTATCTGAATAACAACAGTACTTAAAGACTCATCGATGCAGTATTTAGACACGTTTTGTACAGCGTAAGTTCATGTTGAAAAGCATGTGACATTGGGTAAAAGAAATAAATTTTAACAATAATCATGGGGGAGAAAGAAGTCATGTAGCTTAGGCTCTTAAAATTAGACTCATGAATAATTACCACTAGGCTATTGTTTGGAAGATGGAAACATGAAAATATAAATGTAGATTCACTTTGATCCCATATCATCTTTCTAAGCAGATCAATGGTTCTTGTCCAAGGATTAGTGTAGCTCAAAGAACATGCGCAATGGTAGAAATGAATGCTATCAACTGAACTGGTAGGCTGTAAAATGAACGTTCACCAGGCTTTTTGGAATAACATATAATTGCAGGAATGCAACAGCAGTCTAATTATTGATGAGCTATGAAATTTACTAAACCTCATTTTGTAGTCTCAGGATGTATATTTTCATAAAATTTATTGCATGCAATGTGTCAAAGCCTTATTTCCCTAAAACATATTGTGGAAGAAGCAAAGCCAAAATTTTGTGAAACAACAAGCATGAAGTGGTGCATTTGTAGGATCTCCAGAAACAAAAAAAAAAAAAAACAGAACCAGGAAATTACATTTGGGACCCCTTAAGTAACCATGCATAGAAAGAGAAGAAAATCAGATAAAATATCTTTCAATTAATCTGTATTGCAACTTTAGACCAATCTCTCCATGCTCAGCTATTGTCACAACATATCAAATTAAACCATACAATGATGATTTGCTACAATAGAGGAGTCAAGTACAAACTGGAAGTTCATACCATAACAATTTGGACATTCTGTAAACTCATAAACATCTTTTGCTCGCTTCCTGTTTAGAGCTTTCCATTTTCCTGTACCACCACACATATCACCTAAATAAAAAGTAAATATCTTATGGACCAAAGAATGTAAATAACAGGAGCTATTTATTCTTTTCCTAAAATAGACACAAGAGAAGTCACACCCACTGGCTTCAAATTGATAAAATGTATGCATATGGTGCCATGACTAATGTAGAAACAATTGTGCCTATCCAATGGTCAAAAACATTATACATTTACTTAGGTTTTATTTAACTTGAAGGCTTTGTCTAATTATAAGAGTTTTGGAGCAGGATGCAAAGCATCAAGAAAGCCCAAGTTTAAGAATCTTCCGGGCGGATCAACCCCCCCATTCAATTAGATTGGATATGTTCTCAAACTCTTTCTTGGCCATTGGAGGCAATGAATGTGATTGGCTAACCTCAGGAAAGGAAGGATAATGATTTTTAGTTTAGGGTAAAGACAACATCTTGGGCCCTTACACAAGACAAATACAAAAACGATATGACTGATCCTGGTTCAGAAGGCTTTAAAGATCAAGTTATATTAGCATCTGCATTTCAGTTTACTCATGGTTATCAGGCTGATTGTAGTTACCTTAAATTTTACCAGTCATAATTACTTAAGGTTATTAACATTAGAAAGCCACTATTTTTATAAATACAATATTCTCAGTCTCAGTGGCAACTGAATCATTTTTCAGGAATCTGGCCTTGAGTTGTATTTGAGCTTGTGTTTATTTTATTTAGTAATTATTACAATGTTTATTTTTATAGTGGACGTTTTCCTTCTTGGTTTAGTTGTAATAGGGAGTCCCAATCCTCCTATGATTAGAATTTCATTCCAAATCCTTGTCGGAAAAGTGATAGGATTCCTATTTTAATAATTGTAATGCCTTATTTAGCAGAAATAATCAATTTTATGAGTTTATCAAGAAAGTAGTCCTTTTGGTTGTGTTATGCAATCAAACCCTGGGTATGATGTCCATAGGTTAATCTTTTTCTTTTTCTTGACCTTCCTTGCGTTTTCTTTAGTTTTCTAACCTACCACCCTTGATTTCCTAGCCAAACAACATTAAAACTCATACCATCAAAACCTAGTTCATTTTTGTTAAGATTTGTCATATAACCTACCTAACGTAATTATAAATTCGTATGTACTCTTCACTGCTTCCAAAAACAGCCATCAAAATGACCCTTAAAGGCCAACTTATGGCTTCCAAACCTCCCAAGCCCTGACATACCCTATTGAATTTGATCCTCTTACTTTCTACCCTTAAACCACCCTAGAAGTCTCTAACTGTAACCTATTAAATACTATGTCTTCCACTCTCTTACGTCAAGTTTCTTCTCAACATCAGTAGCTCCTTACTTAAGATTTGTAAGCTAATCTTCCTACCAAATGTACAAAAACTGCTCAAGTTTTCCTACAAAGGTCCTATTCTAGATCATTGTTCAGGCTTGACATTAAAGTTGAAATTTGTCAAATATTGTCAATGTTCTCTCTCACAAGTATTCTCCCTTCAGGACCTGAATTAAGTATAATTTAAGATTGTATATTTACAATTCAGTGAATTTTCAGATTTATTCTCACAAGAGTCTATGAATTAACCAGTAAATTCAAAGCCTATAAAATTGAGACATGCTGTTATGAATATCATGCTCCACATGTAAATCTTGTATTGTCCAGATCGTGCAATGAAGGAGGTAGAGAAAACAGAACAGCAGTTTCATCTCTACTTACATAGCACAGCTCCACTTCCCCCACAATTCCTACAAACAGGTCTTTCCTTGCCATCTAAAGCAATTGCCTTTGTTGCAGAAGTAGGTCTTCCAAAATCACTTATCAAAGGTACAGTTGAACATAAACAAGTGAGACAATGACGCCTGGAGACTGTTACTTGAATTTCCTGCACGACAGATTATTTTTTATTAATGCCAGTCAATTTTAACCCTTTTTTAGTCACATGGGATTAATTATACGCTTCTTGAGCATGGTTACCATAATACACGATTTTGTAATCAAAATGCAGTCAGACCATACTCCTTCCAAAAACATTGAACACTTTTCCACAATTACTAAGCCTTTCAAAACTGGCACAAAAACACACACATTCATGTGACAAACAGTCTTTGCAAATGCCCCAAAAAGGAGGGGTACTAGACAGAGAAAAGTTACCTAAGTATTTCCATATTGTGTAACCTTTGATGTTTTCATCCCATTCTTCTTCCCATTTAGATTAGGGTATTAGGGAAAATGGAAGAGTTCATATTTTATATCATTTCTAAAGGATCCATGACTCAGTAAATAAACATCAAGGCAATGACTATCATTACTCCACTATTGTTCATTTTACATGAATAACAAATAAACTAACATTATTTCAACAAACTACCAGTTTCAGTTCTGAGTCACTGAATCACATAATTTAAACAGATGAAAGACAGTTGAATAAGCATTAATTTTTACTAACAAAAAAGGACCCAAAATCTGGAAGAACAAGTAGGAAACTTACTATTACTATACTCATAGTCTCATACTATTTTGCCCCTACTGCTCAACATCTGACCTGCGATTTTATACCAAATCTTTACAAACTAATTTATAATTAGCCCATGCTTCATGACTTAGTCTCGCTCATACAATGTGCTCTAACAAGAAAGGGCCTTCCACCACAGAACAACCTTATTTGAGTCACCCATCATATACTACGAAATAAACATATGCCGTGACTAAGTCTTGGAACTCAGCCAAGTGAAGGGCCATAGGAACATACCAATAATTTTTGTTAAAATGGGCAGCACTAATCAATAATGGCTATCAAGCCAAACAATCATTCAATTATTTGACAGGAACGGCCAATGCACCATGTATAATGTTTTAAAAAACATAGGTAATGCATGATCTTTCACCTTGGACGGTTTTGATGAGTCCTTTTTGTCTCCTGAGCCGGAGTTCTCAGTTTCATGACTTGATCTAACATGCATCTTTCCTGAGAAGAAGGTAACTACCAATCATAAAATAACCATAGAAGAAACCTTCGCCTTCCCAAAAATGAAGGGCTTGCATTAAGTGACAGATAAATCCGATAATGAACCTGACATCTGTGAAAGCATGTAGAACAATCTAAATAAAGCCACTTTCTCTAACCCACCACTCAGAACAAAAATAATAATCGCAAAAGATAGCGTTATAAGGACATAGCCAGGTGTATTTGGGAAAAGATGCATATGGGTGCCTCATTCTAGCGACAAGTTGAAGCAGGAAATAAACCCAATAACAAAAAAAGCCTTCATATTATACTAAGCAATGAAATTGGAGTATCACCGAAAGAAAGAAGTGGGGCCAGAGAAATAGGAAGGGGAAACTCACGTTGATTTGGAGAAAACTGAGGAGTTGAAGAAAGGCAAGAAGGGATAGCAGAGAGTGTAGTAGAACTCATCGTTTCCCTTTCCCTCTTCCAGTCTCAGTGTGCGTAACTGCAAGTCGCTTGCGCGCGTATTTTGTTGAAGCGAGTGAAACTGAGGGATTAGGGAATATATCCACCGTGTCTCCTTTAAAGGCAGAGCGAAATATCCACGTCCTCCATTTAATCAAGAATCATATCTGCTATTTGCAAAATATCGTCACCTTGCGCGATCGCGCGAATCTGCTGAATCTTCCCCCTAGGTTGGACAAATAACTATAATGTACCGTGTGAAAATTAATAACAAATAGGATTACAAGTTAATGCAGTATCTTATATCATATCAAAATTATTCGATAATATTATAATAAGTATATACTTTAATTAAAAAATTATATATATTTATAAAAAATATATATTCAATGTGTTATTATTAAAAAATATATTTATTATATTTTAACTAAAAAATCTCATATAAAAAATATAAGAAAATTTATATAAGTTTTTTTAAAACAAAATTAGATGTAGATGTACTTTTTTATATTTTTATTATCAAATTTTATAATAATAATATAACATGTATATAATTTAACTGAGAACTATATAGCTACAAAAAACAACCATATAAATTTATGGCATAATTTAATAATTAGTCCTTATGTTGAGTTAAATTTTTAATTCAATATCTATAATTTTTTTCCAAATCAATCCCTCAACGCAAACAGTTTAAACTTTGGTCTACTGTGATGAATTCCCATTCCCTCAACCCTCCCTCCCTCTCTTGTTCCTCACCTCAAATCACTTGGTGTGGCCCCTTTAGCTCCACCAAACCCCTCATGTAATGTAAAGCAAGGGATTCTGTCTCCCTTACCAGAGCTGAGTCTGATGCTAACTACAGCTATCTCTTTGGTTTTGACCTTTTTGAAGCTACAGAGGGCCCACCATCTCATGCCCCACTGGCCATTTCTCATGGACAACTTTCTCTGTTGGGCCAGCAACTCGCTCTGTTTCCTGCCTAACTCTAGATTCTGCATCAAAATAAACTCCAACCATGTTGTTTTAGATTGCTCAACTTCGTTTATAAAATCTTGGGCTTATCTTTGCGATAGGGTTAAAAAAAAATCATCCTTTTCTTTGGAACGTTAGCTAATACCATTCTATGAAACAGGAGGAATCATAACTGTTCCATGTGGAACTTAAATACTTTGGTCCTATGTCTGATTCTGGAAAAAGGCTCAATGTGGACTATAAAGACGCAGTAACATGAATTTGCTGTTAAGAAAGAAGGAGAGGACATGGGTTGTACTCCTGGAACAATAACAAAACCCGACAAGCAATATTTCTTGGATGACTCAAAACTTAATAAAAAAAAAACAAAGGTTGGAATGGAGGAGATTAAGCCACGTGTTCTTGCATGATCAAATAGGAGGAAGATTCTTGTTTAGCCAAATGCACAGAATTTGTCTCACTCTTTTTATGCTTCCTCCAATAGTGTGATAGGGTTTTAGAAGAATGTGTGTGTATCATGTTTCCTATAAAGATTTCATTTAAAATAAGAATAAGATCCTTTAGGTGGAACTTGGATCATCTATCATGCGCACTAGAGAAGTCCAAATTTCAAGCTTTTATTTTTTTTTATTTTGACTTTTTTTAAAAAAAAGGAAAATGTAAAATAAAAACAATTTTCTAATTACAAATTTTAATAAATTTAAACTATTCAGTTCAAATTTAGATAGTCCAAATTTTTCTCCCATGTGCACCGCAAATCATCCAAATTCGTTTAGCTATTGTTATTTCTTTGGGGGTTCTGTGGGACCCTCTCATAAAAAAAAACAAAGTATTTGAAGTGTTGAAGAAAGGAATGGAAGAAGAGAAAGGGCAGGACCCTAATCCTTTTCTGTGGTGGGGTATAGCATGATATTGCATCCCCAAAGGCTTGATCCCCCTTTTCTATTTTTTAATTTTTTCTATTTTGGTGCTGTCTTAGCAAAGGATTGGTTCTTAAGAGGATAAGGGAATTCATAAAAGAAAAGGCACTAAAAAGGAAGCCCACTAATGAAGCAGGTGAACATAATGAGTGTGTTTTGTTGTCAAATGCCAATGTGGTGAGAGGTGGCCTAATTTAGTAAATTTAGGTGACACTGAACAAGTTCCTTAGTTTAATCAAATTACCAAAGCACAATGTTATAATAGATTTAAATGTCAAGGTTTGAAGTTTAATGTTTTTCAAATTATAAAGACTTATTTAAAAGATATATATTATAAGGACCAAATTAAAAAGTTAGGTAAATTATAGGACTAAATGTATAATATTTTTTAAATTTATTGAAGTAAGTGTGTCAATGTATCTTATCAATAAAAACATGCATAATGTCCCAACTTGTACCATCCTAATTGAACTTGAAATTAAAAAAGAAAAAGATTTTGGTTGGGTTTATGTGGGATAATAGGCTAGTTGTGATAAAATTTTATATAAAAATTAGGTTCGTTTAGTTCAACCAATTAAGGGGTCAAAGTAGGCCAACCCCAACCCATATGGCTTGGCCTACATTAGCATTTTGGCATGTGTGGGTTGGGCTGGCTTAGCCCATATATAAAAAAAGTCATGGATTGGGTTAGATTAATCCTTTGAGTTTTTTTTTTTGGAAAAAAAATCACTTTTGTATGTTGTAACTTTATACAACATTCATAAAGTAAAGCTTGAAAAAACATTTCACCTAGGGGAATAAGACAAGTTGCATCCATATTAATTTGTTATTCAAGAAGTCTTAAAATAATATAATAATATTAACTATCAAATTGAACAAAATTCAAATGAAATGTTACGTTAACAAATAAAAATCATGTGCATATTATAATTATATCATTTAATGATTCAATTACATTTTGATAATAGACATAATTGTGTTATTTTCATAAGCTATGAATATTTTTTATTTTACTATGTAAACATTATATGGTTGAAAATTATTATATAAAGTATAGATATCAAGATGTGGTTGTAATTAAAGAAAAAAAGAAAAAGAAAAAAGGTCCAAGAAGGTTGACCTTAACCTAGTCCTTAATGGGCCATATGCTAATGTGAGTTGAGCTAAGAAGCCAACTTACCAAAAAAAAAAACCTTTAATATCCTAGCCCAACCTATCTTATATCTAAGGCTAGGTTAGGCCAACCTTATGGGTTAGGCCCTTTTTAACATATAATGTTTTACATGTGAAAACAAAATAATGCTTTGTGATATAACTCATTATATCCTAACCCAAACAAAATTGAGAAATTCATGTTTCTTAAAACTATGATAGGTGACATGTATTCTTTTTCACTTGAATATGGATCAATTAGGTTGAGCTTTGCATAGTGTTTAAATGATACTCCCTGATGTAGAACAAGAGAGAAAAGGGGGAGATATAGAGAGCAAATTCTGAAAAGATTTCTTATTATTCAATGCTAGATTTTCTGCCAATATAATTGCAAAGGTTTATATTTATAGAACTATAATCCTAATCTTAATGAAAGATAACTTTTAATAATGAAAGATAAATATATAAAATTCTAATCCTATTGAAAGTCAAATGCCTAATCTTCATAGATAATTAAAACTAACAAAAAGATAAAAAATATATTTTAGCTTATTTCTAGAATTAATAAAATACAAAAGATTAAAATATATATATAAATTATGATTTTCTACACCTAAAGTAGACTTTATATGATTTTCCATTATTCCCCCCTCCCCCTTCGGCACTTGGGAAAACTCTCCTTTAGAAAGAAAGACTGCTAGTAAGATTGTAACATGACCGGGTCCAGGCATAAGAAGTCTTCCTCGATGATCAAAGTAGCATCCAAATCTATGTGACCTTTCTAATGAACAAGGTAACAATGGAGAAGGCCATCAGGAGTGAGAACAATCTAGTCATCCATGATTGCATCAATTGCCTCAACAGGTGGCAGAGTAAATGGTAGAGTAGGCATAAGAGTATGATATGTTTCAACAGTTGCAGAATCATCAAAAAGCAAAGGGAGAGGCTTAAAAGTGCCTCGATAAGGAAATAAATCTTTTATATTGAAAACTTGACTAATGTTCATGTTAAGAGGCAATTTTAAGAAGTATGTATTAGTGCCAAGGTTCTCAAAAATATGAAAAGGGCCAGAGCATGTAACTTTTTGAAAAATTGTTTAGGATAATGCTCAGGACATATACGAGCCTTACAAAGTCACCCTCGTTAAAATTTTGAAAGTGTCAGTGAGTATTAGCAGATAATATATACTATTCATTGCTTTTAGTAAGTTTATATATGATCTTAGCATGTAAGTCACAAAGGTGTTGAGTTAATGATTCTATAGATTCAGACGTGCGGGAAGTGAAATGGATGGATATAAGGTCAATAGGCTCATAAGGTTTAAAGCCTTGGACGATCTCAAAGGGACTTTTACCAGTAGACCTATTAATTGAATTATTATAAATAAACTCGATAGCTAATAATACAAAATCTCAATTCCCAGGCTTGTCTCCCACCAGACTCATAAGTAAATTATCTAAACTTCGATTAGTAACCTCAATTTGTCCATTAGTCTGAGGATAAAAGCAGAAAAGAATTTTAATTGTGTGCCAACAAGTTTTCAAAGGATTTATCAAAAATAGCTAACAAACCTAACATTTCTATTTGACATAATAAATATAGGCAACCCATGCAAATGCACAACCTCTTAGACTTCTAAGTAAATTACCTAAACTTCTTTTAATAACCTCAATTTGTCCATTAGTCTGAGGATAAAAGCAGAAGAGAACTTTAATTGTGTGCCAAAAAGCTTTTAAAGGGTTTTCCAAAAATAGCTAACAAACCTAACATTTCTATCTGACATAATAAATGTAAGCAACCGATGCAAATGCACAACCTCTTAAAAAAATAATTTAGCTAAGTGGGATGCATCTATGGTTTTACTATATGGAATAAAATGAGCTATCTTAAAAAACTTATCACAACAACTAAAATAGAATCATGTCCTTATACTGTATGAAGTAGATCTAAGACAAAGTCCATACTAAAGTCTTTTCAAGGTGTTTCAGGAATTGGGAATAACATATAAAATCTTGTATTTTGTTTCTTTGCCTTAAAAGTTTGGCATGTATGACATTAGGACAAAACTCTAGCGACGTCATGTTTTAAAAAAGGCCAATAGAATCTGTCTTCCACTAGGCAATGATCTTATATCTACCAAAATGGCTAGCTAATCCTCCAGCATGTAATTCCCATATAAGGAAATCTCTCAAGAGGTGCGAGGAATACACAGTCTAGACCCACGAAAGAGATAACCATCTCTAATAAGGAATTCTATATAATTATGATGATGACCATTACTAATACCTTAAAAGATGGTTCCAAAGTCAAGACAAGAGGTATACTCATTTTTTAACTTATTAAATCCTACAATGTCAGTACTCATAGAGTGTAAAGTGATAAGCATGCAGCTTAATGTATCAGCCGCTTTATCTTCTACCCTAGAATGATGTTTAACCACAAAAGTGAACTCTTGAAGGAATTCAATCCAAGTGGCATGCCTATAATTTAGATGTCTTTGAGAATGAAGAAATTTAAGAGCTTGATGATCAAAATACAGGATAAATTGTTAGGGAATGAGGTAAAATTTCCAATGTTTAAGAGTCTTAACAATTGTATAAATTTCTTTATCATATATAGAATATCTTTGTTTAGTCTTATTAAACTTTTCACTAAAGAAAGCTAATAGGTGACCTTTTTGACCAAAGACACTTCCAATCCCTACACTAGAAGTGTCATAAGCAACTTCAAAAGGTTTGGTGAAGTCAGGCAAAGCTAGAATAGGAGCCTAAGAAAGTTTCTTTTTAATGAATTCAAAGGCTTTAGATGTTACAGGAATCTAGAGTAGCTTATCCTTGTCTAAGTAATTTGTGATAAGGGCCATAATGGTACTAAATTCCTTAATGAAGCGTCTATAAAAAGAGGCTAAGTTATGAAAGTTTCTTACCCCAAAAATGGATATAGGTTCAGGCCATTCTTTAATAGTTTTAACTTTGTTAAGATCAATAGTTATATCTCGCTCAGAAATAATAAACCAAAGAAAAATAACTTGATTTTAGAAGAAAAAACACTTATGAAAATTAATATAGAACTTCTTTTATGTAAGGTGAGAAAGACTTGACAAAGATGGCTTACATGCTCTTCTTTAGACAGATTATAAACCAATATATCAACAAAAGTATACAACTAGAAATTTTTTTAGATAAGGCCTAAAAATATAAGTCATAACTTTCATAAAAGTGCAAGAGGCATTAGATAGTCTAAAAGACATGACTAACCATTCATACAACTCATTCGGAGTCTTAAAAGCAATTTTCTATTCATCCCTGGATTTGATCCTAATTTAGTGGTAACCATTATAAAGATAATTTTGGAAAACCAACTAGAGCCAGTTACTAAATCAAGTATATCTTCTAGCCTAGGGATAAGAAACCTATACTTAATGGTAATTTTATTGATTGATTGGCTATCCACACACATTCTCCAAGTTTCATCCCTTTTAAGAGTTAAAAAGGTGGACTAGCACAAAGACTGAGACTATGTTGGATGTGCTCTCTTTCAAGCAATGCATTAATTTATTTATTTATTTCTGCCCTATTTTTTAGGTTCATCCTATAATGTGGTAGATTGGGGAGTTGAGATTCAGGGATCAAGTCAATAGAATGATGAATATCTCTTAAAGGTGGGAATTCAAAAGGGAGTTCATTTAGGGAAATATCTTGGAATTTTGTCAAAAGTTAGGTTATTTCACTAGGTGTATCATCTCCATTTATAAAAGGGACCTTAAAGGAAGCTTTGGAAATGAAGGCAAGTATCATATTATTCTTTTTGCTCTCATTTTCAAATTGTTTGTGGGTTAAAAGGTGAAGG
This sequence comes from Erythrophleum ivorense, assembly GCA_026724425.1. Taxonomy (NCBI): domain Eukaryota; kingdom Viridiplantae; phylum Streptophyta; class Magnoliopsida; order Fabales; family Fabaceae; genus Erythrophleum; species Erythrophleum ivorense. The sequence continues at coordinate 46,500,416 of JAIUCV010000005.1, forward strand.
TTATGATTTTCATTCCCTTGGCCTTTGGACTTAATATGTTTCTTGGGCTCAGAATCAAGTTTTATAGGATGTAGTAGGATTGTTTTTCCTTTATATTTAAACATATAGGTGTTTTTCCTACCATGACTAATAACACCAGGGCCATAAAGCTAGGGTCCTCCTAATAAGATATGAGCAACAGCGACATACATAGGAATGACATCACAAATAACCTCTTTGTTATAGTTGCTTAATTAAAGGGGAACTTGACATTGTTGAGGGACAAGTAAGAATGTTTTATCTATCCAAGCAATGTGAAAAGGTGTAAGGTAAGGTTCTAATTTCAGGCTAAGTTTGACAACTTCTATTGTAGAAATTATGTTTCGTGTACTACCTTCATCAATGACTAGTTTACATAATTTGTCTTTACATTTCACAAAGGTATGAAAAATACTGATCCATTTCCATGAGTCATTGGATAATGGGATAGATAAAATACTTTTCATAACACCAAGATATCCATATTTTTTGTTAGGACTTTTAGCTAAAATCTCCTCATCAATGTTAGAAGGACATTCAAGTGGGTCTACTACTATGTCTGCATCGCTTATATCATGTAAATCTTAGTAAGGTATAATGTGGGCACCTTGAGACAATAGGTCCTTTCGAGTGACAATGAGAACATTTTATGGCTAAACCACTAGGGCAGGAGCTGGAGCTTACAGATTCACTACTCTTGGTGATACTATTCTTAGGATTGAAAGTTTGACTTGAAGGAAGTATTAAGTTGGTTCTAGGTTGTGGTATTCTTGTAAGGCGATTTGTAGTGGTAACGTTGTGAGTTAATCATGACTATGTATTTTGGGCCGTGAGATGTCTAATAAATGGGTATTTAGATAGGGATTCTACTTTAAGAGCATTATGATAAGTCTCTTCGAGAGTCTCAGGGAAGCTTCACTTAAGTTCTCTTTAGACATCTATCTTAAAGTCATTGACAAACCTAATGATTGTCACCCACTATTCTTCTTATATGTCACATATAAGTACAAATCATCAAAATGGTCCATATAGTCAAAGATACTAGAGGTTTGTCTAAAGTTGAGCAATTAGTTCATTAATTAGCTCTTATAATAAGTGGGCAAGTATTTTTCTTTTGATTTCATTTTTATTTCAGCCCATACCTCTATCTAAGGTTGAACTAGATGTTTTAAATTCCTTTGAAGAGTGTGCCAATAGTTTTTGGCAAAACTTATAAGCTTTATTTTTGCAAAATGAACATACTAAATATCACTCATGTTATACCACTCAAAGTAATCTTCAATAGTAGCCAACCAATCTAAAAAAGCATAAGATCTAATCTACCATCATACTCAAGGGTTTCAATCTTAACTTTTCTAGTAACATCACTTTGGTTATCATAGTTACACCTAAGCCTATCTTAGATATTCCTGTGGGCCTTTGTACATTTCCTAGCATGGTGCCCTACAAAGTCCTGATCATCCCAATGACTTCCTAACGGCTTAGGTTGTTGATTAAAAGATCTATGAAGGATTCCTTTAGCATTCCTAGCACTAAGTCCAACAGAAAAATATTGATTATCATTGGAACCCATTGGTGGAGCCATGGGTTGGTTGTAGGTTGACACATTTTCTTGGAGTTCCAACTAACTATTTGATAAATAGATTTTAATTGCTTAAATGGTTGTAATTTTAAGATTTTAACTAATATAATTTATAGATAATCTATATCTATTTAATTGATCTTATATCTTCTCTCATGTTTATCTGCAGGATTAGATAAGATGATATTTATCTACAGGATCAAATAAGATGATGTTTATCTGCAAGATTAGATAAGATGATGTTTATCGTAGAAAAACTATCAAGAGAGATTTATGCAGATTTTTTTTTAGAATAGATTTACTCAGATTCACACCGAGGAAGCTTATAAAAGGAGGGGTGAAGGACCAGAGGGGGAGGATACAGAGAGATTAGAGACTTCTCTTCTTTGTTAATTTCTTTGCGCTCTTTTTCTATTTTTTCATCTTCTAAAAAATTTCTGAGAAAAATTCTTTGAGTGTTTCAAAGCCATGAGTGGCTAATCTCTTTGTTTCCTAGTCAAGGTTATTGAGGTCTGACTCTGAATAATTTGTGAAAAGTTTGATTTCATTGTTTCTTTTCTTGAATATTGAAATATTTTCTATTATTATGATATTATTCAGTTAATTTAATTAGTACCTTATTTTAGCTAAGTAATTATTGCTATCTGAATTCTTTTGAATTCGTAATTGTTCATTTGATTCGGTAGAGTAGCAATTCAATACCTTTGATAAATTAAAATTGTCTTTGTGTGTTGAAGAAAATATTTCTTCCATTTTAAACATACGAGCTTATGTATTGTTGAACGGTGATTGGTTGCTTTTCTTTTTTCTTAATGCTATTCAAGGTTTAAATTCCAAGAGCTTATTTGGGATTGATTTATGAATAAGGTTTAATTGGAGAGTTTATTCCTTTTAAATATTCTTAAGGAAAAGCAGAACATCAGAGCTTGTTGATGTTTATAACCAGTTTATTTTAGAAGAGAAATTATTTTTTTACCTTTTGGGTACTCAATGATCAAATTAGTTAGGTCAGATCTGAAATAAACCTTGGTTGGGAGTTGTTTACATTAAAGTTTTCTCTATTAAGAATATTTTCTAATTTTATTTATTTTTAATTTTCTTTATCAAGAAAAACCCCCCTCATTTTATTTTACTATTTTTGAGTTGAATAATTTGGCTAGTCCCTATGGAGTACGACGACCTTACTCACTTTATTTGCAAGAAATATTATTTTAAGAGTAGAAATTTATTTTTAGTGGTTTCGACACCCATCAAATTTTGGCGCCGTTGCTGGGGATTGGTGTCATTATTTAATCTATTTTTTTTTGTTTTATGCCTCGTTCTTCTCGCACAGGTAACTTAATCTTTGATTCTGAGATAGAGAAGACAGCTCGAAGGAGGATTCCAAGGTCAATTCCAAAGGAAATATGATCCTTATGCCACTACCTACAATCCGGGATGGAGGGACCACCCAAATCTTAGTTACGGACAAAAACTCAATAATTTCCAGCGGCCAAACTATCAACCAAGGCAACAGCCTCCTGTATTCCAACAGCCAAATTGTCAACCTTTTCCTCCTAAGTCGGGTATGTCTTTAGACCAAATAGTTTCTGCTTTAGCTACTAACATGCAACAATTTTAGCAAGAAACCAAGTCTAGTATACTCAACTTGGAGAATCAAGTGGGGCAGCTAGCCACAAATCTAAGAAAGCTGGAAAGTCAGAATTCTGGTAGGTTACCATCTCAGCCTCAGTTGAATCCAAAACAAAATGTTAGTGCTGTAACTTTGAGAAATGGCAAGGAGTTGAAAGAGCCTGAAAAGAAAGCTCCAAAGTATGTCGAAGATGAAGAGTTAGAAAAGGAAATTAAGTTGCCATAAGAAAATTTAGAGCCATCCTAAGCCAAACAACAACTAGTCATTCCTCCTCCATTCCCAAGTAGATTGGCAAATTCCAAAAAAGAGTAACAAGAGAAGGAGATTCTCGATATTTTCAGAAAGGTGCAAATTAACATTCATTTTCTAGATGCTATTAAGCAAGTGCCCAGGTATACAAAATTTCTTAAAGAATTGTGCACTAATAAAAGAAAATTAAATGGTAATGAGAAAATCTGTATGGAAGAAAATGTGTTTGCTATAATTCAAAGGAAATTACCCCAAAAATGTAAAGACCCAGGTGTGTTTACCATCCCCTGCAAAATAGGCAATGTAAAGATTGAAAGAGCAATGATAGACTTAGGAGCTTCCATAAATATAATGCCTAATTGGATTTATCAATCTTTGAGTATGGGATCACTTACACAAACAAGTGTAATTATTCAATTAGCTGATAGGTCTATCACATACCCGAAGGAGTCCTAGAAGATGTTTTAGTGCAAGTTAATGAGTTAGTCTTTCCAGCTGACTTTTATATTTTAGATATAGAAGAGGACCACTCCTCCAAATCAGTACCAATTTTGCTAGGAAGACCATTTTTGAAAACATCAAGGACAAAAATAGATGTTGCTGAAGGTACACTATCTATGGAGTTTGATGGAGAAGTAATAAGATTTAATATGTATGATGCTATAAGATATCCTACTGATATAGATTCTATTTTTGTTATTGATGTTATTGATCCATCTACTTAACAGGTTTTTGAGCTAACATATGCAGATAAATTGCAGCTTGCAATCATTGAAAGTTTTAATCATAAGAAGCTAGAATCTCTTGACGATAAATTTGCTATTGATGAAAAGTTGAGGGAATCTGTCTTTGGATTGAAGACATTGAAGAAATTCAGGTATAATATTTCTTATATTGATCTTCCCTCATCTTACAACAAGCTATTTCCATCTGTTTTGCAGGCACCCAAGCTAGAATTGAAGGAACTACCAAGTCATTTAACATATGCATATTTAGGCAATGACCAAACTTTACCAGTGATAATTTCCAACAAACTAACTTCTTTGGAGAATGAAAAGTTGGTTAGAGTCCTCAGGGAGTATAAAGAAGCAATTGGGTGGACGATAGCAGATATAAAAGGTATAAGCCCTTCTATGTGTATGCACCGTATATTATTAGAAGAAGGCTGTAAACCTTCAAGAGAAGTTCAACGTCGTCTTAACCCACCAATGATGGAAGTAGTCAAAAAGGAGATTTTGAAGCTACTTGATGCTGGTATGATCTTTCCAATTTCTGATAGTAAATGGGTAAGCCCAATTCAAGTAGTACCTAAAAAGACTGGCTTTACAGTAGTTGAAAATGATAATGATGAGTTAGTGCCAACTCGTGTGCAAAATGGATGAAGAGTCTGTATAGATTATAGGAAGCTAAATGCTTCAACTAGAAAAGATCACTTTCCATTACCTTTTATTGATCAAATGCTTGAAAGATTAGCTGGTCATTCTCACTATTGTTGCTTAGATGGTTTTTCAGGATTTAATCAAATTCCAGTGACACCTGAAGATCAAGAAAAAACAACATTTACGTGCCCCTTCGGTACCTTTGCTTACCGTCGAATGCCGTTTGGCCTATGTAATGCTCCAGCGACGTTTCAAAGATGTATGGTCAGTATTTTTTTAGATTATGTAGAAAATATTATAGAGGTATTCATGGATGATTTTACTATCTATGGTAATTCATTTGATGATTGTTTGGAAAATCTAATTAAAGTGCTAAAACGATGTATTGAAACTAATCTGATCCTTAATTATGAAAAATGCCATTTTATGGTAGATCAAGGATTAATATTAGGCCACATAGTATCTTCAAGGGGAATAGAAGTTGATAAGTCCAAAATTGATTTAATTAGATCCTTACCTTACCCCACATCAGTGTGGGAAATTCGTTCTTTTCTTGGTCATGCAGGCTTTTATAGAAGATTTATAAAAGATTTTTCTAAGATCTCTCACCCTCTCTATAAGCTGTTGCAAAAAGATGTCCCTTTTGATTTTGATGAAAGTTGCAAAAAGGTGTTTGACCAATTAAAAGAGTTACTGACTTCAGCTCCTATTATTCAACCGCCAAATTGGGAGAATCCTTTTGGAATTATGTGTGATGCTAGCAATTATGCAGTAGGAGCAATACTTGGTCAAAAGATCAGAAAGAATGTCCATGCTATATATTATGCCTCGAGGGCTCTTGATAATGCTCAAAGAAATTATTCTACCACAGAGAAGGAGTTATTTGCTATAGTATTTGCTTTAGAAAAATTTAGATCATATTTATTGTGCACTAAAGTTATTGTGTTTTCAGATCATACAGCTCTAAAGTATTTACTCAGTAAAAAGGAGGCTAAACTCTGCTTGATAAGGTGGATTCTATTGTTACAAGAATTTGACTTGGAGATTCGAGATAAAAAGGGCACAGAAAACTCAGTTGCAGATAACTTAAGTCGATTGGTGCTCAATGAGAAGCCTGAACCAATTCAAGATGCATTTTTAGATGAACATCTTTTTGAGGTTAAAATTTCAATACCTTGGTATGCTGATATAGTAAATTATTTGGTTACTAGAACATTCCCATATAACTTGACTAAGGCTCAAAAAGATAAAATCAAAAGTGAGTCTAAATATTATGTATAGGATGATCCTTATTTATAGAAACATTGTTCTGACCAAATAATTCAAAGGTGTGTTTCTAAAAATGAAATCCCATCTATTCTAGAATTTTGTCATTCATATGCATGTGGTGGACATTTTGGCCCAAAAAGAACTGCTCGAAAAGTGTTGGAATGTGGATTTTATTGGCCGAATTTGTTTCGTGACTCATATTTGTTTTGTAAAGCATGTGATAATTGCCAAAGGAGTGGAAGTTTAGGTCATAGAGATCAAATGCCATTGAACCCAATTTTGGTTTGTGAGATCTTTGATGTATGGGGAATCGATTTTATGGGGCCTTTTCCATTTTCCTTTGGTAATTACTACATCCTTTTAGCTGTGGATTATGTTTCAAAATGGGTGGAAGCAAAAGCCACTAGATCTAATGATGCTAAAACTATCATTAGTTTTGTCAAGAGTCATATTTTTATCAGGTATGGAGTACCTAGAGCTATCATTAGTGATAGAGGCACCTATTTTTGCAACCGTATAATTGAAAGCTTGTTGAAGAAATATAATATGACTCATAGAATCTCAACAGCCTACCATCCTCAAACAAGTGGTCAAGCAGAGGTGTCAAATAGGGAGATTAAATTGATTCTTGAAAAAACTGTCAATCCAAATAGGAAAGATTGGAGCACACGACTAGATGACACTCTTTGGGCATACAGAACTGCACATAAAACTCCTATTGGTATGTCTCCATATCGCTTAATCTTTGGTAAGCCCTGTCCCCTTCTAGTAGAATTGGAGTATAAAGCTTATTGGGCTATTAAATAGTGTAATATGAATATGGATGAGGTAAGTGAACATAGGAAATTACAATTACAGGAACTTGATGAGATAAGAAATGAGGCCTATGAAAATTCTAGAATATATAAAGAAAAGACCAAGCTCTATCATGATAAAAATATTTCTAGAAAATGTTTTGAGGTGGGTCAAAAAGTTCTCTTATTTCACTCTAGACTCAAGTTATTTCTTGAAAAATTGAGATCCCGATGGGTTGGACCCTTTGTTGTCACAAGAGTATTTTCTCATGGTGCAGTTGAAATCCAAAGCTTTCACATTAATAAAATATTTAAGGTTAATGGTCATCGTCTAAAACCTTACTATGAGGGATTTCAACTAAACAACTTAGATGTAATCGAGCTGCAACTCCCAACTTATACAGATTAAGTAACGAGGAATTTTGTCTGGCCATAGACTTTAAATAGAGGCGCTTTTGGGAGGCAACCCACAATAATAAAAATTTGAATATTTTTTTTATTTCAATTAATTAATCTTTCTTCTAATTTGTTTTTGTTTCACCTCAATAACCTTACACATTTTAAATATGTTCTTATTTATTTTGCCATCCTCTCTATAAGTTACTGCTCCCCTTTTAGACTTGTGGCAAGTAAGATATAAGGAGCTCGAGGACCCCCCATTGCAATAAAGCTATTCATAAATCAGGGGAGTTTTAGTTCCTTCTTCTTTTTACATTTATATATATGCCTACAACACTGAGGACTTTTAAGTGTGGGGGAAGGATTTATAGCTATACATATACATGCTACTATACTGAGTTAGAGGAATTTTTTTCTTACTATTTCTCATTATTCTCCTATTTTAATGATTTAGTTGTTATTTATAAATTTTTAAGCTATTTAATTTTGAATTTAAGTAGTAAAATATTAACCCATAAGTTATGAGTATGACCTGGGAACTTAAACTGAGCACAATTGTCTAATTATGTAATATGCAAACTGAGCACAATTGTCTAATTATGTAAGCTTGAGTAACCGGGGGTCTTCATCACCAATGTTGACACTCGCGTCAAAAGAGACCATAACGGCCCAAGAAAGAGGCAAAAATAAAATAAAATAACCCCCTTAATAAATAAAGCAAAATTAAAAGTGTGGGGGAAGCTAAATTGAAGGACTCTAATGATTTCTATTGTGTCATTTATGTGTATGTATGGTTGATTAAGGCTTAGTAAATTTTTAGATAAATATGGTAATTTTCAGCCTTCATACTTGTCAAATTGTTAGCAGTGATCATATTTTAGACATGCACACACACACTAGAGTTACCTGGTGATTGTTAGTGATGAATGGGTGAAAGTTGAATTATAATTTTTCTTGATTGAATAACTCTTGCATTTATTTATAACAGCTTTTTGTTAAAAAATGGAGAATATAAGAAGCAGTACCATCTCATTATGCTAAGGCCTCTAACTCTGGTATAGTTGCTCGAGGACAAGCAACGATTTAAGTGTGGGGGAATTTGATAATATATTTTAATTGCTTAAATGGTTGTAATTTTAAGATTTTAACTAATATATTTTATAGATAATCTATATCTATTTAATTGATCTTATATCTTCTCTCATGTTTATCTGCAGGATTAGATAAGATGATATTTATCTACAAGATCAAATAAGATGATGTTTATCTGCAAGATTAGATAAGATGATGTTTATCGTGGAAAAACTATCAAGAGAGATTTATGCAGATTTTTTTTTAGAATAGATTTACTCAGATTCACACCGAGGAAGCTTATAAAAGGAGGGGTGAAGGACCAGAGGGGGAGGATACAGAGAGATTATAGACTTCTCTTCTTTGTTAATTTCTTTGCGCTCTTTTTCTATTTTTTCATCTTCTAAAAAATTTCTAAGAAAAATTCTTTGAGTGTTTCAAAGCCATGAGTAGCTAATCTCTTTGTTTCCTAGTCAAGGTTATTGAGGTCTGACTCTGAATAATTTGTGAGAAGTTTGATTTCATTGTTTCTTTTCTTGAATATTGAAATATTTTCTATTATTATGATATTATTCAGTTAATTTAATTGGTACCTTATTTTAGCTAAGTAATTATTACTATCTGAATTCTTTTGAATCCATAATTGTTCATTTGATTCGGTAGAGTAGCAATTCAATACCTTTGATAAATTAAAATTATCTTTGTGTGTTGAAGAAAATATTTCTTCCGTTTTAAACATACGAGCTTATGTATTGTTGAACGGTGATTGGTTGCTTTTCTTTTTTCTTAATGCTATTCAATGTTTAAATTCCAAGAGCTTATTTGGGATTGATTTATGAATAAGGTTTAATTGGAGAGTTTGTTCCTTTTAAATATTTTTAAGGAAAAGCAGAACATCAGAGCTTGTTGATGTTTATAACCAGTTTATTTTAGAAGAGAAATTATTTTTTTACCTTTTGGGTACTCAATGATCAAATTAGTTAGGTCAGATCTGAAATAAACCTTGGCTGGGAGTTGTTTACATTAAAGTTTTCTCTATTAAGAATATTTTCTAATTTTATTTATTTTTAATTTTCTTTATCAAGAAAAACCCCCCTCATTTTATTTTATTATTTTTGAGTTGAATAATTTGGCTAGTCCATGTGGAGTACGACCTTACTCACCTTATTTGCAAGAAATATTATTTTGAGAGTAGAAATTTATTTTTAGTGGTTTCGACACCCATCACTATTCCTAAGTCTTATCATTTATTTATTTACCTGATAAACTAATAGTACTTGTAAGTTCTTCAATATGTTGACCCAAATCCTCTTTGATATTGTCCAAGCTTGTTTGAATGATTTGGATATTTTGTTCCATAAAAATTTTTAAATTAGTAGGGTTTTGTTCAAATAAATCTTGCTTGTCATATAAATCTCGAATGGTCATATAAGAAACATAGGTAATGGGTGGTCATGTAAAAGAATATAAATGCGATGCTAAGATGATTTAAGAAAACAATGAACAATCTAATTTGATACTAATGAACATCTAGCAATCAATATTTTATTTTATTTTATTTTGGTTAAGGGCAAAGGAATAAAATATGGCTCTTTTTATTTTTAGTTTAGGTTAAAGAAGCAATTTTTTTTAAATGATCAAGTTAAAGAAACAACTAATTATAAAGGATAGTAACTAATCAAAGGAGTAATACTTTTAGGATAACCTCTAACAAAACAATTACTCAAGAGTTCAGTTAGAATTAAATATTTTACCGTTGCAAATTTTAAGAGCAAAAAATGTTAATATTACCTTTTTATACTTTCCAAATGTTGTTTGTTGCAAGTTGGGCCGATAAGAATGAGAAAATGACTAGAAAATTTGGAAGAAACATGCTGGAGCATGCAGCGCATGAGGCCCACATGCAGGGAACTTTGCCGGTGCATGGCAACACATACTTTAATTGGTGTTTACTTAAATAATTTTCTTGCAAGGTGAGTTTAGTATTTCTTTATTTGACTATATTAAGATATTTCAAAAGTTTGTCATTAAATTTTAAAAACATAGTATATAGAAAAATATCCAATCATATGGTGTTGAGAAGTAAAAAAAATAATAAATGAATAAAATAATCATTTTTATTAAAAAATAATAAATAAAATTACACTATTTATAACTTACAAACAATGTGACTCCCTTTATATGTATATATATAGACACACGCTAGAAGGCCTACATGGGTAGCCAATGGGCTCCGCATGTGGAAGGAAAAAAAAAAATCAAATCATAAAACAGGTTAAAAGTAGTAACAAAAAATTGTGTGTGTATATATATATATATATATATAAGAATATTGGATTGAACTTCTTTCACTTCTCTCTTCTTCCTCTTTTTTTATTGTTTTTCAATTTTCTCCCTATTTCTCTTCTAATGCCATGGCAGAGGCTGCAGGATCCCAAGAGATGGACAATTTCTTATATCTTTGCTCTTTGAAAAGTACAGAGCGTTGGAATACTTTATTATTGAACTTTCACTAAAGATAACAAAAGTGATGAAAATGATGCAAAATCGTGGTAGCAAAGTCGCTACAAAAAATATTCAGAACCAATACAAAATTAAGAGTTCAAGGGGAGAATTGGTGAACTTCATCAGGTTCCTAAAGAATCGGATTTCCAAGAAGCATTTAATTCTCTAGTGGATTTGTGAGAAAGCAACCTTATAAGTTGTTGTGTAGATGGGCTTCAAGAAGAAATCTCTACAGGAGTACGATTATTCAACCCTCCAACTCTATTGAATGCCATACAATTGGCCCAGTTACTAGAGAAAAATTTGGAGTTTCTTAACAGAACAATGGATGACAAGAAGGAGAACAGAAACCCTAATTCAAATGCTGGCTTGGATTCGAGAGACATCCATGCAAGACCCGCAGATAATGGACAATTGTTGAGGAGGAAAAATAAAATAAAGTCTGTATACAACACATATAATTAAATAATCATTCATAATGATTTGATATGTCTTAAAGTGTACGTCAATATTTTTTAATTTTTTAAATAAACTATATAAATTAAAAAAATTAACATATAAAAAGAAGATAATAAAAAAGTAAGTAATGTTTTATTTTCTTCTTCTATCAATAACTACCTTTATCAATGTTGTGGTATCTTTTTTTTTTTTTTGGGGAAGTTTTGAGGCCAAAGATGTCAAGAGGCCTGAGAGTTAAATCCAAAAGGACGGTAACTATAGAGTGCGCTTGAAAATGATTTCTAAGCTATGGAAATCACCACTGGCAACTGAAATTGCAATTTGCAATTAGTAGCTAATTTAAAGGATGTCAAAATAACCACATCCTAAGTACATAAGATGATTATTACACATATGAAAAGAAAATTGTTTATTTTGAGTAAATTATGCTAGCCTAAGTTTTGGTTAAATTACATTTGGTAGTCCTCTTGTTTTACAAACTGTACTAAGCTCTCCCTAACATTTTGATTGCAGAAATCCTTCTTTTAATTTACTTTCTATTAGAAGTTAATTTTTTATATAACAAAAATAAATTTATTTTTAATATGATAGCAAAGACAACTGTGTTGATATTACACTCTTAACATGAGAATTTGATTACAGTGAAAACAACTCAACGATTTTACTTTTGAAATAAACATAGTATACAAAATTAATTTCATTAATAGAAATTAAATTGGAAGGAAGACGTGTATAATTTTTAGAAGCATAGGATTATCATGTGTAATTTAATAAAATTTCACAAAAGTTTAGTACTTTTTTTTTTGGGGCCAACGAAGTCTTTGTGTAGGACTGGCATCACTTTTGGAAACTTTGAATAATGACACAGAATGCAATGCCACTTTTTTTTTAAGGTCCCAAGGTGACGTTGAGAGCTACCCCGTTTTCGTTATGGTTCTTGATTATGAAATCACGCCCTATAGTAAAAAATGCCGGCACTTATGCTACAAGTTTATTGGTCTGAGGATATCAATTTTGTTTTTTAAAAAGATTTTGGATCTTCTGTTGGGACAGCACTATATTATCTCTTTAACTTTAAAAATAAAAATAAAAAAGATACTGACCCCCCCTGATTGGAGGACACTACACCTCAACCGTGCCTGATCCGAGCTCAATTTTTTACTAGAGCAAACAAGGACAGGTCTTATATGCAAGGGGTGCATGCACAACGTACGGGCCAAGTCCTGCAGCCAGGAAAATTCATACCAACAGTGCAAACCCAATCGAAAGTATTCTCGACCAGAGAAAATTTTTCCATTGTCCAGGAAAGTGAAGATAACGCGTACATCCAAACAGTTGCAAATGCTAGACTTAAGAGGTAAATCAGCAACTAACGACCCAGTGAAAAGAAGCCACATGTGAATACAGTTGTATGGGCTATAGATTGAGGATCATGATCATTGAATATAACCACATCACAATGCAAAACTCAATAATCAGAGTTGTAACAAATTCTTTATTATTACTTCTCTCCCTTTGATCTATCTTGCTTCACTAGGAATCATATAACACGGCAATCTAATCTTCCTTATTGTAGCAAAAGAGACTGCACTCATGAAATATCTCTCTCCTACCAGGCCAAACGGAGTCAAACCCACAACTTCAAAGAAAGAACTACTACATCTTACGAAATTTGCTTGGCTGCAGCAATTACAGCTTCCTTCGTGATACCCAACTCCTTGTAAATTCTTCCTGCTGGAGCACTTGCTCCAAATCGATCAATCCCTATAGCTTTTCCCTTGCTTCCAATAATCTTCTCCCATCCAAATGTCGATCCCGCCTCAATACTAACTCTAGCAGATACTGCAGCTGGGAGAACACTTTCCTTGTAGGCATCTGGCTGCTCCTCAAAAAGTTCCCAGCTAACAAAAGAAACAACTCTTACAGCCTTCCCTTCCTTCCTTAGATCCTCAGCAGCTTTGGCAACGATTTCCAACTCAGAACCAGTTCCAATCAAAATAACATCAGGCTTGTTACCTGATGAGTTGTCGGAAATGATGTAGCCACCCTTTTCAACTCCTTCAATAGAAGTTCCGGCAAGCTGGGGCAGCTTTTGCCGAGAAAGGGCAAGAATTGAGGGTCGTTTCCTGTTAAGTACAGCAACTTTGTACGCTCCAGCAGTTTCATTTCCATCAGCTGGGCGAAGCATCAAAATATTTGGCATTGCCCGGAAGCTTGCCAAGTGCTCTATTGGCTGATGGGTAGGCCCATCCTCTCCAAGTCCAATTGAATCATGGGTCATAACATAAATAACACCAGCTTCAGCGAGGGCAGAAAGCCTTATGGCAGCTCTCATATAGTCGGTGAAAACAAAGAAAGTGGCACAATATGGAAGCAACCCAGGACTATGAAGAGCAACACCATTGGCAATTGCTCCCATTCCATGCTCTCGAACACCAAATCTAACATTGCGCTCCTCAGGAGTATCCTTTTGAAAATCCCCAAACATTTTCAACAAGGTCATGTTAGAAGAGGCAAGATCTGCACTGCCACCGAGCAGACCAGGAAGAACCTTTGCAAGGGCATTCAGGTTTTGCTGAGATAGATTTCTGGTAGCATCAGCAGGACTCTCAGGAGTATATGTCTGAAATTTGAAATCAAATTGAAAGGGTAATCAATATTCCAGACAGAGTTCAGTTAAAGTGGGGTTTTGTTTATTATTTTAAAACTTGAGGCTGTATAGAAATTAAGCAAAAGTTTGGTGATGAAGATGTAAAGGGCATGCTATCTAATATGAATTATAACACTCATTGACAGCAGATTCATGTCAAATTTTAGATTGTGCAAGAAATTTGGATCTTCACTCACCGGAAGTGCTTTCTCCCAACCAGCAGGTAATTCACCATTAATAATAGACTTCAGCTCTGCAGCTTCCTCCTTGTATTTCTTCTCATATTCAGCAAACTTAGCATTCCACTCAGCCTCAAGTGCAGCACCCTCAGGGATGTGGCGGCTCCAATGACTGAGAATAGCTAAGAAAGTTTTATTCAGGATCATATAGATCTTAGTAGACTAACAGAAAACAATTAGCGCATGCACATGCACATGCACATGCACACACATAAATATATATCTTGGCAAATGTTTTATACTCAAACTTTTAAACTTCCCATTTAATGAAAACCTTCCAAAGAAATACAGAACAGGCATCACCCTACATTCTATTATTTTCCAAGGAAGTTTACTACATAAACAGATGTTAAGCTGCATTATTCAAATTATTTATATACATTCAAAAAATTATCAGGAAAAAACTTCTATCATCTCCTCAAGATGGGGATTTTAGTCTCATTCTATCCCTTTTTTTTTCTTTTTTTTTTTGGGGGGGGGGGTTTGTTTTCCCTTTAATTTGGGTCAGCTGTGTCCTATCCATGTCCAAAACACAAAAATAATCTTTCTTTTTTTGTTAGTTTTGGACCCACGTCAGCAATGTGTCAGTGCAGTGTCTGCTGTGTGTAGATATCCAACATGTGTCATACACACTGAAACACCAGAAAATAGGTATATCGGTGCTTTATAGGGCACCAAGGGAATCTCTAACCCTCTCCTCCATACCTTTTAACATCTTCAGGCACATGGAAAGGCTCATATGGCCATGCAAGATTCTTCCTCGTAGCATCCACTTCTTTGGCACCCAATGCACTTCCATGCACACTGTAGGTGTTAGCCTTGTTTGGAGAACCATATCCAATAGTAGTGGTCACCTGTGAGAAAGATAAGTTCAGCAAAATATAACCTACATCAAAGCTGAATAAAACTGAAAAAATGTTTTACTTCCACATCAATTACTATCAGCTAAGCCAAAATGTCTTGGCCCATTGGGATAAATATAGATGATTAATGCCAAACCCACACCCCCCCCCCCCAAAAAAAAAAAACAAATATGAAGTTTTCTCCACACAGCTTGAGAAAATTAAAAATCATGTCTATGTATAGAATATGATAGTCAAGTCATTTTACTCAAAACATGTAACTTGGTAGGATTAATTTGAAAGAACCACATCAATTTTCAAGAGTGAAACATAAAGGTTTCTTTAGTTTTTTCTTCATTTTTGAAATCCATTTTCTTCAGTGTGACCTCCAAGTAACTAACCTGAATTAAAGTGGGTTTGTCTTTGACGGCTTTTGCTTCCTTAATGGCAGCACGGATATCATCATAGCCAGTATTTCCATTCTTTACCCAAATAACATGCCATCCAAGTCCTTCAAAACGTTTACCAACGTTCTCAGTAAATGCAATCTCAGTGTCACCATCAATGGAAATGTGGTTGTCATCATAGAAAGCAATGAGCTTCCCAAGGCCCCAATGCCCAGCAAGTGAGCAAGCTTCATTTGAAATTCCCTCCATTTGACAACCATCACCCAATATAACATACCTGTGGAAGATAAATATAATTAGTAAAATGCAGGACAAAGAAGGCATTACGAGTTTATAGATCATAATAGAAGGGGTGAGTTAGGGCCCCTGGGGGATAAGAGGTAGGCATCCTACGTGTAATGGTCAACAATCTCATTATCGGGCTTGTTGAATCGAGCAGCCAAGTGCTTCTCCGCAAGGGCCAAACCAACAGCATTGGCAATACCCTGGCCAAGAGGACCTAAAGAAAATATGGGGATAAATGAGAGAACAGAACAAACAAAAGAATGCGTGAAAAGGTTACTACTTTATATAAACTATGGAGATATCTGACCTGTTGTTACTTCAATTCCAGGTGTCTCAAAGTTCTCAGGGTGTCCAGGGGTTCTGCTTCCCCATTGGCGAAATTCCTTCAAGTCTTCTTCCTATGATTTGATGTGAACACAATGAATTTGATGAATATCTTATGGTTTATGTGTTCACCATTACAACTTCAGGAAAGGTCTTATGAACTTTGCTAGGGTGTATATTATCTGACCAAAAACACACAAAAACAAAATGTCTACAACTGAAAAAAATTATTGAAAACCATTTCACAAATTAATGCAAATGAATTTACAGAAATGCAATGCTAAACAATATGCAGGCTCACAACTGTACGAAAGCTGTTTGCCATCCATCATTCCAATCCTTTACCCATTTAATTCCCCGAAACCATTTCCTCATCAGATGGGTTAAAGTTAAACCCAGATGGATTTTCAACTCAAACGCAACTAAATTAACAAACAATCACAGATCCAAGTCCAACATAGTTCCAGAAAAAAATAAATAAATAAATAAAAACACGCGCGCGCACACAAAAAAAAGGTGAAAGAGAACACCTTAACGCTATCATATCCAGCAAGGTGAAGCAGAGAGTACTGGAGCATACACCCATGGCCAGCAGACAAAACAAACCTGTCACGGTTGAACCATTTCGGGTTCTTCGGATTGTACCTCATCACCTCGTCGTAGAGAATGTGACCCATCGGAGCACAACCCATGGGTAGACCCGGGTGTCCCGAGTTGGCCTTCTCGACCGCATCAATGGACAGGAATCGAATTGTATTGATCGATTTTTCAACCAGAGACGCCTCGGTTGTCTTGTCCAACGTCTCAACAGCCGTAGCTCGAACTATACTACTAGACCCAACCCCTCGACGACGCGAAACGGAAGCAGGTTTGGTTGAAGAAGAATTCGAAGAATGTGATTTGAGACCAGAGAAGGAAGGCAAGGAGACACCGGAAAGAGAGATACGGTCTGAAGACGAGTTGAACCCATGAAGGGAAATGGCTCGGGCCAAAAGGGCTTGGGATAGATGCAAGGATGAAGAGGAAGCCATGGTTGGAACTTGGTTTCACAAAGCCACTAGAGAAACAGAGAAGTAAGTGCTCACAGAATCTGAAAAGAACTCAGAGGAAAAATGGTTTGACTTGCAGTCCCCAAAAGGGCAGGTAGAGGGACGCGCTCGCCTTTGGAATGAAGCAGCGGCCAATCTCCACCTGTGCTTGTGGGTGGGTGGTTCTCTACCTCCCAATCTTTATTCCATAAATTTGATAACAAAAACAAGATATATTTCTTTTTATAATAAATAATTGTGACAAATTTATTATTATTATTATTATTATCATTGGAACAACTTTTCAATATTTATATTTTATAATTTTAATTTTAGAATATTTCTTAAAATCATTAAAGTGAGATATTATCTTCTTTTAACAATTGAATTAACCTTTTGAATGTTTGGTAACAATTTTGTTATTGTAATGTTACTTTTATAAATTTTGCAATTTTGACAAATTATTAAAGCAACTTTATATCTGTAATATGTTTATTAAGAGAAAAAAATTTATATACAAATTTTAATATTTTTTTATCAGATTTTTTATAAAATATGATATGTATATAATTTACCAATCATAATATAATTAGTGTATGAATTTTGTAGATAAATATATGATTTTTATAACTTAATATCATATGATTAATTTTTTAAATAATTTCTTACACATAATAATTTTATTAAAATTTTTTATAATAAAGATGTTATATTTAAATTAAAAAATTATGTAACTTTTAAGTAAAATTCAGGTTACTAAACAGAAAAATAATTTGGCAATAACTACAAGTGAAACTGAGGGCCGATGCGCTATTTGGGTGTTTTTTTTTTTTTGGATGAATATACTGGGGTTTATCCACTTTTTTAGATAAGGAGGCCGAAACTCGTTGCCACCAGGCCACCACAAATTCTACGCCCAAAGATTTGAGTGGCGAACATCTTTTGTGAAGATAACGTCAAAAAACAAGAAATCATTTTATTTTAAAAACATATGTCATTATCAATTCTGCAATGTTAGCATCCTTAAAAAAAATGCAGAAAAACTGCACTGAGAATTTTAAATATATAGTTTGTAAGAAAAATTCTAAGTTCAAATTTTTGTATCAATTATTGTATAAAATAATATACAGTGTATAATTTTTTCCTCTTATCTTTATATTTAAAAGTGATGAGATAACGACAAGATATAAAAAATTAAATAATTGTTGAATTTTTATTTTATAATTTAAAAATAATGAGATGAGATATTACTCCAAGAAAGTCATTTTTTACTTTGATATCATGTAGTTTAATACTTAATATTCTGATATTGATATGCAAACCTGATGAAGGGTTAGAAAATTCATCCGACATAATAGATCCAGCCCAAAAAATAGATATCAGTCCAAAAATTCCAAAAAATTGAGCCTTTTTTTAAGGGAAAAAACCAAATATAAATGGGCCAGAATCAAGCATTTTTTAAAACTTGACCCAAGTTCAAGCTTGGCCCAAGCTACTTTTTTATTATATTATTGTAATATTTTTAAATTTAATCTAGAACCTTGGTAATTTTCCTTCCTTCAACTTTGCCTTTTCTTCATGAATGGAATTTATGAGTTAGTTATTAATATAATTTTGAAGGAAGAACACAATTTGAAGGAAGAACATAACTTAGATACTAAATTATCTATGTTAAATATAAAAATAATAGAGTCATATAATTGAAATAGGAAACATCAAATAAGAATCAACTATATTTATAGATATTGGATAATTGTTATGTTTTTTTAACCCAAAAAAAATGTTCTTGAATAATATAGTTAGTATATGTTGCATCATTCATTGACAAATTAGTTAAATAAATATGAAAGCTAATATCAAATATTACTTTGTAAATTGACTTAATCTTTTCATTTTTGAATTTCAAAAAGATATCTTTTTCTTAAATTTGTTTTTGGAGAAAATGAGTACTTAACTTTCTAAAAGTTTAAATTGCAAAATAATAATAATAATAATAATAATAATAATAAGCAGGTTAGGCTGGCTTTACTTGAATTATTTTGATCCAAGCTTGAGCCCAAGAATTTAAAAAAAAAGGACTTGTGTCTAATTTTAATAATATTCTTTTAAGGTTTAGCTTATTTTTTATCAAGTTTAACCCATTATTAAATCTATTGATATATTAGCATAAGGATTTATGTTTTTCCAAAAAAAAAAAATATTATGTTATGTTTTAAATTTCCAATAAAATTTCTAAAATATTTTTCAATGTCATATCTAACTTGGTAACTCCACATTTTTCAATTGTGCACCACTTTTTCCAAATTATTGTATAATCAGTTAACTTAACATTATCAAATTTTTGTCTAATTATTTTATCTAACATCCCAAAATTCTTGATCTTCATCACCTTTTTTTTTTTTTGGAAAAAAAGGAACTTCATCTCTAAATTTTTACTTTGAAGTGTTAAGATAAAACAAAATAAAAAAAGAGCCTAATCCCTAACAAAACCCGTAAAGAAATTAGCAAAAAAGATGAATCTTTAGGCTGTTGTCCAAATAACAAGATTGTAATAAGAAGTCCCAATAATTTTTTAGTCATGCTACAACTCACCATTTTCATTGATCATTAATAACAAGAGAGTCAATGATTTTTCAAAGCACAAACTTTACCCAAAATAGACATCAAAGCCCAATCAAATAGAAAAAGCAGAAACATAATCAAATCGTAGGCTCATAATACTTAAAATGACACACTAAAAATTTATAAAAATTAGAACATAGACCACCATCTAGTCTCTGTTGATAAAAGAAACTAAAAAAATAAACATGAACTTCTTTCTCTCATGTTGGCTTCTACAAGATGCTAACAAAAAGTCTTTTTGTCATCACCTCTTAAAATTTAAGAAGACTATTAAAGAACATGCCAAGCAAGGCGTTTAGATCCCGTAAAGCTAGCCTTTCTAAAGTGTCTCTAAAGTACAAAATTTGGGCCGTTAGATTGAAGGGATGGACCAGATGAAGACATGTGGCATAAGAACATCAAAATAGTGCGTTTCGTTTGAAAACCTGAGTAGATAAGTTGCATCTCCTTCGATCCCTCAAGTTGTCTCTCTGTTGTACTATTCTCCTTCAATCCCCCAGGCTCTCTCTTCATTCTGCTCAGAATTGTCTCCTTCAATCCTTATGCTCACTCTCTATCGTGCTCATTTGCATCTCCGTTGGGGCCTTAATCTCATTATCCATTGTGCTACATTCAGATCCTTCAAAGATTTGCTCAAACGCCAAATCTTGCTTCCAAGTACATTGAATTTACTACCTCAAATTGGGTTTCAAAATGCTTATTTACCACTTTCAAATTGGTTTGCAAAATGCTAATAAGATTATAAGAGTGGCCATGTATTGTTGCGAATTCAAGATATTGAAGTTGATTTATATTGCTTTAGGTAATTTTTCCCTATGTAGTTCAAATTTTGACTTGATAAATATAAGAGTTGCCTTGTATTGCTGTGAATTTTGACTTGCTTTAGGTAATTTTCATTACACTGCCTGAGAACTATTAAATATAGCACAGCTTTATTTTTTTAATATTAGTACTTCATTGCCATTAGAATTTCAAAATTTGTATGTTGTTAGGTTAGGTTGTTGGTTCATAAGAAATCAATCAATGAGGAAAGTTGAATAGTACCTGTTACTTTTGTTTTTAACATTGGCTTTCTGGATTGTTTTTCTATTGTACTATTAAACTCCCATTCTTCCCTTATGTTGATTGATCCCTCATATTCTTAGAGCCATACCATAGATAGAAATAGCTAAAAATAAGATTAGACCACAGAGCCTAATGAATTTAAGAAAATTACCAATATATTTCGCTCAAAAGTGAATAATTAGGTAAGGGTCTTGTCTCCTTTTTTTTTTCCCTTTTTTTGGGGATATTAATGGTAGTAATAAATGGTGCCAACAATAATAATAAAAAATTTATTGACTAGTTCAACACAAGAAATGTACCTTTCTTTTGTATAAACTAGTAAACAAGTTATATTGTCTTTTATTATAGTGTGCACTAAATTACCATTGCCACTTCACCCTTTAATATCGGTGCTTCATTGCCATTAGGATTTCAAAATTTGTATGTTGGCGGGTTAGATGGGTTGGTTCATAAGAAATCAATGAATCTGGGAAGTCGAATTGTATCTTTTGTTTTTGTTTTCTGCACTGCCTTCGTAGATTGCTGTTTTATTGTATGACTTTTTAGACATAGTCCTATAATCCTTTGTTTACAAGATGGTACCGATAGTGTATGTTGAAATGTTATTATTCTACTTACAGATTTAGTTTTTTATGAAATGGTTTTTGAAATTGACTTGTGTGCACAAATTGATGGGATATTGTCAAATATATCAGATGTAGTTGCTACACAAACTGCATCTATGGCTTGAACACATGCATTGAAGTCATGACTTTGGAAACTTTGGCTAAACCTGATGGAACCAAATGGTTAAATGAAAATTGAACAAAACTCTATGACTTGAACACATGTAGATAACTCTTCTTCTTAGTTTTAAAATGGACAACAACGCAGTAGAATGAAGCGGATATCTACAGAACTAGCCTTAGAAATGGACAACATTTTAGAATGAAGCTGCAATGAAGTGACTCACAAATAGAACCAGCCTAAGAAGTGTTTTATATGCTATTATGGTGTAGCTAAGTTGTACATTAACATCATCAAAGTGTAATAAGTTATATATTTCTCTTGTAATAAAGTGTATTTCCTATGCCAAGCGTTCACTTTCAAACTTTTGGGTTAAGCTAAATGAGATTAATTGGCTAAGAATATTATGATTTTCTCCCTCTTAAATTTAGAAATAAATTTACATTTAAATGAGCAATGTACCAAAAATTATTCTTCATATTAATATCAATAATTTCACTACTCAAATATAAAGACATAATTTTATATCTACTCAGTATTCATGTAATACATAAGAAAGATATACTAAAAATATATTATCATTAACAATATCATTATAATTTCATGAACAACTCATAATAGCATTTTGAAATAAAAGAAATTTATCAAATGAAGTATAAAAATTTATGAATTTTAATTTGCAAAAATGTATATCTAAAAAGTGTAACAAAAACTATTTTATCTAATAATATTTTAACAAGTTTTGCATTATTTTCATAGACAATTATTGGTCCAATTGAAAATAATATATTGACATTTGAATTTGGTTATATTCTACTTAATTATGGTAAAACTACTAATTATGAAAATGTATCAAAGGAAAGATACACTAAAAATATATTATCATTAACAACATCATTATAATTTCATGAACAACTCATAATAGCATTTTGAAATAAAAGAAATTTATCAAATGAAGTATAAAAATTTATGAATTTTAATCTGCAAAAATATATATCTAAAAAGTATAACAAAAACTATTTTATCTAATAATATTTTAACAAGTTTTGTATTATTTTCATAGACAATTATTGGTCCAATTGAAAATAATATATTGACATTTGAATTTGGTTATATTCTACTTAATTATGGTAAAACTACTAATTATGAAAATGTATCAAAGGTATGTATTGATTAAATATAAATTTAAAAATAGGAAAAACATTAGGCATGAAGCAATAAAGGGAGAAAGAACAATCATTGTGTGAAGTTTAATAAACTAAGGACAATTTTAAAAAAAAGAAAGGGAAAAGTGACAGGAAAATGAAAAAAGAAGAGAAAAGATAAAGAGAAAATAGGAAAAGAAGAAAGAAATGAAATGAAATGAAGGAAAAGAGGAAAAAATATACATGTATGGATTTAGTGGGTTCAATTTAAAATATCAAATAATAAAAATAATACATGTGTGTGTTCAAAGAATTCCATAAGTCTAGTGAGTTTAAAATTTTAAGAGGTGTGAGGGTATAATATCAAAATTAAATATTATATACACACCTTTTGTAAAATTAAGAAGGGAGCATCTACCCCTTTTCCACCAACATGGCTTCGCCATTGCTTTCACTCACACTTGCATTCATTGTAGTATCTTCTATGTCATTGCCCACACTTCTTTGCCCACTACAAATCTTTGCTACTTGTTTGCTCACCTCACTAATAATTTTACTTTGAAATAAGAATGCTTCTTGGCTTCTGGATGCTTTGGTCACTAGCCTTATAATTTGGAATCAAAGTTGTTTATAGCATTGCAAAGTAGTTAAGCTAGCATCATCTATAATCTTCTTTCCTTTTACATCATGTATGATACCACTCCTTACTTGTTTCATCTACCTTTTTAGAATATGTTGATCGGACATTAATTTAACATTCATGACATCAAATACCTTCAAAGTATAACAACATTATATACCAAATGACTCAAACTTTCTTTAGCTACAAGAAATGAACTTCTCACAATGATTAAATAAAAGTCTCCATTCTCCTGTCTCTAAAACCATAGTAATGATGAACTTAAACAAAGGTGGAGTTTCCATTATATCTTTAGCACGTGTAGCTAAATATAAGTTTCACTTTTCTTAGAATAAGTCAAAAAGTGTGAATGTGTAAATTTGTATAAGCCAATATAGTAATGGCAAATGTTGACTTTTTAACCTCAATAATTTGTGTTATAAATCAAGTTCACATTTGAATTCATGTATTTATTGTTTTCCACCACCCTCTCAGAGTGCATAAAGAATTGAATTATGTTTAAACTCAATTTCATACAATTTTTGACATTTAAATTCAAATTTTTATTGAGTTGTGTATTTTATATACCAAGTTAGAATGCTTTCTTCATGTGATAAGTAGCCTATTTTTCCTTTATGTTATGACACTACAAAATGTTATAAAGTTTTGACAGAATCTAATAGATATAATATGTATATTTAGTTTTTAATATTTGCATATTTTTTATTACAAGGAAAAAATTGTATTAAAAAGCTAAAACACTACTAGCTGAGTCTAAAATTCTATTAGAACTGTAATACACAAGTATAATATGTAAGCAAACATTTGTTAAAAAAAATATTGGCAAAACCATGGTTAGAAAGTCCAACCAAAGTATTGTTAACAAGTGGTTGACAGCCTATTAGCTATGCCATCAGCCAAAGTGGCTAATGAGCCTTTTTCGGTTAGGCTATTATATATATATATATATATATATATATAGAATCATATATATAATGTCATATGTAATATATAATATATAATATAATATAATATATACAAAATTTTAATGTATATAATTTTATAGATTAAATTAATTAAATTGATTAAATAACTTTATTATTATTTATAAGAAATTAGACATTTTATAATATAAAAATATAAAATTTAGAATTTTAATTAATTACTTGAATAATTATTTTATTGTGTTATTTTATTAATTTAATTATTAATAACATATAATGTAATTATTATAAATTATTATTTTAATATTTATTATTATCTTAAGTATATGATGCTAACATATACATTTTTTTAACTATGATTAAAAATGAAAGATTGTTTTAATAAATATAATCATGATGTAAACTAGCTATTAATATATATATACATCTGTTGAAAACACACACACACACACACACACACACACACATATCACTCTTTGTTTATTATTTCTCTTCTTTTTTCTCCATAGTTTTTATCTTTTCTCTCTTTCAATTCTTACTTATTACATTTGCAATTCTCTTATTGCGTTTACATTCATTCAAAATTCTTTGATTTTACTTTATTTCTTTGGTGCGCGTAGACTCATTGAGAATTTTTTCATCTTACATTTGTATGTTTCCAAAAGGCACGTATAAATAATTCCTTCATATTATTTTTATTTTTATGAAATAATATTTATTATTTATTGATTAATTTTATGATAATATAGTATTGATTACTACTAGATAATTTGTGCAAATTAATATTAAAAATTATTTTGATAATTACTTTTGTCGTTTAATGAAAGAAATTTTTTATTTGATTATATGCGTAAGATGATATTTTGTTTACCAAAAATTATAAGATAATATTTAAACTATTTATTATCACAAGAAGTGAAAATTCTTAAAAATCAAACATGGATGTATAATAGATTGAATCCTAATCATAAAAGACATATTGATAAGTTTTTACAATGGGTAAAAGAATTTGTAACATTTGCTTGTGAAAAAGAACCCACTATAGGAAACAGAGATATTAGATGTCTTTATTCTAAATACAAAAATGCAGGATATCTTAGTCCTAACAAGATAAAAATTGATCTTTATAAAAGAACGTTTCAACATGGCAATCGATATTGGACATGCCATGGATCCATCTCTAACTAATGTGAAACATCTACCTCATCATGATTAGTAAATAAAAAAACATAACAATAGCTATGACAGAATAATTTTTAATGTAGCTCATTTTAATTTTAATGCTAGTGGATTTAATGAAATTTATTATGATGATTAGTTATATTAAGAAATTGCTAAATGTAGAAGCCCAAAAATTTTATGATTTATTAAGTGTGTATTAGCAACTATTGTGGGAAGAATGCAAGAACCAGTCTATATTATCTATTGTAGTTAGAATGTTACATACTAAATCTAAAAGTAATATGCCATAGTAAAGTTGTAATCAATTTGCAAGTCTGATGAAAGAAAGTTTCCTGATTGATAATGTTGTACTCGAGAATTAGACAAAATTTAGTATTAAAACTTAGATTATCTAATCAAAAAATTAATGTTTGCATTAATGGATGCATATTATATATTACAAAGATGCCATATATGAGACAGTGTGTAAATTTTATAGAATAGCTCAATATAAAACTAGTCGACTTAGTCAAAGATGAGATTTAAAAGATATTCCATTCAAAAGAATGCATTATTTACCAATTATGCCAATACTACAAAGGCTTTACACCTCAATAAGCTTATGTAATGACATTGGAAGAATAGAAGACGTGAAGGTGTATTGTGTCATTTGTTAGATAGAAAAGCATAGAAACATTTCGATAGGTATATCTCAATTTTGCTATAAAGCCACGAAATGTTCGACACAAGTTTATGTATAAATAGGTTCACTCCTTATAGTCGGTCTACTTTACCATATTCATGTTAGCCTGTGATAATTAATCCTTACAATCTCCCTATTGAATGGTGCATGACTACTCTTCACTTATTTTTTGTAGCAATTATTCTTATACCTTAAAAGCTTAAGGTTAAGATTGATGTATTCTTGCAGCCATTGATTGATTAGTTAAAATTATTATAGGAAGAAGAAATATCTACCTACGACATCTCAACAAAACAAAATTTTTAGATACAAGTAGCATTAATGTGGAACATATGGAATGTTGCTAGGGTGGAGTACTTTCTAAAAAATTAGCTTGTCCTTATTGTATGAATAACTCAAAAGCTTTTCACCTGAAATATAAGAAGAATTCCTGATTTGATTGTCATTAACAATTTTTACCTATGAACCATATTTTTAGAAAGAATAAAGATGTTTTCAAGAAAATAGAGTTGAAAATGATCCGTTTCCCTGAAAATTGGATTGAGAAAGATTGTGGTAGCACATGAAGATCCATCTTAAAATAGTAAATCAAGGGATTTTCAGATTATTAGACTATGGAAAATATCACAACTAAATGAAGCAAAATATATTTTGGGAGTTTTTGTATTGGAAATATCTATTGGTTTGACATAACTCATATGTCATATACATATTAAAAAATGTGTTTAATAATATATTTAATCCTATTATAGATCTTAAAGGAAAGACCAAATATAATATAAAAGCTATGAAGGATTTGAAAGAATATTATAAACAAAAAGACTTAGAGTTACAAGAATTAGCTAATAAGAAAGTAGCGAAGTTAAAAGCTAAGTTTACTTTCACATTAGATCAAAGAAGAGCTATCCATGAAAGGGTCAAAGGATTGAAAATGCCTTATGAGTATTCTTCCAATCTATCAAGATGTGTAAATTCAATGCAGAGAATTTTATTAGACTTCAAATTTATAACTATCACATTTTTGTGGAATATTTCCTATCGATCGCTTTTAATGCACTTATTGCTCAAATATAAAAACTTATAATTGAGTTGAGTCAATTCTTTAAAGAATTATGTTCGATGACTTTGAAGGTGGAAGATTTAATGCAAAAGGAACATAACATTTTGATTATTCTATGCAAGTTAAAGGAAATATTTTCACTTGGGTTCTCAAATTCAATTGAACATTTACCAATCCATTTTTCATTTGAGGCTAGGGTTGGTGGCCTAATATAGTATCAATAGATGTATTCATTTAAAAGGTAATTAATACTTATATGTGATATTCTAACCATTTCTACTTAGGTTATCTTGTGATAATTTATTATTGTCTTTAATTATTTGTCATCTGGTCATGTAAATTTTTAAATAGATTAAAGTGGACAATAAAAAATAAGGCTCAAATGGAAGGTTTTATCTAGAAGGTGTGTAACATCTCTAAAAATTAAGATTTTTTAATTATTTAGTATTTTATAAAATGAATTTATTTTAGCCTGAAATTAATGAATTATAGTGAAATAACTTTATACATGAGGAATATGAGACTAATAGGATCTTAGGGATTTTTGATAGATAACATATTAAGAACTAGCATAATTTGTGTATTATTAGTTAAGAAATAATGCGTAGAAAATTATAAAATTTATTTCATAATTTTTGAAGATTATTAGGATTAGAAATAATGCTGGATAGTTAAGAGTTTGTATAAAATCAAATTGGACTTTGAAGCTCGAATTAACTACTTTAAGAGGTTCAATATAGAAAGAACTACTGGA
Source organism: Erythrophleum ivorense (assembly GCA_026724425.1). NCBI lineage: Eukaryota > Viridiplantae > Streptophyta > Magnoliopsida > Fabales > Fabaceae > Erythrophleum > Erythrophleum ivorense. The sequence continues at coordinate 46,528,348 of JAIUCV010000005.1, forward strand.
TGGATGGTGGTGAAGGAATATGGAGAAACAAGGTCAAAATGGAGATATAATTGAAAAATAAACATAGGTCCTTGTCTATATAAGGTTTTTAACTTTTAACTAGGGATAAAATAGTCATTTGTATCTTAAATAATAAAATAAATGATTATAAAATATAAGTAGGACCCACATTGGTGCATTTTATATTAATAAAATATGGCAAAGGATGTGATAACCTAACCAAATAAAATATGATGGATGATCAATAGATGAACACATTGATAAATTCTTTCAAATAGTGGTATTTTTGTAATTTTTGGCCAACTAGGCCAGATGTGGCACCATAGGTAGAGATATTTCTAGAAGATACACACACTATAGAGTAATGACATAAGTAGAATCTAGGTAAAAGATTGAGATCTCACGTTAATTGAAAAAATCTAATTGATTTGATTGTTGACATCAGTTGATTTGACCACTAACATTAGCAATGATCAATGATAAGTAAGTGATTTAATTACTCTAACCAAACAGGGAAGAAAATATAGATAGATTTGAATTAAATAGTTAGAAAAAAAAAGATTCAACGATGGAGATTTCTTCTTAATTTAAGATGCAATTTTAGCTATGGAAATGATGTGATAGTTCATATTCTTTTTTACTTTTAGGAATTTAATCTCAACCATTTATCTAATCCCATGGTCTAAATTCCTTCATGTCAAGATATAATCTTAGCCATATATTTAATCGAACGACTTAGATCTTTCATAAGAAAATAAGATTAAATCCTAACCATATATTAAAAATACATTTACACATAAATACACACACATTTACATGACACACATTCATTAAAACACACGCATCTCGGCCAAAGAGAGAAAAAGAGAAAGAGATCAAAGGCCAAGGAGAGGAGGAGAAGAATAAAGGAAGGAAGAAGAAGGAAAAGAAAGAAAAAGGAAAGAGAAAGGCTAAGGAACCAAGGTAACATAGTTAGCTATCTCTTTCTTGGTGTAGTTAGTTGTCTTCTTCTTGGTATTCTTTCACTTTTCACCATGGAATTTTCTCTTCTCTTCTTTTTTAAATGTTGGCCATGGATAAAGGAAGAGGTGTTCTTTGTGATTTATGAATCCTTGTCAACAAAATATGAAGAAATTGATACATATGACAACAAATACATTTACTTCAAAAATGCTTCCAATTTTTGAAGACTTTTCCTTAAATTATGAAACTTTGGTTTTCAAGAAGCCATGGAAGAGATTGAAAAGAAAATAAGTGTCACACCATACATTCATACATCTCAAATTATATAATTTAAGGCATTTACCATGGTTTTACCACATACACACTTGTAAGGCAATGGAGAAGTGAACAAATGGTAACTGAAACCATCCAACTCTTAGCATATGAATCATTTAATTCCTCCTCAATTTAATTATATTCATAACATATCATAGCAACTCAGATTCATCACAAAATCTACCAAGAAAGATGAATTACAAGCTCTTTCCCATGGGTTCAGAAATTCAATCTCAGGTTTATAGGCCAGTTTACTGATATAATTTTTGAAAAATTATAAATAATTTTAGAAAAATAAAAAATAAGCTTATGATAACTTTCTAGAAAGCTATAGATGTTAAATTTAGGGGAAAAATACTTCCATACCACGTAAAACTTATTGAGGAACCGAATTATAATGGAACAGTACATGAACTTGGCTAGTGCTATTGGTACTAACATAGAACTTCAAAAAATCATTTCTCCCTCTACAGACTTCCAACTGAGATACTTCTAGTTATTACAGATCACTAGAAATATCTAGTTTATGATTATAATATTTCACATTCATTGGACCATGTATGTCCTATGGATAATATAGAAACCTAAATTGACCATATGAACATTGGATAGACCAATCCAAATTTCTGATACGAAGTTTAAAAAATCATAATAAATTTTCTAAAGCTCCAAATGAGATGATTCTTGGACCAGTAAAAAGATTTAGATAAGACCTATATGCTTGCAAATTTTCAACCTCAAAATCCCTCATCTGGTCAATTTGGGGTTCATCTCACAAAAGTGACACTTTTTGGTCTCTAAATGAGTCAAAATGGTACCAATTCATCTCTAACACTTCCTAGGTTGACTTGGGCACATCCTAAAGCTTAAATGAGGTATAAAACAAGTTCTGAAATGGGTTAGAAACTCATACAACTCAAAGTCACTCCTTGGGTTGCATTCATACACAATCTCATACACGCACCACAAAGGCAATTTTGCACTATAGACCACAAATGGTCTCAAATCTCATACATACACATCAAATACAACCATTTACATTTGTTCATAAGTTTATATCCCATAAATATCTCATACAAGTCTCAATATGCAAGAGTGACATTTATACATATAAGCTAGGCCTTAAAATCGAAATTAAAGCTTCAAGTTCCCCTTAGTTAGCCTCTTTGCTTCCCTGAGTTTCCTCTAGGCATAAGAAGATGAAAAGAAGGGGGAATAAGATTCAAAGAATCTCAATAGCCCTTTACACTTTCAATCATACATGATGGATGCATTTTTATGCAAATGGATGCCATGCATGGTTTATGAACTACATATGCATATCAAAAACATAATTTTCATTTCATAAAGTCTTAAACACATCAAAGTAGACTCTCAAGACCTTGGTTAGCCTCACCCACCTCTCTTGGAAATTTTGGACTTGCCTCACCTATTTTACTTTGAGACTTTCGACTAAGTCTTACTCCTTTTAAAACTTTTAGCTTGTCTTGTAACAACCGAAAAAAAAAGAAAAGAAAAGAAAAAAAAAAAAAAGAAAGCTAAAATTTTTTCGAAGTCTTAAAATTTTCTAAGTCTATTAGCTATATCGAGAAATGACTTAATTATAGTGAATGTATCTGTTCGCTATAGCGAGAAAGTGTCTAACTATAGTGAGAGTGCCTTTTTTGCTATAACAAAAATACTTCTAACTATAGGGAGTGCGGCATCCCATACAAAAACCAGGGAGCTACTCGTCATAACGTGCACCGTAGCGAAAACAGAGGTCTGGGACTGATACGTGCTCGCCGTAGCGAGAGTTATGCTTCGTTATAGTGAGGGTTAGTCCGAAAAAGTGTGAAAAAAGAGAATTTAACTTCTTAAAGTGTCTCAATTCATTCCTTTTCCTTTTAACTAATTTAGGCTTCATCCAAGGTAGAGAAAAGGGCTAAAGAGAGAGAGAGAGAGACCTAGAGAAGGAAGGAGAACAAGAAAAAGGTAAGCATAACTTGAGATCTCCATAGCTTTTTTTCTTAGAGTTTTGTTCTTCTCTCTTTGCCTTTTCTTGCTATGGTTTTGGATGTTGAATTAGCTATGTTTTGGGCTTAGTTCAGAAGAGGGAAATTAGAAAACCATTCTTAAAAAAGGCTAGAACTCATGTATCTTCACTTCTTCTTCTTTGTTTTCCTTGAGAATGTTGATTCTACCAACTTGAGAGCTTGAGAGAGAAGAAGAGTTGGTGAACTTCTAGAGAGAGAGAATCCCTAGTTCTTATATATTTAGTGGGATTTGCCTTGATAAAGAACCTCTTAGCTTGTGAGTGTTTATTTAAGTTATGAGAGAGTAATTCCATGCTCTTTGTTATGTCTAGGCTCAAAAGAAGCAATTCCATCTAGTTGTGCTTGTGAGACCAAGAAGGAAGAAGAGAAATTGAAAGGGAAGGCTTGTGTTGGCTAGTAAGGTAGCTCTCCATTCTTTCTTGTTGCATTCTTGGATGTGTAGTAGTCATTGTATGCTTGTGTATGTGCTTGTATTGTGAGATATGTCATTTGATATTGCCTTGATGCATTGGTACCAATATGTTTATGTTTTGAGTTGTGAAAATTGCTCGAGTGAGGTAGTGCTAAAAGTCCTTTGAGACAGGTAAAGTAGAGCCAAAAGTCCTTAAACCAAGGGTGAGGCCAATCTGAAAGTCTCAAAAACTCGGGTAAGGCTAGACCAAAAGACCCTAGAGCTTATTCTTGGCATTGATATGATATTCATGGCATGAAAAGTATGTGTTGTATAATTGTGAATAGTTTGCATGCTTTGTGTAAAGTCCTACATCGGATAGGAAGGTCCTGGGCTAAGGCCTTATAAGTGGGGGCGAAGCTTCCCCCACCAAACGCGTGTTTTCCTTGAGCGAAGGCTGGGTAACCAAGCCCTTGAAGCTCAGAAGGCGACAAAATCCTTAGGAAGATCGGGTCAAAGACCCACGAACCAGGGGACAATACGTCTGATGGCTCTGTAAGTGTGTTGATATCAGAGCCAGCCTAGCCGCATATGCAACCTGAGGACGGGTTGGCCCCAAGGGGGGTGGATTGTAAAGTCCCACATCGAATAGGAAGGTCGTGGGCTAAGGCCTTATAAATGGGGGCGAAGCTTCCCCCACCAGATGCGCATTTTCCTTGAGCGAAGGCTGGGTAACCAAGCCCTCGAAGCTCGAAAGGCGACAAAACCCTTGGGAAGGCCAGGTCAAAGACCCACGAACCAGGGGATAATACGTCTGGTGGCTCTGTAAGTGTGTAATGTAACAACCAGAAAAAAGAAAGAAGAAGAAAAGAAAAAAAAAAAGAAGAGAAAAGTTAAAAATTTTTGAAGGGCTGAAAATTTTCGAAGTCTACTAGCTACAACCTAGCTATAGCGAATGTACCTGTTCGCTATAGCGAGAAATGGTCTAGCTATAGCGAGAGTGTCTTCTCGCTATAGCGAAAATACTTTTAGCTAGAGCGAGTGTGGGCACCCCAAACAAAAATCAGGGTGTTGCTCGCCATAATACGCACCGTAGCGAAAAAAAGGGTTTGGGATTGATACGAGCTCGCCGTAGCGAGGGTTAATCCAGAAAAGCGTGAAAAAAGAGAATTTGAGTTATTAAAGCATCCAAACCCCTCTTTTCTTCTTTTAACCGACTTAAGCTCCCTCTAAGGCAGAGAAAAGGGCGGAGGAGAGAGAGAAAAACCTACAGAAAGAAGGAAGAGCAAGAAAAAGGTAAGATTTGCATTGCTTTTCTCTTAGAATATTATTCTTCTCTCATTGCCCTCTCTTCCTATGGTTTTAGAGGTTTAAGTAGCTATGTCTTGGGCTTGGTTCAGAAGAGGGAAAGTAGAAAACCACTCTTGAAGGAGGTTAGAATTCATGTAGCTTCACTTCCTTGATTTCCTTTCTTGAGAGCTTGAGAGAGGAAGGATAGTTGGTGAATTTCTAGTGAGAGAAAGAACCCCTAGCTCTTATATGCTTGGTAGGGTTTGCTAGAAAGAAATCCCTAGCTTATGAATAAAGTGCTAAGAGAGTAATTCCATGCTCTTGTATGTCTAGGTTCAAGAGAAGCACTCCCATCTAGTAGTGATTGTGAAATCAACAAGAGAGGAGACAAATTGAAAGGGAAAGCTTGTGATTAGCCAATAAGGTAGCTCTCTCCACCTTCTCTCATGCATAGATGTGTGTTTACATTGTCTTACTTGTGTGTATGTATATTTTAAACAATGAAAAGTATGTTAGCATGATGATGCCTTATGAATTTCAATGATATTTTATATGATGCTTTGGTTTGCTTAAGTATGAAAAAGCCAACAACCCTTTAGTCATGGTGAGGATGAGCTAAAAACCCTAAAGTTGGTTGAGACAAAGTAAAGAGTCTCCCAAAAGTGAGGTTGACTCCCAAGAGTAAGGTTGAGTCTAAGGACCTCTTAAAGAATAGGTGAGGCAAGTCCAAAATCTATAAGTGAATGGGTGAGGCTAATCTATTTGCTTGGCAAGCTTTTATATGTTATGTATGGCCTACTCAAATGTTGAAAATGCTTTTCTTATGATTTCATATGCTAATATGCCCATGCATACATTGTGAGACTTGTTTGCATGCTTTATGTATGGTTGAATGAGAGATAAGTTATTGAGATTCTTTGAATCTCACTCCCCCTCTCCACCATCCTAACATGCTAGGTGGATCAAGTGAGGCAAGAGATGGGAGCCACCAAGCTTGAAGTTAGGGGATTTGGTGAAGAATTGTAAAAGTAGCCATTTTGTCACCGTTATGTTGCTAAGGGATGTAATCTAATGGTGTACATGTTGTAGGCACTTAGGAATACTTGTAAATGAATGTATTTATCATGTATGTATGAGAATGAGAACTATCTTGAATGATGTAGTAAGTTTGGAATGAATAGTAAGATCTTAGCATTGTCCATATGGGTGTATGTGTTAGTGTGGGAGAGTGAGTTTTGCAAATCTGGGTTGTTAGACATTTGAGCCATATTTAATAGCCTCTGTTGATGCTTTCCCCCGTGCTCATAGAGCCTTAGAAGTAGGAGAAGCGAATTTGGACCCCAATAACCCTCTTTTAACACAAGAAATTGGTCATTTTGCCCATGATGTCCAAGTCTGACCAAACGACCTCTTATTGCCTCAAAATTTGGCATGTGACTAAATCTTGTCTAGAGCTTTTTGGAAAGTTAAAGATCAGGTCATTTGGAGGTTTGTGGAATTTTCTATGATTTTTCAAAGTTGGTATTAGAAATTCGGATTTGCATAGGCACTGTTCATTTGGTCAGATGTGAAATTGTATCATCCGAGGGGTAAACGTGGTCTAATGGCTACGAAATTGTATAGGCAGAAACTAAACAGTTACAATGACTTGTAGCAATTGGAAGCACCACATTTGGAGGTCTAGAGAGGAAGATATACATTTTTGAAATTTCTGCCCAGTATTAGTCATCTTGCCTGACCCGAGGTACTGTTCCATCGATTTTCGAGAGTTTGGCTTGATAAACTAATCTAGAGGTGTTTTTTCTCTCTATTTAGCATCAACATATTTCCATAGTGGTATCATTTGCACGCAATGGATTTTTGTGGAATTAGTTGGACATTTTCAAAGTTCATATCAGTAAACTGTGACAGTATCAGGACCACTTCGACCTCCAGATGATTTTGCATGTCAAACGCTTTGTGTGTGGGATTTTAAGGCTTCTACATATTTTTAGTATGAAGTAGACATCCTAAGCTTTCCATAATGACCAAGAGTGTATGTTTTTGATTTTTCTGGATTTAGTTGTGATTTTTCAAACTTTGCCCATAAATGAGGCCAAGCCTGGCCGAAATGAACATGCATGTTTCATATCCCTTTTTGGTTTCCATGGGCTAAAAGCATGTTTTTGGGATTGAAATGAGTTGTAATGGTGTAATTAAATATTAGGATGCATATAATGAGCTCACACGGTCCACGTGACACTGAAATGTATTTTTAACTATGACACTACTCTAAGAAAGTGCATGAGTCCAATGAGAAAGATCTCACCTTATTCTTCCTATACCTCATATGAGCATGTAAGACATAATGGGTATGAGCTAGAAATGATGGTGTTACACTTTGACTTATTTATATATCTTAATTGCTTCCTTGAATGAGTGTATGAGCTATTGAGATTCCATAAATCTCACCTCCTTCACTCTCTCATCTCATATGGTTCAAGTGGAGTTCAAGAGCCTAAGAGTGGAGGCCATGCGGCATAAAAGGCCTTTGTATTGCCACTTTTGCATACTCACACAAAATTTGATGTATAAAAAAGCTAAAATGCTTATGTATACATATTCTTTTTGAGATGTAAATATTTGATCAATTGTAAAAGTATGTATAAATAATGTATGAACTATGTAGAGAGCCAAAACAATAAAAATGTGAAATTTGGCCCTTTTGTAGATTGTATACAATAGTGCATTTTGGCTCGTAGCATAGTGAGTTTGAAATATATGATGATTTGGACTACTTGAGAATTTCATATATAATATGTTTATACTTTAAAACTTGCTCAAGAGGTGCTAGAATATGTGAGAGGCCATTTGGACCCACTTTGAACCATTTTAGGATCCAAAACTGCCAAATTTGTGAGCTCTGTCAAGATATGACTAAATGAGCTCTTCTTGATATAAAATTTGGCATACCTCTAGAGCCTATTGAGAGCTTCTTGGGAAGCTAAAGTGCGTAATATTTGGAGGCCTAGGGAATATTTGGTGAATTGTTGAAGTTGGAGAATTTTCTGGTTTTGGTTATTGTACTGTGCAACTAGGTCTGAAAATGAATCTATATCATTCATAGGTCAAACGGTGTCCGATTGTCATGAAAATTTATGGGTATAAACTAGATATCCATAGTGACCTATACCAACTAGAAATACCTCAATCGGAGGTCTGTAGAGGGAGAAAGAATTTTCTGAAGTTCTGTATTAGTATCAGGGAAGTCATCCGACCTTCATCATTGTTCCATCAGTTTTCGAGGTCCAAGGGCTACTAAAATGATCTGAACTTATTTTTTTCCTCTAGCTAACATTTGTAGATTTCCAAATTGGTATAGTTTACCCAGATTAGATTTTTGTGGAATTAGTTATGGATTTTCAAAATTCATGACAACAAGTTGCATAGTACCAGGGACAGCTGGACCTTTGTTTCTTTTTTGATGTCAACCATGGTCCAAACTCTGAGATTGTGATTTGGATTATTTTTATATAAAGTTAACACTTAGAGTGTTCTAGAGAGCTATGGTTTGCTTGATCCTCATTTTTCTAAAATTAGTTATGATTTTTTAAAGTTAGAGCCAAAAATTTGATTATTGAGCCCATTTGAGAAATTGCATTTTCTTGGTTTTTGGCTTCATATCCGTGGTTTATGGGTTGTTTGAGGCTATGTATGAGTTGTATAAATGGTGTTTGAGTAGAGAATGTGAATGATGGGTTCACAGAACCCACGAGGCAAAATATGAGCGTTTGAACCCCATTTTATAGCATAAAAATGCCACGATTTATACTTGTTCATTGGAAATCATATGGAATCAAGCCTAAAGGGAGATTAGTTAAAGTTAAGTCATTATGGTGTTACATGTTTCACCTTTGCTAAGAGACTTTTGGCTCATCCTCACCCTTATTAAGGGACTTTTGGTATCACCAAATCCATTCAAGTCTTATGCACACATAAAAGCAATTTAAGACACATAAGTGGTACCACACATGTCCCTATTAGCTAAGCATACTTTTCATTATTCAAACACACACACAAGTATCCAATGCAAGAAAGCATCCATACACATACATGAGAGAAAGGTTAAAGGGCTACGTTGTAGTGAATCATACCACTTTTCTCTTAGAATTTCCTTTCCCTTCTCGATCACACACTTGTAAGGAGGTGAGACTTATTTCTCTTAGCCTATAAGCATAAATGGAGCATGACTAAGTCATTGAAATAAAACTTAGCTTCTTATAACTCAAGACTAAGCTACTTGACTTAAAGACCTCGTTATGGTTCCATAATGCAGACAATGAAGCAACACATAGATTTCTTGCTCTTGGCACCCATTTCTTGATCATTCTAGATCTCTTGATATAAATTAAACTCTTTGGAGCCATCACAACTCAAATCCAAGGGTTCTAGACTCCCATTGCTTCTTTGTGCTTTAATATGGAACCTACAAGTCCATCTTCTCCTATAAGCCTCCTAAATTTATTCCAAGGCTTCCTTTAATGTTTCTAACTCATAATTAGTCCATTTCTAACCTTAGAAAAATTTTAGACTTTTCCTATGTTCTTCTTATGCTCTAGGCTAAAACATGACCATATAAAACACCTGTGGAAGTTTTACTTCTTTTCTCTAGGGCGTTGGCACTTATTTGACTCCTTTAACATCTCAAGACCTCATACTAACTCTTAAACACTCTTAAAATACTTTAGAAAGGTTCAGACTTCTTGCCTATTCACAAACCCTTAAGACATGTTGCTTTATTTTTTTAAGGCTTTTCGTTGTTTCTAACTTGTTTCTTCCTTAATCTCACACCCTAGGGCCTTTAATTCTTCCTTAAGATGACCAAAATCATTCTCCTAAAGAATGGGTCATGAGCTGGATGAAATGTTTAGGAAAGAGCCAAGCAAGAAGAAGCAATAACAAGGGACATTTACCTTGGTTTTTAAAGCTTTCTTCAAGACTCTTTCATAAGCTAACTCCTTCTCCCTTAATCCCATATTTCTCCCTCCTAGATCAGACACAAATCAGCACCAAACCAAGCATTAGAACCATAGAAAGATGGAGAAGAAGGAGAAGAACAAGTTTAAGGAAGGAAGGTGCAAGAAATTCTAAAGTTTTCTTACCTATTTTTTTTGAATTTTCTCCCTTCCTTTCCTCTTCCTCTTGGACACCCTTCAAGATGGTCTCTCCTCTAATTTAGAAATGAAGCTAATCTAGTTTAGAAAAGGGAGAAGCTGGAATGCCCTTTTAAGCCCAAAAAGCAACTTTAACAAACTTTTCTATTTTATGTTTTAGTCCCTTTTCTTTACTTTTGTCATTTTCCCTCAAAGCATCTCTTTTTTGAAATCCGTCTTCTGTATCATATTCTTTAGGCTCTCAACCATAAGAATTGCCTTTGGAATCACTCAAAATGATTTTGAAACCATTCCGAATTGTTTACTCAAAGTTTTAGTTAACCCTTTGCCAAACTTGTTCACCGGAAGGGTTTCAACTGCTCTAAGGGTTCCCATAATTTTTAGAGCCTTTGAGAACTCTGAAAAGCTTAAATTTATCATTTAAAAAGTTCTTTTATGAGTTTTCAAAATTTTTCAAAAATTACAAAAATACTTGTACTTTCTTTGACAAATTTTTTGGGCTCCTTTGGCTCTGGTTTTTAGGCATCTTAAGTATCAAATCTTCATTTTTATTATTTAAAATTTTATCCTAATTTTATTTGATATCAAACCTCTTTATCTAGGGGACTTCCTTTGGAAACTGACTCATTTTTGTCATTTTTCGAAAAACTAGACATTACAATAAGTAGGAAGGTGATGGAAAAAGATTTAAAGTGGAAGATTAGTTAATAAAAATTTGATTTTTATGAAGATATGATAAGTTTTTCTTGAAATTTTAGTTTGACGGAAGCTTAGAAAACTGGACATTACCTTGATTATGCAATAATGGTCATTTGGTAAGAGAAAAATGTGAAAATCTCACATACCCCCCACTATAATCTCGACCAAGCCTATACAAAGTACCTAGGAAATAGCTTTTCAAAATCTAATTAAATCAGATTAATCTACATTAAAAATAAGGCTTATAGTAAATTTTTGATAATTTTTAAATTACTATATCAAAACTTCAAAAGTTAACTTAATATGTGAAAAGTGTTGACCATATATTGTTTGAATTTTTATTTATGTTATTTGAGGTATTTTGGATAATCTATATGGTTTAATACACTTTATATGTTGCTTAGATTATGATGATATTTATTTTGTAATTTTTGGAGTTTATAGGTGAAAGTTAAAATTTATAAGTATTATGTTGATTTTTGATCGAACGATGGATATTTGATCTAATAATATACTACTTGATTTCATGATTTATATGGTTGCGAGTTGTTTGGTAAAGGATTGGCCTATTTATGATATGGTAGAATTGCCTTAATCAGGTGATGAGTCCTGTGTGTGCCAGAGTTGGCACTAGATAGTTATGGTTGTACTAGATGTCTAATTTTACTTAATTAAAATAACCAATTAAGACCAATGAGAACCATTAAGATATTTTTTGACCTATTTGAACTTATTAGACTTTTTGATCCTCTATATACTTTAATAAACTTTTTATGACTATATCGAACATTAACTCTAGACCTTAACTAATAGACTATTCTGGATACCAGATGGATCCCAAAACAAATCTAGAATTAGAAAAGTTGAAAGATAATTTTAATTATTTAATTATAATTTTTTGAACTCAAGTACGTTAATATGTTATCGAGATTATTTGATGATATACAGAGTTGTCCAAAGTAATTCTTTCCCAAATATATCTATTATGTCTTGATTAGATGATGGTTTGAATGACATATTGTTGTAATATTTTGATATGACTTTCTTTAGGTACCTACTAGGGGACATCTTAGTAAAGAAAGTAGGGATGAGCCTACTAAGTCATGGCAATGTAACATGATTTAGGTATTGAGCCTATCGATGCTAGTGCGATATGATATAGGTATTAAGCCGGGTAGTCTCCAAGACCTAATGGTTAAGCCAATATAGAGAACATAATGTTTGAATTAATTATTTGTTGCATTTCATTCTTTATGTACATATCTATATGCTTGTGGTATTTGATTCTTGAATCCGATGATTTTTATTTTTCATATCTATTTAATCCTGAATTGACGTTCATGTTGGATATTCTAAAATTTTATGTTATTCTTTGTTTAATAAATCATATGATTAGCATTATGCTTAACTCTTCTTCATAAATATTAAGTTGTATTAACCTTACTTATGTTACTGAAAAAAATTATTTCTCACTTTGTTGTGATTTATATTTTTCTTAGATGCTTGTTTATAGTGTGACTTTCAAGCTTCAAGCAAAATGGATTTACTTCCCACTCCGAGGATGGGTGTATGTGATTCATAACATCCAAATATGACAAAGCTGTTCGTGCCATTCCAGTTATTTTTATGGCAATGAGAGAGTAGAAGTCTTCCCTATTTCCAATAAAAGAGATGCCTCCTCCGTTTCCATGAATTAGAGTTGTGAATCTCTACTAGTTTCTTTTTGTTAACAGAGGACTGACTTTGATAGTTTTTTTGTTATCTAGGGTTTCCTTTTTGTGTAGTTTTAAACTAAACCCCAGTAGTTTTATGTGGTCTATACTTATATTTTCCTCATCCATTATTCTATTAATAGATAGATAGTATTTATTAATAGTATGAAATTTCTATTACAATTTGCTATTCATAACATCACTATAAGTATATTTAGTGCATAATATAATTTTATACTACGAAAAGTCCACTTAAAAGATTACGGTATTTAGAAATAAATTTATTAGTATTTACATTGCAATATATATAATAATAAATAAACATTTTACTAAAATTGGATAATTAAAAGAGAGTGTTACAAGGTGTATTTGTCACAGGAAGTATTATGCTTTTGTGAATACTACTTTGAATCACATATACCTTCCATACAAATGAGAGTTGGTCAAAATAATTATGTGGACAATTTAGAAGCAAGTTAGCCAACTTTATCTAGTTTCAATAAAGTTGGACTTTCACTTGGACAATGCTCCCCTCATTATTTAAATGATAAAGAGTTCTTAATCATTCATTTTCATGTCCCATTGAATTACGATGAAGTTACGCCATACATTAAGTAAGATTTAGACTTATCATAATATTGATGTTCAAATATATAGTCCTAACATTTAAATCGAATTGTAGGATCTTTAAACAAGAGTTGAGAAGAATAATTCCAAACATTAGATTTAAAGAAATTAATTCCATGACTGAGTAAAACTTTATGCATGGTTAAAATCATATTTATGTGACAGATTCTTTATTTATTTATTTCTTTCTTTCTTTTGTTGATGAAGCTTGCCTAACCTTTTTCCTATAAATAACCTAGCTTTGTTGTCAAATAGGTTCTTAATTAGATCGGGTTTAGTAACAATGTATATTTGAAAGACTTAGGTTGATAACCACTCAGAGAAGTGCAAACATGGTTCGGACATTTTTTGAATGGATACAAGTTTATATTGAAGTTTGGAGTGTTAGGGAGTAAATAAATAAATAATGGAGTTTGTGTAAAAGGAATGAGGGAAGATGGAGAAATTGACTCTTTTGGCATCCTTAAAGAGGTGGTATAGTTACAATATCAGAGAGAACTTGAAAAATAATAGTCTTATTTTATTGTGATTGGGATTGATTCTATAATAAATCATGAGATGAAAATACATAAAGAATATGAAATTATAGAAATTAAGCGTACCAGAAAGTATGGAAAATTTGATCCATTCATGTTTGTAGATCAAGTAATTCAAGTTCATTATGTGCCATATCTTGTAAGAAGTAGAGATTAAATGGATTGGTGGGTTGTAATTAAAACTACACTAAGGAGTATGGTAGATGATAGTAATTCATTAAAGATTATTTACTAAAATGATGAGGTTCATATAAGTGTAGTAGATAATCAGATATTAAGTGGTAGCCTACAAAATGAGGGTGGAATGGAAGAGGTTGATCTTCATATAGATTTGCATGTCGAGGAGGTGGAAGTTTAAGAAGATAAAGATGAGGATGAAGAAGAACAAGATGAAAACAAAGATGAAGATGAAAAAGAAGAGTAATTATATATATCATTATTAGTATAGATAAATAGATAATTATTTCAATTAATTTAATCATTACTTGATACATTAATTATTTCATTTAATTATTGATATTAATCATTAATTGCTCAATATATTGTATGTGACAACCCTACCTTCCTATTGTTGTAACTATGGTTAAATATACAATTAATCATTAATTATCAAGGTTTGGAGTTGTTACAATTCATCACATTGTGAAAATATAGAAAAATTTGAACCTTGATGTTAGGGTCATCACCATACCACCACAAACAAAACAAAATTTGCATAAAAGAAATCCTACTATTATAAGGGGTTTATGATTCATCCGTCCATCAGTTTCAATACCCAATAACCTCTCACAAGTGTTGTTATATCATTTCTTACCATTACCATTGAAGAGATTAAGGTTTCTAGGCTTAAAGTAAGAGTTTAGGGACTTGCGCCGCGGCCAGCCTTCATGGCGCCGCGGTGGAAATGCCTCCTGGAACTACTTTTCTTAACCCCACGATTCTCGCCTTGGCTCAATATATTTGCGCCTCGGCGAGTTTCCATTCTGTCAGCTCCGCCTCGGTGCAATATTTTTGCCCCTTGGCGCTTTTTCATTCTGTCAGCTTTTAGGCAATTTTTCCCCCTTTACGTCGCGGCGCGATTTATCAGGCCGCGGCGCTCCTCGACACTGTCACTCATTTGGCCGCGACGAAGCCCTCTTGGCCGCGGCGAGACTCCCTCTTGTGACTACATTACCCAAGTTTTGTCCCACACTCTCTAATCCTCACCCTAGGAGCACTCTAGGACCGTTTTCTCTCATTTTATATAACTCAAATGGTATTTATCTATCCTATTTACCCATTAATCCCCCCATTACCATTGCAAAACTTAGATACTATTTCCTACTTGCCCAACTAGCTTATATTAGCAAATTCAAGAATAAATAACAGTAAATGTATTATGGTCACAAGGTGCATGGGGTCAATGCTTAATGTTCATATAAAATCGAATCACTTATCCATTATTAGCCAATTACAATCAAAATGTGCAATCCCATGATAATCAAATTACATATACAATTCCTATACTTGGCAACTCATGATGCAATGTAGCAATGATACAAAACTAGCAATTTAGTTACAATACATTTTGTCAAAGCTCCTAAACCGATGTGCTACCAAACCATTTAGCGAACTCCCATTAATTTTCTTCTTGCCACTAAGAGGTCCGGTCCCTGAAAATGTTAGCCCATAATGGGGTGAGATATACAATCTCAGTAACAAAAGGGCAGATTCTATGTATATGTACAAGTTAATCAATCCAATGTAATTTCATGTCATCAATACCAAAATCATCAATTCAATTTGCAAATGAACTAGTTGAACTACAAAGAACTACTGTCCCATACCAGTAGTTATACACAACATGTTAATGGCCAATAACACCGGGAGAGGTCCGTCCACGGTACCTACTCCATAATGAGCACAACCAGGGCTCAGTGCATCTAGGGTCTGATCACAACCCAGTACCCGATCAAAGCACATGCACAGGTGGCAACCGCACCACAGCTCCACCATAGACTCACAAGGTCCAATCACAATAACAATTCAAGTAGTCAACCAATCATTTAACATTTCAAAACCATATATGTGCAAACAATATCAGATCAACATGAATATATACATGGAAGTGAAGAATAACCCCAGTTACCTCAATGAAGCCAATTACTCTTCCCCTAGCTACCATAATAATCCAAATGCACACCAAGCCTATAACAAGCATAATTATCATCATTTCTAATCACAATCAAATATCCAAAGAGTTGAACTACTAATGATAGACTAGAGGTTACTCACCTAATTACTAAGGAATTTAATTTCGGATTCCAACTTTCCCACACCAAAAATTGCCATAGTTCACTCCAATTTCTGGGTAATTTCACATGAAACTAAAGCCCATATCATAGGTCAACTATAGGGATTTCAAACTAATAGAAAATGCATCAAAATGGGAAGGATATACTCACTTAACAACAGCCATAGCCTCACCTCCGAAAATCCACCATGGACTCACCAAAATTCGCATTTCAATCATCAAGCCCAGAAAATTGGGTTTTCCACCATTATCTCCTTATAATTTCACACAATAACAGAACCCATTATGATAATACATCCTTAGGGGCATTTTCCAGCAATGTGATACACAAAATGGAAGGGAAAAGCTTACCTAATCCTCCCTCTAACCTCCAAGTCCGAAAATCTTGCAAGGAATCACCCAACACCAAATTTTAGATTTAAGAAGAAGATGAAAATGCTCAAACCCAGAAATTAATCGGACCAAAATGAAGAGGAGGATGAGAGGGACATGTTTTGTATAGATTACCTTGGCCAAATCTTCCTCTAGAAGTGAGGAATGGTGGAGGAATGCAGAAAAACCCTAGCCCCTCTTCTCAAGTGCGAAAATAGCTTTCTAAGTTTGCAGAACATGAATTCCTTGGCAGCCAAATGGGTGGAGAGAAGGTTTTTTAGGGTTTTAGTGAGGATGGGCTGGTCCAATGGGCCCATTATTTCAAGTGGGCTGGTGTTAAATGAGATGGACTGCAGAAAATTTAAAGTTAGAAGTGGGATGTGCTGACCCAATAGCCCAATTCATTGTGGGTTCAGATTTTCATACTTGTTGGGCCTTATATCATAAGTTGGGCTGCAGAAATTTGACTGGGTTAGGCCAAGTTCCAAGAGTCAATTCAATTTGGGTCTGCATAATGTGTGTTGGGCCAACTATAAGGGCTTATATAAATTGGGTTGTGGGCCTAAATTTCACTAAATCAAATTGGGCTATTGTTAGGTGATTTCTTTTACCCAAGTCTCATGATAAGGAGTTGGGCTTACACTTAAAATCATTGGGCCTCCATAAATCCTTACCCATGGCTTATTCAAGTTAATTTTAGGCCTAAATTAAACTTTAATCTAATTGAAATCTTAAACCCCTATTAATAACTTATTTCTCTGTAAATTTTTATTCGTATAGTTTACTTAATCATTCCAAAATAATTATTCTCAATTAGTCCAAATACATTATTAACATCTTAATTAATTTTTGGGATGTTACATTGTATATAATATATTATACATTATATACAATATTTTATATTATATTTATATACCATATATTCAATTCGCATGAATGAGACTTCATGTGAACTAAAGGCGCGAACACGTCTTTTCTTGTCATACACAATCTTTTTCAAAGTGTCTCAAGTATCTTGTCTATATATATATATATATATGTATGTATCTTCATTAATAATTTTTCCATATTTGGATTCTTATCTACTATCTTATCTTTCAATTGTTATTTGTCATCCTTCTCATTTTTGCAAAGTTTAATTTAATTAAATGCATTTAAATTTATAAGGCATGGCCATTATGCCTTTTCTCGTCGTACATCTTCTTCGAAGTGTCTCAACTATCTAGCCTATATATATATATATATATGTATATTTATTAATAATTTTTCCATATTTGGATTCTTATCTCCTATCTTATCTTTCAATTGTCATTTGTCATCTATATTATTTTTACAAAGGTTAACTTAATTAAATACATTTAAATTTATAATATTTTTTCTTACTAATTTTTTTTTCTTTTAGATGTCTTAATGAGGACAATGTTCATCATTCTATGCTCAAGTTTGGGTAGGATCTCAAGTTGAAAGACAATTAATCTTTGTGATAAATACAAGGTAACTTTCCTAAATGTTAATTTACAACATAAGTTTTATTTGTTTATAAATTAAATTAATATGAATTTACTTTATTTATTAATCAGATTCAAACGAAAGGCTGATGTTGCTTGTGAATACATTCTTGTTATCATACAAAGTAATTATTATGGTGCATATAATTACTTGAAAGATGTTCCTCAAATAGTTAAACTATTATATTTTTAAGAGTTTGAGGTATATATATTTTTTGTTTTGTACGTAAAACAAATTTCATTTTTTTTTATTCTTTGATAATTGAAAGAATTATTTTTGCAAAAATATTATTGTTGGTGTCACATCATAGCAAGATATCATCCAAAATATATCACAAATGGCATTTAAGTACTATTATAATCAATTTACCACTTTTAGCAGCGGAAATAAGTGACGCGTAAAATTAAAATAATGCATCAATAACCAAATGAACCATATGAGCTTTTCAAATGTAATAACTATTCTCAACAGATTATTCAATCACAACTAACACATGTGGAAGCTCAAAATTGAATTGCAAGCCATATTCCACAAGATCATATCACCAGATGCATTTAGCCATGGATCCTGTTAGTTTCCTTTAGCCTAAATGGATTTAGTTTTTTTTTTTAGTTAAATGGGCCATATGGGATTACCAACACTTTCTTCCATCCATAATATGCTCAACCATAGAAAATCATCACAATTTATCACACAATTTTTGGGATGGAAGCCATTTTCCTCTAACCAGAATTTTTTGGCCTCGAGTTCCAGGGATAGTTTATTGATATGAAGTTTGAAAATTCATAACTAATTCTAAAAAATCGAAATCAAGCAAATCATACCATTCTAAAAAGATGTGGATGTCTATTTTTTACTAAAAATATTTTCAAATCACAAAAATATCATTTATCCTACGAAAATCAATGAATAGTACTAGAGGTTGAGCTGCATTGCTATCACTAACCTATAACTTCAAAAATTCATATCTCCCTCAATACAAATCCAAATGAGGTGCTCTCAGTGGCTATGAAAGTTTATGATGTTTAGTCTATACTTGTAAAATTTCATAAGCATTTAATTCCATTTGCCCCATGAATGATAAAGGGGAAGAAATTGACCATATGAATAGTGCACATACTAAATTTGAATAATTTTTCAATTTTAAAAAATCATAATAAATTATTTAAAACTATAAATTAGGTGTTTTTTGACTCTATAAAAAGCTCTAAATGAGACTTATATTGATGCCAAAATTAGTTCATTTGGTCATATTTTAGTTTGGCTCAAGAATATGGCACTTTTGGTATCATAAAAGGATCAAATTGGTTCCAATTGATTTCCAAACCATTCTAACACCAATTGAGCACACTTATAAGCATAAACACATCATGTATAAACTTTCCAAGTGGTCCAAAACATCATACATCTCAAAATCACCCTTCCATATGCATACATACACATTCAAGAAAGGGCTCCCAAATGCCAAAATCTTATTTTTTTCATTCATTTGACTTCAACTTTGGTTTATATACTATATTTACATGCTTTTACATTTTCTTAAGGATTAACATCTCAAAAATAACTCATATATACAAAATTTGACATTACATTACATCAAAAGCTAAATTATTGTCAAAGTATAGCCAATCATGCTCCTTCACTCTCATTTTTGTCCTTGAGCTCCACCTAAACATGGTTAGATGAAAAATGAGAGAAAGTAAGATTCAAAGAACCTTAATAGCTTAATCACCCTTTCAAGTAAGCAAATAAGGCATGTAATCATGTCAAAGAATACAAGTATGCACTAAACACTTCCAAGAATGATTCAAATCATAATTTTCACATCATATAAACATGTCACAACCAAGAAATAAGCTCTAAGGACTTTTGGTCTAATCTTACCCTATACTTTGGGACTTTTGGATTACCCTCACCCACTTTCTAAAGACTTTTGATTTAGTCTCACTCATCTTAAGACTTTTGGCCTTGTCTCATCTATGTTTAGCAACTTTTTACTTCACCTTACCCAATCCAAGAGACTTTTGGTATCACCTCACCCATAAGAGCAAATTTCACAATCAAAACATAATTTAAGAAGCATATTGGTACCAATATAACATACCAATATCAAATAACATGTCTCATGATTCAAACACATATACAAGCATTCAATAATAATTACACAACCAAGAAATGCACACAAGAGAGAATAGAGAGCTACCTTGGTGCAAGAAGACAATTTTCCTCTTTACTTTCTTGGCTTGGCCTTATACCCACACTTAGGAGGGACTTAATTCCCTTGGCCCAGATATATCAAACAAGACACAATTTAATCATTGGAACCATCTCTAACTTCACATAACCATTACATAAACTCACTTTCTCATATGACACTAATATGGTTCCATATAAGACAAAATAAAGCAACTCATCTAATTCAAGATCTTGGCCCCAATTTCTCACTCAATCTAAGTCATATGACTCAATTCAAACTCATTGGAGTTATCTCCAACTCAATGTAAGGAGTTTAACACCAAGTTATTTCTTTATGCATAATGGAACCTAAAATTTTCAACTTTCAAAATAGTTTCTAAATTCAAACCAATGATTCCTTTGGTGTTTATAATTTATGTCTAGACTATTCTTAACCTTAGAATCAAGAAAAACTCTCTTTAGGTGTGCTCTTCCCTTCATGGCCGAAACATACACACACACACACTTGCACTATGAAGCTTCCTTCATTTTCCTAGGGAAATAGCCATCCATGGAGCTTCCTAGATGTCTTGAGAACTCATTCATACTCTTAGACATCCTAAATTACCATTAGAAAGCTTCCTCCTTGCTAAGAAGCAACCAAAACCCTAAGAGCTATAAATTGTTTTCTATTGATTCCTATTTATTCCGCTTGGTTTCCCATACCTTAAAGCCTCACTTCCTACCAAGTATCAATCAAAATAAGACCTTTAACATGTGTCCTAAAATCTGGCCGAAATGGTAGAAGAGGGAAGAAGCCAAGAAGAAGCATGAAAACCAAGAATTCTCACCTTGTTACAAGCTTTTCCAAAGGCTCTTTTTTATGCTTCAAAGCCCCTTTCAATTTCTCCCTTCCTCTCCACTGGACCAACCGCCTTTTCAATCAAAGTGTTAAAACCATTAAAAAAAAGAAGAAAGGAGAAAAAGAAGTTTAAGGAAGGAAGATACATGAAAATCTAAGAATTTCTTACACTTTTACAAGCTTCTTCTTCCTCCCTTAGCTCTCCTTCTTGTGCGCCACTCTCAGCCCTCTTTAATTCTATTTTAACATGTGGGAAAGTTGGTGAGGAGATCTGACAAGAGGTAGGACATTTTTATAAGCCTAGGGGTCCATTTAAGTAACTTTTAAAATTTTTAATTTAATCTCTCTTCTTGGTTTTGTCCATTTGGGTTCATTTCAACTTCTTTTTTAGAACTATCTTTTCCATCATAAAATTTAAGTCCTCTAACTTTAGTTTCATCCAAATTAGATTTAAAATCATTTTGAATCATTCGATTAAAATTTTAGTCAATCTACAGCCAAAATCGCTCACTGGAGGAGTTTTAACTGTTCTTGGGATTTTCATGATTTTTAGAGCCTTTGAGAATCCCAAAAAACTGAAATTTTTTATTTGAAAAGACATTCTATGAGTTTTTCTAAATCTTTCAGAAATCATAAAATTGCCCCACATTCTTTCGTAAAGTTTTCCTAGCTCTCCTAGCTTAGTTTTTTAGGATAGTCAAGCCTCAAATTCTTATTTTTAAGGGTCTAGATTATTAGTCAAATTTCATTTCGCCTTAATTCTTCCTATGTAGGGGGCCTTCTTTAGAAATTCCTTTAGTTTCATATTTTTTTCGAGTAACCGGGTATTGCAGTTAGGCTCTAGGAGAGCATGAAAAAATTTATAAGAACTTTTTAATTCAAGTCAAGATTAAATTGAAAGGTTTGACCAATTACATATAAAGCCATAGAAAATGACCATACTAGATGAGAGAAAATATTTAGAATGAATTATATATTAGTTGAAATACCACACAGTTCTCACAAAGAAGTGAAAAGAATGCAAAAATAAATAAATAAATAAATAAGTAAAGCATCTACCTTTAGCTCTGGCTTGTTATCTCTCCACACTGAAGGCCTTATCTCAACATGGTAGTATTGGAAGATGTTGAATAAGGAAATAGGCAAGGAGGCTACACAAGCTAAGGTTCAACTTCAAATCCATTATGTAAATGAGAAATGGGTTGATCATAAATCAAAAGCTACATATGCATAATTTTGTCTTTAATTAATAGTTGGCACTACAATACAAATTCACGTGCTATATCTTTTTTTTTTTTTGGTTCAAAGTGATTATATTAATATTAAAAATGGTGCTTCTCAACATTATCAGAGCAACAATTATTAGAACAACAATTATCACAAGACATTGATCTTTCGATGCAAGTAACAAGAGGAAAAAAGGCCAGGGATTGATCTATGGACTTGGTAAGATGTCATGTGAAATAGTTGGAGATCCGAGCTTTGGATTTAGATATAAAAAGCAAACAATCTTAATGACTAATTCAAGTATGAAGGAAGTTATATTTTGTGAGGGTAGATTCTATCCAAATATTGGCCATGTGATGAACTCTCGTCATTTTGCAACTTCAATATAATTACATACTTATGGAAGCCATGATGGGCCAAATTAATACATAAAGAAATATTATGATGCTCATCATGAAGAGAGTGAAGTAGTGATGATGATAATGATAATGTATACATTTATATATATTTTTTCTAAATAATTTGCAATATATTTATGTATTTAATTTTTGTATATTTAATCTTTCATGAAAAAAATTCTTCTATACACTCGATGTGACTTTACATTATCATTTATGTACTATTTATTTTACTGTAAAAGTCTAATGAATTAGATGGATGGATGAAAGCATTCAGAAATGTCTCTTAAAATTATATGGATGGTTTTATTTATATTTTGTTATAAGCATATATATTCCACTCCCCATTTCACTCACACTACACCATTATCAATTTTCTTCATCTTTCCTTCTAGTATTATCAATCTCCTTCATCCCTCTTAATTTTTTCTCAATCTATCTTTCATATATTTGAAAAAGCAAACAAGGTAAGAATTTATTTTTATTAATTTTATTTAATAATTTATTTAGATATTTTTTCTCTTAAATTATGCAATTTTTTTAATCTAGATGCGATGAGGAATATCATCCAATAGATGTTGATCATGATCATACACCACTCCTTTCTCACACAAGGTGTCTAAAGCTTCAGTGCTTGGAATAATCCAAAAATAGTTAATTGAAACATATGGAAGTGAGTTACTATTTAGTTTTTTTATATTATGTAAATTTATTTTATATTTTAATTGTTTACCATTTTAACAATAAATATTTAATTTATGTAGATTAATGAGAAAGTTCATTCATGCATAATTAATATTTTAAAAAGGAAATATTAAGGGCTATGGTATACTTGGAAAGATGTTCCTTATGATTATAGAGAATTATGATTTAGTGAATTTCAAGCTACTTTTTCTAATGATTTATTGTATAATCATAATAATATTATGTGTTTTATTTTATTAATAATTGAAACCTCTTTGTTTTAAAAATGTTATTATTAGAGACCTGAGCATCATCGTAAGATTTATGAAAATTAGAGAAAAAATTATTTCTCGTTTAAGAGATATAATTAGAGATGCTCGCATAGCTCGAAAGAAACTTATATAGAATGGAGAATCCATTTGAAATGAACTATATGTAAAGTGGGATAAATCAGGGTACCAAGAATTTTGTGAGCAAATGAAAAGGACCAAGCCTTCACTTTTGAGTTTAGTGCATTTAAACATACTAAATAATCTGTTTCTATGGTTAAACATGCCAAAAGTTTGGTACCTAATTTTATTTTATTAAATATTTAATTATTATTTTAATTATGTATTTAATTATTAATATTTTATTTAATAAATATTTACTATTTAATTATTAATATTTTATATTTGTAAGCACGAGAATTGGGAAGACAACTAACTTGTTCTGAGGTCTTCCTTAAAACACATTCAAATGATGGTGGTATTTTGATTGATAACAAGATATGAAATTGTATATATAAGTATGTTTTTATGTTCAATATATATATATGATTATAATTTTATAATTTTTTATCTCTTTTATTCATTTTATTCACTTTTAGAATGAGTTCTTATACAAAAAACATGAGGCAAAAAGCAAAGCAGAGATTGTAAATGATTTGGATTTATGGTTGAAAGTTACCAAGGGAAAGAAAAAGGGTCAAGTGTATGGTTTAGGGAGTATGTCACATACTATAGTTGGAAATTCAAGCATCAAATATGTAATACCCAGTCTTCATAAAATTGTACTAGAACAGATGAGATACAAACGGAAGACCCCAGAATAAAATGAAATAAGGCTAAGCAAGGTTAGAATAATAATTTATGCATCTAAAAATGAGGGTACAAGGTTAAAATGGCTCAAAACCGAAGCCATGATGGCTAAATGAGTTTAACTGAAAAGATAGTTGCAAAATTGTAATTTTAAGCAACTTTTTAGAAACTCAAAGGAAGAAGCTTTAAATGGTAAAATTGATTCTTTCAGAGTTCTCAGAGACTCTAAAAACTATAAAACTCCTTAGAATAGCTAAAACCCTTTTGGTGTATATTTTAAATCGTCAGTTAACTTAAACTTTGATAGAATGATTCAAAATGGTTCCAAACCCCCTAAAACAAATGTTTTTAATAAATTAAAGGATCTAAATTTTCATATGGAATAAACAGTTCTAAAAAAAGAGCTAAAACGAACATAAACGGAGGAATGGAGTAAATGGGCATAATGAGAATTTAGGAAACTGTTTAAAACACCTCCTTTCCTTTTTATATTAAGCCAGCCATGTTTCTAACTCCTCAAAATTGACCTTGAAGCTTCTAGACCAGCACTTTTTGTTGCACAAAGAGGAGGAGAAAGGAGAAGAAAGATAAGCCAAGAAAAGGTAAGAAATTGTCCTCTTTTCATGTTAATCCCTTCACCAAACTTATTCTTCTCTCCATGCTCTACTTTCTTAGTAATTTTAGTTTTCTAAAAGGAGGGTTTTCATGGCTAAACTTTTGGAAGAAGAAGAGGATTTAAGAAAACCAATATTAGCATTAACTTCCTCTCTTGATAGGCTTTAAGATGCTGTACGAATCATGGTAGAAATTGGCTTCTCCTTGGCTTCCTCCCTTTGTTCATGATTCAGCCAACTTAAGCCGCATATAAAAGAGAAATGTTTTGAATGAAAGTAAGGTAGAACCAAGGGTTTTGAAGTATGAGAAATAAGATTATGTAATTGGAATCAATTATAAAGCTCTAGAATTCAAGATAAGGAAGTTAAGATTTCCATTGCACCTAGGGACATGGCCATGCATCCAAATCCAAGAGAGAATTAACAAAACTCCTTATAGCTTCTCCTTGAGTGGTGGTTCAACCAAGGCTTGAATGGAGTACCTAAGGAGTGATTTTTGAGTTTTAATGAATTTAAAGATTTAGATATGATGATGAATAAATAATTATGAAATCATTGGATTGAATTTAGAAGCCTTAAATTGAAAGTTAAATTTTTAGGGCCTAAAGTAGGTTAATGAAGCAAGTTAATTATGAAGCCCTCTAATCAAGCATGTAATGATGCAAATGAGTTTTTTAGGAGTTATGAAACTTGTAGCAAGTGAGAGTTTGGGATTTAGAAAGCAAAAACCAAATGTTATGTCATAATGGGTCTAAACTAGTCTTAATTGTCACCTTGAATTCTAATGAAATTAAGTAAAGGTCAGACTTAGAATGAGTTCAAATGGAATAATTTATTTTGTAATTGCTATATATAGGTCCATCTAACTCAAATTCACCTAAATATGGTTATCAAGCCCAAGAAAGCAAAGCTAAGTGAACCAACAAGTGAGTTAGTGGCACTCTAAGTCTCTACAAACTTCAAGATAGTTTCATCTCCATCTCTTGCATGCATTTGAATGCTTGAATAAGTTAAAATGCTTATGTTTGTTGTTGCTTGATTCTTTTGTGAGAAATGTTTCATTTTGTTTTTCAAATGAACTATATGAGCACTATATGTGTATGAAAAGTTTATGTAATAGCTCATAACTCCTTAAGGCATGGAATTGAGCGCAATAGCTCTTCCTTGATCCTAAATTGAGATTAGTTGACCCTAGCAAGTTTATAATGATGCCATGATTGGAGAATAAATGAGTTTTTATGTTATATGATGCATTTGAGTTACATGATGCATATGCATAATATTTTTGCACCACATGAATTGCATTTATTCATAGTATTCATGTATGCATTATATTGGTTGAAATTAGCTACTAAGGTTCTTCCAGTATTTCACACCCAAGCTCCCATTAGCCATTTCAAGGTCACCCAGTCAAAGCAAGGATATTGAGAAGACCTAAAGGCTAGAAATGTTATGTTAGAAATGCTATATGTATTAGATTTTGATGTATGTCCTTAAATGATACTCCATTTGTACCATTGTAGACTTATGATGTAAAATGATGTGATATCACATGTTTTATGATAAGACCATATGTAAAAGCATGAGGATATGAATGTATGGTAATGTATGATTATGTATAAGAAGAAGTGTAGCAAATGACACATTTGGTGCCATTGGGTATGTATGTATACTTGGATGTCAAGGGATCAAATTTTGATCCAAGCCTCTTGGCATGTAATGGAATGGTTAGAAATTTCATTTAAGATGAAGAAAATGTGCTCAAAATGGAAGGAACCTAATTGGACACCAAATGGTCCAATTGGATACCAAACTTTGTTCTAAAAAAGATATAAACAACTCTAATGTGAAAAGTAATCTAAATGACCTAATTTGAGTCTAAGATTTGGCATGCAATTAGACCATTAATAGAGCTTTCTGGCAAGCTAAGAACTAGAATTTTTGGAGTTGTACAAAATATTTCATAAATTTCTAAAATTTTGTAGAATTTTCATTTAAGCCCCTAGTACTATTCATATAGTTAGTTCTGATATTTTGTGTATTTGAGGGGTCAAACAAACTTTGATACTCATGAAATTTTTACAAGCATATAGTTGGCATTATAAACTTTTCATGGCCACTGAATTTGTGTAAATCAGAGTTGTGTAGCAAAAAATATACATTTTTAAAGTTAGAGTTTGCTATATGCATTTATTATTGTGCCAATTACTGTTCCCTTAGATTTTTGTGGGCCAAATGAACTTATATTGGCTTGAAATTTTTACAACATGTAGTTCACATCTTAAACTTTCCATAGACACCTCATTTGCATGAATGGAATTTTGTAACCCAAGTTATGAATTTTCAAAGTTAATGCAGAATTATAGAGCCTATGTCATTTCAGGTTTATGAATTTTCTAGGGTGTCCCATGAGCTAATTATGGTAAAATGAATCTAAACAAATTTTTTTATAATGAAAATGAACCAAGAAAAAGAAAGAAACAAATTTGGACCCATATAGCTCTACATGACATATAAACGGGCCACATTCAATATTGAAAAACATGAAAGTGAATGTTAACTTTGCCTTGAATTCCATAAATGGTATGAATTAGATTATGTTAGGTTTGACAAAATACTCACAGACTCTAGACCTACCATATACTTACTTTGCCATTATCTAAGAAATGATATGAAATGAATTTATAAATCAATTACTAGAAGCTTACAACGTTGCAATTGAAAATCAAAACACATAGATGAAACAAATACAACAACAAATAAATGAATTAAGGGCTTTTTTTGAACAACACTCACAGTAACAATATGATAAAGCTAGTCCAAGTTTTGCATATAGACCATATATATCTCATCTTTACAAAGATAACAATGATGAAGATGAGGATGATAAAGACGAGTGATTGTTGGTATTGTGTTTAAATTTGATATTTTCATTTCATAGGATTATATATATTATATATTTGATTAATAAATTTAATATTATATTTATTAAATTTGTTAATCAAATATATATCTAATATTAACTTGTAATATATTATTTTATTAATCATAATATGCAAAATTGAAATTTAAGAAATGATGCCAAAAAATGTCACCATTCTGCGAGTGCGGAATGATAGCGCGCTAATCTGAAAAGATGATAATTAATTTGAGCCATGCTAAATTTCCTATAAATAAATTTGGCCTTTGTTCCCCCCTCCCCCCTTTTGGTTTTCATTTTCCACCTTCTTTTTCATTTCTATTCTTCCAGTTCTAGCTATATATTTCTCTAATTCAACTCTTCAGAACTTAACCAAGTTTATCTTTTTTCTCTTGATTTTCATTTCCCTCCTCATTTTTATTTCTATTCATCCACTTCCATCTAGTTACAGCTTTATCTCTTGAACTTAACCAACTTATGTAAGTTTCCTTTTGTCTCTCATTTTAATATTTGTTCATCTCCTCTTTGCCGATTTTCAATTCTTAAATTATGATTTCATTTTTTATTTTTCATTCATCTCTTTTCCATTCATTTTTTTGCTTCTGGGTTATGATTTTAGGTTTGATTTCTCATAGGTTACTGATCATTTGATTTTTCAGGTAAGAATTTATAAATCTTTAGATTGTGGTTGAAATACCTTTTAGTGAAGTTTTATTGATTTGATTTATAGAGTTATTGTAATGGAATAAGAATTTTTATTCTTTTAATTTCGCTCGCAATTTAAAATTTTGAGTGTTGGAATATTTCTTGCAGTTTAATTTTTATTGGATTAGAAATGTTTAAAATTTTGTATTTGATTCAGAATGTTTTGATAGGAATGGAGAACTAAAAACACGCAAGAAAGAAAGTGCAGAAATGCACAAGCACCAATAATAGAGAACCCCAAAAATGCATAATTATAAATAGCAAGAAACTCAAAAGTTCAAACAGAAAACCCAAAAGAAACCCGAAAGGTTTGAAACATGAAAGAACAGAAATCCAGAAAACCCATTGTAGCAGTAATAATAATAATAATAATAATAATAATAATAAATATTGAAAAAATATAATAAATTCTTTTCAATTATAAATAATCATAATATACAATTTCCAAATTTTATTTTATTAATATTGCAGTTTATTTAGTTACTAAAGTCATTCCAACAAAAAATTGGTCACCACTTGTCTGACCAAGAGCCTGTTGGAAATAATTCTGATAGCCTCTCGTTAGACACTTGTTCGCCTTAGGTGGACACATGCTTTTTTAAATATTTATACTTATATTTTTTATAAATAAATTAAGAATAATTATTTCTCATTTTAATTTTAAAAACATATTTAATGATCAATTAAAATAATTATTTTTTTATTATATAATAATTAATTTTTATTATTTAATTTTTTATTAACATTATTATTTATTATTTATTATATATCAACTAAAATTTTTATTTATAAATTGAATGCTGATTGGCGTGATACAATTGCAGAGAGAGTTAAGAGAATGTAGAGACATTATTAAGCAACTCCAATTTTGTTAGAAACACAATTCTAATAATGAAAATATTGTTAAATCATCCCATAAATAATTTCTTATGTAAATTTATAATTTTTTTATTGAAATTCAATCTTTTATGACACCTCTTTCTGTTGATATATATATATATATATATATTTTTTTTTTTTTGGTTACAGTGAAACTAATCTCAACCATGTGTTTTCATGCACTTCATGTTTAGAAAGCATATGATAATTCCCAACTATTTATATTATTGTACATATTTTTCTCTCAATAAATATGACTTTAGCCTCCACTTATAGGGTAAATAATACATCCATAGAAAGAAATGAACATATTTAGGATGAATAGTTTTAGACTCAATACTTACTTAAAAAACCATCAGCTTTACCTTTATTTTTGAGTATTTTGATAGCTAATCATACTTGGTTTTCTTAGGATGCATGTGTTGAAGAGTTTGGAGCAAATTCAGGAGAGAAAGGCTACAAAGTGTTGGATTTGGACATCTCGCCGCGGCTGGGTTCATTGCGCCGAGGCGGAAAGTGTAGAAATCCGAAGGAAGTGTGCAGGGCAACGTGCGCCGCGACGAAAATCTTTGAGCCTCAGCGAGGCCTCAAGCAGAACCAAAACTCGCCGCGGTGAGCATGTGTACGCCGAGGCGCAAGACATGAAGACCTTAGAATTCAGACAGAATCAAATCTCGCTGCGACGCATTCAAACCAGGCCGCGGCGCTCAGTCTTACAGAACCAAAACTTGCCACGGCGCAACATTCTAAGCCGCGACGCAAATCGAATTAACTGAACGCAACGTTTTGTTTCTAAAATTTCTGAGGGTTTGAAGCTTCATATGAGAAGGAGGGTCGAGGCAGCCGTCATTTTGGGTTGTTTTTGTGTTATTCCAAGTGTGCAAAGGCTGAGGAAAGAGCTAGGAAGTCATCTTGAAGCAAAGTGAAGCTAGAGATTGAAGATTGAAGCTGAATCGTTGTGTTTCTGAGTTTCCTCTTCATTTCTTCTATCTTATTCATAGTTTCTGATGTATTTGATTGTTGCTTCAAGTTTGACTTTAGATTTTATGATCATGTATAGCTAAACCCTATCTAATCTAGGATTATTTGGACCTCTTGTATGGATTAGTAGTTGCTCTTCATTCTAATATTGCAATTAATGGTTAATGCTTGTTCACTCAACTTTGTACTTCATGCTTTCTGATTGATTGGCCAACATCTAGATTGATATGATACCTTACTTGAACTTGGGAAAGGAAAAGGAAGATTAGATCAAAAGTTGAGTGGTGTGAGTGCTTGAAATTTCCTGAGGTGAGTGGATAGCTTAGTTATTGAGATAGGAATATACTTAATAACCTCACATGGTCTAATTAGGTATTGTACTCATAGATTGATCTTAGTTGATTTTATAAAGGATTATAAAATTAGCTGAGTACCCTATACAATATTTGGAAATATATATATAGGAACAATAGAATCCTAGACCAACATGTATTACCATGGAGAGCAGAAGGGAATGAATGTTGAACTAACTACTATGAAGTACAAGAGGACCAATAATCCTAAATGCTAATATTCACCTGAAAATCCAAATCCTAACCTAGATTTCTATATAGCTTTAGAATCATAAACAATTTCTTTTAACATCGACATTTAAAATTTGATTTGCTTGATTTAAATTGGGATGTGAATTTCAGTACTTGGCATTATTTTGACAACAAATCCTCGAGGGAACGATCATTTCTCATCACTATATTGCCTTCACGATACGTATACTTGCGTGTACGCTTCAAGGAAAACAACAGCATACTACTCCATGTTGCCTCAAATTGGTTTTCATTGTCATAGTTGTACATGCAAGCCTTAAAGTCACTTAAAAAGCAAGAGCCTTCTTTCATCAAGTTGCCAAAGTGTTTGATGCCATTTTATATCAGATGCTATGTACATAGTTCATAAAAAGTATTAAGCATCAACTCATTTATTGCTCTGGTCATTGCTTGATCCTAATTAGTAAAAATAATTTTTGGCCTTTTTTGACGATAGCTTTTAAGAAAATTTTTAACAACCATTTAAGTGATTCAATTGTCTCATCATACAATAATACTACCCCAAATATCAACACTCCTGATTGAATCTGATGAATAAAGCAAATGGTCTATATTGATTATTGGTACAATATGTTGTGTCAAAGTAGATTGCATCACCCACGTAGACATAATCAATAAGCATCATTACATTGGCACATAATACATTTGTTAGTTGTTTATCTATATCCATTTGATACACATGGAAAAATAATAGATTTTCTAATAACTGTCATTAGAAGTATTGTAACAAACAACTTACTTCCCTATACATCAACATCCTCTGTCTTTTGATACAAAAATAATTCTTTTGATCCAACTAAATATAACCTCTAACATGGCTATTCACAAACTCAATCAATAATCTTTGTTGAAGCCTAAAATCATCTGCGAACTTAATCTTATAAGCCTAAACCTTAGATACCTTGTAATGAGATGCCAATTTGTGGGTATTTTTTGGGATATGAAATTCATGATTATGTTCTTTTACAAAATCATGCACTCTAAATGTTCCACCCATATGCATGACTCCTATCTTTATTAAGCAA
Organism: Erythrophleum ivorense; assembly: GCA_026724425.1. Taxonomy (NCBI): domain Eukaryota; kingdom Viridiplantae; phylum Streptophyta; class Magnoliopsida; order Fabales; family Fabaceae; genus Erythrophleum; species Erythrophleum ivorense. The sequence continues at coordinate 46,560,398 of JAIUCV010000005.1, forward strand.
TTAGTTCTAGTCTTTGGTCAAGGATTGATAGTTAAATGATCTCTTTTGTCTTTGCATCAAACGCCCTATTTATGACAAACAAATCTACAAGTAGTTATGAAGGTATATTTCTTGCTCTTGTTGTTGGTGTGTAATTTTCTAACTCCAAATATGACTCTTTGGCTATAATCAACCTAGAACTTCCAAGCTACATCTAAGGTATCAAATATAATTCCCACTTTAGACTTCACCTCAAACTCTAGCATTTTCTATTGACAATTGGCTAAATGGACCTAATTCCTTGAAAATCATATTCCAAAATTTTTTTCAAAATACTGTAGCAATTTTAAAGCATGCTTATATAAAAAATGCCTAACACTTACATGATAGAAGAAGATTTGTAAAGTCATTGGTGATCTTCAAATTCCTTAATCTATTTTATGATTGGACTATAATAAACCAAAAATAAAAAATACATAAGTTAAACATTAAAAGGTTCACATTACTGTAAAAAAAGTTTCCATTTGAATATATATTTTGTCTAAGTAAATTCCTATTGTGCCAAGAAACCTAATTTAAAAAGAGCATCTACTAACACTTCAAATGTTAAAACTTAGGATTATGGTCAACCACTTTTGTTTTTCTTAAATATGACACCAATTTTAGGTATTACATGCCCTATTACATAATGTGTTAGTAATAAATAAATCCAAGCTACTTAATGTATTGTATGTTGAAATGAATATGGCCTAGCAACTTAAAACAAGTTTTTTTTTAATCATTGTTACAAATCAAATGAATATGGCCTAGCATAGAAGTACTTGTTGCAGCAAAACCCTATTGTAAGGTTATTATTATACAAGCCATTATACTACAATTACAAAAGATAATCAATTTTCTATTATTTTTTAACAAAGCAACAAAAGAAAAATTAAAGATTTTCCACACATAAAATTTACATTCGCAATGTTGCTTATCATATAAAAAGAAAAAGTAAGATTCTCATACATTAAATAGATGTCCAAACTACCAAGAACTCTGTGGATGAGGGAAAATCTCCTTCAAACTCTTAAGATTTTCCTTGCAACTCAGAGCAAAAAAGGGTGCCAAATGAGAGAAGTTTGTCCAAGAGGAAAAAATTGCAGAAGAATAACTGGTTTTCCTTAAAATTTTTGGACTTTGTTATATTTAAAGCTCATAATCGAGATGCAATGTTTTAGGTAGATTTTAGTTTCTCTCTTACGCTTCACATTCATGCCAATGGCTCTAGATTTGCCATGTATCTCTCCCTTAAGCAAAAGACACCATTTTATCACGCTTCAAGCTTCGGCTCCAGCACCATGTCAAAACTCATCGTCTTGATTAGTGAAACGATGTGTTTTGATGTTCTTATGCAACGTGTCTTCATCTGGTTTGTTCCTTTGATCCAACAGCCCAGATTGCATATTTCAAAGACACCTTCAGAGAGGCTAACTTCAAGGGATCTGAATGCACTAAGCAAGTTGGTAATAACTTTTAAATTTTCCTTTTAATTGTTAAAGGACCATTAATCCAAGTAGATAATAACTTCAATTAATATCCACTTAAGTTGGTTCATAGTCTTAAGATCTTCATCACTGCACTAGGTGTAATATGAGAAAGAAAAGAACTAGTAAACCCTATTTGTATGGGATCTACACTTCCATTCTTTTCTTTCTCCCATTACAATGCGTGCAATTACTAAACAATGTCCAAATTCAACATGTCAAAAGTAAACTTTTCTTGCAAGGCCCTATCCAGTTGGTGATGTCAACATTGAAGCTTTAAACCAAGATTTGGATTTGAGCATATTGAAGCATTGGAAGAACGTGTTGAATCTCCAAATATAGAAGTTGCAATCGATGAGAGAACTATGTGATTGACAAGAAATGTGCATACCAAAGAATTTTATTTCCATATGCTGGCAAAGTTGGTGACTAAAATTACTGGCACAAAATAGGTACCTTTGATTTAATAATTTCCTAATAATTTTGTATGAGTATTTTCATATTTTTTGAGTTTAAGATTAATCTAATTCATAGTTCATAATTATCTCTCTCCACAAAATATCTTAAAATATTTAGTAGGTATGTTAAACATTATAATAATTTCATCCTCCTTATGTAGAAGAGTTGATAACAATAAATTGTAATATGTACATAGGGTTGCATAACTTGTCTTGCCAACTTATTCCCCCGGTCATATCAAGCCAAGCTAAATCAGACCAAAAAAAAAATTTGATCAGATTTTGCTTGATCTAACACAATCATATATATATATATATATATATAATTTTTATGAGGACTTATGTGAAAATATTTTTTAAGGATAAAATATGATTTTATAAAAATTTATATAAAAATTTTATTTTTTATGTTATTTTTGAACTTTTACCAAAATTTTTTTTTTAAAAATAATTTCTCAAAAAGATCCAACCAAATTAGTCTATCCCTATGACATATTGGGTCAGACACCAAGTTAAAAGAATTTATTTGATACTAAGCTAGGCCTAGTATTGGATTAAACCAAAATCCATTCCAACTCGGTTTGTGTGCACCTCTAGAAGTATGATTTTATATATGTAGTGTAAAGTACTTTTCGTATTATTTCGTTTGACATGCCAGGAAGGTAACCTCCACCCGTGCAAAGCACGAGTATCTCTACTAGTGGTCCAAAGTGTATACGAAAGGAGACAAAACTTGATCATTAATCGAAAAAAAGGGTCTTATTACAATACAAATAGTGTCAATTATTTATTTTTGTAAAAAAAATACTTAAATTATATAATCTTTTTATTCATTATAAAAATATATACAGGTCTCTTTCAAAGTTAAAAAATGATTAAAATATCTTTGAATATAATATTAATTTCCTTTATTAAAAATATAACTTATAAAAAATATTTTAAAATTATTTCTTAATATTATGTATTTTGTATTAAAAACTGTAAATTTAATTTATTCTAAATTTAAAAGTAACCACTTTGTATTAGTCAAATACATATTTAAAACATATTATATTACATTATAAGTAAAAAATATAAATGTATTTTGATTAAAGTAGATGCAGTTGTAATATATCTTTAATTCTAAGAGAAATTACTGTAATTCATTTTTTTTTGGGAAAAGAGAAGTATAATTTTTCAAAACAAAAAAAAGCATATCATTTAAATATCTTAAAAAAATAATTCACTCACACAAAAACAGCATAACTATATATAGCAGCAAAATACACACAATATTATCCTGACCAGAGAGAGGTGCATATCCATGCACACATGCATGGTACACTTATTCATTTAAGCCAATCGTGTTTCCTTTTCCAATACAGTTTCTCAGATTGATCTAACCAAAACGGCTTCTGATTCTTTATCAGAGGCCACACCAGCCAAGCCTGAGGCTCCATTAACAAAATTACATTGCGATCGAATCTCTCCTTGGGATCCCGTCAAAGGGTTGATATTACCCATTTTGATCATGGACCCCACAAAGCTATTAAAGAAAGCAGTTTGGTTACTGCTGAAACTGTTGACGATAGCGATGGTATCCGCACCAGAAGTGGAAAACAGCACTTGGTCACTTCGTAGCAAGCCATTGTTGACCTCAAGGTTGGAGTAGTAGTTCTTGTCAAACGTATCTGGTGTGGTCAGGTCCAGATTTGTGAGGTTCGTCCCGGTTCCGTTCTGTGGGCATATCTGGCGCAATGTGGTTAAGTATGTTGTGTTGAGGGTTGGGTCTGGATTGCCAGTGCTGTTAAAATTGTACAATCGGGTAACAAATGTACTGCACTGAGCTCTTCCGAATGTGTGAGCACCTGAAAATAATAAAACATTATCCAATGTTTTGAAACATTGGTTGCTGTTATTATTTAGATTGGATTAGATGGGTGAGTTGTTTTGTTTTTAACTACACATCACGACAAAATGCAGATTTAATAGGTGGACAAGGTTAGGTTATTACCGTTACTTTAAAAAAAAAAGAAGACTGTATTTTTTATGTACCATAGAACTGTGGGCTTGCAAGTTGGGCCTATATTGAAAAGAATTTTAAATTCACAAAGGAACCCCTGTGTTGAAGATGTCTTACGACCCAAAACTTGGTTTGTGGAAAGCGAAACAAGTGTTAGAAGAAAGAAAGATTAAAAGTAATAGAGTTACCTGAGAGGGCAACAAGATCAGTGGTGTTGAGGCCTTGATTAGCAAAGAGGGTCTTAAGTGTATCTAAGGTGGAGAAGGGAGATGGAAGGCTGGTATTAGCAAGACTTCGGTTTGCTGTTAAGCTATCCCTTCTTCCTAATTGAACTGTCCATGAGGGACCTCCTGCCTGTCCACAATACTTTGAAATATTACAAAATATATGGCAAATCATATCATTCATATTTATCCATGCATGTGTTATTCCTAAAATCTTTAATTGCACTTTCAGAGGCCTGAAATATGATTTTTTTTCTTTTTTATAAGAAAAGATAGGTTAGATTACTTTTTCAGGTTTCTATAGTTTTATTCAATTTTTAATTAGACCCCATAGTTTAAATTTTTTTAATTTAATCTCTATCATTGGATTTCCATCTGTATTTAATTAAATTTTACTAACATAACTAATTAAATACTATTTTTACACTTTAAATATATATATATATATATAATTTGAACCAACTCATCCAAATTACTCAACATAAATTGTATCATATACATATTTAAACAACTAAAATAACACATGATTTGCTACGCAATACTAATGAAAGTTTAATGATAAAAATGCTGAAGTATAAGGACTTAATTAACAATATTTAAATTATATGAATCTAATATATATATATATATATATATATAAACTTTTTAGGTAGCTGTACTACTTATAGGTCATGAACAATTATATTAGGATTGTATGGATTTGCAGCTTTTTTTTTTTCTTTTTTTCTGAATTTTGGCTCTGTTTTCAAATTCAAAATGGGGGGCGCAGGTTTAGGCTAGTTTTGGGAAATTATAAGGACTAGAAAATAATTTTTAAAAAGCTTAATTTAAACATACAACATTTACATATCATTTGTAAAATAATATCTCCACATATTTAGTCTAAAATGATTAGGACATAAATTTGATCACTCTTGGTATCTAAAAAGAAATATTTCTTCTCATATTTTGCTTTTAAAGAAAAAAAATGTTATAGATATAGCTGTACTTGTGGCATACCAGAACAACAGATACTTCGGCTGCAATGGCAAGAATATCAGCGCAAGAAACTGTGTTAGGACAAGCGTTTTCCAGTGCAGACTTGATGTTATTGACAACATCCAACCCTCTGATTGAGTTATTATTCGGTACAGCTTGTTGTTCGCTCTCTATGGTAGCACTATTGTTCAGCAACAGCGATGCGTCACAACCCTGTCACAAATACGTACATACTGATCAGCAACTTCGTGGATCTTTCCTCACCAAATAAATTATCTTTGAAATTAGAAGCCCTGTTTTTATCTGTCTTTGCCTTTATTCTAAACTCAATAAAGTGAGGTCCAACTTTTAATATGCTTCTAGCTACTAAACTTTTTCCACACGCCAAAACCACTTTTCCTTTGCCAAAAGATAAAGGGGCAGGGATCCATCAATTCGGATATATTTCCAATACAATTAAAGGAAATATTATATTTAAAATTTTTAAATTAAAGATATTATTAAAAGATTTTAAAATTTAAAATTATTTTAAAAGATCTTTAACATTAAAAATTTTAATTGTGAAAAGTCATTTTTTAAATAATAATAAGTAAGAATGAAAGAAAATATTGTGCAAATAACAAAAAAAGACTTATGAGTTTTATAATATGAAGTGTAAGTTTTTATAATTAATATTTTTATTTTTATAATTAAAATTTTTTATTTAAAAAATTTTTTAAAAAATTTTAAATTTTAAGATTTTTTAATATAAATATTTTTAATTTATGAATTTATTTGTAATTTTCCTTACAATTAATGCAAGGTACAGTTCACTCAGATTATAATAGTATAATAAATTAGACAGTCTGTACGAAATATATAATATTACTTACATAACAACTCTCTGTGTGTATAGTAATTATAACTACCCAACTTCAAATAAAATAAGTAATTATATCCAATGTCTTTGCGTGTAAGTAGTATTTCTCTATTATAGTAGCTAGTTAACTAACACACATCAAATTATCAGATATCAAGTGGAGAAACTTGAAACTGAGCTTGAAATTTACAAGATTAACAGCCCGCTCGGTAACCGTGGAAGAGACATGGGAAAAGGGAAAGTGGAAAGAAAATTAAAAAAAATTATAATTTTACCTTTATAATTATTATTTAATATTCTTTAATAATAATTATTTAATTATCAAAAATAAAAATATTAGAGATATTTTTTATTTACAAGATTATTTTTATATTTTTTATTTTCATTCCTATCTTAACTTTCTACGTCATCACATATGAAAGTTGAGCAGTTTGTAATTGTAAGATGTAAATGAGCAATTGATTTTAGTTTTTAAGATTAAGGTGTGTTAGCTTTGCTTTCTATCTTCTCTCCCTCCCCACCCTAACTCGTCAGACTATAAAAAGGTTCATAATACGACTTGTAAAATCAGGTTGTGAGTGAACAACACAAAATAAGAGGCTGTACGATATATGTCTGTGTGTGTGTGTGGGTGGGCGTGGCTGTTTTTTTTTTTTGTTGGGGGGGGGGGGTTTATAAATAAGAGAAACATCAATAAAAGGAATGATATTCTTCTCAGCTCAATTGATCGTCGTACATAAATGAGGCTATAAGTAATGAAATATTAAATTTAAGAAAAGAAATTATAAAAATTCTTCATTAATCAGTTATGAATATTAAATTTAAGAAAAGAAAATTTCTTTATTTACATAATTCGTAAGAAAATTATTTTTGTTAGATATAACGTTAGATGCTTGTTTCACCTCGCATAGCTCTCTCACTTTAAATTTTCAACACTCCAGAATTTCATTCATCCAAAAACATATAGAAAACTCTGCAAGTACGTATATATTTATCCCCAAGAAAAAAAAAATCTCAAATCAAAATATTTTTAGAGTTGGAAATAATCCAGTCATAGATAACCATAATATAGGATTGCAACTGACGAGTGGAATCTGACTATCTGTGAAAGTGTACTTCCTTTGTAAATTAACTGCAATAAAATGGGAAGAAGGAGAAAGCTAGGAAAGCCAATTTACTGTTGCTTCTCGAAGCCCCATTTGAAACTGAGATAAGATTCATTAATAATTATAGCAGTATACAATATAGTGAATGGAAAGCAAAGGAAAGGATAAGTGAGATGATCAAGGCACTTACTTGAACAAAGCAGTCATGAAAGTGAAGCCTGATGAGACTGGCACCAATACGAGGATCGCTTAGTGAAGCATTCCGAATAACTCCAGATACGATATTTGTCACGTTGGGGCATGTTTGGTTGTAAAATGTTGGACTCAGTTGTGCATGCGACACTGATATTCCTCCCAGAACCACAAATATCGCATACCATAGAGCTCCCATTCTCAGACACACAAGACCCATTCTCTTCTTTCTCTCTGTATGAATATTGGGGTGTGTTTTCTGATCGCTATTATTGAGCTTTTATTTATAGAGCGACAAAATGGGTTACAGTCCAAAATGATGAGTAAGAAAGTTAATAATTATTATATATTGTGAAGTAGATTGTTAATTATTATAGAGCCGTAAAACTTACAAGCAACTTTTTAGGGGTTTGCAATTAACATTTTTATAATATGTGAAAATTTTAAACTCGCACTATTTTCTTTACTGCTTTAAATTTTGTGTACATGTTATAATCTAACTAAAAAGTTTGATAATAAATATTTTACATACTAGAAAAAAATTTTAAATAGACTTAATTTATTAAAAAAATAAATAGATCAAATCAATAATAAAGATTCATCTGTAAACTTGTTATAAGTTGGTGTTAATAGTATGCTTAAATGTTTGTTCATAATTAATATTAGTATAATTATTTTTTAAATTTTACAAGCTTCCTCCTATTAAATTACAATGCATAACCATAGTTATAAATAATATATTATTATAGGTTTGAAAACGGTATTAAACTATTAAGTTGTGAGTACAGGTTATAATTATCATTTTTTAAAATCATTTTGCTCTCTAATTATCATAATTATAGCTTAATCTCTATGGCTGTAAATCAAAAGTGAAATGTAAAAAACTGGCTGTGTGTGGTCCCAAATGAAAAGCCCTGTTTTTTGCCACCAAACGAAAAGTCCATTACAAATGGTTGATTGAGACTCGTCAATTCTTGTTGAATGCACATAATCTTCCGGTGTGCTGATGCGACATAGGGGCGGCCAGATTTAAATTGTTTGTATATTATTCATTATCTTGGATTTTAAGTAATCAATTCTACTTTAGAATTTCAGAAAAAATTTAAAGAATTACATTCTTATCAACTTTAGGTTTGCATCTTTTTTTTAGGGGGAGGGGGGGGGGGGGGACCAAAGGTATGCATTCTTCTTATTATTTTCCAACCAGCTAAGGTTCCTTTTTTGGTCTTGTAAACTTTTTTCTGTTCAATGCTTCCTTTTAACGTCAAAATTACGACAAGCATGTGTCCCCCCATTGTACATTTTGTATCGCAATTTAAGACACGAGTACTTTATGTATGCCTTGGTATAGTCGGTGCTGAATTGTCAAATAGGGTGGCTTGGACTATCTTCGGATATCGAATCAAATTTAGGTGCTGTGGTTTGTTTGCCTACCCGCTGGCCTGGTGGCACCTCTCCTAGTAAAATGCACACCATGTGCCACAGTGTGAGCTTCATGCACCCAATTTGGACAGGGATCTTTTCTTCGTACGTAAAATCTTATGAACTCTAGAAAATCTTCATGAAAACTGAAAATTCTTTGTGCGCGTGATGGATTATTCTTAAGAATGAGCAAAATAATCATATTTTATGACTACTTTTAACCTGTGTGGAGGAGGGGAGAGAAAAGTTAGAAAAGTAAAAAGAAAAAATAAGTGAGAGAAACAAATATTTTTTTATGTGTTTAGATAAATAAAAAATATATATATAATTATTAATTTGATATAATAATAATATCGTTATTATCTAATATTAATAATTTTTATCAATAAAAAAGATATTTTAAAAAAATTATGTTTTAAATATAAATTAACTAGTTTAAATTTATACATGTATTTTTTAAAAAAATAAGAATAATGAAAAAATAAAAAATAATTTTAAAAATTTTCAAATAATAAAAAAATTATTTTTGAATAAGAGCAGAAAAAATTTTTTATTAAAAGAAAACACACATTTAAAATTTAAAAAATTAAAAAAATACATTCTTTAAATTAATTAAATTTTATTTTTTAAAAAATTATTTATAAATTATTATTTTAATACAATAAATATGATTATTTAGTTTAAAATTTTATAAATATTATTTTAATATATATTAATTGATTTAAATATAATATATATAATAAAAATTTTGTAATTATATTTATATATTATATATAATATATTATTATAATACTATATATATTAATATAGTTATATTATATATTAAATAATATAATATATATATATATATATATAATGTGTTGCCTCTGACACCACATATATATATTTTTATTGAATGGCAATCAGAATATATATTTAATTGTCATTTGGTCGAAAGTCTCCAACTACATTAGAACAATACATTATATATATATTCTGATTGAATGACAGTTGAAATATATATTCGATTGCCATTTGATTACAGGCCTCCAACTATAGTTGAAGGTTTTTTTTTTCTATATATATATATAATTTGTTGATTTTAATATTAAAAAACGTGAGTTATTATTTTGTAAAATATATTTATTATTAATTAATTTTATAATAAAATTTTAAATGAATAATTATAAGATTAATTAATTAATGGATTAAAATGTTAAAAAATTTTGCTAAATTAATACTTTTTTATTTTCAAGTGTAATGCAATCAGAAAACACTCTTTCGACTGTAATATAGTTGGAATTTGTTCAACTAAATTGCAGTTGAAACATATTTTTGACTGCATTTCAGTTGGGAATTTTCGACGAATTGCAGTTGATATTCTAAACCATATTATGCAGAGTTTTCTTCTCAAAATCTCTTTATTTTTTGGGAGAAAGCTTTTTTGTGAGACCCACCTCAATATTTGCCCCAACTTTTCTCTCCTCCTGATTTTTCTCTTACATCTAAACAGGGTAAAATTTATTTTCTCTCCTCTTTTCTTCTCAACTTTTCTCTCCCCCTATTTTTCATCCTATCCAAACAAACCATTAAAGTTTATTCATTTGAATGAGTATGAAAATTTTTATGAGTATTTTAAGAGTAAAAATTCAAGTCTAATAGATACTCATTTTGTTTCAAACTCTGTGTGTATGTATATGTGTATATATATACATATATATATTTATATAAATTAATTAAGTATAATATATCATGATAAAAGAAAAACCACTCTAAATAATATTATATAGGTTTTGAACTATATTAATAATTATTTAAGATAATTTATTTTTTATTATGATTTTATATAAATAGATAAATCTTAACTTTAGAAAAAAAATTTATAATTTTTTTTTTTTGCATTAATGGATTCAGGTTTAGGGATTCAAGCAGTCAATAAGAATAAATTTCTTTTACTTGTAAAATGAGTTTTAGGAGGGAGACCATAGTATCTTGTTATCTATGATCATTCCTAATTACTCTAATATTGCTGATTGACTAACTTGACATAGGGATCAACATGGCATAAGGTTAAGTGAAGGACCAACAAATTAAATGTCATTAGAGAATCACTACAAAAAAGTGAAGGTTTAAGGATGGTGCCTTAACTATGGTTAAAATAATTGTGATCAAAATATATTTTAACCACAATTAAACAATAACCATGGTTAAAATCCTTGTTTAACCATGGTTACAAATAACTATGGTTAAACTATTCATTACCTTGACCATGGTTAAGTAACCATGCTTAAGGCAATGGCTTAACCATGATCTCAATAGAACCATGAGCCCTTGTTTAACCATGACTAATGTAGCCATGGTTAAATTAACAATAGGGTTAACCACAATTCTCGAAAGCTATAGTTAAGCCATTTTGACTTAACTATGGTTTTTTAGCCATTTTGACTTGACCACTATTTTTTAGAAAACCATGGTCAAGTATGTGGTTTAACCACGATTTTGAAGGAACCATGGTTAAGTCATCCTTTTTTTACCCATCTACATTGTCTCTTCTCCTGATATTCTATAGCTTCATCTTTGTATTTTCTCTTCATCTCACCACTAATATCTTCATCTTCTACAATGCACTTTGTCTCTAATTCCTCTTGCGGATCTAGTTATCTTCAACATCTTTCTTGCATCTTCATCCTCCTCCTTATTTGTGTGACCCATTACACCATTTCTATGAGTTTGTTTTCCATTTTTGGCAACCATTGTTTGATATTTTGGTACTGGGTTATTCTAAATTTTTTGTTGGCTTTATTGTATAAAATGTGAATAAAATTTAGTTAATAGTAGATTTTTATTATTTGAAATTTTATTTTTGTAGGAGCATTTGGTGTCATACCATTATAAATTACATAGGGATCCCAAGCTATACTTCTCATATAACATCAATTATTAAAATTTACATCTTTGGTAGCAAAACTAACCATCATTGAAAGTTTTAAATAATCTAACTGTGCATAAATAAACATTTTCATTATACATTTCTTCAAATTCATGCTAAACAAGTTTATTATGCCTAGGACATCATAAAAAGAAGCCAAAAATCTGTGGATTACATCAAATACACAAATTCACCACCTTTGCACATATTAGGGGCTAAACCTTGAAAAATTATAATTTGAGTTACATAACTCTGATTTGCACACTTTTGGTAACTACATAAAGCTTATAATGAGAACTATCTACTATAAATTCAGGTCAAAACAAGCTTATTTGGTCCCTCAAAACCCACAAAAATAAAAACAAAATTATATGAATAGTAAACCAAAAAATCTGTGGAAAACAACCAATTTTGAAAGTTCATAATAAATTCTACGAAGTTTAAAAAATTGTGTTCTATGACTTTATGGAAAATTCTAGATGTGCTATAAATGCTTGTCAAATTTCAGTCCAAAATTCGTCCATTTGGTCTATCATTGGTTTATAGACATTTTATAATTCAAAAAGTGCAAAATTTGGTTCCAACTGATTCTAACTGAGCCATATTATGCCATGTTTCCACTGGGCACGTTTTAAATGGCAAATACAACATATATGGCTAGTCCAACATGTCTAAAAAAATCATACAACTCAAAATGACCTCTCCTCTTGCCACTATACACATGCAAATTCAAAAACTCAAAGGGTTAAATGACACACTTTTATATATTTAGATCCAAAAATGATTTGTATATCATAATCTCATACTTTAGAGTGTGTGGAATGGTCATATGTCAAAATATACATATACATCATCATGAGTATAAGAATATGCATTAAAACTCAAATAGTGTCAAAATAGTTCTTCTTAGACTCTTTGTTCATCATCTTTGCTTCCCTTGAGAGTTACTTAGACATGGTTAGGGAAAATAGGGACAAAAATGAGATTAAAAAAATATCAATACCTCATTCATCATTCAAGCATATATATATATGGCATACGCAAGGTCTAATGACTTTGCCAAGAGCATGCATATCACACAACAAAATATCATTCATATTCATGCATTAGGGATCACATGACTTTGCCAAGAGCAAAAACAAGCTTGAGAGATTTTTGGTTTAGTGTCACCCAACAATTAGAGACTTTTGATTTAGTATCACCTTCCTTTAGGGACTTTTGATTTAGCTTTACTCATATTTGAGACTTTTGGCCTCATTTCACATATTTTAAGGGACTTTTGGCACTTCACCCATTCAAGTGTCAAACTAATTCTCAATGCAATCAAATATCATGTAATTGTATATGATCATCAAAAAATTAACAATATACATAATTTGCAAATAATACATGCAAGTAAGCTAAGACATTTAAGCTACCAATGTACATACACAAAAATGGATGAAGAGTGACCTTAACATAAGGAATTAGTTTAATTCCCTTCTGTTTCTTGAATAGGTCCCTTCTCCTCACACCCACACTTGAGTGAAATTTCACTTACTTGGCCTAGACACATCAAAAGTGTAAAATTATCAATGGAACCATACTTGTACTCATTTAAGCCTTATATAAGTTAGCTAAAGCTTTAGGCTCATATATGGTTCAATTAAGTGGCATAATGAAGCAACTCTTGTAATTTAACATCTTGGCTCCAAGACCTCATCCAATATGAGTTATATGACTCTATTATAACTCATTAGAGATATCATAAACTCAATTTAAGAAACCTAGCATCAAGTTATTTTTTTATACATAATTGAACCCTAAATTTTCACCTTAAAAAAAAGACTTCTAAATTTAAACAAATGATTCCTTTAGTATTTATAATTCATAACTAGACCATATATAATCTTGGAATAATTGAAAACTCTTCCTAGGTACTTTAGGTAGGCCTTGGATGAGACATGCTTCCTAATGGGACTTCATGGAGTTTTTATTCCATTCTTAGGGAAATTGGCACTAATGCAGGTTCCTTAGTTGCTTTTTTGTTCAAATATGCTTATACATGGTTTAAAATACTATTCTAAGGCTTTATACTTTCTAAGGTACAAGCAAAACTTTAGGTATCAAATCTTGGATTCTATAGCTTCCTAATTAATTTTAATAGTATATTCTTAATCTCCACACTTCAAAACCCCAATTCCCATTATGCTTTGGTTAAAAACCAATTCCTTCCATATTCATCTTAGGTTGGCTGAACCTAGAGAGCTATGAAGAAACAAGGAGAAACAAACTTACATGATATTGTGTATCAATTGAAAAAGTTTTGAATAGAAATTAATATGGTATATTTAATTTCCTTAAAGAAGCCTTTTCTTCCAAAGTTTTAGCCAAGAAATCCCCTTTTTGGAAAGCCAAAATCATAAAAAGAAAGAGGAGAAGGAGTAGGAATTATGTTTTATTAACATCATAGACAAAATCCTTACATTTGTTTACCTTAGGTGGCTTTTCTTTCCCTTGGTTCTTTGACGCCTCTTAGGTTAGATTTGGAGCTACACAAGGTCAGCCAAATGAAGAAGTAAGGGGTGAGGGTGACTATTTATGTGAAAGAGTTGGGGTTTCATGCAGTTTCTAGCTTCCAATTTTTCCTTTTATCTTTAATTCCTTAATTTGAGCCCATTTTAACTCTATTTTGAAAATTGTATTTTTCGTCATAAAATTTAAGCCTTCTAATTGATTAAAAACATTTTGTTTCAAATTTATGAGATTCAAAACAATTCAAAATGATCCGATCAAAGGCTCAACCGATGACATAATTTATACACTGGAGAGGTTTTAACCAATTTGATAGTTCCTGTGATTTTTTAGACCTCAAAACTTTAATGAGCTCAATTTTATTATTTAAAATTTTTTCCTTTAAGTTTTCAAAAAGTTGTATAAAAATACGATTTTACCACTAGTTTTTCGGGTTATTCTATTTAGCCATTTTGGCTCTGGTTTTGGACCATTCTTAGTTTCCTATCCACATTTCTAAATACTCCAATTAACATTTTACCCTCAATTAGTCTTAATTCACTTTGCTTTAGGGTCTTCTAATATCTCTGTATACATTTCAGTTTAGTTTTTGAAAAATCGAATATTACATTTAGACCATCTAGATTTAATTTGGATGGCCCATATCTTACTATTCATTTTTTTTAATTTTTTAAATATCAGACATCATTTTTTAAGTTTATAGTTAAAAGACTATTTTTATTTTTCATTCTACTTCCTTTAAAACTAAAAAAATTAAAAAAATTAAAAAAATAAATAATAAGACTTGGACTCTCCATATTAAATATAGACGGTCCAGATATTCTTGCAAAACAAGAGCATTGCTCCGTGTGCCTCTTTCTCTTATATAGAGAAATGCTGCAAGTCGAGGTGATAAATGGAGGATATTATGGGATTCAACTGGGTTTTATTTTTGGGAGAATTAGAGTTAAAGACTAAAAGTTAAAAATATTTATTCTAAAGGATCTATTATCATTATTTTAAGATAAATTACTACTACCTTTAAATAAAATCCCCTAAACCTAGTAGTAACAAGTCATTCAAAGTAACTATTTTTAACTTTGGGTCTTTCACTCTAATTCTCCCTTTATTTTTCTACCCCTTTTTGCTTTTGGTTCTTTTGTTATTTTTAGTTGTTGTTTGGGATATAGGTTAGGAGGACGTGACTTAGCTAAAAACAATTTTTTTTCTAAATTAACTGGCACCTAAAAGTAGGATAAAAATATAATTAAGTTTTTTTGTTTTGCATTTTTAATTTTTTTGTTTTTATTTGGATTTTTTCTCTAAAGAGTTCAAGATGATCTTGGGCCTTTAAAAATAAATACAATTACAATTTTTGTATTTCGTTTTTCTTTTTTCTTTAATTTTTTAGTTTTAATAATCTTTTAGTTTTTTGAAATTTAAAAAAAAAAACCCAAACAAAATAAGGTTCTCACAGAACACGTATTTTGAGATATTTTAAATCTGATGATCTCTTTGCAGAGATTTTCACCATGAGCCAACAGTGTAGCCAAAGGCCCAGAAGACTTCTTTCTAGCCTTTTCTCTTTCACCTTCTCTCATCTATCATTTCGTCCACCCTCTAAACCCATTTCCAGGGAGTCATCAACATCTTCCATGGGGAGCTTCACTTTTGCCTTTTTTCTATAATGCATCAAACGAGAGAAAATCTTTTTTCAATTTGTGTTGTTCAAGTAATAGAAAATCAACATTTTTTTAAAAAAGTCTTTTCAACAAAAATGTTTCCCCCCTTTTTTATATTAAAAGGAAATTCACCAAAACCAAGAGTCCTATATTGAACCTTCATACGTCCACATGTCTGATGTCGCTACTTTATTTATATAAGAAACCGTATCTTACAAATATAATAATAGCTTCAAAATACATATTTTTGTACAACCATTAACCAAAGGTACATGGCATGTATTTGGCTACAGCTTATTTAATGAACATTACATGCCTCTAACCATTTCCGATCAAACATATGGTGATCTTATTTTATTCAGATTGAAGAAACCAACCCGACTTCTGATTTTTCTTTGGACACAGCAGCTAATCCAGAAGAGTTATTGATAAAATTACATTGCAATCGGATTTCCCCTTCAGACCCAGTTAACACACTAATATTACCCATTTTGATAATGGAATCCACGAAGCTGGCAAAGAAAGCACTTTGATCACTGATGAAGTTGTTCACAATGTCAAGGGTATCAGCACCAGAAGTTGAAAATAACTCTTGATCACTCTGAAGCAGGCCATTGTTAAGCTGAAGATTTGAGAAGTACTTGTTGTCAAATTGATCTGGAGTGGTTAGGTCCAAATTAGTTATGTTCGTCCCCGTTCCATTTTCTGGGCAAATCTCACGTAGTGTTTGCAGATAAGTAGTGTTAAGAGTTGGATCAGGATTTCCTGTACTGTTAAAATTGTATAGCCGACCAACAAACGAAACGCACCGGGCCCTTCCAAATGTATGAGCCCCTGAAAAAATGAGGTATATATAGATAAAATCCAACACTGCATTAATATATATAGGATTCAATTTTGTATAAGAGGCAACAAGCTATATTATGTGCAAAAGTAACAGTAAATGATTATCTTATCCGTTCAGCTACGTGGTTTAATTATATAACTTTTTCTTCTATTAACCAATAATAAAATTAATTTTTCTTATTAAGAATGTAAATTATTTAAAAAAATGTTTTTATCTTAAAATTTTTATTTTAATGTTATTTATTTTTATTGAAAATAATAAATTTAATCTACTCTATAAACTTTTGGTATTTATAATAATGCTTAGTTGATTAAATATATTTAATAAATATATCATTATTAAAATTAAATATTAATTATTATCAATTTAAAAAATTAATTTTTAACATTTTATTTTTTTGTAATTAATTATTTATTTTATTAAATAATTTTAATATTTTCTAAAAAGTGATCATTCTATAATTTCATAAATTTAGAACTGTAGTTAAAATAACTATTTGAGAGTATTTTGGATAAAATAAGTTTTTTTGTAACTTATATTTTAATTATAGAAAAAGAAGAAAGTAATTTTTTATAATAGAGAGAAAGGCTATATAATTAAGTCATATTTCCAAAGAAAAATAGAGTAATCTAACACGATACAAGAAAAAAATGGAATTTGAGCGATAAAGTTTTCTCATAAAGCTGCCTCAAGCTTTTATTCTAAAAATTAAGAAAACTAGATTCACTCTGATTTTTGTCATTAATTCTTATCTCTCCACTGATGAATAATTTTTACAATTGACCCATTCAATATTTGCCTTGTTGCATTTACTCTACTATTATCGAAATTTGATGTTAACTCTAGCATTAGCAAATAAATCAAGTATAAAAATAAATCAGTTAAAAAATACAATTAAAAGTAAGAGATTAAATGAAATAAATATAATTTCTCTCAAAACTGTTGGTTAATTTGCAAAGTATTAGTGAGGAACATTGCTCCTCTCGATCACTCCATATTACTGAGGAACATTGCTCCACTCGACCACTCCATATTACTGAGGAACATTGCTCCACTCGACCACTCCGTATTAACTATTATTTTAAAACATACAATTATGTGGTGATAAATTGGAAAAAATTTTACGTATCATATTTTTATTAGCGTAATAATAAACACTTAGAATTTATATTTAATTCTTCTATTAAAGTTTAACTTTTATTTGTCTCAACAACGGATATTAATGCGTCACTAATATCACAGACAGACATATTCATCGCTATTCCCTAAATAATATCTCGCTGTAGATTTAATGTCAGTCGTTTACACTTGAATACGACTGAGAAAACTCGATATATAGCAATTCATATGGATTCGTGAGAGTCTACTCCGTCATTTAATTTTCTCATTAATGATAACTAATTGCCTTTTATTCTCTAAATTGTGCACCATGCATTTTAGAGAAAAAATCCATAGAGTAAAATATGCTTGCTAATCATGAAAACTAACAATAAAAACTCAAAACAAAACAAAAAATGAAAAACAAGAAAAAAAAAAATTCAAAACTTACTGTGTATGAAATGAATCATATTGGAAAACATGTGTGATTGTGTATATCTGATCAACTTAGACTTAAATTCTTTCATTAAAAAAATGAAAGTATTAAATTGAAAGAGTGAAAGACCCATTTTATATATGCGACTCACTCACACATTGTAAAGTTTATTATTTAAGTGGATCTCAAATATTTTATTTATTTATCTCTGAAATTAACATTTTAAAAAAATTGAAATGATTCAACTCCTATATGTCGGCATACTTTCCAGGATAAGGTAGTAAATGTATGATGCGTACCTGAGAGTGCAACTAGATCAGTAGTGTTAAGGCCTTGAACAGCAAAGGATTGCTTAAGTTGATCCAGGGTAAAGGTGGGAGGTGGGAGGTTAGAATTAGCAAGTGTTATATTTGCTGTTAAGCTATCCCTTCTCCCTAATGGAATTGTCCATGTAGGACCTCCTGCCTGTCAACACATATACACAAAATCAAAATGTTTACCGAAAGGTGCAATATTATTATTATTATAGATAGATTTTGATGTAGCATTGATGATTATATATTTTGCAGTTTTTCGTAAATGAGTTGTTGCAACTTTACCTCATTCTTCTCTCTCTTTTTTTTTTCATCTCACCGAGCAACAGATATCGGAAGTTAATCTAGATGAAACCACATGTGTGGGGAAAAAGAAGAAAAAATCTGACGCCGTAATACATAGGCGAAAATTATAATTTGGAAGGAGATAAAAATATAAATTCAAAAATCCAGACAAGATGGAAATTGAATTTAGAAATTTCTTTGTTAATTTGCAGTAAGGGTAATTAAAAATGACACAACATAGGTGGATAAATTTTTATCAAATCACCAAAGATCTTGCCCAGAAGAAATCGATCCCCATTAAAGTACAAGGAATTATATGAAAATAATGTTATCAAAAGTAATACTTTATCAAAATTATATTGACGATCTTATAATTGCTGGCCAATTCAAGAACTTTACTTATTAATTACAATTCTGAATAAAATTCATTGATGGGTTTCCAAAAGCGTAAGTTGGTTATAAAATTACTTTTAAAATATTCAACGAATAAGTTTTATATAGTGGACATTTTGTTTGCTTTAACTAATTAATTATCAAAAGAAAACAAGCTTCTATATATGTGTGTGTGTGTGTGTTTGTGTATCTATATATCTATTAGTTGGTCATATATACCAGATCAACGGAAACTTCAGCAGCAATAGTGAGAATATCAGCGCAAGAAACAGTGGCAGGACAAGCATTTTCTACTGCCGTCTTGATGTTGTTGACAACATCCAGACCCCTTATGGAGCCATTATTTGGTATAGCTCCTTGTTCACTCACTATCGTATCAGTGTCGTTTAGCAGAAGTGACGCATCGCAACCCTGTCATAAACATAAGAACATTTTTTTAATTAAAAAAATCTCTCGTTAATTAATAATACTCATACTTATTTGCTTTGAGGATATTTGGATGGGAGATAATAAAAAAAATTATTGAAACATGTCTCTATTAGAGTCTGTTATTGTTAGGAAAAATTCAACCAACTCTTCAAAATCTTCCCACTTTTATAATTCTACATTTCTTTGATTTGGAAATTTTTGGTGGTGAAACGAGTTTATGCTCTAAACTTATTATGTTATTCATTATTTTTCTTAAACTCTATATCAACAAACTAAATTATTATAGTTAATAATTTTAAGGAAGGATAATTTTGCTTTTATATTTCATAATTTTATATGATTAACTTTTTAATTTTAAAAAATAGTTTTATTATTCTTTTAGTCTCTATAGTTTCACTCATTTTTTAATTTAGTCCATATAGATTAAAACTTTGTAATTAGGTCTTTATAATTTAAAATTTTAATTCAGTTGTTGTTGTTAAACTTTTATTAGTTTTTTGTTAACTTTTGCCAACGTAGCCATTATTTATCATTTTGGCACTATGAACATGTATAATTTAAGCCAACCAAAAGAGTAAAAAGCAGATAATAAAGTGAATTAACTTATATATGGCATGTAATATAACGTATGTTAAATACGAATTTGTTAATTTGAATTAAGTATATTCAAAATGTTAAGATAGTATATGATTATTTATGTCAGCAAAATTTAACAACAATAACTAAATTAATTTTTTTAAAACTATATATAAAGACTCAATTACAAATTTTAAGCAATAGGGATCAAATTGAAAATTGAAAAAAGCATAGGGATCAAAAGAATAATTTAACCTTAAAAATTCAAAAAAAAACAAATATTTAGTTCCTTTTTTGTCTTTTTGGTGAAAAAAAAATTAGGGGTCCCACGAGAATTAATCTTAAAAAGCTTGCTAGAAGAAAGCTCCTCACGCCTAAAAAAAATTAGCAAAATGGTGATGAACTCCCCCCCTAACGCCGAGCTCGAAAAGGCTTCATGAATAAGGAGAATCCCTTATTCCTATGATCCTGTTTTACCCCTGTAGTTTTTAGCTTCCTCAGGCAGTTAGTTTGACCGTTTATTTTTGTTTTTAAGTTTTGATTGTTTTACGCCTTACCTCTTTTGTTCATTATATATATATATATATATATATATAGAGAGAGAGAGAGAGAGAGAGAGAGAGAGAGAGAGAGAGAGAGAGTCTTCCCCGTTATAGTTTGGGCTTATCATAGTCTTCTCTTTTATTGTCCTAGGAGTTTTCCTCTTGCATCTCATTTGAAAAAAGAAGAAGAAGAAGAATATATCTATCAATTGATTTTTTTTTTAAAAAGCCAATTCCATTTCCACCCTTTTCTCCCCTTTTTCCTCAGTTTCCAAATATATTTTATACACTCAAACACATGGAGGCAAATCCAAAATATATATGCCCCTAAAAACAATTATAATCTTTGACAAGAAGGAAGAGGACGGGGGACTAGATTTAACTAGAATATATATATTGACGCAAGTACTTAGAGATTAATTAATGTAAGGGTATGTGCCGTAGAAGTAATCGGATAAATTTCAAAAAGCAAAAATGAGTCGATTTCAATTCGCTACTTCTGCTAGTCGAGTTTTTTCTTTTTATCCTGATGCTAGCCGAATTTAAAGTTAGGAAAAACAATAATGTATTTGATGTGTGATTTCAACCGATAACAATAACCAAAATCGTTGCCTAATAACATTTTATTTAAATAAGAGTATATTATGTTAACCTCCGCTTTTATGTTTAGTTAAATTACATTTAATACTTCTCATAATTTAGAAATTACATTCATTTCCCATTATATATATTATAATATATATATATATATATATAGTATACAAATTTTCTCTCCAATTTATTTTTTGCTAAGAAAGTTAACTTTTTGTAGGTTACAAGATTGTGATTTTGTCCCTAATATGACATAAAAAAAATTAAATAATTTTACTTTTGAAAGTCATATATATTGTGCAAAAAATTAGCTTCATTGACAAAAAATAAATTAGAGAGAAATCTAGTGTAATTTTTAAAACAAAAAAAATATTAAAAGTAATTTAATAAAAACTTAATTAAAGTTAGCATAAGTTACTTGTATTTTTTTAAATTTAACCAAAGGTACGTAATATTAATCATTGGAGTATATAAGAATTTCCCGACCTCGATGGCAAAATCCTTGAGTGTCAATAGCACTATGGCATGCTCTACTAGGAAAAAAACTTGGGTTTGTTCTAACTTTTGTTTTTGTTGATGTTGTTGTTTTTGTCTTTTTTGTGTTATCATCAAAGTGCAGATTATGAGTGAAAAAGTACGTACTTGAACAAAACAATCGTGAAAATGAAGCCTGATGAGGCTTGCGCCGATACGCGGATCTGTTGCCAAGGCATCCGCTACCACTCCTCGTACGATGCCTGTGACGTTTGGGCATGTTTCGTTGTAAAACGTTGGACTCAGCTGAGCAAACGACGTCACTGACAATCCTCCAAGCATAACCACCACACAACACAAAGCTGCCACTCCGACACCCAAACATCCCATTTTTCTCTGTTATCTTCAGATCTCTATTGGTTTCTCAGACCTGTTTTTGTGCCTTTATTTATAGAGATCATTTAGTAAATTACTGAGGGAGCAGGTACTAAAAAGAAAAGTTCTCTGTATAATATTGCTGATTGTGACTTTGTTCTTTATTAAACCAATATTATATAACTATATCTTTAGGGGTTATGCCACCAAGTTCTCTCTTCCTTTCCCACGTCATTTATCTATTTATTTCTACCAAATACTTTTTTTCTTTTTTTTCCTTTTTAGAACTATGAACATGGTTCAAGCAACTGGATGGGTGAATCTATGACCCTTATTGCTTTGTTTAGGTAACATATATCCATCACTCTACAGTGGAATATTGCGATATTACTTTTACAATATTTAAGAGATTTTTTTTTCCTTTTACCAATTTTAGCAAGTTAATGGCAACCCCATTAACTGAGTGAGAGGGACGTACTCGGGACAAAGCATAGCATGATTTTAAATTGTGGTTCACATCATGTGATGCGGTGGCAAAATTATTGTTGCGGCTTCGGCCGCATCTGTATTAATCTGTCGCAATATCCGTAATTTTTTTTATACTATTCGTAACATTCACAATTACAATTGTAACGTAACCACAATCGTAATTGTAATTTAAAACCATGGAGCATAGTGCCTAAAATTGTTGCATACAAGTTTGAGGTTCTCCACTTGAGATCCAAATCCGTTTCGTTTGGGTAATTGAAAAAGCTTATGCTCCTGAGATATCGAGCTTCTCCACCTTTAAATTATTTCGAAATTTCTGTGTATAATAATAAAAAATTGTCTTATATACATTTTTTAAAAAAATCAATACTAAAATACCAGATCTCTGAGAGATCAAGCACTATATGAAAAAATTCAATTGAAACTTCCCTCTGCATCGCCTTCAAGAATGACGTCCATGGAGCTCAGGTCCATAGCAAAATTTGCTCCCCCATATGCATCTTTAATAAATAGATGTTTGTTAAACTGTCATTTTTGTTGCCATTTAAAAATTTTCCCCATTTGTTTCTGTCTTTCTGGGTCATGCCGGCCCCTTAGCTTCACCGAAAAAACAAATTTATTCGGCATCTTAAAGATTTGAGTTAGATGTAAGTGTCTTCTAGTCACTAAATGCAGTCTCGTCTAGCATACGTGCCAAAATACAACCTAATTAGTTAAAACTTTGATTAAAAGTATGGGATGAGGTGGGCATTACTCATTAATGAAGTGACATACGAGAAAAATAATTTACTCTATTGATTAAAAGTTTAATAAAAAAATTCCAATTTTTTCTGTTTAGATATTCAATGTTACTAACAAGGTATAATCGTCATGCAATTAAAAAGGAAAATAAAAGAATAGAAAAGTGAATTAGGTTAAGAGAGGAAATAAAAAATTATAAGTAACTTAACCCATTTTAAAACACCCAAGTTTGAAGGGACTGAAAGTGGGTTGGGATGACTTGTAATCCTTATGATACGCAACCAATTGCCTTTCAAACATCTGAGAGTCGTTAAGAGACATAACTCCACCCCACCAACTCCCAACACATCTTCTCTATATATCAAGCTCCAAGTGCCTGCAACTGAACTTAATGATAACATTTTTCAACATTAAGAAATGCAGATAAATAACTGGCCGCGATTGGCAATATGGCATTAACTATTAATTAATATAATAACTCCTCTCTCTCTCAGCCTTAATTAATCAATGTCCAAGTTGCTTCTCGTGTTTACATAGGCGAAGACAAATGAGTTAATGAACGAGTTACAAGTTATTTGGTTACTGTGCCAACGGTACAAATGGAAAAATCTCCAAAAGCATATGCATGAAACATGAACGTAGAATAGTCAAATTTAAAGTGCTAAAATTTGGCCCTCTAATTAAATCATACATCATAGTTCATGTTTTAAGTATCTTTTCAAGAAACACAAAATGTTTTAAAATGTTAAATTAAGTTATGATAAGATTAAGAGTTAATGTTTAAAGTATCTTTCAAAACACAAAACTTTTCATGTTTACATGGCCGAAGACAAATGAGTTAATGAATGAGTTGAAAGTTATTTGGTTACTGTGCCAACGGTACAAATGGAAAAATCTCCAAAAGCATATGCATGAAACATGAACGTAGAATAGTCAAATTTAAAGTGCTAAAATTTGGCCCTCTAATTAAATCATACATCATAGTTCATGTTTTAAGTATCTTTTCAAGAAACACAAAATGTTTTAAAATGCTAAAATCAAGTTATAATAAGATTAAGAGTTAATGTTTAAAGTATCCTTCAAAAACACAAAACGTTTCGTGTTTACATGGGCAAAGATAAATGAGTTAATGAATGAGTTGAAAGTTATTTGGTTACTGTGCCAACGGTGCAAATGTAAAAATCTCCGAAAGCATATGCATGAAAAATGAACGTAGAATAGTCAAATTTAAAGTGCTAAAATTTGGCCCTCTAATTAAATCATACATCATGGTTCAAGTAGCTTTTCAAGAAACACACAATGTTTTTAAACGCTAAAATTAAGTTATAATAAGGTTAAGAGTAACTCCTTTTGATCCAAAATATAAGTCGCTTTTAACATATTCACGTTTTTTTTAAATTAGCTATATTTTTAAACTTTTTAAATATTATCATGTCTTTCCAATTTTATCCTTATAGTCAATACAGCTATTGTTATTAAATGAGAGGTTTTTAACACAGTTATTGTCATTAAATGAAAGGTATTATGAAAAAAAAGTAATAATTATTACTAAATGATTTATATTTTAGACCAAAATTTTTTTTCTTTAAATGACTTACCTTTTGAACCGGAGGGAGTAATGTTTAAAATATCTTTCAAAAACACAAAACGTTTCGTGTTTACATGGGCGAAGATAAATGAGTTAATGAATGAGTTGAAAGTTATTTGGTTACTGAGCCAACGGTGCAAATGGAAAAATCTCCGAAAGCATATGCATGAAAATGAACGTAGAATTGTCAAATTTAAAGTGCTAAAATTTGGCCCTCTAATTAAATCATACGTCGTGGTTGAAGTATCTTTTCAAGAAACACAAACTGTTTTTAAATGCTAAAATTAAGTTCTAATAAGATTAAGAGTTAATGTTTAAAGTATCTTTCAAAAACACAAAACGTTTTTGTCATTATATTTTAAAGCTGGTATATTAAAGTTGAAATTAAATCATAGATCATAGTTTATGATTTTTTTAATTATTATATATTTTATGTAACAAAATTACGATTATAGAGTTATATATATATATATATATATTTAAATTGATATACTAAAATTATAATTAAACTTTTATTCACATTTTCACTCTATGAGCCCTCCCAAGCCAGAAGATATATTTATTCTTTTTCACGTTTCTCTTTCACCTTTCCTCATTTATCATTTCAATCACCCTCTAAACCCATCTCCAGTGAGTAATCTTCTTCCTCCATGAGGAGCTTCACTATTACCACAGGTACTTTTTTTTTCTATAATGTGTTAGAATGGTAAAAAAATTAACAGAGGTTAAGGTCATTGTTTGTGTAAACAAGACCTGAAATCTGTGTTTAATTTTTCTTTTTTAGCTGAATCAGTTTGTTAAGCTACCAGCTAATATGTATATTTGGCATATTTCTATTATTAAGAGTCTATATATACTTGAGGCCTTATTATCTGTGAATTAATCGAGGTTATTTAGATTACTATATTATTAGAGGTGGCTAATCACATTTATATAATAAAAGATTGGTGGCGATTCTTGAAATTAATCAAAGTTAAGATATGAGTTACCCATATGTTGAATACGCTCTAAACTACGTTTTGACAATTACATTACATAAGTATCTTTTTTTTTGGCCAACTAGTACATAAGCTTCTTTATTAATCTTCCTACTCAGTCATTTTCTAACCTTTCTACGTATACAAAATAACAACATTTTTTATTTTTAGACTTTGAATCGATCTGATACCAACCAGCTGGATGGATCAAACTCTGATCCATTTGTGCTTTATATTGGGTAAAATATATCCATCATTACGTGGAGGGATCTCTCCCGAAATATTAACTTCTAACCACAATATTTAAGTACTTAGGTCAGATGTGTTTTAAAGTCAATAAATGTAGTCTAGTTATGAAAGGCTTCGGTAATTTAATGGAGATCCTAGATTAATTTAGTTAGATGTATGTGTGCATGTATGTCTTTGTTAAGAATAAGATACTTAAAAAGTACATAATTTCGCTTCACTTACTGGTATGTCGTATCTTTCAAAAATTCGCACATAAAAATGTTTCGTCAAATTTGGTAAAATACTTATTCTATTTTTTGTTTTTCATTCTTTATATATGACATATAGAACGTCTGATAGAAAAATTTATGAAGCAAGGCAGGTCTAAAAAGGAAAGTCTGTCACTAGCAAATAGCTAGCCTAATATCAAATGGTCATAATTTTCAATTCGGTAGAAGTTTTGGACTTTATTTCATATTCACAAAAGATTTTTTCAGAGCTGGTTGATGTCTCAACTAAATTTTCCTAGTTGAGACTATTTTCAAATCCAAAATTATTTGTTTACATTTGTTTCAGGACTGTTTTAATAATTTTTTTCATTTTTCATTATTTTTTTATAAATTAAGTAAAGCGAACATATAAATACTTTCTGTTCAATTTAAACAATAGTTAATGCAAAATTTGAATTTTTATTTCTCAAATAAAAAAAATCCTAAATATTCAGATGTTAGTTGTCTTTGTATAACAAGTGCCTTCTTAGCATCATCACAATGGTAACAAATATTTGTCAACCTGATGAATTTAATTAACGATAAAATGTTTCAAAAAGAAATGCAGATAAAACGTGAATGCTATTAGTTATGTCATGAACTGTTAATAACGATAATTACTCCTCTCTCTTAATCTGAATGCGTCAGTTGCTTCTTGTGTTTACATATGGACGAAAAGACAAATGAAGTAATGAATCAGTTGAAAGTTGTTACTTGGTTACTGTGGCAACGGCACAAACGGGAAAATTTCCAAAAGAATATGATAGAACATGAACATCGAATAGTCAAATTTAGGATGCTAGAAATAAAATCAAACCCATTCATCAATGTGGCTATTATAGAACATGAGCGTCGACTAGTCAAATTTAAAATGCTAAAAATTAAATTAAATGCATTCAACAACGTGGCCCTCTGATTGTTGACCCCTTTTCCCCGTGAAAAGTACGTTATTACCTAGTTAAGATGCGTGCTTCATCCACCTAACTTGAACAGCCCAACTTCTTTGGGACTTAAATATATATACAACTACTATCAGCTTCATATTAATATTCTATATTTAAAACATTTCTAAAATTAACTTAATTGTTATTCTTAAGGTACTAAAGTCTAAAAAATGCTAAAAAGGATAACGGGAGCCCAATCAGTAGACTATTACCTGTGAAATAGTTTATACCAATTAATCTATCTTATCTGCTGAGGCCTTGGCTGAGTTCAAAACTTCATATTCGAAAGAGACTCTATATATTAATTTAACATATTTGATTGTTTTTTTTTAGCAGCAAATGTATTTAATTAAAGCAGGTAACTCCATCCTACCCTCTTGGGCTTGAGTTAAGGAATTGAGAGGCTGAATTGTTTAACTGAGAATTGAGTTATAATGGAAAGATGGATCTGTTTTGAGTAAGAAATAAACTACGCTACAGAATTCTATCAACTTTCTCCATGATCCCTTTTATATGCATACCCTCTTATTTACATAGTCTGCCAAGACTCTTACATTCTCTCACTCTTAATACCAAAATAATTATTCTAAGAGTAAATTACACATATTTCTTATAAATTTGACTAAAATTATATAAATTTTCTTTCTATTTTTAAAATATATACAAATTTTTCTGAAATAAAAGTTATCATATGCTTTAGTTTAATTTCAAAATTTTTTACCAAAATATCTTTCATTTAATTTTTTTAGTTTTAAATATATATATATTTGGATTAATGGAGGTTATTTAGTCAAAACATTTAAAATTAGATTAAAATATAGGGTAACTTCTTATTTAAAAGAAAAAACTATATAATTTACTCTTATTCTAACAAAAGAATTGAAGGAGATAAAGGGGGGGGGGGAAATGAAAAAAAGAGTACAAAGGCGGACCCACGACTGTAGCTTGTGAACAATGTTTGAAAGAAAATTTTCCTCTAATATTATATATATATATATATATATATATATATATGCCAACTCCTCATCTGACTTCTATGGTGACTATGCTCACAAGATGAGACCAATTCTTGCGTATACTATCGTGTACCTACATGTAAAGACTAAAATTATTTCCGTACCTGTGAAATTCATGCGCGACTCATATATAGACACAAACTTGGTCATTGCATATAAGTGCACTACATTGCACGCAAGAAAATTTTCACACAGCGTGTCCTTTGTAGACTTCTCTTCGTTTTGGAGTGGACCGTGTGATCTATTAATATCTACCCGATCTTCTAGAACCTAGTCCTCATTGGTTTTATCAAACTTAATAAATATAATTAACTAGTAATTTTGCACCGTCTGTTTTTAAAAAATCATTTCTTAAATTACTTTAATCCGTTAAATAAAGAAAGCTGTCTCTGTTTAAAAGCTTAGAGCTGCAGATGGTTACACGACATAATTGACTTCAGCTCATTTCACAATAGGCGCAAGACAATTGCAAGCATAATATGATCATGCATGTTGTCATTTAGGTATGTTGATAAACCCGTGCTTGACACGTGATCCCAAACCAATTACCAAAGTACAGTAACTTAATTTCATACAGAAAATGACGTTGAAAGGGCAAGGAAGATGGTGAAGTCTAACAAGGCTCTGAATGTTGTCTACCTAAATGACGACATGCATGATCATATTATTCTTGCAATTGTCATAGTTAAACAATAAAAGTCATAAGAAATTATTTTCCCTCTAACTCTATCCTTGACCCAACGAAACTGTGCACACTAATTAATGTGTTCACTATATATAAAATTTTCTTTCATATATTCAATGTATCTTACATCAAATATTATAAATGTGACTGTAACCTATTTTTCTTTCGCAAAAGAAATATATATACTGGTATGCATAGAAGTGATTTTGATGAATTTTTTTTTTATTTAGCATATTTATTTAAGTCAATTTGCATATTTTAATTAATCAACTTGTTCAATCACACCAAAAGTATATTATTCATGTCAAAAGCATATTTTTTTCAACCTTAGCCTAAAAAGTAATAAACCTGATATTCAAACTAATTAATTGGTAATAACGCATCTAAGTATATGTATTTATTTCCACTATTACATCAACCTTTTGTGTTAAAATCTATTATAAACAAAGATTTTAAATTGCTCGACAAATTTCTGTATAAAATATTAATGTTACTTAATACTGAGCAACAAGCCAAAGGCATTTAATATTGGTTGGTTAAAAAATGTTTACTTGAACAAGAATTAACATCGTACCTTTTAAAAACTTTCATAATTTTAGTCTTATATTATTAAATAATATTTTATTTTTTATCAAAAATTCACTATTCAATTAATCATTATACTCTCAAAAAATTATATCAATCTATTATTATTTTATACTCTATTAATATACCAAAAAATTAACATATAATATATTTTTTTAATTATGAAAAGATTATTAATTATATATTATTATCTAATTTTTTTAAAAAAATTGGACATACATAATCATCATGATCGACAATTATTTTAATTGAACAATTGAATATATATATATATATATACATATATACCCCACTGTTTATAATATCTATTTTGGTGAATTCTTATCATTCCATTGTATAGCCACTTTAGTTAAAAATTTATTGCCATTGGTGCCATGTAAGGTGAGCTCATTAGTGCTTCTCTGCTATTTTAAAGTGGAAGAAACACTGACAGATTTTAATGTTTCATTCTCACACCCTTCTATATATATATAACTACATTTTATTTATGTTGTTAATTTTTCTTATATTAAAATTTGAATTTAAATTTGTTAATTTTAAAAACGATTTTAGTATCCTCGCAAACTCTATTTATACAAGTAAATTTTTGGAAGTACAATAATTATTTTTTAAAAAACCTGAAAAAAATATTGTTTAGATTAAAATCACCTAAATGGCTTGGATTATTGTTGTTAAACTTATAAGTTAACTCGTTGAGTTTAATTTTTTTACTTAAAAAAATTGTGTCAACTCACTTATAGACTCAAATTCAATATAAATTCGATTTAAGTTGCCTTTGATTCAAATAAATTTGATTAATTTTATGTTTTTTCAACCAAATTTAAAGAATTACTATAAAATTAAGTTTAAAAAAAATAAAAAATTTTAAACTCAATATAATCCAGTAAAAAAGGATACAAAAATAATATTTATGTATAAAATTAATTGCAATTTCTATATTAAGAAATATAAATAATTTTTTTTTTAAAAAAATTAATATAATTTGAATTGTATTTGAATAAATTTCATTTTATATATTATATTTTATATATAATTATTAACAAATGTAAATTTTTACAAATTTATCTTTTTATAAATTTATTTAAACTCATAAATTTGACAATCTTGACTTGGACTATAAGCAATTAAATCAATTCAAATATATTTTCTAGAGAACCACATTTCAAGAATGTCTAGTAAATTATAATGAGAAACTCGTGGAATCTGGTTTCCATGGACTTAGATGCCCATTATGGGATTTTCATGGCAAATGCTAAATGTACAATTAAGTGAGATAATGTTGTTTTCTAGTCAAATACAATAAATCTACTCAAACTTTTCAATATCCTTTTAAAGAAAATTAGAAACCTCTGATAAATAGGTTGGGTCAGCATCCCAAATTGCTAAGGCAAAACCTATTCAATAAATGCAACACATATAAATGAATTAAATTTCATGGTTTTAAGAAATGATCAAGGAATATTTCTTTAATTAAAAAGGAGTTATAATTCCGCTAGGTGCAGAACATTAATTAATAACATTTTTTAAAAAACATTAAAAATTATTGTTTTTAGGTTAAAATTATCCAAATGGTTTCCTTGGATCAGAAGCGATTGAATCAACTCCAGTATGTTTTCTAGAAACACATATCAAGAGGGTCAAGCTCAGAATATGGGAGCTGGAATCTGGGATATATCGTTTGACCCAGTCTTAGATCGATGCCGTTCCATGGCAATTGCTAATTAAATATATATTAAGAGTGAGATAATGTTATTTTATAGTCGAGTTAAATAACATGAATAATCTACGCTAACTTTTGAATATTTTGCACAAAATTAGAAGCCTGTAATTATCCAGCATCCCAAATTTCCAAAGCAACACCTAGTTAATAAATGCAAAAAATACAAAAATTAAATCTAATTGTTTAAGAAATCAGGGCAACCTTTCTTTTAAAAAATGCAGGGGTTTTCGTTCCTATATGGTGCTGAAGAGACACGGGCCGGGGGATTTGGCATTTATTGATAGGGATTGAAATTGAAAGTTCGTTATAGCGTTATGGGTTAGACTGGGCGATATTTATTTCCACTTCTCGGCAAATTGCTTTTCTTTTTGGATAGATATATTTCCCTCAATTTGAAATTTGGGATGAGACAATAATTAATTATATATGTCGTTTGTCAGAGATCTTGTTATATTTTTATTATTAAATATTATTTATTTATTTATTTACTTAAATAAGTGTGTGTATATATATACACATAGTATTAATTTTATTGATATATTGTTATAATTAAACATAAATATACATCTAGTACAAAAAATGCACGTAAATTTTATGTTGCATTATTTTTTTAAAACATTTTACTTAATTTTAAAAGTATAATATCATTTATTATCTTAGCTCTACTATTTTGTGATTCGAAAGTTAGATTCTATTACTTTGAAGATTCGAAATGGCTGTAGCCCCATGAGAGTAAGTTTTAAAAAAAAATAGTTAAGTTTAAAAGAAAAAAAAAAATACAAGGTGGGCACAGCACCACAGATCCGTGCTCTTGAAGATGGCTCTCTCGGCGTAAACCGTATATTTTAATTTAGTTAAATATTAAATAAAAATTCCCAAATCCCATCAAACTTTCTAAAATTTTTCTTAAGTTCGTTTCAAAATTTTTAATCGCTTCTCTTTTGAACCAAACCTCATACTGCCGATTCTTATTCCATGTTCAAATTCTATTCGATTTTCCAATTTTTCCAAATTTCTTTCAAGTTTTATATCAAAGTCTCCAATACGTCTCTTTCTAGCCGAACTCCACACTCTCGAAATTCTTGCCACACCCATCCACCACGTTTTGCTTAATTATTCAATGTCACACCCTAAATTTCTCCTAATTTCTTTCAATTCCTTTCCCTAACCCCTCTTTTCCTAAGAAACTCCTGGGCCTGCCTAAATTATTATCTTATACCCCAAATTATGTGTTTAATCTAACATTCCTGATGTCTTTAAATTTCTCTGAACTTTATATTAAAGTCTCTAATGTCTTTCTTTTCAGCCAAGCTCCACACCCCAAATTAATTCTTGCCACATTCCCAGGTCTGTGCTTAAATCGTTCGATCTAACTTCCTTAAATTCTTGTTCAACCCTAAGTTCTTAGCTTAAAGTGTTTTTTATTCAAGAAAAAAATTGGAAAAATCAGTCAGGATTTGAGAAATTTCTTTAACATCTAAAGAAATTCAATTGTTTGAACTATAAGGATAGTTGATGTGATAATATCAAGTATTTTTTTATTTTATATTTTCGATCCTTACTTTATATGACACATTAAAAAGGGCCATAGTTTCAGCCCAGACTTGTCGGCCAGGAGTTCATTTTCACTGTTGAGCCGTCGGTACAACTGTCATGCATTTATGTACCGTCATGTAATTTTTTGGGATTAAATTATGCAAATTATTTTTAAATTATGATTGCGTTATATTTTATAATTTAAACAAGAATTATTTATATGTTAAAATATAAGTGACAATAGTATTCAATTTTTTAATAATAATAATTTTTATTCACTGGCGCCACGTCTGAACCGACAAGCTGTCCTCAATTTGAGTTTAAATACCAAACCCCCCTTAATGTTTTTAAGCTCTTTCTTGTAATGTGCTGCTGACAATACCCAACTTTTTGTACCAAAAAATAAATTATGTAACTCCATCATAGCTTGCTGTTCTTCAGTTTGAAAATAGAGTGAGAGACCGATTTTTCACATGGCTTAGAAAATCAAAACACAGGTATAAGAAATACAATTATTATTATTATTATTATCACTGTCATAATAAAAAAATTATTATGACCACAACACAGGCACATGGCACGCACACGCCTACATAGCTTCCTCATACATTAATTGACCCATCAACTTATTCAAATTGAGCTCACCAGAACATCATCTTCTGATTCTTTGGTGGTAGTCACAGTAGCTAATCCAGACGAGTTTGAATTAACAAAATTACAATGCAATCGTATTTCACCTTGGGACCCAGTCAAAGGGCTTATATTACCCATTTTGATCATTGAAGCTGCAAAGTTAGTGAAGAAAAGATCTTGGTCGCTACTGAAGTTATTGACAATGGCAATGGTGTCCGCACCACTAGTGGAGAACAACTCTTGGTCACTGTTAAGCAGGCCATTGTGAAGCTGAAGGTTTGTGTAGTAGTTCTTGTCAAATGTATTGGGAGTGATTGGGTCCAGATTGGTCAAATTAGTCCCATCTCCATTCTGAGGGCATATTCCTTGCAGTGTTTGTAGGTAAGTTGTATTGAGAGTTGGATCAGGTTGTCCAGTGCCACTGAAATTGTATAATCGGTCAACAAATGTACTGCATTTTGCTCTTCCAAATGTGTGAGCACCTGAAAGCGAAGCGCAACAAATTGTCTGGATAACTAGTAGTTTTTAAATCATGATAAAACTTAGATGTAATTTGTTAATTATTTGATTCTCTAATAAAAATATTACAAGTGAATTTTTTTTTAATAGTTCAACGCTACATAAATGATTGGATCTTTTCCTTCACATGTTTTTCTTGGTAAACATGATAGCTAATAATTAAAAAATTTTGTTAAGTATTGTGATTAAATTGCAGACTCAATATTAGTGGCTTTTGGACTCAGTACAATAGGGCAAATTCTAAATTTGCCTTATACACAGCCACAAATCTTAATTTCTCATGTACAATACATTGATTTTTTTTAATTAAAGGGTTACAATTCTTAGAAAACCGTATTGTATTAAATTTATTAAAATCTTAATGTGGTTGCAAAAGTTTCTATTAGTACTTTTGCGACCACATTAAGATTGCAATAAATTTAATAATAAACTAATAATTTTGTTTTAAATTTGTTATATTTATTTAGTTTTCATTTCTTTAAATTAGTGAACGTACTATTTAACCAATAAAAATAATAAATTTCTAGCTTATTAGTCCTTTCAGTATTAATTCCTAAATCAGTTGACAAAAAGAATTATTTTTAGGAAATAACTCTTGCTCTTATCTAGAGATTACAGTTAAATAGCTTAACAATTCATAAATTAAATGATTATTTTACTCTAAGAGAAGGGAAAGGAAAAAAATAGATAAAGAAAAATTGGAAGAGTACTAAAACATGTTGCATATGTGCGCGCGCAAAAATTATACCTGAAAGTGTAACCAGGTCTGTAGTGTTGAGGCCCTGAACAGCAAAGGCCGCTTTTAGTTGATCCAAGGTGAAGGAGGGAGCAGGAAGGTTAGCATTAGCAAGAGTTCGATTTGCCGTTGTGCTATCCCTTCTTCCCAGTGGAACTTTCCATGAGCGACCATCAGCCTGTCAATACTTTTACTATTTTAAGATTGAAAAGTGAAAGGGATATTAGCCCCCCCAAAAAAAAAAGTTTTCAAAGATTGCCGACATCTTCCACTTCGAGACATTCAATAAAGAACACGTGAATGCATGTACATATCAACAACACTAATAATTAAGATAAATTTAAATATTCTCATTCAGTAGTCAATTATCGACTACGCAAACTAGCATATTAACGGCAATTATGGGCTTATAATTTTCATAATATGTGCAAAGTTGTTTGATTTTTTTTTTCTTACTTTAATTTAAATACCATGTTTAAGAAAAGTACGCTTAATTATATAGCTGTGAGGGAATACCAAAACAACAGATACTTCAGCTGCAATGGCAAGAATATCAGCACAAGAAACGATGGCTGGGCAAGCACTTTCAACTGCAGCCTTTATGTTATTGACAACATCCAAACCTCTTATTGAGTTCACATTTGGAAAAGCATCTTGTTCACTGTCTATCGTATCAGTCTTGTTCAATAAAATTGATGCATCACAACCCTGCCACAAACATATATAAGCAACTTTAGTATTTCCTCTGCAAAAATGAATTTGACTTCTTTTTAAATAGATCCGTATATTTTGACAATTCGTAATTTGGTTCTTATTGTTTAATTATTATTATTATTTGTTTATTATTGTCAAGGCATCCTTGAAATTTATCTGAATGATTTTAATCACATATTTCTTTACATCAATCTACTATATTTAAGATTTAAGATTTAAAAAAATTTATTATCTCTCTTACCAATTTTGAACTAATCTTGAGAGTGTTTTAGTATTATTTTAGTTGAGTCTCCTGTTTGTATATTAATAACATCTTTTTTTTCATTACAATTAAAAATAAAAAAAAAAGAGAAAAGACTAGTAAAAATATTTAATATGATTAATTTATCCCATAAAAACTTTACAAGCTCTCGAAGTACCTACTAGATAACTCAGCCACTTTTGTTGAAGCTTTCACTAACCGTGAAGAGAAATTTAGAGAAGACCAACAAGGTACGAAAGTGGAGAGAAATTCAGATTACATATCCAAATTTTAGGACCCCTTTGGTAATAAAGGTAATTTCTTATATTATTTTTGTACAATATTTATTATATCTTTATAATTAATTATTATTCAACAATATTTTATTATTTTTATTACTTTTTTAAAATAGGGATTCAAAAGTTATTTTCATCTTAAAAATTACTTTTTTTATTTCTTTCACAATTGTATTTTTTATACATCCTGCATATCATAACAGCCCTTACATGCTTTCAATTTTGATATAATAAATTTAAGTTAGATCTATGCATTTTTTTAACTATTAAAATATTGTTTTCCTTTTCTCAGTACATCAGGCAGTTATTCCTGCAAATTAGTTGAACAATATATTCAAAGGGACTGCATCTTTCATTATTTTGCAGTGTCCCAGTTATAATCTTGGACAATATATTTAATGGGTTTTTTATTATAGATTAAGCTCAAAACAACAAATAAAAAATTGTCTAAAATAGTTATCGTTTAATTTTGTGATCATCAAGTCTACTCAAGAGTTCTTACTCAAAACAAATAAATAAACAGAAAAGTTCATAAACTCGAGTCCATGCGAACAAAACAGTACTCTCCAAATAATGCCTGTAATTCAAATGGGTTGAATTTGTAAGCATAGTAGTAACTGTTAAAAGTATACGTGCTTCATAGTGATGTGGATAACAAAGAAAAGTATTAGATTCAGCTTTAAGTATTTGCCATTTAGTATAAATTTTGATATAACATATATAGATATATATTTGTGTGTGTGTGCGTATGACATGTAGAGAAAGTGCGGGAGATGAAGAAGCACATACTTGGACAAAGCAATCATGGAAGTGAAGCCTGATGAGACTGGCACCAATTCGAGGATCAGATTTTGAAGCATTATGGACAACCTTCCGTACAATTGAATGCACCTTTGGACAGGTGTTCCTGTAAAACGAGGGATCTAGCTGAGCATATGAAACTGATATTCCTCCGAGCACCACCACTGCACAGCATAGAGCTGCCACTGTGAGACGAAGAGAAGCCATTTTTTTTTTTTTCCTCCGTGTTTTGAATTTCTTGTGTGTTCCGAGAGCTCTTAATGAGCATTTATTTATAGAGGAACAAAGGGGTTGGTTGGGCAAAAAGATAAATGATGGGTCAATTACTAGGGTAATATTGTGGTCCCCACGAAAGAGACAAATGCATGTATTATATATATATCATAGTGCTAATCCAACTCAGAGGCGGCCATATAGAGTAAAGGGTTTAGTTGAGAATCGCGTAATGTTTGTTAAAGTGGTTAATATTAATAAACACGATTAGTTTCTATTCAATTTTTTAATAATTTTTAAAAGACCCATATTCTAATTTTGACTAGCTAGCTTAAAAAATGTTTTCAAAATTTTTTCGAATTATTGATAGTGTATTTTAAAAATTCTTCAATTATGTCAAATATAAACATTATTCTTTCATAATTCAAATTTGTATCATAGTTTATAAGTTTAAATATTTAGAATAATTTGTAAGGATTTTTTAATCAAACACTTATATATGTATACATAGCAAGTTTTATAAAATAAGACAAATTAATTATTACAACAGAACAATTTTAATTTGATACTTGTAATATATTCTCACAGAGAACCCAAGATTTTCTTTTTTAACAATTTCTAATTCTCCTTTAAGTAGGGGGGGTGGATTTGGTCAATTCAACGAATGATATGGTTTTGAACAAATTAAGCTTTATTTTCCGACCTTTTGCTTCAAGTTGTGGAACACTGAACATTGTATATCCTGTATAGGCTCCTTTTAAGTTTCTCACTCGCTCATTTACAGCCTAGACTTCCTTTTGGTCAGTTGTCTATCAATAATTTGTACTATTATTATTGCTTTCTTTACAGTTTCCCCTTTAATGATGAGGGGTAAACTGACCCGTATTATGTTTTTAGTAAAGGCATATCCCTAGCACGGTTTTTAAGAATCTTTTCTAGAAGTAAGAGCCATAAAACAATGCTGATTACGCCATATTTTTTAAGATAAAATTTATCATTACCTTTCCTAAAATTTGAAGAATCACTAACGGCCCCTCGGGTTTAAAATTTAACTCCATCTTTCCTTGTCAGTAACGACATTGTTAATATTATAAAATAAAATTACACAACCTACCTCAATCATCACTTTCAAAAACTTCAAAGTAACTACTTTTTCCGGTGCAGTAGTAGATTCATAGCTTCTGCCCTGGGCTCCTGAGCAAATACCTAATCTTCTTCCTGTTCTATTCTGCAAATTTCAGAAAAAGAACTCACCAAAATTTAAACTAAGATTATAATATTAATTTTAAACTTAGACATATATCCTTTGTTATCCAACCAATGTCAAAATCAAGCTTAGACATAGGAGAATAGGCCACTCGTGAGGAGATTTCAACAACCATATCTACTATCACTTCAAAGAATTACCACCAGATGTAATTGCTGTTGATGAAGAATTCCCGAATCAAGAGGTTCCGCATTTCCCAAGCATTTCCATACAGATATATTAGTTATTGGGCTTTCAAAACCCTTTCTTTTATTTATTTTAAATCCACTAGTCTGGAATATGGCAATCAACAGCTGAAGTAAAGGCCACTCTCTTCCCTCAAGGATGAATTGAAGATGAGCGTTCTCACACGCAGATTCGTCTCTGTTTTGAAGCTTGCACAGAGCGAGAAGAGAAAAGCAAGGAGAAGTAAGGGTAAAGAAAAGAAATTACCATTTAATGTAATCGTTAAGTTGTATAACGGCGCATTAACTTTAGGGGAATTTTATATGAACTGTGTGAAACAGCGAGGGAGGGCAGGGGGTTGTGTGATAAAGCTTTAGACTTTGAGAAAGGTAAGTGTAATTTGATTTTTAAAAAATAATTATCACACATCACTTTATGTGTTATTAGTCAATTTTAAAAATAATTGATTTATTTTTATAACAACAACTACTATTTGAGTTATAAAGTTTATAAATATATAATTGCTGGATAAAAATGAAAATTTATTTGAATTTATTGAAGTTTGAATATTATTGAGTTATGAATTAATTTAAAATATTTATCTTTTATCAAATTTTAAGAAAATTAAATTATTTAGTTAATTCTTATAATTTTACTCAATTTTTTACTTGTTAATTTTTTAGAATTTAAAATTTTGTAATTAAATTTTTATCATTTTAGTGTGTGTAGTTTAATTTTATTAATATGATTAACCATGTGTCATTTTGACATTTTGAATAAAAGAGAAGGGAAAAAGAAAAGAAAAGAGAAAGTTTAGAAAAATCTCAATTTTACCCCTATAATTATTACTTAATTATTATTCAATACTTTCTAATGATAATTATTTAATAATTAGAAGTAAGGATATTATGAGTATTTCCTATCTACAAAATTACTTTTTTTTTTATTTTCATACTTAACTTTTTGCATATCAAAGGAACCCTATAATTAATACTAATATAATAAATAAAAACAAATAATGGTATGAAATCTATTCACACACGTGTGATATTACTTATTTAAAGTTAAGTAAATTGACATAAATTAAATAGATGTTAAATATCAAGATGACATTAAAAAAAATTAAATGATAGGAATAAAATTAATTTTTTAAAATTATAAAAATTAATTTAAATTTTAAATAAAATTCTAGAGACTATTTAAATAATTTAACCTTTTGTGAACTATAGAGTCACGAGGAGGGGAAACTTATCCACCGCAAACAGCAATATCTTGGATTCTTGATCCCTTGAGCAAAATCTCCATATTCACCTGTCTCTCTTTCTGGTTTTGCGAGTAGGGATAAATATGTAGGACCCATTTAATGATATGTTTATCACACTATTAATTTTTCTAGGAATCTTCGATTTTTTTTATCTTAAGCAATTAGGTATTTTTTGGCACCAAAATAAGCAAGTAGTTTTATGCATGTATTTAATAAACAACAAAAATTTGGTAAAAATTTCAGTCAGAATTTATTGATAAAATATTTGGTAATGATTTTTAAAATTAATGTGATTGTATCAAATGACAGTAATAAGTATTCTTAGAACTTTCTCTTTTTCAATACCGAAAATGGAAAGAATTTTATATCAAGTTATTAAAATAATATATACTAATTAATGTTAAATATATGTGTGTGTGTGAAAGTTAATGACTTGTCAAGGTAACAGTTATAAAAATATAAATAGAAATTAAATTAAAAGAATATAGTTTTTTATAGAAAAAAAATTATATATAATTTTTTATAATTTTTACTATCAAGTTTTTCAATTAAATTATGACAATTATATGATTTTTACAACAATTGTATAATTTTTTAATTAAATTATATACTTCTCATATTTTTATTAAAACATTATGTACTTATCATATTTTGATTAAAAAAATTGATGATCCAAATATAAAAAATTGCACTTAAATTCAGTTACTTTTTATAAAAATTGAAGAAATATATAACATTTGCGTATTTAGTATTTATAAAAAGGTAACAAAAATTTGTATCTTGGTGAGAAACTAACGAAAATATGATCAAAACAAAATAAACTAATAAAAAAAAGAAGATATATATAAAGTTTAGAGTAAAGATATATATGAAATGTAGTTAAAATATGAAAATCCGTTTAAAAGCATTCTCAATATGATTTTTAAATGTCATTGTGACTTTTAAAAGATCGTGGAAAAAAGCATCATTATAAAAATTTGACTAAACACAAATTCATGACTTTTATTATGTCAAAATGCACCGACCGTGAAAATACAACAATCTCGAATGCATTCTGAGTAACTTGCACATAATTTTTAATAAATTTGTTTGAATAGTTTACCACACTTTATATTTAGAGTCCAATAAAAAGAGTCTACAAAAATTTACAACTCTTATAATAGTGCCCCATGATACAAGTCGAAGTTTTATTATTAGGCAGACTATGTAATTGTGTATAGCTAACCAAAAATGTCTCCTTTTCAATCACAAATATTAATTTCTTACCTCCTAAAACATGATAGAATTAATCTAATATTTTTCAGTTAGGCTTTCCGATTACTTAATTTCGTAAGTTATCAATTGTGTGCCTTCTTTGATAATTTATAATTTTCATGCCAAATACTTTTTATTTCAAAAATTAAGAACATCTAAATTTAAGATATAAATATACCTTGCAACTCTTGAAAAATGTTAATTTGTGCAGTGGCATTTATTACAGATGGCCGGTGCATTTTCAAGAGATGTATGCATGGAGTATGAATTTTAAAGTCAAACTAGGAAGCTTAAGTTTTTCAGATGAAACCTACTTTTGGCTCTCATTTATATATCTCCACCTAATTGCTGACATTTTGGCAGTACAATTACAGATCTTCGGGTTTCATACAAAATTTCTTAGGTAAGAGAATCGGGAACCACCGACATCGACTGAGATAATCAATACTATTATTTTTTGGTGTTCAGCCAGCTTCCGTGGAAAGCTACAGGAAAAAAAAAAACATACAACACAAACCAAACAAAACACACCCCCCACCCGAAAAAGAAAAAAAAATCACATACATATATATATATATATATATAAAGGTACTTATCAACGAATTTTTGTTCTTCTTTTCTATGTTTGACAGACAAAATGGGCCTGAGCTCCAAGTAGCAGGAACAAAAACATAACACAACACAGCCAAACAAAACACATTCCCTCCCCCCCGCGCCCCCCCCCCTCCCAAACCCCGCGCCGCGGCGGCTTCTCTCTTCCCCCACAACAGCAAACAAACATGTATTATTTGTTCAAGTACTGATCAACAGATTTTTTATTTAAATAATAAAGATAGTCGCACGAAATGATGGATTATAGCTATATTATTAAAAGCTTGTGCTAAGAATGGGTTTCCTTCTAACATTATAAAAAATTATACTTTTGGTGACGACCAAAATAGTTATTGCTAAAAGTCTAACTTTTTGTGACAACTTTTTTTAGTTGCCATTGAAATTTTGACTTTTAGTGACAAATATCAAAATTTGTTACCAAGGGCCTCCCATTTAGGCAAATGTGAATGGAGCCCACCTGTAATTGTGTCTCTTAGCCGCAATTATAAAGTTGCCATCAAAGGTCTAACTTTTTTGGCAAATGTGAATAAGGCCTATCCTAGAGACTTTTATTGGCAACTTGTGTCTTTGGTGACAACTATTGTAAGTTGTCACCAAAAGCCCCACTTTCATCCTTCTAAATTGAGACTATTGAAATTCACTACTAAAGATCCAACCTTTGGCAAAATGGGGCCCAATGCCAAGACTTTTGGCGGCAATTGAGAAGTTGTCATCAAAAGTAACCTTTGGTTTCGACTATTGAGAGATGCCATCAAAATGGCACCATTTAAGAAATGTGAGTGGGGCCTAATTGTGATGCTTTTGGCATTGACTAATAGATTGCCACCAAAAGTGACATTTTGTCATAACTTTTAGATGTTGCTACAAAAGGTCTCCCTTTTTAGACAATTGTGAATGAGGCCCATTTGAGAGACTTTTGGTGGCAACTAAGGAGTCACCACCAAAAATTCCCTTTATGGCAACTTTTGATTGTCACCACCAAAGGTACCCATTTAGGTTTTATGACGGAGGGCCATGTGTAATACTTTTTCAATAACCACTGAAAGTGACTTTTAGTGGCAATGTTAATTTCTAATTATTAATGTTATTTTGCACATTTTTACTTGAATGTAGGTGCTTAAGTGTTTAATTATATTGTAAATACATCTAACTTTACAAAAAATGTGCTTAGATAGTGTTTATAGCTCCATACCTTAATTTTAGTACATAGATGACAAGTTTTGGCTTTTTTTTGTTCGATCAAGAACTAATCACAATTTGTCCCTTTTTGTAAGTTGTAAATATCTAAAAATATAAGCCAAAGTCATCTTTGGAGTTTGATCTTTAAAAGCCTAGAGCTAAGGTGCATAAAAAAAGTTAGAAAACTTTCACTAAAAGTCAAGGTGCTACAATGCCACAAGCCATCACTATGGTGCCATACAAAGGTTTGAACTTCCTTTAAAAGTCAAGGTGTTGTGGTGCCATAAGCTAGCTTTGTAGTTCCATTCACAAAAAATAAAAACAACTGCTTTTTAAGTGCCTTTTTTTTTCTAGGTTTTGCTTTATATTTTAATTCCTTTCACTTTTGGCTATCATGGGGGGTTGGTTTTCTCTAAACCTTCTCCTTCCTTTTCTTTCTTTGATGTATATGCTTTGTGATTAATGGTGTATAAACATTTATTCAACCTTATGCTTCATGTTGTTTGATTACTTGGCCAATAATTGGATTGATTTGATATTTTAGTTGAACTTGGGAAGAGGAAAGTAGAATTAAAACTTGGATTGAGTTATGTGAGTACTTGAAACTTGCTTGGATGAATGGATAGTTTCTCTAATAAGATAGAAATATACTTATTAACCTCACATAACTAAATTGGGGATTGTGCTACTAAATTGAATTTGGTTGATTTCATAAGGGATTATGGAATTAATTAAGTAAACATATATGAGATCTAGAAAATACTTATATGTGTAATTGAACCCTAGGTTAACATGTATCACCATTAAAAGCACTGTTATCAATGTTGAGTTAAACAGCTTTGAAATACTTAGGACATTAATAATTTTAGATGCCTCTAATCATTTGGTAATCCAAATTTAGTTTTGATCTTAAATTTTGCATATTAAATAGTTTTTATTTGCTTTACATTACATATACATTTGAAATTGATTCACTTAATTTAAGTTAGGGTATAAATTTTAATAGTTGACAAGTTTTGTCAATAAATCCTTAAGGGAATGATTTTTTCTCATTACTTTATTATTGTTATGATACATATATTTGTGTGTATTCTTTTATAGTATAACAAATTTTTGGCACTGTTGCCACAAATATGTATGCCAACATTTTTTTTATTAATATTAATACTAGAATTTATAGTTTAAACTTAAGCTTTGTGTATAGTTTTATTTGTGTTACTTTCATTTCTTTCTTTTTTTTTTCTGTTTTATTTTACAATGATTATCCTCTTCTTATGTAAGAAGTTGAAAGATTAGAAGTTCTATTATTTCAAGAAAGATTTGAAGAAGTTTTTAATTAAACTCTAAAAGAAGAATTTGAGACTTCCAAATCAATTAGAAATATGGTGTGAGGGATGA
Organism: Erythrophleum ivorense; assembly: GCA_026724425.1. Taxonomy (NCBI): domain Eukaryota; kingdom Viridiplantae; phylum Streptophyta; class Magnoliopsida; order Fabales; family Fabaceae; genus Erythrophleum; species Erythrophleum ivorense. Next base: position 46,604,657 of record JAIUCV010000005.1, read on the forward strand.
AAACTGAGTCAGAATAGTTAATGATTTTGTTACTTTGAATATGCAAGGATATTAATCACTTAAATATAAGAAAACCAACAATTTAGGCAAACAATTTTAAAATGAAGCAAGAGATATTGCGAATGCTCTAAATATTAGGGTAATTTGGAAGCTCATCTTTAGAAAACCTTGATACTCACCTCTTAAGCTTTTTCGAGGTTTATGATTCTTCTTAAGCAGAATGGCATATCTAATGATGTAATCCAATTAAGGCTTTTCCTACTGTCGCTTCGAGATAAAGCCAAAGTGTGGCTTAACTTGTTGTCAGATGGGTCGATTATCACTTAGGATGGTTTAGCTATAAAATTTCGAGCTAGGTTTTTCCCACTAGTTAGATAAGTGGACTTAAGAAATGACATCATGTCATTCATGCAGCAAGAAGATGAATCATTGTATAAAGCTTATGAGAGGTTCAAGAAGCTATTTAAAAAAATGCCCAAACCACAATTTTCCTAAGTTAGTCTAAATTCAAACTTTTTAGAATAGATTGCTACTAGAAACAAAGGCCATCCTTGATTTAGCATCCAATGGTAGTATTATAGGTAATCTAAATGTTAAAGCTACTTACAATTTATTAGAAAGCATGGCATCCACTCTCTCTAATGGTCTGTCTTTAGACCCCTACGTAAAAAGGGTTGCAGGATTCCATAAAATCGATGCATTAACCACAATCTCAGCCCAAAGTGGCTGTAATGAACAATAGATTTAATAATCTTGAAATGCATTTCGGTGTAAGTATAGGTGTGAATATGATATAAACTCTGGCCATGAGTTGTCAACATTGTGGAGAAAGAAATTTCAATGACTAAATCCTTCAATGGTGGAAGTGGTTAATTATATGGGTAATTACGGAAAAAATCAAAATAACCTATATTCAAATACCTATAACGTAGAGAAGGAACCATCTTAATTTTTCTTGAAGCCAAGATCAAAATTAGACTCAAACATCTTCATCTAGAGTGAGACCATCTAGGCCTCTTAGGTTTTAGACTCAAGCTAGACCATTGATGTAGGAAAAAAAGTCAAGCATGAAGGAAATGTTCATGCTATACATAGCTAGGCAAGTGCAGCTATGGCTAAGCAAGATGTTATTCTAGTTAGATAAAATGAGTAATGACTAAGTATAAGTTGGCTATTAGAAGCATAGAGATACAAATAGGCTAATTGACCTTATCTATAAACTCAAGACAATAAGGGGACTTCAAAGCGATACTATTTTGAACCCAAGAAAAGATGACAAGGAGGAATGGAAGGCCATTACATTGAGAAGTGGCAAGGAATTTCTTAAAGTGTCACCTTTAATGCAAGAAAACAAGTTTAGACAAGATAAAGTCATGATGGAAGATAAGAATGAAAAGGAGAAACCTATTAACAAGAAGGATGAACATGTTAAGAAAAAGAATGAATATATTAAAAAGAAGAATCAAGAGAAGATCATTCCTGCATTACCATTCCCTTATCACTTCAAGAAGTAAAACTTAGACAAACAATATTAGAAGTTCCTAAAGATCTTCAAGAAACTCCATAAAAACGTTCCATTTACAGAAGTCTTGGAATAAATGCCAACTTATGCCAAATTCATGAAGGATGTGTTGTCAAGTAAGAAGTGGTTTGAAAAGATAGTGGCTTTAACTTAAGAATGTAGTGCCATTTTGCAGAAAAAAATTATCCCCTAAGATGAAAGATTTAGAAAGTTTTACCATTTCTTATAATATTAGAAAACACTTCACTAGAAGTACCTTGTGTGATCTAAGGGTGAGTGTGAATTTAATGCCACTATCAATCTTCAAGAAGCTTAAGTTAAGGGAGGTTAGACGAATAATAATGACCTTATAATTAGTTGATAGGTCTTTAGCCTACCCAAATGAAATCATTGAAGATGTTTTCGATTAAAGTTGATAAATTGATCTTTTTGGCAAATTTCATAGTATTGGATTATAAAGAAGATAGAAACATTCCCATCATCCTAGGTAGACCTTTTTTGGTTATAGGAAGAATATTGATTATGAGGGTGAATAATTAAGAAGTAACCTTTAACATGTATAAAGTAATGAAAGGCCCAAATGAGCTAGAAGAATGCTACTTTGTAAGGTTAATTGAGAATATAGTGCAAGGAAAGTTTCATCAATTAGACTTGAAAGATCCTTTAAAAGTATCATTGGTTGGGATAATTAAGAAGGAGGAAAATGATTTATCATTGGGCTCCATAATAGTTTAAATCACTTGATTTATCATCCTAAACAAAGTCTATGTTGAAACCATCAGTAGATGAGCCTCCATCACTAGACTTGAAGTCATTGTCCTCCCATTTAAAATATGCTTACCTTAAGGAAGAATATACCTTATTTGTGATAATTCCTACTTCTTTAATTGAACAACAAGGAAAGGGGCTTCTCTAAGTGTTGAAAGAATTCAAGAGAGCCATTAGATGTTTATAGTGGATATTTTTATACATAAGATACTTATGGAAAAAGAACCATAATAAGTCTATTAAGCATAAAAATACTTAATACTATAATGAAGGATGTGGTCAAGAAGAAAATATTGAAATGACTTGATGCAGAGACTATTTATCTTATCTCAAATAGCTTATAAGTGAGCCCAATCTAATGTTGTTCTAAAGAAAGAAGGCATGATTACAGTGTTGACACCCATAATTAGCTAATCCTTATAAAGACCGTAACTGGATGGTGTGTATGCATAGATTATTAAAAATTAAACAATGCCATAAGGAAAGGCCATTTCTTCTTGCCTTTCATTAACTAAGTGCTTGATTGACTAGTAAGGAAGGACTACATTTGCTTCCTTAATGGATATTTGGGATACAACCAAAATGCTAGCACCCCAAAAGATTAAGAGAAAACTACTTTCACATGTCTATATAACACCTTTCCTTTAGAAGGATGCCATTTGTATTGTGTAAACTAATTTTTAACAGTGCATGATGTAAATTTTTTCTAATATGGTTGAGTAGACAGTAAAGGTGTTCATGGATAATTTCTCAATCTTTGGTGATTCTTTTAATGATTGCCTTGCCAATTTGGCTAATTTATTGAAGATATGTAAGGAAACACACTTGGAGTTGAATTAGGAAAAGTATCATTTCATGGTACAAGAAGTCATAGTCCCCAGGCATCGAGTATCCAGTAAAAGGCCTAAGATTGATAGGGCCAAGATGGTTATTATTGAGCAATTCCTCTTCCAACTAGTGTCAAAGATGTCCGCAGTTTTTTCAAGGCATGTGGGCTTTTATTGGAAGTTCATTAATGATTTTTTTTTTTAAGATTACAAAGCCATTGTGTCAATTACTTGAAAAAGACACCCCTTTCCACTTCAAGTATGCTTACCTTTTTACATTTGAAGAGCTTAAGAGATTATTTTTGGCCTCGATCATTGTGGCACTTGAATGGACCTTATCATTTGATTTGATGTGTAACACTATTGACTATGTAGTGGGAGCAATGTTGGGGCAAAGGAAGGTTAAAATTTGTCATCCCATCTATTATGCAAGTAAAACCATTTCTAACGCCCAGTTGAATTACACCATAACTAGGAAAAAAATGCTAGATGCGTATTCACATTTGATAAATTTGCAGCATATCTAGTAGGGACCAAAGTAACTATGTTCATGGATCATTTTACAATCAAGTACTTAATAGACAAGAAGGACTCTAAATTGAGGCTTATTAGATAAATCCTTCTCCTATAAGAGTTTGATCTGAAGATTATGGATAAAAGGGGAAGTGAGAACCAAGTAGAAAATCACTTATCAAGATTGAGCATTGAAGCTCAATGTGATAAAGAAAATATGATAAATAAGAATTTTCCCAATGAAAGGCTACTTTATGTAGATTATAAAGGACTACCATGGTATGAAGATCTTATAAACTATTGTGTATGTCATGTGTTGCCTCCAGAGTTGAATAATAAGTTTTAAATCTACTTTTTTTAGATTAAATTGAGTAATTAGGTATAATTTTTGCAATTTTTATGTATCTTATATATGATTAATCAAAAATAATTGGAAGTGGAAAAGTATGAGAGAATTAGTAGGAAACTAGGCATTTTCAGCAAGGAACATAGGTTAATCATATTGGCGAGCATGAACATGTAAAAGAAGAATTTCTAGGCAAACTAGAGATCTACACAAGCTAGTCATGTCAATCTACATAGTCATGTAAACCTACCTAGACAAGTAGCATAAATGGGTGATTTCGACATGGACTACTTGTGTTTAACTAAAATTGGAACTTTTGTAAGGCAATTTTGAATTTTTGATTGAGGAAGCTAAAAGGAGATTCACAAATGCAAATTGAGGTTAAAGAATGCCTTGAAATAGTGCTTTAAAGATCCATAGGACATAAAAAGAGATTTGAAGTTCATGTCAATGAATTGTCACTTTAGCTAATTTGTTTTATTTTTATTTTCTTATTTAGCTTTTGACAAAGGATTTGTTTACTTCTATTGTTGCCTTATTGATTTTTATCATGAATAGCTAGATTTTAGATCTGAAATTTAGATGAATCTATTTATTGATTAAGTTAATTTTAGAACACTCTTGTGACAATTTCTATTGAAGTAGTCTATTATTCTTTTATCTTGTCTATAGATGGTTTACCATTATTAATCTGATGCGTTATTAGAGGATTGAGATGTTGATTATAATGTAAATCACAAAAGTAATAGACTTAGATAGTAATTGTTTAGAGATATAAATTGCATTTAAGCAGCTTGTGAATATTACATAATAGGTTTATACTAAGTTTATGATCATAAGAGTAGACATAGACTTCGTATGAGCATAGTGATTTATCTCAAAAGGGAATTTCACTCACGTCAGTAGAATTTTCATTAATTCAATTGAATTAAGTTATAAGAGCTTATTATAAATGATGTTTAGGAAAGAAGCTAAGAGATTTTAGAGACTTTACATTCATATATAGTAAGCATTTGTATGGTAAATCTTATTGCTTTAAGTTTACTTTTATTAGTTTTAATTCTTATTTGATAATTTAGATAATAGAATTAATTTAGATAATTGATAATTAAATTCCTTCTTTGTGGAAATGATACTATACTCATTAGTTTATTATTTGTGTGACCTATATACTTGCAAAATCATTCATAGCATTAAACTCCCATTAAAAGAAAAGGTTCTTGCATGATGTGAAATTGTATGGGTAGGATGAACCTTATTTGTTCAGAACATGTGCTAATCACATATCAAGAAGTTGTATTCTAGAAGAAGAGCAAAAAAGCAATTATACAAAGATGCCATCCTTCTGAATAAGGTGGCCATTTCAATGTCCATTGAACTGTTGTTGAAGTCTTCCAATTAGGTTTTTATTAGCCTCTACTATTGAAAGATGCCCATGCAATTTATGATGAAATGTGATAAGTGCCAAAGATTTAGAAACATTTCCAAGAGGCATGAAATGCCTTTGAACATCATTTTGGAAGTTGAAATGTTTGATGTATGGGGCATTAATTTTATTGGACCTTTTATGTCATCAGAAAGCAATCAATGTATTCTTGCGGTTATGGATTATATGAGCAAATGGGTGGAAGCCATGGCCTACCAAAACTAATGATGCCAATGTAATGACTATGTTTTTGAAGAAAAACATTTTTACCAGATTTGGTGCACCACAGGCCATCATTAGAGATCAGGGAACCCATTTCAACAGTATGTAGTTTAAAGCACTCTTGAGGAAGTATGGAGTTCAACATGAGATGGCTTTGGCATACTATCCTCAAATAAACTGGCAATATGAGATTTCGTATAAAGAGATAAAGACGATTTTGATGAAGATAATCGGTCCTACTAAAAAGGATTACTCTTAATTTTGTGAAAGCATTTGTTTGAGGCAAGGCTATTGGGTTGAGGTTCAAAGCATTGAAAAAAAAAAGACATATTTCCTCTCACCTTTATGTCTTTTAATTTAATTGCTTGCCAACATTGGAGAAAATGTTGTATTTAAGTTTGAGTGTGGCGTGGTTTAAGACAAATAGCCTAAATAACATTTGTAATTGAACTTTTAACTTTACATTTTTCAATTTGTGAGCTTTAATTGAGGTGGGCCATCTAGTTGTTTGTTGGAATTGTTTTCCTATTAGCAATGATAATTTTGCTATATTAAGATATATTTAGCATAAATTCAATGCTAATTGTGTTTTATGCATAGTTCAAATGTGTAAAATGATGTCTTCCAACAATTTTGAAAAATTTTATGCACTATTTTGCTAGACATAATTCAAATGCATATGTTAGGAGAAAAGTTTGTGTAATCTAATTTGCACATTCAATCTCAACCTTATAGCTCTAGGACTTTTCCTATACTTTTTTAAGGCAAATCATTAGGTATTGCATGGCCTCTAAAGATGATTTGGGCATTCTTTTGATGTGGTCATGCCCTTCAAACATGATCTTTATTTAATTATATTAATGCTTGAATCCTATATGAGCTAACTTTTGAAAAACCATACAATTTTGGGTTTTATTTGGTTTACCCACATTGACACCTAGTCTATTTAGCCTAAAAAAGAAACTAGTGGATTTTCCTTGAGAAAATTGGAATATTTTTATTAAGAAAAGGATGATTAAGTTGAATGAGAAATTATGAAAAGATTAAATGCTCATGTGTGGTAGATAAATTATTAGTAGTATGGCTTATGTTAGCCTTCTCTTTTTGAAAAATATTATAAAAAGAAAGACCTAAGTTTTGGGGAGAATTCATGTGTTGAAAAAATATGGTTCAATAGAAAGAAAAGTGGAAAGTGCAATGAGAAAATTTGTTATTCATTTTGTATGCATACCATCATTTGAATTTTCTAAAGATTTTTGTATTAATCTATATCTGTCTTTCTTAGCTATAGCTTTAGCCACATTAGAAGCTTGAAAGCCCTTTTAATCTTGTGGTTGTATGGTGCCTAATTTAGTGAAAAGAGAGGAAAAAAGAAAGCTTATGAAGTTCCTATATTTGAGATTACTTTTTACATGTGAGAGTACAAAAAATTTGATATTGGCATTTGTATTGGCATAATTGCCAGGTTAAATGCATGCTTACTTTAAAATGGTTGAAAATATTAGCACTATTATTTGATCATTGTCACTGGTATTCATTGCTTAATCTTCTTGTTAAATATATATTTTTAGCAACAAGTAGGGCATTAACAGGCATTGATTTTGAGTAGGTTTGTAGGCATTCTAGTTTCTTTTCCTGATTTGCTTTACTTAAGGACTAGTAGAAGTTCAAGCTTAGGGTTGTGTTAACTCTTATCTATTCATGTGATTTTATACATTTTTGTTGAGGAATAAGTGCTTAATGCTATAATTTTATTGTAAATATGGCTAGTTATAAGGAAAAATGTGCATATATAGGAAAATAGCTCTATACACAAGTTTTTATACCATAAGTGACAAATTTTAGCTTATTTATGGTTAAATTGTGAATTACTCATACTTTTCTCTTTATATAAAGGTGAGAATGCAAGAAAAATTAAGTCGAAGTCATCTTGAAGTGGAAGTGTCTGAAAAATGAATTTTAAAGGCATCAAAGTGAGAGTTTTGAAGATTTAAGGAACTACACTGCGACATAAAATTTTATGTTGTAATGTAATCCAAAGGAAGTTAAAAAAAAAAAAGAATTCTCTAAAAGGCATTTGTGCCTTGACATAAAATTTTATGTCATGACACAAATGATTTGACATTTTTGCCTTGTAATTATAACATGGCATAAAATTTTATGTCACAGCACAATTCACACTTGTCAATATGCAGTCATTTTTCATGTTGATTTTAACTAGGTTTTGCTTCATTTACCTTTCCCATTTCCTTTTGGTCATCATTATAGGCTTGTTGGAATCTAAAGGGGCTAAAGAGAAGCTTTTAAAGGTAAAGGAGAGCTTGAGATTGAAGAAAAAACAAGTTCTATAACTAGTTTATTTACTTCTCTTCTTTTCTTGTAATGTCCTTAATGTTGCTACTAGATACTCTATTTTCAATGTTGAATTTTTGTGTTATATATAGCTAAATCCTTGATTTGGGATTATGATAAACCCTAGTATGTGATATATTATAATTACTCTCTTTCTTTTCAATTAATGATATGATTTGCTTATTCAATCTTTGTTCTTCATGCTTCTAAGGGTATGGAAATCATTAAATGATTTAGGTAACTTAAATGAACTTGAAAAAAACATTTTAAGACTAGACCATGGATTGGGTAGTATGAGTTTATGAAATTTGCAATGTTAAGTGAATTTATTTGCTTGTAAGATATAAATACATCTACTGGCCTCAAATAGCTATATTAGGACATATTATTGATTATATCTCTTAATTGATTATGTAATACCTTAACTTCTTAGCCCTTAAACAAATGTCACATAGGCTATATTAATACACACTTAGTATATGGGTACACATTTGCAAGAAAATGACACTTTTATTTATGGTTATTTGCATAGTTAGAAAGTTATATACATCATTCTTAGCTTTAGGATCATATGGACTTACAAATATCATTTTTCATCCATAACATATCTAATCAAATCATAAACATCACAATTCATCTCAAGAACCTCATATTTGGAACTACATTTCAAGAAAACTAGAATTTGCTTTTTGGTTGGTGTTCCAAATTTCTAATATGAAATGTAAAAATTCATAACTAATTTTAGAAAAATTAAAATCATGCATATGATAGCTTCTGGAAAGCTCTAGATGTTAACTAATGACTAAAAATAATTCCATACTAAGACAATAGCATTTAACCTATGAAAAGCAATAGAATAGTACATTAGGTCTGTTCTCAGATAGCTACAAGACCTGAAACTTTAAACCCTTTACAGAGCTCCAAATAAGGTGTTCTTAGTGGCTATGAAAAGCTTATGATGGCTAATTTATGCCTGTAAAAGTTTATAAGCATAAGACTTCATTTGACTCATAAATGTCACAGAAATGTAAACTGATCGTCAGAATAGTAACTTTGTCAATTTTACATAATTTAGTCAACTTTGAAAAATTATAATAAATTCTCTAGAGCTCCAAATTGAGTATTCTTTAGCTTTATAAAAAGTTATAGATGAGACCTATTTGTTGCCCAACTTTCATGCAAAAATTCATACATTTGGTCAGATTTTGGTCTAGCTCAAGAAATGGTCAATTTTTAAATCCATAATGGTTTCATAAGGCACCAAATGACTCTCTTATCATTCTATAACCACTTGGGCACATCTAGAAGCACTATTACAACATATGGAAGCATTCCAAATGGTTTAAATTATCGTGGAGCTTATTATCATCTTGCCACTTGCATTTATACACATACATATAAAGACTTATGGTTGGCAAAAACTCACATATTCATTCATTTGGTTCCAAAATGGATACATACACCATATTTACATATATTTAAACATGTTTAATGTAACACCTTATATTTCTAACTTATTCCATTACATTTCCATGCTTTACATCATACATTCCATGAAGGAGCAAGAAAAATGGGATTAAATAATGTATTTTTAGCATTGCATCATGTATAAAAATTTCACTCGGTGTCACATGGACTATATAAGCTCATACATCACATTCTTATATTTAATTAGATGAATACAATTCATTTGCATCATCAAAAGTGGCCTACATCTCCTGAAAACCAAAGAGAAGCATAAAATACATATATATTTTTAGCCAAATTTTCCTCATTTTTGTCACAAGTTTTGGAAAATCATAACTAATTCTAGAAAAATCAAAATCCTACATTTTTAGCCATTCTGGAAAGCTAAACATGTCTAATTTATGATAAGGTTATGTTCAGACCATAACATCCAACATAGAAGATGTTTGATATTCGAAATGGTCCAGAGGTCTTATTGTCCACTGGTGCTGTCACAGAATTCTATAACAAATTTCAAAAATATCCAATTAATTTCAAAAAATTTTAATTTATACAAATGATACCAATCTAGAAAGGTGTAGATATGAGCTAGAGGAAAAAAAATAACTCTAGATCAGTTCAAGCATGTTCAGACCTCAAAACCTAATCAAACAGTACCTGAGGTCAGTTGGAGCACCTAGTACTGGATAGATTCTTTGAAAATTCATATCTCCCTTTTTAGACATTTAAATGAGGTGCTTCTTATTGGTACAAGTCATTGGGAATATCTAGTTCCTATGTATAAAATTTTGTGACAATTGGATATCATTTGAGTCCTGTGTGACAAATTTTATTTTCGGACCTGAGTGAACAGTGACATGACCAAAACTAAAATTTTGCCAATTTTAAAAATTCATCAAATATTCTCTAGACTTTCAAAAATTATGTTTTTTTGTTTCCCAAAATTATCTCAATAACCTCTAATTACATACCAAATCTCAGATCAAGAAGAGCTCATTTGGACAAAAGTGACATTGGGTTCCAATATGGCCAATTTTAGCTTCATATAGGATACTAAAATGTCCAAATGGCTTTCCTTGGGGTTTGGCACTTCTTGGGTAAGTCTAAAAGTATAATTAAGACTTGTGTGAGCTGCCCAAATAGTCCCAAACTTTATGCATCTCATTTTTGGCTATCTCACCCACACTTATACATAACTCCATAATACCATTCAAGAAGCCACATTGTCATAACATACCCAAATTGCATTCTAATGGTCTTATAATTTATTCTCTCATTTATACATCACATATTAATATAATTATACATGTTCAAGAGGTAATAGACTATATACAATAATGGGTTACATCATTTGACATTAATATGACCTTAAAGAACAAAAACTATGCATTGTGATGTCAAGCTCTCTTCTTCAAGGTGGTTGGCTTCCATTACTTTGCTCTCTTAATCCACCTAGCATGTTAGAACATTGGAAAAGAGAGGATGAGATTCAAAGAATCCCAATAGCTTATCTCCCATTCAATCATATATAAAAGATGTAAAATAAGTCTCATAAATGCATGTATGATTATATTGATATATGCAAACATTCAAGAGATATTTTCATCATTTGAGAAAGTCATACGTGGCATACAAAGGCTTGCCAAGCAAGTGGATTGGCCTCACCCATTTACTTGTAGATTTTAGATTTGCTTCACCTATTCTTTAAGAGGTTCTTGGATTCAACTATGTTCTTAGGAGTCAACTTCACTTTTGGGAGACTCTTTACTTTGTCTCAACCAATCTTAAGGGTTCTTGGCCTCACCACACTCAAGCAAACCTAAGCACACATCAACAAATATCATATGAAAGCATATTATAACATCATGGTACCATGGAATCAAAGTCATGCTAGAACACTTTTCATGGTCTAAAAATACACATATACACATTCAAAGATAAGTAAAGTAAGCAATCATGCATGAGAGAAGAAAGAGTGAGCTACCTTGGAAGCAACTACACACTTTTTCTCTTGAATCATTGCTCCTTCCTTGGGCCACACACACACAAAGGTGTGAGGATGGTTTCTCTTAGCCTAAACATAATTTATGGAAGCCAATTAGGTTTATGGAATTAATTCTAAAGCTACACACTTGTTTAGACACTAGCTTAATCTATAAACCTCATTATGGTTCTATAAATGCACCTAATGAAGAAACATCCCTCAAATAAATTTTAGGCTCTATTCTTTCCTTTCAAATATGATTCTTGACTCCTTTTAAGCCTCTTGGAGTCATCACACAATCAAAACCAAAAGCCTAACTATATGTTGCCTCTTTAGGTCATATTATGAAACATAAAACACCAACTCATTCTCTAAGCTTCCTAAATTTTTCCCAAGGCTTTCCTTCATATTCATTCATCATATATGACTCAAAAATGAGTTTAGAAAAATTTAAAACTCTCCCTAGCTATAAGAACCTCTCTTGACCGAACCTATGTATGGTTTTGGCACCCATAGTCTTGGCTTTATTTTCTCAAGGGAGGAAGCACATGGGGAGACTTCTAGGAATCTTAGGAACTCATTCAAACACTTATTTAGGCATAAGAATTAAGAAATCAAATCAGATTTTGGAAGGAACACTTAAAACCCTAGAAATTGCATCTTGAAATTCCATGATTTTTTGTTAATTCTCTTTGTATATTCTTAATCTCTACACCCTTTTTCCTAAGAATCATCCTTGGTTCTACCTAAAAACCAAGTTTTCCTAGGGTTTCTTAAGTGAGGCAAAATGGAGAAAGGAGAGGAACAAAAGGTAGCAACTATGAGAGAAGAAATTACCTTATTTTCTTGCTTTTTCTCACTTGAATCTTGTATTCTTTGAGCTCCTTTCTTCAAATTCAAATTTCCCCTTAATATCCCTTAAAAAAGATTTGTAAACTTTATTTTAATCAAAATAAACAAAGGAGAATGAAGGAGAGGAGGTTTGGATGGAAGAAAGCATGAAAAACTACTAAGAAACTATACCTTAAGCCTTTGATTTCTCCTTCTTCTTCTCTCCCTTTGGTACACCTAAACCCTAGCTTTCTTTTCTGAATTTGGGTAGAAACAATTGTGTCTAAATGAGTGAGGAGGGGTGGCACCACCTATTTATAGGTGGGAGGAAGAAACACTTTTCAAAAATTTTCATTTTGCCATTCGTTTTTGGTATTTTCGTTTCTTATTCGTTTTAGCTCCTTTTTTAGAACTATCTTTCCCATTACAAGATTTGGATTTCCAATTTAGTAAAATTCCTTTGGAATCACTCAAATCAGAGCTAAAACCTTCATGAACGAATCTGTCAAAGTTCGGATATACTAACATTGAAAAACGTCCACCAGAGGGGATTTAACTGTCCTAGGACTTTCCATAATTTTCAAGGCTTCTGAAAACCCTGGAGAACTCAAAAATTTTCTTTAAAAAGTCCTCCTATATGAATTCCAAAATTTGCTCAAAATTACGAAAATGCCATTACGTTTTGTAAGATTTTCATCAAAATTTGTTTCTTTATTCTAGTTCCGTTTTTCCTTCTATTTGAGCCTAAAATTCTCATTTTTAAGAGTCTAGAATGTTATTCAACTTTTTTTGGGACCTTAACTAATTCATTTCAGGGGGCTTGCTTTGAAAACGCGCCTGTTTTCGTCGTTTAATGAAAATCGGACATTACACTTAAAGGTCTACATCATATATACATCATATAGTTATAATTCTTAACATCAAAATGCCATAAAAAAGCCTAATATTCTATTTCATTATTAAATTTTTCCTTTTCAAGATGGTTGACCTCCATTTCTTAGTCCACTTAGTTCAACTAGACATGATTAGACATATATGGGAGAAGAGTAAGATTCAAAGAATCTCAATAGCTCTTTACCCTTTCAAACATACATAATGGATGCAATTTCATGTCAAAGAATGCATGCATGGCATCTAAGTTACTAATGAACATACCTAAATTATTTTTCTTGTCATATGAACTCATACATATCAAACATAGGTTCTCAAGAGTATTGGTCTAGCCTCACCCAACTTTCTTAGGACTTTTTGGATTTGTCTCACCCATTTTTAAAGCACTTTTGACTTAGCCTCACTCTTTTTGAGGCTTTTGGTTTTATCTCACCCATTCCTAGGGACTTTTTGGCTCATCTTCACCCATGCTAAGGGACTTTTGGCATAACCACACCCATTCAAGGCACTTTGCAGTTATGAACACATTTCAAGAAACATAATGGTACCATAACATATATTCAATGGTTAGAAATATTTATCATAGTTCAAACATACACACAAGCACTTAAAGATAAGTAAACATCCAAGCAATGCATGTAAGAAAGGTTAGAGAGTTATTTTAAAGCAAAAATTCAATACTTGTTTTCTTGGTTACACCTTCCCCTTCTTGGCCTCACACATCCAATGATAGAAAGGTTGATTGGTTTAGCCTAGATACATCCAACAGGGCACAAAAATATCATTGGAACTAATTCTAACATCCCATAAACTCTACACACTTATATGCTAGTTTATGGTTCAATTATGGATCTATATAAGGCATAATGAAGCAACCCTCATAATCTTTGTTCTTAGCTCCAATTTCTCATTCAATGTAGGACTCCATTAGAACTCATTAGAGTCATCACCAATTCAATTCAAGGACCTTAGACTTAAGTTGCTTCCTTATATCTTAAAATGGAGCTTACACCTCTATCTCATAAATCATGATTCCTAAATTCATTCCAATACTTCCTTTGATGTTCATTAATCATATCTAGGTCCTTCCTATCCTTAGAATTGAAGAAAAATCTCCCTAAGTGTTACTTCTCATGCTTGGCTGAGACATAGACAAAGTGAAGGACTTGTGGAGTTTTCTTGCATTTCCTAGGGAATTTGCCACTTGTGAAGCTTCCTTGATGTCTTGGGAGTTCACACATACTCTTAAACAACCTAAACTATCATTAGAAAGCTTTATAATTACTAAGGTACAACAAAATCCCTAATTTCCATAAGTTATTTTTTAATGGTTCTTTTTGAATTCTAATTACTTCCTTGGATTCCTTAAGCTTCAAAACCCCCCATTTTTATTAAGTTTTGGCTAAGATAAAGTCTCTGATATACCACCCCCTAATTTGGCTGAATTACATAAGAAGAAAATGAGTAAGATGGAGCAAGAGAGACCATGTGTGTTTACCTTATTTGAAAGCTTTTTAAGTGCTCTTTCTTGTGCTTGAAAGCTTCCTTTCAATCTCTCCTTCTACTTTATTGAACTAGTCCTAAAACATGTCCAAACAAACCATTAAAACCATAGGAGAAGAGAAGAGAAAGAGGAGAAGAGGTTTAGTAAAGGAAAGAGCATGAAAAAGTAACCAAATGTTACCCTTTTCAAGCTTCTTCTTCCTCCCTTGGCTCTCCTCTTTGGTGCTCCTCTTAAGACTCTCTTAGAATCTGTTTGGACTAGAAACAAGTTGGTGGTGAGGGCTAGAGAAGACGGGGACATGATTTAATAAGCCTAGGGGTCCATTTGCAACATTTTTCAAAATTATAATTTAGTCATTCATCTTTGTTCTTTTCATTTGGGCTCATTTCAACTCTTTTTTTAGAACCATCTTTTCCATTATAAAATTTAAGTTCTCTAATTTATAAAATTTTTTTGGTTTCACCCAAATTAGATTAAAAATTTTTTCAAACAAATCAGTCAAAATTCAAGTCAATTATTACTCTAAAATGTAAATCGGAGGGTTTTGAACTATTCTAGGGGTTCTTATAGTCTTTAGGGCCTCTAAGAATCCCAAAAAAATTAATTTTTTCATTTAAAGATCCCTCCTTTGAGTTTTCTAAAATGTACTCGAATTTACAAAAATGCCACTGCATGTTCCTCAAATTCTATTTAGCTATTTTAGCTCTATTTTTAGGGCACCTTTGGCTTTGTATTCTCATTTTTTTATGTCTAGATCATTGCTTTAATTTTGTTTGGCCTCAATTCTTCCCATTTATGAGATTTTCTTTTATAATTAATTAGTTTTCGGCCGTTTACAAAGAAATAAGATATTACAGATTATATAAGGAATTATAAATTTGTTAGGAGAATACCTATGCATACTTCAAAAAGATGCTTCTAAGTAATTTAGAGCCTTAAGGTAGCAAAGATCATTATTTAGAGTAAGGTAAAAAGAGGTTAATTAGTTTTAATGAAATGTTAGGGGGATTATGATCCTAATCCTTTATCTTCCAATTTATCCCAGAATGTTATTTCCTTTTTTTTTGTCATTTTTATGTTCTTAGCTTAGTTTGAATTTTAATTTCCTTTATTGTTGACTTGATTTAGATCAAGGTGTATAATTTTAGTACTTAGCAATTAGCCTAATAACAAATTCATATGAGAATAATACTTTATCTATCATTGTATTACCCGTGTGATATATATACTTATGTGTACGCTCTTGTAGGCAACATGGTGCTATAGCATTGTGCCACTCCCATATGACACTATGATGCTCTTCATAGGAAAAAATGCCATAACTCAAATATAAAGCATCATAACACCTTTGAAATAGAGTTGAAAATGTCATGGTGTGCCAATAAGACACCATAGCATCATTCATACAGAAAAAAGCATGATAGCACATTCATTAGGCATCATAGTGTGGCTTAAACAGAAGAGAAAGTGTCATGGCATAGGTCAACTTTTATTAAAAAATGTTAAACCCATTTTGCCTTATCTTACTCATTCCTACCCCAGTACCTAAAAAAAAACCTTCAATTTCTTCTACGCTTGAAAACCTCCCTTAACAGCACCCCTCCATTTGCATCTCTAATAACTCTCGCCACTGCCCTTCTTCTCCATTCTTCTTCTCTCCTCCATCTTTTCCTAACTTCACTACTATCTTCTCCCACCCTCCCTCTCTTTGACTACTCCCAATCCTCCTTAGCATTTCATAACAATTAACCTCCCCACTAAAATCCCATCATCTTCTCTGTTAAGCCACCTCTAGTTTTAGCAACCCAACTTTCATTTTCCTCCACTTGCCTTTATCATATTTAGACCTATTGTGGTCACTCATAGTCCATCTAAGCTTTTTAGGCATGGTTTTTGGCTTCTAATTGACTTGGTGTTGTTAGTTTATTGTTATGGTATGCTTCTTAATTCATTATATATGCTTATTGGTAAATGGGTGTTGACTTATTGTTAAATAGGGTGACTTTGTTGGTTTGACATGCCTCTAATTTTAGGATTTCAAATTTTCCTACCTATTGTTTGATGAAATATCTCAAAGAAATCACAATTTATTTTCCTTTGATATACATTTAACTAGCTAGCAAATGTTGATTTGGTGTATGCTTATTGATCACATTTTGGTAGTTTATTTATATTATAATTTATTCAATTGTTGATTTGCTTTAAGCTAGTTGGCCATTTGGTGCATGCCTATATATATATATATATATTATAATTCCTCTGCTACTTAACTGTTGTTTGAAACTCTATATAATTGTAAACTATTTGGTTTACATAGCCTTAGCTGTATTATAGGATTGATATGTACATATTGAAAATTTCTTTTCTGATTTGGTGGTGTCTTGAGCTACTTATGGTTTTGTCAGCTGTACCTTTTGGACTTAGATAAATTTATACTCTTTTCAGGTACCATCTTGGCTCCTAAAAAGAAGGCTAGAGGAGAAGCTTCTTCCTTTTTCTTTTTGGGTTTAATTTGACTGAATGAAATTTATATTTCTAATTGCCCAAGAGAGATACATAGAAATAACTTTAACTAAGGAACTTTTTTTGAAGTGAGAACTTGGAAATTTATCGATTCTTAAAGAAGACATAGCATACTAGGTCAAGCAAAGTAAGTGGGAGAGATTTTGTATTGATTCTAAAAGCCCTTGGTGTGCAAGTTCTATTCTAATGCACCACATGTGCCCATTGATCAGTGTCATGTATAGAAGTGCAAAGTAAATGCATCAAAAGAGGTAATCAAGCAATTATTTCACTTACTAGCTGTTAAAGGGAATGAGAGAGATTTTGTATTGATCTTAGAAGATGTTGGTGTACAAGCTCCATTCTAATGCACCATATGTGCCTGTCGATCAATGTCATGTACAGAGGTACAATAAATGCATTAGAAGAGGTAATCAGGCAATTCTTTCACTTGCTAGCTATTAAAGCCTATGAGTTCAAGTAGTTCATGGAACATAGTGAAGGCTTCAACTTATAAGAAGTCACTGCATGCCTATTAGAAAGCTTTAAGAAGGGTCCCTACGTCCATACACTATGATAACTTAGATCATGACTCACATGCATGGGCTTACTTTGTGTGTGCTAGATTCATACCTAGACTACACATGAATGATATCATGATGGAAAAGGCCATCTTGATTTACTTGATCATGTTAGAGAGACCAATCAACGTCGCATTTGTCATCTCTTCAAACGTTCTAAAGGTTGTTCACTCTTTTTTGGCAAGTTTAGCCCATCTCTAATTGATTACAGAGTTATTTGCACTAGCTAGGGTCCGCATTGAGTCCTATTAGGAAATGCTCTAGCCAAAGCCTATGATAGATTACATGATGATTAATAGGCTAAGTAGCATTCCTGTTCTTACATCTATTGTTGCTCCTAACTCTCTATCTCTTCCTCCCCTTTACCTTAAATGCCTCTCAAATTGTAAATGTTGGATGACTTTTATGTTATGGTTGAAGATATAGCACAATAGTCAACTACAACAGCATGTCATACCATAGGGACAGCTTGCCAGTCCTTACAAATGCACTAGTGGCAGTACTAGTGTTAGAGCTAGTTTTATGTTAGACATGACTAAGATCTAGTGGATCTCCTTCCACCATCAACTTTCCTTTAGATGCCAATAGATATGGATAAGCAATGCATGACTCACCCTAAGACGACCTATCCATTGATTAATCATTTTTTTATATTGCTTTCTGCTTTCTACTATTATTTTCATGATGTTTTGCTTTTTAGAATTTGTCGTATGTTGTTCTTATTTCCTTTTTATTTTGTTAGTATTTATTTTCTTTCATCTTTTGTTGTTCTTTATTTTTAATACTATATATATATATATATATATAATGCCTATAATTATAGCCTAGCTACTTACTAACATATGAATATCATTAAAATCCATAGAGTTATATTCAAGGGAGTCCATTTTTTGCCGTTATTTTTTTTATCTTACTCTTTAATTTTTGCTTAACATTAAGGACAATGTTGACTTTAAGTTAAAGGTTATCGGCATCTTGAATTTAAGATATAGGATTAAAATAAAACAAAATTTTTTTCTTGAACTTTTCACTCATTACTTTATTTTCTTTTTGAACTTTAATTAATCTCGTTTGCTTACCTGCTTGCTGCAAATTATGTCTACGTTCAATGATAGTAATGTTGCATTAAGGTAAGTGTAGCAAGAGTTTAGTGTTAATAGTGATCTATGTTGAGTTCAAATTTCAATGTTGCTATTTTTCTAGTACTTTTGAAAACTTTTGTGCACTTATTGACCAAACATAGTTAAAATGCATCTATTAGGAGAAATTTATTTTGTAACTGAATTTATGTATTTAATTTCAATCCTAAGGCTCTAAAACTTGCCTTATACTCGCTCAAGGCAAATTATTAGGTATTGCATGATTTTGAGAAATGCTTTTGGCATTTGTTTGCTATGGTTGTGCATTTCAAACCTAATCCTTATGTAACTATGTTTTTGCTTAAACCTTATTTAAACCTATTTTGTAAAAACTATATGACTTTATGATTTGTTTCATTTACCCACATGTACTACCTAGCTTGTTCAATTTATAAAACTAGTGATTTGTTTTCATTTTCTTGAGAAAATTAGAGCATATTTACTTGTGAAAAGAGGTAGGGGTTGAGTGAAGAGTTACAAAAAGATTAAATATTTATGTGTGGTAGAGTATTCAAGTTTATGGTTTCCATTCCTCTTCTCTTGAACTAGACTTTGTACATACATACATCTATGTTTAACCTTAAAAGGAAAAAAAGAGAGAGAGAGAGAGATATATATATATATATATATATATTGAGCTTTAAAAAGCTAAATAAACTTGTATAGGAGGCCAAAAGGACCTAACTTTAAGGAAAGATGATGAGAAAAAGAAAAATTGGTTCTTTAAGAAGAAAAATAGGTAATACACTGAGAGAGTTTGTAGTTATTATACATTGTGCTATCATATAAAATTTTCTCAAGATGTTAGTCATAGCCCAAGCGTTGTTACAAGCTTGAAAGTTCTTCTGATCTTAAAGTTGTGTGGTACCTATTTTAGTGTAGAGAGAGAAACAAAAAGGAAGGCATATGAAGTCTTTACATTTAAGGCTATTTTATACATTTTGAAGTGTAAAAAGTTAATTTTGACACTTGCATAAGGATGATTGTTTGGCCAAACACACACACACACTTTAAATTTCTAAAAATGCTAACATTATTCATTGAACTTTGTACTAGCATTTATTACTTGATCTTCTTGTTAGAGATATTGTTTGATGAGACACATGAGGATAATAATAGCATGATTTTTTAGTAGGCATGTGGTCATTCCTTTTTTCTTTTAATATGTTTTATTAAGGACGAGCAAAAGTTCAACTTTAAAGGTGTGTTAACTCTTAATTATTCATATTATTTTGCATATTTTTACTTAGATATAGGTGTTTAAATTTTAATTATATTGTAAATACATCTAACTTTATATTTATAGCTCTATACCATAGTTTTAGTATATAGAGTTTATTTTATGTTAGATCAATAGTTGATCACACTTTGTCCCTTTTGTAAGTTGTAAATACTTAAAATATAAGCCAAAGTCATCTTAGAGCTTGACCTTCAAAAGCTTAGAGCTAAAGCATGCAAAAAAAGGCTAGAAAACTTCCTCCAGAAGTTAACGCACTGCAATACCACTGAAAAATAGAACGATTGCATTTTTTATACCAATTTTTTCTAGGTTTTGCTTCATATTTCAACTCCTTTCACTTTTAGCCATCATTTGAGGTTTTCTTTGAAGTGTTGAAGTAGGTTTGAAGTATTCTTAGAGGCAAGGAAGCTTGGGGCTTGAAAAGGAGTAAGAACACCACTTAGTTTTCTCTAAATCCTCTCATTCCCTTTGTTTTCTTTGTTGTGTCTATTTTACATGTTGATTTGGTTAATGGATTTTCAAGTCATGTATAGCTAAGCTCTATAATTTGGGATTATTATGAACTCTTTTATGAATTAGTGGTTATTTCTCACTTTGCTTATGATTAATAGTGTTTATATGTGTGTGTGTGTGTGTGTCTATTCAAGCCTATGCTTCATGTCTGATTATGTAATACCATATATATATAACCCCATTCTTGGCATTCATAAGCTCCATATCATCATGTTCATAAGAGCACATGGAAAAGGAACCAACAATAATAGATTTAAATGCGTTACGTCATGCTTAAAAATTCACAATTGGTGTCATGTGGACAGTATGGATTCATACCATGTATCCTTATATTTAAATACATCATTACTACTCATTAGCATCACAAAATCTTGCTCATGACTCAAGAAAACCGAAATGGAGTATAAATTGAAGTTATTGAATTTCGGCCAGATTTGCCTCCATTCTGTCTAAAATTTTAAAAAATTATAACTAAATCTAGAAAAATCAAATTCATGTAATCTTAGTCATTATGGAAAGCTTGGGATGTCTAATTTATATTAAAAATATATACAAGTCATAACATCCCACACACAGAGCGTTTGACACATGAAATCATCTGGAGGTCAGACTGGGTCTTGATGCTATCATAGTTTACTGATATGAACTTCAAAAATGTCTAATTAATTCCAAAAAATTCCAATTCGAGTGAATGATACCAATCTAGAAAGCTGAGGATTTTAGATAGAAGGAAAAAATCACTCTACACCAGTTCAAGCTCGCCCAGACCCTGAATTTTGATCAAACAATGACTAAGGTCTGGTTGGATGCCTGACACTGGATTGAATCTTTGAAAAATCATATCTCCTTCTCTAGACATCCAAATGGGGAAATTCTAGTTGTCACAATTTAATTATGATCTCTAGTTTCTGCCTATAAAATTTCATGGTAATTGGACTTCATCTGGCCCCTGAGTGATAGAAAAACAATTTAGATCCAATGGAACAGTACATAATACCGTTTCAAGAATTTTGGCCAACTTTAAAAATTCATCAAATATTCTCTAGACCTCCAAAAATTCTTCAATTTAACTTCCTAAAAAGCTCTCAAAATATTCTAATAGCATGCCAAATCTCAAATCAAGAATAAATCATTTACTTAAAAAGTGACATAGGGTTCAATTTTGGTCACTTTTGGCTCCATATAGTATCAAAATTGCTATTTGGCTTCCCTTGGGTCTTGGCACCTTTTGGGAAAGTCTAAAAGTATATTTAAGACTTGTGGGAGCTGCCCAAATGGTCCCAAATCATTTGTATCTCATTTTGGCCTTCTCACCCTCACTTATACACATTACACCAAGCTTTTCTCAAATGCATACATTAGCATAAGCACTCACTTTATGATCTACAATACATACACCATACTCATTCATTTATCTATCACATAATATCATTTTTACATTTGTCTAAGGGGTCATAGAATATTTACAATCATAATATACATCATGAAGTCTCATTATAAGTCAAAAACACAAAAATCAAGCATAAGGGTGGCAATCTTTTTCCTTCAATGTGATTGGCTCCCATTGTCATATCCACTTGGTCCACCTAGTATATTAGGACATTTAAGAGGAGGGAGTGAGATTCAAGAATCTCAATAGCTTATCTCCCATTCCATCACACATAATATTTGCAAGCAAGTTCTATGAATGCATGTGTGGGAAAAATAGAAGTCATGAATATTTAAAATCAAGCTTGGCATAGAACATACATCATACAAGACATTCAAGAGCTCACCAAGTATTTGGATTGGCCTCACACTTCTCTCCATGGTATTTGGACTTGCTTCACCCATTCTTTGAAATCTTTGGACTCAAACACACTCTTTAGGAGTCCACTTTGCTTTTAGGAGACTCTTTACTTTATCTCAACCAAGCTCAAGGGTTTTTGGCTCATCCTTGGTAAAGAGTTCTTGGCCTCTCCACATTCAAGCAAGCTCAACCACACATCATATATTTATTTGAAAGCATAATGTGGCATTAAGAGTTATGGTATATAAGAGCATGCTAGCATACTTTTTATAACTAAAAAACATACATACACACATCATAAAACAAGCTAAACACACATCCATGCATGAGAGAAGGTGGAGAGAGCTACCTTGTACAAATCTACACACTTTCTCCTTGGATTTTCCCCCTTTGCCTCGGCTATACACCTACAATTTGGTGGAGATAGTTTCCCTTGGCCTAGACATGATTTAAGGGAGCTAATTAGGTTCATGAAACATATTCTAAATCTATATAATTTGCTTAAACCCTAGATTACTCTATAGGCTTCATTATGGTCCGTAATAGTGCCTAATGAAGCAACACTCCTCAAATAACTTCTAGACCTCATTCTTTCCTCTCAATTATGATTCTTGACTCCTTTTAAGCCTCTTGGAGTCATCACATCATCAAGATAAAAGGCCTAGCACCATGTTGCTTCTTTAGGTCATATTATGGAACCTATTACTCCAATTTACTTTTCTTGAGTTCTAAATTATTCCTAAGGCTTCTATTCATCTTCATTCATTAAATGTGACTCAAGAATGGCCTTAGAAAATTTTGAAACTCTCCCTAGCTAGGTGAACTTGCTTAGGCTGAGACTATGGGTGCATTGGCCTTCTATGTAGTTCTTTTTGTTTTCTTGAAGAAGGAAGCATGTGGAGAGCCTCTTAGGGATCTTAGGAGCATGTTTTAACATTGAATTAAGCCTAAAAATATTCATATAAAATCAGATTTGCAATAAAGCATTTGGATCCCTAATGATTCCATCTTGTTTCCTAATGCTCCTTTCTTAATTCTATTGGTTCATTCTTAATCTTTGTCACCTAAAACATCTAATCCTTCCATGAATTGGACAAAAAATAGCTCTTAAGAATTGGGCTCATGATGGCCAAATTCGTGCAAGAGGAAGGGGGAGGAAGAAACTACCAAAGAATAGAAGTTTTACCATGTTTTCTTACTTCTCTTTGCTTGCTCTTCCACTTGGTTACCTTGCTCCCTCAATTTTTGAAATTTTCCAAAAATAGCACCGAACTCTTTATTAAAACCATAGAAAGAAAGTTTGAGAGGAGATGAGCAAGTTTCAAGAAAGAAGGATATGGAATTTCTTAAAGTTTCTTACCTTTTTCTTGAATTTCTTCCTCTAAAATCCTCCTCCTCTTGTGCGCCTAAGAAGCTGAAGTTTTCTTCTAAAAATGGGCAGAAGCAAATTGGTCTTAGAGAGGAGAGAAAGAACATGGCATATAAAGAAGAAGAAAGAAGCTTCCTTTAACACTTTAATGCCAATTTTGCCCTTCGATTTTGGTATTTTCATTTCTCCTTCATTTTAACTCCTTTTTAAGGGCTTTACCAATCCTGGGGCTTCCCATTGTTTTTGGGGCCTCTGAGAACTCTGGACAACTCAAAATTTTCATTTAAAAAGCCCTCCTAGGTGCTTTTCCAAAATTACACTTATTTACGAAAATGCCACTGGCCTTTCGGCAAATTTTTCATATCACTCCGACCCCAATTTCTGAGCAACTCAAAACTCAAATCCTCATTTTTTATTATTTAAAATTTTATCCAAATTTTATTTTGCCTTGAATCACTCATCTCAGGGGACTTGCTTTGAAAATGGACTCATTTCGGTATTTTACGAAAAATCGGATGTTACAGATTGCTTGGCCAACAATTAGACTGATTTGATATTTTACATGAACTTGGGAAAGGGAAAGTAAAATTAGGTCTTACGTTGAATTGTATGAGTACCTGAAACTTATTTAGATGAGTGGATGGTTTCCCTAATGACAGGGGAATATATTTATTAGACTCACATAGCTAAATTAAGGATTGTGGTATTGAATTGAGCTTGGTTGATTTCATAAGGAATTATGGAATTAATTAAACAAACCTATATGAGATTTAGGAAAATACTTATGGGTGCAATTGAACCCTAAGCTAACATGTATCACTATTAAGAGCAAGGTTAAAAGTTTGAGCTAAACTACTTTGGAATACTTAGAAGATTAATAATTCTACATGCCTTTAATAACCTAGTAATCCAAACTTAGTTTTGATCTCAAATTTTACATATTAAATAGTTTTTATTTGTTTTATGATACATATACACTTAAAATTGGTTCACTTAATTTAAGTTGTGGTGTAAATTTTGGTAGTTGACAAGTTTTGACAACCTTGAAAAAATAATATTTTCTCATTACTTTATTATTATTGTAATATGTATACTTGCATGTAAATTTTTGTAGTACAACAGGAAAATTTTAAAGTCGCTACCAAATATCTTCCTTCTTAAGCTTGGTTAGATTATGCTTGAAAGTCCAAACATATACCTTAACTATAAATTGCTATAATTATGAATTTGGGATAAGTTGTGGGCCTTACTAAATATCCATGAAAGGCTCTTTCGAAGCTTGATGTCATCCCAAATTTATGACTAAGACTCTTTTCCCTTTTCACTTTGACCTGAAAGGGAAGTTTAAAACCCTTACTAGAAGGTGATATCATAATTGTTAACATTATATTTTGTTCAAGTAATTTTACTTTTTTTGAATAACTGTGAATTCATCAACATCATACTTTTTCTGAGCCACTTCTTTCTTTTATCTTTATGTTTAACCTTTCTAGGCTCTAGATTAAATATTGTATAATCCAATTGTGTCAATGATAAGTCTCTAATTTATTACGCTTTTCTTATAATTTTAAGAAACTTATCATATGGATATTAAGTTTATTTTATATTTTTAGTATATAAATTTTAGTTAAGTTAATATTTAGTAATTTTCAGTTTTCATTTCTTTAGTTTTAAGTTAATTTTTATTTTAGCTAAGTATAAGTTGTGCTTTGTGTTTTCATTTAGATTTTTAGGTTGCAAAATTGTTAATCTTTGTTAATAGATTATAAATAGTAATTAGATGAGTTTTTATTTTTTTTATAAGGTTATAAATGGAAAGCAATAAAAATTGATGATGATTGCTAATAGGGGTGAAAAGTTGTTGCTAAAAGTGCAATTGCTGTTAAAAAGGATTCCAATGCAATACTTAAAAAACAAAATTTTCCCTTATTGCACATAATGCACAGCACTATAGTGCCCGATGGGATAGCATAGAATGATAGCATTTTCTGTTTTGATTTTTGGAGTTAAGTAGAGTTTCGTTACTTTTTCTAAGCATTTTGGGAGGTTAAAGGAGCTCGAGGAGTACTTCAAATCATGAGAGAAGTTTGATTTTAGGGGAGATTCATCGATTTATTTTTTTTCCTCTTCTTCCTTTGTTTTTCCTTACATTTCTATCCCTATTTGATGTATGCTCTATTTTTAATATTGTTTTATACTTGTATTTATGAGTTGAGTTTGTTGATTTGGAATTAGAATGAACCCTAGCATGTAGCATGTTATAATAACTCTCTTTACTTGTAACAAATGGTATGATTTGTTTACTGAATCTTTGTTCTTCATACGTTATAGTATGTGAAAATTATTAGATGACTTAGGTAACTTAAATGAATTTAAGAAAGAGATTTTAGGACAAGACCATGGATTGGATAGTATAGGTTCATCAAACTTGCAATGTTAAGTGTATTGAGTACAATAGGAATATGCCTATTAACTCCCAATTATTCTTGTTATTTTGCATACTTTTTCACTTGGAAATAGGTCCTTAAATTGTTAATTCATAAATGAAATGGCTAACTTTGGACAAAGTGTGCATTATATAATAGTTAGCTCCATGTTTAAGTTTTGATAGTATAAATGATATATTTTGGCTTAGTTTTGCTGTGAGTAAAACCCAATCATATTTTAACCACTTTTTTATGTGAAAAATACAAGGAATTATAAGCTAAAATTATATTATAGCTAAAACCATGAAAGCCCAAAATTAGGATGCTAAATATAAGCCTAAAAAAAAGAAAGAGAGAGAGAGAGAGCGAGAAAGAGGTAACTTTTGAAGGCAAAGAGATGGACAAAGGAAATGCTAAATGGTCATTTTGTAAACATTTTGTTGTCGAAAGAGGTAACCTTATGTTGTATATGATGTGTAGCCACTTGAACTCATGTAATTATATGGATATGTAATGTGCGTATTGGATTTGGAAGCATGGGAATGAAAATAAATGTTTTTTTACATATATATGCCTTGATGAGCTTGTATACTCTTGTGTATTAGAACAAGTGAGGTACTGGTATTGTAATGTATGAGTATGTGGACCCTTTGGACAAGTTTAGTAGGCTGTTTTTAACTTTTCTTATGTGGTCAAGGGGTCATGGGTAAGGTAGAAGCTCATTTGGTTCACATTTGACCTTATATAGTGCTTAAAAAGGCCATTTTGGTACTCTATATCACAAACTAACCAAATGGATGAATTTTCTCATGAAATTTGGCCTGAATATAGGTCTCATCTAAAGATTTTTGTAGAACTAAGAATCATATTATTTGGAGCTCTAGAGAATTAATTATAAATTTTCAAATCTTGGAAGAAGCTGCTAAAATGGTTATTACACTGTTTATATAGTCAGTTTCTTCTCCTATGTCATCTAAGGGCCAAATATTATCTAATGCCCATGATAAGCTTTCTGTAGCCACTGAGATCACCTCATTTGGATTTATATAAAGGGAGATATGAATTTTTGAAATTGGTGGTCAGTACCAGTAATGTAGTAGGATCTCTAATACTATTTCATCTAATTATGTGGGGTAAACGCATCTTTTTTTGTCTAGAGTTATTTTTATCCTCCAGTCAACATCTATAGCTTTCCAAAATGGTATGGTTTGCTAGGTTTTGATTTTTTTAGAATTAGTTATGAATTTTTGAAATTTATATCAATAACCTATGACAACAAATCTAGGTAGCTAGACCTTTGATGCTATTCTGTTGTCAATCATGGTCTAGTGATGTTTTCATGGTATGGAATAATTTTATGTAGTTGACATTCAGAGATTTCTAGAAAGGTATCATTTGCTTGATTTTGATTTTTTTAAAATTAATTATGATTTTTCAAAGTTGATTATAGAAATCTGGAAAGCTGAACCCGAGGCTAACTTGTAATTTTTCCGATGTGAGGCTTTTAACCTGAGTTGTATGTGATGTTTTATATTGTTTATGACTTGTATGGATAGATTATGAGTAGAGAATGATGTTGGAAATTTTATGAGGTCTACAGAGTTTAAGATGAATTTTTAAAGTATTATGTAACACAAAATAATGCATTAAATTTATTGATTTTTCCCATGAGTGCAACATGTATGAAGCTTACTGTTAGGGAGGAAAGACTAGAGGAATATGGTGTTGCAAAAAGAAAGGGTTTAGAACTCCATTTACCATGAGAGAAGCTTAGGTTTGAGGAAGATTCACCAATTAAATTCGTTTTTCTTTTCTTCCCTTACTTTTTCTCATATTTCTTTGCCTATTTGGTTTATGCTCTATTCTTAATGTTATTATTTCTTATAATTATGAGCTAAACTTATTGATTTGGGATTGTATTGAATTTTATCTTGTAATATGTTGTAATAGTGTGATTTATTTACTTAATCCTTATGTTTTATATTTCTATGAAAATTATTAGATGATTTGGATAACTTAAATGAACTTAAAAAATAGATTTTATGACTAAACCATAGATTAGGTAGTGCAGTTTTTATGAAACTTGTAATGTCGAGTGGATTGATTTGCTTATATGATAAGAATATATCTACTAGCCTTACATAGCCATATTAAGACATATTCTTGATTAAGCTTTTAAATCAATTACACAAGAAATTATGGATCAGGTAAGGGAATGCTTATAGATAATTTAAAAGATGATTGTAGGTAAATTAAAGTCCTAAGCTAGTAATAATATTAAAAGCAAGGTGAAGATAGATAATTAATTCATATAAAATGCTAAGGGAAATCATAATCCCAAACTCTTTTACTTTCCAATTTCATATAAAATGGTGTCTCTTCTTTATTTTGTTATTTTTTATATCTTTAGTTTAGTTTAAATTTCTATTACCTTTTATTGTTAGCTTGATTTAAATTAAGATATATAATTTTAATACTTAACAATTATCTTAGAGACAAATTATTGTGGAAATGATATTTCATTCATCACTATATTATGTTTGTGATATGTATACTTATATGTATGCTTTCATTGCACAATAACTTTTTGGTGTCATTACTAGGGATTTGTTCACAAGGTTCTTGCTAATATTAATATTAAGCTAACTTAATCCGAACTTAAGCCTTATATAATTTGTTTTTATTTGTTGTAAGTAGTTGAGTCTTTTAGTTTATTTTTTATTTTGTGTTGGTGCTGTTAATATTTGTGTTTAGCTTTTCTTTTTAATTATGGATTATCCTTGGCTTACAAATGGGACACCTAGTGAGTATGAACTTGATATGATGACCAAATTAATAGCTTAAATGGCTAAATTTAATAAGAGGTTTGATAACTCTAATTTGAAATCTAGTTATACTACTCATGTTAATGATTCTTAATGCTTGTACATAACTTGTGATAATTGTAAGGAAAGTCATTACAAAGAGCTATGCCTATATTATGTAAAGAAAGTATAGATCGAGGATGATTTTAATAGGAATCAAAATAATTTTTATGTGAACATTTATAGCCCTAGTCAAAGTTATGAGGAAAATTTTTCTTAGAATCAAAGTGAAACTTGTCCATCATATGCAACATACTTGTCTCACCCTCCCAATTTCCATGTAAAAGAAACCACTTTAATTTAAGAGTAGAAACCAAACTTGGAAGATATGACTAGGCACTATATGGCCAAGTAAGATGACACACTTGGAAACTAAAATAAGTAAACTAGCCAATATCATTTATAATAGTTCATAAGAAGGTCTTCTAAATGATATGAGAACCATTCTTACAAGAGAAGATAAGAAAATTTGTCATGAAATTACCTTGAGGAGTGACAAGAAGTTGTTAAAGATTTCTAATGAATGTGATGGGGAATATAAGCAAAAAGTGAAGGAAGAGAAGAGTATTGTAAAGGTAGAAGACTAAAAGGTAACCTCCTAAATGGGCATGGTAGGGGATCCTTTTGATGAATTAAAAAAATGTTGCAATGAGATGGAATTAGAAAATGTGGTTCCAAACACTCATTTGAGGAATCATCTAATATGGTTTATGGTTCTTACTGAAAAGAGCCAAAGGGATTTTACAAGGTGTTTAAAAGTGTTTATAGGCTCTCAAAATTATCCAAAAAGAATTAAATTTAGAGCCTCAAATTATGTTAGCCAAAGCATATGTTCCAATGAAGCTATTAGTTGAAGAATCACATGTTTCTTAAATGGAATAAGCACCCATTGTAGCTGAGGCCTGCTTAACCAAGGAAAAAAAGAAGTAAGACAATTATAGTGTTTGATACCTATGATTAGGTTTAGCAATAAAGTTAGGATAAAGACTTTAAATTTAATGCTTCTTGGGAGGCAACCAAGTTTTTGTTTTCATTTTGTTTAGAAACTTTTAGGGCATCTTTTTGTCTAGTTATTTTTGTTGTTTTATTTTCAAGCTTATCAAGTGAGAAACCCTTTAGACTATCTCTATTGATCAAGAAAGAAAGGTTGTAAAGCTCAAACTTGCATGGAAAATCAAAGAACCAAAAGTGTGGAAAGGAACATTTGATAAAAAATAAAAAAAAAGAAGTTTTCAAAATCTTACTATACTTATTTAGTCCTCCATTTACTATTAATTTTGTGAAAGTTACTTGTGTGGCCTAAGGCAATTAGGTTGAGGTTCTTAGAAAAAAGAATAAAAAAAAAGTGAGACTTAATTATTCCTTTTCACCTTCATATATTTTGATTTTATTCCTTGTCAACATTTAGGACAATGTTAAGTTTAAGTTTTGGGGGTTAGGTAATGTAGGATAATAAAGTAAAATGACTTGAGATTTTGTACTTGAACTTTTAACTTGTCATTTTTCTTTTTGAGCCTTTTTTGTGCTAGTTTCTTTGCTTGCTTGTTATAATTCATGTCTATTTCCAATAAGTTGTGTTGTTATCAAGATATGTTTATTAGGAAGGCAATGCTAATTAGGTTGTGTTAAGTTCAAATTTGTATTCTTATTATTATTATTATTTTGCTATTTTGAAAATTTTGCACACTAATTAGCTAGAAATAATTTGATTACATGTGTTAGGAGAAATTTTTTGTAATTTAATTTGCATATTCAGTCTTAACCTTAGGTCTTTAGAACTTGTTTTCTACTTTCTTGAGGAAAAATCTTAGGCTTTTTATGATCTATTAAAGTAATTTAGACATTTATTAGTTATGTTTGAACTTTTTAGCCTATTTTTTTCTAAGAATATCACTAGTACCTCTTTCAGCATTAAGTGAAATATGCATATAATTATATAAAATCTCTTCTTTTTAACCACATTAATGACCTTTAACCCAAGAAACAATGTTCTTACTCTTTTCAAGAGGATAATTAACATTTCATATTGTGTGAAAAAAGAAAACTTTAGAGTAAAACAAGGTATAATGTGGGTTTGATGTGAATAGTTATTGTTTCCTTATAAGAAAATGCAAATTTAAAAAAATAAGAACAAGGAATGTAGGGTTCCTTGTTTGTTAAAAACATTAAAAATATAGTGATGAGAAAGAGAAAATAAAAAGAAGAAAAAGTGATAAAGAATTAACCCCAAGAAAGAAAAAAAATTGATAAATCAAAATGACCTAAATTTAGGGATATAAAAGTGAAAATGAAGAAAAGAAGAAAATAAAATGAAGGGGAATATAAAAAGGAAAGGAAAATAAGAGAAACAGAGGAAATGCTATCTTGTATTATTCTATTTAATAGTTATTTTTTTGAATCTTGCTCATAATTTTCCTTATATCCTTTTTCTTGTGAATGTCATAACTATAGGCTCATTTATAATCTTTAAAGACCTATTAATTAATGGGTTATGCAATAGCCTACTTTAATGGAAAGGGAGAAAAAAGGTAGGCATATGAAGTTCCTATAGTGGAGGCCACTTAATACATTTTGAAGTGCATAAAGTTAATTATAATACTTGCATGAGAATGATTGTCTAGCTAAACACATACATACTTTAAAATTGTTGGAAAAGCTAATATTACTTTTTAAACTTTGTTATTGCTATACATTACTTGATGGTCCTATTAGGGATATTGTATGATGCAATATTAGAGGATCTTAGTAGCATGAATTTTAAGTGGACATGTGAACATTCTACCTTCTTTTTCTAATTTGTTTTAATTGAGGACAAGTAAAAGCTAAAGTTTAAGAGTGTGTTAATTCCTAATTATTCTCGTTCTTTTGCATATTTTTTTGCTTGAAAATAGGTACTTAAATTGTTAGTTCAGAAATAAAATAGATAACTTTGGGCAAAATGTACATTTTTTTGTAATTAGCTCCATATTTAAGTTTTAACACTATGAATAATATATTTTGGCTTAATTTTGTTATGGATAAGATTCAA
Organism: Erythrophleum ivorense; assembly: GCA_026724425.1. NCBI lineage: Eukaryota > Viridiplantae > Streptophyta > Magnoliopsida > Fabales > Fabaceae > Erythrophleum > Erythrophleum ivorense. Next base: position 46,636,761 of record JAIUCV010000005.1, read on the forward strand.
TCATGTTTTGACCACTTTTGTAGGTGAAAAATACAATGAATTATAAGCCAAAGTTATATTGGAGCTAAAACTATGAAAGCTTAGAGTTAAGATGCTGAATATAACACATACCTAACAAAAAAAAAGAGATGGCAAACCAAAGCGCTACTATGAAAACTTCAACATCGCCATAGTAGATTTAAGCACTGCAGTGCTCTTGACTACTACTACAAAAAAAAAAAGATTCAGTAGCGCCATAGTGCCTAGTGTAAGAAATGCAAAGCACAATGTTTGTTGTTGCAATTTTTTAAGGTTTTTATAGGGAGCTTTGATGTTTTCTTATGGAGGTAGCTACTTTGAGGTTCTCAGGGAGAAAAAAGAAGGGTTTAAAGCTCCTTTTATTGTGAGAGAAGCTTGAATTTGAGAAAAATTTACTTATTAAATCAATTTATTTCTTCTTCCCTTGCTTTTTCATATATTTCTTTTCCCATTTGGTTTATGTTCTATTCTTAATATTGTTATTTCTTGTAGTTATGAGCTAAATTTGTTAATTTGGAATTATGATGAACTCATAATATGTTATAATTATTCTATTTATTTACAATTAATTAATGGTGTGATTTGTTTACTTGATCCTTGTGCTTCTAAGTGTGTTGTTAAGGGAATGCCTATAAGTAATTTGGAAGGTACTTGTAGGTAAATTAGAATCCAAGGCTAGTGATGACATTAGGAGCAAGGAAAAGAGAGATGATTGGTTCATATGAAATGATAGAAAAAATCATAATCCTAAACCTTTTTGCTTTCTAATTTCAACTAGAATGGTATCTCTCATTTATTTTGTTATTTTTATGTTTGTAGTTTAATTTAACTTTCTATCACCTTTAATGTTGGTTTAATTTAGATTAAGATGCATAATTTCAATACTTAATAACTATCTTAGTAACAAATCATCATAGGAGTGATAATCTATTCATCACTATATTACTTATGTGATACACATACTTGTATGTATGCTTTCGTGGCTCAACAATACCAACTAGTCTCACATAACCACATTAGTTAAAACATATTTTTGATTAAGTCTTATAATCAAATGCATAAATAATTATGAGTTGGTTAGGGAAATACTTATAGATAATTCAGAAAATGCTTATAGGTAGGTCAAAGTCCAAGATTAGCAAAGATTATCACTAAGAACAATATAGAAAAAAGATTAATTGGTTTCCTATGAAATTCAAGGAAAAATCATAATCTTAAATATTTTACTTTTCAATTTGATCTAGAATTTTGTCTCATTTTTTTTTTATTTTTCTATCTTTAATTTAATTTAATTTCCAATTTTTCTTATTGTTGGCTTAATTTAGATTAAAGTGTATAATTTTAATACTCTGCCTATGCTGTGCTTTAATGTAAATTATTTTCATAGCTGGCCCCAAGCCCAAAAAAGAGAGAAAGGTTGTGTTAAGCAGTCAATAGCTAACGTAAAACTTTGTCAAATCTTTATAACATGGATCAACAATATAATAAAGTTAATGTTAGGTCATTGCCTAAAAGCAACGCACTGTATATCTCAAGTACAGTGTCAAATGAGTAAGAGTCACTGCATCGATGCTTCGGTGTAGTGAAAAATAAGCAAGGGTTTCTACATTTTCATGAACGAATGTGGATAAAGAAGTTAGTTTACAAAAGTAGAATTCGTTTTGAAAATTGAAATATAGGTACACTTATAGGTAATCAATGGAAATAGTGGATATCGTGATTAGGAGGAGAATTAATTTCATATGCTTATAAGAAACTAAATGGGTAGGAGAAAAAGCGAAGAAAGTAGACACCTAAAGTTTCAAGCTTTGGTATATTGGTAAGACTAAATCTAGAAATATGGTGGGTATAATTGTGAATAAGTATTAGGAAAAATGTTGTGATAGATATAAAAAAAATTAGGAGATAGAATTATAGCATTAAAATTTATAGTAGAAAGAGAAATTTTTAATATTATTAGTGCTTATACACCACAGGTAGGGTTAGAAGAGCATTATAAGATAAAGTTTTAGGATAAAGAATACCTTTAGAGGAAAAGATTCTTATAGAAAAGGATCTTAATAGTTATGTAGAGAGTGCATCTACAAGTGATAAGTCCTAAATTGTCATGATTTTCTCAATATTTTAAGGGATTTATCATATGAATATTGAACTGATTTTATGTTTTTTTATTTATAAAATTAATAAATGTTAGTTAAGTTAGTATTTAGTAAGTTTTGGTTTTATTTCTTCACTTTTGATTTTTTTTTTATTCTAGTTAAGTTGTATTTTATGTTTTTATTTATATTTTTATGTTGCTAAATTATTTAATCTTTGTTGGTAGATTATAAATATTAATTAGATAAATTTTATATTTTTGTAGGGTTACAATTATAAAGAAACAAGTTTAGAAGTTTTGAAATGCAAAGAACAAGTATTGAGATTTGTTGGAAAATGATCAAAAAAAATAGAAAAAGAAAAAGGAAGAAACAAAGAAGAAAAAACAAAAGAGCAAAAGATGGCGCTCAAAATCGCTGCTGAAGAAAATTCAGTGCCGCGGCGACAAAATTAAGTGCTGCGGCGTGTGGAGAAATAGAAGCTTACTTGGCCGTGGTGTAAAATTTCGCGCCATAGTGCTTTTCATTGCTGCTGAAAGAAATTCATTTGCGCCGCGATGCAGTTCGTAAAAAATGTAGAACTCACCGTTTTTGGTTGCGTTTTTTAGGGTTTTAAAGGGCTTCCAAGACTTCTTCGAGGAGAGGCCACCATTCTGAAGGTTTTGGAGAGGACAATGAAGGGTTTGGAGCTTCAAATGCCATGGAAGAAGCTTGGGTTTAAAGGACATTCACCGATTAAATCTATTTTTCTCTTCTTCCCTTGCTTTTCCTTCTATTTCTTTACCCATTTGATTTATGCTCTGTTCTTAATGTTGCTATTTCCTATAGTTATGAGCTAGACTTGTTGATTTGGGATTGTGATGAACTCTAGTTTGTAATATGTTATATTTACTCTCTTTATTTGCAATTAATGATATGATGTAATTACTCAATCCTTATGCTTCATGCTTCTAAGTGTGTGGAAACCATTAGATGATTTGGGTAACCTAAATGAACTTGGAAAAGGGATTTTAGGACTTGACCATGGATTGTGTAGTGTGGGTTCATGAAATTTGCAATGTTAAGTGGATTGATTCGCTTGTAGGATAGGAATATACCTACTAGCCTCATATAGCCATATTAGGACATATTCTTAATTAGGCCTCTAATTTAATTGCATAAGGAATTATGGATTGGTTAGAGGAATGCTTGTATGTAATTCGAAAGATACTTATAGGTAAATTAGAATCATAGGCTATTAATGATATTAAGAGCAAGATAAAGAGAAGTAATTAGTTCATATGAAATGCTAGAAGAAGTCATAATCTCAAATCATTTTACTTTCCAATTTCATCTAGAATGGTGTCTCTCATTTTTTTATGTCTTTAGTTTAGTTTAATTTCATATCACCTTTTATTGTTGGCTTGATTTAGATTAAGGTACACAATTTTAGTACTTAGCAATTATCTTAGTCACAAATCCTCATGGGAACGATACTCTATTCATCACTTTATTACTGTTGCGATATGTATACTTGCGTGTATGCTTCAAAATTAGCAACAACAAGTTATGAGGGTTCGCATGGGGATATGGTTTAGGAGAAGCAAATGCAGAGGATAAAACTATTTAGATTTTTCATTAGTGTTTAATTTTATTATAGCTAACTCTTATTTTAAGAAACATGAAGAGTATCTAATCATGTATAAAAGTGGGAGAACATGCTCTCAAATGAATTTCTTTCTAATAAAGAAAGTGGATAGAAAGTTTTACATAGATTACAAAGTTATACCTAAAGAGAGTTTGACTACACAATATAAGGTCTTAGTGATGGATGTTTGAATTAAGAGGAGAGTAAAGAGCAAAGGCTAAAAGAGGGTGTCAAGGATAATGTGGTGGCAATTGAAATGTGATAAAGAAAAGAGTTTGCAGAAAATAATTTTGGAGGAAGGATCATGGGAGACACGAGGAAGTGCTAATGATAAGTGGGACGAGATGGCTAAATAAATTAGGAAGGTTGCAAAAGAAACGCTGGGGGAATCAAAAGGGTTTAGACCTAGGGATAAAGAATCTTGGTGGTAGTATACAAGCATACAAGATAAGGTTAAAGTTAAAAGGGAATGTTATAAAGTGTGGTCTTTGTGTAAACGTAAGGAAAATTGTAAAAAAATATAAAGTAGCTAAGAGAAACACTAAGAAGGCGGTGAACGAAGTGAGAGTTAAGGCATTTGATGGGTTATATCAATCCTTAGGTACTAAAGAAGGGGAAAGAAATATTTATAAGGTTGCTAAAAGTAGAGAGAGAAAGACAAAAGACGTAGATCAAGTAAAATGCATTAAAGATAAAGAAAGGAGAGTCCTAACCATATAGAAAAATATTTAAAAAAGGTGGAAGTGCTATTTTGATAGGCTATTTAATGAAGGATGCAGGATCTCATGGCACTCAGATAAGTTAGACACCACAGAGAAAGATAAAAATTATAACTTTTATCGTAGGATTCGAGAATTAGAGGTAAAAAAAGCTTTAAAGAGGATGGAGAATGGCAGAGTAATAGGATCAGATAATATACCTATTACGGTGTGGAAGGGCTTAAGAGCAAAAGGTATAAATTAGTTCATAAAGTTATTTAATAAGATTATAAGATCCAAGAGAATGTTAAATGAGTGAAGGAGAAGTACTTTAATTCCTATTTATAAAAATAAGAGAGACATACAAAACTGTGCCAATTATAGAGGGATTAAATTCATGAGCCACACTATGAAGTTGTGAGAGGGAGTTATTGAGCGAAGATTAAGACAAGAGACTCAAGTTATAGAGAATCAATTTGGTTTTTTACCTAATAGGTCAACCATAAGAGTGATATACTTGTTGCGAAGATTGATGGAGAAATAACGAACAAACCAAAAAGACTTGCATATAGTATTCATTGATTTAGAGAAGGCATATGATAGGGTGCAAGAAATGTTTTGTGGAAGACTTTGGAGAAAAAAAGAGTCTGTATTGCTTATATTCGAGGAATTCAAAATATATATGATGAGATTACAACTAGTGTGAGAATACAAAGTGAGCCCACTGATAATTTTTTGATAGCTATTGGCTTACATCAAGGATTAACTTTGAGCCCCTATCTTTTTACTCTAGTCTTAGATGTGCTTACTGAACATATCTAAGAGTCAGTGCCACAGTGTATGCTATTTGCAGATGATATAGTCCTAGTTGAAAAGTTGAGAGAGGAATTAAATGAGAAATTAAAAATGTGGAGGCTAGCTTTGGAAACACATGGATTTCGTTTAAGTAGAAGTAAAATGGAATATATAGAATGGAAGTTTAACAAAAGGCGCACTAATTTTAGCATAGAAGTGAAAAAAGAAAAATACAACATACTACAAGTCACTCAGTTTAAGTATCTTGGATCTATCATGCAACATGATAGGAAAATAGAAAAAGATGTAAATCATAAGATTTAAGTAAGGTGGATGAAATGGAGGAATGTTTTTGGTGTTATAACAAATAGAAGACTACCGCTCAAATTTAAAAATAAATTTTACTGCACAGTTATAAAACTAGCAATGTTACATGGGACTAAGTGTTGGGCATTAAAAAGCTAATAGAAGAATAAGGTTAATGTTGCATAAATGAAAATATTGCGTTGGATAAGTAGATATACTAAATAAGATAAAATGAGAAATGAATACATTAGAGAAAAAGTTTGGGTTGCACTTATTGTAAAAAAGATGGTAGAATCGCGTCTTAGATAGTTTAGCCATGTATGAAGAAGATCTATAAAAACTCTAGTAAGAAGAGTAAATAAGATGGAGAGTAGCCCAATAATTAAAGATGTAGAGATAACACAAAAAATTATAGGTGAATTTATTAAGAAAGATTTAGATTTAAATGGTTTAACTAAAAATATAATTTATGATAGAACTTTATGGCGTTGTTTGATCTATGTAGCCGACTCCACCTAATAAGAAAAAAGCCTATTGTTGTTGTAATATTTAACAATTATCTTAGTGATAAATTTTTATGAAAATAATACTTTACTCTTTATTACTTGTACGATACATATATTTGCATGTACTTTTTTGTAGCACAACAATCAGATCCACTATATTGAATATAACATAGTCTAATTCTGTCAACATAGTGTAGTTAAGTCTAGTATAATCAAACCATGTTTGGGTATATAATATTCCAATTGCTTCCATTAAATTGTGACCAGCTGGGGACGTAGGTGGCATTTCTTTTAATTACCATAATGTGAACTTAATAACTATGATTATGATATTAACTTAATATCAATATACATAATGTGACATTTTAAAAATATTTATTTATTTGAGGCTTGATTTGGTATAATAAAATATTTAAATCCTGACTTCTCTCCTCATTTATAACTTTTGTTCCATTTTAGATGAATTTTTTTATATAAGCTTATTAGTTTTTTATTAATTAAGTGAATTAAAAAATTAAAACGTGCATAAAGTAATCATTTTTTAAAAAGTAAATTTCACTTCTAGTATATTCATCAATAATTATTTTTCATTGGCTAGTTATGTCTATATAATAATTAATATATTGATTAAATTTATATATATGAAGAACAAAGAGTAGCCATTAACCCTTTTTTTAAAGAAAAAATCATTTTAAATCATGCCTTGAGTTTTTTTGGGGTCACATTTACTATTTTAAATAGATTTAACTTTTGTTTCTGTACAGCATACTTATTATATATATATATATATATATATATATATATCATCCCTACATGAATTTGAACTAAAAAAATATGTTTTTAATTAGAGATGGACAGCAACTCTGATTTATCTAAATAGAGATATCCTTATTCGTAGATTTTTTTTTTGAGACGAAAATTTCCATCTCTATGTTTGAGACAGAATTTTTTTCCGTCTCAGATATTTGCAATGCCCATTCAAAGATGAAATTTATTCTACTGCTTTCTATCTCCAATTATTTAGAGATGAAATTTCTCGTTTATTGACAACATTTTTCGTTTCTAAATTTGGATTTTCTTGTAGTATTTGTATATTCCAATTGGAGCCTGGATGTAAGTGTATGAGAGCTTATTATTGACTTTATTCAACTTAGTAAAGCGTTTGGTTTCTTGGGCTCTTTCTATTGTGTATGCAAATGCCTGCTCAAAATTAATGAATTTTGTGATACATAAAAATAAATATTTCAAATTGATTTTATGAAGGAATAATATCACGAAAATTACAGAGTTGAAAGGTCTCTCCAACCTAGCTTATATATGTATATCTTGGTATCAATCAACCAAAACTCTAGGAATGTTTATTGGCTATGGTAGGAGCACTATAAACATTGTTTTCAACTTTCTTATTTTTTAAATATTATGTCAAAGCTATAGCTGGAGCCTGGATGTATGTGTTATGGAGTTGATTATAAAACTTTATTTATGGTAAGGAAAATGAATTTGGCTTGATGAAAAAATAACGATCAGCAAAAGAAAAGAGCATTGTTGCCGATTGTGACTAGTTATCTTGGTGACAATGACCTAATGAGATCTTGGTGCATAGTGTTTATTCTTGAATTGTAAGTCATATTTTTCTTTTTTCAGCCCTAGTGCTCTATTCAATATAAAGATATGGTTTTGTTAGTCAAAATAAGTTGTACTACCTACTAAGGTTTTGTCTATCAAGTTCTAATTAAAATATTGGAATTTGAAATAAGCTTCGTTTTATTTTTTCCTAAACATATAGCTCCTTAATTTCTTTTTATATTGCTTCCTTTGTATTGAGGTAGAAGCCCATTCCAAGACCCAATCCTCAAATACTACTAATGAAACCCACAACTAGAATATTCTTCTAATTGTATTCTCACATGATCACTCTTTTCTCTCTATTATATATGTCCACAACTAGAATCTTCTTCTGATTGTATTCTCACATGATCACTCTTTTCTCTCTATTATATATACCATTGTAATTCACTGTTCATATATGAAAAGAATTCCATTTGCTCTTATTTGTTTTGACTTATTACCTCTGTCACTTTGAACATTCAAAACAAAGTATAAAAAGAAGCACACTCTTTCCACACGTTCACATATTTGTTGAATCAGTTAAGATTCTTCAATAAGATGCAATGTGACAGAGACCATTAATCGTTGCTTACAGCGAATCAGTTACCTTCGTGCTGATGAGATCTAAGACGTTGTCGCATAATATTTATTTTCTTGATCTTGTCAGTTATGTATTTTTATCTACTCTAGTGCTAGGGGAGTACGTTAATTATTCAATATAAATATATGGTTTTGTTATTCAAAGTAATCTTTACTAGTATACCTACCAAGATTTTGTCCATCAAGTTCTAAGTAAAGTATTGGACTTTGTACATAAGCTTCGTTTTATTTTTTCCAAAAACATCGAGCTCCGTTTGGCCTTGTCTCCTTTATTTCTTTTGGATATTGCTTCCTTGAAACACTAAAAATAAATTAGTCAAAACAAGCACACTCTTTCTACACGCTTACATCTTAGTTGAATTTGAGAGTTCTTCATTAATATCCAATTTGACAAATATAAGCATGATACATTTTTTAAAAAATATTAATTTTTTTATCAAGAATAATGATCATAACTCAAATGTATATTTTGATGTACAATTATAAAGGAGACGCTATTAAATCTACCTCCTTTACTTTTGAACGTTTCCTTGGAATAAACAGCCGCGGAAGTTAAATTCGCAATTAGCCATTTCCTCCTAATAAAGATTTTGGTTAAGTTAGTATTTGGGTTCTTTAATTTTATTTAATGTTTCAAATTCATCCCTTAACTATGAAATGTTTTAAAATAATTTCTTAATTTTATTTAACATTTCAAATTAATCTTTTAATTTTAAAGTCTTTCAAAATAGTTTCTTAAAAAGTTTACCTACTATTAAAAAAAAAACCTTTAGTTTAATCACTTGAATGAAAAAAACACTTATTGTAAAATTTTAAAAGCTAAAAATTATTTAAAAAGTTCACTAAAATAAAATATTTAAAAAAATAATATTTATTTTAATAAAAAAGTCCATCGCTAATACTATTTTTTTAAATATTTCATATTAAAATAAATATTATTTTTAAAGTATTTTATTTTTGTAAAATTTTAAAGTATTTTCTAGTTTTTAAAATTTTACAATAAGTGTTTTTTTGTTCAAGTGATTAAACTAAGAAAATACTTTTACATGACATTTTCAATTATTTTATCTGTAAAAAAAATTTTTATATGTTCTCAAATTACTTGTTTTAAATATTTCAAGTTAAAATAAATATTTGAAATTAAAAAATTCTTTGAAATGTTTTAAATTAGTCCCTAACTTTTAAAATTTAAGGACCAATTTGAAACATTAAATAACAAAATGAAAATTTAAAAACTTAAGGGATTAATTTGAAATATTAAATAAAATTAAGGGACCATTTTAAAACACTTCATAGCTAAGGGACCAATTTGAAATGTTAAATAAAATTAGAGAATTATTTTAAAATGCTTCAAATTTAAATGACTATTTTAAAATATTAAATAAAATTTAGGAACTAAAACACTAATTTAACCAAAGATTTTTGTAATAATTTTTTTATGAAAACTTTTGTAATAATTAATTCCATTTCACTTTTAAATGTGAAACACAAACGTTTTAACAAAGTATAGTAAATTAGAAACTTGAGTTTCGTATTAATTATATACACATCAAATAGCGTGCATGGAATAAAAATGGTGGATATTTAAAACTAGGAATTAGCATTTATATGAAATAAACCTACTTTTTCTCTTCTCTTTGTCCGCCGTAATTTGTGGACTTCTATGGAAGTAAATGTAGCAAATCGCGTGGTAAAGATGCGCTCTTCCCATAGCTGACTTGAACAACTACACTTCCGTTTACACGTAGAACATCTAGAAGAATTAACATAATAATTTATTTAAAATGATAAGATTAACATAATTGTAATGATAATACTTTATAATTTTATTAAAAATAAATCATCATCATAGGATGGTTTTAATTTTTGTTTTCTTTGTGTATGGTATCTTATTAACTGTTGAGTTACTTTTACTTAAAAAATGAATGATGAGATGTAATTAAAATAATATTGTTCTATGATATTCTCATTTAAAAGGATTTACCCTCTTTTATATAATATAAATATATAATATGATAATTATAGAACTTTTTTTAATGAAAATATTGTGTACTATAATCTACAATTTTATTCCCTTAAAAAAATAATTCTGCGCTGCTGGATATATAGTAAAGATCAAAATGCTCGTACTCAGGAAGTAGCCGTGAAATTTATATCTATTTGGATATGGAAATGAAAAATATGATGCATGGGTGTGGAGAAGGGATTTCTTCAATGATTTTTAAGGGTTTAGGTCTGACCCTCATTTTATACTATATATATATATACACACACACATATATTAATATTTTAAAAAGTGGATTGATCATTAAACCAAGATAAAAAATAATTTGTAATTTAATGATTTGATCATAATTAAACTGGGATTGAATTATTTTTTAAAATATATATATAATTATAATATTTTATAATTAAATTAATATATATTATAAAATAATATTTAAAATAAATCTAAACAATTAAAAATATAAAAATTAATTGAAATATTTTTCATATAACAACAAATTTATATAAAGTATATTAGGTAGATTCTAATAAATATCATAAACCTTTATTTTAGAATACCAAAACTCTAATTTAGACCTAAAAATTAAAAACCAGTTTGTGATTAGTTTAGTGCTAAACTGACAGATTTTTATTGGTTTTTTTTTTTACCCTTCTAATTCTTAGGGTCAACTGGACCAAAAGTACATGTGGTTCATTAATTCGACCAACTAATTTAGTCTGATTTTTTAAACTATGATATATATACACATATGTTCTAATATTTATATATTAATTTTATATTTGAGACTTCAAAGATGAAATCATTTGAATTAAACAATTTAAAATTTTGATTGTGTATTTGAATAATATTATTAGTTACAAGGCCTTTTCTTATGCAATTTTATATTAGTAAATTTCTTGTAGATGAATTCCAACTACAAAAAAATGGTTAATTTTAAAAGTTTTTCAAGTAAATGAATCTAAATTCGGAAATTCAAATATTCAATGGAAAAAAAATTGCTGCAAGTGATTATATGCAATATATAACGTTTACATACAAAATGTAAATTAATTGTTAACGTTGAATGAACTGCAATTTGCAGGTATTGTACATTGACCAAAGGCATCTTGCCTCGCAAACCAGGGGGTTCTTGAACTGCATATCCGCCATATATCATGCTAGTATTGTCAAATGAGCCCAGTGGGGCTGATCATTATTTTAATAGGAGTAAATTATTTATTTTAAATGTTTAAATTACATATTTTTTTATTTTATAAAATTATATTTCTCTTTTGTAAAATCAAAAAAGTATTACACTAATTAACTTTTTCTACAATAAAATATAACTTATATTTATATTTATTTTAACTAAATTGTTATTATTCATTACATATATTATATAAAAGTATTAAATCTGTATTTAATTAATATATAAAAATAAAAAACCCAAATATTGAAACTTATGTTAATACCCAATTGAAAGCCCAAGCCGCCAATAGGCTATGGAAATCACACCCCACCGCATTAAGAATGGAGCCCTAATTCGACCATGACCAGGGATGGGCATGGAGCTCACTAATTGGCTCAAGACTCAACCTAATGTGGAGCCCGATGACGCTATCAGAAACCAAAAAATAATCCAACTCCTGTTAGCAATTTCCCACGCTACCTAGCCCAGTTATTTCCATTATGAATTGTTCTAACTCGCATTTCTCCCTCCTTTATCCTACGTCTACTCCTAAACACCCTAACCTACATGAAACCAGTAATATTTATTCCTATCATTAGCTTTGGGTGGATTTTATAGAAGGCCAGAGAGGAAGGAGCTCCCATTAACTTGGGAAGCTTGATCTTCTATGGGGTCAATCTCTCTAGCATTTGTTAGAGAAATGCTATTCTATTATTTTTCTTGCTTTCTTTTTGTTTAATTCTTTTTTTCTTAATTTTATTTTTTTGTTTATAAGTTATATTATATCTAGTTACATTAAAAGTTTTGAATTGTAGATTGCATTTTAAGTGTTTGAGGATTTATTTACAAAGAGAATCATTGATAGGTTGGTGGATGAGGACAAAATTTAGTGCTGGGTTAGGAATCTCAAAATTGGCTAAGTCTCCAAAGTGATTGGAGCCTAGGCAAAAGATGGACCAATGGTGCAATTATGATAGCAGATTGCCTTAGTCAAGCAAGGCCAAAATTTGAGAGTGAGAGAGGCTTAAGTACAGTTAGAAGAAGGATTTGGTAGAGCAGTGTTTTATGGGGTGGTTGGAGAGGAAAGATGAAAATCTTTGTGGATAGTAATTGAGGGATAAGAATTTCCTCATGGAAACATATAGATGAGGAAGAAGAGTTTAGGTTTCTTCATAAGGTGTGATAACCTGATTTTTTTTTTTTTTTAATTCAAAGAGCTAAAGTGTCTTAGTCAAAAATTTTGGAGAATATGTAGATATAGATTTTGAAAATACTAATATATATATGTATATAATTAATTCCTTTTCACTTTCTCCTTGCCATTTTGTATGTTCCATGAAGGGGGGCCTCAAGGGTCAAAGTTGCAAAATTATTTTGAATTGTTATTAGCCCTTGCACTTAATCTAAATTAGTCATAAGTCCCTCCAATTTTTTCTCTCTCTAAAGTACATTATCTTTCATTGAGCTAAGATAAAATTCCTATCTTTAAAATGAAGATTCCTCTATCAGTTTGCTCCTTAGTAGATTTAATTTCACAAGTTTCTCAAATTCTTCCTTTCTTCTGCAAGTTTAACATCTCTATCTAAAGCTTCCTCTAGCTTTCATCTTTTTCTTTGTTTTATGTCCAACTTGTGGTGCTAGCCATAAATCATTTGAGCAAGAGATAGAAGCTCCGATTTTAGTTGCTTTATCCCTCTTTCACTTGATTCATCTTTTGTAATTTTCTAGTGTGAAACTACAAATGGATCAATGTTCAACTTTATATCTATGTTTAGATGAATTTTTTTTGTTTGACCATTAGTGAGTGACAAAACTTCTCTATTGTTTATGACTAAAATTAGTTGTTTGTAGACAATCTTTGATGTTCCAAATTCAAGGGAAACTCTATCGGGCTTTCTACAAAAAACTAAGTATGACATGATATAATTAGAAGAAAAGATGTAAACTTTGAATTCATATTGAATAAAAGTATTTTATGGAATTGTGTTTTCGGATTGAAGTGGTCATTTATAATATTAGTATGTATTGAAATTATATAAGGATTCCTAGTATCGATAGTATGTTTGTTAGGTTTATGGATGCGGGTTTTCTTATATTCTATGTCAATCATGTCCTTATTTAAGAGTGTGATATAAGGTATTTTTTAAACTTTGCCAATGGGAGAAGGATCATTTTGTAAAGATTTTAGGGGTGAGGAGACATGAAGATTTGAAGGGGAAGGGATGATGAAAAAGGATGAGTATGGGAATCCATGAACTTAGAGTAAAAAGGAAGACAGTAGAAGAATATGAAGCACAATTGAGTCTTGTAAACAAACTTCTTTAGAACATTGGCATACATAAACTAATTTTAATAAAAGGCTACTCTTATGTCTTTATTCTCTAAACCCTCTTTAATCTTGGATTAGAGACATTGTTGTTTCTCAAAATATGATTACTCACATGCAAGTATATGAATCACAACAATAATATAGAAGTGAGTAAAAAGTATCATTTTCTCGAGAATTTGTTATCAAAGAGTCGTCAAATACTAAATTTTACATCTTAACTTAAATTAAGCAAATAATTAAAAGTATTTGTGTGGGAGGAGTCATTTAATTATATGCATTAATGAAAAACAAGACTATAAATTTGGATTTTTAAGTAATTAAAGGAATCTAGGATTATTAAATCTCATAAGTACTTCATAAAGACTCAATTTAACTTTCTTTACCTTGCTTTTAATGGTGATATATGCTAGTTGATAATTCCCAACTATTCATGTTATTGTACATATTTTTCTCTCAGTAAATATGACTTTAGCCTCCACTTATAGGGTAAATAATACATCCATAGAAAGAAATGAACATACTTAGGATGAATAGCTCTAAACTCAATACTTACTTGAAAAGCCATTAGCTTTACCTTTATTTTTGAGTATACTGATAGCTAATCATACTTAGTTTTCTTAGGATACATGTTTTGAAGAGTTTGGAGCAAATTCAGGAGAGAAAGGCTGCAAAGTGTTGGATTTGTACATCTCGCCGCGGTTGGGTTTCATTGCGCCAGGCGGAAAGTGCAAAAATCCGAAGGAAGCGAGTAGGGCAACGTGTGCCGTGGCGAAAATATTTGAGCCGCGGCGAGGCTTCAGGCAGAACCAAAAATCGCCTCGGCGAGATATAAATCAGGCCGCGGCGCTAATGGAATGGAATCAGCTCCTCGACGTGTGGGTATTGAGCTGCGGCGAGAGGTCACACAGAACTAAAACTCGCTGCGGCAGATCTGTGTGCGCCGAAGCGCGAGACATGCAGACCTCAGAAGTCAGACAGAATCAAATCTCGCCGCCGTGCTCAGGCTTACAGAACCAAATCTTGCCGCGACGTAAATCGAATTAACTGAACGCAGCATTTTGCTATCAGAAATTCTGAGGGTTTGAAGCTTCATATGCAAAGAAGGGTCGAGGCAGCCGTCATTCTGGGTTATTTTTATGTTATTCCAAGTGTGCAAAGGCTGAGGGAAGAGCTAGGAAGCCATCTTGAAGCAAAGTGAAGCTGAAGATTGAAGATTGAAGCTGAATCCTTGTGTTTCAGAGTTTCTTCTTCATTTCTTCTATCTTATTCATAGTTTCTGATATATTTGATTGTTACTTCAAGTTTGACTTTGGATTTTATGATCATGTATAGCTAAACCCTATCTAATCTAGGATTATTTGGAACTCTTGTATGGATTAGTAGTTGTTCTTCATTCTAATTTTGCAATCAATGGTTAATGCTTGTTCACTCAACTGTGTACTTCATGCTTTCTGATTGATTGGCCAACATTTAAATTGATATGATACCTTACTTGAACTTGGGAAAGGGAAGGGAGGATAGATCAAAAGTTGAGTGGTGTGAGTGCTTGAAATTTGCTGAGGTGAGTGGATAGCTTAGTTATTGAGATAGGAATATACTTAATAACCTCACATGGTCTAATTAGGTATTGTACTCATAGATTGATCTTAGTTGATTTTATAAGGGATTATAAAATTAACGGAGTACCCTATACAATATTTGGAAAAATATATATAGGAATAACAAAATCTTAGACCAACATGTGTTACCATTGGGAGCAGAAGGGAATGAGTGTTGAACTAATTACTATGAAGTACAAGAGGACCAATAATCCTAGATGCTAATATTCACTCGAAAATCCAAATCCTAACCTAGATTTTTATATAGCTTAGAATCTCAACAATTTCTTTTACACCAGCATTTAAGAATTGATTTGCTTGATTTAAATTAGGGTGTGAATTTCAGTACTTGGCATTGTTTTGACAACAAATCTTCGAGGGAACGATCTTTTCTTATCACTATATTACCTTCATGATACGTATACTTGCATGTACGCTTCAAGAAAAGCAACACTAGTCTATAGTTTAACTTCACCTATAAGCATTTTTTCAAATCGCTTATAAGCATATTCTTAGTTGATTCCATAATCCCTTATGAAGTTGAACTAAGCAAACATTTAATAGCACAATACCTAATTTGACTATGTGAGACTAATGTTCCTATATCATTAGCAAAATCTTCCACTTATCCTAGTAAGTTTCAAGTACTCACACAACATAGATCCTAATTCCACTATCCCTTTTCTAAGTTCAACTAGAATAAAAAAAATATTCTAATTAGTGGTTAATCAATCAAAAAGCATGAAGCATATATAGTTAATAAACATATGTATACCATCAATAACAAGGAAAGACGGTTAACAAACTCTAATCCATACAATGGTTCTTAATAATCTTAGATAAAGTTTGACCACTCATTACTAGATAATCTAACATTAATACTAGAGCAAATATTAGTAACATTATAGAAATGCAAAGAAAGGAGAAGGACTAAAGAAAACTAAAGGATAGTCTTGTCTTCTCTTTAACCCAAAGCTCTCCTTGCTCTTAGATGAAATTCAAAGCTTTCTTTTGACCCCCAAGAGTCCTAGAATGATAGCTAGCATCTAAGAGTAGGATTATATGCTTCAAAACTTAACAAAAACTGGAGCTAAAAATAGCAACATTCTGATTTTTGCAACACGCATGATGGTATCCAAACCTCTATTTAGGTTGGAAAATTTTTAATAGTGGCATTACAACATTGGCTTTTGGGCCCCAATGCCAAACCTTCTTGTTCTTCTTTTCAATTGTTTTTCATGTCTTAGCTCCAAGTTTTCAAGGATCTAACTCCAATATGACTTCAACTTACATTTTCTTGTATTTACAACCTATATAAGCAATCAACGCAAGGTTAATTCTTGTTTAAATCAAAGATAAGCCAAACTTTGTCATCTACAACATCAAAACATAGGTGTGGAGCTATATACAACAATATTATGCATCTTTTTCTTAAAACTAGTTATATTTTAGTCTTAAAACTACTCAAGTAACCACTAAAATCCTAACAAAAATGTGCAAAATAATATAAATAAATGACAGTTAACAAACATCATCGAGATATTGATATATAGTGCATCAAACCAAAATGACAAACAAGAACCATTGTGTGACAAATAATAATCATGCAGTGTCATACACAAAATTATATAATTTAAATAAATACAAAGACAAGTAAAATAACACATGCACGTGAAAACTAAGATGTAGAGAAAGTTACAGTTTCAAATGCCCTAAAGCTTTCTGAATCTTATTAATTTCAACTTCAACAAATTAATGCTCAACTTGCTCTTGGGTTATTTATGGTCACTTGAGATTTGAACGTATTTTTGAAAATATAAGTATTATGGCAATTAAGTAAATTATTTGACAAAATAATAGGGAAATGAATCTAGAGTATATATAACTCATGATGTGATGCTAGAATCCCTTACTAGATTGGAGATCCTAAAAGGAAGACCGCAATATTAAGAGAGTAAAAGAGCAAGGAAGTGTTACGACTCATCATATCCAAGAGAAAACCAAAAGAGTCGGTCAAAATGCCTCAGGGTAAAAGCAAACCTTAGGTAATATAAATATGATAATTAGCTTAAGATGGCTTGTAAGTTAGAGCTTGTTCCCTAATGTGCTTATGAATAGTTTAACTTATTACAAGCTATCCATAATACATAAACTCAATTCATTTAAATAATAACAGATACAAAATTAATTGTTTGATATTATTAAAATATAATATGTTAATTAGTCCAAAGTTGATTATTAATGCTAATCCATAATTAATTTAATGTTTCAATAATGTCAACTTAACTAATTAATAAACACTATGATACAAACCACCATATCAACTGAATCAAATTAATGCAAATATGCTTCCTTCTTCAACAATTCCATGAACATTGACTTTGATACATATATATTTTTACAACAAAATTTAAATCAGTAAGAGAATATTTTCTCTCCTTTTATTTAGCTTGCCTAAGCTTTGCTCTAAGTACACTTGCGGAAACAAATTATATGAAAAATGGAAATTAAGGCCTATATAGTCTCATAATTTATAAATTATTTTAATTGACCCTCCTGCAATTAGTTCGGATTTCCCCATTGTTTCCTGTCAAAGGACTAATGTTTCCCATATTGATCATGGACTGAGCAAAGCTAGTGAAGAACTCGCTTTGACCAGCGGCAAATCTGTTGACGATGGCGACGGTGTCAGACCCTGCGATGGAGAACAGTTCCTGATCGGATTGGAGAAGACCACGTCCACTTTGAAGGTTAGTGAAGTAGTTGTTGTCGAAGGTATCAGGAGTGGTTGGGTCAAGGTTGTTTAGGGCATTGTCGTTTCCCCCTTCAGGGCATGCCTGGCGGAGGGTTTCCAAGTAAGTAGTGTCTAGGGATGGATCTGAATTGTTGGTGTTCTGAAAATTAAATAAGCGATCTCGGAACAGCGAGCATCTTGCCCTCCCAAACGTGTGCGCACCTGATGAATTAGTTGAGATTACTTATGGTGCTATACATTATCAGTGTTAAAACACAAACTGACAACCTAATTTAAATATATAAATTTTACCTGATAAAGCGACTAAATCAGTGGTATCAAGTCCCACAGAAGCAAACTTGGAAGTGATATTATTGAGGCCATCTCTAGGGCCTGGGAGGTTCTGGGCCGCAGCACGATTGGCTGTCGTGCTATCTCTTCTTCCCAATTGAACTGTCCACGTTGGACCTCCACCCTGCGTTATAACATGCATGTTATCTTCACTAGCTTAATTATTCCCTAATAACAGCCTCTCAATTTCTTTTAATTATTTATTTCTTATTACAATTTAAAGCTTTGATTACCAAGGAAACTGATGCTTCAGCAGCGATGGCTAGAATGTCAGCACAAGAGACGACGCCAGGGCAGACATTCTCCAAAGCTGTTTTAATGTCATCAACCACAGGAAATCCAGCAGCAGAATTGTTGTTGGGATCTGCTTCCTTTTCGGATAGGATACCATTGGCATTGTCCAACAATATTGACCCATCACAGCCCTTAAAAAATGAACACACATCATATAAAATTAGCACTTAACATGCAGGCACGTAAATGAACAAATGTATTTAAAAAAAAAGGTTTAAATATATTTTTGATCTGTTTAATTTTATAAATCTGTCTTGTTGAAAAGTAAGCAATGTTAGCTTCTTATTTTTTAAAACAATCCAACTTTGTCCGTCTATCATACTTTCACTTAAAATTTAACAAGCTGCTGAATTGAACACCATATTTGAGTGAGTAAACAGTACAATATAAATAACTAACGTCTAAATCAAACTGTTAAGGATAAGCATAATTGGATCATCTTAAAAAATAGAAAGATTAAAGGTGAATTTAAGCCTAAAATATATGAAGGATGTAAATTACATCAACAAAGCAATCGTGGAAGTGAAGCCGGGTGAGTTTGGCCCCAATTCTCACGTCACTCCGAGCAGCCTGCTCAATGACACCACGTACAATGGATGAAGCATTAGGACAAGTGGTATCATAGAATGAAGAACTCAGTTGACCATTTGAAGCCCCGAAAATGGTAGCAAGCAAAGAAAGGCTTAACATTGAAACCCAGAATGACGACATTTTTCTTAACTCTTAATTTAAACAAATATCTCAAGCTTGCAAGGATGAGATTGAGAGATAAAGCTGAGGCACTCGTTTTATAAATGGAACGTCGTAGTTAATTAGTGGCGGGCGCGTGCGGCGGTTGGCGACTTGGCATCCAGGGTTGGCCAAGGAAACGACAGGAGAATTTTAATCCACCTTACTTTTCTTATTTTGTTGGCTTTTATCTAGGCTGCTGTCGTAATTTGGACTTTTCAAAACAAGTGTGTTTGAAACTTTCCACTTGCACACTAAACGACGCTAGTTTTAGAAGCCAATAATCAATAATTGTATTATCGTTATAAGTTGATTTGGAAGTGAAACATTCGCTTTATGGTCACCATTTGGTCGATGATGGGATGAAGCAAAAATTATATTGTTTACCATTTTTAGTGACGAAAAGAAAACAAAAAATTTTAAAATTAAAAAATTTGATGGGTCGGCGACTAATTTTATCTTATCAAAGAATATTATTTAATAAAACTCCCATTCACCCCGCCCCCAAAAAAAAGCCTGAAACAAGTAACCTGTGCAATTTTAATGAAGTATAAATTTATCTAAAGATATTTCCTCCTGTAAGACACATGTAATTTTTAAAAAATAAAATCATATCTGATAGAAAAAAAAAACAATATCATAAAAAAGGAAAAAATAAAAAAATTACAATGATGAAAATAAAACGAGAATAAATAATATTTACAAATTCATATATGACTACTTCTCTTGCAAAGATCAAAGTGTGTGTGTGTGTGTGTGCCATTACAAATGTGTGTGTGTATAATTTTAATATTTTTTAAAAAATAATTTTGTTTGGAAATTTTAATTTCATTGACGAAAGTGACAATGAAACAGAAATTTTAGTAAATCGATTTGAGTATGAGGAATGTATTTTAATTAAAATTTCAAGGATTATTTAAGAATCTCTTTTTTTTGTTTCATTTGAAATTATTTTAAATTTTCCAAAAGCTTTGAGTCAAGCAGCATTTTCCTAAAACAATAAGCGTTAAGGGGTCCTAAAATACTTTGATTTAAACCATATCTTATTCTTTTTCCTACTCTAAATCTCCAAGATCTGTATCTCTCTTGTAAATGTAAATATATATATATATATATATCTTAAATCATAATAATGGCAAATCTCACACAACCAAATATATTCGGATACTATTTTTAAGGGTTTGAGGAGACGTGTAAGTGTCGCACTATTTCATACAATAAAGTATTCTGAGGACCTCTTTTCCAACTTCAAGGTGACTTGAATTGAATCTAGGGTAAAATGGAAATAGCCTGATTTTTGTTTTTTTGGTCACAATGGAAACAGCCTGATTACTAAAGCGTGATTGATAAAATATTGATAATAGAAGACCACTGTAAGCCATTTGAGCAAATAATTATTTGTTTATATTGAAAAAACAGGAATTACGTACAAGGGAACGTGTGTTGCACACGATTCAACCATCTTATCCTAGAGTCGGCTCTGTATTATATGCAATTCGTTGTAGCGCGTGCTGGACTTTACGAACACAACTGTGTTTTGATAACATACAGAAAACGCCACTGTATAAGAAGAAAATTCAATAAGCAATAAATGCATTATCTTTCAAGGTTGGTTTGAAAGATGAAGATTCACTTATGGTCACAATTTGGTCGATGACGGAGTGAGGCAAAACTAATTATATTGCCTGCGTTTTTTTAAGAGTCAACGGTTCTTTATGAAAGTATTGTTTATTTAGACAGTTAAAAGTTTAAAAAAAGTAATGAAATCGACATTGGTTGAATCCAGATAAGCTTGTTTTACCACATCCCATGTAGTGATTGACTCTGAGATTTTTTTGGGATTAAAAAATATAATTGGATATCCAAAAATTGTAACTAGGAAGACAAAAATTTCAACTGCAAATGAAAATTACATTTAAAAATTTTAATTGTATAGTAAAACTTTTAAAGTGTCAATTTTATTCACAGATAAAATTTTTACTCTCTTAATTATTATTTTTGAAATAGATGTACCAAAAAAGGCAACGACGCATTGTATGCGTGCCCAAGGGTATGACCCATTCTCGTTCAACCAATTGAAAAATTGGTAAAGATTATAAAGAGCAAAGATAACTACACAACTAATAATAATTAGGCGATTATATTTGGTTTGCGGTAAAAATTGAATAGGTTGTGTAATTAATTTTTTTTTCATTAACAAATTCATTCAAAATGCTAACAAAGCTCCTCTACCAGGATGTCATCAAATATCTCAATGTTCAAGGATTTTAATTGAGCAATTATATCTCTCATTCGCATGATATATTACCGGACTCTTTTAGTGCTAGTGAGTCTCATTAATGCCGACCTACTCATCAAGATGCTGACCAATGCTGTGTCCAAATTTATAGCAATAACATTCATAAAATTGACTGGAGGCTTATACCTTGATCAATCGGCCTTAGAATCTCTAAGTCCAAGCCATTTGTTCCGTTCACTCATTTTATGGAAATTGCGTAGATGACTCGCTACTATCAATCTCCCGCCCACATTTAAGTCGGAGATCGACAGTTTCAGTAGTCCCAACTCCCAACACCATTCTACATGCTCCTCAAACCTTAGTGCAAAAGACCTTTTTACATTCTTTAGGTATCGACCCATGAATAGTCATAATGTGAAACTTAATAAGCATCATACTTAAATGATTTGACAATTTCCGTTGTTCATGCAATGCTAGCTCGAATACTAGTATTCATTGGTGTTCATCTTTACGAAGAGCATAGTTAACAGCCAAACGCCTCCCATGTTGAAGGATACTCTCCTTCCACCCTTGAAATTATCAAGTAGGCAATTTTGTCATTAGAAAATATCAAAGATTGATCAACTTCAAATAAACATGCCTACCTCAAAATTATGAGGAATATATTATCAAATATAATTATAAGCTTAAAAATGTAAGACATATCAAATAAGTACATAAATTTGCAGGTCATTGATTCTACTTGAGGGAAAAGATTTTTTTAACAGATAACAGTTCATATCTTTTATGATGAAACTAGAAAATATTAATATTTTCTTAAATGCTTATAGGCTAATTAAGGCAAAAAAAAATCAATTCTATTTCATCCTAATTAAACATGAAACTATAACAATTTCTCCATGGGGTAAATTAATTCTATTAACATATTTAACTAAAATTTGATGTCATTAAATCTCAATGTGATCAAAATAAAATATACGGCGCTAAAATTTTGGTAAAGCAAAACTGTTCACTCAAAGTTGTTGCATTGGCCAAGATTAGTAAATTTTCGTTGGTTTACAATATAATGCCTACCAAGTCATCTCTCATGAAATTATTAATCAAATTAATTAGTTTAGGAAGCAAAAATATAAAATTGTGATGATTTGGGTTCAAATATAAAATTACACTAATTAAACCGAATAATAAATTAATTAATGAAAATGAAACTCAATTAAAATAATGTGTAACTAATTCAAAATTCTTCTCCTGATATTTCTCTATCCTTATCGCCTAAAAATGCCTCTAGTTTAATTTTTAGACCTCTAATTATTTTTTATTAATATTCCTAAACAAATATTCAAGATTTTCATTAATTCATATTGCTAATCAAAATGTAACTGTGCTTCTATCAATAATACGAAGCCAAAATATTTTATACTTGACCAAAGATATGTATGCAAAATCTATTTTCTCTACTTCTCATTCTTATTTTCATCTTTTCATGACTTTCTAATTTGTTTTAGTAATCAATCTAGAGTTTGAACCTAATAGAAAACTTGAATCCATGATTATATAAAACTCTGATTTGGATTTTAATTATATCATACCTTTAATTTATATATGCATTATCATAATTAAAGTTGCTATGGTTACTCCTTAGAAAATCAAATGCACACTAATAACATGACATTAGTACTTAATATGATTAAGACAAATTGTAAAAAATAAGCGTGGCAGAATTTAAATTATCATGGTAATAATTTCTTAATTTGGTAAAATAAATTTAATTTCAATTGGAAATTTTTTCATGATTAAATAAATAGCTCAGCTTATTGTACAAATAAGACTAAAACAATTAAGTATTTGATCGCATAAATTATATTAAAAGTTTGTTACTAAATGTTTAAATTTCACGCTGAGAGAATACGTACATATGCAAAGCGCAAACACAACAGCATAGTATTATTGCGTTACTAACCTCACTATGTTTCACCTGGACTAGTCCCTAATATGCCCAAATTCTGAAGGATGCATGAGAGCAAATGTATTAACGTCGGAGACCAAGTGTTATCATACATACTTTTGTTTTGTCTAAAACATGAGCTAAGCCCAAATATTGATGCAAGTAGGTGGCCCAAAGATCAATGTGAAAGGATAAAGTTTCATAAGCCCATCTCACTAATATGGACAGTCGATGTTAACCATAACAAAAAAATCCATAGGCCCAAAAAAAGAGCTTTAAAAAAAATGACCCATCAAGCCATTCATGACGAAGGTCATTGGCACAGACTAGATATTTATGTTTGACCAAAAATGAAGACTAGATAACCATACGTTGTTATTGACAAGAAACGCAAAGGCAGACCAAATGCAAGAGCACGCTTAAGAGTCAAAAAGTCGATCAAAACACGACGAAGGTGCAGACTCTAGTAACGATACAAACCACAACATTTATAGGTTTACTTCTATTTTCAATGTTCTAAATAATTTCTGAAGTATCAATACGTCTATTAATAAACAAAAACTTTGGAAATAAATATTGAAAATAGAATTTTAATAGTATGGTAAGCAGAGATTTAGAGAACTCGAATACCCTATGTAAAACCTATAATAGGCATATATTTACTTTTGAACATAGAGCACAGCAAAAGCACAAAAATTCAGTATGGTATTAACTTTCAGTCATAGTTATGAATTTTCGCATGAATTTCTTACATAGCTTTTTAAACCCAATAACGATTCTTAGAGATGGAATAGGGTTGTCAGAATCGTAAGGTAAGGGACCCGTATGGGTAAACAATTTATTTATTAGTTTTCTCCCATCAAAGAAATCAATTGTCGATAAATTATGAAAACTGATCCTCCTAATGGACAATAATAGTGATTTATAAATACTATTTAAATGCATCCATAATAAATATTTAAGCATAGATATGTTAATTGTATAAAATGTGAAAAATCAATTACAAAATTTAAAAATTCTAACATGTCATTCAAAGTCCACATTAATGGTACGGACCAGTAACAATCCTCGCCTGAGCATGGTTTGAGAGAAGGTGATCATCATTCCCATATCCCTTTAATTTCTAAGGACTTGATCTCTATGTTGCTATAGAGTGAGAGTTATGATCTTACAGATGTAAAAGTTTGTAGGGAGGGTCCGAGTATTAACCATCTCTTTTTCGCTAATGTTGGCGAATATATATATATATATATATATATATATGTGTGTGTGTGTGTGTGTGTATACTTATGTATGTTTGTTCTGGGCAGAATCTAGCCCCAATAGTCTTCAAGTTTGTGAGATGACAAATATGACATTATGAATACTCTCATTGTTGAATTATTTCAAGATTTATTATAAATAATATTTTATTATTATACATAAATTTCAAGGTCTAAAAAATTCAAGCTCTTCGGATCACCACTTACTTTTGATAAATCCTTATCGTTAGTTTCCATAAAAGAAGAGGACTTGAATTTTCTTCCGTTGCATAAGGACGTATTCCATGTGTTCTCAGAACACAGTGGTGTCTTTTGGCCCAAAAAAAAAACAAAGACAGCGGCGTCTTATGGCCGAAAAGAAAAAAATCCCAACTATATCTGAAAGCACAGAACTACAACGACCTCTCAGACTAAAGATTTTTGGCTTTTTTGACACTCATAACCCGTCTAAAAAATTTTTCCTCTAAAAAATCTGCGGCCAAATTATATTTCCGAAATAGGTCATTTGTATTTCTTTTTAATTTTCATAAGAACACGAACTACTTGCATCCGTGTTCAAGAAACAATTTTTTTTTAACTGAACATGGAGTAATTAACTCTTGCCTTCAATAAAGAAATAATTTTTTAAAAAAAATGGAATGCGGAGTAAATGGTTCCGTATTCAGATGGCTCTAAAATTTTTTATTTATTTTATAAGATTTATTTTTATAATCAATATAAGAAGTAGTTATGTTTTGAAAAATATGTGTTTGACATTTAAAGATATTAAAAAGGATAGATAAAAAATTTTAGAGACAAATTTAAAATTTTTTAAAAAATAATATTATATTATTGCTTACTGAAAACGTCTGTGCAAGTATATGTATCGCTAAAGTAATATAGTGATAAAAAAATATCGTTTCCTCGATGGTTTGTTGTCAAAACTTGTTAAGTACCCAAATTCACACTCTATCTTAAATTAAACAAATCAATTTAAGTAATTGTATTAACAAAAAATGATTATAAATTATCTATTATGCAGAATTCAAAATTAGTATTTGGATCTCTGGGTGAATAGTAACATCTAAGATTATTAATTCTTCTTATATTTCATATCAATTTATTTCAATACTCAGTACCTTTGCTCTTAATGGTAATACGTGTTGGTTTAAGGTTCACTTGTTCTTATAGATATTTTTTCAAATCTCAAATAGGATTATCTAATTAATTTTATAATTTCTTATGAAATCAACCAAGATCAAATTGATGGCACAATACCTAATTGGACCATGCGAGGTTAATGAGTATATTCCTATCTCATTAACTAAACAATCCACTTTCCTAGGCAAGTTTCAAATACATACACCACTCACCTCTTGATCTAACTTCACTTTCCCTCTTCCAAGTTCAAGCTAAAGTATCAAATCAATGTAATTGTTGGCCAAGCAATGAGAGAGCATAAAGCATGGAGTTGAATAAACATATATTCGTTCATCATTAATTGCAAAATCAGAATGAGGAACAACCACTAATCCATACAAGAGTTATTAATA
Organism: Erythrophleum ivorense; assembly: GCA_026724425.1. NCBI lineage: Eukaryota > Viridiplantae > Streptophyta > Magnoliopsida > Fabales > Fabaceae > Erythrophleum > Erythrophleum ivorense. The sequence goes on from JAIUCV010000005.1 coordinate 46,663,204, forward strand.
ATCTTAGATTAAAGAGTTTAGCTATACATATTTATGAGAACTAACAACAAAGTTAAAGCAAAGGTCAGATACATATGAGAAAAATGTAAAGAAAAGAAGAATGAAAGAAGAAACTCAGAAATGAAACTTGTCTTTACTTCAATCTTCAATCCCTAGCATTTCTTTACTTCAAGATGCCTTTCTTAGCTTCTCCCCAGCCTCTACCCACTTAGAATAGAACCAAGAATACCTAGAATGATGACCTCCCTCGTTGCAATGGCTACATGAAGCAAGAAACCTTCAAAATTTCAGCAAAGAAAACGTTGTATTTTAATAAAACAAAACGCATTGCAACTTAGAAGGTCACGCCGCAACGAAGTGAAGTACTGGAGCACTTTGTGCCGCAACTTGCCTTTTTACGCCATGGCACATTTAACTACTGTATAGATTCAAAACGCTCTGAGCCGCAGTGCAGCATGTCATCACCACGATATGTTTAGCTTCTGTGTGATGTTTTGCGACAGCACATCTTAAGCAAGCCACTATCTTCCTTTTCTTCTAATTTAGCCATGGCTCAATGAATTACGTTGCAGCGCACTTCCAAAAATTGTAATTATCAATGCTTTGAAGCCTTTTTTACCTGAAGAATTTTATTACCCTGTTTTAGCATACTTCAAGCTCAATAATTCTTATGATTGCACCTTACAATAAAAACAAAGTATAATTAATTCTCAAATAACTCAAAATTGAATAAAACTTGTCATTTAAAGTGTAGAAGTTAAGTATGGAGCTATTGGGCATGTTTGATTATGTTTTTGTTTTAATATTTTTCAAAATAGATGTTTTTTAGAACAAATTTTGAGAACAAAAAAATAAAAAAAATGTTTGAATTATTATTATGAAAAATAGCTGTTTTCTGTTTTTTTTTATTCTGCAAAACAAAAGTTACAAAACATCTAAAAAATGTTTTAATTTTTTAGTTTCCGAAAACAAAATTCTATTTTTTTGTTTTACAAAACACTTCATTAAAAACACGTTATCAAACAAGTTTTTTTTTATTTTTTTTGTTTTTAAAAACAGAAAACTGTTCTGAAAACAAAAAATCAAACAGGCCCATTTATTCTACGTGTATTTATTTTACTTAGAAAAAGTAATATTTACTGTGTGATTAGAGGTTAAATCCATTTTTACCAAAAGAAAATATGCACAATAACATGAATAACAGGAAGTTATCATATATATATACATGAAAAAAATTTTAAGATAGGGGACTGGCACTAAATTGTTACATCTCTGTCCATCCCTAGGTGTTTTATTCTTGGATTAATGGGCATTAAGAATGCAAAATAGGGTGAGAAGGCATATGATTATGTTTTGAATGAATATATATCTGCGGGAGAGTTCTGAGTGTTGGCTTGATTCTATTAGCACTCGTGGATAGGAAACATTATGATCTCAAGATGGTTTTTATCTAAAGTTCTAGTCTTATTATGTTGTTAGATGTTAGGTGCTAAGGGTATGATGTTTTGAATCTAACCGAGCTCCTTGGGTGTTTGTCCTCTCCTAAGCTTCAAGGGTACGCTGACCCAGCCTTCACTCAAGGAGAAGTGCATCGTTGGTGGGAAGAGCTTCCCCCCACTTATAAGACCTTAGCCTAGGACCTTTTTATCCAATGTGGGACTTTACATTCCACCCCCCTTGGGGTCAACCCGTCCTCGGGTTGCACATGCAGCTAGGCCGGCTCTGATACCAACACACTTACAGAGCTTCCGACAGTATTGTTACTCGGTTGGTTTCCCGTTGCCGAGCTTTTTGTCCCTTCCAAGTTTCGAGGGCTTGGTTACCCATCCTTCGCTCAGAAAAAACGCGCTGTTGGTGGGGAGAGCTTCGCCCCCACTTATAAGGCCTTAGCCCAGGATCTTCCTATCTGATATGGGACTTTATATTCCACCCCCTTTGGGGCCAACCCGTCCTCGAGTTGCACATGCGGCTAGACCGGCTCTGATACCAACACACTTACAGAGCCTCCAACGGTATTGTTACTTGGTTGGTTTCCCGCTGCCGAGCTTTTTGTCCCTTCCGAGCTTTGAGGGCTTGGTTACCCATCCTTCGCTCAAGAAAAGTGCACCGTCTGATATCAGAGCTACGCAGCGGTATTGTCCCCCAGTCGCAGGTTTTATGAACCGTGCTCCCTGGGTGTTTGTCCTCTCCCGAACTTTGAAGGTACGCTAACCCAGCCTTCGCTCAAGGAGAAGTGCGCCATCTGGTATCAGAGCTACGCAGTTGTATTATCCCTCGGTCGCAGGTTTTATGAACCGCGCTCCTTCGGTGTTTGTCCTCTCTCGAGCTTCGAGGGTACGCTGACCCAGCCTTCGCTCAAGGAGAAGCGTGCCGTTGGTGGGGAGAGCTTCGGCCCCACTTATAAGGCCTTAGCCCAGGACCTTCCTATCCGATGTGGGACTTTACATTCCACCCCCTTGGGGCCAACCCGTTCTCGGGTTGCACATGCGGCTAGGTCGGCTCTGATACCAATAAATGTAACACCATCATTTCTAATTCATACCCATCATGCCTTACATGCTCATATGAGATATAGGAAGAATAAAGTGAGATCTTCTTCATTGGATTCTTATACTTTCTTAACATTGTGGCATGGTTAAAAATGCATTTCAGTGTCACATGGATCAAGTGAGCTCATTCTATGCATCCTCATATTTACTTGTACCATTACAACTCATTTCAATCCCAAAAACATGCTTTAAACCCACGGAAACCAAGAAGAGGTATGGAACATGCATGTTCATTTTTGGCCATACTTGGCCTCATTTCTAAGCAAAGTTTGAAAAATCACAACTAAATCTAAAAAAATAGAAAATAGGTAATCTTAATCATTCTGGAAATCTTAGGATGTCTAATTCATACTAAAAATATGTAAAAGTCTTAAAATCTCACACACAAAGCATTTGACATGTGAAATCATTTGGAGGTCGGAGTGGTCCTGATACTGTCACAGTTTATTGATATGAAGTTCAAAAATGTCTAACTAATTTCAAAAAAATCCAATGCATGCAAATGATGCCACTATGGAAAGATGTGGATGTTAACTAGAGAGAAAAAATGTCTCTAGATCAATTCATCAAGCCAAACTCTTAAAAATAGATGGAACAGTCCTCTGGTCAGGCAAGATGACTATTACTAGGCAGAAACTTCAAAAATTTATATCTTCCTCTCTAGACCTCTAAATGATGTGATTCAAGTTGTTACAAGTCACTGTGACTATCTAGTTTTTGTCTATAAAATTTTGTAGCCATTGGACCACGTTTGCCCCTCAAATGACACAATTTCACAACTGACCAAATGAACAGTGCTGATGCAAAATCCGAAATTCTTATACCAACTTTGAAAAATCATGGAAAATTCCACAGACCCCCAAATGACCTGATCTTTATCTTTCCAGAAAGCTCTAGACAAGATCTAGTCACATGCCAAATTTCAAGGCAAGAAGAGGTCGTTTGGCCAGACTTGGACATCATGGGGCAAAGTGACCATTTTTCATGTTACAAAAGGACTATTAGGGTTCAACTTTGCTTCTCCTACCTCTAAGGCTCTATGAACACATGGGAAAGCATCAATAAAGGCTATCAAACATGGCTTAACTATCTAACAACCCAGATTTGCAAAACCCACTCTCCCACACCAACACATACACCATGTACATAATGCTAAGATCTTACTATTCATATCGAAACTTGCTACATCATGTACTATAGTTCTAATTCTTATACATATACAATGAATACATCTATTTACAAGTATTCATACATGCTATATCATTAGATTACATCTCTTGACTTAACTACAAAATGGTGACAACATCACTCTTTTACAATTTCTTCACCGAATTCCCTAGCTTCAAGCTTGGTGGCTCCCACCTCTTGTCTCACTTGGTCCACCTAACATGTTAGGATGGTGGAGAGGGGGAGTGAGATTCAAAGAATCTCAATAGCTCATCTCTCATTCAATCATACATAAAGCATACAAATAAGTCTTACAAATGTATGCATAGGCATATTAGCATGTGAAATCATAAGAAAAGCATTTTTAACATTTGAGTGGGCCATACATAACATACAAAGGCTTGCCAAGCAAATGGATTAGCCTCACCCATTCACTTGTGGATTTTGGACTTGCCTCACCCATTCTTTAAGAGGTTCTTAGACTCAACCTTACTCTTAGGAGTCAACCTCACTTTTAGGAGACTCTTTACTTTATCTCAACCAACTTTAAAGTTCTTGGCTCATCTTCACCATGGCTAGAGGGTTGTTGGCTTTTTTATACTCAAGTAAACCAAAGCAATCACATAAAATATCATTGAAATACATAAGACATCATCATGCTAGCATACTTTTCATGGTTTAAAACATACATACATATATGCAAGACAATGTAAGCACACATCTATACATGAGAGAAGGTGGAGAGAGCTACCTTATTGGCTAATCATAAGCTTTCCCTTTCAATTTGTCTCCTCCCTTGTTGATTTCACAATCACCACTAGATGGGAATGCTTCTCTTGAGCCTAGACATACAAGAGCATGGAATTACTTTCTCATAACTCAACACTTATTCACAAAGTTAGGGATTTCTCTATAGCAAACCCTACCAAGCATATGAAAAACTAAGAATTCTTTCTCTCTCTAGAAGTTCACCAACTATCCTTCCTCTCTCAAGCTCTCAAAAAAGGAAAGCAAAGAGGAGGAAGTGAAGATACATGAGTTTCTTGCTCCCTCTAGGTTAGAACAAAACTTTCTTACTCATCAATCCATGGAAAAGGGAGCTTAGAAAGAGAAGAATAAAATCAAGAAGAAGGAGTATGAAGAGCTTTAAAGGTTCTCACCTTTCTTCTTTAGCTTCCCTTTTTTCTCTCTTGGTTTCTCCTAGTTTCCCTTTCTCTCTCAAGCTTTTTTCCTGTGCTTGGACAAAGCTTAAGTCGGTTTAGAGAGAAAGGATGGGTTGGGGCACTTTAAGAAGTTAAATTCTCCTTTTTTACGCTTTTCCGAACTTACCTTCGCTACGGCGAGCTCGTATCAGTCCCAGACCCCTATTTTTACTACAGTGTGCGTTACGGCGAGCAACGCCCTGATTTTTGTATGGGGTGCCCGCACTCGCTATAGCTAGACGCATTTTCGCTATAGCGAGAAGGCATTCTCACTATAGCTAGACCATTTCTCGCTATAGCGAGCAGGTACATTCGCTATAGCTAGGCTATAACTAGTAGACTTAGAAAATTTTCAGCCCTTCAAAAATTTTCAGCTTTTTTTTTCTGGTTATTATAGTTGGGATCCTCTATTACTTTTCAATCAAAATTTTACCATCATTTTAATTATACTTGGAACCTCTTTAAGCCATTAATGACCTTGTTATCTTGTGAAATAGGTTATAATATGTACAAAGTAGTAGATGGAATATATAGTAAAGTATTTACTTACTTTTTCAAGTTTTCTCAATCAAATTAAATATATAATAAAGACACATAACAATATAGAAAACAAAAGCATCATATAACTATAATAACCTAGTATTTAGTAATATATAAGCAAACATGACCAAAATAATTAATGTATAGAATTGGTTATATCTTACATAATTACACCCATGTATTGGTTTGATTCAAACTTTGAACATATCCTAATTATTAAAAACACAAGAATATATGTTAATACACATCCAAGATGATTTAAAATTATTTTTACAACAACTACACACAAGGATGGGTAAATCATTACTTTAAATCAAGTAGTGATGGTTTATTATCTTTAGTGATGGCTAAGCACCTAGTGAGGGAATTCCTTTTTAAATACTAAATAATTAATGATCTCTTTTAGTTACAAAAAAGGATAAGTCTTGGATTGTTAAATCTCATAATACCCATGAATATTTAGATGGGTTAAATAGATTCCTAAACTTTGAATTTGCTAATAGCAGTATTAGGATAAAATAGTATGTCCAGGTCCTAAAGATCAATTTAAGAAATGGCATATTAGAGAATTTATGCATGACCACTTGATTCTTAAACCATTCTTACAAAGGTATACTTTTTGAGTGAAGCATAGGAGAAAACTTAGATATGAACCTCTTGTAGAACCTTAATCAAGGCCACAAGTGAAAGAAGAACAGATTTGTGGGGATAATCCTATGTAGGACATGGTCCATGGTACATTCAAGATTCATGATAATGAAAGTGTACAAGAGGTTGAAGGTCTAGTTCCACCATTAAACCAAAGGATGAATGACGATGCAAAAAAAATTTATGAGTTAATTAAAGGTAGGCAAAAGAATCTGTTCTAAGGTTGTGAGAAGTACTAAGATTGTCTTTCTTAGTGAAGTTGTATCATATCAAGTGTTTATATCAAATAAGTGACAAGGCTATGTCAATGATAATAGAGTTGTTGGCTAATGCCTTTGAATATGCAAATATTCTACCCTTTTTCTATGAGGCCAAGAAAACCATCAATAAATTGGAACTCAACTACATAAAAATTTATACATGCTTAAATGATTGCATGCTCTATTAGAGTGATGATGAAAATAAAGACATGGATAACAAGTACAACACATCCAAATCAAAACCAAAGATTACTAAAGATGACAAGTCATGCATTCAAGCTTCATAAGCTCAAAAGTATATTATGAAGAAGATGAGCTAGATAAAGAGAGGAGTATGGTCATACATCTAAAACCATATGACTTGTATAACATAGATGAAGATGATGAAGATATTTATGATAACAAGCCTAACTAATCTCAATGATTGGAAATGTCATTTCCATAATTGGAAGTATATTTACACTTGTCTAGGTCAAGCCTTTTTAATTTTTCCTTTCTTTCTATTTCATTAGATGTATATATATATATATATATATATGCTTGTATACTATTTTGTATATATGCTTATATGTTATTTCTTACTCTTAATCTTATATATGCTTATACATTAATTTTCCTTAATCTTATAAATGCTTTTATGATATTTTGTCTTAGTTAACAGGAATTCTGAAGATAAAGAGTTTCTTCATTAGTCAACACTAGCAGAGTTAGTATGCTTAGGACTAGTAGTCCTCTGCCAAGTTTGTCAATCAATGATGGTAGACATTTGAGTTACTTGGCTCTTCTTGATCAACTTGGTTCCTCCATGTCACCCATTCCCAATGTTCCCAATGTCCTAGGCATCTAGTTGGATTTTGATATGGATGACCTATTCGCAAATAATGACTAAGAGAAGCCCAAGCAACCTGCACAGTTGGCATAGTGACCATGAAAACAAAATTGGTTAGCTGAAGTTATTGGTAAGTAAATTAATAAGCACTTGGTACTAATTTGTTTATTTTTTATTTGTGTACTATCTTTAATTTGACAGATGAGAAAAATGCAATAAGACCCAATCAAATCATAGTGGATAATGTTTAGGCCCTTCCTATTAAGTAAAGGGTCATAGTATTATGAAACGATTCCTTCCAACTTATCAGAGATAAAGGTGGATTGCTGGGTTATTTTTTGGTATAATTGGGACTAACTTCAAAATCCTTCCACTTAGTTACATAGATTAGAGGAATATTCTACCATAGTACAAATATAAAACCACTATACAAGTAATAGCACATTGATTATTCATTTCTCTAAATACATTAAGTTCATATATTTACTAATCATTGTATCTTATCTTGCATACTAAGCTTGCTATTGATAATGCGCATAAGAGATATAATTTATAGTCATTGGGATCTAGGTAGAGACATTCATATTATAAATTGTATAAAAATGATGGAACTTGCACCAATGAGCAAATAATTCAAAATGTTCCAAATGGCATAGATAGGTATCATTGGGGATCATTTACAAACTATCATTTTAGCAAGAAGACTTACACAATTTTCTTGGATGATCTTATTAATGTTTTTGTCAATAACTAGGAAATTGTAGAGAAAAACAAACAAAATAGAAAGAAGTTAACTATTCCACATTCTAATGGATCTAAAAGCTTTGTATTTTAAATGTAATTTGAAATGCAACTTGAAATATGTGACATGTGTCTTCAAATTTAGAAGATGCTAAGTGTGAGGGCCTAATCATATGAGGACATGTGTGGATTGCAGTCCACAAACATTGTGATAGATCTTATGTCAACAACAAAATTAAAGGTATTTGTGTAAGTATTTGAATTATGGTGTGCTAACTTCTGATTTTATTGAAAGGTTATTATTTAATTGATTTATTACTTTCTATTTGAATTTGTAAGAATAGGTTACTATATTTCAAGCTAAGGACTCTTTTTCTTAAGAAAATTTGAGTAATGATTTATTGGCTAGAGTTTTGGGAAGCAAAGAGCACTGTGGTCAAGTTCGAGGCATAAGATTGGGTGTTTATCTGTCCTAAGTGTTCAAATGTCAAACTCATAGGATTTCATCATCTAAGCCTTCTTACATAGAATTGCAAAATGAGATCACTCAACTTAAAACATAAATGGCTATAAGAGACAAGCAATAGTGACAAATAGAAGCAACTATAGCTTTCATACTCAGAAATTTTTAGGGTACATTGCTACTAAAGCTTAAAACCATATAAGCTTGAGGGGTAATTTTCTAAATTTCTATTCTAGTTGAATGATGCAAATGAATGTTTTTTATTTTTTATTTTTTTAATTTCTTAATAATAATATTTTGTTTTGAATTTTAAAGACCAAGTGATTGGAATAGCAAATAGTCATATGTTAATGATAACCATTCCTCATAAAAATGGACATCTTCTTTGAATAGACTTTACAATTACATTTGTATTAGCTTATTTGTAAATTAATGGAACATGAATCTATTTACATTTTTAATAGCATATAGTTGTTGTTACTAAAAGGTGGTTGTTGTCATTGGATATGTTGGTTGAAAATTCTTTTGTTACTAGGAATTAGTTGCTGGATATGTTAGTTAAAAATTATTGTTACGGGTTTGTAGGAAAAAAAAGATTGGACAAAATAATATATTTACAATAAAAAAAAATATAGCAATGGTTAAAACTGCCATTTTAAAATACATAAATATAATTATGATTATAATAACTATGGCTAGACCATGGTTTAGTCACGGTTATCAAAATTGTGGCTAAGCCACAGTTTCACAATAATCATGGCTAACATGTGGTGTAGCCACAATTATAAAAACCATGACTAAGCCATGGTTTCACAATAATCGTGGCTAACCTATGTTGTTGCCATAATTATAAAAATCATGGCTAAGTTATGCCCTAGCCACAATATCACTAATAGTTAGTTAAAACTATGATTAAAGCCTTTATGACAAATGTTTTAGTAATGAATTTTTGTAACCATGGCTAAACAACATAGCCATAGTTAAAAACATGGCTAAAGCTACTAAAAAATCGTGGCTAAACCTTAGTTTCTTTTTTTTTTTTTGTAATAAGTTAACTAGAACATATGTCTCGACAATAGAAAGCTTTAAGTCCATAAGGAACCTCATTTAAGCTCTTGTGTGATGGGGTGGTAAGGATGTGCAAATTGGATAAACATTAACTAGAAGTGTCATCCCCACCATCATTATTTCAAGGAACCTGAATACACATACTTGAAGGTGTGGCTCAAAATACAGCAAGGCAATGTTAAAGATCTCTTCCAATAAGTATGCCTTACAAATGGAGCCCTTACTTTAGCCTTGTTTTTCACCTTCCTCTTTAGTTAAAATGCACTGCTGTTGTATGCCTAAAAGCCAATCATAAGATGATTTTTTTCTCTTCATACATTTTATTACATTTTGTCTATAAAGGCATTTTAGTTATTATATTTCACATTATATTTGTTAATTGTCTGTAAAATAATTTATTATTTTTAAAATGTCCCTAGTTGAGTATTATTGTAAATTGAGATAACAATAATATAATGAGACTAGTATGTATATTGGCTAATGATCATGATTATCAATATGAGATATCAAGTCATTATATAGGTGCATGTTAGAAAACAAATGTACTAAACAACCCATTATGAGAATGTTACATGGATCATTTAAGAAGTGTCATAAGCAATTCTCATAATAACCATGATGTACATGGTCCTTCGACTTGAAATCGCTACAGTTTCATACTTGAAATATCATATACTTTGATGTTTTCTAATGTCATCTTTAAAAGGGATGGCCTAAAAGGTAGTAATTAGGCATATCATAAATTATGTCAAAAGATGTAAGTGATCTAAGAGGAATTTTGTCTCTTTTATGTAGGAGGAGTAATATCTGAGGGTCCTTTGATTGAGTGGGGCTAATAAATGCATGGACGTGCTCATGTGAATCAATATATGATATTAATTCATTTGTTTTAATTTAGTCTACTTAGAGATCAAGAAACATATAGATTGAATTATAAAAAGGATGATACATTTCATGCATAAAGTTCAATCTAGATTTCCAAATAAAAAGGACTAAACTGCATAGAATATTGGTCACAAATTAGATATGTTGAACCATTGACATTCTTATTACTTAGGTGGTAATAATGTATTACTAGATATTGCTCACTGTTTGTGATACTAAAATAAGATTCTTCCTTGAATCACTGCAAATGTAATAGAAATTTATAGAGTCACACACAAAGAGTAAGTCAAAATTGGAGTTAATATAACATATAATTAAGATTTCTAATAAGACTAAAAATCCTAAGGAAATGACCTTATATATGTGTGTGATTTGATATTAGAATTATATTATAATATTAAAGTAATATTACATTCGGTTATTAGTGATATTACTTTTTTTAGACTAATTATTAATTTAAGTCGTATATTAGACTGCCTTAGTAACTTAAGCCTAATAGTCTTTTCACTCTTTATTGGTTTGGTTAGGGCCTATTAGATGATTGTGACTAAACCTTAATGTTATTTTAACAACAACATCTTGGGTAATGCATGATATGTCAATCAAAAATCTAAAAGCCATTAGCAGAGATAGAGTCTTCTAGCAAAGATAGAAAGATAAATGCATGCTCCATCTTATTCCTTTAGGAATTAAAGTTTTAATTTTACTCTTGTGCATACCATAAAGAAGCAGGTCTAACAATCTACATTGATGATTCCTATATACTTCACATTTTCAAATTGTAGATTGAAGGAAGATTACTTATTAGGCTCTTATGCTTGATCAAAGAGTAGAAGTTTATGAGATTACGTGTTTACTTATAGTTGTTTTCAATAAACATTCTTCATGAAAAGGGTAAGAATTCTATCAACCAATTTATGACTTTCCTCAAGGACTCCTGGTGGGTTTCAAAAAATATTTTTATCTTTTGCTATGCTTGGTCATCAAAACTCAACACGTACATTTCTCAAATGAATACATTCACTTGTATTGTACAAAACTTCCAACCTTATCCCCATATGGCATATACACAATCAAATGTTCCATGACATTAAAGAATATGAGTGGAAAAAATATTTCCAACTTGGAAGTTGTTTCAACAATGGAACCTTCTACCTTTTCCATGCAAAATAATTAAATCTCAGACACACACAATTCCTTAAAAGAGATCCTAAGTTCAGCTAATGCTCATAATACAGATTTTAGCAACATGTCACAAAATACAATAGAATTAACCTTTATATAAACACATGACAATCATGACTTTTTATTTCATATATGTTTCCTATCATCCATGTTTATGTAGCACCCAATGTTCGATGCATATCCATTGGGAAATTTCAATTGTTTGATCCATTTACACATTGTCTTCATCTTTATGGCAATGAAAACATATAGGGCCTATTAGATGATTGTGACTAAACCTTAATGTTATTTTAACAACAACATCTTGGGTAATGCATGATATGTCAATCAAAAATCTAAAAGCCATTAGCAGAGATAGAGTCTTCTAGCAAAGATAGAAAGATAAATGCATGCTCCATCTTATTCCTTTAGGAATTAAAGTTTTAATTTTACTCTTGTGCATACCATAAAGAAGCAGGTCTAACAATCTACATTGATGATTCCTATATACTTCACATTTTCAAATTGTAGATTGAAGGAAGATTACTTATTAGGCTCTTATGCTTGATCAAAGAGTAGAAGTTTATGAGATTACGTGTTTACTTATAGTTGTTTTCAATAAACATTCTTCATGAAAAGGGTAAGAATTCTATCAACCAATTTATGACTTTCCTCAAGGACTCCTGGTGGGTTTCAAAAAATATTTTTATCTTTTGCTATGCTTGGTCATCAAAACTCAACACGTACATTTCTCAAATGAATACATTCACTTGTATTGTACAAAACTTCCAACCTTATCCCCATATGGCATATACACAATCAAATGTTCCATGACATTAAAGAATATGAGTGGAAAAAATATTTCCAACTTGGAAGTTGTTTCAACAATGGAACCTTCTACCTTTTCCATGCAAAATAATTAAATCTCAGACACACACAATTCCTTAAAAGAGATCCTAAGTTCAGCTAATGCTCATAATACAGATTTTAGCAACATGTCACAAAATACAATAGAATTAACCTTTATATAAACACATGACAATCATGACTTTTTATTTCATATATGTTTCCTATCATCCATGTTTATGTAGCACCCAATGTTCGATGCATATCCATTGGGAAATTTCAATTGTTTGATCCATTTACACATTGTCTTCATCTTTATGGCAATGAAAACATATTTGGCCTTTGACTTTTTACACTTTTCACCCTCATTGATCAAGTTTAAGGCCAATCGTTTACAAGTCATTTTTGTATCCTCTCATGCATTTGCATTTTCTTTTATCTTGCCCTACATGTTCATAACAGTGTTGAAGATATTGTCAAACACATTTTTCTTTATGTGCATGACAGCAAGGTTATTGCATATCAAGTTTGTGCGTTAATAGGGCAAATCTCATAATATGCTTATTTTCACTAGTTGTGATCCCTTCCAAAGCCAAATTGCCTATATAGACTTCATTACATCCCCAACATAGTCTCTTTTAGTTGCCACACACTATTAAAGATGTCCATCTCGCTTAATCAATTAAGTGGAAAAGACTTCCTTGATGTGGGTTTCTTAAATGAATTTCTATCATGGAGAAATGGATGTTCAAAAGGTAGATACTGGCAATGCAATGAAACAACATTTTTGGCCATGCTTCAACATAAATGATATCATAAGGACAAGCAAGCCTTTTATGTATACACAAACAACATCTTATAAGTGAAGAAGTTGTTGATGTTCCACAACAATGTTGCCCTCATGTCAAAATTCTACTTCTTTGCCATATTATGTGTTGACCCCATCCTCCTATAATATTTTTAAGCCATTGATTAAAGGTCTTAGGTATACATCCAAACTCTTACTAGGTAACTTTGGTTCTAAAATTACTAAGGTAAGAAAGATGTGTTTCCTCCTCATACACATCTTAAATGACAAGTTGTAGAATATTAACAAAATTAGCCAACATAAATATAATGTTCCTAAGGCCCTAAACAAATTAAACCCATCTATGCAAAGATCAAGTTGAATATTTCAAGTCTTATTAACAAATATTGAATGGGTAGCATCAAAATATTTCTAAGTTGTTACACCTAAAAGATTAGTGATACTCGATTCAATCTCACAAACTCCCTCTGAATGCTAACACATAGTATTATGCAGTTTTCTTGCATATAAATAAAAGCTAGAGTCTCAAAATAATAAGGAAATACCATAACACCAAGAATAGGACATCCTTATGATTCTTTCCAATCCTGCCCTTTGTTTTGAATCGAGGATGCAAACACACCAAACAAATAGCCATGTCACTATTTTCTTTATAACATGTAGTGATTAGGACATGGATATATCTTCATATAACCTAACCCTAGCTCATTCACCATTTGTTTAAATTTATAAAAGTTTTTGACAACCTCTTTAAATCTAAAAGCATACTTTTGATTATGACTATCATACGATCATAACAACTCTCACTCATGTTAAACTTTAACTTCAAATTCAAGAGTTAAGTAACATCTATAAATTTACTATGCTTTACACAACCAGCCTATAGAAGTCTATCAGCATTCCTTAATAAGTCAAAGAACTTCCATGACAACTGATTCAGTTCTACTTTCAACTCCCTATCATTCTAGTTTATATCATCATCCAATGCATCCATAACTATTTCAACATAAAGGTTCTTGCTCTTTACTTGGACATTAACAACATTTGCAATTGAACCGCTATCTCCTTAACATTTTTCTTGTCATGATGTCCAATTGATATACTTTTTCATAAACCCATAAGTATGTAAGTGTTTTCCTACTTAGTACAATTCCCACTGAATAAAGTTCTTTCACTTTATGCATAGACACATAAAGTGGCCTAAATAATTCATGTTCACATGCCAACTTAATGAAAGCATAAACCTTATCTTCAAACTTGATAGTTACTTGACTGGAATCACTTCTCTATATCATCAAACTTCGATTAGGTTCATAGTTGCTAAAAATCATTTTAAATCAAATACTTTGAAACACATTAGTGCAGGAAATCATTAGCATTGTTACAACAAGGTATGATGCTTTCCCATCTGACAAAACACTTTTCCAAACTTAATGGCGCCTATGAAAATCTCATGCCTTGTATTAGTCAAAAATTTGGAAAACATTTTCCTTTGGTCTCTTAAGTGTATGACAAAATTGAGGCTACACTAGCCTGATCAAGTATGCACTCAAAGAAAAAAGAAATGTAGCATCCAAAAATTTCACCAAGTACATATGACATTTCTATAAGAACTATTGTTTAAGTTTAGGAAAAAGGAACTATTTAATACACATGCCTTGAATGATACTTATGCTTACTTGTATCAAATCTTGAATAGGAAACTAAGGATGTTTTATGACTTAATTAAACCCTAAGATTTCTGTAGCAATTTCAATAGAGTTTTCTTCAAAAAATAAATTATAACATATAATAGTTTAAACAAATACATATACATAATACAACCATATATTTATAATCCCACCTATAGAAACTAAAAAACTAATATTTACTGATCTCAAAGAAGTCCATCATTTAATTAGAATTTTATTCCTCCATATCTGGACAAACCAAAATGAGCAAAAAGGGTACTCATATGTGAAGCTTTATGGAATGAAACAAATTTGAGCATAACTAGCAATAATCATGGTAACAAAGGTACTAAATTGAAACTTAAAAACCTTTATTTAATACCAAAAGAAAAAATATTAGCAACATCAAAGAAAAAAATATTCCTTCAATAACAAAGGCAAATTCACCCTTGTTGATGCAAATGCTTCAAGCCCTATCATCAACAACAGAATATTGCCCCTACACAACAATGCTTACATTAGAAAGGTGAATAAGTAAAGGCAAATAGGCAAGGAAGAAAGATTAGGGGGGAAAAGGGGGAGAGAGAGAGAGAGAAAGAGAGAGAGAGAGAGATGAGAAGGAAAAGGGCATACCTAAGAGAAAATATATCACACCCCAAAAATTAAAAAGTGTAATTAGCATGGTGTATAAGGCAAATCTTGCCTTGTAAGCCTCATCTTTCAAATAAGTTTTATCCTAATTTCCCAAAATGTAGCTGTTTGGATAAGAAACACTTAAGGAGTCATTTACCTAAATAATTTCCATACTTCCATTTAAACCCATAAGTGATTCTTGATTCCATTTATTTGTAAAAATTTCGATAGAATCTCCATTCAAATTTGGACCTCTCAAAGTTCTTACAACCAAAAATATGCTTTGCTCTTAATCTTATCTTCTAAATAAGTATAATAAGGCAAGGGATCCTGCCTATGAGTAATGTGAAGCTACATCTATGATGTAAACAATGCAATGAATCAAAATACATCAAACTGAACTTTACCCACATGATCGAAGCAAGGGACACCAAACTAAAGGATGGTCCACATTAAGGCACCAAGGAAAACTCAAGAATGACTCTACTATTTGAAATCTTAAATACTAAATAAGTAAATAACATCGCACCATTTATCAAATCAATGAATAAGAAAAAAACATGATAAATGAATTAATCATTTGTTAAAATAATGTAGCAAGTACTTTGGATTATCTCAAGGTTAGGAATCAATACCTCTTTATAAGCTAATCAATTATAAGCTTCCAAACATAAAAGTATTTTCAATAAACTTTTACTATTATGAAAATCATAAATTGATAAGAAGCAATATTAATCATAAATAAGCATGCAACTTGAAAATTGAAATTAATGATCTTTCAAAATCCTTTTCTTTAAAACAATTTTGTTAAAAGGGCCTTTTCAAAACAAAATAGTTGTCATAGGCATAGAACCTACATGAGTAAGTAACCAATTCATTGTAAACATAAGGCTCATGTAAAGCCTTTTGTGAGTCTCAGCTCATGTAAGTCCATCGAGAAAGCTTAACTCACATAAAATAACATCCATTCATTCCATATGTGATTGCTGTCACACAAGGTTAGCATTTGTTATACCCCTTACTAGCTAAGTATCAGCTAAGGAACATTAAGGACTAACAAAAATATTGTTAACAACTAGTGTTTTTTTTTTCCTGTCTCTCCATACAAATGTTACTATCATGTATGGAATCACCCTAATTTAAATTGTATTTAAACATTCTTTATTTGTAACCAACAAAAGGATTTATAAAACTTTCCAAGGATTACTCCCATTAATTCCATATATGTATAAATAACTTCATTTTAATATAATTAAAATACTTCTCAATTGAACATTGATGCAAACTTGAAATTTTAGAACTTAGTGAAAAAAAAAATTATCTTTATTAAATGCAAGGTAGGAAAATGAAAAAAACGTAAAATATATAGTGGGACCTTATTTACTCATAAAATGGATGTTATGTTGATACCTTCTACCTCGAATAAAACCTAGGTATAAGGTTAATCTTGAAGTCTCCTAATTATCTAAGGTGCAAAATATTGTTGTTATTACTTGCTTCTTTATAAGAGCTCATGATCATTCTATTTATGTAATGCTTAAACAACATATTCATAAACAAGTAACTTCCCTTGGAAATTGGTAATATTTTCCTCTATGATTTTTAATTGAAATGTTCACTTTCATCTATTCTTGCTTTATCCTTAATTGTTACCTCTTTCAACTCTATAGACAACCATTAAAAAATTGTTGGAATTACTTCTAAAGTTTCTTTATATTAAAAATTTCCACAAATGGTCTAATTTATGAGAATATAAGATGAACTCACTAGTTATTAGCCATATCCTATATTAAACCTACATCACCTCATTCTTGCAAGCCTAATTTAAATTTCCATATCATTAAGCACTTCATTAACTATTGCTACCAAGTTCACTTCATTGAAATCATCCATCATTTTGCTTGAAATTAACTAGAATTTCTATTAAATTCAATACAGTAACCTACTAAGAGAGTGGACAACTCCTTGCTCTAATTTATAACACTTAGACTAATGGTGTTTATTGTTATTTAGTTTCTAACATAAAGTGAGTATACATATTATATTTAGCAAACATGTCACCTCCAATATCACACAAATTTATTTATTAGATGACTTCTAACTAATTGACTTTCCTAATTCATTTATGTTTAAAGGTCATAGGTTCATATTTTAGAATTTCATAGTCCAACTTAGTAAATCCGTCCTACTTCCACCATTACGCTTTAAATAAGGAAAATTTTCCCATTTCTTGATAGTAACACTATAAATGGAGATTTAGAACTTACCTTATGAAATTGAACATGGAAAATGAGGGCTTATAGGTAGCTTACCCAAACATCCACTAGCACTTTACAAGAACAACAATGATAGGAAGAGAAAAGTAAGGATTTAAACACTTAATTAGCATCTATAGTTATCAATTTACCCTATACACCCTCTAAAACCTAAAGCTCTAGTTTTACTTAACTTTCCTGTCATCAACACAAACCCTAAATCTAAGATTCTTAAGATAAACCTTTATAATTCAAATTAGGCTTAGATGGTATCTTATAGAGCTTAATGAGTGAAGAGGAAAATGTGAATTTCACGCTTTAAAGATTAAACAATGGAAGGCCCAATTTGGAAGCTTGCTTACAGCATCAACAATGGAGAAGAAGAGCTATAATATTTTGATTCACCAATGGAGGACAACGTAATGAAAAGGAGAAGAGATATAAGGGAAAAGAACACACAAGGTGAAAAGGAAAGAGGAGGGGATTAGTGGAGCAAGAAAATGGCCTCACCATTTTGGTTCTCTCTTTTTCACGACTACCATGACAAGGAGATGGAAACTATAAGCTCGTCATCTATGAGCTAGCCATCAGAACCAAACAATAGCAGTGACATTACATAGCGAGGAATGGCTAATAAGAGAACAATTGGAAGAAAGAGGATAGGGACAATGCACAATAAATGGGTTATAACATTTTTCAAATGAATAAGCAAAAAAGATAGAAAAAGAAAGGAAAGAAAAAAGAAAAAGAAGACAAAAAGAGAAGAAAAAAAAAGTAGATACAGGATATTTTTTCATTATGATCATAATAAGATGCAAGGAAAATTGTTTATGCCTACAAAAATATTAAATAGGAACCCTATAATTTTAAATTCTTAAGGTCGATGAATTTTAAAATTTTGAGAAACAAAAGTATCCTAAGAGATATGAGACAAATACCAAATTGGTTCTTTGAGAAAATTTCTAAGTTTCACAATTATTTTAAAATTTACTAGTCTTTGTTTTTTACCTTGAGGAACTTATTTATATTAATAAGCATTATTTTTAATTCCTCACTTAAATTTTTTTAACTATTATGGATCTTATTATGAGTTAAAATTTCAAGGTGTCACAAAAATATTCCCTAAATATTATTATTATTATTATTATTATTATTATTATTATTATTATTATTATTATTATTGTCATTTATCTAAAGTTATTAGAAAGAGAGAGAGAGAGCAAGCATGTGCAAAGTGAAACAAGGAAGGACATATAATATGATAAATTGACAAGGAAAAATTCCCTTACTAATTTTAAAAAATTATTACCATGTTAGCAAGGGAAATATCCCTATCTAATCCCTTGTTAAGCACCCATTAGCATGGGATTTAGCTATCCTCGCTAATCTTTAGCAATTTAACAAGGCATTACTTACTAAATTATTGGTGAGGGAATGTGTTTAACAATGGAAATTGGCTTTGCTAATCTCTCGCCAATCCATCACAATATTTAACACCCAAGTTTGCACTTTTTTTTTAAAGAATCAAGCAAGTTGCAAGGAATTGCCTTATTATAACAACTAGAACTTCTAAAAATTTTCTAAGTCTGTTGGCTATAAAAAGACCCCTGCTGACTATAGCAAATGTACCTGTTCGTTATAGTGAGAAGCCAACTAGTTATAGCAAACATACCAGTTCGCTATAGTAAAAATGTATTTAGTTATAGCGAGTTCGGGCATCCCATACAAAAACCAGTGAGTTTTTTGCAATAGTGTGCACCGTAGCGAGAACAAGGGCTTTGGACTGATACATGCTCACCGTACCGAGGGTTATTTTCCGCTATAGTGAGGGTGGGTCCAAAAAAAGCGTGAAAACAGAGAATTTTACTTCTTAAAGAGTCTAGATCTTCTCTCTTTCTTCTAACCGACTTAAGCTTCGTCCAAAACAGAGGATAGGGCTAGAGAGAGAGAGAGAGAGACCAAGAGAAATCAAGAAGAAAGGAGAAAATTAAGGAAGAAAGGTAAGAATCCTCAAAGATTTTTATGCTTCTTCTTCTTGAAACTTTATTCTTCTCTTTCTAAACTCCTTTTCCATGGGTTGTTGAGTAATATGGCTCTGTTCTAACCTAGAACAAGTAGGAAACCCTTGAATTAGAATGTGAAAAGCTAGAAAATGCAAAGAAATTAGAAGATGAGAGCTAGTGAAATCAAGAGAGAGAAACTAGGGATTCTTAAACACTTTGTAAAGTTTGTTGTAATGTAAGAATCCCCTAGCCTTTGTGAGTATTTGTTTGAGTTCCAAGAAAGTAATTGCATGCTATTTGTTGTGTTTAGACCAAGGAATCCAAACTCCATCTAGTTGTGGTTGTGAGACCAAAAAAGGAAAAGAGAAATTAAAAGAGAAGTCTTGTGTTGGTTTACAAGGTAGCTCTTCACTCTTTCTTGATGCATTCTTGGATATGTGATGGTCATTGTATGCTTGTGTGTGCACATGTATTATGAGATATATCATTTGATATTGTCTTGATGCATTGGTACCAATATGTTTATGTTTTGGGTTGTGAAAATTGCTCTTAAATGGTGAGGTGGTGCCAAAAATCCCTTGTGATGGGTAAAGTGGAGCCAAAAGTTTCTAAGAATAGGTGAGACAAGGCCAAAAGTCTCATGGATGAGTGAAGCCAAATCAAAATTTCCTAGATCAAGGGTGAGGCCAATCCAAAAGTCTCAAAAAAAAGGTAAGGATAGACTAAAAGTCCCTAGAGCTTATTCTTGACATTGATATGATATTCATAACAAGTAAATCATATGTTGTATGATTTTGAATGGTTGGATGCCTATTTGTATGCTTTGACATGTTTATATGCCTTGTTTGCTTCCTTGAATGAGTGTATGAGCTATTGAGATTCCATGAATCTCACCCCCTTCCCTCTCCCATCTTAATATGTTAGGTGGAGCTCAAAGAGACTAAAATGCAAGTCAAGGAGCCTAGTTAAGCATGTTTAGTTAATTACATAGTTTTGTATAGCCTTTGATGTAAAGGGATATCAATATTCATATGTACATATTATTTTTTAGATGTAAATATTTGAACATGTGTAAAATCATGTATATGTTATGTATGAACCATTCGTGGAACCAAAGCAATGAAAATGTAAGTTTTAAGTATTTGGTAGCCCATTCTTAAGTGTGTATTTTTGTGGGTAGCATAGTGACTTTGAGATGCATGATGGTTTAGACCACTTGGACAATTCATATATGTTGTGTTTATACTTTAAAACTTGCCTAAGAGGTGCTAAAACATATAGGAGGTCATTTTGACCCACTTTGAACCATATGTAGTGTTAAATTTGCCAAATTTGTGAACTATGTTAAGATATAACTAAATGAGCTCTTCTTGATCTAAAATTTGGGATGTATCTAGATTTTGTTGATAGCTTCTTGTGAAGTTAAAATGGGTATTATTTGGAGGTTTGTGGAATATTTGGCGAATCTGAAGTTGGAGAATTTTCTAGTTTTGGTTAGTGTACTATACAATTGCTTTGAAATTTGATCTACGTTATTCATGGGGCAAATGATATCCAATTGCCATAAAATTTTATAGGCATAAATTAGACATTTACAGTGACCTATACCAACTAGAAGTCCCTCAATTGAAGGTCTGTAAAGGGAGAAATAATTTTTTGAAGTTCTATGTTAGCATCAGGGATGCTAGTTGACTTTGATTATTGTTCTATTAGTTTTCGAGATCTAGAGACTACTAAACTAGTCTGGACTCATTTTTTCCTCTAGTTAACATCTGTAACTTTCCAAATTGGTATAATTTTCCCAGATTGGATTTTTTTAGAATTAGTTTTGAATTTTTGAATTTTATGACAATAAACTGTATCAGTACCAGGGATAGCCGGACCTTTGTACCTTTTTTGATGTCAAACATGGCCTAGATGCTATTTTCATGACTTAAAATTATTTTTAGTGTAAACATCTTGAGCTTTCCAGAAAGCTATGGTTTGTTTGATTCCTATTTTTTTAGAATTAGTTATAATTTTTTAAAATTGGAGCCAAAAATTGGACTTTTGGGCCCATGAGAAAATTTGCATTTTTTTGACTTATGGCTTTATATCTATGGTTCATGGGTTGTTTTATACTATGTATAAGTTGTATAGATAAGTTTGAGTAAAGAATGTGATTAATGGATTCATGAGACCCACAGGGCGAAATATGAGCGTTTAAACCCCCAGCAGAGTGTAATAAAATGCCACAACTTTACTCTTTTTTTTTAGAATTTCATAGAATCAAGCCTAAGTGTAAATTAATTGAGGTTAACACACTATAGTGTTACACTTATTCTTGTTATTCTCTCATGAATTAACAAAGGATTAACGATAGAATTATCCCTCATTAATTAGCAAATAATACTTCCCCCACTAATCCCTTACCAATGTATCACAAAAATTTGCTTGTTTTCTTCCTCCAATATCATGAAATTTAGTGAGAAATCTTCTTATGCTGTAAGCTACCCCATTTCGCTCCATACCCCTACAAATTTTTTTCCCATACTCAAATTCCATAAGAATCAAGCCAGGACATGGCAAAACACTTGTTGACAATAAAATCAGTAAAAGAATCGAAGATACTAGTAAGACATAACACTAAAATGAATAAATAGAATGACAAAATAGATGGTTTTACTTTAAGTAATTGACTATACAATATTATATTAGAATTTAAATAAAATTAAATAATTGACTAAATAATAAATACTTAAACCTTATGATAAAAAAATTTCATATATATATATATATATTTCAAATCGCACGATTTTTAATTTTTAAAAGATATATAAATTAAACCCATTTAGGTCTAATATTTATTGCCGATTTGAAAGCAACTATTGGGTGCCAACTTTTTGAATGTACTAGACTCTGGACAAAACTTGGGTTGCAAGATATTAAAGAAAGGGTGTTATTCTCTTCTTTTTTTTAATAAAGTAAAATTAGGATGGCTTTATTAAATTTCCTAATTTTAAAAAATCTATAATTTTTAAGCCATTTGCATAGTAACACTATGGGAAAATTGTGACATCAATTAGATTTTTTCTTTGGTTTATTTTGACTAGCAACTAACTATATATAATTTAAAAAAATATTCTTATGATATGATATTAATAATATTATTTGTACTTTATAAATTTTTTTAAGGGTAACTTATTTCACAGCTGTCAAACCCAAAAATGTGACCGGGTGGTGTCAGAAAGAAAGATTAGACTGGGATTTTTTAAAACAAACATAGAAATCTAAACTTAAAGTAGTAGAGTCACCACCAAAATTTTAAATTTTAAAAAGCAAAATTTTGAAAAAATTTTTTTGTAGGAAAAATGGTTTATGAACCAAATAATAGATTCGAGAGTCAATTGTAAGTATGAAAAGTATTAGGCATTCCACTACATCCATTGTTAAGAACGGTTACTCTAAGTTAATTATGAACAATTAAAATGGCCTTAATTTTATCTTGATTCTCCTAACATCCACACGCAAATATAAAAAGAAAAGAACTTAAAGAAATAAAAGTAAAATAAGAAAGAAAGAAATTAAGGAAATATAATTAAAAGTAAAATAAGATAGAAAGAAATTAAAATAGGAAAGAAAGAAATTATGAAAATATTTATTTACAAAAATAGACTTGATTTAAGATAAAAAATAGGACTTACGTACCTTTCGAAAGGAATCAAAGTCCATGTAGTTCAAACGAAAATTGTTTGGTCTATGTTTGTTTTGTTTTGTTCATCGTTCTTCTTTGTTCTTTTCTTTTTAATTTCTAAAATTTTTGTTATTTTTTTCTTGTTTTTATTTTTGTTATGAGAAGAGAAAGAAAATAAGAATTACTTTTATCTTTAACAAATAAAACAGATTTAGAATTAGTTGATGTGTTTTAATTTGTTAAAGACAGAGTTAATTTTACTTCTTCACTCTTCTACCATTTTTAGTTTTTTTTTTCTTCTTCTCTTTTTTCATTTTTTCTTTGGGTTTTTGATTGATTTTTTTTTAATGATTAATGATAATTTTTGAAAATATTTTTTTTATTTTGATTTTTAATTTTTTTGTTTTGATTTTTGTTTTAATTTTGTCAATTTTTTTATTTTCTTTATTTCTTATTTTTCTTAATTTTTTATTTTTTATTTCATTTTTTTAACTATTTACTTATTTTTGTTTAAGTAAAAAAGACTTTTCTCCTTTTTTTATTATAATTTTTAAAATGACATTTGTACTTAAGTACAAGGATTTTTTTTGGTCTTTTGTTTTCTTTAAATGTTATGTATATATATACATTTTTTGTGTTTGTTTCTATTTTTTTCTCTGTTTTTTTAACTGATGAGTGAAAAAGTAAAAATCATTTTGAGTTTTTGCAAATAAAATAACTTTGAAAGTTATTTATATATTTTAATATGCAAAAACTAAATTAATCCTACTTCTTTACTCTTTTTCTTTTTTTTATGATTTTTTTTGTTAATCTTTGATCTTTTAGTCTTTTAAATTTTTTAGTTATTGATTTGATTATTTTTGGATTTTTTATTTTTTTTTTTCTATTTTCTTTTCTCTAGAATGATATTTTTATTTTTGTTTTATGTTTTTTTCTCCCTCTCTTTTTCATAAAGCATATTTTAATCTCTAATTTTTGTCCAAAAAGAAAATTTGAGAAAAATTCATAAATTTAAGAAGGAAATTAATCTTTTTGATTTGCTTTTTCCTTTTTTTTTTTGTTTTTTTCTTGAAAAGAGAAAGTTTATTTGATTTTCTAAAAATTATATATTTTTAATTAATATTTGAACTCTCTCTTTTTTTTTTGGAAAAGAAGCATACTTTACTTTTCTAAATAAAACTATTCATTTTGTTTTGAAACTCTTTTTTTCTTTGAAAATTTACTCTTTTTTTTAATGTGTTAATTATTGAAACCCAAAATTTATGCAAAAATATTTGATGACTCAACCAAGTGACTGAGAAGGCTTATGACACACAGCCCCGAATGACCCCTAAACATCTGAGGAGATACAATATCTCACATGGCACAAATAAAAATAACTAAAAAAGAAAGAAAGGAAAGTAAAATAAAGCCAAAAGATAGGAGTAAAACTGTTGAATTATGACATTTTAAGCAGGTGTTACATTTCACAATAGGGCCAATAGCATATCTAGGAGATTGTCTCCTCTCCCTCTAAGCCTTCAATTTGAAATTTCCCTGAACATTCATTCCAATAATTTACATAGCTTATGTTCTAATTACCCAGACGGGAAACACGAAATTGAATGAATTTCAAGCCAAAGGAAAATATTCATAGCAAACTATATTCATCCAAGTCCAAACGTTCCTAACAATGTTATGATTTCTATTAGTTCAAGATACAAATCAAACAACCTTGAGAAACAGGGACATTCATGCAAGCTTTAGTTCTAAAACATGCATCCATTCATCACGAAATCATAGCAAAGGAAAATTAAAGCAAATGCATTATGACTTTATCAAACTCTGCAGATTCAACAACCATGATCAAACACCGAAACTCAACTTGTAACAC
The DNA here is from genome assembly GCA_026724425.1 of Erythrophleum ivorense. Taxonomy (NCBI): domain Eukaryota; kingdom Viridiplantae; phylum Streptophyta; class Magnoliopsida; order Fabales; family Fabaceae; genus Erythrophleum; species Erythrophleum ivorense. The sequence continues at coordinate 46,688,481 of JAIUCV010000005.1, forward strand.
CATATTACTTTAGCCTTACTTTCCCATATATTATATTCCATACATGCTTCATACATGGGTTTTAAGAAAAAAATGGATTGAAATCATGGCTCATAATAGTGTGTGTAGCACTTTAACTATTCAATTTTTTCTCCGTGGACCTCGTGGACTCCCCAACATCAACTCCTACTCATATTCCATCTAAACAAGTCATAAACATCATGAAATATCTCATGCAATTCAGATTTAGAGCCCCACACATAAGAAAAAGCATGCTTGTTTTTCAGCCTAGAATTCAAGTTTCTGTCACCAACTTTGAAAATTCATAATTAAATTTAAAAAAATTGAAATCCAACAAATCATAGCTTTCTAGAAAGCTCTAAATGTTAAATTTATGCTTAAAATATTTCCAAGCCATGAAAACATCCCACATTTGACAGTAGAAAAGTAACATAGATCCAGCTGTCTTAGAGTTTTGATACAGTTTACTGATATAAACTTCAAAAAATCATAACTAATTCTAAAAAAATTTAAATCAAGTAAACCATACTAATCTAAAAAGCTACAGGTGTCTACTTTAGGGAAAAATAGCTCGAGATCCATAAAATGACATTAAACTAATGAAAATCAATGGAACAATGCTTGGGGTCCTGCTATGTTATTGATAGTAAGTTCTAACTTTAAAAATTCATTTCTCTCTCTTTCTCTAGACCTCCAAATGAGGTGCTTCCAATTGCTATAACTCATTATGAATGTCTAGTTTCTCCATATAAAATTTCATAATCATTGTACCTTGTTTGGCCCTCAAATGACATTAAAATGTGAACTACTCAAGTGAATAGTGCCTAGACCAAAACTAATTTTTGATATGAACTTTGAAAAATCATAAGAAATTCTATAGATCTCCAAATAATGCAATTCTTGGATAAGAAAAAACTCTATATGAGATCTATATGTGTGCAAGATTTTAGCCTCAAAATAGCTTATTTGGTCAGTTGGGGTTTAACTCACAAAATAGGTCATTTTTTGTCTTTAAATGGTTCATATAAGAGCCAAATGGTCCTTCCCTAGAACTAAGACCACTTGGGCATGTGGGAAAGCTTAAAAATGAGTAAATAAACTTGTCTAAGGAGTCCAAATATCCATATGTCATAAAACCACTACCCCACTTGTTCACATGCATAAGTTCTTAAAGGCACAACTATGCATTTCAATATCAAAATTCTTTAATCTCATTCATATACTTTTACTTCTCACATATACATCATATATCCACATATTTACATATGTTCAAATGTTTATACAACATATACATCATAAGATTACATTATTTGACAACTAAATGATTACAAAATGGCTAAACATATAATTCTTTTGTCAATCTTTTCCTTTCAAGCTTGGTGGCCTCCATCTCTTTGCTTACTTGATCTACCTAGATATGTTAAGTAATAGGGAGGAAATGAGATTCAAAGAATCTCAAAAGCCCTATACACTTTCAATCATACATAATGGATGCAATTTCATGCAAAAGAATGCCATGCATGGTCTATGAGCTACATATGCATATCAAGAACATGATTCCTATTTCATAAAGTCTCAAATATATCAAAGCAGACTCTCAAGACCTCAGTTAGCCTCACCCACCTCTCTTAGGACTTTTTAACTTGCCTCACTTATTTACTTTAGGACTTTTGACTAAGCCTCACTCCTCTTGAGACTTTTGGCTTATTTCACCCATACTAAAGGACTTTTGGCTCATCCTCACCCTTATCAAGGGACTTTTGGCATTACCAAGTCTATTTAAATCTCATGCACACATAAAAGCAATTTAAGACATATAAGTGGCACCACACATGTCCTTACTAGCTAAGCATACTTTTCATAGTTCAACCACACACACAAGTATCCAAAGTAAGAAAACATCCACATATATATATGAGAGAAAGGTTGGAGGGCTACCTTGAGTACAATTACACACACTTTTTCTTGATCTTTCTTCCCTCCCTTGGCTACACACTTGACAATGGGTGGAGTAGGATTTCCTTAGGCCTAACCACAACAAATAGAATTCAATTATCTTCTTGAACCAAGTCCCAAGCCTAGCCATACATTACTTCATTAGGCCTTTATGGATTTTAGAGGTGCTTAAGAGCCCATGGAGTGTGCTATTGTTCCTTAAAAAGAAAAACACTTGGGAGGCTTCCTAAGGGTCTTATAAACTCAATTGAACTCTCATATAAGCTTAGAGGCTCTTGGGAAAAATCATATTTTAAGATATGTTTACAAGTCTCCATCTTTGCTATCTTAGGTTTTACACAATTTCCTTCAAGTTCCTTTACCTTTTCTAGTCCCCCATCATCTATAATCTAGATTTCTTACTTGCTTTTGATTAAAAAATACAACCCCCTTTAGCCTTCTTCTTGGCCGAACATACCTACTAAGAGAAGGAAGGGAGAAAGAGTAACAAATCAAGAAGGTTACCTTGGCTTCCTAATTTTTCCTTGGATGCTCTTTCAAGTGGTTAACTCCTCTTCTTAGAACTCCACTCTTCCTCCTCTAAACTAGACCTAAAACAGGACCAAACACAACATTAAAACCATAGAAAGGGAGGTGGGAAGGAGGAGAATCAACTTACTAAAGGAAAAACCATGAAATTCTTTACCTTTACTTAGTTTCTTCCTCCCTCTCTTCCTCCTCCTTAATGCACCACTTCCAAAGCTTGGAGGGCATATTTTCAGCCAATAAAAGTCAATTAGACTAAAGGAGAAGAAGCTGGACATTTTCTAAATGCTCAAAAGCCACTTTTTCAACTTTTCACTTTTTTGCATGTTAGTCCTTATTCCTTGGTTTTGTCCAATTAGGCTCATTTCAACTCTTTTTTTAAAACTATCTTTTTTATCATAAAATTCAGGTCCTTTAACATATACATTGGCTTTGGAACCACTCAATTTGGATTAAAAATTCTCCCGAACCTTTTAGTCAAAGTTCAGGTCAACTCTTTGCTGAAATCGCTCACCAGAGGGGTTTTAACTATTCTAAGAATTTTTATGAACTTTAAGGCCTCTACAAACCCTAAAAAACTTAAATCTTTTTTTTAAAAAGCTCTTTTGTGAGTTTTCCAAAAAGGTCGCTATAACGGAAATGTCTCTCATTACGGCGAGAGCTCATAGTTCCAAACTCGACAGTTCTCGCTATAGCACATGCTATTACGAGGAATCCTTTAGATTTTATATGGGCTATGAACTCGCTATATTGAACTAATATTCTCACTATGGCGAACAGGCATCCTCACTATAGCTAGGGAATTTAGAAAAATTCTGAAACCTTGAGTTCTTATTTTTACGAAAACTCGAATGTTACATAACTCAACCTTCTATTAGGCATTTCATCGAGCACCTTGTAACACCATATAATTCTAGCCTCTCTAGATCATATATGGACATACATGTACTTAATTTCATTAGAAAACAAGAAAAATCCATTTAAAATAATGGCATTTCTTGCGTTACGTAAAGTTCAAAACTTTCATCTCTATCCCGTGGCCCATATGAGCTCACCCATATCAATATCCAATTAAAATACATTTATACAACTCAAAAACATCATAAAATAGCACAAGAGCCTCAAGCCTATAGCATTCATACACAAAATTTACATGTTTAGTCTTGGGTTCTGCTGCCAGATTTCTAGTGTCAAATTTAAAAAATCATAACTAAATTTAGAAAAATTAAAATCAAGCATACTATACTATTATGGAAAGATACAAATTTTAATTTTAGTAAAAATAAGTCCAAACTAGAAAAGAGGTGTTTAGCCATTGAAAATCGATGGAACAATACCAAAGGTACTGCTACATTACTAGTACTGACTCCAAACTTTAAAAATTCATATCTCTCTGTTCAGACATCCAAATGAGATGATCCCAGTGGCCATAGAAAGCTTATTATGTCTAGTTTATTCTTGTAAAATTTTATATACATTGGACACCATTTGATTTTCAAATGACACACAAGAAGAAACTGACCATATGAACAGTAACCATATCAGTTCACCAACTTTTTGGCTACTTTGAAAATTCATACTTATTTCTCTAAAGTTCCAAATAATATGATCCTTAGCTTTCTAAAAATTTTTAGATAAAATCTATATGCATACCAAATTTTATGAAAAAATTTATTCATTTGGTCAGTTTGTGACATAGGGTTACAAAATAGTACTTTTATGCCTCTTTAAAGGGTCAAAAGGGTTCAATTTAGCTTCTATCTTTTCTAGGGCTACTTGAGCACATGGGAAAGCATAAAAATAGCCTACTAAACTTTTGTAAAGGGTCCAAAAACCTAGATCTCACAAACTCACTCTCCTACTTGATGATATACATAAAGCGCATACATGTGCACTCTTGCCATACAATGTCAAGAACATACCATATCATGTATTTGCTTCCAATTCCCATATATACATCACATATCCACATAATTACACATGTTTAAGAGCTTATACATTATATAAATCATGGAAATATATCATTTGACAATGCTATGTTTACAAAATGAACAAATATAAACTCCATTGTCATTCTCCTTATTTTCAAGTGTGGTGGCTCTCATTTCTTTGTTCACTTAATCCACCTAGGCATGTTAGGCAATGGGGAGAAAAGAATGAGATTCTAGGAATTCTAATAATTCTTCTCCCTTTCAAGCACACATAATGGATGTAAATTCAAGTTTAAAAATGTATGCATGGCTATCTTGAAATTCATAAATATACATGGAACATTTCTTACATTCAAGAAGATATATATATCATACATAGGCTTGCCAAGACAATGGTTTAGCCTCACCCATTCTTGTTGGGACTTTTGGACTTGCATCACCCACTTTCAAGGGACTTTAACTAATTTTCACTCTTTATAGAAATGTTTGGCTTTGTCTCATCCATTCTTAGAGACTTTTAGCTCATTCTCACCCTAACTAAAGGACTTTTAGCTTCACCAAGCTCATACAAGATAAAACATGTTCATAAAATATCATTCAAGCACATAAATTAAACATCATAGTATCATAGAATATACATATTTTCTAAAAATATTTTTCATGGTTTAAACATATACATACACATTCAAAGACAAGAAAATACCCAAGTATGCATGAGAGAAAGAAGAGAGAGCTATTTTGTATACAAGAGCACACTTTTTTCTTTGTAATTTCTTTCTTTCCCTCTGTCAAACACTTACAAGGAGGTGGAGCTTGATTTCTTTGGCCTAAACACATGAAATGGGATCTAATTGCACTCTTGGAACATTTACTAAAGCCATACACGCTTTAGAATAACCTTGGCACTCATAATGTTCAATTATAGTTCCATAAGGCACTTAATGAAGCAACATTAAGAATTCATAGTCTTGGATCCATTCTCTCTTCCATTCTATGGTTCTTGACTCTATTTAAACTCTTTGGAGCCATCACACAATTTTTTTAAGAAACCTAGTTATGTGTTGCTACAATATGGAACATATACCTCCATCACACTTTTTATACTTTCTAAATTTTTTTCAAGGCTTCCATCACACTTTTTACACTTTTTAAATTTTTTTGAAGGCTTCCTCTTATACTCTACCATCATATATGATGCAATTCTAGGCTTAAAAAATTTTAAAACACTCATTAGGTGGGAGAACATCTTTAGGTCGAGCTAAGCACCATAAATAAAGTTCATGGAGTTTCAAATTTTTCTTTGAAGGGGGAGCCACTTAAGAGGCTTCCTAGGGGTCTTAGAAACTCATTTGAACCATCACATAACCTAAAACAGCCTTGGACAAAATCAGATTTTAGCCTAAGTTCTTGAATCCTTAGCCTTATTATCTTGTATTTCATTGATTCTTCCTTGACATTCATTGCACTATGTTGTTACCCACACTTTAATTCATAAGTCTTACCCTTGGTTTTGCTCAAAAACAACTCCCTCTTGCTATCCCAATAATGGTTGAAAGTCACACACACACAATAACAACAAGGGAAAAGAAGCATAAAAACTACCATTTTACATTGGTTTCTTAGCTTTTCTTGAATGCCCTTTCCTTTGCTTTGGTCCTTCTCTAAATTTTTGAATTTCTCCCCTCTAGTCTAGGCTTAAAACAAAACCAAACACTTCAATAAATCCATGGAAAGAAAAAAGAAAAGGAGAGGAGCAAGTTTGCTAAAGGAAAGACCCCGAAATTCCATGAATTTCATACCTTTCGTGCTTTACTTTCCTTCCTCTTCTTCTCTTCTCTTGTGTGCTTCTCTCCCTTAGTCTCACTCTCTGTTTTGGCCAGCAACAAGGTCAGTTAATTAAGGAGAAGGGAGAGGCATGAGTTGATAAGAAAAAGAACTAAGAATTGTTCTAAAAAATTCCTTTTATGTCTTGTGTTTCTGGCTTTTTCGTTTTTAATTCATTTTAGCTCATTTTTTAGAACTGTCTTTTCCATAATAAAATTTGGATCCTCAATCTTATAAAATGCCTTTGGAAGCACTCAATTTGGAGCTAAAACCTTTTCAAATGGAAAGGTCAAAATTCAGATCAACCAATATTAGAAAACATACATCGAAGGGGGTTTAAACCATGCCAAAGGTTCCTATAGTTTTTAGGGTCTCTAAGAACCTCAGACAACTCAAACTTTCCATTTAAAAATCTCTCCTTAGTGTTTTTTTAATCAATTTTCACTATAGCGAGAGCTTCCCAGCTGTTCTCACCACGACTTGTGCTATTGTTATAAATTCTCTGGATTTTGTATGGCTATGAACTCGCTATAGTGAACTGGCATCCTTGCGATAGCGAACTGGCATCCTCACTATAGTTAACAAGCATCCTCACTACAGCTAAGGCTTAAAAAAATTTTTGAAACCTTGAGTCCTTATTTCTATGAAAACTCAAATGTTACACACCCACTATGCATATCTCAAGACGTATGCAGAACAATGTATTTTAAACTCCATCCACGCCTACTTGGTCTGAGAGTGTCATCCAATCTTCCCTTCCTATCTCAGACCATCAGCAATTGCAAGGAAATTTTACTGACAAAGAAAGCAAACCAGAATTGTGACTTACCTGCAATGATATCAGGAAAAATGGGTTCCTTCTCCGCACTCTCTTCTCAGTCTTAATCTCTGCTTTCAATCACAACTCCCCTCCTCTGATGCGTTCCTGAAACTCAGTCTTGGCTCCTTGAATTTCCTCCTTCACTCTTAGACAATCCTCCTAATCCCTTGCTCCCTCTCTCGGCCTCCCGTCTCCCTTTTACGCTCTCCTTTCTTCCCCTTAATCTCCTTCCTTAAATCTCTCCCTTCTGCCTCAGCCTCCTTCAGGCTCTCCTTCCCTTCTGGTATTTTCTCTTCCTCCATCGATCTGTGCCTCTGTCTCCTCTTCTATTTTCGTGTCTCCTTCTCTCGGCCTCCAATGGTGAAAAGGACGTAAGGGGAGGTCAATTCCTGGAGCGCACCATTGACCCTTTGCTCCTCTCTTTGTTAGTTTCTCCAAAACACTACCCTGCTCCTTCCATTCTCATGCTCCTCTGAGATGTTGGGCTGATCAGTGCCTCTATTGCATTTTCCTTTTGCAACTAACGGGGTGAAAGAGAAGGAGTAGAGGATGTGGGAAAAATCTCACGTTTTAACCCTCTTCCTGTTTCTTGAAAATTTTAATTTTAATTTTTGGGTATCTGAGTGTTGGGCCGATGGATTTAGGAGGATTAGGTTGCAACTTTTTTTTTTTAAATTTAGGATGCAGTTTTTTCTTTCTTTTATTGGGCTAAAAATTTTCTTTCTCTTTTTTCTTTAATTTTTTTCTCAATTTTCCTTTTTGTTTCTACTTTTTTTTTATTGGGTGTTTGATTTTCAATTTTCATGCTCTTTCCTTTTTCTTTTTTTCTCTTTTTACTTTTACCTTTCTTTTTTCAATATTGAGTTATTGGGACTTCGTTATCTAAAAGGAAATGGATGTCTTTCTTTCTCTCAGGATATTTTTTATATATAGGCTTTTTTATTTTTGATTTTTTCACCTTTTAAAATTTTATTTTCTCTTCCTTTTTTGTTTTTGTTTTTATTTTTTTTACTTTAATTTTATATTAATTAGATTTTATTATCATTTTTGGAATATGCCCTAACATAATACTGTGTTCACAACAACTCTTTCTATAACCAAGAAAGATTGATTCATTCAATAATAATGTTTTTAAAATTGAATTAATTATTAAAATGGTGAAAGTACTCATTTATAATTCAATAATCTAACCTCAAACTTATAACAATTAAATATCATATTTTTAATTTTATATATTAAAAATCTCATATAACAAATAATAAGATGCAAATATAATGGATTTTACAAGGTAAAATATGATTACATGACTTAAAATTCAAATCCAAACAAATAAATATTTATTACAACATCCACAATCACAAATTAAATTTAAAGTAATCAACTAACAATAACATAATAAGTAATTAAGTATTGCTTTATTATTTCATATTTCTTAGACTGTCACATATTAATTCATTTATATATATCATAGTGTTTTGCCTTTGTATTCTTTAATTGGGAAGGACTTTTCTTTTGCAATTGGGTATTTGATTTCAATATCAATGCTCCTTCTAAATTTCTAAGAGCACATGCCATGGATTTGGAAACTAAAATTCCTAAAAATTCTATTGCTAAGGTGAGTTTGGGCATATCTATGGATATGAAAAATTTCCACTTCTATTCCTTTTTGGGTTGTTTTATTTTTTTTCAATCAAAATGTTAGGTCTTTTGGTTGTAGCTAAAAAGAATCATAGAAGACGGTTTTGATTTTGGCATACTAAAGCCTCGAAGTTGTCTATGGAGATTTAAGCCCTTCATTGCTATAAGTGTATAGGAGCACATTTATTGAACATATTGGACACACAGAGACCAACAAAGAGATTTATGGTGTTTTGTCTTTGGTTTTTGGGACTTCCACGTTGGTCCCTTTAATGAAATACATGTTCATCGTAATGATAGAAGAAGAACATGGCATGTGAAGTTAATAGAAGAGGAAGCATGAAATTTTGGGGACAAGAGTAATGAGGAGAGGTTGTTTTATAGGGGCTAAAGAATCATGGCAGCGGCAGTAGCAGCAAATGATGAAGAAGAAGATAGGGTTGGGTGAAATGTCCCAAGTCAAATTTATATAAAGAGAATAGTTGATAGAAAGTTTATAAACAGGAAGCCAAACCCTCTTGTTCAGGCCTGGAGTGGGTCGGAAGGCCCAAGCTCCCAGTTTTTTATTTTCCAAAAATCAAGTACCCTATTAGTTTGGCCAATTTAGTCCATTTTTTATTAGTCTAAAAGGTTGGTTTAAAGGTGAAGGACTAGACTTATGATCGTTCACTAGTTTATCGATTTAACTAGTTGATCTGATTCAATTTTTTAAGGCAATAATGTACTCAACGAACACATCCAACCCAAAACAAAGTATAAATAAACATTTAAAAGATAGAGGATGCATTTAGTGTACCATAATTTTGGCATTATCTCTTTATATATGATGATATTTTGAATGCTAGGATTGAATAATAGTGTTTAGTATATGTGATACCTCTGGATACCAGATCTTAGGATAGTAAAGCAACGAAGTTATGAATTGACAAAACCCATAGATATGCTTTCCAAAAATCATTTTTCATTGTGTTTTAATTTGGACAGTGGTAGGCTCTATTGTTTTTTATTTTTTTTATTATGATTATATATATATTTCATATTTTGTTTGGATTAAGTATTTTTCTCAAATTATTTTAAAAGTCCACTTCTTTACATAGATAGTGTTTAAAATTTTACTCTTATAAGAAGACTTCTATTGTGTTATGCAAAAACCTTGATCATTCCCTGACAAGCAAAGGTAGACACTAAAACAAGTAGAAAACATATGAACTTCATTTAGCCGTCAGCCCCCTGTTTTTTTTCTTCTACCTAAATTAATAAACGACTCCCGCACAACCCTAACTCTAATAAAAAATGGTAAATACCATAATTCTAATTAATTTTGCCTTATCGAATGATCGCTAAATTGTGACCATAAAGTGAATATTTCACTTGCAAACCGACCTAGGAAGATAATATACAATCATTGAGTATTGAATTTTGTTCTAATATATGTGTCGTTACTAAAGGTGGAGGAACTACAATTGTGTTTGATACAAGACCTGACCTAGATAAGAGCCAACAAATAAGAAAAGTGAGATGGATGACACTCTCTTGTTGCTTACTTAGCCAATTACCCCACCGCCCACCACAAACTACGACGTCCACTCTATAAGAACGACTCATTCTGCTTTATCGATCTCATTCTCATCCTTGCAGCCTTCAGATATTTGTTTAATTTAAGAGTTAAGAAATTAATGTCGTCGTTTTGGGTTTCAATGTTGAGCCTTTCATTGGCCACTACCCTGCTATTTTGTGCTTCAAACGGTCAACTATGTTCCACGTTCTACGATGACACATGCCCTGATGTTTTCAGCATCGTACGTAGTGTGATTGAGCAAGCTGCTCTAAATGACGTGAGAATTGGAGCCAAACTTGTCCGTCTTCACTTCCATGATTGTTTTGTTGATGTAAATTATATACTCTTCACTTATTTGCTATCCGTTCTTTCAATTCGTGATGTTGCATGTTAATTAAGTATTAATTATATGTTGTGGGTTGTATTAATTTTATGTTGTGGGTTTATTCAAGGGCTGTGATGGGTCAATATTGCTGGACAATGATGATGGCATTCTGTCCGAAAAGGATGCAGTTCCCAACAATAATTCAGCAGCTGGATTTCCTGTGGTTGATGACATTAAAACAGCTCTCGAGAATGCCTGCCCCGGCGCCGTCTCTTGCGCCGACATTCTAGCAATCGCCGCCGAAGTATCGGTTTCTTTGGTAATTAAGCTTTTAAATTGTTGAACATGGAATATTAAATCAAAATTAGAAAGAAAGAGTAACTATTATTAAGTAGGATATAATATATATATATATATATATATATATTTCATAGCTGCAGACCCGGGACCCCAATTTTGGAGGATGGAGATGACATAGTCTTTTTTGTAATTGTGTTTTTCATATCTCAGATGATAAACTGAAATTTTAATTTATTTTTTTAAGTTTGATAATAAATCTTCCGAAGTTATTGATTAAAATTTGAATCATGATATTTACATAAAGATTGTTAATTTGATGTCAATTTTTTCTTTAAAAATTTCATATCTTATTAAAAATTTGTACATTTATAGTATATTATTTAAATAAAATGCTAAAAATTAAAAGAAAAAATTTATTTTTAAATTCTATATTAGTAATAGATAATAAAATTATAGCACAATTAATATCCTTATAAATAAATTAACTTTTTTACTTCCATTAGTGATAAATAATAAAATTATAGTACAACTAATATTCTTATAAGTTAATAATTTAGCATTTAAGACTAAAGTGATATAGTTGAGTTTTTAAATTTTAAATTAAACTTTAAAATTATTTTAAGCTAAAAATTGAACATTGAATGTGTAGTTGTCACACTTTTGAAGCTTACACCCAAAAAATAATAATAATAAATAAATAAATAAAATAAGAGAAGAGAAAAAAAATAAAAAATAACAATAATAATAATAAAATATTTTTGTAAGAGTTCTATATATAATACCTATAGAGGTTTAGTGTATCAAATAATAATAGAAAAATTATTATATAATATTTATGTAGATTCAGTGGATTTAAATTTTTTAGAAATGTAAATAAAATACATAATATACAAATTTAAATTTATATATATATATTTTAAAAAAATTGAGAGACATGTAGCCAAACGTGGCCCGCCATGAAGATGACGCGCGTGCTCTAATGCAGGGTGGAGGTCCAACATGGGAAGTTCAGTTAGGAAGAAGAGACAGCAGGACAGCAAATCGCGCGGAGGCCCAGAAGATCCCTAGCCCTAGAGATGGCCTCGCTAACATCGCAGCCAAGTTTGCCGCTCGAGGACTTGATACCATTGACGTAGTTGCTTTATCTGGTAAATAATTTCTATACCTAAAACTGTTTTATATAACAAAAATGATTTATAAGCAGGAAAATTTTCTGAATCTAAAACCTTTATTAGATAAAAAAAATTGATCAACCATTGTTGGCGAAAAATATGAATATGCTCCTTCAACTTTGGGTTGTTTACAAATATTTTCTCAGATTTAAAAATAGAAATTACCCGTAAATAACTTTTACGTACCCTTTAGCATTTGGAAATTTTGAGATTTAATGTTGGGACACATTTCATTTTCATAAGGCTTTTCTTTTTTGTTGCAATATTTTAATCGCTTTTATTTCCTGTCAAACTAATGAGAGGGACTTGTCACGCGAAAGAGAAATGATTTATAGTGGCATCCAGCGGAAGAAAAATGGATTTATGAATTGGACAAGTTTAAATGGCTTAATGACTTAAATTTAACGGGTGTGTTTACATCTTTCTTTAATTTTATATGCCAAAAGTATATTGAGATTTGAATTTTATATTAATTAATCTTCTATACCCCCAATGTAATTACCAAATAATATTCACTCATGAAAATGAACCTTAGCCGTGATTGATTATTTTGGCTTTGTAGTTAAGGGGATATTTCTTACCTAGAGTATGTTATGATCTAACGTTGGGATTATAAGAGAATTTATTTTTCAAATGCATTAGGCAGGAACACCTTTAAAATTGTTCAAGAAAAAATTTAATTCCTGTTAATGCATAAGTTGGCTCGAGGTTACTATTGTTGTCTAAAACAAAAAAGGTTAATTATACTTTTTTTCTAAAAATATTCAAATTACATAGTTCATTCTTTTGTTTTGAAAATTTAAAATCTTAAAATTTACAATCTTATTTTTTAAAATAAAATAAAATGCGTTACACTAACTTACTAACAATAAGAGATGAATTATAATTATACTTATTTTAATCAAATATTTTTTATATCTATTATTTATATTATATGAAATAAGTATTAAATATATATTTGATCAAAATAAAAATTATCAATTTTTAAATATAGAATAAATTTATAGTTTTAAACATAAAATAAATAACATTGAATGAAAAGTTTAAAAAATTTTATTTAATAAATTATATTTAAAAAATCAATACTATTCTTAAAAATATTTTAATCATATTTTATTTTAAAGGATTTGTGCATTTTTTTTTTTTTTGGTAATAGAAGGAATAGCAACTTAGTTTGAATATTTCTCTCGAACCAAAAAAGAAAAAAATCTTGTATATATGCTTCAAATAATATCCACTAATTAACTCATCAGGTGCACATACGTTTGGGAGGGCAAGGTGTTTGCTGTTCCAAGATCGCTTATTCAACTTTCAGAACACCAGCAATCCAGATGCAACCCTAGACACCAGTTTCTTGGAAACCCTCCGCCAAGCATGCCCTCAAGGAGGCAACCCATCTGCCTTAAACAACCTTGACTTTTCCACTCCTGATACCTTCGACAACAACTACTTCACTAACCTTCAGAGTGGCCGTGGTCTTCTCCAGTCTGATCAGGAGCTCTTCTCCACCGCCGGCTCCGCCACCGTCGCCATCGTCAACAGGTTCGCTGCTAGTCAAAGCGAGTTCTTCGCTAGCTTTGCTCAGTCCATGATCAATATGGGAAACATTAATCCTTTGACAGAAAATGATGGGGAAATTAGAACTGATTGCAGGAGGGTCAATTAAAGTAATTCAAAGATTATGAGACTACATAACATAGGCCTTCCCGTTGTCATATCCAGAAGTGTACTTATATATTATAGCAAAAATAAGTTGTGTAGTGCAAATAATTGAGTTTAATAACAATCTATTGTATAATATTTCAATATTTATATATTACCCTTTTATGATTATTCTAAAAGCTAATATATTAGTATATTAAACTATGTATAACTTTATATTTGTAGTTGATTATTATTGCCATAACTGCTCAGTAACTCAGAACAATGGAATCCAGTGGGACAAGTTGTCTTGTGCAAATATTTAATAACAACTTTTTATATAATATTTCAATATTTGTATAATAACTTATCAAATAAAGTATATTATATTACTTTATTATGATTATGTTGAAGGTTTTTTTTTCCTTGCCTTAAGGAAAACATATGAGAGGGTTATTATAGATCTAAATTAAACTACAACCTTGATTAAATGAGAACCCCAATAGATGCAAGGTGGATAATAGACAAATAAAAGAAAAAGCAACAAAAGGAGGCGATAAAAAATCCATCGATCGCTGAACCCGAAAATAGCAAAAAAGCTCATTTTGGGTAAGGGCAAACTCTCTTGGAGAGGGGGAAAAAAATCCATGGATCACTTTTGTTCAGCGATTATCATAATATTATCATCCCAAGGGACTAGGGGTTTTTTTTAATAAGGTTCTTCATGTTTATTCTAGAAGAACTGACAGGGTTCTCCTTTTGAGTTGAAGGGCGAATACAAGGTCCAACTTTGTGTTTTCTTTTTGATCCCCCTAAATCACTTTAAAGTGGATTTTACATAGGATGTTGACCTAGGGAAAAGGCCTGTTGGATGCCATAAGGAAAAGGTTGAAGAGAGTATCCTGATAAAGCTTCTTCTTTTTGGGTTAGATCTATCACTTTAGAATTTGGATGGGCAATCTCTCTTCCTTCAAGTTCAATGGATTTTTCAAGTTATGAGACAACTAATTAAGGAGATCCCTTCTTGAATCTTTGAAAATGCTCAAGGATAATAGTGTCATCTTATAATTTTCATCCTTATATTCGGAGTTGAGGGGATTAACGCCATTCGTGATGATTTGGTAGAAAAGTAAGGATAACCTAAGAAGTGTTATGATTAAACAGGAACTCAAAAGCAATCAGAATAATCTTACCAAAATTCTTTATAAAATCTTGTCACAATTGTCAAAATCTGTAGATAATGAAGAGATTTAACATGATCAAATACTCGTAAATTGAGAAAATACAGTAAGAAACTACCTTAAATTCTAAAGCAGATTTCTTAGAGAAGCACAATGAGAAACTAGAGCAAATTTTTTAAAACAAAGTGCACACATGAAACTCCACAAATTTGGGAGAAAGAAACATGGAGAAGTTGTCAGACTCTAGGATATAAGAGGGACTCAGATCCCTTGCACATCTCTGCACATCTTTAAGGTGTAATATAGATCGTCTAAATAAAATTTGAATAGTTTAAATTTTATATTTTTTATTTAAATCATTATTTTTTTTAAGTTTGCAATTAAAAAATTATTTTTATTTATATTATGTATCTTTTAAAATTCAAAAAAATATTAAAATCTTATAAAAAATAAAAAGAGAATCTAAACCATCCAAATTTAATCTAAACGATTCAAATCAAATGTGTCAATAGGCATAATCCGCGTGAGCTCTTTAAAGTCTTTTGTGCCTCACACCTCATTGATGCTCTTCGTCAGATCTTTTTTGAAGCACCAAGAACTATTTCCTTATGAAAGGATTCGACAAAATTACTAATGTTTTAATTATATCTCAATTTGAAATTGTTATACAACAAGTTGTATTTTAATAATTCACATATCAGCATATTAACCTTTGTATGAAAGTATTTGAAATCAATCATTATTATGATAATTATTTTTAAGTCCCTATAATCTTAGTCAATTTTTAATTTTATCTCTATAGTTTAAAAATTTGTGATTACATCCTTATATAATTTAAACAATTTTTAATTGATTCCTTATTAACAAACTACAGCTCGTGCTTCATTAAAGTATGATAATATGAACAATTCTTACATACACTTGGTGTACCACGTTATCTGTGTACTCAACGATTCAAATTT
The DNA here is from genome assembly GCA_026724425.1 of Erythrophleum ivorense. Lineage (NCBI taxonomy): Eukaryota > Viridiplantae > Streptophyta > Magnoliopsida > Fabales > Fabaceae > Erythrophleum > Erythrophleum ivorense. The sequence goes on from JAIUCV010000005.1 coordinate 46,704,314, forward strand.
ATTTTATACGTGGACTCTACCTATATTACGCATGAATCTCATCTGTACAAATTTAATTCTAACCCTTGATTTTTTTAGGTGCACCATGCTCCAGGCGCACCTAAAAAAATTTATGACAATATGGCCTTACAAGTCCCACTTTGGCACTTTGACTTGGTCCCCCCTCAGTAGTCATTCTAAGCACCACTACCCACATAGGCCACACCATTCCTCCCCCCATCATCTTCCTCTTTTTCATTGTCCGCGCTCCATTATGGGAATGGACCATATACGTACGTGGTCCACCAAACTATTAAAACAAAAATAGCAATCATTTTCATATCGTATAGTTGTAATTGGAGGAGAGATCAGTAGAAAGCCAATTAGAGTATGCACGCAAGAATTAACAAATGATGAGCACCCCTCTCACATCACCCCCAATCTGATTCTTTTTATTATTACCCCGATAAATTCTAAGAGATCATGGCTGTGAAATTCCAGTTCCTTCATTAGATGAACCAATCCAAAGTCACCCATCTCAGAATGTTTGTTATTGTTAAAAACCCACTTTCCAAAACTTTTTTTGTTTTTGGTTCTTATTCTCTGTGCTAGTCATTGGCTTTGCCAAACGTCAATTTCACTTGCAAGAAGCAGTTTTTATATGATAAGAATAGATGGATCCATGGAAATACAGTGGATTTCAGGTATTTGGCTAGATTTGATCATGGGAACTTTGAGGGTGTTCCATGAGAGAGGTCCCTTCGTTGCTGCTCATCTCCAATGTATCCATATGTGTAAATTTGGGGTTGGCTTTAGTCCCTTTTTATTGGTTAAATCCAATGCAAACAATGTAGAGATAATCCAAAGAGCGATGTTCAGATTAATGATGTAAATTTGCTTAAGAATAGACCAATTGAGCTTCCTCATGGTTCACGCGATACTGCAAGAGAACCTGTAGCCCTCCCCTTGTGTTCTTCCTTTTCCTTGTAATTAAAAAACAACAGCAACGACGAGAAAGGAGACGATGGGCACGTGTGGCATGTGTGGCTAGAAAGTGGCTACTGAGAGGATTAAGTCAAGGCTTTAGGATAGCATTTATATGGCCACATCATCATATTTTAACGGATCATATACGGGGAATGGTTAAATTGAACTCTTAACAATTCTAGGAATATGATTTTAAAAAGAATGAAAAAAATTATTTTAAATATAAAAATGACTTTTATACTTCTATTTTAACTAAATAATAAAAAAGTATTAAATAATAATAATACCATAATAGACATCGTCAACTCTAATCTTTTATATTTTTATCAAATTTTTAATTTAGTGCTTATACTTTATTTTCTTATTAGTTGATTCATGTAGTTTTAAAACTTTGTGGTAGTTGTGGTAGTCTAAATGTAATCCCGAAAAGGGTTGAAAAATTCCTTTTTTGACTAGGAACTTCAGGTTTTTAATTTTGGTAAATAAATTTTCTTTGCTTTGACAAATTGAAACAATGCTTCAAAAATAAAAATTATAATGACCTAGACTAAAGGTGTACTATATTCACTTCCTTAACACACAGTAAAGGGAATTTTATTATATATATGAAATCACCAATCAATTATAAGGAAATCCAAATATATTCTTAACTTCCTAGCTTTTATTACTACTTACAAAGTAACTTAAAGGGCTTAGCACATACAGATAAATAAAGTGATATATTTATCAGAAGGACACTAACTCACTAAGAGCATCCAAAGATTTTTTAAGCTTATCACTCTGAGCAATACAAGCAAACTTAAGCACAACAACTCTCAGAGTAACACTTCAATTGATATGCGTTCAAGTTGTATCTTCTTAAAATGGTCTCCTTTAAATAGTTGAAAAGCTTGTGGCATCTGACGGTTGCATTTCAAATTGCTTCACAAATGACAAATCACTCTTCAATTCACCACATCTTCATTCATGATTTGCTTCAACCTTTATTTGCCTGATTTAAATCATTCTTTGTAGTTGACTTTAATGTCCAAATAAGGTATTGATATAAACTTCGTTCACTGCTCCATCTTTGCTTCATTCAGTGCATATTTCAGCTTCTTGAAATTTTGGAATTCCCTGACATCTGCAATAGCATAAATACAATAATTACTTTGGTCAAAAGATCAACACTATTAAGAGTAATGATATAGTACGAATAAATGCTAAAACAAACTTGAAGACTTTCCTTTTATATATATTTATAATTATGAGATCCTTTTAATTACTAAAGATATGTGGCCAAAAATATAATGACAAATTAAGTACCAAAAGGCCCAATTAATTTTGTATGATCGAGAAAATTTTCTTTTATAGCTGAACAGTAATATTCCCTATAATTAATTGATTTTAAAATGTTTATTTGTCATAATTAAAATAAAAAAGCTTTTGATTCAGCACTTTGTAAAAAGTCCCTGCGGTCATAGTGTCTGCTAAAATGTTGTCAGCTAGGTGCATGTAAGACAAACAACATGACAACAACTTAATACACGCATAGAATTTAAAGAATGGCCATATTACCTATACTGAATTTGCCACACAAGCTACACATTAGAGAAGGAAATAAATAAATTTGTCGAGTGTGCTGCTAATCTCTGCAAGTACTTTTCCAATGCTAGCATCGTTTGCTCCCCAAATTCCTGCTTCTGCCTCACCTGGCTCTCCAAGTCAAAAGAAATTGAAGAGAGCATAAAAGAAATAGAAGCAGAGTAGGAGGCAAGATTTCCTCTTCTGTCTCTACTGAAAATTAAGCAAATGTGAAATCTCGATTCCATACGTCTGCTAAAAGTTGTAAAGGCTTATAAGAGGCATTTAATAAATTCAATAAATTGTGGGACTTTGATTTCCAAATCCTCCATAGATGCTGCTTGCATTTGGCACAAGTTAACTGAAAGCAGGTACAAATCGATATGCAAGTTCCTTCGTCATGGGAGAGAATGGATATTCTCATTGAGGCCTGAGGACTCGAGTTAATAGAAAGATGATAAAGGAAGAATAAAATACCCATTATGGGCGTCGTCACTCAGTATATATAATCATTGGTATTGTAGAAGTACATTAATGCGTCAAAAGTCAGTACCCTGCAGAGTCCCACACTTCGACATTGCCCTCACTCACCATTCACCAACCTGTTAACAGTATTTGCAATTTTCAATTTGGGAAAAAATATATATAAATAAATTATAAAATTTACATATACCTAAAGTCTCCAAAATAAACAGGTCAGACTGTAAAGAAGATTAAGGCTGAAAAAAATAACCTGCTTAACCCTTAGGATTTTTAAATAATTTCTCGATAGATGGAAAGTGAGAGGAAGATAGTTTTAATAAGATAGGAGTTATCGTGGGAAGGACCTTAATGTGATTGTGTGTTTTTTAAAAATTGACAATTACTCCAATAACTTTTCTTAATTTTAGTTAATTAATTAATTAATATACAAAATAACTTTCACTTTTCAATTAGTCAATAGGAAACTTATGACTTTTAATGAACTGAAGGTTGGAACCTCTATCCAATGGATTTATATAAAATTCAACTTATTACAAATTATACATAATTGACTAGAGCCCAATTTGTTCAGGGTTTAGCATTTAAAACAAAACTAATTACTTAATTAATTTTATAATTTCTCTAATAATTAATTAATATTAATCCATAATTAATAAAATTTATTTAACAATCCCTCACTTAGATAGCATTACTCAATTATTAGAGCAAATTACAAAGCAATAGAATTTATATATAATGATAAGCAATTAGTATATGCTAAACCTCAACAAAAATTCAAAAAATAAAACATCACAAAATCACTGAATCCAATAGAGAAGCAAGTAATGTTAAATGTATGAACACAAAGTTCCATAATCTGAATAGAATAGAATTACATAAATGGTCTTAAACTAGTAAAACATAAAACAGACGTGTCCCAAACTCCCACTAAACAAAGATTACATCAAAATTTCACATAAACCATATAGGTTACATGATTTTGAAATACTCTTACGAGTAAGTCATTGGTCAACAAATTTACAAGTATATGTTCACCAGAAATGTGAACCATATGAGTCTGAAATTTAGTAATCTTTTCTCTAACAAACAGGAGTTTAATATCAAAATGTTTAGTACGATTGAAATTATTGTGATTCTAAGAGAAGCTCACAACAAATGAACTATCGTTGTAAATAGTTAGAGATTGTGATATAAAATCAACAAGATGCATGTCAAATATCAATTTCCTCAACCATATGGCCTGACAAGTGACTTCATAACACGTGATATACTCTGCTTTAATAGTTGAAATAGCTATGAGTATCTATTTAGCACTCTTCCATGAAACAGCCCCTCTAAACATAATAAAGATGTATTCAAAAGCTAACTTACAGTCATCTAAACATGATGTGTAGTTTGAATTCTTGTATCCAACAATCTCAAAAAGATCAGACTTTCTAAAAGTCAACATATAGTGTTTGATACCTTACAGGTACCTCTTAATTTTCTTTACTGCTCTCCAATGATCCCTGCCAAGATTACTTAAGTATCTCATAAGCACACTGATAGCAAAGGCTATATCTGGACAAGTACATACTTGACCATACATAAAATTGCCAATAGCAGAAACATATGGAATCTTATCTATTTTAGTCTTTTCAATATCATTTTGAGGGCACTATGATCTCGATAACCTTTCACCTTTCTAAATAGGTGTAGTATAAGGAAAGCAATAATTCATATTGAACTTCTTAAGCACTCAATGAATATAAGTTGCCTGAGACAAACTAAGAATGCCACGAGATCTATCACAATGGATTTGAATCCCAATAACAAAAGAGGCCTCACCAAGGTCCTTTATATCAAAGTGGCATGACAACATACTTTTTGTCTTATTTAAAAAATTTATTAAATTATCAGCTAGTAGAATGTTATCAACATAAAGCGCAAGAATGACAAAATTGCTCCCATTAAATTTCTCATAGATATATAGATGAATTTATGTAATTTACATACCAAAAACTCTTTACCAAATTCAATGAAACCATCTGGTTGAGTCATATAAACATTTTCATACAATACTCTATTCAAAAAAGTAGTTTTAACATCCATCTAGTAAAGGTTAAGGTCAAGTTGTGCAATGATAGCCATGATTACCCTAAAACCGTCCTTAATAGACACTAGAGAAAAGGTTTCTATATAATCAATACCTTCTTTCTGATTATAGTTTTTAGCTACAAGTCTAACTTTATATCTTTCAATCTCATCTGTGACCCTCCTTTGGCCTTAAAGATCCACTTACTACCAACAAGTTTGTACCCATCTAGTAATTCAGTAAGTTTTTATACATGGTTATGATATATAGAAACCATTTCATCATTCATGGCCTCCAACCATTTAGAAGAATAAAGGCCTAACATTGCTTATTGAAAAGATATAGGATCTATACTATCGTTAACATCATATTCAAATTCTTACAAGTTAATCATGTAATCACTCAATATGGCAGGTTTGCAGACTATCTGAAATTGTCTCAATTCAACAACTAGCTCCTTAGTACCTGCCAGAGATGGTCCCACATCATCCTCAATTAGACTTTCAACAACATCATCTCTATCTACTGAAGAGGGTGACATAATAAGCATAGGCAAAATTATGCTCTCATAATGTAAATTAATGACTTTGGGCATAAAACTCCCACTATCCAAGTCATATTCAAAATAAAATGTCCAATTAGATCCAATAACTTTGGTAGTGTAAGTGAGGCAATAAAATCTGCTCCCTCTTGATCTTGTACTATACCCAATAAAGAATCCACTAACAGTTTTGGAATCTAACTTCTTCAACTGAGGATTATATGGCTTCACCTCTGCCTTACAACTCCATACATGAAAATGTTTTAAATTGGACTTCTTTGCATAATAAAGTTCATATGGTGTATTTGGCACTAATTTACTAAGTACCTAATTCAAAATAAAAATAGCAATTTTATAGGTATCACCTTATAAGAATTCTAGTAATGAGGAGTGACTTATCATACTCTTAACCATATATATCAGAGTGCGATTATGCATTTCTACAACCCCATTTTGCTTAAGTGTACTGAGTATTGTATACTGAGCTTCAATTCCATGTTCCTATAGAAATAGTTCGAATGGACTAGGATTTCTACCCATTTTAGTATACTTCCCATAACATTCACCACTCCTATCTGATCTAACACATTTAATGGCCTTGACAGTCTTCAACTCAACTACAACCTTAAAAGTCTTAAAGGCATTCAATAATTCTGACTTTTCATGCAAATGATCAATCCACCCATATTTAAAGTGATCATTTATGAAGGTAATATAATATTTAAATCCTTCCATAGCAACAGGTGTAATAGGCCTATAAATGTCAGTATGGATTAAGTCCAAAATATTTTCAAACCTATTTATCCCTTTGTTTCCAACTCTTGTAAGAAGTTTTCCTTTGATACAATCAACACAAATTTCAAAGTCTGAGAAATCAAGATCTGGCTGTACATCTTGTCTTACCATTCTTTCTAGTATTTTTCTAAAGATATGACCCAAACATTGATACCATAACATAGAAGAGTTTTCATTGACTCTCTGGTGTTGGTGCCCAATTGCAACATTAACAAAAGCTCTAAGAGGTCCTATAGAACAACTATTTAAATTCAAACAGTATAAACCATTCTACAAAGAAGCTAAACCTATAATAATTAAATTAAAATAAAGATAAATCTTTATATTTCCTTGCCAAAAAGAAAAGCCACATTTGTTTAATATAGAATTATAAATTAAATTCCTTCTTACAAAATTTACATAAACAACATTATTCAAATTCAACACATGTCCTAAAAGTAAATTCAAATAAATAAACTCTACACATTCAACTACTGCCCTACTTCCTTCAACTCCAAGGGTGGTTTTCTCTTTTTCACTTGGGATCCGCCTATTTGTTAGCACCTATAAAGAATTCACAGCATGAATAGTTGCTCCAATATCCAACCACCAAAAATCAGAAGATATTTGAAGACTATTGAATTCTAAACAAACCAAAGCTAAGGGGATAAAATTAGAAGATATACCTTTTTCTCTCAACTTTGTTCTTTAACTTAAAGCAATCAGATATTTTATAACCTGTCTTCTTCTAGTAGTGGCACTTTCCTTTAAAGATTTTCTTTAGTGGACCCTTATTTTTCTTTCCACCTTTCTTTACTTCAGGTTTTGTAAAATTTTGAAATGCCAATTTCTTTCCCTTCTTATCATTAGCACCCGACTTGCTGCTTGAGCCATAGGACAAATAATTTATAGTTAGTGCTTGAGAATTCTTCTTGAGTTATTATTGAAATCAATTGGTCCACCATCTATTCTACCTCCAAAGATTTATAAGAAGTTTTCAGAACTTGATATTCAGATGGCAATGATTGGAGGATACAATAAACCAAAAAAAAACGTTCTCCTAGGTCAACTCCATATGATTTTAGCTTATTATAATAATTGATTAGGTTCATGATATATTCTCTAACCCCTAACAGTTTATCATAGCAAGTATTGTCAAGTAGTAAGATATAGTAGGCTTTCTGACTCTTATCAAATCTTTTAAATTTCTCACCAATTGCTTTAAGGTACTCTATTACAGTATCTTTGTTTGGAATACTTTCTCTGATGCTTTTCTCAATAGCAAACTTAATTACTGCTAAAAAAATGTAATTTGACTCATACCATCACTTAAGATAAGCCTTATCTGTAGCATTAGACTCAATAGTAAGATATGCTAGTTTAGGTTCTCGAAGACCCAAATCCTTCTAAAAAATAGTTAAGTATATAGCAAGGGACTCCTTTTAGTCTTCATAATTAGTCCCATTAAGAGTTTTCACCATAAATAGTTGTTGAGTGACTAAAACTAATGAAACAAAATTAGAAAATATTAATTATGCGCACACAATATAATTATTAAACAAAATTTCCCATCATAAATCAGTTATGCAACTATATATATAATAGAATTGTTTATCATAACTCCACCTAAAAGTCTCAAATTACGATAAACCAAGAAGACTCACATATGTACCATATAGATTTGGTTTATAGAAGAACCTTCACATAAAAAATGTACTTAATATTTGTGCACCAATAAGGTATAAGAAATATTGAAACATTATAGATAATGCCACTTGCCTATCCAAAAGAGTCTAAACTTTGAAATTACATTGATAATGTCACATCGATAGGGTATATTCATTATCAACATAATATATATTTCCAAATTTTTAACCTATACACTAGCATGATTAGACTCACGATATGTGAGTACATAATCACTAGGTATAAACGCTTCCATGATATTTTTTTAAAAGATCTATTAATTTATACTAAGATTTTAACATATACATATAGGAAGCATAAATCTCACAAAGTATTCTAAAATATATTTAATATATCAAAACACATTACCAAGGAGAGTACATCGCATATATAATGCTTCATCATGTACATATCCTGTTGGAAAAATTTCATGCCAAAATTCTGAGAGTACGATATTAATTTTTACTATTTATGTTTATAGAAAATGAAAATAAAATATTTTCAGGGTCCAAAAAATTCACCATTAAATAGAAAATGAAAAATGGAGTATACTGGGCCAAACGTGGGCCTGAAGGGGCCTTAGGAGTGGCCACACATGCCCCACACATCAAAAGCCACGAGTAGGTTGGCCTGCTTCAGTCTTCTTCTAGCTTGGAGAGTCCAAGCTTCATCAATGGCAGTTTTTGCCGTTGAGGTCCCATGAAGGTGCTTCTTCTTGCATTTTTAATGCATGTTTTCCTTACTAAAATGTTCTAAACACTTCCCTAAACATTAATCATGAACTAATCGAAGAAAAAGAGGCCAAAAATTGCATGAACAGTGAACATGATGTTTCAAAATTTTATGTCCTTGATCTGGTGTTTCCAATGGAGTTTAGCATGATATAACAGCAACAAATCATGCACAAAACATCATATTCATGATCCAAGCAAGAATTAAAGCCAATAGCTAAAGAAACACAAAATCCCCAATTCCTTTTATGCCACTGTTCTTCATTCGTTCCTCCCCCTTTTTTTCTTAATAATAAATTAATTTTGAACAGATGTTAATCAACTGAGAAATTTTGCATATATTGAAACACCATTAACATAGCTCTGATACCATTTGTTAACAATATTTGCAATTTTCAATTTGGGAATATATATATATATATATATATTATAAAATTTAGACATACCTAGAGTCTCCAGAATAGGTATGTTAGATTGTAAAGAAGATAAAGGCAGAGAATAACAACCTGCTTAGCCCTTTAAGTTTTCTAAAAAATCTCCTAATAGATGGAAAGTGAGAAGAGGAGAGTTATATTAAGACTGGAATTATCGTGGTTGAGGCCTTAATATGATCGTGCATTTTTAAAAACTAACAACTACCATAATGACTCTCATTAATTTAATTAATTAATATACAAAATAACTCACACTTCTTAATTAGTCAACCTTATAATAAGAAACTACTTACTACTAATGAACTAACTACTTACTACTAATGAACTGTAGGTTGAGGCCTCTACCTAATAAGCTTATGTACAATCCAATTTATTATAAATTATACATAATTAACTAAGGCTCAATTTGTTCAAGGTTTAACATTTAAAATCAAATTAATTATTTAATTAATTTTATAATTTCTCTAATAATTAATTAATGCTAATATATAATTGATAAAATATATTTAACACAACCTCCTAACTATTTGTGGGGTAGAGGTGAGCCAAGTGATGCAAATGCAGGAATTTATGGAGCAGAGGATGCTGGCATGGGGAAATTCGCAGCACCCCTGACGAAAAAGAAGATTAAGAAGACAAAGGAATAAATATAGATAAATGGGTAACTTTATTTCCTTCTATGATGCGTAGCTTGTATGACAAAATATAAGTGACGTGGCCATTCACTAAATTTCCTGTGCAAAAAGTGCTTGTCACGCCTGCACCTGGTTAACGGCATTTTGACGGACATTAACAATAGGGACCTTTCTACAAAGTTTTGATACTACACGGATTCACTTATAAGAAAATGAAGTTTAAGAATTAAATTAAAAATTTGATAAAACTATAGAAACCAAAAGTTTAATTTAACCTAAAAATTTTTTAAATTATACAAATTTAATTACAAAATTCTATGTTTCATTATTTATAGCCTCTTTTTGTATAAAAAATTAATGTTAAAAATATTTTAATAATGATTTCTTTTAGGATAAAGCTCATTTAGGTTGAAAAGAGGATTTTCTCTTTTAAAAAAATGTATATCTAGTTCTTTATATTTTTATTATCTAATTCTTCAACAAAAATATGACACATGTATAATTTTCTAATAACATGATAAGTGTTTAATTTTTTAAAATAAATAAATAATTTTTAAATAAGCTAAACACTTATTATATTTTAATTAAAAAAATTTAAGAACAAAAATATAAGAAACACTTATTATATGCAGTTAATTTTCTTTACTTTTGAGACGCCTAATTAGGGCTTTTTTATCATACTGTTATACTAAAAATAATGATTGAAAGAAATGCTGAGCTGCCAATCTTATTAGATCCAAACGCTGCATTGAGTTTCAAAGGATGTGGACATTGTTCGCTTACCTTTTTTTCCTTTTCTAATGAAAATGTGGACATAGAATGCTTGTGTCCATTTTTTTTTTCAATTAGGGATGCAGGTTGATATTATTTTAATTAATTTTTTAATTTATATAATTAATTTTGTTTTAATTTTTTTAATTATCCTTCTTCTAACATTTTTATGTGTTAATTAAAATGTTACAATTTTATGTCAAGAACATTTTGAATTATTATAGTCGATTGAATTTAAATACAATGGTAAAAAGAAAATTATACCCACCAAGATTCTTACTCTTCCTATTGGGTAATAAAATATTATAAAAAATACAATTATATATTCATTTGTTTATACATATAAATACAAGTATCTTATTGTTTTTATTGCTTATTTTGATTAGGATATGTATATAGGAACATGCATAAAATAATTTAGGAATCAAGATCTAGAAACATTGGGGTTTGATTCCTTTATACAAATCCTAATGTAGGAATCAAAATGAGCAATAAGAATAGTAAAGAGCTTGTATGTATATCCTATATACTATTATATTTTCTACAATGTGTTATAACCTAACAAAAACAGTGAGGATGTAATAACCATAATTTTTTTTACAAATAGATCCCTAAAAATTTAGAATTTAGGTAGGAAAATTAGAAATAACTCATTAATGAAAAAAAATTATTTTGGAATAAATAATAGTAATTAATTAATTTTAATTAATATTTGGAGCCTATAAATTATTTTATAAAGTCACTTGGATATCTATTTCATATCTAATGGGATTTCTTTCTATCTCAAAGCTTTTAAATGAATTATTGTTATTGGACTTAAATTTTTAAAGGACCTTTATTTCACTTATTGGACTCAAAAATAACTTACCTTGCATCTTACTCTGATCCAAGTAGTAGAAAGTATTCCTTTTCTTTTTCTTCCTTTTTCCTTTCTCCCTTTTCTTTTTGAGTAAATTATATATACTTTTATTGAATTTTGCTAAAATTATACAAACATTTCCTCCATTTTCAAAACATATACAACTATCTTTTAAATTTTGGTGAAATTATACAAACTTCCTTATATTTTCAAAACATACATAAACCCTTAAAACAAAAAATAAATTACACAAACCTCTTCTAAATTTTGTTGAAATTATATAATTATCTTTTTTATTTTTAAAATATATATAAGCTTTCCCTAAAAATAGATAGAAGGTTTGTGTAATTTCAAAAAAACTCAAGGGAGGTTTATATACTATTTACTCTTTGTTTTGGAGGAGTTTTGTATATATTTTAAATATAAATAAAAGGTTTGTATAATTTGAACCAAACTTAGAAGAAGCTTGTGTAATTTACTCTTTATTTTAAGGAAGATTTGTGTATATTTTGAAAAGAAAAAAGAGGTCTATATAATTTCAACACAACTCAGAGAATATTTATATAATTTACTATTTCCCTTTCTTTCCCTCCTCTCCTCTCTTACTACAATGCCTCATCATTATTTCTTTCTCCAAAGTGCAACATATTCCATCTCCTTTAGTGCAGTGTTTTCTTCCTTAAGTGTGGCATTGTAAGGAGTTGGTTTTTTTATAAGAATTTTTTTTATTAAATATTTAGTCAAATCCATGTTTGACAAAAATATTACCCCAAATTCCATAAATTTGTCAAAGTCAAATCCCTTCAATCCAACTTTGGTGTGGCACCACTTTAAAGAAGAAAATTTTGATTTATGTGATGAAATGAAGTGGTAATGATTAGTATATGATTAGCCAAAGATTAGTATATAATCAAAAAATAATTATTATATAATTAAGCAGTTAAAATTACTTATTATTTGTTTGTTATGGTGTAATTAATAAGTAATGATTATTATATAATTAATTAGTTAAAATTAGTTATCATTAATTTATTTAATGAGTAAGTGGATAATTAAAAATTAATAATAAGTTTATAATTAATTAATTAGAGTTAGTAAATAATTTATGTTAAAATTATCCTTTTATTAATGTGTTATATATCATAAATATTAGTTATGTCATAATTAATTAATAAATATGATTCTGATGCTACTAATACTGATGATAATCCTAATCTATCGCCATCCCCATGAGCCAATCAAGAAATGATAAAGCTTATCCTTGAGCTTATCTTTGTCAACATGTTTTTTGTCGCCTTATATAATTATTGTCTATTTACTTTTTCAAATATGCTACTTTCCAGAATATAAAGCTACTTTATTAAAAGAGTGATTGTGTGACTGTCCTTATGTTCCCTACTAATGTAAAAGTTGTTTGTCTATATTTCAAAGCTTTAGCTATAAGTAGTGTGAGTTTCTCTGAAGATCACAAGCTTTAGAACCCTTCTTGTAATTCAGTTTGAATAAACATTTCAAGTTTTCTCATGTCTTCTCTTTAAATCTCTCTTTTCTAAAATTTTTTACCAATAAATCTCTTACGATTATCTTGTCCAACATAAGTATGCTCTACACTTGCCTCGCATGAGGATCCCAAGCCTTAGAAGATTCTACTTCAAGCACACCTCCACAACCATTTCAAGATATCTATATGCAAGACTCACAGGATTTTAATGATCTTAGTAATCTTGATAAGTTTGAAGAATGGTTCTTTACTCACTTCGAAAAGTCAACAGCTGAATTCTTAATAAAGAAGGATAGAAACAAAAGGTTGGTCGATCTGAGGTCAAGGGCCTATGGAATGGTATCAGAGCTTGCACCTTTGTAAGATAATCGGATTAGATTTGCTAGTAAAAAAGAGGAAGAAACAGTTGATTCACATATGTAATCTACAAAAGACTCTTATGAACCTGTTCATCTTTCTTCTTCCCTTTCTCTACCTAGATCTATTCTTTCTTCTTGTATATCTCATGCCTCTAATAAAATAGATAATCTAGTAGAAATTACTTATATCCCTAAAGAATCCCATCTAGAAGAATCTATTACTCCTCTTCGTAACCTATACCAACTCTATCATTAAAATTGTTCCTTCACTGGATCCATTTGAAACCTGCTTTCTCCTAAAACACCTCTTATCAAATAAATTGTCTAAGGTACTAAACTTGATTAGTGCAGGTTATAATCCACCAAAACTGAACAATATATTACTTTAAAGATTCTTACTAGCTTCATCTCCCACTAGATCCGTCAAGGATATACTCACCTCCATCTTGGAGCTATAAGATTAGTCTTTACCCTTCACAGAAGAAAAGGGATTACGGTTACAGCCTGTGTCTCCCTCCTTGATACTTCATACACTTCCTTTCAGAATGCTCTAATAGGAGCCGCTCTTGTTATTTTAAACAGTGGTAGTGTGATCCTCACTATTGTTCCTATTTTCAACATCAAGTTAATAGATCCTACTTTTCCCACTAGATTAAAGGTACATATACAGATCATTGGTGCTGAACAAGTTCAGAATGTTGTTCCAGCAATCCTTCACCATCAGATGATCTATTATCTTCAGAGTCATTTAGTTTACCTCCAACTCCAAAACACCACTAATGATGTTCTTTATATGGTTTCTGATAGGCCCGATAACACTACTATCATTCAGATCCCAAAGCAGATTCCCAAGGAAGATCTGCTTCAGCTCATGCCTTTTGAATGGGTTACCAATTATGAGAAAAAGTTTCATGGTGAGCAGAAAGCTTTTCATACTTCTGCCCCTCCTGTTCTTGAAAAGCTCCTGATGGTACTATCAAATCTACCTTCAAGAGACCTGGATCTGATAAGGGTACATTCTTTGGTTCCTCTCAAAGACTCCTTAATCACTCCATAATGGTTACACTTGTCGTCACTTAGACATAGAAAAAAGGCATTATTCCCATTCACTGGTTTCACCCTAATAAGTCTTATGCCTATGTTGTAAAAATCAATGGTCACTTCTTTTGGGATTGTGATCCGTCCATATGTGACCCAAAGTGCAGTTGTTATAACCTTGAAAATTGGGATGTCCCAAAAGATAATGAATGGAGACCTCGTGACTCTTTTGCTACATATTGGAAGAAGAAGCCACTAAAACAATCTTGGAAACCTAGCCATTGTTCTTACCATAAACATGATTCAAGTACTGACAATGATGATGACCAACCACCTAAGCCTAAATGGGTTGGTATTAGAGAGCCAAAACTTAAGCCTATGACTATTCATGAATTACTTAGGGAATTAGGTCATGAAGACCTTCTCCCTCCTCCTCTACCTCTACCTGAACCTGAACCTGAACTGGTCATTCCAATACAGGCACAACCTCAATCTGTCCCTTGCATGATGTTCTCATCTCCATCCAAAGCCTATAACTCAAATTTTCCTCCTATGGAAAGAAGAACCAATCTTGAAACAATTATTACATATAAGACATTCTCTGTACCTATAGAAGTTGTGCCCAATGGATCCATAAGACCAATATCACAAGCTGAAGAAGTTCTCAACTGACATACCTACAATGCAACGACATAAAACAAAGTCCTCCAAAGGATTGATTCTTGCTTAGAGAACCTTTTAAGTCAGATGGCTTATGTTAATTCTCACCTTGATGGTCTATCTACATATATCTAAAAATTGTATGATCATCTCTAGCAGCAGGTGACCTCCTTGGATATAGAACTCAAAAGTTTTATCACCTATAGTTATATAGGTCCAGCCTTTAGCCAAAAAGAACAAGAACTCAGAAGAGTAAAATTTCAGATTGACCAAATTGAAAAAGATATGGCAAGAGACCACTCCAGAAGCATTTATAAACCTTTTCCTTCACCCTTCATGCCATCATATAATCCCTATCCTAATCCTCCATATTCACCTTATCCTCAGGAAGTTGATTATTCAAAATGTTTCAAAATGAACTATGAAATCTTCAAAAGAAGAAAAAGAAGAAGAGTATCTTAATCTAGTTCAACTTAGACAGCTTCACCCTAGATAACCTCTATCTCCTAAGAAAACTTGACCTTCACAAAGACCTCCTCACTTTCCCTCGCAATATACAACCTCACCTTCATGGACCAAGCCACTTGAACAGCCTCTTCCACCAAAATCTTTACAGATGAAAACATCACCTTCTTCACCAAAGAACCCCTAATCTCCTCCTTTTGATCCTACTCAGAAAAATAAACAAGTCCAATTTGAACCACCTAAGTCTTATGGTACAATAGTTTTAACGACATTAGTAATTCCTTACAGCTCTAATTGGGATTCTGACTAGTCTAATTTCATTGGTCTAGAACTAGTCAGTTTTGATGATGAACTTACTGGTCATCCCAAAATCCTTTCCTTTTATATGGTTAACCCTACTTCTGTTGAGGAATATAATGTTTTAATATAGAACATGAAGATCATGCTAAGCATTAACCATATTATACAGCCTTACCTGACCATGCTCAAAATCAAGCCTATCCTTCCACTAGGCCATAGTTTATATTTGATGATATTCCTCCTGAAAAATAGAGAGACAAATTGCATGAGTTTTCAGCATGGATTGATCTTCAGATGACTCGATCGGCTACTAATTTTCAAGAAGTACTTACTGAGTTCACCACTAGATTTATAGGCACTCTCCGAGAATGGTTCCAAAGCCTAAGGGAGTACAGACAGCGTCTTTATACTACTGCTACCGGTGCAAATGAACTCGTTGGATTCCTTCATAAAGAATTCCTTGGAGACTTTCATCTTATTGATAAATAGAAACATCAAGAATATTTTCAAATGCGTTGTTATTCTTTGAAGAAAAAAGATTTTAATTATTACTACCAAAGGATGGCAAAAAGATATTATCTTCTTAATGGTTTTAATGACGTTAATCTCCATCATACATTCATTACCTCCTTTCCAGAAAAACTTTAACTTGAACTTTTGTGAGTAATTCAGTCCCTTAGAAGAGAAATGACAGATACTTCTTTAGGAAAATTTATTAACTTGCTAATACTACTTTGGAAAAACTATGTGAACAACACAAGATATTTGATTTTATGATGGAAAGAAAATTGACATTTCAAAAAGTCTGCAAAAAACCTTATTTGCAGATTAAATGCAAAGACAAAATAAGATACTCTTATCCCACAAAGAAGAAATCACATTATAGGCATGCTTACTCTAAACCTTACAAGCCTTACAAAAAGAAAAGGCATAAAAAGCCAATTTAGTTTTTTAGAAGAAGAACAACTCAATTTAAAAAAAGGGATCGTTGTTATATTAGTGGAAAGAAAGGCCATTTTGCCAAATAGTGCCCTAAAAGATCAAAGAAAGAAGTAAAATCCTTCATTAACTCCAAGCTAGCATTCCTCTTTCTAATCATCGGGAATTTGAAAAGCTCTTTCCAGAACAAAAGAATGCTGATGACACTACTGTCTTTACCCTGCCTGGCCTACGCTCTTCTAATTCAAAATTCTCTGACTCAGATCATTCAAATCTTTCTAACGATTAAATTCACCACAGTTATTTTGTGTAATCCTATAATCAGGTAGAACACAGAGAGTCATCAATGCCTTACGTCCATATGCAAATTTTGCAGAGCAAGTATCACAAGCTAATATCAATAATTGCTTATATGGATACTGGTACCTCTAGAAGTCTCATGAACCCTGCGGTTCTTCCTTCAAAAGCATGGACTATTCATTTTGAATATTTTGGTATTACTAATGATAAAATATTTAAAGTAGATCTTATCACAAAAAAAAAAGATTGGTAATAAGATCTTCCTATACTGTATCATCTGGACCAAAATACTTAGCAGTAGTCTTCTAAATAAAGACATTCTTATTGGAATGGATATCTACTATGAAGCAAGAAAACTTCATATTCTTCCTAAAAGAATTTAGTTCAAATAGAACTTCAAGCCATATACTACTATTCCAAAAGTATTTGAGCTGTCTCAAGTTCCTGTTGGTTATGAAGATATTCGTGATAAACTTATGCAATACTGTCCAGAGTATTATAATTAGTTTTCTCATTCCTCTCTTCCCTGAAAAAATCGAGAATTCTTCATCCAATTTCCCTTCAAAAGAAATAAAGATGTTAATCTTACAAAAGCAGCTCACCCTGGAATGAATCCTAATGATTTAAAACTCGTCAGAGACGAATATGCAGCCCTGCTTAAACAAGGCTTAATAGAGCCAACAAAATTTGATTGGGCTTGCCAAGCCTTTTATGTAGAAAATTGTTCAGAGCAAAAGCATGGCAAGAAAAGATTAGTTATAGATTATAAGCTTCTCAATTTATTTTTACAAGATGACAAGTTTCCATTGCTAAAGATCAGTTCGCATATTAGTTTGTTAAAAGAAGCCAAATTTTTTTCCAAGTTTAATCTCAAAGTAGGCTTTTGGCAACTAGAAATTGATCCAACAGAGAGGTACAATACTACCTTTTGTATACCTAATGCTTAATAACAACGAACTATTATACCATTTGGTCTAAAGGTAGCACCATCCTTATTTCAAAAAGTCAACTAAGATTTTTTAGCCCATTCTCCACAGTACGCTCATCTACATAAATGACATTCTGCATTACTCAAAAAATGAAGTAGATCACAAACAACTCCTTCATCAGCTCCTAAATCTTACAAAATAGTATGAAATAATGCTCTCAACTCGGAAAGCTAATTAGGCCAAGCCTAAATGGAATTCCTTGGGATGCATATTTCCAATGGGCATTATCAACCAGGCCCATATATCGCATAGGAATTACTTACCTTTCTTGATGAGAATCTTTCAGTAAAATAAATTCAATAGTTCTTTGGGATTATTAACTTTATTCCAGACTTTATTCCAAAAGTATCTAATCATACAACCAATTGTCCAAGCTCCTTAGAAAAGACCCCCCTCCTTGGGGACCAGTATAGATAGCTACAGTGCGACACCTCAAAAGAGTCTCTCAAGTGCCTTTACCTTTAAAGATTCCTTATAAAGGTAAATGGATACTCCAGATAGATGCCAGTGAAGAATTCTAGGGTGTAGTACTCATTGAAGAGATTGATAAAAAGAGATGCTACTGTAGCCATGCTAGTGGACAATTCAAAGACTCTAAAAAGTATTACCATGCAATCTTCAAAGAGATTCTTGCAGTCAAAAAAGGGATCGAGAAATTCAACTTTCATTTATATCCATATGAATTTACTGTGCAAATGGATAACTCCTTCTTCTCTAAGATTTTAGAGTTTAAGAAAAGAGTTCTACCTAATAAATAATTGCTACGCTGGAAAGATTGGTTTTCCCGCTATAAATTCATAGTAGAACACATTAAGGGTCATAACAACATCCTTGTAAATTTCCTTTCCAGGCCAAAAACTTTGAGCCTAATTACTCCAACCAAACCCATTCCTTTAATCCATATGGCCCACTCCATCCCTGGATGTACTATTCATTATCCTTCTCCTTAGCTTAAAAAGGACTTACCTCTAAGAGAAAAAAGACTAACCACTCCTGTTGAAATTTAACAACTTGCTCAAAAATCTTTGTTTTACTAATACTAGTAATTATTAATGAAGTAGTAATAAAAAAATAATTATTAAGTTATTCAATAAAAAATAAATTAAGATAAGAAAAATAAAGAAAATTGTATAGAATTATAGTTAAAAATATAAGTTATTGTAGTAAAAAATTAATAACAATATAATATGTTATTAAGTATGTGATAAACTAGATTAATATTATTAAAGTTATTTTTAAACTATTCAATCATACGTATCAAAAGTAGTGGCTGCTAGTGCCACAACAGTCCTTTGCCTTTAACATTGTGGTTGCTCTTAGCCCACAAGTTCTTCATGTATTTAATTTGATAAGGTGTTAATAGGATTAATTAGTGGAGTGTTTAAATTGAATGTAGGGGAAAAAAGTGGTTGAATTGGTTATTATGAGGTAACAAACCCTTATGCAACGATCCACCAGTTTCAAAAAATCAACCACCGTACTTAACATTAAAAATATTTATGTTATCAAATAATAACATGAATGACCCAAATGGGAGAGATCGAGAGATTCAAATTGTAACAATGATAAAAGAGACACATAATAAGAAGGACCTACACCTCTAAAGTCAATATATTTGTTATCTGACATAGAAGAAAATAGATCGACAATGTCAATATCTTATTGTGTCATTGCACTTCCTATAACATCTGGTACTTTTGTGAATGAGAGAAACATAATGCCCAGTTTCTCCTTAAACGTATATAATTCACCAGATACAAAAGAAAATCCCCTAAATAGAATGTTTTGAGTTCAATAAAATTATAATAATAATCTAGACCTCAAATAATGAGAATACAAGGCTAAAGGTGCCCTGAAAACAATGCGAAATTCAACGAAGATACAATGGTATTTTCGTAATTTTTAGCACTTTTTGGAAAATTGATAGGAGGAATTTTTAAATGGGAAAAATGAATTTCTTAGGGTTCTCAGAGACCTTAAAAATCATAGGAACCCCTAGAATGGTTCAAACCCCTCTGGTTGACGTTTTATAATGTCAGTTGATTCAAATTTTGACCATTTCGTTTAAGAATGTTTCAGATCCAATTTAAGTGATTCCAAAAATATTTTATAAGATGGAAAATCTAAATTTTATAATAAAAAAGATGATTCTTAAAAAGGAGCTAAAACGAACTAGAAATGAAAATACCAAGAAATGGGACGTAAATGAAATTTTATTGTAACAATTTTAATATTTGCTTCCTTAAGTGGTGCGTCCCCTCTCTTCCCTTCATATGACTGACCTTATTACTACCTAAAAATAGAAGTGAGACCAAGGGAGAGAGGCACACAAGAGAAGGGAAGAAGAAGAGGAAAACCAAGGTAAGAAAGGTAAGAAATTTATGAATTTGCTTAGTCTTTCCTTTAGTAAACTTAATCTTCTCCTTCTCCTCTTTCTTTCCATAGTTTTATTAAAGTATTTGGTTCTATTTTGAGCTCAGACTAGAGGGGAGAAGTTGGAATTTGGAGAAGGGAACCAAAACAAAGGAAAGAGCATCCAAAGAAAGCTTGAATCAAGGTAGAAACACTTCCTTCTGTGCTTGCTCTTCCTTGTCTTTCTTCTTGTATGTTTTGGCCACTACATGGAAAACCAAGAGGGATTAAATTTTGAACCAAACCAAGGATGAATCTTAGGAATTAAAGTGTGAGAAACAAGAATATGCAAAGAGAATAAAGAAAGAACCATAAAATTACAAGATATCTCACTTAGGGTTTTAATTGCACCTTGGTTTGTAGGATCATTCCTAGCTATAATTTAAGGTGTCTAAGAGTTTATATGAGTTTCTAAGACATCAAGGAGCCTCCCACATGTTTCTCCCATCAAAAAAATTAAACAACTTCCATGGGTGCTCATTAAAGGCCATGTCTGGGCTTAGCCTAAAAAAAGCACCAAGGGAGTGTTTTAATTTCTTCTAAACTTAGTTTTGTATCATATATTATGGGAGAGTATGAGAGGAAGCCTTGAAAAAAATTTAGAAAGCCTAAAAAGTGTGATGGAGATATAGGTTCCATATTGTAGTATAATCTAGGCTCCTTGAAATGAATGTGTGATGGCTCTAAGGAGTCTAAATTGAGCCAAGAGTCATAGGTTAAGGGAGAGAATGGAGCCAAGAGCATGGATTCTCAAGGTTGCTTCATTAGGTGCTTTATGGAACCATAATTGAACCATATGAGCAACCTAACTCTTCTAGTGTATGTGTGGCTTTAGTAGATGTTTCAAAAGTACAATTAGATCCTATTTGATGTACTTAGGCTAAAAGAATCAAGTCCCACCTCTTTGTGAGTGTTTGGCTAAGGGAGAGGAAGAATTCCCAAGAAAGAAAGTGTGTTCTTGCATACAAGGTAGCTCTCTCTTTTTTCTCTCATGCATGGTTAGGCATTTTCTTGTCTTTGAATGTGTGTGTATATGTTTAAGTCATGAAAGATGTTTCTAGTATGTATTTATATGTCATTATACCATGATGCTTTGTTTATGTGATTGAATGATATTTTTATAAACTTGTTTGGCTTGCTTAAGTGTGGTGAGGCCCAAAGGTCTTTAATAAGGTCAAGGATGAGCCAAAAGTCCATAAGGTTAAGTGAGACAAAGCCAAAAGTCTTTAAAATGAGCGAGGCTTACTCAAAAGTCCCTTGAAAGTAGGTAAGGTAAGTCCAAAAGTCCCAAAGAAGATGGGTGAAGCTAAACCATGGTTTTGGCAAGTCTATGTATGATAAGTATGTCTTCTTGAATGTGAAACATGTTCCATGTATGTTTATGGATTTCAAGATAGCCATGCATATATTTTTAGACTTGAATTTGCATCTATCATGTATGTTTGAAAGGGTAAAGAATGATTAGAATTCCTAAAATCTAACTTTTCTCTCTCCATTGCCTAACATGTCTAGGTGGACTAAGTGAGCAAAGAAATAGAAGCCACTAAGTTGGAAGATGAGAGATTGACAAAGAAATGTATTAATTGCTCTTTTTGAAACTACTTTATTGTCACAAGTAATTCAATGATATGTATGATGTATAACCTTTTGAACATGTATAAATACATGGATATGTGATGTATATATGAGAATTGGAAACAAATGAATAGAATAACATGTTTTTGACATTAAATGGCAAAGTAGAGCTTGTATGTTCCATGTGTACGCCATCAAGTAGGAGAGTGCATTTATGAGATTTGGGTCTTTAGAACTTTGAGACATGTTTAGTAGACTACTTCCATAATTTCCCACGTGCTCAAGTGGCCCTAGAAAAGTTAAAAGTTAAATTGGACCATTTTGGACCCTTAAGGTGGCATAAAAGTGTCATTTTGTAACCCTACATCACAAACTGACCAAATGGACGAATTTTTTCATGAAATTTAGCATCCATATAGATATCATCTAGAACTTTTTGGAAAAAAAAAGACTAGATTATTTAGGGCTCTAAAGAATTAATTATAAATTTTCAAAAGTTGCCAAAAAGCTGCTAAACTAATATGGTTACTATTTATATGGTCAGTTTCTTCTCCCATGTCATTTGAGGGCTAATGTTGTCTAATAGCTATGAAATTTTACAAGTATAAACTAGACATGATAAACTTCCCATGGCCATCAAAATTATCTCATTTGGAGGTTTGAGCAGAGAGATATGAATTTTTAAAGTTTGGAGTCAGTACTAGTAATGTAGTAGTATTTTTGGTATTGTTCCATCGATTTTCAGTAGTTAAACACTCATGTTTTAGTCTGAAATTATTTTTAACCTAAATTTAACATCTGTATCTTTCTAGAATGGCATAGTGTGCTTGATTTCAATTTTTAAAAAATTAGTTATGAATTTTTCCAGTTTATATCAATAACCTATGATAGCAAACCTGGGCAACTGGACATTTCGTATTTTTCTATTGCCAATCGTGGCCTTGAATGATTTTTAACATATAGTAGACATCCAAAGCTTTTTAAAAAGTTATCATTTACTTGATTTTGATTTTTTTAGATTTAATTATGAATTTTTAAATGATAAATTTCTGATAACAAAAATCTGCCACTGTAACCTAAGAGCAAACCATTAAAATTGTGGAATGTGCTTTAAAATCTGAAACTCTTAGGTTGTTTTGTGATGTGTATGACTTGTACAAGTTGTTATAAATGGAAAATGATATTGATGAGTTGATATAGTCCTTAAAGCTACGAATTATGTATGTGGCCTTCTAACTACGCAACTTTTCATGTGTGAAAGTGTATGTTTTCTTCCAATATACATGGGATATTTTCAAATAGCTCATGGGACAATGGTTTATAAGCTAAGAGGTGAAGGTTTTACACTTCCAACAGGCATAGATGAGGCTGCTACACTAGTGCCAATATGACATGGTTTATCCTCTGTGACAATAGGTAATCAGGCTAACATATAACTATCACGCCTCTTACCTGGCCTACCCTTTGGAATTTATAGTTGTAGTAAATCAAGTGCTAGTAGAGAAGGTTGAAAAACCATTATGAAACATTATTCCCTGAGAGCAAGTAAGATACTCATTTGGTCTTGGCTCATCTTCTTTTGAAACTCATGGTACTCTATTGGTGAAAGGTCATGAATGTTTAAACTATAGAGATCATCAGCGATATTGACTTAAAAAGAAAGATACATTGTTAAATGATAAGATATTATGTATTAAATAAAGAAAAATAACAATGGCTATAAATATTTTAAATTTAACATGAAACCAATGGCACCACTCGCAAGGTGGATCTATCGTCAAATGTATCTAGTACCATTGCATGTAATCAAAAATACGATCCACAGGTGCTGTAGTGAGGGGCGCTTGAATTAGACAATTTTGCCATGAATTCTAAAACTCAACAAAGGTCAAGTGTTCTTCTAGCTAATTCTTAATGGTTTTTCCTTACAACTGCAATATATGTAAAGCTCCCAAATTGACTAAAGGTATCAATATTAATTGTTGTTAACTAAATTGGCATAACACGGGATCTATGTGATGCCACTCAATGATATAAATAGCATCAAGGATAATTAAATGTCTTGATCATCCAAACAATTTTATGGGATGAGATCACGAATATTGTCTAATTCATATGGTTACCAAATGATCTGTGCATTAACTATTAAAGTGTCATAATAATTAACATACATTCAAAAGGTAATTTACTAAAAATTTATCCCTGTAAACCAATCATACCTAATTATCTTACATTGCATCCAATAATACCTAATATTGTCATAAGGCCATGTTTTGCGAATAGGGAGGTTTGCCTACGTTCTTATGTCTATGATTAAAGGAAAGTACATTACAACACGTTTGTAAAAAAAGAAGGCATGACAAATTAAAACTAAATAAGTGAACCTATGACATTAAATAAATGTTGTTAACTGTCTTATCTAAAACCCAAAAATGATAGTATTTGATAAATATCTAATTGGTGATCTAGCTGTAATGTTCTCTCTAGAGCTAACATTAGAAATCTATCTTATGCCTAAAAATGGAGGAAGATCATACATCTACCAATTTCTTATTTAATAGGATTAGTTACATTACAAAATTCTTTATATAAGTGAGCCAATAATATAAATCCCCAACTGTATTTGTTAGTATATTCAAAATCCCACAATAGTGGTAAGTACATTAAGTATACTTTATGACTAGATCTATCTAATATAAAAAAAAACTTCTAATCAATCTCAATATGTATACTCGTGTAAATTGCTGCACTTTTTCATCGTCAGCATTATCTGGTAGGTAATTGAAGTTTTCTTCCAACCAAGTGATAGCTACTCGTTGCCCATAGATTTGATCATCTGATGGTATAATCCCAAGCAGTTATTCACATGTGTCTTTTCAAATATTGTTTGTATGAGTAATGATGGGGATTTTTATACAAGGTAGGCCTAACTAGATAGCAACATCCTCCAGAATTTTCATGTACTTTCCTCAAGTAGGGTAAAAAGTATAAGTCTCAAAATACTATTTCTCTACAAGTATCAATACAAGTGCAAGATTATACTTGAATTGCCCTAATTGGGTCACCTTGTAAAAACCAACCTATTATAGATAGTCAATAATGACGAGTGAAGGAGTAGGTAGACAATCACTATACATGACTTGTCATAGACGGAGCAATCTATCAATCCTTGCCTAAACAACTTGTGAAATATGTCTTGTCTGGAGGTACAAAAGCAAGTCATCCTCAGGTCCTAACTAGATGACCTACAACGGGCATGCCATTTCTTAGATATGCCTGTAAATTACGAAAATATTAAATTTAGATATAAGCAACATACATATAATCAACACAGTAAGGTTACAAGAATTTTTCAACATATGAAATTAAAGTACAAATGTGATAATAGTCTTAGCTACTTATACACACAGGTAAAGTATATTTGAAAGCAAGGTTTAACCCATCTAGAATTATTGTGCACTCTCCTTAAGTAGTGTACTGGTAATATACATTAAAGTCATGATTTTATACATAAACGACCTCAATCTTAGTTTAACTACTAGCTAATGGGGTGATGGTGTGGACAAATGGAATGATTATGACAAACTTTTCTACATAACCCACACTTGTTTGATTAAGCCAGTTGTATCCAATTCACCTCGTTGCATATGTGTGTTGAACGTGGGCACCCCTTAGCTCAAACCATTGATGGATCAAGAATCAACTTTAGTAAATCTATCTGTGGCCAATGAATCTCGCCTCCAATAGGTTGGAACTCATTATTATATAGATTATGCATCATTTCCAAGTGAAAAATGTGGTCAACAAACTAAAGATAGTCAAGACCAACATTAGTACAAGCTGCAATAACATATTGACATGGATACTTTTTGACCTAAAACTCGCCACAATTATATTTATACTCTACTAAGTTGACCTTTCAATATTGACCAAATTGATGATTTTGGACATTATAGGGATTGTCAACCTCGAAGGAAGCCACTCTTCTGTCAAATGCTCAGGCAACACTCGTAGAGGCAGCTTGCGTAATCAGAGCCAACTTCTTCTTCGATGTCTCACAAAATACTTAGTCAGGTGCTAGTAGTGCATGCACCTATTAAGCTTATTTGACAAAGTATCTATTTAACTTATAGATGGTTGCCTTTGTGAGGCCAATTAAAGGCAAACTTTTGACACTTTAGAGAACACCATTCATTGTTGCCACATCTCTTACACATAGAATCATCTTTTTTAAGTTATATACTTGGTATCATATTGGATTTAGTGATGCTGGGTACCTATATACTAACTCCGATACAAACTAGTTTGGGAAAAATTGTAACTTTTACCTAACTATCTATTTCAACCTTTCTAGAGTGATATTTAAATCAAACATCATTATTTTTATTCTGACACACTTAAATGTCACATCATTTGGACTACAAAAAATTCATCCATTTGCAAATATACATACAATCTCATTTTTATTGGTCATTATTTTTTCCTATAGTAACATTTGCAAACAAAAGCAAATATAAGAAAAAAAATAAACTCCAACAAAATAAATATTACCACAAAATACGTGAAGACAAAATAAATTTATCACAAACACTAAAAGAAACTACAAATAGTATAAATATAAGACACAAAAAAAATAAATGCAAAGGTATTAAATATAGCAAAAAAATAAGTGCAAAAAAAAATAAAAATAACATAGAAAATAAATGCAAACTAAAAGTGAACTAATTACATAAAAAATACAAAAGCAATAAATTGAATAGAAAGATAATTAACACAAACATACTAAATATAAAAATGTAACCAAAATATATATATAAACAAAGATTAAATGCCATTAAATAAATATAATAACAAAATATATGTAACTAAAATAAATATAAACACAACGTAAACAAAATGGATATACCCACAAAATTTACAAGTCATAATTAATATAAAAAAAATAAATGTAAATAAACTAAATATCACACAAAAAATAAAGCATAATAAAGATAGGGAGAAAATTAAATGTAACCCAAAAAAGTATAAAATATTAAATAATAACATAATAAATATAACAAAAACATCAAATGTCACCAAAATAAATATTAAAAGAATTAATGCAAGCAAACTAAATAAGTATAACAACAAAATTTTAATATCCACAAAATAAATATAACAAAAAATAGTTAGATACAATAACAAAATAAATGCAAATAATATAAATATAAGACACAAAAAAATGCCAAGATATTAAATACAGCAAAGAAATTAAGTGTGAAAAAATAAATATACCACAAAAAATAAATGCAAACTAAATTGGAACTAATTAAATGAAAAATACAAAAGTAATAAATTTAATAAAAACATAATTAATACAAATATACTAAATATAACAAAAAAATAAATCTAAACAAAATATATATAAGCAAAAATTAAATGTCACTAAATAAATATAACTAAAAAATAAATACAACTAAAACCAATGTAACAAAAACATTAAATATAAATATATAACTTAATTAATAAAAATTTATAAATAATTAAAAAATAAACTAATCTTGTTATATCATATAAGAAAAGTTGAAAGGCTTCGAGTCCTTCTAGCAATTAAAATTTAAAAATTTGAAAAGTTATAAATTTTACAGTTACAAACGATGAAGTGGAAAGAAGAAAATAATGTAAAAAATTGAAGAATTTAACTTAAGCTAAAACAAAGAAGAAGAAAAGTGTGTATAATGTGGGAGGTTGGAGAAGAGAAAAAATATGAGTATATAATGTAGGCCAAATGAGAGAAAATGATATACATGTGTAGTGTTCTAGAGGAAGTTTCATATATAGGAGGAGAGGAAACGTTAATGTAAAGGGGAAAAATAAACCAATGGATTGCTTTGGAACCTAGCTTGCATAAGCTAGGCTTGCAACTCAATTAAAAAAAAAATGAAAAGTGGATCCACTTTTTAATAAGAAAAATATTAGGGCTACATGCATTGTAACATAATTTTTTAAAAAAGGTGGATCTATTTTTTAATAAAACAATACTATTAAAAAATTATTATAGAGGGGACGTTGGAGCCTACACTTTTTATTAAAAAAAATAGTGAAAGTCAAACTTTTAATGAATTGATTTTTTTTAAAAAAATTAATATGGAAGTCAAAATGGATGGTTCCGACTTTCGATAAATTTACAAGATATAAGTGTAATATTATGTATGAACAAGTATTTTACAATTTTTTTAATAATGGAATTTAGCTCAAAATGTCATGAAAAGTTCTATTTAGCCATGGGTTGTTGTTGTCTCTTACCCACATTGCCATTATCCTTTTTATTAGGAATTGCGTCACCATAAGTCTATTGTAGCACATTTGTTTTCTTTTTCTCTTTTTCCTTGCTTTGGCTAAGAATTATGGGTATTTTGTGAAGGTGGGTTTTTCTCCTTCTTTATTCACCTTCTTCCCTCCATTTTTCTTCTTTTTCCATGCTTTGATGCCTAAACTATAACAACTTTTCCTTCTTCTATAGTAGGCTATGGTAAACTTTCAAATTAAGGTTCCATAAGTTGTGCCTCTAAAGTGAGAAACCTATACTTTAATCTTCAAATTTCAACTTCATAGGATAATCCCTAAACCCAATTCGGATTTAGGAAGTTTAAATTGAAAAATAAAAAATAAAAAATTTAGATTTAAAATTAATGATGTTGATAGAAAATTTAAATTAAAATTGAAATTTTAGCTATTATTATGATTATTATATTATTATTTTAATCTTTGTATATCAATAATAAAATAATTTTTTTCATTTACACCTCCATTATTTTTTTAAACAATGCATATGTTCTTTAAAATATATATATATACATATATATTAGGGGTGTTCACTAGCCCATTAAACTCTCAAGACTCGCCTTAACCTGGCCTAATCGGGCAAGGTCGAGTTGAGCCAAAAATATAAATGAGTAGAACTTTAAATAGAATTATATTGAGTCGGGTCGGGTCGCGTCATGGCACGAAGACACGTTCTGCCCAACCCACCTTAATAGTTATTTTTTTTAGTTATCAATATATTGTCATACACATGGCTCACTCTATCCCTAGTTGTACCATCCACCATCCATCTCCTCAGCTTAAAAAAGATTTCCTTCCTGGAGAACAAAGACCAACCACTCCGGTTGAAGTTCAACAATTAGCCTAAAAATCCTTGTTCTACTACCTCCACAAGTATCTCAACAATGCTCCACCTAACGCCATCCTTCCTACTTTCAACCTTATCCAAACACCTTTCCTAATCCTGTTTAGAATCACTACCTATGTCACAGATGATGCTCTTTGGTATCTTTGGGCATTAACTGTTCTTTACTCAAGTGCCATAGCATTTCCTCCGTTATTGATCTTTCAACATCTCACCACCTTAGAAAATAGGAACTCCAATCTGTGAACCTTACTTAAATGGTTTTCCCCCCTACCATGGTGGCACAATGAACTAAACCGAATCATTCAACTGCATAATCTTTGGAAAAACCCTGCAGGAAATCAATAAGTGTCTAGTATTTTTATCCTCCATCGTCCATATTGGGTCAATAACTAGAGGACGCTCCTCACAAGGAACCATGCTTATAAATGGAACACATTCCTGAACTGGCCAAAACAATCTTCTGAAGCATTAAGAGCCTTAAAATTATTTTTATGTGAGATTAATAATTACAAAGACAACAAGTTCATATTTTGAACATCATTAGGTCTTTATCCTGGAGAATTTATCCCTAAAGAACTTAGATTCCTATAATTAAATCTTCCCAACATGGAGATATAGACTCTAGCATAAATGGTTAATTTTCTCATTGGAACCAGTTCACTAAATAAAGGAGCCTTCTCTTCAACCACACAACCGCCTCCTGACATTCCCATGCATGACTCTCAGGACCCTTATGAACCCATTACTCTCAAAGAATTTGAAGAATGGTTTGCCACCTACTTCAAGAAATCACTAAAAGATGACCCTGATGCTATAGACTTTGATGAAGACCCAAACCTATCACCATCACATGAGCCCATCAAAAAAGGATAAGGCTTATCCTTGCCAGCTCACAATTTGTCCTAATGTATAATTATGAGTGTTTCTTTTCAGCATAAGTGTGGGCTTACTTTTTTCTTTCTATTATGTAAAAGTTACTTTTATCAAAAGTTTGTCTACCAACTATGTAAAAGTAGTTTATTTGTATCATGAGACTGTATCTATAAGAAGTGTCAGTCTTTCTAAGGACGATAACACTTCTCTAAGCCTTAGAACCCCTTGTACATAAGTTTGAATAAACACTTCAATTTTCCCATGTCTTTGTCCTAAGTTTCTTTATCTTCTGAAATTTTTTATCAATAAATCTCTTACGATTATCTTGTCCAACATAAGTATACTCTACACTTGCCTCTATTGAGGATCCTATATATCAAAAAGTGTTAAGGAAGTATTTTCTAAGAATAAGTAATCACCTTGTCTATAAATTCTTTGTTGAAAAGGTTTTCCACGAAAATAAAAAAGAATCATAAACCCTAACAGGCCAGCACAAGAAAGCCCAAAAGGGAAAGAGTGGATGTTAGCACAAACATACCTGGATAAGGATTTTGATGATTCTAATTAGAAAATTCGAATAAAATATTTTGCATTAAGAAGATAAAGCATAGAACTTATCCCAAAAACATTAAGGGAAAAGTGTGGAAACCACACACCGAATTACTTTTGTCCAAATTGTATTTCTTATATAACTCCAGAAGAGAGAAAGGCATTAGATGAAGTTTGCCCTCCTCTTACTCTAGAATATGTTCAAGGGTATTCAGATATTCTGAGGACCCTTGAACTGTGTCTCTCAAAAGAAGATCTCCAAAGATGGAATGATCTCAAGAAAGAGAGATGGAATTGAATGTACTCTGATCTAAAGTTAGGACTAGGAATGATATCAGAGTAATCACATTCGTAAGATAATCGAATTAGATTTGCTAGTACAAAAAAGTAAGAAGATAACTCCCAAACACTATGTCAACCATGTGTTCTACAATAGATTCTGAAGAACCTATTCATCTTTCTTCTTCCTTTTCTTTACTTAGATCTATTTCTTCTTCTTGTATATCCTATGCCTCTAATAAAACAAATAACCTTATAGAAATTACTTATATTCCTAAAAAATCCCATTTAGAAGAATCCATTACTTCTCTACTTAATCCCTACCAACTCTATCACCAGAATCGTTTCTTCACTAGATCCATCTGTAACCTTCTTTCTCCAAAAAATCATCCAATTAAAGAAATTGTCTAAGGTACTAAATTTGATCAGTGAGGGCATTAGTCTACCCAAGGTAAACAATATGTTACTTTGAAAATCCTAACCAGTTTTATTTCTCATTGGATCCGCCAAGAATATACCTATCTCCATCTTAAGGCTATCAAATTAGTCCTCACCCTTCATAGTAGAAAAGGGATTGCGACCATTTCCCGTGTTTCCTTTTTGGATACTTCGTACACCTCCTTTCAAAATGCTTTGATTAGAGCCGCTTTAGTTACTCTAAATGGTGGAAGTGTGATCCTTACCATTGTCCTTAATTTCAATATCAAGTTATTAGATCTTACTCTTTCCACCAAATTAAAGGTGCAAGTATAGATCATTAATGCTGAACAAGTAGCAAATCCTGTTCCAGCAACAGATAATCTATCATCTTCAGAACCATTCAGTTGACTTCTACCTTCATAACACCACTGATGATGTTCTTTATAGGGTTTCTAATATACCAGATAACACAACTATTATTCAGATCCTAAAGCAGATTCCTAAAGAAGATTTACTTCAACTTTTACCTCTTGAGTGGGTTACAAATTATGAAAAAGAGTTCCATGGTAGACAGAAGAATTTTTACACCTCTACTCCCCCTGTCCTTAAGAAACTTTCTAATGGAACTGTCATGTCTACTTTTAAGATACCTGGATTTGAAGAAGCAACCTCTTTTGCTTTAAGGTTGCTTAATCATTCCATGATGATCATTCCTGTTGTCACTCGGAAGTAGAAAAAAGGTCTGATTCCTATATATGGGTTTCATCCAGATGGGTCCTACTCTTATGTTGCAAAGATTAATGGACACTTTCTTTGAGATTGTAATCCATCTATATGTGACCCAGACTATGCTGTTATGACTTGGAAAACTGGAAAGGACCAAAGGATAATAAATGGAGGCCTTGTGATTCTTGTGCTACGTATTGGAAGAAAAAGCCATCTTAGCTATCTTGGAAACCTGGCTATTGCTCTCACCAAAAACATGATTCAAGCTCAAATGATGATGATAACCAGCCTCCAAAGCCTCAATAGGTTGGCATCAAATCTCCGAGGCCAAAGGCAGAAACTTTTTATGATTTGCTTAAGGAATTAGGTCATGAAAACCTTCTTCTTCCTCCACCCCCAGAACCAAAACCGGTGATCCAAACATAAGCACTTCTTTGGCCTATTCCTTGTATGATATTCTCCTTTACATCAAAAGCCTATGACTTTGAATTCCTTGCTATAGAAAGAAGAACTAATCCTTAAACAAATGTTACATATAAGCCATTCTCTGTACCCACAAAGGTTTCTTCTAATGGTATCATGAGGCCTGTCTCACAAGCTGAAAAAGTCTTCAATTGGCATACTCATAATGCTACGGCTCAGAATAAAGTTCTTCAAAGAATTGATTCCTACCTTGAGAATCTTTTTAGTCATACTAACTCTGGACTAGATGGACTTTCTACACATGTTTAAGAGTTATATGATCCCCTCTAATAGCAGGTGATATCCTTGGATGCAGAACTCAAAAGTTTTATCATCCATAGATATATAGGTCCTGTCTTTACCCAGAAAGAACAAGAACTCCACAGAGTAAAATCTTAGATTGATCAAATAGAAAAGGATATAGCCAGAGATCAATTCGGAAGCATCTATGAACCTTTTCCTTCACCTTTCATGCCATCCTACAACCCATATCCTACACCTCTATATTCACCTTACCCTCAAGAAGTTAATTATTCTAAATGTTTCAAAATGAACTATGAAGTCTTCAGAAAGAAAGAAGACTATCTTAGTCTAATACAGCTTAGGCAGTTTCAGCTCAGGCAACCATAACTTGAGCCTAGAGACCCTCGTCCTCCACAAAGACCTCCTCATTTTCCTTTACAACATGAAGCCTCTCCTTCATAGACCAAACCTCCAGAATATCCTCCTCCTGTAAAGTCTTTGCAAATCAAAACACCACCTTCTTCCCCAAGAGATACCCAATCACCTCATCTTGATCATTCCCAAAAAAACAAACATGTTCTAACTGAACCCACTAAGCCTTTTGGGAAAATTGTATTATCATCCACTATAATTCCATATAATTCTGATTCAGACTTTGATTAGTCTCAAATTATTGGCCTAAAACCCCTCAACTCTGAAGATGATGAACCTATATAATACCCAACCTCTTATAAAGTCAATATTACTCATGTTGAAAAATATGATGAGTCTAATATTAAACAAGATGACCATGTTGAATATCAATCATATCATACAATTTTGCCAAATCATGCTCAAAACCAAACTCATCCATCTTCTGGATCATGGTTTACTTTTGATGAAACTCCTCCTCATAAATGGTGAGACAAGTTGCATGAATTTTTAGCATGGATTGATCTTTAGACGACTTTTCAAAATGCTAATCTTGAAGAAGTCCTTACTGAGTTTACTACCCGATTCACTGGCACTCTTTAAGAATGATTTCAAAGCCTAAGGGAGTATTGGCAGTGTTTCTATATAACAATTGGCAGTGCTAATAACCTCCTTGGCTTCCTTCACAAAGAATTTCTTGGAGATTTTCATCTTGTCGATAAACAAAAGTGTCAAGAGTTCTTTTAAATGCGTTGTTGATCTCTAAAGAAAAAAGATCTTGATTTTCATTATAAACAAATGGCTGAGAGATACTATCTTCTCAATGAATTTAATAATGTCAATTTACGACACATATTCATTGCATCCTTACTAGAAGAGTTACAGCCAGAACTTTTAAGAGCTATTCAGTCCCTTAGAAGAGATATGACTGATATTTCTCTTGGAAAAATTTACCAATTGACCATAGCTACTATTGAAAAGCTATGTGAACAATATAAAATGTTTGACTCTATAATAGATGGAAAGCTGGCATTACAAAAAGTTTATGAAAAAACCTTATCTTCAGATCAAGCACAAACATAAGTCCAGATGCTCATGTTCGACAAAGAAAAAATCTTATTACAAGCATGCTTATATTAAGCCTTACAAGTCTCACAGCCCTTACAGAAAGAAGAGACATACAAAACCAATTAGGTTTTTCAGAAGGAGATTGACTCAATACAAGAAAAGGGACCGCTGTTATGTTTGTGAAAAAAAAGGGGCATTTAACGAAACAGTGTCCTAGCAAAATAAAGAAAGAAGTGAAGCTCCTTCAACAAATACAAGCTAGCATTCTTCTTGTAGAACTCTTTGAAAAATTCTTCTCTAAATAAGAAGATGCTGATGATAATACTGCCTTTACCCTACCTGGCCTTCAATCTTCAGATTCTGAATTTTCTGATTCTAACCATTCTAAAGATTATATTCATCACAGCTATTCCTTACAGCCATGCCATCTAGTAGAATAAAAAGAACCACCAATGCCTTATGTTCAAATGCAGATTCTACAAAGCAAGTACCATAAGCCAATTTCTGTCATTGCTTATATGGATACTAGAGTATCAAAAAGCTTAATGAATCTTGTAGTCCTTCTTTTACAAGCATGGACTACTCAATCAAAATAATTTAGTACTGCTGACGAAAAAATCTTTAAAGTTGATCTTATTACCAAGAAAAAAATTTGTATTAGGATCTTTCCCAATTGTATTGTTTGGACAAAAGTACTTGGAAGTAATCTTCCAAATAAAGACATTCTCATTGGGATGGACATTTATTGTCAAACCAAGAGACTTTATGTAATACCCTAAAAATTAATTAAGGTGTTAGTCATAGATTTGGGTTAATTAAGAATAATTAATATGGGATAATTGGGCAAGTTAAGTGAATAAAAATTTTAGAGAGATAAATTATTAATATGATTTGAAATTTAATTGAGTTTGAACCCCATCTAGGCCTAAATTAAATTAAGTAAGCCAATGTTATAAACTAATAAAGGGTCTAATATGATTTAATGAATTAGAAACTTAAGACCCAACTTGCATAAGCTCCTATAAATGACGCAATAATCCTTGTGCAGACCCAAATCAATTGAGTTCTTTAAACTTGGTCTAACCCAATTAAATTTCTGTAGCCCAACATATGAAAGCTGCCCCAATAAGGCTTAAATCTGAAACCCATTTAGTATTGGATCTTTGGATTAGCCCATGACCCACATTAGACCTAACTAAAACCCTAAACACTTTAGCTCCTCCACATTTTGTTGAAACACAAACACACTGCTCATTTTTGGAGGTTTGGAAAAAGACTAAAGTTTAAGGCAAGAAATCTACCATTTCTCACTTCTAAACTCAAAATCAGCCAAGATACTTGTTATATAACTTAATCCCCTTCTCTTTTTCTTCATTTTGGCCTAATTAATTTTTTATTTAGAGCATTTTCACTATACCCAAATTCTGAAATGTAGTTGTTTGGTATTTTTTTAGAGGATTTTCAGAAGTAGAGGCTATGAGGGATATTGGGTAAGTGTATACTCTCCATTCTAATGTATTATCTGCTGGTTTAAGACTCTCATGGTTGATTTGTAGTATGGGTATTAATTATGTACGAATTTGTTTAAGAATTAGGGTGATATATTGAAGTTTCTGGTATAGGATATATTGAATATGAATTTGGGTATTTGTAGTGGCTGTGTAAGCGTCTTTTGGGTAGCCATTAGTATTTTAATTCCTTGAGTACTTGTTGCTGCTGTACATTATGATTTAAAGTAGTAATCTTCTGATGTTATGGTTATAGGGAGATTTTGGCACTGCTGGTGGCTATTCAATTGTTTACAGAGTGAGGTAACTGAGATTTATGCTAATTCCATGCATAAGTTCTGTTTTAATTTTATATTTGCTGCATGATTATGATTTTGATGCTAAATGAATTGGTTGGCTATCTGTTATGTGTGATTGAACCTTGTGAGTTTATAGTAGAGTTATGGTGTAGCTGGCACCTGTGTATGTACTTCGATCAAGTATCAGGTTATGATCAGACCTTAGATATACTGAGCCCTGATTGTGCTCATTGGGGAGTAGGTGCCATGGATGGGCCTCTTTTAGTGTTATTGGCCTATAACATGTGGAATTGTGATTGCTAGTATGGGATAGTAATCATAAATAGCCTAATTATTTCATTTACTGATATAACTAGTATGTTTTCTGATGCCTATATGAAATCATGCATATATGTTAATTGAACTGGAATATATGAATGAAATTTGCCTTAGTTACTGAGATTTACATCTCACCCCATTTCATGGGATTATACTTTCAGGTGAAGGCCCTTTGGGTAAGGACAAGGGGAAACAAGTGGATGAAAATCCATGAGCTCTAGCCATGTGTGGAGAAAGCTACACTTAGGCTAATCTGAGTAAAGTAGATGCAATTTTATTAATCTTTTATATAGCATCATCATGTAATCATATTGCTAAGTGTAGACGTTTATATTTTGATTAGTTGGAATGTATCTATTAAGGAGTTAAGTTTCATTATAGCTTGGTATTGGATGTATAAACTTATAGTATTTGATATATAAACTTTATTGAATTCATGATATGGTCTACTATTGGAAATGTCATCATGGGATATATATTAGATTGTTGATTTGAATAAGTGATGTATGGAATCTCTAATGGAATATGTAATGAGTAATAATGGTTGATAGTTCATGAACTCTTACTGTTATTACTCTATGGACTTGCTGATATAGGATAGTTGGAGGAGTAGAAATTAACATTTAAGTCTTGAACTAGTAATAATAGATAAGCTGAGTAAATTAGGCTAGTGAAAGCTATTGGAACCCCACAAATTAAGGTAGAGTGGCCTTAGGGTGTCATTAGAGGGAAAGTGAAGAGTATGAGATAAGATTTTAGGAGTTGTAAGATCAGAAGGTATTTCGCCGCGGCTAACATATTATTAGCAGCAGCCAATAAAGGCGAAGTTACCCAGGGAGAGTACCAAAGAGTACTTCGCCATGACGAGAAGTGGAATTAGCTGCGGTAAAATAAGAAAGGCAAAATAGGGATTCGTCCAGAGGGTAATTCGCCGTGACTAAATGGGAATTAGCCACGGTGAACTTTTGTGAAATTGTGTCAGGTGTTCCAGAGGAGAATTAGTCGCGGCGAAAAGGGGAATTGGCCACGGCCAATAGTGAAAGATAAGCGAGGTAGGTTCCAGGAGGATAACTCACGTGCGGGGCCATGTAGGTTAGCCGCAGCAAAGCTCTAACTTGCTGCAGCGAAACATACAAAGATAAAAAATGAACCCGATGTAATTGGTTGCGGCGCAAGGACATTTAGTTGCGACTAATAATCTCAAACTCTCATTCTAACCTAGAAATCTTAGTTTTTCATATGATAGCCTCAAGGGGTGACTTAGAAATATTTGTAAAAGATTCTTGTGAGTTAGAATTAATGGGTAATAAAATCAAAGGCTTATAAATAAGTGTTTGTTTCTCTTGTGTACATGAATGCTTGTAATTATTTGGTTAATAACTCTAATAGCGTTACGGCTCAAATTTCCTCGCCTTTTTTCTAAATGTAATTAGTTGTAATATCTTGTAACCTTGATTTATGATTATCAATCACATATTTTACCTTAATTACAAGAATTAGAAGTTAAGGTTGTTACACTTTAAATCCTTCCTTAAGGAATTTAGTCTAAACAACAATTTAAGACTTACACCTCTGTCTCTAAGGTGTTTAAGCTTTCTCAAGTCCCTACTAGTTATAAAGAATTTCGTGACCAATTTATGCCATATTGTCCAAAAACACATGATCATTTTTCCCATCTTTCTCCTCTCTAGAACAATCAAAACATTTTCATCTAACTTCCTTTTAAAAGAAACGAAGATATCAATCCCATAAAGGCAACTCATCTTGGCATGAATCCTGATGATTTGACACTTGCTAGAGAAGAATGTGCACCCCTCCTCCAACGAGGTCTGATTGAACCAACAAGATCGATTGGGCTTGCCAAGCCTTTTGTGTAGAAAAATATGCTAAACAAAAGTGTGGCAAAATAAGATTAGTCATTGACTACAAATTTTTCAATATGTTCTTACAAGATGATAAGTTTCCATTGCCTAAGATCAATTCTCAACTAAGTCTACTCAAAGAAGCCAGAGTGTTTTCTAAGTTTGACCTCAAAGCAGGTTTTTGGCAACTTAGAATTGATCTAACAGAGAGGTATAAAACAACATTTTGCATTCCTAATGCCCCATACCAATGGCTCGTAATGCCATTTGGTTTGAAGGTTACCCTATCCTTATTTCAAAAAGCCATGACTAAGATTTTTGAACCCATCCTCCATAGCATACTGATCTACATTAAAGAATTCTTCACTGGCATCTATTTGGAGGATCAGTATTCATCACTGTAATTCTTGGGCTATATGTGAGCCTGGTTGGTAATATCTATTGGAAATGTGTATCTCAATAAACTTTATTTAGGCTTGGCCCAATTGACTCTTTTTGGATGAAAGCATTATTCCATATTGTTATACAAGGCCCAAAAATTGTTAGAGGAGTTATTAATAAAAACATGAGGATTCCAAAAACTCATTATTTTGAAGTATATATTTATAAGTTTGTAAAAAAATATTTTTATATTACAAATATCAGTTTACAAAAAAAAGGCCTGGGCGACCCTAACCCTCTCTAACCCAACATAAAATCAGGCTTATTCAGGTCGAACTAATCCATAACCATAAAAACAAACCCAATATTTTAATTAGACCCGATATGAGCATACTAGATATCCGGCTCGACCCTACCCATGAACAGCCCTAATATATACCGGATACAATATTTGGATTGAATAAAATTGTCAGTTTAGCATTTTGTTTAATCATTTTTTTATTTGCATTGGGACGGTCAAAAAGCGGCCCAATAAGTGTGGAAAGAAAATAAAAAGCAAGTATTTAAAAAAAAAAAAAAAAGGTCCCTCCAGCGCCTTGGACCGTTCTCTTTTCTCTCTCGCGTGTTCTCTTCCTCGTCGGCTCCCCATCTTACGCCCTTGGCACGGCACGATGAGGAGTTCTGTCCGCTTCTATTCCAAACTCCTCCAGTATTCCTCTCAGAACCTTACCCCCCTCGCTTTCTCCACTGACAGTGTTGTTCGTGTTTGTCTGCTCTCTCACTCCCATCATCTCCACTCATCGCCCTCCATCACCAATTCCAATTCCTCCGTCGATTCCTTGAAAGTGGGATTTCGTAAATCCGATGGAATTCCAGCTGTCTCTTCTTCCTCTTGCACCGGTGCAGTCGATCTCACATCTCTCTTCTCAGTTTCCGCGTCAAAAGCTAGGGAAATGGTGGACTTGACTCGGCACTATAGCCGATGCTATTGGGAGCTCTCTAAAGCTCGTCTCAGGTCAGATTTTGAAAAATTGATTATTTTTTCTGCTGGTTTTAACGGTCTTTCTTGTAATGCCTGACAACTAGGTTTTATAGACTGATTGTGGTTCCATGTGTTACATCCAGTTTTACCCTGTTTGCGTTAGCCCATGTTTTAGTAGCAACACATTTATATCTTAGTGTTATCATCTAATGTGATTTTGGAGAATAAATGACTTAAAGTAACAGTTTTGCAGCAACTAATATGCTTAAATTGCTTTAAATTCGATCAGCAAACTCGAGGCAGGAGCTTTGTTACGATCTCACTTCAAAAGACAACTAAAATTATAGAAAAATGCAAGCAAAATTCCTTTTCGAGAAAGGATGGGCTCCTGAGTCTAAAACTCCGTAGAAATCTTCTCTGCCCTTTTGCTTCCACATTTAGCTGAACATATACCCAAAGAAGGAGTAGGGTTCTCCTCTTGTTGGGCCTTGCTGGTATTGGGCATGCATAAGTATTGGGTTCCCTCTATAACAACTTTGGCCAAGGGTGTAACATTGCCTTCCCGATCAAATCAAGCTTGTCCTCAAGGTTGAAAGTAGTTGAAAAACAAAATGCCAAAATCATTCCAACCTTGTTAGTTATTTCCTTTGGAGCTTTTTTATACAATTGCCCATTGTACATTCCAGCAGCATCACTTGCTGCCAAAAGTGTCTTGGGAATCCGCTCTACATCATTAAATGC
The DNA here is from genome assembly GCA_026724425.1 of Erythrophleum ivorense. Taxonomy (NCBI): domain Eukaryota; kingdom Viridiplantae; phylum Streptophyta; class Magnoliopsida; order Fabales; family Fabaceae; genus Erythrophleum; species Erythrophleum ivorense. The sequence goes on from JAIUCV010000005.1 coordinate 46,744,662, forward strand.
ATGGTCCCACTCTAATATGCAATGTGCTTCATCAATAGCAAAAAGACAAATGCCTGCCTTTAGCAACTTAAACCATAAACTGGTAAGAATCAAGCATGCCTTCTTTACCTGCTTTGGGTTTGTGACCAAGAGATCATCACCAACAATTTGCGCTTGCTGGCCAATTTTAACTATTAAAACACCAATGAAACTTACATAATCTGGCTTTAGATTTGAAGAAGATTCAAGCATAAAATAGAACTCAATTCCTTCTCTTTTAAGACTATTGATGGCTAGCCGTATAATAATGAGGTTCCAACCTGATAATCCAATCCTAAGGGACTCCTCAAATAGTTGGAGAGCATCTTCAATAGATCCACTTTTGCAATACATGTCAATTATTGGTATCAGCACAAGGACGTTTAGCTCAAAAACATTCTTCCTCATATAATCATGAATCTATTCCCCTTGTTAAAGTGCCCCTATGTGAACACACTAGCATTCAACAAGCTTACCCTTGTAAACTCATGAGGCTCAGTCCCTTCTTCCTCCATCCTGCGAAAAAGTTCTAATTCCTCCATTATCTTCCCATGACCTACATACCCACTAATCATAGAATGCCATGTAACTGAAGTTCTTTTAAGCATTTTATCAAACAGCTTCGTGGCCTCCTTAATTTCCAAACTACATTTAGCAAAACCCATAATCATTGAGTTCCAAATTAAACAGCAAATTCCAGGAGATCATCAAGCACTCTCCTTGCTTCACCCAAAAGCCCACTCATCTTGTAGCCCACAAAAGGAATTGCAGCACCTCAACTCAAATCAGTATGACTACTTCAAACACATGTTTTATACTCCCAACTTGACCCTGCCACTTATCATTGTATATGGCCCATTGAAACCCCTGAATACCAATAAGAAGGACCATCACAGCAAAGCAGGTGTCTTCAAATGCAGCGACACATACATGTGTTCTTCCAAAAAATATTCCAGTGGTTCCTATTCTAGATGGGTCTGTATCCCTCTCATTCATCACTTCTTTATCTCTGACATTGGAGTTAACAGCAGAGGCATTAACAGAATAGCCATCCTCAAGGAATCTTTTGAGGGTCAAGCAACCAGTAAAGCTAATACCACCAGTAACACATAGAGGCAATTCAGTGAACAGAATCTGAGCTCCATTCTCCATCAAAATACCTTGTTCTGTTTTAACCTCTGATTGCTCATAGTGTGTTGGATTGAAACACTAGGATGTACAACACCATCATTCTCAGATGTTGGTCTTCCATTCTCACCAATTTTATATTGTGGCTTCATGATCAAGAGGACTTTCTTTCCTTTTTTCATTGTTGTCACGGCCTTAGCCAAAATAGGACAAAAATTGTCATCGTCCACCATGAGTTTCACATCATCATATTTAGAAATGAGTGTCCCATCATCAATCTCATCTTCATACCGAACAAACTGTGATACTCGGTTTATCCCGTTAGGATCTCTCATAACTTGTACAAGGTAATGGTTCCAAATGGAGAGAAGAACTCTCTAAGTTTATCATCAACAATGCTATCATCAGATAATGTGAACCCAATAACTCCAGGAAACACCATTCTCATAGGTTTTGTGTGATATTTTATCAAACATATTGTGAGCATCTCAAGAAATTTTCCATTGATTGCAGCTCCAGTGCCACCACCAACATCAACCACAAAATTAAGACCGTCAAATCCTATATTTTCTAGAATTCTTTTCATTGTCATGGTAGAGTGATTTGACATGCTCTTGTTAATCACCTTATTGAACCTTCCGTCTTTCCTTCGGTATGTAAACGCTGTTGTTCCATGATCCTTGTTGAATAGAATGCCACCTTCAAGCACTGCATCTTTCAAGTGGTACTAGCTCTCCAGGAGAACCTTGTCATGATTCAAAAAACAGAGACAAGCAATAGAGGCACCATCTTCATTATTGACTAAGTATAGAGCCTTTCAATTCTAGCATCATGAAGCATATGCAGAAAGTAGGTCAGCACATTAGCTTGAGCATCTACAGGAACCCTCCCAAAAATTATTCTATAAGAAACATCTTTAGCATCTCCTAGATCAAACACTCAAACAAAAAACAAAAATCGCATCAAAGTTGCCATATGACTATCACCTAAGCTAATTCCAATTTTTAGGTTAAAAGGTGTAGTGCAACACTTTATCAAACATGGAGTGGGCATCTTAGAGAAGAGAATTGATCGAAGGATAGAATCATAAGGTAGATCATTGACAATGATTGATATTAGAGCATTTGGCAAACCTCAAGGATAAGCCCGTGGAGGAGTAGGAAGTGGTGGTGGTGGTGAACCAAATTTGTAATATTCTAGCACAGGAAGGGTGGTGAAAGTGGCATTTTCACCCTTCTTCATGGTTTTAATACCTTGATCCCACCCTGCAACTACTTGCTCATGTTTGAGAGTACACTTGAAGGGGTCTCCCCTATCACGGCTTGAATCAAGTGTGGACCCTTCATGCAGCGTTCCAACGTGACAATCCTAAACTTCATCACCCACTTCATGGCTATCCCAGTCTTCACCTTCCTGGAGCATCTTCTTCATCAAGCCCTATTTGTGGGTCTCCTTCTCCCATTTAACTTTGAGAGTTAGGTTTTCATTGGAAAGTTCAAAGTCCTTGTTCATTTGTTGCAACATGGGTATGTCAAGATCCTCATCCATCTCAAACGCAATCCTCTTTTTATATTCCATCATATCATCAAACACCTTCCAAGCATCTTGGTCATTTTCACCGTAGTGCAGCACATTGCAAGTAGTTGTCGATGTTGTCCATGTCACTGGTTGTGATACTTCAGACTCAAGCTGCGTGTTCCCAACATCTCTAGTTCGAGAAGGTTCTGCTATCATTCCTTTAACTAGCTATGCACTAGCATCCCTTCATTGGTAACCTTGAGTGGATTCTGTGTTCGAGAGAGGTTCAAGCACGGTGAAACAGAAAATGGTTGTGTGGGATTCTGAGCAAGGTGAAAATGCTGTTTCCATAGGTGGAATATGAGATGCTCAATAATGTGCACATGAGTTTCTATATGATTGATGCTTATTCGGAAATCAGGAAGTTGAAAAAAATGAGAGCTGATTAAAAAATGGATGAATGATTGGGGAAGGATGCAATGAAAGCACCACTGTTACAACCTCACTTCAAAAGACAACTAAAATTATAGAAAAATGCAAGCAAAATTCCTTTTCAAGGAAGGATGAGCTCCTGAGTCTAAAACTCCATAGAAATCTTCTCTGCCCTTTTGCTTCCACACTTAGCTGAACATATACTCAAAGAAGGAGTAAGGTTTTGTTCTTGTTGGACCTTGCTGGTGTTGTGCCTTGCATAAGTATTGGGTTCCCTCCATAATAACTTGGGCCAAGTGTGTAACAAGCATCATCAATCTTTCTAGTTGTTTCTAAGGATGGTTCTTCTTCATTAATATATTGTTCTTAGCTTGAGGTACTTTGGAAGTAAATGTCTGTTTGATGGGGAATTGCTACTAAATTCAGACACAGCTATGACCTCTGCTCTATGTACAGTTTTTGTGTACTTACTGCTACCTTTGTTACTTGATGTTATATAAGGCACTGGCAACTATTATAGGAAATGCTGTCACTTTTTAGACTATAGTGCACATGTAGCTTATACAAGTAGGTCTGTGATACTTGCTAAATATTTTCCAGCAACATTATTTTTTTATCTTTATTTTGTTTTATTTTTATCTAGGCTATGGTTTTGGTGCATTGCGATTGTAGTTGGGCAAGGAAGTTGTAATCATCCCCCCTCTCTCTATCTGTCTATTTTTTACAGTAACAGAAATGAAAGTGGCTCCTTTGAGAAATATATTAGACAGAAATTAGAAAAAGACTTTATCATGAAGGGAAGTCTTTCTTTACTTCCTCCCTTTGCCTTTGGAGGCATTTGGTACAGCAATGTATTGCTCCTGATATCTTGGATGTTAGGCTATATGCAAGATGCCTATGTTTGGTACACTATTATCTACAGATGCTTGGTGTCATCCAATATACCGAGAGGCTTTAGATAACACCATTTTGTGTGCCACCCAGAAAATTTGGAGATCTCACATCACACTACTTTTAGCATTGCTAACTTTTAAAAATACCAATTGCATGATTTCTATAAGAACTTTTTATTATCATGCCAAGCATGGGAATCTTAATTACTGTGGTATCTTATACTTTGGTATCCTATACCATGGTATTCAAGATACCAAGAAATGTGAGATTATCCTTTGTCTTGATTTCAAGACAGTGAACATATTTATCATGAATTGAGCTCTTATGGTACATTTATAGTTTCTTAATTATCAGCTTTTTTATTTTTGAAACTTTGATTATGAATTGATATTAATTTGTTTCTTCATTGATATATGTTTCTTGTAGAAAGCTGTATTTAATTGAGTCGAAATCTTTCTGTTTTGTTATATCTGAATTTCTTTTTATAAGATTAATATGTCTCTCTGTTTCAGTCACCCTGGAATTTTCAACAATTCCTGCATCTTTGCATCTCTATATCCACTCAATATCATTGTTTCATAGTTAAAATGTGTCAATGTTTTTATTATTCAACTTATCATTTTTTACATTGGTTCCAGCATGCTTGTTGTTGCAACATCTGGGACTGGATTTGTCTTAGGTAGTAGCAATGCTATTGACTTTCCAGCACTTTGTTGGACTTGCATGGGTACCATGATGGTTGCTGCGTCTGCTAACTCTTTAAATCAGGTTGGTTCTTGGGGATAAGTGTCCTACTCTAGAGTGCATTCAATATTGTGTTTCATTTGTTTTCCTTCTATACCACTTATTTAAATTATGTGACATGGTTTACTTTCCATCAAGATTTGAGATTCACAATGATTAATACCCATGAAATACATGATCAGCATAGGATATGCAGCCTTCAATAGGCACAAGAATGCAGGAAAAGACCAGCTTCAAATTAATCATAGTATCATAATAAGATGGAAAAGGAGGATGATGGGAATTGGGCCTATTAATTATTGATTTATTTTTCATAAATGAAGCCAAGTTAATGGAAGAAGGAAAGAAAGCTTGTGTAAGATATCAGGATGGTGGATCAGTTGGTTGCACTGATATTATGTTAATTTCTTGACATAGACAAGGTAAAGAAAGGGAGTGGTGGCAGATGTATATGATGGCTGAATATCTATAATAAACTCAACCTTGTTAGACTCTCTATCTTACCATCAGGAGCATTGAATATTAGTGTGATCTTTTTACTAACTTTGGTCTGAAGTACATGCTTTTTATTGCCCCACCTACACTGCCTTAGATTATTTGTTGACATTGAATCTATGCAATGGTTTTGTCTTATTAGGTGTTTGAGGTAAATAATGATGCCAAAATGAAGAGAACAAGTAAAAGGCCACTGCCCTCAGGGCGCATTACAATACCACATGCAGTCAACTGGGCTTCATCTGTTGGTTTAGCAGGAACAGCTCTGATAGCAACAAAGGTAGTGAAACCAATTTACTCTTTTTTAAAAAAAAAAAATTGTGTGTAATTTTAGTATAAACGTTTGAATGCTGTGAGCTGAGCAACTAATATTGCAGCTTTATGACAAGGTTGTTCCAGGCTAATATGTTAGCTGCTGGGCTTGCAGCTTCCAACCTGGTTTTGTATGCATTTGTATATACTCCACTGAAGCAGATTCATCCTGTGAATACTTGGGTGGGGGCTGTTGTTGGTGCCATTCCACCACTTTTGGGGTAAATTCTCTACAAGTTTTCTTTTGGCTCTCTGATGCATGGCAGTTGGGAAATGGTTAAGAATATGACTGATCTTTTGGCTGCATGGTATAATCAATCCTTTTGAAGTCCTTTTGCTCAAGATTGTTGTAGAGTGAGTAAAATGTTGGCAACATTTAATTAATCAGGACTTTTGAAAAAGTCCAATCAAGCACAAAGGATGAAAAACATTTCTTATCCTTGTTTTCTTTTCCTAATCTCCATATATGTAAAAGATAATTATGAAAAATACTGAAAAAAATGTTAGAAATGCTTCTCTATTGTCACTGTAATGCTTAGTAATATGCTTGTGGCTTCTTTTATTCAGTTTTATTGTGCCTATTCCTCTTATATATTGGATTCCTCACTCTCTCTCTCTCTCTCACACACACACCCCAGCAACACCCACACCCACCCATGCCCATATTCCTACACACGTGTGCGTGCACACATGGAGACTCCAGTGTGTATGCTCAGTCATAAATGAACAGGTTTTAAGAGTCCATTCAGATAGGCTTATTTTTTTACAAAGATTTAAAAACGTATGTTCTTTATAAAATTAGTGCTTATGACAATTATAATGTGTATTTGGATTGGCTTTTTTAAAAAAACGTAAAAGCATCAAATTAAGCAGTTTTGGGGCTATTCTTGGAAGCCAATTTTCTCTAGAAAAGGCCCATGTGCAAGCTAAAATGTGGGAATCTGGGAAGCCTGTTTGTGACCTTATTTGGGCATAATTGTTATCTTTTCTTTTCTGAAATGATAAGGCCTACCCCTCATTCATTTCTTATTTCATGTGGATGCCATTGTTCTGGCAGTAATGAAAATCACATTTATGCTGTGGTACCATTGCCAACAATTTTAAAATCACCAACCACTTGTCAACCTCTGTTTATAGGCAACTCGACAGTGTGAAAACCACTGCATTTCCTTCGTATGGGTAGGATTTTAACAGTTGGAGGGAGATGGTGACAAATTATACCAAAACAAAAATGGAAGAATCCTTGGCAATTGAAGAGGTTGTATTCAATGTTTCAGGTCTTTCAGTTAGTTGTTTTATTCCCCTTGTTGATTTGAAAACTGGTTCTGTCAGTGAAGCTTGTGAGGCTCCTCAGGATAAGAGAGAAATTGAAAGAACTCACTAGCAGTACATTGGGCCAAAGTTGCCACACCACACTAGAGAAATCATCTCATGATTGCAGCACTCCTAAACATGATTTGAACATGATTTGGAAATGGAGTCAAGGCAATTGTTTATAGAAAAAGTAAGGTTAGAGCAGGTGTTGAGTTGGTTGGAATTTTTTTTTAACCTCTTTTTAATCAGTAAATGAAGCATAAAAACTCACAGGTTTAGTCCATACCTAAGTGAATCTTCAATCTTTATAGTCAATGCATAATCCAACTATGAATTGGAGCTTGATTTTTCCACTTGGCATATGGCAAATGGAGGTTACTTTTAAATTTGCCTTCCATTAATGAGTTTCATATAGTGAACCCATGGAGAGTTAATGGGATCTCATTTGGTGGCTAGGGCAACTCCTTTGTTAAATTTTCCAAATGTAGTGATATATTAATTAGTTTATAAATATTTTAAAATTTGTTCAGACATATTTTTTAAAAAAATGTCATTGTATGTATCTTTCAGTAATTTTATTGGTCAAAAGTGCTTTTACATTTTTATACTTCATTAAAAGAAGCTGTAATTAAAAAAAAAGTACTTTTTCTAAAAGTGTATTCAAACAGACCCTAAGTTCAATTTTAATTGCCGGATAGATTTGATCTATAACTAATATGAAAATGTGCAATGTGCAATTATATGTATGGAGGATACCTTGTCCTCCCCCTGGTGTACTTTTTCCCCTCTTCTCTCTTATGAAAATCCTTTATTAAAAGGGAAAAAAAATTATTCATGTATGTACTTTATAATGCTCATATGGATGGAACAATTTAGTGATTATTGTGTCGGATAGGGTATCATTATCATATTTTTAGGATTTTCAGAAAATGATGTCTCTGAAAATTCTTATTTCATTCTTGGTAGGAGGAGAAAATATATAAAGAAGCAAATGGTAACAATAATGCCATTCAACTCTTGAAATTAGTTGCAATAAAGCTACTATAAAGGCAGCAAAATCCTAGGGTCTAAAGAAGGAAAGAGAGAGGTTGCTAATCTACAATAAATGACACAATAAAATAGAAAAATAAAGTCTCATAAATAGGAAACAAACAAGGAAACAAAACACTTGACTTCACCCCATTAATAGTAAATATCCCATATGATTTTTTCCAAGAATTATGGGATTCCAACACTTCTCTTCAAGCTAGGCATAGCTTGAAGAGATAGTTTTGCTAGTTTGTACAACGGCTTCAGCTTTGTTGATCTGTGCATCTATTTTAGTTTTGCTAATTTGTGCAATGGCCCCAAATTTGCCGGTTTATGTAGCAGCTTCATGAGAGGCTTTTGCCTTCTCAACGTGGGTGGCCATAGCTTGGCCGACGATTTTGTTGGTTTGTGTAGTGGCTTCAGTTTTGTTGTTCTGCATGGCTTCATGAAGGTTCTGCGTTCTCAACATGGGTGGCCATAGCTTGGCCGACAATTTTGTTGGTTTGTTCAGCAGCTTCAGTTTTGTTGTTTTGTGTAGTGGCTTCATGAGAGGCTTCTGCCTTCTCAATGTGGGTGGCCATAACTTGGCCGACGGTTTTGTTGGTTTGTGTAGCGATGTCAGTTTTGCTGGTTTGTGCAGTGACTTCATGAGAGGCTTCTGCCTTCTCAATGTGGGTGGCCATAGCTTGGCCAAATTAGGTTAAAAAGAGAACATAGGTCATCAGATACCATGAGATTTTAAGAAATGATAGCTCTGAAAATTCTTATTTCATTCATGATAGGAGGAGAAAATATATGGAGAAGCAAATGGCAACAATCTTGCCATTCAACTCTTAAAATCAGCTGCAATAAAGCCACTGTAAAGGCAGCAGAATTCTAGGGTTTAAAGAGATTAACAATCCATAATAAATGACATGAAACAAAAACACTTGACTTCATCCCATTAATAGCAAATATCCCTTATGATTCTTCTCTAGAATCATGGGATTCCAATAAATCTTGTAAATCTTAAGCTCCTGTTTGTGTTTGGCAAAGCCTATACTTACTGGTCAAAAGGAACAATAAATTGAAGGATACATCACAAATGAGTAAAATATTGAGGGAATATAATTTACCTCTTGATCTCCTAAAAGTTCTTTTAACCCTTATAGTTTAGGTTAGTTTTCCCTTCATTTTTTCATCTTATTTCATCCTGTTCTCCAATGTACGTGTTCGGACACGTGTGCATGATTTCTTCTGCCCCTCACCCTATTTTTGGGTGGTTTTATTTCCAGATGGGCTGCAGCTGCTGGTGATATTTCACTAAATGCATTAATTCTTCCAGCGGCTTTGTATTTTTGGCAGATACCTCATTTTATGGCCCTTGCGTATATGTGCCGCAGTGACTATGCTGCTGGAGGGTATGTCCATATTTAGTTATTTATGATGATAAACTATTGTTTATGTAACTTTTTTGGTGTCTCGTTCAAAATTTGTTTAAGTGGTGACTCCCTTTGCTCAAAGAGATTTGTCTCGAGGTGGAAATTTATGTTTTCTACAGTCAACTACTTGTTTTGATCCTAATACTTATTCAATAATGGGACTGACTAATTCACATATGGGGTCAGTTGCATGTTTATGGCCATCTAAGCTGATGCCATCCTGATATGTACTTAAATTTTAGAGTAAATTACTCCCTTTCTTTGAGAGAAGCCTAAATTGTATAGCCTTCCCATTTATTATGAAAATATACATAAATCTCTTTTAAAGTCAAGAGATGACCGAAATACCCTGTAGAATAATATTTATTTCCTTTATTAAAAATATAACTTATGGGAAAATGTATATCTTAAACTTTTATTTCAATGTTATTTATTTTTTGTTGAAAACCATAAATTTAATTTATTCTAATTTTAAAGAGTGGTTATTTTGTATTAATCAAATATATATTTAATACTTGTTATATTATGTATAATAAACATAAGGGTATTTTGGTCAAAATAAGTGTAATTGTAGTTTTATCTTTTGTTGCAAGGAAGTGTAGTGCATTTTTTTAATTTTAAGGCAAGAAAGTGTAATTTTTCAAAGCATATGGAAAAACTGTAATTTTCAAAAATTAAATTACTTTTCCCTCCCTTGAGAGAATACCCAAATTATTTATTTAAACCATGTACTTTTTTCAATGTTATTTATGCTGGGTTAAGAACTGTAAATTTAATTTATTCTAAAACTTTATTAAATTTATGGAAATACTTATGTATATTAATATGTTTGTGTGTGTAATGCAAATGTTGTTCTTAAATTAAATTATTATCTATAAATTAGTTAAATTTTAAAAGTTATGCAAATTGTAAAATCAACATTAATTTATTTATTTTATTGTAAGGGAGATAAAATGGAGTTAGATTAGATTGAGAATAGTCCAATAATCAGAGGTAAATAGAGACAAAAAAAAAAATTAAAGAAAAATTGTTAAAAAAGATTTAGATTTAAATGATTTGTTTAAAAATATGATTTACGATAAGATTTTATGGCATCAATTCATCCATATAACCGAATCTACTTAGTGGAAAAAAGGCTTTTTTGTTATTGTTGTTGTTTTATTGTAGGGGAGATAAGTGTGGCACATATTTTAGTTTCAAGGGAGGGGAATATATATTTTCAAAACAGAGGCGGGAGGTAATTTACCCTAAATTTTATGTATTGAAATAGTGGACATTTATATTAACATTCAAATTTATTTTTATACCAGTCAAAAATGGAGTTTATTCTGCTGATCTTACACGCTTAGTTGATGGCCTGTACTTCCCAATATCTTCTGTTTGATCACTGATGGTTGACACTTTGCGCTGTACAATATCATCTACTTATTAGTTAATGTGTTGTAAATTTAGGTTTAAGATGTACTCACTTGCCGACCCATCTGGTCAGAGAACAGCATCGGTGGCTTTGAGGAACTCTATATATCTAATCCCTTTGGGATTCTTGGCCTATGATTGTGAGTAGCTATTTCCTAATACTAGAAATATTTTCTATTTATTCAAAATTTTATTCTTTAATTATGCGCTGCAAATGTTGATTATAGGGGACCTTGTTAATTTCCCTATGAAGTTGAGCTGCCAACAAAAAATTCTTGTTAAAATAGTACTACTTTCTGATTAGTGGTTAATTTGTAGAGTTTTTAATTAGAAAGTCCTTTGGTGTTTACAAATGGTCATTAATTGTGAGCACATGACATTTACTAACTATAAAATTGGGATTAGGTGTTCATAGTGCGCATTTTAAAGCTTGTGTGGACAGATATTCTACTTTCACTTATATATTTATGATCAAGAAAACTAGAAAAAAGAAAGGAAGTTTGTGCGAACTGGATTTTGGGATGCATAATTTTAGGGTAGATTAGCCTCTTCCGTTTAGAGTCATATTATGTTTTAGAGTAAATTACGCCCACATCTCAAGTTTTGTTAAAATTATAGAATCCTCCTCTCTATTTTCAAAATATATATTCCCTTCCCTTGAACCAAAAGTTATTCAACATTTCAGTTTAGTTTTAAATTTTTTTATTAAAATACCTTCCATTAACTTAAATGCACATTTTTTTAACTAAAATACCTTTTTTCAAATCTAACAACTCAGAAGACTAGATTTGGTGATAAAGAAATTATTATTTATAGCCAAAATAATATTTAAAACTAACCTTAAAGAATTGCTTCACAAATAAATATAGTCTGAAACAAGTACGTTAAAAAATTATCTTGAGTTGAAAATTCTTATTCGCAACAATTAAGCATGAGCTCGTTAATTTACATACAAAGAAAAGAGAATAACTTTTAAAATATCATCTTTTCACATGAAATACATGTGCTATATTGACTGTTGATAAATGATGATCAATGTAAGGCTTTGTTAAATTTAATAAAAATAAAATCTACTTTTTTTTATATTTAGGTATAATTTAACAAAGAACAATAATGAAATTGAAGGTACTTAAGTTACCAAATAACATGGGTTCTAATTCTTGTAATATATATATATCTAATATGTATTTAGGTTAACGAAGAGTATTTTAAGAGAAAAAAAACTTAAATTGAACTAAAGTGTATATTTTGAAAATAGAATAAATGCTTGTAATTTCAACAAAACTCAACAATATTAGTATAATTTATTTTACTTTTTATTCTTGATATTTGTACGGACATATTGCAAGTTTGCAACTATTGCAGATATCTTTATCTGGCAAACAACGAAATGAATTAATTATATCAGATCATCTCATGTTCTTTGTTTACCCCATATGTGCAAGTTTGTTACACTTATACAATGTTAACCATGCTCTTTTTTGTATGTCAAGAAAGACAATTGCCATTTTTGGAAGGACTCATCCACGGATGCTTCAGCAAACCAATAAATGTGTCAAAAATTGGTCTCTGCGAGTCCTATGAATTAAATAAGGGCCTGATTTGGTCAAGCTTCACCTAAGTGGTCAATTAGAGTTTTGAAGACTTTGGGATGGGGAGTTTGGAAACTTCTTTATAGGATTTGGAGTCCACAATTAAGAATCAAAGCAGCATGTTCAGCCTATCATTCACTACAGTGTGTCACTGCTGTGTTTGCCTGTTTTCTTATGGCTAAATTGTTCTTGACAATATTTGTCCATATTTTAGTGTAATAGACTTGAGATTCTGAATCAATTTGATAGAAACATCATACTTTGCTTAGTACACAGAAAACCTTGAATTCATTTTTGAAAAATTGCTTTTAAGAACTGTCATTGAAAAGATCCAGTGATACACTTGTTAACTTGCTCATAAGTTTGCGGCTTTGCATTTGATATGAACTTGGCCACCAAAAGAATCATGATACTGACTATGTTATCTGAACTTGTCTACAGGGGGTGTGACTTCGGGGTGGTTTTGTCTTGAGTCGTTGGTACTTACTGCTTCAATAACCGCTACAGCATTTTCATTCTATAGAGATCGTACAAAAGAAAAAGCTAAGAGAATGTTTTATGCCAGTCTTCTTTATCTTCCTGTGTTCATGTCGGGGCTTCTAATTCACCGTGTTTCTGACAACCAACTCATGGTAGACAATGCTGAGGAGTCTGTGAAGTCATCATGCATGGAAACTTCAGTTCAGAAGGACGAAAATGTTTACAGGAAGAACAAGGGGAGGCACATAAAAGGAACGCCAGCACGTCCACCTGTAGCATATGCCTCTGTTGCACCATTTCCCTTTCTGCCTGCTCCTCTATGTGATGCTCCTTGACATCTAGTGCTGCGTTTTCGTATAACAAAATTAGATCAAAAGTTTCTTATAAAAGTTTTGTTTTGACATTCATTAAAATTGATTTCTTCGGCATGCTGTTTTGTTTATGTCGATTTTCCGTCGCATTATGCCCTGCATTAAGAATTTGCAGGAGTACCGGAAATAAATAATAACAGTTGTTTCTTGTATTATATCCTACGGTGCTCGGTTCATTTTCTTCTCATTCCGTTCCTTTCGTTTTTTCTGCTGATTCTTTCTTCTCCTCCTCCCCACCCCCCCCCCCCCCCCCCGCCCCCCCCGCGGCAGGGTGGGAAGAGCTCTGACAATTTGATTTAAACTAGATTCATGAAGTGCCATGATGTATGTAGTCAATATAAGTTTCATTTTAATTTAAAATAAATGAATTGTTTCATTATCCTGACTTTGCAACTTTATTGGAATCTTTAGCTGAGAACGATAGATGGTGCTGAAATTGACGCCAAGATAAACCTACAAGGAGGCGCTTGGAACAGTAGAAAGGTTCACAATGTAAATTATGAATTTCGATCACCACGGGTTGCTTCCCGCAGTTTCAGGCCGTTTAGATTAAGGTATTTCTTTTAATTTAGGTTATTTAAATGGTTCAAATTTAATATATTTTTTACATATATTTTTATTTTTGTTTTTGTTTTGAAAAGTATAAGATATAGAATAAAAATAATTTTTTAATTATCAACTTTAAAATTAAAAAAAAAATTAAATTTAACCATTTCAGATTTGAGATAACATTTGGGATGAGTAGGCGATCCGACTCCTATAATTATGGCCAACATAATTAATTTAAATCATATATCTTGAATTCTATACAAGTGTGGATTTTTTTGTTTTTCAAATCTCTGTGCTGTGCAACGCAGTAGAGGATTTAGAGTCATCCTAAACTTTTTTTTTTCCAAATTATTGGAACAAAATTAAAAGGAGATAAGTGAAAGGTCATTTATAATTAGCATTATGTCCAGCTTAGATTTTAGACTATTCACTATTTAGTCACCTTTTTAGAGCTAGTTTTTTACTGCAGCTGGAGCATATGCTGTGACATGTTAAATTTTCACTAAATTTTATGGGGGACTTTAGTATCTTACATATGAATGGATAATATTAGAACCCTTAATTTACTTTAGTTTATGATTCATTTCACTTAAAAATGGCAGAGTTTGAGGAACTAGGTCTCAATATTTAGGTATTGTATATCTTCAAAGAAAAAAAGGATTAGGTTTTTTTTCCCCAATATATTTCATGCTTATATCTTTAATAATTGAAAATTTATTAAATTCATTTACCAAACACCGCCTGCAAGTAAATATACTAGTTAAGCCATCCACATAATATAGAATTAATTGTTTCTAAAGATATTATTGGCCAACCAATAAAGTGCCACTAGTTATTTGATTACAGACTAAATTGTATAGAATTTTGTTACACTTTAGGTTATATGTAAATAAACTCTTTTACTTTTAAAATTTGATAATAAATTTTTTTAAGTTTTTTAATTTGTGTAAATAATCTATTCTATTAGTTAATCCATTATTTTATTAATGAAACATGATACATCAATGATAATAAATCCTCTTAAACCCCCTTTTTTTGAGTTACAGATAACTTTTTAAATTTTGAATTATATGCAGATAATCTATTTAAATTTTAACTTATATGCAAATAACCTATCAATGTATTATGTTCTATTTATAAAATAATGGATTAATTAAAGATAAAGAAATTATTTATACAAATTTAAAAATTTAAGAGAATTTATTGTTAACTTTTAAAAGTTAAAAAATTATTTATACATAATTTAAAATTCAGAATAGTTATGTATAATTTAGCTTTCATTGTATTCTATATCTTTAATTAACTGAATAACTAAATTAGATTTATTTAAAGACTTTGGTAGTGAATTTTTTTTAATTAAAAAAGAGTAACTGCCATAAGTGAGAAGTCAAATTATTTTCCCAGCACATATGCAAGTGTATTATATAGTACTTAAATTACAGAGGGATGCCCAATTTCTATTCTTCGAGGAGATATTGAATAACCTGATTTGAAGAGGATAAGAAGATAATTTTATGCCAAAAATTCAAAATTTTTTTAGTAAGCCTTGTGTGGCTTTCGTGCCTACTTGTGAACAATTTGTCAGAGTTTAGGTTTAACTAAAAATCCTTGTATCCAATTTATAATTCAAAGTAGCTTTTTTCTTTTTCTTTAATGAAGAGATGCCTTTTATGAGATGGACTATATTTAGATATAATTTTTTATATTATTATTTTATTAGATTTTTAATAAAATTATAGTATATATATATATATATAAGTTTTTTTAAAAAAAATCTTATCATATGATATTAAGATATGAAAATTATATATTTATTATATTATTATTTAAAAATTATATGTTGTGGGAGATCATCTCAATATCTCTACGTACCAAACGGTGATTCTCAATTATTTATGCCTACGTCACTATGGTCCTTGCTCCTCAACTCATTTTCTCTATTAGGATATCTTAAGAGTTGACAGCAGAAAGGAACGAAACGAACTGAAGGAAAGAGGGAAACAATATTGATGGTTTTTTTTCCTTCTTGTTATTAACAAGTAACCATATAATATACAATTAATTATCAAATGAATGAACTAACTGCACCCTGCGGGTCAAATATAGATATGAAAATACTAACACAGGTCTTAAGCATTTAATAACTAAATGCATGACTTGCAAATAGGAAGTGATAGGCTAAAGGTGCATGACTAAATGACTCTCAATATTGAAATCATTTCTCATAATAAGGTATAAATTAGTCCAAGTATGTCAATTTTTACACTTAAATACGCACTTTTTCGAATCTACTCAGCTCACAATATTGCCAGCAAACTTGGAAATAGAGGTAAATATCCAAGAAGGTGGCTCAATCAACATAATCCAACTCAGTTACATTATGCTGAATTGGGCTGAGCCTAAAAATAAAATTGGGTACTATGTTAGATTAATACCGGACCTATATGCAACCTTATTTGGGGGCTAAACATTATTGGAGCTTTATAAGTTCAATCTTCTCATAAATTTATAATGATCTAACTCATATCATAAAGACTTATATTATTAAAAAAGTCTCACATAATCTTAAGAAATCATCCAATAGCAGGCATAGATTTTTATTTATAAAAAGGAAATAAATCCTAAACGATAGGAACCAACTCATTCTTCATTTTAAAAAAATGATTATTTTATCAAAATGATCACTATATAATGGTAGTTACAAAAAGCTCCTTATTTTTCCTTTAAACTAAGTAAAAAATGGGTGTCAATTCACCACTCTCTCTCTCTCTCTCTATATATATATATATAGTGAGGAAAAATTTAATAATATTTTTGCTAGAGACTCAGTTATTATATGGGGGATAGAAATGCAATTGTTAATATCATCTTCACATAATCTAAAAAACACTAAAATTGATATCATAGCAGCCTGGCAACACTCATCTTATATGCCTGCAAGAAATTTTCCTCCCAAATCAACATACTAGTTTAGTGGGGCTGTGGCTGGCAGTTTTGATGTTTATCATAAAAAAATGTCAGTTATTAAAATTAGCACTCCTAGAATACATCAAGGCAATATCGTCAAAAAAAAAATTGTTTTAATCAATCACAAAAAAATTCAAAAGTAATAATATTATGAATTCAAAAAATATCATGTATTTTAATTATCACACAATAATTATTAAAATAAAAATTATTTTATTAAATAATTTTTTTGAAATATTAACTCATTTAATAATTAATCATTATTAAAAAAAATAATTTAATTTTTATATAATTCATGAATATAATTATAAGCAGCAAGTTTTAAAAATAGACAAAAAGTTGTTTTTATATTTAGTTTTTCCATGATTATATGGATGCTATCAAATAATTAGATCCAAGGATATTGGCGTTAATTTGGTACGTATTTCACAATGGAATTTATTGCATTACTCATAATTCAATTTCCTTTTTCCTTTGAAATTCATTTTAGGTAATATCTCGAATAATGAAAATAAATTCTCTTAATCTATCTTAAAGATAGAAAGTACGTAAGACATATTATTTAAATGAATATCACATTTAAATAATATTTATTATTTATATATTTTATACAAAATATATCTCTCTTTAAAATTTATACATTTCAAATCCAAACTATATCTTGAACATTAATGGATTGTGGTTCTTTACAATAATAAATTATGTATTTAAGAATAATTTTATTTAAAAAAATTATATATATATATATATATATATATATCTATATCTATAAGATGCGCTTCCCTTTTATTCACTCACTATTTATTTTCTTCCACTATCTCTTAAATACACACTATACGTTTACATGCTATGCAGAAGATCCATAATAATCGTCAGACTCCGCAACTATAGGCATGAAAACCGATTGAACCCAACTCCACCACCTACCTTTCTTCGAATCCAAAAATCGCTTCGAGCGATCACAGTACCAAGCTCTCTCTCTCTCTCTCTCTCTCTCTCTCTCTCTCTCTCTCTCTCTCTGTGGCCCCATTTCGTCATTTCCCGAACAAAAAGCACTAACCCAAGAAAGTATTTTTCCCTGAATCAACGCTGAAATTAGCGCAGTTTCTCCACTCCCTAAATTCACCCTTGAACCTCAGGTTTTCGTTTCTGTAAGTAGCTAATACATATCCATGCCTATAATTAGGAACATAATTCAGGATATGAGATCGAGGTCGCACAGGGTGGTCCAGGACGGTTCGGTGGAGGTGACCATCAGCGATGGCATGAGGCAGAGCTGCTGGGCTAACGTGCCACAGGAGCTGCTGAGAGAGGTGTTGGCGAGAATTGAAGCGTCTGAGAGCTCTTGGCCCCGTCGGAGGAGTGTGGTGGCTTGTGCTGGAGTGTGCCGGAGTTGGAGGCACATCACCAAGGACATCGTCAAGCCACCTGACGTTTCCGCTAAGATCACGTTCCCCATCTCTGTTAAGCAGGTTTGTGCACAATGCCGTGGAGGCACAATTTGGAGTAATATATGCTATTAGCAGAAACTTTTTGGTGACTTAGATGTGTTTTGCAGCATATTTGATTTCAACATGTAGTTTTTTGTTAGAAAGTTGAGATGAATTTCTGAAAATATGGACTCCCCCTTCTTTCTCTTCTCTCCGGTGTAATTCTTTCTCTGGAAAGAATCCCAGGGGTGAGAGTGAATGATATTTTTTTTACAAGCGAGGCTTTTGACATTGAATATAATTTTGTTAAGAAATTAATATTGTTCTAAGACAAAATACTGACGCTGCAATATTTTTTTCTTTTGGGACATGAAAGCACCAAGTTGACGCGAAGAGTGAATTTGAACCGATTAATTTTACTTTAAGGTTTTCCAGGCTATAATTGGTTTCCTATTTATTGTCTTGTTTGTAGGCATATTTTTTTGGGTTTTGTTTGGGATAAATAGTCTGTTCTCCTTCTTCTCTCTTGCTTTTTTTTTAATAATATTTTTTCATTTTTCTAATAACTAAATTATTTTAGACATAAATACGTAAACAGATTCTGTACAGAAAAACTGAACGCCATAAATACTTAATTCCTGTTTCAAGTGTAAAGACGCCTCCTGCCTCCACAAGTTATTTTCTTCCCTATATATATTTGTTTTTTGGTAAAATTTCCTCCCTATGTTTAAAAAAATATGATTATGGCCAATTTATCACAATCATTATAGATAATATCGATATTTGGCAGAATTCTGAAAATACATTTAAACCCACAATATATCGTTCTGTGCCCCCTAATTCATCTTGTCGATGGTAAGATTTCAGCAGATATTAGTATAATAGTATTACCACTTGGGAACGGGACCTCAAAACTGTCATTCCAATATTTTATTATTGGAAGCTTTGTTTTGGAAACTACCCTGTAATTTCCTTCCAAGACATTACGAAGGACCACTTTTGGCAGCACTAGAGCATCTCCATATTGTTTTTACTTTTAACCTTATCCCACGCTACAGTAAGTGATGCTTTCTTGTGCCAGGCCAATCTCTAATAGCAATTATCTTCTGCTAGTTTGGTTGGGTATCTGTCACTGAAACTATCCAAACCAAAAAGTAAAAAGATAATTGCCTCTATGGAGCAAATTGAGTGGCTACAGAAGATGCCTCCTTCTTTATTATTGAATGCTTTGATTTATTGTTTGCCTACCCTCTAAGATATTGCTCTAAAGATTCCCTTATTTTTAGGTCACGATGATTGAATGTGACTATTGTGCTTGTCTTTTTGTTGATGAGAACAGCAATTTATTGTTTTCCTACCCTCTCCTGTGGCTTTAACATGTTACATTTTGTGATAAATTTTGACAGCGTGGCCCAAGGGAGAATCTTCTCCGGTGCTTTATAAAGCGCAACCGGTCAACCCAAACATATTATTTGTTTCTCAGTTTAACTAATGGTGAGAATATAGTCTCTTTCATAAATGTTAAATGACAAATTAGGCTTTCAGCATGCGTTTCCAGGAGATGTAGTTAGATGATTTTCTACGAAATGCACTTTGCATAGGACTTCTATGATTCAGCATTTTAAAAGCTTTGGTTGATTTCTTTCTGTGAAAATTTGAAGGATGGCGTTTTTTTTTTCTGTTTTTTCTTTTTCATGCTTTGGTCTCCTTTTCAAGTTCTAAAGCATCTAAAACTTCTTTGGATCTGTGTGCCTTCTTCAATTGCAGCATTAGCTGATGATGGAAAGTTCCTTCTGGCCGCACGCAAGTGTAGACGTCCTACCTGTACAGATTATATCATCTCTCTAGATGCTGATGATATGTCAAAGGGGAGCAACACTTACGTTGGGAAACTGAGGTACACTTTTAACTGGGCACTGTGACCATTCTTATTCAGTCATTTTTGTGCTAAGACTTATACGTTTTAGTTCTTCTCTGATAAGATCAAATTTTCTGGGAACGAAGTTCACAATTTATGATGGCCAGCCACCCCACCAAGGGGCAAAGACTACAAAAAGCCGCTCCGTTAGACTGGGGAATCTGAAACAAGTTTCACCCAGGGTTTCTACTGGTAACTATCCAGTGGCACGCATCTTATATGAATTAAATGTGCTAGGCTCCAGGTAAGCATTACATATTGCAATTGTACACAGACCTTCCTGGGCTTGAAAATAACTAATAGTTATTATACTAAATTGTCTTTGCATATATTTTTACCTTTTAGCTATAATTTTTGTTTGGTTGAAAATAATGCTTGATTGTTCAATTGTTTAATTCACAGACAATACAATACTTACCCTGTATTTGTACCAAGCAGAGGCCCAAGGAGAATGAAATGTGTCATGGATGCCATTCCTACCTCTGCAATTGAACGTGGAGAGGTAGCACCTATACAGACTGAGTGTTCTCTCAGAAACGTAGAAAAGTTCCCAGCATTCCCATTTTTCCGGTCAAAATCAAATCGAATTGAAAACTCTATATCTGGACCCCTGGGCAATGATGGGGTGCTAGTGTTAAAAAGCAAGGCTCCCAGGTGGCATGAGCAGCTCCAATGTTGGTGTTTAAACTTTAATGGACGAGTGACAGTTGCCTCGATTAAAAACTTTCAGCTGGTGGCTTCCCCAGAAAATGGACCTTCTAGAGCAGAACATGAGAAGATCATCCTCCAATTTGGAAAAGTAGGGAAGGATTTGTTTACAATGGATTACCAGTACCCCATCTCAGCATTTCAGGCATTTTCAATTTGCCTCAGCAGTTTTGATACCAAAATTGCTCGTGAATGATACATATTTCAACGGTTATTCATTAACAAGACCAATATACACGGTGGCCGTGTTCGGTTCGCACAACCGCGCTGTTACCAGCTATGTCTGGGTAGTGTTTTAAGACTGAATTAACTTTGTTTACAGAATTTCTAGCATAGATGATAGTGATAATTGATAACCACAGTTCCTTGGTTAAGGGTCTAATTTTTCTGGGTAGTGTTAGCTTCCTTGTACAGTTTTGCAGATCGCCATTTGACGACGATTACCTCTTGTTCATGCCAATTGTCAGCCTGATTACATGGCTATCTCTAAAAGTCTCATTTTGCTTCTCGGGCAGTATGGTTTAAGGTCACTTGGTGGGAAGTGATTTGATAGAACTGTTTGAGATTGTAATTGGAAGCATTAATGGGATGGAGGTGAACTAAAACCGGGAATGAGAATTTCAGTTTGGTTTTCTGGATCGGGATTTATCACTTCTCGAAAGATCTCATGAAATTAGAATGATAGTTTGGAACTTTTCTTATCTTCCGCATATGTGTATCCAGTTCACTTTGTACATAGATTAACAAGTATTATAACAGCTTGCCTTTCTTTTGGTTGTTTTGCAACATACTGGCGAGTGCAGAGATTTAATGTTAGGGGATGCTTTGACCGAGGTCACTGTTTTCTTGCCACGATCTCTTCTCCACCCTTGCGTAAGAATATTTGCATGAACACAACTCCACTACATTTTCACAAAAGAAAATATTGAAGTTCAATTTTTTATATGTTTTTTGTCCACCTAAAAAGCATAGATGTTCATCATTGAATATTTGAAAAAAGTTTTTTTACTCATTATAATTAATTTAATAACTTAAAAGCATACAATCAAAACATTATACTTAAGTTTTGTCTTTTCACAAATCAAAGGATTACAATTTGTAATTTTTTAACCGAACATTACCGATAACGGCAAAAAGCAAAGTTACTAAAAGGTTCAATCTTCAGACTTGATCATATGCTTAATAACATTTTTATTTTTTGGGCTTGATTATTTAACAGAGTTACGTATGCTCATGTCATGCTCAAGATCACTTTCGAGATAATGTATCTAAATGAATTTTAAGATAGCCAGCTCTGGGATGAAGGGAGTTTTGTATGTATTAATTTGAAGAAATGAGCAGAAAGGGATAGAATTGTTGTCAACACAGAACATACACGCAGTTCCTTTTTTTTTTGGATGGTCAGTTACGCTAGCAGTTGCCATCCATCACGATACCTTACCTTAATAAGGGAAAAGAAAGTTCATAAGAAGTTTGTTTCTTCCAAGCAGAGGCAAACCTCATCATGTTCGTTGTTGCTGACGAGAGAGACAAAAAGAGATGATCAGATCAAGTGTAGTCACTATTGGCCTTTGTAGGCATTTGAATAATACTACCATAGTAACTTGGTAACGATGCTTGAGGTAATCGAGGATGTGATTAGGCATCCTGTTTGCATTTCAAAGATAACCTGTTCTTAGGCAATGGTACAACAAACTATTATATACATGATTATTATAAATACAAATTAATCACTTCTAGGCTGCTTGCAACTGCATGCTTGATTCTGAGCTCTTAACTAGAGATTCAGTGGCTTCTTCATCTTCAGCAGGCGCAGGCAGATCATCTGTATGCAATTCTGGTTGATTAAGGCTCTGAACAAACTTGGTGAACGAAGGAAAATGCTCTGGCGAAAAGAAATAAGCCCCCATTCTATTATATGTGAACGAGTCCAAGAAATTATCTCCTGATAAATTCTTTTTAATCTGTTCAAAATCCCCTGGAGCTTCAGAATTCAAAGAATTTTGCCCCGAAACCTTGACCCCGTGCTTCCTGCAAGCTGAAATAATCTGAGCAAGTAGCAACTCGGGACTCGAGAGGGTTTCGTGCGGCTGGTATGCATCTGACAGATCCATTCCGGAACATATCATCTTGCATGAGTTCTTAGCAAACATCTTTGCAATCGATTCATAACCATCCCTGTTTGCTGTGTTATAGAATCCAGCAGTTAGCTCAGAAGGATGGGACCGGGTTCTGTACCAAGAGTGCATTAGTGGAATTTTGCCATATATTGACACTCCAGTGTCGAAAGTTGTAGTTGCCATTGAAAGGAGGCGATCACCATGAGTTACAAGCATATCAGCATACCAGGAAAGGAAGAAGTCCCCATATGGAGACTCCCATGAGCCCCCGTCCTTGAAAAAGCCAGCGGAGTTTGGTGACTGGTCATAGGTAGGGGCATCGTGTGGACCGCCAAGCCCCCACAAAGGATTTCCAGATGCTTCGGCATGTTCTTTAAGAAAGCGAAGCATGTTATTGTCATAACACTGGAATTCCCCAACTCCACGGATATTGGGTAGCCGGTGGTGAGATGGATATCGTAGCTCACCGTCTGGTCCTAAACCCATGGAAATTCCCTACAAGACATTAAGACTTTATCAATCATATATATCAATAAGGTGTGTGTTGAGAGTGTAAAAATTGGTTCCCCAAAACAAAATTCTTACCGTAATTGTAGAGCCCATAAAAGGAGAAAATGAAGACTTAAAGCTCTCACAGAAACTCAGGCAGACCTGCTCTGGAGTCTTCCCATTTAAAACAGGAAGATCATCGACTGCGAAAGACAAGCATTCCTTATAATGCTGTCCTGACCGATCTGTAAAGAAAATACCAGGTTCCGAATCACCAATCTGGGATACCCACTTGGGTAGGGGGATACTTGGAGTTTTACATCCATGAAAGCAAAGCGTCACATGGAGCTTGAGACCTGCACTCTGAACCATCTCGGCAATAGCAAGATAACCTGACCATTCATACTTTCCCATGCAGTCCTTCTCAACAATCCCCCACCAAATCGGAAGCTCGACACCTTCAACTCCTAATAGCTTCAAAGCTTTTAGACCAGCTGCAATTGCTCTAGCATGGTTTACTGAATTGCCGTCAGAAGAAACCGCATCCAGGGGCAGCCCCACAAATAACCTTACATTATCTGGCTGCATCATGACATTTCAAGCACGTTAGTTACTTTTTATTGCCTTGAACTTGACAAGGGATATTGAGTGGTTTCAATTAGACAAAACTTTGTGTTATTTGGTACAAATGCAGCATAAGATTTGAAAGAAGCAGTACTGAAGTAGTACACATGCATGTACCATTGGACTTCGACTATGTAAACGTCCTTCAGGCATTATCAATGAAAATTCAACGACGAATGATTGTCAAAACCATAGCTCATCCAAAAAGAAAGTCTGTTTTCTCTACTAAAATTCACCGGACACTATCTAAAGGAACATTAGCACTCAAGAAAACGACAAACGGGGAGAAAATGTAAGAATAAACAGATATTTAAGGCTTTTTAATTTGATGTAAGACTAAACAGATATTTAAGGCTTTTTCTTTTGAAGTGTTAATTTTGTATAGCCTTCAGATTCCGTTTAACTTGCTGTGGAAAATTATAACGCTAACAGATATACAGTTCAAGCTAAACCTTAAAACAGAACAATTAATAAATCGTTTAGTCTAGTAAAAAAAAAAATATCTAAAGCCTACTATTTTCCCTGTACTTTCTCAGCAACCAAACACAGCACGCAACGAAAAGAAATTACCCAAAACAAAAAAAGAAAACTCACCGATTTAGATTTTTTGGCAGAACGAGAGCGATCCTCCTCCCGAACGGCTTCAAATTGAAGAGCTCTGATAGTGAAGGACATCCCAGCCTTCTTCCATGTGGGACTCCGACCAAAACAAATCCTAGAGTTCGAAAGCCAGCGACCATCTTTTAGATTACAGAAGCCCACTTCCCTACATGCGAATTCAGATTTTCCAAATTTTACTTGAGAGCTCCCAATCACCGAAACCTCCATAGCCAAGAACAAAATTCCTCAAAAGATATAAAAAAACGCAATTGAATTTTAATCCAAGAATATGGAAAGAAAATGGTGTCTGAGAATTGACGAGAACAAGATAAGAGTGAGATAGGAAAATAAAACGAGATTGTAGGTTGAGGCGAATACGGAGGTGTGAGATGCTGCTATTTAAGGTGAGAACCTGGGACACGGTTTTTCTCTTGGACCACGAACAGAAAAGAAAGGCTCGCAAAAGGATACGCCACGTGTCATTCCCATGGGAAGCCAAAGTTGAGCCGCATAATAGTGTGACACCACGGACCAGACAAACCTGGGATTTGGTACACCTATCATGCAGTGGATCACGTTTGTTTAATTATTTAAATACATGTATAATATTAAATAATTGATAAGCCATTGCTTTCATATATCATTTTCATTTTTAATAAATAATATTAATTTTTATTTTTATATATATTAATATACTCGATTTTGGAGTCTGTTAATTATTAGTTTCAAAATTGTAAATTAGTGTATGGATAAAATATATATATATAAATTATAATAAAAAATAAAATTTAAAATGTATGTGGAAGTGTAAAAAGTTAAATAATTTCTTTTTTTATTATATTAAAGATTAAAAAATTACTATAATTTAGTTTTGTATCAAAAAAATAATCTAAAATAAATCTAAACAATTTGACATGCATTTTGGCGCATCTCATATCATAGGTATAATTAAAAGTTGTTTGGAAACTTTAAGAGCTAAAGATTCTAATTTTTAAGGTAATTCACTTAATTAAATGAACAATATCTTAAAATTAATTCATTTAATAAATACTTTAATTCAAATTAGAATCAAAATTGACTACTTGCAATTAATTTCGTTCATTTATACCTCTAAAAGTAATTTGAAACTCATTGTTGAAGTCAAAACAATAATTATTATGGAATAATAAAATACTTTAACTTGAATCATTTCTTTTTTCTTTTTTTTTCTATCCCTTTCGAAGAGAAATAACCAGAGTATATAGAGCTCTTCATTTAAATAATTTTCAAATATATTTTTTAATTGATAAACAATAAAGGGAAAAAAATCCAAACTTGCCCAAAAAAAGGTAATTTGTTATTTTTTAAAAAAAAAAAGGGGGAAAGGCATTGGTGGTTGATGCGTGATGAGGTAGGCATACCAATTCCAAATTGGCAAGCGGAAAAGTAGTGGGCGGGAGGGAAGTGGGAACCACGGGAGGACTGAAGGGGTAAGGATGGGGCAGACAGGAGGTGAGGGGGCTGACTCATATCCACACCTCACACAATGGTCGGCGTTCTCTTCTTCTTCTTCTTCTTCTTCTTCTGATATCACCCACCCACACGCTTCTAGCGGATAAGCATCATCCTCTCTTTCAATCCAGCCTGTCTCTCTTATGTTCCATTCATTTCATTAACACTCTCTATAGTCTATACGTTTGTTCCAAATCATTCATTCATGTCTTTATCCCACTCGATACCTCTCAGTACAGACAAATTCCCATTTCTTTTCTAGACATAGTTTTATTTTATGTATAACAAAATTACTTAAAAAAACCAAGTGTAGAGCATTTTCACTAAGTCTAAATTTGACATGTCCGTGTTGTTTTATTAATATACCAAACCTATCTTGTTCTAAACTTTGACCCAAAAATGCTTTTTTATTGGCTGTATCCCCCCGCCCCCACCAAAAAAAAAAGGGTATAAATGCTTTAATCCTAAAATTACTTTAAAAAAAGATTATTTAAGCATGGATGTTATCTTTTTTTGAGTAATTAATCAAAACTTTCTGAAAAGCCAAGTGTCTATGTGCAAGTATTAAACTTGAGAATAGGCTAGATATGTGAAAGAAAAAATTGCAAAAAAGAGGAGCCCAGGCCCAATACTATTTGCAAACAATGGGTCTGAGCTCAGCCTCGTTCAAAACAATTCAATCCCAACTCAGCCCGACCTATAAAATAAAAATTTTATTTTGTCAAAATAATAATTGAGTTAGAAGAAAATGAAAAAAAAAAAAACTGCAACAAAAAACAACTAATGTAACAAACCAACACAAAAACAGAGTTTTATATGTTATAGCCATTTGGTTGCACAATTTTAAATGAGCTTTTAATAAGTAAAAAGCAGTAGATGTCAAGTAGACTTAGAATGACATCATTTGAGAATGAAAGATACCTGTATTGTTGTTATACGTAGAGTTAAAGATTAGACAATCTAGCCATTTAAATAACAATGATAATAGAACCCAAGGCTTGCAAGCAAAATAGAAATCAAAACTTATTTTACAATTAGGTTATCTAGAAGACTAGGATCAGAAATCACAAAATTCTTTTCACTATGCTCCCACCCTCCAATGAGGTTGTGATAGAACCCACTGCTACTTCATAAGAATTTAACATAAAACAATAGACAAACTTTAAAAACAGTACTCAAATTTTTTAACAAGCATTTTAGCAGGTTACGAAAAATATTAATATTATTAATTAATATTTAAAAAATTTACTACTAAGTAAGTTAGGTTTGCGCTTGACATAAAAAAATCTGAGTCCAGCCGAACTCATTTTATGTTTAAGTTTTTTAAAAATAAATCTTTTTTTATTAGGTTTCTTTTTTTGAGCTTATATTCTTTTTCTTTTCAAAGCAAACAAGTTTCAATGTACGATCAGATCTAATGAGAAGTACTTAAAACTTTTTCTCTTTTTTGGCAAAGGTACATGGCATTAACTCTTTCTGTTGAATAAATATCAAGGATATATCCATAATATTAGAATTGTTGACAAATGTTTTTGAATATGTAAAAATTTTATATTATTTTTATAAGGCCAAAAAAATCATTAATAAGCTATGATTCATCAAAGATACATGCAAATTCCAATAATTGTATGTTATATTAGAGGGAGTTTGAGAAGAAGGATGCATGTAAAAATTACAACGTCAATGATAACAGTAGTTTTGATGATTGTTGAACACCCTAGTTAAACCATTAATGAGTAATGGTTTAACTGTGATTTTAGCAATTGCCATGAAACCCTTTAACGGCAATAAGAACTTATGCAAAATAATAATAATAAAAGCCAACATTATGACCTTTTTTTTTTAGTGTTATTTCTTAAAAAAGCATTTTTAATGGTATTTTTACTCAAGACATGTTGTATCTATACTTCAACTTGATTATTATTCTAAGGCTGTACTTTTGTTAGATTAAAACAAATTATTATATATAAAAATATATAAATAATAATATGTAATATAAATATATTATTAATATTTACTACTTTATTTTTTATTAAAAATATATTTAATATATTTACAAAGTATATTTTTGTATAAATTTCTAATTAACGACTTTAATTTAATTATAGTAAAATTAATAATAATTTTATTTGTTTACTTTCCACAAAAAAATTATGCAATCTAAATAAATACATGTATAACAATTAACTTTAAAATATTAAAAGATTATATTGACTCTATTAAAATGAGATAATTAAATTTTGATAATAATAAAATTTTAAAATATGTTTTACATATACTATTAAGTTATAAATTAGTTGTGCCAATATTTCTTCTGATTTTACTAGTACATTCATAAATTAACTTGAACCAATAAATAACATAGTAATTAAATTATATCTTATTGTAAACTTTTTATTAACTACTAATACATTGATATTTTACATTATATATATATATATATAATAGTTTAAACTTATTTAGTTTGATTTGAAATAAATTTGTTTTCTATAATTTAAAGTGTATTATTTAATTCTCATGTAATATTTTGTATCTTAAATTTAATATAAATAATCATGTGATGTACTTATAATAAATGGTTTTATTGTTGAAAAGTAAGTTTGATTTATATCTTAAACTATTTCTTAGTATTTTAAAATCATTTTTAGGAGTAATTCACATTTAACAATCCAAAATTATCTATTTAAACTATAAGGTTCTGATTATACATACATACATACATACATATATATATATTTAGTTGTGAAGTCTGAGAAAAAAAAATATACAAATTAGATTATCCTTTATTTTTCTATTTTTTGTTATATAGTATTTTATTTTGAAAAACAACTCTTTTGATCCTTATATTTTTACTTAGATTTTAATTTAGTCCTTATAATTTAAAAAACTTATAATTATATTTTTATATTTTAAAAAGTTTTAATTAATTTAATCCTTATTGTTAAACTTCTGTTAATATTCTATTAAATTTTATTGGCATGATCAATCATTTATTATTTTAATATTCCAAATATATATCATTTGAATTAATTTATTCAAATGATTTAATATGAGTTGTATCACATAACATATAAGTTAATTTTACTTTATTATATGTTTTAATTTTTTTTTTAAAGAATCATGTATATTTAGGATACTAAAATAACATATGATATTTGCATGATCAAACTTTTAACATAACATTGTCAAAAGTTTAATAATAAAAAATACATCAAAATATATTTGGAGATGTATTAAATGAACTAATTTATATTAAACAATGTTGTTAATTCATATTACACAAACACCAAATTTTGAATTTAACATTAATTAATTTTTATTCTAAAACTAATTATTATAAAAAAACTATTACATTATAACTTTTGTAAGGGTAAGCCAAATTTTAGTTTTAAAAATGAAGTACTAAAAACAAAACTAATTACATATAATATATCTAAAGTGTTGCAGAAAAATACTAAAAACAAACTTGCTGCTGAATTGTGGGTAAATGCTTTTGAAACCCCCTACATGAGTTCAAATCTTGGTGATGCCACTTTTTAGTATTATTTTCAATTTCAATTTTGGTGTGGTGAAGGGTGAGATGGATGTGGAACAATATAATACTTGTGGGTTCGGATTTAAGGCAAAAGTAAATAAAAAAACAAAAAACAAAATTATGAGATAAATATGGGATAAGACAAAAGAAAACAGAGAAGAGACGGGTAATAAAAAACCCGCCCCGCACACCCACGCCCATTGCCATTCAAATATTGCCCAACTCTCATGCATTCTTGTGTAACTGGGATATTTATCATATCATTACCAATATCAGACCCGCACCAACTTCTTAAATCTATAAACAAATAAGAACTGTCGATAATATTTATTAATAATTACTATTTGATTACAAAAATTAGTTAATAGAATTTGTAAACATAATTTAAAGAACATTTTAATTAAATGATTACTCTTCATTAACTATATATTTATATTTGATTATGCATAGAATACGGTAGAATACCGTACTCTAATATGTTATTGATAATAATTTTTTTATTTTCTTATATCTTTATATACTAATCATATGTAGCATGTTAGTTATAAAAATGTGTATAATATTTTAAGAGTCACTTGTGAAGAAATTTAATATTTTAATTTAACTATTATGATAATTACTAAAAATTGTCCATATCAAAATGACAGGTGTTATTAAAAATTAGAATGAATTTCTAATGAGTATTAATTTATTAATAACAGAATTATCTTTGAGCCTGAATAATCTGAGTTTAAATTTCAAAGTTATAATTTTTGCGATACGATGGAGAATGAAGTATATGCAGATGTAGCGTATGGAAGCTTAAGCCAGAATAGAGCAATTAATGCTGCTTTGGCATTCCAAAAATGGGAGGAAGAGAACCGAAATGGGTGGTTATTAGAAACTGTGCTGAGTTAATTGCGTGAATTTTGTGAACTTCTTGAATTGGGCTTTTAAAGGGCATTATAATCCTTTTTTTAAAAAAATTTTGAAGAGATTTTTTTGTTTTAAAATATAAAAAATATGTTATATTTTTTTACTTCATTAAATAATAAATTATTTTTTTATTTTTCATTTATTATTATACCCAACACACTTAACAATACATAACGTTTTTTCATACAAAATAAAAATGAATAAAATAAGAAAGAATTTTTAAATTTGAACTTAATCACTGAATTAAACTAATATTAACTGTTTTTTTTAATATTAGTAAAATAATTTTTTATTTTTAATAAAAAGGACTAGAGGTAGTATATAACACTTTTTTTATTATTGAAATTGAACCTGATATTTGTTTATATCATAAAATTTACTAATAATTAAATTTATGTTAAATTTTTAATAACTTTTCTTTTAAAATAAGTAATCATACAATTTATAAAAAAAAAAATCATCTTTCAGTCATTCCTGAACTTATTTCTTAAAAGTTTTTCTTTTAAAAAATTTATCAATAGTGTGAGGTTTTTATATAGTAAACTTTTTTTCTCTATTATTATAATAAAAATAATATAAAAAAATACAAGTTAACAATAATAATCAAATAATCAATAAGATCAAAAAAATTGTAAGATATTAGTTAAATGATTTTGATCCTTATTTCTATTGATATTTTATTTTTCTTGTCATGACCAAATTATTCTTCCCTTCATATTTATAGAAATAAATAGTAAACCCTAACAAATTGGGGAACCATGAACAAAGGTCAGAAAATAAAACGATCACTTTTTTTATGGTAAGTAATTTGTTAACTAAGTCAATATCATCAATATTAAGAATAAAATGCCATAGACCCACAGTAATTAATGATTTCATTCATTACTCCGTGACAATAATGGAGAATACAGCACCCACAATATAATATTGCATCAAAAAAATAAAAATAAAAAAAGAGGGAGGGGGGGGGGGGGGGGGGACCGACCAGTCCATGATAGAAATTGCACACCCACAACTAAATACATTGCACCAAACCCTCCAAAAGAAGTTGAAACGTTTGGGTTGACCTTCAATGGTTTGGCCGTTTGGGTTGAGGACATGAAGTTGAAGAGTTGGGCTTGGGTAATTCAATGGTTTTTGTCTTATCTTTGTCCATATGTTATGGGGTTGTAATTCAATGGGCGGATGAGCAAATTCAAATCACTCCTGAGTCTTTCAAAGGGGGTGAAAAACCAAGATGGGTATATCATCCATCCCTGTAGCTACCTACTTACATTTTCCAAATTGCCAATAAGATACTTGGTGTAAAGATGTGTTAGTATAATCAAAATCTCTTGTATTTAGTAATACAATGCATGACATGTAGTTAAGAAAGAACAAAAAAATGATGGAAAGAAAAATAATAACTCTATATATACTCTTGCTTAACACATATGATCCAGTATTGGAAATGTGCTCAGGGAAAAAAGAGTTTGATTAACCGCATGTAGGGTATTGAGCTTTCAACGTAGAGATATGTAACAAAAAAGTAGAGGTTGGGTTCCCAAATCAAGCAACAGCATTGTCACTATAACATTTCACTTATTAATTATTTGATAAAATTATTAATAGATAAAACTGAATTATAATTTAAATATATATTTTTTCTTATTTTACACTTATTTTATATTTTACTTCTTTATCATTAATTTAATATGAATAAATAATAAATATTTATAAATATTTTATACTGAAAATGAAAGGATATGTTACATATATATACATAAGAAGATCATAGACGGCGTGACGATCAATAATCATATTCTCGATAGAATAATAGAGTGGATTAAGAAGGATTGGTGGATTGAAGTTAATTGTATTTATAGAGAAGACAATGTTTGTACAGATTAGTTGGCTTCTTATAAAAGAGCTTGGTATACATGTGATTTCTTCACCTCCTCCACAGCTGAATCTATTATATATCGGAAGGTGATGTTGTGAGAGCTTCGTCTCTTAGTCAGTTAGGATCTGTTTGATTTTGTTTTTTGTTTTTATATTCTTAGAACAATTCTGTCAAATTAATTTTCAAAACAAATTTTGGGAATAAGAAGTCAATCAAAGAAAAATTGTTTAGAAAATTTGATTCGGGAACAAGTTTGGAAAACATGAAAACAAAAAATTTGTCGGATTCACCTGTTTTATGTAATTAATATTGATGGAATTTTTTTGCAATAATTTAATATCCACATATAGCATCTTCGCCTATAACTTGATTTGAGGTTAAAACACTTGACTAATCCCAGTATAATCTTGATTTACACTGCAAATTTAAATTTCTGGAGAATAGATACTCAAATATAGTGATAGTACTGTACGTAGCACATTGGAAGCTCTTCTGGGGCATAAGTAACATATAGCCTCTTCACTTGTGTAAGCCTAAGCTCATTTTTGCTGTAGAATAGTCATACGATCAAAATTCTATACATATCAGGAGGAACAAGAAAAAGCGACAACTTTCATGAATGATACTGGGTCATCCTTATCCAGAATCAATTCGACAGTCAACTTTGTCCTCTCAAGTCAATTATTCAACGACAATATTGCTGCCTTCAATAAACAATGAATAATAATTCATTAAAATCTGTACAACTCCAAACGGTAAATGGCCACTGTAAACAAGTAACACGAAGCTATTAAGACTAAAGCATAAGGATCAAAGCAAATTCTATTTCAATTTTGCATCCAAGACCCAACGAGTGGTTGAGAGGTTGAACCTTCAGATAACTTTTCATCCATCAATTTCTAAAGAGCCATGCAACAGAAGCCAAACATTGAATTCTATTTCAGGAACTAGATGACAATATACAGGTGCCATAATCGGAAGATGAAATGACATAAAGAAGTGCAAGATAATTGCAAATATTAGGAGTGCATCTCTGAAGGATCAACGAGGTCTTCCAACACGACAAGCTAATCCAAAAGTGCAATCTTCTCGTCTTCAAGGGTCTCTACTTCATCTTCAACCTCTTCTAGTTCCTTGCCTAATACTTGGTACTCATTTTCAGATGCATAGGAGTCCGGCAATGAATCTGAGTTTGATCCCCCTTGTTTCAGAAAAGGCAGCAAGACTCCATTAGCCAAGTTTCTTTTGTAACCCTTGCGTCCTGATTTTGTTGACAGAGGGGCTTGTACCTCTTCCTTAACATCATTCCCTTGAAAGGTATTCTTAGATCTTGCATTTCTCATTGCCAAGGAGGGTTAGAATTTGTATTTCTCATTTCTCATTGACTGTGGAAGCACAATTTGGGTTATTTGGGTATGGACACGTGGAGCGTGAGAATTGGTTAAGAGTTTTGAATTTTGAATTTTGCGTGAGACCAGTAAAAAAATAATATATAAGGTGATTAGACATGTTAGCTTAAAAAGAGAGTTGAGGATTGGTACATTCTACCAAGAAATTAGTGTTTGTATTACTCTGTGTGTCTCACTGGTCTAAATTTATATGAGGCATGTTAGAGAGAAAACGTGAGAGGTGGCTACTGTAATAATTTGGAGGAAAAGTTTGAATCCGCAAAACTAGAGATCTTGGTGGAAATTTTTTTTATTTGAACTATATAAATTGGGTTGTTTTTTTATTGGGCCTCTTGTGCTAGGGCATGAATCTTAATATCAAGTTAAAAGGGGGTCGAGGTGCTAATTAAAGTGTTTTTAGGTCGCATCATTGAGATGCGTGTTGAATTAGGCCTCGAAACAAATTTACTTTAGGTGAATAAGTTGCAAGCTGAAGTGGATCATATTCTCGTGAATTTGAAAAGTCGTCGGAGCAAAGTAGTAAAAGAAAATATCATCGTCAAAACAGGAATCATCATAGAAGATAAAGTAGTCACGAGTTTAGAAATTTCACTAGAGATTGGTAAGTATTATAAGTTGATGATGAAACAAGTAGTATTTGAGATATATAGTGAGATGAAAACATTTGTATCATACATAAGAATATCAACATTAATGTAATAAAGAAGTTGTTAGGATGAAGATGTAATTCAAATTATGTAATTGTAAATGAGGATTAGGATTTGGAATTTGCGTGTTTGGAGTAATGTATTTTTATCGTTCAATGTAATATTTTATCCATTAGAGCAGTTGGGGTCAAGATGTTAGAGTTTTATTATAAGATATAAATAACTAATATTATTTTCATATATATTTTATTATTCAATTTAATACCTTGGATCAAATGATAGGGTTTTATTATAATATATGAACAACTAATATTCTTTCCAGATATATTTTATTGTTCAATTTAATACCTCATCCATTGAAATAAAGCACCATGCGACAACCCACAATGGCCTGGGGGCAATCGCTGTCGCTGTGCATGCAGTCATGAATTCATTGGAAAGGTCATGGGACCAAATTTATTTATTTTTGACAGCAGGATTCATACCATTTTTAGAAAGGATAAAATTTAGTTTAATTCTTACGTGTTTTTTTTCAGTACAATATGTCAAATATGGTAATGTTACAATTTTTTATAGAAAACTATTTTAAGAGTATTTATAATAAGTAAAAATGAAAATATTATACTTTTAAAATATGATTATCAGAAATCACAATTTCATGAAAGTACATGTCACTTTACAAACATTTACTTATTATATAAATTTTTCTTAAATCTTACTAAAATTATATGAACTTTCTTTTTACTTTGAAGAAATGAATAAATATTTTTTAAACTATAAATTTACACTATATTTTAATTCAATTTTAAAATTTTTATTAAAATACTTTTTATTAACCTATATATATATGTAACTGAAATACCCTATTACATATTTTTATAGAGGACATTTTAATTAAAAAATTAAAATAAAATAAAATATATTTTAAAATAGATAGTAAATTTATATAATTTACTCTTTTTTATTATTATTATTATTTTCCTTTTATCAGTGGCACAACGGTTATTCTGCCATTTGTGTTCCTTTAATCTGAAGTATCGAAAGCTCAACTTTTAGGAAGTTGCGTATTTTCACTTTAGATAAAGTTAAAAATTTAGGTCTGAATATCTTGTGAAAATTGAATATTTCATTACAAGAGTCTTATATCGTAGGCCACATATCCAATTGAAATTTTTTTATTGTTAATTATGAAATTCTGTGTGCGTCGTTCGGCCTTTCCTTGGTTGGGCCTTGATTTGGAATTTGATCCACATTTTATCCATCACGTCAGTAAATTTTGCTCAAAGTGGAAGATACGAAATAAACGAACGTACATGAACTCCAAGATTTCGACCATAAAAAGAAATTATACATTTTTTTAAATTTTACTGAAATTACATATTTTTTATTTTTAAAATATATATTTTAGTCTAATTTTAATTTTCTTTATTAAAATACTTTATTAAACTAAAAACATGTTAAGTTTTTTTTTGGCAAGAATTAGATTTTCTTATTAGTAGATCAACTCTCATGAATTGTTGATGATATGAAAAGAAGTATTTTAGTTAAAAAATGTAATTAATATAGAGTTTTTAGGGCAAAATTTTAAAATTAGACTAAAATATAACTTTAAACTTTAAGAGAAAAGAGTGTATATAAAAAAAAAGGTTGATATAATTTTAATAAAATTCAAGAAATATTTGTGTAGTCTACTTTAACAAAACTCAAGAAAAATATAATGATAAAAAATAATTGAAAAGTGCGTTTACAAATATATATTACTGTATCGGTCCACCTAAGAAGAAGGGATGTTTATGTAATTTCAATAAAATTCAAGGAATATTTGAACAACTTACTTCTAAAAAACCTCAATAAAAATATTATAATAAAAATTAATAGAAAAGTCCGCTTATTAATATATATTACTTCACTGGTCAACTTAATAAAAAGAAGAAGAAGCAGAAAAAAACAGATCAAGACTTCTTGAAAATAAAACCTATCATAGATTAGTGAAAATTGTTAATTTATTTAATTTTAGAACGTTCGAGTCAAAGTCAAAGTATGATAAACTTTTTGGACTCATTACCTCCAGAAAATGATCTCCAGACCCTCATATTCATTGAAGAAACTTTTCTACGAAAATATTAATATTAATATTAGTTTGAGCATCTTTATTCATAAAAGAAGTTAATAAATTATCTGACCCATAATAGTTTTTTGGGAGGGAGAAAATAAAAGGAAAAGGAAAACAAACAGCCAAAGACTTCTTAAAAATAAAACTCATCATAGATTAGTGAAATTTTTTTAATTTAGTTAATTTTAGAACGTTCGAGTCAAAGTATGACAAATTTTTTGGAATCATTACCTCCAAAAAAATGATCTCCAGACCCTTATATTCATTCGAAGAAACTTTTCTAAGAAAATATTAATATTAATATTAGTTTGAGCATCTTTATTCATAAAAAGAATTAATAAAATCTCTGACCCATAAGGTGTTTAAGAGGGAGAGAAAATAAAAGTAACAGGAAAAAATTAAAATTCTAATTTTGAATTGCTTATTTTAAATAAAATCTCATGTTTTTTTAACCTTATAATATGTTTAGATTAGAAAAGTAAATGAGAAAAAAAATTTACTTAAATTCATCTTTCTTATCTTGTTTTGCATTATCCCCCTCCCAACCAAACCTTATGTCAACGGCAACAAACAGATTAGAATATATTTATTTCTGCGTTTAAATAGGTTAAAATTACATTTTTTATGAAGTCACAATTTGTTGCTTCTATTTTAACGCAATTTTTTACCGTAAATCCAAACGCACACTTAATAGGTGCGTACTTAAGAATTCCTTTCCTATTTGCCACAAGTCTATTCCAATTTGCTAAAGAGATAATGAAACGACATAGCAAGCACAATTATACGTCACTTAGAAGTTTAAGCTCAATAAATTGACTGTGTTCAAGTCAAGGAAGAGCATACATTTATGGCTCAAATCACACTACTCCTCTCAATATACAAAACCAAACCATGACAAAGAAGTGTTGATAACTTCAGAGTCATCTCATGGTACCACCATGAGATACTCAACTAATGCAAATAGCATCTTATTCAAGACTACAATAGCAATGCAATTCCCTCATTTTGAATACGGTTTAAGCATTTGCTGCTGTTTTGTTAGCATGAATCGGCCTTACTAGCAAAATTGAAAAATTCTAGGATGCATCATGCATGTGATGTATACCTAACGGTAAACGCTTATTTCATACATAACTCCTACATCTATAGAGCGAATCCTTCTCATATATAAAATAAATTCTAACCGCCAAGTATACATTACCCAGTGCATGCAAGAATTTCTCAACAAAATTAGGGCTGCCTTCATCAGTTAATAAGGTGGGGGTCCTGGCGGGCCACCAGGAGGGCCAGGCGGACCTGGTGGGCCACCGAATGGCCCAGGTGGAGGCCCAAATGGTCCAGGGGGCCCGGGAGGGCCAGGAGCTGCGAGTGGTGGAGGAAAGTAAGGCCCAGGTGGACCAGGTGGAGGAGGAGCTGGTGCTGGGGCTGGTGGGGGTGGGGGTGCCGGTGCCGGCGCCGGAGGTAGGGCCCCCGGAGCGGGTGCAGGCTGAGTTGGACCACCAAAACAATCTTGTAGCAACCAGCAGCAGCAGACTAAATATAAACTGCCAAAACGCATAGAATAAGAAGTAAGTTTTCCATTTCAACAGCAAACATATTAGATTTCTGAAGAAAAAAGAGAATGTGTTGGATACGAACCAAGAAGAGACGGTGCTGCAGAGTCCTTGGAAGAAGTTGCCAAGAATGCTCGGCGGTCCAAGCCATGGGCCTGGAGGACCTGGTGGCCCAGGCCCAGGCCCACCAGGAGGTGCTGGTGGTCTCATCTAGGCTCTTCCAACGATGATAAATTAAGAACAGAACAGAAGCTGGAAGAGAAAGGACTGAGGGTTAGAATAAGAGGAGGAGAATGGGGGCTGTGATATATATATATATATATATATACACGGAGGTATCCAAAGTGTTGTTTGTGGATGACACGTGTCTCTGAAAGGTTCTTATAAGCTTTGGAAACTAACTGTCAAACCCTGCAACTGCATTTCTCCAATCTACCTTTCTTTGTTGTTGTATCTTAGTTTGGTATTGTGCTGACTGAGGATAGTCAAAACTGAGAAAGAAAGGAAGCCATCAATAATTAAAGTTGTTCGGGAAGTGGTGCTCAAAAGTGAGAAGAAATTAAAAATTAATTTGAAAATGGTTATTCATGTAGAATGTTAGTTTAAGGTGGCAATGGGTAAACACATTTTCAAAATTCAAATGCTGAACCAACCAAATAGACGACAGTTATTTGACCCAACCAACCCCACCAAATGAAAGTAAAGTACAAAGGAAAATAAAAAAGGACAATAAGGATTGGTTTATATATTTTGGTAGAAATTATTTTTTATTTTTTACCAAAATTTTTTATGGTTTTTTAAGAAAAATAAGTTAATTCTATGTTGTTTAGATAGCATAGAGAGAAAAAATATTTTTTCTTGTTAAGAGCATTATAGAAAAAAATATTTCAATTATTCAAAATAAAAGATATAAGCAACTTTTTTAGAATTAAAATAATCACAGAGCGAAGACTACGTCGTTTTGTGAAAACTAATTTTCAATAGAAAATTTATTCTGTGGAAGACACTAAAAATGAGTTGATTTTTATTGTGTGAATAACATATTAGCAATTTTTTTCAATATTTTGATGTATTATAAGAAAACATTTTTATCATTTAAAATATACAAACCATTCATATTAGAATAATATGCTAGTAGCATTATAAAATTATATAGATTATGCGTTTGAGAATATCATAATTTTTATTTCCTATGACTTAACAGAAAAATGAAACACTTACGTTTAATATTTTTTCTGCATTTTTCTTAATATTTTTTTAAAGATGGTAAGCATGTAGTCAAAATACTAAGTACAACAAAATAAAAAGTTTGGAAGCATTATAAAAGCAAAAGAGGTTGACGTTGGAAGTTGATGGAGGCTATTAATACATTTATATGCTTCCCATACACCAATTCCATTCAACCATTGAAGGTCAAGAAAGAGAAGTAAACACATGCTAAATATTTTACTTTTATCTGACAAAAATAGAGAAGGGAAAAAAAATATTGGAAAGATGTGTTGAGTTTATTGCTCTGATAAGGACTATATATATATACATAAAAGGAGAGAATCCCAAAATTAATAACTAATATCTATATAAAATAAATCCTAATAATGATAAAGATTATCTACACAAAATAATTTCTAATAATAATAAAGATTTACATAACAACAATATATTATATATATTCAACACCTCCTTCAAATTCAAGATGGCTTGACAAAAAATAGCTTGAATTTTGTCTACTAGAAACTAGAAGCGATCAAGATTAAAAGATTTTGTGAACAAATCAACCGGCTGGTGTTTCATTCAAATAGGAACAAGTCGAATGGTGCTTCAAACAACATGTTGGTGAATGAAATGATAGTCAATCTCAATATGTTTAGTTCGCTTATGGAACACATCATTGTGAGCAATCTTAATAGCTGTTTGACTATCACAATATATGTCAGTGGAGGATATCTAAGAAGCCCCTAAATTATCAAGTAGCCAACGGAGCCAAAGAACCTCAACTGTGGTGTCTGTTAATGCACAATATCCTAATTCAGCGTTAGATTGAGAGACTAAAGTCTATTTCTTACTTCTCCAAGAGATAAGAGAGTCACTAAGAAAAATACAAAATCTAGTGGTAGATCGACAGTCAGCATGATCACCTGCCCAATCAACATCGGAGTAGGCCCATAGAGTGAGAGAAGACTTAGTAGAAAAGTGAAAGCCATGGTACAAGGTCCCCTTGACGTACTAAAGAATTCGAAGAATAGCTACATAATGAGTAGTCCAGGGCTTAAACATGAATTGACTAACAATGTGAACTGCATAAGCAATATCCAGATGAGTCACTATAAGATAAATGAGTCCCCCAACCAGCTACCAGTAGCGTGTGGGGTTTTCCAACAAAGTCCCATCAATGGGAACAAAGTGAGCGTTAAGCTCAGTAGGAGTGTTCTCAACCTCCTCATCAATAATGAAGGCCTGAGATATCAAATCAGTGACATACTTGAATTTTGAAAGAGAGATACTACTCTTCCTATGATGGACCTCAAGACTAAGGAAGTAATTTAGCCTTCCAAGATCCTTCATCTCAAATTGTTGCCCTAAGTAAGTTTTAAGCTCCTGAACTCCTGTTAGGTCACTACCTATAATAATCATGTTATCAACATACAGGAGAAGCTGAACAATGTCACAGTCATTTGTCTAAATAAATAGAGCAGAATCATGAGAGTTACAAGTGAAACCAAGATGGCTTATAGTAGTATTACACTTAGCAAACTAAGCTGGAGGGGCCTGCTTAAGTCCATAAAGTGCTCGACGAAGATGAAAAACTTTATCTTTCGGATGCGAATATCTAAGAGGAGGTTTCATATAAACTTATTCCTCCAAATCACCATTTAAGAAAGCATTTTTGACATCCATCCGATGAAGAGTTTAGTGCTTAACAGCAGCAATGGCAAAGAGGCTGTGAACAAAAGTAATCCGAGCAACGGGAGCAAAAGTCTCCTCATAATCAATGCCGTACTCTTGAGTGAATCCTTGGGCCACCAAACGGGCCTTGCACTATTTTAGAGAACCATCCAAGTGAGACTTATTCTTATAGACCCATCTACACACAACCAAAGTCTTACTAGGAGGGAGATCAACAAGATCCTAAGTGTGTATTTTTTCTAAGGCCTACAGTTCTTCATCCATAGCCTGCCGCCAAAGGGCATCTCGAAAGGTTTCTTTATAGGATTGGGGTTCCTAAAATTGAAAGATGGTGAAAAAATAATGGTAATCATTGAGATAGGAAGGAGGATACACGGGTGGCTCGAGTGATGGCGGACGACACAAGCTCCGTAGGCGCAACATGTGCTGGAGGATCAGAGATAGTAGGCTCATCTAGAGTGGGCATTGTGTCAAGTGTGTGAATGAGCTCGATGGGAGAGACTGCATCTGAGTCACGAGGGAAAAGATCAATAGAAGTATCTGTAAAAAAAAAGAGGCGAAAGAAGAGAAAGAGAGGAAAAATTAGTCAATGATAAAAACATCATATGTTCCCAGAAAACAACATGATAGGAGACGCGAATGCAGTGAAAGATGGGGTCCCAACAACAGTGACCTTTATGTTCAGAATCATAAGTAAGGAAGCAACAAACACGGGCACGGGCTTGCAATTTGGTGGTCTCATGAGGCGGAAGGAGGACAAAGCAAATACAAGCAAAAACTTTGAAGAGACTATAATCAAGAGACGTACCATGAAGACACTCAAAATGAGAGATATTACCAAGAACTGGCGAAGGGACTCTATTAATACAGTAAACAGCAGTTAATGCTGCTTCACCCCAAAATTATTCAGGACAAGAAAAGGAAATAGGCAGGGTTCTAACAAAATCAAAGATATGACGATGTTTATGTTCAACCTGACCATTTTGTTGAGAGGTGTAAGGACAAGAGTACTGAGAAATGGTGCCTTGAACATTAAGAAAATTGAGCGATTTAGAATCATGATACTCTAAAGCATTATCACGGTGAAAAAATTTTATAACTTCAGAGAACTGAGTTTGAATCATAGTAGCAAATTTGATATAAATATCAGATAACTCAGATTGATTTTTTATCACGTATATCCAAGTAAAATGCAAATAATCATTCACAAAAATCACAAAATATCTAGAGCCTCCCATGGAGGGAGTAGGTGCGGGGCCCTAAATATCTGAATGGATCAAATCAAAAATTGAATTAGCAATAGAGTCATTTTTATTGAATGAT
This sequence comes from Erythrophleum ivorense, assembly GCA_026724425.1. Classification (NCBI taxonomy): domain Eukaryota; kingdom Viridiplantae; phylum Streptophyta; class Magnoliopsida; order Fabales; family Fabaceae; genus Erythrophleum; species Erythrophleum ivorense. Next base: position 46,787,003 of record JAIUCV010000005.1, read on the forward strand.
AAAGCAGGTTGTTTTGCAATTTGACATGAAATACAATGCAAAAACTCATCATCAACTTAACCTAAGAGACCACTAAAAAGTAAATGATGAAGTTTAATCAGAGAAGGATGAGCAAGACGGTGATGCCATAAATCAAGAGATAAGAATGTGGTAGCAGCACACAATCCAGGAGAAGTAACTTCAGGGAGATGCAGTGAGTCGAGCTCAAACATACGACTGATTTTATGCCCAATCCCAATAACTTGTCCTGTCTAAGAATCCATTACAACACAATCACGTTTGTTAAATAATACATCATAGCCTATATCAACAAGTTGTTTAACAGAGATAAGGTTAAAGCTAATAGCATGGACAAAGTATGTGTCATGGATAGATAAAAAAGGAAAAGAAACAATACCAATATGACTAACAAGCATTTGGGAATTATTAAAAGTGTGTATAAAGTGAACAATAGTATTTGGAGACATAGAAGAAAAGAAGTTTTCTTGACTAGTTATATGGTTGTAACAAGCAGAGTCAAAGAACTAAGAAGTACCTGAGGGAGTAGCTAAGGCAGCAAGTGCACTAAAAGTACTAGAGATAAGCTTACGGAGTAAAACCTTGAGGTCTGTAGTGGAGGATCCCAAAGTGGAATTGGCATGGCAGGAGCTTCATTAGTGGCAAAGAATGTAGGCTTGGAGAAACTAGACCTAGTTGATTGCCCTTAATCAAACTTAAGAGAGCGAGTGGGGTATGCTTCAATAAAGTGCTCAGTCTTCTTACAATGGCAACAAAACTGAGTGGGGCAAATTATAGTAATATGTCCCTTCTTGTGACAGGTTATACACTTAATATAGGGACATTGATCAAAAGTGTGATTTGACTGAGGGCAGCAATAACAAGACTTAGAGGTTCGTCCAGATGCAGTAAAGGCCATCTCAGGAGTACATTGCAAAAGACCCAATCTAGTTTTCTCATAGAGGAGACAAGGAAGAGCATCCTCAAGAGTCAGAAATGGGCTTTGATGAAGTAGAGAGGCTCGAATTGACTCAAAATCATCCGTGAGAGCCATCAGAAATTAAATGAGAAGAAGTTGATCTCTATACCGAAAGAAAACTTGTGCATCTTCCTCACACTTGAAAATAGGTTCTGAATAGGCCAACTGATCTCAGATAGACTCAATCTTGGCCCAAAACTCATACAATGGCTGTCCCTTTCCTGCTTTAAGACACTGAAATTTTTTTGTAACTGAAACTGGTTGGACAAGTCAGATGAGGTGCATCGACTAGTAAGGTGGTCCCATACCTCTTTTGCAGTTTCAAAACATCCAAACTGTTGATATATGCTAGCAATAGAAGTGTTTTGAAATCATGTGATAATCTGATTATTTTTGTTATCCCACTCATCAAGTCTCTTATTGAATTTAACATCTGATTCACCAGACTCACGAGTAGGAAACTAAATATCACCAGTAACATACTTCCACAATTTTTTACCTTTAAGAAAACCGCACATACTTTCTAACCAGAGTCTATAATTGGAACCATTTAAAAGAATAGAGATAGACTGAGCAACTTCAAATTTTTTCATGAAGAGGAAAAGGACAAAATGCTGACAAATAAGTCAAAAAAAAAACTTGCAAAACACTCTGAAAAATACTAAGAATTCATAAAAGCAACTGATCAACCAATAGACAGCATGGCTAGAGGCAGAAGGGCAAGATGATCACAACGAGATGAACGACAAAGAGAAGGCTCTGATACCATGACAAAAATAAGGAAGAGAAAAGAAAATACTGGAAAGATGTGTTGAGTTTATTTCTCTGATAAGGACTATATATATACATAAAAAGAGAGAATCCCGAAAATAATAACTAATATTGACATAAGATAAATCCTAATAATGATAAAGATTATCTACACAAGATAATTCCAAATAATGATAAAAATTTACATAACAATAATATATTATATATATTCAACATTATCGTTTTTATCTCTTCTTGGTTGTTGAAGACACATTTATTCAATTGGGAAGTTTGTGTAAAACCTAATGGTTAAAGTTTATAGGTTATTGGAAGAAAAACTTAGGGAGTTGAATGTTGTAAAAATTTGTAACTCTCTATTAAATTGAAGGTTGCAAAAAGATTAAGTGTTCATATTGTTATAAAACTAATAAAAATATAAGAAATGTAACATGAGAACATTAAAAGAAGAAATATGAGAGTACTTCCTATTCACTTAGAATACTAATTATTCTGTACATAACTTCTATTTATAAACTTTCCATCCAAAAAGATTAACCTAAAAGTTACAATAATATAAATAAAAAAATTATTCGACATAATTATACAATATAAATCTTTTGGAAAGTGTTATATAATACATGTCGTTAAAGACAAAAAATGATCCTAGAAGGTTACTCTTGGGGGGGTTATAGACATTTATAGTACTATAATAATTACAACACTTAAATGTCTATCAACAAACAATGTACTTTGTTAAAACCTTATTAGGAAAAACCTAATAGAATAAAAACTTAGTGAAAAAAAGGTACACAATAATTAAATACCTATTGTAAGTTGCCTCATTAAAAAAATTAATAGGAAAACCCAGTGGGACAAAACCATGATAAGGAAAAAATAGTATAGCATGTCATTTACTCTCCTTAATATCAATGTCACTTATGTCTTTGAATCGATACATATAATATCGTACACCAACTTCTTGAGTGTAGTAATTGAAAATGCCTTAGTGAACAAACTTATCAAATTATTACATGAATAAATTTGTTGAACATCTATATGACCAATTTTCTAAATATCATTAGTAAAAAAAATTTGGTGAAATATGTTTTGTCCTATCTTATTTAATGTATCATCATTTTAACTAAGTTATACATATTGTATTATCTCTTTATAATATCATTAGAATTTTTTTCTCTGAAGGTAAACCACACATTTTTTTAGATGTGTTGGGTTATTAATCTTAACCAAACATATTCTCAACTTGCCTTATACACTGCAATTATCTCTACATGATTTCAATAAGCAGCAGCTAAATTTTACTTTGCAGAGTGCTATGATATAGCTATATCTCTATGTATAAATAAGTAACTAGTTTAAGATCAAGTTTTATGTTCATTGAATAAGTATCTTGTATCTACATAGCTAGTTAACTATGATCTAGAGTTAGTTGAATAAAATAACTCCATATTAATGGTCTCTCAAAAATATTATAATAGATACTTAAGTCCATTCCAATGCCTTCTTATCAAGAAAGAACTAAATCTTGCTAATAAACTTGGGAAAAATGCAATATCAGATTATGTTGAATTAACAAGATACAGTAATGCTTTTATAGTACTAAAATATGATATTTCAGGATTAAGAAGTTCTTCATCATTCTCTTAAGGACAAAAAAGATTTTTATTCACATTTAGTAATTTTATAACTATTGGGGTATTTAGTGGATATGCTTTATTTATTTAAAATTGTTTTAAGATCTTTTTAATATAAGTTAATTGATGAAGAAGAACTTTATTTGTTAAGTGCTCCATCTACAAGTTGAGACAAGATTTTATTTTTTCAAAATCTTTTATTTTAATTTTTTTCTTTAAACAATCAACTACTTTTTGCAACTCTCTAAGAATTTCAATAATATTTAAATAATCAACATATATAACAATTGTTGCTTTCCCAGAAGCGTACACGCAAGTATACGTATCGTGAAGGCAATATAGTGATAAGAAATGATCGTTCCCTCGAGGATTTGTTGTCAAAACAATGCCAAGTACTGAAATTCACACCCCAATTTAAATCAAGCAAATCAATTCTTAAATGTTGATGTTAACAAAAATTGCTTATGATTCTAAAGCTATGTAAAAATCTAGGTTAGGATTTGAATTTCCAGGCGAATATTAGCATCTAGGATTATTGGTCCTCTTGTACTTCATAGTAGTGAGTTCAACATTCATCTCCTTCTGCTCTCCATGGCGATACTTGTTGGTCTAGGATTCTATTGTTCTTATATATATTTTTCCAAATAGTGTATAGGGTACTCAACCAATTTTATAATCCCTTATAAGATTAACTAAGATTAACCTATGAGTGCAGTACCTAACTGGACCATGTGAGGTTATTAAGTATATTCCTATCTCAATAACTCAGCTATCCACTCTCCTCAATGAATTTCAAGCACTCACACCACTCAACCTTTGATCTAACCTCCCTTTTCCTTTCCCAAGTTCAAGTAAGGCATTATATCAATCTAAATGTTGGTCAATCAATCAGAAAGCATGAAGTACAAAGCTGAGTGAACAAGTATGAATCATTGATTGCAGAATTAAAATGAAAAACTACTACTAATCCATACAAGAGTTATAAATAATCCTAGATTAGCTAAGGTTTAGCTATACATGATCATAAAACCTAAAGTCAAGCTTGAAGCAACAATCAAATACATCAAAAACTATGAACAAAATAGAAGAAATGAAGAGGAAACTCAGAAACACAAGGATTCGGCTTCAATCTTCAATCTCCAGCTTCTCTATGCTTCAAGTTGGCTCTCTAGCTCTTCCCTCAGCCCTTGCACCTCTGGAATAACTCAAAATCAACCCAGAATGACGGCTCCTTCGACTCTCTTTGCCATAAGAAGCTTCAAACCCTCAGAATTTTTAGAAACAAAACGCTGCGTTCAGCTAATTCGACTTGCGCCGCGGCGAATTTTGGTTCTGCCTGAATGAGCGCCACGGCTGGATTTACTGAGCTGCGGCGAGTTTTGATTCTGTCTAAAGGTCTTCTTGCCTCTCGCCTCGGTGCACATAATCTCGCCGCGGCGAGTTTTGGTTCTGTCTGAGGCCTCGCCGCCGCCTAAGATGTTCCGCCACGGCGCAATAAACCCAGCACATTTCCTTCGAATTTCTGAGCTTCCCTCCTCGGCGCAGTGAATCTAGCCGCGGCGAGATGGATGAATTCAGCACTTTGCAGCCTTTCTCTCCTGAATTTGCTCCAAACTCTTTAACACATGAATCCTAAAAAAAAACCAAGTATGATTAGCTATCACAATACTAAAAAATCAAAGATAAAACTGATGGTTTTTCAAATAAATGTTGAGTTTAGAACTATTCATCCTATATATGTTCATTTCTTTCTATATATGTATTATTTACCCTAGAAGTGGAGGCTAAAGTCATATTTACTGAGAAAAATATGCACAATAACATGAATAATTGGGAATTATCACACCCCCAAACTTGAACTTTTACTCGTCCTCGAGTAAAACAATCCAAAAACACTATTAGCTTGACCATTGGCTGCGGGAACATTTGTGACTGCTAGGCCCCTCACTTGCTGCAATCCAAAAGTGCATTCAATAGGAAGAACACACCATATATGCTAGAAGCAGAGTTCAAACGATAAAAGTAATATATTCAACCATTTCGAAGTGTGTGTGTGAATTTGGCTAATCATTCATCTCAAGCAAGCATCAGAATTACCTTTCTGTATTCGAACTTGTATAACTACCCTACCAATAGAAACTTCAAAAGCTCACCTTTTTCCCTCTCTCCACTAAATTAGGTACCACAAAACCACTAGATCAAAAGGACTTTTAAGCTTGTAATGGGGCTAGGGCTGTGGCTACCAAAGATAGGCAAGGTAAGTACAAACAATCTTGAGAAAATCTACACAATAGTCTATGAATACCAGAGGTCCTTTCAAAACACCTTCAACAATGCTTTAGAGGGATCCCCCTCTTCCAATAATAACAAATATTTTGATTTTTTGTTTGTTTGCACAAGCATTTGCTTGTTTGTTTGTTTGCTTTTTTTTTTTTTTGAGTACAAGTATGATGCTTGATTCTTCAACCTCATGAATGCACTATTACCTTTTTCTCAAGACAGGGGTAGGATTATAATCTTTTATTAAGCCAATCAAGTTAGGTACTCAAGTTGATAACTCCAGGACACAAAATGAAATACCATCTATGGTTTCTCTTTCTCTTGCAAGAGGCTCAAATAAGGTTCAATCATTTATGTGATTATCATAGGGTCAGGCTAGAAGGCACAATCTCAACCAAGGAATGCCTGAATCATCTCTAAAGGTTATACCATACCTCTTGATTTGCCTCGAGAGGGTAGGAGGTAAGTTCTAAAGTTCTGAATTTAAGACTAGCCATACAAATTAGATTACCGAAAATTTTCTCCTGGAACTAGCCATTGATTTATGGATTGGCCAATGGTGCATAATAAGGTTTTCAAAAATGGCAGAATTCCTAATTTAGGCATTTGAACTAAGATCAAAACATAGATAGCATAGGATTCCTACCAAATGTCTCTTGACACACAACATTATCATTGGAAGCAGGCAAAAACAAAACCAGCAGGCCAACAGACAGACTAGCTTGACATGAATTTCAAAAATTTTCTTGCTTGACTAGAAAAAGTTCAAGAACAAAACTTCATGCTATTTTCCATCAATTATGTCAGATAAATCCTCCCCCCCAAACTTAAAATAAACATTGTCCCCAATGTTGAAGAACAAGGATGACCGAAGGGAAGGAAGGCAGAAAATTTGTGCAAAAGCATAATCCCATTTTGAACTATGGTTTTTTTTTTCATTGAACAAGCATGATACTGAATAAAATGAGAGATAGGATATAAAGACAGTCACCAAGACAAAATAAACAGCCAGAAAAACATTAACCAGTTCGACCGACAATAATAAGAAATAGCAAAGAGCACAATGACAGAAAATTTAATTTAATGCAAGAAACATAAAACAAAATAAAGCAGATAGATATATGTCAGATGTCGGGGTCTTGTGGTGGCTGCTCAGAGGGCTTCGGAGGTGGTTCAAAAGGCGGGGATCCAGCAGGACTGAGCACAAAGCTATGAGAAGGAGAAAGCTCAGATGGGTCCCACTGTAGACGATTGACTAAGTGCCTCCAACACTGGTACTGCCAGCGGTCCATGGCCTGAGCTCGAAAGGAAAGATCCTGCATCATCGTATAGAGCGTCTCCAAGGAAGGGGCCAGCGCCAGAGCTGGCACATATCTTCCGCTGGCATATGATAGGGCTGATCAGGCTCAACTGGAAGGTTCACCAGCTCGTCAAGGGACTGCTCCATGGGCTCATCCATAGGCTCCTCTATGGGCTCGTTTTCCCCAGCCTCTAAGTCCCCAATCATAAGGATGGAAAAAGGTTTCCTCGGGGGAAGGAGCTCCTCAATCGGCTCAAACGGCACCCCAACATCGGTGCACAACTCCGTGATCAGGTGAGGATGTGCAAGGCCGAAAACTGTAGACTGGGCGATCTTCTTAATGCTCTCAAAGACAATAAACCCTACATCGATCGGCCGCCCAGCCATGATAAGATAAATTAGAATGGCACGGTCAATGGTGAGATCACTCAGATGACCACTGGGGAGCAAGTTGGTGCAGACGAAGTGGGCCCAGTAGCGAGCCACTCTATTCAAATTAGCCCGCAGAATGCCTTTGGGCACCCCTCTTGACATTTTCCAAAAGTTCCGGCCTGGGAGAGTCAGAGCATCAACCACATCATCCAAGTCAGGCGTCTCCCCGGCCATCCAGTATAAGCAGAACTCACAGTCATCCACTAGAGGCAGACGGTATTTATCCCTAATGACTTGTTCATTGATGACAACTGTGCGCCCTCGGATTCTATATGAATGCTCACGGCAAAAGGGGGATTGGCGTAGAACTCCAGGACAATGGGCACCACAGCAGCTACTGGCTCAGAACAAAGTGTGCTCCATTGTCTAGCTGAAATTTGACCCCCTACTTCCGGGCTCTGGGTACGAAAAGTACTGAATCGTCTGCCTGGAATCAAAGCTCGGTGAAAGACAACTTCGTTGTATCGCTCCTGAGCTGCCAAAGACACAAATCGAGAGCGATCAAAAGAAGGGGCAGAAGAAGATGAAGCTTCACCCCGGGCTTTCTTTTTGGACGCCATCTACCTGCCACCAGAAGTGATAACCAATTAAAACAAGCAGCGATGGACCAAAGAGGCAACTATAGCCCTAACTCTTGCCATCTAAGGCTTTGCTACACAAGTAGAATCCAGTGCACAGAATAAGTCCAACCAACAGAGAAAATGATAGAAAAACTGATAAGCAAAGAATTGAACAAATCATGATCTTCCTAGTCTCCAATCCAAGCAGCCAAACCAGGGAAGAAAAGGATGGTCCTACATGTCTAAATACAAGAGATATATGGGGCAACTAATGAGGCACACAAACAGGGGCAAATCAACAAGTACAACTCTCTCAGGCATTTTATCGAACAGGTGGTGTGCATGGAGAGATTTCCCATATTTGCAGAGCATAAATTATCTCTAAGCCTCATCTAGCTCACATGCACAATTAAGGATTACAAACAATGGGCACAAGCATGCAGAACAGAAGCAAATGCAATGGAAAGCTCATTCAGGCAATTCATCGAACATGTGGTGTGCAGGGCATGCATTGAAACTAAAAAGGGAACAGGCAGATTGAACATGGTGCCCATTTGTACAATTTAAAGCAATAAACAGCAACCTCAACCAGCAATACACCATAGAAAGAGAGAGGGGAGACTTACCGGGAGCTGGAGAATGAAGCAATTGAGAGGGGGATGGGAGAATGAAATCGACGCCTCGGCGGGTTGCAACGAGCAAAACTGGTGGGATAAGGAGGGGATGGGATTCGAAGTAACAATTTAAGGGTGGGGGAGAGAGAATGGGGCGAAAATGAGGTACAGAGGGTGGGGGAAGGCGCTGGGAGGGGGGGTTGCCGGGCGAATCAACAAGAGGTTACTGTTGAAATGTTTGAAAACCCTTTTTATTTTCTTTGATTTTCGACTCACATCGCGGTGAATAGAAGGGAGCCGCGGCGGAATTTGACACTGCCACACCAAAAAACTGACCAGCCGGACTTGCGCCGCGGCCTGATGAATCACGTCGCGGCGACTTTTACTACTGGGCAAAGGGACACCGCAGCGTCAGTCATAGTGCCGCGACAGAATTTGTCACTGTCTCTCTTGTACTTAATTTGCTAACACGATTCACGCCGCAGCGAGTTGATTACACGCCGAGGCGAGTTTTGCCATTGTTTTGATACACGTCGCGGCGAATATTATCGCGCCGCAGCGAGTTTTGCCACTGCCTAGAAGAATGCCGCGGCGAAGATTTTTGAGCCGCGGCGCATAATTCTACTGATGCACTATTTCAAAAATTCTGTCCACTCTCACTGACTTAACACTATTCTCTTAAATTGGACCCCTCAAGATTGAAATTTAAAGCATAAAATAGGATATAAACTAATTTATAAAGTCAAAAATACTCCTTATTCTTCGCTTTTGCAATCTTGACCTTACTACTGCATGAAGTTGTTGGAATTTGTTTCATAGCTCTGCATGATCAACCCCCTTCCTTAGATTCTCCTGAAACCAAAAACATGCAACCATAAATTATCTACACAACATTCTGACACTTTCTTTTTTATTTTCACAAACACAAATTAAGAAAAGAACTTGGGTTGCCTCCCAAGAAGCGCTAAGTTTATAGTCTTTAGCCCGACTTTCAGCGACTTCACATGTAATCCTTCAGGGTGATGCTGGACTTTTGACGGTCCACCTCTCCTCCTTAATAGTGTTTGAGTCTCTGACCATTAACTTTGAATTTTCTATGTGACTCCTTCTCCATGATTTCCACTACACCGAACGGAATGACCTCAACTACTTCAAAAGGCCCTGACCACCGCGACTTAAGCTTACCCGGAAAGAGTTTGAGCCTTGAATTATATAGCAATACCAGTTGACCAGGCTCAAACTTCCTCGATAAAATTTTCCTGTCATGCCATTGCTTGGTCTTCTCCTTGTAGAGCTTAGAACTTTTATAAGCATGAAGCCGGAATTCATCCAACTCATTCAGTTGCAGCATTCTTTTCCCACCAGCTTTTCTTAAGTCAAAATTTAATTTTTTTACAGCCCAAAAAGCATTATGCTCAAGTTCTACTGGTAAGTGACAAGCTTTACCGAAGACAAGCTTGTAAGGAGACATGCCAATTAGAGTTTTGAATGCTGTACGATAGGCCCACAAGGCATCATCTAATTTTTTTGCCCAATCCTTTCTTGAAGGGCCCACCGTTTTCTCCAAAATCCTCTTTATCTCTCGATTAGACACTTCACACTGGCCATTAGTCTGAGGATGATATGCCAAAGCCATCTTGTGTTGCACTCCATATTTCCTTAAGAATGCTTTGAGCTGGTGATTGTTGAAATGGGTACCCTCATCACTGATGATTGGTCTTGGGGCCCCAAATCTGGTAAAAATGTTCTTCTTTAAGAATCTCACTACTGCCCTCGCATCATTAGCATGACAGGCCACTGCCTCAATCCACTTTGTCACATAATCCACGGCAACAAGAATGTAGTGGTTGTTTTGAGAAGAAGGGAAAGGCCCCATAAAGTCTATCCCTCAAACATCAAAGGCTTCCACTTCTAAAATATTATTTAGAGGCATCTCATGTCGTTTAGACAGGTTGCCAGCTCTTTGGCATTTGTCACATCTTCCTACAAAAGTGTGGGCATCCTTGAACAATGAAGGCCAATAAAAGCCCGATTGGAGAATTTTGGCTGCAGTTCGTTGCCCATTGAAATGTCCTCCATACTCCGCTGCATGACATCTTAGTAAAATAGACTCTTGCTCCTCATCTAGGACACACCTTCGCAGTATTTGATCCACACACATTCTAAACAAGAAGGGCTCATCCCAGACATACAACCTCACATCATGCACAAACCTCTTCCTTTGGTGCGAACTTAAATCTGGAGGCAACACATGACACACCAGATAATTTACATAATCTGCGTACCATGGCATTTTGCTTTGCTCCACAAAGAATAAATTCTCATCCGGTAAAGTGTCACTGATCTGTTTCTCTTGACCTCCCTGAGTATCACTACTCAGTCTAGACAAATGATCGGCGACAAGGTTCTCACTACCCTTTTTGTCAACTATCTCCAGATCAAATTCTTGCAAAAGCAGAACCCACCGGATAAGTCTTGGTTTGGAGTCCTTCTTCTCGATCAAATACTTGATAGCTGCATGGTCTGTGAAAACCGTAACCTTGGTACCCACCAAATAAGATCTGAACTTCTCAAAGGCATAGACTATTGCTAACAACTCTTTTTCGGTGGTAGTATAATTCAGTTGAGCTTCTGATAGAGTTTTACTGGCACAGTATATTGGGTGGAAGATCCTCCCTCTTCTTTGCCCTAGCACAGCACCCACGGCATAGTCGCTGGCATCACATATCACTTCAAAGGGTTCAGCCCAGTTAGGTGCCACAATAATAGGGGTAGATACCAATTTCTTCTTCAACTCCTCAAAAGCCTTATGACACTGATCGTCAAATTTGAATGGAGCATCTTTCTCAAGTAGTTGACAGAGGGGTTTGACTATTTTAGAGAAGTCTTTAATGAACCTCCTATAAAAGCCTGCGTGGCCCAAAAAACTCCGAACTCCTTTTACATTAGCCGGAGGTGGAAGTTACTCAATTAGAGAGATTTTGGCCTTATCCACCTCGAGGCCTTTACTGGAAACGCGATGACCAAGCACCACTCCCTCTTGCACCATAAAGTGGCATTTCTCCCAGTTTAGAACTAGATGAGTTTCCTCACATCTCTTCAAAACTTGCTCTAAATTAGCAAGGCATTCTTCAAATGAGTCCCCAAAAATTGAGAAATCATCCATAAAAATCTCCATGGTCTGCTCAATCATATCAAAGAAAATAGACATCATGCATCTCTGGAATGTAGCGGGTGCATTGCATAATCCAAATGGCATCCTTCTGAAAGTGAATGTGCCATAAGGACATGTGAAGGTAGTCTTTTCCTGGTCTTCAAGTGCAATGGCAATCTGATTATATCCCGAGTACCCATCCAAGAAGCAAAAGTAGGCCTTCCCAGCTAATCTATCCAGTATTTGGTCAATGAAGGGCAATGGGAAATGATCTTTTCTAGTGGCAGTATTGAGTTTCCTATAATCCATACAAACCCGCCACCCAGTCACTGTCCTTGTGGGAATCAACTCATTGTGAGTGCTAGCCACTACAGTCATGCCTCCTTTCTTGGGGACGCATTGGACTGGGCTCACCTAAGAGCTATCTGAAATTGGGTAGATGATCCTCGCATCCAGCCATTTCAAGATTTCCTTCTTCACTACCTCCTTCATTATTGGGTTGAGCCATCTCTGATGTTCAATAGCCTTCTTGTGGTTGTCCTCCAACAGGATTTTATGCATACAAATGGAGGGACTTATCCATTTGATGTCTGCTAATGACCATCCAATGGCTTTCTTAAAACTGCCCAGTACTCGAAGAAGCTCCATTTCTTGATGATCAGATAAGGTGGTAGAGATTATTACTAGCAGTGCACCTTCCTTCCCTAAGTAAGCATATTTCAAATGAAGAGGTAATGGCTTCAACTCCAAAGATGGAGGCTCCTCTACAGATGGCTTCAGTACAGACTTGACTCCAATAGATGCATCCAATGGTTCAAACTGTTGAGAAGCTTTGAAATGCTTTTGAGTAGCTTCTAACAGTTTAATGCATTCTCTCACTCCATTGTGCTCCTTCCTAGCTAAGCCAACTAATGTTGCTTCTAGAGGATCCTTGAGAGTTGATTCAATGAACTCATCATAGACTGTATGGGTGATTAGACGCACAAAGCAACGTTCCTCTGGTTCATTTGGGCTCTTCATTGCCTTATACATGTTGAATGTCACCTCTTGGTCATTAACCCTCATAGTAAGTTCACCTTTCTGCACATCAATTAATGTTCTGCCGGTGGCCAAAAAGGGTCTGCCCAAAATAATTGGAATATCTTTATCTTCTTCATAATCCAAAATTATGAAATCTGCTGGAAAAATTAACTTATCCACCTTCACCAGAACATCTTCTATAACTCCATTTGGATAGGCTAAAGATCAGTCAGCTAGTTGCAAGGTGACTGTTGTAGGCCTTGCCTCGCCCAATCCAAGCTTCTTGAATGTTGACAGTGGCATTAAGTTAACACTTGCCCCCAAGTCACAAAGAGCATTTCCAGCAAAATGTTTCCCAATGTTACAAGGAATGGTGAAACTCCCTGGGTCCTTCATCTTAGGTGGTAATTTCTTTTGCAAAATGGCACTGCATTCTTGAGTTAGGGTCACCGTCTCAAATTCTCCAAACCGCCTTTTATTAGACAGCACATCTTTCATGAACTTGGCATAACTGGGCATTTGCTCCAAAGCCTCTGCAAATGGAATATTAATGTGGAACTGTTTGAAGATTTCTAGGAATTTCTGATATTGCTTGTCCAAATTTTTCTTCCTGAAATGTTGAGGAAAGGGCAGTGGGGGAATGATTCTCTCTTGCTCTAACTTTTGACTCTTCTCATTCACTTCATTCTTCTCTTCCACCTTGTCCTTCACTTCCAAAGGTTCCTCCTTATCACCCTTCTGTTCCACCTTGCCTTGGTCTGGGCTTGACTTATTGGCTTGCTTTGATGGCAGACTTTCAGAAAACTCCTTGCCACTTCTTAATGCTATAGCTTTACATTCCTCTTTGCCTTCTCTTTTGGGGTTAGGAACAGTGTCACTTGCTAGCACCCCAATTTGTCTTGAGTTTACAGAAGAAGCCAATTGACCGATTTGTACTTCTATATTCTGAATTGCGGTCTCATGTCTTGTCATTGTGGCATCTTGTCTGGCTAAGATGGCATCTTGCTTCGCCATATATTGCATGAGCATTTCTTCCATGTTTGGTTTCTTTTCTGGCATTGGTTGTCTTCCTTGAGTAGGAAATCCCGGGGGGTGAGAAAGTCTCATACCCGAAGAGGATGACTGGGGCTGATTTTGTCCCTGGTTCCATGAAAAATTTGGATGATTCCTCCATCCCGGGTTATAGGTGTTGGAATAAGGGTTGTTTTGGGCCTTCCCGTAGTTGCCCATGTAGTTGACGACTTCTACCAAGGAGGGGCATTGTTCACTGTAGTGTTCTTTTCCACAATGATCACAAGTGATGGCTGGAGCTTGAATAGAGTTGACCCCCACTGGTGCACTGAAACGTGTTTCAAGACTATCAAACCTCTTATTCATTGCAGCCACCTGAGCCGAGAGTGCAGTTAGAGCATCTATTTCATGTCTCCCAGCTACCTTTTTCTTGTGAGGTCTGGATGCAGACCATTGGAGGGAGTTAGCTGCCATATTTTTCAGCAAATTATAAGCCTCTTCAACATTCAAATTGCCTGTGATACTCCCATTTGAAGCTAAGTCGAGGATGGCTTTTGTTTCAGGCAACAATCTATTATAGAAGGTTTGCACCTGCACCCATTTAGGAAATCCATGATTGGGGCACTTTTTTAACAATTCCTTGAATCTCTCCCAAGCTTCATATAAGGGTTCATCATCTTGTTGCATGAAGGAGGTAATGTCATTTCTCAACTCTACTGATCTAGCTGGCAGAAAAAACCTAGCTCTAAATCTTGTGACTAGATCATCCGAAGTGGTTATAGAACCATCTGGCAATGAGTTGAGTCATACCTTAGCCTTGTCCCTTAATGAAAGTGGGAAGAGCCTCAGCCGAATAACATCATCCGTCACTCCATTCTGCTTAAAAGAATCACACACCTCTAGGAAATTAGAGAGGTGAGTGTTCGGATCTTCAAGAGGAGAGCCACTGAATTGTCCAGCCATTTGAAGCATTTGCAGCACCACTTGCTTCATTTTAAAATTATTTGCTTGAATGGCTAGTCTTCTGATACTCGAGTGGTACCCTTGCATATTCAAAGTTGCAAAATCGTTCACTGTGCGGACACAATTTTCATCCTCTTGCGCCATGTTGGTGGTTGAGTCAGAAGTTTCGCTACCGTCTTTCTGAGCTTGATTAGAGGCTTGATCAGATTCTTCTGGAAATAAAACCACTTCGAGACTCACAATCTCTTGCATATGAGGTTGTGCACACATAGAAGGTAGTCACTACAAAATAGAACAGAGAAAGAAATTGAAAGTAGATAAAGTAAAAATATGCACAGTGCTTAAGTTCAAACTAGATATGCTAGTATCAATATTGACACACAATATTTTGGCACACAAATCCCCGGCAACGGCGCCAAAAACTTGTTGCTTTCCCAGAAGCGTACACGCAAGTATACGTATCATGAAGGCAATATAGTGATAAGAAATGATCGTTCCCTCGAGAATTTGTTATCAAAACAATGCCAAGTACTGAAATTCACACCCCAGTTTAAATCAAGCAAATCAATTCTTAAATGTTGATGTTAACAGAAATTGCTTATGATTCTGAAGCTATGTAAAAATCTAGGTTAGGATTTGGATTTTCGGGCGAATATTAGCATCTAGGATTATTGGTCCTCTTGTACTTCATAGTAGTGAGTTCAACATTCATCTCCTTCTGCTCTCCATGGCAATACTTGTTGGTCTAGGATTCTATTGTTCCTATATATATTTTTCCAAATAGTGTATAGGGTACTCAGCCAATTTTATAATCCCTTATAAGATTAATTAAGATTAACCTATGAGTGCAGTACTTAACTGGACCATGTGAGGTTATTAAGTATATTCCTATCTCAATAACTCAGCTATCCACTCTCCTCAACAAATTTCAAGCACTCACACCACTCAACCTTTGATCTAACCTCCATTTTCCTTTCCCAAGTTCAAGTAAGGCATTATATCGATCTAAATGTTGGCCAATCAATCATAAAGCATGAAGTACAAAGCTGAGTGAACAAGTATGAATCATTGATTGCAGAATTAGAATGAAGAACTACTACTAATCCATACAAGAGTTCCAAATAATCCTAGATTAGCTAAGGTTTAGCTATACATGATCATAAAACCCAAAGTCAAGCTTGAAGCAACAATCAAATACATCAAAAACTATGAACAAAACAGAAGAAATGAAGAGGAAACTCAGAAACACAAGGATTCGGCTTCAATCTTCAATCTCCAGCTTCTCTATGCTTCAAGTTGGCTCTCTAGCTCTTCCCTCAACCCTTGCACCTCTGGAATAACTCAAAACCAACCCAGAATGATGGCTCCTTTGACTCTCCTTGCCATAAGAAGCTTCAAACCCTCAGAATTTTTAGAAACAAAACGCTGCGTTCAGCTAATTCAACTTGCGCGGCGGTGAATTTTGGTTCTGCCTGAATGAGCACCGCGGCTGGATTTACTGAGCCATGGCAAGTTTTGATTCTGTCTGAAGGTCTTCTTGCCTCTCGCCTCGACGCACATAATCTCGCAGCGACGAGTTTTGGTTCTGTCTGAGGCCTCGCCGCCGCCTAAGATGTTCCGCCGCGGCGCAATAAACCCAGCACACTTCCTTCGAATTTCTGAGCTTCCCGCCTCGACGCAGTGAATCTAGCCGCGGTGAGATGGATGAATTCAGCACTTTACAGCCTTTCTCTCCTGAATTTGCTCCAAACTCTTCAACATATGAATTATAAAAAAAAAACAAGTATGATTAGCTATCACAATACTCAAAAATCAAAGATAAAACTGATGGTTTTTCAAATAAATGTTGAGTTTAGAACTATTCATCCTATATATGTTCATTTCTTTCTATATATGTATTATTTACCCTAGAAGTGGAGGCTAAAGTCATATTTACTGAGAAAAATATGCACAATAACATAAATAATTGGGAATTATCAACAATTATGACAAATTCTATTCTAGATTTTTTTATAAAAACAAATGAGCCAATTGGATCATTTTTATAACTTTCATTCAACAAATATTTGTTAGGATGATTACATCATATACACCTAGATTGTTTTAATCCATATAAAGATTTATATAAACATATTAAATAATTTTCTTAGGAGCTTTTAGCATTTTAAATCTTGTAAGGATTTTTATATAAATTTTATTATCTAATAAGCCATATAAATAGGCTATAATAACATTCATTATATGCATATCAAGCTTTTTATATGCTACCAGAGTAATAAAATATTTAAAAGTGATTAGATCCATCATAAAAGAATATATCTTTTCATAATCGATGCTAGGTTTTTGTAAAAGTCCTTCAGGTGTTTGGACCACATGTCCAAAAACTTCATGTTTTGAAAATAAATTTAATTTTGCTTAAATTGCGTTTTTCCATTTTAGTTAATCATCTTTATGTCTACATTCATCAACAGGTTTAAGTTCAAGAGCTTCATTTTGTTTTATTATTTTAACAACAACATTGTATGAAAAAATATTGTCAACAATTGTATCTTTTCAATTTCATCTTTTTCTTATAATAACATAATTTATTAATATCTTTTCATCATTTTCAAGATATTTAATTCCCAACCTTCTTTAGGAACCCATATTTGTATGTTATAGTGGAGCAATTGAGATATATATCACGCATTCAAAAATTCTAAGATGAAAAATATTTGACTCATAATTAAAAGCCAATTGTAATAGGGAGAATTTATGATAACTTATTGGCTTGATGCTTATAAGTGCTACTACATGTAAAATTGTATATCCCTATGTTGAAATAAAAAGTTTAGTTCCCATACGCATTGGCCTATTTATTAATTGGAGACGTCTAATGAATAATTCTATTAGACAATTTTATGTGTGAACATAAGTAATAGGCTTCTCTACTATTATTCTAGTTGGCATACAATAGTTATTAAAAACTTGAGATGTAAACTTACTAGCATTATTAAGAGAAATTGACTTGATTGCATGATCTGGAAATTGTGTTCTTAATCAAATTATCTAACCAAATAATCTTACAAATGCCAAGTTGTAAGTTGATAATAAATGCACATATGACCATTTTGTAGATGCTTTTATCAAAACCATATAATTTCTGAATGGCTTACATGGTCGATAAAATGGGACTACATATATCACCTTGGATAGATTTCAAAAATGTGGGGGATTCAATTCTAACTTTAGTTAGTGATGGTTTAGTAATTAATTTACCTTGAGAACAAATAGCACATAAGAATTTTTTGAATTGAAGAATTTTCAATTCTTTAATAGGGGTCAATGTGAATTTTTAATAATTTTTCTCATCATAATTGATTTGGAATAGCCTAACTGATCATATGCCAAATAATAAATGTATTTAGATTAGTAAGCTTCTGGTTTATTGTAACATGTGCTTTAATTGTATTACTACTTGTATAGTACAAACTAAAAGATAACGTAGGTGATTTTTCCAAAACACATTTCTTACCTAACACAATGGCTATGCTTTGTAGATATTCATTATTTTTCTCATCTACAATCTCAATATTATATCCATTTGTGATTGATATCTTTAAAGTTTAATAAATTTTTTTGAAACTTGATAGAAAATAATGCATTATTAATAATAAATTTCATCATTCTAAGTAATAATATATTAACTTTTCTAAAGTTTTCAATTAGATTTATACTACCCGATATAATATTAATATTGGCATCACTTATTACTACGTGAGAAAAATATTTTTTATCTATTAGTATTGCATATGTTGTGGCACTTATCTACGAGACATATGTCTTTATTATGGTTCTTCTATCCATCAAAATGATGGGAAATATCCATATTCTTCATTAAAAGAAAGAAAATACATTATAAAGGATGTTGCTTTTATACATCAAATATATGAAAATTGCATTTAAGAAAAAGCATACTTAAAAAACACACCAAAAACAAAAAAACATAACTTTAAATATTCTTATCATTTTCATCCCCAATTATTTAACTGTGGTTCTTGAAGAAGTCTTACATCTAAATGCAATATATCATCAAAACTATCAAAGTCATCATCATTGTATGCAAAGTTTGCCTCAACATCATCATGTTGGTGAGTAAAATTGGTTTCCACATTATTCCTTTTCCTTTTGATGAAGGTTTGATAAAGTTTCATAAGATGCTTAGATGCATAACAGATACATGACTAGTGTCCTTTCATACTACATTAATAACATAGATTTTCTATACCTTTTTTAAGGATTATTATGACCACCTTTGTCTTTTTTCTTGTTATTCATTATTATTTTTCTTTTGGTGATTGGGATTATTATTGCCACCATGATAATGGTAATTATTGTGTCCCTTGCCACCCACGTCCATATCTACAGTTATGGCCTTGATCGCACTATGACCATGATAATTATTACATATTGTTGCATTCATTTTAGGGAATGAGTTAGATCTAATTGGAAAAATTTTATAATTTATCAATAACTCATTATTTTACTCAGTTACAAGAAGGCATGAGATCAATTCAAAGTATTTTTTGAGAACTTTTTTTTTATATTACTACTGCAGGAGCACATTTGAAAAATGAAAAATTGAAAAGGTTTTTTTTTCTCTTATCAAGTCCTCATTAATTACCTTTTCTCTATATAATTTCAATTGAAAACTAATTTTAAAAACTATAGAATTATATTTGTTTGTGGTTTTAAAATTTTGCAACCATAGAATGCATCTAATTATAATGAGTTTTAAGTAGTATTATTGTTTTTGATAGTCATATTGTTATTTCAAATTGTTTCACAATTCAAGTGGATCTTTTATCGTGGGATATTTTGCTTTTAACCTTTATGTAGATATGATGATAAAGAAAAATCATTGCTTTTGCCTTGTCTTGGTTAGATGCTTTTGTTTTTGGGGATAAAATTGTATTTCTTAGACCTTTTAGCATCTAAGTGAATTTTAGCATGTAGCACCCATAATAAATAATTCTTGCTCATTATATCAATGGTTGCAGACTTGAGTTTGATAAGATTTGACATAGTTTGAGCTAATATAAAATAATAATAGTAATTAGAATTAGTTCTAGATAACTTTGGATATTGAATAAAATCCTAATAACACAAATACAATATGAATAATAATAATGTAAAATTATTTTTTATGATTTTTTATAATTTAATATTATTAATCTAAAACACTAAAATAATTTTTATACACTAAAAATTAGTTACTTTTAAAAAAATGGTAACAATTTATCGATGAATGTTGTCAAATGGATACATGACCATATACTTACAAAATCATAAACAAATCCTTTTTAAAATGCACACATAATCCACAATATTTATAAAAGTAAACATATTCAAATAAAATCAATTATAATAAGATTATTTCAACAATAAATACAATAACTTGATAAGATAGTGGTCTAAAAGAAAGGATTACCTTAGATTAAATGAGAAGAAACAACTTGATTTGAGTTGAAAATTGGGGTTGAATTGTGCTATTAATATATTGTAAAACTAATGAAAATATAAAAAATAAAGCAAGACAAAATTGAGAAGAGAAATATAAAAATACTTCTCATTCACTTAGAATAGTGATTGCTTAGTATATGATCCCTATTTATAGGTCTTTCATCCATAAAGATAACCTAAGAGCTACAATGACATAAATAAAAAAAATGATCTACATAATTATATAATATAAATCCTTTAGGGGATTATAAAATATATATGACATAAAACACAAAAAAAGATCTTAAAAGGTCACTCTTTAATGATTATTACTATAATATTTACAACAAGTGTAAGGTTTTTTTAGGATGAAATTTTCTCATTTTGTGCCTAAGGAGAGAATATAGAATTAAGTTGATTCAAACCTTTTTATGTGATTGTGTTCTACTTCTCTTCTTCATGCTACTTTTAGAAATTACTTATGTTTGTTTCCAATTGATTGTTTACAAAAATATTTTCAAATTAAAGATAAGGCAAAAAGGTCATGTTTTAAACTAAATCTTGAATTGAAATTTGTTAGCTGTCATTGTTTGGTTTAAGATATCCTGTTTACAAGACAAGTTAAAATAAGCTTTATTATGATAAAACCTTTTTATTTGATTCCATTTGACTATTTGCAAAATGGAGGAGCAAATTTTAAATAAGTAATTTCAATTTATATTGCTCAATCCAATCTCCCTTTTTTGTTGCTATTTTGGGAATATGGATCTTTTATATTTTATAAATAAAACGCATAAGCGTACTGTTAGAAAGATACAGAGGAAAAAGAAAAAATAAGTGAAAAAAGGGAAAATAGATCCCATCTATGATCCTATTCATTTGTGTCAATTTCTTTTTAATTGTGCATAATGCAGCACTACAAGATATCCATAGGTGTTATTTTAAAGTAAAATCCCAACATTGTGATGTTGTAGAGGCACAGGGAGTAAAGGAAGACTCTTCTGTATGACCCAAATGTGTGTAAAGATGCTAGTAGTATCAACAAAAAGGGACACAGTAGGCCATTAGATGGCTTTTTCAAATTCAAGCTTCCTACACTATCTAAAATTCTTGGCTTCTAAGTTGAAGGTGTTGCACAAGAGGCACTGCCACCTCTCAAGAAAGAGGGTCATGCTGAGGATGATAGGGACGATGATGATGAAAAAGGCGTCTAAGCACGAAATGATTATATTGGAAATTAGTTGCTTATGGTGTTGAGATTTTTTGCGTGTACGATCCTTGTGAGTGAACTTCCAACCCAAGACGGAACGAATCATGATTTTCTGGAGTAAAGGATGCTGTAAAGTGGCTAAAGTGGGAAAGGAGGTGAGGGGTGGGTTTGCTGTAAAAAATAAAAAGTAAAATAAAAATTAAAAATATACAAAACACTGAAAAAAGTAAAATTTTACCACTTCATAGGATGTTCAACTTCAGAGGACCTTGATCTGAATGGAATTAGAAAAAATAATATGAGGGGCAAAATGTATTGTGTTATTTTTTAAAAGGTGAAAAGTTGAATCTTCTATATAATAATATAAATTTGCTTGTCTTTAAATCATACAAGATGCTATTTCATCATACAAAATTTAAGGCCTTATTGATTTTTTATTTTTAGAACAATTTTTTTATTTTTAAGAACAAAAAAATAAAAAAATTGTTTGATAATGTGTTTTTAATAAAATGTTTTGTAAAATAAAAATAATAATTTTTTTAAAACAGAAAAATCAAAACATTTTTTAGATGTTTTGTAACTTTTATTCTGCAGGATTAAAAAATATATAAAATAATTATTTTTTAAAATAATGATTTAAACAATTTTTTTAAAATTTTTTTATTTTTAAAATTTATTCTAAAAAATATCTATTTTAAAAATATTAAAATAAAGATAGAATTAAATAGATTTTAATTTTTTTTTGTTTTTTTTTAAGGAGGGGGCAAATGCCCTTATTTTCCAACACGAGTTCGACGCTGCCTTTGCTCGTTGTATAACTTTTTTGTTGATAAAAGTAGCTAGATATGTTGTTTTGCAACATATTCCAGTCCTATATTATTTTGATGATTTATTTCAAATATGAGCCAACATAGGGAATGCATAATTTCCTTTTTTTAAAACAAAAAACCTTTTGTAATTTAACTAGAAATTAGGGATGAATTAGTTATGAAATAGCAAGGAATCTTCAAATTTAAATAGCGTTTGGTAAAGAATTAGCAACAAATTATCTTTGCGAATTAGAGAGGAAATTATAAATTCTTCTAAAAAACTTTGGCTTTAGTGAATAAGAGAATGACGACTGAAATTCTCTCACCATTTTGGATTAGTAATAGATTAGGTAGAAAAGTTGTCCCTGACAATTATAAGCACCCTATGGATTCGAAGATTTTTTTCATTGCTAATGCCTCAATGACATGCATAAGCAAACTCAGAGGGATTTTCTTCCTCACTAAAACGGGAATTTCATGTAGTGATTATATATATATATATATATATTAAATTTCTTGTGAAAATATTTAATTATAGGTAAATTGGAAAACCTTATCTTTGAATGAGTAAATTAAAAAAAATGTACTCATCCAGGATTAAATTAAGAGATTTTTTTTTTTAAAATAGTAAATTGAGAGTAATTTCTTATAAATTAAATCATTCATCTAACTGGTTAAATTTATTTACAATTTTTTATATTTTTATCATTAAATTATTTATTAAAACATAATAAATGTATAATTTTTTAATAAAAATATAATTTAATTAGATAATCATACAGCTATAAATAAAAATTATATATTTATCACATTTTAATTTAAAAATTATACACTTATCATATTTTGATTAAAAAATTTAATAATAAAAATATAAGAAATTATATATAATTTTTTTATTAAAAAAATAAAAACAAATCCTTAACCTACACGATTGGCCCAAAAGAAAAAAAAAAATCTCTACAAGCCCAATCTGAAATGGAAGCAGACCGTGCATTCTACCTGTAACATTGTGAATGGCGGTGCAAAAGCTTGCGCCTAGTAAGTTACCAGTTGTCAGAGGTGAGAGTTGCAGTCTGTTTGGGTATTCGTGTTGACAGCGCCCTCCAAGAGTGAGGACCAGTTATTTCTTTGGAGAGCCCAAATCCTTTTGATGGGAGCCATTGTCCATTTCACTACTATCATTCATTTCCCAAGGCTCCCCTCGAAGTCCCAAAAATTGTTCCCACACTGCACCACTTCCAATTTGGAAATCAGGCTTAAGTCAACGACTTCATCTTCATCTTTGATGGCCACCCATTTGCAGGTTTCTGAAGGTGCACCTAGTGAAGAATTGGGGCGTTCCTCTTCTCGAGCAATCGGAGAACATGATCTTCTAATTGTGGGTCCGGGGGTTCTTGGTCGTTTGGTAGCTGAGAAATGGCGGGAGGTACTGTATTATAATTCTTTGTGCACTTCTTGATGAGATTTCTTTGTGGTTCTAGTTAATTTTATGATTAATTTAGTAGGGGAGCTTGGAATTGGAATATTATGGGAATTTTCTTTTAGTATAGTTAGATATATAGTGCTACCCACGTTTCTCGGCATTGTTATCGGTATGTTTCTGCATACATATATTTATATTGAAGCAGGAATACCCGGGTTGTCAAGTTTTTGGACAAACGGTGACCACTAATCATCACAACGAGTTGATTAAATTGGGTATTAATCCGTCTTTGAAGTGGACGGAAGCAACACACAAATTTCCTTATGTCATTTTCTGTGCTCCACCTTTGCAGTCCTCAGACTATCCTGGTGATCTCAGGTGAGCATCAAAGTTGATCCCTTGACTAGTGGTTAGAGAAATTGTGTTTGGTGACATGATTATAAATATGTCCTCAATCATTGGTAGTTATTTACAATAGTCTCAATTGGTCATGTTGAGCTGCTGAGCACTTTTGTATCAGTTAATCATTAGGAATTAAATTTTACTTCATGTGCAATCTGCTGCAAGGAAGTTGTCCTGACACTCCTACGGTTCAACCTTTCCATTGACTATTACGCATATAACATTATTGACACTTGATACGTACTCAGGATGTTAATCTTCAAATTATGATGGTGAAATTATCTTATTAGTACACTGGAATAAATACTCTATATTTTGTACAGCTCTTTCATGAGGATTATTGGGTAACATAGCATCATGAAAACAATTTGTGGGAAAATGCTGGGAAATTCTGTTGGATGCATGCTCCCTCCTCATTGATTTTGACGTCTAATTTTTAATGAGTCTAAATATTTGTCCAAAACTCTCGTAAATTTGCCCTGGGATATTTCACAGTGCCATTTCTTCTAGGCTTCATGATTATTGCCCCTAAGCTTATATTTAAGAGTTATGTTACACCTAGTGAGTGAGCATTTTTTCTTTTTAATTTCTTTCTAGTGCATTATTTCAGGGCTGATTTGGGTGTCTTAAATGTATATTGAAAGATCTTCCATTCATAAAAGATATATCTGTAAATATCATATCAGTTTGTATGTTAGAAAGTTCTATCTAACAAACTGTATAATAAAATAAAACTGTAGGTAGGAAAACTATGGTAAATATTATATGGCAAATATCCATTGTTGGGGATAGAGTTGATTTGCTGTCCATCTGTTTACATCTTGATCTTCTTCAGAGTTTTGACTAGGGCCTCAATTATGATATCTATGATTTGAATGTTCAGCTCTTGATTGATTGCATTGTTTTCTTGTAGTGATATCAGAGTTGTTGACCAAACTAACCTGGGTGGTTTAAAGCCACTTACTTTAATCAGCTTCATTATTTAGCTGCTAGAGAAAAATTGAGATGTACTTGAAAAAAGGGAAACTGGATTAGTTGAATATTGTGCTTATGTGTTGTTTTGGATTTGCAACCAATCAGGCTAGCTGCATTAAGCTGGAATGGTGAAGGATCTTTCCTGTTTACATCAAGTTCTGCTCCGTATGATTGTAATGATAATGGAGCATGTGATGAGGTAGGTTTTACGTGCAAAATATCACATCAAGCATGTACTTCTTTTTCCAAACTTAATTGCAAATCATTAAATGCTTAATTTTTACAATCGCATATGTCAATTATTTTCCTCTCCATCTTCTTCAGATTTATTAACATTGTAGGGTCTTGTTTCCCACTTTTTGGCGGGCATAAGTATGTGAGAATTTATCTATTCATCAGATTGGATATACTTCTTTCCAGGATACTCCTGTTGTGCCAATTGGGAGAAGCCCCAGGACTGATATCCTTCTGAAAGCTGAAAATGTGGTGTTGGAGTTTGGTGGTTGTGTTCTGAGACTGTCAGGGCTTTATATATCCTATTCATGATTAATTTTATAATCATCACAAAAATTCTTTCGTCTAGGTGGTTTTTGCAATTATGTTCACATCCCATATCAACCTTGACATTTTAAACAAAGAAGATAGAGGCGCACATGCTTATTGGTTAGAGAAAGGGATTGTTGACTCTCGTCCAGATCACATCCTGAATTTTATTCATTATGAGGTCAGAATGTCAATGCATCTCTAGTTATTTACTTTTATTTTGTAAACTATGGTCCAAAATGGTAGTAATCTTATATATATGTATTTTTAAAAATTATAATTCCTATGTTACAATATTGAGATATTGAAGTGTATGTTCTGTTGCTTTGTCACAAGAGGTTTCTCTCTTCTATTTATTTTCACTTTCATGTCATACTTGCAAATTGTATTTCATGTTTGTTTCTATGCCATGAGACGTTCTTTGCTATAGATAGTTTCTCTACTACATTGCATTCTTTGACCTACTTTTAATCATACATTGATGGTTATTTTGATGAGTTGAGCTAATTCTGTGACACTCTTCTAACCAGGATGCAGCTTCCCTCTCAGTTGCAATCTTGAAGAAGAAATTCCAAGGACGGATTTTCTTGGGTTGTGATAATCATCCTTTGTCCAGGTCACATACTTTCTCGAGTTGGCAACTGTGATAATCCACATATAAATTACTGTTCTACCTCATATGATTTTTTTTGGTTTAACTTCTTTTGCAATTTTTGGTTTTATGTACTGATGCCACCATATCAGTTTTTTTCCTCTTTTTTTTTTTTTAACTGTCACTCCCGCCACATTTATGCAGGCAAGAAGTGATGGATCTGGTCAATCAAAGTGGAAAATTCGAAAAAAAGTTTGAGAAATTTACAAGTAAGTACAGTTCTTGTTTTTCTCCATCTATCTCTCCTATTGCATGATTCATAATTCAGAATGAGGACCAACAATAACTACTTTCTTCTGAAATAAATCTTTCTGCTTTTATTATGTTAGCATCATTTTACTTCTGATTCTCAAAACGTCACTTGTTTGTATCTTGTCTTTGTAGGCTCTGATGGTCCTCTGGGTAAGAGATTGAACAACTCCAAAACACGCCAGGAAATAGACTGGGAGCCGAAGTACTCCAGCTTTGCTTTTTTTCTTGAGACCCTATGATTAACTCTCAGGCGTGTCCTTGGTGTTGAAATGAAATCTGATCTTAATCATTGCTTGCCATAGATGTGGTTTATACGCATGTACAAAGTGCTTATTCGTTGGTCATTTTTCTTGATATTGATACTGTATAGAAAGAATCATCATTCATCAAAGGTTGACCTATGGCATAAATGGGTAATTTGAAAATCTGTATGTCATTCTTATACCAGTACTCCAAAATCAGTCATGTACCTCCTTGTTGCACATGTTATTTTTTAACTTATTGTCAGGTTTGAGACTTGAGTCCCACGTCGGAAGTATGAGATTCTTATGTATGATTTATATGAATTTTGGGTTTTTAACCTCATGAGCTAGTTTTTGGGATTTGGCTCTCCTAAAGGTTCCTATCAATGGTATCATAGCTTTCCACCACCCTTCATTCCCCTCTTCTCTACCCTCTGTCGCCCTATGTGTTGACGTTGGGTTACAGAGCCTCTCTTCTCCCCTCTATCTCACCCGCGGAGGGACATTGGATTGTGGAATGTGGTGGAATGTTAAGACTTATTGTAAGGTATGAGATTCTTATGTGGGGTTTATAAAGACTTTGGACTCTCTAATCCCATAAACTAGCATTTGGGGTATGGCTTTCCTAAAGGCTCTCATATATAAAATTTTATGTTGTCAAATCCTTATCTGTTAAAGTAATATACCTATATATTATATTTAAAAAAAAAAAAGATGAGAAAGAAACTTAGTGGCATAACCATCAGAGGTATCCTTGACTTTCTCATTTCTGCAAGAAAGATTTGACATAATTTGATTATGTAATAAATAACAATCACTATTGATAAACTAGCAATTATTATTTATTTTGGTTATGTATTAAATAGCAATCTTTTAAGTAATCATTTATGTATTCAATAAATGGATATATTGCAATAAGGGAAATTGTATGATGTGAAAAAAATACTTTGCAAAAAATTAAAAATAATTTTATGCTCTTTTGTAGTTAGTAATATCATATAACATTTGTGATCATTTAAATTAATATCATTGATTTAATTTGTTACAATACCAAAAAAAAATTAATTTATTTGATCATATGCATCAAACATTATGGCTTTTAGTGCCATAACAAGTCATTCTCCTTGTATGTTGTGCTCATCTTTACCTCATATTCTTCTTGTTCTTGTTTCGATAGGTTGTTTATAGTGGTAGTTGGTTGGAAATTTAAGTTTAACGTGGGGGATTTAATCAAAGGGATTGATTGTTGTAAGGTCACAAACCCTTTATGTGACAATCTCTAAGGTTCAAAAAATTAACTTTCATACTTAGCATTAAAATTTATTGGATCATTAAATAGTGACATAAACTATACAAACTACAGGAATTCAGGAGATTAAAACTACAATAATGGTGAAGGCACATGTAGTAGGAGGGGTAGACGCCTCTAAAGTTTACGTATTGGTTAGTTAGTATAAAAAAAGATAGATTGATCATGCTAAAGTCTTGTTCTACCAATACCATGGTATAAGGAGAGAAAATAACACTTCTAATCAGTGTAGATGTTGTTACTGCATTGATGCTTCATGATGTTGTCCATCCTCTACAATAATGGTGCTTAGACTTACTTGTAATGCTTACATCTCTTACTTGGCTTGCCTTCCAGAATTTGTGACCATGGTAAACCATGAAGTGTTATTTGATGAGAACAATTAATGTATTCCTTTACTTTTGGATGACCTTCTTTCATTACTCACAATAGTCCATGGATGGTCATGAACACTTATCCTGTATAGCTCATTTGCTATATCGGCCTTAAAAATTTAAATGTTAAATGATGAGATATTATATATTAAGCAAAGGAAAATAATAAGGGTGATAAATGTTAAAAAGTTTACCACGATGCCAATGATATTATTTGCAAGATGGATCCACCACTGAGTGCATCTCCAATCCTATTGCATATACTCAGAGGTGTGATATATGGGCTCTATTGTCATGGGCACCTAAGTTAGAGCATCTTGTTGTGCACTCCATTTCTTAATAGAGCTCAAGTGCTCTTCTTACCAATTTGCTGAGATTTTTCCATATAGTTGTAATATATAGTAGGCCTTCAAATTGACTAAAGCAATTGGATTAGCTAATGCCTACCAAATTGGTAGAGCACTAGATCTAAATAGTGCCACTTTATGATATGAAAACAAATGAGAAGGATCGAAGCTAGCCAAATGTCTAAAGACGCCAACAATAATAAGGAATAAGCTTATGTACAATGTATGATTTATATGATTGCCAAATGATCTATAAACAATATACAAAATGTCATAATAAGTAGAGCATATAAAGAGACAATCTATCAAAGAATCATTTGTGCAAGTCATCAAACATTGTTGTCCCTCATCACTTGGTCCTCCATTGGTTGAGATTCAATGTTAAGATCCATTTAAGTGGTTAAAATAAATGCATACAACTCTGCACTAGTCAATTGGGATGGGAATCAAGAGTTCACTTGCCACATCTCCTAGACATCATAATTGTCCTCTAGGCTATATGCTTGGTACTACATTAGATTTAAAGACCTCAAGTACCTATATACTAGCTCAAACACAAACTAATTCGAGAACAGCTGTAACTTTTGCCTAATCACTTGATTCAACCTCTCCAAAGTGATATCCACATCAACGCTCTTATTTTTACTCTAGCTCATGTCACACTATTTAAACTATCATAAATTTGTCAATTTGTATATATGCACAGAGATTCACTCCCATTATTCATTTTTTATTCCTATGATATGAGTTGTAATAGTAACATGTAGAAATAAATAAATATCTTTTGAACTCCATTTATCAACATTTATATAAAATACATACAATATATAATAATTTTTAATTGATGTTAATAATAAAGTTTTTCTCACCAACCCAAAATTTCCAAATGCCTAATTTTTTGCTACTTTATTATTTCCTTTATAAAATTATAAATTATACACAATAATTTTTTATTATTTACTTATTTTCTCTATGTAATTACTTTCTAAAGAGAATACCTATACTATTAATTTCTTATAGAAATCTTTATCAACTTTATGTTCAAAATCAAACTAAATAAATTATCATAATTTCTAGTCCTTTAGCACACCACAAAAGTCATAGATTACATACAATAACCCCCCCAACACACACACACACACACATAATTGTTACAATAAAATAAGGACAAACAAATGGTAAAATATTTACATACGATAGACCCAAAAAAAAAATCACTATAATACATTATAAGCAAACTAGCAAAATGATCAAAATAAATATCACACTTACATAAAACAAATAAAAAATTATGGCAATAAAATAAATCAAACTAGTAGTATGGTTAAAACAAATAAAATTACAAATACATATATCAAATAAAATGAGAAAAAAAAGACTACTGTAAGAAAATAAGAAAGGAAAACAACATTTACTTGAATGAGTGTGATATTGAGAATGATTAATTTTAAGACATTACAATCTACCTCGCTAGATGCTAATGTTGGTTTGAGGGTAAAAGAGCCAATAATTTTAAGGGACCACAAGCTAAGAAGGAGAAAATTTGTGAGAAAACATCACATAAGACACGATAAGGCACAATGAATTTGGAATAGGAGGTTTTAAGATGCATTTTATAGGGATATTTTCATGCAAGTTATGTTAATTTTTTAGCCCTAGTTAATAGATGGCCTATTATATAATGTCACGTAGTGCTATAATCTGAATGCTTAATAACATAGTGCCACATGGCTCACATGTAGTGTAACACATAGGCAACACTCATGGACCTTGATAACAAGCTACCTAGTGGGCCTAACCCTTGGAAAAATTAATTTAATATCCTGTGAGCCATTGGCTCATGTATCAGATATTAAACTAATAAGCACAGATACTACACTTGATCTTAACCAAAAGGCCGAGAAAAGTACAAATAGCACAATTGTCTAGCTTGTATTTTTATATCCTATATTACGTTTTGGTAAGCAAAAGTCTTCCCGATATGGGACATTGGGACTTCAACCAAACTGCCTCACAATAGAGTTCATTAAAGATTATATTGAAATTCCTTATTTTCTAAAATGCCAAAACTAGTCTCAAGCAAATATTCCTTAGTTGCAAAACTTGTGAAAATTTTTAAAGTTCATTTGATTTTGAAGTGGCCAAGTTGACATGCTATATTACAAGATCTCCTGCTCATATTACTAACCCATTTATTGTTAAGTAGAAAGAATTATTATTTAGGAGCAAACTTCATTGCTAAGGATGACGTGGTGTGTGAGCCTAACTAAAACTAACTAGTGCCTACTTTGTAGGCCTCATTCTCCTAAACCTAAGACCTATGAATATCTATTTTGCTCAAGATATTGAAGCCTCTTAATTTTAAGGCCCAACTCAGTGGGTGGTTATAAATGTTGTATTGACCAATAATTGTAGCATTTTCCAACAAAAAAGTTTCAACAACATAGCCAGCCAATCAAGTACAATAATTTGTTCAAAGAAAAAAATTGAATTAAATCTATACAAAGAGAAAGAAAATAGAGAAGACAAATATTTTTTCTAAATTCTACTTTTAATCATTGAATAAATGGTCACACTACCAATTTTATACTTCATAAATTTTTTTAGTTATTTTATTTTAAAAAATATAAGTTTGTTTCACTTGTATCTTTTCAAATACTATAGTAATATAAAAACAAATAAGTATAATGATAAAAGAAGAATAAAATTATATCTATGTTATAAATACACATTATGTGGATGTCTATGTCCTCATAATCCTCTTCAAAAGTTGTAACTCTAAAATTTTTAGACATTTATTTCCCACCTTTATGTCTTTCTTTATGGTTTATTATTTCACATTGAGGATGTATGTAACCTTTGAATTATTTGTAGTTACAAACTTATGCCTATAAATAGGCACCTCATTAGTATTGAGAGGTATAAATAAAAATTGAGTAACATTTCCTTTATTCTCTATCTTTCTTGAATTATCTCATAATACATTATCAGCACGATTGCTTTCCTAAGTTTGCTTTCTCAAATTTTTGCTATCTTATTATGAAGTTATGATTGCTTTCTCAAACACTTATTTGTCTATAAGAATTGTTATGCTTATGATCCCCTTTCTTTTGTTCTATTTGAATAATTTGATATTATTATAATTTGAAAAAAAACTAAATCGATTTATCTATCTTATTTTATTGATTATGTGAGCCTTATTCTTATACTTATGCTTTAATATCAGTTTTTACTTTTTGTGCATCCATCTCACCCTTATAATATTATATTTAAAGATTGTGATCATTTACATTATCAGTTTCTTTTTATTAAATTTTGATTGATGGTTTAGCTTTCTATCCCTTCCTATCACATTTATTCTTTATGAATTGGGTATAAACTATGTACTTCTAATTTGCTAATGATTTGTTCATATTCTAAGTATATAAACTATAAATACAAGCATCTTCACATTAATGTTATCACTTGATTTTTATAATATTGGATATTACCTAACTTGTTTTATATTTATATAATAGTACTAAAATGTCAAATCTCATAAAACTTGAATTTGTGACTTTTGACATTCAGGGAAGAATTATTTATCTTAGGTGTTAGATGCTCAAATTCATTTAGATGCAAATGGTCTCGGAGACACTATCAAAGAAGGAAATCAAGCATCTAATCAAAATAAGGCCAAAGCTATGATCTTTCTTTGTCACTATCTCTATGAAGGATTAAAAACTGAGTATCTTGCAATAAAAGACACACTTATTCTCTGGGATAGTTTAAAAGAACAATATAATCACTAGAAAACTATCATTCTTCCAGAAACCTATTATGAATGGATGCATTTAAGTTACAAGATTTTAATTGTAGTAAGTATAACTCTGCAATGTTTAAAATTAGTTCTCAATTGAAATTATGTAAAGCAAAAATTATGTTACCTAACTTGTTATGAAGATATGTTAGAAAAAAAAAACATTCTCCACTTTCTATGCATCTAATTTGTTTTTATAACAGCAATATCGAGAAAAAAGTTTCAAGAAATATTCTAAGTTGATTTCTTGTCTCCTTATGGTTGAACAAAATAATGAATTTTTGATGAAAAATCATGAGTCTCGTTTGACTGGCTTTATTCCATTCTTGAAGGGAATGTAGTAACACACAACCATTTCACTTATGGACAAACTCATTATCGGGGACGTGATGGTAGATGTAGCTGTGGTTGTGATTGTGGTTTTTATACCAAAAACTCAACTTTCTACTAGAAGTGGAAAAATGAAAAAAAAAAAGAATGACAAGGAAAAAGGTGAGCAAAATAACAAACATACTGAGAATATATGCTATAGTTGTGGTGGCAAAGGTCATTGGTCTCCTACTAGTTATACGCTAAAGTATCTTGTTGACCTCTATCAAGAATTGTTTAAAGGAAAAAATATATAGACAAGTTTTACATGTGAAGATGGTGATTCTAATTATGGCTATATTGATGTCACTCACTTAGATGCTACTCATTTTTTTGCTAATCCTGATAAAAAAATTGATCACTTAATTGGTGATGGAAATATCTAAAAATGAATTTCTTATATTTTTCTTTTAGTGTATTTTCTAAAGCAATAAAGAATTTACTTATAATATTATTATCCTTCCAAATATATTTTTACATTTTTAAGTAGTATTTTCTCATATTGATGATTGATACTTTTGTTTTGAAGTATGAGTGTTCCTTCGATTGGTGACAATGTCAATAATAAATATATATGCCTCACCGATAGTGCAATGACTGCTACAATTCTTAAGGGTAAAAAATATTTTTCTTATATAGTAATGCAATAAGTCAATGTTAGTACTATATCTGATACTACATATTTAATTAAAGACTCTGAAAGAGCTAATGTTTTGTTACTTGAAAGAGCAAAATTACACATTGATAATGCATTATATTATATTGAATCTCACAAAAACTTATTGAGTTTTGAGGATATCCGTTGAAAAGGATATCTTATTGAGATAACAAATGAAGGAAATATTAAAAATCTTTATATCACTAATATAATCTCAAGTAACAAATGCATATTTGAAAAATTACTTGCACTTTCCTTTGGTTTATGTAACACCTACTCTAATAATCATTGGGGTAGGGACTTCGTCCTATAAATATATGTCAAGTACTTATATGGTTATAAATTTTTGAGACTTCGCCTCACACTAGTTAATACTCACTTAAAAAGGCTCAACCCTATTAAGCAATAATACCTACTCAAGTTATTATATAACAATAAGGGCTCCACCTATTTTATTCAATTCAAAACATAGGGACTCACAGTCCACATCTCGAACACATATTAGAATATTTTAGGAAATTAAATTCAAATGTCTATAAGTATTAAACTGCTAGCTAAATAATGTTTTAAGATTCAAAAATAGTAAAATCAATTAAAAATATCCTATGGTCATATCAAAAAAGTAAATATTAACCCAGCATAAGCTCAAGGAGTATAAGAGCCAATAGCTCACCCCTCCGGTAACTTCCCTTACCTCTTATTCAGCCTTTCACCTGAAAATATTAAGAGAATGGGGTGAGCACTAACGTCTTAATAACCCAGAGTCTTACCATGTGCATACAGACTAACAACAATGTCCAATAGATCTCAATGCAAATCTAACATCACTATTATTAATTATTAACACAAAAGATCATAAGGTATAATTCGAAATAGTTATATGCACAACATGATAAAATGCAATATGTGTAATCTCCCTTATTGCTCCATCCAGCCTTATATCGCTGACTGAAGCCACAAGCTTATCCATGATCTGGCCCACACATTGGACCGACCAAAGTTACTCCAGTGCTCAAGATGTACCCGGCCAAAGGTACAGAGCCCAAGCCCAAACTATGGCTTCCTTCCTTAAAAGACTAAATCAGGAGGTGTCACTGTCCCGCGTTCTCCCTTTACAAACCTGGCCAGGTAAGTATTGAAGAACGAGACCCTACAAAAAGCCAACCACTTTGCGCGAGGTGGAGGCAAACCACGTGGTTATCATATCATATATATCTCACTAACATCTCCTTAACCCATCATTTATGCATGTCATATGTATCCAGAATTCATACGAGCATGTTTGAAAAATAAAAAAACCCCATATAGTATATCAAATAGGACTGACAAGCATACTTGAAAGAAATATAATACTCTAAAATTTCACATCAATAATTTAAGCTCACAAGCATGCTTGAAAATAAAAATACTACGTCAAAATTTTATTATATCTGCAAGCATGTTTAACAAGATTCTAGCAATTCTATTAATTTCACAATCATTTACTTTTATCGTTTCATAATCCCATATAGCTTATTTACCAGTATCACGCTCAACAAGATAAATTTATTTATTTAATTAAAATTACAATAATAAACCAGTTTGCACACACATGAAAAAACCCCGAATTACCTGTTCTCTTTTAGCTCACAAGTAGTCACACGGCAAGAAAATCTAAGTAGTAAGAGCTTTTAATGAAAATCTACAAAAGTCACACATATACAAAAATATCAATATATAATTTAAAACTACTTATATATTATCCTAAACTACTTTAAAATTACTCTAAAACTACTTTAGAAACTGAAAAGCTATCATAGAAAATCTAAAATTCTCTTTCAAATCTTTATTTCTTTATATTTTAATTAATTCATTAGAATAGTCAATTTTATATTAACTTAAATTTACAAAAGTTTCTAAATTCCTAAATCTTAATTTTCTCATCTAAAATTTATAATTTACGTATATAAATATAAATTAAATTTATATTCCCAAATTCACACACACATACATATATCTATGTATAAAAATTTATATTAAATTTATATTCATAAATTCATATTATATACATACCTACAAATATATATATATATAATTAAATATATATATATATATATGTATATTTATTTTAGAAAAATAAAGAGATGAAAGGATGCGTTTCTGCATAAGAATATATATATATATATATAAGGGATGACTATTGTATATATACCTATATATATTTATTTAATTCACAAAAGGATGAAAAGATGCATATTACATATTACTTTTATTAAATAGTGTGTAGGGTGTGTTTATATATATATATATAATCATATGAGACAAAGAACAAAAGTTACTTTCATACCTGGTGTGGAGATGTATGTTCGAAGGGAGATTGAAAGAACAAGTTAGAATTACTTGAAAAAAGGTTTCTGGTGACGTGAGAGAGAGCAAACGGATGGAGGAGTGAAAAATAAGGAATAGGTTATATTTTATATATATATATATATATATATATCTTTTTATTATTATATTTTAAAATTCTATTAGATATTAAAACTAACTTTAAGTTATCTATCAGATAATTTGAAATAGATATATATATCTTATTAGTTTTTATTATTATTCTATTAGTTATTTAAGTTAACTCTCAGATAATTTAAAATATTTTAAAATTAACTAAAGATATATATCTTATTAGTTTTTTTTTTACTTTTAAATATTTGGCTTTTTAAATTATATATATATATATATATATATATAAATTTTTAAATAGGTGAAAATTTGACTTTTTCCTTATCCTATCTTGTACCCTACTCTTTAAGCCTAATATTTAATCTTATATCATTTCTTAAAGTCACTAATACTTTTTTAGGATGTTATGATTCTCCCCTCCTAAAAAAAGTTTGTCTTCAAAATTTAGAGGCACTCAAAACAATCTAAGTCAAACAAATACACATATATAAAGCACACAAAATAACGCATACCTAAACAAACAAGTGTGGATATTCTTGTTTTATCTTTTCTTCAGTCTCCTAAGTTGCATCACCCGGAGTCATTCCCTTCCACATGACCTTTACTAATCGAATGATTTTATGTCTCAGTTGCTTATCCATAACATCCACAATCCGTTCTGGTTTAGCTTTATATGTCATATTCTCTCTGACCTTTATCTCCTCAGGTTCAATGATATGTGAGGGGTCTGGTTGATACTTCTTCAGTTGAGATACATGAAAGACATTATGGACATTTGCTAACTGAAGGGGGTAATGCAATTCTATACGCCACGGGTCCTACTCTCTCCAAAATCTCATAAGGACCCATGAAACGAGGCGTCAACTTCTTAGCTTTGATCAACCTTCCAATACCAGTCATTGGTGTGACTCTTAGAAAAACATGGTCGCCCACTATAAACTCCAATGGTCGCCTCCATTTATCAGTATAGCTTTTCTATCTGCTCTGAGCTATGAGTAATTTTTGTTTGATTAACTCAATCTTTTGAATAGTTTGGTCCACCAAATTAAGACCCAATAAACTCCTCTCACTCAACTCTGTCCAACAAAAGGGAGATCTACACTTTCTCCCATATAGTGCCTCATAAGGCGCCATCTGAATACTCGAATGAAAACTATTGTTGTAAGCAAATTTTGCTAGTGGAAGGTGACGATCCCAATTTCCTTTCAATTCAATTGCACATGCCCATAACATATCCTCAAGAGTTTAGATGGTCCTTTATGACTGTTCATCGGTTTAAGGATGATAAGCAGTGCTAAAATTCAACTAAGTCCCCATAGCATTCTGTAGCAATCTTCATAACTTTGAAGTAAATCATGGGTCTCGATCTGACACAATACTCTCTGACACCCCATGTAATCTGACTATTTCATCTATGTAAATCTGTGCCAGCTTTTCAAGTGGGTAATTAGACTTGATAGCTAAGAAATGAGTTGATTTAGTCAAACGGTCAACGACTACCCATATGGCATCATGTCCTGAGGTGGTTCTAGATAAACCCATGATAAAATCTATGGTGATACTATCCCATTTCCATTTTGGAATCTTCAGATTTTGTAATAACCCTGGAAACTTCTGATGTTCAATTTTCACCTTCTGACAAGTTAAACAGCGAGTTACAAATTCAGTGACTTCTTTCTTCATACTTGGCCACCACCAATCCCTCTTCAAGTCATGATACATTTTTGTTGCTCCAGGATGAATAGTATATTTACTCCTGTGCGCTTCCTCCAATATAAGTTTCTTCAACCCCTCATCGTTAAGAAGGCATATCCTTCCTTTATATTTCAAGATCCCATCGTTTCCAATCTCAAAATCTTTACCTCTTCCTTCCTCAACTTCTTCTCTAACCTTTAATAGAAATTCATCCTCTAGTTGTGCTAGCTTTACCTCCTTCAATGTTACACTCTCAATTGTCAATGCTTCCATGGTGGCGATCAATCCTAATATCTCAATTGGGGTATTTTGGACATCCTCAAATAATTTTTGCTTTCGAACCATCATTTGGACTGCATGGATAGACTTCCTGCTTAAAGCATCCGCAACAACATTAGTCTTTCCAGGATGATATTTCAATTCGTAATCGTAATCTTTTAAGAATTCTATCC
The DNA here is from genome assembly GCA_026724425.1 of Erythrophleum ivorense. Lineage (NCBI taxonomy): Eukaryota > Viridiplantae > Streptophyta > Magnoliopsida > Fabales > Fabaceae > Erythrophleum > Erythrophleum ivorense. The sequence goes on from JAIUCV010000005.1 coordinate 46,825,143, forward strand.
ACCTTCTCTGCCTCATATTAAGCTCCTTCTGGTCAAACAAATATTTTAAACTCTTATGGTCACTAAAGACTTCAAACTGCGAACCATAGAGATAATGTCTCCAAATCTTCAAAGCAAACACTACTGTTGCCAATTCCAAATCATGTGTCGGATAATTCTCCTCATGTGGCCTTAGTTGTCTTGAGGTATAGGCTATAACCTTGTCATTTTGCATTAAAACACACCCAAGACCTTTTTTAGAAGCATCCGTATATAATGTAAAAGTTTGTGTAGGGTCTGGGATTACAAGTACAGGTACTGTAGTCAATTTGGTCTTCAAATCTTGGAACACTACTTCACACTTTTCAGTCCATACAAATAGAGAATCTTTCTTTGTCAACTTAGTCAGTGGCATGGCTATCTATGAAGATCCTTTGATGAACCTCCTATAGTAGCCTGCCAACCCCAAGAAACTCCTGATCTCAGTAACACTCTGTGGTCTTTCCCAATTTAATACTATCTCAACTTTGTTGTGATCTACAGACACCCATTCCGCTGACACGACATGGCCCAAAAATTTCACTTCTTTGAGCCAAAATTCACACTTAGATAGTTTTGCATAAAGTTTATGCTCCCTTAACACCTATAATACTATTCTGAGATGCTCCTTATGCTCCTCCTCATTCTTAAAGTAGATGAGGATATTATCAATGAAAACCACTACAAATTGATCCAAATAAGGCCTAAAGATCCTGTTCTTGTAGTCTATGAAAATCGCTGGGGCATTGATTAATCCAAATGGCATAACTAAGAACTCATAGTGCCCATATCTAGTACGGAATGCAATCTTTGGAATATCCTTAGTTCGAACCCGTAACTGGTGGTAGCCTGATCTCAAATCAATTTTGGAGAAAATAGCTGCTCCAATAAACTGATCAAGCAAATCATCAATTCGAGGTAAAGGATACTTATTCTTGATGGTTACCTTATTCAGTTGACGGTAGTCGATACATAGTCTCATGCTTCCATATTTCTTCTTCACAAATAATACTGGTGATCCCCAGGGAGACACACTGGGCCTAATGAAGCCCTTATCCATCAGCTCCTCAATCTGTTTCTTCAGCTCTGCCAACTCTAATGGAGACATCCGATAAGGAGCTTTGGAAATAGGCTCCATCCTAGGCACAAGATTAATGGAAAACTCTACTTCCCTCTCTGGAGGCAAACCTATCATCTCTTTAGGAAACACTTCAGGAAACTTACTAACTACTGCAATCTCATCCACGCCTTCCTCTACTTCTGCTTAAATAGAGAAAAACATCATATAGGCTTGACAACCCTTGCGAATACATCTCTCAACCTGCACAGAAGATAACCATTTTGGTCCACTAGGAAGCCTAGGAGAGACTGGTAGAAAAATAGTCTTCCTCTTATAGTCAATGATGGCATTATTTGCCGATAGCCAGTTCATTCCCACGATAAGATCAATACCCTTCAAAGATAGACAAACTAGATCGATGGTGGATGTCCTACCATCGAATTCAAGCATGCAATTTAAAGAAGCTTGGGAAGCTTTCACCGCAGCTCCAGCCAGTGTAGAGATAATCATATCAAATGGCATTTTATAGATATATAAGTTTAATCGCAGAACACAAGTATCAGACACAAAAGAATGCGTTGCACCACAATAAAAAAAAAAGCTTCAATTTCAAAGCCTTGATTATGGTGGAGGGGGATTTTGAGGTGGTGGAAGTGGTGGATTGGAGTTGGTTCTATGGGTGTTCACCATTATTCTCCACTCTTATGTAAAACAACTAAAGAAAGTTTGAGTTAGAAAATATAACTTATGTAAATTTAAACTCAAATAAAGGGAAGTACACATGCTGATATTTACTTGCCATGATTTCTAAATAAGAAAAGTCAAACAACAAATAAATGGCCACAGAACAACCAGGCTCTGATACCAAAAATGTAACACCTACTCTAATAATCATTGGGCTAGGGACTCCGTCCCCTAAATATATGTCAAGTACTTATATAGTTATAAATTCTTGAGATTTCATCTCACGCTAGTTAATACTCACTTAAAAAGGCTCAACCCTATTAAGCAATAATACCTACTCAAGTTATTATATAACAATAAGGGCTCCACCCATTTTATTCAATTCAAAACATAGGGACTCACAGTCCACATCTCGAACACATATTAGAATATTTTAGGAAATTAAATTCAAAGGTCTATAAATATTAAACTGCTAGCTAAATAATGTTTTAAGATTCAAAAATAGTAAAATCAATTAAAAATATCCTATGGTCATAACAAAAAAGTAAATATTAACCCAGCATGAGCTCAAGGAGTATAAGAGCCAATAGCTCACTCCTCTGATAACTTCTCTTGCCTCTTATTCAGCCCTTCACCTGAAAATATTAAGAGAATGGGGTGAGCACTAACGTTTCAATAACCCAGAGTCTTACCATGTGCATAGAGACTAACAACCATGTCCAATAGGTCTCAATGCAAATCTAACATCACTATTATTAATTATTAACACAAAAGATCATAAGGTATAATTCGAAATAGTTATATACACAACATGATAAAATGCAATATGTGTAATCTCCCTTATTGCTCCATCCAGCCTTATACCGCTGACTGAAGCCACAAGCTTATCCATGATCTGGCCCCCACATTGGACCGACCAAAGTTACTCCAGTGCTCAAGATGTACCCGGCCAAAGGTACAGAGCCCAAGCCCAAACTATGGCTTCCCTCCTTAAAAGACTAAATCAGGAGGTGTCACTGTTCCGCGTTCTCCCTTTACAAACCCGACCAGGTAAGTATTGAGGAACGGGGCCCTGCAAAAAGCCAACCACTTTGCGCGAGGTGGAGGCAAACCACGTGGTTATCATATCATATATATCTCACTAACATCTCCTTAACCCATCATTTATGCATGTCATATGTATCCAGAATTCATACAAGCATGTTTGAAAAATAAAAAATCTCATATAGTATATCAAATAGGACTGACAAGTATGCTTGAAAGAAATATAATACTCTAAAATTTCACATCAATAATTTAAGCTCACAAGCATGCTTGAAAATAAAAATACTACGTCAAAATTTTATTATATCTGCAAGCATGTTTAATAGGATTTTAGCAATTCTATTAATTTCACAATCATTTACTTTTACTGTTTCATAATCCCATGCAGCTTATTTACCTGTATCATGCTTAACAAGATAAATTTATTTATTTAATTAAAATTACAATAATAAACCAATTTGCACACACATAGAAAAACTCTGAATTACCTGTTCTCTTTTAGCTCACAAGTAGTCACACGGCAAGAAAATCTAAGTAGTAAGAGCTTTTAATGAAAATCTACAAAAGTCACACATATACAAAAACATCAATATATAATTTAAAACTACTTATATATTATCCTAAACTACTCTAAAATTATTCTAAAACTATTTTAGAAACTAAAAAGCTATCATAGAGAATCTAAAATTCTCTTTCAAATCTATATTTCTTTATATTTTAATTAATTCATTAGAATAGTCAATTTTATATTAACTTAAATTCACAAAAGTTCCCAAATTCCTAAATTTTAATTTTCTCATCTAAAATTTATAATTTACGTATATAAATATAAATTTAATTTATATTCCCAAATTCACACACACACATATATCTATGTATAAAAATTTATATTAAATTTATATTCATAAATTCATATTATATACATACCTACAAATATATATAATTATTTATATATATATATATATATGTATATTTATTTTAGAAAAATAAAGGGATGAAAGGATGCGTTTTTGCATAAGAATATATATATATATAAGGGATGAATGTTGTATATATACCTATATATATTTATTTAATTCACAAAAGGACGAAAAAATACATATTGCATATTACTTTTATTGAATAGTGTGTAGAGTGTGTTTATATATATATATATATATATAATCATATGAGACAAAGAATAAAAGCTACTTTTGTACCTGGTGTGGAGATATATGTTCGAAGAGAGATTGAAAGAACAAGTTAGAATTACTTGAAGAAAAACTTCTGGCGACGTGAGAGAGAGCAAACGGATGGAGGAGTGAAAAATAAGGAATAGGTTATATTTTAGATATATATATATATATATATATATCTTTTTTATTATTATTATATTTTAAAATTCTATTGGATATTAAAACTAACTTTAAGTTATCTATCAGATAATTTGAAATAGATATATATATCTTATTAGTTTTTATTATTATTCTATTAGTTATTAAAACTAACTTTAAGTTAACTCTCAAATAATTTAAAATATTTTAAAATTAACTAAAGATATATATCTTATTAATTTTTTTTACTTTTAAATCTTTGGCTTTTTAAATTATATATATATATATATTTTTTTTTTAAATAGGTAAAAATTTGACTTTTTCCTTATCCTATCCTGTACCCTACTCTTTAAGTCTAATATTTAATCTTATATCCTTTCTTAAAGTCAATAACACTTTTTGAAAATGTTACAGTTTATACCATACATATATTAGTACAATTGAAACACCTACTATCATAAACCAGAAATTTATAGATTATGATAAATTTGCTTTTTGGCATCATTGGTTAGGCCATCCTAGATCAATTATGATGCAAAAAATAATTAAAAATTTATACAAATATTCATTAAAGAGCTAGTAGATTCTTTAACCTAAAATTTTTTTTATATGCTACTTGTTCTCAAGGAAAACTAATTTTTCAACCATCACCAATAAAAATTGAGAACAAATCTCCTACATTTTTGGAACGTATACAAGGTGATATTTGTGGACCAATTCACCCACCATGTGAAATATTTAGATATTTTATAATTTTAATTAATGCATCAACTAAATGGTCACATGTGTCTTTGTTATCATCTCATAATCTAGCATTTGCAAAATTACTTGCTCAATTGATTCAACTGCTAGCTCATTTTTCTGATTATCCAATTAAGAAAATATGACTTGACAATGCTGGTAAATTTACTTCTCAATCTTTCAATGATTATTGTATGTCTATTAGAATTGATGTTGAATATCCTGGAGCACATGTTCATACATAAAATGGTCTTGCAGAATCATTCATTAAGGATATAAAATTAATTGTAAGACCATTACTTATGAAATCAAAACTTTTAATTTCTACTCAGGGACATGCAATTTTGCATACTACAATAAACCAACATGTTAATAGAAGTCCTTCCTTTTACAATTAATTTTTGGTCAAGAACCTAATATTTCCTATCGACAAATCTAGTCGTGAATAAATCCCCTGTTAATAGTTCAAGTTATTTTATTATAAATGGAGATCTATATCCAACATATATTCCCAATATTACAAGAAGAAAATAAACTATGGAAAAAGGAAATTAGTTGGAATGAATTATCATTATCTCATCTTGATTCTCATATAAAACAATATGAATTGAAAGTTTAAAAGATAATTCATTTGCAAGGTTTAGCCAATAAATTGCCAGATACATTCACTAACTAAAAGAGAGTGACTAAATCACATGTATCAACTGCCAACGCTCTAATTAAAGTTGATGCCCTTTCAGACAACCTACTATTGCAAGTGAATCTAATGCACGTGTAAAGCATGGTAGACTTATTGGTTTTAAAGATAAAATTTCTATATAAAAAAAAAAGAGCTAAGAACCAAGATGCCCAAATCGAGGATGTGGATCAGATGACTTTAGAAAAGTCTGCAAACAAAATTACTATTTTAGTTCTAGAAGAAACTTAGGTACCTAAAACTAGTGAAAATAAAGAGATCTCAATAAATTATATCATGAATGGAATACTATGGAACTAAAACGAAGTCAATGTTGACAATATTTTTGCATATAATGTAGCACATAATACAACAAATAAGAATCATGAACCAAAGTCTATTAAGGAATTCAGACCAAGAGATGATTGGTCAAAATAGAAAAATGCGATTGAGTTAGAATTAAACTCATTGGAAGAGAAAAGTTTTCAGACCTATAGTTTGTACACCACAAAGTGTAAAGCTAGTTGAATACAAATGAGTTTTTATGTAAAAACGAAATGAAAATGGTGAAATTGTAAGATATAAGCCATGACTTGTTGCTTAAGGGTTTTCACAAAAACTTCGTATTGATTGTGAAGAAACATACTCACTTGTGGTGGATGCAATTACTTTTTGATATTTAATTAGTCTAGCAGTACATGAAGGACTCAATTTTCCTTTAATGGATGTTGTTATAGCCTATTTGTATGACTCACTTGATCATGATATTATATGAAATTTCCTAAAGTTTTTAATTTGCCTCAAGCATATAAATCAGACTCTCAAAAAAGTTACTCAATCAAATTGAACAAATTTCTTTATGGATTAAAACGATCTGGACGCATGTGATATAATTGCCTCAATGAATATTTGTTAAAGGAAAGATACAAAAATGACCCCATTTGTCCATATATTTTTATAAAAAGATTTGGAAATAAATTTGCTATCATTGCTGTTTATGTCGATAACTTACATATTACTGGAATTCCTGAAGAGCTTTTCAAAAGCTGTAAATTGCTTAAAGAAAAAAATTTGAAATGAAGGATTTAGGAAAAACAAAACTTTGTCTTGGATTACAAATCAAACATTTAAAAAATAGAATTATTGCACATCAAGAAGCTTATATAGCAAAGGTGCTGAAACTGTTTTATATGGACAAATCACGTCCATTGTACACCCCAATGGTTGTAAGGTCACTAGATGTGAACAAAAATTCCTTTAAACTTCGAGAAAAGAATGAAGAATTGCTTGGTCTTGAAATACCATATCTTAGTGTAATTAAAGCGCTAATGTATCTTGTCAGTCATACACAACATGATATATCATTTGCTGTTAATTTATTAGCAAGATATAGTTCTTCACCTACATAAAGGCATTGGAATTGAGTTAAGCATATACTTTGTTATCTTATCTGTACAATGGATATGGGTTTGTTTTATATGAATGCACCCAAGTCAGAATTAATTGGTTATGCAGATGCAGGATATCTATCTGACCCTCATAATAGTCGATCACAAGCAGGCTACTTGTTTACATGTGGAGGTACAACCATTTCATGGCGATCTATGAAACAAACTATAATAGCCACATCATTTAATCATACAAAAATGTTAGCAATACATAAGACAAGCAGGGAATGTGTTTGGTTGATATCTTTGATTCAACACATATAAGAGACTTATAGTTTATCTTTTGGAAAAACAATTCCGACTATCTTATGTGAAGTTAATGTTGCATGTATTACTCAATTAAAAGAAAGGTACATTAAAGGAGATAGAACAAAACATATTTTACCAAAATTCTTTTTCACTCATGATCTTCAAAAGAATGGTAATATAAATATTTAGCAAATTCGTTTAAGTAATAATTTAGCAGATTTGTTTACCAAGGCATTTCCTATTATTATATTTGAAAAGTTAGTTCATAATATTAAAGTTCTTTGACTTAAAGATCTTAATTGATGTTGTTATAAGGGAAAGTTAATATGCACTGTGCTCTTTTTTTTCCTTTGTCATGATTTTGTCTCATTGGGTTTTTCTTGGGAAAAATTTTAATGAGGTAGTTTTGATGCATATGAAACACACGAATAGTATACTCTTTTTTATTTACTAGGTTTTTACCTAGTAAAGCTTTAATGAGTCATATTCTTGAAATAAATAAATATCTAAGGGAGAATGTTATAAATACACATTATGTGGATGTCTAACTTCTCATATTCCTTCAAGAGTTGTAACTTTAAAACCTTTAGACATTTATTTCCTACCTCTACGTCCTTTTTTATGATTTATTATTCTACATTTAAAATGTAACTTTTAGATAATTACAAATTTGTGCCTATAAATAAGTACTTCATTTGTATTGAGAAGTATGAATAAAAATTGAATAGCATTTCTCTTATTCTCTATCTTATTTAAATTATCTTTTCTCTATGTTTTATGAATTATTTCATAATAATCTATCTTATATAATAAAACTCAATTTTTTGCTACTATTCTTAAGCTGTTTATATATAGGACCCACATTTTTTTCCCTTTTAGTTAGTTTTTTTTTCCTTTCTTAAATTTTGAACACTCCTTACATAGTGGGTGGACCCTAGTTATATATAATAAAAAATTAAGATAAGTTGAGAATAAAATCCTATTATATATAATAAAAGTTAGGATAAAATCATTCTTTTTTTAGTAACTTACTTGTTGAATAGCCACATGAATATTATTTGGATATCCACGTAGATGTATTTTTAATATTATATTATATAAAGAAGATAAATAAAAAGAAATTAAAAATTACATAAGATTAAGAAATCTAAAAAGATAATTAAAAAATAATTATCTTATTTTTGGAAGTTTAATAAAAGAAACAAATAAATAGAAAATTATACAAATAATTGAATATTATTGTTGTTAAGAAGATAAGTACTAAATATTTTAAGTATATAGTATAAATCATCCAATTGCTAATAAGAAAATAAATAAATAAGTTAAATAGATAATTAAAAATAACCATTGATAACAGATAAGTGTTAATTTAGTTTAAATATTAAACTATATATTCGTTTATCTATAAACCCTATATAGGTCATCACAAGCTTTAACCATCATTTATATGTGTTTTTTCTCATTATTTTCAAATTTGAATTTATTTATAAGTCATTAAGACTTTTTTTTTTTCCAATCCTAATATATGATATTTCTATATATTTACTTCTAAAGTTTGCAATAAACAACAAATATGACTACACAACCATTACGCCAAATGGATGCTTTTCGCTGTAATTGCGTAACTATTTCATAAAATATTAACATTTGCATGTTTTTATTTGTTCCAATTATTATTATTTGTTTCTTTTTTATCTTTAGTTTATCTAATTTTATTTCAATTTGTATCTATTTATCGTTTATGTTATTTATAATTTTAATAAGAATATAAATGGTGCTCTCATTATATATATATTATTTACGTATTTCAATTATTGTTAGCATTAAAAATTATGAGACTACACCTAACAATTAGTGATTAGGGATAGCTTAGGTGAAACCTAGTTGAAAGCTCAGGAGAAATAGCGAAATACAAAGTGCTAGTCAAAGACTAGGTGTTAACTGAGTTTCTTTTAACAACTGAATCATTTCTTGTTTTATGATGGCCGACGGCCACAGGCTTTAACAACTGAATCCTCATTACCAACTAAAGACCTACATTGAATGTAACAAAATGCTGATTAACTTTATAACTTCATTTAATTTTAACTTTTTATTAACTTTATTTATAGTCTTTATTAACATGTTTAATTTACATTTTTTAATCTAATTTCAGTCAAGTTGTATTCTTTTTTTTTTTTTAATTTTTCAATATCATTTTCAAAGCTTGTATAGTTTATGCCATTTAATTCAATATTTACTTTTGGCCTACAAGCTGTGCATTTTCAATCCCGATACACCATTAATTGCTTCATCTAAAAGAATTGTATCTCATTTCCTCTCTCAAATTAAAAACAAGGACTGAAAAATTAGTTTTTCAAACCCAATTTATAAAAGGTTTAAAATTATTTGGTATATGACATGGGTATAGTAACTATGAAGTGCCAAATTGCCTGTGTCCCCATTTTTCAAAAATCAAATTAAGGTTTATTTCTATGAAAATAAACTAGATTAAATTTAATTCCTCTTGATAACCTAACAAGCTCTAGCTAGTATAATTAAGATAATTAATTTTAGATGAGTTATAAGTTGAAGTCTATTTTCAAAATCTACTTATAAATAATCCAACTTATTATAGAATATATATAACATAATCCAATCCATTTAAACCATGCCAAATATAAAATTGATTATTTAATATTATTTAAAATATAATTGATCAATTAATCTAATAATTTATTAATACTAATCTACAAATAATTAATATTCCAACATTTTCATTGGCCACGTAACATTATCTCAACAAATTAAAGTGCCATGTCATTAAAAAAAGTCACTTCATCAAATTCTGTTGAAAATTTAGTGAACAATTATTTAATAATTTTTGCATCTACAGTGAGGATGTGAAGCCCGAAAAAGTTTTAAAATTTCGGAAAGATTAATTTTGTTGGAATCTTTTCATTTTTTATCAAACAATCAAACCTAAACTCTAATTTACTCATGCCTTTTTTTTAAAAAAAATAAGGAGGTATTATGAAAACTTTGAATTTTTTAATTGTTTGATTACTTCAAGATTTAAACTATCGTCTAAAAAATTATATTAAATAATATTTTATAATTAAACACAAATATTTAATGGCATGTTTGGTACTGTGGAAATCTTGAGGATAACATTATTAAAAAATATATTTGTTATATTTTTATTATCATTAACTAATAATATTTGTTTATTTTTATTATTTTCTTTTAAGTAGAGACATAAATATTATTTCTCATCTTATTTACTTATTTTTTTTCTTTCATTTTTATTCCTTTAATTTCTTTTTCTGCGTATCAAATATAACCTAAGAGTAGAAAAACCCTTTCCATTAATTGCAAGGTAGTTGTCCGAAATTTGCATTTTGATTCTTTGTCTCCCCATTTATCCGATCTATTGCAAAAACGAGCAAAAAATCACGTAAAGAAACACAGGAAGAAAATGGTGGAAGGATCTTTTAAATTTTTTCTTTGTAAATATTAGAGCGAAAAATAACATAAAAAAATGAAAATATGTATAAGGTTTATTTCTTCTTTTTCACTCACTCTTCTTTTCTTTCTTCTTTTATTGAAATACGGAAAAATTTTACCCCCCAAAAAAGATTTAGAACATCCAGACTCAAGAAAATGGGTCAAGTTAAAAATTGTCATATTTGGTTTGAAATTCAAAATGGTATAGTTTGGTCATTTGCATTTTGTGTTTTAATTCATTTTATCCACCTCATCATAATGTTTAGCATAATTTTACCATGTAAGATCCAGGTTGCCAATTTACCTCCATGTCTGTCAGTGTTAAGGCTCACGGAAGCATTGCATAAATTTTAAAAAATATATATATAAGACTTTATTGAATTAAATAAAATAGTTAGTACAAAAATTAAAAATTATTTAAATTTAAAGAACGAAAAAGCATATTTTAATTTAAAAATAAAACTTAAAATTTAGATATAATTATTAAATGATTGCTATTAAATTTATAATAAAAACATGATAAATAAATACTTTGTACAATTCTTAAATAGATAATATAGATTAAAAGTCATTGTTTGTTTATTTAAATCGATATACCAAGTATGATTTATATGCCAATTAAATAACTACCGGGTTCCCTTTTTCTCCCACACATTATGTGTTTATTTAAAAAAAAAAAATTAGTAATAAATGTCTATGTCTAATCATAATATACAATACTAAGTACTTTCTAAATATCCATTACTCTTGCATGTCTATTGGTTGAGTCCAATTAAGTACGTTTTATTTAGATTCCCTTGAGTGGTAAGTAATTATGGGCATTTCAATCCTTTCTATTTACTATATAAATCGATGCAATGCATTTCAACAATCTTGACCGTTCACATAATCAACGGCTTAAACCTTTGCGACGTCGCCCTCACTCAAAACGCACCATTTTTACAAGGGAATAAAATGCACGGATTCACCATTTTCAAAGTCTTCATCTAAAAATGTGACCCTCGCTCCTTGACTGTCCAAATCCTCTTTATTTACTACGTAAATAGATGCAATGCATTTCAACAATCTTGACCGTTCATGTAATCAACGGCTTAAGCGTTTGCCACATTACCCTCACTCAAAACGCACCATTTTTGTAAGGGAATAGAACCCATCATTTCACCATTTTTGGAGTTTTTGCTTAAAAAAAGTGACCTTGCGATGGTAATGTCAAGGGACACCAAAGGCCTCGTTGAGATTATAAAAGAGCTTGACAATTACTTTCACAAAGCTGCTGAAGCTGGTGGCCAAGTCTTGTTGCTCTTAGAAGTTCCAAGCTCAGGCTTTTCTAATCAGAGTAAAGAAAGTAAGCTTCGAAAGCAAGGAGAGATTGAAAATGATGAAACAGTGCGTTCCATTTCCCTCTGAAAAGGGTGTCTTTTCAATCCAATATAATGGTGTGTTTTACTCTTAAGTACACTAAACCTTTTTTTTTTCTTATTACTTTAGGGATGGTTTTAACCGCAGCTAAAAAGTTGAATGGGAATTAATCTAAGCCACCATTAAATACCACAAAGGATTTAAGGCAATTTTGATTGCTGTTAAATCCTTTTTTAAAAGAGAAAATTTCATGCTTTTGTTTTTAATTTTTTTCTCTTACTTATATTAATTAATAGTTATACATACTTGTCTAGCCAAAATCCAAATAAATTCAATTAATAATTTGGCATTAAAATTCTAAATAGATTCAATTACAACTATAATAAGTTTAAAGTTTAGTGCAAATATAATTAAAATGTATCTGAGCTAGTTAGTCCTATTTCAAGAGTTTGGTGACAGTTGCAATTCTAGAGGGAAGGCTTTTGTTATCTTAATCATTTTATGCCCAAAATTCAAAGTGAAATTATATTAGTAACAAATTAAAGAACAAAAAATAAAAAACCTTCACCCATATAATTCAACTAAAATGAAAAGTTTATAAAATTATTACTCAAGCTTTTATAATAACAAGCTTAGATAACATTTGAACCTGCAAGTTTTGAAAGAGAAATGTCATAACTACTTATACAATCAAAAAGATAATTGATAATATTATCATATATACAATAATTTACACACACACATATTGAGAGAGAAATAGCAAAGATTTAAATTGAACACCTAACTTCTAGTTTTTAATTAAGTTGATAACAACTTCAAGATCTAGGTTGTGCAAAGGTATTGCAAAATTTACGCAACCAAACACAATAACTAGTACCCTTGCATGCAAATGTACTTAAAACTAAATATGGAGCCTTTTTTAGTATATGGATCTTCTAATGCTCTTGGATATAAATTTTTCTATAAAGTTAGAAAGAGATAAACATAGGGTGTAAGGCCAAACTTTGAAAGAGACAAAGTAGGAATGTATGGTCCCTTCACCTTTTGTCTATCTCTTTCTCACTTTACAAAAAAAAAAAGAATTTATAGTCTGGAACTTTAGAGAATCCAAACTCTCCATTTTAACATTTAGATATAATTTTTCAACCAAGTTAATCATAAAGAATAAGACCAAAGTACCCATTACACTAAATTTTAATCATGATCCAAGAAAAATGGGCAATATCCAAATCATTCAAAGTACCCATTACATTAAAAAAAAAAATCTAAAACTAAAGAACTAGACCAACTTGCAAAATTGCTATTAGATCCGTGCCAATAAGTAGAAACAACCAAAAGCCATGGCCGGAGTTGATGAGAATTGGACAAAGACAACCAAGAACAACCAGCAATAATGGGAACAGTCGAAGAAGATGAAGGGACATTGGAGATAACAAGGAAGAATAAAAAGAAAAGAGGTTTGAGGGAGGGGTAGATTCAAATTGAAGAAGTGAGAGGGGTTGCATCACACTATTTACCAAATATAAATAGTTGCCAATGACAAGAATGGGTGACAAACAATTGACTCATGTTGGCAGTTGAATGGAGACTAAGGGCTACAGAGGTAAGTGATAGCTAAAGAGATTTAGAGGGATCTCTCTTCAATTAGAGTATGAGTCTCAATGTGGGTTTAATTGGGGGGAGATAGGGAATTAGGGTATTTTTAAAAAGCCCTAATGATCATTAGGCCTAACTACTATTAGGCTTTTAATAATGGCTATTACTATTAGGTCTAACAGTGATTAGGCTTAACCACCATTAAACTATTCATACTGTAATGGCAATTGAATAAATTGCTATTAATATGTGACTCTTAACAATAATTTGATTAACTATTGTTAGGATCTAATTTCGTAATGATTTTTTTAACTATTCTTAAGCACTCACCACAAACCCTCTTTTTTGTAGTGGTAGGTGAGGACATCATTGTGGACACTTAAATACTTGACTATGCAAAAGGTCAAGGTTAACTGAAATTTCACAACATCTATTTACATTGTAAATGAAGAGAATCCAAACACATCATAGTGAGTTATTAGCATATAAAATGTACTCGGTGTATTGATTTAATAAACCAATAATGACTTAAAAGTTAACCTATCATTTATCATAATTTTCCTTTTCTAGATTTGCTATAACCAAATCAAAGCATGCTATATTCTGCGTTGAAGCAATGCCAATTACACAATATTTTTTCAACAGTAATTATCTCATCTTTTTTTTTTCTTAAAAAAAAAAAAAGCTTTTACTAGACTATAAATACATTGGCAAGTCGAGATAACTTTGAATATATTCAAGCTCCAATCAAGTTGGAAGTTATAAATGAATTAAACTAGTTTATTAGATAAAAAAGCACAAAAAACTTATAAATAATAATTATTATATATATATTTAACTTAATAAAAACATTGTATATTATCTATATTGAAGAGAAACACTAGCATAAGAATTAAACTCTTATAGTAATATCTGACCATTCATTCTACTATCATCAATGATTGAAAATCATTGTGTTAGTTAACAAAGTGTCCCTAAAATGAGAAAACATATATGTAATAATTAATCATCTGCCTTTCACGGTTGAATTCTCTCCTTTCTAGGAGGAAAAATGACGTTGTGATATTGGAAAAAATCAAGCTGTTAATGCAATCTAGTGACTAGCATTGGAAAACATTCAATCAAATTGAAAATTGACCAAAATCTCAGTTGTTCAAGCCATGAGTCACTACAATTGTGACATGTGGCACATGAGCCCCTAAACAATGCGTTTTGTGTCAGACACTAAAGTACAGATGTGGCTATACAAAGGAATTAGCATCTAGATAGCATATTTTTCTCTTTTTTCATCCTTAACTCTTTTTTCCTCTTCTATATCTCAACCTAGATCTAAATCTGAGATCTGTCCATGAACATAACGTTGTGCTAGTATTGGTAAGTTATTGTCAACATAATCACTAGTCATTGCTTGAAAGCTTGTTGCTTAAAATCACTATCTAGTAGGGGTGTTCATAGGTTCGGTTTGCTTCGGTTTTAGACTAAAACCAAACCGAACTAACCTTGTCGGTTCAACAATTTTTTGGACCTTTTTGGTTTTGAATTCTAATCGGTTTGGTTCGGTTTTTGTTCGGTTTGGTTTGGTTTGGTCCGATTTGGTTCATATTTTTTTGGCCAAAAATATTTTTTTAGGATTTTATTCTTTGCAATATATAGAATTTAATTTCTAATATTATGCATCTTATTAAATTTTAACCAATAATAATATATTTATTATTTTTATTTTTATTTTTAGTCTAAAAAACACCCATAAATTGACAAAAAGTTTTAAAAAGTAAAAAAAATAAAATAAAATAAGAGTAATATTTTATAATAAAATAGTATATGCAATTTGTCGGTTTGGTTCGGTTAAACCGAACCAAACATGCCATGAACTGACAACCGAACCGAATTAATCGGTTTTAGATTTAAAAAAATCAAACCAAACCATTTGTTAATCGGTTTTTATTGGTTTGGTTCGATTTGAATGGTTTGGTTCAATTTTGTTCGATTTTGTTCACCCCTACTATCTAGTGTTGCCATTAGATTGATGGAGAAGCTTCAAAAGTTTTTTCTAGATTCCAGGCATTATTTGCACCCTAAAGCTTTGAAAGTTTTTCTTTTTCAATGAATCACAGAGGAGCAAGGAGAAGAAAAAGCAAACTTATAGGACAAAAAAAGTTTGATGAAAAATTCCCCTTCTTCAAATTCCAAATCTTTTTCAAATGAATAGAGAAATAAAAAGAGAAGGATGAAAACCCATTGAAAAAAAAAACTAATTGGATGAAAAATTCTCCTTCCTCAAAATCTCAAATATTTTTTTTCTAATGAATCACAAAGGAATAAGGGGAAAAAGCAAAACCACCAAAAAAACAAACCCTAAAACAAAAAATTCTTGTTCCTTAAAACCCCAAAGCTTTTTTCAATGAATCATATAAAAAAAAGAAAGAAAAAGCGATGGGCTTTAGTTGCGTTTCAATGTCTGATACAAAACACACTGTTTGGGAGCTCATATACCACATGTCGCAATTGCAACAGCTCACAACTTGTATGACTAAGCTTTCGATCAATTTTTTGTTTGACCTAACGTGTTCAAATGCTGGCTATTGGATTACATTAATGGCTTGAATTTTTCCAACATTACAGTGTCATTTTCCCTCTCAAAAAGGAGAGAATCTAGACGCTTACCTTTCTCTATTTCTCTCTCAAGGATTCAAATTCTGTTTATTATGTCATTTGACATTGTCATATGATAAAAAAGACATACATAGAATATATGGAATTTATTCATGTTGTAACATATGTCATTTAAGTGGAGCTTATTATTTAAGTAGGCTTCATTTATTCTCTATCTATCTCTCTCTTCACATGATTATATCATATTATTTCCTCATAGAAAAGGATACAAATTCCTTTTTCAATAATTGTTGTTCTCTCTACCTTCTAAAACAATACACCTTCTCTCTCTAATTAAAAAATAAATGTTATTAAATAAATTATTTTTAAAAAATTATATGAGAACACTTTAAATAAAGTCAAATGTACCTAAATATATTATATAAAAAGGATAAAAAAATTTGTTATATACTTTTTTTGACAATTAAAAAAGTCATTTAACAAAATTAGTCATTCTTTTCTAAAAAAAGAAAAAAATTATTTATTTATTAAACCTTCTATTTAAACTCAACTTATAAACAACTTAATATATTGTTTAAATTTCGTTATTTGTTTACTAAATATATTAAGTCAAATTTGAATATTGAAAAAATTACATATAACTTCCTTCAACTATAATTTAATTATAATTTTAATATGTAAATGTTAAAATGTAACACTTAACTATCTAAACTATTACAAAAAGTGAAAAAAATTACATATTACTTAAAATTAATGTTTAAAAGTTATATAATTGTCACAAGATTCCTTTTATTTTCATGATTCTCCTGAATTTTTGTCCTTTATAAAGTATCAAGTGATAATTACTTAATTCGTAAACATTTATTTCAATTAATATATAATATTTTTACTTTTTGTAATAATTTAAAGAATAAAACATCACATTTTAAAATTTAAATATTAAAATTATAATTAAACTACAATATATATGTGTGTGTATGTGTGTGTGTGTTTGTGTATTCTTCTTAAATTTTTATCACTTTAAGAACAATTCAACTCATATTCTCCTAAAAGAAAAGAAGAATAAAAAAAAACTCATGCACCTCAAACTTTAACACAGGCTCAATGAAACCCATGATGAACAAGGATTCCCTTCATTCTCTCTCTCTCTCTCTCTATGAAATGAGGAAAAATTGAGAAAATAATAAAAAAAATTATATTTCAAAACTTAAATCTTATAAAATTTATAATGAAAAAAATTTTAAAAAATAAAATTATTAATTTTTTATTATAAAGTTTATAAAATATAAATCTTTAGATATAATTTTTTTCAAAATAAATGAAAAGTATCCAAGGACACCTATAATATCTACCGAATCTTACCTAGTGTTTGGTTGGAGGGGAGGAAAGGGGAACCCTTCCTTTTGTTTGGTATAAAAAACTTGGAGGGGAGGGGAGGGGCCTTCCAAAAATGGAGGGTTTTGGAAGGGAGAGAAATTTTTTAGGTTTATTTGACCAAATTGTCTCTATTTTATTTTTATTTTAAATATAATATAAATCTTATTTTTTTAATAAGATTTAAAATGTTTTTTATAAAAATAAAAAATATTTTTGAATAAAAATAAAAAAAATTATTTTTTATAATAAAAAGTAAGAAAAAGCTATTTTTTTATAAAAATATCTTAAAAACAAATAAACATTAATTAAGGATATAATTGTCCATTAATCCTTTCCATTCCCTCCCCTCCTCAATCAAACAACATATTATTAAAACTCCTCCCATCTCCTCTCCTCCAAATCAACCAAACAATGTATCATTAAAACCCCTCCCCTATCCTCCATTAAACCAAACACTCCCTTAGAGATTGTGTACATCCTTTAAATTTTGGCTTCTGATTTTTTTTTTTAGTTAGAGAAATATAAACATAAAATGTAAAGTCAAATATTTAAAAAATAAAAAAATAAAAATCTCTGTACCTCCCCTGAAGGATAAATCCACTCTATTATTTTTTTTATATAACTTTTAAACAACAAAACCATCATTTTTCATCTCACCCTCTCCCACCACTCAGTTTTTACGTCCCAATACGAAGTTCCATCCAATTGTAGGCATCATCTCATGATATGCATCCTTATCCACCAGCCGTTTGGATTCTGCTCTCTCGCAAGAACGCATCACAAAGTTAACGGCCATGGAAAACCTGTGCCCCTCATTATCCACCTGTGATTTCCCTTGATTTTACTTTTGCATCATTTTTGTTTTTCTCAGTCTAACTGTGAGGACTCTACCACCAAAATCAACATCTCTGCCCCTTTTGCATATCGTATTCGACACTGGAAAATGTCCTTGTGTTTTTCTTCCAATTTACTCACACTCCATTCCTCGAAGCATCAAAGGTTCTCGGTAAGTTTTTCTCCTCAGTTCATCAAGTTCTTTCGGGTAAGTTCATTTCCTTATGCTTTACCCTCTTCCCCTCGAGAATTATACGAAACCCTTAAATTTAGCAGAGAAAGACTGAAACCTTTTGCATCTTTAACTCCATCTGAAGCTGTAGAAATCGCCCCATCTACATTTAGAAACAAAGCCCCAAAAGACATTAATGTCTTGGTAGTGGGTTCGACTGGATACATTGGGAAATTTGTGGTTAAAGAGTTGGTAAGCAGAGGCTTTAATGTAATAGCCATCGCTAGAGAGAAAAGTGGAATTAGGGGTAGAAATGACAAGGAAGTGACCTTGGCTGAGTTGAAAGGAGCTAATGTGTGCTTCTCAGATGTCACCAATTTGGGTATTTTGGAGAAATCTTTGAACAATTTAGGGGTTTCAGTTGATGTCGTAGTATCATGCCTTGCTAGTCGAACTGGCGGTGTAAAGGATTCATGGAAGATTGATTATGAGGCAACAAAGAATAGCCTCCTCGCTGGTAAGAAATGTGGGGCATCTCATTTTGTATTGCTTTCAGCAATATGTGTGCAGAAACCCCTTCTTGAGTTTCAGCGAGCCAAGCTGAAATTTGAGGCTGAGCTGATGAAGGAAGCTGAAGGGAATGATGGGTTCACTTATAGTATAGTGAGGCCTACTGCATTCTTCAAAAGCTTGGGTGGTCAGGTTGAGCTGGTGAAAGATGGGAAGCCATATGTTATGTTTGGGGATGGAAAGCTGTGTGCTTGTAAACCAATAAGTGAACCGGATTTGGCTTCTTTTATTGTGGATTGTGTGCTGAGTGAGGAGAAAATCAACAGGATTTTACCAATTGGAGGGCCAGGTCAGGCATTGACACCACTGGAACAAGGGGAGATGCTGTTTGAACTTCTGGGTAAGGAGCCTAAGTTCTTGAAGGTTCCGATAGGGATAATGGATTTCGCCATAGGGGTTCTTGATTTTCTGGTTAAAATATTTCCTTCAATGGAAGATGCTGCTGAGTTTGGGAAAATTGGAAGGTATTATGCAGCTGAAAGCATGCTGGTTTTGGATCCTGAGACTGGAGAATATAGTGCTGAGAAGACACCTAGCTATGGGAAAGATACATTGGAAGAATTCTTGGCAAGGGTAGTGAGGGAAGGGATGGCTGGTCAGGAATTAGGCGAGCAGACAATATTTTGAGATGATTGTGGTTACATAATGTCGAACACTATCGGTCAAATGAAGCAACCAATTTTGCATCTGTTTACATGTATGTATTCAACCACAAGTTGCTGTAATTTTTTCAAGTTTCAAACAAGGGTTGTTGAAACGAAGTTCTGTTCTCTCAAGGTACTTTATTGATTCTTCAATAACAAACAAACACTACCATTCCCCTGTCCGTATATAGCTTAATATAACCCAAAGTTACACTTGATGTCCTGAAACCAAGTTCACTTTTGTTCTGGTAATTGGTTTGGATCAGTCCATACAAAGGTAATGTGCAGATTCCCAATTATACTACTGCATAAATTACCATGTAATCAAGTAATGTTCATATTGTCAAAAGTTGATGTAATCCATGAGAGTCAGCAGCAACGAAATTGAACTTGATGAACTCATAATCAATACCTGCTATATAGTTATCCTGTTACGTATAATTTAGAGTATCTTCTGTCATGTCATATTTGAGCTTTATCTTTCAATATGAGATTACCAAACTGATTATTAGTTGCACCTCATAAACTGAGAAGTGGGTATTACACATTTAGTAGTGTTCTTGCTATGTAATCACTGTGGTACAGGCAACTGGATGTTCCAGGTTAATTTAAATTACAATTATTATTATTTTTTTGTGGGGCAGAATAATTAGAAATCATTTACGACACAAAATAATTCTAAATACAACCAGGGTCCCTGAAGGATAACAATCATATACAGATAACCAACACATTTGAAACAATACATGCAGCCACAGAAGTTCTTGCATGGAAATGCTTGATTATTATACACAATAACTTTGTCAACGATGTGACTCTGGAATTGAGTGCATATATAACAAGCAGAATTAATGATTTAGATTCTACTTGGGGACCCTGCTATGAAGGGTGTAAGCTGAAAGCCAGATAAGCAAGACGGTGACAACGCTGCCAAACAACGCCACTGCAAGAGAACCAGCAATGTGTTTGCAGAACTTGTCGTAGACATTGCAAATCTTAACCCAACCCACATGATGGTTGCCCTTTAAACCCACGTATGCCACACCCCCAGCTGTGCCTGTTGCTGATGCTATTATCCCCAGTATCAGCTGCAAAGTGTCAAGGAAAATTGTCATATTCTTGGAAACACAGATACTGAAATACTGATATGGATAGATACAGACATGACATAACATGCCCACTGTAACATGACTGAATATATGTGTCATTTGAAGTGTCACTTTGATATGAGTGTGAGACATGTATCAATTACAGTACGACTCTATTTAAAGAATCAAGACTTCACTGGTCAACTTGATTTGTTAAACTGATCATCTTAATTAATGGATGTTAAGAAGACCAATAGGTGAATATGAAAAGAAAGCCTATCAAGGGTTAATTACCGCATCCCAGAATACAGAGTAGAGGAGGAACTTCAATTTGAGGTCTGGCTTCTGGATGACAGAAATTGATGCAAGAGTTGTAATGATGCTGTAAAGGCCAGAAACAGAGAATGCAACCAGAAAATATCTGCATACAAATTATATTGTATGTCAAATTGCAAGTAATTTTTAGAAAACTTAAATTGAAAAATGGAATCTGTGAGAATAAAGCACTGCCGTGTCTTGTATGTAATTAGAAGATTTAGGACCTTTATATAAAGTAAACGAAATAGTTATTAAGCTTCAATTTACAAATGATGTAAAGGTGGTCTGCAAACTTCCTGCATGATGACACGAAAAAAACATGGTTTTTTCTTCTTCTTCTTTCTAAGAAGCTCTGTGTCAGTATTTTGAATACTAAATTTGTGTTGAAATTTTCAGTTCCTTTCTACCTTATATTTCTAAAGCTGTTGATGGGATCCATGTAAATTTTTACATTTACAATTTACATATAAAACAGAAACCAGCATTCTAATTTCCTATATCAAGATTAGTCAGGCAAGAGTTATTCCTAAATCAATTCCCACATAATCATTATTACCTTTTTGGTTAATAATCAGATATTTGAAATCATATTGTCATATTGCATATAACTTAAAACACTAGAGACAATTTTCTGGTAAGAAGAAAGGACAAATATAGCATAGACAGGAGTAATTCTGCAAAGAGACTAACTAAGCTTACATAAAGGCTGGTGAGTTTTTGAAGTTGGCTTCCCGCGGCGCAGGTCTTCCATTGAAGGGAACCAACTCTGTTTGCTTGCTGGTGGCTATGACCACAACCGCCACCAGTGATGCCGCAAACAACAGAAATCTCAGGATCGCATCGAATTTAAAGTAATCCTCGCCGGCTGGAGATGACCTATATGCAAGCTCATCTGCAGGCTTGTCTGTAGAAGCCATGGTACTCCTCAAGGTAGCTAGTGAACTTGGTTAAAGCAATGATCAGTGCTTATATAAAGATGCGTTTTTGGAGCTATAGAAGCCAAATGAAACAAAAAGGTCTAACGACAAATGAGTTGGAGTTTCCTGCACGCTACTACGTGAGCTGGTTTGAAGAGTCGCTGCTTGTTGTCAGCCCAAGAAGTAATGGTTAGAATATTCGATACGCTAAGCTTACAAGGTTCATGCAGAAGATATTATAGGTTGTCAGCTCAAAAACTTGGATATTGTAATCTTTGATTCTGATTTTGGTTGATTATGAATAGGATTGCAAGTTTTTCTTTAATTTTTTATATAATACTTAAATTCTTGGCCACTGACTGATTGATTATTCCGAATTGTGTCTGTGTCATGGGACAAGGCAAAGACTTGTAAGTTATCAACATTTCATAAATATGTGTCTCAATTGGACATAAATAGATACTTATATATGACACAATATTTTAAATAATATTTGATTATTTTGAATTTTCTCATATCATGGCACGTATTTATCGAATTTGTCCATCATAGGTTGCTCAACATCCATCACTAAAGCCTCTGGTTCTGCCTCAAGCTAGTAGTGTGTACTTTTTCAATCTGCATTGCTTCACCAACACAACAAACGAAGTTCAAAGCTCCTTTCTTTTTTTTTTTTAGAAAAAAGGGGATTTTTTTGGTGGGGGGGGGGGGGGAGGAGAGGGAAGAAAACCTAAAAAGAAGAAAATAAAATGCAACTAACCTTATGGAACTTTATTGTCCTGTTTGGTTGGCAGACAGAAAAGGAAAAGAAAACCTATGAATGAATCTATTTCTATTCCATAAGTATACAAATTAAAAGAAATTATTATGTTTAATTTATACAATCCATTATATTTATGTTATCATTATTTTTTTAAATTTCAAACACTATTTTTATATAAAAATACAAAAGTTATGTTTCTATCATTCTTATATTTTTTTTATTCAACTAAACATATAAACAAAATGACATTCTCATTTCTTTATATATCATGTCAAATGGAATTATTTTATTCCATTCCATTCACATCTTGATTTTCTTTTCTTTTTTTTTTTTATACCTAACAGTTCTATATAATTGTTTGAAAAATTACCCTAATCAATCCGTTTTACTTGTAACTTACGGAATATAAGCCCCTCCGCAACTTAAAAGAAATGAAAAAGAATTCATTTGACTTTAGTTTAGGTAGAAGTTAACTCTACAAGTGCCTCCTGGGTAATTGTATTTTTAGTTAGAGTTAATCAATTTGTGAGTTTTTAGATGGAATGAGCTATTTACTGTATGTTAAAATTTAAAGGATTTATTGTCAAAATTAAAAGCACAGTATTATTTATCATAAGGTATGAAATGAAGCATGTGATTCGCTATTTACCAAAAGACAAAGAAGCGATTCAAATGGGCCATTAAAGACGCTTGAATTATGGAAAAGATATTGGATTATAAGATTCGTATAAATTCAATTCATTGGGTAATTCAGACTTAATTAAATTAATCACCAATAGAGTTATATATATATATTGGACAAATTGCGTGTAGAAGGCTGAAAGCCCCACATTCTAGAAGGTTTATCACTGTTGTTTCCTCTCTCTTTTTTTTTTTTTTCGTTTTGTTGGGTTACTTATAGAAGGGTTAGCTAGCCCATTAGCTGGAGCAAGGAATAGATAGAGTACTTTCCAATCAGTTTTTACAAGTATCTTTTAATTTTTATATATTTTATTTTTACTATAAAATCTCACTTGTTTAAATCGATGGTATACTCCACTAGAAAAGAATCCAATAATATGTTCAATCAATCAGGAGAATTCAATGGCCCGATTCATTCAGGTGGAGAAAATGGAATTTGTTTTTATTTTTATATATAATACTTAATATATTTATATAGTTATTATTTAATAATATATATCTCTTTGTATTTTTTTTTAAATAAGAATATGAGAATTATGTCTCATCTATAAAATTATTTTTTTTATTTTTGTTTCTATTCTAACAATTTTATATACTAAATGATTCTTAACTAAAGCTAATCATATTTTATTCGACCAATCCTACCTATGTGCCTTTGAATATATATTAAAAAAAAAACAGAAAACAGATTATTGGCTTACAAAAAGAAAAGGAATCTCCTTTTTGTTCTTTCAAGTTATTTATTCTTTATTAGCTTATTCCTTTGCACTCCATTTATTTATTTACTTGTAAATAATACTTGAATAGATGCTTAGCTGAACACAAGCACACACTAACATGAATTGCTTGTCTATTTTTATTTTTTATTTATTTTAAAAAATTATACTTCTTTTTTACTTTTAAAATTTGTTGTATGACACCTTGAATTTTTATAAATGTATAGAGTATTAACTAAGAAACCGTGTAAAGTCTTGAATCTATGCAAGTAGATTTGGATGATCCTCTTCACTCTTTCTTTAACTTCACCCCTGCATTTAATTTTCTAAATGCAGAGAATCCATACACTCTGTGGGTACTAATGCTGGTCAGCTCACGCTTGACAGTTTAAATAAATATTTGTGTTCCAAAGACTCATATTCAACTTATTTTGTTCCTTGAAAGAAAAAAACCGAAAATCATCTTTTAAAAATTAAAAAAAAACAACAAGAAAAATTGTGCACACCAAATTTCAGAATTAAAATCCAAATCACTCACTCAAAATGATTTTTATTATTGATTTTTATAGCCATTCTTTTCTTTCTTTGCCCAAAAAAAAAACGAAAAAAGAAAGTACCAACCAAATGGTTTTTTATTTTCGAATTACATGAACTTCAATTATTGTATAAGGTTCATAAATCTTTAGACTCTTATCTTAAATTAAATTTGTTTTTATAGATATCTCAATTTTTTTTAAAGATATTTCTTTTTGTCTTTCTTGCTGCATGTAGTTGATAAATGTAATTAAAATAAAATTAAAATCATATTACCAAATTTTGCATAGCTAACTAGTTAGAATAGCTCTTTTTAAAAATAGATATTGTGGAGTTCTAAACATCATTTTTATACTTAATGGACTTTTGAATTTGATTTGGTCCAAAGACTAATTTTGTAAAGACTTTTTATTTAAATTTCTTTTAAAAAGAAAAATTTTATTGACAATTCCACTTAAGTTAATTTTTGGGAATGGATTTCTTTTAATATTTACTATGCACGTCACATTTTTTTAAGTGCAACGTTCAGGTATAGCGATGAAAAATGATCTTTAACATATTAAAAGTACTCCGGTCGATAGAGTTAAAATAATCTTTGTTTACCTAAAAAATATTGTTTTTCTTTAATTAAAATAATGTATTAAGAGTATGATTATATATATATATATATATATATATATATATATTACTTATTCTTTCTTCCTTCTCTTTTTCCTTCTTGGTTCTCTTTTTCCTTCTTGGGCCAGCCCTCCATTGTAGCTTCTTTGAGAAAACTCGAGTTATGGATACATCCATAATTTTAGTCATTGAGTTGGTTAATATCAATTTTTCTTTTATATTTTCTTAATCTAGAAGTTCGCCAACTTTCGATTTGGATTATAATAGTACTTACCATTCTTTAGTTGCATCATTACATGTTACAACTTTCAAAACCAAATTAATTAACCTTCGAGCAGAAACCATATCCTTTTAGGTCCTTCGTTTTCTTCTTTTTCCCTTTCTTTTTTTTATTATTCTCTTCAATTAGGTAAATTCAACACAAGTGGAGGATGGAGATTGGTTACTTGGAGAAAACTCAAGAGTTTTATGAATCAAATACGTCTTCCATTCTAATCAGTGATGTGCAAGACAAAAGAGAGATTATAGAGCTTTCACATCCAAGTACTTACTAATAAAAACTAATAAAAGAGAGTAAGTCCATTGTGAATTCTCGATTGAAACGAAGCCCATTTGAGACCCTTTAAGACAGTTTCTTTTTTCTTGTGGTGACATTTTCATTAAGACAATTTCTCGTACTTATTCGGACATAAGTTGAGGAGTATAAAGTTTTTTTTTTCTTTTAATCGTCTTTCTTTGCCAAGAAGATGTGAAAGAGTTAAACAGAAAAAAGGCACAAAACAACTTCATTTAAGCTATTCTTTTTACTAGAAAATAGGTGTGATTTACTTATCAATAAAATGAGAAATATTTACATACATTTTACTTTTTAACAATAAATTAACCAAAAAAATTAAACATGACATTGGTGAAATTTATTTGAAAATTATTATATTCTCATCATCTATTTATTATTTTTAGTAATGTAACTAAATTTGAGAATACTATATTTTTTTAGTTATGTCTCAATAATTATTAAATATAGAATTTTTTATTTTATGAAAATTTAACTATAATTATGTTTATTAATTATACAAACATTAAATTAACCTTATAAAAATTAATTATTTATTTATTTTAAATAATTGTTGAAGAAAATACTATTTTATATATAATAATTGTTAGATCTTAACTAAAATACAAAGCATTCTTAAATTTGTAGTATTATCATTTTTTTTTCCTGGACGTAGATCTATCTATTTAGATGGAGTGAGTATCCAAAACTTTCTAATAGAAGCTTCATGAATTTAATTATGAATTGATAGAACAATCAAGAACACTATTGGCGTATGTACATACGTCAGTGAGGTCATTCTGATAAGAGTTTCATGGATTTATTTATGGTTCAGTTGACAATCAAGAGCACTATTGGCATATATACACACGTCAGTGGCATAAATTAGCTTTGTGCTTAATACATATCTGACGCATGTTTAGTCTTTCAGTGGTTGAACGAAGAAGTGAATCAATAGATTATAAGGGAAATTATTCTTCCTGGAGATATACATGGTCATTTTTTTTTAACAAAAAAAATTATACCTTTTTTTTTAAATTGAAAGATGCATTCTGTTGATTTTTTTGTAAATAAAAAGTAAATTATAATTACATTTATTTTGATCAAAATATTTTTATATTTATAACTTATATAATATAAGAAATATTAAATATTTTTTATTAATATAAAATTTATAAAGTTTTAAAATAAATTAATTTTATAATTTTAATACAAATTAAATAAAATTAAAATAAATTTTTAAGAAGTGTTTTTTTAATATATATATATATATATATATTTTATAAAAGAACTCAATACTTGAGGATATTTTTTATTTTTTACTTTAAAAAAAGTATATATATTTTTATTAAAAAACTATAAATTTAAACATCTTAATTTACCTTAGATTACGTGATTTTTTGGTTCTATCCAGCCACATGACGAAATAGCTTCTTGAACAATCATTTGATGGGTATAACTCAACTACTCACAGATAATGAAGAATGAAGATAAGCATGAAAATTGACAATGAGTTTTTTATTTTATTTTTTAATGTTTCTTTGGTTTACAAATTCTCGTTAATTGCTTTGCAAGAAAAGGAAAAAAATAAAAAAAATAAAAAAACTTACTTACAGCTTGATTCACTATCCCTTCTCTCAATTTTCCATTATTCATTTAGGTATCCTTTTTGCGTAATTTCTATTAAATTGATGTTCACAGTCAAATGCGTAATTAACTCTAACATGAATTTTGAATTTTTGCTCGGTGGAGACTTTCACTTTACTCAATTACGGTTATTCCAATGCAATAAATTAAGTAGGCAGCTCCACATTTTTTATTTTTCTTATTACAACGAATGATATTTACATAAAATATTATAAATTTTACTAATATGGGAATCTAATTGCATTTTAAAATTTTTAAAAATATACTGTGTACATAGTGCACACCATTGTATGCACAGCTCGAGACTGAAAGCATCAAAATAGTGAACAATTATGCTAATAATTCTATTGGAATATAAGTAGTTAAATTAACTTTAAAATATTTTCAAGATTTAAAGAAAATACAGTTACGGAGAATTATGTATAATTATAATTAGGTTAGAAAATTAACATTGTAAAGTAAGTAACATTTTCTATATCATGTATATTAATATTTTTGTCGTTCATGACATAGCTCTTGGTATTTACTATTTAGTAAAGTCGGCCAGACCCTATTCCATTTAGGTAGAGATTTTAAATGCATGAATTTTTTCTATATCTAAATAATAATAATAAAAAAATCACTAATATATGTACGGAATTATAAGTAATATGTTAATAAATATTGCTAAAAATTAAATTAGAGAGATAAATATAAATCAAACCTTGAACAAAATTAAGATTTATTCTTAAATTGAAAATCCCTATGAGAAGATAGTTGTTGCAAAATGTGAGAGGAGAAATAAGAACTACAACTCACAATAGTTTAGAGACTTAAAGAATTTATTAAAATACCAATTAGGTTAATTAATAAATTCTAATTAATGTGTAATAAAATCACTAATTTATATGAGCGGTGAGTTGAGACCTATTTTTAAACAAACTTATAAATAGTCTGATTTATTATAAATTACTTATAACACAAATAAATTTAATCTATTTAAATAGTATCAAATATAAAATTAATTATTTAATATTATTAAAAATATCTATATTGCAACAAATATCACTGCAAAAACTAAGAAGTATGGTGAGATATATATCGATGAACATAACTTATGACACTCTTTTTTAAGAAAACACTGATACAAGTACATATATCGAGTACGATACAATATGATACGATACATAAGATACGATAATTCTTAAAATTTTAAGATATAGGTACGAGAATATATATATATATATATATATATATATGTGTGTGTGTGTGTGTGTGTGCATATATATATTCAATAATTTAACATATTAAAAATTAAATTAAACCATAAATAAGATACAATAGCATAAATGATAAAGTAATTTATAAGCATAAACAAAATGTCCATAACAATTTACATTCCCTACAAACATTAATACTAGAATTTCTAATTCAAACTAATCTTCATCTTTATCTATATCCACATTAGTAACATTCCCTATGAGCTCTTATTATAGATCTGGTTCATTTAGAGACAAATTTGCAACTTTAAGACCTCTAGCCCCATCAAATGGCTCCCAATAATCTCCATTAACATCTCACATCCTAGTCATTCTACTAAAATACTTTTCACTCTTTTTTTATAGAAGACAAAGATTGGTATGAATATAAACCAAGTCTTCAACCCTTTTTAGATTTAACTTATTTCTTTCTAATGAGTGAATGAAAGAGTAGGTGTTCTAATTCCTTTCGTAACAAGATGATGAACATGGTTGATGAAGAAGCTTTAATGCAAGCTGTTGGAGCATTGGGGTTGAAGAACTATAATTTAACCACCAATCTTTAAGTTCCAAATTCTATCTATCTTGTAAGGAATCAAATAATGAATATGCATCTGAAACTCCACAAAACATTAAAAACTCTTGAAGGACCAATTTTCTCTCCCTAAGATCTCTAAAGTACATATTAAAGCATTTGGTCCTCTCAGTTGAAATTTCAGCATTTAAATGAGGAAGAACTCTATTTGGTGCTGTGTCAAACCATTGAGAAGTGTAATACCTATGTAGTATGCAATAAAAACAATGAGAATTAAACTTGTTTAGTACAAAATTAAATGTGAAAAGAATATCAAAAACATAAATATGGAATATTAGTATAACTTACTTAGGATTCAATGAATGAGCAAAGCAATGAAGTGGTGTACAACTCTTTGTCCAATGATCAATTATAATTTCATACACAACTTTGTAAAATCTTGAATGTTCAAAAAGTTCCTTTCTCTCATGTTTGTATACTGATACTTTCACTTGTTCTATCATTGACTTTCACATATCATAAATCA
This sequence comes from Erythrophleum ivorense, assembly GCA_026724425.1. Taxonomy (NCBI): domain Eukaryota; kingdom Viridiplantae; phylum Streptophyta; class Magnoliopsida; order Fabales; family Fabaceae; genus Erythrophleum; species Erythrophleum ivorense. The sequence goes on from JAIUCV010000005.1 coordinate 46,855,161, forward strand.
AGTGAAGTGTAGGCTTGTCTGTATTTCAAAATCTGAGTATTTCATAAATAGGTTTTGTGAAAGAAAGGATGTAATTAATTTTATCCCACCAAGAGTTATCAAGAATTAACTATTTAATAGTATTAGCCTTTTCAACATCATCCTCTTTATATGTATTTCATTCATCACTAATTACCATTGTGCAAAGAGACTTTTTTTAGTCTAAGCCTTTTTAGCATCACAATAGTTGAAGCAAACCTAGTCTCAACAATGGCAAGTAATTTCAAGGGCACAAATTCATTGAAAATAGCCAACCTCATTGAATGATTCATGATAAAAGCCCTAATAAAAATTACATCATCCTTGATTTGAGTGATCCAATGGCATTCTTCATATACTAATTCATTTGTCTCAATGTTTTTAGCTGCCCATATGTTTTTCAACGCAAGATTGAATGTGTGGACAACACATGTTGTCTAAAAAATATAAGGATACTCAGCATCAATAATCTTGCGAGCAGCTTTACAAACAAGAGGATTGTCAATAATAATTTGAACCACATTTTAAGGTTTTACCTCTTCAATTACCTGCTTCATCAAATCAACAATGTAGAATTTATCCTTATATTCTTTAGTCCCATCAATTGCCTTAAAAAAAAAAAGACTCCCATTAAATAAAGCCATAAAATTAATTAATGGCTTTTGTTGTGCATCAATCCAGTCATATGTTACTATACTCACTCCTTTCTCACTCCAAGTCTCTTTTATTGGCTCAAGTAACCTCTCAACATTTACCATTTCTTGTTGCAACAAAGGCCCTCTTAGTGCATTATAACCAGGAGGTTTAAAACGAACAATCATATTGTTTGCAATATATTAATAAGAGCTAAGGTAATATAGATTGCGTACCAAATTAAAAGATAAATCACCTGAATAAAATATTCTAGCAATTTCTGCACACAAATGTTTCTCACTATTTGGTTGAAGGCCTTTTCCAAAGTTCCAATAGCCCTCTTTTTTTTTTTGGTTATATTCACTTTGAACATTTAAAGGAGATAAGCCTCTAACTGGTGGTACTAATGACACTTCTTTTGGTTTTGATATATTCTTAGCATCTTTTTGCAAATTTTTCATCTCTGCTAAATAATGAGCATCAACTTTGGTATACATAAAAATTCCTTTACCAAATACCCTCAGCAAATGCCATTTAACTCTAGAATAAAACCCTTAAAATTCACGGTTACAATAATTACCCTTCCAATACTTGTTTCCACTAGCATTTGCAATTTCTCCTTCTTTATTTCTAACAATCAAAGTTACAGAAAACCCACAAAAGAGTTCCCTCTTTTTGGAGAATATTATTGGTACAATATTCAACAAAAGCAGTGGGCTTAGGATTACTAGCAGAACTAGAACTTCCAGTGGCCATGATACCTATAATGAAAGAGCAATAACAACCAGAACAGAATCGATAAAACATGGTAGAAATTGATGAAAATGGGGAAATTCAAGAAGGCTAATTTAGGAATTGATAAGGATGGGGAAATTCATAAATAAATGCCACAACAATGAGATCCAAATAATCATGAAAAGGAAAACTCACTTCTCTTAAGAAAGAATTCATTAATCTAGTTCATGATGCAACTTCTAATTATGTAGCATGCTTGGTTCCCATTTTAGGGACAATATTAGAAAGTTGTTGCGAATGAAAATCAGTAGTTGTTTGTATAAGAACAAGCAAGATACTTAAATGAAAGGATGAAGAATTGCAGCCTCAACATTCAAAGTTGATTCAATGATTGATAAGGAGATTTACATTACTATCATTTCATTAGTTATTACCAATAATTTTATTCTCTTATGGCAACAAATTTCCTTTGAAACTTGGTATACATAAGAAGAACATTCCCACCTTTATAGACCAAAGCAAGTTGGCATAGATGCTATCCCACATAAAATTGATAGACAAATGGGTAGAGGATAAGATTAGTTTCAATTTGATAGTTGGACTTAACATAATACTACACAAAGAACAAAGATCAATTTAAAATCTAAGACATTTTCAATTTCATATAAAAGATCAGTTGACACTTCATATGCAAAGCCAATATTTTAGGGCAGAAAGTTGAGGTATTTGCTTCCTAAATAAATAAAAACAACAGAATATGACACCTGAGAAACATAACAGATAAAATCCACAAAAACAAAAACAAATAAAGCAGTCCACAAACACCAACCCACTTTTACAGTCCACAATCACATAGATTTTATATACAACATTCTTTTCATTACACAAATTGAAATCCAAAAGACAAACTCCAATGTAACTCTGATGTGGCTATTAAATCAAACCAGACAAAGATCAAAATATTAGTGCAAATTAAAAAAAGGGGGAGAACTCAATACTCACAGTCATAGCAAGTAGAAGTGATTCTTTGGCGAATAATGGAGGAACTAGACTAAAGTCTCACTGGAGAAGATGACGGAGGAACCAAACCAGAACCTCACCGGAGAAGACGACAAAGGTAGGCGACAAACAAAAGATGCAGAAGCACGGATGAAGTGCCGGTCAAGTAGGGCTTTCAAAGAAGGAAATAAGTTAAATCATAGAAAAAAAACATCGTTTGGAACATAGTCGTTCTATAGCCTTTTTGTCAAGTATCAAAATGTTTCAGTGCGTATCGAAACATTTTGAAACATTCCTTAGAGAAAAAAAAATATTTTGGATACATTTGCACCTATACGATATACATATCCGTATCGGATATGGGTATGGGTATGACTTCAAAAATGACGTACTCGTGCTTCCTAGCTCTTTTCTCATTAATTGAATGAGATTATAAATCAAACTCATTTATTAATGATCCACATGTAATTTTCTTTTTTTGAACACTATTTTTTAAGGTTGTTCATGGTAGGTGTTATGCCCTACCCTATTAAGATAATTGATTTATTTTTATACTCATGGCTTGACCCGATTTGGTCTAAATAAGCCTAATTTTATGTTAGACTAGAGCAGATTAGGGTCACTCAAATTAATTTTTTTCTTTATGAATTGATACTTATAATATAAAATATCTTTTTACAACCTCATAGGCATAAATTTTGAAACAATGAGCTTTTGGAGCCCTCATGTTTTCATCGATAAAATAATTTCAATAAAAAAATAATCCAGTATTATTAAGTAAAACAAAAACTATACTAGTATAATTAGTCTTAGGTAAACCTGTGTATTTTTATTGTTCAATAAAAGAAATATCAATAAATATACACATCAATGACATAAACAATTAACGAGCAAAGAGGGTATGGGTAGGAAATAAAAGTTACAACCTGTAGAGAGAGTTAAACAAAATAAAAATAAAGAAAGGTATAAGATGAAAAGATATTAATAATAATAATAATAATAATAATAATAATAATAGTAACCATTAGGCAGGGTTAGGGAGAACACGTTTCTACCCGTAGCTTGATCTGACCCGATATATTTTTGTTAAAGTTTTGCCCATTTACATTTTTAGCCCGGTCTAGCCCAATTAGGTTGGGTTAGGCTGAGTCCATCAAGCCTAACGGGCCAATAAACATACTCATTACTTTGTGCTCAAAATATACTCTATAAACTACATTTTCAAATTTTAGATGAATGTGAAAATAAAATAAAATACTTATTAATCAAACATTGGTTGTTTTTTAGAGATGAATTATGTCTACTTATTTTTCCATTCTTGATTAAGACTTGAGATCAAAAGCTTTACAAAGAATTTGTTATTGGGTTGGAGATCTCTATTTAGAAAATCCATGATAACCCAGATAGCATATGGTTGATAAGTACAAGACCATGGGACTATTTCACTAAAAATAGAAAACAGCCTAAAAAGGAATAAGTGAAGAGTTTAGCTTGTTTGTAATCTTGGTAGGGAAATGACAAAATTTAGTTGAAGCAATCTTCATTGTTGGACAGATCTAATAGCTATGAAGAGGCCACGTCATAGACAAATGAAAAGGGGCTGCTTTGAAAAGAATAAAAACAAATGAAAAAGGCTTGCATTTTGGAAACAAACAAAAATTTGTGCCATTTTTCTCCCAAACATGCAGCGTTTTGGAAACAAACCAAAGCAAATGAAGAAAAATGTTGTGTTTCATGAAGGATTGTGGTGCATTTTGCTAGTATGGTGTTCTGTTCTATCACCCACAAAAGCTTTAGTGCCATTTTTGTTGTTTAAGGTCTACATGTGTTCTTTACACCCATAAAGTCTAGTCTAAGCTCATCCACCTTGCATTTTTGTCATCTAGGTTCTCTGTTCCATAATCTTCTTCATCTTCTCTCAAATGAAGTACACAAATGTTAAAGGAAAATTTATAGCTCTTTCTCTTTGTTATTTTATCCAAGTTGGTTCTTTATATATGTCTGAATAAGCTTGTTTTCTCTACCTTTTTTTTATTCTATTTGCCATATTCTCTTATGCCTACCATTTCACTCCATTATATGCTGTAACAAACCCACACTCACAAGGCAAAAGACACTAAAACAAAGTAAGTTTCCTTGATTTAAATATCTTCCTAAATGATAAATTTTGTTAAGCTTCTAAATGATGATGTAGCTTAACCGATGATGTTCAAATACTAAACCTAACATAGATGATAAATAGTGCATTTTTTTCATCAATCCAGGTAAGCTAATGGGTTGCTAATGTAACTTATAAAATAAAATAAAATGTTCATTGCTAATGCATCTTTATAGCAATAAAACTTTCATACTACTTGGGGTCATATTGGCATTTGTATGTCAAAAAACCTATTAAATAAAATGTTAAAGTTGTATAGTATAAGGATATTATTAATGCAAATGGGAATTACTATCTTAATAACTATGATTGATCAATGAAAATTAAGAGTATAAATATATTAGAGTCTTTACAGTTTATCTTCATTTTTTTAATGTACTTATGTGCATTTTTTGTAATACTATAAATAAGAACTCGGTGGCTATCATTAGTACTAACTTTGCATGGTCATTAAAATTATTTAGGTGAAAATTATAACCTCAAAAAATATTTTTTTTAAGGTACCAATCCTTTAAGTGAGAGCTCTCTTCTAAGAATGATAAAACCTTTTATAGAAGTTGATTTTAAGCTTAAACTTGGCATAGAATTTGATAACTTAAAGGCAGCATGGAAATCTTAGGTTGACTATAGCGAAAAGACCAGATTTGGTGTTAGGAAACAATATTTCAATAACAAGAATAAAGATGGCTCTATAACATTAAGTAGATATGTTTATTGTAAAGAGAGTGTTTGAAGAAAAGATAAGAGAGATTTTATGACTATAAACCCTTGGTTAGAGACTAGAACTAATTACAAAGCAAGAATTGGATTAGTACTTGTAAATGGAAAATATAAATGCATGACTTTGTTGAAAAATACAATCACCCACTTCATATTACAGAAACTACTCATATATTAACATCACAATGTAAAATATCCAAAGTTTAAGCTCACCAAATTGAGTTGGCAGAGGATTTCAGGCTTCGAAAGAAAGCATCTTTTGACCGAATGAGTAGGCATGTAGGAGAAAGAGCAAATGTCAGTTATACTTGCCAAGATGTCAAAAATTATCTCCATGCAAGAAAACAAAGAAACACAATGTACAGGAAAGCCAAAGCATTATTGCAATATTTCCAAGAATAGTTGTTGGAAAATCCATTATTTTTTCATACTTCTCAAATGGATATAAAGGAATAGATAACTAATGTCTTCTGGATTGATGTAAGAATGTTAATTGATTATAGATATTTTGGTGATGTAATTTCTCTTCACACAACACATTGCACTAATAAAGAAAATAAACCGCTTGCTTTGTTTTGTGGATTTAATCATTTTAGAGAAATGTTAATTTTTAGGGTAACTCTATTATATGATGAAATAGTTAAGTCATTTATGTGACTTTTTGAAACATTTTTGGTAGCTCATTGACATGAAAAAAACCCTTCACTATTTTTACTAATCAAGATGCAGCAATGGCAGAAGCATTGCATTAGGTGATGCCTAAGGTAAAACATGGACTATATACTTGGCATTTGATGAATAATGGTGTTAAGCACCTTGGGTATTTAATGAAGGATGAATCCTATTTCTTAAGGGACTTCGAGCGATACATGTATGAATATGATGATGAATTGTAGTTTGAGGTGGCATGGAGTAAGTTTTTGTTAGATTGTGGTGTTCATGAAAATGCATGGCTAAGATTGCTTTATAACATAAAAGAAAAGTAGGCAACTTGTTACATGAAAAATGTTTTCACCCTTGGTATCTGAAGCATACAATTAAATGAAAGCTTGAATTCTAATGTGAAAAGTTTCATGAAACCAGACTTAGGCATCATAAAGTTTCTTAAGACATTTGAAATAGTGGTAAATGACAGCGATATAATGAATTGAAATATGAGTTTGAGTCACGGTAAAAAATCCCAAGGTTAAAAATGGAGAATTCACTTATGTTACTATAAGTTGCTAAGCTTTAAACCATTCCTATCTTTGAGTTATTCCAAGAGCAATTTGACTTGTATGCAACGACTTCTATCAAGCACAAGAATGAAAGTTTGCCCTTATTTAAATATTTTATTTCTATGGTCAATAAGAAAAGAGACTACAAAGTATTATTTAATCCTTCTACTAAGTTCATTTCTTGTAGTTTTATGAAGTTTGATTCTGTTAGTATACTATGCTGTCATGCATTGAAGGTTAACTTTGAATTTTTCTAACAAATCCATTTCTTGTTGTTACATGAGGTTCATTTTGTATTTTTCTGACAACTATATTTTGTATTCTTTTAACAAGTCCATATCTTGCAAGTGTTTGACCACATGAATGTTAAAATACTACCAAATCAATATATTCTCAAGAGGTGGACAAAAATAGTGAGAAGTGGTATGGTAGAGTCAAAGGAAAGGCAATCGTAGAAGATACAAGGTTAGATAATACACAGCGGTATAAGCAACTTTGTCCTATACTGATAAAAATAGCAGCTAAAGCGTCTAACTATCCAAAAGCATTTTCGTTGGTGCAACAAGTCATGATTGAGTTGGGCAAGCAAGTAACAGCACTTTGTTTGATGCAAAAAATTCCAAACAATAATGATGGAATTACTACAATATTGCCAAGTGAGGGTATCACACAACCTAAAGGATTGAAGAAGTGAAACAGTTTAAAGAATAAGAATCACATGAAAGGTTGGCCTGAGTGTCAAGGCAGAAGAAGAAGAAAAGGTTCAAGTGGCCAAAAATCACAAGTCCAACAACTTATGGTTAGTAAGATATGCTTGTTCATAGCACATTGTTGCTTTTTATAAAAGATATAATATTTTTACATTAATTGTCTAGGGTAATATTGCACCTAGTCAAATTCCTGTTAATGTATCTTGTTTAGCACCGCCAGCACCTTATGCACAACCTAGTCATATCCAAGAAAGTAAACTTACTTACACACAAATGATGATAATAATAGAATTCAATTTATAAATATAGTACAATGTATCCAAATAAATAGTATTGATCCTACAACTAGTGCTTTTTTACATTGCAGGTGCCTTTTGATTATCATATGCCTTCACTTGATGCAATGGAGTTTAGTTGGAGAATTTTCAAACATCAACTCACTAGATGATTGATAGGTTGATAGTTTAGGTGGTATATGCTACATGTGCATATTTTGGCTTTTATACCTCATAGTGATATTTTGGCATTTGTAAATCATAGTGATATTTAAAATTTATACATCATATTGATATTTTGGTAATTTGTATATGATAGTCATCTTTTTAGAAGTTGTATATGCTATAGTTATAAGCTCAACTTCAAAGAAATGCCAATTGAAAGAAATCATTTTATTCAACAATATGTCTTGATTACAATCATCTTTTCATTACTACAAATTTATACACTAATTACATCAAAGTCCAAGCTTCCTATACAATCACTAGTCTAGACACTTGTTACTACAACTTCAAACACCAATTACATCACTATACAATTCAAATACTAATTACATCACCAGTCCAGACACTAATTACATCATGTATGCAAAATTTCCCATGCACTCTTCAAGTGATAATTTAGCTTGCGATCTTTAAGTGGTTCTTCCAGTGCAACCAACAAGAGTCTATAAGTTGAAATGGGTGTGCAACCAAGTCTACAATAATAGTATGATTAGGTGCTTTGTCTTGTTTCCTATTAGACTATGCCAAAACATGCCAAAAAGGATATGTTATTGATCAATCCAACCATCACAAGTCTACAAGTTGAATGTCAAAAACAATCACTAAAGGTTCTCAGTCGTGTCCTGTAAGCAAGTTGCAAATATAGAAAGGATATGCTCGCAATACACATTTGCCCCAAAACATGCAGAGTCCCATTAGATATTAACATCAAATTAATTTTAATAAAAAAACAATGCAAAATTATTGGATCAAACATCACCAAACATGAAACATATTGGATCAATTGAAGAATCCCCAGTTGAAGAATCAACAAATGCAAAATTATCAAACAATGCAAAATTTGTCATGTGAAGAATCAAACAAAATACAAGCCCTTGGAGAAATTGATGAATATCACCGTCAAATTAAGCATCACGTGGCAAAATGCCCTTGGAGCAACTTAAAGCCTGAAATGCATAGGTGAAGTAAAAAGAAAAAAAAGTAGAGTAATTTTCAAAGGACATTTTGCAAAGAAAAAAAAAGAATGGGTTAAAGTGAAATTTGAGAATGCTAAAAATTCAAAAGAGAAAAAGCTACAGGGTTACCTTCAACATTTGTGTGCTTCACATAGGAGATGAAAATTAAGAATGTTATAGAATAGAGAACCCAGACAATCTTAAAACAAGCTATAGGGTTATGGAACACATTTGAAGATAAACTTGTAATGCATACCTCCACTTCAATTGTGGAAGGAAATTAGCTTTGCCTCTTGCGTGCCCAACAAAGGGACCACCAAACTTTTTCTTTAGACCACCAAACTTATTCTTTGAACCAGCAAGGTCTGACTCATATGCATTATTTCCTTTAACAGTTGAAGCGCAATGGAAATTGCTAATGCTTCGTGAAATGCAGCCCCTTTTCATTTGTTTATGTTCATTTTCAAAGTAGCTACATGTGTGGGGAAGAAATGGGATGCATGGCATCATATCGACTATTAGGAGAGTGGACGGCTCAGATCACACAAGCATTTTTTTTTTAATACTTAAGATTGTTTGTAACATGGCCTCTTCATAGCTATTAGATTTGTCCAAAAGTGAAGATTGCTTCAACTAGATTTCATCATTTCTCTACCAAGACTATAGACAGGTTGAACCCATAAGTGAATGTCCCAAAAAAATTATTAATTTGACCTACTTTTGAAAATTCAACAAGTGCTTATATTGAGTTTGGATTTTTTTTATTTTTTTATTTTTTTATCAATTTAAAAAAATAGACATAAAACATGTAAAGTACATCAATCATGTAAATCTCTTACATCTAAATGAAACTTATTATTTAAATAAGTCTTACATATTTTATACACATTTCCCTCCAAAATTAACAATAAACAAAGAGGATCCAAACTTATATTTATTATTTGTGTTCGAATTCCCTGCATTTGTTAATTAAAAAAGTTGATAAATACACTATATTTTTATAATAAAATAGTTTATTTCTTGCTTAAAATTTTTTATTCAACTTTAATAAAATTATTAATTTTTATAAAAAAATGTTTAGCCCTGAGGGCATAATCCAACCCAACCTTAGTCTTGAAATCAAATAGGACCATGCCAGAAAAACTTTATTCAAAATAAAATATCATTTTATTATTTGAATCTTATCTTTTATTAAAAAAATTAAACAAATTGGCTTAAAAATTTAAGAAAAATTATGTTTAAAGACCAAAAGATGAAAAAAATTATTTTTAAGGACTTTTACCATTAGGTTTAACAATTTGATACTAAACTCAGTGATAATTATCTTAAAATAAATAATAAAAAGTCTTTAAAAATAATTTTTTTTATTATTTTTTGATCCTTTATTATAATCCTCCTAAAAATTTACCGCTAACTGAATTGATGGGCTCTGTACACAAAGCATGAGAAAAACAAAAAAATTGAAAATTATGAAAAAATTACATCATAAACAGCTTTAAAACAATAATTTTATAATAGAAATAAATATTTGTTATCTTTTATATATATATATATATATATCATTTTTTTTGGGGGGACAATTAACTCTAATTTAATTGATCTTATCTCTAGTGGCATGATTTTTTCTAGCACGCCAGAGGCAGAGGCATGACAAAGACAGAGTGCCCACAAGTACACAGCATTAAATTGATCAGTTGACAAAGTATATCTTGTTTTCTCTGTATTCATTCATGAGCAGCAGGTTTAGTTTGTAAAATGTCTTTTCACTTATTTCATCTTCCTTTCTGGCATCTCAATTCTCAGATACGGATAGGTATCATGGATGTTGCGCAATTTTGTGATGACAAAAATTTTAATTATAAAAATAAGATTTTTGTTTACTGTAATTTTAAAATAATTTTTAAATTTAAGAATTGTTATAATAAATTTTTTAAGTTTATATTTTTATGTTCGCAATTAAAAATTTTTATATATAATATTTTTAAAAGTTAATATTTTTATTCTCACAATTAGAAATTTTCTCATCAGCAAAATTGATCTTTGGACAACATTTGAATATGATAAAAAAGAAAAAGGAGGCAAAATGCGCAACAATGTGGCAGTACATGAACAACTGGATTGCTTTAATAGGAAAGATTCTCAGAGAAAAAAAAAAGAGGAGAAAATCTGTTTCGATTTGTACTTGTAAAACAAATATCATGAGATTTTTCTTTCCTTCACTCACCTTAATTAACAATTTTCACTAGATGATAATAATACGATGATTCCTACTAAGAACCTAATTAAACTTATTGGGCTATTTTATTTTATTTTAATTAAATAAAAAAGTACCTAAATAATAGCAACCTTCCTTGTAGTCCCGGGGGGAAAAAAACTCCTTATTGTTAATTATATAGATTATACGTTAAGAATTACTTGCATGTTTTCTATTTTTTTATCCATTTTTTTCTATTTTTTTTTAATTATACTCTTTATATTTACTTATTAAATGCAAAATATTTAAATTTTTACTTTATTTTCTGGGTCTTTTCTCTTTTTTTTTCTTCAAATTGATAGAAAATTAAAAGAGAAGAAATTGAGAGAATTCCTCTTAATTTATTTTTCCTAAATTTTTTGTCAATTTAAAAAAAAATGAGGAGTAATTCATGTTGGTAGGACTGCCTTATAAACGGAGGGGATGCAAAAATTTCTCTTTTATAAGACGAAGCAGGTGATGATTTTCTTTCCCCGATGGGTTGGGTATTTTGAATGCAGAGAGTGACAGTGACAGGCACGGAATGCCCAACCAAACAAGGATAGAAAATGAAAGAGACTTATGAAATTAAAATAAAAAAAATGTTGTTTTATTATAAATAAAAAAGAATTTGTCTTTATTTTAATTTATATAAAATAATAATAAATAATTATTATAAAAATATAATAAATATTGTACCAAATTTTGTAAAGAAAGCAACTCCACGATGCTCTAACAAAGATTAAAGAGCTTTAACGTGTGTTTGGTTTCGCATTGGACATGAAGAAAACCATGTTCAGCAACTGCTTTTATTGCTTCGGATCAAATCACATTTGGAGAAAATAAAAGCTAAACCAAACATGTTTGCCTTTCGCATCCACGCAAGAACACCACAAAACGTGTCAATTGAGTTTGGATTATCATTTTCGTTATCTCTAATTTTTGTTAATTTTAGGTATAAATAGATATATAATATATGAGGTTGATCTTTCACACATTCAAACAAAATTTATCATTTAAATAAATCTTATACATTTGGTGTCTTTCACTTTCGAGAATTAACAAATAAATAAATAAAGAAGATCCATGCTCCGTGTCAATAGCCATGCGGCCATGACGTGAACCGAATCCTCTAGAGTCAACATCGGATCTCATGAGCTGCAAAATCCATTACCTACCAACTCAAGCCTTCATATTGATGCAAACTGAATTCAATTCATCACCACGTCAAATTATGTTTATCTTTTGTTGATAAATAGGTGAAAAAAAAAAGTTGATGAAGATAAATAAAAATTTAATATAATTTAAAATTAATTTATTGATTTAATTTTTTAAAAATGCCCTCTTTTTAATTTAATTCTTTAAAAATAAAATCTATCAATTTAATTGACAAATATTTTGTCCCAATTAAAAGAATAAGGATTCTTTGCAATATTAGCAGTAACATCATGATATTGTTTATGCTTTGTTCTTTGTCTATCAAACTTTCATTTATTATAACTTTTTTCTTTCTTTTTTTTAATTACTTCTATTTATGTCCAAATATCACTGTAGTGTTGCCACCAATGTTACATAAAATCCTTGGTCCAATTAAAATGTCTTTTCATTTTGGCACAGTTATGGTAAGTTAATTAAGAAATTGACATGTAATAAATGGATACTTACCTGGCTGGTAAGTGACGGTTTGAATATGGGCACGTGTCCCAAATACCAAAACTACATAATTTTGCTGCAAGCTCCAAAAGTTCACTGGATCCCGCTTAAACAATGCCAAAATCCCGTTTGATTGTAGCAAATTCATGTCATTTTGGTGTTTGGGTATATTCAAATCATTATTTAATGATTAATTAGTAAGCACTCATTTATATCATGCATGTCAATTTTTCAGTTAACTTTCCTTAACCTAGCCAAATAAAGTGACTTTTTATAGTAACAAAATAATTTAAGAATTAAATTGAGAGACTTTATGTTTATAGGAATATATTAAGAGAAGAATGATATTTAAAAAGTTAAATCAATAAATATTTTCATAAATTAAAACTCAAAGTGTGAATAGTATGCCTTTGTTACAATTAGAAATATGAGAGAAGGCAAGATTAATAGCCTCCGGTTGGTATCTTGACGAAAAAGGGAAAAAAAATAGAAAATATATATATATTGTAAACTTTGTAAAAAGCCATCACTGATCATCAACTTCAGAATAGCAAGGACATATGTGATGGGTTCCATGCATGTTTGCTTTTTTTTTTTTTGAATTTATTTTAAAATTTTTAACTTTTTTGTATTAGGACCGTGCTATTAACACGGCTCCATTTAATTTTGTATAAAATTTATTATAGTTTTATAATTATTATTTAATAATATTTATTTTTTAAAAGTAGAAATATAATAATCATTTTTTATTCAAAGTCATATTTTTAATTTATTTTTAATCTTTTATATAACAAATAATTTTATAGGACAGTTACAAAGTTGTGATTATGGTAATGGTACTAGTGGCAGGGATTGCAACAAAAAATCAATATTTATAGATGACAATGAAAAAAACAAATATTGATGCAAATAATACAAAATTTATTATATTATCATTATGATGGCAACGTGGGCTGAAACTTGCAGATCACCACAGTTTAGAACTAGGCTGCCTGCTTTGGCAGGTTTCACATACACAGTTGTTCGTTAAGCGTTAGCTAGCAATTACTTCCCGATAACTGCACTAATGAACTGGTATATACTCTGTCCACCTCCTTTTGCCATTAATGCCTTCAGACACAAACAGTATGGGACCATAAGTCTCCCCTCGTGCCCTTAATATTGCCAAATATCCCTTTCTCACTTCTCTTCTAAAAGTTGGGATCATCTCTATTTAAGACACCATCCCCTCCACCTTCTATATATCTACAAGTTTGTGTTTGATTAGCATGGAGAGTCATAGCAGGAATGGAATGGAGGGAGTAGTGGAGAGCAAAGGAAGAGAAGTTGGGATGCATGCAAAACCTAGACATGTGATCAGGGTTTGTGATTTGGTTTTGAGGGTTTTGGGGTTTGCATTAACTCTAGGGGCTGCTATCGTTCTCGGTGTGGATAAGCAGACAAAGATTGTTGCTGTCAAGCTTGGGGATACTCTACCACCTTTGAATGTTCCTGTAACTGCTAAGTCCCATTACTTGTCTGCTTTTGTGTAAGTCCTCTTCTTCATATGTAGTTAGTTTTTCTCATGTGTTTTTGATGGATCTTACTGGTGGAATTTTAAATGACGTTGGGTTTGGCAAAATTGTGAAACAAGTATATATAGAGGATCTTTCACGTTGAAGATTCCTAGCTACGTGTTGAAGGCTTGTTACAATCGAACCAGTAACATTATGTAGTGATTTTTCACACTAATTAATGAATGTATCACTAACCTCTTGGTTTGGCTTATTAACTGGGTGTTTGGTTGAATACAAATGAAAGGAATGAAAAGAGACATAATTTAAAAATATATATTTTATTTTATTTTATATGTATATTTAAAAAGAATGAAAGAGACGAATAGAAAGTGGACGTAATTCATTTTTATTCCTTCCTTCTGTCTTAAAATACTAATTTTTGTTTTCTCTGAAATTTGGAGATAATTAAAGAGTAAAAAGAGTAGAACACTAAATTTTATCAAGTGTTTGACATTTTTGCTCTCAAACTTTTGTAATATATTATGCCATTCTTTTTGTTGAATTGATATTTTTGCTTTAAATTTATTGCGTGATTCAAAATGTTCACAGTCCACAGGTAGACTTTCACTCCATCCAATCTTTTAAAATTTGATCGTGAATATGAAAGTATCATCCCTATCTCTAAATTTTCATATGAAATTACTATCATTTCCTTGATTTTGGAACTCTTTGGTTTCTGTTTGATAATGAAACTTCTAATTTATTTGTCAATTGGCTGAGCCTCTATTCGTCTTTTAGTATATTAATTTTGTCCCCATATTTATCCATATGTCAAAGTGCATGTTAGATATAAATGTCACTAGATTAGATGTGGACACAGGGTTAACGAAAGATTTGGAGCATGTCAATGGTGTCCTAATCGATAACGTTGAAGTAACTTATCTACGTTATCATTTTTTGTCAAAATAATCTAGACCAGGCCTTGGTGGGTGAGTCCTAGCTAGCCCGTTTAGATACCAGAGTATATACCTTATACCCAAAATAGTAACAAAAAAAGTGTTGATGAACTAGGTACTTTGTGGTGGCGAATGCAATAGCATGTGGATATGCAGGCATGTCTCTAGTTGTTGGCCTTGCAAACAAAGGTGGAAGCAAAGGGTTGGGAGCAATAATCGCAGTGCTGGATGGAGTAATGGTTGCATTGCTGTTTTCTGGGAATGGAGCAAGCATAGCGGTTGGAGTGATAGGGTTCCAAGGGAATTCACATGTGCAATGGAACAAGGTGTGCAATGTGGTTGCCAGATTCTGTAACCAAGTGGCTGCTGCTTCAGTATTGTCTCTGCTTGGATCAATAACATTCCTCGTCCTACTGCTGCTTCCTATCTTCAGGTTTCACCGCGCGATTTAATTAGGATGATTTCGACTCTTATATGGTAATTTTAGAGAGAGAAAGACATAGCATGTAAAATTCATTACTTTATTGATGGACCTTTTTTTTTTTCAATATATCTCTCTATAAGTTACTGTGTAAATTTCTCTATCTGTTGAATATCTAAACTTGAATAGTTTATAAAGAATGGTAGTTTATAAAGATTGGCCATTAAGCCTTTGGCTGGTTATATCTCTCTCGTACAAGAGATAGAAAGAGATGACAGCATAGTGGCTAGTCCCTGTGGGTGGTAAATTAATCTAATTAATCTCACTTTTACTCTAGAACTATGATAAAAAGTAGAATGGGCTTTACAATCCTTCATAAAATCGTAAATGATTCTTTTAATTTAAAATAAACTATTATTTCTATTTCAATAAATAAAAGGAATTTATACCCTTCAACTCAAAATCCTCAACCCTAAATTCTTATACCAAAACCTTACATCCTATTCCTAACAAAAAAAGCTAAAGGTACATTTTTTTCACATTTTTATTATTCATTTTTTAATAAAAATATGATGAATATATAATTTTTATATACAAGTGTATAGTTTTTACAACTTAACATTATATAATTAGATCTTTTAAAAACAAATATTTATAATTTTTTTACAATAAATAAATAATTAATTAATTATTAATAATAATGATAGCAAATATTTATTGAAATATTTTTTTAAAAAAAAATTATAAATTTAGCCTTTCAAATTTTTATAAAATAAATTCTTATTCTTATTTTCAAAAAACTTGATAAACGTTAGCATTTACATTATGGTTAAAAATAAATAAAAAGACTTAATCTAATAATAATGTATTATATTATTTAAAATAATAGATAAAATTATTAATTCTTTTCTCTGTAATGTATTATATTATTTAGTTGATAAAATAAAAAAGTTATTATTAACATCAGCTGATTTATTATTTTAAATAAGTTAAAATGATATTAACAATTAAATAATATATTATATATTTTTATATATAATAAATATATTATATTATATTTATTTTATATAATATAAAAGCAATATATAATACTTATCATACAAAATATATTATATATAATAAATATAAAATAACTTTCCTCCCATTACCCCTCCTCGACCTCCCTCCCGCCGCCCCGGCCCCATCCCAGCACCCCTTTTTTTTGTTCAATATTTTAAGGGGAGTACAAAGTTTGAGACTCCGCGATTCCTTAAAAAAATTAAAATAAATTAAACATACTAAAAAATAGAAATTATGGTTGAGTATCAAGGTTTTGCGGGGATCTATGAACCCAACGCCCCTTTTTTGCTCAATGTTTTAAGGAGAATGCAAAAGTTTGAGACTTCGCGATTCCTTAGAAATTAAAATAAATAAAACATACTAAAAATTAGAAATTATGGTTGAGTATCAGGATTTTTATTTTTTGACACTGTAATAACATTGTCAAAAAGCCCTAATTCTTGACCCTTGAACATCATGAAGAGTACAATTTTTCTTTTCTTTTCTTTTAAATGCCCATTTGATGAATTAACTGAAGAAGACCCCTGAAGATGGAAGAACATGCGTCGGGCTGAAGGGAAGAACGTGAATAAACCCACTAAATAACCATGGTTCATTGGCATGCTGGTCAAACACTGCCAAAATATGTACAATGAAAACGCAGAGGATGGGTGGAGCTACATTAGAATTCAAAATCCCTTTTATTATTCTCATCTTTTAGTTTCGGCTGCAATAAGAACACCCATAGGCCATATCAACAAAATGAATCAACAAATGTGGCCATCAGGATGCAGATTAATAATACAACAAATTTTGTGCTTCAGAATGCCAGCCCTCCCTGGGCAATTTAGAGGAAAACAATTAGCGTATGGATCCTCTGAAGTTCAGGGGTAACAATAATCATACAGAATTGGAACTTCCTGCTGATAAAAACTAAAGCAAGAACCAAACGTATGGATACCTTTTAGGGTCTGTTTGGTTTGAGGGGTTTGGAGAGGAGGAGAGGGGAGGGTCTTCCCTTGTTTGGTATGAAAAAAATGGGGGGGAAGGGAGACAAAATACCCCTTCCCCTCCAAACCCTTCTCTCCAAAAGTGAGAGTTTTTGGAGAGGAGAAAATTTGTATCTTCATTTAACTAAATTGCCCCTACTTTGCTCTCACTTAAAACATAATATAGATCTTATTTTTTTAATAGGGTTTAAGATAATTTTTTATGAAAATAAAAAATATTTTTAAATAAAAATAAAAAAATTATTTTTTTATAATAAAAAATTAGAAAAAACTTTTTTTATATAAAAATATCTTAAAAACAAAAAAAAATTAATTCTAATATCATAAGGATATAATTGTCTATTAATCCGTCCTCTCCCCTCTCTTCCATTAAAATCCCTCCCCTCCCTTCCATTGAACCAAACACTATGTTAAGCACCGTCTGTCAAGAATGGGCATTGTGTAATAAGAAAGCTACCAAAAAAGTATTTGGAATTCTAATACCAGAACTTCAAGCTTGATATGACCAATCTTTGCCTCACGGATCTAAATTCAAATGCAAAGTAACTAGAAATAGAACATCAAATTTTAGGTTCTATGCCAAGCCCTACTAAAGAAGATTTTGCATGCACCTTAAGAGATACCTGCCAGATTTTTTTTTTTAACATAATATCCTGACAACAATCAAATTTCAGTCGTTAAAGATCTAAATTGCATGAACATGTTCACAAAATTACACATCACTTGAGGAACGTAAAGGAATGGTAGGAACAGACTTGCATAAAATAAATATATTTCAAAATATTAATCAACAAAAAATGCTATGGTCAGTGTCTCACAGTATCTGTCTAACTAGGGCTAGGGAATAATCCTTGTATGGAACTCCTTCTCAGGCAAGGGCGCCATCAAATTCTGAACTCATATTATTGTAAGATACCGTCTTTTCTGTTCAGGTCTTCCAAGTTTATGTTTGCCTCCAGTCCCATGCTTAGTAGATCACTAATCATGGCAGGGATATCAGATTTCAAAGAGGCAGCTAATGCCTAGCAGTACAGCAGGAAAAAAAAAAGCATATGATCATATATTAGTTTCTTTGAAGTGCCAGAACCCAACAAATTCAGCAGTAAAAATTTGGGAGAATTACAATTAATCTGAAAATATTTTCATTAGGAATTCCTAAACAGTAAATCTCCCTTTTCTTCACAACTCAAAAAGTATACCTTTCTGTCCTCTTCTTTTTGGTGCTTTATAACTTCCAAAGGCCATTCAGATACAAGCTTCTGAAGTTCATCCTTGATGCCTGACTTTTTAGCATCAGACAAATTCTAGCAAGCATAAATTCCACTAGTGTCAAAAGATAAAAGAGAGATACATTGGACCATTAAAAGACAAATTTGACCTTGTACCCAGTTCCTTAACAAATAATCTAATCAAATACAACCACCATCTAAGCAAAGCAAGCATAAAGATAACAGATATGAAGGAAGCACATTGACATGCGCAAATCCAGACCTCAGTTATAACACTGAAATGACAGCTCACACCTCACAGGCTCAATTCAGTCATCAGCCAAGAATAATGGTATCATAAAATCCAAATTCCAAAAAATACTTCTCCAAAAATAATTAAACTGGACAGAATTTCTTCTCCCTTCTTGGTAGCAGAATCAGTTTAGTTTTTAATTCCTTTTGAGAATATATTTTCTTGTGTTACAATTGGACAGACATTTGCTCATTTGTTAATGCTATTGCAATTATTTGTTTCACTTTCTTTGGTAAAATAACACATCAAATAAACATAAGAACATGCACAAGACCATACATACCTGATTTAGGGCCTGAATGATGGCTGCTGCATCACTAGGTTTACGTTCCAACAGAAGACCCTGCACAGTCATAAACACAGACTTAGGCTTACTTTTTCTGAGTGCAACATTGTTATGACTTATGACCCAACCTAAGTACTAAACAACTGTTTTAGGGCAACTTATGTGAGGACAAGGTAAAATTTGATAAGACTTGCCATATTGGCCATAATTAAAATAATAATAATAAATTATAAAGATAAATTACACTTCCCTCCTTTGAGATATCTCCAAATTATGTGACCCTTGTGCTACATTGACCTCCTCTATGGTAAAAGATGAGCGATAATTACATCTATTTTAATCAAAATACTCTTATATCTATTATTTATACTACGTAAAAACTATAAAATACATATTAGACCAATATAAAAATGGTCAATTTTTGAATTTAGAATAAATTAAATTTAAGTTTTCAACACAAAATAAATAACATTGAAATGAAAGTTTAAAAAATATTTTATTTTTAATGGTATATTTTTAATAAAAGAAATCAATATTATTCTTGAGGGTATTTTAGTCATATTTTAGCTTCAGGAGGATTTATGCATATTTTTATAATAGAGAGAAGGGCTGTGTAATTTAAAGTATCTTTCAACGGAAGAGAAGGTAATTTACTTTAAATTATAAAAAAAATGTACAAATGGACTCTATTTTGAAGACTGCAGATTATGATATTGACAGAAGTAAAAGTAGTAAAACAAAATTGCCAATTTAACATAACATGAAATGTGTTTTCAGAAGTATATCTACTGATCAAAATTCATTCAGATCTCACATGATAAAATGTATATAAACACAGCATATAAACTCGCTAACCACATTTTAATAAAAAGCAACTATCAATTTAAGGTTTCAGACAATAGTCATTTTAATAAAAAGCAACTATCAATTTAAAGTTTCAGACAATAGTGTAGAAAAATTTCTACCTTGGCACATGACAACCCACTTGCCAGGGTGTGCTGCTTCATTGACTCAGATCTCAGCTTCTCAATTTTCCACAGTGACTCTATGTCTCCTACAAATAAGCATATCAACTGGTTCATAAACAATCAAATTCATCATAGGAAGAAACTGATTCGGCAAGGTCAAACAAACAGAATGGCATAACCTTTAAATCATGCAGTACTGCTATGCATACACTTTCTCATAAAACAAGTATTCTTTGAAATAAAGAAGTAAAGATATTTAAAACTGAAACTTATGATAAATAAATAAAGAGTACAGGAGAGAACAAGCCAGGACATGTTTGACAGCAAGTCACAATTTTCTTGTTCCAGAACCTTGCCTATATAGTTATGATATCTCTTTTGGGGCTTTGCTCATTTTCTTCAAAGCAAGAAAAAATCAACTTTCCTAACATGGGAAAAGATGCAGTTCAGAAAAACGGTGAAGAGACAATACATTCAAGCAAAATAAAAACTTTAAAGTTTAAAAAAGGAATCAACTTCAATAAGATGATATTCAACAGTAATGCGTTCAGACAAACAAGCAAGATATAAAGTCAAAATGTAAAGTGACAATATGTCCACCTCTTTTTGCAGCAAATTCCATCCATGTGTCAAATGAGGTTTGTCGTAGTTTTACACCAGCCTTGACAAACCTCTTGGCATATTTATTAATCAATTCCCAATTACCTGTATTGTAACAAATGCTGCAAATGACCAACCCAGGGGCAGTGTTAGGTGCATCTGCAAAAGTGAATCAAAGAAGCATAACAAGAACTCTTTACTAAAGTGAGTATAATATTATGAGTTGATGTACATATATTTTTTACGCTAATATCAAAGAGCCCCCTATGGTTTGGACCATTACCACTTTACCCCAGTTTGATTTAAAGTGTCTCCACTCTGCCTCCCAATGGTTTGCTTTGCTAGT
Organism: Erythrophleum ivorense; assembly: GCA_026724425.1. Taxonomy (NCBI): domain Eukaryota; kingdom Viridiplantae; phylum Streptophyta; class Magnoliopsida; order Fabales; family Fabaceae; genus Erythrophleum; species Erythrophleum ivorense. The sequence continues at coordinate 46,876,335 of JAIUCV010000005.1, forward strand.
ATAATGCCATGCTGAATTATTTTTCTTCAAATTTTTAACAAATTAAACATGTGGAAGGCACATGGTAGTCAGATATGACCCTGAACAGGCTCGGCTTCATTAGGTTTAGACCAAACTTTTCAATGAAAAAACACATTGTTTGGGACCAGCCCATACTTAATTTTAGAATTCAGGCCTGACCTGTGCATAAGAAAATATACACACACACACACCCCAAGGCCTATCCCAAAAACTTGAATTTAAAAAATTCAACATTAGATGAAATTAAAAAATTCATAAATTATTTTTTAATAAAATAAGAATATTGGACACTAAACATGCTACAATATAAGGGTGATTAATTTTTATGTTAAAAATGTAGAAAGTGGACAGAGAGAAATGTGAATGGGATTCATTAACACACATAGTCAGAATCCTACTACACTGATAAATTAGGTATAACAAATTAGATAAGACACAAGTGTAGTACAGCTAGCATAAGCCTCCACCAACTGTTAACACGTAAATCTTTATCCCAGTAGCCATCACACTATTGTAACACAGCACTGCCCCTCAAGATAGAGCATGGATGTTAATCACTTAATCATGCCCAACTTATTACAAATGTAATTGACCCAATTACTATGTAGACTGGTAATGAAAATATCAGCTAGCTGTTCACCAGTCATCATATCCACAGTAGAAAGAAGCCATTGTTGAATATTTTCACAAACAAAATGACAATGAACCTCAATGTCTTTGGTCCTCTCATCAAAAATAAGATTGGACGCAGCGTGAATAACAGATTAATTGTCACACCAAAATTTCATAGAAACTGTATTCTCTGTAATAAACCTCATCAAGTAAATTTCTCACCCACACCATGTCACAGGAATCTTGGGCCATGGCTGGATACTCTGATTCTGCTCTTTATCTGGATACTACACTCTGCTTCTTACTTGTCCAAGAAATGAGGTTTCCTCCCATAAAGGCACTACAGCCTAATGTTAGTCATCTGTTTATAGGAGAACCTACCCAATCTATGCCAAAAGAACCTTCTAAATCACAATAGCCATGATCTTCACATAACACACCAGATCTAGGAGCTCTCTCAAGATAATTCAATATATGCTTGACTACTTCCAAATGAGTAGTCTTTGGAAAGGACATGAATTTACCAACCATACTAACCAAGAAGGCAATGTCAAGACAGCTAACTATAAAATAGTACTCAAGTTTACCTACCAATCTTCTATAGCATACCTCTCAAGGTCTTAAAGTGCATACTCATCATCTGCTGTAAGTTTCACAGTGGGGATCATCAAACTCTCACAAGGTGTCACTCCTAACAATCCAGTGTTTATACTTAATCTAAGATATACTTCCTTTGCAGGAGAAAGATACCTTTCTTGCTTCAAGCAACTTCAATCTTACGAACACCTGCCTCATCACTAGACGACTATGCCATCCTAGTAGACAGCCAAAAGATTACATCCATTATCTTCATTTTTATTCTTTCCCCAAACTACACCTGTTACATGACTGCTCATGAAAGATCAAATGACCAATGCTTTGAAGGGACTAGAACAAGGATTCTAAGCAAACCGCCACCCCCCCCCCCCCCCAAAAAAGAAAAGGAAAAAAATTCTTCTTTTATTTTTCTTTTTACGTCCTACATACTGGGTATCACTAGTTCAGAACCAAAGTTCTAATGGCACATAGAAAGTGAATAGAGATAAGAGAGAGAAAAGTGTGCATAAGATTCACTGATGCATATAGTCTCGTTCCCTATATGTCTATTACAGGGGTAAATTAGACTAAGTGCAAGATTAACACAAGTATTAAACCAGCATAAGTCCAGCCCACTAATTCTTGACACACAGACATCTTTAACCTAGCAGCCATCACAATAATCTAACTCATAATAAATTCAATTCATATAGATAAGTAAAAATGAAATAATTATTTTATATATTAGATATGAGCCAAGACTGAGGTCCAGCTCAAATTTTTTCACAAAGCTCGAGTTCAGTTAAAGCATGTAAGCCCAATTTTATTTGAGCCTTAAATTATAAGGCCAAATTATGTTTTTTTGAGCTTGCTTATTTGAGTCAAGTGGGTTGTTAGCCCAATGATCATGTCTAATGATAGTCTGTCACTCTATCTAGTATACACTTTATAGTTTGAACCGTTTGAATTTTGCCCCCCTTACAGTTTATTATGTTTTACCCCCTTTATGTTAAGCTTACTTAATGCAGAAAGCTAAAGGTGGCAATCTGCGAATAGGACAAACCACAATGGCAAAGTGGCACCCTTTAAACCACGGGGCAAATCACAAATGAACCAAATGACAAGTAGACCTGATCATGGGCCAAAAAGCTCGACTAACCTGATAGGCCTGGCCTAGAAAAAATGAATGAGCCCCCCAAAAAAAGGCTTGATAACAAACGAGCCCATTTTAAAAAAAGTAGAAATATAAAATGGGTTAGGCTTGAGTTTTTTTTAACTCCAATTCGAGCCCGAGCCTGGCTTATATTATAATTATTTTTATATATTATTAATAAATAATATTATTAAAAAAACTATTTATAATTATAGATATAAGTAAAAAAAGATTATATAACATATATGATTATTATGTTTTTTTTACTCTTACTTGTTGCATAATATATTATTAGGAATAAATTATAATTCAAACAAAATAATTTATTTTGGGCTGTTTGGTATTTAACAACAACAACAACAACAACAAAGCCTTTTCCCACTAAGTGGGGTCGGCTACATGGATCAATCAACGCCACAAATACCTATCATAAATCATATTTTTAGACAAACCATTTAAATCTAAATCTCTCTTAATAATTTCTCCTATAATTTTTCTTGGTCTTCCTCTACCTCTAATTATTAGACTATTCTCCATCTCATCTACTCTCCTAACTAAAACTTCTATAGGCTTCCTCCCCACATGACCAAACCATCTAAGTCTCGATTCTACAATCTTTTCCACAATAGGTGCGACTTCCATCTTCTCTCTAATGCATTCATTTCTAATCCTATCTCGTCTAGTGTGTCTACTCATCCAACGCAATATTCTCATCTCTGCAACATTGAACTTATTTTCTTGTTAACTTTTTATGCCCAACACTCAGTTCCATACAACATTGCAGGTCTTATAACTGTGCGGTAGAATTTATCCTTAAATTTGAGTGGTACTCTTCTATCACAAATAACACTCAAAGCACTCTTTCGTTTCATCCACCCCGCTTGAATCCTATGTTTTACATCTTCTTCTATTTCCCCGTTATGTTGTATGATGGATCCAAGATACTTAAATCGTGTGACTTGTGATAGGATATGTTCTCCAATTTTTACTTCTGTGCTAGAAGTGGTGTGTCTCTTACTAAACTTACACTCCATATACTCCGTTTTACTTCTACTTAAACGAAATCCATGAGCTTCCAAAGCTAGTTTCCACCTCTCCAACTTCTCATTCATTTTCTCTCTCGATTCTCCAACTAGGACAATATCATCTGCAAAAAGCATGCACTGTGACATCGGCTCTTGGATATGTTCAGTAAGTACATCCAAGACTAAAATAAAAAGATAAGGGCTCAAAGTTGACCCTTGATATAGACCAATAGTTAAAATCTTCCATAAGTCCACCTTTTGTTACTACACTAGTTGTAATCTTATCATACATATCTTGGATTGTTCGAATATAAGCTATACGACTTTCTTTTTTCTCCAAAACCTTCCATAGAACCTCTCTTGGCACTCTATCATATGCTTTTTCCAAATCAATAAACACCATATGTAAATATCTTTGATTCTCTCGATATCTCTCTATTAATTTTCGCAACAAGTATATTGCTTCTATAATTGACCTTTCTAGCATAAAATCAAATTGATTTTCCGTAACTTGAGTCTCTTTCCTTAACCTTTACTCAATTACTCTTTTCCATAATTTCATAGTGTGGTTCATGAGTTTAATCCCCCTATAATTTGCACAATTTTGAATGTCCCCCTTACTCTTATAAATAGGGATTAAAGTATTGTTTGGTATTTAAAACAAAAAAAAAAGGTGAGCCTAGCAAGCAATAAAATAACTATATCTAGTATTTAAAATAATAAAAAAAGATAAAATATTTTCAAAAAAAATTTTTAAAATGGGCCGGGCCTGCCTGGCAGATCTGTTCACAACAGATCCAAAAAATTTTGCAAATTTTTTATGAGTTCAGCCTGTTTTTAAACAAGTCCAACCCGTGATCAAGTCTAATGATAAGGGGGGTATTAAATTTTTTATCTTATTCTTTACTATTAGACATACTGAACATCAGCCCTTTTTTCCCTTTTTTTTTGGGTTTAAAATTGTTTTGATTATTGATATTTTATATTAAAATATATTGACAGATATAGAAATGCAAAATAAGAGAAGGTCAGATTTTTCATTTACTGTCCTAATTTGGTTTCACTTTGAATTTTATTCAAACGAGTGTTATACTGTCAGCTCTAAAGAATATAAAGGTTTTGACTTTTAAAGACATGGTATGATGCAGCTTGCCTTTGCAAGCTTAAATAATAATGCAAACCAACTCTATTACAGGCTTATACACCGATCGACATTATGTTTTCTTCATGCAAACAATATTTAGTTCACTAAGACTAGCAACCTGCCAGGATTTAAATTAAGTTCATGCTACCCAGCAACTAATAATTATATAGATTGAATCTCCAGTTACTCATTTCAGAGGTAAAACTGAGTTTAAATTTTACAGACTATTCTTTAAAATAGAAACTTTTACACTGCTAGATAAAAGCATGAAACTGTCAGAACCTCAATATACCTGAAAACTATATCTGCTGTGCCCGGTTGCAACGGTAAGTCATTTGTCTTTAGAAGTCTCATTACTTCCACCAACAGTTTAGTATCATTGTGATTCTTAGCATATGACTGCAGTCAACTGCCAGTAATTTACTAATTGCAAATCTGAGACAGAATGAAAGCATTTAGAATTTTAGTATCTCAACAATACCAGCAAATGGTGTGCAGATGCAACAGTTGGGGTCAATCCATATACGTTATGCTTCCACAAGGTCTTCTTTCCTGCATTAACATTCAAGAAAATTGTTCTAAAATTTCATAGCAGAATTCTGTGACATACAAATAATGGTTCATATCCATAACAAAGCAGCATGCATTCATTTGTAAGAGAAAATTTATCCAACAGATAGCCAATTAAGCAGTGTGGATGAGAAAGCACGATCAGCAGAACAAATGACTCAGCTGAACAATAAAAACAGATTCAGTATGCCCACCAAAGTCAAGGGCTCCTACTCGAGCACATGCTTTAGAAACTTCTCGACAAAGGTTGTCATTAAAATTTGCATGAATGCGAAGATTTGACAGCCTCTGCTTCCAAAATAAATTAAAAATTATCACTATAACAAAGAGAAGAAGCAATTAATTCAATTCAAAACAGAAAGCTGATGAAAAAAATATATATATAGAAACTTACAAATCTGCGGAGGTTCTGCAAAATGTCAAACAGAAGTCTAATATCGTCATGGTTTCCACACTTCTCAATCATTGACCACAACCAAGCATTTGGAGGCATAGATCGTTTAACATTTACAGATTCGAGCATTTTATCATACAGTTCCTTCACGGCCTCTGCATTCAACACTACAAATCAGACATCTCAAAAAGAAACTTCAAGTAAAATCTTAAAAGGAATGATGTAAAGTAAATCAAGAACCTGTCGAACCCCCTTCATCAGTTCTCGCTCTTGATGTTAAAAATGCCTTTGACATCATGAAATGCAAAGGCGCTGATTCTGTTGTCACTGATTGAGTCATCCCTGTCTAATTCAATAGCTTCGTATCAATAAATCATTCAATTAACAACAAATACTTAAATCAATGAAAACTGAAGAGTCAAACATCAAAACGTGATACGAAAAAACTCAAATTTTACAAGTCATGACACGCTGAAGCAAACAAATGGTTCCCAGTTAAACGGGGGAGTAAAGATTCCAACTTAGCCTTTCCTCATTTTCAAAACACATTAGCAAACGATGGTACATGGCGCCTATGATAAAACCGAATGAACTGAGAAAATTGAAAAAAAAAAAACGAACAAAAACCGAAGAAATTATAAGACATGAACATCACCTGAGAACAAAGAGGCCTGTGAAGAGAAGCTGCTTCCGTTCCGCCGTGCAATAACAAAGTGAGGACCTTCGGTGCTCCGAAGGTCAGAAGAAAGAAAATGGTAGGAATTGAGAAAAATCGGGGAATGCAATACCCTCCTGGAGAGTCGTCGAGCATTGCAGAGGACTTGCATGGCTTAAGGAACGGAGTTATCACTGAGTCAAGTTGGTGTCCGTTCTGAGCCAACTCGGTGGGTTTAGGGAGAAGGCTACGAGATCAGGGTTTACGGGCGAGAAGAAGGAAGAGGAAGGGGTCGTGTGGAACTATGGCCCAGGACTCATATGTGGACTTGCGTTTGTGATGAAAAGCCCTTTTTTTCAAATTTTGTTTTTGCCAATTATATTTTTCTTCGTTATCTTTCAATTTAAGGAAAAAAAAGCGTCCAATGATAAAAACATAAAGTAGATAAGCTAAGACTCAAATTATTTAAAAGTTAATGGAAAGTCAATTGAACCACATTCTCAAATTTTAATGACAAGGAATGATTTGGGGTGACAGGTGAATATATATAATGAATGATTAAAAATATTGTCACAACACAAGTTTGATTCTTATTTTTATTAATGGGTTAGGATCAATTTTTATTAATGTGAAAATATTATATGACTATGTCATTATAACTGTATTCATTATTTATTTTTAATTAAATTATATCGACTATTAAAAAACTGTCATATCATATGACATTTAAAATTGTTGGTTTATTGATTTCTATTGTTTCCAAAATCATATTTAGTTTTTTAATTTATTTTTTATTGATAAAGTTAACTTTTTTATAACATGTATTTTTTAAAAAATAAATTTTTTTTAATTTTTTACTATCATATTAAAATAAAATCATAATTTTATATTGCATAAAAATTTAATAAAAATAGATTGAAATTGAGATTTTTACATTTTACAATATACATAAAAATGTAAGAAAGTTGAGTGAATTTTAGAAACAAAATGAGTATCAGATGTAATTTAATTAAATTTCAAAAAAATAATATAATTTACTATAAATTTTAATTGTTTAGAGATTTTATTTATCCTTTGATGTGGCATGTTTGACAAACATAATAATTTGAAATCCCTTTTCTGTTAGCATGGTTAATTGTGGTTCGAAATTTTAAAAACTAACATTTTAACTTTATTATTATTATTATTATTATTATTATTATTCAGCTCTATTATATTTTTTTTTTTTCAAATGAATTAAGGCCATGTTTGGTTTGACATAAAGAAATAAAAAATAAAACAAATTCCATCATCGAACACATTTAGTTACAAAAATTGAGGATGAGAACAAAAAGTTTTAGTATTATGCACTTTCTTTTGCTTTTACACCATATTTACATGGCATTTTTAAAATAAATTTATAATAACATTTTTATCTTTTCTAATTATGTGATATATTATATTTTTATTTTTTAAATTGTTAGTTCATATTTTTTTAAATCAAAAAATTTTTAGATATTACCTTTAATTGTTATATAATATTTTATTAACAAAGAAGATGTTATGATTAAGAAAAAAATTATGATTTTATCATTTTTTTTAATTAAAATATTATTATGTTATTAATTTTTAACTAATTATAAAGTTAAAAAATTATTTGAATAATTTTTTAATTAATTACAAAAATAAAAAAATAAAAAATATTTAATATTAAAAATAACAATTTATATAAATAAAAAATATTACATTTAAAATTATCTAATCAATAACTATTAATGTTTTATCAATAACTATAAATTCTTCGTGGATATCAAACACCTCCATCAAGTCCAAGTACTTCAACCTATATTCTATCAACCCCCTCTTTTGCAGCCATCCTCGAACAGGAAGTAAGACTAGCCCAAGAACAGGCCCAGAACCAAAATAGTCATCAAATAGCCTCGTCATCAACACCTCCAAGCCCATTAACTCAGGCCCAACAAAACCAAAAACAATATGAATATTTCCAGGCCATTATCCGAAAACTTAACCAATGTAGTATATCAGCCCCAACTGTCAAATATATTTTCCATTATTCGATTAATAAAGCTGTCATCAAACCAGGAACCAATCCACAATTAGTATTCACATTATTTTGCTACGGATCAATTCATTGTATTTATCCCTCCAAAAAACTTGATGAATTATCCTTATTACCTCAAGCCATCCAAGAAGCCGCCAAACACTATTCAAATATTATTACCCAATATGAAATGTATGTAAGATGTTACTCGACTGTTGCCGAGATAACACTAGAAAAATTTTATCCTCCAATCAATTTAATTAAATTTGGAACAACAAAAAAACCCTTCAAATTTGAAGAGTCTAAGAAATCCTCAATTGGACAAGAAGAATTTTCAACATTTATTTCCAGAATAAGAGCTCAAAAAATTGACACTATATTCTCCGAGATGAACAGAACTCTATCCTCCGACGAACTCCAATGGATTTATTTTAAAGGACAGTATTCATGCATCTATTCAATCGAAAGAATCCGAACAAAGCCTCATCTATTTTCAGAATTTTATGAAGACATCAAAGCAAACCGAATGGATAATTCTGAAGAAACAAAGAAAAGAATATGCTAACACTTATCTGAATATCCAACGCATAAATGTCTATTCTGCAAAAATAAAGAAAAAGTCGAAGAAGCACCAGCTGCTCCACCAACCAACATCAACATCCTCGAATTCTGAAGAAGTGCTAAAGAAATTTGGCGCACCAAAAAGAAGAAGCCAAGAAAAGAACATCAAAAAGAAAGGAATCTCAAAGAAAGTCAAAAAGACAAAGACACCAAATGACAAAAAGAAGAAAAAGACAAAAGAAGAAGTGACAAAAGGAAATGGCATCTATCCGCAGAGAATCTCTTTTAGAACTTTTCCTTTATTAAAGCCTCTTTATTAAAGTTAATCATTGTAACGCAGCAGAGGAATGCCTCTCGCCTGCTCCCTCTCCTATATAAAAGCACTTGTAAGTCTCACCTGGAACACACGAAGCTCAAAGAGCACCTCTCTCTAAAATCTCTCTAACTCTGAATTCTCTCTGAATTCCGAGCACCTCCCTTTGTATTTAAATTCTTTCATCAATAAAGAAGAGTATTTTGCAGATTAAGGTATGATTGGCTAAACTCCTTAGCAGAGATTAAGTGTAGTATTTCATCTTATCAGCCATAATATGTAGAGTTGATCCTATTTCCACTGTGTTAATACTGAAATGAGAATTAGATATCCACTGAATAGTAAATTAGAACTGGGAATAATTACGCCTCCGGTAGGAAACGATGGAAGGCTGTGCTGAACTAAGCTGAAGGAGGAAGGTACCAATGCTACCCTGGGAGTCTTGTGTACCCCTTGATGGCCCTGTGTGTCATGTAGCGCCGCTCTGTATGAAAGAGGACAGAGTGTACTTTCCATGACCCGGTTTAGTTTTGGTCGAACCCTATTCCGAATTCTAAGTTACCCATTGAATGGATGACTGATTCCGCTCATTTCAGGCTGTCCCCAGATATGGTATCAGAGCAAAGCTTAATAGCAATTCCTGTATCCTTTACCACGAGACTGGCCTAACCAGCAGCGAATCGTGGGTTTCCAATCAGGAGCGTACGCCCATACGTGCGTGCTCTGGTAGGTTGTGTTCAGTTGCTGCGGTAGTAGTACCCGGCCCGTGCTAACGATGGTACCTGAAATATGGTCATTAAACCCATCGGACCCCGGACTAACCGGTGGAGCTCTGGAAAGGACTGACGCAATCAAATTATTTGTACCTTTGATGTATTCAATAGAATAATCATAATAAGATAGATCAGCTTGCCACTTATATAACATTTTGTTTAATAATTTTTTGGTTCTTAGTCCTTTAGTTAACCACATCTTTACTTGGGTGTTATCGGTTCGAATAATGAAATTACTATTGACAATAAGTAATTCGAATTTGGTTACAGCTTTTACTATTGCTAAAAATTCTTTCCATGTCGAATGATATTTGGTTTGGCTTTCATTAAATTTTTCACTAGCATATTTAGTGATAATTTCTTGTTCTTCTGGGCTATTTTTGTGATAAATGGCAGCGCTCCAATAATTTTCTGATGCATCAATATAAATGATCCATTGAATGTTTTCTTGGATTGGAATTATTAATTTTGGTAAATTATTACATAAGCTTTTTATTTTTTGAATTAATTGCTCCGTTTCTTCATTCCATTTCTAAGGAGATTTTTCTCCTGCTAATCTGGATAGTTGAGCAGTATATTTTGATAAATGAGGAATAAAGTTTCTGGCTTGGTTTACTAATCCTAAAAATGATTGTAGATCTTTTTTATTTGTAATTTTTCTGAAGTTTTTTGCTTTAATACTTATATGATCTTGTAATTCGATTCCATTAGAGCTAATATAATGTCCTAAAAATGTTATTCTTTCTTTTATTAATTCTACTTTTGTAGGGGAGATGTTAATTCCTTTTTCTTCTATTATTTCCATAAATTCTTCTAGATGTTTTTCATGCTGTTCTTTATTTTCTGAAAAGATTAAAATATCATCGATGTATACTATGACAAAATCTTTGATGGGTGTTAAAAGTTTTTGTATGTATTCTTGAAATATACTTGGACTATTGTGATATCCCATTGGTAATACATTCCATTCATAGAGTCCTTCGGAGGTTAGAAAGGCAGCATATTTTTTACTAAGTTCTTCTAATCTTATTTGAAAAAATCCTGATTTACAGTCAAATTTACTGAAGATTTGTTTTCCTTTTATTAGGTTGAATAATAATTCAATCTTTGGGATAGGATATCGATTTCTAATGGCTAATTTATTTAATTTTTTATAATTGATTACCATTCGAGATTTATTTCTTTTTATTTCTGCATCGCTCATAACAATCATTGCTGGCGAGCAGTAATTGGATCTACTTTTTCTTATTAGTTCATATTTTTTCATTTCTTCGATATGCACAATGAATTCTTGTTTATCTTTAGGTGTCCATGGATAGGGTTTACTACAAATTTCTTGGCTATAATCTAGTAATTTGATTTTGGCATATGGTTTTGATTTGTTCCAGTGGATTAAAGGGTTTTCATTATAATTTTTAAGTATTCTTTCTTCAATGGTTTTTTGTTTTTCAATATTACTTAATGCTTTTTTGGTTTCAAGAGTGTTAATAGGTTTCATATTAGGGACAAATTGAATTTCATCTTCTGTTTGTTTTTGTTTAAAGTTTGTATCAGTTCTGTTATATGGGTTTTGTATTCTTATTGCCCAAACTTGGTGTTTACAGGGTGTTGTTAATATTAAGACTTTTTCGGTAAAATGTAGAGGCATATATTGTTCTAAGAAATTCATTCCTAAAATGATGTCAGGAGTGGTTTCATTATACTGGTGTAAGATTGGGATTTTTAATTCGTAATTTCCTATTTGTATTGGGATTTCTTTGGCAAATAGTTCTATTACATGTATTTCTTTTCCAGCACTACTCATTCTTATTGGTTTATCTTTTTTCCATAATTCGGGTGGTAATATATTGTATTTTGCTGTTTTAATATTTGCTCCTATATCAATCATAGCATGGTATTTGAGTGATTGATATCTTTGGTAGTTAAATTTTACTAAGATGTAATAAAATTTCATTAAATCAATTTTATTTTTTCTAAGATTACTACTTGTCGTTCGATATTTATTAAAATTCTATCTTTCTCTATTCTATATGGTTTTACATGTTCTAGGAAGTCTTTTCCTAAAATAATCTTATGATTTTGGTTTCTTATTTCTGATTCAACATATAATTTTACTTTTATAATATCTCTTTTATTAAATCTTAACATAGTTTGTGCAATAGTTTATTCTTCTTATATTTCTATATTGTTGTCTGTGTAATTTATATGTATTGAACTCTTTGTTATTTCTGAGTCTATTAGGGCTATTATTTCTATCCAATTTTTTTCTTGTATTACTTCTACGAGTATTAAATTTTCTAAGTCTTTGGTCAAATCTATTTCTGGAATATTTGGTTGGATTTATAATAATTCTGATCTTATTGGTATTTCTGCTAGATAATTTGGTTCATAATAACTATGGCTTCTAGATCTGATTAAAGTTCTTTCTAGTGGTCTAGATTCTTGGATACTCCTTCGTGGATTTATAGTTATAACTTCTTGAGGTGTATTGATCCTAATACTTCGACTTCCTGGTCTATTATTAAATGAAATTCTAGAAGAACTTTCTTCTCCTAGTTCTTTTGTGTTATTGAGTTCGAGTTGTAATTGTCGTGGTATAGTAATTCTTCGTCTATCTAGGGGTAATTCTTCTAATATAGGCATAAAGTGTTTGTCTATAGTTCTATTTCCAATATTTCTTTTATAAATTTTATGTTCGTTGAAAAATACAAGTCTTACCATTCCAGTTATACTTATAATTCTACTTCCTGGTGGCATTCTTATTCCTTGTAATTTGTGGTATACTACTAGAGTTCTATTCATATTTGTTTCGGCTCTAGAGATAGCAAAGTTTGTGTTAACTGTTAATTTTAATTTTTGATATATTAAATTTCTATTTAAAGCTCCTAATATACTGTTTGGGACATCGTCTATGATTCGGTTATCGGTGATTAATAGTTCTATAAGTATTTCTGATATTTCATCTTTGATATCTAATTTTTGAATTTCCTATTCTATTAATGTTTTATCAATAATTGGGATTCTTAAAATTCCTTCTGTAAGTGTTGATTCTATGGGGAATTTCTTTTCTATTACTACACAAGCATATTTTTCTTTTCTTTTTGATTTTACAAGTTTTTCTAATTGTTTGATTATACTGCTTTTTGTGAGATATTGAGGTCGTAAATCTAATTCTTTGTCGCGTATTTTATTATATTATTTTTGATTAAATAACATTCTTTTTTCTACTATTCCTTCATTTGGGTTTCTAATTTCTTGGAATTCTTGAAAGTCTGTTTGGTTACTACTATTTCCTTCTTCTTGCATCATATTAATTTCATTTTCTTCAATTATTAGGTGATTAGTTTCTTCTGGTTTTAATTTCTATATCTAATTCTTCTGATTTAATATCGTTTTCTAGGTCTTTATTTAGATTAGGTTCTTCCTTAGGTTCTGGAATATCTACTACAGGTGTTTCTTTATGAGATTCTATCAAAGGTTCTATAGGGGGAATATAACTATAAATCCAAGTACTTAGAACCTCTGTATTTCTATATTGTTGAAGAATTTAAAAAATTATGGGAAGAATTAGAAATAGAAAAAGTAGAAATCACAGAACAAGAATTTCCAAAAATCCCCAAAAAGAAAAGAAGTTAAATAATCTCAGTAGTACGGTCAATTATCTCACTCAAGCCGTGTGTAACTACAGTTCCCATGTTGGTGAGTTGGAAAGACGAATAATTATTCTCGAAAAAGAAAAACAAGTAATGAGTCATTCACCCAGTCCAACTCAAACACCTCCATCAAGTCCAAGTACATCAACCCATATTAATTGCATCCTTATTTTTTATTGCATAAACTAAAAAATAAATAATATTACTTTTACAAATAATAAAAATAGTAAATAAAATATTTAAATCTTTATTATAAAATTAACTGATAACAAATATATTTTATGAAATAATAACATATTTCTTAATATTAAAATTAATAAATTCAGCCAATAATTATTCAATCAATTGACAATCGATATATTATTTATATACTAAAATATATATAGTATTGTAATATATAATATATTATATAACATATATATAATTAAAAAATATTTATTATATTTATATATTATATTTAAATCTATTAATATATATTAAGATAAATTTTTTAAAATGTTTTTTAAATGAAATTTAATTAATGTAAAAAATATATTTTTAAAAATTTTTTAAAAAAATAAATTTTCATTGATATATAAATTGAATTAAAATTATTTTATTATAAAAACATAGTTATATATAAAAATATTTTGTTTAATAATTTTATTAAAAGACTTATTACAAACAATATATACATATACTTAGCACCATAAAGGTGAGATGAAGGGAAATTATTTTGATATGATATGTTGGTCTTTTTACTTTATTATTTTTCATTCTATTTATATTTCATCCAACCAAACACTTAAATACAAATACAATCTCTTTCCTTTTCCACCCATATGAAACACAAATTTTTCTGTTACATTTCATTCATCTTTCATTTTTCTTTTCTATTACTAAATTTTTTATATATCAAATAAAGCACCAACAAATACTAAAGTTTGTTTTTTCTTGCTATTTTGAGCCACTCTATATCATGTGGCCAATTTTCATTCCTTTTATCTTAATATACTTCATATTTGTGATTGCAACATTGTATATTCTCTAAAATTTCACCAAAAGAACCAATTATGCATGGAAGTAAAAGGATGGATTTTAAATTATTGTGTTTGTCAAAAATTATTTGAACTCAAAATATTAAATTATTAAGTAAAAGTTTAGAAATATTTTATCATAATACTTAATATACCCATCACAAAAAAATCATTGGGCTCAAAGCTTGTACACACTATACTTTTTGTGCTAGAATTAAATTCTAATCAAAGGAGCGAGAAATAATATCAAACTTCTAACCACTTACTTGATGATTATGGCTACACAAACTCTAAGTCAGCCTAAATAATGGTTTAACTTGGTATATGGTCCAGTTTTGTATTAGATTTCAAATCTTAAGCCCAACGCCTAAACGGCCTGATTTCAAAATAATAATAATAATAATAATAGTAAGATAACTTTTTTAAAAAAAAATTTTATATAAATCCTTTGCTCTTAAAAGAAATAACTTTTTTATATAAATTCTTATTAAATAATTTTTTTAAAAAAAGTAAGAATATCCAATTGACCTAAGTCAAGCTAGTAAATCTAGCCAACCCAACTCTAATTTTTTTTTTGTTTGATTCAACTCAACTTAATATAGGTGGGTCAAACTAGACTTTAAACACTTCTAATAATATATCACTTTAAAAGTTATTTCAACTCAAAAATTTAAATTATTAACAAAGTTATAGACAAATTTATTATAATCTCTGTGATTACACGCTAATTGAATTTAGTGAGAATCACGGGTGAACTCATCATCTCATATCAATTCAATACATCATTGGGAGACACAAAGTTTTCTCTGTATTACATTATGTAGATTTTTATATCAACCTAATGACTCTCAGTTACTCCGTACAATGGAAGAAGAATAACCAAGGAGAAGTTTCTGGAGTGCAATACACTACGAATCTTGATGAATTAGTTCAATAAGAAAAATGTACAATATATCTGGTGCTAACTTTAATTTTCTGCCTGCCAATATATGCTTCTGGAAGCATAACAATCTGGTCATTGAGGAAGAACTGGAGGAGCAATTTCACGAGTATTATATGATCTGCAGTGGCCACATTTTTGCCCAATTATGTGGAAGTAAACTTCAGTTGTGTCATTGCAGTCATTACATAGTATCCAAACCTGCAATGGAGGCTGCTTAGTGTACAAATACCAACAAAATCTTTGAAATTTTCTTAGAGAGTGATGATAGATACATGTGTAATATATGCAACAGAATTCTCTGTGACTTTAAATAATCTTAATATGGCATATCCAACAATCAGATATTAGGATTGCTCTTTATTCATATCTTCTCTTCCATATTGACTTTACAGCATGGTGTTCTTTGCCTGTCAATGCCAGAGAGATTTAAAAAAAAAAAAAGCTTCATTCTTATTCAAAAGCAAGCACCTTTCATGGCTAATCTTTTGGAGAGCAGATTTTCAACTTAAACAAAACTTAAGTACAATTTTTAAGTATTTGTTATTAGATTCTCTAGTAAAAACAAAATAAATGGATATTTTTGTTTCCTTACAATTTAGCACCACATAATGGGATCTTCCAAAAAAATTTCTCTACAGTTGACATGTCATGTTTTTATGAAAAAATTGATAACAAACATATAAAAAACTTCAATTAAGTGTCATCTTCTTAACCCATTGCTGGACAAACCTCAAATAAATGAAAAAAAATGTTGTGCAATGGAGAAAAATGGAGGTAGGTGTTTGACAAGTATTTAAATGAATTGATTCTACCTTCCTGTGCCGATAATCTTCAGGCATTAGAGTTGCTTCAATCTAAGATAACATGAAAATAAACAAGGAGAGATCATAATTATTGTGCCAGTACTATACTTGATTCTTGACCAAATTATTGTGTGCTATAAAAGCCTACAAATCAAGTGAAAGCATCTATGTGCTTTAATCTAACGGGTTACCTGTTCATCAATCATCTTCCAGATCCTAGACATATCAATCACTGACTTGGAGCATATGGGGCAACAATACCTGGGTCATGACATCAAAAGAAGTTCTCTCTTAAGCAGAGTTTTAGTTGACCCGATAAGTTAAAAATAACCAATAAGCTTTCGACTTAGTGGTATTAGAGTCGTATATGAGATTAAAGAATTCGAGTTTGAATCCTAATAGGAGCCAAAATAAACCAGAAAAATGAAAATAAATTTCAAATAACGTACTCACTTGTCACGCTTTATCATCTCTTGGAAACATTCACAATGCATTGTGTGACCACATTTCATAACGGTAGTGTCTTTCACTGAATCGAAAAGGTACTATACAAAGAAATCCAATCAGTATATCAAAAACGTACCATACAAGGAAGGGGGAATAAAGCACAAACCTCATAACATATAGGACAGTGATGCCTCATGGAGTCCTCCACACATATATGATTATCAAGTAGACCAAGAGAATAGCAAGACCCTGCAGCTTAAAAGACATTTTTCACTACAGATATCCTTGCAAGAGAAATAATCATTTTTATCAGAGGGTATTTTATATGTACACTGCCTTTTATATCAAAGAACCAGGGGGAAAAATAAGTGATTTATTAAAAGAAAAGGAAATTTAAGTTACAAACAAAGCAAACTTTATCACAAATTATAAAATGCCACGGATTAAATTTGTATTTAGATTTGGAATACATTATTTGATGTTGCGTATCGAAGTGAGGGGTCCAAACTCACTTTTGGATTTGGCCCCACAATGAATTCATAAAAATTTTAATAAGAGAAAGGGGGCGGAGGGAATGGACAGCAAAATGCTAAAATAGCAAGTTGGTAATACAAATCAATCTACAAGCTATGAGTATCATCGCATCAGCAGGAACATAGAAAAAAACAACAACAACAACTTCAGCACAAAGAGATATGAATCTGGAACTATATTTAGCACTAATAATAAACTAGCCCACAATAGCCCGCATAAAATCACAAAGATTCAGAATATAAAAAGTGATCTTAGATGAGGCAGAGTAATACCTGAAAAAGATAAAAAATGATAACACAAGGTTTATACACGGTTCAAATACCATTGATCTTGTAATTTCATTAGAGGCTGACAACTTGTATAATTATTATTTGAGATCACCAAATGCACACTCATCATGTAAGTTCTACGATGGTTTTCAATTAATTCTATTAAATATTATAACCTAAGTACTTTTCAGAAATAATTACAGAAGTGACAAACTCAGGAAAAGCAAGTTATACAGCATTGAGTCTGCAGTTCATATGTAATTAAAAAAGTGCACCATTAGCTTAATAATATTTATGCCAAAGAAACAATAAGCCATAAATGGCAGTTTGGTGATGGATGCATATCGCACTTCTTGCAGTGGAAAAAGTTCTCACGACCACCAATTCTGTTTCCAATGTCATAAATTACATCACCAAAATTAGTTGCAGAGCAAGTCATAAATTCATGTGACTGAAGTGAGAACATAATCGAAGAGATCTCAAACACAGCCAAGTACGCACCTGCAGATCCCACAATCATCACAATGAAACTGCTGTCTTTCCGTCTGCATAGAGTGTAGACAACAATCAGCATCATTGAGAAAAAATTAACAATCACAAGCCTGGATTTTATACCACTGTCAATTCTCAGCCAAGTTCATCTCTAAGAACTGAGAACATAACCAAACAAAAATATATCTATCGTATTGAAGAATCAAAGTTTAATGACTGATTACATCATCATCGAAGAATCTGCATATGTTGCAGAAATATTCTCCCATTTTGATGCCACAGTTTGTGCAAACTTGAGCAACCTTGAAAGAAGCAAAGAAAGAAAGAATAAGCGAAAAGTAGAGCTAAAACCGGAACGTTACAAACAAGTTAATAATATCACAAACAAAAAAAGAAGCATCAAAGATTTAAGGAATTAAAAGAAAATACGTACTGGCTGCTCTGTATCACAAACTGAACAAACAACCTGAAATGGCCAGGAAAGGTAAAAACAGCATAAGTCTTCTTATCATCTCGGCATCTGCTGTTGATGACTTTGCATATCTATATTAATCAGAAAACTAGACAACGTTGGAAAATAAAATCAGCGGTTATCCTACTTGTTTCACATCTTGGCGAACCAGTTCGTGTCGATCAAAGGGATTCCTCAACATGCTCTAATAAAACATATATGGGAAGTAACACAAACCACGTCAATTAAAGGCACAAACGCATATATTTTGAGCTGCAAATAAGAGATAATGAAGGAAATGACGGAGGAATACCGTTGCCTCGTTATGACAATGACGGCAGGAGTACATTTCGTTACAGCAAGGAGCCCGAATCTTGCATCTTCTCCTGTAATGCTTGCACCTACCGGATACCAACCAAAGAAAAAAAATCAAGTAATGTTCAACAATAATAAGGCAATCCATTCACAGAAAGTAGAAGCCAAAGCAGAGAAGAAAAAGAAGAAGAAGAAGAACTACCCGTATCCCATCTTCCCAAAACCAAGACGTTCATTGTTATAGCCTTCCATGAATTTTGAAAGAGAAGAAGAGGCAGAAAGCTCTCTTTCTTCTCTCTCAGAAGAGAAGGGATGGCAATGAATGGAATTTCTTGATTTGGAAAGATTTGCTGCTTTGGCTTGCCTGGATCCTCAAAGTAGAAGGCAGTAGTCATCGTGTTCAAAGAGATATCCCTTTTATCCCAATATTTTAATGCAATGAAAAGAAACTTGACGAGAAAATCGATTATGAATAATATAATAAACCCACTTGGAGGGGGAGAGAGAGAGAGAGGATAAGATGGTGGTGGTGCCATGGCAGAGACAAGTGACTTCAGGAGGAGAGAAAGCAGTATCGCCGAAAGATCAGCCAATGGGATTTCAGAGATGGAAAAATCGTTATGGGCAGCTGCGATGCAGAATCGTACCGAGGTTCCTCGCTTGCGTCTGCGTGAATCCATAACTGCATGAGTTTTATCAATGTTTTAAAAATCAAATAGGATATTCATTTGGGAAGAAGAGCGACTGACGCTCGGGGTTAAATTGTAGTTGAAGTATTTTTTTTCAAAATCTACAAAAAAAATATAAATAAATATATATACACACACATAGTATTTTACAATTAAATTGATATATATTATAAAATAATATTTGAAATAAATATAAATGCTTTAAAATATAAAAATTAGATAAAATATTTATATATAATAACAAATTTATATAAAATAAATTAATTAGAATCTAATAAATATCTTAAATTTTTATTTCAAAATGTCAAAATTTTGATTTAGACTCAACAAAAATTTGATGTTTTACTAGTTCAATGTCAAATCGTTCAATTTTTATTGATTTTTATGAACTTTTTTATTGCCTAATTAGAATCAACCAAACCAAAATTATGCCTAATTCATTGATTTTCTCAATTATGAATTTTATTATTTTCATGGATTTGATGTTAAAGAAATTGGCATTTATTGTATCAATTTGGGGTGAGAAAATGATATACTTCCTCCGATCCAAAATATAAGTCACCTAAAAAAAAAAATTGGTCCAAAATATAAGTTACCTAGCAATGATTATTACTTTTTTTCCCATAATGTCCTACAGTTAATGGTAACAGCTGCATTGGAAACTTTGATTTAATGGCAATAACTATGTTGGCAGTAGGAGCAAGGTTGGAAAAACATGGTAATATTTGAAAAGTTTAAAAATATATTCCTTCCAATCCAAAATATAAGGCACTTTTAACAAATTCACGTTTCTTAAAAAAAATTAATTATATTCTTAAACTTTTCAAATATTACCATATCTTTCTAGCCTTACCCATGTAGTCAATACAGTTGTTGTCATTAAATGAGGGGCTTTTAACATAACGTTGCCATTAAATAAAGGATATTATGAAAATAATAATTATTATTATTGCTAAGTGACTTACATTTTGGATCAAAATTTTTTTCTTTGAGTGACTTACATTTTAGACCGGAGGGAGTAACTAATTTTTTTTAAGAAACGTTAATTTGTTAAAAGTAACTTACATTTTGGACCGAAGGAAGTATTAAATAAGAAAGATTCGCAGTTAAATGTTAGGTTTTATCGCTGTATGTTGTTTCTTTCTTTTTCTAAATCATCAATATCAAGATTTTCAAAAAATTAAGAGGATCCAAATACTATTAATGGACAAAAGCCCCAAGAGAGAGAGAGACCAAAGGGAGCATGTGCAGGTATTATCACCCAAAATCAGTAGATGAAGATCGCTCTAGAGAAAGAACCCTTTTGGCATGCAGAATAAAAAGAATGTAAAAAATAATAATAATAATTTTGTATATAGACTTTTATGGATGGGAAAAAACTATTGTGTCCTTTGTTTAATTTGAATTTGAAAAAGAATATATATTATTAAATAATGATTACAGAGCAATAAAAGATATTGTATACAATTATGTAAAGAAAATTCTTTTATTTTGCACAAAACCAAACAGGTTATAAGTTTTTATTCTGATTACATAAGCTACCTATGGCTCCTTTAAAGTAACTTTTAATGATTAACCTCCCCTTCAAGCTATAAACTATTCTTTTTAATTTTTTTAAAAAATTAACATAATTTTGTGTATGAATCTCTTACAGGTATAAAGTTAGATAGATAAAGTAAGAAGAGAAGAGGCAATACAGATCCTCTCTTGTTTGGTGTGACCAAGATGCCATCCTATTGGAAACAAAAAGAGAGAAAGAGAGAAAAGAAATAGGTGTAAAGAGATAAAATGAGTCTTATATATACTTTTACTTATTTGTGTCACACACTCTCTCTATCTCTCTACATGAGGATGATGCATAGAATATGAGGGAGAACCCAAATTTGAGAGAGAAAAAGAGAGAGTCTATAGTTTTGAAAACCATTCTTCTCTCTTCTTCTTTATTTCTCTATCTAAACTTTACCCAATATTTAGTTTTCTAAATGCAAGAAATCCAAATTCATTAATTTTAAAGAAAGACAAACATGGAGTGTATAGAATTTATTGTTTAAGCAAGTTGTATATATTTCAGTAGACTTCACACATTCTATCTTATGTTAATTTCAGAAAAAAATTGAGAGAAACCAAACTACTCTTAGACAATTCCAAACCTAAAAGAATTCCCCTACCATTTTGCTCTAAAAGAAGCTGCACATTTCAAATTTTTGTAACAACCCTGTAACCATATACTCATATCACTTCTAAAGATTGCAAAACATTCTGTAGTTGTAAAGTAAGGAAGTCAAAGAAAAAGAATATGATCACTTAGCATAAGGATAAAGAGACAGTGAGCTTGATTATTGCCTTTGTTTTCAAAGATAGAAGAAAGAGGAAGTTTTCAATGTTACAGCCAAGTCAAAGAAAGATGTAGTCAGTCAAGAAAAGAATGCCATTATTATTGAATAGAATTCCTTGACTAGCAAAGAAATATCACCAAAAGATGGGACATCCAAAGCATGTACCACTAGCATTACTTCCAAAGCTTTATGGTATTAGACTATTTGACCTTTGTTGAGGGGGCAGATAAGCCAATCAATTCATTGACTATTCAGATCTCACTCTTCAAAAGTTTAAATTTGTCATTCCTTTATCACACTATATTGAGTTTGCTTAATTAAATGCAGGGATGCCAATGGGGTGCGATGGGTTTTTGTTCCATTCATTCAAAACCTATCATATTTCTATCTTATATTTTTATAGATCTTTTTTCTTTAAAATTTTGTCTCATACTTGCAAGTATATAAGCGTGGTTGTGGGCCCTTTCTTAGGCTTTTAATAATCAACATGTTCTATAAACTTGTCATGTACACATTTTAGGTCAGTAACAATGAGACAATTTAATAAAACTTGTCACATTTCAACTATATATGTATAATAATACCCCTATATCACACAAGTACCAGGCTAATTGTATTGATTTATCCATATGAATTTATCCAAATATTACCTTTGGTAAAGACTATTTCTTACGATGATTCAATTAAGTTGAATATTTGAAAATATACTTTTTAAATTTGAATTTAGAATTATTATTATTATAAATTTACAATATTTAACTTAACTATTATAAAATTTTAGTTTATTTTCATAATATATATATATATATATATGGAGACCTCTACAAATCCTTATATCCTAATGCGTCTTTCTTCCTCTCCAAATAAAAGGGTTATTAAGTCGCAAATTCATTAAATTTCAATCAATGAAGCTAAAACACTTTAAAATACTATATCTATGAGGTTCAAGATGGTATTGTGAAGCTAAATCTAATCATATATACAAAGTGGATATTTCTAGTTCTAAGTGAACAAACACATAATATTATGTTAAAATTTAAATGAAATTAAATAATTAACTAAATGATAAATACCTAATTCTTTTGACCAAAAAAAATTATATATATGAATTTATAATACAAGTTTGGGGCGGGTAATTAATCGGGGCATATTCACCTCTAATCCTCCCCGAATGAAGAGGGACTAATCATGTTGATACAAATTGGACCAAATTTGTCATCCCTAATTAAGTGAGTCTATATCAAAATTTGACGTTCAAGTAGTTAAGCATTTTGTTTATTAATTAAATATTATAATTTTTGTATATTTTATTTATTTATATTTTTGGTAGAAATAATAAATAGACACAATAGCTCATAGATCATTGAAAATTATTATATATATTTTTAAATTATATATACGCACTCGCACGCAAAATAAAATTATAAAGCTTATAATTTTTATTAGTTTAATTAAAATATGGAAGCATATATTATAGTTGTGAACACCGTATTTTATCCGGGTATAATAAAAAATTACAATAAAAATTAAAAAAATTAAAAAGAAAAAAATCAAAAAGAAAAAAAAATGAAAATTTAAAGGATTAAAAAAAGAGATTTAAAAAAAAAACCCTAAGTCTTTTTTCCATCACAGGCCCATTTTTACTAAACCCTAGCCCAAATTCAAAAAAGGAATTTGCAATCTACTCTTCTTAAGTCTGATCCATTAACTCAAAGACCTAAAAAGAGGCTTTTATTAATAGCCCAATTTGAAAAAAACTGACCCAATTCCCTTTAACCCATTGGATCCCCCAAGCCTATTCACCTTCCCATCCACCCTATTTGTCGCGAGGCAAGTTGAAGCAGAGAGGCGCACAGACCTGGCGTGGCAGAAGAGCAGAAAAATGGAAAGAATCATTTGGCCTATCAGAGGGTCTGAGTGGAGCAGTTCCCAGCGAGGGGTTCAAGGAGTTAACCTCCTCCTCGTGTTGCCTTCACCATGGTAGGTCGAGAGAAAGAAACAAAAAGGAGGAAAGGGAGATAGGGACGGAGGAAAAAAACGAGGGAGAACAAAATAGAAAGGGATTTTTATTTAGGAGGGGAGTTTTTTAGAGGAGAGGAGGAACGCGAGTGAGAGAAGGGAAGAAGGAGAAGGAGAATCGAGGGAGTTTGGAAGGGAGGTGAATCGCAGGAGGAGGAGGAGATTCGAAAAACGAGGAGCGCAAGAGCAGAAAGGGACTGGATAGTGAAAGAGAGACGAAGGATCAAGGATGAAGGAAAACTCGTGAGTGGGAGACTCGGAAGGATTTTTTGGATTAAAAGAGAAATGGGGGAGGTTGGAGAAGCTATGGGAGGCGATAGAGAGTGAAGATTCAGAGAGGGAGAAAGAAGGAGTCCGGGACGAAGACTAAAAAAATAGAGGCAGAGAGGATTCGAAGAAGGGGCTCGGTTTCAGGCGAAGGACAAGGACCAAGGGAGCGACGAAACAAATTCAGCAAGGAGGAAGCCATCCGGTGGATTTGATCTTATTAGCATAAGAGGTACACTTCCCTTATCTTCCATTTTATGAACCAATAGTTGGATTATATATTTGGGAATCCTGATTTCTCATGGGTATGCATGTTTAGAACGTTAAAAGTGGCATTTTGTTGTTCTGAATGAATTTTAGAAGGCTTATATTAGGGAATGTCGAGATTTGCTTAAGATTGGGAATGGGTCCAGTGAATTAGTTAAGACCCCCACTGCTTTGGGAATAATCCTCTATTCAGAAGTTAGTCTCCGATGAGAAAACTTCAGTAAGAGTCTATGCATTGCTTTTTGCTTAAACATGAGTATGAGGCTTCATTCTGGTAGGATCGTTGTTTACAACAAATAGATGGGGTCTGTCGTTTGCATTATGAGTCCTCCACGAGTAAATATGATTGGCTTGATTGGTAGCTCCTGTTGTTATTCGGTCATGTAACTCTGTTATTGGATTGTGTTGGTTCAGATGTGTCATCTGTATATGATTTAAAATACGCCCAGCAGGTGTTTGATGAAAGGCTTGAGAGAAATGTCTAGGTTCGAATTAAGCATTTGGCCTTTGCCATTGCTATGTTGATGGTCTAATCCGTTGGAATTGGTGGAGCCAATGACTAGGGAAATCATTTAGTCAGTCTAAACATGTAGAAAATGGTTTTTGGTAGAAATTCCTCGCTAACGAGAGTGTGGTTTAGGATTTTGGAGAGATAGATAATCTATGATTGACATTGCTACTATCATTTACTTGTTGTGGAAATTGGCTGATTCAGATTGAAGGGGTTTAGCTCTTGTTCTTGCTTCATTTGGGGTGTTAGAATAATGATTCAATTTGCTATTTCAATGGTATCTTTTGTGTGATCCAGTTTATGAACGCTAGTTGTCCCTGTGATTTGAATACCTCTCTTTGGTTATGCTAGTATAAATGGGCCACAAATGAATCCCAGTTTTAAGAACAAATTCTCGCAACAAATCTTGCACCGGTTTCATGATGGAATTTTGCCCGCTGACATTTCAAATGGGCTTATTTTCTTTGGGACAGTAGCTTTGTTTAAACTCTTAGGTGATTGTGGATTTGCTTATTTTGCTATGGAGACTAACGCGAATTTTACCTTCTTTGTGCGAGGATTATGGTGTGTGGCTCATGATATCCGAAACGAGATATATCAGGGGAGATGCATTAAGGACTTCAACGAATGAGCAGGGAAGAAATTTTTTATTCTTTTCTCTCTTTTTTTCTCCTTTGTTCGTTTAAAGTGTATTTCAGAAAATGATAGAATGTAAAATGGCACACACACAATCATCAATTACCCTGTGTCTGTAAGATATATGATGTTTATTTTATTTTATTTTGATTTTTTTAAAGGTTGTCGTGTGAGATCTAGTATCTCCTCAAGCATATAGAAGTTATCTAAGGCTATGTGTGACAATAAGTTCCCCCAGTCATCATCAAATTGCGTCATTTGGTGTTTTCAAATTTTGATAGTCTCATAACACTTGAATATTGTTTCCAAAGGGTTTTCGAAAAAGAGAAAAGCAAATAAATAAATAAAATTAAACGTGTGCAATTTGTGAGAAAAATAAGATGTTTATCTTTGTGAAAGAAAAGGGGTTCAAAACAAAAGGAAAAAGAAAAAGAGAAAAATCTTCTTTACCTAAAATGTCATTTCTAATAAAACTAAAAAAGGTAAAATCAAAAATCAATGAGAATCAAAAGGAAGATTGTAAAAGAATTAATAAAAAAAGCATAAAAAACAAAACACAAGAAGGATAGAAGGAAAAAAAAGAAGAAGCAAAGGGTCATTAAAGGGAAGAATCATTAGAGAGGAATGATGAAATAAAATTTGCCTCATCTTTTGTAAATTAAAATTTTTACTTTCTTGTCTTTCACCAAAAATTAAATAAATAAAAAAAATCAATTAAAACAAAATTAAACAGGAAATAAAGAAAGAAAAATTAAAATCAAAAATCAAAATTAAAGAGAAAGGAAAATGAGATTTTTAATGACATTAAAAAAATCATGAAAATAGAAAAAAAGAAAACAAAAAAAGAACAAAAATAATTAAAAACAATAATAATGAAAGACAAAAAAAAAAGAGAAAAAAAAAGAGAAGAGAGCAAAATTAATTCGGTCTTTCGCAGGTAAAAATACATCAATCAATCTCCAATTCGTTTTGTTTGCAAAAATCTAAATGATTTTTACCTTCCTCCTCTTTATAAAAAAAATGTTAAAAAAACGAAGAAATAGGAAACCAAACAAAAAACACAAAAATATTAATTAAAATTAAATAATAATAATAATAATAATAATAATAATAATAATAATAATAATAATAATAATAATAATAATAATAATAAGTGAAAAAAAAAGAAGAAAACAAAATGAAAAATTGAAAATGCAAGAAACGTAAAATTAAATTTCTTTTTAACAAATCAAAACACATCAACCAATTTTAAAACTCGTTTTATTTGTTAATGAAAAAAATTAATTTTTATTTTCTTTGCCTTTTCACCTAAAAACAAAAACAAAAAATATAAATAGAAAGAAAAATGAAACAAAAAACAAAACAAAAACAAAAAATAACAATAAATATAAAAACAAACACTAAACACATTCTCCGTTCGAACTACGTGGACTTTGATCTCTTTCATAGGGTACGTAGACCCTAGGCTTTTATCATAGGTCAAGTCTGTCCTTATAAATAAATATTTTTTTTAGTTTTGTTTCTTTAATTTCTTTTCAACTTATTTTACCTTTAATTTTATTCATTTTTTTACTTATTTTACTCTTTAAATTTATTTTTATTTTATTCTTAATTTTCTTTCTTTTAATTTTATTTCCTTGAGTTTTTCCTTCTACTTTGCATGTGATTTATTAGGGAGAATTCGAATAGAATGGAGGCCATATTAATTTTGTACAACTGATTTAGGGTACGTTTTCAAGAACGGGTGTAGTGGTGTACTTAACACTTTTCTCACTCACAATTGACTCTCGAACCCAAATCTGATTCGTAGACCATTTTTCAAACTAAAAAGATTTTTTTTAAATTTTACCTTTTCAAAAATAAAAATTTGGTGGCGACTCTACTTCATTTTAAATTTTGATTTCGGTTTGGCACCACACGGTCACATTTTTGGATATGACAATAGTTATAGTATTGTTTGTAAATTGTTTAGATTTGATTTGTTTATTAAACAATTGTTAATTTACTAAGATTTAAGGCTTGTGTTGGAATTTGGTAAAGCAGATTAGGCACATTTGCCTGTATATTTTTTTCTAATAAAAATTTGCAAAATTTAACATTCATTATAATATAGTTTTTAAGACATTTTTAATATGGTAAAGCATGAATTTGAATGAGTGGGACAGTTGACAGATGAAACTTACGAGGAGAAAAATAATAGATAGGAGAAAAATAATAGATATTGATACTGTCTTACTTTACTATTTCAATACTCAATCATCTTATGATACCCTAGCAGTGGTAAACTATTAAGTGTTTTCCTTTATTATTTCACTACAATGACTTTTTAAGTCTGATTATTATAAATTATGTAGTAAAATAAAAAAAATATAAATACATATATAAGAAATATAATAAAAATAATCATAGAAAATTAAGAGAACAAATAATTTTTATTTATTTAAATATTTTATGCTTAATATATAAACTTCTATTTGTAAAGTTCCAACTATAAAGATAAACATGTGAGTTATAAATATAAATAAAAAATTAATCTATATATATACAATATTATAGAATATATGTCATTGAATATAAATTTTTTAAAAAAAAGTCATTCTTTACAAATTATAAACATCCACATAATTATATCATATATTTTTTAAATCAACCCAAATAATGAGATACAAATTGTTAATTAGAAAGTGTTCGTATACTATAATAAGATATATATATATATATATATATATATATATATTGCACTAATGTGCTTATATAGTGCGCTTAAATATTTAGAAACATTTGAAATATTTGAAGACATAAAATTCATATTTTTTATTTTATTGATATTTCTCATTATAAAAGAAAGGTATTACACTCATGAATTTTTAATTATATAAACCATTAATTGAATTTTTTTTATAACTTTCACAAGCATATAAGATGCATGAAAATAGGATAATATTGATATCTAATACCGTAAGATACATGAAAATATTTAGAAAAAAGAAAAATTAACGTAGCAAATCAGTCATTGTTTGTTAATACTAGGAAATTTTCTATTTTGTACTTTGTAATGCTATTTTAAAATTTGGATTGAAAAGCGGCGAACCGGTGGTGACTTCAGTTTATTTAACTTTTAAAATCAATTTAAAACAATTGATCAAAAATTGGGTAAATTCTTAGAAATCAATAAAAATTAGATAAAATGGCACTGAACCAGTTAATAACTAGTTTTTCATTTTTTTCTTAAATCAAAGTTTTATTATTCTGTAATAAAAATTTATAGTATTTAATAAATCCTATTTAATTTATTTTACATAAATTTATTGATATATATATATATGTATATAATATTTTAAGTAATTTTTATATTTTTAAATATTTTTATCTATTTTAAATATTATTTTTCTATATATATTAATTTAAATAATAATATTATATATATATTTAAAATTATATATATATTTATGACCTTACATTGCCTACAAACAAATATAAATCATTACTTAATCTAATTTAATGACCCTTTTTTAAAATATTGCTTTCTTGTGTAGTAATGGGCTTCAGTTGCAGGCATTCTGCAATCCTAGCTGTGCCCAATGGTACTAGCCTCGATATTGGTGCCTCTTGATGGTAAATATTAAATTGATGTTTAGTAACAATTTTAAGAATATTTTCTATCATGCTTTTCGAGAGATAGTTTGGAATATTTTTATTTTTTATTTTTAAAATTTAATGATTCATACGTGTATTTTAAAAATAATTTTATTTTTTATTTTAATTAGTATTACATTCAGCTTTTAAATGGTTTTCTTTTGATATTTTATATATATAAATATACACATATATATATATATGTATCATTTTAATAACTACAATAGTTTTTCTAACAATTTTATTCAATATTTTTAATATAGTTTCACATATTTTCACATCAAGACATAATTTTGGAAATGTCATGACATTAAGACCCGTTTGATACACAAAAAAAATTTCAATAAAAATGGAAAGGAAATGTTAAATGAAATATAATTGAATTAATTGTGTTTTGTATGATAAGAAAAGGAAAAAAATACCTTTCTTACATATATTTGGTAAGATGAAAGGAGTAATAAAATAGAAAGTAAATGATGACAAATGACTAAAATGTCTTTAAATTAAAAAATAATGTAAAAATATAAAGATAAAAAGAAAGAATGAAAAAATTGCTCTTCATTTTTTTTACTCCATGGGAAAAGTAGATGCACTATTTTAAATTATATAATTTCATTATATTTTATTTTCTTTTTTTATTAGTATATAAGTAGATGTATTATTTTAATATGCTTGATGAAAAAAGTAGATGTACTATTTTAAAATCTTTTTAATTTTATTTTTTTGGCTAATTTTATTATTTTTAATTTTTAAGACAAATGTGAAGTACAACATAGACCACAAGTAGTGTATGTTTGTTTGTGCGTTGAAGAGGGAGAAAACTACGTTTACAACTCATTTTATGCAAAAGCAATAATTTGTTGCTGCTAGCCAAATTACATTTAGAGAGAGAAAAAAAAAAGTTAAACCAAATGGATTGGATAAATGATTATTTTAATACATTCAAAGAGGGTAAAATTGACATTTCCCCACAATTGCTCCAAAAGTTGCTTCCCTCCCATGCTAAGTACTAGAAAGCCCCATTCTACTCGCCTTTTCCTTTTTGCCATTAAATTTTTCTACTAAACAGATTTTTCTCTTAATTCTATTTCACTTTCCTTTTCGAGGGTCATACCCAACGTGCTCTTATATCCTATAAATTATGATTAAAGAATTTTTTATTAATTTTAGTTAGACCTCAATGGTGAATAATCAAATAATTAATATAAGAAATCTTAAGAGTGAAATATTTTTTTAAAATTAAAATAAAATATTCTCCCTTTCCATGCTTCATATAAGGGAGAATGTGAAAAAAAAATAGAGGAATTGCTTATTGTATCTTAAAGTACATAATATTGTCTTGCTTGAAATGTTATCTCCCACTAAAAGTGAGAGAAAATTACAGACTCATATCATATAATGCTTATAATAAAAGATTTTAAAATTTATAATTACTATTTAATTTTAAAAGATTTACTACAGAGCCCAATAGTAATCTCCTAAAATTAACAGTAAATTCTTTAAAACCTAATTGTAATTATAATCTTTAAAAATAATTTTAAATTTTAAGATCTTTTATTATCAATTTTATATGATAGGGATTTTTAGATGTAATTTTTTAAAAAAGTTATTTACAGATGAATATAATAAATTAATTTTCTCACAATTTTCTTTCCTCTCACTAATATATATATATGGTACTGAAATAAAATAAGACAAAAATTATTTTCTATTACATCATTTTCATTTTCTTCATTTTCCCCTCTTATATATTTTCCAAAAAAAAAATTTAGCAAATATTTTAGGTGAAAGTATATATTTAGTCCCTGAAGTTTCATCATATTTTGCTTTAGTCCCAAAAATTTATTTTAATTCAAGATAGTCTCTAAAGTTTCATTCTGATTTCATTTTCGTCTTAAAAATTTATTTTGATTCAATATAATCCTTAAAGCTTCAAACAATATAATTTTAAAATTTCAAAAATATTTTAATATTATCCTTTATTTTTAATGTCATTAACTCAATTAATAATATCTAATCTGACATCATACATATTTTTATGCGTCGAATAAGATGTCGATGTGAAAGTTCAAATCTCAGACCCAAACTGCAATATTTTGCCAGTTCCATCTAAATGCTAATTTTTTGTTTGCCGAAGAGTTAAATTTTTTGACGTTGATGAAATTATAAGAATAAAATTAAAAGTAAGATAAAATTTTAAAAACAAAAGAAGTAAATGAACCATAATTTTAATACCAGGTAAGTATTATGCGTATACATTTTGAGTATTGAAATATTACCTTTTAATTTTGCAAAGACAGTTCCATAGTTGTAACCAACCTGTGTAATTGCCCAAAATAAATTGTTCCATTGATAAAAATGAGTTGTTCATGGTCTCATCTCCAATGAAACCCAAAACAGAAGACAGGGTTTGTTCCTCACAACAAATTACAACCATGCATGCCATAACGCCTTTGCTAAAGAAAAATTCAACATAAACAAATCAGCAATCCTTCTTCTCTTCATCTTTTTATAAGATCCGGAGGGATTCTGCCCTTAATATTCCTCATCACTTTCCCTCCTCTACATTCCTTCTCTCTCTCTCTCTCTCTCTCTCTGTGTTTCCTGCAATCAATTAAATCACTCAAAAATGGGTTGTGGGAAATCCAAACACGACGTTGCTTCAGGAAACACCCTCCTTCAGCGCAAGAAATCCAGTGTCAAACACAACAAAGGCCAAGAAATTGGGACACAAACTAAAGACGACAACAACAAGGATAAGGTTAATGTGAATGTGAATTCAGAAGTGGAAGTACAGAAAGAAGATGACAATGTCAAAGAGGTTGTGGGAGGAAAAGCTGATGATGACTCTAATGGGGTAAAAAGCAAAAATGAAAATGCAAATGTGCAAGAAGAAGAGACGGAATTAGAGAAGAAGCGCAAGGAAGTTGTTGCTGGTGGTGATAAGATTAAGAGCAGCAAAAGTGACAATGCAAATGTGGGAGAAGAAAAGGTACTAGAGAAAGGCAAGGAAATTGTTGCAGGTGGTGATGAGGTTAAGAGCAGCAAAAGTGATCAGAATGCAAAAGTGGGAGAAGAAAAGGTATTAGAGAAGAGCGAGGAAGTTGTTACTGGTGCTGATGAGGTTAAGAGCAAAACTGAAAATGCAAATGTGCAAGAAGAAATTAAAGAAGTAGAGAAGAAGGGCAAGGAATTTGCCGGGGAAGAGGGACTTGTTCCACAGGAAGCTTCTGAGAAGTCTCAAGGTGGGGAAGATGATACCTTGAAGTTGAAGGAGAATGATCAGAAAGTGAATGCTGCTGCTGCAGCAGAAGAGAAAAAGACAGGTGATGGAAAAGGTATGCCAAATGGGTGGTCAGTAAATTTGTTGAAATAATCACATTTTGAAATCCTCTTATAGGAGAATATCACGTGGTACTGTTATTTTAATTGCATTTCACTTTTGATTTTTAATTAGAAGTAAGTGAATAGTTAAACAAAAGAAAACACGTTTGATGACAATATCAAATAGGATGTGTAATAAGTAAAAGTGTGAGTATTATTCATTTTATCTATTATCTGATGTGATCTGACTTTTTTTTAACCATTGACTTGTTTTTAATTAAAAGTAACCAGTGAGATGCAACTAAAATGACTATGTTATATGTTATGTAATATTCTCTCGGGGAAATTTGGATCCATTAATCACTCTTCATCTTCATTATATGTCAATTTCTGAAACTTTCATATAAGATGTTAATCATATGTTGTTGGTTATCAATCTTAATTTGCTCTTGCATGGTGAACAGAGGATGTCAGTGTAAAGGAAGAGATTTTGGCCAAGGAAGAAGCCAGCAAAGACATAAATGTTTCAACCTCTGAAGGTGAAGAGAAGGATTTGAAAGCTGAGGAGGTATGTGAAGTTGACTAAAATTTTGCTTCACCCTTTTAATTATTTAGACTCCTGTCTGTGAGAAAGAAAATTATATATGAAATGATGTTATCAATGCAGGAGCAAAAGGAAAATCCTTTGTGCAACGAAGATGTGAAGGCAAACTGAGATTAAGAGTAGCTAAAGTTGACAGAAATTTATTTGGTTTATTACGTTTGTTTTTGTTGACCCTGCATTGTACTTCCCTTGGTTCACTTTAAATTGTAATGCACTAAAAATTCAGGAATTGTTTTAATCCTTCCTTTCTTTCCTCTTTCTTCTAGGGATTTCAAAGGCTGTAATAACTGTTAACCAATAAGCAAAATATCAGGGTGCAACCAATGACAGTCATTGCCGTAGCTTCCATCACACCAACAATTAACAAGGGAAAAAAAAAAGAAAAATGAAAATGAAGCTTTGCATAAAAAATTTGAGAGAATGAAAGAACAAGAAGTCAATCCCATGATTATTGCCAACATTATTTATGAAATAAATAATATGAATTATGGAAGAAAAATTTTGACAGTTAAAGCGATATGAAGCACAGAAGCAGCGCTTGTTTTGCATACTTAGCCAACTACCAACTTGAAACTCAACTACTAACTTGCTTGTTTTTCATTTAAAAAAAAAGGGAAAAAACAGAAAGAGTTAAGTGATGCTCATGCATACTTTGCTCTGCTTTTTAATAATAGGATTTCTTCATTCTACTCGTAAATAATTGAGCTTTTCCATAACATTTTTCCTTTTAGGTTCATAAATAAATCACTCTCTTGTGCTTTGGGTGAAATAGTTGCAACTTAGCCTGTCCGTACTTTTACTTGAAAATTTATTTACAAATAACTTTTGAGATTGTGAATAATATGTATAGAATAATTTATATCTTTATATAGGATAAAGATATACAAGATTACATAATTATGTACACAAACTCCCTCCAGTCCTAAGCCAATTTCATCTGCTTTATGGGCCCAAGCCTTTTGGGACCCTGCAGAAAGAATAAATCAGAAGAATAATTCAATTCCTCGACAATTGATTCATTAAACACTAACGCGCTTTCCCTGATTGTCAAACTTTGAATGCAATTCTTCAAGGGGAGAAGCAGGATCTCTGGACAAGAAGATGTTTCCTTTTGGATCTCTGATGCTATGATTCGAAGCATGAGGATCCATCACAATTCTGCATGACCCTGGCTCTCCCGAACACATGTTAACACCATAATATTCTAAGTGGTCTGAGATACTATTCCCACTCACTGACCTGCATAAGATAATATGAATTTTGAGCAGCTTTTTTAATTGAGATTACTCTCTTCGTTAGGACCACAGCTTTATGCAAATGGGTAGAAGATCCTCCCGCCCATCATAACACCAAAATAGAAGGAGAAGAAGCAGGATTTTATTAGTATTATATCATCCATTCGATCTGAAGTGGCAGCAAAACTTTTAATGAAAAAACAGAATGACTTACCTGCTACAAGATGGATCCTCACCAGATTCATCGCAAATCTTCTCGACTCTGTAAACAAGACTTCCTAATCCAATGTTATAAAGCCACACCTGCAGTCCAAACTAATTTCTTAATTTCATGTGCAACTAGTAAACAACTTACAGGTTTGCCTACCCCCACAAAGAGATATAGAATATAGCCAAAACGGCATGGCCTTCCAAGGAGCCAAAATACAGATTGAGAAGGCATACGAGAGCTTGGTGTCCCAAATAAGTCACACCAAACACAAGTACAAAAATATATCATTGCAATTTAACTAACAAACACTTTCCAATGTTATCATTTGCTTCCGAAACTATAAGATAAATGCTACTGTGAGCTCTTAGGGTATGTTCGGAGAATGGAGAAGGGAAGAAAAGGGAAGGTTTAAATTAGACATTCTCCTTGTTTGGAAGTTTTTATTAAGGAGGGAAGGAGAATGAAGGATTATTCACCAATCCTCCAACATCCTCCACTTTTCATATTCCTAAGTTCCTCCAATTTGGGAGTTTTGAACGAGAAACCAATCAATAAGTATTAGCTATTCATTATTTTTTAAGATTACAAAATCAACAAACCAAATAATTATAATTAATCATTTTAACAACAACAACAACAACAAGGCCTTTTCCCATTAGATGGGGTAGGCCACATGGATCAAAGGACACCATAAAGTTCTATTATAAATCATATCTTTAGATAGACCATTTAAATCTAAATCTTTCTTAATAGTTTTGCCTATAGTTTTTCATGGTCTTCCTCGACCTCTAATTATTAAACTACTCTCCATCTAATCTACTCTTCTTACTGGGACTTCTATATAAATCATTTCATAACCGATCCCAAGCCCGGAAAAAAGAAGAGGATTGTGTTAGGTAGTAAACAGCCAATATAAAACTTCGTCGAATCTTTATCACATGAATCAACGATATATAATTAATCATTTTAATGAAAGATAAATTTGCAAAAGTATATTATAATTAATTATTTTTCTATGGAATCTTTTTTGTATATTACCATGTTAATTTAAACATCCAAACAAGGGGAAGGAAAATTATCCCCCTCCCGACACTCCAAACATACCCTTAGGAACAGAAATGCACACCACAAAATAATTCATAGCTCAGCATCCCCATGGACTTAGCAATGGCTCATGTGATTGCCAGGGTATAGCAGGTGTAAATCCTTGGACATGTTTAAAGCATTAGAGAGAGACCTAATATTAACATTAAAAGGTCCACATTCTGCAACAATAAGAACACCCCTCCCCAAAAAGAAAAAAAAAATTAAAAAAAAGGACAAAAGAAAAAGAAATATTAAACCACAAAGTTGAAGTGGGTACGGAGAGCATGCCTGCAATGAAGGTGATCAGGTATGATGATTACAGAGAAACCAAAGTTATGATTCGCAATGTGATTATGTGCAATTCAATATACTAATATGGATATGCAGAACAGATTCTCAATATACTAATAACATTTTCTAACCTCCCCTGAAATAGGGACAGCATAAAACACGGCAGTCAATCATGATATTTCTTCAAACAAGCAGGCCACTTACTTTAAGGATGTTATGACAGGATTAATATATAAATTTTATCAATTCAATAAACCATGCCTTACCTCTCTCGGGAAGTGGTGATATGTCTTCCTGGGGAAATAATAATAGTATGGAGGCAGGTGTGGAACAATATCATGGCCATTTGTAACACGGATTGTATTTGGCACAAGTTTGCTATAGTAAGATGCAAAAGCAGCATTGCCAATACGAGGTTGTCCAAATGTCATAACCTGAACATCCTGAGCATTTTGATTGACCTGTAAAGGAAAGCAAGCAACTATTTCTTCCTTACATAATAGGAAAATCATGAGGTGAGAAGTATGATAATGTTCCATATGACAATACAAGAAGTTTGGAGATTAAACCAGCCCATAAGTTATCATTTTCAGTCCCAACCCTCAGTTCATTCCTTGATCAATGTGTAGTTTATAGATAAACTTGAATACACACACACATATACACACACAAATAAGTAAAAGAAAAGAAAAACTAAACTACCCAATTATGCACTGACTTGTCAGAACACCTTTGTTTTTGAAGGGTATATCGTGTTCAGAAGAGTTATGACCTGTTTACGTAATACCTCAATGCACATAAAATAAAAATTTAGGACGAGACTTTATCTCAAAGGAAGAGTTAAAAACTATGTTTAAGTAGAACAGCTGGGTCAGTTCTTAAAATTTCAGGATTTCCCTAAACATGAACTGAACCAACCAAAATTTTGAATGAAACCGAACCAATCTGATAGTTTAGTTTCTTTTCGACTGATTTGATAGTTCTGTTCCATAAACACCTACTTATGAATTTCAATCACTTAGTAAATGGAACAAAATTTCTCTCTTCAAATTAAGTTTTACAACAAGTCTACAAAAGTTTAAATATCCCTGGCCTAAGGCAAAATACTGATAATAGCTAGAGGAACTAGTCAAACAGAGAACCAGTCCATAAAATCTGCATTTAATCAAGATTCAAGAATGCTAGATTACAATTACCGTTAAATCAAGTCCGCAAAAGGAAGCCATCGCTCCTCCCATTGAATGCCCTGTCACTATAATTTGAGTATCTCCATACACCTTCTTTGCTCTTTCTAGAGCATTTAAAATTGCAGGACGTAATGTTGTATTGTGATATGCATAATAAAACCCACGGTGCACCTGAAGCAAATGATAGTATATCAGAATTGGCACACACTAATTCAGAGCATAAATTAAGATCAAACATTTAGCAATGCACACCATGGCATCAGGCATGCCTGGATAATTTATATCAAGCTGCTTCCAAAATAAATCTTCAATCCAGTTCTGTACGCTGTACACAAGCATTTAATGTACCAATCAGCTCAGAATATAAATCAAGTTGGCCCAAAAGTAAGCCAAACATTGCAAAAGAATTGAACTGACTTGAATGTAAACATATTTTTAATGCCAGAATGTTTGCCCCCAGTGAAAAAATTTTTGCTCCCTGACTCTCACAAAGGTTGACTATATGAGAACATATGCTCCATTAACAAACAAACAAAACAATCTACATTTTTCAAACTCTCAAACATGAACAGCCATATAAATAATCATTTACAGTACTTCAAGAACTGTAATAAATCCAGATGACCAATTATGGTCACAAAAATGGCATGCCCAGTACAAGTGAAATGTGATACAAAGAATATTAAGACTGCAGACGACACCAGATTACCAGAACAATTAGCCACCTTTGCTTTATTTAAGTTCATGACTGTTGCTACCTGAATCATAAATTGCAAGGAAAGCTAATCAAACTAAACAAATTTTCTAAGCCTCCATACGCAAGCATGGGGAAAGCTGTTCATAGGTAACTCAAGTGTCAACGGATAAGAATTATTTTCTAAACAGTTGCATGCAAAAAGAAATTCTTTCTTGCTTCTAAATTCTCCCCACATATGTGCGTAACTATCACTGTATCACATATAAACACTACAACTGAGTAGGTCAACTTTACAGTTTCTCCACAGACGTGGCGGCCCCATAATGCCACAAAAAAGATATTTAGTCAGAAATAAAATCCACCTGCTTTCCTGAGTTCCTCTGAATGCAATTATAATGGCATTAGGATCTTTTGCAATGCCAACAAAACCCTGAATCAGATAGTCATAATTACTCAAGAATGAAGATCACATGTATCCTTTAGAACTAATTTCACGAAAGAAAAAGGAAATTGAAGAGAATGAAAAATTCTATAAGGTAAAGGAACATTGTATTAGTGATGAGAGTGTACCTGTAAGCAATGCTGAACATCAACAACCAACTCTATAATTTCAAATCCCTGTTTCCATCTAAAAATCTTTAGATCAAGTGATCAAATATAGGATCATTTAAATAATTGAAAGTTAACTTGGGTACTTAGTTTAACAAGTAAAGTTAACTTTCATAGCTATATTTTCAACACCTTAGTCAAACCATCACATCTAGGGCATGTCCAAGTAAAAAGTTCTGTTAAATCTGATGAGTATACCTGCAAGAAGGAAATCTACTTCAGTCCTTAAAATCAAGCTATTCATACAGAATGCCTGGACAGTTTGCCTTAACATGCAGGAGTCTGACCAAAGCATGTAAAGTGATTATAGAGTGACTACATCAAGCAAGTGGCAAGTGATGTGACTCAAAATCAAGTTACATGTCAACAAACCATAGGTTAACTTATTTTGGCCCATAGCCTGACCAAGATGGGAAGTGTTTCCATCAGGAACAGCTTGTGAGATAGTCCCTCCATTATTAAATCATTTGGTTGTGCAAAGGGCAAAAGCATGCTAGACATATTAGACTTTCTATATCAGTCTTCATGACAATCCAAATTGACCCTCCATAATAAGATTAGCAAAAATAGAACAAGTATTAAACATGTATACTGTGCTGATAAGCATGGATAATGATGTGTTCTCTAATATATAGTGCTCAAAGTGAACATGTAATATTCTCATAGGACTCACCACAGAAGCATATTGCACTAATATTGTCGCAAGTGTATGATTGTAGAGGGAATATGGATTTATGTGCTTAGCCTTAAGTTCTGCAAATTGAAAAATAAAGTATTGTCAGAAGGAAAATACAGTTTCACATATAAATGGACTGATTATTAAAAATTTCTGAAGGGGGAAAAATTACAGACACTGTCCATTGTTTCAAAATAATCCTTCCAAAAATGCATGTGAACAATAAAAGGTCAATGAAAAATTTCATGCTGTTTTAAAATGCAAGCAATCTGAGTGGTCCATAACATGCTCCACTGAGTCCACTCCTAAAACCTAACCTTTTAAAATGGTCATCGGGCTTTTGATTTAAAAACGGATTATTTCAATGCCCACATATTGAGAGTCCCAAAGAAAGGGAATCACTGTACTGGAAAGAGATTTAATATGATACCTAAATTAGGTTAATCGAGCAACACCTACCCAACTA
Organism: Erythrophleum ivorense; assembly: GCA_026724425.1. Lineage (NCBI taxonomy): Eukaryota > Viridiplantae > Streptophyta > Magnoliopsida > Fabales > Fabaceae > Erythrophleum > Erythrophleum ivorense. The sequence goes on from JAIUCV010000005.1 coordinate 46,915,843, forward strand.
ATCTAAATTGCAAACCAAGGGTAGGGCTACCAGAAAGTATAAACTCTTAAGTATATTCTTCAAATTGCACGAGTACTAAGTAAAATCAATAAAATCTCCTTCAGAAAAAACCCATCGTTGACAGATGGAGAAACACTTGGCAATCCAAATAATTGAAAAAATAACAAAGAGAGAGCAGAGAGAGTATATATTGCAAGAATGTTCATGTACAAGCTCCACTCTCACCTCTCCCATCCGAAATGGCTATCAGACATAAACAAGTAGCCAACATTAACCATCTCTTTTTCCCCATGCTCTGTGTAATACGGGGGAAAAAATTGATCAGCAAGGCAACCAAAGTAAGCTAGCACTCCAAATGCTATAGCCAAATACATTAATTCAACAACCACACAGAGTGCTAATCAATTAAAAAACACACCCAAATCAAAAATAACAACAAAACTCACGGCCATTAAACCAACATAAGGACAAATTAGCTAGCGTAGTTCAACAAAAATGTATAAGGCAACATGGAAAACCAACTCGCATGGTGTAACTGAACTCCAACGATGATTGGAATCTGCCTCCTCCGTCGAGAACGGTCCAGTGTGAGAGCTCAGACGAAAGTCGTTAGGCGTATGAAAGATGCTTCCGGACTAAGGAAAGTCTGCATAACTTGCATCGGACCGGTTGGTGGGCAGAGAAGGGGAAGAAGGAGAAATAAGAACGGCGTCGCTTGACTAGCTTTGGATTCCCGAATATACCCTTCGGCACAGAACGTGTCGTGGCGTGAAGAACCGTACAACCGAGGCAGCGTACTCTCGCTTCTATCCGTTATGGACAAGAACTGATGCACGTGACAGTTGACAATGGAAAGCGTCCACCATTCTCGACTCTTTCCAAACCTTTATTATATTTTTAAATCAAATTCTTCTATATTTAAAAGATTCTTTTGTGTAAAAAATTTTAATAAGTAGTACTTAATAAAATTTATTTATATAAACTCTACATTTATAGTATCATTTTTTTATAAAAAAATTTTTAATATAAAAAAGTTTAGATATTTCATTTTTGTGATGAACCTTTTTCTGAGTTATTTTATTTTATTTTATTTTTTTAAAGAACAATACAAGGCTTTTTCTTTTTAATTTGATTGCTTTATAATTAAAAAATGAAAATGTATATTCATGCACATTAACCCTTGTCTTCCATTATAATATCTCTCTAATTTATTAAAAAAGTGTAATTGATGCTTAAGTTACTAATTTCATTAAAACAATAATTACTTTTTAAATTAAATATTAAATTTGACTAAATTGAGTACCTAAAGATTGCACATGTATCTTTAAATACTATACCATCAATTTTTTCTTTTTTCTTTAAACTAATTCACACATTTTTATTTCTATTCTCCTTAATCTTACACGAACTTCCTACAACAATAACCATGTAATCAAATTAGAATGGGTAAAAGAGATTATACGCATGTTTGGTGCAAATGAGAGCCACAAGCAACACATACGTTTTCAACTTTATTAGATTTTAGGTTTCAATACTCTTTTATTTTTTTATTTTATAAAAGTTTTAACTCAATTTTTACTGTTTAAAAATAAATAATGATGTCATTTTATTTTTAATATTATCTAATTTTATCTCTCTGTCACATTATTTATGCAATATTTATTACCAAATTTAATAATTTACTAATTTTTTATATATAAAATGTAACACCTTCTTTAATTATCCATTTTAGTGATTTTTTTGTGTGAATTACCAATTAATTTATATCTAATTACCATGACCATCTAAATATTCTTTTTGTGATACAAAGCTTTACTAAGCGTCAACTAAAACTGTTATGATGTAGCGAATTATAGCATAAGGTAGAAATAAACTGCTATTAGTACGTACTATTAAATTGTTTAGAAATAGATGAACAGGTCATTTATTGTACATACCATAAAAATCACTAGGGATTTAATCTAAAACTATCCCCAAAAAAAATTCTCCAAATAACCAGAAAGAACTCTAAAGGATCAGTCCCCTGTACAAAAAGAAAAATGTTAGTGGTATGAGTCTTCGTTCATGGGAATGAAGGAGACACCCATCCCATAGGAAATGGAGGAGTCTTTCATTCTTTTTGCTGCCATGAATATAACTAGAATATCACAAATCATCTTATTATAAGATATGATTCAAATGTTGTGGATGACAAAGATGCACCCTTGGGAATTAGATCTATTTTGTTTGGAGTTCTAAGGTGACATTATAAATAGGCATTTACGAAAAATATAAATTGCAATGGAATAAGAAATATTTTTTTTCAATAATATAGATAAGATTAATACAATACAATAATCATAAAAAGTCAAATATTAAATTAATAAACAGTAAATAACATGAATAGAACACTATAATAGAGAACAATTGTATTTACATAAACAACGTAAACAAATAATAACATAATATTTCATATAAACAGAGAATAACAAAAATGACAAATAATAGAGAATTTATTATGAATACATAAATAGAGAATGACATGTGAATTCTATAATTTCTAATATATTAGCTAAAAATATGATTTAAATAAAATAATAATAGATGTAGAATTCACGTGCTACAAATAAATAAATATAAATATGAAAAGGGTAATATAACACAATTAATTCAAATATTAGTTCTCCATGTTAGCTTTATCATTAGGCATCAGAAACTGCCAAGTTCAATATCCAAATCACATTGTACTAGTATTAGCAAGCTCAATACCTATATCATATTACATTGTCATGCCTTAATAGGCATACTCTTACTTCCTTTATTGAGACGTCCTTTAGTGAGTACCTAATGAAAGTTATATTAAAATATCATAATAATATATCATCCAAGCTATTATTTGATCAAAACATAGTAAATATATTTAAGAAATAATTGCTTTGGATAACTTTGTGTATTATAAATAATTCCAATATCATATTAATGTATTAAAGTCCAAAAAAATTTATATTTAAATAATTAAAATTATCTTTCTACTTTTCTAACTCTAGATTTATCCTAAGGCCTATCTGATATCCAAAATGGTTCATAAATCAAGGTCTAAAATTAAGGTACAATAAAACCATAAGAGATTTGTTCAGGTATAAGGAAAGTTCAATAAAGCCTAATACGTCTAGATAGGTCCAAAATATCCAAATAGTTCTCACTACTCCTAATTAGCTATTTTAAATATTTTAAGTATCTTAATTAATTAAAATTTGACATCTAACACAAATAGCAATTATCCAATACCAACTCTAGTACACATAGAACTCATCTCTTGAACAAGGCAACTTTGTCAATATATATAAGGTAGTCTTTTACCAAACAACTCATATCCATATTAATCATGAAATTAGATGACAAACAACATATTATTAGAACAAATATTCATTGTTTGATCAAATATTAATATAATGTTTTATAAATTTGTAACTTTCACAAATGAACTCCAAAAATTATAGAACAAATATTAGCATAATGCAGGCAACATATATAATATATTAGACTATACAGATCATAAAAAATATCTTAGATTGCATAATTAAAAATTCAAGAAACTAATGGTGAATATTTTTTCTCAAAAAATTGACTTTTCGTATTTACCAAAATTTCATTATAAATATTATTTTTTTGCATAGATTAACCTAATTTAGTTGGACTTTGAAAAATACTTTTATAAGTATGTTATGTGTATGTTGGGCAAACCTATGTATGGGTGGAATTTTCATATTTTCTTGCTAACAAATGCCAATTCTTGCATAATCAATATAGAAAGACAAAAGTCCCAAATCAATTTCTATGAATTTATTGAATTTTCTAAGCTTCTATCAAGATGAAATTCAATGAATAATTTGTCATAATCTTCATGAAAAATCAAAATTATATTAATCAATCTGTTCTTTAAGCTTTTTCCCATCAATTACTAATTTATTTTTTCTTCAATTCCTTCCATGGTTTCTTGAAATTTGAAGTTTCACAAATTATAGAAAAGTATCCAGAATTTAGGAATTTTCTTAAAGTATATAAATCCATTAGCTATATGGATGAATTCTTCATCTTTTCATGGCATGGGTTCATGAAATATCAAGAACTCCCTTTTATTCTTGCCATAGTCGAAACATGAAGAGAGGATAAGAGAAAATTTATGGTGAAAAGGTGAAAGAAAATAAAGCAGAAGAGAAATAATATATGTTACCTTTAAATCTGTGGTGCTTTCTTTTCCCGTTTGCCTTCTCCTTTCTCTTTTTTCCTTCCTTCTTCCTCTTCTTGCTTAGTTGTGCTCTTCCTCTCTTTTCTCTCTTAGGTCATGGGTGTATACGTGTCTTGGAGAAAATGGATGTGGTGTGAAGAGTGTGTGTGTGTGTGTGTGTGTTTTTTTTTTTTTTTGTTGGTTAAGTATAATTGGTTTTAAATGAATAGTTATGATTTAGTATGGTTTTATGATGAAAGATCCAAATCATTAAATTAAATAAATGGCTAGGATTTAATCTCAATATTAGAGATTAGATGTGAGCATTTGGATTAGATAAATGGTTGTTATTAAATTCTTAAAAGTAAGAAAGAATAAAAACCATTAGATTATTTTAATAGTTAAGATTATATTGTTCATTATAGATGAGTATCTCTTGTTGGATCTTCTTTTTAGTTATAATTTATTTGTAGTTATTATCTTGTTTAGTTAAAGTAACTAAATTGGTTACTTGGCATTTATTACCACAATGTCAATAACAATGTTAGCAGTCATTTTTGTTGTTGTAAAATGTACGATTATAATCTTTTACTTAAATTTGTTGACATTAGCTGATGTTATCATTCTGTAACACATGCAATTTCTAAAAATCTCTCTTGCACATGGCACCATATCATCTCTTTTTCAATTAGAATTTACAAAAATATCATCGTTTTGTCAATGTATTATTTTGTAAGTTTTCCATCATATTCTATTAAGTCAATATCTTTGCTTCATTGGCTATAGTTTAATATTATTTATACTTATGTGGATCCCATTTGTACTTCTTAGTCATATATTTTATTATCTCATTATTTTTTTTGTTTTAGGATTCAAATAACCAATTTGCCTTTGGAAGAAAGGTGATAGACAAGCATCTTTGTTTGATTTTCACTTATATCTCCATTTTAACTTTTTGTTCTTGGATTCTGTTACCACCATCTAGTAGCTCTTTCTATGTTAGACTTTCTAAAGTAGTTAGCTTGGGCTTTGGGATCCAGCTCGGTTCGTTATAAGCTTTTATTTGTTCAGGGCTCTTTTTTGGACCTAATGATCTCAAAATTTTACAGAACAAATTTTATAATTTTTTACTCATTATTCCCTAATTAATTATATATATATATATATATATATATATATCATGCTAGTCCTTAATTATTTATGCTTTCAAAAAAAAATATCAAAATTTATCCAAGTGATAAATTCTTATAGGTCTTATTTGTCTCCTTCTTCTTATATATGAAGCTATTTCATTATAATTCATCCGTTTAAGGCTAAAATAAATTTATTTTATAAAAAATTAAATAATTAAAAATTTTGAATTTTTAAGGATATTACGTAAAAAAGCCATGAATTTCACTATTTACTTGCAGTGTTTATGCTTTTTATTAGTATGTTGTTTACTTGTACTTTTTTTATCCTTTTTATTGCCGTGAAACCCACTATATTCTTTTTTCTTTCCTCTATAGGGCCCACAAAAAATTTGAAATCTTGAATTTCCAAGGGGCCATGTTAGTTTAGATATTATTTGATGTCTTCAACACACATATATTTAGTATCTAAGTTAACATGTTAAATTTGTTCTTAAATTTTATGAAAATGTAATATATATATATATATATAGAGAGAGAGAGAGAGAGAGAGAGAGAGAGAGAGAGAGATAGATAGATTACTAATTTAAATGGTAAGTAGCTACTGCAGAAGGGGATCAATCGTAATTTTTTATAAATCAAGAAGATATTGCAAAAATTACAGAAAATAAGGATAATTTTCTCCTAAAAAATTCACAAACAAAAGCAACTTTCAACTGAAACAAAGAAAAATGAATAACGTCAAACTTGAAAAATGTAGCAGTATGTGAAAATGCATATGATAATCAGTTCCTAATTGCATCTAAAACAAATCAGCATTTACAATCAAGTAGAGAAAAATAGCATATCATATTCTTATGATAATAAAAAAATTGACATTGATATTAAAAAAAATTATGGATACTAATTTATAAAATTTGATTTTAAATTTAAGTATAATTTTGTATATCTTTATTATCAAATATGAAAAATTGTATCTAATTATATAATGCTGAATCATAAAATTTATATAGTTATATGCAAAAAGTCATGTATCATATTTTTATCGAAAAAAAAATTAATAACTAAAATTTAAAAATTATACCTAAATTTTTTTTCCTCAATCCAATACATGCTGGTTCTTGCCTCATTCTGTCCATTTTAACCTTTCCTCTTTTTCAATCATGCTATCTCCTTTTCCTTCGCTTTTCTTCTTTTTCTTTTTAAAAAACTAAGGCTTGTGGGTCAATTGTACTACGACCCGCTCAAGCTCCCTCAGAGGCTTGAACACCCTCCCTCTCTATTTTTTTCACTTTTTTAATTTTTTTCCTTTTCTTTCTTACAAAACTTGCATTTTTTTATCTTTCTTATATTTAATTTTTATTTCAAAATTTGTATTATTTATTTCACATTGAGTTTATTTTCTTTCCAAAACTTTCTGTATCAATTTATTTCATGAATGTGATGTTAACCAAATAATACATATTATTCAAATATAAATATATCAGTAATTTAGATTAAATTCAAATAATATTGAGTAGGTCTATTTATCATCAGTTTGTAAATAATATTGAGTATAACTATAGTTTGTGTTTATACACACACGAATTTGTAAATCTGGCTTCACTTTATTTATTTATTTGGTTTTGGCCAAGATGACTAAGCTCTAATGCATTCTAAACACTACTAAGAGCACATAACTAGATTATTTTATAAAGGAATGCTATTATTATAAATTAGTGCTTTGTAAGAGCTGAATATGATATCTTGCCAAAAAAAATATTTATATTCGATGATAATATTATAGCCGATGGTGAAGCAAAGAAGAGATAGGCCTTATCCAATCCTACAATGAGCCCAAAAAATATTTACTTAATACGTAGAAAGTTAAATATAAAAATAAAAATAAATAATAAATAATTTTATTGATAAAAAATAATTTTAATATTTTTATTTTTAATAATTTGATAATAATTAATAAATAATATTAAATAATGATTATAAAGATAAAGTAGTCATTGTAAAATTTTTTTTTTCTCTTCATAAACTATCAAATGAGGTCTCAGGGATGAAAGAAAAATAAGGAAAAATTTATTAAATATTAATTGAAGACCTAATTGGATTTTTTTTTTATAAATAGTGGCGTGACTTGAAAGGTAGTTAACGTTGAACAACTGTTTATATCTAAAATGTAATTTTGACTGCTATAAATCTAAGGTAAAACTCTAATTTTTTTCTCCTACCAAAATGATAAATACCCATTTAAAAATATTTAAAGTCGTTTTCTTTTACAGGGACAACCCATACGCCAATGAATTTTTCATCCTCAAGCTATCAAACTAGTGATCATCATAGTTACTTCTCTTTCGATTTCCCTTATATTTGGAAAACAAAAGTGTAATACGACTGGTCATCAAAGTTTTATGAATAAATTATTAGTTTCATAAAATAAAAAATTATTTTATATTTTAGTTTAATTTTAAATTTTTTAACTAAAATATTTTTTATTAACCTAAATATATATTTTGTAACTATAAAAAATTTTAAATTGAGAGTATGTTAGTTAAAAATTTAAAATTAAATTAAAATGTAGAACAATTTTTTGTTTTAGAAGAAATTTATATAATTTTAATAAAATTTAAAGAAATTATTGTGTAATTTATTATAATTTTAACTTGTAAAAAGTGAGATATGACATCTAATTCTTTTTTTTTGTGTGGATAGACCGACATCTATTTCTTTTAAAAAATTAATAAATCAAATTTTTTAGTCTGTTTTAGGTAATATATGGATTTCAACTAAATTTTAATCAAACATTTACGATATCTAAAAGCATCTCAGATGTCTTATTAATATTCAAGATGTTTGAGAAGATCTAAGATGATCAGAGGCAAGAGATGACCCAATGACTTTCGTTGATATATTTTTTATTTAGAAAACTTAGATTTCACAATTTGAAATTTTTATAATTGTTTATCAATTTTTATAAAATATTTATTCTATCCATTATTGACAATTTTTGGTTGCCATTATCTCATTGCTACCAAGACTGGAAGTAAGGAAGATCCTTTTTTTTTTAAAAGAAAATTAAAGCCTAACTTGTAAGTAAAATGTGAGTAATTTCATTCAGTGTTATCCTATTTCATAACAGTACTTCATTTAGTGTCTATCATATTAAAATGTGTTCTGTTTTCTTCATTAGTGGTTCCTCAAGAGAGCTTTGCGTGCATGTGTGAATCCTATTTATATATCAAATGGAGAGTCTGATACCTATTGCTTGTTTGATATGTAAAATTTAAAGGAAATGTAATTGCAAAGAAAATAACAAAGTAGTTCTAAACATAAAAATAATTTTTATGTCTTTACTTTAAAAAGGTATTAAAAAGTAATAAAATATTGTTGAGTCATAATTATTAGAATATAATAGATATTATATAGAAATTACACAAAAATAATTATTTTACTTAGGGATTAACAAACGGACAATCAATGTGAAAAAAACAGTGATTTCCTACTAGCTTTAGCTCTAACAGCAGGCATCAATAATTAATCAAAGGAGAACAAGAGAAAATAATGTTAGAGGTCCCATGTCTTGTATAAGCTTAAGTTAGATGCTGATATGAATCATATGAATGAACATAGGATTCCAAGTGTACCATCATAATGTACTGGCTAACAAAAAATACCGAGGAAGAAAGAACCTAAGATATGTGAAATGATAGTATGACAAAACTAAACCCCATTATCAAGCAAAAGAAAAATGCTACTCCTAATTGGATCAATCAGTAGCTTTCATGACACAGTGAAGTGGAGGAAAAAGTTAAATGTAACTGACCGGTGTGAAATGATAATTTCCTAGCGCTTCATGCTTTAAATTAGATGCATTTATTCATTGCATACAGTGCAACAACTGTGGCTGACTGCAATTAAGTTTTTGTTGTTATTACTATTCTAACAAATTGGAGCATTTATTCGTTAGTTGCCGTTGTACAATCTAAAATCATTTTTGCTCCATTTGGTTAAAAGATATAACGGTAAAAAGAATATACGATGTGAATTAGTGAGAATAAGTGAGATAAAAAATAATTATTTTATTTTTACTTTTTAAAAAGTGATATGATGGATAAAACAATAAATATAAAAATATAATAAATATTTCACAAATTATATAAAAAGAATATTTTTGTAATGCATCCACCTAAACGGAGCTTTGGTACACATAAAAATTAAAAATAGAAATAAAAAGAAAATAAATTTTGTTGATGAAAAATGACTTTTATGCTTATATTTTAAAAAGTTATCAAAAAATATATAATGTTAAATAATAATTATAAATATATAATAACTATTATTCAAAATTTTTTACTTCTCGTTTATTTTTCTTTGAGTAACCAAATGTGTCCACAGTTGGCTAGACAATTGCAAGGTGAAGATGGAAATCATTTTGGCGATGAAGCTTCAAAAACACTGAAGAAGCACATTGGATTTGTGTGGTTATACTAGGACTCCAGAGCACAAGTTACTGCTATCCATTTGATGATAGTAACTCTTCAAAGGATGGATGTCTTTGGTGTTGAGTACAGGGACGATGGCAACTTGTTGGTTCTGGATTTTAATTTTGTTTGTATGATTACATCGTAAGAATTTGTGTATTATGAAATTATTTTTAATGCGAAACAATAAACCATTGCAGTACTGAAACAACAGTCAATATGTAATTTTTTTGGGGGAAAAATTAGCGTCTTCTAATCATTGATTCTGATTAGATACTTTCTTACGAGAAGATGTTTTCCAAGACAAATCAAGCACTAAAGAATCATTAGAAGATGTCACGTTTTCTGCAAAATTGTAATTGAAACTGGTTTATTAGAAAATATCTTTTGTAACAAGACATTTTTACTAAAAATATTTTCCTCATTCAATATCTTATTCAACGAGCTTGTGAAGAAAATGGATCTTCTCGTGTTACAAATCTTTTATATTGTCTCATGTCTCTCAAAAATTTGAATTTTTTTATTTTTTATTTTTCTTTTAAAAATTTGAATCCTTTCATCGTAAAAACATAAAGAAACATGAGCATCCTTGACCCGAAGGGATTCAAATCCGCTCGTGAACTATGGGTTCAAAAGCCCGCCTGACCCAAGTCCATATAGACGGGAAAATCTTCTTTCCGTACTGCCGGCGAGAATTCCTCATTTTATCTCCGTCTCCTAAGTTCCCGGAGCCGCATATCCCGCTTTCCCAATCGGACGGTTATAAATACCTAAATGCTCCTTTTCTTTTTTAGACTTTTATTTATTTATTTATGTAATGAACTTTCATTTATTTATTACCTAACATGCTTGGAATGGGAAAAGAAGTTTTTATTTATTTTTCTTTCATTTTCACGGGGACTTCAATATTAAAGTTAGGGTGTTTCCTCTCTCAATACTGGGGGCGAACGAAAAGAAACCCTTGATCTGAGAAGCCATGGCTAGGCCTTCGAAGCCCCAGGTGTCTTCCGACGATGCGCTATCGAACGATTCGAGTTCGTCGGAGGAGGAGCAGGTCAACGATCAGATCAACGATGAGGAGGACGAGGAGGAGCTGGAAGCGGTGGCTCGCTCTGCCAGCTCCGACGACGAGGAAGCCGCCGATGACAATTCGCCCGATTCCGACGGAGATGCACCCGCTGAAGATGGTGACGAGGAGGAACAGGTATAAAACCATCGTTTACTCTTACTCATTGTTTTGTGTACTGCCTGCTTCTTGTCGTTTCTGGAATTGTTGCGCTACGGTTTGGTAGTATGATGCTGTAGTTTTTTCTAAGGTTATGAAATGTTTGTCACTGTCATATTAAAAAAAAAACAAAAGAGTAATCGTTCCGAATTTAAATTTCGCCTCTGTTCCCTCATTTCCAGTTCCTCTATGTAAAATTACATCTATATGCTATTTACTTCGCATTATATTTGATGCACGTCATTTCTATTGAACAAATAATTTTAATGGAAGCCTTCAGTCATTGACTATATGTTCACTTCAAACTTGATGTGCTGCCGAACTTCAGGATGGAGGTAATGTCGATCCTGAAATTAGTAAGCGTGAAAAGGCCAGATTGAATGAAATGCAGAAGCTTAAGAAACAAAAGATTCAGGAGATGCTGGATGCGCAAAATGCTGCCATTGATGCTGATATGGTGCGTGTATATAGCATGCCTTTTCTTCTTTACGAAATAGTGCATTGATATGATTCTCAACTATACCATTCTTACTTGTAATGCAGAACAACAAGGGGAAGGGTCGCTTGAAGTATCTCTTACAGCAAACTGAACTTTTTGCTCATTTTGCAAAAGGCGATCAATCATCTCAAAAGAAGTCAAGGGGAAGGTATTGGTGGAGCCCTCTTTTTAAGATTCTTGCTGCTATGCTATGGCAATTTTCATATCCTTCTCTCTGTTTGTGGGAACAGTTTTTACTATTATCTTCTTGAGTTTCTTGAGATTCTAAATTTGCTTTAGTACTTTGAACACTGATGCATTTCCCTATTCACTTTCATCTTTTGATTGGTTTATACATTGATGTATTTATGGGTTTGAACCTCTGATTGACCTCCATATCTGATGATGGAGTATATGGCATTGTCCAATGCCATTTTCAGAAATGGCACAATTTTTTCTAATAATAAGCTAGTATTAAATTTCACGAAGTACAGTTCTCCTCTCTGAAGTGTACTTGATGTCTTTCAATATTTCGTTACATCTGAACAAATTTTGCCTTTTGGATTCAGTTATGTCTATGTGCCTTTGTCACATTTCCTTTGTCATCAATTTTTGTAGTTTTACAAAGTGACTGTAAAAATTGATGACAAAAGAAATGGAGAACTGTAATTTTTGTGCCTTCATTTCTAGGGGAGTTCAACAAGCTTTAGCTTATCTGGTCTTGGCTTTGTGATACTTATTGAAAAAAGAAAAAAAGAACTTATTTTGCTGTTAAATGTTATTTATTAATAGGGGTCGACATGCATCAAAAGTAACTGAAGAAGAGGAAGATGAAGAATATCTTAAAGAAGAAGAAGATGGATTAGCAGGAAACACACGATTGGTGACGCAACCATCATGTAAGTGTTCTTCCTTTCTTTGTTAAACTGCTAATATACGGTGGCATTACCTGGTTTTATTTCTCAGTTTCTTGCAAATTAATCTTGCTTTGTTTCATGCATGTGTTCTTCTCGTCCTCCCTTTGATTTAGGGTAGGAAGGGAAGTAAAAGAAAAATAATTAATTTCTCAAACAACTCAATATAAATTTATCACGCAAATCAGGGTAATGATAATAATTAATAACTGACTAGAGGGCTATTTATGGGCAACCTAAATAAGAAATCCTAATGATACCGTGTATCCTAAATTCCTAATGCTATTAGGGTCTACAACATCGGATAACATATCCCTAGGCCCAGATGTCTCATTGATAATCCCTAATTAAATCCTAAATTATTCCAATTATCCAATTACAAACCCTAATTCTCCAACAATAACAACATTATTAAATAATGACATAATCAACTCCACCTTCTCATACTACATCATCCTTCCTTTCCCTCTATGTGTAGTAATTGGGATTCAAGTTTTTATTTCATAAGTCACAGGTGAAAGACACCCTTAAGGGGCTAGACCCCCTACTGCCTTGAGGCAAGGGGTGCTAAAAATGTGCCAGGCCAAGTGAAGTAAGGTGTTAAAATTCAGAAACAAGGAATAATGATATATGAATAAAGAATAACTAAATTTATTTTAACAATCGTGATTTAATAATAAATTCATATAAATTAAATGGTCAAGCATAAAATTCATAAAAATAGTAAAATTTCTAGAGAGGGTATGATAATGACCCATAAAAGATTGGTGTCTATGATGAAAAAAGATGTGGATGCACAAGCTGCAAAATTTCATTTCATGATGCCTTTATATTGTGTAGAACTTATTCTTGTATTCAAATATTTATTTTATGATATTTAGGTTCTCACTTTTAGTCTCTTTAAATTGTCCATTTCTAATAAAATTTTAATTTAAGCAGTCACATTAAAAATTCATTAAAGTTCTGAATATGCCAAGTTATCTTATATCACTTAGTCATTGCTTGAGCCTTCCTCTGCTACCCCTCTGCCTGCCTGGATTTCTTTCTTTTTGTCACCACATGTACTTTGAAGATAACATGTCTTGTCCAATTTGAATGGACAGAGGTGAAACTATTATTTTACTTGTAAAATAGACAATAAAAGTGGATAAGATTAAAATAATTTCAGAACATCATTATTGGCTACTTCTGATGCATTATCCGAAAAATGATTGAGAGATGAATGAAAAAACATAGATTTCACTCAGGCGGCAAAGGGGAGCACCTCACTTCTCTTGTTAAGTCACCAAAGGGCACCTCACCTGAGTCTGTGTCATCAAGAGGTGAGGATCCCTTATGGTGCTTTTTCTCAGCAGTCAGTACCTGAGTGTGCTGCATGCCTTTCAGCTCTTTTGACTTCACCACTTATAACCGATAATGCTTTGCTAAGGATGCATTAATAAAAAGTTTCAAAAAACCTTCGGATATGGCAAACTGATTGCATAGTTTTGGTTTGTTTCTTACTCTGGTGGTAGAAAATTTATATCCTGGGCAGATTCTGGTTGCTTAATTTCTTACAGGGGTATCTTTATTCTAGATATGAATGCATGCTGGAACAATCCTCCCTCTTGCACTCAACTCATTTTTCCCTCTATGCCTTCTTTTTTGCTGTCAACAGCTTGCCAATTGATGTCTGATAAATTTTTCTTAGGTTATTATTTTGTAATTTGGGTAGTTAATCTGGTAAGAGGATGCTTTTCATGCATTGTCAAAACTCAATCCTTATTGGTTCACTTGAATGTGAATTGCTTATCAATGCCTTTGAACAGGTATCCAAGGGAAGATGAGGGATTACCAACTTGCTGGCCTAAACTGGCTTATACGATTGTATGAGAATGGTATAAATGGAATTCTGGCGGATGAGATGGTACTCAATATATGCTTACCTTTGAGATATGTCTCATTATTTAGCCTCATGTAATCATAGTTACTTTATGTTGTGTAATTTAATAAAATATGAGTTAATTTAGACAAGGCATCATGCATAAATAACTGGTGATTTCCAGGGGCTTGGTAAAACATTGCAAACTATCTCCTTATTGGGATATTTGCATGAGTTTAGAGGAATAACAGGCCCTCACATGGTGGTTGCTCCAAAATCTACTCTTGGAAACTGGATGAATGAGATTCGGCGCTTTTGTCCTATCTTGCGGGCAGTAAAGTTCCTTGGCAATCCTGATGAAAGGGTAAGACCGGCTTTGCTTGAATGAGCTGTTTTGGTGAATTTTACAATCAATACTTGGTTTTGACTCTTTTTTCTTGTTATGGTTTTTAATCTCTGCAGAGACATATCAGAGAGGATTTATTAATTGCTGGGAAGTTTGATGTGTGTGTTACAAGTTTTGAAATGGCCATCAAGGAGAAGTCTGCTTTGCGTCGTTTTAGTTGGCGTTACATAATTATAGATGAAGCCCATCGGATCAAGAATGAAAATTCCCTCCTTTCCAAAACAATGAGGCTCTACAATACAAACTATCGCCTCCTTATCACTGGTACACCACTTCAGGTATCACTTATTTCTTATAATCAACAGGATGCTGGCATTGAATCTTATATAATTTGTAAATCTCCTCCGAGCATATAATTTGTTTTGTGCTGATCTTCTGAATTTGATGATCCCATCATTAACAAGTCTGACAAATTATCAAGTGAAAGAGATTCTGTTCTCTATGTTTGTAATGTTGGAGGCTGGGGTGTGTAGCTGGATCTTCAAACTTGACTGGTTTATCTGGTCTTCATTAACACTAATGCATTGGGACTTGGAAAGATATCAGTTGAGCACCCTAAGCCAAGTTTGTGATGAGTTCTTTTAATAAATGTCTGTGATCTTTTTTACTTTTTCCTTTTAGTCAAAAGGTGGGGGAGATGGAAATGACTGTAAGACTCTATAAATTGGTATTATAATAAGGAGAGAATAGATAGTAAACAATAACTTTGCTTTTGGGTTGCTTTTAGCAAGTGCTCACTAATAAAATTTTTGTTAGATATGAGCAGTTAAACCGTTATGTGTTTCTGCTGAGAATTTGCCTGAAATGTTGGATTGAGGTTAATGAGCAGGCAGGGTGATGTAGAACAGTA
This sequence comes from Erythrophleum ivorense, assembly GCA_026724425.1. Lineage (NCBI taxonomy): Eukaryota > Viridiplantae > Streptophyta > Magnoliopsida > Fabales > Fabaceae > Erythrophleum > Erythrophleum ivorense. The sequence goes on from JAIUCV010000005.1 coordinate 46,931,386, forward strand.
GAGGGAAAGGAGGGAGAGGAAGGAAGAAGGAGATAAGGAGAGAATGAGAGGGAGGGATGAGGTTGGGAGCGAAAACTGAAAAGATAAACTGACTTCGATTGGTCTGCCTAGAGTAAGTCTTCCACAACTTCATTTCCCCTAATATTTTTTTCCTACACTCCATCTCAGGGAGTGTCAGATGATAAATATACTTGATTAGATTGGTTTTATTATGTTATTATGGCCTTTTCATGTGTCCTATAGTGGATATTTCTGAACTATCTGCTTAGATTATCATGTTTTTGTTTGAATTCTGAATTTGTCTGCACGTACTGTGTGCTATTTTTAGCATTTGCTGAGGCTTCTTAATTCTTTGTGATGCAGAACAATCTTCATGAACTCTGGTCTCTTCTCAATTTTCTTCTTCCAGAAATATTTAGTTCTTCTGAAACTTTTGATGAGTGGTTTCAAATCTCTGGTGAAAATGATCAGCAGGAGGTTGTTCAACAACTGCACAAGGTAAGCCTAGAACCTTTGATTGCAGACGTAGTCTTATTTGTGAATCTGATACATATTTAATATTTTAATCTTCTTTGAATATTAAGGTCCTACGCCCATTTCTCCTTCGAAGGTTGAAGTCAGATGTTGAGAAAGGTTTGCCACCCAAAAAGGAAACCATTCTTAAAGTAGGCATGTCGCAAATGCAGAAACAGTATTATAGGGCATTACTGCAGAAGGATCTTGAGGTTGTTAATGCTGGTGGAGAACGGAAGCGTCTCTTGAATATAGCCATGCAACTGCGTAAATGTTGTAATCACCCATATCTTTTCCAAGGTGCTGAACCTGGTCCACCCTATACAACAGGGGAACATCTCATTACAAATGCTGGTAATTTCAATTTTCAACTTTCATTAAGAGATACTTCAGAGGTACTTTTGGGTTGACCTACAAGTTCTGCAACAATATGATGTTTTTTTTTTAAAATTTCCTATACAGGTAAAATGGTTCTTTTGGATAAATTACTTCCTAAACTAAAAGAGCGTGATTCTAGGGTCCTTATATTTTCACAGGTTAGTTCTCTTTCAAAATTTGACTTTGGCCAATGATAATTGTGAATTGCCTTGAATTGTGCAACCTGGTCTATAAGTTATCATTTTTACTTCGTTCTGATACTATTTTTCTCTTGATTTGTTCCTTCTTTTCCCTGGCTGTTATTGATAAACTTTGTGGCTTTTAATTTTTCCAGATGACTAGGCTGCTAGACATACTTGAAGATTATTTGATGTTTCGTGGATATCAATATTGTCGCATTGATGGTAATACAGGTGGAGAAGATCGTGATGCTTCCATTGAGATTTTCAACAAACCAGGAAGTGAGAAATTTATCTTCTTGTTATCAACTCGGGCTGGAGGCCTTGGCATTAATCTTGCCACTGCTGATGTTGTCATCCTTTATGACAGTGACTGGTGATTATTTTTTCAGGAGATTGTATCTGCAGTGTCTGCAGTATTCTGATGTGCGTTTGTACCATAAAATGTTTGTTTGTTGATTGCAGTTAGTTTTATTTCAGGAACCCACAAGTTGACTTGCAGGCTCAGGACCGTGCTCACAGGATTGGCCAAAAGAAAGAAGTTCAAGTATTCCGATTCTGCACTGAGGTTTGGATTTTATATTATTTTTATTTAGTCTGTTATTAGCAGCCCTTTTTTTAATGCTGAATATTTCATCGCATCATGCCAACGAGCAGTATACGATCGAGGAGAAGGTCATTGAAAGGGCTTACAAAAAGCTAGCCCTTGATGCTCTGGTGATTCAGCAAGGACGATTGGCAGAGCAGAAGAGTAAGAAATTTCAGGATGACTTATTTCTTTCCTGCCAAATGCATGGGTGTTTTAATAGGTTTGATTGTTTTTATTTGTACAGCTGTAAATAAAGATGAGTTGCTTCAGATGGTCAGATTTGGTGCTGAAATGGTTTTCAGTTCTAAGGATAATACAATTACCGATGAGGATATTGACAGGATTATTGCTAAAGGAGAGGAAGCAACAGCTGAACTTGATGCCAAGATGAAGAAATTTACTGAAGATGCTATAAAATTTAAGATGGATGACAGTACGTAACCTATTTGTTCTAGTTTTTAAATATTAATGGCTTGATCTTTCTTTCGTTGAATCTGTTGTGCTCTTTTTAACTTGTGTATACCCTCATTTTTTCTTGAGCAGTTGTGTGCTTTTCATTTTGTAGATATGAAATTTAGATGATTTTTTGTGCAAAATTGAAGCCTTAATTGGCCTTCCTATCTGAGCTGGAACCCTATCCTTTTTATTATAATAAAGTGAAATAATAGATGTGTTATGTTTTGCTTATTTCATGCATTAATACTGATGCCTAATAGCAACACAGTTTATTGTGTTTAGTTGAGCAATTTTTATTGATTAAATACGTGACTTTTTTGGGTACTGATGAGCATTTTGATTTTGCTTGTGCACTTCTATGTTGATTTTGAATTTTGAGTTAATAATATATGTATTTTTTCTTTTTTGCAGCTGCCGAGTTGTATGATTTTGATGACGAGAAGGTAGAAATAACAGTTTATGTTGGCTTTGACAAGTACTACCATATTGGCATGTGCTTACGGATGTGTTGGAGGCTTTATGTATTCAATTTTTTTTTCAAAATTTTATTTATTAAAATTTTATAATCATGAAGGTTTGAATAGGGTGTGGAGTTTGTGGCAGTTTTTTTTTGGGGGGGGGGTTCCAATGCCCTCTACATTCTTTTATTAAAGGTGGAGAAAGAATTGGTGGTTTATAATTTTGTTATTTGAAATTTAAAAGAGATCACTATGAATATGATTGGCTTTTGAATCGACGGATGTTGCTTTAAGGATTTCTGTTATAACATCTCCAATTTTTTTAATTGTAGGATGAGAGCAAAGTTGATTTCAAAAAAATTGTAAGTGATAACTGGATTGAGCCACCAAAAAGAGAGCGGAAGCGCAAGTAAACATTTGCCATCTTCATTCTACATTTGAAATTATTTAATTATCTTTATTTTTTTTAATATGAAGTATGAATTGATATTTTGCTTCTTACTCATAGCTACTCAGAGTCTGAATACTTTAAGCAAACAATGCGCCAAGGTGGTCCTACTAAACCAAAAGAGCCCCGTATTCCTAGGATGCCTCAATTGTAAGCATCTTTTGAAACAAGTTTTCTTCTCATCATTGTGCTTATTTTATGACTGAAATTGTTATTTTCCTACCTATAGGCACGATTTCCAGTTCTTCAACACACAAAGGCTGAGCGAGCTGTATGAAAAGGAAGTACGCTATCTCATGGTGGGTATTTGGTAACATGAACAGTGTTTTATTTGTCTGTTGGGTTGAGTGTGGTACTTATTTAATGAATTTTCAGCAAACACATCAGAAGAATCAGTTAAAGGACTCTATAGATGTTGATGAACCAGAAGGTACGTTAATATTCTTCAGATTAGTCCCTTGCCATTTCCAAATAAATTCTAATAGTGATATGTTGAATGTCTAGAGGTGGGATATCCGTTAACTGCTGAAGAGCTGGAAGAAAAGGAGCGTTTGCTGGAGGAGGTGAGTGGATTTTGCATATAAAGTGGACTTCCTTTTGGGTCTCCTTAATTTAACTTGGTTTTTTGGTAAATATAGGGATTTTCTTCATGGAGCCGAAGGGATTTTAATACTTTCATTAGGGCCTCTGAAAAGTATGGCCGAAATGATATAAAGAGTATTGCTTCTGAGATGGAAGGAAAATCAGAGGAGGAAGTTGAAAGATATGCAAAGGTTTTCAAAGAAAGATATAAGGAGTTAAATGGTCAGTTACATTGTTAAAAATCCGAATCTTTGGTAGTATTCTGAACATGAAGTTACTTGTTAAATTATGTTAATCTGAACTATTTTCTATTTTCTGCAAAATCCTTGTCAGATGCCAAATGTGATTTTTGTGGTTGTAATTCACAGTATTTTTTCGGCAAAGTCATTTTTTTCTTTTTTGGTTTTTGTGCCAAAAACTGGTGCTTGATATGGACTACAACTAGATTCTGTTATAGCTAAATTGCAGCACAATTTTGTCCTGGTTCAATATATTTTTTGTGAACTGAATCTTGAAATTAGTTTCTGATTATAATTTCCAAATTAAGTTTTGGACTTTGACTAATGTTTGCAGATTATGATAGAATTATTAAAAACATTGAAAGAGGGGAGGCTAGAATTTCTCGGAAAGATGAAATCATGAAAGCTATTGGGAAGAAGTTGGACCGATACAAGAATCCATGGCTAGAGTTGAAGATACAATATGGGCAAAACAAAGGGAAGTTATACAATGAAGAATGTGACAGATTCATGGTGTGAATTTTATTTTTCTTTTTATCTTTTTTAATTTTATGTCTAGTCCCTGTAGTCATTTTGATTTTGGCTATAAATTTCAGATATGCATGGTTCACAAACTCGGCTACGGGAATTGGGATGAGTTGAAGGCGGCATTTCGTACATCACCTCTGTTTCGATTTGATTGGTTTGTTAAGTCTCGCACAACACAGGAACTTGCTAGGAGATGTGACACCCTCATTAGGTTGGTAGAGAAGGAAAACCAAGAATATGATGAGAGGGAGAGACAAGCTCGTAAAGAGAAGAAACTTGCTAAGGTTTGTTTCAGTTTCTCCCCAAAAAAGAGGAAGAGAAAAGCCAAATAAATTCGTTACTTTTTTATGATAAGTTTGATTGCTGAAACATAGCTGGATAATTCTTTCAGAGCATGATGACCCCATCAAAACGGGCCTTGGCTAGACAGACAGACAGTTCGCTGAAGAAGCGGAAGCAGTTGACTATGGATGACTATGTTAGCACGGTTTGCTTATTCTCTTTGCAGAACATGAATTGTAATCGTTTTTTATTACATAGAATTTGCTTGTGCATATACTGAATTTAACCATGATATTGTGGCAGGGAAAAAGGAGAAAATAATTGTACATATGCGGCACTTAATTACCTTGACTAGGGGTGGGGTGGGTTGCTTCTAAAGACTTGGTTAGTTTAACGTGTGGCCCAGGTGATATGAACCGGTGGTCAGGTTTGGCTTCTCAAGTCCAGTGGCAGAAACCCCGTTTTTCAATTTAGTTCCTACATGTAACTGGTGAAAAGGTTAGTCAGGGACGATTAAGGTGAGGTCTGGATGTTAAAAGCCTAATTGTAAATCTAACACATCCCCATTGCTATTAGATGGCATATTGCTTTGTATTTTTAACAACCGTTGAAAAGAATTTACTAATACATGTAACATTGCTTTACCGTGTCCTGAAATAGATAATCAATCTGACAATGGTTGTGCGGTTCTGCGTTGCTTGTACTTTTGATTTTCCAAAATTTGTTAAATGAGCCTCAAATGCTTTGCTTTGACACAATAAAACCTATTTTAGATTTGTTTCGGATTTCTTTTCCAAGGGGAAATTCTAATATCTAAATATTGAGAGTGGTCATTTTTTTTTTTAGGCTAGGCTTGAGAATTTATGAAATGACAGATAATGAAATGGAATAAAGTGGAGTGAAGTAGAGTTAGTTTATTGTTTGAAAGTGGAACGAGTTATGAGTTGTTTTATTGTTTGGAAGTTTAATTAAAAAAATAAAAAGTCAAATAAAATGACAATTTTTTTTAAAGCTTATGAAATAAATTTATATATAAAAATATATTGGGTTTATCTGTATTTTTAAGTAGGTACAATTTATTATATTTTTGGCCCTTTAATTTGGAGGGATAAATCCAAATTTTAAATGGCAAGGAGGGATTTTAAAGATCATTTTTTGCCATTTTATTTTATTTTTAAAAAGAGCTTCAAACAATGGATCAGTTCACTTTTTAACTATTTTATTTTATTTTTATTTTCTGTCCAGATACTAAGAGTTGTATTTGAATAATTCATATATTAAAAGCTGCCGTACGTAGTCATCTTTATGGAAACTTGTTATTCTAATTCATGAATTCTAATAATTGAGCCTTTCAACTTATACATTCTGTACTGAGTTTTTTTTTTTTTAATTAATTGAGAACAAAGTTGAATTTGTCCAAGGTCAATAAGCATTTATCTCCGATTTTACTCTACTTCTAATTAAATACAGCTCTTACCAAATCTTCGTGGAAAAACGACGAAACCTTGTGGCTCTTTTCATTATGAACAGAATGGATCCCCTGCTATTCAGTTTTACATGCTGTTGGTGAAGTCAATAGAAAAATGGATGTGTTTTAATTTTTTTTTATATTTTTATTTTAAATTAAACTCATTTATCCATTCTTTTTCTTTTAACTTTTTCTAACTGGGAGCCAACAGCAACCCAAACCGAGAACTCCTAACTATGACCGGACTAAAACGTGAAGCTCTTTTAGTTGTTAGGTTCCTCCTGTTAAAGCCAACCAGACAAGAGATCAAATCAGAGAGGGGGACTACACAGTTGCTTCATGTCGGACAATTGTGCGATCTCGTACTTGTTCCACTATTTCACTAGATTTCATGGTAGTGAATTACATTAACCCAACTTCCTTAACGACGCCACTAATCAATGAACACCATACTCCAGTGTTTTCTCTTATAATTGTCCTCGCTTATGCACCCATACGGATTTAATATTAGTTGTGGGCTAAGCCTCAGGAGGAATCTACTGCGTCGTTTGTGTAGGCATTAGTCACTTTTAATAATTAATACAATTTAACTGCAGTGTGGGCTTTCGTCAATCATGGGTTGATGTGCATAATAAGGCGACAACATGCGGAGTGTAGTATAATAAGCCATTTTTTATACGCCCGAAACATGAGGCTCAAACATACAATACAATGAAGACTGTACGATAACATGTAACAGCAATGACACCCACACAAATCAACTAAGCTCCCCCATTTACAACCAAGTATGAGGGACAAAATCAGACGCCTTTTCTGCTCTTGCATTAACATTCTGCATCATGCTTGGTTATATTCTTTAAAAGCCCCAGTCCACACTACTTTCTCCCCCTGTTTTTTTTAATCATGTGTTTCTTTCAACTCATGCTGAACGACTACCAGAATGATGCAGGAGAATACGTTTACTCCCAGGGTAAAATGAAACCAAGATTTTAAAGGATGACCCTCCTGCAAATTTCTCTCCTGACTCAATCATACATCTCTTCTCTAGTAGATGAAAAGCAAAATGAATCAGTGTTTTGGTGTGTTCACTCATTTGTAGCATCAAAGCTACCCATTGCGTTCGCCCGTTTTTTATCTCTCCAATTCTCACCCCATACTTTTGCTTCTGCAACTGCACGTTCTCTGTCTAGATCACGGTTCCTTGGAGTTTCCCTAGCTCTTCCAGCATTTACGGGGCTGTCTCTCTGAGATTCCTGCCTTTCTACATCATCCAATCCCCATCTTCTCCCTGACCCGCCACCAGTTTCAGTCCTCCCCAAGTCTGTCCTAGCACTTGGATCCCTACCATCTCTCTTCCTGTAATCAGGTGAGTTTTTATGGGTGGAGGGTGATCCATGATGACGTCCATGATCGGGGCTGTCCAAGCTATCAGCCATGTTCCTTCGATCCTCCTTGTTCCTAGGGGTTGATGGACCAACTCGGTTAGTCTGACCAGCTGCATTTAGCTCATATGTCTGTGAGGCCAAGTACGTAAGAGCAGTTACGACATCTCCAATAAGAGGCCTCGTAGCTGCTTGTTCCTGCAAACACATAGCTGCAACTGCAAGTGCTTGATAGAGTCCTCGCATTGGATAATGGCCTTGAAGTACAGGATCAGCCATTTTGGGGAACTTCCTACGGTCTTTGAATAGAGGTCGTGCCTACAAAATTCCATTTACCAAGAGATATAAAAACAGAGGAGGGGTAAGTTTGTTTAACGTTATATTAGCGACTGGTTGAAAGATTAACATCCAAACAATGTTCTATAATGTTCCACAACAGTATTAGAAGCAACACAAAGATGACCAGGTCAGATACTTACCCATGCAACGAGATTATGCTCCCCAGGTGCACGTGTATTATCAATAGCCTTGCGCCCAGTAATAAGTTCCAGGAAGACAACTCCAAAACTGTAAACGTCAGACTTCAGAGTTAGTTGGCCAGTCATAGCATATTCTGGGGCACAATAACCATATGTTCCCATTACACGTGTGGAAACATGAGTCTTATCACCAACGGGACCAAGTTTTGCTAGTCCAAAATCTGATAACTTTGGATGAAAACCCTCATCTAGGAGGATGTTGGATGATTTTAAGTCTCTGTATATTACAGGGGGGTTTGCTTTGTCATGCAAATATTCCAACCCCTTTGCTGCTCCAGCTGCTATTTTCATCCTTGTGTTCCAGTCCAGAGGCTCCTTGTCAGCAGGAAGATCTGTAAGGTGTCTCAGTAAGAATTTTCTGTATACTGCATGGGCCAAAACCCTATATAATTTCATTTTAATGACATACATAGGTAAAAGCAGTGTCATATGACATTGAAGCTACAAAATTATAATGATGGACTTAAGCTCCAAAGTTTATTGGAGGATGAGATGCTTTTACTAGATCTGTGAAAACAAAGCTCTGTTGTTGGACTGTAACTAGATAAATTCCTCGTGTAGTCTAGTAGATGACATTAATTGAGATCTGGATTCAGACTTTACAAGCACACGGCTTATATATCAGAATAAGATGTTGGGGGTGGGGGGGAACTTATATAAAAATCACATTTTGCTAGCTTAATCGCTGCCAGCATAAGTTTAACTCAATTTCACACCATTGAATAATCTTTAATAGGGAACATTTTACAAAATATATATTTGGTGTAAAGTTCTCTTCATGTGAAACATGCACATAAAGTTTCATATTTATAAATCAGTCTGCACTCCATTGGTATGTCTTACATCAACACAGAGTATACTTTGAAAATTATACAAGATTAGCATCTAGTTGGTAATTAAATTTATGTAAAATTTGAAATGCACAATGAACATAATAATCCTTCATGATTCACATGTCATATTGACAAAAAGACGTTCTATAAAAAGTTATCAGAATGTGTACGGATGTAAGTTTCGCAGTAGTATTAATTTATCCCAACCTGTACACACACTGGGTAATACACTTTGTCCAGTATTCAACTTATTGCCAAATCTAAACTTCTCCCTACGAGAATATATTGAATACTTTCCCCAGCATTGATTGGATTTGTCTTCATATTGTCCATTGATTATACACTGCTCAATATATTGCTAGCATGAGCACACTTCCTACTGTCTACAGCTAGAGAACTCTCGCTTTTTGCTCTTCAATGAAGCAGTGCCCTGGGAACACTATACACTCAGTGCATTTCTTAAATTGCATATTGTGTTTTTGGAGTAAAGAGAAACCATACATCAACATAAAATGAACCTGTGCCATCTTCATCATCTAATAAAAAAAGGAAAAAAAAATTTCTATCCAGGGTTGGTTGGTCTTCCTAAAAATTTTTTTGACCCAAAAAAAAAAATCGTGTTTGTGCTGCTGAAAAAGAAAATTTCTTACTAGAACAAATTTCCAAATCTAAAATTTACCATTAATTTAAAACAAAATAAATAAAGATACCTACTTTTCCAATTTTCTCTTAAATCCTCCACTACTACTGCTTGCCACTGCCCACCTCCTGCCACCACTGTCCGTTGTAGGCTACCATGACTGCCACCCCCCCATATAAACCCCCTTAAAAAAAAAATTCTAGAGAACACTTCTAATGAAACAAACAATAGAAAATTGTCATATAATTATACTGTAAAAAAATTGCTTTTCAATTTTTGTCCCTGATGAAACATACAGAACCCTTGGGAAAGCCCACGTTGTCTTTGGCTATCCCAAACTATCTTATGTTAGGATCAGTGGGATGGAGATTGGAGAGGGAAGCAAGGGAACAGGGTGGGAAGGTGAATTAAAAAGCTTGTTTAGTATACTTTTTAACGATGGAGTGGAGTGGGATTGAGGGGGCTACAAATTCGGTAAGACAAAAAAGGGGGGCGGGGGAGGTGTTTCTTTCCCTTGTCTCATCTGTTGAAACATGATATATAAGTACTATTTTGGAGTTTTAACTTCTTACTCCACTCTCCTTTCAATAGACATCCAGAGTCCAAACAATAGAGATATACTTCCCTTTCTTTATCTTCCTCTTCAAAACTCCCAAAAAGAGAATACCTAGCTTCATATGAGGATGTTAATATGGAAGCCTTAAAAGTCAAAATTATCAACTTCAGGACCTTCAAGCGGTACATTCTGCATAGAGTTGCTCAATGGCATGACCTACTGGATAACATTACAAACCAGGCTCCAGGCAGCTGAGAGACTATGAGAAGTTGGGAACTAAATATTTAACTTTCTCCACATGGTAAGTAAATAAAATAAGTAAATTTCCAAAGGCTACAGGCTTAAAGCAAATGGTGGATTTTCCATAGATCTATATGTTTGAAATAATGGAATAAAAACGTGGTGGGGGATTGTGGCAGTGATGCCTAGCATCACTTGACAGCTGTGCCTGTGAATGGCAACAGCATGTTTTTCATAACACTATGAGTGACACAGAGAGAGATGCTCCTTGACCTCTCATTTTAAGCATATCTTCCTAAGATGGGAGCCAGGAGATTATTGCTAGAAGTATCCAGAAATTGTTCACTCAACATCTATTGTTGAAAAGTTTTGGACTATAATTGTTGGTCACATCGACAACAGCCAGTGCCTTGATACCTTGAACAAATCTTAGTATTTGACTAAAATAAAAGAAACTTTATTAAATTCTTCTAGATCATTATTTTGACTTAAATCACAAACTTTACATGACCCTACATCAAAATACCTCAAGTCAACCTCCAATAGTTGATACTAAGGAAACGAGAAGGGAGTAAACATTGCCAGACCAGAGCATTGCCAAGGTAAATTAATCCAGTGATTCTTTTGGGTAAGGGATACAATGCAAAAAATTAAAGGAATAAAAATGTATCTGAGAACACCATAAAATGGATGCATGAACAGCTGAACATAAGAGGTATAAGTCACTGGAATTGTAACATATAAGTCTTCTTTTAGCCTTCTCCTTAACCAGTTGATGTATTTATGTGCTCAAATTAACGCTAGTTACTTGCCTGATCACAATTGATTTGCCTGATTGAATTACTAAAATAATTACAGATCAGAAAAATTTAGCCATTCTAAATTCGTCTAATGTTCCTACTCCATCATAAGGCAATCCTACCATGCAAGTTCACTACCACCATCATCGAACCAAATTCAACAACTAATTTCCTCACTCATACAAAAGGGTTCTAGATTCTGCTGACAATTACTACCACTAGCACTATTACATTATTAATCCTGCATCAACATTCAACAATCCAATCCTGGTAAGATAACTTATAATGAGAAACAAACAAATGATCTGAATCTAGCTGAAAGCAAACTAATAGTCACTGTATGCACACTGCTTATCCCATGAAACTTGATTAAGATAACACATTACTGTGGCACTAGAAGAAGTTCACAAAGATTGTTCAGCAAGGATGCTGTTCAATCAATTCGTACATATTTACTGCCAAGGTGTTCTTCAATCAGTCTGCGCATAGTTTATATGGTGTGATGTTATTCCTCTGAAACAATGCATATATTCTTCTATACATAGCTCTATAAGAATGTGGTTTTGAAGCATAAGACAACAGCAAAGGTGAACAAATATCAAGCCCCACAAGAGAAATTTTCAAAATACAAAATTAAGAGCTATATATATATATAAAGTGGTAAGGCCTGCACAATCTGCAGAAAATTCAAGACAGGCTGGTTTAGCAGAGAACAAAGAAAATTTGAGCACAAACTAAAACCTAGGGATGCTGGACAATATGACAATTCAATCTAAGAACATAATGGAGGACAGAAAAGATGATAAAGCAGAATATTCTGACAAATCAAGTGTTGTTGCTCATTATTTTCTTCCACTCAGATAGATATTGGTTTTGCTGCAAATTGAACCTAGAGAACTGGAGGCCAGGAAGTTCATGAAGAGGCATCACAGCCAGCTAGCAATTTAGAACAGCAAGATCAATGAGAAGATTTTCAAGAAAGTAAGGTTTTACAAGACGACATTTAGATAGAACAGAAAGTGTGAAGCAACAATCCAAGACCATTGAAGAAAAGAATGGTCTTAAATTGCTTGATGATAATACAATCGAAATGGAGAAAAAAGTCAGGGGATCAAATTGTGGCAGCTATAGAATGTGAAACTTTAGTTACTGGTCAAGCCTTGGAGGATCTTAAAGAGATTGAATAAGTTGTTACATTTGGAAAAGTTGAAAAACCAGCTACTGAATTTATTGATACTAGCAAGCCTTTTAAGGACTTTCCCAACCTCTTGGTTGCTGTCATCCTTGAAATACCACATACTTCACCAAAGGAAAAATTGGTAGAGACAATAGAAGATACCCCCAGTTCAAGTCCAAGGGTTGGTACTTTGTAGATATGAGCATGGAAGACGAGGTACGGAGTTGGAGATCCAATGCATTGATGGAATAAAGATATCCATGATAGGTTACATGAATGATCTACAACATTAATTAAAGCCAAGCAAGATAGTTATGAATATTGTGATATTGCAATGCAGGATTTGGGGTTATCCCAAGAAAAGGACGTCATGAAGAAAAATCCTATCATTGAGTTTGTCATTACTCACAAATTTAACATTGCAAGTGACAAGACTGTCCATCCATTATCATTGTTGCTTTCTTCAACAACAAATAGAGCCAAGCAATATTATCAAGCGCATCATTCTTATGTAATACCAGGGATGCTGTTCAACTAGTTTGAATTCTTGATACTTTGAAAACTTCAAATTCAAGGTCGGCTTTTCTTCAACAAGGAGAGAATGAAGCAAGACTCACTAGCATCAAGAAAGCCTAGCTTTAAATAATTTGTCTCAATATTCTGGTTTACTTATAATTATGGGGACTATGTGGGGCTAATTGAATTATTTCGAAGATCCTAATAGATCACAATTATCTATCATCATCAATAATGCATTCTCTCCTTTTATTATTATATTCAGTTCTAGGGGCATTTAGAAATTTTTGGTATCTCCTAGGATGTATTTGGGCTAGGCTTCATTTTTTAAGTGCTGCTGCATTAGTTTTAATGTCTGAGTTTCAATTATGGGTTTCATGTTGCAGAAAGTTACAATCCCTATCCCTATCACCCTATTTGGAACCAAATCCATCAAGAATTCAATTAAAATATATTATTTATTAATTTCTAATTTTTCGAACTAAATTTGAAATTTATGAAAATTAACTGAATTTAATTGTTTGAGTTATAATATAAAATTCAATTAGAATTTTAATTTTACAATAATATTCTTTTAAATGGGCCCATATGCTGATGAATTTCTTTGCACTTTTCAAAGCTTCAATCAGACATCCCTTTAACTAATGTGCGCAATTTTCTACTCTAGAAATTTAAACACACACCATAATTACAACCCAATGATAGTTTTTCAGAGAGAGAATGAAAAACAAAAGTAGAGGACAATGATATCACATAATCAGTCGTTAAATTAAAAAAAGTGTAAAAAAACAAAAGCTCGCTGGGAGAGTTGTTCAATTATTATTCAAATGACATGGAAAACAATGATGGAACAAACCAATCTCTATAATCCAAATGGTATAACTTATTCTATCAAAGTCACATCACACCCCCAATGGGTAAATATTCTATAAGGTAAATGAAGCCCAATAACTCAAACACAAGGCTTTGCAGTAGAGCTGTAACCTCGGTCATATTACCAAGACCAAATCATAACAACTCCATGTTTTGACCAACCCTTGGTTGCTGGCAGCACTTTATAAGTAAGTCTAGTGGAATATAGCCATCCCCGACTACAATGGGGATGCAGGGTTAGAATGACAAGGTGCTCTTAGGTTTATTCATAAATATAGCAAAATATTATGATGTCTTTTAATCATAATTTAATTTCAAACATGAAATAATCTAAAATGGAAATTCATAATTTAGAAGAAATAAAATTGAATTCTTCGATAAGCTATATTCCCAACACAGTCAAATAAAAAATTAGAATGCAAGTCAAATGAATTCTTGATTTTGAGTGGCTGCAAACTTATCCTCTAGGATTAGGATTCTATACCTAATTCTTGGAGGATAAGTACTAAGAAGTTTATTTAGACTTTTAAATGGTTTCTTTTAGAGGAATGTTCAATTTTATGAATTATGGCAGCAAATTGCTCTCCTTGGTCTTTTTATGGGACCAAACCCTTGTTGTGATGCCTAGATTAATTTCCTTCTCCTTCTTAGCTACTATTCTCTTTGCTTTAATTTTCTAAGCTACCCAGACCTACTTTCCTTGGCAGACAGCCTTATTAATCAATCCTATCACAACCCATATTTGTTCCTTCCTTGAATTTGTCCTAAAACCTATCAACCCACGACCCTATTCCTGCAAGCTGCTGGTACTATTCACAGCAGACACTTAACTAATCTTAAACTACATCCCAGTGCCTATAATTGCCCTTCCCTTAGCATACCACAAATGAACCTTCAATTCACTATTTTCTACCTTTGATTAATCCATGAAACCCCAATCCTCACGCTACTGAACCCCAACCACCTTGCTGTCACGTTATTTGAATTCTAGGTGCCCAGCTATCTTAGGATAACACTTGAGTGACATCCCTATGACAAGTGCAACATCATGTAAACAAGTTTAAAGCACTGAACATCATAAATTGCTAACATCCATGTAGAAGAAGTAGCATTTACCATCTGATAATTTGAAGTAACCATTCATAACCCACATTTTAATTAACATGAAAAAGTTCATTGATTTGATAAGAGCCTATAATGGTTATCCAGAAATTACATGATCTCTTGGGAGACACTACAGTAATGATACTTTCTTTTTCCCTGATCATATATCAATTATTATTTTCCCCATTATTATTAAAAAAAAAAAAAGACAAGGTAAAAGCATACGAACAGAAATAGTTTTGTTTGATACCAGTAAATTTAACCATAGAATGGCAGAAACGCCCATTCAACAAAGAGTCCGATGATGTTTCTTCTTACTTTTAGCCTTTTAGTTCCACTGTTCTACCTTAATACGTTTTGGCTTTTTAACATCTATTACATAGTAAAAATTCAATAAAATGAAATTTTAACTTTTGAAAGCACAATAATTCAGGCAGTAATAGTTACAGTAACAAAGGAATGCAATCTGACCATGTAAATGATCCTCCAAAGACCCCAATGGCATAAATTCATAGACAAGCAGGCGCTGATCCCCATCAGCACAATAACCAATTAAGTTCACAAGATTTGGGTGATGTAAGAGGCTAAGCATGAGAACCTCCACCAAAAACTCTCGATTTCCTTGAAGGCCATTGCGGTCAAGCTGTTTTACAGCAACTACCTGTAAGAAGATGATTCCATTCACATAGATTATGAGATGATGGAGGAAGGGAGAATTAGATAACAACTAAATAGAAATCCACAACTGAGAATTAATAGATTCTATGCCCAAAATGCAAGTATAAAATGACAAATTATTATTTGCATGATGAAAGAGAGAAAGTTGAGTTCAGGAAGTTTAAAATCTTTGCAGCAGCAATCACAACTTACTTGCCCTGTGCTTTCAAGGCGACCTTTATAAACACGTCCAAAACCTCCTTCACCTAATAAACATTCAGGCCTAAAATTCTTTGTAGCAGCTTCAAGCTCCCGAAATGTAAAAGTTTGTGCAGCAATGTGGGCAGTTGGTCCATCCTTTTGAACTGATGGTTCCTTCTTAGGATCAGAGCCACTTCTTGATTTTGATTTATCTATGTAAATGATTAAAAAAAATAAGTAGTAGGAAAAGAAACAGGATACAATATATATTGAAGAAACTAGAGAATAAATATGAAGAGAAGGAGACGATGATGCAAAATATTATACAGCCATATAAGGATTAATGGCATAGAATACTTGGAAACAGTGGTTACAGTGACCGTATTCTGCTTCATTGTAGAATATAGGTCCTGGCATCTATATCTGGAACTAAAATGATTAAGATTTCCTCTGGTCACATCACATCATCCACGAGAATCTGATTCAACTAATATGAATAATGCAGAATTGTACACACTAGCACAAATACCATGCCTGGATTGTAAACTTTCAGTTTATATCTATACAAACTTAACAATTATCTAGATGATGCATTCCACAATTTTTACAGAGACACAAAGCATCTTCCTTAAAGTTATATCCCGCTGCAATTTCCTACAGTATCAAATACTTTACTTAAAATGCAGCTATTAGCATCTGCATCTGCCTTGTATATGGTAATTGTAATTTAATGGAGAATGTTATCAAACAATGCGAAACACTAGTTATAATTCAGAGCCAAAGGCAGATCTCCCACGATGCCACTTGTATTGTACCTCTTAATAAGAATAAGAATGCAATAAACTGAGACCATCAAATCATTAACAGTAGCAGTGGAAGTACAATCTTCAGATGAATCAGATCAAAGTACCCAATAATTTTAACCAAAACACATCATCACAAAACTAACAAAATGAGCTAAAAATGCAAAATTCAACATAGTTTAAGCCAATCCATTAACCAAAAATTAAAGCCAGGAAAAATTTTGTCAAAATAAGTTCACAAATTTATTCTGACCTGAGCTAACCCTATTGGCGTGATGAGACTGAGCAACTGAACCTTCTTTAAAAGAATCCTTCTTGACCACTTCCTTCACCCCACTGTCCTCCTTGTTGGATGATCCAAAACAAGGAAAACACCCACCCATATCAAATCCACACACAAATCAAAGCCACTCTCAGAACCCCAAAAGGAATAACTCTCATAACAAAGCCCTCAAAGCTTCAGACTCAAACCTTGAACTATTCGTCCAAAGCTGCTCATACAAACCCAGATGAGAATTTCAACCAATTACTACCTTTTTCTCTGTCACTGACTCACTCTAGAACATAGCTCACTCTGCCGGTGGCTCTAGATGATTTTCATCGGCCATTAAAGGGAAAGATCGAGACCAACACGCCGGAATAGCAGATCAACCAATCGAAGAAACTGATGTGGCGTAAGAAGGTAAAGGGAAAAAAATAAAGAGGGCTGAAAATAAATGTAAATACTGAATAGAGTATAGCATAAAAGAAAAATGAGGGAAGAGAATTTTAAAGAATTTCGAATTTAAAGTTGGGGGTTAAAATTAAAGTTTAAGATGAATTTGGAACAGAATTGTTCTTACATAATCCCGTGGATTTTGCATGATTACGAGGTTGCCATTATTTTTCTCCGTTGCGTTGAATTTTTACCCCTGCGAGGGCGAATAATTACAGATATATATAGTTCAATAATCATCATCACGGTCGAAAAGTGGGTCCCACCAGATGGATGTGCGTGGACATTCCCAACACGTTTTTTTAATTAGAATGCATTACATTTTTTAATATAATATATTAAATATATAATTCTTTAATAATATCATGATAACTATATAATTTAATTATAAAAATTATATATTTATTATACTATTATTAGAAAAAGATATATTTATTAAATTTTAATTAAAAAATATAATAATAAAAATATGAAAGTATATGTGAGTTTTTTATTTCTAGATAAAAAACTGCAAAAACTTTTCTTAAGACATGTTTGAATTTGATAAAAGTACTAGAAGAGATCCGAACAAGAGTAACCCACAACATAGAGAGATGGAATGAGTTAGACTTTCGGCCGGCAAGATTTTATTTTGATTTTTCCTTTTCCTACATTGCGTTTTTTTTTTCAAATTTTTGGTAAGACTTAAATTTTGATTTTAATATGTGGTTGGATTATGGGAAGTTAACCATAGTTCAATGGATGAGAGAAAATTTTGTAAATATCCTAAGTTTCTTTTAAATAAGTAATTTTTCTAACACAGGATTATTTTTTAGGAGTCGAATAATTCAAAATATAATTCATATTTTAGAAACAACATTTTATTCACGTTATTTAATAAAATAGTATTAGTTTGTTGAAATATACAATCTTGATCAATATGTTTTTCCCGGGGCTAAATGATCAATACGTTATTTAAACATAGTGGAAATAGTTTAAATATAACAATTTTTTAACGTGTATATTAAGTTTCAGTTACAAGTTATAACAACGATTTATTAAGAAATTTTTAATACTTTTTTTTTAATATAACGGCTATTTTGATTCGAAGCAAAGCAATTGGCGAGCTTGATTTGGTTAACTTTCTTTCTCTGTCTTTTTCTTTTTTGGTTTTAACATAGTTGTTGACTAGCCTTAAAAGTTTGAATCATGGCGTGCATGAATGCGGATAGAGGCCTAATATTGTATTGGGAAATTAAACTAAAATGGATCGTTTTAATGATATTTACTATTTCTTTCATCTCCTTCTGTTTTTAATTATTACCATTTGTGGACCACTAAATTATTCAATTCAGTCCTTTTTCTTACTTTTCGCTTCTCATCCTTTAAATGGCGTATCTTTTTGTTCTATTAATAATTTATTACCTAAAGCAGAAAAAAAATTATTGTCGTATACAATATATTTTTGTCATGCATTGCAAGTTATTTCACGCTTGTGTTTTGAGTTCACATTTGATCAAAGGGTTTCTTGCCAAACGTAGGTGTGAATATTACACAACCATATAACGACAATTTTTTTCTCCTTTTTTACAAAAAAATATTTATCTCTTTATCTTGTAAATAAAGCATCTTATATATACTAGTGCATAATTGTGCACAAAATGCATATAAATTCACTTTTTAAAAAAACTAATAAAATTACTTATTATTTTTCAAATAATTTTTTAAGAAATAAGGAGTTATACAAGTTGTTAATAACTACTTAAAACCAATTTACTTCTTCGAGCAAACATTAATTATATATGTTAAATGTAAGATACCAAATTTTTTCGAAAGCCATATAAGGTAGTTAATTAATCACTTTTTTTCCTTCCTTCTAAAATGCTTTATGTTTACTATAAAATCTACCGAAAAAAAAGGTATATTGATATAAAGCTTGTCAAATGCTAAGCGAGCTTGGCACCAAAAGAAATGATAAGTTTGCTTGGGACTTGAATTTTTTGTGTGTTTTAAAGAAATTAACAATGTTAATTTTATAATAAAAAAACTCAATGTGCGAAGTTTTTCACATGTTTGGTGAATCTTACCTGATTTTTAAATAACAACTTCACCACATATTATATTTTTTTAGTAAATAATATTTTGGAAGCTCCAATTACTCTATATTTTTTAACAGTGCTTCATCAAAAAAAAAATTTCACTTTTTTAATGCAGTTATTCTGAAAATGCCTTAATAAAATTAAATTCATATATTTTATTATCTGAACTTGACTATCAATTTTTTCAAAAGATACAAAGAATTAAGGGGCACAACAAGTTCACGAACCATCCACATGACGTTTTTTGAGCATGTACTCGGTGATGAAAACACCTACCAACAATAATTCTTTTTAATTATTTGGCCATATCATTAGATGATAATTGAGCCATAGCTGGAGAAAAAATTATAATGATACTGAGCCGAGTCTTAATATTATCATAGAATGTAAAGAAATGTGTTTTGCCACTGATGAGTTTTAGTCACTAATTAAGCACGAAAAAACAGGGGAAAAAAAGACAGAAAGAAATCAAAGCTCATGATTCGCTAGCTCTTTAATAATTTGTTGTGGCATAATATCTATGTATTATTAGTCAAATAGAATATTTTAATGATATGAAAAAAAAAACACCGCATGTGTTATTAGTTATATATATTGCAACTTCATGTGAGAGAGATGCTTATTGGAGCCATTTCATACCAAGCAAACAAATAAAATCATAATGATCATTTTATTTAAGACTTTCTTGAAGCAATCATATATTGCTCTAGCTATTTGGGGTGATAATTTTAATGATATATATACATATAATTAATTAACACGTATATCTGCAAAAAGTTAATTTTCTTTCTAAGGTCTTAGTGAGATTGAAAACATATTGACAAAATCTTTATTTTAATAAGGAAATGGTGACGCGAATGGCTTCTCTCCAGTTAGCGAGACAATATAACGGTCCAGTCTTGTGTATCTTGGATATTTTCTTTTTTATTTTTTTTTAATTTAATAAAAAAGTAAACAACCCAGCATGCCCTGAATGCATTGTCATGTTCGCGCCTTCAATTGGAGAGAAGTCAGACTCAATGGTGACACCTCATTTCAAAATAAAGTTACATTTTCCTCCATAAGTGAGTATATTCAACATTAATGCTATTTTACCAAACTATAATTATAAGGATTTTGATTTGGAGTGGCCATTAATTGTTTGCACATTTGCTCACCAATTTAACATCCTTATTTTTATTTTGTATTTGAATATGGGAGATCTTCTCCTTTCTTATTTTTTCGTGAAAAATTAGAGCCTCATAGCAAAACAAAAAGCATAAACTGATAAGGTAAAATATGAAAACTAAAAGTTGCTAAACTAGTGATCCTTGTGAGTTAATCGCAGTGATGTAGTCACCAATGGCTTTAAGTGCAACATGAAGAATTTGATTTAGAGTCCATTGCACCTTCTTGAAGATGTAGCCCTTTCAAGCTTTCCATAAGAACACAGAATTAAAAAAAAAACTTGGGAGAGCATGTATGAATTATCTTGTGGATTATTTGACTTGAAGATCAAATCATTCCAACAATTTAAGAAGAATGTTTGAGGAACATTATCCAAGTTAAGCATGAGGGGAAAACAACTCCATACTACTAAATTTAGTACTAGACATGCAAAAACGATGTGGATAGAGTTAAATGATGCATATAAAAAAGCTATTAAGTATTTTAGATAGTTATATGGTTACAATTTTATTATGAAGATAGTGTAATATAAAAGGAATAATAGCTATTGTAAGTGTGTGTTATATTGAGCAATTTCACTTTATTAGTGATATATAAAAGTTTATTCTCGAGACTCCTTTAATCTTTACTTCATTTCTTCTCTTCATCCAACATGTTATTAGAGCTAGCCATTTGAAAACTACAAGATCATGATTCAATTGCAAGATCCCTCAATTGCAAAATCGTGATTAGCTTAACATGGATTCGTCAACAAATGCCAATCCAACCTCTACAAGGGAAACTCTTCAAGTATCATCATTTGATTCAACCATCCTCTCTTCTTTCATCCCTCATATACCTAAAGGAAAGTTCTGGTCTCTCAATTGCTAATAAACATGGAGAATTATACTATGTGGAGCAAGGCAATGAGAGTAGCTCTCTTATCCAAGAACAAGATTGGCTTCATTAATGGAACTCATACAAAAGAAAAACAAGATCTAGCTTTAAAATGTCAACAGGAAAGGTGCAAAGCTATGGTACTATCATGGTTGTTAAACTTAGTTTTAAAAGAACTCTTTATTGATATTATCTTTTCAACAAATGCACATTCAGTTTGAGAAGATCTCAAGGAAAGATTTGACAAGATAAGTGGATTTTAAATTTTTGCCATACATAGAGAAATTAATTCTTTAGTTCAAGGAAACTTATTAGTTTTAAACTATTTCACCAAGCTCAAAGAAATCTGATATGAATGTTTAACTCTTGTAGCATTGCCTTCATGCAAATGTCACACTTCAAAGGCTTATGTCGAGTTGATGTAACAATACAAATTATTCGAATTCTTGATGGGACTTAATGATACAAATAACCAAGTTAGGGGACAGATATTGCTTATAAGACATCTAACTACTGTAAATCAAGCATAGTCATTAGTGGTGCAAGATAAATCTTAGAAAATGATGGCATCCACTATATTTTCAATTGAGAACATAGCTCTTTTATCCAAGACAAATGTAAGTTTTAAAGGGAAAAATCCAAAATTTTCTAGAAAGTGCATCCATTATCATGTTAAAAGTAATAAGAAGGAGAATTGCTATAGGCTTGTTGGATTTCTAACTAACTTCAAATTTATAAAACAGAAAAGGCCTCATAAATCTTATGCAAATCAAGTTGCTAAATCAAGTAGTAATGTAGTGCCTACATTCATTAATGAATAATATGATCAAATATTACAAATGTTAAAGAAGGATACAAATGAAGTATAGGCCACTATTGCTAGTATTATATCCTGTTCTATAGTATATGGGAGTTATGATGGTTGGATCTTAGATATTGGAGCAATTAACCATATGATCTCCAATCTTAACAATCTCAATTCTTTCAAATACACTACATGTCATAATTTTATATAGTTACTTAATGGCCAAAGTGTTTTTGTTTCATATAAGAGAGAAGTACAGCTTTCAAAATGTATCACCTTAAGAGATGTCTTATATATTCCAAAATTTTGCTTCAATCTTATTTCGATTTCCAAACTAGCAAGAGATCATAACTATCTTGTAGCTTTTCACCTAACTTTTGCATATTTTAGGATCTTTAGAGTGAAATGGTCAAATGAATTAGTAACTAGAAGAATGATCTCTATTTCTTTCAACCTATTGGAGCCTTGTGTAATGCTATTGTGAATTCTTCTATTCCATCTATTATAAACAATGATCTATCTTGTAAATCAAATTCATCTCTATTATGACATTAAAGATTTCAACATGTACCTCATTCAATGTTACAATCTATTTCATGAATAAAACAGTCTCTTAATTCTCCATTTTCTTGCTCTATTTGTCCTTAAGCAAAACAAAGCATATTATCATCTCCAAATAGTACAAAAAAGACAAAAGCATGCTTTCAACTACTTTAGATGGATATTTGGGGTCCATATCATGCTCTAACTCACCAAGGTCATATATTTTTTCTAATTATTATCAATTATTATTCACGAGCCATTTAAATTTATCTTATGAAAGTGATAGCCATATCAAAAATTCCTTTTCCTATATTGAAAATCATTTTGTTGCTAGAATATTAACCATAAGAAAAGATGATGATCTTGAATTCTTTAATCATGAAGTGAATCAAATGTTGTTCCAAAAGGTAATTACTTATGAAAGCTTTTGTGCGTACACACCTCAACAAAATAAGGTGGTTGAAAAAAAAACATAGACACTTGTTAGAGGTGGCTTAAGGACTCCTTTTCTAAACTCAAATTCCTATTCATTTTTAGGATGGGTGTATTAAAACTACAACATACTTGATCAATAAAACTCCTACTAAAATGCTTTAAAACAAAAGACCTTTTGAAATTTTTTATCATAAACCACTAAAAATAAACCATTTGAAGCGTTTGGTTGCTTAGCTTATGCCATAGTTTTGAATAACAAAGACAAATTCTCTCATAGAGTTGTTCCATGTGTCTTTTTGGGTTATTCTATAACTTAAAAAGTTTATATCATGTTAAATATAAATATTAAAACTTTTTTAATTAGTAGACATACAATATTTCATAAGACAACATTTCCTTTTGAATTAGAAACCAAAACTCTAATTCACCATCATTTTCCACTAAACAACAATTCAACATTGTATCCTCATTAGTCCCAACCTATGCTCATAATGAAATCCCTTTAAATTAACATCCCATACATCCTTTTATACTTGCACAAACCACGAACATACACATGAGTCATTCATTATAGTATCTACCCTATAATTCAACTTCTCATATCTATGTTCCTCCAATTACTAATAATGCATCTCTTGACCCATGTCAATACTCAATAACAATTAATAATAACTCATCTCATGATTCATCTTTTATTTGGATCATCCTAATACAATTCATAAAACCCTTCACTGGGAGTAAAAGCTTTGTATGTGTTACCATATCCTTAAGGCCATCCATCATAAGTGAATCAACTTCTTTAATAAGTATATCCATTCTATGCTCTTATCCTATGGCTAATAATTTATCTTATTCACATCTATCTTGCTCTTATCAATGCTTCCTTTCATCCATTTCTTCTCCTATTAAACCTACTTCATTTAAAAAGGCTGTTAAGCATGATAACTGAGTTGGGGCATGAAAGTTGAGATTCAAGCTCATAAGGCAAATAATACATGGTAGATTATTTTTTTACCTAAGGCAAAATAGCCATTAGATGTAAATAGGTTTATAAAATAGGTGACTTCATGAAATGGTTTGTATGGAACTTCCTTAAGGATTTGACAACAAGGGGAATAATGTGATGTGTAGGCTGCATAAATCTCTTTGAGTTAAAACAAACTTCTAGATAATGAAGCTCAAAGTTAATAGTAACATTAATATTAATTGGTTTAAGCAAAGTAAATATAACTATTCATTGTTCACTAAAGAGCAAAGGAATACTTTTACTATTTTACTAGTTTATATTGATGACTTGTCTATTATAAGAAGTAGCTTAAAGGTAATAAAAGAAGTAAAAGCATTTTTGCACAAGCATTTCAAACTCAAAAATTTGGAAGAGTTGAAATACTTCATTGGCTTAGAATTGGTAAGATCAAAGGAAGGAATAGTGATGGTTTAAATAAAATATGCATTTAATTTGATTTTAAAAATGGGATTAAGTGGTTTAAAGCAAGGGAGTACCATTTGACCAAAATACAAAATTCACTTTGGCTAAATTTGATATAGCTTAGATAAATGCAAATGATAAGTTGTTTCCAAATCTAGGAAAATATCAAAGACTTATTAGAAGGCTCATTTATCTCACTATGACAAGACCAAACATAAACTATATAGTATAATCCTTAAGCTAATTTATAAGTTCACCTAAATAGTCACATATGGATGTAGCTAATAGAGTGGTTTGATACCTGAAACAAAGTCTAGGATTAGGACCGTTCATATTAGTTTCTAATAAGATGAAATTATGAAGTTAGCTTATCCATCAACAAAGAGGTCAAATAATGGCTATCTTGTCAAACTTGAAGATTCATTAATTTCTTGGAAGTTGAAAAAATGAAGCATTGTATCAAAATCTTTAGCTAAGATGGAATACAGAGTAATGGGATTTATAGTTTTTAAAATCAATTTGGTTACTTGGTTTACTTAGAGATCTAAAGGTTAAAAAGTCAGAACCATTACTACTATATTGTGACAATAAGGCAGTTATTCATATTGCAACTAATTCTCTTTTTCATGAGCAAACAAAATATAGAGACATTGATTGGCATTTTGTGAGAGAAAAAATTCATAAGGAAATGATCAAGCTACAACATATATGAACCAAAGAACAACAAGCTCTTAATAAACAACAACATCATTACTTATTATCTAAGTTAGGAATTGTAGATTTATTTAACCTTAACTTGAGGGGGAATGTTAAATGATGCATATAGAAAAGCTATTAAGTTAACTACTTTAGATAGTTATATAGTTACAATTCTGTTATGAAGATTATGTAATTTAAAAGGAGTGATAGTTGTTGTTAATATGTATTGTTTTGAACCATTTCACTCTATTGGTGATATACAGAAGTTTATTCTCAATGCTCCTTTTATCTCTACTTCGTTTATTCTTTTCATCTTTCATCTTTCATCATCATTCATCCAACAAAAAGTATGGGATGATAGCAAGTAATGCATTCTGAGTATTGAGTAATCTATTAAGCAAACCTACAAAGATAAGTTCTTTTGCAAGACGCTGCCATTATACATTAATCTTCATAAAATTAAAATTTTAATCTTTTCTAAAACTTTGAGTTTCCAAAGTAATTTTTATGTTTAGCTATAAGGATTAAGGGAAAAAAAGAATTTTTGTTGTTTGAGAGAAGATGAAGAGCCATTTTGTAATTGTTTTAATTTCCACTTTAATGAAAGCCATATTACTTTATCTTCACCTTTTCTTATTTCTCCTTTGAGGATGTCCTTTGCAATTGACACATAAAAGAAAAAACCTCTAACTCTTTTTTCTTTCCAAGATCTTAACTTTATATTGATGAAGAAATTTAAGATGAAGAGTCTTTTAGACTATAGGGTCCTTAAAATATGAAAAAGGATCAATTGCAACCTAAGAAACTCCAAAAGTAGTTAAAGTAGATTTCTGATCCATTTGCCTTAATAATTCTCCTTCAAGGATACTTTACCATGCTCAAGAGAGACTGCCTACAAAAAATGCTTGAAAGGAAAGTATTTGGCTTTGAAAATCTTACACATTAAAGATATTAGCTATGAATTTCCATACTTATTTATCAGGATAAGCTAGATTCATAGTGTCACCTCCTTAATCCTTTTCACTAGAGTCGAGGGATTAACATTTGCTATTAGTGATGACTTGAGAGGATGTTAAGGATGATTTAAGAAGGGTTAAAACAATCCTTGCCAAAATTTGTAAGAAATCTTTTCATAGGCATGAGCGTCCATAGACAATCGAGAGATCTAGCATGATTATTAGATAGTCGAAGAGTGATAAGCATAATGAGAAACTATTTTTAACTCACAAAGAAAACCTCTCATATCATCGAATTGGATTACACAAATGAGACCCTACAAATTTGGGAGAAGGAAAAAGACTACTAATGGTTAAGAGAGATGAATATCATTATAGGAAACTAAAGAAATGGTAAGACTACACATCAACAATGGCTTACAGACCCTTAAGGTATAAGAGAAGTGTTGAGGTGGCTCTTTAATTTTCATTTGAATAAATGATGGCCATTTGCAAATTGAATGAGATAATTATTCATTCTTATTTTATGAACCTTATAATTTTAGCTTCAATAATGCTAAAATTAAAACTTTTCAGGAACTTCTGCTTAAATGTCAATTAATATTTTGTAATTTTGGATCATAAATTCTAATTAAGATATGAAGGGAAAAGTTTTAAATATGTTTTGATGTATTAATCACTTTTCATGTTATCACGTAACATTGAAATATTGAAAATTTTATTTATTTATTTACTTTGATAAAAAAGAATTGGGCTTACAAATTGATCTTGAAAAATAAAAGCTCAACAACACTTTCAATAATTAAATAACTCTCATATCTAATGATAAAACGCAAATATCTAATATATACATACATACATACATATAT
Source organism: Erythrophleum ivorense (assembly GCA_026724425.1). Taxonomy (NCBI): domain Eukaryota; kingdom Viridiplantae; phylum Streptophyta; class Magnoliopsida; order Fabales; family Fabaceae; genus Erythrophleum; species Erythrophleum ivorense. Next base: position 46,958,399 of record JAIUCV010000005.1, read on the forward strand.
ATATTGTTGAACTAAAAGGCAACTAAAAGCTCAGTTGATTTACTATTTGGGATGAAAGTTCGTCACCTTCTCTATGTTACAACATGGGCAATTACATATATTTCCTTTAAATATCATATCCATCAAACTTTCCTATAACATAAGAGCCCTAAACTTCAGAAATAAAAATGCGAAAAAAAAACTCCTAAAGGGTACATAAACTCCATGGTGGGGACATTTAAACTTTTCATTTTGTCAGTAAAGATAGAACAAAACACTAAATTAAACTTCAAAAACTACCATGAATAATAAATTGAAAAACTAAATAATAAATAAATAAAAAGATTTGCATAAGAAACAAATAGATAGGTTATTCAACAGATCCATGATAAGATGACAGATCAAAGAATATTTATTTACAAAACACCAAGACGAAATAAAAGAAAAAAAAAAAGAGAATGAGAGAATGAGGATGAAGAGGGCTACTACCTATGGTTATTGGCTAGCAATAACCCCTTAAAAATTACTTATAAAGGTAGAGTTGAGAGCATGAAAGGAAAAAGGAAATGAGAGCCAAGAAAAGTTAGGGTTTATGTTTAACTAGTGAGTAGTATTTCATAAAATGTTGAAAAGTTATATGTTAATAAGTTGTGTTTTTTTGTATAAATAAAATAAGGGAAGTTATAAATTTGCTCTTTAAAGTTTGTTTAAGTTTTCAATTTGGTTTATATAGTCTTTTTTAATCAATCCTTACACTTTGTTGTCATTTTTAGTGTGGTCTCTACTATTAAGATCCATTATAGTACAATGACTATAAAGTTCACTTAACTAACAAACTCTTGGCTTGTTACCAGTTGACATTTGTTATCCCTCAAGTGTTATGTTATAGGTTTTGATAAGCACAAGTGTTTATAAATATATTACTCATATGTGCTTATTTATTACTATGAGTTGGATGATTAGAATCATTACCCTGTACTTGAATTATATTTTATCTCTTAACATAGAGTTATGCTTGCTTGTAATATATCCAATAGATTTTGTATCTAAATTGGATATATGATTATAAGAATCTCATATGTATGATACTATACTTCATATTACACTAAATATTAGTGAATCATTCATAATGTTAAATTACATACTATTGACTATACATTTGACTAACTATTTGATTTTGAAGTCAAATTTCTTTTATGTAAGATGGTCCATATTAACAAGATTGAATATTAAAGTAAAGAGAATGAAAGATCAATATTACACTTTACTCAAAGAAATAACAAGTAAGAAAAATGATCCAATAATTGAAGGCTTGAAAGATTTAATTATTTGGAAGCTTGGTTGCATAAAAAGACAAATAGTCAATGGATTTAAATAAGTATATTTATTATAGGCTAAGAGGTTTTATATGAAATTCAATAATTTATATTAGTATTTATTGGCTCAAGATATTTTGATTCTAAAAATATTTGTTTAAATATAAAAGATTGTGAGATATAAATTTTACCCAAGACCAAAATTTAAATCTTTTGTCACTATTTGCTTATATTCACAAATGGTATAGCATTTGGATCTAAAACTTGTTTCATTTGAAAATATACTCAAATAGATTTTAGTAATATGTCATTTACTTAAAATAAGGTACAAATGAAAAAGTTTAAAGTTTCAGTATATGCAACACTTGATTGTTTTGTTTGAAAAAGTTGATTGCTTCTTAACTTGAGACTACAAGTCAATTGGTAGCCTTGGACTAGTTGATTGCTTTCTTGAATTTTTAAAAAACATAATCTAATGGTCATATTTAAGCTATAAGTTGACTAATGGCACCCTGACAATTGATTGCTAGCATTAGGAAAAAAAATTCAACAATGTATAACAGCTCTTTTATGTGTCTAATGGTACTTTTTTGTAGAGTCTTAATATATATGACCTTCCAAACATGTTTTCAAGTATAATTAAGTGTTACAATATGATCTTTAAGATCTTTGAGAGAGAAACTAACATCATTAAGCCAAAATTTGCATAACTGTTATCATTTGAGTTATTAGAGCTTGAACTTATATATCTACCTTTAATAGAGCTTAGTTAAATCTATAAGCTTTGTAAGTCAAGATTGATGTATCTTATGAGAGAAAATAAGAGAAAGGAAGCTCTTGAAATGTTTTCCTCTATGAAGAGAGGTGTGCTCTATATATTTTCTTTTATGAAGAGAGGTGTGCTCTATATGTGCTTCTCAAACTTGTGGAGGTTGTAAAAGCTTACAAATGCTTGTTACACTTGTAAACTTAGTGAAGAAATCTCAAGTAGGAGCTTGAAGACTAGATATAGGCTTGGATTGGAGACAAATTAGGATAAATCTTGGAATTTGCTTACTTTTTCCCAACACTCTTTACATTTCAAGTTGTTGATTGATGTTCTATTTTCATTTTGAGATTTTGAATAAAGTGTTAATCTTATCTTGCTTGATACAATTCCTTTCATCCATTTTAAGACATGCAATTGTCAAAAGAAATGGTAAAATTGTCCCAATTTACTTGGAATTGATTTTTCCATTAGCTATACCTGTATATTATTAAATGCCATGTTTTTAATATAAATGCTTTAATATTATACACTTTATGATAAGTCCTACATGTATTTAGGTTTGTGCATCTTTTTAGAAGGACTCATCATATGCTTTAAGTTAATATTTCCCATTTTATACTCATTTTAAAGTTAAATTATAATTAGAACGAAATAATTACACTTGCGAATTATTGTGAGAAGCTCCTAATTCTTTGTTTTGCCTTTTATGGGTCTAGGTTGAAAATTTACAAGAAGTGTGAGTCCCTAAGGATGGAGCCATGTTGGACCAAAATGGAGGCCAAAGACCCTTAATGGAAGAGTTAAATTAAGGATTAAACCATTTGGAGTCAAAGCCTAGAGTTTTAATAGTTGGAAGCTTGAAAATACTCCATATGTTATCCAACAGGTTCACAATCATGATCACAGAGTCTAGCATTGTGGCCCACAAGTGCACAAAGTTTAGTAGAAAAATCAAAGTAAGTTGGCAACATAGCAGTAGACTTCTAGCACTATGGTGCCAACAATAGTTTCCTAGTTTGTGTATAACTTCGTCTTAACCTAGTTTTAGGGATTTTAAATAGGAAAAACTCATCCTTTGTGAAGAAGAGGAAGGTTTAGCTACCTAAGAAGATTTCTAGAGGCATTTTAAGAGTTCCCAAGTGGTGAGAATGGTGAAGAGTGAAGGGGAAGATCCATAGGACATTCCTTTGACTAATCACTCAAGATCTTGGTCTTAAGTAATGCTTTTCACCACTTTTCTAACCTTCTTCCCTGCTTTGTCTCTTTTGTTTTCTTTTTTCAATTTGAGTTTGTCATTGGGATTAGATGGCACATTGATTGATTGTATTAAATCTTTAATAATTGTTATGATATTAATTCACCTTTCATCTATGGAGTATATACATCACATGTTTAATGCTTTTATTTAATTGCTTTGATTTCTTAGTCGATTGTTGAAGTCTAGTTATATCTGTGTACTAGGTGTAGGTGATTGCTAAGATAATCAAGAGTAATTAACAATCAAACTATAGCATAATTACATATTATAGTAGTCCTTACACTAAGATAGTTAATGATATAATATATGCCATTGAGTTGAACAACTGGTAGGTTTTTGACAAAATATAACTTGGGTTGATTAGGGTTGAACACATCTCATAAGAATCTTTAATGTTAATTAAACTTGAATTCACTTGTTATTAATGCATTCTATATTAGATTTAGCTACTAGAGAGAGGTTAGTATTAGGATAGTTCAACACATTGGCTACGAGTGTTGGTATGCTAGGAATTTGGCTAACCATAGTAATTGGGAAATTAATGTTGAACTTGGAAAACTAAGAAGATAAATAGGCCAATGTAATATCTAGCTTAAGTTGAATCTTTTGCCTTGAGTCTTAGGTTTTGTTAGGAGTCACTTTGTCTTGGAGTCATTGTCCTATTATCTAATCCTAATGATTATGGAGATTTAAGATACTAGATTGTAATTAGTTCTAATAAATATTTTAAAAACTTTTAGTTTATAGGTAATTTCATTCCTTGTGGAATTGACAATCTTTACTCCTAACACTTGTATTACTTGTCAAATAGTGCATTTGCTAATGTTTATAGAAGTCCATGTCAACATTGCATATTGACATGTTGATAGCCTTTTTAGCCAAGCCAGCTTCAAAGTTATAATTTGAGAAACAAATCAAAAATGGAAACAATGTGTAATAAAGGATGAATTTGGGGGAAAAAAATCATAGGAATCAAATTGAAAACTTGGATAGACTATAGAGATCAAATGTATAATTTTCAAGTCTATATCAACATCACTTGGTGATATATTGACATTTTGTTTGCTAAGTTAGCTTCAAAGTCATAGTGTCACGATGGATTTTAATATTGGGACCAAACTAAAAATGATAACAAAACGTAAGGATTGATTTTAGGAAAATGAATTATAAATACCAAATTAAAAATTCTTGCAAATTATAAGAGTCAAATGTAAACTTTTTCCCAAAAATAACAAGAAAATTATTTTAATTAAGTGTTACATAAGGCATTGTAATTTATAATCGCATGTATGTTGGTCAATAAGACAGAATCATTTGATCTAAGAAGAGGCTAACATTAACATGGATACATGAAAAGATCCAAAGATTGTCGATTGAGGGAACAATCTCATCATTTGAGAATGAATAGGTTGACATAAGTATTGTAGGCAGAAGGATAATTGCATGCAGGGCATGGTCACAAAGAGATGGCCCAGAAGAAAGCGTGTGGTTGACTAGCCTAGAAATGCAAGTTGGCCATCTATCACTATGCTCAAAAAATGGCATGGACACATTAGTCAAGGTTAAGAAAAGATGGTCGATTGTGGTTGTTAGAATGCCAACAGATGACAACTCAACGTGGCCGCGATGGACCAAGAGAAAAAAAACATGTGGATAGTTAAGAGCAAAGCAAGAAAGTTTGATAGTTAATGTCCTTACAACTCTCCTTGTTCCTGCCTGAGATGAGCATTACTATTAGGAAATTTTCTCTGAAAGGAGGCTGCATTTTCAAATAATACATCATCAACCAAACGAATTACAACTTTTTACCTACTTTTTGCACTTTAATTTTCTTGCATTATCTCTATGATATACGATTCGTTGTTCATTACCAAAGGACTGACTTTAAGTTTCTTTTGGATCAAGAGTTCTGTGATCGTAGTGCACTGGTACTATTAATTGTTTATCAAAAATACTTTTTTTTTTTTAACTTTTACACGTTCGAGAATTCAACGTGTTCCTACTCTCCAAACGCCTGTTAGGAACTTCATTGATTCTGCAAACTTCATCATCAACAACATCAAACATTTTTTTTGGAGGAATTAGTTTATAATAAAATACTCACAATTTTTTTTCCCTAGAGAAGTTACTTTGATGCTTACAAGTTTGAATAAGGGAAACAAATATTTTTCATAACTTACTTATCATATTTTTAATTATGATCTATCTTATAACGTATGGTCATTTATATAACAGTTTTAAAAATATATAAGGAGTACATAGATAAAGTAAATGTAATGATAGGACACTTATCAAGTATATTATATCCCTACAGTATTATTGTATTTTAATAGAAATGATCATGGATAAGATATAACTAATGTATTATAGTATTTAGACTAGGAGAAATATATGTTTTCCATCTCTGACTCGGACTCATACCCTTAATAGGTAACAAACTTAAGTTCTATTTCCTTCTCTATTATATGCTTATAATCCTTGTAACCAATCCTATTTATCTGAAAATATTTCAAAATATAAACAAGTTTTTATCATTTGAGACTTGTCTACATTATATCTATCCATACAAAATCTTGATTAAAAAAAAGTAAATTATTATTTTCTCTCCTAGGAAATGTTTTACATAGCTTTTTTTTCTATTGTGAAAATATTCACTTGAAGCCCAACGATAACCAAAATATATACTACTGAGAATAATATTTATTTAAAATATCACTTTTTAGAAAATGCATTTTTTAAACTCTTATCTCATATATATTTTGTTGAAAATTATAAATTTAATTTATTTATAAAAAATACTCATTATATTATATAATTAATAAAATTAAGTGTATTTCAGTCAATAAATATAATTATAACTTGTTTTTTGTTTTTTAAAAAGCTAGTATGGTGCATTTTTTATTTTAGGAGAGAGAATTATACTTTACCCAAAAATAAAGCATCTACTAATCAATAATATATTTCAAAGCACACAAAATGTCTTTTGGGGTTTTTTTAGTATTTTTTAATATATTAAAATAATTAATGTATATAAATATAATTAAATAAATATATATAGTACCGGCCTGGAGAAGAGTTGGTATCATATTACTTAAACCCTGAACCCTTAAAAATGGCCCGCCAAAAAAAAAAATCTCTAAGTTCAAACCAAACCTATTTTTTATCCCATATCTAGCCCCAAACAGGTAAATTTTGCAAGTATTCATAGAGTCTCATATTTTGGTCATCCTTACATAATAATATTACATAATAATATCTCGTTACACATTTAGGAAATGTTTGGTATTAATTCTTTGTCTTAAATACTATGATATCTTGCATACTATAATATAAGATGCTATGATAATCATGATACCTATATTTAATATAGCAATTAATAGTAAATATTTGGTTGTGCATATTAATCAGCATTATTTATTTCTTAAATTTCTAAATATTCTTTTTTGTGAAATAAATATATCCTCTTAAATTTAAAGAAATTACATGACAAAAACTTATATTATTTTTATTAATTTGTGAATATAAATATACTTTAAAAATTGAAAATTTCAAGCATAATTTATTCACTTTTCTTTCATATAAAAATAAAATAAAATGTAATCTTTTTAAAATTTATCTATTATATTTTACATGCTTTTATAAATCAATTTTGTTGTTGAGTTAGTTACTAATATTGAGAAATAAGAATAAAATTGATAACATATGAAAAAAAATAATGCACTTTATTATGCAATATGAGATATCAAAATCATAGATGGAGATCATTTGCAACGAGGATCTCCTACCAGTGCTTTTGCAATGACACTCACTTAATGAGGAGGGGTGGGACTTAAAAAAAAAAATTTGTTGTGAGACATTACAGAGACACTTTAGGGATTCTCATTGCCAAGGTTTCCTATCCAAAATCTTTTGATTGTCATTAAGGGTATGTTTGGCATACCGTATAAGCTATGATAGTATAAGCTAATACAATACATTATGAACTTATCACTTGTTTGGTGCAAGTAATGTATTGTATAAGCTTATACATCATATCTCTCTTATACATCAAAATGATGTATAACCTAATCATGCCTTGGGAGGTAGGATTAGGCCTGATTAAGTTTTAATGTATAAAGCTTTATTAATATTTTTCGATTTTAACCCTTCACCTATAGGAATATTCATTGGTTAGGTTGGATCAGATTTAATTAATACTAGTTGGGATCAGGTTAATTGGGCACTTTTAAATTTTTGGTACAAATTATAAAATTATAAAATGATCCCCAAAAAAATAAAAATTTCATATAAGTCCTTATAAAATATTTTTTGATGAAAATTATAAAATAACCCTAAAAAATAAAATTTTTATATAAGTTCTTATAAAATTATATTTTATCACTAAATTTTTTTTATATAAGTCCCTATAAAATAAATTTTCAAAAAATTAATAGGATTAGAATAAGTTACACAAAAACTAATTTAGTATCAAATTCAATCTAATTGGTTTAGCATAACGTTAGGTTAGAATGTTTCTTAAACTAATTAAACTACTTTTTTAATATTTAGTAAAAATTATAAATTGACTCTTAAAAAATAAAAATTTCATATAAGTTCTTAAAAATTATCTATTTGGCTGAAATTGGCTAATATAGCCAACCTGACCTAATATGCCTAAATTATTCTTTAGTTATTTAGCCTGATATGACCAGACGGGATCAGGTCACCTAAGTTATTAAGTAACCATACACTATGTGAAATTTTATTCATCCATATTTTTTTTATAAAAGTTAATATAACACAATAAATTTAAATAAATATAATATATTTTTTAAGTAAAGGGTATTTTTTTCAAAAAATTAATTTTTATCTTATCCAACATTATATAGTGTATTACCAAATAAATGATAATATTATCTTATACGATACATTATCTTATACAGTATGATATCAAACACTGTATAGTTTTAAAATTTTATCAGGTTTTATCCTATCAGGCCTTATACTATCAGGTCTTATACTATCAGACCTTATCCTATACATCATACCAAACAGGCCCTAAATAAAATTTTGTTAATATCTTACACAAACCTCTTCTAAAATAATAGATTGAATTATATTTCAGTCTAATTTTAATTTTTTTTTATTATAGTACCCTCCATTAATATGAAGGGCATTAATATAAAGGATATTTTAATAAAAAAATTAAAATTAGAATAAAGTATATATTTTAAAAATAGAGAGAATATCTATATAATTTATTTATTTTTTTCAGATGTACTATTAGATGTTATTTCAAATGTCAACATGTTTTGTGATTCTCCCGTTCAAGATATCATAACATGTGAGACGACAAAATCAAGACTACATAGTATATAAAATGTCTTTTCAAAGAAGGAGAAAATTAAATTTGGTTTATTCATGAAACGGTAATTCTTTTTCTAGCTTGTATTAAAATAAAATATTATCACAAAACACGATATTAATTTTTTGAAGCACCGAAAAACATTTTTTTTAGAAAAAAAATTATCTCAAAATAAAACCTAGTACTCTCAGCGGCAACCCACGTAAAGTTGCTATAAACTTGTGAAAATAGTAATGTTAACGAATTTTATTTGTAAAGTGTTTCCAAATATGATTTTTACTACAAATACAAGAAGTAATTCCCTTTCCTTAAAACAGTCCTTTTTTTTTTGGGTAAGAATTGCACACCCTAGGTACCACCCGACCACATTCATGAAGTTCGAAGTATATATGTTCAAGAACATACTTGCAAAGCACTCATGTAACTTTTTTTTTTCTTTTTTTCTTGTTACATAATAAAGGTTTCAACTTAAAAATTTTAACTAACTTGGTGAGTCTTGTGTATTTGCACAAAAATTAATAAAAGAAGATAATTTTAAAAAAAAGAAAAAAAAAATACAAGATGACACGAAAATCCATAATTTTCATGACTCATGAATATTGAATAGTGATTTATAATAAAATCACTTTCACTATATATATATATATATATATATATATATATATATATATAAGAGATTATTAATTATCCACAACTCTAACTACCCAAGTATACTTTGTGAGAATAGTACACTTATGACCTGTTTGATATAAATAAAAGAAAATGCTTCCTTTTTTAATTTTATGTAATATTTGTTATATTTTTATAATATTATTATCTATTATTGTTTATTAATTTTTTTTAAAAGCATAGATACAAAGGTAATTTTGCATTTATAACATTATTTTTTTTATATCAATTTTCTATATATTAAACGGTCTTTGGGTGACTTAATTCATGGTTAATAAATACAGATAAATAATAAAAAAATAAAAATAAACATGAAATAAAACTCACACGCTCCATGAGGCAGCCAACAAAAGCAAGGAATGGTTTGGTCAATTAATGACTCAATAAATCAAACAAGAAAACAAGCGAAAGTCAAAAGCCCAACACCCTCCTCCCATGTCTGTCGGTTATTCTTAAAAGACCAAAATTTGGTCTCTTTCTTTTCTTCCATTAATGATGTTGTAGTTTAAAAATATTATTCAAAATTGTAATTCTAACTCCATTAAATAATTGGAGAATTTATTGGATAAATATAATTGATTTAAATGAATAAATTAAATTAATAAAAACGTTTATTTAAATAAAGGTGTTAAATATAATTTTAGCGAATTACATTCTTTATGTATTTATATAACTGTTTTTTCAATTTATTTATCTTAAATGAAAAATTTGCTACAAGTTGGCGGACCCAATGGGTAAGTTGCTTCTGATTCTTATAATTAATTGAATTTTTTTTAAAAAAAAAAGAAAATTAAGACCTTTGGCCTCATCTATTCTTATTGAGGGTTGAAAGTGAAAATATGCCATGTCTAATTTTAGATTCTTTGGATTTGTAGCAACTAGGCCAATTTGGTTCAACTTTTGAAAAGAAAAGGTGAAATGCAATTTGCAACCTTATCATGTTTGGTTCATTGATTTAATGTAAATTATGGAATTGGTAAATGAAATAGAAGATTTTCATTGTAGGGCAAAATGGAGACATTTGGAGCAAAAATGTGTAAAAGACCATTTTGCCCTTGGTCTTCATTAATTGAAAATCCTCATCATGTCTTAAATCAAACTCCGACAACTTCATCCATGAGGTTTGAACTTAGCATCATAGGTTAGGGTCATTGCACAAGTACTTGTCATCTTCGAGATGTGAACAAAGAGAAGCGATGTTGAAGTCTTCATAACAATGTGATCGTGGAAAATTGGATCGGATCTCATCCTTCACATCAAAACATCAATTTCCAACCAATCTTAGAGTCCCAAAAAATAAGAAATCAAATTTTTCAAAAGAGAAAAATAGGTAATATCTAGTTGAAATCCATATGAACCCAATTGCTAATTTTGGTTATGATGCTGAATTGTATAATGGTGTTTGGCAGCAGCAAGGTGCAAGGTCTAGAAGTCAGAATCCATGGAAGGATCAAGAAATGATATTTATTATGTATACAAGAAAGAGAAAATCAAATTTAATCAAATCACGTTCTCCAACAAATTAAATAATCACCCTTGAAAAAGAAAAGAAATTGCAATTATTTCTATCTAATGCTTACTTGAATAAAATCCTCTCTAGTTGTTTTAGCTGATCAAAGAGCTGTAGCTTTAAAGAGAAAGGGATAAACTGTGTCGGGTCAAATATTTTTTTTTTTTGTGGAATTGATTTTTTCTAAGGATTTTGTTTGTTTTAACCAAACATTTTTGAACATTTTCTTTGTGAATTCGAGATATGATTAGTTTAGGGGTGGAGGATGATGCTGCAGGCATAGGGAGAGGATGACGATGAACATCATGCAAAGAACTTTGTGTTTTTGGTTCTTTAACTAAAGATGCAACATTTTAAAAAAAATTTCTCAAACCATTTCTTGGGTGCATGGGCATTTTGGTCTTTTTCCCAACCTTACCTTCTATTCCCTGTAATTGTTTTGCAATCAAACATACAAATGTTAATGCATTTCTTTTCCCCATAGTGTCATACCAAACACATTAAAGTAATTTCATTCCATTAAACATTTTCTTTTCCATTTTCCTAGTTGATAATTCAATGAACCAAATTGATTCCTAATAAGTTATCTAATTCAAAAGGTGAGAACATCAAACAATAGTAAAACATTTAAAAAAGAAGATAAAAAAAAACATGTAGGGGCAAATTTCAAATTGTGTGGCATATAATTTGAATAAATGACAACATATATGATTTTTTTATATCAATATTTTTTTTATTAAAAATAGATATTTGGAATTTTTTTTACATCTCTCATCTACTCATTATAAACATGTTAACTAACATTTCTCCATTTTTAAATTAAAAAAATTTGCATGAAATTTTTTATATCTTTATTATCAATTTTTAATTAAAATATAATAAATGTATGATTTTTTAATAATAACATGATGGGTGTATAATTTTTTTATAGATAAATAGATCAAAAGTGAACGGAAAATTTATTCTTAAAGGGCTAAGACTATAAGTTATAATACATAATATTTTTGTGTAAAAATTTATAATTTCCCTGCAACACACACACACACACACACACACACACACGTTATATGAGATGTAATATATTGTATTAAAATTAAATAAGTTGATAGTTCGTTCTTCAAATGCTTTTACAACACCATAATATAAAACATACATGAAAGGAAATATAAATTAAAAAAAAAGTTTTACATTAAATGATTCATTTTATTTGCTAACATTTTAAACTATAATCAAATTTCAAGTAATATATATATATATATATATATATATATATATAAAAGACATATTGATGATGATGATAATTATAATAATAATTAAAAAAATAAAAAAAAATCTGAAAAACAAGTAGAAAGAATGGATATGAAATAAAATGAAAAAAAATAAAGAAATAAAAAAAAAGATTGAGCAAAAATGATAATCTTCACCCTTTTATATTTTAATCTACTAAAATAAAAATGGTAACGAAGGCCTTTTTATATTTAATTTTCTAAACTTTAGTAAGATATCATCTTAAAGGTTTACTGCTTTTAATTTTATTATTCAAAAAATATAAAAGTATTAAAATAACCTATTAATTATTTAAAAAAATCAAGTAACAATCAAAAATATTTTATCATTTTAAATATAACATATATATTATTTTAGTGTATATATTATTAGTTATATTATCATATTTTTTAATACACATATAAACTTTATGTTTTGAAGAACGTTATGTAATTTTATTTGTTAAGAGAATTATATGTATATATAAATTGAGGGGTGTCCTCCTTCCCTCTTAAATTATAAATTATATAATTTATATAATTATGTAATTTTTTAAAATTAAATTATATATTTATTATATAATTATTTCTGCAATTTCCCCGCATCTTCCAAGGATCTTGAAGTCAATGAAGAATTCACAGCGCCGTTCCCACCGTCTATCTCAGTGGTTCCCTCATCGAAACCTTTGCAATTTTCTATGGTGTCAAGAAAACCTTCAAGAAAGAGGTTGGAATTAGATTTCCTTATTCAAAGATATTTACCATAATATTCTGAAGAAATTTGTGATCAGATTCTGATTGTAATGGATTGCCGCCATTGATGGTGGCTTCCTGCCATTGACGGTGTCACCATGAATTGCCTTGTCGGGATAGATTCGTCATCAGGAAGAGTGGGAATCCGTCGGAAATTTTGTGGTTTGCAGAGCCCCATGTCTACTTCATACTTCTTAATATGTCTCAAATTTTATTTAAGAATATAAAATATAAAATAAAAATATTTTTTCAATTGTCAATTAAAAAAATAATAATTAAAATTTAAAAAGTCCCAAAAAATCTTAATTGTCTACATTTAATTTAAACTGTCAAAATAATGTGTAGCATAATAAATTTATTATTTAATTTTTCAATGTTACATGTTCTTAATTTGAATGATATAATTATTTTTATTTATTATCATATGTCATTTTATTTATTTTAACTAATATTAAATTTAATTTCAATAAGACATCTTATAATCAAAATACATTTATCATAACAAAAGTTTAATATGGAAAAAAAATCTTTAAACACAATGACAATGTTATCGAATTTGTAGTATTTTGCTCCATGCCATTGGGTTTAGAGTAATATATAATATCTCAGTGCAACATTTTTAGTACTATAACATATGATCTATTAATTTTTTTCCGCATCTTAACACAGGAGCTGTTTTCTCTAACATAATAATTCTACTCATGATTTCACCTAAATCAATGTTTTTAACCTTATTTAACATGTTGATTTTCCTCATGAAAATGATTTTTTGAATTGAAAATTCAAATAAATTAAATTAATTAATTTAATGTTTACAAAATCAGTTATATGCCAAACTCAAACACTAAAGTAATAATAAAAGCCAAAAAACAATTCCTTTTTTTTTTAAAGAAAAGAGAACTGAAGATTTTATGCTGTGAAACAAAATAACAATATATATATAGAGAGAGAGAGAGAGAATTAAAAAAATATTAATATAAAAAATAAGGAAAGCAGCCAATTCCTAAGAATGCCTAATTAGGTTGGGCCTGAGTTCTGTACCTTTGGCAAGAAATGGGCTAAAACTTAAAAGGCCATAATCCAATATCATGAGTTATTTTTTTAACCAAACAAAAAAGATTCATGGTTTTAGTAAGAGGCCTAGCCCAATTTGGCGCCCATGTAGGGCAAGGACATAAGCACATTGTGATATTCTTTGTTTACTTTGCTGAACAAAATCAGCATCGTACTTCAGATTGAGGATCCATTTGTCTTGTTAGAAGATTTTTTCCCCAATTTTTTTTTCATAAAAATAAATTTGTGCTTATTTTGCAGGAAAAAAGAAAAATTTTTCAAAGAAAAATACTTTACCAATACAAAATTTACTTTATTTTGTTTTAAATGTAAGTGGAGAAGTCATTTTCATTTCTGTTTCAACTCATTACTAAAGGCTTACTACCGTAATTATCAGCTTGATAAGCCAGCATTATCATCGAAGTTCATCTTGAGATGTGCTTGGCCTAAGTGAAAATTTTGAAATTAAGTCGGCCTAGACCTCTATCTATATCTAAATGTTATTATTTTTACTAAAATAGAAGTTAAAAACCAAAAAATATTTATGACTGTTTGATACATTGAATTGTTAAATATAAAAATAGAAAATGAATGATAATATAAATAAAAAATAACTCTTATATCTATATTTAAAAAATAATAATAACAAAAAAAAATATTATTAAATAACAATGATAATAATAAAGACAAATAGACATTGAAAAAAAATATTATTTTTAATTTGTTTATTGCATAACCAACAAGCCGCTCATTTGATATGAACTTTTCTATTTAAATGAATTTTGAGAGTGAGCTGGATTAGGCCCAAACATAGGTGCAAGGAGTTTTATTTAAATAGACTAAGTTCAAGTTCAAATTCAACATATGAAAATGTTTGAACTCAAATTTTAGTTTATAACTTTATATTTAGACATTCCTAGTCCGACAAAACTACCACAATAAGAAGTTTGTTTGAAAAAAATAGTAGCAACAACAACAACAATAATAATCTTAAATTAAAGAAAGGTTAATTTGTTTGGTTTTTGCTTTCTGCGTTAATTTGTGCACATGTGAACCAACCAATTTATCTATGTCTCAGTCAAGAGCAGGATATCCCAAAATAGTGGCCGATTCAGAATATTTGTCAAGTGAAATCATTCTCTATGTGACAAAACAACAAGAACAATGGTGAGAATTTAAGATATTAAAAAAAATGATCAATATGATCATAACTATATCATGAAGTAAAACAAGAGAAATTACATCAGTGTCCTCTGTGAATTTTCATACTTCGGAATTGATGCATCACATCCTCTTTAGATAAATAAACAACAGCACAAACAAAATACCGTATCTTTTCTTATCCTATGTATTTCTAACCAATTGCCATGTTTATCAAACCATTAATCCATATTAAATCCACGTATTTTCCACTAATCAATTGTTTTTTGGCTTTTGGAGAAAATCATAGACACGGGACTGACATTGTCCTTTAAGTAAGTTTGCTCTTCTAATTTCATCTCTTTGATTCGTATTATAATGAGCAGTGGAAGCTGTTGGGTCACACAAAAAGGAGGTGAAAAGTGAGAAATAAGAGGAGCAAAAATCGAATCATGGACATCATATTCATTTTAATCTTAGAGACAAAAAATATTGCCAAACTCAATGGCGTGATTAATTAGGGATATTAGAACCCTATGCACTTGAACTTCATTATTCTTAATTCGTTTGAAATAATAGAACATAGACATAATTCAACTCTAATACTTTAAAAAAAATTGATCCAATCAAAAAATTTCAAGCAAGGTATATATAAATAGAAATGAGAATAAGAAAAATGCCTTATGTAAAAATTTATTTTTTAAAAAAATGAAAGAGAGATGTATTTATAAATTGAGTAAACCATGCTTTTCAAATTTATAGATCCAGTTAGTCTTAGTTTTTAAATGTTTGAATGTGTAAAATTTAATCTGTAAAAACATCTAACTCATTGTAAATTAGTTATTTTATCAAGTTGCCCACTGCTGTCCAAATTTTGCTGTCATTAGTTAGTATAATTGGCTTGTAAGGTTTTCATGGATAGGTAAATGAAACTCACCATATATATATATATATATATATATATATATATATATATAATAAATCTACATCAAACAAATTTCAAATATATTCACTATACCTTTTAGTTATGAGTTATACAAGAGAATCTCATAACCTGGTTAAAGGAATTTCAAAAAAGATGGCATACATCAGCAAAATTTGGCTGGCAGGCGCATGCAGCACTTAACAGAAACACTACTTGTAACAAGTTAATTAAATATTTTTAAAAACTTACTCGTGTATTTTATAAAACATTAAGAACTGAAGTTAAGTAAATTTACAAATTTTAGGATTTAGTTATTAATTTACTCATATTAAAATAGACCAAGTCAGTTCACTTGCCCTAACTTAAGCCTAAGGTATTCACCAATGTTCCAAAGCTAAGATAGAATTTGAATAGCGACAATACATATGCTTAAACATAAGTTGCATTACAAAAGTGTGAACAAAAATATATGTATTACACAAATAATATAATGATGAATATTCTCATGAGAATTTGTTATTAAGATAATTGTTAAGTATTAAAATCATACACCTTAATCTAAACCAAGTTAATAATAAAAGTGATAGAAAATTAGACCAAACTAAAGACATAAAAATGACAAAATAAAAGAGACACATTTCTATACTAAATTGGGAAATGAAAGATTTGAGATCACGATTTTTCCTAATATTTCATAGAAAGAAAGCCAATTAACCTCTTTTTACATTGCTCTTAACGATAATTTTAACTAATTTAGGATTCTAATTTATCAATAAGCATATTCTAAATTATTTAGAGGTATTCCTCTAATCAAATCAAAATTCTTTATGTATTTGATTAAGGGCCTATTTGATACTTGTATAAGATAAGATTTTATAAAATTTTGATTCTATGTAGTGTTTGCTACCCATTAAATTTTTTGCTAAGTCACTAATCTTCCTTTTCACTTCCAAACCAGGGAGCAGGCAATTATTAGAAAACTTATAGGTGTTACAAAGGATAATAGACAAAAATAGAGATGTATAATAAAGACTAGAATTAGAAGATTTGGATTTGTATTTTGTAATCAAGATTTTGTTATTAGACAAAAAGGAAATAATCCCCCAATATCAAATTAGCAATTATAGAAATAAAATTTCATATTTATAAGCTTAGTTTTTTTCTAGCCAAATTTTTTTTAAAAAAAGGAACTCAAAAATTTATAGGGGCATACAAGAGCTAAAAGGAGATTTTAGGACTAAATGTATGCACTAAATGTTATAATGTGCAGAAGGCGAGTGCTTCTACTATAGGACAATAATTATGCGAGATGTGTCTCCATCTTTTCATCCATGACTTGAAATAACTCATTAACACCCACTTGAAATATTTTGGCTTGTTATAGACTACAAAATTTGGCCCCAGTACTCCAAATTTCTTATCGCCCTTGATTATATATATAAATCCCTACAGAATCTAGTAGTGTTTTTTCTTTCAAGAATCCAACCTTTGCTAAAAAAAGATAAAAAGATAGCGCTCAAAATCGTTGCTAACAAAAAATGCAATGTCGCAGCAACAAATTTAAACGCCATGGTGCATAGAAAAACAATACCAAAATATATCATGGCATAAAAATTTCGCTTCTTGACACTCTTGATTGTTGTAGATAAAAATTCAACTATAGTGCCGTGGAAGCATGTTTTAAAAAAAAATACTAAAAAAACCATTTTTAGTCATGTTTTTGAAGGGTTTTAAGAGAGTTTCAACATCTCTTTGAGGGAGATTGCCTTTCTGAAGATTTTGGGGAGCAGAAGTAAGGGTTTGAAATTTCATTTGCCATGGGAGAAGCTTGAGTTTGAAGAAGATTTACTGATTAAATTAGTTTTTCTTTTCCCTTGATTTTCCTTGTATTTCTTTGCCCATTTAATTTATATTTTGTTCTTAATATTGCTATTTTTTATAGTTATGGGTTAAACTTGTTAATTTAGGATTGTAATGAACTATAACTTGTAATATATTGTAATTATTCTATTTATTTACAATTAATAGAATAATTTAATTATTCAATCCTTTGTTTTATGATTCTAAGTGTATAAAAATTATTAGATGATTTGAGTAATTTAAATGAATTTGGAAAATAGATTTTAGGACTTAACCATGAATTAGATAGTATGGGTTCATGAAATTTGCAATGTTGAGTGGGTTGATTCACTTATAAGATAGGAATATCCCAATTGGCCTTACATAGCCATTTATGACCTATTCTTGATTAAGCGTTTAATCAATTGTATAAAAAAATTATGTGTCGGTTAGAGGAATGTCTATAAATAATTTAAAATATGGTTGTAGATAAATTAGAGTTCTAAACTATTAATGACATTAAGAATAAAATAAAGAGAGGTAATTAGTTCATATGAAATGTTAAAGGGAATCTTAATCCAAAATCTTTTTATTTTTCAATTTCATCTAGAATAATGTCTCTTATTTATTTTTTTATTTTTTTATTTTTAGTTTAGTTTAATTTCTTATCACTTTTTATTATTGGCTTGATTTAAATTGAGGTGTATAATTTTAATACTTAGTAATTATTTTAGTAACAAATTCTTGTAGGAATGATATTTTGTTAATACTTTATTACTATTGCGATATGTATACTTGCATATATATATTTTTTAAAAAAGTAACAAGCATAACTAGTATGCATATCATAGTCATTAAACCTATCAAATTTAGTTTCCCAAACTACTAAGCTGGTTAAGTTATCAAGTTCTTATACATTAACTACCCTTTTTACCAACCATGGGTATTCCATAATTAAAAACAAAAACTAAACACAAATATCAATGACATTAACATAATAACAAAACACAAACCAAAAGATTCAACTACTTACCAAAAAATGCAAAATAAACCACACAAGGCTTAAGTTTACATCAAGTGAATTAGATATTAATATTAGCAAAAACTCAATGCACAAATCCTTGACAACAACATTGAAAACTTGTTGCACTATCAAAGCATATGCGCAAGTATACATATTATATAAGTAAATTTGAACACTTTGATCTAAATTAAGCCAACATTAAAATAAGTACTAAATATTAAATTTGTGTACTTTAATCTAAATTAAACCAACAATAAAGGTGATAGAAAATTAAACTAAACTAAAAATATAAAAGTGACAAAATAAAAGATAGCCACATTTCTAGATTAAATTAGAAAATTAAAGGTTTGGGATTGTGATTCCCCCTAACATTTCATAGAACGCCAATTAACATATTTCTATATCACCTTTAATGATAATCTTTACTAATCTAGGACTTTAATTTACAAATAAGCATTTTTTTGAATTACCTATAAATATTCCTCTAATTAGATCATAACTCCTTGTGCATTTGATTGAAAACAATTAATCAAAAATAGGTTCTAATGTGGTAGTGTGAGACTAGTAGGTATATTCTTATTCTGTAAGTAAATTAATTTACTTAACATTACTAGTTTTATGAATTCATATTACCCAATCTATAGTCTAGTCCTAAAGTCCTTATCCCATGTTGATTTAGATTCCTAAATCATCTAATGGTTTATGCACACTTAGAAACATAAAGAACAAGATTGAATAAATAAATAATACCATCAATTGCAAAAGAGTTATTGCAACATACCACATGTTAGGATTTGTCATAATTCCAAATTAATAAATTTAACTCATAAATACAAGTACAAACAACATTAAAAATAGAGCATATATCAAATGGATATGTAAATGTAAAGAAAAGTAAGGGAAAAAGAGAAAAACAAAATTAATCGATGAATTTTCTCTAAAACCAAGCTTCTTCCAAGACTTGAAGCACTGTTTAAGCTCCTTCAACCTCCCAAAATGCCTAGAATGGTGACCCCTTTTGAGAAAAATCAAAGCAAGCTTTAAAAACCCTTAAAACATAATGCCAAATGCAATCATTTTAAGCTTTCATTATTGGCGCCATGCATTTTGTGACTTCAAATAAGTTGTAGAAATTTGGGTGCTGCAGCACTAAAATCCGTTGTTGTGTCTTTTAGCAACAGTTTTAGGAGCCGGATGCTTAAATCTAATATTGTGATATTGAACTCTTATTTTGATTTAATGATGCACTTTTGTCATACCTTAACTTTCAGCTTTTGAGCTTCTGCCTCGAAGATAACTTTGACTAATAACTCCTTGTATTTCAACATATAAAAATGGTTAAAACATGAACAATTCTTATTCAAAGCATAATTAAGCAAAAACTTGTCATTTATAGTATCAAAATTCAAGCATGGAGCCATAAATAGAAGCTATGCACATTTTTTTTAAATTAGTTATTTTAACTTTAAAATTTTTTAATTTACTATCAATCTCTTAGCAAAAATGTGTAAGATAATATGAATAAATAAAAGTTAACAACGTACATAACCTATTTTCCTTTATCATTAATAGGTAAACCATTTAAAGGTATGTTTAGGTCGAGGCTAATAAAAATGAAGTAAAGGGAAATAAAATGTTATTTTTAATTTTTTTTAATTTATATTTAGATGTAACATTTTTTTGAAAAATATGCTTGATTTAAGAAAATTGGATGAGAAGAGAAAAAAAAAATCTAAATCTGAATTAAAAAAAATGTCAAAATTAAAATTTTACTTCTCTTTTCTATCTTTCATGTCTCGTCAATTCAAACAAATTTTTAAGGTTAATTATAATTTATAAGCTAATCGATTTAGTGTTATTATTCCAAGAAAAAACTGATAGGTTACATTTGATGCTGATAGTTCTAAAATTGCATATGCTTTGGCTTTCGGCCTGAATGGCACACAAGCCTTGATCTATTTGATGCTCTTTTGGCGAATTACCATCATTAAAATCTTATTGTGACTTTAGACACAATAAAAAGGCACTTACTAGCATGATTAGATATAATCTATACACACACACACACACACACACACACACACACCTTGTTAATGTGTCCTAACGCCCTTTTGATTTGCTATCCGTTTAGTTTTAATTATTCCTAAGTTTAGTGCTACGTTTTATGGATGTTCTGCATGCATATATTTTTAGATAGCAATATTTTAATATGTTAATTAATTTGTCAATATTTAAAACCCAATAAATAGAAATTACCAAAGGTTTGTATCCAAGAAATAATTCATTTCAATTTAGGTATATTTAAATTGGCACTTTAAAAAAGGACAACAATAATATTATATTCAGATTCTAGATAGGGCTGTCATTCTTTTTCCTATATTAACTAAGACCAATAATTCCAAAATATTTTTTAACTAATACTTTAGTTGATATAATATCACTTATTAATTTTTGTAGTATCGATTTAGATTTTTTTTTTGGTTTTCCACAAAGCTACTTTTATTTTGTTGGCTGTTGCCAATCAGACTTTTCCGCGTAAAAGTTCGTTTCTTATAATTTTTATTTTATAATTATTTTTTTAAAGAAAGCAAGTCTGCTTTATTTAAATGCTTCAAATCTAAATAGTTCTTGCGTAAGAAAATACGATAAATATAAAAACCAAACATACATTGAACATTCTATTTTACAATTTAATTTTTTAAATAAATCTTATATATATATATATATATAATTTTGTAGTGTTTATTTTAGTTGACTTCACCAATATGTAAAGATCATGCATAAAAATGAGAGAGTGGGAGAAAGGAGATGGTATAACTTTGTGGATTATTAGATAAAGTGGAATATATATATTCCATATATCACTACTCAAATTAGACAGCATGAAGATTAGCCTATCTACCTTTTCTTTCAGAAATTGGAAGAATACATGCACTATTATTTATTCTTCCTGCTTTAGCATCTCACCCTGTTCACAAAATAAATAAACAAACTTGGCTAGATTTCGGCTATGCCAATACTTGGATTAAACATGTACAGCATTCAAATTATGCCATTTTAGTTCAAATCTCGGGCCATTATATATATATATATATATTGACTGCACAAGTTGTGCGATATCTATAGTGTGATTTGCTGTTGAAAATTCAACTCATAATCTCAGTTGAGAGTTTGTTCCCTTTGCTAAACAATTTGGGATGCTGTGGACATATATTAGTTGGATCTATGGACCGCTTCCTTATATATAAACATTTGTTTAAACTTTTAACTTCAAAGAATGATACTCAGGAATCACAATGTTTTTACAATAAAATATAAAACCTTTTATCAATTGTTTAAGGTTTAGGGTAAACCTTAAAAGCTAAGTGCTAGAAAAAATAAGGCATGACTATATGATTTTGCAATTTTGTTTAGGGATTAAATGCAGTAACTACCCAATTACCCTAAAAGAAAAAAAAAAGCAGTAACTACCCTGTGGTTTAGACTGTTTTCTCTTTCTTTGATTTAGATGCTGATATTTTATTTATCATTTTCTTAGCATGCATGAAATTACCCATTTCCTTTTTTTGTGGGCAATGAAATTACCCTTCTCTTTAATTAAATATCAAACACAAATCCCAAAATCCTATTTAATTTTCCCAAAATTTTCTTAATTTCATCTCGAAATCACTAATCATTTTCTCCAACAAAGTCTCATACTCCTTCATTCTTGACTTATCCTTAAATCGTTATTTGATTTCTAATTTTTCCAGATGTTTTCTAATTCTATCTCAAAATTCTCCCTTTCTAACCTAGCTTCATATCCCAAAATTTTTGCCTAATCGTTCATCTGTATCATTTCCAATTTTTCCAATTGCATCTAAAAATATCTAATCTCACTTTGCAATCAAGTCCTAGACTCTCCAAGTTGCCAATCTAACATTCCTAATTTCTTCAATTCATTCCTGATTTCATCTTAAATATATTATCTTCTTAACCGAGCACCACGCTCCCAAAATTCTTCACTTTCTACTTGTTTAATCTAACACATCCAAATTCTTATATCATTGTCAATTCTCAGTTTAAGGTGTTTTCTGAGATGAAATTTAGAGAAATTTAAGAAAATATTTTGGAACGTGAGATTTCTATATGATATTTAATAAAATTAAAGCACAGGTTGTGTTGATAAGCAAACTTCAGGTGGCAAAATGTCAACATTTGAACTACATAATAGCAAAGTAAACATCCAAACCACAAAGTAATAAATTGTATTTCAAGCTTTTGTTTAATTATTAAATTTATTAATATAAAGTAAGAGTGATTCATCTAATTCTTTTGTAAATTCTGTCCTCTGTCATAAAACATATATATCAAAAATAAAATAATGAAGTATTAGCTAGGGTTTCTAAGTAAAATGTTTTAGATAGAATTTGCAATAAATACAACCATAAACAGATCAACAATTTTATATCGTAGAACAGATATACAAGTAGATAATATGGCTAACAATTAATAAGGTTTTAGCAAATCGGACTGAGAGGAAGAAAGCAGTACATATAACTGCTTATTAAGGACCAATGCTCTCTAAAGTTTAATTTATTAAAAAAAAGACTCAAAAATATATAATTTCTCTTAAACATGAGATATTGAAGGTCACAAAGACAACTACATGTGTAAAGTAGATATTGAATTTTTGACCAGTGAGTTAAATATCTATGAAAGAAAAACAAATTAAACATAGGAGAAAACTCAAGAATACTTTTATTTCTAACTATCATGCAAATCAAACTCAAATTGTGGCTAGAAACTCTTTTGGATTTCGTCATCTTCTTCTCCTCATCCAACAAAGAAAAAATTTATGCTTGAAAGGGATGGAATATAGCTTTTCAGGCAAATGCATGTATCAATTAGACTGGTACACAGTCATCTCTCTTTCAAACATATCGGCCAAAAACATAACCATTGCTATTTGGAGTAGTGAGGTGGTTTTGGAGAATTGTTTTTGCTTGATAACAAGATCGATTGGCCGGCAATTGTAGTTCAACTTTTGTACGAAGTAATACAAGAGTCTCAAGTTATAACAATATTTGGTTTAAATGATGATTGAGCTTGCTTTGCCATCGTGAAGATCATGCCAAAAAAAAAAATTGAAAGAATACGATCATTAAAGACTATAATTATGATTTAGCACAAATGTGAAATCCGTCGCAATTATAAAATCATAACTATATCAGGTGACCATGTGGCTCACATTTAAAATCCCAATTTCAGTGGATGAAAATTATACTTGAATTGCTGGACATGCAAACTTGAAATTAAATGTGACCCATACAAATTTGTGGACCGCAAAAAAAGAAAAAAGGAATTGATGTTGACCAAAGAAATTTGCATCAAGGCTCTTTAGTTTGGCTACCAAATGTTTAGTTTCTTTGGATATTGCCAAATATTAAGGCAAGATTTGTAGATTTCTAAAAGTTGGCTTAGTTACTAAATAGGGTTAACTTCTTATATAGGGAACTTGGATGCCCTTTAGTACTTCCTGTTAATTTGAGGACGTACGAAAACAAGCTTCTCCTGGATTCTCTGTTGCTTACGGACGTAATCGTTGGCATTTAGATGTATTATATTTGTAAGTGTTGCAAAAGTGTAAAAGGTTATTATATATTATTATTATGTTTTAATATTTGGCTTTTAGCCAACTTTGAGTTACATGATAGTTATCTTTGACAAATAAAGATATATTTTATAGCAAAAAAACGTGTATATTAATTATAATAATATAAATATTTATATTTTCTTGATTTATCATCCATATTAATATGTTTTAAGACTCTTTGCAGTCTTAATCTCATAAAAGAGTCCTCTGAATAACTATCCGCCACCATAAAAAATTAAGCAGTGAAAAGATACAAATATCTGTCAACCCATCACCATAAAAAATTAAATAGTGAGAGGTTAGAATAACTATCAACCACAATAAAAAGGAAAGTAAAGAAAAGTAACAAATTATTATTGAATAATTACAACTTATCTTTTCATCTTAAAAAATAATATTAAACACTACATTATTTAATTATCTTATTTTTTAAAATAAAAAAATTGAAAAAAATGAATTGATATGTATGTTATGCATGTAAGTCATATATATATATATATATATATATATATATATATGTTTAGAAATATTACTGTGAGTGAACTCAAAATTTAAACTCCTAAGCCTTAAAAATGTGATGACTAATTAAGTAACAGCAAAAAGAAAAAAAGAAACTGCTTATAGATGATTATTACGAACTTGAATTTATTTGTAAAATTAACGTTAATGATACATGTTTAAAACAACCGTCTCATTATAATATTAATGAAGTGAAAAATAAATTGAAAAGTATATGGACAAAAGAGTAATGCTATTTATATACGTCCAAAATCTTCCCCACAATATTAAAGGTCATTGAATTATCTGGCACATTGATTTAAAGCACGCTAAATAATTGAATTATCTTTATGGTACATTGATTTAAAGCACCCTAAATAATTCAATAACTTACGTAAAAGCATCATCATATTGTTCATTTTAAACAATTAAAAAGTAGAATATAGAATGAGTAATTGAGTATTCCAAAAAAATCTTATTTAATTGCGTGGAAATTGAATGGCTTTAAAGAAAGGGAAAATTTTATCTGAAAATTTTAATTGAGTAAAAATGATATTAAAAGATTTTTAAAACTAAATTTTTTTAAAAAAAAAATCAAAAGATCAAAGTTATCACTTCTCAAAATTATCACTCTTATTTTTTAAAATTATAACTTGATTTTTTAATATTATAAGAGCATTTTTATTTAAAAGTAATAACAATTTTAAAATATTTTTGTAACATAAAAAGATTAAATTATAATTTTAAAGCATATAATTGATAATTTAAAAAAATATTAATAATAATTTGGCTATTTAGTTTTTTAAAAAAAATTAATTTTTAAATTTTTTAATATTATTTTTATAAAATTAAAGTCAATAGGTATATTTTCCCTTAAAAAAATTCACATATATTAGGGCAACATCTGGACCCAAGTTCTGAAGGGGCCCACTTGATGTGTTGTTGATGGAACAACGCTACGATAAGAATATTGCTATTGGATAGGAAATTTATCCTCATCTATATGTATATATCATGGAATATATCCCATGTTTTAAAACGAGAAAGATTGCAACATGCAATTAAAAAAAGAAAAAAGAAGAAGAAGAGATTGCAACACACATACATGTCAGTCATTTCGCAGCATCCATTTATGTCAACGGAAAGGATTCTAAGGGCAATAAATAAATAAATAAATAAAGGATTCTCAACCAAACTTTTCTGATAATACCTCTTTGATGAGTATATACCACCGATGTGTCTCGTCTTTAAATTAAAATAATTGTATTGTCTAAACAGTAGTACAACATATATTTAATGTCATCTCAAAATTTATTCCAAAATTATTGGGAATGCATGTGAGCCTCATTTACGTAGCTCGCACTCTTCTTGAGCAATTTCGTTTGTATAACAGTATTTTTGTTTTTCGCTTCCTAATTCCTATCTCTGCTTTTCTCTCAAATGTTGTCATGACGGGTTAAATAATCAATTTTTTTTTATCAGAAGGTTAAATAATCAATTAACTTTAATTTCCAACACATAATATGATCAACACTACTAACCTTTTTTTTTACATTACACTAAAAAATTGCATTTACGTAAAATTTAGGAATGATGAGAAGCAAATTAAAAGTATAAGTCATTTCCAAAATTAAAAGATTCAAGTTTAAATTTTAATAAAAGCCAAAATGAATCAATAAAAAAAAAACCTATAAACTAAGTCGAATATTACCTGAATGCAATTAAGAAAAAAATGCAAAGAAATATGAAATTTTACCAATAATTTCCAGATGTAAGTAGTAGTGCACTAGTTAATTAATTCCTTAGCATTGTTAATAACCCTAGCACTGCACTGAAAAGAGCTCTAAAACTCATCATTAGATTAAAGAGCTACAATGTGGTTTCCAAAAAGCCGACAGGTATATAAGAGAAAAGAAAAAGAGCTAATCCATATGATATAATAATACAACCCTAGCTAGCTAGGTTTCTGATAATAAGGCACTGCTTCGGGTGGCTGACAAGTTAAGTTGGTTAATATTTCTAAAGCCAGAGTGCTCCAGCATCTCGGAGCATTTCCTTGAGAGAACCATTGAGGTGAAGGGTCATGACAGTGTTAGCCGAACCCACGAACTTGCCACCGATGAAGACGGCGGGGACGGAGGGGTTGCAGCCCAGTCTCATGAGGGCCCACTCCATCTCCTTCCCTCTCGAGTCCTCGTCCAGCTCGTACACTGCGGGGCCCACTCCCAGCTCGTAGAACAGCCTCTTAACCGCATGGCTCATCCCACACGAGCTCTTGCTGAATATCACCACCGCCTTCTGTGACGCCAATTTCGCTATGCGATCCATTTATGTGCCTATACCTATATTAGTGCACGTGAATATATATAGTTTCAGTTCAAAGATGCTTGAAGAGCCGAAATTGGGTGTTAATGTGGAGAGATATAGAAAAATGAAGATGTATGGAGGAGGAGGAAGAAGAAGAAGAAGAAGAAGAAGAAGAGAGAGAGGAGATATGGGGTTAATATGTTAGCTTGTGCTCTTCTGTCGTTGAAGGTTGAAGGAGTTGCGTACTTATACATCTGGAGAGGGAATATAAGAAATTATTTTGATTGACTTGATGTATTAAATTAAGTATATATTAGTGAACCTTATTATTACAACACTTTAGGATTTATAGTTTACAAAAAATCTTTAGATACTCATATAATATATCATCTGATTATGCTTGCGGTGAGTCAATGAAGAATTATTTAAGTGGATGTTTATATATAATATTTTTGACACATCTATTTTAATAAATTTTTATGGATTCTTTGAATTGTTGTACAGAAATTATATCTAAAAATTTGTTCTTTTATCAATTCATTATACAATCGAATTAATACATTATACATTATATATCTAAAAATTTAGAAAGAGGATCATCTAAAGGGAAGCGCATTATTGAATTTAATATGCAAAATTAATAAAGGAAAGAGGCGAGAGGAGGATATAGAAAAGGTTAAGGTTCTTGGTTTTGATATGATGTCCAAAACAGACAGTTGATACTGATACGGAATTGTGTGGCTTCTTGGTTGCTAACACACACAGCTAGTTGTGGGACAAATATGAAAGAATCTAGTGGATAGGCCAAATATGCAGATAAGCCAAACGCTGCCGAAAGTTGAGTATAAGAATTAGAGGGGGAGAAGGGGGCATGTTGACGTGGTTTTTGTGAACGAAAGTGCCCTTGAATAGACGCTTGCGTTGCGTGAGGGTGCGTGGGCGAAGAATGTCAACTATGGATGAGCATGTCGAGGTGACATATCATGGCGGATACGAATAGTTGCATCACAGGTGAGGTGAGGTGATTATGATTTGATAAGGAGCTGAACAAGATTTCTTGCACTCACTCAAACCTCACAAGCTCTTTAACAAGCCAACCTGAGATAATCCTAACTCATATAAAGAAAGTAGCCGAGTCAAGGTGAGCTGAATTCTTAGCATGTTAAGTATAAATCTCGATTAGGAAAATATTTGGTATTTGAGTTGATATTAGTAGAATAAGTCATCAATTTATCGCGAGCTTGTAGACAAAGTAAATAGCAAACTTCAAGTTTGAAAGTCGAAGTTGTCATCGTAGATTGCACCAATGACGCTTATTAATGCTATTTCTAAATTCAATTTTATTATATCCATTATAATGTTGAGTTGCCTCAAAATATTATCTTCAAATTGATATGAAAATAGAACATTTTTCTAGAGTTATTCAAAGCCAATCAAATATGGAAATCACTTTTTTATCCTGGTTGATGATGATGCCAGAAACAGGGCCTTGTTCAAAGAAGATTGAGAGATAATCGGCGGCCGAACGTAACATGATGCACATCCGCATTCACTAGGTTAGTATGTTGGCAATGCCACAAACTCACACCCATTTCCCTTTTCCCCAACCCCCACAGAGCAGGCTTTATCCTATGATCACTTTACCTTCTCATGTTATATATATATATATATATATACATATTCAAGGTTGACTCTACGTTCACATAAACCGCTTACATTTATCACTTCCTATTTTCCCTCTCTTGCACCTAAAACTGGGGACATAATTTTACTTCTTTTAACTATCTTCCTTTTCGTTTGTATTAATGTAATTTATTATTGTCAAGCGTAAACCAAAGAGTTGCGTCCATGGGATTGCGAGAAAAGTGATTACAAAGATTACTTTCACTTAGTAAACCACAAAAGTTGATATGATAACTCCATTTTAAATGGAAGTTTGGAAATCATGGTGTGAGAGTCAAAATATAACCCTATCCATTCAAGGAAATAACAAAGCAAAAGTTCGATGCCATCCACGAATAGCCATTCATTTACCAGCCCATCACCTGCATTCACATCAATATTCTAATTTTTCACCTACATTCACATCAATATTCTCTGGCTACTGAGAACTGGACGAAGCATCTGAAGTTCCCTATGCACGAATTCCTTCGGATTCTTCTCAGTGTTGCTTGGTAATGTCTCTTGCAAAGATGGAGTATAAAAATTAATTTACCAAAATTCAGTCAATTCCAATCCTTCATAACCACAATCAATGATTAGATTACTTCACATCATCATATCAAATTTTGCCCTTATGAGAATGATTCATAAAAGATGATATCAAGTAATCAATCATAATAAAGGTCACAAATTATCCTACCGTTAAGTGCAAAATTATGAAAAATTTTAGCTTCATTCTTGATTAACAATGTTGCTAAACAACCAACAAAGATTCAATTGAAAAGCAGTGTTATTGAGCTCAAAAATTCATACATACATAGCATCTCATAAAAATTTCAAATCAAAACTCCTTTCCAATTGTTCCCAAAATTTTACACAAATCAGCTCTTATTGCAGCAAAATTTAAAATAGGACAACAAGGCAGCAATTGAAAACAAAATTAAAAACCTAATCTAACCTAGCCAAAAAATTCTACTAAAACTCTAGATAAAAGAAGACTTATGGGAAAGCTTCCATGAAAAAATTTAGAATGAGATCACATCTGGTCTGTTCCCAGAAATTCATCAAAGTGGAACCAAAATCATGAACGTGTAAAAACAGGGAATTCTAACCAATGTGCAAGAATCAGGGCATTTGGCTAACCAAACCAACCCAAAAATTACGAAAAGATTCTCCCAAAAATTATAATATAATTTCACCAGATGAAGTCTTGGTAAATTCAAAACAGACACCAAAAAGAAAAAAAAAAAATCACACTGGCAGAGAATTTCATCATTATATATATATATATATATATCTTTTTCAAGAAATTTTCTAACCTATCAAATAAACTCTAAACTAACTAAAATTTGCCCTAAACTACTCCTAAACATGTTAGCAATATGAAACAAAAAAGAATTTGCAAAATTGAATGTTTACAAAGGCTATACAAATTTAATAACATATCTACTTTACAAGAGAATAAATGAATAATAAAATATAATATAATAAATTTTTATGCTAGTACTTTACAAATTACAAATATATACAATTGTGCACAAAACACAAAAGCTCAAAACAAAAAGAAACAAAACCTAAAAATTGGTTTCACAACATTCAATAATTTTCTGTAGGATTTGATACATAGATAGACAACCATTGTGGAGAGCAAAAAAAAAAAAAAAATCAACTAACAACCAATAAAACAAACAACAAACTAAGTAAACTCTCCAACAATGGCATAAAAAAATTGATGCGAATTAATTCTCTCGCATTTTAATAGCAAATCGACTAGTCATTCAATTAGTATAAAATAGAAGTTGAGTCCAAGTATCATATGCTTCTAGGAGTTAGGGAATAAAGCAAAGTTTTATTGGTCTAAATAAAAGGAAAAGAATAGAAGCAAAGCCTAATTTTGTACTTACAACTGGTAGTCCAATTGCTTGGTTACCAACATATGAAAATATGATCTATTTGATGAAGAAAATTAAAAGAAAATAAATTAAAATAAAGACTCAAAACCTTAACAAAGAAAATACTTTAAGGGTTGGAGTTAGATATTTAAATGGATATGAATTAAACCCCTTGTTCATTATCTATACCTAATTATTATGTCCCAGTAAAGTTTCTGTGATGGTTGAATGTGGTTCGCAATTATCAACTTATTTTGCTAAATAAATCTCACCTAGGATGTGCCTCACATTACTTAAATTTAATTTATTAGCAAGTTTCATTAAGAATTGTGAACTTATAAACAATTAAATGTTGATTGGATATGCCTTACAATTACGTTACACAAAAATTATTATTATTATAATCCATCAAATATCTTATAGACATTCTTTTAAAAATGGTATGATTGCAATCTCAGACTGTCTAAGTACAATAATATGCATTCCAATTATATTATGCTTAAACTTAATCTTATCATTGTTATCTCATGCTAAATTACATCCTTAAGTTTGCTATGGGCTTCACAATTAAGCTAAAATCACAAATTATAACCAACATCAACAACTCAGGCAAGAAGACATGAAGAACAACAATCATATGGCGTCATAATAATATAAGAATTGATAAATCCTTATAAAACATTATTATAATAACAAGAATCCGTCCAAATCTCTAAAATCCTAAACTAAATCAACAAACCAACAACAATAAACTAAAAATAAAGATTGGACAAATGGCTAGAAGAGGTGAGAAATATTAAAGCAAAGAAGTGCTTTAGATCTGCAAACCTAAACCATTTCAATCGGCAAAATAAGCCTCAAACTTTCATGATCTAGTTTCTGACCAAGGTCTCTTCGTTCTCTAGCTCTTTGGCATCCTCTCTAAGTCAAATGTATCCAAATGAATAGCTAAAAGGGCATTGATGTCAGATAAATAGAAAATTATGAAATTCAACACATCAACTAAGTGACGGATCTTTGATTGCTTTGGCAATGTGTCCTTTTGTGTACTATTCACAACTACCACATCACCTAGGCAATGGCCTTTAATTAGAGTTTTCTTGTTTTTAGGCTTTTCAAGCTCTAATTGAACTGTAATTTTTTGCTAATATTTGCAAATTAAACTCAAATATATTAGCCATAATTTATTTTTATTAAAAACAACTAAAAACTAATTAAATATAATAATTCTTAATATTTACTATCAAAATATAAAATAATTAAAAATGCTTAAATATCTAATAAAAGTTTATGATAAGTCGTCATAAGCTCAAATAAATATATAAACTCATGACTTCTTAGTATATATGGTGATGATTCCCTGCAGTAATATATGGAGGTTATATTTGGTAGAAGAAAAAGATTTAAAAAAAAATAGAAAGGAGATGGAATAGAAGCCTATGATATAGAATCACATTTGGTGTGACATAAAAAGGAATAAAAATATTTTTTTTTTATTTTGATGTTTTGTAGTAAAAGTAGTATAAAAATGAAAATAAAATATAAACAAATAACCAAAAAATCCCTAGAGTAAAAAAAAATTAAAAAACTAATTTTTATAAATTATTTTAAAATAAAAAATTACAATTGAAAACCTTAAGTTGTATATATTTATAATTTTATATTTAAAAATTTTAAATTTTAAAATTATTTTAAAGGATTCAAGTATAAAAAAATTTAACTGTATAAGAAAATTAAAAATCAAAATCTCAAGTTAAAATATTTAATCCTTAAATTTTTTAAAATAATTTTCAAATTAAAAATCTTTTGATATAAAACATTACTATTATTTAAGTTAAAATATTTTTTTTTCTCTTTCCATTCTAGATAATAACTTTCCTCTTAAATTCTGAGAGCATAAATAGTATCATAAAATAATAATTTTGAAATCCTTTCATAATTTTATTTCTGTCCTATCAAACTTTTTTTTCACATTTTATCTCTCTTTTTCCTTCTTTTTCTTTCCTTTTCAAATTATCAAACATAGCCTGACAAGTTATTAGAAACGGGGCACATACGGGACCCATCAGCTTCGCGAAGTGCGGCGGCTAGTGCGACAACACTATAGGGTACATGCATTCCGCGGGAAGGGGAATGTACCTGGTCCTCTCAAGGTGGTTATTAGGTGTAATCAACTCTTCGTGGGCTTGGTCAGTGAAAAGTCGGGCCTATTTCATTGGACTGACTGATTTGCCAAATGACTAGAATCCTATTTATCATTTGAACACAATATAAATGAAAAAAATTATATTTAAGAATTTATATTATATAAAATTTATAATAAAAAATTTTTAAAATCAAAATTATTTATTATCATTAAATTTTAAAAAATTTATTAATAAATATAAAAAAATATAAATTTTTTTACACTCAATAATAAATCTTTTAAAATTAATAATAAATCTCTTAAAATCTTATAGTAATGATAGTTCTTAATAATAATTTTAATTTTAAAGTATTTTATTATAAATTTTATATGATATTGATCTTTAAATATAATTTTTTTTAATATACTACCTCCGATTTCATATATAAAAAATTTTTCTAAAATTTGATTTAGTTTAAAATTTTAGAAACAAATTATTAATGTCTAATATATTCATTATAGTATTCAAATTATACCCTTCATTAAATGAGTTTTTCAAATTATGAATAGTAATTGTAATTAATTTCAAAAAGAAAGTACATATATTAAATAAAGATATTTTTAAAAAATAATTTTTATTTGAGACAAAATTAAGAAGATTAATTACTTTTAATCACTTTTCTTAATCCTTGTGAGTTAATTATTTATTTCTTATATATGAGACTGGAGATAGTAAATTGTTTAAAACATAATTAGGCAAGGTTTTAAAGTGGGGTAATTGTATTTATTGAGCACGAATCCCTTGCACTAATGTTGCAATAAGAAATTTGTATCTTTTTTTAATTTTTTGAATTTAAGGATAAATATAAAAGATAAAAATTATAATTTTGAAAGTAAATGTTTTTAATTATAAGAAAAAATTATATATTATTGTATAATTTTTAAATATATAGTTGAAATTTTAAAGTATAATTTTTTTACTATTAAAAAATTTTATTTTAAAATTATAATTTTTATCTTTTATATTTATCTTTATTAAAGAGTAAGTAAATAAATTTATTACATCATTATTGCACGGATCCCCACTCTTGTATTTATTCTTATTTTGGTATGCTTTTCTACTAACCGCAATTTGAAATCACAATATAACCACTACAACTAAAAAAAAAAATTTAGCAAAAAACTTGACCATGAAAATTATATGTGTTTCCGCAAGTGCATGGGTCGGATCAAGTAATTCAGTTATAAGTATGAATATCGTTCCCACGAAGAATGACTTAAATGTAATTAGGCAATGCACAACCCACTTTCATCCACGTTAAGTTACCAATTAAACAATTCATGATTTAAAACTAATTTTCAACTAAAACAATTTAAAGAAAACTTGGTTGGCAAAGAAAGTTTAGACAAAAATCTAAGGTTTTGAAGTTACCTAAAGTCACTATTCCCTTGATGCTTACTAGAACTTAATTACTTGTTCAATTGCAATTAATTTTCACCTTGTGGGTTAAGAGATTCATAAGCTATAACCGTCCGTCGATGTAATTATAGCCCTACTCTTCCCTAAACTCTAAGTGTCCTTAGAATTAGGTTAGAGCGCATTAAATACCACAACCCTCTATAAACCAATTAAGGCAATTAGGTATATTTCTATCCTAATTACAAATTAGAATAATCTAAACTTAATCTATCTAACTCTTAGGTCTAATTAGAATTCCTTTTTCAAGGTAAATTCCAATTACCCAAATCAAATCCAAGAGGTGGCCAATCCCTAAGAAAGTGTTAAGCAAAAGAAAGATACACAAGGCTCCAATCATTACAATCAACAAGAAAAATAGAGATTTAGTTCACATCAAGTTTATAGTGCTCTAGGTAAAGAGAAGTTTAGCTACACATAGATAAATCTACAATGAATCCCAATCAAAATACATGGAGAAGATGAAGAGAAGCAGAAAAAACAAACAAAGGAATGAGAGAAATGCAGAAAGTTGAGCTCCCCCTTGATTCTTCCTCTTCCTTGTCTCCTCCAAGCTTGAAGAACCTCCAAAGACCACCCAAAAATGCCTCATGGACGTTCACAACCCTACTCTGCCGCAGAATGCCCTAAAACCTAGCTGCAATTCGTGTTTTGTATCCTCATTAATCAAAACGCAGAGTTTTGACACCGAATTTAGCGACCGCATCTTCAGATAAAGCGACCGCTTCTTTGCTTAGAGCTTATCATTGAATAAAATTCTGAAACAAGAAATATTTTCTATTAAGGCAACATCTACTCAATCATAATTATTCACAATTAACTTCATTTCTCTCTTTCACTTTTGATTTGAAAAATTACTTACAAATAATGAATAAATCCCACTAAAACTCTAATGGAAGACTCCCAAATTAAATCCAATTAACTATAAGTAATACAAAATATTGGGAGTCATCACTCCCCTACACTTAGATAATTGTTTGTCCTCAAGCAAAATTCACTTATCTATACTTTCAAAACAAACAATAAAATAACATAGTATATTAGACATTTAATTATAGCTTAAAATTCCCTCATACTTGAATCCAGCAACCTTGTGTAACTAAGAAGCTAAACAAGCGTGACTTAACTTCACAATTTACACATTTCCAATACAATTTGCAAGGCCAACCCACGCACTCATAAAATGAGAATTGAAATTCTAATATAGAAGAAATCATCCCCTTTCTTTTATTTCTTTTTACAAGTATCATTTTATTCTTTCCTTTCCCTCTTTTTTTTTTAAAGATTTTCTTCCCTTCCTTGTCTTCTAAATCCTTTTTACGCGAATGACAACAATTGTAATGAAGTCACCTGGTTACTCAGACTAAGGTGACATAGTTAAGGTGCTTTGCATACTCATAGGTTCCACTACTGTTTTACATAAAAGTTAACATTTGTGATGAAAGCCCCCGGTTACTAGGTAGCTTCCACTAGAGGAGAAGAATCTCTATTATTATATATATAAATTTTTTTTTTACAAGGGAATATTGCTCTTCTAACCAGCAACCCCAATCCCATTATACAAATTCATGAGCAAGACCGCAATCAAATTATATTAGAACTTAACCCAACTCCTATAATTAAATCACGCAAGTTTTAACTACTTGTCACAAGAATTGCCATAAACAAATAAGAGGGAAATTAAACTCAATTAAATCCTCAAAACACTGTAACCATTCTATTGTTTTCTCATCAATTTTCATTCTAGACACAAAAAAAAATTAACTTTAGTAAACACCTTTCCCCCACACTTAAATCACACATTGTCCTCAATGTGAATAAACATGACAAGAAACAAAGGAGGTAGAAGAGATGAGATACTGAGACTTCCCTGAGAGTGTGAAGAAGAAAGAAAAGAGAGAAGGAGAGAGGTATATAGGCATCAGAACCTGTCATCTATAGATAGAGAAGTCAAAAGAGATAGGTAAGTACAGAACCAGTCAATCAGGATAATAAGAAGTCCTAAACAGTCATCCAGTAAGCTACAGAGAGTAAAGAAAGGAAACAGCAGTACAAGCATCTAACTACTAATTAACTAAGGAAACAACAAAAACAGGCTAAGAGACAGAATCAAATCCTCCAGCACAAAATAATCACCATAAAGAGAATCACTCCTCCCTAGCTGAAGAGTACTCCTGTGCATTATCAGTCATGCCCACACTAGCGTCTGTCCGCTGTGCATCCACTTCCAAACCTTCTGATGGCTTTGAGTACACCCCAAGCTGTTGTGGAGGTTGCAAAAGATCAATAACGCGTGCCATTTGAAAGGTCAGCTCATCACAAAATAAAAGCAACAAATCAATCTTCTGTGTCATTGTCTCACATTGCTTCTCAAGCTGTTCTTGTTTTTTTAAAATAAGGCCTTTTTGCACAATATTGTCTTGCAAGAGCTGAACCATCCTATCCTGTGAAGTGGCCTCCAAAGAAATCTCTAGCGGATTTTGAATAGGTTCTTGTTCATGCACTAAAGGGTTAGCTGGATGATCGTCATGCTCTTCATCGTCCCCCAAGAAATCCTCTTCTTCGACCTTCAATGATTGATAAGTGACACCACCAATGGGATACAATTGCTCCTCTTGATCAGTAAAAATCCCAACAATCTTGTTAGTGATAATACCGAAAATCATGAAAAGAAAAGGTAAGGACTTTTTCACAGATGAATAAACAGACTTTAAGCCCTTGAGAATGAGAGGAGGCAAATCAATATCTAAATCTTCCAGGATACAATACACCAACAATGCCCTACTTCGAGTAATAATTGTGTTATGAGAACTTGGTAGGACATTACGTGAAATGAAAGTTACCCAAAATCTTGCTTCCTTATATAACTTATGGTACTTCAATCCACGATTCCATTGCCCTTAGCCTCTTGTGGTCAACTTCCTTGCCACTTGATTGTAATCCACTTGTGTTAAATCCTGCATCATTTCTTGATAAGCACATTTCTCTACAAAAGGAAGTGCATAATGCTCTCGAATCACATCTTCATCTATGAGAATTCTTTTTGTCCTTATCAAATACTGATTGTTCGCATGCCATTTAGCATTTGGATAAAACTGGCGAACAATGGGACATATAGCATTGTCAGGCCTCTCCAAGAACCGATCCCATTGGTGCTTGTGGAACTTGGAATATGGGCTAATGGGGATAAGGCATAGAAGAGATCTTGGAAAAACTTCTTGCCAGAAATTTGATTAGTGAACCAATCAGCAGCCTCTTGATTCAGAAAAACTTTGGGATCATACGATGCTGTGAGGAGATTTACTTCTTCATCACTCTCAGAGTGGACAACCCTTTACCGTTTGGAAGTAGTAACAGATTTTGTAGGTTGCTTCTTCCTTGGAACTTCAGGATCAATAGACTTAGCTTTTGAAGTGACAAATTTCTTAGCGTGCTTTTTTCTTGAACCTTCAGGCTCCACAAGCTTAACCTTTGAAGAAGTCTTGGATGCAGCAGGTTTACTCTGAGATTTTGAACCTCTAGATGGCATTTGTTGTGTTTCTGGAATAGCCATATCCCCATCTTTCTTAGTGACTGATCTTTTTGGACGCATGGCTGCAAATGAAAACTCAGATTTTGGAACATTTAGAAAAGAGTGAAACTTTTCAGCAACCACATAAAAACACTTATTATCCAAGATTACATTGCAAAATAAATAGAAACCAGAAATGCAACACACATAGCCAGCCAATGAAAGTTCAAACTTATCATGCTCATTAATATATGAAAAAGAGAGCAACCCAAACAGAGTGACTCAGGCATCAATTACAGCAAGCATGATAAATTGAAGACTTACATCAATGATAAATTGAATTAAACAAGACCATATTGTTGCAACATGTTGCTTTCCTTGAAGCGTACACGCAAGTATATGTATCGTGAAGGCAATATAGTGATGAGAAATGATCGTTCTCTCGAGGATTTGTTGTCAAAACAATGCCAAGTACTGAAATTCACACCCTAATTTAAATCAAGCAAATCAATTCTTAAATGTTGGTGTGAAAGGAAATTGTTTATGATTCTAATACTAAGTAGAAATCTAGGTTAGGATTTGGATTTTCGGGTAAATATTAGCATCTAGGATTATTGGTCCCTTTGTACTTCATAGTAGTTAATTCAACATTCATTTTCTTCTGCTCTCCATGGTGATACATGTTGATCTAGGATCCTATTATTCCTATATATATTTTTCTAAATATTGTATAGGGTACTCAGCTAATTTTATAATCCCTTATAAAATCAACTAAGATCAATCTATGAGTGCAATACCTAACTAGACCATGTGAGGTTATTAAGTATATTCCTATATCAATAACTAAGCTATCCACTCACCTCAGCAAATTTCAAGCACTCACACCACTTAACTTTTGATCTAACCTCCATTTTCCTTTCCCAAGTTCAAGAAAGGTATCATATCAATCTAAATGTTGGCCAATCAATCAGAAAGCATGAAGTACAAAGTTGAGTGAACAAGCATGAACCATTGATTGCAAAATTAGAATGAAGAACGACACCAATCCATACAAGAGTTCCAAATAATCCTAGATTAGATAGGATTTAGCTATACATGATCATAAAATCCAAAGTCAAGCTTGAAGCAACAATCAAATACATCAGAAACTATGAACAAGACAGAAGAAATGAAGAGGAAACTTAGAAACACAAGGATTCAGCTTCAATCTTCAATCTCCAGCTTCTCTTTGCTTCAAGACGGCTTCCTAGCTCTTCCCTCAGCTCTTACACACTTGGAATAACATAAAACTAACCCAGAATGACGGCTACCTCGACCCTCTTTCGCATATGAAGCTTCAAATCCTCAGAAATTTGAGAAACAAAACGCTGCGTTCAGCTAATTCGATTTGCGCCGCGGCGAGTTTTGGTTCTGTCTGACTGAGTATCGCGGCCTGGTTTGAATGCGCCGCGGCGAGTTTTGATTCTGTCTGAGGCC
The DNA here is from genome assembly GCA_026724425.1 of Erythrophleum ivorense. Classification (NCBI taxonomy): domain Eukaryota; kingdom Viridiplantae; phylum Streptophyta; class Magnoliopsida; order Fabales; family Fabaceae; genus Erythrophleum; species Erythrophleum ivorense. Next base: position 46,997,826 of record JAIUCV010000005.1, read on the forward strand.
TCGCCGCGGCGCACGTTGCCCTGCACACTTCCTTCGGATTTCTGAACTTCTCGCCTCGATGCAATGAACTCAGCTGCGGCGAGATGTTTGAATTCAACACTTTGCAGCCTTTCTTTCCTGAATTTGCTCCAAACTCTTCAACACATGCATCCTAAGAAAACCAAGTATGATTAGCTATCAGAATACTCAAAAAATAAAGGTAAAGCTGATGGTTTTTCAAGTAAGTATTGAGTTTAGAGCTATTCATCCTATGTATGTTCATTTCTTTCTATGGATATATTATTTACCCTATAAGTGGAGGCTAAAGTCATATTTACTGAGAGAAAAATATGTACAATAACATGAATAGTTGGGAATTATCACACCCCCAAACTTGAACTTTTATTCGTCCTCGAGTAAAACAATCCAAAAACACTATTAGTTTGACCATTGGCCATGGGAACATTTGTAACTGCTGGGGCCCTCATTTGCTGCAATCAGAAAGTGTATTCAATAGGAAGAACACACCATATATGCTAGAAGCAGAGTTCAAACGATAAAAGTAAGGTATTCAACCATTTTGAAGTGTGTGTGTGAATTTGGCCAAACATTCATCTCAAGCAAGTACCAGAATTGCTTTTCTGCATTCCAACTTGTATAACTAGCCTACCAACAGAAACTTCGTAAGCTCACATTTTTCCCTCTCTCCACTAAATTAGGTACCACAAAACCACTAGATCAAAAGGACTTTTAAGCTTGTAATGGGGCTAGGGTTGTGGCTACCAAAGATAGGCAAGGTAAGTACAAATAATCTTGAGAAAATCCATGGAATAGTCTGTGAATATCAGATGTCCTTTCAAAACACCTTCAATAATGATTTAGAGGGATCCCCTTCTTCCAATAATAACAATTTTTTTGAACAAGCGTTTGCTTGTTTGTTTGTTTGCGTGTTTTTTTTTTCAAACCAACCATACTGCTTGATTCTTCAACCTTATGAATGCACTATTACCTTTTTCTCAAGATAAGGGCAGGATTATAATCTTTTATTAGGCCCGTCAGGTTAGGTACTCAAGTTAATAACTTCGGGATAACAAAATGAAATACCATCTCCTACGGTTTCTCTTTCTCTTGCAAGAGGCTCAAATAAGGTTCAAGCGTTTATGTGATTACAGTAGGGTCAGGCTAGAAGGCACAATCTCAACCAAGGAATGCCTGAATCATCTCTAAAGGTTATGCCATATCTTTTGATTTGCCTCAAGAAGGTAGGAGATAAGTTCTAAAGCTCTGAATTTAAGACTAGCTATACAAATTAGATTACAGAAAATTTTCTCCTAGAACTAGCCATTGATTTATGGATTGGCTAATGGTTTCAAAATGGAAGAATTCTTAATTTAGGCATTTGAACTAAGATCAAAACATAGATAGTATAGAATTCCTACTAAATATCTCTTGACACACAACACTATCATTAGAAGCAGGCAAAAACAAAACCAGCAGGCCAACAGACAGACTAGCTTGACGTGAATTTCAAAAATTTTCTTGACAAGAAAAAGTTCAAGAACAGAACTTCATGCTATTTCCATCAATTATGTCAGTTATGCCTAAATCCTACCCCCAAACTTAAAATCAACATTGTCCCTAATGTTGAAGAGCAAGGACAACCGAAGGGAATTAAGGCAGAAAATTTGTGCATAAGTAAAACCCCGTTTTGAAATTTTTTTTTTATAATAAGACAGATACTGAATAAAATGAGAAATAGAATATAAAGACAGTCACAAGAACAAAATAAACAAATAGAACAAACATTAACAAGTACGACTGACAATAACATGAAACAACAAAGCTCAAAATGTTAGAAACTTAAATTAATGCAAGTAATATAAAACAAAAGGAAGCAGAGAAAGATGTCAGATGTCGGGGTCCTGTGGTGGCTGCTCAGATGGCTCCGGAGGTGGCTCATGAGGTGGGGATCCAGCAGGATTGAGCACAAAGCTAGGAGGAGGTGGAAGCTTAGATGGGTCCCACTATAGAGACTGGCTAAGTGCCTCCAACATTGGTACTGCCAGTGGTCCATGGCTTACGCTCGAAAGGAAAGATCCTGCATCATCGCATATAGTGTCTCCAAGGAAGGTGTCGATGCCGGAGCTGGTGGCATATCCTCAACTTGCATATGGTGTGGCTGATCGGGCTCAACTGGAAGGTCCTCCAGCTCTTCAATAGGCTGCTCCATGGGCTCGTCCATAGGCTCCTCTATGGGCTCATTTTCCTCAACCTCTAAGTCACCAATCATCAGGATGGAAAAAGGCTTCCTCGAGGGAAGGAGCTCCTCAATCGGCTCAAATGGCACCCTAGTATCGGTGCACAACTCCGTGATCAAATGAGGATGTGCAAGGCCGAAAACTGTAGACTGGGTGATCTTCTTAATGCTCTCAAAGATAATAAAACCGACATCTATCAGCCTCCCAGCCATAATGAGATAAATCAGAATAGCCCGGTCAATGGTGAGATCACTCAAATGACCACTGGGAAGTAAGTTGGTGCAGACGAAGTGGGTCCAGTAGCGAGCCACTCGATTCAAATTAGCCTACAGAATGCCTTTGGGCACCCCTCTTGACATTTTCCAAAAGTTTCAGCCCGGGAGAGTCAGAGCATCAACCACATCATCCAAATCAAGGTTCTCCCTAGCCATTCGGTACAAGCAGAACTCATAGTCATCCACTATAGGAAGGCAGTATTTATCCCGAATGACTTGCTCATTGATAACAACTGTGCGCCCTCAGATTCTATACGAATGCTCACGATAAAATGGGGCGTTGGCGTAGAACTCCCGAACAATGGGCACCACAGCAGCTACTGGCTCAGAACAAAGTGTACCCTATTGTCTAGCGGATATTTGACCCCCTACTTCCGGGCTTTCAATACGAAAAGTGCTGAATCTCCTTCCTGGAATCAAAGCTCGGTGAAAGATGACTTCATTATACCGCTCTTAAGCTGCCAGGGACACAAAGCGAGAGCGATCAAAGAAAGGGGCAGATGATGATGAGGCTTCACCCCAGGCTTTCTTTTTAGGCGCCATTTAGAAGAAACCTGTCACCAGAATTGATAACCAATTAATACAGGCAACTAAGTACCAAAGATGCAACTATAGCCCTAACTCCTGCCATTTGACGCTTTGCTAAACAATTAGGATTCAGTTCAAAGAACAAATTTAACTAACAGATAGGCACCATGGCATGATATATAAGCTGATATGTGAACAACTGCATAACCTATGCTCTACCTATTCTACAATCGAAGCAGCCACACCATGGAAGAAAATGATGGTCCTACATGTCTAATCACAAGAGATATATGGGGCAACCAATAAGGCACACAAACAGGGGCGAATCAACAAACAAAACTCTATCAGGCATTTTATCAAATAGGTAGTGTGCATGGAGAAATTTCCCACATTTGAAGTGCTCAAGATATCCTCTAGGCCTCATCTATCTCATATGTGCAAATAAGGATGATAGACAATAGACACAGGCATGCAGAACAGAGGTAAATGCATGGCAAGTTCATTCAGGCAATTCATCAAACAAGTAGTGCGCATGGAATGTATTGAAAAGAAAAATGAACCATTCAGATCAAGAACGGTGCCCATTTGTACAAATTAAAGCAACATACAGCAATCTCACTAAACAATACACCATAGGGAGAGGTGATGGAGACTTACCGGAAGTTGGAAACTGAAGAAAATGAGAGGAGGATGGGAGAAGGGAATCGATGTTGCGGCGGACGCAAAGATCAAATTAGCGGGGAAAATGAAGGAATGGGATTCTGATCAACAAATTAGGGGTAGGGAGAAGGCGAATGGGGCGAAAATTAACTGCAGAGGGTGAGGGAGGGTGTTTGGTGGACGAAATGCTGCCGGACGAAAAGGGAAAGGCAGCTGTGAAATGTTTGAAAACCTTTTTATTTTCTTTGATTTTTGACTCACGCCGCGGTGAAGAGAAAGGAGCCGCGGCAGAATTCTCCTCTACCACTGAATAAAAATTGACCAGCCCGACTCACGTCGTGGCCTGATAAATCACGCTGCGGCGACTTTTTCTACTGGGCCAAATGACGCCGCGGCTGAGTTCATAACGTCGTGATAGAATTTGACGCTGCCTCTCATGCCCTAATTGGCCTATACGATTCACACCGCAGCTGGTTCATTACATGCCGAAGTGAGTTTTGACACTGTCTTTTTACACATCGTAGCGAAGATGATTGCGCCGCGGCAAGTTTTGCCACCGTCTGGAAGAATGCCGCAGCGTAAAATTTGGAGCTGCGGCACAAACATTTCTTGATGCACTAATTCAAAAATTTTTCCCACTCTCACTGATGTAACTCTATTCTCTTAATTTGAACTCCTCAAGATTGGAATTTAAAGCATAGAACAGGGCATAAGTTAATTTATAAAGTCAGAAATACTTCCTCTTCTTTGCTTTTGTGATCTTGGCCTTTCTACTGCATAAAATGTTTGGAATTTGTCCCATAGCTCTGCATGATCAGCCCTCTTCCCTAGATTCTCCTGAAACCAAAAACATGCAACCATAAATTACCTACACAACATTCTGACACTTTTCAAAACACAAACAAAGAAAAGAACTTGGGTTGCCTCCCAAGAAGCACTAAATTTATAGTCCTTAGGCCGACTTTCAGTGACTTCACATGCAATCCTTCAGGGTGATGCTGGACTTTTAACGGTCCACCTCTCCTCCTTGATAGTGTTTGAGTTTTTGACCATTGACTTTGAATTTTCTATTTGACTCCTTCTCCATGATTTCCACTGCATCGAACGGAGAGAAATCAACTACTTTAAAAGATCCTGACCATCGCGACTTGAGCTTGCCCGGAAAGAGCTTAAGCCTTGAGTTATATAGCAATATTAGTTGACCAGGCTTAAACTTCTTCAGTAAAATTTTTCTGTCATGCCATTGCTTTGTCCTTTCCTTTTAGAGCTTGGAACTTTCATAAGCATGAAGTCGGAATTCATCCAACTTGTTAAGTTGCAACAGTCTTTTCCCACCAGCTTTTCTTAAGTTAAAATTTAATTTTTTCATAGCCCAAAAAGCATTATGCTCAAGTTAAACTAATAGGTGACAAGCTTTACCAAAGATAAGCTTGTAAGGAGACATGCCAATTGGAGTTTTGAATGCTGTACGATAGGCCCACAAAGCATCATCTAATTTCTCTGCCCAATCCTTTCTTGAGGGGCCCATCATTTTCTCCAAAATCCTCTTTATCTCTCGATTAGACACTTCACACTGGCCATTAGTCTGAGGATGATATGCCAAAACTATCTTGTGTTGCACTCCATATTTCCTTAGGAATGCTTTGAGCTAGTGATTGTTGAAATGGGTACCCTCATCACTGATGATTGCTTTAGGGGCCCCAAATCTGGTAAAGATGTTCTTTTTTAAAAATCTCACTACTGCCTTCGCATCATTAGCATGACAGGCCACCGCCTCAATCCAATTTGTCACATAATCCACAGCAACAAGAATGTAGTGGTTGTTTTGAGAAGAAGTGAAAGGCCCCATAAAGTCTATCCCCCAAACATCAAAGGCTTCGACTTCTAAAATATTATTTAGCGGCATCTCATGTCGTTTAGACAGGTTACCAGCTCTTTGGCACTTGTCACATCTTCCTACAAAAGTGTGGGCATCCTTGAACAATGAAGACCAATAAAAGCCTGATTGGAGGATTTTGGCTGCAGTTCGTTACCCATTAAAGTGTCCTCCATACTCAGCTGCATGACATCTTAGTAAGATAGACTCTTGCTCCTTATCTGGGACACACATTCACAGTATTTGATCCGCACACATTCTAAATAAGAAGGGCTTATCCCAGACATACAACTTCACATCATGCAGAAACCTCTTCCTTTGGTGTGAACTTAAATCTGAAGGCAATACATGACACACCAGATAATTTACATAATCCACGTACCATGGCATTTTGTTTTGCTCCACAAAGAATAAGCTCTTATCCGGAAAAGTCTCACTGATCTGTTTCTCTTGATCTCCCTGAGTATCACTACTCAGTCTAGACAAATGATCGACCACATGGTTTTCATTACCCTTTTTGTCAACTATCTCCAGATCAAATTCTTACAGAAGCAGAACCCATCGGTTAAGTCTTGGTTTGGAGTCCTTCTTCTCAATCAAATACTTGATAGCCGCATGGTCTGTGAAAACCGTAACCTTGGTACCCACCAAATAAGATTTGAACTTCTCAAAGGTATATATTACTGCTAACAACTCTTTTTCGGTGGTAGTATAATTCAGTTGAGCTTTCAATAGAGTTTTACTGGCATAGTATATTGGGTGAAAGATCCTCCCTCTCATTTGCCCTAGCACAGCACCCACAGCGTAGTCACTGGCATCACACATCACTTCAAAGGGTTCAGCCCAGTTAGGTGCCACAATAATAGGGGCAGATACCAATTTCTTCTTCAACTCCTCAAAAGCCCTGTGACACTGATGGTCAAACTTGAATGGAGCATCTTTCTCAAGTAGTTGACAGAGGGGTTTGGCAATTTTAGAGAAGTCTTTAATAAACCTCCTGTAAAAGCCTGCGTGGCCCAAAAAACTCTGAACTCTTTTTACACTAGTCGGAGGTGGAAGTTGCTTAATTAGAGAGATTTTGGCTTTATCCACCTCAAGGCCTTTATTGGAAACTCGATGACTAAGCACCACCCCCTTTTGCACCATAAAATGACACTTTTCTCAGTTTAGAACCAGATGAGTTTCCTCACATCTCTTCAAAACTTGCTCTAAATTAGCAAGGCATTCTTCAAATGAGTCCCCAAAAATTGAGAAATCATCCATAAAAATCTCTATAGTCTGCTCAATCATATTAGAGAAAATGGACATCATGCATCTCTGGAATGTAGCGGGTGCATTGCATAATCCAAATGGCATCCTTCTGAAAGCGAATGTGCCATAAGGACATGTGAAGGTGGTCTTTTCTTAGTCCTCAGGTGCAATGGCAATCTGATTATATCCCGAATACCCATCCAGGAAGCAAAAGTAGGCCTTCCCAGCTAATCTATCCAGCATTTGGTCAATAAAGGGTAATGGGAAATGATCTTTTCTAGTGGCAGTATTGAGTTTCCTATAATCCATACAAACCTGCCACCCCATCATTGTGTTTGTGGGAATCAACTCATTATAGGTGTTAGCCACTATAGTCATGCCTTCTTTCTTGGGGATGCATTGGACTGGGTTCACCCAAGAGCTATCTGAAATTGGGTAGATGATCCCCACGTCTAGCCATTTCAAAATTTCCTTCTTCACTACCTCCTTCATTATTGGGTTGAGCCTTCTCTGATGTTCAATAGCTTTCTTGTGGTTGTCCTCCAATAGGATTTTATGCATACAAATGGAGGCACTTATCCCTTTGATGTCTGCTAATGACCATCCAATGGCTTTCTTAAAACTGCCCAGCACTCGAAGAAGCTCCCTTTCTTGATGATCAGATAGGGTAGCAGAGATTATTACTGGTAGTGCACATTCCTTCCCTAGGTAAGCATATTTCAAATGAGGAGGTAATGGCTTCAACTCCAAAGATGGAGGCTCCTCTAAAGATGGCTTCAATACAGACTTGACTCCAATAGATGCATCTAGTGGTTCAAACTATTGAGAAGCTTTGAAATGCTTTTGAGTAGCTTCTAACAGTTTAATGCATTCTCTCACTCCATTGTGCTCTTTCTTAGCTAATCCAACTAATGTTGCTTCTAGAGGATCCTTGAGAGTTAATTCAATGAACTGATCATGGACTGCATGGGTGATTAGACGGACAAAGCAACATTCCTCTGATTCATTCGGGCTCTTCATTGCCTTATACATGTTGAATGTCACCTCTTGGTCATTAACCCTCATAGTAAGTTCTCCTTTCTGTACATCAATCAATGTTCTGCCGGTGGCCAAAAAGGGTCTGCCTAAAATGATCGGAATATCTTTATCTTCTTTATAATCCAAGACTATGAAATCTGCTGAAAAAATTAACTTATCCACCTTCACCAGAACATCTTCGATAACTCTATTTGGATAGGCTAAAGATCGGTCAGCTAGTTGCAAGGTGACAGTTGTTGGCCTTGCTTCGCCCAATCCAAGCTTCTTGAATGTTGACAGTGGCATTAAGTTTACACTTGCCCCGAAGTCACACAAAGCATTTCTGGCGAAATGTTTCCCAATGTTACAAGGAATGGTAAAACTCCCTAGGTCCTTCATCTTAGGTGGTAATTTCTTTTGCAAGATGGCACTGCATTCTTGAGTTAGAGCCACCGTCTCAAATTCTCCAAACCGCCTTTTATTAGACAGCACATCTTTTATGAACTTGGCATAACTAGGCATTTGCTCTAAAGCCTCTGCAAATGGAATATTAATGTGGAGCTGTTTGAAAATTTCTAAGAATTTTTGATATTGCTTGTTTAGATTTTTCTTCTTAAAACGTTAAGGAAAGGGCAGTGGGGGGATGATTCTCTCTTGCTCTATCTCTTAACTCTTCTCAGCACTGTCTTTCCTCTTCTCATTCGCTTCATTATTCTCTTCCACCTTGTTCTTCACTTCCAAAGGTTCCTCTTTATCACCCTCGGAACCATCTGGGCTTAACTTATTGGCTTGCTTTGATGGTAGTACTTCTGACAACTCCTTGCCACTTCTTAATGTAATAGCTTTACATTCTTCTTTACCCTCTCTTTTGAGGTTAGGAGCAGTATCACTTGGTAGCACCCCAAGCTGTCTTGAGTTTACAGAAGAGGCCAATTGACCAATTTGTACTTCTATATTTCGAATTGCGGTCTCATGTCTTGTCATTGTGGCATCTTGTCTGGCTAAGATGGCATCTTGCTTAGCCATATATTGCATGAGCATTTCTTCCATGTTTGGCTTCTTTTCTGACATTGGTGGCCTTCCTTGAGTAGGGAATCTCGAGGGGTGAGAAAGTCTCATACCCGAAGAGGATGACTGGGGCTGATTTTGTTCCTGGCTCTATGAAAAATTTGGATGATTCCTCCATCCCGGGTTGTAGGTGTTGGAATAGGGGTTGTTTTGGGCCTTCCCATAGTTGCCCATGTAGTTTACTACTTCTACCAAGGAAGGGCATTGTTCACTGCAGTGTTCTTCTCCATAATGCTCACAAGTGATGACTGAAGCTTGAATAGAGTTGACCCCCACTGGTGTACTGAAACGTGTTTCAAGACTATCAAACCTCTTATTCATTGCAGTCATATGAGCCAAGAGTGCGGTTAGAGCATCTATTTTATGTGTCGCAGCTACCTTTTTCTTGTGAGGTCTGGATGTAGACCATTAGAGGGAGTTAGCTGCCATATTTTTCAGCAAATTATATGCCTCTTCAACATTCAAATTGCCTGTGATACTCCCATTTGAAGCTGAGTCGAGGATGGCTTTTGTTTCAGGCAACAGCCTATTATAGAAGGTTTGCACCTGCACCCATTTAGGAAATCCATGATTAAGGCACTTTTTTAACAGTTCCTTGAATCTTTCCTAAGCTTCATATAAGGGCTCATCATCGTGTTGCATGAAGGAGGTAATGTCATTTCTCAACTCTACTGATCGAGCTGGTGGAAAAAATCTGGCTCTAAATCTTGTGACTAGATCATCCCAAGTGGTTGTGGACCCATCCGGTAATGAGTTGAGCCATACCTTAGCCTTGTCCCTTAATGAAAGTGGGAAGAGCTTTAGCCGAATAGTATCATTCGTCACTTCATTCTGCTTAAAGGAATCACACACCTCTAGGAAATTGGATAGGTGAGTGTTCGGATCTTCAAGAAGAGAGCCACTGAATTGTCTAGCCATTTGAAGCATTTGTAGCACCACTTGCTTCATTTCAAAATTGTTTACCTGAATGGCTGGTCTTCTTATACTTAAGTGGTACCATTGCATATTCAAAGTTGCAAAATCATTCACTGTGCGGACACGATTTTCATCCTCTTGCGCCATGTTTGTGGATGAGTTAGAAGTTTCACTACCGTCTCTCTGAGCTTGATTAGAGGCTTGATCAGATTCTTTTGGAAACAAAACCACTTTGAGACTCATAATTTCTTGCATATGAGGTTGTGCATGCGCAGAAGGTAGTCATTGCAAGATAGAATAGAGGAAGAAATTGAAAAGAGATAAAGTAAAAATATGCACAGTGCTTAAGTTCAAACTAGGTATGCTAGTCTCAATATTGACAACACAATATTTTGGCACATAAATCCCTGGCAACGGCGCCAAAAACTTGTTGCTTTCCTTGAAGCGTACACGCAAGTATACGTATCGTGAAGGCAATATAGTGATGAGAAATGATCGTTCCCTCGAGGATTTGTTGTCAAAACAATGCCAAATACTGAAATTCACACCCCAATTTAAATCAAGCAAATCAATTCTTAAATGTTGGTGCGAAAGGAAATTGTTTATGATTCTAATGCTAAGTAGAAATCTAGGTTAGGATTTGGATTTTCAGGTAAATATTAGCATCTAGGATTTTTGGTCCATTTGTACTTCATAGTAGTTAATTCAACATTCATTCCCTTCTGCTCTCCATGGTGATACATGTTGGTCTAGGATCCTATTATTCCTATATATATTTTTCCAAATATTGTATAGGGTACTCAGCTAATTTTATAATCCCTTATAAAATCAACTAAGATCAATCTATGAGTACAATACCTAACTAGACCATGTGAGGTTATTAAGTATATTCCTATATCAATAACTAAGCTATCCACTCACCTCAGCAAATTTCAAGCACTCACACCACTTAACTTTTGATCTAACCTCCCTTTTCCTTTCCCAAGTTCAAGAAAGGTATCATATCAATCTAAATGTTGGTCAATCAATCAAAAAGCATGAAGTACAAAGTTGAGTGAACAAGCATGAACCATTGATTGCAAAATTAGAATGAAGAACAACTACTAATCCATACAAGAGTTCTAAATAATCCTAGATTAGATAGGATTTAGCTATACATGATCATAAAATCCAAAGTCAAGCTTGAAGCAACAATCAAATACATCAGAAACTATGAACAAGACAGAAGAAATGAAGAGGAAACTTAGAAACACAAGGATTCAGCTTCAATCTTCAATCTCCAGCTTCTCTTTGCTTCAAGATGGCTTCCTAGCTCTTCCCTCAGCCCTTGCACACTTGGAATAACACAAAACTAACCCAGAATGACGGCTACCTCGACCCTCTTTCGCATATGAAGCTTCAAATCCTCAGAAATTTGAGAAACAAAATGCTGCGTTCAGCTAATTCAATTTGCGCCGCGGCGAGTTTTGGTTCTGTCTGAGGCCTCGTCGCGGCTCAAACATTTCCGCCACGGCGCACGTTGCCCTGCACACTTCCTTCGGATTTCTGAACTTCCTGCCTTGGCGCAATGAACTCAGCCGCGGTGAGATGTTTGAATTCAACACTTTGTAGCCTTTCTCTCCGGAATTTGCTCCAAACTCTTCAACACATGCATCATAAGAAAACCAAGTATGATTAGCTATCAGAATACTCAAAAAATAAAGGTAAAGTTGATGATTTTTCAAGTAAGTATTGAGTCTAGAGCTTTTATCCTATGTATGTTCATTTCTTTCTATAGATGTATTATTTACCCTATAAGTGGAGGCTAAAGTCATATTTACTGAGAGAAAAATATGTACAATAACACAAATAGTTGGGAATTATCACAACAATAATCAGTAAGCATATGCGAAAAATAAAGAGCCTGAAGTATTTGTGCCTATTGATTTAAAGAGAAGCAGGAAAAAAAAACAAGAGAAGCCATCAACACAAAATTAGCATAAACAAACCATAACAGTCCCCGGCATATTCAGCTATGTGAAATTGAATTTTAATTCACTATATAATTCCACCTAAGATCATGAACAAAACACATTAAAATAATAAACTATGGAGACCTTTCAGCATATTAAGGCAGCAAAAGCAGTCAGAGCAACAAGTTGTAATTGGCATAGTTGCAAAATAAGAACAACTAAGAATGCAGGGTGTTACTAGTAGGGCAAACAAAATGACTGCATACCCATAACAGAGAGCAAGAGGCAAAAGAAACACCCAAAAGCCAGACATTAACATGCAACACAGAGGCAGCACATATAAAGCAGCAAACTGGGAAAAAGAAAATGAAAGAATCCTAGAAACCAATCTCATTTTACTCAAGAATTACCCCAAATCCTAACCAAAATTTTTAGACTAACTAAATAAAACTAAAGGCAAAAGAGATAATGCAAGCTTGACCAAATAAATTTCAAATGAAATTCCACACCTCCATGATAAGCATACAACAAATTGCACAATCAAATGAAAGATATGCCATCAAATAACTAAGTTAAAACATAGCAACAATGCACCATCAAACAATAGGACTTCAATGTTATTCTGAGCACCGGAAATGATCCTCGAGCTAGCCCAAAATGCTTGAAATAAAACATCTAAATCAGCTATAGCCAACAGAGTATACCAGATAACCAAAAGCTACACTGAATAGAGCATCATAGAACTTACTGGATGAAGAGAATCTCGAACTGAATCTTACAAGAAGAAGTGACAAGGAATGGCAATGGGAATTGCGATGGGGAAGAAAAATATGCGATGGGAAGACAGCAAGAAATGGAGAGGAGAAGCTACAGGAGAATGAAAATGGGGAGGAGAGCTCGACGGGGATGGCGAGGTAAGCTGCGACGGGAAGAATGCAAGAAGAAGACTGGAAGAATGCTCGACGGGAATGGCCTATGGAGATGGCGACTGAGCAGTGACAGGAAGACAGCAAGAAATGGAAAGGAGAACTCGACGGAGATGGCAACTAGAAAAGGCTCGAGCTGGCGATGGAACTTTGACTAGAAAGAGATGAGGATGAACGACGGGCGAAAGCTCCAGCGAGAAGTGAGGGCAACGTGAGGGGCAAGGTGATGGGATTGGTGACAGATGGAAAAGGACGGGAGAGAACAAAAAGTGACAAGGTAACTTAATTAAAAATATTTTTTTTGAAATATATTATTATATTATTATAATATTATTTGTTTTTTAGTCAAAGATGACACAAGAAAAGATGCGGCCATATGCTCAGAATAAGCTATCGCATCATGCTATCCGGAAAAATGTATGGAAGGATGCTGCAGCATTTTTAGTGACTGCTAAAATTGAGTATGCGATAGCTAATCCACTAAACTTAAAAAATGCTGTCGCTTTCCCAAGACAATGCTACCGCATTAAGCACTTCTGGAAAATATAGGGAAAATTGATTGCAGAGATTAGCGATCGCTAAAAACAAGGATGCTATCGCTAAACAAGATGGAACCAAAAATCAGCAAGGATTTGAATTTTTCTTTCAAGTTTCGCAAAATTTAACAAATCATAACCAAACCTTACTCAATTCAACTCCCCTTAAATAACCCAATATTTTTCCTCATAACATATGACAAAACAATTCATCACTAACAACTTCAAACTTCTATATCATCATTAAGAAATTAAATGGGTTAAGAAATACTCCCTCTTTTTATGAGATTGTTGCCCTTTGAATCAATCCATCCTTATGCTTATCAACCAAAAGATTCTTTAGGAAGAAGATTTGCTCCATCTATAAAATAAAAACAAGCTATTAAATCTACAACAAACTAGCAAATGAACTAAGAAATGAATAAAGAAAAAGACACTTGGGTTGCCTTCTAAGAGCGCTAAGTTTAAAGTCTTTCAGCTGGACTATCCTGGCACTTCTATGAGAAGTCTTGGAGCTGCACATTGGTCTTCATCCTGTCTACCGGTCTACCAAGGTAATGCTTCAAGCGTTGGCCATTTACCTTAAAAGTTTCTCCACTTTTCTCATTTTAAATTTCAATAGCACCAAAGGTAGTGGTAGACACAACCTTAAAAGGACCAGACCACCTTGATTTAAGCTTTCCTGGAAACAACCTCAACCGAGAGTTATACAATAACACTAAATCACCAGGTATCAAATCCCTTTTTAAAATCTATCTATCATGCAAAATCTTTGTCTTTTCCTTATATAATCTAGAACTCTCATAAGCTTGCAACCTGAATTCATGTAGTTCATTAAGTTCCAACAACCTCTTCTCACTAGCATCTTTATAATCCAAATTCAACTTCTTTATGGCCCAATAAGCTTTATACTCAAGTTCCAAAGGTAAATGACAAGCTTTATCAAAAACTAATTGGTATGGAGACATACCAATTGGTGTTTTGTAAGCTGTCCTATATGCCCATAAAGCTTCATCTAACTTATCAGACTAATCTTTCTTATTAACACTCACTATTTTTTCCAAAATTCTTTTGATCTCCCTATTAGATACTTCATAGAGGCCATTGGTTTGAGGATGGTAAGCTAAAGCCATTTTGTGGTGAACTCCATATTTTTCCAGCAAAGACTTAAACAAGCGAGTATTAAAACGAGTTCCACCATCACTAATAATAGCTCTAGGGGTGCCAAAATGAGAAAAAATATTTTTCTTTACAAATCGCACCATTGTTTGAGCATCATTATGTTGGCAAGCTACCGCCTCAACCCACTTACTCACATATTCAACTGCTACTAAGATATATTGTTGGCCTCTAGAAGAAACAAAGGGACCTATAAAATCAATTCCCCATAAATCAAACAACTTAACTTCAAAGATACCGGTTTGAGGAACTTCATGTCTTTTAGAAATATTACCGGATCTTTGACAAGCATCATAGTGAGAAACAAACAAATGAGAATCCTTAAACAATGTAGGCCAATAAAAATCATATTGCAGTACTTTAAAAGCAGTTTTTTGACCACTAAAATGTCTCCCAAATGGTGATGCATGGCATGCAAGCAAAATATCATGCTGTTCAATCTCAGGAACACATTTTCTAAGAACTCCATCTACACATCTTTTGAACAAATAAGGCTCATCCCAAATGTAAAGCTTGACCTCATTGAAGAATTTCTTCTTTTGATAATAGTTTAATTCATGAGGTAAAACTTCACAGACAATATAATTTGCTAAATCAGCATACTAAGGTACATTTAGCAAATTGGCAGCCATAATGCATTCATCAGGAAAAACATCATTCACAAGCCTATTATCACTAACATGCTCAGGATCCAACCTAGAAAGATGATCAGCCACTAGGTTTTCACTTCCCTTCCTATCCACTATATGCAAGTCAAACTCTTGAAGTAGTAAAACTCACCTAATCAATCTAAGTTTGGACTCTTTCTTTCTCAGCAAATATTTAATAGTAGCATGATCAGTGTATACTACAACTTTGATGCCTAACAGATAAACTCTGAACTTCTCAAAAGAAAAAATAATGGCTAATATTTCTTTCTCAGTAGTGGAATAATTTACCTGAGCATCCACTAATGTCCTGTTGGCATAGTAGATAGGATGAAAAACTCGATCTCGCCTCTGTCCAAGAACTGCTCCTACTGCATAGTCACTTGCATCACATATGATCTCAAAAGACAATGACTAATCTGGAGCAACTATTACAGGTGCAATCACTAGCTTCTATTTCAGCTCTTCAAAACTTTTCAAACATTCATCATCAAAAAGGAACTTAGTATCCTTTTCTAATAACTTACACAAGGGCTTTGAAATTTTTGAAAAATCCTTGATGAATCTTCTATAGAACCCCACATGCCCAAGAAAACTTTGGACTTCTTTGACACTGGTAGGAGGAGGTAACTTCTCAATTAATGATGTCTTGGCTCAATCTACTTCTAAACCCTCCTTAGATACCTTGTGTCCTAATACTATTCCCTTATTCACCATGAAATGACATTTTTCCCAGTTCAAAACTAAATCAGTATCCTCACACTTTTTAAGCACCTTAGAGAGATTCTTTAAACAAACTTCAAATGAGTCCCCAAAGACAGAGAAATCATCCATAAAGATCTCCATTATATCTTCAATGAAATCAGAAAAAATTGATGTCATGCATCTTTGAAAGGTTGCTGGTGCGTTACACAACCCAAATGGCATTCTCCTAAAAGCAAAAGTGCCATAGGGACAGGTAAAAGTTGTTTTCTCTTGGTCTTCAGGTGCTATAGAAATTTGGTTGTACCCTGAATAACCATCCAGAAAATAAAAATATTCCTTCCCCGTTAGCCTATCAAGCATTTGGTTAATAAAGGAAAGAGGAAAATGATCTTTGCGAGTGGTTGTGTTTAATTTCCGATAGTCCATGCACACTCGCCAACCAATGACAGTTCTTATAGAAATTAGTTCTTTCTTTTCATTCGTCACAACTATTATTCCCCCTTTCTTAGGGACACATTGTACTGAACTGACCCATGCACTATCTGAAATTGGATAAATGATTCCAACATCCAGCCATTTGATGATTTTTTTCTTAACAACTTCCTTCATCATCAGGTTAAGCCTCCTTTGATTCTCTATAGATGGCTTATGATCTTCCTCTAATAGAATTCTATGCATCACAATTGAAGGGTTTATCCCTTTGATATCTGCAATTGTCCAACCTAAAGCCTTTTTATGACTCTTTAACACTTCAATTAGTCTTTGTTCTTGGTAAGAGTCCAATGATGTAGAAATGATGATAGGAAGTGTCTCTGAATCCCCTAAATACGCATATTTTAGATGCTTAGGGAGAGGTTTTAACTCTAAAATTGGAGATTACACAATTGAAGGCTTAAGAAATGGTACTGAACGGGAAGCCAAATCTAAAGATTCCACTTGCCAATACTTTTTAACCTAAGTGGTTGACAAATTAAGCACTTAGGTTACCTCATGACTAGCTTCAGCTTTCTCATGCTTCACTCTTATTAATAATACTTCAATAGGATCTTAGGCTATCACTGTATTAAATTATTCTTGAGCTAAATCATCAATCACTGAAACTCCGAGGCAATCTTCAACATCTCTAGGATATTTCAGTGCTTTGTCCATGGTAAACAGCACCTGCTTATCCCCCAATCTCATCACTATTTGCCCTTTCTCTACATCAATAAGAGTTCTAGCTGTAGCTAAGAATGGATGGCCAACAATCAATGGATTATCTTTATCTTCTTCACAGTCTACAACAATGAAATCAGCTGGATATATGAACTCACCAACCTTCACTAAAACATCTTCAATTATACCCCTTGGATATGCTAAGCTCCGATCCGCTAATTGCAATGTTACTGTAGTGGGTCTTGCCTCACCAAGTTGCAATTTCTCAAAGATAGATAATGGCATAAGATTTACATTGGCTCCAAGATCACACAAAGCTTTACCTTGAAAGTGAGTACCTATTTTACAAGGCACAGAGAAGCTACCCGGATCTTTGCACTTTATTGGAATTCGTGGGTTGATTATTTTGTTGTACTTTTCAGTAAGTGCTACAATTTCAAATTCACCAAATCTTCGCTTCTTGCTCAGCATCTCTTTTAAAAACTTGACATACTTAGGCATGTACTCCAAAGCTTCTGAAAATGGAATATTTATATGAAGTTGCTTGAACACTTCCAAAAAATTTTGATACTGTTTATCTTCCACCTTCTTTTAAAGTCTTTGAGGAAATGGTAATGGAAATATTGTCCTTGGTCATGTTTGCAGTTTTTCTCCTTGTTTCTCACCCTTATCAACATCCACATGTTTTTTTATTTTCTTCACTACTCACTTTTCTTTTCTTTTCAACTGATGCATCCACATGTTCTTCTCCTATTCTTTTATCATCACTCTTCTCCTCTATAGCAATTTCACCTTTATCATCCTCTTCAAGAGCATTTGATGTAGGTGTGTGGCTAACCACCCTTGGTGCTTAAATATCTGGAAACACTTTTCCACTTCGAAGAGTTATAGCCTTACACTCTTCCTTGCCTTCTCTTCTAGGATTAGGCATCGTATCACTTGGCAATCCCCCTTGTCTTAATGAATTCATTACTGACGCTAATTGACCCATTTGCAACTCTAAATTTCTCAAGGAGGTGTCAACTCTAGCATTCACTTGAGCTTGTTCTTCATTTTGCTTACTTTGGATGCTAATGAATTTAGCTAAGGCATCTTCTAAATTCGTCTTAGGTTCTTGAATAGGTGCATTTTGCCTCACAGGTTGAGCAAAACCCGGTGGTTGAGTAGGCTTAACACCTGAAGAAGATGCTGGTTGATTCAGTGCTGAGCCATGCTTCCAAGATAAGTTTAGATGATTCTACCACCCAGGATTGTAATTATTAGAGTAGGGATTCTGATTTTTTGGAAAGTTCCCCACATAATGAACTGATTCCGAAGATGCTAAGGGATAATAATCCACTAAGTGTAGATCCCCATAATTTTCACACATAATTGGTGCCACTTGAATAGAACAGACATTCATATGCTGACTTCACTGCACTTGAGATTCTAGCATATCAAATCTCTTATTCAGAGCGGAGAGAATAGTTGCAAGTGGAATAGAGGGGTCTTCTTGAGTATTGGCAACATTAGCACTCACCCTTCTGTCGCCTCCTCTTTGCACATAGCTTTCAGATAATGTGTCCAATGCCTGAACAACATCATCTACAAGCATTTCATCCCAACGCCCATTTAAAATAGCGTCCAACATTGTATCAGTTTGTGGAGTTAGACGCGTACAGAAATTCTGAACAATAGCACAGTTATCCATCCCATGGCTTGGGTATTGGCGAAGCAAATGCTTGTACCTCTGCCATACAGCATATAAGTATTCATCTGAAGCTTGCTTGAAGTTGATAAGCTCACAATGAGCATCCGCTATTCTGTTGTTTGGAATGAAGCGAGCTTTGAACATCACCTCTAGCTTATCCCAAGTATCAATTGAACCCTCCGGCAAAGTCAATAACCACTCTTTAGCCTTTCCTTGTAGAGAAAGTGGGAATAGTCGAAGTTTCAGAATATCCCTTGGTACCCCATTTTGCTTAAATGAATCGCACACTCCTAAAAATGACAGAATATGACGGTTAGGATCTTCATCAGACCTCTCACCAGTGAATTGTCCATTAAGCTATAACATAGAGATCATCACAGGCTTTAACTCAAAGTTAGCAGCTTAAAAGTCTAGCACTACTATGCTAGATAAAGTGCCCTTCATAGTACGGCCCCATAAAGTCTTTTATAGACTGATTTTGATTCCCTTCCTGAGCCATTTCTTCACTTACTGAATTTTGAACTTTAGAAGGAGTTTCTTCAAGGTTCAAGTTCACTACAAGATCACTAATTTTCTTTGTTGTGTGCTTCTTCTTTGTAGGGGATCGCCTCAGCATGTACCGTGGTACCTATAAAGGAGAATTCAACCAACTGTATTACTTCAAACAAAAAGTCAAAGCGAATAACAGAATGAACAAAAATTTTAACAAATTAACTAACTAATGCTTAATCGAGGACTACTAAAGATTACACACTTCTAACTAAACATTTAAGTCATTCCCCGACAATAGTGCCAGAAAACTTGACCACGAAAAATTATATGTGTTTTCGCAAGTGCACGGGTCGGATCAAGTAGTTCAATTATAAGTATGAGTATCGTTCCCACAAGGAATGACTTAAATGTAATTAGGCAATGCACAACCCACTTTCATCCACGTTAAGCTACCAATTAAACAATTCATGATTTAAAACTAATTTTCAACCAAAACAATTTAAAGAAAACTTGGTTGGCAAAAAAAATTTAGACAAAAATCTAAGGTTTTGAAGTTACCTAGAGTCACTATTCCCTTGATGCTTACTAGAACTTAATTACTTGTTCAATTACAATTAATTTTCACCTTGTGGGTTAAGAGATTCATAAACTATAACCGTCCATCGATGTAATTATAGCCCTACTTTTCCCTAAACTCTAAGTGTCCTTTGAATTAGGCTAGAGTGCATTAAATACCACAACCCTCTACAAACCAATTAAGGCAATTAGGTATATTTCTATCCTAATTATAAATTAGAATAATCTAAACTTAATCTATCTAATTCTTAGGTCCAATTAGAATTCCTTTTTCAAGGTAAATTCCAATTACCCAAATCAAATCCAAGAGGTAGCCAATCCTTAAGAAAGCATTAAGCAAAAGAAAGATACACAAGGCTTTAATCATTACAATCAACAAGAAAAATAGAGATTTAGTTCACATCAAGTTTATAGTGCTCTAGGTAAAGAGAAGTTTAGCTACACATGGCTAAATCTACAATGAATCCCAATCAAAATACATGAAGAAGATGAAGAGAAGCAAAAAAAGCAAACAAAGGAATGAGAGAAATGCAGAAAGTTGAGCTCCCCCTTGATTCTTCCTCTTCCTTGTCTCCTCCAAGCTTGAAGAACCTCCAAAGACCACCCAAAAATGCCTCCTGGACGTTCAGAACCCTACTCTGCTGCAAAATGCCCCAAAACCTAGCTGCAATTCGTGTTTTGTATCCTTATTAATCAAAACACAGAGTTTTGATGCCGAATTTAGCGACCGCATCTTCAGATAAAGCGACCGCTTCTTTGCCTGGAGCTTATTATTGAATAAAATTCTGAAACAAGAAATATTTTCTATTAAGGCAACATCTACTCAATCATAATTATTCACAATTAATTTCATTTTTCTCTTTCACTTTTGATTTGAAAAATTGCTTACAAATAATGAATAAATCCCATTAAAACTCTAATGGAAGACTCCCAAATTAAATCCAATTAACTATAAGTAATACAAAATATTGGGAGTCATCAATGCACTCGAAACATGATGCACTTAAGAAAATCAATTGCTATAATTGAATTTGTACAAGTGGGGTCCATACATAGTATAAGTAGAATCCATGTATAGAATAAATTTTAACCGTTAAGTATATAAATGACGTGGTGCACCAAGTATATGTAAGAATTGCTTTACAACTAGCGAGTGTGGTAGTCTTTGCTCAAGCAAATTGTACAGAGGGAGTTTTATTCCTCATTTTTGGCATTAATATTTTAAAAATTGAATCAAATATTAAATTAAAATAAATTTTATCTTTTAATAATTTAATCATAATTAAACTAAAGTTAAATTATTTATCTAAATACATACAAAAAGTATAAATATTATATAATATTTTATAATTAAACATATATTATAAAAATAATAATTAAAATATTTTACATATCATAATAAATTCTTGTTAAATGAGTTAAGTAAAGTATGTAAAATATTATAAATTTCTATTATAGAATATCAAAATTTTATTTTAACAAAAAAATCAAAAATCAATTTGTGATTGATTTAATGCTAAATCGACTATTTTTATCAATTTTGAACGTTTAATTAACTGTTTAGTTTTCATAACTATGCTTGATATTTTTATTGTGCATTGTATATATATATTTTACCAATAAAAATGTTTGATATGTGAGTATTCAAAATTTTGGAGCATTTAAAAATTCAATTTTAAAAAGTATGAGTTTATAAAAAAAATCAATTTTATATTATTTAGAACATATACAATGCATAAAATTTAATTTTTTCTATAATTTTTATATTTAAACATCTTATAAATAAGTTTTTAGTTGCTTTTGAAACTAAACTTTTCCATGTACCAATTAGCGTGAATGGAAAGTCATCGCACTTGGTTATGCTAATTGGATATATGTTTGCCAATTAATTTGTTATATATTATTCGTATCTCTTCCCAGATTACTATCAATGTACTGGCAAATTCAATTGGTCAGCGGTTTGCAATCAAATCCTATCTTATCAACAAGTCCACTTTCAGAATAAAACAAAATATATACATCCGAGTCCTCTTTAGAGAATCCGTTCCGAGCAAGCCTTCTTACTGTGAAGATCTGATTATATGTTGGACATAAAATTAATTGCTAAGTATATCTGAAACTGTGATCTTGCCCAAGTGGTAGTCAAATCAATTCCGTCAAGATGCAAATAATTAATCAATCACCCTGTAAGGATGCCCTGTATTAATTTACTAGTTAAGATTTAAGGTTAGATAATTTTTCCTGATTTTATAGCAAGGGCCTTGTTACTGTTTAATCTATTCCTAATAATTATATTTAAATAACAGATCCAATAGTTATATCTAAATAAGATTTGATAATGTACTGTGTATATTCATAGAAGAAAGGCTTGCAAAACTGTGTTTAATTAATACTTCTATCTATTTATCTTTGCATGATAGCATCAAATATTGAATTTCAGAACTTCGTGCAACTTACCCAATCTTTCATCATTCATCAATATACATAGTGGTTTTTTATTAGTACTTTAATATTTCAATGATAAACTCTCGTGTGTGTGTGTGTGTGTGTGTTTTTTTTTTTTTTTAGTCCCACTTCAATTGGAGTTATTAATGTTTACATATAGGATTAACGTGCTTATCTTGCTACAGCATTATAGACGGTAACAATCTTTTTATTCCAAAGATGCAATTTAAACGATAAATTTAGCTTTTTTTTTTGGTTCCGTTTTCAACAAGAAGATTATAAACATTAAGTGCTGTTGGATTTTACACTTAAATAAAGTTTTTCTTTTTCATAAACAAAATCGTATTCAAAGCATTTTTTTTTTCTTCCACAACCACCAAGCATGAATCTATTAGAATGTCTCATGTTCATTTTTTTAAGTCACTAAATTACATGTGTTAATTAGTGCTTATTTAAGTTCGCCGCATTGTTGATGAAGTTCTTCCAGAAGATGCCTTGCATGCTAAAAACGAGGAAAATTAATAAGGCATATAGGAATCATGGGCGAGGCAATCTAAATAAAATCTTGGAATATAATAGGGGAATAAATCAAAATTAATAAATTCCTCAAGCAAAAATTTTGGGAGAATTTTTCTTTTCTCCAATGTGCTTTTGGGGTCCTGGATATTTCATAATTAGAGGCTATGCTATTCTCTTTGTCTCATATCTTAAAAGGCAATAACAAAAAGCAACAGAAGATAGCCTGTGATTCTTTTTGGCTCTTTCCTTTTCTTTCCCTTTCTCTCTCTAGATGTATAATGGGCCATATAACAAAGAAAAGAGCAATTGTACAGTTGTGTGTACTTCACCAACGCGTAGAAACCCTAATGTGTGATGCCAGGATTCGTCATTGCATTGATTTCTATCTTTTCCAGCTTATAAAGTAGACATTCTTTCTCCAACTTGCCCCACTCGCTATTCTCTTTCACTCAGATCTTATCTCAATAGATATTAGATAGTGTGTTAAGGATTTTCAATTGAGCATATTTGAGGTTATAGTCATAAAATTGATAAACCGTATTCCATTATATATAATTATATAGTCGGCGTTTCATTTTATTAATGGTTTGCAATTGTATATGCAATTTTCTTTTGGGTCACAATTAATACATACATACAAAGAGATCAAATTAGCACTTTATTAGATCATATGAAGAAATATTGTATTAAAATTATTTATTACTATCACATTGTGAACGCGTCACCATGGATGCTTAAGCAACCCTACTATACATAACATGAGAAGGGACGTTCTTAAGCATGTCCCATTTCATCTGGTCATCTCATTTGACTATTCTTCTATATGAAATATATATATATATATATATATATATATATGAGAATGATTTTAAGTAAAGTAAATAAATAAAATATACTAATAATTTGATAAAAATAATAAAGCAAAGCAATTGATCAAACCTGTATGTTAAGAGAAATTAATAATTTTAGAGATAAGGTAAATGTAAAAAAAAAGGCTGAGAAATGTATATTAAATAATATATAGAGGGGGAAATGCCTTGATAAAAAGAAAGAGTAAATATCGTATGGAGTGAAAGAATGAAGAAATAAAAAGAGAACAAATAAAAAGATTGAAAGGACTATACGTTATTTAAGGTGAACTTTTATGAATTTTTTTTTAAACGGCTCATATGTAAATTTTACTAGAACTTTTATATGAAAGGCCAAATTTAGCAAAATGAAAGTGGCCTAGGCTCTACCCTCCCCCCTCCCCCCCCCCCCCCTCCCCACAAAAAAAAAAATCCCCTTTGCCTCTTATAGTTTAATTAACTCGTGATTATGAGCTCTGTATTTTAATTTTCATGTTTTATCAATATTAGAATTAAGAGAAAGTATAATCTTGTGAACTCGAATTTATTATTAATTTTTGTTATAATATAATATTATTAAATATAAAAATAATACTTTATTTATTGTATTAAATGCTTCATGTTTGATTGATCCAAGTCATTGTAAGTAAGTACTATGTTTTTGTTTATAAAGCATGTTAATTTTTGTAACTTTCACTCTTTTTTCTAAATAAAACATTTATTGATTCATTATCATACTCTTTAAATAGTACAAAAGATTTTATTAGAATTTTATTTACAAAAAATCTATTCATTATACATTTCTCTACATGTTTAAATCTTTTTACATGTTAATTAAAAACATTAATTTAACATTAACTTAATAATTATAATGAATTTGATAAAAATAACTTCATATTTACAACTTTACATTAAAAAAATATGTGATATGTGAAAAGTATTTTAATTAATCCTTTTATATATAATCATAAAATAGATCTCAGTAAATAAGTTAGTTAAAAAAAGTAAGGATAAATTACACTTTCATCCTTCAAAGATACCTAAATTATATAGTTTTTCTCTCTATCACAAAAATATACACAAACTTTTGAAATTGAAGTATGATTAAAATATACTCAAGAATAATATTAATTTTTTATGAAAAATATAAATTATTAAAAAATATTTTTAAAAAACTTATTTCAATGTTATTTATTTTCTGTCAAAAATATAAAATTAACTTATTTTAAATTTAAAATAGTGACTATTTTTATATTTTCCAAATATGTATTTAATACTTATTTTATTACATAAATAAGAAATATAATAATAATTTGATTAAAATAAGTATAATTATAACTCATTAGGTTAATACGTGCATTTATATTTTGATGTCAGAGGGAAAAAGTGTAAATTTTCAAAATAAGGAACAAAAAATTTGTAATTTAGATATTTTTTTAGGGATGAGAGTATAATTATCCAAAAATTAATTACTTTAATTGTACTTTTATTAATCACACAAAAACTATTTTAACTCTATTAAGAGCTATTAAATATATATAAAGTATTATTAAAGTTTTAAATTTAAATAATTAAAAAACCAAAAGCATTTAGTAGAACGAATAAAATATTTTTTATATTAAATAGCTAGTGTTTAATAACTAAAATCTATAATAGACCCAAATTTATAAGACTATCATTCATAGTAGGGGCTTGACATCTACTAACATAAATGTCAATAGTTGGCCCAAAAAAAAAAATACATGTCAATTCGCTTCTTAATTTATTTAAAAAAAAATTTGAATAACAAATTAACAATGATTTTTATTAGAGAAGTAATAAATTAATGTTAATTATTTTTGTTAAAAAAGATAAAAGAAGAAGTGAAAAGGTAAAATAATTACGTTCCCACGTTGCCATTTATTTTTATTTTTTTAAAATAATATGTAATTTTTTGTGTTGGGATCAAACATCAAACACTCTCAAACATATAAATTTAGATAATATTGCTGTGGTATTGTGTTCATTTGCTGATATACTATACAACTAATAGTAATAAAATAAATCTTTAAATATTATTTGTTTTGAAGTCTGCAAGTGATATTGAACCTGATTGTAGATTGAATTTTTATTTTTATTTTATATAAAATTTTTTGAATTTCTGAATTTAAATTCTTTAAAAATAATAAAAATTAATCTCGCGACCTCACCCATAATCAAGAATGCATACAAATGGTGCTAGCATCCACTCTATACCCAAGTTTTCATTGACTGTAGCTGGTTTTTATGTTTTTGCATATGTATAAAATCAGTTAACACTATAGATACATATATCACGAATATACATGAATTTTTTGATACCGTAGATCTACGTTAGAGCTTTCTTGTATACATACGTACATGCATGCATGTAAGATTATAAACACGTACGTCAGATATAGTATATATATAGAAGAACAAATATAAAATGGACCTTGGCTTCCCTGTATAGAGCTATTGATGCATTTTGCTAAGCTTACAGCTACGGGTACACATATCAAGACATGATATAATAAGAGTGATATGATAATTTTTAAAATTTTAAGATATAAGTATAATAAATTAATATATATATATATATAAAAGTTGATTTTTAAATGTAAAATAAAATATACATAATAAGTTATGAATAAAAGATAAGGCAAATTAAATTTAAAATTTTTAATTCAAATTAAATGTCAACCTTCATCTCTATTCATATCATTAAAATTCTTTTATAAACTTTTGACCTATTTTGATATGTTTCCAAATATATTAGTATATTTCAAAATATTTCAGAATATATCAAACAAGAAAAAAAATCAGATATATATAAATATTGGAATAGGATACATGTATTATATCATAGACGTATCCGTTATAGGTACCCTTTTTTTATGGATCAATGCTTCCTAGCATTTTGCGGCTTTCTGTGCGGTTCAAGTTGCTCTCGTATGTGTTGCGGCGCCCCCATTACAAATATATTATTAATTAAGGATATAATATACGCTTTCTTTTTTCTTTTAAAATTACGTGAATATCAATCGCTGCCCGAGCAAGATTCGCAGTGACAACGAAAAAGGTCGTAAAGAAAGGCAGCTGGCTTTTGATTTGAGAGGGTTTTTCTAGAAATCATAATAAGGACAAAAGCCAAGCATGCATGGGCATGAACTTGACTTTTCCAGAATCTTTTTTATCATAATAATCAGACAAAGTAAAATATTGATATTTTTAGTAATATATAATTAATTCTTTTCAAAAACTTAATTAAATATTAAAAAATAATTAAAATAAATTGTATTATTGTTATTTTTAACACTTTACTTCAGAATATAACTTTTCAATATTAATTTTTTCTCATTATATGGTGTTGTTGTTTTTGTAAATTAAATTATTACTTTCTGTGTCAATATTATATTTGAGAACTTGGCAAATCAATGAAGATACAAGAGATTTGTGGATAACGTTAGGGACCTCATAGGAGTCCAAATTCTCTTGGCATCAAATTGTAGCATAAGGAAAAGAAAACAATCTCTTTCACGAAATTGATTTACAACTTCAATTCCTGCGTGATCTCAGCAGATATGGCGCTATCGTAGGTCTACCAATAGTTTTTACCATTAGATTTCCATGTCGTTCTATAAAAAATAATTTTATACTAATAAAATACATCTTTTTAATTTCTTTCTCAAACTTGGGGATGATCCCTGTTCATTTTTAAATTTATTTCTTATAAGTAAATTGAGATTTATTGTGTAAATCTATTACTCACTACCATTTAATTTGAATTCATCACTTGTGATTCATAAGTAAATTGACATTAAATTAATGTAGCTGCCCTCGTCTTTGCCTTCAACTACAAAGCTTTATTCATATTTCCCTTTCTGGAATTGGATGCGAATCTCAACAACTGGATAAATTATCTACTTTTATTCCAAAGCAGCAGATGCCTCAAAGACAGATAAGGAAGAAACCAGAAACCGCTCTTCAATGTAGAAAGTTAAAATTGGGACACAAAATAACCAAATATTGACCCTTTTATAGTATATTTACTATTTACTATTTACTATTTACTATGATTTCCAAGTTAATTCAACGGTTCCTCAAATTTCCATCTACTATACTCTTTACGTTTCATCATGAGTCAACTTATAAACCCAATAACAAATGAAGGTTGTAGAATTGTAATTGAAAAAGAAAAAGTAGAAACGCTATACAAAATATGATAATTTCGTACCAAGAATCATATGCATGAAAGTTGAAACAAAAATTGAACATTGTAAAGGGACATGAGCATAAAATACTTTAAAGCCATACCAAGGACACGTGTTTGTTTCTGTATGGCATGGATCGATTCGTTGCTGTAGAGAACCTTGATCAATCCCTTTCAACAAATGATCAAAGCGAAAGTTCAGAAACCGATCTCGAAATATCAAAATAGAACATTCCCTTTGATCTCCTCCACACCCACCATGTGTTCTTCTTTCCCAAGCTTCGAAACCCAATCCCTCTCTCAAACCTCTATATAAACATGTTCGACCTAGCTCATCAATCATCTCACATCAAAAGCCCTAACAAGAAATCCCTCTAACTTTCACATTCTGCAGTACCTCCCTACTTTTTTTTTAGTTACTTTTGGCTCTAATTGGGATTCAAACTAGGATCCATCAGCTCTGAAGGCAACTTCCAAAATCTGCATTGAACCCACTTGGCATTGTTCCGTTCTCTACCTATTAGACTACATTTGAAGCTATTAACCAGACATGGAGAGAGTGACAAATATGGCATCAGAGAGGCCAGTGGTGATCTTCAGCAAGAGCTCCTGCTGCATGTGTCATACCATCAAGGCCCTCTTCTCGGACTTCGGGGTGAACCCGGCGGTCCATGAGCTTGACGAGATACCCAGAGGAAGGGAGGTTGAGCAAGCCCTTTCAAGACTAGGGTGCAGCCCATCAGTGCCGGCCGTGTTCATTGGGGGCGAGCTTGTGGGTGGAGCCAATGAAGTCATGAGCCTTCACCTTAACCGCTCCTTGAAGCCAAAGCTTCAGCGAGCAGGTGCCCTTTGGGTTTGAGACTATATATAATTAATAACCTTCTCTACTGCCACTTATAATATATGTAACTATAAGAGTATATAGGGGTCAGTTCATACAGAAAGCAATATATGCAGATATTATAGAGCTTATGTTATAATGTAATAATAATTAAGGCTAACTTGACTGAGGTGTAGTTTAGCCTTTTTTTAATTGCAATGTAATTGTGTGTTTAAATATAATGAGACATCAGGCTAATATTAATATATGATATCAGTATTTTCACAAACTAACTTCAAATTAATTTGTGTACCTCTAATCTCAAGAGAAGAGACCTAAGAAACTAAAAGTAGGGAAGCAAGTTTCTTAACCGTTATTTGATTCAGATAACAAAGAAAGAGAAGGGAAAAAAATGAATCTATTACATTCTAATGATTAAAAAGTTGTCTATTTGGATATCCTTCCTATCATACATGACAAAGAGTTCAAGTTGCGTATAGACTCTTTATATTTTTTCTTTTCATGTGAAAATATTCGTATATTTGTGTTGTGTCGTATTCACGCATGCATGCTGGTTTTTCCATCATTCGCGTCGTCCTATAGCCATCTAAAATGACTACTCAATATGAGAAACAAATTAGTGGGTTTCTAAAATCCTTCATTCAACGTTGTTTGGTCTTTTTTAGGTTCAACACATAGGGAAAAAAAAAGTGTTTGGTAGGTGAAAATTTGGTTTCCCACTTAGGCGAAAACTTATTTACAATAAAAAAATAAAAATTGAATATGAGATATATGAAAAAAAAACCATTTTTTTTTATTATTTAAAACATATACAACATATAAATTTTAAAATTTTCATATTTTATAATCAAATATCTGATAAAAAATTTTTAATTGCTTGAAAAATTAAAATTTTAAATATTTTAAACATCACCTTAAGATTTTTCTTGAGCTGGGTTTAATACGGAGCCTCTACAGCGGCACTCTTAAAAAAAATACCCATCTTACCAATGGCTTCATCATCTTCATCATCATCTTTTCTTTATTGGTGAGTATAGATTTCATCACGGGTCGACTTCAAATTTTATAAAATTTTGCCAAAGATAGCTATATAATCTTGAGTTAACACGGCACCTCAACATATAAGAATAATCCTACAATCTACGAACCAGCATTCCAAAATCTAATGAAAAAAAGGAAAAACAAGAAAGAAAATCCTACTGAATAAAGTAGAAGACAGCAGTAGCAACACTTGTAATGAGGCCGTGTACAATCTTATCCCCTGCTCTTCCACTTTATCTGATGAGAGAGTACAAATGCAGAAAATGGAATAAACTTAATGGTACTAGTGAATGTAACATATGTAACGTGATTATTTCCTCTGTAATATCATCAAACAGTTAGATACAACTTAAATGGAATAAACAAAATGAATAACTGATGGAGCATGTCTTGTGGTTAAAGAGACTGTTGTATTGAGAAAAGCAGTTTAGGAATGATGATGATGAAGATTCTTGGACGCCCTCCAATACTATCTGTTTAATTTCCTGAATTACAGGTAACAAAAGGATATGAAAAAATTTGTAATACAGTGTCGACTTTATCGGCTAGACTGCAAATAGGTAATTCCACTAGTGATTAAAAAAAAAAAAAGAATAGATCAAGTCACATTTTGTACAAAGAAATTAAAATTGGACATAACCTACATGAGAGTTTTTTTTGGATTGATCTGGTCTGTCAAATGTGGCCATCTTTCTTTTAATAAGGGAGTTAAAATTTTTTTTTAATATTTCAATTAATTTGAGGAAAGGTCTAATAAGTGAAACAGACCGAGCTGGTTTAAATTTTCGGTCAAACCGATTAGTTTAGTTCTAAAAATACTACTCAAAACTATTAAACTCAAGACCTTTTGTGACTCCATCTATGACCATTTCAAAATTATTAATACTAGATTTCAACACAAATAAGATCACCCGCATGCGTAAGGGTTAAGGCTCTCCAACCATCCAATATTGTATAGTCCAAGGTTCCGATTGGTTTGTAGAATCACAAACGTATTTTTTTATATAACATATATAATGTTTGTTATACCCTTATACTTATTATTTTATTTATCAAATCACTTTGTTAAAAGTAAAGACAAAACAATCATTATTTATCTTACTTATCGTCACCTATTCACATTTTACATTCCCTTCATCATTGCATCTTTCAATTAAACATACTCTAAGAGTTTCGAATTTCACCTTGGAAAACTTGCGATTTGATAAAGAGCTTCAATGTCTTCGTGAATAATATGAGAAGAAATATTAGAAATGGAAGGATCATAATTCCATATATCAAATTTGGAAAGGGGGATCTGAGGAAGAATTTCAATTATAAAATATTGCCTTTAATTTAGAGTATTTCATATCTTATATTTTTACTGGATTATATTTGTGTCGCCAATCTTGTTTAATACAAAACTAGCGGAATTTGTTTTTGTCATTCAACTTTCTCTCAGTTAAATTTTTAATTCAATAGCCATATGTTTGCGCTCAGTCAGAACCCTTCCTTTCTTTTCATGTATCTTTAATTTATATAAGATTCAATAACACTTGGCCCAAAAGAAAAATTTACCGAAATTCCTGGGAAAATCTAGAATTCATATGAATAAGGGTTAATCTAAGGGTGACGCAAACATCCAAAACTCCTATAATAAACATGTGCGCTGTAAACAAGCTATACCAATTTTATATGCACTCTTTCTTTTCAAACACAAAAGAGTTTGGTCTCTAGTTACGTTAGTTGAGTTAGAAGTAGATTTTATATCTCTATAGCACGGTACCAATAATTAAATTAATGAATACATATGGGATGGATAATCGTTCAATGAGCATTCTATACCAACAATTCAAATATCCAGAGGGGATCATTTTCTTTTAGCTACACAAAGTAATACTACTTAACCACTTTAATTTGTTTTTCAATTTCATTTCATACTCCACATGAATCATACAAGGGAAACAATGAGAATTTGAGACAAATGAGCAATCACAGAATGAAAGAGAGCTTTCTAAAGAGAAAAAAATGAAAACAGAAAGGCAAGAAAGTAAAAGATAAAAAGATAAAAA
Source organism: Erythrophleum ivorense (assembly GCA_026724425.1). NCBI lineage: Eukaryota > Viridiplantae > Streptophyta > Magnoliopsida > Fabales > Fabaceae > Erythrophleum > Erythrophleum ivorense. The sequence goes on from JAIUCV010000005.1 coordinate 47,029,466, forward strand.
TTTGCGGCAAGGAAAAATGAAAGCAAAAAATCCAGAAGGAAAAATCATAATGGTTTGACAAAAAGTGAAACCCATATGACGTTGGCAACGTAAAACATAAATAACAGAAATTTTCCAAGAAGCTCTTGCTAAACATTGAGATTCAGCTTGGCTGAATACCGATCGGGGCCAATTAAGTTATTGCAAGAGAATAAATTTCAAAACCAAGGGAAAATCAAAAGAATTCAAACTAGGGCGAAAATTAAATTTCTTCTCCACATCAACTATGGCTATTCAAAGGGAATAGCTTCATAATTGGGAATTTTAATGCTAATTTGGATACCAACATATCTCATTCCTTTCTTTAAATTTGTTTTTTTTATTGGGGGGCTCAATCTACAATCATTAACCATGTTCTCTTATTTGACAATTTTCTCAAAGTTCTTCCAATCCTGAAAAATCTTATTCTTGTCAAAAATCATGAACTTAGCTTCATTGATACTCTGACTCAGTTAAATAAAGTAAGAGTGGACCTTACTCATTCACATTAATTACAAGCATTATAATTTATCACTGGAGGCATTAATATATGAAATGACCTAAGGGTCGAGTCATAGAGTAAACAAATCAAAGCAAAAATCGCGGATATCTTGAATCATGGTCATGTTGTACCAGCCACAAGATCACCAGAAAGTCATTCATCTTGATAACAACTTAACAAGGGACATAATCTTTGCAGATATAAAGAGTATGGATTTCTTCGATGGGGACAAATAGGGATTCGATTCGAAGTTCTTCTACCGGGTTTCGTGAGGGATCCGTTCCCTTGCTAAAACCTTGATTTTTTCTAGTAATAAGGAAGGTATCAGATAACTATTTTATTCTCCTAGAGCTATTGTAACTAATTGAAATAAAAATCCTAATTCAACTGAAACAGTACAAATAACTAACACTAATCCTAATAAATTAAATACTAATGAGATAATATAAACCCCTAACCTCAAACATCTTTATTGGTATTTCCTTTTAAACTAATCCTAAAATTATCATATATAATTAAATAATTACAAATTTATAATTAGCTCATATGAACAAAAATTTCCAATTTGACAATGAGCAATAACTCTAAGATTAAGCACCTCTAATTTGAAACATATTTCAGGGGCCGATCATGTTAAAAAATTCGAAACTTGCAAGCCCATTTATCCTCTTCATATTCCAAAATTAGATGTCATTTTTTTTTTCATTCATTATCAACGAAATTTTAATTCGGTCCCTAAAGAATATTGTTGGTCATAAATTTTTTGTTAAATAAGGTACGTCATGAATTCTAAATTCTTCAATTTGATTTCAATTTATATGTTTTAATATTGAGTTACAGAAGACTAGGTTAAACTTAAATCAAAAAAATTTTGAAAACTCAATTAAATATTTTTTTTCAGAGACAAAAACAACTATAGATAAATATATTTGAGGAAATAAATTACAAATTTAAATTTTAAATAACCTGAGACACACGTAAACGATATTTTTCCCTCTCCATTTTGAATATGAGCCAAATGAGCGGGGTATTGTTTTTATAGAAGTGAGTCCAAATATAAATTGACCAAATCACAATAAATTGCCTCATTTGTAATTTATAGGTAAAACTGAGTTGCTTTATGCTTTCCCCTATTTCTATACAAAGCAAGCAAATTGATTCAATAGTAAAAGCTGAGAAAACTAACCAGTGAATTCAAGAATATGATATGTGATTATATATATTATAATTTCAATATGAATTTCATTAACCATTATCTTAATCTTATAATAATGTTAAAATAATATTTATTGCACTGCTGTAGAAGCAGATTAATTTATCTGAGTATTTTATCTAGCATTCTTTTTCTTTTTTGGATGATACAAAATACAATCACAAAATCTTCCAACCATTGACGTTTCGAGCATGGTCCTCCCAAAGTGAGTCTCTAAAATCTGTGTATTGAAGGGGGATAAAGCACTGAAATGGATTGTATCAAAATAGTTAATAATTTTATCTAAATGAAAATGTAAAACGTAGTTGTGATCCAAGACTGCGCCACATCTATTGAGCTGGTTGAGGTGGCGCTATTTGACTATCTTTGTTGATTTGTGGCTCAAAATTTTGGCTATCATTTAAAGTTGAAGAAGGACTCCAGCAACAATAGCACATAGCAAGGAGTTCTAGCCACAACGAATGAGATGCAGAACACAGGAAAACAAAGCATATGGCGCCGCAATGACGGACAAGATAGCCGCGTCAAGGTTGCAACTATTTTCTTAGAGTGGGCACAGGGCATCGACACCACGGCGAGAAGCAGACTGGCCGCAGCAAAGTGTAGCTAATTTTTTTAGGAAATTTGGGTTTCAGTTACATTAGGATTTTCTAAGTATTTAATTTTAAGATTTTCTGTTTTCATTGGATTTCGACTATGTGAGAGTTCCTAAAAGGTTTTCTAGGGTTTTGTGTCAAATTAAAAAGTCTCTCTGTACAAGGGAAACCTTAACGTGAGTGCACAATTAAGAGAAATATTCAAATCTCAGGAAAAGAAGGGTTGAAAGGTCTCTTGTATTTTTTGCAAAAGTTAAATCATCTTCAGTGGGGGCAATGATAACTTCTAATAAGTCCTCAATTTATCATTTTTATTATTATTTTAAAAGATTTATCATATAAATATTAAATTTATTTTATGTTTCTAATTATAAAATTGATAAATTTTAGTTAGTTAATACTATCTCCGGTCTTATATATAAGAGATTTTTTTTACACTTAATTTAGTTTAAAATATAAGAAACAAACTACTAATATCTGTTATATTAATTATAATATTCCAATTGTGATCTTTATTAAATAAATATTTTAAATTATGAGTAATAACTATCATTAATTTCAAAGAAAAAGTATAAACATTAACTAGAGGTACTTTTAAAAAATAATTTTTATTTTGAACAAAATTAAAAAGATTAATTACTTTTAATCAACTTTCTTAATTCTTATGAATTAGTTATTTTTTTTTTATGTATGAGACTGGAGATAATAGATAGTAAGTTTTAATTTTCATTTCTTTATATTTGAGTTAATTATAATGTGGTGTTTTTATTTAGCCTTTTTAAGTTGTTAAATTGTTTAATCATTGTTAATAAATTGTAAATAGTAATACGATAAGTTTTAATGTTTTTGTAGAATTAAAAATACAAAGGAACAAATCTTTGAAGGTCTAAAGTTTACATTAGCAAAGGCTAAAAATGGTCACTAAAGAAGGCTAGAAATTTTCATTAAAAGTGGAAACTACGGTAAAAATAGGGTCAATACAATAATGCCCAACTTTTAAAAAGTGACTATGAAAACCAATATGCTTTAGCGTTACAACTGAAAATTTTAAGTTGCAACGCTGTATGTGTTAAAAAATTTGAAATGCAACATTTTTAAGACCCAATGTTATTGTTGTAAAGGGGGGTCTTGAGGGTTTCTTCGTGGAGGCCAACTTTTTGGCTTTTTTTCTTTGGAGGAAACAACAAGGTTTTGGAGCTTCAAATGCAAAAAAAAAAAAAAAACATTGGATTTAGGGAAGATTCTTCGATTAAATCAATTTCTTTTCTTCCCTTGCTTCTCTTATATTTCCATATCCATTTGATGTATGCTCTCTCTTTTACTTGGTTTATCTTGCAATGTCAAGCTAAGATTGTTGATTTGGAATTGTAATGAAAACTAGTATGTAATAAGAAGCTTTTACTTTCTTTACTTGTAATTAATAGTATGATTTGTTATTTAATTTTATTCCTAATACTTTTAAATATGTAAAAACCATTAGATGATTTAGGCATTTTAAAATAAACTTAAGAAAGAGATCTTAAGACTAGACCATGGATTAGGTAGTGTAAATTTATAAAGCTTGTAATGTTTAGTATATTAATTTACTTGTAGGATAGGAATATACCTACCAACCTCCTATAACCATATTAAGACCTATTTTTAATTAAGTATCTTAATTAATTATAGAATGGATTATGAATTGGTTTAAGGAAATGCCTATAGGTAATTAAAAAGATGCATGTGGGTAAATTAGAGTCCAAAACTAGCAAAGATCATCACTAGAAGTAAGATAAAAATAAGTTAATTGAGTTCTTATGAAATAGTAAGGGGAATTGTAATCATAAACTTTTTACTTCCTAATTTAGTCTAAAATTTCATCTTTCTTTATTTTTTTATTTTTATATCTTTAATTTAGTTTTATTTTCACTTCCATTTATTGTTGGCTTGATTTTGATTATGGTACAAATTTTAGTACTTAGCAACCATCTTAATAATAAATCTTTATGGACACAATATTCTCCTTATCATTATATTACTTATATGATATGTATACTTGTGTATCCATTTTTATAGCATAATAACTTTGTGTTTTTTCACTCTTTTTCTTTTCTTATTACTTGATTGGTTGTTTACCTAAGTGTTTGGATTGATTGTTCGTCTTGGTTATTTGAACTCTAGAATTCAAATAATAACATTTGATATTAGAGCTCTAGTTATTAGATACAATTGGCTGAGTTAATAGGGTAGTTTGGAATTCACTAAATTGCCATCATGCAAGTTTGAGTTAGAATTCATATATGTGGGAGAGGTTTCTACGAAAGTTTCAACATTGAAGGTGAACAATATGAACACTCATATCAAGTTCAATAAGTATGGCAGTAATGGTAACTTTAACCTTCAGCAGATGAGGTGTCAAACTTGTTAGTTCAATCAAGGGTTCACAAAGTACTTGCTAGGAAAAAGTTAGACAAGATGGGAGAAGAGGAATGACAGGACAAGGATCAAACCTCCTTTAGCATAATCAAAATGTGCTAGGCTAACTCAATGACGTACAATGTGATAGAGGATAAGACAATAAAAGGTTACAAATAAAGCTGGAGACTTAGTTCATGTTAAGAAAAAAGCCACTATTAAACTCTTCAGAAAGCAAAATGTTTATCTCTTTAGGATGGCATTGGGATTTGATCTAAGGGAATACATTGCAAAGTTCAATAAGAATATCAGCGATTTTCTACATGTGGATGTTAAGGTGAGTGATGAGGATAAGGAATTGATGTTGCTATGTTCCTTATTGGCATTGTTCAAGCATTTGACAATAACATTATTGCTAAAAAAGGAGACTATAGACTATAAGGAAGTAGTTATAGCACTTAGGTCCGATAATATAATGGAAAAGATGGTTTCACATAATCCTAAAAAGGGGTTGGCAAATTTTAAATAAGGAAGAAGTAGGGAGAGGAACAAAGATTAGTCTTTTTAGGAGGTCAAAAGGGAATCTGGAAATAAAGGAAATGGAGCGAAGAAGCTTCAAGTATTATCAAGAAGGCCACTAGAAAAAAGATTGTTGTTAAGCTACAAAAGTGTACACACAAGTACATGTATCACACAAGTAATACATTAAAGAATAGAATATTGGTCCCATGAGAATTTGTCATTAAGATAATTATTAAGGAATAAAATTGAACACCTTATTCCAAATCAAGCCAACAATAAAAAGGATAGGAAATTAAACTATATGAATGATATATATAAAAATAACAAAAATAAAGGGAGAAACACGATTCTAGACTAATGTAAATAGTAAAAAGGTTAGGGTTGTGATTTCCTCTAGCATTTCATAAGAAACCAATCAATTTTTCTCTACATTGCTCTTAATGATAATCTTTACTAATATACATACTTAATTTACCTACAAGTATCTTTTGAATTACCTATAGATATTTACCTAGTCAGTTCATAATTCTTTATGCAATTGATTAAGAGACTTAAATTAAAAATAGGTCTTAATGTGGCTATCTAAGATCGGTAGATATATTGCTATCCTATAAGTAAATTAATCTCCTCAACATTGCAAGTTTCATGAACTCACACTACCAATCCATAGTCTAGTTTTAAATCCTTTTCATGAGTTCATTTAGGTTATACAACTTATTTAATGGCTTCCACACATAAAAAAACACGAAAAATAAGGATTGAATGAACAAATCATACGACAAATTGCAAATAAAGAGAGTGATTACAACTTATTACACGTTATAGTTAATCCTAATCCTAGATTAAGATGTTTAACTTATAAATACAATATAATCCAACATCAAAATCAGACGAATCAATAGAAATGTCATGGAATACAGAGAAAAGAGAAGGAATAGAGAAAACTAGGAAATGACCTTTTCTTCTCTTTAATCCAAAGCTCTCTACCACTCATAAGATGCTTTAAGCTGCTTCTTCAAACCCCTAAAGGAGTCAAAATGATAACCAAAAGTGAATAGAGGGGATATAAGTTGCAAAACCTAACAAAAACTAGAATTAAAATGGCAGCATTTCAACTCTATGTGATGGGCATTGCAACTTGGCATGCTAAAGTTGTGACTTAATAGCTCTTTAGATAATCCTTAAATTTTTTTTTTGGATGCGAAGTCACAACTTTGAAATTGAAGTCGTGACTTAAGAATAAAGTCACAACGTTGTTTTTTAAAGTTATGTCTTATACCTTCTTTCTCAAAAACTCCTATTTTAAGGCTTCTTGACTCCAAAATTTTTAATGTTTTTGCTTTATGATTTAAACTCAAATTTATTTGTATGTAAAACCTAAAAATAGCCAAGCTATGAGCAGTTCACAATTTAATCAAAATTAAGCCAAAATTTGTCATTTATAGTGTAAAAATTTGAGAATGAGTTACATATCCAATCTATGCACATTTTTCCTATAGTTAGTTATATTTACCTTAAAATTAGAATACTAAGCACCTATTTCTTAGCAAAAATATGCAAAATAACATGAATACATAGAAGCTAACAATTGTGCATTGATGAATGATAAGGTGGAGAGGGATAATTCTTTTAATTTAGCAAGTACTTTAGTTGGAAATTTTGAAGAAGATATTTTAGTAGTTTCAAAAACAAACAAAGGAAAAGCATAACTCCACATCAGCTTTGGATTCAACATGCTTTTCCCATTACACATCGCATAAGGAATGATTTGATTCTTACAAATTGTGTAATATGGGTTCAATTGTACTAGGCAATGGACACCCTTGCAAGGTGGTAGGGATTAGATTAGTGAAGAATAAGAAGCATGACAGTGTAGTTAGATGTTTGGAAAACATTAAAGATGTTCTAGATTTAAAGAAAAATATAATTTCATTAGATCAGTTATAGAAAATTGGGTATGATTTTTCAACAACATAAGGTTGTAAAGTTCTTAAGATTACCAAGGGAATTCTGACAATAATGAATGGGAATATGATAAAGAACGACATCTACAAGTAAAATGGTAGGATGGTTATTGGTAAAACATTTATAGTATCTTCAGAGTAAGATATAGTGGGAGAATTTCACACAAGAAAGTTGTTAAGAGAAGTTAAATAGCGCAGCATTAACTTTTGTAGATTATGTCCTTTTGGTAAGTAGAAATAGGTGTAGCTCAAGCAACTCTCAAATTGAAACATATGTATTTTGACTAAGCTACAATTGTTGTAAAGGTTCAAGCACAAACTTGCTCTAAGTCTTTCCTTGGTGAAAGGAAGTTGAGCCTTTAGGTGGAGGTCTAGGTTTTCCAAGATCAATCATCAAAAGGGTGATTTTTTTTACTAATGAAGAGATTGTTGAACATTTATGGCTTAAAATCTTAAAGGTATTACCAAAAGTTGAAGAAGGACTCCAGTAACAACAATGCTACAATGAAAAAGAGTTTTAGTCACAATAAATAAGATGTAAAAAACAAAGCATATGGTAGTGTGGCAAGAAACAAGTTAGCTATGACAAGGTTATGTCTATTTTCTTCGTGTGGGCATAAGACATTGGCGTTGTGATAAGGAGTGAACTTAGCCATAACAAAGATTTCGCATCAAGAAATTATAAGACAAGTTCTAAAGCCCTAAGGTTGAGATAGTATATACAAATTAAATTACCAAATATTTTCTCCTAGCAAAAAATTACATATTTGAACTAAAAACAAAGTATAATTGTAATTGCCTTCTTGCTAAACATATCCTGATGACAACATAACTTATCATTAGATATAAACATGCATCATAAATAGCAAGCAAACAAACTAACACAAATAAAGTTCATAAAGAAAAGTGACAAGTTAAAAGTTCAAGTATAAAATTTCAAATTATTTTGTCTTGGCATTCTACTTTACCTCACCCCAAAGTTTAAACCTAACATTGTCCTTAATATTGGCAAGTAATAAAACCAAAAGATAAAAAAGGAAGGGGATGGTTAATCATGGTGATTTTCCTTATCCCAAACATGTAATATTTATAGAATTAAGAGTATGAAGAGGACTAAATAAGCACAATAAAACATTGAAAACTTTCCTTTTCATTAAACATTATTCTCCATACTCTTAGTTCTTTTATTTTTTATGCAAGGTTGAGGTTTGGCAACTTTTCTTCCTTGATTAGCTTAAGCAAGCTAAAGGATCTTCCATTTGATAAACTTATAACAAAAAAAAACTAAAAATAAAAACAACAATAAATAAAAAGAAAAGCTTAAGTTGCCTCCCAAGAAATACTAAGTTTAAAGTCTTTAGTCTTACTTTAAAACTGAACTTAATCATGGGCATCAAAAGCTATAATTACTTTACTTTCCTTTTTCTTTGGGTAAGTAGGCTTTAGCTACAATGGGTGCTCATTTCATTTGAAAACATACGATTCCTCATCTAATGACTTCATTGGAATACATGCTTTGGTAAATATAATAAGAAGCTCCAATTTTAATTTGTTTTGAAAAAACTTAAGGAGTCTCCGAATATCTTAAACACTCAGTAAAATCTTCTCGATTCTCTTTAGTAAGAATCAAAAATTCAATTGGAAGATTTATTAAGAGGTTGCTTGGAATCACACTGTCTCCTTTCATCTTATTGTAACATTTTTCTAATTCTTCAAGATAATCTTCTACTATCATCACTTGAGAGGTTATCTCTTAGTCTTCTAGCCTCCACTCTTTGCTTATAATTTCCCTTAAATTCATTATAGACCTTAGCAACTCTTTTTTACTCCTCAAGGTAATATACTTGGTAGCGACACTAAGAACTTGTTACACTATAAAAGCATATATGCAAGTATATGTATCATACAAGTAATACATTTAAGAGTAGAATATCATCCTATGAGGATTTGTTACTAAAATAATTGTTAAATATTAAAATTGTACACCTTAATTTAAATCAAGTCAACAATAACGGGAATTAGAAATAAAATAAATTGAAAACCCAAAAATAATAAAATAAAGAGAAAGACACCATTCTAGACTAATAAATTGGGGAGCAAAAAGTTTGAGAATATGATTTCTCCTAGCATTTCATAGGAAGCCAATTAATCTCTCTCTATATTTCTCTTAACAATAATTTTTAGTAACTTAGGATTTTAATTTAATTATTGTTGCTTTCCTTGAAGCGTACACGTAAGTATACGTATCGTGAAGGCAATATAGTAATGAGAAATGATCGTTCCCTCGAGGATTTGTTGTCAAAACAATGCCAAGTACTAAAATTCACACCCCAATTTAAATCAAACAAATCAATTCTTAAATGTCAGTGTTAAAGGAAATTGTTTATGATTCTAATGCTATGTAGAAATTTAGGTTAGGATTTGGATTTCCGAGTGAATATTAGCATCTAGGATTATTGGTCCTCTTGTACTTCATAGTAGTTAGTTCAACATTCATTCCCTTCTGCTCTCCATGGTGATATATGTTGGTCTAGGATTCTATTGTTCCTATATATATTTTTCCAAATATTGTATAGGGTACTCAACTAATTTTATAATCCCTTATAAAATCAACTAAGATCAATCTATGAGTACAATACCTAATTAGACCATATGAGGTTATTAAGTATATTTCTATCGCAATAACTAAGCTATCCACTCACCTCAGCAAATTTCAAGCACTCACACCACTCAACTTTTGATCTAACCTCCCTTTTCCTTTCCCAAGTTCAAGTAAGGTATCATATCAATCTAAATGTTGGCCAATCAATCAGAAAACATGAAGTACAAAGTTGAGTGAACAAGCATTAACCATTGATTGCAAAATTAAAATGAAGAACAACTACTAGTTCATACAAGAGTTCCAAATAATCCTAGATTAGATAGGGTTTAGCTATACATGATCATAAAATCCAAAGTCAAACTTGAAGCAACAATCAAATACATCAGAAACCATGAATAAGACAGAAGAAATGAAGAGGAAACTCAGAAACACAAGGATTCGGCTTCAATCTTCAATCTCCAGCTTCACTTTGCTTCAAGATGGCTTCCTAGCTCCTCCCTCAGCCTTTGGACACTTGGAATAACCCAAAAACAACCCAGAATGATGGTTGCCTCGACCTTCCTTCGCATATGAAACTTCAAACCCTCAGAAATTTTAGAAACAAAACGCTGCGTTCAGTTAATTCGATTTGCGCCGCTGCTTAGAATGTTGTGCCGCGGCGAGTTTTGGTTCTGTAAGATTGAGCGCCGCGACCTGGTTTGAGTGCGCCGTGGCGAGATTTAATTCTGTCTGAATTCTGAGGTCTTCATGTCTCGCGCCTCGGCGTACACATGCTCGCCGCAGCGCGTTTTGGTTCTGCCTGAGGCCTTGCCGCGGCTCAAACATTTTTGCTGCGGCGTACGTTGCCCTGCACACTTCCTTCAGATTTTTGCACTTTCCGCCTCGGCACAATGAACCCAGTAGTAGCGAGATATCCAAATCCAACACTTTGCAGCCTTTCTCTCCTGAATTTGCTCCAAACTCTTCAACACATGCATCCTAAAGAAAATCAAGTATGATTAGCTATCAGAATACTCAAAAATAAAGGTAAAGCTTATGATTTTTCAAGTAAGTATTGAGTTTAGAGCTATTCATCCTATGTATGTTCATTTCTTTCTATGGATATATTATTTACCCTATAAGTGGAGGCTAAAGTCATATTTACTGAGAGAAAAATATGTACAATAACATAAATAGTTGGGAATTATCACACCCCCAAACTTGAACTTTTACTTGTCCTCGAGTAAAACAATCCAAAAACACTATCAGTTTGACCATTGGCCGCGGGAACATTTGTGACTGCTGGGGCCCTCACTTGCTACAATCAAAAAGTGTATTCAATAGGAAGAACACGCCATATATGCTAGAAGCAGAGTTCAAACGATAAAAGTAAGGTATTCAACCATTTCGAAGTGTGTGTGTGAATTTGGCCAAACATTCATCTCAAGCAAGCATCAGAATTACTTTTCTGCATTCCAACTTGTATAACTAGCCTACCAACAAAAACTTCATAAGCTCACGTCTCCACAAAATTGGGTACCACAAAACCACTAGATCAAAAGGACTTTTAAGCTTGTAATGGGGCTAGGGCTGTAGCTACCAAAGATAGGCAAGGTAAGTACAAACAATCTTGAGAAAATCCATGCAATAACCTATGAATACCAGAGGTCCTTTCAAAACACCTTCAATAATGATTTAGAGGGATCCCCTTCTTCCAATAATAATTTTTTTTTTGAACAAGCGTTTGCTTGTTTGTTTGTTTGTGTGTGTGTGTTTTTTTTTAATATCAAACCAACCATACTGCTTGATTCTTCAACCTCATGAATGCACTATTACCTTTTTCTCAAGATAAGGGCAGGATTATAAACTTTTATTAGGCCAGTCAGGTTAGGTACTCAAGTTAATAACTCCAGGACAACAAAATGAAATACCATCTCTTACAGTTTCTCTTTCTCTTGCAAAAGGCTCAAATAAGGTTCAAGTGTTTATGTAGTTACAGTAGGGTCAGGCTAAAAAGGCACAATCTCAACCAAGGAATGCCTAAATCATCTCTAAAGGTTATGCCATACCTATTGATTTGCCTCGAGAAGGTAGGAGATAAGTTCTAAAGCCCTGAATTTAAGACTAGCCATACAAATTAGATTACAGAAAATTTTCTCCTAGAACTAGCCATTGATTTATGGATTGGCCAATGGTGCATAATAAGGTTTTCAAAATGGAAGAATTCATAATTTAGGCATTTGAACTAAGATCAAAACATAGATAGCATAGAACTCCTACCAAATATCTCTTGACACAAAACACTATCATTAGAAGCAGGCAAAAACAAAACTAGCAGGCCAACAGACAAACTAGCTTGAAATGAATTTCAAAAATTTTTCTTGACAAGAAAAAGTTCAAGAACAAAACTTCATGTTATTTCCATCAATTATGTCAGTTATGTCTGTCTAAATCCTACCCCTAAACTTAAAATCAACATTGTTCCCAATGTTGAAGAACAAGGAAAACCGAAGGGAATTAAGGCAGAAAATTTGTGCATAAGTAAAACCCTTTTTGAATTTGTTTTATTTTTGTTTTTGTTTTTATTTTTTTATTTTTTTGTTTTTTTTAAGATAGATACTGAATAAAAATGAGAGATAAAATATAAAGACAGTCACATGAACAAAATAAACAACTAAAAAAACGTTAAAACAAGTCCTACTGACAATAACATGAAACAGCAAAACTCACAATGTCAGAAAACTTAAATTAATGCAAGTAACATAAAGCAAAAGGAAATAGAGAAAGATGTCAGATGTTGGGGTCCTGTGGTGGCTGCTCAGATGGCTCCGAAGGTAGCTCCTGAGGTGGGGATCCAGCAGGACTAAGCACAAAGTTGGGAAGAGGTGGAAGCTTATATGGGTCCCACTGTAGACGACTAGCTAAGTGCCTCCAACACTGGTACTGCCAGCGGTCCATAGCCTGCGCTCGGAAGGAAAGATCCTGCATCATCGCATATAGCGTCTCCAAAGAAGGTGTATGTGCCGAATCTGGTGGCATCTCCTCAGCTGTCATATGGTGTGGCTGATCGGGCTCAACTGGAAAGTCCGCTAGCTCTTCAAGAGGCTGCTCCATGGGCTCGTCCATAGGCTCCTCTATGGGCTCATTTTCCTCAGCCTCCAAGTCACCAATCATCAGGATGGAAAATGGCTTCCTCGGGGGAAGGAGCTCCTCAATCGGCTCAAATGGCACCCCAGCATTGGTGCACAACTCCGTGATCAAATGAGGATGTGCAAGGCTAGAAACTGTAGACTGAGAGATCTTCTTAATGCTTTCAAAGATAATAAAACCAACATCTATCGGCCTCCCAGTCATGATGAGGTAAATCAGAATAGCCCAGTCAATAGTAATATCACTCAAATGACCACTCGGGAGCAAGTTGGTGCAGATAAAGTGGGCCTAATAGCGAGCCACTCGATTCAAATTAGCCCTCAAAATGCCTTTGGGCACCCCTCTTGACATCTTCCAAAAATTCTGGCCCGGGAGAGTCCGAGCATCAACCACGTCATCCAAATCATGGGTCTCCCCACCCATCTGGTACAGGCAGAACTCACAGTCATCCACTATAGGAAGGCGGTATTTTATCCCGAATGACTTGCTCATTGATAGCAACTGTGCGTCCTCGGATCCTATACGAATGCTCGCGACAAAATGGGGCGTTGGCATAGAATTCCCGGACAATGGGCACCACAGTGGCTACTGACTCAAAACAAAGTGTGCCTCATTGTCTAGCGAATATTTAACCCCCTACTTCCGGGCTCTCGGTACGAAAAGTGCTAAATCTCCTTCCTGGAATCAAAGCTCGGTGAAAGACGACTTCATTGTACCGCTCCTGAGCTGCCAGGGACACAAAGTGAGAGCGATTAAAGGAAGGAGCAGATAATGATGATGCTTCACCCTGGGCTTTCTTTTTAGGCGCCATCTGGAAGAAACCTGTCACCAGAATTGATAACCAATTAATACAGGCAACTAAGTACCAAAGATGCAACTATAGCCCTAACTCTTGCCATTGTAGTCTTTGATAAACAGTTAGGATCTAGTTCAAAGAACAATTTCAACCAACAGACAAGCACCATGGCATGATATATAAGCTGATATTTGAATAACTGCACAACCCATACTCTACATATTCTACAATCATAGCAGCCACATCATGGAAGAAAATGATGGTCCTACATGTCTAATCACAAGAGATATATGGGGCAACCAGTGAGGCACACAAACTGGGGCGAATTAACAAACAAGACTCTATTAGGCATTTTATCAAATAGGTAGTGTGCAAAGAGAAAATTCCAACATTGGAAGTGCTCAAGATATCCTCTAGGCCTCATCTATCTCTCATGTACAATTAAGGATAGTAAACAATAAACACAGGCATGCAGAAAAGAGGCAAATACATTGGCAATTCATTCAGGCAATTCATCAAACAGGTGGTGCGCATGGAATGTATTGAAAATAAAAATAAACCATTCAGATCAAGAACTTCGCCCGTTTGTACAAATTAAAGCAGCATACAGCAATCTCACCAAACAATACACCATAGGGAGAGGCAATAGAGACTTACCGGGAGTTGGAAATCGAAGAAATGAAATAAGGATGAGGGAATGGAATTTAGGGCCGCGGCGGAGGCAAAGAGCAAACAGCGGGGGAGGAATGGAGCAATGGGGTTCTGAGCAACAAATCAGGGATGGGAAGAAGGCGAATGGAGCAAAAATTAACGGTAGAGGGCGGAAGAGGGTGTTTGCTGAAGAACGCTGCCGGATGAACAGGGAGAGGCAACGCTGAAATGTTCGAAAAAACCTTTTTATTTTCTTTGATTTATGACTCACGTCGCAGCGAAGAGAAAGGAGCCGCGGCGGAATTCTCCTCTGCCGCTAAATAAAAACTGTCCAACCTGACTCGCACCGCAGCCTAATAACTCACGCCACAGCCACTTTTGCTACTGGGCCAAATGATTCCGCGGCTGAGTTCATAGTGCCGCGGCAAAATTCGACACTACCTCTCATGCCCTAATTGGCCTATACGATTCACGCCCCGACTGGATCATTACACGCCGATGTGAGTTTTTACACTGTCCTCTTACACGCCGCGGCGGATATGGGCGCGTCACGACGAGTTTTTCCACTGTTTGGATGAATGCCGCGGCGCATAATTTAGAGCCACGGTGCAATCCTACCCTAATGCATTATTCAAAAATTTTGCCCACTCTCACTGATGTAGCACTATTCTTTTACTTTGAACCCCTCAAGTTTGAAATTTAAAGCATAGAACAGGTCATAAGTTAATCTATAAAGTCAAAAATACTCCCTCTTCTTTGCTTTTGTGATCCTGGCCTTGCTACTACATAAAATGTTTGGAATTTGTCCCAGAGCTCTGCATGATCAGCGCTCTTCACTAGATTCTCCTGAAACCAAAAACATGCAACCATAAATTACCTACACAACATTCTGACACTTTTTACTTTCAAAAACACAAACAAGAAAAAGAACTTGGGTTGCCTCCCAAGAAGCGTTATGTTTATAGTCCTTAGCCCGACTTTTGGTAACTTCACATGCAATCCTTCAGGGTGATGCTGGACTTTTGACGGTCCACCTCTCCTCCTTGATAGTGTTTGAGTCTCTGACCATTGACTTTGAATTTCTGTTTGGCTTCTTCTCCATGATTTCCACTGTACCGAACGGAGAAACATCAACTACTTCAAAAGGCCCTGACCACTACGACTTGAGCTTGCCCAAAAAGAGCTTAAGCCTTGAGTTATATAGCAATACCAGTTGACCAAGCTCAAACTTCCTCGGTAAAATTTTTCTGTCATGCCATTACTTTGTCCTTTCTTTATAGAGTTTGGAACTTTCATAAGCATGAAGTCGGAATTCATTCAGCTCGTTAAGTTGCAATAGTCTTTTCCCACCAACTTTTCTTAAGTCAAAATTTAATTTTTTTCATAGCCCAAAAAGCATTATGCTCAAGTTCGACTAGTAGGTGACAAGCTTTACCGAAGACAAGCTTGTAAGGAGACATGCCAATTGGAGTTTTGAATGCTGTACGATAGGCCCACAAAGTATCATCTAATTTCTCTGCCTAATCCTTTCTTGAGGGGCCCACTATTTTCTCCAAAATCCTCTTTATCTCGCGATTAGACACTTCACACTGGCCATTAGTCTGAGGATGATATGCCAAAGCCATCTTGTGTTGCACTCCACATTTCCTTAGGAATGCTTTGAGCTGGTGATTGTTGAAATGGGTACCCTCATCACTGATGATTGCTCTAGGGGCCCTAAATCTGGTAAAGATGTTCTTCTTTAAAAATCTCACTACTGCCCTTGCATTATTAGTGTGACAGGCCATCGCCTCAATCCACTTTGTCATATAATAAACAGCAATAAGAATGTAGTGGTTGCTTTGAGAAGAAGTGAAAGGCCCCATAAAGTCTATCCCCCAAATATCAAAGGCTTCCACTTCTAAAATATTATTTAGAGGCATCTCATGTCGTTTAAACAGGTTACCAGCTCTTTGGCACTTGTCACATCTCCCTATAAAAGTGTGGGCATCAACAATGAAGGCCAATAAAAGCCCGATTGGAGGATTTTGGCTGCAGTTCGTTACCCATTAAAGTGTCCTCCATACTCAGCTGCATGACATCTTAGTAAGATAGACTCTTGCTCCTCATCTGAGACACACCTTCGCAGTATTTGATCCGCACACATTCTAAATAAGAAGGGCTCATCCCAGACATACAACTTCACATCATGTAGAAACCTCTTCCTTTGGTGTGAACTTAAATCTGGAGGCAATACATGGCACACTAGATAATTTACATAATCCGCGTACTATGGCATTTTGTTTTGCTCCACAAAGAATAAGCTCTCATCCGGAAAAGTCTCAATGATATTTTTCTCTTGATCTCCCTGAGTATCAATACTCAATCTAGACAAATGATCCACCACATGGTTCTCACTACCCTTTTTGTCAACTATCTCTAGATCAAATTCTTGAAGAAGTAGAACCCACCGGATAAGTCTTGGTTTGGAGTCCTTCTTCTCAATCAAATACTTGATAGCTGAATGGTCTGTGAAAACCGTAACCTTGGTACCCACCAAATAAGATCTGAACTTTTCAAAGGCATATACTACTGCCAACAACTCTTTTTTGGTGGTAGTATAGTTCAGTTGAGCTTCCGATAGAGTTTTACTGGCATAGTATATTGGATGAAAGAGCCTCCCTCTCCTTTGCCCTAGCACAACACCCACAGCGTAGTCGCTGGCATCACACATCACTTCGAAAGGTTCAGCCCAGTTAGGTGCCACAATAATAGAGGCATATACCAATTTCTTCTTCAACTCCTCAAAAGCCCGATGACACTGATGGTCAAACTTGAATGGAGCATCTTTCTCAAGTAGTTAACATAGGGGTTTGGCAATTTTAGAGAAGTCTTTAATGAACCTCCTATAGAAGCCTGCGTGGCCCAAAAAACTCAGAACTCCTTTTACACTAGCTGGAGGTGGAAGTTGCTCAATTAGAGAGATTTTGGCCTTATCCACCTCAAGGCCTTCACTGGAAACTCGATGACGAAGCACCACCCCCTCTTGCACCATAAAATGGCATTTTACCCAATTCAGAACCAGATGAGTTTCCTCACATCTCTTCAAAACTTGCTCTAAATTAGCCAGGCATTCTTCAAATGAGTCCCCAAAAACTGAGAAATCGTCCATAAAAATCTCCATGGTATGCTCAATCATATCGGAGAAAATGAACATCATGCATCTCTGGAATATAGCGGGTGCGTTGCATAATCCAAATGACATCCTTCTGAAAGCGAATGTGCCATAAGGACATGTGAAGGTGGTCTTTTCCTGGTCCTCAAGTGCAATGGTAATCTGATTATATCCCGAATACCTATCCAGGAAGCAAAAATACGTCTTCCCAGCTAATCTATCCAGCATCTGGTCAATGAAGGGTAATGGGAAATGATCTTTTCTAGTGGCAGTATTGAGTTTCCTATAATCCATACAAACTCGCCACCCCGTCACTGTCCTTGTGGGAATCAACTCATTATGGGTGTTAGCCACTACAATCATGCCTCCTTTCTTGGGGACGCATTGGATTGGGCTCACCCAAGAGCTATTTGAAATTGGGTAGATGATCCCCGCGTCCAACCATGTCAAAATTTCCTTCTTCACTACCTTCTTTATTATTAGGTTGAGCCTTCTCTGATGTTCAACAGCTTTCTTGTGGTTGTCCTCCAATAGGATTTTATGCATACAAATGGAGGGACTTATCTCTTTGATGTCTGCTAATGATCATCCAATGGCTTTCTTAAAACTTCCCAGCACTCGAAGAAGCTCCCTTTCTTGATGATCAGATAGGGTTGTAGAGATTATTACTGGTAGTGTGCATTCCTTCCCTAGGTAAGCATATTTCAAATGAGGAGGTAATGGCTTCAACTCCAAAGATGAAGGCTCCTCTACAGATGGCTTCAATACAAACTTGACTCCAATAGATGCATCCAGTGGTTCAAACTGTTGAGAAGCTTTGAAATGCTTTTGAGTAGCTTCTAACAGTTTAATGTATTCTCTCACTCCATTGTGCTCTTTCCTAGCTAATCCAACTAATGATGCTTCTAGAGGATCCTTGAGACTTGATTCAATGAACTCATTATGGACTGCATGGGTGATTAGACGCACAAAGCAACATTCCTCTGATTCATTCGGGCTCTTCATTGCCTTATACATGTTGAATGTCACCTCTTGGTCATTAACCCTCATAGTAAGTTCTCCTTTCTATACATCAATCAATGTTCTACCAGTGGCCAAAAAGGGTCTGCCCAAAATGATCGGAATATCCTTATCTTCTTTATAATCCAAGACTATGAAATCTGCTGGAAAAATTAACTTATCCACCTTCACCAGAACATCTTCGATAACTCTATTTGGATAGGCTAAAGATCGGTCTGCTAGTTACAAGGTGACAGTTGTTGGCCTTGCCTCGCCCAATCCAAGCTTCTTGAATGTTGACAGTGGCATTAAGTTTACACTTGCCCCCAAGTCACACAAAGTATTTCCAGCGAAATGTTTCCCAATGTTACAGGGAATGGTAAAACTCCTTGGGTCCTTCATCTTAGATGGTAATTTCTTTTGCAGGATGGCACTGCATTCTTGAGTTAGAGCCACCGTCTCAAATTCTCTAAACCGCCTTTTATTAGACAGCACATCTTTCATAAACTTAGCATAACTGGGCATTTGCTCCAAAGCCTCTGCAAATGGAATATTAATGTGGAGCTATTTGAAAATTTCTAAGAATTTCTGATATTGCTTGTCCAGATTTTTCTTCCTGAAACATTGAGGAAAGAGCAGTGGGGGAATGATTCTCTCTTGATCCATCTCTTGACTCTTCTCAGCACTGTCTTTCCTTTTCTCATTTGCTTCATTCTTTTCTTCCACCTTGCTCTTCACTTCCAAAGGTTCCTCCTTATCACCCTTCTTTTCCACCTTGCCTTGGTTTGGGCTGGACTTATTAGCTTGCTGTGATGGTAGTACTTCTGGCAACTCCTTGCCACTTCTTAATGCAATAGCTTTACATTCCTCTTTGCCCTCTCTTCTGGGGTTAGGAACAGTATCACTTGGTAGCACCCCAGCTGTCTTGAGTTTACAAAAGAAGCCAATTGACCGATTTGTACTTCTATATTCCGGATTGCGGCCTCATGTCTTGTTATTATGGCATCTTGTCTTGCTAAGATGGCATCTTGCTTAGCCATATATTGCATGAGCATTTCTTCTATGTTTGGCTTCTTTTCTAGCATTGGTGGCCTTCCTTGAGTAGGGAATCTCGAAGGATGAGCAAGTCTCATACCCAAAGAGGATGACTGGGGCTGATTTTGTCCCTGGTTCCATGAAAAATTTGGATGATTCCTCCATCCCAGATTATAGGTGTTGGAATAAGGGTTGTTTTGGGCCTTCCCATAGTTGCCCATGTAGTTGACTACTTCTACCAAGGAAAGGCATTGATCACTGCAATATTCTTCTCCACAATGCTCACAAGTGATGACGGGAGTTTGAATAGAATTAACCCCCACTGGTGCACTGAAACGTGTTTCAAGACTATCAAACCTCTTATTCATTGTAGCCACCTGAACCGAGAGTGCGGTTAGAGCATCTATTTCATGTATCCCAGCTACCTTTTTCTTGTGAGGTCTGGATGCAGACCATTGGAGGGAGTTAGCTGCCATATTTTCTAGCAAATTATATGCCTCTTCAACGTTCAAATTGCCTGTGATACTCCCATTTGAAGTTGAGTCAAAGATGGCTTTTGTTTCAAGCAACAGCCTATTATAGAAGGTTTGCACCTGCACCCATTTAGGAAATCCATGATTGGGGCATTTTTTTAACAGTTCCTTAAATCTTTCTTAAGCTTCATATAAGGGCTCATCATCTTGTTGCATAAAGGAGGTAATGTCATTTCTCAACTCTATTGATCGAGCTGGCGAAAAAAATCTGGCTCTAAATCTTGTGATTAGATCATCCCAAGTGGTTATGGACTCATCCGGTAATGAGTTGAGCCATACCTTAGCCTCGTCCCTTAATGAAAGTGGGAACAGCCTCAGCCGAATAGCATCATCCGTCACTCCATTCTGCTTAAAGGAATCACACACCTCTAGGAAGTTGGAGAGGTGAGTGTTCGAGTCTTCAAAAGGGGGGAGCCACTGAATTGTCCAGCCATTTGAAGCATTTGCAGCACCACTTGCTTCATTTCAAAATTGTTTGCTTGAATGGCTAGTTTTCGTATACTTGAGTGGTACCCTTGCATATTCAAAGTTGCAAAATCATTCACTGTGTGAACACGATTTTCATCCTCTTGCGCCATGTTTGTGGTTGAGTCAGAAGTTTCACTACCGTCTCTTTAAGCTTGATTAGAGGCTTGATCATATTCTTCTGGAAACAAAACCACTTCCAGACTCACAATCTCTTGCATATGAGGTTGTGCACACACAAAAGGTAGTCACTGCAAAATAGAATAGAGAAAGAAATTGAAAGTAGATAAAGTAAAAATATGCGCAGTGCTTAAGTTCAAACTAGGTATGCTAGTATCAATATTGACAACACAATATTTTGGCACACAAATCCCCGGCAACGGCGCCAAAAACTTGTTACTTTCCTTGAAGTGTACACGCAAGTATATGTATCGTGAAGGCAATATAGTAATGAGAAATGATCGTTCCCTTGATGATTTGTTGTCAAAACAATGCCAAGTACTGAAATTCACATCCCAATTTAAATCAAGCAAATCAATTCTTAAATGTCGGTGTTAAAGGAAATTGTTTATGATTCTAATGCTATGTAGAAATTTAGGTTAGGATTTGGATTTTTGGGTGAATATTAGCATCTAGGATTATTGGTCCTCTTGTACTTCATAGTAGTTAGTTCAACATTCATTCCCTTCTACTCTCCATTGTGATACATGTTGGTTTAGGATTCTATTGTTCCTATATATATTTTTCCAAATATTGTATAGGGTACTCAACTAATTTTATAACCCCTTATAAAGTCAACTAAGATCAATCTATGAGTACAATACCTAATTAGACCATGTGAGATTATTAAGTATATTCTTATCTCAATAACTAAGCTATCCACTCACCTCAGCAAATTTCAAGCACTCACACCACTCAACTTTTGATCTAACCTCCCTTTTCCTTTCCCAAGTTCAAGTAAGGTATCATATCAATCTAAATGTTGGCCAATCAATCAGAAAGCATGAAGTACAAAGTTGAGTGAACAAGCATTAACCATTGATTGCAAAATTAGAATGAAGAACAACTACTAGTCCATACAAGAGTTCCAAATAATCCTAGATTAGATAAGGTTTAGCTATACATGATCATAAAATCCAAAGTTAAACTTGAAGCAACAATCAAATACATTAGAAACTATGAATAAGACAGAAGAAATGAAGAGGAAACTCAGAAACACAAGGATTCGGCTTCAATCTTCAATCTCCAGCTTCACTTTGCTTCAAGATGGCTTCCTAGCTCCTCCCTCAGCCTTTGGACACTTGGAATAACCCAAAAACAACCCAGAATGACGGTTGCCTCGACCCTCCTTCACATATGAAGCTTTAAACCCTCAGAAATTTTAGAAACAAAACACTGCGTTCAGTTAATTCGATTTGCACTGCGGCTTAAAATGTTGCGTCGCAGCGAGTTTTGGTTCTGTAAGACTGAGCGCCGTGGCCTGGTTTGAATGCACCGCGGCGAGATTTGATTCTGTCTGAATTCTGAGGTCTTCGTGTCTCACGCCTCGGCGTACACATGCTCGCCGCGGCGCGTTTTGATTCTGCCTGAAGCCTCGCCGTGGCTCAAACATTTCCGCCGCGGCGCACGTTGCCCTGCACACTTCCTTCATATTTCTACACTTTCTGCCTCGGCGCAATAAACCTAGCCGCGGTGAAATGTCCAAATCCAACACTTTGCAGTCTTTCTCTCCTGAATTTGCTCCAAACTCTTCAACACATGCATCCTAAGAAAACCAAGTATAATTAGCTATCAGAATACTCAAAAATAAAGGTAAAGCTGATGGTTTTTCAAATAAGTATTGAGTCTATAGCTATTCATCCTATGTATGTTCATTTCTTTCTATGGATATATTATTTACCCTATAAGTAGAGGCTAAAGTCATATTTACTAAGAGAAAAATATGTACAATAACATGAATAGTTGGGAATTATCAATTATAAGCATTTTTCAAATTATTTATAAGTATTTTCCTCACCAATTCATAATTTCTTATTCTTTATGTAATTAATTAAGAGACATAATCAAAAAAAGATCTTAACATAGCTATGTGAAACTGATAGGTATATTCCTATCTAACAAGTAAATAAATCCACTAAACATTGTAATTTTCATGAACCCACCCAATCTAATCCATGGTTTAGTCTTAAAATCCCTTTTTCAAATTTATTTAAGTTACCTACATCATCTAATGGTTTCCAAATTCTTAGAAACATGAAGCATAAGAATTAAATAAATAAATCATACTATCAATTGCAAATAAATAGAGTAATTACAATATATTACAAATTAGAATTTATCACAATCCAAAATTAATAAATTAGTTTATAACTATAAGAAATAGCAATATTAAGAACAAAGTATAAACCAAATAGGAAAGCAATACAAAAAAAAGCAAGGACAAAAGAGAAAAATTAATTTAATTGATGACTCTTCCTCAAACCTAAGCATTTCCCATGGTAAATGGAGCTCCAGACCCTTCATTTTACTTCCCAAGAACCTCAGAGTGACAACCTCCAAATGAAATGGCATTGCATTTTGCATTTTTTGCTACAAGCATCATGCCACCATTGATTTTTTTTTTTTTATAGTGGTTACAAGCACAGTAGTGCTAAATCTTTATGTTGCAACATGTTTTGTCCTATATAAACGATGCCACAACACTCAAAATTGTTATCATAGTGTTGCATTTTTTATAATATTGTAAGGTGCTATCTTTATCTTCTTCTTTTTTTTTTTTTTGTATGCCTTATTTTTACACTACCAAAAACAAGCATTTTGCGGCTGTTTCTAAACATAGCGATGATTGTAATTGTCATTAAAAACTTTAGCAATGGTTGTGAAATCTGCTACTAAAAGTTTCGTTATGTGTCATATTGCGATGGCTATTTTCAATTGTAGGAAAAACCATCATAATAAGTTGTCTTTGCTATAGTTAACACAATTATTGCAAGTTATGATGTATATTTAGCACAATTGCTACATAAAACGAATGTGTAATAGCAGTAGTTCCAATTGTCGTTAGTGCAACCATTGTTTTTTTTTTTTTTGTTAGGAATTTAAACCTAAATATAAACATAGATAAAAATAATTACACAATAATCACCACAATTATAAATTTGAAATTATAATTAAATATGATATTAAAAATTAAATTTAGTACATGCAATAATATTATTATGAAAACAAAAATAAACATTACAATTATGATATCATTTAATAAAAGATCCTATAAGTGATAAATCTATTAATAATCTTCTTTTTGATTGGATGATAATGGAGAATATTTTACTATACTTGCTTAATACTCATTTCCTTAATCAGGTATCTAAATTTAAAATTTAAAATATAATTAGAAATATATAAAAATTAAATTATATAAAATAAATATTATTCAATAAATTTATTATAAATATTACCATTAAGGATTAGAAAGAAGCAAACTCAGCCAGAAAGTTGAACATCAAGTCATCAAATCATAAACAAAGCACTTACTGGAACATTAGCCAATGAATTTAATGAAAATTTCAAGATACCATATCAAGCTCTAGAATTACGTTCCTAAGCATGGATCTTTTGATAAGAAAAAACACCTACTCCCGCCATTCATTTAACGAACCATACAATTGTTAATGAATTATGAAATAAAACAGGATTTGCAAAATTTTAATAGCAACAGAAGAGATGAGGTGAGATACTTGGCTATGATATGTTGTAGCTTATTCAACTTTTGTTTTTGTAGTCAATAATTGCATGAGGTTCAGCATTTGTTTTCATCACAGACCACTGATCTTTATGGGTGGGATCCATTTCTTCAAGTGATAAACAAGACAGAGTGAGAATGGAGCACATCAATACATTTCAAAGCTAGGACCCTTTGAAAAGCTCTTTTTAATAAAAATTCATTTCAATTGGGTTTCAAGACATCATAACAGCACATATATATGAGTATCAAGCGCATCAATACATTTCAATTCAATAATTGAAAAAAAAAATTGAATGGTCCTAACTCCTGACAAATATTCTTTGGTTTGTCTGAAATAATAACAGTAGTGTTAGATTGAGACGTTTGATTGTTTTTAAATTGAAGAGAATAAAATAAAAACAGAAGTAAAAAATTTTATACACTCAGAGAGAAGGTCATCAACATTCAAATAAAATAACACTAATCAAAGATTTCATTATAAAAAAATATATAAACATATATGTAAATCTCCAATTATATTTATAAATCGCCAAAAATAAAAAAACAACACTAATAAAGGATTTCATCATCACTTAACAATCTTTGAGCTAACAAATAACGTATCGTCCTTGAAAAAGGAAGAACAGTAGAAAATACCTCAAATAATTAAAGCAAATAGTATAAGATTCTTCCCAAGGATCCTGCGTGACAAAGTGCAAGTGCAGCCCAAATATATATATATATATATATATATATAATTTATCAAGTGTTGCTTGCACAAAATTAGCCCCAACCAGGATATAATTTTGACTATGACAACATTAGCAATAGGATGATTTATTCCTTACATTATATTATACATCAATCACGCTAAAGGCAGAAATTCTTAGGCTTTCCTATATAAGTGGCATGAATCATCGATTTTTTTAAGTACTATTTTAGTTTATTGCATTAATTAGTTTAGTAGAATAAGGTTCCATCCGCATTTCACAAGAAACATGTACTGATAAGGGAATGAGTCTTATACATGTTCGGGCCAACCAGGAAAATGTTTGGGTAAGGTCCATTGTGTTTTAACTTCAAACAATGAATCAAGAATTGTGGGCTCCACGGCCACGATAATTCCACAAGTTGCATTTTATGGGCTTAGCCCAATGTGTCTGAGATGCTGGGTGGTGAAAGGTGTGAATTATATTAACACAAATATCCTAAATGTGAAAGTCGAAGAACTAAAAATTACATTAACATGAATATCACATTTTATTGTTATTGAAAATATTGAAAAATCTGAATTTTTATTTCTCTGTGAAACACCATTAATAAATTAGAAATTTACCATAGCTAGGTTATGCTACTAAAGTATAAGTTAAACCTAATAAATGCATTTTGCCATAATGATCATTTTTGGTTATTTATTTAGTTTCAGTAAAGAAACTAGTATCAATCCATGATAAAAATATGTTACTAAAATATAAGTTAAACCTAATATATGCATTTTGCACCTTTAAAATTACATGAGGAAGAAACTTAGCCCAAGCAAAATTTGAGTATACTCCTAATCTTAATAAAAAAAAAAATACAAAATTAATTTTCATGGCGATAATGCTGATGGCCCAATCGTGTAATATTTAAAGACATTAATTGAAATCATTTTGATAAATATACTTGTTCGAAATATACTATTCATCTTTCCTTTTAAACTTGTTAAGAGACTTTAACTTTGTTCATTATTTGAGAGTACGTTCCTAACCTTTAAGTGCATCAATGTTTGAGAAATTCTAAATAATTAGCAAAAAGTGAAAAGAAGTAGAGTATAATTTTGTCCAAGGCAAAAAAAAGAAAGAAAAGCAACAAAAGAAAAGTAAATAGCCATGCAGAATTAGCGGAAGAAGAGACAACATAGATAAAAGCAAGAAACCCAAAGATAGATAAACAATTACTAATCAGAATTAAATTAAGATTTTCTTTCATAAATTTCTTTCTTTCTTCCATTTTGTTATATAAAATGGTAATGAGAATAAATTATTCCTACATTACTGATCATGGTCCAAGTAGCTTGTGCAAGACCCTTTTTCAGCTCTACAACTACATCTGCTAAACCCACAAAACTTATATTCAACGACTAAACACAAAGATCAGCATAGAGTGAAGTCTAATGAGGAGCAAATTGAGACCCACCCAAAAAATTAAGTGGTAGCATAAAAATTTTTTCATACACCGATTTTTCTTTTTTGAATATTGATACTGCCAATATCTTTAGAAATGTAAATACCAAATATAACTAAAAACTTACATTAAAAATGAAATCTAACTTTCTCTTCGTTTTTTCAATGCAGACGTAACGTCAGGGAATTACATTAGCCCCAACAAAAAAAAAAAAAAGAAATCGCATTGGAGCTTCTGCTTATAATAGGAGCACAATCATGAATCTAAGCTTTAAGTTCATCCACAAGAAAAGTGGGCCAAACTAGAGACTGGATATATAGACTTTTGCAGAGGAAAGGCTAGAACGAAAACCCGAGAATGAATCCGTACCCCCAAGACAAAGACCACAATTGTACCAACACAAAAGTTATAAAAGTATCGTCCCGTAATTTTTGCACAACAAATATAAAAGTAAAACCAGCATTAAGAAAGAACTAAAATTTCAGATCTGTCAAAATTTTCCATAACAATGCAAAGTCAATCTAAATTTGGTTCATCTTTTTTCTTCAAAACTCTAATCTTCACAAAGATGCTCGCTCCTGCCTATATTAAGATCTCAAACGAAATAGATATTAAAAATGGAAAAAAAGAAATGGGGGAAAAATGGCTAAAATGGAAGAGAAATGATGGATCTAATCCATGGCGGCTGAACAGACGGCGACAGTGTCGTCAAAAGGTGTTGTCTTGGCCGAACGATGGCTGCAGTAGCTGGAGAGGGAGGTTTCGGCTGGGATGCTGCTGCAGCGAAAAAGAGTTCAAAATTTTCGCAAATGAGGGTCTGATTTTGGTAAGGGTTTTCAGAGTGAATTAGCAGCGGTTGCAAGCACTGCAAGAGAAAGTTTCATTAAAACCGCTGTTGTGTGACAGCAGTTTCAAAAAATTACTGTCATTTAGTTAAATTTAGATTCTTTTCACCGATTCTTTTTTCTATTGTCTATCTACAAAATCTGATGAGTAAGAGTATGTCTTTTAAATTTTTTTTTATTGATTGTTAGTTGCTGACAAATTTAACGAGTTAAATTTGGGTGAAGACAATAAAAGAAAGATTTAATGAAAAAAATTCAAATCCCATTTAGCTGCAATTTTAAACAATTACTGTAAGTTGGCAGCAACTACAAAGTGGTTTGGTATTTACATTTCTAAAGATTGGAACAAAGCCTGCCTCTGTGTTTAAGTTTTTAACTAAATGACAGTAAAATAGGATATTGGAACAAAGCCTTAATTTGACAGTAAAATAGGATATTGGAACAAAGCCTTAATTTGCCAAATTTGCCATATTGGAACAAAGCCTGCCTCTGTCCACATTTGGCAATGGCTCTGAAATGCTTCGTTCCTCTTGCCTTGAAAATCTTCCAATCAAGAAACAAGTTGGAATCGAAAAGTGGCCTTCGAATGGGACTGCATCCTCTCCAGCTTCCTTTTCAAGAACATTGTCCAAGTTAGTGATATCCTTGTAAAGGTCGAAGATCCATTCAACTACAGGCATGCTTAGAGGATGGTAATGGATGATTACATTAATGGGGACTCTACACACTCGAGTTCTTCTCATTCTATTTTTGGTTAGAAACATTGAGCCCGTACACTACGTTAAAGTCTGGACACGGTAGCTTCACGTAGCCATTGAAGCATAGCATCAAAGTAGTTCTCATCTCAGTCACATTCAGGTTATGTATGTCCAATACAACCACAGCTCCTACGAAACTTTTAGGTTCTTTCAACCCTGAACTGGACCCAAGCAATCTCTCCATTATCTAGCCTTAATAGAACCCCAAATTACTAGAGGCATATGTGGCCGTGTCAATCATAACTTTCACACGCAGAAAATGGATATCACATGGAAGAGCATCCTATCAATTGATATGGCAGGCCTCTCCTCTGGCCACATCCAGTCGCCTAGCTATGTTTATGATTTGGTAAATAAGCAAAACACCCCAGATTGAACCCAGGCAAAAATAGTACTTACAATGAGATTTTGGAGTTTTGCATTTGGTTGCCAGTTCGCAAAAGCCAGTAGTGATAGAAAAACAATAGAAATCAAAAATCAGAAATAGACTTGAAAGTGTGAAAATTTGTTATCTTTAAGAATGATTATCTATGTATAGGAATTTACAGATAATGCTATTTCAAGATATAACAAAACCTTTAAATAAATATTCCAAAGAACTTAACGCTTTTAATTTTTTAAAAAATTATTTATAAGTTTTGAACAATTATTTTCAATAATTATATATGTTTATTTCGTTAATCTATATATTTATTTTTTATTAACAGTTATATTTATTCTTTTTTAACAATTGTCTTTTAATAGATATGTATATTTTTTATTAATAGATATATCTATTTTTTATCAATATATATTTAGTTTAAATTTAAACAAATTAAATTAAAATTATCAAACTTTATTTCTTTTATAAACGCAGGATAAAGTCCCAACTCCAATATAAACAGGATGACAAATAAGGCACTAGAAACCGACCATGGTCCGTGATGGCGGAAAAACTCATAGTCTTCATCATTGTCGAAGTAGAGAACATAGTACTTGCCATCATTTCCAACAACTCGATCGGATTTGGCCTTGAACCCTTCAAGCAGAACCGATTATAGATTGCATTCAAAAAATCAAGAAATTCATATGATTGACAATGTACCAAATCAAAAGCATTTGTGATAGAAGACTACGTTTTCTTCAACGCACGCCTCTTCCATGTTTGGGTTTATTACAAGTCAGTACGTATCAGCATCCGAGCTACTACAATCCAGCTATCTCATCTCGGTTAAGAAGAGATTTAGGATCCATTTTCTTACTTTTAGGGGGGTTAGGGGCAGAAGTGTGCGAAGAGTATGGGTGTGGAGATCCATAAGGAAGAATGTAATATACGGTTCAAAGAATGTAAGTATCATTATTTCGTTCCCCTCTACTCAAATAGTTGGGCCCTTTTTTCACTTAATAATAAGTTCGAGTTTAGATAGATTATATATTAAAAAAGAAAAGAAATATACAAATTTAGTCATAAATAAATATGTAAACTTATTATAAGTAAATGTTATTGAAATTAAAATTAATCTTATTTATATATTTATTTATAATTGACTTAATTTGATCAACCAATTCTTTATATTTATTTTATATTTTTATTTGAACTTAATTTAGTTTAAATAATAAATATAGATACATTAAAATTGTATTTGGCTTTCTCTTCTTTTTTTTTTCAAAAAGAGAAGAACGTGGTCAATAATATAAGGTGTGTTTGGAATCATGATAACAAACCATGCTTGTATAAAAATAATAATTTGTTGCTTCAGAAAAAATATGATTTTGAAAGAAGTTATCAAATTTCCATACACATACATAATACAGTGTGAAAAAATGAGTCCAATCAAATAAAGTCACACGGGTAAGCAAAAGTATTCTGTATATATAAGGACTAACTTGGCTCAACCCTTCAAATAACCTTACATTTACACGATACAAAATGAGTGGGATTAAAAAAAATATAGTATGAAAATTTTTAACAAAATATAATCATTTGTATCTTCCACACAAAATACAACTAAACATTTACCCCACCACTATATCATGTTTACGACCACAACAGAATACAAATTATACATTTCCTTTTCCTTTGTGTCTTCCTCAAGCAATATTTTTTTAAAATGTACTTTCAGCTTTGTTTTGCAAGTCCAAAATATCAAACATCCTTAATCAAAATTGTTAACATTTTTTTTTTTAAATATGGGATAGCTCAGACCAAAGACTAACTAAAAACTTTTGTCCTAAATGGATCGGTAATCTCCAGGTTCAGCCGAAATAATTTTACATGTATAACCCATTTTGTCACCCCAAAAAAAAATGCAATTTTAGAAGTTTTTGAAACAATCATAACTAGAATAAACTCCCGTGCTAGTAGAACGAGAAATTGTACCATCAAAATCAAATTTAAATTAAAAAAAAGTCAATATTTTTTTAAAAAAAATTGAAATGCATGGGGTTCAAGGATAAAAGTTACACTGTTCATAGTTAATGAAGTGGGTAGCTTCTTATATATATATATATATATATATGATAGTACGGAGAAGGGAAAAAAAAGAAAACCCTAAAAAAAAAGTTTTCGAAAGTATGATGAGGGTATTGTTTTGAAAGAATTCAAGAAGAAGCCATGTTGAAAAAACCGGACCGGATCGGCCGGTTCGACCGGTTCGACCGGGAACCGATCCCTGATCCGGTCCGATCGTGGTTGAAAACTGGTCAAGCAAAGAACCGGTCAAACCGGTCAAGAACCGGTGAAAACTGGTCAAAAACTGGTCCAAAAAAACCAGTTTAAACCGGTCTGAAGTAATTTTCTTTTTTTTTTTAAATTTTTTATTTTATAATAGAATAATTTATCTTAAATAAATTTGACAAATTAAAAATAAGAGGTAATAAAAAAGATGAGGAAGTTGAAATATGAAATTTTTTTTTTAAAAAGAAAGAGAATATAAGAAAAATAAAATGTGCATAATTAATTATTCTTTATACTTTCTTTTTATTATATTCAATTTCCTTTCTCTCAAATATCAAGGTATTTACCTAAAATTATTATTTATTATTTTATTTTTTAATAATAAGTAGAATCTTAATATAATTTAGAAATTTTAAAAATTTAATATTAAACATTCTTAACTTTTAATCATAGATAATTTTTATTTTAAATTGAACATTAATTTTTGTAATATCTTAAGAAATATTGAATTAGTAATCAAATATTTAAAATTTACTAATATTTATTTGTTATATTAAAATTTTAATACATAAAATTTTTTAAAATAATATATTTAATTATTACTGGTTCGACCACGGTTCAACCACGGTTCGACCAATGAACCGTGAACCAGTACCTCCACCGGTTTAATGACCGGTCCAGTTTTAAAAACATTGAGAAGAAGAAAGGAGTTTGGTCTAATGATTTTGCTTCTTCAAACGAAGGCAGCCCAATGATAGAAGATTGCATGAAATAATAATATGATGATTTGGAAAGTGAAGCAGAATATCTATTTTGTCATCGTTGTTCTCTCACAACACAAACACGTCACACGTGGGCTGAGAGATCCGATGCTTTTCTCCTCCCTAAAGTCTCGAGCCCGGTGGGTCCCACGCTGGCCCGCTCGTCCCCCGATAAATGCCCACTGTCGGGCCCATCTCCCACTAATTTTTTATTACGATAGTGTAACTGCAGAGTTAAAGGTTTATTATAATTTTATTTTATTTTTAATTATATTTTTATAATTTAAAAAATTATAATTAAGTTCTTATAATTTAAATAATTTTTAATTTAGTCTCTATCATTATATTTTTTATTAATATTTTATTATATACAAATTTATTTTATTTTATTATTTCTTTTTTCTTTTTTGTTATCACAAAATATACATATTTGAAGTATTAAGACAATATATAAATAGTTATATTAGTAAAATTTAATAAAATTTTAATAGTAGAAGCTAAATTAAAAGATTTGTAAAGTGTAAGGACTTAATTATTAAAATTTTAATTATAAAGACTAAATTAAAAATTAAATAAAATTATAAAAACCAAAAGTATAATTTTCTCTTATTATTATTATACACACAAATTTTAAAATGATTTAATAATAGAAATCTTGATTTCTTATGAAACTGAGTTTTTTGTAACAAAATATAATCAAATATTGTTTTAAAAATATTTAATACAAATACAATTTAAAATTATTTTAATGTAATCTAAAAAATTAAGTAAAATAGATTGATTTGTTGAAAAAAAAATTATATATATATGTATCAAAAATTAATTTAAATATATATTTAATATAATTATATGTATATTCATAACTTGTTTAATTAATTTATCTTTTATAAACCAGATTTTAAAAAATTATTATTCACACTCTTGTTTGAAAGTACTGTATATTTTATACAAATTATAAAACATTTAATCTATATATATTATATTTTTGAATTGTGTTTCATAAAATTTTGATTCTTTTTAGTATATACTTTTATACTCTTTTAAAGTTATTTCAGATACCAAAAAAAATAGTGACATGCCATTTTAATATACGGTGCCCCTAGATATATTTGAATATACTTAATTATGTTTAGTAAAAGTTTAAATAATAGTGTATTTTAAAAGCTATGATGCTTGTACAAGTGCTTTAAAATTTTTCGTTTATACCAAATACTCAATTTTTATTTTATTTGAATTTGTTCAATTATTTTCATAATATCAATTGTGAATACTAGCTATAGGATTTTATTGAAAGATTTATTTAGTACCATATAATTATTAATATTTTCATTATATTTTTTCCTTTGAAAACTCATCATGTATATTTTCAGAACAATCTCCAATTGCTTTTTGGCAAATAAGATACTCCACTTAAATGCTGCTTTGCTGAGTGCTTAATCCCAACGGTCATTTGTTTCTCTACTTTTTCTACGCCACGGCGTAATTTAGAATCAACCGGTGTACCCAATCGCGTCCGAACCTGGTGCATAGCGTGCTGATCGACAAGTTGTGAAGATCACTTTTAAATTATTTAGATTTGAATGGTTTAAATATTTTTTTATTTCTTTTAATATTAATGGTTATTTTTAAAGCTAATTGTTAACAATTATTTTTATTTTTCATTCTGCATCTTTTATTATCTAAAAATTTTTAAAGATAAAAAATAAAATTTAAATTATTCAAATTTAATTTATACCATGCAATACAATAAGTGATAAACCTCAAATCTGATCTAGCATAATGGCCTCACACTTATATAAGACAAATAACTTATTCTCTCCATTTATATATTTATGTATTTTAAATAATGATATAAAAGGTAAAAATATATATAATACTATTATTTTTTATTTCTCTTAAAATGTCTCATATACTGATATACATTTAATTTATGAATAAAGAAGATATTAAAATTTCTGTTAAGCGCTAACGTGCGCATCCTCTCCCGCTGTCTGTACTATGTTCTGTATGTTTTGTCTCTTTCTCTCCCTCTCCCTTTTCCTCCTTCCAGCTCATGCCAGTAATAACTCATCATAAAGGGAAGCTTTTCCAATGCCATAATCGTTTTTCCCCAGGCTTAAGCTAAATGTATTCGGTTCGGCGTCGTTTAATGTTTCCTTTTCTTTTTCCTCACCTTTCACAGCAATCAAACGGGTGTATCTTTGTTTCTCTTTTCTGGGACTCAGAGCTGCTCCAGGTGCGCTTTCTCTACACATTCAGACAAAATTTCCTTTTTTGTACTTTGTTCACTTTATGGTTGCTTAATCATTGTTGATCTTTTCAAAGATGAACTCTTCCAGGATAATGTAGTTTACCATAGTGGAGTTTAATTTTAGGGTTTTTTTTTTTTTTTTTGCCTTTTTGTTTCTTGTTCACTCAGTGTACGGCTGATTCTTGAAGATGTTTGGGTTCTCTCGTCGGCGTATGAAACTTGGGAGGTGAACCATTCCCTTTCATTTTCCTTTTATTTTAAACTTTCGGTTTTTTTTTTTTTTCCGTATGCACAAATGAAAGAGGCACCTCAGCTATTAGTTTTCGTATGTACACAAATTTGAAATTGAGATGAAAGCGACACAAGGCGGTGAGGTCATATTGTCGTTTTTTCATTACATTGTTGCCTCAGATTGAAGGTCCAGCTTTCCGACACCCCTCAGGGTACTAGAAGTCCCATAAGGCAGCCCAAGCGAAATGGCAGCTCGAATGTAAGCTTCACATCTTCATTCCTCGTAGGTTTGCTCCATTGAGTGTAACACTAAAACAAGGAACCATACCAATGTCCAATACGTATTTGATATTCAAATAAAATGAGACAAAACTTATTAAAATTGCATTTAAACACCATATATCTTGTTGTGTCACATTGTCTATGTCTTATCATATCTTGTTGTGTCACATTGTCTATGTCTTATCATATCTTGTTGTGTCACATTATCTGTGTCGTATCATATCTTGTATAGTGCTTCTTAAGGTCACTGATTGCTAATTCTTAGTCTTTTTCAGGCTGAAGGAGTTGCTGGGACAGGTAGTCATTCTGATGAACTTGACTGCCAACGATCATCTGCTGTGCCTGAGATCAGTACTTGTACATCAGGCAACTCAGAAAACTGGATGGTGTTGTCAATTGCAGGGGATAAGCCCACTCCTAGATCCAATGTGGATAATTTCATGACTTCTTTTCCATTTTATTTTTGTTCCGTGGTTCATTTGCCAAAAGTAGTAGTGTAGAAATTCTTACATACGAGCAGTTGTGGTGAAAGTCTGAACTGTTATTCATTGTGAACAGCATGCAGCAACTGTCATCGGCAATAAGATGATAGTGGTTGGTGGCGAATCTGGGAATGGATTGTTGGATGATGTGCAGGTGAGAAAACATTTCTTGGATGGAGAAAATGTTAAGTATAGTTTTTAAGTGTTGGCTATCAAGTTTTCCTATAGACAGCTGACATGTGGATATTTTTTTACAGTCCAGCACCACGCAATTAGGTCTTTCAAAAGCTTTCCTTCACTTGTCATGACTTTATTGGAAAACTGATAGCAAACAGTTAGGAAAACTTTACTTAAGTCTTATACTTCTTGATTTGGACAACATATATGATCAGGAGATTGTTATTTTTTATTTGAAAATGAGAATGAAAATTAACTGTTTATTTGGTTGTTGGTTCATCTTGCAAACTGTGATCTGAATGCTCTTCTTTGTAATATCAGGTACTAAGTTTTGATAGATTTTCCTGGACCACAGCATCATCAAAGCTTTACTTGTCACCTAGCAGTCTGCCACTAAAGATTCCAGCATGCAAGAGTCATAGTTTGGTAATGCAATATATCCTATTAGCATAAAAAATTCAGCATACTGGTCTATCTTAGCAATTCTGATTACGCTATCATCTTGGTGTTTCACATTCAAGGTCTGTTTGGTTGGAGGAGGGAATGGGGAAAGGAATGTAAAATGTGGGTAGGTGGGTGTAGGTAAGATAGGAAATTATTTTTTTGCCCCTACTTTTAAAAGGGTGATTTGATAGTTAAAATGATGATTTGATAGATAGAATAAAAAATATAAAGGTATAATAGACATTGCATAATCTATGTAAAGGGAATGCAATCGCATTGCGGTGAACCAAACGGAGCATTAGTATTGCTTCAATGTACTACATATGGAGTATCATGTCTGTCACATTGAAAAGTTCAGAAGGTGAACTTTCTGTGAAAGTAGAAAATGCTGCTCATCTGTATGTGACCATGTGTTCATGTACAGTATTATTCAGTAAATACTAAATGCTATAAATATGCTGCTTAAATATTAATAATATAATAAGAAAATTGTTGGGAAAATTCATTTAAATTACAAGTATTTACCAAATAAAAATTTTTGATAAATAAGACCTCATTGCATGGCCGCCAAGATCACATGAAGCCAGGGCTAGAAGTAGAATGAAAAAGAATTGAGGGGCCAATACCAAATTAGTTAGCAACATATTAGAAATACCTAGAACTTTTGAGGGTGCCAAGTTTATACTTAATAAAATTTTGGCCTTAACATTGAATTTCGAACAGGTATCCTGGGGGAAAAAGGCACTCCTGATTGGAGGAAAAGCAGAACCAGGAAGCGACAAAATTTCAGGTTCATCTGCATGTCCTTCACACATGTAATATCTTGTTCTGGTTTATGCTGTTGATTTAATTATTTTTCGTGGTGTTTCAGTGTGGGCATTTGATACAGAGACAGAGTGCTGGTCGCTTATGGAAGCAAAGGGAGACATACCGGTAGGAATTTTCACTTCATAAAAGTGAAAACGTCCTTGTGGTGTAACTAACTCACTGGCATTACCCTTAATAATGAACCCATATATTAGGAGTGTGCTTCTGGATTACATAATTTGCTCCAGTATGCTAATATATCATGTCAACAATCCATAACAAAGGTGCAAATCTCACATTACATCTGATAAGGTCCATTGTCAGGAAGTCATGAGCACATACAATTGGACAAAGAGAGTATAGGGATAAAATCTGTAATGACACATCAACAAATCTAATTTATTGTCCTTTGTTTTCTTCAATTAGAGCCCCTATGTTGATGTTGACACATGGTGCTCTATATTATAGAACTAGGCTGTAATGACCAAATATTTTGTTCTTCATAGGTAGCTCGCAGTGGGCACACTGTTCTTAGGGCAAACACAGTTTTGATCTTGTTTGGTGGTGAAGATGCCAAAAGGAGGAAACTGAATGATCTACATATGTTTGATCTCAAGTCCTTAACATGGCTTCCACTTCATTGCATGTAAGTGGAAGAAATATTGAAAAGACTGGACTTCAATGTAGTTATCTGATGAAAATCACATGTTATAAATGTTAACATGCTTGTGAAATTTAAAGATCTCAGTATTTCCTCTTGCCTTCCAAATTATTTTATTACTTTCAGGGGAACAGGACCTTCTCCAAGATCAAACCATGTGACGGCACTTTATGATGATAAGATTCTTTATATATTTGGAGGAGCATCAAAATCCAGGACCTTAAATGATTTATACTCGCTTGACTTTGAAACGGTGCATAAGCTTTTGGTTTTACTAAGTCCTTATTGCAATACCATGTAGTGAAACTGATTAATTTCTCCAAGGAATGGTTCAAATCTTCATTAACTATGCAATTAATTTGATGAAAGGATCTGTTCCTCAGATGGCATGGTCAAGAATTAAGGTACGAGGATTCCATCCTACACCTAGAGCTGGCTGCCGTGGTGTTCTTTGTGGCACTAAATGGTATATTACGGGGGGTGGAAGCAGGAAAAAAAGTATGTTTTTACAATCAAATATTTTTAACTTCTGAAAAGCAAATTTTGTATGAATATTAACATTTTTAACTTGTAGTTGCATATTTTGAAGTTAGTGTATCAGATTTAAGCTATTAATCGGACTGTTCCTTGCAAATTTTTTATCAATTTACCACTGCAATGCCTTAAATGTATAGACTTTGAGAGCAATCCACTTAGTCCTGGAGTTTTAAACTCTAGGCAACATTCAAAATTAAGGCTCATCATTTAATCCTATTCAGCTAAAACATGAAGAAACTTTCCTTGAGCACTGGAGAAAGAATACTTATTTTGGGAGCAAACCGAAAGGGAAAAATAAAATAAAATACGAAACAAGAAATTTTGAAAAATATAGAGAAACCTTGTATGGAGCTTTGCATGGTTCCCTTATTCTGTTAATTCACAAATAGATCTTGGTGAAAATGTTCTCTATATTAGTTAGAGTTTAATAGTTATCAAGTAGATTTTAATTGCATTTAGGGTTCATGCTTATTTATGGATTGAGCTATTGTATGTACTAATACTATTATTTTTTTATTTTTTCATGTTCTCGCTTCCTGTTCAACAATCACTTTAAAAATTTGCCTTTTTATTTTTCGAAAAGCATAATCTCAATTCTTCCCTTCATTTTCTAGGACATACAGAGACTCTGATATTTGATATTCTAAAAGGTGAATGGTCTGTGGCAAACACATCACCGCAGTCTTCTATCACTACCAATAAGGTGAGCTATTTTCTGTAATCAATTAGAAGTGATTCCCCTTTATGTGTTCTGTTTAGTCTTCTGCACGTCAAATTTTTGGTGCTAAGCTGGTGATAGTTCTTCATTGTAGAAGCCCCACCTGGACTAGTGATTAAATCTGGGACTTAATTAGATGTTTAATCCTGCTGATGAAATCCCTGGCTTTTTTGTGAATGAATTTTTTATTGATCCTATCAACTGGTAAGCTTTAAATTGTACAAATGCATAGAACATGTAGTTCTTTACTAATAACATGAATGTTTTTAGATGCCTTGATTCCACTCTAAGAGACCAACTTATAAATAAATCATTTTTGTCATTTTAAGACTTCACCTCCTTCCCCTACAAAATGTTGCAAGTATGCTTGACCATACATACTCTCTTCTAACTAAATTATTTAAACATACTAATAAGATCTTTTGTATTACAGGGTTTCAGCCTGGTACTTGTGCAGCACAAGGAAAAAGACTTTCTTGTTGCATTTGGAGGATTCAAAAAGGAGCCATCAAATCAGGTCTGGCAAAAAGTCTTAAAAAGTTATAGGATGAGTTGATTATTATTAAAACTTTAAGCCTTTCTCCTTTTGGACTTTAACAGGTGGAAGTGTTGATAATTGAAAAAAATGAATCAGCCCTTGGAAGACATACCACTCCTACTGAAGGTCCTGCTTCTAAAATATTTGACAAGGGTTCATCAGCCACTGGATTGACCACTCAACTTAATGATCCCTTGCAGCTATTAGTTAACTCTGTTGCTAGACAAAATCTAGCTTCTGTTATTGAACATGGTTCTGGAAGGAAATCTCTGTCAGAGACTCTACTTGTAGATAATAATTCTCTCTCTACCAATGTCTCTCTTCGCAGGCAATTTGATAATGACGAAGATTACAACACAGATGTCAGGATAGACAAAACTTCAGAAGAGGAAGGTTATTTCCCTCCGGTAAGAGACAGAAGTTTCCATTTAATTCATAGTCATTTTAATATAAAACACTTCTTGGACACCCAGAAGACTTAGACTCTTTTCAAAGTGACATAATGGATGCTCCTTGGGCATTTCCCTAATAAATATCCGAGTTTTCCCTTCTCTTTTCAGTGTGTTGTGTCATATCCCCTAGACGACATCCTTTGAGACTTTGGTTATGCCCTTTTAAATCTCTATGCCTAGTTACATTTGAGACATGTCTTGTGTGACTTTATTCATGATTCATTTTGATGGCCCCCTTCACTTTTACCACATTTGTTTAAAATTATCATTCTATTCTTTTTGACAGTCAGAAGTTTGATCCATATAATGTAATGTTCGGAATATTTCAATTTGTAATAAACATTTATTGCTATTCCACTCCTTATTACATGAACTGCATAGGGTGCTAGTAATAAGCTGGTTATGGTGCCAAGTAAAGTAATTTTCAAATAAATGTCATATTTTACCCTTGATTTGCCTGATGCTAACATTTATGATGAAAATTTTATTTAAAAAAAAATTGAAGTTGTAAACATTTATGTTTCAGGCAAAAGATCACAGAATTAATCAAAATGATACCGGAAATCAGATGAGTACAAGTGGAGCCAAGATCAGTGTGGAGGAGTCACAGTTGTTGGTGTCTAGAACTTCAAATCAACAACAAAGCCAAGGATTTGGAAATCTTGCGCTAGAAAGCGATGATGTGTCATTTCCAGAAAACAGTAAATCAGAACCATTATCCACTTCTTCAAATATCTATGAAACCAAAGTGGCTGCCCTCATAAGGAAAGGTGGGATTCTCGAGGGACAATTGGCAGCTGCACTGGCAAGCCGAGAAGCCACAGAGAAAAGCTTAGCATCTGTTCTTAAAAGCAGGCAGGAGATGGAGAAAAAATTGGCTGACATGGTAAAGGAGATGGAATTGCTGAGAGAGAAGCTAGCTGGTGTAGAGTTAGCCCAAGAAGAGGCTACTAGCCTATCAAACATTGTCCATTCTGACAATGTGAGGCTTGAGCATGATGTGGCTTTTCTCAAGGCTGTTTTGGATGATACACAGAAGGTATATGCTGCATCATTTGATGGAAGAACTTGCATACTTGTATACAAGTTATCATTGGCTGATTAGAAAATTTGTTGCAGGAGTTGCACTCAACTAGAGGAGTTCTTGCAGGAGAAAGAGCCAGGGCATTCCAATTACAGGTAAATATATGGGATAAAAAATGGAGAATTGTATGAAGATTTCGTGTGTTTTTTTGATACAATAGGCTCAGTATATATACAAGAATGTACCCATAAAAAGGGAAAAGAATTAAGCCTAAAATCCCTCCCCATAATTGACAGATGACTTCCCCCCTTAGTTGCACTATAATTATAGGATTACAAATCCCTAACACATCGACGAATAATTACAGAATCTTTCCTAAACAATTTTCCATAAATCCCAGTATTTCCCACAATATGGATTCTTGTAATTTTTTCTGGGTTGATTTTGGCCATGTCTGGTATTCAAACTCTAATCCTTTAACGCTAAAGATAACTTCAATAGCACTCAAAGCTCATGGGTGGATTCATGTAATCTTAGCTGTAGTTGATTTTTGGTACAGATTTATGTTCTATATACGCCTAGTACTCTTGGCAAATGTTTTTTAAAATCGGGTTACCTATTACGAATGAGTTCTCAGTGCCATTGTGTTCGTTTCATAAAATGATTTTTCATATATATATATATATATATATTGTATTGAGAATCTCTTAGGCTATAGGTTAAATCAAATATAAATAGATATGTAAGTATGTCACAAGTGAATTTCATTACAAAAAAAAAATGGCATACTTATACGGCTATTTATTATTAGCTTGATCTACTTGTGATTTTTTAACCCAGGTCTGCCTAAGTTATCAGCTTCTTATTCTCAAATTCATGTTACTATATTAGAATATTCATGTTCTTTCTTTCCTGTTCATTGTGTCATAATCTTTTCATTATGTTTCCTTTAAGCGTTTAAACAGACTGCCACCTTTTGTCTGCTTTGCAGGTTGAAGTCTTTCATCTCAAACAGAGATTGCAATCAATGGAAAATCGAGCGCCCACCCCAAGGAAGCCTTTTCATGTGCAGTGAATTGTTTGGGTGGTCAATGATGCCAACGAATTTCAGAAAATGTAAGAAAGGTCAAATTGTACATATTTGAATCAGTGAATTCACCAGCCACGGCTCCCCTATTAATAATATTTTTTTAACGTTAAGCCATAGAAGTAGTCATTTCAATTACATATGTATGTCAATATGGTTTTTGTTTTCCTCTGTTTATCAGTGACATCAAATAGTCAACGAAATGTTTTCGTCAATAAAAAAATTTATTGATGGAAGAGATGGCAAAGCAACATTCGTTACTAGATATTCTAGAGAAAAAATGAGTAAATTAGGGTAATTTCTTTTAATATTTGGTTAAATTATATTTGATATTTTTTGTTTAACAAAAATTATTTAACCTCCGTAATACTTGATATATATCACAGAAAATTTTCTTTTAACTTAAAAATTAATAAAATTAATTTTTTGCTAAAAAATAATAATAATAAAATTACTTAACTATATTTACTATTATACTAAAATAAAATTATTATTTCTTATATAAAAAAGTTGATTTCTTAATAATAAAAAAATTTTCTAACATATGTCGAATACTAAGGAAATCGAATAATATTTTCAAAACAAAATATTATATGTAATTTGACCAAATCTTGAAAGAGTATAATATAATTTATGAAAAAGAAAATGAAATGCAAAAGAAGACAACAGTGCATAAATGTAAAACAACAATGTAATTTAATCTCTTAAATTTTGGTAAGATTACATATTTTTTTATTTTCAAAAAATATATAAGTTTCTTTTGAAACAAAAAATTATATTACACTATAGTTTAATTTTAATTTTTTTTATTAAAATATCTCTCACTAATCTAAATACATTTTTTTGTTGGTTAAGTTTAATGAAAACTAAATATACTCTTTATTTTTACTTGTGCAAATTTGAAAAAATCTACTCTATTTTTATTTATACATATTTAAATATAATACATATGTATACATTTAAGTTAATAATAGATAGTATTTTAATTAAATAAAATTAAAATTAAAATTAAACAAAAATATATATTATAAAAATAGAGGAAAAGTGGCTTCCAACATCGGTGAAAGCAAGATCTATAATTTAGCCATTACATAGAAGAGTAACGACCTCCCGATTCTTCAGTCAGAGATTCGGTAAGTCTGAAGCAGAGGCAAGGAGAAATGTTTTGTAACTGAATTATAATGATACAGAAAGTGAAGGTGGCTGTCAAGGAATTTTCATTCTGCTAAATTTGTAACTAACTGTAGCACAGCCATAACAAGCATAAAAGCATGAACAGAGAAAATGCACAATGGAGATTACAAAAGCTACCAGCTAAGATACATCTTTGGCCTGCCCACTTGGAACTCGGTCCTACGCAAGTCCGATTCCTACTGCCCAATCTGGATATAGAATTTCATGGGCTACGCCCTTCATTCCACATTCATGATGTGTATGACCACTAGATGTCCCAATTGGCAGTAATAACAAATCTTTGTTTTCTGATGTAAACTCTCGCTGCAGAGAGAGACAGAAACAGAGCTTGTTGGCCACCATGGTAATTTTCACCCTACTGCTAATGCCATTGTCACAATAAACTACCAGCATGAGGACTTCTCATGTTAACAGACGTTGTTTTGCCACCGATACTCATAGAAGTTCAGTTTCTTCTTGGTCCCCATCAGCATCTTCAACATCATTGTCATCATCTTCGTCCGGTGCGTCTGGATCCACTCCCTACCATAATCCAGAATGGAAAAATGTGCAAGCAAAGTGCATGAATAGGAGGACAATGAGAGGGATACTCAAGTGATTGATGATAAAGGGCAAACCTTCATCTGCTTCTCTAAACGCTCTAACCCCCGTTTTGCTGCTTCATTCTGTGGGTTTAACCTGCAAGGCATGCTAAAAGTTAGAAGTAGAATAAATTCATGTGCATCAAAACACGCATCACATAGATATTCCTGCAAATGGGGAGTCAGAGAACTTGATTATATAAAGAATGGAGGGAAACCTTATAACACAAATTCTAGCTACATGAAAAGAACTTAGTCTTTTAACTGAGGGAGCCTCAGTAATACCAATGCCATTATTTGCCCCATAATTGTTAATAGTATCATGTGCCTTACGGCATCGCGTGAGGCCAATTTAATCCAAGTGATGTACAACCTGAAGCTTGGACAAACATATTTTCAGGCGTGCCATTGCCACAATACTTCCATAAAGAATTTGACTAATAAGTTTACCATTTTTTTATTCCATAAAACTTTTTGGCAAACAATAGTTCAAGAACTTAAGAATAGAGGATGATGCTGGTTGTGCTTTTCTTTGGAAGTTTAAAAACTTTAGATTTAAGTATGACACGTGCCAAAATGTGTGTATGCCTTTGTGTCCTATGCCTTTTAAATATTAGAGTAAATTACAATGACTTCCCTTCAAATTTAAATAAATTAAATCTGATACCCTACTTGTTTCTATGAGTATCATTGTGCCCCTTGACCAATGAAATATATTGCTAAAACCCCCCCACTATTTACTTTCTATCAGTGAGGTCAATTTTTTGCATATGATATGTTCCCTCCAAAAATGAAATTACTCAGTTGCCCTCATTGTTATATCAAAAATAAAACCACTATCTCATGTTAAAGCTTCACATTACAACAATGCACCACTCCGGCTTTGTCATTTTTACAAACAAGCAGCATGCATCATAAAGACAAAAAGTAATGAAAGAAAAAAGTAACAATACTTTGGACAATGAGAGAACATAGTGCTTTCATTCTCTGAAGGGAATGCATCTTGTACACAAAGTTAAATGCATGGGCACAAATAATTAGTAAGAGAGGCTCTTTCAATATA
Organism: Erythrophleum ivorense; assembly: GCA_026724425.1. Taxonomy (NCBI): domain Eukaryota; kingdom Viridiplantae; phylum Streptophyta; class Magnoliopsida; order Fabales; family Fabaceae; genus Erythrophleum; species Erythrophleum ivorense. The sequence goes on from JAIUCV010000005.1 coordinate 47,073,478, forward strand.
GATCAAATGCCACAAATGCCAAGAGGTGGGTATCATACTTTCGAAACAAGGGGTATCAGGTGTAATTTAACCAAACTTCAGACAAAGTTGGTGTAATTTACTCTAAATATTCACATGTCAATGTGTTAGTGCCCATGCTTCATTGTGCCTGCCTAAATTCTTACATAACTTACAAGAAAAAAGGCCAAAAATCCTGACATTGAGACAAATAGAGGTCAACCTTAATGCAGCCTGATAATGTGACAAAGCGTCCTGCAGCATGTTAGTGGCAGCAAAAACTTGAGCCAGTTTTACATGAAGAGAGTCATCAGCCCAGTCTTTCAGATATCGCTCAAGTAGGGACACAGCATCTCCATTTCGGCCTTCAATAACGTGGAGCTCAGCCAAAGCTAGGGCAGCTCCAAGGTACCCAGGTTCCAGCCTTAATGCAGACTCATAGAACTTTTTCGCCTGTTTGAAGTATGCATTATATTTAACACATAAGAACACTTAAATACAAAAGTATTCTGCAGATACTTATTTCCACATGTTCACCTTTTCTCTGCCACCAGAATTACTGGCATGCACATCACCAACTAGTTTTAAAGCCTTTGCAGACTGAGGCATTGCTTTCATTGCTTCTCTAGAAGCATACAAGGCCTCTTTGATTTTAGCGAGAGCCAAATAAGTATGAACCAAACCTGAAAGTTTAATTTAGATTCATGTCAAAATCAGTAAATTTTGTATTTTTATTCTCTTGCAGGTATGAGATATAAGTCATGCAATTATCAATGTTTCCCACTATAAAATAAACCTTGATATGAGCGAATGTCAGGTCTCAATTCTTGAGCTCCCCTGAAGGCAACTACAGCTGCTTCTGGCCGTTTCATTGTCAATAATAGATTTCCCTGAATAAATTCAAAATGTCAGATCAAGTTGCAAAATTAATGATGTAATAAGCTGCTACAAACATATATTAAAAAGATAGACCCACATTTCATCTGATGCAATAATTATCCTTATACCTTCATTATATATCCGGGTATGTGCCTCTCATCAATACGAATACTCTGTTTGCAAAATAATCAGTCATATTGTAGTTAATACTGTAATAGAGGAATTCAGTCCACCCTGCTTCAAAAAATTAAATAAAATAAAAATAAATTATGACCTGCTCGGCATAAGACAATGCTCTTTTGTCGTCTTTCCCTTCATATAGAACAGATAGAGCTACAATAACCTCTGGTCTGGCAGGATCGATATTTAATAAATCATGCACTAACATGTTCAGCTTTGAATAATCAGACTTTAATTTTAAAAGCATTGCATACTCATCCATATATGTTATAATGTATGGATCAATTGACCGAGCCTGTTATCACCAAATTATCATATGAACTTTGAATGAGTGTATAGTGTAGGCTAGTCAGTAGAGAAAATCCAATAATGATGTTTTAACAACATGGTGAACTACACCTTCATATACCTTTTCAAAATTCATAATGGCCTCTTCATTCTTCCCAATGATAGCTTCAACCTTCACTTGCAAGTATACAACATAAATCAGAATCTAGAACGGCATTCTGAGCATTCAATTCAAGGCAACTAGACGTACAAAAGAAATAATACGGGGGATACGCTGTCCCTAGCAGTCAGTCAACTTACAGAAAAGCTTATCTATATATTATATGCAATTTCAGAATAATAATATGATTGAAAACATCAACCTTCAATAACTCATAGACATGATAAAGACACACATCAATCTGCATCAATGAATTTCTTCAACTAATATCCTGGAAAGGTTTTATTTTATTCACTGCTCAGCTTATAAAAGTAGGTCTAGTGTACATTGTCTTGACATGATAACATAATGAAGATGGTATGCTGGTAACAGGTAACCCTAAAGAGACATTCAGCATACATGCTGGATAATATTTGTCACACATTAACCAAAAAGAACTAATGGATTTTGGCTTCTGCAAAAATTGCTAGTGGAGAACACAATGATATCTTTACAGATAGAGTACTATTCAAGTGAGGAAAGATAAACAATTAAAATTTAAAAATTCATAGTTTCATACATTCAACTAGAATAAAGGGAATAGGGAGGGTATCCGTCACATGTCAGAAATTCACAACCCTAGATTTAAACGTTGACCTTTTCAATCCAACTAAGAAATCCCAGAACTAGGCGCATAATATTCCTGGCTGTACTTCAAATACATATCCAGGGAAAATATAATGAACAACCTATTCAAATAGGTTAAAAGTGAATATCCAATCTTTCAAGGTCTATTGGCCCAAAAAATAAAATAAAAATAAAAATCTTCCAAGGTCTGGTAGAAAAGCAATTTTTTTTTTCTGCGGTACATGTTGGGTGGCTGAAGTTGTATGGTCTTGTCACTTGTTAGCAAGTCTTAAAAACAGATGATCATCATACCACACATAATATTTTAGAAATAACATCGCAGCTCAAGCAAATTATACTAAGTTTTCATGAAAAGCAAATAGATTAGCAGGTGACAAAAAGCACATAACTAGACTCATAAAACTGAAAACAAAGTTGTTATAAACAAAAAGACAATTACTATCACAAAACAACAGTATATTTGGTATCTCCTTGTTCACCTTACACTCCAAACTAAGGCCATTTGTACAACTGCTAAGCTAACAAGGGTCTTCAACCAGGGTCAGAAGCATAAATCACTAAGGACAGATACATTGAGAGACGTCCAAATCTGGAAATAGTATTCACATAACAGCAGATTGCATAAGAGCAGTTCTCCAAAATTTCTACGTACAGTTTAAATAACATATTTCCAATTGTTTTATTTTTTCTTAATTGCACATAGAAGAGAATTTTTTTAAGGTCCCAGAAGTCAAGATATTTTCTCAAAAATTATTCATAAAACGGTTAATGATGTTCTCAAAATCACACTGTTATCATCAGTACTATCTGATTTTCAAGTTTCTAAATACATATCTAGAAGAGTCTCCCTAGAAAAAGTAGAAATATCTGCAAAAGTGGAAATGAGACCTTTTCTTTCATTTTCTTCCCTTTTGGAGCCAACTGATAAGTCTTATTTTCATATACTTCTTTTTTTTTAATACATTTTATGAGGACTTATGAATTGAATTGTGTTAATTCTTCCCATTTTATTGGCATCTCTAGATTATTTGGCTTTGAGAAAAAATTGTTGAAAAACCCTAATTTGAGCTCCTTTTATGTGTAGGTTGGGCCAAGGGCTTAACAAGGAACTAAAAGGAAGGCCATAGCTACTAATGGCAAGGCATGCAAACAAGTCCAAGAGAAGTCCAACACCAAGAGTCCAAATCCAAGTAGTAACAAAGGCCCATGCACCTAACAGACCCAACCCATCTTGCAAAAGTGGCCCCTAACCTAGTTGCAGAGGAGAAATTCAAAATAGGAAATTACTTGCATAAGAGGAGAAGAAGCTTCCCAAAACTAAAAGGAAAGGAAAATAGGAAAGTTTTTGCAAGTCAAGGACTATTGCAATCAGGAAACTACTTGTTCTTCACTCATATATGTAAATAGGAAAGTCCTTATTCAGTTGTACCTAAAGAACTAATGTAAATATGAAAGAGTGTGTGAAGCAAAGGAAGAATAGAAATAGGAAACTCCTTATAATGTCAAAATAGGAAAGTGGCACCATTCCTATTCCTATTGGGATTTGGAAACCCTAGTCCTGTAACCCTAGCTTGGCACTCTATAAACAGATGCCTTTCCCAACACTTTAGGTTATGAAAGACTAGAGGGAAGAGGGAGCTTGACGCCAAAAAGGATCTTTGTGACAGAATATTCTTGCAACCCTAGGCACCATCTACTCTTGGTCATTCACTCAAGCACTTGCTTGGGTGATGTCTTTCATCAATCTTCTTCCCCCTCCTCATCTATTTTACTTCTTTTTTTTTTGGGTTATTTATGTCTAGTCGTTTGTTTGGAGTAAATGATACTTGGTTTCTATGTTATTCTTCTTTTATAGTTAATGATATATCTTGATTATTTATTATGTGTGTATGCTATTGCTATGTGTCTAATGCCTTTGCCTAGTTGCTTCTTGAATCTTAGATGAATATTAAGGTTTAGTTTCATACCAAGACATGTCTTTAAGCTAAGATTTTATTTAAGAAACTTAAGTTGCATGAAATTGAATCTTAATTGTGATTTCGTACTGAGAGTTGCTTTTACATTAAGATAACTAAGATCCAGCATATGCTTAAATCTTTTGCGCCAAAAGGTGTTTAACTTATGTAGTTTAATTTAGTTAATTGTGATTCCATCCAAGAGGAGACTTTGCATTGATTAATTTCAGATTCAATAAAGCTCAAGCAACCTACATATAATTAAACTTAAATAGGTCCCGAAAGAGATAGTTAAGGTTGATTAGGGTTAGGCTAGTTCAAGATGTACCAAGAGATATTTTGATACTTTAGGAATTTTTGCCATCCATAATGAATAAGTGGATTGATGTTGAATACTATTTCTTTGAATATATGGTAATCAAGTTTATTTCCTACAAATTTGAGTCTTTTGAGTCTAATTCTTGGTCTTGAGTCCTTAGTGTTTTAATCAAAATTATTTCTCAAATGTTTTGATTCCTAGTAACAAGGTAACCCTAGGATACTAGCTTGTATATATGTTGTAAATGTGCTTGTAAATAATCATGTATGTTAAATTGTAAATATTTTTGTACATAGTTTTAAAACCCTAGACTAGAATAGTCATTCCTTGTGATATTAATACTTGTCCTCATGAGTTCAAATTTGATGCATTTTCATAGAGAATAAGGTAGTATGGGATGTCAAAGTCCCACATTAAATAGCATATAATGCTCAATGGAATACTTAAGTAAGGTAGTTCTCCCACTTCAATAGCTAACTTTTGGAGGATGATTCCTTATCTTGCTTGGGTACCCATCAATTGATATTAAAGCTAGTGTTTAACGGCTCTGGAAAGAGCTACCTGTAAAGAGTTCTAACTGGTAGAAGGCCTAGTGAAATATCATAGAGCGTAGTCGCTGACATGTCAGCTTTTTGAGGACAGTCAATTGATGGAGACCAAGGTAGTATAACATGCTAAAATCTCACATTGAATAATATGGGATATACTCAATGAAGTTGATATTAGAGCTAGTGGTTAATGGCTCTGGAAAGAGCTACCTGTAAAGAGTTCTAACTGGCAGAAGGCCTAGTGAAATGTCATAGAGTGTAGTCACTGAAATATCAGCTTTCTGAGAGCAGCCAATTGATGAAGACCAAGGTAGTATAACATGCTAAAATCTCACATTGAATAATATGAGATACTCAATGAAGTACTTAAATAAAGTGGTTCTCCCACCTTAATAGCTAACTTTTAAGGAAGAATTCCCTACCTTGCTTAGATGCCCATCATATTTCCTCCTACCACTATATTGTGAATTCAAACTTTCCTCTAGTAATCCTATAAACTAAACACAAATTAGAAAAATCTTATGATTAAGAAACCAACAGACTCTAAAGAAACTAGGAAATTAGACCATCTAAAACAAGATTATAATAAAGACAAAAGAATTTGTAAGTAAATTTAAACAAGGTAAATCCACTTGTCAACTTAACAAGATTAAATCCAAGTCAAAAGTCTTTACTTCCTGAAAACACAAAGATAATTGCAATTAAACTGCCAATGTACACAAAGCAACAACCAAAAGTTTTTGGCATATTTCACAAGCTTTAATGCAATGCAGCAACTCTAACCTTTGCAATCTCAAGCAGCAAGTGTATATTATTAGGGAAACGTTGCAAAAGATCCTCAAAGAGTTCCAAGCCACCTGCCAACATTGAAAACACAATAAAACCATATGCATCAGACACATATCTTAGAAGATAGTAAAAACGAATTTAAATAACAGTATCTTTCTTCCTTTGAAATTTTGTCAAGGATTGAAATAGATAAGAGGTCACATAAATAATAAATAAATTGACACAGCAATTTTCAACAGCATTTGTTCTCCTTTTTTTAATCAAAACGTATCCCAGCTATATTTCTTTTTTTTTGGGGGGGGGGGGGGGGGTAGTCCAAAGTAGGATTAGGAGAGACCCTTTTCAATGCCACAATGAGAATTTGCAGGCAGAATATCAAAGCTATAAAGCTGTACTGATTTCAAGGCTATCAGGAAGAAAAGACAGCATTTACAGTAACACAGATGAAAAGGTAAAACTTCAATGTTCCAGCCATTCCGTAACTCATTCAAGAACCCATCTCCATTGGGAAGAGTTACAAGATTCATAGAAAAAGATATCAGTGATCTACCATAGTTCAGCATTATAAATTAGAGCACTACATGTAACCAGAAAATAAGAAAATAAAACTATGGTGCTAGAGTATAAAATAATTGTGCAATCTCTTTGTGCAAGCAAAACCACTATGCCCACAGATCACACAAATTTCACCAATTATGAGACCCTTTAGCTTCTGCAAACAAGCATGGAACTAAGAGAATCCAAATAAAATATAATAACTCACCTTTGTAGTCATTTGAAGCCATGCAACACTGAGCCTCAACATAGCGCTGCAAGGAAAGAGGAAACTCTTCATCAGAATTTACAGATGATGCTACATTTAAGAGAAAAACCAACACGACTGCACCAACAAACTATAATTTTGCTTTTCCCAAGCCTATCTTTATGGTTATTCATTATCTTTAGGCAATAAGGCTGTTATATGGGTACACACTCTGATGAGCCTACTGCCGCCAGCCATATTAAGACTTACAAAAGGAGAAGTGCCATGAGAAAGAATGAAGAAAAGAGGAAGGGTGAATCTGGAAAATGAAGAGTATATTCCAGAAGAATCAAGAAAGGTGGAGGTAGAAGTGAGGAAGAGGGAAATTCAAAATAATTACTGCCTCCTTAAGTGGGGGTGGTTTAGGGGGGATTAGAAAGTTACTGGAGAAATGACAGTTAGAGGGTATATTGGGATAGGAAGCTACAGGAGAGAGGGTGTGAAGAAAATTAGAGGAGTTTGTGGGAAAGCGCTAGCCTCTCAAATGCTAGTGCGTGTCTAGTGTCTACTTTGTTCAATTCTCTCAATTTTCTGTGCTGCTGTGTTTGTTTCGAGTGCTGTGTTGCTGTGGTTGATTCATGATCTCTGTGTTGTTTTGTTGTTTGTTCATCTTGCTTTGTTGTTTGTCTTCTGAGTGTCAGTGCTGTATTGTGGAGTGTTTGTTCTTGTACATGAATATTGTTGAATGAAGAGGCGTTATTCAGTGTTATTTCTATCTCTTTTCATATTTTCCTGTGTTAATTTTCTGTGGAGTAGTAGAGCGTCCTATCACACTCCCTTTGCAGTTTTGGTGTATGCTCACACAAAGACTTACTGCAGGTAATGTAGATTATAAAAGATACAAACAAAAAGGGCACTATCAAGAACCAATTCTGAAAAAAAAAAATAGTAAGATCTCTATTTATTCATATTCCAGGAGGATTTTCTTTTGTATCAAACAACACTTAAGAGCGGCAAAATTAATCAGAATTGTCTTCTCAGTTTCATTCTCTTCGATTAACATTAGACAAAAGGAGTTGCTGTACTATGTAAAGGCAAATGTGTCTATAGTGACTACAATGGATATCTCATGTCTAAAAACTAACAGTTTGCCCATAGCAACTCAAAATTCATGATTCCAAATCACTATCATGCACAGAAAACCAAGAACATCAATCTACCAGCAAAAGAAGCCACATCTGGTAAGAGATGTACATTAATAAGTATTAAAAATATGAGTATCTTTTTGCGATGACTAGATTTTACATCACATTTGATAGTCATGCATTGAGAGATTTGTGAGATCAACATGTCTAGCTCAATACACTCTAGACATATTGCCTAACCATCAAAATGTTTCGGTAAAACATTGATCTTTATTAATTCAGTCAGTAAGCATTCATCTAGCGTTACTTCTCAACGATTTCATGGAATATATTAACTATGCAGGTTAGGATTGATCTAGAGGACTTACAATAAAATGGAAGAAAAACTCAAAAACTGTTGTTAAGTGGCAATAGTTACTTAGGAGCAAAGTGGCAACTAAGAATTTTAACTATCTTATGTACAACTTACCTGAAGCCAACGACTTGATTCAAAATGATCATATTGAGCTCTCCCACTTCTATTTGGAATCTGACATTAAATGATTGCACATCAATTACAATTATAACATTGGAGAATATTCGAACTATAATTTATTTAATTACAAATGTGAGGCTGGCCAACACAAAAAATAAAATGCTAATATGTTACAAACTAAAGAATTACTTTCATTATGCAGGGGGCTTAGTGTCTTATATCTCCCCCATCTCCTTCCTAAGCAATATAGGATACAGCCTACAGGAGTAAAAATAATTCTCTGTTGCTGAGTACCTAACTGATTTAAGGAGAGGAAGAGATGCAGTAATTAAATGACTCCTTAGTCCCCCCGTGAGTCAAAGGATCATTTTAGAGATAGGTGAGGTTGAGCCACAATCTAGCTTAGGTTACAAAAAATTTGTTTCTGCTTTTATCAACAAACCTGAGGAAACAACGAAATAATATCTTTTGCAGTAGATCCCAGTTCTGCTAAAGCTGTGATAGCCTCAATTACAAAAGGACAATGTCTGTCAAAAAGACATCAATAAAGAAGTTTGATTTTAAAAGCCAATAATAATATACCATATAAAAGATGCCAACGGACATACAAGTAAGAAAAATTAAAAACTAGCAGTCAGTTCCATGAGTTCATAATAGAAAGGAGTTTCATAAAAATATAATGCAAACAATAAATGAGCTTTATAAAATATGAATACACACACAGGTCATGCCACCAACACATGTATATGAAGTTTTGCCATGCATCCACACACAAACAAATAAACATTGACAGAAGGCAAAAGGTCTCCTACGGAAATAATTGGACATCTGAAGTTTAACTTCTAGCCTATCACTCTATGTCAGAATGCAATATCTTCTAGCAAACATTAAAAATGCGCACTCCAAATAAGCTAATGTTATCAGTTCAAGCACAAGGAAACTAATGAATACCATGCTGAGAGCTTGTGCTTTGGGGACTTGGAGTTTGGACAAATATAAATAGAAATTTAAAAGAAACAAAGGCATTTAACGGTGACCCATTGGTACCAAATAAAAGGTTCATTTAGTGTAGAGAATTTTACTTGACAAACCTCAGACATTCTTTGTAAATTGCAACAGCAGCTCGATTATGTCTAGAATTTCGATAGAGCTTTGCTAGTAGTAAACTCATTGGCAAATTTCTAGCTTTGCTTGGAATTCCTTCCATCTGTAATGTGCAAGTGACACAAATAATTCATGAAATATGAATAAAATGATAACAAACTAAAAAATGTATTAAAATATTTATAATGGCATAACATTTGTTCCCATTATAAAATGCACAATAGAAGTGACCAAAGATACAAAACAAAAACATTTAAAGCATTTCATCTTCATTTTAAATCCCTCCCCAAATAGAGGGGGAGATGGAGAGAGAACAAACAAACCTCCACAAGAGCTGCCTTGTTTTCATTCAGAGTATAGTGACATGATGCAATTTTGAACTTCACCTATTACATTGATATAAAAGAAAGCTCTATTAACAATTTGGACATGCGATATTTTCAAAGTACTTACAAATGTAGTCCAACTAAGATAAACTAAAAACAAAGGGAAGTAAATTAGTCCACCTCATTTTCATTGATTGCTGATACATTATAAGAATTTGGAGAAGACGACCTGTTTGATGACAATGAACTCCGAGATGACGGAGTGTTTTGTTTGGGAATCATCTTGTAGTACTGCAAAGCTTGCTTGTAGTTGTGCTGCTCATCAACAGGAGAGATAAAACGGCTTCATGGCCCAAATATATATATATATACACCCATTTTAGAGAGAGGAATCACTTACAATGGCTCTGCGATACTCTCTTCCGCGGAACAACGAATCACCAAGAAGCGCCTGCAAAATACATAATTATATAAAGCAAAAGGAGAAAAGTACCAACTTCAATAAATTCTTAAAGATTGGAAATTTCAGCAAATGGCAATGAAAATATAAAAAAGGAAAATATGTAGAAATTGAAATTCCCAGAGACCAGGCTCTCTGCTTTGAGGTGTAGGTTGGTTTCAGCATTAACAGCAGGTGACGAAACAAGAAAACAACCCTGTCCAAATGAAACTGAGGATTAAACTATCATCGAAATGAAAAGCAACGAGTCTTTCTTTCTTAACCCAATTTCAGAAAAGGATTTGGAAATTACGAGCATTTGAGCTGAGTCGTAGAGGCCATTCTCGAGAAGGGTAGCGATTTGATCCTTCGGAACGTCCATGATTAATAGCTCTGAGCAGGGGGAAAATTGAGTGCTTCTGAGACTCTAAAAAGACCCTGACGCGCCCTTCTTTTTGAAAAACCTCACTTTGTCTTTTCGTTCGCCCTGCACTCAGCGCCTGAACTCTAAAAGAGCGTGTTTCGATTGGAGTAAGAAAATAAACTAACCGAAAGTCTTTTCTTTTTTTTTCCTTTAACTTTATATCATGATTCAATTTTATGATCCCTTATTTTTATTTTTCTAGTTTTGTCCTACAACCTTAATATTTTTTTCTTGCCAAATATTGTTAGGTATATTCTTTCAAGCAACCCTGTTTGCATGAAAAAACCCTCACATGAACCAATGAGATTGTGTCACCTCAACCCCAAGTTTAAAAATTTTGAAAGAAGTCTAAAAAATTGAAGAATAAAAAAAATATCTACATATTAGCCCCTTATAATTTGTCTAAATACCCTAGACGCCTTGTTATTTTGAATTTCAAGGTTGTATATACAAACTTCTTATTTTTAAAAAAATCCAATACCCCCTTATCTCAATTTCATTTTTATTCCAAATCATTTTCAACCTCTTGCAAACTTAAAATTTGGTAGTGTCTATAAATGTCGTACAACGCTTAATTTGCAAATCTTTCTTATATATTAAAAGATGTGGGTCGTTACTGTTCATTTTGGCATTGTTCCTAAAATACTATTCACAATGCCGTGTCACTAACCTTGTTCATTTACTGTGGTATACTGTTCATTTGCACAGTGATACACTGTTCATCCATACTTAAAAAAAAACCTTTTTATTTTTTTTTTCCTTTTTATGGGACCTACTTTTTTTTTAAACCCCTTGACCTGTAGGGGTTATTGCTAGAGTTCAAATATGCTCAAAGCTACACTCACTTATGGTATGCCCCTAATCATCGATTTTGTTTTCATCATTTTGTATATTTGCTATTGATTATGTCATTCCTAGACTCTAATTGTAAAGCATGAGATGAATAACCAATCATTTGAATCAAAATAATCAACTATTTATTCATTCTATTAATGTGTATAGATAGGGAGTTGACTATTTGAATCGGAATAATCAACTATTTGTTCATTTTATTAATATGTATAGAAATTTCACTCATGAATCAGTAGTCAAATTATCGATATTAGATAAGAAGAAATGGCAAATGGGTGTGGATTTTTTTGAAATGTTTAATTCAAGATGGAATAAAGAACTAATTTGATGGTTGATGAGTTTAAGGCTATGGCATAAGGTTGTGGTTTATGAAAAATTTCACCATTCTATAAAAGTACATTTTTAAAATATAAACAACGTAGGGCATTTTTGTTAATGTTACAATTTTTAGGGGTTTAATTATAAATAATATAGAGTACATTTTTAAATATATGAGAATAAATGGATTAAAATACAAATAGTAATGTTTATTTTCAAGTTTCTTGAGGCTAATCTCAATTTTTGAAGTTTTTTCCCTGTTGACATTGCATTTAACATGAGGTGCCTACTTCATATTGGTCCACCATGAGGGTACTTCCATGCAACCCCATTTTTGGGTTGCATGGAAGAAAGCACCATATTGTTAGCATCACTAATAGTAAAATTCTACATGTATTCTACATGGATGACCACATCTCGATTAACTTAGGAGTGTGTTAAAGAATTGCACTACTAAACAAATTGTGTGCATTGGATTGCATAGCCTCACAAAAGTCATCCTCTTCATCCCTTTATCGTCAAACTAATTGGGATTTAAAATTTGAAAAGTGCTTTGCATCTTGTGGTATCTTTCTTCAATTGAACAATATGGGAATTCATTTCATATATATTGCTTATACGGTAAATGTAATAAAATTTATATCATAAAAAGATCAGATTGTGCTCTTAGATTAATACATGCATGATAAATGAAAAAGGCATTCCATTATGAAGTAGCTAGTTGTTATGCAAAATTTGTAAGTGTATTGGTTGAACAAGTAATATAGAAAAATTCAAATATTGTCCCACAAGGAATAATTGCCAACTATTAAAATTATAATTATCCTTATTATTTAGAAAAATTGATTAAATTGAATTAGACTAACTATTATTAACTAGAAATTATTCACAAGCAAAGAAAGCAAAATAGCTTGACCAAATAAATTATGAAAAGTTTTGGAGTTTAGATTTCATTGGTTGCATTCCCATGATTACCAATAATGAATATGTGAATTAACTCTTAATGACATTAATGATATGATCCCTTAACATATATGTTTTTCTTTTTCACAATAAAGCATGTGTGTATATCTTAATCTTATGTTCACTTTTGTAGTCACAAGCTTTAACATAGGCCTATTAGGATTTTGGAATCAATGCAAATCATTATGTAGCAACTTCCATGAATCTTACAAGTCACATAAGAGTGTCTACATCTCTATAAAACACTTGTCCTAAGTCTATTGTTTTAATGATCCAATATTATATTTCACCTTTCAATACTTCATATAATATTTCAAGCATAAGAAAAAAAGAGCTAAGAAATAGATCAATATTATAAGATTCAAATCATAATTGTCCCCAATCAAATATAATAGTCCATCAAATCCATCCAAACCCTAAATGAGGGTTTAATTACACATGGTCAAAATTAAAAAAAAAAATACTAATAACTATCTTACGAGAAATTATGATAAAGAAGAAGAAAAATGAAAAACTAAACAAAATGTCACAACAACTTCAAAGAACAGCTCTTTGGATCTCTAATGGCTTTAGCAACTAAAAAGTTGCTTTCTGTCTCTAATTGATGTCTTTAGTTCCCTTTTATATTCCTCTTCCTAGGATTTTTTATTTTTGCCCAAAGATGCCTTTTACAAGCTAAAGGAAAAAAGTTGCCCTTGACCAAATTAAATGAATGTTTCCTATTTGCACACACGACCAGGTTGTGTGTTTTTGCCCAGTCATATGGCCAAGCCTTGTGAAACACTACTTGATTACTTTTTAAGTAGATGCAAAAGACATGACTATGTGAAATCACACAAGGGAGTTGTGTGATGCATTGTTAGCTTGCTTTCTGCACTATTTCTTCATTGTGTAGCTTTTAATCCAATTCCTAACTAAACCACACAAATTAGCATAAGAGACTATATAATAATGATAAAAAAAAAAAAGGATTGGAAGCCAAATAAGTATGTGAAAGTATAATGCATCACCAGCAAGGCTATATTTGAGAATTTACGAGGGAACATAATAAAGTGGCAAATAATATAATGAAATAGAAAGGTAAGGAATGGAATGTCAAGTCATATACCATTGAGTTTAATGAGAGGGAGGAGGAAGTCATTAATGAAATGAAATGGTTTATAAATTCTTTTTTAAATATTACCTTTATAAGTAAAATGTAATTCTAATAAGGTTTTAGCCAAATAAAATATAATTGCACATATTCATTTGTTCCCTTCTAAACCCCCCATTTGGAGGAACAAAAAAATTTGGGTTTTGGATGACAATAAGGTTCTTGGAATCCATCATTTACCATTTCATTCTATCCTTAAACAAACTTTCAAATAATGGTTTAGCTCATATTAATCATTTTATTCATTGCCATTCTATTCCTTGCCATTCATCTCAACACCCCATTAGACTATATTTGGAAATTTATAAGGAAATTGAATAAAATGCAAATAATGGAATAGATAGGAAAGGTAAGGAGTGAAATATCAAGTCATATATCATTTAATTGTTTGGGAGCTTATTGAAGGAAAGGAAAGAGTCATTAATGGAATGGAATAGCTTGTAAATTATTTTTTCCAACATTATTCTTATAATTAAAATGTAATTCTAGTAAATTTTTAACTAAAAAGGATATAATTGTAATTATACCATATATCCATTTTATTCCATCGAGTCTTGGAGTCCTTCCTTTGCTATTCTATCACACCCTAAAAAAGACTTTTAAATAATGGCTTAACTCATATTGATCATTCCATTTTTTTTTTACCATTCTAGTCTTTGTCATCATCCAAACATATCCTAAGTAAGAAATGTATTGTCATGCATTACAATTAATTTAAAAATAAAAAAAGACATGGCCTAATGGCTTAATTAACAAAGTTGAGAATGGATTTGTGCCATAAGTTATATGTTGAAATTCTATAATAAATTTAATATGGCTTTCATGACCACATGAAGAGACATAGTCTATATGTTGGATTTTTATGATAGCTTTAATATGATCATCATCATATAAATCTAAAATATCATAAGATATTTATAGTTACTAATAATTAAAGATAGTTACTTAACCAAATTCATGTATCTATATTAATTGTGGGATGTATATTAACCAAAGTTAATGGGCTCTAAGATCAAAGATAATAATAGGAAAAAATTGACAAAAAAAAATTAAGGTCAAATTTAGATTGGTTTAATTCGAATTTGGCAAGGTTTTCCCACAATTCAAATTTAATCAATTCAAATTCAGTGCATCATTTTTTTTAATTCTGTTGAGTTGACTCAATGGGTTCAAATGAGTTGACTCATTGAATTTTTAATTAAGTAATTTTCTTTTTGCATGAAATTATTTTAAATAATTAATTACATATAAATTTAATTTAATGTAAGACAAAATAAATAAAATGATATGTAATAATAAATTAAAAAAATTTAAAATATTTGAAAATAAATTACATCATTATTAAAAAAAACTATAACAAATGACTTTTAATACCACAACGAAATTTTCTCATTTTACGTTATAATTGTTGTTGTCTTAATTCTTCTGATTGTTAGTACTCTTGTATTATGGATAAAGAATTTAAATTCAAGCACAAGGATTCAACCAAAGAAATTAGCTCATGTGGTATCATTAACCCTAGTTGCGACGATCCTTTTATGCTTGAAGGAATAATAGGCTTATGTGGCACTAAATGCAAATGTATCAAAAAAAAGCTCTATGAGTGATCTTTAAAGTGCCAAACATTTGTTGAGGTATTCTAAAATGAGACGTAGGCATGACAGCAAGTAATAAAAAGGACTAGCTCTTTCAAAGTTGTCAAATGGACTAGTTGAGATAGAAAAAGATGAACTAGCCGTGCCAATGTCTTATTGTAACAATGTCAAAATATACAAAGATGAACGAACTATGCTATTGCTAATGTCCTGTTACACCAGCTCCTAATGTTACTGCTTCTCTCCTTTAATAGTAGGCTATTGGGTTAACAAATAGCCCTGATGTCTTTTACCTAACCAATCTATCAAAATTTAAGGCCTAAGTAGATCAAGTGCTGGTTTAACAGGTTAGGAGAATAGTAAGAACTATTGTTTAACAAGAGTAAGTAATATATTCCTAGAGTCTCAGCCTACAATCTTGTAGAAATCTAAAGGTAGAGGATTTTACAAGTGTATTTTATAAAGCCCCTCTACTAGATCGATCTAAACAAAAAGAAATGAAATATTAAATGTCAACATATATCAAGAAAAAGAAGATAACAAATATGACAACTGTTAAAAATTTACTGTATAGCTAATAGCAGCACTAAGCAGCTAGATCCACTGCTAAGTGTATCGCTAGAACTATCACATGTACTCAAATATATAATCAAATTGGTCATCAATAATAGGGGACAACACCCTAATGTCTTGCCATCTATACGATTGTTGAATGAAAGTTCTATACTCTGCTTCCTAATTATATACCATTCTTAGATCACATGTTGAATGTCAACATAATATATATATATATATATATATAAAGAAAAGGAAGATAACAAATGTGACAACTGTTAAAAATTTACTACATAACCAGTAGTGGCACTAAGTGGTTGTATCCATTGCTAGGTGCATCGCTAGTATTATCACATGTACTTAGATATATGATCAAATGGCTCCTTAATAATAAAGGACAATACCCTAGCATCTTGCCATTTATACCATTATTAGATGAAAGTTTTACACTCTACTACCCAGTTGGTCTAAATTCTTCCTTAAAGGTGCATGGCGTGGATAACATCCAATTTGATTAGTGCTTGAGGAATTGGTTAACGCTGATCAAATTGGTGCAAGATGTAGTTTAGATGATACTATTCTATGATATAGAAATATATGAGTGGGACTAAAGTAATCCAAATATCCAAAAATAGTAAAGTAATACTTTAAAATAAGCTTATGCATGCTCTGTGGTTAATATGAGCGCCAAACAATCTGTGAGCAACATGAATTATTAAAGTTACGATGTCCATAGAGAATTAAAAAAAAAAAAAAGCAACCCACCTTGTTGTCCCTCATCACATTTAATAAAGTCCAATATTAGCATAAGGCTCATAAACCTAAATGTGGGTGTTGTCCAACATTCTTTCATCTATCATGATTTTCAATCATATTAGATAAATAATGATAAATATATAAAACCAATATCAATAGAAATCGCATGCACATTTTAACTATAATTCATACCTGAAACTCAGATGTGAAAGTAAAAGATACTTCTCTATACAAGAATTGAAGGTTAATGATCTCTCTAGTACAAGCATGGGGAATTGATCCTATGCCCACAGGTATAGCAAAGTCAAGCATACCTCAATTCCCTTCTTATCCTTATATGTTATATTATAGAGCTTTTGATATAGTTAAACCAACATTGTTGACCCCCAACTAAACCTACCAGTATACTTGAAGTCTGTGAGTAATAGGAGGCATATCAAATATACCTTATGGGTAGATTTATTTGGCAACAAAAAATCGCTAATCAACTTAAGAATATAGGCTCGTGTGAATTAAAGGATAGCCTTGTCATCAGCATCATCTAACAACTTAACAAAATTTTTGACCAACCACGCAATGGTTATTCACTACCTATTGATCTTTTCAACCAACAATCTAATCCTAAGGAACCACTCACACGTATCCTATCATGTCCCAAAACTAAGGACAAACTAGCATAGAACATGAGGTAATCTCACATCCTTAAGCCTAACTAAAGATACAGATTCTCATATGATTTTTAATGGATTATTTTATGGAAAACAATTTCAAATCAAATATGATTCTATTACTTCTTTCATTCTTATAAATTTTAGGATCTTTATTTGTCGTAATCAAATCAATTTGTATTGACTTGCTATAGAAAATCTTACATTATCCTCTAAAAGTAGGACATCCCATGTGACTACAACAACAAACCAATTAGAATTAACAAAAAAGAGCTCCACTCTCAATCTTTATCCCAGACGACATCATTAACAGGCTGAGGATTCTACCTATAACCTTTGGAGGTGACTCTAAAGTTCAACATATATACAAGCATAGAGAACAATAACTAGTCATGTTAAACAAACTTACCACTTGCTATTGCTAACTGTATTCTTGAGCTAGACTAAGAGACATTTAGACTCAACTATATTATCTGTAATGATAAATAACAAAATGAGCTGCAATACTTAATAAGTGAAAAATAAAACACGATAATAAAAAAGGACAAATGGGTACAAGGTTTTTTTTAAATGAAAATAGGTTTTGTTATAATAAATAACAAAAACTTAAATATGGAAAAACATGAAATAATTTTTATAAATATTCAAATTATTAAATATCTAAATAGAAAGATATATGAAATAATTGGTATAAATAAAAAGTTAAAAGATTTGAATTAATGAAAATTTGATTTATTACGTTATCAATGAAATAAAATACCTTGAACATATAGGCATACAATATTATAATCAAGATGAAAAATTAATAAGAGATAATTATGAAAATAATTAAAATAGATAAAAAATAAAAATTTAACTTGACCATTTAAAAGTTTAATGATGGATAGAAAATGATTGTTCTATTGAAAACAATTTAATAAAAACATTTTATTAAAAAGGCCTATGTGGAACTATAAATTCTAATATATATACTAACATGGGCACATAGTCTATAAGGATAAATAACCATATATTCATATATGAGTGCTCGACTTATAAATTATCAGAAAGCATTCAGCTCAATATCATTCTAGTACTTAATCACAAAAACCATGTAATAATATCCAAAGTATACCAAGGCTAATAGAATTGCTGTTAGCAACTAACGTTTTTCGCAATCATACCATATAATAATAAAAAATACAATCCATTTTCATAAATCTTCTAGATAACCTGGTTCATATCATAACTATACACATACTAGTACAACATTTCATAGCCATTAATCATTTGAGCAATTCTTATATAAACATGCTGAGATAAATATTTCATCATTTTCATTTTTCTCCAAAATGACACTTTGGACCCATTACAATTTCATATTCAACTCAATAACACAATCATATTTAACATAATATAATCTACAAGATTTAATATCTAAAATATTTACATATAAGAAGATACTACTTAAGAAGCTCATCTTAATGAACACATAGAAAGCAAACAAGAAATTAAAAGATTTAAAATAAGGAAGGAAATTAAAAATTTATCATACTTCATAACCTACTCATAACGACAGCTAAACAATTTTAGTATCTCCCGCTTGAATCACCCTTAAATCCTTTCAAGGGAAAATTCTAAAGGGGTTACTCTTATAAACATATTTATAAAAATTCATTTAAGTACCAAGTTTTTTTTTGTTCTTTTCCATTTTAGTTGGTCAAATTACCCTAGCCTAACTTAAAATCTAATCATATGCTAGTCAAAACCTAATTATTACACATCCTAGTTTAGTTTGTTCACTACTTACCTAATTCTTACCCTTACTTATCACTACCTAGGCTATTACCTAGAATTTTATAATTTGCTTAACTTTGTAATTTCTCCAAGTTCAACTAAAGAGAAGACACAATTGATTTAATTACTTCATTTCTTAATTAATCCTTATTCTTGTATAAGCTTCACTGAGTTGCTCATAAATTTCTTACTATCAAAATTAACACCTCACTTCTCTTGTTAATTTCCTCAAATTCAACTCAACATAAGACATAGTTAATTTAATGCTTACTATAATTTCTTATTCAAGCTCAAATCCTCTTAATTCCATATTTCGAATGAATTCACCTTAACAACAAACTATAGGAGATGGATTACTTTTATTAGGGCATAACAACTTAGAAGATGTGTTAATCTCTCCCAATCATAATTGGAAAATCCAAATATATATATTGTGAACACCGTATTTTGTCCGGGCATACTCCAGAAGTAATGCTAACATTAAATTAATGAAAAAATAAAAACAAAAATTAATAGATCCTTTTAGCTTAATAAGCTCAAGAAAAATTAAAGGAAAAAGAACTTAAAAATAAAATCAAGCTAAAAAAGAGACTAAAAATTCTGGAATCTAATTTAGGAAAGTCCAACCAAAAAAAAAAGGGGGAGTAAAAGCCAATTAATCCAAAATTAAAACAAAAAGAAAAATCAAAGAAGGAGTAACAAAACAAAAACAAACAAATGGAATTTAAAAAAAAAAGATAATAAATAAATAGAATTAATATATATATATATATATATAATCAAAAAGAGACTAGAAAAGAAAAGGAAAAATGAATCAAAAAAATCCCAAAAGAAAAAAAGAAAAGAAAAGAAAGAAAAAAAGGAAGTGCTAAAAAAAAATAATAGAAAGGGAAGCAAAAAAAAAAAAAGACTAAAAGTTCTGGAATCTAATTTAGGAAAAAAAAAAGAGAAGGAATCCAACCCAAAGCCAATTCAAAAATTAGACCAGAAAAAAAAAGCCCCAAAGAATGTAGTCCGTACAAAAGAATGGGCTGAACTAAAATGGAGGCCCATTTTGGAAGAGAGTTAAGGAATTGAAAGCCCATCTCGCTTAGCCCACGAATCCCGGATTCTCTGCCCCGCTAACCCGAATGATAGGCCGGGCACCCATGAAACCGAAGGAAACAAAAAACCCTAAACGCCTGGTCCCCCTCTCTGCTATGGCATTCTCTCACACGACTATCTCCAGAGGCGATACGATGCCATTGTACGAAAGAAGAATGCGAGCATTAGCGATGGGATTAGTGGAGCAGAGAGGTACAGAGATGGGGGACCATGTGGGAGTGTCTATAAAAATGAAGGGAGGAGGAGTTTCTGAAAGAGGTTTTTTTTTCGGGGAAGAAAAATCGAAGAGGAAAAGGAGGCTGAGAGCACTCAAACGAAGGAAAAGGCGAAAAATATTTGAGGGGCTCTGGTTCCATTTTTCGATCTAGGGGGCCTGAAACTGAGAGGGGATTGGCAAGCAGGGGGGAGAGAACACCAAGCGAGCCTTTTCTTCGGAAGGGTGAAAGGAGATTTGGGATTTTCAGATTGAAGAGGACTCAGAGAGAAAGAGACCGGGAAGAGGAAATTTTTCAGAAAAGGAAGGGAGAAGCGAGAGGAATAGACGGGAAATCTAGGGTCGAATAGGATTCAAGAACCAGAAAAGAGAGAAGGAGAACAGAGATTGAGGGGGGTTCAGCGGGAGTAGAAGAGAATCAAGGAGTGGCGGAGATGAAGTAAAGAGAGTAGGTGAAAAGTTTGGGATTTTCAGAGTGAAGAGAGGGAGCTTGAAGCTGAGAAATAAAAAGGGACAGAGAGAGGTGATTCAAAAGAAAGGGAGAATTTAGAAGTAGCAAGAGACGGATGGGAGACAGGTGATCCAGAAATAGCAATGTGGAGATATCAAGAGAAGAAATCAAATCAAGTTCGAGTGTAAATTTAAGACTCAATGGTGTTGGGATTTTATCAAAGAAGAAAATCCACTCGGCTTTGTAAGTGCCAGAACAAGAATCTGAGAGGTATCTTTCTTGTGTTTTCCATTTTCGATTCTGAAACCACGAAGCTGTGTATGGGTTCTGTTTTGGATGCTGAAGTATGAACTTCTTTTGTTTTGAATATGATCTAATTCTATGGAGAATGGATTTTGATCTTACATGAACATGTCAAAATAGAGCGTACCCCTGAATGCCTCGATTTAGCTTTAGGATGATGGAAGTCCATTATGCTGCGTGATTGAGAACACCTGCTGCATAGTTTATTGGGAGGATAAGAGCTCATTTAGTGTTCTGTGTGCTCTTGATGTTATTGAGCAAGTGTTGCATCTAGTGGGGGTTCTGGTCTGGTCATTGGGAGAGTCAAATGTAGACTTTGCCCCTATTCATTTCTCATATAATAGAGGCTATTTCTGCATCTAGGTTTAATTTTCGGGGATAGTTAGAGTGCATAACCTTAATGCGCTCACCTATATTGGCATTCAGAGTTCCAAATGCTGTACTTTCGAATATGAAATTTTGATGGGCTTGAATCTTGATTTGCCATGAATTAGGGATTTGAATTTTGAATGATGGTCTATCTTTGCCTTTTGCCTTGACAAACTTCGGAGCTCCCTTAAGAAAGGTATATAAGTAATTTGGTTCCGCCAAATTGTGGAATATAGTTTCAAAGGCACCTAAACTCCTCCAAAGAAAAATTTTGTTGTGATATGAATTTAAATCTTATGCATGATGATGCTTTTGGGTTTTTGAATTTCGGATTGGTTTTGACCTCAAAATAGTTTCATTGCATTTATATATGGCTGCGTGAGCTGGTGGAGACCAAGTCAAATATGCGGAAAGAGTATTTGGGAGCTTCTCCACTGCAGACAAAGAAGATTGAGAATAGGGAAGAGGAGGTTCATTGACTTTTTACTTAATTTCTGTTCTTATTTCCTTCTTGTAATGAAAGTTGTATATAAAATATAATGAATCATGAATGTGCACAAATCACACACATTCACAAGTTAGTGTCTTATAAATATTCTTTTATCTCATTTTTGTTTTATCACGTTATTTCTTAGAATAGCTGTGTGGGATTTTTTGTCCCCTTAGGCACCTAGTTAAATCAAGAGACCATGTGTGGCCAATAAGCCTCCTTGGTAGCTTTTGGGTCTCGAATTTACATTTAAATATTTCGGGCTTCAACGGCCTCAACCAAAAGAGCTTTTGCATAAAATTTTCAAAAAAGGGCCATCAACAAGAGAAATGAAATAGTTGGTGAAAAATCAATTTTTATCAACTCATGAACCTTTTTATTTATCTTGATAAAAATGAAAAAATTGTTCTTTGGTTTTTTTTTAAAGGGAAAAACAGAAGTAAGAAATGAAAAAAAAAAAGAAAAACCAAAATTTCAAAAAAGGAATAAGAAAGAGAAGAATGAAATAAAAATAAAATAAGAAGATAAAAATCATTTAAATAAGTGAGAAATTGAAAAATCAGGAATAAAAAATGATAATGTAAAAGCTCAATATGAAACAAGATAAAAACAAATAAAAAGGGTAAAAACAAAAAAAAGGTAAATAAAAATAAAAACAAAGATAAAAAAGAACAAAAATAAAAAACACATAAAACAAAAGTCTAATAAAAAGGAATCAGATGTTCAAAAAAAAAAGATTAAAAAAGAAGAAAGGAAAAAAAGATAATAAGAAAATTGGAAGTACAATAAAAGTTGAGAAGGACAAAAATTTAATAAAAAAAATCAAAAATATATATAATAAAATCACAAGATCAAAATGGAACAAAGAGTGGAGAGGTGGGAGTAATTTAGGCTTGGCAAATTGAAACACACAAACCAACTTCAAAATCGTTTTAATTGTAAGGGTCTAAATGATTCTTATTTTCTTTTCCTTTCAACCAAAAACATAAAAATAAATAAAAACAAAAACAAAAAAATTAAAAGCCAAAACAAAACAAAAACAAAAAATAAAGACAAAAAAAACAAAGGAAAGAGATCAAAACAAAAACAAAATAAAACAAAACAAAGAAAAAAATAAAACAAAACAAAGAAGACATAGAAAGAGAAAATGAAAAACAAAGGATAATAAAAAGAAAAGAGGAAAAAAATAAAAAGTATAAAAAGAAAGTAAAATTACATTTACTTTTAGAAAATCAAAACACATCAATTAATTTCAAATTCATTTTATTTGTTAAAGGAAAAAATAATTTTTATTTTCTTTGTCTTTTCAAAAAAAAAACAAATAATCAAAATCAAAAAAAAGAGAAAAAAAAACAAAATCAATCAAAATTAAAAATCAAACAAAAACCAAACAAAAAAAAATAAAAAACAAAACAAAACATCAACCAAATACAATTTCCAGTCGAACTACGTGGACTTTAATCCCTCTCAAAGGGTACGTAAGTCCTAAGCTTTTATCTTATGTCAAGTCCGCCCTTGTAAATAAAAAATTTTCTTTTAGTTTTATTCCTTTAATTTCTCTTCATCTTATTTTACTTTTAATTGTAACCATTTTCTTCTTATTTTACTCTTTGAATTTCTTTTATCTTACCCTAAATTTTCTTTCATTTTAATTTCTTTATTTCTTATTTTACATGTGATTTATTAAGGAGAATTGAAATAGAACCGAGGTCATATTAATTCTGCACAACTAATTTAGGGTAACCATTCTTAGGAATGGGTGTAGTAGGGTACCTAACACCTTCTCCACTTACAATCGACTCCCGAATTCGAATCTGGTTCGTAGATCATTTTTTTTTAATGAAAAAGGTTTTTCCAAAGTTTTGCCTTTTAAAAAATTAAAATTTTGGTGGTGACTATTGAACTTATAATCTTATTTTAATTTTGATTTTGGTTTTTGATTTCATTTGAAAATCAAATTTCTCTTTCTCTTTGATAAAGGCGCCACGCGGTCACATTTTCGGGTTTGACATATATATATATATATATATAAACAACTTACCTAGTAGAACTAAGTTCTTATTTTTAGTTAACTTTCAAGCTACCCCTAAACACCCCATTTCAAGCTACCCAAGAAAAAAAAACCATGCTAGGTTAATAAAGATGTGGAGGCTAGTTGCAGTGGGTGAAGAATTACAAGAACCTTAATGAAAGAATAGCCATAAAAACACCATAACTATTGGGCAATACAGCAACGTAAAATGAAGTTAAAATTGTGAAGGAAAAGCCTATAGATTGGGAATCAATTTATAAAAATTACAACCTAGCAAGATCTTCTACTTGGCAATGTTCAACTTGAAGGAAGGACCAATGATCAAAACAAAGCTAAAGCTTGGATGGGTTATATAGGAAAACGCTTCATTCTTCTTTTAATGGCCAAATAAGGATATAAATCAAGCATAAAAGGTTGTAGAAAAAAATAATAGAACTTTAAATTTGGATAGCACTCAAGGATGAAGAAGCAAGTTCATCCTAAAAAAAGAAAAGGAGAGAATGGCGCACATATAGAAAGGGATTAACTAAAATTCAAGGGATGAAGATGAGTTTTTGTCACTGCTTTTGTCAGTGCGAGCTACGGATGGTCATCACACATGGTTAAAGAATAAAGAAGAGAGGAAGTCATGATTTAGAGGGAGGAAGAAAGAGAAGATAGAGGACAAAATGGGATGGGTTTTAAGTTAGGCAAAATATAGAGTTTCAACATGAACCTTCATTATGCTTTTCTAGATCGAATGCAATGAAAGAAATTATAAGGGATAATGAGATAGATGAAAGAAGACATGTGGAAACCTCAAAAACCACTAAAGTTTTTTTTTTTTTAAGTAAAAGGACTAAGTGGCAAGGAATATAAAGTGAAGGGTAAATTGTAATTTTTGAAATGGTGGCTTCAAATGCAAAGAAAGAAGAATTATAATAAAATAAATAAGTAATTAAGGTGAAAATTCCTTTAGGAGGTATAAACATGGGTAATGAAATTGATAAGTACAAGGTTACTACCACTTAAGTTATGACAAACTCGTGTATAAATTCACTCTTTTGATTTTTCTTTTTGAACTTTTATGCTTAGAAATTTTTTTAGTAATTTAAAATTTTGCTTTTACTTTTAATTTTTAATATTATTAATTATTAATTATTATAGTTATTATATTTAAATCCTAATTATTTAAAAATTAAAATTTTTAGTAGGCATTACATATCCGCCTAAGCCCAATTTGTTCCTCCAATAACAAGGCCTTCTCATATGGCAAGCCTAACTATATAGTTATATCCTTGAAAATGATTGTGCACTCACCCTGAGTGGTATAAAAGTATGTGTCTTCGATACCACTGCTCCACAAGCATATTAATAAGTGATAAATCATACTCATAGTTATCAAATTAGGTTACACTATAAAAACTAGCGTGCCTTGTGCTGGACTCGTCGTGAGTGAAAAAATCCAATCATCCTGCAAATAGGGTTAAATTACATAGTTCCCATTAGTTCACTCAGACCACCATTAGTATAACATAATTAAACAATTAACAAAACTAATCAAATTATCTTACCTAACCATACCAAATGGCTTCAGATACATGCAGTCTTTATAGGTATAATAGTTAATCATCCTCAGGACCTAAATGCATAACATACTATAAAGTAACTATGGCATCAACACATCTATCAAGATTAATACATATATATAAGTTCAATAGAACTTATGAAATAATATACATATACAAAAAACTCTGTCATTTAATATACATATATAAGTTGAATAACATTTTTTTTATACATGTAGAACTAATTTACTACAACAAAATTTAATAGCATATACAAGTTTAATAACATAGTATATTTTAATCACATATTGCAATTTTATACACTGATTCATGGAATCAATGGCCATTATTCTCTTACTAGTCACCACGTTGATGATAAGGGCAAGTAACATGGTTATGTCTAGTTTGTTAACATAACCTACACCAAATAGGTTGCTTTAAAACCCTATAGTTCATCTCATTTTGAAATTGTGAGGATTGTGGTCAACCTCTCTCATAGAGTATTGATGAATCAGAGACCAATTTCAAATCGTTAGGTTGTAGCCAATATTCTTACCTTTTAATCAGCTGAAACACATTACTATAAGCACTATCATAGTGTTTAGGTAAAAAATGAGATCTATAAGATAAAATGGGTTTAGTGATATAAATGCACAGGCTACAAGAGGCCATTTCTTTATTTGGAATTCATTACAATCACATATGTGTTCAATCAAATTCACATTGTAACATCAATTGTACAGGCAATTCATCTGATCTTATAGATCTTCTACCTCGAATATACTAGGCACTACATATTTATTGTTATCTTTTTATAAGGGTTTAGGAATATACTAAGCCTACAGTCATTTAAGCATTGACTTGCTTAACACACTACGCATAGTACTTGTTTACTATGTAATAAGTTGCCTTAGCTATGCTTGATATTGGCAAAGATTTGATGTATTTAAAGACACCATTTATACACTTTGCCATATTTATATCATATGGCTATGGTGATGGCCCTCCATATCATACACTCAAGACCATTATTCTTTCTTGATGTGTACAAGCCACATAACTACAGCCCCATGATGGTGGCTAGGTCAACTAGTTTCTCATCAACGTACTTATACTCGTATGTGCAACCTGTTGAACATAGTCAGTGACTTTACAATTAATACTAATCAACTCCAATGTATATGGTTACTCAAAGATGAGAAATATACCAATATTTTTTAACTTCTACTTTAAATCTAATTACTTAAATTGAGTGTGCAAGTTTCTAGTCACACGATGAAGATAGAAAACATAATGACTATATAGTGGCTACTAACCAATCTATGGATTAGTGATGGCTGCAAGAATTGATGGATGTGTATTGAATATCAAAAAAATTTTGCATCTTCCTAGTACCACTCGCTTACGCAAATTGAAAAGGAATCATGCTTATGTTGATTGCATCTTCCCATCTATAATTGCAAATGCAATGGGCACAACCTTCCAATCACCATTTTATGTCGTTGCCATTAATATGGTCTCTTTATATTTGCTATAAAAGAATGTCTAATTGATTTGGATCATTGGCATTAGATGATCAAATGTGTCTATATAAGGCTTGACACCCAAAATACACACTTGAACACTACTACTAGCTCATTAAGGAATTATTTGTTAGACATTATTTGGTTACAAACTCAACGTATGAGCTAGTTATGAAATGTTGAATCATGACCTTTCACCTAGGTAATATAGCATAGGAGCTCTCTGAGTTACCAAAAGTAATTACGATGGCTTTATGTTTTGCTTTCCACATTTTTCTATATGAGATTATATAACTAAACAAGCTCTTCATTTGCTTGATGACCTATCTAATTGAAACGTCGAGTGTCTCAGTCACCATTGTTATAATACATGATGATATAGTATTAAAGTCTAATTTTAAGTGATCTTACGATAAGGTTGCAAATAAACATGTATATGAACCCATATATTTTGTTATTTTTCAATATGATCCATTCCCCTTACTTTTTTGCATGCCTTCACTTGCCATCTATAATTAGTGTCATAATTAATACACCAACATTGTTCATATTTTTTAGATCTCAAGTATTTCTTATAAGTGTGGTGTGCTCCCATAGAGTATAATTCAACAACATGTTGCAACGCCTTTTAGATTGGATACTATAATTTAATGTATAACTCTTAGTTGTTCAAATTCCTAATCACTCATTTTCTCAAATTCATCACCCCTGGCTAAGGTCATATTAACTTGTAAGAAGAAAGCAGTAATAGGGCGTACATATTAGGATATTAGTTCATCTTGAAAGGCAATAGCTAGATCCTCTCCACCCACATCATCACCATCGTTTTCAAACTCATCATCCTTATCATCCTCATCAACATCATCATCATTGTTATAATTGTCACACCCAAAAATGCGACCGCATGGCACTTTTAAAAAGAAAATAATTTTCTTCTAAAAAGAGCTTTCGATTTTCAATGAAATCAAGAACCGAAATCAAAATTAAAATAAAATAGTAAGAGTAAGTTCATGAGTCGCTATCAAAATTTGATTTTTTGAAAAGGCAAAACTTTGGAAAAAATTTTTAGTTTGAAAAATAGTCTGCGAACCAAATTCGGATTCAAGAGTCAATTGTGAGTGGGGAAAGTGTTAGGCACCCCACTACACCCGTTACTGAGAACGGTTACCTTAAGTTAGTTGTGCAAAATTAATATGACCTCTATTCTATTTTTAATTCTCCCTAATAAATCACATGCAAAATAAGAAAGAAAGAGATTAAGAGAATTAAATTAAGGGTAAAAAAGGAAAAGAAGTTAAAGAAATAAAATTAAGAATAAGAGAAAAGAAATTAAAAAAATAAAACTAACAGAAATGTTTATTTACAAGGGCAAACTTGACTTAAGATGAAAGTCTAAGGCCTACGTATCCTTTAAGGGGAATCAAAGTCCACGTAGTTCAAACAAGAGATTGTATTGGTTGATGTTTTTTAGTTTTTTTTTAAAGAAAGAGAGTAAAAATCATTCAGACTTTGGTAAATAAAACGAATTTAAGATTGATTGATGTGTTTTTATTTACAAAAAACAGGATTAATTTTACTCTCTCTTCTTCTTTTCTCCCTTTTTTTTGTTTTCTTTGTTTTGTTTTGTTTTTGTTTCGTTTCTATTTTATCTTTTTGTTTTTGTTTTATTTTTTGCTTTTTATCTCTTTTCTTTTTTTTTGTCTTTTTTTTTGTTTTTGTTTTTTTAAAATTTTTTTACGACATTAAAAATGATTTTTTTTATTTTCTTTAATTTTTATTTGATTCTATCTTGATTTTTTAATTTTTTTTGTTTTGACTTTTGTTTTTTTTTCATAGTTGATTTTTTCTTCCTTTTTATTACTTTTTTTTATGAAATTCTTTTATTAGATTTGATTTTTGTTCTTGATTTTTTATTTCTTTTATCTTAATTTTTGATTTTTTGTTTCACCTTTCTCTTTTTTTGGTGGTTTTTTTGTTGTTTTTTTTGGGTTTTAATTTTTGATTCATTTTATGTTATTGATCTTTTTTTATTTTGTTGATATATATATTTCAATACTTTATTTTGTTATTATTATTTTTGTTTTCTTTTTGTTTTTTATTTTTTCCTAATTTTTTGATTTGTTTTGAAATACCTTTTTTTTTAATTTTTGTAAAGCATATATTAATTTCTAATTTTATTAAATGAAAGTTGGAGAAAAGCTCTAAAGTTTACAAAAAGAATTTAATTAATTTTTGCTTATCATTTTTTTTTTTGAAATGAGAATTTATAAAAACTTAGTCTTTTCAAAATTAGTTTTTGGATTTGACAAGTTTATTTATTTATTATTTTTTTATCCTTTTTGTTTTCTTTTCTTTTTTTTGAAAATCGTTCTTTAAAGAGAACCAACTTGACTTTGACAATTGAAATGCAAAATTTATTAAAACATAAATTTGAGACACTAATAGATACCAAGGAGGCTTTATTGCCACACATGACCTATAGGTGTATTTTTACGTGCCTGAGAGGATACAAGATCACACACAGCTATTCTAAAGATAAAATAAAATTTAAGTAACACAAAAATATCTACAAGCTTACAGTATATTTTTTTATTGTGTGTGCTTGTGTGTATCGAATCATATGTAATATAATATTTACAATTGAGAATAACAAGTAACTTCCCTCAGTCTTCTGTTTTTAAACACACTACTATCCTCTCCTTCTATGTAAAAGTCCAAGGGTGATTTGCATGATCTCGAAGCACAAGATAGCATAATGAGAACTGCATTCAGAAACTATGCTTCTCGTACGTGCAATGCAAACAGAGTCATGATATACAGATCATTCTCACCACCTCTACAAAACAATGTATCTAATTCACAAATACAGAACCAAGCTTTGAGTGAATTCCCCAGTGCAATTCCAGCGTAGTCTCCAGGTGCTCCCCGCCATGTCAATAAGTCAAAGAAAAAAATGCATTAGTTTCTAGCCAAACAATAATATTCAAGTTAATTCCATAACTTTCAAACATGATATCCATCCTTAAAATTTGATCTACTTGAGACCCCGGAAATCAATGCATTGATAGGAACTTCAACACCAACCTATTTCAAGAACCACAACACCATGTGAGAATTGAATAAATGGGTCAAAAACGAACTACATCTATCAGTCACATGAAATCTCAAAGCTAGAAACCCCGAGCCATTCACCAGTTCATCCAAGGCAAAGAATAATTTCACAGGATTAAAAATGGAATGCTTTGGCCTAAAGTCCCTATCCATAGTATATCAAACCAGACATAAGCATATTAGACATTTAGAATTTCGCTTCAGAAATTCAGAAAACAAGAATCATTGCCTCACCAAGATTTTTCCTCATTTTTATATAAAGATATGAAAGACAGTAAGGAACATGATTGTCCAATTTACCCATCGTGTTAATAGATCCATATTACGGTAATGACATGCTATGATAAAACACAACACATGGATTTGCAAACTCATCAGTGTTTATTGATCCAAAGAGGGATTTGGCTTATTCGAAATCTGATCATAAGCATCATTCTAGACACAAAGCTCCATTCATATGACAAAAATCAAGGAGAAATAATAAGAAATTGTAAGCAAAAATTTCCCCAAATTCCATCATCCCGCTACCATACATCAATCTCATAAAATCATATAAAACGTCATCCCTTAAGATTCACGGTAATCAAAACTATCAGACTCAAAACTTTAGCATCCAGATCATACCCAATTTATAATTTCATGTTTTTATAATTGGAGAAGATGAGAGACAGGAAGCGATACCTATTGGGAAAGCTGTAACCGTGCTAAAGATGGCCCTTCTTGTTTTCTTCCTCCATTCTCGATTTTTCTCCCACTTTTCTATTCTTCTCCTTCAAACTCTCTCCACTCGCTGATGTATCCTTGGCTTTTTCTCACTGAGCCCCAAATCAGAAGGAGAAAAGGGGCTCTGAACCTCTCTTTCTCTCTTCAATCTATTCTTTCTCCATTCCCCCTCTCTCAGTTTCTGATCTGAATCCCCTTTCTGTTTCTCCGTTTTGAATCTTCCTTTCTTTTCCCCAAAAATCCTTCTCTGCTTCCCTTATTCACTAACCCGAAAACCATCCCTCTAAAAAACCTCCTTTCTTTCTTTTATAATAAGTCTAAGAGTGAATTTCACTCTCGTACGTTCGCCGTATACCCCTTTTCTCCTCTATCCACGTGTACCAATAGCCACGATCCTCCTGCTCCCATTCATTCTTTGCAAATCCCATTTGTGGTTGGAGTATGCGTTGCACCAAGTATTCACACAGCAAAGTCGTAGCTTTTTGTCACGTTACTGATCGTGCTTTCTTCGCTCCATTTGCATGGTTCGCCCCTCCACTTTCTCTGCACAAGTTCGTTCCCTGTTCGGCCAGTTCTCAATGATCTAGAGGAGGCATACACCAAGGATGAAAGGCCAATACCACAATTGGCTAGGGTTTCAGACTAATGGGATAATAGGCCTGGGTTCCATGATTTGGGCCTTTTCTTTTTTTCATTTTCTATAGGATCCAACTTTTTTTTTATTGGATATTGAGATAGTAGGCTCTCTTTTAGTGTTATGTCTATGCTCCGTATTATAGATCATTTTATTTATTTATTTATTTAAGTTTTAGTTTAATAACTATTTTTTTGTATTGGGCCTCCATTTATCTTTTGGGCATTAGATGATATGGGTTGAAAAATATGGGCTGAGCTAATAGGCTTCACTGTGTTAGATAGTGGGGTTAGAAAGAAGGTTAATGAGCTTGTGTTGTTGTTGTTGTTTTTTATTAATCAATTTTTCTTTCTCTTTTTCTCTCTTTTTTTTTCTTTTTTCTTGTATTGGATTCTTGGAGCTTAAGCCTTTAATTGTCTTGGTACAAAGGAAAGGAAATAAGGGCATTTCTTCTTTAATTTTTTTTTACTTTCTTTATGGGTTTTCACTTTTTCATTTATTTATTTTTTTCTTTTTCTAGTCTCTTTTTTATTTTTTTTTATTTCTTTTTTTTTTGTTACTCCCTCTTTGATTTTTCTTTTTTCCTTTTTTTTTAGGAAATGCATGGAGTTTTGGGCATTGGGCTCCAAAATCTACTATTAGGCCTTAAACTGTAACAACAACAAAAAAAGCTGAAAATTTTTTAAGTTCTGAAAATTTTCTAAGTCTGCTAGCTATAGCGAGAAATGGGCTAGCTATAGCGAATGTACCTGTTCGTTATAGTGAGAAAGAGTCTAGCTATAGCGAGAGTGCCTTTTTGCTATAGCGAAAATGCTTCTAGCTATAGCGAGTGTGGGCATCCCATGCAAAAACTAGGGCATTACTCGCCGTAGCGCATGTTATAATGAAAGTAGGGGTCTGGGACTGATACGTGCTCGCCGTAGCGAGGGTTATTCTTTGCTATAGCCAGGGTTTGTCCAAAAAAGCGTGAAAAAAGAGAATTTAACTTCTTAAAACATCCAGATCCATTCTTTCTCTTTTAACCGACCTAAGCTTCGACCAAAAGAGAGAAAAGAGCTGTAGAGAGAGAGAGAGACCTAGAGAAGGAAGGAGAACAAGCAAAAAGGTAAGCAAGCTTGAGATTTTCATAGCTTTTCTTCTTAGCATGTTGTTCTTCTCTCTTTGCCCTCTCTTTCTATGGTTTTGGTTATTGAGTTAGGCTTGGTTCAAAAGAAGGAAAGTGGAAAATCACTCTTGAAGAAGGTTAGAACTCATGCATCTTCACTTCTTCTTCTTTGCTTTCTTTCTTGAGAGCTTAAAAGATAAAGGAGAGTTAGGGGAACTCTAGAGAGAGAGAAATCCCTAGTTGCTTATACTTGTTAGGATTTGGTCTGAAGAAACCCCTAGCCTTGTGAGTAATTGTTTGACTTCTAAGAGAGTAATTTCATGCTCTTTGTTGTGCCTAGGCTCAAGAAAAGCAACTCCATCTAGTTGTGCTTGTGAGACTAAGAAGAAAGAAGAGAAATTGAAAGAGAAGGCTTGTGTTAGCTGATAAGGTAGCTATCCACTCTTTCTTATTGCATTCTTGGATGTGTAATAGTCATTGTATACTTGTGTATGTGCTTGTATGATGAGAAATGCTATTTGATATTGCCTTGATGCATTGGTACCAATATGCTTATGATATGAATTGTGAAAATTGCTCAGGTGAAGTGGTGCCGAAAGTCCTTTGAGACGGGTGAGGTGGAGCCAAAAGTCCCTAAACCAAGGGTGAGGCTAATCCAAAAGTCCCAAAAACTCGGGTGAGGCTAGACTAAAAGTCCCTAGAGCTTACTCTTGGCAATGATATAATATTCATGGCATGGAAAGCATGTGTTGTGTAATTGTGAATGGTTTGCATGCTTTGACTTGTTTATATGCCTTGATTGCTTCCTTGAATGAGTATGAGCTATTGAAATTCCCTAAATCTCACCCCTTCCCTCTCCCATCTCATATGGTCCAAGTGGAGCTCAAGAGCCTAAGAGTGAAGGCCATAAGGCATATAAGGCCTTGTTTTGCCACTTTTGCACACTTACACCTAGCTTGATGTATAGGAAGACAAAGTGCTTATGTATATATATTATTTTTGAGATGCAAATATTTGAGCAAGTGTAAAAGTATATATGAATGATGTATGAACTATGTAGAGAGTCAAAGCAATGAAAATGTAGAATTTGGTCATTTTGTGGCTTATATATAAAAATGTATTTTGGCCCATAGCATAGTGAGTTTGAGAGGTGTATTGATTTAGACCACTTGAGTATTTTATATATGCTATTTTTATACTTTCAAACTTGCCCAAGAGATGCTAGAACATGTGGGAGGCTATTTGGACCCACTTTGAATCATTTTGGGTGCCAAAACTGTCATATTTGTAAGCTCCATCAAAGCATGACCAGATGAGCTCTTCTTGATATGGAATTTGGCATGCCTCTAGAGTCTATTGAGAGCTTCTTGAGAAGCTAAAGTGGATAATATTTAGAGGTCTAGGGAATATTTGGTGAATTGTTGAAATTGGATAATTTTCTGGTTTTAGTTATTGTATTATATAACTAGGTCCGAAAATGAATCTGTGTCATTCATGGAACCAATGGTGTCCGATTGTCATGAAATTTTATGGATATAAACTAGATATCCACAGTGACATATATCAACTAGAAGCATCTAAATCGAAGGTCTGTAGAGGGAGAATGAACTTTCTGAAGTTCTATGTCAGTATCAGGGAAGCCATCCGACCTTCGTTACTATTCCATCAGTTTTCGAGGTCCAAAGGCTATTGAAATGATCTGAACTTATTTTTTACCTCTAGTTAACATCTTTAGCTTTCCAAATTGGTATAATTTGTCCAGATTAGATTTTTGTGGAATTCGTTACGAATTTTTGAAGTTCATGATAGCAAGCTGCACCAGTACCAGGGATAGTTGGACCTTTGTCTCTTTTTCGATATCAAACACGGTCCCAACGCTGAGATTGTAGTTGGAATTATTTTTAGTGTGAAGTTAACATCCAAAGCTTTCTAAAGAGTTATGATTTGATTGATTCCCATTTTTCTAGAGTTAGTTATGATTTTCCAAAGTTAAAGCCAAAAATCTGACTTTTGGGCTCATGTGAGAAATTGCATTTTCTTGGTTTTTGACTCCATATCCGTGGTTTATAAGTGTTTGAGACTATGTACAAGTTGTATAAAGGATGTTTGAGTAGAGAATGTGAATGATAGGTTCACAGGACCCATGGGGCAAATTATGAGCGTTTAAACCCCGTTTTATAACTTAAAAATGTTATGGTTTGTACTTGTTCTTTAGAAATCATATGGAATCAAGCCTAGAGGGAGATTAGTTGGAGTTAAATCATTATAGTGTTACATAAACTCTATTCTCTCCTCATTTCATTTTTTTTGATATTTTCTCTGTATTTTAGTTATTTTTTTTAGCTTACTTGGACAAAATATGGTGCTCACAGTAATTTCTCTTTTTTCTAGTCCTTTTTTATTTTTCCTTTCCTTTCATTTCTTTTTTGTTTTCTATTTTTTTGGTAGTTTAATTTTATCATTATTTTTGGAGCATGCCCAGACAAAATACGGTGTTCACAATAATCAATGTCAAGTTCAGTATTGTATTCATCTTTGTCACACCTAAAAATACGATCACGTGACGCTTTTAAAAGAAATTTTTTGAAAAGAAAATTCTATTCAATTTTCAAAGAAAAAATGAAAACTGAAACTAAATTAAAATAAGAGTAAAGTCGCCACCAAAATTTTAAATTTTTTTAAAAGGTAAAATTTTAGAAAAACCTTTTTTATAAGAAAAACAAAAATGGTCTGTGAACCAGAAAATGAGTTCGAGAGTCGATTGTGAGTGGGGAAGGTGTTAGACACCTCATAACACCCGTTGCTGAGAACAGTTACCTAAGTCAATCGTGCAAAATCAATATGGCCTTTAATTTATTTTGGTTCTCTCTAACAAATCACATGCAAAATAAGAAATAGAAATAAAGGAAATGAAATTAAAAAATAAAAAAAAAAAAGAAGAAAGAAATTAAAGAAACAACATTAGAAAAGCAAAATAAAAGGAAGGAAATTAAGGAAATGAAAATTGAAAAGAAAACTTTATTTACAAGGACGGACTTGACGTATAATGAGAGTTTAGGGCCTATGTACCATTTGGGAAGGATCAAAATCCACGTAGTTCGAATGGAGATTGTATTTATTTATTTTTTTAGATTTTTTGTTTCTTTTTATTTTTGTTTTGTTTTATCTTGTTCTGCTTTTTTTTGGTTTTGTTAGTTTTTAGTTTCATTTTTTTTATTTTGCTTTTTGTTTTGTTCTTTTTTTTTTTATGAAAAGAATAATATAGTACAAATAACTTTAACTTTCGCAAATAAAACGACTTTGAAGTTAATTGATATGTTTTATTTTTTAAAAGATATAGTTACTTTTACTTCTTTATTCTTCTCATTTTTTATGATTTTTTTCTATTTTTTAATTTTTTAATTTATTTATTTTTGCTTTTGATTAATCAAAGGGACAAAACTTATCTTTTAAAAGTAAGTAAAAGTAAGATACTCAAATTAAAATTACAAAAAACAAAATGGCACTTTCTTTTTTTTTATCAATTTAATCTTTGTTTTTGCTTTTGTTTTTTTTTTGTTTTGTGAAAAGAAAATAAAAATTACTTTTACCTTTAGCAAAATGAGACGAATTTAAAATGAATTGATGTGTTTTAATTTGCTAAAAATAAAAGTAATTTTACTTCTTTTACTTTTCTCCCATTTTCAATTTTCTATTCATTTTTTTTGACATTTCATTTGTTTTTGTTTTTGTTTTTTAGTTGTTTTCTTCTTCAATTATTTCATTTTATTTTTAAAAGAGACTTTGAGAAAAGTTTAAAAGATTGAAAAAGAGATTAATTTCTCATTCACTTTTGTATTCTCCTTTGTTTTCTCCCTTTCCTCTTTTTTTATCATTTTTTTTTTGTTTTTTCTCGTCCTCTTTGTTGAATTTTTTTTTTTGAAGAGTTAATTTGATTCAAGCCATTGAAACCCAAAATGTGTCGAAATGCAAATTTAATACCCAACGGATGCCAAGGAGGCTTATTGCCACACATGATCTTTCTCGATTGATTCCTCTATACCTGGGGAGATACAAGATCCCACACGGCAACTCTAACAAAATAAAATAAAATAAAATAAAGTCCAAAATAGGTACTAGCATATGATAATTTGTGCTAGTGTGTGTCCTGGGTGCAGCCAACAAAATAGCATATTATTTCAAGCAATGATTACAAAAATAAGGAGAATGGAAATTTGCAAGAAACCACTGGTCTGTGCTTGTCTTTCTCCATTTCCCACCCCTCTGCGTTTGATCATTGCTGCCTCCCTTTAAGCGTCTTTTGAGTCTTTGCTTTTCCTCAACTCTTCACCATCCTCAAACGGGACTCATGTAAAAGAGACAAAAGAAAAGAGGGGGTTAAATTCTAGACGACCATTTGTTTTCCAAGAATAACCAAATCAATGCATCAATATGCACCCACATGTAGCAGATAAGTTTTTATAAGCATTTTTGAGTTTCGTAGACAATTCGAAAAACTACCCAATGAACAAAATTAAACAGGAATCGCACCAAGATTTAACCAACATCAATACAACGTTTCAGGCAATAAAGACTTCTCATGAAATACGTGACGATACAGCACAAAAGGGATTCCTAAACCAACATTATTCATTCATTCCCATCAAGTAATCACATCCTAACAACATTGATAAGATAGTTAGATCCAGGTATTCATGTTAATGGTGGGCGAACATGGCAAAAGAGAGTGTATGTAGAAATTAGAGCTCAAACCTCAAATTAGCTATAAATGATAAAACTTTTAACCCAATCATATCATATCTGAAGCTGCATACTTTTTCAATTTTCACACAAGAATCAGGGTGCCACAGCAAGCAAAATTTCAACTCAAACTTTATATTATAGTGGCAGCTTGTGATGAGTGAGAATTAGCTTGGTCCAAACCCACCTTATGTCAATAGTAGAACAATGCAACAAGGATCATCAACTCACTCAAAACAAGGATGCCAAACTGAACAAAGTCCCAATTCCAGTTTCAGGAATAGAATATCATAGCAATAAACATCAAAACACAAATATAAAATAGGCCAATGAACATAAAATCTAAAACTAATCTACAGAGTTTATCAGGGCTAGATTTATTCGAATCTGACAACATACAGCAGACTAAGGATAGCAACATGAGTCTTCCCTTAATCAAGCTTTAGAATCATACTCGTTCTAAATCCCATGACTTAAAGGAATTCAAAATTTCAACCCTGAAGCCAGACCATATCCAAAGTAATAGAAGTTCATATTTCACTGAGTAATAAAACAACACAAAAATAAAATAAAATCAAACCATCCCAATTTAGCATTCAAGATAACGTGGATTTGAAAAGTGGTGTTGAAATATGAAGAACAGCAACCAGTGGACATGTGCAACTTTCATAGAAACAAACCTCTAACATACAAAAGAGGGACCAAGTCTAAGGATTAACAAGGCATACTTATAAAGAATCAAAATATCTAATGAACTGAATGACCTCAAGATGCAATATCTAGCCACCAGCAAAACTTTAAATAAATTTTGAACAGAAAGTAACGAAATACCTCTAAATTTTGCACCATTTTTTATTCAGACTTGCTTCCTCCTTGTTCTATCGCGACTCCCTTTCACTCTCCTGCATCAGAAATGCCTCTTTTGTTTCTCTGTTCGTGGCTTCCCCCTTTTGTGGTTTCACTTTCTGACGTTATCGCAGATTCATCCTCAATCCCGTGCCTCTCTCTCGACCTCCCTTCGATTCACTCCAATTCGAAACTCTTCTCTGTTCTCTCCTCCATCTTAGTTTTTTCCTTTCGTTCTCTCGCTTTCAGCCTCTCTTGATTCGAAAGCTCTCCGGTCCCCCTCAAGCTCTCTCAATCCACCGATGTTCCCTCACTTCTCCTTCACTGAATCTTCCTGCTCTCTTCTCTCTGTTTCTCCCAATCTTTCTTGCTCTCTGTTCTAGTCTCAGCTCCTCTCTCGCTTTCGGCCTCTCTTCTCCTCGATCAACCTCGAACCCCCATGCCTCTCTCTGTTCTTTTCTCCCTTGATTTTTTGTCTCTCGGTCTCCTCCCCCGAGTTTCAATCTCTCTCTCTCTCTCTTCATTTTTTTTGTTGGTTCTCTCCAACCCTAAAATCAATCCCCCTCTTCTCTGCTTCTCCTCTTATTTTTATTCGAAAATCCCTTCTTCCCTGGTCTAAATCAAGACCTCTTTTCCATTTTTTTTCAAATCTCAATCCACGCCTCCCTTTTCTCTCCTTCCATTTTTACGTCAGTCATCCTCTGTCTCTAGTGGCGAAAAGGATGGGAGAGGGAAGTCAAATCCTTGAGCCCCTCGCTGCAGGTCTGCTCCACTGGAACCCCCTGAGATGCTGAACATTCCATTTCTATGCTTCAAAGCTTTGTGTGTCTGTGTGTGTCGCGTTGTGTGTCATTTTGAGAGTTCGAAAAGGGAAGCTGGGTAGGGTTGTGGATTTGGCCCGATGGCCCAATCCAAAGAAGGTTCGAGCTTCAGTGGGGATTAGGCTGGGGTTTAGCAAGATGGGCCTGGAAGTTTTGGGCTTCAGATTGACCCCTTCTTCCTTATGTTTTTTTTATTATTTAAATTTTCTTTATTTAAATTTCTTCTTTTCTTTTTTTTTTGGACTCTTTTCTTTTTCTTTTATTTTGGTGTGTTTTGCCCCTTTTTGTTTTTATTTTTTCATTTATCATTTTTTTAATATATTTTTTTGTTTTCTTCCTTTTTTTATTTTATTTTATATGGTTAGGATCTTTCTTCTTCTTTTCTTTTTGATTTTATTTTACATTTCTGATTTCATTCTCAATTTTTGTCTTCTTTTTTTTTGGGTTGGATTACTTAAGCTTTAAAATAATAATAAAAATAAAAAATTTATATATTATTATTCCTTTAAAGTGATTTTTTTATTATTTTTATTATTTATTTTTTTTATTTTTATTATATTTTTTTGACTAAATATTGGGACAAAATACGGTGTTCACAATCTTCATTTTCAAAATCTTTCATTACATTTTCTTCTGACCCATTTGGAAAAGAAGATTCAATAAAGCTAAGTGTTGGGCAAGAGGAACTCGATTTTGAATAGGCTTGATTGGTATAATGTGATATTGTTTAGCATAAATTGGCAATAGACAAAACAAGTTAACATTTATGCAGTATAAAGAGAAAAGGGGAGCTTTTTCATTAGTCTTTGCATAAGTTGGCTAAATTTCCATGCTCAAGTGTGGATCAATGATTGAGGTGTTTACATATAACTCTATCACATTTAGTTGAGATAGGAAATGTGAACGTGCTTACCACATCCTCTGGACATCATAATCATCTTTTAGGATAATAGTTTGGTACCACCTTGGATTTAATGACGTTAAAAGCTTATATAAAATCATATAAAACTTGATTAGGGGGAAGCTTTAGCTATTAACTAATTATGTCTTTCAACACCTCTAAAATAATGTTGGTACTATCTGTCATGTACTTTGACATGACGTAGTGAAACATTGCACCCTAAACACTTTTAACATTTTTTTCGTTTGCATAAATGTAAATAAGCTCATTTATCCTAACATTTTTTTCCTTACATTTACATCTTTATTTAATAATTCATCTAGTATTAATAAAATGAACTTTTCTCACTAATATAACTCATATAAATTTTTTATTACTATTTTCTTAACCACAATATAAATTTTTAAATCAATTATTTTATAATTCTATTCTTTTTATAATATTCATTTTACATTAAATACTTATAATCATTTTTTCTCACATTAATTTTTAAAAATTATTGATATTATTTTAACAAAATTATTTTTTAAAATATCCTAATTTCTGTTAATAATATTATTTTTTTACTATTTTTATCTAACTTTTTATGCTATTTTGTAATTTTTATTTACATTTTTTATAAAATAATTTTTAAGATGTCCCATTTTCAAATATTTAATTTTTTTCTATTTTATGCTATTTTCTTAAACATAACATCAATTTTTAAATTAATTCTTTTATAATTTCCCTCTTTTTATAATATTCAATTTGAATCAAATACTTATAATTGTTTTTTCTCACTTTGTTTTTTAAAAAATTATTGATATTGTTTTAACAAAAATATTTTTAAAATATCCTAATTCATACATTAGAATTATTTTTTGTAATTTTTATTTAACTTTTTATGGTATTTCATAATCTTTTTTATTTATATTTTTTGTAAAATAATTTTTAAGATGTTCTATTTTCAAAAATTTACTTTTTTCTATCTTCAGTCATTTTCTTAAATGTAGCATAAATTTTTAAATAATTTCTTTTATACTTTTTTATAATATTCTTTTCACATTAAATACTTATAATTATTGATATTATTTTAACAAAATCATTTCTAAAATATTCTAATTTCTACCCTAAAATTATTTTTTACTATTTTATTTAATTTTTGTGCAATTTTTTAATCTAATTATATATATATTATAAAATAATTCTAAAGATGCCCTGTTTTCAAATTATTTACTTTTTATTTTATACTATTTTCTTAGATAAAGTATAAATTTTTAAATCAATTCTTTTGTAATTTTCTTCTTTCTATAATATTCATTTTGCATTAAATACTTATAATTATTTTTTCTTACTTCAATTTTTAAAAATTGTTTATATTATTTTAAGAAAATTATTTCTTTATTTTTATTTTCTTTTTCAATGGTTTTATAAATTTTTTTTTCAAAATTTATATTTATTCTGTCTTTTTTTAGTTATCTTTTTATTTTTGGTTTTTTTAAAAGTTCTTTGGCATATTATAAATTCAAACATATTAAAAATAGTATAAATTTTTAACTTAATGAAATCATTTCAAAATTTTATTTTAAATAATATAAAGTTTGAGCTAAAGTATTTTAAAAACATTTGTTACTAATTTTTATTTCTGCCTTTTTTCATATGAAATAATCATCAGATAATAGATACAAAAAATAATTTATATATGCAACATATAAAATGTAAATGTGACAAATAACAAGAAAAAAAAAACATAAAATTAGATAAGAAAATGCCACTTTCCTATTAAGATTTACAAACAAATTTGACACACTATGGTCCATTTATCTTAAATATTAAATATTGACTATGCGACACCTACTTAAAAGAAGAATGAAAGAAAACGCTAAGAAAAGAAGGAAGCCTACTTCAGCCACGAGCAAAAATGTGAATGTGAAGAAGGCAAACTTCAATTTTGTAGCCAAAATACGTAAAGGTAATTTGGTAAAATTATAATTCACCATTATCTCCATTTTTTCTTGTTTTTTCAACTAGTGCAATAAATTTTAGCCATGTATAATTGAAATCTCCTTCACTCAATCAAAAACCAACATGTGGCTTCCTATTATCAAATGGTCAAATTTTGACTAACATTAATCACTATTGACCAATCAATCAACATCAGGCTTTATAAGCTAGCATGCTAGCCTGCCCGTAAAGCTTAATAGGAACTTATAACTAGTCTATTTGACATAAATTCGGAACCACTTTGTGTGACATGTATGTAAAAATATTACCTTTTGATCAATATTTTTTACCTTATTATTTTTTATTCATCACTTAATTTTTTTATTTCTTTTAGATCAAAATTTGAAAGTTAATGCATCTTTTAGTTTAGTGATTAATTATGTATATAAATGGTTTTTCATTTAATGACATGAAATAATTTGATTCATGAATGTGAAAAGGAAAGTGAAGAGTTATTACTCTTTGATGGGTCACTTGTCACTTAAATTTATGTGACTTCCATCATCTTTCAAAAATATTAAAACTTGAGTGAGAAAATAGAAGGTTAAGGGCTTGTTTGATTTCTTATTTTCAAAACAATTTTTTGTTTTTAAGAAAAAAAACTTGTTTAATAATGTGTTTTTAATGAAATATTTTTTAAAACAAAAAAATAAGATTATGTTTTCAAAAATAGAAAAATTAAAACATTTTTTAGATATTTTGTAACTTTTGTTTTGCATAATAAAAAAAAAAAACAGAAAACAGTGATTTTTAGAATAATGATTCAAACAGATTTTTTAATTTTTTTTGTTTCCAATTTTGTTCTAAAAAACATCTGTTTTGAAAATAGTAAAACTAGCACAAAATCAAACAGGCCTTAAGATGCTGTCTTTTCTAGCACTATTGTTTTATACTTGTTATAGAGATCAAGCTTAATGTCATGGCTCAAGATATTCATTTTATATTTATGTCATGGTATATCTTTGATAGATATTAAGGAATTCTTACTTCTTTTGCTTAATGGTTTTGTTTATTTATCCTTAATTTGTATATGAATTTAATCATAGCCAAAGATCTAAGGTTAAAACATTTTTACATGTGGTATCAGAACAAGGTTATAGCTTATGATTATGATTCTATTAAGTTTACTTGTACAATATATTTAGTTCTTGTTGGTTGTTTTGTTTTTCTCTAAAATGAAGCAGAATATATGACTATCATATTTGAGTAGTCAAAAAACCTGTGAGCATACTTGCTAATGCCTTGTTAGAAGATTTAAATTGTTGCTCTATAAATTCTAAGAATTCTTTACTTTAGGAGAGTCCATTATAGACTTGGTAATATTCTAGGCAATCATACTTTTCATTATCATAAGGCTCAAATAATTAGATTGTTCCTAGATATTATAGTTGGATTTTAACTCAGAAGAACTTGTTTAGTTAGTTTATTTTATTAACACAAATACTAAAAGTTGTGACTATAAAATATTTTATACCCAAAGGTGTAATTATTTTATAGCCATATTATGATATTTGAGTTGTTTTATACCTAAAGTTATTTAATATCTCAAATAAAAAAAAAGATGAAAGTGAATAAAATTTGTCATTTTAGAATAAATCAATTGAATGTTATATATATATATATATATATATAATGTGCTAGATTACTAAAATAAAAGAAGATGGGAGTGAATAAAGTTTGTCACTTTTAGAGTGAATCAAC
This sequence comes from Erythrophleum ivorense, assembly GCA_026724425.1. Taxonomy (NCBI): domain Eukaryota; kingdom Viridiplantae; phylum Streptophyta; class Magnoliopsida; order Fabales; family Fabaceae; genus Erythrophleum; species Erythrophleum ivorense. The sequence goes on from JAIUCV010000005.1 coordinate 47,117,109, forward strand.
TACATCATATTTTATCCCAAAGGAAATATGTGATGATGCGCTAAATTGCTTGTCATATAATAGTTTTATTAGTTTGTTCATGGTTCCATGTCTTAAGGTATCAAATAATGGTTATGCATAATACTTAATTTGTTGAATTTTTTTTTCTTGAAATTGATAACTTGAAAAGCCAACTAAGCAAGTTCTTTTGAGTTGAAATCCAACTATAATATTTGGGAACAATCTAATTGTTTGAGTCTTATGATAATGAAAAAAGTATGATTGCCTAGAATATTACCAAGTCTATAATGGACTCTCCTAAGGTAAAGAATTCTTAGAATTTATAGAGCAACAATTTAAATCTTCTGATAAGGCATTAGCAAGTATGCTCACAAGTTTTTTGACTACTCAAATATTATAGGATAACTGGTGTTCAAGAACATATAATGGAAATGTCAAACTTGGATGAAAAACTTAAATTTATGGATATGACCATTTTTTAATCCTTTTTTAATGCAATTCATTTTCAATTCTCTTCATCCTTAATTTAGTCCATTTAAGATTAGTTATAACATACAAGGTAAAAAATGGACCATGAATGAACTTATTGCAATGTGTGTTTAAGAGGAGGAGAGGTTAAAGAGAGAATGATTAAAATCGATCCATACAGCTCACTTGGTATCAAAAGGCCATAATGGTAAAAAGTGTGACATCCTTAGCTTTAGTAGCTTTAATTTGTAATTTATGTTTAGTGATACTGGCTATTTAATTATTGTTTTTTAATTGAAAAGTTGGAAATTTGTATCAAAAGCTAAAGGTAGCTACTTGACCTTTTGTACTATTATTTACTTTTCCTCAATCATGATTAAAAATAAAAAAATTAAGCTTAAGTGAAATACAAAAGCAATTGTATAATTACTATTTCATATTATGTAGGGAGTACAAAGTACAAAATCCACTATTTATATACATAGAAAAATTAGTGGGATACCTTATATCCAAAAGTTTCCCCTTACCTATACTATTTATATCTTGTTACATCTCCAATCTATAACTTGCCATGTGACCAGCCTTAAATCATGTATTATAAATGTGGGGCCCACAAATGGGATATCAATCCATATTACTACCAATTTAAAGATTAAAAGAATAGTGGTCATGATTAATTAGGCACATCATGAAATAATATAGTGAGAATTTAGATTTCTAATAAATAATATCAATAATAAAATTTATGATGGTATCAACCAGACGAGGCTACTAAATATATTCTCATGGTTATAGTGCATTTACAATAATAAAATATCTTAGCAGTTAAAGAATGTCTTATAATAACAATTAAGACTATTCATGGGTAGGGTCGGACTAGACATCTAGTAGGTCGGATATCTGACTTAATTAAAACATCATACTTGTTTTTATACCCATGACTTGGCCTTGCCCTATCCGAACAATCCCAGCATTATGTTAGGTTAGGGCAGGTTAGGGTCACCCGAGCCTTTTTTGTATATAAACTGATATTTGTAATATAAAAATATCTTTTTACATATTCATACACATATATTTCAAAAAAATGAGCTTTTAGAACCTTCATGTTTTTATCAATTATAAAAAAAATAATTTAGTATTATCAAACAAAATATAAGCTATACTAATATATTAGTCTTAAATAAATATGTATATTTTCATTATTTAACAAAAGAAATATTAGTAAGTATGCACATCAATGATGAAAATAATTAAAAAATAAGGAGAGTTTGGGTAAGTAATGAAAGTTGTAGCATATAGAGAGAATCAAATAATATATATATATATATATATATAAAAGATGACAAGATATTGATAATTAAAAAAAAATAACTATTAGGACGAGTTGGGTAGAACATGTCTTCATCTGTAATCTGACCCAACCCAATATAATTTTATTTAAAATTATGCATATTTTTATTTTTAGTTTAGTCTGACCCAACCGGAATATGCCGAGTTAAGACAGGCGCTTAGAGCCTAATGGGTCAATGAATACCCATAATAACAATGCATGCATAATAATAATTATGATAAAAAAAGAAATCCTCATATTTATCATTTCTTTTGAACATGTTTGTCAATTTTACTTATCATCATGAACTAGAACCAAATTATTGAAAACTTTTACCAAAAGAACCAAGCAATCAAGGTTACCCCCTTTTTTGGATCATCTATCATAGTTTCCTAAAATTACCTCTCTCTTTGAGGATTGTTTCTTGTTTCACATTTCTCCTTGACTTTTTTTATCTTTATCATATTAAGTCATATACATAGTCAAAATGGACTCTTTTTCTATAGTCTGGGATTACTATTATACAATTTCAACATGAAAAAGTTGAAAAATCCTAACACTAACTTGATACACTAATTAAAAAATTTAATAATAAAGGGCATAATTTATTGAATACAAATGCAATGTTAATTAATAATCCTAATTTAATTTACTTGAATAACTATTAAAAATTATGATAGTTGCACAACTATCAAATAGCAAAATGCTAAGAGTAAAAAATTCTTATAAATGATAAAATTAAATTGCGTGTAAATCCTCTCATTTTTGCCATGGAACATGACATTACCATTTTGAGTGAATCTGAGTGATTGAAGCGATTGAATGGATGGAGCAACACCACATCACCTCTAATTTTTTCTTTAAGATTAAACCTTTCGAAATCATAACCTTTTGCAAGATCTACAGATTATAGCCCGCCTTTCAAAGTTTGCTCAATTGGTTTAGCAACTTCCTTTTTTAACGTCTTCCTCTTCTCCTTTTCTTTTGAATAATTGTTCCTCATATGAATCCCGTCAATGTTAGATATAAGTTTCATCCAAACATTCAAATGAAAAAATAAACTCCATTGAACTAAAAAATTTGCAGTAAAAGGGAGAAACTGAAATGACACAACTAGATCATTGATTTTGAAGGGCTTTGGATCTGCAACTTTTTCATTGCTCAAACTCATCTTAGCAGATGACGATTGTACCTCCTCTTGTTCAAAATCCACAAAGCAAATTGAGGATTAAGAAATTAGTAAAAATTAGAAACAACCATATTGAATCCAGAGAATTAAAGAGCAAAAAGTTTGAGCAAAGAGCAAAGGAAAAGACTCATTCTCACACTTCCATAACCCCTTACCCCCAATTTTGAAAATCGCAAAAATTGTACCTCCATTCTTGGCCAAATCACAAAAACCTATTATCATACCTTTCAATCATACCATGAAAAATGCCATGGTATAAACTTCAAAAACCATAACCCAAAACATTCAAACCCGCCTTTTGTATTACTGAAGCACAAATGCTAACAGAGAAGAGATTCAAAATACAATGTCTAAGCTAGAAGACAGAGGCAATGTGGTAGGCTACAATCCGTTAATCTCATGGATGGCTATGATTTCAAAAGGTTCAATCTGAAATAATAATAATAATAATAATAATAATAATAATAATAATAATGACTGTTGGAGGCGACGTGGCATTGCTCCATCCATTCAATGAGATTATGTTAAAAATACTAATTTGATAAGGTTGTTGGATTTTAAAAAACTGAATCATATAATATTAAGGTATAAAAATTATATATTTATTATGTTGTTATTTTTTAAAAAATATTTATTATATTATTATTGGATTGTATATAAATTAAAATTCAAGTGACTCTTGTAAATAAATCAAAATTTAAGGAGAATCATTGTGTTGGTATGTTTCCAAAAAAAATAAAATCAAAATTGTCTCTTTTTATTACCAAAGGATTTTAACTTGGGCCTATTGGGTTATAACCGAAGTTGACATTGTTTGGGTGAGTCCAAACGCCACCTTCAAGAACCGGCTTTTACTTCCGGGTTACTTCAACCACCCGACTGGGAAGTTGCAGCTGTTCTGATCCCACAAAACGGCCTCTCTCTCTCTGGGTGGTTGAATGGTCCAGTCATGGAATCGTCGAATTGCCAGCGAACGACACGGCGGAGAAGGGAGCAGGAGAAGCTGGTGAGGAAGGTAATTTGGCCTTCAGTTCGGGGGCATTCTTGTCCGATATGTTACAGGAACCTCGAAGATCATTACAGAGAAGCTGCAATTCTCACGGTGTGTATGCACGCCTACTGCATCGGATGCATTCGCAAATGGAGTAACTTGAAAAGAAAGTGCCCCCTTTGTAATGCAAGCTTCAATTCTTGGTTCTGTAAGCTCAGTCTTTCCTCTAAAGAGTTCCAGAAGGAGGTGTTACCCATTGAGGGTTTGACCAGAAATTCTCATCAAGAAATTTGTTCAAGCCGTATAGATGCTCGCAGGTGAGTTCAGTCTTCTTACACTTCCTTAGTTTTTCATGATTCTTCTTGTAGATGCTTTCCTCCCCGTTTGGCTGTTGAAAAAGTTTGTGAATAATAAGGGAGAAGGAAAGAAGGCTTTTTTTTTTTTTCGGTTCAATTTTTATTTTTGATCTTTAGGATTGTCTGCTCTCCGGGGAAAACAAGGGGCTTTTTGAGATTAATTATTAAATTTGGTAGTATGTTCTAGATTTTTGCTTTTATCTTTCATTGAATGGAATTTATGAATTTGCTATTAACTTTCTGGGAGATTATATGTATGGTGAACTCCCTGAGCAAATTGAAGCTGATGCAACTGTTTGGTTAAACCAATTATGCTTTTTTTTTTTAATTTGGAATTTAGACATAGAACTCGCGTTTCAGTATGTCTTTTTATGCCATTATGTCCAGATTTCTTCGTAGAACAAGAGTTGCTTTAGATAAAAGGCGAACTAGGGCATTGCCATGGCGGCGATCATTTGGACGGCCTGGACTTGCGAGTCCAAATGTTATTGCTCAAAGGAAACTTGAATGGCGTGCTAGGTATATAAATTAGACTCAAGCAGTATAAAGCTATAATTCCATGAGTCTAACTATAGTTTATGGTCTTGTCTTTTTCTTTTTCCATCTGTTGATATCTTGACTGCATGGTTGTGCTGATGTAATTTTGTTCATCGATCGTGATCGTTTTTACTTACAGCATATACAACCAGCGGCTGCAAGCAGTTCCTTCAACCTTAAGCTGTCTTGAGCAGGTATATTCCGTTTAGTAGAAATGTACCAAAGATTGAGGTGTTCTTTGATTTTTATATTCTCTATTGATCAAGTATTTACACACAGCGTTCTGAATGCTTTTATTTTGTCAGTTACAGAAACTCTTTTGGTAGTTTAGAATTTATCATGTAGAATTGTCTTTCCATGTTGCAATCAGATTATTATTTATGAAGTTTTTCATTGTGCTGACTTTTTTCTTTCCATCTAATTCTCCCTCTATTTCCACCTTTGTCTCTACATGAAATATGATTTTGTTCCTTGGTTAAAAGAGATCCAACAAACTTTTGTTTTCAATTAGCCTATTTGTGGTCTATAATCCAAATCATTTCCAAAGGATCTTGGATTTTTTTGTTTGTGTGAGAAGGATCTTGAGTTTTATGACAGTTGTCATGGGAGAAGGTTTAACTTCTGTTGTGTTAAAAAAATATGCCTCAATTTAGATATAATATTTTTATTCTTTTCTACTCTAATGTATTTAACTCTTTATTGTTAAAATTTTCAGATTAAATTGAGAAATAGTTCTGTAAAAGAGAGAATGCTACAAAAGATTGGGCCATGGATACGGAGGGAGCTACAGGCTATGCTGGGGGACCCAGATCCAACTGTCATTGTTCATGTGGCAACCTCGCAGTACTTTGCATGGCTGGAAGAGAAAGTTAACTTACCCTCTGGACAGTTTAATGTTGAGGAGAGGTTTATATCTCCTCTGCGTCCTTTCCTGCTAGATAAAGCTAGTATCTTTTGGCACGAACTAAGGTGCTTATTTCTATTGTAAATCTAGAATTTAATCCAATTTAACAATTTTTGTCGTTGGTGAATCTATGAAGGCTTCCATTTTGATGGCTTTTTCACTATCTTATCTTTTTTTTTACCACGGTGGGCATTTGTAATTTGTTTGTTGCTATGTTGTTTGTCACCTAATATTTACATGTTGATTGATTGGCTTAATATTCTGAGTTGTCTACTTGTCAGTTGTCCTAACCCTTCATGTTCAGTACCATTTGTAGTTCTCTTTCATAAGGGTAGGTCTTGGGATCAGAGGTGTATCGAAGAACACTTGAGGCATTCAATATATAATTATGACATGCTTGCATTATGTGCTTCTTTGGGTTAAACTGGTTGCGAACCTTTCATATCATGTAGTCACAGAATATTATGTGTCCAATGAGTGGAAATAACTGAAAAGACAACACATTGCTACTTTAGAAAGTCTTTACTTCCAGGGAACATTTTAAGTCTTATAGCTGACAGCCTTTCTGTTTGGGGTTATTTGGATGAGCAAATTTTTACTTATGCAGATTGTATGGAACAAATATGTACTATAAGTAAGCGTAAGATCACTCTTTCAGAAGCAGTAAGAAGATGGCACCTTCCACCTAATCAATTTGCGTTTTCTTATTTGTTTCACTTTTAATTTTGTGTGTTATTTGGAGAAGTGAAGAGGTGAACCAACTGTCTTTATTTTAGTTTTAGGTTTGATTCTTCTTTTTTTAAACAATTTATTCTACTGGGAAATTGAGAATTTTTATTTTTGGCCAACTCTGGGAAATTGAGAAGTTAATCTCATATATTAAATGTCTTTTCTGACTTTTTTTTTTTCCAATTTTTTGCCCACCAGATGTTTTGCGGAGAGTTGTTACAATATTGAAACATATGATGCAGTAGTTGAATATAAAAATCTGAAGTGAGTGAAGAGAAAATACTTCGATTACTTCTCATCTATAAATGTTCGAGGTTGGAAATTGCAGTGGCACGTTCTTCCAGAACTAACATAGACATAGGAATCTGCTAGTACTTTTAGCCAGCTGATTCCTGCATTTTAAGATAAATTTGTCATTGGCATTTGGCAGAGCATTACAGGTGGATGGAAATTTGAGGTCCTGGATCCTTTCCATTTTAGCTTCTTCGAAGTTGGCTTCAAGTTATAAGACTGATAAATTTAAGTGTTTTCAGCTGTTTGTAATCAGCCTGTTCACAGTTGCCTTCCTCAGCGTTGGATGTTCTTGGTCTGCATGCTGTCTGCAGCCCTCAAGTTTGATATGTGCACTTGCAGCACACGATAAGAGACATGGATCATTCATGCATGTCCCCGGAATCAGATAGGGAGGCACTATTACGTGCCATGGGTTGACAATGACTGCTATGTTGATTTTTGATATTTACTGAGCATGTATTTCCTGAATAATTGGATATGATTGATGGATTTGTCATACCATTTGTATTATAATTTAAGGAATCATTTTTATTTTCTGTTTGGTCAGTTTCGTTGATACTTTTCTATCTTAAAATTGTGGAGCTGCTTAGCAATTAAATGTTTCATTTACTTCGCTCAGGTGAAGCTCTATCTAGTGGCAATTAGTAATTGAAGTTTTATATTTTTGGGTACATGTCCTTACAGATACCCATGATCTTTGTGAGGAAGAGTTATTTTGTCCTGAAACTGTAGGAAACTTCGTGTTTGCTCACATTCAAATATTGACTGCATTTATACCATCCGGTTAGTTTCACTTACCAAACACGACCCCTTGGCAATGCTGAGGCCTTTCTGAAATTATCAAGATTTGTTTTTTGGGCCATAAACTATCAAGATATTGTTGACATCTTAAGGAGCCCCTTGATACATACATGCATGCTAACATCTATGAATTTGTTATCCAAGGCATTAGTTCTGTTACGGATAATGTCATTATTGGGCATTTGCAAGTTTGCACTTGTACCATCTTCCTTTCTATGCTCTTAGCTGTAGAAGCTGTTGCAATAGTACATGTAAAGTGCAAATATTGGTTTTGCTTCAGAATCCCAACATCATCGGGTGTGTATGTTTGAGGAGCCCACTATGAATTTTGTCTTTTAACAGGTATTGAGGGCCAAACTCGTTTCTGCATTATTAATTCAAAAAGACAGAGCCAAATATTACCTTTGTTTCATATAATTGAATTAAGTGAAAAAGACAGAGTCAAAGACAGAAAATGAGGAGCAAATTTGTTGCTACTTTATGCATGAGTACAATAATTTCAAATGCACTATTAGGTTTGGCAGAAACAATTCTCAGCTTGGTGCAAGAAAGAAACTCTTGGGATAATTCTTTTCTTCAAATTCAATCAGGATAAGTATTGGATGTTTGTCCAGGACCATGCACTCCCACTCGAAGAGTTTGACCACAAAAAATCTATTACCTATACCATTTAGCTCTGGATTTTGAAACCATCATTTATCATTTCTATAATCTACTGCTTCCTCAGACCAAGCTGATCTTTTTAGAACATCAAGCCTACTTTCCCAAGTGAATTTGCAGGCTATTTATAGCACACGAGTTGAATAATAGCTGATTCTTTCCTCTTCTGCCGTTTTCATACACATAGTCTAAACTCTGTAGTAAGGCTGGCCAAGTGGCCATTTATGAAGTGGGAGAGAAATATTTGCGTCTGGAATTTACTTATCACACAAAATTCGAGAGCAAGTGCCACACAGGTGTTTGCCTTAAATAAAACTGTACTTGGTCATTTGCAAATGCCATCATTTATTTGGAATAAATTAAGTTTTGTGAGATATTTTAAAGGAAGGTAGAGAGAATCACTTTAGAGGATCGAACTCCATTTATTTGGAATAGTCCGTTTTTGTTCGTACAGCTTGAAAACCTGAGGAGTTTTTTCCTTAAAGCAATCTACAAACTTTTGCCGGAATAACTTTTCAGAAATAAGAAATGCACCAACTATGTCTAGCTTTCTTACGAATTAACCCCTTTGATTGGAGAAACTGTACAACCGAAGCTCCTGGTAAGATTCTTTTCTGCAAACTGAATGAGAAAAGTTTTGAATGCTTTGCAAGCTCCACAGAATTCCAACCCAAATGCGTGACAAACATAATTCCCTCAATTTTATGCTCAGATACCACCATACAATACGGACGCCTTACAAATGCTGAAACAATCAAATCTTCAGACCAACCCCATCTCTTATCGAAATCAATCTTCCTTTTCCACGCGGATTCGCTCACTACAATTTTTATGTGCAATGCTATGATAAAATTTGTCGTCAAAGGGCTGAATCCCAATTCCTTCACTGCCTCCACTGCCTTCTTAAAGGATTCAGGTTGTAAGTTGAGTGAGAAGGCATTCTTAATAGTAACTAAGTAATCTTGGACTCGGGCACTCCCTTATCTAGCAACAATGTACCATTATCTGCTACCCGAGTCTCAGAAATCAAAGACGCGCGGCGCTTTATGTATTTAATTTTTCGTTCAGCAGACTGAAGAAATCTCTTCAAAAAATCATAACAAGGCCCTATACAATTCTCTAAGCTTCTTAACAAGAATTTCGGATTCGAAGTCACAGTGTGGACAAGTTCGGACCTCGAAGCACCCTTAGACCGAAGAAACTCTAACTTAGGAACAACGGTTTTGTGAGCATTGCCCCGAAGCAGCAATGGTCGGGCCTTGATGATGCTGGAGATCTGTGAGTCAGAGAAGCCGTATTTTCTAAACAAGGCAAGCACCGAGTCCGGCTTCTCTGATTTCTCAAAACGAACACTCTTGGAGACTTTGGAAGCGATTTCTGGTGAGAATGCCACATTGGTTATGAGGTAATTCACCGTAAAAGACAGTGAATCGGAAGTGCTTGTGGAGTATTTCAAGGAGAATGGTGATAAACTGCGATGTGCGATGGAGAAGCAGACGTTTGGGGTGGGTGAAGTTGTTGCAATACCATTCATACAAAGCATGGCTTCGCGATAACAATGAAACAATGCCATAAGCAGTCTCGTAGTAGGCCCACACCGTGATTGGCAACAGAATATCAGGAATCAGCAACCCCCACCTGAACCCTTCTGTTGAGAGCAATTCTTACGTACAATTCTTACATGCATGCACCCGGTGTGCAACGTAATTTATATCCTACCTGTGCTGCACATACACTTCATTTGTACAAATTCAACCTTATTTATTAATTTTATTTACTAATTTTTTTAGGTATATGTACTCTAAATACACCTAAATAGTACATCTAAAAAAATTTCTGCTGTTGAACAAGGGAACCATCGAACCAAAACGACAACTTGGGGTGAAAGTCGGCTCCACTGTTCACAGCTGCCAAGCGGCGCACGCCTGAATTTCCCAACTAGAGAGATTTCTGGGGTTTCTATTATTTAAAAAAAATAAAAAATTATGTTAAAAAAATAAAAAGGAAGGGATGCGAAAAACTCAGGGACACTTCATCTCTTACAACTTAGAAGATATAAATTTATCCAAAAGGCTACTCCAATTTTATTATATGTAATTTTTTATGTATTTATGATTAGATTGTTTAATTACATAAATGTATAATTTTTTAATAATAATATAATAAATATATAATTTTATAAAAGAAATTGTATGATTTTTAATTAAATCATGTAAATTTAATTACAATACGATATTAAATTTTGTGTAAATGATGAGATAAAAAAGTAAACTTAAATTATTTAAAAAATAAAGACAATATTCATTATTTTTAAATTAAAAAAAGACTAATCTAAAAATTTTATAAAAATCAATGAGACTAAAAATATATTTAATCCTAAGTTAATTACTTCAAATTTAAACAATAAAGTTTTTGCACCTTTTTTTATTTTAATAACCACTCCTAAGCAACTGAGCAAAGTTGCAAGTTTAAGGAATAAAAAGTAGAATTTAACTTAGAGGAAATGCACTCTTTAATTCTTGAAAAATAAATGTCTAGATTATTAAATTTTTAAATCTTAAAAAGATATGATTTTTTAAGCCACCTTAGAAATATATGATATATAGTCTTGAAAGTTTTTGTCTTATTTTTGTTTCACTTACAAGAAATATTTAATTGCGAGTCTAAAATTTTAAAAGATTCTAATATTTAAAATCTAAACAATTGAAATATATATCTTTTAAAAATTAATTAGTAGCCAATATAAAAAGTTTTAAAGATTTAAGAAATAAATTATTAAAGCGCGTATGCATTAAAAAAATTTATTTCCTCTTTAATTTATTACAATCAATATGTCTTACTCTCATACAACAGACTTAACTAAAATCACTTTTGTAGCTCTAGGGAGGAGACTGGACTTTCAAGGTTTAAGCTTTTCGTCTAATCCATCAGCTATATCTTCATATACCATTTTTTTTAATCGTCTTTATCTAACCTAACTTTTAATCTAACATCAAAAGGTTCCTGCTAATAATTTATTGATTTTTATGAGAAATGTTGGGGCTAAGCACCAACTATAAAGATTAGTTTTTGTTAATGCCATTAGCCTAACAATTTGATGTAATTCTCAATAATTTTCTTAACTGTGCTACAAGATTGAGTGCTAGAGTTTTGAAAAAGAGGATCATATCGCCTGCATACATACACAAAATCTGTAATACGCATATATATATATATATATATATATTATAATTGTAAATGTTTATACTATAAAAACTTTTTTCCGGACTATGGCCAAACGATAGTGAGTTAAAATTTCAAAATACCCAGTATGTAATATCAATTTATGATCATTTTTTTATTTATCAAATAATAATAATATTTAAAGTAGAAATTGCTATTATCCATTTTGGTTATTATCCTCAATTGCAATGTCTCCTATCACTATACAAATTTACAAATAAACTCTTAATAGATTAATTTCATTGCAATGACCCTTAACCTTTAAATTGAAAATTGAATTCAACTTTAGCTATGTGAAAATACTATAACATCCTTTCCAATGTCTAATTCACAGCCACTTCTTCATCTTCTCTGTCAATTCTCTCCCTCTGTGCAAATTCGCCATGACGATGGCATTCTGTTTATTGAAGTTTTATTTGAAAGAAAAACTGGGTTAAGACCTGCGAGATAAAGATGGGTAATTGGTAAAAAGAGGTGAAGAACGTGTAAATGTTGGTCTTCTATATCACCATTCCCTCTAAAAGAGCAAAAACTTCCAAATAAAACAACACTCGAAGCGGAACAGAAAAGAGATGTTGGGAATTATTGGAGGCACACAGCGGAAACGTTTAAAATTTTATTCCAATTCCTACCAAGGATCCGCAAAATCGCTTAAACCGAATAGGTTCAGAGAATTACCTTTTCTGTCGATTGAGTTTGTTGTTTACTTTTATTTGGATCACAAGAACTGACCGCAGATCAGTTCCCTCTACTGGTATCCACACGAACGGAGTTCAGCAACTCAAACGGTGTAATAGCAGCATGTCCGTATAATTCCGTATAGTCCGTACGGCATTCCGTACAATTTTCGTGCAGTTCGTACGACGTTTTGTACAATTCCGTATAGTCCGTACATTGTTCGTACAATTCCGTACGGTGTCCCTCTCTAAAGATTTTAGAAGCAGCTCTAGCTCTACTTTTTCTGATATGGAAACTCCTATTTATAGATTAGAGTTTCATATATATTTAATTAATCAAAATTAATTAAATATATCTATTAGTTTAAATTCAAATCTATCTTATAGTTTAAATTTAAACTAACAATATCTAGAGCTTAATTTTAAATTATCTGATTAGTTTAAATTTAAATCTATTTGATAGAATCAAATTTAAATTTAAATCTATATGATAAAATCAAATTTAAATTATCTGATTAGTTTAAATTTAAATCTATCTAATAGAATCAAATTTAAATTAATTCATATATATATATAATATCAAATATAATATATATATATATATATATAATATTTCACATTTAATTATTTATACATATATATATAAATAATTCCTCCATCCTAAATATTCATTGAATTTAGACACATTTCTGATTCAATGAATGTGGACATTTTAGCCCGAGTTAGTTCGTTCTTGTGTGCGACCCTGCAGGTTCATATGATGTTGGTAGTGGGCCAACTGCACTGTTTGACCCACAAATTATAAGCGGCCTCTAGCAAGACATTGTGACTACCCAAATCATATAGAATCGGTGATCCGATGCAACCTATCTTATAACCCTATTATATCCTTTTTGTCACACGATATCTAAATCGAGTATGAGGCATGAAAATGTTATCCTCAACTTGCTCGATCATAACTTTCTCGATCTTCGAGAGACTGATATAAGATGGAACTCTTTCCATCTAAGCATGGCCATGTATTTCTCAGTCACACTCATCGAGGGGCCCAAAGATATCTCTCTATTAATTAGAGGGACAAATTCCATCTTGACCACTTATCTTCCTCTGCATGGATTCCATTATACCTTATCATAGTCTTTATAATCACACGGTCAAAGGTGACATTAGACTATACCAAAGTATAGTGTCCTTCATGTAGAAATCTATGGTGATCTCAGGTTCAAGGGATCAATGATATGGTTATATATGAGATAAACTTATGACCTAATCCATGTAGTTTATCTCATGATGGGTCTATCCAACGTCTTTTTCTCTAACACACGCCTATGATTTTGATTCATATCATCATATATGATTAACACTTAATTAATCAAAATCATACTAATCTTAATTCATCGTTGTTCCTACAAGGATGATTGATTAGGGATATTTTGGATAATTCAAAAGAAAATGATTTATCCATGGATATTATTATATATAAACATACAAATATTATAATAATGTAATAAAAAGAAAACTCTTATTTTGTAATAAAAATAATGTTCGCAATACAATGATTGGCCTAGAGCACAATCTCCAACAAGAGAAACACCCCCCCCCCCCCCAACAAAAAAAACACTAATACCCAAAGAAAACACAAGCATTGTTTGGGAACGACCCACCCACTCAAGCGGTTAGCGAATTGCATGATATTACACAGATCACAGACTCACCGAGTGTCGAGGAATTAGAGAAACTGCAGAGATGTTCCCAAGCTTGAGTTACCATGGCTGTGGAAAATTAATATACACGGGTGAGAGAGTTAGGGGAGAAAAGGAAGAGAATGGTAAAATGATTACTAAACAACAAGAATGGTATTTTACTTTTTGCACTTAGCTAAAATTAAATTGAACCTTCAATTTAAATGATAGGGGTCATAATAGAAGCAGATGATTTGATGTATAAAATTATTAGGATGAAAATGAAAATGAAAAAAAAAAATTGTAGATGAGAAATAATTCACTTATTCTTATTTTAAAAAAATAATAAAAATAAATATTATTAAATAATAATTATATAAGTATAATGGTCATTATACACAAAAATAAAAATGGAATCCGTTTCCTCCGCTTAAATCAAATGGTCAAGATCATATTGTTTTCTAAGAAGTTGAGTAAGAAACCAAAATCAATGGGGCTAGGCCCTTCAATCTTAAAGACTATGGTTGACAAGGAATGCAATGTTAAGTTTTGATATTTAGTATATATTCTCTGAATAAATAGAATATGATCAATGGATCTGTCATACCATTTGTATTATAATTTACAGAATCACTTTTATTTTTTGTTTGGTCAGTTTCACTGACACTGTTCTACCATCTTAAAATTGTGGAGATGCTTAGTAATTAAATGTTTTATTTACTTGCTTCAATTGATATTGAGCTGAGTTGCTATCTTTCGCTCAGGTGAAGCTCTATCTAGTTGCACTCAGTAATTGAAGTTTTATATTTTGGGGTGCATGTCCATACAGACACCTAAGATCTTTGCAAGGAAGAGGTATCCTATCCTGAAACTGCAGGAAACTTGGTGCTTGCTCACATTCAAATATTGACTGCATTTATACCTCCGGTTAGTTTCACTTACCAAACACAATCTCTTGCCAATGGGTCTGGATCTACTCATTTTTTTAGCATCAACATGATACTCTCATGTTGGAGAGGGATAGGTTATGGGGTGTAAGTTTTACACATTCCCAACACTAAAAGAGAGAGAGAGTGAGAATATATAAGACTTATATCTTTTAGTTTATTTCTTTTCAATATGATAATATTATATTAATGCTAAAAAATTAACGGATCCAAATTCCTTGGCAATGCTGAAGCCTTTCTGAAACTACGAAGATATTGTTGACATCTGTAAGGAGGAGCCCCTTGATACATACATGCAGGCTGACATTTATGAATTTGTGATTTAAGGCATTAGTTCAGTTACTGGTCATGTTATTATTGGGCATATGCAAGTTTGTACTTGTACCATCTTCCTTTTTAAGTTCATGGCTATAAAAGCTATTACAATATGGTTAAAAAAAATCGAACCGGATTGGTCTGTTCGACCAGTTCGACCGGGAACCAGTCTCTGATCCGATCCGGTTACTCCAAAAAACTGGACAACTATACAACCAGTGGAGAACCGGTCAAAACAGGATTGAACAGGTTCGTTCTAAATTCTTTTTTTTTTTGAATTTTTTCTTATATAATATAGTAATTCATCTCAAATAAATTTAATAAATTAAAAATAAAAAAAAAGAGAAAAAAGTTTAAATATAAAGATTTTTTTTAAAAGAGATAATATACAAATAATAAAATATATATTTGACTATTTTTTATACTTATTTTTTATTATGTTTATGTTTCATTTCTTAGTAACATTTTTTTATAATATCAAAGTATTTAATTAAAATTATTATTTATTATTTATTTTTTAATAATAAGTAGAATCTTAATATAATTTAGAAATTATAAAATAATTTTTGTAATATCTTAAAAAAATATTGAATTAGTAATTAAGTATTTAAAATTTATTAATATTTATTTGTTATATTAAAATTTTAATATATAAAATTTTAAAAATATATATTTAATTATTATCGGTTCGACCACGATTCAACCATGGTTCGACCAATGAACCGTGAACCAATACCTCTACCGGTTTGATAACCAGTCCAATTTTAAAAACATTGATTACAATATATAGCAATTATTGGTTTTGCTTCAGAATGCCAACATCACCTAGTGTGTATGTTTGAGCCTTTTAAGGAGATTGCACCTACAATTTTTCCCACTAGGAATTTTGCCTTTTAATAGATATTGAGAGGCCAAAATCCTTGCTGCTATATTAATTGAAAAAGACAAAGTCAAAGCTTACCTTTGTCTCATACAATTGAATTAAGTGAAAGACAGTCGAAGACAGATATTGAGGAGCAAATTTGTTGCTGCTTTATGCATGAGTACAATAATTTCAAAGGCCAGTGCATGAGTTTAGCAGAAACAACTTTTAGGTTGGTGCAAAACAGAAACTCTTGGGATAATTCTTTCCTTCAAATTCAGGCAGAAAAGTATTGGATGTTTGTCCAGGACCATGTACTCCCACCCCAAGTGGTTGACCACAAAAATTCCATTACCTATACCATTTATGCTCTGGATTTTAGAACCATCGTTCATCATATCCATAATCTACTGCTTCCTCAGACCAAGCTGATCTATTTTAAACATCAAGCTTCCTTTCCCAAGTGAATTTTCACGCTATAAATAGAGCACATGAGCTGAATAAAAGCTGATTCTTTCCTCCTCTGCCGTTTCAACCACATATATTTTGAACTCCGAAGTATAGTAAGCTGGCCAAGTGGCCATGTATGAAGTAGGAGAGAATATTTGCGTCTGGAATTGACTTTTCATACAAAATTTGAGAGCAATTACCATGGGTGTTTGCCTTAAATCATGCGGGACTTAGTCATTTGTCATATGCCCCTAACTTCCTCATTTATTTGAAATATTTTGTTTCTCTTAATATAGCTTCAAAACCTGAGGAGTTTTTTCCTTAAACGAATCCACAAACTACTGCCGGAAAAACTTTTTAGACATAAGAAATGCACCTACATGTCTAGCTTTCTTATGAATCAACCCCTTTGACCGGAGCAACTGTATAACCGAAGCTCTGGGTAAGATTCTTTTCTGCAAACTAAATGAGAATAGTTTTGAACACTTTGCAAGCTCCGTAGAATCCTAGCCCAAATGGGTAGCAAAAAGTTTCATAATTTCCTCAATTTTATGCTCAGATACCACCATACACCATGGATTCCTTACAAATGCTGAAACAGTCGCATCTTCAAACCAACCCCATCTCTTGTAGAAATCAATCTTCCTTTTCCACGCAGATTCGCTCACTACAATTTTCATGTACAAGGCTATGACAAAATCCATCCTCAAAGGGCTGAATCCCAATTCCTTCACTTCCTCCACTGCCTTCTTAAAGTATTATGGTTGTACGTTGAGTGAGAGAGGCTTTCTTAATAGAAAGAAAGCAATCCTGGATTCGGGCACTCCGTTCTCAAGCAGCAATGTAACATTATCTGCTACCCGAGTATTCAAAAGTAAAGACGCTCGACGCTTTATGTATTTGAACAATCGTTCATCAGACTGAAGAAATCTCTTCAAAAAATCATAACAAGGCCCTATACAATTCTCTGAGCTTCGGAACAAGAATTTCGGACTCGAACTCATAATGTGGATAAGTTTGGACCTCGAAGCACCCGTAGACCGAAGAAACTCTAACTTAGGAACAATGGTTCTGGAGCATCGGCCAGAAGCAGCAATGGTCGGGCCTTGATGATGCTGGAGATCTGAGAGTCAGAGAAGCCGTATGTTCTAAACAAGGCAAGCACTGATAGAAGGAAGAAGCAGAGAAATGAAGAAAGAAGAGGAACAGAGGAAAAAAGAGAGAAATCTGATAGATTGAGATGGGAAAAGAAACGTGAATACATTCTGGATGCTCCTCACTTCGTAAGTCGCTCCTACTTAAACTCCCATGCTACTCACGCTTGGTAACGAGTCCTGTTACACAGACACACACGCCACACAGACACACACGCCACACGCATGCTAACACGGAACACACTTGCATAGCACAACACCTAACTGAAATTACCTAACATAACTAATAATTTAAATTCCTGAACCTATCAATTACTCCCCGAGCCACTTCACCCTTGACCCCAAGGGTGTAATTCTCAGAGCAAAACCAGAAAACTTCTTCTGAATATTGTACCACACCTCCCAAGTAGCTTCCTCTGCCATTTTCTCCTTCCATTTGATTAAGACTTCTGTCACCACTCTATTGCGTCTTTGTACCATACGCCTATCCAGTATGGCTTCGGGCTCTTTCTTAGTTGAAATAGACCCCTACTCATCATGTTATTAATGTAAAGTAATAGGATGGACTGGGCACTTCTTCAATAGAGATATGTGGAAGGTATGATGAATTTTGGAAGATGGGGGTAATCGCAACAATAAGCTACTGGTCCCACTCTGACTTCCACGTGATATAGTCCAAAATACCTCAATGATAGCTTCTCAGAACTCCTTTTCACCACAGAGCCTTACTTTTATGGTTGCAACTTGAGAAACAGCTAATCTCCTACCTTGAACTGCCTCTCTGATCTGTTTCTGTTCGCATATTGCTTTATTCGGTGTACTGCAGTAGCCAAATTCTGTTTAAGCTTTTGCAACATGATTTCTTTAGTTGAAAAACTCCTATCAATTACTTTCATAGCAGATTCTTAAGGGATGTAGAGAACTAGAATGGGAGGTGGCTGCCCATACATTATCTCATGGTGCAGTTCTATGGCTACGTGAAAAGTAGTATTGTACCACCACTTTGCTATAGGTGGCCGTTTTGCCCATTCTTTTGGAGCTTGTCATGTAAGACTCCTTAGATAATTTTTCAAGTAATGATTCAAGACTTCACTTTGCCCATTGGATTATGGTTGGTAGGCAGAAGACAAGCTTTGGGAAAACCCCAATCTTAACATAAATTCATACCAAAACCTGTTGGTAAAAAGAAGGTCCCTATCATTGATAATGTTGGAAGATGTCCCGCACAACTTATAGATATTATTTAAAAATATTTATGCCAAATCTATTGCCGTAAAGGGATGAGCCAAGGCTACAAAATGAACATATTTGTTGATGTGATCCATTATTATCCAAATTGTGTCCTTCCTTTTAGATTTAGGCAGCTCAATAAAATCTATTGTCACACTTTGCCATATTCTATTAGGAATGAGTAGGGGTTGAAGCAATCCAAGGTAAGAAACAATATCATACTTGCACTTATGGCACATTTTACACTTTTCAATGAAAGCTTTGATATCATTCAACATACCCTTCAAATAGAATATGGACTTAATCCTCTTCCATGTTGCCTTAACAACTAAATAGCCACCTTGTGGAGAAGAGTGCAGCTACTATAAAATGGTTTCCTTGAGCTTAGCTTGCCTGCCATTAATCACCAACTTATTCTTTCGAGTAAGCATCTCGAAATTCCATCTATACTTAGGGTGCAATGTGGCATTAGTGAGTATTTGATGGATTAGCTGCTGTAGCATTGGATCTAAACTCCACTGCTCTTTGATTTCTTCTCGTAATTCTGTAGAAATGGAGGACGCACTCATGTGTAGCAACTCTCTATGATTAGTTTTGGATAAAGAATCTGTAGCAACATTATCCTTTCCTTTTTTTAATAATAAATCTCATATTGTAAACCCATAACCTTAGTCACCCAAGTGTATTGTGTCAGTGTTGAAAGTCTTTGCTCAAGTAAAAATTTTAAACTTCTCTAATTAGTTAAAATGGTAAATAGTTGGATCATTAAGTATTGCTACCATTTCTCCATGGTATACACTAATGCTAGCAACTCTCGGTTATATACTGAAAGCAATCTATTACAAGGTGACAATACATTGCTTATAAAAGCTATAGGGTGTTTGTTCTACATTAGGATGGCTTCTATGCCTATGTTGGATGCATCCATCTCAACCACAAATGATTGTATCAAATCGAGAAGAGCAAGAACTGGAGCCTTAATTAAGGCCTCCTTGATATTATGGAAAGCTTGTTCTACTTCTTCAGACCATTAGAACCTATCCTTTTTTAGGAGATCAGTCAAGAGCCTTGCCAACATGCCATAAACTCTTATAAATCTTTTATAGTATCCTAATAACCCTAAGAAGCTCTTTAACTCCTTCACAAACTGTGGAGCTGGCCAATCTATCACTACCTTGATTTTTTAAGGGTTAGTAGGCACACTATCTGCAAAGATAATATGACCCAAGTATGGCCAATCTACCACTACCTTGATTTTTTTAAGGCCAGTAGCCACACTATCTGCAAAGATAATATGACCCAAGTATGCAATTCTTTTCATATTAAAGACACATTTGTTCTGCCTAAGATAAAGCTATCTTTTTTTAGGAGATCAGTCAAGGGCCTTGCCAACATACCATAAACTCTTATAAATCTTTTATAGTATCTTAATAATCCCAAGAAACTTTTTAACTCCTTCACAAATTGTGGAGTTGGCCAATCTACCACTACCTTGATTTTTTTAGGGTCAATAGCCACACCATCTGCAAAGATAATATGACCCAAGTATGGCCAATCTACCACTACCTTGATTTTTTTAAGGTCAGTAGCCACACTATCTACAAAGATAATATGACCCAAGTATCCAATTCTTTTCATATCAAAGACACATTTGTTCTGCCTAAGATAAAATTAGTGCTCTCTTAATATAGAGAAGACTTCTCTCAAATGCTTGATATGCTCCTCCAATCCCTTACTAGATATCAGTATGTCATCAAAGAAAACTAATACAAATTTTCTCAGCCACTTCTCAAAGATAACATTCATCACCCCTTAAAATGTAAAAGGCACATTTGTAAGCCCAAATGGTATTACTAAATACTCATACTATCTGGAATGAGTCTAAAATACAGTTTTAAAAGCATCTTCCTTCTTCATGCGAATTTGGTGATACCCATACATAAATCCAACTTTGAGAAAATATTGACTCTTCCTAACTCATCTAGCAATTCTTCAACCAAAGAAATAGGGAATTTGGTTTTTACAGTGCCTTTATTTAAGGATCTGTAGTCCACACATATTCTCCAACTTTCATCTTTCTTTTTGACCAACACCACCAGAAAAGCAAAGGATGAATTGCTATACTGAATAGTACTAGCTTCAAGCATTTCTTTTACTAATTTAATTTTTCTATCACGTCTTTTTTAGTCGCAAGGTATTTGTATGGTCTCATATTCACAAGATTTGTTCCCTCCTTCAAAACAATATGATGATCATTTGTTCCCCTATTAGGTGGTAGTGAATTAGGTTTTTCAAAAAGGTCCTTAAACTCTTCGATTAGGCTTTTGATCTCTGCTGGCACTGATTCCTCTTGCTCAGCTCTCATAGTACAACAATAGATATCCTCTTGAATTGGAATCACTTGCATCATATAAGAGTAAGGCTGGTGACTCACCCATTTTTAAAACTTCTTCTCATTTACCATCTTGCTTTTTGCATCATTGCCTGCTATAATTTTCATCCTTTGTCCCTTCCATATAAATTCCATAACTAAATTCTTGTAATCTTAATTAATTATGCCCAACTTCCTCAACCACTGCATGCCAATAACCATATCACATCCAACTAATGGTAACAAAATGACATCTGCTTTGAACTCAATCCCCTAAGTTATCCACTTCAAACTTTCATAGCTTCTTATTCCTTGTAATTTACTGTCATATACCATTGTGACAATGACAGCTTCAATTGCCTTGGTCTTCCAGCTTCAATAAGAATATGTAGATGCCTTTTTCCACATCTCTCAGTAATTCTCATGGTTGAATAAGCAGTTGTTCCATGTAAAGCATTAAGGGACATAATGGGATCAGACTGGGATGGTAGTATAGGTTCTATTGACTCCTCATGCCATACTTCTGTCTCACAGTTTCCTTTTTCCTCATCCAATGCCAGACTAGCTAATACTACCTTGCGATCATTTGGAGTTCCATTCAAGAGAAAGAACCTTTCACACTTGGATATCTAGTTGCTAATATCACCCATGATAAATTTAGGAAAATCTACCTTAATAAATCTAATGGGTACCTAATACTTTGCACCCCCTTGACGAAGCTCCAACCGACCACAATCTCAATTTTGATTCATTACCTCAGTGAATTGGAAGGAAAGGCCCTTCACCAACTCTTGCAATCTTGTTACTTGCTGCTCCATCGAAGAGAGTCTCTAATTCAATTCTGTTCTTAATCACTCATCTGTTTCACGTAAGTTGATTTGAGAACGGGTAGCGTCAGCCATGGAAGATCATACTACTTTAATACCAATGATAAAGGAAGAAGTAAAGAAATCAAGAAAGAAGAGGAACAGAAGAAGAAAAAGAGAAATATGATAGATTGATATGGGAAAAGAAACGTGAATACATTCCGGATGCTCCTCACTCCATAAGTCCCTCATACTTAAACTCCTATGCTACTCACGCTTGGTAATGAATTCTATTACACAGACACACACACGCCACATGCACGCTAACACGGAACACACTTGCACAACATAATACCTAACTAAAATTACCTACATAACTAACATTTTAAATTCCTGACCGAGTCCGACTTCTCTAATTTCTCAAAATGAATACTCTTGGAGACTTAAGAAGCGACTTCTGGTGAGAACCCCACATCGGTCATGAGGTAGTTCACAATATAAGACAGTGAATCAAAAGTGCTGGTGCAGTATTTCAAGGAGAATATATATTGTTATGCGTCATGGAGAAGAAGAGGTTTGTGGTAAGTAAGGTTGTTGCAATATGATTCATACAAAGCATGGCTTAGCAATAACAATGAGACAATGCCATAAGGAGTCATGTGGTGAAGCCACACTGTGATTGGCAGCAGAATATTGGGAATCAATAAACCCCACCGAAACCCTAGCTGTTGATTTAGAGAACCATCGAATAATGTGATTTTTTTTATTTTTTAAATGATAGTTAATTATAAAAAGTAAGTAGATAAAGTTCGAATCAATAAATTATTAAATTTAATATTAATTTTTATAAATTATAACATAAAAAGATAAAATTAAATTATTTTTAAACAATAAAAAAATTCCTTAATTTGTATAAAATTAAAGAATCAAGCTTATAATTAATTGCTTTTAATTAAAATGACAATAAAGTCTCTATGTTTTTTTTTTTGGGGAATGATATATATAGATCATAGTTTGGTAAAAATAACACTAAAAAATTATTAAAATCAAAATTTCTTTAAAATACCAAATGGTTTCCTGAAGTTATAAGAGTGTGATAAAACATCAATATTAAGTTTAATTTTAAGGCGCATAAATAATAATTTTAAGAGACACTAATGATAACTTTTAACTTTAAAAGAATATGATTTTTTAAGATCATTTAATATTATTTTTACGACATTATGATTCTCATGTGTTATTTTTTATTTTAGCCAATCATAATTCAATCTTTTTTTTTATTTTCTATACTCTCCTAGAATGAACCTGGATCCCCTACAGTGGGAGATCCAAGTGTATAGGGGGGATTAGTAGCCAAATTTTCAGTTATTTTTAATTTTTGTTTAAGATTTAAAATTTGATATAAAAATAAAAATTATAATTGTAAAGATAAAAAAATTATACTTAAAAAAATAATTTTTTATCTTCACAATTATAATTTTTATATTTTATATTAATTTTTTTAATTTTTATAATTAAATTTTTTATCTTTATAATTATAATTGCTATCTTTTATATTAAATTTTAAGTCCTAAAAAATAATAATTAAAAAAAATTAAAAACACTGAAAAATTCATTACTGGTGCAGTACGGTCCCATGCTGCCTCCCACAGAATAGCTGAAGCCCAAAAATCAAGGTTGAAAAAATTGAATCGGACCGGCCGGTTCGACCGAGAAACGGTCCCTAGTCCGGTTCTGTCGAGGTTGAAAACCGATTAAGAACTGGTCAAAACGATCAAGAACCGGTAAAAATCGATCAAAAATCAGTGAAAATCGGTCCAAAAAATCAGTTTGAACCGGTCTGAAGTAATTTTCTTTTTTTTTTTTTTTAATTTTTTGTTTTATAATAGAATAATTTATTTTAAATAAATTTGACAAATTAAAAATAAGAGGTAATAAAAAAGATGAGGGAGTTGAAATATGAAATTTTTTTTTAAAAAAAGAGAATATAAAAAAATAAAATGTGCATAATTAATTATTCTTTATACTTTCTTTCTATTATGTTCAATTTCATTTCTCTCAAATATCAAGGTATTTACCTAAAATTATTATTTATTATTTTATTTTTTAATAATAAAAAAAATCTTAATATAATTTAAAAATTATAAAAATTTAATATTAAATATTCTTAACTTTTAATCATAGATAATTTTTATTTTAAATTAAATATCAATTTTTGTAATACCTTAAGAAATATTAAATTAATAATTAAATATTTAAAATTTATTAATATTTATTTATTATATTAAAATTTTAATACATAAAATTTTTTAAAATAATATATTTAATTATTATTAATTTAACCATCATTTAACCACGATTCGATCAATAAACTGTAACCAATATCTCTGCCGATTTAATGAACTATTACGATTTTAAAAACATTGTCAAAAACGCAAAACGAAACGCCGAGAGTCCAAAAGTCATCTTCTTCCCTTGGCATCTTCGAACTGCAGCACTGCAAGAGAGCAGCTAGCAGCTACAGCACGCCACATTCGACTCCGCCGGCCCAAGCAACCCACCTACCCATCTCTTTCTGTCCAAAGTCCACTGCTTCACTTCATTCTCCGGCCGCCGTCGCACTCCGCAGTTTCTATAGCCAAGCTCCCACGACGGGAATCTGTGTTCCTAGAGTTCCCTGTATCTTTAGGTATCCTTTCTGTCTCTCCTTCTAAGATTATTCTAGTATGCTCCCTCCTTCCCTTCCTTTCTTTCTTTCCTTCCTTCCTCTATAAATAAGTATCGTGAAAGAGGTAGATATGAAGGGATCAGATTTTGAAGACGCAAGAACTAGTCGAATGCTCATGGTGTTTCAAGTAAAATGACATTGAATTTTTTTTTTAATTTTTTAAGAGCGTGTATTGTCTTTTTATAAGAGAATATAACAGAAAATATGCATAGGCCTCCAAAAAAAAAAATTTGTCAGTTTGTAGTGTAGCCAGAAGAGGACCCTAAGATGGGGAAATGTTGATGTCTTGTGGCAATACATTAGTATTTATATATGTGCACTAGAAAATTATGGTAGTATAGGTTAACTATTAGGATCGGCTTCTCTGACGTGCACCATGCACTTTCTAGTGTAAAGTACAGGTGGTCAACAAGATGAGATCAACAGTTTAAATTTTGATAAAGAACAACCTGATAATTGATCAATTTCTCTTATCTTCTCATCAATGGTTATTCATTCGCACTTTACTTTCTAAAGTGCATGGTGCACTTTAGGGGAGTGAAATCCGAACTATTAACATGGATTCATGCTTTGTGGAATGTCATTGCATTTGCATATGGTTTCTAAAATTGCAGGCAGAACTGGGAAGCTTGTTAGTTAACAAGTGTAGCTCGATGGCATTATCTGAAATAAAATCTGGGGCTTTAGTTTCTCTACAAGACCTACACCCATCATCTCCATTTTTCAAGGAAGGAGCTTCACTAAGAATTGTTGGAAAGTAAGACTGCTGCCATTCTAATGCTAATGCTTGCATGACTTTTGACTTAAAAATCATAAATCCTTTTGACTTTTCTTCTAGTGGCAAGTTTCACCAATGTATTGATTATGGCTGATGTTAAATCCGGCTAACATTCCCTGCGTTTATCTAATACTGGTAGAATACCGAATTATATGTCTTCTTTGGGCTTCATTGTCAAAATGCAAAGGAATCTTTATGCTTCTTCGTCTTCTCTTTTATTTCAATGGCTGATTAGTTGAAAAATACTTATAATATGGGCATGGAAAGTGGAAGCACAAAATTACTTACCTTTATGTCAATGCCCCAATTATAGCACTGATTATGAATTTATAGGACTTGTAACATTAGATTTTATGAGAATATCAATAGTGTTTAATGTTATATTGTGCTTAGAAGTTGGGCTCACAAAATCAGAGCCTTCTTATAAAGAGGGCACAACCCTGTCTAGCCTCCCTAAGTGGCATGCCATACAGGGTTAGGCGGGGCCAACTCTTTGGACTGAAAATCTTGTGTATTTTTTTTATTAAAATGGCTATTAAATTTGAAAAAAATTAGTTGGTTTAAGTGAGTTGACCCGCCTACCTTTTCAATTAATAGAATATTTTTAACTTTAATTGAGATTTTAAGCGTAATTAGTGAATACTTCAAAATATTTTATACTTTTTTTATAAATTTTGTTATTATTTGACAAGTTGCCCTGCCTATTTCTCTACCCTCTTTAGAAAGGATTGGGTTGGCATTTTGCTGGCCCTCTTTTGAAAGGGGCAATCCAAGCTCAACCTACCAAAATGACAGGCCAAATTGGGTTGGACCAGACTGAGCCAGGCTAGCTCATTTGACTCCTCTACTTAGACAAGTTACAAAATTCCATCAGGATAAACATTGTAAAGTTATTGTTGAGCATATAGAATATAGATCTAACAATGCTCAACCTTCCTGATTTTTTAGTAATCACCTGCTAGGAGCAGCAGTGGGATGCTGTTAATGGCTCAGACTTATACATTCCTGCATGATAACAATTTTGAACTTAGTGAAAAATGGGAAGATATTGATTTGTTACCCCTCAAGAATGCCATGTATTATAGACCTCAATCAAATGAAAGTTTTTAAGAGACATATGTTTCAGTATCAGAATATGGTAATTTTCTCTACAAGCTCTTTATCAATAAATGTAGTCCTACTGAATTTTTATCGAGTTTGGATTCATTTCGAGCAAGTTTAGACAATAGATCTATAATAAACCGTATTACTTATATTTGGTCATGTTAGGACTTAATTGCAAGGTATGGGACTTGTAATTCTAATGTGGGATTTATATGAACCTTGAGCTCTCCAACCTCATGAGCTAGCTTTTAGGGTGTTATTCTCCATAAGCTCCCTATCAATTGGTATCAGAGCTTTCCACAATGTCACAGTTGCAGTGTTAGCCACCAGTATTAGCTTGGGGCTAAAGCTAACACAATGCCAACTTGCATGGGCATTGGGATTTTGGAGCACGGTGAAATGTTAGGACCCAATTGCAAGATATGGGAATTGAATCCCACATGGGAAGCATGGAGTTGTAGTGGGAATTTATATGAACCCAGGGCTCTCCACTCTCATGAGCTAGTTTCTGAGGTCTGATTCTCCCAAAGGTTTCTAGGATATTATTAATCATATCTTGAAAATAACATTATTACTTCATTTCAGTTTGATTTTATCGTCTGTTGTTATTTTTTAATCTAAAATCTGAACACACTCTGATTGGGATTTAGTTTTTCTATTTTAATCATACCTGGCAGTGGTAGTTATACATAGTTTCCAATTTTTACTGTCTTACAGTTACACTAACATGGTTTGCATTGGACAGTTGTCCCAGTGTGGTTATCTCAACATTACTCATGCACTCTTTATCAACTTTTTATTATCCATTTGGCGTATTAAGTCTCAACCTGATAATTATCTTGGTTTGTGGCTTTGTAACGGAAAACCCTTTTAAGTCTATGAGGTAGCATAATGGGATGGGAGTGTACTATCAACATATAGGATACGTTGTAACCATTCACGCATTTGAAACAGAGTTTACTGATATTGTAAAGCCTTAAAATTATCTATGTTAGTTCTGCCCATACAAGTTGCTGTATGATTGCATGAGACAGGCTCTATGGCACTGCTATAATTTGATGTTACTGCTGTTGATGATGATAATAGTGGAAGTATCATTCAATAGCTTACTGTTCCTCCACTCCCAGGCTACATGAATACTCTGTAGAGACAGCCCTAGCGACAATTGTTGATGGCGATGCCACTCTAAAAGTTAGTACTCAGCACCTGAGGGACCTTACCTTCCGAGTTGGCTCTGTCTACCAATTCATTGGTGAACTCCTCATCCAACCTGATAACAAGGTATGCGCTTGTCAAGATCTGGCTGAATTTCTGCCTCATCTTGCTCTTGCAAGCACACTTGGACTCATGATATGCTTTATGAACACTTGCATTTACTCACGTGTGTGCAAATGAGAAGATGATTGACCTTGGTGTTATTTGATCCTTATTAGGGAGTTTTGCAGGCACGTGTTGGTAGAAATGTTGATGGAATTGATCTCAATCTCTATCATCAATCCTTGTCGCTCGTAAGACAGTTTCAAGCTGATCACCTAAATAATCCAACAAATTAACTTTACATGAAGATTTCGCAGAAATAAGTTATCATTAGTAGATTTGTTATGCATTTTCTCTGAATTTCAAACAGCTGGAAGGTTGGTTCTTGGACTATTCTTAAAGCAGTATATATTAGAGTGCCTTCATGAGCTTCTCGGATATGGATGTAAAATTCTGCGCTGTGCTCGTCATGTAAACAAAATCCTTGTCACCTTCACAGGGCTCTTCATGCTTCTTCTTCTTCTTTTTTTTTCTCTTGCTTCTGGTCATCCAATAGGATATTAGGACATAAAAGGGAATGGCTGTTAGATGTGAGCTAGAAATGGCCGTGCTTGCTTCGTGCATCTTGTGAAGCTATGGAATAAACCGAAGACCACTGGTTATGATACAAGTTAGGAGTGTTCAAAGGTTCGGTTTGGTTCGGTTTTGAACCAAAATCAAATCGAACCAATCTAATCGGTTTTCCATTTTGTTGGACCTTGTCAGTTTTCAATTTTAATTAGTTTGGTTTGGTTTGGTTTGGTTCATGTTTTTTTTTTGCTTAAAAATAATTTTTTTAAAAAAAATTTGTTCCTTGTAATATGTAAAATTTAACTTCTAATATCATGCATCTCTTGAAATTTTGGCGAATAATAACTTTGGAATAATTTATTATATTTATATCTTTTTTTTACCTAAAAAAATTTTATGCATTCATAAAAAAGTTTTAAAAAGTGAGAAAAAAATATAAGTAATATCTTATAATAAAATAATATAAATAATTTGTATATTTCTTGAATCATATAAAGAATATAATTTTGATACAAATTTAATTAATAAAAAATCTCATTAATCTAAAAAGAAATAAAATATTAAATTTTAATTAATTACAAATTTAATAGTTTGGTTTGGTTCAGTTAACCGAACCAAATATAA
Organism: Erythrophleum ivorense; assembly: GCA_026724425.1. Lineage (NCBI taxonomy): Eukaryota > Viridiplantae > Streptophyta > Magnoliopsida > Fabales > Fabaceae > Erythrophleum > Erythrophleum ivorense. The sequence continues at coordinate 47,146,145 of JAIUCV010000005.1, forward strand.
AAAAAAAATTAACAACCGAATCAATTTAATCAGTTCTGTAATTATAAAAGTTAAATTAAATTAATTTTTAATCAATTTTATTTAATTTTTGACGGTTTGGTTCAGTTTAGTTTAATTGATTTTATTTAGTTTTATTCATCCTTAACGCAAGCAACCAAAAAATTGGAGAAGGGACATTTAGAGCGTGTCGGTATCAATTATGAGATATTTCAACCGCATCTTACGGTATGCTATGTTGAAATCTTTGTAGCATTCATGACCCAATATATATATTAAAAAAAAAGTTTCTTTGCATTTGGTTGCTACGTTGTATATACAATTAATCCATTTGTAAGTGAAATACAAGTGCCCTCTCTTGTAAATGTATGCGGCAGTATTCTTAAGCTTGGAAGGGAATTATTATATAACAAATAGTTTAAATAAAGTTACTTGACAATGGCACGTAATACACAATTTAGCTCTCCTTGAAAGATATAGGTAGGGGTGAACACTTTCAACCATGCCAAATTGAGTTAGACCAATTTAAGCATAAGACTGACCTAACTTAGTCATATAATATAATACTAAAAAAAGAAAGACCTAAACGAATAGAAAATTTTTTTAGGATTTATTTTATATTTTAGTAAAAAAATTTTAAGCACATTCTATATATTATAATTAGTCAAAAGGATGAAGATTTTTGTTAAATCTTTTTTTAAGTACGATTGTTACATTTAAATTAAAAAAAAAAAGATAAAAAACATATTTTTATAGTTAAAAAATTTTAAAATTAAAATAGTAAATGTACATTCTTAGAAAAAATAAGTGGACCGAAGTACCTTTGATGATTTGTATCACATTTATATTGAAAAATTATCCAAACAAAAAAAACATTAATCAGATCACAAAGTTTCGAATTATAAATTTTTAAAATTTCATTTTCTACACTTGTATTTTCATTATATTTTCTCTTTTAGGCCCATTTATCTCATTTTCATGACTAAATCTCACAAAGGCATGCCAAAATGAGTGATTATATATTCAAAATAGTTAAATTGTTATAAAAATATGAACTTTTAAAGTTTTAACATCCTTTAAAATTATATAAAAGAAAATTTTAAACCCCCTCAAACCTGACTGCTTGGCCAAGCTAGCCCAAATTGGTTTGAGACCAGGCCACGTTGCGAGTCCAAATTTTGCAGCCTAGCTTATACCAGCTTGACTTGTTCCATATGCAACCCAATATATAGGTCCCTATGTTTAGTCCTTAGATATATTTTTACAAGAGTCAGTTTTTGAAAGACTTGTCAACTCTTGATGGGCCCTCTGATATGACACTTTAAATGTTGATTTAGACTGTTATTTGCACATGGGTTGTTCATATCTTTTTCTATTTTAGTTTCCAAAATTACATTAAAGAAAACATATATGGGATCCCAGGATTTTAAATCCATAAATTATGGACACTATGTGTTAAAGAAGCTCGGAGGTGAGTCATCAAAAGCAACAAGGTAAAGGTGTGTTGAATAATGAAATTTAGCAAATCTAGAAGCCTTAATTATTTTAAGCTAAGTAAGATGGATCAAGAATGAGTGATGTTTAGCACCTCAACAAAGAAACTTCTATTCATGATTGAGGATGGAATCTCTTGTTGCTAGCTGCAAGGAGTAAAGAGAACTATTATCATCTTTCAAAGGTTGTGTTTAAGATGATTAATGTGATTGGGTATTGTTGGTGATTATAATGACGAAGTACAAGTTACTTGTAATTCATTTTTTTTTCTTAGATGGACAACGAGAGTCCATTTGAACAAAAGCAAATTTCAATATTACAAGAGGTAAGGGCTACCATAAAATTCCTACATACTTAAAAATACCCTCATGAATGTTGTCTAAGAATTCAAATGCATCAGCTTTCATAATGCTAAGCTAGAGGTTCTGTTCAACTGAGGATTTAGGCTATGTTTGGTATACAAGATAGCTGGATCATGGAATGGGAGAGGGAGTAAGAATGCTAAAAATACATATTTGGTACATGAAAGTGTTGCAAACTTGGACGAGCTCTCTCCCTTAAACATGGTTGTCTCCCATCCATCATTGAGGGAGAAAGCTGAGCGCCGTGGGAAAGGAGTTTTCTAAATCATCTTGCCTTGTGAGAAAAATTCAAATTTGCTTGTTGAAGAAGGAGATCTGCTTCCACCACTTTAGGAAGTTAATTCACCAATTGTTTATTGTTGTTCCCTTGACCTTTGACCATGGTCCACCAAATCTTATATACAAGAGAGGTGATGAAGCTCATAGCCATTGAAGGACACCAGTTGCATCATGCATTGTACAACTTTATGATTAGGTAGCCATTCTTTAGGTTTATATGTCAAGAGAGCTTGTTGTGGTATTTTGGTGAAATGGTATTAGGTAATCCAAATTTTCTTGTCTGCTGTGGTATTTTGGCATTGAGGTATTGGGCTGCCATTTTTTAGGGTCACGTGAGTAGCGTCTAATTTGATAAAGACACGGATGAAAAATAATTGAAGATGTATTATATATGGTGGTATTTGACTATGATTTCAACTCTGATTTTTTCAACATGTATTTCTAAACATGGCATGATCACTAATTCCATATATAGTTATTTCATTATTTTTGTTATTTAAGGGTATTTTGATATTTCAATCTTTCTTTCATTTTATTTCTATCTAACCAAACATATAGAAATATTAACATTGTTATTTTTTTCTATATGATACAAAACATGCTTATGGAACATAAGACTTTTTCTATTCCAAATCCACCTTCTATTCTCATTCTAAGAAAAAAACTATATGTCAAATGAGGCATTAGGGTATAGGTCAATTTTAATGAGGGCTGTACATGGGTAGGATTGGACCGAACATTTAGTAGACCAAATGCCCTGCCCGATTAAGATATCTAGCTTGTTTTTATACCCATAAGTTGGCCCGGCCAGAACAAGCCCAATTTATGTTGAGTTAGGGTCGCCCGAATTTTTTTTTATTTTTTAATAAATTAATACTTGTAATATAAAAATATCTTTTTATCAACTCATAGGTATATATTTTAAAATAATAGACTTTTAGAACTCTTATATTTTTATTAATAATAAAAAAATAGTCTAGTATTATCAAAAAATATATAAATTATACTAACATTATTAGTCTTAAGTAAATATATGTATTTTCGTTATTCAACAAAAGAAATGTCAGGAAACATATACATCAATTATGAAAACAATTAAGGAATAGGGAAGGTTTGCGTAGATAATAAAAACTACAATATGTAGAGAGAATCAAATGGAATAAGAATTATATATATATATATATATATATAAGATGACAAGATGTTAATAATTAAAAAAAAGTAACTATTAGGCAGGTTGGGTAAAATATGCCTTCGCTCGTGACTCGGCTCGACTTGATATAATTTTGTTTAAAATTCTGCCCATTTATATTTTTGGCCCAACTCGCCCTTACTCGATTAAATCGAGCTAGGGCGGGTCCCTAGGACGTATCAGGCCAATAAACACCCCTAGGTATGATGTCCAAATTTGGTTTAGCCTCCTAGTGAGGGTTGCGAATAAAGTCAAGTTTAGGGTATTGGTTAGGTTTAGAGCTCAAGTCCAATTCAATAAGAAGGCTAGCTCAAGATCCAATACTTTGATTGGTTCCAAGGGTGTGGTTTGAGTCAAAAGTTTGATTAAGGACTTAGGCTTGTGGCTTTGGTTTGGGTTCAATGGCCTAGTCTAGTTTGGTGCTAAAAGTTCAATTTCCTTTAAGTCGGTCTAATAGTAAGAAATCAAAATAAATATTTTACATTTTACTTGAAAGTGAACTGTTTCAAATTATCTATTTTTGACAAAACAACTTCATATTTAACTTTTTTATTAATTATTCTTACAAAATATGTTGTATGAGGAAAATTCAAATTTATCTTAAATTAGATCATCAAAGCACGCAGAAATTTTTCATTCAGTTGACATATAAACTATAAAGCATAATAACGCTCAGTTATCTGATCATTGCACCCTAAAAGAAAACACATTTCACGCACATACACATCATAACCTAAGGGCACATTAAAAAGAGAATTGTAACATTTTCTTCTTTCACTCTTTCCTTTCACTTTGCCTTTTTTTTTTTTTAAATTTTTTAGGATTGAATTGATCAAGTTGAGAACAAATCATAGGTATCAGGCAAAATATGAAAGTTTTATTTAGGGGTGAACAGAAATTTTGTTCAATTAATTTTTTACACATTGACCAACTGAATCACTGAGGTCATCATTTTTGTGTGAGAAGGCACCCATTGATTTGGTTTTATAATGTAAAACCAAAGTAAACCAAACCGGAAAATAGTTGGTTTAGGCATTTTAGACCTCTTTTAGGCCCGTCCTAATCTTGACCCAGTTTACTTATTTTCAGGCATTATTAACAATTTAGGACTAATTATAAAATTCTTTTAATAATTCAAGTCCAAATGAATATCAAACGATCCACAAAAAAAAAAACTTCAAGTAATAACATAAGGTAAGTTTTATTTTAAATATCATATGTTCACTTTATATAAATATATACATTTTGGTTCGGATTTTTTTTAATATCAAACCAAAAACCGAATTGAAGTGCCAAATAATCGCTATGTTCACATCAATTAAAATCAAAATTTAATTGATTTTGATCAATTTTTGTTGGGTTTGGTTTGACTATAATAAATTGGTTTTCAGCGGCTTTGATCACCCCTCTTTTCAGCCACAATAATTTTTGAAATTTAAAGGAATATGAATCACAACCACATGGTATGACCTTTTTGTTGTATAAATAATGTCAAAAGTCAATCTAGGAATAACAAGACATCAAGAATTGTATTGTCATATATGAGTCATGAGCATAACCAATACAATCACGACCTTAGATGAAGTCCTTTACAAATTTTTTTTTCCCAGCAAAGATAATGCATATCATTCGATTAACCAGCACAAAGATCTAAAGATACAGAAACATTAGCAAGACACAACATTTAAAATCTAACTTAAACACCAGCCTCGCATTTCTAATGATCAGAAACTGAAAACAAAGAACACGAAGGTAAAACACATCTAAAACACAAACCCTCCACTATGAGTTTCAATCTCCTAATTTTTTGGTAACAGAGAGCCAAAGGCCTAAAGATTTCTTTCAAACTCCTCTTTCTCTTTATAAGCAACACCCTTAACTACAACAATTCATGCAGCAAGAATTTGACAGCTATTTGTTAAAGTTTCAAATTACTTATAATCTTATATAGTAATATAAATACGTATTTCTTCACAAATAGGACAACATATCTATTACAGACCAATTGACACCGTTAAGTGCAAAATTCAAATCTAAGCAGAAGTTGAGTGAAGAACGTAATTCAACAAAATTTTGCTTTCTGGCGAATGTAAACAAATAAATGGAGAGAACTATGTGTTTATGAAACTTACTTCCATGAATCTTGGCCACTGTCAATTGAAATAAACCCTTAACATTTCCATCTGAGCTGCTTTTTCATTGAGTAGAATTTAACTAGTACTCATACAATTATCGTCCTGAAAACTTGTTCCAACTGAGAAAAGTCCTGTCAGAGGCTTATACAGTTCATTATACGATTATCATCTTGAAAACCTTTTTAACATTTAATTTGTGAATCATGAATCGGCTTAGTCTACAAAATTTACGAACTATAAGAGTGCTATACATTAGGAATTGATATTTGATATCCTTACATCTCCAGTCAAAGTATCTTGTTACTACTCCATACAAAGAACATACAAGGACGTTTTCTCAATTCTTTTCTCGGAGGTTGTTTCTGCAAATCAAGGGCTTGGAAACTGCACAACACAATATGTGAGCAAGCTTACAGTCAGACCCTGTGTAGGCAAGCAGATGGCCTATTTTTTCTTTTGCCTTTGCTTTCTTTCATTTTTTCCTTTTTGTTTTACTTTTTATGAACAGTTCATAGTCCCAAGCCCCAAACAGCCAAACCATTCTGGTTCACATCTCTGTTCGATTAACAAAAAAAATTTTAATAAACAAAATTGATGATACTAGATGATAACACAGCTAAGAAAGACAAAGGCTAGACGAGATAACTAAAGATCTTAATGGATTCATGGATTAGATCACATTTCCACCTACGCTCCTCTGAGACTTAAAGAGTTCAATGTATTCCCATAAGAGGAAATTACAAATTTTCAATAGGAAAATTGTATCAAGCAATGTCTCAGCTTTAGCATCAGCTTTGGTGGAATCACACTAGCAGAAGTTTTAAAGTATAGACCACCCCACAGCGTAAAAGAACGTCAGAATTACTAATTTCTTTCATAGAAGTTGAAAACATATTTAGACAGTATGCCCAGAAAGGAAGAGATAGTGAGAAAATCCCTAATATCAAGAACTCAAGATCAAAACAGAGACAAAAAGAACCTGACGGCTCTTGGATTGTCCTGTTTTCCTAAGGCCAGAAACAAGTCCAGACAGTACTCAGCCATCTCCAAAGCATTTCCTCTTCCACTCTTACCAAAGAAACATATTTATCAAAAATTTAGTGATTTATTAAAATATGTGAAAACAACAAGAAGGGCTATACCACACCCATCCAGAAAATACCAAGTGAGATGTTTATGAAGGTGGTATGGGTATCGAACAGGATAAAGAAATGAATATCCACTTCACATTTCTCATCATCCAAAAAAAAGAAAAAAAAAAAAAAGAGATAGGCCAATTGTTTCTGCAGCAAAAGAATATGCCGAAATGAATTATGTTCCTTTTCTTGTTATTGCATGCAAAAGAAAAATATAAGTCTCTCTTAACCCAAGTAATATCAGAGGCAACTAAAAAATATTCAAGCAGCAATCAAATAAGCTTGCTTACATAAGAGAATGAAGAAATCCATGCTTCCAAAGCAAATAACACAGACCTTTATTCATCAATTATCAACATGAGTGAGGAAATGAGATGTTGCTTACATAAGTTATATAAAGTGTTTCCATTAAAAAGAATCATCTCATATCTAATTGACCACCCACATAACAGAAGCTGAACACCAAAGTCCATGATTAAAGAGAGATGAGAATAGCATGCATAGACAAGCATAGTGATAATCAACCAATTTTCACATCATTAACAACCTTCAACCTAGGAAGCACCAATACATGTAAGCGCCTTGAGTATCAGTGTTGGATGCGTATCCAACACTGACACATCTGTAATACGCTGTAATCCAGACATATAAAATGTAATTCTTGTCGTTTTGTTTTGTCTTTTTTTCTTAAAAAGCAACTGATACATAAGTAATATGAATGGGATACAACGTACCTCACAGCCCCAATGCAACTCGATACTCAAAGTATGTTTGAGTATGGCGGTGAAAAAGCTAAAAATCGCGTATGCTGAACTGTGGTATGTAGAAGCAAGAAATTGGTGCTTTGTCTGAAACATGATTTAGAAAACTCAACCGCTCGTCCAAATACACACTTACTCAACACCTCAAATTGAATCATTGAAACTTACCATTCAGAGAAGTGAAACTTTTCGTTGATAGCAAAACACACTGTCTGAATCTCATATTAACAATCCCTGAAGTATTATTAATTGATGCATATAAGATATTTTAAATATTAAAAATATAACTTTTAATAAATGTTAATAACCTATCCTGAGAATTTCGTTTTTTAAATATTGTCGTATCCCATATTCGAATGGTATGGATATCGTATTTCGTATCTGCTATGAAGAACTCCAACTCCAAGAGATGACGTAATAACCCTAAGCAAATTTGCTTGAGAAAATAATTCGTGAAAAGACAAACATGCAGAGGCAAAAACCAAAAAGAGGCAGTATCAGGTAGAGTAACTATCCATGGCTATAAGAAACTATCAATTGAGAACCCATATCATCAAATGAAACAAGCAATCTAAAATATTATGAAACCATATTCATAAGGAAAAGAATCCGTAAAATCCGGAACTAAAATCAGGAAAATTCACACTAGCTTCAACCCACAAAAAGCATAAACACTACATTCCACCAACTCACTTCAATTTAACAAACCGTGTGGTTGACCAGAAATAAAAATTACCCAACCGCCAAAATTTTACGCTTGATGCTTTGCAAATGCCTGTATGAATTGCATCATCAGACCAACACCACCTCTTAAACAGATCGACAAGGGAATGTTGCAGAAACAAATAGGGCATCAAGATATTTGTGATACTCGTAAATCCTTGGATCGGAAGAGAGGTGGGGTTGGTCTGACGAAGCAATTCCCACAGCACAACCATGGGGGGGGGGGGGGGGGGGGGGGGTTGAGGCGGCAACTGGGGCGTACACAACAAAACTGCTCGTTCGGCCTCGGCGACTCCCCTTATTTATAGCCTCGAGGATTAACGATCCCTAGTAAAGGTTTTATCATCGACACGTGTGTGCACACGTGTGTATATATATAAACTATGATTAAATTGTATTTTAATTTTTTAGAAGAAAGTTATTTATTTATTAAAATATAAATATCACTTAAATTTAACACTGCAAAAACTTTTTGAATTTCGATTTCAAATAAAAATAATTTTACACATTAAGAAAGAAAAGCTTACGAGGTTGTTAATTTTAAGCATAATGAAGGTTATTTGATATTGTCATCTTAGTTTTCATAACATTTTATGATAGTCTATAATTTAATATGACATTTTTTTATTACTAATTTACTTTTAACTAAAAAATATAGTATGTGATAATGTCATGTGAATTCTCACGTGAGAGTGAGAGGATCTAATCCGAGAATCGGTGCCCTTGAAGCTAAAGTACTTTGTTAATAAAAAATAAAGGAGGACCATCACTTTGCTTTCTTTCTTTCTTTTTAAATCCAAAAACATTATAAATAACCTGCAATAACTTTTACTGTTGAAAGGATACTGGACTTGGGATCATTGAAGCATAGAAAAGGCAATAACCAACAGGATCACTAAAATAAAAGACAATTTTATTAAGGTGCAAATTAAAGAAAATAAATTTTATTTAGTTTTACAATATCATAGCTTAATTTATTGTACTGTCAAAACTGCAATTAAAACCCTAGCATGATTAAAGCGGAGATCAATCATCCCTTGGCATAGATGAACATGATATTTTCACATTTTATCATCCCAAAAAGTTGACCAAACAAAGATTCAAGTTTCAATACATGGGTAGATGCACTAGTTTTAATGTTTTGAAAATTGACATACAATACAAGATAAACACAACTAATTGCAAATCTAGGGGATGCATCTTGTGAGAATTCTATGTTGAAAGAAAGTATTAGGCAAGTTTTCTGTTAGCAAGTCCTGAACAGATGTTATTCTTCTTCTGGTTCTTCTTCTTCCTGGAGAAGATTTTCTCTATTGTCATGAGCCCAAAAGCCACGCACATCTATGAGCATACTGGCTACAGTTCCACCCTGTTTGCAAGCCAGTAGATCAGCCAATGTTATCCTAAGGGGATCTCCTGGCTTGACCATATCCCAGATTTCATCTCTTACATCTTCAATACAAAGTTCATAGTTGCCACCCTCCATCCATTTCTGGTGTACATCTCTGCGTTTAGAAGAGAAAAAAGAGAAATATGCTCATTAGTTAAAATTTAGGATAATAATGCCAAATTAAATAATTGCATTCTTGGTCGAGGCACATAAAAGATCTCAACAGGATTTGTGTAATAATCAAAATCTTGTCGCTGTCTACTTGAGACTTGTAGGACCTGCTCAAGCACTACAAGCAGAAAAGGACAGTTTTTCTCTGTAGGAAGATTGCATCAGGAAACATCTCAGCTTTTAAATGCTCCCCCTCTTTACTTCCAATAATTGGATTACACATTCATTTCTATGGTTAGAAGTTTGAAACTACAGAATATAGAAATTAAATAACAAAAATAACAGAAAAATAAAAGCAAAGCGCATGGGATAAAGGAAACAAACACTATCCTTAGACAATGATGCTGTGACAGTTTATACCTGAAAAGGGAGTGAATATCAGCTGTAGTAAGGTAACCCCGACCATGAAGATCAAGACATCGAAACAAATATGTCAAGCCCTCTGGAGTGTCCTTGTTTTCTAAAGCCAGAACAAAATCCAAGAAACTCTCAAAGTCCATCTCCCGCGTATTACCACCTCCACTCTTTCCACGACGAACATGTTCATCAAATACTAAAAGAAGCAAATTAATTATTATTTTTTTCTTAGAAAAAAGATGAGCAACCATGACTCAGAACACAATTGATCCCCAAAAAATAAAAATAAAAATAAACAGTAGCAGGCGAAATTTTCCACACAGGACAAATCAAATGAGTTATATAAAAGAGAATTATTTTGGCATGCAAGTGGAAACAAAAGAATGTAAACAGCAGGCTCTCCATAAATTTTCCTAACTGATATGTACAAACTCTGCCTATGATGAACTTTCATGTAAATTATTTTTCATAGCCGGTCCCAAGCCCGGAAAAAAAAGGAGGGTTGTGTTAGGCAGTCGACAGCCAACGTAAAACTTTATCGAATCATTATGACATGGACAATCGATATATTAAACGTATATGTACAAATATTAGAACTCCAAATTGCTATCTCTTCAGATGGCCCATAAACCTATGTTCACTTAAACAAGATAGTTATATAACAAACAGACTACTGATTTCCAGTTTTAATTTGGGTCTGTGACAGAATGAGTTAACGACGCTCTAGTCTAGATCAATGCTTTAGCATCTAAACTTCTCCTCTTGCCTGAGAAACACAAATAAATAAAGAGCAATTTGTTCCGGAAAATATCTGGCATATACACAGTATACACCTTACAGCCATAAGGAGACTAATTGCATTTGTCTTTCACAGTTAAATAGTTTCCAGTGGCAAACGTTGAATTTTCTGAGCATCTTAATCAAAAGTCAACAATCTCTAATTCTGCGGATGCTCGCAGCAAGAGAAACACAAGTTTATGATTCGGTCATTAACTATATTTTAGAAAGAAAAAGAAAAAGGAACAAAATTTGGCAAGAGGCATGCATGGTCACCTGTATCTCATCTAGTACCAAATTGCTAAGTTAATCTGAAATTCTGAATTAATGTCACAAATACAATAATCAATTTTAAGAGACCGCAACAGAACCTAAAGGTACCAGCCAGAGATTCAAAGGGGAATGTGCAAACAGAATTGAAAATTGTGCTAATTTCTACCTCTCTCAATAAAGATTTCAGTCAGAGTCCCATCTGCATATTCTCGAAGCTCCTGCTTGCTCAATGTCCCATTTGCATCTTTATCAAGGGCAAGAAACATATCTGTAGAAAAATAGAAGATACAGATGATCACAAATCCAAGGACAGTAGTTTTAACTATAATAAGAAAAAGCCCCACTAATACTCATGCAAATGTCTCACAAACAGATAAAAAATGGGAACAGGAGGTAAATGAATCCTGGGTCCTCAAGCAATGAGCAAAACTAACCGCATATGCGTTGAGCAGATGTCAAAGAGAACCAGTTTTCCGCTTGTTCTGTGTCTGTGACTTCTTCTTCACTTTCCTGAAATATATGATAGCAAATTTAAAATATAGACTTTCAAATCAAAGCTTATAAGGGGTTAGAACAAAATAGAGTTCAAAGTTCATAAAACAAAACAGAATCATATCAATACCACAACAAAAGGAACCACAGAAAGAGAAAGAACTAATAGGATTAGTTCCAAAGATAATAGGAAAACTTCTTATACAATTTACCTGGTGAAGCTCCATCAGTTCTTGAAGACAATTACTAAGCAACACTTTCTTGATGCAAGCTTTTCCTGCAAAAAAAGGCATTCATATAAATTTTGAATGAAAGAAGTGATAGGAAATCATTAGACATTAGTTAAAAGCTGAAAAACAAAATGTGCACACATGAACACTTACTTAGGAAATTTACACCTCAGAAAACATCCTCTCATGCCTACCTGGCACAACTGACATCATTTATTTCCCAACCCATCAACTCAATCTCATGAACCACCTTTCATATGACCTCATATCATAGAATGTGTATTATAATTTTTCCTACCTCGTGCTCAAAGCTTGATAAGTAGTAAATCATCATCACCACATTATTTAGCAGAAAAAGGAAATAATCAATCTAGGAAAATACAATCTGAACTAACATTCCATTCATTTTTTTACTTTGCTAAGACATTTCCTTTTTGAAGCCACTATTTGTGTGGTTTATGCTCTGTTGGTTTTATTCATTTAAACTTCCATTTACTTATTTCAAAATATTAAAACAAGTCTCTTTACCCCCACCCCAAAAAAAAAAAGATGTCCATGTCAAGCAAATATGACCATAAAATATCAACAACCATTAGCAACTAAAAGATATCAGCCATGCAAACCTCGTCTATGAGGATCACAAAAGAAGAAGAATTTGTGTGCAGCAATGCGACAATACATTTGAACAAAGGCTACCGGCATATCACGTAATTGTGCTAAGTTGGGAATAAGACCTCGTATATAGGCTTCCATTTCCTGAAGAGAAAAGCACAAAATTAGCAAGGTTAACCTAATTATTATAGTATTATACAAGAAAATTTTCAAATCCAATTCAGTTTCTCAACTGCATAATATTGAGCACTCTAGATAAATCATTGCAAAAGTGAGAGACTTAGAGTCCTCATTTTTTAAAAAAAATTAAAAAAAGGAACAAAAAAACAAAAAACGCCAAAAAAGAAGCGACTCATTGTACCAAAATATTTGTTGGAAGTTGGAACATAATGACAAAATAGATTCGATAATGACAAACAAAAGAAACCACTTTTTGCAGGTGGTTGGTCTGGCAAAACATAAGTATAAATGGAAAATAGTAATGCAAGGCAGCATAGATGAAGCACCTATTCTGTATAAATACACATAACAAAGGGATATACTTATTGTTCAATTTCAAGAATTTTAAGGCATATTCACAATAAGAACTCATACATGTGGCTGAAGGAAACCATCAGAATCCTCATCAAGCTCACTCATATCAATTCTTGCCTGTGTAAGTGAAACCTGCACGACTATAATCAGTAAGTTGCTATCATAAAAATAAGATGTATTCTTCAAAGGACAAGAAAATGACATACAAGTGAATAGTTATGGAGAAAGAAGACACCAGGTTACATATATACTTAAACAATTAATCTTCAGGAGAATTAAACAGCAATCCCAGTGAGATAATACAAGTTGGCAGATGACCTACCGTACGCATCACATAAAGGTAGAAGGGTAGGATGGCAATTCTTCCCTGCTCATCTTTCTCAAACTTCATGAAGTTTGAAGGACTAAAAAAGCGTCGGCATTTGGAACCTATTTGTTCTGTACATACGGAGGCTATTTGGCAAAAGTCTTCATAATTCATCTATAAGAAACAAGTAAAAGTATGCATCAATTTTATTGCATTTTCCCAAAGGGGCAATAAAAATAAGAGATTCAGGATTGCTAAGCAGTAGTTCTTGGAAAATCACGATCCAAAATACACAATGTAGAGCATAATTTAAGATTAACTAGATGAATAACTGAGCAAAACTGTGTTTTATATTTCAATTATGTGAACAATAAGAACTTATATCACCAACATAACAAGACAATAATTATTCTTGATAGACAAAATAAGAATTTTTGGGGTTAGGGTATGTCAGCAAAAATCCATGACAACACACGCATTTTAAAGAAAAAAAGTCTATGTTTTAACTTCTACTTTGAGATATAAAAAAATCTGATCGAGGGGATAGCATGAGGATCTCATGCTACAACTGCCAAAGTAAAGGCAAGTTCTTTCTTTTTCTTATTTCAGATGGGCGGAAGGGAATTTGATTGAATCTCTCAGGCTCTAATGACTTTTGTTTTGGATTTAAGTATTTATCATATTACCAAGAAGACAAAATCTGGTTGAACCTGCATGTACCATAGAAATTGACAAAAATGATGAAGATTAGAAGACAGAGAGAAAAGGGAGGGGGGGGGGGGAAAGAGAGGTGGCAGACCTTTTCTGCACTAGTGGCTTCATCAATCACACAATTTTCTCTCAAGCAGACCCACATCGCATCCAAATCATCAGCATTCAGCAAAAGTTCTGATTGTTTCTGTGCAAACCATGGGAAATCATCAACAGAGAAAAGTTAAGCATTTAAGCAGATGTAACTAAAAAATAAGACAGTGAGAAGATGATACCTTTAGAAATCGATACTTTGCCAATCTCTGGACTCTATGACTGATTGATCCCTCTTCAGGTTTCTGGATGAAGACAAGGCATATCAGTATTTACATTACAGATGGATGATTTATATGCATGCAGAAGAAATCAAATGACAAACATCAAATAAACCTTCCATATAATCTGTGCACAGAGACAAAATTAAGTCCAAAATGATACAAGTTGTGAGGATCAACTCTAAATATCAGGGTACAGCTATATTATAGTTACCTTACCAACCTGCATCTGTTGTATCTACTTATTCAATCATTTACTGGGCTTTCTTAAGGGGGATGGCAGCTGATACTTTTAAGACCATGCATATTTTTACTGATATACTGTAAGAAGAACTCCGTAGGCCACATATGGTGTATATCCTTAAAAAAATAAGGTAAACCTTCTTTTATAGATTTCCAAGGAAGAGTCAAACATGGGTGTTCATGCCCTCATGAATGCACCATGCAAGTTCTAAAGGGAAAGTGTCCTACTTAGAAATAATGAAATTGTTTGCTAATGGCTAAAAGCTTCAGGAAGCAAAAATAGAAGAAAAAAACAACTGTACCCACTTCAATGTGTGTATATAATATACAATAATGAAGTAATAAACTATGGATAAACAATGCTAACACATGCCTTCTTGTAGAAACTTGGAATTGAACCAGCTTCAGCATTTTTCTTCTGCTTTTCTTTAAAAATGTCAAGCAAAATCCTTTTTGTTTCAAGCTCTGCAAATATGAAGTTTAAAAAATAATGAAAAGATGATACCATGATGTTACCAGGGTTTGAAGTTAAGAGATAACACATTGTAATAGCTTGAAAGAAAGTCTACATTGTTAAAATATTTATGCATGTCCATATAGCTCATATCAACAGTACCCTACAGTTTCAAATCTGGAGTGCAATAAGAAAATCAATGTTGTACAACATAACTAAAATCACTTTCAGGCATCAGCAAGCTAGTAAAGCATTTCAGAAATCAGGAAAGAAATTTAAACAGGTTCAGCCACAGCCAATCTACAAGTAAAATACAGTCAATTATTCCCTCACACTGCTGGAAAGGGCTTTATCAGGTAAAACCACATGATTTTCCCATACTTATTAATGGCTCGGTGTAGCGCATGGCACGGCACCACGGCATGCTGGGCAACACCACATCAAATGTCAAATAGGCCCCCTTCATCAAGGGTGTCTTTAACCTTTTACTCTCACAGCTGCAGCCTTAGTCCCAAAATGTTTCTGTCACAGCCGCTCAAGCCACAATGTCTCTCACTCTCTATTGCAGCACTATAGGAAGCACCCACAGTTTAGAAACTGCTTTTTGTTCATGTTAAATTTCCATTCTATCTCTCTTTCTCCATTGCTGTTTGTCTTTTCCTTTTTTCTTCTCCCTTAGTGAGGCTTTACTAGTAACTTACATCTCTGCTCTTAGGGCTCGTTTGGTATGAGGGGTTAGGTTTTGATGGAATGGGAATGGGAAATGGAATGGGAATGGAAAGGAATCTTGTATCCCATAGTTATGTTTGGTATGATGGAAAAAGAAATAGGAATATTTTTATTTTTTTTTATATTTAGTTAGATAAAAATGACATAAAAATAAAATAAGAAGAGAATTAAAAAATTAAAATATTTTTAATAATTATAAAATATAATAAAATATTTTATTTTTAATTATCAATAATAATAAAAAATAATAAAATAACATGTTAATTTAAAATTTTATTTTTAATTTACTTTTAATAGAAAAAAAAATATTTGGAGAAGAATAAAATAATTTTAACTTTTTTTCTCCTACTCAGTAGAGCTTTTTCCTACTCAGTAAAGTTCTCTCCCACCGAAAAACAAAGGAATGAACTCTCCCATGTTAGTGGGAATGTTGTCTCCCAGGAAAGAGGTTTCCCGCCTACCAAACAGGCATTTTCTTCATTCCCACTCCCTTTCCCTTTCCATCACTCAACTCTCCCGCAAACCAAACGAGCCCTTAGAGTTTAGGATTAATGACAAGAAAGATTTCAGTTATATTATGAATTTATGAGCAAATGATAGATTTCAGTCTTAGTAAGTTAGAAATTTGGTGAATGACATTTGTAATTTATACTTGATACATTTGGGTTTTGGATGGTTGTCAGAGTCATAACAAGCTGTGATTTAAATGAGTTAAGTTCTTTATATATACTAAACTATGCATTATTTTAATTGTCTTTTATATTTATTTTGAGTAATATAATTATGTACACTGCATTTTAATGTTGCCACGCACTCAGTAGTGCACTGCACACCAGCCCTTATTGCAAACTTGTGCCACACAATGCTTTTTCACAATTTCTAGTGCAATGGAGCAAAAACAAGGGAGGGAAAAAAACCTATGAAATTGACAAGAATAAAAGTAGCAGATTTAGAAAGCAAAATCTACAAACTCATCTGTGCTTTCCATTGACAGAACATTTAATCTTATGTGGGGGTTGGATGAGAAGAATCGAGGTGAAATTGAGTTCATTTTTTTCCTCTTTCTTTTTCTTTCCTTATTGTGAGATGGCACAGGTTTTCATTTCTACCATTCCTGTATTATATGATACTCAAATCGTTGAGCCTTATTTTCCTCTTTTACCATTATAATTCATATGAAAGGAAGCTGATGAAACACTCATAGTCCGAAGCTCATTTCAATCAGTAAATTAACTAAGTAGCTCAAACTCAAAATGCAAGTGCAGACTAGGGTAGCATCTTCGCACTTACCAACACCAGTTCATATGTTTCAATAAAATGCCAATGCTTCTAATAATTGATAACCTACCTCTAACAGTCAAACTCAAATGCCTCGAAGTATGCATCCCCTTCTCTCAACTCACAGTCAAAGAATAAATGAAAAGAAATGAAAGAGAAAGCTCATAATCGACTAAAAATTGAGGGTTCGAAAGAGTACGCACCCATCAATGCTTCAGATCCGAGACCGGCACCAGATCCGATATATCGGCGTAAATTTCTGGCCCACAACATGGACGAGGCCGGCGGAATTTTCCTCTGCACGGCCTCATGGGTTTCGCCGTCACTGGAGCCGCTGTACATGACGGAGGCACCTCCCTCTCTGTGCAATGACCGAGTCGACACGTTGGATCTCAAAGTTCAAACCTTTCAGAGTCTGATGAAAAAACCCCCGAGACGCACAAGGATAACTCAGCAAAAAATGGACTAGGGAGTTCTGATCTAGTGGAAACTAAAAATGGAAGCAGGATTGAACCTTTTTACTTTTTTACCGCTTTGTCTCTCTCTCTTTTTCTTCGTCTTTTTGGGGTTTGTCGGGAGTTGGGGGAAGAAAGACGTAGTTACGTGAAAATAAATAAATAAGCAAACCATCGTTCGTCCCTTCGCACCTTAATTTGTCAACACTCAAATTCGGGTCTTTGAAATGGCTTATCTTTTGGTTGAATACCTTCCCTCTCTCTCAAACATGTTTAAATTATACAATTTTTTTTTACAAAAATATATTTAAATTTATTTTAAAATAAAAATCTATTAAAATATTCTTAAATATAATATTAATTTTTATTAAAAATATATTTCTTAAATGTTGATTTTAATATTATTTATTTTCCATTAAAAATCACAAATTTAATTTATTTTAAATTTAAAAATATCCTCCTTGACCTTCATTTAAACTTCCTCCAATTTATTGGCTAAAAAACTTCTTCCAATTTTTCAAATTTCGTCCTCAAAATGTTTTAAGTTGACTGAATTTGATATTTAAAAAATTTAATTCATTGATTCTTTGGACTAAATTAGAGTTTTCATAAAAAAAATTAAACATTTGAAAAAAAAATTAGGACTCAATTAGGGAAATTTTTGCCGGTAAAATTTAGGAGTTGTATATATCAAATTTTGAATGTTGATTAGCCAATGAAGGGATTTTGGTTGTTACTACATAAAAAATTAAGAATTTAGGACAAAATTAATATTGCAATTAGGGATTCTATTTTATAGGTGAATTTTGGGGGTTGTGTTGTTTGTTTGTGTATTAAATCTATCTTACATAATAAAATTCAGTTTTTTTCAATATTCTTAAACTATTCACGCATGGGATTCACCTTTTTTTTTGTCTCTTAAATTTTCGAACATCACGTGCACCCCAGTTTAAGATTTTAATTGGCATAGAGAAGAACTTTAATCCTTAATGCATATGAAATTAAGAATTTCATTAGAAGAATATGAAGTTATGGAAAAATTAAGGATGAAATTAGAGAATTCTTTTAGAAACAAAATTTAAGGGATGTTATGTTGGGCAAGTTGAATTTGGGATTCCAATTAGCTTAAAAAGAAATTTTAGCCTTTAATGCATACAAAATTAAAGATTTCACAAGAACATTAAAAATTTAAGATAAATTTTAGTAATTTTGGTGTAAAGAATGGATAGTTCATGTAACTCAGATCTATTCTTTGTAAGTTGTTTCCTTTAGAAAGACATAATGTAGCTAAAATTGTAAGAGAATTTAAACAAGAAGAATGTGTTTTCTTTTTTAAACAAAATTGTAATTGGCTTATTTTCTCATGGGTAAGCAAAATTTATATGGCTTCCAATTTTTGAGATTTACTGTTGAAACCCTAGCCTTAAAAAAGTCCAATCCTAAATTGCTTTCTCTCTTGATAGGGCTAGAATATTTTTATGTTAATAACATGAATTAAAGTATGTTTTCATCAAATACTTTAGCTAGTTTAATTTTGCTCGAGATTGTAATGTTCCTCTACTTTATAAAAAATTACAATTGCAATGGATCCCCTAATCTGTTAGTCTCTTAACAATAACTTATATTGTTTAAATTAGACATAAAATCTAATTTAGTTGAGTCCATCTCCACTGCGAAATGCCTTTTTTTTTTTTTAATGTTACCAAACCATGTGAAAAGTCTCTTTTACCCGTCCTATTTGATCAACTGTCCATCCTACTAAGGGCATGTTTGGTATGTCAATGCAAAGGGAGATATAATGTGAAAGTTAAAAAAAATTATAATTTTATTTTTATAATTATTATTTAATATTATCTATCAATTATTATTTAATTATTAAAAATAAAAATATTATAGATATTTTTTATTTATAAATTTATTTTTTTTATATTTAACTTTTTATGTATCAAACGGTCATAATTAGTTGGTCTTTAATTAGAGAGAGAATGGAAATTGATGAACTGGTGAAGAAAAAATGAAATTATAGTAAACGAAGAGCTATATTGGATACACGTGTTCAACTTAACTAGATTTGTTTTGAGTTGAGCATTTATCACTAGGACAAGTATCAAGGAATGACTCCATCTACGTAACGCATTAGTTCAGGCACACAACATTTTGATTATCCCTGCATTTGAGCTTCTCTTATAAGACAATTTTTGGTAGCGGTGAAGTTAGTTTTAAAATTTTTATGTTTATTGTATTAAGTTTTGATATTATATCTCCGATTTTATATATAAAAAATAAATAATTTATTTATTAAAATTTTAAAAAATTAATTAAAAGTAATTAATTTTTTTAATTTTATCTTAAATAATAATTATTTTTAAAAAATATTTTTATTTAATATGTGTACTTTATCTTTAAAATTAATAACAACTATTACTCATAATTTAAAAAATTCATTTAATAAATAATATAATTAATATACTAGATATTAATAATTTATTTATTATATTTTAAACCAAATCAAATCTTAAAAAAATATCTTATATATGATGTTGAAAGTAATATTTTCTTATTTTTCAAAATTTTGAACTTATTAAAGCCTAATACACATGATATTGAATTATATATTTTTTAAAAAAGTTTTTAACATTTTAATCTAAACTCAATAAACCTACACATATATTATATATGCAATTTTTATATAAAAAACTGTTATTATTATTCTTTTTCTTATAAAATTTCTTTTTTAACTCTCTTAAGTAACTACCTCCCTCTTTCCCGATCATATTTTTTAAAAAAAATTGATCAACAATCATATTAAATACTCTACATTTTATTATTTGCCCATTTTTTCTCCCCATTATGTTTCACACTTCTAACTTCACTTCATTTTCGTTAATTTAATTTTAAATTTTCAATAACTTGCTTCCTATGCTGCCAGCATTTTTCATCATCTATGAACCAATGCCCATCATTCTTCTCATATTGTTTTCGTTACTCTATACTTATACTGATGTAGCTTCTTCTTTGTCATTTAATTATTGCATTCCCAGTGTGTGTCTAAAAGAGAGCGAGAGAGAAAGATGAGGGCTTTTCTCTTTCTTTTTTTCTTCAAATTTTCTCTTTTTATGTAACTGTATATGTTAAACATGAAATAAGATGTATTATTTAATTTTTTTTATAATATCTATATTTTATTAAATTACAAAATACCTTTTAAAGTTAAAAGTTGGACATTACATATGTTTATTAAACTACTAAGATTTCTTTTCTATTTAATTTTTTTAATGTTACACCATTATAAATTTTAATTCATGTTTTTTGCTGCATTTATTTAATGTCTAATTGTAAATTTGTAATACTCTTGACCATTTTTAATTTATAGTATCTGTTATATTAAAACATGATTTATGATAAGTAAATTTGCAAAATTTTTAGATTTTGAATAAGAAATAGAAAATTCTTTTAAAAAAAATGGTTATCAAAACAATAATCTTCATCTAAAGTTCATAAATCTAATTTACAACAATAACAAACTAAAATTAATTTAGTAAATTTCCCATCTCAACCAAAAAATGAATTAAAATTTCAACTTATCTATCTAATGATTGAGATAAAATATGAAAAATATATTTAGAAAAAGAACCGCCCCCTTGATCTAGGAATCTGACCTGGCCACTAATTGTTGTTACAACTTAGCTATCAATCTCCCTTCCAGTAATTATCTATTTCTCTCATTCAAAATCAAACACACAACCATGACTTTAGTCATAGTTATTAGATCAAGCACTTATTATTAAATTAAAAATTATAATTATTAATTAATGTAAAATCCTTCTAACCGCATTAGTCTAAGAACTATATTTTAATTATAACTTAACCTCACACAGTTAAACTTCTACCACCTTAGACAATTATTGCCACAACCTAGCAAAACAATATTTAACATCTAATTTAGATATTGGGATTATTGCAATGGGTTTATAGATCAAAGGTTACAACTTTTGTTATAGATTGAGTCATTATAATTGAAGGAAAAAATCATTATAAGTAATTACTTTTCCTCCAACAAACATATGAATTTAGCATTATCAATATTAAATGATTAAAAAATTATAAATTATTATTATAAATTAACAGTTTTGGAGAACAGATATTGTTCTTTAATCATTGCCCTAGCAAGGAGAAAATATATTTATCCAAAAGTAAATCATAACTACAAATTCAGTATATAAAATTTAAATTATGCAAAACACCCCTTTTAACTTCATTAAAAACTGAAAATGTTAATAGACGGTTAAGAATCATCATAAACGGCAATTCGTACATCGTCAAGCGACAGTAACCTTACACTCTAGAGAATAAAACGACATATCTAGTTTCCATGGGGTCCAACTGCAACGGGCTTTCGGGTTAACGACATGACACGTGGCGCCTTATCCAATTGAACTTTTGCCGCTATTTTCCCCATTTGTGTTTCCTTCACCAGCAGTCTTCTACTCTATCGGTGATTGTTCCGACTAGCACAGAAATGGCTTCTTCTATGTCGGTGTGCTTCTCCCCCAAAGCTCTGGCTCGACCTAATGCTCAGGGTCCTCGCAGAAGCACTAACAAGAAGCCCTTCCGGAACCCTAATACTAACCCTAAATTTAAAAAGCAAATCGGCAGATATAGGCCGCCGCCCGAGCCGTTGGTGCTTTCCGGCGGCGAAGCCACCACCTATACTCGTCTACCTCCTAAGAATGACTATGAATACTCCGCTCCATCATCGGAAGTCAAGCTTTCTGAGTCAACCCCGGCAACATTTAAGGATGAACCTGATGAGCTGCTCGGCGAAGATGAAGAAGATGAAGACCTCGATAACGACGTCGTTTGCAGCAATTTGGGGGGAAACTATGGAAAATTCGAAATGTTTGAAGGTCACGATGATTCTGAATTTGAAGATGGTGATGAAGAAGGAGGAGAAGATGACGATGGTGATGAAAACTTGGGGTTTATGGATGGCACAACTGCAAGCATTTCTAGCAGTGACGAAGGGGGTGAATTATCGGCGTTTCGAAATGGTGAATATATCGTTTTATCCGACGATAGCGAGGAAATTATTCAGGGGGGAGTTGTAAAGGAGAAGGGGGTGCCAGCTGTCATGCGGTGTTTCGACCGTGCCAAAATATATGTGAAAGCTGGGAATGGCGGAAATGGAGTGGTAGCTTTCCGTCGCGAGAAGTACGTGCCGCTGGGTGGCCCGTCGGGTGGCGATGGAGGGAGAGGTGGAAATGTCTATATTGAAGTTGACGGTTCAATGAATTCACTTTTGCCGTTTCGGAATAGTGTGCATTTTCGGGCGGGGAGGGGAAGTCATGGACAGGGAAGGATGCAAAGTGGGGCAAAAGGAGAAGATGTGGTAGTGAAGGTGGCTCCAGGAACAGTTATAAGGGAGGCAGGAAAAGATGAGGTGGTATTGGAGTTGCTGTATCCAGGGCAGAGAGCATTGTTATTGCCAGGTGGCAGAGGTGGGAGAGGAAATGCATCGTTTAAGTCCGGGACAAATAAGGTACCCAGGATTGCTGAGAACGGCGAAGAGGGTCCAGAGAGGTGAGTTCCCCTTCGGCCTAAATTGTGTTTTCTTGCCCTGTGCTGTTTTTGATCCCATTAAATTGTGTTTTATCTTATCGTCATTGTCTGCATTCTGCTTCTGTTAATTCTGCTACTGTGATTATTTGGTTTAATCGGATGGTTGTCCTTCAATTTTGAAATATGCGATATGATTTGTTAACAAGTATACTCAAGGTTGTATGTGAAATTGCTACAAAAAAGAGTATAGTCATTTCTTTGAAGTGAGAGACTCATATATGGGTCGGGTGAGTTGGCCACAATTCATGTTAATGGTTCTCTGATGGCTATGAAAACTGGGTACTGTCTTCTTAGTTCAGTTCACAAATCTTTGTATATGGAAAAGAGGCTTCACCGTGTTCAAAAGTATTGTTGTTTCCATGTGAATGAAAAATGTTTATAGTTGTCAGAGCTTGTTGGATTGATAAAATATATATGTTTATTTATTTTCCTGCTTCTCATCCCATGTGATTCTAAAAATATGACAGTCAATAGGCAGATTAAGAATAATGGCTTCTTTTTTTTTTCTTTTTTTTGGTCAGGTGGTTGGAGTTAGAATTGAAGCTGGTTGCAGATGTTGGTATAGTAGGTGTTCCAAATGCGGGGAAAAGTACACTTTTGAGTGTGATCAGTGCTGCAAAGCCAACAGTGGCAGATTATCCCTTTACAACACTGCTTCCTAATCTGGGTGTTGTTTCCTTCGACTATGATTCAACAATGGTAGTGGCAGACCTTCCTGGTCTACTTGAAGGAGCACACCAAGGTTTTGGTTTAGGACATGAGTTTCTAAGACACACTGAAAGGTGTTCTGCCCTGGTAAGCACTTGTGGTCGTGACTATTTACATATTTTCATCTGCTTCTTAAGGTTAGACTTACATGTATGCATACTCAGGTGGAGCTATGTTCACTAATACGCACCCCACACCCTTTTTCCCTGGAAACTTACAAATTGTAAAACTTTTCTCTGCATTTTTTATTTCTTAATAAACTTATATGATTGGTCCCTTTAAAATTTTCTTTTCTTAAAGACCCTTAATCATTAATATTTTGGTGCTTCCAAGGTTTTTGTCATTGCTCTGCTCATCTCAACTTTTGAATAAATAAATTGAGCTACAATAAATTGTACATTTGCAGTTGTTCCAAAGTATGGTTGATCAATAGCTTATCTATTGTTAGACATTGACCACCTATGTAGAGTGTGTATCACGGTTTTTCCTATAAGAATTTCAATTCTTGGTGCTTGCTTAGCATGACATACTTATTAGTGCATTAAAAACTTTCAATGTTCAGATGACATTAAGCATTTCTGAAAGAATCTTCCATATAGAAATCTCTAGCGAGGCATCTTTCAGGCGTGGACATGGTATAAAGTTTTTATTTTGACAACCCATACCATTCAATACTTAATCACTTAAGATTTGGTCATATGTTAGATATCTATGTCCCAGTAGCTATTAGCCGGCTTGAATGGATCCACCCACATGGTCCAAAACACTTAAACCAAGTTACTGATAATTGGCAATTTAAACCTTATATTCCTGATGATACTCACTTGTCCTCCCAAAATGGGACTTTAAGGTGTTATATTGATTTATTGACAAAATTTGAAAATAAAATAATAAATATTGAAGCCACTTCTTTTCATCTTTTTTGTTTTTTCAAAGTCTGACATATTTGATATTTTTAGCTTCTATTTTCTCTTTTTTTTTGTCTTCTTTCTTCTATTCTATTTTTCATCATTTACCAAAAAGCCTCTGTTGGATTCTAGGTACATGTTGTTGATGGTTCATCAGTGCAGCCGGATCTAGAGTTTGATGCAGTTCGTCTAGAGCTAGAACTATTTAGTCCTGAACTTGCTGAGAAACCTTATATAGTTGCTTATAACAAAATGGATCTTCCAGAAGCATATGAGAAGTGGCCATCCTTCAAGGAGAGGCTACAATCTTGTGGTATCACACCTTTTTGCATGAGTGCTGTGAAAAGGGAAGGTACTCGTGAAGTTATCTGTGCTGCTTATGAGCTTTTATGTAGAAGTAAAGAAGCTAAGGAGGAATACCAAGGTTTGAATTTTATTCAGTCTTATTCTGAAGATTCTTGTCCTATTTTCAGCTCTGGTTACTCAATTTGCTATACATATTAATGCATGTGAATAATTTTAATCTGTTTCAGATGGAAGAGATATGGTAGACTTGAACCATGTAGCCCATGCAGTAGAGAAGCAGCGAAGTGCACCCATTAATGATTTTGAGGTTTTTCATGACAGCAGTTCAAATATCTGGCATGTAATTGGATCTGGATTGCAACGTTTTTCTCAGATGACAAATTGGCGGTAGGTTAAAAAGTGTTACATGTGATCAGAAATGCAATTCGCTATTTTGACTGCCCTTTATTCTCCCATTTCTTATCGTGAGTTACTTCTTAAACATACTGTAATTGTTAAGGTCTAACTCTAATCACATTTAATATAATGAAGTGTGGAAAATATATATCTACATTTATTATGTGCTTGTTCTCAAAACAATATGACGTATGTGATCAGGCTGAGACATTATAACTCCATTTTGCCCTGGAGCTTCCTGCATGGATTTTCAAGGTCTTCAAATAATATGCCATAAATCATAAGATCTGTGTTCTGAAAATATAAGGGTGACCTAACATTTTCTACTGAGGATCATCATTCACTGCACTTCCTAATTATTCTGTGTATAAATTTAATCCCCCAAGTGGACAATATAATGTTATTTTCAAATTGTGCATTGAGCCTTACTTTCATGTGCTCATTTTATCCCTTCTTTTTCTGTTTTTTTTCCTTAAAAATTACTTTCTTTATGATGATGGTGATTGTTGTTATTGCTGTTGCTGTTTTGCCAGCAATATCCTGTTTCCATTGAGCAACACCATTTTACAGAGTGCAAATAGAAAATGTTTGACACTAGCCATGTACACACACAAACATCAGTGTCTGAAAATAAAAGTAACAAAATTAAAAAGAAAATTATTAAGTTAATAGTTGCTCTTGTAAAGAATGCATTGAACTTCAAAAATAAAATTACGACGAATGGGACAAACAAGGATATTGAAGATTGTGGAAAGAGAAATGATACATATAGTTGTCTAAATGTTTATTTTGTTCCATGTTTTGAATTACGTACATAACATGACTTTTAATTGATTTATTAATTAAACATCAATTGAATTTACCTTTTTCGAATATTGTGACAATGTATAAAGAAAGGAAACTCCATCTGCTCTCTCTTATTTGATAGTTTGACACTAAAGATGTGCCCACATATTTATCAGGAATATTAGTATGCTTGAAATTGCAAGTTCTGTTCATGGCTAACCTCAAAAAATGGTAATGCATGTCTAACAGGTACATTGACTCAGAGAGAAGATTTCAACATGTCCTTGAGGCTTGTGGTGTGTATAAGTCTCTCATGAAACTTGGTGTAAGGGAAGGTGACACGGTGATGGTTGGAGAGGTGTGTTTTTTGTTTCTCATCAGCGTTTTTGTATCTTGTAATCCTTACTAGCACAATCATCGAATACGTCAACATATGGTTGTTGTACTAATTGAAATTTAGTCATCAGAGTTGCTTTAAATTCCCTCATAATGATTTCTTAGAAGAACAATTTTGACCCTATTATTTTATGTTCCCACAAATAACCTGGAAGCAATATATGCAAGGCAGTAAAAGATTCTAGTTTAAATTTTTTGTTCAATTCAACTTGAAGCTCTTGGACAATATTTTGTGTGTTGCATACCAATGACTATATGATTCTTTCTGCTATTTACCAGATTGAGATGGTATGGCATGACTCCTTTGACAAGTCTAGTGCATCAAAAATGAAGAGAAGATCCATAGATTCAATTAAATGGGCTGAATGGAAGTAGTTCCGTTCCATTTTGGTGCTGCTTGAGTATGTGGACTGCAATTATATAATAGGTATGGAAAACCATTATCTCATCATTGTTCTTGTATATCACCATGCAAGTTGGTTATACGGTAATTGAGTTTTTTTTATTACCATAGTTCCTCATGTTATTGGGAGGATAATATTTTTTTCTGCTACATCTGCACATAATGGGCCTGGTAAAGGCAAATGGATGGTTGCCAGCCTTTTCTTTGCTTCTCTGTCCCATGTTTAGTTATGAACTTGCTGTCTCATCAATCCTACTTCGCTTCTTTTTTTTTTTTTTTGTTGGGGGGGGGATAAAACTTAAGTACAGTTTTTAGGTGTTAGCTCTATAGTTTAATTAAAACATGATGGGTTTATGTTTTTTGTAGCTTGATATCATGGGATTGAGTGTTTCAAAAAAATGTTCCATATCTTATGATGCGTTTATTAAAGAATCTAATAGCAAATACTTATGAAACCTTACCTGAGTCTAGTCCCCTTTTTCCTAGGGGATAAAGTTATCTAATGTTACTAGTTGCTACTAATTTAGGTCTTTGTAAAATATTAAGATTGTCAACAGAGTAGATACAATTGAAGTATGTTGATTGCTTATGATGAGCAGTTTGTGTGGAGAAGCAAATTTGATCAACAAGAGAAGATATGGAAGAGAATGAAATCATGGCAGATCTGACTTGAGAAGCAAAGTTGTAAAAGAATGTAAATGGCCTGTTTGTCCTTCTGATGCAGCTTGACGCTTGGCTTAATTACAATTTCAAATGCTTTAGTTCAAAAGGAAGCTGAGGTTTTTCTCAAGAGGTCACAAGTGCGGCAGATACGATACTAATGTGCATCTAACATTAGTTGTTGGGTTAAATTAGTTTTAAACAGTCGAGTGATCAACACAATAGGCTGTAATTGATGATTTAATTTTATGACTAGATATTGTATGTCAAAATCTGATAACTTTTTGTGTATACAGAAATAATATTGCAATAGATCATAAAATTTTTCTTCTGACTACCACTCATTCATTTCCACAGACTGATCGAGTAAATAATTTGGTGAAACTAGACTGAACCTTAAATATCAAGTTTCACATGAAGAAGTCATCATAATAGTGATAGGATTGAGATGCAACATTGGTATATATAAATTTGCTATATATTTTAAAAGCAGTGTTGTTACGCTGTCTTGTTCTCTTGTTGTGTCTCAATATGTTTAGGGTGAGGGTTTCATTGAGTCTTCATTGTACAAGCCTCAGGTGCTATTATCTCGAGCGTTTTGTAAATCAGTGTTTTAAAGTTGAATTATCTTGGAATGTTCCCTGATAAGTTTTTATGGACTACTTGCAGTCTGGGCCAAAAAACTAATACACTCTTATATATTATTAAAAATAATTTTTCATATAATTTTAATATTATTCGACTGCGTCACCACATTAATTTCAAGTTTCAACCATAAACTAGGGGCAAAAATATATTTTTTCTTAAATTAAATTTTGATTACAATTTTAATATATCAACCTTAATATTTAACAAAACACTCTTTTCTTAAAAAAAAATATTAACTCCCATTCTTGTTTGATGTAGGGTGTTCTTTTTTAAAAAAATTAAAGATATTTTAAAATTAATATATTAAAATTATTATTAATTTATGAGAGTAAGATTATCATTATTATTATTATTTAATTCTAAGTCCTACAAGTTGGGCATGGAACCAAACTAAATGCGGAAAGTGTTGGGTTGGAAAGACAAGGAAGGACAACGCGGTTTCTCTCACATTTTTCACCCTTGAATATTTGACTTCGACCACTCACTGACCACTGAGTCACCTTACCCGCCTCCATTCTCCAGATTCGGTTTCACTGTTTCTAAGCGTGCCCTGTCTACTCCCTACAAATCCTAACCCCACACCCTTACCTCGTTTTCATGGCCTCCCAGACTAAGGTACAAGACTCCTCAACTGTGCCATGTCAGTGTAATCGTACGGATGACGACACGTTCAAGAGGGCCCTCGTAGATCATGTTTTGGTCCATACTAGGTATGGTGGTTCTTTGACAAAAATACATAATGACATGAGATCATCACAGTAATAATAGATACCTAACATGTAAATGACAGGGTCTTCCACTTTGTTCTGAAGTTGCAGAAAGGAATTTTTTTATTATATTCAAATTTTATAGTAATTCAACAGTAAATAAAATTTGAATATACAAATCATTGGTTATAAATACGTTTGAAGTATTTCTTTAACCAAGTCTAAATGTTTGATAATTCATAACTCATATATAAACCATGGCATCAAAGGCAAATGTAAAGTTTAGTTAAACCTTTGTGAGATAATTATGGCTCATTCTAAAAGATTCAAGTTTTCAAAAAGGGAAGAGAAGATTAGAAGAAATTCATGATAAAAAGGAAATATTATGGATAGAAGAAATTGTTTGCTTGCTTACAATTAAAGAAAAGCTCTCTCAAATTAACCAACATATTATAATATATCATAAACACATGACTAAAACTAAAGCTACTTTTATGAAATTTGAAGCCACATCAATAAGCACGTAGTAGCATATAGTTGTCACACTCTACTCTCGGACAAGTATATACGTAGATTGTTGCAATGAAGAATTTAGCTGGTTTTGTCTCGCTGGTAGACAAAATTATTTTTAATAAAATTTGAATGCAAATAAAGATGTGAATGAAATGAAATATATTATATTTGATACTAGAAAGAAATGAGAATATTATTTTATTTATATATTTAGTTGAATAAAAATAATGTATAAATAAAAAGAAATACTAAAAAAATGATTAAAATATTCATACTTAAAAAAAGATATATTAAATAATAATAATAATAATAATAAAGATATAATAAATTTTCTATAAATTAGGTTCCATAATTTTAAACCCTTTGTGCACTTCTTTAAAAGAATGAAAATGCTGAAGTTGCTTCTTCCATCGCAATCTACAGTGGCTACCAAATAGGGTTAATTGATGCATTCCATAACCATTTTTCTTTCTAAACTACTACCAAACGGCCTTTTGAAAAGGTCTACTGAAATATTTGTATGAGAAAGGAAAGGAGACATTTAGAACAAGCAAAATAGCATTGGGGCTTCCTGCTTTCTTGCTCCAAAATGAGCATACAACCTTTTTTTTTTTTTTCAGGTTCCACTGAAACCCGGCATCTGTTCGGAGATTTTTTTTTTGGGGGACAAAAGTTGAAAGCAATACAGTAATCCAATCAATCAATAGGGACCACTATGTGAGATTTCTGGCTTATAGATAAACATTTATGATGCCATTAAAGGTGAGAGTGATGTGGGATGGGCAAGAACTAATGCTCTAATTGGTTTGAAGGAATGAAATGTAATTTTATTTTATTTGTTATAATATTTGTTATGTTCTTGTTATTATTATTTAATATTTTTTATATTTTTTATTATTTCTTAAAAATAGATACAATGGTCATTTTTTATCTTTAAAATTTTACCTTTTTTATTCAATTCAATTCAATTTCATTTTCTATTCCATTCTATGTACTAAATGGGACTAATTTAAGAGATTAATTACAAGTTAAAAAAGTGCACTAATGTAATCTTATGCCTCAGAAGTTAATATAACTCTTAGTTTGTGGTTTTATTCATATCCTGAATTTAATGGTACGTTACCTATAATTGTCCTGAATTATAAGTTTTAATTTTTAAATAATAATTATATTATTACATAATAAAATAAATAATACAAATATTTTCTCATATTGCATTAGAAAGTCAATGTTACATAATCAATTAGTTATAAAATGTTGTATGTGCAACATTGACTACAAATAGATCAAATTCAATCATAAATAAATATATAAATATAAGTCACATTTTTTAAATTAAATCCAACTCTTATATATTTATATGTTGATTTATTATTAGCTTAATTTAAACTAAATCTACTTAAAATCTCTTTAACTTGTACTAATCATGTTAAACCATGGACCAGTACCTAAGATTTTTTTCCAACACCATACTTAGGTAAAATTTTAGAAGTGTTTATTATCAAGGTTTTAAATAATCCTATGACATGAAAATAATTTTTTTGTTGGGAAACATCCAATATAATAACATATTGGCAAAAATACACTTGTAGTCTCTTAATTTTATTTTCATTCATTAATTTCATTTAATTATAATTTGGTTCCTTAATTTTATCTTAAATTTCATTTTAGTTTCTTAACTTCATTCAATTCTAATTCGATCCTTTAAATTTTCCTTTTGTCTCTCAATTTTATTTGGTTTTGATTTAGTTTTATAACTTAAGCTCATGTTTCACTTTTGTCCTTTAATTTCATTTTATTTTTTAATTTGACCTTTAATTTTTGAAAGAATTGCTCAAATATTTTTTTTCCTTTGATACTATTAAATTAAAATATTTCATAGAAAAGTTCTATGTGATTCATTTGTAAAATAAGATGAAGGTATTAGTTAAATTAGAGCAAATTGGATAAAAATGGAATTAAAGAACAAAATTGAAATATAAAGTAAAGTTAAAAAATCAAATTAAAATCAAATAAAATTAAAGAATGAAAGTAAAATTTAAAATAAAGTTAAGAACCTAAATTTAAAACAACATAAAGTTAAGGAATGAAAGAAAAATTTTAAAAAAATTAAGAGACTAAATTAAAATTAAAGAACTAAATAAATGTTTTAGTCTATTATATTTTTATCAAAAAACTTGATAATAAACACTTAAAAATAAAAAAATAACTAATTTCTTTATTTTTCTCAGTGGTCAGGGAATTTACCGCAGGTACTAGGCTAGGAGTCCAGAATCGCGAGTTATTGGGTACACAGTAGATCCTTGTGTGAGCCTATACATGCTGTGCCTTTATTGTATCCAAAAGTAAAAGCAACTAGCCGAAAAGAAGGATCTATCATACTATAAATAATTGCTCTTTAAATATGTAATAATAATGTGGGCAAAGACAGAGTATCACGTAAACGAGTAATGACTTTCCCTTGACTTGAGAGAGCAAACTGGGAGTGGAGCTTTTTCTATTTCAAACTTCTTTGAATCTAAGTGTGCACTTCAGGAGTAATTACATTAGAAGAAGGAAAAGGTATGCTAGGCCTCCACAAATTACAACAAAAAAGATAGAAGTGTATGCAAGTACACAAGGATTAAAGCATAACTAGATAAAATATTACAGTAAAACTCCATTTTCATCATTCCAATATCAATTAATTTGATTTTGTTCCAGCTTCACTTTTTCAAAGATAGTAAAATTTGATACTATATGATCCTTCCAAGAACAAATATATCTCACTCTCTAATAGTAAACTGATACAATTGATAATGAGATCATATTGACCAAAAGGGGGTTTTATTCTAACATTATGAGCAACCAGAGCTCAGAAGAGTGAGTATGCCAAATCAACATCAAAAGAAGGAAGCGGTGAAGAATAGGTGGTTGATGAAGTAGCAGCCTGAGTAGTGGTCCCATAGCTTGAACTGTCTGTATCTCCAACCTTTAAAGGATTGTTAAATATAGCTGAAAGTTCACTGCAGTTCCAATCCCATGACTTCTGATGACGATGGTTATCCCAGAATGTTTCTTGACCAAGCTCATTTGGATAAGAAAAATCTCCAAAGCTTGAGGCCATTAATGTTGGCATGTTCATCGTAGGTTCTTGAGATATCTTTTGGTCACTTGAAGCAGCACTGGCAATTAAGGCACTATTGCTCTTTCTGGGATTTGAACTGTTGCTATTATTGGAAGAAGCTCTGAAACACATATCAGGAACTATGCATTCCAGGTATCCCGAGTTAGAATCATCATTGGAGGAGAAGAATAAACTATCACTCTTCAGAGCTGAAGAATCACATGCAGTTGTCTCAAAGTGGGAAGTTTCAAAGAGCCGAGGTGGGCTGTTCTGATTGGTTGGTTGTTTGCTCTGAGTAGTGTTAAAGAGTGACTGAAGTTGTACATCGAAAGGGCAAAGAAGAGTGTCAAAAGTGGTATTGTCAGAGTATATGAAGTTGGTTCTTGCTTGGCTTCCTTTCATGGACAAAGCAGCTCTGTCATATGCTAAAGCTGCTTCTTGGGCAGTGTCAAAGGTGCCAAGCCAGTGCCTTTCTTTAGTTGTAGGGTCTCTAATTTCAGCAGCATATCTACCCCAAGGTCTCCTCCTCACCCCGAGAAACCTCCCTGCTTCTCCTTGCTTTCTTCTTCCTCTTCTCTCACCACAAGGAAATGGGTTTCTTCGAAGAAGAGACAAAACCATCTGGGTTTTATTTTCTGGGGTTCTAGAGCTGGGCATGGCTGGAAAAATGTGGGCTGAAATGAGCTGAGAAAAAGGTAAGGTAGCTAAGCTAAGCTAAGGGGAAGTCAGATAGTGTTAAAAACTGAAGAGAATGGGAGTGCTGAGGAAGGAGGAGCAGTGTAAGGGATGAGAATGGGAGAAGAAGTTATGGGAAGTCCTTTTAAAGACTCTGAGCTGATGATGGAGAGAAGGAAAGTACATTTTGCAGATGTCATTTTTGAAGACCATCCTCCCTTCATTTCCACCTACTTTCTGGGATTTGTATCTTTTTAATTTTTTAGTAAATTAACACTGTAGTGAGACTCTTTTTATAAGTCTTTAATTCTATCCATCCCACTCACTTAGGACTTATGTGCTTTAAATGGAGCTCTGCAAACTGCACTTTTGAGTTTTTATTTCTTTTCCTACTTCCAATGACAGTCTAGAATGTGTTTTCCGTAATATAGTAATGAGCACAAGTATAGATTTAATAAGAAGAAAAGAAAAGCTATTACATATTGGAACCACAGTGAATAATTTACAGGTCACAGAGTTAATTGTCACAAAGAGGGGAATGCCAAAGTTATTGGGATATGATAGGGATTGACAAAATTAAATCTTTATGCTTTATGCATATCAGTTCACGTGCAAAGAACAAGCCAATTAACAAACTACCTGGAACTTGATTTGGTAAACTCTAGGACTCCACTCAGACAAGGCAATTATTGGAAAAAAAAACACTCAGGTTCCGTTTGGTTGGATGATAAAACGGAGAAAGAAATATAAAATATGGATAAATGGAATAGATAAGATAAGAAATAATTTTTTTATCCTTACTTTTAAATGATGATTTGATAGTTAAAATGGTGATTTGATAGATAAAAGAAAAAATATAAGAATATAATAAATATTGCATAACCTATATAAAAAAAAATGCAATCACGTTGCCGCAAACCAAATGAAGCATCAAGTTGACCCAAAAATTTATTTTGATCTTGGACATGGTGTTGTGATCAATTTTATACATAAAAAAAAATTGTATCACTTTGATATTTGAGGATATGATTTCTTTCCAATCTCACCTTAAAAATGATACAAACAAACAAATGGATAGAATAGTAAAATTGGAACAGAATCATACTCTTGAGAATCAAATAAGGTTTTTGTCATTCATTATAGTTTTTATTATTCCTTTTGCTTAATACACTCAACCTCTCTCTTAATTTGATATGAAGCTTTGAGAGACTTACATTCTAAAAGCTAGCTCATCAAGTTGGAAAGCTAAAGATTGATGAAAACCTCATTTTAAAATTTCATATTTTTTATTTAGGACTTAAGTCTCACACCTTGTAATTAGATCCCAACATAATTTTTAAGCTAGAAGCCTAGGACAAAGTAGTTATTGATCTAACAAAACTACGGTTTAGAGGCAGGATTAGCTAGAGGCATGATTGAATGATTGCTTCTAACGAAATATGATTAAGCATAAAGCAATCATATCTAGATTCTCTAGTGTGTTGTTTTTTTGAAGAGCAATACTTGAACTATTCTTGCCCTCAAACAGGAAAACTATCCCATTTTATTTTATTATTTTTATTTGTAATTTTCATGTTGCGCAACATATGAGCTTCACAGCATAAACTTCATCTTCAAAAGCAATGCGATGCAAAAACTAGAAAAGGAAAAGAATTGCATGCGTGGTTTTGTTTGCACATGCTCCTAGATTGCCTGAAAACATTTGAATTTGAAGGTACTAATGCTGGCTTGTCATGCACATGTGAATCCGCGTTTTATGCGAAATAAATCAATCAATTACGTAGGGAATTCTTGTTTGCTTCATGATTTTCAAAGGGAGCAGTTAAAATCATCTCTAATTCATTAATTTTATCCAAGAATTCCAGATTTTGTATGAGTCTCCCCTGTCCTGTTCGTGGAAAAATAAATTAAAAAAGAAAAGTTGGGTCCATTAATCAAATTATATTGTTTGTCCCATCTATGCTTCACATTTTAATTTTAGAATTTTTTAATCATAGAATATGGGTTTGTCTTATGCAAAACTAATTGTAGCAGTTGACCATAGTCTTAGACACTAATGCTCAAATAGTGAAGCAGGTTCAGGTAGGATTGTCAAATGACTAGTCAATCTGGAAACTCAAGGGTGAAAGTTTATGATTATATTTTCTTTATATAGCACACAATTTTAAGAGCAAAATGTCTTCACAGTGAAGTTTGATATTAAAATTTTTTAGGTACAAATTATAGATGGTTAACTTGTGGTTTGATTCACCATTGATTTGCCTCGTGTAATTTAAAAAGTGTCTTTCAATCCTTTAATTTATTTCTCAATCAATTAATCATCTTATGATATTGTAATATAATTTTTAACAAACTTAAAGAAAAATTATCTTATATTTTAGTTTAATTTAAAATTTTTTAACCAAATTAGTTTCTATTAAATCTAAATACATCTTTTTTAACTATTAAAAAAATTTTAAATGGAGAGTATTTTGGTAAAAAAATTTACATTAAATTAAAATATAGAGTAATTTTTTGTTTTAAAAAAGATTTGTGTAATTTATTTTATATTTTATATAAATTTCAACAAAGATAATTATATGGATGTTAAAACATGAACTATTTATTAAACATCTATCTCACTTATATATTGATTGATTTCTTTGAAAAGTTACGTCTTGTTTGATATATAAAGTAGAATGAAATTGATTGAAAAGAATAATTTTAAAGATAAAAATTGACCCTAGTACTTTTATTTTTAAAAAGTAATAAAAAGATATAAACATTATTAAGTAATTGTTATAAAAGTATAATAAATATTACTAAAAAGAAAAGAAATTTATTTTCCTTCCTTCAAATCAATGGCGTGTTATTATTGAAACCAAACTAACAATAAAAATTGAAAAAGTGGGCTTTAAATCAAACAATTTCACCAATTGATTCATTTGGTAATTTTCTCGTGCCATTTGTCTAGTTGTAATATTGATAAGGATTAAATTTAAGTACAGTTACTTGTATTTTTATTATTAATTTTTTAATCGAAATATAATAAATATATAATTTTTAATTAAAATATGACAAGTATATAATTTAATTGAAAATTTATATATTTGTTATATTTTGATTAAAAAAATTGACAATTAAGATATAAGAAACTATATATAAATTCCTTTTCTATTAATAAAGTTTCTTGTACTTAAGAGATATGTGTTTATGCAAGATGGGAATAGGAATTTTAAAAAAAAGAACAAAATTTCTTAAATTGAAAAAATCAATTCAATATATTAATAATAAAGAGATAATAAATATAATTAACAACATTAAACTTGATTAAACAAAATTTAAGTTGAACAATTTTTAAAAATACTCTAACAAGTAAAAAAAAATTATGGGTCACAAATTTGGACAAAGAAAACCAAGTGAATAGGCAACAAAATAAAATCCAGTAGGTAATACAGAGAAAAAGAATTAATGACCGAAAATAGATAAGTATTATAGGTGCCTTATAGATCCAATAACCCTAGCTATAAATTCAAAACAATCTACTCTGCTCACAATATGAGAATAACCATGTATAACTCTAAGAAAACTAGTGACAATTGACACAAATTTTTAGGTATAAAAAGAAAACGAGTCTTAATTGAGACCCAAAAAAAAAAAAAGCTTTGACAACATCATCCTTAAGAATTTGTTACCTTTTTAAATATATTATATATTAGCAGCTATAGACTACTTTTGGGTCTGTTTGATTCTGTTTTTATTTTAATGTTTTCAAAATAGATATTTTTCAAAACAAGTTTTGAGAACAAAAAAATTAAAAAATCTGTTTGAATCATTATTATGAAAAGTAACTGCTTTTTTTTTATTCTGTAAAACAAAAATTACGAAACACTAAAAAAATGTTTTGATTTTTCTATTTCTAAAAACAAAATTCTGTTTTTTTTTTTATTTTACAGAACATTTCATTAAAAACACATTATCAAACAATTTTTTTTTATTTTTTTGTTCTTAACAACAAAAAACTGTTCTGAAAACAAGAAACCAAACAGGCCCTTCATTTTTTTTACTCCACATACATTCTAAGTAATACATTTT
This sequence comes from Erythrophleum ivorense, assembly GCA_026724425.1. Classification (NCBI taxonomy): domain Eukaryota; kingdom Viridiplantae; phylum Streptophyta; class Magnoliopsida; order Fabales; family Fabaceae; genus Erythrophleum; species Erythrophleum ivorense. The sequence goes on from JAIUCV010000005.1 coordinate 47,183,456, forward strand.
CTTTTTAATTAGGCTCCTCCATTTCTTTTTTTTTTTTTATAGCCTTCACACTCAAGATAACAAAATAATTGAATGCAGGCTCCCTACAAGTTGCCTTTTAGGTAAATCAGCTTTGAGAAATATTTCCATCAGAGTCTGACAAAGAGAGAAAGGGATTGCTGTCTCTCATGTCCAAAAGCCAATCAGTCAAAAGGGTAATGAAAGCTTAAAGCACATTTTCAAAGTGATGTGCCTTAAGCCGTCCAACAAATGCCATAGTCATAGTGGGGGCACTTTGTTGTTATTAATTCAAACCTCTTTTCTTACAAGTATTATAATTTGGGTCCTTTTGATTAGTATTCATTCACATGGCGTTCGGGAATGATATACACTAATCACATCAAATGGGTTCAACCATCTTGTTAGTGAATAAATTATTTAACTGAAATATGACATGTTACGCAACAAGTGAGATTTATAATAAAAGAATTAAAGTTTTTCTCTTTAAAAATAGGACGGCCCCTTATTTTGGGGATAGAGCACATGATGTTGTGATGAAAGCATTATAAAAAATCTAGATACATCTTATTGTTTTTGCTATATTTAGTGTCACACAAGATTTTTTTTTTAGCTTGCAAATAAGGTGGGATTTAGATCAATTATGCACATTTTAATTTAATAAAAAGTAAATAATTTTGTTTAAATTAAGAAAATTTTAAAAGAAAGTGATATAACTTCACAAGATTAATGAAATTTAAATTTAAATTTGTGATATCTAATAATATATTTTATATTGGTCTTTACTATTAGACCACTCTATTAGAGAGTTTTACAAAATTTTGCCATTAATAATTGCAGTCAAGGTGGGATACTTCATCAATTCAAAGTCTAGTTTAAATAAAAGTAAATACTTTGTGTTAGAATTAGAAGATTCATCATTTTTTTTTGGCAATTTAACTTCAAAAAGTTAATAAAAGTGATATTTAAGTTTGTAACAATCTGCCTAACTACATATAGTATATATTTGCCTTGACCACTACATTCATTTATCAAATTTTACAGTTGCCATCAATAATTGCTTGTTGGTAACTTGTGGACCCACTAAATCATAGTTAAAAAAAAAAGGGAGATATTAGTATATTCAAATAGGAAGCCAAAATGAGGGACATGTCACATTCATTCAACTATATGTTTAAGATTATTTATCATTTTATTTCTCAAGAATTGATTAGATTTGAATCCGACACCCTTGACTCTTCCACTGAACATTTCGACAGGCAGAAAGATGGAGATGTGTCAGCTCCATTTGGGAGCAAAATATTTATATCTTAATGCTTCTCATGTGTATCTATAAGAAATGAGTATAGTTAAATTGAATTTTAAATTTTATAAAATAATTATTTGTTTATTAAAATATGAATGATAATAATATTCAAAGTTCTAGTATTATAAAAATAATAAATATTTACCTGAAAAAGCAAGTCCAAGATTGAACTGAAGTAGGGTATGTCCCATCCTTAGCATGAAAGGTTTTAAAAGTGACCATTTAGGAAGAAAAGAACAAGATTAGTCAAGGCACTATCTTCAAACATGTGAGATTTTGGGAAAAAAAATTATTTATATTTTCATATATTTCTATTTTCAGATTCTTTAATTAAAATATAATAAATATATAATTATTTAATTAAAATATGACAAATATTAAATTTTTATAAAAAAATATATAATTTTTTTAATTAAACTATATATTTGTCATATTTTTATTAGAGAATTATATATTTATCATATTTTAATTAAAAAATTTGATAATAAGAATATAAAAAACCAATCTAAATTAAGTCCATTTGTTTATTGGAAAACATGGAACATTTTTGGATTGGCCAAGGAATACACTTTCACAAAATACTTTAAAATTCCCTAAAATAGATGATGGGTTTTCTTCTATTATGGCCAGAAAACTCACCAGTCACCAGGAAGCTCTTTTTGGCAGTCATGAAATGATGAGAGTGTAACAAAGAAATTGAGCCTTTTTTTTTTTTACAGAGAAATGAGAGGGACTAATATAAATATAAATGCCACATTTAATATCTAAAGTATAAATGTACTCTATATAATTGACATTATTATGGATTACTAAAGTAATTTAGGTTTTCCATTTTTTTTTTGGGGGTCTCTATGTCTCATTCTGTGAGATGGCCTTGGGGTCAAGTAGCTTAAGTGGGCAGAATCCAGAAGAGAATTTTGCACATTACCCAAAATTTGGACACTTTCCCCAAGTGTTAAATTAAAAGTCCGAGATTTGGAGAAAAAGATGACAATGTTATTCTTAGGACTTGGGCTTTGGCACAACAGAACCTAAACATTTTAAGAATCCTTTAGTACCACTTTTGATTCAAATTAGGAGTCTACACAAGTTAAGTTGAATTGGATTTTAGTTTAATTTAATGTTTGACTTAATTTTAAATGGGCTAGACACTTGATTTTAAATGGATTTTAAATTAAAGTTTGTAGCTTAGACTCGATGTGACCCAATCTAGTATTGGATTAGGCAATCTAATTCTATTTTTTTTATTTTTTTAAAAAATAAGTTTTTTTACAAAAATTATATATTGTATATGAAAAAACTAAAATATTTATATAAATTTTTATAAAAAAAATATTTTTATTTAAACTATTAGGGCTTCCCCAATGCCTGAATCAATCTAGTTATGTGTCCAAGTTTGGGTCTTTTTTTTTTTTTCTCACTTGACCCAATTCAATCCAATTTGGCCAAATAAGAATAAACACATTGAACCACCGAACTAAGTGCACACTTTTTGTTCAAACTTGTCCTATTTACTTCTTTCTTTATTTCTTTCTTGTTTATTGTCCCAAACACCAAATTCACCCTCACATGATCCCAACCAAAATGCTCCAAGACAAGTTGGTGTTTTTAGTGTTTTTTTTTTAATTTTTTTTCCAATGACTTTATTTGATTGATGATGATACATATTTGTGGTCTATCATTTCTTCCTATTTAGTGTAGGATCAACGCCACTGTGCTTTATTATTTGGCTGAGTGATCGCTCTAGAATTGATGTTTTAAATTTATCTCCTCTCAAATACATCATATATTTAAATAGTTAGGCAATTACAAGCACATTATTAAAAAAAATTTATTATTTGGATTAGGAATGATTGAATTTTTAGATTACAAAACTAATTTAATCAAGTAATTTTGGAAAATTTTAAAATTTCACCAAAATAGGTGAACTTTGAGATTTTCCTCCACCATCATTTTTAAATGGTGAGTTTCTCATATCATTTTTAATATACACTTGTATACATATATATTTATACATCTATAAGTTTATGTGCGTACATGCGCAAATCATTTTATAAACACTCGAGTTATCCAAATAAAAAATTTCAAATGCGGCAGTGACTCAATTCCTTTGCATTTGAAAATATCCATGTAATGCAAAGTAACACAATCCAAACGCAACATTAGGGTATGGATGTATGGTTGGATAAAGAATAATGAATGGGATTAGAACTTTTTCCTTATTTAAGAGTTGAATACCCAAGAAAATATGATGAATAATTTTCTACAAACCTTTTAAAGTTCCCTCTCCTTTATATCAAATTTCCTTGATTTGAAACATTTTATAGGAGAAAGATAAATTATCATTTAATCACTTTATTATCCATTCCCTTATCATTTTCTTTGAATTTTTTTCCCTCTTTTAATCCCCTCAGAACTTCCAAACACATCTTTAGTTTCTTTGAAATGTTAGGCAACTTTAGGAATACTCCAGTCGTCAATACATTGGGCAATATTTTGGAGCTGAAAAGGAAAAAGAAAAATCCAAAAAAAGAGAAAGAAGAGAGAAGGAATGAACAAGGAAGGTTACATAATTTCATTTCTACTTGTTTCAAAAATTATTTTCCTCGCAGACAAAGAAAAAGTTTTAAGGTTTCCCTCCTCTCGTTTCCCCTCTATTAGTATTATGCCCCATTCAAACATATTCACATGGATTCGCAACGCTATAGATCAGCTTCAGGCAAAACACAAATTTTATGGAAAATAAAACCCAGAGCTCCCCCAGGTATGCCCTCTAGTATTTAAACCATTCAATCAGTAATGTTTCTTTTCCTTCAAGGACGTCCGCTGGAGTCTAAATTTTTTACAATAACAAATCATATAATACATTTGGGGAAAAATTTAAAAAAAAAAGTAAAAAGAGAAAATAAATTCTACACACATTCTTACTTTTTTGTATCAGTCACTCTCTCTTCAATTATATAACCACTGGAGATCTAATTTCAGTCTTCTGCTCTGAATTTGATTATAAGCTTTGGGCATACCTTACCACACCCTTATTTTCACTTGAACTAAGTGTTCTCTATCTATAAATTCAATCATCTTGCAATAGACACCCAAATATTTGGTCGAGCAGGAGAGGACAATAAGAAATGAATTTAAAAAAAAAAGTTGAAGAACAAATCCCCTAAAAAAGGGGGGAAAAAACTCATGTGAAAGCTTGATCGAGTACACTGGTGGAAAGGGGAGAGAAAAAAATTATTACAGATTCAGAAGTGTCAGTTCAACTGTGTTTCTTCTTGTATTTGTATTTTGTAATAATTTAAATACCAAGTCAAGCATTTCACTTGTCATAACATCACTGTGTATCTATATAAAATAGCAACGTGAAGCCTCATTGTAGTCTCCTGATTATTTTTCTTCACCTAAACCCAGACAAAAAGATGGGAACAGTAGTGAACAGGACCTTCCAAGTAGAATTGGACAAAAAAAAAAAGTTCCCAAAGTGGGGAAAAAAATTTGGTATTCTGAAAGAAGGGTTGAGGGGAAGAAACATGAACACGTGGTCAATGAGAGTGCGCGACAGAATTCTCTCATATCAAAGAAAACTGAAGCATAAATAGGCACAAAAAACTCCAGAAATTGGAGATGTGGATGGACATCTGCGAAATGGACCTGCAGTTTCTTTTGGGGTTATTTGAAAAGGAAGGTGGCTCTATGGGCTGCTGAAATTCTCGAGGTTGGCCATGGTTTATTCAAGATCAATCGGATGGCCGTGAAAAGATTATATGATTATGAACACAAAGATAATAGGCGCTGATGTGTTCTAGACCTGAAAGTGGAACTGGGATAACCGAAAAATAAAACCTATTTGAGGAATCCCTTGAATAATGATCTCCCATTTAAGAATTGAGATAAAAGGAGTAAAAATGAGGTATGCATTCACATTGCTTAGCTTGAGGTATGAGAGACGGTGCTGCTTGCAGTACTAGTGGTAGTCGCTAAGGGAGCAGAACTCCGGGTGGATTGAGTATTTGATTGAGAAATGGTTCCACCGGTTGACAAAGTCAAGCCAACTGATCCAGTGGATGTGCTCATTGATGAAGACATTCTGAATGATACGGACTCCTTGCTTGAGCCTGAGGTAAGTTCAGCCCGCAACTCTGATGACGAGGATGATGGAGCAAGAGTACCAATTGACGAACCCACAGGAATGGGTGCAACTGGCATATTGGCAAGGGAAGAAGCAGATGGACTATAAATCAATGCTCCCATAGGATGATCAAATTTGCATGCAGGACCAAACTTACATACTCCACGCCGCGCATAATGAATGCAAGGCGGTGCCCCCTGATTATCAAACACTGACGTGAGTTGAGAGGCTTAGCAAGTAATTAAGAAAGCAGTCAAATGAATAATTTTATACACATCATATCTACACAGATAAAATTTTTATTGCCAGGTGCTAGTTCTTGGAAACAGCTTTAGTCATGACAAAATAAAAATAAATTACAATAATTTCTTATTCTTGATACACGGTGCAAAGACATACCACTATAGCTTGAAGAAGAGAGATGAAAATAACAGCCAAAAGGAACAAAGTTTAGAAAGTCTATCATTTTTGGACATAATTACATGCCATAAATTGAAGTATATCATAAAGCAAGTTAAAAGTATTCTCTAGTCCAATACTGGAAGGAAACAATTAAACATGAATATTTAACCATGAACATAAAGGTTGAACAAATACAGCCAGTAGAGGAAAATAAGAAATATAGACAAAACAGATGACAGAGCACTTGAAAACCTATGCTCTAAACAAGGTAATATGCAGTATAAGGTGTTACTGGCACTGTAAAAAAATTCTGGCAAATGCAACCGATAGAAGACTCAGCTTGCCCAAAAGCCAAATAAGACGCATATGAAGCTTGTGTCACAAACCTTAAGGGCATTTCATGATAGAACTTTCTATTATATACCACATGAGAGCAGACACTACCACTATCAAAGAAATTAAACAGAAGTAAAGCACCTGTGCAATTTGAGACAAAATCAGCTTAGACTCTGACAGTCTGCAAGGGAAAATGAAACAGCTGAGTCTAGACTGTTTATGATATTAAGACTTCTTTCTCATCCTAGCCTCCAAATAAGTAAAACAAGGTACGGTTTCAGATTCAACTAATCAATCAACTTTGTTAGCATTTCAACAGGCTCAGATTTAGCCTCGTAAAATTTATTATTTATCAGCATTTCCATATAGATGAAAATAACAACGCGTAAGTTATTATACCCTTCATAATCTTACAGCCACTTGAGCTTCTTTCACTCACCTAAATGAATCTTGATTACCAGTTCCTAGATATATCTTCACATGAATATACATTAGTATAATTCTACCTATTGACGAGCAAAAGTTGTCTTCCAGCATATAATCTTAAATCTCTTAAAGACCGTCATTGAGTCTCAACACTCCTAAAGTTACAGAAAGAACAGAAGATTCAAATATAACATACTCAATATTAGCCAAGTGTGAGGAACCCAAAAACTTGTCTGAGACATGTGAAGATAAACAAGTCCCAAGCAAAAAGAGAGGACTCAGAAGAGGACTAATTCATAAGAAAGACTCAAACAAATTTCAGAATAAAATTATCATCATAATATTCTTCCACACATTTCTTAAAGCCAAAATAAGTCAATATATCAATTGTCAAGTAAGCAGTTTGCTAAAAAGCCAAACTGATCTACATACTGAAATATTGACAAATAATTCTTAAGACAAATCTATTTTAATCCTTGAAAGATGATGTCATTCTCACTGATACCCTAAAGATTTTTGTATCACTTTAGTACCTATTAGTATGATTTTGTTCCAATTTAACAACAATGACACAAATTTTTTAGGATAAAAAATTTTATGGGGTTGAAATAAAATCATACTCACAAAGACTAAAGTGATAAAACAAATTACAAAGTATTAAACTAATGATGAAACCATCTTTTAAGAACCAAAATAGTTTTTTTTTTTAATTCTTAACCAGACTGTTGGCTACTCTAGAAATGGAAAGGAAACAGAAATTGAATCATCATTAAATTCTACCACAGATCACTTTAGGTCCCTCCCATTCTTGATAATCCTTCTCAACTATTCCTAAAACTATGAAGTATAATGATGTTAATTTGAATACATTTTATATAAAGACGAGATGCTCCAAAAATATCACATACGGGAACAACACAGCTGAACCATCCCATCTTTTCCCCAAAACATAAATGAAGTACCATACTTTATGAACATGTCTGAGAACTACAGAAATGATGATAAGGTTATCTCAATTTCATTACAGTAACAACTCATTGAGCACTCCAAACACTCACAAGGTTGTATGGAGTAAGAAAATATACTTGGCATAAGAAACTTAGAGGTGAGGCATATTCACCTCCAAGGCAATGTACTGTATAAAGTTTCTAATAATGTTTCATATAAGAAGGATAATAATTTAACAATATTATCTCAATTCCATAGTAAGGAATCGCCTTATTTATCAGTCCAATCTTTCACAAAATTGTGTGGGTTTCTTGCATAGCACAAAGCATGAGACCTAAGCATTACTTGTATTCAGGAGAAAGGCTGCTGAATATCCCTCCAATGACTCAGCTCAAGGCTACTCTTTATCGACATTTAAAAAAAAAGAACCTGGCATTACAATCATCTGCCTACTCCTCTTATAATTCATGCAGCTATGATCAGTAGAGAGCATAGTTTCTTTTCTTAATATGCATTTTGAGGACTTTCATGAAATACCTTGTATTAGAGTCAGCCATTCAGACATGCCAATACACAAGGGTACGCAGGGGAGGAGGAAGACAGGGAGCATGGTGTGAAAAGGGTAAAATATGCACTTAACCTTCATATTACTTACAAGGTCTTGTCTATCAATCTAAGTTAATTTAAGTCTCTGCAGTCTAGAACAACATAGTCATCATAGAACTAGGAAAAGCAGTAGCTCTTCTGTTTCTTTACTTGGTACCATCTTATGACAGGATATTTTCTCCATTCTCCAATTTGAATAAAACATCCCAATGTGCATTGTAACAGAGGAAACTTGTGCCTTGGTCAAAAGTTCTATCCAGATCAATTTCACCAAATGTCATGGTCAGCTATTTTGTTTAATTAACTATCATTTTAATATATGAGGCCAAAAGTTTTCATAGAAAAGAAAAGAAAGGAAAAAAACAAAAAGTAGAAGTTTGGGAGCCAGAACTACACCAAAAAAAAATGTAGCCATAACTTGGGAGTTGCAATAACCAAATGATGGGCTCTTAGGTATGGTAAAGGACAAATAGAGTGCCTTGAACTACAGAATAATGGATACAGTATCAGAATAGGTGTCTTCGTTGCCTTATAATGAAGAATGGTAAAGGAGATTTTCTTCAATCCCTTAGATCAAAGAGAACTTCTTCAAAAAAATAATAGATAAAATATAATATTGTCACCATGAAACTTTCAAAATGAAACACTCACAATAAGAAAGATATCAGGCCTTCGATAATGGTCCAAGACACTGAAAAACCTTACTTTGGCAATAGAAAATTATTCAATTGAGATCCACTATAATTTCCAGAAATCTTAAATAGAAATCAGAAGACAATTACAACAATAATACTGTATATTATATTGTAAAACAGAAGTAACACTTGGTTCTGGCATTCTTCGAAAGAATGCAGACAATGATGTGCTAGCCCTTGAGGAAACCAAGAGCACAAAACAAGACATTTCAATTATATTTCAAACCACCTCATGTTCGTGATAATTATATCTAAAAGCAGATACTCTATATGGGGGCAACAATCTAGGATCAGAATACTCAACCCATATATTAATCATTGAGACAAACATGATGGCCTGCTTTTCGCTTATATGTTAAAAGATTACAACATTTTGAGTTTGGGCTCATCATCATATAAATATTTCTGACGATGAGCAGGCAAGACCTAGACCTGTGTACGACATATACAGTCTATCTTATAGTGACACATTTAAAACAATTGGTTCGTAAGTTCCAATTTAAAGTAGCAACACATCAACATGAAAACAATAAAAGTACAATTCGATTATACTATAATATAAAGACACAAAAGGTAGTATAAAATTGTTACCCAGTTATCAATAGGATGCCTATACAAGCTTGATGAATTTTATAGAGGCAAGCCACTGAGAGGAAGTGTGTTTTATTTGATTTGAACAAAGGAGAAAAGTTGTTTGGTCTTCTGATTATCTCATCAAAGGTTACCCACCTGCACTTTATTATCTTAAATGCACCTTGTACTTTAGAGGAGCAGAATCCCTTTTATAAATATGGGAAAGAATTTCTATAGTTCAGCAGATAGTGATAAAACACAAGATATGAAACCACATTAAAAAACAGTTACAAAAAGTTTCAAGCTTTCGTGGTTCACAATATTCAAATCCATGTCAAAGTATATATCAACATTGAAGGACTTCAAAGAGGTGTTTACTTGTAGAACTTGCCCTTGTGTACGAATCAGACCTTAGATTCTAATAGAACATACACTTCAATATTGGAAAACACATCTAAGGCTAAAATCAAAGCACAAGAACAAGGAATAACAACCATCTGGAATCCTACTGTAATCTGTTTTCAGTGGCTGAGAGAAAAAAATCTAAAAATAGTAAATCTGTAAAGCAAGCTTCAAATCTTACATAGAACAACCATAAAATATGCATGCATCAAAGTAAAATCAATTTCATAGGTATCAAAATTGTATATAAATTTTAATCACTGGTTACTGGCTAATACTAAAGTTTTAGCGAGATGGAGAGAGAAGATGGATTAGCAAATTCATTATCCAACATGAGGCATCACGGTAAAAGGAGTTGAGGAACAGTAGTTACCGGGCGCAAAGGAAGACCCACGGGACTAAGGACCACATTTATATTTGGTGCAATTAATTCGGGTGGATGATGATATCTACAAGAAGGACCAAATCTACACTCCCCTGTTTTCATGTAATGCTGACATTCTGGTTGACCAGGTCTTTCTGGAAATGAATGTTCTCTCTGACTAGTGCTTGAAGGACCCAATGAGGAACCTGTAGATTGATAAGGTGCAGTATAGGCAGGTGCCGATGAAGATAGCTGGGTATTCCCATAAAGGTGTGTTGAACCAACATTAGACGGAGTACTAGAGGGAACTACAGGGCTTGTGGGAGTCTGTGCCAAGTGCTAAAAATCATCAACAAATGCACATATAACTTGTTGAAGCAGTCAAAGGAAAAGCTTGACCTACCTGATAAGGATTCCAACCTGAAAAAGGGACAGGGGACACTACCACAGGCCCATAAGGACTTTGGATAAATGAGCCTGGTAGTAGAGGTGGCCTTGCAACCATTACACCATATTGTTGTGATGAAGGACCTGATGGAGGCTGTACAGTTGGATACAACGGTGAAGGTACTCGTACAGGTAGAGGTGAAACTGGAGGAACTGGTGAAGGTGCGGGAACTTGAACACCAGCAGGCTGTGGGTGATGGAATTTACAGGTTGCACCGAACTTGCATTGTCCTGTTTTCAAATAATAGGAACACTCTTTCTCACCCTGTATTTGTAAAATGTACTTTTGAATCAAACTCTTGCCATGGTTAGAAAATATCAATCCAATATTTAAAGAAAACACAAGTATGTGGTAAATATAAAGTTATACAAACCAGTCGCAATGGATATCCATCATAATTAAGTGAGACGGGGGCAAGAGTGCCTCCTCCCTGCCTAGGATGGTGGTACTTACATGAAGCACCAAATTTGCAAGATCCTGTCCTCATATAATACTGCAGTTTAAGTAAACAGATTTAATCAATACTAAAGGCAAGCCATCAATTTTGAAGACAATCAAAGCGAAGTATAACTCAACTTCAATCCACCCTTGGCATATATAAATGACTATTGAGTATATTATTTTGTATAACAAATAGGAATTACAATGTCAAAAGCAATTATTTGCAAGGTACGCCCAGAGTATTTAGTAGAACCAGAACAAGCACCTGGCATACAGGCTGGCCTACTCGCTCTGGATACTCCGCTCCAGTCCTTGAAGCTCCGATAACCTAAACAGCATATATAGATCACCAAATCATGAAAGGTCCAATCAGATAATCAACTGCAAACATTTTTATCACAGTTGAGTGAATTTAATTAATTTTGTAATGATCCTAACAATAACTTGAATATCCAAAGCCTTCAAGACAATCCAAGCAATGAAAAGCTTTCTGATGTAGTGAGCTCAAATCTAATGCACTGCTCATAAGTCATAACTAAGATCAAACCAAACTGAAGCTAATGATCACATCAAAAACCAAACGAAGTCTTTTAATATTAAAAGCCCTCCCGTAATTAACTACAACAAATTTACCGCGCCACGGTCACGGGGATGATTGAACCGACACCGCGAGCCATACCCACAAAACCCTGTCTTCAAATAGAAGATACAATCAGCCTCATCGGGCCGTTGCGGATACGATTCCCCACCACCCAATCCAAATTGCCACACAGACTCTGCATTGCGAAATCAAGATCAAATTCTGTTTATTACACTCCACATTCTGCTAAAACCACAAATCACTATGGCAGAACCCAAAATTTCCCTCAAACAAGGAACGGGATTCAGAATGCAGAGGCAAATACACTCACCTTCAAGGCCCGTTTCGCCTCCGATTCCGGTCCATTCCAGTGATGGATCGGACTGCGACTCGTCGCTAGCCCCCCCGTACCGCTCCATTGTACGCACCAAGCGGACCAGACCAAACGGGAAGGTAGCCGATTACACAGTAATTTGGAACAGAGAATGAGAGGCTCCGATCAAATGGGGGTTGGATTATCTGGGGTTTTTCGACTCTCTCTCTCTCTCTCTCTCTTACACACACAGTCACAAACACAGAAAAAGAGAGAGAGAGAAAGACAGCGTCTCTGCTTCTAGTTTGGTCTTCTTCTCTCTCTAGTTTCTCTCTCTCACTTCCTTTCAGTTTCAAAGCGTTAATCTTTGATCTTTCCTTCTATGCCTCACTCTGTGACTTCTCCCATTGGTCTAAGAGTTTGTTGGCTTGCTTATATACGCGCCAAACATCGCAGAAATTAACGAAAATAATCTCCCTGAAATTTGTTTTTATTCTAAAATTATTATATTTTCTTAAAATTTAACCCAAAAAAAAAAGGTGAAAACTGGCCCAAAAAATAGAGTGAATGTTACATTTATTTTAAAAAAGAAGGCTTATCTGGAGCTGAGAAGATGTTAAGCAACATGTTTAGTGAGATTTAGCCTCAGGAAAATGAAACATAAAAAGACTAAAACGCCCTTTTTGGGCATGTGGTAATAAAGGTCAATAGATTATGGGATATGTCCAAGTTGTCCTTTTGTATTATAGTTAATAAAAAAAGCAATGATGAGATTAATTAATCTGGCTGCCATACAGGATCATAAGATAGATGCTGTTCCTTCCACGTGGCATTCAAGGAGGATCTTCCTTGAAAATAGTACAAACTAAAAAGGTCACACGAATTCACTATATTATTATGAAAAGTTATTAGGTATACCTTTTTAGCTTAATATAAAAATTAAGAATATAAATTTTCTCCCATTTAAGATATAATCATGTAAAAGAGAAAAAATATATAAAAAATAGAATCTACATAAGTAAATCTCACTGAATTATACATATATTTTTTTACCCGTTTCCTTCTAAATTAGAAGGAATTTACTAAGTAAAATTAATATGTCAAAATAATTCAAATTTTATTATATATTACTTCAAATTTGTTGTATTATTATTGACTAATTTTGCATATTTTGAGTAGAAAAATGTAGCATTTTTTATATTTATAATGTTTATTAATTGTTAAATAAATTAAAAACTTGCATTTATTAATAAATACTACAATCATTTAAATTAATATAAATATACATTTACCAGTTAATGTTTCTGCAACTAAATCAGTATAAATATCATCGCATTATGAACAACATTAAATTTCCCATTTATATAAGTTCCAACTCAAATAGTTTCTCACTCTTAAAGTGAAAGCATTAGATTCTTTTTTATATAAATATATTAAATCTTACAGTATGTAAAACCGACAAAGTCACTTATTGGCCATTTTTTATCTTCAGGAAATATATTTAAAAAATAAAATAAAAGTGAACTTTTTTCTTTTTGTTGATTGCCATATCTATTTTTTTATTATTAGGTTAGATTAATTTTATTTTGTGCTATGAAATTTCACTATTTATAAAAAAGGTTGTAGAAAAGTACTTTCCGCTATGAACATTATGAGATCTAATTTATGAAAAGGAAATACAACTTATATTATATTTTTCAAAATCCTTTTTCACAAATTTGATTTATAAAAGTTAATAGGACAATTGATAAGAAGAGAAAGATGTAAAAGCATATATTTATTCAGTGAAGAAAATATATTTATGAACAGTTGCACTTTCATTTTCAAAATCTTGAACCTTTAATTTACTGGTTTACACTTGATGCTAAGTTTTTTGTCATGCAGATCCTCTGTAGCAGGATGATTATTGCATGCTATCATATAATGCAATTTTAGATTTTTTTAGTTTTTTTTTTTTTGGATTTAGGAATCAATATAGAAAGTAAAAATCATAATTTTAAATATAAATATTTTAATTGAAAGAAAAAATTACACTATAAAAATTTAAACTATAGCCAACATTTTTTAAATATATTTTTTCTCACAATATAATTATTTTTTTTCTCAAAATTATAATTTTTATCTTTCATATTCATCTCTAAATCTAAAAAAGTAAAAAAAAAAAGTTGAAAATTTTTATTGCACAATTACAGGATGGATCCTGTGTAATAAAGGATCTGTTTGCACTTTTTTGCCCTAACAGGAATATGAATAACCCTAATTTAGACTAAGGGGAATGAGAAGAAGTGAGATAAGTAAAATTCTAGCTTCGATTTATTTATTTATTTATTTAAATTTAACATATTTTTTCTTTGAAATATATTTGGATTGAGAACAATTAATGAGAATAAGGAAAAAGTGCTTATTTATATCTAAATAAAAAAATATATCAAAATTAAAATTTCCCTTCAATCCAAACATATCATTATGTTCTCACTCCTTGACCCAAAGAAAGCTTTGACTTTGTTTCTCCACTTCATCTTATACATGGGAGAAAGCAGATTGGTTTGCATGGTGGTATAGCTTAGCAAAGCCGTCAAAGGCTTGTTTGGAATTGGTGTGGATTTATTTATTTATTTTAATTTTTTTTTTCAGATAGAATTTTGTAAACAGACTATAATAAAGAAGTTGTTTGTGTTTGGCAAAATTATTTGATAAACTTTTTGATCAACAACATTGTGCTTGGCAAATCTTTTTAAAATAGTGATTTTTTACTATCAAACTCTAAAGATGGGCATGTATAGATTCAACTGTGCAATTAATATTATTTGTATAGATAAATGATTTTAAATATTTATTAAGGTTAATTTTAATTATTTTTTAATTTTTATTTAATTAGAATATAGAAAGCAAAATAATAAGTATATAAATATTTTAACTAAAATAAATATATAATATATAAAACTAGAATAAACATACCAAAACCGTATTACAAATATTTCTATGATCTACGTACTTTACCCAAATTTTGCGCTCAAAGAGAAGCTTTAGGACAATCAAAAGCTTTTTTTTTTAATTCTTAAGATTAAAATTGGCCCAAAGCTAGAATACTTAAAGCTGGGGAGACAAAATTGGCTTGAAAGAAAACAAACAAGGTTTGGCCCACGTTCCAGAAGAAAACTACAAAAGAGAAAAAGGAAAAAGAGCAACACACTCTTAAAAAAATCTTCCGAAAAAAAAGTCATCAAATCTAGACCCAAATCCAATGTAATTGTGAGGATAGCTTTGTCAGTGTGTAAGCTACACAATTAAATGACTGTTTCAGCCTTCTGCATTTCTTTAATTTTCTGTAAGGGTGTTTATGATCGATGGACCCAATGAACCCAGTCCGGTTTGATTAAATCGGGCCGAACTAAAAACAAAAGAGGCAAAACTTATTATGGATGACCAGGCAGGGCCGGATACAGGCTAAGCCTTCAAACTATTTGTCCTACCGGGCCCGGCCCGAAGTATAAATATTTTTCTTTTTAATTTTCTGGACCTAAGCGACGTCGTCCCATTCCATATTCCCTATTTTCCCCACTTGCTGGCCGCTCCTGATTGTTCTCAACTCCTCTTCCTGTCGTCCACTCGTCCCTCTCCCTCACCAGATCCAGAGATCATCGTCGTCGAGTCCTCTGGTCGTCGTCGAGTCCTTGTCGTTCTTCACCCTTCGCCCTTCTCTTTTGCAGACCATAGCCACTCCCTGCTTGCATTGAAGCTCCAAAAGGGAAGCAACTAAGCATCGTTCTCTTCTCCAGTTACGGCTCCGACTCTGACATTGTTCGTGGCTTTTAATTTGGACATCCTATCTATCATGCAAATTTGTTGAATCATGTTGATTGACTTGATTTATATTTTCTAAAATTGTTAGGATTTGCTGAAATTTCTCCACCCTCTGTTTTTATTCGATGTTCCTCTCTCTCTCTCTCTCTCTCTCTCTCTCTCTCTTCCTGTGTGATATTTCTGCTATATCTAGTGGGATTGGCTTTCAAGGTAAAATTTCCAAACTGGGTTTAATTGGAATAAGAAGTTTGGGCTATAATTGGGGTTTGGGTGATTTGGAGTTGACTGAGCTTAGTTGAGCTAATTATTTCTAACTTGATGGCTCTAATTTTACTTTCACATTATTCTTACTTGACTTGAAGCACGTAATTAGTTTGAGTATGGAAGCATTTTGGTACAAGTAAGAATGATAACTTAGTGAAGGGTATATTTGCAATATATCATTGTATCTTTCATTCCTAGTCTAATCTTTATTTGTAAGTTTTGCCTACCAAGTTTTTTCTAGCACAAAGATTGGGAATCTTCTGATCAACAGTTTATAATTATTTGTATCCGGAAATAGTATGTTGTATTTGCCATTCTTTGTCACCATGTGCATGTGAAATGTTGCTCTGGAATATAGAAATGATGTTTTCAGTGTCTACTTTATAGCATTTAATTGCTTGATTTGGTTTGTAGATCATTTGAAATGTTCATGAGTATGTGTTTGCTGTAGTCCTCCCGTGAGTAGACTTCATTTTCAAGTTGTCCTATATTCCATCTCCTTTTCAATTCACACGTCATTATGTCTAGTATAAAAATTAGCAAGTATAAAAATTTGAATTATTCAGTTATCAATCAATGATTTAGCAATCTAGTATAAACATTTTGACTTATTCAGTTATCAACAAGAGTTATTTATAGGGGTGTTAGACTGTACTTTAAAAAAAAAAGAAAAAGAAATTATTGACCTGGCTTGGCCAGGCCTCAAGCAAAAAAAAGTCAGCCTGATGCCTTAATCAGACCGGGCAGCGGGCTAACTTAATGCCCCGCCTTGCCCAGTCCGGCCCGGCCATTGTGTGCCTCTAATTTCCTGTATGAAGTATCCAAGGGTCCAAATATGTTTCCTTCTTTTGAATATTTGGATGACATTTGTAAGAGCACCCTGGAAGAGGTTGATCTCTTCCAGTTTTGTACCAATATTCAGTAACCTTTTGCCAACCTCTACCTCAGAAGGAACACCGAAAATTTAAGACTTCAGCACCTTAACAGAACTTTGAGACAGAAATTAAATTAAAAATTTTTAAATTTATAAGACCTAATTACAAAATTTTAAAGGATGAATTATACTCTTCTTGACAGATGTTCAAATTACAATTATCTCATTTATTTTGAAAACCTACACTTCTTTTTCGTAAAATAAATAAAAAGGCTACCTTAAACTTCTTCTGAAGCAAAAGATGAGCTATAATTATACATATTGACCATAGTAAACTCATGTATATTATTTATGTACAATAACAAATATTAAATATATATTTGATCAATATAAAAATAGTTAATTTTTTAAATTTAAAATAAATTTAATGTATAGTTTTCAACACAAAATAAAACAACATAAAAATAAAAATTTTAAAATTATTTTTTAATAAACTATATTTTAATAAAGAACTAATATTATTCCTATAAGTATTTTAAGGATTTGGATCCTCTGCATGGAGTAAGTAAATGCATGGATTGAGTAAGTAAATCCATGATGTGTATTTAGAAAGAGATAGAGAGAACACAGATTAGGTGGAAATAGAGGAAGTGGCTCTATACATATATTCACCCTTTTGTGTCAATTTCATGCATTATTGCAAAATATTACAATCTGTATTTCAGTCATATTTTATGTATATTTTTATAATTAAAAAAGTATTGTATAATTTAAATATATTTAATTTTAAATTGTAATAGAAGTAATAAAGTAATTTAACCATTTTATTAAGCATAGTTTTGAAGCAGGGAAAAAAAAAACTGAAAGAGGACTCTATTTTTGCCAGACGAGAACTTTTAGATTTAAGACCAAGGAGACTGCCTTAATCTGTGCGCTTTCTGGATTTCTTCCCTAAATAACGCACTGTAGACACAAGAACCCTAAACTAAGGATCAGTAATGGGCAAGGCTAGTGCAAGGTACGTGAGTTTTTCTTCCAAATTTGAACTTTTTTATTACTCTCTGTATGCCATGCTTTCTACTTCGGCTTTCAGTACTTTCCTTTTATTGGCAATGAATGCAGACCAGGATCAAAATCTGACCGCAAGTTTGAAAAGAAGCTCGAATTTTATGGCAGTAAGTGTATTTTTTTAATTGAAACTGGTGATTTAACCTTATATGTACTTTTGGATTCTGTATTTTCTTATTCTAGCAGTAATTTCGTATGGGTTTAGAAATTTACTCTGCTTGCTCATTCTTCCTAATCTATAAAGCAGTGACATGTTTATAGGTCTGTGTATGTGTTGGTGATAGGAATAGGGGTAGAGGTAGTTATGGTATTAGTTACAGCAACTAGAATTAGTTACAGGTTTAGCTTATAAATAAAGGTAGAAGAGGTTTGTAAAGAATATCTTTGATCATTCGAGTGGAATATCATTTCTTGTTTGTGGAGTTTTCTCTCCTCCTCTAATAAGGGGGTGTGAAAGTGTGTGTTTGATACTTAGTTGTATCAATTGGTGCTTTCATTGACCCTCCCATTGTGAATATGGAAGATTATCATGTGTATGATTGGAATGAACTATCAGGGAGATGCGTGAAGGTAATGCAGCCATCAAGAAGTTTCAAACGTCAATGAACAATCATTTAACCAAGTTGGAAACTTGCAGAATTTGGAGATTATGATGCTATAGTTTACTTCAGCAATGTGGTATTCTTGATTTTCATGACAGTTGAGAACATAATGCTTGTCAAGAAGTGCAGAAATTGCAAGATCCAGAAGTATTGCAAAACTCACATCTGAATGGTTTCAGATAGTTATAGCAATAGAATGTCCAAGAATGATGTGTTGGAAGATAGTATTCCTTATAATATTAGCATGCAGAAGAAGAATTATGTGAAACTAGTAGTTGAAACTGGATATACTGCTCTGGTCAATTGTGAATTCGAGTTGTAGCTTCATTTTTTGTGGTTTCTTGACTCAGAAAACCTTTGCTTTCAAGAAGTATTCTCCTGCTTTGGATGAAGAGGTCAGTGAGTTTTGTAATTTGTTGGGTTCTGGACTTCTGAGAAGCAGATACTGTGGTGACAGACTGCCCATAAGTGTCCACATACAGATATGTCAGAATATATATATCTTTTTCCCTTTTGGCTTTGGCACATTTTGAACACTTCTCAGACACCCCTGTGACATGACTGGCCCCAAGAAAAAGTAAACCACCTAGAAGGAGAGACTAGAAATTCCATGTTGACGAAATAATAAAAGTTTTCCTAATTTTTTTGGTTGTACATGAATAATTTGAATAATATAGTTTAACATCATTTGATTCAGTTGATTTTTTGGAATATGATAGTGTAAAATATTTAGAATATAGGATAATGGCAGTTGTGTTTTTCTTTGGAAGTAGATGACTAATCGTGAGTAGTTATTGGGTGGTTTTTGCATTGCGTTAATGAGGTGCTCTAATTTAGACCATTTGTTTTGATCCAATGGTAGTTTTTGATTCTTCTCACCTCTTGCAATAAACTACTCGTTGCACTATATATATTCCCTTTATATATGTGTATGTGTGTGCACATACTGTGTTGTTTTGTGTTTTATAATATATATATATTTTTTAGTTTAAGATATCAAGTTGTCAATGTTGGTGTCAGTGTCCATTCCTATTAAGTTGAATATTCTGTATTTTGTTGACACAAAATAGTTGGTGCTATTGAAAGAGGAGGAAAAAAAATGCATTGCTTTTGTGGTAGTTGTATGCATGATTCATATATGTTTCACATGGAATGGGCATTTGTTGTGTTTGATGCATGTTACATGTCAAATCTGTTCATATTTTGACAATTCCTCTCCTTCCAATCCCTGATTAATGCAGAGGTTAAAGATGCAGTTGCTTCCTTGAGTGCCCAAAAGTCTATAAGTAAGGTAAGAATTTTGTTTCGACAGCATTGTCCTTATTTGTGTTGAACATATTCGTTAATATACAGTGTTTAAAGGTCCCTATCTAGATGGAACCGTGGAAGAACAAAGTAATAGTTCAACTAATTCAAGAAATAGGAAACTAAATGTATTACGCTGTAGACTTCAATTCCTTTGCTGATAAATAGATCTAGCTGTTGGCTTGTTCATGGCCGTGTAGAAATGTGCGTGTGTACTTCCTTACCTGTGACTTGGGCTGTTAAGGTGTTTTTTTGGGCCAATTATTGGCTTGTTAATGTTGCCTTGGTTCATTTTATCAAATATATATACATGCCACTTGAATTTTTGTTTTGGCAGAAGAACAACAATCAACGAAGACGCCAGAAGAAATTGAAGGCATACAACCTCTCAACACTTTCTGAGTCCCTTCCTGAGTTGAAAGCACCACGGCAACCAGCTCATAAGGATGACTTCAAACTAAATTGTAAATCTAGGCAAAAGCTAGTGTGAGTGCTTCCTTCATCGTTCAACATTATATGATCACCTTTACATTTGACGTGTAACAATGTATTTGTTGATTTGTGTCTTTGTTCTTCAGAGTGGAGGAACGAGCACGGTTTTTAAAAAATCTTAGCGATCCGTCATTCCAATCGGATCCCCTATCTGCCATTCATCAACACTTACTGAGTACCCAACCATTAGTAGAGGAGACGCAACCCAAGAAGAAAGTAAACAAAAATGGATCCATGAAGAAGAAAGAGAAGAAATTGAAGGCTCTTATTAGACCACAGTATATGGATATGTAATTTGAAACACTGGCTTTGTAGAACCATTGTAGTGATATGCTTCTTTTTCTCTCGGCTATGCCATTAGTTTAGGGAAAGCATTATTTTTTTGGCCAAAAGAAAAGCATTAGATTACTAAGTTTTGAAAGAAAGTACACTGAATTTCATAGATAGTCTCAAGTGTGATATCTTCATGTTTATGTAACTAACGCATGGTAATATCTTATTTATTGACATTACCTAAGAGGTAAAAGTAACGGAAGTGATCACCCCCCCCCCCCCCCCAACAAAAAAAAAAGGTTTACGGAAGGGGTATTTGATGGTAGCTAACAAGTGGTAGTATCCATTTTATTGAAATGATTTAATGGTTAAAAGAAATAGAAGTGATAATTACTAATAAAATTGCATGATAATTCTAAAAGACAATTGATAAAGAAATTATATTTTATTTTCTAATACTAGTGTATGCTTTTTTTACAAATAATTTATTCATTACATGTAGGTTGACTAAAATCACTAAACTCCAATTTATTTATCAATGAAAACTTTCTACTTTTTTGAATAAAATTTTATGCTAAAATTGTATAATATCATAGTTCATTTAAAATTAATATTTGTTGAAATTGCAAACATTCATTTTATTTTATACGAGTTCCAAACTGCTACAAGCTAATAACCGGCAAATCTCTTTTGTTTAGTGTCCCTTTATTTAATTTCTAATGCTTTAAATATACATAAAGTACTTTAAAAAATGAAATATATAAAAAAACAAAAAAAAAATGTGCCCGCTAATTGAGAGAACAATTTTTAAGAGTCGTGTTAGTTAGGCTTTTTTTTCTGAATATAATAAAATTGTAGGGCCGAATTTAAAAATACTTAAAAGTGGAAGTTACAAGTTTTGTTGACTGCTCAAATTTGACAAGGTCAAGATCAAATGTAACATCTATGCATAGAACAAAGAGCATAAGTCGTATATAGGCTCATTCTTTGCCAGGTTCAGATTTTTTTAAAATTTTTGCCAGTATAAATGAAAAATGTAAGTGTAATCGGGGAAGCCATGCATATCTGATAGAATAATCTCTATTATCTAAAATTTTAAGAAGCACTGATATTAATAAATAGGGTATCCATATGATATAAATATCGTAATAGAAGATATATAATATTTATTTATTTATTTGCTATTAAGATATATAATGTTTAAATATAAGCTAAATTGTATAGAGTTTCTTTGAATTTTGAGTTATAGACAAATAATGTTATTGACTCTTAAAATTTGATAATGAATCCTTCTAAAATTTATTTTTTATACAATAATCCTTTTAAATTTTAAATTATATGCTGATAATTTTTTAAATTTGATGTTATATACAAATAATTTTTTAAATATGTTACGTTTCGTTAATAAAATAATAGACTAATTAACGATAGGAAATTATCTATATAATTTACAAGTTTTAAAAAATTTATTATCTAGTTTTGAAAATCAAAAAAATTATTTGTATATAACTCAAAATTCAAAAAGATTATATTCAACTTAGCCTTAAATATAATATAAAATATTGTGTCACACCTTAATACATATTAAATACATGGCAAAGATTTAGAGTTAATGAGTTGGAGATGTTGAAAAGCCAATCTAAGATAAAGCCAGTGTCAGGCTTAATAGCATGATTGCTACATTGTTGTAATTACTGATTACTATTTGCTAGACATACAATGCACTCATTTCAGTGTAAAAGACAAGTTTGATGGTTCTTTTTTTTTTTTTCTTTTGAAGAATTTCTTTTAATATTTAAATTTTTTAATCCGTGAGATATAGAATTTAATTGATAAAAAAATTATAATTTAGGATACCTTTTTTGGAGTAAGTGAAAAGAAAAAAATGTACATATATGAGAGCTAAAATTCATGCTTTAGAAAAAATACATAGATAAGAAAATGCACATATAAAAGTGGAGATTCAACTCAATTGACTTTTAAATTTAAAAGAAAGAGTTTAATGAAAGATTAAATAGAAAATTACTTTCTTCTTTTTCCATATATTAAATGATAAGGTTGTATAAAGCCTAATTTAACTTGGTCATATTAGAGTAGATCGAGTATTGAGTTCATCATGTTAACAAGTACGGTTTAACCCATTTTAGTGTTCTTAAATTTTTTAAAAATTTATTTAATAGAGACTTATACGATATTTTTTTTAGAAACAAAATGTACCATTACAAAAACTTATATGAAAATGTTGTTTTTTTGAAGTCTCATTTTTTAATTTTTATCAATTTCTTTTAAAACTTATTGCAAAACTGAATCCAAAATCAAATTAGACTAATACCTAGCTCCACCCAAAGTTTATGCAGCCATGATGAAGAATCCTTTATATGCCTGAACCAAAAAATTATAGTACCAAGTAATTCATCAATGGGTGCTTGACAAAGGTAACAAGATGAGTCCAAAGGGTAATAATAGGCTTTTCTCCGTAGGAAATTGCTTTTATAACATCATAAACTATAAACAATTCCATTATGCCAACTAGCATTTCTCTATAGATAAATTATTTATTTATTTACTAATAAATAACCTTAACATTTCAATTAATAGTGATAGTATTATATTCAATTAGAAGTTATACTTAGTTATAAAAATGTGTAATAGCTTAAATGTTTCTTTCGTTTTACATAGACTTTGTATTATTCATCTCTATTTTTTTTTATGATTTTAAAGATATTGTTTTTCTGAAAGTTCTTAATTTTATTTTTCCACCATTAAACTAACGCCGTTGAAGTTGGATAAATTTGATTCTAAGCCCCTTCAAAATGATACTTTTAGTTATTTAAGTTTCAAAATTGTTTTAAAAAAAACTATAATTTCTACAAACTAGCACGAGTTTTATTTATCATAACTATGTTTTCAACAATGTACATAAAGCTGCATAAAAAGCAACCTTTGATCAATTTGACAACTAAAAAGAATCCACTTTTTTAGTTCATTAAAGAGGACATATTTATGTTAATCTAAAATACTTAAAAAAAAGTGAACTGTCCTTTAAGTACAAATCAGTTTTCATGAAAAATAATTAAAAAAATAAGATTTTACAAATCCATAAAATTATTACCCAATTATTTTTGAAAACGAAATAATATATCCAATTGTTTATATCATATATTGCTTATAATATATATAAAGAACTGGATTATTAATTGTTTATTATCAGTTCGTTTATTTATTTTTGCCTTTTGTTGTGTAAGTTTTATCTTTCATTCTTCATCTATATATAACTATGATTTTAGTATATTTAAAAATATTTTTAAAATTAAACTAGTCATTAAATCAATGGAAGTATGAGTTTACAATTTATTATCTTAACAAAAAAATGAGCGAGTAATAATTAAATATGTATTTTTAAAATTTTATATATTAAAATTTTAATTTAAAAAATAAATACTAATAAAAGTTAAATATTATTAATTTTAAATATTAATAAAAATAAAAAATTAACCAAATGCCTTGATATTAAAAAAAATGCTCCTAAAAGAAAGAGAATGATTAAAAACAAATATTGAAAAAAAAAATCAAATACACGCTTTTTATTCATATATATATTAACTTTTTTTTTCAATCTCTCTTTTTTTTTTAAATCTATTCAAGATGAAATAAAAAAGAATCTAAAAAAAATTTTCAAAACCGATTAGACAATTTAATTGATTCAATTAATTCTTGACTAATTTGTTGACAACTAATTTTTATATATCAACCGAACCAATTCATCAATTTTTAACTAATTCAATCCATTTCAATTAGTTCCAATTTGATTTTGATAACAGTGATATTTAAAATCCATTTTAAGTACAAATTTCAATCTAAGATTTAACATAATAATCCCTTGCGATCTCCCACTTCCATTACAAATAATTAATTATTTGAAAACTTGTAACCATAATTTTATTGCAAAAAAAAGAATTAAAAAGAAGACAAAAAATAGAGAAGCACCACATGCTTGTAAATGCCCTAGTTCTACTTTTACTGCTCAAATTTGCTGAATACAATCTCATCACCTATTAATCGGGGAGGGGAGGGAAGAGATAAGTTTTTTCTTTTTTATTCCTTTCAACAGGAGGCTTGAGACAGCATTGAGACCAAAAGCTCGGAAGTCAATAATATTTGACACAACATTAGTTCAATATTTGTCCTCCCATCAATCTTCTTTTTTTCTTTTTTTTTTCTCAAACTTAGTATCTTCACAGCACAGAACGAACGATTACAGATCTTGTGCTCCCTACTACTTTTGCATGTATCTATATCAGGTGGCACAACATATCCGAAGATAATATGAATGGAGGGAGATGAATAAATTTAGGGCAATCAAATACTCTCAATTTACAGGCCTCTCTCTCTCTCTAGCCTAAAATCTTAAAAGGAGGCAATGAAGCAAGAGGCCAATCCAATTGTATTTCAATGAAATGAGATCAAATCACCGTGTAAAAAGCATTGGAATCCCTTTCGAATGGCTGGGCAGGTGATGCTGCCTAACAATATATGCAGAAGCATCATAACGACCACGCAAACCATTGCAATTCTTCAGACCCCGACCCGAACTAACCGAGGAAGAATTTGAATATGTCAGTCAGTGAAACAATGCCTTCTACACGCTTGCTGCCAGCTTCCACAATAACTAGCCGCCTGACCCCTGAAATCCATAATTGGACAGCAAATAACTTACAGGACAGCCAAATTCAAAATAAAGTCCATTCGATGTCCACAAAACTATAACTAATTTCTTGACTAATTTGGTTAAAAGCATTACGATTGTAACATCTAAAGCCACAACTTGGACTTGGCCCCACCCAAAAAAAAAAAGAAAAAAAAAACCACAATTTGGACAAAATCCTCATCATCTATACTTCCACGAAAAGAGGATTTCAACTTAGTATCCTTTCTTTTAAAAAAAATAACCAAGACCTTACTAGTTATATTTCTGCTTTAATTAAAAAGGAGGACAACATTTATTCTCAGAATGATATGATAATACTGCACAATTTTTGAAAAAAAGGGGTACAGGATAACCTTTTCAATCATATTGGTAAAAAGAAAAAGGTAATCTCGACATCGTTGACATAGACAAGAAAACAGAAAGCCATATCCTCCCCCTCCCCCCCCCCCCCCCCCAAAAAAAAGTATAAACAAAAACCTACCTGGATTAGCCAGCCGTTCCATCACTTTATGCAGAGAATCAGATCGCAAACACATCTGACATCTCTGACTTCTTAGTTCATAAGGCTGATAAGAATCCTGGCCCAATTGCAAAGCCTAGAGATATGGAACGTACAAGAGAAAATAAAGAACTTAAGAATTTCATTGAGATGACAACTGTTAATTTTACAGTTTAAACTTCAATAGAACTATAAATCATAATCCGTAAAAACACTTAAAAAACAAAAAATGACACAGCACATAAATCCTGATCCCCGGGCATTTAAATTGAACATTTTAAAAACAAATATGAATGGAAAATGACTTTAAAATCTATCACCAGCAACCAAAAGAGAGGACATCAAGATGTCATTATAGTATGTTCTAGACATAGTGCATAAAACCATGAACCAGAAATCAAGGCTCCCATCCACAAAATAGGGCACTTGTCATTATTCCTCCAACTATGGCTCTTTGTAATTATTAGTGTTAGTACTTGGCTACAGCAATGACTCTAGAATTTTCCTATGAGTACCATATAAGGCTAAGGCTCTTTGTATCACTTGGTATGACCATACATGACTAGAGATTATCCAAGACCAGATTATGACCTTTCATACACCAAACTAATAGACTTTCATTTTTTATAGATATGAGCAACCGCCACTGCCAGCTCCTTTGAGTCTGCCACTCTTCTAGATTGCATACTTTGATAGTACATATTAATGATATCATCCTCATTCAAAGGAATTAGTACCAACAAATTAAATAGCTCTCCAAAGCAAATCATATATTTAGTTATTCAAAGTTTACTCCATATAACACAAGTTGTCCTCTCGTTCCATTCAGCTCTGGATAAGCATCTCACCTAGTTATTTTCATTTATTATGTCAAAACCAGCTATTGGAATGGTATTATCAATTATGCCCAACAACCGCTTTTATCTTATGTCAAACATATTTGTAAGCCAATTAGTCTTTAAACCTTCGGAATCATTTTCTCTCACAGTTGCTGCAGTTATGGAATGGGTTATATTTGACTTGAGCTTTAAAATGCATTATGCAAATAATAACTGGGTTCACTTCAAGTTAACCAAACACAACTTGGGAAAGAAACTTCGAATTCTCAAAAGTACAGCAGTAGGGGCTTGCTAGAGGTGCCCAAAAAAAACAAAAGGCTGCTTTTACTAAAATTCATAATATGAGTTCATGACTAGACTTCAACATTGACACTGGCTTCAGCCATCATAGGCCCAGCAGAACTGGCTCACCAGACCGATAAGGAAAAGATGTAGCTAGATAACACTTGCAATTTCATTCCATAATAAAAATTGTTAGCAGAACTTTGTTCATAAAAAAATAAACACGTTCAGGGAAAATGAAAGTTATAACTTGCCTGATGAACAGTCATTTCATCAAGATTAATATGTGTATAAGCTCTGTCCTTTGCCAAAGCTGTTATATCACTGAGAGGAGAAAAGATGAGAAACATGACAAGCCACTCTAGAGAATGAAGAGCTAGGACAATTCAAAGCTTGAAGCCTAGATTGATTCTAGTACCTCAAATGATGAATGAAGAATAATAATAATAATAATAATAATAAACACAACTAACCTCCGGCAATATATATCCAATAATGAGTCATTATCATCGACTATTGGTATTGAACTTACTTGGGCTGCAAAAGCAAAGAGTGAGATGTAACAGAAGAAAAACAAAGTCATTTTTTAATTAAACCACACAATGGAATTGCCCTTGTTTCCTTTTAGCCTAAACATTCAACCTCTCTTTTTGATGGTTCATTACACACAGAAATCACAATTCTTGTCAATGTGGAAGAAGGGGCCTCTGCCATTAGCCTAGCATACCGAGTATAAATTAAGATACCAATTTCTCCATTTTGATCTATTGCTTTTCCTTTTGATACAAGATTTTGGAGGTCAAGCAGAGAAATCACACCTTGGACTAATAAATTTAGGGCTGAAGCAAGAGAGGCACTTGGTCTCAACATTGCCAAAGGCCGCCGATTTGGCTCCCCGATTTTGGGCACCCATGTGCCCACAGGAATTGCACAAATGGGTAGTTGAAGTATGGGCAATGTACTAGTACAATGCCTAAAATACCTGCAAATGCCTGAAAAATCAATTTGGTGAGAATCAATCATACTTACTAACAGTATAAAAAAAATGCCATTTTAATGACTTACATTTAAGTATTCCAGAAAGTGAAGCAAGATGTAATAACTGTGGAAAAGAACCATCTTCAGAAGATGAATGGATAATAGGAACAGTTGAAACTTCATTTTGCAGGATCTTCAAGGCAATATCTTTCAAATTATCATATGGCCCAGCCTGCATGTTGAACATAACATCACTGAC
This sequence comes from Erythrophleum ivorense, assembly GCA_026724425.1. Classification (NCBI taxonomy): domain Eukaryota; kingdom Viridiplantae; phylum Streptophyta; class Magnoliopsida; order Fabales; family Fabaceae; genus Erythrophleum; species Erythrophleum ivorense. The sequence goes on from JAIUCV010000005.1 coordinate 47,211,672, forward strand.
CAATAAGTAGTTCATTATATAACAAAAACAAGCATTTTCGTAAACAAGGACACACCAGACAGAGTAAAATATAAAGTAGGGGAATTATTGAGTAGAGTTTTTATAAATAACCCAAGGAGCAGATTCATATATTCTTACATTAAAATAAATGGGTTAGCAGGATAGATGATGTGAAAGAGAGGGACTAATGACTAATCATAAAATGACAAATTTACAATACTCAAATCACTCCATTGGTTATTCCAAGATTGAGAATACATCTATAAAACCCAAGATAGGCTTGTAAAAAGATTACAGTTCATTACACTAGCAATATTCCAAGTCCAGGGAATTAGCATTCAATGATCCTCTTCCTTGGTCTCATGGAAAAGACTTCCTTTTAGTTAGAAAAATGCCCTGACTTCCAATTGTCACTTGATACGCAAACTGAATTTAATTTAAATATCAATATTTTCTTCTTCTCTCTGTTTGGTAAGGAAAAGGCCAAAACAACAGTTGAAATACAAAATGAATAGCTGTGAACACTCTGGATATCATTTGAAGATGAGAAGTTCATAGACACATATTGCTTTTCAGCCTACAATTAATAGCACATGAAAATGGAATGCACATCAAAGCCTTGATTATAAAGTTAATTTGTTATTGAAATAAACTCTGTCAAGTTCATAACTTCAACTATATTGGTTCTTAAAATAAGAAAGCAAAACTGCTTGCATAGGACATGAATTCCCTATCAATTAAGTGGATGGTTGGTTAACAAAATAATTTTTTAATAAGAAACTTCTCCAAAATTTCTAATTTGCTTGATATAGACATAAGGCAAAACCTATCTTCTGTAACACAAATTTTGCCACGCTATCCTGCAAGCTTCAAGACAGTCGCAGCAGATACACCTTATTCAGAAATCACTTTTTCAGTTAGCCATTCCTTTTCTCTTGCTGCTGATACATCAAGCTAGCATTACCCAAGCATTCCCAAAACAACAATTAACTCATGCTGCCCATTCACCACTACAAAAAGATATACATTATCAAATCTCATAGCATCTCTACATGTTAATAACTACATATTCAACCAAAAACGGCAAGTAGTCAAAATTATGAGCAATATCATGTATTAAGGGCTCCACAAAGGCATATAATTTGCTCACACTGACAAAACGTCTTGAAAACACTGTTCCAGGTCCATTGCTTTGTCTACTAAGATATGATTTTCCTTCTTTCCAAGCAGATATGGTATGTGTTTCAAGCTCCTCTTCTGTCAGATTGGACCCATGATTCCCAAGCTGCAAATGGGACAATAGCACGTTTTAACAAGCATAACATATTATACAAACCACTGGCATACATGTACTTTCCAAAACTCATGCTAAATAAACTTTAAAAGCAGCCTTGTAATAGGTCGACAGTAGAATAATTGCTGGCAGTATGCAAGGCAACCAAAAGTACAGCCTCCATCAATTCTCCACATCAACACTTCGAATAACCAACATCCTTTTCATGCTTCTTAAGAAAATAAAAGAATACAACACTAAAAATGATCCCATTCTACCCCTAAGTGACTTCTTTTTCCTATGACAGATTTGGCCTTTCCTTCAGGATCAAATACATAAGAACCCAGCAGCTTGAGTTAATAACAAAGTCATGAGCACTTGGTAAGTTAGAAAAAATGAAAAAAAATTACATAAGGGAGATGATTAAAACTCATTCAAAGGACACTCCGAAGCTAGGTGACTTATTTCATGTCCTTGTTTCAGGTTCCAGCTTCTATAGCACATCATTAGGAGTCAAAAACATTTTCTTAAGAATAAATAAGAGATGCACTAAAACTTATTTGGTTAACTAGGATGTGTGTTCCAACCATTTAGTCAATACGATGGATTAGTAGGAATCACAAGGGACTTTGTTAAAAAGAGATCAGGAAAAAGAAATGCAGATTTGCAGTAGATATCAAGATGAAGGTAATGAAAATAATCTACTAGTTCAATATTCTATGATGTCTGATATGAAAAGCTAACAGAACAAATTCATGATTTGGTTTATTCAAAGCTGGATATAAATAAATCCCAAGATGCAATATATGCACAAAACCATAAACAAGTCTTTAACAATGATTTCCCCTTGCGGAGAAAGAATATCATTAAATAAGTCAAAATATTATCTTCTGATCTTTGCATAATGCCAAGATAAACTTGGAACTGCCTTGTTGTACAGTGTGGTCAGAAAATTATATAATTGGTGTATGCACTAAGCAGTTAATTCATGATTCATCCTTTACAGGATCTGAACACTATTTTCAACAAATAGCTTCTGTCCCAGCTCATAGTATGCTGGAAATTGCTTAGTATCAATATTTTCTGAGTTAAAAGGGTTTTCAAGGAAATTTGAGCAAACAAATGTTTAAATTACCTAAGATTAAGGACAAAAACCTGGAGAGCTCAAATTCTGAAGTGGCTTCATATTTAACAGAAAGTAACTTACAAAATCATGATCATAAGAGGTTTCTGTTTATTCAAGCATACGGAATCAATTGATTATTTGGTTATTCACTGCCAATTGCTAACAGATTATGAAGACTCTATCCATATTTTTATTAATATGGTTCTCCCATTCATTGATGGAGATCATAAGTGTCAAGCTAGAAAAACAATCATCACAATAACTTAAGATGTTTGCAAAAGACACTATTCCGGGCCTACAAGTATACAACTTGATAGTAAGCAATTGACCAACCTTTCAAGAACAGAAATGTTTAAAATCTAAAATAATAGAATTGAATTTTCATACTCTCTATTATTCTTTTCTGCCATTCCTTTTCTTATCATGAGCTGTAATATGCCATACCTCCTGTATATGTGATTTATTGGCCTTTCTAAATGAGTGCAGCTACTCAAGGAAACAAACAAATGCGTACAAACAGTAAAAATAGTTTTGACTTTCCCTAAGTCAATTGCAGTCCACACATGCTATGATGAGTAGAGCATTGCATTCAGAAATCTAGCCAATACAATGAGCCAATGATATTTAACTTTACATACCTCTCTTAAAATTAAAATAAAATCCAAAGCACTGAGAACACCAACAAACTGCCCCTTGCAGAAGTCCCAAAGAGGAGCCATAGGGATTCCCTAAAAATAGCCGAATTTAGAAATGATGTTTGCAAGCTTCTAGTTAGCTATAGATAAACACAAAGGAAGACTACAACTAAGACTAGTAGACATATAAGGCAATAAAGCAAAAGATTTAATCATTGTCCAGGCAAAAGCTTCAGAAAAAATTACTTGAACTCCACAGAAATCAAAAAAGCCCATGAACCCTTTCCCACCTATTTATTAGGCTAAAGGCAAGCGAAGTGACGAGGCAATAAGCAAGCATGTTTTTAAACATATCCAAAATATGCAAAATGCCCTCCAAGCAAATTCGAGTCTCAAAAGAAAGGATACCTGCTCATGCAAAATGTGAAATGCCTGTTTCACTGGAAGATCAACATCCAAAGCAACAACCTATGCCAGGTGTCTCTGAATTAGTAATGAAATTATGCAATTTGGGGTTGGAAAATTTGACCACAGCAAAATGTAAAGACCAAAATAAAGGGTTAATGGTTAAACATCCAAACCTTGCCTGACTCAGGGAGTAATTCGTAAGCCGCGTGCATAGACAAGAAAGCAGTAATACGCTGACGGGAAATCTGTACATCAGCATCAGATATTCTTGGCAATACTTCTGTCAATGTACCATCTGTCAATCGGATCTGCATCATAAGTCAGCAACATATTCTGCTTATTAAATGAGCAACAGAAATTTCAGATACAAATAAACAGGAATTTGAGGCATGAGAAGAAAACAGAGCTTTAAAATGCAACAGAACAGATATGCACCACAACATATTGTATGTGAACAGGTTATGAGAAATAAACCAATCCACAAAAAATAAACACTTAAATGTGATTCCAAATGGAAGACTTAGAAGACCCAGACAGATCAGAGGCATTATTGACAATATTTGTCTAGGACTAGTAGTGATATAATGAGTTAGAAAATTATCTCCAGACAGATCAAAGCATAAGCATTTTCCTTTATAACTTGAGTCAAAATTACAATATAGCCAAAAGCCAGAATACAAACAGCAGCTGTCACAGTATGACTAACTCTTACCACACGCCGAAAAGCCTCATTATCCACGTCCATGTTAGATCCAGAAGTTGGGTCCGGTGTTACAACAGGCATGTAATTAGGATCAGTAGCCAACAAGACGGTATTAACTATCCCATATTCTCCAGTTACATAAGGTTGACGCTCATCATGTCGCCATTCTCCATCAACATAAAACTTGTACTGCATTAATATAATTTTATAAGTAATCACTCGCCAAGAATCAAGGTTAACCATTTCTCTCAAGTCAGCACCTTTCTAATCCATTGGTGCATATGCATAATCAGATACTTGCAATGTCAAACATAATAGCAGTATTTCACTATTTCTGCACAACCAACAATAGTGGAAATTTTCAAATCTTATAAACAATAAAAAGGCTAATATGAAGAGACGTATGTTGTATTCTAAACCTCATTAAATAACCTCAATCATCGCTGTACCATCACATCTCCATATTAACTATGAAGCTCAATGCTTGCCACTCTTGGCCTCAGGCTTTGCTTATCCTACTTTGCCTCAACATCTTTTTACGTAGTTGCCAATGGAAATTATAAAATCCAACAAATCAGACCACATATACCAAAGAAAGAATATGAAATTTCAACTGAATCGTAGTCAAATACTAGAACAAAATAACTAATAAAAACGTTATGTCTAATCATACGCCATCTCGGAAAAACTTTTCCCCAACTTTACAGGAACCATAATATCACCAGTGCTGTTTCCAATAATAATAATAATAATAATAATAATAATAATATCACCAGTGCTGTTCTCCGAAAAAAATAATATCACCAGCGCTTTTTTTTTTTTCCGGCGTCATTAGCTCACTAAAATGCGTTACTATTAAGTATAAACTGACCTGATGGTAACCAGGGGTCAAGCTATAAATAACTTGAAATACAGTTGGGCAACCCTCGACTGGCGACATTGGTAGAAGCTCAGACCACCTTTGGAACAAAATTTGAAGAAAATAAAAGGCATGCACAAATTAGCATGAATCCAAGGAAAACCAATAAATTAGATTAAATAAACTACAGCATTTTCCCCAAGAGAATAAAGAGGAGGCGGAAAAAAATAACTATAAATTTAGATGTAATTAATCGTAGACGCACCGTGTAAAAGAACCACTGAGATACACACTTCTTCCCCCGTATGGCCACACAAAACGCATCGGAATTAGCACCGTCCCCGCAACACCTCCCGTGTCCCTCGCAGAATCCATGCTCGGACTGAACATTCAACCTCGAATTGGAGTGTCACCCTGAGAATACCCTCCAAGCACTCGACTTCATCGCAGCATGTCAGCTTGTTCAATTCGCATGTAGCAAATTCGAGCAAATGCCGCACCAATTCAATGCACTATAAAGCCAAAAATTATCCCAAATCAAAAAGAAACTAACCTAAAAATCCCAAATTTTGATGCTTTATTTTTCAATAACTCAAAAAAAGATAGTGCCCTTTTGCTCACTACTATGGAATCAAAGAACCATTTCAACCGGGTACCAAAATAACACTACCAATTCACATGCAGCCAACCCATTTGACTTGTACAAACAAAACCCTAACCCTAAAATCGGGAAATCAAAAAAGGAACCAGATCAACCCCAAACAACTGCGAATTTGAAAATATGCTCCAAAAGCAAGACAGAGTCTTAGGAGAAAAAAATCGAAACCCTGTTGAGAATCAGCAAAGACGAGTTGAGAAAATCGAGAGGGGTGAGATACGAATCCAACCCTAAAAAAGGCGAAACCTTGATGCAGACGCTGAAAATTTTATCCCTGGTGGAGAAATAAGGAAATAAAATAGAACAGAATAGGGGTTGGGTCAATGAAACTATGCTAAATTATCACAGGGATATTGTTTATGAAAAAAGATAATAATAATGGCAGGGCAATAATAATAAAGCGGCGGTGTCTCAACTGTAAAAAGCATCCAAAGGTAGTGCACGTGCGGTAATCAAATACTACATTTTCTTATTGGCAACTTAATTTCTTTTCGTTTTCTAAAGAATTATGTTAGATATAATGTTGTATTTTCGTTTATTTTTATACGACTTGTCAAAATAAATTATAAAGTAAAATATTTTGAGATTCTCCAAATTTAACATTAAATTATAAATTATAAATAGACATTCTCTAAATTGAAAAATATTTTGACATTCTTCTTTTTTCTTTTGGATCTTCTATTATTTTGAAAATTTGTACAAACTCTTTTTAATTTAAAAAATATACTCTCCTTTAATCGAACCTAAAAAGTCAATCAAACAATTAAATTTTATTGTCAAATATTTAAAACACTTTCAATTATTATTTTGAAAATCAAACTAATTGGTTTGTTGAACTAGTTAATCGATAATAACTTTAATTTATTTGATCTTCATATGTGTAAAAAAGTTGATCAAACAATTCAAAAATTGATAAAATCAAATAAGTTGCCACTAAACTAATCAAAAATCAATTTTTTATTTTTATCTTTGTGTTTAAATTAGAGATTTATTATTTTGTGATAAAGATTTTGTTATGAATGACTAGTTACTAAAAGAGGATGAATTATGTGTTTTAAGAAAATAAAGCTAAAGAATAGATTACTAAATTATTTGCAAGATTAATGCAGTGTAATAGAAAAGATAAATTTTATAAAATGAGAAAAAGTTTAATGCAAATGAGAAATCAAGATGAATATAGATAAATAAATCAATAATAGCAAGTTAAGTGCGGTAAAGTAAATAAGAGAAAAGTAATGAAAATGAAACATAAAAGATTTATTTGATTTAGCTTATATCATAAATTTACATTCATCCCCTAAAAGTAATATTAAAATTTTTTACTAAATAAACAAGATTCCAATAGATACTTGCAGGCCACTTACACTAAATGACTCAAAAGAGTCTCACAATCAAGGGTCTCTCCCTTTATAATAAGGTTTCACCCAATAGCTACTTAAAGAATTATATCATTGAGTTTTCAACCTCACTTTAGGAAAATAATGTGGAAATATCAGCAAAGACTTTCTCAAATAGTGGATTAACAATTGAAACAAGGCTAGAAGGAAAAAATGATAATGTAGAACTTAAGAATTATTTCACAAGATTGGACCAAGTGTTTTCTAATGTTTTTAAGTTCATATGAGATGATATGTATGGCATAAATCCTAACAAAGAAGAAGAGAAAAGTCAACTTGTACAAAAATAATTATTTTAAAGTTACAGGTGTCTTTTTTATACTATATCAATTAACTAATCTAACCCAATAATTGATTAGTCCTCAAGTCTCTCTCTCAAAAATTTAAAATTTTGAAAGAAAGTGGGAAATTAAAACAAAACAGTCAACTACTACAAGAGATCAATCAACTAATTACTTATAAATTGACTCATTCACTTTTACATAGCAACCAAATTGATTATTGCTCAAAGCCTGTCAACTAATCTTGTTTAAAATGCATTTTGTGCCTTTTTGAGTAAGGCCTAGTTGATTAAAGACCCTCCCAAAATCCTTAAAAAGTTCTATTGAATTTTTTAAACTCAAATAACTTAATATTATAAAAAATGAGGCTTCAAAATCATAATTTTAGAAGCTCTAAATATCTCAAAACCTTTTACAATAAAACTTAAGTTCTATACAAAGCTAAATTAACATTTTTCACACATTATGATGAGTGTAGACTTAGTGAGTTCTTAAAAAATTCATCCAAATTGTTGTTCATCATCAAGATTTTTAGTTTAAAGCAATAGAATCAACATACTTATGATGTTTGATAGACCTTAGCTAACTTATTTCACATAGATTTACTAGCAAATGTAAAATATTTTAATTAAATCCTTTTAAATACTTATATCTATTTTAAATAATATTTTATAATATATGTATCAATTTTATGGTAGAATATTGTATATATTTATGCTTTTTATGTATATTTAAAAAAAAACTCTTTGATCTTAATTTAATTATGATTATACTATTAAATTATGAATCATTCCTTATTTTAATTCAGTGACCCATATAATTTTTTAAACATTGCCTTTGATTATTAACATTTGAGACTAAACAAAATTATAAATCCAATTTTAATCACTTCAAATGAATATGAGTAATGTTTAACTATAGTCATTATATCACTATATACAATAAATTAAGGGCCTTTTACTTGATTTATGAATATAGTCATTCATTTTCAATTAATCCTGTTATATATTCTCTCTGATTTCCAATATAAATCACTTATTGAAAAATTATTTTGATTCAAAATATAAATCACTTTTCAAAATTGTATTGATTATTAAATGACTTTTTCTTTAAGTACTTCTAATTAAATAGATAATCATTAAAACTAATGCAATTTACTAAAGATGGAAGTAGGCTATTTAATTAAGGGAAAATATAGAAAAAAAATTGTACTTTGATACAAATTCAATTAATTAAATTACTTTTAACTAATTTTCTTAATATCTGTAAAATAGGCATTGGTAACTTATATTGGAGATCAGAGGAAGTATCATTTTAAATTGAGATAAATATCAATTTATCTCTCAGTCTAAAATTAGTTTACGTTTGCAGTCATTCAATGCCTTTATAATTTGTTGAATTATTATTTAACAATATTATAAAAATTGCATTGATCATCAAATTAAAAAGAAAAACAATTCAAGATTCACTAGTTTAATCATAATTAAATGGCTTTTAGGCTTTTACTAAACATATAATATTATATATTTAAATAATATAGTACAAAAATATATGAATAATTATTATAAGTAAAAACACAAAAACTCTTCTTAAGCTTTTAACTTACTTGCAAATAATCTCATAAACTTGTAAAACTAAAATATAGGTTTTTCAACTTTCATACTTAAAAAGAAAAAAAAATCTTTATCTATTTCACCATTAACATTATTATCTTGTATGTTATTTCAAATTTTTCATAATGCTTTGAACTAGACATATTATCATTAAGAACAAATGGAAGCTCACCACAGGGAAACATGAAGTGAAATATGAAATGAAGATGCTAAGGATGAAAAAAACAAGGACTTATTTCCTATTGTTGATGGACTTAAATTTTGATTTTGAAAATTTAAAGGACAATCTAATAAATGACTCAAAGTTTTTTTTGCACTTTTTATTTTAATCTAAAATAAATTAATAAACTACTATATTTATATAGAAGATATTGATAAGCTTAGAGAATTTTAATTATGATTATATTTGTAGTAAATTGTTTAATAGTATAATAAATATATTATTAGAGGAATATGACTAGAGGATGGCATGACCTATGGTAAGGTAGCCAGGGATTTTGTCACACACTTGATATTGAAGGCTAAAGATTAGCATATATGTGTTTTTGTGCTGGAAGGCTAAAGATTCAAGATTATTTTATTGCATTAATAATATTTATTATGAGTAAATAGTGTATTATAGAAGCGTAATATTGAAATTGTATAAAAAAGATAAAAATTAACTATCATATTAAAAATTAATGTTGTTAAATGATAAATATATAGTTTTAAAAATTATAATTTAATCAAATTTTTGCTTAGAATAAGAACACAAGAAAAGGCGAAGTACATTGCGCTTATTATTCAAATAGGTTAATATTTATATTGGTAAAAAATGAATAGACGTAATACCTCCAATTGATTATTTAATAATTTTTATATATATTTGGTGCGCCACGTTATTTGTATATTCAATGATTAAGATTTGTTTTACATATGAATCCTACCTGTATTACACATATACTTCATCTGTACAAATTAAATTTTATCCATTTATTGCATTTGATGCACCATGTACTAAGTGCACCTAAATTTTTTTTTTTGATTATTTACTGTGTCACCTTTCAAAGGAGGAAGAGTGTTATTTCATAATATGGACTTTTTTTTTGTCTTTAAAATAAATGTTGCCAAAGCTATACAAAAATTGCAACAATAAAAAAATATTAGAAAACACACTCTAGAAGGCTTGTTTACTAGTTGAAAAGGAAAGGAGAAAGAAAGAATTTTTTTTTTGCATAAAGTCAATATCATTATTACTCAATAATATATGTGTGTATATATATATATTTACCTTATTTTATAATTTTTTTAATATAAGGGTTAAAAAAATTTCATTTCTAAAATCAATTTTTTATTTTTATTTTTTTAAACTTTCTATGTATTAAATAAGTGGTACTCCATTTCTTCTTAATTATAAAAGAAGAAGAAGAAAAAAAATTAAGTTATTTCTCCTATGAGTAAATAGTCATTGTCATAAATATTATTATTGCTCTAGGATAATTTTCATATTTGACATCTCATCATTTTTATCTTTAATACTTGTAAATTAGTTATTTGTAGAGTAGTCATTGTTTTCGTCATTACAATCATTCTCCATTTGATCTCTACGACTATTCTCAAGACTTTTAATGGCATGCTTTCTAGTTTCAACAACTTCCTCCTCAACAAGATTTGGATTCTCTCCCATTATTGAATCATGCAATAAGGGGAGAGAACAAAAAATAAAAAAGAAAAAAGAGTGTGAATCCATTCAAGTGGGACCCATGTAGGTCCAGCCTCTCATTTTCACTCCCATTGCCAAAGGTAATTTTAATTCTACACACCTCTTTGGGTATTGGTCCACACTACTATGTCCATTTAGATTAACACCATAAACTCGGTTGGAACTTGCCATTAAAATTCTTGCATTGTCGCCAATTAAATGTGTGATGTTGGTTGTCCCCATTTTTATAGGTCCATTACAAACTCACCAATATTGCCCTTATATTATTTATAACTCTATTATCCTCATTTTTTTTCTTAGTCGACCCTTACCAACAATCCTTTCTTAACTTCGAATACAGTAGAACATGCATAGGTGCCCCTAAATGGTTGATTTTATACATTAGACTCACTAGTTACCATGAGAGGTACTTCCCATTCTTCAATTTTATCTACTATATATATGCTTAGAAACAATCCTTTATTCTTATTTCTCTTATTTACTTAGAAAATCTGAGAATGTGTTTCTCATTACTCAACCCCTTGATTCCTTTATTAAAAAATTCGTGAGGAAATTTATAGTACAAAGTCAACATGTTATTGTAAAGGTATAGCAAGTGTTGAGAGTAATTGGATGGAATTTGTTATACTTATGCATTGAAATATATGCAATTGTTTGTACACTTAAATATGCAATAAGATAAATTACAATAATTACAAATGAATGAAAATTATATGGGGGAGGATTGGTGGAGCATTTTAGGGGATTAGATGATGAGGTCAACTCTTTGATTTTGGAGACAATCTTGAAATATTTCTATCATTATTTACATACCCCCACAAGATAAGCATTCCATGAAGGGTGAAGATAAGACTAGGAGTGAATTTAGTGAGATGACGAATTGATGATTTCGATGATATGGATGCCAAAGATGTTGGTACCATTGATGGAAGGTGGGAACACTAGTATGGTTGGTGGTAGCCATTTGTGCTTGAGGAATGGTGGTATAAGGATTGGTCTTTGAGGTGGCATGTGGCCACTCATACAAGTGATCTTTATTAGGCCTCAAACGAGTGTTGTCCATTTGCTCAGATCCTTCACCATAGAATAAGTTGGAAAGAATTCAATAGAGGTATGACTTTTGTTGCAAGATTGAGATACAGATAACAAAATCTTAGAAATGAAAAGAGTACACAAAATAATATCAAGTTGGAATTGGTTATAATCAGCGTCAATGGTGGTGGAACCTATATGAGTAATTGGAATGCCATTAGCATTTCCAATGAAGATGTCATCAGTGCCTTTATTATTCAGAGTGAATGGATAAGTTTTAGAGATCATTTGTAATGTGGTGAGATGCGTCATAGTCTATTGTCCAGTGATTGTTTGGGGTAGAGGGAGTACGAGCCATGTAGTTAGCTTGTGGTAGTGATCGAAATCTATATACATTCACAACATGACTAAACTTGTCACAAAGTTGGCATTGAACTCCACCTTGATTCTATCTAGGATTAGTGCTATGTTAGTTTTGATTTCTTTGTCCCTAGTTGAAGCCTAATTAACCTTGTTGGTAAGGGTGATAATTATTTCGAAAGTGTCCATTGCTAGTGTATGTCCTTTCTTGCCTTGATGATTGTTGTTTCTCTACTTCTTGTTGCCATTTTATGTACTACACTAATTCAATTAGGTAGTGATTGATAATAATGGCTTCCTTCTTGTTATCATCAAGTTTTAGAAATATTTCATAATTTGTTAATTTGTCATAAAGTTCTTTAAAAGAGATAGGTGTGTTACAGGCCCTAATAACAACACTTATATCTTATATTCTAATCCTAAACAACTTTAGGATTTTAATAACCATTTCAGCATCATTAAAAAAGGAGTCAGCAACTGCAACTTCATTTGCAATTGTCCTAATCTCATGCATATATTGATAAACATATCTAGAGGGGATGAATATGTATAATATGTAGAAATTTGAAATAATGTGTAACTTTGCTAACTAAAAGTGAAAGAAGTACAGAGTGAAGCGAGCATATACTTACTAATGCGAGTAAACAATAATTAGATAAATTAAATAATCATAATACAACTCATAATACATAAGTAGACTGAATAATTAATAACTTAAATTAAAGCATGCTTAATGTGAGTGAATGAGGCAAATAGCAATCTAGTGGAGCAAACTAACAATAAGCAACTGGAGCGAGCAAGCATAACAAAAATGAACTTTACAATATTATAGGAGAAATAACTTGATATTCAAGTAAAGGATCTTTCAATAGCGGAGGATGCAAATTATGTAGTAATTGAAAGAGATTAAAGATAATAAGAACACACAAATATTTACCCAAATTCAGCCTCTGACTTATGTCTAATCCCTTTAAAATATTATAGCAGTGATGGCTTTCACGTACTTACCACTAATACAGGTTTTACAAGCTCATCTTAAACTTTCTATAGAGTTTTCTATAGCTCATCTTTAATTAATTCACTTAGAAATTTGCAACAGTATATTTAAAGAAAGGATTTTCTCTTTTCAATGAGATTCTTTCTAAGCTTAGAAATGCTTCTAATAAGCCGATAAACGGGGGACTAAAAATGTTGTTTTTCTTTCTCAAATACAATACTCACGATAATATTCAACAAATCTTCTTATCTTTACTCTTTGATTTCTTAAGTATATATATACCTTCAATAGCTCCTAGCCATTCGAAATAACTTAATCATGCAGAGCCTTTTTGGCTAGAGCAGGCAAGGTGTGTCTCCAATGTTCATAAGCTTTCACATTTATAACTATTAGTAGCATTTGTAATTCTTCCTATGTAACTCATTTGGTATCATCGTCATAAATGCTATTTATTGCTCAATACATAGGTTAAAGAAATTATTATTTTTATATCTAACAGAGATAGTTATAACATAGAAGGAGATAACGAGAATGAAGTTTTTATACTCTATTTATGTTTTACCTACATAAAAGCTATCTAATTTTGTAGTATATTCATTAAAACTTTTATCTTTAGTTAACAATGATAAATGTATATGGGCCAACAGAGACAAATGGACTTTTACATAAATAAATTTTAGATTTTGTTATTATCAAAGTCATAAACCTAGTCAACCTTTGAGCAACATATGCTTTATTACTGATTTGGTACCTTTGGTTGTTTTGGTGAGTCTTTCACGTAGGCCATAGATATGAGTCTGTGACTTGTTTGCATAAGCCACATTAATGTTGTCTTAATCTTGTAGTGTACTTTGAGTTAAAGTTACCAAAGGGCTATGGTGTGGTCCATAAAGGCTATAATTGCATTGTCTATAGTAAGGATTAAGTATTTTAAGGTTGCTTTGTTTCCTTGTTTCATATGGTTGAAGGCAAGACCCATCTATATGCTCCATTAAGTCATATCTATACAATAGAGTGGGACTTGAGCTTTCCAACCAAGAAAGTTACTATCTGAAATTTTTATGGGGTAGCTGAGATATTGGATTAAGAGTAATAAGAAGGATTTGACTAGTGCCATTCTTGGAGGGGTTTTGAACTTAAAGTTGAGTGTTTTTGGATGATTCAGAAATGGAGGTATTGGGCATGGGTAGCATAATAGAAGAGATAGCATAAAAGAAATAGATGAAGGATATGTTTGTTAGAACTTTCAAAGCTTTGATACCATAAAGGCGTGGCAAGGCTTTAAGAGTAAATGGATGGAATTTGTTGTACTTTTGTTATTAATATGCATTAAAATTTATACAATTGTCTGTCCATTCAAATAGGCAATAAGATAAATTACAATAATTACAAATAAATGAGAATTATAGAGGGGGATTGGTGGAGCATTTTAAGGGGTTGGATGATGAGGTTAACTTTTTTATTTTGAAGGCAATTTTAGAGCATCTCTATGATTATTAAATATTGTACCCTTTTTTTTGTATTCTTAATTAATAGTTGAGAACGGTGAGGAAATCTATATCTACATGCTTATTTTCATGCTTATAAGGCCCTTTGATTAAAAAAAAAAATGTATAACATCTTTTATGTACCATTAAGTATTTTAGAAGGGGCTGCAATAATAGATTCTACAAGTCATGCCCAAAGAATACATTTAAAAGGGGTGAGTATATATATGTGCAAAAAAAATATTTTTTTAAACAATATAAACTAAAACAATAGTACTATAGTTAGCTTGAAACTTGTAAGCAGTGATTGAATCAATCATAGAACTTTGGCTATAAGTTAAGAACAATTAAATTAAGGAAAATAGCAATAAAAAGCAATTAAGATGAAATGAAATTTACAAGGACAAACTTTACTAAAATATTTAGTAAAACAAACCAGAACACAGAATTAGTTAGCTACAAATAACTTTTATCAAATGTTTATATAATAAATAAAGACTATGTTGTAATGAGCAATGCAATAGAACAAATAGATAAGGAAAGAAAAAATAAACATAACAAAATTAGGAAAAATTATATTTAAGGACTCATATATGATAAAATTTACAATAAAAAGCGTTAAAAATTGAAATTATTTTTAAGGACCACAATTACAATCATATTTTAAGAGATTGACCACTAGTTTTAAGAGATTTATTATTGAGTATAAAAAAATTTAGTATATTTTTTATATGCAGTAATAAATCTTTAAAACTAATGGTAAATTCACTAAAATTTAATGGTAGTTGTGGTTTTTAAGAGTAATTTCAATTTTTAAAGGCTTTTATTACAAATTTTATAACATTTAGGTCATTGATTATATTTTTTTCAAAAATTTATCCCAGTCGTCCAATATAACCTATATCTAGTCCACTTGTTTCATAATTTTTTTTTATTAGCTCATGCACAATTAGCTCTCTCTTGACTTTACCCTTGAAGAGAATTATATAGTGCAAGGAATTGTTTAAGAACCTTAGGCAATAAAGAAATGCAAGACAACTCTCAAAAGAAAAAAAGGCTAAGTTTGTTTTCTAACTTTTAGAATGCTGGCAATTTTTAAAATTATTCTCTTACTTTTGTATGCTAAAGTAAGTATCCCTGTATATGAATGGAGGCATTAGCCATTGCAATATTCATGGTGTAGCTTTTTTTTTTTTTTTAAAGTTTCTAGTCATTAGAGTGTGAAATCAAAATAGGTTCATTTTAGACTTAAGTTTAACTCTATTGTAGTGCATTGATAATAAGATGAATATTGGAAACTTGATAATTGTCTTACTATTTCTCCTTAAGATTCCTTTTAGCTCTTTTAATGATAAGTAACTGTTATAACCTCTTGAAGTTGTCTAACGTGGTTCAATCTATAGTTTTACTTTGCATTTTCTTCTCTTGTTGTTGGCATTTTGCTATAGTAATTATTCAATTTAGTCATGTAGTTTGACTTTTGAAATTAAATTCCCTAATTTGGCAATGACCTTCTTCAATTTCAATTGTTTTCTTATTTGCATATGATTTTGCAATTATGCATTAATATCTAAATTTGCTATTTCCTTATTTCTTTTTCTGCTTCATTCTATTTTCACCTAATAAAAAAAGATTTTAGTGTGTTATCACACAATCAAATTAGCATTTAAATTGGTAATAATTACATTGCCAGCGGATGCTTTTAATTACACAATCTTAAATATTTTGTTGTCATAAAAACTTTTACATATGAAACCTTGAGGCCAACTATCATAATCAATATGAGTACAGCAACACAAATTTATTTATTTATTTATTCTAATATATATAGTTTTGTTATCTCTTGATGTCTTAATCTTAAAGTCATTACTAACACATAAATAAAATAGAATACAAATTTTTATATTTATAAAGTTTGTAGAAAGCTATTTTCTATTTATCAATTTCGAAATGGTAACCAACTTATTTTTTCAAGCTACATGTGTTTTTCTCTTTTGTTCATATTTTCATTTAATCTATTTTTAAAATTTGAATTTTTTTACATTAGGACCTGTGCTACAATGCAAGCCCTTTTAGTTATAATATAAGAGAAAGAAGTTAAAATACATATAGGATAGTGAAAAATTAAATAACTTTTCGTAACTTCTTTTTATTATTTTTTAAATATAAAAAGCTAAAATAATTTAATTTTGTAAATTACAAATATGTGTGTACATATACATACAAATATAAATACAAACACACACACATATATATATATATATATACACTCACTTATATACATGTGAGGACGCACACATACATATAAATACATACATATATATATACACACACACACACATACAAGTATGTGTGCAAATTTACACATATGTATACACACACATACATGTAAACACATAAGTGTGCTTACATGCATACAATATGCACATATGGATGTACTCACACTTGTACATACACGTGCATATACATACACATACACACCTCTATCTATATATCATGGGTACGCACGTGCATCCTCACACACATGCATATATATATATACATATATGCACGTGCGCATGCAACCATGCACATATGGGAGCATATATATTTGCCCATGCACACATGTGTGTGCCCATGCGCTCGTACACCTGAACATGCATATTGCTTGTGCATTGACACGTGTATAGATATGCATGCTGCCCTTGCTTTTTGTTATGTTAGCATTTAGCCTTTATCATTTGCTGACCTTTTTTAATGTAATCCAAATAAGAAAAAAATTCAAAGAAAACATTTTTTAAACTAAACAAATAATAAAAAAATTTACTATAAAATTATTTGCCTAGGTTTGTATAATCAAATGAAGCCTAACAAAAATTGTCTCTATCAATCACTGATAAATTAATCCTAAACTACTTTAATGACTAATCATAAATTTATTAATATCAAAAGATAACAACATACCTACGTCAGAGTGGCTAAAGTGGTAAGGCACGTTTGTGGTTAGACTAATTGAAAGATTTTTGTAATGTCAAAGTTTTGAATTTATTGAAAAACATTTGTAGAGAGAGATAGTAATAAATTTGAATGAGATTAATTTCACACTCAAAAGGATGTAGAAATACTTATGAAAAAAAGAAGATGATTATATCAATAGTAACTAATAAAAAAAATAAAAAACTCTTTTTTACCATATTTTTTATAAAAAATGGGAAAAAAGTAACTATTTTGAATTTTTATAATGACTGATATTTTATCAAATGGTGGCTCTAAAATTTTTATATGATTACACTATTAACTGACTTTAAAATGGACGGCTATACAAATTTGTAATTTTAAACTTTAGTCATGTGATATTAAACTCGTTTTATCGGAAATAATAAAAAAATAATTAGTATACACATTTGAACTTATTTTAGAGCACTTTTGCAAAAATGTACTTGAAAGTAAAATACAACAAAAACAAACAGATTCGTGAAGAGGATTTGGATTTTTTTTAACAAAAAAAGACAGAGAAAAACAAGAGGCATGAAACAAATATAAATAATTACAAATTACTAAGCAACTTAAAAATCCAGAGACCCAAACCCAGCTATTCTCTGCTACTATGCGCATCAAAATACCAGAACGAAGAGAAAGGATTTAGAGTCCGTTTGAACTTTCCGTCAAACTCGTTCGAGTGGGCACTGATCGGTTCACCGATTTCCACCGTCTGATCTTATTCCCGTGATTGTTAGGCTGAAGCCAAAGTTGATTATTATTTTTTAATCCGAGTAATAATTTGTGTTTTGCTTCATATGTTGGTACATCAATGAAGGTTTGTCATATGGCATGATCACAGTCGGTTTCAGCGGATTTCCCTTCTCGGTTTCGGAGAGTTTTGGGAGTGCTCTTGTGGGTCCCTTTTTTTTTTTTAATTTTTTTTTCCCACTTTGTGTTGGATTGAAGTGATGCTCGACTTCAGGGAAAGTTCCTGTGTGGAGAGGCTACGGTTAGGGTTATGGGGGTAGGCAAGGGGTAGATATTGGGTGGGTAGTCAAGATGGAAGAGAATACTGAGCTCGAGGAAGGAGAGGCATGCTATTTTAAGGATCGTGATGGCAACATTGACCTTGATTCTTTCTCTTACATTGTAAGGGCTTTACTTGAATCTAATTTTAACCAAGTTCAAATTTTCCCATTTGAATTTGGTTTAGTTTCTTCTTTCCTAGTTTAAAAATTTCTAGGTCTTCTTGTGTTATGCAGAAAAAAAGAGAAGAACAAATAATAGTTCATTCTACTTGGCTGAACGCTAAACTTTCATCATCATGAATAGTGACGTTTGAATGTTTTAATTTGTTTCGTTCATGATGAGATATATAAAATGGAAGAGATATATAATGCAATGTTCATAGTTGAGCTTCTATTCACAAGAAACGGAGTCAAATTAAAACAAGCTGAAGGCAACTTATGCTTTCTATACCTGCAATGAAGTAGAATTTCAGAAACATATAATATGTCATCTGACACAAGTAGTGGTTCAATCCTTTGACATCTGCCTATAGAGACTATAAATGGATTTTGCTTGCAAAGTGATGCTGTAGATGCTTTTCTTGCTGCATCATTTGTGAATAGCATAGTTGATTAGTTGCTAAGCAACTGTAATTGCCACACTTTACGCACATCATCATGGCCAAGAAACAAGATTACGTGCCACAATATTTGAGAGAAAGAGTTTTCAATAGAAGTTTATCTTCTAGAATCTTTTAATATGGTTGATGATATGCTTAATATGCTTTTATATTTTGGCCTTTAAGAAGACTTGTCCCCACTACCATTAAGAGAATAAGGATGAAGATCATTTCTCAAATTCTTGTTGCTGATCTTCTTGAGCTCCGCTATAACTGTACTGCATCTGAATGATTATTGTTAATTAATGCCATTTTAAATTTAATGTCTTCTAGTTTAATCTCATTGTGAAAATAACACAGCTATGACTTGCTTTCTGTTTCTTGAAGGATGAGAGGATTCAGCATGTTCTGGGCCAATTTCAAAAGGACTTTGAAGGTGGCGTTTCTGCTGAGAATCTGGGTGAGTGGCATATTAGAAGTCATAGATTGTACTGAGAAATGAAGGAGCTGTCTTTGCATACACTAAAGTGATGACATTCAATATAAATTATATTTTCAGGTGGCAAATTTGGTGGCTATGGCTCTTTTTTGCCTACCTATGAACGTTCTCCTCCTTTTTGGTCTCATCCAAGAATCTCTCAAAGGAACTACATCTCACCAAAATCTCCTAACAATCACCATGAGGAGGTATTTGAATTTTTTTTTTTTTTTGACAATTTGGTTGGGAGGTAATATATGTTGCTGACATATTGTCAAGGTTGGAACAACTCCTGTTGACTTGAGTACTGTGGTTATGTTATTATGCAGGCTGCATCTGACAATTCAACTGCACCTTCACATGTGCCTTCTTCTATAAGGCTTGGAACTGCTTCCTGTAGTGCTCATTCATTCCAAAATACAAGAGCACCATCAGTTGATGATTCAATGAAGAAAGACATAGGAATTTCTTCCATTGTAGGTGCTGAAAGGTGCAGTCTGAACGATGATAGTACTAATAAGTCAGGAAACTCAACTGAACAAAGAACACTGAAGCTTCGAATTAAAATGAAATCTGATAACTTAGCTCGAAAGAATGCAGCAATTTATAGTGGTCTTGGGCTTGATATCTCTCCATCTTCATCAATGGAGAACAGCCCTATGGAAACTGGGGGCATGCCACCAGTATCTCAAGAGACTGGTGAAGAATCTCCAACTGACATCATTCAGGTAGAAGAGATTTTCCATTTCTGTGCATACTCGTTTTTTGACATTAAAATGAGTAAAATATTTATTTATTTTATTGTTTATGCAATGGAACAGGCTATGACTTCCTTCCCTATCCCAGGGGGTGTGCTAATATCACCTCTACAAGACAGTCTGCTTTACTTGATAAGAAGGGAAAAGGTTCTTCGAGACAGCAAATCTTTGTCTACTCTTAATGGTCAAGAACATTGTTCCATGTCTACTGATGAGTCAGATTCTATTGTGGGACAGGAAAAATTGTTGAAGAAGAGGAAAGTGAGAATATTGCATTCAAAGAAAAGATTAGGAAATAAAACTCCAGAGCATAAGGACTTTCTCATCAATGACTTGAAATGCACCCCGCTGTCGAGTTCACTTTGTGATGCTGGTGAAACTGCTGAAGTGATTGGTAGGGCTTCTGAAGTCTCCAAGAAGGTCAATAAGGATGGGGCAAATGGCAGAATGGTGTCCACTGAAGCAGTGAAGGAGGAGTCATTGGAGTCAATATCTGGCCAGGATTTTGACAAGAGTGAGAAGCAACATATGGGAAATGGTTCCATGCAGAGGGTTATAGAGCATAAGCTGGCGAATTCTCTCAAAAATAACTCTGTTGATCCTAAGAATAATGGCAAGTGTAAAGGCCACATGAATTCCCTAGAGGCTGAGCTTGATGTAATAAAATGTTTCGGTGAAGATTCTCAGAAAGATGTGACTAACCAAAGGGGAAAGCCATTATCTGATGGCAAGCATAAGTCAAAAGGGGATCAGAGTCCAAGTAAAGCTGTGGCTGTTGCAAAAAAAGTCAATTTCAGGGCTGTTAATAATGCAATGGTAAATAATAAAAAGAGTGCTGGCTTTGGTGGTAACTGTAAAAGTAAAATGTATAAAACAAAGTCATTGAAGGATAAAATTGTCATAGACAATAACACACATTCATTGAAAGGTAACAAACCAGAATGGATAGTTAATGGAATGGATCCAGTGTATGGGCCTCCTGGTCATAAAGCTGTAATAAATGTTAACCATGATAATTTTGAAGAGCAGAGTACATATGAGGTTAAAATAAAGGAAAGAGCAAGTAGTGATAAAATGGATAACAAGTTGATAGCTGGTTCAGGCATAAAAGATGCTTCAAATGCATGTCTTGTTGCTGGAAATAAATCTGCTCCTCAAATGGTTCAAACGGCAGCAGCACCTCAACTTATTGAAGATAATTGGGTTTGTTGTGACCGTTGCCAGAAATGGCGGCTCCTACCCATTGGTATGAAGCCGGAGCAGCTTCCAGAGAAATGGTTGTGTAGCATGCTAAATTGGCTGTAAGTTGCTTTCATATTTGGGGTGTGTGAGCATATTATGCTGGATATACATTTAATTTGATGTGAATGTTAAACAAGAATTGAGGTCTATATTTTACACTTTTTCTTTCCCACTTTGTGCCTACATTTGTCTGTGCTATATGTGTTATTGCCTCCTTATTGTTCTTTCAAAATTGTTCCTAGGCCTGGAATGAACCGGTGTGACATCAGTGAGGAGATGACAACTAAAGAACTTTATGCCTCATGTCAAATGCCCATTTCTGAGGGACAAAATAACATCCAAAGCAACACCACTGGAGTGGCAATTGGAGTAGGCTCTGCTGATGCTCTGCAATTTGGCCTCAGTCACCAGAATTCCAGCTCTGATGTATTGTCTGACCAAGGAAAAAAGAAACTTGGTTTTAAGGAACAGAAAAAGGCTGGAATCAGTATTGACAAGCTTATGTTCTCAGACTCCACACAGAACAATCCTCAAGAATCGGGAAAAATTATAAGTGACAAGCATCCTGCAGATGTAAACCCAATGAGGAAACCTGGTTCCCAACAACTTAGCAAGTTGAACAATTTGATGGAACTGAAACACATGCCAAAAGAGAAAGACAAGAAAATGAACAGAGGTACTGCATTCTTTTCAAAGTTGATATTGATGCGTCTGATATACTTTGATATTGCAAATAATTCATTATTTTTAAATGAAAAGTATTAATGTCCTTATCACAAATGTGCAGGTGATGGCAAACATATTAAACTGAAACGTAAAACGGAAGCTGATCAATATAAATCTAGAACTCCTAAGAAGTCAAAGACTGAAGATATTTGTGCTGCTAATAAACAGCTGAATCCTGGCATGGACCTTGAGAAAGTGGCCCGAAATTCAAGAAATGGTTTCCCAACAAAGGCTAGTGGGAAGGATATGCGGAAATATGATGAGTATTGTTTATCTGAGGATGTACACGACAAGTCAGTAGGTCCTGTAAAGAAACAAGGGGACCAGACTCAGGTCTTGTCAGATGGTGGGTCCTTGGATCTAAAAAGCAACAGTAAAAAGGGTGCTTCCATGAAGAAAAGGAAATTGCAGGATTGGCAGGATACTGATAAGCTTCACGACACATTCTCCTTGCAGGATGATAAACAGTACGGTGAAGGTAGTGTAAGTGGATCTAGGAAGGAAAGGAAGTTCAAAGTTTTGAAAACAGAGGCAAAATCAGTTGTTGAAAGTGATTATAAAATAATTAGAAAAGGTGAGATGAACCAAGTTTGCTTGTCTGGCAGTAAAAACCATGCAGCTATTGGTGCCGAAGAAGTTGGAAGTGTTGACAAGTTCTATCCACCAAGAAAGCATAGTGAAAAGGTTGCATCTCACAAAGTTGTGGATGGTGTTGATCCATTGGGCAGAGATTTGGGCTCTGTACAACTATCTTTGGCAGCAACTTCAAGCTCTTCTAAGGTTTCAGGTTCTCATAAAGCTAGAACTGACTTTGAAGATATGAAAGGTTCACCAGTGGAATCTATTACCTCATCTCCTTTAAGGATCTCCAATAACAGGGAGGGAAAGCTATCAGTAAAAGTGGAGGAGGAGAAAGTTTCATATGACTTACCTCCTGAGTCCCACAAATTTGCTTCAGTAAAGTTCCAGGTTGAGGATGCTAAAGGCAAAACTGGGATCCAAGCTAAAACTCCTGAAGTTGGGGACAACCATTTGCTTAATTTTGATGTTGCTACTGTAGAACAACATGGTGATTGTGCTAATCATGAGAACAGAGTGAACAAGAGGAACCAGGAAAGTGCACTTTCTTGGCAGAAAACTGGTAAGGTTACATCATTGCGTGGTAAAGAAAAGGATAGAAGGTCTGGTTCTGAGGTTGATAGGAATACGATGAAGGTTTCTGCTTCGGAGAATGGTTATTCCAAAAATGGTGGGAGGTATGAATCAGCAGTTGATCCCAATTATCATGCATCTGGTCATGGCACAAAAAATGATGCTGAATATAGTTTTGCCAAGTCTAAATGTGAGATTGACAATATTGGTAAGAAAAATTCTGTTAGACATTGGCCAAGTGAAATTGGAAAGCAAAATGAGCTAAAACAAAAAGATTCTGAGAAATCAGTTCTGAAAGTGGATGCTCCGTGTAGTACTAACAAGGAAATTCTCTCCCAGCAAAACCTGATTCAGGACTTGGGGGATGGAAATAAAGTTGATACCGTGTGCACAGAATCACGACATGGCAAATCAAAAGTTCGCTCATCTTCGGAGGGTGAAGAAAAAAGGGAAACACTATCAGGTTCCAGAACTGCATCGGAGTCTCAAAAAGGAGATACCTCTTATGAGCATCCAATCCATGCATCCAGCAATGGTGATGTGGGCAAGTTAATGAAAAGTTCTGCTGATGCTAGTAGCAAGGGTGGCGTTGATTGTAGTTCACGAACTTTTGGACCTGATCGACAACTCACTGTGACAACTCCTGTGAGAACAAATTCTAGCCAGACTGCCTATGACACCCTGAAAGAAGCCACAACCCTAAAAGATAGAGCTGATCATTTTAAGGTTACTTGAGCATTTTAGGATTCTTTCTCATGTTTTTTTGCTTGTACCTAGCATCTTTCCTTTTATAACAGGTGGTTTAAATGCTGTTTATTTTGTAGAACTCTGGGTTTGAATTTGAAAGTAATGAGACTTACTTTGAAGCTGCCTTGAAGTTTCTTCACGGAGCATCACTTCTAGAAAATTTTCACAAGGAGAGTAGCAAGCATGGGGATATGAGTCAAATGCAAGTCTATACTACTGCAGCTAAACTTTTCACGTAAGTACAATTCTGAAGCTATAACTTGAAATTTATTATTTTATATGACCTTATGTTTATTTCTTTTACACTGTTCTTTGCTTATTTGAGTGGAAGTATGCCACTTTTGGTAGATAGTTTGCTAGATATTTAGCTATTCAGTTGTAAATTTTTGAAGCACAGATACATTGTGCGACGCAGGTATGATATGCATATCGGGATTCAGGATACAGCAAATTCTTTAAACTTCAAGATATGATATAGCAGGGATACATTTAATTAATTAATTACAAAAATTTTCTTTTAATAATTATTAATGCATATACTATTTTAAAAATATAATAATATAAATGAAACATTATAATATTTCCTATTTCTATATTTACTATGATAGAATTGATTTTTCTCTCTGTTGAGAAATTTGTGTAGATGGAAGTCCTAAAGGAGTAGGAGTCTGTTATTAATTTATCATCTAGAAGTCCTAGAGTTTATTATCTTTTGGATTCTTACAATTATTTTTATCAATATCTTTAAGAGTTTATCTTTATTTTTAGACTATATTATAAATAAAAGCGAGGGGGCTGCTACAGTATGAGTGTGAGTGGAAGCCTTCTAATTCATCATATTTTGTCATACACTAAATCCTTACATGGTATCAAAACTTGGTTTGAGAGAAAAGTAGGCCCCTAATAGTTTTGTCCAGCATAGCTGTGTCTATACTGTCCGACTACCTTTTCTGAGACAAATAATTTCTGGCGAGTTCCTTTTTCGAACAGAGACATTCATATTGCCTTCCTTACTTCTCTTTCTTTTTCCCTAGATATTGTTTATCCATTATCCGCATACCCAGAGCCAGCCCAAAGAAACAATGTCGGCTGGCATCATAGTTGAAAAAAGCCAAAACCGCCTTGGAAACCATACCCACTGAGCTCCATGGAAGTTTCCTATAGCAACTGTCGTCTGTGATGGAGGACAAAGCTCTACATCAATTCATCTTTAGTTTCCTTGTCTAAGATGCAAAGGCTCATGGTAATCTTATCTTCTTTCCTTCTCAACTGCAGCTGAGTAGTTTTTCTGGCTGAAGTGTCTTACCCATATACATCCACAATGAGCCATGTTCCATCTGTATCCAAAATTGCAAATTCTAAATTAAAAAAATTGGAGGATAAGTGCTGGGTATGTATGCAGCCATAGCACATGGATACTTGTGTCTGATACTTATTTGACACTGATACTGCTGGCAGGATGAAGTAATGGTGCTTCGTAGGGTAAGGTGAATCCTGAGGAAAAGGTTTAAGAACCTGTTGTAAATTGGTTGTATGAAGCTATCTTTTGGCATTTTAATTTTGGAAGAAAGCAACTAAATATATTACAATAGAATTATTTAATCTTTTTGTTAGTTTATGAGATATTAGTTGGAGTATCTCCTTAGTTCCTGTTGTAAATACTGTTTTTCAGCCCCTGGGCCACTCTTTTTTATAGTTTTGGATTGTGCTTTAGCATATATCAGGAAAGCAATAGGGGCATTAAATTTGGGTTGCCATGGCCAAATTCTTTGTTGTGTGACAGTCTATGAGTCTTCCTTCACCTAGTGTTTACAATTATTTAAAGTTAAAATACTATCTTAAATGGAGTTCTTGTGCTTCTCTACCATGAGTTTGGATCTATGAGTATGTCATTTATGGGATACAAAGGAACTAAACCGCTACATATTAAGTGCCTTTTGGTGTCATTACCTATCTAAAATCTATATATTCTACTCTTCATGCCAATAAATGGCATTACAAGTTTGATGAATTGTCATCTTTTCCTTGAGTAATTTGCTTTAATCTGGCATTCGGCCATAAAATGCCCTTTGAAATTTATTTCAGATCCTGTGCCCACGAATATGAAAGACACCATGAAATAGCCGCTGCTGCTTTGGCATATAAATGCATGGAGGTTGCATACATGAGAGTGGTTTATAGTAAACATTCTAGTAACAAGGATTGGCATGAATTGCAATCAACTCTACAAATGGTTCCTCAAGGTAACTGAATGTAGTTGTGATATTTGTATTCATGTCTTCAGGCCTTTTGGTCATTGATATATGTTGATTTTGCGATCTCTTTTATACTTGAATACTTCTTCTGGCAATGGATTTATAAAATTGATTCATCTATACACTCTAAGGAGGGAAAGCAAACATTGTATGACTTGGCTGCCATGTATTCCATAACTGGTAATTTTTTAGTGTTTGGGGATTTCAATGGGATATGTTGAAAAGTTATGAAGTGGGCTAGAGTTCAGGACTAAGTTTTGATTGCTCCTTTTATTATTATTTATCTGATGGATGCAGGCATCCATTAGTGATATAAATCAATGATGTATCACTGCATTTTTTATTCTATTCTTTAGGTGAATCTCCTTCATCTTCTGCATCAGACATTGATAACTTAAACAATCAGGCAGCAGTGGATAAGTTTACTTTGCCCAGGGGTACTGGCACTCATGTTGCTGGTGCTGGTAACCAAGTTATATCTGCTCGAAGTCGCTCAAATTTTGTCCGGCTTCTTGACTTTGTAAGTTGCAATTTTTATTGATACACAATATGGTTTATTTGGAAGGTTTTGTCAAGTTGCTTTGATTATCAACAATCATGGGAGTATTGTAACTTTTATTGGGGATCAAGGGGTTTAGTGATGCTAGATAATATAAGGAAATGTAGTTCTGTGCTAGATATTAATGTTTGAGAAAAAACTCAGCATGGATGGCAGCCTTTTTTTTAATAAAGAAAAAAAAAACTGTGCTTCCTATCCAAGATAGGAAGTTCAGAATTTGTTCCTTAGAAACAAGTGTCTACGTCATACAGTATCTTAGCTCAAACTTGTACTTTCTTGGAAGCTGTGCACTTTATGAAATGTATGCTTTAGTGGTTGGTGAAGATGAAATGACAAGCTTATTATATTGTCTCTTTCAATAACAAATACTTAGCTTGAATGGTTATTGAGTTTCACTTATAAACTCAGAATACGAACTCCTTAGGGTTTTTTGTGTAGTTGTCCTGATAGTTATCATTTATCATATATAGTCACTATGGATCACAATTTGCATGTGATTTTGCAGACTCAGGATGTGAATTATGCAATGGAGGCTTCTAGAAAATGTCAGAGTGCTTTTGCAGCTGCTAATGTGATTATGGAAGAGGCACGGAATAGGGACTGTATAACTTCCATTAGGAGGGTTATTGATTTGAGCTTCCAGGATGTCGATGAGCTTGTAGGTCTGGTTTGGATTGCAACGAAAGCCATAAGTCGAGCTGATCTTAGTGGTGCTAGAGATTAACTTGATACTGTATATAATGTTAGTTTTTGGTTTTGCTTCTCCACCAATATGGCATCCGGAAAGGAAGGGAAAAAAGCATATCTTCATAGGTTGGCACTTTGAAACCTGCAAAGAGGCAGGTCTCTCATGATCTGCTACCCTTCTGTACATGTGTACAAAATGAGATTGATTAACAAATTTTGTAATGTATTTTCAATTTGTTCAGGTTCTTCTTGATGTGGATATGGGCACAATACTCTCACCCTCATATTTTTATGGGTTAGATGGGGGGATGGGATTCCTGCTGTTAAAGTGACACAGGATGGATATTATGTTATAGTTCTGTGCTATATTCTTTGCTTCACTGAGTTGGAGCCCTGGGAAAAAATAGAGTCTGGAAATGTTAGGCAACAATTTTTGAGGGCATTGAATACTGATATAGTTATAATTGGTCTATTTTTTTTTTTAAGAAATAGACTCTTCTATCATCTTATGGAATTTTTGAATGGATAGAATTTCTTGCAGAAAATTTCCTTGAGGGTGTGTGTGTCTAAGAACCTTTACTTTTGTCATGCCAGATATTGGCGTTGAAGAAAGTACACATATACAGGTGCATATAGCTTATATCTTTTCCTCTTTATGGCTTCATTCCTAAACATCTTTTTCCAGCTCTTTGCTTTATATTTATAATCTAAGTCCCTGTATCTTTGCAAGTCATACTGTTGATAATTGAAGTCTGGTTAACTATTTAAACGGAGAGCAGTCAGCAATTCAAGGTGTATTGGCAGGGCACCTTGTGAAGAATATTGGCTGCTAATGAGCTTGTTTTGCAATATTTTTATTTTGATCCCCTTATTTATTTGCATTAATCCTGAACTTATTAACATTGTTATTGGCATGAACTGCAGTAGTTATCCTATCATCTTATGCCACAAACTACATCAAGGGTTTGATGAGGAGGCATTGAAGTTTTTTAACTATCTTGTAGCTTATGCCTTGTATTGTCACTATTCAACGGGTAAATGAATCTACTCTAATTACGTTGTGGTTACACATATCAGTGTCCTGTTTTTCTCATTTTAACCAAGCTTCCGAAGTCTCGAGTATGTGGATATCTCAGGTTTTAGCGTGTGCTTTTGTTTCTTCTGATTGGTTCAGTTGATTTCGCAGTAACTTTTTATTTTATTGTAAACAACCCTCTATGCTTTAATTACTTGCATTGCAGACACATCAAAATTTTGTAGCATAGAGCTTACATAGAGCAATTATGCAAACATGCAGATATCTCTGCCAGTGGACTCCATCCGTCATATGTCCAAGAAACCTAAGCTTATGGGCGGTGATGTCATACTTAGTATCTTAAATTGAACTTTAGAGAATTGTTAGTCTTGGATACGTGATATTACATGGTGAAATTAAATGCTTGCAGTTGCTACAATTCAAGGATGTCTGATATTTTCTCTATAGTACATGTCATTCAACATTCAATCATGAGTGATGATGACTTGAGAATTGTGGCAAGACTACAAAGCTTACATTTGGAAAGTTTCAAGTTATTTTTGTTTATGGGAATATTGTATGGTTGGTATGGAACTATGGAGACATATAGATGTCATCTAAGAAATTTTTTAAGTACACTTTTTGTATGGAGCTCTGCCTATGCTATGCATTGATGCAAATCGTTTCATCGCAAGTCTCAAACTCCAAAAAAAGAGGGTTGTGTTAGATAGTTTAAAGTCAATGTAAAATTTTGTCGATTTTTTATGTTATAGATCATTGATGTGTTAAGGGTTAGTGTTATGTCATTGTCTAGAAATAACATGCCGAGTAGTTTATACAATGTCAAATAAGCAGGAGTCGCGATATCAACGTTTGATTATAATGAAAAATAAGTAAGGATTATTACTTTTTTTGTGAACGAACGTGGATAAAGAAGTTAATTCATTAGAGTAGGTTTTTGTTTTTGGAACTTAAAATATAAATATATTTACAAGTAATTTAATGGAAATAGTAGATATTATAATTAGGATGTTTATAATAAACTAAATGGGTAGAAGAACAAACAAATGAATTAGGCACGTTAGGTTTTAAGATTTGGTATACTGGCAAGACTAAATTTAGAAATGGGATTTGTATAATTGTAGATAATTATTAAAAAATATTGTGGTGGATGTAAAAAAGTTAAAAGAATTATAACATTAAAGTTTGTAGTCAAAGGAAACTTTAATATTGTTAGTACTTATGTATTATAAGTAGGGTTAAAAGAATATTACAAGGTCATATTTTGGGAGGATTTAAAAAGTTTAATTTAAAAAATACTTCTAGAAAAAAAGATTTTTTTAAGAAGAGATCTTAATGGTTATATGAGAAGTGCATCTAGAGGTTACGAAGGTTCGTGTTGGGGATATTGCTTAGGGTAAGCAAATATAGATGAGAAAACTATTTTAGACTTTTCACTAGTGTTCAATTTTACGATAGCTAATACTTGTTTTAGGAAGTGCGGGAAACATCTTATCACGTACAAAGTCAAGGAAGCATGTTTTCAAATTGATTTGTTTCTAATAAGAAAAGCAAATAGAAAGTTCTGTATGGATTATAAAGTTATACTTGGAGAAAACTTGACTATCTAGTATAGGATCTTGGTTATGGATGTTCGAGTTAAATAGAGAGTAAAGAACAAAGGTCAAGATAATTAAGTGATTGTAATTGAAGGGTGATAAACAAAAGATTTTGCAAAGAAGGATTTTGGAAGAAGGGGTCTTGAGAGATATAAGAGAGTGTTAATGATATGTGGGACTAGATGGCTAAAAAGATCAAGAAAGTGGTAAAAGATATATTCTATGAATCAAAGAGCTTTGGATTTAAGGATAAAGAATTTTGGTAGTGAGATGTAAGTGTGCAAGATAAGTTTAAGATTAAAAAAGAGTGTTATAAAGTGTGATTTTTTGTGTAAAAGTGATAAAAAATTAGAAAAAATATAAGGTAATTAAGAAAGACATTAAGAAAGCAGTGGATGAAGGAGAGTTAAAGTACTTGATGGGTTATATCAATCTTTAGACATTAAAATTGAGAAAAGAAGTATTTACAAGTATTAAAATTAAGGAAATAAAGAGAAGAGACGTAAATCAAGTGAAATGAATGGACGAAGAAGAGGAAGTTTTGGTTGTAAAACAAAATATCAAGGAACTATGGAAGTATTATTTTTGTAAGTTATTTAATGAAAGACACTAGATCTTATTATACGTAGATAGGCTAAACACTGAAGATGAGGACAAAATATACTTTTTATCATAGGATTTAAAAGTCAGAGGTAAAAAAAGTATTAAAGAGGATGAAAAATGATTGAGTAGTTGGATCAAATATTATACTTATTAAGGTATAGAAGGGTTTAAGAATAAAAGGTATAAGTTAACTCACAATATTGTTTAACAAGATTCTGAGATTTAAGAAAATGCTAGATAAGTAGAGGAGAAGTATTCTAATCCCCTTTATAAGAATAAGAGGGACATACAAAACTGTACAAAATATAAGGGAATTAACGTCATGAGCCACACTATGAAATTATAAAAAAGGATAATTGAGTAGAGGTTAAGGCAAAAGACTCGTATTACAGAGAATTAATTTGGTTTTATGCTAAAAAGGTCGATTATGAAAATGATATACTTGTAAGAATTGATGGAAAGATATTGAAAGATTAAAAAAGATTTACATATAGTGTTCATCAATTTAAAAAAAAGCATATGATAGGGTGTTGAGGGAGGTTTTGTGGAAGGCTCTCAAATATTCAGATTATGTATGATATGGTTATAACTAGTATGAGAACAAAATGTGAGTTCACAAAAATTTGTTTGATAACCATTAGCTTGCATTAAGGGTTAATTTTGAATCTCTATCTTTTTACTTTAATCTTAAATATACTCACGGAACATATTTAAAAGTTGGTGCCATAATATATGTCTTTTGGTAGATGATTAGTCTTAGTTAGAGAGTTGAAAAAGGAAATAAATGAGAAATTAGAGATGTTGAAACTAACTTTGAAAGCATATGTATTCTTTTTAAGTAGAAGTAAAATAGAGTATATGGTAGTAAATTTAGGAAGAAGTGCATTAATTCTAGTGTAGAAATAAAAATTAAAGAATATACCATATCATAAGTCATATGGTTTAAATATTTTAGATCCATCATATAATATGATGGGAAAATAGAAAAAGATGTAAATAAGATGATTCAAATAGGATGGATGAAATGGAATAATGTTTTAGGTATTATTTATAATAGAAGAGTATTACTCAAATTTAAAGATAAATTTTACTACACAATTATAAGACTTGCAATGTTGTATGAGATTGAGTGTTGGGTAATAAAAAATTAATAAGAGAATAAATTTAATATTGCAAAGATGAGAATGTTGTATTGGATGAGTGGACACATTAGACAAGATATAATTATAAATGAATGTATTAAAGAAAAAGTTAAAGCTGCGCCTATTATGTAAAAGATTATAAAATCGTGCCTTAGATGGTTTGGGTATATGTGGAGAAGATCTATAAAAACTTTAATAGGGAGAACAGATTAAATAAAAAGTAGTCTAATAATTAAAAGTAGAGGGAGATAAAAAAAAAACTATAGGCGAAATCATTAAAAAAGATTTAAATTTAAATTATTTATTTAAAAATATAATTCATGATAAAATTTTATGGTGTCGTTTGATTCATATAATCAACTCCAACTAATAAAAAAAAACTTGTTAGCACTTTTTGTATGGTCAGGTAGCACAATAAACTTATAGAAACTAACTGAAGTGGTTATGTTTGAATTTTATAAGCTCAACACATATTTTAGTAAGTTTTCATTGGCTATGTAAGATGAGAAAATAATGATTTTAATTATTTTATTATTTAAATGTATTATACTATTTGGAATGATCAAGATTTGTAATTAATTATATTAGAGTAATATTGATATAGTTATTAATTGTCAATTTTGGTGTTTAAGTTTGGGGAGTTGTTATCCAATTGTTTTACATTATTACAGTTAAGATATTTTAATATAAAAATTTATTAATAAGAAATAGATAATTATTTTATTCTCCTAACCTAATTGCCTAAGATGTGAATGGAATTGTAATTCTTGTTATTTTCCTTCATGTTTATTCATTCATTCTCTCTCCAACTGTGATTGGTGTGAGAAAGGATTTTAACGTTCTAAAAAGTGGGCCGGTTGTTGAATTAAGATAAGAAATGATTCACAAGTCACACATACATAATGTTTTGTAATTAAATGGATACATATATTATAAAATAATACTTAAAATAAGTATAAATATTATAATATAAAAAGTACTTAAAATATTTTGTATATGGTTGCAAATTTATGTGAAATAGATTAGGTGGAGTTTGTTGAATGTTATACATTTTTATTATAGAATATTAAAACACTAATTTAGGCAAAAAATTAAAAAAAAATTAATGTACAATCAATGTAATAATAAATCTTGTCAGTTACATTGATTTTGTTAATTTTTGATTGATTTTTTTTTCCTAGATCAATTGTGAAGTAAAAAAAAAATTAGTTAAACCAATTGGTTTGGTCTTATTTTACCGACAATATTTTTTTTTGTTTTTATTCTTTTTGTTGTTGCTTGAATTATAAGTGTGCATATATATATATATATATATATATATAAGGGCAATTACCTTTTGCTTTTTTTTTTTTTGTTCCAAAACCTTCTTAAAACAAAAACTGATAATACCCTTGTTATAAGAATGTTGGTGACCAGAATTGTATGTAACAAGTATCTAGTTCTGTGCATAAAATGCATTGAAATTTTTGGTCATTGGGCTCTGCTACTCCCAATTTTTCTTTCCATTTTGATATCACAATTATGTAAACACCAGTTGTAGACATGTATAATTTGTTTCATTTTCTTATTAACAATTAGATAATTTAATATAACTTAGTGTATCTTTAATTATTTTTTAGTTTCTTTTTATTTATCTTTCTATATATAAATAATTAGATTATTTATAACCAGTTTATATATGTCTAATTTCTTAAAAAAATTTTGCCTTGTATTACTAATTATTTTTTATAAAATAAAATTTGATACCTTATGATTTGGTTCGATTTTATTTTAGTACTTTTATAGTTTGGAAGTTTATAATTAAGTAATTTTGACTTTAAAATCATTAGTACACCAATATCTTACAGTAACATTTAATTTATTGTTTGATAAAAAATAATACGTGCATAGCAATTGACTTAGAAATTCTCCCAATTTAACAATTTCATTTCAAAATGTCTCAATTTGGCTAAATTTGATTTTTAGAAAACTTAATTCCAATATCTTTAAACTAAATTAAATTTTTTATAGGAAAAAAATATAGGGGAAAAATTAGCAATTCTATGTAGGGGGAAATTAAAAAAAATTGTGTTGTATGTGTTGAATTAGGAATTTTGATTGCTAAATGAAGAATTTTAATCTTGGATTTGGGAATTTTAGTCTTAAAAAAATTAGAAATTTTGAAAAGAAATTAAAAATTCAAGACAAACTTGAAAATACAATTAGGAAAATTTGAGAAATATTTTGTTAGGTATGTTAAATTTGAGATTCCAATAAGTTAAGGGAGAAATTTTAATTTTTAATGCATAGAAAATTAATAATTTTGTATGGAAATTAATAATTTAGGCTAAAATTGGGACAAAATTAGAAATTCCATTTAAAGGCAAAATTCAAAGAATATTATGCTGTATGTATCGAATTTGAGATTTTAATTGATTAATGAAAAAATCTTAATCTTTAACGCATGAAAAATTAAAAAAAATTGTAAAAAAATTAAAATTTAATACAAATTCAAACACATTTTGTCACATGAAAAGTTAACCAAATAATAATACAATATGCTAATATACTAACCATTTAAACTTTAAACTATTTGATTACAAACATTTAAACTACAAAGTTCCAAAGTCTATAGGATAATAAACTTTATTTTATCCTCAATATTTTATTTATCCTTTTATTAATAATAATATAATTTATTTCTATTTCAATATTACAAAGAAACTTCTAAGACCTGTTTGGTTGTTTAGTATTTATGTAAACTAAAATGTAGTGCTTTGACAAGTACTATTTGGTTGGTTGAAATTACTTGCTTTGGGAACCATCAATGAGATTTCTTAAACTTAGATCTTTTGAACTATTTTAGGGAGTAAGATAAAGAGGGAGAAAAGTGGGCCGCACAATTGTCATGTGAACCACACAAATAGGCAAAAGGATTCTCTACATATAATAGATATGAGTACCAAAATGTGCTTTTCAAATCTGAGTCGTGACTACGATCCAACGTCCATATATGTGCATGTCACTTGCCTAAAAAGCACTTCTACAAATTGGATCTTAAAATGCACCATTACCTTAATCTTCTTCTTTTTTGTTCTTGATCTGTTTGTCCTCTTTCTCAAGTAGTCTATCCCTTAAGTGGTTTGTTGCTTAGATGGGCTTTTACCTTTGTTCTCTTCCTCTTCCTCTGGCATTTCAATCTTTAGGTGACTGAAGTTTGAATGTTGATTTGGATGAAAAGTTTAAACCCTATCTAATTGAAGAAGCCATTTTCCAATATGAGCACAAAATCAATTCCTATTTGAATCTACTATTTAAATAGTATCCTTTCTACTTGAATCTGTTGCTCAAAACAAATTTCTATTTGAATCAACAAATTAATTTTGGTTATCATTTAATTCCTTGTACATAACTTGATATAGACTTAATGCAGGAGTTATGCAAATACATAAACCTATGAAGTTCTGTCTTTATGTGATATATGAGTGAGCTTTTGATGATAAGAAAAAAAGTTCCAACACAACAATAACTTATGGTTTCTCTTTTGAATTACATAATCTATTATCTCCTTTTAAAAGTAAGAACTTTTGCCTCTATTATAAGAATTATCACCATTTGAATTTTCTCCTTAAAAGTTTGTTAGAAAAAAAAGAAAATAAAAAAAAAGACTTTGTTTTTTTTGGTCAAAAGTTTATTGGTTGATTAAATGGATCTTTAGAGTATTTGACGTTACACTTTATTAAATCATTTGATTAAATGGATCTTTAGACTTTGTTTTTGCTATTCAAAAGTTTATTAGTTATGTTTAAGATGATACTTTGTTTAAAATAATCACCTTAGTTACATATTCTAATCCCCTCTAAAACCTGGATATGTTTAAATAATATTATATTTAAAATAATCACCCTCTTTTCATTATTATAATCCCCCTCCATTATTCTAATCAATCAATGTTTTAAAAAAAATTACCAGAGCTTCATCATAGATAGAGGAACAAATATGATGATGGAGTAGACTCAAGAAAACTCTTCCAAGCTTCACATTTGCCACCCCTGCTTTACATTTGCAAAGAAATAACCTTAATGTTTTGCATACTATGGAATAGGACAGATGGTATAGATGGAATTAGTGGCTAAATTATAATGCTTAAAATGCATTGTTTAACTAAAGCGATGTGGCACATTGATGGATGTTAGATTGTGGTGACGACTCAGATTTAAGGAGCATGTCTAAGTGCTCATCTCTGCCATATGCAGAGAATCCTTTTGCCATAAATAGATCCCATTTTTTTTTGTTCGGATCCTCTGCATGTAGTAGAGATGCACAGGTCGTGTGAATCAACAAAATGCCATTGTTTTGCTTCGTTCAATCCCAGTCATTTGCGTAATTGACGGTTTTAGTGCATGCCATGTAGAAATTAAGACGGTGCGTTTCCTACTCATAATTCCTTCAACTGTCCATTTAAGATTTGCCTCAACCTTGGCAAGGTATAGAACTTAAGATTCGGGGACAGAACCTATGGTAAAAAAGGCAAAAAGAGAAAAAATGGGAGCTTTACCCCTACTTACCTTAGAAACACCATTAAGTTTGTGATGCAAATTGATTCTTCTTAAATGGATCCATCTTCTTTCACTTCGAATTAACATATTCAGTTCAAACTTCCCATAACCATGAATGAACAACATTACATCTTCTCTTTCAAAGCTCCTGTTGAAAGCATTGGATTAATAATCTCAATAATTAGAGTAGGCTGCTTGCTTTTTTTATCTTCTCTTTTCACTTCTGCTCTCTTTCCTTAATTGTTGGCTATCCAAGCACACTGCAACTTTTGCTTACTAGAAATGGCTTTTAGAAGCTTGATAAGATTAAAGATTCCAATAGACAAAGTAAAAAGCTAGAAGAACTCACTGGCAAAATGAAAGAGTGCAAAAGGTAAGTTATGCATTACTAATTTTAATATTTCTTGTTTACAACCTAAGCTCATGTTGAATAAGAAGGAAAATGTAAACTTCTAATTGTTAGCAGAAGGGGTTTGCTATTTGCCATGTGCCAATGGCAAAGGAAATAAAATTTTGTGCCACTTAAACATATTTTGTAATTTCTTTTTCAATGCATACCTAGGATTCCTTGAATATCAAACCTTTTGTTGTGATTAATTGGTTCAGGTCGACAAAAGAGTTTGAATGTGCAATTAAAGATGAAGAAGGCAGAAATCCCTCATAAGTGAACAAGCAGCTAAATGATGAAAAGCAATCAATGGTTAATGTCTAGAACTTTCTTTTTGTTTTTTTTTTTAATTTTTCGTTTTGTTTTGCTTATGTTAGGAATCCACCCCTACAAACTTTAGAAAGGATGCAAAATTTTTCATGAATTGTACATTGACAATCAAGTTTATTTTGTTTTCAACTTTTGACATCATTCTAAAAAAATTGTGTGGTTGGCTCGATCTCAAGCAGGATTTTGACTAATTTCAAAGGAAAAAAGAGCAAATATATTGCAGAATTTATTAGTACATAAGTTTTTACGAGGAAAAAATTGTAAGATTTTAGTTTTATAGTGCAATTGGCAATAAAAACCATGATCGTTTTTTTAGCTAGATCTAACAACCTTACTTGTATATTTTTATAAAGTTTTTATGTCTGATTTTGTAAAATCATATGAAGTTTGTCAGATTAGATATGAAAAATTAAATGTGATTTAGAACTTAAATAATCTTTTTAATTTTTTTGTTAGTGTAAGACTTTCCTTTAAGGATGTTTTAATGTATTAAGCTATTATGAAACAAAAATGTGCTATACTCATAGATATTTTAAAGAAATTTTAGGTCATTTTTCTTAAACGTATAGTTCCTTTACATGTTTGGAACCTCGTTATAAAGCCTTCTAGATTGTATTATTGAAATGGGAAAAATCATTATCAACAATAACTCTCAGAAAAAGGGGAATAGGTTAAAGCTAGTTTGTTTGATCAAAGTATTTTTTTTCCTTAGAGAAAATGGATCATGGAACGTTGGGTAGCACTTATATATGCTCAAGGAAAGTGGGTTTTGGTTGAATGTATCATTGTATCCTCCCATCCCAATAGAAATAGAATTTATATGTAATGTCTTATTGTGCTGAACAATTAATTGTAAGATTTTAGGTATAAGGAGATGCATCAAGAGTAGTTATAGCAAAGTTTGTTTTATTGGGGTGGAGGGCAACAACTATTAGGTATTTCAAAACAATATATAATCTTTATACAGCATCTTTTAATTGCACTAAAAGCTATTGTGGCATGCATCATATAACATCTTTTAATATACAATTGCTTACCTTTTGGAGTATCTAGTGAAGAGTTGGATTATGAAATTTTAATTGAAAGCTGAAATCTGAGAAGGAACAGTTATTATATGAGCCAAAAAGATGTGAATAGGAAATAAATAAATATAATTTGAACTTGCATAGCTATCAATATATAATTTATGGCAAATGGTCCAGAGTTGAAATCATGATCAAATTTTAACAAAGCACCTCCTTCCAAATCATTAACTTGGTTGCTTTTTAAAAGAGCATCCATAACCAGGTGTTGAATTTGCAGAAAATTATATCATTGTTAATTTTTAAAAACTTGGTTCAATTGGTAGAAGTAACTAAGGATAGAAGTCCAAACCTTTAGGTTCATCATATCTTTTTTGTAAGTTCCAAGGTAGGTAAAAATAGGTCAGTGGACCTATTTCTGATAATAAGACACAGTCCCTTGAAAATTTTGTTAAGCACATTATTTATTTATTTAGTTTCCATGCTATTGTGCTAATAGATTTATGCTAGATATCATAATGAGTAAAATACTAATTTAAAAATATTTGCTTTTGTTGATTATTTGCTTTTGGTTTATGTTTTTAGATTCATATTTGGTTTTTGAATCCCTTTGTCATGAAATTCCCCTTTATTTTTTTTAATTTCCTTTTGAATTGTAGCAAAATTTGTTTTTCCATACATTAATGCTTAAGAATTACTTGTACATATACTTATGTAGTTTTGCCAATTACAAAAAATTGGACAATAAAAGGTAAGATTACAACTCTGAACAATTGTAAGCTATTGTCTCGTTGCATTTGGAATGTGTTATTGGAATAACTAGATACAAGTATGAGAGCATGGAGGAAAAAATCAAATGAACCAAAAACAAGATACAAATATGAAGCAAAACAAAGCAAAAAAAAAAAAAAAGATATAAGCATCAATGTGCAGGAGCTTGACTCTTTAAGAGATGTATTGCTAATAGAATTGTGATGGGTCATAGCCTACAGCTAGAGACAAGAAACACAATATAAATGTAATTATTAGAATCCAGTGTAAACACAATGTAATTATTGTCAATTTAACTTAAACAAAAGAGTCAAATGTACATAATATCATTTATTTCAATAAAATTTCATTTTTTTATACTTTCTATTAAACATTGTTATTGCAATATTATTGTTTACATGATAAAACATCTCGACTAAGTTCCATTGTTTCAAATTTGGTGGTACTTACATTACAAAACAACAAAAATCAAAATATAATCCCTTATGAATTAGAATGAGGTGTTAAGTTTTAAAAACTTAAATGGTCTTACCATTAACATTTGAGTAAAAGTAAATTCAATTTCAATTATTTGAAATCTTGTAAGAGGTGCTTGAGGTGTGTTGTTGGAAGTGCTTACTTGCATTTGATTGCCTTAAAAGAAAAAGGCAAGGCAGCATGAACATTTATTGATTGCTAATCATAAAATAAAGACAAGTATATCCATATCATATACCTTCTTCTTCTTCTTTTGCTATTTAGTTTCTCAACCCAACCTGTTTCTCACTTCTTCTTCCTGTTTCCATCCCTTTTTCTTCAATCCCTTTGCTTGAGTAATAGACTCCATTGGTAGTGCGAAGCCTGCACCACCATTGTTGGTTAGACGTTGTTAGCTTGATCGAATTTCTATCACTTGCTTGGTTGGCTCTAACACACCTTTTTGCACCAATGAAAATGTTTCTAGATAGTCAAATGTCTCAGTTGCTAATTTGATCATCATAGGATAGAGTTGTCTATATCGTCGAGTCTTTTTTAGCCTAGGATTTGCTTGGAACTTGTTTTCCTTAATATCATGTATGATACTACTCCTTGTTTCTTTTGTCTACCTTTTTATAATTTAGTGTTTGGGAAATTTTTTCACATCTCTCATATCATAAACTTTTAAGGCGTGACAGTATAAAATTCCAATGGTTTCAAACATTTGATAGCTACATGAAATTGAATTGTTGTTGTAATCAAATTGAACTATTCATTCACCTTCTTCAACAACCATATCAACAACATAATCAAACAAAAGCTCTTTCTCATTTATATGTTTTATACTTACAGTTACAACTAGGTCTCTTTTTCTTGGAACAAGTCAAAGATTGGAGTAGTATAAATTTGAAAAAGCTATTGGAAGATAGGGGCACTCTATATAATCAATTGAGGTAATTTTTGTTGTGTGTCAAACTTGTGCTTTAATTCATTATACCTTATATCATTCATAATTTGTTCAAAGTGCTTGAAAAATTGATTAATATTTAGATCTGGTCTTGTACAACTCTTTATATGATAATATTCATACTTTCACTTATTTGCGTACTCCACACCTTAAGTGTGAAAACCTTCTTTGCATGACACCATGCCTATTTCTTCTTGATATTGTAAATTGAGGTTAACTATTTATTATCGTTGACATTATAAGTTGAAAGCAACCGACTCCATTCTTCCTCGTACTATACTTTCTCCTCATATTAATACATGTACTTCTTAGAATCAGTCAAAAAATGCAATCCATCTTTCATCAAATTTCTTAAATGCTTGATGTTATTTTGCATTAAATGCCAAGTGCATAATTCATGCTTTACATATGACATCACCTCCTATATTGCTCAAGCCATGGCTTGCTTTTGATCAGTGAAAATAGTTAGAGGCTTTTTTTGCTGGCGTGCCTCTAAGAAAGTCTACAATAGCCATTATTACACTAAAATTGACCATTCCTTTATAGTGATTGAATCCTGAAAGTAATGCAATCGGTCTATGATTATGATTTGTATTGAATGTTATGTCTATAGAAACCATATCACTGAAATACGCATACTTAAGTAACATTCTTACATCAACTCATAAAACAGTCATCTATTTTTATGTATCTATCTAATAAGTATGATAAAATGATAGATTTTTTAAATATTGTTCTTAGAAATAATGTAATAGAAGCCCAATTTATTCATACACCATACTTCTTTGTTTTTTAGTTCTCAAGTAATTTTTTTGCATCCAACTGGGGATAGCCAAAATTAGCTCTTCCTCTGACATATCTACTCATTAACTTAAAAGAAGATTTCTGTTGAAACTCTGAATCCTCTGTCAAGTTAGTCTCATAGGCTTGAATCTCAATTACCTTACATTGTAAAGCCAACATGTAAATTGTTTTTGGAAGATGGAGCAGGTGATTATACTCCTTAATAAAAGGCATTAATTTTATATTTTTTATCCACGAGCGCAACAAACATTTAAAATTAGTCCAAGGTTTGGTGGTCATAAAGTCCATCTTGTTTTTTGTTTGTAAACTCTTTTTATAGCAAACATATCTAGATGAAACTATAGAGCAATTTTTCTTACCCCTGGTCTTAGTATATTTCCTTGCTCTAGATCTAGTTTTCCCCACATAAGCAACGAAAAAATTTCATGCTTCCTCTAGGTTGTAAAATTTTAACCCTAGTTTAAAGGTCAAATCAAACTCAATATTTTGGCTCCTTTAAAAAAAATTACTATAAGAGCTTATTAACATGCAAGAATCACAAAAAATTTCAAGTTAGCATGAATATCATGATATTATTAAAATGCTTGTTCTTTTCACTTACTTTCTCAAACTTGTCATCATTATACATAATC
This sequence comes from Erythrophleum ivorense, assembly GCA_026724425.1. Classification (NCBI taxonomy): domain Eukaryota; kingdom Viridiplantae; phylum Streptophyta; class Magnoliopsida; order Fabales; family Fabaceae; genus Erythrophleum; species Erythrophleum ivorense. The sequence continues at coordinate 47,253,682 of JAIUCV010000005.1, forward strand.
TTCCACCTTATTATATCAAAAGCAACTTCTTGAACTCATCATTTATATTTTGATACTTATTATAGCAACACCAAATATTTTAACCTCTGACATTATTATAGCATAATCGAATTCCAAATTCTTTATAAAAGATTACATGATTTTGATTGCATTACTATTATTAACTTAGCTCTACACTACACTTGTAAATTTTACTCGGGTGGTTCCAAATATTTCTTTTAAAGCTTGAAAAATATCATATATATATATATATATATTGGTGTAACTATTGGTCATAACAGAAGCAAACAAAAAATCTAGTGTAGATATACAACATATGAGGGTTATTAGGCCAAAAAACAAAGATCTTATGAGAGTTCATCAATTGAAAGAATTTGCTTTATATATATATACATATTCATACATATTTTTTGTTGTTATCATGCTAAGAGTGCAAGTAAAGAAATAATTACAAAGGAAATAACTTTATGCAATTTTTTATAATCACTGTTGCTGATGAAAAGGGGAAGAAACCTCGATTTCCAAATATTAGATACTTAGCAACATATATCTCCTTTTTCATGTTAATGGTAATAGATAACAAATGGGGTGTTAATGGCAGTATAAGATAGATATCTCAAATAGAGATAATGGTTGTTTGAGTATTTCATAAAAATCTTACCTTGTATATGATGAAAAATAGTAGAAAAAATGTAAAAATTCTCACACTTTATAAGATGGTTTGAAAGGTTGAAGAAGATTGCATAAACAGTATTTATAGCTCACAAAATGGAGCGTGCGTGCGCACGCGCACACACACACATATATATTTAAAACCATGTGTTTTGGGATATTTAATGGATGATTGGGATTGCATAAAACAAACGGCTAAAATGCACCAATTATGGGCAAAAAAACATTAATGAAACACACTGTTTCATTTATGACATGGTGCGTGCTAAATTTGTTGATCATGTGGATGGTTGGGATTATGAGGATTAAATTGAAATGCACAATTTCATTTATGACATGTCGTGTATTGGAGTCGTTGATTACGCAAACCACTAAGATTATAAGGAGCAAAATAGTGTCATTTTGTGGCTTGGCCCTGCATGAGTATTGCAAAGATGTACAGAGGATACGTTCTCCCATTTTTTCCCCTCTTTCTCTCTCCTTACCTGAAGGTCATCCAACTCAAGGATTCCTCCCCATCCACTGTAGCATAGGAAGCTTTCTTGTAGTGTAGCCAAAAGTTTTTAAAAACATTATGCCCTTGTTGGTCTTTGATTATCGAACCTATGTGTCCTCTTTGGAAAGATTAGCTTCCTCTATTCGCACAAAGCATCACTTCACCATTGGGGATCATAGCAAACGCTTTGCAGGTTCCAATAAGAGGATCAACAATGGAACCGGGAATCCAATGGTATGAATGAAGGAATGTATAGTCAAAATAGGAAAAGAAAAGGGGACATTTTCAAAACACAGGTGTAGATTCTCCGCTTGGCACAGTGCAGAGCATGCCGTGCTTGGCTACTAAATGATGTAGTTCCATTTAACAAATCTCAATTGTTAATGGCATCCAATGGACAACGTGATGCCATGTAAGGGACAAGAACAGGTAGAGCAAAACGCAGCGTCAAGAACATCTCTTCCTTCAACCAGTTGCTCTGTTTCATTGAGTAAGAAAGCATCTTTTCAACAGGTTTTTCTTCTCCATCTCCATTGAGCTAGATAACAACATTGGTTTGAAGGTTCATCATCTTCACCTTCACATTATCAATGGATGTTTCAGCAACATTGAAGGTCCGTGGTTTTCAATGCTTGCTTGGTTCACTTCATCAGTTTCAATGGTTGCTTTGTTCCTAATATGTAGCAACACTTCTGATGGAATATTGCAATGCCAATATGCTTTGTAACTCAGTGTCGCATGGTGTCTCAAATGAAAACCTTTTTAATTAGGTTATAGAGCGGAACTAGTTATAAGAGTCTGTTCATTATCTTTGCCTTTTCTCCTTTATATGATTTGGGGAAGGTGTATATCCTTCCTTTGCAGTATCATCTTTTCCAATATCACCTAGGTTTGGAGCTTCCTTTGGTGTTGGGTAATGGAGTTCGAGAAAGGGAGGCTAGCATTGAAGACACAGCTCTTGTAGAAGAACGAGGAGGCCCGATGCGTGAAGGGGGTAAAGATGCAGCGTTGCTTTTCTGGCTTTTCCTCCATCTGTTCTTGTCCCTTGCATGGCATGATGTCGTCCATTCGATGTTACTAACGGTTAAGTGAAGGATAAAATATGATATGCCGTATTATGCGATATGCTGTTACAATTGGATAATCGTGGTTAAGATACGTAGCGAGATTGTAGAATAGGATACAGATGATAGTAACAAACCTTCGTGTCTCACATATGTATATATAAACAGAGTCCATCATGAATATGAGATAATAAAAATTACTTCCCTGATCAGTTTCTTCATGGTATCAGAGCGAAAATTGATCCAGGACCTAAGAGAGCTGTGAGATACAGTGCCAGAGAGAAGTGAGGAAGTAGTCATGACGACTGAACCATAAAACAATAGTCCTAACGTAAACTCACCGTACTATCTTCACGCCTCAGACAATCCTGGTCAACTGTTTGTCAGCGAACTGTTGAATGAAACAAATTATGCAGAATGGACCAATGACATAACGAACGCTCTTCTTGCCAAGAACAAGATGGGCTTCGTAGACGGGTCAATCACGAAGCCAGAAATTGACTCGACAAACCTACCATACTGGATGCGTTGTGATGCCATGGTCAAAGGTTGGCTTAAGAGCGCCATGGACAAACAAATGCGAAGCAGTGTTAGATATGCAAGAACTGCAAAGGAGATATGGATGGATTTAGAAGAACGATTTGGAAAAGGAAGCGCCCCTAGAATGTATGAGCTAAGGCGTGACATAGCAAATCTTAAGCAGGAAAAATAGTCAATACCATCGTATTGCACCAAGCTTAAATCACTGTGGGATGAGTTCCAAGCCATAGCACCTCAGCCACAGTGCACGTGTGGATGGTGCAAATGTGACATTGGGAAACAACTTGCTGGGATGAAGGATAGAGATCAACTTTATGATTTCCTCATGGGCCTTGATGAAGAGTTTGGACCTATGAAGACCCACATTCTTAGCATGAAGCCGATGATGAGTTTGGGAGCTGCCTACCACCTAGTTGCGAAAGATGAGAAGCAAAGACAAGTATCAAACGTATTAAGAACAACAACAGAGGCGATGGCATTCCAGGCACAAGGTGGACGATCTAACAGAGAAGGAAGAAGGGAGAGAGTTAAATGCAGGCATTGTAGGAAGCTAGGTCACACAGAGAATGGTTGTTATGAAATCATTGGATATCCACCAGATTGGAAGAGATCAAGTCGAAGAGAGAAAGGTGGAAATTGGGCCGAGATGAAAGCTGGACCAAAGGTAGCACAGGTGGGCACAAAGGTAACACAAGTGGGTACCAATGAGAGTCCAATACCAGGCCTCACTTGGATACAGTATGAGCAGTTGATGCAAACACTAGGACGTGAACCGGAGCCACAACAAAACTCACAACGCATAACTCAACAAGGTCAACCAACAGCTAACATGGCAGGTAAGCTTGATCATGTTTTCGGGAAGCCTTGGATAATCGATTCAGGAGCTACTGAACACATAACTTGTGATGCAAAACTGTTACTTAATGAGAAAAGTAACAACCACGTCCCAGTGAAAATTCCAAATGGCCAAAATATTCCTGTGAAAGGATCTGGGGAAATAAGATTACCCAATGGGATGCTAATAAAGAACGTTCTTAAAATACCAGATTTTAAATGCAATTTGCTATCGGTTAGTAAGCTGACTAAGGATCATAATTGCACACTAATCTTTGTTGAAGATTTCTGCGTGATTCAGGACTTGCCTTCCAGGAAAGTGATTGGGATGGGGAGACTTTGTAATGGCCTCTACATCCTTGAGCCAAGACAAGAAGAGAAGGTGGTTATGACAGTCCAGAAGAGTGAGGATGCAAATCTGTGGCACTGGAGACTTGGACACGCATCCAAAGAGAGAATGAAACAAGTAAGCTTGAACTTAGAAGAAAATAAGGCTTTTGAACCATGTGATTCTTGTAATAAGGCAAAACACACGAGATTGCCATTCCCTGAGAGTTTAATAAAGAGTAACTTTTGCCTTGAACTAATTCGCTGCGATGTATGGGGGCCGTATAAACTATCATCACTGACAGGAGATCGTTACTTTCTTACACTGGTTGATGACTTCAGTAGAGCAACATGGGTCTTCCTAATGAAACATAAAACAGAAGTAGGCCACTTATTAATAAACTTTCTAAACATGGTTGAAACACAATATGGAAGAAGAGTCAAACAAGTAAGAACGGACAATGGCACAGAATTTAAGTCGATGGAAATAATGAAATACTATCAAGAAAAGGGAATAATAGCACAAACTTCTTGTGCATACACACCACAACAGAATGGGGTTGTGGAGCGAAAGCATAGAAGTATTATTGAAATGGCTCGAACATTAAGACTCCATGCAGGACTACCATTGGAGTTCTGGGGTGAATGCGTCCTTGCAGCAGTACATATCATGAATCGTTTACCAACATGAGCAATAAATGGGAAGATACCATATGAAGTCCTAACTAGAAAGAAAGTAAGTTATGGACATTTAAGAGCTTTTGGATGCTTGGCCTATGCTCACAACGTAACAAGCAAGGATAAGTTTGACGAGAAGGGGAGAAAATGTATATTTGTAGGATATCCAATTGGGAAGAAAGGCTATCGGGTATTTGACATTGAGAGAAAGGAGTTATTAGTGTCAAGGGACGTGACATTCTTTGAGAAGAACTATCCTTATAATGAAGAAAACCAGAAGGAAGATCCAAGCCCAAATTGTAATTGGGAACCAATTGAGGAGGAAGATGGGCCATTATTTAACGACCAAGGTAATCAAGAATACATTAATACAAGACGCTCAAGTTCAGTGGTGGATCCCAGCGATAATGTTGAATACAATGTGGTAAGACGTGCAACCAACAACCAGGTAGGACTTGAAGGACAAGCAGAAATCAATCAAAATGAGACAAGGAGGAGTCAAAGTATAAAAACAGTACCTAAACATCTTGAGAATTATGTGATCGAACTACCTCCATCGCTTACAAGACCGCAAGACAATGCAAACTCGCAAGATGTTGTAACTTATCCCATATCTAACTTTGTTTCTGTCAACAGATTTTCAGCACCACATAAGGCATTTTTGGCATCGATTGATGAACTAAGCGAACCAAGAAGTTTCAAAGAAGCAGTGAGACATAAGCACTGGCGTGAAGCAATGAAGAAAGAAGTAGAAGCATTGGAGAAAAATGGAACATGGGTATTAGAGGTGCCACCAACAGGGAAGAACATCATTGACTCCAAGTGGATCTACAAAGTGAAGTACAAACCCAATGGAGACGTTGAACGATACAAAGCACGGCTCGTTGCTAGAGGCTTCACACAGGAGGAAGGTGTGGACTTTCACGAAACATTCGCGCCAGTAGCGAAGTTAGTAACAGTGAGAACATTACTAGCAGTAGCAGCAAAGCGAAATTGGATCGTACATCAACTAGACGTGAATAATGCGTTCCTCCACGGGGAGTTAGATGAAGAAGTTTACATGCATGTCTCTGAAGGATTCACACAAAAGGGAGATGCTAGGGTCTATAGACTAAAGAAGTCATTATATGGGCTGAAACAGGCCTCAAGAAATTGGTATGCAAAATTCACAAAAGCATTAAAACACATTGGCTTCAATCAATCGAAGGCAGATCACTCATTGTTTATTTACAAGAAAGAAAAGATATTCCTTGCAGCATTAATTTATGTAGATGATGTAATCTTGGCCGGCAATGACATAGGTAAGATAAATGAAGTGAAGGGTTACTTGGACAGAAGCTTTAGCATTAAAAATCTTGGCCCGCTGAAATACTTTCTCAGGATCGAGGTAGCAAGGTCTTCTAAAGGTTTTGTGCTTAGTCAGAGGAAATATGCCATTGACATCTTAAGGGAGGCAGGAATGGAAACCTGTAGACCCAGTCCATTTCCTATCGAATAGAACAATAAGTTTAAAGAGATGCAGGAAGATGAGACTGTAGATGCAAGTAAATATCAGAAGATTGTGGGCAAACTATTGTACTTGACAATTACACGACCAGACATAGTATATTCGGTAAACGTTTTAAGTTAGTATGTTGTTGCGCCAAAGAAGACACATATGGACGGTGTGGAAAGAGTACTTAGATATCTTAAGTCAACGCCGGGATAGGGAATCCTTTTAAGTAGTGAAGGAGATTTAAACTTGGAGGCCTACTGTGACGTTGACTGGGGTGGTTGCCCATTGAGCCGACGATCATGCATTGGTTACATTGTAAAACTAAGAAGTTCCCCAATATCATGGAGAACTAAGAAGCAGAGTGTAGTTGCAAGATCATCGGCAGAAGCTGAATACAGGGCCATGGCTACAACAGTAAGTGAGGTGGTGTGGCTAAGATGGCTGCTAAAGGAGTTGGACGCTACTCAAGAAGGAAGTACAACTCTGTACTGTGACAACCAAGCGGCATTACATATCACAATGAATCCAGTGTACCATGAACGAACGAAACACGTTGAGATGGATTGTTACTTTGTCCGCGAGAGAGTTCAAGCTGGGGAAATTCAACCACGCAAGATTTGGACAAGGGATCAGGTGGCAGGTGTCTTCACCAAAGGACTTAACAAGGAGAGATTCGAGTACTTAAGAAGCAAGTTGGGCATTATCAACTTACATGCGCCAACTTGAAGGGGAGTGAAGGATAAAATATGATATGCCGTATTATGCGATATGCTGTTACAACTGGATAATCGTGGTTAAGATACGTAGCGAGATTGTAGAATAGGATACAGATCATAGTAACAAACCTTCGTGTCTCACATATGTATATATAAACAGAGTCCATCATGAATATGAGATAATAAAAATTACTTCCCTGATCAGTTTCTTCATTAAGATTTGTTAAATGGGACGATGTCATTTAGTTGCCCAGCATGCTGTGCTTTGCAGTATGCCAAAGAGAGAATTCGCACGCTCAAAACACATATTTCTTACTAACATGTATAGAACAAAATGAATAAGGAAATTGATCATAAGTGGAGATCAAAAATCGCCAATCCATATAGAAGAACAATAACCCAAAATACAGTGAGCCAAAGATCAGAATTTCCTTACCCAACTTGTGCCCTGACTGAATCTCACCAAGCCCAAAATTGAATGTTGGCCTTTAGATCTTCACTTGCTATCCAAAATCAACGATGAGGAATAGACCTACAATCTGTGCCCTAACTCGATGATAAGAGAAAGTGCGAGGTCTTCATCTGATGAAGATTGGCGTGGACAATGAAGAGAAAACCACGATTATTGTGTTGGATCAATTTGTTCAACCTATCGCACAAACCAGAACCAATGGCCCATAGAGCTAATGCTTCGACAATCCCCATATTTCTAATATTTGCTTCACCCACCCACCCACAATAAAAAAGAATAGTTGGACTTGTTTGATTTTTTATTTTTAGAATAATTTTTTATTTTTAAGAATAAAAGAATAAAAAAATTTATTTAATTATATATTTTTAACAAAATGTTTTATAAAAAAATAGAATTATATTTTTGAAAATAAAAAAATTAAAATATTTTAAAAATATTTTGTAACTTTTGTTTTGTAAAATAAAAAAATAAAAAAAATAATTTTTTAGAATAATAATTTAAAAATATTTTTTAATTTTTTAATTTTTAAAATTTATTCTAAAAATATCTATTTTAAAAATATTAAAAATAAAACAGAATTAAACAAACTTTTTTTCTTTATTTTTTCCCCTCTCTGATAAGCAATTTTGACATTTCATTATCATATCTTTTTATCAATATTATTTTTATATAGTCAAATAGATATAAGAAAATATATTTTATTATTTTTTTATATCATATCAAATATAAATTATATAATCTTTTTCATCATAACATTCTTTTATAGTTTTATTATTAGATAATTGAGTGAATTAAACTGGCCATTAAGTAATGCCATATATGAAATGTTGGAAAAAAATGCTCTTTTCGTGAATACCATTTGTTATAATTTTGCACGTATCTCAATTTTTATAATATATAAATGGCCTAAAATGAAATAGTAGTTAGAGATCTAGTGCCTTTGTTGTCGTTCAAATATATGTTTTGGTATTACTTTTAGTAAAATTAATACTAAAGATATTTTAAAGATTAAAATTATTTTAAAGGAATTAAAGATCAAAGTTATGACGATACTCCTCAGAATTATTATTTATGCATATTAAAATTACAATTAGTATTTTTGATATGACAAGAATGTTTATATCCAAAGATAATAACTAATTCAAAATGACCTTGTAACATTGAAAAGATCAAATTATAACTTTGAGAAATATAAGTATTAATTTTAAAAAAGTATAAATGATAACTTTAATCTTTAATTTTTTAAGAAAAATTTTAATTTTTAAAATCTTTTAGTATTATTTTTATTAAATTATGATCTTTAAGTAGAATTTTTTTCTTTTATTTAAGCAATTCTTCCTTGGAAGTTTTATTAATAATAACAACTTTTAGTGAGCGATTAAGGTATATAATTAAGAGCTACCAACTATGAAGTGTCATAACTAAAACCGACAACTTTTTAAACCCCTTAAATATCTCATTTCATCATATAAATGGTGTCACCACTGCGTACTTTTAGTTTCTATCATATAAAGTTTTCATGGAATAGATATGTTTTTGAGTCCCTTGTTTAGTTTTTTCCTTTTTTGCATTGTCATTAAATAGATATGTTTGTATGTTTTTTTATCTCCATGGGTTATATAAGTTTATATGTTTTTTTGTTGCAATTAACAGAACTTCAAAAGATGAAGAAGTTTTTCAAGAAATCTAAATCAGTTAGCACAAGTGGAGCTGGTGGGTCCAATAGCAATAGTTCAATGACGAATGTGCCTGTCAGTGATGGGGGACATTTGAGTTACCTGGATCCTATTAATCCAACAAGCACATCGACATCCCTGTTTCAGATGTTCCTGATACCCCCGGTTTGCAGCTAGATTTGGACGTTGATGATCTATTTGCAGATGATGATCAAGAGGAGTGCGAGCAGCCTACACAGCCCGCACGACAACCACGAAGGAGAAATTGGTTAGTTGAAGTTATTGGTAAGTAAATTAACAAGTATTTTAGTGTTAATGCTAATTTACTTATTTCTCATTTGTATACTAACTTTAATTCAATAGATGAGATCGGAACAATGACACATAGGTAGATGACTGTACATGATGTTTGGACCCTTCCTCCTGGGCAAAGGATAATAGTATTATGGAACAATTCCCTTCAACCGATTGAAGATGGCAGTAGATTGTTAGGTGTTTTTCTAGGCATGGTTGGGACGAATTTTAAATCATTTCCACTCATTTACCTAGATTGGAGAAATGTTCCTCAAGAGTACAAAGATCACGTATATACCAATGTTATTCAGGTAATAGCATATTTAATATTCATTTCTTATCATATTGAGTTCATATATTAACTAATTGTGATATTTTATTTTGTAGACTAAATTTGTTGTTGATTATATACATAAGAGATATATTCTACAATCATTGGGAGTTAGATGGCGACATGCATGCTATGAATTATATAAAAATGATGGAACTTGCACTAGAGAACAAATAATTGAAGATGTCCTAAATGGCATAGATAGGGACCACTGGGCATCATTTATAAATCAGTGCTTTAGCGAGAGGTCTCAGGTAATCTCATTTAATTTTTTAGATGTACTAATCACATTTAATATCTTTCTTAATAATTAGAGGATTGCAATGATAAATAAACAGAACAGAAAGATACTAACCATGCCACATACAAGTGGTTCAAAAAGCTTTGCATGAAAAAAATTGAGACGGTAAGGACATTTGAATTATAAGTCATTTGAATTTTAAATACAATTTAAGATATGTCACATATTTTTAATTTTGTAGGAAGTTGAGCGTGGGGGTCCAGTATCATGTGGAGATGTGTGGACTATAGTTCACAGACATGATGATGAATCTTATATCAATGACGAAGCTAAAACTATCTGTGTAAGCGTTTGAATATCATAAGTGTTGACTTTTAATTTAATTAAAGCCTTTATTTTCTAACTGATTTTTTACTCTATATTCAAATTTGTAGGAAGGGATTAAAATGTTTCAAATTAAGGACTTTTCTTTTCAAGAAATTTCAAGTAATGATTCATTGGCTCGAGCCTTGAGAAACAAAGAGCATTGCGGCTGAGTTCAAGAAATGGGATTTGGTGTTTGTCCGTCTCAAGTGTTTAGATGTTGGGCTCGTGAGAGTTCATCCAGACCTTCTTACGCAAAATTGTAAAATGAGGTTGATCAACTAAAAGCACAAATGGCTGAGAGAGATGAGTGACAACGACAAGCAGAAGTTGAAAATGCTACAATAGTTGAGAGACAATGACAAATAAAAGCAACCATGGCTTTCATACTCTGAACTTTTCAGGGTACATTGCCACCAGACTTGCAGTCTTACAAGGCTGAGGGGTAATTTTTCAAATTTTCATTCTAATTGCAATCATATCAATTAATAATAGCTAATATTTTATTTAAAATTTTAGGGACCAAGTGATCGGGACAGCGAATATCAACCAACAAATGATAGTCACTCCTCATAAAATTGGAGATATTGCTTGGATATGCTTGTTTATAGATTATTAGGCCATCAATGTATTTTTTTAAGTTCAATGATATTATGGTTGTTATTATTGAAACACGGATGTTGCTGTTGAATGTATTGTGCAATATTACTACTATCAATGTATTTTTTTTCATTTAAATGATATTATGATTGTTGTTATTAAAATAGATTTATTTCTATTGAATATGTTCTTGGACATTGTTATTAGAAATTAATTGTTGGATATATCAATTAAAAGATATAGTTATAAATAAATAATATTGCTTAGCCAGCCATAACCATAGTTTTGAATAAACTGTGGCAATCCCATGTCTTAACCACAATTATCTTAAACTTAACCACAGTTTAAGATAACTGTGGTTAAGACATGGGATTGCCACAGTTTATTCAAAACTGTAATTATGGCTAGGAATTGCCACGTTTTTACCAACGATTTAAGTAAACCGTGGTTATATCTTTCTCCACGAACAGTTTAACCACGGATTTGATAATCGTGGCTATGGTGCTTTACCACTGTTAAAACCGTGGTTAGGATCAATACAAAGCCGTGGTTAAATCCATGTTTTTTTGTAGTGTAAGAATTACCAACTATGAAGTGTCATAACTAAAATCGAATACTTTTTGAGTCCCTTAAATGTCTCATTTTATCATAGAAATGGTGTCACCGCTGCATACTTTTAGTTTCTATCACAAAGTTTTCATGGAGTATTGAAATTAAGAGTAAATTACAATAATTTGTTAGAGAATAGGCTAAATTATTCTTAATATCTCCATTTCCTTTTAATTTATTTTATATTAATGAAGTTAACTTTTAAACAAGATGTATTTCTTCTAAAAATAAGATTATATAGCTGTTTTTATTATTATATTAAAAATAAATCGCAATCTCATGTTAAGATTAATATTAACTTGATTGTTTCTACTGTAATATTAACAATAAAATTACTTTTACATATTGTATACAAAACTAACTTTTTTGGTAGAAAATAAATTAAAGAGAAATTTTTGAAATATATATATATATAAATGTTAAAAGAGGTGAATGTAATATTTGAAATAATAAAAATATTAAATATAATTTAATCAATCCTTATAGTTAGCGCAATTTACTTTCCTCATGCAATCACGCTCACATCTCATTCCTCTCATCTTTCCCCTGTGGTTCAAACCATCTCTACCTTTTATCTTCCTCTCATCTTCAATGACGAGTTAAAAATTGTTGTCATTAAAAAATTAGGTTCCAAATTTACATTAAGCCTTTCCTCGTGAAAGGTGCTCTTGTGGCGCCCTAAGCTCATAATTGACAGTCATATTAAGGGGTAGCTTATACTAACCGACAACAAAGTCAACATCTTTCAATGCTTTCAAAGACTAAAGTTGTCATTGAAGATGTTTTTTTTTTGTGAGAACTTTTCAAAGTCATCAGCGAAATTTTTACTGACCAAACTATAGGTTGCAAGATTTACTAAGAAAATATTTTTATCTTTAATGACGACTTTTGTTATCTATAAACCTTATGTCTTGCAATGAGTTTTTTTGGTAGTTATAAATCACTATGATTTTGTTTATTCAATTTGATTTGAACTTTGGAAACTTGAAAACTTCAAGAATCCATTTATATTAGGGTGTACAAAACACAGGTTGGGTGGGAATTTTGTTTGGGTTAGCTTTAACTAAGCATTTTTTTTTTTTGTTTTGGCATAGTGTTTGGCCTTGCTTAGATTAGCCTTGTTTGACTTAGCTAATCAAGCACCTTTGATCAGGTTTTTTTTTTTGTTTTGGTAAAAATTATAAAATAGTCCTCTAAAAAATAAAATTTTTATATAAATATTTATAAAATTATATTTTGTCATTAAAAAGAAACTTTTATATAGGTCCTTATAGATTGTAAAATGTTATTTTTTCTTTAAAAAAATAAAGTTTTTATATAAATCACTGTAAAATCATATTTTGCTTCTAAAAGTTTTTATATAAGTTTTTTAATATATATATATATATATATATATAACCAGGGTTAAATCATACTAGCCAAGATAATTAACATGGTGCTAGGTTTAGTTCCAAAAAATTTTTTTTGGCTCAGTCTCTGTCAAACTAAACTTGCTTGACAAGTTGTGCACCTCTAATTTATAGTCTAGGAAAACACTTTTACTTATAGTGACGATTTTTGTTGTCATAGAAAACTTATTTCATGCCATGAGATTTTTTATTCATGAATCACTGGGATTTTGCATATTCAAAATGATTTGAACTTTTGAAACTTGAAATTTTCAATTGACATGTCCCTTTGTAGTCTACATTAGTTTCTATTTAAAGATCATTTGATATATAGAAAATTAAATATCAAAATAAAAAAAAAGAATGAAATAAATAGAAAAATAGTCAGCATGCCTATACTTTAAAAAAATAATAAAGAAGATAAAAATTATTGAATAATAATTATAAAAAATATAATAAATATTTCAAACAAGAAAAAAATTTCTTTCCTTCAGATACTAATCGGGGTGCGGATTCTCTCCTTGGCATATTGCAGAGCACGGCGTCCTCAGCAACCAAACGACATCGTCCCATTTAACAAATCCCAACTGTTAGTAGTATCCAATGGACGACGTCATGCCACGTACGAGACAAGAACAGATGGAGCAAAACATAGTGTCAAGAACATCTCCTCCTTCAGCAAATTACTCTGTTTCATTGAGCGAGAAAGCATGATTTTTCTTCTCCATCTCCATTGAGCAGGAAAGCAACTCTGGTTTAAAAGTTCATCATCTTCACCTTCAGATTATCAGCGAATGTTTTAGCAACATTTGTAACAGCATTGAAGGTCCATGGTTTTCAATGGTTGTTTGGTTGCTTAATCAGTTTAATATAGGAAGAGACTTTTTAGATTTGTTCTTCATTCAGAAATGGAAATGCTTTTGATATTTGGCAGATTATTAAAAAAAAGGAAAGAACTTGAGAATGATGGAATATTACAATGCCATATGCTTTATAACTCGATGTCGCATGATGTTTCAGATGAAAACCTGTTTGATTGGGTTATAGAGTGGAACTAGTAATAGGAGTCTGTTTATTACCATTGCCTTTTCTCTTTTATATGATTTGGAGAAAGTATGTATGTGTTAGAGTTTTCCTCTGAAAAGCATTTTATATCCTTCCTTTCCAGTAATACATGAACTTAAACCAAAAATGTTAAGAGTTTGACACTTGTTAGGAGTTATGGCCCATCCCCTTCAAACATAATATCCTTCAGTTTTTCAATTTGTGAACACTTATGTATTGGTGGTTATCTGCAGGTATGTTGTTATAAAATTGTCACATATTCACGAGCAAATTCAATGTCCCATCTATCTAAGTTTGTATAATTTTTTAGTTAATACCTTTTTCATTTGATGCTAGACCACTTAAATGGGACGATGTCGTTTGGTTGCCAAGGATGCCGTGCTCTGCAGTATGCCAAGGAGAGAATCCGCACCCTACTAATCGGGCTATTCGTTTGCTACATATATATGTATTTTGACTAAATAGGATCACGTAGCATGCCACTTTTATTTATTTATTTATTGTATTATGATAAAATGGTTTTGAGCTAATTTGCTCTATCCCAATTAATTAATTTTAGTGTTATTGTTTAAGACATTATGATCGAAACATAACTTTAGTTTTTGAATACTTGATTATAGAAACATTGACACCATATAAAAAAACTATTTCAATTAAAAAAATTTAAGTGAAAGCTCAAGATTTTTTTTTTCTCTCCCTTTTTGCACGTGAACAAATTAGGAGACAGATGAATTATTTTAACTCTTACGAGAAGATGTACTGCAATAGATTCATGCACCGCTCAGAGGACAAATTTACTATATCTTATAAAGGCTCCTATATATATATATATCAATAATCATTTTGACCCAAAAATTTAACCAGTTAATTAAATGAAGACACGATTAATTTTTAGTAGCATTCTAGCAATTTTATTTTTGGTTCAGCAGCTGTTATTGTGTTGTTGTCATGTTTTGGTATAATATCTGATCTTATTCTTTCAATTTGACAGATAGTTGTACACAATGTTATTTTTAGTTTTTTTTTTTAATTTTGAGCACATATAAATAATTTATTGAGATGATGGTATGAGGGGATATGGCTCTAATGTATATATATACAATTTTTTTTTTAAATTCCGAATCACAAAGAGAAGCAAATAGGAGCAACATATTTTGAAATAGGTTTTTTTTTTTGAATGTAGCCTTAGAAGAAATATCGTGAGAGAAAAATAATTTATATTTGACAAAATTTTTTGATAAGTGTATTTATAAATATGATTGCGTTTGATAAATTTTTCAAATGAAAAACATTTCACTGTTAAATTAGCAAAAAAAGCATATATTAATTCAATTTTATAATTAATATTTGTTGAATAAAGAAATGATGTTAAATATTCATTATAATTAATTTTAATGTAGTCTTTACTTTTTTATTAAAAATAGAAAATCAGAATAACTATATAAATTAATTAATCAAAATAAATATATGAAAATACATCAAAATAAATATGCAAGGGTAAGCAAATAAGTGTAAATGAAAGGAGGAAAAAAAGAAAAAGAAAAAGAAAAAGACCATAGGTAGAAAAGGGTAATGGATCATATGGTCATTAATGATTTTGAGTATGGGTATTTTTGTTTTATAAATAATAATTTCTTTACGTCTACTTTGAAGGAAAAACTCCAACTTTTTGCTTCCTTCCTGTATTAGAAAAATTGCTTCTCTTACCAATAAAAGTAACTTAATTTTCTTTATAACTATGGCCAAACACCAGGAAAAACTAAACTAAGTGTTTTTTTTTTTCAAATAGAATAAAGCAAACAATTTTTTTTAAAGTTTTGTTAAAATTACACAATTTTTTTTTATTTTTAAAATATATAAAGACTTCATTTAAAACAAAAAATTGTGCAATGTTTTAGTTCAATTTAAATCTTTTTAATTAAAATAACTTTCATTAACTTAAATAGATATATTTTTTAATTAATTTAATGAAAATAAAATCTGCTCTTTTTATTTTTATTAATGCATATTTGTATATTTAAGTTAATGAAAAATATTTTAGTCAAAAAATTTAAATTAAACCTAAAATATATATATTAAAAATAAAGTAAAAATCTATATAATTTTAACAAAACCTATGAGAGGTTTGTGTATTTTACTTCCAAAAAAAAAAAAAACCTTCTTTTAAGAGAGCTTGGCTAAACAGATCATGTTAGGCTTCACTTTTGTTTTTCATTTGATATTTGAACTCAGACTTCATACAAAATTCAAAGTTGGACCATTCAATCCCACGAATGTTGCCATTTCAGTAACATTAGTTAAATTAATTCATGATACTAAAAAATATCTACAATACTAAGGAATATTTGAAATTATTTCATGCATCAAATGGGTTTCAATTGCAACTTTGAGACTGAATATCTCACCATCTAAAACACCACTACAGGTCATAAAATTATAGGACTATCATCTATGGATATAGGGGAAGACTCCTATGACACTTTTACAGAACATTCACCGAAATACAAAATTCCAGTGACTTAAGGTATGGCTGCCAAAACTTGCTATATAAAACAAATAAAACAAGGGTTCTAAATCTGATGCATAAGACTCTAATATCAATAATTATTATTCACAATGTAACTGTAAAATATAAACTCTGGCACTTACCTATAATTGAAAGTAACTTGTGTTCAAAAAATCTGCGATACAAGCATACACAAATAGTACATATGTGTGCAAGAAAAAGTATACTCTCAATCTGTGACTCAGCTTTAAATTCTAAGTCTTAACACGTCCATCATAGCTTATGCAAGATGACAGTAAACATCTAGTTGTCAACAATAAACTTTGGAACCTAGAATTGCATGTAAACTTATGCTCAAAGAATTAGCAATACAAGAACATACAATTAGTACATTAATTTATATGTGCGCAAAAGAATTTCTACTCTCTTTCATTCTAAATTTAAGGTCTCAATAACTCAACCACAGCTTATATACAGAATGGCAATAGAAATATCTCCTTGTAAATAATAGACTTTGGTACCTATTGCGGATGAACTTAATTACACTTGAAGAATCTGCGATACGAGAACACTATGTTATTCCAAATATAGATGTGCAAGAGAATTTCACTCTCTTTATGTGAATCTGTTCAAAATTTATAGTCTCAATGAGTCAACCACATCTGATGTACAAGATGACAATACAAATATTTTCTTGTAAACAATAAACTTTGGTAACTACTGCAGATGAACTTAATCGCACTCAAAGAATAAGTGTTACAGAGAATTTCACTCTCTTTCAATGAATCAAATCTAAATTTGTAGTCTCAATTAGTCTCAGTATAAATATCTTCTTGTAAACAATATACTTGGGTTCCCTAGAATTGCATATCAACTTACACTCAAAGAATCTGCAATACAAAAACACACAATTAGTACATATTTATGTGTGCAGGAGAATTTCAACTATCTCTTTCTGTTAATTAGTTTTAAATTTAAGGTCTCAATGAGTCAACCATAACTTACATAAAGATGACAGAGAAAATATCTCTTTGTAAACAACAAACTTCGGTACTTAATGCACTTGAACTTATGCATGAAGAATACAGAGTTAATGCATATACATGTGTGCAATAGAATTTCTACTCTCTATCTGTGAATCAATTCTAAATTTTAGGTCTCAATGAGTCAGCTGTTGTTTATATACATGATGATAGTAGAAATATTTGTGTCAATCAATGAACAATCCTACTCATCATAGACAATCCATTTACAGTGCCCACATGTTAACTGTTAACCACAGTTCACTATCAGTTGTGCACGTAGTTTGATGTGGAAAACCACTTTTGGGCATAAAATCATGTGATTGAATCCGCACCAATACATTCGGTGTGGGCATGACCAATTTAGGCCAACATTTCTCACTCAGACACACCAAACATTCTCCATGTTCTTGTTGGCAATTGGTATATCCAATAGAGCTTCTTAGGTTCATGACTGCCACTGCTCTAAATGCATACTCATTTGCTCACTTCCCATGTATTTTACTGAGTATGCATAATATAATCTCTTGGAATACAAATACTTTTACATACTAATTGATTTGATTGCCATGTTTACTTGCAAAGCTTTATGAATCAAGAAACCCTTCTTGATATCTTGTGCTTGCTACATGTTTCTCCGCACCAATTTAATGCCTTGGGTCACGTGCCACCAAAATCAAACTAAGCAACATCACGTCACATGTACTTTTTCCATCAATTCCTTCTTTTTTTTTTAATTATTTACTTGTGGGCTCCACATGAGAAGGACCATGATGAGAAAACCCTCCCCATTTACTGATACCTAACTACGTCCGGGTGCCTTCCTGCCTTCTCACACCTTTCAATCTCATTTCGCTTCTAAAATTTATATCATTTCCAGATAACAGAAATAACATCTCTTCCACTTGTGGATGTAATCTATCTCCTGATGAGAAAATATGAACTCTCCCCCTCAATATTATCCAACTACAACCAGGCGCCTTTATCACACCTTTCAAACTCATTTCTTTCCTCAAATTGGTCTCCTCAGTGTGCCTACCACTTGCTGCATAAATATTACAAAGGGCCACATGGCCTGGCGCATTAAAAGGATCCAACTCAAGGAGTCGTTTGGCTGCATGCTTCGCAACATCTGCATCTGTTTTGCTCAACACACATAACCCGATCAGTGCCCCCCAAATGGCACGATTCAGCTCAATAGGCAGCCTCAAGACAAACTCCTCTGCATCCTTCACCGTTCCTGCTCGGCCCAGAAGATTGATCATGCTAATGTAATGCTCCAAACCAGGTTGAAGTGCATAAGCATTAGTCATAGCACTAAATAATTCCCACCCTTTTTCAACAAGTCCTGCATGACCACATGCTGTCAGGACACCCAGAAAAGTAACAGAATCTGGGTAAATCCCAAGCTCAAGCATAGTTTCATACACCTTTAAAGTTTCACTGGTCCTCCCATGATCTGAAAGGCCCATGATTATGGAGTTCCAAGAAACTATGTCCCGGTAAGTCATGTTAGAGAATATGTTATATGCATCACCTATCTCCCCACATTTTGCGTACATTGAAATTAAAGAATTCTCAAGAATTAAATCATACTCATATACTGTCTTTAACTTCAGACCATGTAGCTGCCGTCCCTGGTCAAGATATGCCATCGCACCCATGGCTCCAAAAAGAACAGAATATGTAGAATTTAGAGGTGAAACACCCTGAGCCCTCATTTCTGCAAATAAGCTGATGGCTTCAGCAATAAGTTCATTTTGAACATAACCATAAATCATTGAAGTCCATGTAATGGCGTCTCTGTCAGGCATGTTATTAAACAGGTTGCATGCCTCTAATACTTCCCCTGCACTAAGATAGCCAGTAATCATGCAAGTCCATGCAATTCTGTTTCGTATGGGTACCTTGTCAAACAAAACTTGAGCCTTGTGTAACTGACCAACCTGAATATAACCATTGATCATAGAATTGATAGAGTGACTATCAAAATTAGTCAGGTTCATCTCAAAGATATTGTGTGCAAAGTCCATAAGACCCAACACAGAGTACATCTGAATGAGACTTCTACATAATCTGCCATCAAAATCATCTTGATCCGAGCCATTAATAAGCAGTTGAGCATGTAACTGCTTGCCAAGGCACAGAAAACCTAAGCCCGCACATGCATAGGCGAGAGAAACGAAAGTTTCCCTATTTGGTTTTGCATCAGAAAATCTCATTCTGAGAAAAAGCAACAAGGCCTCTTCATAGAAGCGATTCCAAGTGAACCCACCAATCATGGCTGTCCAGGAAACAACATTTTTTTCCGGCATTGTTTGGAATAAACAATAAGCCTCTTCCACATTGCCTGCACGACAATAACCAGCTATCATGCTAGTCCAAGTAATTACATTCTTGCATTTCATCTCGTCAAACAAAATTCTTGCTTCTTCCATTCTACCATTTTCGGCGTAACCTGCAACCATAGCATTCCAAGAAACCAGATTTTTATTAGGAGTTTGGTCAAAGACCTGCCTTGCTTCCTCCAACCTTCCATTACCAGCCAACCCCGTAACCAATGAATTCCAGGAAACAATATTCCTCTCAGGCATTACATCAAACAAATTCCTTGCATCTTCAATCCTCCCCGAATTTGCTAACCCACTAAGCATCGAAGTCCACGAAACAACGTTCTTATATGGCATCTTTTCAAAAAACTGACAAGCTTCATTCAGCCTCCCAGACTGCAGATATCCTGATAACATTGCATTATAAGTAACAAGATTTTTATGAGGCATAATGTCAAATAGCACTCGAGCCTCGTTCACATAACCCTCTCGCGAGTACTTCGAAATCAACGAAGTCCAAAAAACAACTCGTTCATTGAGGTCTGTTCCGTAGAATTTTTCAAGAAGGTTTCTTGCTTCCAGATGCCACTGTTTAGATAGATAATGGAGGAGTAAAGAATCATCAAAAATGGATTTTGGGTCATTATTTCTCGAAAATGCCATCTGAGCTTTGAAAGGTAGAGAATGGTTTTTACGAGATTGAAGATGAGAACAGATTTTGGGGAAAGAAGAAAGATGAAAGCCTTTGAAATAAGAGGCGGGCATCAACCACTTTTTAGAATAGGAACCTTTTAAACTAATCATAATCAAAATAAGTTCCCAAATAGTAAACCCAAAAAAGAAGCAGAAGAGTTCAGCACAGTAAAGAGAGATTAGCAGAGGATAATAGGATTCCTAGGGAAGCTCTCCGAATTCATACAATGGATATAGTAAGGTGATCCTCCTTGAAAGCGTGCTAAAAACTCTGCATATAGCTTCAGATAAAAAAGTACAAAAATCATCTTAGAGACACAAGGAAAGGAACATACGAAAATGTCAAATAAAAAGAATTCTTAATTGAAATAGTAACAGAAGATAACGGTATAATAATCCAGATCACTCGCCTTCATTCTCTTCACAGCGTTGAGTGCCGGCTCATCCAAGCAGCAATCATCTCTATGAAGTGCTAAAGCTACTAATAAAGTCCACAGTGTTCTCGTCAAGGCTTTATTTTCTGCAAATGATCAACAAGAAAAACCAAAAAGTTTTAAAATATTCGGTGTGAGCATCCACGGCAGGCTTTTTTTTCTTTTTTTCATTATAAGGACGAAGGACCTATAAGATATAATGTGTATATATATACACACACATCATTAAACACAATGATAATTTCACAAATAAATAAAAATGTAGAAAAATAAAGAAAACAACATAAAATGAAAGAGTAATTAACGTAAACTTAAGTTTGGACTAGGAAGTGCTATCAATGGTGTATGCCGGCCAATGGCGGGGCAACCCCAAAAGCGCCATGACACCATGGCGGGTGGCATGGCTGGTGGGCACCATAGTAAGGCATGGCAACCAATTTAGACAATATATTAAAAATTAAACAACTTTGCAATACACACACACACACACACACACACAAAGTAAATAAACAAGTAGAGAATAACGATCATAACATAGTCTCCATAGAAATTAGAATCATCTTCCTCATGCTCCAAATCAGCCCCTTCGTTGCTTTCTAACTACCTGTGGAATTACAACCCTTAACTTTTCAACTAATATCATCAATGTCGAGGACAGAGACAGAGTGAGAGAATTTGGCAAAAAGATTCAAGATAATGAAAAAAGAAAAGAAGGGGGGGGGGGGTGGGGAAGAGATTAGATGTTAATACTGGTCAGTTCTGTTAAGATTTAAGGCCTGAGGATGCTTCGATGGAACTTTCTTTCAGAGTTTACGCACAGAGCAACAAAGAAGAATGCTTCAATGGTGTGTTCTCTTTTTTCATTTTTACTGATTAATTTAATCAGACACTGATGATGTAACCTCTTACTCTTACAATAAATAAATAAATAAACAAGGGAGCTTATGGGCTGCAGATAAGATAAATTTGAGGACAGATGTGAGAAATCTCGTCTGCCTACCATTATCCATATGGCGCCCACCAAACCAACATGCATTCCACCATGGGGGCCATTCATAGATAACTTTCACAATTGACAAACAAAGAGTAGCACTTTAAGCACGCCAACTTTCAAAGAAGCAATATTAGTATAAAGTTACTTATTGTCAATCTACCATAAATATACTGTTTGTACTAACAACTTATTATACTGATGATGGGCCCAACTTCATGAATGGGAGGGTTTACAAGAGAAAAAGAAGGAATGAGGTCCATAAAGGTGGTGAGGTGGCAGAAAGGGGGCAAAAGGGGGAATGACCTAGGAATAACTCACTCTGACCTCGTGAGCTGCGCGAGGGGGTAGAGAGAAGCTGGTAAGGTGTGTGGGTGAGCTTTATTAGCCATGAAGCAGCAGAAGGTAGCTTAAGGAAGAATTGGCTTTTGGAGTTTCTCGAAAGCTAGGGGGCATTTTCCTTTTTCTGTTTTCTTTTTCTTACTTTTCTATTTCATCTAAGCTCTGAATTCCCAACTTTCATCTTATTGGGGAAATCATCTCAGTTTCATACATAAATAATTCCAGAGTTGTTGAGAGTTCCATCAACTGACAAATAAAATAATTGCTATTTAGTAAAATTATATTCAGGTGAACAGTAATTATTCCTGAACTAATGCAACATGATTATGCAAAGAATCAAGCCCGCAAAAATTGTAGAATGTTTAATCAACAACTAATAATGGATGCAACCATCTGCTGACAAGTGTATATATACGCTATCAGTTCTCCACTGGTCACTATTGTGAAGTCCATCCCTTCATGGATTTTAGGATCATTCTCATCATAATCTTGAACATAAATGAAAAAAATGAGTGCTCGACATTTTTCAAGTATACCCATAAGTGGAGATTTTAAGGCCTCCATATTGGTTGTTGGCTCCTTGTGAATCATTCACAATGGAGTTTTCCATCAGTAATGGAATTTGTTAGTCCAAGGTTGATTGGCCCAAAGAGTTTGATGATAACAAAACTTTTATCAAGTTTATGTAAAAGCTTATGATTTGTCTTGGCCCAATAAGGCATACTAAAATGTTTCTAAACTAATATGCAGTCTTATTTTTCTTTAAGAAGCTATGTTTATAGACTAAACGACAAAACAAATTTTGTGAAAAAGACAATATGACTCTTTATGTAAATTAGAATGGGCAGAAAAGTGTCAACAGTGTTTATCACAGATCTCTTACTCGAAAACATGTTATGCCCTTAATCTTGTTTCAAGCTCCGTGTTTAGCATTTAATTCAAGTTGACCAGACAAGCTGCATAAACGAACAAAACTTGCGAAGGCTGAAAGGTTTGAATGTTGGAGAAAAATTCAAACTTGTGCCAGTAAAGTTAAACATTGGAGATTAGAGTTGTCTCTAACGGATAGTCATTACAAAAAGTCTATAAATACTTAAAGCCCATGAAAAATCAAGGGAAAAAGAGCTAGAAATTTGAAACATGATTACTTGCATCAAATTTGATATATTGTTGTTAAAAGTATTCTTGTGAGAGTGTGATATTCGTTGTAAAAGAAAAGAAGTGTTAATTGAAGGTTGAAAAAGAGTTTAGGGTGAGTCGTTGAAAACCCTTTTGAAGATATTACTGTGCAGTGAAGTTTGTAAGTAGTGTTATCCACGTATCTGTAAGATTTTGTTGTGCAGTAAAAAAAAAATCCTTTAAGCATTATAAGGGGACTAGACGTAGGTCAAGGTTGACCGAACCAGGATAGATCTATGTATGCATCTCATATGTGCTAATCTCTAGTCATTCACTTTCGGAAGGCCTTACTTTGACTTTGTCTGCATTATTAACTTCATTCACATAAGCTCTTTACAAACACTCTTTTGTTTCAACATCAGCAAAACTATTTTACTTGTTACATATTTATCTGTACAAAGGTTCTCCACTTCTCTGTAAACTAAAAATAGAGGACCATTGGTCTGCCACTTTCAAAAAGATTTTAAAATTGCATATTCTGCACATCACACCTATTCACCCCCTCTAGGTGTGATTATCAATTAGTATCAAAGTAGGTCTCTTTTAACTGTGTGCTTAACAGCCTTGAGAAAAGGTCCAGTGTCTCTTTTGTGTGCAGAAAATGGTTGCTAGCAAGCTACTTGAAAAAGCTTACTTCAACGAAGGATTCTTAACCCTCAGACCTCCTTACTTCACTAAAAAACACTTTTCATATTGGAAGGAAAAAAAGAAGATTTTTATATGTTCAACTGATTAACTAATGTAAGAAGGGCCAAAGAAACCTCAAAAGGTGGATTTAACAACTAGTGCTGTCATAGACAAATCCAAAGCTGAATGGACTAAAGATGACATAAAAATAGTTCAATACAATCATTGTGCTAGGAATATCATTGTGTGCTCCATCAACGGATCTATGTACAATAAAATATCAAGTTGCGAAACAGCCAAAGAAATGTGGGAGAAACTCATTGTAACACACGAAGGAACTTCTAAAGTTAAAGCAAGTAATCTAAATGTGCTAGTCTATGAATTCAAACTCTTCCATATGAAAAAAGGAAAAAACATAGAAGAAATATACAATCAATTTGCCAAGTTAGTGGGTGATCTAAAAGCACTAAGTCGAAAGTATATAGACTATGAACTCAATTGGAATATCCTTAGAAATTTGCCTCAAAAATGGCAATCTGAGGTAGATTCAGTTGAAAGCAATAATTTCCAAGCTCTTTCATGTGATGAGCTATAAGGAATTCTTATAGCTTACAAGAAGAATCACTTAAAAAGACACAAGATGGAGCACAAAAGGAAAATGCTAGCACTGCAGTCAGTAGCATTAGAAAAGGTATCTAAAGAAGAAGAAGAAGAGCTAAATGAACAAGACATAGCTTTCTTCTCCAAGAGAATAGATAAGTACGTAAAAAAGAAGAAAGAACTTTGGAAATCCACTCAAAACAAACTCGAAAAAGGAAGAGCTTTCAAAAAATGTCATCACTTGTTATGAATGTGGGAAGAATGGACACATGAGATCTGACTGTCCATATCTCAAATGAAGAACAACAAAAACATTTGGAAAGAAAAAAAGTAATGACAACTCGGAGTGATGATGATGAGAAGGAAGAAGAAAAGCTTGAACAAGAAATGACAAATATGTGCTTTATGGCTTGAGAAAACAATGAGGTAACTTCTGAAATTTTTTTATCATATACTGAATTGGATGAAATGTTTAATGAATTATTAGTTGACTTCAAAAGTTTGTTTGCTAAGTATGAGGAGTTACTAAAAACAAATTCCATCCTAGAGGGAAATGCTCAAAAATTAAAATCCAATTTAGAATTTATTTTCCTAGAAAATGAATCTCTGAAACAGAAAGTTGCTGAAGTCACTAAAGATTTAGCTAACTTCTTGATAGGAGAAGAAAATCTAAATATATTATTTGGAAAACAAAAATGCATTGTTTGATAAAACTGGAATTGGTTACAATGAAAGCTCAAATGTAAAGTTATACACGAATTTCTTTGTTAAAGCTTTTTCTCTCACTATATGCTTTCGATGTAACAAATAAAAACATGCATGTTATAAATGCAAAAATGATAATTGAAAATTCAAGTGGGTTCCAAAAGGAACTATTGTCCCTAGTACTAATTTGAAACGACCCAAAAAGATTTGGGTACCTAAAAAAAATTGAATAATTTGCAAGTATGCTTTAAAAGAAGAATCTTTGAGCAACAGTAGTTCTTATATAGTGGTTGCTCCAAATATATGACAGGAGATTCATCCCAGTTTTTGTCGTTCATAAAAACATATAGAGGATCTGTCACTTTCGATGATAGAGGAAAAGGTAGAATTATAAGTACAGGTAAAGTAGAACTTATAAACAATTGTTGTTTGGATAACATTTGTCTAGTTGATGGTTTAAAGTATAATTTTCTTAGTACTAGTCAACTGTGTGATAGAAGTTATAGAGTAGTTTTTTATTTTATGCATTGCACAGTCTTCAATGAGCACAAAGCCTTATTTGTTGGTTAAAGATTTGAAAACATATACATTCTTTGTTCCAATTATCTTAAATCAAAGAATGTTACATGTCTTTCTTCCATATATAATGATTCTTGGTTGTGACATAGAAAATTTGGTCATGTGAGCATGCACACTATATCCAAATTGTCCAAACTAGATATTGTAAAAGGATTACCTAAATTGGACTTTCAAAAGAACCATTTATGTGATGCATGTCAAATGGGAAAACAAGCCAAATCATCCTTCAAACTTAAGGAGTTTGTCTCTTCATCTAGGCCACACCAATTATTACACATGAACCTCTTTGGCCCTGTGCAAACTCGAAACTTTGGTGGTAAAAGCTATGCATTTGTCATTGTTGATGATTACTCTAGATTTACTTAGGTTTTTCTCTCACATAAAGATGAAGCTTTTAAGAACTTTATCATATTTTGCAAAAAGGTTCAATAGGAGCAAGGATATCTAATTTCTAGTATTAGAAATGATTATAGTAGTGAGTTTGAAAATAAATTATTTAAAGAATTTTATGATAAACATAGATTTAGTCATAATTTTTTTGCTCTTAGAACACCACAACAAAATGGAGTAATTGAAAGAAAAAATCATACTCTTTTAAATATGGCTATAACTTTACTCATTGAAAATAGCCTTCCTAAATACTTTTGGGCTGAAGCTATAAATACCGCATGTTATGTGTTAAATCCATGTCTTATAAGACCTATTATTAAAAAGACTCCATATGAACTGTGGAAAGGAAGAAAATCTAGCATTAGTTACTTCCATGCATTTGGATGTAAATATTTTATTCATAATAATGAAAAATATAATCTTAAAAAATTTGATGCTAGAAGTGATGAAGGAATTTTTTTAAGATATTTCATATCTAGTAGAGCATATAGAGTGTATAACAAAAGAATCATGGTTGTTGAAGAATCTATACATGTTGTATTTGATGAAACTAACCCTTATGTGAGATAATGGTGAACATAGAGGAAGATGAAATTATTGCAAGCAGAAATCGAGAGATTGCTAATCCTAATACAACAAGCAAAATAAATAATGAATGTAAAAATATTCACTCAATTCCTCTCAAACTCACTGACAGAAGTTGGAGTGAAATTGATCTTCCACCTTGTCAAGGAATCCAGAAGTGGAACGAAGAGATAAATGTAAAAGAATCACCTCATCAAGGAAAAGACACTGATGAATCTCTAAGCAAACATGCTCAAGGTCAACTAGAATCCACATCAAAGGAACTAAGACTCCTTTGTGAATAGAGACATTCTTCTTCCTATCCTTCACAATTCATCATTGGAGATCTAAATGAAGGAAGGCGCGCCAAATCCTCTTTTAGAAACAATTTGGCACTACTATCTAAGATTGTGCCCAAAAATGTGAATGAAGCCTTAAAAGATAAAATTCGGATTATTGCCATGGAAGAAGAATTACATCAATTTGAAAGAAACAACATGTGGAATCTAGTGAAGACACCTGAAGGGGCATCGATAATTAGAACAAAATGGGTATTTCGCAACAAGTTAGTTGAGGAAGGTAATATAGTCAGAAATAAAGCAAGGTTAGTGGCCCAAGATTTCTCTCACAGAAGAAGTTTATGTCAAGCAACCCCTTGGTTTCGAAGATGAAAAGTTATCCAACTATGTGTATAAGCTGTCAAAAGCTTTCTATGGTTTAAAGCAAGCTCTAAGAGCTTGGTATGAACGATTGAGTAACTTTCTTCTTAAAAATGGTTTCTCAAAAGGGAAACTTGACACAACTCTCTTCATCAAGAAAAGTAACAATGAATCCTTACTTGTTCAAATTTATGTTGATGACATAGTATTCAGTAGTATTAATGAATCTCTATGTAAAGAATTTGCAAAAACTAATGAAGGGTGAATTGAAAATGAGTATGATGGGAGAATTAAATTTCTTTCTTGGATTACAAATAAAACAAACCCAGGGAGGATGTTTCATCAGTCAGTCCAAATATACCAAAGAACTAATCTACAAGTATGGTTTTCAAAACTCAAAACCAATGGGGACTATAATGTGTCCCTCGTCTACCTTGGATAAAGGTGAGAATGGTAAGGACTTTGATCAAAAGAAATAGAGAGGTATGATTAGTTTCTTACTGTACCTAACAACTAGTAGACCAGACATTATGTTTAGTGTTTGTAAGTGTGCATGTTTTCAAGATAATTGCAAAGAATCACATTTTATTGCTATTAAAAGAATATTTAGATATTTAATAGGGACACAAAACTATGGATTGTGGTATCCCAGAACTAACAATTTCAATCTAGTTGGATACAGAAATGTAAACTTTACTAGAGATAAACTAGACAGAAAAAGTACAAGTGGATGTTGTTAATTTCTTAGCAATTCATTAGTGTCTTGGTATATCAAGAAGCAAAGTTCTGTGGCTTTCTCCACCATTAAAGTTGAATGTATGGTTGTTGGTAGTTGTTGCACTTAATTATTATGGATGAAATGTCAAATGGAGGACTTTTTCCATTATCTACAACTATATTCCCATATTTTGTGACAATACCAGTGTCATTTGCCTTACCAAGAATTCTGTTCATCATTCTCGGACCAAGCACATAGAAGTGAAACATCATTTCATCCGAGATCATGTTTAACAAGGAAATGTGGAGGTAGTGCATACCCAAATCGAGAATCAACTTGTAGATATATTCACAAAACCCCTGCTTGAACATAGCTTCATATGCTTGAGAAATAAAGTTAGAATAATTGATCATAAATAATGTTATAGAGCACCATTGGTTCTCTACCTCTTTAGTGTGCTCTGTCTATTTAACATGGAGAACTTCTGACTCTTCAAATGTTTAGTGTTCATCTTAATATATATATATATATATATTTTAAAAATGTACTAATTGAATTTTCAAATTATATTTGTAATGCATCCCCATGTGGACACATGTTTTAACATTGCATTTTGCATCATTAAATCATTATGGCATTTTTCGCTATGTGTTCTAAGGCAATGGTTAAAAGTATTAAAGTGTTCTAGAAATGGGGCGCGCTAGATAGCTAATAATGGTCTTGGATCCATAAAATTAATAGTTACAACAATTGTGTTTCAAAAACCCAAGTTCTAGCGAAATCAAAACGTCACATTATAACTGCTCGTATAGTCACTTGTGCCCTAACCCTAATCTGGTGAATGGAAGGTTATTTCAATCATTTCACATTTCATCTTCATCGTTCCCAAAGATAGAAGAAGTTCATCCCGATTGAAGAAGTTGTTGATGCTGAAGCAGAAGCACTGAAGAAGGAATAGGCACTAGAAAAACTCCGAGAAAAAGATAAACGGAAAGAAATAAAGAAAGTCTCCATTCCAACCAAATAATCCAAGAAATGCAAATTTATTGATGATGACCCAGAATGGGAAGACTCAAAAACAATCGAAGAGCTCTTGGGTAAATCAAAAGAAAGATTTCCATCTGAAAACCTCCTCCAGCTAAAAAGACCAGACTATCAGAAGGCAAAGGGAAGAAGAAACTATATGAAAAAGTGGCTCCACCAAAAAAAGAAACCCTCTTCGGATCTATCTCAACTACTTCCCAAGTTTTGTTCAAAGGAGCATCTTGATCGATATATTGTTGACTTCCTACATCGTCTAATTGCCCCTGAAAGATATGTCAATTTCACCCAACTGTCCCAACTTAACTGTTTCTTAGAACCTGAGTTTAAATCAATGGGTTAGACTCCTCTAGTAACTGTTGTTGAATTAGTATATGAAGATTTGGTTAGGAAATTTTACTGTAATTTGGTAGTAAATAAAGTAGTAAAAGCCCTAATTTCACTGCTTAATGGCAAACTGATTTCTGTGGGTATTGCACTATTAGACAAAACATTTAGAGTCTCATTCTCTAAATATCCTTTTTTTTGTTGGATATTCTTGGCCCATTAAATTTCCTTCTTCATATATTGATGCTTATGACTTGGTTGTTAAGAGAAAGGACCTCATCACTGGTCGAAAAACAAATGCCTAGGCACTTGCATTTCAATACTGGGTGGCAACGCATATTATTGGAACAACTATGTTTCCCAGAATACAGTCGCTGGATGTAGTCACTCGATGGGAGATTTTCTGGGTATACAATTTAATTGCAATGCAGAATGTGAACATATACTATTGGATAATTAAATTCATGGAAGAGGCTACACAAAATCTAGGTTCAATTAGAGTCTTCCCTATAGAATGCTACTGACCAGAATTTTCAAGGGACAAATTGTAAATTTTGAAGGGTATCAAGGTCGGGTGATCAAAAGAACATATGATGACACCTCTCTACGCCAGATGAAGTACACACCAATTGGAAATGAGTGGATTTGAAATTGTGACTTGGCCAAATTTCGAAAGGACCTAGAGGCCTTTCACATTACGTATAATCGAGCCTTAAATGTATAACAAGTTCCTCCAAGTGCGGATCAACCTTCCTCTATATCCAAGTCTAAAAGAATGGTTAAGGATCAAGAGTCCTCCTCCTCAGATGATGCTCTTGTTCTAGCACCTAAAGAAGTTGCTAACCTTCTCATCATCCAAAAGCATAACTAATCCTCCACCTTCACCCACACAAATTGATCCTCCACCCACACTATTACAAACTAATCCTCCACCTCCATCCACACAAATTGATCCTCCACCTCCATCCGCTACTTTTGAGCCTTCCATTTCTTCATAGCCCATTGACCCTCCCCCAACATCCTTTGAACTTGTTATTTCTCTACCTTCTTCTCCACAATATAAATGTCAGAAACTTCTTCCCACCTTACCTTCTTTAAGTCATGATGATTGTCACACCCGAAAATGAGACCGTGTGGTGCCAAACTAACTAAAATTGAAAGTAGTAGAGTCGCCACTAAAATTTTAATTTTTGAAAAGGCAAAACTTTAGTAGAATTTTTTTTTTAATTTGAAAAATGGTTTACGAACTAGAAAATGGATCCGGGAATTGATTGTGAGTCGGGAAGGTGTTAGGCACCCCACTACACCCGTTCTTAAGAATGGTTATCCTAAGTCAGTTGTGCAAAAATAAAATGGCCTTAACACTATTTTAAATCTCCTTAACAAATCACATGCAAAATAAGAAATAACCAAATTAAAGGAAATAAAATTAAGAATAAAAAGAAAGAAAAGAAATTAAAGAAATAAGATTAAAAGTAAAATGAAAGAAAAGAAATTAAAGAAATAAAAATTGAAAGAACATATTTATTTACAAATGCGGACTTGACCTACAATGAGAGTTTAAGGCCTACGTACCCTTTGAAAGGGATTAAAGTCCATGTAGTTCGACACTAAAAAATGTATTGTTTGTTTGTTTATTTTTTGTATTTTTTTGTGTGTTTTTGTTTTATTTTGTTTTTTGTTTTTTTTTTCTTTTTATTTTGTTTTGTTTTGTTCTTTTTTCTTTTTCTTTTATTTTTGTTCTTTTCTTTGTTTCCTTTTTATTTTTTTTTTGTTTTGTTTTGTGTTATTTTTTTTTGTTTTTTTTTGTTTCCTTTTTTTTTTGTTTTGTGTTTCCTTTTTATTTTGTTTTGTTTTGTTTTGTGTTGTTTTATTTTTGTTTTTTGTTTCCTTTTTTTGTGTTTTTTTTGTTTTAATTGATTTTGTTTTGTTTTTTCCTTTTTAATTTTTAGTTTTTATTCAGTGTTCTTGTTTTTATTTACTTTTATTTTTGTTTATCTTTATTTCTCTTTTTTTGTTATTATTTTTTTTGTTTTGTTCTTTTTCTTTTTCTTTTTTCTTTTAATTTTTTTTCTTATTCTTCATTTGTTTATTTTGCATTTTGTCCCCTTTTAATTTTCGGTTTCGTTTGTGTTTCTTTGTTTTGTTTTTGTTGTTTTCTCTTTTTCTTTTTTTGGTATCTATATTTTTTTGTGTGTGTTTTTGTCCTTTTTTTTTTCTTTGAACATTTGATTCCTTTTTATTAGACTTTCCCATTTGTGTTTTCGTTTATCTGTTTGCTTGTCTTTTTATTGTTTTTTTTTTCCTTTTTATTCATTTTTATCTTGTTTCATATTGGACTTTTACATTATCGTTTTTGATTCATGATTTTTCCAATTTCTCACTTACTTAGATGACTTTTGTCTTCTTATTCTATTTTTATTTCATTTTTCTTTTTCTTATTTTTTCTTGGAATTTTGGTTTTTCTTATTTTTCTTTCATTTTCTTACTTCTGTTTTTTCTTCCTTTAAAAAAAACCAAAGAGCAGTTTTTTCATTTTTATCAAAATAAATTAAAGGGTTCATGAATTGCTAAAAATTGATTTCTCATTAACTATTTTATTCTCCTTGTGTTTTGTTGTTTGTTTGTTTTTTTTTGAAAATTTTCTATGAAATTCTTTTGGTTGAGGCCCTTGAAGCCCGAAAGATTGAAATGAAAATTCGAAACCCAAAAGCTACCAAGGAAGGTTATTGGCCACACATGATCTTTTAGTTTAACTAGGTACTTGAGGAGATATGAAATCCCACACGGTAAATCCTAAAAAAAAGAAAAAAATAAAGGTAAAAATACAAAATAAGAGTAATACGGAGGGAAGAAAAATAGACAGATGTTCATGCTTGTGTGTGCCTTGTGTAGTTTATTGCGCCCTAGTACCACATTTGAACATATCTGCAGGAGAATAAATAAAAATGGAAAGGACTTATACTACACAAACTCAATCTTATCCCTCCCAGCATTTGGCCACATGTTCAATCCCCATATGTTGTGCCCATCAGAGCTCTTCATGTGTTGCTCCATCATCACATTCGAGCACCAAACAAGCATTAACATGTGAGAACCCAGTAACATGGCAAAGCAGAATTTTGTAGCAAGTGAAGAGTATTAAAATAGCATGCATTTTGATTCCAAGATCCTAAACCCATATAAATCCGAATCATGCATTTGACTAACCTAGAATTTGAAATTCCTATTCTATTATCCACATACAGTTAGGGCACCTTGATCCTAAATTTTCACGCAAGATGTAGAATAGAAACCAAACCAAATCTGATTCATATAATAGTATGAAAAATAAACTCCAACTATCCCTGAACACAACAAAGTAACACGATAGGATAATAGCGGAAACTACTAACTAAGCCAATCATGTTTGTTCATGGAGAATTCATCATGCAAATTCAGGCACAAACGAAATCTAGCAATTCATTATAAACTATGATCCATACAGACTAAAACTTCAGACGCATGTTAATACTAAACAGAGGCATATGTAAATTTTCTCATCAAGAGCTAATTACTAAACAGAGGAATAATGGAAATCCTAATCAAATCGTTGGTCTAGACTCCTATTCTGACCAAATAATCAAAATGAATCCCAATCTCAACATCTTAGAATAAAATATATTTAAAGTTTTATAAATCCAGGAAACATGATTTTCTCATATTAAGCTAACTAGATCATGCATATCAATTCAAAAGACATGAGAGGGAAACAATCAGATTGACAATCCAAACAATATGAGTTTTAAACCTTTTAACCAGATACTCAGGTCCTCAACTCTCAACAGCTGAGGGATCATACCATATTCAAGACACAGGAGCTTTGGGTTTCATCACCTAGAATCATAATCATGGTTTCACAATCCCGGGATAAAAGGAAGGTGCAAGAAACATACCCTTTGAATTTTTTTGGCTGTTGAAGGATTGGACCAATACGCTTCTTCCATCAAATCCCTCTACATCAAAATCCAAAGTCACTCTAAGATACGGTTCGATTCCTTGGTTCAGAGCCCTCCTCTTTTCTCTCGAATCTCTTTTCCTTCAACCAATTTCTCTCTTAACCTAAAACGAACCCGCTTTCTCCCCTCTCTAATATAAAGTTAATCCTTCAAACCCAGAGAAACTCTCCCTCTCCCTCTCAAAAAAAATCCCTCTCTCCTTGACTACTCTCCTCTATTTATAATGAATCCAAGAGTGGTCTTCACTCTCACTTGCGCACCTCACCGTCTACTCCTCGTATGGGTTATCGTCATGCTTTTCTGCTCCACGAATTTGCAATGCCAGCACTCACCTCCCCTACGACTTCATCCCTTCACATTTGGAAATGCCTGCGGGAAAAGGTCAAAGTAGAGAGGGGGGACTAGAGCCGTCTAGGGTTTCTTTGTTTCCCTTGGTTTCGTTTCATTTCGAGTATGCGGGCTTATCATTCGGGTTAGAGAGGCAGAAGGTCTGGATTTATGGGCTGAACGAAATGGGCTTCTATTTTTCTTAATTAGTTCTTCCAAAATAGGCCTCCATTTTAGTTCAGCCTATCCTTTGCATGGGCTCTGTTGTTTAGGCTTTTTTTTTTTTTAAAATTTTTGGTCCAATTTGGAGCTGACTTTGGGTTGGACTCCTTTTTTTTTTTGGTTTGGGCTCTCCTAGATTAGGTTCTAGAATCTTAATCATCTCATTGTTTTTTGGGCTTCCCCCTTTTTTTTAATATTATTTTTTTATTTTCTCTTTTTTTGTAGTACCCTTTTGATGATTTTTTTTCGGCCTTTTATTTCTTTTTTATTTTTAATTATTATTTTCTTTTAATTATTTTTTGATGATTTTTTTTTGAATTAACTTGCTTTTAGTCTTTTCTCTCTCTTTCTTTGTGAGTTTTACTTTTTTTTTTCTTTTTCTAGTCTCTTTTTGATTTTAATTTCCTTTTTTGGATTTCTGTTATTTCCTTCTTTGATTTTTCTTTTTGTTTTAATTTTGGATTAATGGGCTTTTACCTTATTTTATTTTTATTTTTGGGTTCTTTCCCCTTTATTTGATTTTTTTTTGAGTTTGTTGGGCTAAAAAGACCTATTTGATTTCTATCTTTTTTTTTGTTTTTTGTTTTTTTTATTAGTTTAATTTTATCATGATTTTTGGAGTATGCTTGGACAAAATACGGTATTCACAATGATGATCTACCACCTCCACTAACGATCTTTCCTTTATCCCCTAAGAAAGAAATTCTAGATTTTTTGCCATAGTCTTTTTTTCCTTCTCATACTTCCTCCTATCTTGACATTCCACTACTACCTCCTGACTCACCTCTTCCACCTCTTGCTGATTCTCCTCCATTCTTTCCACCTTCTCTTACTTCCTTCTATCCTAGCATTCTACTACTACTTCCTGATTCACCTCTACCACATTCCCCTCTTCTTCTTAAATACCATCACTCTCCACCATATTCACCTCCTCCACCCTTTCCTCTCCTTCTTGAATACCATCACTCTCCACCACCTTCACCTCCTCCTTCTACCTTATCCTCCCAGTCATCTCTTAATGTAATCATTTAGCATTTTTAGACTCTTAATGATAATGTCACCTTATTGCATTCTGATATTGACTCCTTGACCACAATATTGGTGCTATTCTTCATCTTGTGGGCTCTCACAGCCCACTTCAACAACAACTTGACTTTATGTCCATTGAACTTCATGACGCTAAGGTAGCATATCAACAAGATTGCACTGAACTACTACAACATCTTCAGGTCCTTGATTCTACTATTCTTCATCTTACTTAGAACATGGGTGATGCATTTTGCCACCTAAGCTCTAGTCTTCACCGTCACTAACGAATACTTTATGCTCTTGACCATTGCCAGTGATGGCCTCCATCTAAGTCCTTTGTATATTGTGCATTTCCTTCCATGCCTTACTTCTATTTTTTTTCTATGGCTTTATTGTCGCCTTACAAAAAAAGGGAGACATTGGTATACATGTGTTGAATTATATACATGTATTGAATTATTGACTGACCATGAACAGCGTTTCCTATCATTTTCTATTGAATATGATGTTTCTTATGATTATTGAATTTTTCACGACTATTATGGTTATCAAACTGTTTTGGTTGAACCTATCTTTTGGTATGGTTTAAAGTTGTTTTAGCTACTGACACTTAAGCGTAAAAACTTTTTTGGTAAAAGCTAATGCTTATTGTCAGGGGGAGCGCATTTATTCCAGGGGGAGCTTCTCTTTTGAATTGGCTCTTGAGCTTTTACATAATTGCTTAAAAATATTTTAACTAAGGGTTTTATCATCATCAAAAAAGGGAGATTGTTGGCTCAAGGTTGATTGGCCTAAAGGCTTTAATGATAACAAACATTTATTAGGCTTATGTAAAAGCCCATGATTTGTCTTAACCCAATAAAGCATACTAAAATGTTTTCTAAACTAAAATGTAGTTTTACTTTTCTTTAAGACACTATGTTTGTGGACTAAATGACAAAACAAAATATGTGAAAACAACAAATGAGTTATAACTCTTTACGTAAATTAGAAAGAGTAGAAAAGTGTTAACAGTGTCTATCACAAATCTTTTACTCGAAAACAGGTTTTGCCCTTAGTTGTGTTTCGAGCTCTGTGTTTAGCATTTAATTCAAGTTGGCTAGATAAGCTGCATAGACGAACAAAACCTGTGAAGGTTGGAAGGTTTGAACATTGGAGCAAAATTCAAGCTTGTGCCAATAAAGTTAAACATTGGAGATCAGAGTTGTCTCTAACGGATAGTTATGACAAGAAGTTTATAAATACTCAAAGCTATATACATGAAAGACCATGAAAAATCAAAAGGAAAAGAGCTAGAAATTTGAAACGTCATTACTTGCTTCAAATTTGATATTGTCGTAAAAAGCATTCCTATGAGAGTGTGATATTCATTGTAAAAGAAAAAAAGTATTGATTAAAGTTGAAAAAGAGTTTAGAGTGAGCCGTTGAAAACCCTCTTGAAGATATCATCGTGTGGTGAAGTTTGTGTGTGTGTTGTATGTGCATTAGATCAACAGAAGTGAAAGTCAATGAAATAATTGCATGAATAACCTTAGGGATCATATTTATATTATAATCCCTACTAGAGCCCAAATGTATACCGCTGAGAAAAATAAGAAAAGCAAAAGTTTGGGTGAAAAAGGACTGCCCAATTAAAATATGTTGCTAAAAGACAATAACACTGTGCATAAAATTGACCTTTAAGCTTCTATTTATATTAATAATAACCACACAAAGACACTTATACCCTTTTATTTTAGGTGCACTACAAGTAACTCTTTCTTAACTTGTAAGACTTCATAAACTGCTACTACCTATTAACAAATTATAATAAGTACAACGAAAATAAATAAAGGAGGTTAATATTATAGAAGAAATTGATTTCTTCTCTCATGTTTGAATAAATGAAAGTGGGAGGAAAGTAAATGAAGACAATGTAGAAAAAGTAAATAGTAAGATTACAAGTATATACTGAAGAAAGTGTTGCTTTCATTTCTATCCCTTTTTTTTCCAATAGCAAAGACGTTAAATTAAAGTTTTAAGCTAGTTCTGCACATTACCATTTCCCTAAGGACACAATGGCTTTTCCATTTTTTCCCTATTAAAGATTATTTGTTATGTAAAAGCAGCATAACAAAGAGAAAAACAATAAATATTCCTCCAATAGCCAAATGACAACCCCCACCCCTAATATATATATATATATATATATACACATTCACATATTAGCTTAAAAGAGCTCCCACAATTGTTGTGTTTATTCATCAAAGGACCCAACAAAAAAAAAAAAGACCAGCCATGAGAGGGTACACACAAAATCTAAGAAAGAAATTCTTTCAAACAATAACCATTAGGGTAGAATCATACTCTCCAATGACAACAATTTCTCCTTATTTTCTTCTAATAATTAAAACAAGGCAATTAAAGGATCTCGCTATGAACAACATATTTTGTTCATACAATTCCCCCTAGAGAAAAAGGCACATCAAATTAAAAAAATTCTTTATTTTGGATTTTATTGATTTTTAAGTCTTTTTTGGAATCATGGATTAATTTTAAGTCAATTTCAATTCAACTTTTCAGTCATTTTCATTATTTGAGTCCGATTTTATTTAATATCAATTTTGATTTATTTTTCTATCGATTTTAATTTTTAGTTATTAATTAAAAAATAAAAAACTAAAAGAAAAATAAAAAAAAAAGGAAAAAAGAAAACTCAACTCCACTCATTATGTGACAAAGCAAATCATTTGAAGCAACTTGGTTAAAAGAAGAGCTCAGAGAGCCCAAAAACCAAAGAGAGGCTAATGGATTTGAAAGGAAGCTCAAAATCCAAATTTGAAGTGTAGCACCATGAAGATATAGGCTTAAGTTGAAAGATTTTAGCCAAAATAGGACTACATGCAGACTTTTAGACTAGGGTGTAATAAATTGAGTATAACTTGTCTTACATATCTTTAATTAGAACCTATGGAAAGCTAAGACAAAGCCCCTGCAATTTTCTTGTTTAGCTTAAAGCCTAATTCTTGAGGAAATAGGTTAAATTGGCAATGCAAAAATCCTAAATAGAATGAACTTAGTTTGCCTAATGTGTCTTGGTAATTTGAGTATAACTCATGATCCAAAAGTCAAAATTAGATAAAATCAACAAAAATGAAAAGGTAAAAGAAAAACCTTCAACTTTGATGAAGACCACGAAAGCAAATTCATATGTTTTGAAAGAGTTTCGTATTCTCTCTTTCATGCTTGGGGCAGAGTAGTCAATACTTTCCTATTTTGAAGAGAGTTGCATATTTTGTAATTATTGGGCCTTCCTAGGGTTTCTAAAGGTATTTTGGCCACCTAAACCCTCATTTTCTCTTATGGTAGACCCTAATTCCACTAAACTCAGCTTACCATATATACATATATATATATATATATGCTAATTGAGATCTTAAATTTAGAATTGATTCACAAAGAGAGATAGCTTAAATTTGTTTGCATAATGCATACTATCTCTCTTTGTGGATCAATTCTAAATTTAAGATCTCAATCAACCAACTACAGCTTATACAAAATGACATAATAGATTTAATATCTCCTCATAAAAGATAAATTTTGGTACCAAGAATTGTAAATGAACTTATACTTGAAGAATCTGTAATAGAAGAATAAAATAATTTGTGCGCAAAAGAATTTCCACTTTCTTTTTGTAAATCACTTGGAATTAGGTCTCAGGGACTCAATCATATCTGATATAAAAGATGATGTAGTGGAAATATCTCCTTGTAAACAGTAAATTTTGGAACCTAGAATTGCATATAAACTGACAGTTGAAGAATCTGCAACACATGAACAAACATTAGTTATATATGTGTGCAAGAGAATTTCTACTCTCCTTTTGTGAATCAGTTCTGAACCTAAGGTCTCAATGAGTCGACCACAATTTATATATAAGATGACAGTACAAATATCTCCTTATAAACAATAAACTTTGGTACCTAGCTAGAATTGCAAATGAACTTACACTAAGAAAATCTCAAATGCAAAAACACACAATAAGTACATGTGTGCAGGAATTTATACTCTCTGTGAATCAGTTCTAATTTTTATGTTTCAAGAATCACTATTTAGTATTTATATACAAGATTAACAGAAGAAATGTCTTCAAGTATCAACTAATGAGTAGTCCTACATATCACAGACAATCCATTCACAAAACTCATGTTAGCTAGCAGTCCCGTTGAGTCTGCACATACTCTGCTGTGGAAGGAAACAACTTTTGGGATGAGGTAGCCATAACCAAGTTAGGAAAATATCTTAAGCTTAGACACACGTGATATTCTCTATGTTCTTGTTGGATATCAGTATGTCTAATAAAGTTTCTTAGGTTCATGACTCCCGTTACTCTAAAGGCATACTCATTTACTCGCTTTCTAATATATTAGTGTGATCCCTCATATAATCTTTTACTTGGAATGCAAAATACTTTAAATGTTTGACCACATTTGATTCCCATGTTTGCTTGCAAAGCGTTGTGATTTGAGTGAACATTGCAATTTTTAAAAGACACAGTATTCCCTCAACGAAGACATTCCAATACATGTTCACGCCTAACCATTCAAGCCAAAAAATGACACCATTCCAATAACCTATAACTTAAATAAATTCATAATTCTAAAAAATATCCAAGAATATGAGGAACATTTGAAATATTTTCATGCTTCAAATGTGTTTCAATGGAAACTTTTTTTGGTAAAACAATAGAACCTTGTGAGACTAAATTTGCAATATTTTAACACCAAGGTCATAAATTTATAGGGTTATTATCTATGGACATAGGGGAACAAGAACCATATGATAATTTTACTTAACATTCATCAGAATACTAAATTTCGGTGACTTAAAAGTATGGGTTCCAAAACTTACAATTTGAAAGAAATAAAACATGGGATCTAAATTAGACTCCAATGCCAATTGAAGAAAATTATAATTCATAATGTAATTCTAAACAATAAACTTTAGTTCCTAGAACTGCTGAGAACTTTATGCTCAGAGGATCTACAATTCAAAAAAAACATAGTCAATTCATATGTGAGCAAAAGAATTTATATTTTTATGTGAATTAGATCTAAATTTATCGCCTCAATGAATCGATCAGAGCTTTTATGGAAGATGACAATAGAAGTATACACTGACATATGATCACACAGTAGATATAAAGGTGTACAAGAGGATTTCTACTCTCTTTCAGTGAATTCGTTCTAAATTTTAGGTCTCAATGAGTCATTCACTGTTCATATACAAGATGATAGTAGAAACATCTTTTGGTGAATAATAAACTTTGATAAATAGAATTGTATATGATCTTATGCTCAAAGAATCTGATACAAAAACAAAGAGTTGGTACATATATAAGTGTGCAAGAGAATTTCTTCTTTGTTTTTGTGAATCAGTTCTAAATTTAAGGTCTCAGTGGATCATCCACCGCTTACACACAAAATAACAACAGAAATGTTTCCTTATAAAAATAAACTTTCGTAATTTGGATTGTATACATATTTATGCTTAGAATATGTGACACAAGAACAAACAGTTAGTAATAATATATATATATATATATATATATTTTTTTTTTTCTTCTTTTTATATTTTAATGAATAAATACACACACACACACACACTGATGGTCAATGCCCTGAGATTGGGCTCTCATTGTAATTACAATCAGAGACTTTCTGTGTTGCATACATAGGATTGTGACCCTACACATACTCAACACCTTACATAAGCTTCTTGAAGTCACAGTTGATAGCTAGCCATATCCTTCTCAAAGTTAGCTTTAAATCAAGAGAGAAGATGTTATTTTCGTTAGCCCAATTGCACTCCCTTACAGCACTTTGCAATACTGCTATAGGTAGGAGGGCGTTTATGAGATAGCACCCAAATAAAGACTTCAAGCAAACATCCCACCCATGCTCACTCTTCAAGTGGAGACACCCTAAACTAACATTTATTGTTTACAAGGAGATATTTTTACTGTCATATTGTATATATGCTGTGTTTGACTCATAAAGACCTTAAATTTAGAATTGACTCGCCAAAAAAAAAAAAATCTCTTGCACACATATATGTGTACTAATTGTGTGTTCTTGTATCATGGATTCCTTGAATGTAAGT
Source organism: Erythrophleum ivorense (assembly GCA_026724425.1). Lineage (NCBI taxonomy): Eukaryota > Viridiplantae > Streptophyta > Magnoliopsida > Fabales > Fabaceae > Erythrophleum > Erythrophleum ivorense. The sequence continues at coordinate 47,294,967 of JAIUCV010000005.1, forward strand.
TCATATGCAATTTTAGGTAACAAAGTTTATCGTTTACAAATAGATATTTCTATTGTTATCTTGTATATGAGCTGTGATGAACTTGTTGAGATCTTAAATTTAAAACTGATTAAGAGAAATAGAGTAAAAATTCTATGAAACACATATGTACTATCTCTTGTTCTTGTCTGTTAGATTCTTTGGGCGTAAGTTCATCTGAAATTCTAAGTATGAAAGTTTAGTGTTTGCAATAATATTTCTGTATCATCTTGTATAAGCTGTCACTAAATTAATGACGCCTAAGATTTGACTTAGTGATGGATTCTACTTGTTTAGTGATACAGTAACAAAGTTTATCATTTACAAAGAGATATTTCTACTGCTATATATGAGTTGTGTGATTAACCTATTTAGATCTTAAATTTAAAACTAATTAAAAGAAAAAGAGTAAAAATTCTCTTAAACACATATATATACTACATCTGTGTTTTTGTATGGTAGATTCTGAGCATAAATTCATCTATAATTCTAAGTAGCAAAGTTTATTGTTTACAGTGATATTTTTATATCGTCTTGTATAAACTGTCACTAAATTTAAAGACGCCTAAAAATTAATTTAGTGACAAATTTTTCTTATTTAGTAATAAAGTAACAAAGTTTATTATTTACAAAGAGAAATTTCTACTGCTATCTTATATATGAGATGTGATTAACTTGTTGAGATCTTAAATTTAGAACTAATTAAGAGAGAAAAAAAAGACAGTAGAAATTCTCTTAAACACATATATGTACTATCTATGTTCCTGCATGGCAAATTCATTGAACGTAAGTTCATCTACAATCCTAAGTACCAAAATTTATTGTTTACAATGATATTTCTATATCATCTTGTATAAGCTGTCATTAAATTTAGTGATGCCTAAAATTTGATTTACTGACAAAGTCTTCTTATTTAGTGAAAGAGTAACAACGTTTATGGTTTACAAAGAGATATTCCTTCTGCTATCTTATGTATGAACTGAGATTAACTTGTTGAGATCTTAAATTAGAACTAATTAAGAGAAAGAGAGTAAAAGTTCTCCTGAGGCACAAATATATATATGTACCATCTCGACGTTCTTGTATGAAAGATTCTTTGAGCGTAAGTTCATCAGCAATTCTAAGTATTCGTTGCAATGATATTTCTATATCATATCGTATGAGCTATCACTAAATTTAATGACGCCCAAAATTTGATTTAGTGATAGATTCCGCTTATTTAGTGATAGAATAGTCTGGTATTTTGCAGTAGTGTATGAGAGTTTCAGAAATTTTATATTTATAAAAATTATTTTCAATTATTGTGAATTATTTATATGAGTTAGTCTCCAAAGTAAGGATGCTTTGCGATCCTATTCCTATTTTGTTGGCATTGTATATTGATAAATAATTGTGCAAGAAAGCTTTTTTTCTTTTTCATGATAACTAGTAACTTTTTGATACAAAGCTCATGTGAGGCATTGACTATGTGCAGGATCACAATGGTATATACTTGTGTTTAAGAGTATTTTTGCTCTTTTAATAAGTTCTAAATTTAAAATCTGAACGAGCTAACCCCAACTCATATACAAGATAATAGTAGAAATATCTCTTTATAAATGATAAATTTTGGTACTTAGAATTGTATATGAACTTACACTCAAAGAATCTATGATACAAGAACATGCAATTAGTATACATATAGGTGTGCAAGAGATTTTTTAGTTTCATTCTGTGAATCAATTCTAAATTTAAGGTCTTCATGAGTCAATCATGAAGAATGCATTTAAAAGGGGTAAATAGGTGATTTTGTAAAAAAGTAGAATTAAAGACAATTAAATCAATTATATATTAATATCAAATGATTTTAATAAAAAATTTAATAAAGAGTACTGGTGCGAAAACCTTGTAGCCAAACTAAGATCTTATCGATAAGATCTTCTAAAAGATAACTGAGAAGTAAAAATCAATGAGATAAAATAAGACCTTGTCGATAAAGTTTTAGTACAGAGGTTGAAATAGAATAAAAAATAAAGTGAAGGAAGGAAAACACCTGATACACAACAAGAGATTTCCATTATAAAATCAGAGCATACACCCACATAACCTAAATTTTTAAGTTGACCTAAAATTTTTACAACACTTGGGTGTCACACAAACTTACCCAAAACTTACTTTTCCCACACTTAGAAAAGATTTACAGAAGAATGATATGAGGATATAGTTAAAATTCTTATCAATAAAAGATTACAATCAACTTATTTTCAAAAGCTCCAGAAACTAAACTCAAAAGATTTAAGATGAAGAGAACAATGAATACTATAATATAACTTAGCTTTTCTTTCTTTACTTTAGTTCTCTGTATGCTTTAGTTCTTCATTTTACTTTTATATAGTGGATCCTAAAAGAAATATATCTGTTGGAGAGTTTAACTTCACAAATATAGCCATTGCAAAAGGTATGAAAGTAGTGACAGTTAAAGGAGTTATACTTTCGGCTGCACAGGCTATTTTCTTCTTTTTGATTTTGAATCCTTGACCTTACTTTGCTTCTTCTCTCTCTTCTGCTACTATTCTTTCACTTTTGCTGAACGAAGTACTTGATTTTGTTGATAAAGAAGAATTGTACTGACACTCTTTCATATACTCTTTTTTTGTGTCTTTTTCGTGAATCTGTGCAGTACATTTCTTTGTTCAGCTTCTGTATTGTTTTGAAGATCAAAAGATTAAAGCAAAACACAGTGACCGCTGAGGCAAGATGCTTTAGCTTCCCTCTTTCTCATTCTTTGTCTTTATCTTTTGTTTTTCCTCGTTAAAGCTTCTAAAAGAAAACTTTTAAATAATCATCTGTCTTTTTGCTCTTCTTTCTTTTCTCTTTTCATAGATTTGCTTCTGCAACTTTACTCAGATGAAAAAACAAAACTTTAGAGAGAGAGAGTTTCTGAAAAGATCTGAACAAGGTGACTTTGAAGAATCTCTAATATTCTTCTTTGATTCTTGAATATAAAACTTATGATGTTACTACTGGTTTGATGAATCAGAAGTTGCAAAAGAAGAGTTTGTATTGTTTTTCTCTCCCATATTCCTTCATCTTCAACAATGGTCTTTCCTTCTTTGGCCCTTTTTCTTCTTCTTCTTCAATGTGCTTTTCTGATTGGTGTGGGTTGGAAACTTGCTTTTACTTTATGGCATCAGATTCCCTTTATTGCTTCTTGAGCTTTTATTTTTACATTATCCAATGTGTTCAAAGGGATATGATAATTCATTTTACTTTCCAATACTTCATTTAATATTCTGCAAAAACAAAAAGTGATCCTCCAATATAGTATATAAATAACATAACTTTTCCCAAAATCTTCGACTAGTCAAAATGCTTTAATGATATGTAGATATATATATATATATATATATATATATATGTCATGTTGCATTTTCTTTTACTTAACTAATTGGCATTGCTTATAAGATTAAATTTGAAAACAAAATTAATGCAATAAGCAATATATAATTATTTTTAACTTAATTCTTGTATAAATTTTAACTTAATAATTTTGTTATCATCAAAATAATTAAATTAAAACCTTGGAGCTAATAAATCACAGCTTATTTGCAAAATGACAGTAAAAATATCTCCTTCTAATCAATGCTGGTACTTAAAATTTCTTATAAATTTGTGTTCAAAGAAGGGTTTTTGACTCAAAAATATTAGGGTGAATTCTAGCTTCATCCCATACATGTTCGTAAATTTTATTTTTTCATATACAATATAGATTTTTTTTTTAAAAAAATGAAAGGTCACAATTCTTAAATAACTGTGACTTCAATTTAAAAATAATAATAATTTAATTAAATGAATTATGGTTGCTTAATAACCTTGACCCATTTAACTTATTTTTAAAAAAAATTAATTGAATGGGTCATGGTTGCTATTCAATTAAATATTTTTAAAAATTAAATTTTTATTAAATCTTTTTAGATGCTTTTAAAAAATTCAGAATTTTTTATATTTTTATTAGTTTGTTTTTTATATATGAAATATAAATATAAAGATTTAAAATTTTAATATTTTTACATTTTTTTAGTTGTATTAATTTAATTATTTCATAAATAAGTAAATTAAATAATTAATTTAAGTAATAATTATAATTATTTAAAAAGAAAAAGAAGTTATTTTTAAAAAAATAATGATTAAGTAGTTTAAAAAAAATTAAATGTAAAATAATTCAAACTTGATAAAAAGATTAAAAAATAAAATTATTTTAGAAAAATGAAATATCATTGTTTAAGAAAAATTAAATAAGAATTTTTTAAAATTAACAAAATGGTTGAAAAAATAAAATTTTATTAGAAGAGATAAATTTTAATTTTGTAAAGACTAGATAACTAGTAATAATTTCTTAAAAAAATAATAAGTAATTAAATATACTAGTTAAGTAATATTAAACTTAATATTAAAGTAATAAAAATTTTAACTAAAATATGTGTAAAAAAATTATAATAAACTAAAATTGTAATTTCGTCCTATTTCTTTTTTACCGATTAGAAAATCTAATTTACTTCAAAATCGAATTCAGCAATACTTCACAATTGTGATTAATTTTTCATCAAATTTTTAAATACTCTTATTTATTTATCTAGTTTAAAGAAAATTGAATTAAACAATTAACTTTCATTTTCTTAAAAAAATCATATTATAACTAAATGTTTATTAAATGTTTTTAGTTTTAATATGATTTTTTTATTAGGACAAAATTTTTAATTCAATATCGAATTCAGCAATACTTCACAATTGTGATTAATTTCTCATCAAATTTTTAAGTACTCTTATTTATTTATCTACTTTAAAGGAAATGAATTAAACAATTAAATTTCATTTTCTTAAAAAAATCATATTATAACTAAATGTTTATTAAATGTTTTTAGTTATAATATGATTTTTAAAGGAAATTGAATTAAACAATTAACCTTCATTTTCATAAATTAATTTTATGATTTTTAGGGTAAATAATTTTTTACTTATTATAAATATTTTCATTACATAACTTACTACTCCCAACAATTTTTTTATATAAATATTAAGTTAAATATTACTTAACAAATATATATAATTACTTATTAAATTTTTTAAAATTATTGCTAGTTACCTAGTCTTTACAAAATTAAAATTTATCTCTTCTGATAAAATTTTATTTTTTTCAACCATTTTATTGACTTTTAAAAATTATTATTTAATTTTTCTTAAACAATGATATTTCATTTTTCTAAAATAATTTTATTTCTTAATTTTTTTATCAAATTTAAATTATTTTATATTTAATTTTTTAAAAACTACTTAGTCATTATTTTTTAAAAATTACTTATTTTTTAAATAATTATAATTGTTATTTAAATTAATTCTTCAATTTACTTATTTATGAAATAATTAAATTAATACAACTAAAAAATTTTAGAAATATTAAAATTTTAAATCTTTATATTTATATTTCATATATAAAAAATAAACTAATAAAAAAATAGATTTTTGAATTTTAAAAACATTTAATAAAAATTTAATTTTTTAAAATATTTAATTGAATGGGTCATGGTACCCATTTAATTAATTTTTTTTAAAAAAAAGTAAGTTAAATTTTTATTTTTATTTAAATTGGAGTCACAGTTATTTAAGAACTATGATCCCTCTTTTTTAAAAAAATCATATTGTATTTGAAGAAATAAAATTTACGAACATGTATGGGGCAAATTTAGAATTTGTTCCAATATTTCTAAGTCAAAATCCTGGTCAAAGAATCTATAATATAAGAACACACAATTAATACATGTGTGTGTGTGTACAAGAAAATTTTTACTCTCTTTCTATGAATCAGTTATAATTTAATGTCTCAATGAGTCAACCCACAACTTATATATAAGATGATAGTGGCAATATCTCCTTATAAACAATAAATTTTGTTACCTAGCATTGCAAATGAACTTACACTCAGAATCCATGATCCAATGACACAGTGTGCAAGAGAATTTCTATTCTCATTCTAAGTCTCAATGAGTAAACCTCAATTTATATACTAAATAACAGTAGAAATATTTTTGTGTGTCGACAATGGATAAGAAATTCTACTCATCACAAACAACCCATCCACAAAGACCACATGTTAACTAATAATCCACAACCGGTTGTTTTCACACATACTCTGCTATGGAAGGAAACAGCTTTGCATATACAATCATGTGATTGCCAATATCTTTCGCTGAGACACATGGAATATTCTCCATATTCTTGTGGGAAATCAGAATGTCCAATAGAGTTTCTTGCGTTCATGACGCCCTCTTTCCTCAATGCATACTCATTTGCTCTTTTTCTATACATATTTTAGAGAATGTGATCCATCATATAATCTCTTGCTTGGAATGCATAATACTTTTAGTATTTAACCACTTTTGATTCCCATGTTTGCTCGCAAAGCGTTATGATTTGAACTACCATTTCATTTCTACATGACACAGTACTTCCTCACCCAACACATTCCAATGATATGCTTGTACCTTTATTAATACCATATCAATTTATACCAAGCCGTTAGATTTAATATAAAATTGTAGCACTTTTTAAATATATAAAAATTTTACAATCCTCTGTAAAATATGTATGATTTCTTATAATTTTCAGTCTCAAATTGACAACTCAGTGGGACATGAAGCTTCATGGCCTGCCATACAAATAGATCGATTTTCACCATATAAACAATATCCAATCATCAATATTCCATAATTGACATGCAAAAACCAATTAAGGAAGTTGTCTTACCAACAAGTCAATCATAAGATCTAAATCCAAATTACTAAAGGAATTATTATAAGTTTTATTGGATTGAGAACTAAATGGGGTGGCGTAAGGTAAGGATAGCTTGTCAAATAAAAGCTTAAAGTTAGTCATATGTGGATGGCATATGAAGACAAGACTTAGGGCCAAATTTAGTTATTTCTAATTGATTATTCAAACTATTATGTAAGTAAGTATGTCATGCGCGGTGCTTGTGATTTCATTAATGAGATGGTATATTTATAAGAATTTAGACTTTATTTAATCATTTAGTCTTTATTTTGTTGGACTAAACATGTTATTTTTGTTTTTGTTTTAATAGGGCCCATTAGGATATTGAAGTTTTCTAACAAGGTTTAACCTATTTAAAAATAACTCAAGAAGGATAAAGGGACTTTGCTGGAAGGAGAATAAAACGAATTCGAGATTTTTTTTCAGCCTTTTCTGTAGTTTCTTCAAGGATTGGATAAACTTATCAAAAGTAAGTGTTTTGTGGCATTTAATGCTTCTATCATACTATAAGTTCAAGAGTTTTATATTTTAGTGGGTTTAGAATTCTGTATCTGAATTTAATCAAGGGGTTTAGAATTCTTGATTCACTTAATTTAGGGGTCACAAATTTGATTTACTTCGGTTACCGCATCAATAACCCATCATAATTTATCATAATGATGATGATTTGGGTGCTTACAAAACTCAAGCTTAATTAGTGACAGTTCGTTGTTAAAACATCAAAGTTTGACCATTCAATCCCATAAAATGTCGCCATTTCAATTGATTCATAATCCTAAAAAATATCAAAGATTGTGAGGAACATTTGTGATTATCTCATGCATCAAATGCGTTTTAGTTAGGGATGGCAATGAGACGAATCCGAGCAGATTTCCCACTACCCATTCCCAACCCATACTCTCGCAGGTTTTTTTAATACCAAACTCACAGGTATTGTTCTGCCCAGCCCCGCCCGGAATACACATGAAACTGAATCAAGAAGGATTTTTGCTTTCTTGTTTCATTTAGCTTCAGATATAGTTCAATACTCATGTATCCATTTTAATAGCATACCCATTGGCCAGTACATCAGCTTGCAAGCTAATAGCTAGCATATGAAATTATGATACTATCTCCTGAAGATAAGAAAAATAAAGTAGTTGTTTCCTTCTAAGTTATCATTAGAGCGAAATGCAGCAACAAAATTTTACGCTCACAAATGTCACTAAGCGAATTTCAATCAGCTGTTTCCTTCTAAGTTATCATTAGAGTGAAATGTATCAACAAAATTTTACGCTCACAAATGTCACTAAGCGAATTTCAATGGCACCAAAACAGGGGATACACAATGGCACCGCATGTCACTGAGCTAAGTTCATGATAGGATGAAACGAACACAAATCCAAAATTCCAGCTTCTGAATCTCACTTCAACGAATCCACCATTTCCAAAATCCCAAAATCAAAAAGGGAAAATCACTACAATCCATCTTCGGTCAGGAAACTCAGAAGCAAACTCAAATCCCTAGCATCGAAAAGACATGAGAAATGGCCGAAGCGTAACCTTGAATGGAAAAGTTGGTACGCTCATTAATTTTCTATGAACTGTATGGTTCAATGCTTCAGGCAGCTGGGTACCTCACTAAAATTGAACCACAGAAAGGTATTATTAAAAAAGAAGAAGAAGAAGAGAGAGAGAAAAAAAAAAAATAGCTCACCTTCTCCGAGAATGGAAGAATCGAATGAGGCTTATGGTTTGCTTGGAAGAATCGAAGAAGGGTGCAAGAAAAGAAGTTGTGGAAGAGTTTCACAAATCGAAAGAAGGACGTCGAAGTCGGATGCGAAGGTTGACGACGCGTGGGAGGAGACGAGAAGAGGATCCAAAATCGAACTAGAGCTAAGAAGACGCAGCGTTCTACTGTTGACCCGTTGAGCGTAATTTGGTAATTTGGAGAAAAATGACGGGAAAATGGGAAAAGTCAGGGGGGGGGGGGGGGAAAACGGTAAATTATACAGAATTTTTAAAACATTTTATTGAAATTATATGAATTTTTTATTTTAAAAATATATAAAGACTTTTTTAGAATAAAATATTATATTAGACTTTAATCTAATTTTAAAATTTTTAACTAAAATATATTTTATTAACTATTTTTATATATTTTTAAGAATTTTTTTTAATAAAAAAAATATTTAAATTAACTTTTTTAAAAATAAAAAAGGTTTATATAATTTTAATAAAATTTTAAAAAAATTATATAATTTACTTAAAAAATAAAAATAAAAAGAGAGGAAAGTGTTGGGAAATAAATAGAATGATTGGCTAAAATACAAACTTTGCAACTAAGTGCTCCTTAAGCAAAAAATTTAATCTTACACAGCCCCAAATTTTTTTATTTAACTCTAATTAGTAATTACCATTTTCTTTAATTTAGACTTATTTCTTTAATTTAAAGTTATAACATAATTTGTTATTACTCTCTAAGTCCCAAATTTTTGAGTTTTAATAATGTGTTTAATCAATTCTCAATTTAGTTACTTGACTCTAGTGTTTAAAATACATATTGGGTTTTCGTAAGAAAACCTGGACATAGGTTCTAGTGAGAATCGGTGTGCCTTTTGCTTTTTGTGCTTTTTGACAATAAAAGTTACAAATTTATATTTAGTTAAATTTTTTTAGTAGTGTTTATTTTGATACTTTTTCAAATGCCACAATTGCTTTTGAAAAGTACTCTAAAAATACTTTTAATAGCTACTTTAATTGTTGTAAATTTAAGATAAATAAAATAATCTATTTATTTTAACTAATTTTTAAACATTCTACAAACCTATTACAATGATTTACATTCTTGCCTATTTAGATCTTCATTTGTATTAAGAAGTATGTATGTCCTGACTCCACTTTGAACTTGAACATTTGTATTCAATTTTTTTTTTATTTGTCGCAATATTCAATTAATCATTGACCTATTCAACTTAGTCATATCAGGTAGAAATTGTAATCTGTAATTTTAGTCAGAACTTTGAAGTTGCTTCCAATCTAGAACACCACTGCAGGTCATAAACTTAGAGGGTTGTCATCTACAAACAAGGAGAACAAAAGGCCTATGCTAATTTCACTAGACATTCACAAAAATACTAAATTCCAACAACTTTGAGTATGGGTTTGAAATCTGATGCAAAAGACTTTATGCTAATCGAAGAAAAATGTAGTTCAAAATGTAATCGTAAATGACAAACTTTAGTACCTAGAATTACATATAGATTTATGTTCAAAGAATCTGCAATACAAAAACTGACAAAACAAAATATGTGTGCAAAGGAATTTTTACTCTGTTTTTGTTTACCAAGATTTAGAGGTATTCCAATGATAAATATATATATGTATATATATATTTATGCATGAAAATAAATATTACTGTTTATAAGTCAACAATATTATAATCTACACTTTTTTGTTTTGCATTTTTTTAAAACTTTTTTATTCTTTTTAAATGAACAAGATCCCATGCAATTGCGCACCAAGGCGCAGCTTAATTTCTTACAAATTTATTTTTGAGTGTACAGTGATCCATCGCAAATAATGAATCACATATTCCTATAATATTGAGCCAACGAATACTCTATTTAATTAGACATTCACGTTAGCCTCACTTTAATAATTTATAAAACAATCTGATTTATATAACTTCGGCTACATTATTTTGCTTCGTCCATGGAATTTCTGATTTACTCGAATAAAGACACAAGTAGGAAGGTAAAAGTGACATTTTGTAACTGACTCTCATTATTCAAAGGACAGTTTGCCAATTGATCTTCCTCTTCCAATCCGCTCAAAACCTGATTTGTTCCATTTGAAGACAGCATTAAAGATTTTTTGTTGAATTAAATAATGAATAAAACTTACGTGTTGTATCTTTGTCATATTACTCCCTAATTAATACATTATAATTGTAATTTTTTTACATCTCACCATCCAACTCTCTTTTTACTTAGAATTAAACTTAGATGCAATTTTTATATCCTTCTCACCAAATTTTTTTTATTGAAATATAATAAGTACATAGTTTTTTTAATAATAACATGACAAGTATATAATTTAATTAAAAATTATTGTCTATAAAAATAATACACTTGTCATATTATTATTAGATATCCATTCACTTGTTAAGAATATAAAAAACTGCATATAAGGTTTTTTCTTTACTTAACTCTATTAAGTTATGTAAACCCAAAAAATAATAATAATAATAATTCAAGAATCAATTTCCCATTTGTTGTTTCTCCAACAAAACCAATTTCACCCAACCCTTGAGGGAAAGGGGAGGAGACATTGAAAAGTTTAAGAAGTGAAAAACAATTCTTAGGGTTGTTCAATTTAAACAGTTAAAGCAAGAATGCACTAGGATTCCCAACGGCAGCACTAACATAACAAGTAAATTGTCGATGAACAATTAAGACATGCGCTTGCTGGGATTAGATAAAGAATTTGAAAGTCAAGAGATAAATGACAACGATGTAACATCCAGTCCTTCCATAAACGTGAGAAACGTGATGTTGGGTTTCTCTGTAAACGTCAGAAATTGGCCAAATATAAAAGGAAGTCCTCGAAATAGAAGGAATTGGGGCCAACTAAAATTATGATAAAATTTTAAATATTAGAAAATGAGGATTTGAGATTTGAGATGCCCAAAAACTAAAACTAGAAGAGCTCAGAAAATTTGCCAAAGAAAGTAGGGGCATTTTTGTAATTTTTGAAAAATTTTGAAATCTCATAGAAGGCCTTTTTAAATGGAAAATTTGAGTTTTTCGGGGTTCTCAGAGGCCCCGAATACCATGGGAATCCCTAGAACAGTTGAAACCCCTCCGGTGAGCGATTTTGGCCATCGGTTGACCGAAATTTTGACCGAACAGTTTGAAATGGTTTTAGATCCTTTTTGAGTAATTCCAAAGGCAATTCTTATGATTAAGAGGCTAAGGAATATGATAGAAAAGGTGGATTTAAAAAAGGAGTTGATATGAGCATAAAATGAGAAAGCCAAGAAAAGGGATTAAAATGTAAAAGTAAAAAATTGCATAAAGTGACTTTTAGCTCCTTCTTATCCACGTTCCAACAGCTCCTCACTTTCACAATTTGTTTCTGCCCTAAAAACAGAGGAGGAAGCTAGCTCTCTTGGGCGCACAAGGAGAGGAGATTTTGAAGAGAGAAAAAGCAAGGAAAAAATAAGAAAAGTATGAAATTTTATGCTCTTCCCTTTAGTAAACTTGTTCCTCTCATTCTCCTCTTCATTTCTATGGTTTCATTGATGGATTTGGTGATGTTTTGAGTCTGGTCCAGAGGAGGAATAACAGAATTTGAAGGAAAGGAACTTACCACTTGGAAGAGCACTTGAGAAAAGTTGAGAAATCAAGGTAAGTTGTTGTCTTCCATGCTTCTTCTTCCCTTCTCCTCCTTGTGATAATTTTGTCCCATATAGAGCCCAATAAAGGGAGATGAATTCTGGTCCTAGCAAGGGAGATTCATAGATTTTGGAGTATGAGAAACAAGTAGGTGCGAAGAAATCAAAGAAAGAAGCATAAAAACATAAGATAGAAAAGTGAAGGATTCATGGAGACATTGTGAAATCTGTTTTGATCCATGAATTCTCTAGCTTAGATGAGTGTTTGTTTGAGTTTCTAAGACCCCTAGGAAGCCTCCCAAGTGTCTCTCCCATCAAGGAAAAATCAAAAAGCCCATGGACTCCTCCTTCCTCCATCAATTCGGCCAAGATAGAACCATTGGGCTAGCGGCTGTTTTAATTTGTTTTAGCCTTGATTTGGGACTTCTTATGATGGTAGAAGGTGGGAGGAACCCTTGGAAAAAAATTAAAACTCCTAGAAATTGATTTGGTGCCTTAGGTTCCATATTATGACCTAAAGAAGCAACATGATACTAGGCCCTTTGTTTTAATGATGTGATGACTCCAAGAGGTTTAAAAGGAGTCAAGAATCATATTTGAAAGGAAAGAATGAGGCCTAAAAGTCCCTTGAGGGGTGTTGCTTCATTAGGTGCCTTTATGGACTATAATAGAGTTTATAGAGCAATCTACAGTTTAAGAAAATTGTGTAGCCTTAGAATATATTTCATGAACCTAATTGGCTCCCATAAATTGTATCTAGGCTAAGAGAAACCATCTCCACCAATTTGTAGGTGTGTGGCCAAAAGAGAAGGCTTGAATCCTAAAGGAAAAGTGTGTGATTGTATCCAAGGTAGCTCTCTCCATCTTCTCATGCATGGATGTGTGTTTAGCTTGTTTTAGAATGTGTGTTTTAAACTATGAAAAGTATGCTAGCATGCCTTTATATGCCATGATTCTTAATACTATGTTATGTTTTCAAATAGGTACATGATGTTTATATGAGTTTGCTTGAGTGTGGAGAGGCCAAGAACTCTTCACTATGGTGAGGATGAGCCAAGAACCCTTAAGTTTGGTTGAGACAAAGTAAAGAGTCTTCCAAAAGCAAAATAGGCTCTCAAGAGTATGGTTAAATTTAAAGTGCTTAAAGAATGGATGAGGCAAGTCCAAAATCCATAAGGAGAAGTGTAAGACCAATCCAAACACTTAGTGAGCTCTTAAATGATTTGTATAGCTTGTTCACATGCTGAGTTTGCTTCTTGAATGCTTATGATTTGTATTATATCCATGCATGCATTTTTAAGGCTTGTTTTATATATATTATGTATGATTGAATGAGAAATGAGTTATTGGGATTCTTTGAATCTCATCCCCTCCTCTCCAATGCCCTAAAATGTTAGGTGAACCAAGTGGATATGCTAATGAGAGCCAACAACATTGAAGAAGAGATATTGACATTCATATGTCTAGCTTTTATCCTTTTTGAACCATAATGATGTTCAATGATGTATATGATTATTGTAAATGGCACATGACCCTTGAGACACATGTAAATATGATATTATGTGATGTATACATGTATGGATATGATGTATGAATTTTAGAAATGAATTTGGGTATGTAATGTCAAGTTATGCAAATTGGTAGTTTGATAGATATATGTATAAGTGGGGGTTGAATGGCCAAAATGAGATGCATAAAATTTGGGACCATTTGGAAAGCTCACACAAGTCTTAAATGTACTTTTAGATTTGCCCAAAATGTGCCAAAATCAAGGGAAATCCATTTGGCAACTTTGGTGGCCTATATGAAGCCAAAATTGACCATTATGGAACCCTATGTCATTTTTTGGCCAAATGAGTTAGTCTTTATATGAGATTTGGCATGAAATTATATCTCATTGAGAGATTTTTAGGAAGTTAAAATTCATAATTTTTGGAGGTCTACAGAATATTTGATTATTTTTCAAAGTTGGCAAAATTTATGGAAATGGTTTGATGCACTGTTACAATTGTCCAAAAATATTTTCTATCACATGAGACTCAAATGATGTCCAATTGCCATAAAATCTTATACAGAGAAACTAGGTAATCATAGTGACTCGTACCGATTGGAATCACCTCATTTGGAGGTCTAGAGAGGGAGATATGAATTTTTAAAATTTCTGTCCAGTATCAGTAACCTTGCTCAACCAGAAGCACTGTTCCATCGATTTCTGAGATCTAAGCTTGATGAACTGATCTAGAGATATTTTTTCCCTTACTTGACATCCACAGCTTTCCATATTGGTATCATTTGCATGAATTGGATTTTTTTAGAATTAATTGGACATTTTTGAAGTTCATATCAGTAAACTATGACAACATCAGGACCTAGCCTGACCTCTAGACCATTTTTCATGTCAAACGCCCTGTGTATGGGATGTTATGACTTGTACATATTTTTATCATGAAGTGGACATCCTAAGCTTTCTAGAATGACCAAGATTGCATGATTTTAATTTTTTTAGATTTAGTTATGATGTTTCAAAGTTTGCCCAGAAATAAGGCCAATTTTGACTGAGAATGAATACCCATTTCCCATGTCTCTTTTCGGTTTCTATGAGTTGTAAGTATTTTTTTAGGATTAAAATGGGTTGTAATAATGTAATTAAATATGAGGGAGCTTAGTATAGTTCACACGGTCTACATGACACCGGAATAAAATTTTAGTTACAACACAACGCAAAAATATTCATTATTTTCCTTGCCTTTCTATGAGAAACTTACATCCTTCATGATATTAAGTCATATGAAGGCATGAGATGAGTTAGAATTTATGGTGTTACAATGGCTTTTAATATACTAAAATACTTGGATTCTTCCTCATGTTTGGAAGCAATGGAAGCAAAGGAGGTCTCATGGAAGAAAAAGATTTCAGTGAGGCAAACGACGAATAAGATTATAGAGAGTATAATGAAAAAGGAAGCAGGATCGTTAGCAAACAAAGTAGGATAAAAGTTGGTGAATATCACACTATTTTATCAAATAAATCCTATAAGAGGTTAATGAATATCATAGAATAAGAATTAATTACATAAGCAAATAGAAGAAAAATGTAATTTTAATTGGTTTTGTTGGAATAGTGGGTTTTCCAAAGTTATACATTAATGGGAAAAAGAAAGGAAGGATATGAAGTTGCTATAAATAACCTTCATTAATATTGGTTAAGGCACTATAACAAACCAAGCCTTAAGATTAATACAATGGTGTAATTAGGGTCTTAAGAGGATTTGCAATTTTTTCCATTCAAAAATTGAAAGAGTTTTATTTTAGTAAAGTTATCTCTTTTGAGATTGCAGATATAGGTCTATTTGAAAGAATGAACCGTGTTAAACTTTTTTGTTGTTTTTCTCCTTTCTTTCTTTATGTGTGATTTCGCTTTTGGTCCTAATAAATGGCATCAAAGTAATTGATTTTAGCTTATGGAGGAATAGAAGGTGCCATATCAACATTCCAAGTAAGTCTTAGCACCACATCAACATTTTTCAAAAAGAAGTTGGTTTTTTCCAGTTTTAACATTTTGGTTCCATTTCTTGGGTCAATTTTTTTCAAATTTAGGTTGTTTTATGGTATTCATTGATGGTTGTTTGGGTAGAGGTATTTAATTAGGAGTTATTAAATACCATGAATGCGATAAAGTATGCGATTCCATTGTTCGATAGAAAAGATTGATTTTACTACCTGATAATGCATGATTCAAGATTTTTTTGGTCTAATAGAGTCTTAATTTTGCATTATAGGATGAAAAGCCAAGTGAGATGTAAGATTCATGATAGAGTACAATCCAAAAGAAAAGAGTTAGTACAATCCTATTAGCACTGACCCTACAAATAAAAATTACAGTATTGTCTAAAACATTGCCAAAGAAATTGTAGGACATTTTGGAAGACAAGTACGTCTCGAAGACATTAACTAATCATCTAATGATGAATATGTATTTATACTCACTAAAGATGAAAGAAGCAAGTAATGTTATTGATTATACAAATAAATTTAATGAGCCGATATCTAGACTTTTAAACGTAAGGGAGACAATCAAGGAAGAAGAACAAGCATTGCTTTTATGGTTTTGTTACTAAAATCTTACAAATCATTAGTGCAATCAATGCTAGTAGAAAAAAGTATATGATAGTTAAATGAGGTGATGAGAGCTTTGAAAGAAAATCATTGAATGATGGGAAATGAAGAATATCTTAAAGAAAGCTAACTACTAACTATGGAAAGTTTTGAGAAAAGGAGGAAAGAATAAAAGTGACCAACATAATAGACGATTTCCACCTCAACTAGGAGCTTTTAGCATTGTTAAGTGCCATTATCATAGAAATTTGGGTCACATCTAGATTTACAATTCAAAGTTCAAGGAGGACTTGGAAAGTATAAAAGAATTGAAAGGTAAGTCAAAGATGATTCTTCTTTTTCTTTAAATGTGGTTAATTATGATAATGAATTTCTCTTGTCAAATACAATTGCTATTAAGAGTAATTCTTGTTGGATATGGGTTCTGTTGCTAATATTCATGCATGCACTAATAAGGATTTGTTTGACATTTTGCACATTAAAAGTGACTTTGGTTATGTCAATATAGGAAACAAACTGAAGCAAAATATTGAAGGTTTTATGGGAGTTTATCTAAAGCTCTACAATGATAAAATCAAAATAATTCTAAATGTGAGGTATGTGCCTATTGATGAAGCTAATATTATCTAATTGGGTGAGTTTACTTCACATAGGTATAGGTACATTGATATTAGGAATTGGTGTAAAGTGTATAAGGATAAAAACCTAGTTATATAATGAAGAAAGAAATGGAAGAACATTTACTACTAAGATGGACATGCCATGTCAACAAAGATAGATTGGAACAAAAGGAAAGACATATAGAAAATTGACAAAAGAATTCAATTTTCTTCCTAAGATAGATTGGAACAAAAGGAGAGACATATAGAAAATTGACAAAAGAATTCAATTTTCTTCTTAAGTAGAGATATCTAGGATTTTGGAAAAAAGGAAAGATTTGTTGGAATAGTGGATTTTCCAAACCCCCCCATTGGTAGGAAAAAGAAAAGAAGAGGCATGGAGTTGCTATTAATAAGTTCCCTTAATATTGGTTTAGGCACCACAATCAAACTAAGCCTTAAAATTGATACAAATGAGTAATTAAGATCTTGTGTAGTTGTGATTAAGAGAGAATTTGCAATTTTGTCTATTCAAAAATTGTAAGAGTTTTATTTTAGTAAAGTTATCTTTTTTGAGATCATGGATGTAAATCTATCTGAAAGATCAAACCATGTTAAACTTTTATGTTGTTTTTCTTCTTTCTTTCTTTTTTTCTTTGTGTGCTTTAGTTTTTGGTCCTAACAATGTTTCAGGTCAACTTGTTTACTATTTTAGTGGGGTAATTATACAATGAAGGATGTGAATATGTGAGTCTTTGTGACTCCACTTCAGTTCATGTAAGGAGTGTGCAGAAGGCTTGTTGGTGGAATCAATTTTGATAGAAGGGCAAGTCGAATGTAGATTTTTTTTTTTTAGTTTTAGACATAATAAAGTTAGGTAAAAAATTGTATTGGATGATAAAATGTAAAAAATGATACATTTTATGTGTTAATTGAATAATAGTATAGCAAATATATAACAAAGAATATATCAATTTTATTCTTAAATAATACATATTATTATCTTCTTTTTTTTAGCTAACAACTTCGCATAGTAGTGTATGATTATATGTGCTTCTAACACTTCTATGTTAAAAATTATTAAAATTCAATCATTCAATTAGAACTTTTAACCACAAATTATTTTGCTTTTGGTAATTTTAATTGCTATAGTTTATTCTTCATCTTAAAATGGTTGATGTATTAAGCTTTTTTCTTGATTATCAACATTGGTTAACAATTGATTTAAACTTTACTTTTCTCTCATTGTGTTATTACTAAGATAAACATTTCCAACGATCTTGATTGATGACTATAAATATATGCCATAGTTTTTTTAAAAAAGAAAATTATACCATTTTCTCTATAATAATCATTATTCAAGGCTTTTGTGAGTCTAACAAGTTAGGTTGCAATTGCCTTTTTGAAGTACTTAATTTTATAATCACCTCATAATTTTGTCGTATAATTTATACATAACCAATCCTTGAATAATTATCTGATTTTTTTAACATCGATTTTAATTCTTAGAAATACATATATCAGAGTGAATAATGTCTAAAACTTGAATTTACTCACAACCTTTAAAAGTTTGGACAGTGACTTTCTAGTCATTTTGCCTTTGACACATGATTGACATGTGTCAAAGTTTAAGTTCTTTAATATTGAAATTATTCCTAGTCTTCCCATTTTAAACTTCATATCTTTATTAATATATATCCAAATTTTAAACCCCATTAAAAAAATCATTCATATTTGAATTAGCAAGATCCTCAAAATAAACTATTAATATTATCAATTAAGTACATTTTTTCACTACAAAAAATTCATACTATCTTTGTTTTTCACTTTTGACAAATTTTAATGTGAGGATGTTTGATATATGGTTGCCTTGTTATGCTTGAGACCCCACCATTTGAGGATGAGGCTTAAAGGTTCATGTAAAAAAAAAAAATTGCGTGAATTAAGTAGGATGTGCATTGTGAGGGTGTTCACTGATTGAATCAAATCAAATTGATCAAAACTAAACAAAAATAAGCTTAAATCAATTTTTTACATATCAAAATCGATTAAATTGAATTAGTTTTCAATTTTTAATTATTCGATTTAATTAAAGCCAAACCAATGCTACTTTTTCTTCTTCTTTTTTTTCCTCATAAAGCCAACAAATTTAGTCCTGATGCATATCTTAGTGTATAGGTTTTGTAGGTATAATGAAAAATTACGCAATGATTAACAAATCAAAATTAATTGTTTAACCCTTTGTACAATATTTAATTTGATATTTGCAAATAGTTGGTTAATTATGTAGATAATAGATAATTATGGAAAAAAATAACTTGTAAGTTATAAGATATTATTGTTAGAAGAAAAAGAGAAGCAAATTGATAATAATGAACATTTAGTTAGGTCACATCATTGGCCAAAAAATAAAGTCAAATTATATCCAAATTTTTATTATTACATAAATACTTTAAAAAAAAAAGGCAAATCACCTCAGAAACATGAGCATGATTAAACTAACCACAACTCAAAATGGAATAAATCGTCCATTTTGCAAAACAAACTTAATTCAATTTGATTTTATTTTAAAATTGAACTAAATCAAACTTAGGTTCAAAATTGAACTAAACCAAACCTTTAAACATATTTAGCATATTATTTAGGTAATATCCGCATTAAGTATTTTACTTTTCAATGTTTGATAAAATAAATGAGAATGTTTAAGAGAAAACAAATAGTTAAAGACTTGAGTGTGAGCCAGATGCCGTTTGCCTCATAAAATTTTAAATCACTCATTTCAAACATGATATTAAAGTAATTTTCCAATAATCATGGTGTCAAGCACTTCTAGGGAAAATAAAAACATAACACCAAACCAAAAAACTAATAAATTACCCATAATCTCAATTCAACTGAGAATATGGATTCTCTGCAATTGTATTTTCTGTGCTATTGTGCTGTTAGTAGAAAGATAGAGTATATTTTAATTTTTTTTCATTTTTTATTTTAAACTAAACTCACTCATCCATCTATCTCTTTGCTAACAGCACAACAGCACAAAAAATACAATTGCAAAGGATCCATACTCTTCAATTGACTTTCAAAACCGACTGAACAAAAATAAAAAGTCAAAAATCATTAAAAAAATTGACACTTTGACACTAAAATGGTTAAAAATCCATTTTTACTTATTTTTTTAAATCAAAATTTTAATATTTTGCAATAAAAGTTTATTATATTTATTAAACTCTACCTAAGTTATTTCATACAAATTTATTATATATAATTTTTATATTTAAATATTTATATTTATTTTACAATATATATATACCTATATCTATTTGATTGTAAAATTCTATATATATATTTTTATATTTTTATACATATTTTAAAAAACAATTGAATCTCAATTCAATTACAATCAATTTACTGAATTACGAACCGCTCTTTTTTTCAATTCAATAACTAATTTAATTTTCAAAACATTGATATATAGTATTCTCAAATCAAAGGCATTCCCAAAAACATAAAGAATATTTTTGGTTAGAAGATGTAATGATGAAGAGAATATAACATGTGAATAAATACGTATAGATAAAAAAATAACTGTTTTACTACTACTTTTAAAAAAGTAATTTAATAAATAGAATAATAAATACAAAGATATAATAAATATTACATAAATTATGTAAAAAGATTACACTCGCGATACAAGAAATCAAACGGAGCAAAAGTTTTCAACCCTACACAGTTTATAGTAAAGGGATGACTTTCAAGGTTCCATAAGCTTGATAAATGATTGAATCACTTGGAAATATTTGGCTTTTTTTTTCAATTCTTTGTACATGGTAAGCGTAAATTGCTCCAAGACATCAGTGACATAATCCCAGAAAAGCAAGCAGAAAATCCGACATAAAATATTCCCTCCAAGAACTTGTGTCTGAAAAAAACCTACTCAACTAGTGTATGACCGCAAGGAAATCTTTCTGAAAAGGAAAACTACCAAGTGAATCTACCAATGCCAGAGGAAGGGAAAATTCCGACCTTTAACTATGGAGATGCAGAAACTTAACCTGAATGCGTTCAACCAACACAGTTAACCCATGTTGAGAGATAGGTAGCTTTAATTCTCGTGAAACAGCTCAATCAATTATAATTAGATATTTACTTAAAATTAATTTTCATGCATTTAATTTTAACTACTATAATCCAAATTGAGTTGGGCCAGGTTTTGGACTTAAAATAGGCTTGGCTCAAAATCAAACTCAAATATTTCGACGAAGGTTAAAAACTTAGTGTTCAGCCCACTTACCTCCTATCCCAGCCTAGGTAAAAAAATGGAAGAGAAGAATCAAAGCAAGATAAAACACAGGTTCTTTTCCCTAATAGAAAGCCAAATTCACGTTACTTGCAATGATCAATCACTTGATAAATTATCGCTCTCATGCTAATGAAAATCAATTATAGATTGTCCTAATCCATGTGCCCACGGGTTTAAACAGCGAGCTAAAATGGGCCAGTTTAGGCTTAAGTTTTTCACAGTTCAAGCACCGCCTATCATGAGCCACGCAGTCAATTGACAGTGCAACCGAGGACCACGCAATTGGAGGCGTCAACGAGCTTCCTAACACATACTTTGTCCGACTGCAATTTGTTTTTCACTTCATATTTGATCTCAACATTCAAATGCAGACAGCAAGTCAGTGACGATTTCATAGATCAACAAGACTTATTTGATGTAGAGAAGACCGAAAGGCATAATTGTGTATACAAGAATTGTGAACATCTTGAAAGTTCTGTTTTGGCCTAACCTTCCAATTTTCAGAAAAAATCCACTGCCCCAAAAAGGGGCACAAATGTACGAACATCCAGGTTTGAGCAAATGGTAATACACTCCCAGATAAAATTTTGCAAGTCAAAGGTTGTCTTGGTATGGTACATCTCCACCGACCCCTCCCCCCCCCCCCCCCCTTTTTTTTTTCCCCTCCTCTTTTTGTTTCAATATATAGCACATGCCAGCCAAACCATATAAAGCTAGTCAATCCTTGATACAATGCTTTCCACATACAACAGAAGCATCGGATGAGATTTTCTCATGCAGCTTTCGTCCGACACTATAAATTGAACTAGATGCCATTGTAAAAGATGATTATAAACAAAGCAAAGCACCATATAACTGCAGGGTTTGTATTCAAAAGGCAGACCATTCACTAGATGATTTCTAAACTGACAAGCAAAATACAATTTCATTGGAACTAGAGATACACTCATACACAATTCCTATTTTCTTCAGGGGAGGTAATATAGAATTAACGCAGGTATCAACTATGTCAAGAGATGGAACTGCAACAACAAATTAAAGAAAAGATAGCAAAAGTCCCAGTGGTGAGCTGGACCAATATACACTACAAGAAGAGCACACATCTAGAGTAGTCCATACCTGGACATGGTGGCAAAATGTACAAGCAGTTGCAGTTCCATCCTCAAGCGACTTAAGAGGGACCCAGTTTTATCAAGTCCAAACATGATCCTCTCATTTTTGCTAATTGCAGCAACCAGTCACCACTGCCTTCGGACAATCATCATAGCCACATCATGCCAAATACTTGAACAAATTTGCATTATCTTTGTCTCTTTCCAAGTAGTCTCGAGAGATCAAATCTTCAATTCGCTTTTTAATTGCCTTGACATCAGGCTGTAAAATTACAAAATCAACAACTCCAGATTAGTGAGTGTGAGAGAGTGTGAGAGAGATTATTTGAAACAAGCAGTGCCATACAGACCTTGAACATGCGACCCAACTGCTCAACACACTCCATAACTAACTGTTGGTAACCCAAAACTTTCCGACTTTTCATAATACGTACAATTGAGGCATCAATGGCATATCTTCTGTCCTTGTCTACATCCTCAATTACTTTTTTCTTCTCATCCACAGGAGGAAGAGGAATCTGCATGATGATGCATCACATGTCATTCAAATTTCAAACTCAGCAGATTGCACAGAGAAAATAAGATAACCAAGAATAAAAAAAAAAGTAGAGATAATAAAGACATAATATGAAATCAGATAAAGGTACCTTGATCCTCCTCATTTTGTCAGTAAATTTTGAATTGAATTCAAAATAATCAGTAGAAGATATTGATTTTGTGTTTGGTTCCTTGTTAAGGATCTTGTACTTGGCACAGGACAAGGAGTGGAGCAGTCTAGTAACATCATCATCCGACAAGTTTAACTGAGTCATTATCTCAGAATAACTCAATCTATCTGAGGAATTGAACAGCAGCAATGCAGAAGCCTATTAAAAAACAAAAGAGACAACTTTGAATCAGCCTACAGAAACACACACACTAGAAACTACAGACCTCACAAAAACACAGCATGAAAGAAAGGCCAACTGAAGGGATACTAAATAAACTTTAACAGGTAAGTGTATCATAAGAAATACAACCTGGTAGGTTGTCACGATCAGCTCCATGGTTTTCGGTTCAAATTTGCCACTAATGTTACAGGTACCCAAGGAGTAAATCCATGTGAGTTTTCGGTGCTTTGTTTTTGTTTGATAAAATTCCTTAAAAACTTCAACACATCTAATCTATAATTTAAAAAGAAAATTAAATTAAATTAAATTAAAAAAAAGCAATTAAGAATAAGATATTAGAGATTACCATAATCAACTAAATCTAGATTAAGTAATATTGAAAACTTAGCTCTATTGTTTATATCAGTAAGATCCAGATGTACCATTTCAGCTGGAAGATTGAGATCAAAAGATTTGTAACTAGGCCAGAAGCCAGTAGTCAGAACTGTAACTGTCAAGTCAATTCCAGGGTCTGCATTGGGATTATTGCTCAAGTACTCTTCAAAGCTGGTTTGATTTTCCTTTGCTAGTGTCAAATCTGTAACCTAGTGGAAGCAACAAGCATTTGGATAATCTCTTTCAACATCCTACAGAAGTACTAGAATTCAACATATTACTTCAAAATAAAAACTTTAGAACACTAACCATTCCTTCCATCTTTGAAGTGAACTGACCACCACATTGTTGCTTCAATTTTGTCAAAATACTTCTCTCATGGTCATCATTGGCACTCTTGTCAAAAAGAAGCCTTCGAGCAAGCTTCTTCCTGCAAGCAATCAGAGAAGAACCTCATGAGTATTCATTTCCAAAACATCTTATAATAACAGGGTGATTTTCATATTTCAAAAAACGCCACTGGAGACTGTTGTAACAATAGCATTTGAAACAATGTCAAAAGCAACCTTCAGAAGCAATTTGCTGTAGGTACTATTTTATAAATATCCTGGTAGAATATTGAGATATTGCTAAACTGTAAAAGATATTTTTGTTATAAAAATAATCAAAAAAGATTTATAATCGAAAAAGAAAAAAGAGCTGTTAGAAGCAAATTTGACTTAATTCAAATCTGGGAACAAGAGCAATTTTCTAAAACTGGTTGCTGATGAACTTGGAGACACATAAAGCTACTGCTAGAAAAGATTAGAAGCAAACCCTGATAAGCAGTATCAAACTCATCCTAATCACTCCTCAAATTGTCATTTTCTCTTTCGTTTTACCTATAGAATTCAGCAAACAAGTCCTTGTCACTAATATAGGCAAGCAGCTTGACCACCTGCAAATAGGGGGAAAAACCAATTTCAAAGTCAGAAATCAAGTTTCTTTGTAAATGTCCATAACATCTTCTAGACTGAAGCAGACCTTTTCAAGTGTTTCTTCAATTGCTTCATCGCTCAATTTCTCACTTCCACCTTTCTTTAGAATATTATCACAAAAAGTAGCAAGCAGTTCCGCGCTTGAACCTCCAGCAACACCCTTGTTGCAGAAGACCTCAAAAGCTTCCTTAAGCGCCTGCAGAAACACAACATTCAGAATTTCATATGTACAAGAATAATTTGTAATATAACAACTTCAAAGCCTTTCTCTGATCAAAACCTTGTGGAAAAGAGTATGGTTCTGGAAACACTCATTCACATATGCCAGGTACTTGTCATGCAACTCAATCACTTTCCGAACAAAAACCTGAAAAAGACCAATTTCAATTTCCACAATTGAATGAGATTGTTAAAAAAATTAGAAGAACTAAAAATTATGGAATTTACCTGTTCCTGCAGACCTACAGTATCCCTTTTATCTGCCTGCATATATTCCAATTTTAAAAAAAGAAAAAAAAGGTCAGCAACAAAAATAAATTGCTAGAGTATAGCATAATACACAACTTGATCAGCAAAATGTGCTAATAAATACAGCAATCGACACAGCAGCGTTAAAATCATGTCCAACCTACCAGTATTATAGGAATGATAGTCAGACTAGCACAAGGTTGAACATCATTTTTTGAAATTAGTTACAGAAACCAACACCCCAACGATCATTTCACCCTTGTAGCAAAATTGCCAGAATAAAGAAGGACTAAAAGGAGAACAACTACCAAAGAACCATTTGACAACATAAGGGTCAAATCTCATGCCCGTATCAAGTCACATTTTGGGTTTTATTTTGGGTTTCACATGAGAAGAAATTTTGGATTTCTAAGTAACAGAACAGGAAAATAAACTTTAGCTTTCCCTAGATCACCTCTTTGGGATGCAAAGGATCAAATTTAGCTTCTTTAACTCAGGATAATAACTTTAGGACCCTTCGTCACTCTTTCTTATGTTCTCCTGCTAAAAGGCTAGTCTCCATAATTCATATAATCATATACTCAAAAGTCCTTGAATGATTTAAAAATAAAAAGGTCTTTCATTAAAATATACAAATGTTTTGTAGACTTAGTTGTTCATAAATTAACATATCCTTAGGTAGGATTTAACGAGTTTTGATAGCATGGTTTTAGAAAGTTTTCTAAAAACCTTTTGAGAACTTTTGATTTTGTTTACATACCAAAATCCAGATTGTTTCCCTTACATGTCATGTGTCACTCCAGCAGCAAAAAACAACTCTCATATATGCAGGGTTAAGAGAGCTAAAGCAGTCATTTTGTATTGGCTATCAGTTTGGATGGAGATTATAAGGGAAATTCCAAGTTATATACATTATTCTTTACTAGCTTAGTTGTAAATAAAAAATGCAAGAGAAATTGTTCCAAAATCATTTTCATTCTCTTGATATGTTAACAAAAATATTTTCTGAAATTGTTGAAGGAAAAATTTTCCATGGCATGATAAAAACTTAACAGAAAAGATAATGTAAACCCAAGTTCTAAGATTTCGTTTCATCTTTTTTTTTTCCCCTTTCAAAAACAGCCCCCTTTAGCTCATATTAGTCTTTCCTCAATTACCGAGGATAATGAACCTTCCAAAAAGAAATGTGAAGAAAAAGTACTAATTTAAGAATGGACCTTCTTGTTACTAGCTGCATCTTCAGCCAGCTTTACCAATGCCATGCCTTCAGTAGTAACATGCTGTATTATAGGAGAGAAAGTACTTAATAAGCAAGGCCACAATAATTAAACAAGATTTAAACTTAAAAATGAAATATATAAATGAAGAGATAAAAAATACGTAATGCCACCAACCTGTTTAAATATACTGGAAACAGGATCTAAGCCTCGAGGTATTTTAGAAAAGAGCCTAAACATCCTTGACAAATCCTCAACCTAAGCATTTCAAGGAAAATAAGAAAATATGGCATCACATCTAGGTCTTAAGCATCACAAGAGTTTAAAACGTACCTTGTCATCCCTAAGTAAAGCATGACATCCAGAGTGTTCTTTTTCAAGGAGTTGGTTTGCATACACAGATAACAGCTCATGTTGAACTTTCTAAAGGAGAAAAATGTCCAGAAGAACAATAAGAAAATAGGAGAAGTTTTGGGAAAAGAAGTACAAAACTATGAAAATTAATGAGAATTATTAATTCCACTGTTGATCTTACAACACATTTGAAATGAAATCAAAAAGTCCAGAAAAGACCTCCAGTAACTTTGGCTCACTACTAGAATGCAAGTAATGAGCGACCCTATCTTTCTCCCGTTTCAGGCACTCCTCAGCCTGTAATAGTAGGCACAAGATCAAATACAAATTATCCAGTGATGAAAACAAAGTGATCAAGACACAGCATGCATAACTGAGAACCTTGAGCATATAATCAGGGCAAGAATCTTCTAAGATCCAGTTTGAAGCCTTCCGAGAATAATAGGCGGAAGTGTCTTTAAGCATAGCAGCTTCAAAATCATTCTCATAGCAATCCATTTGCCCCATACCAATTTCAACAAATATATCTAAGACATTCTTTAATAGAGCTCGATCAATCTGCTCTCCCTCACGTTCTTGATCAATCTTTAAACAAAAAGAATTTAGTTAATTATCTAAATTCGCAAAAACTGAAAATCTTGCATAATAAAGCAGGAAATCATACAAGAGAAATTACTGCATCCCTCACTTTCCCATTTATTTCCTTGTAGACCTGGAAGTAATAGAGCACATAAGATTATCTTGAAAAGAAGCAGTATTAAACTGAAACAAAGACAATGGGATAGCAATCTAATTATCAGTAGCACTACAATGCTAGTCCGAATTTATGACATGCAATAACATAAAAAATTAATAGAAAGCATAAACATAGGACCGTGTCGGGTTCAGTAGTAACAATACCAGCTCGCGGAAGCAAGTCAATCCAACAACATTAAGGGGTGGAAGTGACCTCCGAGCAATAAAATACCGATCTAGATAGTGAAAGAATCGAGATAGCCACCTAACCATAATTTTATGGTTTGCCCACCTCTTCACAAGTTCTCTCAACATAAATTCGTCATGTTTTTCTCTCAAAGCAGGTAACACCTAAACCAAAAAATAAGAAAGTTTATTAGATGAAAGTTGGAACCAAAATCCATATCAAATATAACAATCAAAATAATTAACAACTAACAAACATAACATATTCCAAGGCTGAATTGTACTAGAAATCTGGAAATTAAACATGACCCACCAGAGAAACCAACTCTTCATAGGAAACAACTATCATAATTAATGACACAAAACTATAAGATATAAGAGACAAACTGCATTGGAAGCAGCAAATTCAACAGAAAAAGACTGAGAGAAGATAAAAAAAGGGAAGAGTACCATTATGCTAAAACTAACCATACCTAGTGCAGGATAAACACACAGAGAGGAACTTAGGGAAGAGAGATAGAATGGAGGGAGAAACAAACTCTAACAATAATGTCAAATGTATTCAAATATGATAAGTCTAATAAATCAATGTTATGAAGGAACCCTTACATAGAGGAACACAACTTACTTGATAATCCTAAACGATTGATACACCTAATTTGCTAACAAATATCCATATAATAATAATAACAACAATAATCCAATCTTATAATACCTAATTTATTAATAAATGCTCATAGAATAATAATCCATAATGCTCCTGATAAGTCCCAACTTTCCTATCCTATATCCCAGTATTATACTCATTCCCCATCAATAGCCAAATGGTGGTGTTACTCACCGTTGATAATATATACTCTTCAAAAGACTCCCGGTACTTGTCATAGAGTTGTTGGGAATAATCATGAGGTGGCTTTTGAGTACACATATTATAGATAGTCCTGTGATATGATTTAAGGAAAATGTTGTACCTGATAAGAAATATAAAATCATCTCAAGTAAATTTAATTCAAGCATGGAAAAAATCGAAACAACTAAGAGAAGGATACGTATATAGCATCATGTAGTCCTCGGAGCTGAACTGATGCTCGGGCAGCCCTTCTAGAATGTTCTTCAGCTTTGTGATGCCTTTCTGCATAAAATCCCATCCTTGTTCTAGGTCGATAGTCTTGCGCTCGCTCATCGACATATTAGCAAACTATGTTTTGAGCCCAGATACCAAAATCTGCAAAGTAGACTTCGAACTGTTTATAATGCCTACGGAAATTCCAAACTCCAATAAATCAGATGACGGCTTCATGGACATTCACATCCAATTCAAGAACTCCAAGATAAAATGTCACTAAACCAACAAAAAGAAAAAAAAAAAGACAAAAAAAATTCAAATTCGTTCCGCAATTTCCCCGTCCACTAAGGAACCATAGATGATCAACTTAATCTCGAACATCCCACCGCCATTCGGAACAGGAGAGAGAAAATTAAGCAGCAGATGGCCGAGACACAAGATCACCGAAAAAGGGCAAAGAAAAGAGATACATACTCTAAAAAGATGGACACTGTTGGTACCCTGATGAAGGAGAAACCCCCAATCGGAGCTGTAAGTCAAAACAAAACCCTAGAAAAGGTCGGTAAAGGAGGGGATGGTCCAGAAGGACGAAGACGACATTGAAGAGAAAGGGGAATTCATCAGCACGAAAAATTGAAGGAGACTCGGGTTATGTACCTGCTCCGGATTCGGATGCCTTTTTATAAAAATCAAAATAAAATCTGAAATTGTTGACTGTTTCGAAGGCTGGGGAGGAAAAGAAACTACTCCGCAGAAATTTATAGATCTTCCGAAACTGACGAGGAGAATCACGATCTTACATGTAATTTTCACCTTCGAAAGTAAAATCATAAATTTGGCACAAGAAATGAAACAGTGGTTAGAAAATGATATTATTTAAAAAAAATGTACTTTTAATAATATAAAAAATATAATAAATTAAATATAAATATCATATAATGGTATTGACGTATATCATTTAATTCAATCTTTTTAAAAAATAAAATAAATTTAAAAAATAAAAAATTTAAATAAAAGAGACTCATCTTAAGAATAATATTTTATCATATCATCTATTTTTCTTATATATATATATATATATATATATATATTATTTAATAATAATTTTTTTGTCTTTCTTTTGTTTCTCTCTGGCACCTTTCTTGTATTTATTTCTTTTATATTTTGTCTCTCTTCTCTTATATTTTTTTTTTATTTATACCAATATTTTTAAAACTAAATCAGCCATTAAATTGGTGAAAGCACTGATTTACTGTTTATTGATCGAAACGTAGTTAAATCGATAATAATTAAATATATATTTTTTAATATTTATATATTAAAATTTTAATATAAGAAATAAATCTTAATAAATTTTAATTATTTGATTACTAATTTAATATTTCTCAAGATATTATAAAAATTATTTTAAAGTTTTAAATTATATTAAGATTTTACTTATCATTAAAAAATAAAAAAAAATAATAATTTTAGCTAAATATATTGATATTTGATAGAAATGTTATTAAAAAATGAAACATAAACATAATAGAAAGTAAGTATAAAAATAGCTAATTATGCAAATTTTGCTTTTTTTTTTATATTCTCTCCTTTAAAAAAAAATATTTTAACTCCATTCTTTTTTTATTACCTTCTATTTTTAATTTATCAAATTTATTTGAGATAAGTTATTTTATTATATAAGAAAAAATCTATTAAAAAAAATTGCCACAAACTAGTTCAAACCGATTTTAACCGATTCAATTGTAGTTGCTTTTGCCTGGTTCTTAAACAGTATGACCGGCTCTTGACCAGTTTTTTAACTCTCCAATTTTTTAACCTAATCAAACCAGACTAGGGATCAGTTCTTGATCGAACCAATCGAATCGGCCAATCTGGTCCAGTTCTTATAACATTGATTTATACCCTTTCATTTAATTAAACTCATTTTTCTTTCTTTTTATTTTTATTTTCTTTTTCTCACTTCTTTTCTAATATTCATATCATATATTATCTATATCCTTTTATATTTGGAATTTTTGCCTAGTACACAATTAGGCACAAATGCTTATCTCATTTAAGCTATTTAAATTTGATTTGAACGTTTTAAATTTAACTTTTTTAACATCAGTCATCTTTTTTTAAGTTGGCAGTTAAAAAATTATTTTTATTTTGTATTTTACATCTTTCAAAACAAAAAAAAAATGCTATAAACCAAAAATAATTTTAAATTAAGACTATTCATATCATATCTAAATAGCCTAAATAAGATGAGCATGAGGTGCCCAATTTTGCACTACATAAAGGATCTGAATTACATACCCTTTTATATCTTTCAACTGTTTTTTTGGGCCAAAGTTTTAGGGGTAAAAAACTACTTATTATTTTAAGAGTATATCACATAGATTTCTCATGAATTTTTGTAAAATTATATAAATCTCTCCTCTATTTTCAAATTATATACAAACCTATCCTGAACAAAGAGTATATTATACAAATATCTCTTAAATTTTTATAAAATTACACACATTTCCTAAAAATATAGAAGAGTCTATGTAATTTAAAAATAAAAAACAACTTAAGAGAGAGTTGTGTAATACACTATTTATTTTAAGGAAGGTCTATGTAATTTTAATAAAATTCCAAAAAAAAATTGTATGTTTTAAATATAAAAAGAAAGTTGATATAATTTTAATAAAATTCAAGCACTTATTTTTATTTTTTGAGATGCTTAGTTAAGCTTTGAAACAAAAGCACAAACAAATATTTATTTTTTGTAAAATAAAATTTCCCTTACTCAAAATTATTAAATACTATTACTTATTACCTTTTCCTACTTATAGGCTCATCTTTTTTATTTTTCTATTTTTTTTTTTTTGGATTACAAATGGAGGCAAAACAACCTAATTAGGAACCGAATGCAACCATGAAACTCCTACTAAATCTGCCCTAAGTAGACTCATGTACCCCTTAAGAGATAACTCATAAAGATAAAGTTCCAACGTTGAGAATGGGCAAAGTTAAACAACTAGTCTGCCACCTGATATCTTTCTCTATGTGTATGTCTTAATTCCACCTTCCATAGTCTTTACATTAGTTCCTATATATAGTCCACAAGAGTAGCATGGGATGATCTCTCCTGCATCCTTTTATGACGAGAAAGAGTAGTTTTCGAGTTTGTCTCCAAGCATAAGTTCTTCACTTCTTTTCCCCATTCCATATGTAGTCCACAAAGAATGCCCCATAACTTGGCTCCAATAACACATCCACTACCAATATTCTTAGCAAAGCCTCTTCCCCACACCCCAGATGCATCCCAGAGTAATCCCGCACACCACGTGCTCTCACCCCTCTTCTGACAACTTCCGTCTGTTTTGCACTTGATAATACCACATGAAGGGAAATTCTACCCAATCATGATAACCTTTTTGAGCTTCCCCATCATGTTAAGTTGAGTTTGAGTTTGAGAATTATAGAACTCTTCCACCTTAACTGCTATTGGTCATACTAGGGTCAATGCTTCGTTCCCTTTATTCTAAAAAACACAAAAGATTCTTATCAAGCCACAACGTCCATACCCTAAAGCTAAAAACATTAGCCCAGATTCTACTATCATCCTTTCCCACGTCTTTCCTTGAGTTCTAGTGCACTCACTCCATCCTATTTAAGGAAAAGAAAGTTTTCCAACAATTAGAACGAACTAGAAAAAGCTAGCAATCACACACGCCTATACAATCTCTAACTGCATGCATCAGGGTTTTAGTCACCATATTACATCTAAGGCAAAGATTTACAGTAGCCATATCCCATTGTTGATGTTTATCATTGGTAAGAATCCTCCTTTTAGTGAGAAGCCACAAAAAACTCCTACACCTTTAAGATGTATGGGCCTTTTAGATCCACTTCCACATGAAACTACCATGTAGAGCACTCAACTTTAAGACTAAGGTTTAAGCAAAGAAAACCAAGAACTCATGATTTGTCAATGGACTCCAAATAGGTACATCTTTACCTAGGGAATCTAAAGGTGGGTGTAATACCATAATTCATTTGCAGATATGCTAAGGAAGCAATCTTCTAAACTCACACTAGTCCCAATTCCCTAAGCTTATCACAAAGTCTTTAACTCATTTTTGCATATCGTTCTTTGACAAAGACTTAGTGGCTTAATCCCTTAAGGGGCTTATATATGGTATCCAAACATCATGCCAAAAGTGAACTATAGGGCCATTTTGAATACTCCAACCTAGACCCCTTTAAAAATTACCTTACCTCCGTTGATTTCCCCTTCATAAGTTCAAACAACACTCCTTCTTTTTTATAATCGGGATGGCCTCAAAGCCGCAATTGTATTTGCTTGAAATCGCCTACACCCAAAGACTACTCTTATTTGTCACCAAACCCTGATTCACTTTCATGAGGAAGGCTTAG
This sequence comes from Erythrophleum ivorense, assembly GCA_026724425.1. Lineage (NCBI taxonomy): Eukaryota > Viridiplantae > Streptophyta > Magnoliopsida > Fabales > Fabaceae > Erythrophleum > Erythrophleum ivorense. The sequence goes on from JAIUCV010000005.1 coordinate 47,327,976, forward strand.
TTCATATTCTTCAAATTCTTTACACTTAAGTCTCCTACTTCTTTTGGTTGATAGACATTATCCCAAGAAACTAGATGAGTTTGTTTCTGAGTTCCCTCTGAGCCCCAAATAAAATTCTGCTATAACTTCTCCACTTGATCACAAATGTTATTAAGAATCTAGGAGGTTTGCATGTAGAATGTTGGAATGGTATTTAACATCGACTAGATCAAGGTAATACAACCTGCCAGAGATAAATACTTAACTTTCCAAGAGCTCAACTTATTGTTCACTTTCTCTATAATAAATTGACACATGTTCTTAACACACTCTCTTGTGGTGTAAGGCTAAGCCCAAATACTTACCAAAGTCATTGGTTAGAGCAAAGCCTGTGGCATTGTTTAAGTATTTCATCACATTGAAGTGAATATTGTTAAAGAAACAAATACCAATTTTATCCACATTAACCTTCTCTCCAAAGGAAGCATAAAAGACCTTTAAGCATTTTTTTATTATCTCCACTTAATCTTTAGATGCTTTAGCAAAAAGGACCAAGTTGTCTACTAAAAAAAGGTGAGAAATGGAAGGGCCTTCCTTGCTTAAGGTAACAGGCTTCCACAGACCCCTATTCACTACCAGACTAATGACATGATCTAGTCTCTCAATGCACACCACCAACAAATAGGGTGATAGGAGATCCCCTTATCTAACCCCTTTAGTGGCATTAAAGCTATCCTTAAATTCCCCATTCCAAATAATATTGAAAGAGTTAGAAGAGACACACTTTATAATTAAATGCACAAAATCAATGTTGAGGTTTACCTCCTTTAATATATCATTCAGAAAACCCCAATTTAAATGATCATATACTTTTTCCAAATCTACTTTAATTGCCATCATTCCTTTCCTCTTTGACTTTCCTTTCATGCTATGAATTACCTCCTGAGCAATTATAATATTATCAATAATGTGCTTCCCAAGAATGAAGCTACATTGAGTTGGAGATAAAAGAAACTCCAAATAGTATTTCAATTGATTGGCAATTATCTTTACTATAATTTTGTACAAGACGTTACAAAGAGAAATTGGCCTAAACTACTTTAAAGTTTTTAGATAATCCACTTTTAGGATAAGGACTATCGAGGTTTCATTGACCAAATCAATCAACGAAGGATTAATAAAGTAACTCTTAACAAAATTAGAAACAGATTCTCCAACAACATATCATTAACTTTGAAAAAAAAGGGCATGTAACTTGTCAGGTTTGAGAGCCTTATAAGGCCCTATGCTAAACATTGCTTCTTTGACTTTGCCATAAGTAACTATGCTATGAATTTCCATAAGAGCAGCAACTAAAAGGCTAGGGAAAGCATTCTTGATTGGAAACTTGCCATGATTAGGCATATTATCCTAATAGAGGTTCTTGAAATATTCAAAAGACATTTCCTTCAATTTCTTGGAATTCATAACCCAATCTCCATTCTCATCGTGCAACATCTCAACATGGTTCTTTCTCTTCTACATGATAGCAGTAGTATGGAAATAGTGCATATTCTTATCCCGAAGATGAAGCCAGTCCCTTTTAGCTCTTTGATACTAAATAGCTTCCTCTTGAACTAAAATGGCTTCATATTCCTTCCACAACTTTTGTTGAAAATTTTCTAGAAAAAGGTTATTTGATACATTAAGCACATGATCAATGGCCTCCAATCGATTTAAGATTATTTTCTTCCTCCAAAAAACATTTCCGAAAGCATTATTATTCCACATTGTTACCTTCTCTTTGAAATCATTGTAGGCTATCAACTAGAAAGCTCCCTTTTGCCATGTTTGTTTAACAATAACAATATCATGGAAGGAGTTATTTGTTAGCTAGGCAACGAGAAACTTAAAGCTCTCTAGACATTTTGTAGTATGTCTTACCTAGTTGTCCATCCTTATTACACTAGTCGATGATTTGACTAGTGTAGACGAAGAACTTGAGCACTAGGGAAAGAATGACACTAAGATGTTGAGGCCAAAGCATGGTCAATGCATTCATGGATAGTCCCCATAGTTCGCATGAAAGATGGGCCCTTGAAACCTAAGTCCATAAGCCCCCTATGGTAAATGAAATCACCAAATTCACGCTTGTTAATGGAGTTGTGGAAGTTGCTGTCTTTTTTCTCTGATTACCATCTATACACATTGAAGTTAACTATGATCAGCCATTCCTTATCAGCTACACCCATCGCCATTCTCTCTAGCTAACCTTATAACTCACATCTTTCAACATAATTCGGGTGATCGTACACTGCCATTAGGTTAAAATCTCTTCCTCTCCATTTCAAGACCTCTATGTGTACTTCCTATCTGTTAGCATATCTTGCATTAACTCTCAATGAACCTTTATTTTATAACACCCAAATGCTGCCTAAAAAACCCACAGCATCATTACAGAACAGCTTAGCAAAGCTCAGTCTGCTAATGACCTACTTGGCCTTTACACCACTAATCCTATATTCCAAAATAATGAATGTATCCATCATATACCTTTCAACTATATCATTAACCAACCCAAAGAATGTTTTAATAGTCGCTCTCTTATAATTCTAGGATATTATATTCATTGAAAACTATGGTAATACAACGGCTTCAAGCTCAAGCTTATAAGCCATAGTAAACTTTCATGGCATCCAAAGCCTCCATTGGGTCCATGCTTGTATCACTCTCCTTTGCTTCATTATTTTCATGATTAGTAAGTCTTCACGTATATCAAAGGTCTTCCCTATGAGAGCTAGTGATCCTTCTTAATGTTTTGGTGATTTATAGACGTTCCTTCAGTCTTATGATTCTTTGTATAGCCTTGTGACTTGCTCTTGCGGCCTATATTCATATTGCTTTTTAAAGGCTTTTGTACCTCTATTTTTTCCTTTCTCCTATCAGATAGCCTTATTCACAAAATAGCTTAGCCCATAACTCTACCCAATTTGATTATGCTCTTATCAATGTCTTTTTTATCCCTCACCTCTAAAGGTTTCAGTTATTTATGTACAGGCCCAATCTCATTCTTTGAGTCCATTCCATTACCTTTCACCCAAATTCGATCTTTGTTCCATTTAACCCCATGTTTTCAACATTAACTAGCCTTTTTAATTTGACATTCTTTTCTCCGTTCTACTCATGTGCATTGGTGTTTCATGCACAACTTCCTTATCCTCCATAATTTATGTCTTGGTGTCCTCTAAACTTTCTATGCAAATTTCAAATCTCAAGCCTGATCTTTTACTTATTTTTTAGCCTTTATTTCTATATTTATTTCATTGATCCCTCTTATATTTCTCTCCATCAAATTTGTTGCCCTGATCACAACTATGATTCCTCCTCTATCCTCGTCTTTGATTATGGTATGCAATCATCTAAGGTCCGTACATTTTCGATTCTTGCATTTATCTTTGGCCAGCTTCCTCCATCGCATTGCCATGATCAAGCCTTTCTTCCTTCCTTCTTGTGTTCCCATTGTTGCTACAAAGTTTCAAGGAGTACTAATTTTGATTATGCCCATACTTGTTGCAATGTAAGTAGATCAAGTGTAGGCCTTCGTACTTAAATGGAAAATCTTCTTCCGAATTGCACCTTCAAAACTAGTTTCTTGCTCAAATTAACTTCAACACACATTCTTGCAAACTATCCTTGGTCTATACTAAACCTGTCTTCCTCTATCATGTTTTTGTTAATGATGTGATTATCCACCTTTTGGGCTTTACCAATAACATTGTTAATCCTTCACAATAGATGTTTGTTGTAGTACTCTAGGGGTAGCTCTAGGATTCTAATCCATACTACTAACTTCTTATATTCTACATCCAAAGGGTTGAAAGTTGGTCACCAATGTTGAACCAGCAGATAGTGCCTAGCCACCATTTAAGGGCCATCATTCATAACATAGAAATAATCCTCATCCATCATAAACTTCAACATAAAAAACTCATTACCTAACCCCACCATCTTAAAAGTACCTTTGAGACACCACATCTTCTGTAACTATCTTATCAAGAATTTATAATTTATTCTCCTCCCAATAAGTATGATAATCAATGCTTTGCGAAACAATTTGCATAACTCTGCATGTTTTTCATTAGTAATGTAGATAAAAGGGTAAAAAGGATTTACCACCCTCTCCCCTTCACCCATATCCTTACCTTCTACCACTTCTTCCTCCTCCTCATCTGAAAAATCTTCCTTATCTTATACTCTAGTTTCCTCTTCACTTGATTAATATCCATGGTAACCATTCATACCTACCAATAAATCCCGATACGAGTGCAATCTCCCCTTATCCATTCTGTCAACCTTGTTTGCCCTCGTTTCATCCATCTCAACCTCTATTGTCCCACAAGACTTTGCTTTTCTAGTGCTCTGAGTAAGTTGGTCTTCCTCATCAATTCATAGCGTTTCGCTTGTATCGTTGCCTAGGGTAGTCATTAGTTTCGAGATGGGATTGCTAGTTACCTATGGGATAAGTACATCTACTAATCATTAATTAATTTACAAAGTTGATAGTTCAAAAAGAAGATTCAAAGCAACAATAACATTCTTTAATTATTTGGCTTCACATCTTAAAGATAGTACTTATAAAAAATTATTATTTTTTGGTATATAACACATTTTTAAAATTGTTTGATAAGAGATCTAGTATCAATAAATACATAGATTGACCTAAAAATATTATTACTCTACAATCCCAAAAAAGAAGAGCAATAAACAATGTGTTGTGTACTTCGAAATTGACACAATATTGGTGAATTTAGATAATGGGTTATTTAATAAAGAGAAATTAATGAGAGGGATGGAATAACAAGAAATGGAGAAAACAAAATTTTAGCAAGAAGGGAGGAGAAAGAAAAAGAGAAAAAAATTTTGTTAAAGAATTATAGAAAAAGAAAGGAGAGAGAAAAAAGTCAAAGATATAAAAGAGTAGGAAAGAATTTTTATTAGATGAAAGGTGCATTTACTTCAATTCTAACCATCCATGAGATTTATGGCCACAAGCCTGCCACGTGACAATCATAAACACAAAATGTGGAGTTTCACTAATCCTTCACTCCTAAACCTTTATGTCCCAGTAGGTTTAAGGAATTAAGGGGGAGGAAATGAGAAAAAAGGAGGGAGTGAAGTAAAATGATGTTTGGTTTAAGGGATTCTTATTTCTTTGAAAAAATTATTCTTTCATTTTGTGGAACTACTTAGGGAATAAGTAATCAACACTTCTCTATTTTGAAGAAAGTTGTCTATTTTGTAATTGTAGCTCTTTAATGAGAGGGCTTAAAAGTATTTTGACTATCCAAACCCTCTTTTTTTCTTACAATAAATCCTAATTCCACTAAACTCGACAATGTTTTATAATTAGCCACTTTTGGCCATTAGCTAAGGTTTTCTGTTAAGTTGGAGACGTTCATTGGGTTAGTACGATTAAAAGCTCTCGTAAGTGACATAAGAGAATGCAACCAAACTACCAATGAACATTTTTATCATTCATCAATGGGTAATTTCTTATATCAAACCTTCTCTTTGTTTTTTTCCTTATGTTTTTCATATTTTTGATGTACTTGTTTTGTTGTTGTGCTAATTCTCCTATCTCTCCATTATATGCATCAAAATTAGTGTTTCATCATGTTGTTAGCATGTTCGTGGTAAGGACTTACTTAGTTAATGATATCTTCTTTAGTATTGAGAATAATTAATTAATTTTATAAATGTAAAATAACATGTCAACCAATAACTTGTATTTGGATTCTATTTGAAAATTAGTGTACTTATTTGCTTTGTTGTTCTTCATAACAAATACCTAATTATATTTTTCTCTTTATTGCATATGAGCCATAAAGGATTATTTAAATTGATGGAGAGAATATTTAAAAATTCAAAGAAGGAGACTAAAGAAAGACTCAAGAAGAAGATTTTTCCCATTCTTTTTATTTTCCTCCTCTTTCATTCTTCTAAGATTTTATTGAAATAAAATGCTACTTGACTACACATAGGCATGCACTTGCATGGAATATTATGTGCTTGTTTTTCATTTTATTTGATTTTTTTTATTATCTTATCTTACTTTATTTTATTTTACTATTTTTACTTTGTCTTTTAGAGTTTGTAATTAAAGGCTTTTAAGTCTTCAAAAACTACGTAGGTGTCAATTGATGGGTTGTAAGAAACAATAAGTCTCTACGATATATCAATTAGGTTGTGTAATTTTTTTAATAAAAATACAAAAAAATCTTTTAAAAAATCCAAAAGAATAAAAAAAGATGAAGAGAGCAATAAGGTGAGGGTTGACTTGATTTCATAAATTAAAACACACCAACAACCTGTAAATTTGTTTTATTTGTGAAAATGAATTATTTTTATTTTTCTTCTCTTCACCAAAAATAAAAAATGTCAACCAAGAGGTACCAATTACGTGGTCCTTTCACTCAGTATATAGGCTCTAAGTCTATTTTCTAGATTAAGTTTGCATTTGTAAATATTTTTTTTCATTTTTATAAATATTTTATTTTAATTTTTTCCTCTTTATTTCTCTAATTAATTTATTTTTTCTGTTTTCTTCCTTTTTTTTTTGGCATGTGGTTTGATTAGAATAATATAAATAAAAATAAAGCTATATTAATTTTGTATAGTTAATTTAGAATAATTATTTTTTTTGGAATAGGTATTATGAGGTGCTTAATATATTCCTCATAGTATAATCAACTCTTGAACCCATTTTTTATTAGTATACCACTTTTTCATTTTCTTGTCAAAAAAAGTATTTTTCAAAGTTTTACCTTTAAAAGGATTACATTTTTAGCGGCAATTCCAATAAATTAGTTTTTAAAAATATTTTTGAGAATCAATTTATTTTTCTCTTTTTTCCCCCACCATCCATGTTGCATTTAACAAGTTTTCGTCTAGAATATGTTGCTATAGAATATAAACAAAATGGATGATTGACTTTTGTGGGACAATGGTTAAATTTTTGTATGTCCACATATATGAACATGAGTAGACTTGCTGAAACTATACTGGCTACTTTGATTTATAATGTTGTGACCTTGGCTGTTATACTAGCAATAAATAGAGTAGTTAATGAATTCCCCAAATGTGCTGACCTTGACTGTTATACTCATTGCATTGTGCCCATAGTTTTAAACTACTGAATATTGGTGTATCCAGTGTTTGTTTAAGTTGGCTTGTGGATGCTTGTGCTATCACTTGAGAACCAGTAAAGGATAACATTACTGACTATCTGTTTTTGCTGCTTGGTTTTTAAATTGTAGGCTACCCAAGGATCTGGACCTAGAAGAAATTAATTGACCATGTAGAAGCAAAATGAATGTAATGAAACAAAATGAAGGATCTTCGACTACTGAGTATGAAGCTAATAGGAAGAGGAAAACATGATAGGCCAATCCCATAATGCTTGTAGACAAAGCTTTGTAACATAGCTGCTTTACTTAAGTTGTACAAATTTAATATATCAGTATATTTGTTTGAGATGTAGAAAAGCCAAGTGTTCTGTATTATTAAACAATGTAATATACAATTTGAAAATAATCGCATTTTATGTGAAATTGATCAAAGAATTTTATATTATTATAAAGTTGTGTTTTACCGGAAACAGATTCATAAAACTGTACAAACATTATAGATGATATTAGACTTTGTTCAAAGTGTCAACCAAATTAATACATAAAGCTAGTGATAAATCAATACAAAATGTGTTCATCAACCTTGTTGACTAGTGAAATGTGTAACATCATTATAGAGAATTAGTTCTTTAAGTGGCTGTCTAGGATGCTCAAGCGGCACATATATTAAAAATTTAAAAAGTCACATCATCAATGACAATTACAACAAGTAATATGAACACTAATTACAAAGTAATATTATGTTTTTTAACTTAAACTTTAATTTTATTACCCAACACTTTTATACTACTTTTGAATTGTCAAATTCTATATCAACTTTAAACTTTCAATCAACTTCTGAGTGGTCATTTTCAGTAGAGAAAAAAAGTAAAGGCACCTAATTCCTTATAATGTATTAATAAAAATTGTATTAAAACAATATAAAGTCAACGCTTCTTCTTTCCTTTAATTTCATAAATAGTGGCAATCACTTAGATAAAAAGATTCATCATCGCCTTATAAATCCTTCCCTACTTACTTAATGCCACTATAGAAGATAGTTTCAAACAATAGAGTTACAGCCAATTAGTACTTGAAAAAGACAAAATAAATAAATGAATAAATAAATAGCTAAATGGCTGTACAGGGCATGAATGGTGAAAGACTATCATTTTCTATTAAGGATTCATTACAGCTTTGTGAGGTGTGAAACATACAGGATATAATATCTGAGCTTATGACGGGCATGTAACAAAACATTAGGCCACACGGAAGAAAATGCTGCAACTATGAAAGTTCACAATAATTTTACATCAGAAAAATTACTCAACGATGGAAACAAATATATTTGTTGGTATTGTGTATATCATAACTCCTTGCATGCTGTCATATTAAATTTTTTTGGCAAAGGAAATTATATAAGAGAGAGGAGAGAAGGCATACAAACAAAGAGGAGGGTAAGACAACATACATCCCTTAGCAAAAGCACAAAAGTGAGACATAGCAAAAACAAACAGATTCGTCAATTCCAATACTTGAGTACATATAAAGCATTTTCAAGGAACCAGAACAAGCACAACTCAAGCGTTCTCAGATTTTTCAGACCAAGCAAGCAAGGAAGCAGAACAAGCACAACTAAATCACGAGAAAAAAAAAAATACAGTATTTTCAGTAGCAGCTGCATTTCAGTGCATTTGTTAAATGCAGACGATTTTGATCCGAATGAAGAGAGAAGAGAAAAAAAAAATCTAAAATGGTCATAGAGGAGAAAAAAATCAGAGAAAATATAAGGATACAGACCCAAAAAAAAAAGTATAAATTGTTATATATATATATATATATATTTATTTATTTTAGATATTTTAATCTTCCAAAATTTGCCGTTTAGACAGTAAAGTACTTAAATCTTGGGGACTCACGAAGTAACCTTAAGATAATCTTTTTGAATTGTTTCTCTCTCCTCCATTCATACTCCACCCAATTAAACCTAATATTTTTCTTTCTTAATCTTTTTCTTTTTTGTTACAAGGTAATCAAGCCTTGGACATCAATGCTGGTTTAATCTTAATAATTGAAATTTGTGCTACAAGTTGAAACAAGGATTAAATTTAAGTATAATTTCTTCTATTTTTATTATTAAATTTTTTAATAAAATTATAGTATATGTACTTTTTTTAAAAAAAAATTGAATCATATGATACTAAGTTACAAAACTTATATATTTTTTTATAAAAATTATACATTTATTATATTATTATTAAAGAATTATACACTTATTTTATTTTAATTAAAAATTTGATAATAAAAATATGAAAAACAATATCTAAATTTTTACACGTAATAGAAACGCCCGTAGCATCAATATAAAGTTTTGGAGGAAACTTTTGGCAGTAAAGTTTTGCTTGCCCTCCCGATCTTTAAGGGATAAAGATCCTCCACTGCCGCATGCTTAGCACAATGTATTATTTTTTTTAAAAAAATTTAAACATAAGATAAAGATAATTAGTCAACTTTTACCAATATATATATATATATAATAATAGTGAAAGTTAGAATATTGTCTTTATTTTAATGTATGTTTGGTAAAATTTAAAAGATTATTTTTATTTTACATTTTGATTCTTTCAAAATTAAAAAAAAAGACAACTGGAATCAATTAATGAAAACAAATGAAGAGTTTAGGTGCTGCACTGTTTTATCCCTCTTTTAGAAACTAGGATTTTGGAATACATGTTGAATTGCAACAAATTTAAATTCCTGTATTCCCAAAATTTCTTATTTGCATAATTAATCCAAACATTGGAATTTGCACTATTTCTACTTTTTTCCCCCCCATATTTTGGTAACGCCTACTAATTTTTTCATAGAGGCTACGCAAATGCCCACTGGTTCCCCTGAAGACGTTCCTCCTCTTCTGTGGGGTCAGAGTCATCCTTAATGTTAAAGATCTTGGTCTTCCCTTTCATCTTGCGAATTGGTTTCAAATTCAATCACATCCCTGATTGACTGTAACATAAGTGTAACAGCATAATGAACTACAAAGATATCTCCATCAGAGCTCTTCAAATACACTTTCTCTTGTTGATTCCATCGGATGTTCATCCAATTTCTGTTCCTGCAACCGATGGTAATCCTTTAGGCTAGTGATGCAGAACAAGGAGGAAAACAAAGAAGAGAACTCACAATTCTCAAACTCAATATCTCAATTAATTTATCAATATTGAAAGTGTAATTTATAAGAAACTGAAATATAAAATCTTAATTCAACTAGAATGCCAAAACATATATCTTAATAAACTAATATGAAGGGATAACATCATGCCAGACTCAAACGTTGAAATTACACAATATAAATCTAAATTATCCCAAACAATAAAACATGCTTAAATAATAAAATAATTAAAAGCTTTATCTTCTCATCCAGCACATCCTAGCTTTCCAACTGCATGTACAAAAAATATAGATTTTATATGTTTGGCATACAAAACTATGTCTGCACCAGAATTCCTGAAATGGCTAAACAAAAATGACAATCATATTATACGAATTAGAAATAGAACCTCAAGTATTCCATGATTTTACAACATGTTCTTTTCAACATAACAAATTTGTAACGTTCCAGCTAAAGAATATCTAGACAAAATGCCACATCAGCTCATTTTGAAAATAAGGAATATGTTATACAAGCTTAGCAGTAATTACTATATACACAATTATTCGGTATAATTTGATCTGGTTACCAAAGACATTAGACCATAATGGCGGCAATATCCTATTTTTCTGCTAAATTTCACACTGTTTCCATCTATATTTATAGAAGTTTAACAAGAACAACTGAAAGTACAAACTTCGAAAAAGTTAATATTATGGATTAAATTCACTTAGATTACCATATGTGGTGGTTGGTTTACTTCACTGAAGTAGTTTAAAATGCAAAATGTGCAGAGGAGCGTTTCTCTAGAAAGTGGATGAGAGATGAAAAGCCTTTTAAGGCTCAGCACTTAACCAGAAATAACATATACACAATGTACAATTGGTAAAATAAGCATGGAGTTCAGAGTGACAGACCTTTTATTTCATGAAGGAAAATAAAGGATTGTCCAATGAATTCAAGTAATTTATACTAATTTTTTCAGTAGAAAATAGATTTAACTGAATTGATCTTGGGTTTGTAATCCTTATATGGATTACTTGCCATCCAACTTGTAGCCCCATCAAAACAGAATGCAGTACTGCCTTTGAGCATTTCTTCAAAGCCTTTTGCATGGTATTTTCTCGAGCCACCTCCAATCTCCGAGTAGATAGCGGGCACATTATTGAGCAGAGCAAGATCAATGTGCTTTTCGACATGTTCCCTATCAATCTGATAACTAAAGGGCAATTATAAATGAAAGTCAGGTGGGGAAGGGCAAGGGGAAGACATAATAATGAACTCAAAATGACACATTCATTTTGATTATATGCTAGCGTTTTAAAAGATAAGTCTCTCATGTGGAAGCAACAATGTAACATTCTTTAATTATTGGTATACAGTTAAATCTTGACATTAGGAAAGAATCTCATGAAGAGATTGTTGAACCAAAATTATAAATATTTACTTATTTTGTTTTCCACAATCTAAAATCTGCATTGCATATCAAGCTTAGCAAGTATGGGACAAAAAAAGTCAAAATCATGAATCCTTTTTGTTTGCTAATACAAACAGTTTAATCCCGTTGATTAACATTGAACAAGAAATTGAAATCAACTAATAGAAAAATGTCTCTTAGGTGAACTGATTTCTTTTGGTCAAATTTTAAAACTATGCTCATGTCATGTCAGTGACTGAAATCTAGTTGTGGATGGTACAAGAAGGGAAAAAAAAAAGAGCAATGAAATTGATGGAAACCAACAAGGGAGAAAAGTGGATTTCATGAACGGAACCAGAGAATTAGAGAGAAAGACAGAGTCATAATTTCTGAATTAAGTGAAGAACAGCTTACAAGCTCTGGGGAATGCAAGAAATAAGCTGAACCAGAAAGTGAGCCAAACATAAAGGAGAGAGAAAATGATATTTTAGCATTTCGAGACAAGAATAGGTCTCCACTATCAAACCACCCAAATTCTGCTCATTAGCCCCCTTTTTATTCACATTTTCCTTACAAAATTCCTCTAGAATTTCCTTTGAATAGCTTTCATGCGTTTCTCATCCACTTGGATATTTCTCAAGTAGTTATCCGTCGATGCCATTCTGTCTGCCCCCCAAAATTCCCTTAACAATCCCATATTCCTTTCTGACTCGCATCTTTTAATTTGGGGATCCATTAGAAACTGTATGGAGAACACTACTTTGTTAAGCTGCAAACTTTATCGAATGAGGATGAAATTGAAGACTAGAAGCTGACAATGAAGGCTGCATGGTGAACTTGAAGATAAATACAGTGCATATGTTTTCAAAGAGAATATATATAAAATTAAGGGGGCTGGGGAGAGATATACCATGTATAATACAGCATCCACTATTTGTTATTCATCTCTCCATGCACCTGAAACAAGTAATAAAGGCAGGGGTAGGAAGGAGAGGCACAGAATAACAAAATAAGATGTACATTAACTTTGTCAAAAGAATTTCATCACCAACCAAGTCATGGAATGACAATAAGCTACTTTCTTCAAGAGATGGAAGCCCCCATCTAGAGATATAGTATCTGTTAAGATAATTAAAAAATCCTGAAAGCCAACTAGTCATGAATTTGTGATTTGACCATCTTCTAAGTAGTTCTATCAACAAGGTATCATCTTCTTTTACTCTCAAAGATGGCAGAACCTGTTAAAAAAAAAGAAACCATAAATGGTCAATCATGTCATCAATAATGTTTGTACTATTGGCCTTCCATATCTGGGCAAACTTTGATGATTGATGTGCACAAGGAAGTGTAGATGTACTAATAATAATCTCTAAATTAGACTTGCAGTGGAATTAATGTATTCATCAAAAACCATTTTATATTGGTCATAGAGCGACTTAGAGTCTTTTTCACCCTGGCGGTCTGTACACAATTCACAAACAATTGTAGATACTTGAGTTAAGATCATAAAAAAGTGGGGGAATTTTGAAGAGACCAGATTCAAAATGAAATTGCTAGTTTCAAGTCTATGTCAGATTCATATTGGCACTTGTAATTCACAGACAATTGAATCTCACTGAAATCATAGGGGGGGAAAAGGAAAAGAAAGGAAAGAATACAAGAGAAAGGAAAGGAAAGGGAAGAGAAAGTGGATGAGTTATCACTCAATTTGTTTGGTATCATATAATAGAAAGGAAGAGACATTTTCCTTCCCTTATTTGGTTTCATCAAAGAAAAGAAAGGAAACACATGTAAATAAGATGTTAAATTACTTTATTATCCTCCATCTAATTAAGTATATTTATCATGAAAGAAGGGGTAAAGAGATAAGGAAAGGGTTTTTGCTTTCCTTTTCCTCCTTTTATATCCAACAATGGGGGGATTGCTAAAAGGTGGGTCCCACAAATTCCTTATCCTTCCCACTCATTTCCTTTCCTTCCTTTCTATGTATACCAAACAAAGGAAAGACAGTATCCATCTACCATTTCCTTTCCTTTCCTTTCCTTCCCAGTCCTTTCTACCAAGCAATGCATTGAATCTCACTGAAATCATATCAAAACTTATTAATAAATGTAATATAGGAAACAACCAAACAGATTGGCAGTATAACTTTAACAAGCTGCTATTTATATTCCCAGGAAAGAAGCACTCAGGTAAAGCCAAAAGCTAGCTCTGACTAGGGTAGAATGGAATTCAGTTGTATAGTTTCTAATAAAAGACTGTTCTATAATATTTTGTTTATTGAAAATGGAGTACAAAATTAAAGAGGAGAAATTAAACATGCATTCACTTTCAAAGCAAGGCATCATGAAATGAGATTGCAATAAAACATTTCAGGCCGGTGCAAAAGTTGTAGAGAAAACCACTAAGCATCAAATACTGATTGTATTACTCTTCTATGTATAGTGAACAAAGACATATGCCACGCTAATAGTCATGATTCATTAAAAAGAAAGAAAACTGAAAACGTGCAAGAAATGGCCTTACTGTCGAAGGCTTGAAGCTCTCATTCAAATGAAAACTAGTTACCATCAAGAATGCCTTCTTCAAGGAAGAAAAAGAACGATGTATTCAGACAAAGATTTTACTGCAGCAACCCCTCAATTTAAAGAGTAGTTAGATAAATTTGAGGAAGCCTGTTGCTCTTGAGACTCCCAATTACTACTAAACCAAGTAGCATTAAAAGTTTTTACACGATCAGAGAATTTATATTCCATAGCCAAGTTGATGAACTTATAGGTATATTTGGATTGAGGAGAACGGAGTAGGGAAAGAGGAAATCTAATTTAGATTTAAATCTAACATTTCAGTCCCTCAGACTATATTTGAATTGAGGAAATGGATGAGAAGGGAAGAAGAATTATTCATCTAAGTAAACAATTTTCTCCTCTTCCCTTCCTTTCTCCATCCTCCTCAATCCAAACATAAAATAATGTTGTCCCCACCGCAACATACACAGACAGATAAGCAGAATTTGCTTTTTCATTCAAGTGATGCCCAAATAATTTTGGCCTGAAAGAGCCCCAGAACCAAAATTATAACATGCTGAAGAACTTCTTAGTACTATAAACTCCATCAAGATTGAAAGAAACTCAACAGAAAAAGCAATGACTGTCAACAATGGATTAATCATGAAAATCCAAGCATACTTAAAACCCATTGAATACAGAGAAAATAGGAAGGATAAGTAAAATAAAACATGTACCCGTCAGGTGTGAAACCAGACTTATCATACCCTTCTATTTGACCAATCACTTTGTCCACGGCTGTCTGAAGCAGAGACCATCCATCCCTGAAAGTCTTACTGGGTTTATTGCAATCATCAGACTCAGAAGCTATAGCAAAGAGGTTGAAATGAAGCAAAAATAGAGAGAGAAGCAACAAACGCAAATGATGAAGGGCATTCATGGCGGTGATGGTTGGGGGAGTAATTATGTATCTTTATCAAGTAGCAACTCTCGGTGATGGGCGGAGGACGACACTGTTTCCCCCATGTTTACTTTTCCAGTCAACGGTTCTGCGATACACATGGGCACATTGCTTTCTGAGCCGTATCTATATCTCAAGATATCGTTGACTTATGATAAAATGATTTTTTAAAATTATAAAAATTAATAAATATTTTTTTTAAACTATGACTTATATGCAAATTAGTGAGCTACCTGTGCACAGAACAAAGGAATAGAAATTCATTACAAAAATTACAAGAATTAAAAAGAAAGATTATAAAAAAATTTAATATAAAAAAGTACTATTACAAAAAAAGTCAATATAAAAAGAATTACATGACTAATAGAAGTGACTAGATAGCAAACCAAAAGATAGAATAAAATGTGATGTAAAAAATAAGGAGTTTTATTGAGATATTTATCAAAACACGATAAGGAGAGAGATTAGTAAGGGCATCTCATTCTAACTTTTCTTTTTTTATGACTTTTGATAGTTTTGTGGTTGAGTACTGTGATGTATTTATTTATGCTAGTCTTGGAAATTCAATTTCTACACTAAGTGGACTTCTCCTAGCCTTTTGCTTCATTGAGTGAACAGATGCTCCTAGTGTTGAGAAGGAAGCAGTTGTGACATCATTCAAACACACAATATTAACTTCTTTTGTAGATTTCAATGGTGTGATTGTATTTGAAGAAGAAATGTCCACATCGCTTTCCTTTATGGTTGATGATGTTTCCTGTCATAGATTGTAAGAAGTTGTTTAAAAGAAAAATGTTGAAATAAATCAAGTGATAAGTTATGAGGATAGTTTAAGGAAAGCTAAATGAATATACCTGTAGGCATCTTGTGCTTGAAGCTGCCTTTGACACTTAGGAGCTGTTTAATGATGTTTCATCTTGCTCACGTCCCTAAGTGTTAATTGGCATTTGGTTATTAATATGAGATGTAATTATCACACAAATATTATAGAAGAAATGTATATAATCTTGACCTTTATAATTGGACGATTAAATTGGGCTATGATGTGTTCATTGTCAGTCATGTTTAAAATAGTGTAGCTTGCATATTTCTGTTGAAGGTTGTAATTGCTAATTTTGATCTTCATTAAAAAGGTTTGGTCTAGTAATTTATTCAATTGCACAAAAAAAGTGTATGGTCTATTATCCTGTTACATTGAAGATTATGTTAACATTTTTGGGAGTGAAGAACCTAGTAAATAGTAAATGAAAGTGATGGAATATAAGATCATAGCACATAGTACAGATATCAAGTGATAAATGACATCAATCTAAACATCATTATCATGGTTAAGGTTGATGTGACATTAGTTATAACAAATGTTGAGAAATTGATACCAATTGAAGGTTAAAGAGCCAGAGAATAAGTTAGGATTTAATAAATGGAAGCCAGAAGACTATCTTTAAAGTTGGAATAACAAATAGCAGTTGCTTTAGCAAAGTATTACATATTTTTTGAAGTTGATGTGTATAACAAATACTTGATAAGGCTTTTTTTTAGTTTCTCAGCAAATATACCAACAAAAGCTGTTGCCAAATCATCAAATAGACAGATTGATGTTGTTCCTGTACTATCAAAAACTGCCAAATAGACCTTATATCTGTTACTTTGTGAAGTTATAGATATTAAGATATTTGTAATATTGAAGATATCTATGAGGTCAGCCCAAGTATTTGAAAGTGTAAAAATAAGACTACATAGCATATGTCTCAAAGTAGTGTCTTACCTATCTAGTGTTGCTACTGGAGGGCCTTCACACTTATTGTATATAGGTTGACCATTTTCTAGCCTAAGCTTGATCTTGTGGTTGTTGCATGATTCATATACCCAACCGAAATTTGTTTGGAGTTTTTGAGTTTTTGTAAGTATTGTGACAACCCCAAACTTTAAAATTTGATTCATGAATGCAATAAGGAAAAAAACAAATTCAACTGAAGAAAGAGTAAATAATAATCATTTAAGGAAGGAAAAAATTTACGTGAGTAATCTGTAATAATTTAGCTATTGTTATAACAATTCAACTATTGTCATTGTTTCTATCTATTCGATGGTAATTTTGTTCAGACAATACATAATTATAAAGATCAGATGACAAGTTTATAGACTTGTTAATTTTTCCTCCCATTGATGTAAAAGAAAACATAGTATTGTAAGCTCTAATATTATGCAAGAATAACTTAGATTCCATTGACTGTCTATTGAAGAATAGCTTATGCAAGTAAGGAGGGGGATCCTTCATCAATGGTAATTTCACTTTTCCTTGACAGCAACACAATGAGAATTCTAGTGTACTTAACGTAACTGATTTCTTGATTCTTTCATTAAACCACATCATTGTCCCACAATAACAACAACTATAATCAAGATCTCCCTTGTCCAGATACTCTGTATAGTATGCAAAGAGAAAAAAAACAGCTATACCATCCAATGTGTCAAAGAAATAAGAATTTTAAATGAATACAACTAAAAGAAAACAAAGGATAATACAATTAGAGGAGGAAGACATAACATTATTAACAGTAGCTAGATCATCATGAACATGTATAGCTAAAATTCAAAAATAAAGAAGAGAGTTTGTTACTTGCTACTTGGTAACTAATAAAATCAAACAAGTACAATGGAAAAAGATAATTATGATTACTTTTCTATGAGTACAAGGCACAATGTTAACTAATGTATCTTACTACTATATTCTGCACTCAAAAATATAACATCGGACATAGGCACAATGTTGGAATCATGCGAGAGCTGATTAAAATGCTTATTAAGATTAAAAGCAATGTTTGTAATGTCTATCAAACATGGATGATGCTTAACAGTAGCTACACCCTTGCTTTGCAAACAACTTCCATGGCTATTAGAACAAATAGCCAAATCACTCGGGTGCATATTAAGGTTAGCTATCCTAACACCAATAAATGACTCATTCTCATCTTGTGGTTGGATAACAAAACTTGATGTTAACAGAAACAAGGAAAAAAAACCATTGGGCACATGAAATAGGAAAAGAAAAATGAATTAAAAATATGAAATCAAAATATCAGAATAACTTATAACAAGGCTGGCTAAAAGTCTAAGTTGCTTCTGCTTGTATGGCCAACCATCGTGAAGTGTTCCTTGATCGTTTGAAACCTATAAATGGAACAACAAAGTAATGAGCTATAGGTTTGTACAATAGATCTATTCTAATGAACCTTTAAAAATAATATACACAAGATGGTAAGAACAACTTTAAGTACAAAATTATAAGGTAATAAGATAAACAATAGGTCTAATAAAGGTAAGACAATAGCAATACCACAACAACACAATTGTGTGTGTACAATAATGTTTTACACTTTAATCAAATAACAACAATTGCAAAATCTACCCTACTTTTTTTTTATGAAGAGAATAATTGGTTAAAAAAAGCCAACCTTCCATGCCCACCTCTAAAAAGGCAGAGAAGCTATCTAATTTGAACAAAACACCATACTTTGATATGATGCATCTTATTATTGCTTGAGTAGAACAAAAAATTTTGTTCTCTTCTTTGGTCATGAATCACAAACAAAAGAACTCATAAATTCACATAGTAGTTCTTTCACAGATATCTTCATTTCTTTATTCTTGAAATAAACCATCCTTATATTAAAATGCAAACTGCTCTAGTATAAGCTATCATTTTAGGCAAGAGAGATTATATCAAGCAATCTTATAAATATGAAAGACAATTCCTATCAATTGAAGTCATTCCTTTGCAAACACAATTCCTTAAAATTTTAATCACCATCACAGTTAAGTTCTACTAATAATATAAATGGTTTTTTAATCTCGGTTATGATAACCATAGTGTCACTACAAAACTGGATGTAGCAAGGCTTTAGTATTAAGTGAATCACCAATCAATTTATTTATTTTTTTTGTTCAAATGATGAGCATAGGTGTGATACTTTGCAACTTCAAAATCAAAGAACTATAAGTGAATTAAAAGAGGCAAAACTAAGTCCCTAGACAACTTGTTGGTTTGATCATCCAGACGGGTTAGAATACTTTTGTCAAAAATTAGGATCTAATGTACTATATTCAAGTATCTTTTTAATATATTGTTAAATTACCATCATTGT
This sequence comes from Erythrophleum ivorense, assembly GCA_026724425.1. Classification (NCBI taxonomy): domain Eukaryota; kingdom Viridiplantae; phylum Streptophyta; class Magnoliopsida; order Fabales; family Fabaceae; genus Erythrophleum; species Erythrophleum ivorense. Next base: position 47,347,281 of record JAIUCV010000005.1, read on the forward strand.
TATGTTCCTTTCCTAGCCTAAAATAAGAATGGTATCAAACCAAATAACAAACCCATCAATTTATTCTATTATTGTTTTTTTTACTTATGAAAACAAAGGTGAATTAATCAAAGAAGCTTTTAAATAAATATATTGAAATTGGACTAAAACTAACTCTCTAAATTAATACAACAACTTTTAATTTATTTCAAGTTTCAACACATTTTATACTAAACCATAGATTACATTTGCAAAAAAAAAAAAAAGATGTAACCTATAAAACTCCCTACTTCCTTGGATGAGCACCAATTTTTAGTAGCCAAGCTACTGTAACCTATAAATTTCTTACTTCCACAAGCCAAGAAGAAGTAAAGAATTAATCCTCTAATAAACAAAATATCTACTACAACAATGAAAGATGGAGAGAAATACTGGTATTCCACTTACGTTTTGAGCTTTGGAATTTCAAAATAGGGAGGATCTTCAAGAAGGTTAACTTCTTTAGGGTTGGGGGAGAAACAGGAACAACAAATAATCACCAGAAAGAGAAGGGGCAAGGATCGAACCAATGGAGGAAGGAGGAAGTTGGAAAGCAACAAAAGTGAAGACGAAAAACAAACCAAAGAGTCGGATAATAATGGCAGAACCAAGAAGACAGGGTGTAGGAAAAAGAATGGAGAAGTAAATGTTGCCAGAAAGCCAAAAAGCTAGAGAGTTTCTAATATGAGAAAAGAAAGATAGCATAAAGCCCAGGAGAGCCGGATAAAGAATGGTTTAGCTACAATGAAAAGGCAACCAAAGGTTTATATATATATAATAGATATTTCTTGAATTATAAATTTGGACAAATACTTCCTTGCATTTTTATATGTTTGTATTTAAATTTATTTATTTATTTTTGAGTTTTTATGTCTGACTTTGTTTATAACTATCAAAAATATTGTTGACTTTTAGTCATTAGGATAAAAGATCGCATAGCTTTTTCATTCTTGTAATTTTTTTTTAAGTTGGCTTACGAAAAAAGAGCTTAATTAAGTCAAAGTGGTGACAAGGAAAAGAAGAAAAATAACTTTGTCTTAGAGTGGTGAGAAGATGGAAGATTACATTTATTGGAACATGCTCTTCACTTGTTATTTTTAACATTAAATAAGAATGAGTCAACCTTTTTAGTTTTTTTTTTAAGTAAATGATTTGTTATATTTTGAAATTAGTATACTAAAATTGTAATCAGACTTTAATTTAGAGGATCCTTTGTTGTATTTTAAAATTAATGTATCTAAACTTGTAGTTAGACTTTAAAAGAGTAAAATGTATTTCTCTTAACTATATAATTTTTTTCTTATTTGGATGAATACATTTTTTTATTTTTTTAATGTGGCATAATGATACGAAATTTGTATTTATGTCTATAATTGGTTCATGCTTCAGGAATTAGGGTTAGCATACCCTTAATTTATGTCTTGCATTATTTTTTTTTTTGAAAGAGTTTTATTTATGACTTCCCAAAATTTGTTATATAATAGGCATTATGAAATATTTTAAAATATTTGGATAAAATTAAATTAGAAACTTTAGATTATGAAAGACATTTCTTAGAATTTATGATTATTACTCAAAATTTTTTATATTTTAATAATCAGAACAATTTTAAAGAACAATTAGCATTAAAAAATAGATAGGTGGCATTAATATTTACATTATGATTTAGACTGAATCTTTGAATAATATTAGTTGAACTGAGCTACATTTGTTGACAAGAAAATTGAATCAAGTTTAAGATTAAATTGGAATTTTAAGGTAAAAATTAGGTTATAACATCTTTTGGACTATGTATTTAATTTATTATATTTTCTAAAATATTTAAAAGTATATGGCCTAATAATGTGTAGTTGAAAAAGAAGAGAATATTTTGTTGGTTCTAATTAGTTTTAACCCATTTAACAACTTCCTTATAGATTAAAGATTGGACTTGGAGAATATTATGAAGTTAACTATATTAGCTAGAAATAAGGTAAGTTTATGAGTTGACCAAGTTAAAGAAAGTGTGTAATATGCTTGAAGACCCACTCTCTTAAATTTTAAAGATATGGTGATATGATCAATTAATGAAATAGTTAGTTAACAAGTAAAAAAATTATTAAATCTTTAACTTTTCTAACGTGGCATAGATCACTACTTAGATTATTGGCCATGATCCTACTTATTGTTAACATGGGCAAAAAATAAAGAAGAAGTGGTAGATAGTTTTAGTGGGATTAATGGCTAGTTTTACACTTATAAATACTCACTATTTATCCTTGTAAAAAACATAGATCCAATCAATCAAACCTAAATCCTTACAATTTATTCTTTACATTTCTTTGCATTTGTGCTTTTAATTTATAGTAGTTATTGCTTTCTTTATCATGTTCATGTCCTTAAATTTTTTTTAGTCATGGGTTTTAGTAACTCATTACTTCTTCAAACTAGGTGTCTCTTTTAGTAGCATAAGAATATAAAGTTAAGGAACAGAGTCCTTTCCTTAGCATATTACCTAAATATAGGAATAAAAAATGTGAGTTAGTAGATCAATTTAACTAATCAATCCAAATTTACAAGTAATAATTTTGGCATATTTGGTGGGACAAGAAAAAAAGCTTTTGATGAAGTTCTAATCACTTCGTCACAACTACAAGTGGCATATACACTTGTAGTCTAGAAAGAGTTTAAGTGACATAAGTATTCCACAATCAACTATAAAAAAAAATGGTGGCAAAAGAACTTTTGACTCCTAAGCTTCTCAATCTATTGTTATGTTAAGTTTAGGCATGTCATTATCATTAATTATGACACCAATAGTTATGGGACAACCTATAATGACAACTCCACCATCAAATGTGGCACAAGCAACTCTTACTATAGAGAAAGTAGCCAAACAAAGCCAATGTATAATGATGACAACATCTTTCATTTGTTAACAAATTGACATGGTTCAATTATGTCATATATCAAATGTCTCATCAACTTATTGAGATTGTTAAGTCAGTAGTACATAATGAAGTGCATAATGCTATAAGCAAAGGCAAGTATAGATCAGAGAGTATTCTCTATTATCCTTTAGCATTAGTCAATCAATTTAGCATTCGATTAGAGTCTTGAGTGCCCTTATAATCATAAATTCAATTAATTTTAGGGGGTAAACACTAAATGAACTAATACTCCAACCTATTTTGTAGTATAGGTAAGTACATAAGGCCAAACAACCACTTAATACACTAAGTAACCACTTAACAAAACATAAGGCAAATGCCTTATATTTTGCCTAATCATTTGACTGTTTATACTATTCCATAAGTGAATGTGCAAGGCATTGTAGTGTATTTGACAACCGATTATAGGGTAGTTCCTTTTAGATAACTAGGAGATTATGATGGAGAGCAGTAATGGAATTTACTTCTAACTTAAATAACTAATCAATCAATTTACTTACCAAACCCCAAAGTAGCTAATATTTTAGCAAGCAAATCTAATTCCTCAATTACGAGGAATAACAGATAGGGTATCTAGTGATTTAGCTAAGTAATAGCAATGGAATTTAGTTTCACCTCTTATAACTAATTAAATTGTATATCCACACATGCTAGAGCAACAAAATAGTCATTAACTAATTTAAACTCCTCTTACACGATCAAGATGGACTAGTCTAATTTTAGTATTGTTGCCGAACTATAGTTAGCTAGTGATTATTGAACCTAAATCTGCTGTGCCTCAACTAATTGACCTTAACATGATTGTTAAAACATTAAAAAGACACTTTAGCATATAACTAAAGCCTCTTAATAGGCTTGTTTATAGGAAACCATATCTTAACTAGATGGACAAAATGATACCCTTGCTGATCAATTTCAAAAATCTTAATTTTACTACCTTATCAAGTGAGGATAATAAGTCTACCATGGAACATATAAGTAAGTTTACTGCCTAATGTGGTGAGATGAGTTAAAATAAGTATTATATACTTTTAGTGTTCCCTTTATTATTAACTGAAACTATTTTCACTTGGTATTTGTCTGTGCCACCTAACTCTGTGCATAATTGGGCAAAGATAAAAAGACCTTTCCCTTTACAGGTTTTATAAGCCATAGCCAAAAGTGACTATAGTTGATTTCATGAATTTAAAATAGCAAGTAGATGAGCTTATAGTTGATTTCTTAGAAAGATTTAGAAAGCTAAGAATTAAATGTCATTTGCAATTCCTAGAAGTAAAGTATGTCATCATAGCTGTTAGTAATATGAATCCTTAGCTGAGAGAAAGGTTGATAACTTAAGAATATTCATATTTGACTTAGCAATTAAAGTCACTCAAATTGAGCAATTCATTTAGGAGAAAGAACAAAGGAAAGCTAATTAAGGAGGAAAAGGTCTACATATAGTTTCTATAGTGAACTACATTAATGATCCAAGTCGAATAGTTAAATATTAGGAAGATCATTCAATTGATGCCCTAGCAGTAGAAATCTTGAAAGCGAAGCTATATTCATGTCTAGCTTTAAGGCCCTTAAAAGATAAGAAACCAAAAAAAGAAAGAAGTACCTATTCAATATCTCCAAAGTTGATTAAATTTTAACTATTTGCTTAAAAATCAACAAATTAGGCTATTGATGGACACAAAATTCCATTTGTTGAGAAGCTGAAGAACAACAAATATTGTAAGTAGCATAACTCATATAGTTATGTTGCCATTAATTACATTATTTTTAGGTATACAATTGAGAAGGCCAAAAGGATAAGAGATTTAAACTAGTGGATAAAGGCATAATTGAAATGACAATAGATATGGATCCTTTTCTAGCGGTGCTTATAAATATGGTTTTGGCATTAGGCTTACCATTTCATTTACTAAAATATAAATGGAAATAATTGATGTAAAAATAATGGAGAGCCAAGAAAGGAGCACCAGAACCTAACAATATGGTGACTAACAAAGGTATAGCCTAAGTAGCTAAAATCTACCATTCATAAGCTTAGTATTTTTTACAAACTACAATATCCAAGATGAAAGAAGAATAGCAACATGTTTGATAGACTCCAGACTCTAATAGTGGACAAAAAACCAATTTCAAAAGGAAAAAGACAAATAGCTAAATTCAACATTAAGCTACAATATCCAAGATGAAAGAAGAATAGCAACATGTTTGATAGACTCCAGACTCTAATAGTGGACAAAAAACCAATTCCAAAAGGAAAAAGACAAATAGCTAAATTCAACATTAAGAAGGGCATATCTACCTTGAGAATAACCATCTACAATGATAAGTAGTTAAAGTCGCGAAGGATGATTAAGCCAAAAGCTAATCTCAAACAATGGCAGTGTTTTCTTAACAAATATGTCAAAAAAAGTTGCAATAGCCATCCCAACTAGTTGCCTTAACTTGTACTCAAAAAAGGAAGAGATAGAGGCAGATATCTAACCAAAAGCTGAAGTAAATGCTTAAGATGCTAATGAGGCTAAAGATGTGATAAAAAAAGAAGTACAGTCACCTAAAAGGACTGACACTCATAAACTAGAATTAAGTCATGAGCAACCAAAGGAGAAAATCAATTTAAAAGAAGATGGCCTTTTGGATGAAGATGATGTTGAGACATTTTCTACAAATATTGATGTCCAAATAAGTTCTAAATAGATATAAGATAGCAAAAAAGATTAGAATGAGATGTTTTCATTAAGAAAGCTAAATGGGTAGCCTTGATAGAAGATAAACATTAGAGTTAGCCATTGTTCAGTTTGAGAAATCTTTAGAGGCTATAACCAAACATTTCAAGCCTCTATACATTAAAGTTTATATCAATGGTAAGGTAGTCACTAGAGTGTTCATAGGTAGGGGAACTGTGCTAAATGTACCAATTAGCATATTAAAGAAGCTAGGAAAGACCAAGGCAGATCTAATCTAGACTAACATAAAGATGACCAACTTCACAAGGGAAGTAATAACAATTATCAGAGTATAAATAGAAGAAATAACAATAAGATCCAATACAACTAGTGCAGCATTTTTTATTGTGAATGCTAGGCCTATATAATCAGTGTTCTTAGGTAAGGATTGGATTCATTCCAATCAATACATTTCTTTCATGTTGCATTAGTAACTCATGTTCTAAGAAGGTGACCAAGTTAAAAGTGATATTAGTTAACAAGAATCCAATTGTAGTAAATGTATGGTAGAAGGTATATTTTACTCACCATATATAAGACCTATCTAATTATTAAGAGACTACAAAGAAAGGTTATTAGTGTCATACAACCTTACTTCCAAAGGTTTCAAGATGAAAATTCAAACTAATGATAACGATCCATAGCCTTCTACACAATTAATTTATGGATCAATAATATAAAGTTGTTAAAGACATTCTACATTGGCTAACTTTATTAGCAATATAAGCTAGAATTGAATAATCAACCACTAACACACTTGGGGGGCAAAAAGATAATCCAAAATTTTTAATAAGCTAACCATTAAAAGAAAAGTTAGAATCCATAATCAAGAGGCAAGTCTTTAATTTTGAGGCTCAAAATCCTTTGATTGACATTAACTTAGGTACTAATAAAAAGTTTAGTTTAACAAGAATCAATGGCTTATTAAATAAGGAAGACCTAAATCATTTGATTGATCTCATAAAATAGTACAATAATTGTTTTGCTTGAGAATACCATGAAATGCCCACATTAGTTAAAGAGTTGGTTGAGCATTCATTGCCTATTAAAGAAAGATTTAAACCATATAAGTAGTTAGCTAGGAGATTTAATATGGAATTATTGCCATAGATTAAAGAAAAAATAGAGAGGCTATTAAAGATAGATTTTATACTCATAGCTAGATATATGGAGTGGCTTTCAAACATAATTCTTTAGGCAAGTTAAGATTGGCACAAACTTTTAGAACTTAAACTTATCTACTTTCAAAGATGAATATATGCTGCCAATAGTTAGTATGTTGATTGGTTTAGTAGCCAATCATAAGATTCTTACTTTTATAGATGGATATTTAGGTTATAACCAATTTTTTTTATAGCTGAAGAAGACATCCACAAGACGACATTCCATTGCCCTAGTACATTGGGTATCTATGAATGGCTTTTTATGTCATTTGGCTTAAAAAATGCAAGTGCCATTTACCAACAGGCAATGAATGCTATCTTCCATGATTTAATTAGTGAAAATATGGAAATTTGTATAAATGATATGGTGGTAAAATCCAAGAATTTTGATCAACATTTAACTGATATGAAACATGCATTTAAGAGGATGAGATTTCATAATCTAAAGATGAATTTAGTTAAATGTGCGTTTGGGGTCTTAACTTGGAACTTCCTTGGTTTCCTTGTACATTAATTGAAGTAGATAAAAACAAAGCTAAGGTAGTTATAGAATTAAGGCTACCACAGAGTAAGAAAGAGTTATAAAGCTTGATTGGTAAAATAAATTTTTTAAAAAGATTCATTGTTAATTTTACTGGAAAGTTAAAAGCCTTATCACCTTTACTAAAGTTGAAATATGCTAATAAATTAATTTAGGAACAAGAACAACAAACAGCTTTTGAACAAATTAAGTAAAACTTAGCTGACCCTTCAGTCTTGATATCTTTCATGCCAAGTAAACTATTAAAGCTCTATATCTCAGCTATTAAGAAATCTATTAGTTACCTTTTTATATAAGATGCCAATGATAAAATTGAAAGAGTTATTTACTATCTTAATTAATTGTTGAATGATGCTGCGACTAGATATATTTCAATGGAAAAACTAAGGATCTATTTGGTTATTATTTGTGATGTAATTATAAAGGGAATTTTGAGGTAAAAGGGATTACATTGTTTATTTTAGTACGACATCAAATGAAATAGGAATGCCTTCGCATTTGCATGTTTGGTTGGATAAAAATAGTGAAGGAATGGAATGCAAACCTAAAAAAATGACAAAAATACCTCTCATTTCAATAAATAAATAAAATTAATTTGTTTTATTTGTTTTCCTTTAGCTTTCATTAGTGTTCTGAAAAAAACTAATTTATGATTTTTCTGAATATCTTGCATCATCTTCAAGGAATCAAGTTGCTGTAGATATGCTTTAGTGGTGGAATCAACAGTATGGGTCTAGAGAAAGCATATCTAAAAGAATTACTCATGGGAGGCATCAAATAGACCTAAAAGCCACCATCAAGGCATTAGCTAAGTCAGATTTAAGTGGTTCATTACTCAAGGTTGATCTCAAGGCAAGAATAAGTAGTAATAGCATTGTCATGTTAGCTTAGTCTAAGATGAGCAGTGCCTAGAGTAGTTATAGCCTTTTGACCAACTAAGCTTGAGCTCAACAGTTTTCTTAGTGTTGATTGAGGCTTCAAAGTATTTGTGAAGGGATGCGTAAATGGTTGATCCATTGGAATAAAGGACATGGTTCTTAGGGGATAAAGATATGGTTATTAATGATGAAGACAATGACAATGGAGATGATGAGACAATGACTCTTTTTATTTTATAAAAGCACTTTCTTTGGTTCCTTACAATCTTGTCATTGGTAGCATCATTCTTACTGGAAAAAGCATGACAACAATAAGGTTATTTCTAAGAATTAGTGTTTTGAAATGGGTATTCTACCATTGTAAAGGAGGATGAAGGATGCTTTAGGTTCTTTGACAATGACAACCTATGCTAAATGACTTATGTGTCTTAACGCTTTTTCAAAGTAAAGGCAAAATGGGGGGTTTTTGCTTTTTGGCTCTAAAACATAGCTACAGTCAAGTGATTCACTATGCATAAACCACTACAGAGATTGCTACCTAACATAACCCCAATGCATTAGAAGCATGTAACCAAACATGTTGTTATAATGTATTGCTTTGCCTTTTCCTTCTTGCAGCGTGAAGCAAATAGCCTTTATGTCTATTATAGCATCATGAATATACAAAACTTGAATATTATCTTCTTTTTAAAGAGGTTTTAATTATGTGCAAAGTCAACTTTGTAAAAAATTTACTTAATAGGCCTATTTTACAATAAAAATTAATGAAGTGGGTTATTAAGTTAAATGCTTTTGTTTTAAAATATGTTCCATTGAGGAGCATTAAAGGACAAAACCTTAGCTATTTTTTTAGCTTAGCATCCTTACATTGGTAATAAAGACCTTTTAGCAGATGTCAACAATTATATACAACTCAAGTTATAAATATTAGCATTTTATAGATTCAAACCTCATAAAGGTGTTGGGGCAGGAATTGCTATTACTAGCCTAATAGGATAGCATGGCAAATTTATGTTCCAAGTGAAGGAGGGTTGTTCAAACAATTAAACTAAGTATAAAGCCCTAATTATCAAACTCAGGTTGTTGATATCTATGAAGGCTTAATTCATCCAGATAATGGGATATTCTTAGCTAGTTAGTCGATAAATCATTGGAGAATACAGGTGTAACAAACCAAATCTATTACATTACTATAAAGTAGCTAATGTTGTTCTTAAACAATTTGTTGATGTGATAGTTATGTATTTATTTAGAGAAGAAAATGAGGAAGCCAATAATTTAGCCCTATAAGCTTCTAGGTTTAAACCTATGGATTTTGATAGTGATTAACAAATCCTTTAAGCATATGAGATTGCGGCAATTGGCCAACAACCAATTGTGGAGGATTGGAGGACAAAATTAATCATTCATTTGAAAAAAAACCCTCATTTACAAAAGATTTTAAACTTAAACAAAGAGTCTTAAGATATATTCTAATTGATGATAAATTTTACTAAAGAGGGCATAAGGGGTTATAGCCATAATGTTTAAACAAAATAAGAGCTTTGAAAGATATGGAGGAAATTTATGAAGGAATTTTGGGTTCCTATAGATCTAGACCCAATATTAGATGATTGATTTATATATATGGCTATTATTAGCTAACAATGACAACTGATTGTTTCAAATATATTAATGGGTGTAAAGTTTGTTAATTGCATGTTCCTATTTAAAGACTACCAATTAATGAATTACATCTAGTTATCAAACCATAATGGTTCAATGGTTAGGCTATAAATTTAATAGGTAAAATTCATCCTCCTTCATTTAAGCGGCATGTCTTCATTATCGTAACAATATATTACTTTACAAAGTAGGTGGAGACACAACCAATAGTGAATGCTATACAAGCTAATGTGATCAGATTTATCTAACAGTAAATCATTTACAAACTTGGCATTCCTTAAACTATAATAACTAATCAGGGCATAATGTTTACAGTTGTTAAAGTGATGACTTTTGCTTAAGAATATGGTATCAAAAGATTCATTCAACTCCATACTATGTTTAAAATCCTAATTAATATGATTAAGAAAACTTTAGAGGACTAGCCTAAGAGATGGCACGAAGGCTTATTTAAAGCACTTTGGGCATATAAGAATGCTAAGTGTATTGTGACTGGTCTTACTTCATTTTAATTAGCCTATGGTCAAGATGTTATCTTGCCTTTGGAGACTACCATAAAATCTTTTAAAGTCACTAAGCAAAATGGTTTAAAAGCATATCAATATCATGAGTCTCTCTATATGGAAATGGAGTTAGCAGAAGATGAAATGGTCAAATTTAAAGCTTTACCACAAGTTAATGCACGTGTAATTCAAATTTACATCATTTCAGCTTTTTATCAGTATTATCATCAACTGAAAAGATGTAGGGAGCAAAATGTTAGTACCAAAAAATAAATGGGTTAGACTAATTTTTAGGCTTATGATTTGGGTTGAACCAATGGAAGATATCAGCTAGATTGAGTTACAATTGCTAATAAGAGAGCTAAATCAAGATTAAGGTCAAATTGGGCTTTTGAGGCAAAGAATAGGTTATAATGTCTTTGGGCTACATATTTAATTTATTGGATTTTTCAAAATATTTTTTGGTAAATGGGCTAATAATGTGTTTATATTGATTCTAGGTAGTTTTTGCCCATTTAGCCACTTCTTTACAATTTAAAAATTGAGCCTATAAAATATTCTAAAGGAAGTTAACCATATCAGTTCGAAACAAGGGAAGTTCATTAGTTGACTAAGTCAATGAGGTGTGGAATATGTTTAAAGACCTACTCTCCTAAATCTTAAGGATATAGGTGATACAGTAAGTTAATAAAGTAGTTAGTTAGTATAAAATAATTTTTAAATCTTTAACTTTACTAATGTGACATATACCATTGTTTAAATTGTTGGCCATAATCTTACATTGTTACTAATTATATGGGTGATAAATAAGAAGGAAGCAACAGGCAGTTTTAATGGAGTTAATTGCTAGTTTTAAAATATAAATACTCATAATACATTCTTATTGAAAACATAGATCCAATCTATCAAATCCAAATCTTTATAGTTTATCCTTTACATTACTTTATAATTCATGCCTTTAATTTTTTATAGTTATCACTTTTTTTACAACTTTCTTTATCACATTCATTTCCTTGATTTCTTTTAGTCATAAATTTTAGCTACTCATTACTTCTTTAAACTAGACACTTTTTTTAGTAATCTAAGAACCTAAAGTTGAGGAATAGAATTCTTTCCTTAGTATATCACTTGAATGTGGGAATAAAAAATGTGGTTAGTTAATTAATCCAAATTCTCAAACAATAAGAACAATTGTTAAAGGAGTTCAATGTTAAAAAAAATCACAAGATTGAATCAAAATTTCAAAATATACTATAATCCTATAAAAAGAAAAACATCAATATTTAAATGGCTTAAATACATTTTAATTTGTTTAGTTTTATAAAAGTTTTGATTTTGTTCTCCAAATTTAGAAATAGGTAAACAATCCAATTTTATTTTTCTATAACATCTTTGTCCAAAATAATACCAAACTTTGTAGTTTGTTGACTTAAATGCTATATTTAAGTTGAATTAATAGTGTTAAGTAAATAAATAACATATACATCTTCACTTAAAAAATCTTAATTTTTGATGTAAAATTTTAGATATATCATGTGATAATAAGACACAATTAAATTATTTTAAAAAATTTAAATGTAATGTTATTTGATTTTGTGCTAAAAAAGATTTTTATAAAATTAGAAGGACTAAAAGTACATTTAAACTTATTAAAAATTACAAAATTTTCCTACAAGAACCTTTAATATTAAGGTCTTGAAATTTAGGTAGGCCTTAACATAACTTGAAATATAAAAAGTTTGAACAATAAATATATGTTTTTGAAATATTATATATATATATATATGTATATATATATACATATATATATATTATCCTATACAAATTTTGGCACACATTCCACAAGCAAGCGGGTTATTTGCTCGTCATAAATAAGAGCACCACACCTTGCTCCTCAAAAAGTGATCTCAACTGTCCAATAACAACTCCAAAACACCCTGTTTTAGTAGTATTATAATCCCTAAAAATGCAGTGTTCAAACTTGCTCCTTAAAGCGCGATCTCATCTCCTCCATATCAAATGCTATTCACTGTCTTCCTCAGCTGCGTCGATGGAGCGTTCACAAGTGGTGATCAGAGGTCATAGTGCAGACTATAAAAAAGTATTGATTTCTCTACTAACCAAGTCCCTGAAGAGATAAGAAGAGTTGTTGTCGTTAGGATTGCAAAAGCTAGATTGAGATTAAAAAAGAAGTTCCAAGAAAGTGGTATGGCGAGAATCACATGGTGAGTTCATTTTCCTTACCTCAGCATATTGGAGTTAGAGAAAGATTGATTAAGGCTTCACTAATTAGTGCTAGGGGATTGTCTAGTGGCAAATTGAATTGCAAAAAAGAAAGCCAAATGAAATTTGGTAAGAATGGAAATTGAATTATGAAGAATGCATTTATTTACTCAACTATTATGGATAATTGCTGTTTACTTAAATGTTGTTTAAATATTTTTATTGCCATTTATCTATGGATTCCAAGCAGCTGTGTTTTTGTTTTCTTGATATAAAAATTTTTGTTGACATTACCAAAATTAGGAATGTTGCTATTATGTGGATTCATCATTCAAGTTTTGAGGAGATTTATACAAATGTCATACATGTATGAAGGAAGATTACAACTTAGATAAATTATGAACTATCATCCAAAGCAAAAGAATGCTTTGACTATGATAGACTATTATGGAAACCAATTAACCAGGTTTTCATATAGCAGTTTAGGTAAACAATAAATGGCAACAAAGATAAAGGATCCACAATAGCAATGAAGGCTTTAAAGTGATAAAAAGGAAAAAAAAAAAGGAATAATTTATATGATTATTTCCTACAACACTAAAAGAACTTCAATTCAAATTGTTTAATGATCATTCAAATGGACATACATTTTTTAGAAATGAATGAAATTTAAAATGCAGGCCACAAAAATATAACAAAAGGCACCATAAATGATAGTAATCAATAGGGGCAGGCATAGTTAGCAAAAGTAACAGTAAAAGAACAACAAAATGGTTACCTTCAATTATGAAACAACAAAATTTATGATGAATCCAAGAGATTTTGAAAGATGAGAGAGAATAAATGACTAAACCTAAAAAGAACACATGCTTAAAAATAAGAATCAAGATGATGAGTGTTTAATTTGCATGCTTTTCATGAGATAAAATTAAGTAAATAAATCCAAATTATGTGATTTTTATGTAATTTAATTAGATACAGGAGAAAGGAAAAATCATGAAAAAATCAATAGGAAATTAGGCAAGTTCAGCAAGGAATGTAGGATAACTATGTTGGTAAGCAAGGGCATGTGAAAGAGGACTTTATAACCAATCTAAAACTTAAATAGGCTAGCCATGTAAACTTACATGGCCATGTCATGTGCCAAACCTTGCATCAAGTGAATTACTAGAAGGTACCACAAGTAGATCATGTAAATGAGTGATTTCAACATAAGTTGCTTGTATTCGACTAAAATTGAGGCTTTGTGGGGTAGTTTCAAATTTCTAAAAGAGAAGACTAAGAAGAGACCTAAAGACATAGAGATACAAAGGAGGATAAGAGATTCAAAGGAACATTTTGGGGATATACTAAATGTTTGAAATTTGCACTAAAGAATCACTTACATCTAATATTGGTGTCATTCTTATCTTTCTCTTTTGCATATACATAATAAACTTGTTTAGTTTATTGTTGTTTCATTGCTAATTGAGATTATGTGTAACTAGATTGTAGATTTGGAATTTAGATGAATTCGTTTATTAATTGAATTGAACTTAGAATTCTCTCATAAAAATTTTAATTAGATTAATATATTGCTTTTTTTCTCTTGCTCATGAATAGTTGGCCACAATTTATCTAATATATTATGAGAAGATTGAGAAGTCAATCATAGTATATATCACTATTGTAACATCCAGTCCCTCCGTAAACGTGAGAAACATAATATTTGGTTTCTCCATAAACGTCAGAAATGGGCCAGATACAAAAGGAAGTCCCTGAAATAGAAGGAATTGGGGCCAAATAAAATTATGATAAAATTATAAATAATGAAAAATGAGGATTTGAGCCTTGAGTTGCCCAGAAATCAAGGCTAGAGTGATTCGATAAAATTGCCGAAAGGCCAGTGGCATTTTCGTAAATATGGGCACTTTTTGAAAAACTCATAGGAGGGCTTTTTAAATAGAAATTTTGAGTTGCCCAGGGTTCTCAGAGGCCCCAAAAACCATAGGAAGCCCCGGGACCAGTGAAGCCCCTCCGGTGTACTCTTTCCGACGTCGGTTGACCCAAACTTTGACCGATTCGTTTGGGAAGGTTTTAGCTCCGATTTGAGTGATTCCAAAGGCATTTTATTAAATTAGGAATCTAAATTTTATGATGAAAAAGACGGTTCTCAAAAAGGAGCTAAAACGAAGCCAAACCGGAAATGCCATTACGAAGGGCGAAATTGGAAACCAATTTAAAAAGGAATCTTCTTTCTTCTTCTTTATATGCCACGTTCTTTCTCTCCTCTCTAAGACCGCCTTAATTCTGCCAAAAACCAGAGGAGAAGCTGCCATTCTTAGGCGCACAAGAGGAGGAAGATTTTGGAGGAAGAAATTCAAGAAAAAGGTAAGAAACTTTAAGAAATTCCATATCCTTCATTCTTGAACCTTGCTCCTCTCCTCTCAAGCTTTCTTTCTATGGTTTTAATGGAGAGTTTGGTGCTGTTTTGGGGGCAGAACAGAGAGGAAAAATTCGTGTTTGGAGTGAGGCAACCAAGGAAAGTGAAAAGCAACCAAGAAAGAGCAAGAAAACAAGGTAAAACTTCCATTCTTTGGTAGCTTCTCCCTCCCCCTTCCTCTTGCACGAATTTGGGCACCATGAGCCCAATTCTTAGGGGCTGTTTTCTGTCCAATTTATGGAGGGATTAGAAGTTTTAGATGATAAGGATTAAGAAGGAACCAATAGAATCAAGAAAGGAGCATTAGGAGACAAGATAGAACCATTAGGGATCCAAATGCTCCCTTGCAAATCTGATTTTATATGAATATTCTTAGACTTAATTGAATGTTTAAACATGCTCCTAAGACCCCTAGAGATCTTCCCACATGCACCTCCCATCCAAGAAAACAAAGAAATTGCAAGAAAAATTAATGAACTCAAAGTTAGAAAAGTGTAGAGCATATAAGGGGATTGTAAAAACTGATTTAATCTATGAGTTCTCTTGGCTATTTAAATGTTTCCTTGACCTCCTACAACTCTTAACAACCTCCCTAAATGGTTCTCCCATCAAGGAAAAATCAAGAAGCCATGAAATCCCATTTATGCTCTAAGTTTCGGCCAAGTAGGGATGGCATAGTTAGAGAGAGTTTTAAATTGTTTCAAGCCCATTTTTGAGTCATATATGATGAATGAATGTGAGGGGAAACCTTGGGAAAAATTTAGGAAGCTTAGAGAATGAGTTGGTGCTTTAGGTTCCATATTGTGACCTAAGGAAGTAACATGATGTTAGGCCCTTTTCTTTAATGATGTGATGACTCCAAGAGATTTAAAAGGAGTCAAGAATCATATTTGAGAATAAAGAATGAGGCCTAGAAATCATTTGAGGGGTGTTGCTTCATTAGGTGCTAATATGGACCATAATGGAGGTTGTAGAGTAATCTAGGGTTTAAGCAAGTTGCATGGCCCTAGACATTGTTTCATGAACTTAATTGGCTCCCATAATTTGTGTTTAGGCGAAGAGACACTATTTCCACCAACTTGTGGGTGTGTGGCTAAAAGAGGAGGCTTGAAAGCTAAGGAAAAAGTGTGTGCTTGTATACAAGGTAGCTCTCTCCACCTTCTCTCATGCATGGATGTGTGTTTAGCTTGTTTTAGAATGTGTGTATGTGTATTTTCAAGCTAAGAAAAGTATGCTAGCATGCCTTTATATGCCATGATGCTTGATGCTATGTTATGTTTTCAAATGATTACATGATATTTGTGTGAGTTTGCTTGAGTGTGGAAAGGCCAAGAACTCTTCCTTTTGGTGAGGATGAGCCAAGAACCCTTGAGCTTGGTTGAGACAAAGTAAAGAGTCTCCCAAAAGCAAAGTGGGCTCCCAAGAGTATGGTTGAGTCCAAAGTGCTTAAAGAATGGGTGAGGCAAGTCCAAAATCCATGAGGAGAAGTGTGAGGCCAATCCAAACACTTAGTGAGCTCTTGAATGTCTTGCATGATTGATTCACATGCCAAAGTTGCTTTAAAATGCCTATGATTTCTACTTTCTCCATGCATGCATATATGAAACTTGCTTGCACATATTATGTGTGATGGAATGGGAGATGAGCTATTGGGATTCTTTGAATCTCATTCCCTCCTCTCCAATGCTCTAAGATGCTAGGTGGACCAAGTAGCTATGGTGAAGGGAGCCAACAACCATGAAAGAAGGAGATTGACAAGCCTAGGCCTAGTTTGTATTTTTTTTGAACCATAATGATGTTCAATGATGTATATGATTATTGTAAATGGCACATGACCCTTGAGACACATGTAAATATGATATTATGTGATGTATACATGTATGGATATGATGTATGAACTTTAGAAATGAATTTGGGTATGTAATGCCAAGTTATGCAAATTGGAAGTTTGATGCAAATGTGTATAAATGTGGGTTGAATGGCCAAAATGAGATGCATGAGGTTTGGGACCATTTGGGCAGCTCACACAAGTCTAAAATATGCTTTTAAACTTGCCCAAAAGGTGCCAAGACCAAGGGGAATCCATTTGGCAATTTTGGTACTCAATATGAAGCCAAAATTGACCATAATGGAACCTTATACTATTTTTTGGCCAAATGAGTTAGTCTTACCCTGAAACTTGGCATGCAATTAGGTTTCATTAAGAGCTTTTTGAGAACCTAAAGATTATAATTTTCGGAGACCTAGAGAATATTTGATGAATTTTCAAAGTTGGGATTTTTCATGATTCTGGTATGGGTACTGTTCATACTGGCAGTTTTGAATTCTGTGTCACCCGATGGCCAAATGGTATCTAATGCTTATGAAATTTTATATGCATAAACTAGAGCTCATAAGCTTTCTGTGGCAACTGAGATCACCTCATTTGGAGGTCTAGAGAGGAAGATATGCATTTTCGAAGGTTCTGCCCAGTATCAGACATCTTGCCAGACCTGAGGTACTGTTCCATCGATTTCCGGGAGTTTGGCTTAATGAACTGATCTGGAGATATTTTTCCTCTCTAGTTAACATCCACATCTTTCCATAGTGATATCATTTGCAAGAATTGGATTTTTTTGGAATTAGTTAGACATTTTTGAAATCCATATCAGTAAACTATGATAGTATCAGGAACCTCTCCGACCAGTAGATGATTTCGCGTGTCAAACGCATTATATATGAAATTTTAAGACTTATACATATTTTTACCATGAATTAGACGTCTTAAGCTTTCCAGAATGACTGAGATTATATGTTTTCTATTTTTCTGGATTTAGTTGTGAATTTCCAAACTTTGCCCAGAAATGAGGCCAAGTCTGCCGAAAATGAATCTACATGTCTCATATGCCTTTTTGGTTTCCATGGGTTTCAAGCTAGTTTTTGTGATTGAAATGAGTTCTAATCATGCAAATAAATATGAGGATACATAGAATGAGCTCACACAGCCCACGTGACACCGAATGGATTTTTGGATATGATGACTTACGAATAGAAGTCCAAATCTTTATGCCTCCTTTATGAGAATTATGTGTATGTTTCATGATAATTATGCTATTCAAAGGCATGAGATGAGCTAGAATTATGGTGTTACAACTACAATAATATACTTAGATTATAATTTTATAGAGATATGAATTGTATCTCAGGAGTTTGTGAGTATTATCTTGTATTGATTCCTTGTATATAATAAGTTTATATTAAATATATGATCACAAAAGTATATATAGGCTTAATATGAGTATGATAATTTATCTCAAAAAAGAATTTCATTTATATTAGTAGAATTGTTGTTAATCCAATTAAAGTTAGTTATACGAGTCCATTTCGAGTGATACTTAGAGCATAAATAAAAGATTCTAGATTCCATAACCTTTTTTATACATAGTCAGTACTTTGTTTAGAGCATCTTATTGCTTTTAAATTTACATTTATCAATTTTATTTCAATTAGATAATTTAGATAATATGATAAATTTTGATAATTGGTAGTTGATTTCTTTCATCGTGGGAATGATATTAGACTTATTAGTTTATTACTTGTATAATCTATATACTTGCAAAATTGTTACAATAAGTTTTTAGTATTGTTGTCAGGGAAGATATTTTAATATCAATTGAAAGATTTTTCTTATTAATCTATATTTTTTATTAATATTTTTTGTTTTCTTAATTTTTAATTTTGGTTAATCTATAATTTTGTCTTTCAAGTACTCTAGCATCATGAATAGAGCATCTAGTGTTCTTTTAAAGGTAGATCCTAAACTTGAGTGAGTTCTACATGCTAAAAGAAGTCAAAGAGATACCCTTGCTAACCTCTAACCTATACATCAAGTAGAAAATTCTGAAGCCAATGCACTTCAAGAAGCTAGAGTAACTCCTTATCGTCACGCGCCAACTAGCGGGTGACTTTGCTATGCTAGGCATACATGGATTGAATAATAGCATTGTTAGCCCAACAGTTATTGCAACTAATAACTTTAAAATTAAGTTGGGGATGATTTAAATGATTCAATAGAATAAGTTTGAACATAGTATTTTGGAGGATCTTAATGCTCATTTGACTTGTTTCTTAAGGATTTGTGATACCATTAAGATTAATGAAGTTTCTACAGATGTAATCAATTTCAGATTGTTCCTATTTTCACTTAAAGATAAAGTTGCTTTGTGTTTAAATTTTATGCCTGCCTAATCCTTTTCAACATGGTATGAACTTTTGCATGCATTTTTAGTGTAATATTTCTTACTAGGTAAAATTGCAAAATTTAGAAGTGACATTCAGAGGTTTTTTTCAATGTGATTCGGAATCTCAATATAATGCTTAGAAAAGATTCAATGATTTGCAAAGGCATTGCATGCATCACAATATTCAAGATTGGATCTCAATGTAGATTTTCTATGATGGGCTTGAGCAACCCCTCAGAGTTAACTTGAATGTAACAACTAATCGATCCTTACTTGCTTTAAATGCTAAAGAAGTAGTTGATATTATTAAAGAGATGACTACAAATCACTATAACTAGTCGAATGAAAGGCATAAAAGAGTAGCAAGTGTGATAGAAATAGAGACTTGTAACGCATTGAATAACAAGATTAGTATCAAATTTGACATGCCTATGAAGAGATTTGATCATATGAGTGTCAATGCAGTTTTGAACTCTTTATCCTACTCCAATTATGAATTTTATGGTGGTGACAATCTATATAATAAATGCTAGAATAACTCTTCAAAATCTTATGTGGCTAATCAAGTATAGTATTTCTTAAATAATCTTAGACCACAAGATAATCATTATTCAACTACTTATGATCCTGGATGGCATAATCATCTTAACCTGTCTTCGGAAAATCAGAAATAGAATCATCCAAGGAATTCAAGAAATCAAAGTAGACCACTTAGACCAACTTTTTAGCCTATGAATAAAAGGGTTCAATTTCATAATGAAAATAAGTAAGGTTAGGAAGTTGCATTTGAAAAATTTTGTAATGTGTCCTTTGATAGATTTGAAAGGTTGGAATTTAAGTTAGATTAGTTAGCTAGTTATAATAAAAATCTAGAAATGTAGTTAAGTCACTTGGCTGGATCATCCAATACTAAAGCTTAACAATTTTGCTTAACAAAACTGAGGTTAATCCTAAGAAGCAGTCCAAAGTAGTCATTTTGAAAAGTGGTAGACAATTGGGGAAGATTCCTAATCAGATTGAGCCTTCCACAAAGTAGAATGATGTGGTTGAAAAGTCACCAAATAGCAATTCCATTCAATTTGGAGACGAAGAGGATACCACTAACTTACCAACAATGGCATTAGTTAAGACATATATACTTCCTATCCCATTGTCTCAAAGGTTTAAACAATTTAAGCTGAATAAATAGTTTGACAAGTTTATAAATATTTTCAAGCAGTTTCACATAAACATTTCATTTGTAGATGTGTTAGCTCAGATGCCAACCTATGTGAAGTTTCTAAAGGAAATTCTTTCAAACAAGAGGAAATTAAAGGACTATGCTACTACTACACCACTAAATTTTTCCACTCCTTATGTCATTAGTGATGCCTTCTTTAATCATGCCTAATATGATTTAGGCACTAATATTAGTTTAATGCCTTTATTTGTTTGTAGGAGACTTGGCTTAGGGAACTTGAAGCCGATAAATGTGACATTGCAATTAGCAAACAAATTAGTTAAACGGTAATGGAAATCTTAGAAAATGCCTTATTGAAAGTTGAAAAATTTTATCTCCTAATGGATTTTATAGTTATGGATATAAAGGAAGACATATCAATGCCACTAATTTTGGGTTGGCCATTCTTAGCAATAAATGGTGCTAATATTACTATGAGGAATGGAACATTAACATTGAAAGTCGAGGAGGAAGCAATTGAATTTAAGGTATTCAAAGATATAAAAACTTTATCTTTCAAAAAGGAGTGTCATACACTAAATATTGACAACAAATTACAAAAGAAGACATATAACAAAGAGATCTTATGGGAATTCCTTAAAGTGTGTCCATCATACACTGCAACCTTTAAGAACAAAAATAAAGTAATGGTAGCCTCTGCCTCTCTAATTAAAGTGAAAACCTTTAATCCTTCATTGTAAGACTACAAGACTAAGAAAGTAGTTTTTCATGGTTTTGGCACAAAAAGGAATAAACCTCTAAGTGTAGTCAAAGATATCAGACAATTGTTAAAGCCTTATTTGGTTTGAAAGATAGTGGAAAAAGTGGCTACCTACAATTTGGGCATTCCTTTAACCTTGCAAACCTTTGAAAGTTAAACTAAACATTTAAAATTAGAAATATTTCTCTTCCTTTATCCTCTAGTATAATTTATTTTATGTGTTGTCTTGTTCTTGATTTTTGCTTTTTGTTTTGTTTGGTAATATGTTCATTTGGATGATTACTTATTAAAGTTTCAATGGTTCCAAATGACCTTATCATTTTAGGGAGTTTTTGGTTCCCTTATCTTTTATTTTTGTATTGCATATTTGTGGGTTCCTTAAGGACAAGTGATATGCTAAGTTTGGGGGAAAAATCATAGTAATTTGAATTAAAAATTTAATGGAAAGTTATTCATAAACTTGAGTTTGTTAATGATTTATTGTGTTTAATTGTTAAGTACACAAATTTGAAGTGTTAATGGCTTATTTGGGTGTTTTCAAGGTTCTAACTTTATAAGGTTTAAGTTTATTAAATTGTTTATGGTTTTTCGTTGTCATTTTTTCTAACAAGGGTGAATATGGGTAAGCCATGTTGAGATACACCCTTGTGCGCGGCACCATCTCTAAATCCGTGGCTCACACAGACATGTCCACTAACATAAGTGTGTGTTGCCACCAGATGTAATTATCCTCCAAACATAAGGATCACATAAGCCGGCCATATCCATTTACATACCTGTGTATTGTAACCCTCAAAATCCAAGATGCACATAAGCTGGCTGTGTCCATTAACACTCATTTGTGCTGCCATCCTTCAATTTCCACACTTTACCTATGATAAACATAGGCAAGCTATGTTCATTTACAGGGTCGTGTTTGCTACCTAGTAAAAGAAAAAAAAATTTAGCCACCCAAGAACACAAACACTGCATGAATAGCTAAACATTTTAGCAACCCATTCTTATTAACCCTACTATATCAAATCCACACCACTTTTAAGTCCATATCCACCCTCCATCACCTGAGAGTTAATATTTTCTTCCTATGATTTTAACTCTCCCATAGTTTAGCCTATGTTTCTAACTATTTTTTGCATTGTTGTATTGCTTCTTAGACTTAATTGATATTCTCTTTTAATGTACTATTGATTATCTTGTTAATCTCTTTATTTTATTAATCTATTTTAAATCTTATATCAATTAATCAAGCTCCATATCTTCATGCTCTTAATGGGATTGTGTTGATATTAGAGGAGTATTCTAGTCTTTTAATCACTAATTATATTACTTGTTTGCTTTAAGGACAATGTAGAGTTTAGGTTTATGGGAGGATTGATTTGAATGGATTCTATTATCTTTAATTGAGTAAACTATTGTTTCCATATTAAGACTAATTGTTCTAAATTTTTTATAAATGATGCTTAATGAATTCTAGGTTGTAAAGTGTAATTTGTTGTTATTCACACTACTAGAATTAAAAAGGTATAATATATTATAAAAGAAAGTTAAACATTTTTCTTTTTAAATAGCAAATTGAAGCAATCCTTTTTACACAAGAATTTAGTAGCATAAGTATAACTGAGTATGTGGTAAAATTTTAAAGCTTTCCTCTTAAATTAAGTTTAATTTGTGTAAAAAGATTTTTTAATTTATGTCTAATCACATGTGACAAATGAGAGGAAGTGTAAAACACATTTATTTGTAAAAACTTATGGTAAGTAGAGATAGAACGTAAAACACACTCACTCATAATTAAGGGAAAAAAAAAGAAATGAGATGAAGCATAAAACACACTCATTGAAAAAAGAAAGGGAAGTGATATTTTTATAGAATTTTTATGTTTTTGTTTAAACCTAAAAAGAATGGAATTTTTTTTTACTTATGCATGATTTTGTTATGTTAGTTGCTAGATTTAGGTGATTATGCAAGGTATTTGTGGATAAAAATGAAAGGAAAGAAATGTGTTTAATTTTATGTTTATTTGGTACTGTACCTATTTTTGAATCTAGTTAATGTGATTAATTGAGATTTACATTTGATAACTTAACATTTATTCAAATATTATAAGCAAAATATAAACATACTTAACAAATTATATAGTTTGCTTAAGAACGATTAAAGAAACAAATTTGAGGAAATTTGATAAGCGTTAAATTTATATACTTTTTCTGAGACAAAATTGAGCAATTAAATTCATATTATGTAGTTTTTATGTGCTTTTTATGTGATTTAATTAGGTATAGAAAAAAAGTGAAAAGTATGGAAGAGTTCGTAGGAAATCAAACAATTTAAGCAAGGAACACAAGTTAACCATGTTGGTGAGCACAAGTATGTGAAAGAGGACTTTTTGAGCAACTTAGAGACTTACATGAGTTGGCCATGTAACTTATACAACAATGTGCAAAATCCTTGCATTAAGTGAATTACTAGAAGGTAACATAGGCAAGCCATGTAAATAGGTAATTTTGACACAGGTTACCCGTGTTAACCTAAAATTGGGGCTTTTGTGGGATAGTTTCAAATCTATGATGAAGGAGCTGAGAATAGACTTAAAGATGCAAAGATATAGAGGAGGAGAGGAGATTCAAAGAAATACTCTGGGGATCTACTGAAGATCTAAAGTCTGTATAATTGGATCATTTAAATTCTCCATTGGTTTCATTATTACCTTTCTCTTTTGCATTTTGATGATGGATTTGTTTTGTTTTATTGTCGTTTCATTATTGATTGAGATTATGTGTAACTAGGTTGTAGATATGGAATTTAAAAGAATCTTTTTTATTGATTCAATTGAATTTGGAATTTTCTTGTGATGATTTTAATCAAATTAATTTGTTGCTCTTTTTCTCTTATTCATAAATAGTTGGATACTATTTATCTAATATATTACAAGAAGATCGAAAAGTCAATTGCAATGTAGATCACAAGAGTAATAGACTTATATGACAATTTTATATAGTTATAAGTTGCACTTAAGTAGTCTATGAGTATTATCTTGCATTGAATTTTTTTGTATATGATGGGTTTGTATTAGGTTTATGATCATAAAAGTAGATATAGCCTTAATATGAGTATAGTGATTTATCTCAAAAGAGAATGAATGTATTAGTAAAATTGCTATCAATCCAATTATATTTATTTATAAGAGTCCATTTCGAATGATAATTAGGACAGAAATATAAGATTTTGGATTCCAAAGCTTTCTATGCATAATCAATACTTGTTTAAGAAATCCTATTAGTTTTAAGTTTACATTTGTAAATTTTACTTCAATTAGATAATTTAGATAATAGGATGCATTCTAATAATTGATAGTTGATTTTCTTTCTCATGGGAATGATACTAAACTTATCAGTTTATTACTTGTGTGACTTGTTCACTTGCAAAATCATTACAACACAAGACGTAGAGAAGGTAATGTTGTATTATGTAGAATTTATTTGAAGTATCATTTGTATACAATAAATCTTGTCTTTATATAGATCTTTTTCCTAAATTTGAATCTTTTGAATTTGAGGGAACATTTTTTTAAAAGGTAAAATTATTTAAAGAAGACTTTAATGCGATTTATTTCTATCATGCCATGAGAAAAATAAAAGATCGGCATGTAAACCATTATGAAAGAAATATGTAAAACTCAATAAAAGTATAGCATATTATTTAGACTATAATGGAATTATTTGCTTTCATACCAAAGTTTCAAAATAACAAGACTAGCTGATGGCTTTATATACAATAATTCCATTTTTATGAAAATTTACACTTGCTTGCCCACTTTCTATAATTGTAGGTAACTTCATCATTTAAGGAAGATTAATTAGATCATATTTGCTTGCTTATCTTGTCAAGTCTCATTATCAAGTTTCATATATAAATAAATAAACAATAAATTTGAGTTTTCACTAAACAACACCTATGCCACAACCATTCATATTTTTAGAGGAGGTGAGATCACATTTTAAGAAGAAGTTTTAAGTGCTACATTTTTTTCAAGATTATAGTGTGTTTTGGGGTTGTGATTGGATAGCTGATATGTGCTCCATGTGGACAATTAGGATTGCATTTTGAGAAGTAGGTTTGAGTGCTCATCTCTATGAAGAGCAAAATAATTTGCTTGCTATTCTATAATGACAAAGATCAGTATCATTTTCTTCTTTAATAAAAAAATTTTGGTAATCATAAAAATTTAGAACCAAGATCCTTTCTTATTTAAGAGAAAATTTTGTGACAGAGGGAAAGAAACATGAACTTTTGAATAGAAGAGGACTTGTTGACAAAAATTTATAGAAGTCCTATCTTCTTTTCTTTAGTCAACATTTTAAGCCATATTTGGGAGACACTTCTTACTCGTCCTAAACTCTAAATGGCATTATTCACTTGTTTATGGTCAAAGTCTAAAGGGTAATAAATAAATCATCTTTGACCAAGAATAAACAAATAAACAAGGGAAGATTACTTTCAAAGACTCAGCCTTTGTAAAATTTACAATGAAAAACCTTAAAAAAACTTATAATTATCCCTAAGGTCCAAAGGACATTATTTTTTGTTTATAAAGATGACAATACCCCTATTTATTTTCCCTTATATTTTTATTCTTATCAATTTATCCTTCTTTCTTCTCTCCCTTTCTCCTTTTAGAATCCATTAATGAAGCTAGACAAAACTTCGAAGAAGAAGACCCATCCATGGAAGAAGGGCCATCCTTTTGTGAATATCCCTTTTTGTATAATTAAAGAGAAGAAGACTCGACCATTAGGAAGGCTAATCCATTCTATTTTGTTGCATTATAATTGTAAAAAAAAAAAGGGAAATATATATTGTTGTAGATATAATGTGCAGAAAAAAGGGATTAAGTTCTTTGTTTTTTTTTCTTTCATTGTCTATATGGCTTTTCTTCTTATATGCAAATGGTAGCTTAATGGCCTATATAATTATGTTCATGGCAATTCTTGCAAGTGTGGTTTTGGTTTTGGCTTTTTTTTTTTGGCTTTGCTTTGTGAAAATGAAATCAAGGTACGAGAAAAAAAATGGTAGAAAGCTTAAAACATGGTAGTAATAAAGGTAAAATTCCCTTGAAACTTAATGAAGTTTGGATTTTAACTTTCTAATTCATTCACAAAAATGTAGCAAAGAGATAATCCTTTGTGTTAGCAACCAAACAAAGGAAGAAAGTAGCAACTAAATAATGGATTTGACATAAGATATGAATTGTCCATGTAACAAGTGTTTGGGGTTATAAAGAAGTCATTTTCATGGGTTCATCTAGTGATTGTAATTTTCTTAAAATACCCTTGCAACTTAAGGAAAATCATATTGTACTTTAGAAAGTATAAGTGATAACTTTGAAAAGTAAGAGATATATATATATATATATACATTTATTTATTTGCAAGGAGTGATAATCCTAAAAGTTCTTTGCAACATAAAGAAACCTAACTTGTAATTAATATTTAAGATATTATGCTCTATGAAAATTGGGAAACAAGCTGGTAAAAAACTTAAAGCCAAATTAGAATTATCTTAAAAGTACCTTATAGCTTAAGGAAGCATGGATTGTAATTAATATTCAAAATATGGTGCTTTATGAGAATTAGGAAGTAAGGCGGTAACAAACCTAAAATTAAGTTGTAATAATCCTAGAAGTTTTTGTAATTTAGGAAAGCATAAGCTTTAATTAATATTTAAGATAGGGGTATTCTATTAGAATTAAGAAGTAAGATAGTCATTAACTTAAAATTAGATTATAATAATCCTAAAAGTCCTTTGTAACTTTAGGAAGCCTAGGTTGTAACAAAGTTTGATCGATTTTAAGTTAGAAATAGCTTGTTACAATGCAGGCTTTATAAAGTTATAAGAAATTTTCAGAATTATTATAATCCAATTTTAGATTTTTCACCATCTTACTTCCTAATTTTCATGGAACACCTTATCTTGAATATCAATTACAACTCATGCCTTTTTAAGTTGCAAAAGACTTTTAGAATTATTATAACCTAGATTTAGATTTGTTACCACCTTGTTTCTAGTTCTCATGGAGCACTTTATCTTAAATATTAATTACAACTCATGTTTCTTTAAATTATAAGGGACTTTTAGGATTATTATTCCCTACAAATAAATATATCTCTTACTTCCCAAAGTTATTGCTCATGCTTCCTTGAAGTTACAACCTAGAGTTTCTTAAGTTACAAAAGTGTTTTAAGAAAGTTCAACTAATGGATGAACCCATGAAAATTACTATTTTGCAACCCTTAAACACTTGTTACATGAACAATTCATATCTTACATCAAATGTATCATTTAGCTACTACCTTCTTTTCAATTTTGGCTATAAACATGGAGGATGATCTCTTTATTGCTTTTTTGCAAATAAATTAAAAAGTTATAATCAAGGCCTTTTTAGGTTACAAGGGAATTCTACCATTATTATTACTAGGTTTAGGTTTTCTACCATCCTTTTTTCTTATATCTTACTTGATTCCATTTTAACAAAGTAGTGCAAAAATAAAACCACACATAAGAATTGCTATGAACATAAATATATAGGTGATAAATCCCTAAATTATTATATTTTTCTTATTATTTTAAGGGGCTTATCATATAAATATATAATTTATTTTATGATTTTGGTCTATAAAATTTATAAATTTTAGTTAAATTAATATTTATAAGTTTTAGTTTTATTTCTTTGGTTTTGAGTTCATTTTTTATTTTAGGTAAGTATCAATTTTGTTTTGTGTTTTTATTTATATTGGTAGGCTATTAAATTGTTTAATCATTGTTAATAGATTATAATTAGTAATTAGGTGAATTTTATGTTTTTGTAGGTTTAAAATTACAAAGAAACAAATGCAAAAATTTTAGAATATAAAGGAATAAAAGTTGAGAAAATTTACTGAAAGGGGGTGAAAAGAAAAAAAAAGAGAGAAAAAAAGAAAAGAAAAAAGAAAAAAAAAGGAAAGATATGACACTCAAAAGTGTTGCTATAAAAAAAATGTAACGTTGCAATATCTAATGACAGAACCAAATGTGTTATGACATAAAAATTCCACACTATGGTGGTTTTGACTATTACAAATAAAAATTCAGTAGCTATAGTGCTTTTGGGAGTTGCCATGGTGCATTTTAGAAAAATACACTAGATTTAACTACTTTTTAAGGGTTTTAAGAAAGGTTTTACCATTTCTTTGAGGGGGCTGTCATTTTTAACATTTTAGGGATAAGAAAGAAGGTTTAGAGTTTCATTTGCCATGAAAGTAGCTTAAGTTTGAGAAAGATTCAACAATCAATTTAGTTTTTCTCTTCTTCCCTTGTTTTTCCTTGTATTACTTTACTCATTTGGTCTATGCTTTGTTGTAATATTGTTATTTCTTGTAGTTACGAACTAAATTTGTTGATTTAGAATTGTAATGAATTCTAACTTGTAATATGTTGTAATTACTCTACTTAATAGTGTGATTTATTTACTCAATTATTGTGTTTCATGCTTCTAAGTATATGAAAACCATTAGATGATTTGGGTAACATAAATGAACTTGAAAAAGGGATTTTAGGACTAGACCATATAGATTAGATAATGTGGACTTGTGAAATTTGCATTGTTGAATGGTTTGATTCGCATATAGGATAAGAATATATGTACTGACCTCATATAGTCATATTAGGACCTATTCTTGATTAAGCCTTTAAATTAATTGTATAAGAAATTATAGATTGATTAGGGGATGCTTATAAGTAATTTGGAAGATGCTTGTAGGTAAATTAGAGTTCTAGGCTATAAATGACATTAAGAATAAGATGAAGAGATGTAATTAGTTCATGTGACATGTTAAGAGAAATTATCATCCAAAACCCTTTTGTTTTTCAATTTTATCTGGAATTGTGTTTTTAATTTATTTTGTTATTTTTATGCCTTTAGTTTAGTTTAATTTCTTATTATTTTTATTATTAA
Organism: Erythrophleum ivorense; assembly: GCA_026724425.1. Classification (NCBI taxonomy): domain Eukaryota; kingdom Viridiplantae; phylum Streptophyta; class Magnoliopsida; order Fabales; family Fabaceae; genus Erythrophleum; species Erythrophleum ivorense. Next base: position 47,376,497 of record JAIUCV010000005.1, read on the forward strand.
TTTAATTTAGGTTGGGGTGCACAAGTTTAGTACTTAACAATTATTTTAATGACAACTTATCATTAAAACAATGCTGTTGTAAAGTCCCACATTGGAAAGAAGGGACCTGGGTTAGGGCTTTATAAGTGGGAGTAGTACTTTCTCCACGTAAACGCATTTTCCTGAGAGCTAATGGGAGAAGCCATCTTCTAGCAAGAGAAAAACTCCAGAGTTAATGGGAGAAGCTATCTACTAGGGATAATATCCACAGGACTTTGTAAGGTGTTGAAAAAAATTTAATACCATAGCTTTCTAACCTTTCTCATATAATTCATAAGTTTCATACCATGCATTTCTTAAGGATTTCAAGAAAATGGTATATAAATATTGAGTATTTTCGTGTTGCACTACGTATAAAAATTTCATTTGGTGTCTCGTGCACCATGTGAGCTCATATATTACATTTTCATATTTAATTACATGAATATAATTTATTTGCATCACCAAAAGTGGCCTACAACTCGTGAAAATCAAAGGGAAGCATAATATATATATATATATATATTTTTTTTTTTTCAGCCAAAATTTCCTCACTTTTGTTACAAATTTTGAAAAATCATAACTAATTTTAGAAAAATCAAAATAATATATTTTTGGTCATTTTGGAAAGTTACACATGTCTACTTTATGCTAAAAATATTTCTAGAGCATAATATCTAACACAAAAGACGTTTGACATTCAAAAATGTCCAAAGATCTGGCTGCGCACTGATACTGTCACAAGTTTCTGCAGTAAAGTTAAAAAATGTCCAATTAATTTCACAAAAATCTAATCCATGTAAATGACACTAATCTAGAAAGCTACAAATGTTAGCTAGAGGAAAAAAATAACTCCAAACTAGTTTAGGTATGCCTAGACCTCGAAACCTAATCAAACAGTACCTGAGGTCAGTTAGGGCACTTGATACTGGGTAGGAATTTAAAAATTTATATCTCCCTCTCTAGACATCCAAATGAGGTGTTTTTAGTTGATACAAGTTATTGGAAATTTCTAGTTTCTCCATATAAAATTTTGTGATAATTGGACATCATTTGGGCCCTATGTGACATAAATCATTTTCGAACCAAGTGAATAGTGTATCAAACCAAAATCATAATTTTTGCCAACTTTGGAAATTCATTAAATATTCTCTAGACCTCCGAAAATTCTGTTCTTTAGTTTTCTAAAAAGCTCTCAATAAGGTCTAATTGCATGCCAAATCTTAGATCAAGAAGAGCTCGTTTGGATAAAAAGTGACATAGAGTTCTAATATAGTCAATTTTAGCTCCATATAGGATACCAGAGTATCCAAATGTTCTTTCTTAATGTTTGGCACCTTTTGGGCAAATCTAAAAGCATGATTATAACTTGTATGATTTGCCCAAATGATCCCAAACCTCATGTATCTCATTTTGGCTACTCCACTTCCACATATACACAATTGCATCCAACTTCCAAGAAGCACAAATTGCCATTACATGCTAAATTTGCATTCTCATGGTCACATAATATAATCTCTTACTTATATATGATACATCAACATAATTATACATATTCAAAGGGTCATAGGTCTTATACAATAATAAATTACAATATTTGCCACTTGTGTAGCCTTAAAGAAGTAAAAATCCTACACTTGAACATTATACTTTCATCTTCAAGGTGGTTGGCTTTCATTACCTTACCCACTTGGTTCACCTAACGTGATATATCATTGGAAAGGAGAGAATGAGATTCAAATAATCTTAATAGCTCATCTCTTATTCAATCATACATAAAGAATGCAATACAAGTCTTAAAATGCATGCATAAGCATACTATTATTTGGAATGATTCAAGATACATTCTTGGCATTTTTACAAATTACCCATAGCCCACATAGGCTTGCCAAATAAGTGAATTAACCTCACCTACTTTCTTCAAGGTTATTGGACTTGCCTTACCCTTTTCCTCAAAGATTGTAAACTAAGCCTTGCTCTTGAGAGACTTCCTCTTAGTCTTAACCATTTCTAAGTGCTATTGGCTTATCCTTACTGAAGTTGGAGGGTTCTTGGCTTCTCTACACTCAAGTAACCCAATGCAAGCATACTACACATCATTTACAAATATAAAGCAACAATATGGTTCCATGGAGCATAGGCATATACTAGAACATATTTCATAGCTTGAAACACACATACACACATTCAAGACAAGGAAAGTACACATTTATGCATAAAAAATAATGGAGAGAGCTACCTTTGCCACACAAGCACACTTTTTCTCTTGAATTTGGATCTCCTCCCATGGCTACACATTCACAACTAACTGGGCTTGTTTCCCTTGGCCTAAATACATAAGATAGGAACCAATTAGACTTTTGGAACCATTCTCAAAGCTATCTATCTATTTGGAACTCTAATTTTGTTTTATGGTTCAATTATAGTTCCTAATTGCTCCTAATGAAGCAACATCCATCAAATAAATTCTATGCTCCATTCTTTCCTTTCATATATGATTCTTGACTCCTTTTAAGCCTCATGGAGTCATTACACAATTAAAATAAAGAGTCTAATTACATGTTGCCTCTTTAGGTCACATTATGGAACATATAAGGCCATATCACTTTCTATGGTTTCTAAATTTTTTTCCAAGACTTCTCCTTATCTTCACTCATCATATATGACTCAAAAATAGGCCTAAAATAAATTAAAACTATCCCTAACCTATTTAACTAGTCTAGGCTTAAACATAAGGGGGAGGAAGGGTTCATAGGCTTCTTAATTTTTTTTTGATAGGAGACACACTCGGGAGGCTTCCTAGAGATCTTAGAAGTTTAAATAAACACTTACACATGCAAGGAAGTTTATATATTAAATCAATTTTTACATCCCATTCAAGAGCTTCATACTTTCCATTCTTGTAAATTAATAGTTCTTACTTGGTTTTCTTTATATATATTTAATTCCCATACCTTAAATCACATGATTTATCCCTCGGTTCTGCCTAAATGTTACTCCTTCTTAGCTATCCATATATAAGGCGAAATAGAGAGGAAAGGGAACAAGAAAGAAGAAGCATGGAGTCTAGCTTTTTACCTTGGCTTCCTAACTTTCTTTGAATGCCTTTTCTTTTTCCTTAGCCCTTCTTTAAATTTTCAAACTCCCCATCTCTATTCTGCACTCAAAATAGAACCAAGGACTCCAATAATCCCATGGAAAGGAAGTGGGGAAAGAGGAGAGACGAGTTGCTAAAGAGGAAATTAAGAATTTTCATAAATTCTCACCTTTCTTAAGCTTTTCTTCCTCCTTTCTTAGCTCTTCTGGTGCGCCACTTTTGGATGAACTTCCCTCTGGTTTTTTGGCAAAACTAAGTCGGTTTAAAATGAGGCAAAGTGGAATGTGAGCTTTAAAGGAGAATAAAAAAGCTTCTTGTTAAAATTATTTCCAATTTTGTCATTCGCAGTAACATTTTCGATCTGGCTTCGTTTTAGCTCCTTTTTTAGAACCATCTTTGTCATTATAAAATTTAGTTTTCTAATTTAGTAAAATGCCTTTGGAATCACTCAAATTAGATTTAAAATCTTCCCAAACGAATTGATCAAAGTTCAGGTCAACTGATGTTGAAAAACATACGCCGGATGGGTTTTAACTATCTCAGGGCTTTCCATAATTTTAGGGCTTTTGAGAACTTTGGAGAACTCAAAACTTTCATTTAAAAAGCCTTCCTATGTGTTTTTCCAAAATTATATTTATGTACAAAAATACCATTGGCCTTTCGACAAATTTTTAGAATCACTGTGGCCTCGGTTTTTGAGCAACTCAGGATTTAAATCTTCATTTTCTATTATTTAAAATTTTATTCTAATTTTTTTTGCTCTTAAATAACTCATATCAAGGGACTTACTTTGAAAATACATCTATTTCCATCGTTTAACGAAAACTGAACATTACAGTTGTAGTAATCAATTTGTTAATATTGTGATACATATACTTGTGTGTATTTTTTCAAACAAGCAACAATAGGCCATTGAGCTACCATTTACATAAAAGAAGAAAGCAATACAAACAATAAAGGAAAAAAAAAAACAAAGAACCTACTCTCATTTTTTCCTTTTTTAGCACATTGTATCTACAACAATATACTTTTCCCATTTAATTTTTTTTTACAATTATAATGCAACAAAATAGAATGGATGAGTATATTTCATAGATGGATAGGTCTTCTTTGATCATGCAGAAAGGGATATTCATAAAAGGATAAGTCTTCTTTTTCAAAGTTTTGTCCAACTTCTTTAATGTATTCTAGGAGGAAAGAGGGAGAGAATACATGGAGTAGCATGAGAGTGAAAGAAGATAGAGAGATAGATGGTTGAGAATGAAAATGTAAGGGAAAATATATGGAGGTATTTTTGTCTTTGCAAACAAAAAATAAAGTTTTTTTGGGCCTTAAAAATAATTTAAGTTTTTGAGATATTTTATTGTAAATTTTACAAAGTCTAAGCCTTTGAATATAATTTTTTCAATAAACAAAGCAAGGATTTAGGGATTTCAAAAATATGGGTCCAATATATATTTGGATTATTTGTTGCATAGCATGATAACCACATATATTAAAAGGAGAAAAAAAGAACTTGAATTCAAGTTTAAAATACAAAAGAAATGCTTAATTAAATTGGGCCAACCTATAAGAAGGAAAAAAAAACTTAATTTTAACTTTTGAATTTTTTATTAGACGTTTTCAATTTTGAAATATGAAAACTTTTTTAAAAAAAATTAAGAATAAGGTAAAAATTAAAAAAAAAAACCCAAGTTTCATATTTTTAATAAAGAATTTTACTTGAAGCTTGTCCTAAATATAATAAACAAATGTATGGTCATGCTATAAAAAGGAAAAGCTACTTTCTTAAGGAAGTGACATTTTCTGAAAATTTTATGTGTTTGACAAGCACCAAAATTTACATTTAAATAATAGCAAAATTATTTATTTATTAAGCATGAGAAGTAAGGGAGGAATTCGAATTTTTTTAAAAAAAATAGGAATTTTAATTTGTTATCTAAGGCAGAATCAAAAACAAAAATTAATATATTTTTTTTTAAAAATCCACACTTAATTAAAAATTTACAAAAATATTATCTCAAACAGTGTTAACTCTACCAACAACTCTTACAAACGAAATTTGGTCAAACACTTAACAATTTTATAATGTGACTAAACAAGACTAGCTAAGTTTCGATCCTTTGAGACTCAAAATTCAAATATGAAAGATCAGCCAGGAATTTATGTTTAATTTACTTTTTTGCTTTGAAAAAAAAAACTAAGAACCTAAAATTTGGCAAGTATTTTGGGAAATCGAAGTGGATGATTATATATAAAGGAATCACTATACTAATAAATTGCTGCTATATTTTTATGTACATGATAATATATAGTAATAAACATTTAACTAGATGTAATTAACTTGTCAAACTACGAACATATAAATGAAAGTAGATTTTACATTGTTAAAACATTGATTTAGAATAACCATGTGGTGGCAAACATTTCAAGCAATTGTATCATGAAGAACAGGGGTATTGAACTGTTGAATAAATGAAGACCAAGTAATTATTTAGAAACAAATTAATTTTGTATTCTAAAGTTGTCAAAAAAAAGGAGTGCAGAATATTTAGTGGAATGAAGCATATCCATTTAAAACTAAGGTGGGAGAGAAAGAGAAGCGGAAGTGAACAAATAAAAATAAAAGCTCAGCAATTTCATGTTGGTATAGATCCCTTATTTTACAAAAATTGTTATGTATATGATGAACCAATAGTCTAAATTCAAGCTAATAAACTAATTTGTGAAAATTTTGCAAACATTAAGATTTTTAACAACAATAAAATAAATAAATAAAGAATGCTATACTAAATTATACTTCAACTGACACCAAAGAGTATATGAGTTTAATATTACAATGCTTAGTTAATTTCGTATTAATTTTTACAAAGATTGAGTGTTGGAAAATTTAAAACACAGTAATGTGTTCTGAATAAAACTATATTAACTCTAACATTAAAATATAAGGAAATAAAAACGATTTACTAATGTAAACATTAAAAAAGTTTGCCTAAAATTAATACTAGCTAGCTAGATATAAGAAACTTGAGAACATCTCACCGTATATATGCACAACCAAAACTAGCATGAAACCAATTTTTTCACTTTCTTCAATGATCACAAGCTTATGCAAAGACAATGGTATCAACATGCAGAGACAAACTTATATATATTAGCAGATGCATCCGGTTTCCAGTAGTTTTGGAGAAACTAGTTTTTCTTTGGCTTTTCCTCTGTTTACCCAAAAAAAAAAAGGAACTCAATATGAGCAAAAAAAAAAACTTATATATATATATATATATATATATATTCAATGGCCTCATGTTCAATAAAAATTAAAAGTGAGGTGTCATTGTTTAATTCATAAAATGGATGGTGCTCAATGTATAATATGGCCCTACTTGCAGGACTAACTAGGGTAAATTTGTGACAATAAAGTGAAAGTTTTAAAGTAGTGTTTGTTTGAAAGATTAAACAACACCGTGTAAAGGCAAGGCATATGCATGCAGAGAATTGAAGTTCAAGTGATTTATGAAAATGCCATTTAATTAATTTGCCAGTGACTTAAGGGTTGGTATGGCTGACGTGGCTGATATGCAGTATGTAATTAATTAACGAACGTATGATTTTTCTCAAGTCTTTTTCTCTTTCTTTTTTTCAATAATAAAGAGAAGCAAAATACCCAAAAACCAAAAGAACAAAGGAATTACATTGCATCACGGGAGAACAAGGTCACTGGTAAACCAGCAAAATACTTTAACACCTGGAAGAGAAGAAATTGGAAGGAAGGGGAAGCGAGGGTTATTAGTTGCTAATTTCTTCCCCTTGCCCGAATGTTAAAATAAATAAGAAGAAAATAAAAGATTAAATAGCTGGTGATAATACAATTTTACTATTTTACCTTTCTATTAACTCTTTATTCTAACTATGTGAGTAAGTATTGGGCTATATATATGGCTATAGTAGTAGTAAGATTTTGATATCACTTTAAAAAAGCGAACAATATGCCTCAAAATTTTGATAGTTTTACATAAATTAACATAATTTTATATACATGTGTGTATATGCGTTTACGTGTTTATATATATATATATATATATACACACATATCTCTTTCCGTTTCCTCTATTTTACTCTTCCCAAACAACTAATTAATAGAAGGGTTTGAATCTATATATATTAAAACAAAAACAAAAACAAAAACAAAACGGTTTGAAAGCCTATTTCATTAAAGAGTGCCTTCATACGTGCACTTCATCTCAGATTGGTCTCCCAAAATTTTATCATTTTATTTCAAATCTCCAATTTTTTTTCAATTTTTTCTCTCATATTAAATTTTGTTAACAAATCAAATAATAAATTATAGAGACATCCTTTAAATTTTATTAAAATTAATTAGACCTCCAATCTATTTTCAAATTATATATAAATCTCCTTAAAAAAAAGGTGTTAAATTTTTTAAATAAAATACTCTCTATTAATTAATCCTCTTACATAGTTTTATCGACAGTATTTTAGTCAAAAATAGAACAAATTGGATTAAATATATATTTTAAAATAGAGAAAATATTTATATAATTTATACTCATTAAATAATTAAAAGAATGAGGTGATGTGGTATAACATAAAATTAATGTGGTTGTTAAGTATTCATCTATTCTTAAACATCATATAAGACAATTAACTCAATTTGGGGGGCCAAAATAAAATATATAATGTGTATCATTTAAGGACTGTAATATTAATTTACTCTTTATTATAAATATAGAGGAAGATCTATGATTTACATTCTCTACCATATATATATATATATATGCATAGTTGGAAAAACAAGAAGGGGGTAAGAAAAAAGAATAAATTAATAATTTAGTCACTAAATTATCCTCTTCTCAATTTAGTTCTTCAAAGATGTTCAATTTAGTCAATGATCATTCTTCTTTCAATTTAATCCTTTAATGATCAAGTTTTTCAATTTGACCCCTGAATATTTTCTCTCAACCACGTGGTCTAACCTTGAAAAACAGTTACAAATGTTTTTTAGAGGGACTAGATTGAAAAGTTTTATTTTTTAAGAAACAAACTGAGAAGAGATCACCTTTCAAAGACTGAATTATTAATTTACTCAAAATAGAAAAAAGCTCGTCATTAACAAAGTCAAATAAGTATACTTGCATTCTATCTAGGTTTCAGGTTTAAGGGGCTAAACACATTGAATATGATCTATAGAGACACATGGGGTAAGCAGATTCAAAAGAGACATTTGATTTCCTTCACAGTGAAAAGAAAGTGATACTTCATATCAAAATTCAGCTAATAATGCCAAAAACAGTTGAGTCAATAACGTCAGACTGAATCCATTTTCTCAGAATATATAAGTTGTAAAAATATGTTAGGTATTATTATTATTATTATTATTATTATTATTATTATTATTATCACTCTAAAAGTGCGCAGATAAGTGGACAAATTCTCAACTACGTATAAATCTTCTGATTCAAAAAGACGAAATATATGAAAAGAGCAATATCATATTATGTTAATTAATATACAGAAAAAATTGTACTTATTTATTATTTTTGCCTCTAATTGCAATGTCACTCTCATATATATATATATAAAAAGAAGTTACAACCGACTTTTGATTTATTAACTCCATTGCAATAACCCTATGTCATCTAAATTTGAAATTTTCAATTAAATAAAATTAGTTAAATACCCCTTTTATTATTTAATATCACACTGGCCCTCCTCTTCATCTTCCCAACCATCTCTGCCTCAATTACTCACACTGAAACCCAAATAAGAGAAATCCAGCACAAACGATTTCTTAACATGACACGAAAATGGGGCCACGGGTGGATCGAGTTTTCTTAAGTCTCTCAACAAAACTGATGGTCCTCAAGCCTAAGGTGAAGCTCTCTTCCTTCATTCTCAGTGGAAAGAGAATGGAAAAGCGGAATTAAAGTACTCTAGAACCATTTTAAGAACTCATTTTAAATACTATCACAGTACCAGAGAGTGTCTAGCTAGAACCAGAAGTGGCTTAAGAAAAGTGAGTAGTTTCTTAGACTTCTAGTAAAACAAAGACGATCCAGTGTTTATCCAATCAGTAATGGACCCGGTGTCTGTTCAGTGACACTAGACGCAGAAATGGAGAGACAATGAAACTTTTGGTCGTGATTTTTGAAATGGAATTATAGACAACAAGCGGCAGACGCCTTGGTGAAGATGGTGGATTGATGTTGAAAGTAAGCAGTTAGCTAATCAGCTAACCCTCCTCTTGATCTAAGTTTACCTTTCTATTAATGTTTTATTGTCAGAAATAGAGTGAGAAAATTCGTAGGGGAAGATGAAATAAGAGCAAAATTGAAGAGGAAACAAGAGAGTTAAAAATAAATAAATAATATGAAGGATATTTTAGTACCTTTTACATTGTTAAAATTTTAAACTTAGATATTAGAGGAATTATTGCAATGTGACTAATAGATCAAGGTGTCCATTATGGCTTTTTTAAGATTAGAGGGAATATTGCAATTTGGGGTAAAAATCAGAGTGGATAAATACAATTTTTCCTAATATATTTATTGGTGGGGGAAGATGAATATTAGAGTAAAAAGGAAGATGAAGAGAGAGCAAAAATGGTATTAAATAATAGGAAGAGTATTATTAGTAACTTTATATAGCTAAAATTTTTAAATGTAGACATTAAAAAATTATTGCAATAAAGCTAATAAATTAGGGAGTTGGTTGTAATTTTTTAAGATTATAAGAGACATTGTAATTTGGGAAAAGATTAAGGTTAACAAATGTAACTTTTCCTCATATATTTATATAGACACACACACACACACAATAAGTAAATGACACGACCTAATAGGATGATTAATCAAATAAAATTAATTATGACTTTTCCCCACTGCCCTAGCTTTTCAATGTGCACCACTCACAACATTAAGTGTGCGCATGGAGTTTGTGGTCTTGTTTGGAATGCAATATATCTCTGACTATTTCTTAAAGTTTTAAGGCACATTGACACACGAAAGTCCAACCAGCAAGCTACTGAATTTGTTGCATGCGTTGTAGGGCAACCAATTGCATGCCTCACACCTGGCAAGGTGCTGGCCATGGCTGTAAAAGCAAATCGGTTCTTGTTATTTACCCATCTTTGGTAATTAACCTGTTTCCATTGGGAAAAGGAAATAGTACATTCATGCTGCTTCCATCATCTAATTCAATATTTACTCCGTACGTCCTTTACATATATATATATATATACATAAGTAATACTTGAATTGATAATTTCTTTAGTTGACCGTAGTAAATTATCAGTTGAAAAGATTATGATTGGATTAAGCTGTGTCAATTAAAGGGTCTTTGCTTTAATTATTGTAATGCACTCTTTATACATGGAGATAGAATAATTTATCTAACTCTTTAACGTTAATTTTCAGGTTTATGTCTTATCTTGGCTGAACCCAAATAGTCCAAGCGGACCAGGTTTTTTTTTCTTTTTACAGTAGATGCAAAGAAAGCCCTAAAAAAGAGAAATAGCAGGCAAAGAAAATGCTCAGTATATTTTCTATCAATTAAACAGTAATGATTGACTTTTGGTTCAATTCTAATTTGTAGTCTTCTATGACTAAGCACTTACTAATTTTGATGCATTTTCGACATATTACAATTGGAATAATGCATCCAACTCTTCGAGGTTAATCATCAAGTTTATGTCTTTCGCTGAACCCAAATAGTGCAAAACGGATGAAGTGCAAAATGATGCTTATTTACTAACAGAGTAAACTTAGCTACAATTTTTTTTTATATTTTTTATATTTTTATTATAAAAATTTTCAATCAAAATATAATAAGTATATGATTTAATTAAAAATTATATAATTGTTTACAAAAACTACATGCTTCCATGTTTTAATTATACAATTATATACTTTCATATTTTAATTAAAAAATCTAATAACAAGGATACAAACAATTATGTATAAATTTTTTCTTTGTTAACAATAATAATAATATTCATCAATACATGAGGCTATTTGACATTAAATTAATGATGGATAATAATATCAACGATCGAAAAGTACTGATAGATAAAGATACCAAAAATTTTGCACTCTGTGAAATAATATTCTCTTTATGATCACTTTTTCTATTTTAAATTTTGTTTCGATTGTGATTCAAATTCAAATTTTTTCGTCTTAAAAATTATTTCAGTATATCACTATGCCCAAGCTTACGATTTTAAATCAAAATTATCATTTTCAAGACAAATCATTCTGATTGGTTGATGCACGTTTCTAGGAATTTCGTCCTTGATTTCTGCTGCCCCAGGAATACAGATTTTGATTTAATCGGAACACGCACGTGTAATAACAGTAGTCCAATGCAAGTCTTGAAGGCCATAAGAAGAAAACAGGGTTCTACGTAGGAAACCTACTTGATGTTTTAGGCATACGTAGGAACTACCTTAATTAAGTTTTCTAATTAATTTAGAAAGATAACCTAGATACAATGAATCTTAAGAGCATAAATTCCATCCTTCTTTTTAATTCCCTATTGCTTTTTTGGGGTATATGACATTTAAGTAGTGGAGTGTAATGTGGTCCCCCAACCCTAAAAATTTTGGGTTAATTTTTAATAAAAAACCCTAACCTTATAGTCTGATATTTTAATAATTAATCCCCATTCAACATTTATTGAGAACACTAATTAATTGATGCAGATTAACAATTCACAATGTCAAAGAAACCCTAGAAAGTGACTTCATACCAACTGGTTTGGTGACGGCCACAATAGAGGCTTCAAATTAAAATAGGATTAATACGAATAAAACAAGGAGAATCGACCAGAATCTTACCAATTAACCAAGAAACTTAATTATAACTTGGTACTCAGCATGGGTATAATCAAAGATGAAATCAAACTCGAAACATCAATCTTAGAGGATTTCTCAATACAAATGGAAGGAAAATTCATGGAAAATATTGGAAATTTCTCAATACAAATGGAAGATTTAGCAGATTTCTAAGAAACTCTGATCAAAGCAAACAAGACAGTGAAATTCACTAACGTTAGGATTTCTGTCTTCTTGTGAACTTTTCTTGAAGAGTGAATATCCTTTTATATTTCCTGAATTAAGAATTTTTACATCATACTTGAACTAATTTTTCTCATAGGCGTTAAACCAACGAACTTGGCTCATGTAATGGGTCGGTGGTTAGTATTAGAATCGTCTCCAAAATTGAAGATTTGAGTTCAAATACGCGAGTTGGAACAAAATGAACCAAAAAAAGGGCAGATAAACTTATAAGTTAATTTTGTTATTTGAATTGGAGAAAGATATACAACATGATATGAAGCTCAAGGTCAATAACTAAATCAATTCTGCAGAATTGTAAGGTCCAAGATTCATTGATTTCATGTTCAAACCAAAGACAAAGCATGCAAATTGCAAATAGTCATGTGTATATGAAGAGATGAGAAACTAGAAAATTACTAAATCAATGTCTCGTCCTCACATCCTTAAACTGAGACTGATGAGACACTTTATTTCATAAAAGCTCATGGTCCTTCTCTTTCTTGATTATTAGAATTAGCTTTATGATCTACCTCAAGATCCCTATATCTATGCAAGTACCTTTTAAGTGGCTCTGCGTAATCATCAAAACCTAGAGTTCCCAAGGCCCAGCATATGTCGTCCCCATTGACAGTCTTCCTCCTTTCCTTCCGGCACTTGTCGGAGGCCTCGCTGGTGACGAAACTTATGAACTCCGACACGCATTCCTGCATCGTCTCCTTCGCTTCCTTCGAGATCTTCGCATTCTGCGGCAATATTTGCTTCATAATCCGACCAACATTGGCTATTGGCAACAACCGGTCTTGTTCCTTCATCATGACATCATTGTCAACATTTGATGAGGAACTACCTCCGAGGTTATCCACCATTTTCGATTTCCCTGGAACAAAAGCTACTTTGATTTCTTTTGACTAAGACTCGGTCAGATCATCAAACCCTGTTATATATACGAGAAAAATAAGACTTTGTTCAGTTAACTGGTATAAAAGAATAAAAATTCATTAAAGTGAATGTGTGAGTGAATTTATCACTTGCAACAGATATAAATATATATATAGAGAGAGAGAAAGAGAGAGAGAGAGATGGGCTTAGTAACCCATGAAAGCTGTGACTTGTGTCTTCTTGTTCAATAGGACATGTGAATGATGCCGACCTGGTCGGCTTGAATGGTGGGGTCTTTCGATGCTGAAGCTTAATCCAATGGAAACTACACTTTCATTTCTTTGCAAAATATAGATAAATCCACACCCCAAGTAATCATTGTATTTCACTGGCATGCAACTGCTATTAAAGACGGAAGCTAAGAAGGCTTTTGCGACAGTTGAAAAGATTGAAAGTGAATAAGAAAATAGCCCTGCCAAATATACAGCAAAGTTCTAGGTTTATGGGTTTTGGTATTTTAGGTGGAACTATATAAATTTAGGTTGAATTAATGAATTAGTTTCCCTCTGGCTATTTCTCTCTCTCTCTCTCTCTATATATATATATATATGCTAGTTCTATATATATATATATATATATATATATATATATCCCTTTTTGAAGTTATTTTTATTTTAAAATTGTAAAGTTGAAAGCAGATTTTTAAGAATAGAAAACAACCGAGAATGGGTAAGATGGTAATCAAACCCATATGCATTAAAATTCCTTAACATATATATTAACCAAGACTATTAGATATTTAAGTTATATTTGGTACATAAAAATATTAGATATAGAATGAGAATGTGATAGGAAATCACCCTCCTATCTTTACAAAAAATAATAATAACAAAATAGATATTATTAAATAATAATAACAAAAATATAAAAAACATTGCATAAATTAAATAACATCATTTTCCATGCTTTCCTTTTCTCTTTTCCACTCCTTTGGCCAACGCACACGGCATATCTTTGACTTACTAACCAAGGTTAGTATTCTACAACAAAATTTTATTTCTGTATTGCAGTCCCAATATTTGAAATTAACAAAAATGTCAATTAAAATTGTAAAAAGATGTCTTTTAAACTAATGTATTGGTAATTGAGTTAGATTATTTTCATCTAGGAATCATTTTCTTCCAATATTTTAGTATTGTTTAAAAAAATTAAATGATATGGATATATTAATATATATGTGGTCATGAGAATAGAGGCTGAATTACAATTTTTTTTAATCGAGTATTCTCACATATTTTGAGTGTGAAAGTTATAAATTTTAAAAATGGTAAAATTCTAATGTTGAAGTTTTAATATACAAATCTTGTAAATTGAGAGGCGAAACCGTATTATTTTCATGTAATTAACCATCAATTTGAACTACCAATGAACTTAGACAAACATTTAAGAAATGATGAGATGTTTGAAGCGTGAGGATTATAAAATTGCACTTTGCTTGCAAGGTGGATGGAATCAAACTCAACTTCTCAAAAGTAAAAAGAGAAGGAAAAAGAGAGGGATAAATTAAAGAATCAATGGTAAAGCAAGAGCTAAAACGATGAATTGAATATGTCCAGAGCAAGATTACGTCATTCCATACGACAGCTGAGTAATGCTTTGGTTTAATATTAAAAAAAATTACAGTTGAATATTTAAATTAAAAATTTTTTTATCGAAAAACTCAATAACTAAAAATTTTAATTTTGAGTTTTAAACGATAATGTTCTTATTTAGTCTAAATTTTTAGTTATAAGTTTTTTAAAATAATTTTAAAATTTAAAATTCTTAAATATAAAAATTTTTAATTCGAGATATTTAATTGTAATTTTTTTCTTAATATAATTGTCCAGGGTTGGAGGGGTTTGAATGGGAATTTAGGAGCCGTACATATGTAATTAGCATAGTCCAACTGTTAATGAGCTCCGAGTTTGTTGGGATTTCCCACTTTTGCTGCGCATTTGCTCATTGATAAAGTCAGGTGCCACCTAAATTTCTGTTTGTTTCTTTAGAATTTTAATTCATTATTATTTAAACTATAATTTTGAAATTAATTGCTTTTTTAATGGTCTGGTAATAAAAAAAATAATTTTATGCTATAAGATGTAACTGTAACAACTCAATTAGTTAGGTAAGGGTTTGAATAAATAATCGTAAATTCTATCATCCATTTGTATTAAAAAAATTGAAAGATTTTAGATTTTAAGGTTGCCATAAATATCATAATTAGTTCAATTATTAATGGGTACAAGAATTTGAGTTTGAATCTCCCTTTAATCTAGGGCATGAAAGCTAGAGAGGGTTTAACGTGTGCATTGGTAGAGGAGCGTTATATATATATATATATATATATATATACACACACACACACACATATATATATATAAAGTGTTAATAAGCTTGAATTGATCTTGTCTTATTAAAAATTTGTAAACTTTCAAACGTTATCCAGCAATTAATCAATAGCAAAATTAAAGCGTAGTGTCTGTTTATGGCGGTTTTTTTTTAATTTTATTGACTCGTGTTTCACATGCCTCCTTAATATCTCAAGAAACGTGGTTTTGATTTCTTTTCGATGGTAGGCTGTAGAGGGGTGTGTGTGTGTGTGTGTCTCTCTCTCTCTCTCTCTCTATATATATGTAGACACTTGCATAAATTAAACTCAAACTCTGCACTGTAAAAAAAAATTATATGATGATGCTTTTACATTATTTACTGATGCATGGATCAGGAACTCCTATCATGAATATTATGATAAAACTTTACACTACTTTTTTAATTATTTCATACTCTATCAATATACATTGAAATTAACACATAATGTATTACAGAAAAAATAATGAACATTTTTAAATATATGTAAATATTTACTTTTTGCATAGATTGGCACAAATACCACATGAATATAATATTTAAAAAATAAAAATGTTGATTATACTTAATTATTACTGTCCTTTTCTTAACAAAATTAATATAAAATATCAAATGATAAATACTTGTAATTGTTAAATTGATAAAAATCCTTATTTATAATAACATTGGATTGTACAAGTGTGTCAAGAATTACACTAATATTGATCCCAAATAAAAAAAAATACACCAATATGTCAATCTATTTGAGCTTCTGTTTTACATATATATATATATATATATATATATATATATTACACCAATCTCTCTCCCTCTCTCTGTGTTGGGGATGGGTGAATAGGTGTGAGAATATTTAGACCTCGTTTGATATATAAAAAAATTTAATGATAAAAATAAATAAATAACCCAAAATTGAATGAAATATAATAGAATAAATTATATTTGGTATGAGTGAAAAAAATGATTATATTGATATTTATTTGTTTAGTTAGATAAAATAAAATTAAGAAGACCAAAATATCTTCACTTGCCAAAATAATTTCCCTCCACCTAATGTCCATGGTGTTATATATATATATATATATGTATATTATCTTTTGCAATAAGTCTTTTAATAAGATTATTAAACAAAATATTTTTATAATTCAATAATCTATATTATATAACTATGTTTAAAATAAAATAATTTTAATTCAATTTATATATTAATGAAAATTTACTTTTTAAAAATATATTTTAAAAAATACATTCATTGCATTAACTAAATTTTATTTCTCAAAAAAGGTTTATAAATTATTATTTTAATATAATAAATATGATTACTTATTTTTAAATTATATATATTAATTTATTTAAATATAATATATATAAATATAACAACTATTTTTAATTACATATATATTATATATAATACATTAATTTATATTATAATATTATATATTTTAATGTATAAATAATATATAAAAAAATTATTATATATGTGTGTGTTAATACATTGCCACATATATCTTGGCTAATACATTAATGCCATCTGACTTATTAATAATGAGTATTATACCAACTGCTAATTGGCCAGATAACCACCAATTGAATTTTAGTTGGTAGGTTTTCTTATTTTACTATAATAAATATGATAATTTATTTTAAAATTTTATATAGTTTATTTTGACATATATTGATTGCTTTAGATGTAATATATATAAATATAATACATATATAAATATTATAATATTATATATATTTTTATGTATAAATAATATATATTAAAAATAATACATACATACATATACATATATATGTAGCAATGTATTAGTGCCATTTGACTAATAGTCACTGTTAATTGATCGAATAGCCACTTATTGAATTTTAATTGGTAAGTTTTTTTAATAATTTCTAATATTTATTTTCATGCATATAATTTATTAATAAATATTTTTAATTATATTTATATATTATATATAATATATTATTATATATTTTTTACTATTATTATATACATTATGTATAATAAAAGATTATTTATTTTAGAATTTTATGTATATTATTTTAATATATATTAACTTATTTAAATGTAATATATATATATATATATATATATTATATTATATATATTTTTATGTATAAATAATATATATTAAAAATAATAATACATACATGTACATATATATGTAGCAATGCATTAGTGCCATTTGATTAATACTGACTGTAAATTGATCGGATAGCCACTGATTGAATTTTAATTGGCAAATTTGTTTTATAATTTTTAATATTTATTTTTATGCATATAATTTATTAATTTTAATATAAAAATGTTTTTATTATTTTTAAAATATATTTATTATTAGTTAGTTTTAAAATAAAATTATTATTATTATAAAATGAATACTATTTATTTTTTATTCAATAAAATAATTAATTAAAAAGAATAATTTTTTAAAGTTTTAGAGTCCTTCTTGTTAAATAAAAATAAAAATATTATATCTAAAAATTATTTAATTTTAAAAATATATCAGTTAAAATTTTTTAAAAAAATTTCAAGATCTACTATTTTTACTCTATATATATATGTGTTATAATATTATATACAAATTTTAATATAATATATATATTACAATATTACATATATATAAATATAATAAATATATTTTAATTATATATATTATAATATATGACAAATATATTATAATATTATTTATATTTTAATATACATTTATATACAAAATAAAAAATATATAACGTATATATATATTAACATATAAATGTATATATATATATATATATATATATATATATGAATTGTGGCAATGCATCACAATTCACTGACATTGTCAGTTGAAGTTTATTTTTTTGACTGATATTTAGTTGTAAAATTCTGACTGTGTTACGGTTGTTATTTTTTTATTTATATAATTTATTATTTTCAATATTAAATATTATTAAATTTTAGTTTTGTAATTATTTAAAAATTTAAAAAATAATAAAATAATAATATTTTAATTAAAAATTGATAAAATCATTTTTTTAATCTTAGTTCTTTCTTGTTAATAAAATATTATATAACAATATAGGATCTAAAAATTTTTTGATTTAAAAAATATAGATGAACAATTTAAAAAGTAAAAATAAAATGTATCATATAAATATTGATCAAGTATTTTTTTATTTATTAAATATCAATTTTAATGCATACCAACTTTTTCCAATCAACTTATATCAAAATTTAAAGGGCATTAAAGACATTTGAGATTTTTATTTTTAAAATCATTTTATCTTCCTGCGCTACTGTGTAAATCTCAATGGATTCCATTTCTATCATGATTTCTTATTATCAAACGCAAAGGACAACTGATTCTGTTTTATTTTCTGTTTCCATCGTCATATCAAACGAGGCTCTACAGTACATGCTTTTGGCCTCTAAGAGTGGCAGAGATAAATATTTGAAAGAAAATTTTAAGTATTATTATAATGCCACATTATTTATACTCTTTTCAATGAAAAAATTTTAAATCAAATAAACTAACTTTTAAGTACTAATAAAATAATACCATGTTATATAATTGGTCCCATATTAAATTATCCACTATGATACCACTATTACATAAACAGATGAGTCTTATTTTGTTTGATTTGAACTTCTTTTTATTAGAGAGTATAAATAATAAGATACTCTAAGAGTATCCAAGACCATATGTAAATAGAGGAAGCTGAGAATTTCAGGGAAACTTGGTGAAACAATTAAAAAATGAGTGATTTGTCCTTGATTTTTAATTGATATGTCTTTGATCTATTATATCAATAGAGGCTTTACTGAATTATCTTATTATATATATTGGAAAGAATTAATCAATTTAGACACACCTTATAATCTCGAAGTGTTTTGTATTAAAAAGGACTTTATTGAGTAATGTTAGTGGCTCAACTCTAAGAAACATCATAATATTGTTCTTAATTATAGAATTGGCTGGTGAAATAATTTTTAAAAATTAATAAGTAATTAAGATATATAGGAAGTTGTAAATTTTCCTGAGCATAAATATATAGTTGTTCGGGCAATTTTAACTCTATATAATTCTAAGGTGATACTGATGATGAAGACTTGGCTTCCTGGCTCTTCTCATTGGCCTAGCTAGATATCACTTGCTAAAATGTTTCTACTCACTAAGTTTTTTTTTTTTTTTCCGGACATACAATTAACACAAAAGATTTAACTCAAAGTCGATCCCATACAAATCATCTAAAACTCTTGTGATATATTAGACTAAATCTAGTAGTTTAAATATTTTCGAATGAATAATACGTGTGCTATGAGGCCTCCTTCAATTGTTTATGATTATTTTATTATTTGACATTTAAATTATATAAAATTTTGAAAAAACCATTGTCATTCTATTAATATCATTAGATATTCTCCTTTTTAGTTAGAATTGGAATTTAATATCATCTCACATATGTAAGAGTATCTAGTGCCTAATTATGACGGAATGTTCTTCTGCCACTAGCTTAAGTACTATATATGTACTTATTAATTAGCTTATCGTTTAGGACGAAGTGGGTATTCACTGTATCTATCTTTTTCAAATGGAAGTGGAATAATGATCAAGATGATCAGGAGTAAAAACACAAATCCAACTCCTAATTGAACAAACTAACATATATACACTTACAAACCCACAAGAATTAAAGGGCCATTAAGAATAATATATTTGCTCATTATAGTTATTTTGATCTATATTAATTAATATTCTATGTGCAATAATTGTTTGTGGTCTTGTTTACCGTGATGCTGGCTAGGACAAAATTTGGTGGAAAAGCAACCAATTACGCAAAACCAACCTTATTTTTCAATGATATATATACTGTCGAAAGTAAACCTAGAAGTTTGCAAAAACCTTTGAAGCATCTACAATAACTGTTCCACAATGAAATACAAAAATACATTAGATTATTCTATTAGAATTTCACTTAAATTTCAACTTAGTATCTTTAGCTTTAAAAATTATATTTGAAATTTTACAATTTTTAGTCCGTGTCGTTATATTGGGACTACTCTAGTAGTACCAACTCTTATTCGTGGAGGAAACAATGTTCATGAAGCCAAAAGCGACGTTGTTTTGCTTGAAATAAGCTGATATAGCGCCTGCAAGCATATTCCTTTGAGCGAGTAATATAAATACCAGATAATAATTAATGATAAAAAGGAAACGAATTTGAACGGGCCGGGTAAAAAAATTTCACAATTATGGGGTCATATTTTGTGAAATTTAAACCTTGACCTACTGGCTGTTGGCTTACTTTATTATTATGCCCAAAGAGATGGGATAAATGACCTCCATTTTCTTAAGTCTGTTTGAGTAAGTTGTCAAAATATTTATAATAAATACATGAAATAAATATATACTTTTGTTGAGTATACCAATATTAATTAATGAAAATATTGATTTTCATGAATTATAATTAAATAAACTTTTAATGGTTGAAGAGACACCATTATTAATGTTCTGAAATATTTATATGCCTTTCTGTTCCTTTTTAAAGAACCTTGAGTCTTGTATTACCTAGTGCATGTCCACGCTATATTCTTCAACTCTGAAAACTTCTATATTAGTGGCTCATTTAATCTTTAATAGTACTTAGATTTGTGAAGCTTTCTCCAAGAGTAATACTTACTTCATCTTAATTAATCACTTCTTGAGCTAGGTAAAATATAAAGAGTTTGGAGGTCACGAACACTCAAAAAATATCTTGTACATGCCTAGCAAGGTTGAGAGTTTTGGTTTCTCATAAGAAATATTTATGCTCTTTTTTGTTGGAGGATATAATAGTAAAGGGAATATAAAATTTAAGTAGGTGATAATAGATAAAATAAAAAATAATTATTTTACTCTTACTGTTAGAAATGTGATTTAATAGATAAAATAATAAGTATAAAGATATAATAAATATTATACAAGTTATATAAAGAGATTATATTCATATTGCTATGAACCAACCAGAGCCTTAGTGTTGATCGACTTTGTAAAATAGTTGGTGCGATTTTCTATGTAAGTTTTACTTTGTAAAAGTGGGTGTGAGTACTTGTTCATAATACTGGGATTTGTTAATAGTAGAACAAGTCTCAATCTTGGCGCTAGCTTGGAGAGAAGACATAAAATCAAGTGATTAGATCCCACCAAGCTCTAAATCTGTATTATATTCTTCTTCACTTTTATCAAATATAATTATGCAATTCATATACAGTTTATCTTGCATACTTGTTTTAAATTTTAATTAAGAAACTCTTGATGAAAATTTCAAAACAGTACGTTTTAAAAAAATATATGTATCCTTTACTCTTTTAAACACTTTTCTTGAATGCTAAATATATAATTAGAACTAAAAAATTTAATAGATTTCAAAAAGTTTAAAAATACTTCATACTTAGTATAATTAAAAAGTTTAAAAATAATATCTTTTGGTTTGAGTTCTTTGTAATCCATACAGTACACATACATTATATAATTAAAAAATACGGAAAATATTTTTAATATCTTGAGAATTTAAGAGCATTAGTGTTGATGGCATTTCTACATTCTGAAGATAATCTCATAGTAGAGATATAGTGGTCTATATACCCCTTCATCAATTCTAGGTAAAAACAAAACCTCAATACTGTTTCAATCCCAAAGTAGTGGTTAATATCCCCCCCCCCCCAAAAAACAACTAATTTCAACTCCAAATGCAATTAAAATTATTTGGAATCAATACAAAAGACAAAAGTAAAGCTAATTAAGCATCTATACATAGATACAAATGCAGAGTGTGCTAAAGACAAAAATAACTTACTATATTGGTCAATTGTCAACAGTGCATTGTTATAGCAAACCTGTTTTCAAATTTGGGTAATATTCGACATGGGATATTCGGGGTATCTAAAGGGGTGTCGATGGATGGTATTGCTAATTTAATTCAATCTAGACAGATAGATTTTGTATTTTGTTGTGTCTGAATATTTTGATTGCACTCCCAGAATCTATTCCTTTGATGCAAGTTTAGCTGACAATTAGGTAGAAAGGCATAGTGGCACACAGCAAACTGGCATGAAAGTTTAAAATTGAACCCGGAAATGGAGAAATACAATATAAAATTTTATTCAATAGTAATTATCATCAAAATTGAACCAAAAAAAACTGTTTATGTGGTCAACTGTAATGTAGTAGCTAAAGAACAAATAATCACAGCTAAACTAATTGAGTAATACACTACAATAAAAACGTAAATAGTAATTAAACTATCACTTGAAAAATTACTAATTCAGTCAGAAATATATTATTTTCAATTGAAATATTAGTTACCCCATCCCTCAGTTTTTTGATAGTCAATAAGTGGTTAATCTACTAAATTTTAGTAGGAAAACAATAACATCTAACTCATGTCTTACTCATTGATGCTTTGCAGAGTTTGGCAGCAATCGGTGCGGGCGCATGTATGTGTGTATATTTCATTTCCTTTTTTTTATTTTGTTTATTTATAATTATAATTAAATTTTAAAATTAGATAATTTAAACTAATTTTTTATTAATGACTATTTCTCCATAATTATAATAAATTAATAACTAATATTTATAGTAACTTAATTAATAAAATTTTAAATTTGTCATTCTCATTATTTTTAATCTTAAGCATTCTTCTCTTCATCATCTAGCTCTCTTTTCTAGCTTTCCTACGTAAATTTATAACAAACATTGAAAATAATTAATTTACAAAAAAATTTTACAATAAATATTACAAACTCAAAAACTCAAATAAATCTTTACAAATCTTTACTTGGAGTAAATTACAATGCCAATTGCAACTATCTATAAAGAAAAGAAATAAAGTTGAAAATAATTAATTTATAAAAAAAATTTACAATAAATATTACAAACTCAAAAATAAAGAGCTTTGAAGAAGAAGAAGAATCAAAACAATGTTGACCAAACTTCAGTCAACCAACATGGACAGCCTTATTAGGCAATTGATTGTTTTATTAAAAGATTGAATTTCTCCAAAAGATATTGTGACATACTACTTTTTGAATGGATTGCAGCTTTAATTTACTGTTCAATTTTTTTCTTTGAAAGTTAGTTAAAAATTAACTTCAAAATTAGAAAAAAAAAGTAGTCAAAAATTAGTTGAAAGCTTCAATTAGAATCCACTATCATTGTTGTAGTGAATAATTCCTTGAGCATATTTGATTAAGCAAGTTCCAGTTCATTAGAAGTAATTCTAGTCAATTGGAAGCTAGATATTATAGAAAATCAAAAATATTAGAAGAAGAAGAAGAAGAATTCAAAAATTTAAGAAAAGAAAAAGGTATAAAGTCAGAAGAGAAAGGAAGAAGAAAAGACCCAAAGAGAATACATCATGATTTCAACATACTCCTTTCTTTTCCTCTACTTG
Source organism: Erythrophleum ivorense (assembly GCA_026724425.1). Taxonomy (NCBI): domain Eukaryota; kingdom Viridiplantae; phylum Streptophyta; class Magnoliopsida; order Fabales; family Fabaceae; genus Erythrophleum; species Erythrophleum ivorense. The sequence continues at coordinate 47,400,388 of JAIUCV010000005.1, forward strand.
TATATATCTCTCTACCATTCTCTGTATTTCCATGTTTTCTTCCTAATTTGATTGCCACAACTACTACATGTCCCTCGCTTTCTTGGCTTTCCTAATTTTAAGCATCCCTATTATACTAACTAATATTGGAGTGATATTTTTCATAACACATTACCCCCTCCATTAAGATGGACCTTGTCCTCAAGGTCAAAAGTAAGAAAATCATGGTAGAAGGTGTTTGCATCATTCCAAGTAGCCTAAGCAGTATTGAATCCTTCTTATTGGATCAAAATCTAATGCATACAAGTGTTTTTTGTTATAACATAGTGCAATGTTGTATGACAACTAAAAGTTGTAAGAGAGGGCCATGTGTGGAGGTGAGAAAAGGCAAAGCGACATGTTGGTTTTGAGGTTCACAGCACATGGTTTAAGGAGAGAATCATGAAATATACAATGAAGTTTAATAATGTGAGGTAAAAGAAGCTTATAAGGAATATTACTAATCCTTTTCAAGATTGGAAAAGAATGAAAATACTTCAAGCTAAGTATTTGGTTCTTTTTGTTAGGAGTTTTCACAAGCCCCCCCCACCATATGAGCTCTTATAAATAGACTCAAGAAAGCATTTGCAATTTTGTCCATTCAAAACTTGTAAGTCTTATTTTAGTGAAGTTATCTCTTTCGGGATCATGGATGTAGGTGTATTTGAAGACTAAGTCATGTTAAACTTTTGTATTATTTTTCCTCCTTTTTTTTCTTTTATGTGTACTTCCACTTTTGGTCCCAACAAACAGTATCAGAGCTATTGGTTTTGATCTAAGGAGGAAAGAGAAAGGAATAAGAGGTGCCACATCAGCAGTCCAAGTAGGTCCCAACGCCATGTCTGCGGGTCTTGATGCCACATCAACAATTTTCAAAAAGAGGTTAATTCATTCTAATTTTAGCATTCTTGTTCCATTTTGATTAGTTTTTCTCAAATTTGGGTTGTTTGTAATATTTATTGCTAGTTATTTGATAGAAGATATTTAATTAGGAGTATTTATATACCATAAATACAAAGTATAAAATTCTATAGTTCAATAGAAAGATTAATTTCAATATGTGGCAATGCATGATTCAGGATTATTTGACCCAACAAGATCTTGAATTTGCATTGCAAGATGAAAAGCCAAGTAAGATGAAAGATTTAGAATGGAATACAATACAAAAAAATATAGTTAGTACAATTTAATTAGCATTGGCTCCATAAATAAAAATGATTGTATTGTCAAAAACATCATTGAAAAAGTTATGGGACATGTTAAAAGATAAGTATACTTCAAGGAGATTAACTAATCGCTTGATGATGGAAAGGGATTTGTATTCACTAAAGATGGAAGAGGGAGGTAACATTATTGACCATGTGAATAAATTTAAGGAGTTGGTTTTGAAACTTTCGAATGTATAAGAGATAATCAAGGAAAAAGAGTATACATTAATTGCTTTTATTGGTGTCATTACCTAACTATTACAAATCATTCATGTAGTTAATGCTAGCAAAGAAAAGCACACTATAGTTGAATAAGAAGACGAGGGCTTTGAAAGAGAATCATTAGATAATGGAAAATGAAGATTAACCCAGAGAAAGTCACCTATAAGATATGGAAAATTATGAGAAAGGGAGAAAAAATAGAGGTGGCAAACATGGTAGACGATTATCACCTTAACTAAAAGACTTTAACATTATTTAGTGTCATTATTGTAGAGAGTTAGGTCATATCTAAATTCGTTGTCCAAAGTTCAAGGAGGATTTGAAAAGCCTAAAAGAGCTAAAAGGTAAATTAAAAGATGACTATTCTTCTTTTTTAAATATAGTTAACTATGATAATGAACTTTTCATGTCAAATATGATTGCTATTGAAAGTAATTCTAACTGAATGATTGATTTTACTATTAATATCCATGCATGCACTAAGATTTATTTAACACTTTGCATACTACGGGTGACTTTGGTTACATCAATGTAGGAAATAAACTGAAGCAAAAGACTGAAGCCATTGGGAGAGTTCGTTTGAAGCTCTACAATGATAAAATCAAAGTAATTACAAATGTAAAGTATATACTTACTGGTGAAGCTAACATTATCTCATTAGGTGAGTTTACTTCACATGGGTACAAGTATGTTGGTATTGGAAGTTGGTGTAGAGTGTACAAAGATGGAGACATGATTATACAAGGAAGGAAGAAAGGGAAGAACATCTACTACTTAGATGGATATGCCTTGTCAACAAAGATGGATTGTAGTAGAAGGAGGGACATTCACAAGACTGAGAAGAGAGTTCAATTTTCCAATCTCAAAGTAGAGGTATTTAGGATTTTGGAAAAAAAGAGGATTTACTGGGGGGTTAACAAAATCCCATATCAGTGGAAGAAGGAAAGGTAGGGCATAAGTTCCTATAAATAGACTCCTTAAGCATTGGTATAGGCACCACAATAAACCAAGCCTTAATATTAATATAAGGTGTATTTGGAATCTTGATTACTTATGTTCAATAGAGGGTTTGCAATTTTTTCTGTTTAAAAATTGTAAGAGCTTTATTTTAGTGAAGTTATCTCTTTCAGGATCATGGATGTATATCTATTTGAGGGATCGAACCATGTTAAACCTGTGTTGTTTTTCTACCTTTCTTTCTTTATGTGTGCTTTTGCTTTTAGCCCCAACACTTTCATAATGTGAGATAATGTTGTCTATATGGCTGTAGCTTAACAAAGACCAAGTCACCAATTTTAAGCTTTAACTCTGGAATTTTGATTAGCATATAAATTCATCCAAGTTTGAGTTATGGTTAAATTGTATTTGAGCCTTGAGAGCAATTTATCATGCAAATATAATGCTTGTGTCACCTTAGCACTATCATCATGAAGGTTTGTACCATATATTACTTTGAATGGAAATGTAACCTTGAGTTTATGATGCTTATAAATGACACATCTACTGCACAATTCAATATATTTGTTGGTCACTGTTGGAGGAAAAGATATATTACATGAAAAAAAGATATATAAACCACACTTTATATTATATTATAAACTATTTTACAAATCCACTTTTCTATTTCATATACTAACACTCACTTCCTATTTATACTAATATTTCATGACTCTTAAACTCTCTTTATTAACTATTATATTTATGATATATACATTTCTATATATTTATGGCACACATATACTTCAAGATAATAATTCATGACATATAATACTAAAAGCATTCCTTTAATTCTAAACATAAACACTTAAAAGACTCATAAAATACTAAAAGATAATATTTAAATTTATTGATTTTCAACATCTCCTTTAAACTTAATATTTCTTATACAATTAATGATGTTGGTTTGGACCACATCTGAAGGAAAAATCTTGAATAGCTTATAATACATTTCTTGTCCCTTGCTTTACAATGGCCTCTTCATTGTTTCCGGATTCCTCAACTTCTTTTTCTATTGTAAGAACTAGCAGTTCTTCTTTAACTTTCTCATAAGCTTGTCTTAATTCTTCATAAGCCTCTTTTAAATCTTTCAATTCATATTTGACATTATGCAATTCCCTTAAATTCATATCTTCAATCACAATATTGTAGAAATACTACAAGTGTCGTATTGCTCAAAATATAACTTCATTTTCTACTCTTTTTTTTTTTGTAAATGCCTTGTATCATTATATCTCTTTCCTCCCATGTTTATTTGTAACTATCACTTTAGCTAGAAACAATAGTTCATGATTTGGACTGTATTTTGCACATGAATAATTTGCTAAAGGTCAATTTAGGTTTTCCAATAACTCTTTTAGGATCACCTTAAATTGAACAATTACTACAACCTATTCTTCTTTTATGACAACATGTGCTTCTTTGTTCTTCATGACCACTATTGGCTACTGCACAAACCTTCAAATGTTTTATCTTCACAACTTCTTTATCTTCCTTTGTGGCATCCCCTCTCATGACCCACGCCTCTCAATAGGTCCTCGATCCTGTCATCTCAACAGATTTTCATAATCCAAAAATAACTTTGCAAGAGCCTTATTTTCTACATTTTTACCAGGACCTTTCCACCACAGCTCTAATACCACTTTGTTGGAGGGAAAGATAGAGATATATAAAGAGAATTATTATAATATTATATTATAAACTATTTTACAAATCCAATTTTCTATCTCATATACTAACATTCACTTCCTATTTATACTAATTTCATAACTCTTAAACTCCCTCTATTAACTATTATATTTATGATATACATTTTTTCATATATTTATGACACGCACATACTTCAAGATAATAATTCATATCACATAATAGTAAAAGCCTTCACCTAATTCTAAATACAAACACCTAAAAGACTCACAGAATACCAAAAGATAATATTTAAGTTTCAAGATGGTATGAAGAACACATTTGAAGAGTAGTGTTTTATAATTGAAATATATGCTGCCATAAATTGTTGGTGAAAGCTTTATCACTATCAAACACCATGAAGTGAGGTAGGCCATAAAGTTTGATTAACAATAAAGAAGAATTGTTTAGCCACATGTGGACCTACACGATTAGCTAAAGCCATAAAATTCTCTAAGTAATAATTGTCCACTAAGTTGACTTAAGTTCATTAAAATATTTGGTCTCCAAGATAAGCAAAATAAGAAGGGCCAAAATCAGAGCATTTCCTTAAATACTTTAAGGGTATTGTGAATATAACACATATAGGAAGTGTGTAGGTGAAAAGCTTGCTATAGATGAATGAAATAATAATAAAAGTAGCACCGTCAACATCAAAGACACCAAAACATAGTGTATCCATAAGCCAAATTTCATAGTCACCATGAGAAGAAATTATCAACTCAATTATATATAATTATAGGTGAAAACATATTCTAGAAAGGTTGTAGGTAACCATCATGTGGTAGTGTGTAGAGTTTCTACAACAAGAAGTTGCAATTGAAATGAACTGTAAGGACTTATTTTCTTACACGTTGCATATATCCTCTCTTTTGTTCTTGTATCATCTTTATTAAAAAAAATCATCTCAAAAGAGCAAAGAGTAAGTCAAACATAAGATAAAGGTATTTGAATTTGATTACCTCATCAAAATCTTATGTGAGAATGTGCACATCCTCATTAACTCCCATAAGATTCAAAGCTGGAGCCAATTTCAAGTAGGCTTGATGGCCTTCCATCACCATTTGATTAATGCTCTAACATGGCCAATACTGGGAGTAAGAATCATAAGCTACTTATAAAAGTTCTAAGCATTAATGGCTAATTGAGGAAAGATCAGTGTCATAATGTGAGAAAGAAAGTCAATAGTCATATGCATTGCTTCAATGGATGTTGCCAAACAATCCAATCGAAAGGAACTAATGGAATCCCATTGCACTATAGCATTTGCCATTCATTTCATCATCGCATCCAAATTTGTAAGTCTGGTGTTGTTGTCATCAATGAGTAATGAAAGCACCAATGTAATGTAGTAGCTTAAGAATAAATTATCACAACTAAACTAATGAGTAATAATTCCATGATATATTGATTAAGTAAGTTCTAGTGCATTGGAAATAGTTTCAATCATATGGAAGCTAAATACAATAGAATATCAAAAATATCAAAGGAAGAAGAAGATTTCAAAAGTTGAAGGGAGAAGAAAGTAGAGTCAAAGAAAAAAGAAAGAAGAAAAAACTCAAAGAGAATACATCACAATTTCCACACACTCTTTTCTTTTTCTTTACGTGTATATATCTCTCTCCCTTTCTCTCCATTCTATGCTTTCTTCCCAATTTGGTTACTACAACTACCACATATCCCTCAATTCCTTAGCATTCCTAATTTTCAACATCAACTATCACGTGTCCCATTGTACTAACTGTTAACTAATGTTGGAGCAATATTTTTCAATATTTTTAACTAATGAAAGTATAAGTTTATAATTTATTGATTTAATTGTAATTAAAATATAATCAAATTGGTAATAATTAAATATATTTTTTTAAAATTTTATATATTAAAATTCTAATGTAACAAATAAATACTAATAAATTTTAAATATTTAATTACTAATTTAATATTTCTTAAAATATTTAAAAATTTATTTTTAATTAAAAAACAAAAAATAATCCATAATTAAAAGTTAAGAGTATTTAATATTAAACTTTTGGAGTTCTCAAATTATATTAAAATTGTACTTATCATTAAAAAACAAAAAAAAAATTAATGATAATTTTTGCCAAACACATTGATATTTGAAAAAAAAATGTTACTAAAAGATAAAACATAATGGACAATAAGTATCAAAAATAACCAATTACATGCTTTTTATTTCTTTTATATTCTTTTTTTAAATTTCTTTCTATTTCAACCATCTTTTTTTTAAGTGAATTCTATTTTTAATTGTTCAAAATCTATCCAAGATGAACTATTCTATTTTATAAGAAAAAATTAAAAAAAATAATGATTGGTTTAACCAATTTTTAACCAATTCAGTTGGTTCTTTAACTGACTAATGTTTTGGACAAATTAAATTGGATTAGAATTTGAATCTCAATCTAACTAGTTGAACTAACCAATTCAATCCAATTTTATTATATTGGCCTTTTTCATTACATCAACCTTAACTATAACAAGATAGCAAAAAATAAAATTAAAAAAAATAACTAAAACAGTTTCAAAACATTATAAAAAACAAAGGATTTTGGAGCTCAAACCCTATCTATCTGAAATTCGAAGTCTCAAATTCAAAACTCACAAGCTATATCTGAAATTCAAAGAGCTGCAGGAGCGGAAGTGGGCATATATACACAAAAATGGAGTGGATTTCTCCTTATTCATCTACGCCTCTATGCCTCTAAGAGCAGATAAAGGGATTTTCTGAAAAAGAGTTAGAGTTGAATAATTTAGAGTTGCAGAGTATGAACGAGAGAAAAGAATGATTTATTTAGGGTTACAGAAATTCGAGATATTTCAGAGCAATGGGGTATTCTATAGAGATTGGGAGATATTGATTTCACGTTATGAATTAGATTGAAATTGGGATACATGAGAGAGGACTAATTTTGAATAAGAAAAGTGGCGCGGAAAAGAACAATATAAGGAAAGAGATAATTTTGTCATATGGTAACTTTACTTGCGTTACATGAAAAGTCAAAAAGAGTAGGGGGTAACTGCTACAGGGGTAATAAATTGAGAAATAAATTATTACTATTATTTTAGATTAAGAAGAACATCATAATTAGATGCAAAATTTAGAATAAATAAATACAATTCCTCAGATAAAATAACGACGTAAAAGAAGAACGTAAGCTCAGAGGATACATACTCAAAAAAGAATGGGGAATTGAAGTAGATGAGATATTGAAACATATAAACATCAATGACAAAGCCTCAATATTAATGCCAAATTAATCGTAGAATATATATATATATATATATATATATATATCTATAAATTTTACAAGAAGTCCGCAGTTTCGGAATAGTGCCAATTTCTTATGTTTTGAGTAAATTTTTTTTCTTCTTCTTGATTTAGCTCTGATTGATTCAATGCAAGATAAATGTATTCTCTTTATATAATTTGTATAATATTTATTATATTTTTATCTTTTTTATTCTATATATTAAATCACAATTTTAATTATTAAATCACATTGTTAAAAATAAAAATAAAAAAATTATTTTTTATCTCATTTATTCACATTTTACATTTTTTTTTACATCACTCAACTAAATATTATTTTTTTATATGTTTTGACTCATTTTGTTAAATTAAAATAATTGGACACGAGCCCGTGCAACTAATTTCTATATGAAAAATAAGTGGAAATAATGTAATAAATTATTAATTGAATCCATGTTAGTGACACATTCAAACCTGTGTAAGGTGGCAGCTTTTAATTTGTCCGTGTGAATGTGGTGGAGGCTCTACACAAATCAAAATCTGCCACCCTGCTCAGACGTGAATGATGTATCAGCAAACATTACGACAAGTTCTTCAGTGCCTTCTAGCCCAGTTAGATGGTACAAATGGTAAATCAAAATTTATTAAAGTGTATTAATGAACTCATTAATGAGTTTTTATTAATTTATTGTATAATTAATTAATACTTTGTATATACTTAAAAAATTTCTCAATAGCATATCTCAAATTAGACTACCGTCCGCGCAATGCACGGCTATTTTCTTTTTCATTTTTGGGATTCACTGCAAATGAAAGAATGGAACCGCACAATTTGTGAAGTTGAAAGAAAGAAGATAGCCGTGGCCTTTCGTCAAATTGGCAAGGAGCCTATGATTAATTTAATTTTTAGTAAAAATAATAAGGTTGAGGTTAATGATACTCTTTTTTTTTAAAAAAAAAGTCATGAATAAAACGCAATGTTTAGATAGTGTTCAACAAAAATATTATAATTGGTACATATAAGTCAGTAAGAAATTATTACAATTAAAGAAGTTCTGAAACCTTTATATTGAATATCTTTTGAGAGTATTAGAGAAATATTATAATGATTTTTTAAAGTTGAAAAACTAAATTTAAAAATAAAATTAAAATACAAAAATAAAAACTGAAATAAAACAAAGAAATTAAATTAAATTGAAGAACCAAAATGAAAATAATAAGATTAAAAAGACCCTAAACTACATTTTTGCCTTTTACTTATCAAAAGAACATTTATATCTTCGCATATGCCAAAAAGAGGTACCATTATCAGTACACTCTACAGTCATTTATGTTTCATATACTAGTAGATCAGACACACGTTGTCATTTTTTATATGATATATAAAATATCTTGAATATTTATTAAATTATTGAATATTTTGAAATATAATAATTAATAAAATTAGTGACATTCTTTAGAAAATATTTTGAAATGGTCATCTATAGCAATCATAAAATAATTAAACTCAGGAGTTTGAAATATGTTTTCCCCTTGCATGTTACTAGATATTGATTTAAACAAAGTTGACAGTCCTTAAATTCTTAATAGAATATGAGTTAATCCCTAAAAATGCCTAACTCTTTACAAATTAGTCCTTTCACCAAGTGTTTCATAGTTGCCATTCAAATTTTACTGGTTAGGTTATTTTCTAAGAGTATGGGTTTCTTTTGGACAGCTCATAATATCAAATTAGAACTGGGAAATGATAAATATGTCTTAAATTTGTTTTATTTTAGTTTATTTAGAATGGGAAAAGATTTTAAAATTGTGTATACCTTTTGCAAAACATCGAGTTTCACTTAATTACCCAAACCTTAATGAGCCATGTAAACCTTAACGTGCCAGCTGGATTAATTAACGACAACAAAATTTTAATGGTAACCATGAAATACTTAACATGTCTTCATCTTCGTCTTTGGTCTATAATGGACAAGTTGGTACAGACCAAATACCAATGTCGAGTGTTAACGCCCAAAATCAAGAGAACCTTCAAGGACTTTTTGCAGAATCAAAACTTAATACCATTTCTGTAATTGCATCTCGGAAAATGGTAGGAATATTTCAAGATAACCAGTACAGTTCAAAGTTTAAGAAATCAGCCATGAAATCTCTTGAGATTCTTGGTTTTGAAATGGGACCTGAACTGCGGAAGAAACTTAAGGATTCGGAAAAAAGCTTTCATTGGAATTATTGGTGGAAAAAAGCTTATATATGATCTCCGATTAATATTCGCATCGCCATGGAAGCTTAAAAATGGCAAATAAACAATTATATTGAAGTTCTAATGGTTGAGGTGTCGAGATGAGCAAAAGGGTTAAGTATGATAAGCATACCTAAAATGGGATAAATAGATGTAATACATAGAAAGAAAAACAAATAACTAAAATTATGACATACCTAAAAATGGAGGAGGCTTAGCCAGAGCGAACTAATAGAAAATGAAGGGTCTTTCAAAAGTGAAGTTTGTTAAATAAATAACAACTAAAAAACATATAAGTAGAAGAGTGAACCAATACAAATTTGGAGCATCCTCCATATAAAAAAGTGGAATTGCCACTAAATTTAGAGTAGCTATAAAAATAAAGCAATAAAAAAGAGAGTTAAAAAAAAAGAAATACAACTAAATTTATCTTGATTTAACCTTTAGTTTATGTCTAGTCCTCTTAAATTCTAAGAGAATTTTTTCAATTAATCTTCAAATTGCAATTAGGATGGTTTTATAACACTCACTCATAACACGAGATTTCTTAACTTATCTCAAACTAATATAATAATTAAATTTTATACAAGTCATCCAAAACTCTTTTGTTTTTAAGAGTTTTTCACTAAACTCATCCTTAATTCGCTTTCATCACACTAGAAAAGATATATAGAATGATATAAAAATAAATTTAGAACCCTTGTAAAAACAAATAGAATAAGTTCACTTTCTTTAAAATTTTCTCAAGAAAAACAAAACCAAACATTGAGCTTAAATAAAATGAAAAGAACAAAAGATAATTACAATGTAATTTTAGCTTTTCTTTCTCTACTTCAATCAATTTGTTCTTATATTCATCTTCTTCTATTTATATAAAAGCTTCAAAATATTTTTGTTGGAGAGCTATTTCTATAACAATCATTTCTAAAATAACCATTGAAAGAATTTTTATCAAGAAACTTACATAACTACAAAGTATATAGAGATGATACTTTTTGGTTGCTCAAACTTAGGTCTTCTTCTTTCTTTCTTATTTCTATATGCATAGGGCAGAGAAAAAGAGAATGTTGCTTTACTTTCCTTTTACACAATAAATGCTTTGAACAAGTCAGATAAAAAGCCAATTTTCACATAATATAGTATAACACTTTTTGTATATAGAAAGGACATGATATGTAGAATTTTTATATATGTTCAAAAACATTTTTGACTTTAGGAGAAGAATAAATATATTCTACTAATTTGGTTTTCTTGCACAGTTCTAGACTTTCTTGCTTAACTCATTTGTCTATTTTGTCTTTTTGTGAAGACATGATAAAAGTCACCCTCGACTTCCAGCTATCTTACTAACCAAAATTGACTTTCACTAGTGCTTGCAGTAGTTAACTAAATGGTGAACTAAACTAGAACTCTCTTTGCGGTCTACGGCACCTGCCTTCTTTCTCTGCACAAAGTACAAAGTTAATTTTATCATATTGATTTTTGAAAAAGACAATATATTAGAATAAGATAATATATTTAAAATCTTTTGTTGCATAACAATTATACCACACTCATTGTACCATATTTGATTGACTTTTCAACAATTGTATTTTATTTCCTTTTTTGTGTGTTGCAAGTGAATAAAAGGTAATCTCCCAATACATATATTATATTATATTATATAAAAATATCAAACAATTACAATGCTTTGGGAAAATGTTGGAACAAAGGTGCATAGCATATTTAAAAGAATTGTTTTCTTTATTTTTCTAAAGATGGGGCAGAAAACAAATCTATGATAATAAATATGTAAAATATCATCATGTGTAAAAGACTTAACATAAGTTGCTTGTTTAGATCTCTTCAATAATTTGTATTATGACTACTACAATTTTGAGCTTTATTAGAATATTATTAACATAATGCTCTTTCTTAATATAATTGGTACAAAGCTTTATTTTCGTATATTTTATTTTTTTTCAATTATGATTGCCTGCTAAAAATAATTTTAATAACTTTTAATACAATAAGACAATAAATAATATCTAACTATTTTTAACTTAGTACTTTCATAAATTTAACTTAAGAGTTTTATTATCATGAAAATAATTTAAGATCATATCATAACCTAAGGCCAATAATCTTTTTTTATGATGACAAAACAGTTAAGTGTAAAACTTTATAGAAGCATTAAGTATAAGCAGTACCAATATATTAAGACTTAAATTTAAAGTACTCCCTTTGAAGCTCCCCTTGAATATGTTCTTGTTATGACTATGAAAATGCTCTCTTGAACTTGTTCTAAGCAATAACTTCAATATAGTTTTATACCATATATCTCTCCCATTTTTAACATCATCAAAAAGGTATTCAACATTCTAGGTCAATTAAAAGTGTAATAGATATTATTTAGAGAACCTTTTTTAATGATCTTTGTATCTTCATACCTAATTTCTTATAGAAACTCATGCAAAATCATTAGATAATGTGTACACAAAATTTCTCTCATTTGTTATTATCAAAGAGTGAATAAGCTCTTAAAAATACATATTTAAGGCACAAAAGTTATCCAAACATTTTATATAAATTATAATCATATAAGTTTCAGTAAGGCAAAATCAAGATAACATCAATAGAATTTTGCAATCACTCTCCTTAAATATCAGCGTCCCATAAAATAAATGGTAGTCTAGGAATGCAAAGCACACAGGCAAAAACATGAATTTAAAAGGATTATACACTAAGCATAGAGTGGAGTTAACTCCAAGTATAATCACATTGAAATTTTGCTTAAGTTTTCTCCTTTTTTTTCCCGGCAACAAAAAGGGAATAGTAAAATAAAAGTAGTTAACATAATCATAAGCATAAATTATTCAAATCAAAATGTATCAACTAGTAATAGAAACAAACCAAAATATTCACATCAGATTAAAACCATAAGTCTATACAAGTTATAATATGTTTAAACAATGAAAACAATCATTCAAATAAAGCATGATGTTGATCAAAGGGGATGTTTGTGTGATTCAAAAGGATTATCAAATCAAAATATATTATCATCAATGCATGTTTCAATCTTTAGAAATAAAGATATATCAATGAAGCATAGAATGTTAGATTACAAAACAAGGTGTCAGCTCAAAATCTATTTAAAACAATTTTTTTATGAAAGCTTTAATAAAATAAGATAAAAGAGAATTTTATACTTTCTCTATCCAATGTAAAGTGAGCTTCTATTTCTTCTTGCATGTACTTTAAAGCTTCTCTTGTACATACACTTAAAAATTATCAAGACATACCAAGTACACATATATGTAATGGAGGGTCTTCCAATTTGAGAAGTGGAGGTAAATCTAGATTATTGTCTTATTGCTTGTTGCTTAAATCTTTTCTTTTCTTTAATATCAAAATAGCACAAAAGAAAAGATAGAATAAAATAGCATAAAGATATAGCAATTTAAAACATAGATGCTCATGTTCTTATCCTTTATTCGAATCTCCAAGTATGTATTCTACATAATGATTAATGGTTTTCCTTCTTTGGAGTACTCTGAAGAAGAGGTGAAGGTGGAGGAAGGATGACTTCTTTGATAAGTGGAGGAGGTGAAAGTGCATACCTTGCTTCTACTTCTTACTAAGTAGAGGAAGAGACTCCAACTTCAACTTGCTTCATAAGAGTAACGTTAGTAGAGGGAACTCCATCTTAAGAAGTGGAGGAGACTTTCTAAAAAGTGAAAAAGGCTCCATTCAGAAAAGTGAAGGAGGCTCCATCTTGAGAAGTGGAAAAGGTTCCATTCTGAGAAGTAAAGGAAACTCTAATTTTCTTTAATAGCTCAAGTTGACTCCATTCTATTATTTGGAGTTGTTTGTTGGAAGATCTTAGACCTTATTCGTACTTTCCTCAAAAAAATTTTGTTAGCTTTAACCTAGAGTTTGCTGCTCAATCTAACTTTTATAAGTGATTTAGAGTTCACTCCATCTTGGTGAGTGGAATTCACCCTAACTTTTATTAGTAATTTTAAGTTGACTTCAACTGCTTTTTAGAGTGTCCTTAGATTCCTTTCTCCATTCTGCTTTAGTTGGAGTTAACTTCTAGTTTTAGAGTTGAGAGTTTACTCCAACTACTCTTTAGAATTTTTTTATTTTTTGTTTCAACTTTTTTCTTTTTCTAAGTTTATTGCAATTGTTTTTTGTGATTTTTATTTTCTTTAAAATTTCTTGAAGCAATTGATCTTATACTAACTCCATTCTCATTTAAGTTCATATTTTTTCTTAAAGAAGGTTTAATTTCATTAAAAACCCCATGCAAAGATTCATCAACAACTAACTTTCCCAAATTTTTTTGACATTTGCAACCAAAGATAGCATAATAATTCAAAGCTTCAAGGAGAAGTCAACTAATATGATACCCTGAAAGTTTTAAACTTTTAAATTAGGTCTCCTATGGTGAGAAATGAAGAATGAAAATAAAAATAATGCTTATTAATATAAAATAAATTATTTTAGGTTATTAAATAAAGACTAAATAATTTTTAGATTAATTACGAAATTTATAAAATTTTCTAAAGACTCTTTTAAATATCTTAGGTATGTAATTAAAGCACATCAAACTTTCTAAAGGCAAAAGTGTAATATTAGCCCAAGGATATCATAATATTCCTCCAACTCTTTCTCTTTTTCTCCACCTTTTTCCTTCTGCTCTTTCACATTTCTTTTCCAATTCTTTACCAATGTTCTACATCTCTTTCTTGGCTAAGATCCATGCTCTTTCATATTTTCATTTTTTCTTCCCTTTTCAATCATTTCTAGTCATGTAACTCTGCCACTACTATTGCCTTGTTCTGATGGCCAACTTATAACTCCATTGCTCCCTTGTTGTGTGTAGCTATAAAGAGAAAAGGAGGAAAAGGCCAAAAGTGGTGAGTTCGTCTTGCTCTTCTCACATTCCTTTCTCTTTTATTTGGCTTGTATGATCTTTTCTCTTATTTCACTTATCTTTTCCATTACTTTATCCCTCATTAGTGGAATGAAACATTATAACTTCATCTTCCTCCATTGTTGCCATGTTTGAGATCTCAAATTGAGGATTTCTATTGTTGATCCTTCAAGTAGCAAATTAACATTCCTATATTCTATTATCAAGCAATATAAAGTAAGTTTTAAACTTAATTTAAATTATAAAAGTTTAGATTGAAAAATCTATACTTAGGATTTGTATCTAAGATAGAAAAGTACATAAAAATTTACGAGTTGATATATTAGAGAGCATATTGGGCCATATAAATAATTATGGATACAAGTTGAGTAGCTAAGATATTTATTTCATATTGAACATAATTTTAGGTGATATTAGAGAGACTCCCTCAACTAGAGTTCAACTTTGAGCAATAAGAAATAAGGACCTCTACTACTAATCCCCAACGGCGAGTGTATAAATAGCATAGTAATATTTTCATTTTATTCTATGTTATGTTTTCATAGCCTAAATTTTGTTTTAAGATTTATACATTTAACATTTTTTAAGAAACAAAATTTGTGTTTTCAAAACTTCAAGTCAAGTGTTGTGATGCAACTATAAGTATGTATACATATTCATATGATGAATGTAACACCATCATTGCTAGCTCATGCTCATCATCCCTTACATGCTCATATGAGATATAGTAAGAATAAAGTGAGAATTTCCATTGGACTCATACACTTTCTTTTATTGCGTCATGGTTAAAAATTTATTTCGGTGTCACATGGACCGTGTGAGCTCATACTATGCATCCTCATATTTAATTGTACTATTACAACTCATTTCAATCCCAAAAATATGCTTTCAACCCATGGAAGCCAAAAAGAGATATGGAACATATATCTTCATTTTCAGCCAGACTTGGCCCTATTTCTGGGCAAATTTTGAAAAATCATAACTAAATCTAAAAAAATTAAAAACATGTAATATTGGTCATTCTGGAAAGCTTGGGATGTCTACTTCATGGTAAAAATATGTACAAGTCATAACATCCCACATATAGGATGTTTGACATGCGAATTGATCTAGAGGTCGGACTGGGTCCTGATGCTGTCATAGTTTACTGATTTGAACTTCAAAAATGTCCAATTAATTTCACAAAAATATAGTAGATGCAAATGATACTACTATGGAAATATGTGGATGTTAAATAGAGAGGAAAAATACCTCCTGATCAGTTCATTAAGCCAAACTCTCAGAAATCGATAGAACAGTACTTCTGGTCAGGCAAGATGACTAATACTAGGCAGAAACTTCAAAAATTCATATCTTCCTCTGTAAACCTCCAAATGAGGTGCTTCTAGTTGCTACAAGTCACTGTGACTGTCTATTTTCTGCCTATAAAATCTTGTAGCCATTAGACCACGTTTGCTCCTCGGATGACACAATTACACAACTGACCAAATGAACAGTGCTGGTGCAAATCCGAAATTCTGATACCAACTTTGAAAAATCATAGAAAATTTCACAGACCTCCAAATAACCTGATATTTGACTTCCCAAAAATCTCTAGACAAGATCTAATCACATGCCAAATTTGAAGGTAAGGAGAGGTCATTTGGTTAAACTTGGACATCATGGGACAAAGTGACCAGTTTTTGTTTTAAAAGAGAGCTATAAGGGTTCAACTTTGCTTCTCCTACCCCTAAGGCTCTATGAGCACGTGGAAAAGCATCAACATAGGCTATCAATTATGGTTCAAATTTCTAACAACCCATATTTGCAAAACTCACTCTCCCACACTAAAACATACACCATGTATATAATGCCAAGATCTTGCTATTTATACCAAAACTTACTACATCATTCAAGATAGTTCTAATTCTCATACCTATATGATAAATACATTCATTTACAAGTATTCATACATGCTACATCATGTATATCATTAGATTACATCTCTTAACTTAACTACAAAATGGTGACAACATGACTATTTCACAACTCCTTTGCCAATTTCCTAGCTTTAAGCTTGGTGGCTCCCATCTCTTGTCTCACTTGGTCCGCCTAACATGTTAGGATAGTGGAAATGGGGAGTGAGATTCAAAGAATCTCAATAGCTCATCTCTCATTCAATCATACATAAAGCATACATTACTAGTCTCACACATGTATGCATGGGCATATTAGCATGTGAAATCATAAGAAAAGCATTTTCAACATTTGAGTAGGCCATATATAACATACAAAAGCTTGCCAAGCAAGTGGATTAGCCTTACCCATTCACTTGTGGATTTTGGACTTGCCTCACCCATTCTGTAAGAGATTCTTAGATTCAACCTTACTCTTGAGAGTCAACCTCACTTTTGAGAGACTCTTTACTTTGTCTCAACTAACTTTAGAGTTCTTGGCTCATCCTCACCATGGCTAGAGGGTTGTTGGCTTTTCCATACTCAAGCAAACTAAAGCAATCACATAAAACATCATTAAAATACATAAGGCATCATCATGCTAGCATACTTTTCATGGTTTAAAACATACATACACACATGTAAGACAATATAAGCATACATCTATGTATGAGAGGAGGTGGAGAGAACTACCTTATCGGCTAATACAAGCTTTCCCTTTCAATTTGTCTCCTCCCTTATTGATTTCACAATCATAACTAGATTGGAGTGCTTCTCTTGAGCCTAGACACACAAAAAGCATAGAATCACCCTCTTAACACTTTATTCATGAAGAGAAACTAGGGTTTCTCTCTCTAGAATTCCACTAACTCTCCTTCCTCTCTCAAGCTCTCAAGAAAGGAAAGCAAAGAAGAAGAAGTAAAGATATATGAGTTTTGGTCTTCTTCAAAAAAGGTTTTCCACTCTCCCTCTTCTGAACCAAACTCAAAGCCCAACTACTTCAACAACCAAAACCATAGGAAGAGAAGGCAAAGAGAGAAGAACAACATGTTAAAAAGAAAAATCATGCAAATCTTATCTTTTTTCTTGTTCTTCCTTCTTCTTCTAGGTTTCTCTCTTTATCCACAGCTCTTTTCTTTCCTTTGGTCGAAGCTTAGGTCAGTTAAAGAAGAGGAATGAATATAGACTCTTTAAGAAGTCAAATTCTCTTTTTTTCACGTTTTTCCAGACTAACCCTCGCTATAGCGAAGAATAACCATCGTTACGACTAGCACGTATCAGTCCTAGACCCCTGTTTTCGCTATGACACGCGCTACGGCGAGCAACTCCCTGGCTTTTGTATGGGATGCACGCACTCGCTATAGCTAAAAACATTTTCGCTATAGCTAGAAGGCACTCTCGCTATAGTTAGACCCTTTCTCGCTATAGCGAACAGGTACATTCGTTATAGCTAGGCCATTTCTTGCTATAGCTAGCAGACTTAAGAAATTTTCAGCCCTTCAAAAATTTTTCAGCTCTTTTTTTTTTTGTTACAATGAAAATAATCAATAAATTAATAAAAAAATAGATAATTGGAATGTGGCAAAGTTATGTACTTGTGGAATGCAAATGAAGGAATTAGGGAAATAAAAGTAGTTACATAATTATACATATATATATTTAAGAGAAGTATTTTATGTTATTTTGTTATTCCATGTTTTATGATGACTCTATTAATAGGTAGTTCATTTTATTGTTTTGTTGATTCATTGTTTTATTTTTTGTTAGCTCAAATGCTACTTCTATTAGATTTTATTTTCTAATTCTATTTCTTTTAAAATGACATAATGGATAGAAATCTAATTAGAACCCTGTAGTCATAAGTGGAAGTAAAAGCCTAAGTGCACCTAAAATGAACTGTGATTTTTTGAAAGCACTGAGATATGATATATCCAGTTTAAAGGCATGAAATACTTGATGTGTATTGTGAAAGTATTGAGATTTGATGTATCTAGTACAATGATAAAAGATATGATATTGTGGTTTGATTATGTGAAAGCACTTGGTGGTTTAGTTCCTTCTTATGATGCCCATTTCTATGATATTTTATTATTATTTAGAAAATTTGGTTTCTATTTGAGAATTTCTTATTTATTAAATAATTACCTTTCATTTTAGTTATAAATTATAATATTGTTTAAATTAATTATTAATTCCTTGATTTCTAAAAACTCAAACATGTACTTGTTTCCCTTTTACATATTTTGTTAGTTATGCACTCACTAAATCAGCAGTTAGCTTATTCCTTTTGTTTTATTATTTTATAGACCAATAGATAGGAAAGTAAGGTGATCTAAAAGCTCGTATGCTACCAGACATATAGAGTATGCGCCTAATTTTGTGTAGTTAGTATCAGACTCTATGATGTAGTGACATATAGGTAATTAGGAATACTTTGGGAATGATATATGTTATGTCTTTTGCAGGGTCGATTATGGCCACTTTGAACATGTACATATACCGTTTATAGTTTCCTAATGAAGTATTCTATTGAATATAATTTGATATTATTGGTACTGGTGCTGAATTAGACTGTCATATAGGTTAGAATGTTCAACTTTTAGGAGAGGTGTTACTAGATTTCTAGCAACAACCAAATGAATTATATGTTATACATGCATATTTTCAAAACATGTGGAATGTATATGCTAGCTTAAATATATGGTGTTATAATTGAGTTTAGATTCTTGAGGTTTGCTAGACTAAGTTAATTATTAAATTAGTTTAGCCTATACATTAGTCATTACTCGAAAATTAGGTTGTGACCACGAGAACTCACTTTAGAATTAATTTCAACAAATACAAAAATTTGTAGTTAACTCCAAATTCATATAAATAGCAAAGTAAGCAAATTCTATAATTTTAACATTAAGTAAGCCAATTTTATGCATATGAATATAAGGAAAAATTCATAAGCAATAATTTCAAGTAATTAAATCAATATAAATAATTTAATAAGACATGAATCACAAAATATTTAGTACTTAGTTGACTAAAACTTGGTCAAAGATTAACACAAACATTGTAATCTTGATCATAAATATATTGTTATTAATACATATTTGATCATGATTCATGCTCCCAGATTATTAATTTGAATAAATCTCTTGTAATGCTTAGTATCAATATCTCTTATGCATCATGCAACTGTGCTTTAAAAAAAGTCAATATACTTGTCTAAAAGATATATGGGTACCTAAAGGTACTTATGCACACAAGGAAGAAGAATCTAGTCTTGTAAAACTCAAGAAAGCTTTGGTATCAAAATTTAAATGATCTTTACATATAGGTATATGCTTAAGATTTTGATTCAAGAAAAGATCACCTCAAAGAACTCTCAAAGTAAATAAAAGTGTCAGATTGAGTGACAAAAGCTAAATATAAAAGCAAACTAGTGGAACAATAGAAAGTGATAAAACTTAAACTAACATTGTAGTCCTAAGGTTTCAAATTTCAAGAAGATGCCAATTACTTTAAAGATAAAATTAATATGGTAAATCATATCATGAACCACTTTTTCCTCCTATTTCACTGAATCCGCTCCCATCTCTACAGAGCCTTGAAAGCTTAATTAATCTCTAGGTTGTAGAGAAAGGGCCTATGATGGAATCATTGAATCTCAACAACGCAGTGAAAGATCTAACAAAGGTGGATGATCCTCTGTCGCCACTCCTATGCATATGAATATACAGAAAAATTCATAAGCAATAATTTCAAGTAATTAAATCAATATAAATAATTTAATAAGACATGAACCACAAAATATTTAGCACTTAGTTGACTAAAACTTGGTCAACTAAAACTTATGATAGATCAGTACAAACATTGTAATCTTGATCAACACTTTTTAAACCAATTTCAAAAATTTAATGTCATAAGAATTAATCATATATGATTTACCATATTAATTTTATCTTTAGAGTAATTGGCATCTTCTTGAAATTTGAAACCTTAGGGCTACAATACTAGTTTAAGTTTTATCACTTTCTATTGTTCCATTAGCTTGCTTTCACATTTAGTTTTTGCCACTCAATCTGACACTTTATTTACTTTGAGAGTTCTTTGAGGTGATCTTTTCTTGAATCAAAATCTTAAGTATATACCTACATGTAAAGATCATTTAAATTTTGATACCCAAGCTTTCTTAAGTTTTACAAGACTAGATTCTTCTTCCTTATGTACATAAGTACCTTTAGGTACCTATATATCTTTTAGACAAGTATATTGATTTTTTTTTAAAGCACAATTGCATGATGCATAAGATATATTGATACTAAGCATTACAAGAGATTTATTCAAATTAATAATCTTGGAGCATGAATCATGATCAAATATGTATTAATAACAATATATTTATGATCAATACAATGCTTATATCTAAGGTCATAAATTATATGCCTCAGTGAATATAAAAAATAGTAACATAAGAGGTTTCATTATTCAATACCTTGACCTTGGTGTGTAGAAGATGCCTTTTTCTTACTCATTGCTTTTCCTTGTAAGTTTTAGACTTTTTAAGTCCCATTTTATGTACTTGAGAAGCTCTCTTTGGTGGTCCCTCCTTCTTTAGATTAATTTATCCATTCCTTTAAAAAATATTATGCACAATTGAAGTACTAGAAGGATATTTTGGTACCCATTGTAATTTGGGTCCTTGAATATTAGTATTTAAACTTTTAAAGTATTTAGTAACCCAAACATATTTCTTTTTCACATAAAAATTTCTTCTAATGGGGCATAGGTGAGAAATATGTCCTTGATGATCACAATAATTACAAATAATAATTGTGTAAGCATTTTGAAAGCTATTAGAACACTTTTACCTTTTATTTGAAAAGTTTTTCAAATTATTTCTTTCGATGTTTTTTCTCAACTTTCCAAAAAATATATTTTTATTTTCTTTAACGTGCCTTGAAATAATTGAAGTTTCAACAGACGTATTATTTTCTTTACAACAATTTAAGCATTTAGAATTGGAAGACATTGTATCATGTAGCTCATTAAATGCATATAGCAATTTGTTATGGAAATAACTAATGGCAAGCCTAGAACCATATACCTCTAAGTCCTTATGAGCTATAGCTTGTGAATTTTTAAATTCTTGCTCAATAAACTCTTTTTGTGAAACCTCTTCTTTTATATTGTTGATAATGAGTTTATAAAAGTATTTCTTCTTAGTTAGGCTTCAAATAAATTCTTCCATGATTTGATATTGATCATCTTCAAGAGCCAAACAATATGTTTTATTTTTGCTTGCATAATTTCTTGAAAATTGTCAACATTCTTATCTTCAACAACATATAAGGATTGAAGAGTATTTCATATATCTCTAACAATAGAGTAATTTTTTTTAACATAATCATAACAATTTAAAAAAAAACTGTATAATATATGTATAGCTCTAATATTCAAGGCAAATAACTTCTTATTATTTTCAGCCCAATCTTTTCTTTGTTTAGACACAAAATCATTTTCTATTACATCCTATATACTTATGTCAAAATATTTGGAAAAGACTTTCATTCTAGCTTTCCAAAATCCAAAGCTAATTGCAGCAAGGAAAAGGACTTTAATAATATCAAAACCTTCCATTAAAGTATAACATTCTCCAAGTGGTTAATACATCATTTTTTTATAACAATAACAAAGGACCTTTTCTTTTAGTTGTTAAGAACAAAAAAAATAGTAAGACTTGCTTTGATACCAATTAATAATCACACCTGAAAGGTGAATACGTGTGATATGTAGAAGAAACAAATAGTTAAAATTATAACATACACAAATTGGAGGACATTAAAGAGGAGTGAGCTAACAAAAAGTTAAAGATTCTTTAAAAGTAAAGTTAGCTAAATAGTAGCAACTAAAAGACACACAAACAATAGAGTAAGCTAATAAAAATTTAGAACATCATCTAAATAAGAAAGTGGAGTAACTTTCAAATTTAGAGTAATTTTAAAAATAAAGTAATAAAAAAGAGAGTTGAGAGAAGAAAAAAATATTACTAAATGTATCATAATTCAGCGATTGGCCTACATCCAATCCTCTTAAATTTTAAGAAATTTTTTTCAATCAATATTCAAATTATAATTGGGATGGTTTTACACATACTCACTATCAATACAAGTTCCTTAACTTATTTTAAATTAATATAGCACTTGAGTTTTATACAAATTCACCTAAAATTTTCTTCTTCAAGGGTTTTTCACTAAATTTACCTTAAAATTACTTTCTCACACTATGAAGGATTTATATAATGATATAAAGATAAATTTGAAACTCTTATCAAAAAAGAAATTATGATAGCCTCACCTTATCTTTAAAAGCTCTCTCAAGATAAATAAAGCTACATTAAGCTTAAATAAGATAAAAAAACAAAAGAGAACTATAATGTAATTTTGGCTTTTCTTTTTTTGTTTCAATCTATTTGTTCTTCTATTTATATAAAAACTTTAAAATGTTTCCATTAGAGAGCTAATTCTAAAATAGCCATTTCTGAAATAACCATTGAAGGAACTTTTATTAAAGAACTTGCACAACTATGAAGTATATAGAGACATTGCTTTTTGGCTACTCAAACTTAGCTCTTCCCCCCCCCCTTTTTGTTTCTATATGTGTAAGGCAAAGGAAGAGAAAATGAGCTTTGTTTTACTTTTGTACAATAAATGCTTTGAACAAGTTTGATAAAAAATTACTTTTCACATAATATAATATAATATTTTTTGCATATAGAAAAGATATAATATACAAAACTTTTATACATGTTTAGAAACATTTGTAAATTTAAGAAAAAAATAAATGTATTCTAATGCTTTGATTTTCTTGCACAATTTCATACTTTTTCTCTTAACTCATTCGTCTATTTTGTCTTTTTGTGAAAAATTATAAAATTTTTTTTTCTCTACAAAAAGTACAAAATTAATGTTATTATATTGACTTTTAAGAAAGACAATATATTAAAATACAATATTGTATTTAAAATCCGTTGTTGCATAACAACTATACTACACTCATTGTATCATATCTATTGACTTTTCAACATTGTATTTTACTTCCATTTAGTGCTACAAGTGAATAAAAGGCAATCTCTCGACACATATAATATATTATAATATATAAAGATATCAAACAATTATAATACTTTATCAAAATGTGAGAACAAAAGTGTGGTAATATATTTAAAAAATTACTTTTTTTGTTTATCTATAAACATATTGAAAAGTGAATGTATTATAATAAATATGTAAAATGACATCACGTGTAAAATATTATTAACATAAGTTGCTCTTTTAAATTTCTTCAAAAATTTGTATCATAACTGCTATAATTTTGAGTTTCATTAGAATATTATTAACACAATACTTTCTTTTAATATAATTAGCATGAAACTCTATTTTTATGTATTTTATTTTTCTTTCCATTATTATTGTCTACTAAAAATAATTTTAATGACTTTCAATGTAATAAGGTAATAAATAATATTTAATTATTTTTAACTTAATACCTTTATAAAGTTAACTTAAATGTTCTGTTATCATAAAAATAATTTAAGATTATATCACAAGCTTGGGACCAACAAAGCATGAATGTGATAGCTCATGACCCACATGCCCTTGCTGATGGAACCAATGCCATGGTTGGGGTATTGGCGTCAAATGATGAGGCCATTCCTATGATAGATGCCTTGACTGTTGTGGGCTATCCAACTGGAGGTGACCCAATTTGTGTTAAAAGTGTTGTTGTTTGAATTGCAAAAATTTGGTTCCATTTGATGCTAGATGCTGGTTGACTATGATTACAATTCTCATCTCATTTTGACCCTTTGTGGACAAGGGATTTTAGGGGAGAAGTACTGATCTGATCCTAAATACTTGTTAGTTAGTTAGTTAAGGCGTTGGGTTGTTAGTGGTGCTAACTAAGTCGGGTACAAGATATAAGGATGGGAGTCTATGCGTAAACCATTCTGGGAAATTGCTTTAGAATTCTCTTCTTTCTCTCTATCTTTTCTCTGTTATCTCTCTTTTTCTATTTCTCTCTGTTTCTGTTCTGGTTCTTGACACTTTAGTGTTTAATATACTCCTCATGGATTGCAGATAAGTTCAGTTTTTTTTCCCTGCAAAATTGTAAGATGGGAAATAGATAAATTATGCTCATAGTATCAGAAACCTAGTCAACATATTGAAACTAACCAAATACTCTTATATCACAGCCAAAGTAATAAATTAATCAAATTACGGTACTTAGTTTCACCATTTTCAACCATGTCAAAAGTTGGCAATTCAAGAGACACATTTTCTTGAAGTTCTGTTTTTAAATTAGTTATCTCCATTTTCCAGATAATTTGATTATCGGAATAAGGATGAAAATTGAAGGGAAACCATTTTTGAGGAAATGAACGTGAACTGGAAAGTCATATAACCTCTGCACCCTCACTCCTCTCTGTCCCTCTCTATAAGACAAAGGCACAAATGAACAAAATTACTGACGGACGATAAACGCATAACAGCCCTTTACGTATTCAAAAACTAAAAGAACACAGTGACTTTTTTCTGTGGCATATACACACTTTTCTAACGGATCTCATGGCATTGATCATAGGCTTTAAGTAGATTCAATGTTGTGAGATTACCGATAACGGCATGTTTGCCTGTTTTTGATGTCTTCTGATACTAACCATTTATGGGAAGCAAATTTCCAGTAGACTTAATATTCTGTGCAAATATTAGTCACATATCGTCTGTGTTTACTGCTGAATAAATTGTTACCCCCCGCATT
Organism: Erythrophleum ivorense; assembly: GCA_026724425.1. Classification (NCBI taxonomy): domain Eukaryota; kingdom Viridiplantae; phylum Streptophyta; class Magnoliopsida; order Fabales; family Fabaceae; genus Erythrophleum; species Erythrophleum ivorense. The sequence continues at coordinate 47,425,691 of JAIUCV010000005.1, forward strand.
CCTTTTTACATCTTAAGTAGATGACATCTTGATATAGAAGGCCTTAAGCTTCATAAGCATAGGACACAAATGCCATGGTTTTTTGGGGGTCGAAAGCATTCGTGATCCTGATCCTGAAATATTGAGGAAGAAAATCAAGAAAAAAAATATTGTTATACAAGTAACTTTGGGTCCATGTCAAGTTGAAATAAATAAAATCAAATTACAGTTTTTACTTCAGGATAACAATATATTAGGAAAACAAGTTCAATAAAAGCACAAGAACTTATAGAAACTCCATCCATGTATAAGAATAGGAATAACCTGCCTATGGATAGGTGTTGGTTCTCTGAATCCAAGTTCTTCCAGATTGCTTAATAAGTACGGTTCCCATTTATATCTGTGAAAAACTTATAAAGAATCTAAATCATAGTAATTTTATAAAGTATAAATGTAATCAGAAAAGGAAATAACATACAGAATACAAGTTGGTTCCAACAACAGTAACACATAAAGTTCAGAAATGAAAGGCCCTCTACAATAGTATCATAAAGGGGATTTTATAAAAGTACCTGTGAGATATTTTTGCATAGCAAATTTACTACTTTAAACAATCTAATTGGGACTAACAACTCATGCTCATTACGGTTACTAATTGCTGACAAAATTATTTTAATGGTCCTTTGTGCTGGTGTATTAAAATTTGCAATGGCTGTAATTTATGCCCCGACTACCATTTATAAACTTGAGTTAGTTGTACAATAATCTCGCTCTGGATCAATGAAACTTACCCAGAATAATTTTGGTAAGTTCTGTATTAGGAAGAAGATAAATGTGCATTCTTTTTGTGGATACTCTCTTATCTGTACTGAAAAATTTGGCCATTGTTCTTTGGCAAAGCATTTTCATATGTATCCAGCCTAATTAATGAATCCCAATCTTCTTTTCTCAAGAGGGCAATTATGATCTTACTTTATCTTCTTGAATAATATGTCATTTTGAGTGTTTACATTGATGAGGAGAATTTCACTACAGTAGTTCATGTGTAGCAACTTCACTACAAAATGCATGTGCAGGACAATTTGATATTCCTATCAGTGACCTGTACGGCTGTACCGAATACACATCATTTGTAGTTTAGCCTGAGAGGATTGGGAGTCTTTGTCTAGCAAAACGCAAGGTTCAAGACTTGTAGTGTTTTTCAATAAATCCATTTTTTCCCTAAATTTCTTACTTTGTTTTCCTCTTAATGATCATGACGAAAGTGAATAACTGGCCTACCCTCATAGCATTGGATTTTGGATCCTCTCTCTTTGTAAAAGTGGCTGTGCCATCTTTATTTCTTTTTATAAAATGTTTTTAAACTAAAAAATGATCCATTTCTATATTCATGGATGCAAAGAACAGTAGCAATAGAGAAATTCTGGTATACAACATTTCCATTTTTATTAAGAACAACAATAACAAGCCTCAACCCCAAATATGTGGGGTCAGCTGCTTGAACTCTGAATCAATAAGTAGAATTTTCCCAACGGACACCCTTTTGCCTTCCCATCTTATACAGCACTGCAATTTCATTAACCCTTTTACTCGTGAATCTTTCTTCATCACTTACTACCTACGTCATTCTTGTTCTTCTCCTTATCTTTTAGATTATTTTTTGTGATTTTTATCACTCTTTTCCATGGAACTTGCATCGACACATTGTAATCTTTCATAATTTTTCACACACTATTCTCCTTGATCTTTTATTCTATTAAAGCCATCTTTATTTTTAATTCAGACCCTTTTACTTTATGCTTATGGAACAAATGAAAGACTTAGGATTAAGGTTATCCCTTGATGATACAAACTGCCACTTGTGCTTATTCATTTCAACCAACCAGCCTTACTAACCCTCTATAAAATTTTCCTTTTCTGCCTTTAGCATCAGTTTGATCCACATTCCACCACCCCCTCAAAGACTCTAAAAGAATATTTAGGGTCCTCCAAAAATTATGCTTATAGAACACATGAAGGATTTAGATCTCATTTGATATGCAGATTGAATTTGAATGGGACTAGGAATGAGAATGAGAATAGGAATGGAGTGAAATGTTGTAGCCATATTGTAGCCAAAATCATGTTTGGTATGATCTAAAAATGAATAAGAGTATAATTATATTTTATGTTTGGCGAGATAGAAATATCATAAGAATGGAAAAGAAGTATGATACAAAGACCAAGATGACTCTTAGAAATATATATATATATATATATATATATATATATTACATACTTTTATTCGAAATTAACATAAAATTTCATCAAATTCCACCTAAAAATGAAGCAAAAGAAAATGTTACTTATCCATTACAGACAAAAATTATAGTCTGAAACGTAGATGAGATATGGAAATTTCCAATTTTGAATCTATTGTGGGAGGAGGAGGAATTCTAAGATATATTAAATAGACCAAGAAAACATATCCTATCATTTACAAATTACACAAAGTAAAAGACATTCTTCCTTAGTGGGGGAAAAAAAAGAAATCCTAAAGGTTGATTACAACCAAAACTTTCCACAATCATTAAATCTAAGTAAGGAACACCAAGCAAAATCACATTTCCTAGCTCTAACAAGTTGCTAGAAATGACTTTTTGCCATTCCACAAGAACAAAAACCAGATGAAAGCAATTAAAACAAAATCAAATCAAAATGTTTTATATCTTCCAACTACCACCAAAATGAAAGCCAAATCTGACGTTAAAGAGAAGAAAAAGGCAAAAAACCCTGTTGGGCGTTCTACAATCCTGGTCGAAGGGGAGAAACAAAGGTTCTTCTTTAGGAACTCACCAGATCTAGTAGCAAGTGGCGAAAGATGTAGCCATGATGAGAGACACTAAGCGAACCAACTTGTGTACATGGTTGATTATGCTTCTCTGTTGAGAAATGTTCAGTAAAGCTTGAGCTACTTAACGTGCAAAGAAATTTCAAGGGCATGATGGTCTAAATCTATGTCTTTCCTATACGGTGCAGTCTTTCCATCGATCTTTAGAGGATTAGTCTCTCTTGCGTCTAATGGATGCCCCTTTCCATTAGTTTGCACTACACCAACCTACAAACATGCAAATATCTCACTCCCACTCTCTCTCCCATTCCATGTAGTGTGTTTTCAACCTACCAACGAGGCCTTAAGTTTAAGACTACCGTTTGATGATATAAACTCCCACGTGCTAATTCATTTCAACCAGCCAGCCTTACAAACCTCTTTAAAATTTTCCTTTTATGCCTTAAGCATCAGTTTGAACTTCACATTCCACCACCACCTCAAAGACTCTAAACATATTGTTAATGTAACATTCCAAAATTTAATTAAGTGGATTTATTTGAGAAAAATAAGAATTTAATTAAGGATTAATGAGGAAAATAGGAATTTATAAGGAAAAATATCTATTTGGGCATTTTTAAGAAAAAAATAAATATTTTAAAAGTTTTTGGAGGAAAATAAATTTAATTATAGAATCTTAATTTATTAGATGAAAAAGCAATTAAAGACATTTTTGAATTGACTCTATTAAAAATAATTTCTAGAAGCTCAAATTGAGTTGTACGCTAAGATTCACCCCTCATAACCCAATACTTAATTATAAATTCAATTAGACAAAAATGACCCTAAGTCAGCAGCCCACCTATTTAAGTTGTAAAAGGTACTGAAGACTTTATTTATTATTTATTTTTTGCATGCTAAAAATGTTGGACAGCATTTGGATAAGAAAGAAAATGTAGAAGTGAAGGAAGGCTAGGGTTTCTCCATCTTTAGAGCTTGATCTATTGATTTGGAGAGATATTTGGCCAAAGTAAATGTTATAAAAATTGTTCCTATCATCTTCCTTTACATTTTGGTTCAATGAACTATTATGTAAGCATCCCCTTTCATTTTGATATGTTAATGTGCTAAAAATTAGCCTTTAAGATTACTTTTATTTTGGGCCATGTTAATGTGCAAAAATTGAAGAAAATACAATGATCCATTGTTATCTCTTAGTGTCAAATTCACTTTTTAAAAGTTGGATAAGTATTTTCTAAGTGATTTATAGTCATTTGGTTAATTGGGTATGTAACCTTTTTGGTGGATAAATGGTGTTTTGGCTTATCTAGAATTTTGTAGTATTACTGGGGATTATTGGTAACTATTAAAAGAGTAGGTAACTCTAATTGAGATAAACAAATGTGTTAAATTCCACGTATATATTTAATGTTATTCATATGTTTGCTTACACATGAATTTTATGATAAATAATGGGTTTCACTACTTATTGTATTTGGACCATAATTGTGTTTTTATGTGGAGCTGCAATTATGCTAACACTTCTGTATGTATACTGTGATCATGCACTAAGTTGTGATCATATTCTTTCTAATACACTCGACCTATGAACGTGCTCAAAGAGGAGTTTTTGTCATGGTCATGCCCTTCCCTTAATTGTTGGCTAATAACATATTGTATGTAATTGTTAAATAATATGAGATAGTAGTCACCAGTAGTCAAACTTATTCATTTGAAAATTTGCATGATTTACCTTCATTACTTTTTACCATATTGAGTATTATGTTGATTAAATTAAATATATACATGAAATTTAACATCCCTGATTACCTCAATTAGAATTACCAACTCTTTCAATAGCTACGAGCAAGCATGAATAGCACCCAAAAATCCTAAACAAGTCATAACACCATTTTAGCCATCATCCACCAAAAGAGTCATATACACACTCAACCAAATAACCATAAGTCATTTAAAAAACTTACTCAACCTTTCAAAAAGTGAATGGCACTGATTTGAGCTCCCAACACAAGAGATAACAATGAATCACCACTTTTTTTTTCAATTTTTAGGTATTAACTCAGTTCAAAATAAAAATTAGTCTTAAATGCCAATTTTCAACACATTAACACATCAAAATGAAAAGGAATATTTATCAAACAGTTTTTCTAACCTCAAGCTTTGAAAATCATGTAAGAAATATCCATAAATATAAAGTTTCAAACTTAGGATTTGAATGAAAATAAGCAAAATATAGAGAAAGATGAGAAAAACAACTTTTATAATACTTATTTTAGTCAAATCTATCTCTAAATTAGTATATCAAGCTCCAAATATGAAGAAACCCTAACCTCCTTTCACTTTTGCATTTTCTCTCCTCTCCAAATGTTGTCCAATGTTTTCAACATGCCAAAAAATAAAGTCTTTAGCGCCTTTTACAACTTAAGTGGATGTGTGGCTGATATAGAAGTATTTTTGTCCAATTAGATTTATATTTGAATATTGGATCATGATTTGTTAAGCTTAAAAGGCTAAGTCTCAGTGTATAATTTAATTTAAACTTCTAAAATCATTTTTAATAAAGTCAAACTAATTATTGAACTCTATGCTTTTAATTAATTTTTATTCAATAAATTTAAATTTTATAATTAAATTTATTTTTTTCTAAAAATTTTCAAAATAATTAATTTTTCTCAAAAATATTCAAATAGATATTTTTCCTTGAAAATTCCTATTTTCCTTATTAATCCTTAATTAAGTTTTTATTTTTCACTAATAAATCCACTTAATTAAAAATTGAGATGTTAGATTTAGTTACTTTGATGGATGTCATCATCTCATTACACTTTGACTCTATAAAATTAGTATCTACGTCTCACCTAGATTGCTGAACTATTAGCTTGTTACATACTTCCCCCTTTACTCCTTTCAAAATCTGCCACCTCGCCCGAGGTTTCTGAACACCTGCGTGTTTCCTTTCAATTGCTTAATGCAAACTCTATTATTAGCAATACAACCATTAAAATGCAGCACCCGCATGAAGGCAATAGAATTTATACTTGCTTCAAAAAGCATACATTCCAGATATTATAACAAGAACGGAGCAACTCTGAAAATCATATATCTTTTCTTTTTCTGAAAAGGTATATTTTTTAAACCATAGAAAAACAGAGTGCAAGTGATCCAAACCATGGAAATATTTTTAAAAGAGAATAACAAATTATAATAAGCAATTTATTGAATAAAAGTGAAGCGAACTGAAACAAAATCACGGAAGAGTTCCCAATAAGGTGATCTGATACACAACAATAGAAGACTTCATCATCTCCTTTAGGCACACATCGTTAACATAGCATGCCTTCAATTTTTGCAAAAACACATAAATTACAGGAAGATAGAGTCAGCAAGAGTACCTTTGATTTTCAAAATTTGTTCATTTCTGAACCTAACTTTCTTATGTTCATCTCTGACGATGGCAGGGAAAATTAAAAACCCAAAGTGGAAAAAGAGACCATAAATTCTTGTGACAAACACATACATAAGTATTGCTTGGAACATGAATCAAGGGAAATGGGGCTGATTCATACCCATTTTTTTTGGGGCGGGGGGGTGTTGGGTTATTGAATAGAGCATATTCCGCAATGGTTAGGGAAGGGGTATGCTGCTGCCGTAGTGATTCATCAGCAACGAGAAGGTTCAAGGATGGCCGCCTATGAAAAAGGAGATGCTCCACTTGACCACGATGTTCAATGGAATAAGCCTAAACAACCAATGTGGCACTTGCGCTAAAACATGTGCTTGTACGTACGGGATCACCCTAATTGTCATGGTTATTTGTGCCATATGCTCAGGCCTCTCTATTGGTTCGTCCGCCAAGTCTCTGATGAACACTCTCTGCAGCTTCAGGCTCTGGCTTGGCTTCGGTATTGGCAGAGACTACCCTCTCCCTACAACAATCAAGTTCAACTGCGCCAACTAAAGTACTTGCAGGCTTTCATTAATCAAAATCTAACCATCTCAGAACAGTAAAAGTTTCAAGGATCTAAGTATACCGTGGTTCCTGGATTTTAGTCTCAACAATCGATTTTGGCGTTAAAGAAAAAAAAATCCGATAGAGAAAATGATGATGGCAGGAAGCAAGGCAAGAATATTTGTCCATCAAGCGTTTTTTTTCTTTTTCCTTTCTTCTTCATCAAGTTATCTAACGCCAAATGTTTGAAAGCGGTCACCGGCAAGGGTAATCTTAGAATTTAGTCAAACATAATTTAGCTGATTGGTTAGGGTATTTATGAATTATTAATGATTTGTAAACGACTAGTATTTTTATAGCAGGAATAGATTTACATTTAAAGCTTTCTGTTATGTCAAGAAGAGCCATGCATTCCAAGTTAATGATAACGCTGAGCATCCTCAAACATATTAACAGGAAACAGAAATTCAAAGAGTCGTATTAAACAAAATATGTGAAACATGAATAAGGATCTAGCAATAGCTCAAGAAAAAGTACTGCAATCCCCACAAGAAAGCATTTATTCTAAACTTTAAATAGAAAAAATCAATGATTGAAAAGTAATTAAAGAAATTACTGCAAGAAAATGCATCCCCCTATCTGTTCAATAAGTATAAATTGTTTAAAGAAGAGATTGAATTATGTGTGACAGTGGCAAATATATATATATATATATATATATATATATATGAATCTCCTAAACATCATCAGACAGAAAACTGACTACACGCTTAACAAGGGGAAAAAATCACTTCTGATTCATGAGCAACTATATTCATATAAAGAATTAGATATCAAAATCAAAGTTTCAATTGCAAAACCATCAAGAATAGCTTTGGCAAAGAGAGGGTATCTGCAAAATAAGGGAAAAGTTGTTCAAAGAAATACCAAAGTTGATTATAGCTGAGAATGTGAAGAGAAACATCAAATACAAATAATTTGAAAACTAACATAATTTTATAGAGAATTACGTGTAATTCATATAAACAGAAAGATAATTGTACCCCACCAATGAAATAGTTCCAGAATCCAGATTCTTTTGATGATTGTAAGGGTTCCTCCTAAACTTATTTGGATCCATGCAAGGCCTAGAAACCATGTTGAAATTTGAATAGGGCTTCACACTTCCAAGTAATGATGTTCCTATATATCCCCAATTCTAAATAGAGTATATCAACTATCTTTTCCCCTCTTTTTCTTCTTCTTCTTATTATTTTTTCCTCTCCTACCCTTTATATATTTGGGAAATGATTCCAGTCAAAACATGCTACTATCATGCTGAGTCTCAGTATGAAATACTTAAGTGGGCCTATAAGGAGACTCCACCTTCCTAACAGGTCAGTCTTTAGGAAAGGATCTCCTCCACGGTTGTCACAGAGCCACACTCGTGCAGCTTGTTCGATTACAGACAAAAACTCATCTAAAAAAATAAACTAATGTATTTGCTTAAAAGAAAAAAAAAAGGCCTCTACATGCTCTTCAGCAGTATATGCATTACCAGATTTACGCTCCTATGTTTTTTAGCTTCGAAAATTAATCAGGCGAAGACTAAGTTTGAGCTGAGCCATAATGGTTTATTCCCTCTTTGAAATTCTGCAGCACAATTTAAATGACTCTGCAAATTAAAATCAGATGATGCTTTTATAAGGAATTCAGACCTTACTAATCAGTATTGCATGTGAATGTAGAGCATTGCTGCTGCCTAATTCTGCCTTTTAGATGAATTTTTCTTCCATGCAATGAAGAGAAAATAAATAGTAGAAACATGTTAAAACAGTATATGCTCACCGACAGATCATGAAAACTCAAGGTCAGTTGTGGAGCAGTGGCCATAAAAAGTAAGAATTTTGATTCAAAAAGAATACTGTTCTCATTCCAAGTGATGTTGACAATGTTCACACTTCTTGTATTATGAACACCTTATGGTTCCAAGAGATAATCCCTTTTAATTGAGCAATTGCTTGAGATACAAAACACTGTATTATTAAACTTTCTGCCAACTCAAAGAAAACAGTATTGTTCCTGCAGAAGCTAGAATTCATGGATGCAAAGGTCAATACTCATTAATCAAGGAAGAAGAGAAACAATTGCTTACAAAAGTATTCTGCAACCACAACATCTTTTTATGCTTGAATCAATCATCGATAAAGCATAAGATATTATAAATATTGATATACATCAAAACTGTAGCTAGCTAGTATTAATGATAAAACCACCAACAGAGGTCCAAGCTAGCAAATGAAGCAAGTCAGTAAAATTAGTTGAATCCCAATTTAAACACGGCAAGTACTTCAATGGGAACGAGGCACAAAATGAGGCTGAATTACAAAAGATTCGAAATTAAAATTTTCATGAACATGACATGCCACCATTCTTCATATTTTCTTCATATAGCTTTAACAAATGATAATCATGCTCCTTAAAACATTTCACAAATCTCTCCAGGAACTGCTTTTCAGAAATATTAAATGGCGTGAGTAAGCTAGCATTCTTCTTTCTCAAACCTTTTGAGTGAAGAAACTGTAAAACTGAAGCCCTTGGAATAATCCTTTTCTTCAAGCTATATCCAAAGAATTTTGATCCTTTGACGAGGATCAGAGAGTTCCAACCCAACTGGTTGACGCAAAAACTCATCACTGCATCGATTTTATCCTGGGATGCTAACATACAGTGCGGTTGCTTCCTAAATGCTTCCAACAATGCTTCATCTGACCAACCCCACCTCTTATAGACATCAACTTTGGCTTCCCACTGGGACTTGCTTACACACATTTTGGCTATCAATGCTATACTGAATGGTGTATTCAAAGGATTAAATCCCAAACCCTTAACTTCCTCTACCACCCTTGCAAGGTCATTTGGGAAGTGTAGTGTACGAGGCCTCCTACATAGTAGGAGAGAAATGTTTGTATCCGACACTCCATTCTTAAGCAAGAAGTTGATACTTTGTATCACTCGAGTGTCATAGAGCATATCTGGATAGCGTTTTATACAATCGATGGTGGCCTCGTCAATTGGAAAAAACTCTTTTAGCAATCCATATGATGGGATTATGTGATTCTCCAAGCTTCTATTTAGGAATCTCGAGCTCCTATGCACCATCAAAATAATGTCGGAGCTAGAAGCACCTTTTGAGAGGAAAAATTCAAACTTGGGCAAAATCCTTTTGTGGGGATCGCACAAAAGAAGCCATGGATCCTTTCTAATGATATCGTTTATATGAGACTTAGAGAAACCGTGGCTTCCGAAGAAGCTGACAACTGAATCTGGCTTCTGTGAGGCCTCAAATCGAACTTTCTTGGAAGCACTTAAAGCGGCTTCTTGGGAGAACCCAAAATTGTTTATGAGGTATGATACAGTAAATGAGTGATTACCTGCAGAAGCACTTGTGCTGTAGCTGAGAAAGGATGTTAGCGATGGGTAGTGTTGCAAAAGAGGAAAGCATTGTGGGGTTGGTGATGTTCTTACAATACCCTTCAGGTATAGAAGGGCTTTGTGGCGTTGGAAATTAAACATGAGTTTCAGATATGAGCTGTAAAAGGAGGGATCTTACTGTGATTTTTGAAGAGTTTGAATTGTTCAGTCTCAAGCTATCTGAAGGGACCGATGTTCTCAGCACCCATCAAAGTTCCAAGCAGATCTCCATTTTGCTTCTCCAAGCCGGCGTCAGAATGGCAAGCTCTAGTTGGGTCGCCCGTTAGGTCAAATTGCGCTTCTTCAATTTTTGCTATCAACTTGGTAGACCCCACAATCCCCCCCGTCCTTCTCTCCCCAGCCAAAGAAAAAAAAAGGCAGACCATCATAACAAATTTAAAAATAGTATCTAAAAAAAATTTTATTATATGTATATATATATATATATATATTGATCATAATATCTTTTTTAATTTAAAAAAATAAAATTAATTTTAATTTATTTCTTCTATTACGATGAATCTCTATTATTTAGATTTAAAAATTTTAACATTTAAAATTATAAAAATAACTTTTTTTTCAACTAATCTAGTTATAACCTTTAAACTCTACAACTTTTAAATTATCTTTATTTGTTTAATAAAATGTCTTTTTTATTTTTAATTGATAAATAAGTTGTTTTAATAAAATGAATCCAGCCATGGCTCATCTGTTGTGCCCAAGACAATGGTTCAATAGGCCTCCTTCATGAGCAAGGCTTCGACTAACAGGAAATTCCCATTCAGCTTCAATTTCAAGGTATTGGAGACGTTAGATTTGTTCATCTAGAGGAACAACCAGGACTTGAATTAACAAGCATTTGACTTGAGGATGAGAATGAGTGCATATTGGAAGATTGTGCTGTGAAGGTTCATTGACAATCTTGCGGTGCTTGCATTTGCATTTCAATATTATTAGAAGTGCAATTAGTTATGTTGTTATGACAGTTTACTACTCTGATTAATATTATATTAGTCAAGTTTGTTTGTGTTATTGTGCAGAGTCAAGAGTTTGTTAGTCTGGTACTTGAGTGTCATCGTGAATGGCTAGCACCATATGGATGGATGTATGATTGCGAGTGTATACACTGATTTACAATGGAATACAATTCATTTCAAACCTACTTCTCTGCTTCATTACTCTTCTGACCTTACATTACATTTCTATCCTGATATTAAAGCTTATATGATCCATTAATAGAAAATGGCACAATTTCCTCCGCTGCACTTATCTCGGGAGCGTAAAGCAATGCAATGATGTTCAATCATGCCATCTTGGTCAAGCTGGATAACTAGTCTGTAACAAGCCAGGCCATCTTGCATCCTACTATTAACATCATTTTGATTACAACTACTAGGCCTTATCTTAGTCAAATTAACCCCATCACAATCTAAAGGTGTTTACTTATATGGCTACAACTCTTAGGCTGCTATACGATCAGATATGGTTACTTGATTCAGAAGCCACAAATCATGCCATACTTGGTGAATCCAACCTCATGCGCAACAACATAGGCAATGGAACAGGTTTGACTATCAAACACTGTGGGCATTCATTTGTTTTATCCTCATCTAAACCCTCCATGTCACTTTCACCTAAGGATTTACTTTATGTACCTGCAATAACCAAAAATCTAATTGGTGTTTTGAAATTTGCAAAAGACAATTACATCTTTTGAATTTCACCTTGATTTTTGTTGTGTAAAGTCCCAAGGCACCAAGTTGTCTTGGAAGGAACAATTAGGTCAGATGATCTATATTGCTTTGACACTCTCCAGCTCCAACATAAAACATAATCAAATCTAGCACAAGCAAGCCCAATTCAACATAATCACGCAGCTGCCATGCCTTTCCATTACCATAAGCTACACATTATTCAATCCCAATTTGTAAACACTCAATTCATTATCAAATATATCCAAACTGTTTGTATGCCAGAAAATACTTTGTATTCTATTAATGTACTACAGAATTGTAACAACTTCTCACGGTGGCACTGTAGGTTAGGCCATCCCACAACCACAATAGTTTGTCATGTCCTGGAAACAAGAAATATCAAATTTCTCAATAAAGAAACTCTTGATTTCTATGTTGCATGTTGCTATGGAAAGGTAGGTAAACTTCCTTCCACCGTTTTACACATAAGTTACCCCAACCCATTTGAACTTGTGTGTACAGATGGGTCAGGCCCTTCACCATGTCAATTTGATTATGGTTCTATATATTATATTACCTTTATTGATTTCTTTTCTAAATATACTTGGTTGTATCCCCTCAAAAGAAAAATTGATGCATTGTCCACCTTTCTTGAATTTAAGACAATGGTAGAGCTCCAAGTAGGTTGTAAAATTAAGTCCTTACTCTCTAACTAGGGAGGTGAATTTAGAAGTATTACTTATCTAACTCAAAATGGCATCTTCCATAGGCACTCTTGTGCCTCTGCACATTAACAAAACGACACCATGGAGAGGAAGCACAGACACATAATGGGAACAAGCCTTTCCCTCTTAGCTCATGCAAGTTTACGTTTAAAATTCTCTGAGTTTTTCTCATAAATAGACTTCCATCTATTGTGATTCACCATGACACACCTATGCAAAAACTCTCACGTATCACTTGACTCCTCCCTTTTCAAAGTATTTGGCAGTGCTTGTTACCCCTTATTAAGGCCCTACAACTGTCACAAATTGGCATATAGATCAATTGAGTGCACATTCTTATGCTATAGCCTTAAACACAAAGGTTACAAGTGTCTTTCTCCCTCTAGCAAAATCTATATCTCTAGAGATGTAATTTTCAATGAATGTCATTCTCCCTTTAAAAACAACACCCATATACATAACCATTATTTGTCCTCATCAACTCCTATACCATTATCCCAAGTTCCTATAACCAATGCTATTGCCCAAAATGTTGATATGCACACGACGAACACTTATGTTCCTAGTCCTTTGGCTTATTCTCATACAAGTAGCAGTAAGAGAAGTACATAGCCAGTAGTCTAGAGTTCCCATCAGTTCACACGTGCTCCCAATCAATCCTCATTTGATGAAAGTTGCCTAACAAATATTAGTCACCACCTAGCTCATAACTATGAATCTCCTACACCACAGGGCCAATATGTACTTATACAAATTACAACACATCCCACACTCACTAGGTGTAAAGCTATGATCTTCAAACCCAAGTAGCTGGAACATCCCTAGACAATGTTTACACTGCTCTTCAAAATCACAACTAGAAAAATGCTAAAGGTGTACATGGGTCAAGCCAAGCAGGGCTTTGGCTTTGCCCGATGCGCAGTCCGATTTTAAACGAGCTTTAAAATTGAAGCCCGTTACCTCGGCCCGATTTCATACCGGGTGGGGTCAGGCTAAATTGAGCGGCCTGAAATTTTTTTTTGATTTATTATAAAAATTGTAAAATAGCCTAAAAAAAGAAAATTTTTATATAAATCTTTATAAAAAAATATTTTTTTTATTTTTTTAAACTTGAGTAGACTAATATATCCTTTAGGGCTAACCTAAATTTATTATTAAAATTATAAAATAATACTTAAAAAAATTTATATAAGTTTTTATAAAATTATATTGTATCTTTAAAAAAAATTAAAATTTTGATATAAATCTTTATAAAAAATATTTTTAAAAAATAAATAAATTTATTTTTCAGGCCGAGAAACATAACCCTAAGAGCTAGCTCGATGCCTAGTCTGGCTCAATTTTGTGGCCCGCCCTAGCCCTAAATTTTTTTAAAAAAATTTTTATGTACGGCCTGATTTAACCGGGTAGAACCAGGCCCATCGGGCCTTCGAGCCCGATGAATACCCCTAGAATGCATTGGAAGAGAACATCAGGGCCTCATCAAGAATTAGACTTGCACCTTAGTACCACTACCTCCATAACAGAAAAGCCATAAGTTGTAAATGGGTGTTCAAAATAAAAAGCAAGATTAGTTGCCAAAGGCTTCCATCAACAATAGGGATTTAACTTCAATAAGACATTCTCCCTTATTGCCAAACTAGCCACCATTAAAACTGTGTTACTTGGCTCTAGCTCAATAGTGGATTATTTTGCAAATAGATGTTAGAAATGCATTCCTTAATGGCAGCTTAGAAGAAAAGGTGCACATGGAGCAATCTCAAGGCTTTCAAAGCTAAGACAAGAGTTTAGTTGTAAACTCATCAAAGCTCTTTATGGGTTAAAGTAACCCTCAGGAACTTGATTTGAGAAACTTGTAGCTGATCCATCCTTATTCATCAAAGCCAAACCACACTACCTCACATATGTACCAATATATGTACATGATATTTTGACCACTGCAAATTCAATCCACTATACTCACATGTTGAAAGCACAGTTGAATAAAGATTTTGCATTGAAGGATTTGGGTAAGCTACATTATTTCCAAGGCATAGAAGAAAACAGCTTAAAAATGGAAAAAATGTTTTTATCTCAGAGGAAGTATACTTTTGATTTATTGGCCAAGGCTAAAATGGAGCACTTAAAGGGCATGATTACACCAATGACTACTGGTTCAAGGCTGTCAAAAGTAATAACATAGTTTAATGGTTGATCCTCAACTTTATAGATCTATAACAGGAGTTTTACAATATGTGACCATCACCAGGCCAGAGATCTCTTATAGTGTCGATAAGGTTTGCTAGTTTATGCTACAACCCTTAGATGAGCATTGGAAGACTGTAAAGATGATAATAAGGTACCTCAACAGAACCCTATCCCTTGAATTGATCATGACCGAGTCTATTGACCTTTCTCACTAAGGATTTTATGATGCAAACTAAGGCAATGATCTTAATTATTAATAAATTAACTTCTGGCTCTTGCATATATTTGGGTGATAATCTAATTTCTTAGGCTACCAAAAAGCAAAATATAGTTGCTAGATCGAGTACAATACAGAAGTTTGGCAAATGTTGTGGCTAAAATTATCTGGTTATAAACACTTATGCATGAGTTAAAGGGTCCAACATTGAATACAACACCTTAAGCCCAATAATGTTGTCATACAATCCTATCTTGCACAGCAAAATAAAACATATGCAGCTAAACATTTTCTTTGTTAGGGAGAATGTGAAAGCAACTATCAATTTGTCACATACTCTCATTAGATCAAGTAGTTGATATATTTACAAAGCCAATCTTAAGTACTAGATTCATTTCCCTTAGAAATAAACCTAGAGTCAATGATACATGATGTCACTTAATGTTATGGGGGAATGTTAGCAGTGTGATTGGTTATGTTGTTATAACAAAGTTAGTTTACTACTGTGGTTAATGTTGTATTGGTTAAGTCTGTTTGTGTAACTGTGCTCAATTAAGAGTTTTAGTTTGGTACTTAGGTATTGTAGTTAATAGCTGGCACTATAAGTGAGGATGTATGATTATGAATGAATACACTGCTTTACAAAGGAATATAGTTCATCTCAAACATACTTTTCTTCTTCATCACTCTTCTGAATTAAGAAAAAAGGATTGCAAAAGAATAAGATGAAAGGAAGGGCAATTTTGTCATTATAAAATTGTGACAACTTTACCAAGCATGTGCATTGCACATAGAAACTCAAAAGTTAAGGATCACATATCTTTTTTAAACAATAAAGGGTAATTGCTATAGAGGTAATACATTAGAGAGTGAATTGCTAATTTTTTAGATTAAGGAGGTTATTGCAATTCGATGCAAAGTTTAAAGTTCAAAGTAAATACAATTTCCACAAATAAAATAACCACATAAGGGAAAAAATTGGCTTAAAGGATGCTTACTCAGAGAGGTATCTCAAAAAGAAGAGGGAATAAAAGAAGATGAGATATTGAAACATCTACAAACATCATGGACAAAGCCTTAAGATTAATGCAATTGCTTATGTCAAATTGACAATAGGCCCTTAGTCAATTCAATTTCATTGAAAACATTAAGGCCAAAGATTAATGGTACTCTTTCAACAAAAAAAGCCATAAAGAATAAAATGTCGTGTTTAGATAGCATTTGGGAAGGATATTATAACAAATAGATCCAAGTTAGCAAAA
Organism: Erythrophleum ivorense; assembly: GCA_026724425.1. Lineage (NCBI taxonomy): Eukaryota > Viridiplantae > Streptophyta > Magnoliopsida > Fabales > Fabaceae > Erythrophleum > Erythrophleum ivorense. The sequence continues at coordinate 47,441,987 of JAIUCV010000005.1, forward strand.
AGTTAATTAAGCAACGAAGGAGCCACATAAAATTTTTCTGTTAAGCATTGTAATGGTATTAAATAAAAAGAAACATTTAAGTAATCTTTGTAAATTAAGGGACCAAATTGAAATAAAATGAAAATAAGAATAAAAGTGAAACTTAAAATAAAATTAAGAGATCAAATTGTAATAAAATAAAATTAGACAAGAAAGTAAAACTTAAGATAAAAGAAAAAAAAACCAAAACAACAATTTTGCCATTTAATAACCAAAAGAACATTTTTATCTTTGCATGTGCCAAAACACGAACTATTATCACTGCACTTTTGTCATTCATGTTTAATATACTAGTAGATCAAGCATGTAATGTCATTTTTTTAAAGATATATAGAATTTTTTGAATATATAATTTTTGTTAAATTATTGAATATTTTGAAATATAATAATTAATCAAATTAGTGCTATACCTTAGAAAATATTTTGACACGGTTATCTATAGCAATCATAAAAAATTTAAATTCAAGAGTTTGAAATATGTTTTCCCTTTGCATGTGGATAGAAAAAGACACTCAACTACATTACAAGATATTTATTTAAACGATGTTGGCGATTAATATAACTCCCACCTTTTTTCTATTTTTTGTAAGCTTATGAAAATATATAGAATTTTCATTATGTATACTCCCTTGCTTTACCATTTTATATAGCACTACAATTTCACTAACCCCTTTATATGTGAATCTTTCCTCATCGCTTCCTACCTATGTCATTCTTGATATTCTCCTTATCTTTTAGATTATTTTATCCGATATTTATCATTCTTTTGAGATATTAAAAGGTTTAGGAGTGAAAAGTATAAATTAACTCACAAAGTTATATAACAAAATTACGAGATCTAAGAGAATGTTGGGCAAGCAGGGGATAAATACTTTAGTCCCTATTTATAAGAATAAGGGGGATATACAAAACTATGCAAATTATAGAAGAATTGAACTTATGAGCCACATTATAAAGTTATAAGAGATGATAATTGAGCGAAAATTAAGGCAAGAGACTCAAGTTACGGAGAATCAATTTGGCTTTATGCTAGGAAAGTCGACCATAGAAGCAATATACTTGTCGCAAAAATTGATGGAGAGATATCGAAGGAATCAAAGAGATTTATATATGGTACTCATTGATTTGGAGAACACATATAATAGGGTGCCAATAAGGGTTTTATGGAAGGCTCTAAAAAAAAGAGTTCATATAGCTTATATTCGAGCAATTTAGGATATGTATGATGGGGTTACAACTAGTATTATAATAAAAGTTGGACCTACAAAAGATTTTTTGATAATTATTAATCTGTATCATACGTCAACTTTGAGCTCTTATCTTTTTATTTTAGTCTTGGATGTGCTCACTGAATATATCCAAGAGTCGATGTCACAATGCATACTTTTTGCAAATAACATGTCCCAGTTGAAAAATTGAGGGAGAAAATGAATGAGAAGTTAGAGATATGGAGACTAACTTTGGAAGCATATAAATTTTGTTTATGTAAAAATAAAATGGAGTATATAGAATGTAAGTTTAATAAGAGGCACACTAATTCTAATGCAAAAGTGAAAATTGGAGAGCATACCATATCACAAGTTATACGGTTTAAATATCTTGAGTCCACCATACAACATGACGAAAAAATAAAAGAAAATGTAAAACATAAGATTCAAGTAAGGTGGATAAAATGAAGGAGTGCTTTGAACATTATTTGTGATGGAAGAGTATCACTCAAATTTTAAGAGTAAATTATACTACATAGCTATAAGGCCTGCAATGTTATATAAACTTAGTGTTAAGCAATCAAAAGTCAATAAAAGAATAAACTTAATATTGTAGAGATGAGGATGTTACATTGGATGAGTGGACACACTAGATAAGATAGAATTAAAAATGAATGCATTAGAGAGGAAGTGGAAGTCGTACCTATTATAGAAAAGATTGTAAAATTGTGACTTAGATGATATGGGCATATGTGAAGGAGACGTATAAAATTCCCAGTTAAGAGAGTAGATCAAATGGAGAGTAGTCTAATAGTCAAAGGTAGAGGAAAACTAAGAAAAATTATAAGAGAAACCATCAAGAAAGATTTAGACTTAAATAATTTATCTAAAAATATAATTTACGATAGGACTTTATGGTATCAACCCCACTTAGTGGGAAAAGGCTTTATTATTGTTGTTATTGTTTATTGCTCTTTTTCATGGAGCTTGCATCTATACATTGTAATTTTTCAATTTTTTTCAAATATTATTCTCCTTGATCTTTTATTCTATTAAAGCAATCTATTATGCTTATAGAACACATGAAGGACTTAGGTTTAAGGTTATCCCTTGATGATACAAACTCCCACATGTGCTTATTCATTTCAATCGATTATTTTTACTAACCCTATATAAAATTTTCCTTTTCTGCCTTAAGCATAAGTTTGAACTCCACATTCCACTGCCTCCTCAAAGACTCTAAAAACATATTTAAAGTCTGATGGGCCCGCAGCAGTCAAGCCCAAATATGGGAAGTTTTATAGCAAAATGAATAAAGAGAAGGGGACCAACACTAATGAGGTGTCTTATAAAGGCTCTTATCGTAACTAACTTCCCATGTGCTAAATGGAGAGTGAGAAAAGAAGTGTGTATAGGAATTAAGCAAGATTATGGAAGAGAGCTCTGGTCTTTTAAAAATCAAAGGGAACTTCTTTGTTTTCTATTTCATCCTTTACTTGTAGCACTGATTCTGTGTATTTCTCTTCTTCTTTATCGCTGCTTGAGGAAGAAGACACTAATATACATATATAAATAATATTAGTGAATTGAAGGTTCCATCAAATTCGTATTAGGGTTCCTACATTCCGGGGCATGGTTAGTACAAGGATAAAAGAATAGAGTAGAATTGCTAGAGAAGGGAGTTACTGAACTACAGAATAACTAAGGAAAGATGAAGGATAAGTTGACTTCCATTAAACTCATTATGCTTAAGATGCAAGACTAGCTAAGGGAAGTCTATGTAATGTTGGGTGCTAAAGGTGGAAGGACAACGATGGCTGTGGCAGAGTATACATCTTTAACGAGTCCAGAGGTAGCAGACCAGGTGGGGGTGTTTAACAACAAGGAAAGAGAGAGGAACAAGTTTCCAAGGTTAGAACTGTAACAACCAAAAAAAAAGAAAAAAAAAGTTGAAAAATTTTCAAAGTCCTAAAATTTTTCAAGTCTACTAGCTATAGCGAAAAATAGTCTAGCTATAACAAATGTACCTATTCGCTTTAGCAAGAAATGGTCTAGCTATAGCGATAGTGCCTTTTAGCTATAACGAGAATGCTTCTAGCTATAGCGAGTGCAAGTATTCCATACAAAAATTAGGGAGCTGCTCGCTGTAGCGAAAACGAGGGTCTGGGACTGATACGTGCTCACCGTAGCGAGGGTTAGTCTAAAAAAACATGAAAAAATAGAATTTGATTTCTTAAAGCGTTCAAATTCATCCTTCCTCTTTTAACCAACCTAAGCTTCGTCCAAGTACAGAAAAAAGCTTAAGAGAGAGAGGGAAACTAGGAGAAGCTAAGAGAGAAGAAGGGAAGTTAAAGAACTAATATACCTAGGACTAAGCTTCCTTACCCTCATTAACCGACCTACTCCCGTCATTGGACACACTCGAATGAACACATCGTTTCCAATCTCAAACTCTAACGGCCTCCTTCTCTTATCGACATAGCTCTTCTGCTTACTTTGGGCCATGAGGAGTCTCTTTCTAATCAATTCTATTTGTCGGGTGGTCTGGTCCACAATCTTAGGTCCTATCATACTCCTCTCACCTAGCTCAACCCAGCACAGAGGGGATCTGCACTTTCTCCCATACAAAGCCTCATAAGGGGCTATCTGAATATTGGAATGGTAACTATTATTATAAGCAAACTCTGTTACTGGTAAATACACATCCCAATTACCCCTCATTTCTAACACACATGCCCTTAACATGTCTTCTAAGATCTGGATGGTCCTCTCAGTCTGACCATCTGTTTGGGGGTGATATGCAGTACTAAACCGCAACCTGGTCTTTAAGGCATGCTATAAAGACCTCTAAAAGTTCGATGTGAACTTGGGGTCTTTATCTGAAACTATGCTACTGGGTACTCCGTGAAGTCGCACTATCTCTCTGATATATAACTAGGTTAATCTATCCAGTGTATGAGTAGCTCTGATAGCTAAAAAGTGTGCGGACTTCGTCAGTCTATTCACAACTACCTAAATAGCATCTTGTCCAGAGGATGTTCTGGGTAACCCCATAACAAATTCCATGGCTATACTATCCCACTTCCACTCAGGGATATCTAGAGCTTGCAACAACCCAACCGGCCTTTGATGTTCTATTTTAACCCTCTAACACACTAGGCATCTAGCCACATAATCTGTCACATTATTCTTCATCCCCGGCTACCAGAAAATTCTTTTGAAATCTTGATACATCTTGGTGGCACCTGGGTAGATAGTATACTTACTCTTATGTGCCTCTTCTAAAATGCTTTCTCTCAACTCATTTCAACTAGGCACACAAATTCTATCTCAGTATACTATCATACAATTCTCAAACACCTTGAAATCTGAGGTCCTACCTTAGGAAATCTCATGCCTGATCCGTTTCAGGAACTCATCCTCTCTCTGGACATCTAAAATCTGGGTTCTCAATACATTCTCAATTTGGGTTTCACTCAGATACAATTTACCCGATACCACCTAACAAGAGAGGTTCATGTTTTTGAACTTCTCTAAGAGCTCCTGCTCCCTAATCATCATATGGGCTACATGGATGGATTTTCTACTCAGGGCATCCACCACCACATTGGCCTTATTGGGATGATATTTCAACACATAATCATAGTCTTTCAGAAACTCCATCCATCCTATAAATCTCTATGGTAGCACCATACAGATAGTGCCTCCAGATTTTAAGAGTAAACACTACGGTGGCTAACTCCAGATCATGCGTGGGATAATTCTCCTCATAAGGCCTCAACTGCCTAGAGGCATACGCCACTACTCTACCCTACTGCATCAACACACATCCTAACCCTTTGCCCGAGGCATCACAATAAAAAGCAAGTATGGGAAGTAACCACGTGGCCTCCAGTGGGTGTAGTGACAAACAAGTCAAATGACAAGACACTAACAACCAGACCTAATTGCCTCACACAATCATAAGATACAAACGAGTGACTAGCACCCAAATCAAACATAACAACTACAGGAAAGTCATTCCCTCTCAGCGTACCTCGGATCAAACTGGGAGACGCACTGGCTACCTACTGAGTGAAGGCGAACACTCGGCCCTGAGTCTGCAGCCTAGGAGGAGGCACTGTGTCCACCTGGGGACAGTGTCTAGCGATATGCCCCAACTTCCCACACTTGAAACATGTCACCGGAAACTGCTGGAAGGATGACTAGCTACCCATTTTCTCTAAAAATTACTCGATAGGACAACTTTTCAAGGTTGAAAGGTATTTCTCAATTAATGGGATTACAAAGGGGGAGAAACTTAATACAATTGCTGTGAATTTGGAAGGCAAGGCCTTTAACTGGTTCGAAGTAGGAATCCAATGGGCCCATGGAAGGAGTACAAAAAAGAGGTGTTAGATCACTTTCATTGTAACCCGTTAGGTGACAACTATAAAAGACTAATAAGCCTTAAGCAAGAGGGCATAATAAAAGATTACAGGGAGAGATTTGAGTAACTTTCAGCTTCCTTAAAGGATGTTCCAAATCAAGTATTGATAGGAGTCTTTAAAAATGAATTAATTAATGAAATAAGAGCTAAAGTGAGATTAATGCAACCAAAATCCTTGAAACAAATCATGGATTATACATTTCAGGTGGAGGGAAGGAACATAGTGCTGCAAAAGGCCTAAGAAGAAAGGAGAAGAATACCAGGGGAGTGAAGTCTAATTTGGAACCCAAATGGAATAGGTTTAAACCAAATTTCTCTAAATTTTCAAGCATAGCGGAGGTACCCAAAAGTGAGAATTATGGCTTAGTTGGGAAGAATCTAGAAACAAAAGGAGGTAAGGAGAGTAAGACCTTCAACAATAAGGTCAGCATCCTAATTACCACTACCACTAGCAGTAGTGCCAAAAGTAGCGACAAGAAGAGAATGTCTGAAGCCGAGATTAATAGCAGACGTGAACTTAGGCTTTGTTTTAAATATGAAGAAAAATGTGGGCCTAATCACAAGTGCAAAAACAAGCAAATTCACATGATGATTCTAATAGAAGAAATGGAAGGAAGGGAAATTGAGGAACCAATGGTGAAGGAACCTCATAAAACAATGACTTCCATGGCACTGTCCCTAAGTTCCATTGCTAGACTCGCAGGCCAAAAGATAATGAAACTACTAGGAAAAGCCTATAGAAAAGAAGTTATGGTGCTTTTGATAGCAAGGCAACTCACAACTTCACTTCATTAAAGTTGGTTAAAAAACTTAATATTCCTGTGCAAGATACCAAGCATTACTCGGTACTAGTAGGAGACAGGTGAAAAATTATGGCCAAGGCTAAATGTATGGAGGTTCACTTGGAGTTATAAGGTATGGAAATAGTACAGACCTTCTATCCCTTTGAATTGGGAGATGTTGACATAGTCTTAGGAATTGCTTGATTGGAAGATCTTGGAGAATAAGAGTTAATTGGGGGCAATCATACATGAAAAGTAAAGCAAGTAAGGAATGGGTTTACCTTAATAGTGATCCCACTTTAACCCAATAAGTGGCTTCCTACAAAACTATCATTAGAGGTTTCAAAAGCAAGGGACAGGGGTTTTTTTTTAAATTTTGGGGCTATTACAATTGAACCTAAAACTGAACGACATGGGAATGGTGGATAAATACAAAAGCCACCTGAGGAGTTTGCCTTGGCATGTGAACGAGTGGCTGGACTTCCTCCTCATCGCTCCAAAGACCATGCCATTATGATTAAACCAGGGAAACAACCCCTTAATATTCAGCTTTAAAGATATGCACATTCCCAAAAGGTTGAAATTGAGAAATTGATGAAGGAAATGCTTGAAGCTAGAATTATTAGGCATAGTATCAACCTCTATTTAAGCCCAATATTGTTAGTATTAAAAAAAAAGAAAAGGGGAAAAAAGTTAAAGGTTTTGTATTAACTATTGAGCATTGAACAAAATTACTATCTCTGACAAGTTTCTCATACTGGCCATGGATGAGTTGGGAGAGACCACAATATTCTCTAAGTTGGATTTGTACCACTAAATCTATGTCTTGTTTATGGATGAGCCTAAGATAGGATTTAAGACTCATAAAAGCCACTTGAGTTTTTAGTGATGCCCTTTGAATTGACTAATACACCTTTTACTTTTCAATCCCTCGTGAATGACATCTTCAGAGCCTATCTAAGATCATTCATTTTAATGTCTTTTAATGACATCTTAGTTTATAGCTCACATACGAGGACCCATGTATGGCAATTGAAAGTTGTATTAGAGGTATTGATTGAAAAATTAGTTAGTGATTAATAAAAAAGAGTGTGTTTGGCCAATCCAAATTAGAATACTTGGGGCATATAATATCATCAGAAAGTGTTGAAGCAGATTCCTCAAAATTTAAAGTTGTGGTTATGGCTGATTCCCAAGGATTTGAAAGCTCTAAAGGGATTTTTAGGACTCACATGTTACTACAAAAAATTTGTAAAGAACTATAGGAATTGGCAACACCTTTCACTAATTTTCTTAAATAGGATACTTTCCAAGGGAGAAAAGAGGCTCGATAAATTTTTGAAGCTTTGAAGACAGCCATGACAATAGTCTCGATGCTTGTAATGCCCGACTTTACTAAGCCTTTTGAAATTGAGGCAAATGCTTCAGGATGTGGGGTAGGTGTAGTAATGACGCAAGGCAAAAGGCCTATCGTTTATTTCAACCAACAACTATCCAATAAAGCTTGACAATGTTCAATTTATGAAAGAGAACTTATGACAATTGTTTTTGCCATGAAGAAGTGGTAGCACTATCTTAGTGGATGCCCTTTCATCATCCAGACATATCAAAAGGCATTAAAGCTCTTGTTGGAGCAATGGATAATAGGTGACGACCAGCAAAAGTGGATCTCCAAACTCATGGGATTTAAATTTCAGATTCACTATAAACCAAGGGTTGAAAACAAAGCAGCAAATGCACAATCACAAAAAAATGGAGAGGTTGAATTGAAGGCCTTTTCCTTGTGACAATTTGAGGGAGTAGAACAGCTTGACCAAAAGGTCAAACAAGATGATAAGCTAAACTTTATTATGCAAAGTATTGTTGCTGGATAACATGCCCCTTAAGTCACAACCTTAAAAAGGGATGTCTAATGTACCAAAACAAATTGGTTATACGACAATAGTATCCTCAAGTTGCTACTCTTATCAAGGAGTTCCATGACTCACCCCTTGGTGGCCATTTGGGGTACTTGAGGACATATAAATGATTAGCTAAAACCATATACTAGGAGGGGATAGAAAGATATATGCAGACGTATGTGGCCTAATGTACAACTTGTCAAAGAAATAAGTATCAAGCTATAAGCCCAATGAGACTCCTACAACCTTTGCCTATACCAAACAAGTTTGGGAAGATCTAAGGATAGACTTCATCACTTATTTGCCTAAGTCTAGTAAGTATGATACCATCTTGGTGATGGTTGATTAACTCACAAGTTATAGCCATTTCATGGCTGTCTCATCCATCACAGCCAAGGAGGTAGTGTCTTATTTGTGAAAGAAGTGGTAAGAATACAAAGGTTCCCAAAATCAATAGTTTCAAATTGTGACCAAATTTTCATCAGCCAATTTGGAAAGAGTTGTTTAAATTGGCGAGAACCATACTCAAATACAACACCAAATACCACCAAGAAATAGATGGGCAAATCGAAGTTTTAAATCGTAGCTTAAAGACATATTTGCTTTGCTTTGTGGAGGGGAAACCAGCCCAATGGAGCAAGTGGTTATCTTAAGCAGCATTTTGGTTTAACACTTCATACAATTGCTCTATAGGAATGACACCTTTTCAAGGCTTTATGTGAGATGGACTTGCATATATTATTCAAGAGGGAGGATGGCCCATCAACTAAGGATGAGATTAATGTCATTGTGAAGGGAAGCAATTTGATCTTAGCTTAGCTAAATACCAACTTAGAAAGAGCCCAGGTGCACATGAAGGGAAGAGCTAACAAAAAAAGGAGAGAAGTGGAGTTTAAGGTCGAGGATTCAATGTATTTAAAATTAAGGCCTATAAACTAAAGACAATAGCAAAAAAGCAAAATAACAAGTTAGCTCCTAGGTTCTATAGACTTATTGGGTGTTAGAAAAGCATAAGGCAACGACACGTAAGCTACAACTACCTAGTATCTCAAGGATTCATTCGGTATTCCATGTATCATAGCTTAAGAAAGCCTTGTATCCCCACACCCCTGTGTTTGACATTCCTCCTGCATTTACAGAAGAGTTAGAGCTTCAAGTGGAACCTGAGCTAGTCCTATAGGTTCAAAAACTCACCAATGGTAAACAAGAGGTGCTCATTCAATGGAAAGGCCAGCCAATATCTAAAAACACATAGAAGGATTATGAGACTAAAGACCAATAGTTTTCTCAATTTCATCTTGAGGACAAGATGCAACTCATAAAGGCAGGATATAATAGGGCCACAAAAGTTAGACCTAAATATGGTAAGTTTTATGGTAGAAGGAATAAGGAGAAAGAGACCAACATTGATGAGGTGTCCCATAAAGGCTCTCAGCATAACTAACTTCCTGCTTGTTGAATGGGGAGTGAGAAAATGAGTGCGTGGAGGGTATTATCAGTAAAGGGGAGCTAGGCATAAGAATTAAGCCAGATTGTGGTGTGTGGGAGAGAACTCGGGTCTCTCAAAAACCAAAGGGAACTTTCTTGCTCTCTATTTCATTTTCCTTTACTTGTAGCACTAATTTTGTGTACTTCTCTTCTTTATCGCTATTTGAGGAAGAAGACACTAGTATACATACATAAATAATATCAGTGAATTGAAGGTTTCATTAGAGTCCTCCGAGATTTATGCTTATGAAACACATGAAGGACTTAGGTTTAAGGTTATCCTTTGTGATATAAACTCCCACATGTGCTTATTTGTTTCAACTAGCCAACCTTACTAACCCTCTATAAAATTTTGCCTTAAGCATCAGTTTGAACTCCATATTCCACCACCCTAAAGACTCTAAAAACATATTTAGTCACTTCAATGATGAATGCTATCATCTCATTACATTTTGACTCTATAAAATTAGCATCTAAGTCTTATTTAGATGACTAAACTATCACCTAATTACATCCTTCACCCTTGACTACTTTCAAACTTTGCCAACTTGTCCTCGGATTTTTAACTCCTCTATATTTCCTTTCAATTTCTTGATGCAAACTTCTATTTATAGTGTAAAACTTCAAGGTTAATGATCCTCTTAACTTATTTTATTAGATGAAAAAAATGTTATGTTTATAGATGATAAAAGGAAGAGCAAACTCTTACTCTAACTAAAAAAATATTACTTTCAAAAATAGAATAACTCTATTTTAATCAAAATAGAAAACTTAAATAAATCTTATCATAATCAAAACAAAACACTTAAGTTAATTTTAAAATGCATTCAAACGTTATCCCAAAAAAATAACTATTAATTAAAACAAAACAAATAAAATAACAAAATTAATTAAAATATACACATAATAACATAATCTCCAACAAATAGCAATACAACCATTAAAATGCAGCACCTGGATGAAAGCAATAGAATTTATACTTGTTTCAAAAAGCATATATTCCAAATATTATAACAAGAATGGGGCAACTCTAAAAGTCGGATTTTTTTTTTCAACTCTAAATAAAGGATTTTTTTTTTCTTTTCTTGAAAATGCATATTTTTAAACCATAGAGAAACGGAGTGCAAGTGGAAGATATTTTTAAAAGAGAATAACAAACCATAATATGCATGGTCACCTATGAAAAAGGAGATGCTCCACTTGACCAAGATGTTCAATGGAATAAGCCTAAACAACCATTGTGGCACCTGCAGTGAACCCGCCGAAGAATGCTTGTACATAGGGGATCACCCTAATTCTCATGGCCATTTGTTCCATATGCTCAGGCCTCTCTCTTGGTTCATCAACCAAGTATGTGATGAACAGTCTCTGCTTCTTCAGGTTCTGGATTTGCTTCAACATTGGCAGAGAATACCCTCTCCCTACCTCAAACATGTTCAAATATGCCAACAAAAGGACTTGCAGGCTTTCATTAACCAAAATCTAACCATCTCAGAACAGTAGAAGTTTCAAGGATCTAAGTATACGTATGGTTTCTGGATTTTAGTCTTGTCAATCGATCTTGACAACCAAGTCAAAAGAAAAGAAGAGAAAATGAAGATGGCAATTGGCAAGACGCAAGGCAAGAATATTTGACCATTAAGTGTTCTTTTCTCTGTTTTTCATCAAGTTACATAATACAAAAAGTTCGAGGGTGGTCTTTGGTAGGGAAATTTTTAGAATTTAGTCAAACATGATTTAGCTTATTGGTAAGGGTATCTCTGGATTTTGAATAAACAACTTGTACTTTTATAGTACGAATAGATTTACATTTAGAGCTTTCCTTTATGTCAAGAAGCCATGCTTTGCAAGTTAACGTTAACGCTGGGCATTCTCAAACATATTCATGGTAAACAGTAATTCAAAGAATTGTACTAAACAAAGTATGTGAAACACGAATGAGTATCTAGCAATAGCTCAAGAAAAAGTATTATAATCCCTACAACAAAGCATTTATTCTGAACTTCAAATAGGAAAAAAAAAATCAATGATTGACAAAATTAATCAGAGAGATTACTGAAAAACAATTCACACCCCTATCTGTTGAATAAGTATAAATTGTTCAAAGAAAAGAACATTAGAGTTTGAATTATGTAACTGTGACAGCAGGATACACATATATCAACATCCTAAACATCATCAGACAGAAAAAATCACTTCTGATTTATGAGCAACCATATTCACATCGGAATTAGATATCGAAATCAAAATTCCAATAGCAAAACCATCAAGAACAGCTTTGGCCTACAAAGGGTATCTGCGAAATGAGGGAAAAGGTTGTCCAAAGAACAACTAAAGTTGATTATAGCTGTGAATGTGAAGAGAAGTATCCAATACGAATAATTGGAAACTAGCATAATTTTACAGAGAATAATTTTTAATTCATATAAACAGAAAGATAATTGTGCCCAACCAATGAAATAGTTCCAGAATTCAGATACTTTTTATGATTGTAAGGGCCCCTTCTAAAATCATTCGGATCCGAGCAAGTCCTAGAAACCATGTTGAAATTTGAATAAGACAGCACACGTCTAAGTAATGATGTTCCCATAAGAAATCCCTCGTATCCCCAGTACTGAATAGTACTGCACACTTCTAAGTAATGATTTATGTGAGGGACTATTACCAACATTTTGAGTCCCGCATCAGGTAGTATGGATGCCTAAGTAGGCTTATAAGCCTGCAGGCTCTACCTTCCTAATAGGCTGATCATCTGGGGGAGGATCTCCTCCACAATTTTAACAGGCCCCAGTGGTGCAGCTTGTTCAATCACAGACTAAAACCCATCCTTAAAAATAAACTACTGTGTTTGTAAAAACACAATAACCCACTCCTTCGGCAGTGTATGCATGCCTAGAATTTATGCTTCTATGTTTTTGAGCTTCCAAAACTCCATTGTTTAAGCTCAACTCAATTAGGAGAAGAATAAGCTTGAGCTGAGCCATAATGGTTTATGCACTATCTGAAATTCTGCACCACAATTTAAATGACTCTGCAAGTCAAAATCAGATGATGCTTTTATGAAGAATTCAGACCTTACTAATCAGTATTTTACATGGATGTAGAGCATTGATCCTGCTTAATCCTGTCTTTTAGATGAATTTGCCTTCCTTGCAATGAAAAGAAATTAAAAAATGGAAACAGTTTAAACACTATATGGTCACCAACAGATGATGAAAGCTCAAGGTCAGTTGTGGAGTAGTGGAGATAAAAAGTTAGAATTTTGATTCAAACAGAATATTGCATCCTCACCCCAGCAACATGTCTCAAACTTTTGATCTTTCCAAGTGAATTTGACAATGTTCACACTTGTAGCATTATGAACATCTTATGTTTCCAAGAAATAATCCTTTTTAATTGAGTAATTACTTGGGATACAAGACATTGCATTATTAAACTTTCTGCCAACTCATAGGAAACAGTATTGCGCCTGCAGAAGCTATAATTCATGGATGCAAACGTCATTACTCATTAATTCAAGGAAGGAGAGTGAATCAAAATTGCTTACAGAAGTATTCTGCATCCATAAAACCTTTCTATGCTTGAATCAATCGTTGATAAAACTTAAGATATTGTAAATATTGATACACGTTAAAACTGTGGCTAGCTAGTATTAATGATAAAACCACTAACACAGGTCTAAGTCAGCAAACCAAGCAAGTAAGAAAAATTAGTTGAATCCCAAAATTAAACATGGCAAGTACTTCAATGGGAAGGAGGCACAAAATGAGGCTGAATTACACAAGATTACAAATTAAAATTTTCATGAACAGGACATGCCACCATTCTTCACATTATCTTAAATGTCCATATTTTCTTCATATAGCTTTGAAAGCATCTTTCGAGGAACAGCTTTTGAGAAATGACAAATGGCGTGAGCAAGCTAGCATTCTCATTTCTCAAACCTTTTGAGTGAAGAAACTGCAAAACTGAAGCCCTTGGAAAAATCCTTTTCTTCAAGCTATATCCAAAGAGTGTTGATCCTTTGACAAGGATCAAAGAATTCCAACCTAACTGGGTGACCCAAAAACTCATCACTGCATCAATTTTATCCTTGGATGCTTACACACAACGTGGTTGCTTCCAAAATGCTTCTGACAATGCTTTTCGGACCACCCCCACATCTTACAGACATTAACTTTGGCTACCCACTGGAACTTGCTTATACTTAGTTTGGCTATCAATGCTACACTAAATGGTGTTTACAAAGGATTAAATCGCAATCCCTTAACTTCCTCTACCGCCTTTATAACGTCATTTGGGGAGTGTAGTGTCTAAGGCCTCCTACCTAGCATGCGAATGTAGTGTAGTGGCTATCAATGCTCGCATGTCATAAGTTCTCTTCCATAAATTGAACATTGTCAAGCTTTGTTGGATAGTTGTTGGTTGAAATAAACGATAGGCCTTTTGCCTTGCATCACTACTACACCCACCCCACATCCTGAAGCATTTGTCTCAATTTCAAAAGGCTTAGTAAAGTCGAGCATTACAAGCATCGAAACTATTGTCATGGCTGTCTTCAAAGCTTCAAAAACTTATCGAGCCTCTTTTCTCCCTTGGAAAGCATCCTATTTAAGAAAATTAGTGAAAGGTGTTGCCAATTCCTATAGTTCTTTACAAATTTTTTGTAGTAACATGTGAGTCCTAAAAATTCCCTTAGAGCTTTCAAATCCTTGGGAATCGGCCATAACCACAACTTTATATTTTGAGGAATCTGCTTCAACACTTTCTGATGATATTATATGCCCCAAGTATTCTAATTTGGATTGGCCAAACACACTCTTTTTTATTAATCACTAACTAATTTTTCAATCAATACCTCTAATACAACTTTCAATTGTCACACATGGGTCCTTGTATATGAGCTATAAACTAAGATGTCATCAAAAGACACCAAAATGAATGATCTTAAATAGGCTTTAAAGATGTCATTCATGAGGGATTGAAAAGTAAAAGGTGTATTGGTCAATTCAAAGGGCATCACTAAAAACTCAAGTGGCTTTTATGAGTCTTAAATCCTATCTTAGGCTCATCCATAAACAAGACATAGATTTAGTGGTACAAATCCAACTTAGAAAATATTGTGGTCTCTCCCAACTCATCCATGGTCAGTATGAGAAACTTGTCAGAGATAGTAATTTTGTTCAATGCTCAATAGTCAATACAAAACCTTTAACTTTTTTCCCCTTTTCTTTTTTTTTAATACTAACAATATTGGGCTTAAATAGAGGTTGATACTATGCCTAATAATTCTAGCTTCAAGCATTTCCTTCATCAATTTCTCAATTTCAACCTTTTGGGAATGTGCATATCTTTAAGGCTGAATATTAAGGGGTTGTTTCCCTAGTTTAATCATAATGGCATGGTCTTTGGAGCGATGAGGAGGAAGTCCAGCCACTCGTTCGCATGCCAAGGCAAACTCCTCAGGTGGCTTTTGTATTTATCCACCATTCCCATGTCGTTTAGTTTTAGGTTCAATTGTAATAGCCCCAAAATCTAAAAAAAACCCTGTCCCTTGCTTTTGAAACCTCTAATGATAGTTTTGTAGGAAGCCACTTATTAGGTTAAAGTGGGATCACTATTAAGGTAAACCCATTCCTTACCTGCTTTAATTTTCATGTATGATTGCCCCCAATTAACTCTTAATTCTCCAAGATCTTCCAATCAAGTGATTCCTAAGACTATGTCAACATCTCCCAATTCAAAGGGATAGAAGGTCTGTACTATTTCCATACCTTGTAACTCCAAGTGAACCTTCATACATTTAGCCTTGGCCATAATTTTTCACCTGTCTCCTACTAGTACCGAGTAATGCTTGGTATCTTGCACAGGAATATTAAGTTTTTTAACCAACTTTAATGAAGTGAAGTTGTGAGTTGCCTTGCTATCAAAAGCACCATAACTTCTTTTCTATAGGCTTTTCCTAGTAGTTTCATTATCTTTTGGCCTGCGAGTCTAGCAATGGAACTTATGGACAGTGCCATGGAAGTCATTGTTTTATGAGGTTCCTTCACCATTGGTTCCTCAATTTCCCTTCCTTCCATTTCTTCTATTCCTTCTTCTATTAGAATCATCATGTGAATTTGCTTGTTTTTGCACTTGTGATTAGGCCCACATTTTTCTTCATATTTAAAACAAAGCCTAAGTTCACGTCTGCTATTAATCTCGGCTTCAGACATTCTCTTCTTGTCGCTACTTTTGGCACTACTGCTAGTGGTAGTGGTAATTAGGATGCTGACCTTATTGTTGAAGGTCTTACTTTCCTTACCTCCTTTTGTTTCTAGATTCTTCCCAACTAAGCCATAATTCTCACTTTTGGGTACCTCCGCTATGCTTGAAAATTTAGAGAAATTTGGTTTAAACCTATTCCATTTGGGTTCCAAATTAGACTTCACTCCCCTGGTATTCTTCTCCTTTCTTCTTAGGCCTTTTGCAGCACTATGTTCCTTCCCTCCACCTGAAATGTATAATCCATGATTTGTTTCAAGGATTTTGGTTGCATTAATCTCACTTTAGCTCTTATTTCATTAATTAATTCATTTTTAAAGACTCCTATCAATACTTGATTTGGAACATCCTTTAAGGAAGCTGAAAGTTACTCAAATCTCTCCCTGTAATCTTTTATTATGCCCTCTTGCTTAAGGCTCATTAGTCTTTTATAGTTGTCACCTAACGGGTTACAATGAAAGTGATCTAACACCTCTTTTTTGTACTCCTTCCATGGGCCCACTGGATTCCTACTTCGAACCAGTTAAAGGCCTTGCCTTCCAAATTCACAGCAATTGTATTAAGTTTCTCCCCCTTTGTAATCCCATTAATTGAGAAATACCTTTCAACTTTGAAGAGTCGTCCTATCAAGTAATCTTTAGAGAAAATGGGTAGCCAGTCATCCTTCCAGAAGTTTTCGGTGACATGTTTCAAGTGTGGGAAGTCGGGGCATATCGCTAGACATTTTCCCTAGGTGGACACAGTGCCTCCTCCTAGGCTGCAGACCCAGGGCCGAGTGTTCACCCTCACTCAGCAGGCAGCCAGTGCGTCTCCCAGTTTGATCCGAGGTACGCTGAGAGAGAATGGCTTTCCTGTAGTTGCTATGTTTGATTTAGGTGTTAGTCACTCGTTTGTATCCTATGATTGTGTGAGGAAATTAGGTCTAGCTGTTACTGTCTTGTCATTTAACTTGTCTGTCACTACACCCACTGGAGGCCACGTGGTTACTTCCCATACTTGCTTTTTATTATGATACCTCGGGCAAAGGGTTAGGATGTGTGTTGATGTAGCAGGGTAGAGTAGTGGCGTATGTCTCTAGGCAGTTGAGACCTCATGAGGAGAATTATCCCACGCATAACCCAAAATTTGTCACCGTAGTGTTTGCTCTTAAAATCTGGAGGCACTATCTGTATGGTGCTACCATAGAGATTTATAGGATGGATGGAGTTTCTGAAAGACTATGATTATGTGTTCAAATATCATCCCGGCAAGGCCAATGTGGTGGCGGATGCCCTGAGTAGGAAATCCATCCATGTAGCCCATATGATAATTAAAGAGCAGGAGCTCCTAGAGAAGTTCAAAAACTTAAACCTCTCTTATTAGGTGGTATCAGGTAAATTGCATCTGAGTGAAACTCGAATTGAGAATGTATTGAGAACCTAGATTTTAGATGTCCAGAGAAAGGATGAGTTCCTGAGACGGATTAGGCATGAAATTTCCCAAGGTAGAACCTCATATTTCAAGGTGTCTAAGAATGGTATGATAATATACCGAAATAGAATCTGTGTGCTTAGTCGAAATGAGTTGAGAGAAAACATTTTAGAAGAGGCACATAAGAGTAAGTATACTATCTACCTAAGTGCCACCAAGACGTATCAAGATTTCAAAAGAATTTTCTGGTGGCCAAGAATGAAGAATAATGTGACAGATTATGTGGCTAGATGCCTAATGTGTCAGAGGGTCAAAATAGAACATCAAAGGCTGGCTGGGTTGTTGCAACCTCTAGATATCCCTGAGTAGAAGTGGGATAGTATAGCCATAGAATTTGTTATGGGGTTACCCAGAACATCCTTTGGACAAGATGCTATTTAGGTAGTTATGGATAGACTGACAAAGTCTGCAAACTTTTTAGCTATCAGAGCTACTCATACACTGGATAGATTAGCCTAGTTATATATCAGAGAGATAGTGCGACTTCACGGAGTACCCAGTAGCATAGTTTCGGATAAAGACCCTAGGTTCACATCGAACTTTTAGAGGTCATTACAACATGCCTTAAGGACCAGGTTGCTATTTAGTATTGCATATCACCCCCAAACAGATGGTCAGACTGAGAGGACCATCCAGATCTTAGAAGACATGTTAAAAGCATGTGTGTTAGAAATGAGGGATAACTGGGATGTATATTTACCATTAGCAGAGTTTGCTTATAATAATAGTTACCATTCCAGTATTCAGATGGCCCCTTATGAGGCTTTGTATGGGAGAAAGTGTAGATCCCCTCTGTGCTGGATTGAGCTAGATGAAAGGAGTATGATAGGACCTAAGATTGTGGACCAGACCACCCGACAGATAGAATTGATTAGAAAGAGACTCCTCACGGCCCAAAGTAGGCAGAAGAGCTATGCCGATAAGAGAAGGAGACCGTTAGAGTTTGAAATTGGAAACCATGTGCTCATTCGAGTGTCTCCAATGACGAGAGTAGGTTAGTTAATGAGGGTAAGGAAGCTCAGTCCTAGGTATATTGGTTCCTTAGCTTCCCTTTTTCTCTCTTAGCTTCTCCCAGATTCTCTCTCTCTCTCTTAAGCTTTTTTCTGTGCTTGGATGAAACTTGGGTCGGTTAAAAGAGAAACGATGAATTTGAACGCTTTAAGAAGTCAAATTCTCTTTTTTCATACTTTTCCTGACTAACCCTCGCTACGGTGAGCACGTATCAGTCCCAAACCCCTGTTTTCGCTACAGCGAGTAGCTCCATAGTTTTTATATAGAATGCTTGCACTCGCTATAGCTAGAAGCATTCTCGCTATAACTAAAAGGCACTATCGCTATAGCTAGACCATTTCTTGCTAAAGCGAATAAGTACATTCGTTATAGTTAGGCCATTTTTCGCTATAACTAGTAGACTTGAAAAATTTTAAGACTTCGAAAATTTTTCAACTTTTTTTTCTTTTTTTTTTGTTGTTACAGTTCCAACCTTGAAAACTTATTCTTCTCTCTTTCCTTGTTGTTAAACACCCCCACCTGGTCTACTACCTCTGGACTCGTTAAAGATGTATACTCTGCCACAGCCATCGTTGTCCTTCCACCTTTATCACCCAACATTACATAGACTTCCCCTAGTTAGTCTTGCATCTTAAGCATAATGAGTTTAATGGAAGTCAACTTATCCTTCATCTCTCCTTAGTTCTTCCAGTAGTTCAGTAACTCCCTTCTCTAGCAATTCTACTCTATTCTTTTATCCTTGTACTAACCATGCCCCGGAATGTAGGAACCCTAATACGAATTTGATGGAACCTTCAATTCACTAATATTATTTATATATGTATATTAGTGTCTTCTTCCTCAAGCAGCGATAAAGAAGAAGAGAAATACACAGAATCAGTGCTACAAGTAAAGGATGAAATAGAAAACAAAGAAGTTCCCTCTGATTTTTAAAAGACCAGAGCTCTCTTCCATAATCTTGCTTAATTCCTATACACACTTCTTTTCTCACTCTCCATTTAGCACATGGGAAGTTAGTTACAATAAGAGCCTTTATAAGACACCTCATTAGTGTTGGTCCCCTTCTCTTTATTCCTTTTACTATAAAACTTCCCATATTTAGGCCTGATTGTTGGGCGCATCAGACTTTAAATATGTTTTTAGAGTCTTTGAGGAGGCAGTGGAATGTGGAGTTCAAACTTATGCTTAAGGCAGAAAAGGAAAATTTTATATAAGGTTAGTAAAAATAATCGGTTGAAATGAATAAGCACATGTAAGAGTTTGTATCATCAAGGGATAACCTTAAACCTAAGTCCTTCATGTGTTCCATAAGCATAATAGATTGCTTTAATAGAATAAAAGATCAAGGAGAATAATATTTGAAAAAAAAAATTGAAAAATTACAATGTATAGATGCAAGCTCCATGAAAAAGAGCAATAAACAATAACAACAATAATAAAGCCTTTTCCCACTAAGTAGGGTTGATACTATAAAGTCTTATCGTAAATTATATTTTTAGATAAATTATTCAAGTCTAAATCTTTCTTGATGGTTTCTCCTATAATTTTTCTTAGTTTTCCTCTACCTTTGACTATTAGACTACTCTCCATTTGATCTACTCTCTTAACTGAGGCTTTTATACGTCTCCTTCACATATGCCCATATCATCTAAGTCACAATTTTACAATCTTTTTCATAATAGGTACGACTTCCACTTCCTTTCTAATGCATTCATTTTTAATTCTATCTTATCTAGTGTGTCCACTCATCTAATGTAACATCCTCATCTCTACAATATTAAGTTTATTCTCTTCTTGACTTTTGATTACCTAACACTAAGTTTTATATAACATTGCAGGCTTTATAGCTATGTAGTATAATTTACTCTTAAAATTTGAGTAATACTCTTCCATCACAAATAATGTTTGAAGCACTCCTCCATTTTATCCACCTTGCTTGAATCTTATGTTTTACATTTTCTTTTATTTTTTCGTCATGTTGTATGGTGGACTCAAGATATTTAAACTGTATAACTTGTGGTATGGTATGCTCTCCAATTTTCACTTATGCATTAGAATTAGTATGCCTCTTATTAAACTTACATTGTATATACTCCATTTTATTTTTACTTAAACAAAATTCATATGCTTCCAAAGTTAGTCTCCATATCTCTAACTTCTCATTCATTTCCTCCCTCAATTTTTCAACTAGGACTATGTTATTTGCAAACAGTATGCATTGTGACATCGGCTCTTTGATATATTCAGTGAGTATATCCAAAACTAAAGTAAAAAGATAAGAGCTCAAAGTTGACGTATGATACAGATTAATAATTATCAAAAAATCTTTTGTAGGTCTAACTTTTATTATAATACTAGTTGTAACCCTATCATACATATCCTAAACTACTCGAATATAAGCTATATGAACTCTTTTTTTTTAGAGCCATCCATAAAACCTTTCTTGGCACCCTATTATATGCCTTCTCCAAATCAATGAGTACCATATATAAATCTCTTTGATTCCTTCGATATCTCTCCATCAATTTTTGCAACAAGTATATTGCTTCTATGGTCGACTTTCCTAGCATAAAGCCAAATTGATTCTCCGTAACTTGAGTCTCTTGCCTTAATTTTCGCTCAATTATCATCTCCTATAACTTTATAATGTGGCTCATAAGTTCAATTCTTCTATAATTTGCATAGTTTTGTATATCCCCCTTGTTTTTATAAATAGGGACTAAAGTACTTATCCCCTACTTGCCCAATATTCTCTTAGATCTCGTAATTTCGTTATATAACTTTGTGAGCTAATTTATATTTTTCACTCCTAAACCTTTTAATATCTCAAAAGAATGATAAACATCGAATAAAATAATCTAAAAGATAAGGAGAATATCAAGAATGACATAGGTAGGAAGCGATGAGGAAAGATTCACATATAAAGGGGTTAGTGAAATTGTAGTGCTATATAAAATGGTAAAGCAAGGGAGTATACATAATGAAAATTCTATATATTTTCATAAGCTTACAAAAAATAGAAAAAAGGTGGGAGTTATATTAATCGCCAACATCGTTTAAATAAATATCTTGTAATGTAGTTGCGTGTCTTTTTCTTTCCACATGCAAAGGGAAAACATATTTCAAACTCTTGAATTTAAATTTTTTATGATTGCTATAGATAACTGTGTCAAAATATTTTCTAAGGTATAGCACTAATTTGATTAATTATTATATTTCAAAATATTCAATAATTTAACAAAAATTCTATATTCAAAAAATTCTATATATCTTTAAAAAAATGACATTACATGCTTGATCTACTAGTATATTAAACATGAATAACAAAAGTGTAGTGATAATAGTTCGTGTTTTGGCATATGCAAAGATAAAAATGTTCTTTTGGTCATTAAATGGCAAAATTGTTGTTTTGGTTTTTTTTCTTTTATCTTAAGTTTTAATTTCTTGTCTAATTTTATTTTATTACAATTTGATCTCTTAATTTTATTTTAAGTTTCACTTTTATTCTTATTTTCATTTTATTTCAATTTGGTCCCTTAATTTACAAAGATTACTTAAATGTTTCTTTTTATTTAATACCATTACAATGCTTAACAGAAAAATTTTATGTGGCTCCTTCATTGCTTAATTAACTTTTTGCTAACTTGGATCTATTTGTTATAATATCCTTCCCAAATGCTATCTAAACACGACATTTTATTCTTTATGGCTTTTTTTGTTGAAAGAGTACCATTAATCTTTGACCTTAATGTTTTCAATGAAGATTGAATTGACTAAGGGCCTATTGTCAATGTGACATAAGCAATTGCATTCATCTTGAGGCTTTGTCCATGATGTTTGTAGATGTTTTAATATCTCATCTTCTTTTATTCCCTCTTCTTTTTGAGATACCTCTCTGAGTAAGCATCCTTTAAGCCAATTTTTTCCCCTATGTGGTTATTTTATTTATGGAAATTGTATTTACTTTGAACTTTAAACTTTGCATCAAATTGCAATGACCTCCTTAATCTAAAAAATTAGCAATTCACTCTCTAATGTATTACCTCTATAGCAATTACCCTTTACTGTTTAAAAAAAAATATGTGATCTTTAACTTTTGAGTTTCTATGTGCAATGCACATGCTTGGTAAAGCTGTCACAATTTATAATGACAAAATCGCCCTTCCTTTCATCTTATTCTTTTGCAATCCGTTTTTCTTAATTCAGAAGAGTGATGAAGAAGAGAAGTATGTTTGAGATGAACTATATTCCTTTGTAAAGCAGTGTATTCATTCATAATTATACATCCTCACTTATAGTGCCAGCTATTAACTACAATACCTAAGTACCAAACTAAAACTCTTAATTGAGCATAGTTACACAAACAGACTTAACCAATACAACATTAACCACAGTAGTAAACTAACTTTGTTATAACAACATAACCAATCACACTGCTAACATTCCCCCATAACATTAAGTGACATCATGTATCATTGGCTCTAGGTTTATTTCTAAGGGAAATGAATCTAGTACTTAAGATTGGCTTTGTGAATATATCAGCTACTTGATCTAATGAGAGTATGTGACAAATTGATAGTTGCTTTCACATTCTCCCTAACAAAGAAAATGTTCAGTTGCATATGTTTTATTTTGCTATGCAAGATAGGATTGTATGACAACATTATTGGGCTTAAGGTGTTGTATTCAATGTTGGACCCTTTAACTCATGCATAAATGTTTATAACCAGATAATTTTAGCCACAACATTTGCCAAACTTCTGTATTGTACTCGATCTAGCAACTATATTTTGCTTCTTGGTAGCCTAAGAAATTAGATTATCACCCAAATATATGCAAGAGCCAGAAGTTAATTTATTAATAATTAAGATCATTGCCTTAGTTTGCATCATAAAATCCTTAGTGAGAAAGGTCAATAGACTCGGTCATGATCAATTCAAGGGATAGGGTTCTGTTAAGGTACCTTATTATCATCTTTACAGCCTTCCAATGCTCATTTAAGGGTTGTAGCATAAACTAGCAAACCTTATCGACACTATAAGAGATCTCTGGCCTGGTGATGGTCACATATTGTAAAACTCCCTTTATAGATCTGTAAAGTTGAGGATCAACCATTAAATTATGTCGTTACTTTTGACAGCCTTGAACCAGTAGTCATTGGTGTAATCATGCCCTTTAAGTGCTCCATTTTAGCCTTGGCCAATAAATCAGAAGTATACTTCCTCTGAGATAAAAACATTTTTTTTCCATTTTTAAGCTGTTTTTCTTCTATGCCTTGGAAATAATGTAGCTCACCCAAATCCTTCAATGCAAAATCTTTATTCAACTGTGCTTTCAACATGTGAGTATAGTGGATTGAATTTGCAGTGGTCAAAATATCATGTACATATACTGGTACATATGTGAGGTAGTGTGGTTTGGCTTTGATGAATAAGGATGGATCAGCTACAAGTTTCTCAAATCAAGCTCCTAAGGGTTACTTTAACCCATAAAGAGCTTTGATGAGTTTACAACTAAACTCTTGTCTTAGCTTTGAAAGCCTTGAGATTGCTTCATGTGCACCTTTTCTTCTAAGCTGCCATTAAGGAATGCATTTCTAACATCTATTTGCAAAATAATCCACTATTGAGCTAGAGCCAAGTAACACAGTTTTAATGGTGGCTAGTTTGGCAATAGGGGAGAATGTCTTATTGAAGTTAAATCCCTATTGTTGATGGAAGCCTTTGGCAACTAATCGTGCTTTTTATTTTGAATATCCATTTACAATTTATGGCTTTTCTGTTACGGAGGTAGTGGTACTAAGGTGCAAGTCTAATTCTTGATGAGGCCCTGATGTTCTCTTCCAATGCATTCTAGGGGTATTCACTAGGCTCGAAGGCCCGATGGGCCTGGTTCTACTCGGCTAAATCAGGCCGAGCATAAAAAAATTTTTAAAAAAATTTAGGGCTAAGGCGAGCCACAAAATTGAGCCAGACTAGGCATCGAGCTAGCTCTTAAGGTTATGTTTCTCGGCCTGAAAAATAAATTTGTTTTTTTAAAAAAAATATTTTTTATAAAGATTTATATCAAAATTTTAATTTTTTTTTAAAGATACAATATAATTTTGTAAAAACTTATATAAAATTTTTTAAGTATTATTTTATAATTTTAATAATAAATTTAGGTTAGTCCTAAAGGGTATATTAGTCTAATCAAGTCTAAAAAAATATTTTTTATAAAGATTTATATCAAAATTTTAATTTTTTTTAAAGATAAAATATAAGTTTATAAAGATTTATATAAATATTTTCTTTTTTTAAGTTATTTTGCAACTTTTATAATAAATGAAAAAAAAATTTTAGGACGCTCGGTTTAGCCTGACCCCATTCGGTATGAAATCGGGCCGAGGTAACGGGCTTCAATTTTGAAGCCCGTTTAAAATCAGGCTGCGCATCGTGCAAAGCCAAAGCCCTGCTTGGCTCGACCCATGTACACCTTTAGCATTTTTTTAGTTGTGATTTTGAAGAGCAGTGTAAATATTGTCTAGGGATGTTCCAGCTACTTGGGTTTGAAGATCATAGCTTTACACCTAGTGAGTGTAAGATGTGTTGTAATTTGTACAAGTACATATTGGCCCTGTGGTGTAGGAGATTCATAGTTATGAGCTAGGTGGTGACTAATATTTGTTAGGCAACTTTCATCAAATGAGGATTGATTGGGAGCACGTGTGAACTGATGGGAACTCTAGACTACTGGCTACGTACTTCTCTTGCTGCTACTTGCATGAGAATAAGCCAAAGAACTAGGAACATAAGTGTTAGTCGTGGGCATATCAACATTTTGGGTAGTAGCATTGGTTATAGGAACTTGGGATGATGGTATAAGAGTTGATGAGGACAAATAATGGTTATGTATATGGGTGTTATTTTTAAAGGGAGAATGACATTCATTGAAAATTACATCTCTAGAGATATAGATTTTGCTAGAGGGAGAAAGACACTTGTAACCTTTGTGTTTAAGACTATAGCATAAGAATGTGCACTCAATTGATCTATATGCCAATTTGTGACAGTTGTAGGGCCTTAATAAGGGGTAACAAGCACTTCCAAATACTTTAAAAAATGAGTAATCAAGTGATACGTGAGAGTTTTTGCATAGGTGTGTTATGGTGAATCACAATAGATGGAAGTCTATTTATGAGAAAAACTCCGAGAATTTTAAAGTTAAACTTGCATGAGCTAAAAGGGAAAAGCTTGTTCCCATTATGCGTTTGTGCTTCCTCTCCATAGTGTCATTTTGTTAATGTGCAAAGGCACAAGAGTGCCTATGGAAGATGCCATTTTGAGTTAGATAAGTAATACTTCTAAATTCACCTCCCTAGTAATAATTCTGAATTAAACATGAACTTTAGATTTGAGCTGTAAAAGAAGAGATCTTACTGTGACTTTGGAAGAGTTTGAATTACTCTAGCTCCGTTTGGTTCAACGAAGGGAAGGGAAGGGGAGGGGGGAAGTAATTATATTTGGACAAATTTACCCTTTATATTATTTTAATTTTTTTTATAAAAAAAATTATTTATATCAATATTTTTAAAAAAAAATTATAAATTTTAATCTTTTTTTATTTTTAATTTCTGATGAAAAAAATTATCTTAATTTTTATTAAATATTAATATATTAAAATATTAAAAAAGTAAAGGAAAAAAAAAGTAAATTAAAATTTAAAAATACCCCTCTTCTCCCCTCCCCTCCAATTTTACCTAATCAAACACTTTATCTCCCTCCCTTTCTCTCTCCTCCAAAAACCTCCAACCAAACAAAACCTAAGGCTCCATTTGGTTCAACGGAGGGGAGGTTAATGGAGGAGAGGTGAGGAAATTTAATGAGTTTTGTTTGGTTGGAAGGAAAGGGAGGGGAGGAGAGGGGAGATTATTGTTTGGTTCAGGAGGGGGAAAGGGGAAGAAAAGTAATTATATTTGGACAAATTTACCCTTTATATTATTTTAATTTTTTTTATAAAAAAATTATTTATATCAATATTTTTTTAAAAAAATTATAAATTTCAATCTTTTTTATTTTTAATTTCTGATAAAAAAATTATCTTAATTTTTATTAAATATTAATATATTAAAATATCAAAAAAGTAAAGGATAAAAAAGTAAATTAAAATTTAAAAAATACCCCTCCTCTCCAAAACCCCCAATTTGGAGGAGAGGGAAATTTGCCTCATTCCCCTCCCCTCCCCTCTAATTTTACCCAACCAAACTCCTTATCTCCCTCCCCTCCCCTCTCCTCCCCTCCCCTCCAAAAACCTCCAACCAAACAAAGCTTAAGAGTCGATGCAAGAATCTGAATTGTTCAGTCTCAAGCTATCTGAAGGGACCGATGTTCTCAGCGCCCTTCGAAGTTCCAAGGTGACCTCTCTTCTGCTCCTCCAAGCTTGCGTCAGTATGACAAGCTCAAGTTGGGTCTTACCTTAGGACAAATTGCCCGCCTTCAATTTTTCCTCTCAAGTCAGTTCTATTACAATGAATCTCTCTTATTTAAATTTAAACATTTAAACATTTAAAATTATTAACATTTATTTTTTTTTTCAACTAATTTGGTTGTGACCTTCAAATTTTACAATTTTTAAATTCTCTTTATTTCTTTGATAAATTTTTTTTCAATTGATTGATAAATAAATTGTTGTAATGTAATGTATCCAGCTATGGACCATCTGTTTAAGCCCAAAACGATTGTTCAACAAGCCTCCTTCATGTACAAGGCTTCGACTAAAGCGGAAATTTCTACTAAGCTTTGACTTCAAGGTATTGGAGACGTTCAATTTGTCCATCTAGAGGAAAATCCAGGACCTGAATTAACAAGCATTTAACTTGAAGACGAGAATGAGTGCATATTGGAAGTTGTACTCTGGAGGTTTATTGACAAATATTGTGTTGCTTGCCTTTGCATTTCAGAATTAACAATCTTGTGAACAAGGATTTGGAGAAGGAGATTTTTAATGATTTGCTGGGTCCATGTGGGTTATTCTATAAATATTGGGAGATTTTGATTTCACATTTTGAATTAGATTGAAATTGGGATGAGAGAAGACTTGTTAGAAGTGGGATTACTTATGTTGTCATGACAGAGTTAGTTTACTGTTATCGTTATTGTTATATTGATTAAGTCTGTGCAACTGTGCTCAGTAGTTCGTTAGTCTGATGCTTGGGTGTTATTGTGAATGATTGGCACTATAAGAATAGATGTATGATTGCGAGTGTATATATTGATTTATAATGGAATACAATTCATGTCAAACATACTTCTCCGTCACTCTTCTGACCTTGCATTACATTTCTATCATGGTATGAGACTTTATATGATCCATCAATAGAAAATAGCACAATTTCATCCCTGCACTTATCTCAAGAGTGAAGAGCAATGCAATAATGTTCAATCATGCCATCTTAGTCAAGCTGGTTGAGAAGAACTACTTGTTCTGGTGTCAACAAGTAAAGGAGGCAATACGAGGCCATGAACTACAGAGCTACATAGAAGGTGAGGGGGCAATTCTTGGAATATTTGCTTCAAAAGAAGACGAAGTTGCAGGTAAAATCTTAGCAAAGCATTTAGCTAGGGAGGAGGAGGATCAACTTCTACTGTCATGGCTGCTCTCATCCATGATAGAGAGCATGCTCACAAGAGTAGTGGCTACAATCAATCGTACCAAGTCTGGCAATGAATTCAATAATTTTTTGAGTATTTGCTGCTCTCATACCTTAGCCAAGATCCACCGGTACAAAACAAAGCTGCGAAACATAAGAAAGGGAACCAGATCAATCATTGAGTATTTGCTAAGGATCAATGCACTAGTTGATGCCTTGCCTTGATCTCCATTGGCAATTGCGATACTGAGAGAGAGCACGTTGAGGTAACCCTTTAAGGGGTGCCTAAGGAATATAACGCATTTGTGACTCTAATGCATTCTCAAAGAGAACCCTATACCATCCATGAAATCAAGTCCCTATTGCTAACTCAAGAAATCAGAATTGAGAAGAACAACAAAGTTTCAGCATCATTTGAAAATATGACCATTAATCTCACCAGCATGGATCCAAAACCAACGGCAGCAACACTAACAAATCCCTCAGGCAACAACAACATTAGCAGAAATCACTTCAATCACAATGGTCGAGGATATTGCTACAGAGGAGGCAGAGGAAGGCACAGAGCAAGGGGAGGAAGAAATTATCAATCTAGAAGGGTTTACCTAGTGTGCCAAGTCTGTAACAAGCCAGGCCATCTTGCATCCTATTGTTAACATCGTTTTGATCAGAACTACCAGGCCTCATCTTAGTCAAATTAACCTCATCACAATCTAAAGGCGTCTGCTAATATGGAGGCAACTCCTGAGCTGCTATATGATGAGTCATGGTTCCCTGATTCAGGAGCCACAAGTCATGTCACACCTGATGAATCCAGCCTCATGCACAGCAACAAGTACAATGGAGCAGAGCAAATCCACAAGGGCAATGGAACAGGTTTGGCTGTCAAAACACTTCTAGGCATTCATTTGTTTCATCCTCATCCAAACACTCCATGTCACCTCCACTTAAGAATTTACTTCATGTACCTGCAATAACCAAAAATTTAATTGGTGTTTTGAAATTTGCAAAAGACAGTCACATCTTTTTGTAATTTCGCCTTCATTTATGTTGTGTAAAGTCCCAAAGCACCAAGGAAGTTGTCCTGGAAGGAACAGATAGGTCAGACGGTCTATATTGCTTTGACACTCTCCAGCTCCAACACAAAACATGATCAAAGTCTAGCACAGGCTAGCCCAACTCAACATGATATCACAGCTGCCATGCCTCTCCATTACCACAAGCTGCACACCTACTTGATCAATTTTGACAACCAAGTCAAAAGAAAAGAAGTCTCATAGAGAAAATGAAGATGCAATACGCAAGGCAAGAATGTTTACCCTTCAGGTGTTCTCGGCCTCTTTTTTTTTCTTTCTTTCTTTTTTTCTTTTTCTCCTCTTCATCAAGCTATCTAATACTACTAAATGTTAGGGTGGTCTTTGGTAAGGGTATATTTAGAATGTAGTCAAACATGATTTAGCTGATCAGTATTTTTGGAATTTTAATAATTTGTAAGCAACTTGTACTTTTATAGTAGGAATAGATTTACATTTAAAACTTTCTCATGTCAAGAAGAGCCATGCTTTCCAAGTTAAAGTTAACGCTGAGCATCCTCAAACATATTCACAGTAAACAGTAATTCAGAGGGTTGAATTAAACAAAATATGTGAAACATGAATGAGTATCTAGCAATAGCACAATCTCTACAAGAAAGCATTTATTCTAAACTTTAAATAGAAAAAAATCAATGATTGACAAAAATAATCAAACAAGTTACTGAAAAACAATACATACCGCTATCTGTTGAATAAGTATAAATTGTTTAAAGAAAAGAAGGTTAGGGTTTGAATTATGTAAGTGTGACAGTAGAGTGTGTGTGTGTGTGTGTGTGTGTGTGTATCAATTTCAAAAAACACCATCAGACAGAAAACTGACAACAAGTTTAACAAGGGGAAAAAAAAATCACTTCTGATTCATGATTAACTATATCCACATATAAAATTAGATGTTGAAATCAAAGTTCAATAGCAAAACCATCAAGGACAGCTTTGGCATACAGACAGTATCTACAAAATAAGGGAAAAGATTGTTCACAGAAGCACCAAAGTGGATTATAGCTGAGAATGTGAAGAGAAGTATCAAATACAAATAATTTGAAAACTAACATAATTTTATAGAGAATTACGTGTAAGTAATATAAACAGAAAGATAATTGTACCCCACCAATGAAATAGTACCAGAATCCAGATACTTTTGATGATTGTAAGGGTTCCTCCTAAAATCATTTGGATCCATGAAAGGCCTAGAAACCACGTTGAAGTTTGAGTAGGACCGCACACTTCTAAGTAATACTGTTCCCATTAGAAACCCTTTGTATCCCTAATGTTAAATAGAGTGTATCAACTATTATTTCCTTTTTTCTTTTTATTTACTTTTTTTTTTCTCTCTTCCCCTATATATTTCTGGGAAATGATTTCAGTGAGAGCCTGTTACGATCTTTCTTAGTCCTACATCAAGTATAAAGAGATGTTCAACTGAGCTTATAAGCCTGGAGGTTTTACCTTTCTAAAAGGCCAGTCTTTTGGGAGAAGATCTCCTCCAAGGTTATAAAAGGGCCCCACTGGTGCAGCTTGTTCAATCACAGACTAAACCCATCCTTAAAAATAAACTACCGTGTTTAAAAAAAAGGCAATAAGCCACTACATGCTCTTCAGCAGTATATGCATGCCCAGAACTTATGGTTCTATGTTTTTGAGCTTCCAAACTTCATTATTTGAGCTCGACTCAATTAGGAGAAGGATAACTTCGAGCTGAGCCATAATGGTTTATGCATTATTTGAAATTCTGCACCACAATTAAAATAACACTGCAAGTCAAAATCAGATGATGTTTTAATGAGGAATTCGGATCTTACTAATCAGTATTGCATATGGATGTAGAGCATTGTTCCTGCTTAATCCTGTCTTTTAGATGAATTTGTCTTCCTTGCAATGGAAAGAAATTAAATAATGGAAACATGTTTAAACACTATATGGTCACCGACAGATGATGAAAACTCAAGGTCAGTTGTAGAGTAGTGGAGATAAAAAGTTAGAATTTTAATTCAAACAGAATATTGCATCCTCATCTTAGAATTTTAATTCAAACAGAATATTGCATCCTCATCCTGGCAACATGTCTCAAACTTCTGATCTTTCTAAGTGAAGTTGACAATGTTCAAACTTGTTGCATTATAAACACTTTATGGTTCCAAAAGATAATCTTTTTTAATTGATTAATTGCTTGAGATACAAAACATTGTTTTACTAAACTTTCTGCCAACTCATAGAAAACAGTATTGTGCCTGCAGAAGCTAGAATTCATGGATGCAAAGGTCATTACCCATTAATTCAAGGAAGGAGAGTGAATCAAAATTGCTTACAAATGTATTCTACAACCGTAACACCTTTCTATGCTTGAATCAATTATTGATAAAGCATACGAGATTATGAATACTGATATACATCAAAACTGTGGCTAGCTAGTATTAATGATAAAACCACCAACAGAGGTCCAAGTTAGCAAATGAAGCAATTCAGTAAAACTAGTTGAATGCCAATTTAAACAAGGCGAGTACTTGAATGGGAAGGAGGCACAAAATGAAGCTGAATTACACAAGATTACAAATTAAAATTTTCATGAACACAACAAGCCACCATTCTTCACATTATCTTAGATGTTCATTTTTTGTTCATATAGCTTTAATAGCTGATAATCATGCTCCTCAAAACATTTCACAAATCTTTCCAGGAACTGCTTTTCAGAAATATTAAATGGCGCAAGTAAGCTAGCATTATTGTTTCTCAAACCTTTTGAGTGAAGAAACTGTAAACTGAAACCCTTGGAATAATCCTTTTCTTCAAGCTATATCCAAAGAGTTTTGATACTTTGACAAGGATAAAGAATTCCAACCCAACTGGTTGACCCAAAAACTCATCACTGCATCAATTTTATCCTTGGATGCTAACATACAGTGCGGTTGCTTCCTAGATGCTTCCAACAATGCTTCTTCTGACCACCCCCGCCTCTTACAGACATCAACTTCGGCTTCCCACTGGAACTTGCTTACACTCATTTTGGCTGTCAATGCTACACTGAATGGTGTATTCAAAGGATTAGATCCCAAACCCTTACTTCCTCTCCCACCTTTATAAGGTCATTTGGGAAGTGTAGTGTACGAGGCCTCCTCCATAGTATAAGAGCAATGTTTGCCCCTGACACACCATTCTTAAGCAACAAGTTGATACTTAATGTCACTCGAGTGTCATAAAGCATATCTGGAGAGCGTTTTATATAATCAATGGTGGCCTTATCAATTTGAAAATTCCCTTTTAGCAATCCATATGATGGGATTATGTGATTCTCCAAGCTTCTATTTAGGAATCTCGGGCTCCTTTGCACCATAAAGATAATGTCGGAGCTAGAAGCACCTTTTGAGGAAAAATTCAAACTTAGGCAAGATCCTTTTGTGGGGATGGCATAAAACAAGCCATGGATCCCTTCTAATGAGATCGTTTATATGAGACTCAGAGAAACCGTCGCTTTCGAAGAAGCTGACAACTGAATTTGGCTTTTGTGAGGTCTCAAATCGAACATTCTTGGAAGCATTTAAAGCTGTTTCTTGGGAGAACCCGAAATTGTTTGAGGAATGATACAGTAAATGAGTGTTTACCTGAAGGAGCACTTGTGCTCTATTTCAGAGAGAATGTTGATGGTGGGTAGTGGTGCAAAAGAGGAAAGCATTGTGGGGTCGGTGTTGCTGTAGAAGGGCTTTGAAGCGTTGGGAATTAAACATGAGCTTCAGATTTGAGCTGCAAAAAGGTGGGATCTTACGGTGATTTTTGAAGGGTTTGAATTGCTGCATTTCTTTTTCGAATTTTGGTAGTTTTTTTTTTTTGGTCTTTTTGGGTCAAACACCCTGGGTTATTGAAAACGCAGTTTTGACGCCCCATCAATCAATGGAATGGCCCTGTGAGGACGGTTTTGACGCCTCATCTAATCCACAGTGGAGAATGGAATGGATCTGTGCACAACATATCCATTTGGATTAGATGAGAATGGGCTCTCTCTTATCAAATCTAGTTCTGCACAACCATAATGACATCATTGAATTTCGTTTCTTTTCTTTTTTGATACAGACATCAATCAATTTCTAGTAAATTGTTCATGCTTTAAATTGTTTTAAATTTTCCCTTCAACTCTTTTTTATTATAATAAAAGTTATGATTTATGTGTGTCTATATGGATCTTGCTAATAACTTATTTTCAAAATAGATGAGTTCAAACTTCAATCTTCAAAGTAATGTGACTTTGTCATATTAGATTTGATATAAGACTTAAAAGATATTGTATAAAAAAATCGGATCAGATCAATTAATCTACTCCAAAAATTGATGAATTGGTTATTGAATTAATTTGGTTGACTCATAAAATTGGTCTATCATAAAATTCATTAAACTAAATTTTTATTTTTTAAATTTTTTTTATAAAAAAATGTAATTCATTTTAAACAAATTTTAAAAATTAAAAATAAAAGGCTATAAAATAAAAATAAGTTAAAACAGAGATAAATTTTAATATATATATATATATATATATATAAAATAAAAGAGAAACAAAAAGTGTATAAGTAGTTATCTTTAATTTTTTTTCTTTATCATATTTTGTCTTTTAATAACATCTCTTTTAAATATCAAAGTGTTTGGTTAAAATTGTTCCTTCCTCTTTTATTTACTTTTTTTAAAATTTTTTAATAATAAATGAAATCTTAATATAATTTAAGAACCTTAAAAGTTTAATATTAGATATCATTAAATTTTAATCATAAGTAGTTTTTTTATTTTTTAATTAAAAAATATAGGCATGAACATTTTAAAAAATATAGAATTAGTAGTTAAATATTTAAAATTTATTAGCATTTATTTGTTATATATATATATATAATTTTAAATATATATATTTAATTATTACCAATTTAATTATTATTTTACAATAATCAAACTAACAAATTATGAATTATTGTCTTTACTAATTTAATGACGGATTCAATTTTTAAAATATTATTTAGAGGTGAGATTTTTAAATAGTATTTGATATGTGGTGATACTAATTTGTTAAGTACAAAAAGAAATTATTTATAAAGTATTTGACTATAATATATATATATATATATATATATAAAGATTAAATTTTAAATTAGATATGTCTTAAATAATATAAAAATATTGACAACTTTCATAGATCTTATTCTCCAATTTCTTATAAATAAAATTTTAAAATATTCAAAAAATTAAAATATTTACATATTTAATAACATTAATTTGTGTTGTCAATATTGGTGCCAAAAAGAACTAACAGAATGTTACTAAATTATTACATAAAGTGACGGACTCATCTTAATACATTTTTATTAACTTTTTAATGTAAATTTTCAAAGCATCAGCAACAAGAAATAACTCTATCATCATGAAGTTCTCTCAGCCTCTTTCAATGTAGATGGTGAATTTTGAAATTAATTAATTAATAAACTAATTGACCAAGTGTAAATCCGACGTGGAGGCTTTCCTCAAAAAGAATTTTGGGCCCTTTACCTTTGAACCAACTAATAATAATATTTTCAAGGCTTACAATGATTATAATACTTTAAGAAAATAATCAAATTCCCTTTTTTAACCATATCCTATGTCTCCTTTTTATTATTATATATACTTTCCTTTTAACAGTTTCTTTCCTCAACAAATCCGCAGGCTAATTTGGTCATTTCGACAGACAACTCCATCCGAGATCGTTGTCCAAACGCGCTACATGAGAGCGTGAGCCAATCAGGCGGTCTCCACACAAGCCCACAGCTTCCATTTTCTGCAACGCTCGCCCTTTGAATTTTCTGTGCCTTTGCCAATTCACTTTTTTCCGACGTGGTAATAATAATATCCAGTTCACTTGTGTACCTAAACTTCAGTAAAAAAAAGTTTTGTGAATTAACTTTTTTTTTAATTTAGCTACGTTATATTTGATATCTTTTTATTTCAAAAATTAAAATTGATTTCCTTAACATTTAATATATATACATATATATTGTAAAAATATTTTTTTATTTTACTTTCTAAAGTCAATTTTTTACATAATATAAAATCATGGTTGTATTCTTAATATAACATGTTCTACAGGAACTTTATTTTGACGGAAAGTTAATTAAAAAAAGTTTTTATAATATATATTAAATATCAAAAAGCTTAATATATTTTTTGTAATGAGAATAATATTAAGTTTAATTTAATCAAAAGTTTTTTTTTTCTCTTGGTTTATTACAAGAAAGGCCCCATGACCTAGTCAATTAGAAGAGGAGGAAATGAGAAGGGTTTCGTTGCCGTGAATAACTACC
Organism: Erythrophleum ivorense; assembly: GCA_026724425.1. Taxonomy (NCBI): domain Eukaryota; kingdom Viridiplantae; phylum Streptophyta; class Magnoliopsida; order Fabales; family Fabaceae; genus Erythrophleum; species Erythrophleum ivorense. Next base: position 47,477,609 of record JAIUCV010000005.1, read on the forward strand.
AGACTAAAATTTTATTTTAGTATTTTAAAGACGGTATCAATATTAATCGGCTCTGTTAAAGATTTTTTAATTTCACTTCAATACTTTTCCTTTTTTTTTTTTTGGTTTGAAATCACGTCATCAGTAGTCAAAAGTTTAATTTTCACCCTATAAAGATATTTGCTTTCTTGAAATATTGTAAATTATTATTTTAATACATCTGGAATGATGAAATTGTAATAAAAATAAATTGAACATTTTAATACTATAGTAATACAGAATATCAAAGAGTTAATTTGATATTGAGAATCATAATAATTTTACTCTGATAATATGCACTGAATTTTGGTTTGGTGGATTTGGTATTTTTATCCATCATAATATTCATGTGTATGTTATTTCATAAATACTATTTTTAAAATCGAAAGTTACAAATTAGTAAGATGCATTACTAAGATGCACACTTTAAATATATTAAACATCGTAGCTTGTTTATTCTTATAAAATATTATGAAAGTTTAAACTTAAGTAAGATCTCATTCAATTTCAATTGTATGGAAGAAGATAGCCTAATAATTAAATATATTAAGCACTGTTGAAGGTTTTAGATTCAAATCTTGTTGAGAAGATGTAAGATGCGATTTATAGAAGGAAGAGTAGGCTGCTATAACTTTCATTTAGTAGTCTAAGAGCTTGTTTGGCCTTGCTTTTAATATTTTTTAAATTTTTAATTTTTAAAAAAATAAGTTTTCATAAAAAGTACTGTAACAAGGAAATAACTAATATTTAATAAAATCATGTGATAAGCATTTTATCAACACCAATTAGTGATTGGTTAATCTTTAAAGAAAAGTAATTTTTAATGTTAAATTAATTTGATGACAAATTTAGAAATGACTTTATAATCAATATTGATTAAATGAATAGATAATTTTAAAAAATCTATAACGGTTAATTTTAATTAAATTTTGAACTTTTTATTTAATTAAACACTACATACTTGGGACATTTTAATCAAAATATATATATAACATATAAAATTAAAATACATATATTAAAATACATTGTCAAAAAAAGGGATATAATAATATTTATAATCAAAATTTTAATTATAATTAAATTTCTTATTGATTATATATAATTATTTTATTCAAAATTTTTAATTTCAAAAGTTTAGATAGGCTTAGTTTAGTTTGTGCAAAAAAACAAAGAGATGAGAAAATTTTGTAATTAATGATTTTGAGTAAAAATATTATTTAAAAAAATTTACTTCTTCCTTGGTTTCTGAAAAGAAACTCTAACTCTTTCTTTTCATGGCAGAAGAATAGATTATCATTTAAAAGAAGCTTTATGCATTGGTCAAATTGTCACGCCCCCAAAAAAGAAAGAAGGGTTGAGGAAATTCATACGGAACTCCTATCTACAGCTTGAATTGTTATATTGCACTAATTCGATGATCTTTGGGAAGTTATACATCGAATAGCGATAAATTAAATGTAAACCCACCTCGTTGGATATATAATTCTTTTCTTTGTACACTTAGCTTTTTATAAAAATTTCGACAGAATATCCTCTAAAAATAGGACATCTCAAATTTTTACAAACAGCCAGAATTCAACATAAACAACAACGGAGAACTTCGCTCTCTTTAACCAATCATTGGAACCTCAAAAATACCAAAATAGGGAAGGGAGAAAACAAAATCTATATCCATTGGTTTTACATCTAAAACTTACAATATGAATATCAACCTATTACAACAAACAACAAAAAAAGAGATAACCAAGTCCCCAATTCCTAAAAAGGAGGCTCACCGCCACAACGCCTCAGAACCTACGATGAGGGAGGCGGATCTGATCCGGTGGCGCTATCTAAAAAATTTAAAAGTTAAAGGAGTGAGCTAAACTCAGTGAGCAAATAACAAAATTTCACAATTCAAATCAAAAGTCATAACTAAAGAGTTAAGAGTGTATACATTGACCATCATACTTTACTAATTAGCAAATCCTTGACCTATTGTATGCAAGGATATCTATTAAGACCCTAAGTCTCTCGATATGATTACTTAAAGGAGGTTTATCGCTAGGTCAAGTAAGATAGTGGCTACACCTCATTGGCAACTCCTTTCCCCATTTCATTTGGGTGACTACGCCTAACGGGTAGCTCATTCTCTACCATTCTTACTTATACGTCATAATTTATACTTTCTGAGAGCAGCTACACCTCGATGGCAGCTCCTTACCCATTTCTCTTGGGTGACTATTCCTAACGGGTAGCTCCTTCTTCACCCAGATCCCTTCACAACATATGACCTGATTTCATTAAGGACTATAGCATGCACTTATAAATAGGACACACGCTAATCCATAATTTTAAATTCATATATGTATATACATATATATCATTAGTCAAATATTATTATTTATTATTATTTTTTTACAAGGAATTTGAATTATAGGGGACAAAATTAGTTTAAATGAAAACTAATTAAATCATTAAATATAAATGCATAATTTCATAAATATGTAAAAGGTAACGATAAGCGCTTTGAAATCTATTATTTACTCACAGACGGTGCTCAATACTAGCACGCTACTTGTTTCTCCTTGAAAGGTTAGTTTCCTCCACTGTCAATGCTCATAAAACTTCTTGATAACACACAAACTCACCAAATCACCACATAGGTTCACAATGATCACTTTTACATTCATATAATTCCATAATAGCTATCAAAACAATTTTTTATTCTCTGAACCATACTTACACGCTACAACAACTCTTAACTTAAATCCTTCCATATAAATCCTATTTCATCCTTTAAGTTCATATATCATTCTAAAGGAGCAAAAAGTTAAGGATTTATGCATATCCCATATAGTTAGAAAGCCCAAAAAATAAAATCCTCTTTCTTTGCTCTCCATCGACCAGCCAAGCTAAAAGGAAGGATCTCACTATCCTTCTCATTCCTTAGAGCAGGGATGGACCGAAAATGGAGGGAATGGCGGAAAGTAATGGGTTTAAAGAAGAACACAGCAACAAAATTGAGGGAGAGGCTTGTGAGAAATGGGAGGCAGCTCACTTGGACCGACGACACCGCGAGCTCCCCTCCTCACTTCACTATGCTTGAACCAGCAGTGGGGAAGCTTGGGAGAAGCTACGCGACACCGATGATGGCCCTCCAATGGGGAAGAAATGACGACAACTCAGGGGAAGGGCTTCGCACATATAGAGAAAGAAGAATGAACAGTAAGCAAAAGAGAAAAGTAAACGGAAAGAATGAGGGCTCAGAAAAAATAATATACATACATAAAAAAATATAGAACCCCTCCCTTGTTTCTTTTATCCGGTCATTACACAAATAGAACTCTAGGTTATATATATATGAAAAAACCTTTTATTTTTTCAAAAGAAAGGCTAAACACATTCTATTCGACAATATTCAATGAAAAAAAAAGGAGCATTTAGCAACAGTTTGAGTGCTCTTTTAACAACGGTTGATGGTTTGGTAATTGTCAGTAATATATGCGTCCGGATGTCATTTAGCTACAATTTTGAGAAGCCGCCAATAATTAATATTTACCTGCGTTTACCAATCGCCCCTAAATTTACGGGTTCTTTTTTTTTTTCCTTTCTTTCATTCTTTCTTTTTCTTGTTATTTCGCGACTGATGGCAACTTTCCTTGTATTTATCAAAAATTAGAGAGCTAGAAGCAAGGTGGGCACCACCAGTAAAAAGTGAAAACCAATAGAAAGTTAAGGAAAAAAAATTATATCACGGGCACTTTATTTACAATTTTATCTATTGACGTTTATTTACAATTATTACACCCTTAAACTTACGGGATTCTTATTGTTCTTTCTATCATTTTTTTCATAGTTAGTAATTGCCATTATATTTTTAGAAATTTATTTATTTTATCTATTTATATTTATTGATAGTTATTAACCATCCATAAATTTAATGATTTGAACACTTTCTTGCTCTGTGTGCCAATTTATTAGAAAAAGATAAGAAGATATGACAAAAATAAGTGAGTGTATGAATACACATTTTTTCTTTTTAACTACTTTCTCTTTTTTTATTGAAAAAATGTTAAATATTATTACAGTGTCACATCATTTATAATTTCTCTAATAAAAAAGCCCGAATCAAATAAAATAAAAGTTACATACTAATAAATTAAAATTTTTCATAAAAGATAATATTGTGAACCCTCACGCTCTATTTATATAAATAATAATCAAGTAATACATTATTGAATATAAGACTTAATTTTATAATTTAGTATTATTTTATTAAGCAATGATTTAGGCTTTTTTTTTTAATCAAAGAAAACATAAATAATGTAACACTTTTTAAGAATACTTACAAATTTTGTTTATCTATCTCTTTCTATCAATATAGCGCCATGAAAGGAGAGACTCCTAATCATAAATTTGAAGGAAAATTTTATTGTATTCTTTTTTTTTTCAATTTCCAACCATTAATAAGTAATAATTGCCATTATATTTCTTAAAAATATGTTTTTTTATTTATTAAATTTACCAACAATTGATAACCATCCCAAAATTTAAAGGACATTATTATTTTATTTTCATTTTGTCATTATCTAGCGACTAGTTATAGCCTTTTTTAAGAATTTATTTATTTTATCTTAATGATATTTACCAGCATTTGTGAACCATCCCCATATTTATTTGGATTTCTTTTTTTCACTTTACTTTCTTGACATTTTTGAATTTCCGTGATATTTTGGGAAATTTTTTTTAATATACTTTCTCTCAAGATAGTATCAAAATATCATATACATTCATAACTTAAACTACAATATGTCGACCCCCATTACTTTGTGCACACTAATTCTGATGATAACAAATAATTTAGAGGACTTTCATCAAGAAATTCATGAACATATGGTCTATTGAAAACCTAAGACTTAAAATATGTGTAAAGGGATTTGATGTGTTTTGAGCTTTCAAAAAATCTTTTAAACTTATTAGTTAGAGCTTGTATGTTTTAAATATGAATTTATTGGACAGTTTCTCCAAAGTTTCAATGAAAGTCTCAAACTACTTGTTGACTATCAGGGTGCTAAAAGTTGATTAATGGATTGAATGTCAAAAACAAAGAGCTACCAATCGATTGTAGAAAGTTGCTACAAGTCCACTAGTACCTTACGAAGAACTACGAGTTGAGTGGTGGTTTACAAAGAACTACCAATTGAATGACACATTGTTGGAACTCTTAGGATTGCAACCTAAGAGCTACTAGTCGAGTGCTAAGTCCCTAATAGTTAATCGACAATCCATGTTTTGGCTTAAGGCTTGAGGACTAAATGTAAGTTTGTGTTTATGCTGAATTAGGATAAATTGCTTGAGTTTAATTTTTTTTCTTTCATTTTCTTATTTTTTACAGCATTACTTGTTGTGTTATTAGTCTACTCTTTATTCTATTTTAAGCGATATTCTTCTTGTGCTTTGTTTTAGTATTGTTTAGCTTGCATTATAGTGTCTCAAATTTCTTAGCCTTCACTTTTCTTTTAAAACTTCTGAAAAACTAGTCCTTCACTTGAGAAAATTTTTGTTTTGTTCAATGCCCAATTCCCCTCCTCTTTTGGGTGCTTAACCATTCCTTACACAAAAACATCATATTCATATTTTTTTACAAAGAACCAATATGGAAACAAAAAATTTCCCTAAGTCTCCTTCACCATGCATTTGTGTGTCATAGAGAACCACAAACTAAATATCTAAATAAGAAGTCCTTGCAACTAAACCATCAAGAAAGACTACCTTGTGCCTAGATGCTCCTTTTCCAACACCTGCCCAAGGGAATCTTGCTAACGAATTGCTTGGGATGAACTCCCTTGACTCTCAATTTATAAGATTTTTTTTCCTCCAAACAACAAAATGGCTTAGCAAAGCAAAGAGGTACTAGCTCATTAATATAAAATAATTGTTATTGATGTGAGGAATAGCTAGAACTTTATGGCATCATTTGATCCACATAATCAACTCCACCTAATGAAAAAGAATTTGTTATTGTTAATGATGTGAGAAATGGCACTACAGCAAGGCAATCATATTCTTTTTTTTCCCTTTTATTTTGGTTTGTAAGCTACCAAACAACGCATATATAGAAGCCTAAAATGATTTCCATAGAAAGAATACATGGTTGTTCGAATACCGTGAAAATCCCACAAGACAATAGCAGAAAGTATATTCCTTCATCTTCAATTATCTTGTACACAAAAGATTATCTCAAATGATTGATTTACATCCTCTCCATTACAATAACTACATCATTACAACGTCAGTAATATAACAAATGCTACCAGAAAGAAGTGCTTAATCTATGCCAAGGAGTTAACCTGTATCAATAGAGCAACTCCAAAATCCAGGAGTAAAACGCTACATAAGGAGTTAACCTGTCTACATTATCAAATTTTCAATTTAAAAGTCTTGTCACCAAATGCAGAAACAGAGTTGGGTGGCATACTTTAGCAGGGAGCTCTTGTAGTCAAAATCACATGCACAGTCAAATGCAAAATTCATAAGAGGGTTCTTCCTCTTGACTTGAGTCTTGTCCCTGTTTTTTCTATGGTAGACAAGCATTTCGTGAGCAAGTATAGGCTATATCATGGACAAAACACGCCAAGCACAACAGAAAATGAAACAGACTCACTAAGACACAAACTCGTGACTTCTTATGATATACTCTCTCCGATCTATATTATAAGGCACTTTCAACTATTTCACACATTTTAATAAAACTACTTAATTACCTCAAACTCTTCAAATTTATCACTTTTTTCTACTTTTGCCCTTATTTATGGAAGAGAGAGAAAAAGAAAAAAAACTAAACTAACATTTCTTTTTAAAAAAGAAGAAGGATATTTTTGGAAAGTCAACACAAAAGATTACATGGTGCCTTATATTTTTAACCAAATAAACCTTCTAGAAAGTGCCTTATATATTGGACCGGAGAGAGTATTCATAATTTAACACACACAACTTGGAATGGAAGTAATGGAATCTAACCTTTATGATGGTGCCATCTCTGTAAGAATCATGTATGAAATCCCAATTCCTCTTCACTTTCTCCAAGAATGGAGAAACTAAACAGCGAAAATAATAAGAGAGAAAACAACATTTGATGGGCTTTATCATAATGGATTTTGAGCATGCAAGTTAAATTAGTGAGAAATAAGATGCAGAAAACAGCTAGGCTTTCTCATTTGTGACGTTCATGGCTCAGAAAATAGGGCTCCTCCCTCCTGCTTTAAGAGGAAGCTTGAGAATTACAGCTCACAGAGAAGAGTTAGGTAATTGATAAGGATTGTTTTAAAAATAATCTGATTGATTATGATGGCAATAAACAATAACAATTAAATGATCTTAGGGCAATTATGGGAAGAATACAATGATAAACGAAACAAATTTGAGGAGAAACAAATCAAATTACCATGTACACTTATTTTCCTTTATCCGTATGGCTTGGTTCCTTTCCAATGATTCAAAATTTTCCACAAAACTAGTTAGTGCTTCCTACCACAAAGTTAAATAAAGAGTGAGCACCTACACATGGACTAATTAGCAAAAACATAAAACACAATAAGATATACAGGGAACATTACTAACATGAATATAATTAATGAACTGTGAACAATTTATTGGAGGTGCTTAAAACTGCTCTAGCATTAGCACTTAAGATATTTAAAATTTAGCCAGCAACAACCATTTGGAAACTGCACATTCTAACTTAAGAATTAGATCAACGGTACGAAGTAGCAAAAGCTCATATTGAGAATATGCAACAAAATGAAAGAGTTTATTTAATGCAATGAGTTCTCTTGTCTTTTGATGATTCTCTGATCAGAAATTGATGCTAAGATACTGCAGCATATAAATATAAAAGGAGAATAGTCTTACAGCAAAACATACAAGGCTGAATGATTTTCAAACAAACTCAAATGGATTGGAAAGTCATTTCGATACCAGAGGACAATTCGGAAAGATGAGGTGGGGCAAGGAAACAAAAGGGTGTTAAAAATAGAACATGGTATCATAAGCAATGCCTACAAACATGAAACCTCGAATAATGGATATCCCAACATCATGGTTGTAAGAAATAAGTCAGCAGAGTGTATTAAAATTATAACCAAAAATTTTCTTATCTAAAAATGGGTCCATGATATATATATAAGATTTAAACCTTTTCTTTCACACGTTCCTCTGCTTCAGCAAGTTCATCAAGTTCAGGATTGCTGTTATCATTACACTTAACTGCATTTGATGGAAGGTCCCATGCTTCTTTTATTGGTTTTAAGCCAAAAAACAAAAGAAGAGTTACTGCTGCATATTCTCTGATTGGCAAGGCTGCGAATTGATCACACAATGTGGAAACATCAGCAGTCAGCATAACAAATGATCTAGAGAAAACTTTTCACAATAGAAATGTGTTCTAATACTGAAAATTACCAAAGAAAGAAAGTCTACCATAAAAGTTGATTGAATACTCATAAGAAAATACAATTACAAACAGTTGGAAATTACATCTATTTTAATTAAGTTGTTTTTAGTTATTTTATTGGTTTTAAGCTTAAGCTTTTATGATGAGACCCAAGAATGGTTTTTTATTCATATCTCTAGCACAACCCTCGTAAGAAAGCTTTGAACTTGTAGCCTAGACAAAGCAAAGTCCATCCTAACCTTGTGCTGAAATTTTAATTTATTTTAATCTAATAAGAAAAGTGAGGTCAACAAGGATAAAACTCTTAACCACTTGATTGATCATAGAAAGAGATAAGTTCAACCTCTTTATCAACCATGAGGGGCAACAATAAGCATATAACACAGTACAATAGGGATTCAGGTGACTATATAAAGAAAATATCGGAACTTAATCCAATTAGTCCATAATGCAATAGAGAGGACATAAACCAAACATAGTGAAGAAGAATTACAATTATTAAATTCAGGAAAGTTCATATGAGTAGAAAATTAACACAAAGGCACGAAACTAGACACCATTAATGGGATTGTATCAAACAAAGAGAGAGGGAGGGGAGAAAACCAAATGAATGTAGAGCAAAAGTTTGGAGATGTACCAATCTCTCGTCATATCACATTGCCAGAGAGCAGCAATAAAAAATGTATGGTCAATAGATAAGAAATTAATTTTATAAGTTTAATAAATGTCTAAAAGAATTTACATTTCATCAACTTGGCCTTAGACCTAAGTTCACTTTACCCATTTACTTGAATCAAAATGTGGCACTAATTGCCTGGGGCTTACCAGTTGATGCCCATTAACTTCGAAGCTTTATTTTTAAGAAACATATAGATAAGCAGAATATAGAGGACAAAAGGTCCTCAAATCAATAGAGGAGTGCTTAACTGAATATCTATTAATGAAATTCCTCAAAAGAAACTCTCTATTTAACTATGCATTTAAAACTGTAAAATCAATTGAATTTGCATAAGTTGTTTCATATTTCTTCTTTATTCCTAGCGTACTTGTTAAATATTTATTACCTATTATCTAGGTAGACAGTTAAATAAAAGGTCAAACAAGAATTTACTATTCATAAATGAACAAGGGTTTTTTTACTATTATCAATTGATTATGCATAAGTGAACAAGGGGCCTAGGACCAGATTTTACATAATTTTATAAGAATGTCAACCATCCAGTTTAATATGAATTGAAGTGGTAGCTGAAATACAAGTGGTATCCAAGAGATTACAAAACTACCAAATTTGAAGAACTTCCAACTAGTGCAGCATTCCAGATGGTTCCAACCAGAGTAAAGCACATTCCAAGTACCCAAGTTTTGCTGCGTAGATTTCTATTACTTTCTATAAATATATTTGAGCAGACATAATCAACTCAAACCTTATCGTAATACTCCAGTAAATGCACAATTTCTTCATGACAGTTTCATATTATATTATAAAAGAAAGGGGGAAAAAAACGCGAGGCCGCAGTCTAAAAGGAACCCACACATAATGTCCTAAAATTAAACACTAGGATTCCTCATATCTCAAACACCAGCAACCTGTTTGATAGCAATCAGAACATCTCCAAATACCGGGCAAGCCAGCAATAATAGGAACAGGGAGCATAGAGAAAAATTACCATGAAGTGAAGATAGACTTCCGGAACAGAGCTTGGGCTTGAATGTGTGATAGAATGGAAACCAACCTCCTTGACTCTTTCTTGCTAAATTAGTGTTTTGAATACCGAAAGGCAATGAGTTGCTAATTACAAATCTAGTTAAGAGGAGCTACACTCGTCATTTAAACTCTTTGAACGGTTACCTAGTTGCATTACGCAATTGAAGATGTCGCTGCTTGCAACTGACAGACCCCAAAATTCAAGATGCGCCTGAGAAATCCGTGAGGGAACGAAATCAATGACCCAAAATTTCTTCGTAGGAGGCTTCTTCGGTCAGATAGGGCTTGAGAACTCTACCAGTAAGGCCCTGGCCCTCCACATTGTGGCCGCCGTCTTGCCGGTGGCTGGCGGCTGTCGGCTGTAGGGTTGGTGGGGAGCAACTGCCGCCAAAAGATTGATCATGTTTTTTGCGCTAATTTTAAAATTACCAATTTCCGAGCATAAATTATATTTTTTTAAAAAAAATTCAATTGAAAATTTTAAATTAAATATATTTATATTAAAAAATATAAATTTTAAAAATTAAAAAGACTAAAAATTTTAATTTAGAATTTTAAATTATAATTTTTTATGTTATTTAAATTTCTAATCCTAAAATTTTTTAAAATTTAAAGTTTTACAACATAAATATCTTTAACTTAACATCAATTATAATTATAATTTTTTCGATTATGAATTAAGGATGTAATCTCAAATTCTGTTTAATCAAGCTGAAAATTTTTGAGAGAAAAAAGAAATGGCTGTTTCTCGTTGAATAACTATTGAGAGAATGTGGAAACGATATAACTTGACGTACGGGGTTAGGCTTATTCAATTTTTTAAAACTAAAGATATTGCCATTTCAATTGTCTCTAACTCTCTATTATCACATCCATGCTTAGGAGGCATTTGGTATATATGAGAATAGATTTTTTTTTTTAATTTTTGACAACATTGACTTCTAAAAAGAATACTATTCACATTATTTGGTTTGTTTAAAATATTTCATGTTATCCTCATAAATATTTATAATTGTCATGAATCATTATGCAGACGGACATAGAGAATGCCACGATGGGAAATGAATTGGTTAGCACAGGTAAGACACATGCGACCCCAAGCGTTAGACGCAGCCCGAGAGAGAGAAAATCCACATGAAAGTTGAGACCATGATTATTTAGCACGGTCAGGACCAAAGGGTGGTTGGTTAACTTCCAGAATTCTCTTCCTGAGCATTTCTCTTTCCTTTCTGGCATTCGCTTCCTTCCTTTTGGATATTCTGTTTCTGTTCAGCTTTTTAACTTGCTTGATGGCTTTAATAAGACAGGGCACACTACAATCAAAGATGCATTTGTTCCTAAATCCGTCTAGATCCTGTGCACATCCCACCTAGGCTGTTCAGATATGATTTGGATGGTCTAAATTTTATATAATTTTTTTAAATTTTAAAATTTTTTTAATATCATAAGATAAAAAATACAAAATAAAATTATTTTTATAACTAGAAGGTATTTAAAAAATAATTTTTTTTGCATAAAAGATAAAAAATTCTTTTTATAAAATATGGACCGTCCAAATATAATCTCGAAGGTTCAGATTGGGATGCGCATACTGTGCGATCCCAACCTATGCGCAAAGGATCCGAGTTCTTCCTAAATGAATCCATGACGACATTCAGTATCCATTTTGCTCCTCAAGTATAGATCAAAAAAATGTTTGAGAGAATCAATTCACACTGAATTCATCTCTCTTTAAAGAATTAAAATAATTTTACTCCAAACAAAATTTAATGAGTTCTGATCTAATGTAGATTTGGTTTTTTATCTCTTACATAGTCATAATATTCTTGCGTATTTTATTTTATAAAAATTGTGTTTTCACGGATATAAGTCACAAATTTTAATACATTACTTTTTATATTATATTGACATACTCCCTTGCACATATGTTTATGCGTCGGCTTTCCATATATTAAATTTTGTAACAACGTTAAGCTTCTAATTACCAATACCAAAGCAGTACAAAAAAAATCTTTGAAAAATCCATTTGATATTGAATTTATCTATCCTTGAAAAATCAAGTTAAATTTTTTTAAAAAAAATAGAGGCTATATTGTTTGATAACATCAATATTCTTACTTTCATGTTGTTCTTTATGAAATTATATCTAAATATACACAAACAAAAAATAAAAAGAAAAAAGAATATAATTTATTTTATTTAAATTTGACAAAATTTTAAATTAATTATCATTTATGATCCAATAATTAATGTGACACGTGCCTTTTATATGGATTGATAATAGTTTTAAAATTTTTTTCTTTTTTCTACAAATTAACTAGCTCATGATTAATTGTTGCAAATTCAAATTTTTAACTTTATATAACTTTTTAATATATTTGTTTAGATTTAATTTATCAGTGAATTAGTTTCTTTAGGTTAATTTGAAGTATAATTTTGACTCCAAATAATCGATTTCTTTATCATTAAATCTATTTTCTTGAGTTGCTGGCTCTAAAAAAGGTTTTTTGAGTTATATATATATATATATATATATATAGAGAGAGAGAGAGAGAGAGAGAGAGAGAGAGAGAGAGAGAGAGAGATTAATAAAGGGTATTTTAGTAAAAAATTTAAAATTAAATTAAAGTGTAGTATAACTTTTTAATTTAAAAAATAAAATCATATATTTTAAAAATAGAAGAAAATGATATATAATTCAAAAGATTCAAAAGGGGTGTAATTTATTCTTTATCTTTTCCAGTGTCATACTATTTATATGTATTTTATTCCATGAAAATTGTGTTTTTTGATCAAAAGTCACAACTTCAATGTATTTCTTTTTTATGTTATAACATTATATTAATGCACTTATTCGTACATGTACTTATGCACAGGCTTTGAATATATTAAAATTTATAACTTGTTTATTTTAAAGCAATATCATAAGAAAGCTTAAATTTTGGATAGATTTCATTTTATTACAATTATGTGGGAAGAGATAGCACAATAATTACATATAGTGAACATTCTCAAAGTTTAAAGCTATTACTTCCCATTTTATTTAATAGTTTAAGTTCAAGAAACTGCTTCATCACTATAAGTCCATTTAAAATGCAAAAAAGTTAGAGATGAAAATAAAAAAAATAATTTTATAAATAAAAAATACATATAATATTTTTACTTTTAATAATTGAATAATAATTAAATAATAATTATAGAAGCAAAAATAAAATTTTATCAAATTTTTATTTTTTTCTCTCCTTTTCTCATGCCCACCCAAACAAGCCCTTGGAGTCTAGGAGTCAAGTAATCTCTTCACAGCTTTTTAACTTGCGGGATAGCTTTAATTAATAAGACAAAGCACACTGTAATCAAAGATGGATTTGTTCCTACATGATCACAAATGACATTCAGTATCCATTTGCTCAAAGTATTGATCAAAGTTCTTTGCTAGCTAATCAAACCAAACATTCTTGGATAGGATAATGGATATGCTATCTGTCCTAATAGACAAAAATCTAAGGTAAACCAGGTAAGTTAAGTTAGGCAAACCAAAATTTTAGAAAAAAAAAATATTCATATTTTTCTCTTGTATTTAATTAGTAGACTTACACATGATGCACCGATCTAAGTTGCGTCAAGTTGGATTAGACTAAAAAAAAAAAGTTCACAATCCTATTACTTTTTTTAAAAAAATTATTTTATAGAAGTTTATATAAAATTTTAATTTTTTTAAGAATAAAATGTAATTATACAAAGATTTATATAACAAATTTATTTTTTTCAAAGGTTAATTTATAATTTGTATCAAAAATTAAAAAAAAAAACAAAAAAAAAGTCTAACCAACTCAAAAAACCAATTCAACCCGGTACTAAACTAAATTAGACTGAACCCAAAGCATTAGACTTCAGAAAAAGAAACTCAATGTAGCACAGAATTTAGCTAATACCCATCTAACCTATGTACTTCCCTATTAATTAGTGAGAGGTCTTAGGCTTAAATTCTTAAATTTTATATTTCATAAATTAATCAAAATAAAATCCTTTTCGATTCAATGACTTTTGATTTCGTTGATTTGTCCTTTTATATTTTGCAGCCGTCTTCTTTTTCATAAATATTGTGTCTTTTTTTTTAATCTTAATTCATAGATTTACACACATTATACATACACATAATTCATAGATTTTATAAATATTATATTACTTTAAACAAACTACGTGTATTTTAATATTGTATCATTTTTCAATCAAAAGGAAAAAATTTACATGTATTGCTTTTTACGTTATATTTATACCCTCACTTAAATATATCAAGTGTAATCTATTTCATAAGTACTATATTTTTTTTAATCAAAAGTCACATATTTAAACGCATTACATTTTATGTTACATTTGCACACTTGCTTACACTCACACTTAATATTCCGCATCTGTATTCTATTCCATAAACTAGCTGAATTGTCTATGTAAAATGAAGGGGAATCATGCTTTATTTTTCATCAATAAGAGAACTAATAATATTTGTAAAATTTAATTATTTTAGTGATAAACATTTACAACAATTTGACAAAATAAAATTCCTAAATTAAAAAAATTTGACATGGTCAAATAAACTAAATACTTTACCAAATGTACCTCAAAAGATCATTTATAATTGTTGTTACAAATAGGATATGAATAATAATTTGTTGCTACAAATCAAAATTCAAGTGGCATAACTTTAGTCCTTCAAATTTAGGATTCATAGTATATAAACTATATACCTAATATTATAATACTAGGCTTAAGATCAAATATGCAAATTTCATGTGTATATAAATTTAAAAATCCCATAAGCCTTGACTCATTTAAAATAAGGTAAATTTCGAATCACTCTATAAGGTATAATATGAAAAAGATAATTAAATATAATAAGTAAGGCATGCCAATCAAGGTCATAGCCAAACAATAACTTAATTATAAACAATCACAAATTTTTCAATCAAATTATTTAAAATTCTACCAAATTGTCTACTTCCAAAATGTATTAAATTACCCAAAAATAATGTCACACCCTACTCCCCAAGAGAAGGGGTGACCAACACGGGAACCCATACGGAGTTCTTAGCTACGGCTTAATTAACTGCACTATATTAGTAAATAATCTTTGGGAGGTCCTACGCTGAATAGCAATAATTTAAGTACAAATCCACCTCATTGAATATGCATAATTCTTTCCTTGTACACTTGACTTTTTGTAGAAATTTCGGCAGAGTGTCCCTTGAAAACAGAACATCCCAAATTTTTACAAACAGTCAGAATTCAGCATAGATAACAACAGAGAGCTCCGCTCTCTTTAACCAATGATCAATATCAAAAGGTCAAAATAAGGGAAAAGGAAAAAACAAAATCTATAGCCATTGGGCCTACTTTTGAAATACTATACAATACAATCTTCTATCAGTTACAATAGACAACAGCACAACAAAAGAATAACCAAGCCCCCAGCTCTAAAAAGTAGGGCTCATCGCCACTACGCCTCAGAACCTACGATGAGGGAGGGGGATCAGATCCTGTAACGCTATCTGAAAAATTTAAAAGTTAAGGAGTGAAACAACTTAGTGAGCAAATAACAGAATTTCTCATTTAAATCAAAGATCGTGACTAAAGAGTTAAAAATATACATACATTGACCATCATACTTTACTAGTTAGCAAATCCTCGACCTATGACATGCAAGACTACCCATCAAGACCCTGAGTCTCGCAATACGATTACTTAAGGAAAGTTTTTCGCGAGGTCAAGTAAGGTAGTGACTATACCTCGTTGGTAGCTCCTTTCCCCCTATTTCACTTGGGAGGCTATGCCTAACAGGTAGCTCCTTCTCTACCCTTCGTGCTTACATGTCATAACTTATATTTTCTAGGGGAGGCTACACCTCGATGAGAACCTCACAAGATCGGCATGTATAGTCCACTGACACCAATTCACCAATCGGAGTCATGACTATAAAGGGATCATCTAATTTAACTAGACCCCTACCAACTTGTTTAGCAAAATGAGGAGATGTATACAAATGGATGGAACTAGGGTCAAATAACACACGAGCATCGTAAGAACAAACTCGAAGAGTACTTGTCACTACTGCATTGGAGACCTGCGCATCCTGTCTAATCAAGGAAAACACCCGAGCCTACCCATAAAACCCTTATCCAACAATTCCTGCAATTGAGCCTTCAACTCCTTCAACTCCAACGGTGCCATGTGATAAGGAGGTATAGAAATTGGTTGCGTGCCTACAACCACATCAATATGAAATTCAATCTCTCTATCCGGTGGTAATCCAGGTAACTCTTCTGGGAACACATCCCCAAACTCTCTAACCACTGGAACTTGTTACGGGTTTACCGTTTGTGTATTCACTTTCTTAACAATAGCCAAATACCCTTGGCACCCTCTTCTTAGCAACTTCTGTGCCCTTAATGATGAAATAAGGTTAGTTGGTACTTCCATAAGATCACCCTGTATCAGAAAGGGCGACTCCCCTGGAATGTGAAAATTTACCACCTTTGATTAACAATCTAGTGTGATGTGACAAGAAGCTAACTAATCCATTCCTAAAATCACATCAAAATCAGTCATATCGAGTATCGCCAAGTCCACTAAGGTTTCCTTTCTCGAACTCTCGGCGCCTTGCATCTCTGGTACTCTTAGGTAAGTCCCAGGCATGAGCGTCTCTGAATATGATATCCGATATACACAGCTTTCACATTATGCACCTCATTTGGTTTCCACAGAAAGAGATCGGATTGAGAGATTTATTGTTATGCCCGTTGTTTAATGCAGTAGCGGCTCAGGTTGAGCAGTTTTCCTCCTATGTTGCTGCAGTTGATTGTGCAAGGAAGATTGAGTTATGGGGGATAGAAGACAATGCTCTCTTTACAAAGAAAAGGAAAAGGATTGAGAGTAAACACCAGGGTGTAGGGTACTTGACGGATGGATCAAGACTTCAAGAGCATGGCCAGACATTAACTTTAGTCTCAAGGAAATCGGTGCAGTCTTCGAGTAGTGTAATTAGTCAACGATCAAACCAGAGTGCAGTGGGACCTCATGTTCAGTATGATCCAGTCCAAATGGAGCGTGATCTCAATCGTTGTCTTACTTGTGGGAAGCTTCACTCTGGGCAATGCTATAAGGCAACCAGAGCTTGTTATCTTTGTGGGTAGGTGGGACATTTGAAGAAGAATTGCCCACTCCAACAACATAGGTCTAGTCATGGATCGGTCTCCACCTCTCGTCAGACAGCTCTTATAGCAGTTACCCTGATCCAGTCGGTTCCCACCCAACCAATTAAAGGTGGTGTGGGGAGAGGTACAGGAAACAGGGGGCCAGCCTCTGTGGGAAAAAGGCAGGCTCGGGTGTTTGCCTTGACTAGACAGGATGCGCAGGCCTCCAATGTAGTAGTAACAGGTACTCTTCGAGTTTGTTCTTATGATGCTCGTGTGTTATTTGACCCTGGTTCCACCCATTCGTATACATCTCTTCATTTTGCTAAATAGGTTGGTAGGAGTCTAATTAAATTAGATGATCCCTTTATGGTCATGACTCCGATTGGTGAATCGATGTTAATGGACTATACGTGCCGATCTTGTGAGGTTCTCATCGAGGTGTAGCCTCCCCTAGAAAATATAAGTTATGACGTGTGAACACGAAGGGTAGAGAAGGAATTGCCCATTAGGCGTAGCCTCCCAAGTGAAATAGGGGGAAAGGAGCTGCCAACGAGGTGTAACCGCTACCTTACTTGACCTCGCGAAAAACTTTCCTTAAGTAATCGTATTGCGAGACTCAAGATCTTGATGGGTAGTCTTGCATGCCATAGGTCGAGGATTTGCTAACTAGTAAAGTATGATGGTCAATGTATGTATATTTTTAACTCTTTAGTCAAGAGCTTTGATTTAAATGAGAAATTCTATTATTTGCTCACTGAGTTGTTTCACTCCTTAAATTTTAAATTTTTCAGATAGCATTACAGGATCTAATCCGCCTCCCTCATCGTAGGTTCTGAGGCGTAGTGGCAGTGAGCCTCCTTTTTTGGAGCTAGAGGCTTGGTTATTCTTTTGTTGTGCTGTTGTCTGTTGTAACTGATAGAAGATTATATGTATAGTATTTCAAAAGTAGGCCCAATGGATATAGATTTTGTTTTTCCCTTTTCCCTTATTTTGACATTTTGATGTTGATCATTGGTTAAAGAGAGTGAAGCTTTCTGTTGTTATTTATGTTGAATTCTGGCTGTTTGTAGAAATTTGGGATGTCTTGTTTTCTGGGGACACTCTGCCGAAATTTCTACAAAAAACCAAGTGTACAAGGAAAGAATTATGCATATTCAATGAGGTGGATTTGTACTTAAATTATTGCTATTCGGCATAGAACCTTCCAAAGATTATTTATTAATATAGTATAGTCAATTAAGCCGTAGCTAAAAACTCCGTATAGGTTCCCCGTATTGGTCACCCCTTCTCTTGGGGAGTGGGGTGTGACAAATAAATTTTTTTAAAAATGTAGCTTTTAAATCACATTGATATTAATTTTTACTCTCAAATGTATCAATGATAAAACTAAATACATCAAAGACACGAGGAATTCTTTGTATTGCAAGCTACTCAATGAAAAGGAAAAGATCTTACTCATATAATATATTATGATAAGCCACATGATTTATCAAATATATTATAGCAAGTCACAATTTGTCCGTCATTAATTTATTTTATGAAGAAATAAAATCATTCATAAAATAAATATTAAATAATGTAATATTTGATTCTATTAATTTAGGCTTGAGAAGATATAAATTATGTGGTTATCTATAGAGAGTACAACTTAATTTTATGTTTGATATACATAAAAATACCACTATTTTTTTTAATAATTTTTTGATGTCAATATGTGTCTCAGAATAATAAAATAATTGATTTTATCATAAGAAAAGACAAATAATTTATAAATAAATTTTTTAGATCATAACAAAAATAAAATAAAATAATTCAAACTGGCTTAAAAACAAAATCAATCAAATTCAAGGGTACCCACACGCACTACCCCCCACGTCAATCTGCACATAGCACTAATTATACGAGTTGATCCATGAGTTCAAAACCTGTTTTCACACCGAACTTCAACCCCTAACACTTGTTTTTTCATTTTAAATGCTCTTTTACACCATAAAATCCAAATCTTGATGGGAATCTTTGTCTTTAATTAATTAAAAAAATCAATTAGCCAAAAGTAAAGTGAAAACAATACTTTTAGATTTAAAATTGTGAGTTTTGTGATTCCAAACCATAAAACTTTCTTTTTTTCCCGATTTTTGACCATTTCAAGGGATTGTAATGAAATCAAACAAGTCTACAATCATGCAAAGAAGGAATCCCATACGAGAAATCAAATAAAAAATCAATATAAAGAGAAATAAAAAAAAATTCAAATATAAGAAAACCCAACGAACTAAAGGCTAAAATTCTCTCTCATTAGGTCTATGTAATAGGCATGTTGTGAGAAGATAAAAAGTTTTGCACAGTCAGATAAGTAGAAGTTGAAAATGAAGAGCAAAGATGTGCTTTTTAACATAAATTTTAGATTTTAAAATCATATATTAGGCTTTGGTACCATGTGATAAATTTATACTAAAATTACAAATCTAGATAATATAACAAATAATAGATCACAAGTATGTTAATTAAGACAACAAATTATGAGTAAGATTAACCCAAAAAAAATTGTTAGAGGATCACAGCCGAATAAAATTAATCGATGACATCTTGTTGGGTTTTTCTCTCTTTTGCTTTAAGCTTGCGGCTTTAAATAGGAGTAAGTCACATATTAAAATTAGAAAAGGATCTAAATTTGCCTTAAATCATGTTTTACTAGACTCTTCCATTACAATTTTTAGTAAAACTTAATAGCATATATTTTTAACTATTAACTAAATTCAAATTAAAATATATGTTGAGTTCAATTACCATATAATCCCTAAATAAATACTGAATTTCAAATATTTCAATAAACTATTAATTAACTTGTATTCAAAAAATAAAAATTATACACCTACAAATAAAATTTTCTAATAATAAAAGTTTCATATTCTATAATATTTTAAAATTTAGAGAGCAAACCAACATGCGTTGGTCCTAGCTGGTTCTAGCGGAAGAGGCTAAATTTCGCTTAAACAAGATCTCGAGTTAGAAGCCATGTGAATGCAAAAAATGTCTTTGAGAGAGCTCTCCTAATTTTGATTAATCATGAGTTAAAAGATTTGATAATAAATTCGTATCCTAGAGATACCAGTAATGTTTATGATTAAAAAAAATTTAAGAGAAAATATTATTTTTCTACAGTGAAAGTAATGATTAAAATCTCAAATTCTGCTTAATCAAGCTAAGAAAGACGGGAGAATAACAAAACATTGCTATCTCTTGTTGTGTAATTCATACTAATAAAAGAGATTATGTGTAACACTCTACCTTTTTTTTTTCTTTTTTATTGCAAGGAAAGTCAAAGAACCTAATCATAAAGAGTACGGAGGTAAAGAATGGGTAAAGGAAGAAAGGGACGAGGCACAGAAAATTTATGGTTAAAATATATTTTTATCACCTTAATTAAGGGTTAAGTACAACTTAATTAATAGAAACATTTTTAAATGTAAAAAACATTCTTGTTCTTTTGGGGGAAAAAAAAAGAACACAGAACACTCTTATGTTAAATGAGATTGAACAGGGATTTTGTTTTTTGTTTTTTTAAGAACAGATGTTTGTTATATTTTTAAGTTAATGTATTTTTTTTCAAAA
The DNA here is from genome assembly GCA_026724425.1 of Erythrophleum ivorense. NCBI lineage: Eukaryota > Viridiplantae > Streptophyta > Magnoliopsida > Fabales > Fabaceae > Erythrophleum > Erythrophleum ivorense. The sequence goes on from JAIUCV010000005.1 coordinate 47,498,568, forward strand.
AAACTATTAAGCACCACCATCGAGAGAATGTGAGAAAAATATAACTCACCACTATGCTCGCGTAAAGTTTAAGAACTAAAGCAACGACCATTTCAGCTACCAGTCCTAATTGACGGTGTAGGAAGAGAATATTTTTAATTATTCACCATCATATAATTGGGTTGTTAAAACAAAATATTTCACTTATTATATGTATATTAGAGAATTTAATAATAAACATTAGAAATAATTTACCAAATCTAATAATTTATTTTATTTATCGTTAAATTCTTACGCATTAGGTAATGATATAGTTGCTCACTTCTTATTGCTGGCTACTTATTTCACATTCTCCATTTTTAAAATTTCATTTTATTCTTTCAAAGATAGTTTCATTATCAGTTAACTCCTAACAAAATTTGTAACATTACCTCAATATTTAAAAGTTTTTATCTTTGAATAACTAAAATAGTTTTATGCAAATAATATTCAATGAATTTTTGTCAGCTGTGAATTTTATTTTATTTATACTTTTCAGCGTCATAATATTCATGTGTATTTTATTTCATAAAATCTGTGTTTTTTTTGGGTCAAAGTCACAAACTTTCATATATTACTTTTTATGTTATATTGACATATTTAAGGCATATTTGGAATAGTAAAGGAAAATAGAAAGGAAGAAAAACTTTATGTAAAATATCTATTTCATCCTTACAATCATTATTTAGTTATTATTTAACATTATTTATTAATTATTAAAAATAAGAATACTAAAGTTATTTTTTATTTTTAAAATTATTTTTTTATATTTTAATTTTTATACCTAATTTTTTATATACCAAATGAGTTCTTAATTATACATTTGCTTATGCAATGACTTGAATATATAAAAAATTATAACCGGTTTATTTTTGCTATTACTATTTTAGTAACTCTGGAAGGATAAATTTGTAACAACATTAAACATTTGATTACTAAAATAATACAAAAAAAAAAGTTTTTGATAAAACCAATTGATATTGAATTCATTTACCTTTGAAGAATCAAAATAGAATTGTTTAAATAATTTTCAATGAGTTTTGGCTTGGTGTGGATTTGCCTTTTTAAATTTTCCAATGTCATAATATTTTATATGCATTTTGTTTTACGAAAATTCTGTCTTTCTAGCCAATAGTCACAAATTTAATGTATTACTTTTCAAGTTTTTACATTATATTGAAGCACATATTTGTACTCGCACTAGCACGCAAGCTTTGAATATATTAAAATTTATAATTTGTTTATTCTAATGCAATATCATAGGATAACTTAAATTTATGTAAGATTTCATTTTATTTCGATTATATGTGAGTAGATAGCATAATAATTAAATATATTGAACTTACTTCCGTGTTATTTATAGTAGTTTCTAGAAGCATTTCATTACTAGGAGTCAAGTAGTCTCTCTTCATAGCTTTTTAACTTGTTGAATGGCTTTAATAATAAGACAAGGCACAGTACAAGCAATGATGGATTTGTTCCTATAAACAGATGACATTCACTATCCATTTTGCTCCTAAATTAAATGTCGAAGTTCTCATTGTTAGCTAATCAAACCAAACATTCAACCAGTTTTGGATGTTTTTCTCTTGTGAGTTAGTTAGTGAGAGATCTTAGGTTTAAAGTTTTAAATTTATGTCTCCTAAATTAATCAAACCAAAAACCTTTTTGTTTCAATGAAATTTGAATGGGTAGATTTGTCATTTTATATCATGCAGTATCAGTTGTCAAAATATTTACACGTGTTCTGTTTTTCTTTAATATTACCTTTTTAAATCAAATTTACATATTTACTGGTTGAAAAATTTGTGAATGTGTGCTCACATTAATTTATTTTACCTTTTTTTTCCCTCAAATAACAGATTAGTTAATGGTTGGTTAAAATGTTATAAGCCCAATTTTATATAAATGATCATATAATAATCACACTTAATTCACATTAATGTTAAATTTTGAGGGTAGGTAGGCTTATGCCTCGGTCAATTTTTAAAACTTTATATATATATATATATATATATATATGTATGTAGTGTTGAATTTTGATATGCTTCACATCTTCTAAAATTTTGAACCTATTAAACTTACATGTACTTTTTTTTAAATATTTGATATTTTAACTTAAATCTATCCATATATATATTGTTAATTTCATTTTTTCTTCATATATTTTTTTCTTCATTTTTTATTATCTTCAAAAATATTTTAAAATTGTTTGAAATATTATTGGATAAAATAATATTTAAAATGATCTGGAAATTTAATTTTTTGTTGCATATTAACAATTATAAATTTTTATACTTTATTAGATAAACCTTTATTTCCTTCAAAATATTCTTTTAAATTATTTATTGAACTATTCTAATATTATTAAGCTACGCCTCCATTATTGTAATGGGCTATCTTCTTTAGAAAAAAAAAAAACTCATAACCAAAAAACAAAATTTTAGCCATGCCTAGCGGAAAAAGTTATCTATGACCGCTCGTATCGGCCTTGTATTAATACAACACTACAATTCTTTTTAGTATTAAATTTAATTAACTCATTTAATATTTTTTAATCATTTTATTATTTTAAATTATCCTCATTTTGTGCATAAATAATCAAATAATATATCTTATAAAAAAATTACCTCATGGCCAATAAATTTTAACCGTGCCCTGAGCTTTTTTTTTTTTTAAATAAACTTAACTCGCCCTCATTTTAGGTAGGTTAAGTTGTTGTTTTTTTTTAAATATGCATCTCACGTAACTTGCATAATTTAATAAAAGAAAACACATTGCTGGAGCATATTATATTAGCAGGCTAGGATTTTATAAAAGCATGTGGCTCAAAAAGCCTAGAAAATCTATGGTAAAAATATCTCCATAGTGTAAACATTTTATAATGTTAAAAAAATTCTTGTTCTTTTGGAAAAGGACAACACACTTAGGTTAGCTATATGATGTGTATTATCAATGATTTTTACAAAAGGTGGTAAAATTATATCTTAAACAATTACATATTTAAGATCCTTAATCCAAATAGACGCATCAGAATTTAATATAGATTACTTTTCAATACAAATTTTGTTCAAGATTATTAAAATTTGATGTACTATAATTATTCTAATAGCTCTCAAATGATAAATTTATGCAATATTAAACTTTTAGTTACTAAAGCGATTCAAAAAATCTTTGAAGAGCCTACATAGATTTACTCAAGTAATGTTCAGTGAATTTTGGTTTCATGTGGATTTGGCTTTTTTATCTTTTTTAGTGTCATAATTTTTATGTGAATTTGATTCTATAAAATTTTTTTTTGGGTCAAAAATCACAAATTTTAATGTATTACTTTTTATATCACACTATTGCTCTTATTTGTACATGCGCTTAAGCGTAAATTTTGATATATTAAAATTTATATCTTGTTTACTTTAATACAATACCATAATAAGATTTCAATTTATTTCAGTTGTATGTGAATATATAAATAGCCTAATAATTAAATATATTGAACACTTAAAGTTTAAAGCCATGACCATTTAAGTTGCTGCTCCCAATCAATTGCTTAGAACCTTTTATTTTAGTCATCATTAAAATAATATGCACTACACAATGATGTAGTTGCTCACTGATTATTGTTGCATTTCTTTTTTTTATATTTTTTATTTTCAGGATAATTATTTTAATAAAGCTTTATTTCGGTCCTTATTTAAAAAATAATAATATCACATTAATATTTAAAAATATAATTTTATTTCAACTTCCAACAAATTAAAATTTATAATTATAATTATAAATACTAAAATGATATAAAAATCTTTTTAGAAAGTTCAACAATTTATTTGCGAAAATAATTTTTTTTGTTTACATATGAGTCCCAAACAGTGCAAGGGAACTCAACGTAGGTCACACAGAAATTAATGAAACCTGGATCTCGTCGACCTTTCTTCGTAGAAGAAAAGGAAAAAAAAAAAGAGAATCTTGCAAGCCACGTGTGATATGTTCTTGCACGCGCCAATTGCGCGTGGGATATCTATTTCCCTGACCCTGAGCGGACCATATCACAATTCACAATCCTCCTTTCTCTCTCTAAATTTTCTCCCTCAAAAAGCTTCGCCTATATTAGTAGTGTGTTGCTTCTTTCTCTATATAGCGAGAGAACGACTTTGGTTTTTCACTTTCTATTTTCTCTTTTTTGTCTATCTTGTTCTCTCGAGTCTCGACCCTCTCACTACGGTCTTCTCCAATTCAACCTTCGTAGCCATGAAAGCTCACCTTCCTTAAACGCAGGTACCACTACCTCTCTATTTCAATCTCTCTCTCTCTCTCTTTATTATCTGTATATACTAGTTTCTATGTCTATGTGTTTCTCTTCCTCTGAACTCCGTATATACACTTTTTTTTCTTTGTTTTTATTATTATTATTATTTTTCAATCTATAACTTGCCAATCGGTGTATAACCATGACGACCCATTTTCTCAGGTTTGCTTCTTCACGTGGGTCTCGGTTGGTTCTTCTTCTACCATGGAGGTACTGTGGGAATCTTCTTTTATTTTCCTTTTCTTTTACCTCTGTGTTGTGCTTTGCTTAATTCCTGCACGATTTTATTGTACTCGTCAATGCGTTCTCCCACTTCCTTGTCCGGTGTGTGACTCGAATTTTCTTGGATCATATTGGAATTCTCGCTGGTAAACTGTTGGCTGTGCTTGTCTGTTTCTTGGTACTTTTATTTTCCTTTATGAATATTTTTCTCGTCTTTTTCTTTTTTTCTTTATTGTTCTGCTCGGCCTTGAGCTTCGTATCGTGCTTCTTTCGTCGAGATTGTATTGCTTTTGGCATTTGAGAGTAATGTGTTCGATGGGTTTTCATGCATTTGTGTGAAGTCCTAGACTTTGGATATCGGGTTGCTCTCGTTTTATATTTCGGGTTGGGAAGTGGATCTGGTTCATTACTTCGCTCTGGGTTTGCTTTTTCTTGTGTCGGGTGTTTCTTACTTTCCAGAAATATCTGAACTCGATATATGAATTTTTGTTATAGCAAGTTTGTTCTTGTGAGTTGGGTTGGTTAACATAATAAACTTGGAAAATTTGCTCCAGATAAGTTTATTCAATTCCTTTTTCTACCAGTTGTTTAATTTGGGACCTTTGTACTTTTTGGAGTAGGTATGAAGTCCTTTTTTTTGGATGAAATAAAAAAAATTATTATAAAGATGGGTTCAAATTATTCTTATTGGTTTTCTGGTTTCTGTAAATATCTAACCATTTCACCCCTATTTCTCGTTAGTTTAATTTTTTTTTCTAATTTTATCTGATTGAAACTTGAAATAATCGGCATAAAGAATATTATTGATGTATATCAGATGGTCTTGCAATGTTACTAAACCAATGCTACTGGACTATTTTGTCAAAACACAATGGCTAGCTGAAAGCAGCAGATCTCTTTTGTGAATTTGTGGGCTGTCTTAGTATATAATTTAGATTGACAGATGAAATTATTCACTGGTCTCTCTAACTAATTCATGAAGGTTTCAGGAAGAGTGAAATGTTCTTAGTACCTTCAAAAGCTCTGGGGTTTTGGTTACCTCAGCATTTGCCTGGGAAAATAACAATATTTACTTAGAACTAGAAAAAAAAAACACGAGGATAGTTGACTTTTTGACATACACAGTGTGGTTCCTTTTATACTATTTTGTTTTCCCTCGTCTGTTCATAATGAAAAAATTCCAGTACTGTCTATTGTGAGTGTTGTTTAGAGAAAGAGAAGGGCAAACTCAATTCAGCCTTAAATCTAACTTTTTTGGTACTGTCTCAACAGCAATGTGAAGAAGTATGTCTTTGTGATGCTTTCTCTAAATTTGTTTAATTTTCTTCATAGGTGAATGCAGTTCGAGTTAATGACCTTGTGAATTGCATTGGGGAGCACACAGATGAGCAATCACTTTCTCTGGAAGGTTCTGATGTTTATAATGCTTTTGATGATCCAGACATATTTCCTCGGGTGGGTGAGCAGTACCAGGTTGAAATTCCACCGTTAATGTCACAGTCTGATTATTGCTGGTTTCAAAAGAACACACATGATGCGGAGAGTACAGCAGCTACTACCCATGATTTTCTAGTAGGGTTACCCATACCAATAATTTGGATTAAGGATGAAGTAGAGAACACAAAGCATAAGCCGCTGGAAGATGCATGCAAATCAATCGGAATTGCCAATAAATTTGAGTTTTCAAAACTAAAATGCAACAAAAGGAGCCAGAATATTTTGGACTCTAATGAATCAAACTATAAACATGAGGTCATTGACAGTTCGTTGGTCAAGAGAACCAACTTGGAAGAATCTGGAAATTCCAATATGCAGCAAGAAGCAAAGATTGAGATGCTTGAGAACCATAAAGGCAAAGGCTTCTGTCTTGTTCCTGGGTCTTCAAGTGACACCTGGAATGAAATAGAAGAGGCCAATTTCATCCTTGGCTTGTATATATTTGGGAAGAATCTTGTTCAAGTGAAAAAATTTATTGGCAATAGGAAGATGGGGGATATATTGTCATTCTATTATGGGAAATTTTACAAGTCTGACAGATATCGAAGATGGTCTGAATGTAGGAAAATGAGAAGCAGAAAATGCATTTATGGGCAGAAAATTTTTACAGGGGCAAGGCAACAGGAACTGCTATCTCGTTTACTACCCAATGTATCAGAGGAATGCTACAATAATTTACTTGAGGTATTGACTGATATTCTTCCAAGTTTATGGTTTCTCCATCCATCATTTTATGCCATCAACTACATGAACACGTTTGTGGTAAATCCATGCTTTCAGAAAGTGTACCATCAAGGATACCATTTCTACTTCAATTTTATTGCTTTGCCACGTTAATAACTGTAGTAACTCTTGCACTTTTGCACATATCACCAATGCTTCAGTTCATGAATTTCTACTTCTAACCATATCCAGCACCTCATTCCCTACAGAACCGGATCTAAAATTGGTCTACCTGCAATAAAGGCACTAAAATTTTTTGAGATGGTTTCAGAGAGCATTTTATTCAATCTGTCTGAAGAACCTTGGTAATGGGCTTGCACACACTAGTAAGCAGATGTAATAAGGCTGATTGTCCTTCACCTTAATAGATCAATCCATCTTAGGCACAAGCTGATGAAAGTAGAGTTCATACTTGCACCAATCTTACTGTCACAATGAAACTCAACAAATACCTTTAGAAGGTCTTCTTTATTAATATTAATATCCCAACAATTTTGGAAGAAAGCAATATTGAAACCATCTGGCCCCATCTGGCCCCAGAGCTTTTCTACCAACCCATATTCCAAACAGTTCTTCACACTTCCTTTTCTTTCAAAGGGCTTTCCAATTAACAAGCTTTATTCTGAGAGATAGGACTAGGGCACCCGACACAAATCCAAACCTTTGATAAGCAGTCTATAAGGACTTCCCTCTGTGTATAGAGCAATATAAAATTAGGTGATTTCTTTAGTAATTAATTGCACAGGATCTCTAATCTGACTCCCATCCTGAACCCCTAACTCTGTAAAACTGCTCTTCTACTGGTCAGCACTCTATGGACAACCTTAAATTTGCATCCCTATCTTTGGCCCATTCCAGCCTAGATTTCTGACCTCCATTGTTTTCATCCCCAAGCTGAACCTCTTCAAAATCATCCTTCAAACTAGTTGACCTATCCCTTTGCTTTAGAGAAGGAGCCCTGTCCAGTTCCAACTTCTTTAAGGAATCAATCTCCCTTAAGATCTCTTTTCTAATCCTAGTATCCCCCAAAAGTCTAGATTCCATTCCTTTAACCTCTTTTTAAGGAGCTCCAACTTTATAAATATAAAGCTTTCTCACTCCTTCCTAAAAACTTCGCACACTTTATTCACGAAAGGGAAGAAATAATGGTGATTAATCCAAATGTTCTAAAAGGGGGAAAGCATGTCACCCACTTAACCTTACGAGACTCCAAAATAATTGGAAAGTGTTCTCAAAATGGAATGGTTATATAGGATTTCAATTGTTCATTCAATTAACATTGCCATCTTGTAAGGATAGTGATGAATTAAATAAAGTGATGATGAATTTTGGTTGAGGGTGGAGATGAATTTCCCATCTATATGGTTCTTTGGAAAGAATTTATAGTTGTACCATTATAAAGTAACCAGGTTAACTTCACCTCTTTTCATAGTCATTCAACGAGCATTCTTGTCTCTGTGTCATCATGGCACTAAATCATGAACATCTGTGTAGCTTGTTGCCTTTTCAAATTGATTGTCTTCTATTTCTTTTTTGGTGTGTGTGTGGATGGGGAGGGGTTTGTACGGTCTCAAATACAATGTAAATTGTATGAAAAAGAACCATATGAATGTGTACTGTAGAACATCTTTTCCTAAAGCAACAAAAGCACCTTTGAATTTGTTTATTACAATCACAAAAAATGGAGGTATACACCTGAGTGTCATAATTTTGGAGTGTTTTCTTGACTGTCAATTGCTTCTTGCAGAAATCTAGAATAAGGGATCAGATCTACCAAGGTAAATTTAATTAGATAATATTGTACTAATAAATTTTTGATTATACTGAAACATAATGTAATAATATTCACAATGTCAATTTATTCATATTGGTAGCTAATAGCCATGCCAAGTGGTTACCGTATGAATAACTTGTAATTCTGTTATTTGCCTATCACATTTCTGTGTGGTTCATGGACAGTGTTCGTCTGAATTGAATTTCTCAATTTGCCACAGTTTTTTGTTAACTTGAAAGTTTCTTCAACGTTTACTATCTTGAAAAATCTTTGCATATGAAGCCTCAGTAGTTATGCAGATAAAAGCCATCGTGGTCTACAATTTCTTTTTTCACTGACTACTCACTCAGGAATGTGTTATTACTGATATTGAATTCAATTACTGAATAGGCATCAAAGACATTTACGGAGGGCAAAATGCTTCTAGAAGGCTATGTTTTGACTTTGAAGGCTTCAGTTGGGCTTGATGCTCTAGTCAAGGCAGTGGGAATTGGTAAAGGAAAGGAAGATCTTACGGGTTTCACCACAGATTCTTTGAAGTCCACTCAGGCACTTCCTGTCCGCCCAGAAATACCAGTTGGCAAGGCATGCTCAATGCTTACACCTGCAGAAATAATAACTTTTCTAACAGGTGATTTCAGACTAAGTAAAGCTCGATCAAGTGATCTCTTCTGGGAAGCTGTTTGGCCTCGTTTACTTGCCAGAGGTTGGCACTCTGAGCAGCCTGGTAGTTATAATTCTGCTCTCGCTTCCAAAAATTCTCTGGTCTTTCTTGTCCCTGGAGTCAAAAAGTATACAAGGAAACTGGTGAAGGGAAATCACTATTTTGATTCTGTTAGTGATGTCCTAGGTAAAGTTGCTTCAGATCCTGAGCTGATAGAACTTGAGTCAATAGCTGACAATGATAGCAGAAGCGTGGAAAGAAATGAGTGGACAAAAGAAACAAAATTGGACGGGGAAAATTCCCCTGATCAGCAACGCCACTGCTATCTCAAGCCACGAACTCCAAATCGTAGTACAGATGTAATGAAGTTTACTGTCGTGGACACAAGTCTGGCTGGTGAAAAGATGACAAAGGTGAGAGAATTGAGAAGCTTACCGGTTGGAGTTTTGGCTTCTACATCTGAAAATGATTCCGACAATGAGGATACTTCAGAGGAGCATACAAATGAATCGGAATCTGTCAATACCATGTGCTTTGATAGGGAGAATGCTGATGTGATTGAAGCTATCAAAGGTAACAGTGGTAGGGAAGTCTCTACTGAAATAAATAGTTTTAAAAATAATCCTTCAAGCGAGGAGCTTTTGATGGGTGGCATGGGTTCTACTAACCTATCTGTTGCCTCCAAGGACCAGAAGACAGACTTGTTTAGTAAAACACACACAAAAAATGCTATGAAATTCCAATCAAGCTCGAGAATTGTACCAGATAACAAAAATGTTCTTGTCCCTGTTACCAAAAGACGAAGGAGATTAACTCCCTGTAGCCGTGCAGAGAGAAATTGCGACATTGCCAACATCTTTGTGGCTCCCAGAGTAAAACAAGAAGAGGCCATTTGCTGTTGTGACAATTCAAATTCTAGCAAGATTGTTTTTTCTGGAGAAAATCCACTCTGGGATATTAAAGAGATAGCAGATCCTCCACTGGAGGAGAACAAGACTTTTGCAGATCCTTTGTTAAATGCTAGTCAAATCATTAGTAGAGAAGCTGTTCCTGCAACTAGCTCTTCTTATCATGAGGATCGACATGAGAAACCCCAGAAGCGAACTATGATTGACCTTAACTTACCTGTTTCACCAGAAGTTGAAGCTGATGAATCTTTCAATGTCGAAATGACTGAGAGACAACAAAATAACACCAAGGAAGATACAGATGATTCCTGTGCAGCAACGATCTCCAAACCTGTGGATAACTCTGAGCAGCCTAACATGAACACTAGAAGGCAGAGCACAAGAAACCGGCCACTGACAGCAAAAGTGCTGGAAGCTTTTGCCTTGGGATATCTAGACAGAAAGGAGAAGCGTAAAAGTAGGGATTATCTGCTAGACAGTTCAGCATCTAGACCTTCCAGACGTGCACATGGTAAAAAGACAGGCGAGACTTCTAGTAGCAGTGGGGCAGATTTCCAAAAGGAGGAAAGAGCAAATGTTGTGTGTAATGGTAATGGAGATGTGATTTTAACAGGCTTCAAGTGTAATGAAGGATGAAGGGGCTGGACTCAGCATGAGAATGATATTTCTATCTAGTCTTTGCCCTGGAAGAATTATCGCTTATTTCCAATAACGTCATAGCTTATGACATGAAGGTAGAAGACTTTTCAGAATTTAAATTGGTACAGAACATACATGACCATAGATACAAACTTAGAAACGGAAGACTATGGATGTCAAATCTTTGCAAGAGACTGCTTACACAAGAGGTTCCTTTAGGTGCAAGGTACTTGAAAAGCTGAAACACAGAAATACTTTTGGTCTTTCCCGTTCTGAGCTTGAAAGCATAAAAAAAGCTGTCTTCCAAAGTTTTAAGCTTTGTCTCATTTCTTAGTTTCAATGCCTGTCTCCAATCTCAATTCCTTTTCTGATATCCGCGAATATGACTGTAGTTTGGTCTTTGTGTATTAGAAAATATGCTCAAGAATTTGATGTTTAATCTTATCAATTCTGTCAATATCGACACGGGAAAGGAAAGTGGAGCAGTTAGCAGTAGGCTTTTCCCCTTTCTGGGTGTGTCCTCGATTTCTTCAAGTTGACTCCAAGCATTCATTATACATGCATATATTGAGTGATTTTTCCATTCAAAGTTGGCGATTCTTTGTATTTGTCTTTGCTATTTTGCTTTCGATTTCTCAAACCACGTGTTATTAATATACTGCTACTTAATAATTGGTATGAGGAAGAGGAGATGAAACCATGACTTGCAGAGGATTCTTCTAGTTTTCTAGTATCACTTTTGTAAATACTTTGACAAATAAGAACCATATTCCATATTAATATCAAGGAACTTAAACAAGTCTTATTTAACTAGTTTCATATTATTAAGAGTTTGTGAATATTCAAGTTAGTTTAAGCGCAAAATATTTTTATAAAAATGTCGAAACAAAAAATTGTTCTTATTTACATAAATGATTCTCCAAGTGTCTTTCTAAACAAAGATAAACCTCTTTAGATTACATTTGTAACAGTGAAACCTATCTGATAAGGATCATAAAGGTCTTTTCAAGTAAATTAAATACTCCTCATTAATCTAAATATGTATATCCTTTAAACTTCAAAAAATTTAAATAAAAGACATTTTGGTCAAAAAATTTGAAACTGCACCAAAATGTAAAATAACTTTTTATCTTAGTAGATGTTTGTGTATATTTTTTAAAAAACACCTGTATAATTTCAACAAAATTTAAAGAAGTCTGTAATTTAGTCAATTATTTATCCAAAATGGCTTTGTATTAAATCTAATTTTAGCACTGTTTCTTATTCCTTTTCACCGGGATAAGCGAACTCAATTGTTTTTCCTCACAGTTTTGGTAAAATGTCATCAGGGTTAACTTGTTATTGAACTTCTACATTTTTACAATATAAGTTAATTCGGTTATAGCGAAAATTATGAACCAATCAACGTTTTATTTATACTTACAATTATTGAATTTTCGTTAAATTTAAATAGAAAGTATGTATTAATTATTTAATATTATCTTATGAATACTTATGGAAAACTTTGGATCCAACTCGTGTCAAGCATTCATTCCTATCATATACAAAGTAACACTTTAAATCATACATAAATACTTCATATTCTATCATAACAGATGTTGGGGTTCCCATTGTGTTTTGTATATATATGCAATATTCATTTTTTTTATAATAACTTGGTTAAATTGCTAGGTTAGTTCTTAGAGTGTTACTTCATTTCTAATTTCGTTTCTATAATTTAAAAGTTTAGAATTTTGTCCTAATAATTTTAAAAACTTTTAATTTGATCACTTTTTCCAATAAGTCATTAAAATTTTTCTAACATAATCTTCCGTATGTTACAGTATCACTCTAGAATGTATACTCCAACAAAAGCAATTAAGCATAGTCTTAATAGAGTTAAATTCACTTACATGTATAGCATATTTTGTCACCTAATTTAAATATTATAAATAAGTTGTGAATCATATAAATTTAGAATATTAAAATAATATATAATTAGTCATATTAAAATAATTTAACGGCATTGATAAAAATTAAATAGCAAGAATTAAATTAAAAATGATTAAAATAATAAACACTTAATTATAAAATTATAAATTATAAAAATTAAATAAAAAATTTAAAACCAGCAAAATAATGTAACCTAATAACTTTTACTTTCACTTGTGTTAAATTAAAAAAGAGTATATTTAATTCTCTCTACATAAATTGGAGTGCATTTATGAAACTTGTAGTTGTTTGTTAATTAAATTCCAACCAAAATATTGATTCTCCATATTCATTCCACCTATGGTGCAAAGAGGAAGGGGACGTGGAACGGTCACGTGGCTCCATATCGCCTTTTGTGGGACCCTTCTTTAACTATGGACCTGTGCTTGCGTGACCACGATGTGTCACCGCACTTACGTCAGGGTTGTTACAGTATTATTTAATTTTTAATTTAATTTTTATAAATTAAAAATTTATAATTAAATTCTTATAATTTAAATTATTTTTAATTTAATCCTTATTTTTATATTTTTTAATATTTTACTATATACATAAGTTAATTTTACTTTATTATATATTTTTTATCTTTTTTGTTAGAATAAATTATAAATATTTAAAATAATATATAATTAGTTACATTAATAAAATTTATTATAATACTGGCAGAATTTAAATAGTAGAGACTAAATTTTAAAAAAATAAACTTTAAGGTTTTAATTAAAAATTTTTAAATGATAAAAATTAAATTAAAATTAAATAAAATTATAAGAATAAAAATATATAATTTTTTTTAATAATATTATAACTCTTGCAAGAGGTTTTGCAAAAAAATTTTTAGAAAATAAGTTGATAAATACTAATCGATATCTTAATTTTTTTCAATAAGTAATAAGAAAGTTTATATACAATTTTTTAAATTTATGTTATCAAAATTTTTAATTAAAATATAATAAATATATAATTTTTTAATAAAATATTACAAGTATATTATACTTATTATATTTTAATTAAAAAATATAATAATAAAAATATAAAATACTATAACTAAGTTTAATCTTAAGTGATATAATACATGCAAATTTTTTTACATACACACACCATTAATTTAATTTTTTTTTCAATTTTTTGGCCAAATCTGGGCTACTAGTTTACTGTAAAAGGTTTAAGAATGTGATTAAAAAGTAATATATGGACTTCATTTGTGGCAATAAATCAAAACAATTTTTTTTTCAGCCTGACACAATGAAAAAAATAAATAAATATTCTAACGCAATAGTATAAAAATTATTGCACCCAGATACAATAGTTTTAGCCAACTTGGTGATATTGTGCGTATTAGAAAATTACAAAATCTGTAATTTTTTGTCAGATAATTGTTGCACTCGAGAGCTGCTCCATAGAGTTTTCCGCTTTATGTTTCCGGCAAGGGGGTCCCCAGGATGTTGTAACGAAAAGAAATTTAAATAAAAAGAAAAAGGGCGTAAATGTGACCAAATAACTCAGAACTCCTTATAAAAGATAATTTTATAAATGAAAAATATTCATAATATTTTTATTTTTAATGATTGAATAATCATTAATAAAGAATATTGAATAATAATTAAATAATAATCATAAAATTAAAATTAAAATTTTATCAAACTTTTATTTTCTTTTCTCTCTCCCTCTCCCTACCAAAGGTTGAGCGATGGAGGAAAAAATGTCACTCCTAATACACTTTTTCTTTTTTTAAATTTAGTGACAATGTCACCAAATTTTAAAAAAAATATTACATCTCATATAAATACTTTTGTCATGGTTGTATTTGAATCATTAATATATATATATATATATATATATTACCGTTACAATAGCAGCAACATTCAAAGTTATCTTCTTATATACTTTAATTTTGTTAATTATTTTGTAGTAGTAAACAATTTTTATATGAAAATTATAAATTTTTAAATTATTACATGTAATTTATTATTCTTATTTGAAAAATGCTTATTTTTATTTTAGAATTAATGGAAATTAACACATAATTGCAAATTTTTAAATTAAAATATTAACATTGAATAATTTTTAAAATATTTAATATTTAATATTTAAGTCCATTAACTTATTTATTTCAATTTAATCCTTTCATTTTTGTTTTAACTTGGTCACTTCTCTTTTAATTGGTGCTATATTTATCTTTTAATTTTATTTAATTGTTTAAAATTAAAATTAAGGGACTACGCAACAAATTAAGGAACTATCCCTTACCTTTTTTTAATATTCCATAATAATTCTTGATATATATAATAAAAAAGAATGAGCATCACACAAATTAAAAATTAAATCAAAATTAAAAAATGTTAAAAATTAAATTAAATCAAATAAATGAGTGAAGAGACTAAAATAATAATTGATATTTAATACCATCGGAGAGGGGGAGCGAGGGGGAGAGAGGAAGATTACTGCGTTTGGGCTAGCAAGAGCGGTACGTGCTGCATAAACACAAGAAAGATGGGTCAGGCATTTCGTCGAGCATCTGGAAGATTCCGAGCTGCTTCCGCAGTTGATACAACTTCGTCGTCGAAACCCAAGAGCGCCGTTGATCGGCGGCCTCCACCATCCGAGAAGGCGGAGATCTCGAAGTCCGGCGAACAAGACGCACTGGACGTGGGTATGTATCTATGTATGGCTGCCATATTTTTTGGTTAAGGGATTGTGAAAAGTTTAGCTCCTTTAACTTCATTTGTGACTTATAGATACAAACATGTTACTGGGTGCCTGAGTAATTGCCATAGTTGATGGATTATCGTGAGAATTTGTTGTTTGTGGCGGAATTGGTTAACAATTCTCTGTTTCATTGCTGAAAAGAACTGAAACAATGTGGAGTCAGTGAATTTCAAGAGTTTTTTTGCTTTTGGAATTGATATCTTTGATTCTTTGTTGCTAGAGTTCCTGAGGGCTTACCAAGGATTAGCTTTTGCAACAAACAGATTTTTGGTGTTTGTTCTGAGGTTGTCTATTGCTACCGTTATCATTCCATTGTTGCTGATAGTATTGTTATTGTTCTACCATTAAGGTGGTCGTCCTAGAGTTAATGTTGACAACATCTTGGATGAAAGAGATCCTAAATTTGACGCTATGCTTGGTCAAATGGTTGGTAGAATTACATCAAAGCCTGGAGGGAAACCTGAGATGGGTGAGGTGTGTTTATGATTGCTTTCACTCTTTACGTAAAATATTAATTTTGAAACCGCTATGTTTTGATGTCCAGTGTTATTTACCCTTATGATCCATTTCTTTGTGTACACCTTGACCTTAGAACTTTGACATTCAACTAGTTGAAGCTTATTTGGTTCACTATCTTTATATGATAAGGAGGAGATTGTTTGTTATTCACCTCTTTACAAATGAATTGGAATGTGCACTTTCTTACTGTAAGGAAAAGGGAATTGGATATTGAGTACTGGCATATGTTGATCTTGGTATGCTGACTTAGAAAAAGGAGTTAAGTTCAGGTCCAAGGGAATCGCTTTCCTATATAATGCTTTGTTTATCTCCCAAAGAACGAGATGAAATCTTCCAATAAAATTCAACCCTGACAGTATGTTACAAATTGATCTGTCTCATTATTT
Organism: Erythrophleum ivorense; assembly: GCA_026724425.1. Taxonomy (NCBI): domain Eukaryota; kingdom Viridiplantae; phylum Streptophyta; class Magnoliopsida; order Fabales; family Fabaceae; genus Erythrophleum; species Erythrophleum ivorense. The sequence goes on from JAIUCV010000005.1 coordinate 47,514,898, forward strand.
TTTTAATATTTTCGTCTTCGCTGCTAATAAGCAAATAGATCTAACCTGGTGGGCGGCTGCGATGTAATTTCACCATCACCACTTGGAGTTTATGGTATATGTCCTTGTCTGACTAATGGAACTAGGATATTGTCATTGGAGTTGAACAGATTTCAGAAATCTTTTCAGGGAACTTCACCTTCTAACTAACTCAAGTTTACAAAGTGCTGTGGCCCATAATGACTAAGTCAACCTGAATCTTTGCACCTGACCTTATCTCCCTTCATGTTGTTCACCTTAGCAAAAGATTAACACCGCCTTAATCACGTAAGCTTTGCATGTTTTACTAGGACAAGCCCGTCTCATAGTCTGATTTTATGGTTACAGGCTGTGGTACAGAAGTATAATAGGCCAATGCCAAAATTGCGGAACACAAAACCAGAATCTGGCAGGTACGAGGAAAGGTCCGTTCCTTCAGGCACTTTAAATGTAGCACAGTTGCGCCATATCATCCTTCTGCACGAGGGCAAGGCTGATGATCACAACGGACCTATGGATGTCCACCAGATTGCTGAAAAATTCCGGGTTGATACTATCCAGCTTCAAAAGATCTTGCAGTTTCTATCACTGCCTCCTGAAGGTAGCAACAAAGAAAGGAAAGACCGTAAAGATGAGTAACCTTGAGAGCACTACTAACAAGTTTCTGTCCAACAAAGGTCAGTCCTAAACATATTTGAAGACTACATGGGGTCTTGCTCCATTGGATGATGGTCGAAATCTTCCACAGAAAATCTGACTGTTGAACCATGAATCTGAGGTGTTTATTGACTCGTATGTGACTCTGTTTTGCGCTTGTGTTACCATTGAAAAACCCAAGTACTAATTTTGTTAGGATATTTCAATATCCAGAAAAGTTTGTCATAGTTAAGGATTTCCCGTTCGTTAATTCTTCAGTGCTTCCGAGCTATAATGACAACGAATCTGTGATTTAAGCACTATGTTTTTAGAAACAAGAGCAGTTAGTGTTTTTGCCTATCAAGATATGGTCTGTGTTTGTAGGCTTTGTATTTACTTAAAGATTGTTGGACAATTAGCCTTGCTGCTAACAGGAGAATTACATCCCTAATTTATCAGGTTGAGTCTCTCTTGTGGGATTAGTATGAAAACAGGCAATTCTAAATTCACTCCTTGCACTTAAGATTGATGCAAATAGCCAATAGAAATGTACGAATTTCATCATCTAACACATACTCGAGTGAGCCTTTATTGCTTCTTTCTACTCAAGGAGTATATTAAACAAATTCTCCTCGACAATTGCTTATCTTGACTGTGATTACATGTCTATCCATTTTCTGACATGCAAGGATGGTGAGTTTTATTTTTATTTTTCTTAATTTGGCAGATACAGAACCACAAGTGTTTACTAACCATATCAGCAAAACAGAAGCTGGCTCTGCGTGCTGTAGCATTATTATTATCTCTTACTGCGAGAGTTCAAGAGTTTAAATATGTCAAGACCATGAACTTATCAGGCATAAACCGCATAAAGGAAAATGCGAAAGACATGCGCTATTGAACACTCGTTCCCTATTATGAAGCTACCGTATGCACGTCCCATTTCTTTGGAAAAAAAAAATAGAAATGTAATTCTCAGTTTTATTTAACATCAAAAGACCAGATGAGGAACATGTATCACTAAATGTGGTCTTCGATCCTCTAACTTGCCGAAAAGTTCCATTGTTCTTCTCACCATTTTGTTTGAGCTTGCAATATTATTATCCCTTACTATGAGAGTTTAAGAGTTCAAATATGTCAAGACCATAATCTAATCAGGCATAAACCACAGAAAAGAAAATGCGAAATACATCCGCTACTAAGTCTATCAAAACGTGGGGCTTTATCGCTTGTTCCATAATGTGAGGCTATTATATGCACGCCCCATTTCTTTTAAAATAACAAAATAGAAATGTAATTCCCAATTTCATTTAATGTCAAAAAACCAGATGCAGAACATGTGTCACTCAATGCAGTCTTCCATCCTCTCACTTGCCCAAAAGTTTCATTGTTCTCCTCACCATTTTGATTGAACCTGCGAGAATTTGAGAGTTTAAATATGTCGAGACCATGATCTTATCAGGCATAAACCAGAGAGGAAAATGCGAAAGACATGTACCACTGAGTCTATCAAAACGTGAAGCTTCATCACTCGTTTCATATTGTGAAGCTACTGTATGCACGCCGCATTTCTTTAAAAAAAAAATAGAAATGTAATTACCAGTTTAATTTAATTTAACGTCAAAAGACCAAGCGAGAAACGTGTGTCACTAAATGTAGTCTTCCATCCTCTCACTTGCCCAAAAGTTCCATTGTTCTCCTCACCATTTTGATTGAGCCTGTAGTATTATTATCCCTTACTACGAGAGTTTAAGAGTTTAAATATGTCAAGACCATGATCTAATTGAGCATAAACCACAAAAAAGAAAATGCGAAAGACATGCGCTACTGAGTCTATCAAAACGTGGAGCTTCATCGCTTGTTCCATATCGTGAAGTTACTGTATGCACACCCCATTTCTTAAAAATAAAAATGTAATTTCCCGTTTCATTTAACATCAAAAGACCAGGTGAGGAACTTGTGTCACTAAATGTAATTTTTCATACTCTCACTTACCCAGAAGTTCCATTATCATCCTCTCACTAAATGTAATTCTTCTCACCATTTTGTTTGAGCCTGTTTAATCCAAAGAATATTGAAACTTGTGAAAATTAAAGATACATGAAGATTGTGGACAATAGAAGAAAAAGCAAGAAGTAAAATTTTAATTCAGATATTTTTTATTTAAATTTAAATAACTATTTTTCTCTTTTATTGATTTCTCCTAATCCAAACATATTATAAAAATTATAAAATTTAAATATAAATGAAAGAAATGTCAATTAAAAGTTTATTCTTGTTTTTTTCAATCCAAATATACCTTTAAAAAAAATTAGAAATTTGGCTCTTTATAGTAAGCTAACTCGAGAATAGGACAGAAATTACATGAATAAAAAACCACATGCGCCTCACTGGATCTTAAACATGAAACACGGACATATCATTAATATTTTCTTCTTTTTTTTAAGAGTTATATTTTAAAGATAATGTACTAAAATTACTATTAGAACTTAGTTCAAGAATAAAATATATATTTTCCCCTTATATACTACCAAAATAATGCAGTATGTCAATGCCATTACAAACTTGGTCCATGCAGAATCTCAACCCACTCAACCAGTCAGACAGGATAAAATAGACAGAGACTTACCTCTGCACCATTTTGGGAAATTTGCTTTTGGATCTCAAAATTGGCATTAATAGCAAGAACCACCTCAACGGTAGAGCTATGATTCACAGTTTCCAAAAAGGAAAAACAGAAGCAACAGTATACTATAATCTCAGCCTTTACCTAAACCTTCCTCCATCTTAGGGAACTATTATCTTATCAGCTTCCCCTGTAACTAGAATAAATCAGCATGTCCAACTTGCTTTCTTCCTATCCCATGAGGGATTTAATCATCCAAACTTCTAAAGTTTAAAAAAAAATGATATGAATAATTAAAAAAAAAATAGAAGCGTCAAAAATTACGTCAATATGGACTCCAACCAATCTGAGGTAAATTCATATGCAACAAATGTTACAGCACCAGCTGGTGCAGCTTTAATAGTTGAAGGGACTATTCCCTTGTATAGACCAGCCCAACCCTCCAACCGCAATATCCGTTGCATAGCGTCGAACATATTTCTGTATGCACGACGCTCAACTCGAGCCCCGTATCTGGGATGCCTTTGGAGGCCTTCAATCTGCAGAAAACAATTATTGAAGATCCATGAATATATCCACGTGGACTAATGACCAATGCCCAGTCTTTTAAAATATCCTATACTTGTCTCAGATGACATCAATTAGGCAGCACAAGGTCAACAGCAGTTTATTTGATATTTGATCAGATGATGTTAGCAATAATACATAAAAATGGTCAAGGCTTAGGTTCGATATTTTAAGTGTTCACTACTAGATTTTCAATAAAAATATAAATGTAGATATTTTTTCCAATTCAATAGCACATCATTGACTCTTTCAAAATAGTTCTTCCACATGTCAAATTTTAATTGAAAAATCTAATACCAAATATCTAAACAGCCATCTAAATTTTGTCCCTTGAAAACAGGTAGAGACCTACCTGAAATCTTTTCTTCACCACATCAAGTGGATGACAGACAAGTTTGGCACATGTTCCAGCGGCCAGCCCACAAACAAAGAGCTGAAAGCTAGAGAGGCCATCTTCTGTAGAGGACAAGCTTGCGTTGGAATATCTATAACGGTTCCACGCCTACAATAATACACAATATATGATCAAAAAATAAATAAGTTTCAAAAGAATTGCTCACTATTTAAAAAAAAATGGAACATTTATCGGCATGGGAGATGAATCCAACAACTCCATCCTTCGTGAGGTTACAATAAGAGGAAAACTAAAATATATTTGCAGTTTTGCCGTGAGATAATTCCAAGTTGACCTGTCTGCCACTATTTCCCACCAAATTTTATTTTAAATGAACGAAATGAGGACCTGATACTAGGCACAAGGCATAATTAATCCCTCAGATTCACTCTAATTCGAACTAGCACAAACTACTGTCTATAGCTTCATTGTAAGCGCAAATAACTTTGCTGTGCAAGGATGACAACAGTCATATGAATCCAATAGTAATCCATAGATATAGGAGAATTAAGCATCTTTATCTAAAATGGAGATTCTACATTGAGCGAGACACATAAATGAACACTCGCCCAAAAAAAAATGATGGGACAAAAAAGTGTATAACAAGCTAGAATAACCTGTAATGTAGAGTCACAGAAAATCCACAAGCCAACTTTACAAAAGGTTCACAATGACCTAAATAAGATCAATGCATGCAGAGCATAGTGACTACTAATGGAAAAAACATCAGCAGAAGAGGCTGGAATTTTACCATGGTCCAACGCTTAAATGTATCGTAGGTGCCAAATTGTAGGCCTGCATAGGGTATAATCTCAACTAGTGTTGGTGATAATCCAGCATACAAGCCTTGGAAGCCACGTGTCCTGACTATATCAAGGAATGCTGACCTCATGTTTGGATATACCTACATGGTAAGCATCATTACAAAAATCAGGTCCACAAAGACCACAGTAACCTCCGATTGAAAGGGAGAAAAAAATGGAATTATTTTAATCACAGATGACATGCAACTTTACAAAACCAAAATCAATATGTGGGAGTTCATGATTTCAGTAACGAAGCCTTCATATCTGTCAAGTGTCAATAGTTGGAATATGACCCAAAGAACCATCAGAAAAATACTGAGGCATGTAAGAACCACATTATCCACAAAATGCTTGTATACAACTGGAGCAACCTCTTAAAAGGCAACATAGATTTTCCAGAGGAACAACAAGCCTGATAAGGGCCCAGGACTAGCCACTATTATACAGAGGGAAGCTTATCCCTCATCCAAGCTAAAGTCGACCTTCTAGTCAAAGTTCCTGGGATCAAAACAAGGGAGTGCATACTAAGAACTAGAACTCAACTACAAATTGTATTATGCTGCTGTCACTCAATGCTGTTTAGATTCAAGCTATAAGCTTACGAAGTTGTATTCTCAAGGGCAGGATCTAAATTCTTTTTGCAGAGTGAAAATGAAAGCTAATTACAACAGCAGAAAAGCATGCTCTGAATTAAAGGCTGGAGTCATTATCTATATCACCCTGTCACCCCTTAAGATCAAAGATTGGGCAACAGATTTTGGGCATCTCTCTAATTTCATGGCAACAAACAGCCATTTGAGTGTGGTGTCACTCTATGCCCTAGGCCAGGTATTGAACCCTCGGTACTGCAAGTTATGTGCACTTGAGAAATATCAAAGAATGTTTTAAGGAATTAAAGTTAGACTGTAGGCCAATGGAACTAAATATATCTGAAAAACTATATCAGGAAATTTAACTAATTAGACAAGGCATATAATCATAAAATAGTGCTTACACCTTAGGTTCACCCTGAGAGGCCAATATAGTTCGGAGAAGATCAAAGGGATATGACCCCAAAGTAGCCGCACACCCAGCTAATGCCCCGCTGACATAGGATAGATATGGGCTCAAATGAATGTGATTCTCTGTAGCAACAGAAGATAAGTGATAAACAACATAAACCTTTAGGTCAGAAAAATACAGGACAATCTCAGTAAGAAATATCTCTAAAATGGGGATGGGCACAGGTTTTAACCTGCATCAATTAAACTACAAACAGCAGTCTTCCCTAAAATACCTCATGCATTAGTAAATTAAAATTTAGCAAGAGTAAGATACTGAAACAAAAATGATGAGTTTATGGACCTATCCTTTTATAGGAACAATTGACAATAATGAGATAAACAAACAACTAATTACCAAGAAAATTACCGAAGAGATACCTAACACACCAATTCACATTGCTCATCAAAGCTAATATGCTGAACCACTGAAAAACAATTGAATTACGAAACAAAGTACCTGTCTTTGAAGAACCAGAGGCGAAAGTCTTCAACATGTGTAAAACTGTAAATTGTATGGCTGTATACGGCATAACCATGAGCAATGCAGGCACATTGCCCCGCCAAAAACCCTGAAACAAACAATTAATTTATAGTAAGACGTGTCACAGTTAAAAAAAAAAAAGATAATATGCATTTTTCTCCAGACAAAGAAAAAAAAGATGTCATGAAACTTTAAGAAGTTATGAGATTTCCAATGCCATCACTTAAACAACCAAACCAATAGCCAACTTTTGTAAGGAGAATGGGAAGGAAGAGGCAAAAGACTACTAAAGAAGAGCGATAGATTAGTAGAGCGATAGATTAGTAGACACATTTTTAGCTTAATAAATATTGCAGTTTATTTCTTTATTGAAAGCATATAAGACCATATTTTGCATCTCTCAATTAAAAAGAAAAAAAGGAACAGAGAGGAAATCATTTGATTGGGATTACTAGGTCCATTACATGAAAAGAAGCACCTCAAATGTTTGAAGGTTCAAAAAGGATCATGACTAAAATAAATGGACAGGAAGAGTTCATGTTCACTGTCATTTTTAGTATCAAGAGTATTTTTAGCTATTATGGGCAAATTGTGGCATATAACTGCTTAGAAAAAGGGGGACAAGGGAGGAATAAGCGTTAAGAAACTCCTCTGCTTCAGAGCTATGTGTGAGGTATGATACTTCATGGTGATACATGGGTACATTTGAACAAGCAATGTATATTTTGTTTACTTATGTAAGTATATTACCTGTATTTACATCGTACATGTATTAAATATATTATGGATTTTGTTTTTCAATGCATGTAAGTGGAAGAACAATATGTGTGTGTATAATATATAATCGTAGGTAAAAGTATGCTAATTTATTCCAATATTGACCATTTAAGGCACTAAATCAACATGATAAACTTTGAAGAGACAAAATCTGAGGGAAAATCAAACAAGGATAAAAGAAGCTGAGCTTTCTTACCTTTATGCCTTCCTCTCTAAAAATATCTTTACTTGCTTGAACCATCCCAGTATATTTTGATGGTGCAGACAACTCCTTCCGTAGTGAAGCCCATGAAGATGTGGGCTCTAGTTGAACCTTTCAAAAAATGAGAAAAAAGAGAGAGGGGGCAGTGTCTTCAGCTCATTGCTTAGATGAAGGTAGACACCAATAAACAGCCACAAACCCAAAAATCCAAATAATCATATGCACACAACTGAAATACATGATATTTATATTTATATATATATATATATATATATATATATTTCATAGAACATAATACATATACTGTATACACCAATTTTATTGTGCTGCCCCAACTGTGGATGCAAACTTATCCTGAGTCACATAATTTTTCCAGTAAAACGATGCACACGTCCAAGAAATAGCTGCTCTAGTTTGGAAGTAAATTGAAAAACCTTCTGATGACAGCAAACAAACACAAAATTTTGTAGAGTCAATAAACCCATTTGTTGTCAAAAACAATAATGACAAGCAACCTCTATTTCTAATGAAAGGCGTCAAATTAAATCAGCTTTATATTCATAAACTACCCACCTCTGGCCAACAATTAACATCATACTCTGTCTCATACTATACTGTGATGCTTATAAGATACAAGATATGACTCGAGCAAATGCCAAATAGCCATACTACTTCGTATTATTATGAAGTTAAATCTGTTTGAAATCCTAATCATGTCAAACAAAATTAACTTTGCAAACCAAAACTAAGCCCACATTTTGCACATTGCCACACTCTGGAAATTGATTCTAGGCTTGGTTGTTTGTTTGTTTGTCTGTTGTTGTTGTTGTTGTTGTGTTTTTTTTTTTTAAATAATTCTAGGGTAGTCTATTTTGCCATTCAAACTGAAAATTATTTAAAAGCAAACGTTTGACAGTTAAAACTTTTGCCAAGCAACAGCGAATACACCCTTTTCCCTCCACCCCTGTACCCAGAAAAGAAGAGGGGAGGAAAGAGATGAATTATTAGAGCAAAAGACAAAGTAGAAGGAGGAGATTCAAATCGACGGATTACTCAATCACCTGTCTTCTCCTCTCCAACTGCCACGCTACCACTCTTTATGGAGTTTCTGGCAGTTTCATTGAACGACAGCATTTAATAGCGATGGAGGAGGTAAATTTTAACGGAAAGTACAACACCCGTACCAACAGGTTAATGGGCCAACGTAGAAAAACGTTACAAAGAAAATACAAGAATTAACTTGGAATTAGCCAAAAAGACGCAACGAACCAGAACTGACCTGGAATCTAATCTTTATAACATCAAGCGGCGACGTCACTGTCCGTGATACGCCACCCGAGATTGCCCCAGCCGAAGCATCAATCATCGCCCGCTTCAGTTTGCTCGGCTCCTCCATTGCCAGAAACACACTTCCTTTCAGGCTACAACCTGCCCATGAACCGCTTCAAATTCAGGAAACTTGCATATGCCACTTTTAAAATATACCAGAAATCTCATAGCACCCATAAAAAGTAAAAAATAAAAAGAAAGAAACCCACATCAACAATGCCAAATAAATAGAAATTTATATTAAAAAAAAAAAAGGAAGCAACCGTATCACGAATGATTAGCGGAAACCCTTCATCAATGCTGCAGAAAACTAGGGTTCCTCTTCAATTACGCAAGATCATCGAGTATTAGAGAACGCAATTCGGAGACATAAAGGCGGCAATTTTTCCAAACAATTATTACAATACCAGCCTATGGGTTACCTGCAAAGAGAAGGAGGAGGCTATGGAAAACGGAGCCCACATTCAAATTCGGAGAGAGAGGAACCGCCTTATTTGATTAAGAATACTATAGGAAGGAATATAATGGGAAGAGTCATCTTCTGCTGAATGGAAGCCTTTGCAGGATATAGCGGAGAGAAAATTGAAAATCGTATTTTTGACTTCAGGTGAAGAAAATTGACCTGTGATACGAGGAGAGTAATTTTAGGACTCAATCTTTTTTATTGAGGTTAATCTGAGAATTTTATGCTACCTACAAATAGTAATTAATAGCACACTTTATTAATATATTTTAAATATGAAAAAACTACTATTTATTTTAATCCAACTTTTATTATTAAAAAATAAATTATACATATGAAATATTTTATTAAAATATTATCTATTAACCTAAATATATAATTATCTATTATATCAAAATATACACAAATAAAAATAATATATATATATATATATATATTGTTTTCATTAAATTTAACTACAAAAATGTCTTCAGGATAATAGAAGATATTTTCATCAAACAAATTTAAAATTAGATTAATGTATAATACATTTTATGATTTTAAAACAAATTTATGTATATTTAAAAAAAAAAGTTCCATGTAATTTTAATAAAGTTCGGGAGAAATATATATAATCTATTTTTATTAAAAAAATAATAGTTTGAAACAAATTTATATGCTATTATTTATATTTTTTCTATCAAATTCTCTTATTGAAACATGATATCATGTTTTAATTAAAAATTTTAATAAAAATAATATAAAAAATTACAATTAAGTTTAGTGCTAATAATTTTATAAAATAACATAAGTTGTATTGATAGGAAATAATGATTAGTTAGTTATTCAAAATTTTGAAACTTTTGATTAATTTTTTAGAATTTTGTTTAAAAATTATCTTCTCTTCTCCATATGATATTAGTTAAAAACTAGTTTACCAGTTAATTTTTTTGCTCAAAAAGTGAATTGAATAATTGAATAGATGTTTATATTACGTAATTCGTTGTATATTATTTATTTATCAGTAAATTATATCTAAAAACTTGAACTTTCATAAATCAACAAATTTTTTTTTATCAGCATTGACCCAGTTGGGTTCTTATCCGCAGGAATCAGGTACATTTATTAATTTTTCACAATTTTATTTAGATTGACAAATATAATAAATGGGATTATTAAATAGGATCAAGTGGGGCCTAGACTTTAAAGGCAAGGCTTAGCTTATAATTTGTGCTTTAAATTAGGTTGGGGTCCAACTTGAGCCTTAACAATGTGTGCCATTATTAGGGTTAAGCTTGGTTTAATCTTGACTTTACCTACCCCTAATTAAAAATATTAAACTGTTTAAAACTTTTGCTAATATATCAGGCAATAATATTTAGATTAAATTACATAAAATTTTTCAAAATCTATTTAAATTATATAATTTTTTTCTATTTATAAAATATACACAAATCTTTCTTTAAATAAAAAATTTATTATATACTTTAGTTTAATTTTAAATTTGTTGATTAAATTATATTTAATTTAAAATTTGTAATTAAAAAAATATATTTAGGTTTATGAACTGTATTGTAGTAAAAAAAATTAAAATTGAACTAAAATACATAATAATTTGTTTTTATTTTGAATAAGGTGTATATATAATTTAAAAATAAAAAAGAAGTATATGAAATTTATTTCAATTTTTACTTACACTGTGTAATTAGATAAATGAAAATGTGTGGTTTATGTACATAGTATGTGGTTTATAACTCAAATATATTTCACGCGTGGTTACAAGACAATCCAATAAAATATAAACTCTCCATTTCAATCTATCAATGCAAAAAGACTATCTTGTAATTTATTATCTATAATATTTACTAGTTAACTCGCTTATGGTGTAACTCTTAAACAAAAAATTAAAAAAGTTTTCGCTCACTTTTGTAATAAAATTCTAAAGAGAAGAGGGAGGTAAATTTATTTTATTCCAATGTTTCTCTTTCCATTCTTTTTTATTCTATTCCATTTCATTGAGCGATTTATAAAACTACAAAGCAAACTTAACAACTTTGATCCTTCGTTCCAGATTCACTCATTCCAATTGAATAATGAAACTTTGGCTACTTGATTTATTTTTATCTATAGTGTCAATAAGAAATTTACTTTTTTTTGTATAATGATTGATATTTAATTTAATTTAATTTGTTATTCTTATTCTACATCAATTGTTTTGTCCTATTCACTTTTAATTTTGTATGATTGATATAACATTCAATTTTCATATATGAACTAAGTTTTTCTTTATTTATCAAAGGAGAAAAATTATATATAATTATTTATATTTTTGTTATCAAATTATTCAATCAAAACATAATAAGTATATAATTTTTATAAACAAATATAAAATTATTTAATTAAACTATACATTTATTATGCTATAATTTAAAAATCATATATCTATTATATTTGAATTAAAAATTTAATAATAAAATATAAAAAAATTATATCTAAATCTAATCTTCTATCAAATGCCATAACGACGTGAATCTTTTGGAATAGTCTTACGCTTTGAAAATCCTTTCTTTTTATCCACTTATCATCCACCTTTAGACCGATGGACATAATGTCTCTTGTAAAGCATGGAAATTGAAAAGGTTAGTCATCATATGAACATTTTAATGGGAATCTAAAAAGTGGTTGACCCATAATCATCATTTTGTTTGTCATAAAATGGAAAAATAAAAAGAATGAATTTATAAATATTAAGTGATGTCAATCTTCTTCATCCATTATTATTACGATGGATGATGTACTTTTTGCAAGTCAAGTTTTCCCATAAAAGAGAGGTACATTTATTCCTGGTCAAGGGAAGTGACATTCTAGTTTTATTAATTATAATAAAACTAAACTATTTGGATGTATGTAAGACACATTAGATATGAAAATATATATTTAATTATTTAATACAAGTATATCAGATCCTTGTTCATGGGATATATCATAATAAGAATGATGCCGTATCAAATAGCTTTGAAGTGTATATAGTTTTACTTAAGTATTGCTCTATGTACAACTAGAATTAAAATACAATTACATTTCCATTTTAAAAATACCAACAAAAAAAAAACTAATCATACCAAAAAGGATGATATCAACATTAGGGACAAAACCAAAATAAATAAAAACATGAGCTTGAAATATACTAGATTATTTAAACAATTTCAGTTTCTTTTATTATTAATTAAATCAAAAGTATGCTTTTTTTTTTAACAGCTCTTCCTGGACCAAAATATGTAAGTCCATCACTGATCAAAGTCCAAAGTAGTGACATGTGATTTTGTTGTATGTTGCTCTTTAAATAAAAGAAGGACATGTGATGTTGGTTAGGGATATACATGGGCAACCAAGCAAAAGAGAACAAGTTGTTTCAATAATTTGAGACCTCACCACAAAATAAAAGAATGCAACTTTGATGACACTCTCTTGTTTGTTTGTTTGTTTGGTGATGTTGATGGGTCAAAACCAAAGAGACACTCAAAAAAATATCTTCCAATCACATGATACCTCTTCCATCCTCCAAGGGACTCTACTAAATATGATTTCTTTTTTCTTTTTTATGAAATAGATGAAGGATTACAAATTTAGTTTTTGAATTGTTAATATTGTTTAGATTTAATTATAAAAATATTAAATTATACAATTTTTTAAAAAAATTTGTTGAAATTATATATATTTTTCTTATATTTTTAAAATATATATAGACATTATTTGAAACAAAAAGTTATTTTATAATTTTAAATTTTGTTCCCAAAATATTCTTTATTTAAATTTTCTTTAACTAAAAAAATATATATTTAGTTAAACGAAAGGTATTTTGGTTAACAAATTTAAAATTAGACTAAAGTGTAAAGTAAATTTTTATTTTAAACAAGATCTATGTATATTTTAAAAATAAAATATAGATATTGTATAATTTTAATAAAATTCAAAGAAGATGTATCTAATTTACACTTGTAAAAAATTAGCAGGTGTATTGGTTAATTATTAAGAATAATAAATTTATTGCATGTCAAATTTTTATCAAGTAATTCGAATATAGTATAAAGATGAACGTATAATGAGTTTATTTTTTCAGAAACTAATACATATATTTATTAATTTTAATGATTAAAACTAAATAAGGTTAATATATTAGCGGCTAGATTATTATTTTACTTATTATTTTTATTTTTAAAGTTCAGTGGTCATATATTGATTTTTATTTTAACATGAATGAGAATTATAAATATTATAATTTTAGTACGATAGAATTCTCAAACATGTGAAAGGCAAATAGTAGTTAGATGTAATCACGGGGCTGTGTTATAGTCATGCCAAGTCTTCCAATGGAAAAACATAATGTTAGGCGCCACGCGATATTCGATCTTCTAATCCATTTTCAAATTTACCTTAATTTAATAAAAAATCTAAAACTTCTACTAAAATTTGAATTTAAAATAATCGAATAATTTACCCCAAAAAAATAAAATAATTTAACAGTTGACAATGTGATCTCTTGAGATTTATTTCGTTAGCAAATAACTACCTGCAGGATATATTCTTCAAACTTTCAACTTGTTTCTCCACAATTTATTAATTTTTTTTTTTTACATGTGTTATATGTTTTATTAAAAAAAGTTGATAATAATGATACAAAGAATTGAATTTAAGTGTATTTTGCAAGATAATTGACAATACAATTAGCCAATTAAAAATGCTTTGACTTAGGATGAAACTGAAAAATCGAATAAGGTGCTCGTGCAAATATCAATTTCTTCTGCCCATTTTGTCAAGACTATTGGTAGTATAAGTTGTAAATGCTAATGAACATCAACTAAAACCCAAAAACTCTTATAAGAAAGTCCAGAGGGATAGACAATGGTGGGCTATGAGGGCTCCAAAACCGACGGAGTGGTGTGTCACGCTTAGGCCCACGTATACATGGGCCTTCAGCCCATAAAGGTGTCTTTCTAGATTAAAAGCCAGCTCATGTTGAAAGCTGCAGAAGACGAAAGAGTTACAGTGTGTTTGGTTTTGCGTTTACAAAGCTTAAAATTATGTTTGCGAGAAAACAATAATTTATTATTTTTACACAAACGTGATTTTGAAATGAAATTTTAAATACGCACTTATAGTTTGACACTATTAAACCTATGTTTATTAGTTGCTAATTTGTGATATAATATTTTTATAATGTTTATTATGTTTTTGTAATCATTACTTGATAGCAGTTATTATTTATTATCTCATCTATTTATTTTTTCAAACATAGGGATGAGAGTACTATTCTCTTTTTCATCTATTTATTTTTTATATTTTTTTTTCTTTATATACCTAATATCACATCAAACCAAATATCTTTATATTTAAAATTTTTGCATATATACAATTAGAAAGAGATAGAATAATAAATAAATAAATAAATAAGTAAATAATAGAAAGAGAGAAAGTAAGTTTAATATACATTCTTATTTCTTTTTATCACAATATATGCAAAGGATCAAAGATTGATATATGTTTTGAGACATTGTCCCAAAAGAAAAAAGATTTGATATCATGAGTGACCAAAATACAAAAGAGTAAATTACTCGAACATCCATTAAGTTTTATTAAAATTGTATAAATCTCTCATTTATTTTTAAAATTTACATAAATCTTTTTTTAATTTTGCTAAAATTATACTAATTTTCTTTTTATTTTTAAAACCAATACAAACCTTTTTTAAATTTTGCTAAAATTATATGAATTTTCTTTTTATTTTTAAAACCAATACAAACCTTTCTTAAATTTTGTTTAAATCACAGAAATTTCTCTTAGATTTTGTTAAAATTATATAAAATTTCCTTGAGTTTTTTTAAAATTACATAGACCTCTCTTAAAAATAAATTGAAGGTTAGTATAGTTTTAAAAAAACTCAAAAGAGATTTGTGTTGGTTTTAAAACTTTATGAGAGGTTTGTATAATTTCATTGAAATTCAAGAAAAATTTGTATAGATTTTTAAAATAGAAAAGAGATTTATATAGTTTTAATAAAATTAAAATAAAAAATATATATTTTACTTTAAAAAAAAGTCACTACTGTAGTTAATAAATTGAAAGCGAGTTGTGCGTTTTAGTTGTGTTATCTTTAAATTTATAATATTTTTATCATTTCTTCTCATATAATTTATTTTATTATAAAGAGTTATTTAGCAAATTTATTATTTTATGTTATAACAATAATAACAAATAAATAAAATAATGTATCTTTTTATGCAATAGTTGTCATATTTTTCTCAAATATCAGTCATTGTTTCAACTTTTAATACCTCCTTCACTTTTGGGAGATATCAAGAATAGAAAGAAGGAGGAAAATAACAGAAAAATTAATATTTATGAACATGAAACTATAAATTTATTTTAAGAATCTTATATTTATAAATCATTTAAGAGAATTAGAAGATTTAATATTTTAAGTATTATGACATTAACCAATAATTTTTGAAAATTTTAATGCAAACAATTTCATATTATAATTGACACAATTCTCATTAATAGTTATTAACTACAATTCTATTAGTTATTAATAGCAGTTTTGTTAAATTTTGGTGCACTTTAAAATTTAAAATATTAAAATTTTTTAATCCTTTAAAATAATTATAAAGTATAAGACTTTTGACAAGAAATAATGTAATTTCATGGACTGAACCATAATTTTTCCCGAAATGAAATGGTAAAGATGAAATTAGATTTTCTGGCGATGTAGATATCACATCCAATTACTTTTTGTCATGCCGTTGTGTCATTCGTCTAGAGACAGAAAAAATATTAAAAGTTTTAAGAAATATATAGCTAAATAAAATGGGAATGAATTTATGATAAAGCGTGATTTGGTTGCCAAACAAAAAATAAAAATAAAATTTTTGGGTAATATTTATTATATTATTATTTTTAAATAGTATTTATCTTTTTATTATATTTTTAAAATAAAGATATGAGAATGATATTTATTTATTCTATTTATTTATTTATTTATTGTTATTTTCTTATTTAACATTGTGCGTATTAAACAACTGACGGAAGTATACTCAAATGTATCGGGTAAAAGGAAAAAAAAGGTAGGTTTAATTCAAATTTCTCATATTTTATTATTTAAATTTTAATAAAATTATAATATACATAAATTTTTTATAAAATTCAATTTTATAGTGTTAAAATATAAAAATCATATACTTATTTGTATAAATTATATATTTATTATATTATTATGTAAAAGAATTATATATTTATTATATTTTAATTAAAAATAAAATAATAAAATATGAAAAATTGTATATAATTCTTTTTTTGACATTACTCGAAAGGGCTATATATGAGATTTTACATTAATATATATATATATATATTGCTATATATTTATTATATATATATTGACATTATTATAGAAATAACATGTAGCCAACTTGTAGTATTTACAATAATGTTTACATGAAAGATCAAGTACTTGTAATTAACTCTAATTGACTTTGCAAAAATAGAAACCAGGTAGGTCAATTAAATTAAATATAATGACTCAAAAATACTTATACAAGTCATGTAAATTTTTAAAATATTTTTTAAAAAAACAACTTGCCATTTATACATCACTCTTTTTATCTCAAATCTTATATATATATATATATATATATATATATATTGTATTGAAGCTTAATATTTATACAAATTATAAGAGTTATATAAAAAATTTGATATGAAACTATATTTACTCTAATAACACTACCACTACTCTTCACTAGCCTGGACAAAAAAAACCACTATCATTATTTCTCAATTAGTAGAATAAGATAAAAGAATAAGAAAAGGAAAAATAATAATTAAATAATCTTATTTAATACATATTTTGTTAATTAAAAAAGAATTAAAAGCATTTACAACAATAACAATAATAACAAACCTTTTCTCGTTAGATGAGATTCATTATACCGATTAAATGATGTCATAAAATTTTATTATAAATCATTGCTTTAAACAAAACATGTAAATCTAAATTTTTTGTTATGATTTCGTTTATAATTTTTCTTAATCTCCTTCTATTTCTAATTATTAAATTATTTTTCATATGATCTACCTCTAACTAGTTTTCTCCACATACACTCAAATCATTTAAGTCGTTATTTTATAATTTTTTTATAATAGATGCGACTTCAATTTTTTTAATGCATTCATTTATAATTCTATTTTTGTTGTATCTCCACTCATCCTAAGTAATATTTTTATTTATACAATATTAACCTTATTTTTATATTAACTTTTTATTATCTAACACTCAATCTTATACAACATTATAGGTCTTATAGTTATATAATAAAATTTATCTTTAAATTTGAGTAGTATTCTTCTATTACAAATAATACCTGAAATATCTCTTCATTTCATCCATTTTACTTTTAATTTTATAATTTATATATTTTTATTTTCCTATTATGTTGTATAATAGATCAAAGATACTTAAACTGTATAACTTGTGATATGATATATTTTTCTATTTCATTTCTATGTTAGAATTAATGCACCTATTGCTAAATTTACATTTTATATACTCCATTTTACTTCTAATTAAATAGAATTCATGTATTTCTAAAATTAGTCTTAATATATCTAATTTCTCATTTATTTTCTCTTACGACTCTCCAACTATAATTATATCATTCGTAAAAGGTATGCATTTGTGACATTGGCTTTTAGATATATTTAATGCACACATTTAATATTAAAGTAAAAAGATATGAGGTCAAAATTGACCTCTCAATACAAGCTAATAATTATTGAAAATTTTTTTATACGCTTACCTTTTGTTCTTATATTATTTATAACTCCATCATACATATTTGAATTATTTGAATATAAACAATATGAAATTCTTTTCTCCTTATAGCACTCTACGAAACCTCTTTTGGCACCTTATCATATACTTTCTTTAAACCAATGAATACTATATGTAAGTTTTTTTTTTTTGATATCTCTCTATTAATTTTCACAACAAGTATATCGTTTATATGATCAACTTTTTTGACATAAAATCAAATTAATTATTTAAAACATAAGTCTCTTGCTTTAATCTCCATTCAATTACCCTCTTATATAACTTCACAATATGACTCATGAATTTAATTTTCTTATAATTTGTACAGTTTTTTATATCCCTTTTATTCTTATAAATAGATATTAAAGTATTTTTTTTCTACTTATTCGATATTCTCTTAGATCTTATAATATTATTAAATAATTTTGTGAACCAACTTATATTTTTCACTCATAAACTATTCTATATCTTAATATGGTATATTATTCAGTTTAAATTACTCTGTCATTCTCCATCTTCTTTAATACTTCTTTTATTGCTGATTCTTGAATTCTTTGATAAAAAATATAATTTTAGATCTCCTCTTTAGTGTTTAGCTTATTCGAGTGTAATAAAATCTCATGTCTTTTATTAAATAGTCTAGGAAAATAGTCCTTTCATTTTTTTCTTGATATTTTATTCCGTAACTTAAACTTTCCCTTCTTCATACTTAATACACTTCACTTAGTTCATATTTTTTGTCTTTTTTTTTTTTTGCTTTTAGCCCGTTTATAAACACTTATTTCCCCAACTTTAATGCTTAAGGAGTAATATAACCTATCAAGTGTCCTAACTCTCGCTTTGTTCACTATCTTCTTAATGTCTTTCTTAGCTACCTTATCTATATATATATATATATATATATATATATTTTCATCGCTTTTACCTAAAAGACTATGCCTTATAATACTCCATTTTAATCTTAATTTTATCTTGTATGCTTATATCTCATAATTAAGATTCTTTATTTTTAGATCTAAAACCTCTTGATTTACTAAGTATTTTTTTTGTTATTTTTCTAATCTCTTTAGTCATCTCATTCCACATATTGTTAACACTTTCTTATGTATTCCCGAACCTTTTCTTTAAAATCTTTTTTTACAAATTCTTTTATTTATCCTTCTTCAATTGTTATCACTCAATTTTTGACACCTTATTTTAACCTTTACTTTTTATTATCATTTTAACTCAAATATTCATAACCAAGATTTCATGTTGGGTAATTAAATTCTTTATTAGGTATAATTTTGTAGTTCATGTAGAGATTTCTATTTGCTTTTCTTATTAAAAAGAAACCAATTTAAGAACATGTCCCCCACTTTTGTATGTGATAAAATATTTTTCGCGCTTTTTAAAACAAGTATTAACTATTGTAAAGTTGAATGCTAAAGAAAAGTCTAGAATAACTTCACCATTTACATTTGCTTCTCATATGCAATATCCCTATGTGAACTTTTGTAGTCTCTAAATGCACTCTATATGACCAGTAAGATCTCCTTTTAGAAAAATCTTTTTTCCTAATGATATTCCCTAAACTAAACCTTATAAATCATTCCAAAACTTTAGTTTGTTATATTTTTGTAACCTTATTTGTGATGTGTAAGCATTAATAATATTAATTTTTTTTACTACAAACTTTAATGTTATAATTCTATCTCCTAACTTTTTATATCTATAATAACATTTTATTAATATTTATTCACAATTATACCTATCTCATTTGTAGATTTAGTTTTGTTGGTGTATTAGAATTTAAAACTTGATGTATCTAATTTTTTTGCTTTTTTTTATTGATTTAGTTTTCTGCAAGCACATAAAATTAAATTTCCTCCTACTCATGACATACTATTTTCATTGGTTTGCTTATAAGTATATCTATATTCTAAATTTCAAAATAAATCTTATTCTTATAAAATAATTTTTTTCCCCACATTCATTCATGAATACATGAGAACCTTTACTCATTTTTAGTATACATAAGCATAGATGCAACAACTCGTACCCATTTGATATTATATTCAAGTTACACAATATGTTATTTTCGAATAATAATCTAGCATTAATTCTAATACATTGATGATTCATAGAAAAAGATTCAACAAAATTTTATATTAATTGTCGAGTACCTAACACAATACTTATTTTTTTTTTGGATTTATGATAGGCTATGAAATAATTTGTATTAAAACTCATAGGTAGAGTTAATTAAAAATAATTATTATATTTAATTTTTATAAGGTTTATTATTCTTATTACTTTTTTAAATAATGGTGTGAGATTTTTTAAAAACTATTTTTGTATTATTTTACCCAAACTTACAAATTCTACGAGCATTATTACATTTCAAAACGCATGTCCATAATATAAAAAGATAAAAATACTTCTATCTAATGAGCTTTTAACGTCAAGGATATCAATGTCCATTTTTCTTCTATAACGAATAAAATGGCAATTTACTTGATCCTAGCAAACTTTTTCTGGGGGAAGTATGAGTATCCAGTATTCACCATTCATGATATTCCATTCGTCATATATGCTATCTGCTCACAAAATGGAAGAATGGTTTGGATTTAGCCTCTCATTTGTCTACGAGTTCCTCGTGAGGTCGGCCTCGCAGTAGGTATGGTCTCGTTTTCTAGTTACTTGTGTTCGGACTGAAAGTTCATTACTTGTTAGGGTTTTGTTGTCAATAGGTTAAAGCTTTTTCAGCATTCTAATGAACTTCACCTATCATTTCTTCTGAATATGTAACCATTTCCCATTTTCTGTAGTTCTTCAGGGTTTAGAGATGCATTGCGGTTACAAAATTTTAGTTTCGAAAAATAGTTTATTTGGTTGCTTTGGTTAGGCACATGACACGTTTGATGATTTGAAGACTGAAGCGTGGGTTTGAGAATGACGGGGTTTGCTAATATAAAGGTTTTGGCAAGCAATTGGTACAAGAAATGGTGGGTTTGGAGAGTGTGAGGTTTATGCTGAGTCTGATGCTGTAATTAAGGCTGCGAGTATGGTTCACCCCATGAGGAATGACAATAATGTGTCAACTGCGAATCTGGCTAAGAAAGTTAGAGAAGTGAAAAAAAGTGAACGTAGGAGTGATGAACTTGCAGAAATTGTGGATAGGGCAGTTGAAGTTAAATATGAAGTGGGCAAAGGTTAAATCATATCCATGGTGGCCGGGTCATATATCTAAGGAAGACTGGGTAGTTCGTTCTATTTTGAAAAGAAAGAAAGAGGGGCATGTATTGGTTGCATTTTTTAGGGACAGCAGCTATGGATGGTTTGACCCTGAGGAACTTAAACCATTCGATCCCCACTATGTTGAGAAATCAAAGCAGACAAAAATTCCAACTTTTCTGAATGTTGTTGAAGATGATGAAGATGAGGTCAACAGGAGAGCAGCATTAGGGTTGGCAAGCCCATGTCATAACCTTTTATCCATGCCGCCTACAAATTATTTTGATTGGTTCTATGCTGTACATATAAAAGGGTATGATTCCTCTGGAGTATATTCAATGAAACAAATAAAAAGCGCTAGAGATGGGTTTCAGCCAGTTCTTGCACTTTCTTTTGTAAGACAGTTGGCATTGATGCCAGGTTGGAAGGTGCAGAAAGATGTTGATTGGATTAAGAATGTGGCTATGGTTTATGCCAATCGCAAGGTTGTGTTTGAGGAGACTGATGAATCCTGTGTACTATCACATGGAGACCAATCAGAGAATTGTAGCTATTCAACCATTGATTTGGAAGGGCAGCAGGAAGAGGTACCATTTCAAGGTTTAAATTATCACTTTTCTGAGTAGCGTTTACTGCATTTTATTTGTTTCTATCTATTACATGCAGTTAGGACTAAGGCATGAATTTTATCGTAGAAGGTAGAATATGATAAATCAAGCCATTAGAAGCATGAGAGGACCCGTTGTTAGTCATACCATATTTATCTAATATTATATAATTTCTCTACAGTCTACAGCTTAAAAGGGAGTTAAAATTGCAGGCATACCACATATAAACCAAATCTTACACTGATTAATGAATTATCTAAAGTCAATTCTCTTTCAAATAAGTTTCCTTTGCTTTTATTTATTTGGAAATTGTATACATTCTTTGTCTCCCTCATATAGTTCAATGCTCTGTTAACTGCAGTTCCCTAGAGTAGGTCCATTGAGATTTCTAAAGCTGTAGGACAGAGAAAAAATTTTGCCAGTTCAGTAGAGCTCACTGATCAACCTGAAAGAGAAACTTGCATTTCCAGACAAGATGAGAAGGGTTTATGTACATCATATGAGAAGGAAGTGGTCTTGGACCTCGTTAAAGATGTAGAATGTACCCAAAGCACATATGAAGTGTTCTCCAATAATAATACAAATCCTGGAGGCCTGAAAACTCAGTCAAGTTCAATGGTGAAAGTATTTAAAAGTAGAGGCAATGGTAATAAAATGGATTTAGATGTCAGAGGACTGAAGTCTTCTCTAATTCCATTTCCCTTAGAGGGTGTTCTTCCTGGAAAAGAATTTAAGGATGCTAGTCACATTGTAGATGTAAAGTGAGATGACCTCGAACATCCTGGCCAACACCGGAGCTCTGAAAAGCGATTAAGGTAGATAATAAAAAGAGGAAAAAGGAAGCAGAGCTGCAGGGTAGCATGACATATCTATCTGAAAACGTTAAAGGTGGAATGCATGAATCATTAAAGATTAATCCCATAGAAAAGTCTGGTCAAACTATTTTATTTGAGAAAGAGAATTCATTGATAAGCCAGCAACAGAAAGAAGACAGAGCAAACCATATATTGCCCTCTGATTCTGTGTATAATCAGTAAGGTCTTGGTTCAAGAAGGACAGAAGTTGAACTCTATGGAATACATGCGGATCTGTTGGCTCTTGCTCTAAATCCCACCATGGTGTGGAACAGAATATCTCGTCAATTGTGGAGAAGTTTGTTTTACAATTTAGGTCTATTGTTTATCAGGAAAGCCTTGTTGTTGCTAGCTTATTAGTAGAGAGGGAATTAGATGAAGTTAAATTTAAATCCTCAGATTTTCCTGCTTCTACTGTGGCTGTTCATAGTCCTCTGAGGGCAAGAGCTCAGAGCCTTCTGTTAGATTCTACTCCACCAGAAAAACGTCTAAAGCCTGATGGCTATCCAATGACTTGTCAGCAAAGTAGTATCTATGATAATGGGGAAGATATCTCTCAAAGGGTTCAAAGAGGCATGGATAAGTCAAAGACATTGGCCGCAGAAGAAAAGGCTAGAGATCCGAAGGATATAAAGTCACAGAGTAGGAACTAGGAAAAAATAGGTGCCGAGCATGTGGCAAATCAGGTTAAACATGTTCCAAAGAAACCTGCAACTTATATAAAGAGTGTTGAACCTACACTTTTAATTGTGAGACTCCCTTCTAAATCAGCACTTCCGTCCACTTCAGAGCTCAAAGCAAAATTTGTACGTTTTGGACCTCTTGATCATTCAGCAACCCATGTTTCTTGGAAATCTTCAACATACATTGCCGCTTTCAAATGCAAATCCGATGTTTTGGGCCTATGATCATGCAACCCAAAATAAATTTCTCTTTGGCAATGCAAATATACTCTACCAGTTGCAGACGTTGGAAATCCCACCACTACAATCACAAAAATCTGGAAATCAGCTTGTGAATCAAACCTGTGGAAAGGATTTACAGTTGCCAACCATGATTACTGGTGCTCCTCCAAAACCAGAGATTCAGTAAAAGACATCTAAAGAAGCCACTGGCACATGTGATTGGGCACACTACAGTTATGCCTAAGCAAACTCCATCCTTAAAACTTGCTGTGGATGAGAGTGAAAGTGGTAAGAGAGAGCAGCCGGTCGTTAAGAACAATGTCAATTACACAAACTGTGATTATCCATATGTTAATAATACATCTTCTTCCTTGGCAACTCTCCCCCCCAGTATAGATCAGAACCTTCAACAGAGGATACTTAGACCCTTACCTGCTCTTCCTATTGAGATATCTAATGTGACCGGTAACCATCTATTTGATAAATCTGTTGAACATTTTAATGATCGATCTTCTGAAGCAGTCGGTGTGAACACCACTGCTTCCACTCTCAGACAGAGCTTTGACATCTCCCAACAAATGTTGAGCAACCTAATCAGGTGTAATGAAATTATAAATAACTTGAAGTCTGTATTAGGATATGTGCCTTCCCATCTCTAATTACCCTACAGAAATATACCATATGTCCACACTCCACAGTAACAACTTGAGTTGCGGGTGAGTCCTGGAGTTCTAGGGAGAGAGGAAGGGGTTGTGGAGTGCAAAGTCATTGAACTGAATCCAGACTCAGATCTGTTTTGTAGACAGAGAGTAGTCATACTATATTGTAGGTCTGTATTTTGTACCACTAACCTTGACAGCACACCATAGATAGAATAGTTTTAGATAGGCTTGCTGCATTTATATATCTTTTGTAATTCAGCTGCGGCTTGGGTAGAATAGAGAAAGGATTTGTTGTATGGAATTTTTTTGTGATCTATATGTGAGGTAATTAGTTCTTCATACATTGATGTTGACCTGCCATGTTAGTTTTGGTTGGCCTCGTGTCAAAGCCAGCGACGGGCTTCTGGAAGACCAATAAAAGAACCCATATTGACTTCAAGGCCAGATTTCCGATGCTTAATAAATACATATAGTATTGTGGAATAGATAGACGCAAGATTCAATACTGAGCACCAGTCAAGTACAGCTGTTAATGAACTTCACTTGTAATAGGCATTCTCAAGCAACTTTCAAAGTACTGCCTTATTTATGTGGCTATTGAAGAACACTATTAGATGAAATGAATAAGCTTTTTCATGCACAAGTATTTTTTTAAAAATATTTTTGTAATTTAACTGAAGAGTTAGGATATAGTTAACTAAAATAGAATTAATTAATTGAAACGTGAAACAGTAAAGTTAAAATAGTAACAATTTGTTAACTATAAATAAAGTCAATTAATTAAAAATTTAAGACCAGAAGTAAATAAGATATATAGAGAAGAGGAAAAATATCTATCTATTTTGGTTCATTATTAAAGTTAACATCTAGTTTCCTTATATTTTAAGAGTTTTTTTTACAAAATTAATATATCAATATAACAATAGAGGTTTTTCTTTAATTATTTTTAATACAAACGTTTCCTAACTTACTTCTCTTAACTTATCTTTACCTCACTCGTTACTCATCTAGTAGAAAAAGGAATAATTTAATAACTCCTATAGATGAGGGAAATACAATAAATGCTCAATAAATGCTTTTTAATTAGACTTGATCATAGGCTATGTTTGTTAGAAAAAGGACTAGATCCTAAAAAAATTTGCATTAAAATTGAGCCAGGACCAGCTCACAAAAAGGTAGGCCCGCAAAGCCCGTTTCCTCCCTTTTTCGTTTGGGGAGAAACTGAATTTTCACTGCTGCATCAATATTATCTTTCTGATCACAACCAACAGTGAGAAGTTACAAGATACCTTGGTTTGATGGTTTGGCCCTGTAAATGCCACGTCCATCAGCATAAGAAACATTAAAGAAGAGAAAAAAGTGTAACTCTTAATCATAAGGAAAATCTCAGAAATTCCTAATATCAAGACCAGAAGCAATTTGTGGTGCATCCGTAATGTTGATTCAAATGCATCTTGTGCAGGAAAGGACAATGAAGATTGAAAATGCACACCTCTTTGGGCAGACCCCATAATCCACGAAGATAAAAATCTGCTCGGCGTTGTCCACGGAGTAAGGGGGGCATTCAACCAGTGTAAAGGATAGGTAAAGCAAGATAAAGTGAAATTATGATAAAATAATATTATTGATTAATAATATTAAAAGAAAAGTTGATTATAATATAGGGCAGAATTTTTTTTTTAAAAAGTTTAAGTCTAACTCACTTTATGTTTATATTTTTTTAAAAACAGGCCCATTTTTTCTGGAATTTTTTTTCTTTCAATTCTTTTTTTGGTTTTAGGTCTGTTGGATTGGATAAACTTTCTTGGCAATGATCAGATCTATCTCAACTAGTATGATAAACTCAGAATTAAGTTTAGAAGAAATGTAAGAAGAAGATGAAATGCATTAATGATTTGCTCTGTTTTTTTTTTTTTGCTTCTCTACTTCTTCACTTTGACTTCGATGCATTTATAATCTTCAATTATCAATCAATCATTATAAAAGAAGTTTTCGACCTTCTCTTTTATCAACTTTTTTAGCCACTAAAATAATGGCTAAATTTCAACTTCTTTTTGAATGGAGTAGCTTCAACATTAACGGCTTGTTTTGTTGGGCAAAAGAAAAGAAAAATAAAAAAGCAAAAGTTTGCGTAATATCTATTTTGTTCCTATAATCATTATTCAATTATTACTTAACTCTATTTATTAATTATTATTCAATCATTAAAAATAAAAATATTAAGATTATTTTCTATTTCAAAAATAAACTTTTTACATTTTATTTTTGTATTTAACTTTCTATATATTAAATAGACCATAAAATTCTTTCATTCTTTACTTTTGGTTGTTGTGAAATATCAATTATCAAATAGAGGAGAGAGCCCAAATTTTCTTGTCTTTGCTAAATGTCATTTATTACATGTTGAATATTTTGAAGTAAGTCTCAGCCACTAAAAATATAATATACTTTTTTATCACCTGATAAGAGATAAAGTATTATATATATATATATATATATAACTTTTGACTTGTGAAGGAATTAAAAATTGATTTTTTTTGTATTTTTTTTTTGTCTTTAACTAGTTCCATTTACTGCCATTTAAGATTGTTCTTTTTTGTCTTTAGGAATAATTTTTATCTGTTAACAATTGGGCTTCACGTAGAAATTGGATGCATTTGAATACATCAGCTTGTCTTAAAAAATTAGATCTATGTACTTTTTATTTAATACATTCAATTTTAATTTTGTTATAATCAAATAATTAGACTTTTATGAAATTATTGGACCTGTAAAACACTTCTAGCCAACTCCAAGTTTTAGTTTTGGATGTAAAGCATTCTTGTAGAAATTGGATGAATTAGCTATTAAACCAGTTTGACCAATGTTGTAATTAATTTTTTTTACAGTTAAACTGATCCAACTAGTTAGATCAGTGAGTTATCTCCGCACTAATAAAGTGTGTTGTTTTTCCTTTTTCTCTTTCTTAGGTGTTGTCTTGTAGCTGGACAAAGATGTGAAGGCGTCTTAACTTTCTGGAAAGCAGAAGGCGATGTGTTCTAATATGGAATATGTATAATAGGTACAAAGTTGCAAAAGAATACTATTCTGGCTTTAGTTTAGGGTTTTCTCGTTGAGGATGGAATATTATAATAGCTATGGGCTTCCTTGTGTTTTCATCAAAGTGAAGGCTGAGAAATATTCTCTTGGAAGTTCTAACGCACAGTAACGGTCAAGCATAATTTTCAGGGTACATCTCGCGTTTGGTAATTTCCTTGGAGATGAGCACTAGAAAATTTTGATAAAGATGGCAACGTCATGGATGATAAACAATTCCGCAAATATTTCTTTTGTGAGTTTGCATGATGACGTGACGATTACACACACGACCTGCCCTGGTCAATTCTAAATTGGAATCGGTACTCAAGCATGATTTTTAGCTTGTGGTTTATAATTTTTCCGATATTCTCTATCAAATTAAATCAATTTGATTCTTTTTTTGTTGTTGGGCAAGTGTCAATTCTCCCATTAATCTTATATCTAGTGTATTTATTAGCAAAGGAGAAATTATTTTTTGGTTAAAGAATATATTATTTAAGAATAAGTAAAAAATTAATTGATTCAATTACAATTTAATTGCAATAAAATAATTATTAATTAATGTAATATATTTAAAACTAGTTAAAAAGAAGAAATCATTTGATATACAGAATATTAAATATGAAAATAAAAAAATAATTCTTGTAATTTTATTTTAAAAAATAAAAAATAATAAAAATTATTAAATAATAATTTCAAAAATATAATAAATATTGTGCAAAGTAAAAAAAAAAATCTCTTTTTCAGCGGATACCAGACGGAGCTTATATCTTGTGTCACACTACTAGAATTAATGAGTAAAAAACGATTAATGTCATAATTTAACAGTTGACCATGGAGATAGATTAAAAAACATAACCCTTTTTTTAAAAGAAAGAAAAAAAGAAGTTAAAACCAACGCGTCAATACGAATCATCGTCCAGGGTGGGGAAGATTCCCAGAATCCCAGCCTTCATTTCCAAACTTATAAAGTCAGTCATTCATGAGCATTGACGTCAACGTCAGGGTAACAATCAAGAGAAAAGTCCAACCCCAATTTCTTGTATGAAATTCATGAATACCCCTTCCATCCTTTGATCTTCTCTCGCAATAATTCTCTCTCTTTGTTTATCTCTCTCTTTTCAAGACCGCACTCACAGACATGGAATACATCCCCTTAGAACTCACCCTAATTTCTGCCAAAGACGTTCAAGATGTCAACCTTTTCACCAAGATGGATGTATATGCCGTCGTTTCACTCTCCGGCGACCCATATCAGAACCAGAAGGCCAAAACCCCCGTTGACAGAGACGGCGGCACCAACCCCACCTGGAATTTCCCCATGAAATTCACCATCAACGAATCGGCAGCGCACCAGAACCGTCTCACCCTCGAAATCAAACTCCGATCCGAGCGTACGGTCTCCGGCGACAAGGACATCGGTGTCGTCCACGTCCCCGTCAAGGAGCTCCTCGATAACCCCGGCGATGGCAAATCCTCGAAGTTCGTCAGCTACCAGGTCAGGAAACCCTCGGGGAGGCCCAAGGGCTCGTTGAATTTGTCTTACAAATTTGGGGAAAATGTCACCGCTCCAGCAGTGGTGCCGTCGGAGAAGGCGTTTCCGGCGGGGGTTTCGAAGAATGAGCCTGTGATGGCGTATCCTCCACAGGCGGTGGCATCGAGCTCGGTGCCGCCGTATGCCGTACCATACCCCCCGCCACACGGAGGATATCCTCCCCCCGCCGCCGCCACCCCCGCAATATGCCGCTGGTTACGGGTACCCGCCACCGCCATACCCGGGTGCTTATCCACAGGCATATGGCGGGTACCCGCCGCCGCAGCCGGGTTATGGGTACCCGCCGGTTCAGCAACCGGCAAAGAAGAACAATTTTGGGATGGGTTTGGGAGCCGGGTTGCTGGGTGGAGCGCTTGGCGGGTTGCTGATCGGAGATATGATCTCTGATGCGGGTGGTTATGATGCTGGGTACGATGATGCCGGTGGCTTTGACGGAGGGTTTGATTTTTGATTAATTTTACAGTTTTTAATTTTTGTAGTTTTGAGGTAGCGATCTTGACTTATAATCTGCATCTTATTTAGTTGCTTTGGATGTGTAATATGAATTCTGTGAGCTCCTTTCTGGCTTGTGATGAACCTAGAAATTGGATGATCTGAAGTTTTTTCTTTGAATGCTCTCAAACCTGTCAAATATTCTGTCATAAAAAAATTAGGTTGAAGGAAAAAGGGAGATATGAGAGACTTCAGAGAGAAAACTTCAGAGGTCCTGCTCTTTATGAAGCTAGCTGGTATGTTATGTAATTTATGCTTTAGATCTCCTTTTTAACTTTTTATCTGAGTTCTTTGGAGTTTCCGATGATACTAGTATTCTTTTGGAATTGGATAAAATTTAACTGTAGTTCAATGTCTTTTATGAAAATTTTTCGCTATAATGGAATGTTTTCTCTAACTTACCGTGATGGAATTAGATATTTTTTGAAAAAAATTCAAGGGAGCTAGGTTAAATATGCAATAGAGTAGTATTATATATATATATATATATATATTCAATTACTAAATCTTTTATGGAAAAGAACAATTCTTTTGTTTTTGCATTAAGAAACGAAAGTGTTCCTAATCGACAAGCTATTGGAAGGAAAACTTGGAAAACTCCGTCCACATGTAACTAAGGAGCTTTCAAGTCTCGACAAATTGTTTCTTATCTTTTACCTTGCTTACAACAACCATATACTTATGCAGAGGTGTTCAACGTTTGGTGTTCTTAATTCGAGTTGGGTTAATCTAAAATGAAAATGCACAAAGTTAGGTCAAATTATTTATTTGAGTCGAGTCATTACCAGTCTAGCACCGATGGCATATATTATAAAAATAATATTGGGATTAAAATGATTTTTTTTAAAAAAAATTTAAACATATTTTACAAAATTACAAGTAGTCATAGGGTTAAGGCTATTGTTGGATTTATTCTAAATATGATTATTGTGTTCATAGGAAAGAAGATGATACAAAAAATGCATATATATATTTATTTTAAAAAAAATTGAAGTGAAGTCTCAAATAGCAAGTGACTTTTTTTTCGAAAAAAAATAGCCAAGCAAGTTGTTTATGGCATTTACATCATGTTCACGTAAAAAAAAATGCTCAAAATAAAAAAAATTGAATTATCAAACTCTAAATTATCATTTTTTAAAATTTCACTCTTTAAAACTGCATTTTCTTCTTGAACCTACATTTTTAAATTTTTGTTGCATAAATCTCGCAAAAAGTATCAAAACAAGTTGTCAAATGTCAAAAATTATCACATGGTTACAAAAATATAAGTATTTAAAGTTTCAAATGTTTTTCTTTTTGAACTCTGGCTCATTGTAGGCCTGGTGAGGCAATCTGGCTAGCCTGGCTTGGTTTTGGGTGGACTTTGAATTAAGGTGCAATTTGACCTGGCCCAATTCTTTTGCTCTTGCGTTTAAGAGATGAACTGGTGATGAATTATTCATTTGTATGCATAGAGTATACTAACTAGTTAAAACAAAATTGTTCCTAATCGACAAACCATTGAAAGGAAAAGTTGAAACATTTCATCCACATGTGTCAACAAATTGTTTCTTATCTTTTACTTTGCTAAGGTAGAGTAACAACAACTATATATATATATATATGTGTGTGTGTGTGTGTGTGTGTGTGTGTAAGCGTGTCTATTGTCTAGTAATGCTCAATTAAGTGGGGTCAATCTAAAAGAAAAATACAAGGTTTGGTGGAGTTAGGTCAACTATCTCAACTAGTTTAACTTGACCTAACTCAATGGCATGTATATTATAATATATATATATATATATATATATATGTAGACTAAAATGAAAATAAATATTGTTTTAAAATTTTTAACATATTTTATTAGATCTCTCTTAAATATAATTATTACATTTAGAGAAAAGAATATAAGATAAAAAATGAACATTTCTTTTTAATTTGAAAGCAAAAGTCTTAGATTTAAGATAACAAATGATTTTTTGGGGGGGGGGGGGAATAGTTAAGAAAATCACTTATTGTGTTTACGTCACCTTTGTTAAAAAAAAAAACCAAAATAAAAAGCCCACTAATTGGGTCACTCAATTTTAAGTTAATCTTCTTTTGAAGTTTTACTCTCTAAAATAGCATTTTTTTTCTCAAACGCACATTTTTTCTCATGAGAATGTATTAAAATAAATGATCTTATGTTCAAAATGGTTAAATAATTACAAATATGAGTATTCAAAGTTTCAATTTTTTATTTCAGTCTAGCTTGATTTAGGCCTAATGACTTGGTCTAATCAGCCCAAATGAGTTCTTGACCTGGCCCAATTCAAGCCTCTAACTTGACTTTAAACCACGCTAGACTCTAAGGTAAGGTAAAATTTGACTTGGCTTGTATGCACCCTTTATTTTTATACTATAATCAAGTACCTTTGTTATCATAACTAAATTGGAATTAGTTGAAGTAATAAAAAAATTGTAAATCAATCATTGAACTCGTTCGATTGACCCATAAAGCTAATTTGCTAAAAAATAATCAAAAATTGATTGAACTGATTAAAAATTGATTAAACTAGACCAGTTTGAGGTTCATGTAGTTTTGAATCATTTTTTTTAGATTCTTTATTATTTCATTTTAGACAAATATGAAAAATTAAAAATAGAGAAAAATGAGTTGCAATAGAAATAAATTTAAAAAAAAAAGAGAAACAAAAAGCATGTATTTGGCGATTTTTTATACTTGTTTCCATCATACTCCATATCTAAGTAACATTTTTATCAATTATCAAGATATTTGTCCAAAATTATTAATTCTTCTTCATCAATATTTAAAATTAATAATTAGTAATATTTCAAATTTATTAAAATTTATTTATTATATTAAAATTTTAAAAATATATTTTAAATTATTATCAATTTAACTACAATTAAACCAATAAATTATAAATTAATATCTTTACTAATTTAATAATTGATCTAACTTTAAAAACATTGACCTGCATTATTCTGTACAGAATATGGCATTCCTTCTTCATTAGCTTTATTATTTGAATTTAAGTTAAAAATTCAATCTCTTGATAGGTTGCATGTTAAGTAAATGTTACTAGATAGGTGGGTGGTTAAATTATTTTACAATTACCTTCGTGTTCAACTTCAATATCTTAAAAATATCTGATGTCTCCATCCCAATTTTCCAAGTATTTAAACACTTAGACCAGAGGCATTTCTTGTTTGGAAAACAAGCAGTTTGACTTTTTTTTTTGGGGTCCCTTCATCAAGATGGAAGTATTCGCAAATTTAAAACAGTATTATAAATTTAAGAACACTATATTATAACTTTAGAAAATATGAATAACAATTTTGACAAGTATTAATAATAATTTATTCTTTTAGTTCTTTAAAAAAATTTTAATTTTGAAAATCCTTTAATATCATTTTTATTAAGTTATGATTACATTTTTTTCAAAATCTAAATGTAATATCTTCGTTGTGCCTTCTTTTTAACACTTCGAATTCTTTAATTTTAAAATCCATTTTAACATGAGCCAAAACTCATTGGTTTCTTGTATCTTCTTTAAAATTTGGATCATGGGATTTTTGTTTTAGAATCTTCTGCATGACTGTACAAGATAGGGTTATTGAGAAAAAGAAGATCTCACTTATATGAAGCTCACACTCTTATTTCTTTCTCATTCTAACTATATCTTGTAAAATTATTGCTAAGGATCTAAGTTTGGGATTTTTACGAAAGTCATCATAGCGTAAATTAGTAGTTTTAACTGGAATTCAATGACTTAGAAAGCTCATTTGGCAACTTTTCGCCGTATCAAGCTGCTTTAAAATGAGGATGCATACTTTGCTTAGAAGTAGAAGGACAAGTGAATTATTGGGCTTGTTTGATTTTATTTTTATTTTGATATTTTTAAAATAGATATTTTTTAAAATAAAATTTGAGAATAAAAAAAATTCGTTAAAATTATTATTCTAAAAGTAACTATTTTTTATTTTTTATTTATTTTGCAGAATAAAAATTATAAAATACATAAAAAATATTTTGATTTTTTTTGTTTCTGAAAACAAAATTCTATGTTTTTGTTTTACAAAATATTTCATTAAAAATACATTATTAAACAAATTTTTTTATTTTTTTATTTTAAAAAATAAAAAACAATTCTAAAAACAAAAAACTAAATAGGCCTATTATTTCCAAATCTTTTACGAATAAGAACATTTTTTTTTTGGGTTTTTGCGTTTAATAAATGGACTGGTGATGAATTGTTAATTTGTACACATGAATATATTAATTGGTTAAATTATAATTTGTTCCCCATCGACAAGCAATTGAAAGGGAAACTTGGAAAAATGCGTCCGGGCTAGGAATTCCGTCCACATGTAACTAAGGAGCTTTCTTGTGTCTTATTTTCTACTTTCCTTAACGCAGAGGAACAACGACTATATATCTATAATACGTCATACACCAAGCGTTATTCTATAAAGAACATATGAACACTCTTCGTTAACTTTCTTATTTTAATTTGAGTTAAAAATAAAAATAAAAATTCTATCTCTTGATAGGTCACATGTTATGTTGATGTTACTGGGTTGGTGGATGATTAGATTATTTTACAATTAATCTAATGCTCAACTTCAATATCTTAAACATATCTGATATCTTCATCCCAATTTTGTAACTATTTAAACCCTTAGACCAGGAGCATTTATTATTTTGAAAACAAGCAGGAATTGACTATTTTCTTTCGTCCTATTATCAAAACAAAGGATTTTGACAAATGTTATACTTTTTATTTATGTGTGTGAAACACTAGGAAGATGAAAAGAAACAAAATATGAAGGCCAAAATGCAAAAGACAGGCGTAAATTTAAGAGCATATGTAATTTATTTCGTAATTTTATAAGTTAACCATATGTGCATTATTATTTTTTGTTAACTTTTTTATTTAAAATTCTAACATCTTTTGTCCATAAAGTTAAAAGGGATTAAATCAACAAAATATATATATATATATACTTTGTTAATTTGGCCTTTTTTTTTATACTATATAGACAAGCGGTGTCCAGATTTGAAATGAAAAAGTTAAGTTGCATAAAATTAAAAATTAAAAAAATTTATGGTCAACTTTTAAAGTTGAGGCTGATAAATTCTACAATTCTCTCAGCTGAGAGAAACTTTCGATAAAAAAAAGAGATAATGTGATGTTTTAGGGCCAGGGTTGCAAAGCAATAAAATCGTTGGCAAATGTAAGTAGGGTAGGCGTGAGAGCCGAATATGTCAAGGAGATCGGGATCTCTTAGAAGTAACAACCCCCTTCAAGCTAGCCTTCAATCCCTTTTCAACAACGGAAAACAAACTTCCTAGTTCAACTGGCACAAGAAGAAAGAGCTGCATCTAGGAACTATCAAGAAAGACCTTCTACAATTGCCACTACTTTTAATAATTTTCTTGTCTAATTTTCTCTCCCAAGATATTTAAAGAAAAAAAAAGTAAGCTAAGGGTAAGGGTGAAACTTCAACACCCAATTAAAGAATAAAATTATTTGAAAAAAAAAACTAAAATGTATAAAATATTTTTAAATTTTACGTATTTTCAAAACTTAATAATGAACCTTTCAAATTTTTAATTTTATCTAGACAATCCTTATAGTTAGTTAATCTATTAGTTAACCAATAAAAGAGCAATATGTTTAATTAAATGAACCTCAAAATTTTGTTCTTTATATATCTTTCAAACTTTAAATTATGTATAGCGTTTGACGTATGATATTTCTATTTATAAAATAAGAGATTCATTAATAACAGAAGTTATTTACACATAATTTCAAAGAATTTATTATCAAAATTTAAAAGTTAGATGGTTATGTCAAGTTTAAGAATTATCAATACTTTAACTTAAAAAATGTTAAACTAATAACATGATTATTTAATTTTATTTATCATTTTAAATTGGTTCTTTAACATTGAAACATTTCAAAATGATTCTTTAAATTTTAATTTTGTCTTATAAAAATTTCTTTTAAATGAAATAGGATAAGTAACTAACTTTTGTTTGTTTCTTTGCTGACAAGAAAACCTCGCGTGTATTTTTTTTTTTTAAACAATGTTACCTAATAAGCATTTATTTACTTATTTGTTAGAAAAAAGAAAAATTAAAGCACCAAAATGCAACATAGTTATTCCTTCTCGTTGGCTAAACTCAAACGGAGGCTTGCTCGAGGATTGCTCCTTTGCTAGCTCACAATATTACATGGCAACAAGCGGTGTTAGACAATCCATGGCGGCTTTCGGCAACCATCGAAGAGGAGTTGACGATTGTGTTGGTTGTGAAGTCATCAACTCCTATTCCAAACAATAGTTTTGACTGGGATGTTGTTGTACCAAGTTCAAAAGAAAGAAGAAGCCAAGGTTCCATTTTTGGAAATTAAGGTGTGGTTATCAGTGAGAGACTGAAACTGAGTGAAGGCATCGGCTCATGCGGCTAAGGTTTGGAGATGGGAAAGAGTATGGAAAAATTTATGAGCATGAATAGGAATTTTGCGATCAATTGCTAGATTCCCTAATCTCAATTTTCTTTACTAAGGAGATCACCAGGTTGCAATAACATTACACAATAACTGATTGAAGTAACTCATGGAATGGCA
The DNA here is from genome assembly GCA_026724425.1 of Erythrophleum ivorense. Classification (NCBI taxonomy): domain Eukaryota; kingdom Viridiplantae; phylum Streptophyta; class Magnoliopsida; order Fabales; family Fabaceae; genus Erythrophleum; species Erythrophleum ivorense. The sequence goes on from JAIUCV010000005.1 coordinate 47,551,069, forward strand.
AAAAGTGTTCAGGTATTTGGCTTGGTTCATATAAACTTCACACAATATGATCTTATGTTTAAGGGGAAGGCTGAGACCATTGACCCCATTTACTTTAAAAGCTTATATTAGGTGGTTATAAACTTAAGCACTCAAGACAAACAAAAAAAAGTTGGGAAGCAACATGAGACCCAACTTTTTGAGTAGAAGAAACTGAAATAAAGGTGGTTCAAGATAAACACTAATGCTCCATTTGGTTGGAGGATGTAATAGTAAAAGGAATGTAAAATATGAGTAGATGGAGGTATGTGAGATAAAAAATAATTATTTTACTCCTACTTTTAAAAAGATAATTTGATGGATAGAATGATAAGTATAAGGACATAATAGATATTATACAAATTATGTAAAGGGAATACTTTCACAAAATATTAAACTAAATAGATTTTTAGATTGCATTTTTATTGATTTATAATGGTTGCAATGTTGTTCATCTTGTTACAACTTGATGACGGAAATACAAAACCTACTTTGTTGCAACAAGTGATTGGTTTACATTAATCACACCTATTGCAAGGCAAATTAGTGTGCCAATTAGTTGGTGAAATATAGGCATAATATCTCACTTGGTGCCTAAGAATTGGTGGAACCTTTTCCAAGCATAAGGTAACTGGTCCTTGAAGATATCCAAAATGTTTTCTTTGGGCAATTTTTTTGTGTAGGCTTAGCCCCTTATCTATTCTAAAAAAAAAAAAACTCATGGAAATGAAAGAAGGCCGCGAAGCACAAGATGGTTGACTAGGCTAGTAAATGCTAAAGGAAATTATGATGTTTAATATAATATGGGCTGATTGGGTATTATTGTCAAGAGGGAAATTACGGCCTTCACCAAGAAATGTGTCATTCTCAACTGCTTTGGTCGCTGCCCAATGCAAAGAACATATATTGGAGTGAATACAACGGAGATTCCACTAATACCACTTCTTCAATTCAATTAGCATATATTACTTTTTTCGGTCTCATATATATATATATATATATATATATATATATATATATAAAAGAGATTTTTTTAAGATTTAGTATAGTTTTATATATAAAAAATAAATTATTATATTAATTACAATATTTCAATTATGATATTCATTAAATAAATCATTTAAATTATAAGTAATGGTGGTAATTAATTTTAAAAAAAATTATACATATTAAATGGAGATATTTTTAAAAAATAATTTTTATTTGAAATAAAATTAAAAAAATTAATTACTTTTAATTAATTTTTTTAATATTCATAAATTAATTAATTATTTTTTATATATAACACCAGAGGTAGTATTAAATTATATGCTTTTAGCTTCTGTAAAGATTTCCAACCTCTGAAAGTAATAACTAGAACATTAATTAGTCAACCTCTAAGAATCCAGTGTAATTGAAATACATATAGGCAGAATGGTCCAATTAAAAAGAAAATTCGATTATATTGTATATCAGAGAGATCAGGGGAACAGGAGGAGGATATATAGCAGATTTTGCCAATGCTATCGTCAACTTTCTTCGTCGGAATGTTGTCTTTTTGTTTTATCTAAATAAATGTTGAATGAGTGTCTCTTCGTTATTTAAAATAGAGGAAATGAAATTACATGTGTAACTTTGATGTTATTTAGTGGATGGGAGGTCGCGTATCCAAATCACATTTTAAATAAAACAATGAATTATTATTTTTACGTATTATGATTAGGTAAATAAAATTTTTAATTTTTTTACCATAAAACCAAACATGCTATTAAAAAATAAATAATAGTGACTTTTATATTACTTAAGAAATAAATGATAATTAGTTACTTAACAAATTTTATTTATAAATTTTTTTACAAAACAAAATTAAAATTTAAAAAATTATTCTAAAATATTTTAAATTTAAGATATTAATTCAAAATAATAAATAAAATTAATCAATCATATTATTATTTTAACAAAAAAATAAAGCTCTAATTTAATGCTAAGGAATAAAAAATATGTTTTTAATTAAAAATATACATTTTTATTCTTAAATAAATAAGGACATATAATGATAATAATAAAAAAAAAAATTAGAGAGAGACATACAATAGTGAACGAAGAGTCTAGAGTTAACTCTCCTTCGATTTTCTCCTTCCTGCTTCTTGTATATTAGGGTTTGAAGAGTTAACGGTTCAACTTCGCTTCTTCACACTCACTATTCTAACCAGGGGCCATGGTTAGCGGCCGACCGATACCATAGAGTATAGCAGTTCCTCCATTTTTTGCTCGGTACGACATTTCGCTTCTGGCCATCGACATCGTCCTCAACATTTGAAATCGATTTTCGTAAGCGGAGATGAGACCATTGGACGAGACAGAGACAACTGCAGTGTTCGAAAAGCTCTTCAAATTCGTCGGAAACAACCTCAAGAATATCGTCGAAAATCCCTCCCATGAAGGTCCCGACTCCAGCCCTGGTCGCTACTGCTTCCGCCTTCACAGGAACAAGGTCTACTACGTCAGTGAATCTCTCGTCAAGCGGGCCACCAACATAGCGCGACCTAATCTCGTTTCTCTTGGCACTTGCATCGGCAGATACACTCATGGAGGTAATTTTCATATAACCGTTCAGGCGCTGAACTTGTTGGCAGCTAATGCCAAGCACAAGGTCTGGCTCAAACCCCAGTCGGAGATGTCGTTCTTGTACGGGAATCATGTGTTGAAGAGTGCTTTGGGAAGGATTACGGAGAACATTGCGCCGGGCGATGGGGTTGTAGTGTTTTCCATGTCTGATACGCCATTGGGTTTTGGAGTAGCTGCCAAGTCCACGCAGGATTGCAGGAAGTTGGACCCAAATGGTATTGTGGTGCTGCACCAGGCGGATATTGGAGAGTATTTGAGGATGGGGGATGAGCTTTGAAAGGTTTTTGCGAGAGTTGGTGTTGGAGAGGCATATCTACTTGTTTTTTAAGTTGGTGTTATCCACTTTGGGTCACTGTGAGATTTTGATTCAACGATGAACTTGTGTATTACATTGAGAACGCTTTTTTGTTGAATAGTGCAGTGACTATAACTATATTTATCTCCCCTTCAATTACATTAGTGCCTACAATGTTATTTTACTTCTATGAATTTGATTACTTCGCTTTTTTACGCTAAGGATTGTTTTGAATTGATTATATTTTCTACATGTACATTTAACATTGAAAAGCCCTCCAGGTTTCTGCTTCACAAGAATGATGAGGATTTTATATTACCAATCCCAACTGATGCACTTTCTAGCCCTTCTTTCTCCCTTGAATTGAAAACTGTATAGAAATCAGAACTCTTGCGAAAATTGCCACCAATATGTGTTTGACTTTTCCTTACGTTATTTGGATTTCGATATGTAGTGGTTTCAAGTGTCACTAAATTGAATTTTCCATTTTGTTGGTCTTGTTAATTACCATGGTCAAGGTATGTCTGAAACTCAATATGAACATTTATTGAGCTGAGGTTACAGATGTATTATATTCTGCTTGTTTAGTTTTAGCTTTAAAGTTTCCCTAAATTTGGAATTCAGGATTTTGTTTATGTGGCTATTCCTTCATTAATTTTTATCTTTAAACTACAAGGATTGAGAGTTCTCCATTATTCTGGGTTCAGAGGGTTTTTGAAAGAAATCTCAACCAGAACACTGTTGGAAGTTCCTAGAAGGAAAAAATTGACGGACGATGCAAAAAAGTTAAAGTTCTTTATGCTGATAGTAGTGGTGAGAAGATGAGAGTAGAAATACGGTCACCTCTACTGATAAAAACAGGTTAGCTCTCTAGAAGGTCCACCTAATTACATGTTATTACAATTTGAAGCTTTGGCTGGATTTGAGCAGAATTTAAGTGGGAAAGAGAAGGGAAGAGTTGAGAAGATACAGGCCATAAGTGTTAAATTCTTGAGTCTTATCCCGCAAGATAATTTATTTTAATAATTCTTTTTTTCTTTTTTCAAAAAGTTTAATATAAGTTGGTTGCAGATATTGGGAGGCAGTCCAGTCAGGGATTTGTCATTGAATGAGAAAAATTATTGGCAGAGAAGCTGAAGGAGAGTTTGAGATGAGACTAATTATACTTCTTTTTTGAACATTCTAGTTCTCTGGAAAGTTGAATGGGAAAGAGTAGCAACCTTTAATTGTAGTTTGCATGAGAAGAAAGTCATGACAAATGAATTGACGCCTGCCGCAACCTCTTTAAAAGAGGTAGGTGCAACAATAGAGAAAATCAAGACTGGGGTTCTTGATTCATCTGGTCTCAGGTCCCCAATGAGGGGGAAAGTTGTCAACTGAGACAGTATCATCTTTAAAGAGGAATGTGAAAAGTTTCCTCTACGTGTCATTCAATGTGTTAATCAAGTAGATGCCAAACCAGAGATCTCATTCATTTTCCCTTTTTGTGGTCAATGGCAGGGTCTGTCAGTTCATTATATGGCAACAATTAAGATACTTGATCCATGCTGCTTCTGCTCCTTAGGATGTACAATTAGTTTTCCCTTTGAGCTGAGGTATATGTTGCTTAATAATTTAACATTTGATCAGCCAAGAAGTAGGTTGTTTGCGCCAGGTAAATCCAAGTTTCATGTGTCCAGTTTCCCTAGTTAATAATTTAACAGTTGTATCTCTCTTGAACTCTGTCTCTGTATAGGCTTTACCTGGAGCAATTGTCCATCTGAACCACTCATCATCTGACCCTTCAACCACTCATCATCTGACCCTTCAATTATCTTCTAGATTAGTCTTTCATGCTTAAACTTCTCTGCCAATTGGAGTTTGGCTTAGACATTCACTAGAGATAATATCTGATTTTTTTTGGAAGATGAGAATGAGTATAAGTGGCTTCTATGATTAGGGCAGTGAGGAAGCTCAGCAAAGTTTGAAGAAAAGCTTATTCTGAGGAAACATGATGAATGGTTTATTTTTCTAGAAAAGAAACAGCGGAGATGTGTGGTAAAAGAATTCTGGGATCTCAAGAATAAAAGCAATTATGGTGGTGATAATTGTTGTGACATGGCAAATAAAGCCTGCAGCTTTAGCTATTGTATTTTCCTGGCATAGTTTTCCCATCTTCTCTGGAGAGGCAAATCTGCTTTCTTCTGTAGTAAATTCTGGATACTCATTGCTGGGACTAGGACCATGATTCTGGATATGACAGAGTAGGCATTGTAAAATTGTTTTGCTATTTCTGGTAGGCTCTCTGCTGATTTTCCTGCTCAAACCATAAACAATAAACGAGTTTAAATCCACCTATGTTCCTCATTTTGTTTGAAGTAAGTTCTTGACAGAGACTGTTCAAAGGCAACTGGCATGCTTGCTCATGGGTTAGTTTGAAAACTTGAATATAGATGGAACATTTGTGGTTACTGTCAAATACTATGGTGACCATGTAGCCACCAGACTAAAAATTGAGCTTCAGATTCAGTGAGCTGGAACAATGTGCAGCTAACATAAAACAGTGTATGGAGCCAACATGAAATTGACAGAGACTGTTCAAAGGCAACTGGCATGCTTGCTTATGGGTAAGTTTGAAAACTTGAATACAGATGGAACATTTGTGGTTACTGTCAAATAGCATGGTGGCTATGTAGCCACCAGACTAAAAATTGAGCTTCAGATTCAGTGAGCTGGAACAATGTGCAGCTAACATAAAACAGTGTATGGATCCAACATGAAATTGCAAATTTTAGAAGAATCACATCTTAGATTGGTTCTTCAATGAAGTAGACGAGTGAGCTGCTATTTTAGTTCTCCATCAAACAGACTGACAGAATTCTAAAGCGGACTATCTGAGTTGAATGGAACAGCAAAAGAAGCGAACAGGTAAATGTGCAGATGAGTGCTTGGTACTACTTGGTAGCAACTTTAGATTGTACTAGCTTTTCTTTCTCAAGTTTTTCTTGTTTAAGCTTAACTATAATTGCTTGTCTTGAAATAAATCTCAAGGACAGGTCATTGGTTATTGCATGTTTTGTCGTTTATTATTAATTATAATTATTAGTCTTGTTTGAATGGGCCTTTGTTTTTTTTGTCTTTTCAATTTTGTTCAGTCGGCCGTTCATAAACTGAAGTATGTTTGATGAATTGTTAGTTATAGTGAAATTACTGCATCTTAGATGTTCCATGAGTTGGTCTGTGATTACCATATGAATCTTTTAGTTTACATGCTAAATCTTTCCAAGAGAACAAATGAAAGTCCTTGTAGAGACTTCCATTGATAGGGACCATGAGTGTTCGGGTGGTGCAATTTAAAGTGTCACATGATCTTTTGATATGAAAGTCGGAATAGATACGACTCCAAGGTTCTTATTGTATTTCCCGAAGTAATTGGAAGACGTGAATGAAACTCTAGGTAGCAGAAGAAGCATCGGTTTTTTTTTCTGCATTAAGCCTAATTTTAGTAGGTTAATTGCTAGGGGAGTTGTTAATGTATATCCAACTCTGCATTGACCCTAACGTAGGTGTCTTCTGCATTTAAGCCATCAGTGCCTCGTAGGAAAGATTGTTTTTGGTTCTGACAAATCATCTAGATTGTGAACTGGAATCACTGGAATAACACATATACTTACACGCTGACGAAGCTATAAGGCATTTCTTGTGGGTAATTATTATAGTTCCTCTTAGAGTTCGTACTTTTACTGGTTCATAATTTTGAATTTGGATGCTCTATAGTTACTACGAAAGAGTATGTTGGGTTGGGGCTTTACATCTGTTGTACTCTGCTTTTCTGTGCCTTGCAATTGGATGAGTCTGTTATCTTACCGATATGTGATAGGTGGACAATAATGCGTATTTTATAATTTTCGAAAACTTCAGTGTTTTGTTAACATATACTTTTTTTTTTCAATTATCAAGATCTATTTTCTACCTGTCAAATCAGAACGGATCCACCGATTGAAAAAGAACTTGTGCAACTATTTCTTCTTTAACTTATTGTCTCTAGAATAGTTTAACGTTGTTATAATAATTTCTATTCACATTGTTAATTTTATATAATTAAAATAAATTGTCATCTTTTATAAATTTTACTTGGACTATGGTTCAGTCACCGCCGAATTATTGAAACCTGAATCTCTTTATTTTTTACCGTGAAAAAAAAAACCTCCAAATTTGAGGTGATAAAAGTTTTTTTTTTAAATTTTTTATTGCCAATTCGTACTAACTAGTCTTGAAATTAAAATTCCTTGCATAGATTTTGTGGTTGGGTATTTATTTGGACGTCAATTTCTTCATCAAGCAATAAGGTCTCTGAAGATCAGTGTGGTCGGACTTATATTCTTCTGAAAATACAAAAAAGGGAAAGAATCTACAACCAAAGCAACCTAGGTTTGTACTTAGCATTAGTGCTAAAATCATTTACCAGTTTTTCCTTAAGAACTTAATTTAATGTCTATGTATTAAAATTGTAATTAAAAGAGCTTAAACCAGTGCTGTAGAGAAAGGAGAGTGACATGGAACTCATGTCAGCCTCATTCCTCCTTCTAATCTCTTCTTTCTATGCCCTTATCATTTTGCAGGGAATTTAAAGCTGTAAAAACCTTACTTTAAGGAGATAAATATTTCCCCAAAAAAAATTACACTTACTCGTCTGTTTTAATTAAAATTTTTTTTCATGAAAAAAAAATTGACACAATTTTTTATGTTTGTGTTGTCGGATAAAGAGAAATTCAAAAAAAATTTCTCACCGATCTACATTTTTTTAAATTAATGATTAAAAAAAAGGAATACAACTAAAGTATTGAATATGAAAATCGGATAACCTCTATAAGGCAAAGCCTACAGAACTATATTACAAGTACGTGTACCAAAAAAACTTAATTCCCCCTTCACATTGTTTAATTGACTTGTCTCTCTGAGGTGATTGTAACAGAAGAACCTGCTTTTGGTAAACCTTAGAGAAAGCCTCCAGAAATCAACATGCGGCATCTCTAAAGATGGTTCGTACTTGGAATTGTTATTGGACACATTCAAAATGTTTAATGTTGTTAACAAAGAAATTTAAAGGAAATGTTGTTTGAGATGATATAACTTCCTGCTGGAGGATGAAGAAAATAGAATAACGAGTAACCTGTAAGAATCCTTTCTGATATCAGTTTTCGACTTGGCATACCAGCACCACTATCGTAATGTTTGGCCTTTGAAGTATACATTTATAATGGCCTTGGGAAAATCCAAGTTTCTTTGTTTTGGAGCCACACATAATATTACATTCCATCCATGTATGTTTGGAGCACCTTGATGTATTCCATTAAAGCTGTAATTTGCTTGCACTGGATTCAAATTTTTTGAATGGCGTTCTCCAGCTCTGCTTGTTTAGATTCAAATATTAACTTATTCCTGAAATAGCGAAGACAAAATGTGATGAGCAAAGTACCTGTAAAATATTTAGCTTGGCGAAGAGTATTGTTCAATTGAGAAAACCAAATCTAGAACCACGTTTGAGTAGTATCTGATTAAATCTTCAGAGAAATAGGATGCCAAGCCATACTGCCCTAACAAAGGTGCACTGGAGAAATAAGCCATTTAAAGATTCATCATGCATGATGCAAACAAAATGGACATGTGGAATCAATTTGGAAGTAGTGGGGTCGAAGTATATTGGACACTGGAAGTGAATTAGTTAGCAGTTTCCATCCAAAGAGGAGGATACTTGAAGGTAACTTCGTCTTTCATAATCTGTCCCAAGCTTGAAAACGAGTGTCAATGTGCCTTGAAGGATGGTTATTTAAAACAGATATCCATCCGCAATTGTATATTGTCCAGATTGATTACTGCACCATATGAATTAGTATGGCTATCCAGTAAGAGAGAAAGTTAAGCTGCATAATTTCTTGTACCACCATTGGAGGATACAGAACCTGAAGATTTTGAGTATTCCAAGTATCATTGTCATGCAGTAGAGATCCATGACCATAGTTAAATACAGTGGACAATCCTGCATCTGCCACCAAAGGCTATTAGAGAGAGTCAGTCGATCTACTGTTCCAATCTGCCAACGGAGGTCAGAGAAATTACGTTACTAGCCTTTGAAATGCCTTTCCATGCCCAGGAAGGATTGTAGTGAACCTTAAAATTTCCTCAGTTCTTATTTGGGAGATATTTAGGCTGTAGCACCTGCACAAACAATAATTGAACTTCTCCATTTAACAATCCCCATGAGTAGTTTGCTAACTAGGCCTGATTAAGTTGACTTGCACATCGGAAACCTAAGCCACCTTCCTTTGTGGGAGGACAAAGATGATTCCAATTGAGTAAATTAATGGACCTTACTTCTGCCGGTTGTGTCCCTAAAAGAAATATGCAACTTTTCTATCAATTTGTTGACAATAAAATTGTAGCATAACGAAGCTGAACATAAGATAAATTAAAGTAGAATTAATTATAGCCTTGATTAATGTCATCCTTCCTACTTGAAAGAACAGTGAGGCTTCCCAACCCTGTCATTATGATCAGTCTTTTCAATTAATTCATTATAAATGACAGTTTTGGATCGTCCTGCATCCACCCTTTCTACCAAGTACTTACCGAGTCTAGGTTTATAATGAACTTCAAATATTCTAGGCATGATCTTCTTGAATCGAGGATGAATATTGGGCTGAAAATGATTTTCAACTCCTGAGCATTAACGACCTGACCTAAAAGAACCAACTTGGTGAAGAACATCCTTGACTACATTACATGTCGGGACATAGGCTTAAAAAATACAGAAAAGTATCATCTACATACATCGAAAGTGCTATTGGTGGTCAGTGTCTACGAAGTTTGATGCCCTTCCATCTATGCTGTTGTTTAGCTTGCTCAATCATGCAGGATAGAACATTAAAACATATAATAAACAAATAAGGGAATAGTGAGTCCTCCTGCCTAAGACCTTGCCGTGGTAAAAAAGAAGTAAGGGACCCATTAACCAGGACCTGATAATTGTGGTAACACATTGAAGTATCATGTTAATCAGGAATATTCAGTCTCATCAATACAACCTGCAAGAAAGACCAAGATTATATGCTTTAGCTATATCTAACCTGAAAGCACACTAGCCCTTGCGGGATTTTTTGGTCATATGCAATGTGTTAAATATTTCAAAGACCAAAATATATTATCAAATATGAGTTGACCTTTTAAAAAAGCCATCCGATTGGGTGCTATAAGATCATTCAATATTTATTCCAACCTATTGCTCAGGATCTTGGCCACAATCCTATACGCCACGTTACACAAACTTGTTGGACAATAATACTGTAGTTCTTTTGGATGGTCACATTTGGGAATAAGGGTTATATATGTATTGTTAAGCTGTCGAAGTAAATGCCCATGAGTTACAAAGCTAAGAATTATATTAATTATATCTTGCTTAACGATATCCCAGTATTGTTAGTAAAATTGAGCTTGAAAATCATTAGGACCTAGAGCACTCATTTGTTTTAATTGAAATACTACACTTTTTATCTCACCAATGGTCATGGATATATAATTTGATGTATTTTGACATTTAACTAAGCTAATGTCTTAGATATATTTTATTCACAATTGTATTATTTATAGTTAAAACTTTGTTAGCAAGGATAACATTATTTTTTCTATTGGATTCGATGTTCTCAATTTACCGTTTCACCTTTAAATTTTTTTATCAAAGTGCTTATTAATTATTTGATATTCTTGATATATATATATATATATATATATAGATTGATCTATTTTTGTTTTATCTAATAATTGATTATTGTTATCCAAGTTGAAAATTGTTGAAATATTTATTTGTAGATTAGCATTAATCAACATTAGACTATTTAATAGATTATATTTAATAATATCAAATAATTATTTTTGTATTTAGCATTGATTAAATGGATTAAGTCACATATTATAGATACCCTGTAATATATTAGATCATCTATAAACCTATTAATAAAGAGGCCCTAAATTACAACCAATATTTTGAGCTAGTTATCTTACTTACACTAGCTAGAGTTTTTTTGTCACTACATATATATATAGAAACCTTTAGTTAGTCCATAATAGTCAGCATTGTAAGTTATAAGCCTTTCTCTCTCTTCTCCCTTCTCTTCTCTCTTAACTTCTTGTGAGAATTATGAAGGAATTGATGGATTCCAGCTCAATTCCAAATAAAACTTTTAATCCTATTATCTCCCACATGTGAAATCTAATAATTGATAGTGTCCTTAAGAACACAATTTAGACTCCCATTAAATGAAGACATCAAAATTTAATAATACCAAGAGTTACATATTTCCAAAACTCCAATAAGTAAGCCTTTGACTAGTGGATTAGCTAGTAGACTATTTATAAAACATATATATAATCTAAATCTAAAATTTACAAATCTTCTTTTTAATAAATAAGAACCTAATATTAAAATTTAGTATGACTGGAATTCTTATAATTTTGAGAGAATCATATAACAAAATCATTGTCACAATAAATGGTTAAAACTCAAGATATACATCCAATAATGTGCATAATAGAGATTAATCTCTTTGACCTTATAGATTAATAAATGATCTCACAACAAGAAACATATTATATATTCGAAGATGAGGTAATTATAAATGTTAGTTGGGCACTTTAATAAAAACAACTCCTTTTGACATCATCAAATGTATCCAAAAGATGAGGTAATTGTAAATATTTATTTAATACATTTTAACAAAATAACTCCTTCAAACATCATAATGTGTATATCAAAGTTGAGGTAATTATAATTTTTTATTTGACACTTTATCATAAAACAACTCCTTCCAAAAAAAAATATTATGAGATGTAAATAGAAGTAGATTTCAAACCATCTACACAATTTGTATAATCTAAATTTGAATAGTTAGGTTATATTTGGTATGTAAGAAAGGATATTGAGGAAATGGAAAGAAAAAAAAAAAAAAGAAAAGCGAATAAATAAGATGAAAAATAATACTCATATCCTACTTTTAAAAAAAAGTAATAAAAAAGGACAAATATAGTTTAATAATGATTACAATGGCATAATAGACTTTCTTATTTTTATTTTTTTGAAATATTTCCATTCACTTAAAATCTAATGCCATAAACCAAACATGACATTATTGATTTCACATGTATCAAATCTTAAGCTACTATCCAATGATCCAGAGCAAATTATTTAAACATCTATTGACTACACTATAGCAAAAGCTATGTTACAACAAGAGTATACTTAAGCATAACTCAGACAAGAGTATACTTAAGCATAACTCAAAGCTGCTAATAATGGAACCACATGAGAATTCTTTCCATTTTAATCCTCTCTATATAATATTAATTACACTGAGATTTGGATAACATTTCACTTATTTGAATAGGAAAACTTTAAAAAGAACAAGAGTGTATATTGAATTTCTTAAACATTTCATCAACAAAAATTACTTGAGACAAACGCAAAATATCAAAGACTGTCACATTGGAATTGAATCCTAAAAATATAAGAAATCTCGTTAAAATTTTTTATGTTAAAAGTGACACAAAAACATGCATTTTATCTCATTTAAAAGGCTAATACTAATGTGAGCCAGGAATATGTCATTAACATATGACAAAAAATAATAAAATAATTCTATTTAATTTCCTAAACGTACGTTGATTTGAAATACTCACAACAAAATTTAGAGAAATTAAAATCTTGTTAATCTTTACATAGTATTGCTTAGCCATTTTTTTCAACTGAGATGGATTCTTTTTAACTTGTACACTAAGTGTTATTTCCATGATTCCATAAAATCATTTGATTAAACCATATAAATATTTTCAAATAAGCTTCAATGCAAAAAGGCAGTTTTAAGGTTCATTTGATGGGGTTTCACAACAAAAACCAAGTAGCGCCATAATCACTCTATAGTGTCCTTCATAGACCCTAGTAAGAAGGTATCTAAATGACCAATCGACATTTTACTTCAACCTTTTTGTTTAAACAAAATTGTTTCTATTTTTACTTTAGTTCATTATTTATAAGTATACTAATGTTACTATTCGTATGGGCTGACTTTATCATGAAAGCCCACTATGGGTTGCATGTAGACCCAAATAAGAAATTTTCATTAAAAAATTTCTCTAATAAAATAAACAATAAATTTTTTTTATGGATTCTTTTAAAATTATTTTCCACTAAACCTCAGTACAAACTCTATCATTAATTAGAACGAAACATAAATAATTCAGCACACACAAACAGAAAGGAAGAATTAAGAAGCATATAATTAATAATATTACATACATTGAACTATATAAAATGTCCTAGGGATCAAATTAATTGAGGAAACCAAATCCTTATCTTCGCTTTAGTTGAATATTTTAATCAGCAATCAATAAATTCTTTTTTCGGTCTTTTTTCGTTGTCATTATAATAGGAATATGACACGCAAATTCTCTCGCTCTTCAAATGCCCATAGGAGAGAATCTGTCCTAAATTCCTTATGTTTTGTTTAGTGCTTTATTCTCAAAACCAGCGTAAATTCTGTCACCCAAAAGAAAAATAAAATAAAACAAACCAGTGTAAATTCTCTCATTCCAACATTAAAAGTCAAAGTTAGGCATAAACCTAAATTGATGAGCAAACAAAACATTTTCAATTCCCTTAACTTTTAATCTTATTCTCTTCTATCGCAAAATTCCCTCAACCTTTATTACTCTCCCCCATTTAGAAATATCCTCATTAATATCTGCAATATACCCTTTCAAAATTATATACTATAACTTAGCAAACCCAATATCAGGCTTTCTAATGTTATTGTAAACTTAGTAGCACTTACGATGCCTACACCTTGATTAAGATAGATGAACATTTTGAAAAATCAATTTTTTAAATAAAAATCCCCTTTTTAAGGCTAACTAAGCAACAAACATTAATGGATCATCTCGAAAATGAACCAAAAAAGAGTAAATTATTTTATAGACACTACATTAAAAATGAATGAATGAATGAATTTCTTAAGATTAAAATTTACTTTTGACATTATATTGTAAATAAAATTTAAGTAAAACTTAATTTTTAAATGTTTGCAATCAACATATTAGGATATTAATGGATATTCAAGCCTTGAGATGTCCACTAATTAATTGCTATGAAGGCATTGAATCTCTATATGCCACCAAACCCAGCTACTGAGAGATAATGGTTATCATAAGTATAATTAAAATCAAGCCATATTGCAGTTTAGTTTATCCCTTCTTGTGAAGCTTAAGCTGTGAGTTGCTTCCTAATTCTGAAAGCCTGCTATAGTAGTATTGCTTTCTATTGCATATGCATAGATTAGTTGTGCACAATTAATCAAAATATGTTTTTTTTGGGGCTAAAAGATATATAGGAATTGATCACATCTTCGAAGTGATCCAAATATCTATGTATGGATAAATTGACAATAAGCAAACGCCGAGTTTTGAACTTGGAGCCATAAACATCTCTCAAATTAATATTCTAGAATGTGTTTAGAAAATACTAAACATTGAGATTTTAATTGAATTGTATTATTATTTTTACTACTTTATTTTGGTTTTATTTAGAAAGTAATTTAAAGGAGAATTTAGTTCCGTTTTTTTCCCCCAAGAACGTTGGCTTTTTTTAAAAAAAAGTTTTTAAATCCACTAAAATTGATAAGATTCTACTATCTTGATTTAATTTGGTAATAGAAAAAATGATCCAAAGAATGGAATTTAATTAGTTTTATAAAATTTAATATTTATTTCAAACATAAATACTAAATAAAAAAAGATATAGGCAAGCAAGCATGGGCTCCTTCTTCTTGTGTTTATATGCTGTTGGAGGAGAAGATATGATTCTCAAAGCAAGCAGGCATGTTAGGAATGGACGTTGTTTTGAGGCTAAGAAGATATGTTCTCCGAATAACTTTATTATACAGCTAATTAAGTATGGGCAAAATCCCAAAAGTCATGGTTGAAGCTCATGTGGCTTATCAAGAAACCTCAGCTTGGGGGGAAAAAAAAAAAAGCTCTTGGATTTATGGAGAATCAATATCGCTGAGGTGGAGAAATTTCCTTAAATCATGTTAAATAAAACTCATCAAATTAAAATAAACAAATCAAAATTATAGTCTCATAGATCTGAAAAAAAAGTGGCAATTTGGGTTTATTCAATATTATTCAATAATGAATTCATGTTCAAAATTGATATATTAGACGCGTGTTTATGCCAAAAAAGTATTTGTACGTAGGTGAAAATAAGCTTTGATGTCACGAGTTCACCTATTGTCTATCTCATTAATCTTGATATATTTTGGTTATTCCTTCCGTGAGAATTTGTTACATGTTTACTTCAATAGCTTAAACTTCTAGAGATGAATAAATACCGCAATGAAAAAAATTTAAGTGACTTACCAATTGAGGGGTAAAATAAAGTGTGAGAATATTGTGGTTATGGAAGCCTTCTATTACTTTTATAACATGTCCTCGTAGAATGAAGATTACAATTTATACCAACTAAAGTTTTAAAATACGAGAAGAACCACGGAGTTGTTCAATGTATTTCATGAGAGAAATTTGATAGAAACCTTCAAATGGAAAAGTCCCCAACAAAATCTTTGTCAAGAAGGCCATTGAAAATTCTGGTCGACGTTGGTCTGCATCATAGAATGGAAAATATTCTCACACATATATAATATACCAGTTGATTATACAATAAAATAATAAAAACTCATTAAAATAAAATAGTGATGTCTACCGACACACTTATTATAGTGAATTTCTATTATAACTTTTTTATTATCTAATTATGCAATGAGTATACTTAATTAAGATTTTTATCCTCAGAACCTTGTGGGCGAGGTACGTAGCAAATTGAAGCACGGTAACGACATGGTGAATTGGTGATGGATTAGAAAGCAAGTGTGCCCTAAAGGCTTATCACTTTGATGCCTCAACTTTGATCTGGTTGGTTAACGGAGGGTGTATTTGGAATCCAGCTAGTTCTACTTTTATGATCACTCCCAAGTTGTTGCTTCTCTATAAACCTTTCTCAATTTTCCAAAAAAATCTATAGGCACGTGGATGAGCCTAGAACTCGATCTTCCAAATAACAGTCAAGTAGTCTGTCTGCTCTTGTAGGTGATAATTCTAAATAAGGATTTAATTAAAGGCTCAAGGCTCAACACAAACTATTTGTGTTTATTCAAGAACTTTGGAAATTCAAAAAGCTTAGGGCAATCAAATATATTAATTGGATATAGATAATATATAGAAGACAATTCAGATGGGCAGAAAACAATGAGGGTACTTAATAATTGATGCTGCACAGGTGTCACATTTCAGAATAATATGATATGAGTTTTGATTAATTTGATCAGACTCCAATGTTGCAGGTTTAGATTTAGGTTGTATTAGCTAGTCTGTCTTTTGTAAACTGGGAAAATTAGGGTTTTATACATACAATGGTAAATTACATTTTTTTAAAAGTTAATACCATTAACTATACTGTATTCTTTAATGTTTTTATATCTGGTATGATATTAAAATTAAAAGTTATTGAAAAAAGTGACAATTAATATTTTGTAAAAATTAAGAAAATTAAAAGTTTTAGAATGTGAGATAAATAGTGACATCTTATGTTTTTTAATCTTAGTACCTCTTTGATATCATATGTTAGTATATAACATTTTTTATTAATACCTTATAAATATCATGGTATAATATATATATATATATATATATATATTTTAATATTTCTGTGTTTGACATAGTATTAAAAGTTATGAAAGAAAAAAATATAATTGATATTATATAAAAATTAATAAAATTAAAATTTTTAGAAAGTGAGATAAATAACACATCCTATTTATATAAGTGTCACTCGACATTCTTAATATGATACATAAAATATAAGCATGCGGGTATATATATATATATATATATATATAGTCAACACAAGTTAGGCAAAAGAACCTTTTACCGAAAGTGTAAATTAACGTGAACAGTTAGGTAAGAAATGCTTGGAGATTAAGCCTCCCGCCACATACGCATTGATTTTCTACTGCAAATCTACGAATATTTTCACAGCTAACATCCAATTGCTTTCATCTTTATTTTGTTCCCCTTCGAAGCACTATGCACTCCTTCATCTTCCTTTCAAACTCAAGAAAAACTTCCACAAAAAAGGGCATTATTCATTTTAAGTTTTCAAAGTGCCATGAGCATATCCTGCTTTCTACTTGAAAGAAATCTATTTTAGCTCGAAATTATATTTCTCCACACATTCTCTCTCCTTTTCCCATTAATCTTTTTTTTTTTAATAATCTTTCTCTAGACATGTAAATAGCTGCCATTGAAGTTATAAATAACCTTATTTAGTCTCGAACCAGTGATCAATGAGTTTAACTTGGTTATATTTAACAAATTGTTATGTGCTCCTACATATCATTAGCTAAAGCTAATCAATGATCATATTGGCCTGTTGATACTTTTACCAATTTTTAAAAGTTTGAACTTAAATTTGAACAATTTTTTTTTTGTAAGAAAAAAAATGATCCTTCATGATCAAGTCTCTATTATATATATATAAGTGCAATAATAATAAGGACTTATACTATCTTTTTTATTAACATAAATTTGATTCTTTTTATGAAAATGTTTTAAGAATATAATTTTAAATGCTTTAGAATCATTGTGGGACAATATGCTTTTAAAATTTTTTTTTAAAAAAACTTAGCTCAGATAAAATATACAATTACTCTAGATCATGTGATTTAAAAAAAAAAACGTGTATATGTGCAGCTAGTAGATTCACATTCTAAATAGTTAATACTATGCACATTCATAATAGTAAAATCTATATTTTTCTTGTTAATCTTAATTAGTGACCTGTTATCCAAAGAAAATAAAGATTAATCTCTAGGTGGGGTTAGAATGCTTTGGACTAGGCAGATGAAAAAGAGAACCTGCAGGATTCCCCATAATCCGATAATATGACCAAAATAGGCAATTAAATGTGACCCCAACACACACCCTATCCCCAAATGTACCCTTGGCTTAGGACACTCACCCTTACGCAGTCCCAGGTCCGGCCAATTAATTGTACTTAGCCCCCAAATATTTGATATTTCCACTTTAGTAAATTTTCATTTGCTTTCATTAATTGTATAATCAGCTGGTAGAATTTCTCTTGACATACTCATTTTAACCAATTTTTATTGGGTTAAACACTAATATAGTTTCTAAATATTTCCCACCAACCTATGTGACCCCTCCATTATTTAACCTATATATTCTCACAAACCCTTCAAAGTATCTTACATAGTTGCTCCTCTTTATTTCTTGATTTGAAGAATTAATGTCAGGGGTTTGGGTGTTCAAGAACGGGGTGGTGCGGCGGGTGGAGAACCCGGCGGGGGAGGGGTCGAGTAGGCGGAAGGTGCTGGTTGACACGGCGACAAACGAGGCCATAACGTCGTACGCAGTGCTGGAGAGGAAGCTGGAGTCGCTTGGGTGGGAGAGGTACTACGACAACCCAGAGCTGCTTCAGTTCCACAAGCGATCCACCGTCCACCTCATCTCCCTCCCAAAGGATTTCAACAAGTTCAAGCCCATGCACATGTACGACATCGTCGTCAAGAACAAGAACGCCTTTCAAGTTAGGGACATGTAGATCTGCATGGCCTCTCAAAGTGTGTGTCTCTTTCTTTTCTTTGTGATCTTTTCTTGACAATGTTAAATTAGTAACTTCTAATATATATCCATCTTAAATCGTCTGTTAACAAACATGTCTCACTGCTAATCAGCTGACATTTTACATGTATGTTATAAATTATAAGTTAAAAGAATAATTTAATGTTAAATAAACCTAAAAGAATCAAATGCAATAACAAACTAAAGTAATATTAAGTAAACTTATAACTAGTCACTTAACAATTTTCCAAATAAGCTCTGAACTTCTAAAATGGAAGAAGAGGTTTTCTCAGCTTTCACATATCATGAAATATGTCTTTTTGTATATTATTTCTTTATCATCATTATTACATGTCACTTTAAACTCTATGTTGAATTGGATATAGTGGTATTGGGGATAAATAAGAATTTGCCACGTTAATTATAGAACAGTATGAAGTCATACATGAAGTAACTGCATTAAGGGTAAAATAGATAATAGGGCATTTTTTAAAATGTGAAAGTTGAATCACTTATTTTTTTTTTAATTTTGAAAGTTTATAGAATTATTTATAAGCGGCCCAAAATTAAATGAGACTTTTTTTTTAACTTTTTTTTACCAAAAAAAAAGTATTCAGGGAACTAACATATTTTGTGCACCTTGATTTAATTTGGATTAGGTTTCATGAGGTTAGTGTCTCTATAAATAAGTGATCGTGACTTTAGTTTGAGTATTATTGTGAACGTGAGTTTGTGTGCTGTTGTAAATCTTCAATATATTAGTCATATCTTCAATCAAAGGTTATTCTCTTTGCTTAATTTGAATGCTAATTATTTACTTAGACTATGCTTGGACATTTCATAATTAATAAAATGGAATTAATGGAACATAATAAAAAATAACAAAAAGGAAAAGAGCATAACATAATAAATTTACCTTCCTTCTATTTAAAATTTATTCAAAAATTTCTCTTTACTATAGATCAATTTTTTTTAAATTTGACTATAAAAAATAAAGAGTCAAATACTATAGTGTAAAATTTTTTACATTCATATGCTATATATATAT
Organism: Erythrophleum ivorense; assembly: GCA_026724425.1. Lineage (NCBI taxonomy): Eukaryota > Viridiplantae > Streptophyta > Magnoliopsida > Fabales > Fabaceae > Erythrophleum > Erythrophleum ivorense. The sequence continues at coordinate 47,570,757 of JAIUCV010000005.1, forward strand.
ATATAGTGTAATAAATACTCGTATGAATTTGGTAACAATGGTATCGAATTTGAAATTTTTTTCTTCAAATTGAGTGCCCGAGTTAAAAATTTTTTGCTTCAATGCTATCAAGTTTTAAACCTTTTGCTTCAATACCACCAAGTTTTTTTTTATATAAAATTATTTTATTTGTTCACGTTAGATGATTTAAGAAATATACAATATTTGAAATTACAACAGTAGCTCATCATCTAAATTTTTTTTTTCATCTTCTAACTCATATTTGATCTAATGGTAAAGCTATTTAAAGGTCTTCATTTAATAGTAAAATTTTTTTTAGTTGAAACAATCTTTAACATTGATATCAAAGCTTAAGTGGATAGATTTGATGCCATGCATCCCCTAGCTTAAACATAAAGCGGTCCCTAGTTTGCAAGGTCATAATTTTGATCCTCTTTACCACACAAATTAGTGATGCATGTCCCATTCACTTATTTTATATGAATTTAGATTATTTTGTTTGACATAATGATCATGTGAAAAAAAAAGATAAACACAACTTTATAATTAATTAACTATTCTATATTTATCTCTTTTCTCATATAATTATCATGTCATATAAAAAATACAAATTCGATAAATATTATATACCTCCTATAATTAGCTAGTATAGATCACTATTTGTTTATTACTAAAAAAAGACAAGTTTTGATTCAAGACCAAAAAGGGCATTAAACAATATGTTATGTGTAGTACTTGCAAACATGTTGGACTCTCCGACAGATAGACACCATATTTGACTATATATAAGAGAAACTTTGGAAAACAAAATGAGAATATCCTCCACTGTTACAGATGGCCAAAAGACAAGGATTTGATTCCATTGAAGCACATGATAGCCTAATTAACTGAAACTGATGGATGCCCCCTCCCTCAATCTTCAATTCAAAAGCTAAGGGCTTGATTTCACTGAAGCACACATATATGTGAACGTCTAGTTTGACTTGTATACTTCATTCTTGAACATGTCCCACTTAATATCCCGATCACAGCAACACGAGAACATATCCCACCACTGAAGATCTTGGTCATACATGCCTACCTCAACGGTATAATTGGGTAGCGTCCTAAAAGGCATCTTTACTTCATGAAAATCTCATTCATGCCCACAAAATCGATGTACCTACATTTTGGTAAGAAAAATCTTACAACTTGCAAAATTTTCACACTCAAAGACTGAGATGTGACCTCCTTGCCATCAGATCAAGAGATTGCTTAACGACACTAAAGGGTGCTGTTCTATTTTCTTAACTTTCCTATTGTAAAATAGATGCGTGAATCTTTTCTCTACTACTTTATGGAATTAGAACAGTTATAATCTCACTTATAATTATATCATATATTTAATTGACTATAGAATAACATGACAGTTCAAATACAAGCTAACAAACAAGGGGAACATCCAATTTGCCAACTTACCATGGTTTCAATTTAAGTTTTAATTTGCAAAAACAAAAGAAAAAGTTAAAAGGGTAACAAAATCGACATTAAACACTATTGGAAGATTCGTTTTGTTTTGTTTTTTATTATGTTCACAAATATATATATATATATATATATGTATGTATAAAATATAACACAAAACTATACAAATGAATATGATTTTTATATATTGAAAACGGAAATTGAAGAAATTCCGTTTAAAATATTTCCAGAGTAAAAACTACTAATCAGATTTAGTCTTTAATAATGTTTAAGATATAGTTAATGAATATATTTTATGTTGATTTAAATAACGTAGACTTAGTTTAACATTTTTTCAGTTAATTGGAAATTATGAAATTTATTTTTTTTTGTCAAATTTGTATTGAAAATATATAAGTCTTTAAATAAGGTCCATAATACATATCATTTTGGATGAACAATCTGTCAAAGTTAATTAAAGGTTTCAAATTACCCCCATTTGCAAAATGATTTGAAATGACAGTGCCCTTCTATATATATGATCTGTCTGCAATGACATAAGATCTTCTGTTTGTTTTTACTTTAGAAATACCTAAATATATATCCCCAATATATTTCATAAGGCCACCATTTATATTGCATCTATTGTAAAAAATACTTTTTGGCCAATGGCATCAATAATTACCACCAAAATGTGCTTATAGGTTGGGCCTGGGATTGAATAATGCTCTATATTAATATAACAGATTGAGTTTTGAATTTTACTTTATAGGTTAAAATAATATCTTAGTTCTTTAACCTTATTTATCATTTTAAATTGATTTATCAAATTTAAAACATTTTAAAATAATCCATAAATTTCAAATTCATTTCATTATTAATGTATTTTAATGATGAAGTGACAAGCCCAATCATAATTTATATATCTAAATAAAATAAAAAATAAAATAGAAATAAAATATCAAAATAAAACAGAAGATAAATTAATCATTTAATACTTATAATTTGCTCAAATTTTTAATTTGGCCGCCGCACTTTTTTTTTTAAATGACTTCTTACATTTTCATTCTGTTTTTTAAATATGTTCTCAGTCGTTAAGATCTATCATAACACTGTTATATTAAACCCAAGTTTGCTTACAGAATATACATGTGTCACAAGCCATTCCAGAGTTGGATTATTTTTCCCCATGTAATCAGTTGAATTGGCACCCACGCGCATCCCTCGACCCCTTCCCTTCTCACTTTTATGCACTCAAACCAGAAATCTAAAACTCCTCCGATACGTATGCAGAAGATGGTGAAGGGCTTGGTGATGCTTACTGAGCACAGCGTCAAGCCTTTCCAATACGTCTTTGATTCTGCCCAAGAAAGCACTCCAGAGATTTCCCCAGTCAATGGAGTTCGAGATTTTTGTATGAGTGGGTTCACTTTGGTGTTTGTCAGATTTATCCAACACGGGGTCGTTTTCTAAGATTGAAGGTTTAGTTGTTGTTAGAAGGAAGCATATTGAGCCTTTTATGGTATAAAGATTGTGCAGGGTGTTTGGTGGTAATGACACCTAGTTGATGCTAGAGTGACGTGTGGTGGGTTTTATTTATGTATGGATGTCCTCTTTTCACTCTTCATATCTTATGCAGGACTCATAAATTGCCATATTAAATTAGATACATGTGCATGTAAAAGGATCAGAATGATAGCAGTTGAAGTATCCTTAAATTAAAACCCAAAAAGCAAAGGAAAAAGAAATAGAAAAACCATATTGATATTTGTGTGCTTAAGGAATCATTAACGCATTTCTTTAGCCCAGATTAAGGAAGTATATAGGGTTGGTTCTTGGCGGAGAATACAGAATCGGATGCCATTAAGTAGGGCATCAGGCATTTCCTGGAATGGATATGGGGTCCCAACGATAAAGGCATGATGTCCTCAGGAAGCGCGACGAGCCCCTCCACTATCTTTTGCATTAGTGTATAGGAGGAGTTTTAGATTTCTGGTTTGAGTGCGTAAAAGTGAAAAGAAGACAGAACGAGTTCAGGGTTTAGGCGAGGTGCCAACTCAGCTGGTTACGTGGGAAAAAATAAGGGAAAAAAATAATACTTCTCAGCATTGGCTTGTGGCACATGTGCATTCTATTAGTCAGCTCGGTTTTAATTTAATAGTGTTGTGAGAGATTTTAACGATGAGTACTTGTTTGAAAACAAAATAAGAATGTAAGGAGTTGTTTGAAAAAAAATTAAGTGTAGGAATCAAATTAAAAACTCAAACAAATTATAGGGATCAAATGATTAATTATTCTTAAAATAATACAAAACGCTTGAGGCAAAGGAACATTCCTTTGATTGGGGACTTTTATAAATCCTGATTCTGTCAACTGCCACTCCATGACCTAGAGTAGCAAGATTATCTTCATTACAGGAGGCTAGATTTTTGTTTTATATATATATATATATATATATATATATATATTCTATGAATATTATTAGGAATATTCAAATTAAGACCAATATGATTTATCACATACCAAAGTGTTTTTTTTTAGGTATGCCTCTTGTGTTTTTTTTTTCCTTTCTTATTTCTTTTATGGTATAAATCCTTTATTTCATCATCAATCTATTTATGACTACCAAAGTGAGATGTGAATCCGTCATAATCAAAGGAATGTTTCTAATCACTTGGCATCTCCTTGTAATATATTTGATTATGAACATTCCTTTGCCTCATATCTTTAAAGATGGGATGCCGAATCAGGTGGATCTATTAGAAGCAGATGAAATCAGCAGTTTGCATTGAAACGATAATTAAAGTTAAGAGATAGGGTATCATTTTAACCTATTTTACATAATTTATAAATTCTGTGATTTAATTCATAATCATAATTGAGGCAAGAGTCTCTGATGTTCGTGCCTCCCATCCACCAACAGGAATCATTTCAAACAAAACAAACAAAGCACTAAAAATAACTGGTCTCCATTCTGGTTTTGTATGGGTTACATTGCGTGGTCTGTTTCTTAATTTTTATATAAGATGTGAAACTTAAAAAAGGAAACATGGAGAAGAAGCAATTTGTGATTTTTGTTATTTGTCCTATCCACAAAGTAAGGGGCAAACAAGTTCTTCTTTGGACTACAAAAAAAAGACTTTTTTTGGCGACTAAAGTCGCCATTGATAGTATTTAGCAATGATATTTTAGTCGTTGTAAAGTGGTTGAAGAAAATCTAGTCACAAATATTTTAGTCGTTGTAAAGTGGTTGGAGAAAATCTAATCTTAATTTTTCGTAAACATAAACAAAGTTTAACTACAATATATTGTGCCATTATGTTGCTTTAAAAAGAAGCAACAATATAACAAATAAAAAATATCAAAGCAACATTATCAAGCCCTTATCATTAATTAAATATGAAATAGATATGTTGAGAAGATAGCATAATAACTTTTCTTGCTCATGAAAAGCTTACGTAATACCAAGTGCAAATGTATAGGCTAAACAATTGCTTCCTCCAACCAAAAAGAAAAAGTGTTAAAGCTACTTATTTCAAAATTGCTTATGTCATTATGATAATTAGTAATTGAGCTTATTACAATTCATGAATTTTAAATAATGCAAGATTTTATACTAAGGAACCCAAACATGGAGAATGTTCTTTAGATTGCATAGTTTAAAGTCAACAAAGAGAACAAGAAAAAGAGTAACAAAATTGAGAATTACAATTCATACATTTAGACCAAGAAAATAGATTCCACATTTGCAATGACAACTTGAATCCAATTTCAAATCATGTATGTCTTACATATCATAATACTTTTTATTGAACACTAATATATGAAAAAAATCAAATTAGGTGACACATTTTGATTTCTTTCAACATCTTATGTAAAACTCAAAAAAGTAACCAAAAAGAAATGCTCAAGAGTTCATTAAAAACTTTACACTATACCAAATTCTTGTGAGGAATCCATTATAAGAACAATGAAATTATTACAATTTCCTTACATAGAAATAAATCATGCAAAAAAGGGTAAACAAAAGTACATTTTAGCATAACATTTAAAGTGATTATGGATTACACTAAACCAATGGAAAACCCAATGCCTGACATTTTGGCCATATTACCCACTCATTCAACCATGCTACCACATTATTTTATTTTTCATTTTTGTTTCTTTCTTAGGTGAAAATTAAAGAAAAGTGAAAGGCAAATGAAGTGTAAAGCAATTCACCCAAAGCCTATATTCCAACCATCATATGATCAACGTCTGAAAAAGTTCATATGTAGCCAATCTTATTCCACCATTAGGTGTAACTTATAAAAAGTAACATAACAGTCAATCAAAAACATTATAAAAGCAATTCATTAATCAAAATGATCATGATAGCCTTAGTTACAATACTAAGCACCTCATCTTCTAGCAATACATGTGTGCGATCCAATACTAAGCCATTAAATTTCAGCATATTATTCAAAATTTAATATTTATACATTTTTAGCACAACCCAACGTCTTGTACCAAAAGATCTGACAATAATTCATAAAATTTCCTAATATGAAGCATACATGAATTTTGGAAACATAACTATATGCTTAAGCAATTGAAACATGAGGTGAAGAGAAGTTGCAATAATAATAAATAAGGAATATATTTTACACTAAACTTAAGTATAGAGTAAACAAACTATAATCTTAGCTAACCCACATTATATTAAACAATACCAAACCTATCAAAAATGGATATATGAAAAAGGGTAACAAAAAGAGGAAAAGCCACAACAATACCTGTTAGATAGAAGTCATCAAAGTAGCCAATTGTGCTTCCATCATTTGTTCCATCATTTGTTTTAACTCAACATGTTCTGCCTCAAGCCTTCTTTCAAAGTCAACCTCCATTTTTTACGCACATTCTCTACTGTAAAAGATAGGGAAGCATCAACATCAACTTGAGCAATGCCTCTCTTTCTTATAGGTTTTGTTCCATAACCTTTCCCTGTAACATAACCCAGCCTCTCACTAAAAACAACAGCCAAAATTTGATTAGAGGTCATCTGAGACCCACCTTCTTAGGATTGTTGTTGGACCACCATCTCATAAATGCAAGTCTATAATTAAAGTATCAATTTAGTTTAATGGATTACAAGGCATATTTTAACCCATCAAAAAATTTAATAAATTGTTATAAAGACATGAACTTCTTCTGACTATGGATCTTACCACACAATTTCTCCTTCTTTAGTTTTATGAGTGTGTTGTAATTCCCACACTCGATTCGGTGGTGTCGTCTCCCTAATTTTAAGGTCTCTATACAATACATTTTTATAATAAAGAAAGCATATATATATATATATATATAAAGAAAAGAAAATATTATAAAGAGTATATAGGCATTTTTATCATAGATTCCTCAACTCCTACAAATGATATAGGGCCACAAGTGTGCTTTGTTGTTTGTTTCTACCTATTCAATTTGTTTCTTTCACTTGCCATCTATAATAAAGTTAATAGTTATTTAAGATATCAAGATTCATGTAACACTTTATTAAACTACATGATTAGCCAAGTACCTTGAAATTTGGCAAGCGAAAATGCTCTATAAGCCATTGCCAATCTTCAAGGCCAATAATATTTGATCGGTTGGCCAATCTCTCTTCATCACTAGCATATAACTTGTAATGGTCATGTAATTTAATCCTCCAATTTCTAAAAGCATTTCGCATTATTTGCATAACACTGCTATGAAATTCTATCTCTTTCCTTTCATCAATAGGTGCAAATTTTTCCTAAAACACACTTGAATAGTTATGTTAATGGTCCAAATATAAATAACATATATGAGATATATGTTACATATTACCTTCACCTTTAACCACATCTCTTCACCATGTTTTGCAACTATGTCATTCCAGTCACCATCTTTAAATGATATAGCAGTTCTCACCACCAATTCATAATAATTTGAAAGATTCCTAACCCTAGGTCCCACAGCTCTAATAACAATTTTAGCAATTTGAATTTTGATTTGGGCACCATACTTTGTTTTCATGTCAACTTGTAAGGATCTATAAATTCCTCTACCTTTCTTAATGGTACTACAAGATGCTATCATCCATATAAAAAAATATTAGTTAGAATTTCCACTTAATTTAATAATTTGATTGTTATTATATAATATGTATGGAAATATACCAGCACTACTATGATGTGTGGATGGAGAATCTTGATGTTGCCCTTCAACAAGGTGCGTTGGAGGCTGTGGAGAATTTTCAACTTATATTTGTGGTTGTAGAGGTTGTGGATCGAGTTAAGGTGTCTATGGTGGTGGTGTGAAGCATGCACTTGAAGTCACTTCATCAAGATTGTTGTCTTCCTCATCCAATGGTTTGTCCTCTTCCCCTCTACCCCTTTCAAATCTTGACATTTCTTATAGTGTTGCATACAAAGCATAAGTAATAATATTAATGTAGACACATATGAAGGGCTTGAACATAACTATTCATATAACATTTTGTAAAGAATGAGGGAATTATTATATCTTTGTGAAATGGTCATGAAATTATCGTAAATTACTGTCACATATCAATCTTTAGTTAATTTTGATTAGAGCCTTCTATGTCACTGTCATCTAGCTCATTGTCTTTTGTGTCACTATTATCTATTTCATTCTCTTTTATGTCACTACTATCATCAAAATCTTCTTCCACATTTTCCTCATTCATAGACATATGTATGTCATCGTCATCAAAGAAATTTGCCTCTCTAACATGACGTACACTTGTTCGTGGTTGTTCACATGCTTGATGGATGCTTTGTGGCTCTATATCATCTTTAAACAAGTCAATCACAATGTGAAGTTCTACCCAATTGTTAGATGACATAGTCAAGTCAACTACCAACTGTTGATACACTTCTTCAGTGACCAAATCATTGTGGTCACCACTTACATCATCATCATCCTTTTGAGGCATATTGAAAAGGTCATAAAAATTTATCTTCACAACAACAAGCCAATCTAGCTCAACAATGTCATTCACATAGAATACTTATTTTGCTTAAGATGCCAAGACAAATGGTTTAGTTGAATTCAATGAACATCGAGCGTTAACACTTATGAACCCATATTTATCAATCTTATATCTTCTACCCAAATGAGTCACATCTTACCAATGACACTTAAAGATATATATTTTCCTATTTCCTACATAAGATAGCTCATAATATGCTCCAACACACCATAATATTCCTTATTAATATCAGAATCATCACCTATTACAAGAACTCAGCTATTCTGAGTTCTTTTTCCTAATGTGCAATCTTTTGTGTGAAATCTAAATTCATTTACCATAAACATGGAATAACGATTTACCACTTTAAAATGGGCCAACTAATATACTTATAAGCTCATCATTTGCACATCCTTGTGTACATAGCTTGACAACCTATATAGATAAAGCACTCTTTGTTACCATTAAAAGATCATGTAATAAAATTAACACAATGAATTAGACTAATACCTACATGTGCACGAAACCAATCAAGGAACTCCTTATAATGCCTTTCATTTATTGATGAAGCTTATGCTTCAATCTCCTTCATATGCTCCCCTACGATGTACAAGCTAGTTAGGGCAATATAAAACATTATCCCTTTATAAAATATTAAGGAAGTAATGTTAACTTACTCAATGAATGGCTCTAGTTCAACACAATTTTGAAACACATACATCTTATCTTGATGGATTTCTTCATGAGATAGAGTGATTAATTTAGAATGTCTTCTTGGTTGGCCACTTCTTTGGAAGACAAAAATCTTACTAATTGTCTCAATTGTATCGTTATTTCTAGTAGGTCTATTAAACTTGATTAGGATATTCTTCAATTATCGTGAGCAAAATGTGAGGCTTTTTTCTATCAAATAACCTTCTGCAATTGAAACTTTTGGATGAGCCTTATTTCAAACATATGCTTTAAGTATCCACATTTAATGTATCAATGTTTATTCCATATTAGTGTTTATTATAAAATTCAATAATAGAAAAAATTAAAATTAAATAATATAAAATTATTATGTCTAATTACAGGACAAAACAAGATAATACCATTTTTTATTTTTTTTTCAACAAAAAAAAAATCTTATAAGTCGAAAAGCACTCACTCTTTTGTTTGGAACCTTTTTACTCCCCCCCCCAAAAGGATTTGCTACAAACTTTTACTATTTAATATTAGTATATTATAGAATGAAGGTCTACAACTACAATTCTGTCAATGAAAAACCCACTGGATAAGCATATGCATATACTTATAAAACCTCCAACACTCCCCTTAATAATAATAATAATAATAATAATAAAAGCCAACACATAAACTTTGGACTTTCATTTGATTTCAACATTCCTTTAATTGCCATCACCAATGGAAAAGTCATAATATTTTCAAGCTCTCTGCATATCCTTAATTTCTCTTTAGGTTTACCCAGAAATTATTTGCAACTATGTGATCTCACTAGTAGAAATAGGTTCAAATGAAACATTAGCAATATATTATTAACTTAGATTCAATTTAAAATTATACACTGAAATTATGTTATATTATAATATAATCTAAGCAACTGAAAATGTCATTATTTGCATAATTGATGATGATTGTATTCTAACAAAAGTCTTTATATCTTCCTTCTCAATCATTATGGATTTGGATCTCTCAATTTGTTAAAAAATTAATAATGTTCATTTCAAGAAAGAGAAAAAAAAAAGAAAAAGAAAACACAATACGTGTAAGATCACTTGAATAGTAAATTCTTATAACAAGCATAAGTCTCATGCACATTTTGTCTTTTTCTCTTTGAAATTAAAAATATTATTTTCCTAAGAAATTGAGGATATCCCAATCCTATCATCACCCATAAAACAACTTTACAAGGAATAATTGTGGAATGCAAAAATGAAGTGGTTCATAATGACTTACTTTGGTGCCATTACACTTAGACCTCATTTTTACTTAAAGTTAATTATGAGTAAATGACTTTTATTTACAAATTTTGACAAGTTTTTTTATGATAAGTTCCTAATAATTGCTTTATATATATATATATATATATAATTCAAGATTAATTCAAGCCTAACCTCCTGGAGATGTATTGGCTTTAGTTTTATATATTGCTATTACCTCCAAAATTCACAACTAATGAAGACTTAATTATTGGTGTAGGTTTTGAGTTCTACCCTCTAATTTCCCTTTTTACATAGATAAAGTAATAAACAAAGAATTAAGTAATGATTTCATCTTCAATTAATATAATTTCCCTCTAATGATATATAGTAATTGTAATGATTAATTAAATATTGATCTATGATGAGAGACTTAAGTAATAAAGAGAGGACAACGTACTTGAAAAATAAGAATAAGGACATTATTAAACAATTATTAAGCACCACACATACCAAACAAGAAGACAATATAAAACTCCAAATTAGAGAATGACACATAGTACATAAGTAGATTTTGCTTTATATATATATATATATATATATGGTAAGTCCAAGTACCCCGTCAGTATCAAAACACCTTTTGGTGTGGCCCTTGTCATAAATTAACGAAGTAGCACAAGAAATAAATCACAACTTTTTAGGAAAAAAGCTAATGTGATTCAGGTCAGTAAGCTAAGTAAAGGAAACATTAAAATGAGTAATAAACTAATAGTTGCTATTTGTTTTTATCAACAAGCATGTGGAATTTCATTATTAAATCCAAATAGAACACTGAATAACTTAAAGCTTAATGGATCCTACTTGCCATTAACCCATGAAAACCATGGCCACCTCAAACAAGAAGCATTGTAGGTGTCTTATCATTCTAAGAAGAAGCAACAGAACTAAAACAGAGCATTCTATCAAAGGAGGGTAAAATAGAAATCTATGACATGAAATTTTTACTGTGATTTATGGCATAATTGAAGCAAGACTTCCCTTTTACAATAGACTTTAGGAATACCCTTTAATAAGGCTCTTTGATTGAAACCAATAGAGAGGAAGAAGAATAAAGATTTTATGATTTTGTAGGTTCTAGGGTTTTAGGATGGGGAAATGAGTTTTATCATTTACTAGAGCATGATCTTCAAATTGGATGAATAACCAATAACCAGTGTGTGCAAGATGAAGCAATGCATACCATCCAGTGTAGGAGAGATGAAGATGAGGGAATGAAGCATCACGCCACAATATTTGGGCATTTCAAATATTGAGGAAAAGAGATGCTAAAATGGAGTTTAGAAAAAGCTACAATCAACATGCATGTTGGATATGTTATTTGCCAATAAAATATTATTACTTTATGATGATGAACCCAGCTATTGACTTTCATTGGAGTGTGGATATGTCAGTTTTAAACTTTGGCTTAGTATACTAAAAAATTTATAGTAACAAGTGGATTTTTAAAAATGATAAAATTAAGTGAAATTTTTGTAGAAATTTACTATTAATTTTTGTAATAAAAACATAATATGTGAGAATTTTATAATTCATATATTAATTCTTTATTAAAAGAAAGTTTATTTGTCATAATTTTAAATGTAAAATTTGATAATAAATACTTAATTGGTTTTTATCAATATTTTATTAATTTTTTATTATAGTTAATCATATATTATTTTAAATATCTAAATATATATATGATTTAAATTAATTAAACTACCTATCATACAAATATCTTGCATTACATAGTGTGTATATATATATGATTTAAATTAATTTTATTATTTATTTTTACTCTTTTTCTTAATCATTCATATTAAAAATATTAAAATAATATATGATAGTTACATGATCAAAATTCAATGAAATATTGTTAAAAATTTAATGATAGATATTAAATTAAATTTTTTTAAAAAACTATAACAATCTATTTACAAATTAGTTAAACAAATCAAGATATTTATAAGAAAAAAATTAAAATTTCAAGCTAAAAATAATTTATATTAAAAAATTTTAAACTTTAAAATTATTCTAAAAGATTTAAAGATAAAAAACTTTAACTAGATATCTTGAACTATAGTATTTTTCTACTCAATTTAAAATTTAAAATTTAAAATTTTAAATTCTTTGAAATATTTTTAAAATTTAAGATTTATAGCATTCAATTTAAAATTCCTAATTCTAATTTTTCCAATTTATAATACATAGGACATTTTATCCTATGCATTAATTGTTTCATATGTTCATGCTTTTTTCCCTTTGATTTACAAATAAATTAAAAAAATGCACTTATTCATCTTTATTTTTATTTTTCATTATAATTATTATTACACCCATTAAAATAAAAAAGTTATAATAAATATTCAATTATATGTGTAATAAAATGTATAAATATAAAATGAAAATTCTAAATTAATTAACAATGTTTAATTATGATAAAAATAATATATGCTTCTTAAATGCAAGAAAATTATGTGTTAAAATTAGCATAGCAAGTTGGATGAAAAATTAATAAAACCATAAATATTAATTAAATTAGTTAAAATTATATTTGCCTAATATAAACCCTAACTTAGGCAAAACCAACGTGTACAATTACCTTTGCTAGCATGCAAACACATGTAGGAATTTGAAATTGATTTTGTCCTTCAAGAGGTAATGTTGCTTGGATCGTTTTATAGATTAAATTTGGAATGAAATTGTATATAATTTCATTCTCACACTCAAATTCTAAAATAGATACTCTTAATGTCCATATATGATTAATTATGTCCAAAAAACTATATTTAATTGAAAAATGGATAGATTATGCAATTCATGCCATGTGGTTAGGATATGAACTTTTGTTCATCAAAGTCAAAAGAAGAAAAATTTATAAAAGCATGTTAAAGTAATGAGTAAATTAATTATTTAGCTTTTAATTTTTTTTTTGAATTTAGTCATTAAGAAATAAAATATTTCAATTTAATTTTAAAAAACTCTCAAATTAATTTTGTATTTTAAATATAAAATATCTCAATTTAATTGTCTAAATAAATTTTCTTAACTAAGGTAGTTCTTTAAAAAACATTTGTGGCTTTTGGTGCATTGAAAATAGTTGGACACAAAAAATGTGTTGTTTTAGGGGTTGAAAACATCTTAGCAAATTTATATCAATAATTAACAATCATATGAGATATCATTTTTGTCTAACAGACAAACCATTTTGATTTGAAGAAAAAGTTTGGGAGATTAAATTAAAAGGAATCATCTTTAAAAAATCATATTAAGAGAAGAGCAATTTTGTAAAACAAAATAAAAAAAGTTTATATTTAAAAGACTATATTAAGAGAAAAGAATTTTTTTTTTCTCAAATTGAATGTACTAGATTGAATCTAATATGACTATATTATGCTAAAGTCAATCTAGTGGGTCTTAATATAATTGGATTACACCATATTCAATCAATGGATCCTAACACAACTAAACTATACTAGATTTCATCTAAAGTATTTTTAGATCTTGACATAATTGGACCATACTAAATTCGATATAATGGTTGAAAAGGTAAAACATAAAGGCAAAAGGAATATGTGACTCAAACTAAATATGATGTTGATGGATTCACAATATTACTTGTAAAAGTAAAATTATTTGGACAAAATATTGTGTTCACAACTATGATATCCTACAAAAATCCCTTAAAGTTCACAAAAGATAAGAAATTATAGGGGTTGCTAAAAGGTATTAGGGGTCTTTATATAGATATTTAAATAAACTATAAAATGTATAACTTAAAATAACTTCCAAAATCAAGAACCACTAATAAGTATTAAGGCATGTATGGTTGGATAAAAAGGGGCATCTAGGATGGAAATGAGAGGAGGAATAGGTTAGACTAATGTTTGATAAGAGAATCGTAATTTACAATTCCATAGAAGAGCCCATTCCCACGTACATGGGAATAATCATTTCTTTTCCCATTTAATGGAATCAGAATTGATTGATCATGAGAAAAAAAAAGTAAGATTACCATTATATCCAATTGAACACAATAAATTATAATTAACCAATACATTAATAAATAATATAGCATAAGCAAAAAATATATATAACTAAATTCAATCTAGTGAATCCTACCACTAGTAAGCTATATCAAACTCAATCTAGTGAATATTACTAAAATTATACTACTAAAAGTCAACATGAAAGATGACTTTTTCACTTAATAGTTGCAACCAACAGTCTCATAAGTGGTCTTGTACACAAAATATTTGAGAGTGGGACTGTTGGTTATGACTTCAATAGTTGCCACCAAAAGTGACTTTTGATGCTAACCAATTAGTTGTTGCCAATAGTCTCATGCATAGCCTCATAGACACAAAATATCTTATAGAGGGACCAAAGTTGCCACCCAAAGTGACTTTTTAATGGTAATCAATTGGTTGTCACCAATAATCTCACAAATGACCTCACATGCATACAATATTTAAGAGGGGGTCTTTAGTGGTGACATTCAATAATCGTCACTCAAACCCACTTTTAGTAGCAATTATATATTTGCCACCAATATTATCATGAGAAGCACAGCCTAAAGCCTCTTTTGGTGACAACTAGTTAGTTGCCAAGTTGCCACCAAATCCCACTCACAAAATGCTTGAGACAAGAGACTTTTGTATCATCTTTCAATAGTCACTATAGAAAGTCACTTTTAGTGGCAACTAATTAGTTGCTATCGATATTATCGTTCACAAAAAAATTGAAAGGGGTACCTTTCGTGACAAGTTTCCATAGTTGCCACCAAAAGTCACCTTTTGTTGGCAACTATTAAGTTGCTACCAGTATGATCACAAGCGAATCCTACTTACAAAATACTTGAAAATGATATCTTTCGTAGCGACTTTTAATGGTTACTACCAAAAGTTACCAAAGGTGGCAATTATTTAATCATTACCAACTGACTCACAAGTGGGCCTCACTCACATGTTATCAGGTAATGGGACTTTTGTTGATGACTTTTAGTAATCACCACTAAAGGTCAAAATTTAAAAAAAAATTTAAGTTTGCATCTAAAAATCAATATTTGGTGGCGACCATCGAAAGTCGCCACTGAAAATGAATCTTTTAGTGACAAATTCTATAGTCACCACTAAAAGTGAGATTTATTGCAATGTTGTCTTCTACTGAGTTTACTTTTGTGATTATATTAAAATTATTTCAAACAGAATATTGTCATGTGAGGATGATAACTTGTATGTAAAATGCTTTTACAAAAATTATTTTGAGCAAACTATATTAATCTCTTAAAAAAAATTATTGCTATCAATTCAATCTTTAAAATTATTATTATTATTATTATTATTATTATTATTACGTTTTAAAAACACACATCAAATGATTTTGATGCTAACTTTGTTACTAAAATCTTAATACAGTTGTTTATGTAACATAATATTTGTTCAAATAAAACTTTCGTAGTTTATTTGACAACCCATTTAACATTTTTTTTCCCAGAAGAAAAAGGACCTAGTTTATTACTACTACCATTTTAAATTGGTTTGTAAGATGCTGATTTATGAGGTCTGAAGATAATATAAAGTATATACAATTTGTTGGGCAAACATATTCTGATTCTATACATTAAATTCACTTTTTTTGGGGGGGGGGGGGGTTCATCTGTATTTGGCCAACACAAAAGTTCATTTTTAAATGCCAGTAGAGCTGTGCGCAAATCCGAAAAAATCGAGTTGGGCTTTTCTACGACTAAATCATATAAGCATGCTGCGACAGTTCTCAGGATGGCTAAAATACTCGAATCTTATAGCTAGCCATGAAATTTATCTATTCAAATTTAGGGATAAAAATTTTTATATGTATTTTTAAGAGGTTAGATGCAGGCAATATGTACCTACCTCATCCTAAACTCTCTCTCTCTCTCTCTCTCTCTCTCTCTCTCTCTCTATATATATATATGTATGTATAATAATCAATTTAATATATCAAAAAGATTTTATAAGAATACTTATCTAAATACCATTCTATTGGTGTTGAATTATATTTAAAGTTGTTTGAAGCATTTGATTATTTGTTATAATTTTATATGAATAAATTTTATGTAAAGGAATCTCGACTTAAAAAGAAATGTTGTTTTTGAAATATTTTTAGGTAAATGGATTCAAAAATTTAGAGATTTAAATTAATGATTCAGTAAGGACAAGGAGTTTATTACCTGCCACATGTGAGTCTAATGAAGGGAATATATTATCCTACCTACAATCATCCAGGTTGTATTTTATGAAGAAATTTATTCCTCCAACCAATGCATTGGTTCTTTTTTTTTTTTTTAAATAAAGGTAAATAACTTTTTCTTTCATTGAAAGTTGCTTAAGTCACACATTCCTTCCCTATATTATAAAATATATACAAATCTCTCTTAAAACAAAAAAAAAATTAACCAAACTCTTAAAAACAATACTAAAAAATATATTTTTTTTAACTTTTATTTTAATCTATTTATTGTGTTAAAAATCATAAATTTAATAAAATGATAATTTTATATTGATCAAATATATATTTAATATCTATTACATTATTGAAGTAAAAAAAACGAGTATTTTTTTCAAAATATATAATTATAACTTATTTTTTATTGCAAAAGAAACCTGTGTAATGCATTTTTTGATTTTACAGGAAGGGATGTAATTTTTTAATCCCTAAATCCTAAATCCTAAAACTCTTTCCTACTGTCCCAAAAAAAAATAAAGTAATAACCTTCTCCGATCTTCAATTTCACATCTCCCCTTGGTCTTTATTGTCTTCTGTTCCCTTTTTATTTCTCTCAAAAGAACAGGCTCTGCTTTTGCTATTTTTCGGTTTGTGAGCCTTGCTCTGTGACTACACTCTCTCATGGCCCTTGTACCTTTTTCCCTTGTGGGTAATAACGTCATTTCTCACCCAAAAAACTTTGCTGATGCTACGAAGTTTTGGCATATGACAATTCCCGGTATAAAGCTACATAAGTACTTACCTTATTGAAGATGGACAGAAAATTTAAACCTTCAACATTGGTTACCCAAATCTGAATAATGCTCTTTACACAAGTGCAGTGTTTTTTTCTTTTTTTTCTTTTTGGTTGTGTTGTGGGGGGGGGGGGGGGGGGGGGGGGGGGGGGGGAAGAAGGAAGTGCTGTATGTACAATCATGCAACATTTGCATATGTGGATGTGGCTAACAAAATGGGCATTGCGGCCCTTGGGCCAGGTTCGGAAGCCCATACCCATCACTCCAGTACTCCACTGAGCCCAATGCCTCTCTGGTGCCCCATAACATGCGAAGGACGGCCAAGTTCACTATATTAGTAAACCGATTAGCTTAGTGCAGTTTGATCTAGTTCGAACAGGGGAACAATAAGTCTGCTCAATGGACCTAAAACAGTTCCAACCTTTTTGGAGGACATAAGTGTCGGGTTTGAGGGTCGACAATAACATACTAATGAGGCAATTCGAACATGGTAACAAGGTACTAATAGCTAGCTACTTACGTAAGATTGCTTCAATAAGAGAGATGTCAAGAGACTGCAAACACATTAAAAATGGCAGAGAAAGTAATTCGGAAGATTTTTTATAAAAAAAATATTTGTATGTAACCAACCCAATAAATAAAAAATGAATAAGAAACAAAATAAACTTTAATGGGGAAGCCGAAATCAACCTAGTTGTCGGAAATCAAAACTGTGAAACAAATATTACAATTTTCTTTTAAAAGAAAAAAAAAAACAGAGCAAGCTACAACAGTAATTCTTCCAGCAGAAGATACAGTGACATTCCCCTCCCTCTTTTAAGGATTTGTAAAAACTACCGTATACCAGCCAGCAAAGATGGTAGGAAACCTTTTCTTTTAGTGGCCACATTCCCCCTTGAAAGCAGATTTTCTTGCTTATTTACTACATTTAAACATCATTATAAATAACCTATCTGTAAACTGAAAAATCATCGGTGCTTTGTGCAGTCAAATCCATGGCAAACAGAAAGCCAGATAATGAGCACCAAAAACAACAAAATTCCAAGAACAACCAACTTGATTTTCATGTTCTGATACCACATTTTCCGACGGATTTGTGTTCCTTTCTTTTTGAACTCTTGGGCCTGAAAATAAACACAGGAGGTCCTCAGCCCTAGAAAGCATATGACCAGAAAGGTTAGTTGTCTAACCTTAGTCAACTTACCTGTGACCGCAATGATTCTGTCTTGTCCGCAAGAATGGTCAGATTTTCTCCTCTGTCAATAGCCTGAAAGCGTGTGCAATGAAAATAAAGATCATAAAATATTACATCATCTTGTCCAGTATGGGACAAATGCATCCAACTATAATGAAACTTCAAATAACGCAACCCCAGATTGAATGGTGACACATGCAAAAAAGATTAATCCATGCAAAGAAATTTCATAATGATACAGAATTAAACAGGTTGTAACTCAGCCACCAAATGGACATTTACAGATTTGCAAGAGTAACAAGGACCAAAAAAAGCATCATCCATGAACTACAGGAAGAATTATCGATCTTTCATTGCAAGTCATCGCTAGCAATACTGGCAGGGAGAGGGAGAATTAAGCATAGAAGCGAATTGCTTTTCCTAGTATTATCATTGCATCGACGGAAGTAAAAGGAGGCAGGCAGAAAGATGGAGTTTCTCCAAAATTTGCAGCAAAGCCGTGTACTGACTAACATAGCAACCTCAAGAAACTAAAATTTTCCCCTGCCACCCACCCTTTCTTACAAGAGAGAAAAACATATAATTGCAATGAATTATAGGTTAGACCAGGATGCACAGAGACAACTGCACTAGAAATGAATGAAAATAAAAATTACTTCCATGTTTTACTCCAGAAAAATTAAGGTACCTTGTCAATGTTCTCTAACATTATACTTTTAACTTCTGAAACTTGAGCCTTCACTTTTATTAGCTTCTCAATCTCTTCAGCATGGTCTATGATATACTTCATATGCTCTTTCATAACCGGTCTGCAAATGTACATTGATAATATTATTCACCTTTCCAAACAAACTTTTCCATCCATGTGTTAAGATATGAACTAAGGGTATAGGAAGAAATGAGTATACCCAAACTCCTTGTTGAGACTTTTGGCAATAGCTGTATCTGCCTTTCCACCACCATATCTTTTCCTAAAGTCTGCTTTTACACGTTCTAGGAAAGCAATAGAGATCTGCTTGCCAACAGATTCCTTTGCAACAACACAGTAAGCTGCAAGAAGCCCAGTTCATGAAACAAAAAGCATTAAAACCTGTCATTGTACCGCAACTTAATGATTAAGTAAATCTTGACTTTCAGCAGTATGGCAAAAAATCCAATAAAGTCAAATTTTAATTTCTGGAGGTTCCATTATGGAAGTGAAAGTAATAGTTGCTAACGAAAAGTTAGGCACCAACATTTTGGAGGTAATAATTGTGTATTTATCATCATGCAATGATGCAACTGACCATGCATTCCTATTGCTCCCCAAGGCTAAACCAAAAAGCATCTCAACAGTAAGTTTTACAGGATTGCTGTCACAACTTCGGTCTCAAGATAAGCCCTTGATTGAAGACTTATTGTAACATGACTTTCTATAAAGGGATTGACAAAATGATTCATGTCCTGCCAAGACTTCTGATTTCTCAGGATTAAGGGCAGCACAGGATGACATTGAAATGAAGCGTTACTTTAGGTTCCTACAAGGAAGTGGTGCCAAAAGAATTGAATATCTCTTTAACCAGCTATTTCTAGCAATGTTCACCATCTAATAATACAAACAAGTTATCAATGAAGGATATATGATCTAGTAACATAGTAACAGAAAAACAAAAATATTCAGCATTGAAGAGAACACAATCATGTGTAAGAACTCCTTTTTCTTCTTTCTTTGAAAAAAAAAAAAAAGGGAATACACACACGCAACAGTCTCCATAGTTGCCATTGCTTTTTTGTCTTTTGTTTTTTGTTTTTTTTGGTTTTCCCATTAAGGATAACCCAGTTAGGGATGGCAACATCCAGCCTTCTTCCATATTTCTAGTAATGTTCACCATCTAATGATACAAAAATGTTATCTATCAGGGATGTGGTCTAGCAACATAGTAAAAGAAAAACTAAAGCTTTCAGCACAGATGAGAACCCAATAATGTGTAAGAACTCCTTTTTCTCATTTTTAAAAAAAAAATATATATACAACAGTCTCCATAGTCGCCGTGGCATTTTTTTCTTCATTTGGGATAGCCCTGCTAGGGGTGGCGATGTGCAGCCGGCCTCCTGTCCTATTCTCCACAACGTTAAACAATTTCCACCATCCTAATTGCCCACAAAGGTACAAGGACTCATGCATGGGTATCCCCATATTTGTAAAAGTTTATAAAAAAAATCAAACTAATAAAATCTCAAAATTCAAATACATCTCTCAAAATAAACATATGCTAAAGTTTATTAGTATGTTAATATGGACATATATATACCAAAGTAATTGAATAAAGATTATTCTAGTAATTTTAATATAGCGGTGACCTTTGAGGCAGCAAGTATGGTATCCATCCCTGTCCCCATTTTCTAGGCGGACGGAAATCTATCCCCAACCTATTCCTGCAAGGGGCAAATTCCCCATCCCCACCCCCATGCAGAGGAATCCCTATCGGGATCTCCGCACAAAGGGAAATTATCAGCCCTAAGCCCTGCAACGTATATAAGACTGAATTATTCTTCCAGATACCCGTGACTTTTACTTACAGTCCAACAGTCGGTAAGCCATAATATGTGGGGCAAGGGCTTGTAAGAAGTAGAACCCTCCATCCTCACAAACAAAACTCAGTAATCAAAACTAATGAAATTCAAACCCATTGATCAGTGACAGTGATAAATGCCTCTTCATCTTTGAAAAAAAAAAAAGAGTAATCTGAATTCCAAAGCAGAATTCTTTATCCAAATAGCGCCATGCTAGATAAACTACCCAAGTGTATGAAATAAATAAAAACCATACCCAGTGCAACAGAGCAACAAAACTTAGTTGGACTTTCAAAACCCAAATTCTGCTTCTCCTCGTTCATTATCTTCTTCAGTAGTCAGATGGACAGGTAACAAAATTTATGACAGAACCCATAAAAGTAAACAAAACCTAGCCTAGAAAATCAAAATCAAACAACTAAATAAAGCCCAAAAATCGAAATCATTGTGTCAAGTGAATGGTCCCATATTAAGTCAAATCCGTTTCAAAACCAGATCCAGTACTTCAACAAACAATTCAACTTCCATTTCATTTTGGTTGAGAAAAGTGGTCGCTTGTCACATACATGCAAGAGAGAGAAAATGTTGAAGGAAAAAGAAGAAAAAGAAAAGAGATCAGAGTAGGGTTGGATTACCGTAACCATCCTCGACTAGAAAATTGAATGTGTGGTGATCACAATTGTAAGTGAACTTGTTGTTGGTGGAAGGTAGTTTCTGAAGACACTGAGCTGCAATCGCCGGGAAGTTGCCGGTGAACTCAGTGTACTCAGCTAAGACCATCGTCCCCCGAGCCACGAAGCTATATATAAAAGACTCCTGACCCATTGCTCTGAACCTGAGACCTCTCGGAACACAGAGAGAGAGAGAGAGAGAGAGTGGCACAGACTTGGTGTGGCTGCTCTGTTCTGCGTTCGCAATTCTTAGGCTCCGTTTGATTTCTTTGTCTTTACTGTGCAGAAAGAAATTGGCCCAAGTGAAAAAAAAAAAAAATATATATATATATATATATATATATATGAAGTCGAGAATATATCACGTAGTTATAAACAATTATTTAATAAAACATTATTTTATATTTAATAATTATTGTTCAAATAACTTAAATTTATAATAACACCACAAAAATAAATTGCAAGAGAAAAATATAAATACCGTATAGTAAGTATTTTACAAAAATTAATAGAATTAATATAAAATTTCAGTTTGAATAATAAAAGTTTTGTAAAATGAAAACATTTTATGCTTTTTAATACCATAGATACATTTAGATATGCTTTTATACTTGTCTATCAAATTATGTTGATATTTCAATATATTAAAATGAAAATAAATTTATATCAAATGCTTCCCTGATTTTCTATTTAAAACAAAACGAAGGATTCGTGGAATTTCTAATTTCTAAGGAAGCCTTCAACTTTGGAGCAGATTGTGTCAAGAATAATAAGTTTAGTTTTTAAAAATTTTAAAAAAAATATAAATTTAAATTTCAACATAAAAAAAGTCTTAACTTCCAATTTTTCTCTTTTCATGTTTACTATTTTTTTGATGTTTTACTTTTCAAGAATAAAACAAAAATGAGCTCCACCTTCAAGGCAAATGATGAACGGATATGAACTTAGCTTTATAGTCTACGTTTAAAAGGAATTTGATTTGCTTTCGGTGCGGTAATTTTTTAATTAAAAAATAATTTAATCCAACTTGCAAATTATGATTATTGATTTTAAAGAGAAAGTAGGCGGGAACTGTGCGTTTTGATGTGATTCACCTTTTCTCTGCTTTTGCTGATTTCTTCCATCCTTTCTCTCTTATCATTATTACTTGTCTCTGCATGCTTGATCAAGACATATGATATAAGGAAATATTTAAAATAAATTACAATTTTTTTTGTTTTTATTAAAATTATATAATTTTTTTATTTTTAAAACATATATAATTTTTAAAAAATAATAAATCATTTTACACTTTATTTTAATTTTAAATTTTCAATTAAAAATCTTCTCTATTTAATTTTTTTAATTATATATTTTTTAAAAAAATAGAGAGAATTATACAAATATTTATTATATAATTTTAGTATTCAAAAGTTAACTATTATGTTTATTTATATTTTCATAAATAAAGCATTATTATTTAAAATTTAACGAACTATGATTTGAAATTAAATTATGTGATTTTTAAATTTTTTAAAAATTGTGTAGTAAAATTAAATAGTATTAATACTAAATTCTAAATACTACATGTGCATAAAAAATTAACTTATAGTATTCCTTCATTTCATTATAAATTTCATTTTTTATCAAAAAAATTATAAATTCCACTTTAAATGCCGTGAATCCTTTTCTTTCCTTTGAGTTTAGGTTTCATTTGGGGATTTCTTTTATAAGCCAAAAGCGGTTCATGATTGATTTGTGAAAAATAACACTATAATAATATTTTTCATAAAATATCATATTACTAATTTTGAAATATATAAGTATGAATATTATTAATTAATAAAATACTTAACAAATTAATGTTATGCATTGTTAATAATCACTGTAATTTTGAAAATTGTACTTAGAAGATATATTTATATTTTTTTAAAAGTCAGTAAGTTTTATTAAATTGCCAATTTGTTTATTAAGGAGTATCACAACCAAAATGTAATTTTTAATTCCAAGTAATCAATCTAATTTACTAAATACCAAATAAAACAAAAATGCAGTTTGCATAATTGATTCAGTAAAATTCTGACATGTCCGCTGTGGATAATCATACTTCATATGAGATAACAGGAGAAATTAATTATTAAAAAGTTTAATTAATTAGTTTAGCAATACCCTATCAATCTGCATAGGAGCAGTTTCGTGTGGAAGTAATATCGAGTCGATCCAACGCCACGGTTGTTCGTGGAATTACTAGGTACAACAATGAAAGAGAACGATGTAAATGTAATGAAATAATTATGTCAAATATAATTAAAAAATGAAATATTATTTTATTTGTATATTTAATTTGATAAAAATAAAATAAATAATAATAATAATAAATATAATAAGTTTTGCATAAATTGAGTGTAAAAATTATCTTTAATTCACATATTTATCTGAAAAATAAATTTCATTTTTTTAAGTATCTGAACAATACCTAACTAGCAAATGGAGAGTAAGTTTTACTTATTTCAAGTTTTTATCTAATAAATAAACTTTGGCTCTGTTGAGTTCAAGTGAAGTTTTAAACTAATCAAACTTTAATTAATTACGGTTTAAGGCAAATTTAATTTACGTAAATAAAATGGGTTTAATCCAGTCAAGTGTGAGCCAACTCAATTTGTTTTCTTTATTATATATTTATAAGTTTTACCAGATAAAATATAAAATAATGTATATTATCTTAATATTGATCGAGTTGTGTGAATTAGACAAATTGATAAATATTATTTAATATTTAAATTTATTTATTTAATAAATAAGTTAAAGTTAGCTGAGTCGTGAATTGCCTAAATTTTCTATATTATATATACAGATAATATTTTATAACTTCACGATTTAATCAGATTTTTATGTTTTAACAATTTTTTCCAATTATCTTATCGATTGATTAACGTCGCTTTTTAGGAGTTTTGAACAAAATCTGATCCTTTGCCTTTTCGACCCCAGTTTATTGATAGATATCTGAAACACAAATCAAACAAATGTTATTATCATTTATCATTTTTGAAAAATTGTGGACATTATTTTTCTCGACGTTGCTTTCCGCTCTCACCCGACACGGTGATTTGTTCGTGGATTGCTTACAATAAGGGTCAATCATTTTGTTTTTGGAATTTAATTCAATAAAAAAAAAAAGAATGTCACATATTAGAAGTTGGACCATCTACTGAATTTTACACAGGAAAATAAAATATTTATCAGTCAATTTAACACTATAATTTGTGCGTAAGAATTTAACACTAATTAATAAAATAAAACTACATTCTTGGCTTCCTCCATTTTCATGTATTGTTCCATACTAAAATAATTAACCTATTCTTTTTAAGTCTAAATACTTAATATTGATGTATTTGCTTCTATTTTTACTTTTATTATTCATAACCAAGCAAAAAATAGCTGTCACAATACATTCTTAACAGACATGTATGCTAAATCTACAACTTAAGTTTGACAATGAAATTCTTTAGCCATATTCCCCCAACTTGCCTTGAAATAAGGATGAACTCAACTTTGGTAATATAGATAGTAGAAAAATATATCCAACTTCTTTACCTCAGCATATCCTGTTGAATCTGAATAACAATAATTTTTAAAATTATTAATTTTTTTATAAGTAAGCATATATCATTATATACTCTAAAGTATCTCAACTTTTTTTTTGTAATCTTCTAATGATCCATGCCAATATTATTTTAGTATCTTCTTAACATGTCCACAACAAAAACTATGTCCAATATTGTACAAACTTAAGTATATACCAGGCTCCTAATTGTTGAAGTATAAGAAACATTTTTTATCTATTCCTTTTACAATTCATTAAGGCCATGTTTGGTACGATCCCATCAAAGGAAGGAACTGGGAGAGGGAGATAGAATCCAGTGATTGAATTGTTTGGTACACAAGAAGCTTTTTTCCATGGGTTAGGGCATTTCTATGTTCTTGGAATATGTTCTCCTCTTCATACAATGGATTGAGCTCTCCATTGAAAGGACATGAAAAAATAATTTTTTTTATTAAAGGTAATCAAAAATAAAATTTTAGATTAAAATATTATTTTATTATTGTTATTAGTAATTAAAAATAATTATTTTATTATTTATTATTATTAGTAATTAAAAATAAATATTTCATTACATTTTATAATTATTAATAATAAAAAAATAATTAGAAGTATTTTGATCTTTTAATTCTCTTCTCATTTTATTTTTATATCATTTCTATCCAACCAAATATAAAAATAAAAATAAAAATATTTATATTTCTTCTTCCATTATACAAAATATAATTATGGGTACGAGATTTTTTTTCATTTTCATTCCATTTCCAATTCCTATTCTATCAAAAACTAATTCTCTATACCAAATGAAGCTTATAAGACATTAAAACAAATTAAATTCGTTCTCTTTTATGATAAGTGTTACGTTAGATGAACAATCATTCACTTGGAATAGTGTAAAAACCTTGTTAATATAAACTTCCTATGATAATTCTCAAGATACCTTAAGATCTACTTTTGTGAATCCTTATTGGGATATTCAAACAAGTTAAATTTGTTTTCGTTCACAATTGATACTATATTATATTAGATGAATAGTCTTTCATCCAAAAACATTCAAAAACTTTGTTGATATAAGTTTTTTATAATAGTCTTAAGATGCCTTAAGATCTATTTTAATGGCTCTTTATGCTTATAACATAAGATGCTTCTCCTATACCTTTTACATTGAAGTTCTTGGACAATAATTGTTTTATTTAATATAACAATCTCAAGTCACTTAAGGCAAGCTATATGTCGTGTACATATAAAACCAAAAAAATAATCTTGCTCCCACTGGCTTTGAGATATACATATTGATTCATGATATTTTCATAAAATTGAAAGATGTGATAAGATTATCTTTTATCACTTCTTAAGGTCCCTAATGAACATTATTAGGCACCTCATCTAGAATGATAGAATTTGTTGGATGTTGGAACTTTTGATTTTTAGTACAACCAATTGAGATTTTTGAAATTTCATTATGTTTTACATTTAGTTTTTTCTTGTATTGCTTTACTATAATACAAATAATTAATATCAAATGCTTAGTTGTAATTCTTTTTGCCTTTTATATTACATTGTATAGGCGTCTCAATTTGTGTTAGATTGAAATACTTTATTTATTTTCTTGTGTTTAGCTAGTCTTGGCCTATGTTATATCAAAATTCGCTTGATTGGTCTTGGTACACATCTCACCAAGACCAGTTTATTACAATTTCCTTACTATGATTATGGTGGCATGTTGGCATGTTTCCTTTTTACTTGCTGGCAAGTAGGGGTGTTCAAAAGTTCGGTTTGGTTCGATTTTGAGCAAAAATCAAATCGAACCAACCTAATCGATTTTTTATTTTATTGGACCTTGTTGATTTTAAATTTTAATCGGTTTGGTTTATATTTTTTTTGTCAAAAAGTAATTTAAAAAAAAAATTTGTTCCTTGTAATATGAAAAATTTAATTTCTAATATCATGCATCTTTTAAAATTTTGACCAATAATAACTTTAGAATAATTTATTATTTTTATATCTTTTTTTTTGTTTAAAAAAATTTCATACATTCACAAAAAAGTTTTAAAAAGTAAGAAAAAGAATAAAAGTAATATCTCATAATAAAATAGTATAAATAATTTGTATATTTCTTAAACCACATAAAGAATGTAACTTTGATACAAATTTAATTGACAAAATATCCCATTAATCAAAAAATAAACAAAATATTAAATTTTAATTAATTACAAATTTAATAGTTCGGTTTGGTTCGATTAACCAAACCAAATATAGAGAAAACTGACAACTGAACCGATTTAATCGATTTTACAATTACAAAAACCAAACCAAACTAATTTTTAATCGGTTTTATTCGATTTTTGGCAGTTTGGTTCGGTTTAGTTTAGTTTGATTGGTTTGGTTTGGTTTTATTCACCCTTAGCAAGTGGCAACCTATCAAGGAGATAGGTTTCTATCAAAAAAGGATATCATACGGATTGACAAAATAGTGTAATTAATCTGACACATATATTAATTAAATATATATAATTTAAATTTAGGCTTTTTTAATGATTTAATTTGTATTTCTTTCTTTATTTAACAATTTAAAATAACAATTCAGGTACACATATTACTTAATATATATAATTTAAATTTAATATATCTATAATATTTAACAATAATTATTGGCATTTTTGTAGTAATTCAAAATGTTTTTTCAGTTATTTAAGATTTGCTAAAATAGTTTATATCAATATAACAAAAAATTATTGTACACTATTTGATTATTTAAGATGATAAACTAATACAAAAGAATTGTTATAGGAATTAATTTTATTAAACAAATATGAAACAAGTGTATGTAACATTGTTATAGAAAGCACATTTTAAGAGTCTATTTAGTGGCTTCTAATAACATAATAAGCCTTCATACTTGCTCGTTGCCTTCATTGTAGTATAATTTGGTCTTCTTTTCTTTGTTATAGGTCATTTACAATGTTAGTCAATAGTGAATTTAAGTCCTACTAAAACCAAGTAGGAGGAATTGATTAGTGTGAGGTGACGAACCCTATTGTTGATCGCTCAATGATCCTCTATGCTTAAAAGAATAAATTGGCATATTTAGCATTAAAAGATATTATATAACATTTGTGTGAATGACCTATAGTATATCACATAGGTGGCAACAATGGGATATAAAATGATGAGGCAGGAGCCACAAAAAGAGATTGTGGTGGCGACGACATAGGGATATAAAATGATAAGTTGGGACTTACAAAAGGAGATTGTAGTGGTTGCAAAAATGCACAAGGTACATTTGAAGCCTATATATTGTGCTACAATTGTGAATGAAGATTGATCAACACCTCTAAAATCTACATTTATTGGTGTTAAAAACTAAAAAAGGGGACCATGCAAATGCTATAAAGGGAGCTTTGAGGGACCTCGCTAATACAATAAACAATGGCTGAGAGTGAGATATGAAAATGGTGAAGAGTGAAAGTAAGAAAATAAGAAATAAATGATGTTTGAAGGAGGGGGAAAGAACTTCAGTTTAAATTAATGGAAAGGGCTAATTTTCTTTAAGGATAATATTTGGACCAATTAAGGAATTCTATATGGCAATGTAATCTCAAGCTCCAACTAATGCATGCCACGAGAAAACTCCCTTATTTTTATATTTTTTAATTGTTACCTATGACACTGTGCCTTGGTCAAATGACCCTGATGCAATATCAAGCAAATCCAATATGACCATCTTTATGATAGGCTAACTTGTATTGCAAGCCTTTTAAAAAAAATTTAAGGTGTCTCAATTTGACAAGTATCGAGACACCTTGTATTTTATAATTTTTTTATAACAATAAAAAATATGATTGATGATATGAGTTAATTATTAATTTTACTTTTATTGGATCAATGTTATGTAAAACTAGTGTTCCTTTATAACTAGCAAAAATTATTTTTTAAACATTATTATTTTTAATGACTATATCATGAAATTGATCACTTCCAATAATTATATCATTCTCAAAAAACTTGAACATTTGTAGATTCTACAAATTTTATTGAGTGTAAAAGAGAGTAAAACTTATAATCATTAAACTTTGTTACACAACCTATAAAATAAGTAATAACAATTCCAAGACCTGACTTTCACATGGATTGTACATTCTTACTTCCTGTAAGATAATCTATATATATGTATGATTCAAATTAAGTTTTTAACCATTTTAGATTTATAAGAATGTTTTAGAAACTACTTTTCTTAGAACTGATTATTATTTAAAAGAAGCATTAAATCACTATTAATATATCTTAATATACTTTTTAAGGCCATTATAATTTAAAATTCATAGACACTATTGTACTTTGACTTATTTGCAAACAATCACTACATGTTTTTAAATTTGGATGATAAATTCTTGCATCTTAACATACTCGAAAGTAAATTCTTCTATCCATCTTCTATTAAATATTCAATGAAATCCTCACATGCATATGTGTGAAAAGACATGTGGCATGTTTTAATTGGCTGATAATTATGACATGGTATGTTTTGAGGTTTTTCTTGTTTGGTCCATTTTTAGATTTTTTTTTTTTCTGAACTAAACTTAGTAATGGTTCCACATATACTTTTTATCAAGCTTTTTAATAAAATTATAATATATGTAAAACATTCTTTAAAAATTAATTATGTAAAGTTGATTTGTAAAGATTATATAATTGTCTGCGAAAATCATACACTAAAATTATATATTTATCATATTTTAATTAAAATGTATACTAACAAGAATCTAAGAAATTGAATATATATATTTTTAATAATTTTTTATTTATTTATAAATTATAAATTATTAATGACATGATATAATCTAGCAAAAATAAAAATCTATGACAAAAATATGACTAATTGGAACATGCCACATGTCTTTTAACACATGTAAATATGAGATATCGGTTACATATTTAATAAAAAGTGGATAGATAGATTTGCTTCTAAGTATGTTAAAGCATAAGAACTTATTATAGGAAATTTAAAATATATAATGATTATTTTTAATAGATCAAAATATAAGGAGTGTCAGTATATATATATATATATATATATTAAAATTATTAAAAGAAGTATCATAGAAAAAGTTATCTGACATAATGCATATTATAAATTATAAAATTATAAAAATACAATATTCACAATTTATACATCACACAACTTACTGCTTTGCTTACTTTCTCTCTCTGCTTTGCCTGCGTTGTACTCCTATTATATCTGTTTTGATAAAGATATCAATCACGCAAATACCATGCAATGATTGATACAGGAGCAAATATCACCACCTCAAAATACAACATATTACCACCCAAATTATAGAAAAAAGACAAACCAATATTAACCTAGAAATAGAAATTGAAAAATATAATACTCACGAATGGAACCAAGAAGAATTTGACAAAATATGGAAAGAATTAGAAGCCAAAGAACCAGAAATAGAAAATGAATCCTTTAAAGAACTTGAAAACTTTGAAGAATTTACCCAAATAGATTTTGAAGAATTTCAAAAATTATGGGATGAATTAGAAATAGGAAACATCGAAACAACAGAATTAGGATTCCCAAAAACCTTAAAAAAGAAAAGAAGTTTCTCTAGAAAGAAAAATCAGAATATAGAAAATCTAATAATACCTAGAAAAAAGAAAAAGAATGAAATAACAAATCCTAAATCCATAAAAGAACGGTATAAAAATGCCGAATATAATGTTCATGATTTGGTATCAAGAAGTCCCTATAGATGCACTCGAAAATCCTATAATAAACAGAACATCCTAAAATGGAGATGCCCCTTAAAGTCATTATATCCTAATAGTCCCTACAGATGCACTCGAATTGGACCGTTTAAGGCTATTTTTGGGCCTGTTTTCGAGTATTGGGCCTCATTTTCTCATCTCACCCTTGGATGCGTCAAACTTTTTCATTGGGCTGTGCCTTTGATGAGGGTAGCAAAGAGTAACAACACCACTCTCCTGCCACTTTCTAGTAATAACTATATTTGCATCTCTAAGTTTTAATAACCGAATTTTTAGGCTTGCACTTAGCAGTCACTGCTCTCTGAGAAACGCTCTCCTCTGGGCTCTGAAAATACCTAGTTGTCCTTTGAAATTTGAATGCAAGAGCGAGGACACGTGGGTCGTGCGTGTTTGTTGTAATCCTGTGTGTCCTTGAGAAGCTGCACCCCTCCCGTTCCAAAATTTAGTTCATCTGTGCCAATCATATTCTCGTGCCAAATAGTTACGACCGCTCTAGATTATTTCCCTTTCCACAATCCCATCCCCATCATAAGAAAATAATTGCATAATTTATGGCGCCAAGTGAAGACAACGGTAATGGAAATTCGGGTTCGGAATGCAACAATATAAAACGTTAGCTACAATTCTTCTTAAAATATTTTTAAATTAATTTTTTAATAAATTAATTTATATAATGTTACGTTATAATGAATATTGAGTTATTATATCTTTTATTAAAAAATTAATTAACTGCACTTAACTATAATTTATATATATATTTTTTAATAAAATTATTAAGTTATTAAAATTATATACTTATTTATAAAAATTGTATATTGTTATGTTATTAAAATATTATTTATTTATCATATTTTAAATAAAAATTTAATATTGAAAATATAATAAAATATGTCTATATTTTTTAAAAAATTAATAATCAAAGTATAATCAATTTATTTATACTTTCTTTAATAAAAAAACGTGTCATAAATATTGTGTCAAGACGACGCCGCATTTGGAGGCAGTGCAAAGTGTTCTCCCCTGTCCTGAGCCGTTGTTCCCTCCACCGACAACTGCTGGGTCAAACCTCACCACGTCAAAGCTCAAAACCCTCTCCTTCGTCGCTAAATTCTCTCTCTTTTTTTTTTTGTAATTTAAAAAAGACGTCCAAATTTTTTATTCCACTTTCTATTTGTTTGTGTGTTCATTGTTCACCACCAGAACAAAAGAACAAGCACTAGGACTCCTTTTATGGTAAGAAAGTAACAATCATAGTTGTAATTTTTGTTTTTATGAAATTTTGAAAAATGAGAAGAGACAGCGAGGAGAATCAAGCCCAGAATTCACCGTCATGGTGAGTTAAAAAAAAAAACAGCTTCCAACTTTTTTCCCGTTGTTACTCGCATATATCAGCTACTCTTCTTCATTTCTGTAAATCTACATTTCTCCCATGGCATCCTGCTCGTCCACCCTTGTTTTCATCACCCTCTTGTTATTCTCCTTCTTCTTCTACTTGACTCTCTCTCAAGTAACTTCCAGGGATGAATCAGACGAAATACTGGACTGCGACAACCGTTGGATTTACCTACGCAGGCTCCCTCCGCGCTTCAACCTCGATCTGCTCGTGAATTGCTCCGAATACCCACTTTTCGATGACTTTTGCCGTTACTTGGCCAACCATGGCCTTGGCCAGAAGACCCATAACCGCTCTCACAGTTGGTATCGCACCGACCCATTGATGCTCGAACTCATATTCCATCGCCGCATGCTGGAGTACCCATGTCTCACAGAAGATCCATTTTCTGCTAACGCGGTTTATCTCCCCTACTATGCTAGCCTCGACGCTTTGCGCTATCTCTATGGCCCTGAGGTTAACTCTAGCGCCGAGCACGGGCTCGAATTGTTCGAGTTTCTGCAAAAGGACCAGCCGGGAATCTGGAATCGGCACATGGGTCATGACCATTTCCTGGTTATGGCTCGGCCGGCGTGGGATTTCTCGCAACCCTTGGAGAACAACCCACCCATTTGGGGAACTTCGTTTCTGGAGTTGCCGCAGTTTTTTAATGTCACGGCTTTGACATTGGAGGCTCGTGCTTGGCCATGGCAGGAGCACGCGGTTCCTTATCCGACGTCGTTTCACCCGCCCAATCTCGAGCTGTTGGAGTCTTGGGTTCAGCGCGCGAGGCGTTCGAAGCGCACCGCTTTGGCGATGTTTGCCGGAGGCGGAGGGGTCTCTGCTACGCCTAATATTCGACGAAGCATTAGGATTGAGTGCGAGAACAAAACTGGAAACTCAACCACATATGGTGGGTATGCGAAACTGTGTGACATTGTTGATTGCTCTAATGGAATTTGTGAGCACGACCCTATTAGGTACATGAGGCCAATGTTGCAAGCAAGTTTCTGCTTGCAGCCTCCGGGGGATACTCCAACTCGTAGGTCAACGTTTGATGGATTTCTTGCTGGGTGTATCCCGGTTTTCTTCGAGGATCAATCTGCGAAATCGCAGTACGGATGGCATTTGCTGGAGAATGAATTTGAGACCTTCTCAGTGTTTATACCAAAGGAGGATGTGGTGTTCAAGGGGGTGAGGATTTTCGATGTCTTGCGACGCATTTCTAGAGCTAGAGTTAGGAGGATGAGAGAGAAAGTTTTGGAGATGATACCGAGAGTTCTGTACCGGAAGCATAATGGTTCACCTGGTCTGAGAACAAAGAAAGATGCTTTTGATATATCAATTGACGGTACATTGCAGAAAATTCAATCGAGACTTCAGGAACTTAATTTGGCTCTGTGACCGGATCTGTCATTCTTCTTCTGTTCACTGTAATTATAATTTTTGTTGCTTTACTTCTTCCTTCCTTCTTTACTTAATTATATCTGCTATAGTTTCTGGCTTAGATTATAGAGCATTTGTATTTTATCTGCAATAATCTATAGGTCTTGGGGCATTCCATAGTATTATTTCTTTTAAGCTATCTTTCTAGAAGATGTATGAAATAGTGTATCAAATCTATCCAGTTGTAGCAACCTGCATCTCGTTGCCGAATCTTATCTTGTGAATTCACCTCAAAGTTTACTTGTGGGGGAACAATATTCATTGGGAACTTGCTGATGCATCCATTGCTTGACTGAGAAAAAAGAAAATAAAGATTATTGATGAGACATCACAGAGAATTTACGTTCCCTTTCTTTGTTTTTTGTTTTTTTTGGGGGGGGGGGGGGGGGGGGGGGAAGGGGAGCCAAAAGGGAGTAATTGAAGTGGCAAGATTTGGAGTTCTAATTGAGCTGTATATTATGCTAGTGCAACATCCTAGAATTCTTTGATATGATATAGAAGCAGGGTTTGTACTTTGGAGAACTGTACTTTCTTATGAAATTTCTTATTTATAGGATGTTGTCTTAGTGACAGATATGGAGGGGGCACAGCAATTACATAGAGCCCTTCCATTCTGCAGTGTTTCCTGGGCCAAGCTAAAATTATTGAAGGTTCTGATTGTAGAAATCTATCTTTAATTCTTTCTGATCTTCTGTCTTTATATATGTTTGCTGCAATTACATGTCTATGGAGCCAAGATGACCTTAGTAGTGTTGCAAGTAAAACTGCACTCAGAAGTCATGAAACAAATTATTTGCAGCTTTACTAGTTATGAGTATGACAATGCATAATGGCTTTTTATTTGTTGATTGTTCAATGCATTTTCTAGGGTTAATTTGTCACTCCATCATCATGTGATTCTTCTGAGTAGAAATATGGAGATTCATGAAAACAGCAAAATGTGAGAATGTATCTAGAAAGGTTAAGGTCATCTAAGTTCTGTCTTCAGTAAGTACACATTCGTGTAGTATTACAGATTAAATTTTGTTGTCTATGAAATATATTTTAATGCAAATTTTAGAAAGAGGGTAATGTTTGATCTAAAATACAGCTCTTATGCCTTATCTATATGTCTTTCAGTTTGCACGAAATATGCATTTCTTCCCTCTTGCTGAGTAACTTATCTGGACGAACTTGAATCAATGATTCCCTGAAAGTTGTAGTGATGATTCCGAACAATTGAATTATATATCCAGTCTGTTCTAGAAATTTATCTTCTGATTAGAAATCTATTTTACAGAAACGAGAAAGGAAGATTAGACTAGCTTTTGGTGTTTCATATGATTTATCTCTTCTGTTTTAAAGATTGAACATTAGCCTTGACAATTATTCAACACATTTCAGCTTTGGGACTAGGGCAGATATGTTTATGATAATCACCGTACTTGTATGCTTAAAAATCATATAAATATCAGCTTTTCCGTTTAATTTCCTTAAAGTCTGAATTCTCATGCATCCTGACGGTGCTGGGAAGATATCTAATTAGGCAATGTAGTTCATTACCAAATTGCGGTGTCATTTTCCTCTACTAAAACTTGTGCAGCTGATATAACAAGCTTTGATTCTATTTATGCGGGAGTTTTCTAGTGGCCTGCTGCTTTGGAACGATAGATTTATGTGAAAAGCATGTATTAAGAACATTTCTTGTAAGCTCTTGAGAAAGCATTTGATGTTTAGAGGATGGAAAAAATGACAGTAAGCTTTCCCCCCGCCCCCTCACACACACACAAAAACCTTTTTCCCTTTCTTGCTACAGTTATAATACATATAGTACTCCTGCTCCAGGTCCTTTTCACTTTGAAATCTAAATCTTCTGAATATTATTTTAGAGAATGTGCAATGCACCAATGTCTACTTGTAGGCTCGTAGCTGATTGGTTTTTGTTTTAAGATTTATGCCCGTCTCATGATATTAGAATAATATTGAAATAAGATGCCGATAGACATGCCTTGTTTAGTTAAGCTTTCCTTCATGATGGTAATCATAAATCTTCTCAGCGAGAACCAGCTTCTGCTACAGAGGGCCAACTTGATCCTCAAATGTGCGCTTCATGTTGATTATGAACATGGTGAAAACACTTTGACTATCATTCTTCCCTTCCACTATTCTTAATTGTTCTTTTTTCTTTTCACAGTTTTCTTATATTCTGACTATTTCCCCATAGTGATTTGGTACCAGATTTGATTGATGATGGATTAGATCTTAATTTAATTATTTGTGAGTGGATGGCAACATAACTGAGATCTTGACCATTATTGGGGAAGATGATGTATTTTTAGAATCAATTGCACTATGTTGGCCCACATAAAAGAAGTTTGACAATGAAAATCAATGTTAGGAGTTGAGGATTGATGGATCTCTGGGCTAATCACTATCATCAGAGTCCGCAGATTAAGGCTTTCATGTTTCAAGCAACTCCAGGATTCCTGTCTTCTTTTGTCTTCATTCTAACTTGAAAAATTTTTAGGTAAATCTAGTCAACAAATAATTAATAGACTAAACTGATTATAAATAAATATATTAGCATGTAAGAAGTAGATTTCATTGAAAAGTATACTAATATGCTCAGATGTCTTTGATTGATCAATTTGGTTTTCCATTAGGTGTTTAATTAGATGGATTTTTTCTTTTTAGGAAATAATCATGTGGACATAAGTCACACATTGAATATGATTACATGGTTGTTTCTCATTGGCATATACTATTTAGGGTTTGTTTGGTACACATAATATTAGGTATGAAAAGGGAAATGAGACATAAAATGGATGACAAATGATACTTATGAGTCAAAAAATAAAAAATAAAGATAAAAGGAGGTAGACATTGTTGAGTAATAATAATTAGTAGAAAATGCATCCCTTGCTTATCTTGATTTGGATCATCCAAACCAGTCTAGATCTTTTTTTTTTTTTCAAATTTTGATATATATATATATATATATATATATAAAATTATTTTAAAGTAAAATGTAGGATAAAAATAATCTCTTAACTATAGACAAAAAATAAAAGTATAGACTGGTTTAGGCAGCTTTGCATTAGCATAAGTCTTGTCTATATTTTATGGGTCCTACTTGCAACCGAAAGTGATTTGAGTGCCACTAGGTAGAATTTCTTTGCAGATGTCACACAAACCTTCAGTCTTCTGTATTTTCTTTTCTTTTTTTGTTTTTCTTTTGGGATTAAATTTTCTTTTTGTTCTTCACTAGTTAGAAGTTGACGCATTTTCCTATATATATACTGCTTTTTATATGTGGATCCCTTATGATTCCCAGTGACCAATATTTGGTAAAAAGCACAATAGCTGGATACATGGCTGGGCTCACAAGACACGGGCATGGAGATATGCTTTCGGTCCTATCATCAAGGATTCATCAAACTTAAGTGGTCATATAAGAATTCAGCCATTACTTGTTAAAAAATATAAGAAAATTTTTTTGAGTAAATTTAGTTCATAAAAAATTAGTTAATAAATTAATTTCAGATACATATGTAACTGTTAAAAAATTTTTACCAAAAAAATATATTAATGTATTCACATATTCATTAATTATTAGTTTGATTTAGTTTTTTTAAATATAAATTGAATATAATTATTTATCAAAACATATAGATGTCAGAAGATTGAAAAGAATATGGAAGAAACAATACATTTATATCTTATACTGTAAGTTTGGATTGCGTCAAATAGAAGGAAGAAGAAGAAAAAAAACTAATTTTAATATAGATATTTCTTTATTTAGATATAAATTTAACATCATTTTTTCTTTAGAGAATGACTAAAAATGCAAAAAAAATTAAATCTAAATTAAATAGAATATTTATACTAAAATTTATCTTTCCTTCCCTCAGTCTCTATTTTTAATTTAATTTATTTTTTTGGATTACAAAGGAGACTCAGTCAAAAAATTAAGAATGGGAAGAACTCGGGTGAGAACTGAATCTAAGGCTTTATTTGGTATAAAGGATTAGTTTTTGATGAAATAAGAATTAAAAATAGAATGAGAAATCTTGTACTTCTTAGTTATGTTTGATATAATGTAAGAAGAAATATAAATGTTTTTATTTTTTTATACTTAATTGGATAGAAATAACATAAAAATAGAATGAGAAGAGCATCAAAATATTAAAATACCCCTAATTATTTTTTTAATTATTAATAATTATAAAATATAATGAAATATTTATTTTTAATTACTAATAATAATAAAATAATACAAATAATTATTTTAAATTACCAATAACAATAAAAAATAATAAAATAATATTTTTATTAAAAATTCATTTTTGATTATCTTTAATAGAAAAAAAATTATTTGAAAAAGGATAAAATGATCTAAATTTTTATTCTCCCATTTGATAAGGTTTTTTCCTGTCACAAAGCAAAGCAAAAGATTGAAATCTTTCATATTATTGGGAGACAGGAAAGAGCTCTCTCATTTACTAAACGTGTTTTTATCTTAATCACGCCCTCTTCTGCTCTCCAAGATTCAACTCTCTTATTTACCAAACATGTTCTAAATATATCAAAATCTTTTAATACTATTTCAATGCCACTTGAATTGAATTGAAGATTGGTTGCATTTTTTTCGATTTAAATATTAATTTAAAAATTTAAAGGAAAATGAAATGGAACGGAATTAGTCAAATCTCAGAGGAATTCCTTTGAATGTCGAGGATATGACATGCAGGGGCTTCTCGTGCGCTTACTATCCGTGCGGCGTGCAACGGTCTTATTTTCAAAATTCAGTATAAGGAACGAAGTTACCCTTTTCCATTTTGACATCGTCTTATTCCTTTTTCTCCGATGCCGAGCAAAGAAGACCTATGATTGGAGATGGCAGTAGACTGGTGAAGAAGAAAGATGAAAGGAGGCCTTACGGTTTCGGAGTGTTTCGGTTATTTTCAGCGGTTAGCTCTGCGATGATTTCTGTGCATTTAGGTTCAAATCCTTTACTGCATTCACATAATCATGTAGTTGTGAACGCTCAAGTTTGTGAGGAAAAACCCTAATTTGATTGTTTTCTGCACAGGCTTAGCGTGTTTGGGCACCAATGAATTAGCTGAAGATGTTCAAGTTATTGAGACGGCAGTAATCATTAAATTCCTTCCATGCTGATGAGGTATAGTGCTTCTTCTATGAAGTTTCATGAAGGATTGAAATTCTCTGTTAATTGGTCATGTCATCATAAATTAGTGCCCATGCCTCCTAATTCCGCAATGTTTGACTTGTTTGAATGTGATCCGGGCTTGCATTTCTTAGAAAGGTTGGAATTGTAGATTGTAGATGGTCTAATTGCATCCATTGAAGATTAGAAAATTAATTAGAGCTGAGAAAGATGATGTCCATAATTTGATTTGAAATGAAACAAAAAGAGAGAGAGAGATTAGATGAAGGAGCAAAACCTGTGCAAATTGGCATAAAATATATGGATTGAAATTGTCTGTTAATTGGCTTTGTATAGAAGAACGCCTTTATATTCAGGGCTGCACGAGTGTGTTCTCTAGGGTTGCTTCTGTTTTACAGCTCGTGGATGTGTAAATATTTTCTTTTAGTTGTACATGCTGATTAAGTTTACCTTTGATTTTCTCATAATTCTTAGCGAATCAAGGTATGCAATGAAGTTAATTAAACTCTGTAGTGTTTAGCCGTTGTTGGTGACTTCGTTGCCCATCTGTCATTCCTTATTGGAACTCTTTACTTGCGTGAAATTTTATCGTCTATGATATAAGATGACAAATGTAAATTAGTGTCTCGAAGGTATGGCCAAAAAAAAGAAGTGTAACTTGAAGGGAAAAATACTTGTTTCATGTGATTGCTTGAGCAACCTGTGTGACGTCAAAGCTTTGATATCTATATCAATAATGCATTTAAAAAACAAATGAAGAGAAAAGTTATAAGTTTCTGAGAATTGGTCTCATGAATGACCATTGAGGACAAATGGTCTGACATGCTATGGAAAATTACATAGTTTCAAAGTGGGTGGGGAGACTTTGAATACTAATGACCTACCTTGTTGTATCAAGTTTTTTGCTGCCATTTTGTGCCTTTTCTTGCTTGATAGGTCAACATGGAAGTATTAATTTTGTATTTTTCATTGGTCAGATAATTATTGGTGTCGTTAGCCTTGATTATCGATGTGATTTTATGAATTTTCATCAAGGATTGAAATTCTGTGTTAAATAGGTCATCTCATCATAAATTCCTATATATTGTTATTAGGAATATGAGGAGGGGTTTTTGAACGAGTGGTTGTTTCACCAGTAGAGGTTTAGTTCCATAACCTTGAATGTACAAATTTCAATAGAGGGTTATTAGGAATGGGAGTGAATATTTTTTAATATCTTATTGGAATAATTATGAAAATTGCAAAGCTTCAAAGTGGGCGTTAGGAGACTTTGAATAATGATGACCTCCTTTGTTATACAAATTTGTTGCTTGATAGGTCAACTTAAAAGTATTAATTTAGTATTTTTATTAGCTTGATAATTATAAGTGTAGTTGGCCTTGAAATTTGATTGTCTAATGAAATTTCATCAAGGATTGAAATTCTTCATTGAATTGGCCATATTATCATAAATTCCAATATATCGATTTGAACACTAATGACTACCCTGTTGTATGAAGTCATTTGCTGCCATTTTATGCCTTTTCTTGCTTGATAGGTCAATATGAAAATATCAATCTAGTATTTTTCATTGGTCAGATAATTATAGGTGTAGTTAGCCTTGATTATCAAGGTGATCTTATGAATTTTCATCAAGGATTGAAATTCTATGTTAAATAGGTCATATCATCATAAATTCCTACATATTATTATTAAGAATAGGAGGAGGGGCTTTTGAACTA
Organism: Erythrophleum ivorense; assembly: GCA_026724425.1. NCBI lineage: Eukaryota > Viridiplantae > Streptophyta > Magnoliopsida > Fabales > Fabaceae > Erythrophleum > Erythrophleum ivorense. The sequence continues at coordinate 47,611,636 of JAIUCV010000005.1, forward strand.
GTGGTTGTTTCACAGGTAAAGGTTTAGTTCCATAACCTTAAATGTACAAATTCAAATATATGGTTATTAGGAATTGGGATGAATATTTTTTAATATCTTATTGGAATAATTATGAAAATTGCAAAGCTTCAAAGTGGGGTTAAGAGACTTTGAATAATAAATATATCAAACTTTCTCCATCTCTAAAGTGGCATGTGGGACATTTTTTTAGCTTTGGCCACCATCTTAAAGAAATATTTTTCTTCTTACTCAAAAATCTCAATTACTCTTGCTGAAATTAGAGCATTGACAAATAAATCTTTGTTGTACTACCTTTATCTTCAAAAGACCAAAATTCCTAAATATCCTTCTTATTTCAACAAGAGAGTTTCCTATCTTATCCTCTTTGATATCTATTCTGACTTCCCTGATAAAGCACTTTGATACTTTTAGTCTTTAACAATTCTTTATTCAGGAGTTATAAGATCCACCCTCTACCTACTTTCAATTTTTTCTCTTAGTCGACGAATAAGAATTCCAATCTTTAAAACTTCCTTAAATGGTTTTTCCCATTAGTATGGTGGTGTGAAGAACTCCAAAAGGTCATCACTATGTACCACTTACCTAAAAAACCTCTTAAAGAACTAACAATAGTCAATATCTAATCCTTTACAAGTCCTATCATATTGGCAACAATAATCTTATAAGGACTCAAAATCAAGACTATCTCTAGAATATCTTTGTAGATTAGTCTAATCAAAGAATTGATGCCTTGAACCACTTAAGAATATTTCTCCTCGAAATGAATAATTTATCTTGGCCCAATTAGTAGGGGTGTTCAAAGGTTCGGTTTGGTTCCATTTTGAGCCAAAATCAAACCGAATCAACCTAATCGATTTTTCATTTTGTTGGACTTTGTCGGTTTTAAATTCTAATCGATTTGGTTTAGTTTTTGTTCAGTTTGGTTCGATTTGGTCCGATTTGATTCATGTTTTTTTTGCCTAAAAGTAATTTTTTTTTAAAAAAATTTGTTCCTTGTAATATGTAAAATTTAACTTCTAATATCATGCATTTCTTAAAATTTTGACCAATAATAACTTTGGAATAATTTATTATTTTTATCTCTTTTTTTTTTACCTAAAAAAATTTCATACATTCACAAAAAAGTTTTAAAAAGTGAGAAAAAAAATAAGAGTAATATCTTATAATAAAATAGTATAACTAATTTGTATATTTCTTGAACCACACAAAGAATGTAGCTTTGATACAAATTTAATTGACAAAAGATCCTATTAATCTAAAAAGAAACAAAATATTAAATTTTAATTAATTACAAGTTAAATGGTTCGGTTAACTGAACCAAATATGGAGAAAACTGATAATCGAACCGATTTAATCGGTTCTACAATTACAAAAATCAAACTAAACTAATTTTTAATCGATTTTATTCAATTTTTGGCGGTTTTGTTTGATTTTTTTACCCTTACCAATCAGTTACATCTTCTGTACATTTCTTGGACCATTATTATGAAAATTTATTCCAGGAGAATTAGGATGTCAGACTATGATACTCTAAATATTGTAGCCTATTATTTTGGTTTAGCCAAAGTTCATACCAAGCTAATGGTTTGATGAAGGTTTAACTTTATTGTAAGATATTCTCATGATTCTCATGCAAGATTCTTAAGATTAATATGCTAAATATAACATAGATGACTGGATAGCAAAGAATCTTGGGAAAAGACGAATAGACCCAAATAGCTCAAAAGATGATGGCAATACTTTTACAAGGACTAGTGGTGAACCTTAATGTCTCTTTATTATTGTACTAAAAACATTTATATTATTGTGTGCCTAAAGTATGGTGTTGCTTTAATCAAGTTACTTTTATAAAATTGTAAGAACATATAATAATGTTATTTGTTTATGTGTGCTAGCCTTCGGCTATATAGCCAAGGCCCATCTTAGTCTGAGGGGAAATTTTGAAACTATATCCAAACTTTTATCAAGAAAGGTGTTTTTCAAGCATGAAAACCTTCTAAAACCCTTTTCTTTTTTTGAAAATTTTTAAAACTAAACTTCTTATGTTTATCTTGCCCATACAAACATGCTTTGCACCTGCCTCTACAGGAGGATCTATATATAAAAAAGTATTGATAATAAAGTATAATATTTACCAGAGAGATATATCTTATCCATTAGTTCAAATATCAAAAAGATTTTTAAGAAGGTTAGAAGAATTCTTAAGAAGGTTAGAAGAATTCTTAATTCTAAGAGCGCAAGAGACATAAAAAGCTCAAAGGAAAAGAGGCTAATAATCCAAATATATCAAAAAGAGGATTCTATTAATTGCAATTGGAATATTCAAGTAGAATTTTATCCTTTTTGCTAGATAAAGTATTAAATCAAATCTTAGATTCTTAAGAGATAAATGTCATCTTCATCCTTATAAATCTCTACTTCTCTTGATACCAATGGACGGGAGTGAGTCTCGGGTTGATAATTAGAGAAAAGGGAAAGAAGAAGATGAAGAGAAGTAGAGGAGAAGACGGGCTTCTTTACATAAATTAGATTACAGAAAATAAATATGCCAATCAAAGAAAAAGAAAGCTAAGAGCGGCGGTAGTCTGCACTGGACTTAGCTCATAGAAGAGAAGAGAAAGAAATAGTAGAAGAAGGGAATAATGCAGTGCAAAAAATTAAAGAAAGAAAGCTTACAAGAGGATCTGTCTTCGAAACTCTCTTTCTCTCAGATCTCTCTATCTCTTAGGTTGTTATGGGGTTGAATGGAATGCCCAAGAGAAGAATGGGGAGTCCCTTAAATAGATATAATTTGGGACTGTTACAATAGTAAAATGACCTGCAACTTATGGGCGATAGGTACTATTACAACAGTTTCGGTTAAAAGTTTGCCGACACTACAATAATTGCTACAGGACTTTTGCTACAGTAACTTTGGTCAAAAAATTTTAATCTTCTCCAAGATCAACGATTGGATCAAGATCAATGCCGAAACAGTCATCTTCGTTGCTTTGGAGGAGATTTTCTTCTTTTTCTAAACTAGCTTCAGAGGCTGAAGATGAAGCCTTCTGGGTTTGAGGCTTATTGCTTTCTGCTTCAAGAAGTTCGAGCATAGTTTTTCAATTGGTTTGTGAGCTCATCCTTGCTTTTGGTGGCTGCCAAGGAAGTCTGGATTTGAACACTTTGGTTAAGAAACCTGCTTTGCTCCGTATGGCATATGAATTTAGGGTTTCTTTTGAGCCAAAACTTTACAGCGTTGACATCAGCTCTGATTTCTTAAAACTGAATCCACCATTGGACATAAGGAACCCTTTGGAAGATTAGCAGGATTGGATGGTTGAAATCCTGGTGGCTGTAACCGTAATGCCAGGCAAAAATCCCAGCCAAGGAAAGTTTGGAGAAAAAATGAAGATCCATAGGAAAAGAATTTTCTTCATTGTTAAAATTTGTTTTAAAATAATTATATAAAATTTGTTTTAAAATAATTATATCCCTAATGGACCTTATTAGGGAGAATTTCTTCAGTTGGACCGAAAAAATCCCACCAACGTAAGAACCATTGGGAAAAATTGTACTTGACTTTGTATTTAAAATAAATCAGCCAAGAATGCTAAAAACGTTTATTTTGAAACCAAAAAGTATTATACCAGGCATCAGTATAATCCCAATAATTATACCCAATGGGATTGAAATTTCGAGAAATTTTTTTAATTTTGTTTAAGTCTTGTCCCCATTCTGCTGGAGTTAAAACTTTCAAAATCTGCAAGGTTGAATGAGTTATAACTGTTGGATCATTCTGATCGGGATATCTTTTAACTGATATTGAATCAGAGTCAACAAGAATAAACTCATAAAACTGTTGAGTTTTCAAAACATTTGAAGGTTTATAATGGAAATTGTTTGGGAAAATTTTTGGAGCAATACTGTTTGGATTTCTTTCTAAATATTCTGGCTCCATTTGCAGAATATTCATGAACTTATTTGGCTTCAAAAAATATGGAGTTTTTTCAGAAGTGGATGGTTGAGACTGAATAACAGCTTTTTGCGAGGTTGAGGAAACAACAGCTTTTGGTTGTTCTTTGGGAATAATTTTAGTTTATTTATTTTTGATGTTTTCAATCATTTGAGAAAGGGATAATTGGCTTTCTCTCTCGATTTTTTCTTGGGAGATTTCTTCCTCTTCAGCAATATCTGCCCAAGATTTGGTTGGAAGATGGGTTAAACCATAATTCTGCATACCTAACAAAGTTTCAATAGGCATAGCGTATGAATCTTTGGTTTGAGGTTTTTGGGTTGATGACCCTGTTTGAGAAGTTTGAGTCGATGACTCACCTTTGGTTTTGTGGGTAGATGACCCTGGTTGATAATTGTCCATGAATTTTTTTAAGACAATTTGAAGATCTTCTTCAATCATCTTTTTTGATTAATAATCCTCTGGGTTTGGTTGACATTCAATGGAAGGTCCTTTGAGTTTTAATTCTGATTTTTTCTTTTTCGGAGGCATCAGGAACACTTACCAATACCCATAAAATAGATTTGATCTAATTTTTCTGATTTTCTCTCACCTTCCCTATAAAAAACTCTCGGGTAAGAAAATCAGGTAAAGAGTTTGAAGTGCCTTTGATAAATTCAATATCAAAATCAAAAACACTTAATATTGCTTGCCATCTGGCAAAAATATGTTTTGATGCAAGATTTTTAACATCTTTTGTTAAAACATCTTTTGCAGATTTACAGTCAATTCTGACTAAAAACTTTTGGTTTAGTAAATCAGATTGAAATTTAAAAATACATAAAACAATTGCTAAAATTTCTTTTTTAATTGTAGAGTAATTCTGCTGGGCAGAATTCCAATGTTTGGAAGTAAAAGAAATAATTTTCTCTTTTCCGTCAATTTTTTGTTTGAAAATACTTCCATAGCCAATATCAGAGACATCAGTTTCAACAATTTTGTAAGCAGAAGGATTTGGAAAGCTAAGACAAAGAAGTTGCTTAACTTAGAGTTTAATCTGCTTAACAATATTCATATGAATAGATGTCCAAGGTGGAGAGCTATTCTTCAGGCGATTATGAAGAGGTTTAATTAAATTGTTGAGTGTGGGATAAATTCTCCTACATAGTTTAAACATCTTAGAAACCATTGTAGTTGGTTCTTATCGATGATCTGGTCAAGAAATTTATCAACAAACTGGATTGCTCTTTCTATCGAGATAATAGTACCTTGATTGATATGATGACTAAGAAATCTGATTTTAGTTTGGAAAAGACTGATTTTAGGTTTGGAAATAGCTAAGCCATTTCTTTTGGCAACATTCATAAAAATGTAAATATGTTTGAAATGCTAATCAATAGAATGAGAGAATACCAAAACATCATCAATATAAACAATAATGAATTTGGTATATGGGTTAAAAATATCATTCATTATTCTTTAGAATTCTGACGAAGCATTTTTGAGACCGAATGGCATAACATTCCACTCATATTGTCCAAAAGGAACAGTAAAAGCAATTTTATACCTTTCTTTTTCAGAAATTTGAATCTGCCAGTATCCAGATTTCATGTCAAACTTTGAAAATATTTTTGCTGAATGAAGCATGTTTAAAAGATCTTTCTTATTAGGAATAGGATACCTAATCCATCTAAGAGCTTGGTTAAGAGGTTTGTAATTTATAACTAATCTTGGAGCTTCTCGTTCAATTTCTGCATTTTTATTAACGTAAAAAGCAGCGCATGACTAAGGGTTACGGCTATTCCTAATTAGTTTTTTGGCAAGAAGATCTGTTATTTCTTTTTTACAAGTTTCTTGTAATTCTTCAATCATTTGAATAGGACGAGCTTTGGTCGGGATTTATTTTTCTGAAAAATCTGTTTCGTGAGGTAAATCTACTGCATGTTTTTTCCTATCCCAAAAAGCATTAGGTAGGTCAGAACAAACAATATGTAGGTCAGAACAAACAATATTTTGGATTTGGGCTAAAATAGTTTGAATCTTATTTTGGACTATTGGTTGGGCCAATTGGGCTTCTATGGTTTTGAAAGAAATTTCTTCTTTTAAGAAATTAATTTGTTTTTCTTTTAATTGAATATAATTTAGTTTCCTAAAAATTGATTTTTTAAGAAATTTAAAAAGGATTAGTTTTCCTAAATGTCTAATGGTTATTCCTTCCTGAGATACTTCAAAAGGAAAAATTGATTTAATAAATGAAATTTCTAGAATAATCTTATTTTTAAGATCTTTGACTAGGATAAAAGGAGTTTGGATTTGAAAACCTTCGTTTTCTATTTCTGCATCGGTTATCTTATATTTAACTTGTAGTTTTGAACCACTAGCAGTACTAAGTCGTTCAGAAGTTTTTTCAAAATATTTTGTTGGAACAAGACCCTCTTGCATACAGTTTGAATTTCCACCTATATCAAATAAGACTGTTTCTTCCAACACAAATTCATGGTTAATAATAATTTTAATGGGAATATAAAATTTCTGGAGACTAAGATCAGAAATAAGGTTTAAGAAGGGTTCAGAAAGTTCTTCGTCTGAAAGATCTCTGGAACCATTCTTATCTTGATCCTCACCTTGTTCTTCAATATTTCGGGTTAATTCATTATTCTGAATTTGATTAAGTTTTATCTTAGTAATTTCAGATTTTTATTTTTCTTGTTGGGTTTTTAATATTTTAACTTCGATTTTTAGGTTATTAATTTCTTGTTGAAGGTCTTGGATTGTTACGGGTTTTGAAGTATTTTCAAATCGTTTAAGTTAAGTTATACTTGTTCAAAATAGGTGTTTCTTCAGTTTTAGAGGATTCTCCTACTAAATCTTTTAATTTAGTAAGATAATGCCTTTTCTGATCAGAATCAAAAAGAAAATTAATAATGTCAAAAAGAAGATCATGCTCTTGCGTCAGAACATTAATTTCTTTTTTAGTACTATTAATTTCTATCTGAGATTCTAAAGATTCATCAGAAAGATCATCATCTTGAATAATATTTTTCAGTTTTGTCATCTGAGGTTTCTATCATAAGATTATTTAATTGATTTAGGATATGTTCTTCTAAACCTAATTTTCCTGGTTAATCTATAATATTTTAAAATATGTCCAGGTTTACCACACTTGTAACAAATTATCTTTTTAGAGGGTAAATCTGTGGTTGGTTTGGTTCTAAACTCATTCTTGAGTCTTTTTGGTGGAGTATTATATTTTTGATAATAATTTTTATTTTTTTTAGGCCGAAATTTACCAAAAATTTTAGTTTTGGACTTATGGCCTTTACAAGGAGAAAATCCAAATTGTTCACAAAAACTTCTTAAGTCTTTTTGGTTTTGAGATTTTTCTTTGGCTAACTGTCATTGGATTTTGTCATCCTGACAAATTTTAAGGGCAACACCTTTTGAACATAAGTTATGAGTTGGCCATAACTTAAATGTTCATATGGGATGGTTCCATTAGTTTGGTTTTTAATTTTTTCTCTAACCTTATCACCTAAGGATTTAGGTAATCAGCCTAAGAATTTTTCTTTTCAATAAGGTTGTTAGCTTTGGTGTAGACTCTAGTCAGAAAGGTATCTCTATACCACCTAAAGTCTGAAAGGGTTCTGCACTTAAGGTTTGACAATAATTCAGCAAATTTATCTTTCCAGAAGGAAGGATCACCTACAAAATGTTGGACTATGGTAAAAATTAAAGTGTTTACAGCATCCGGGATGGGTTGACCATTATATATTACTGGTGTACCATCTTGTTCAATTTTAACGACAGTAAAAATTTGTTGTTTTTCTTCAAGTGAGACATAATTATCCCACCAGCCTTTAAGTTGACCAGAAAAATCTGCAACTAAAATATTGACTATGATTTCTTCTGAATAACTATGAGAGGTTTGGTATGCAGTACTAACCATTGTCATTTGTTGAAGGATATTAAGTATATTATACTCAGTTTGACCATCAATATTCCACTCATAAATATTATCAGCAGAAAAGTGTTTGAAGTTTTGGTTTTGCCTTTCTTCGATGAGAAGGTCAGGGGCAGTAGCTTTTTTATAATAAAGTTTAGAAGGTTTTTTCCAATTAAATGAAGTTTGATTAATTTGGACAGTTTTTTCTTCTTCACTCCAAGAAGAAGATGTTTCTCCTAAAGTATTTATGGTTCTAGAAACAGGTTGAGATGATCCAAGTTGGTCATTAATTCTTTTAATGAAATTGTCCCTCTGATCCTGAAATTCTTTTTTAGTTTTTGGTGATATTTGAAAAGGTTTAAAAATTGGATTAATTATTTTAGGTTGGGGAGCTGATGATGTTAAAGGTTCATTTATGGGTTTAGTAAAATGTTCCCCTATCGTTTGGAGATACTTGTTGGTGTAATTATTTTATTCCATAAGACTTTGGATATCCTTGGAATTAACTTGTTCTTCTAAGTTTTTACATTTAAAAGGTGAAGCTAAAACTAGATTTTGCTTATGGTCACTAAGGTTTGGAAGTTGGATAGATCCAGACGGAGGTAATTCTGAATTAATTACTTCTCCTTTGGCTGTGTGTCAGGTCTTTTTGGTTACATTAATCAGTTTAACAAAAAGATACTCCAATTGTTGATCTAAAGCATAAGCTTCAAACTAATCAAAGAAAGGAATATTAGTTTGAATATTTTTAAGAAAACTGTAAAATTTTTCTTCGATTTGTTTTCTTTCTGATCCCTTGATTTTTTCAAGAAACCAATTCCTAGGTTGAGTATTTTCTTTAGAATACAAATCCTTTTGTAAAGATTTTTTATCTATTTGAAATTCTGTTTGTATACAGTTTAATTCTAAAGATTCATTCATTGAAGAATAAGTTGGGGATTGAATTGACCTTTGGTCGTCTTCATCCCTTTGATAGGTTGGTCTAGAAATGTTTGAAGAATTATCTACTCCTTGTAGATGGTGCCATTTGAGGTATATATGAACAGGATGTCCTAGGTAGTTCTGAAGCTACAGACCTAAAATCTTCAGATCTGGAAGAGGCTTGACTAAATGACCTCCTATTTCTCTCTAAGGCTATTCCTACGGTTCCTGTTTGGGTTTGCCTAATCCTGTTTACTTCAGGTGTAGGTTGAGGTAGAGCCGGGACAACTTTTTCCATTATCCATTCTTTTGGTAAGGTGACATCTTCCCAAAGAATGATTTTTGGAATCACGATGTTGGCTTTTGTAGTATCTGTTAAGAAAATTGTGGTTTGACCTATTTCCCTAGGGATTCGAATCCTAGAACTGGAAGAGTTTATGACTTTATACTGCATCCTATATATTAGGGCTACAGGCTACAGGGATAGATCCTGGTTTCATTTTAAATCCATTAAGTTTAAGAATGTCCATGATATTATCGTCATAAAGACTAACTGTACGGTTAGGGTAACAGTTAAAATAGATTAGACCGGCATGAAGTCCAGCTTCAACTGTTCCTAAAAGGGAGTCTGCAAATTCATAATGCCTAGTATCTCTAAGACACAGAAGACAAGAAACATTCAACCCTTCTCTTACTAATGGTTTACTTGAACACATCCTATGTTAATAAAATTATAGAATTTCTTATGGTGACTTATAGATTTTTCAGAAAGAAGAAGAAATTCTTCGTTTGTTTCATAATGCCTAGTATCTCTAAGACACAGAAGACAAGAAACATTCAACCCTTCTCTTACTAATGGTTTACTTGAACACATCCTATGTTAATAAAATTATAGAATTTCTTATGGTGACTTATAGATTTTTCAGAAAGAAGAAGAAATTCTTCGTTTGTTGGATTTACAGGAATAGTTTCTTCTACAGTTCTAATTATATAATCAGATCTATGAAAGAAAGTTTCTTTTAGTTTATAAAGGGCATCTCTAGTGACTTCTGGAATTCTCCAATCATCTACTTCTTGGTTAATATCTTTAGAATGAATTTCTTCATTGAAAATATTGGTTGAAGATGAGGATGAACCTCTTTCGGTTAAGGATGATGAACTAGGGATGGATGATTTACGCGAGAAAGACAAAGATCTAAACATTTCATATAAATTTTCCGCTTTTGATATCATTACCATCAGGATCCATAGAAATATGGAGATTTTTATTGATCAGCATTTCAAACATATTTACATTTTTATGAATGTAGCCAAAAGAAATGGCTTAACTATTTCCAAACCTAAAATTAGTTCCAAACCTAAAATCAGTCTTTTCCAAACTAAAATCAGATTTCTTGGTCATCATATCAATTAAGGTACTATTGTCCCAATAAAAAGAGCAATCCAGTTTGCCGATAAATTTCCTGACCAGATCATCGATAAGAACCAACTCCAACGATTTTTAAGATGTTTAAACTATGTAAGATAATTTATCCCACAACTCAATAGTTTAATTAAACATCTTCATGATCGCCTTAAGAATAACCCTCCACCTTGGACATCTATTCATACGAATATTGTTAAGAATAACCCTCCACTTTAGCCTTCCAAATCCTTCTGCTTACAAAATTGTTGAAACTGATGCCTCTGATATTGGCTATGGAGATATTCTCAAACAAAAAATTGACGGAAAAGAGAAAATTATTTCTTTTACTTCCAAACATTGGAATTCTACCCAGCAAAATTACTCTACAATTAAAAAAGAAATTTTAGCAATTGTTTTATGTATTTCTAAATTTCAATCTGATTTACTAAACCAAAAGTTTTTAGTCAGAATTGATTGTAAATCTGCAAAAGATGTTTTAACAAAATATGTTAAAAATCTTGCATCAAAACATATTTTTTTTTTGCCAGATGGCAAGCAATATTAAGTGTTTTTGATTTTGATATTGAATTTATCAAAGACACTTCAAACTCTTTACCTGATTTTCTTACCTGAGAGTTTTTACAGAGAAGGCGAGAGAAAATCAGAAAAACCAGATCAAATCTATTTTCTGGGTATTAGTGGTGAGGTATTAGTGGTGAGTGTTTCTGATGCCTCTGAAAAAGAAAAAACCAGAATTAAAACTCAAAGGACCTTTCATTGAATGTCAACCAAACCCAGAGGATTATCAACCAAAAAAGACGATTGAAAAAGATCTTCAAATTGTCTTAAGAAAATCCATGGACAATTATCTACCAGGGTCATCTACCCACAAAACCAAAGGTGAGTCATCAACTCAAGCTTCTCAAACAGGGTCATCAACCCAAAAACCCCGCCCAAGATTTGGTTGGAAGATGGGTTAAACCATAATTCTGCATACCTAACAAAGTTTCAATAGGCATAGCGTATGAAGCAAAAGCAGATATTGCTGAAGAGGAAGAAATCTCCCAAGAAAAAACCGAGAGAGAAAGCCAATTATCCCTTTCTCAAATGATTGAAAACATCAAAAATAAACAAACCAAAATTCCCAAAGAATAACCAAAGCTGTTGTTTCCTCAACCTCGTAAAATGCTATTATTCAGTCTTAGCCACCCTAAACCCAAATAAGTTCATGAATATTCTGCAAATGGAGCCAGAATATTTAGAAAGAAATCTAAATAGTATTGCTCCAAAAAATTTTCCAAACAATTTCCATTATAAACCTTCAAATGTTTTGAAAACTCAGCAGTTTTATGAGTTTATTCTTGTTGACTCTGATTCAATATCAGTTAAAAGATCTCCATTACAAGACGTAAACAAAATCAAATCAAAAAATTTTCTCGAAATTTCAATCCCATTGGGTATAATTACTGGGATTATATTGATGCCTGATATAATACCTTTTGGTTTCAAAATAAATGTTTTCAGCATTCTTGGCTGATTTATTTTAAACACAAAGTCAAGTACAATTTTTCTCAATGGTTCTTACGTTGGTGGGATTTTTTCGGTCCAACTGAAAAATTCTCCCTAACCCATATAATTATTTTAAAACAAATTTTAACAATGGAAAAAACTCTTTTAACTCTTTTCCATGGATCTCCATTTTTTCTCCAAACTTTCCTTGGCTTGGATTTTTGCCTGGCATTATAGGTACAGCCACCAGGATTTCAACCATCCAATCTTGCCAATCCTCCAAAGGGTTCCTTATGTCCGATAGTGGATTCAGTTTCAAGAAACCAGAGCTGATGTCAACGCTGTATTTTGGCTCAAAAGAAACTCTAAATTCATATGCCATATGGAGCATAAACAAGGATGAGCTCACAAACCAATTGAAAACTATGCTCGAACTTCTTAAAGCAGAAAGCAATGAGCCTCAAACCCAGAAGGCTTCATCTTCAGCCTCTGAAGCTAGTTCAGAAAAAGAAGAAATCTCCTCCAAAGCAACGAAGATGACTGTTTCGGCATTGATCTTGATCCAACCATTGATCTTGGAGAAGATTAAAATTTTTTGACCAAAGTTACTGTAGCAAAAGTCCTGTAGCAGTTACTGTAGGGTCAGCAAACTTTTAATCGAAATTGTTGTAATAGTACCTGTTGCCTATAAGTTACAGGTCATTTTACTATTGTAACAGTCTCAAATTATGTCTATTTAAGGGACTCCCCATTCTTTTCTTGAGCATTCCATTCAACCCCATAGCAACCTAAGAGATAAAGAGATCTGAGAGAAAGAGAGTTTCGAAGACAGATCCTCTTGTAAGCTTTCTTTCTTTAATAAAATCTCTCTTTCTTTAATTTCTTGCACTGCATTATTCCCTTCTTCTACTATTTCTTTCTCTTCTCTTCTATGAGCTAAGTCTAGTGTGGACTACCGCCGCTCTACTATTTTATGTAATCTAATTTATGTAAAGAAGCTCGTCTTCTCCTCTACTCCCGTAGATTTATAAGGATGACATTTATCTCTTAAGAATCTAGGATTTGGTTCAACAGGTTTAGTCCATGAAGGGGAGGTTGTAAATGTTTTGGGTCTGGTTGGAGGTTTAGATTGAGATTGAGATTTAGGTTGAGATGAAGGTAATTCTTTTTGGAGAACTTCATGAGTCATTTTGAAGCATTTTTTGTAATTATTTTCTATAAGATATGGATAGTATAGTGGCACAATGAAAGTGGTATATAAGGTGGAAAAGGCTTATAAATACTCTTGGTATGACTTCTTATTATATTTTCCTTGATTCCATGCATTTTTTTAGATCTTTAATTTCTTGCTCCTTTTGAGAAAACATAGGACTAACATACCCTTTTGCAATAAATTTTCCCAGCTTTGTATCTAACAAGTTAATTTGTTGAGAATGACAGTGATAAAGCTATTGAATCTTTGAAGAGAGACCATTAAGCTTAGAATGCATTTGAAAGGCTTGTTCAGCTAGATTTTTAAGTCTAGAATCAATTTTTTTGTAGAACCTTATCCTGAACTGTGGCATTGTGAGTGTGCCAATTTAGCATCTCTTCTGCTTGAGTCACTATTGACCTTGTCCCATTATGAAAAACTTCAATAAGGGTAACATCTAGAGGATACTTTTGTGGCAGGATCTATTTATCTTTCTAGTGAAGGAATGCTAAAACTATAAGTTTGTGGTGTAAAGAGAACATCATACAAAAAATTCACTTTTGCAAATCCTAGGATTTGATTATAGGTTCAAGCGGTTTAGAAGTGACTACTGCTTCTAGTATTTTTGGCTCTAAAATTTCTTCTTGTTCTGTAAGAGCCGCAACAAGATCACAATGACTAAGCTTCTTCAATAGTTCTTCAAAGAATATGGGTTTTAGTGGAGTATTTCTTACTCCTGCCCACCTTGGCTTTGGAGAATTATCCTCATCTTCATCATTTCTATTTCTGTTATGTCTACAGGGCACTTCTTTTTCTTTTAGTTTGCACTAGCCACTAGATCTCTGGGTATATCAACATTGTCTTTGGTCCTTTTCAGTTTTTTAAGTCCTAACATCTATAGTCAGAATCACACATTGATGGATTTCAATCTTTTATGAAGTGTCTATTGATTTTGGCCATATGGTTTGAATCATATTTGGGAATTGTCTTTTTACTCATCTTCTGAGTTATAGCCAGAGTAAGCATCTTTGATTACTTGACAATATGGCTTCTAAAAGATTCTTCTTCTAATTTCTTAAAGATGGTTTCTACTCTTCCATCTTTTAGAATGTAGAGTTCTGGAGCACTTATAGTGTGTACTAGTTTGGAAGGGGCATGAAACACCTTTTTCATAGTTGATGATCCATTTTATTGGCATAATCTCTATCAAATCTTCCTTAAGAATCTTAGGAATCTAAATGATAGTTGGATGATCTGGTCTAGTACTTAGAAAGTGACATATAATGTATCTCAAAAGTACTTAGAAAGTGCAAATCAAGGTGTTTAGATTCCTAAAATTGGAATTTTAGAATTGGATCATCAAACTTGACATTATGGTTAAGAAGAATGGTAAGGATGACACTTCCACAATTAAGAATGGTAAAGACAGTGCCAATCATAGCATTTTTCATAACTAGTGTAACTAGTATCAAGAAAAGCAATTCTAGCTATAGTTGCCTTTTCTTCCATACAGTGTAAGAACTATTCTAACAACTCCAAGATGAAGATAGGTTTACATTGTTTCTCCAATTATTGATGAGTTTATTTGGAATTTTGATGCTAACATACTGTTAAGGAAAGGAAGGGAAGTCTCTTTTATCTTAGTATCATTAGGAAAATAGGTTATTTCCATAAGATTAACTATTTTGTTTGAAAGGGTTTTAAGATAGGATGAGGGAATATTTCTAAGTATTGACAAAGAAGAACATAAATGAATGAAAGTTTATTGAGTATTCATAAAAATGAAAGTTTCTTCTTACTCTCTTTTTGCAAACTAAAAGTATATGTATTATTGTGGACCTTAATACTTTTAATATTCTCTTAGGAAGAGATCTTAATGATCATGTGGAAAGTGCATTTAGAGGTTTAGGAGAAATAAATGTAGATGGTAAAACTATTATACACTTTTCATTAACCTTCAACTTTACAATAGTTAACATTTATTTTAAGAAACACAAGGAGTATTTTATCACATACAAAAGTAGAGGATATTGAAATTAAAAAGAGAATAAAGAGCAAAGGTTAAGATAGAGTATTAAAGATTAAATGATGACAATTGAAAGGTGATAACAAAAGAGCTTAAAGGATTTCAGAGGAAAAGTCCTGGGAAGTACAAGAAAGTGCTAACAATGTATAAAATGAGATGGCTAAAGAGATACTTAGAAAGGATATAGAGGATAAAAAATCTTGGTGGTAAGATGTATGCGCGCAAGATATAAAGTGTGATCTTTGTGTAAAAGTGATGAAAATTGAGAAAAATATAAAATAGTTGAGAAAGACAAGTGAGAGAGTTAGGGATTTAATAGGTTATACCAATCCTTAAGAATTAAAGTTAAGAAAAAAGTATTTACAAGCTTACTAAAAGCAAGAAAAAAAGACAAGAGACGTGGGTGGATTAAGTGATTAAGAATAAATAAGGAAAAATCTTGGTCATAGAACAAGATATCAAGGAAAGATAAAAATGTTATTTTCACAAGCTATTTAATAAAAGACATGGGATCTTATTACATTTGAATAGGGTAAACACTAAAGAAGAGAATTTAAATTATACCTTTTACTATAGGATTCGAGAGTCAGAGGTAAAAGAAGCAGTGAAGAGAAATGACAGAGTAGTTAGATCAAATAATATACATATTGAGATATGGAAAGGTCTGAGAATAAAAGGTATATATTAGCTCACAAAATTATTTAATAAGATTATGAGATTTAAGAAAATGCCACGTGAGTAGAGGAAACTTTAATTTCTATTTACAAGAACAAGGGGACATAAACAACTATGCAAATTATAAAGGGATTAAACTTATAAGTTACATTATGAAGTTATAGGAAAGGATAATCAAGCAAAGATTAAAGTAAAAGACTCAAGTTATAGAGAAGCAATTTGGTTTATGCCAGGAAGATCATAGAAGCTATATAGTTGTTGCAAAGATTAATGAAAAGATATCGAAGAATAAAAAATACTTACACATGGTGTTCATTAATTTAGAGAAGGTATAATGAGAGGGTGCCAAGAGAAGTTTTATGAAAGGATTTGGAGAAAAAAAAAGCTCGTATTGTTTATATTTGAGCAATCTATGATATATATGATAGGTTTACCACTAGTATGAGAACAAAGTATGAATCCATAAAAGATTTTTTTGATAATTATTGGCCTGCATCAAAGGTGAATTTTGAATGTGTTCATTTTATATATTCAAGAGTTGATGCCACAATATATATATGTTTTTTATAGATGATATAGTCATAGTTGGATAGTCGAGAGAAAAATAAAAGAAGATTAAACATGAGGGAAAAATAAAAGAAGATGTAAATCATAAGATTTAAACAAGGTAGATGAAATGAAAGAGTATTTTATGTGTTATTTATGATAGAAAAATATTACTCAAATTTAAGGACAAATTTTACTGCACAGTTATAAGACTTACAATATTATATAGGATTGAATGTGAGACAATAAAAAGCTAACAAGAGAATAAGTTCAACAAAAATATAATCTAATTTAGTCATTATTGCTATATTAGGAATTGCACTATAAAAATATCATCCATGGATTGTACACATTCATCTAAAAATATGCAAACTATTAACAAATGATGTATAAAGGTACATAATACACTCTGATGCATATAGATCTTGAGTGGTTCAACTTAATTAAGACACCAAATAACCTATGTCACTCAAATCTATATAGCATACCCGGCATTTGATTAAATCTTGCATTTTCTACACACATAAAAAATAGCATTCTGCTTTAAATACAAGTTTTTGTTTTGTGACGTTAGGAGAGTTTGGAAGCTCTAAGAAAAGATTAATTTCTCTAAAAATAGGTTTAGGTCATCTCATGAGGGAGTATAATTTCTATAACAAATAGTATCATAGCAAAATTTCCTAAAATATCAATTGAAACTAGGAATGCTCGGTAAGAAATTAAAATGAAAAAGGAATGGCAGGACCAGTAGCAGAAAGCAAAAGGCAATAGAGAAACGAAGCAAACATTCTGCAGTGCACTCTAGAACAAAGAAATCTGAATGCAATTATTTTAATCGTTATTATTTCTATGTCAATATGATATGCTAGACTATTTAACTTCAAAGTTGTCAAAAGAACTTTAAATTGTCACTAACGAAAACCAACAATGAAAAAGTATTGTAATCAGTCCTTGGGCCCCCAAGATTCTCTCCATTCGGTGATCTATCGGTAGATAAAGGGGTAAATAACTAAGACTTAGACTAGCAGCAAGCATAATTCAACGTGCATCTGCCATTATTTACTGGAACAAAAATTTTTGCCAACAAGCCCTAGGATTTGAATTCCAACAATAGCTACATTTTTCCTCAATCCCTTTAATAACTAAACATTCTGTCATGAGTTCTGTCCATGGTATTCCCTAGTATGTAAACTTCTTTACTTTCTTTCTCCAGCTTGAACATTCGTGAAGCTCTACTTCGCATCTGTATGTTGCACGTATTGCCCCGAGTATATCTTTAATTGATCCTACCATCTACCTATATCTATACCTTCTAAATCCATGTAAAAGCTGAGGCATCTGCATATATACCCAATGACTTGTGACATGATAACTCAGATTATGAGTTACCCAATGACTGCAACTGCCAGTACTCGACATTTTGTAACGATAATATGAAAAAAAAAAGTAGATTAAAGTAGATTAAAGATGTAATTTAACCCCATTCTCATTCTACCATTGCCATGTTATAACACATAACCAGGAATCCTGGAGATATCCACAAATAAATCTTCTAATTAATAAATTTGTATGTGAACGAAGGAGTAAGCGGAACTTGAGGAAAGAAGCACTTGAAAGCTTCACCTAACTTTCAGTAAGGAGCTAAAACAAAAAATTGGAAAAAAAAAAGGAAAATATGCTACATAAATAGAAAATAAAATAAATAAATGACACCAGGAAAATAATAATAATAATAATATCAATGCTATTTGACATATAAATGGCATTGATAGCCAATAAGCTAGTACCACAAATGGCGCAAGGTAAATTGACATGCGTTTCATATCAAGGTAGATCTCTACTCCTATCTCTTAAAAAAAAGAATAGAGAAATAGCATTGATATCAATCTGTCTGTATACACCTTTCTTAGCAAGCTTGCACTGATATACCCTATCCTAAAAGTTTATACATTTGATCTAAGAATAATACTACTAATGTCAATTAACATAAGAAAACTTAAATATACATTAAACTTTTAAGGCAAAAAAATACATCTATACATTAAACTCTTATTAGGGCTAAATATTTTTCACAAAGAAATATACTTAAACACCATTAACATTCATTCTATTAATCCCAAAGCCACATTTTTTTCTCTTTTTTAACTTTTTAAAAAATAAACAACCCAGAAATTTTTTTTTTTAAATTTTGGGAAGTATGGTCAGAGACAGTTCTCTAATCATCAACAATCAACAAATAAAACTATTACAAATGGTTGAGCTGCAGATGCTCAAAAAAATATTTTAAAACAAAAGGACTTATTAAATCTCAAGCCAACCATAGCGTACTCATAATTTTACCATGTAGTGAGGAATTTTGAAAATTCCAAAAGTACATTTTAATTTAAAAATTACAATGGAAGAAATTTTATACCTGATCAAATGCAACCTATTTCATAATCTATTTGATTGATCAATTTTTTACTTATTACTTTGCTGTACTCTGATTACCACTCTAGGTGCACTCAATCCCTAAAGGAGGTATCCACACTCTCACTTTGTGTGTATTTTCTTATATTTTTCCGAAGGTTTAGGAGCTACATACCCTA
Source organism: Erythrophleum ivorense (assembly GCA_026724425.1). Lineage (NCBI taxonomy): Eukaryota > Viridiplantae > Streptophyta > Magnoliopsida > Fabales > Fabaceae > Erythrophleum > Erythrophleum ivorense. The sequence continues at coordinate 47,630,393 of JAIUCV010000005.1, forward strand.
ATCTCCTATTTAAATCTCTCTTAGAAAGAAATCAGATGGGATAACCAATTGGTATGATATATTCAAATAATTCATTTTAAATTCAAATAATTCAAAATCTTAATTACTAGATAATTAATTATCTCACCTCTTTTGGAACATATCAATCTAACACATAATTATTCCTTTAAGATATTAAAAAATATTTCCTCTAATCCTAATAACCATATATTGGAATTTATGATGATATGACCAATTTAATAGAGAAATTCAATTCTTGACAAAAATTTCATAAGAAGAAGATCACATCCATATTTAAGGCCAACTATGCCTATGATTATCAAACCATTAAAAATATTGTATCGTTACTTCCATGTGGACTTGTCAAGCAAGAAAAGGCACAAAATGGTAGCAACAAACTTTGTATAACAAAAGAGGTCCTAAGTATTCAAAGCCTCCCCTCACCAATTTGAAGCTATGCAATTTTCATAGCTTGTCAAACCATTTCTCTTCTTCTAGGTCATTCATGAGACCAGTCCACAAAAACTTACAACTTTTCTCTTCATTTGTTTCTTAATACATTATTGATATAGATATCAAGCTTTGACACCACACAGATAGCTCAATCAATCACATAGACCAATTGTTTCTTTCTTCAAGTTACCTTTTTTTAAGCCATATACTTTCAAGACGCTAATCAACATCTGTCGTCTGATATCATAGACAATAAAATTTCGGGTAAGAAAAGCTTTCCAATAATGAGGAATAAGAGATGGGCAACAGAGTCACCAGCAACTGCTGAACATTTCATTATTTAATTAACTTCTACTCAACACAAACATTAATTTGCTATGAGAAAATCAAAGGTAAACTCAATCAGCATGTACAACTAAAAGAAAATATTTACACAGCCACAAACTGTAACACAAAAGCAACCCTGGAGAACACACTTGTGCAGCCTTGAATATTGATGTGCTCATCTGTACAAAGCCAGTTAACAGAGAAATTCAATCCGTATATATTTTATGCCCGTATGTACAGGTCTTGCTTCTTCATTCTTTTCTCTTTCCCTCTTTCCTTTTGTTTCCTTTCAATTAATCAGATTATGGACCTCAGCCCTAATTGATTTTTGTAATCTTTAATGGATGCAATTGGACCGTCTAGAATCTAAATTCCAAGTCCTTTTTACGAAATGCAAGCCCCGTTCACTTTTAAACAACTCAAACATTGGGGAATTAGGAGGCATGGACAACAGTAAGTAATTGGTGATGATATGACCAATAAACAAAAATTCCAATCCTTGATGAAACTTCTTAGAAGAAGGGCTATACCTCATCAGAATGGAAGGAATTTGATGATTACTGCGGTCTCAATAACTTGAACATCTTTGGCTGATTCAGCGGTGCCGAAACGCGCGAAGTGCTGCACAGAAAGCAATCAAATTAGGGTTTTTCTGAACAAACTTGAGTGTTCGCTACTTTATGGTTCTGCAAATGCAATAAAGAATTTTAAATTTTATACACAGAAATTGTTCGCAAAGCCAACCGCTGAAAATGACCAAATTGCTCCGAAGCCGTAAGGACTTTTCCTTTCTTTCTTCTTCACCAGTCTACTGCTATCTCCCGTCATAACTCTTCTTCGCTCTGCATCGGAGAAAAAGGAATAAGACAATGACAACATGAAAAATGCAAACTTCGCCCATCAACCCTATTATAGTGATCCAACACTACATAGTTGAGGTGTTGTATTATATGACCGTTGTAGGAGATACTGAATCTTGAAAATATGACCGTTGCATGCTGAACGTATCCGTTCTCCAAGTGCACGAGAAGCCCCTACACACATTCGATCCTCGACTCACACAGGATTTCCTTTGAATTTTGACTGCATTAACGCCGCTTAGTGGGTGGGCTTGAATTGGGTTTCAGCGAAAGGAGACATTTTCTCATTTTATTTCTATTCTTGAGGGAGAGGTTGTTTCTATGTTTGATAGAAGGATCGTTCCATCTCAAAGTTCGTGGAATCTAATCTAATTAAAAACAATGAAATTTTATTGGATAAAAATGCTGTCAATAAAAAAATTATTTTTAAAAATTTAAAAATTATAAATAAATATTTAAACATGTTATATTATGAGTATTTTTAAAATAATTTTTACAAGTAAAAATTAAATATGAGTATTTTAATTTGTTTTACTAGAGTGTTATAGTCAATTGTTTAAACGTTTATTTCTATTCCTATATTATTTCATCCAATTAAATATAAGAATAAAATAGGATATATATTATTTTTCATATTATGCTAAACATAATTATATCTATCAAAATTCAATCTTATTCTCATAAAAATTATTTCATCAACGGAATAATCCTTATCATAGAAGAAGGGAATGAAAAGGCAAAAAGAAGAATGAAAAGTGATATATTATGTTATTGTTTAGAAGTTTAATAAAAGAAAATAGCTTTTTATCACTATTTAAAAGTTATAATAAAAATGAATTGAATAAAATAATTTATCAATTATTATTTTTTAATATTACTCTAATAAAACTAACCATCCACAAGAGTATTCACTAGATTTTGACATACGTGTATCAATGGATTTGGACAGTATTCGATTCTTTAATGGGTTCCCAATGTTGCATAGAAGAAACATTGATCCCAACATTGAAACTTTAACTAAGGATTGTAGAGCAACATTATACTTTTTCGCCAATGAAAACTGCATGAGGGATTTTGTACTGCATATGTATATGCAAGAAATACATCACAGACTTTTGTCGAATGTAAAAAGGAAAAATGATTTGAAAGTTGAGAAAATGCTACCCATAAGTTGATTACACACTGTATAGAGAATTTGATTCAAATTTGATTCACGAAGAATTTGATTAAAATTTGAAGCCAATTAAGCAGCGAAGTAGAGAGAGAGAGCAATAAAGTACTGGGCTTGTTCCTTGAAGTAAGCAGAATCTGCGAATCTATATGACGAGCTTCCACCTCCACATCCTTCTTATGAGTCTCAAGCTATGCGAGAGTTATTTCAGTGTAAAAGTCTATTGCAGAAACTGCTACGAGAATATAATTGGAATTTTGTCTGAAAGTCTATTTCATTTCCTCTCGGATCATTCAATTTAGAGGGACAGAAAATTTTAAATCTTGAGTGTCTTGTCATTCCATTGAGTATGGATCCTCACCTATGCATTATAGTACAAACCTAATCCAACTTTTTAAAAAAATTTTTTCTTTAAATGCAGTCAGATTCCTAAATTAATAAGATCTGCAATGATTTATATGCACACTATTTGTTTTAGTAAGATTTAGAAAGAACAATAATTTAAAATGGAACTATTGAGCATTGTGTATTTTTCTTACTAAACTAAACAGTAAGCAGATAAAACATTGCAGATGTCATTGATACGCGGATTTAGCTGCATTTAAAGAAAAAGAAATTTTAAAAAAAAGTTGAAATCCATACTTTATTCTATTCCATATTAAAAAAAACTCTCAAACAAATATTTATCCCAAATTAGTTATTCCAGTCTTTTTTATTTCATTTTTTATTATCTACCTAGAAAAAGCAATCACAATGAATGAGAAAGCATTATTCCGACCAAAAATAAAAGACTAAAAAAACATAAAGATAGTTTGTTTATGTGACATGCAATTTATTTTCTATCTTTTATTTTTTTTTAAAAATACTAACATTAGAGATGTCTTTTATTAGAAAAAAAAGATATATTATTGAGCCAGTTGAGTGTTTAATTATAATGAAAAAAAAAAAAACTTAGTTACATGCTGGTCCAACCCATCTCTTTTACAAAGTTGGGTGCGGACAACATTATGGTTATACGTATGTTGAAGGCTCTAGGTACACCTGCAATTTATGTACTATTTTATTTTGAGACTAAATAAAAGGTCATATAATAATGCGTTCGAATTTTCTATATTTACGTGATGGAATGCATATAGCATCAATCCATTCCAATCTCAACTGTTTGTTCGATCGACGGCTTTCACGTGTGACACATCACCTTCACTTACTCAAAACGATGCATTTCGTTTGATGCCTCTCCAAAATGCGAACCCTTTCATTGACTACCTCTACTTTTCTATTTCAACTTAACGCTTCTCTTTTGCTGGCAATGGAGTTAATTTACTCATTATGTTCAATTGGGTTTCTGTGTCATTCCATATTTTCATCCGAAGAATGAGTATAATGTGATTTGGAGGAGTTTGAATTCTAGGCTTGGGTTGGGTTGGGTTGGGTTTTGGGTTGCTTGTGACTGAGCATAGTATATAGACCGATTAGGCATTCCATGGTCTGTGAGAATGCTCTGAAGCAAAAAGCTGATTCAGCTTTAAAGAGAGCTCACTAGGCCAAGAAATGCCAGATCTAAAATCAAAATTCGTATGGAGAAGGTACCCAATTAACAAGTTCCATAACTTTGTGCTGTCCTCAAATCCATTTCTTCTATAAAGAAAGCATTTGAGACGTGTTGGAAAGTCGTTGCTAGATGTTGTAAGAAAGACTTCTGGAAAAACTAAGGGTATGTATGGCTGGAGAATATAACGGTGAATGGAATATAAAATATGAAGGTAGATGAGATAAAAAATGATTGTATTATCTCTATTTTTTAAAAGGTAATTTGATAGATATAATAATAAATATAAGAGTATAATAGATATTATATAAATTATGTAAAAAAAAATACATTTGCAATTCGGTGAACCAAAAGGACCCTGAGAGAAGCGAAAGTTGAAATGGGGATTGATGGAGTTCAGGAAGTCATCGAAAGGGTTCTCTCACTTTGGAAAGGCATTAAATTAGACACATTTTTTTAACATTAAATGAACAGAGTGTTTTGAGTAAGTGAAGGCGACATGTCATTCATGGAAGCTATTGATCAAACAAAGGATTGAGATGGGGATAAATTGATGTTGTGCATTGCATTACGTAAAAGCATAGGATCCGAACGCTACAATAACTGTTCTAATTGATTACATTTGGGCCTATAAAATTAATGATTTGCCAACCTAATTTTACGCATGTTGCAACGATCTTCACTTTTAATTAAGTTAATTATATAGAATTGTGTTCTTAATTAGTTGCAATTAAGGTTCAATTTAGATAATGAGTTAGCAACAGTTAAAAATATAAAAAAATTTGAACCTTCATATTATCAATATTTAACACCAATATATATAAGAGAATTTATATTCATAATAAATAAAATTTTTCATTAACATTGGTTATCTCATTCAAATTGCCTTTAAGAAGTATGGAAATTTATATATATTGAACTATTAGTCATTACTTATCATTAACATGATGAAAACCAAATTTTTATATCTAAATTGAGAGTTTTAGGGCTTAGGTCATGACTTGGAATGGTTAGACTATGGCTAATTTGGCCTTTAAAACTCCTAAAACTTCAATTTAGCATTTTTGCCATGACCTGAAAGATTTCCGTTGTGGTTAAACATGGGTTTAGATTAATTTTCCCACACACACAATTTGTGTTGCAGCCAAAATATTTACGCTGCGACCAAAATATTTATACTGTGACCAAATTAGCTACTAGATTACTTTTGTGCTGCAGCCAAAATTTTTGCGCTGCAACTAAACATTTGCATTACAACCAAATTTGTTGCTAGAATGTTACTTGAGAAAATTTGTCTGCGACTTAAATGTCTATTGACCTTAAACACGTAAACAAACAAACCAATAAGTTGCTATTACCTTAAAATCAATTTTAGAATCTTTTAATGACTAAAAGGCAAGGTTTTTAAAGGATTTACATTTATATAATTTCCATCCAATTACCTTAACATAAGGATTTAAAAGCTAATCACACTAATCTAACTTCAAGTACATCAGCATAAGACTCTTCTATGACCACAAAATATGCTATGATAACACTTAAGGGATGGTCCATTTTACATTCCACATGACTAAAGTACCAAAAGCACATGCCCAAAGCTCCTAAATCACAACCAAATCCAAAACTATAATTGTTCAAGTATTGACATCCATTTTACACCTTATATGATAGCAAAATTTAAAGAGTTACTTTTAAAACTTTCAAGTGACAAATCAAAATTCAAAACATGCCTTTTAACTTCCTTTCAACACCTTGAATAAGTCTAAAGTACATATTTAAATTTTTCTAAACATGTAAACTTTCGTTATAATTAGTGGGACAAAAGTGACCACTTTAATTTTTACTTACAACGGCTAGTTTTTAAATAAGCTCATTATTTAGGTTTACATGCCCAATTTTGCAAATTAACTCAAAGTGATTTCAAATCATATCAACCTTTCTAAACCACTCAAATACACTAGCCCATCATAAAAAAATTACCAACAATACCTGAAAATGCTCCAAGTAGTTATATTATGCCCAAAATATTGACTAAAATACTCAAGTGGATACTTCAACTACGATTTACAAATACCAACATTTTAAATATTAATTTCACAGTGCTAAATATATATTAGTCATATAATTCCAAGTTATTCATTAGGAATAATCCAAATACAATTATAAGTATTAATTCCACAATGATTTAAATTATATAATTAGTCTCTATACTTGGTAATACATGATGTAGTGTGGCAATTCTATAATGTAATAAGTAATTACATAAGAGTTAGTATATCTACTATATAAATACAATTAAATAAGCTATTCAAGCCTATACACTACTAAACCATCATGGTAGGTTTCTATTAACTTTTCCTTGTTATTAAGAGATTTGGTCCTTAAAAATATTGGCCCACAATTAGGGTGAGATATAAAATCTCAGTAAGAAAAGTCAAATTATATATATATATATATATATTAACATAATGCATTATATAAATAACTATAACAAGAGGAAAGTGAACATCTTTTCAAATGAACAAGTTTGACTACAAGTGATTATTATCTCATATTAACAGTCACATCTAACGAGTTATTAGCCAACAACTAAAGGAAGGGCATGATCATGGCTCGATGCATTCACAAGAGTACGATTATAACTTAGTGCACAATCACAACACAATGCATATGTAGAAGCATGATCACAATTCCACATACAAAGACATGATCACAGTCTAGATTATACAATCGGTAGTCAAACTAATCATTAGTCATCAAAATAGCTTGTACAGGTAAACAAATGATCAAAATTACACATATCCATAAAATTAACCCCCTGTTATCTTAATGAAACCCAATTACTTTTCTTCTAACTACTAACATGTTCCAAAATGCCCACCAAGGCTAAAACAAGCATAATTACTATCATTTAATCATCATTAACAAAAGAGCTTCATACCAATTGATCAATTTTATCAAGAATCCATTAAAAATCACTTACCTAAGTTTTCAAAAAGTCAATTGCACCAATTTAAGGTTAAAGCACTAAGAACAAACCATGGATTACTCCAAACATCTTCATTTTCATACATGTAATAGCTATGCACTGAAAATCAACTTAAATAATAAAATTTCAACATATACACATCACAAAATAGTAGGAGGCACTTACTCAATCTTCCATATAACTAATAGTACTTATTTGAGGTTAAAACAACTTGAGTCCACAATAGGTCACTTCCAACATCTCTATTTTCGCACATGTGATAGTCATCAAGTAGAATCAATCCAAGGAATAAAATTTGAGTAAGACCACTCATCAAAATAGAAGGAAATACTTACCCAACAACTCTACTAACCTATAAGGTTGAAAATTAAGCAAGAAGCATCAAAATCTCCAATTTACAACACCTAGGTTTGGTGAAGAGCCTCCAAATGAGAAATCAATCATATCAAAATAAAAAGAAAGATAAGAGAATTAACTTTTATATCACTTATTTTAGCTAAATCTTCTTTTAAATATGCATATCAGAGCCACGAAGCAAAAAACCCTAGCCTTTCCTCCTTTTGTGTGTTTTCCTCTCTCCCTTGGTTGCCCAAATTGGGTTAATATTTGAGTGTTAGGTTATGGCCAGATAAGTTTAATTGAGTTAGGTTTATGTTAAAAGTTAAATTAAGCTCCTAAAATTATTCTTGATGCAATTAAATTAATTATAGAGTTCAAATTAAATTTTCACCTCCATTGATAAATTTTTCCTTCCAAAAATTTTAAATCTACAATTAAATTTATTTTTTGTCAAAAATTACTAAATAATAATTATTTATTTTAAAATGTCCAAAATAATCATTTTCCTTAAAAATTTTTATTTTTCATAATCATTCTTAATTCTCAAGATAATTTTTTATTTTTTTAAATTAAAATTTTAATTCTTCATAATTTTACTTAATTAATTTAGAGATTTTACACATGTCCCATGTTAGTAAGCCTAATATTCGAAGTAATAAAACCAATACAATCACCAACGCTTGATTGGTATCAAACCAATACAAAGAAACTATGGTAGAAAGGAAAGTTTGGCAGAAAGGCCTCGTACGGACGAATGGTTTGGAGCCAAAAGTCTTCGTTTGTCGATTATGCCCTTCTGTTGCTCCACACCCTTAGCCCTGCTCCCGTTCTTCCTCACACTGATCTGATCTATTCTGGTGCTCCACGCCCTTTATCTGTGCTTCTGTTCTTCTTCGGTTTGTCCTCCCTTTCATTTCGCCAACCCACCGCAAATATCCTTCCAGGTACAACCAACGAGACCAATCAATGCCGGAACCCTAACAAGCATCGTCGTCAACAGCGGCAGAGCTCCACGAAGGCAACCTCACATGTAGACCTTGACCCCTTGCAATGCCGCTGCATCACCTCCTTCATGTCCCTCACCATTCATGGCGATTTTAGAGAAGAAAAGAAAGAAAAAAAAAATTCAAAGGAACACAGTTAAAGCATGAGACAGTCAGAGTTTTCCTTAGGCTTTTTTTTTTTTGAAATAACAAATATTATTATTATTATTATTAAAAATAATATTTATAAATAAATAACCAAAAGTCAGGAATAACATACGCCAGCGTCGCAAAATGATTCAAACAATTTTTTTTTATTAAAGACATGTTTATCATTTATTATACTTTATTTTTCATTTCTAAACCAAAAGTAAGATATAATAAATGTCAATAGGACAAAATGATTAAAAAAAATTATTCCAAATTTTTTTTATTAAGGTCATTTTAATCATTTATTATATTGTACTTGTCATTTTTTATTATTTTTTTTATCAAACGATTCAAGAATAAAAATTTATACATATTTTCTCTTTTATATAGTCGAAGAGTAATAGGAAAAATTGGAGTTCTCTTTGAATCTTATAGCTCTTGGATTTCAAGATTCCTGCATTATAAGAAAATAGTCTTAAATACCCACAATGTCCTTTTTTTTGTTTTTTCGTCCCAATGAATGGCTACCACCACTTCTTGAAGTTAGTAAATATTACTAAAAAAATGTCATTTGACTTTGTTGATGTTAAAGTCAACATCTTTGGTCAAAATTTATATTTTCATATATATTTTGATGTTGGCTATCATTTTTTTCCGATAAAAAAGAAACCTTCATTAGAGAGTCGATTTAAGATAGGATGAAGGGAGAGCAGGGCATAGAACCCAAATGAACCCACGTAGCCACGATTTTAACTTTTTTTCAATATATTAGACACCCTTTTTTTAATCTAAAATTCTATTCGTAATTACAAACCCACATAGCCACTATTTTAGCCTAAACAAGCACGATTTCCTTCATTAGACTAATTTTTGGATGACTTGGACATTTCTTTGATCTTGTTAAATTAAAATTTATTTTATCATGTTATATTTGGTGGATTTACATACCATTATAAAATTCATTACGGGAGAAAATATATATGTCTTCATGAAGGAAATATTGATTTGTATTGCTGCCATTTATCATTATATACATAATGTTACAAAGTTATACAACTTTCCTGCAATATATTACTCAATTTTCTCAAAATGTTACTACACTATTTATAGTTTATTACATGGCTAGAGGCAATTTCATAAATAAGTTGAAAACAGACCCACTTTGTTTTCCTCCTTCTATATCAGCCTGAGCCTCATGATACTTCCCATTTTCCTCTGCCAATTTTCATTCTTCTTCATCTCTTTTTCATTTCCATTCATTTTCTCCACTTTTCCATTGATTTATCACTCAAAATCATTCATCCATAGCAAGATATTGAAGTTTTCTTCACATTTATCCATCCAAACACTTTTTCCACCATTCTTCCTCCTCTTGAAAGGCTATGAACGAAAATTGATGATGGAGAATTTTTCTTGTTCGGATCAATAGGCAAAATTGAGTCAAATAAGGAACTTTGTTTAGCATACTTTTGTGTTCAATCTTCTGATTCTCCTTTAAAACCTTAGCCTAAAAATACCCAAATTTAAATTCTTCTCTATCTTAAAGGTGCTAGACTGTTTTCCTATTGATTCTATATATTAAAACATGTTTTTAGTCAATTAATTTAATAAGACTTATAAAGAGTACTAGTTTATTTGCAGCATGATTTTAAACAAAACATAAATCATGTCCAAGAGATTGTGAATAGGTATAGCAAAGTAACGAATTGGAAATAAATTAATAGGAGTAGGAGAAGCTTTAGATTGAACAAGAATGTGTGTTTTAGCACCTTCTTAGGAAAACCCACATTTGTGTTAGATTTGCAATAGAAGAAAATGTGGTTAAGCTCTCATTAGTGGTTGTCCAATGTTATGACATGTTTTACTCTTTGTAGATTCTTTGGAGACTTCTACAGCCGCATCCATATGAGTCTTTAGAGTTGAGCTAGGCTTGTTTGGTGAAGCGTCAATTTGTGAGCGGATAATAAGAAAAGTATCACCTTTATGATTCTAAATATTATTGTTCACTATATTCTCATTTCTTTTATCCTTACATTGGATTCCGAACTTATTCTTATAAATGGCTCATACATAATTTTGAACTAGATTTGACAATATTATTATTTCCTTCTTTCAACACTTATTGTTAAATATTTTCTCAATTCATGTCTTACTTAAAATTGTCCTTGGGAAATAAGACCTTTACTCTTATGTGAAAACATGTGGCATCTTGATAATTGTTGATAATGTTGATTCTTGTTAAAATTATGATTTCTATGTTGAGATATTTTAGGGATATGAAGTTTGACTTTATAATTAGTTTTATGTTTGAGCCCAAAGAATATTAGAATATTTGAATGTTATTTGTCATAATGTGATGAGATACTCATGATGGAAAATGATAATGGAAATTCTAATACTTATTTAAACGTTTATTTTTGGAATCCATATTAGAACTCCATAACCATAAGTAAGAATAACGTCTTAGGTGCATACATATTGAGATGTGGTGTGATTGCTGAGCAATGGCATGTGTAATTGCGTGATTGTTAAATGGCTTGTGTAGCCAAGTAATTAGAAATGATTTGTGTAGCTATATGATTGTTGAACTGACTTAGTCATGTGATTGTTGAATGGCTTGTATAGCTAATGAAAGACAATTCTCTCATGTGAAATTAGGAGTATTTATTAGCTCGTTAGATCCAAGGGGTCTACCCTAACTCAACCTAATTAAGTCAGGTCGGGTCGGGACAAAATATAAATAGTAAAACTTTAAACAAAATTATATAGGTCGAATTGAGTCATAAGCAAAAATATGTTCTACTCAACCCAACCTAGTAGTTACTTCTTTTTTTATTATCACCATCTTGCCATATTATGCCTTTTTTTTATTCTTATTTCATCTAACTCTCTTTATATATTGCAGCTTTCATTATTCACTCAAACCCTCCCTGCATCTTAATTATTTTTGTTATTAATGTGCATGTTTATTGACATTTCTTTTGTTGAATAATGAAAATATACATGCTTATTTAAGACTAATTATGCTAGTATAACTTATTTTTTGTTTGATAATATTGGGCTATTTTTTATTATAATTATTTTACTAATAAAAATATGAGAGTTCTAGAAGCACATTGTTTTGAAATATATGTTTATGAATCTGCAAAAAGATATTTTTATATTGTAAGTATCAGTTCAAAAAAAAAATTAATCTAGGCGGCCTTAACCTATTTTAACCTAACATAAAACAAGACATATTTGGGTTGGACCAAATTATGGGTATAAAAACAAGCTTGATATTTTAATTGGATGGGGCATCAAACCTACTAAATGCTTAGCCCAGTTTTGCCCATGAACAACCCTATGTAAAATCATCCTATAAAGGCAAAAATGATTTATGTTTCCTTAAAACATTTTGTTAAATGATTTTCAAATGTCAAGGAAATAACCGTTATGAAACTATTCTTCAATTCTTCTTTTACATTGAAGTATGAGGTTTTTTTTTTTGAAATTATCTTTTTAATTATTTCCTTATATTGAAGAAGGAAATTTTTAGAGAATGTTAAATCTTGTTTTACATTGACACTTCTAAATTTAAATGTTCTATATCTTTACAAAGGTATTTCATAGAATAAACACTCATGTTCCTTATTGTTTCTTATCATGTTTATCCTTCTTATTATGTCCTTGTTATATCTAAGTGACTTTGACTTACCCTCTCTATGTTAATATATTTTTCAAATTAGCAAGTTCTCGAATAAGGGATTTATGACTTGTGACAACCCTAGAGAGATTTTTGTTGGCCTCCTCTTGTTCAGGTGGCGTCTATTTTGGGTTCAAACTCCATGTTTGCAACTACAGGAGTCCATTTTTTGTGTATGGTATGGGTTATTTTTAGACACTTGTGATGGCCATACTTACTGGATTAATAAATTGAATATGTATGTATGTATGTATGTATAAGAATGATATTGTTAATGATAAATGTAATATTAGATATATATAATTTTAAGGAAAGACTTGTCAAATTTTAAGCATGCATGCATGTGTTCCTTATTGAGATATAAAGTACAGTACGCATGCTGAGTCATAACATTTTCATTTTTATAAATTAAACGATGAATTTAACATTATTTATGTAACAATTTGTGTAAATTAATTCTATTTTTCATGTCTTTATGAAGAGAGGTGAAAATCTTAATTTAATCATCTTAATAGTTAAAAAAATGATTCATCGAAATTAAAATTTTATAATTTATAAAAATCAAATGTGAAACAAATAGAATATGATTTAAAAAATAAATAAATATACTATAAATAAAGTCTACTTAAATATTTAATAAAAGAAGTCCACGTAATAGATTAAAGAGAGTACACTATCTTAAAACTCCTACCATAAATAGACGCTACCAAATTTTTGTATGTACTAAATATTAACAATATGTATGATGAAAGTACTGTGCTATATGATGATGTTCAATACAACTGTCAAAATATAACAATATGTTTTTTATATGGATAGTTAAATATGATTTCAGGCAAAATTATATCATTTTTTATTATTTTGAAAAAATAGTGGATTGGTGCCTCTCATTCCAGCCCATATGTCCAATTTACCTATCTTAATTATACCCAACCGCCCCTTTTCTTTTCATACGGTAAAGATATTTTTGTTCCAGCTTAACTGGGACTAGATGTCTTTTTTATTAATCTTAAAAGCCTATCCCTCACATTGATCTGATACACTTAAAAGAGTAAATTCCCTTAAATATATTGTTCTCAAAGTTTGAACTCAAATATTCAAAGGAATACAATCCCTTAACTACTAATTTCCTTTTTCATCACAAAGAGTTGGATGCTAAAATATAAAACAGCAAGCCTTCACCAATATATATAACAGACTTCAAATCTTAATTTTTTTTTCCTTTTTCAAATATTTAGTTTTATGATATATAACTGATAATGATGGTCATGTTGAATTAATTTAAATATTTTTTTAATGAATTAGCATTAATTTAATTAATTAGAATAACTGCAGACTAAAATTAAGTAATCAGACTTAGTTACTAATACTAAACCTAAAACAAATTCGGTTAGTTATGTATAATTTATGATAGATTGGATTGTACATAAACTCGTTAAGTAGAAACCCCAACCTGCAACCTTTTTAAAAATCAGTTGGTTTTCTATCACTAAGCTGATCAGTTAAAAGGAAATTATTTTTCTTATTTTCTTATTTTGATTAATTAATTAATAATTAATAATTAATAATTAATAATTAATAAAATAATAAGAAAGTTACCAGTAGAAAGACGATAACTCTCCATTATCGTATAATTATATATTAGTAACCTCTCCAGAGAACTAACTGATCAATTCTTACTCTTTAAAAATTTTAAAGAGGCTAAATAGGTTGCTGAACTAACTATTTTTTATCATCTTTGGCTACTTTTGAATCGTTATGAGGTATGCAATTCAACCATCTTATCAAATAAATTAAATTCCTAGTTGATTTTCTTTTAATACTATTAAGAAAAATGATTCTCATTCTAACTGATTAGCTTAGTGATAAAAAACTAACTGATCCTTAAAAAGACTGCAAATTGAGACTTTTACCCAACAAGTTTGTGTACAATTTAATCTATTATAAATTATATACAACTAACTCAATCTGTTCTGAGTTTAGTATTATTAGTTAGGCTTGATTACTTAATTTTAATTGGCAATTATTCTAATTAAGTAAATTAATGTTAATCCATAAAAAAAATATTTAAATTAATTCAACGGGTCACACATTCTTAATGGTTAATTCTCAATTTTTCGTATTCCAAAGTGCATGAGAATGAGAGCTGTAGCGTTCAATCAAACAGAGGTCGTAAAACGCTTTTCTTAATAAAAAGTGATAACATTTCGATTTCGAAAGTATAAATTTTATGGTTAATTGAGCGTTGAATTACTTCAGTTTTTCTTGGATTAATTTATTTATATTGTTCAGATCAGGTCAAAGTCAGGCTTGTACTTGTGGAAAACTATACCGTCTTAATACTGGATTTTTTTGAAACATGTTGATCCCCTAAAATTTTTATAGTTATTCTTTTAAGATATTGTTGGTATTGGGAATATGGCAAAATAAAAATAAAGAAATTTAGTCCAGTAAAAAAATAATGTACTATTTTTGTGAAATACAAGTTCCTTTTTCTATAAATTTAGAGGAAAGAAAGACGTTTGTAACAGTCAATATATAGTAATATTTATAAATAAAGGTTAATTGTTGTCAATCTTCTTAAAATTACTTGAGGCTATCCTAATAGCATGGGCCATAATAATGTGAGTTAAATCATAGTGGGTGTGTAAAGATTTGGAGCTAACAAAATACTCATAACAGATATCCAAAGGTTTGTTATTTTTTACGATTAATGAACAAATTTAATTAATGTCTTTCTTAATCCCATTAGCCTTCAAATTTTTAAGAAAAAACTAATTTGATATTAACTTTCTTTATAATTTTAGGAACAAAGCAAGTATAATGTTTGACTTCAAATTTTTAGCAACATCATGATCCATGAAATTGGCAAAAAAATGAAAAATAAAAGATCCACTTGCTTCCACCGTACTTATTATTTAGAAGTTTTAATTATTCTCTTGCAACATATTTTAAACACAATTAAAGTTTTGAACGCAATTAAATCGATGCTGCTATCCCTTGTTAAAATTAAATCTATGAAGTTCAATAATTTAAGAATTTGGGAAGTTAAAAAAGAATCCTCATCCTATGAGTAGACAACCAAAATTTACTTAATTACAAGGTAATAATTGCTATCCTAAAAAGTAGGAAAGAGTAAGAGACTAATCAATTAAGATATATATGAGAGACTAAATCAAAATTGTTTTAATGAATGATATCAGGAAATTAAAAAGGAATCCTAATCCTTTAAGGAGACAACTTATTACAATACAACGGAAATTGGTATTCCTAAGAAAAAAGGAAAGTAAGAGATGCGTAACGGTTAATGATATTAGGAAGTAAAAAAAGAAACCTAATTCTGAGTTCAAACTAGTTGCATTAATTACAAGGTAATTACTATTGCTAAGGGGAAAAGGAAAAAAGAAAATAAGAAGCGATTAGCAAAAGGAAAATGAAAACATTTATATACACACTCACACAGACGCGCGAGACAGTCTTGTAAGCTCGAACTCAATACAAGATTCATCAATCAAATGGCTGGTTCGGGATTGACGAAGAGAGTCAGACGTGGTTATGGGTGTTCTTCTACAACCATAACAAGTCTTCCAAAGGACTTGTTATTGGAGATAGTTGCAAGGGTTGCTTCTGATTCCTTCACAGACCTCTTCAGCCTCAAAATCAGCACAAGAGACTTTTTTGATGCTGCGCAAGATGATTACATATACCAGCAGGTTTCTCTGGAGAAATTTCCTTTGATTCAATGGTTTCCCAGTGATAAAAAATCTTCCTTCTTGAATCGCTGCAGAGAAAGTGGGAACTTGGAGAGTCTGTACAGAGAAGGAATGCTTCAATATTTCAGCCACGTGGAGTTCAAAACCAAGGGCTTTAAGACTCTGCAAAAGGCTGCGCACAACGGTCACAAAGAAGCAATGTATGTGGTTGCTATGATTCTTCTGTGCAGTGAAGAAGAAGGTCAAGAAGATGAGTTAGTGCAGATAAAATTGTTGCAAGCACTTCAATACTTGCGTTTCTTGAGGATGTGTAAGTGCGTTGTAAGATGTAGGAAGAGAGTCCAAGGTTGTCTGAAGGAGATGTGGATCAACAATAGAGTGGTTACTGGCGAACAAAAGTTCCTATGTGATTGTAGGACATGTGAAAAAGGATGGAGAATCAAAAGAGGAAGATGGGCATTTGTGGATGATGAAGACGATGAGAATGACATGAACATGTGTGAATATTGCAGATGGGACCATGAGCTTAGGTTCTTCTATCAAATGCTAAATGTTCGTTAGTTTCATATTGTGGATGAAAAATCGTTCTTGTTAGAGATCAATTCCAAATATTTAACCTGCCGCATATGTTAATATTAAGATTTTAAATGATGTAGAAAATCAGGTTATTTTTTTAAATATGGGTATCAGTTCATGACACACTGATCTTTCTTGCAATTAGCAAGCTTGATCTTTTTTATTGAAACTTCTCAATATCTATGTATCTCTCATCAATAAGATATCTAAGGCGTGAAAATCTCATTGAATTTTATCATTTTAATATGCAGCCTTTTCATCCTTAATTAATTTAGGTTTTTTTTTGGGTAAGGTAATGAATTTTGTCTAAATTAAAACTTATTTTCGTTTTATATGTAAAAATAAGTGCTAGCCATCAACATCTTATCCTAATAGCATGAACCTTGACAATGTGAATTGTATCATTTTGGATTTTTGAGGATATTGGATTTGCAAAATCCTCGTAACAGATGTTAAAAGTTTGTTATTTTTTGCTATCAAGAAACAAATTTAATTAAGGTCTTTCTTAATTCCATTGGTTTTCAAATTTTTAAGAAAACTAATTTGATTTTAACTTTCTTTTTAATTTTAGGAACAAAGCAAATGTTTGACTTCAAGTTTTTAATCCAATAAATTGGTAAAAAATGAAAAGCAAAAGATCCACTTGCTTGCTTGTAGCTTCCACCGTAATTGTTACTTAGAAGTTTTAATTATTCTCTTGCAATATATTTTTTTATTTCTGAGTACATGTTTATATTGCTGCTATTGTTGGTGTTGTTATTATTAATTATTAGTAAGTAAAAATGTACAAATAATGAATCGGTAATTCCTTTCCCAAGGCACCGCATTCTCATAACGGATTAATTTATAATACTTAAATAATTAGAATTTTTGTACACAATTAATCACTGCTGCCATTACTTGTTAAAATTAAATCTAATTGAAGTTCAATAATTTAAGAATCTGGAAGTTAAAAAAAAAATTCTCACCCTATGCGTAGGCAACCAAAACTTTCATAATTACAAGGTGAGACTAAATCAGAATTGTTTTAAAGAATGATACAGGAAATTAAAAAGGAATCCTAATCCTTCGAGGAGACAACATATTACAATACAACGGAAATTGGAAATCCTAATAAACAAGAAAGCAGGAGATGCATAACGGTTAGTGAAGTTATGAAGTTAAAAAAAAAACCTAATTCTTTGTCTTCAACTTACTTTCATTAATTACAAGGTAATTACAATTTCCAAGGAAAAAAAGGAAAGTAATGGAAGAAATTAGGAAAAGGAAAATTAAAACTTACAATCACACACACACACATGCACACACACGAGAGAAAAGCCCAAACTCAATTCAAGATTCATCAATCAATGGTTGGTTCGAGATTGATGAAGAGAGTCAGAGGTGTTTATAGGTGCTCTTCTACGACCATAACATCCCTTCCAAAAGATTTGTGATTGAAGATAATTGCAAGGGTTGCTTTTGATTCCTTCACAGACTTCTTCAACCTCAAAATCAACTCAAGATACTTTCTTGATGCTGCACAAGATGATTACATATAGTAGCAAGTTTCTCCAAGGAAATTTCTTTTGATTCAATGGTTTCTCAATGAAAAAAAAAATGATAAGTAATTCAAATTAAGCAAGGATGTGTTTGTCTTTTCTTTCTGTCATTAAAGTCATAGTTGTCTTTTACTTTTAATTGGATATCATTGGCAGTCGGTTGGGGTCTTTCTATGTGAGTCAATTACTTGCTTTGGGTATGAAACCATGTAGCTAGTATCATCATTTTGGTTATGCAAAAAAACAAATTTCTCCTTCGTATCATTCTCTTCTCTTTTTCTCTTTCCTATTCTATTCTTAACTTTGAGCATATCAATTGGTATCAAAGTAGTTGATCTGAATGACTGACATAACAAGATCATAAGTCACACTTTGTGAAACTGAAGATTGCTTGCAAGTTACTATGGAACAATAACTAGCATCAATGGAGCAGTAAATGGCATGGTTATAGGAACTGGACAAAGAATTATTGTTCCAATTTACTGAGCTCATGAACCAACACCACGATCGGGAATGCCATCATAGCAATGGACGTCAGGGTGATTATTAGATGTCTACACAATTCACCAAAGTTAAGTTTTTGTAATTCACTTGAAATGATGTGAATGGATGGATTTCCAAATGTGAACAATTCTTTGTTCTTGACAACGCACCAAATGGTAATAAAGTAATGCTTGCCAATCTTACATTGGATGAAGCAGCTTATAAATGGTTTCAAAATTTTGAGAAGATGACCAATGATAAGATGAATTGGTAAATGCTAGTGGAGGCAATTAAGGTGAGATTTAGATCCCTCTTCAATAATCCTATGGAGTTTTAAGAGGAAGTCTTATGGAGTTTTAAGAGTCATTTGGTAGTTTGGTTTGTAGAGTAGAGTTGACTGAGAGCTAGAAACTAAGCTGTTATATGATTGGACTTAAGCTTGAACTTATGGTGGGAGTGAAACTATTTCACCCAACTACTTTGTTGGATGCCACTAGGCTTGCTAAATTGGAAGAACTACAAAAGAAGTTTTAGATTCAATTGGGAAGTAGTGGAAGTTTCAAAGGAAATGTTGTGTTCTCGAAGGGATCCACTAGTCAATCTGATAAGGGTGGGGAATTGGACTAGAATAACAGCAAAATTAACACTGCTATGGGAAACAAAGGGGATAGTAACCTACATAAAAGCATTTTAGGGAAACCACACATGCGTTTCCAGCAAAGATTAACCCCTACTGAAGTAGAGGAACATAGAAGTAAAGGCTTGTGTTATTTTTGCCATGGCAAGTATATATCGGGACATGAGTGTTCTCAAAAGAAAAAGATGCAAAAATATTTGATAAAAATAGATGATGAATTGGAGGAAGTACCTGTGATTGGGGAACATAAGGAAAAAAGCAGTGGCTGAAACAAATAGAGAACCAGTGATCTTCCTCAATACCATTCAAGCTACTGCTACCTTCAAAGGCACTCAAAATCAAATAAAACCCTGGCATCCCACCATGAAAGTGACTAGTATGCTAGGGAAGAAACTTGTGCATATTTTGGTAGATATCAGTAGCACACATAATTTTATTGATGTAGATTTATGCAAGGAGGTGCAAATAGAATTCAAGCCAATTAAGGGAGTCCATATTTCAGTAGCTAATGGAGACCAATTGACAGGGGAAGGGCTTTGTGAAGGATTGAAATGGATCACAAAAAGGGTAGAGTTCAAAGCTTATGCAATCATGATTCCTTTAAAGGTTTATGACATAGTTTTGGAAATGTAATGACTTCGTAACTTGGGAGTTATTAACTAGGATTGCCTAAACTTGATTATGGAGTTTGAGTTATAGGGCAAGAAGGTACGATTAACAGTATGTTAACCCCAAAAAGATAGATTAATTGAGGAAGCTAAGATGTGGATATTACTTTACCAAAATTCCAATATCTTAATGCTATAGAGGATGCCATATTCTAGTGGCATTACTTGCTATACCATGAAGGCAATAGAGGAGTTCATTGTCCCTACAACAATTAAGGGAGTGTTAGAAGAGTTCAAGAGCATTTATGAAGAACCTAAGGGACTACCTCCCTATAAGGGAGACTATGATCATCATATTGTCTTTAAGAAGAGCTCTAATCCTATGAATATTTGGCCCTATAGATACCTTATTATCCAAAAGGATGTTATTGAGAAGATAGTTAATAAAATACTATAAAGTGGGGTTATATAACACAACTCATCCTTTTTTTGGTTCACTAGTGGTTTTAGTTAAGAAAAAGGATGGAAGTTAAAGAATGTGTGTTAATTATAAGGCTCTTAATAAAATCACTACAAGGAGTAGATTTCCCACTCCCTTGGTTAAAGATTTGTTAGACAAATTGGGGAAGGCTATAGTATTCCCTAAATTGGACCTTTGCTCTAGGTATCATTAAATATGAATAAAGGAAGAAGGCATTCTAAAAACTGCTTTCCAAACGCTTTCAAGTTACTTTGAATTTCTAGTAATGCCATTTGGCCTTTTTAATGCACCTTCTACTTTTCAAGGTGCTATGAATGTAATATTTGAAAAACAATTGATAAGGTATGCATTGGTTTTCTATGATGATATTTTGGTGTACAGTTAAAATTTGGAAGAACGTGTGGAGCAAGCAACCATTAAATGTGCCTTTGTTGTGGGAAGGATCAAATATTTAGGGCACCATATTTCTGCAAAAGGAGTCTCCACTTATCCTTAAAAGATTAAAGCAATGAGTGAATGGCTAGCTTCTAATTCATTCAAGCAACTTTGAAGCTTCTTAGGCTTAGCTAGATGTTATAAGAGATTCATTAAGAATTATAGTCTAATAACTAAACCACTGATTGATCTACTAAAGAAAGATAATTTTTAGTGGTGCCATGAAGCAAAAGTAGCTTTTACCAACCTTAAAAGGGCTCTCATTATGGTTTTAGTTCTGGCATTACCCAATTTAGAGAAGCCCTTTTTAGTTAAGACTGATGCATGTAGTCATGGCATTGGAGCCATCTTAATGAAAGAAAAACATCCTATAGCTTTCATTAGCAAAATTCTATCACCCAGAAATCGACTCCTTTCTATGTATGACAAGGAATTGTTGGCTATAGTGCATGCTATTGATAAAATGGCAACATTATTTAAGTGTAAAAGCCTTCACCATTTTGACTAACCAACAAAGGTTGAAATACTTGTTAAAGCAGTGATTACCTACTCCTACTCATGACAATTAGGTTACCAAATTGATGGAAATGAAGTATCAAATTTGCTACAGGAAAGGAAAAGAAGACGTGGCTGCTGATGCATTGTCTCGAGCTTCCCATGGTGAACCTTTACAAATAACAGCAACTTCTATTTCTACAAAACTCTAGGAAGAAATTTTGAAGGAATATTAGGTTGATAGGTATTTATGGAGAATGATACAAGAATTGGAAAATGATAGCTTTTCACATCCTGAATTCAAATGGAATGGCAAGGTATTAACCAGAAAAAATAAGATGGTGGTGAGAACCTAAATAGCCAACAAAAAGATTATCCTTTAGTGGCTTCACTTGTTACCACAGGGAGGTCACTTAGGGGTTAAGCCTACTTGGAAGTAGGTTAAGGCAGTATTTTATTGGAAGGGAATGCTTGAAGATATCAAAAGGTTAATTGGGACATATGACACGTGCCTAAGATGCAAATATGAAACAACAACCCAAGTTGGGTTGTTGAAATCCCTTTCAATCTCAAATGGATTATGGCAAAGTATAGCCATGGATTTCATTGAGAACTTACCAAAATTAAGGGGAAAGAATACTATATGGGTAATTGTTGACAAATTGAGCAAATATGCACACTTTATCCCATTGGCTCATCCTTTTTCTACATCACAATTGGCTCAAATTTTTCTTGACAATGTGTATAAATTGCATGGTGTACCAACCAACATTGTCAGCTATAAGGATCCCTTGTTTACTAGTAGTTTTTAGCATGAATTTGTGACTCGATTGGGTGTAACCAATGTTTGTCCTCTACCTATCATCCTCAATTCGATATGCAAAGTGATGTTCTTAATAGGTGCTTGGAATCATATCTAAGAAGTTTGGCTTGGAATTCTCCTAATGAATGGTGCAAATGGGTTCCCCTGGCTGAATGGTGGTATAATACCACCTATCACTCTTCACTTGGTACAATTCCATATGAAGTTATTTATGGGTAGCCACCTCCCTTACATATTTCCTACTTACCACAAGAATCTTCATTGGAGGTAATTGATAGGATTTTTAAGGCTTGGGAATTAATGCTTCAGAAGCTTAAGCAAAATTTGAGTTTGGCAATTAACAGAATAAAGCAATAGGCAAATAAGAAAGGATTGGGTTTACTTGAAACTATAACCTTTTAGACAATTATTAGTAGAGAAAAGAGCATTTGAAAAGTTGTCTGAAAGTTGTCCCCAAGGTTTTATAGGACATACCAAATATTAGAAAAAGGAGGCTCAATGGCTTACACTCACAAATTACCTCCTTCTTAAAGAATTCATCCCACATTTCATGTATCCTTACTTAACAGATGTCCAGAAGATACCATGGGTGCCACTCTAATACTTGATTTATGGGCCAATACAAAGACCAAAATGAGAACCAGAATTAATTTTAGATAGGTGTGTGGTCTAGAGAAGGAATTAGCCTGTAACTTAGATGTTAATTAAATGGAAGGATGAGCTCAAAAAGGAAACAACATGGGAACTTTGGTACAAGATTCACAAGGACTTTCTAGAATTTGTTAGATCAACACACCCTTGGGGTCGAGGGTCTGCTTATAGGGGGCGTTGATAAGTAATTTGTATTAAGTAGGGATATGTTTGTCTTTTCTTTCTGTTATTAAGGCCATAGTTATCTTTTACTTTTAATTGAATATCATTGGCAGTCTACATGAGTCAATTGGTTGCTTCAAGTATGAAACCATGTATCATTTTGGTTATGCAGAAAAATGAATTTCTCCTTTGTATCCTTCTCTTCTCCTTTTCTCCTTGTTATTCCACTCTTAATTCTGAGCATATCAAAAACTTGCTTCTTGAATCGCCACAGGAAAAGTGGGAACTTGGAGAGTCTGTATAGAGAAGGAATGCTTCAATATTTCAGCCATGTGGAGTTTAAAACCAAAGGCTTTGAGACTAAAAGGCTGCGCACAAAAAAGCAATGTATGTAGTAGCTATGATTCTTCTGTGCAGTGAAGAAGAAGATGAGTAAGCGCAGATGAAATTATTGCAAGCACTCCAATTCTTGCGTTTCTTGAGGATGTGCAAGTGTGTTGTAAGATGTAGGAAGAGAGTCCAAGGTTGTCTCAAGGAGATGTGGATCAACAATGGAGTGGTTATTGGCAACAAGAAGTTTCTAAGTGATTCTAGGACATGTGAAAAAGTTATGGAGAATCAAAAGGTGAAGATGGGCATTTGTGGATGATGAAGTCGATGAGAATGACATGAACATGTGTGAAAATTGCGGATGGGATCATGAGCTTCGTTTCTTCTGTCAAATGCTAAATGTTCATTAGTTTCATATTATAGATGAAAAATCGTTCTTGTCAGAGATCAATTGCAAATATGTAATCAGCCTCATGTATATGTTAATATTAAGATTTTAAATGATGTAGAAAGTCATCTTATTTTATTAAATGAATATCGATTTATGACACAATGTTCTTTTTTGTAATTAGCGTATTTGATTTTTTTTTTCTTGAAAATTTTCGATGTTTATGTATCTCTCATCAATTAGACATCTTAGGCATGAAGGTCTAATTGAATTTTATTATTTTGATATGCAGTCTTTTCATCCTTAATTAATTTAGATTTTGGTCTTGTTTTTGTTCCTTAATTTTTTTTTCTTTGTATAAATTACCGATAGTATATATATATATATATATATATATATATATATATATTATGTATTATACTTATTCAACACTCATATTAGATATAACTTAATATTTTAAATTATATTTAAACTCCTATGTTTTGTCATGTTATATGTATTGTGTTCCCATTCAAATTGTTAATCACATTTCCTGAAATGTTAATTTCATCGTTCAAGTTAACAGTTTTCCGTGCTTTATCTTAAATCGGTAAATGCCTATGTTTTCTCTCTCTTAAAAAAAATCTTCTGACTTTAATGATAAATTAGTGTGCTTGATAATGTTATTCCGCTTGAATTTCGATCAGTTTGAAGGTTGAGCATTCTGTGATGTTGAATAAGATCAGCTGTATTGGAGACTCAACAAATCTGGTGATCACTCTCCTTTATTAGAAGGGTGAGATGAATACCAGAAGCCTTGGCTACACTCTGTTCGTTAATTCAAGGATGATGATGTTGAAGAATTGGAAACATGCAGCAAGGAATAGTTCTCATTTTAAACAAGTTAAATCAGTTTACAGGTAAAAATATGGTTAAACTATCATGTTAGTTTCTGTATTGATTCTTATAAATAAAATATTAGTTATCAAATCCTTATTTAATAAAAAAATTAATTTAATCCCTCTCATTAAAACCTTATTGATATCCTATTAAATTTTACTGACTAATTAGTCATATGTCATCTTAATACTTTAAAATTGCATAATTTATTTTAATAAAAGAGACAAGAATAAATGATGGAATAAAATCTACATAAATGCATGATAAATGATGCCACTATACTAAATAGTTTTGAGTGAATCAATATAAATTATACCTATTTAAAAAATTAAAATAATACATAATTCCTGACGTCATTAGCATTTAATGACGCGGTAGTAGATAACGAAAACCATTTTAAAAAATTTAAAAACCAGGAATCCAATCAAAGAATTTTAATCTGAATGAATTAAATTAAAAATTAAGCGAAATGATGAATCAACATATTAATTTAACTTTAAAATATTAGATGTAACAAAGAAATAGATTGTAACTTATAGTTAAATATTTTCATTGTCATTCTATAATTCAATTAGTTTTCTGGTGTATATTTATCATAAATTATCTCGATCCAAGCTTGAATTTATTTATTTATTTATTCAGAAGGAAAACATCCAGCAATTATCCTGTCAAGATGCAATTGGTCGTCATTAACATTCTTAAGAAATGCCCAGATCCATGGACTTATTACAAACAACAGTAAATAAGCGTACAATCAAACAAAATGGTGAATACTAGTATGAAATTTGTACATATCAAAACATCTAATGATTCTAACACATCATTTATATTCTATACACCGAATATCACAAAAGTTAAACCTAGGATATCCTTACTTGACCAAGGACATTCACTTCACAGAAAAAACTTAGATAGAAGTTGATGCCTTTGAAGTCCGCTGATTCGTCCCAAGAATGATTACAATTACGGTTACATCGTCATGGTACTTCCTCCTCCTTCCTGCTGGAACATTCATCAACTCTTCCATGCTGAAACCTGCATCAACATCACTCAGCAAACAGATCATTATCCGTCCCTAGCCTTTGGACGATTTTGGTCTCCAGATGTTTGGGGTGAAACCATTTTGCAATATTAGCAATAATTTTAAAATTAGAGATTATGTTCAAATCATTCTGCTTGGATGATGAGTTGGCATGTTTACTCGGAAAACTAGGGACTCATCAATTCTTGTATAAATAAAATGAAAATAAAAACAACTATTTAGATAACTAATAAAAGTGGGAGTCATATTTGCGTCAACATCCTAACTCATAATCAAAGTAAATTGATTTGAACGTAATCTCTAATCTTTACCTTTCAAATTATTGCTACCAATTAGAAGCTTGAGGGGCTAAATGTGTTCGAATTGAAAGTGAAAGGACCAAAAGCATTTGGCCCCAAGCATTAATGACCAAAATTGTCTAAACCCCTATAACCACTAACCTCAAGAAAACTAGTTTCTTGGGGGTAAATTGAAGCTTAGCATGGGATTTTCAAAGTTGACCTGCAGAATCAGCGGCTCTTAATACAAGCTGCTCAACGAGAAACTTTGCTGGATCACCAAAAGGATTGCTCTGGATATAAGACTCTACAAGCTTCACTGCCTCGTCATTGCTGAAGAAGTCAAATAAACCATCACTCCCTACTATGACGAAACGATCAGAATTTGAGATCTTATGCACACTCAATGATGGTTCAGTGGAAATATATGGAGGGCTTATAAGATCACGAACTTGAAGGATTCCCATCAATGCATCATTCAGACTTTTCTGCATACAAATAAAAATAAGTAAGAAAGCATAGTTTTTTGGTGGGGTAGAATATTTGTAAATTGCAATTAAGGGGTTAATTATAAATCAGCAAAACCGAAAACACAAGATGACCAAAACTTTCACTCCTTCGTTGCCACTGGTAGCTTTTATATATTTACAGATATATATATATATATATATATATATATATATAACTCTTGAATAATCTCTGTTCAAAAACTTGTAGAAACATCTTGGCCAAAAATAAAAAATGAATACCAACCTTTTTCAAGTAGCCAACTCCAAAAGCACGAGTAACCTTCAGTTTTCCTTTCACTCTTCCTGCTTTAATGGTCATAGGATCATCAGGATGATCTACCAGAAGCCGAGCTCTTTCAGCTTCATTTTCAACAGTATGACTATCTGTAAGCTGGACAGCTTTGAGTTTCCCACTCCCATTCAATTCATTACTGCTTGTTGCCAATAATGCTCTGCTGTCACCTAGATTAAGTGTATACAATTCATTCCCATGAAGAAGCACAAGTAAAACACAAGATCCAATTGAAACCAAATCAGGACGATGCTCCATTTCCTGCTCAACCATGTATAAGAAATCATTCTCAACCTGACTAAGAGCATGCTGGAGGCTATCGAGTACACCATGTGAAAATGATTTACAGAATGGGTCTAGCTTAGCAGATGGACTACTATTAATCCTCCATTTTGATAGAGATTGTTCATCACAATTATTAAGACTATGATCCAAGTTACATTGGAATGATCCATCCAAACCCATATCGTTAGAAGCACTGATGGACTCTGTCTCCAATTCTGAATATAACTTATTAAAATAAGATGAAATGGTGTCAAACAGGGTACCAGCCAGAAAGTCAGCAGCATCTCTCCCATTAAAGCCATCATAAATAGCACAAAACAGCCACCCATTTTCTTCAGAACAAACTGCTTGAACTCTATCTTCACCAGCAGCTCCTCCTGCTACTTGTACTTCTATAGCATTAAGAAAACCTTCACTTCTCGAAGGAGCAATCGTGGATTTTGATGCACAAGAGTCATATTCAAGCATATCACTTGGAGTAGATGGACTGCAACTTAAATTTGACAAACTATTCTGGAGAGAAGATGACAATATATCCAACCTCGAAAGGCTTGAAGAAGAGGATACCTTACGAAAAGTATTAGGAGAGTCCCAACTCGGAAGGATTTCTTCTCCTATCACACCATCGCAGATGCTAGTGTTGGCTAACGTAGCATTGGCACTTAAGGCAGCACCAGACAAGCAAGAGAAACTGCTTGTTCTACGGATTTCAGGCAGGATTTTATAGCTATTGATTACATTAGAAGAGGTAACTCTATCACTATTGCATTGATAGCCAAAACTTATTTCAAGTTCTCCTTCAGGACTAAGCATGCTTTTCTCCTGTTATAAGAAAGTTGTTGTCAAAACTAACAACGTACAAAGATCATTTGCATATTACTGAACAATATCAAAATAATTTGAATCAACTGGAGAGCAGCCAATTTATCATAAAAAAATCATATCACAGAAGGGCATAATTCGTATATTTGCAAAGTGCTCAAACCAAGTGTGCATTCAACAAATGTTAGAGCCCACATCACATATGTGGAGAGAAACTATCAGCTAAATCAATAGAAACATCACAATTATCTAAATAAAATAGCTACACACTGTCACACATTATTATTGAGGAACAAATTTTCCTGCCTAATGCACGACAACATTGAATGTATGAATCCAAGTGCTTGCAGTTCAATAAAAAAAAAATAGCAATCAAACAAGATAAACAATTTAAAGTGAAAATTTCAGGCACTGAAATATATGGCTGGCATCAAACATTATAAACCTAACTGAAAACTAATTAAAATTTGGCTGAACGCCTGGAGTAGCAAGTTGACTTCCATGGAAGGCCAGATAAAATATATGAAAAACGTTGAAGATTTTGACTGATCTAATAAACAAAGGCTCTTAGGATATTTAGAAATTTATACAAAGGATTTTTCAGCATTTTAGTAAGAGATTCTTAAAAATTTTATGTTTTTCATTTTAAATAATGCAGTTAGAATATGAGATCTTCTACCACGAATCCCACCTTGTAGGACCTCATGCATTTAGACTTCAAGGAAGAAATCATACAAATCAAGAAAAAGAAAACAATGACATAGTCTGATCATGGTGATTGCACAAATGATTTATAATATCTGAAATAGAAAAGAAAGAAATTAATATGAAATTGAAGTTGCAAGCCATTTTTCACTTAGACAGTCCAATTGCGCAATAGATGGATGCCAAACATCTCTACTCTAAAATTCTGGCATTTCCTTTCAACAAAATAGCCCAGATTTCTTACTCAGTTGGAACCAAAATAAGATGCCAAAAGTTGAATTTTATACCTGTGATGCACTATGGGAATGAAACAAAGGAAAAATAAATAACATTCATTCAAGTACCATAAAACACTTCTACAAGATAAGATATTCCTAGACCCAAGCACCTTAATTAAAATCCCAAATTACTAATAAATAAACTCAAAGTGACCCCCAAATCCCAAATTGTATTACATGACATTTTTTTTTCTGGATAAAAGTATTACATAATAAATAAATTGAACAAACATCAATTTCTTCCTCTCATAATACATTATTCTCCCCTGGTTGGAGAAAACTCAGTTTCAGAGTTTTGAAATGGAGAAGCAGCAGAAAAAGACAACAAGTAGCAGCAGAAAGGACAGAGACAGACGGTGGTGATGGAAGGAATGGCGGAAACAACAGCTTTGCGTTTACATATTACAATTACATGATAAATTAATAAAATAAAAAATATTTCCGATATCTCATACTGCATTAACCAACAAATAGACTCCAGGATTTTCTTCAGACCAGCCCTTCACCCAAAAAATTAACATACAATTGATTTAGTCATGTATTAACGAAAAGTTCTCTCTGTGCGTAATACAGGCAAATAAGGTGGAGACAGATTACCTTTCATTCTTTTGAAAAAAACCAACAACAACAACACTATGTGCATTAAACGCTAGGGGCTAATTTGCCTGCCTCCACTCTTTCTCTCTGAGAGTTTCAGAGACAGTAACAAATACCACAATAGACCTATTGGCATACTATGTAGGAATCCAATCAACTAAAACTATAACTTATGAAACTTGAGGCGAACTCATAACAAAAGCAATCGCTGTATGTTCTCATTCAGTAATCCATTCAAGTTTCACCTAAACAAAAACTTCTATTTGGAATGCTTCCTTACTGTGTAGACTTAAAAAAACAAAAAATTTACATTATTTTCCTTTCCTTCTGTTCTCATGTCCTGTTAAGCAATAGGAGGAAGCATCACATATAAAACAGACGCTAGACAAGGCACTAATTCCGAAGACAGAACGCGGAAACTCGTAGATAAATATTCACAAACAGAATGGAAAACGAAAACTCACTTACCAGTAGATTCTGAACAATCCACTGAGAGACCAGGTAAACAGCGACTTCAAAATGTGGCTAGTATATATAAGAGGCAGAGAGAGAGAGAGAGAGACTATGGACAGCAAAGGCAAATCGCAAAGCTAGAGAAGATCCGTGTTGAAAATTTTGGGGAAAAGGGGGACTGTAGCCGAGAATCTGTATCGGAGTGGTACGCAGAAATCGAGCTTCACTTTCAGGGAATTGGATGGTAGAGAGTAGAAAAGGGTAAGGTCTTTGCCAAATTTAAAGGTATTTTTCCATGGCTGACCTTTTGCTTTGAAACAAACAGGGACGATAATACACACCCGCACTTTTCTATGCTCGCATTCATATGAATGTCTCCTCAAGATGACGCGGACGCTGTCTTTCGAAATTACCATGTTACCCTTGCCATTGCCAGCAATGCCAATATATTAAAAATAAATTTTTAAAATACAATATAATATGTGAATGAATTTTTAATTAAAATATAATAAATGTATAATTTAACTAAAAATTTATATACTTATTTATAAAAATTATATACTTATAAAGTTTTAATTAAAAAATTTAAAGACAAAAGTATAAGTTGTTTCCATAAATTTTTTTTCTTTTTATTTGGTACTTTTAAATACTTGCCTTCTCTGCGTCAATTTTGGACTTTTACCTGTTACATATATTTGATAGGTTCTAATTTTGTTTTCGCTTCTATTTAACAAATTTTGTTAAGAAAATTAAATTTTAGGTTTAATTATTGTTTTGATCCCTTAATTAATATTTATTTTAATTTATTTTTTAACTTTTTTTAATTTATCTTTTTAAACTTCAATTTGTATCATTTTTTTTATTGTATTCATAAGGAATTATTTTAAAATATTAAAAAATAAAAATTATTTTGAAATACTAAAAGATATTGAGAGATCATTTTAAAACATTAAATGAAGTAAGGAGGAGTGGTATAAATTGAAATTTAGATAACTAAATTAAAATAAAAAATTAAGAGATGAAATTGGATAAATAATTTTAATTACGTTGTGGAATATGATTCTTATGCTGTATTGTTGCACTTCGTGCGAACTTCAAGGATTCAATGTATGGTTCCCTTCACAATTGATTCTACTTTGGTGTAAAAAAAAATTGTATGGGGAGTTTTTATACCAATCCTTTGTGGCATTTGTTATTGTTTGGCAAAGTTCATAATCTAATTTAAGGACTAATAATTTTTTTATTTAATAGACAAAATTTTGACATGTGAATAGTAACACATGTTACAATTGCTACTATAGAATTGATACATGCTCAATTTATTTAAGTAAATAAACCAAATCAATAGAAAGAACTTGTATAAATTTGTCAAGTGGTTTTTCGATAGACCTCTTCTGCAATAATATATATATATATATATACACACACACAAATACATGTATGTATATATATATAACGGTTTGGCCCAAAATAATGCTCCCCAACAAAAAATACAAGTTCCAAAATAAACATTCAAACTTTTAGCATTTATAATTTGAATAAATTTTATTAATCTCTCTTAAATTTTATTTAAGTTATGTATACCTTTTCTTTATTTTTAAAATATATGCAAATCTCCCTTGAAATAAAAAATTATCCAACACTTTAGTCTAATTTTAAATTTTTTAACCCAAATATCTTTCATGTAAAATCTTTTTTAGTTTAAAAAAATATGTATTTAAGTTAATAGAAGGCATTGTAATAAAAAAAAGTTAAAATTAAACTAATATATAAGGTAACTTTTTTGTTTTAAAAAATCTTTGTGTATATTTTGAAAATAAAGAAATGATCAATGTAATTTTAACAAAATTTAAGATATATCTTAATAATTTACTTTTATAATAACATTAATCCCATTATACCTTTGACAAAAGCCAGGACTTTTGAAGATCTGCCTATAATTCTTTAACATATTGTACTTTAGTAAATTATTTTAGGTTAGATTTAAATAGAATTCTTTATAATTTTATTATCAATTTTTTAATTAAAAGTATAGCAAATGTATAATTTTTTAATTAAAATATGATAAATATATTTTTAAAAAATAAAAAATCATACACTTGATTATAAAAACTATAGACTTGCCATGTTGTCATTAAAAAGCTTTACACTTATTTTATTTTAATGGAAGAATTTAATAGTAAAAATATTTAAAAATTTTGTATATAATTTTTTTCAATTATTTTTAGGTCGGTAGGCTTTTCAATTATGAGAAGTTAATTTTTCAAAGTATACAGCGGAGAGGAATAATTCAGATAAGCAAATTGGAAGAAGAGGAGAATGAATATTGTAAGAGATAAAAAAGAAAAAAGGGGGGGGGGGGAGAGAGAGAGAGAGTTCTATAAGAAAAGAGTTAGTCTCAAGAGAGATGATTATTTGAGGTATTTATGAGTCCCTCAAGGATAGTTTAGTAATTTTAATTTCTTAGTTCAATCGGCCTGACTTGATAGGAATGGACTAAATCTATTACTTTCTTATTCAATAATTGTAGGGCATTCCAAAATTAAAGTAAATTATAATAAAATTATTCATAATTTTTTATCTAACATTTTGAGTTGAACTCATATAAATATCAAAGAATAAATACTCATTATGTGAATTTAAATTAAAATTCCAATACTGAAATCAGTAATTAGTTTTCAAAATGATGGTTCTTAACATTAAGTCTCAATTTGAGTAATATCTTTCATTATATTTGTTCTTAATTAGGGGTGATAGAATAAGAGAAGAGGCCCAGACGATAGCTTGCGTGCAGATTTTACATGGACCACATTGTAATCCAAAGCTACACCTTGTATTTTTTGGTAGGCGTGGAATTAAGAAAAGGTGTGAACAAAGTGCCAAAATATGCCGTTAGAGCCAATACCGTCCATTCATTTTGGCTAGCGAAACTACTCAGATTAGAAGAAAATACGTGCTCAGGACCATAATGATGGCGATGTGATGTCCATGAACTCTCAGGAGACGACGTAGCCAAATTATGGATTCAAACCGTTTTACGTGGATTTTTGAAGTGGACATTCATCTACCCACCCAAACAACAATCCTAGGTTGAAACAAATCAAGGATTCTTGTCGGGTTTGATTCTAGATAAACAAGCAGGTCCAAATAATAATAATAATAATATGAGCCTAGCACTTTATTTATGGACTTCATTTATAAAAATTAAAAAAAATACAATTCTAATACAACAAAATCTCTGAAATTATATGTGACAAATATTAATGGATGAATTTAGATAGATTGAACATACATAACAATACATTGAAAAGCAAGATGTGAGATGAGAAGAAAATGACAAGAAATGAAAAGAAGTAATGATCATCAATCTTAAATTATTTTATTAATCTCCTAAGTTTTATTTAATTTTTATTTTGTTTATTATAATTTAAAAATCTGTAATTGAATTTCTATAATTCTAAAAAAAATTAATTTATTCTATCATTAAATCTCTCTCAATATACCATCAAATACTATTGATATAGCCAATCATAAGAGAGTTACTAGAAGTAACAAATAATGTTGGTGTAGGTGTAGAAGAACATTATTTGAATAACAAATTTTAGGCTCAAAATGAAGTCATCTGAAATTTCCTCTTTTCTCTCTCATTTTTGTAAGCTCCATAAATTCCCTTTATTAAGCACTTTCACTTCCTCATAATCAAATTTCAACCCTTCATACTGATTATCCTCACCCCTTTGCTCTCCTTCCAAACATAAAGTATATGAAAACTCTTTGCAAGAACCTCAAAAACACCATCCTTTGCCTTTTAAACCCTTTAAATGACCCTCCCTTCCCACTTATAAACTTTGACGTGCACTTCTTCCTTACCTTCCTTTCTAATCAACCACTTTTTAAACAGTTCACCATTACAAAGTTCCTTCCTTCTTTCTAGATGGCACTTTGTCATTTTTATCCAAGTCATTAGATCCCTCTTTAATATCTTTTATCTTCAAGTTAAACTTATAAACCTATAGAGGCTTGAGGGAAACTTTGGCATCCTCACCTTCAATCAAATTCATTAGCTCTTTAGTGACAATAAAATCAAAGTTTGACTTTTTTACCTTGGTTTCTTGGTAAATCTCTTATACTTGTCCTTTAATGGACCCCAAATTTATCTCTCATCTTTTCCTCTTCATTTGTATTCTCTACCATATGGATATGTCCCCCATAGCCTTCTTTAGAATATCATTGTCCAGATATTCTTAAAGTAATAAAAAATACCTTTGGAAAAAAATGCAAATCTTGATGTTTGTTCATCAAAACCAAATCTTACAAGCTTTGCTAAATTTTGTAGTGAAGCTTTGCTCTTGGTTCTCCTCCCAAATTATATTGTGGTAGACAATCACCTCTAATCATTCTCTTATAAGCATTTTAATGTTTTTATTAGTTTTGAAAACCTACCTCTGGCAAGAAGCCCTTTCCTTCCACTACCAAAAAATATATCTTCCTTCATCAAAACATGTCAATTCACCTAGCAAGCTTAACACAAATTTAGATGAGAGAAGAGAGAAAATAGAGGGGGTAAGAAGAGAAGAAGTGGACTCTATAAGTCCATGCACACTTATATTCCTTTGTGACATTCTCTTTCTTAGTGCACATAATGCAATACTAAAAAGATCTAATTTCCTCCTGCACAAAGTAAAAAATTTAAGAAATCCCTCTATATCTTACTTTTTTTCATTTAAATATTTCAAACTTTTTGAACACACTTTACATAAGAATATTGATTCCACCTTTTTCTCACATAAAAGAAACTCTATGACCAATTTTAATTCTACCTTAAAAGCTCTTGCATCATCTCCTTCTGAAGGACCCATGAACCTTAATATTGTTCAAACAACTTTCCAAAACAAACATCAAGATCACACCTTAATATTCTCTCCTATAGTTACAGTTTACCCCTTTCCTATCTCATGTATCCTAAAAGCCTTACTCTTTTCTCTTGTTTAAACCAAACTTCCTCTTCTAACATTAACTTAGATCTCCCACTTCCTACACCCCATAAAATTCAATCGTTCATACTTAGATCGTCAGCTACTACATTTCAAAATTCTTTGAACATTGGCAAACTTAAATCCTTTGTCGAGATAGCACTTGTTGTCCTATCATAGTTGTAACATCTTAAAGAGTATTTAATTTGAACTATGGAGAAAAAAAAGGTGAATGAAGGATTATTAAGAAAAAAATATTTTAAATAAGGAATTATTGAGAAAAATAAATCTATTCATAGGTTTAAATTAATTAAGTGAGAATTAATAAGTCACCTTAAGAAAAATTAATTAAAGCTAGTTATTTCCTAAAAACTTAATTAAAACATGGTTAGAAGGGTTCTAAAGTGGAAATAAACTGAAGCTCATCAAGAATAGGAAAGCCCATGAACCAAAACCCATGACCTATGATCCAACTTACTTAAAACACCAACTAAAGCTAGCGTTTCTCCCTTATTTTAGCCATAACACATGAACAACTATAAAAAAGAAGAGAGAAACACAAAGAGAACAGGAAGCATAAAGGCTACGTTCAAAGCTAGATTTGGGGAGGGAAACCAACTTTTAAATTCAGTGAGTGAAGGGAAACTTGATTTACTATTTCTCCTGTCCATTTCGGTTTGTTTAGTTTTTGATTTGGTGGTGATTTGTAGAACCCTAGGTTGATGGATTTCAAATTTTTTATGTGTTTTTTTATGAAAAAGTGAAAGAAGAAGATTAAGCATATATTGGGTAAGTATTTTCCCTGCATTTGTGATGTTTTTCTACCTAAAATTTATCTTAAAGCTTGATTTTATGTGAATGGTTCTTATATGTGCGAAAATTAAAGAAGCCATTATGAAAGATTAGGAGTTTAAGCTCAAATTAGTATTTTAAGACTCTAAAAAGCTTAGGTAAGGTAAACTATATGATTTATAGTATTTTTTATTGTTAGGATTAATTGTCCTTATGTATTAGTGGATATATAATTATTGTTCATAGTTGCTCTAGGCTTGTGTTGCTTTTTCGAAGGTGCTAATAGCTATTTAAGAAGTGGTAGGTATTGTTAGAAGTAATTGAAATTTAATTCCACTCATATATGTAGTAATATCATATTAATTGCTTGTGTATATATATATATATATATTTGTTTACTTCATGTGATCAATGAGTTTGATTACACTTCATTGTTGGTTATCCTAGACTGTGATCGCATCCTAATATATAAAGTCTTGAATAGTGCTTAGTGATATAGTGTTGTGATTATGCATAAAGCCATGATTGTGCTTAGGGAAATTATGAGCCATGATCGTGCCTGGGCAAACAGAGCCATAAATGTGCTTATACTATGCATTAGTGATGTGATCATGCGCTGAGATATGATCATGCTTTTAGAGATGCATATGCTACCATATTTATAAGGAGAATCATGATTATGATTGTGCTTATTTTAAGAGTAGTGGTCGTGATTGTGATCCTCCCCGAGTTATTGGCTAATAACCATGTCACTATTAGATTTTTAATATAAGAAAGTGATGGAATGGTAGTTAAACTTACTCCTTCAAATTATGCATACATTGCTCTTTTATGATTATTCTCTATAAAGCGTCAAGTTTGATTATTTTACATCATATGATTAGAACTCTACTTTAGTAATTGAGATTTATATCACTCCCTATTTGCAGGCTAACTTTTTAAGGGTAGGACTTCTTAGTAGCAAGGAGAAGCTAGCAAAAGCATATTATAATGGTTTAATTGTTTTGTAGGTTTTAACACCTCATCTATTTAGGTGTGTATAGCTAAACAATGTCAATTCTTATGTAATTGTTTATTATTTTGTAAAGCATGCCATATTGCATCACATATTGCCAAGTGTAGATTAATTAATGTAAATTGGGTTGATGTGGAATTTATCAATTGCGATGGTATATGGATGGTCCTTAATGAATACCTTAATGTCAAAAGACTAGCAGTCATGTATGAGTATGGGATTAATATTTATACTATTAGTAATTGTGACTAGTAACTAAAATAATAACTTACAGGTTTTAGTAGGAAGCTCAGGTTTAGTATAATCATTTTGGATATTTTTAGTTCCTTTGGAATTTTTAAGGTGTAGAGAAGTTATTTTAATAGTTGAATTATATTTGTATAAATGGTGTGAGCTAGAGTTAAACTCCATAATTGGGTGTATAGATCATAATGGATGATTGGTGGTTACCATCAAAAGAAAAAGTTTTGCCCACAATATATAATAAAGGGGTTTAGAATGATCAAAAGTTGTATTTCAACTTAGAAACAATATTTCATGGTTTAGACTATTGTAATCTCATATTTAACACTTGTTTATGGTATTTTGGTATGTTGAGGAAGTGAGTGACCCAAATTAGTAGGTTATTGGTGTTTTGAAGCCACTTTTCCTTTGTAGTTAGGTGGCTTAAGAAGTCATCAGGTCAAATTTTAATCCATCAAAGTTTAAGCCTTAGTTGTGCCGCTTTGGGGTTGGTTTAAGGTTGAAATTTGCTCAAGCTAGGTTTGGAGAATGTTATAGTGCAAAAAGGAATGCCTAAAGTTCCATTTTGGAATTTAGAGGTCAAAAATGGGTAGTTTAAGAAATGTATGGATTTGATAAGTCAAATAATTGAGTCTTGGGGTGAGCCTTAGCATGTCTTTAAATTGCTTACAAATGTCTTTAAATGCTAAATTTGGTGATCTTTTGTGTTGCATAGGGTTCCCAAACCATTAGGCAAAGTCAAAAAAAAAGTTTTAAATGTGATTTTATTGTTCCTGTAGGCCAACATGGGTTGCCTGTGCTATTATACATGCTTATATCAAAGCTCATAGCTATTTTTTAGGAGGTCAATACTAGACATAGCTTGCCCGTGTTTGGCATTCTAATAGGTAAACACCACTAACAACAAGCCTATATGTAGGGCCTTGTTTTTAAAAGTGTCTATTAGCATATCTTTTCCAATATTTCACCATTTACACCTTAGAATAAGTTGTAGTTAAATGGTGTGGAGGTTTTTAGATTCTCGTTGAGTGTCTTTAAGGTAAATTAGAACTTGGCATTAATGAATAAGAAAGGACTTAGAGGTGATGGGTTGTAATTAGCTATCTCTTGAGGTTTAATAACATAGTTAGTTTTGAAGTTTTAATTAGGTTTAAACTTTTAGCATTCTTAATAAATATGTTTTAACAAGGTCTTAGTATACTTTATTATTCCTAAATCTATATTAGTTTAGCCAATTATTGTTCAAGGTGCTACAATAGTTATTTAAAAATTTTTTAAGACTACATAACAAAAGGAGACTACTATTTGTTTATGGGGGCTATAGCACCCTATTGTGGGAAGTATCTCATACTTTGATCCATTACCAACAAAACCTCCTTTTAACTTACTTCTTGTTTACAACCCTAAACAACTTCATACCAAGGTTTCTACTTTTCCAGACTTAAAGTCTTTTTGGATCTTCTCCATGCAACCATATATGCTATAGCAAAAATATCTTATCACCCTCTATCCTATTGTAAGCCCTTTTTCACCTTGCTATTGTCTATGTCATGTTTAGCCCTATCCATGATCATACTCTCTTGGAATGTCTAAGGAATCATTAGTACTAACTTCAAAAAGGAATCCCTGTAACTTTCTTATTGCCTACATTTTAGACTTAGTGGTTGTCATGGAAACCTATCTTAGTGGTGCATAAGTCGAGAGCTTTCTTGCTTCCTTTCAAGATTGTGAAAATCAATCCATGGGCTTTATAGCCAGGTTTTAGTTCCTCTGTAACTCAACTTCCATCCTTTTCAAACCATTTTCTTCCTTATTCATCAAAGTGCATGGCCATACAAAAATGTTACTTGCCTCTTGTTAGCCTTTTTACAATGATTTTTTATCACTAGCTCTAGCTAGTCTTATTTTAAAACCCTTAGTTAGATAGTTTGTTCCCATCTTCACTTTACAATATTGAAGCCATTTGCAAGCTCTAATGGACCTACCACTTTTTTTTCATTTTCTCTACATGGGGCAAGCATTGCTTTGATATTCCTTTATGATTCTTACTATGTGTATTATTAATTTTTGCCCAAGCCCTACCATGTTTAGCCTTTTTCTACTTGTTATATTTTTTTTATTAAGTCTCTACCATGTAATGTGGTGTTAGGTTTTCTATTGTTTTTTTTTCTTTTCCTGTAGCTATAGCTCCTTTCACAAGGAAAATAGATGGAACTAGATCCTTTAAAGTCCCTATGTTTGAAGTTTCTATTAAAGGCAAAATTCTAGCCATCAAATGAGTGGACCATTGAAATGTAACCACATCATGCAATAGGAAGGAAAATGCTCTATTTCATTAATCAAAACAATGTGTTTTGACACTAGATAATAGCATCTTGAGTAAGCATAAGAATATGATACGTTTGGAATATTTGAGGGAGACATGGCTTATTTGGAGGTGTTGATGCAATGGACAATGTAGATGGATTTTCAACACCTTCCATTGTAATGAAAGATTACACATTGACAATCTTTTTTTTAATGCAACAAAACAAAGTTTGAATTTAAAAGTTTACCTGTTTTTTAAGCTCCTTTTCTATTTTTTCCCTTAAATTTTTTTTCTTTAATTTGGTGCCAACTTTCACTCTCAAATGCAAGGAGATAACATCAAATGCAATGTTTGCTAGTTAACTTAATAATGTTAAATCTCATCTTATATACTAAAGCAAAAATATTGGGGCGTAAACTCTGAACTAAGAAAAACTAAGTCATTTTCCAAATATGCAATATGAAAAAAAGTTAAAGCAACAACCTACATAATGTTTGATTTATCAATCTTAAGGTAAAACTGAGATGAAAATGAAGCAATATAAGCCAACAAAACTTCACTGCTTTGCCATTTTCACAACCAAAATTAGTGACCCTAAACAAAAAGTCAATTGGCCAACACCAATTTAATTAATCGATTAACCAACATCAATTAACCAAAACTTACCATCTTGCAAAGAATGTAGTATGGGATTAAGTACCAAAATTCATAGCGTGGCTATTTTCAAGCATTCATCAAAGGTTCGAAACAAAAGGTTAAACATTTAAAAAAAATCAACATTTGCTTCTCAAATCAAAGTAATAACATGTCTAATTAAACAAACATAATCAACCACAAAGGTTGATTTCAAACTCCATTTTTTCGAAAAACAAACAAAACCATAAATGAGATTAAAAACAAACAGAATCGCTTTTTTCTTAAGAAACAAACATAAACTAATTGAGCACAACAATGAGGGTTTTAATGTGGTAGGCCTTAAAATCAAAGGAATCCATGGGTTTAGGATCAAATTCCATCACTGTAATCAAAAAGAGTAGGAAAACAAGAAGAAATAGGAAATGAGCAACCACAAGCAATAATCGATCAAAATGAGCAAAAAAGGATGAAGGAGCTTGAAGTGTCCATGATCAAATAACGAAGGGATGAAGGAACTTGAAGTGTCTACGATCAAATAGAGAAAGGATGAAAAAGCTTGAGGCATCTACAAAATGGAGAAATGGAGAGAGATGACAATACACCAAAAGAAACATTCTTTTTTTTTTTTTTTTGGCTAATTCACAAATCAAAAGACACCATTTTGCATAGTGAAATAGTGTGTTTTGATACTTCGAAGGCAATTCACCAGCTATACAACTTAGATCTGTTACCAAAGTTAGATCCATGTATGCTTTTCTTTTATGTTTTAATAGATTCCTTTTCTCATAGAAAGAAATGTAGTCAATCATATGTCATCACAATTCTTTATTTATGTATAACTCATGCAAACAAAAAGAGTAAAGCTAAATGATTAGGTAAAATTCACACACATATGTGGCACATGATGCTATCTAAGTTTATTAGCTATAATGAGTTTACATGTATCATACATATTCATAGTGTCAAAATTGCATATGGTTAGTCACCTTAATAAAAATTTAACAACTCACTAATAAAGGTTTAATACTAGGAACCAAATTAAAAATTAAGTAAAATATAGTTTGTTATCTTCTAGTTTGATATGATTTTACTTTGATACCTTGTGATTTAAAAGTTGGCAACCAAATGGTTTAAAGTTTAAGTTATCATCACATTGCTATTTTGTAGTATTATTTTGCTAATTTCTTTTTTTTAATCAAAATCCAAAAAAAAAGTGCTCTAAATTTCTAATTTCTTTACAAAATTCTGAATTTTCTATACATTGAAAATCAAAATTCCTACTCTGGCTAATTGGAATTTCAAATTCAACACACAATAAAATATCCTTTAAATTTTGTTTTTAAATAGAATCTCTAATTTTGTCCCCAAGTTTGCTCTATATTGCTAATTTATTTACAAAATCCCTCATTTCCTATGCATCAAATATCAAAATTCTTCCTTGACCAATTCAGATCCAATTTTTGCCACAATTTTTGCCCTTAAAATAGAATCCTTGATTATATTTCCAATTTTACCTTAAAGTTCTAATTTCCTTGTAAAATTCCTAATTTCTTATATAATGAAGATCAAAATTTTTCAATTGGCTAATTAGAATCCCAAATTCTCCCCTCCCCCCCCCCCCCCAAACACACACAATATCTTCCTTATATTTTGCCTTTAAAAAACTATTAATTTTCTCATAATTTCTCCAAATGCCTAATTTTTCTAGAAAATCTCTAATTTCATACATTGAATTTGGAGATTATGTTTTCTAAAGACCAAATTCAACTAAATTGAGATATTTTGGAGACAAAATTTTGGTAAATTAAAAAAAAAAATTTAAGTCATATGCTGTGCACGTGATATTTTTCATCAAAGCATTAACAAAATGATATTACAAGATAATAATATACTAACAGTTTAAGCTCTAAACTACTCAATTAATAACTTTTTAATCGCACAATACTAAAGTAAAATTGAGCCAAACTACAAGTACCAAATTGTATTTTACCCTTAAAAATTTGTAAAATTACAGAGACTTTATCACATACTTTTAAATTATAGGATACTAAATTAAATATTAAGCTTTGGAAATCAATAAGGTAATTTAACCAAAAATTGACGTTGAAGAAGTTCGTATATGGCAATCTTACGTTGTAAAGATCAAGTACAACTAAATCACAAAACTCATTCATTGACATGGCCATGCCAATTTAACCCTCCTTCAAAATTGATGTTGAAAAGTTAGTTCTTTGCTTTAGTAATTTTGGTAAATTGGCATCAAATTGGGATAAAAATATAAATATAAGATCATGTAAGGATCACGTAACTCTTGCAATTAATTGTAATCGAGATTCAATGTTTTCATTCAAAGTTCACGGAGGTGTTTCATTACATTTAAAATTTTATACACCAATTTTATAATTGCTTCCTAGTTTGGTGAAGTAAAATATAAAAATTTTCCCTAAATAAAAATACCACTAAACTAATAATAAATAAAGTTTCTTCATAAAAATTGTAAATTAAACGATTCTATTTATACAAAGTTCATCTAAAATTTTAATAGAGTTATCTATAATATTAGTTCTTGAAGGATTTCAATGGCATCAATTTATCTTTAAAAGTTTATTGCCATCAATTTAGTTTTAATTAAGTTAAGATCAAAACTAAAATAATGTACTTTTTGAAACATTATAAGTAAATTGATGATAATAAATTTTTAAAGACTAAATTAATGACAATAATAACTTTTTAAGTACCAATATAGAGGTTTATTCAATTTTTTTAATTAAGCTAAATAAAACTTGAATCCACAAACTAAGACCAACACCTAATCTAAATTAGAGTTTTGATCCCAGCGGAGGCCAAACCATTAATAAATATATCATGGATATCATATTTTACACCCATTAATAATGGTGTTCACAGGTTGCGTTGAAATAAGTTTTGGTATAATATGTTCTGGTCTAGTTTAGCCTGGACTTATTTTTTAAAAATTCATTGTCCAAATTGGCCTAGTTTGATTAGATTAGTTGAGTCATTTTTTTTTAATTTATGATAAAAAATATAAAATGACTCATAAAAATATGAAATTTTTATAAAATTTTAAAAATATATAAAATCGAGCTAAATTATGCTAAATTAATTGATATAACTAGTCTAGTGTCTAGTCCCACTCGACTTGTCTAAATTTTTTCTTTTTTTGGGGACCTAATTCAACCTAAACTGATATAATGGAGAAACTAACTGAGTTATGGAGCCACTTATTCACCCTTTGCTGTTAAAAAGCCGAAGGCCTCCAACTATATGCCTTGACTCTGTTGGCAATTCATGACTAGACAAGCTTTTTTTAAATTAAAAACATGAGTCCATCAAAAAAAAAATTTCACACGTGATAATTTTATAAACAATCTGATAATTAACACAGAAAAATTCCTCAATATTCGTCTTTCTATTCGTATTATTTGAATTATTAACAAGGACAATGAATAAGAACTCTTTTAAGAGCCAATGGAGTATCCAGATAATCGCTTATTCCTGAAAGGTTTTTTTTTTTCTTTTTCTGGCTTGAGCAGAATTGCCAACAAGTTTCAAACAAAAATTGGGAGAGAGCCTAGAGTAAGAGTACCATCAATCACCTGGACAATTGCAGCATTATACCAATCAAGAAATACATAATATATTAAACCAAAGGTAATATAGTTTGGTAACCTGGAATGTGCAGGGCAGGGAACCAAAACTTATAATTTATTCAAATTTTATCTCTAAAATATTTTAATTTCATCGAATTTGATTTATAACAGACTTAATTCCCAAAATTTTTTAATTAAATTAAAGATTCCATAAAAAAATTAAATATTTACACAAAATTAAGGACAAAATTAAATATTTTATTTAGGAACAAAATTTGAGAAAAAATTACATTTTGTGTTGAACTTAAAGATAGATCAAAATACTTTATTACATAAAAAAGTAAAGATTTCAAAAGTAAATTGTAAATTTAAGACAATTAAAAATACAATTAAGAATTCTATTTTAAGATAAACTTTAAGAAATATTTTGTTTTATACGTTTGGTTTGAAATTTAAGCTGACCAAAAAAGAAATTTCTATTCTCAATAGATAGAAAATTAAGAATTCAAAACAAAATTGAAGACAATTGAAAATTGCATTTAGAGACAACATTCAGAAAATACTGTTGTGTTTGTTGAAATTGGAATTCTAATGGGTCAAAAGGGAAATTTCAATCTTCAATGAATATAAAATTCAGAATTTCATATAAGTTAAAAATATTAGACAAATTTTACCAGACTCTCTAAAAGCGTTAACAAAATGACGCCACATACTTCCATTATAC
The DNA here is from genome assembly GCA_026724425.1 of Erythrophleum ivorense. Classification (NCBI taxonomy): domain Eukaryota; kingdom Viridiplantae; phylum Streptophyta; class Magnoliopsida; order Fabales; family Fabaceae; genus Erythrophleum; species Erythrophleum ivorense. The sequence goes on from JAIUCV010000005.1 coordinate 47,674,664, forward strand.
TAATAATTTAATACTCAATCTATTTGGTTGCAAACTTTTAAATGACTGAAGACCAGGGTGAAATCAGATCAAATCATACAATAACAAATTGTTTATTACCGTTGAACCATACCCATGAACACTCTACGATAACAATGTACTAAGCAAATTTAGAATAGGAGGGAGCAACCAAAAATCCTTCAATAATCAATAAATCAAAAGGTAACTTTCCTTAAAAGGTACTGCAGGCACAAAAGTGTTGCGCAACATTCATAATTAAACTAATATGAGCTCTCCATTTTAGTCCTGAAGTTTTTCTAGCAATACACGTTGAAACAAAACAAACTAACATCTCTTCTACTGTTGCTTAGCTTCAACTTTCTTCTTCTGCCACAAACGATCTAATGCACTGTCAGCATCTCCCTGGAAATGGAAAATGAAGACGCTAAATTACAAGCAAGAGCATCTTATACTTGCAGCTTAAATATCAGAATCATAGATATCATGTTAAACATGCATCTCTCCCGCATAGCATTTCCTAAGTAAAATTCCCAAGGTCGTACATTAATGAAATACCTAGCTATCTGACATGTCAAACAAAGATCAGAACATACAACCATACAAAAACTATCCATCCCCACAATTACTTCAAACAAATCACCTGAAACCCCGCATTCTACTCAGTTATAGATCATAATTGATTATCCTCACTTTATGGCAAAATAAAGTAACAAGACACGTGGCATTTAAGAAATAACATAAACTTCCTACACAACCTGGGAACAACTCCATATGCTCTTCCCAACTCAAAATCTCTCACTCAACAAAAGGAAAACAAGGAGGAAGGCAGAGAATAAACTCTTAACACAGTTCTTTCATAGGTCATTCAATATCAACCACTTACACTAATACCGCATAAGAATGCTGCAACAAAAGCAACATGTCATCACATCAACCAAAATATATTTATATACAGGCAGTAGCAAAATTTAATACAAAAAAAAAAGGTGGAAAGCCGTATAAATATCACTAGTTCTTCAATTAAAATATGGTTCATTAATGCAAAAAATCATATAATGAAGCAATAGGGCAATAAGATGCAAAAAGCATGGTCAACTGACTAAAAACTACAAATTCGGCAAATAACCTTGCTCATCAATCCAAATTGCTGAGTTGCCAAAAATCAAATAAACAAACAAGAAAAAATTATACGTTTTCTGCTGAAGGCTGAGGCACAAATCTGGTAATAATATATCACAGTGCAATACAAAAACAGATAAATAATAAGTGATCAAATAAAGCAAACAGACCTGTGCACGAATGAAACCACATAGGGCAAATGTGGTAAAATGGCCATTATAGATGCCGTTCTCATCCAAATGCCCGATGTTAATCTGAACAGAAGCATGGTCCTTGGCGGTGATCAGTCTGTTTGTTGCGGAGCTGCACCACGTAGTACATTAGTTCAAACTCCATTAAGAACACTCACGCCACAACATCCAAAAAAATTAAGCAAATTTAAATGCATACCATTTTCTTGGAATGTAAAGCTCAGTGATTTGCCCCTCCTCGTTTTGCATCTTTTTTGTGATTGTATAAACTTCTCTGTTGAAGATCTAGAAACCTGACCCATGTTCAGACGAAAATATAATGACCATGTATTCTAAACGCGAAAACCCCAGTATCAATAAAGCAAATTTCCAGTCTATGAAGAAGCCGCGTTTGAAATTTTGATTTACAATTGAGAACTACGAAAGAGAAAACCTACCGGAACTTTAAACATTACAGGGAATTAAAGCAGGTCCACTATACACATACATTACAACCCAGTGAGGAAACGAAGCGTATTGCTCAAACAGGTAATTCACACATTCCAGTAGTGTTTAATCATCAAAGCTACAATATTTAGCGAAAAAATTCCCCATGACCAAGAATGTACAGCTAAGAAACAAAATCGGTCTTCCTAGTTCAATGAGTGCCACAGATCGGTTCCCCAACCATAGAAACCGCAGAAGAAGAAGAAGGGAAATTCCGGTAGAACAATTAAGATTACAACAGCAAAGCGACTTCAAAAATGAAAATACAAGAGAAGAAGAACAGGAATACGCAACATAGAACAGATGAAAGAGACGGAGAGATAGAAAGCGTGCGTACCAGAGGAAGCAAAGAACTCAGCTTCAGCTAGCGTAACCAGGGTAGAGGCAGGGGAAGGAGACGCCGCATTATAAACCAGGAAAACCTAGTTTCGTCAGAATGGGCCGGGCTTAAACCTTAACGTCCTAGTTTATGAGGCCCAAATAATTCACACTTACTGTGTGGGATCTTGCCAACCAGAGCCAGTATTAGGCCCAAAAATACTTTTGTCTAAAAAAAAAAGGTAAAATGGTTTCATAGTCATGTTTATTTATAGGGTAAATTATTCAGTTAATTTTACAACTCTCTGATCTTCTCTTTTACTTTCTCCTGTGTTGTAGGAGGAACAGAGGCACAATGGGTAGAGCTTCCTACACAGCTATTATGTCTTTTTCACGCCAGCATAACAAGAACATGGTGGCAATTGCCATGGTGCGGTACAGGATGGATGTAGTATTTGGGTGTATCCCATCTCTCCTGTTACTGTTGCACTTGGTCAATTTGGATCTTGACGAAGTATTCCTTGAATCTGACAATTTAGGTTTTGTTTGGTTTAAGGTGTGTAATTCTTTTGAATAGTTTATGTATTATATTTTTATAATTATTTTTTAAATAAAAAAAATAAAATTTATTTTTTATCTTATCTATTTATTTTTTTTGTTTTAGTTTTTTTACACATTTCACATTCTTTCTAACCAAACAGATCTTTATATCGATTGCTATTCATTCTAATAATTGCAATGAGTGGGCTTAGGCTTCAATTCTACAATACATTCATTCTGTGAATGCCTCCTCTGACAAATTTTCTCTTTTTGGGAGTAGATGAATTGAAAACTTGGCTGCAAATTAGTAAATCAAAACTTCTTTGATTAAGTGTCTTTATCCTCATCACCTCAATTTAGCTTTTATTTTGAATTATGATGTCTGTTATGCAAAAGTTAGTTTAGATTGTTCATTTGTATGGTCACTTGACACTCAAGTCCATGTTACTTTGATGTGCTAATTAAGGAAAAAGAAAACAAAGGTTAAGTCTTCATATGTCATACTTGTGTGTAGGGAAAGTGAAATTGATTTAGCATGGGATACATTTTTAATAAAATATACTTTAATATTAAAATCAATAAATAACTAATTGGCAAAGAGATATGTGAGTAAATTTAAACTAATCAAAACACGTGTCAATCCCCAGTACTAAAAGAAAAATAGAAGGTTAAAATTATGTTTAACTATTTAAAATTGGATTAATGATCTATTTAATTGTGATATCATAAACAGTTTAAATGTAATTAATTATTTATTTATATAAAATAAAATAACACTTTTTTAAAATAAGTACAGATTATAAAATAGGACAGCGAGAAATTAAATTTATAGGACAGAATGGGAAAATATTTAACTTTTCACTATTTTTTATTATTTTAAAAGATACAAAAATATATAACTTAATTTTTTTAATAAAAGAAATCGCATACAATTTAGTGCATATCAAGCTAGCCAGGGTAGTCATATATATAATTTAGCTTATTTTACTTGTGTTAAAATTGCTTCCTTTCCTTTCTCCAAAAAAAAAAAAAAGATTTCTTTTTATAAAATAAATTAAAAAAAAAATTTTATTAAAATTACACAAGCCTCTCCTTTATTTTCAAAACATACAAAAAAAAATTATGTCATACTTTAATATAATTTTAAATTTTTTTAACATAAATATCCACCATTAATGATTATTGTATTTTTTTTTTATATAAGATATACTAGTCAAAAGTTTTAAAATTGAAATGGAATGAATATTTTAAAAATATAAGATAGATACATGTAATTTTAACAAAAATTTAAGAAAATTACGTGAAATTTACTAAAAAAATATAAGTTACAAAATGAGAATTTGAATATCTTATAAGCGTGATGAAGATTTTTACCATGGGGGGGGTGAATTAACCACATTTTCCCATGTAAATGGTGACAATATTTTATTACTGCAGTTAGAATATCGTATTGTATATCTTACACGGAACCTTGAAACTGACCCCAAGTCCCGCGTACTTGCTGGAAATGTTGTGCCCTTGTGGCAATGGCATTGAAATTGACTGTCAACCTCATTTACGCCAAAGAATGCGCTCTTCCATCATCACATTCATAATCATGCCCCTCAATGTCAACATCCTAATCATGCGCATGGATAGCTCTTATATTCGGTGGATACAAATTTTTCTATGTTCACACTCAAACGAATCTTAAAAAAAAAATTAAGACTCATTTATATAAAATTATAACAAATAATAAAACATCTCAAATAATTATTAATACGATTTAAAATTTATTAAATGCTATTCAAGTCTTTTTGTTTTATTTTTTTCATAATATATATACTATAAATTTAAGATGAAATGAGTATCATAGTATCTAAACTTAGCTCTAGACTCTTGGGATATTTATAAATATTTTTATACCCAAATTCAAGTGAATAAATTTTGTTAATATTTATAAAATTTAGATATTTTGCCTATCCCTACATTCATGTTTAAACATTTTAATGGAAATTGAATAATTAATATCATATAACTTATTCAAAATTAAGAATAACCAAAAAGAAATTTAACTCTTGTTGTACACCATCAGATAGATTCCCTGAAGAAAAAAAACATAAAATAAACAACAACATAGAATCATTTCAAGTATAGACTAATTAAAAAAGAACTTTGTTTTACTTTCTTTTCCTTTTTGATTGGTTACGCAAAGCATTATACAGACAATATCATTGAAATATGCTTTGTCTCTTTGAAATGCAACCGATTTTCAATTTTATGAAAGAACAAAAGTGTAAATCCTCTCTGAAAGAAACCATTAAGCAAACCCTTTCAATAAAGAAAATAATGCCTTAAATAGGATAAATTATTCTTTCATTTATTTTAACAGATATTTAAATTATACTTTTTTATTTTAAAAAAGTATACAGTCCCACTTTAAAATCAAAAGTATGTTACATTAACATTCTTGCAACCTGAAAAAAAATCTACAATTATTGAATATTCTTATTTTGATTATAAGATTCTTATATTTACTACTAATATAATAATATTAAATAAATATATATATATATTTAATCAATACAAAATAGTTATATTTTTATAAAAATTAATTTTATTTTTGAGAATATTTTAATTATATTTTATTTTTAACTAGAAAATATATATATTTTTATAATAAAAATATATAATTTAGACATTTATTAAAACGGAAGAATAATTTAACCTAATATATAAATAAACCTGAAATCATTGTTAGTCATTGGCTGGCCTCCAACTGGCTTAATCTTGATACCTTGGTACCCATCATTTTTTATTTAACTTTCTTATTTAAAGTGTTGAGTTAAATTACAAAAGAAAAAATTGCAAATCCTCTTAATTTTTGTGCAGATAATTTATCTATGATTAAATTAAGAAAAATTCAAATCAATCATCGTGACAAAATAACTAAATTGAATAAATAAAGACAAGATTGAAATTCTTAAATCAAGTCAAAAGATGATTAGTTTAGTGGGTGTTGTCCATAAAAGCTAGTGACATCCTTAAATCACAAGCAAAGCAAGCATAGTAACATTGAAGACAAGTGGCCTACCCGTAATTAAGCTCAACATTAGGGGCATCTTTGCATCGACCGTCTCTTATATTCTCGAAGACCCCATTCTCCATTCTACTGTTGCTGAAAATGGGGAGCTCTTCAAGATTCTATGGTTTCCTCGTGTTGTGCGCGATCTTAGCCGTCCACGTGTCTCTGTCTTCATCAGCTACCGTCGAATTCATCGGCGACAACCAACTCGGCGACTTCTTCCCGATGAAATCGGAGTGTCACGGATCCATCGCGGAGTGTCTGCTTTGGGAGGACGGGTCCGGATTGTTGGGGTCGGAGTTCGAGATGGACTCGGAGAGCAACCGGCGTATTCTAGCAGGGAGGAGTTACATAAGCTACGGTGCGCTGAGGAGGAACACTGTCCCCTGCTCACGACGTGGCGCTTCCTATTACAATTGCCGGCCTGGTGCTCAGGCCAATCCCTACCGCCGCGGATGCAGTGCCATAACTCGATGCAGACGTTGAAATTCTTTCCCTTTTTTTTTTCTTTTTTAATATTTCTTCTTATTTAACTTTTAAATCTTTTTTTATATTTTGGTGATTTTTACATAATGGGTTTGATGGCAAGTCTGCTATATATAAGTAGGGAAGTAGAGAGTTGAATAAGATTTAGTGATGGATGTATTGTAATCTAGGTACACATTCTTGTTTACTGGGTGAATTCTGGTTATATGTCAAAATTGTTATTATTATTTTGATTAATTATCATTAATTGTCACATATCACGGCTTGTTTGATGGTGGTTCTTGTGCTTGCGTTTCTTTTTTTTTTTTTTTTCTTTTAACAAGCCAAAATAAAGAAGAGAAAATTGTGATTGAGGTTATTTAGATGTTTGAGGTGGCATAGGAATGTCATGGTTTTCTGGGAAATGCTAAGTGGGGATGTCTCATGTCTGGACTCCATAGCATTCCAGAAGAGTATAGATTTGTATTTTTTCTGCGTTGTTATGGTTCTTTCAAAAGTTTTTTTTTTTTATAAAAATTTTTAGGTATTGTTTTTGAAAAGGTCATGTATGTGAAATGATGGGTTACTTTTTTTGGTGTTTTGGTTGGCGATGGACATGGAAAAGAGCGATAAAAAAAGTAAATTTTAAAATTAAAGAGATATTAAAATTTAAAATTTAAAATTTAAATTATTCAAAAAATATATAAATTTTAAGTTAAAATTTTTTATTTTAAATTTTTTTAAAATAATTTTAAAATTTAAGATTTTTCTAATATAAATTTCTTAAATTTAAATCTCTTAATTTTCCCTCATAAATATCCATCTCTTTCTGATTTGGCCTTTTGGATATGTGGTTTCTGAGAGGCTTCGGAGAAGGCTTCTGTTGCCTTGTTTGTCCCTGGTATGCCTTTTTCTCTTGAACACTTTAGGACACTTCTTTTCTTTCGATGAAATCGAGGAGTGAACAGAAAAACAAAAAAAAAACGTAGGATGCGAGGCCCATTGTGTAGTTTCAGTTTTTGAAAATTTTTTAATATTCTTTTGATGCTGTTCAAGGAAATATATGTATTTTTTCAGTTTTTTACCAAAGTTAAAATCATCATGGGTGATGGATCTCTCTCTCTCTCTCATTGAAAGCGGAGAAAGAAAGTAATTTTGGTACGTATAACACATGTACCATATATCGTGTCCAAAAGTTAATATAATTTTTTTATTTTACTTTTCCCATTTTTTTGTATCATATTTATTTTTTAATTTTATTTTGTGTTTTAAAAATAATTTCTTAACTTTTTAAATATTTCAAAATAATTTATTTTTTTTCAAAAATTTTCAAAATATCCTTGATAATGTAACAAAGAGAAATAAATATAGTAAAAATTAAAAATTAAGGTACTAAATTAAAATAATATAAAGTTAAGAAAATAAAATAAGTTAAGAAACTAAAATAATAATTAAATCCATAATAAAAATTGTTGTAAATAGGTATAGGCATTAAAATTTACAAATTTATAAAGTAAATTGTATAATTCAATTTAATCTGAATAATGGTTCGATTAAAAGTAATGCGGAACATTTTGGGAGATTTATATTTTTCATAAATATAACTATTGTGATTTATAGTGTTTCTCAAAAATCAGTCATAGTAGCTTTTAAAATATATACGAAGAAGGACATCTCAAGAAATCTTATCATACTCGTCTGTATTTCCAACATTACTATGCTGGAATTTTTGTACGAAAATGTCCGAATAATAATAAAAAATAACACAGTAATATAGAGCAACAATTGAAATTCCAAGAATAGTTGTACAAACAACGATAAAATAGTCAATTTCTAGAAACATTAAACTACTTTAATTACTGTTCTAGCTCAAAAATACAACAACTGTCAGTTTCAAGACTTCCCACCAAAAAAAAAAAGGAAAAAAGTCTAATTATACGTGTCTTTCGTCCATAATTAAGTCAGCATTAACAAATATGCAGCAATTAGGTTCAGTCAGTGGTCACATAACATGTTAATCCTGCATCCACCTGCAGTTAAATTGGCTTTTAAAATTCACTTTCAGTCACCGAAAAACTGCCTTTATAAGCATCACTTTCATCTATTTTCTTTTTGATAAATGCTATTCTTATCTTCCATTAAAAGGCAGCTTCACATGCATTATTATGTGCATCAATCAAAATCAGTGAACGCACTCCTATTATTATGGCATCTTCACTTTTTTGTGTGCCGACTAAAATCCACCTCACAAGGCTTTGTCCTGTTGTCTTGCATCCATACAACTATCATCTTTGTCCATCACCACTAAATTGCATGCCCAAACGCACTTTCCTCTTTATTCTATAGAGATACCTTGACATATTTAAAATTTAAAATACTTCTTGGCTGGCACTAGCATGCCCACGCTGAGACTAGATTAAGAGATAATAATAAAGAGACATGTAAACATATTTAAAAGAAATATACTCAACATACTTTTATGATTTTTTATAATTAGCTTGGTCGATCTATTTTTTGTGAACTAGGTCCACAAATCTGAAGATCGATACAAATATTTTAAGAAACTCCGCCAAGTTGTCAAAGATCATGATCACACTTAATAAAAACACAATTTAAATCTTAACAATGGATGAAAGAAAATCGCCAGTTTCTAGGAATTTTGAATTTTTCAAGTTCTGTATGATACAGATAATTTATAGTTTGGTGAGCTTCCACCAGTTTAGTTTCCATGAATAAGAAAAAGGCATTGTTCAGATAATATATGGACTAATCCTCAATAGAATTATCACTCGGGTAGACAAGGGGAAAAAGAAGAAAACATGTCACGTTCATAAAGTTTTGATGTGAACCACTACCAGACGCTATCACCAACCTATGCCACGTTCAATTGTTCTTTTCCTTGAGGTTCAGCTCCCCGAAGGGGGTCTTCTCCATTGTTGGAACTGAAGGAGATGGCGAGCTTTCCAATCCCATTTCAGCTCTCAGTTCATTGATGCTCTGCTCTAATTCGTTTATCCTGCTGCTCATCTCATCAAGTACATCAGAGTTAAGAAAACCAATAACCAAAACTGTTCTTTTTTATTTCCATAAAAGAAGCAATGATATGTAAATATGATTTATGATAGGATTTTATGACGTTGATTAATCCACGTAGTCAACCCCGCTTAGTAAAAAAAAAATTTATTATTATTATTGTTGTGGTTGTAAAAGAAGCAATGATATGTGTTGAATTCCCTTAAAGTTTAAAATGAGATTGCAAACATTGACACGTATATAAAAAGACAATATGACAAGCAACAACTCAATATAAACTTGTTATCTTGTAAGGAAATAAAAACAAGAATCACAGTAAACCTAGGTAATGAAAATTCCAGTCCCAACCCCTCTAAACTCAAAAACCAACCTTGAACAGGATAAGGCTCCTGCTGGAAAGGGTAGAAGCAAATTATGTCAAGTCCAACCAGAATAAAACAATTATGATGTAGAATCCAACTGTAGACATAACAAAGCTAGACAGTGAGATAAAATAATTGCCTCTCATCAGAGACAAATCATGTAATCTAACTAATGCACTTTTTCCCCCCAACAATATATAATAAGCAAGTATTAGAATTGTAGACCGAAGGATATTCTTTGAGATGATTGAGTTAGACATGGTCTGGAACCTGTTTTGCTGCAATATAAGACATGGGACACATAAAAAAACCTTGTAATTTAGTTTCAATAAGAAAGAAATGACAATTTTCACATTTACTTTCAGCTACAAATTTACCATCTGCTGAAGAAGATTTTGTACCTGCAAGAAACAGCAATTCAATTAAGAAAGATACTGCAATCACTTCCTTAAGAGATATAGGACGCAGTTCATCTATATATAGGTAGACCACGGAAAAATTTTAGACACTAATTTTAGACACTAAATTAGAAGAGGATACTTTCTTCTTTCTATGGACACAGAATTAAAAGTATAACGGTCAGATTTTTATGCTACTCATCAACGAAATCATGCTTTGCAAGTCTTCATTTCATTACCTATTCAAAAAAATAAAATAGAATAAAATAAAAATCAACAAAAAGGTTGTTTAGGAATTTACAAAAGCTGTCATTTCAGCAGGGCTCTGTCTTGTGTCTTCAGTATCATGTCCATCCTGCCAAAAAAATAAAACAGTGAGATACTGCAGTATAAAGCCATATAATATAACAGCACAGACGTTACTAGATGTCCTACATTCCCACTCCGGAAAGCTGACTTGATAAAAACAGTGATAGAAAAATAATTTCTTCTAGTTCATTTAAATGCATGCCTGTGGATGGGCTACTATTTGCTACAGAAAAAAAGTAGCCTTTATATTAGAAAAAAAAAATCTTAAGTGGGTTGAGAACAGCCAAATCTGGGTTTGAACACAAAAAGCCTTAGCTGCCTGCTAGTTTCCTTGTGATGGAGACCAAGGTAGTATGAAATGTTAAAGTCCCACATTAAATAGTATGGGATGTTCAATAGGGTACTTAAGTATAATAGTTCTCCCACCTTAATACCTAATTTTTGGGAGAGGGTTCTCCACTTTATTTAGATGCCCATCAATTAGCATTAGAGCTGGTGGTCGGCAACTTCAGAAAAGACTACCTATGAAGGGTACTGACCGGTGAAAGGTTCTAACCAGTAGAAAGCCGAGTAAAGTGCTATTAAGTGAAGTGTCACATAGTCTAGTTGCTAGGACGTCGACTTTCCAAAGGCAGCTAATTGATAAAGACCAAAGTCGTATAAGATGCTCAATAGAATACTTAAGTATGATGGTTCTCAGCTTTTGGGGGAGGGTTCCCTACCTTATTTAGATGCCCATCAACTTGATTGACATTCACTGTTCATATTATAACCACCACAATAAATATAAGATACATTGTCAAGCACTAGTAAGAAAATGAAATACATCTTTGGCTAGGTTTGCTAGTCAATCCCATCTACCAAAGAAGCAGCCAAATACAAGTTTACTGACCACAGCATTCTTTATGGTAATCCTGGCGCTATAAAGAAAGCTACATTCTTACTAACAAAAGAAAGAATCCCAACATTAATCTTTATGTCTCTATGTATGAGAATCCATCTTATGTAGGACAAGAGGAGAAAGGGGAGAAGATAGGAAAAAAAAAAGGGGGGGGGGGGAGATATTAAAAGAAATAAAGAGAAAATTCTGAAGGACTTCAATGCTAGGTTCTTCAAATGCAGTTGCAAAAGTTTATATTTATAAAACTATAATTCTAATCCTAATAAAAGATAACTTTTATATTAAAATATAATAATATTAAATCCTAACGAAAAGATAACTAACAATAATAAAGTGACTACTAAAACAAAATAATTTAAATATTAGTTCTTAATCCTAATACTAATAAAATATTATTTTTTACATTTATTTTTAATCCATAATTTATAAATAATTAATAATAACTTTTTTATTCTTTTCTCATTTTCCATTACCATCGATATGAGGATCCCTGTTATATGAAGTCTACAACAATATACATGTTGGTTTCAATATGAGAGGGAACAGTGACCAAATACCAAGAAAAATTTTGAGGAGCTACTTTCTCAAGTGGAATTGACAGAAGAGATAGCTATAAGCTGCTTCTTGGGGAGGACTCAAAAATGAGATTGAAGCACCAGTGAGGATGTTTGGACCAAAAAGCTTTGTCAATACCATGTATTTGGTAAGATTGCAAGAAGCCACCATTACTGCTTTATGTGAGGATTTTTTTACCTACTCTGAAAATTCAGATTCTCTTCCTTCTACTAATTTCAAACCTTTGACAGTCTCGAACCAAAATCCTCTTTCTAATTATTCACAACCAAAACCTTTCCAATTACATGATAAACCCTCAACCTTTTTACATGAAGATACCCTTAATTCCAGACTTTCCCAAATACCAGAGAAGCCTGTGAAACAATCGTTGAAAAGAGAGATGGATAAAAGAAGAAAAAAGGGCTCGTGCTACTATTGCCCAGATAAATACACCTTGGTCATGAGTGCAAGCCCTCCCAAGTGTTTATGATAATGGTGCATAATGAGGGGGGAAAGGACAAGGTAGACATTGCAAGGATTGATTCAAATGAACATGGATGAGCATGGGAAATTGTTCGAAAACCTGCTAAACTTTGGACAAGCTGTGAAGACACAACCAGCAAATGCTTGCCCTTCCTCTGACAACATTTTTCTAGTTTTCTGTGTTATCCTAGGACAAAGATCCTTTTTAGGGGGGGAGGTAGTTGTTACATGGAATAAGTAGTTAGTAGTCACCGTTAGCCGAATAAGTAGTTAGTTAGTAATAAGTAACTATTGTAACTATGTACTTACCTTTATGAATAATATAAATAAGGGCAATTTGAGGAAGGAATTACTGTGATTGGGAACAGAATTGTGGAGATAGAAAAGGCTATCAATTTTGTCCTACTCTTTCTATCACAAATCTATATTTTAATTGATGAATTCCTATGGGAAAGAAGAGAGAGAGAGAGAGAGAGAAGCTCTGAGCCAGATAAAACAGATTAAGGCATGATGTATACACCAGCCAAGCTATAAACAAGTTTTTGAGCCAGTTTAAAACAAGTAGTTGATGAGAAATAGAAAGCCTATAAACAAGTCGTTTATAAACATAAATGAACAGGTATCTTTTACTTGCATTTGGATAATCTATTAATCTAGTTCTTAAATCTTTTTTAAGCTTGATTATTTAATAATATAATAAAAATAAACAAGATTAAATTGACTTGTTCACAAGCTGTTCAACAAGTACATTAGTTTGATTAAATCCCTATGAATACAAGAAAAAATGAAATCTCTCTTCACATAGATCATAAGATATAAAACTTCTAAATGTTCAGATCTACACTTAGCAACCATCAAATGGATTATAGAAAAGCCTCAACATCAACACTCCCACAATTTACTTTAGCCCGTAAGATTCAATGAAAATATATTGGCTGAGATCCCCACCTTTAAGCAGGTGTATCCTATAACATACAAAAATTACAAATACTTCCCATAAATCCATGTATCAAGTTCAGGGCAGGCTGAGCAGCAGCAGGTATTCCTTCACAACAGACCAACAATGAATGGATTTACAGATATGATTGACAGAACATGAATATAACATTGATCTTTACTACAATACCATGGAACAATAACTTTAGCTATCTATATTTTTGACCCATCAACTGGTTTTTATTTGCCGTGTCTTCTGCAAATAAAAAATATGTTTAATTTCTTTTTAGAGTGTTGCTAACCAATGTATTTAAGAATATATTTATTATCTTTAATTTTATAACTAAAATATTATTTAAATTCAATGAACATTAATTTAGTTTGTCTGTATTTTTAAAAGATAAAACTTTTTTTCACTTATCTAACTTTATCTAAATTTTTTTAAATAAAATTTTTATTGGTATGGAGCCTTCATTTTTATTTGCTGGATAATTTATTTTTGTTAGTTTTTGCCCAAAATAATAAAAGCAAGTTGAAATATAGTTATACACTACACGAGATAGTAGAGGGAAATGATAAAAATGAATTATAAAGGGGGAAAAAAACAGCCCCATGAATTAAAGTGTAGGAGCCGTATCAATAAAAATTTTATTAAAAAATAATTTTCGATAAAGTTAAATAAGCAAAATAAAGAATAGTTTTGTTCTTTAAAAGTGTAGAAAAACTAAATTAATATCCACTATCAATTATTTCGACATTTCATTGAAACTATTTGATGAGGGTTAAAGTGACGTGTAGAGATGATGAGTACTTTGTAAGAATGTGGAAAAACACAATCTGTATGCGAGAGAGAGAGAGAGAGAGAGAGAGAGAGAGCTTTTCTCTTGTTGACGAAAAGTCCTTAAAAAGAGGTTGAAAATGTTAAAAGGTGTTAATAGATTCAGGTTGATTCAGTTTTTAACCAAAATAAGAGTGAATCGATATTATTGATTTAGTATTTTTTTGGATTTTAATGGTTTTGATTTTTAATTGGTTTGATTCGATTTTTATTTAATTTAATTTTTTTATTTAAAAGTGATTTAATTTTTTTTAAGATTTTATTTTTTATAATATATAAAATTTGACTTTTAATATAATGCATCTTTTAATATTCTAATCAATAATAATGTTAAAATAATTAATTATTAGATATTATTTTTTTCTATAAAAAAAGTATCCATTATAATTATGTTTAATTATTTTATAATTGTAATTAAATATCATATGTAAAGACAATAAAATAATAATATTTTTAAAATAATTTATTTGATAAATTCATTTAAATGTAAGTAAAATAAAAAAATTACTATATTTTTTATTGATAAAAAATTTATGTATAATTTAGACTTAGTCAATAAAAAGAAAATTGGTTCAGTTCAATCCCAACTTAATAAAATTGAGAACCGAAATAAACCAATTGATTTTATAATATCCAAAATTAATTTTAATTTTTCTAAATTAATTTAATTTAGTTTTTATTAGTTTGGTTGGATTTTGAACCCTCCTAAAAAAGGTAACGGATTTCAGCTGGTCTCCAACTGATGCAATTCTTGCACTCTTTGCTCCTGATGAGATAGGCCTGCCAGGGTAAGTGCTGTTTACCTTAGAGTCATATATCGAGCTTTATGTTTATTTGGCTGGCTCATATCAGTTGTTTTAAAATTTATGTTCTGCTTTGGTGGTATGTGTAGGTTAGTCTAGTTCAAATCCCTGGTAAAGAGAAACTCAGGCAGAAAAACCTTTTCAGTGTTAGTGATTGCAAGATGTGGTGGAAGGCCAAACGTGTATAGCAAGTTAGATTTTTCTTTTTCTTTTTTTAATGCAAGTCGTTTTGGCGTTGGAAGCAAGTATCTTGACAAACTTGTTTTGTTTTGTAGTCTGTGCTAGTCTTTCCTGCAAATATTCAGTAATCACGTGTGTTTATTTCTTCAATACCGTTCTTATGGCCATCTTTCTTGAGTCCAGAGAAAGAGGAAGAGATCGGAAGAAACTTGAAGTAGTATGGTAAGAAATAAGAGCATTCTTTTATTGCGTCCCAATTTTTCAAAAAAAGAGATGCACAAAGCCAAGCATGTATATCCGCAGCTCTGCACGTAACTTTCCATTTTGTATACTCTTTGCTTCCTTTCTCTTCTTCCATTGTAGAATTTCGTGTTCCTTCACTGTTCTGCTTCTATCACTGTTTAAAAGTAAGTATATTTTGGATTTTATGTTTTAATATTGTCTTGACTATCACCAGCATATATATATATATATATATATTGTGGGGAAACTGCAATTTGATGCTCTGTGATGGAAGTAAAGTGACTTTTTAGCGCATCTCTTCGAACATCAAGAATCTACAGAAGCTCTGGTGGAATTTGAACAACTTGTGCCTTTTGGAATACCAGGCCACTTTCCCATGCCTTGTCCAGAAGATCGAGATGATTGGTTTTCACAAATCCATACGCTGCTATTAGGGTGCACTTGAGAAAATCTTTTTCCCATCTATTAAGGTGGCAATCGACAAAATTCTAAAACCTTTACTTCAAAATACCCTTGAGCATTTAGTTGCTACTTCAGCATAAATTGCAACGTACTATTTCGGGATAAATATCAACTTTCAGCAGCGCATGATTATATTTGTTAATTCAATTTGTCTCAGTAAATTACTGGGAAAAGCAGCAGAGTATAAGGATAGAAAGTTTTCAAAACTGGACAGACCTTTTAAGATTACTTTCGGAATATACGAACTTTAGTCCTAACAGTTTTCATTATTGTCATGGAAAACACAGTACCAATACGTCAGATGGTGTTGAATACCATACGATTTGGAACATACAACTAAAATTAACTAACCATCCTCGTTGAAGTTCACAAGAAAGTTTTAGGGATTATGACTTTGCTTCAAATGCAGCAATGGCTGTCATGGATGTTTCAGTGTAATCCCGTACCCGATGAACTTCAAGTTGTTTAGTTAACTACAATAATAATCTAGAAAGGGCAGTGTAGTAAAGGAGGGGGGAGGTGGCAGCAGCAAAAGTAGCACCTTTTACTGTAATAAACAGAGAAGGTTACACATTCTATTGCAGCCCATTTCCTTTTGGTTCCATCAAAAGCAGACAGGCTGTGAGCAACTTCAATTATAAAATATATTCTTCCAGTGTGAATGGCCAAAACTACCATATCTTTGAGATTGTTAACATCAACCAAACAGTTGGCGAAATAAATGTTTTTTGTGGCACCACATTCAGCCTCTAATGAATGAATCAAGATCTTCTGAAATTCAGAAAAAATCCTGAAGTAGTGAAGTCCAGAGAGATAGTATTTTACCTTTAAAAAAAAAAAAAAAAGAATTAAACCCCGCCTCCCTACCCTTCAACTTTACCACATCAGGATCCTTTAAACTCAAGAGAATTCTAATTCATAATGAACTGGTCTACAAGGCGACGAGTTTCAGGATCCTTTGGTCATCATCACAATGTCCAGCAGCGAGAGAATACTCTATCCTCATAAATTCACTAGCAGAAGCACAAGAAAAAATTCCTGTCCAATTGATTTTCAAGGATCCCTCATGTATATCACTGGATTTCACGAGTGGTAGAAGCAAATATAAGTTTGATGGGATCCACAATGAGTTGGTTGAACTTTAAGATTCACTAATTGAATTGAATAAGTAAACAATTGAATCAGATTTGTTGGATGGTACCAAGAAAATCGAGTACTAACTCCCATTGCTTATTGCATTAACCGATCAACTTGCTGAAGTTGTCTCATCCTGAAGAAAAAAAATTCCCTTTTCCCCCCTGCTGCTTTGGACTTATCTCCCAAGCATACCATTGAAAGAAAAAAAAAAAAATATATATATATATATATATATATATATATCATGGAAGCGTTTTGCTTAACAAAGCATAAAGTTAACTTCCAAAGAAAATACCCGCATTAAGGCATTTCATAGTTCCTACATCTCATCAAGCTTATATTTTTAACCTGTTCAGCATCCAAACGCACTTGCCCACATGATGTGACAGAAGTCTTCACAATCTTTCGAGATCCAATGAAGCTTTAATTCAAATCCCACGTAGTTTAAATGGGTAAAAAATATGTGTAACTTTATTAATAATTTTTATTTATTTTAGTAAAAAGAGGAAGAAAATGAAAATTAATTTAATTTTATCAACCAAACAAATTCCAAATTAGTCAATGTGTTTTGATTTATGAAATTAGGTTAATCTCATTTTTGCTTTCCCAATTTTCTCTTTTTTTTTCCCTGAATTTTTGAAGATGATTTTTATTTGCATTTTTTTATGTTTGAAAAAGTGATTTAATTGATTTTCTACCAATGATTTTTCCCTTTTTTTCTTTTGAAAAAGGACAAAATAGTTGATTGAATATAGGCCATTAAAACCCAGAATATATTCTAATGTGATCACACAACATATCCAACTCTAAGCAACACTTGAGGAGACATAATATGTCACATGATCCTTGTCCATTACACTCTATATGCTTGAGAAGACACAAAGTCCCACATGACATTCTAAAAATATAATCATACATGCAATGTATCAGTACTAGTAGTCAGTCGGATCTTTGTACCTTTTTCGATGTCAAATGTAGTTCAAATGCTATGTTCATAACTTGAAATTATTTTTAGCATAAAATAAACATGTGTAACTTTCCAGAATAATAAAGAATGCATAATTTTAATTTTTTAGAATTAGTTATAATTTTTTAAATTGTGACATAAAATAAAAAATTCTAACCGAAACTACAACTATAAATTTTATGTATTCCCTCCCCTTACATGAGTTTTAAGCTACTTTTGGTGATAAAATTGAATTATATCTGTGTAATTAAATGTGAAAATGTGATATATGAGCTCACATGTTCTACAGGACACCGAATATAAAATTCATATGTTACGCAACGCTAAAATATTCATTATTTTAATACTAATTTTTTTACCTCTTTATGAAATAGATGATGTGAAACATAGAAATAACATGAAATAAGCTAAAAAAATTTTAAGATGATTTTTATTTGCATTTTTTTATGTTTGAAAAAGTGATTTAATTAATTTTCTACCAATGATTTTTCCCTTTTTTTCTTTTGAAAAATGACAAAAAAGTTGATTGAATATAGGCCATTGAAACCCAAAATCTATTCTAATGTGATCACACAACATAACCGACTCTAGGTAACACTTGAGGAGACATAATATGTCACATGATCCTTGTCCATTACACTCTATGCTTGAGAAGACACAAAGTCCCACATGACATTCTGAAAATAAAATCATACATGCAATATTCAAGGTGGGTGCGTGTTTGTGTGCAGTCAAGTAACTTCTGTTCAAGCACAATTACAAGAGATAAATACTCAGAAGATGGACCTGATCGCATTCACTTGTTTGCCTTGGCATCTCTTGACTTCCTTGTGTTCTTCCCAGTAATCCTTAGCAAGAATGGGTTTTGCTCACACATCCAAATAAGATGATAGTCAGTAATAATTCCATAAGTCAACAGCTCAAGTAATGAGATGAATATCCTAATGACTAAATTTTGATACTTATTAGTATCGAAAGGATTTAAATCCTCTGGGACCGAAACTCTTTTGAAGATGAGGATCCTATTACCAAAGCAACACCTAAAAATTTTTATTAATGCAAGTGCAAATTTGAACCATCAAATTCTCAGTTCTGTATATTCTTTCATTCTTGTTTTCAAATTTCAAATTCTATCCAAAGTATTTTACCCGTTTTCTTATCAAGATTACCTAGATTCAAAACAAGCTAATAAAAAGCTATCCTAAAAATCTCAAGCAGACTACAAGCTCCATTCAAATTGGATCATGATCGATTCTTCTAAGCAAACATAATAAATCGAAGACACTTGTAAATTCATAAAAGAAACCAACTACTGCGTGTTTCTAATCATTCAATGACTCAGCAACTCATGTATCAAGATAAGCCCATTTTATTCTGATGCATCCATAGCTAGGGATTTATATCAAACATTATGATGCAATCGAAAGTGAAATTAAGCTGAAGAAGCAAGACTGCTAATTAACCAAAAGTGAACAAGTAAACTATCATTCCCAACTCTATTCAAAAATTCATCCTCAAACTTCAATTTATATTCTTTATGTCGAGATACACAGATGCACAGATCTGTCCTATGTTTTCAAAACAGAGTATGGAACCCCAGGATACCCAAAACTCAGATTTCACAAAACATAAGAAACAAGATAAATCACCCTTCCATGACCATGAACCTGAGGGTTTCCCCAATTAAACCACTATGTGCGCTGAAAGCACAGAGCATGACAGCTTTAGAATTATCATTCATAGCAGCAATTCAGCATTACATATACAAAACGGCAACAATTTGAAGGTCAACTCCTAATAATCAATCAATTTCCAATCATTATCTATATGCATCTCATAGTCCAGAACCAATGATCAATTTTGGCTTATCATCATCACTTGGAACTTAAACAATTTCAGAGGGAAATAACCTTAAATTTACTACACATTCATGGAGGAAAACCAAACAACAGAGTAAATACTGAAATTTCTCAATAAGACCAGTAACAGAATCATGAAATAAATAGGATTCATATAACCATGGTACAAAGTAGAAGGAGAAAACAGGGTTCCCTGATGTTATCAAATCAAGTCAAAATTCTATTTTCCCACTTTCAGACCCTGACCAGAGTCAAATCTTAATCCAATTTCATATTAAAACTCAGAACACCACAGCAACAGAACAAATCTAAAACCTCAGCCAAATTCATTCACAGAATTGAAATTAATATTGAAATGGTCACAAACTTGACCCAAAAAATTCTCCATGTAAGAATCGAAGCCATAGCAGAAAAAGACCAGAATTTCACTTCAAAAGAAAAATACAATGATAAGTCAGGAAGACCTTTAAATCAGCTAAAGCATTCACAATTGAAACTCAATTTGGGCGATCAAATCAGAATAGAATAAAGGGAAATTTTACCTGTCTCAAAAGATAAATAATCAGGAGCAGGTTTGCATTACCATGCAAGTCATGAAGAATAGCCAACAGAGGGGGGTTAGGTGATGGCTCCCACAGGAGGCCTGAACAAGTCAGTTTGGAAAATGTGGTAGTATGAAGAGAGACTCTATTGTCACCAATAATCACCACAAGAGCAAACCCCACTTCTAAAATGATGAAATCGATTTGCATCTCTCAGGACAACTTCTCGCTGAAAAACATTTGATATATATTTGATTGCATTATGGCAATCTCCACACACTCTAAGGTTTTTAATTACCCGTATGGTGGTGGATGGTGGAGTGCTTATGAGCCCATAAGCTATTGCTAGCTTCTCACTATGATAATATAGAGCACGTTCTTTTTCCTCCTCTTCTATATCAACAAGTACAAAGTCTGTATCAGGAACATATCCTTCTTCTCTGATCTTCTTCATCATATACTCAACCATATCATATATCAAATCAGCTTCTTCATGTGATCTATCACCAGCTACAAACAAATGCACCTTGTTCTTCACATCTACCCAACTAAATCCTGGATCCTTTTTAACATTTATCTTTTTCATCATATTTCTAGCACTCGTCATCTTGTCCCATTGGTTAGCAGCTGCATAGATATTGGATAAAAGAACATAAGCAGCTGAATCAGATGGCTCCAGTGAAAAAAGCTTTTCTGCCACACATTTTCCTGTCTCTTTGTCTCCTTGAACCCTACAAGCATTAAGCAGAGCTCTATACATTGAAGCAGACGCTTCAAAGGGCATTGATAGCATCACCTTTTCAGCTTCTTGAATATGCCCTGCACGACTAAGGGCATCAACAAGACAAGAGTAATGCTCAACATCAGGTTCAATGCCATAATCTTTCTGCATGGAATAAAAATTTTTGTAGGCTTCAGATACTAAACCAGAATGACTACAAGCAGAAAGGACTCCAATAAAAGTAACTCTGTCTGGTGTTGCACCCCTAGATTTCATTTCTTTGAAAAGGTAGAGGGCTTCTGCAGCATTTCCATGTTGAGCTAATCCTACCAACATTGCATTCCACAAGGCAATACTCCTTATGTTCATTCTTTTAAATAAGCCATATGCATCTTCTATGTTCCCACACTTGGCATACATGTCAACAAGTGCGGTCATGACGTAAGGATCCAAAGCACAATTCAACTTTATCACATTTGCATGAATTTGTTTCCCCTGGTCCAATGCTGTCAAAAGCGAGCTAGCCTTGACAAGGGCAGCAAACATATACTCATCAGGTTGCAACCCAGCAAGCCTCATCTGATGGTATATAAAAATAGCTTGTTCCTCATCTCCATTTTCCACACATCCTGAAATCATAGTAGTCCATGCAACATCATCAGGCACAGGGATCTCATTGAAGACTCCCTGTGCACATTTGGATTCTCCACATTTCAAATACATGCCTAGAATACTACTAATGACATATAAATCTAAATTGAACCCCCTCTTTATAACAACAGCATGAATTTGCTTCCCTTGTTCAAGCCCCACCAAGTATCCAGAGGCTTTGGCTACATTTGCCATAGTAATTTGATCTGCCCTCTCTCCGCTTTTATGTAGTAGACTGAAGAGCCTCAAAGCTTTGTGATTGTTGTTGCTCGTTATGTATCCAAACATCATGGCATTCCAAGTTGCCAAATCAAATTCATCTTGGTTTTGAAAAAGGAACTCTGCCTCCTCCATCATTCCACTCTTACAATAGACATCAATTAGAGATGTTGAAACAAAGGAATCAATGATAATACCCATTTTAATTGAATGAACATGAATCTGTTTACCAAGACAGAAGCCTTCTTTAAGAGATGAGCAAGCCCTCAAAACACTTGCAATGGTGAATTGATCTGGCATTAGACCGCTGCGTAATAAATCAATAAAGAGGCCTACAGATTCCACCTCTAAACCACTTAGAGCACAACCCGACATCATTGTGTTCCATGATATTAAATCCACTTCTTTCATTTGATTGAACATTCTTTTTGCATTGTAAACAGAATATGCTTTTATGTACATATTGAGAAGGCTATTTGCAACAAAGAGAACTTGATCGAACCCTGATTTCACAACTACGCCATGAATTTGTTTCCCCAGCTCAAGACAGTTTATACTTGCCACCACAGAAAGAATCACAACAAACGTCAAGCTATCATATGCTACTTTTAATCTGATCATATCTATAAAGCAATCAATAGCTACCCAAGCATCACCTGCTTGGAGATAGTCAGACAATGCCTTGTTCCACACGACTACATCAGAATCATCATCACAGGGAAACAGCTTTGTAATATAAGCTTGAAGCTGATTTAACTGCCTTTCAAATTCAGTTTTTCTTATGCCCATAAGAAGAGTGCGGATGCTGATATTATCAGGACGCAGCCCACTTTGGTGAAATGCAGAGAAGAGAAGCAGTGCCTCATCCTCAAGCCCCATTTCCATGTATGCCTTCAGCATGACGTTCCACAATACAACATCTCTTAAAGGCATCTCATCAAACAAGACGCGGGCCTCTCTGATTTGTTGAAATTTAGAGTATATATTCACCAAAGCCCCGGCAACAAATACATCCCATTCCAGTCCAATCTTGACAGCATACCCATGCACAGCCTTTGAAGCCCAGGCATAACCTGAGAGCAGACACATCTTAAACACAGGGGCCAAAGTATGACGACTAGTTAAGACAACAGATTTACGGAGTAGGCGGAAAAGGTAAAACCCCTCTTGAATATTTTCAGCCTCAATATGTCCAGCATCAGCATATGCAGCAAGAATCGCGTTCCAGGTAACAAGGTCTCTTTCAGGCATGATATCAAACAGCCGACGTGCTAACAGTAGTGACCCACATTTGTTATACATGGTGATGAGATTGTTGGTTAAAAAACAATCTGGGCATTGTTCTGATCTCAGTATACGAGCATGTGCACACTTTCCAAGCAGCAAGTTGGACGTAGCAATGGCATTGCGGAGAATGGAAAACCATGTAGAAGAGGATGAAGAACATGACGAAAATGCCAAGGACCGAAGAAGGCAAGACTTATAAGCATATGGGAAGGGATTGGTGATGGTGATGACAATGGAAGCAGCTCTAGGAATGGGTGGCAGATGCATTGTTGAAACTCATTCTCAGTATTCCCTTAGCATCCAGCATCCACTTTTGCTGCTGTCCACTTTCGCTGCTCTTTTCCCCCTCTAACTTGGAGAAGTATAGGTATTGAATGTGCTTCAACTTCATTCAAAGTTATTGCTAGATTTGGCATCACTTTCTTCTTGAGCTGAATTGGCAGTAGCCTTTGAAAAGCAGATTTGGCATCAAACTCCAAGAACTGCATTTGTAGAAAAGTAGCTTAGAAAACTAATAAACCTTAGCAAAACCATATTCAGTTAACAGCAAAGTTTGCCTTGCCAGGAAGTGCATGATATTTCTTGTACTCAACCAGCCATATATTAGTTTATCGGCAGCCTAAAACCTGTTCTAGTTCAATGACAAAGGAGCACACTAATTCTAAACAATTTTATTGCCAGACACCCCAAGACAAAGATGGGCAACATTGCTGACAGAGGAAAGAACCAAGAAATACATTACAGCAAAAGTGAATACACTTCTCATGCTTGACAGCTGGAAAAGAAAAATGCCTATTTCTAATTTTTACACCTGTATAATACAGATTACCTTGAAAGAAATAAAAGCAAACTTCAGAAGATCCAGCTAAATCATATAACCACCACAATACCACACAAATAATCGCACTACTGACTTAGCCAAAGCTGTTGAAAATGGTCCTGCAGAATCTGATGTGGGAAACAAAAGCTGCAAATCAATTTCAGTAATTAATATAAGGGAAAAATTGCATAGCCACTAAATTATTTATTTCTTATGATCAAAGCACGAACACTGAATATTCACATCTAAGGATGGAAAAACAGGAGTCTCACATTTTCATTTAGCTAAGATTCTAACCTTTATTGGAGCATCAAATGATTCTGCAGAGCTAAACATAACCGGCCGAAGTCAAGAAAACCTAGAAATTATCATATACACACTGAGTGGCATGAAAAATATCTTTTGAATTCAAAGAAATTTATGGTCCTTAAATTGATTGCAAAGGTCAACATAAATCAAAGAATACAAGCAGTGGTACCATACAGGAGAAAAAAAAAAAGACTAAAAAATACATTAAAATCTTTCAATGAACAACTTTTTAGGTTTAAATTAGTAAAGGTAAAAATGATTGACTAACTGATAAATTTGCCAAGAGTGAACTTATTTGAAAGGTGGGCCTCCATGTTCAAAAATCATTGAAGTTTACCTTGAAAGTAGAAACAAAGCTTAGCATTCTGGCATGCTTGCTTCGGATAGTAATCATACCCCATATATGTCTGCATTTGCTAAGGAGAGGACTAGGGCCAGTAATCAATTTCTAATATCCACAATAAGGACAAAAACCAGAAAGACCTCTTTTTGTCTACCATTTGTTGATACTGGATTTTTTTTTAGGGAGAAAATAAAATATTTATTCCTCTTATAACTAAATTTAATGGAGTCTCATATACTTATCCACTTCTTCCAGTACATGTTCTAAAAAAATTATCAGAAGACACTAGTTCCATATGAAACTAATGAAGCCTAATTGCTATAGTTCCCTTATAAAATCTAACAAGGTTGGATTAAGCAAGGAGGGGGAGAGGGCTAATGAGCGCCAAAATTCTAGATTTCTGGATGCTCCCCAACGAAAGGTCAATTCTTTCAATCAACTTAAAGAATTGAACTTTCCTTCTTTTTTATTATTTTTTTGATTCTTTGTTGGTTTGGATTTTCGATTCCCCAGTAACGAGTCCCGGAAGAATTTCAATAAAATTTCCATTACATTTTTCTGAAGAAGCAAACAAAACTACACAATCCATCAACAAAAAATACAAGTTCAAGGACATAAAAGAGCAGGGTTTTACCGAACCATTAACTTCGGATTCCTCCTACATAAATCGTTCATCTTTTGGAACGATGGAGAGATCCTGGCAACGAACCCGAGACTTCCCTCGAATTGACGGCTGGGAAGGAGGATGGGCTTGGACCATGAAGGAAGAGATGTTAAAATACATGCCAGATTAATTTATGAACATGACTCTTGTAAACAAAATAATATTATTTAGAAATAGAAAAAGGAGTAGAATTATAATTGATCCATATTTTTTAAAATTAAATTGGTTATTGAATTAGTAAAAATAATAATTTATGATTTATTAATTTAATTTGAGTTGATAATAAATAAATATTTAATTTTATATTTAAAAAATATAGTATAATACATAATAATAAATATATTTAAATATTTCATTATACATAAAAATTCAAATTACAAAATATATTACACAATATTTAAATTTTGTAAAAAAAATTTCTTATCAGTAACATAATTTATTTTTATTTCTTATCACGCAAAAAAAATTAATTTTATTGTTAAAAAATAGATATTCTATGTATAAGTAAATAACAAAAATAATATACATAATTTTTAAAAAAATCATCTCATCTCAAATATGAATATTATTCGTATAGTCCACTCTTTGTTCCAAAGCCCAGCCTTTTTTTTTTCTAATATTCCCTTCATATTACGTATAGCTGTCTTAAAGTAAAATTTGAAAGTTTCATCAAACCAATAACTCCTCTGCTCCTCCAACGCAAGCATTGGCACACTGCTCCACACACACATAGCTCCACGCACTTCCTATGCTCTGCACACTTTCTTCTCCTCCTTGGCTCCACTTACAAGCTCTCTGTAGCAGCATGCTGCGAAGAATGTACCCACCGCTTGAGTTCTTACAAGAAAGGAAGAAGGACGAAGGACAATGGTGGTGCGAGGAGCAACTCTTGGTGAAATTTAGGGGATTTGAATTTTGAAACAGATAAATTATCTTCAGATCCTCATCTTTGTTTTAATTTTCTTTTTCATCATAATTTTTTTTATTAAATACAAAACCAGTGATCCACCAACTTTTATCAATTTTATCGATTTTTCATCAGTTTAATCAATTTTTAACTGATTTTTTGATAAATTAATTTTAAAAGTTAATTGAATTGATATTATGACTAGTTTACCGATTATCTAGTCTAACCAGTCCAGTTCAATTTACATAACAATGGAATTTACAATTTAGAATTATATTATGTATTAAAATTTAGTTCTAACTAGCATAATAGAATAATTAGTCATAGTAAGGTAAGTTTTTATAAATAGTTTTGCAAGAGAGCCAATTTATTTATATAGCAATTATTATTAAATTAATATTATTATAATATTAATATAATACAATCTATTAATTAGCCTAATCATCAATTAATAGTAATCTATAATAATAAAATAAATTAATATTTTTAATGATATTTTATTTGAATAGTATTAATTAATTAATTATTAGACATAACAAAAATATATATCAACACACAAAATAATATTAATAATATTAAATAATTAATGTATACATTGTGACAAAAAATTCAAAAATAAAACAACAAACTAAGAGCAACGAATCAGATAGGAAAACAATGTTATAAATGCTATTAAGATTCCAAATCTAAATCAAATGGAATGTCAAAAGAAATTTGTCTAGAATTATAAGGACTAATCAAAACAAATATTATCTTAAAGAATGCAACTCAAATGCTCATTAAATCAAAACATTAACAACAAATTTTACAACACTCAAAAAACATGTTTTTAACAAAACTCCACCAAATAAACATATACATATAGTTAATAGATCAACT
Organism: Erythrophleum ivorense; assembly: GCA_026724425.1. NCBI lineage: Eukaryota > Viridiplantae > Streptophyta > Magnoliopsida > Fabales > Fabaceae > Erythrophleum > Erythrophleum ivorense. The sequence continues at coordinate 47,701,655 of JAIUCV010000005.1, forward strand.
TAATATATTGTTTATAAAACATATATAATTTGAATTTCATGTTCACGAATATTTTTTGCAATAAAACAAAAATTAAATACCAAAATAGGTTTAAAATTGTAACGTCCGGTGCATTGTACAATCATCGGAACAGGCAGGTTTGAAAAGCAAGTCCCCTGAGATGAGTGATTCAATGCCAAATAAAATTTGAATAAAATTTTAAATAATTGAAAACGAAGATTTGAGCCTTGAGTTGCTCAGAAATCGGAGTCGGAGTGATTCAAAAAATTTGCCGCAAGGCCAGTGGCATTTTCATAAATAAGTGTAATTTTAGAAAAATACCTAGGAGGGCTTTTTAAATAGAAATTTTGAGTTGCCCAGGGTTCTTAGAGGCTTCAAAAACTATGGGAAGCCCGGGGACCGGTAAAGCCCCTCCGGTGTACTCTTTCCAACGTCAGTTGACTCGAACTTTGACCAGTTTATTCAGAAAAGTTTTAACTCCGATTTGAGTGATTCCAAAGGCATTTTATTAAATTAGGAATCTAAATTTTATGATGGAAAGACAGTTCTAAAAAAAGAGCTAAAACGAAGCCAAACCGGAAATGCTATTATGGAAAGGCAAAAATAGAAACAAAGTGCACAAGGAAGCTTCTAAACTCCCTTTTTAAGTCACGTTCAGCTCCCCCCCTCTCTAAATCGACTTTCTTCTACCCAAATCTCATAAATGGAGCTGCTGTCTTAGGCGCACAAAGGGAGGAAATTTTGGAAGAAGAAAAACCAAAGAAAGGGTGAGAAAGTGTAAGGTTTTCATGCTCTTTCCTCTTGAAACTTCATCCTCCCCTTCTTGCTTCATCTTTCCATAATTTTAATGTAATTTTTGGTGTTGATTTGGGTCCAGATCAGAGGAGAAAAATTTGAAATTTAAGGAGGAGAAAGAGGGAAGAGGAAGGGCTCTTGAAGGAAGCTTGATTACAAGGTAGTTTCTCTCCCTTTGATGTTTCTTTTTCTCCTTCTCCTCTTCCATGGTAGGATGTCTCAAATAGAACCATGAAGAGGGAAGAGTTTCTGTTTTATAATCCAAAAAAATCCATCAAACTAAGCCATGGGAAGATGGATTATACCAAAGAAATGCATGAAAAACTAGTAAAACTCAAGTTGAAAAAGTGTAGGGTGCTTGAACATAAGTTAAAATCTGGGTTGATTCAAGACTTCCCTATCATATGTGAGTGTTTGTTTGAGTTTCTAAGACTCCTAGGGAGCCTCCCAAGTGCCCCATCCATTAAGGAAAAATCCCAAACTCCATGCGTCTTTAATGGAAGCATAACTAGGTCAAGACCCTTAGAGATAGCTAGGGAATGTTTTAAATGGTTCCAAACTTGGTTTGGGACTTTATATGATAAAAGAAGATAGGAGAAACCCTTGGAAAAAATTTAGAAGCCTTAGGTTAGGAGATGAGGCAATGGCTTCCATAATGTAACTTTATGAAACAACATGGACCTAGGTTTGTGAAAGTGAGTGTGTGATGGCTTCAAGGACCTTAAATGAAGTCGAGAGGTCTAAATATGGCAAGAGAATAGAACCAAGAATGTTAATTATGGTAGTTGCTTCATTAGGTCCTTAATGGAACCATATAGTAACAAATAGACCAAAGTGTAGTCTTAAGAGTGAGTTGAATGTCATAATTTGTTCCAAAAGTATAATTTAGTGTTGTTTATTGTGAATAGGCCAAAGAAATTCAACCCCACCTCCTTGTGTTTGTGGAACCGAAAAGGAGAAGAAACAAGCAAAGTAAAGCTTGAATTTCTACCAAAGTAGCTCTCCACCTTTTCTTAATACATTTTCTTGTTGCATATGATGTCATTGTGTGCTTGTGTGTATGTTTATATGTTTGAGACATGCCACTTGATACTATGTTGCTATTTTGGTACCAATATGTTTTCTTGAATGACTTTGAATGATGGAAATGACTCATAAGGGTGAGGTAGTACCAAAAGTCCCTTAATGTGGGTGAGGAGATGCCAAAAGTCTCATGGCATGAGTGAGACAAGGCCAAAAGTCCTTTGGATGGGTGAGACTAAGTCAAAAGTCCCAAAAACTAAGAGTGAAGCAATCCAAAAGTCTTAGAAATGGGGTGAGGCTAACCCAAAAGTCCCTAGAGCTCATTCTTATTCTTGACATGTGTTTGTGACATAAAAATGTGGAAATTGAATACTTCATCGATTGAGTAGTTGCATACTTGTACCTTTGACATGTTATATGCCTTGAAAATGTGCTTGAATAGGTGTATGAGCTATTGAGATTCAATGAATCTCACCCCCTCCTTTCTCATCTCATATGATCTAGGTGGAGCTCAAGATCCAAAGGATGGAAGTCAAGGAGCTTAAATCTCCATCTCTTGAAAAATCTTTCTATTTTGATGTACTATGATGACTAGAATGTAAATGTTATTTTTGAGCCATGACACTTTGAACAAGTGTAAAATTATGTAAAGTTAGTGTATGTATCAAGAATAGAGTTTAATGAATAGAATTATATATTTTGACCACTTGGGAGCCTACTTGTGTATGTATGCTTATGGAAGTGACATGGTGAATTTGAGTTGCATGATGGTTCAGACCTTATGAGGGACTTATTTATGCTATATTTATGCTTTCTAAATTGCTCAAATGTGTGTGGAACCATGAATGGCTCATGTGAACCAAATTTGCCTCTTGTTGGGACCAAAATTGCCATAAGCTTGAGCTATGGCAAAGTCTGACCAAATGACCTCTTCTTGACTTGAAATTTTATATACAAGTAGATATTGCTTAGAGCTTTTTGGGAAGCTAAAGATCAGGTCATTTGGAGGTCTGTGAAATTTTCTATGATTTTTTAAAATTGGTATTATAATTTTGGATTTGTACTGGTACTGTTCATTTGGTCAGTTGTAAAATTATGTCATCCGAGGGGCAAACGTGCTCTAATGGCTACGAAATTTTATAGTTAGAAACTAGGCATTCACAGTGACTTGTAGCAACTAGAAGCACCTCATTTAGAGATCTGAGCTGAGAGATATGAATTTTTGAATTTCTGGGACAGTAGCAGTAGCTCAGCACGACCTGAGTCACTGTTCCATTGAATTTAGGTAGCTAAACGTGCCTTCTCTGATCTGAGTCTATTTTTATCATAAATTTAATGTTCATAACTTTCCAAATTGTATTATTTGTATGGATTAAATTTTTGTGAAATTAATTGGATATTTTCGAAGTTCATAGCAGACACTTGCATCAGTACCAGTAGCTGTCCGAACCTTTATCCATTTTCGCGTGTCAAACGCTTTCTGTGTTATGTTTCATGGCCTGAAAATATTTTTGACATAAATTAGACATGTGTAACTTTCCAGAATAGCCAAGAATAAACGATTTCAATTTTTCTAGAATTAGTTACGAATTTTAAAACTTCCTATCAGTAAACTGAACCACTGGCCCAGATAGCAGCAACCCCAGTGGCTTTTCGGATGTCAAATGTTTTCCCCTTAATGATTCATGAGCTGAAACTATTTTTATCATAGGGTAGACATCCAGAGCTTTCTGTAATGGTAAATTTTGTTGGATTTTAAATTTTGTGAATTTAGTTATGAATTTCCGAAATTGTGACAAAAAAAATTGAAATTCTGGCCAAAAATAATAGTGTGAGCTTGATGGTCCCCTTTGAATCCCACGAGTTGTAGGCCAACTTTGGTTATGCAAATGAGTTGTATGTATGTAATTAAATATAAGAACGTGTTGTATGAGCTCATATGGTTCGTGTGACATCGAATGAAATTTTTATATGCGGCGTAACGCGAAATAAGGCATTATTTTAATGTCATTTTTCGTTCCCTTTTGTTCAATTAATCATGTGAGACTTAGAAATGATCGGAAGCATGCTAAAAATATATGATGTTACAAAAATTATATCACATATCAAAGTCTAACTCTAACTAGCATAATAAGGTAATTAGTCACAGTAAGTTAGAGTTTTATGGGTAACTTACTTATTATAGGCTATCTATAATTTAATAAAATAGCCAATTTATTTACATAGTAATTATTATTAAATTAATTATTATGATATTAATATAATACAATTTATTAATTAATCTAATTATCAACTAATGGTAATCTATAATAATAAAATAAATTAATATTTCTAACAATTTTTTCTTGAATAACATTAATTAATTGTTAGACATAATAAGAATATATCAACATACAAAGAAATATTAATAATATCAAATAATTAATATGCATACTATGAAAAAAAATCAAAATTAAAATAGCAAACTAAAAGCAATGAATCAAATAGGAAAACAATATTATAAATGTTATCAAGGTTCCAAATCTGAATAAAATGAAATATTAAAAGAAATATGTCCAAATAATTTTGAATTAACTATCCAAATAATTTTGAACTAACTAAAACAAATGTTGCCCTAAAGAACACAATTTAAATTCTCATTAAATCGAGGCATCAATAAAAAAATTTTACAACACTTAAGAGACATGTTTCTAACAAAGGATAAATATGTAGTTAATAGATTAGCTTAACATATTGTATATAAAACATATATAATTTGAATATCATGTTTACGAATCCTCTTTTAAAAGAAACAAAAACTTAATATTAAAATCTGGTGCACTTAAAATTCATGTGATTTTGATATAAGTATATAGTAGAATCATTATTACAATGAAATAGTTAAAATCTAAAATATACATTCAATAACATGCACAATATAAATTAATTTTCTTGAGCATGTGGCCTAAAAATAACTTCACAACAAGCGACATATTTTACAACCAAATGAAGTAGCCACAAATGTCCATTTGACACATTTCAACAAAATAATTCCTCTAAATATTATAAGATATATACAAAAGTTGAAACAACTACTATATTCACATAACACTTTTTACACAACAACTCCTCTGAAACATCCAAAGATGTGTATAGAAGTAGATTGCAAGGTATCTACACAAATTGCATAATTTGAATCTAATAAAATTAATAATTACAAGTGGATCAAATCTACTTTAACTTAAGATGCGATCATAAGTATCTTATAGATATCAAGTGAATTTTTTTAAATAGCTTTTCGAAAAAAGTCTAAAATAGGATTACTCAAGTATTTACCAAATACACTAATAACAATAGTTATGTCTGAATAAGTGCACACTTAAGCAAACATGAAGTTGCCAACAATAGAAGCAAGAAATGGAATACTTTCCATTTTAGTCTTCTTTTGTGTAATATTAAAGATACTAATATTTAAATAACCTCTCAATTATCATAATAGATATACTATAAAAGAAACAAGAGTGCAAAAAAAAAATGTTTAAACACTTAGTCAACCAAAAGTCATTAAGGCAAACTTAAAACATCACAAGACCTACCTCGATAGATTTGTATCTTAATAACATAAGAGGTCTCAACAAAATTTTTATACCAAATTTTGTAAAGATACATTGATTCAAAGTGCTCACAGCAAAATTACAAAAGGCTACAACCTTGTTATACTTTAGATAATCATGCCCATAAACTTATTTTAACCTATAAATGGATCATTTGATTTACACACCAAGTATTCATTTTGTGATTCTACAAAACCATCTTGTTGAATCATATTAACATCCTTAACCAAGTTTCAACAACCAAAAAAAGTAATCTAAATATCCATATGGTGGGGGTCCTAAAACGAAATCTAATTAATGCCATAATCTTTTTAAGAACGTTTTCAATGAATACTAGTCAGAAATCACAAGTAACTAAATATTTTTCTTCAATTATAGCTATTTCAATTAGTCTGACTTTAAATCTGATAATTTCTCTTGCAATCCCATGATAGGTCTTATAAACCCACTAATATATAATGACTTTACAGCCAATTATTAACTCTATAAATTTGTAGATTTATTATGCAGTAAAAGAAATAGAACTTACTTTATTTGTCATTAAAGATATCAAACACTGTTGAGTCTTTCTTCCCTCTTAAGAGAAGACACACCAACATAAAAGTGACAGTAAAAACACCACTCACACAAAATTGTACCAAATAAGAGGTAAAAATTCATACAAAATAAAATTGTTCCCTTTTAACTTTGGTAAGAAATATTCAACAATACTTCACTAGACCAAAGGAATAAATCAAGACAATAGAAATTTTTTATCATGCTAAAATACTTTACTGATTCTTAAATGAGAGTTACTAGAGTATAAAATTATAATACTATCTTGTTTTTCCAATTTCATAAACCTTGTCATGTTTCAATTAATTACTTAAGTAATATGTCAAATAGGATATTTATCTAGAAACTCAACTTATAAGTTTTTACTATAGATCCCATTCAAAGTCTTTATAGAAAAATAATTACATGGGTATAGTAGTTAGAATAATAACAATAAAGGGAAACATGAATTATGGGTATAATATAATTGTAAACAAGAGTTCCTTTCAAGATCCAACTAATGCAATTACACATATAAAATTGTTATTTATCATGATTTCACTTAAGGGTCCCTAATTACAAAAAATCTAGAGAACTTAACAGGTTTTTTGACATAAATATACAAAAAAAAAAGAAAAAAAATCTAACTTCTAAAACATATTCCTTATATATATAACAAAATTTTAAAAAAAAATTAATATAGGACGCAGAGCTTGTAGCTCCGCGTCCTTTTTTAATTTTTAATTTTTTAAAAAATTAACCATACGAGGGTCAGTATTTATTGACCCACGGGTACTAACCCCCATTTTGGGGGTCAGTTAAAAAAAATTAAATTTTTTTATTATTTATTATTTAAAACAAAATTAATATTTATTTTTTATAAATTTAAGGAAAATTAATTAATCTTTTTAAAAACATTAATTTCTTACTTCTATAAAATTAAATAAATAATGCATACAAATTAAGATATTATGGTCTTCAAAATATAAATAATTTTTTTTTAATAATCAAACAAATTTTTTATAAATATACATAGTTAATACATTAAAATATTTTTTTTAAAATAATTTTTACCATTTTTTAGACATTATTGTTTAAATTTTATTAAATAATTACTTAAGTTTTAATTTTTATACATTTAAACAAAGACCAATTGTAAAAGGGAGAACTTATGATAACTTGTTGGCCTAATGCAAATTAGTGTTGCAGTATGCAAAATTGCATGTCCTCAAGTAGAAATTGAAAGTTTTGATTTCATAAGTAATGATCTTACAATTAATTTTAGACACTTAATAAATGATTCTGCAAGATTATTTTGTGTATGAGCATATGCTATAGGATGTTCAATATCAATTCCAGTAGACATACAATAATCATTGAGAGATTAAGAAGTAAACTCACTAGCATTGTCAAGTCATATTTTCTTAATTGGAGAATTAGGAAAAATATGCTCATAGTCGAATCAATTAAGCAAGTAACCTTACAAATGCTAGATTATAAGATGATAACAAAGACACATGTGACTATCTGGTTGATGCATCAATTAAAATCATAAAATATCTAAATGGTCTATATAGTAAGTGAATTGGTTCGCAAATATCATCTTGTATATGTTCCAAAAATATAAGAGATTTATTCTTAATTTTTACTGGTGATAGTCGAATAATCAACTTTCCTTGAGAACAAATAGCACATGAAAAAAGTTTAAATTAAAAAATTTGCTGGCTCTTCAATGGATGTTCACATGAATTTTTAATTATTTTTCACATCATAATTGATCTAGGATGACTGAACTGGTCATGCCAAACAACAAACTTATCATAATTTATAAACTTCTAGTTTACGACAGCATGTGTTTTAATTTTACTAATATATATATATATGTGTGTGTGTGTTGGAAGGGTACAAACTAGAGGAAAGTGCATGTAGTTTTTCAAGTACACATTTGTTACCTGATATTATACCAGTGATGTAAGGATATTCAATATTTCTTTCATTTGTTGTCTCGATATGATATCCATTTCAATAGATATCCTTAAAACTTAATAAGTTTTTTATGAGATTTAGTACAATATAGTGCACTACCAATGTGTAATTTTGTTCTTCCAAGTAACAAAACATTAGCACGTCCAAAGTTTTAAACTAAATTTGTAGTACCAAATATAGTATTAATATTAGCCTTTTGCATTACTAGATAAGAAAAATATTTTTTATTCTTGAGAATTGTATGAGTTGTTGCATTATCAATGAGACATATATCTTTATTATTGACATTGCCACCAATTGAAGGATCACTCATATTTTAAAACAAAAGTGTCAATGATCAATATAAGAAAATACTACTTAAAAATGTAAGAATATAATTGAAAGGGTAATACTCGTTTAAGTAAATTCTTTGTTGCTTAAGAAAACACATTAACAGAAAATATAAAGAATTTATTTTTGGATATTTCCATATCAAATTAGGTGATTAATTTCTCCATCAAGATCAGTAAAAAAGTCAGCAACACCTAAGTTAGTGACATCAACATAGCCATGATCAAGGTTACCATCTTCATATGCACAATTTGTCTCTATATTTTTTGCTTTAAGCGATTCTTGGTAAAGGTCAACAAGATGCTTTGGTGTACGACAATTACAAGACCATTGACTTTTGCCACCACAATAATAACATATGTTCTCAATATGTTTATTATTTTGGCTACCCTTTTTCTTGTCATCCTTTTCTTCATTTTTCCATTTCTTGTGGGAAGTTAAGTTCTTGGTATAAGAACCACAACCATGGCTTTTGCCACGATTACTACCACATTGTCAATGATAAATATATCCATAAGTGAAATGGTCGTATGTTGCTATATTCACTTTAAGGGATGGAGTAAAGCCAGTCAGACGGAATATTTCTTAAAACCTTTTTCTCAATATTGATGTTGTAGAAGCAAATTGGATGCATAGATAGTGGATAATGTTTTTTTAACATATATTTATCGGTGATTTTTCCTCCACATAATTTTAATTGAGAACTAATTCTAAATATTGCATAATTATACTTACTTACAATTTTAAAATCCTATAACTTTAAATGCATCCACTCATAGCAGGCTTTTGGAAGAATGATAGTTTTCTAGTGATTATATTTTTCTTTTAAACTATTCCAAAGAATAAGTGAGTCTTTTACTGTAAGATACTTAATTTTTAATTCTTCATAAAGATGGTAATGAAGAAAGATTATAGCTTTGGCCTTATTTTGATTAGATGCCTCATTTCCTTCTTTGATAGTGTTTCCAAAACCATTTGCATCTCAATGAATCTTAACATCTAACACCTAAGATAAATAATTCTTTCCCATAATGTCAAGAGCCATAAATTTAAGTTTTGTGAGATTTGACATTTTAATACTAATATATAAATACAAAACAAGTTAGGTAACATCCAATATTGTAGAAATCAAGTGATAACATTAGTATGAAAATAAATGCATTTATAATTTGTGTACTCAATTTGTAAAATATAGTTTATATGCTCATTATATGAACAAATCATTAGCAAAATATAAATACATAGTTTATACCCAATTCATGAAGAATAATTGTCATAGGAAGGGGTAGAAAGCTAAACCATCGATTAAAATCCAATAAAAGGAGACTGAAGATGTAAATAATCACAATATTTGAATCCAATATTATAAAGGTGAGATGGATGCACAAAAAGTAGAAATCAATGTTAAAGCATAAGTATGAGAATAAGGCTTACATAATTAAGACAGTAAAAGAGATGAACTAATTTATTTATTTTTTCAAACTATAAGAATCTCAAATTATTCAAATAGAACAAAGAAAGGGGATCATAAGCCTAACAATTCTCATGAAAGTAAATGCTCAAGAAAGTAATCATACTTTCAAAATGAGATAGCAAAACTTGAGAAAGCAAATTTAGGAAAGTAATCGTGGTGATAACGTATTATGAAATAATTCAAAATAGATAGAGAAAAGAGAATTTAAAAAAGATAGAGAAAAAGGGAAATGATACTCAATTTTTTATTCATATCTTTCAATATAAATAAAGTACCTATTTATATGCACAAGTTTGTAACTGTAAATAATCTAAAAGCCACATCCTAATTGTGAAATAATAAACAATAAAGAGGGACATAAATGTGGGAGATGAATCTATAAAAGTTTTAGAGTTATAACTCTTAAGGGAATGTGAGTAGATGGACATCCACATAATGTTTATTCATAACAGTAACTAAATAATATAAGTAGACAAAGAAACTATGTTCGATTAGTCTCATTTTGTTTGTAAAACTGAAGTTTAAGCCTAACTTTCTATTATAAATTTGGGCATAATCTTTTGTCTAAACCTACCCTTTAAATATATATATACACACATATATAGTTATAACCAAACATGATAGAATTTGAATTGCAACAGATTTAATTTCTAAAGTCCAACCTTAAATTTAATCCAAAATACCAAAATAATAATAATAATAGTGTATTCAAGACTTATATATATATATATATATATATACACACACACAGAGAGAAAAAGAAAGATAGACAGATGTATTAAAGGCTCGTAATCTTAATTCTTAAGTGGCAACTATTTGTTAATTAATGGCATGAATGGAGACAATTCAAAATGACAATAAGCAAACTCTATTCAAATTTTCTCAAAATTAACAAGGCATTTGTTGGGTAAGATCAAGTGTGTATACAAGATCTCGTTTGGTTAGATATTATAAAAGGAAATAAAATATTAAAAAGTGAATAAATAAGTTAAAAAAATAACTTTTGTACTCTTATTTTAAAAAAATAATAAAAATAAATAAATAATATTAAATAATAATTATAATAATATAATAAATATTACACAAAACTTAAAAGAGAATCCTTTTCTCTTACAAGTAATCAAATAAGGTTAATCCCTTTCAACAAATTTATATGAATGATAACTATAAGTACAATAATAAAAGAAAAGAATTTTCTTTTCTTGTTTGAACCTTCAATGATATGCTATCATATGTAATTTTTCTAATAAAAGACAAACTATTAGCATTTTAATACAAATGATCCCATTATAGCATAGGGTTCAATTCTTTTTTTTTTTTTAATGTTTGTCTAATACAAACTAATTTATATTCAATTTTATAATTTTACTCAACACTAACTATTTTATACATAAAATGTTTGAATTTAGGTATTTTTCTTTCTTTTTAAAACAAGATTTTACAATAACTCAATAGGATATAATCTTTGTATGATCTAGTGACAAAAGGGTCGTTCAATTCTAATCCTTTTTGATTTGAACAAATTACAAAATGTTATCCTTACAAAATTTTTTGTGTTTATTTTGTGATAAAAAAATTAGACAACTTTTTTAGTAATCTAAATTTTACTTCACTTTTTCTACAAATTTTTCTTAAAAAATAATAAAAAAAATATTTTTAATTTTATTTTAATTCATGGTTTTAACATAACTCAACTCATAAGTTACTATCATTATTTTAAAAATCGAACCAAATCAATTGATTAGATTAAAAAATTAATAAATTGGCAATAAACTTGATTCAATTAACTTTTAAAACTAGTCTCCTAAAAAATCAGTGGAAAATCAACTAAACTAGTAAAAGATTGGCCTATCAAATGGGTAGGATGGTTCAATTTTTTTTATAAGTTTTTTTTTTTCAAGAAGTGAAGAAGAAGAATTATAGAAGCTACCATGTCAAAACCTAAATTTAAAACTATGAAATTTTGCAAACCTAGATTAGAAAACCTTACCAAAACCCTAAGGTTGTTAATCTGAAGGACCTTTATGGAGAAAGAAAGGTCATCACCTAATCTTTGCAAGGCAAATGTAGTACTTCAAAAGCAGAGGAATAGCAGATGAAATGGAAGATGGATTGCACTTGTTCAAGGCTTAAGAAAATTGGAAAAGCATAAATGATAGAGTAGAGTTTCTTCCTTCTCACTTCCCAATTGAGGAAAACTAGAGGAGTAGGCATTCTAACATCTTTTGTTAGGATTAGCCATTATTAGTAGACGGATCCTTCTTAAGTTTCATATTTTAAATAGATATAAATATTAATAGTTAATAAGGAATAAATTGTTGAGGCCTACATCCATTAACTGTCAACTTTGTGTGCTTGATAATGACTAGGAAAAAAAATTATTAAAACCTATATGTATTAAAATTTAAATGTAGTAATGTGCTTGTATATGTTTTTAATATATAAAATTATTTATTACATTATATTTTTATCTATAAAATTAAAAAAATATTTAATTATTATTAATTAAAACACAATTTAACTACAATCAAATAAATAAATCATAAATCAATATTTTTATCAATTAAATAATCAATATAATTTTCATATTGGCTACCATCCCCATCATTATCTATAGTTGGGTTTAGTAATTTTTATTTTGGCCAAATGAAAAAAAAAATTAAAGTGACTTTGGAGCTTTGTAGGTATTGCATGATGCAGTAATTAAGAGAAAAGAATGAATAAATAGATCTCACATTTGAGTGAGTCTAAGAGTGTATCTCTCTTCCCCTCTCTCTCTCTCTCTCTCTCTCTCTCTCTCTCATCTATTGTACTTTTGTAATTTCTACTTTCTTAACTTTGAACTTGAATGGGAAATATATATATATATATATATATATATATATTGATTCAAAATAAGCAGTAATCAAAACACAAATTTAAAAAATAAGTTGAATTTAAGTTCGATCTTAATATAAAAAACAAATATCTTTATATATGTCAAAATAACAATTTTCAAAACGAGATGGATCTAATCTTGAGCCTTAAAAAAATATATTTAAGTCAAATTTAACCTAAAAATGTCCAAAAAGAAACCTTGACATATTTATTCAACACAAGAGTTTTGAAAGAGCATGTTTGATTCTATTTTTATTTTAATGTTTTTAAAATAAGTATTTTTTAGAATAAATTTTGAGAAAAAAAATTTAAAAATTTATTTGAATCATTATTCTAAAAAATAATTATTTTTTTAGTTATTCTTTAAAATAAAAGTTACAAACATCTAAAAAAATGTTCTGAATTTTCTATTTCTGAAAACAAAATTTTATTTTTTTGTTTTACAAAATAGTTTATTAAAAATACATTATCAAACAAATTTTTTTTATTTTTAAAAACAAAAAATTGTTCTTAAAATAAAAAAATAAACAGAGCCAAAATTTTTATTTTGTTTCGTTTTGTTTAATACTTCTTTTTTTTAAGTTGGTTATCCATCAAATTTACCTTTTGCCGTCACGACTGATACTCGATTTTGCCATTATCATGTACTACACATTACCAACCATTGCCGCGTTACCACTGTCCGCTCATTTGTCACTTTCTTTTTCATAATATAAACAACAAAAACTTCCTCCATTGAAAATTTTTTCTAATGAAGCAAATGATACAAATTTTGTTATGGAAATGTTTTTAAAATGTTTATTTTCCTTAAAAAACCAAAAGAAACAGGTTACTAATAAAGAAAGGAAAAGAACAACGAATGAAAAAAATAATTATTTCTTTTTATTATAAAATAAACCATAAATTATTGAATCATATATAAGTGTATATATATATACACTTGTGATTCAAATTCTTATGCCCTGTACCAATGCTACTAATCCATACCAATCCCTTATATCGAAGAGCTCCTACCTAATAATTTGCTCCATAATGCTCATTTACCAATCTAAAATCTCTCATTTAAATCTGTCTAAAACTCTTTCTTCTTCGTCTGATGCTCTACCTCTCTACGTTGCCCATATCAAACGTGAACTCTTTTGCTCCAGACTTGGCCAAGCCATGCCTGGCTTGAGCTGCATATCTGACTCTTGTTAGCTACAAGCTTGTGTCCCTTTGATTTTCTTCTTTTGGGGTTTTGTAATTGTTGCTTTGGTTAGGAATCAGTGTTTTGGTTTGTTTTGGGTAGAGGATAATAATCTAGCCATGATTTTTCAGATCAAATGGGGAGTTTCAAGGGTATTAATGCTTTTAGATATGTTCTTTAGTCTTACTTTTAATTCCTCTAATTTATTTAACAGAGTAATTTTACTCCCCACAATTCTAATTTGAATATTGTTATCACTCTAATTTGCTCTTTATTTATTAGAAGAGTCTGAAATTTAAAAATTAGTAGATAGTGGATAATTACTGAGCCAAACAAACTACTAAATATTTTTTAAAATAATAAAATAGATAACTATAGTTTGTATTCAATTATTGAATCCTGAAATGTGTTATTTGAAGTAATAAAAATGAAGTTCCTAATTAATAAATAATTATTTTCATTTAAAATTATTTAATTATATAAAATATTAAAAAATTATAAAATAAAGTAAAAAGGAGGTTACAATACTTTGATATATGTTTTTGTAGGCCTTTTTATTTCTTTGATGTCTTATGTGTATTTTTTCAATTTTTGAAGTTTTGTTGAAATTAATCATCTAATATTTATTTATTTTAAAATGAAAAATTTTAAATGAATGAGGAATAATTTAAGTTAGTTGGTAGTTGGTTAAAATTTGAAAATTAATTTTTTTATCTTAAAACAAAAAATCAATAATAATAGACTTCTTATGATCCATTATTAAAGGGTTAAAAAAAAACTTTAAAAGCCTTCTAATAAGCCCTTCCATAAGAACTTGAGGACCAATCTATTCTGATACCTGTACTGAAGACAAGAAGCAGACTTGATTCACTACTACCATTGCTAGGCACAACGCAACAGCCTCAAATATATTCTTTTGCTCCCTCTTCAAACTTGTTCAGTAAATTAGAATTGTTCTCTACGGCCTGATGCTTCTTCCGATTGATGACATAATTCAATTTATATGTGAAATACGGAATTTTACGAAGGAATATCAGATGAGATATAGGCATGTTTGGGAGGCTAGTAAGCGAGAAGATGGAATGGGAAAGAGAGAAGGAATGAAGAATTGAACCTGTTTGGTACGCTGCTTTCCCTCTTCTATGTGCTTGCACATTACTAGATTTGTGGGAAAAAGAAAAGTCGCGAGGATGTTGGAGATTGAAAAATGTTAATATTATTTTAGGAAGAATTAAAGTTAAAGATTCAAAGTTAAAAAAAAATTATTTTAAAAAATTTGTTACCATTAAATTTAAAAAATTTTATTTAAAATCAGTAATAATTTGTCATAAAATAATAGTATTAGATCTTTCAAAATAATTTTTTTTTAAACTATGAGTCATCAACTATAATTCTTCTTATTTTTTATTAAGAGTAAAAAAAATTATTATCTTATTATTTTTTACCCATGAGTATTGTGGTCTTTTGTTTAATGTTTCTTTTTATTACTGAATTAATTTCAACTAATTAAATAATCAAATGAAATAATATTCTTATTTTTTATTTTAAATTAAATATAATTATAGGTTATATAATTCTGTTTCATTTTTATTTTTATTTTCATAAAAATCACTCCTATGTACTATACGTAGCTTGTGAGCCCTAATAAAGAGCACATAAATAAACATGCCACAAATAACCACAACCTCATGTTTTAAAAATTGTACACATTCCTCTGACAGCTCAGAAGTCACCTGCCTAGTTGTATAAGTTATCCATTTTTTAAAACATAATTTATTTTCATATTCAAACAGACATTTTCTCTAACGACCCAAAAAAAAAAAAAGCCGACATTTTCCTTCCCTTTGGTCAGGACTTTTCCTCTCGCCCAAAATGCTGATGTAACTTTCCAAAACCTTGTATATCATTTATAAGTGAAAAAGATACATTGATGCAACATCCTAGCCCAACAAAAGAACCCATATCATACAGAGCTGAAAAATTAGCCTTTTGGGCTGAAGGCCCAAAATTTGCTTGGTGGCCCATATTTCGACATCCTCCCCACCAGGCCTCAAATGGATCTTAGCCCAGCATACAAAGCAAAAAAAATACAACCAGCTTACTGGATCATAACTTCGAACTTCCTCACTACTACTCCTCAACCATAGCCAGCTGGGAGCAACTATAACCAAGAGGAATATTAAATTTTCGAGTTGTGATTTGTACGCCCACAGCTTGTTTTACCAAAATGCTTTACGTGCGAGACGCGGTTAAAAGCAAGGGAAAAAGAAAAAAAGAAAAGAAGATAAGGACACTAAATCAGAAAAGGAACACTAGACAGACAACATCGACAGAAAAAAACAAAACAAGACAGCATACTCAGTACATATCCATTCAAGTATTAACATCGCTGATCTATTACATCTGTATTGAATTATCAGGGGGATCTTCCTTTCTTCAGCTCCACCCTTAATTTTTCTCATATTTACCATCTCAGGACTCAGCCAACGAATCCCGCCATCACTCGCAATATTCTCCTCCTCTCATCGTAAGTGGGTTCGGTCTGGTTCGCGTCGACCGAGTCGAGAATGCTGGTCCGGTGCCTCGGACACCGCCGTCTCCGTCAGATACAGCGCACATGCCGCCACGGCACTGTCACTGTCTTCTGTCTCTTCCTCACCATCGTCGTCCTACGCGGCACCATCGGCGCTGGCAAGTTCGGAACGCCAGAGCAAGACCTCAACGAGATCCGTTCTCACTTGTACTCGCGAGGTCGGCGCGTAGAGCCACATCGCGTCCTCAGAGAAGCCCAGCCTGAGAACAACGCCGATTCTTCTCAGGCCAACGCTTACGCCACGTTCGATATTTCGAAGATTTTGGTCGATGAGGGACCCGAGGACGAGAAGCGCGACCCGAACACGCCCTACACTCTCGGCCCTAAGATTTCGGATTGGGACGAACGGCGAACCGAGTGGTTGAGAAACAACCCGGAATACCCGAATTTTATCAGACCAAATAAGCCTCGGGTCCTCCTAGTTACCGGGTCTTCACCCAAACCGTGTGAAAACCCGGTGGGAGATCACTATCTTTTAAAGTCCATAAAAAACAAGATTGATTACTGTAGACTTCATGGAATCGAGATTTTCTACAATATGGCTCTTCTCGATGCTGAAATGGCTGGGTTCTGGGCGAAGCTTCCGTTGATTCGAAAACTCTTGCTGTCTCATCCAGAGATTGAGCTTCTATGGTGGATGGACAGTGACGCGATGTTCACTGACATGGCCTTTGAAGTCCCATGGGAACGATACAGAGACCACAATTTTGTTATGCACGGGTGGAACGAAATGGTGTACGATGAGAAGAACTGGATTGGTTTGAACACTGGGAGTTTTCTACTCCGAAACTGTCAGTGGTCGCTGGACATTCTCGATGCGTGGGCCCCCATGGGTCCCAAAGGGAAAATCAGGGACGAAGCCGGGAAAATCCTCACCAGAGAGCTGAAAGATCGACCAGTGTTCGAAGCTGATGACCAATCTGCAATGGTTTATTTGTTAGCCAAAGAAAGGGAAAAATGGGGAGAAAAGGTTTATCTGGAGAGTAGTTATTATTTGCATGGGTATTGGGGCATTTTAGTTGATCGGTACGAAGAAATGCAAGAGAATTATCACCCTGGTCTGGGTGATCATCGGTGGCCGCTTGTGACTCACTTTGTGGGTTGCAAGCCGTGTGGGAAGTTCGGGGATTACCCTGTTGAGAGGTGCCTGAAACAGATGGACCGGGCGTATAATTTTGGAGACAATCAGATCCTGCAGATGTATGGGTTCACACACAAATCACTTGCTAGTCGCAGAGTTAAGAGAGTGAGAAATGAGACCAGCAATCCACTTGATGTGAAGGATGAGCTTGGATTGCTTCATCCTGCCTTCAAGGCTATCAGGTTGCCCACCTCTTCTCAAGTAAATGGTTTCGGTTCAAGAAATTAATACGTGTGGAGCAACTTAATTGACTCACATACAATCGTTTTAAGACAAGTCATCCAGAGTTAGATGGATAAGAAATTGATATTGCTTGCCATCATAGATAGATGTCAATATGTAATTGTGGTTGAAATTTGTAATCTTTATGTAGTTTTTACTCCTCTCACTGGTTACTGCTGTAATATTAAGTTCTATTAATTTTTATTTTTTAAAAATACCTTCTTTAGTCTATTCTGGATTATGTTGCATATTCTTCTCTTCATGCCATCTGGTGGAAGCAGGATATTTGAGTTAGTATGGCGATTTTTTTATTTTATCAGTTTCCTACTTTTGTACTTATGATATCTTTGCTTGTATTTAATAAAGTTATGGTAGGCAACTCCAAATAGTATCTGTTGCCCAATTTGTCATAGATGGTGTTGGAATATCCGGTTTAATTTGGTACACCTTATTGATATTGCTTTCCACTATTCATCTGTTACTAAACATGCCAATTAACTTGATTTTTCAGTTACGTATACAACAGATGTAAATCTGTAATTGTTGATGGATTTGTAATCCTAATATATTTTTCTCTCTTTTACTAATTATTGTTGTAGTATTTAGTTATATTAATTTATTAACAAAAAGAAGAAGTAAATACCCTCTTCGGTTTCTCCTCCGGATTTTGCTGCATATTTACCTTTTTTTTTTCATGCCCTTCCATATTTAGTCTCTTGTGTTTGGATCCTTTAAAGTCTTTGACTCCAAATTTTTGAGAAAATGATGCATCTGAACTATATTTGGCTTACAGTGATAATAAAGGATAGCTTAATTTTTTAAAAGGATTAAAGTTATTATTGGCGCTTTTTTAAAATTACTACTTATGTTTCTTAAAATTAAAACTTGGTTTTATTGATATTACAAGGATATTTTTATTTGGGAATAGTAACAAATCCAAAATATTCTTATAATATTGGAAAAATTAGGTTAAAATTTTAGAAAATTTGAGTATTAACTTTAAAAAATATCAATGATAACTTAGTTCTTTGGTCTTTCAAATAAAATTTGATTAAGTGTCAATTATACCAAATTATGATCTTTAAGTAGAATTTTTTCTAATTTTTTTGTAAAATTAAAAAGAAATATACATAAGATGTAAGGTTAAATATTAAAAGAGAAAGAATGAGAGTATATAAACCTCATACCTTATATTTATCTTTCTTTAAACTTTATTTAAAAAAAAATTAAGCCAGAGACATTCAGACTCAGTCTCTGGTGAAAGTAGAATGCTTGAACTAGTACAGCTATCAATTTCTTTATTTCTCCTCTCCTATTTGTTGTACTTGTAACATCTTTTGCCCGTATTTGCTAAAACTACGGCAGAAAACTCTCAATGGTACAGGATGTGTTTGTTTTTGCACCAAAATCACGTTTCCTATAAAATCACGATTTGTTACTTCTACTCAAACGCGATTTCTTACCATAAATTCAAACACACGTAAATTTCTTCTGGTTTTCAGTTGTCTTCAAATCCTCAGTTCAATACTGATAACTTGGGCCCGTGAGCGTCGGCTACAAATAAGGTTAGGAGGGTCCCTGGATAGAGCATTATGTCAATAGAGTATTATTTATTTATTTATTTTGATCTTCTAAGGATACAAAAGGAAAATCTCTCATTTGTCACAGCATGTTGCAAACTACGTAAACACACTCACTGTAGTGCAATTATTATAATGGTCTGAGTATAAGATCGTATATCGTACAGGGTAGTTCAGTCTAATGGCATGAACTATGGTCCAAAAGAAGATCCCATGCGCATGAACTATTCTTGGCTTGAATGATAACAGTGAAAGAGACACTTAAATAGTGTTTTGGGTTTTACTTTACATAAGGTGTTGATGTTGTCCAGTTTTGAACTCAAATTTTGAAAAAAAAATTAATAAATGGTTTAGAATTTTTTTTTTTAATCTCTCTCCCCTCTTCTCTTCTCTACTTTTCTATTTGACTTTATCCTTTTATCTCTTTTTCCATCTGACTTTAATTTTATATTTAGTTTTCCAAATACAGGAAATTTAAATCCGACTGGTGTGGTTAGAAAAATGAAGTTATATTTCCTTGCAATTTTTTAGGCCTCTCTTAGGAGAATTTGGTATCGTTAAAACAAGTAAAAACTCGCAGACTAGCCCAGTTAATCCATTATGTTGGATGAGTTTGGACTCACATATTTTGATCTGTTCAAAAAAAAAAAAGCTAAATGATGAAAACATGTTATGCAAATCAGCTTAAAGTAAAAATGAGCGACTGATTGTGACGTTACATGTCAAGAACTATGTTTATTTATTTAATAGTTTCATGGCACTAATTAAATTTAAAGACCTAATAGTAACAATTTATGAATTAATATTATTGATATTTAAATAACGGAGAAAAAAAAAACTAACTCTAAGAAGTAAATGCGTTAGTTTAGACATGTCATTTTTATCCTGATAAAATGTAGTTTTCTTTTATTTGTTTATAAATTGTAAAGAGTACAAATTGATTAATATAATTTTTTATAATTATATTTTTCTTAAAAATATAAGTTACTAAAAATGATTTCATAATTATTCAATGTTATTTATTTTATGTTTAAATCCATAAATTTTATTTATCCTAAAATATTATTATATTTATAACAATGTTTATGTTGATTAAATACATATTTAATGCACATATTATCGTTGAAATTAAATATAATTAATTTTTTTCTTTTAATTGGGTATATTTTTCAACAATTTTTTAAAATTTCTTTGCTTTTAATAATATATTTTTAATTAAATAATTTAAATTCTGGTAGAATAATAATGATTTTGTAAACTTATAAGAATTTTGATCAAAATGAGTTTAGTTATAGAATGTTTAATTTTAGAAAAGGGCAATATAGATTTCTAAGTAGAGGAGAATGTAGTTTAACTAACTCATATATTAAGTAAGGAAAGAGTAATTAATTATGTTTTTGATCATTTAAACTTCTTTAGTTAATATTTTGAGTAAATTACTTTCTTTTTCTTTAAAAAACGTCTAAATCATATAGTTATTTTTTTTATTTTAAAATATATACTTATCTTAAAATTAAAATATAAATAAAATACTTTTAAGAATAATATTATTTTTTAATTAAAAATATAATTTATAAAAAAAATAAAAAGAAAAGTATATTTTTTGTCCCAAAAGTTTATGATCACTATCAATTTTATCTTAAATATTTATTTTGTGTCAAATTTGTTTTATATATTTGCTAAAATTCTCAATGTGAATTGACAATCATCCTAAATGTTAATGTGGGTTATATATTGGTTAGATAAATATTATATTACCTAATTTCTTTACCTTATCCCTAAACAATTTTTTTTTTTCAATCCTTAATGCTTTCTCATTAAGTAAACATATTTTTACGTGGAAAATTAAAACTAACAAAGCTAAAATTTTTGAGATGGAAAAAATATTTTTCTTAATAAAGATATACTAATATTAATTATAAATAAACAAATATTAATTTAGATATATAGACTAAAACAATTGAATAAAATAAAAGGTATTCTTGCCATTTTAATAGGGGAATTTTACCTTGACCTCATCCCTACGAGGGGCGAAAATTGCCCCGTTTCTTGATTAAAAAAAAAAGAAGAAGAAAATTTCCCCGTTTCCACCCACGTGAAAAACAACCCTCGTGAAAATTCATTGCATCCTTAAACCATACAGTGCATAGGAAGCACGCTGCTCTCAGCACAAACCATTCATGAACGAACACGTCTCCGTATACACCCAAAATATCGAAGTCCGCGAAACACCAGATTCCGCCACCACGTCAAAGCTCCAAGCAAAGCATGGCAGGGCAGAGCGCGCGTGAGAGAGAGAGAGAGAGAGAGGAAAAGCACATGTGTTTGCGTGACGCGTGCCCCTGGCTATGTGATATTCCATCTCTTCCGTCCTCCAAAATCAAATTCATCACTCATCACTTCCAACTGAACCATGAAAGCAACACGCACACTATAAAAGCTCAAACCTCAGCCTCGCAACACCCACCTCTCTCTCTGGCGGCTCCTGGATTTTCTCTACAACCCTTTCCTCCAAACCCAAACCCTAGCTCTTTTTTTTTTTTCTTTTTTTCTTTTTTTCTTCCTCGCTTTCCCTCTCTCATTCTTTATATTCTTGTTTTATACCTATTTCATATAGATACAGTTATATTTTTTATTTTTATTTTTTTTGGGGGAAAAAATAAGACAAAAACGTTGTTGTGCCTGGATTGAGCTTGCTGGTAAGGACGGTAATGGAGGATACGGTAGGGCAAAGGCAGAACCACCGAGAGTTTGCTTTGGCATCAGTTGCTGAGCTCTCTTCACCTGCTTCTTCTGCTTCGCCGGGTATTGCTCGCTTCACTTACGACAGTTCCGGGGCGCAGCTGTTAATTCATCAAGATTCTCACCAAATTGCTCTCGATGTTGATCTTCGAGCTGCTCAGGTTCGTTTCCGTTTTTGCTTTTGAGTTTTTAGTTTAATTTTTGTCTGGTCGATTAGTAACTGCAAGAAAGCAGGAAAAAAGGTAATTTCTTAAGCTATACTAAGCTGAAAGCACTGTTAATTCCGGTTTATCATTTTTTCTTTTCAAATTTCGGTTGTACATTCAATGCTGAAAACATGCGCGAAAAATGCTTAATTTTCCTCATGTAATGATGAAGTTTGCAGTTAAATGAGATATGTGTGGTGAACGGCTAATCTCTTGATGATTGTGCATTGGTGGTTTACAGCTATTCAAATTAGGTCCTCTTCAATCAGTTTGCATGGTGGAAGGGTCTGATGTCGGTAAAGAGGTATGAAGGATAATCTTATTGTAGAAAATTTGGTATCGTAGCTTTGTAGCATTACTTAATATTGTTTCATTTTGTTGGAACTTTGGAAAAGCTGGGTTTGTTCTTTATGTTTCGATGATTTGAGCTTGAAAAAAATTTTGGTGATATACTTTTGCTGCATTTGATGTCAATGCACTCCTCTACTTCTTTTCTTTATTCATAATCTAATGCATACGCTCTGGTGAGAGTTACTTAATATAATGTCGCAATATGACCCTTTTGTAATTTGTAGAAGTAATGTTTAATTATTGAGCATTTATGAATTTGAAGATTGCTATTTTTGAACCAGACATCATTCTCAAGGGGAATAGCTATCCAGTTTAGAAATGAGGAGGAGAGTGGGGCCTTCGATAGTATATTCCAGCAATGGAAGAAGGAAGCCAATGTTCAAGGTGCTGCTTTGGAAGTTTTTATTCGTATGTTTGATTGCATGATCATGTTGCAATATAAGTAAATCCTGATATTCATTTGATTTTTAAAATCAGGTAGAAACTTACCAAATGGAATTATATCAAATTCTAAAAGCAAATTTGATGAGAAGATAGAGCCATCTTCTGCAAAAATGTATTTCCATTATTATGGACAGCTTCTGCATCAGCAAAATATGTTGCAGGACTATGTGAGAACAGGTAATACCATTTTGTTTTCGAATGGCCCTTTTGGTTTTAATTTACATTTTAGAGAAGGCAACAGCTTGATTTTAAATGGGACACTGAAGTACCTGATATTTTACTTTTATCTGACGAATTCATATATGATCTTGTTTCAGGAACCTATTATGCTGCAGTTATTGAGAACCGTTCCGATTTCATGGGCCGTGTAGTAGTTGATGTTGGTGCTGGTAGTGGTATTTTGTCATTATTTGCTGCTCAGGTAATTCAGTACTTTAATTGGCTGAATCTTATGCGCTGTGTGATAAGTGCCATTGCTTTCGACTAAATGAAAATTCAAGGCATCTTCCCTGCCTTCCACATCCAAAGCTTTGTATTAGGTCTTTCTTGTTTTGTTGTTCTCTTCAGGCTGGTGCAAAACATGTTTATGCTGTGGAAGCGTCTGAAATGGCAGAATATGCTCGGAAGCTTATAGCTGGGAACCCAATACTTGGTCAACGAATTACAGTGAGCTCTTTTCCCAAGTTTTATGTAACATTCTTTGCCCATTTTCTATCTGTTTATTCAGGGCATCTTCTGTATAAAAACTATAGGTGATTAAGGGCAAGGTTGAGGATATAGAATTGCCAGAGAAAGCAGATATTTTGATCTCTGAGCCGATGGGTAAGCTTATATTCTACTTGCTTTGGTCAATATGGAAAATGATGCTACTATTCCATGTATAAGTTATGTATCTATGTATTTTTCTTTTGCCATTTCCTATGTTTATAAGCTTCAATACTGTTCAAGTGGTCCATATTGGAAAGATAAATTGTGGCTTGAAAGATTGCTAACTTTTTTTTTTCAGCTGTTTCTAATTTAGGAAAATTTCTTTATTGGTGTGCAGGAACCTTGTTAGTTAATGAAAGGATGTTGGAGTCTTATGTCATTGCTAGAGATAGGTTTCTCACCCCTAGTGGGAAAATGTTTCCCATGGTGGGAAGGTAAATTTGAATGTTGAAATACTGTCTCTGCTTCTCTAGGTGCTTTTTTGTATGCAATCCTGTTATTTTATCATGAGGATATGAAACTACTGAGCCTAGTTATTGGCAAATAATTATCTTTTACCTGAAAGCAGCTCATCTCCATTATTGGATTTTATGGTACTATTTATTTCAACTTCAATGGCAGTTCCTAATAGCATACCACAAAGGTCCAATTTCAAAATGTACCACACACACACCTACTGTCCTGTTTTTGATATGAATAGCCAAATATGATTTTCAAGATTTAGATGCTTGTTCTAACTGCTTTTTTATTTGGTTTAATATGGTGAGGATTTGAAGACTTGCTGTTTCATCCCCACAGTTTGAGTGCTTATAACTTTTTTAAGGTTTAATCTAAATTTTTAAGTGAGTCCAGACACTTGAGAAGTTTGTAATTGGGTCCTTAAGAGTTTTAATTTTTTCTGATTGAGTCCTTGACATTGGTAATTTGTTACTGGACCATTACTTGGTGCCTCGGAAGCATGGAGATTGACATGAACATGACATTGACATGGCAACATGGCAAAATTTAAAGTGTCCACATGTAATTCAAAGTGTCATGTAATGTTGTGTCATGCCTAATGCAAGTGTTTGATATGTGTTGAACATGGATATGACTCTTTTTCTAGAGTGCCTGTGCTTTATAGCTTTGTGTTGATGTGGTAAACAGGTTGCACATGTGGTGAATAGTCAGTTGGCACATCACAAACACATGTACAATTGAGTCCCTATAGTTTCAATGAAATTTTAAATAGTTTCCATATATTTAAATTTTGTTGATAATAAACTTGCGTATTTAAATTTTAATAAATTCAATTTAATAATAAATAAAATACTCAACCAAACAAGGTATACCTAAAGCATTTGGGAATCCATATATAAACTATATAAACTTAAGATGAACATTGATTTAATACAATAAGTTATCAATTATTAATTAGTGAAGAGTTAAGATAAATTATATAAAATCTATATTTATGTGTTTGTACTGTGATCTAAAAATAATTATAGATATGACAAAATAAAAGACTAACTCACTAAGAAATTGTTAAGGAAAAGAATGTTGTTTTGGTATGACAAGTTAGGGATCCAACTTTTTTTTTTCTTTTAAATGATAAGGATGCAATTATAAACTTTTAGCAGTATGGAGACTTAATGAAAAAAATCAATAAAACTAAGTAGAGCAGTTTGTATATTTATTTGCTGATGTGGCAACTGAGTATATGCAATGCACGCAACTCATTTCCCCCATCAACACTAAATAATGGTTCCATTAGCATATCACTGATGTCAGAGACTCAATTAAAAAAATTATAATTATAATTATATAGACCAACTTTTAAAGTGTTTGGACTCATTTAAAATTTTGGTGAAACTATTGGGACTAAGATTAATTAAATCATTTTTTAAAAATAATTATTTCTCCTCTTATGATCTTGAATTGATTGCTGGATTTAAGGTTTGCAGTTTTAGTTGTCCCTGCAGTTTGTATGTGCTTATAATTATATGAATTCTCATGACCTGGAGTTGATTGTTGGTGTAGGATTCACATGGCACCTTTCACTGATGAATATTTGTTTATCGAAATTGCTAATAAGGTTTGTCACTATGATGTATATCTTTTAACTATCTCAGAGACATGACTTTATAAGAAGCTTCCGCACGATTGTAAAATTTCAACTGGTTAATGCCATTTTTAATCTGATATTTCTGTGACTGAGCTTTGCTTCAATTGTCCTGTTAAAAGTATTTCCATGATGTTTAATTATAAATACTTCTCTTAGAAAAGGGTGAAAAGCCCAAAAAGATGAAAGTTTTTTTTTTGGAATAATTTTGTAGAATCCATGACCTTAGCCATTGATTTCAAAGTTCTATACCCTTAAATTGTGTTGTGGCCTAGCATTCTCTTACTGATAAGTGATAAGGAAGCATTTCCTTGGTCCCCTTGAGTATATTTCTTAAAACTAAATCTGAATGCTGGTTATTGTTCCATCTGTTCAGGCCCTGTTTTGGCAACAACAGAACTATTATGGTGTTGATTTGACACCCTTGTATGGGACTGCATTTCAAGGATACTTTTCTCAGGTATCATGCTTGGTTTTACGAATTTACTAAAATCACAATGTGTCCACAAGTGTAGGATAGATTTAGGCATCTGGTTTGAAATTGTTGTTTGGGGGTTAATTCCCTACCTCCAAAAGGTCATATAGGGTATGTTCACTTGTGAGGATGGTGTGGACATGTTGATATGCATTGTCTAGGGTCAAATTGGGAATTGCACCAGTTTGTTTATACCATTTATGGCATTTGTCAAATTTAAAGTTGGAATATTGAATTTCTTAGTCATATAGCAAACTGAAGAGGATTATATACATTTTGCACTTTTCAATTGGTCTATAAAAAGCTGTGTATTCATTTTAGCGCAGGGCTTCTATTTATAAAATTCTTCCTTGTTCCCTCTGGCTATGATGTAATACTTTCTTGTTTTCTTCTATTTCTGTTTCTGTTGCATGCATTCTGTGTGCTTTTGTGTCTCCCAGTAGCTTCTAATAGATCTGTTATTTTATAAGAGAAATGGAGATTTTCATTTTGAAGTATGTATTTGCAGGGAATATGTTGATTTTATGCAGGGTTTTCACTCTTTATAGACCTTTTATGGTGTAATTTTTCAAGGCGGCCAAATTAGCACTTGGAGATGCCAATTTTATTCTCCTTTCAATTAATTATTCGATTTAATGAAAATTATGGGGATTCTTTTGTGAAAATCAATTTGTGAATCTATTTCTATTAACCCTCTTGGATCTTGTATTTAAAGTCCTGTACATGCGTTGTTCTTGATGAAGGTGAGAAGGAAAAAGACTTGTGGAAAAAAGAAAGTGAATTTATAACAGTTGATGTACTCTGCTAACATGATATGTTATTCTTCTTCCCTATTGTAATTCTGAATTCTTCTAATTTAGTTGTGCGTTCAACTTGAATGTCAGTATGTCATCATGTAAAGGGCTTATAATGGGTTTAGAAGTATATTAGCAGTTCAGATATATTTTGCCTTGGAGGTTTGCATGTGTTCAGTGTTGAGAAACAGTGGAGAGTTTCTTGTTGCTACTTTTTTTAAAGGATTGGAACACTGAGATTGATGAGCATCTAGAGAATTTTTGTCTTATATAATTCTGTCAAATAATTCCATGGACAAAACTGAGGTAGAGATGATGAAATATGTTGATTAGCCACAATTAATTTCCTTCATCATCTAGGGATAACTTCTGGGTGTTTTTGTGCCATCCTGATATATTTTATTATTATTATTATTATTTCTCTCTTTTTTTTTTTTGCAGTAGAATTTGAGATTTGTTACTAAAATTTCTTATGTGTTTTCTCCATTTTTTTTTCCCCATACAGCCTGTGGTGGATGCTTTTGATCCAAGATTGCTAATAGCTCCTCCTATGTTCCATGTGACAGACTTCACAAAAATAAGGGTAAGGGCTAACTTTTATAGGTGAAGCTGATGTATTTTGGATGTCATCCCAGTTTTCCATCTCGAAGATTTCCTCTAATGTACAAATTTCTGTCCCAAAACCTTTTTAGTAAGTGTTCATGTTAGAAATAAATAATAGTATATACTATATAATATGTATGATTTTTTTTTAAATAGTAAAAAAAGGAGGTATATAAAATGTACCTTATTCTCGGGGTTTTTATTGAAGTATTAAAAAAAAAAAAACTGCTTTTGAAACATTTTAACAGAGCTATCCATTTATGGGGTTATAACCGTTAACAGTTCTTTCCACTTCAGGGTTATGAAGTATTTTCTTGGTCATAATTTTATTCTTTTATTTGTGTTGTTTTTCTTCTGACACTTGAAATGAAGTTACCTAAGTTGCCTCTGAACTTGTGTAACAAATGATCACAACTTCTGTAGGAAGAAGAGCTGTATGAAATAGATATTCCTTTAAGATTCATAGCCTCTGTGGGTGCTCGAGTACATGGGTTGGCTTGTTGGTTTGATGTACTATTCAATGGAAGGTAAAAATTGCAATTTAAATAGTAATTTTTGGTCTGCTTTTTTAATTCATCCATATTTTCATGACTCTTCCTGTCTATTGATTTGCCAACATTTGTTCTAAATCTGCAGTACTGTGCAAAGGTGGCTTACAACTGCCCCTGGGTCACCGACAACCCACTGGTACCAGTTACGCTGTGTTCTCTCTCAGCCAATTTATGTCATGGCAGGACAAGAAATTACTGGCAGGCTGCACATGATTGCTCACAATGCCCAGAGTTATACAATATATTTAACATTGTCAGGTTAGTGTTTTTCTTTTAAATCCTGTTATTACTCGTTACCTCGCGTTGTCCTGCTAAAGAGCCATAGTTCAATTTGCTTTAGCTAAAATGTGGGGCCCCGGAGCTGAACAAGGAGGGATTCTTCAAACCTCATCGTGCAAACTTGACCTGAAAGAACCCTACTATAGAATGTCTCAACCGCAAGCTTACGCAATAGCTCAAGACCAGCAACCACAACCACTTCTACACACACAGGTATTGAATTTATTTTCACTTAGTTGTCTCCCTGTTCACTTTGTGAGTCAAAAATTCTGAGGAAAACTTTGAAAACTGATTTTTTTTTGGGGGGTGTTGGTGAGGGGGAGATCACATCTGGAGGCCCTCAAGGACAGCAAAGCTGTTGGATAGATTGACTTTAGATTTGAATAGATGGGGGAAGATGCAAATACTCCCCTTCAACTTTGAACCATTTGCAAATACTCCCTTCAACTATCACTCTTCAGAATTTGAACTCTTCTTTCTATTTTCCTGTTGACTGAGATGCCACCTCATGGGCTCAGATTCTGTCATCTGTTACGTGGCACGCTCCCATTCATATGGAAATAACAAATTATGAAGTCTGAGATGAGATCTCCATTAACAGGCTTACGGGGAAATGGATGGAAAGGTTTAAATCTTTGAAGAGTGATAATTGAGGGAGGTATTTTTTGGTTTTCAAAGTTGAGGGGGGTGTTATATATGGCTCAAAGTTGAAAGGGTATTTGCATTTTTCTAGGACAAATATGCATTCCACTTTCCTAAAAATGGATCAGGATACTCTGATGTGGGTATACCATTTGATGCTATTAGTTGTATTTCACTGTTTATTTTCAATTAGAAATAAATCAACGGTGTAAAGATGCCACATTAAATGAAAAATAGTCTCCATTATGGACAGTTAAACCTTACAAAATGGCTTAGTAAAACAATGAGAATTGGTAATTTTATTTGTTGTGACATCTTTATAGCAGTTTATTTGCTTTTCATTGAAAATAAATGGTGAGATGCAACTAAAATGACATAATGTAATATCCTTACATGAGAGGATCCCAATCCTCTGAAAACTGCGCTATCAGCTTTTGTTTTTGTTTTTGTTTTTTTAAACTACATAGTGATACAGTCCGTTTTTTTTTTTGACAGGACATACAGATCCAATCTCAGGATTTGGATGAATCCGAGATAATGCAACAGCCTTCGCCTAATTCATGTGCTCAGGTTAATTCATTGATGCAGAATGTTTAACATATTAATACTAACCTGGACTTCTTTCAGTTTGTAAGATGAATCTGCCGCAGCAAGTAAAGGGGCTTTGTATCATTATTTGGACATCCCCTTCCTTGTAAATTAATCAGCATTGTGTTTGCTATCTATTGGCGTGGTTTTGGTGCAGATCCTTACTCGATTGCATCAAATTTTAACCAGCAATATTTCTAATATTTGTGCCTTGCAAAACGGAGCTCGTGTACGATTACTTGGTTAGCTAGCTGATCTTGAATGTCTTTTTGTGGTTATTAACACTGCAGAACGACTTATTATGTGCATATCCATAAAGAAGGGAAAGTTTTAATAGCTTGGTAAGTGGATATTTTGAATATTTTTTAAATACTTAAAATCTTATTTTTATGATATTTGAGTAAGAAAGCTCATTCAAGGAATGAGAGGTGATATAAATTTCAATACTTCACCTGCAACTGGATAAATGTCTAAGAACATGGTCAACAATCAATAGTCTTAATTGACAGATTAAAATAAATAACCATTTTAAGAAATCAAAGAAGTAGAACATTAAGCATAACTTTAAATTGCAAGAGGTCGTGGCAAATCATGACAGGAAAAATCAACAGTAATTGGGGAGAATGTATGGAAACCTTCATGGTTAGGATTGCGGTCAGGATCTCAGCCTCAACCTTGCAGAAGGCCAAAAAAATTTTAAGGACTCTTAACCGATGGCTATCTGCCTTCATCCTGTACAGCAGCAACCAGTGGAGAAATCATGTAACATTCTCCAAAATCTAGAAACTTCAACTCTTCTACTCTCATGCTTTTTGGCATTTTGCCGAACATCTTCATAGCAGGATGAACATAGAGCAAGAAATGCGGATAAACTCTCAAGGACTCTACCTAATAGGAATTATGATGGAACTCTGCAATCTTGAAATTACCTAATAGGAATTGTGATGGAACTCTACAATCTTGAAATTCTTTAAATAAGCCCAAATGCCAGAAATTTGGATAAAGGGGATCAAAAGCTATGGGATTAGAGGTCTGTCGATCGGGTTCTAATCTGAATAAGCAGAAGAACAAACATGTGCTGAAGGGATGGCCGGACTGGAGGTAGATCAAAGGCACATGAGAGGGCAAGTGGTGGATGGAAGGAAGAGAAAAATGGAGAGATTGACCAAGGCATCAAGGAATGAGAGGAGCAAAAACTAATGGAGGAGAATGGAGATAGCTTGATCGATGGACGATGGCGACACACAAATCATAATACGACTCTAGTAAACCTTGCTAGCTAGTATGTGAGCAATTATTGTATCATTGTATCATTAAATCGTCACCCATTAATACAATCACAATATTATTTGATTCCAAACTCAAAACATATAATCTCAATCTCTACATTCTAGTATAGCTTCCTTTCATTTCTTCCTCGGTGAGTTCAAATAATTATAATTGAATTCTCGTTTTGAAAACACTATCAAACAAATAATTTTATAAATGCTTTCTTCATTTTCAAATTCTAAGATATTATAAGATTTTTAATCCAAATATAGCGAGGGTAATTCACTATGGACTAGACTTAAAGAACAATTTATTATATTTTTATTATCAAGATTTTTAATAAAATTATAACAAATGTAAATTTTTTTAAAAATGTAATCATGCAATGCTGAATTATAAAAATCATATATTTATCTATAAAAATCATATATTTATTATATTATTAAAAATTTGATAGCAAACATAAGATTTTTTTCATTCTTTGAGAAAAATAAATTTCAAGCCCTGTTATTCAGTATTCTGCTTTCGCAATAGTTTCTCAGAAAACTGCAACAGTTTATTTTTCAGCAACCCAAAAAAAAAAAAAAATCCATGGGTTGTTAACTTTCTGACATGTTATATTTTTGGATGACAAAAATTTTTAGTGGTGCTACATGAAGATTACGGATCAAGACAAATTATAGTTGTGGTAGTTACGCAAGTTGGAAAGGTTTGTAATTGAGTTCAATTTTTTTTTTTAATTTGAAAGGTAAATTGACATTCTCAATTTAAGAGAGAGAGGGGTGGGTGGGAATAGAGGGGGCTTTATTTACATTTTTATTCGACCCTTTTTTTATTACACTTTCTTTCATTGCATATTATGCAGTATTATGGAGGATCTATTTAAGTTTGCAATCACCTACACATGGTGCTGTTCTAAAAGTATGATTAATTGAATAATGTCATGGTACTATGTCTAGAGCCTTGCAAAGTGTGGCTTCCTCTGAATTTGCTATGAATAAAACTGTCTTAGATGCGGTTGTGTAGTTGTCAATTGTGAATTGTAACTATAAAATTCTGTAGGTGACATTATTTTTACAAAATCATACAGATCATCACAATATTGTGCGGTAAACCTTTTTTTTAATAATATTATAATCATAAATATCTTCAGACTTTATCAAGATTAAATTTCCTTTGCAAGTAATTTTAAAGACATACCCACTCACAAATTGTAAAAATTTAAGATTTTATTCTTAAACTATTCCATAAAAAAATTGAATTCAAATTATAAAAAAGATATTATCTATTTTTATCAATTTATGCAGTATTAGTTAATCGCAAATAATTGTATATATTCTGGTCGTGCAGGTTGGCAAATTATAATTTTATTTGCTTTTCCCTATTCCATATCATATAATTGGTCATAATTCATCAAGAACTAACCTAACCAAAGTAGCAAAGTTCAGACCACAGGGTTAGGCTGCATTCTAAGCGACCGGGTTGATATAACAAGGGATCTAAATAAATTTACACAATGTCGAAAATTCAAACCTTCGTATTGTCATCTGTATTGAAAAAAAAAAAAAAAAAAAAAGATAAGCAGCATTCTGGACTAGTCTGGTTTGAATATAAGGACCAAATTCAGGTTGTGGTAAATACAGATAAAAGTGTAATGGACTAAATCATCATTATATTATACTCTAGTTGAAAATAAAGTTTGTTCTGGTAGAGGCATTGTGTATTGACAATCATTGCTGATAAATAAATGTTGAGGAAAAATGGAACAGCAACGTTACTAAAGATTGAAGAAATAAAACAATTTTGCTTGTTCTGAGATCTCAACTGATTGCAACTACTTCATGGGGGACCTGAACGGCAATGACATTATAGCAGCGGCCGCAGAGGGTTGGGTGGTCCGAAAATGAGCCAACTAGCTGTGAATAATTCCAGCATCTTTCACACTTGGAGCCCTCAGCACGAGATATGCCAACCCACACTTTACTATTCCCTTGAATTAGGCACTCACCACTATATGGTATATTTGCAATGAGTTCATCCTCCAACTTGGGAAGAATCTCAGCCTGCACATTGTCAAACATGTAAGAAAAATAAGTGCGATATTCAGAGCAATCGAAAACTAGTTACTGTATGAAATATCTACCTTACAAATGGTTTCAAGCTTTTAATCATAGACGAAAAACTTTATCTTTTTATCTTTTTATTTTTTTCCTTTTTCTTTCGATGGCTTTTGGAATATAACCAGAGGAATGTTAGGTTTTGGGCATAATATTATCCAAAGGAGTCAAATATGTATTTGCAGAAACAAAAGCTCCAGTTTTTCTTACTCCATGCAATGGCATTGCAGAAAATGCATAACAGTAAATTTAGCATCTGGAAGACGTGAATGTACCATGATGATAGATAAATAAAAGAATTAATCCATCGAATTTTAGGGGTTTTGAGCTAAATTAGTGTATGCGTTTGAATTTTAAACAAATTGGGCTACCTTATTTCTTCGATTGGCCTTATTCTGGAAGCCTCATTGGGGTAAATTGACAGTTTTCGAAAAACCACCTGTGAGTTTGGATTAAGGAGAATGGAAAGGGGAGGCGAGAGGAGAGGAAAGTATGGTTTAGATCTAAATTAAAGAAAATGTTTAAATCAAACCTTCCTTTCCTTTCTGTTCTCCTTGATCTTAACATCCTAAGGAAATAACCAGTTGAGTCTCAAATAGTCATGGAAGTAACAAATCAATGC
Source organism: Erythrophleum ivorense (assembly GCA_026724425.1). Taxonomy (NCBI): domain Eukaryota; kingdom Viridiplantae; phylum Streptophyta; class Magnoliopsida; order Fabales; family Fabaceae; genus Erythrophleum; species Erythrophleum ivorense. The sequence continues at coordinate 47,735,481 of JAIUCV010000005.1, forward strand.
ATCATCTAAACATAATTGCATGAGTTAATGTCGTGTTATGTTTCTGTTTGATCATATATTTCACTAGAGGTAAGTGTTTTTGTATGGGATTTCAATCTGCGAAGGTATAGTTTTTTGCTAGCCATCCCTAAGTATCATGGGCAAGAGTTTTATTGTTGGTTTTTTAGTTTTGTTGTTCAAGGAATTTGCACTTGCAGTAAAGATTCTTGGTGCGACCTGGACACTCATAAGGAGTGGAAATTCCGAGAGTCGCGAATTGAAGACTTTAGCACTAGTTTGAGAGTTGTTTTGTTGGATACCCCAATGGGCAACCAAAATAGTGGAGCCCAACTAAGAGTAAGTACGAAGGGGCTACTTGTGGGAAGTGGATTGAAGACTCTTGGGAGTCATATTACTGTGGTAGATGATGTCACTGAAATGAGCAGCCACAAGAATGTCAAGGGGATCACTTCCAGGTGGTAGGTCGAAGAATTCTAAGAGTTATTTGTCTGCCACAGACAGTCATCGAGGGGAGTAATAGCGACATAAGTTCTTGAGTTGATTATTATTCTTCCTTATCTTTTTGGCTGTGTTTTACTCATAAGGAGCCACAGGCTTCCAAAACTTCAGCTTCAGGGGAGGGTTAAGAGGTGTTAATAAAGTGTTGTAGATTAAGAATGAAGTTACCCTCTTAAAAGGTATTAAGATTGTAGGAAAGTTTTGTAGGTTAAGGAAATAATTACTTGTGATGTGTTCAAAGGAAAAAGTATTAGTGTCCCAGTGTGACTATAGTATTAGTACAAATAGAGGTTGAGACTAGGTGTTATACACACCGTCCTTAAATTTTTCAATATTGTCCCTTCGTTTTTCCCTAACTTATGCTCTCCCCATTTTCTAAACAGATGACATGGAGCTACACATACCTGAGATGTTATTAATAGACGATGCAATGCATCAGCATCATTTTTGGCAGCACATAGTTCAGATAATTGGGATGCTAGGTTCGCATCGGTTGTATAAATATGAACCTTTGCATCTAAACTGGCTCCAATTAGCTTGCCAGTTCGAGCAATCTCCAAGACTCTATTCACCTCCGTCCTCAGCTGATAAAAAATGCTTTCATTTAGTAACAAATACACTATCACATTATAGATTTCGATGTAAATTCACCCCTTTAGAACTATCTCAGAAAAATCAGGAATAAGCTATTTCCTAAAAATTTTTCCATCTATTTTAGCAATAACTTCTGAAAAAAGACATTACGAAAATTTAGAAAAAATAATAATAATAGCAAGGAAAAAAAAATGACACTCAAGAGAACTCAGAGAACGCTGAACCACAACAGTCACATAAAATTTACAAAAGAAAACTTAAATCATTCAACCCGCTGAGTTTCCCATTTTATAACAGTATAATCATGTCACTTTCATTTTCAGCCCAACATCCTTTATGAATATCCTTAACTTCGTTATACGTCTGAATATTTAAAGATAGACTACAGAAATTGGACTCTAGAATGAAAATTTTCAGTTATATAGAATTTTTAGACTACCTAAAAATTATTTCTGGATTCAGAAAGAGCAAAATGTCAATGCAGTTGATTATCTTTTTAATATATCAAGAATATGTTGTGGACTGTGTGTATCCAGCTTAATTGCATGTTATGTTGTAAAATGAAGATAATTATTTAGAAAGTGAGCATTGCACTTCATGTTTTGATCATTTAAAGTTATTAGTCATGCTCTTAAGTAATCATACTATACTATCCTAAGGAAAAATTCATGATAACTTGTGGTCACTGAAAGTCTTTATTCAATTTTATATACTGAGAGAAATAAAGGAAGTTTATAGGCTACTACTTTGGCCTAGAAGGATTCATATTACAATTCAATCATGAATGAACTGCAACATGGATTCTGATGACATCAGCTAGAGAGAAACTACCTCAAGAATCTTTTCCCAGAAATCAATTTCTTCAGCAGAAAGGGCAAGCCATCTTTCATTCAAGGTGGGCCATCTCAATTCAAATACATATTCAGCAACACAACCATATTCAGTTATATACTGAAAAGGAAGGTTCTGCCATACATCCTCAGCTAAATGGGGCAATATTGGTGCTATGACTCTTACAATGGAAAGGAGATGAGCTGCAAGAACTGTTTGGCAACTTCTCCTCGTATAACTTGTTGATCCACTGCAACATTAACTAGAAAAATTGTTTTGGAACTATACACAACATAGAAAAGCATGCTAAAATGTCTACGTCTAAATCTTTTGTTGCAGACTCGCAGCACAAGTGCCAAGTTGCCCATTGAAGTTATAGTATCTGTCCATAATACATATGCATAATGCAGGCTGTACGTGATACAATAAGTGAGAACAAGAAAAGAAAATTAAGCCTGGCAACTTACCCAACGTAAAGCCGATCTTTGGCGACATCAAAATAGAAATTTGACAGGTCAACAATGACAAACCTCTGTAAAATCTGAGAATGAAAAAGTTGCATTGAAATTATTGACAAAGCTAACAATTTATTGAAAGAAGTTCAGCTAATGACATGAATGATCATTCATAAGCAAACAAATTCTAAGATTTATGAAGATTTTTGGTGTCCAACTATCAAACTTGACAAGCATGAAACAATGAGTAATGATAACGACAATTCCTTATTCTCTCTTACACTTTAAGCCCTATCATTTACTTGAATGGATTTTCCCTGATATAATAAGTCTCCTCTGTTTTGACCTGAAGATACCTTTCCATTTTACTAAATCAAAATACAGCCAAACAGCTGTATTGGCATTAGTTAGCAGTGGATTTTGAAAAAATTCCAGCAGCACCATGAAGTGACATAAAAAGTGAACGTTTGATCAAGATTTACAATAATTAACCTGAAATATTTTGAAAAATTGGTAACTTTCATAATTCCCTTGAATGTTATTTACAACATTTTCAAGTTGGAATAGTGCATGCTGATCGATCCTGGGAAGTTCATGGTATGGAACAGCATAATCTGCCTGTCAATAAGATAAAGTTAGAAGTGTGAGGAAACAAGTGGGAAGAAAACAGCAGAGAGAAGCATAAAGAGATGGACATCATTTTAATTAACCCAGAGACAATAAGCAGTAAGGGTTTTCAGGCAAAGGAAACAAGGAAAAAAAGTTTCTATTCAGTAAAATGGATTGAACACAAAATCCTCTGATGGATACTTTACATATTGAGTTTCCAGGCAAAGGAAAGGAGAAGAAATTTCCGTCCAGTAAGAGAGAATTTAACTCTTGAGTCCTCTGATAACAATAGAACTTACTTTCCAATCATGAAGATTTGCCAAGAGGTATCTCAAGGTCCCTCGCAGCTTCCTGTAGATCTCTGACATTTGACGGAGAATCTGAGGGCCAATCATCACGTCACCTGTATAATCTACACTAGATACCCAGAGTCGAAGGACATCAGCTCCATAAGCAGGTGCTTCCTGAGATAAGGTAGGGAAAAAAGAAAGCCCATTGATCCGTGGCTTTGATAAATGGAAGCTATGTATTTGGATACAGTTCCAATGCTAATGTTTTTATTTACTCAACTGACCTTCTGATTTTTGCCTCCTTCAATCACAACTCGGGGATCCACAACATTACCCAAAGACTTGCTCATCTTTAAACCCTTCTCGTCCAATACAAATCCATGCGTTACAACACTTGAATATGGAGCCTTCCCTGTATCAAACAATAGTGAAAGAATAATATAGTATCTGACTTTTATGAACACATGAAGACATTTTCACCAGGCAGTATTTGTCCACAAGTAGGCACAAATGTATATTTGCATATCCACATGCATTATCCTTTCGACTTATAACATGAAGGAAAATGTACTCCAGCAAACAAATGGCCACGCATTTGCTCGTTCTATGGATCCTCACTGCTGTTTAATATAACTGGGAAAGTGTACTGTTTTGAAAACTGAACCAGTCATAGGAAATTTGAAACTGAAAAGGGAGGGTTAAGGGTCAAAGTTTCAACTGGGGTTGGGTCTAGTCAGTATAAACAAATATGCTCAATTAAAATTACATGAATATTACTTTTCAAGTAAAAGATATAACTAGCAACACTAAAATTCCTAAGCAATTACTTTGTTGTATTAATTCCTTCAAATTTTTTTAACAAAATCTTTTATTATATTTAAGACTTGAATACATTTTTCATACAAATTTTTAAACACTATAAATATTATTTTGAAATTACTTAACATAATTATGCACTTGGATCAGTAGTTGACTTGGTTGTTGACCATCAAGGGCATCTAGGTTCAAGTCCTAAACCTAACTTCCTGCTCAATTTTTCTTTCTTAATAAACAATCAGTATAATACATGGCAGCTAATCTGACTGTGACATCATCTTACAACAGCCCATACACCCCAACCAATACTGAGTTGGTTCACAGAAAGCCGGCAAATTCATCTAACTGGACAGATGTGGTGGTCCTGGACCGCTTCCTGTTTAAACAGATGGAATCACTCAATACATTCCAATTTTCAAAACCGTGTCTGTCTAGAACCATCAAGTGCAGTCAATATATCCATTACTTATATCTGACCTTTCAAATAAATTCAGAACTTCTTTTAAACAAGTTTATGGTACTAAATGATAATTAAATTGCTCAGTTAATGTTTATAAAAACATAGGAACATGAAAAGCAATTGTCCTTGATTTGTCAAGGAAAGGAGGAATAATCTAAAACATATGACTTTTGTGGTCCTCTCTTTCATCTATTACTACCATTTGAAAATGTAGTAAACGGGGCAATTTACATATGTGAATTAAGCTTGTATGGACGACAATACAACCTCTCTTTTTTCTTTTTCCTTTTATTAGTTTTTAATATTGAGACATGTATTTGTTATAAAAGGAATACAAATCAGGTAAAAGAAATTTAAGCTATGTAAAGCAGGGAAATGGAAAAGATTAAACAATAGAAATTATTCACTAAACTGTGGGACAAAGAACACTTCTAAGGTATAATGATTTGGCGAAGAAAGAAGTATCTTAAGGGCTAATACAATAGTAAAAATATCAAGATGCACATTGTTGAGAAAATAGAGAGAACAAGAAGTTAAGAGAAAAAGGGAATGGACTAAATAACATATATTATCGAAAGACTCGATTACTGTCTATTTAATGATGACTCACAGGTCTAAACCTCTATTTATACTAAGATTATAATCACATAAAGACACTTATACCATTTACTTTTGGTGCACTGCAAGCAACTATTCCTTAACCTACTAGACTTTCCTAAATTTTTAGTATCTTACCGGTCCATCCCAAGCTGAAGCTTACAAAGTTTGCAACTTGTTACAAATAAATCCCAACTAAAAACAAAGAACAATAACCAACTCAAACAAAATAACTGAACCATTGACTTAAGTACTTAGCAACTAGCTCTCTCTCTCTAGTGATGTCCTCAATAGACAAAACAACTCTAAGAATTCTTCAATCTTATTCCCATGAGCAGTGCTTCCTAGCTGCTCTTCTTGGCCACGTTGTCCAACACAATGATACAACTCCCAAAAGTTTTCAACCAACATTTCATGGGTAATCTTCTCAACCTTATCCCATTTATTCTCCTTTACTTGGGTCACTCACCTTGGCATTAAGCTACTAGCACTTTTTCTGACATTGTCCTCAGAAGAAATACAACTCCTAGAATGCTTCAACTTTCTTCCCATGAGCGCCCCCCTTGACATTCTCCCAACTATTCTTCTCAACCACGTTATCTAACACAAAGACAGCTTCAAAATTCTTCAACCTGCTTCTCATAAGTAGTCCCCTCTACCTTCTCCCACATGGTCTCCAGTCTTCAATACTTGGGTTGCTCACTATGGTGCCCAACAACACAAATTTCTCGCTAATGCCAAAGTGTTTGATATGCAGCTCTCAGAATCTCCACTCTTTACAACTCCCTATTGGCCCCTTGACATTCTTCGCAAGTAAAGGACTACCCAGAGCCTTGATTGCAACTTCATTGACAATAAAACTAACAAACCAACACTGAAACACTTAACCATAATACCAAACTACCACATTCGCAATAATGAAATTCAGCATCAACTCCATAACAGAAAGCTATACTATCACATATTAAAATTTCAAAAAAAAAAAAGGGCAAACCTTTATAAAATGTAAGACCAAACAAAATAGAACTCAAGTTGCTGATTTCTTTTTTGGGGTGTGTGGAAGGTGGGGTTAAGGAAGGTTCAAGGTGGGTGATGCCTGTGCTATGATACCATGTGGAGAAAATAGGGTGAACAAGTTAGAGAAAAAAGGAATGGACCAAAACAAAAAATATTATTCAAAAACTCAATTATTGTCTAAACATTTTATCTATATTAATGCTATAAGCACACAGGCACTTATACCTTTTACTTTGAGTGCACTACAAGTAGTTATCTCCTTAACCTACAATACTTTCCCAAATTCTTAATCTTACCTGGGCGATTATTTTCTTAGCTTAGAAGACTTTTCTACACTTATAATATCTTAACACACATTACCTCTTGTAGCTATACTTGTTAGCAATGAACTCTGAAACCATCCCCTATGCTGATCAGTTCCTTCAAGATACAAGTCTGCTGGAATACTTAAGCTACTTCTTTTTTCTAAGACTGCAGCCCAGGAGGAACCTGAAGTCAAAATTAAACAGCTAAGAAACACCAGATTCATAAGAAAGCAACTGATGAATTGATAATAGTTTAGGCTGGAGTAGGTGCAGCAGGTCCTAGGTCAAGCCATTGTGTCGTAAAAAAGTAGTAAGAGGATCAAATCTTGCAGAATAAATACATAGTGCAATTTTTTGAATAGATCTGAATAATATCTCAATTGTAAGAAACATGTGTAGTAGTTATCACTCACTGGTACATGTGATACATTATAATATATTGTAGAGCTTTCCCTAGTCCCTAACAGGAAACTGGAGAGGGTGGGGTTGAGGAAATTATCAGTGTAAAATTATCTGGTAACAGAACATTTCCATACCTGAATCAAACCATACATCCATTGTGTCAGTTCCCTTTTCATATTCTGCAGCTTTATCATGGTACTTAGTTGGAAGAAGATCCTCTACTGTCATATACCACCATGCATCACTACCCTTTCGGGCTATAATAGCTGACCACGTCTCAAAAATAAAAGTTTAAGAAGAATGTTAGGATGTATAAGGTAAAATGGACCAACAAATGGTTTAAAAGAGTATAGAAAATCAAGCAACTTTGGGATATCTATAATTACGTTTACTCAGATATGAGGAACTTTATTTGTTAATTGTTTTAGTCTATTTACAATTGAGATGGTACATAATTTGAGCAAGAAGAAAAAATTAAATCTTATGTTTTGGGCCCTTACATCTGATATGCTCAATGGTTTCTTCATTCATAAGAGGTTCTCTAGACTGCAGATGATAAAAAACTGGAATAGGAACACCCCATGTCCTTTGTCGTGATATACACCAGTCACTGCGGCTAGAAGTCATTGCCAAGATTCTGTTTTCTGCCTAACCAATACACATACTTGTGTAAGCAAACACCAATTATGATAAATGACACATCTCCAAGAGAATAAATTTACAAATAAACAGAAAAGTACTGCCTCAGGAAGTCTAGAATTGACTACCTGAGGTGGAAACCATTTCACATGGCCAATAGCACTCAGAGCAGCATGGCGAAATCCCTCAACTGATGCAAACCATTGCTCTGTTGCTCTAAATATTGTTGGTTTCTTTGTTCGCCAATCATATGGATACTTGTGCTCTGCATCAGAAAACATGAAAAAGATCAATGATGATACAGTCTATAATTATTGGTAGAACTGTGAGATTTTCAAGACGATCAATTCTGGAAGGAATCCAGCAAAACCTCAAAAAGAGAAAATAAAGAAAAAGAATTTACCATATGATTCTTCCATGACTAGTGACAGATGTTCATCCAAGTATTTCACAATAGCATCATTACCTTCCCCAAGAACATCAAGCCCACTAAATTGCCCAGCTTCTTCAGTGAACTTTCCATCATCATCTACTGGAGAAAGTATGGGTAGTCCATACTTCTGACCAGTCACATAGTCTTCCTGACCATGTCCTGGAGCTGTATGGACCAGTCCTGTTCCAGTTTCTGTTGTAATATAATCTCCTCCAATCACAACCGGACATTTCTTATTATCTATTGGATGGTTATACCTGAGGACACAATAATGAATCATGTCCTGAGTGCAAGATTCTACCAATTTATCATAAAGGTAAGTAAGAATTTTAACACAAATTACAGAAGAAGTAATGACTGCAATAATGAAAAGAATGTATAAAGAATAAAACAATTCTTCATATTCGACCTGCAGTTTTCCAGGTCTGAACCCAACAGTCTTCTCTTGACAGCAAACTTCACACCCCATTTTGCCTCTAACTTTGGCACAAGCTCTAATGCCACAATAAGGAAAGGCTTCTTCTCTTCCTTAAAAACATTTCCAAGCCTTTTCTTCTTAGCTCCTCCACCAAGTGAGACTTGTTCAGGTAATGACTCCACTCCGACAACAGCATATTCAAGTCTGGAATTTACAGCAACAGCTGAGCATAGAATAATAGGAAGCAGCCACAGAGAGAAGAGTAAGTGACATGCAGAGTTGAACATTTAAATAACTACAAAAATAAAAAACTAATGAGCAGTTCACATTATGGCCATCAGTTGAACAATGATTTTAGCTATGTAATTCACTAGCCTTGTCCCCTAGAAAAATCACTATCATCAGCAAATGCAAAAATGATGTTTCTGAAGAACAAAGATGTGCAAAGCTGCACTCAAACAATTTTAACTCTATTTTTCTTTCCTATTTGCATAGGTATTTTATGACAGTGAATAGTAATAAATAAGTGTTCAACTGAAGTTAGAGCATAGAGGAGTTACCACCTTGCCTGAAGTCTACATAAGCAAAGTGCTAGGAACCCAGACCAGTAAATAGTTAAAAGATACTGCAGTTTATTAAAATACCAGATGTACAACCAATCCCTTTCTTTATCAGCATAGAAAGGAATATGGATACAATCTGATTCACAGTTTTCTATTCGTGGCACACAGTCCAGTACACTTAATAGGAAAATACAATTGCACAACACCCTAGCAGTAATGAAAATTATAGAAGCAAGCACAAAACCATAGGTAATCCCTAGCATTCGAGAGGCCAGAGGCTCTCCAGACTTTCCTCCAAACTTTTCTCCTCCCCTCCCCTCACTTCTCCCTCCAGTATATTCTCATAACTAATTTTGTCTTCTTTTGCCAACTTAGCAGCTACCCCACTCAGCTCGGCTGAAACTGTTACATTGTTTCTTTTCTTTGCCCTTCTAGAATAGGTTCTGAATTCCCTAACCTGATTCTCAGGCCCAATGGGCTTATCACAAAGTCTCAAGACTCTCAACTATAAAATGATGAATTCTATCTTCAAGTATCAGATAGTTATGAAGGATATGAACTGAAAACATATCTGGCAGAAAAGAATCTGATCGCTATAGTGCCTTTAAGGTAAAGAATCATATTAAATGTTTTCTAAAGCATAATAGATCATTAATTGACTATTGATATAGTATTCAAGACATATATGCTAATTACTGAGAAATCTGTATGAATATAAGTATATGATGTAGAAATTAAAACCGTTATGACAAGCAGTAGAAGTGATATTAAAGATACCCATGAGTCATACAATATCATGGCCTATGCAGCTAAATGAGAAACCTACCTGCATTGGCTGGAACAGTCCAGGGAGTTGTAGTCCATATGGCCAAGTACAAATTTGGAAATTCTTGCAATAGACCACCTACTGTTAGAGGAGCACTCACCAATCTGAATATGGCATATATGCTTCTTGAAACATGACCTTCAGGATACTACATAGAAACCAAATAGGCAGCAATTAAAAAAAAAAAAAGCATTCATCTACATATCCATACAAAGAGACGTACAAAGTAAAAACTCGTACACACGTTTAAGTGATCAGAAATATGCAAAAACAACACCTAGGCTTTAGGATCTTTTGAACAAAAAAAAAAGAAACACACACACAGACACACACAAAAAAGGTTAATTTACCTCCAACTCAGCCTCAGCAAGTGCTGTCCTTGATGAGGGGCTCCAGTGAACAGGTTTTCTGCCTCTGTAGATATAGCCTTTCAAGGCCATCTGACCAAATACTTCAATCTAGCATAATATAAGATTCAAGTTATGAAGTCAAGCACCCAAGAAAAATTACATAACTAAAGTCCTATAGTCTGGCAATCTGTAGAAATTATTTGGCTGGCTCTTGCTTGATGGTAAAATCACTTCATCAAAGTTCTGGCGTAAAAATCCTATATCTGAAAGTATAGCTATTCCGTGAGTTATCCTATATTAATTTTCATAACCATCCTACTTAATAAATAGGGCACCTCAAGTGCTGAATTTTATATTCAATTTTGAGCATCTCTAAGGCAAATGGGATAGGGTGTACCAGCTACCTGGGCAGCTTCATATTCTGGATCTAGAGATAGATAGGGACTATTCCAGTCTGCCCAAACTCCATAGCGCTGAAAACATTTAATAACATGCTTGAGATACCAAAATTTTCCCAGCAATTAAAATGAAAAGTTGGTGTGATATTCCAATTGTAAGGTTATAAGTTAAAAACCACTGCAATGTATTGACAGTTGACACATGTAAATCACAATGCCAATAGCAAAACAAAGATGGACCTTAAAAGATGACATCTGATTTTTAACAGTTTCCTTGGCAAATTTAGCAGCCTTAGCTCTCAACTTTAATGGTGTGAGGTCATTTCTAGTCTCCTGATCCAGTGACTGCAAAACTGTAATAATTCAAAACATACTGCTCAAAGTATATAACAGGGGATACTAATTAAAATGCAATTTGTACATGAATATTACAATGTCTGCAAATCAATTGTAAAAAGGGGGAGGGGATAGTGATACAAAAGAAAAGTAGAGAAGTCTTCAGTTTCACCATTAACTCCTTTAATTATTTGTAGCATATCTAATCATTAAGGAATAAGTCATTGTGTATATCTGGAAGCTTGAAACTAACTTAGCATTCCCTAAGAAACAACAAATGCTGAGTAAGAATGGAAAGGAAAGCACATAGTATGGACTCATTAGGGTTTAAATAATTTTTCAACACACCACAACCATTTATGGAGCAACTAAAATCAAAACTCAAAGGGATTGTACAGAGCTCTGGTGCTCCTAAAAGCCATATATTGGGTGTCACTCGTCCAATATATGATGTGTCCGTACTTCTAAAGCTGGATAAATTAGAATGAATGAGAAGGATCTTAACCAGGCATAAACATCAATGAAGCAAATGACACAATCATAATATTCATACGATATTTTCTTCTAGATTACCTTGAATAGATTAGTAGTGGAAGTGACATAGGCTCAAAAGCAAAAGACTTATAGATATAGGCATTTTTTGAGCCAAAAAAAAAAAGTCATTATTCAAGCTATGGAAGCACAAGTACAAACTTCTTTTTTTTTTAAGTTCTTTAATACCCTTTTGCTTAATTTTTGACTTACTTTAAACGTTAGAATTTGTTATTTTATTAGAGGTTCTAATCTAGAAAGAGCTTTAAGGATGTGACATATTATTATATAATCACTCCACTAGCAAGAAGTTTTCTAATTGCCTTCTGTTTCACCTGGTTGCTTAACCAAAATATTAGCTGATTTTCAGCTGTGGTCAGATTTCCTCCGCCTCTAGTTTAACTGTCAAATGATTTCCTTTTTTTTTTTCCAAGGCGTTATATCCTATATTGTTACTTTTGATATTTATTAGCATTCTTCTGATATTTGATAAAAACTTGCATAATTGTTAATGTTACTGCTTAATTTAATTTCTTTGGAGCAAATTTATTTGATTTCCTGAGGTATTTTGAAACTAAATTGCCTCCCTTCTTGTTTCAAAAATAAAATACCTACTAACGAAGCAATAGATGGAATTAATTATACAATTAAATTTACCAATTTATTCTTACTTCTTTGCTTCAAAGTTCTCATTTGTTGGCTGTTTATGATATAGGCTTGAGCTCAAAGGCATTACCTCTCTCTCAATTGTCTCCCAGTGGACCCAATCATCCCAATGTTTTATCAATTTCTCATTCAGATTTACCTTACAATCATTTATTATAAATAATATGGATGTTTTGAAACAAAATACATTAACATAATACATGACATCAGCACTCTTAACATCACCAACCGAAAATATAACAGAAGTTGGACATGTTATTTTTGAAAAAAAGAGGGAGTGCATGTCATTCCATCATGCCTTAAGAGGATTATGTAATTTACTCATTTTTTTAAAAAAATGGTGTTCTAGTATATCTATGTCTACAATGCCACCTCAAAAATAGGACACAATAAAAAGTCCTCAAGGACTGAACATCATACCAATGTCATCCCTCACCGGGCATCTAATGGCATAGGCCCTCTCCAAGCAAGATACATGTTCTATATAAGAAGCTATATGTCTACATTACCATTTTCTAGGCATTCATTGCCATTGTTTGCTTCCTTCCAAGAGAACAAAAGGATTCCCTGCACCCCCCCCCCCCCCAACCCAAAAAGAAAAAGACAGACCTAAAAGAAGTTATAAAAAAAATGTCAATCTAATATTTTGAATTCTAATACAAACTTAAGCTCCGTCAAAATCATTTTAAAGTCTTTCTAAAAATTGATTCCACATTAAAGTGGATTCACGTGAATAATGTCTACCAAAAATATCAACACCTTTGCATCTGACCAAAATATATTTTCTGATACGTGGTAGAATTTATTATTTGATAATTAATTATATAAAAATAATTAAAAAAATATGAAATATCCATATGCTTTATACTAAGGCTACTGGCAACCAGAAAAATGAACGACAAAGTAATGAATGAATTGACTTGAGTTCCTTGCACTTCAAGCAATTAGAACAGGATTCAATGCAACGCTATTCTTGAACACCACTTAGCAACATGGCAATACTAGGACAAATTAAAACTTGCCTTTTAATTCGATAGGTAGGCCATGACAATCCCATCCAGGCACAAAATGAACTTTATAGTTTTGAAGGATCTGCAATAAAAAGAAAATATAAGTCTTAACAAAAGAATAGTGCTTACATGCAAGTGCATTAGTATGTAACATATATTGTTAAAGCATTCATGCGTCTGATAGACTTCAAAATAAATATGCTAATAATAAACTGGAAGTCTAAGTTCAAAAGAAGGGGAAAATACCTTATAACGATTTATAATATCCTTCAAAATTTTATTTAATGCATGGCCAATATGAAGATCACCATTGGCATATGGGGGACCATCATGAAGAATGAAAGCCTGCTGAACAAGTTGCTTGAAGTAGGTTAAAAAATTTATATAACTAGAACTGTAGCTTAGGGGAAACTCTACAACTTACCCCATTATTTTTATCAACAACTCTGTTAAATACTTGATTATCCTCCCATATTTTCTGAATTTCAGGCTCCCTTATTGAAGAATTTGCTCTCATACCAAATGTTGTCTTTGGAAGATCAACAGTGTGCTTGTATTTACCATCTTCTTGCTTAGTTCCTGAAATTAACACATGTAACTAAGCATGAAGTCACATGCTTTAATTCTTATGTTAACATGCCCGGCATCCATAAACTAAAAAAACAAATGGATAAAATAAATAGTAATATGAAATGGCAAACCCACTACCTTCTGCAGCTTTCTTTCCTGCCATAACAGGTCCGCGAGCTCTTCGTTTTGAAGAACAGATGTGGTCTGCTGAATGAGTACAGTAGTTTGACATGTTTAAGACAGATATTACTTTAACTGATGAGATCCCACATGAATAAAACAAGCCAATAGAATTGGTTTTCCTGGAGCTCGTATAAGCCGTTCGCAAGAAAACCTAAGCATACATTAAACAGCATATCAATCATGAGTTCGATAAAACTATTTTCTTTCAGGTTGGGATGAGAAGAAGGAAGAGACACAGAGATAAATCTAACAAAGCCAAACCATCAGATATAAAGAAAAAGTGTAATAAAAAAATTTAGAAAGCCATGTCAGCCCAGAGATCCTAGACAGTTGGTTTCACAGTAAAATGTATGCGTGGTACTTATTTTACATCACTGTCAAAACAGAAGAAGATGAAGGAAAGAAAGTACTATTGAGTATAAAATGATGAATCTGTCGTCAAATACCAGACTTCCATATTTCTTCTGCCATACTGGCATCAAAAACCCAAAAATTAAAATAAAAAAAAACGACACTATTTTGAAAATATCAAATATTTCCCCTCGTAGTTCCATTGCAATTGTGAAACATTACCATATTCCCAAGAAGACTGGAAGAGCTTAAACAACCAAACGTCCTATTTCTGTGGCCAACTTAGAAGAATGAATCAAAGTATGTGGTAAAATAATAAGCAACACTTGTACGCAGCAAAGGCAATGACCATTTCAACCTCCTCTTTGAAAATTTACTGACCAAAGCCCATCCAGCACTCCCAATGTGTCATCAAACAACAAAACCAATTTCATTTCAACAGCAAAATTATGTTGGAGCAACGACATATGATCAGACAAGATCAAATTAATGCGCAAACTCCCTCCACAGCCCAAAATAACAGAACTTTTTACAAGAAGCAACGGGTTTAACAAACGAATGCTAATTGAAGATATATACAAGCTCAAATTTCATAGCAATCTCAATTGAGTGCATTAGCATAGTTCGAAAACACAATGCTCCGTTTGTGTCCCGGAAAACTTTTCTTTTGCCGGGAAGGGGGGGGGGAATTTTTCAATACGAAGACTGAGTTTAACTCTAACCCTGTCCCTTCAGTGCGGTCACACACCTTTGCCTCCTTTCTGTGTATTTCTTAATCACAAAAGAAGTGAATTCAATGCAAATTGAGTTCAAAATAGACATAAAGGATTGTACCCTGCAAGGAGAGGCTTGCATAAAAATAGCCAGGGTGGCTTCCCTTGGCTTGAGAGCAGTAGAGTTTGAAGTTAAGGATTTGAAAACAGCCATGATAGATTGGCCTCCAGTGGTCTGCAGAAGCAGGGCTACTCCACCTTCGTAGAGCGAGGGAAAGGCATCGCTCGGATAAAGGGCTCAAAACCTCACCATTTGCGCTTTTTTTTTTTTCCTTCTTGTTTTTTAATCTCTATTTTTCCTTGGTTATGAAAAAAAAAGAGAAAAATCAAGCAAAAAAATTTGCTTTTCGTCTTTTTTATTTTTTTATCATAAATTTGAAATCCTCCAAATTGGTCAATTAAACTAAAAAATTAGCAAAATAATCATAGTTCCAGTTCTTTTAAACCATAAACTTGAGTAGTAAAACAAATTTGTCAAAAATCAACTAAATTAATGAAAAATATATAAATGGGTCAAAATTGGTCAATTAAATAAGTTAGATAGTTCAGAAAATGTTAAAAAGGTTTTTTTTTTTTTATTTAAAATGGCTATACGACTTAGACTCATCGGCAACTGAAGGCTAGCTTTCAAGTGTCTCAACTAGAGGATCCGTAAAGTATTTCGGTAACAAAATCTCCACCATCCCTTTCATATTATGGCTCAATTTTGGACACATCGTAGAGCTTTCAAGATGTAGCTAAAATAGTTGCTTCGAGACGCAGTGTTTCACTAGCAGTGAAACGATGCATTTGGCAGACGTTGATGGTTGCCCTCTGATGGTAAAAAAATAATGCGTTTGTTGATGGATGGTATTAGGCAGGTGATAGCCATTCTTAGTGAAATGCTACTTTTTCACAAACGTTGATGGATGCCCCCTGATGATAAGAAATGCTGCATCGGATGATGGATGGTATTAGGCAGATGACAACCATTCCCTATATCGAGTTTCATCCGCATTGGCTCTCCTTTCATTCCTTAGTGGTTTTGGCGCCATTTTTACTTTGAGCTTGGAAGAGATTGCAGCTTGTGGACCTCTTTCAAAGGAAATTTTCCCCTTCTCGAAGCTTGCTTCTTGTGGACCTTGTTGAAGTGCAAAATACTCCTTGAGGTTAATAATCTTGTTTGATAAGAAAGTGTGTAATACTTATTGTTATGCAGTAAAAAATGGGTTTTTTAGGGGTTTTTTCACTTCTCTCAAAGGGCAACACAAATCTCTTATAATATAATTTTTACATATGGTTAGAAGACCAATTGTAGCAATTTTTTTTTTTTGTATTTTCATTTTGTCCTTTGTAAATACTTTGATGTAGCAACACTACAATGTTAAATATATTGTCATTGTTTGATGATGGCTGGGTATTATTATTATTATTATTATTATTATTATTATTATTATTATTATTATTATGTGATGTTGATGTATTCTTCCATCATTCAATGTAGTGTTCTTTTGTAATAACAATTTTTTTATTTAAATTTCTTAATTCCAAGCTTGTTGATATAATATGGAGGTTTATTGGAAGCTTAAATTGACAATAGTGTTTGATAGCTTAGAAGTCGCTTGAGAGTTCTAAGTTAATTATGATGACAGAGTTGGATTTGGAGTTAAGAAATAATATGCCAACAAGAGGAAAAATATTAAAAAAAAAAAGAAGGGTCCATTGGGATATGCAAGTTTGTTTGTTGCAAAGAAGGAAGTGCGAAAGGAAAACAAAAAGAGATTATTTGACAACTAATTTATAACATTATACTAAAACTAATTGCAAAGTAAGAATAAGACTTATGAACTTGAATGGAAAATTTAAAATGTATAACTTTGTAGAAGAATATAACCACATTCTTCATCTTTAAGAAAAAACATATATGTTGGCTTTGTAACAAAATATATCTAAAATCTAACGCCATCAACTTGATTTAGCAATTAATGCAAGCCTTTAACAAAGAGTGTCATTTAATTTGATAGGTAAGGAAGCAGGAGGAAGAAATAATATTGGCTATAGTAGCTTAGATGTAAACAACTATCTTCAAACTATAAGGTAAAAGAGCTTGGTATATAAGGAAGCAGGATATCATATACAATACTTCCAGTGAAAGTTAGTGGAAAATCTATCTTTTTACCATGCTTATCAAAAGGATTCTAAAGAATAAATCATTAACATGTTTTAGGCAGACACAAGAATGCTTATAATTGCAGTTATTTTGGTGATATTTCTATTAATGCTACACATTGTACAAAAAGTGTACATAGACCGCTTGCAGTGTTTATCAAGATTTAACCATTATCAAAGAGCAGTGATTTTTAAGGTTGTATTGTTATTTGATGAAACTACAGTCTTACAAGTGACTGTTTGAAACTTTCTTAGAAGCACACAAGTTAAAAAGGCTTTAAATCGTTTTTATTAATCAAGATCAAGCCAAGGCCAAAGCGTTATAAAAGGTGATGTCTGACACTTGCCATTGTCTATATATATGGCACTTAATGCAAAATGACATCAAATATCTAGATAATTTAATAAAGGGTGAATCTTATTTCTTAAGTGATTTCAAGAATAATTATATGGATGAAGTATAGTTTGAGGCAGCTTAGAGTGATTTGCTTACAAAATATGACGTGCATGAAAACACTTAGTTGAAAATACTATATAGTGTAAAGGAAAAATGAGCAACTTGTCATATGAATAGAGCTTTCACACTAAGCATGTAAAGCACACAATTTAGTAAAAGTGTGAATGCAAGCACAAAGAGTTTAACAAATTTTGATTTGGACATCATTAAGTTTTTCAAGAATTTTAAAGAAGTGGTGGAAGACAAGCGATATAATAAGCTGAAGTATGAATTTGAAGCATAATAAAAAATATTAAGATTAAAGAATCAGTATTCTCTTATGTTGCTATAATTGACTCAAATTTATACCTCTACAATTTTTTACCTCTTCCAACTTGAGTGAGAGTTGCTCAATGCTGCTTGTGTCAAACGTAGGAATGAAACTCCTCCAATATTTATATATGCTATTACCATGGTCTAGGACTCAAGACTGCAAAAAGTTTTACTTAAAGTTAATTTGTTGTTCTTGTAGGAAGTTTGAGACTATGGTTATACTATGTTGTCATTTAAGAGTGTGTCATGGTTGTCAAATTGGTGCTTGATCTTTATATTCTAACAAGGTGGACAAAAGAAGTAAGAAGTGGGACTATATATAATTCTAAGGGAAGTGAAATTGAAGGTGATGCTAATTTATTTACTGCTCAACACTATAGAGAAACTTGTCCTTAACCTATAAGGCAAGTAATTGAAGCATCTAGTAATCAAGAAGCATCCTTATTTCTATATAAAGTTTTAATTGAGTTGAGTAAACAAATAACAATGATCAAAATAGACAAACAAGTGTGCAAAATGACATAAGTGATCCCACAATGATAGTAAGCAATACTAAATGCATGGCACATGTGAAGGGGTTTAAGAAAAAAAAAGGTAGAAAAGGTTTAAAATGCTAGACAAGATGGATTGAGAATCAACTAAAAAGAAGAAAAAGAAGCAAAATCATGTGTATGTCATATTTTCTATTGCTTAGTCATTTGCTTAATCCACTTTGCTTTCACTAAGTAAGTCATATTATTCTTATGCACATGTAAGAATGTGAAGTTGTTGGAAATGAAGTGTAATCAACACTATCTACTCCAAGTACCCATGTTACTTATAATTAACATTTTATGGTATGGATGGCTTTGTATTTGACCATTCAATTTGTCTTTTTCTTTGTTTTCATTTAACTATATCAAGTTCTCCATTTTCTTTGTAGAGTCACAAAGCTACTCTAAGTCAAGTGCAATCTAGAGTTCCTCACTCAATAGCTCTTCCAAGTGTCCATATTATTTATAGTCAACATTTTATGGTTTGGAAGGCTTATGACTCATCATTTAACTAGTTGTTTTTTTTCATTTTTATTGTATAATTCAAAGTTTTTCATTTATTTTGTAAGATAATGAAGCTACTTTAAGTCCATTTATTTTTTTTTTCTAGTTTTACAAATTTTTTTATAGTAAGTTTGCCTAAACACTATTTTGTTGCTTGCCAATTAAATTAATTGTTTCAACTTTTTTTTCCTTTGTAATGTTGGCATTGTTTGAGCATTATGTATAGTCTCTGAAAGTATAAGGCCTTTTGTGGTGATGCTATAAATCTAATCAATGCTATAAATCTAAGCAATGAAGAAAGTTGATCAAGATAAAACTATATTTATGTTTTGTCGTGCACTTAGTTATCAGTACTTAGTAGTCAAAGTTTTACCATATACTAGGTTTGTTTTTTACAATGTCTAATTTATTAATATTTCTAACAATGAAAGAGAAAATAAATGTATAGTTTTGAAAGAAAAATGCATCATTTTATTGCAAGGATAATATTCATGATAGTGTGAATTCTTTATAATGTTGGGACTATGCACTTTCATTCTTATTATAAAATCCCATTTTGAGCATCATTACAATTCAACATTATATAATAGTCACAAAATACAGTATTATTCCTATTCTAAATTTCCTTGAGACTTGATTCTCTAGTTGCTTTTGAAACTTAAAGGTTGGAAATAGAATTGGAAATTAGAAAACTTTGATGCTATTGAAACTTGAAACTTTAGTTGATAAAAACATGAAACTTGAAAACATTGGTTTAGCTTTATTAACCTAAAACAAGGTGTAGCTTCAAATTTGCAATTTTATCAAATGACATTCAACATAAATGATAGCACAAACCATACCATTATAAGGCATAACACTTGGCACTACATTGCAACAACAAATAGATAAAAAGTTATTACTAGCATAGAATATAAAATAAGAGATTAAACCTCCTTTTAAATCATATGGTTCTATTAAGATAATATGGTTTTGCTAGCCAAATTTGCAATTCTTTTAATTGAGTGAGAATATGGTTTATCTACTTCAAGTTTTGTTTAACAAAAGCTCCAACTCCTTATTTATCTTTAAAAAAATATTATTGAAACATAATTTATTGTGATGGCAAAACATAGACAAGAATTACGAATAAGCTTTTTCTTTTTACTAGTATAGCCAAATAGTCACTAACAACATAACAAATCATTTTTTCTCACAAAATAATCAATAATGCATTTTGTATTACAAAGTTTGTTTATGTCTCTATAAACTTGCAAGTAGTCAGTTACTACAAATTTATACATGCATCTTTCTTAAATAAATAGCTATGAATGAATAGTTGAAATAACCAAAATTTATCATCTAATATCTTTTCATCTCCACTAAAAGAAAACTCACATTCTAAGAGACAAGTAATGTATATACCCTGTTATATTTAGTACTTAAAGTTTTGATATCTCTTGAAGTGTGCTTTTGTAAGCTATAAGAGAATGACCTATTCTACCACGTATGTTCCTTTTTTTTTGGCCAAAGACACCTATGTTCTTTAAGACAGTTAAATCAATTAAGTCTCACTAAAAAATTGAAATAAAAAAATAATGACTTCCAACAACAATTTAAAATCAAACTATTAATAGTTCACTACTAGTAAATTATACTAAGAGATCAATACACTATAATAGCTAACATAAAACTATTTTTCATTGCATGATTATCAAACAACATATACACATATGCATGTTCTCTCATGCACACACACACACCAATTCATATTTGCTATGAACCAACTTCTAGAAAATTTAATAGGTATAAGCCTTTTAATATTATATCTTAGATTGACTATAAAAAGGATAGAAGTAAACTATGTTGACGAAAAAAGGAAACTGATATAACTCTTGCCTATCACATGAAATAGGCAACTTCATGCTGAGATGAGATACACCTCCATAGGTCACTCTAAGACTACATTCACTATTTTCAAAATCAATGAGATTTACTTTATGAGGCATAGTTGATGACCAAATCTTTTAAGGCTTAGTGATCTGCATGGAAGATTTTGAATTATAGAGATCATTGTAACACTAAAAGTCTAACACCCTACAATAATCATAACTTTTATGTTAGAAAAACTCACTTGCTTAAAGTAACTCAGAGATATGTAGCCCCAAATGTCTTTGTCAAAGTTAGTTAATACAATGTTGAATTGGATAAGTGAATGAAATAGTTTAGCCATGTAGTCATGACTTTCATTTTATTAATCAAGTAAAGTAGTATAGTTAGAAGGATATATGAAGTGATCAATAACAAGTTGACATAATAGTGAATTGTAAACTTTAATTTTATAAATCCTTAATATTTAAGGTCATAAAATGGCATAACTTCTTTAAAAATTTAAAAGATGTTAACAAAAAAAAAGATACAAATTTGCAAATAATCTATATAAGAGCTAATAGGCTATAACACAAGTCATAAAAATTTCATGACTATTGACAACCTTTAAGATTGAGTTCATTAAATAACATAAAGTTATGTCCAATCTTAACTAAAGAAAAAGGAGAGAAACATACCTAAGCAACATAGGGATTAAAACTCAACTCATTGCTAAATCAGCTTCAATCATAGCTTGAAAGAAAGGCTTCCATGGCCAACATTGATTTTGTAATTGGACACTGCTATGAATTTGGGATGGCTAGGAAAATTGTAAACCTTCCCTGATAGACACTGAGAAAGAAAGTTGAATAAAAAAAACAAAGATCTTATGGCCAAGCACATCAAATTTGTATTTCTTTGACTTTTATCAAGGCATCAAAGGCCTCTCACTTGTAGAGCTCATATGTCAGACATTTAGAAAGAAAGAAAGAGTGGGAGTTAGAAGGCAAAGCTCCCTTGGCTAAACACATTTAAGTTTCATTAGGGTATTTCTTTTATCATCTATGACTGATTGTTTGTATCTCCCTAAACATGTTAGGTTTGTGTGTTTTGTGCAAGACAAAACACACTATTTCTTTAGTCAAAATAATGCATTTTGTCGCTACAAAAAGGCTTAAGGATATTCAAGAGGATTCGAACATAGCTTTGGAGGACTTTTATATAGTCCTACTTCTTTCTAGTAGCACACAAATGTTGTTGTCATCTCATCTAACATTTTTAGTATATGCACTATACAAATGGTATGTTTCCTTATCTATACCAAGTGATGTGATACATCATTAGCTGTAGAGAGCTATAGAGAATTGTCACCTACAAAATGGGAACAAAAACAAGGAAAATTTCATTATGAGGAACACACGAAAAATTCAGGCAATGAGAATAGGAATTATGTACCTATTGTAAGCCTGTGTAAAATGAACAAATGTACTTATTGTCTTTTTTTCTTTTCAAAAAGATAAATGTAATTTGGTTGTGATTGTAAATGTAAATATTGAATAAAATGACTTCTTTCATTTGTCATTATTTTTTGTAGTTGATATTATAGTATTATCAAATACAACTCCCAAAATATGATTATAAGATAAAAAAATACACAAAAGCTATATTATGCACAATTTCCAAAATATGAATATCATATAAAATTTTCACTAATGTTATATCCCATACAACTTCCAAAATATGACTATTACAAAAAAAATTCCACAAAGCTATATCAAGTACAACTTGCAAAGTATACACTTATCTCATATACCATAGCTTAATTGATATTTGAGAAAGTCCCACTAAATTGTATTAGGAACCTATGTTGCAAGATGTCCTATAATTATAACATAGTAATTGTCAATAATATAGTTATCATATAAATTGAATACTCTTATCATCATCATTTGGGTGAAAGTAAAATCAAGCTTATGGATCTGTGGTTGTGCAAAGAGCATTGATGGTGCCGAGCATGATACCCCACAGATATTAAGCGACGTGTTGAGCTTGATACTTTAACAAATATCTGACTATGTGTTAAGTGGGATACCTCAATAACAATCTATGTGCAAGATTACCTTGCAACAAGTACTTATTAAAACTAAATCTTCATAAAAAAGCCATAAGCTAACATTTATATATACCAAAGATTGTTGTACTTGTGAATTTCGGACACTCAAATCTCTTCTTCTTTTCCTACCATGATGCTCAAGACAACTTTTCATGCGGTTCTTAGTTTTTGTACTGATTCGCTTCTTGAAACTTTTTGCTTTTGTTATACATTCACTTAGCGATAAAAAGGTGGAACCACCATCACCCGTTTCACTTTTTTGACTCAATCGAAACTCCATTGCTTGTTTGTCTAATGTAGACATGATATGTAAATTCACATTATAAGAGTAAATATTATTAGTTAAGTTCTTGAAGTTGCTATTGCAAAATTTTGAAAAAAAAGTGACACTAATTTTATTTGTTAAAAAAACTAATTTTAATTATAAACTTGGTCCACATAAAACATAGCTTTTGAAAGATGATTTTATTCACCTATTTGGCCAACTTATACATAACTTCATTCATCAATATAAAAAGTTTTTTCACATTCAAATGCTTTAGATGCTATTCTTTCTAGTGTAGGACATAGTTGTCTGTATTGTCGCATGCTCTCCAACCTTATATCTCCTTCAACTTCCTATCACTTCACATCATACATGACATCACTTCTCACTTTCTTTGTCTATCTCTTGAGAATATATTGATCTAGAAGTGTTTTAATATTTATGTGATCAAACACTTTCAAAACATGGCTGCACAATATTTCAAAGGACTTGAACTTTATACAACTACAAGATATTGACTTATTTGAAAGATCAAATATCACTCTGTAACCTCCCTTCTTGTAATCTCTCTCCATATTGACCATAGAAATAATGAATTCAATTAGGGATAAAATTTCATTCTTACGCTTTGTACAAGCATCTATGCATTAATTAAACTCTTCTTGGAATAATTCAAAGATAATGAGTGTGTGAAGTTAAGCTAACTACTTTAACATAAGTGAATGCTCTATTTTCAACCTTGGAGTTTTTTGATATGATTTAAACTCACATTTCAATTCATTATATCACTTATCTTTTACCACCCTTTTAAATGTCTTAAAAAATTTAATGATATTTGAATCCAAGTTCATAAAACTTTTAACATTTGAATTCAAATTTTTACTAAATTGGGTACCTTGCATGTTTAGGGTGACAACCTTTTCCATGTAACAAGCTACTAATTTTTCTTTTATACTGTAAATAAGACTTAGCCAGTTGTTATCTTGAATACCATATTCTGCCAACAACTTACTCCACTCTGCCTTGAATTATATTTCCTTATCATACTTGTACATGTATCTCTTAAAGTCTCTCAAGAAATAGGATCCATCCTTCATCAAATAGCATAAATGATTGATGCCATTTTACATCAAATGCTATACGCATAATCTACAAGATATGTCGGGTATCACATCATATAATGCTTTGGCCATTGTCGCATTTTAATCCAAAAGATAGTTTTTTTTTTCTTTTGGGGGCTCGTGACAAGCTAAGAAAGCCTCAAAGAGCCATTTAAAAAACTTTGTTGTTTCATTGTATAGCAATGTTGCCCCAAAAATCACTATTTCCCTATGATAATTAAATCCACAAAATAAAGCAAGTGGCCAATTTCCTTTATTAGTACAGTGTTTTGTATTAAGGGACACCACATCTCCAAAATACCCGTAATTAATCAACATCTTTGCATTTCTTCAAAAGACATTGATAATTTGTTCTTTTATATCCATTTAATAAATATGAAAAAATGATAGATTTTCTACCAATTGGTTTTGGAAATATTGTAATAACAGCCCAGCATCCCTATACATAATACTTCTTTAGTCTTTTGTTGTGAAATAATTTTTAACATTTGTATAGGTATAATCGACATTTGCTCTTTTCCCCACATAATACTCATCAAGTCAAAAGATGTTTTTTGACAAATCTCATAATCTTCTACTAACTTAATCTCATAAGCTTGAACTTGAAATATTTTATGGTGTAAAGCTAGCATGTAAGTATTTTTTGCAAGATGTAGTGGGTGATTATATTCTTTAATGAAGTCATGCACTTTATATTTGCCTTCACAAGTGTCAACCCAATTCAACATTTACAATCAGTCCTACTCTCATACTGAGGATTTATAATCATAACATCTCTTTTGTCTTTCTTTCTAAACATCTTTTCTTTTTGTAATATATATATCAACACAACCTTATAGGGCCATCCTTCTTTTTGTTGAAATATTGTTTCAAACTCCAAAGCCAACTTTCCTATTGTAATTAACCCAAAAAAACATGTTACCTTTAAACTCTTAAATTCCATCCTAAGTTTAAGCTTATAATCAACTTTTATAGAAGGATCCATTGAAAGGATTGATACTTGCCCAAAATCCAACATCATTAGTTTCACTTTTTGAAAAATAGTTTGTCATCATATTTAAACAAAATATAAATTAAATTCATATACTGTTTGAATGGGATTTTTTTAAGACAATGAAATAATAATGTATTTATGTACATTAAAATATAATATATTTTAGACTTATATAGGGCTTTTAATTTTTATATATTCTATTTTATGCTCTAAATTTGATTTGAAGTTATTCTAATATAAAAAGTATTCAAACTAACAAATTTCTAAAGTAATGACTAAACTAAGACAAATAAATTAAATTAGTGTGAAGCTTCTACCTCCAATTTGCAATTATATATTTTAGTCTATTTATCATTTATCTCAACTACAAATAAAGCATATAAACTCAAAAATATATTATGAAAGACCTCTTTAAAGTAAACTCAGAAAATACATTGAATAAATGTTGATGCTTCTTGGGTTTCTTTCTTAAATTAGTGCCACAATCTATTTTTGATGCAAAAATGTCAAGATAACCTCTCGAGAATAAGATTATCAAAATCTAGCAACATGGTTTCTTCCTCAACCTATTGAACGTGGGCTTCAACCCCTTTGTTAAACTCTTTAGAAACTCTATTGATTAAAAAAAATGGAATTAAAAAATGCTATACCCCTTGGCAAATGTTCTTATCATACTCTTCTCAATTGTTCTTTCCATATCACTTGTTTTAATCCCCTTTAACAATTACTCTTACTTATTGTTGCAAAAAGATGAAACTTCCTACACTCAAGGATAGACCAACAACTCCAAAATACAAACAAATGACAAGCTTATACATCGAACTCACTTTTAGGGATTATGGTTTATTTCCCGCTAAAAGTTTTGTTCTTTCACAATATAATATGATAAAAGCTAAACAAAGATGGAGTTGCTTCCAATATGACATTTAAGGGTGCCATGGAGGCTAGTGTTACAATCTTAAAGAAGTTAAAGCAACAGTCACGATCTTTCCATCAGTGACTGCCTAAGAAACTATGTCAAAATGCAACATTTCATTAAAGTGAAATGCTACATTTTGAATATCTAGACACATGGCATAATAGCCCCTCATAGATTTGTTTGATGGCTTGAATTTATTGGGCAAGATGATAACAATGTTCGTGCATTACTAGAGAAAAGTTGGATGTCTTTGATACAACCTTTTTTTCGCTTTCCCCTTTTAGGAAATAGAAAAAAAAAATTAAAAGTTTTTAAATGTAATAAAAGTGGATTCTTTTATTATAAAAAATGCTTTATTCCATTGTAATTGAATATTGGCACGGGATTTATAACAAAATTTTTCAATGAAAAAAATTGTAAGAATGGAAAAATGAGATGTGTGGTTAATAGTAAACATTTTAGAATTTTTAAATATTTATTTTTTAGTTTTTATTATATTAAATTTTTAATATATAAGATTAAAAAAAAAAAAAAAAACACACACACACACACACATATATATATATATATATATATATAATTACCTATTCAACAGTTTTATCATAATCAAACCATTAAATTATGAAAATAATGCCTCCATTAGTTCAAGATCAATCTAATTTTAAAAATATTATTTTTTTAACTTTTGAAATCAACAATAATTTTGATATGTATGATGCTTATATTTTTGTTATTAAATTCTTTAGTTAAAATATAATAAATATATAATTTTTACATATAATTATGTAATTTTTTAATTAAGTTATATATTATTACGTTAATATTAAAAAATTGTATATTTATTATATTTTAATTGAACAACTAAATGTATAAAGGAATGCAATTAATCGAATATTTTCAATATAATTCGAACCACTTGTGAGCTGTTTATGCCAATTTTTCATGAAAACTCTACACCTTCGTTTGCATGGAAATTAGTAGGGGTCGATTATTTGATTAATAATAAATAAAAATAAGGTTTAGATGTGAAAATTAAATATTTACATTTAAAAATAATCAAATACCTACCCGTTGTTATGCTTATAAATTTGTAAATTTATTTAAATTAACACAAAAGAATTTTTATAGACGGCAAATTAATTAATTTATAGATGTTATATATTCAACACATTATTTCTAAAATATATGAGATTAAAAAAGTTTAAGAAAGTTACAATGAGTTCTTTATTTTTAATTTTTGGCCAATATTAAATATTTATTTTTTGAAAATTCTCACTAATTTTTAAAGATTAAATTTCTTATCATATTATTACAAATACTTGGGCCTAAATTTTGGCTCTCCTCCTATCCCAAGGTTGGATAATTGAGTCCAAAGCCCTTACCCGCTAAACCAAGAGCCCATCACTGACGATAAAAGAAAAAAAAGAGTGTATGTCATCAAGCCCATGCCCCTTTGCTTGACCGCGGATTATTCGTTTCAGTCGTGGCGTGGGGTGCTTCTGGTTGAAATTTTGAACCCGAAAACAACTTCGACTTCCGTCACTAATGGCGGGGGCGCATTCCACCGTCTCCTCCCTCCTGTTACCTTCCAATAACCCGATTACCAGACGAACCTATTCTCTGCTAGTAGTTTCATCTATTCCCTCTTCAAACCCATCAAAAGTCAGGCATAGGAGGAAAAATCATTTGCGACCCAAAATTCTGAAAACGCTCACTAAGTCCCACCCATCCATCACTCCTCTTCTACCGCGAGAATCTCCCCTCTCTCCTCCACATACCCCCGAGGAACACGAATTTCGTGTTGAGGTTCCCGCCGATGGAGTCCACTGCGAAAGTGTCATTGCCGCTGCCGGAGAAGGTGGTGAATTGGAAGAATTACAAGTCTCTGAGACGACGGGAGCCTTTGGAGAATACAATGGTATTGCTGGTAAGCTTTCTGCCAGGTCTATCCTGAAATACGGTGCCTTTTTGTTTGGGGCCTTTGTGTTACAAACTATTTTTTCGCTTTGGATTCTGCTCGATGATGATTCGAAGCAGAAAGCTGGGAATTCAAATATAAATGGATGGGGAAAGAGGAGTGTTTTGTCTGATGGGAGTGGGAAAATCATGCGGGTTACTAATGCAAGCGGTGTGGTTTATGTGGAGGATCAACTTGAGATGGAAAAGAAAATTGAGGAAATCAAGCTAATGGCAAGGGAAGCTAGGAAAATTGAAGGAGTGAAGAAGGAAGAAGAAATAGGGGATCCTGAAAGTGATGATGAAAGTGCTGTTTCTGGTCATAGACTTGGTATTGAGAAAGAGATTGGTGCGCGCTTGTTGAAGTTGCAGGATAGGGTGAATTCTGATAAGGATAAATCAGCATTGTTAAATGTTATTAAGAATTTAGGAAACTCTGTAAAATCTTTAGGTGGATTGGCTAGGGACAATAAGAATGTGAACAAGGGAAATGGGGCATTACAGTTTAAGAAAAAGCTTAAATACAGAAGCCCTTCAACAAAGCCAACAAAAACTCCCAAGGGCTTCCCAGGGATTAGAGACTACAAAGGATCCAATGCAGAAACTGGGGATTCCGCAAGTAAGGATACAGCTACAGCGCAAGAAAGTAGAAGCACTGCTACTGGTCATGTGCAAATATTATATGAAGAAAAGCAAGTAAATCAGCAAGACGTTGAGACACAGGAAAGTGATTCTAGGCTTTCATTGGAAGATGGAGGAAAATTAGTAGATGAAGAGGCCAATACGTTGCCAGATACTGGGAAGAATTTGGAAGAAGTGATGGCGAGACCAAATGTGGAAACTGGAACAGGAGTTAAAATTAATGAAAGAAGCAACGGTAATAAGCTGTTAAATCAATAATGCATGACTTTTAAACAGTTTTCATATCTATTTTCTATTTGAACTCATTGGACTCAATTGCAGCTATCCTTACATTGTTGTTTGGAGTTAATCATTCTCAACATTTTCTCTTCTCCCTGATTTTGGGTTAGGTATATCAGAGTTAAGGCAGTAAAAATTTACTATGATTTGCAGTTTCAATTTTAATACACACGGCAAAGAGTATACACATCTTGTATTTTTTCCTTGGTAGCTTTAACTATTTTACATGTTTGAAGGAGAAACCAATGAAATGTAGGATGGGTTTGCAGTAAATTTAACTCAATTTGAGTTATTTGTCATATGCTTAGGTGGTTTCCTGGAGGGTAGTTTTGGCAGGTCTTCAGTCGAGGTAATACAGTCAAGAAAATCAAGAGATTTGAGGACACAGAACTCATTGAGTATTGTAGAAGAAAATCAGGATGCTAACCCAATTTTTGAAAAGGATGATGTGCTGAGTATAAATGGCAATCGAAAACATGGAATAGCTGATAACGTTTCAGCAGCTAACGGAGTCAAAGTTAAGCAGGAAAACACTGAGACTGATATGTGGTGGCTGAATCTCCGTTATGTTCTTGTATGTACAAAACTATTTTTGTTCACAATGTTGTTTTTCAGTAGCATAGCTCTAGGGAGGGACATAATGTTGTGTCTACAGTGCTACTTCTCTGTTTGATTTACTTGTCTTTTTAGCATTTGTTATGCATGTGTGGTGGGGCAACATTATTATTCTAAAATGTCTATATCTATGGCTTCTATAATATATCTTCTCTCATTAAACAAGTATATTCAGGTCAGTCCTTAAAAACATTAAACACAGCCAATATGCTACACTGTTGGACCTTTTTTTGAACCCTGCTTTATGATTTTTTTTTTCTGCTTTTTCGGGTTTTTTATGGAGATGTAAGGAAGCAAGGGGAACCCATGCTTAAAATTGGCTTCTAAGGAATAACTACTCCCTTTAAATACCATTGGCTCCCTGTTGTGGGAATCCTAGAATTTGGGGTGCTCACACTGACTGGCAAGTTCCGGACATGGATCGCACCTTCTTGACAGGCTGGCTAGATCATATCCTTAACAGGTAGTCCTTTTCATAGAGGTCAGTCCCAACTCTGATACCCAATTAATGGAGACCTAATCAAGCAAGAGGAATCCACCTATAAAAACAACTTGTGATGGGGAGGAATCATGCCCCTTAAGTACCACATGGATTATGCTCCCCAAGGTGGGACTTCATCAGGTTTCAAGGAAAGTAAGACCAGAAGAGGACCTAGTAGGGGACTGGGGGGAAGAGACTTGGGCATGGAAATCGTAATAGGCACCACCACTTAAATGGATTGGGGAGGATGGAACTCGCATCTCCATGCTAGCCCCAACCTTAAAGATTGGACCATCTGAGCTGCAACATGTGGTTTGCTTTATGAATTCTTCTGCTTGAATCTAGGTAGCTAGCATGCCATTAAATATTATGCACGTCCTTAAATGCATCCATTGATACCTCTAACCATTAAGCTGCTATGCTTTCGTGAAGGTCATTATAATGCGAAGAGGTTCCAACAAAGAAGGACCAAGAGGACTCTATAGCTTAAAGATCACTTCTCAAGAAGGGAAAAAGAGTGACTATTCCTATATTGTTGCTTTTGAGGATCATGCTGATGCCAACAACTTCTGTTTTCTACTTGAATCATTTTTTGAAGATTTGGGTGATTTTAGTGCTGATGCAGTTCCTATGTCAATACAAGTAAAAATCTCAACTATGCTCTCATACACAGCAAATACAATCTTATACACATTAATAGATCATTGAAATGTCCTGTCGCCAGACTTGAACCACAAATATTGAAATTGAAACTGGTAGTTTGGTGGCTAATTGTAGAAACCTTTATTTAGCTGTTGAGTGTGTAATAGTGTTTGATGCATGCCATGTACTAAAGGGAACTTTAAATATTTTGCAGGAACTTCATCAAGCAGTAAAATCACACGCCAAGAAAGTCGTTGTTGTAAAGAAGAGACAGCTACAGCTCTATGCTGGGCAACCACTTTCTGATGTTGAGATGACCTTGTGCTCTTTAGTAGAACAACATCAAAATGTCCGTCGGGCAGATTCAAGATAGCTTTGGATGTTGAGTTCTAGATGTGTTTTCTCTTAACTTCCACCAAATTAAATTGCGCCCCTGTTAATACCCTGCACAAATGGTAGTGATGCAATCTATGGAATGCGTGCGTTGAAAATTCAGAGCGTGGCATATCTGTCTGAAACGCAAAAGTTGAGTGGAACATGGAGGTCAGAGTCATAGGGTGCTGAATTTAGGATAAAGGTTTTCGTCTTTCTAAATTTTTAGGTCGTACAAAATGTAGTTGATAGAAAGCTCCAGTCTGTGTCAATTTTAACATATTGTTGTTGAAGGGAAATTTTTTTTTTCTTTCTGTAATAAAAATTGGTGATAAGGATATAGTGCTTCAAAATTATCAGTCAAAGCGACAATAGCATGCATGGAATTCCGAAGGGGTAGATTGAGGCTCAATCTAAGATATTATTTTCAAGGACCTTTCGTCCCTAATGAACACCACTCAACTAGCCTTAGAGGGAATTTGATTGCAAGGTTGAATTTTCAGGAACCAGAGGGAAGTAACTTGATCAAGATGTAGAAATTTCTTCTAGAGGGAGTTTACTATTCACTATAAAAGTGTAACTTTGCGACGTCTGCACTCTATGGATTATAGGTTCGTGTTGGGTTTCGTTTTGGTTGCGTTGTGAATGAAGACCAAACATCATGGGTAGCTTCGAAATTTCTGTCTTTCGAATTGATAAGATGCACAGAGGTATTTAGCATATAAATATGTGCAATTGACTTAATATTTTAATGATATATTATTCATTCTGGCATATGAATTATGAACATTTAAAATAATAATGGCGGAAAAGCCTTAGAAAAAAATATAGATTTTTATTCATGTGATTTTTATGGCTTGTTCACTTTTGTGTTACTTTAAACATTAACTTTTTTTTTTCTACGTGTTATTGGATAGAAAGAAGGTATTCTATAAAAGCAAAAGAAGATATGTTCTACTGTAACCAGTCTTTCCACAAGCGAAATCAATGGCAAAGTGGAGATAACGAGCAAAAACACAAAAATGGTTTTAAAAAAATTATCAATTTGTTTAAAGTCACAAATGTAGTTATCCTTAAGTTATAAATAAGCTCATAAGGTGTGAGCCACTTAAAAGATAAGCAACTCTTAAAATACTTTTGTTATGCTTGCAATATAACTTTAAAGAGTATGGTTTTAAGGTGATCAATAATTTGGTGATTTTGATTAATAAGATGATGAGTTTTCCCAGGCTGTTATAGGTCCCTGCCTTTAACAAAGTGCTTCTGCCAACATAGAAATGGGTGCGATAGTCAATATTTTTTAGCAAGTATTTCTTTTTTAATTTTTAATCATAATGATTTATGCTAACTTTTTTTTTTAGATGTTACATGAGTATTCCTTTGTTTGCTTGTTTGGTTTTTTTTTTTCTTGATTTGTCCACATTCTTGTTGTATAGTTTTGACCTTTCTGCAATCCATATGATTCCAAAAAAAAAAAAATCATTTTTCATTGTTACTAGACTTGATAGAAATTTGGTAAGCAATTTTGTCCCTTAATGTTGAAAAAAATTTAATTCAAAAAAACATATGGGTTTTCATTCATGGTTTTTGTAGCTAGCTCACTATACTTTTGCGTTGCTCTTAATTCATTTAGTACTTTTTTGCTAGGATTCTTTAACAGATCGAAAGTATTCTTTTTTTCTTTTCAGCCTGAAGAACAAAAGTAATCTCTAAGTTTGAAGAAGAAAGTATTCGTTTACTGTAACGAATCTTTCCATTTCAGAAATTTATGGCAAAGTGGGGATAATGAGCAAAACCACAAAAATGGTAATAAAAGAAAATTGGATTTGTTAGACTCATAAGACAAAGTACTTATTCTTAAGTGATAGATAAGCTCATATGTTGTGAACCACCTAAAAGAATAGCAACACTTTACTAATTTTGATTATGCTTGCAATAAAACTTTGAATCATTTCTGAGTACAATATCAATCGAAAACATATTTGGTTGGAGTGATCTACAATTTGTTGGGTTAGATAAACTAAGATAATGAGGTTTCAAAAATGTGATAGCTCTCAGCACCTGACAGTATATTTTTGCCAATATCGAAGTGGGCGTGACAGTAATTATTTTTCAGTAATTTTTCTTTTATCATAATGGTATAAGCTAACTTTGAATTTGTTCTTGAGGTTAGATGCGTACTTATTTGTTTGTGCTCCCCCGCCCCACAAAAAAAAAAAATCCCTCTATGTTTATTAAGTAGAGTTGAGCTTACTGTAATCCAGGTGATTAAAGAAATATATTTTATATTGTTATTAAAGTTGCTAGGAGTATGGCGAGTAGTTGAGTATTAAAAAAATTTATTGCGGTTTATCTTCTCTTATTCTTTCAATATTGTAATGATTGTATTAATTTGTTTTTGTAAATGAATGATGAAAATAACCAAAAAAAATGTTGAAATAGGATTTTTGTTCATGGTTAAAAAAAATTGTTTCAATCTGTTAAGACTCACGAAATATTTATTTTTAGGTCATAAATAAGCTCATATGTTATAAGGATATGTCTATGATACTGCTTAGTATTTTGGTTGCATGCATTCAACCATATGCAATGATTCGTTATTGAAATTGACCTATATTAAATTGGATGTTCTTAATTGAGCTCCTTTTCAATTGTTCAATTGCTCAATTTAGGAGATTCATATGGTTTAAATTGATATATAAAGTCTAAATTATATATATATATATATATATATTATTTATTTATTTTAACAATTTTTTAAAGAGAGTCAAACATAAAATAAACATAATTTTTTAATTGCAAATTTAAAAATCGATAATTAAGATTTAAAAAATAAATAAATAATCTTGAAATCTAAATTGTTCAAATCAAATCTAAATGATTCAGATTGTTCAATTGAGCAATTAAGGAAATGGGACATATGAGGAGATTTGGATTTTATATCAAATACTTGGTTTTTTTATTTTTTTTAATATGTCACCTATTATTTTATGAACTTTCAAATCATGCTAGTTAGTGGTTGTAGACATATTTTTCCTTTTATTATTCAATTATTTGATTATATATAGCATAGCAATTGTGAAGGATGAGATATGTACACCTAGCATAATCAAATCATGTTTGCTTAAACGGATTCTACTTTCAAAACATATTAGTGTGTATCATGTATTTTAATTCCATGAATGTAGGATAAAGCATAATTATAGGAATTAAAAGTTGACCTTGATTTCATTTAGCATGTATTGAATGAGAAGAAAAAATGTTTTTGCAAAGTTGTTACTTTACATGGTATCAGAGCAGAACAGATTCAAGATTAAGAATGTGAGTCTATGACTATCCTAGACCATGATGACTGACACAACAACAGAAAAGGCTATAAGCAATGGTGATGGACAAGGAAATGTGGTTGACCTAATGTTGCCGTATTATCTACATGCTTCTGATAGCTTAGGGCAGATCTATGTAGGTGAGCTTCTAAATGACTCAAACTACAATTAGTGGGTGAATGATATGTCAAATGCTCTATTTGCTAAAAACAAGATCAGATTTGTCAACGTAACTATCAAAATGCCGAAAATTGATTCGTTGAACCTTGTACACTAGATGAGATGTAACACCATGGTGAAGGGGTAGCTTAAGGCTGCCATGGAGAAGGAAATCAGAACCAACGTGAGGTACATGAAGACTACTCGAGAAATATGGATAGATCTAGAAGACATGTTTAGAAAAGGGAGTGCGCTGAAATTGTATGAACTACGCCGAGACATAGTGATACTGAGGCAAGAAAAGATCTTAGTTCCTTCATATTATACAAAACTTAAGGCATTCTGGGATGAAGTACAGTCCATTGCACCATGGCCTAAGTGCTCATGTGAGGGGTGCAAATGTGATCTGCAAAAGTAACTTGTGGAGTTGAGAGAGAGAGATCAATTGTATGATTTTCTTATGGCTTTTTATGAAGACTTTAGGATGGTGAAAACATATATCCTGAGCATGAAGCCAATGATGAATTTGCAGATGGCTTATCATCTTGTTGTTGAAGATGAGAAGCAAAAATAAGTTTTGGCCACACAAAGGCCAACCATGGAGGGTGCAGCATTCTATGCACATAATACATGAAGTAATAAAGAGCAGGCAGAGCGACAGGATATGAGGAAGGAGAAACCAAAGTGTGGACACTGCTAAAAGATAGGCCACACTGAGGAAGCATACTATGATTTGATCAGGTACCCACTCGACTGGAAGAGATTAAATCGAGACAAAAAGGAAAAAGGAGGACCATAGACTGAGAAACGAAATGGGCCTAGAGTAGTACAAGTTGGGCTAACCAAGTGTCCAATTCTTGGGCTAACACTCATACAATGTAAAAGGCTCTT
The DNA here is from genome assembly GCA_026724425.1 of Erythrophleum ivorense. Classification (NCBI taxonomy): domain Eukaryota; kingdom Viridiplantae; phylum Streptophyta; class Magnoliopsida; order Fabales; family Fabaceae; genus Erythrophleum; species Erythrophleum ivorense. The sequence goes on from JAIUCV010000005.1 coordinate 47,770,979, forward strand.
ACAGACTCTGGGATCAGAAGTAGAGACACCAAAGGTTTAACCAAACTTGAATCAGCAGAGCCAAGCAATGGTGAATATGGCAAGTAATATCAATTTCATTTTTGAGAAGCCTTGGATAATCGACTTAGGGGCAATTGAACATATTACCTGTGAAGGTGATTTACTAAAAGGAGAAAACACAAAGAGTAAATTGTTGCCAATAAAAATTCCTAATAGGCTCAAGGACAACTAAATTACCTAACAAAATGATTATTTATAATGTTCTACATGTGCCTAGTTTTAAGTGTAATTTCTTATCTGTAAGAAAGCTTGCAAGAGTTTTTGATTGTGGTGTGATTTTTGTGAAGGATCATTGTCTAATTTAAGATTTAGTTACGAGAAAGATGATTGGGACTAGGAAATATTGTGATGGTCTTTATCTGCTGGAGTCAACAAGGCATGTAAGAGTAGTGATGAACATACAAAGGAGTAAGGATTCAAACCTATGGCATTGGAAGTTGGGGCATGCGTCAATAAAAAAAATTGAGAAAATAAATTTAGGCATTGAGAAAAATAAAGTCTCTGAACTTTGTGATTCCAGTGTAAAGGCCAAATAGACACGTTTGCCATTTTCTAATAGCTTAATAAAGATTGAGTCATGTGTTGAATTAGTGCATTGTGATATTCGGAGACTATACAGAGAGGGATCCATTTTAGGTTCTCATTATTTTCTTACAATTATAGATGACTTTAGCAGAGTCTTTTGGATATATTTAATGAAATACAAATCGAACATTGCACATATATTGCTTAATTTTCTCAATATGATAGAGACTCAATTTGATAGGAGAATTAAAAGAATAAGAACTAATAATGGACTAGAGTTTAAATCAAAAGAAATGATGAGAGAATATAGAGAAAGAGGATAATGTTGGAAACAAGTTGTGCTTACACCCCAAAGCAAAATGGGGTGGTGGAACGCAAACACAGATATTTGGTTGAAGTAGTTGGAGCATTGAAAATGCATGCAGGCCTACCTATCATTTTTGGGGAGAATGTATATTGGCAGTAGCATACATAATTAATAGGCTCCCCATGAAGGCGACAAACAATAGAATACCATATGAAATTATAATGAGTAAAAGGCCCGACTATGATAGATTTAGAGTTTTCAGATGTCTATGCTATGCATATGATGTGAAAAAACTAGGAAATTTTGAGGTAAGAAGGAGACCATGCATGTTTGTGGGTTACCCAAGTGGTCAAAAAGGGTATAAGGTTTAAGACATGGAAAGCCAAGAAATATATGTCACAAGAGATGTAATATTTCAAGAAGGGAGTTTCCCATTCAAAGAAGAAAGGCCCATTAAAACAATGGGACCAAATAATGCACAAAACCATGTTGAAGAAGTTGGTAAATGGCTTGAAATCACTTAAATGAGCCATAGAGAATTAGGCTTAGATTCAAATGCATTGAATGAAGAACCAGGTGAGACTTAGACAGAGAATGAAGTGAGACCCACTATGCTTGAAGGTCTAAGAAATGAAGCAAGTCTCAGAGAGCTTGATCATGCATATGAAATAGTGGAGTGACTTGTTGGATGTTAGATGGCGTAGTCAACGTCTGAGAGTCCTACTGAAGCACTTGAATGATTTTGAAGTAGAACTCTCACAGTCACTTGCATAACTAGAGACCACATTGACGGTATATCCCCTATCTAATTATGTTTCAATTAACCATTTTTCACCATCCCATGTTGCACTTCTAGTGACCATCACTAAGCGTGATGAGCCCAAGAACTTCGCAGAAGCAATGTGACATAAGGAATGGCAAGAAGCAATGAAGAAAGAAGTCAAAGCACTAGAAAATAATGGGACATGGACATTGGAAGAATTACCACTAGGGAAGAACATCATTGATTCCAAGTGGGTGTACAAAGTAAAATACAAACTAGATGATCAAGTTAAACATTACAAGGCGCGCTTAGTGGCAAGGGGTTTCACATAAGTAGAAGGAATTGACTTTCATGAGACATTTGCACTAGTAGCAAAGTTGGTGACCGTTCTAGCCTTGCTAGCTGTTGTAGTAAAAAGAAACTACGTGGCACATCAATTAGATGTGAATAATGTATTTCTTCATGGAGACTTGAAAGAGGAAGTGCACATAAAGATTCCATAAGGCTTTGCGAGAAAAGACAAAAATCGAGTTTGTTGCCTGAGAAAATCACTCTACAAGTTGAAGCAAGCATTGAGAAACTGGTACCATAAATTCACAAATGCTTTGACAAGCATAGGGTTCAAGCAATCCAATGTAGATCACTCTGTACTCATATATAGAGAAGGACAAACATATATGGCAGCTCTTATATACGTGGGCAATGTAGTTTTGATTGGAAACAATCTAAAGAAAATGAAAGAATTTCTGGATAGAAGCTTTAGCATTAAGGATCTAAGGCCCCTTAAGTATTTCCTACGGATTGAAGTAACAAGATCATCACGAGGAATGGTTCTGAGTCAAAGGAAGTATACAATAGATATATTAAAGGAGGTAAAGATGGAAGACTACAAGCCATGTGACTTCTCGATGGAGCAAAACCATAAGTTTAGAGATGATAAGAATGAACCAGATACTGATGTGAAGAGGTATAGAAGACTAGTAGGACGACTACTTTATTTAATGATCACGAGGGCAGATATCATGTATCTTGTCAATGTGCTGGGCCAGCTTGTAAATACACCAAGTAAACTCATATGGATGCAATAGATCGAGTGTTAAGGTATTTGAAAGGAGCTTATGGCAAGGCATTTTATTAAAGAATGAAGGAAGTTTAGAACTAAAAGCCTTCTGTGACGTTGACGAGGGTGGATGCCCACTGACAAGAAGTCATGTGTAGGCTATTTTATAAAGCTTGGAGGGTCTCCAGTGTCTTGGAAGATGAAAAAGAAAAGTGTAGTTATAAGGTCATATGCAAAAGCAGAATATAAAGCCATGGCAACAACTATAAGTGAACTAATATGGCTACATTGCCTTATAGAAGAACTGGGAGTGCCTCAGATTGAAGGAACAACATTATATTGTGATAATCAAGTAGCTTTACACATTACCATGAATCTAGTCTTCCATGAAAGAACAAAGCATGTGGAAATGGATTGTTATTTTGTTTAAGAGCGAGTTTGAGCAAATGAGATAACACCGCGAAAGATTTGCACATCAAAGCAAGTGGTAGACGTGTTTACAAAGGCATTAGAAAAGGAAAGGTCCGGGCAATTGACATACAAGTTAGGCATTGTAAACATACATGCACCAACTTAAAGGGGGAGAGAAGGATGAGATACGTGCACCTGGCATAATCAGATCACGTATGCTTAAATAGGTTTTGCATTCAAAACTAATTAGCATATATCATATGTGTATCATGTATTTTAATTCCATGATTGTAGGATAGAGCATAATTATAGGAATTAGAAGTTTACCTTGATTTCATTTAGCCTATATATATATATATATATATATATATATATATGTATTCTATACTGAATGAGAAGAACATAATGTTTTAGCAAAGTTGTTACTTTAGGCAATAAACTGTACAAGGGTCTCCATTAAAAATGTTGATATCAATAATGCACGAGAGGAAATTCATTCATTGGGAATACATGTTATATAATTAATCTCTCTTAGTTATAATAATATGGCTTTTGGCATCTTTTCATGTCTTGGTCTAATAACTAATACAAAAAATAAAATAACATTTAAATCAACAAATATAAATTGTGATATGGGAGAGCAAAAAGTTATCTAATTTTCGACTACATTTTAGTTCATGGCAAACCCTTATTATTTTAGATGAATGGATTTGGATTTTAGAATGATATTTTAATTTTTGAGACAATTCATGGGTTTGATAATATTGAACCTGCACTTGTACGATACACATTTTTTATATTATGACTCTGTAATTTAATAAAGATTTTATTAAAACTAAAATAATTAAGGTGAATTTCACGAGGTGTTGCCCAGTTTGAGGTTCAACTTGAAGTTTTTCTACCAACACTAGAGGGTTTAAAAAAAAAATAGAGATTCATGTTTAAGGCAAACGCAATAACCCTTGAAGTGAACTCCTCATAATCGGGTAAGTTGGCTGTATTTTAATTTGATGAAGATATTATTATTTTAAATTGTCAAAAATCAATCATTTATTATTATTATTATTATTTTAACTTTGTAGTTGTGATGACCTGTGCAGAGGTACTCATGTATATGACTTGTTAGGAGTGTGTTGAAATCAAGTAATTTTCAATGTTGCTTAACCAACTTTGCAAGACTTTGATGAGGTCAACATCAAGACTTTGTGAGTGAGTATTTTGCAATGCAGCAACATTAGTGTGAAATTATGTCCTACTCCACTAGGTAGTGGTGAGTCAAATTTTTTCTTTTTTTGAAAAATATTGAATTCACGTTCAAGTTACATCTTTGTATCAAATATTTTTTTGGATTGCTGCGAGAGTAGATCCTCTAAAATATTCTTTCCTGAAGTTTCCTTAAAATATCTCTCAGATTTGTTTGTTTGTATTTTTTTAATATTTTTTTTAAATAAATAGAAATTTGAATTTATAAGACACTTCAGGTACTTTACGAAAAAGTTACTTCAGAGGATCTACTCTCGATTGCTGCAAGGGAGTCTTTTCCATACACATGGTCAGGAGTCGAACTTTAGATATCATGCATAAGAAACCCGGTTATCTGCCAACTGTGCTGGGTTTTGTTGATATCTTTGAATCAAATATTAAAATAAAATTAACAAAATCTGATATTTGACAAGATTGAGAATATTATGGACATCTAAAACATGCTTTTTATTTTTCCAACCATCCAAATTAAAGACTCTTCTTATGGAAGTGAAACTTCTAATTCAAGGTAAGGTAAAACTAACATTGTTGGATTATTTATTATGAATCCAAAAATTACAATATTCATATAAGTTACTCAAAAAGTAAAAATGAGAAAATTATTGAGCCAAAGATATACTAAATATAATATATTTTCTTCTTTCCTCTTTATTACACACTTACGTCAGCTGTACGTACGTATATTTTTTCATTCTTTTATGTCAAACTATTAACTAATTTACTTACTCCCCCCCCCCCCCCTCTTCTTCTTTATCAACTTATAGGGCCTAAAAGTGCAATTAGAGATATAGAGAAAATCTAACTACAAAGTTGTTAAACCCTAGTTATAATGGTTTGATTTTTATTTATTAAGGCATAATTATTATACTATTATCTTATATTAAAACATAATGATTTTTTTTTTTTTGAAATTTACTTGGCACATATGTCAAGATGTGAGTTAAATATCACAAATATTATAATTTGATTTGATAATTTCAAACTTAAGTGTCATGGTGTGGTAAATATCAAACTAAGAACCCATTTTGATAGTTTATTGTATAAAATATGTTCCGTATAAACAAGAGTATTTAATAATATATTAAACTTATATGTAATTTCTTACATCTTTTGTTATCAAATTTTTAATTAAAATATGATAAATGTATAATTTTTTTAATAATAACATAACAAATGTATGATTTAATTAATAAATTATATATTTATCTACAAAAATTATACATTTGTCATATTGTTATTAACAAATTATGTATTTATTATATTTTAATTAAATGACTTAATAACAAAAGTATAAAAAATATTTTTTTCCTCTTAAAAATAAGTACTAATATCATTTCCCTTGTGGCTTCCACATATGTTTTCTCTTCTTTATTTTTCTATTTTCTAAAATAATGTTTTAATTTCATAGACTAACACAGCTCTAATTTTTGTAGTATGAAGATGACACAGTTAACATTTACTTTAAGGGGAAAAAAGTTATTTTCACAAAACTTAAATTTAAATGTATAGATTGCGAATTGTTTTTTATTCAAGTTATTTTTTAAAAAATGTTATATTTACTATCTTTTTTTTTGGCTAGATATTTGCTGTCCTATTAGATGCTTGTGATTTTTTGTTTCTTTAAGTGAAACTAATTAGTACTCCCTCTGGTTCTGTTTATAAGAAAATTTGAAAAGATTTTTTTGGTTCCAAAATATAAGAAACATGGTATATTTTTTTATTTCACTAAATAATAAATTTCTTTTTTACCCTTCATTTATTGTTACATCTAATACATTTAACAATGCATAACATTTTTCCATGCAAAATAAAGATGGGTAAAATAGGAAACAATTATCAAATTTGAACCTAATTAATGAGTTAAACTAATATTAACTGTTTTTCTTAATACCAGTGAAACAGTTTTTTGTTTCTAATAAATAGAACCGGAGGTAGTATATAATTTATCAAGTAATCTTTTGGTATTTACTCAACATTTATTTGACTTAAATACATTTTAGTCTTTTTAATTTTATAAAAATTTTAATTTAGTTACTTTAGTTCATTCTTTTATTTTTTAAAAGAAGTATCCAAATTTGTCCGTCTATCTCATCATACACCTAAAATTTAAAGTCAAATTTGATAATTTGATAATTTTCTGATTTAGATATTATTTGTTTACCTAAGATTGTAACTTATACTAAAATTTAGTGTCCAAACCACCAGGTGGTTAAATTGGGTGCTAAATTTTGGATGAAAATGTAATAAAAGTACACAATTGGATCATTTTAGAAAATGAGAGGGTGACAGTGCCTGCTTTTATACTAGAGTAACCAATTAAAACTTCCATAAAAATAGAGGGCTGAAAACGTATTTAAGCCAAGTTGTTTTCTTTTTATGTATAACGGGTTTTTTAATTTTTTATATTTACATTTCTAATAATTATGTTTTATTATTATTTAATATTAACTGATTTTATAGTAACTAGTTTCTTCCCATGTAAGTGCAGGAAAAATTTAAAAAAAAATTTGTGGATCTCCCAAAAAAATTCAAAAAAAAAAAAGCATAAACAGTACATGTACTGATATTAATAGTATCCTAGCACGTAATTCATGAAAGATGTACTGTTTATCATAAGTCGCGATTCATATAAATTTTATTATAATATATTGATTAATTTTAAAATTATAATTTTGTGAAGTAAAAAATTGCAAAAAAATTGATGATTCACAATTAGTTTTTTTTGGTAAATATGATATAATTTGTGGTTAAATGCAATTACATAAAACTTAAGAATGCAAGTAACAATTTTGTCGGCTGGTCAGCCTTGACACATTTCGAGATCCAATACATTATACATCACATGATTGCACGCATCCATAAAAAAGGAAAAATATAAAAAAAACAACAAAAAGAAAGACGACTGAATTATATTCACCACTTCTAATTTTGTTAAATTTATATGGACTTTTTTATGTTTTTAAAATATATTTTTTTTTTGGAAATAAAAAATTATGCTACATTTTAATTTGATTTTAAATTTTTTTACGAAAATACTTATTTTTAGATCTAACAACTTAAGAAATAAATATGATGATAAGAAAATATACTACTTAAAAATTAAAATTATATATAAGATTAATGTTAAAGAACTGATTTGCTAACAAATTAAGTCAGAATAAATACATAAAATTCGTGAGTATAGTTGGAAATTCTATTGCAAATTAATCATGAGTTAGTCAATTTTTATAAAATAAAATAAAAAATTTAAAACTATCATCTTTTTCACATAGATGGCATATGTTACACTATTAGTAGATAAATAATAATTAATTTAAGACTTTATTATATTTAATGAACAAAATTTTCTCTTCTTTGTCTTGATTTGTGCATATTTAATATAATTCAACAAAGAACAATAATAAAAAATAAGAGTTTTTAGGTTATCAAACAATATGAATTTTAAATGTTACAGAATTTTTTTTAATATATATTTAGATTAATTGAAGATATTTTGATAAAAAATTTTAAAATTAAACTGAAATATATAATTTAAAAATAAGATAAAAGTTCAAGTAATTTTAACAAAACCCAAGAGATATTAATATAATTTACTTAAAAAATACTTTATCATAAACTTACCCAAAGCAATCCATTCAATATATAAGCCAAAATGTATAGAGTTTTTTTTTAAATTTAAAATCATATCCAAGTAACATCGTATCCTTCAAAAGCTTGAAATTAGCCTTCCAATCATTTCATGGGATTAACCTCTTCGTCAGTCAGATATTTAGAAGAAGCCTTAATATTACATAATTTTAGTTATTTTAGAAATTTATATCAAATTAAAAGAAAGGAAAGAACTTTAAAAAAGACGAAACCAAATACTCTAAAATTTTTTATTATAAATTTTTTGTAAAATTAAGAAAAGATATAGAAAATGGATAAGACTCACTAATGGATCTTATATCTTCTCTCTTCTATTTCTTTCTTTCTCTCTTTAAATTTAAAAAATATATTTATAATAAAAAACTTTAAAAGATTTTTTTATAATAACAAAATCAACCAAATTTGGTGCATCACGGCAGATGGCTTAATTTAACACATTTCTGATGAGACCTATTAAGTTCTGCCCCACTCCAGTTTGGGGTCATAGCAGCTGAGTGAAGAATAAATTTAACATAACTAAAATTATTATTTAATAATCCTTCTTAAAAATCATCAACCACAATTAAAAAAAAAATTATTTAACCTATTTCTGAAAAGTTTATGTCCGGGTCTGGTACTCTATTATACCTTAGTACCCGAGCAAGCGACAGGAAGGGGATTTCACACCAAAGCTCTGATCGACCAAGTTTGTAGTAACAATACTATCTTTTTATTTGGAGAAAATGTAGCCTGTTGGTCCATGAAAAACATGTATTTTAATTATTTTGTATACTTGAATTTTAAAATATACGATTTCATTATTAAACAGATATATGCCTTAATTATTTAATTTCTAAATCTGAAAAATACTTAATTTAGTGTTTAAAAATTTTTAACTCCCTGCACATTACTTCCTATTAGTACATGCTTAAAGGACTAATGAGTAACAAATTTAAAATTTAAAGATTGAATTGTATAAACATGAAATTCAAGGACAAAATAGTTAAAACATGTATTATTCAAATTTGTAAGATTTAGAAAGCAGTTAAAAAGAACCCAAAAACATGTATTATTCGTATGGTTTTTCAACCTTAGACTCTGGTGATATTTTATCAAAATTGCGTATTGATAAGGTGAATGCTCTTATAACTCTTGTTGAAATTTTTTTCTTATTCTTAGAAAACAATTCACTTGCCTGCATCTGTGTAAATATGGTTTATGCTCACTTAACGTAATATTTATTCAAGCGGTATAAGTTGTCCTAACTAAGTTAGTTATGGATAAGAGCTTAACACTTTTAAAGACACTATTTATACACTTAGCCAAATTCATCATCATGTGCCTCCAACAATACCCATCCACATCATACGTCCACAACTATTTGCTTTTCGGTATGTTATTTATCTAGTTTGTTGCTTCTACATGCAATTATCATAATTGTACTAATTGTTTTGTCAACCAAGTGGCACTTATTCAAGTATCCAATATCAATGTACTTCTTCTTTAGCTACTTACTCATAAATATTATATTCAAATTACTTGCAATATGCTGCAACCAAAGCAGATGATATGTGCGGGGTGGTTGCCAACCATTTTATGGGTCTATGATGGCCCTTAATATTTTTGGATATTGATTAGAGATAAAACAAATACCTTACTTATTCAGCACAACTTGCTGCTTGAAGTTATTGAGAAACCAACCCACATTTCTTGCATTTTCCCCTCAACGATAGTAAATACAAAAGGCATAACTTTTATTGCCTCATCTTGTGAGCTTACAATTAGTAATGTCCTTTTGTACTTTCCATATAAAAATGGACTATCAACTTGGATAATCGGCTTCAAATAGTCAAATGCATTAATGCAAAACTTAAAGGTTTAGAACATCTTATGGAACATAACCATTGGCTCTATATCCTACCTTGTTTATAGGAAGTCCTTATTAACAAATTCAAAATATAAATCTAGATTGAAGCGTTGCACGATAGATAACCATCTCTGTAGAACAGCATATAGTTGTTACTAATTCTCATAGATGATCATAATTACCCATTACCTACTAGATTAGGCCTTTTTGTGAGACATAATATATTTGAAGATACTATGTATTCTCTCAATGACTTCACGTATAGAAATAAAGTGATTTTCTATCACCATAAACACAATATACAATGATATTGCATCGAGGTCTAACTTTGAGTGATCTTGCGACACTATAGAGAATACGCATGTATGCATGACTACGTACTTCATGATCCACAAGTCAGTTTCTCTCTCTAACTGGCAGGCTCTTATTCACCAATTACATCAAATACCATACTTTAAAAAATAATACTCGACATACTTAACTAATAATTGGTGTACCTTAAATGTATGGTGCATTCATACTAAGTAAAGCTTCACCATATGGCTCATTGATTGCTTATTAGGAAACCATATTCCTACATACATCTTTTAGTCATCATTAAGATCAACTACTTTTTCCATCTCAGACATCTCAAATTCATTTGTAGCATCCATTTTAATTTATGACAAGAAGGCAAAAGCTCAATCAAAGAACTGGTTCAATGGAGTAGCCAGATCCCCATCAGTATTATCGCCCTCAACATTGTCATCCATATACTTATTGGCATTTGGCCAAGTATTATATTTTTCCTCGACCTCATACTTATCCATTATGTCTCTTGGCCCATCTTAGGGACTTGAAGGGCTAGCATTGCATATTAATAGTCTGGATGAACTCAATTGCGATATGTGGTCAACTAGTAACATTTACTAGGTATTAAAAGATTGGGTCTCAAACATGTATACATTTCCTGGGTAAGAGTTAAGCAAGAGCCTTATTTATTAGGTCCATCAATCTGACTTGTGCAATGGTCCATATACGTCATTCTCTACCATACTTGGGCCCATATCACTAGTAGAGATGTGCTCATATAGTTCTGGTGCCCCTAGCTAGTTTAGGAAGTGTTGGTTTGCTTGTCACGTTGATTGGACATCTACGTCATCCTCCAAGATGACAATAAATACCAACTTAGATCAAATAACTGTAGGTATCGATATATTAACTCAGGCACAAACTATTTTGACTCAAGTTATAGCTTTTTCCCGATTGTGGCCTTTAATTATTTGAGATTGATGTTAGGGTCGACTCTTAATAGTTTTAGTTTATCACATATAAACATTGCCTCCTCGTTGTTTTAAAAAATTCTTTCATTTACATAAATGCATATAATCTCTTTTCTTATATTCATTGTGATTCCGATCCCAACATCTATGTATAAACACGTATAAAACACCTTTATACTCAATATATAAATATATAATAATTAAAATTTTTGTTACACAAGACATGTTAATATTTAATAGAGTATGATTTTATATATATATACAAAGATGTATAAATTTAAATTTACCTATACTATAAAATAAAGTTGACCTTTATAAAAAGACAAATTGAACAAGATAGGTCCATACAATCTTTATAAACAATAATTAGACAAGGGTAATTAGTTAAACTAAAACTTTTCATATTAAAAGTAGAAAATATGGTGTAGGACAGCAATTATAACACATAAAAAATGTGAAAAATTTGAGTTTTTGCAAAACATAACTTGAATAAGACAGGTCCACCAAATATTTGTTAGCAATAGTTATGTTAGAATAATCTTTTAACATAAAATTTGTCATATTAAGAATAGAACATATAATATAGGACACAACTATATTTAATGCTTACTATAATATAATATTGCAATGTCTTGCTAAAGAAAATAAAAGAGTGAAGATGAGAGCAAAAATGGCATAGGCTAGAAAAAAAAATAAAAGAGAGATAAAAGAATGTTTGAAAAAAACAACATGCTTGTAAAAGAAGGTTAAAGAAACTCTAAAAGGAGATGAAAGAAGTTGGAGAGAAAAAATGAAGGAAGCTATGTGTGTAGAGGCTAAAGTGTGAACACAATGAGTCAAATTAATTTTATAGACATAAGGGTGAAGTAGTGCCATTGAACGCAAAATACTATGTTATGCATTTAGTGGCTTAAATATTCATTGAACCTTTAACCTTAAGGTCAATGATTAGTGAATTATCATTGACTTGAGGGTTAATGATGTTGGCTCTGTGTCTAATACATATATGTAAAAATAAATAAATAAATTGGACATGGAGCATAATATATGTATATATAATTGGATGCTTTAGCTCCACATCTAGTATATATATATATATATTTAGATGTAGATGAAGGACCTCTATGTCTAATTATTAAAAAAATGTTTTTCTAAATGTGGAGCCACTGGCTTTGCATTCAAATATTAAGAAAAAATATAGAATGCGAAGCTGCAAACTTAGCATTCTTATAAAAAAAGTTATATATACAAAGAATAAATTTTGGTAGCCATACATCTTAAGATTTATATGTGTGTGTGTGTGTGAAAAAGTCTACTTTTAGTTCTACGTAACTAAAAATTTCTCACTATTTAAAACAAATTCTTTTTGCTTTCTTTCTCATACTTTGTCTATCACTCTTTCATCTTCTTATCTCTTTCTTCTTCCTTTCACCAATGGCTTATATTTTTAAGCCCGTAAAAGAAGAGTAGCTCTTTACTAATTTTGGCTATACTTGTAATATAACTTTGAATCAACCCCCAAAAACTTGCTTTTACTATTGTTGAAGTGGATGCAAATGTCGATATTCATTGATAAGTTTTTTTTTTCAATCATAATGATTTATGCTCTGTTTTTTGTTTGAGATGTTAAATTAGTAATCATTTGTTTTTTTTCTTCATTTCTCTTTTGTTGAATGGTTTTGAGCTTACTCCAAATGATAACGTCAAGGAAATATCTTTCAGTATCAAGTGAATTGCAAGAGATTTGGTAAGTAGTTGAGTGCTTATAAGACTTCTTGTAATGAAAATGTGAAGAAACTAATGTTGAAAAATTTTAAGAATCATTGCAAACTTTTATTCAAAGTTGATTCACTTTTATGCTATATATATATATATATATATTCTTGCAGGTGTTTTCGAGTGGATAGAAGGTAGTCTTTAAGCATGAAAGAGAGAGAAGTGCTTTTAGAGTAATTGATATAACTAGAAAAATTGATAGCAATGTGAGAATACTAATTGGAAAAAAAACACAAAAATGTTTAAAAAATTGTTTTTAATTAGTTAAGAGTCATAAAAATATTTCTCTTCAAGTATTTTTTCAGCAATTCTTGAATTGGTCCTATATATATATATATATATATATATATATATATATATATATCCTTTGATTTCTTTATATGTCTCTTATTCGACTTTTATTATTTAATGTATATATGTTGTGGTATTGTGTTTTATTTTTTATTACAGGTAGTGAGTTGTAATGGGGTGTTAATTAGGAATTTTAACTTTAATAATAAGCAAAGGGAAGTTTTAAGCACTGTATTCAATCCGGTTAGACTAGAAATCAGTCTATGATCTAATTCGATTATCCCTAAAAATTGAATAGGCTTAAAACCAATGAAAACTAAAAAAACTGATCAAGTTACTAGTTGAACCAGTTTTAAATTTTTTTAGCAAAATTTGCAATGTTGTGACTCAAACCAGTGACCCTTCAACATGTTTGATATGCCTTTTCCACTAAACTAGAAAGCACTTTCAATTATAATATGCAATATTTAATATATGACATTTATTATGGTTTTATTTTAACAAAAACAATATTTTTCCCTTAAACTATAATTATGTTATTTATAATTGCAAAATTTTAATATAATATATGTGAAATAAAACTAAAATTCATAAAATTTTTATTAAAATTATGTAAATATACTTTAAACAAATTAAAAATTATGTTATATTTGATTTGTTTTTATGTATAATTAGTTATAACATATTTCAAAATTTATTAATATTTGCTCATTGTTATTTATTATCTTACATTTTTAATATTATATATATAGCTCTTAATTATCATCGGTTTAATTACAGTTCGACTATAGTTGAACCAATAAACTATGAATCAATGACTTTACCGATTCAATAACTGATCTAATTTTAAAAACATTAGTTTTAAAGGGAACAGATCCTCTGAATTACTCTTCCCTAAAGTGTGTTTAAAGTAAGCCACAATGTGGTGCGTTTTTATTAGTAAAGAGTGACATGGCAAATCTAATAGTGTGGATGCAGTGAACAGATAAGATGAGGCACGGTGTGTTAATGTAAGCTGAAACAAGACTAAAACGCTGCATTAATGTGGGAAATAGATTAAGTGAAGTAGGATACAAAATTCTGGAGGGAAATAAAGTTGTGTCGTCTTATCTCAGCCCATTTTTCTTGTCCGAGTTTCATCTGTCATTTGGTGCCATTTTTTCCTTTATGTTGCAAGAAGAATCTAAATAGTTAGAAAGAGATTTTCTTTCTTCCAGATGCTTCTTCTTAATCTGGATAGCTACTCAATGTATGAAAATCTTACTTTTTCTTTTTATATGAGATGGAAGTTGTAAATGTAAATTTTATGTGTTGAAAAAAAAAATGTAAATGCATGCTTTATTGTAATATCAACTAACAAGAACCATTTATTTATTTAATAAAAGAGAAATGTAATAATTTTACAACTGAATCTTAGTTTGATCTATTTCAATAGAATTTATTATTCCTTACATGCATGATACAACATAAATTACCTTATGGGTGAAAGTATTTACTGATAGCTTTGCATATCTTGTGGATATTGAAGCATAATGCATGATGCGTTATTTGTTAACAGCCTTGCATACTTTCCAATCTGAAGCATAGTGCATTTAAAAGGAAATATCATTAACAATATCAATAATATGAATTTGCTATCAGTGGACACTCTTTTTAAATTAGCACTATTTGTAAAGTAGATTTCTTTGGATAATAGAAATAATTTTGAAATTTGATTTTCAAGGAATCAGGTGCATCTAGCCAACCATCAGTTGAAAATGCTAATTTTGTCACTAACTTGAAACCTAAAGTGGAGATGATATTTGTTATTGTAAAAGCTGCTTGAAATTTTTAGGTTGAATATGGCGGAAGAGTTAGATATAGAGTTAGAAAATTATATACCAATAAAAGCAAGAAAGATGGCTTCGTGTTAACTTATAGATTTGTTTGTTGCAAATAAAGAGTTCGATGCAAAGACAAAAAAGATCATCTAACTATCAATCCTCGGCCAGAGATTAGAACTAATTGCTTAGCAAAGATGGGAGTCATAAATACAGGTGAAAAATTTAGAGTGTATGAGTTTGTGAAAGAATATAATCATGAACTCCATCTCCCAAAAACTACACACATGTTAGCATCCCAACATAAGGTATCTGAGGCTCAGGCCTATGAGATTGAGTTGGCAAATGATTCTGGACTTCAACAAAGATTTTCTTTTAAGTTAATGAGTAGGAAAGTAGGAGGTAGAACTAATTTGAGCTATACCCACTTGGATCAAAAGAATTATTTACACACCAGAAGACAAATGAGCTTGATGTATAGGGAAGCGAGATGTTTGTTGCAATACTTCCAATAACAGTTATCAGAAAATCCATCATTTTATCATGCATATCAGATGGATATAGACGAATAAATAACCAATGTATTCTAGGCCAATGCAAGAATGAGTATTGATTATACCTACTTTGGTAATGTGATTTGCCTTGACATAACATATTATACTAATCGTCAACATAGACCATTTGCCTTGTTCGCTAGATTCAATCATTATAGAGAAACGGTGATCTTTGGGGTAGCATTGTCATATGATGAGACAATTGAGTCATTTAAGTAGTTGTTTGAAACTTTTTTAAAAACCCACTATAGAAAAAGGCCAAAAACTATTTTTATTGATCAAGATTAGGTAATGGCCAAAGCAATACATGAGGTGATGCCCGACACCTGGCATGGGCTATATACATGGCATTTGATGCAAAATGGCATCCAACATCTTAGCAATTTAATGAAAGAAGGCTCTCACTTCTTAAGTGGCTTCAAGGCTTGCTTATATGGATACGATGATGAAACAGAGTTTGAAACTACTTGGAGTAACTTGCTTTTGGACATATAAGGTGCATGATAATACATGGTAGATGTAACATCCGGTCTCTCCGTAAACGTGAGAAACATGATGTTCGATTTCTTCGTAAACATCAGAAATGGGCTAAATATAAAAAGAATTCCTCGAAATAGAAGGAATTGGGGCCAACTAAAATTATGATAAAATTTTAAATATTAGAAAATGAGGATTTGAGGTTTGAGATGCCAAAAAACCAGAGGCAGAAGAGCTCATAAAATTTGCCAAAGAAAGTAGGGGCATTTTTGTAATTTTTGGAAAATTTTGAAATCTCATAGGAGGGCTTTCTAAATGGAAAATTTGAGCTTTCTAGGGTTCTCAGAGACCCCGAATACCATGGAAACCCCTAGAACAGTTGAAACCTCTCCGGTGAGCGATTTCGGCCATTAGTTGACCGAAACTTTGACCGAATAGTTCGGAATGGTTTTAGATCCTTTTTGAGTGATTCCAAAGGCAATTCTTATGATTAAGAGCCTAAGGAATATGATGGAAAAGACGGATTTCAAAAAGGAGTTGAAATGAGCCCAAACAAACAAAACTACGAAAAGGGACTAAATTACAAATTTTGAAAGTTGCTTAAATGAATCCCTAGCTTATAAAAAACGTCCCTCCTTTGCTCAGATCTCCTCACCCACTCTCTCACACGTTGAAACAGAATTAAGAAGGGCTAAGAGTGGCGCACAAAAGGGGAGGCCAAGGAAGGAAGAAGAAGCCTTGAATAGATATGAAAGTGTGTGTTTTCTTCCTTTTGTCTTTACAATAAATATTCCCCTCCTTCTCCTCCATATTTCCATGGGTTTAGAATGTATTTTGATGCTATTTTGGTTCTGGTCCAGCAAGGAGAAGTTAGGATTGGAGAGAAGGCTTGGGTGCAAGAGGAAGCCACTTGGAAGAGCAAGAATTTAAGGTAGGTTCACATTCCTTTCCATGGCTTTTCTTGCACTTCTTGCTTGTTCTCCTCCATATGAATTTCGTGCAACCTAGAGCCCATCCAAAGGGAGTTGAATTTTGACCATATCAAGGGAAGAACAAGTGATTTAGAGTGTGGGAATTTAGAATAGACAAGTGGAAACAAAAAAGGAGCCTTAAAATTCAAGTTGGCACAACTTGGGGTTTTGAAATAAGTGATGAAATCTGATTTTCCCTAGAGGTATTCTAGCTTATGTAAAACATGGTTTGAGTCCCTTAGACCCCTAGGAAGTTACATATGTGATATTCCTTCCTAGAAAACAAAGCAAAGTTCAAGGACTTTTTTCATGATATATATCTCGGCCACACAAGGTCTGGTCACCTAGAGAGTGTTTTAATTTGTTCCAAGCCTAGAATGGGACTTCTTATGATGGTAGAAGGTGGGAGGAACCCTTGGAAAAAATTTAGAAGTCATGGATTGGGAGATGAGGCAATGGCTTCCATAATGTGACCTTATGAAGCAACTTGTGTTTAGGCTTTTGTAAATGAATATGTAATGACTCCAAGGACCTTAAATGAGGTCAAGAGGCCTAGAAATGATAAGAGAATGGAGTCAAGAACTTGAATCATGATGGTTGCTTCAATAGGCCATTTATGGAGCCATTATGTGACTTATGGAACCAAGTGTGTTCTTAAGAGTAAATTGAATGCTTTAGCTTGTTTCAAGAATATAATTGAGTATTATTCATGATGTTTAGGCCAAGGAAACCGACCCCACCTTAGTGTTCTTGTGAAATCGAAAAAGGGAAAGAGTAAGGAAAAGTAAAGCTTGCATAGATAACAAGGTAGCTCTCTCTCTTTTCTCCCATGCATGAATGAATGTCTACATTTTTTTTGAATGTGTGTATGAGTATTTTAAGCTATGAATTGTATTTTAGTATGATGCCTATGTTCCATGGAACCATAGTATTGCACCATGTATTCAAATGATGCCTATAAATGTTGCATTGGTTTGCTTGAATGTGGAGAGGCCAAGAACCTTCTATCTTTGGTGAGGATGAGCCAAGAACCCTTAGAAGTAGTTGAGACAAAGAGAAAGTCTCCCAAGAGCAAGGCTTAGTTCAAGGCCTTTGAGAAAAAGGGTGAGGCAAGTCCAAGAACTTTGAAGAAAGTGGGTGAGGCTAATCCATTCATTTGGCAAGCCTAAGCATGTTATGTGTGCTTTGTGTAAATACCAAGAATGTATTTTGCACCATTTTCTATATTGATATGCCATGCATGCATCCTTAACACTTGTATTACATTCTTTATGCATGATTGAATGGGAGATGAGCTATTGGGATTCCTAGAATCTCACTCCTCCCTCCCCATTACTTAATATGCCTAGGTGGATCAAGAGAGCAAGGAAATGGGAGCCACCACACTTGGAAGCAAGAAGATTAGCAATGGAGTTGTAACATATTTGTATTATAGCCATATGGTTGTCACATGATGTATCTCCATAATGTATATGATGTATGAGCTTATGAATATTTGTAAAAGTATGGGTATATTGTATATGTATGAGAACTAGACCCATGTAAATGATATTTCATGAATTTGACTTAGATATGCCAAGTTATATAAGTATGGCTCTTGTGTATATCTTGGTGTGGATGAGTGAGATGATGGAATCTGGATTATTAGCCCTTTGAGACATGTTTGATAGAGTATTTTAATGCTTTCCCACGTGCTCATGTGGCCATAGAATGAGAAGAGGCAAAAATGGACTCCTTGAGACCCCATGTGAAGCTTAAAAGGGCATTTTGCAACCCTACGTCACAAACCGATCAAATGGACAAATTTCCTCATGAAATTTGGCATGCATGTAGAGCTCATCTAGAGATTTTTGGGAAGTTAGAGTGCAGAATTTTTGGATGTCTATGGAATATTTGGTGAATTTTTGAAGTTAGGAATTTTTCTGATTTTGGTCAGTGTACTGTAGCTTTGGTCCGAAAATGCATCTGTGTCAAACATAGGTCAAATGAGGTCCAATGGTCCTGAAATTTTACATGAAGAAACTAGACATGCACAGTGAGCTATAGCAACTGGAAGCACCTCATTTGGAGGTCTAGAGAGAGAGAAATGAATTTTTGAAGTTAGAACTCACTGTCAGTGACGCAGCAGGACCCTCGGCACTGTTCCATCGAGTTTCTCCAATTTAATGTCATTCTCTGGGTCTGGTGTAGACATCTGTAGATTTCCATATTGATATAGTTTACTTGATTTTGATTTTTTTGGAATTAGTTATGAATTTTTAAAGTCTATATCAGTAAGCTGTAGCAGAACTCAAGGGCAGCCAAACCTTTCATAATTATCGGTTGTCAAAAACAGTACATTTGGGTGTTTCATACCTGTAATTATTTTTAACTTATAGTAGACATACAGAGCTTTTTGGAAAGCTATCATTTGCCTCGTTTTGATTTTTTTAGAATTGATTATGATTTTCCAAAGTCTGCCCCAGAAAACTGAAAAATGGAACCCGTGGCAAAAATTCTAATGTGTTCCAAACCTCCAAACCCGAGTTTCTTGACCTAAATGGCTATGAATCTGATATGTTTTAATATGTTATGGTCTAAGAGGAGTTGAGGATCAATTCATGGGCTTGTGAGTGATTTAATGCTGAGCTAGAGGTTCTTAGTAGTGTGCTTTCCATTGTTATGTGTTGTATGTCCAAGTAAATTGTGTAAAAAGTTCAAGTAGTGCAAAATGGACCTTAAGAGCTTATGTAATGATATTCTTGCTTTGAATGAATGTTGTATGGATATTATATGGACAAAATTGCTTAAACCAAAGTGGGATTCATCCGCGTGGGTTTGTTTATGTGATTTCGGTCCATATGCTACGCTTTGTGTGCAAGTCTAGTGTTTATTGCTTGAATGCTATGATATGAGTTTCTTGGGGTTAAGATATGACAGTAGAGATCATTACATAGCGAAAAGGAAAAATGAGCCACTTGTTACATGAAGAAAGTGTTACCCTTGGCATTCAGAGTACACAGCTTAGTTAAAACTTGAATTCGAACTTCAAAAATTGGATGAAGCCGAATTTAAATATCATTCAATTCTTTAGGCATTTTGAATGGGTATTAAAAGATAAAAGATACAATGAACTAAAGTGTGAATTTGATTAGCCCCATAAATTACCAAGGTTGAAAAGTCAACATTCGCCTATGTTGCGTTAGCTTTCACAAATATATACATTCATAATTTTTGACTTGTTCTAAGAAAAATGGGACAAATATTTAGCTGCATGTGTAAAGCATAAGAATAAAACTTCACCATTGTTTGAGTATGTTATTACTTTGGTTAGTAAGAAAAAAGAATGAAGAGTTTCATTTGACCCATGTGACAAGTCAATTTGTTGTAGTTGCAAAAAGTTTGAGACTTTCGGCATACTATGTTGTCATGCTTTGAAAGTTCTTGATATCATGGATGTTAAATTAATGTCTGAACAATATATTTTAAAGAGGTGGACTAAACAAGCTAAGAGTAGTATTAGATATGATATTAAAGGCCATGAGATTGAAGAAGATACAAAGTTTGCTACTACGCAGAGATATAGACAAATTTGTCCTCAACTTATAAGGCTAGCAACCAAAGCATCTAATCATGAGGAAGCATTCTTATTTCTAAGTAAAGCCGTCAATGAGTTAAGCAAACAAGTAGTAGAGATTTGTAATGGGTCTTTAAGTATGGGCAATGAAATGGAAGAAGCCACAATAAATGCAAGCGAGGCTGAAAGAATACCACAAGTAAAATGATTTAATAAGAAAGAAGATAAAAAGGGTAAGAAATGTGAAAAAATTTGGATTGAAAAGCAACCAAAGCGAAAAAAAAAAGGCTCCAACTGTCAAAATTTACTAAAGTCAATCATCTATGGTTTGTAAAATTTATTATGTTTCTATTTTAAAAAAATCACAACTTCTTTGCTATGCAAAAAAATTAAAAAGTTATCTCTTACTTTGTAAAGATATGAAGATACTCTGAGCCAAGTGCAACCTAGACCATCTCATTCAATAACTTCGACAATTAGTACCTACTCTCACCTATTTATGGTTTGTAAGATTTATTAGGTTTCTATTTTAAAAAAAATCACAACTTCTTTGCTAAATTAAAAAAATTTAAATTTGTCTTTCACTTTATAGGAATACGAAGCTATCTTAAGTCAAATGCAACATGGACCATCTCATTCAACAACTCCACCAATTAATGCTTACCCTCACCTAACTATAGTTTGTAAAATTTATTAGGTCATCATTTTAAAAAAGGCACAATTTATTTGCTATCATTCAAAAGTTCAAATTTTTTTGCTCACTTTGTAGGAATATGAAGTTACTCCCAGCCAAATGTAGCCTAGTTTTACTAATTTCTTGATGGTAAGCTTTCCTAAATACTAATCTTTACTTAGTATATACTTTTGATGTTATTTTTTTTTCTATTTGAAATATAGGCACATTTTGATCATCCTATGCAATCACTTGTAGTACCCAACCTTTATAATGACGTTACAGATTACAACAATCCAGAGAGTAGATCAATATGGAGGCATTATAAAATATATATATGTTGATATTATTGTGCTAAGCAGTATGTGTTTTGCTTTGTTTAACATATCAAAAGAAATGTAAACCTTTATTACAAGAGAAGAAAGAAATACACCACTTTTTTGCAATAAAAATGTAGCACTTTATATAGCGGGAAGATGATAATGTACAATTTCATTACATCCTATAAGTTTGTATAGCTTTACTACACTTATTCTAAGTTTGCTTGCCGAACTTCATTACACCAAGTTCTGTATAGTATATACATAAGTCTATTCTAAATTTGTACAACTTCATAACACCTATTCTAAATTTGTCTATACAGTTTCATTACACCATATACATAAGTCTATGAAACACTTTTGAGGCTTTTATATGCAATCCACTTCATTATAGCTTCAAGTCCGGATGCTCTTTTTTCTATACAGTTTTAGGTCCTCATGCTCATTTTTCTACTTTAGTACTCTTTTTAGGCAGGCTACTTGTATATTTGTTATTCTTGTAAAACTAGAATTGTCTTCATCTAGCTTGGAATTTGGCTTTAAATGTTCTATCTCAACAAGCAACCAATAAAATATTAAATGCTATAAATTCTTTTCACTTTACTAAACATTTAAACTTAAATAAAAAATGCACATAAGTTTGCAACCAAATACAGGACATATATGCAAGCCGGCTTAAGTCACGAAAACACAAGACATCAATGAGCTATGCACTGAATATATGCAAGTAAATTGATGTAGAGCCTGACATTGGATCCATTCACATAAAGCCAACCATGAATTTTAGTTGCATCACATAGGCAATAATCACATAAAGTAAAATCAAGTGACTTCAGTGGATTAGAGACCAAAGTAATACACTAAATCAAATAAACATAAGAAATTAAGATATGCACAATTTCAGAATAGGCCATAACCAAATTAGATTACTATACTGGCAACTGATACATGTAATAAGGCAAAATAGTTCATAATCTTTTGCACAACAGAAACAACATTTAAATCCTAATTCAATGAATAATAAACGCAGTACTATCAACAAAGATTAACCATTAGAATCAGATGCAATTGGACTCAATAATCTAGATCCCTTGAGATTTACAAATGACAATACAATAACAAAGAACATAAAAAGAAATAGCCATAATAAATGAACGAATCTAAACTTCAGCCCAGTTCCTTCCCAAAATCGAAATCAAGTTTGATAAGAAATAGCTTAGGATCATAAACTTCAAAATTTTGTAGAACCTAAACCATAGAACCACAACCCAAACATTTCCAAAATTTCCTAAAGCTTTTGCATAGGAGTGGGATGAATGACGAGAATAAAAATGAATTTATTCTCTTTCTTTTTGAATCGAATTTACCTAAAATTTTTTACAAATTGAATCGAATCAGCAATAGTAGGAGAATAAAAATGCTAAGAGGATTTACCTTACTCTTCTTCTCTTTCTTTCTCCTTAGTCGTTGCTTCCCTTTTTCACTCAATCTCTCCACTTCTTTTCTGCTTCTTTCTTTGCATTTTTGGCTCTCCAACTCCTCACTATTTTCTGTCTCTTGCTTCTTCAACTGCTATCGTTTTCCCTTTTCTAATTTGTTCTCGAGCATAAAAATGCATTCTTATTTCGTCTCCTTTCTTTCTTTGATTCGTCGCGTCTCTGTGCTCATCCATGACTCGTCTCTTTTTGATCTGCAGCGTCTCACCCCTGTGTTACATTGCCTAAAGTCAAATACCATTAATTAGAAGTGGTAAATGAGGTCAAAATCCCAGTTGTTGCTTCATTAAACGTTTTTAGTTTTGCCACATTGCCCCTTAATAATCAAAACGCCCCATTTTGGCTCACTTCAGAGGCACTGCATGGTTGACTTAATTCAGAGGATCTGTTCCCATTTTTAAGACTAGGAATAAATGATTTAAGAGACACTTTTTTAAAAATGATAGAAATGGTGGTCATGATTTGACTATTAAGCATTGAACATCACAAAAGGTGATTTATTATAGATTAGTTCATATTTTCAACAACTTTTTTTATATAATTAAAACTGTCTTATAATATATTATATACATTTAGATAGAATATTGATGTCTAGGGAATTCTTTAAGGTCCTTCTAATGTAGGGAAAACATTGATCATCAAAAAATTAATTGCTCTCTTGGATGTTAAAGAGCCTAAAGTATGTCTCAAATTTTTTTAAATTTTATTATTACATGAACCACATACTAACTAGCTCACAATTTGTGCTAGATTATGAATGGACTTGAATTAATGAGTATGTGGCTTGGTCAAAGTAAACAAAATGTTTAGAGAAAGTATTTGATAAAGCAAAAGATGATTATTAATTTTTTATTTTAGGGGAATGTAAAATATAAGGCATTTACTTCTTTTCTCTTTTTTTTTCTAGATTATAAATAGTTCAATACTCTAATAACAGATGAAATCAAGTGTAATGATTTAGGAATTTAAATTTTAAAGATAAAAATAAAGATAATACTGATTAATATAAAGTAAATTATTTTCGATTATTGAATTAGACTAAATGATTTTTAGATTTATTATAGCACATGAAACATTTTTTTATGGAATTTTTTCAAAATATCTTATGGACTTATATGTAATACTTTAAAAACAGGAAAGCAATAATTTTAACTATGGAAAAAGTATAATATTAATGAAATAATATAAAAATCCCCCGATCACCTTTTCTCCACTTTATCTCTCTCTCAAACATCACTCTTCCTAGACTTCTCCTGAAGCCTTGTCCTTTTCTTCCAAAAAACACAACAACGTCATTTTCTTCAAGTGCAATGAGTTTCCTTTCTCTGTTTAACATGTGAGTTCCGTCTCACAATCATTATTCGCCTTTCATCGACATCGATTTCCTTTTCTAGTGAGCTAAATTTCATCACTGTTTTTATACCCTTCTCCCTTAAATTTCTTCTGCTTTGGCCGTCAAGTGTTTGGGCGCTATATGAAGGTGGTTTTTCTCCTTCTTTTCACCTTCTTCCTTCCATTTTTGTTCTTTGATCATTGCTTTAAGCTTAGAATTTTATTGTAGCCCATCTCCTCCTTGTTTGTGCTATGATTAAGCTCACAACTTAGGGTTTCTCGACTTACACCTTTAAAAGTTTCTCAATTTACATCTTTAAAGTGTAAATTAACATTTTCATTTTCTTCCTTCAAATTCTTATAAAATAAGTTTTAAACCCAATTTAATTTGTAGAAGTTTATTGTGAAAAATTTAAGTTTAAAGTTGGTAGTTATGATAGAATTGGAACTTTAAGTGCTAAACAGCATAATTAGCTAACTTGATAAATATAGATATCAATTGAGTAGTTAGGATGATGTTTTTGTATTGTATGTAACTATAGGTGACACTGAGCATGCTTTTTTAGTTGGAGTTTTCTTTTAAGCAATAGAAAATAAGGATTTTTATTATTATTTCTAACGAGTGAATGTATAGATAATAACAAAGTGTTTGTTTCATTTCATGTAATGCTTTTTTAACTTAACCTTTATGATTTATATGCTTTGCATATGGGAAACAAATATATATTTTTAAAAGTTCAATCATTTGCTATGATGCAAGTGTGTATTGTGTATGTAAAAATAAATAAATAAATAAATAAATGTTTAAACCATAGTGAAAATATACTAAATAATATCTTGAGCTAGGGTAAAGTGCTACAAAAAGATGTTACATGAGCTGCAAATAAAGTGTAAATTATTTACTTGTAAAATGCAAATGAAGTAACTTGTGAGATGAAAGTGGTAATACACACACACACATATTTGAATGGGAAGCGTTAAGGGTGATGAATTATTTAAATTAGCATTTTACATCTATTTTATTAATCCTTATTTTATGGTGACTTTCTTATTTGATAATTCTTGTTCTCGTTTTATTGTTTTATTTTTAATTATCTAAATTGCTATTTTTATTTAGTTTTATTATTTATTTTTATTTTAAATAAAATAATGGATGGAGATCTATTTAAGACTATGTAGCCGTTAATGGAGATAACAACGTGAATATACTTGGTATGAGTAGTGATGTTATGATAGCACTGAGATTTGATATATCTAGTGCAGGAACTTAATATGTGTGACATGTACTTTGATAACACTAAAATGTGATATATCCAATGTATAAGCCTAAGTGCTTGATGTGTACTGTGAATGCACTATATGTGATGTATCCAATGTAGTGGTAAGAGATATGATATGGGGAGATGATAATGCAAAGGCACTTGGTGGTTTAGTCTCTCTTTATAAGACCCATTCTTTGATACTTTATAATTATTTAAGAATTAGGTTTAATTTGAGAACTTCTTGTTTATTAACTTGTTGCTCGCCTTTTCGGTCATAAAATAAAATATTACTTAAATTATTTATTAAACTATTCAATTTTTAAAAACTCTAAAGTACACTTGTTTCTCCCTCTATGCACTTTGTTATTTATGCACTTATTAAGCTAATAGTAGGCTTACTCTTGTCTTTTATCATTTTGAAAACCAATAGATAAGAGAGTGAGGTGATTTGTAGCCTGCGTGCTTCCAAACCCATTGAATATGTCTTAAGTCTTTTGCAGTTGATGGCAGACTCTATGACATGGTGGCTCATAGATGTTGGAATCATAGTAATTGAATCGTAATTCAAATAGCAAATTAGAAAGCTAATTTTTGAATCATAAATTGTAAATTGAATTGAATTGTACAATTTAGAAATATATTAAAAAATAGCTTAAAATATATTAGATAAATTATGTGTATCATTAAAAAAATTCATAATATTAAATTTAAATAAGATTGACAAAATTTTAATTGAGTGTCACAAAACAAAAGTATAATTTATAAATCATAACTTAGTAACTATCTCATAGATAAATTTAATAAATAAAAATTAAATTGAAATTAAATATTTATATTTATATTTATATTTGTAGAAGTAGTAATATTTATATTTGAAAATTTTTAATTGAAACAACAATATTATGAGTTGTTTCAATTAAGTTGAATGATGATATGAAGTTTTATGTGTGTGTGAGACACTACTACTAGTATTAGGAACCAACCAAAAATGTTATTTGATAAAGAGAATGGCAGTTCTAAGCAACATAAAAATAAATAAATAAGTGAAGGGAAGGGTAATCCAGCTAAATAACTCCATTTTTTAGTAAGGAGACTTTTTTTTTTTCTAAAAGCCCGTCATCTTCTCCAGGAAAATGGGTCATGTCAGGTCACAAAGGACCTAACTTAGTGATCCAACATCGCTGCTCACTTTTGAATTGCCGAATTGCCGTAAATCACCGATTCTAGTGCGAATCACCTAATCTTGATGATTTAGAGTGTGATTTTAACTCTTTTCTAATTCATTCCACGATTTATATCATTTTAGAGTAAATCGAGTTGCGTCGTGCGATATGAATCAAGAATTAGACAATTTCTACTACCATGATTGTAATATTTTTGGGAAGTTTGTGTGTTATGTCATTTTAAGGGTCGAGTTATGACCACTTTTGTACATGCACATGTTGTTTATAATCTTTTGGTGAAGTGTTTTGTTGATTATAACTTGATATTATATATATTAGTGCTGAATTGGACTGTTGTGTAGGTTAAGATGTCTAACTTTTAGAAAAAATGTTGTCAGATTTTTGACAACCCCAAATGGTTTTATTTTAAATAAATATATATATATATATATATATAAATCGTGTAATTAAAAGTGTGTTGTATGTGTACTCATAATTGATTGTGGGTGTGGGTTATCAAACTTGTAAGACTAGACTAGCCTAAGTTAATTTAGTCTATGTGTCGGTCACAGTCTTGGATTTTGAATTGTGACAAAGTTGGTATCAAAGTTATAATTTGTCTAGGTCTTTATAGCTACAAGATTAGGAAGCAGTAGAATCTTGTGTGTAATTGTGTACCTAACAAGCATACTTTACATATAGGAGGCTATTATTGTTAAATCTTGGTCATCTAGTCCTATGTCGTAGTCTATGTGTAGATTATATTTATTTTTTTAGTTTTTATTGAAATTATCATTTGTGTGTACATTACTCTTATTCTAGGTAAAGATGTCACTAAGAAAGAGGGCAACACCTAAAAGATATGTTCCTAATAAAGTCTCTAGCTTGCCTCATGATATTGCTTTAGCACTTAGAGGTCAAGGGCATGTTGGTGGTAGAGATCACAGATGCGGTGGTAACCGTAAGGCTAGTAATGATTACAGAGTTGAAGCCATTGAGATTGCGTAGGTTGAAGCGCTTGAGGCTGGGCAAGCCAATCTTACATTAGTTGATGTTGTAGCTAGGATGCATGAGATGTAACAGACTATGATAACAATATTGGGTATGATGCAATAGTAGTAGCAACAAGAAGAAGAAGAGAGAACAGTAGGTAGACCTTAGGTCTAAACAATTGCTTAGACCAAAGAGGAAGTAGCTAGCTCCATAAGGAAGGGATAATGAGATTCAATTTGAATTTATGACGCAAGCCTCCTCCTTTTTTAGAGGCAAAAGCATGTGAGAACTCATAATACTTTTTGGACAAGATAGGCCAATTTTGCAAGGCATTAGGGTGCACATTGATGAAATCAATAGAATTAGTAAAGTTTTCAAACAGGGTATGAGACCATGATACATGGGAGGCCATGAGATTCACCTCCTTTATGTTGTGGGAAGTGTTTACAAAGTTATTTATAAAGTGGTTTCTCTCACAAATGTTAGAGATGTTTGAGTAAGGGAATTTGAATTCCTTAGATAGACAGAGAGGATGATAGTGGCATTTTATGACATATTATTCACCCAAATATCCAAATATATTCTACATTTAGTGGCTACTAAAGATATGCGTGCAAAATAGTTTGTTTAATATCTCAAGACTACTTATTTCAATTTGTAATGAGGACCCACTATGACTTATATGAAGATGTAAATAAGAGTACTAAATTGTTTGAAGCCCATAGCAAAAAAAGCAAGATATTGTAAGAGTCACGTAAGCAGCAATGTATTGAGAGTATTCAAGACGGCCATCAAGGCCTAAACAATGGTAGTACATCAAAATAGATTGTAACAAGCCATTACGGCCATCCGCAAAGCTTTCAACATCAGGGAAGCCATAGTGGATATTCATCTGGCACTATATCAAGTAGTGGAAATAATTAATCACGTACCTCTCAAATCGGCAATGGTAGAGGAAGATTTTTTGGGACTCTTCCCCCTCATCATATTTACAAGAGAATTTATATTAAAGTTTGTTTTAAACTGAAGATTGTGTTATAAGTCTGCCTTTACGAGAAGTAGCATCCTACTCATCCATTAAAATTAATAGGGAATTTGAATTGGTGCATGGAAAAGAAAAGAGTTCCCACCATAAATAAATGTATAATAATATTAAGCATTCAATACAAATAGTGCCAGATTATAAACAATTTATTACCATCTCTGTCATACGTAATTTTATCCTTGTCATACGTAACCTTTTGAGCTTTATACGTAGTTTTTTGAGCTTTAAGATTGTCATTTCCTGAAGGGAGAGCGCCTGCAAGGGAATTAAGAGTTGTTATAAATGTTTAAATTAAGATTAAACTTTGAAGCAATCGTGGCAGCACCAAAATGTAAAGCAAGAAACTAATATACTTGTAGCTCTAAATATTTCAGCCTCGTCATTTCCCTTGTCTGCACAAACATGGTGAAAGTTCTCCACTTCTGCATTTATCGTTGATTGAGGCGACTGAGAACGACTGAACAATATGGGAATTAGAAGGATACAGATGCTTTAGAGTTAGTCCCTCAATTCCAAGCTTCAATTGACTTTTTCAAGAAAAAAAAAAAAACCACTATAGTGAAGGCAGGGTATTAAAAGTTGGATAGCTCCAAAAAATTTTTATTAAATGTTAACTGACTTTTTCAAAAAACAAAATAAAATAAATTGAAGTATTTAGTATTTGGCATTGATAACCAAAAGTAGCAGTTTGAATTTTTAAAATTAACATAATGGTACTGTTGGCTAATCTAATTTAACTCGGGGACTTAAAATTAGGTTGCAAATATAACTGTAGTTACTTTTTTCAGGTGTGATATTTAAAATATCATTTTCTATATAGACAACTTTTATGTACAACCGATTTTTCTTTTTTGTTTAACTTTGTGAATGATATATATTTAATGAATTAGAAAATGAGACAGTAGTAAGGGATTCGATAGTTGAATTTAATAAATTACTTTCTTAATATTTTTTAACATTAAAAATATCGATAAAAAATAGCCAAATATTTAATAATATGTAAATGAAAAATGTAAAACACAAAATATGAATTTTCACTTTGAATAATGAAACTATATTTCACTGAAATATAAATAAGGCCAAATTACATAAAGTTTTTTAAATTTTAGATTTAGATATCCTATAACCTTTAAAATTTGACGATAAATTTTTTAAAATTTTTAAATTTATACAAATAATCTTTTTAAATTTTATTTTTTATGTAAATAATTTTTTTTAAACTTTAAATTATATATATATAAACCCTGAATTTTATATCATGTGCAAATAATTTCTTGATATATTATATTCTAGTAATAAAATAATAGACTAATTAATAACAGAAATTATCTTCACAAACTTAAAAATTTAAACAATTTATTGTAAAATTCTTTTTAAAATCATATGGTTGTTTACAATTTAAAAAATTTATATGTAATTTCACTTGTGAATAAATAAATCCTCTGCTCCAACTTCTCCGGAATATATGGTTTATTTGTTCCCATGGAAAGGCTTTCCATTTCAAATCCTAGCACTGTAGCTATTTTACGGAGTATTTATGGTTGGTCACAGTCGAGGGCTTGTAATGTTCCATGACTCCCAGGCCTCGTTCGTTTCATGACTCTTAACTTCTGTTCACTTTTAATCTAAAAAATAAAATAAGATAAAATAAAATAAAAACAAATTTTCAAAGAGGGTTTTGTTTGTGCCGCGAAAGCTAGAGCGAGCTAAAATCCCTCCCGATAACTGATTTTCGTGGAAAGTTTTCAATTCCACCGGTTACTCTACAGATCAAAGTCACCAAGAAAAGCAAACCAATTCGAATCGGAAATTGGATTTGTAATTGAAATCGCTCTCTTTCTCTGCGTGCGAAATTTCTGAAGTTTTCCCTTTATTTGGGATCTATGTTCTTGCGACTCTAAGGCTGAGTCTCTCAAAGGTGCCGACTTCTCAAGATTCCTCCTTTAGATGAATTTGCAGCTTCTCAAAACCATAGGGTTTGTATTGAATTGCATTTTCATTTAGGGTTTTGCTGGCTCGTTCAGCTTGTCATCCCAAAACCCTAATTTGCGAAATTCTGAGGCTGGTTCTCATTAGATATGCCTGTTCTCAAATGGGTTGTGCATTTGTAGAGTTCTGCGATTCCTGGTCGATCAATGGGTGCCATAACTAGTAACCGTAAGCGCTCTGAAGAATGTCTGAGCGTCAATCACCCGTATTCATCCCCTAACTCTTCAGATTTTCGCAAATCGAAAAGATTCAAATTCTCGTCCATGCCCCTGGACCCCACCCAGTCTGCAGTATCCTCGAAGAGTGCGGTTTCAAGAATTTCCCGGTACCCTGAAGCGAAGACACCATTGGCCAGAGCGCTACTCGCACCGTGTTTACGTAAATTCCCGTTAACCAGTTCAAATAGATATTTGAAGTACAGGACTAGTGGGATTGAGGATACTGACAACGTTATGGGCAATATATTGGACACATACGCAAAAGCGAAAAATAATGCATTACGTTCGTTCCGGTACGTGGGAAAGGGCAAGGAGGTGATAGAAGTGGATACTGATAGCCAAAGTGATGCTATTTCAGAAGATTCAAGCGAGGTTGAGATTATCGAAGATGGGCGGGAAGGGCGCTCAGTGGTAACTGACCAGAGGAGGCAAGGAAGTGCTGGGCCCGTGACTGAGAGACAGGATTTGGAAACTAAGGTTGTAGATGGTGGCCTTCAGCAGCAGTCAACTTCATCAGTGGTTTCAGAGTTGACTAATAGTAATTTGAAGGTGGATGAGGCTGGGAAGATTTTGGAATCCTTATATTTAAGCCGAGAGCGTGATGGTCCAAGTATCCTTGCATACAAAAAGTTGCTTCAGGAGGCTGACAGGCGAACAGACAAATTAAAAAGGTTGGACTTTGAAATTCAACTAAATGAGAAGCGCAGGTCACCGCTTGAATCTTTGCGTCCAGAGAAGGGACCAGAACAGGTGAACGCTTTTTACCAGCCAATCTTTACATATTTGGTTGTTGAGGCCTTAATTGTTAATTAGTAGTGTGTTGTTCCTTTCTATTCTATTTCATTTAAATTTCTTTTTGTTCTTTTTGTTTTTACAACTAATGGTTATTCAATGTTAGTTCAAGTTACCCATGTCCTACTATGGCTTTCAGGAATTTCGACTTGAGCCTTTTGCCCCTCTCACAGAAGAGGAAGGAAATGAAGTTGAACGGGCCTTTTCTGCTTCCCGGTAAAGTTTGATACTTAGGCTACATCTTTTTGAATGAAATAGATTTAGTCTGTGTACATAGCCCCTTGAGTGCTTGCTTCTACAGGAAGAAAGTCTTGGTTGCTCATAAAAATTCAAACATTGAGATAACTGGAGAAATTTTCAAGTGCCTTAGGCCTGGTGCATGGTTGAATGATGAGGTGATCTTTGCCTATTGATTGTTTAACTTTTCCTGAAGTATTGATTTGTCAATCCATTATATCATGAGCTCATGGCTTGAGACAGGTGCATCTTGAAATTTAGTGATCCTGTATCTTACTTTTGTAGGTGATAAATCTGTACCTCGAGTTGCTAAAAGAAAGGGAAAAAAGAGAACCACAGAAGTTTCTGAAATGTCATTTTTTCAATACCTTTTTCTACAAAAAGGTTTGTCTCTTTTTACCATCTTGTTCAACCATTTAACACACCCAAAACACAAGCACATGACCATTGAGCTTTCTTAATGTTCTGAAGTATAGTTTTCCTGAAATGAAGTCTTTATTAGGTTCAACACGTTTGATGGAAAATATTATCTAACCAATATGTCTCAGAAAACATTTTTTATTGAATATGTTTTCTCAGAAAATAATGTTGTTCCCACAAATTTTCAGTGTTAACTTTGGTGAGAAAAACTGAATTCCACCTTAGGATGATCTACACCTTTCGGAGGAAGCCATTCACCTCCTCTTGAAGGATTATGTTCCATTTCCCAGGAAACTATTGTTCACTGTCTCTTATATTAAATAAAAAATTAATTTATTGTATTGTTAGTTGCTAGATGCACCAAATTCCCCCCCCCCCCCCCCCCCAAAAAAAAAGGAAAGGTCTGGCAATTTTGTTTCCTTGAAACAAATGACATGTTAATGAAATGGCCATGAACTCCTAAGTCTTAATTGCTTTTAATATTGATCATAATAACCTTAATAGTTAATTTTGTACATTCTTTTATCAGAATATTTGATTTTCGTTTTAAATCTTAGTTTTTCTCTAATGGGGTTGAACAAAGGGGAAGTCTGGGCAAGTGTTTATCGTCCAAAATTTGTTCACTGTCCTATTGCTTTTGATCAACAAAAGTTTCCTTGTTGTTTATGGACTTTCTTGTTATGTTTCGTTTGCATTAATCTTATGGACTTGAGTCACTTGAGACCCCATCCAAGCCATAAAGGGGAATAAATTGAAACGTTATTCATATAAAATGTGTTTTGTCTATATTTGATATAATTTAATCTTATTGGTCAGATGCTGATGCTTTTAATTTTGGATGTTAATGGTCAGCTAATAGGTGGCAGGAGTGGTTATGATTTCAAATCTGTGAGAAGATGGACCACCCAAGGGAAGTTGGGATATAGCCTAATTGAATGTGATAAAGTAAATATATTGACCTGTTTATCATTTTCCTTTACCTATAACCAATTAAATTGGTTTTCATACATATCTCTTAACTTTGATTGTTCACAGATATTTGTGCCAATCCATAGAGAAATCCATTGGTGCTTGGCTATTATCAATAAGAAAGATAAGAAATTCCAGTATCTTGACTCACTGAGAGGAATAGATAACCAAGTGCTGAAAGTGCTGGTAAAGTTCTTTGTCTATATTAAATAAAGTGTGTGATAGACAGTTATTATGCTTTTTTTTTAAATCAAGGTTATTGAAGGAAGCCATGTGTAAAACTACATGTGATAAAAAATTTCAGTTTGGCTTTTTTAGGACACTTGGTTTTTCTTCCTGTCTTTTTTGTTTATTTTTAATCATTGGAAACATGGTTCAGGCGTCCCCTTAGAGTAAGCTAGGGCTTTGGCTAATCACTATCTCTGTAGTTGGAGTGGGACTGAAGGTCTGTTAAATTTCAAAACTAGCAAGTTAAGCTTCATTGTCATTTGTCAAGCTAGTTGTTGAAATGCTTAACTCTGAGGCAGAAAATTCAGCTTGATGGGTTTAAGATTTTGTTTGTTCATTTGTGAAGCCAAATATTTACAACTGATGAAGGCGAAAGATTATAAATGTGTCTATACTGCCTCCATTCCATACTAAACAATATAATCAGGTGGATTAGGAAATTAGACAATAAAATCTTGTAAGAAAAGGAAACAGATCAAATATGATAGAATAGAGAGATTGAATTAGGCAACAACCTGATGAAGAAAAGGAAAAGAATAGAAAACACGGAAAATTTGTAAATTATGGCACATTTAATTGAAGGTTTTGTATGATAGTAAAATATGAGAAATCAAAAGTGAATTATGTTATAGAGGCTTCTCTGTGGGTATTTGAATTTGAAATTTTAATTTTTTTTAGATGATTGAATTATACATATTACTGTAAATATATTTTATTTCTTATAGAATAGATACACTCCTACTAATTGTAATTTCTACATATCTTCAAATTTAGCTGCATTCTTAAATAATTGAAGGTTTAATCATATGCTACATTAAACTGTGCCTTGCTTTACCATGGTGTTGTTAATTGGTCAGTCTTGTTGATTTGAAATCTTTCTCATGCATAGAATAAATATGACCTTGCTTTGATCAGGTGTAGGCCTGTGTCTTGCACCTGCCCTGAAGAGCCTTTGGTGCTTATGTGGCCTCTGCACCTTTTAAAACACTGGAGGTGGCCACCATGGCTGGTGTTATGTTTTCTTAGTTATAATGGAGAAACATTTTGAAACTTCTAACTTCATAGTTTGCTGTCACCTTCAAAATTACATTAAGAGCTTGAGTTATTATCCCATTTCCTGCTGGAAATAATTAAAAGGGAAGTTGAGAAAAGATATATTTGCATTTGCATTTGGCTGCTGCTATGTTTTTCTAATGTTTATTATTGATGTCCCAGGCTAGATATTTCGTAGATGAAGTGAAGGACAAGAATGGAAAAGATGTTGATGTAAGTTCATGGGAAAAAGAATTTGTCGAAGACCTACCTGAGCAAGAGAATGGGTAATCAAATTTTTTCACTCTTAAATCTTTGAAAAATGAGCAAGAATTCTGCATTAGGAAATAATTTGTGGTAACTTTTCACAAGCATATCCTTAAAATAATGAAAAAATTAAAAGCATATATTCATATATAGAAAGCAGAATCCAATACATTCCTCTAAGTAAATTGTACTTGTTTAAAGAAATGAAAAAAATAAAAGCATATATTCATCTATAGAAAGCAGAACCCAATACATTCCTAGTTTAAAGAATCATTTTTTAGGGAAAAAAATTCTTAAAATTGAAATTTAAAATATAAGTATGGATTACAAATAAAGAAAATGGGAATAATTGATGAATGGGGGAAGTTTGAATAAGAGGGAGAGCGAAATTTGCTTTTTGAGCAGGCCACATGCATGCTGTCATAAAATATTTATGTAATTATTGACCTAAGTTTGAACTTACGTGAAGCTCTATTTGTACTTGTTTGCTTGTCATTGAGAGATCGTTTGGACTCAAATTTATATCCAGGGCCTCAGTTTATGGTGGAGCTTTAATTTTTCTCTTTCTCCATTACGCAGTTCATTAGTGACAAATACTTTTTAAACACAGTTCTTGGTTGCCGGAGCTCAATAATTTGTCAGTGCTCTAGAAAATTCGTTTATAGCAATAGTTGTTTATGTGCAAAACTGATAATCAACCATAAAATGATTTCATTGGATAAAAATAGAAATATTGTATTTGTTCGATGTTGTCTTAGAAGGGTTTTTAATGATATTGTTGATTGAAGTGAAATTGGAAGGAATGTAAATAAGGGATGTAACATCAGTTGTGTCCATATAGTCAAATACCTCATTTCATTCCTTTTATTTCACCCCTCCAAGCACTGCCTAGGGATTTACTTGGGAGCTGGAGGATAGAGGGGGAGGAGACAGTGCAGTGGGAAAGAGGATAAACTATTGATTGGAACTTACGGATGGAATTTGGGGGGGGGGGGGGGATATTATTTAAATCTACAATATCATTTTATGGACAACATTCTCTTTTCCTTCTTGTCATAAGGGTTTTATAATTGACATTTTAGAAATTATATCCCTCTTCACTCCCCTTCCAAACTCTGAAATATATCTTAAGCCCTTGGAATTTGTTGCAGCTTGAACAGTTCAAGTTTACAGCAGTTTTTGGGTGAATTGTATTTTTAATTGGAAGCTTCCATTTGAACAGGTTTGATTGTGGGATGTTTATGATCAAATATGCTGACTTTTATAGCAGGGGCTTGGGGCTTTGTTTCAACCAGGTAAGACATGAAGCATTCAATTTCTACCAGCACGATGATTATGCTTTGTTATCTAAATATTTTCCTGTGATGAAACACTTTCCTTTTTAAGTCAATAAGTTGGTAGCCATTCACTGTTGTTCCATAAGCATTCAATGTATTGTGTTGTTGCCAAGAATATTGAGGGCAAAAAGTATCTTGAACTGCTTTTCTAATCTTGATTGCTTGAAAGTTCTCAAATGCTTTAAAAATGGGTTTAATATTTGCATATAATGTTTTGATGTGACCCAATCTAATACCAATGTTTCCCTTCTGTAACATTTGTATATTTTGAGCCTAATCAGATTGACCGAGGGAGCCTCTTTCTTGTGACTACTATTTTCAGTGTCATTGCAGAATTGATTGCCTCTTTTCCATTCTTCGTAGGAACACATGCCTTACTTCCGGCGCAGGACAGCCAAGGAGATCTTGAGGTTGAAAGCTGACTGAACGGAAGAGTGCTATGCCATTCTGCAGTAGTCCATTTCTTCGTTCTGCATAGGAGTTTTGGTATTAAAAGGATTCATGAAGTCATTCATATCAAATTGGCAGTACATGTCGAAGGAAGTTCTTTCCTTATGTCAATATCTTGACTATAGCCATTCTAGAGCCCTGGCATTTGTTTTGGCATGCTGGTAGTGCAGAATGAGGTAGGTTGTAAATGCTATGCAAGAGTGAATCATTAGATGAGGCAATTTTTAGAAGGGTTGATCCTGAGGTGTTAAATTATGTAATGGTAAATCTGCTTTGTAATCTCTTTGGCGTATGGTACATCTGTTTGCGTTCATATACTGATTTGCTTCCTATTCTACACAGTTTTACACATGATTACGAAATCGTGATATTGTCAATGTTAAAGGAACTAATGAAAATTAATATAAAATAAAATTGAATTACTGTGCTTTTAATTATGGCTAATACGATTCTATATGTTGCGAGGTTAAGGCTAATCCTTGATTTTTCCAAATAATGTGGCAGTTACTGGGAAATTGTCTACTACATTCTGGGACTGAAACTGCATGTTAAAATTGGAAAGGATATCAGTAGGGGTAAAGTTGTGTCCTGCCATTAGATAATCTCAAGGTAACATGATTGGAATTGCTGATGATAAAAATTTTCTTGGACCAAGTCCGTCTGCTTCTATAATGCTGTTTGCATTTCTACTGGAAACACGTCCTCGTGCCTATGCTAACGTCTAAAGTTGTAGTATCTCATGTGCGAGTATCTATCATGGATGTGACCAAACATTTTGGATACTAGTATATTTAATATAATTTTGTTGCTTCCTATTGTCTAGTGGGAGGAGCCATATACCACCAATGCAGTAAATGGGAATTAATTTATAATCTTTGAAAATTCTTCATATTTTATTTTGATAACAAAAAAATCAGTCCTATTTTAGTTGTTTTCAGCATATATTTATAGAGTAAATTATATAGGTTTTTTATTTTTATTAGAATCATTTGAATTTTTTATTTTCAAAATATACATGAATTTTATTTATAATAAAATGTTCTTATATTTCAGCATAATTTTAATTTTTTTTATTAAAATTCTTTCCATTAAGGCAGATACATATTATTTTTAACTAAAATGTTTTTTTTTACATTTTTAAAGATATTTTAGTCAAAAAAATTAAATTGAATTAAAGTGTATATTTTAAAAATAGCAAAAATATTTGTGTAATTTAACACAATTCAGGAGAAATTTGTATAATTTATTCATTTATTTATATTCAACTTTGGTAGTTATAAACAAACATGACTGAATTTTCTATTGCTAGACTTCTATATACTAAATTGAGTTTTCAAACAGGCCCTTGTCTAATAACCATGGTTTATACATGTTGAGTTGGCATAAAAATTGATGCTTGGTTAATCATATCATGTTGTAAGATTTCTAGAGGTAGATGCGGTTTACGAAAAATTTAGGTACATTAACAGGTAAGTTAATTATTAAAAAAATATGCAAGATAGATCAACATTTCATAATTGTAGAGATATATAGAGATATATCTGTATAATTTAATGGGATTTACTTGTGACATATTGATGTGTATTTTTGTTATATACTTAATTTATTAATTTGAAATAAATCAAGTTGACCTAAAAATCTTTTATCTTCCATCTTACTTGCAAATAAGGAAAGGGGTCATATATTTATTAATGAAATTCTAGACGTGGCCTTGAGATTCTCGGCTTAATGAGAACAGAGTAATTTGGTAGAGGAAGTAATTAAAAAAAATAAAAAATCAAAGGGGGGGGGGGGGGGGACATTGACTTAGTATTCACCAAAAACTGCCTATTATTTTGAAGTGTGTGAAAGTCCATCCGTTTAAAATTCCATTTGATTACCGAACAAGTTGAAAAATCACTTTCTGGTTAGTTGATAGTATTAGGGTTCTAAATCTTTTACAAATAAATTTTTCATTGATATGCTGCTGAGTTAAAAAAAAAAAACATATTCACAAATTTTATACTTAAAAACTCGATAGTAAACATTTGAGAAATTGTATTTAAATCTTGTCTCTAGATTACTTAGAGATTTAGTCCCAATTTTTTTAATTAAAGTTTAAATCCAAGACTCTATCCAATCCATTTAGATATTATCAGACTGGTAAATTAATCTGATTTCATAATCAGTAGGGCGAAATACGTTCACTACACTCATACTATGTTATCGGTGCGGAAAAATTTCATGCCCTGTGCTGAAGATTTCTCGAATCCTATAAGAGTCAATAATATTTTAACACTGATTGTATCACTTTCGCATCACTTGATCATCAACCTACCATTAGTTCTTTTGTTGTTACCATTGAGGACCACCAGAATACTACACGAGATAAATATACATTTTAAGTACATTAAATTTGAATGTCAAACAAAAGAGTCCATTTATATCAATAAACAAAAACCTTTCCTCTATATCGCTAAAAAAAGGAGAAAAATTACTATAAGAACATATAAATCATCATTGAATAAGAGAAACCGAAGTCACTTAACGAGGCACTCTTTTTCTACTAAGTATCTCTTGTTCTTTCAGTCGATGTTGGAATCTCGCAAGGCGAGCTTGAAGACCTACGAGACTAGCTGCTTTGCGAGAAAGCACAAAGCTCAATTGAGTTACATAGTTGTCAATACGGCTTCCTGGCTGGTCAACTTCTGCCAAGAGTTTCATTTCCTGGAAACCAAAAGCAATACACAATAATATAAGCATTACCAATAACACGTCTGCAAGTTAAAAATTCCAACCATCTTCCTGCTACGACTATTTGAGATTCAAGAATGGTCACAGCTAACAACTATATCATAAACTGATAATCTTTTATACCCAATGAAGAGATAGAGAAGACAAAAGAAACAAAATGTTAAGCAATACACCTGAGAAAACATCATTTACATGCCCACCTACTCAAGAGAGAACAAGAAACATTAAACAAGCGTGACACTATGCTAAGTTATCATAACAGAGCATTCCTTAATTATCCTGCAGCCATTAAAACAAAAAAGAAAAAAAACTAGCCGGTATGTTGTCCATGCAGCTACACAGGCAACAATGAATGCTTAACCTTTCACAACTGGGAGCAATGGCATGAAAACAGTGAAGGTCCAAGAGTCAAATCTCATTTCTACTAAAACAATAATAAACTGAGAATTTATGGGTGTTAGCAGAACTCAAGTCCAGAAGTGACCTGACAAAAGCAATTAGAACTAAATTTCACAACGTTAACATAAAGAAAAAACAATCACTCACTTCACGAACAATCTCCATTGTGTCCTCAATTTCTTTCCTATGAGCAGCAATTAGTGCTTCTTCCTCCTGCAAAAAACAATAAAGAAATTAAACAGGAAGGATAAGTCTTGCATTCAACTGATCACCGATGAGGAAAAGCAGTTCCATGTATTTGCAAACCTCCAGTATTGCATTGATATTTCCATCAGGAGAAGATTCCGCTTCATATTGCCCAGTGCCAGTGGTAATTGTCTTATAATTCCCAGTGCTCTGCTGCTTGGAGCTTGTGGTGGAGAGAACAGATCCATTGGCATCCCGTTTTGGCCAGTTTGCATATCTTTCTAACCTCTCTTCCTTAGACCCTTTTCTTCGTGGAGGAGAGACTTTTTGCACTTTCTCATCTGTATCAACTGAATTTTGGGAATAACTGATCATCTTTTGACTGGTACAATCACTATGAGAATTCTTCACTTCAAACCTCTCCCTGTCTATTGAGGGGGAAGCCAAGCCTTTTTCCTCTTGACCATTGAATAGGTAACTTGGTGAAAAACTTGATGGGTGTTTGTCAACATCAGCACTAGAGTTGTACAAAGAAGTTTCCTTTTCTGCAAATCTTTTGCCCATATCCGTTGTTTTCACCTCTTGACGTTGATCATTAACATCCTCTGCACCAGTACTCACTGGAAGAGATGATGTGGAAGAAACTTCCTTATTAGTTTGTGATACTGAATTTAGGGCCTGATCCTTTCTAGAATTTCCACCTTTGGATAGACTTTTAACCCTGTTTATATTATAATAACCTAGCAGTTAATATATACAGAACATGCAGAGAGAAGGAGGTGCCCTATTATAAAATATAATAAAGTAAATTACATAGATCTCTCTTAAATTTTGCTAAAATTACACAAACCTCCCATCTATTTTCAAAACATACACAAACCTCCCTTAAATTTTGCTACAATTACACAAACCTCCTCCTTATTTTCAAAGTGTATATAAACCTCTTCTAAAAATAGAGAAGAGATTTGTGTAATTTCAGAATAACTTAGAAGAGGTCTGTGTAATTTACTCTTTGTTTCAGGGGAAGTTTGTGTATATTTTGAAAATAGAAAAAAAGTCTGTATAATTTCAGAAAAACTCAGGAGAAACTTGTGTAATTTACTCTTTGTTTCAAGAAAGGTTTGTGTATATGTTTAAAATAAAAGAGAGGCCTATGTAATTTTAATAAAATTTTGAGAAGGTCTGTGCAATTTACTCAATATAATAATATATTGCTAAGCTCATTACAGTGAAACACATACCGATCTGCATATCTCAAGGTATTAAGTGTGTGTTCACAAGATGAAGCATTTGGAGATATACAAGAGATCATGACAGTCTTTGAATTGCCAACAAAGGAGTCTCGAAGCACTTCTGTAAGTTTGCTTCCACGAAATGGTATATGGATCTGGTCATTGTCAAGAGCACGGATACACTCCTTCAACGCCAAAAGACTCTTATTAATTTCTGCTCCTTCAATCCTGTAGTAGAGAAGTTGCAAAATGAAGTTATTTGCTACTGTTTCCCCATTAAGAAAATAATTACCCTACTAACAAGTATCAAGAATTTAGACAAGTCTAGTAGGTTAAGGAAATAGTTACTTATAGTGCACAAAGAGTAAAAGGGTACAAGTGCATTTGGCTGTTAGACTACTAGTATATATAGGGATTAAGGAGTCAATGTTAAATAAACCATCTTTGAGTTCTTTTTTTTTTTTCAAAAGGAGGCACAAGGCCTTTGAACTTGGAAGGGGTGAAATGGCCAGAGTAGGAATCAAACCTAAATACATCAGGATACCCTAGCACAGCGAAGGAAACAATGACCATCAAAACCTTAATGACATTAATTACATGAAAATGACATACTAATTTACAAAAGAAAAAAGAACCAGAAAAAAAAAAAAACAGAAAATGCACTAGTCTTTTGACTTTAGAGTAACTGAGCATTGTTATAATAGTTTGTGCAAATTAGTAGTCTTAAATTTATTAAATTTTAACATTGAAGTTTGAACTACAAGAAACCGAAACCAAAACCTCCAAATTAAGAAGACAGGGAACTTCCAAAGTTCAATACTAGTTTTCTTTTCAATCACATTAAGATTTCATTTTCATTAAATGTTCAGAGTAATGTTGGAAGTAAATACAGTGGCTACTAAGAAAGACCTTTAGGAAATTAGCATTCATGTGCTTCATAACTTGCAGCATACTTTCTCTTGGCATTCCAAACTTTTAAATCTAAGGCCAGCCAGTTTGCAGATTCCTGCTTTGCCAAAAGTCCAAACCTATCAAATTAATATGCCTAGTTGGATGTCTAGGTGCAGTGGCCTTAACTGCATCCATCGAAACACTTGTTGATATCATAAAACCATTCCTCTAGATG
This sequence comes from Erythrophleum ivorense, assembly GCA_026724425.1. Classification (NCBI taxonomy): domain Eukaryota; kingdom Viridiplantae; phylum Streptophyta; class Magnoliopsida; order Fabales; family Fabaceae; genus Erythrophleum; species Erythrophleum ivorense. Next base: position 47,813,468 of record JAIUCV010000005.1, read on the forward strand.
TATTATTATTATCATTATTATTACAAACACATAAATGCAATTTTATACACACAAGTAGCAAAAGCAATCAGAACAACTAGTTGGTGCCATTTAGCTCTGCCATAGAATGGTTTATATTCCCTACCGTTCTCATTTTTAACATAGTCAAGCCAGAGAAAGAGTAAAAACACTAAATAAAAAAGAAAGGGAGCTTTTATCAAATCTTCTGCAGAAACATCCAGCAAAGAATACTGTGATCCCAAAGACTCAAGTCATGTGCCAAATTTTCTAAATGAATTGGTCATGGGGAGTGTTCTACAAAATTCTTAACATGTAAGAAACATTCTAGAAGGCATCATGCAAGCAGTTAATTTTGAGGCATTGTAAACATTAACCAGAGATTTTAATCTAAATGTTGAGAAAAGTACCGCGTCTGACGGTCATTGTCAGTGGTGTCAGCACCTCTTTCACTCCCAGCAAGATCAATAAAGGAAATCTTCCCCACAACCTTCCCATTTTTTGCCTCATTTCCATCGTTGTTTCGCTTGCTCTCTTTCACTTCACTGTGTTTCTTCACAGCCAGTTGTAAAATAGCATGTGACCTAGAGGACTCCTCATTGGCACCAGTTGATCCAGTACTTCTTGCAGCATTCCCCTTCTCAATGAACTCTTGGACAATTTGAACATCAGAAACTTCAAATTCTTGCAGCCCTACAATGCAAACTTGTTGCCGTCCATCTTCTCTCATACAAAGTTTCCTATTCATAGAGTAACAAACACAGCCACTCAACAAAAACATAACACACAGCACCAGAAGCAAGCACAACATGCAGGTTGATGCATGATATAGAAAGGCATCTGTAAATGCATATTAATAGGGACAGATATATCTACACTCCAACACAACCAAAAAAAACCAAAGAAAGAGATGCTTTATGTAGGATGAAGTTAAGAAGTGCGTCTAGATATTAGAACACACTTCTATAAATCATTTGACACCTTGATGCAAATATGATGTCATCTTCTGATTGAGTACCCTATTATAAAATACAATAAATTCATATAGAAGGAAAACTTAATGCTTAAAGACAGACTGTGATGCAACAATGTCATCATATAAATATACTATGCATCTAAACTAATACACCAAGTGTATTGATAATAAAGGTCAAATCAGAAAAAAGATATAAGTAAAGAACTTGATAGAAATACTCACTTTCTGTCACTAAGAAGATCAAAAAGTTTTCCACCATATATCTCAAAGTAGCTAAGCCACAATTTGAATCTTTGATTTTGGTAGAGTGGCTGATGCAATAGTCTGACAAGGTCTTCTGCAGCTCTGAGCGGCAATGGTTGCATTGTGTAAGTTTTACCACTTCCTAAAGATAAAACATTATTAGCATCGCAGTTATAAATGTGAGTGATGGTGTAGCTAAATGAGGAACTGGTGCAGATATGAACAATTTATATGGTGTCAAAATTACAAATTCTTCCTTGTGGAAAGAGGCAGTGTTTTCCAATGAAAGAAGTTTGACACATTTCGTACCTTTCATTACTAATGCAATTGCATCTACCATCAAGTTGGAACTATCTTCTGAGTCTAGGGCTCTAGGCCAAGGCCATTGGTAGTCCCCTCTCAACATGTTAAGTATATTATGATACTTTTTAAAAAGTTACATAAATTGGCCGCCCCATATATCACAGCAAGAGAGGAATAACATTGGACTATGAAAAACAAAAAGAATTGGAAATCTAGATCCCTTTCCTTTCCTAATGGGGCTCAATTAAAATGTTCAACCATTGACAGTATCTAGAATCAGATCCAAAAACACACCACTAAAAACAAAACAACAACTAAAAGAAAAAATCCAGAGTGTATTGAAAAGAAAATGGGTTGAAATAAATTAGATATTGTTGATAACTTGGTACATGTACGATATGAGCAGGAAACAAAAATTTTCTCACCTGTCTGACCATAAGCAAAACATGTAGCTTTGGTTCGCTCAAAAATTGTAGGAATAATTGGTTCTACCGTAACTTGGTATACCTGTTGTGGCAGAGCAAGAATAGGTATCATACCTTTGATCTAACAAGTCAAGATCAAGATGTTGACAAGAATAACTAATGCCAATAACAATAGACAAGCCAAATGATGATATAAAAAATGTCAACAAAAAATTAAAAGATATATAAATGGACAACACCCAATGTTTGAAAAGAGATGCTTCACCTCATCATTGGTAACATGCTCATTAAGAACAGCATTGAAACAAAATTCATGCTTCTCCACATATGCCGTCAGATCAACCTTTTATGATAGAACAATCCGATAATTGAACAAATTAATTATCTCAAAATAAAGGTAGAATCAACCTTTGAACTAAATATATATAAATGGTAACTGCAGCACTTCATAACAAAATAAAAAACAAACCTTTAGTTTGGGTTCATGGACAGTCAAACATGTATTGTCATTTACAGTTACAATATCATCCTCCTTCTTAGCAAGCTCCTTCTTGTTTAAAGGTCTTTTGCGTACCTATGGCATTCATTAGAAACTGTTTCAAAATTTGATATAAGAACGACAAATATAAATATCCCTAAAACATTCATGAATCAATAATCACATTTTCATAATTTAATTCAAGAATAACATTGAAAATCCTTCAGTGAATTACCATGCAAAATGTTTTATCAAAAATGCATTGTCTTTATCAGTTTCTTTACCAGATGTTAATGATGATTTAAGTGAAAATTTTCTGCTAGTAGTGGGTTTTTGTTTACTTACAGTAACAGAATATCAACTGAGCCCTAACATCTTTCCTAGCAACCATAAAAGCTCAAATGTTCTATTTGGAGAGAATATTATCCCAACGACAAGAAAGAACTTAGCTCATATCAAATCTAAATGAAAAATAAATGAACTTTTTTTTCTTGTCTGGTTAATTAAAGATAATGGGGGTGATGAAAAGAAGTTCCCTAGTTATCACTTTTCCAAGGCAGACAAAATGAAATCATATTTCCAATGAACTCCCAGGGACACCAAGAGAGAGATGGGGACTGAGGTTGAGGCTGTTCAAATGCTTTAAACTGGAAGGACAAGAAACAAATGACAATGAACAGGACAGAAAAAGCCCAATTCGTACTTTATATTAATTTCAATGCATATTACAGTCCCATCTTAGCAAAGCAAAAATGAAAATTTTCTCCATGAATAAATTCACACATAAAATTATGCATGTACGTATAAATTACTTGTGCCAATACAACATCAACATACCACAACTTTAATCTTCGCAACATTATTTTCCCTCATATTATTCTCTTTTCCATTCATAGGTAAAGAAATTGATATATCTGCGTCTGCTCCTCTTTCCTGCTTGCTGTTGATTGGATTAAAGTCATCTTCAAATACTCTAGTACCTCCAGGCATGAATGGGGATGGCTCAAAAGGTTCTGAAATAACATGCTGATAAGAAGAAAGCAATCAGAGCCAATACAACAAATTCAAGCACAGGTGCTTGTATTACTTATGCAAGAAAATCATACCAAATGCAAGGGATCAGTGAGAACAGACATGCACAATCAGAAAATAACACAGAATTAAAACAGAGAAGTGCTATAAAGCTGAAGATTCAGACAGTTGACCCAAGATTACTATCTAAATATCTGGTGATATATATGAATTTTTTTAACGATCACCAGCACATCCAGTTCTATAAAATGGTATAAAAATTGCAAAACTTTTGATGGCACCTACTAATACTTAGTGTGGTAATCTTAAATGATATATTTAAGATGACATTGCATATAGCACAAATTTTACTCTATAAACTGTAGGCAATGTATCAATGGCTTAATTAGATTTAGATGAACGGCCCATCACCAAATAATAAATCATACCTCAGATAAAAGTTCTGTATCATCCATAGCATGAAGATCCAAAAGCCCTGCTCCAAGATCCCCCCGGAAGTCAGGAGAATAAAACCCATCCAATGCAGCCACTCCACCTAAAGCTTGGGCAGTTGGTGTATATGGCTCCAAACCAGATTCTCCATTAAAATTGAGGCTTCTCATTAACTTATAAAGCCTCTGCTTTTCTTCAGCAGACTGTGCTCCATAACCCTATGACAATATCACGTTCATCTAAGTCTTTTTATATGTCACAATTACATGGGAGAAAATTGGCATTTTCAACCCCTACTACACTCAATCTAAACAAGAAAGCCAAATTACTGCACATGTTATCCCTGAAAATGTGGGACTGCTCAAACTTTAAAGTATGATATAAGCAAGTGCTTCGAAATTTTAACTTACAAACTTCATCCTAAGCGTGATAGACATTATCTTACACGTCATCCACTAAACAACCTTTCTCTGGCAAAGTTTCGTTATAAAATTCAAAATATATCAATCCACAAAGGATACAGAATGAAAGGGGGGAAAAAAGAAACCAGAAGTATAGCCTAGCCTGCAAACAGATACAATAGCAAAATATACTAGTAAGCAGCTGGAAATCCTTTCATAAATAAATTAAGTGGAAAGAGAAAATAAGGGCTGCCCAGGCGATTATAGGTATCCCAGAAAATTTTACACAAATCTTCAGGCGGACAAGTTATCACATAAACAGTAATGCAACAAACGAGCCAAGAAATTGCAAGAGAAGAAAAGACAACTATCAGAGGTTAGCTGACAGTACCTGCATGAGAAGGTTGGGGAGGAGGCGATGATCAATACCACTGGAAGCCAATGGAGAGGCCAGATGCTGCAAGCCGGCAGACTGTAACCACCGCGCCATTACGGCATCACCGGTATCACTGGCAGGCGCTGCATTGTGCAGAGACCCACCGCCGGCGTGGTCGTACAGAGCAGTCGCCGCAGCATTGCTCTGCTGCATCTGGCCGCCCATGTGGCGCTGCGAACGTCTTTGGGGAGCCAATTTTTAAGATCTGTTTACACACGCTTCAAACAAAAACATATATCAAACGACCTAAACAAGTCAAAAGAAAAGGAAAGACAAAATCCAGATCACAGTAACAAGAGAAATAGAATCCAAATCCGATTATCTGAAACAAGACACTCACAATGAGGAGAGAATTCGAATTCAAGGAAGAACATAACAAGTCGAAAGATGGAATCCAAATCCACGAAATCTGCAAACAAACTGAAAAAAGTTTCAGAATTCCACAGGAACTAGAGAAACACACAAGGAAAATGATGAATTCACGCCAACTTTGGACATTAAAGAACGCACTCGATATCTGCACGGATTGCAATAACTGAAGATGCTGAATTGGGATCAGATCTGAAACTGGATGAAAAAGCAAAACCCCGAATCGATTGGATAACTGAGGAAGAAAAGCATTCTTCGAATTTCTCTTCTAGTGAAGAAAATGGCGTCGGCGATGATGGCAGATGATCCACGAGACAGAGAGAGTATGCCTTCAACAACAATATAGATACCTTGTGAAAAATCCAAGTATCTATCAATGGAAACTCGGCAGATAATATAATTTTCAAAATTATTAAACGGCTATGTTGAATGCGAAGCTTTTTAAAGGACTAAATATATCACATCCCCGCCTGCCTTCCGGTTAATTTCTGCTTTATTAAAAGGTCAAAAATACAAATAATCACTTTCGTTTTATGGATTACGCAATTTACTTCTTAAATTTTAAAAGTTAATCAAATGTTTTCAGACATTTTTAAATTTGTATAGCATAACTCTTTTATTAATTTTTTGTCTAAAATATTAACATCATTTATTTATGTGAGTTAAGAAAGGTCAAATTAATTAAAAAAATATTCTATCCATCATCTTAAGTGACAAATAATTTTTTTTTGTTATTTTTTCACATTTTTTTCAATAAAAAGTCCTTATTTAACACTTAGAATCATGGATTTTTTTTTAAATTTGTCTTTTTAAATTTAAGTGGACAATAGTGTTTGAGTTTTGAATAAAAAATTTAGTAGATTGGCAAGAAACTAAAATTTTCAAAGGTCTTTATTCAACTTTTAAAATTAAGGAAAGTAAATTAGACTATCCTTCAAAATTATTGAAGTGTTTTAACATCTTGACCTTATTAAAATAGTGTTATATTTGGGTGCCAATTTTTTAAAAAATTTTTGCTAAGAAATTGTGAATTTTCAGTTTTTTTTATTAAATAAGATAATAAGAAGTTAAAATTTAAGGGGGAGAAATTACAGTGTAAGTATTATATTATCAATATGGATTTTATTTTCAGATGAAATTATGCCTTTGCTTTCATGACCAAAAAATAAAGTATATTATAAATTGTATAAAACAAAATTTAAAAAAAAAATCTGTGATACCCATGATATACAAGTATCTTATCTAATTATTAGTAATGTCTAGATTTATCTAACAACTGATAATGTTGTTAAGTAAATAAGGTATCAGTACATTTTTAGTACCCAAAAAGTCTGGTAAAATTGCTTTTATGTTTCCCTTCGTTATTAAACCAAAAAATAAAAGCATTTAACATTAAATGACTAATAATGCTTATATAATTATTTTCGTCGCTTCAATTTAGGGTAAATTTTAATTTTATTCCAAATACTTATTTATGATAATTATATCTAATATCTTTTTAAAAAGTAATAATTAGATGAACTCGAGTTACAATAAACTCTCTAATAATGATATAATAATTATTAATATTAGATAATATTTAGTCTATAAGTTCATGCTTAACTGTTTAAAATATTAAAATATTTAATAAATTTAATTTAACTTTTGTGTGATTAATAAATATAATTATAATAACACATATAATAAAATAAGTATATATTATTTTATATTTAATAATTATATTACATTATATTATTATTAAAAATTTTGGTATTCCTAAATTTACAACATCGAAATGTTTCAATATTTTTCGAGTCACTAACCATATTCAAATGATTAAACACAAAATTCTTGCACGGCATCACAAGTTATGTCATCCAAAAACTTGGGTTACACCATGCAACATAATTCTTCTATTTCTATTTTTGACCCTCTATTATACCATAAAGTACAGTACAAGTGTTGTGTCTCAAAAAAAAAAAAAAGGGGTCAATATTTTTTAAAAGTTTTAAATTAAAAAAAGAAAAAAAAAACAAACAAAATGGATCCCCTGCATAACAAAGAATTCATTCTGCTCCCTTTCACTCCCTTTTTCTTTATATAGGTAATGGTGTGGTGATTTTGTTATAGCTTGTAATAAATACTCTGCTGCACTTTCATATATTTGCTTACATTTAATTAACAAAATTTTTACGTTAGACTTTATTTATAAGGTAGTACAATTTTAATGACTTAAAATTAACAACTAGACAATTAAATTTAAAAAAAAATCAATATTTTTCTACTTGAATTACAATTTTAACTTTCATTCTGCTAAATTTTATTTTCAAAAAAAAATTATTCCCCTATTATTTTTAAACTAATAAAATTGTATCAAGTCATAAATAAAATTTGACGTAAAAACTTCGTCAAATAAAAATTAGATAAATAAATTTATATATAAACATATAAAGGTAACAAAAATAATTTAGGGAGTATTTAAAAATGAGCCATAGTTTAAAAAAAAAAGGTAATTTAAAGTTTTCCCTTGTCACTTTAAAACATAACAATGGGCGTGACTTCCACTTTCAGGTTCCTTTCTCAGCAACTAGTTGTGAAGTCACATACATGGAGAAACCTTAACGATGAAGTTCCCGTGACTTGTCAAGAAAGGGGTGGTGAGGAGTGACATATATATACCTTTACGATTTAAATCTTTTCATTTTTTTTCTAAAATTAATATTATCAAGAGACGAATAAAAAATGTATAAAATTTATTTGGGTGCTAACCAATAAATATCACGTAAATGATAAATCCTTCTACGAGTGTAGATTTCAAAATTTGTATCCATACAGATCAAAATGTACTTTATGGGCAAACAAAAACAAAACAAAATATACTTTTAAAATAAAAATAAAATTTTGATGAACCTTAAAAAAAAGGTTAGTTTTTTGTCATTATTTTAATAACTTGACCCAAATTTTTAATTTTTAGTATTAAAAAATTCTAATATATGTCTATTATTATCATCATAAGAATCCCTCCTACTACGGTACATTAAGGAGATTCGATCTCCCAACACCGAGTCTTGAGTGCGCAACAATCTCCGAACATTACTGTCTACAATGTACGTGTAAACAGCATTAATTGATTAGCACTCTTCGTCTTAGATCGCCATGCATGCTTGCATGTTCCAGAAAAACCAAAATTTGCAGAACCTCAGAAAGAGAGACAGAAAGAATCAAGTTAAGTAATGGAGAAAACGAGGAAGCCATTGATGATGGTGGAAATCGATGAAAGTGAGCATAGCTTCTACGCATTGGAGTGGGTACTCACCAATTTCTTCCCTTCTGAGACACCCCATCATTTCCAGCTCATGGCTGTTCATGCCAAACCCTCTCCCTCTTCTCTCGTTGAGTTCCATGGTATGTGGCAACTGCTAATCTCTAGGTGATCTTCTATTAATATACATGGTTTATTTTGTGTGGTTATAATTAATTCACAGTGATCGTCAGAGATCTCGACATTAATTATGCATGCCAAAACTTTTGTGAAGTTGTTTTTGATGAGCCGAAATGATCATTTCAGAGTCTGGAAGCACAGAGTTCATATCAATTCTAGGAGGAGATCTCAAGAGGATAGCCGATAAAACCATCCAAAAAGCCAAGGAGATTTGTAGCAGTAAATCAGTAATAATTTCTGATCACGCTGCCCTTCCTCATTAATTGATTCTCCTTAAGCCTTGTAGATAATGCAGATTTTGGGTGTTTGTACTCAAAATGGGATTTTTTTTTTTTTTTTAAAGAAAGTAGTGACTATTATGATATCTGTAAACCAGTCTTACAAATACGTGAGAGTCAATAATAAAGCATACAATTTTACTGTTTTCTTCGAATGACTTTAACTATCATCGATTGTTTAATGATAAACACCACTCTAATTAAATAAAATACTAGTAGATCATAAATACTGTAAAATTTTCCCATATATTATCTCATGAATTCATGTGTAGAATCACGGGATATAAAGTTCAAATTTCTTAGTTTTAAATTACACTTGTCAGCTTTCTTTTTTATTAATGAATTAATTAACATAATATTTAAAAAAGAGAAGATACATTCTTAGGGAAAAAAATTTATTTGTTTGTTGAAAAGATAATTTTATTAGCATGTAAAGGTTTTACTAACCCTAATTTGATATCAACCTTACAAAAAGTATGTTTCATCATCATTTGGGCCACCAAAATTGTATGCAAGGCTGCTGCAATAAGATATGGAAAGATTTTTAGGTAAATGTGTCTTTACGATAATCTATTTTTCATAAGTTGAGTTTACTAAATTTTTTTCTTTTTCTCTCATAGTTATTCATAACTCACAATTTTGGGGTCACTGAAGTTGTTTTATTGGGTATGCCACCAGGTTTCTCAGCTCAAAAAATACCCTTATAATTTTCTTAGTCTAGCTTAAAGGTTGAATTAGAGTACTAGGTATAACTAAAGGTTACGTTGTCTATTAGCCCAAAAAAAATTAGATCTAAACCTAATTTTTTATATTTTTGTTATTAAATTTTTTAATTAAAATATAATAAGTATATGATTTTTCAATCAAAATATAATGAAGTACGTTTAATTAAAAAATTATATAATTGTTAGCAAAAATGATACACATATTATATTATTGTTAAAAAAATTATATAGTTATTATATTTAAATTAAAAAAAAATGATAGAAAAAATATAATAAATTACATATAAGTTTTTTTCTAAGCAAAATAGATAACTTCGTTTGTTTCGCAGGTGAAGAATGTAATAACAGAAGTGTTGGAGGGGGATGCCAGGAATGTTCTGTGTGAAGCCGCAGAGAAACATGGTGCCACTATTCTTGTTTTGGGTAGTCATGGTTATGGAGCTGTCAAAAGGTATACATTTAATTTTGATCATTTTGGTAACATGAAATATGGGTTTTGTACTTCAGTGCTAACACCTTACCATTTTGCTATTTTTTATACGAAAATTTAAACCCAAGTGTTCAAATCTTTCCCCATTACACTGCACTCGGTGACTTTTCGCTCAAATAAAAGCTTACTTAAATTGGTGTATAAGCAGACTTTACCATTTAAAACATCAATTTTTGGTGGCTCATACATTGTATGTATTTAAGAATTTTTTACAATATGAACACATTCGTACATTCCTCAAACTATGAAGCATGAGCATTTTAGAAGACGGTGTCTCACTCATATCGGACATTTATATATACAAGACGTGACACCTTAAAGATTAAGTGTCCATGTCTCCCAAATCACCACTATACTTGAAAGAAATTTGATCTCAGGTTCTTGCGCCCACAACAGAGGACTAAATCAGATGAACTAACTGAAAATGCCAACAATTTTTGCAATTTAACGTTGGTGCTCAAATGACAGAAGAAATCACTGATGTTGCAGGGTGGTTCTGGGCAGTGTGAGTGATTATTGTGTGCAACATGCGCAATGCTCGGTGATGGTTGTCAAGAGGCCCAAGATAAAGCGCAATTCATCCCCTTCCCCGCTTCCCAACTAAATTTTAGGTCCCTGTAGAGTGAAGCAGCAGTCCAAAATACAAAAACTTGGTTCTTGCCATGATTAGAAAGAAAAAAGTGGATATAAGTGGGTGCGCTGTACACCCCATCAGCCTGGCTTTTGGGAAGAGGATAATGGCCACATGACAATTGGTATCAGAGTCGAACTATGTTCCACGTAGCCCAAAGGTGGACCTTCCAGTGGGCCACCGTGACGAGGGCGTCATGGATTGGCCGGGAGAGTTGTTACGCCCCATATCGGATGGACGATAGGAGAATCTTGGATATATAAGCGAGTACGCTACACACTTCACCAGCCTGACTTTTGGGAAGAGGATAATGGCCCCATGACAAATGAGAGGCAAGATCCCCTAATTCCCACCAGTGTCTGGCTATTGTTCTGAAATGTTTTTTTTTTATTTCAGCAGACACTTCAATTGTTAAGGAGCTTTAGGTTTAAATATCATTTAGAGCACATAGAATGGTATATATAGAAAAAATTCAAATTGTGATGACATTATCTCCTATTTTCATTTTAATGGAGGAGATATTTTGATTTAGTAGGTTTGAAAGTTGCATAATCAGAATAATTTTCTTTAAACAAATTTGGAAACAATCTCGTGTTCAGTTAAAACTACAAAAATTCCACGCTCGTGTTAGACGGATCACGCTCATATCGCACTTCGGAAAGAGACAGGGAAATTGGAGACATGAAACCATTCCGTACAAAGAGGATCGAGTCCTGATCTGTGAGCTTATTCTCTGTGCAAGGTTTTGAGACTAGAAGATCAAGTTAAATATTTCTCATAAGTAAACCCTATAAACCTTTAAAAGACAATTAGACAAGGAACTTCTACCAAGAGAACAATAGTTATAAATTTAATAGGCATTCCCATCCATGATCAAAATTTAGTGGAATCAAGCATAAACTGTCTCTCAACTTTAAAGCGTCAGATTGTTCAATCATAATAATGCCATTAATCCAGAACACTTCAGTCACTTAGTACATAATGTAAAAGGGAAACCAGATAAATAGACGTTGGAAACTACAGCAAGACTTAAAGCTTCAAAGGTTAGGATGCCACTCAGCACTTCACCTCCTTCAAAGCATAAGCAAAGTATAGAAATGTTGGATCAGTAGCACCATCCTTGTAGTACGCAAAGACCAAACTACCATCATCGTGCATGCTCTCCCCAACAAAACTGCGGATAAGACTAAAACTCAGTACACTTTCTAAGGATTTTTACTAAGTACTGAACCAGAAGATATTGAGAAATCACATCAAACATACTAACGCAGAAACACACACACACACACACACACACACACAAAGGCACTTTTTGCATAGGTGGCAGTGGCACTTACAACTGAAGATCACTGAGCTTGGAAAGAAGGAATTTGGTAGCTCCCTCAATGTGCTTTTTAAACAGCTCTTGTTTCTCTCCGTCTAGTTTGGGTGTTAACAACTTGATATACCTCTTCATGAATACAAGAAATTGTTTCTTGTCAAAGGCAGGTTGCTCCTGCAAGGATTAGGTAACAAAATACTTAACCCCTGAACTTGGAAGAAAAATACTCAGAATAAGAAAAGAGGAGTATGGTTGAACTAACCTGAAGTCTAAACGTGTCAACAATGTCAACAACCTTTACAGCTTGGTCATCAATACCCTCATCTTCTTCTCCACCTTCAGCAGAAGGGTTAGCACCGATGTCCACATCAACTGCTCCCTTAACAACCCACTATAGAAAGCCAAAAGAGACAATCCTCAGCTTGCCAATCATATAAACAACATATTAACCAACAAACCGACAAAAAAGGTGTTTTTAAACTATAGAAAATCAAATAACTACAAGTAGATAAACACAAAAATCCAATAAATGCAGAAAATTTAACTAACCTTCCCCTCAACTTCCCACAACATTCCATTCTCAATTTCCTTGTATGGAAACGAGTCCGAGAGAAGCTCATCACCTGCATGATACACGGTCAGAGTCGCTCCATGCCATTCAAACACTATATACTTAATAAATGAGCAGTACCACTTTTTCAATATATGAAAAGCACCAACAAACATATAAGGTTGAAAATATCACATATATGGCCTTCTACTATTTTACATCAAAATTAAAAGCCAGGCAGACAACCAACCTAGCTGAAACAGCCTTTGGCCCGAAAAAGAGGGGGGAAAAAAATCTAGTTGAAACAGCAATTGTGCCCAAAAATAAAATACAACTATATGTACAACATTTAAAAACACCTTTCAAATATATGATCTAAATGACCTCTTACTCCAGTTGACCCATAGTGTTCAAAACTATAATTTGCCACTCACTGACGATATTCTTAGTTAATTAGAAAGGCTCGCCACTATATTCTGTTCAAAATTAGAATTGCTGACATCAACTCAAGAAGATAAATAAATAAACAACAGCAGAAAACATTTATGCACGTTCCAATTCCACCAAGTTTGGCCCGCTATACACAGGAAAGTACTAAACAATTACCGACCCCGTAAATTATCAGGGATTCCCAACCTGATACAGCTTGCAGACTCATGCATAAAATATTGACCTTCAAAATTTAGGGCCAAGGAAAACACTCCAAACAGGAGATTTAGCTTACTAATACAATAAAAAAATATCACCACATCGGTTCCTTCCATATACTGCAGTTTACCGTAAACAAATCAAGCGATGGAAAATAATCACTCCGTTGACCTAGTAATTGTAGTTGAGAACACATAATTAAGATCAACCCCCCACAAAACACATGTACCACGACCTTCGATAACATATAGATGGAGATCCAAACATTAACAAAAATACCATATTAGGTGATCAAATAGATCAGAAAGGAGCATACTAGAGAACAACATCATATGAAAAAAAAAAAACGGAAAAGAAAACAGTAAAAATCATAACCCAAATAGATTTAAGCAAGCTCGCGAAGACAAGAACGATTATCTTATACAGAAACAAAAGAATAATTCACCACTTATGAGTGGAAAATATTAAAATATTAAGCAACCAGATGGACAACGAAAATCACCGATAAAACAACCAAAAATTCGCGAATTCTTCAAAGAGAGAGTTGAATCAGAGGACTACCTGTGAGGAGGTCCTGGTAAAGCAACATTTTTTAAGAGTTTCTCTCGGATCGCTCCAAACAAAGTTCTAGGGGAAGAGTGGAAAGGAGCGACGAGAGAGCCAAGAGGGGTTGAGAAAATATAGACGAGGAGAATTTATTAGGAAGGGTTTCGGATGCGGATCCTCTCCCCCTACGTTACCGTGTCATACCAGGAGATAGAAAAATACAATCTACGAAATACCATGTAAAGCTACTCTATTTACGCGGCGGGTGGATGGTTAATTGTTAAAGGTATAGAAAAAGAAAAGAAAGAAAAAAATATATAAATAAATAAATAAAAATTATAATAAATGACCTAAAAAAAATTTTTAAGAATCTGTTATCATTTATTTTAAGATAATTATCACTAAATTTAGTAACAAATCGTTGAACATAATGATTAAGATCTTTAAAAATAATTTTTTTCATCTTTTGGTTACTAAACATAATTTTTTTAATAAATAATGATTCTTGTATTTTTATTTTTTAAAAATAAATATAGTTGATAATAAATCAAATGAGCTTCTTTCTATTCCTTGTTTTCTAGGATTGGGCTATTTTTTGCCCCTAGTTTGAGACTAGATAGATATTTGGGTTGGTCCCGAATCAAGGCCATCAAGTCCAATGACATAAATCAACAACTTGAAAAAAAAAATTAAATAGAAGGACAAGCCACCACTCTCCCCCTAAAAGAAAGAACCAAAATATAAAAAAAAAAAATTAAGGGCCTATTTGGTAATTTTTTTTTAAAATAATTTTTTGTTTTTAAAAACAAAAAAATAAAAAAACTTGTTTGATAATGTGTTTTTAATGAAGTATTTTGTAAAATAAAAAAACAGAATTTTGTTTTCAGAAATAGAAAAATCAAAACATATTTTAGATGTTTTGTAACATTTATTCTGTAGAATAAAAAAATAAAAAATAACTATTTTTTAAAATAATAATTCAAATGAATTTTTTAATTTTTTGTTCTCAAAACTTGTTTTAAAAAATATCTATTTTGAAAACAATAAAACAAAAACAAAATCAAACAGGTCTTAAGAATTGCAAAAAAAAATTCATTTAATTATATTAAGAATGAATCTCCTAAAGTTAAAGCTCAACTAGTAAAATAAGGACTTTCAACAAAGAGAAATTTAAAAAAAATGAAAATTCAACAAATATTGACATATGGGGTATAAAAATGAAATGCAATTGTCATTGTAGATTAAAAAAAATTTCCTAGGCTATTTTTTCATTGACAAAGTTGAGAAGAAAGAGTCAACGGTAACTTGTGCCTTAAATCTTCCTTGTCGTGCCCTTACTCAACGACTCCTATTGAAAATCAAAGAGGTGCAATGGTTTTGATGTGAAAAAGACGACCAAAAGTGGATGGACAATGATCAACAAACAGTATAACTAGAGAAACGATGATCGATTAGAGGCGGATGGATGATGATTTTTAAGTTGCCCTGACCAAAAGATCGACTAGAGAGGAGAATGAAAAAAGAAAAAGGGGCTATGCATTTTGGTACAGGTAAATTTTATTTACAAAGCCAACAAGTAAAATAAATTTATTTTATTATTTTTTAAGTAAGGATATTATTATTTGCTTAATGTTCTTTTTCCTCTACTTATGCATTATTTTTATCCAATGCTAGACATGAAATGGTGGGAAAGAAGATTGAAAAAAAAGTGAGGGATTCTCTTAAAAAATTTGTGTGGTACACTTGAAAAAGCAATCTCAACCTTCACTTATCCTCTCACGTACCGTTTTTTTTTTCATCTAAAAATCTATAAAAAGTCATTATTTATCCGAAAAAGGCATTCACAAAGCCATTTTATTTATTGTGTAACTTCTTTTTTTATCTTTTTTTTTATATTACATTGTAGGGATGGAATTTTGACATTACCCATACTCTTATCTTACTTTTATCACTTAAGCTAACCCCAAATGACGTACTTCTTTTTTTTATATACTCTTTGAATTTTGTGTATTAGAGAAATAAACTATGCCCTATATCCCCTTTTTTAAAGAATAACAATTTGTTAATATTTTATACGTTTGATTTTAGTTGGCAAAAAAGTTTGATTTTAATATTCTAAATATTATTAAAAATATATTATTATTATTATTTTTTATTTGCAAATGAATTTTTTTTAAATTAAAAATAATATTTTACTATTTTAATATTTGTTATACTTAAAATATTATAATAATTTGTTCGCTTTTTTTAACAATCTTTCTATTATTTTTATTATATTAAATATTAAATGGAAAAGACATTTTTGTTTTTTTTAAATATCATACCAAATTTGATTTTAAATCTTTGGATTAGATTCCATTCTCATTTCCATTATCATTTTTACTCTTTAAAAAAACTTATTCTACCAAACACAACATAAATATAGTAATATTTTCATTTATTTCTACATTGTAACAAATCTAATTATGTGCTATAAAACTTCAATTCATTTACATTTTTATTCTCATTCTAATTTCATTAAAAATCATTTTATGTGCGAAATAAGGTGTGAGATTCTTCCTTCCAGGGCCTTCCAATTTTTTTTGATATTCTCATAGTCATAACAATCATCATGAGTACACCACATCTGTTCAAACCGTAAAGGAAAAAAAGAACAAAAAAAATATTTTCCCTCCTTCTTCTACAACCTCCCAGAGTTACATACGACATGAACTTAAATATCCGCGGGATCAAAAGAGCCGAAAGGGAATGGAACTACTTTATAAAAAAGAAATTGACGTGATTATGTGATTAGAATAGTTTCCTTATTTCTATTTTGAAAAATAAAAATAATGAACATACACATGAGTGAATTAATATTTTTTTAATTAATGATTCATGTGATTACTTAATTACATTCAATATATAATATATTATTGAATTATTGAGTATTAAAATTTAGATACATATTATATCTAATATGAAAAGATTAAGTATTTTATTTTTTAATTTTATTTGAAATTTAAAACTTGTCAAATTATTTTTCTTTTATTTTATTTTATAAATATCCAAATTGTCAAATTTGGCTTTTTGACATCGATATGGTAAAAGAAAGAAGGAATAACTTAAATATTATGTAGTAAAAATATTTGCCTAAATTTATATATATATATATATATATTAATTAAAGAGATATGGACTACAACGGTTCACATTTCTTTTTTTTATATTTAGATAAAAGGCATGTTCGCATCAATGTGATAGGATATCACACTAACAGGGGATGCGGGTGTAGTTGATACACATCTTGACTCTTCAACAAGGAGTCATTTCAACTTGCTTTTTTTGTGATATAAATTTACTCTCCTCACCCTTCATCTTATTTTGTTTAGAGTTCAGTTGCAAACTTTTTTTTAACTTTATCTTATTTTGTTTAGAGCTTTGTTTCTCTGCCTTTTGTCATTTTGTTCAACTGCAAAAATTTTTCTCCACTTGAAACTCTCTTATTTTGCAAAAAGATAGCTTTCAATATAAAGTTTCTTCTTCATCTTCAATCAATGTTAGTAATTTCAATATTCTCATTTTCTCCGATTTTTCATTTGGAGATATATGATTTTTTCCATTATTTGTTAGTATTTTTAGTCCTTTCACTTTCTCAGCTTTTTTTATTTAAAGATATTTAATCTTTTCTATTATTCTCATTGTGATTCAAAAAAAATATTTTGCGATCCAATAAAAAAAGAAAAAAGTATAGAAGACTACAAATGAACTCCTTCTACTCATTATCTATTTTACAAAGATTCTATGGGCCATTAATATCTTCTATTGGTCAACATTTTATGGTAGATAAGAAATATTTTTTTATAATATAGTAATTATATTTTTGTATATATGTGTTTAATTCATTGTATTTATATTTTTTTCTTTTCTAATATTTAATTGAAAAAGAGTAATTTAGATATTTATCTACAATAATATTAAGTTTATTTGTAACATATTACCTTTGCTTGTTCTATTAATCTTCTAGTAATTTATTTTTTTCTTTTAGGCATAGAATATTTTAGACTTTTTAACTATCATACTTAATTAAAAAAAACATATTCATGAAAACCTGCACCATTAAAACATTTGCTTTATATACTTAATTTTTTTTTCTTTTAAGGATCATAACATAACTTATATTGCGATCCTTAAAAGTTAATTTTTTAATTAAAGTTGAGGGTATATAAACTAACGTAACAAATGCCATGTTGTGTTAGTCTATATATAATATATAAAATAATTTAATAATGTAAATATATAATATAATATATAGGATATAAAATTAAATATAATTTAAATAAAAATATATAATTTAAATTTTAATATAAATAAATACATATATAAAATAAACAAATTAATATATAATTATATTTAATATTTATTTATATACTATATAATAATTTATTTACTTTATGTATACTTATTTTTATATAATTTTAATTATATAATTATATATTAATTATATAATTATATATTTATTTTATATATTATATATTAATAATATTTTTTTTTATTTTATATGTTTATTTTAAACCTTTATAAATTGATTTGGTTATACAATATTCGTTTTTAACCATTAAACTTTTATTTTCTATTTTAGTGGAAATGTTGGTAAACTTGTATGATAGTTAAGACAATGTTAATAAGTTCGTTGGTTTAGTCTAGTGTTCCCGTCAAACTTAAGATAAGGAAGACTTAGTTGATAGTAAAAAATAAGTATGGTACAATGAGTTAGTTTAGAAAAATAATAAATTCTGGTAACAATAAAAGCCATGGAAGTTAAGCCAAAAGAATTATAACTTATACTCAAATATGGGAGAATATAAGTAGTTACATGGAGATGAAACTAAAGAAATAGAAAACAAACAAATATTAAGTGAAGGGAAAACAACTAGACATAACTTACAAGAACAACTTCAAAATGGAATTATGCCAACCTTCAGAACCCAAGAAATATATAAGAACTCAACTTTTGATTTCTCTTATATAACTCAAATTATAGAAAAGGAGATATGTATTTCCTAAAGTAGACAAGCGATATTTATGGTACCTTGATCAACCATAAAGAAAATATATACTTAGATGCATTTAGGATTAATTCAAGTATCATTAAAGCCAAATTTTAGGTAAGGAATGAATAAACCCATTTTTGTATGTCTAAGAGATAAAAGATAGATAATGTTTAAGGAATTTATAGTAGGAATTATATAAACAAATTTATATAGTGGACTAGTCTATTTTGATTGCTTTTTGAACTATATAGTCAATTTAAAAGATACAACTTGCCAGGTGTAACGCCCGGTAAATTGTACAATCGCTGGAACGGGCCGGTTTGAAAATCAAGTCCCTTGATATGAGTGATTCAAGGCCAAATAAAATTTGAATAAAATTTTAAATAATAGAAAACAAGGATTTGAGCCTTGAGTTGCCCAAAAACTAGGGTCGGAGTGATTCGAAAAATTTGCCGAAAGGCCAGTGGCATTTTCGTAAATAAGTGTAATTTTAGAAAAAACACCTAGGAGGGCTTTTTAAATGGAAATTTTGAGTTGCCCAGGGTTCTCAGAGGCCCCAAAAACCATGGGAAGCCCCGGGACTGGTAAAGCCCCTCCGGTGTACTCTTTTCGACGTCGGTTGACCTAAACTTTGACCGGTTCGTTCGGGAAGGTTTTAGCTCCAATTTGAGTGATTCCAAAGGCATTTTATTAAATTGGGAATCTTAATTTTATGATGGAAAAGACGGTTCTCAAAAAGGAGCTAAAACGAAGACAAACCGGAAATGCCATTATGGAAGGGCAAAAATGGAAACAAAGTGCACAAAAGAAGCTTCCAAACTCGCTTTTTAAGCCACGTTCAGCTCCCCCTTCTCTAAACCGACTTTCCTCTGCCCAAAACTCAGAAATGGAGCTGCTATCTTAGGCACACAAAGGGAGGAAATTTTGGAGGAAGAAAAGCCAAAGAAAAAGTGAGAAAGTGTAAGGTTTTCATGCTCTTTCCTCTTGAAACCTCATCCTCCCTTTCTTGCTTCATCTCTCCATGGTTTTAATATATTTTTTGGTGCTGATTTGGGTCCAGATCAGAGGAGGGAAATTCGAAATTCAAGGAGGAGAAAGAGGGAAGAGGAAGGGCTCTTGAAGGGAGCTTGATTGCAAGGTAGTTTCTCACCCTTTGTTGCTTCTTTTTCTCCTTCTCCTCTTCCATGGTAGGATGTCTCAACCAGAACCATGAAGAGGGAAGAGTTTCTGTTTTATAATCCAAAAGAATCCATCAAACTAAGGCATGGGAAGATGGATTATACCAAAGAAATGCATGAAAAACTAGTAAAACTCAAATTGGAAAAGTGTAGAGTGCTTGAACATAAATTAAAATCTGGGTTGATTCAAGACTTCCCCATCATATGTGAGTGTTTGTTTGAGTTTCTAAGACTCTTAGGGGGCCTCCCAAGTGCCCTATCCATTAAAGAAAAATCCCAAACTCCATGGGGTTTTAATGGAAGCATAACTAGGTCAAGACCCTTAGAGATAGCTAGGGAGTATTTTAAATAGTTCCAAGCTTGATTTGGGACTTTATATGATAGAAGAAGATAGGAGAAACCCTTGGAAAAAATTTAGAAGCCTTAGGTTGGGAGATGAGGCAATGGCTTCCATAATGTAACCTTATGAAGCAACATGGACCTAGGTTTGTGAAAGTGAGTGTGTGATGGCTTCAAGGACCTTAAATGAGGTCAAGAGGTCTAAATATGGCAAGAGAATGGAACCAAGAATGTTAATTATGGTAGTTGCTTCATTAGGTCCTTAATGAAACCATATTGTGACAAATAGACTAAAGTGTAGTCTTAAGAGTGAGTTGGATGTCATAATTTGTTCCAAGAGTATAATTTAGTGTTGTTTATTGTGAATAGGCCAAAGAAATCCAAACCCACCTCCTTGTGTTTGTGGAACCAAAAAGGAGAAGAAACAAGCAAAGTAAAGTTTGAATTTGCATCAAGGTAGCTCTCCACCTTTTCTTATTGCATTTTCTTGTTGCATATGGTGTCATTGTGTGCTTGTGTGTATGTTTATATGTTTGAGACATGCCACTTGATACTATGTTGCTATGTTGGTACCAATATGCTTTCTTGAATGTCTTTGAATGATGGAAATGGCTCATAAGGGTGAGGTAGTGCCAAAAGTCCCTTAATGTGGGTGAGGAGATGCCAAAAGTCTCATGGCATGGGTGAGACAAGGCCAAAAGTCCCTTGGATGGGTGAGGCTAAGTCAAAAGTCCCAAGAGCCAAGAGTGAGGCAATCCAAAAGTCCTAGAAATGGGGTGAGGCCAACCCAAAAGTCCCTAGAGCTCATTCTTATTCTTGACATGTGTTTGTGACATAAAGTGGAAATTGAATGCTTCATTGATTGAGTAGTTGCATACTTGTACCCTTGACATGTTATATGCCTTGAAAATGTGATTGAATAGGTGTATGAGCTATTGAGATTCAATGAATCTCACCCCCTCCTTTCTCTCATCTCATATGATCTAGGTGGAGTTCAAGACCCAAAGGATGGAAGCCAAGGAGCTTAAATCTCCATCTCTTGGCAAACCTTTATATTTTGATATACTATGATGACTAGAATGTAAAAGTAGATATGTAAATATTATTTTTGAGCCATGACACTTTGAACAAGTGTAAAACTATGTAAAGTTAGTGTATGTATCAAGAATAGAGTCTAATGAGTAGAATTATGTATTTTGACCACTTGGGAGCCCATTTGTGTATGTATGTTTATGGAAGTGGCATGGTGAATTTGAGTTGCATGAGAGTTCAGACCTTATGAGGGACTTATTTATGCTATATTTATGCTTTCTAAGTTGCTCAAATATGTGTGGAACCATGAATGGCTCATTTGAACCAAAGTTGCCTCTTGTTGGGACCAAAATTGCCATAAGCTTGAGCTATGGCAAAATCTGACCAAATGACCTCTTCTTGACTTGGAATTTTGCATGCAAGTAGATCTTGCCTAGAGATTTTTGGGAAGCCAAAGATCAGGTCATTTGGAGGTCTGTGGAATTTTCTATGATTTTTCAAAGTTGGTATCAGAATTTCGGATTTGCACTGGTACTGTTCATTTGGTCAGTTTTGAAATTGTGTCATCCGAGGGGCAAACGTGGTCCAATGGCCACGAAATTTTATAGCTAGAAACTAGGCATTCACAGTGACTTGTAGCAACTGGAAGCACCTCATTTGGAGGTCTGAGCTGAGAGATATGAATTTTTGAATTTATGGGACAGTAGCAGTAGCTCAACATGACCTGAGTTACTGTTCCATTGAATTTGGGTAGCTAAGCGTGATTCCTCTGATCTGAGTCTATTTTTACCATAAATTTAACGTTCATAGCTTTCCAAATTGGTATTATTTGCATGGATTGAATTTTTGTGGAATTAATTGGACATTTTCAAAGTTCATAGCAGACACTTGTATCAGCACCAGTAGCTGTCCGAACCTTAACCCCTTTTCGCGTGTCAAACGTTTTCTGTGTTATGTTTCATGGCCTGGGCATATTTTTAGAATAAATTAGACATGTGTATCTTTCCAGAATGGCCAAGAATTAATGATTTCAATTTTTCTAGAATTAGTTACGAATTTTGAAACTTCCTATCAGTAAACTGAACCAGTGGCCCAGACAGCAGCAACCCCAGTGGCTTTTCGGATGTCAAATGTTTTCCCCTTAATGATTCATGGGCTGAAACTATTTTTATCACGGGGTAGACATCCAGAGCTTTCTGGAATGGTAAATTTTGTTGGATTTCGAATTTTGTGTATTTAGTTATGAATTTCCGAAGTTGTGACAGAAAAACTGAAATTCTGGCCGAAAATAAGAGTGTGAATTTGATGATCCCCTTTGAGTTCCACGAGTTGTGGGCCAACTTTGGTTATGCAAATGAGTTGTATGTATGTAATTAAATATGAGAACGTGTTGTATGAGCTCATATGGTCCGTGTGACACCGAATGGAATTTTTATACGCGACGTAACGCGAAATAAGGCATTATTTAATGTCATTTTCCATTCCTTTTTGTTCAATTGATCATGCGAGACTTAGAAATGATCGGAAGCATGCTAGAAATATATGGTGTTACACCAGGAATGGATTAGCTTTAGAAATAAGATCAGATGCAACATTGCAAAAAGAAACAACCCCTATAAGAAACATTTAAGGGAGAAACCATGTTGATAAAAAAGGGGACCCCTTAAAAGACTATAATTTTAGTAGCTAAAATGTTAAAATCTGAAGAAATAGAGTTTCTCATAGATTGGGAATTTCTAAAGCTAACATAACCAACCCTTCTAAAAAGGTTAGAAATGAAAGAAATAATTCAAACCTCTAAAGGAGATACATCTATTAGAATGCTTAATAGATCATTATCTACTTCAAGTTTCAATATTAGAAAAACTACGAAAAATTTTATAGAAACAAAAAATTTTATAGATAATTCCAATATAAGAGGTAAATTAAGAAGAGTAGGTTTCAAAGCAAAAACTTCAAAACTAGTATATGAACCAAAAAGTTCCAATAATTTAGAAACATAGTCAGGAATAGATAGATAATTTTAGCTTTCAAATTATCAATCCATAAAATCATAGCTTAGGGTCAAAAGAAAGAATAATTACTAGATAAATAAGGAATTGTTAAGAAAATAATTTATGTAAAAAATACATAAAATGAAAAGAAAATAGTTTTTCTCTACCTTTTTAGATAAAGAACAAAAGGAGACAAGAACAAAGTGGTATAAAACAATGAAAGAAGTACAAGCAAATTTATATTTCTTTAAATGGTTAAAAATGCATACATTTAATAATCAAATATTTAATCCCTTTGCAGCAAATCACCCTTCAATTAATGTAACTAATGTTAGAACATGAAATTGGCAATGTAAAAATAATCAAAGTGTAACAACGATACATCCACCCTTTGAAGAAATAACAATAAAAGTAAGAAAAGATGAAGCTATAGCATCACTTTTAAAAGTAATAGATCCCTAAGATGCTAAAGGAATACAAAAGATACAATAGCAAAATAATTATTCAAACCAAATATCACACACTATAAGGCAAAAATTAATAGGAATATAAAATAGAATAGAAGATAAGGAAAAAATAAAGGCTTATTTGATTATGTTCTAATTTTAATGTTTTTAAAATAGACTTTTTTAGAACAAATTTTGGAAACAAAAAAATTAAAAAAATCCGTTTGAATCATTATTCTGAAAAATCATTATTTTTTGCTTTTTTCTGATTCAACCAAATAAAAATGAACAAAATATCTAAAAAATATTTTGCTTTTTTTGTTTCTGAAAACACAATTCCATTTTTATGTTTTACAAAACACTTTATTAAAAACACATTAGTAAACAAATTTTTTTATGTTTTTGTTCTTAAAAACAAAAAATTATTTTAGAAATAAGAAATCAAATAGGCCCTAAATATCCCACTTATAGAAAACTAGTTAGGTCCGCAAAAGTCAATTTTTAAATATGAAGCCATACCTATCAAAGAAGCAAAAAATATAACCTTAGGTAAATGGGAAACAAGAGATAAAAATACAAAAAAAAAAAAAAGATATCTTGAAGGAAATAAATAAAAAATTAGATAATTAAACATTGAAGATAAAAGAAAAAATTCATGCATAAGGATAAATACTATAGCAAAATCAAAACAGTAATTTAAAGACCTAAGGGAAGTTTCTATAAATAAAATTAGAAGAAACAACAAAAGTTATAATTATAATACATATAATTATTATCCTAGACCAAGACTTTCAGATCTACCATTTGAAGAAAGATCCTTAATGGTAGCCTTTCATTATGATGGAAGATCCATTTATGAGTGGAATTTAGATTATTATAGTGAATGCAAAATAATGAATCTAACCCAAAAAATGATTATATCGATAGCCACTTATAGAATGGAAAACAACAATGACAATAATGTATTTGATATATTAATAGAAGGATTTACAAGAAACCTAAAAGGAGGGTAGGATAGAGGAAGATAGAAAAGAAATAAGAGATTTTCATCAAATAAAGAGAAATGAATTAGGACATGAAAAAAGATATTTAGATAACATAGCCCAATTAGTTTATGCCATAATAAAATCTTTTTGTAGGAGAACTTACAAGAATATAAGAGAGATATTTGGAAGAATTAATTAATCTAAGGTGTCCAACACTTGCAGATTTTAAATAATATAAAGAGAACTTTATTTTGAAAGTATTTTAAAGGCAAGATGGGAATTCAAACCTTTTAGATTCTAAAAGTGAAAGTTCTTTAGAAAAAATAAAAAGACCATATTTATCAAATTTAGAAACAACAAAGTCAAAATCAAAAGAATGTTTATGATAGGTATATGTAATTACAAGAATTATATAAAAACAATAAATATGATAGGAAAAGAAAATATTCAATTCTTGATAGAAGTTATTGACAAAATAGATGATGATGAAATAAGGAAGTAATATTTATTAAAAATTAAAGACATATTAGATCAAGGATATGAAAAGATAAATAGGCCACCCCCAATTAGAATGAAAAATATACTAAAAAGATTTGAAGTAAAAAATAAGCCACAAGTGAGAACTTAGGAACTACAATAGGAGATAAGAAATATAAAAGTAGAAATAAAAGAATTAAAAGAAAATGACATGCATAGAGAACTATAAATGTTAAAAATAAAAGCTAGCCTATAAACTAATGCTAGAACAGAAAGAAAAATCCAATTTGATATTAAAGAAAAGCAAGAGAAAAATGAAATGCCAAAAGAAATAGATCAAGAAAGATTTATACAAAGAATTACAAAAATAGAATACCAAAAATGGTATTGACAAGTGAACTTAGTTATAAACCATGAATATTCTAAAAACATGGTAGTCTTTATAGACTTAAGAGCCGACATAAATTGCATACAAGAAGGATTAATTCCAACTAAATATTATAAAAATACTCCTAACAACTAATAATTTTGAATTAACTATATAGTTTAAATTATCTAATGCTCATACATGCAAAAAGTGTATATGTTTTAAAAGTATTTTCATATTAGTAAAAGATTTAAGAGAACTAGTCATGTTAGGAACTCCCTTCTTATAGCAAAATCATGCCATTTAAAGTAACACTTTTAAGAATAATCACCAAAATAGCAGAAAAATAGATCTATTTTGAATGGATGAAACCTCTAATTATTAGAGAAATAAAAATATTAAAAGAATAATCCATTTATAAGATAAACAAAATAGAGCAAGAACAAAACCAAATAAATTTCCTTCAAAAAGAAATACACTATAAGAGAATTGAAGAATAAGTGAAAACTCCTCACATACAAAAGAACATTGAAAACGTAAAACAAAATTTTGAAAAGAAAATATATGCAGAACGTCTTAATGCCTTTTGTAATAGAAAGAAACAGATAGCCAATTACCCTATGAAAAAAATTTTAATGAAAAATAAATACCTACCAAATTTAGACCTATATAAATGAGTAAAGAATTGTTGGAATATTGTAAAAAATAAATTCAACAATTTTTAGATAAATGGTTAATAAGGCCAAGTCTCTTTAGAGTTGCTCAATCTTCTATGTCCAAAATCATGTAGAAATAGGAAGAGAAGCACTAAAATTAGTCATAAATTATAAACCATTAAATAAAATATTAAGATGGATTAGGTATCATATTCCAAATAAAAAATATTTAATTAAAAGGCTATCTAATGCCTTAATATTTTCTAAATTTAATTTGAAATCTGGATATTACCAAATATAAATAAGTGAAAAAGAGAGAGAGAGAGAGAGAGAGAGAGAGAGAGAGAGAGAGAGAGATATATATATATATATATATATAACTACTTTTATAGTCCCTTTCGGCCATTATAAATGAAATGTAATGTCAAATAATGAATGATATATTTAATCTTTATATACAATTTACAATTATGTATACAAATAATGTTTTAGTATTTTCTAATTCAATAAAATAACACTTTAAACATTTATAAGAATTTTTTAATATAGTTAAATAAAGTGGTTTAGTAGTGTGAGGCACAAAGATGAAGTTATTTTATAATATTTTTGGGATTAGAAATATATCAAATATATATAACACCAACAAATAGATAGAATTTGTAGATAAATTCCTAGATGAAATTAAAGATAAAACCCAATTACAAAGATTTTTCAGATGCCTTAATTATGTATTAAATTTTATGCTAAATCTATGAATAAAGTCAAAACATTTATTTATGAGATTACAAAAGAATAAGCTAAATTGGGATGATAGAATGACCCAAAGAGTTAGAGAAGTAAAACAACAAGGTAGAAGCCTTCCTTGTTTAGGCATTCCAAACCCTAAAGCTTTCAAAATAGGAGAAACAGATACTTCAAAAATAGGATATGGAGGATTTTTAAAATAAAGAGTAAAAGAAAGAGATTACATAGTCAAATACCATTCAAGAGGTTGGATGAAAACCAATAAAAGTATTCTATTATCAAAAAAGAAATTTTATTAATTGTTTTGTATATTTCAAAATTTTAAGACAATTTCATAAACCAAAAATTTCTTTCAAGAGTAGATTATAAAGCTACAAAACACATTTTACAAAAAGATGTTAACAATTTGGTTTCAAAACATATTTTTGCTCTATAGCAAGCGATTTTATCATATTTTGATTTTGAAATCAAATTTATTAATAGAAAAAATAATTCTTTGCCTAATTTCTTTACACAATAATTTTTATAGGGAAAACATTCTAACTTAGCCTTATGAACTTTGTCTGCATAGGCTTTACCTTTTGAGAAAGGAAGGGAAAAAGTATAGCTATAAACTTATAGTCACAAACCCCAGCCAAAAAACCTACAGCCAAAGTTCAAACTCTTACAGACTACGCTATAGATATTCAAGCCCAATCTTCTTCTCAAAACAGTCAAACCTAATCCTCTTAGCAAAAATTAACTAGCAATCTAAAGCCAAAGGAAGAACCCTAATACCATTTAAAGAAATACATCATTCACCTAGGTCCTTTTGAACCAGAGCAATATATAAATACCATTCAAGAAACCATTAAGGCCATCCTTCTTTTTAAATAGACAGAAGAAATATGGAATTTTATTCCACATGATTTTAAAAAAGATAGAAGATTTTATGAGTTAATATTAATCGACTCAGGTTCTGCAATCATAAGCCATCAAAAAGATTCTTCAGGTTGAGAATACTCATAAATAAGAATCAATAAAGTCATGTGTCATAAAACTTGGAAGCAATATACTTTTAAAACAAAAAAAATCTAGTGAATTTCCATGTTTTGAATCAAGGTTATTATAACTAGATCAGATTGGTCGATTTAACCAGTTGATTGAGAATTGGACCCTAGTTTGATCCAAACAACCTTTCAAACCATTGCTTTTTAGAACCGATCAACTTTGATTAATAATTGGATTTGATCGATCAATTTTGGGCTAAAACATGTGTAAACAAACCAGTTTAAACTGGTCTTCTTTAAAAGTTTCCTAATCTTTGTCGTTACCTGGACTCGAATCCACATACCTGGTACTTCCAAAATGTTTTTCGCCATTTGGTTTGCAATACAACTTCAACCTATACATGTAAATTTTTATATAAATATATTATTAGTGGGTTGCTTCGAAAACATACGTGCTGCTATTGGTGCCTTGATTTAAACTCGTATACCCGTGCCTCCAAAAGATGTGTGCTTGATGGGTTGCATTTTTTTTAATGAAATGGCCATATGGAGTGTCAAACCCATAACCCAAATAACATTTTAACATATTAACTATTATGTTACCTTATTTCTCTTGTTAGAGTTGTGCATAATATTATATGAATATAATTATGATATTTTCTTTAAATTTTTTTATTTTAGTTTAAACATTTATCAACTATCATTTTTTATACTATATTCAAACCTTCAAGAACTAATTAAATTTTAGTATAGAATTTTTTTAAAAAAAATAATAAATTAATATGTTAAATAATTAATTTTTATAATATATTGATTTCAATACTTGTTTCAACACATTAATATTTGATAATTATATTTATTAATATATAAGCTATTTTAGGCTTAAATTTTAAAATTAAAAAGTCAACTAAATTTAAATATTATATTATATTTGATTTATTTTATATATAATTAGTAATAAAATATTTTAAATTTTATTAATATTTTTTATTATCATTTATTATACTAAATTTGTAATATTAATATATACATATATATATATATATATAAAATTATTGTCGTTTTCACTACGGTTAAACTAATAAACCATAAACTAATGCATTCATCAATTCAATGACCAGTCTAATTTTAAAAATATTGGTTTAAATTATAAATATATTGATTATAAACAAGCCTGATATAACACTTTATATTACAAAAATTATGATTATTCGTGATTCATTTGGTTCACTAGAGATTATGTAAATGATTTCCTAAATTGGTTCCTAGAATGGGTTTATGCCTTTGGGATAGTACAAAAAATTTTACCTTGTGTAGTGGAAGAAAGTTATAAGGCTTTTAAGATAACTACATATTTAAAAAAAAAAACAGAGAAGCCTTTCTTCTTCTTTTTTTTATCATTTTGGAGTCCATTGGGTGATGAGCTAGAGCTTTTCAATATAGACAAGAGTGGATCCTTACCCCACATTAAGTTATTTAGTCAAAAGAATTAGAGTAAAATGTTGGAAGAAATATAATCAAAGCTTTGCAGATGTAAATTAGGTTGATAAATAGATTGCAACCAATACTATATTTTTAAGAAAAGAATATATAAAGAATATTTCTCTATTTTTGGCAAATAATAGCTAAGTAATAGCAAAACTAGCAATAATTTTAGATCTAGAAGATCTTGCCCAAAAAACTACAAGAAATAACATTGTCTTTAGATGTAGGGTCATCCATTCAAGGACCTAAAAATGAAGAAGACTATTTTAGGCTGGAGTATAATCATGAATTTCAATAAGATTAGACAATTAGCATTCATCCAAAGGTGCTAATACTTCTTTATAGCTAGAAAAAGCTTTAATATAGTTACAAAAAAAAAGTGCTTTGTTAAAAGTAAAAAAAGCATGAGTTCCCATAGCCATTATTGTCCCTTATTTTCACAAAAGAGATTCCCATTAGAAATAATTGTCCAACAAAAATATGCTATATCAAATGAAGTTCAAATTCATATGTAATTTAATGTAATGCTTGTATTTATCCACCTATATAAAGTCATTCGTTGCATTTATAAAGGTAGGCTTCCAAATATTCAAAAATGAAACTTGTATCTTTTGCCCCAGACCTTTCGAACATTTCTCTATTTTAGAAAGCTTTTTTAATGGTAAGTTTGTAGTTTGTAAATTTTTTTTATAATTTATATTCAACAAAATATTTTAAACTATATCTTTGTTTTACTTAAGCTTTACTGTTTTAATATATAATATATATTTTATAAATATATAATTATATGTAATTTAATAAATGTAATTTAAGAAAAAATATATTTATGAATAAAATGTTAATATAACTATATGAATATTTAAAATAAGGAAATTAATATATAATATAAATATATACTATATAAAATGTAAATTAATATATATATATTAATATAATTTAATAAATACGATTAAAAATTATAATAAAAAATTTTAATATAAATAAATACATATATAAAATTAATCAATATATAATTATATATAATTTTTATTTAAATACCTTATAATAATTTATTATAATATTTATATATAATTTTATAGATTATATATATTTATAAAAAATACATTATATATTCTACATATATATATTATATATTATTTTATATGTTTGTTATATATATATATATATATATATTACAGAATATATATTATACCACGATCTTTTGGTGACGTAAGTTTTTATGGGCATTTTTTTTAATTAAGTATGATAGT
Organism: Erythrophleum ivorense; assembly: GCA_026724425.1. NCBI lineage: Eukaryota > Viridiplantae > Streptophyta > Magnoliopsida > Fabales > Fabaceae > Erythrophleum > Erythrophleum ivorense. The sequence goes on from JAIUCV010000005.1 coordinate 47,844,146, forward strand.
AAAAAAATTATCCTTTTTAGAATAGTTTTGATGATTCATCATAATATTTCTTTTGAGACATGTAAAAGTAGAAAAATTTGTAATTTATTAAAAAATTGTGTTTTGCAGCCTAGATTGGCCTTAAAGAAAGTAATTTATCTCAATATTAATTGGCTAATGAGTTGCAAAATTAATTGTATTCCAATTGAAAATTTATTAATTTTGTTGCATATAAGACTTTTTATTATCTTTGACATAAATTGAAAAGAAAAAAAATATAAAAATGCTAAAACAAATATATGGAAATGAAAATTTAAATGAAATGAAATAAATATGTATATGTTGAATATAAATGTGATTATTAGATTTTTTTCCACCTGTGAATACACAAATTCTATAATAGGAATCATAATGAGTATAAAAAAAATGTATATATATCTTTACAAATAGGAAGATTTATGATGGTAATAAGGGCATAACATTTGTATGTGATAGATTGAAAATATTAAGAGTTAACTCAAACATTGCTCTTGACAGGTTAAACAAGACAGTGGGGGAAAAGTTATGGTTGGTCTCAGATCAATTTGTGTCTCAGTTAGTATATAGGTACTCTCATTCTTATAATCTCACAAGGTACTTGACATATATTTTAGAGGATAATTCCAATGTCCAATCAATGTGGGAAGGAAACAAAAAATTTTTAAATTAATTAGACGCACTAGATATATATATACACATATATCAACCACTATTGTAGATTTAGATGTGGCATAGGATTAGGTCTATGCACTATTGATAATCCCCTCCATTAGCTGGTTTCATTGTACCAATGAGCAAGCCTCACTGTTTAGCTCTTATATAACATATGTACACCCGTTTGATTCTTAACATGTCATCGATTTCACGTCCTAACCAAGCTCGTCTTAACTGTCTATTTTCAATACTAGTCCTTTGTCACCCTCAATGAGGCAAATGATATAATGGATGATTTCGAGAAAGAAGATAAATAGAATACTCCACCAAATGTCAATGACCATGGAAAAAATAATTTTGAGGAGGACAATGCCAACAAAAGTGAGATAATTCTATTAGCTTAATATATGAATCGAGCATATGTTGTACTATGACAAATTAACATTAATGATAGGAATTATATTGAGATCATTAAGTTGGTTGAGGACATTGATTTAAATAATAGTCAAGAGTTGAATATTGGCACAAGGTTTTAAGATAAATAGTCTATGCAATGAAAATATATTCTGTCCACAGACATCATAACTTTAAGGTGCATTACTCATAAAAAAAAGTATGAGGAATATTATTGTCGGAGTACAGTGTTCAATGTAATTGGAGAGTCAAAACAAGTTTAGATAATAAGAAAAATCACAAGATATAACAGGCTATACACATGTATTTCTTCGTCAATGTTGTAAGATCATCTGAAATTTGACTCTGATATGATCTCGTGACACATTATAACAATGGTGACTAAAAATTTGTCAATATCTATTTGGCAAGTTATTAAAAGGGTGTATAACATATTTAGTAATATAGTGTCTAGATACTTTTCACTTAATAAACATATACCTTACAGTGTTTAGATATAGTGTATATCATATTTAGCCTATTTATAAAACACACATACCTTCCACTTAACCAGAGGTGAGGCAATAATCACCCTCCAAGATGTTGTCATCCAGTTTGAGCTACCTTGCATGAAAGAGGTTGTGTGTAGATGAATAGATTACAATTGGTGAGCTGTATGTTGACAATTACTCAGCGTGACTCCATGTTTAGAGACAATGGACAAATAAAGGCTCGATGTCCCATGGCTCACCCAAACATTTATGGATTTGCCAAATGATGCAAATGATGAGACTATATAGTAATTCACATAGGTGTACATTATAAGATTAATTATAAGATACTTGATGCAAATAATAACTCTACCAAAGATGATCTTATTATAAGAATAGCTTTATGTAACACCCCATAATTAATTAAGGTATTAATCATGGATTAGAATTAATTAAGAGTAATTAATATGGGCTCATTGGGCAAGTTAAGTGAATGGAGACTTTAGAGAGATAAATTATTAATGTGGGTTTGAGATTTAATTGGGATAAAAATTCTATCTAGGCTTAAATTAATAGATCATGAGAAGAGGCTAATGGAGGCCCAATGGATTATGTGCAAACCTAACATAATTTAGTGTGATGGAGGCCTAAGATTTACCTTGTTTAGACTCTTCTAAGTGGCCCAATAATCCTTGTGCAGACCTAAAACTCTTGAGCTCTTCAAACTTGGCCCAAACCTAGTTAAATTTCAGCAACTTAAGTGTAAAAACTGGCCCAGTAAATTCTGCAGCCCAACATCTCTAAACTGGCCCAACAAACTTAAAAATCTGAAGCCCAAATGAAAATGGATCTTGGAGCAGCCCATGACCCATACTTGACCCAACTAAAACCCAACTTAAACCCTAATACCCCAGCCACTTTCTCACTTGCTGAAACATAAGACTTGAGAGGCAAAATTCGAAGGTGGAGAAGGAGGCTAGGGTTTGGGACCAAAATTCTGCATTTTCTCACACTTAAAGCAAGATTCAGCCAAGGTAATAGTTATACAATTTAATCCCCTCATCTTTCCCTTTAATTTGGTCCAATTAGTTTTTCATTTGGAGCATTTTCATCCTACCCAAAAATCTAAAATGTGAGTGTTTGGGGGTTTTCTTGATGAAATTCATAGGTTGAGCTTAGGACTAACTTTGGGTGAGTTTAAACCCTCCATTTGGATGCTTTATTGGTTAATTTGAGACCCCCATAGCTGATTTAGAAAATGGGTGTTAGTTTTGCATGAAATTGCTTAAGATTTTCAGTGGAATATGGAGTTTTCTGCTAGATGACACTTAAATCCGAAATTGGAACTTGTTGTGGCTGGGTAAATGATTCTTGGGTAGTCATTAGCATTTTAAATTCCTTGGGTACTGATTATGACTATTAATGATAAATTAGAGTAGTAATTCTATGATGCTATGGTTATAGGGGGATTTTTGCACCATTGGTGATTGTTGCAAGTGTCTACAAGTGAGGTAACCGGGTTACATTAATTCCATTTATATATCTGTATTAATTTCATATTTTGCTGTACATGAATGATTTAAAATGTTGAATGAATTGGTTGGTTATCTGTTAAATTGTGATTGGACCTTGTGAGTCCATGGTGGAGCTGTGGTGCGGCTGCCACCCGTGCATGTGCTTCGATCGAGTACTGGGTTATGATCAAACCCCAGATGCACTGAGCTCCGGTTGTGCTCAATGAGGAGTAGGTGCCGTGGACGGGCCTCTCTGGTGTTAATGGCCTTTAACATGTGATAATATGATTGCTAGTATGGGATAGTAATCATGATAGCCTAATTATTTCATTTACTGATATGAATGGTCTACTGTTGGTGTTTATGTGAAATTATGCATGTATGTGAATTAATATGGAGTATATGATGGAATTGCCTTGGTTACTGAGATTCATATCTCACCCCGTCTTATGGGATTAACATTTCAGGTGAGGGTTCTTCGAGTAAGGATAAGGGTAAGCAAGTGGATGAACATCCATGAGCAGAGGCCCGGTGTGGGGAGCTACACTTGGTCTGAGTAGAATAGGGTAGATGCTAATTTTGTTAAGTCTTGTATAGCATCATCATGTATCTGCATTGCCAAGTGTAGAAGTTGTATTTTGTTAACATAGAATGTAATCCCATGATATGTTCCTTATACACTTGACTATTAATGCCAGAAATACCCAGTGAAATATGATTGAATAACCATTGTGGGAGATTTATAATTTGTTGACGTAAAATCGTATAGATGAGTAGGAAAATCCACATCTAAATGCTAAAAGGGTAATGATAGATTAGTTGGGTAATTAAGGTACATAATTACCACTAAAGTTGCATAAATTAAGGTAGAATGGCCCTAGAGTGATATTGGAGGAAAATTGGAGAGCATAAGATGAAATCTTGGGAGTTGTAGGAACAGAAGGGAATTGGCCGCGGCCAATATTTAATTGGCCTAGGCCAAATAGTAACAGAGAAGAATTGGCCGCGGCTAACATTTAATTGGCCTCGGCCAAATGTGACGAACCTGTCAGGGAAGAAAACAGAGAGCAATTGGCCGCGGCGAATAGTGACGTTAGCCGCGACTAAGCCTGAGAGGCAGATTTGGGGGTGTTCCAGAGGGTATTTGGCCACGGCTAAAGGGGTATTTGGCCGCGACGAAATGTGAAAAATTTGTGAAGGCGTAAGGAGTTGAACCGAGAGTAATTGGCCGCAGCGCAAGTGAATTTAGCCGCGGCGAAAGTGCTCTATTTCTCATATTCATCTAGAAAACTTAGTTTCTCTTAAGGTAATGCCAAGGAATGATTTAGAAACACTTGTAAGAGGATTTTATGAGTTGGAAATGATGGATGGGAGAATCAAAGGCTCCTCATTAATAATTAAATTCACTCATGCATTCGAATAATTGTGGTTGTCTAGCTAATGACCCTAGCAATATTAAGGTTTCAAATTTCCTCACTTGTTCCCGATGTAATTAATTTTAATGACTTCAAAGCTTGGCATATGATTATTAATCATGTACTTAACCTTAATTACTATAATTGGAAGTTAGGGTCGTTACACTTTAGGTATGCTGGTTAGAACTTTTACTACCTAATAACCAATTTGGTCCGAACTAGACACAAAGTTATATTAATGTATTTTTCGTTACTCATAAATTTTGAAAAAGTTAGTCATTACAACTGGAATCAGCGATTTTGGCACTCTTATATAGAGAAATATGTAATGCAAAAAACTATGACAAGGTTAATATTAGTGATTATTTAACATTGTTACACTTAGAGACATAGGATCAATTCCACGACTCACTCTATAGCCACCCCCCTCAACTAGACCCCTATATGGAGATGTACACTTTGAGGCCACCACTAGTTTTCAAATGGAGGCTACCCCAATATATTCATTTGACCATAGAGGTTTAATGGACCTATAGGATTTTGTTAGATCAAATGAAGAATGATAAGTTCATTTGGTGACCATACAACCCTTCAAGTGATTGACAGTTAATTTTTTATTATTGCTTAGCGTATTCAGATGTATAGCACATATCTATTCCCATTATTTGCTTCTAGATCACTGAGTTTCATTATGTTGATTACATTCTTTGTTAGTTTGATTGGTGTCAATGTATCCCCCAAAAACTATTAAATGTGGGGTCTTTGCATACACTTCAACTGAGAGAGAAAATGCAAAAAGATAAGCATCATATCACATTGTGTTTATAATTGTGTGGAACACATGGTAGAAGGTTATTGCCCAAGATAATATAGAGGTGTCTCCCTTGGATCACACATCCAATAATATGCGTTGGTATTGACAACGTACACGATGATGGATCAATCTTGAGAGTGGCTCTTAGAGTTTCGTCATCAGGCTTTGTATTCTTGTACTTGTTTTGTTTTCACCTCTTTTATATATTTATATTTGATCTATACACATCGTTGTTACTTTTTGTCCCACAAGCCTATGTATTAAATGATTTATGTGTGGTTAAAGGAGAAGACAAGCAGAGACATTAGGACAATGTTGCACACCCTTAATGAACATTAGGAGATAATAGTCTTCCAATCTACTCCACCTGCACCTTATCTATAGAAGGCCCCAGAGCCAGAGGCTCGGTCAGAAAGGCGCAATCATATTTTTATATTTATTAGTGAGTTATTGGTAGATACTGCAAGTGGTGGTGGTAGTCAAGCAAACGTCTCATTGTTTTATTACACCTCGGCACTAATCCATAAAGATATCGAAGATCTAGATCCTTCTTCCTTTACATCATACATAGACTTTGTGAGCATGGATCCTTCTTCTTTTGCACTGAATACACTATTTACATATTTCGGAGATGCTAGTCCTTTTTCTTTGCACCGAATGCACTTTTTACAAATTTTTGGAATGTTGATTTTTTTCTTTGCTCCTAGTTCATCATTTATAGATTTTGAGGGTATTGGTTCTTTTTCATTCATACCATTAGTTCTTCGGTTATACTTTTCCACTCGCCACCTTCAACCATGCAATCTATCTGTGTACCCTTCACAATGCTATTCTTTGATTTATTTGCATTTAATTTAGAATATGTCAGTGCATCTTTTGAATATTGAGGATTATCTTCTCAACAACAACAATGATTCTTCACCCTTAACTACCTAATTCCACCTATTTAGTCCCTTTAATAAAACTTGAATTCTCAATTGGCTCATAATTTTAATAATAATGAATCGTCTAGTGATGATGATAATGATAAAAAAAAAAGACAAGGAGCGAGTGTAGCATCGTCTATAGCTACTCAGAAGAGAGTCTTGGTGCAGGATAAGAGAACACATTGATTGATTTGATAAGCTTATATAATTTTTTTATTTACAATTTTTCATTTACTTCTTTTATAAATGTGAAATTTTTATTTATTTAAAATTTATTTTTTGTATATATTTTTAGAATGTTACAATTATTTACAATATTATAATTTTTTAATTATTTTTTTCTTCATTGATACAATGAAAATTAAAAAAATAAACTAAAAACAATGCAGACCACGCTGGTCCATGTCCTTTTTATGAAAAGGAAAAAATTTAAAAGGTTGGTTTGCATCCTTCCCATAGATCATAAACTATGCTAATTTACAATCCATTGAAAGTATTGTAATAAAAAAAAAAAAAGAATCGCGGCATATGTCGATTAGCGACCCTTAAATAAAATTTTTTAAGTATATTTATTTTTCTTTTCACCCGTCAATGTTAAAAAACCTTTCAAATTCATCAAACTAATTAATAGATTCGAACAACCAAATGGATTCCCTGTGTTAATTCGAATAATTAAATTAATTGATTTGGGACATATAAATTTAATTACTTGTCATTTGATATACAAAATTGTTAGAAATGTAAAATAAAAAAGTGATTTTATAAATTAAAAATAACTTTATACCCTTATTTTAAAAAAGTAATAAAAAATATAAAAATTATTAAGTATCAATTAAAAAGATATTATAAATATTATAAATACTAATAAAAATAGAATTCATTTCCAATAATCATACCTAATGACTCATTATTTGTTTTAAACTTTTTTTAAGGAATCCATTTGACCTAAATCGCTTGATTTAATATGAAGGAATCATTTAATTGTTTGAATTTAATAATTGAGTTGATAAACTTAATAATTTATAATGTCAATAAAATATAATAAGAAAAAAATATCTTGATGCATTTTAAAATTTAAAATTTAAATAAAATTGAAGAAGTAAAATACTAATTTAACCAATTTTATCCCAGAAGATAGTCTTGTATGAGGACACCTGCCTGGAAGATGGCCGGCTCCATCGTTCGATTTGGGTCGTTGCCAACTAACAATGATGGCAGCTACCATATATAGTGTCGCACGTAGACTATACCTTGGTCATCTTGTGCCCAATGCTCTCCTTCCCAGCTTAACCCTTCTCTCCCCTCTCAAGTCTCCTCAGGTAAATCTCGTATCATTTATCGTTGTCGGTGATTGAAACCCTACTGTAAGTTCATTTTTGCATAGGAAGTATGATCGATTTGTATGCTTACTTTGCTAATTTTTAATTGAAAATTCACAGAAATCACCTGGCAATTCTTAGAAATTTATGCTTGTGGTTCTTTTTTCTGAATAGTATTCAATCAATTTATTTGTTGTTTCTCCCCGTCAGTGATTGTTTTCTTTTGGGGAAGCTGGAGTATGAATTAGGGCGAATTTGGGGGGTGACTAGTGTTGAGTTGTCAAAGTTCGTTTGATGATGGATGGTAATAAGGATGAAGCTTTGAGGTGTATTCGCATCGCTGAGGAGGCGATTGCAACAGGGAACAAAGCGCGTGCCCTTAAATTTATCAAAATTGCACAACGGCTGAATCACAATCTGTCAGTGGATGTGTTACTTACCATGTGTGAGAGGCTTGATTCTCAGTCGTCTGCGCCTTCTAAGGATGAAAACTCTGTCCGTCCGGTTAAGAGGGAGCATGGTTCGATGAGTGATGAGGGACTGAATGGAGAGAGGAATTATACAGAAGAACATGTTCAATTAGTTAGGGAGATTAAGGGGAAGAACGATTATTATGCTATTCTTGGTGTGGAGAAGACTTGTTCTGTTGAGGAGATTAGGCGAGCTTATAGGAAATTGTCATTGAAAGTTCATCCTGATAAGAATAAGGTACCGGGTTCTGAAGAGGCATTTAAGAAGGTATCCAAGGCTTTTAAGTGTTTAAGTGATGATGGTTCGAGGAGGCAGTATGATCAGACAGGGCTGGTTGAGGAATTTGAATACAACCAGCAGCACAATGTTAGGCGCAGGAGGAGAAGGACAAATGCACATGATATTTTTGATGATGAGATTGATCCTGATGAGATATTTAGGGCATTCTTTGGACAAGCAGACGTATTTGGGAGAACTCATGTTTACCGGACACGGGGAATGGGCAATCACCAGCGGCAAGAATCTCAAGGAGGAGGGCTTAATATTATGCTCCTTCTGCAACTTGTACCATTCTTGATAATTTTTCTGCTTGCCTACTTGCCATTTTCCGAACCAGACTATTCTTTGTATAAGAATTACACGTATCAGATTCCTAAGACAACGGAGAAGTATGGGGTTGAGTTTTTTGTGAAGTCTGAATCTTTTGATGCTAACTATCCATATGGAAGTCCTGCTCGCACAAATATTGAGGGCAATGTGATAAAGGATCATAAAAATTTACTTCGTCGGTACTGTCAAATAGAGCTCCAGAGGCGTAGTTGGAATAAGAATCTGCCAACTCCTTACTGTGAAAAGCTTCAGAAGCTTGGAGTAGCTTGAAGGTAACGCTCTTTTCTTTTTTTTTTTTAACCGACGTGAAGGTTATGTATCATTCAAGCAATTTTAAGTTGTCAGAATAGATTGTAGTTTTTTTAATGGATTGAAATATTTTTTCCTTTTACTTTCTCTTTCATTCTGCATGCACTTTTGTGCTGATATAAGAGCTCATCTTCCACAGCGCTCTTTAGGTTCTGACACTATTAGATTTATGTTAGAACAGTTGTAATAAATCCTTTTTTCCATATCATATTACTGATTTGATCAATTAATTAGAGCCATTTGAAAAATCACGGAGGAAAGTTTGCTGGCAATGGATTTTTGTGGTTTTGACTCTTTTATCCTGTTGAAGTTTCAAACCTGTAATTAAGTTTTGTAAGTGAAAGGGGTCACCGATTTAAGCTTCAAAGAGTGAAGTACATTGAGTTCTCGGTTCATGCTCTTAGTGTGTTTTCCTTTTGTTTCCTTGTTCAATAATGAAGATTTCCCTTTTTCCCCTATGGACATTTGTACAGTCCATGTGTTCCCATTATCTTTGAGCTTCTTATGAGCTCTTCCTAGTTTCTGTTTTTGTTAGATTGTTATTCAACATGAATGTTGTCAGTTGTTGCTAACCCTGCATACTTTTTTTTTTTCCTTTCTCTCCCTCTCTCACATATTTGGCTTCGTTTGTCTGCCCATTCCACTCCTCACCCCCCCCCCCCCTCAAAAAAAAAACAGAACAGAAAACGTTTAAGAAGTGCCAACGATGCATGGTTCAGGATGTCATTGGTATTTAGCTTAATCCATTATGTAGTACTTTTGCTACGAGTTCTCTTTCTGTTCTTTCCTTGATTTAATTGCCTGGCATGCTAAAATCAATTGTTTACCTTCTCTTACATTTCTTTCTTTTGAGTTTAGATATACTTACGTGCACGTGGGTAGTTAAAATGATTACTTGGATTATTCTTCACTTGGCTTGATGAAGCCATGTCTCAATTGCTGAGCTTTTGCGCACATGTAATTCTTCAGGCCATTGAAGATTTCTGTTGGAGTAGCTCTTCCTACAGCTGTATGATACCTCGGCAGCCGATCAAGTACCCTTCTGATCTTGCTTTAAGAAGAGTTTTTAGTAAATATGCTTGAAAGGGTGTTTATTATTGTTAAGAGGGATAGTGAATGAGATTGTCTGTTATGTTATGCCATATTCATGATGCAGAACATGGCTATAAATGATTAATAAAGAAGTCATAGCTTTTAGCAGTCAGTGGCCTGGAAATCTATTTGAGAGGGAGGCAGGAAGACAGAGCATGAGACCCAAATGTTAAGGCTTTATCATTTAGATGATCGAGTTCTTGAAGATAACGACTTGTGTAAGTAGACGAGAAACTTGCTTACTACAGTATAAAATGAGTTCATATGAAAGATGCTTTTGCTTCATTGAAGTGAAGATTCCCATAAATTGATCAAGCTATGCTAAACTTCATTTGACTTGGATTTTTGAATTAGACTCGTGAATTTGCCCTTCCTGTATGGTAAGAGTATGTTTCTGAGTCATTGGTATTTAATGACCATGGGGTTCAAAGTAATGCGATCCATGAAATAGTGTGTAACATGTGCTATGCACGAGAAGGGATTTTTCCAGCTAGTCTCATGTGATGCAATATAAATTATAGAAATTAAAGTTATGTTTAAATGCTAATATACCAGAGGAAAAACTATATATAATGCTTTTAAACTATAGTCTAATTATAATTTTGGTATATAAATTTTAATGTGTAATGCTTTACTTTTTAAAAAGTGACATTTAAAAGACACATGATTGTTTTATGTTATGCAATGAGGTGAATTTGAGAAGATGATGGAAATATAAAGTATTTATTGGCCTTTAAATGTTAATTTTAATGGATATGTAATGTGCTAGCTAGCTATAATAATTCAGGAGGTTAAATGTTATGTTTCAAAGATCTTATATTAAGGTTGTAATTAAATTATGATTTTGGGGATATATATAATTTTCTTTGTACTAAAATATAATATGCTGCCTTTGACGAATATCTGTTTTAAAAAAACTTTTTGTTATACTAAAAGACAATATATAGGCAAAAAAAAAAAAAGAATATACCAGAGTGTATAATATAAATATATTGGTTGCAAAGGTTCATCACACAAAATATTGTGTAAGTCTCTAAATGTTTTTACACTATGCAACAAATGACGTGCCAGTCACAAAGGGTGACCTCAAGGCATAAGATCCGGTTGCCAAGAACATCAATAATTGCCATGTTCTCAAATTTTTCGAAAGTGCAATATCAATACTAAGGTCGTTCTAAAATGACTTAAACTAATAAACACATAAAAAGAAAATGCATTCTTACCTGGTAAAAAAATTGTATTTTGCGTAGAAAGTTCATTTTATAAAAATTAAATAATAATTTTTTTGTATTATATATTAAATGTAAAAAAAACTCATGGTATTTTTAAAATAAGGAGAATATTAATTATAATTTAAAAAACTTCAAAGAACATTAGTGTAATTTATTTTCAATTTTATTATATTAAAATATCAGCTCTTCATTGTAAATTATTTTAATAACCAAAATTTTTTCCTCATATATGTCTTTATTTCATAACCTTTGAGCATTATTTTTTAATAAATTATTATCAAGTTTTTCAATAAAAACACAAAAATTAGATTTTCTTTAGCTTAGTATTACATAATTAGATTTGTTAAAAAAATTATCCTTCAGTTATAATATTCTTATTAAAAAATTTAATAATAAATACTTAAAACCTCTATCTAAATTTAGTCTCTAATTTTAACAAAAGGACAAGCTGTTTTTTTTTTTTCGGGAAGTATTGTGAAGTCACTATTCCATTGAACATTCGCTCGTGAATAAGCAGAAGTGAAAGCAACTAAACTAATAAACAATAGTGATAATTAAGCAAATAGTCCAGCTCATTATGAATTTTATTCTGATAGGTCAACATGCTATCTGTAGTGCCACGAGCGCACAGTTGCTGATGCTTGCCACTGTTGCCAGTACCAACTTGTGAAGCCTTCTCAGTTCTCAGTTCAATACTTCCAAGTTCTCATTTGACACTGAACATCAGCTGATGTCATAAACATATATCAATTTCCGCAGAAAAGAAAAAAACTCAAAGAAAACAAACCAGAAAAGGAGAAGAAATCTATCGGGAAATGTGATTAGTGGCATGGATAAAAACATCATATTAAGACAAAATCTAGCACTTCTGGTTCAACCTTTCCCTACTGGCAACGGCCTTTTTTTCATCTGAGGATAGTAGAAAATATTAGGACAAAATATAAATAAAGTTCTTTAAATATTAAATTTTTCAATCAAAACATAGTATATGAATGTAGTCTTTTGAAACATTCAATCACATATAAGTTGTGCAAAATCTCGACTTGTTATCTAATAACAAACAAATAAAAGTTACACGTAAAGTTTTTTCCAAAGGACTAAAGGGGCCAAACGAGTATTGGAATCTTGTGGCACAGTCACGGGACGAAACTGCTGCTTTAGGTGCTAAGAGCTAACCTCCATTTCTTTGGAAGCTTTCATTAAATTCTTCCCCCTCTCATCTTCTACACCCCAAATTACTCAACTATCGACAACATCATGCCTAATAACCCCAAACCTCCCACTTCTTCTGTGATTTCATCTCATGACTATCATGAGATACCGGACCTCAAATCCATATGGGTACTTGTTTCAATCAATAAGCACATTCTTGAAGCCATAGAGAATGCCAGGAATGGCCTTAAACTGAGATGCAGCTCTAGATTGAGGATTCAAAAGCAAGAGTTCTTTGAATTCTCAGAGCAGCAAGTCCTGTCAAATCTGTACTGGGGTATTGATGCAATTGAAGCTGCAATTCAGACACAAGAGCCGGAAGAAAGATCCTTTCGGCTTAGTAATACAGAACAGATGCTTCAGGTCCCAGCCATGCTTGATGAGGAAGGGATCACAGCCACAATTCCAAATCGTTACTTGGTGTGCTGCTCATACTTCTGCCTCTCGGTGGTTCAGAAACTCCAAGGAGATGAGTGGCAGGCAGCCCTGCATTTTCTCCATGCAGTACTGGTCTCCCCAAAGCTTGTTTGCACAGAATTTGCACCAAAGCTTTGTGAGACTCTTTTTCCTCAGGAAGGCAGTGGCATTACAAGTATGGAATCTGTTTCTACAAAGAATTCCGAGGAGGAAATCAATAAAGCAATAAGGAAGATGGCAAGGAGATACAAGGAATGTTTGATGTATTATCGGGTCATGTTTTATGCGGAGACTCCATGGTGGCGCAGGTATTGCAGGGAACAATCAGTACATACTGTGTAAGACTAATCCTTGCTTCCTGTTCAATACAACTTCATGTCTTTAAAGGTTAATAGTTGGAGGAAAGAAAATATACCTTAAATGTTATTATCTTTTCTCTGACATACAAGAGAATTAGATTTAGCAGAACCAAGTTTCTATCAACACAGTCTCTGAATGAGTAGTTAATACCAGCAGAGATATTCATGTGACCTCAATCATGAGGTCTAGAGTTCTGGCCGTCCAACTACATAGAATTTTTTTACACTGAATTGAAACAGTCGAGAAGTATCGTTTAAGCTTTGAAACACAACTAATGGTAAAAGTAATAAGCAATCAATTGATATATGGAATTAGATAACTGGCACACTAAAGACTAAAATGGTGAGTTGAAGAGAGAGAACTAAAATTGCAGCTTATCTTAATAGATTTCCCTTCTGTGTGCATATAGGAAGACTCTTCACCTGCACTATAGTTTCATGTTTACCCATGAGCATTGCAAGTTTTACCTAAGTGGCTAAGAGCCGTCACCCACTTGTTGGGCAACTTCTCTCTCATGAAGCAATCTTGATTCAAACCTGAATTGGATCAGTTTTCCCTTCATGGTCCCCCTACGGAGGGCGGGGAAGAAATATCTTGCTAACAAGCACGAACAAGTATACTTCACAATCCATAACTACTATTAATGGACATTACAGTCCTAAGAGGAGGGTAACATGAAAATATTATCTTTATTTTCTTTTATTGGGAGGTTCATAGAAAATACCCATATGATGCCATTATGTTGAAGCCAAGTTTTTGACAGGATTGAACCAAATACCAGCCGTGTATCTTCTTATACATTTCAAGATGAACCTAGATTGCGAACGTGCAATATGGTAAGCCTGTAATTATTTCCTTAACTAGCATAAACAAGAGATTTCAATTTCACATACAGTGTAGGAGGGCCAGAGTGTTAGATGCATAATTTTTTTATTCTTTTTTTTTTTTTCTCTAAATTGTGTGACATAAATACAATGCAGTATGAGAAGGTGCATCCACTTGATCTTCAAGAAGATGTGACAAATGTTGTGGCAAATGAGACGAAAGGATTCATGGAAATTGCTAAACGTAAAGATCACAGAAAAGCCTCAGCTCAGCTTCACAGCAATGAACACCAAAGAATTTCAAGCATCAAATGCTTCAAGGATATGTTGAAAGAAGCCCATTCTAGCATCCCAACTTCAGTAGATTCACGCTATGAGGACTTTAGAGACAGCAGGGACTTGGTAATTATTTTTGAAGATTCATAGTTGACAAAACATCTAGAAATAATGTGTCCGCTTATAAGCATGACAAGTGGACAGGATTCTAAAGGTGAATACTAACTCATCCTTGTTTAAATCAGGCAAATATTGATGACAGTAAATGTCATATCAGAACCAAAATAACAAATGAAGATGATCCACGGCCAGAAACATCTGAATGGTTTGACCCACTGACAGAGTCTTGCACATTTCTTTATTTTTTCTCATCTTTATGTCAGATATAAGCCCACAATAGGCAATTCAATATCATACTCATGGTCATAATTATCTTCTAGAATTTAAACTTACTGACCTTTATAGGAAGCTGCATCATTGCTCCAGTTTGCAACAGGAGCCTCAAAATCCACTGCAAGAGCGGCTGGATGAAAGAGACGTGGTTAGCATTGATTCGAGCAGATTTACCACTTCCATGAGAGACGTTGCTTCAACCATCTCAGAGTACAGAGATAGAAAAAGCAATTATCATGTAGATAATGAACTTATTAAAGAAGCGTTGCAGCCCCAAAAATTCTATCTCTTTGATCAGAGAACATTTACATCTGCACACAAACACAGACTAAGCCAAAGGAATCATGCAGAAAGTTCTGAAAGGAAATTGCAAAGATCATCTGGCCTAGAAAGCTTGAAGGAAGTCTGTTCACACTCCAGAAGAGATTCCATCAGTGAACTAGTAGGTCCAACTGAAATGAAAAATTCAGTTTCACATCATTCAGAAGCATTAGGAAATTGTGTTGAAGACTATACTGCAGATATTGCATCCATTTATGAGAGTTTGTCTAGTTCATCGTGCAGCACGTATGCTTTCTTAAAGGATGTGATTTTGGATGAATTGCTGATGGCTATCTCTACCTCCAAAGAGGAAAGGGAAATAAGGGCATCAGTTTCTATGCTGACAACTATTATTTCAAGGAACAAGTCAATCATAGAAGACATTAAGAAGAAAGGTTTGAAGTTGCATGATTTGGCAAGTGCTCTAAAACAGAATGTCCACGAGGCAGCAATTCTCATCTATTTAATAAATCCATCTCCCATAGACATTAAAACACTGGAACTTCTACCAACATTAATGGAGATTGTATGCACTTCCCATAGTTACAAGGGTAAGCCAGAGTCACTTCTGCTAACACCTCATGCAGCATCCTTGATGATCATTGAAGAACTAGTAACTTCATTTGACTATGCCACAAATAACATGCATTTGGCTGCTATCAGTTCTCCTCATGTTCTCGGTGGACTCCTTCAAGTTGCAAGAAATGATAATCTGAAAGAGTTTTTCTCTTTGATCATCATTCTTATAAAATGTATGCAGTTTGATTCACAGTGCAGAAAGTACATATCACAATTCACTCCTCTTGCCCCCTTTATTCAACTCTTGAAGACAGACAACAAGCGTGCCAAACACATGGCACTTGAATTTCTTCATGAAATCCTTTGCATACCACGGTATAACCACCTAACCATATTCCATTTTGCATTCTATCTTAATGTAGTCTTGTGAAATCTGTACAACATTATATTTCATCCTATATCTCAAAAGAATAAAGACAAATATCATGCAGCACTAAGAGATTTGGTACGTTAGGATTCTGGTAGAAAATTAATTCTCCCACCCATAAACGAAAGCACTTCTAAGGTCACTTCCATGGTGGTGAATTAATCTCAGTTTTCACAATGGAATCCCAAGCAAGCTGTTAATGATCCTTAATGATATTGCTAAGAAGTGTTCCAAGTACATATATTAGGATATATTTGCTTTCTCTGATACTCATAAGGTTGCAACTTAAATCATGAAACTAGCATGAGTATAGTGTGACAACAAAACCAACACAAGAAAAGAGGCTACATACACAGTGCACCCCCTCAATTTACTATTAGAGAGACGATCATGCTTTGTTCATATATTCACTGTACACCAAGTCCTTGTCTTAGGAGAACATAGAAGAGCTTTCTGTAATTTATTTTTCTTTTTTCTTTTCAGGTCTTCTGCTATTAGTCTGTTGCAGCGTATGCAAAAAGAAGGAGGCACCGATGTTATGCAGATACTGATGCTGTGTGTCCATCAATTACAATCTGATCACCAACTTTTAGCAGCAAATTTATTGCTTCAGTTAGACGCATTGGTAAGTTTTGAAATAAGGAAAATTAATGGATCATAAATTCCATTAATGAAACTTCCGATAGCAAATAGCTATTAAGCCATTATATAAGAATATTCCATTCCTCTATGATGACTCAATTGATTTGAGGTTATTAGTTAATTGAGAAGCAGAATTATGCTTATCAGAAGATGTTATTTTCATCTCATATATCGAAAGTCTGCATAATCAAGTATAATAAGCGATCACCAAATAATATTATTTAACATTAAGCCATAAACACTTAATTTCTTTCCAAGAAAGTTTAGATTTGGATATATGTGCAACAAAATGATTCAGATGAGATAACTCGTGAAAACTGAGGACTCATTGATTACTTGATAAATAAAAGTCATGCAACTGGATTTACTGAACTTTATATAGACTTTAAACTACTAAAGGGAGCAAAATAACATGCAGAACTCAACCGGCAAAAGTGTGTCCAGCGAAGGAGTAGTGCAGGTCCTTCTCAGGGGATTGGCATCTCAAGAAAGCTCAGAGCAGATATTATCTGCGTCAATTCTATCAAATGTTGCTGGAACATACGCTTGGACAGGGGAACCATATACAGCAGCATGGTTGCTGAAAAAGACTAGTTTGACCTCTCCATGTCCCCAGAATATGATACGAAACTTCAATTGGTTGGATCAAAGCCTACAGGTGAGCTGTCAAGAACATTCATATGTGAGCAAGTTCAAACTATATGTATATTACGGGTAGTGTGGAGGGAATAATTATGAAGATGAGGAAATTCCATAACATGCAGGATACCAGCACAGATTTATGGTGTAGTAAGATTGCCAAGTATATCATAAGCATTGGAGATTCGATCTTCCATGCTTTAGAGAAGGGGCTAAGAAGCAAGATAAAAAGACTTTCAAGAGACTGCCTTGTAGCAATTGCCTGGCTTGGATGTCAAATATCAAAAAGCCCAGATAGCGTAAGATATCCTGCATGTGAGATCTTACTAAGCGGAATTGAGCAATTTCTACATCCTGGGATGGAGCTGGAAGAAAGACTTCTAGCATGTCTGTGCATCTATAACTATACCTCTGGTAAAGGTAATACCCCCCTTGTCATGATATATATCAATTTACAACCATCATACACTATTAACTTACAAGACCTAGCATGAAAGATAGATAGAACTTCTGCCACAGCTTTATGTGTTGATTTATCTCGTGCACAAAACCAAATGGTAGTCAACTTATATGGGACTTTTACTCCAGTGAGTATTTTGTACAGAGATTTAACTTAGCAAATACATAATATCATTCATTCTCCTTTCCTCAACCTTGGTAAACAAAAATTTTTGTAATGATCTCAAACTCCATGATCAAGAATGATTTACCCGACTAAGTCACATGGTCTCTTTCATATAGGAATGCAAAAACTAATTCATTTCTCAGAAGGGGTGAAGGAATCACTAAGACGCCTTTCAAATGTAAGCTGGATGGCTGAGGAATTGCATAGAGTGGCTGACTACTTGCTACCAAACATATCAGTGAGTATTCACATGCATAGTTGCAACACTTGCATAAAATTCTATACAAGAACTTACGAAGTTCCCCATAATTAGGTATTCACAAAAATTGATTGGGCGAAAGATCTCGACAATGGGCAGCAGATTATGATACAGCAGCTATATGGCAAAATGAACATAGAGATTTTTTTTTTTAAAAGGAATTGTATAAAAGTAAATCACATTATGATCTATAATTGGTCTGAGGAGCTTACATTTTCTTTAGCGTTTAGTTACTTATATAGTGAGTATAGTATAACTAA
Source organism: Erythrophleum ivorense (assembly GCA_026724425.1). Classification (NCBI taxonomy): domain Eukaryota; kingdom Viridiplantae; phylum Streptophyta; class Magnoliopsida; order Fabales; family Fabaceae; genus Erythrophleum; species Erythrophleum ivorense. The sequence goes on from JAIUCV010000005.1 coordinate 47,862,577, forward strand.
ACTTGGACTAACCAATTCCATTTGGAATATCGCCCAAATCATTATGGCGATATGAGCAGCGTATTTCTTGTGTTCACACACAAATCCTTGAGGTTGGTCGCAACTTCAGTACAGCTGTTAGTTCCCTCATATTCTACAAGGGACTGCTATTCAGTGGATATTCAGATGGATCGATCAAGGTAAGAAACACGATAACACTATCAAATTTAAAGAGTAATTTTTTTTAAATATCCATAGATTATGTTTGCTTAATCATGTTATAAGCTTGATAACATCTGTATGGAAAGAGAGATTTTTTTCTTTTTAAATAAAAGAAAGAGAGTAATTTTCAGTTTGTATATTAAACAGGTGTGGGATATCAGGGGGCAATCGGCCTCTCTTGTATGGGACATTAAGAAGCACAAGAAGTCAGTGACATGCTTTTCACTTTCTGAACCATCAGATAGCCTCTTAAGTGGATCTGCTGATAAAACCGTAAGGGTATGACTGAACTTCTTTCATAGTCACCACTTTCTATCTCCATCAAGACTTCTAACAGCAAGAATGAACTGATTATCTTAATATCCCTTACATCCAATAGGTGTGGAAAATGATCGAGAGGAAGTTGGAATGCATTGAAGTGATAGTCTTCAGGGAACCAATTCATCGTCTACATGCACATGGACAAACAACTTTTGTGATTACCCAAGGCCAGGGAATTAAGGTGATGCTTTAAAATTTTCCTATGATTTGTGACATGCAGCACTGAAACTTCAAAGCAAGACACATACCCTGTCCATAATTCAGTTATACAGAAAGGAATAGGAGACTTTCTTACCTTCAGCAAACATATTTGGGACAACTACTATAATAGAATTTTTTTTTTTGGTTCTTTGCAGTTAGTAAATGAATCAAGAGTAGTAAAAAATATTTTTAAAGGTAAGCATGTAAAGTGCATGGCAGCGACTCAGGGAAAGTTTTATGCTGGGTGCACAGATTCAAGCATACAGGTAAGTTTTCTGTTGTTTGACAGACATTTAGATGCCAACAGTGCACAAGCATCACATAATACCCTATTTTAGGAGTATTCTACAGCATACAATCGTGAACTAGAAATCAAAGCACCTACGAGGAGTTGGAGGAAGCAAAGCAGGCCCATTAATTCAGTTGTTGCATATAGAGACTGGCTTTATAGCGCAAGTAGGCTCGTTGAAGGCTCAACATTCCAGGTCAGAATGATAAATGTAAACCTAAAACTTGTGTAGTTACTTTCTACTGACATGGATGAAATATCTAGGAATGGAAAAGAAATGGGAAACCTCAAATTTCCATTCTTACTGGGAAAGGAGATAATATAATTGCCATGGAAGTTGTGGAAGACTTCGTATACCTAATCTCCGGCTCATTAGCAGATAACATTCAGGTAATTAAATGTACACTTGAGTTTAAATTATCAGTTCAGCACTGTATGTGTTAACAAAAAATGGCAATTATGCTCAGTTACTCGCTCTTGGCAATACCTGACAGACATGTTAACTCCATTGGATGACTAACTGTTTTTAAAGCCACGTTCAAATAGTTTGGACCATTTTGCATTGATTTTTCCGGAGAAAAATGGAAACTATTTAGAATGATACGATATGCAATTTTATACGTACGAAGCTAACCGGAAGCCAATGAATTAACTGATTAACATTATATCCACCTCCCAAATCAGATATGGTTGAGAAGGACCCAGAAAAAAGTGGGAAGAATATCAGCAGGAAGCAAGATAACAAGCCTCCTCTCCGCCAATGACATCATTCTTTGTGGTACTGAGATGGGACTAATCAAGGTACGAGCAACTCATCTAGTCTCTTTCTTTTGCCTCTAGAAAAGCTTCTAAATATGAGATTGCCCTTACACTAATTCCTCTACAACAGGGGTGGATCCCTCTGTAGGGAGAGCTTCAACCTACTGTCACTGCATTTTTATTATTAAAATTTCAACTCTTTGGCAAGTACTACGGTAAAATATAGATAGCAAGCACAAACTACATTAGGAATTATTATTGTAAATCTATAAGTTTGAGTGAATACCATAGTGAATAGCCGAGTATCTTTTTGTACAGGAACTCGTAAATGGTGTAATAAATAAATACTTTTATTCCTTTCTGCTCGTACTTGCAGTTTTAGAATCAGCTTTAAGATGCTGAATCATGCAAAGATGTATGTTGATTTATCAAACAGAACTTTCTCTCATAAAGTAGAAATCAATTGCTCGGAGAGATTAAGCAAGCCCACTATTAGAATGAACAAATGGGTTATGTTTGTTCACATTCGTCTAAGTTCCATGAAGACAAGTTGAAGCATAGATCGAATTACAAATCACATGCATACGAGGTAGATGTTCCAAAGAACGAGAAATCTTCACTTTAATTTACATACAATGTTTTCCCAACAGCAATCGCATGAGTGCGAGCCAAACGCATACAGGATAAGCTATCCCTCCATTTATAGAAATTTATCATCATCTTCGTAAAATTAACGTAAGAAAAAATCTTTTAAACTTAATGATATTAGCTTATTTATTACCTCAAATTCTCAATATACGAGACAACTGCATTGAGAAGTACAATTCACAAATGAGAAAACCTTATATATGAGATATATACTTATCGCTAGGTTTTTTAACTAGAATATAATAAATATATAATTTTTTAATAACAATATAATGGGTGTATAATTTTTACAAGAAATTATATAATTTTTTAATTAAATCATACACATATCATATTCTTATTAAAAAATTATAAATTTATCATATTTTGATAATAAAGATATAATAAAATACATATAAATTCCTTAAAAAATATCCATTTGAAATACAAGGAAGCTTGAATTGGCAAGGCAATTAAGTTGGCTTTTATATGAAGAAATTAAACAAGGAAATATTTTTCTTTTTTGAAATGTGATAATTTGAAACTTAACTTTTGATTTTAAAAAAGTATGAAAAACAATTTACAGTGACTAAAGTATAATGGAATTTTTGACTTTTTTTTTATTATTTAGAGGTCTTCATATGTGAAGTTGAGTTTTAACTTAATTCAGCCTAATTTAGTACTGTGTTATTTTTTTTTCTAGGTCAAATTCAATGCTTAGGCCTTCTTTAGTATAGTTTGTTTAGTTTTATGTCAAGTTGAATTAGGTTGGTTTAATTGGATTATTTTTTTTTAAATTTTTGGTAAATATTATAAAATGATTTTTGAAAAAAAAATAAATTTTTTATATAAATCATTGTAAAATTATGTTTTGCCTTTAAAAGATAAAATTTGTATATAATTTTTTATTTTTAAATATAAGATTAGGTTAAGATGAACCAAATTAATTAACATGATTTACCTAAAAAATTAATAAAAGAAGATATATATTATCTATATTCATATTTTAATAAAACTAGAATTTGACCCGTGCAATACACGGAATATTTATTGATTTGCTTGTGAGTTTTGTCTGTTAAGTCAATATATATACATACAAGAGCATTAGTTTTAAATATCGACATATAACGTAATATGGACAAATATGTTTTGTGTGAAGCTAAAAACAACACAATCTATTTTTTGATGTAACAACAAAAAGAGAAAAAAAGAAATAATAATTTAAATGAAGTATTTACATTAGGATAATTTTCTAATCAATCGTCAAATTACTATTGGAAGACATAATGATGATTATAGCTATTTTTGACAGATATTAGACAAAACAGAATTAAGCATGTAGTAATTTTAAATAATAAACCATAGCAATTTGATGTATGAAGTGTCCGAGGGGAGAAAATGCACCAAAAAATGGTTTGAATAGTTGTGATGACCAAATTTGGATCAGTTAGCAAAACTCTATGATGGAAATGAAATAAAGAAGTTATGATAGTAGCAATGCAAAAGGGATATAGATGGAAAGATGTTTAAAAGATCATATGAATGGTATATATGTTATCTACAATAGCATTGTAATAATTCTTTAAACTAAGGAATAAAATGAAAGCATGGTAGAATGTTGAAAGTAAGTATGTTTAGTTGTACTATTGGAGAATTTGATTCTTACAAATTACAAAATGGCAATAATGGTTGTGTCCAAGGAAGCATGGATGTAATCTGCAGCTATTTCAGCAGCTTCTCCAAACAAAATGCAGTTGGAGTTATGACTGAAATACAATTAAACAAATATAAGTAGTAGAAAGATCGATTGAAAAAGAGATAACCTTGTAAATGTACAAGAGGGTATGCATAGAAACTTGTCATCTTCTATGGTAAATAGGATTTTCTTGTGTATCTATCCATGTCGTTCAAAGTCATCCAGTGACCCATAATTTTTAACACATCCAAAAACATCTTGCAAGAGGGGAAAAATTCAAGATTTAGTAATGAAATAATGAGTTAATGAAGGATTAGAAAAAAAGACAATAAATGGAATAATATATAAGTGCACATTAACTAAAACAAATGATAGAGAGATATGAATTATATAAAGAGGGTTACCTGACTAAAGTAAATGAAGGAACTAAAAAAGGAAAGCATATATGAAAAGGACATGCAAGAACAAAAGTAGATAAACAATCCAAGAAACTAAAAAGAATAAAATATAAAGGAAATATAAAGAAAGGTCATATGAATAAGGGCTGAAAAGAAGAGATATAATATAGGGGACAACTTATAAGTGTATAGTGATAATGATGAATGATAGCAAAGAATGAAGCAATGTAAAGAAAATTGTTTGAGAGTGAAACGATTATGTATATTAGTGGTTATATACTCACATGAGAAATATTAGAGTGATAGTTGGTTGAAACAACAAAATAAGCAAGTGAGATGTAAAAGGGAAACGCCAGATCAAAAGTGCAACAATAATATGACCAACATCACAGTAGACAAATTTCATATAGGAGGAAGAGAAAATGATATGAACCTAGAAGATTGTCAGTTGGGATTTTTTTTTGTAAGATGTGGGCAATAGAGACAAAGCCAAAATAGTTGGCAGGAATTAAGGTGTCATATAATTGTACATAAGTACTATTGTTAAATGAAATTCGAAAAGTATGTTTTGTTGGCTTCAGTTGTCCATAGTTATGGTCGACAAAGAAATTCTCGATGATATAACACTTTCCCTTAATGAGCATTGGGATATAGATGAGAATTAAATGCTTGAGGAGAATCCTTCCTTGAATCTTTAAATTTTGTGTGTAAGGAGAAAGAAAAGAGTAAGAATAAGTGACAAAATTTTTGTCTATAGTTTCTAAAAGTAAACAGTGTGTCATGGTAAAGTGGACAAGCCTCATGATCTAGAAGAATTATGTTAAGACTTGTAATATTATTTGTCGGAGTTGCTTCCCTTGTAGTCCATAGTCGAATAATTCTCATGCATATCTTCCAAGTTTCTCTATTTGCTTGGATATCTTTGATGAGGTGAAAAGTACTTTGTGCCATTAGCTGGCAGCAATGACATGAGTAAAAACCAGATAAAGATGCATCAGAAAATGTGATGACTAACTGAAAAAAGGATTACAAGGCAATGGGGTGAAAGGGGGAAAATGACAAAGTGCCATAGTATGTTTATATGGAAGTCTTAACAAAGAAATTGTCTGAAATTTGCATATAGCAACTATAATGCAAGAAAAGTGTCATTAAACCTAAAAAATTGTAAATAAAATGACAAAGAAGAAGAAATAGAAAGAACAAAAACAATAAGTTCAATTTAGTGATACATTATATATTTGAAGCCAAGGTTGGAGTGAAGTAGCTTTTCTAGGGAAGAAGCTTCGCACAAGATGGCCAAAGAGCAGAAAGGCAAGAACAAAGGTGAAGAAGAAGCAGATAAGAGTGAACTTAAATGATATAAATTTAAAAAAGATAATAGAGTATAGTAATAGTGACTGATGCATTGCAATCAATTATATTAGACAAGAAAATATAGCTGCTTAAAATATTTCCTCTGTAGAAAGAGCAGAAAGGCAAGAACAAAGGTGAAGAAGAAGCAGATAAGAGTGAACTTAAATGATATAAATTTAAAAAAGATAATAGAGTATAGTAAGAGTGACTGATGCATTGCAATCAATTATATTAGACAAGAAAATATAGCTGCTTAAAATATTTCCTCTGCAGAAATGAGCTATGTACAGAAAGGGCTAAATGAAATATCAGCAATCAAGTGAACTATGCAACTGACACAAGATGTCATAAATAAACCATTGGGATGTGATAGATACAATAAAAGGGAGAGTAAACAGATGCAGTATTAAATGGGTAATCCAATCAATTACATCAGAATATAGAAATACATTTTAAAAAACATTTGAATAGAAAGCATAAATTGTAAAAGAGATATAAGCTGTATTGATATAAAGGATATAAATACACTATGGGGAAGGGCAATGAGACAGTGTAGGTTAGTCAAATATGGCCATAATGTCTAGAAAAGATTGATTGGTATTGATATGAAAAGTTAAGAAAATTCTTTTCTTTTTATTGCTTGATTTGTAAATGAAAAAAAAAAGTCAGTTATTAAATAAAAGTATTATAAGATATATAGATAAAAAATAAAGTAAAGTATTACCAGATCAAGTAAAAGCATTAAGGAAACGTTGTTTTGTTTGGTTGAATTATAAATGAAAAGAGTATTCATATATATATATATATATATGTATATGTATATTTATATTTATTTATAAATATATACACATTAGGTGCAAGTGTTGTTGAAAGTGAGCACTGAAAAGTCAAAAAGGACAATGAATAAAAAAATATTAGTTATTAATTGACAACGCATTAAAATAAAAATTAAACATAGGATCATAAAGAAAGAAATATAACAAAACCACATACTTGTTTGAAACATGAAGAAGAACAGCTATACCTATAATTACTTGACATTGGAACAAAAAAGATGATATTGAAAAAAGAATGATGGTCGATAATGGGAGGAAAATAATTTAGAGCTGGTAGTACTTGCAATGATTTCTTTGACCATTTATTGATACTAAACCATAATGGCATTGAATACAATGTAAAAAACATTAATCTTTGTCCAGTAGTATCATCCATAAGTATCTATATGTTGAAAAAGGAAAAGGATAGAATGGATTTTTTGTTCTAGTGCTTGCCATTAATCTTTGATAGTAATGTTGCCACTAAGGTGCAACGGGATGAAACAAATTATGAAGAACAATTAGTTTATGATTATAAGATCAAATAACATTGAAGAGTTGATAGGAGATGTAAAGCATTACTAAAGAACCAAAAGAATTAAGATTATTTGAATGAAGGAAAAAAGTACATAATTGGAAAAGAAAAAAGAAAGATTAATGTAGAACTTTATATAGATTATGTATGTTATCAAATTTGTTAGATTGATGTAAAAATATGTAATCAATTATGTTTAGTAAGAGGAAGTAAAGATAGTATACATCTTCGAAATGGTTGATTTAAATCTATAATCACAATTTCATAGATAATAAAGCAAGGTGTAATAAGCTAATCAAGGAACAAAAAAAATGATTGTAGGTATGCTTTCATTATCAATCATGATCTTCTAGAAAATCATAACATATGTGCTTGAATGGAAAAAGAAAAAGGTTGAACCATGGTGAGAATAGGCATGTCTTAACTTGAGGAAAGCACCCAAAGTCACTGTCCTCTTTCTTAATTGACAATCTAAAAACAGTTGGGGTATATAATAATGCAATATCTATAAAAGATAATCAATTGCACCAGCAGATGTTAAACTGCACAAAAAAAATGATATTATCAATTGATTTGATATTAATTGAGGGAAAATAATCAATGACATTAGGAAAGGAAAAAATTCAGCATATGTGTTTCAATACAAAGCAATCATTTATTGATTGTGATATGTGTACTTGTTAAAAAAGACAAGCAAAAACTTGCCAGTAAAAACTATAACAGAATAGAAAGTTATAATTGAAGTTTAATACCTAATTTGTTGGTTGATATGTTGAAGTGAAAAACCTGAATAGAATCTAGCAAAGGCTTCGAAAAACTTCTGTGTAAACAACATTGGTGGTCTTTGTTAATGGCTTGTTATCAGCATCATGGATAAGTATTTTCAGTCCAGACATGTTTTTAACATTAGAAAGAGCCACATATAATTGGCTATGTGTAAAGACTGGTATAGGGAAGTAAAGTCCAACATTTTGAAATGATTGGCCTTGGCTCTTATTTATGGTCATGGCAAAAGAAACAATGATAGGAAATTGTCTTCTTTGTAACTTAAAAGGCCATTTATTATCTGAAGGAGTCATGTTCATCTTTGGCATGAAAGCTTTTTCCCAATAGTATTCCATTAATAGTTATGCCCTAAAGGATATATTTGCCTAGTGTAACAATAAGTCTTGTACCATTACATAACCCAGAAGACTGGTCAATGTTTCTGATAACCATAATAGGAATCCCAACTTTTAAAATAAGTTTGTGAGGTGGTAGACCAGAGCATGTGATACTATTAAGGAATTCAATAGTGTATAACTATTCAAAGCAATCAATTCCTTCGCTTGCTTGGGAAACTGAATCAGAACTTAAATATTCTGTAGACTTTCCAAGGATTATGATAAGATGAAAGTGTTGATAGTGTCAACAATGTCAACTGTTGGTACAAGGATGGCACGATTTGTCAAATAACTTAGGCTAGAAAAGTTCTGATCTAGTTTTGGATAGGTGGAAGAGACAATGTCAAGTAGAAGATCATCAAAATCCTGAATAAGGAGCTCTGATGGAATGGCAATCTCAACTTCTCTATCATATGGTGTTTGCAAGTGACCATCACCAACCTTTAAAATCCATTTAGAGAATTGTGTCACTAATTCTTGATCAGAGGTTGAAAGATTAGCACGTAGATGCATGTTTTTGGTTAATTTAAGAAGAGCACAATGATGCCAGAGATATGATGAGTTAATAGAGGCATGTACAATATCAGCCCTGCTTCCCTTGGGAATAACTGGAAGAATTTGGCGGAAGCCTCCTCCCATAACAATGGTCTTTCCACCAAATGGAAGAGAACAACTTAATGGGTTATCAACTTGTAGGATATCTCGCAATGTACGGTCCAGTGCTTCAAAATAGTACTTGTGAACTATGGGTGCTTCATCCCATATAATCAATTTTGTTATTTTCAAAAGCTCAGCTGTTGGGGAGCCTTGTTTAATATTATAGGTGGAATCTTTAGTAATCGGAATAAGAATTAGAAATCTAGAGTGAGTTGTCCTGCCTACAGAGAGTAATGTTGCAACAATTCCACTTGAGGCTACAGTGAGGACAATTTCTCTTTTGGACTGTAAAGCAGAGGTTAATACATTCCATAAGTACCCTCATAGCCATAAATAAAGAAAACTTTGCCAGAGTTTGTTAAGGTTGATGTCATGACTTAGTCAAAAACATATTATTGTTCATCAGTCATTGAGCTAATTAGTTTTTTAGCCTCTGCTTGCAAGGCAACTTTGTCGAAGTTCATCTGTTCTATGATGAGATCATTGGAGAAGTCCAACAGGTCTGACATATTAGGAGAAGGCAAGAAAGGAAAATCAAATAGTCTTTTTCCATTTCTTCGAAAGAGCTTATGAATTTCAAGAAGGGTAGCATTTTTTTGATTAACCAAAGATATGTGGATGCCTAAACCAAATAAATGAAAAAAGAGAAAGTGTCATATTATAACATATAAAAAGAAAGGTTAATCTATTTCTATTTAACATCAATGATATAAGTTAAACAGTATAATTTAAATCATACTTGATAGGTGAGCATCCTAAAGATGTATGTTGAAAAAGTCTTCAGATAGTAGAAGAGAAGTTTTTTGCCAGACAATGTTAGGTCTTGACAATGTATGATAAAAAAGCATGCTAATAAATAACATCCTTAAGAAATGACCACTGCCCTACACATATGCTTTAGTGATTGCTTCAATGAATTCAAGATCATCATCTAGAAGGCCTAAGGCATAACACACTGATCTAAAAGTAGGGTGTATGACATTTCCAACTCTTTTGATATCATCATAGGATGTTGGACATTGAACTTTATTTATAAGAAGTCATAAAAAATAAAGCTCACCAAAATTAGGGTTGACATAATGTAATCTCCCAATAGAAAACCCACGCTTACGTGGGGTCCAATTCCTTAATTTATGATTGAAAACAAAGTGAATGGGGAACTCTGTATATGTTAGTTGTCTAGCATGACCATATTCTTTGTTGGCCTCTATCCAAGATAAAAACATTGCCTAACAAACTCATGGTTTGTCTAGAATTTGTTGAACATGATCACCATCCTCATAGAAAACAGGTTGTTCATTAGGTAAATAGAAACTTAACCTTTCAACAGATGGTTTTCTATGATGAATATCAAATGAAAATATTCTCCATGATGTCTCACAAGCAGATATATAATGACAATCAAAGTATTGTTTAATCTCATCAACTTCAACTTGGGATGACAAATCAAAATTACTTTCAAACATTCTTACAATGATTCGATCATTCCCCTTGCTGATATACTTAAACAAATACTTGATTGAATGTGATTGGTTGCATTTTTGCACATTTAAGTGTGCATGAAAGCATTTAAGGAGATATGGATTATATGGGACAACAAAAGGATTATCCAAGTTGATCCCATTCTTTTCAATTATTCTACCGTCATTTCTTCTTTTGTAGGTAAGATATCCATCTTCATCAATAGTTGTTTGTTGGATAAATCTTTTTGGGAAGTGCTTTGTGCACTTGTTGCCTTGCATACAAGGTGATTTTGGATTGCTTATGCCATAAAGTCCATGCAACATATATGATTTGATCAACTCAAATAAAAATGGACAACTTTCTCGATCTGGTATCTCAATAGAAATGATATTGTCAAGTTATTTAGGGGTAGGTTGTCTGTACTCACTTGTGAGGAATAATAAGATATGTGCATATGGTAAATCTCTTTTCTAGAACTCAATAGTATATATATCTATTTGAATAAGGAAACAAATAAATGATGTTAAATGATGATGTTGGTATTGGAAATATGCCATAACTATATTGAAGAATGAACCAATATTATCTAACTAAGAAGCATACTTGCCCTAATTGGACCAAATAGTTTCTCTTCTTTGATAACTCTCATTAATTGTTGCAGCTTGAGTTTAAAGATCCTACACATAATGTCGGGACAATCTTCAAGGTGAAGTCCACACTGTTGACAGAATCTTGTAATCTCAGGCCATGTTGGATTGCAAGTGAATGTAAGGAATAGGTCTGGATAGCTAGCCCACCTACATATTGCCATGGCATCTTGATAGTTTTGTATCATATATCTTGCTCCTCCCATAAAAGTGGATGGCAAAATGACACATTTTCCTGTAGAGGTTGCTTGAGTCTCTCCTCTAAGAAGTGCATCAGACAAACCTTTGTACAAATCAACCCTTAAGTCCTTCTGGTGTGTTGAATGTATTTAATCTGTTATGATTCAATCATTGTAAACCCATCACCAATAAATTGGTGCAAAAGACAACAAGCATAGAGGATAATAGAAACTTCAGTGGATCTGTTCATTAGTCAAAATTCAAGAAACTCTCGGATGGTCAGGTTCGTTTCTTTTCTATACCTATTGAGAGAGGAATCATGATGTAAGACATCCTCTCTATAGCCATCTTCAACATATGGAAAAGGAAGAGGATATTATAATGGCAAGTAATAGGGATGTAATTCACTGATACGTTGAAGCAATCTAGATTTTGTTTAGAGAATGATATCTCTTTTAGTGTAAGATGAATCAAAATCACATACAATTAAGGCTGTAACTTCAGATGATGTTGGTAAGTTTACATCCTACCATCTTGATTTCTTTTGCTAACCAAACAAAACTTGATATCCTTTGATTGGTCAAAATTCAATAGTGTGGAAGTGATCTAGAAGCTATTGATGAAAGGATTAAATTGATTAAGCATGATCAAAAGTTTTTCAACAATGGTAGGAGCAACTGTGGAGTGATTTTTAGGGGAATTGAAACAAACAATATAGTTCAATTAAAGTCAAACATTGAAATAGATTAGTTAAACAAGGAAAAATGAGTAAATAGTCAGATAATACATTTATGTGTGTTCACCTGACAATAGAGATTCAATTATTGACTTCTTGATCTGTGTCGTATATATACAGCTGTGAATAGATTGGTTTAGACCCATCAAGTAGAAGAAGACTACCAATTCGATGATAGTTCTGACCAGAGAGAATAAAGCAATATGGACCAACTGTTGAATTGAATGATTTATCAAATTCCCTCCCCCCATTGAAGTGAATGAGAATATTGTGTTATAAGCTCTAATATTTTTAAAGAAATTTTTAGATTTTGGTGAAGAACTATTAAAGTATAGGTTATACAAGTACTTTGGCGGATGATGCATTAAAGGGAGTTGAATTTTTTCTTGTGAGCAACACAAAGAGAAAGAAAGGGTTGATAAGTGGCCTTTGTTCTTGACCCTTTCATTATACTACATAGTTGCTCCACAATAAATGCAAGCATAATCAGGATCGCCCTTATCAATGTAATCTTGAGTAGATAATAGAAAGGAATCAAGAGAAAAAATGAAAGCCAATAAGAACGTAAAAGAATGATAAAAAACATTGAATTTAAATGAATTGATAAGCTGAGATGAAGTTGTTATAAAACAAACTATTAAGGTGTACAAGAAGGTGGTATACTTTCTTCTTTTGTAGATGTCACAAAAGGTTGATGCTTTTGCAACGAATGATGTAGATGACATTCTTGTGGTCTGGAAGTAAGGGTTGGGCATGAAATAGTTGAAGGTGGAACTGCTTATGAATTATCAATAAAGTCATGACTCATGTGACAAATTAAAAAACGTGAAATTGAGTAATAGCATACTGCAAAATAATAAGTAAATATAGTACCATCGAAGTGCATACTATCAAATTTAGTGTTTAGATTCAAAGCTACATTGGTAATCTTGCAAGGATGGTCATTGTAGAGGACCGGACATGTCACCAGGTGTATGCACAGCAAATGAAGGTGAACCATAATTGGCCTTTTGTCTATGAGAATCTGTTGGTATAGAATAATATAAAATAATGATTGAAATTAAGTATAAACATACTACAAAATGTAAAAAAAAAAAGAAGATAAAATGAGAAGTTACCTTGTCCATGTCTAAAACTAACCATATTCTCTTGAAATTGGGATTGTTCTGTTTCTGAACTTATGAGTAAAGGACAAAAATTAATATGAGTAGTCAAAACTTAAAAAAAGAAAAAAGAAAAAGTGAGAAAAGGGAAACAACAAAGAAGGAAAAAAAAACAACCGTGAAATTTGACACTGTCGAATTCATTATTTAGATTCAAAGCCATGTTGGTGATATCTTGCAAACAGTCCTGACCTATTAGTTCAACTGCCAAAGCTTTTTGACTCTTCCTTGGCTTTTGAAATTCATTACTGGGTAGATTTTATTGAGCTAAGAATAAAGGTGGTTTTGTCCCACTAAGAAATTAACTCCATAAATCAAAATAATATAAATAAAAGAGATATTATAGAATGGACTAATTGATATTACATTGTTTAGGATACAAAAGTAAAGCTTAAACACGACAGTTATATCCAAAAAATTATGAAACTTACTCTAGTTTTTTCAAGTTTGCATGTCTAACCATGTTGTTAATTCTTAAACAAGGCATGCTTATCTATGAACACATTTGCATTACTTTAAAGAGCAAAGAAGGCAGCAAAGTACACACACACACACACACACACAAGAGGACGTATAAAATCTGAAAGGTCATTGGATAATTTTCAAAGGTAAATAAATTTTTTAGCAAATGAAGCCTCATCTGAAGAGAAGCACGAAAATAAGAGCGAAGCATCTTGATTCAACTTATTTACGTTATAATGATTCTGATACAAACAATAGATTAAGTTCTTTTTCTTTTTTCCCTCCCATCTTTGTTAAAGAATAATGTTATGAAAACCAAAAAAAAATCAACAAAGTTCATGAAAAAAACCAATTCAAGCTAAAGAATTAAAACCCAGGCTCTCACAACATATTAAAGGATAGCTATATAAATAGAATTATATTGCGAAAGAAACCAAATAAAGTTACCTTGGAGAAATGTGAGTTGTTCAAGAAACTTGCAACTTGCTTTGATTCAAAATCACATTCTTGTTATCGCATTCAATTTGTCCTCCCTCTCTTGCCAAACACAAATACTATATTAATAATTTCACACAGAAACATAGAAGGATTAGATCATTAGTAATTTAGAGATTGGAATATCTTTGAGTGAGATAAAAATTTTTAGCTCAATAAAAAAGAAAAGAAGACAAAGAACAAAGAAGGATAAACAAAGCAATATTAGTTAAACAATAAGAAAAAGGTGTAGCTATTTTTTAGAGTAATTTTGCGAAAGATAAAGATTTTCACTTGGTTAGAGAAGAGAAAACAAAAGTTGGGGCAGGAATTAATGAAATGTTTTGAAGCATAACAAAAAAAAAGTAAAGCTGTGGAATACAACCTAAAAGATGAAGTAGTCACTTTTTGAAGTTAGGATAGGAAGCAAAAGAAAGGGAGTACTAAAATGTTTTGAAACTTCAAAAAATAAAAAAATTCAAAAGGTGGAACGCAGCCCAAAAATTGTTCATTAGCTTCAGAACAGTGACAGGCTTCCTACAAAGATGATATATTGATTTCTATACATAAGTAATTTTCTCTATATCTCTATTATACTGAAATATTTTCAACTAAACTTATATTTAATTAAGTTAATTAAATTGACACAAATAATTTTACTTAAAATTTTTGTTTGTGTAAATATAATAATAAATTATGTTTTAGCCATACCTAATAACTAGATTAGAAGGACGGTTGTATTGAGTATTCTATCCATTGGTTGGATGATTAAAACTAATACCGCGAATCAGTTCAGACAATAATTTTCAAACCCCTCAAAATTGAGAGGTTTGGAATGATTTGAATTCTTTATGATTTATTTTTTTAATTCACTCCATTTGTTTATTCCTTTTAACGGAGTTAACATTACTTGGTACTATTGAAAATTTCACTGCTTAAAGCCACCTCTCCCCATTAGTAATATTTTAGAATTTGAAACATGTTGCGATTGAAGAGACATTAAAAAAAAAAAAGTAAACAGATTTATATTTTTTGCATTTAATTAATAGATTCACAGTGCACATTTGGAAAGAGATAACAAGAAAATAAAAAAGTAGTAAGGAGAAGGAACAGGTCATATATATATTTTTATTTTTTGGAATCATTTTCTTTTTAAAATATATAGTGTATTATTGTAGAGATCATAATCTTAAAAATAAATAAATAAATAAATTATATATATATATATATATAATCCTGCTCTTATATATCACACACGTTCACACACTCTTTTTATATCTCTTTCTAATAAAATAATATAAGAAAAGATCAAAATTAAATATTTTAACATCAAAGTTTCTATTAAAAATTTAATTAATAGATTGAATTATCCCCCCCCCCCAAATTTCATTTTACCCTACTCCATCACACTCTCTTAATAACCACTCCTTTTCTTTTTAAAAATTTGTTGAAATTTACTCATTTTGATATAAAACCATGATTTAACATTTAGTTATCAATATTTTTTAAGAAAAATTAAGTTACTAATTTACCCAAAAAAATTATGTGTCTGGATTTTGAAGTAAATTCGATTTTTTTCTTTTCTTTTACACACTTGCTCTTTAAGTCCAATTTGTGATTTTTTTTAACAAATAAAATACAAGACTTTAATAATTAATAATAAAGAAAGGTGAAGTAAAATCAAATTAAGATATATTAAAAGTCATGGCATTAGCGTTTATGTCTGGAGAATATGCCTAAAGCATTGTGACTTCTTTTAATCATAAATGTTTTAATAAAAAATTTACATTTTCATTATTCACACTTCGCTCGGGTGTGGATCAACGCTGCACCGTCCGTCTGCTAGAAAGACCGGTTTCAGTCCATTCTAGTTCACGCTCAAACCCTCCGCCCTTCTCCCACCCCCCCCCCCCCCCCCCCCCTCTCTCATTGAAGCTCAAAGATGCCGGGTCCCACCGTAGAATTGGAGCCAGTGGAGCCGCAATCACTGAAGAAACTAAGTTTCAAGTCCCTCAAGCGTGCTCTCGATCTCTTCTTTCCCATCCATGGCCAGCTTGCTCCACCCGACGCCGAGAGGTACCGAGTTGTTTCTTTTCATTTTTATTTTCAATTTTCAACTGGGTATTCTCCAAAATCTTAACTTTTAGCGTTGTTACTTCGGGGTAATAACTGATTGTTTCAGTCTAATTGATATCTAATATTTAAATTGTGACTTCTTTATGTGTGTGTGTGTGTGTGTGTGTTTTTTTTTGGGTCCCCAAAGTCTCAGACATCAGTGTTGACTATTTTTCTGCCTCTCGTTTGTTTTGTCATGCAGCAAGAAAATTCGCATTAGCCACAAGGTTAGTAAGTTATGGGTTTTTTAATTCTGTGGAATAGCTCTATTGATTATGGTAATATTGGCTTTGAATATTTTATTATTCATTGGAAATAGTTAGCTTGCATCATGAGAGCTATCTGGTTGATTCTGAACACGAATTTGTCAAACTTTAGATATAGCTGAATAGCTTTAACATTTTTTTTCCCCTATTGAAACTTAGGTAAGTGTTGAGTATGGTGTAATCAAAAGCACTAACCAAACTCGTCAACAATCAGATCACAGTCAGCAACCAGGGCCCTCTAATGCACTTGCTCTTCCAGGTATTGTAACCGTAGTTAACATTTCGGTCTACAATATGCATTTTCTAGCAAGAATGCAAGATCAATTTAAAACGGAGCAATTGAGTTCTAGATGGTCATGATATAATTTCTCAATATTGATTTTATGTCTAGTTGACACATAGCTTCTTGGTTCATTGTTGGTCGGAGTCTTATACTATTTTGTTATCTGTTTCACTTTCTTGGAGACTTGAGTTTATATATCTTGTCCAGAAGCACAGGTGAATAATTATTGTGATAGATTACAAGATTTTTTGAAACAAAAGAAATACTTCTAAGTGTGCTTCTTCTTGAATTTAATTGTAGAGTATGTATTTCAATTTTTTCTTCAAGAATTATTTTATTCGAATGATTTTGTTTTCTTTTGTTTAGTATTGTTTTTGCATGCAGTGAGGATTGCAAACACTTTTTGTACGGAAAAATAATGTATAGGCATCTAGTGACCACTGACCTTAGGCTATGTTTGATTTGATGTAATGTTAAATATGCCCAAAAAAAAGGGAATGAAATAGATGAAAAATGACCATTGTACTTCTACCTCAAAAAAAGTAATAAAAAGGGACAGACCTTGTTAAGTAATGATTACAAGGGTATAATAGACAGTGTAAAAAACATTACAATGGCATTTACATTGCATGTTGGTACCAAACATACCTTTAAGTCTAAGGACCATCCCTTTTTCCATAGAAAGAACATTAAAGGGCTGGTCATAGGATCACATATTTGAAATCAATGTTTTTGTTGCATGTTACTTTACCACAGAAAAAGTAATGATACGAACAAATACATGTATGATGTATATCCTTCTTACTCTTGAACTGTTTGTGTTGCTTTTTCTTCCGTTATATACCATGTACACATTCTTTTAGCAAAAAATATTTCTACACACCTTCTGCGTTTTATAGCAATGGGTTCATGTGCCACCTTGCATAGTTGGAAAAGTTAAAAGAATCTTCATCATTAGTGCTACCCTATGATTAAAAGCTGGTATGAATTAGGGAGATTTAGTTAGAATTAGAGAATATAAGGATACTATTTGGATTGTGTTGTACCCCTCTTTTACTGAGATAGAAAGGAGCTTTAGAGGCCAAGGTATAAACACTGTGAGCCTGGCATTTCCTTCTGTCACCTCTCCTCCTCCGTTTTCTGTCTTCTTCACATACTTTGCTTTATTATGCCGTTGCTTGTAGTTATATTTTAGTTTGGTGGGTCCTCTTGAAATTAAATGATTTGTTTAAAAATATGATTTAAGATAGGGTTTTATAGCATCGATTGATTTATGTAGGCGACTTCACTTAGTGGAAAAAAGCTTTGTTGTTGTTGGTCCCCTTGAAATTCAGTCCTGTCCTAAGAACTTTAGAGTTATGTCATTGTTTCTGCTTTCCCTTTTTTCTCTTTTTTGGGGGGGGGGGGGACTTCTTGTTGGCTGCTTCTAGCATTTTACGATGGAATTCTTCTCCAATCAATTTGAGAGGCTATTTATTAGGGCACTACAATTTGATATTTGTTCCTTATCATTATTCATAGGTCCAGAAGATTCCAAAGATCCCCACAAAGGAGGAGCCAAAAATGCTTTGGTTGTTGGTCCATCTATGCCAGCTCCAGCTCCGTAAGTACTCCCTCTCATCCCGCTTTCTTTATGGTACTTAGATTATTCTATTGTATAGTCTCTGACATAATAGCCTGTTATAGCTATTGAGAATCAATATCTTTGTTTAGTTTTGTGGTTTGAACTATAATCTGATTGTATGTGATACTCCAAAGTATCACTTCAAGGGCCTGTTTGATTTTCATAAACTTGGGGAAAGCTATTGATTTCAAAATTTAATGTTACTTATAAGGATTTTTTTAGCATATTGAAGATTACATAAGTTGGCACAAGTTTGCCTAAAAAGGCATGACCTCTTATTTTTAAAACAAGAGAAAGATGGGGTTCCATGCCTTAGGAAATTCTCTTTTTTGTTTGACTTTTTTTTTTTAAAAACTTTTATCACGTGAAGAAATTTTAATACAACTTTTTAAATTACTTGAAAATATTCTTTGTTGTTGAAGGAAAGCCACGGTTAGTAATATTGATACAGTGATGCATGCTGATTCTCCCTTTTGTTGATTGCAACACACTCAGCTTGCAGGTTCTTTGAAAAGATGTTCTTAAAATCCAATGATGCTTATGCTTTTGTTTCTCTGCAGGAACGATCTTGGTTTTCCAAGCAAAAGTACAGCAGTTATTTCTGCCCCTGGTTCATCTGAAAGGTTTTGGCTTTCTCTATCCGTTCTATAATTTAAGAGATTTAAGAATGATTTGCAATTCATGGTTATGAATGGTTGTCATATGCTCAGAAAAGAGTATAATATTTAAATTGTTGGTTATGTGCTTTATCTTGTGTTGTTTTCGCAATGTTTGTGGTTGCATTTACATTGTAGGATTTTAATTATATGTGGCTCAAGATTGACATTCTGTGGCATGATCTTATCTGGCTAAAACTGTTTCAGTTTTTACATTACAGGAACTTATCAACATCTGCTTTAATGGAAAGAATGCCAAGTAAATGGCCACGTCCCATATGGCATGCACCATGGAGGAACTACAGGGTGAGGTTCTTGCCCCTTGATCGGATCTTGATGGTTGAAGAGTAGCATTAGCATTGTAGGTTTTTCTTGTTCGGATGAAATGCTCAATTCTGTGCATAAAGTTCTGAATAGTTTTGTTTGAAACCTCTGTTACCACTTACACTTCAAATATCTAGAGCACCTTGACTTGCTTTTTTAATTCTTTTTTGTACATACATGCTTCCTTTTATTTGTCCAATAATTATTTTTCTGTTGAGAAATTTTTCAAGTCACTATGGCTAGACATAACATCTGAATATCGTGTTGAGAACTTTATTTTGTCTGCTAGATTTGGATCAGTATCATATCATTTATAAAATGATTAACTGAAGTCACCTTATCCCCCCCTGTATTTAAAGAAAGTATATTAACCTCCCTCCTACTTGAAAGAACTACACAAAATCATTTTGTAATTGTGGTTATTCTGACAGTGAGCCATAAGACTTGTAAGACTTGAGTAAAAGCATTTTGTAATTGCTGGTCATTTTGACAAAAATAATGTGGTTATCCCATTATGATACCAAAACTGTGTAAAGTTTTAAAATGGGGAGTTTTTGTAGTTTCACCTAAGCCAGAAAATATTGGCTAAGGAGATCCATTTTGTATGTTTGACATGGTCTCAATGGCATGTGCTATGTGGTAAGCTAGAACCACTTTCTGAATCAATTTCAAGCCAAGGGTTGTAGTGAGTGTGTTTCATTTTGTTGGTTTGCCTGGTGGGCTCTCATATCAAGTAATGTCATTTAGCAAATTGTAATTCAATTTCAAGCATGGCTATTCTTACCCTACATCATATCTTACAAATTGATTTCCATGTCACTAATGTATTGATTCTTTTATTATGACAGGTCAGACCCGTATTATTTCTCCATGGACTCCTTAAGTTCTATTTGATAAAATATTTAGTTATTTGTTTTGTGTAGGTCATCAGCGGTCACTTGGGATGGGTGAGATCTATTGCAGTTGATCCCAGCAATACATGGTTTTGTACTGGTTCTGCAGATCGAACCATCAAGGTATTTGACCTTGAAACGCATGTCATTGTTGCTCACAAGTATTATAGAGATGAAATGAAACGAAAACTTAGTGAGCCTTGTTAATTTTGTGGACTCAGATATCATAGTTATATGCCTCCCCCTCCCCCTCCCCCGGGGACTTGATATGCATACCATCAACCTCAACTTTCTAGTCGCCTCCCACTTCCCTCTTTATCATTAAATTGAATTTTAAAAAATAAAATTTAGTAAGTAGACAATTAGACATTGCATTAGTTAGTCTGTGACTTTGGTTTGCACTGGAGTACCTAGGCTGACCAACTTTCAATGTTTTGGGGCTATCCTTAAAGGGGGGGGGGGGTGTATATATATATATTTCCTTCTACGTGACATGTATAAGTACTACATAGTCCCCAAGATGTGTTAGATTGGCTTCCTTGAAAGGTTTTTTGTTTTCTCCCCTCAATCAAGATTATGTCATAATAGTACCCTATGTAGCTAAGCTTATAAAAGGAAAAATGGTGTTATTGTATTATTTATGTGCAAGTCTGTTGAATTAAGTCTCTAATTGATCTTATTAGTTATTAATTTTAAGAGTTGCCTTTTATTTTCATGTCTTCCATATAAGGCTTAATAAATTTGTCCCCCCTTTTTTTCCCTTCGCAACTGTTAAAGCTATTCAACTGTATACAAGTTTGAAGTTAATTTTAATTCAGTTTTGTTTTGTCTCTAGGTCAACTGTCTTTTTTTTTCTCCTTAATAAAAGAAAATAGAGTATTTACAATAATCAGTACATAGAGAATTATCATTAAATAAACTAAGCCAAATTATAAAACATAATCTACAACAATAACAATAGGCCTTTTCCCACAAGGTGAGATTGGCCACATGGATCAAATGATGCTATAAAGTTCTGTCATAAATCATGTCTTTAGTTAAATTATTTAAATTTAAATCTTTCTTAATAATTTTGCCCATAGTTTTTTGTGGTCTACCTTTATCTCTAATTATTGGGCTACTCTCCATCTGATCTACTTTTCTTATTGGAGTTTCTATAAGTCTTCTCCACACATGGCCAAACTATCTAAGACGTGATTCTACCATCTTTTCCTCAATAAATGCAACCCCAACTTCCTTTTTAATGTATTCATTTCTCATTCTATCTTGTTTGGTATATCCACTCATCCAATGCAACATTCTCATTTCTGCAACATTGACCTTATTCTCCTGTTGGGTCGTTAATGCCTAACACTCAGTTCTATACAACATTGCTGGTCTTGTAATTGTGCGGTAAAATTTATCTTTAAGTTTGAATGATGCTCTTCTATCTGTTATAACACCCGAAATATTCCTTTATTTCATCCACCGCGCTTGAATCCTATAATTTACATCTCCTTCTATTTCCCCATCCTGTTGTATAATAGATCTAACATACCTAAACCAAGTGACTTGTGGTATGATGTGTTTTTCTATTTTCACTTTTTTGCTAAAATTAGTGCGCCTCTTGCTAAACTTACATTCTATATATTCCGTTTTACCTCTACTTAAACGAAATCCATGTGTTTTTAAAGTTAGTCTCCACATTTCTAATTTCTCATTTGTTTCCTTTCTCGACT
The DNA here is from genome assembly GCA_026724425.1 of Erythrophleum ivorense. Classification (NCBI taxonomy): domain Eukaryota; kingdom Viridiplantae; phylum Streptophyta; class Magnoliopsida; order Fabales; family Fabaceae; genus Erythrophleum; species Erythrophleum ivorense. The sequence goes on from JAIUCV010000005.1 coordinate 47,884,597, forward strand.
CTCCAACTAAGATTATATCATCTGCAAAGAACATGCACTGTGGCACTGGCTCTTGAATATGTTTAGTAAGTATATCTAAAACTAAAGTAAAAAGATAAGGGCTCAGAATTGACTCTTGATGTAGACCAATAGTTATCGGAAAATCTTTGGTGGGCTCACTTTGTGTTGTTACACTAGTTGTAACTCCATCGTATATATCTTGAATTGTTCGAATATAAGCAATACGAATTCTTTTTTTTTTTTCAAAGCCTTGCACAAATCATCTCTTGGCATCCTATCATATGACTTCTCTAAATCAATGAATACCATATGTAAGTCTTTTTGGTTTGTTTGATATTTCTCCATGAATCTTTGCAACAAGTATATTGCTTCCATGGTCGACCTATTAAGCATAAAACCAAATTGATTCTCTGTAACTTGAGTCTTCTATCTTAATCTTTGCTCAATAACCCTCTCCCATAACTTCATAGCGTGGCTCATGAGTTTAATTCCACTATAATTTCATAAAACTTAATCTAATAAGAAAAAATTTATGTTGTAATCAGTAAATAAAATTGCATCAATGTAATATGTATAATTTATAATATAAATGTTCTCAGATGAGTTTTTTACTTGACTACTCATAATGTTCTATCAAGTAATTTTACTTTAATTTTTTTCTTTATACTATAATAACCTTACTAATAATTATAATATTGTTATAATATTCGATATTCCTTAAATTTTGTCAAATTCAATGAAAGATTGGTATATATTCAGTCCTGCCTCCCATGCATGATTTGGTGGTCACTTTGCTTCTTTATAAGTAGTTTCCAGATTCATTTTTTCTACTACATCATATCATCTGATAATCATGGGATAAACAGAGCCTCTGCTTAATTACTTAGGTTCTCCTTGAGAGGAGGCTGCCCTTCTTTTGGTGTCATTTTTATGCTCCCTGTCACCTACTTAATATAACTATTGACTCCATTATTACCCATATATCTCTTTCTTAATATGTAGTAAGAAATATGGACATATTTTATTGACTTCTAGTCACATCTAGAATATTATGTCTTTTTCTGTCCCATTCAAAAGTTAGTATTTTCTTTGCTAAAATGTTCAGTTGGGCAGATATGGGATTTGGCAAGTGGAAGGCTAAAGCTCACATTAACTGGCCACATTGAACAAATAAGAGGTAAGATACTAATGCAATGTTGGTGCCAGTGGTGACAACAACTGCAAACCAGGTCGACAATAACAGTGTGTTTTGTATACAGGCCTTGCTGTCAGCCAAAAACATACCTACATGTTTTCTGCTGGGGATGACAAACAAGTTAAATGCTGGGATCTTGAACAGAATAAGGTAAATCCTCATTTCACTATTTTTCTTTGTTGAAGTTTCAGCAATTTTTAAAAACTGTCTATAACTGTTTAAGCATATGGAATTTTATTTAGGTTATCAGGTCCTATCATGGTCATCTAAGTGGTGTTTATTGCCTGGCTCTTCATCCCACAATAGACATCTTGTTTACTGGAGGACGTGATTCTGTTTGCCGGGTATGGACCATTGTCAATATAGCTGTTTGTGGAAAATTGTGATGGATGCAGTGCTCTCAGTTTGAAAGTTTTTAAACTAACATTTCTTTTTCTTACGTAAATATTTCTTAATAGAAATTAGAAAGGTGATAACTATGTTCTGGTGCTTCAAACTTTTCAGGTCTGGGATATACGTAGTAAAATGCAAATTCATGCGCTATCTGGTCATGACAACACTGTTTGCTCTGTGTTTACCCGCCCAACAGTATGTAGCTTCTCTTTATGCTGTCTGTATATCTGTATATATGTGTGTGCCTGAATCCTGATAATCCACATAATTCTAATGGCACATCGCACAATTCTGTATGGCCAATAATCTGTATACATAACTAATTTTGTGGATGATGGCTGTACCTTCTCTGACATGCCAATATCCATCAGATGGGAATGCTGTTGGCAAGTAGGCTGAATTGGTAGATGCCTTAGTTTCAAGTTGTTTGATTTTATAATTAAAAAACATATAGGGAACTCAACATTTAATTGCGGCTATTATTATTTGTTTTATTTGCCAATCTGTTGCTGTAGTCTTACAGAGGCCAAAGCTTTACGATACTCTTCTTATTATGTTTACAGGATCCACAAGTTGTTACTGGTTCCCACGACACTACCATCAAATTCTGGGACCTTAGATATGGTAATTTATGGTTTTATTTCCCTAATTTTTTATTGTTGTTTGTCTCTCTTCTCTATATGCATCTGATTGCCTATATATGTATTTTGGATTTGATTTGACATGTGATGAATCATTGCAGGTAAAACAATGTTAACACTTACAAACCATAAAAAATCAGTTCGAGCAATGGCCCAACATCCTAAAGAGTATGTGTCCATATCTGTTGTTTGTTGCTTGTAGAATGATGAAATGTGGTTAATTCTGTATACATATTGTATTCTTATTTATCTTCTCACCCTCTTTCCTTCCTGTACCCTGCAGGCAGTGTTTTGCATCTGCATCAGCTGACAATATCAAGAAATTCAACCTTCCCAAAGGAGAATTTTTGCACAACATGCTGTGAGTTATTTAACTTACAATTATTATTATTATTATTAATTTCTTGTACTTGTGTGATTAGGGAATCACTTATGAAAAATCAGATTGTTGCCTGTGAACTAAAACATAATAACAAGAAAACATAACAAGAAAAAAAATTTCATTGTCAGCTGTTAAAGAGTTCAGAGGTTATTTTGTATCTAGCTTAACTTTGCTGCAATTCATTTGGAGAATTTACTTCCTTGATTACAAGCCTATTTATCTAAAAAAATTATAGTAATATGCACCAGGATCCGTTGAAGTACCTTTGCAACTGTTTAGAAAGTTAAAGCCTTCAAATTGTAATTGATATTTTCAAGCTAATTTCTTGTTTAGTGATTTTTAATCAGTGTCCCCACTAAGTAACATATTTTCACCATTCTTTCTTACTGATTTTCTTATACGCAGCTCTCAGCAGAAAACTATCATCAATGCAATGGCTGTCAATGAGGAAGGTGTGATGGTCACTGGAGGTATGGACTTCGAACAGTACTTTTCTAATACAAAATTCAATGAATGTGTTAATTTCAATAAAACTTTTGTACCAATTTTATGGCTTGTCAATAGAGCTCAATTTCCTCACATTGTTGACTTACTGTTCCATTTGTGTTCAAAAAGAACTAATATGAGTATAAATTTCTTTTCATACATTCATTGACTTTAAGCTCCTTTTCTTCTGGTTGAAGGTGACAATGGGAGTTTGTGGTTTTGGGATTGGAAGAGTGGTCACAATTTTCAGCAAGCCCAAACAATCGTACAGCCTGGTATGTACACTTGTCTGCATTTAGATGTTGAAACACGGACGTTAGTGCTTGTTGCCGTACTTTTAATTTATGTTTTCTTTGAAACTGTCTTTTTTTTATGGAGAAAACAATTCAAAAAGCATTGTTATAAAGGAGTTGGTGTTTGTGCAAATCCTTTAATAAATGCTTTTATCTATGTCACTCGTGTTTGGGTAGTTTTTCAAAAAAAGTACTATTTGTATTCACATTGCTAATAATGACATATTTAGAAAAATGATACGTTTGATAATATTTATAGTTTTTTTCTTAATTTAGTGAGGTGTCTTTGTCCCAAGGAAAAAAAAAATCTTCTGATTTTGCTTTTTAAGAAGTTTCAGTTTTCTGTTTCTCTCCTACAGCATAAAAAAATATTTTACTACATTTGAAAATCAATTCTATGTCTTGGCCAACCCCATAAAAATTGGAAAAAAAAATCCAATTAGCTGTTGTTTTTTCCTTAGGGCTAGGCCAAAGAAATTCTTAGGGAGATGTGCAGAGTGCAATGTACCCAGGATCAAAGCTGGCCTGTTTGGTGCATAAAGGGAAACAGATTATAATACGCAAAAATGAGATTAATAATATTTATTATACACTTGTTTTCATGACTCAATGGTGTCCGTCTTTTTTTAATTATTACTTTTTTACCTAAGGATATGATTGTCATTTTTTGTTCTCTTTCTTTTTTCGTATCTAACATTCTGTGTATTAAATGCTCCTAATGACTACTCTTTCCTCTGCCTTTCTCAGGCTCATTGGACAGTGAAGCTGGTATTTACGCTTTAACCTACGATGCGACGGGTTCAAGGCTTATTAGTTGTGAAGCTGACAAGACAATAAAAATGTGGAAAGAAGATGAAACTGCAACGCCAGAAACCCATCCCCTCAATTTCAGGCCTCCTAAAGAAATCCGGCGATTCTAACTCTAATCTCTGGTTGAGAGTATGTATCATGTTTTGTAATGATTTCTGAAATGTTTTCTACTTCTGTTTCAGCCACTTCTTTTTGGTATTATTATTTGAAGCTAAGTTCGTGATACACGCTAATGTGATTTATGTAAGGTTCTACCCACCTTAATTTCTGCCATTCCCATAGAGCCAACAAAGCTTGCTTTCTCGAGTGTTGCACGGTTTAAAGAAGAAATGTGCATGCTGCAATTAGCCACTCAATATATATATATATATATATATATATAAAAGTAGAATCTTTGAGCATCGATCGTTACTGTTCTTTTTGTTCTTTTTACTGTTTAGGGCTTGTTCGTGTGTGGGATTTAAACTTCTTTCTTTAAGTTCTCCCCCCCCCCCCCCCCTTGACATTTGTGAACACCCCAAGCACGGGGTATGGATTTAGTTACAATTAGTTATGGAAACTGTGTTTTTGCTTCCTTGAAAGAAATGTCTTAATTATTTTGTTTTTGAATTTTAGAAATGCATGGTTCAATTTTTGTAAGTTCTTGGCTCTATTTGTTAATTTCTATAGTGTGTGTGTGTGTAGAATTTATATCTCTACCCTACTTTTACCCCACAGACTATCCGGAGGTGGCATGTGGACGCTACTCTTAAACCTTTATGAAACTACGCGGTGTGTCCAAGTTGGGCATATTTGACGAGTGTCTTAACGCTCTAGTCATCTTCCTAACATTGAATTTTCAATCAAGCTTTCATAGTATGATTGCCGATTTGCCTTTTCGTTACAATTGTAGCGATCGTTAAGAATGACAATTTGGGCAAATATCATAACATTGGGTCAACATAAACATTTGATTTAATACCAAATCAATAATAGATGTCGTGTAAGGTTCGGGTATTAAAATTATATAACCAAAATGATTTTGGATGAATTCGAATATCTAATATGATGCTAATAGATGAATAGAGTATTTGATATGTTCATATATATATATATATATATATATATAATTATATTATATACCAAAAACTTTATTCATTACTTACGTTTTTAGATTAAGTGTTTCTTATATATAGTTTAAAATATTTAACAATTACAAATGTTTAAAACTTTAAAAATATACTTTAGATTGTATTTAAAAAGGTAAATACAGGTATTTATGTATTTAAATATCCTTTATCCAATAGTCAATATTTTCTAGATTTACCCTAATCTTTATAAATTTTTTAGGTATTTTGGATACCCAATAGATTTCAAATACCGTGATATTTTGGGTGTACACATAAAAAAGTATAATTTTTTTCTAAATTCAAATAGAGTTTGAATATAACATATATACTTTAAATTAAAGTATCTAAAATTTGATATCCTATCGCGAGATTAATATTACGGCTTGATCTATTTTTGTGTATCATCTACTTCATGATTTCATTACCTCCACCACATTTGTAAAATAATGCTTAGTATTCCCCTTTATTTATGAGTTTAAATGCATTTTGGGTTCCTCTGGTTTTATAAAAATATTAATTTGGTTTTTCTAATTGAAAAATAAACAATGTTGTCCTCCTATTTTTTAAAATGATTCAACTTTGCTCCTCTATCATCCGAAATTTAAAGTTAAATTTAAGGTATGCTTAATTAAATACTAAATCCGAATGTGAATTAACAATATTTGATAAATAAATAATGTTTAAGTTAAAAAAATGTTAAGTTTTGCATTAAATTTTGGATAAATGATATTGATAAAAGGATAAAATCGGATAATTTAGAATGTAGGAGGATAACATTGTCTATTTTTAAATTAAAGGATCAGATTGAAAGTTTTATAAAACTAGAGAGCCTAAAAATGTATTTAACCCTTATTTATTTTTGGCTAACTTTAACTTTGATTGACCTTTGAACTCAAATTCTTTAATCCTGGGACATTCTAATATCAATAAGCCCAAGTTCATTGATATTCATTTTTTCTTAGGAATTAAGAAAGATAGAAGGGTAAAAGAGAGAGAGAATAGATAAAGAACAAAGAAGAAGAAGACAAAGTGAGAAGAGAAGAAGGAAGTTCAAGAGAAAATTATATTTAAGGATTTAAATTTTGTAAAATTTGTAATAAAAGATTTTAAAAATTAAAATTATCCTCAAAAACTAAAATTACTATCATTTAGTATTGGAGTTTAGGAAATTTACTATTAAAATTACTTTAACTGTAATTTTTTTTAAAATTTTGATAGTAAATCTCCTAAAATTTAGTAATAATTTTAGTCTTTGAGAGTAATTTTAATTTTTAAGATGTTTTATTATAAATTTCACAAAATTTGAATCCTTAAATGTAATTTGTTCAAAGTTTAATCCATTTCACAAGTCTAGTAATACATCTAAAATTTTGTCTCTTACATAGAATCAATGAACTAACTGCTAAGTTGATAAACTGTTATCAAGTACAAAATCAAATAGAATGTATCCTTTCCTATCATAAGGATGATTAGAGGGGATTCAGTCAAGGCAAAAATAAGTTTTTTTTTTTAGTTTTTAGGTCTTAAATTATAAATTGAAAGATAAAAATTATAATTATGGAAAAAAAAAAGTTACAGTTACAAAATTTTAACTGCAGCACTTAGTTTAGTAGCACTTGCAAGTGGTTGTCAGGCATTTGCGACTTTTACACCTATTGAGGGAATAAACCAAATTGTGAAAGGAAAGTTGACATATCCGTCTAAGCAACAATTGATTGATTGTGCCAGGACTTACACCAATGGGTGCAATGGGGGACCCATGGACTATGCATTCTTCTTTCTAGTAGCTGATGGGGGATTCCATAAGGAGGAAGACTATCCTTACATACTGGAGGAAGGCACCTGTGAGATGACTAGGGTAACCAAATTCATCCATTACTTCATCAATAACGAAATCCTTGGCCTACCTCACCTTCACCCTCACGTATTTAGTGACATTGAATGCTGTTTGCCCAGTGTGAATCTGAAGTTGTAACCATTAGCTGTTACCATGATATGCCACGGGATAATGAACAGAGCTTATTGAAGGCAATTGTCAACCAACCCCTCAGTGTGGCCATAGAGGCTTCAAGTAGAGACTTCCAATTTTATGGTGGGGTATATAATAGCTATATCTTGTTTGATTCTTTCTTATTTTATTTATAGACATTAATCTGATGACGTTGCAATGTAGGTTGTTTTCGATGGGCATTGCAGAATTGAACTAGCTCACAGGGTGCCTACTGTTGGCTATAAGGCATAGAAAGGGTTGGATTATATCATAGTGAAGAACTCGTGTGGACCTAAACGGGGAGAGAAGGGGTACATTCATATGAGGAGAAACACCAACAAGCCTGAAGGCCTATGTGGAATTAACAAATGGCTTCTTATCCTATCCTTAGCACCACCCAAAAAATAAATTAGACTAATTTTTGGATCTATGATTTGGGATAAATCACTGGAAGATATTATTGATCTGAATTATATTTGTTGACAAAAGAATTGAATTGGGCTCAAGGACAAATTAGACCTTTGAGGCAAAAAATGAGTTATAGTGTTTTTAGACTATGTATTTAATCTATTAGATTTTTTAAAATATTTATGGGAAAATGGCCAATAACGTACAGCTAAAATATAAGAGAATGTTCAAATATTTTTAAGTCATTTTTAAATATTTAATCACTTTCTTATAAATTATGAATTTAGTCTGTAGAATATTCTAAATATAGTTAATCATATTAGATGAAAAGAAGGTAAGGATAATGAATCGATAAAATTAAGACAAATATAAAATATACTTGAAAACTTACTTTCTTAAATTTAAAGGACATGGATAATAATATCATTAGTTGACAAGTAAATAAATATTATTATAATATTTAAAAAAGCTAATATGACATAAATTACTACTTAAATTTTTAGTCATGATCTAATATAATTGTAAACATGAACTAAAATAAAAAAAAAGTGACAAATAGTTCTAGTGGAATTAACAACTAATTTTAAACTCATAAATACTCCTTATATATTCTTGTTACAAATATACCTGATCAATCAAATACAAACCTTTTAATTTTATATTCTACTTTTGTATCTTTAGATTTCAAAATTTATTACTTTATTTACAACTTTTTCTCATTGCATTTATACTTTATTTTCCTTCTTTCTAGCGGTAGATGTTAATTATTCTTTAAACTAAGTATTTCTTTTAGTAGCTTAACAATCTAAAACTAAAAGACAGATTTTTTTTATTTAGCATATCACCTAAATATGGGAATTTAATGCACGAGTTAGCTGATTATTTTGGCTAATCAATCCACTAGTTCATAAACAACTAAGAAGAACTAATTAATTACATTGTTGCTGTCTTTTATGACATTTCCGTGTGCCAACGCCCATATGCTTTTCTTTCCAGCAATATAACCAATTTTTTATATACAAATAAGATCAAGTAATTTGGTTTACTTTTAACATGATATATTCAAAAACGGAACAAACACTGGAAGAACGTGAGTATAGCACAATGTTGTCAAACTAACTAATCTTTATGGATTACAATAAGAAAACAAGATGGAAGACGTATGTATGTATACAGGAAGCAAGTGCAAACAAATCAATTTGATAGAGCGTGTTCAATTTAAGCCTCGTCCTCATTCTCTTCGAGAGACCTTCCCATGGTTTCCCTGGCGAAAAAGAAAGTGACCAACATTCCCATAATGCAAACCCCTCCAAGTATGAGAAGGGAGTAAGCCATTCCAATTGCCTTGTGATATCCCTCTTCTGGGTGCTCATGGGAAGCCCACTGAAAGCCCACGGAGCCGATGATGGCCCCAATTTTGCCGACGGCCCCGGAAATGCCGTGACAGGTGCATCTGAACCTGGCTGGGAAGAGCTCGGCAGGGAGTATAAAAGTTGTGGTGTTGGGTCCAAAGTTGGCGAAGAAGAATGCAAGGGAATAGATGACCATGAATCCTATGCTTTCGTTTTTGTTCCAGTAGATGTAAAAGGGAATTCCGATGGCCCAAAAAGCCAGAGCCATGAAGAAGAAACCCATGAGTTGGATTTTGCGTCTACCAATGCGATCAATGAAATAGACGGAGAAGAAGTAGCCCGGAATGGCGGAACACAGAGCAATAATGGCTTGGTGCCAAGCAACATTGATAGCCTCTTGGTAAACACTCACTCGCTGCTCTTGTTTGAGGTAGCGCCTGTAAATCTCGGACTGGAACAGATTGCTGCTGTAGAGCACGATGTCCAACAAGAACCAACAGCAGCAACAAGAGAAGAGATCGCGACCGTGGCGACGAAAGAATTCGCGGGACAGCAGAGGATAGGCAGGTGAGTATGCATGCGGCTGTGGGCTTTCTTCTACAATTTGGCTGATGGACACATCCAGAACTTTCTCCATGTCCCTAGCTGCTTGCATTACATTTTGCTCCACCAAAGCTGTATACCTGCAGCAGGTATTAATTATTATTATTCTTATGGATTATCTTATGTAATAACAATTAGGTTCCAATATGATTTTCAAATGTTCCACAAATGCTGATGGCCTTTACTGCACACCTGTCTGTGATCTTTTGATTACCGATAATGACAAGTATTTAATCATGGAGTTTGAAAGACGATACCGCACTTTCCATTTTTTTCCCCCTAATTTTGAATTTCAAACTAAGCTTTCTATTTTTCACTAAATCCAATTATATTGTCAATCAAGGTGGAGGGTGGAATGAATAATGAGTACAAAAGAATAAAGTAAGGACTTGTTTGATTGTTAGAATAATTTTTATAAGATTAAGAATGCGAATGAAAATAGATATAAGTTTTAATAGATTGGGTTTTGATTAACATAATCATATTTAGTATAAAACAAAAATAAAAATAAGAATATTATGAAATTTTTATATTTCATTGAATGAAAACAATGCAATAATGAAAAAAATAAACAAATAATCTTAATACCCTCTAAATGATCATAATACCCTTTTATTGTTTACTTTCAAAAAATATTTTTAAATTACCAATAAGATTACCAGAAAAATTATGAAAATATTTATTTTTACTTTTTTAATTCAAAAAATATTTTTGTCTTTGTTCTTTAGATATCACCCCTCTTCATTAATTCTTATAATGCAATGTGAATATATCAAAATTTAAGTCGCCATTAACCGGATGTTAAAATATCTAATTTTTTAAAAGTTATTTAAAACATTTTTTCTATCATTAAAAAAAAATCTAAGCCCAAAAATACTTAAAACCTAAGAGTAGTTCAATCATTCATCCTATCATTCTCTCGAAACAATCAACATTTTATCAAAATTTTGAAGCAATTGACATTACCAAGTGTAGAATAATTTTTAATAATAGGTTTTCCATTCCCAAACACAAAACTACCAACCAAACAAGCTTCTTTGGCGATGAGATTTCCATTCCTAAGTGTACAATAAATTTTGCCGCTAGCCAAACGAGGAGGAATGAGAGTTAGAGATGGGGGTGCCAAATTTCCAACATTGCTGTAGATACAGTCTTGGTCCAAGGTGAAGGTACCTATGCAAATGCCATTGACAATTTAACGTAGGTCGGGGTTGAATTTCAGATGGCAATTACGTACCTGGCAGTTTCGGGCATCTTCATTCGCCAGTAGTAAGTCATGGCCGCAGGAAGAGCCCCAAGCATGAGAATAATCCTCCATGCCACGTCAGCCTCGGAAGGGGTGGGACCTGTGGAGGACGCCCCGGATGCTCGCTGAAATATGGAGCAGACAACTATGGTGACGATGGAGCATGCCAAGATACCATAGCCCTGCATGGAGAAGACGGCGGCTATGAATGCCCCACGAGTCCGCTTATTCGCAAACTCCGACATGATAATGGCGGAGAGGGGGTAGTCCCCCCCGATGCCAAGGCCCAGGAAGAACCTGAAGAAGCCGAGAGAGAGAACGCAGGTCCTGGTGGTGCAGATGGAGAATCCGCAGGCTAAGGAGCCAAGCACCATCAGCATCAAGGCCAGGCCGTAGGCGTATCGCCTCCCTTTTCGATCACCCAGCCTACCGAACACCACTTGACCGATAACCGTGCCAAATAGGGAGACGGCAACCATGGCGGACACCAGAGGTGGAGTCCGGTATTGGTTGGGGAAGGGACGATGGGAGTAGTGGACGCGTCCTAAGATATTCATGATCAGAGTGATGGAGAAGAGGTCGTATGCATCTGTGAACAGTCCCATGCCTGCGATGATTATGGCTTTGAAGTGGTAGTACTGCGTCCTCGCTGTGTCGAGCGCCCACAGCAATTTCAACCTCCCCATTTCCATTTTCTATTCTACTTCTACCTACGCATCCAACATTTATATAAACAAGGGTGTGGGTGCGTGATCACTTCTAGGAAGCAACTCCTAGCTTTTGTAAATGGCTGCAATTACAATGTATGCACCGTCGTCTGCCCCACCATTCATCCAATTCAATTCCTTTATTCCTTTCAAGATGCGCATCCATCTGTTGGCGGATTTTATAAGAAATAGGAGCTATCCAACAACAATATTGGTTGACCCAAAAAGTAACAAAAACAGAAAACTGGCGAGTCTTAGGTCCGAGTCTTTTAGAAAACCCAAACCGGAACGGGATCCTCTCCCGTGTGCTCTCCAGTAACAGATTTAGATGGTTCGGATCTAATTTTTTTTATTTTTTTAAAAATAATTTTTTTAAAAAAAAAAACAGAATGTAAAATAAAAATAATTTTTTAATTGTGAACTTAAAAAATAATAATATTTAAACTCAAAAAAATAAAATAAAAAATTTAGACCATCTAGATTTTTGGACTATCCAAAATTTTATGAGAGATAATGCACAGAAGATTAAGAGAGAGAGAGAGCATGCGGAACAACTCCTATACTAAATCATCCATCACGTAGGATTTTGCAACTTTTTTTTTTTGGAATAAGATTTTGCGCTTCACTTCATATAATTTGACCTCTCTATGTATTTGAAATAAATAGTAACATTTAAATTTTGCAATAAAATGCAAATATTACAACAATTATTATTTATTTATTCCTTTTTTTATTATCTAATTTATTTTAATGTTTATATACTTGTAATTTTTTATATTTATCATACAAATTTTAATTTGTATGTGTTCATTAGTTTATTTTAGATTGAGCTTATGCTACGGAATATATATATATATATATATATCAATTTAAAGTTATTTTTAAGCACTACAAAATTGAAAATTAACTCTAAATTTTTCCATTAGCATTTACAATTTTATAATTATTTTTTGTTTACACAAATGCACTTTACACTATTTTTTCTTTCTACATGCCTTGCCTCCATAAGCTGTATTTATATTTCTTTTCATATATTTATTTAAACATTTTATTCAAATGATGAAAGGAAGAAACATATCCAACTTCCAACTGGTTTCCAAACGAGTTGGAAAGATATTTTTAAATATTTATAGTATTGAGATGTACATGATTACCTTTCCTAAAATATACCATCAATAAAATATTGATGCATAATTTTAATTTTTCTAATATTTGCTGTTCTCATTTTCATTTTCTCCAAACAAAAAAGTTAAAATATATATGTATATACATTTAATTTTTATAATTTGTTTAAATCTTTAGTTTGATTGTTATAATTTTTTTTAAACAACTCTTTTGCTTTTAAATTTGGTCTCCATAGTTAAATTTAATCATTTTACCACATATTTAAAACAAAGTTAACTAATTGAGTGTACACCTGTCATCAAGACAAAACTCAGCTAAACAGACAAAATCTTTTCAGGTATGAAGTGTACATATACTTAATGATCAAAATTTGATCTTTACAACAAGTTTCATTTACTCTTGAGTGTGTAAAATAAATCTTAATTATTAAACGTATATATACCTAAGTAACACATCTCAAATTTTTCCAGAGGGCTCTTTGCCATGTTGGCACTTGGCACCATGCTGCGTCACTTGGGCATCACGTGGGCTTGTATCCATCACAAGTTCACAACCCAAGTGTTGGACCTAGATGAGCACTAATGTTAAACTGGTGATCAGTGATTGGCTCAGAAGCAAAAACTGAATGAGTCAGTGACCTGCTGGGGCCAGGAATTTGAAGCTGCCCCATCTTTAAAACTCCATAAATAAAATATATTTTTAAAGTATTCATATATATATATATATATGTTACTAGTTAATTTACTGAAATTATGAATATGAGTCATCAGCTAGCCTATTCTTAAAACTTAATAAGCATTTGGCTCCTAAACGACTTTTATCAAATAGAGTGATGATATTATGAATTTGGGATATTATATTTTTTAGTTATAATATAATAATTATTAAATATAAAATAATGTTTTATTAAATAATTATTTGAGTATTTTTATTTATTTAATAATTAATAACTTTTAAAAGAATTAGTTTAAAAAGTATGATAATAATAATAATTTTATTAACATGAATAAAAATTATTTTATATTTAATAATATCTAATAAAATATAGTTTTTTGACTTTTTATGTCACTCTATCAAATGTGCCGCTAGGAGGATATTTGTTTTGGTTCAGTGATTACATCCCATCTCTTTTTGGCTTCAATGTCAGCTATCATTATTTATAAAAATTAGACTGAATTAATCAGTTTAATTGAAAAACTAATAAAAAAGTAGTGAAAAATTGATCAGACTAATAAAAAATTAGCTGAACTAGTAATTGATTTTTTTTTAATAAAATAACATAGTTCATCTTATACAAATCTAAAAATTTGAAAATAGAATATAATAGGAAAAACAAAGGGTTAAAATAGATAGAAATAAAAAAAAAAAGAGAATATAAGAGAACCAAAAAATAAATACTCAACTATTTTCAATACTTATTCATGATCATGATCGTACTTTATCTCATAGCAACATCTTTTACAAATATCAAAGTGTTTAACTAAAATTGTTTCTCTTTCTTCTTCTTCTTCTATTAACTTTTTTTTTTATTTTTTTAATGACAAGTAGAATCTTAATATAATTTTAAAATTTTAATATTAAATATTCTTAAATTTTAGTTAAAGGTAATTTTTATTTTTCTTTTCAAAAATGATTGCTCAATTATCATAAGAAATGTTAAATTAATAGTTAAATATTTAAAATTTATTTATATTTATTTGCTACCCTAAAATTTTGATATATAAAATCTTTAAAATATATATTTAATTATCATTGATTCAATAATGACTCAACTGTAATCAAAATCAATAAATTCTAAACACGTATCTTCATCAATTTAATAATTGATTCAATTTTAAAAACATCATTAGTTATAGATATTAACTGTATTGTTTTTCTCCCGTTTATGATGAGTGGTGTGTGTTAATATATTTTTTGGTGTATTGTGTGTGTGTGTGTGTGTTTTAAGTATTAGTGTATGTATGAACTTGAGACATCATAGTTTTAATTGTGATGCAGTAATTATTGAACAATAATTATTTAAAACACTTATTTATTTAATAATCAAGGACTTTTAAAAGAACTAATTTGATTTTTATGAAATCAATAAGGATGATTATAATAATAAATTTATTAAAATAATAAAAAAATATTATATATTTAATAATATCTAATAATTACTATATTATAAATATAAAGTATAATATTTTCAGATTTACAAAATCGTCACTCTATCAAATGTGCCTTCAGGTGGATATTTATTTTTGGTTGGGTGGCGATATCCCCTCCTCTCAGCTTCAATGTTAACTATTGATATTAACTATTTCTTGGGTTTATGATGGCTAGTGTGTGTTATTATATTTGCTGGTATATATATATATATATATATATATATATTGTGTGTGTGTGTGTGTGTGTTTTTTTTTTTTTTCTTTTTAGTGTATATGTATCATGTTTTGTAATGATTTCTGAAATGTTTTCTACTTCTGTTTCAGCCACTTCTTTTTGGTATTATTATTTGAAGCTAAGTTCGTGATACACGCTAATGTGATTTATGTAAGCTTCTACCCACCTTAATTTCTGCTATTCCCATAGAGCCAACAAAGCTTGCTTTCTCGAGTGTTGCACGGTTTAAAGAAGAAATGTGCATGCTGCAATTAGCCACTCAATATATATATATATATATATAAGTAGAATCTTTGAGCATCGATCGTTACTGTTCTTTTTGTTCTTTTTACTGTTTAGGGCTTGTTCGTGTGTGGGATTTGAACTTCTTTTTTTAAGTTCTCCCCCCCCCCCCCTTTTACATTTGTGAACACCCCAAGCACGGGGTATGGATTTAGTTACCATTAGTTATGGAAACTGTGTTTTTGGTTCCTTGAAAGAAATGTCTTAATTATTTTGTTTTTGAATTCTAGAAATACATGGTTCACTTCTTGTAAGTTCTTGGCTCTATTTGTTAATTTCTATTGTGTGTGTGTGTGTGTGTGTGTAGAATTTATATCTCTACCCTACTTTTACCCCACAGGCTATCCGGAGGTGGCATGTGGACGCTACTCTTAAACCTTTATGAAACTACGCAGTGTGTTCAAGTTGGGCATATTTGACGAGTGTCTTAACACTCTAGTCATCTTCTTAACATTGAATTTTCAATCAAGCTTTCATAGTATGATTGCCGATTTGCCTTTTCGTTACAATTGTAGCGATCGTTAAGAATGACAATTTGGGCAAATATCATGACACTGGGTCAACATAAACATTTGATTTAATACCAAATCAATAATAGATGTCGTGTAAGGTTCGGGTATTAAAATTATATAACCAAAATGATTTTGGATGAATTCGAATATCTAATATGATGCTAATAGATGAATAGAGTATTTGATATGTTCATATATATATATATATATATATATAATTATATTATATACCAAAAACTTTAATCATTACTTACGTTTTTAGATTAAGTGTTTCTTATATATAGTTTAAAATATTTAACAATTACAAATGTTTAAAACTTTAAAAATATACTTTAGATTGTATTTAAAAAGGTAAATACAGGTATTTATGTATTTAAATATCCTTTATCCAATAGTCAATATTTTCTAGATTTACCCTAATCTTTATAAATTTTTTAGGTATTTTGGATACCCAATAAATCTCAAATACCGTGATATTTTGGGTGTACACATAAAAAAGAATAATTTTTTTCTAAATTCAAATAGAGTTGGAATATAACATATATACTTTAAATTAAAGTATCTAAAATTTGATATCCTATCGCGAGATTAATATTACAGCTTGATCTATTTTTGTGTATCATCTACTTCATGATTTCATTACCTCCACCACATTTGTAAAATAATGCTTAGTATTCCCCTTTATTTATGAGTATAAATGCATTTTGGGTTCCTCTGGTTTTATAAAAATATTAATTGGGTTTTTCTAATTGAAAAATAAACAATGTTGTCCTCCTAGTTTTTAAAATGATTCAACTTTGCTCCTCTATCATCCGAAATTTAAAGCTAAATTTAAGGTATGCTTAATTAAATACTAAATCCGAATGTGAATTAACAATATTTGATAAATAAATAATGTTTAAGTTAAAAAAAATGTTAAGTTTTGCATTAAATTTTGGATAAATGATATTGATAAAAGGATAAAATCGGATAATTTAGAATGTAGGAGGATAACGTTGTCTATTTTTAAATTAAAGGATCAGATTGAAAGTTTTATAAAACTAGAGAGACTAAAAATGTATTTAACCCTTATTTATTTTTGGCCAACTTTAACTTTGATTGACCTTTGAACTCAAATTCTTTAATCCTGGGACATTGTAATATCAATAAGCCCAAGTTCATTGATATTCATTTTTTCTTAGGAATTAAGAAAGATAGAAGAGTAAAAGAGAGAGAGAATAGATAAAGAACAAAGAAGAAGAAGACAAAGTGAGAAGAGAAGAAGGAAGTTCAAGAGAAAATTATATTTAAGGATTTAAATTTTGTAAAATTTGTAATAAAAGATTTTAAAAATTAAAATTATCCTCAAAAACTAAAATTACTATCATTTAGTATTGGAGCTTAGGAAATTTACTATTAAAATTACTTTAACTGTAATTTTTTTAAATTTTAATAGTAAATCTCCTAAAATTTAGTAATAATTTTAGTCTTTGAGAGTAATTTTAATTTTTAAGATGTTTTATTATAAATTTTACAAAATTTGAATCCTTAAACGTAATTTGTTCAAAGTTTAATCCATTTCACAAGTCTAGTAATACATCTAAAATTTTGTCTCTTACATAGAATCAATGAACTAACTGCCAAGTTGATAAACTGTTATCAAGTACAAAATCAAATAGAATGTATCCTTTCCTGTCATAAGGATGATTAGAGGGGATTCAGTCAACGCAAAAATAAGTTTTTTTTTTTAGTTTTTAGGTCTTAAATTATAAATTGAAAGATAAAAATTATAATTAAATGGTCAAAAATTATAATTATGAAAAAAAAAAAGTTACAGTTACAAAATTTTAACTGCAGCACTTAGTTTAGTTGCACTTGCAAGTGGTAGTCAGGCATTTGCGACTTTTACACCTATTGAGGGAATAAACCAAATTGTGAAAGGAAAGTTGACATATCCGTCTAAGCAACAATTGATTGATTGTGACATGACTTACGCCAATGGGTGCAATGGGGGACCCATGGACTATGCATTCTTCTTTCTAGTAGCTGATGGGGGATTCCATAAGGAGGAAGACTATCCTTACATACTGGAGGAAGGCACCTGTGAGATGACTAGGGTAACCAAATTCATCCATTACTTCATCTATAACGAAATCCTTGGCCTACCTCACCTTCACCCTCACGTATTTAGTGACATTGAATGCTGTTTGCCCAGTGTGAATCTGAAGTTGTAACCATTAGCTGTTACCATGATATGCCACGGGATAATGAACAGAGCTTATTGAAGGCAATTGTCAACCAACCCCTCAGTGTGGCCATAGAAGCTTCAAGTAGAGACTTCCAATTTTATGGTGGGGTATATAATAGCTATATCTTGTTTGATTCTTTCTTATTTTATTTACAGAGATTAATCTGATGACGTAGCAATGCAGGTTGTTTTCGATGGGCATTGCAGAATTGAACTAGCTCACAGGGTGCCTACTGTTGGCTATAAGGCATAGAAAGGGTTGGATTATATCATAGTGAAGAACTCGTGTGGACCTAAACGGGGAGAGGAGGGGTACATTCATATGAGGAGAAACACCAACAAGCCTGAAGGCCTATGTGGAATTAACAAATGGCTTCTTATCCTATCCTTAGCACCACCCAACAAAAAAATTAGACTAATTTTTGGATCTATGATTTGGGATAAATCACTGGAAGATATTATTGATCTGAATTATATTTGTTGACAAAAGAATTGAATTGGGCTCAAGGACAAATTAGACCTTTGAGGCAAAAAATGAGTTATAGTATCTTTAGACTATGTATTTAATTTATTAGATTTTTTAAAATATTTATAGAAAATGGCCAATAATGTGCGGTTAAAATATAAGAGAATATTCAAGTATTTTTAAATCATTTTTAGATATTTAATCACTTTCTTGTAAATTATGAATGCAGTCTGTAAAATATTCTAAATATAGTTAATCATATTAGATGAAAATAAGGTAAGGATTATGAGTCGACAAAATTAAGAGAAATACAAAATATACTTGAAAACTTACTTTCTTAAATTTGAAGGACATGGATAATATAATTAGTTGACAAAGCAGTTAGTTGACAAGTAAATAAATATTATTATAATCTTTAAAAAAGTTAATATGACATAAGTTACTACTTAAATTTTTATTCATGATCCAATATAACTGTAAACATGAACTAAAAAATTAAAAAAAAAGTTACAAATAGTTATAGTAGAATTAACAAGTAATTTTAAACTCATAAATACTCTTTTACATTCTTGTTACAAATATATCTAATTAATCAAATACAAGCCTTTTAATTTTATCTTTTACTTTTGTATCTTTAGATTTCAAAATTTGTCACTTTATTTACAACTTTTTCTCATTGCATTTATACTTTATTTTCCTTTATTGTTCTTTCTAGCGGTAGATGTTAATTATTCTTTAAACTAAGCATTTCTTCCAGTAGCTTAACAATCTAAAACTAAAAGACAAATTTTTTTATTTAGCATATCACCTAAATATGGGAATTTAATGCACGAGTTAGCTGATTAAT
The DNA here is from genome assembly GCA_026724425.1 of Erythrophleum ivorense. NCBI lineage: Eukaryota > Viridiplantae > Streptophyta > Magnoliopsida > Fabales > Fabaceae > Erythrophleum > Erythrophleum ivorense. The sequence continues at coordinate 47,904,056 of JAIUCV010000005.1, forward strand.
TTGGCTAATCAATCCACTAGTTCATAAACAACTAAGAAGAACTAATTAATTACATTGTTGCTGTCTTTTATGACATTTCCGTGTGCCAACGCCCATATGCTTTTCTTTCCACCAATATAACCAATTTTTTATATACAAATAAGATTAAGTACTTTGGTTTACTTTTAACATGATACATTCAAAAACGGAACAAACACCGGAAGAACGTGAGTATAGCACAATGTTGTCACACTAACTAATCTTTATGGATTACAATAAGAAAACAAGATGGAAGACGTATGTATGTATACAGGAAGCAAGGGCAAACAAATCAATTTGATAGAGCGTGTTCAATTTAAGCCTCGTCCTCATTCTCTTCGAGAGACCTTCCCATGGTTTCCCTGGCGAAAAAGAAAGTGACCAACATTCCCATAATGCAAACCCCTCCAAGTATGAGAAGGGAGTAAGCCATTCCAATTGCCTTGTGATATCCCTCTTCTGGGTGCTCATGGGAAGCCCACTGAAAGCCCACGGAGCCGATGATGGCCCCAATTTTGCCGACGGCCCCGGAAATGCCGTGACAGGTGCATCTGAACCTGGCTGGGAAGAGCTCGGCAGGGAGTATAAAAGTTGTGGTGTTGGGTCCAAAGTTGGCGAAGAAGAATGCAAGGGAATAGATGACCATGAATCCTATGCTTTCGTTTTTGTTCCAGTAGATGTAAAAGGGAATTCCGATGGCCCAAAAAGCCAGCGCCATGAAGAAGAAACCCATGAGTTGGATTTTGCGTCTACCAATGCGATCAATGAAATAGACGGAGAAGAAGTAGCCCGGAATGGCGGAACACAGAGCAATAATGGCTTGGTGCCAAGCAACATTGATAGCCTCTTGGTAAACACTCACTCGCTGCTCTTGTTTGAGGTAGCGCCTGTAAATCTCGGACTGAAACAGATTGCTGCTGTAGAACACGACGTCCAACAAGAACCAACAGCAGCAACAAGAGAAGAGATCGCGACCGTGGCGACGAAAGAATTCGCGGGACAGCAGAGGATAGGCAGGTGGGTTTGCATGCGGATGTGGGCTTTCTTCTACAATTTGGCTGATGGACACATCCAGAACTTGCCCCATGTCCCAAGCTGCTTGCATTACATTTTGCTCCACCAAAGCTGTATACCTGCAGCAGGTATTAATTATTATTATTCTTATGGATTATCTTATGTAATAACAATTAGGTTCCAATATGATTTTCAAATGTTCCACAAATGCTGATGGCCTTTACTGCACACCTGTCTGTGATCTTTTGATTACCGATAATGATACGTTTTTAATCATGGAGTTTGAAAGAGGATACCGCACTTCCCATTTTTTTCCCCCGAATTTTGAATTTCAAACTAAGCTTTCTATTTTCACTAAATCCAATTATATTGTCAATCAAGGTGGGTTGATTGAGGGTGGAATGAATAATGAGTACAAAAGAATAAAGTAAGGACTTGTTTGATTGTTAGAATAATTTTTATAAGAATAAGAATGCGATTGAAAATAGATATAAGTTTTAATAGATTGGGTTTTGATTAACATAATCATATTTAGTATAAAACAAAAATAAAAATAAGAATATTATGAAATTTTTATATTTCATTGAATGAAAACAATGCAATAATAAAAAAAATAAACAAATAATCTTAATACCCTCCAAATGATCATAATACCCTTTTATTGTTTACTTTCCAAAAATATTTTTAAATTATCAATAAGATTACCAGAAAAAGTATGAAAATATTTATTTTTACTTTTTTAATTCAAAAAATATTTTTGTCTTTGTTCTTTAGATATCACCCCTCTTCATTAATTCTTATAATGCAATGTGAATATATCAAAATTTAAGTCGCCATTAACCAGATGTTAAAATATCTAATTTTTTAAAAGTTATTTAAAACATTTTTTATATCATTAAAAAAAAATCTAAGCCCAAAAATACTTAAAACCTAAGAGTAGTTCAATCATTCATCCTATCATTCTCTCAAAACAATCAACATTTTATCAAAATTTTGAAGCAATTGACATTACCAAGTGTAGAATAATTTTTAATAATAGGTTTTCCATTCCCAAATACAAAACTACCAACCAAACAAGCTTCTTTGGCGATGAGATTTCCATTCCTAAGTGTACAATAAATTTTGCCGCCAGCCAAACGAGGAGGAATGAGAGTTAAAAGATGGGGGGTGCCAAATTTCCAACATTGCTGTAGATACAGTCTTGGTCCAAGGTGAAGGTACCTATGCAAATGCCAATGACAATTTAACGAAGGTCGGGGTTGAATGTCAGATGGCAATAACGTACCTGGCAGTTTCGGGCATCTTCATTCGCCAATAGTAAGTCATGGCCGCAGGAAGAGCCCCAAGCATGAGAATAATCCTCCATGCCACGTCAGCCTCGGAAGGGGTGGGACCTGAGGCGGACGCCCCGGATGCTCGCTGAAATATGGAGCAGACAACTATGGTGACGATGGAGCATGCCAAGATACCATAGCCCTGCATGGAGAAGACGGCGGCTATGAATGCCCCACGAGTCCGCTTATTCGCCAACTCCGACATGATAATGGCGGAGAGGGGGTAGTCCCCCCCGATGCCAAGGCCCAGGAAGAACCTGAAGAAGCCGAGAGAGAGGAGAACGCAGGTCCTGGTGGTGCAGATGGAGAATCCGCAGGCTAAGGAGCCAAGCACCATCAGCATCAAGGCCAGGCCGTAGACGTATCGCCTCCCTTTTCGATCACCCAGCCTACCGAACACCACTTGACCGATAACCGTGCCAAATAGGGAGACGGCAACCATGACGGACAGCACCAGAGGTGGAGTCCGGTATTGGTTGGGGAAAGGACGATGGGAGTAGTAGACGCGTCCTAAGATATTCATGATCAGAGTGATGGAGAAGAGGTCGTATGCATCTGTGAACAGTCCCATGCCTGCGATGATTATGGCTTTGAAGTGGTAGTACTGCGTCCTCGCTGTGTCGAGCGCCCACAGCAATTTCAACCTCCCCATTTCCATTTTCTATTTTACTTCTACCTACGCATCCAACATTTATATAAACAAGGGTGTGGGTGCGTGATCACTTCTAGGAAGCAACTCCTAGCTTTTGTAAATGGCTGCAATTACAATGTATGCACCGTCGTCTGCCCCACCATTCATCCAATTCAACTCCTTTATTCCTTTCAAGATGCGCATCCATCTGTTGGCGGATTTTGTAAGAAATAGGAGCTATCCAACAACAATATTGGTTGACCCAAAAAGTAACAAAAACAGAAAACTGGCGAGTCTTAGGTCCGAGTCTTTTAGAAAACCCAAACCGGAACGGGATCCTCTCCCGTGTGCTCTCCAGTAACAGATTTAGATGGTTGGGATCTATTTTTTTTAAAAAAAAAAACAGAATGTAGAATAAAAATAATTTTTTAACTGTGAACTTAAAAAAAATAATATTTAAAATCAGAAAAAAAAATTTAGACCATCTAGATTTTTGAACTATCCAAATTTTATGAGAGAGATAATGCACAGAAGATTAAGCGAGAGAGAGGATGCGGAACAACTCCTATACTAAATCATCCATCATGTAGGATTTTGCAACTTTTTTTTTGGAATAAGATTTTGCACTTCATATAATTTGACCTCTCTTTATATTTGAAATAAATAGTAACATTTAAATTTTGCAATAAAATGCAAATATTACAACAATTATTATTTATTTATTCCTTTTTTATTATCTAATTTATTTTAATGTTTATATACTTGTAATTTTTTATATTTATCATACAAATTTTAATTTGTTTGTGTTCATTAGTTTATTTTAGATTGAGCTTATGCTACGGAATATATATATCAATTTAAAGTTATTTTTAAGCACTACAAAATTGAAAATTAACTCTAAATTTTTTCCATTAGCATTTACAATTTTATAATTATTTTTTGTTTACACAAATGCAGTTTACACTATTTTTTCTTTCTACATGCCTTGCCTCCATAAGCTGTATTTATATTTCTTTTCATATATTTATTTAAGCATTTTATTCAAATGATGAAAGGAAGAAAAATATCCAACCTCTAACTGGTTTCCAAACAAGTTGGAAAGATATTTTTAAATATTTATAATATTGAAAGGTACATGATTACCTTTCCTGAAATATACCACCAATAAAATATTGATTCATAATTTTAATTTTTTTAATATTTGCTGTTCTCATTTTCATTTTCTCCAAACCAAAAGTTAAAATATGTATATATACATTTAATTTTCATAATTTGTTTAAATCTTTAGTTTGATTCTTATAATTTTTTTTAAAACAACTCTTTTGCTTTTAAATTTGGTGTCCGTTGTTAAATTTAATCATGTTACCACATATTTAAAACAAAGTTAACTAATTCAGTGTACACCTGTCAGTCATCAAGACAAAACTGAGCTGAACAGATAAAATTTTTTCAAGCATGAAGTGTACATATACTTAATGACCAAAATGCGATCTTTACAACAAGTTTCATTTACTCTTGGGTGTATAAAATAAATCTGAATTATTGAACGTATATATACCTAAGTAACACATCTCAAATTTTTCCAGAGGGCTCTTTGCCAAGTTGGCACTTGGTACCACGTTGCGTCACTTGGGCATCACGTGGGCTCTTATCCATCACAAGTTCACAACCCATCTTCCAAGTGTTGGACCTAGATGAGCACTGTACTACTGCATGTTAAACTGGTGATCAGTGATTGGCTCACAAGCAAAAACTGAATGAGTTAGTGACCTGCTGGGGCCAGGAATTTGAAGCTGCCCAATCTTTAAAACTCCAAAAACAAAATATATTTTTAAAATATTCATATATATATATATATATATATAGATTACTGGCATAATTTACTGAAATTATGAATATGAGTCATCAGCTAGCCGATTCTTAAAACTTAGTAAGCATTTGGCTCCTATACGACTTTATCAAATAGAGTGATGATATTATGAATTTGGGATATTATATTTTTTCAGTTATAATATAATAATTATTAAATATAAAATATTATTTTATTAAATAATTATTAGAGTATTTATTTATTTAATAATTAATAACTTTTAAAAGAATTAGTTTAAAAAGTATGATAATAATAATAATAATTTTGTTAAAATAAATAAAAAATTATTTTATATTTAATAATATCTAATAAAATATAGTGTTTTTGACTTTTTATGTCACCCTATCAAATGTGCCGCTAGGAGGATATTTATTTTGGTTCAGTGATGACATCCCATCTCTTTTGGCTTCAATATCAACTAGCATTATTTATAAAAATTAGATCGAATTAATTAGTTTAATCAAAAAATTAATAAATTAGTCACTAAACCAATTCAATTGACCTATAAAACTAACATTCTAAAAAATTAATCAAAAACTAATTAGACTAGTCAAAAATTAGTTAAATTACAAATTGATTTTTCTTAAAAAAATTTTCCTATAAAACAACATAATTTATCCTAGACAGATCTGAAAATTTGAAAATAGAATATAATAGGATAAACAAAGGGTTAAAATAGATAGAAATTAAAAAAAAAAAGAATATAAGAGAAACAAAAGACAAATATTTGACTATTTTCAATACTTATTCATTATTGTACTCTATCTAGTAGCAATATTTTTCACAAATATCAAAGTGTTTAACTAAAATTATTTCTCTTTTTTCTTCTTCTATTAATTTTTTTATTTTTTAAATGACAAGTAAAATCTTAATATAATTTAAAATTTTTAAAAATTTAATATTAAATATTTTTAAAATTTAATTATGGGTAATTTTTATTTTTCTTTGAAAAAATGACTGCTCAATTATCTTAAGAAATATTAAATCAATAATTAAATATTTAAAATTTATTTATATTTATTTGCTACCTTAAAATTTTGCTATATGAAATCTTTAAAATATATATTAGAATTTTGATATATAAAATCTTTAAAATATATATTTAATCATTATTAATTCAATAATGATTCAACTGTAATCAAATCAATAAATTGCAAACACGTATCTTCATCAATTTAATAATTGATTCAGTTTTTAAAATATTATTAGTTATTGATATTAACTCTGTTTTTCTCCCGTTTTATGATGAGTGGTGTGTGTTAATATATTTTTTGGTGTATTGTGTGTGTGTGTGTTTTTTTTTAAGTATTAGTGTATGTATGAACTTGAGACATCATAGTTTTAATTGTGATGCAGTAATTATTGAACAATAATTATTTAAAACACTTATTTATTTAATAATTAATGACTTTTAAAAGAACTAATTTGATTTTTATGAAATCAATAAGGATGATTATAATAATAAATTTATTAAAATAAAAAAAAATTATTCTATATTTAATAATATCTAATAATTAGTATATTATCAATATAAAATATAATATTTCCAGATTTACAAAATCGTCACTCTATCAAATGTGCCTTCAGGTGGATATTTATTTTTGGTTGGGTGGCGATATCCCCTCCTCTCAGCTTCAATGTTAACTATTGATATTAACTATTTCTTCGGTTATAACGACTAGTGTGTGTTATTATATTTGCTGGTATATATATATTTTGTATGTGTGTGTGTGTGTGTGTGTGTGTTTTCTTTTTAGTGTATATAGTTAATTGATATTATAATAAAATATTATTCTTTTGGGGAAAAAAAGAACAATGTGCCTTTTGTCCTTCCCAGTAAATCAATGGTGTAAAAGCAACAGAAGCGGATGGACATCAACTAGGTTAGGCCAATCTCAATTGTTGCATTCAGGAAAAGGAACAGACCTAACATCTGTGGAATTGAGTCCCACCTCTGTGATGTGCAATGCATGCACCCATACAGAAATATTGTCACACAGAGGGACCATGCATGAATCGTACGAACCCAACTACGTACCAACATATATATCACGATGTCTAACGATCTCAGTTCAAAGAATCAACCATGAGCCCCCACGGCCCCCACTATTTATCGTTATCTGACCTAGTAAAGTTATTGCTCTCCCCTAAACTCTTGGTTATGTAAATAAATAATCGCTTATAAGAATTTAGATTCTTTTGATAAAAAAAATATTTTTCAAGTAAAAATATCTATGCAATTTTTTTTTTTCTTTTTATCAACGTTTTATTTTTTAAATTTATTTTACTTAAAAAATATTTTATTATTTACTCGTTTAAAAAGATGTAAATTAGTTTAGCTAATAGTTCATATGACATGTTTATATAAACTTAAACCATTTTATTCAAATATTTTATATTAAACACATAGTGTATTGCCGCCAAGATATATAATATATTGTATTGCTAATTTTGTTTGTGTCCCAGAGTGCTACCCTCCCCAGGTGCAGCAGATCCAGATGCTATCTAGCGCTGGATAGTGACCACACCTCATCCTCAGATTTTATTTTGTAAAGTAATTACAGTAATATATTCGGGGTGGTAGAGGTTGTAGCTTCAGAATGCAAACAATGTTTTTTTGAAAAATTACAGTTTAAGATTTTAGATTAAAAATATTGATATTAAAATATATTAAATTTTAAAATTATTTTAAAAGATCTTATAATAAAAAAATTAAATTATACAGAAAAATTATAATTTAAGACTCTAAATTAATTTTTTTTATAAAATAATTTTTCAATTTAGTATAATACATAAAAAATTATTATTAATAATATTTTTTATCAATATATTACAAATGAAATTAACATATGTGATATGTAACATTTTTTTAAAAGGTTATAAATAATGTCCTTCTATCAATTTACTGCTAATTTCATTTACAATAAATTAATAAAAAGACATTATTAACAATAGTTCAATTTATGAGGGATTAAATTAATAAATGCTTAAATATAAGGGATCAAATTGAGAAGAAAATTTTATAAGAAATCAAATTAAAACAATATCTTATACTTGAGAGACTAAAATAAAAATTTAATCTTAAAAAATTATATATCATAATTCAATTAAAGAGTTTAAAAATATTTATATTTATTCTTTGTGGTTAGTTTTTTTCCCCTTACATTGTCATTCTCACTCCAGCTGTTAAATAAAATATTATGCATTTATCTTAATTTTTCAAATTTATATATAAACAATTTGCATATGAGATATTAAAAAATTAATGTTCTTATATTGATTAAAAGATATAAAATACATGAGTGTTTAACTTTTATTATATTTATTATGATCAAGTATTTATAAATAAGTTGAATATATAAAAAATATAATTTTTTACAAACCAAGTTATTGAAATCACTCTTTCCAATTTGTTCTCGCCCTTTAACTTATGTGTCAAGTCTTGCCACTCTTATATCTTCGGAAAAAAATTTATCTAAGGATTATAATTTATTAAAAAAATTATTAAAAAATTTTGAAAATCAAATTTTTTTTGAAGGTCCATTGAAAAAAATTGTTTTAAAAGTTATAAGTCATATTTTTTAAAATTATAATGTGACATTCTTCATATTACAAAATTTTTTTCTAATGATAACTTTAGAAAATATAAATAATAATTTTAGAAAATACTATTTATAAATTTTACCATTCAGAGAAAATTTAATTTTTAAAATCATTTAGTATTATTGTTATCAGCTTATAATCCTTATTTATAATTTTGCCTATAACTTTTTATATGTTATTAAGATAAGATTGGAATAAGAGTATGGTTGCAGAAGTCAACTCTTGTATTGTTGTTTATATCTTTTTAAAGTTGAGCGTAATTTTTATAGTTTATATTTTATAATTAGTAAATTAATTTTATAAATGTGGCTTAAAAGTGAAAAAATGAGAGTAAATTTTGGGTTAAAATTAGGGGGGATCATGAAATTGGTATCATTGCTCCCTTAATTTCTGCTCATTTTAAAACAAATTTGTAGTATACAATTATTTTTTTATAAATTATACTTTCAACATATGTCTATATTTATTTATAATCGAATTAATTAATGTGCTAAATTTTTACCTAAAACATGTGAATAATGGATCAACAGGTTACTCTTAAAAACTACCATGTCATTTTGTCCTTCAAAATCAATAAATAATTACCATCCCCGTAGTAAATCAAAACCCATGGTAAAAATATAAATAATAAACAACTTGGGTCAGTTTAACTGGTTTAACCACCTTGATTAATTATATTAAAAATTTTAATAAATTATACAAAACTCTCATGAGTTTTATTAAAATTACATAAATTTTTTAAAAATAAAAGGTTACTTTATATTTTAGTTTAATTTTAAATTTTTTTAGTTAAAAGAATATATATCTAGGTTAATAGAAATTATTTTAGTTAAAAATTTTAAAATTAAACATAACTTTTTATTTAAATAAATATATTTTTTAAAAATAAAAAATATGTATAATTTCAATAAAATTATATATATTTTACTTTAAATATTTTTAAATTTATTCACCTATCTTTGAACTGTGAAGAAATTTTCATTCTTGAACATAAATTTTAAGGTGTTCATAAGCCCGATACGCAATAAAGGTCCGCCCTAATCCAGTCTAATTGGGCTAGGTTGGGCCAAAAATATAAATGGGTAAACTTTTAAATAAAATTATATTAAGTCGGGTTGAGCCACAGACGAAAACATATTTTGTCCAACCTGCCTTAATAGTTATTTTTTAAAATTATTAACATGTTGACATCTTATATATATATAATTCTTATTTCATTCGATTCTCTCTACATATTGTAGTTTTTATTACTTACATAAATCTTTTTTACTTCTTAATTATTTTCATTATTGATGTGTATGCTTCTTGATATTTTTTTTTGTTGAATAACAAAGATACACATATGTATTTAAGGTTAATTATGCTAACATAGCTTATATTTTATTTGATAATACTATACTACTTTTTTATTACTAATAAAAATATAAGTTCTAAATATCTATTGTTTTAAAATATATATTTATGAGTCTATAAAAAATATTTTTATATTATAAATATTAATTTATTAAAAAAACAAAAAAAAAATTAGGCGGTTTTAACTCACCTTAATCTGTTCTAAAATTGGATTTATTCAGATGGACTGAGTTATAAATATAAAAATAAACCCGATATCTGGACAGGACATCAAACTTACTGGCCCGACTCTGCCAATTAACAACCCTATTAAATTCCATTGACTTATCAGAAGGTGACAAGCATGAGTCTTGAGATCATTACCCAAAAACAAATGCTAGACCTGAAAAATTAAAGCAAGATGCACCATCCACGCACTTTGGAGCGATTATATAGCCAAAATTCATGCAAGAGAATTCAGAGCACCATCTGCATTCTCCTTTTCTCTCTCGTCGTCTCCCCGAAAACAAACTCACTTTTTTTTTCCTTTTTCTTCTTCTTTGATCAGTTACAAACTCTGAAACTCCGTGAGCATTTGAGAATTTCTCCTTTCAGAATTCAACCAATCATTCAATCACCTATACGGAACAGAGGTGCTGTTAGAGATTGTTTGTGAGTGTGAGAGAGGAAGAAACAGAGAAATATGACTTCTGAGCTCATTCACAGAGCCCAAACAAGCGAGACCAGAAATCCCACTTCGGATTCACCAAGCCCTACCGATTTTCCGGGAAAATCCGCGAACCCAATTTCCCGCATGCTTCGAGCGAGAGTCCCCTTCCTCCTCATCGGCGTTGCCATCGCCACTCTCTTCTTCCACTTCTTCTCTTATTCCCCATCGCCGATTCCGGACTCGTTTGTCGATTCCGAGTTGGCTCTGCCGACTCGGCGGGTGCTGCTCGAGGAATCAACGACGAATGTGCGAAGCCAAAATGGGAAGGTGCCTTTGGGTCTGAGAGGTAAGAGAAAGAGGATTCTGGTGACCGGTGGGGCCGGGTTCGTCGGGAGCCATTTGGTGGACCGGCTGATCGAGAGAGGCGATAGCATCATCGTCCTAGATAATTTCTTCACTGGCCGGAAAGAGAATTTGTTTCACCATTTCGGAAACCCCAACTTTGAGCTCATTCGGCACGACGTCGTTGAACCCATCCTCTTGGAGGTTGACCAGATCTACCACTTGGCTTGCCCTGCTTCCCCTGTGCATTACAAGTTCAATCCCGTCAAGACAATCATATCCTTTCTTCACAATTTACCTCTTCTTTTTCTTTTCTCAATTTAGATTTAATTTTCTCTTGTTTAATTGATCACCATCCGAATTGAATGTCCCAATAGCTCTCACTTAGATTTTGGGATACAATATGGTACTGAAAAACGGAATGCGCCTTATTTTGGATTTGTTTTTATTCTACCTTTGTTAAACATAACAAGATGTGAAAATCAACGAGTTTCTATTTTTACTTTACCTCTTACCTTTCTAGTTCTTCACATTCCCTGTGAAGCATACACATTGGTTTGTGAGAAACAGAGTGAAGAGCTTCATTCTTTCTTCGACTATAATTTTGATGATTTGGAATTGTTTGGTCCTTGATTCATATCATTTTTTTGGCTTGTTCTGGAGTCCACAAGACCAATGTGGTGGGCACACTGAATATGTTGGGATTGGCAAAGAGAGTTGGAGCCCGCTTTTTGCTGACTAGCACCAGCGAGGTGTATGGTGATCCTCTTCAACACCCTCAGGCTGAGACCTATTGGGGCAACGTTAATCCTATTGGTACCCACACTACTTATAAGTGATTAAGATCTTATGTCACTCTTTCAAGTTTCAAATCTTAGCTTCATTTATCATGTTTTGACTTTTTCCCACTGTGGCTGCATGTTCGTCTAGGTGTGAGAAGCTGTTATGACGAAGGAAAGCGCACAGCGGAAACCTTGACCATGGACTATCACAGAGGCGCTGGCATTGAGGTTAGTTCCCATTACAATTTTCTAACGACTTCGGTATATTGTTATCTCACATTTTCTTTTGGATACTATAATGTACAGTACTAGGGTATAAAATATCATATTATACAAGATTTTCATGTTTGATATAACAATTATAGTAAATTGACGCTATTGATATTTTATAGAAGTTAAAATAGCAAAAAATCTAGGGATACAAGGTTCATTAGTTTTTGGGTGATGTCTCTTACTATCCAAAATGATCTATCTTATGCCTCCCAGAATCTTAAATGACATTAAATATTTTAATTTCAGTATATTAAACTGGGGCATCTTGGATGTCGCTTGACATCTAAGCTCACGATATACGAAAATGCTTCCAAAATTATCAATAGTTTTGATGATTTGCCATAAAAGAGTGGTTGTTGAAATTGTTGTGTAGGTGAGAATTGCTCGTATCTTCAACACTTACGGACCAAGAATGTGCCTTGACGATGGGCGTGTAGTTAGTAACTTCGTTGCTCAGGTGAAGCTTTGACTCTGACATTGTTCTATTCATTGTTCTTGTTATTATTGGGCATTGTTGCTTCACTTCTATATGTAATGTGCTTTCGCTTCAATTGCCTCAATATTTTCTAAACCACACAGGCACTGAGGAAGGAGCCGTTGACTGTTTATGGCGATGGAAAACAAACAAGAAGCTTCCAATATGTTTCAGACTTGGTAATGTTTTTTTTCCCCCGTCTTTCCTGTTTGAAATTTTAACTTCTTTAACTACTAGGAAAATTTAGCACTAGTTAAAAAGTAAAAAAGTCAGAAATTTTAGAGAAGGATATAAAGTGGTATCACTTTATGTCTTGTTGGATTATCACAAATAGAAATGCCTTTAAAGACGACTAACATTGCTACTAGCCGAATCTTATTGATTTCTTACACCTATATCGTGTAAAGAGTGTATCTAAAAATTTCTCATGAATCTGCGAGTGAAGGCACGAAGGTGATTGAGGGTGGGAGTGTGGGGTATGTTTTTAATTTTGATGTTGTCTATCGCCTCTTCCTTACAACTTCATGGTACATATTATTTATGTTGACTTTAGAAACTGATATGAGATGTTTGACATGGATGTATGCACGTAACAGGTGGAGGGACTAATAAAGCTAATGGAAGGCGAGCATGTCGGCCCTTTCAATCTTGGCAACCCTGGTGAATTCACCATGCTTGAACTTGCTCAGGTAAATATACCTTACCTGTCCTTGTATACATCACTGCTGAATTCCCAAGATATTTGAGTTAGTTAATTTGAATTAGATAAATTTTAAACTAAAATTCAAACTCAAAATGAAATTCAAATTTGTCATCATACTCATGTTACGAATTAAGCCTAAACATTTCACTAACATCAAATTTTAACCAAGCTTGATTTGTTTAATTGAATGAGCTTAATATATTACTCAAACTTGTTCATCCAATAGATGATTCAAGTCAAATTCAAATAATTCATAAATAACTCAGTCTATTAATATAAGAAGCTCCAACATATCAAAGATAAAATTTGGATCCTCTCAAATTTTTTAAGAAATAGCTAGTATTAATTTTGGAGAGATAGTCAGTATGTAAGACTCACATGAACAGTAAATCCTATACTGTGTATAAAGTTTCACACACTATAAATCTTTTTTCTTTGAAATTGCCACCATCAATTTTTTAAAAATTAAGAAGATCTAAATCCCAGAAGATGTTTTCAACTTAAAAATGAAAGGAATGGGTAAAAATATGGGTACCCAATGGATTTGTGCAGGTGGTACAAGAGACCATAGATCCCAATGCAAAGATAGAGTATAGGCCAAACACAGAGGATGACCCACATAAGAGGAAACCTGACATTTCCAAAGCTAAGGAGCTTCTTGGGTGGCAGCCAACTGTGTCCCTTCGCAAGGGACTTCCTCTAATGGTCGCCGACTTCAGGCAAAGAATATTTGGTGACTCCAAAGACGCGCAGGGCAATGTTGTGTCATAGATTTACAGTCATGAACAAGAAGAAGAGAAGAGAAGACAGTTAGTGAAAATAAACATAGAATAAGAGGGATTCCTTGATTAGATTTTTTTTTTCAATGATATTTAGAAATCTATGTATTAGTCTCTGCATGGGTATATTTTTGGTAGCAAAATAAGCAGCATCAGTACTGCCGTGGGAAGATTATTTTAGGTGTATGATCAGATGCTTCATTTAATTTTTTTTAGTGTTGAATAACTATCTTTAATTGGAGAATGTAGTTGTTCTTTTGGAAAATTACAATTAAATTATAAAAATATTTTTTTAATAAAGTTACACTTGACTCTCCTAATTATTATAATATAATTTTAACATTATGTTGACACACTTTGAAGCATAGATTAATTGTTTAAATATTTGGATAAAAATTTAAATAAAACCAATTATATTTATAGATTCATAGAATTTTAGTGCGATGAGTTGCATTCAAAAATATTATGTTTTTCACATACTTCTTTATATGATGAGTAACTTAAATCTAAGTTTAGTTGAATCAATTAAGCTTCAACTCAAAATAAGGACTAAAACTTGTGTGATAGAATTTGTTAATATATAAAATAATTAACTCAATTTTTTATATTATAATAGTACGCATCAATCCACATTGACAAGATAAAATAGGTTATATATGCTTTTAATCCTTCTCATTTCGTAAAAGTTTGAATTTGATTTTTTTTAAGTTAACAAACAGGCAATATTGTCTTTCTATTTCTTATAATGATCCAATTATGTCACTCTGTCATATTTCATCCACAATTTAACATTAAATTTAGCAATATATTAACTTGAACACCAAATCTGAGTATAAGTCTAAAATATCAATCAAATAAACCATGTTTAAATTAGAAAATTATTAAGCTTGATGTTAAATTTTATATGGATTATAAAACAGAGAGGCAAAATTAAATTATTTTGAAAAAAAGGAAAAGAGCATTGTTTGATTTTTAATCTAAGAAAACCAAATTAAAACTTTAATGTAAGTAGAAGGACTAAAATTACACTTTAAGCCTTTACCAAAAAATAACAAAAGAGAATATTTCATGCCTTTTCTTGATCAAGTAAATCAAATCCATTGACTAGTTAACCAATGCTTCCTAATAAGTTTGCATTTCTGTTTTTGAGTAACTTTTTGAAAAATTATACTTAGCTTCCATTTAACTTTTTTTTTTTTGGCTAACACAAGGTATATTTCTTTTTATTCACTTTTTTAAAATTTATTTTATATGAATTACTTGTTATATCAAATAATTTTAAAATTTAAATCATCATCTATTCGGAGCTGATGAGGCTAACAGATGTTGATGTGCAAGGTTGATTTGAAAACTACATGCCACATAGGCTTCACTCTGAGCTCACATGGCCCGCACATGATTTTTAAGCCAGGGAAGTCATGCTCTGCATCTCATTTGGTCTTCACGCTGTAAATCCTGTGATTGCTTCTGGGATGGTCTTTGCATCTTTCACTAATTTATTCACTTCTTGAAATTTATTTTATTTTTCACTTTATAAATTTAATTCTTTTCTAATAAATTAAACACGGAAAAATTGTGATTATGTGTACAAAAATTTTATTACCTAAGAAAGCGAAACTAAATTTACCATGAATTGGTTTCTTAAAACATTTTTAATTGAACAAAAAATATTACTCCCTCCAATCCTATTTATTAGAAACAAAAAAATGTTTTACTGGTATTAAAAAAATAATTAATATTAGTTTAACTCATTAATTAAGTTTAAATTTGATAATTTTTTTTTATTTTACCCATCTTTATTTTGCATGAAAAAACGTCATACATTGTTAAGTGTATTAGATAAAATAATAAATGAAAGGTAAACAAAATTATTATTTAGTGAAATAAAAAAATATACAATATTTCTTATATTTTGAGACAAAAAAATCTCTTCAAATTTTCTTATAAACAGGATCAGAGGAAGTATTTATTTATAATAAAAATAGCCAAATTCACTAAGAAAGTTTATTTATCAGATTTAATCAAATTCAAATTTTAGCCATGAACTTGGGTGGTTACTTGACCTTTAAAAATGAACTTAAATATAATTAAACAACCTTAGGACTAACTCCTATATAACAGCCTACTGAGATTTATCTGAAGTGTGCATTTAAAGGGAGAAATGAATGAAGGTGTAGACGTCATACAAGTGAGACTCATTATTTATTATTTTCTCTCCCTTTATGCTTTCGATGAGAGTGGGGGCCTCATGCCAATTATGGAAAATATATATCAAGAAAGATTTCTAATTTCATTCTTAGTTTTCTTCAGTAATGCAATCATGGAGGACTTTTGGACATTATTACTGGTGTTAAAAAGTATAAATTTCGACACTCAATTATAATTTTTTTAAAATATTTTAAGGAACGCAGGGTCACAAGTGTAAATTATTGTGGGGTGGAACTGGGGGGGGGGGGGGGAGGGGAGGGGGTTGGGTTGGGTTTATATATATATATATATAACATTATTTAAATTTTGATATAAAATATAAAAATACAATTGATAATAATACATTTATAAATTATGATTTTATTAATAAGATTATATTTCTAATTATACTTATTTGTATAAAAATATCTTTTAGTCTTATAAAATTAAAAATTTTATTAAAAGTTTATTCCAACTTATTTAGAATAATGAATGGACTTGGTCTAATAATAGGATCTCTTTTCTAACTAAATAATATAATACTTTATAAAAGAAAAAAATTATAAGTCTATCTATCATTCTAAATAATACAATACAATACAATATCAACATATTAAGTTTCTTTATTTATCTTTATTTATTGGCCAAGCACTAATGCCTTATTAGTTGTTTTTAAAATAAAAGTGAGATTTTGTTTTTGAAAAACAACTTAAAATGCTAAATTTATAATTTTTTATAGTAAATAGAATTATTTCACTAAATATTTGTTATTATTTCTATAAGATTTTTAATTTTATCAAACTAAAAAAATATTTTTTTATACGAATAAGTTAAAAAAAGTTAATGTATAATAGAGATATAATCTTATCAACAAAAATCATAATTTATAAATACATATAAACTCACTCCCCATCCCCACTCCCTCCAATTCTCCCCCTTATATCTTTACTGAACACAAGTCCCGTGTTCTTTCCAATAATTTAAAGGGAACATGGGTCATGAATTATAGACCCCACGGTTCCTTAAAAATTTTATTTTTAAAAAATTAAGCATATAAGAAAATAGAAATTATATCTGAGTGTCAGAATTTTTAGTGTTTAACACTATAATAATGATAATAATAATAATTCAATCATGGAGAACTGGAATATCTATACCGGAAGCTTCTCATTCTAGACCACTATAATTGTCTTGTCTCTTGAGAGTACGAAGATGTTATAGTTATCCCTAACATGGTGAAATTCTTTAGAATTTGTCCCATGCCCTCAATATTATTGCTCATTTTGTCACTTTTAAATAGTAATTTACACGTTAAAGAAGAAGAAGAAGAAGAGAAAACTCTCTTCTGTCCAATAGCATCAACATTTTCATTGATGAGAACAAACTAGATATACATTAAGGGCCATTTTGCCATAGTTGAAGTGAATTTGTTTTGCCCCAAGCGTTAGTGTTACATGTGCTGAATCTTATGTCACAACATAGAACAGATGGTGAATCGTGACAGTATGTAGCATGAATTGGGAATAAGAGTCCCCTGGGAACTGCCAGATCATACAGTTAGTGCTTTCCCTAATAACTGTTGTAGTGATTGGAACGTCTTAAGTTCCAACACTTGTGTTATTTATTCAAAAGGATTTTAGTGTCTTTCTTAAGTATATGTTTATTAAATTCTTTTAATAAAAATACAATAATTAGAGTAATTTATGACTCAATATTATATGATTTTTTTTTAATATTCATTTTTTTAATTAAAAAATTTGATAATAAATACGTCAAGAACTCTATCATGGTCATGTTTATATTTGTTAGTTTGTCACAACTAATGCATCATATTCATTCCCATCCCTATCACGCAAAGAGGTTTTCTTTTCTCTCTAATTTTCCATCCATGCTAAATTTTTTTTCTTAATGTCATGTTTGTTACGTTTATTGTAGTATTTTTCTATATAGAGACTCTTAAGTTTTCCGAAGAAATAAATGAGTAAATTCTTGATGGAAGAAGACACAATATATGAATTTAATACTTAATTCGTGAGTTCTACATGATTTTCAAACGTGAAAGCTAAGGATTCGTTCTTTTTATTAGCGAGTTCACCTTGCTAACTTTACAAAGCAGCATTAAATTTAATGGGAAGAAAAAGGGCTCTCTAAGCTCAGAACTGTGAGTTATTCAGTTGTGTACAGATGTTATCTGCACCTTGTTAAAGTAAAAAGAGTTAGATCTTATATGATGCTGACTTTACACGCCAAAACAATGCATGCTATTTGGTCCAAATTAAGCATCATGTGATAATTAAGTCTGCCATTCTTGTTCTTTTTCTTCTTAGGCCTTGTCCGATTACCTTGTGTGGGCAAGAAACACAAGTCAAAATATTACCAATTGTAATAGGAAATGCATTTAATCAACCAAACGAAAATGTTAGGTTGTGTTGAATTTGGATTATCTTTACTTTCTAACTGATAATTTCCTATTAATTTTGGAAAAAAAAAAGAAATGGATGGATCCCACTGAGTGAGCCTCATATATGGAATAGATCCTCTCATATTAAAATTCTTCCATATTGCCTATGTTGTCTCTAACAATAAGGGAGTCTATCTCCTAAAAAAAAAAAACAAAAAGAAAAATTGAGTGACTTGAACAAACACGAGGGATCTACACTCCTCATATACAATCTCTCTCTCTCTCTCTCTCTCTCTCTCTCTCTCTGATATTAACAAAAAATTGACAACTAAAAAATAGAGAGGATCCAATTTGTGGTTGTGTTAGGATAGGTAAAATATTATAGTTCTCATTCTTAGATTCTGGGGGGGGGGGGGGGGGGAAAGTTTCTATCTTTCAACTCATACTTTAGCACGCAACAAATTTAATTTCCATCTCCTTTCACTTTAAAATCCTTAAATGCCCAAAGCTTTAGTCATTTATTCAAAAAAATTTCGAAATTTGCAATTGTTTTTTCTCCATATAGGACTTATTTACATAAATTTTTTCATGTAAAATTACATATAAATATAAATATTTCAACATTATTAATATTATTCAAACATTCAAGCGATCAATATCACTTGAAATTGCATAATCTCAACAATTTGGGAGAGTTAAATAGAAGAAGGGACAATTTTTTTTTAAAGAATATCAATTGCACACATCTGAACCATTAAAAATCTATAACTTCGGACTCAAAATTCATCATTTCTAATTAAAAATGGGGAGTGGAGGGGAGGCAGAAAGTGGTGTATGACTATTTGACAGATTTTGAACTCTCTTCTTTCGAAGAGATCAAGCTGCTTGCACAGGACAAACTAAAGCCACCTAGGCCTAAACAGACTCAAACCCACAAAATTGAGAAAATCTAAACTTAACAATTTTGTATTTATAAAATAATAATAAACTTTGATATATGTTATCATTTTAAGGATATATATATACACACACACACAATCAATTGGATAAATTAAAAGGTATACTATGAATTTCAATATAAGGGGATTTGCATAGGACAGAGAGGATAGTCCCTGTTCCCATTCTCATGTTATTGGCATTTTTTCTATTCCCACCCCTTGGGGGCAATCCCTACCAATATGAAGTACTATGATTCTTATTTAAGCCCCCCAAAAAAAAATTATTACACATTAATCTTGTTGAGCTACGCCACTAATTAGCTATGCAGCTCATGACACGCATCTGTAGACTCCAATCCCATTAAGTAAAACTGAAAGTTGAAACAACTTGGCTTCCCTGAGGCTATAAATTGCTTATGTATCTGCACAGCCAACACTATTCACAACATTGGCATCAAGTATTAACTCCATAATCAATAAGCCATGACCTTGAAGTCTCTTGTCATCATTATTATGTCCCTCCTATTCACTGCAATGGCATTTTCACATGCCAAAGCCCAACCTGAAGGAGACATCCTCGGTTTGATCAACATCCAAGGCCTTTTATATTGCACTCCTGATGGCAACACAAGTGCCAATGGCTCTGCCACCCAAGTTTTTCTGGTAAGCCCACAGTTCCTCGTATCTTGACGTGTTATGTTTTTATTGGAAAAATCTGACAGCAAACGCTTGATCATGTGTTTTCTGGTATTGGATTATATATGTCAGGTGCTCAAGTGCAACTGCAGTGTGGGAGGGACATGGTGTCCTCTGCAAAAACAAATGAAACAGGAAAGTTTGAAATATTGGTGAATCCAAATCAATATCTTCTACCTACACTGCTTTCTAACTGCAACTTAGTCGTGTCTACACCACTCAGCACCTGCGACACCACTCTCCCTGATGTTGGTGGCCTTGTGTCCACCCTCACCTTTGTTGGCAACTCTTTTATGGGATTCCTTTCTGTTGCCAATCTTATCCCTGCTGGATTTCACTATATCCCCTCTATTTAGAGGAATACTATATATATATATATATATATATTCGAATAAGATTGTCCATTATGGGATTGTGACACTCCTAGGTTTATTCAGGCCTACCACTCATACTCTGGGGTTTCAAATATGTCGTGTGTTTCTCTCTTCCAAAGTCTATAATGTAAATTTCAGAGAAAAATTGAAAAGATCTCAATCCCAAAATTATTGTGTTGTAAACTTTCAATTACTTGAAATTCTCTCTACTATTTATGCAAGACTTAGCATTGGGATATATGACCAGTGCATGCCTTGGAATAAAGAAAATTTAAATGTAATTTCTTTACTAGCCTACCGTAGATCCCCTGTTTGTATATACCAGTTTCTAATGATTTTAACATCCATGTCCACCGATTGCTTGTATTATTGCTATTATTATTATTATTTAAATTGGGTTTTGTTTCAAAATATTCAGAGAATGCTTATGAGAGTTAAGTTTCAGTTGTTTTAGAAATGGAATTAGTCATTAGATCAAATTCGTAAAAAGAATGATTTATAGTACGCTATATCTAATTACTATATAACGAACAGGTAGTTAAATATATATATATATATATAATATTTATTCTTAACTTATTGTATGAAATTAAATAAATTAATTAAGAAAAAATAATCAAATAATTAATACATACTCTTATATTTAGAATATCGTTCATATTCTACCACACATATTAAATGTATAATAATGATGATTCACCCATTTGATTATGAATATTTAAATTACACAACTTCTCTTCTATTATAAAAATATATACAAATTTCTTTAAATTAAAATATAAATAATGTATTCTTAAGAATAACAATGATTTTTTTATTAAAAATATAACTTATTAAAAAATATTTCTTAAAATTTATTTTAATGTTATTTAATTTATATTTAATATTTATTATATTATATCAATAATAAATATAAATATATTTTAGTCAAAATATCTGTAATAATAATGAAGTTAATAAAGTATATCTTTTAATTTTAGGAGAAGAAAGTATACATTTTTAAAATTAAAAAAAGAAGAAACTATAATTTAAACATCTCTAAAAAAGAATATAACTTACCCAAAATTTTAAAGGAAAGGAGGAATAAACGAAGATGGCGGCCCAATCTTTTAATTATTTATATTCTTTATTTATCACCATCAACTAGTATTAGGGGTGTGCGTTATTTGGATAATGCACACATTAGATATTTCACCTTTTACTTTTTAGGTAAAAAAAAAAAAAAGAAAGTATAAAATTACATATATAATTGCCCTGAAAATGACAATTTTACCATTGGACCATCCATTACAATTTGTAGTACTAGACAGAAACTATATTAAGGCCATCCCCACCTGTCTTGTTACAACTGGGGGCCTATTGTCCTGTTCTTGCAAAGTCAAAATTGATTTGATTCTTAGATGCTTAGATGCATTGCACTGCCTGAGACTATCCCCCATTTTGCAGGGATTTGCCCCTATAAACGATTTATGAAATTTAAAATCACATCTAAAGAGATCAAAGAATTGAATATATATATATATATATATATATTACTCTTTGATTTTGGTTGTATTTATAAATTTTAAAATATTAAGAAATAAATGAAAATGAAAACTATTAATAGAAGATGATAGGAATTTTAATTTTTACATACAAGTGTAAGTACTTATACGTAAAGTAATGACCAAAACTTTATTTTAATCCATCATTGAGAATGATGGTATTTTTAATTTGAACTTAAGAAAAAATAAAGTTTAAACAAGTTTTTACGGAGAAGATGACATATCAAATTAGTCTACTTGTCAGTCTGATTTTCAGAAGTGACGAAAGAAGGCTTGGACTATTATTGATGATGTAACATCATTTAGTGTCCATATGAAACCATTTATCGCTCAGAAACTCATCCAAAAATCACGTAATTAAGTGGGTGAGAATTTGAGATTGAAGGTTGGAAATTTCAATAGTTAGTAACTTTACTGCATGTCTAGTGAGTTTGTGAGTGAGAAATAATTATACACAAACATTATTGAATAATAATCATGAGAGTATGATAAACGTTGAATATAATTTTTAAGAAAATCATCTTTTGCAAGCAATCAAATGAGGCTAAATTGAGAATGATTCAATTGGCAGAGAACCAAAATAGAATTTTATTGACAATGTAATAAGAGTTTAACAAATTAAATTGAGAAAGGTAGTTCAGAAAATAGAAAAATATATAATTTTAAGAAATTAGGAAACGCCATGTGTAGATATTTTTTGGGTTGTATGATTAATTTTTGGAAGATTGAGAAAGAGTCAAAAGTTCATGGGCCTACAAACTGTAGAAGATGAAAAGTGAGCATCGCTAGCTGAGGACGCAGAGCCTCAAATAATTAATTTTGTATTGTAGGAACGCTAACCAAGTGGATATTAATCATTAGTGGCCTAAGTTTGTGAAGTGAAAGCAGCCTTCTTCTCATGCCCACTACTTCAAGATTATTAACGTAATGGACAAGCCCGTAGGCCCATATACCAGCTTGTTTAGTGCTGCTATTCATAAGAAAGAAACTGATTATTTTTGAATAAATACTTATTTTGAGATTTAGGAATATTTGGTGGAGTTTTTTTTTTTTTAACTGCTTGCTTTTGAGTGGTACTAAATAATTTTTTTATTATGAGAAGTAGGGGTGATCAACCAATTTAGTCTCGTCAGGTCACATTAGATTTGGTTAAGTAAAGCTAAAAAGAATTTTAAAAAAGGTATATTAAGTTGAGTTATATAGTCAAGTATATTGACTAATTTGATTTAACTTAGTCATTATAATTTTTTTATTTACAAGAGTTTATATAAAGATTTTATTTTTTTGAGATAAAATGTAATTTTATAGTGATTCATATAAAATTTTTATTCTTTTTAAATGTCATTTTATAATTTTCACTATATATATATATATATATATAACCCAATCAATCTGCCAAATTAGCCTAACTCAGCCTAGTACTAAATAAATCAAATAGGGCTCAATTAGGCTAAGCAAATATCCAAGCCACATCATCTCTAATTGAGAAGAGAGCAAAAAAAATTATAGATTATCTTTGAAAGCAATAAGAAATGCAGGATTTTTTTATTAGACAATCTCATCCCTATTTAAAATTATTATTTATCATAATTACTCTTAATTATTTTTACCAAACCTTTATTACAAAGTCAAACATTTACATGCAATTTTTTTTCATAATTTGATATTTTTAGTAAAAAGGATTTACCAAAACACAAATCACTTCTCAAATATTAATAAAAACGTTTATCAAATAATCTTATTAAATATAAATTGTTTTCTAAAACTCCACTTATAATTTTGTTTTGAAATAAATAGAAATCCACATCCATGTCAAATAGACATGATGGGTTGAGAGAGCTAATCAGTTAGGAGTTTTATCTTGTCCAATTATTGAATCTTACTTTTTTCTCAAATTCGATAGAAATCATGTCTATTATTGAAACTTCTACAAATAATATTATTTTTAAGAATT
This sequence comes from Erythrophleum ivorense, assembly GCA_026724425.1. Classification (NCBI taxonomy): domain Eukaryota; kingdom Viridiplantae; phylum Streptophyta; class Magnoliopsida; order Fabales; family Fabaceae; genus Erythrophleum; species Erythrophleum ivorense. The sequence goes on from JAIUCV010000005.1 coordinate 47,927,976, forward strand.
TTATTTTGGGGAAAATAGAGTTGAGTATGACTACTTACTGACCTTTAAAAAACCACTTTTAGAGTTATATATGAGACAACTACACAAGTATAAAAACAATTTTTTTATTACATATTAAGTGCTAAATCACAAATAAGGGGAGTAAAACATTTTTTCTCGTTCCATTTTTCTTAATTTTGTTTTGATTGTAAGTTATTACAATGGTTTAACTTTTTTTAAATTATAAATAACAATTTAATTATAAAAAATGCAATATATTATGGACTTTATCTTTTCAAATTATAAAAAGAAATAAATTACATTTTATTCTCCTAAACCAAGGTCTAATTATAAAAATGTACATAAATTTTAAAATATAATAAGATACCCCATGAATTTTAGAATATAAGAAAGCATCTTTTTAAACATTAAATCTTAGTTAAAATTAATAGTAAAAGACTATGGAACTGTTTGATTCTCGATAACGCAAACATATTTTATTTACATAACTTATGAAATGTCTATTATACATTTATATTTATTATTTTATTCATTAAATCATCATTTTAACTATTAAATCATATTTTTAAAAATAGAAATAAAAAAATTATTTTTTATTTCACTTATCTTCACCTATTCATCTTTTACATTTCATTCATTATTACATTCTCCAACTAAGTAATGATCGTAAACAAATTTGATTTGACTATGATAGCAATACTTGGATTAGGCTTAATGTTAGACTCACCAAGAGTTTATTTCCAGTGCCAGAAAGTTCCTTTCTACTTTTAAAGATTAATTGAGATTTAACCTTTTCACTCTACTGTAATTTTAAAGAGTATTTTATTACATTTTAAATCATGTGTACCAATTTTGTAATTATAGTACACCCCTAATATGTTCAATAAGTTTAATATTATATATTTTTTAAATTAGTATTTATTATTTGAATTTATATACTAATAACCTTTATATATGTTGTTTTTTAAGTATGTATTTAAATTTAATATTATATTGTTTTAAATTCTTAAATGTTAATTCAAATTTATAAAAATTTAACATATATATAAATTTCTATAAATTCCTATGTCTCTATTAAAATATAGGATTGAAAAAAATTATCCTCCACAATTGAAAAATAAATAAATATAAATATAAAAAAATCTAAATTTTAAAAAATAAAGACAATGTTTAAAGAGAAGGCTTCTTCACCCTAGCCCGTTCCAATGCCAATGCTATTCCTCAATAGAATCACTCCTTATCTTAAAAAGCACTTGTAAAATCATATTTTAAAAAAATTATATACAATTATCTATATTTTTATTATCAGATTCTTTAATTAGCATATAATAAGTTTGGAATTTTTACATACAACTACATAATTTGTCAATTAAAGCATACACTCGTTATATTTTTGATTGAAAATCTAATAATAAAAATATAAGAAAATGTATCTAAATTTAATCTTTATATTTTTTTTTATCATAGGAATATACATATAATTAAAAATAATAAATCCCATTTATTTTGGTAAGCTTATATATATATATTGGGCCCTACAAAATTGGATTAACTTTTAACATTAATAGACATTTTTCTATATGCATAATTAAAATTGATATTGAAAAAAAAAAGGTAACCAAGCTACATCTTTTTTTTTAAGGTACGAAAAAAATGCATTCTTTGTTGTGACATTTATCATTTAATTAAATCTATCAGATCAAACAAGGTTTGCACAGCAAATTTGAAAAAAGCAAATACACTTATGGTCTGGATTATATTTTATATTGAAATGGGTAAAATAAATTCAAATATTCTCTTTTGCTTGAATATTATTTAAGTATTGACAATAATCATATGCTAATTAAACAAAAGCAGTGGGAAAAAAGTAAAAATAATAGGGAAAATATACCTATAATGATTGCTTATTATACAGGAGTGTCTAGATTTACTCCAGAGGGAGGAAGGAATGGAGAAGTCATTAAAGTACATAATGGTCCCACTAAATAATAGTCAAACTTACACTACCTTTCACTTTCCTTCTTTTCTTTCTCTACTTGGCCATCAAAGGAAAGAGATGTAATGCATGCAAAGGTAAATGCAAGAAATAAATTTAAGTGGGGAAGAGAGAGAGTGTGTATGTGAAGTGTATAAAGTTTGGATTTGAATCATTTTAATTAAATAGATAGTAGAGTATTTTTCAAATAGAGAGAGAATGACATAATAAGTAAAATTGTATATATGATTTGCTTCATATCTTTTTACGTATTACCTCTTTATCTCTCTCTATTTAAGAGATATTTTATTATTTACTTAAGAGGATTCAAATTCATGAGCCCCATAAAAAGTGAGTCGATCTTTCTCTACTCTTTTTTCTCTCATAAATATTCTTTGTACAAAGAGCATCAAGCTCATCAAAATATAGAAGGACAAGTCCTATTACATATTTTTTATTTTTTCTTGAAATACTTGTTCATGGTCTTCGACTTCACCTTCCTCATTTCCTAATTGTCCATTGGAAAGTATACATAATGAATTTTAATGGAAATAAGAATATAATTTAAAAAAGGAATGGAATAGAATATTGTAGCTAAAATCATATTTGATATGCTTTGAAAAGGAATGAGAATTTAATTATATTTTTATGTTTGGTGATATATAGATAAGGCAAGCATGAAAAAAAAAGTATAAAAATATCTAAAATTCCCTTCAGTCCAAAATGGACAAAGTAAGAAACAGAGCAAGCAAAATCCTCCTACTAATTTTATTTGCTAAAAACAATAGCAATAAGAACAATACCTTCCTACCAAATGATTTTGCGAAGCCAGAATAATGACAACCATAACTAAACATAGATAGCAAAATCAAATGAGGTTTTTATTTCTATACTAGCTACAACCACAATTACCTACCAAATTTGAGTTTGAAGAGGAGGAAAAAACCTATCTAAGAAGCTTTCTATAGTGCTAGATGAAGAGGAGAAATAGAGTTTTTTGGCTGGAATCTTGCTAGATCAAGCGGATAGTAACTGGAGGAGGAAGGAGCAACAAGAAACATTAGGCAAGCCGACCTGTACACATGGTAGACTATGTTTCTCCATCAAGCAGTGTGGGTATGCAACAACTCAAGCTACCAAACATTCTAATACATAGCAAGGGCAAGATGGTCAAAACATTAGGCTCTCCCAAGTAGCTGTCCTCTTTCCATCACTAGATTGGTGCCTTTGTCTCTCCCAGATTTTTAGGAGACCCTTGCCCAATGAGTTATAGGATATCATCTTATCAAACATGAAAATGCCTCACTCCTACTTCATCTCCCATTCCATGATGCACATTTTCCATTCACCAAACAATGCCCGAGGATGCAACTTTGGGTATGTTGGTTATGATATTATAAACAAGGAGAGAATATAAAAAATTGGTAGATGAAAGTAAGTTAGATAAAAAAATTACTTTTATATTCTTATTTTTTTAAAAATTGATTTAATAGTTAAAATGATAATTTATTAAATAAATAATAATTATAAGGATATAATAACATCATACAATTATATAAAATAAATACGTCGCGTATGCATCAGACTAAATAGGGTGTTAGTACTCACCCACACACCAAGTTATATGACTTTCACACGTGTTACAACTTTAGAATTGTTAGGAAAGAAAGAGATGAGAACAAAAATAATTAAATAATAAAAAGAGTATTTTAATAATTTTATATAATAAATTTTTTTTAAATTGGATGATAAAATTTTTATTGTAATGATACTAATATTGTAATACATTAGCGAGTTCATTATTATTATTTTTTAGATGTGGAAAAATATTGTAATTAAACACAAAGAGGAAAGGGACGTCGATGCCGGATAGTACTTTTCTCTGGAGGAACTAGCCAACTTCCTGTTCTTTTAATAAGGAGCAATGTTGTGAAAATTGGATCAAACTAGCTGGTTCGATTGATTAGATCGGAAACCAATCTGTGATTCGATCCGATTAGCCCTCAGAACCAGATAAGTTAAGAACCGGCCAAATTGGGAAAATTGGTGGGTCACTGATTGAACCGATTCGTAATTTATTTAGCAAAATTGACATTGGTGTAGCTTAAACTTGGATCCTCTTGACGTGTAAGTGCATTCTTGCCATTGAGTTATAATGCATTTTTAATTATAATATGTAATATTTAATATAAAACTTTTATTATAGTTTCTATTTTAAAATATTAAAATAACTAATAGTTGATTCGAATATTGACTATTAGCATGATGAACAATATGTTTTTTATTGAACCATTATTATTATCTTGTCTATAATTTAAAATTTTAATATAATAGATGAGAAATAAAAATAAAATGCATATAATTTTTATTAAAATTATGTAAATATATTTTAAATAAATTAAAAATTATGTTATGTATGATTTATTTTTATATACAATTAGTCATAATATATTTTAAAGTTTATTAATATGTGTTTATTATTATTTATTATTTTAAAATTTTAATATATATATCGTGATTGAATCAATCGTGAATCAGTGATTTTTATTAGTTTGATTGATGATTGGTTTGGTTTAAAAAACATTGACAGGGTGTTGATCCGGCAACTGTCCAGGCGCGTTGGGTTTTCTCCTTCTCAGACGGAGGCCTTCTTTGCCATCGATAAATGGTGTGTTTGGTTTTCCGTTTGCAAGGCTCAAAACCACGTTTGCAAGGAAGCAACAATTTGTTGCTTCTACATAAACGTAGTTTTGAAACGGAATTCCAAACACGCACAAAGCCTTCTCCAATTCTTGCAACCCAGAGATGAAGATTCCGTTGATCAAATCATAAGGCAGATTCCAAGGAATTATTTCGTGGAATAAACAAATAGAAAAGCTGATGCAATCTTTCAAAGAAATTGCCACATTCCTATCACATAAATCATCCAAGTGTCTGAAATACATCATAAAACATACGCAGTGCAACTGAGCAACAAAACTTAGTTGGACTTTCAGAACCCAAATTCTTCTTCTCCTCCTTCATTATCTTCTTCACTACTCAGATGGACAGATGACAACAAAATTTATAGCAGAACCCATAAAAAGTAAACAAAACCTACAAGTTCGAAATTATTCTGTCCAGTGAATGGCCCCATATTAAGTTGAATCCGCCTCAAAACCGGATCCAGTTTAAATTCATTTGAGTGGTTTTTTTTTTAAACTAATTTTTAATATATTAAATTCATATATATATATATATATATATTAAAATATTTTAAAAGAAATCGTTAGAGCCAGAGGCATACTCATTTTTTATTCCTATATCTAAATCTAAATAGAAACATTTTGCGAGTAATCGTAGAGTTACAATATTTTGCCCATTGCTAACTACAATTTAGTCACATTTTTGAAGAATTAAAGCTTCAGTATAATATTGTTATGTAAACTTTAAAATATAAAAAGTTTGTTAAATTTTAAAATAAAAATAAAATATTAAATTTTAGTTAAAACTAACTGTAAATTATTGCTTTTTTAAATAATTTTTACAAGTTAACATCAAATTACAATAAAAATATGGATATTAAAAATTACGTAAAAGTTACCTGGGTTGTTTGAAACTATTTTTGTTTTAATGTTTTTAAAATATATATTTTTTAGAACAAATTTTGAGAATAAAAAAATTAAAAAACTCATTTAAATCATTATTTTAAAAAGTAATTATTTTTTATTTTTTCTCTGATTCTGTAGAACAAAAATTATAAAACACTTAAAAAGTGTTTTGACTTTTCTATTTTTAAAAACAAAATTTTATTTTATTTTTACAAAACACTTTATTAAAAATACATTATTAAACAAGTTTTTTTATTTTTTTTTATTTTTTTAAAAAAACTGTTCTAAAAATAAGAAACCAAACAAGACCATGATTTTTTGTTCTTAATTTTAATCAGGAATTTGATATTTTTATTTTCATTTAAAATTTTGAAAAATATTTTGTTCTATTTTAATATTTATATTAATTTTATAATTAAATTTCAATTCAAAAAAGGTAAAATTTTGTTGCTTCGTCACCTCCGGCTCTTCGAAGATTGATGACAATGACAATACACACAACCGGCTTCCTGCCCAGCTGCGCAGATGGATTACTGTAGAAAAGAGAGCTCAAACAAAAAATTACAAGGAACTTTTTACATTTTATTAAAATTATATAGATATTTTTATTTTAAAAATATATACTTTAATTTAATTTTAAATTTTTTAATTAAAATATTTTCAATCCATCTAAATATATAAATATATATTATATTCAAATATATATAAATAAAATAAATTTATTTTCATTAAATTTAACTTTAAACTAATGAAAAATTGAGTCAAAAATTTAAAATTAAATTAAATTATAACTTTTTTTTTAAAGAAAGATCTATATATATTTAAAAAAACTCCTTGTATTTTCAATTAAACTAATCATATTTAATTTACTAAAAATGGATTTTTTTAGGGCCTCTCTTATAGGTGTTTTTACTGTTATAATTTTTTTTTGGAAATTTTTATAATATTTTTTAATTACTAGTATGTACAAATATCAAAATATCTGACAATTCTCACATTAAAATCTAACAAAATTGAGTAACATTGTCAGATAGATAGAAACTTGAACCACAAATATATGCCATCCACACCCCATGAGGTCTTGTTATTGAACGCTACTTAGGAACCACGCTAGCTCCAATCCTTTTGTATTTTGTTCTTTTAATTTTTTAGTGTTTTTAAAAAGTTATATTATTTTTTTCATATTCTAAAATAATTTTTTTTTAATTTTAAATATTTCAACAGTTTAAAAAACAGAAAAAAAATTAATGAACTAAATTAAAAAAAAAAAGAAAGTAAGAAACTAAATTAAAGTAAATAAATAAGGTAAAGGATCCAAAAGGTAGCTAAACCTACATAGAAAATGTTTATCTTAATATCATAATTAAACAATTGGATAATACTTAAACTAAACAACTAAATATTAGATAGTTATAAGTAAAAGTGATCGTAAATAAATTTTAATTTTCAATAATTCGAGATATTCAATGGAAAAAAGGAAGAAAAAAATAGATTATTCTATGTAAAAAAGACATTATCATGAACATGCTAAGAGTGATTCTAGGGATATTTCGCAGGCACCCCCATAAATGTACACGCATGTGAGCTTACATGCATTATGGAGAAAGTTACAATGAACATAACAAAGTAAACAAGTAAATATCCAACTACATGACAGTAAATGTATTGATCTTTTTCTTTCTCCATTATTTTCCCTTTCACCAAACACCCCCCAAACCATACAGTCGCTTCAGATAAGTTCCATGATCATCATCGTCAAAATCCTCCCACTTGAATATGAAACAAACAAGTATCTCAGAAAATACATTGGAAAAGAGAGAATCAGGCAAGGAATTCAAGTATTACATTACATAATTTGAGAAAATTAAGAATTTTAAGACCCACCCCCTAGATAAACCAGTAGTTAAGTAACGATATGCTGATGTGAATCATCCCAATTTAAAGCCTATAAGATAAAATCGTCTGCTAGTGTTGTTTCAGCTTCTAACAGCAAGGAAGGAAGGAATAGCAGCCAAGTTTGGTGTAGTAGCATTCTTAACTTCTTTAGAATTAGAGGGTTTGGTGGTGAAAGCTCTCATAGGACTAGCAAATGCCCAACCCCAATGCCTTCCTCTGCCATGAGATAGAGCCATAGATTCTGATTTCCTGTTCATATTATGATCATCGTTGGAGGATGAAACCAAGTAAGAAGAAGAAGATGATGATGAAGAAGACGAATTCATCATGAACCCACTAAATAATCCTCCGCACTTGACTCTTTCCTTCATGGAATGGTGGTGGTCGCCGCCGCGGGTGACGGCGGAGGCGGCAACCTTTGGCTTTCCTTCGCGCTGGGATTCGACCCTCCTGAGAGCGCAATCCCCAAACCCAGTGGAAATTCTCTCGAAGAAATCGCCAGAGAAGCTTCTGCTTCCACATCCAACAGATCTGGATCTCGAAACTTTGCGTTCAAAGGAAGAAGCAGAGGTTTGCTGGCTATTGGGACTTTCATTCCTCTTCCACAACAATGTCACTCTTTCTTCCCAAAGATGAACCCACGCACTTCTCCTTCTGCTTCCCATTATTGATTACTGACATCCTGGGGGTGTTATTGCTGTCCCTGAAGCTCTTAGCTTCCAATTTCTTGCCCGAAACAGATGATTTTGAAGAGAGATGAAGAAAAGACCAAAACCCATTTCTTTTTCTAGAACCAAAGTCGTCAATGACTATGCCATCTTCCGGGTCATCCAAGAGTTTGCCCCTTCTTGGTGTGGCAGTGGATTTGCTTCGCTTGAACATAACATCAGAGGTAGCAGCCGCAGAAGAAGAAGAAGGGCTGGCAGAGGGTTTCTTCTTCTGCTTCTTCTTGGTTAAAAAAAAAGGGAGACGAGCTCGCCGTATGTAATATTCATTATTTTTAGTAGAACTAGTGTGACGAAGTGACAGGGAAGAAGCAGAGGGGCGAGAGGCGGAAGAAGTGGAAGAAACAGGAGGAGGAAGGAAGTCGGATCTGAAGGAAGAAGGAGAAGGGGGAGAGGAGGAGGAAGAGGGACGAAGAGGAAGAGGGAGAGAGGAGGAAACGAGCTTGCCTAGCTTCTCCTGAAGGCAGAAAGCACAGATGCCACCAGGGTTGTGTCTGTAAGGTTGGTCGCTGCATTGCATCCCATCGGCCATGTCTTCGTCGCCACCTCCTCCTTTGACGACTCCTTCCATGTCTGAGCTTCTAGCTTCTTCCTTCTTCCTTCTTCCACGAACTTTTTGGATGCTCAACCACCTGAATAATGATAATAAGAATGGTATTGAACTTGCTTTTCAGTTTCACTTAAGAAAAAGAGAGATAGAGGATTAGAGGGAGATGGGGCTGAATGAGAAGCAAACAAAGAGAGAGCCAGAGAGGGTGTAATTGAGTTGAAGTGAAGACGGAAAGGGAAGTGAGAGAGAGGAAGAAAGATAAATAATGATAGCGAGGGCTTTGAAGAGAGCGGGGGGACTTCCCAGGAGCACGTGGAACACTGACTCCCTAATGTATTCATAAAAAGACTGAAACAGACAAGCTCAAACCTGTTCTCATTATACTATTTTCAGCCCCTCTATCTATTTATTTATACTAATATTTTTTAATATTTGCATGTATATTTTTATAAAAATTTGAATTTTTACATAAAATAAAAGTATATTTTAACATGATATTAAAAATAATTAAATTAATATTAAATTTAAAATAAGGCTACACTTTTATTTTTAATACAATAAATGAAATAATAAATAAATATTTTTTAAAAAAATATATATTATGAAAAGTTAATTTTATCAATAACAAATTAAAAATAAATGAGCGTAAATTTTTTTAAAATATCAAATATAATCTAATCGATAACCCAAAAGAAGAATCTCCCTGAGATGATGGCAGTCCTCCCTTGCTCTGTGATGTTGCAGAGCTATTCTCTGGTTTTTCCCAGCCTCCTTGGCATTAGAAATTTCAAGAGCAAAAGCTTACCTTTCCTTTGATTCCTTCCTAGGGTATCTGCCGCTCTACCTCGAAACTTCTCTAAAAAATTTCACTAAAAAAATTATCTATATCCCTAAAAGATATTTTAATAAAAATATTTATACATAATTTTTATATCTTAAATATTAAAATTTTTAATTAAAATATAATAAATATATAATATTTTAATAATATTATGACGAATCTATAATTTTTATTGATAATTATATAATTTTTTAATTAAATTATATATTTATCATTATATTATTAAAAAATTATATATTTATTATATTTTAATTAAAATTTTAATAATAAATATATAAAAAAAATTTATACTGAAGCTTAATTTTATTACAATTGACTTTTTTTTATCTCTTTAATATTTTCATATTACAAGCATAATTTTATTATTCAAAAATACTAAAATGATAAATGAAATTACTCTCACTTTTAAAAATATTTAAATTTCATACTTAAAATATACATATACATAGTTTGAAATTTAAGATATTAAAATATTAATAGTATTAATTTATTATTGAAAATACCTATTTTTTAATTTTTAATATTATTTATTTTGTATTAAAAATTATAAATTTGATTTATTCAAAATTTTTGTCAGATTTATGATACTATTTTTTTATATGTTTAATACACTTGTTATTTGTTAAAATTAAGTGTTATTAATTAGTTAATTTTAGAAAAATATTTTGTAAATATATTTTTATTTTTAATAATTATTTATTTTGTTATCAAATAATTTTATAATTTACTAAATTTAATAAAGTGAATATTTTATATTAATAAAAAATATATTTAAAACTTATTATATATAAGTAATAATATAAGTGTATTTTGATTAAAATATGAAAATTTTTATGAAAAATGAATTTTATTCAAATAACATACTAATCATATCTGCAAAAATTGTAAAATTTTAAATTTAACAATAACATATGAAGATATATAATTTTTTTTGTTGAACCAAGAGAAGGCAAATAAAAGCTCTACTAATCAATTGAACTACATCTTTGGATGAATTTTCAACACTATCATCATCAATGATGCAACAAGACAACTGTATTTATCCACTTGATCTATCGAATCCGTTAACTTCTACAATTGCATAAGATTCTTATGTTAAAGAAAAAAATTTACAAAAACTCTAATTAAACATAAATGAAAACAGTAATAAAGTGAAATTTTTTTGGATCTATAAAAAATACATATTAAAAAATTAAAAACTTTCAAGTCCATCAGGAAATTAAGACAACAAATTGAAAGAGTTATCCCAGATCTTCTATAAAAGATGAAGTTAAAGAAATTAAAAGGGTTTTTTTTTTTTGGGGGGGGGGGGGGGGCGGGGGGAGGAAGAAAGAATGGGGCTTATACCTAGATATAGATGACACGCAATTTCAAAGATAAAACTAATTTTATAAAGAAAGCTGTGTAAAAGCGAAGATGACAACTTTTTGCAAAATTATATATGAAGAAATTACATTGATGGCATTTAACAGAACAAAAAAAAAACAATAAAAATTCAGGAACAACAATAAAACTTTAAATAAAATTAAGAGATAAAAATAAATTTGGGCTTTAAAATTAAAAATTATAAAAAAATTTTATATAAATTAAAGCTTGAAACAAAATATTTAGCCCATTCATCCATTGGAAAACCAACGTAATTGACTCAAAGTCTCATCAATGAAGTTTAGCCAATTTGGATTACATGCAAAGCAAAGTAAAAGTAAAAATAGAGTGTGCATTTCGTTTGGAATTGTTTTGAAATTATATTTTCAATTCATTTTTCTTCATTAAGCAAAATATGTAATGATTTATTTACTTTTTACTACTATTTTCATATAATATTTTCCATTTTCTACTAGGTATACTCTAAACTATATTTTTATTTGATTTAGTAATTTGAAGTCAATTAATTAGATTAATCATCTCATTATGTGGTAACTTTAGCAAGATTAGTTTCGCTTCAACATGAACTAACGGCTGTATAATGGGTATCCTACATTAGGAATTTTTTTTTTAAAGTAAATTACATAGGCTTTTCCTTAATTTTTATTAAATTATACAACATTTTTAATCTATTTTTAAAATATACACAAATTTTTTTAAAACAAAAAGTTATTTAATACTTTAGTCTAATTTCAAAATTTTTAACTAAAACATTTTTCATTAACTTCAATATATATTTTTCAACTAAAAATAATTTTAAATGAAAAATATTTTAGTTAAAAGATAAAATAAAATTAGATTAAATTGTAAAATAATTTTTATTTTAAAAAATTTATATGTAATTTAAAAATAAAAAAGAAATATGTGCAATTCTAACAAAATTTAAAAAGAAGTATATATGTATGTGGGTGTGTAATTTATTGATTTATTTTGGGTCAATCTACGTTAGGGATCTTCTGATTAACAAAAGATACACTTAAAATTAGCGAAGGTGAATAATATAAACGTAAATTATAATTAATTAATGAACCAAACAAGAATGATAGTGAAAAATAAACATGAAGTACATGGAGATCCACGCAGTTGTTTGTCTGTTGTGAGAAGCCAAGTGGAATGGGGTCGGACTTTTACTTTGTTAAGTGCAATGGGGTAGGACTTTTACTTTGTTTAATCAATTGGTGTTCCTCTTCATTGTTTGGAGGTTCGAACCCCTCTTTTTTCTTTTGGGTTCTTCTCAGATTCTAATGTTGTCTTCCCAAACACACCACATCATTGGACGGTACGTACGTACCCCTCCATTGTCTCTATATCTACCTTTTATATTTTTATTTCTCTTTCAATTCAATTTTCTCTCTATTATTTCATATTTCATTTCTCTTTTCCTCCTTATATATTTACATACAAGTCCATATCATTTTTTTTTTAAATGACAACACTTAAAACCTATTGTTTAATGTAAATATATAATTTTTTAATGATTTGACCATGATCTTTTATAACGCAGCATTTGCTTGCATGACCTATTGCTACAAATAACAGTTTCTTCAATTTATATGCTACGGATTGGCAAAGTATTGTTTGTACAATAATATGTGACATATGAGAAAGTAATGTCTATGCCATAAATAGATCATGCATTGAAACACCGTTCCCTATGCATATTATATGTAATAATAGCAAATTAAGAACATCCGTTGCTTATGTATAATTGGCCATGGCTCATTGGACTCAACCTGTAATTGATTGGACCGGTTAGCCAATTTTAGTTTAGGATCTCAAGCTGTCACATCATTAACTTTTACATTGCATTTTCTTGATAATGTCATGGGAACAATTTGGAGCCGCCCTTTTAATTTGTGGGAAGTAAGAAAATTTTACCATTAGGCTAAACTTTATTTACTTATTTACATATTATTTTATGTATTATATATGATGTTCTCCTTTTTTTATTCATCCTTTAATAAAATTTTATCTTTAAGTATGTATAAAAAATAATTATTTAGAACATAATATATAAGCAATGTGTTAAAATGCTTTTACAAATTGTGCTACTAATATCTAAGTCGAAATAATTTTAAAGAATGTCGATTCAACTTTAGAGCATTGTCTAAATTTCATTGTTTAATGTATTACTGTAAGTTACGGTTTTGACATTGTCACATATTTTGGTTTCATGCAACAAATTTTAAAGTGTTGTCTAAATTATCAAGCTTGAAATGAGAGTTTTTTTTTTTTTTTAACACCAAAGGAACCAACAATGATGTTGATGAGTACAGTACACAAGGGCAAGAGAACAGAATGGGGACATCATCATGTTCCATATATAACATAAGTCGAACCACAAAATGTGTTTTTATGAGCATTGATTGTATGTAGACATCTAAAACAATTATTGGCCCGACACTATGTTATCATATTTTGCTTGTCAACTTATTGGTTAATTTAGTACTTTTATTGTAACTTTTATGACTCGGGACTCAGATAAAGTTCCTTCCTAGTCCAAGGACTTAAGAATGTCATTTTAGAAAGATTTCAGGAGAAGTCAGTCCCCCACTAATTTTATGTATGAAAAAGGACAGCTCAAATTTCATTTACTTTCAAAAGCAAAACAATCATTTATTCCTTAAAAAAATTACATTTTGATTAAATATGGTTTTATGAAAAAAAAAATAAGTAACATATTGTAAGTGCAATAGTTTAAATGTAAGTATTTTGTAATAAAATTTTTTAGATAATTATAGTCTAAGAAGAATTCTAAAAAAATAAAATAAAATAGATTGATGAATTCTAATTTTATATATATATATATATATATATATGTTACTATTTTATGGAATTATACAAGGTCACTGGCAAATTATCAAGGGATTTTAATAATTATTATTTTAATATTTTTTATTATAATAATTATTTTGAGGCTAGATTTGTCACTTGATTAATTATCAGAAATTATGTGATTTATTGTGAAAATACATTTATTTAGACTCTTTTTATCTGGAGGATAAGCCAAGAGCTTAAGAATAAGGAGCAAGAACACTTAGAGACCTTTCATAAAGATTTTATTTTATTTTTATATTATATCAAACACTAAATATTCCTTTCCTTTCAATTTATTGCTGCTTTTTTATTTTCATTATCAATAATTCTGCATACCAAACGTAAATCTTCGTATATAGAGTCTAAAAATTGGAGTCTAGAGGCAAAGTTCCACTTCATCTTAGACCTTATTGTTGAATCTAAAGGGTGAATTTTGACAAGGATTTGAAGCGGCTACCATTATCCAAATTCAGATTATAATATATCAAATTAAAAACTTTGATATCTAGTTAAGCTGGCATCAATCAGAATTAGGTAGTGAAAGTTATGGCCCATTTATTACTCCTGGATCTAGAAAATTAGAAAATCTAAGAATTATATCTTTTGAAGCTAAACACCTAATTCATCTAAACTTAGACATTATTCTTATTTCCATTCTTGTTCTTATCCTTATTTAGGAATTTTTCTAACCCCCTCTTCTATTTTATCCTAACTCCTAAACATACCCTAGCGTTCATGAAACCTCTAGTATATAACCCCAACATTCGGTGGTCTTCATTGAAGGCTAGGGAGAGGAGTACGAATTGGAGAACGGAAGAAGTCTTGGCCAAATGCATTCATCCACCATCCAATAAAGGTTCTCTCTTGGTCAATCTCTCTAGCGTTAGCTAGAAAGATGTCTTTCCATAATTTTTCTTATTCTCTTTTTGTTCCATTTCCATTTTTCTTCCTTTAATTTTATTTTTTGTATGTAATTTGTTGTTATACCTAGTTACATCGAATGCCTTGAATTGTATAATACAATTTAAATGTTTGATAATTTGTTTACAAGAAGAATCACTTGGTGCATATCTACAATCAAGCTATTCCATGTTAACTAGAAGACTCTAGGCTTTGATGATCGTAATTTATAGTAATTTTGTGTTGCTTGTATTACTCCCAATTACATTAAATACTATGGATCATTAAATGCCTACTAAGTGTTTCAATGAATTGTTTACTGAAAAAAAAAAAACTTAATGTATCTCAACAATTCTAGCATTTAATGATAATTATAATTTTTTATTGACACTTGATTTTCTTTTAATTCAATGATAGTGTGATTGATTCAATCATTATGTGAGTATGCGTTAATTTCTTATTGCCTTTTGCAAATTGACTTTGGAATTTTAATTGGGTGTTGATGCTTGGTCATGGATCGAGAAGACACACTAGGCAAAGACTTCAATTAGAAAACTTCCGCTAATTAATTAGTTAATTAAATTTTTGAATGCAATCACAAATCGAGTGAAGATATCGCACACGAAGGTGATTAATGATGTAACACATACACAGACTTCGTAGAGCAAGAAGAGACAAGCTTGTGTAACTTAATTTAGTTAATGGTAACCATGGACTCGAAGGAGACATCACCTTAACTAGATTAGAATAACATTTATGTCACCTAATACAACCTTTGACTAATTGAAGTCAGTAGAGTGCATTCACTTAATGGGCAATTTGGATTAGGTTAGTTTGCGACATACTAGGAGGAGTATCAATTCCATAGGAATGTCACTCTCCATTACAAGTGACTCAATTGAGCTTGAGTTTTTAATGGTATTAATTGAAGGGAACAAGCGAGAATAATGTCCTTACTGTCTTGTGTCCTTTTATGTTTCAAGTCTTACGTTAATGTTTTTGATTTTTTGAGCCTTCCGTTTATTGAAGTCTTTTAAGCCATTTAATGTTTGTGCCTTTTAGTATATGTTTGATTGAATTCTTACGTGGCTAATAACTAGAGTGACTTGAAGATATTAGTTGTGAATAAATCCATGCTACCTTGTATATATAATTGCAATATATGCAATACTATTAAGATTAATATCTATATTCTTCAAATATATTTTATTATTTGATCAACTAATACAGGTATTAAATTATATTTAATCAAATTTGATAAAACGCCAGTGTAGTTTACTTTTTTTAATTATATATGAATATTATCTACATTTCACAGATCAAATAACAATGTTCAAATGGGATTATTTGATAATTTATGAATAAATAAAATTAATATTAAAAAAAAGATATATGATTATTAAAAGGAAGGAGGATGGAAAGCTGCATGTGATGAGACTTTAGTCAACAAGTGGTTGAAGAGTTATGGTGCTTTTTATTAAATAGAAGAATACTTCAAAATGAAGAGTGGCTACGCAACAACCGCATGTTTAGGAACCAGTCTTACTTTTGGGGGACAATGGTATCAACTTTGTTTGTACACGTTAGCCAGCATACCCACGTTTCAGTGGTTAAAGAATTCGAGTTCCTCATTATTAAATGATTTAAAATTATATACGTATTAATAATATATTTAAAGAAATTTAATAATAAAAGAGTTTGACCTCTTCCCTTTCTATTATTAAAGCCCACAATTAACTTCACAAGATGTTGTTTGGTAAATTGATAGGTATTTGGAGTAACCCGGTCACATCTCTCAACTGATTTTTTTTTTTTTTGAATCCAAAGCAAAGCAAATACAGATTAGAATGAGGTTAGGAGCTTCATACAAAAATTTTTTGCACTCTTGTTCCAAAAAAATTAATATTCAAGATGACATCTATCACTCAAAATATCAATATATATTATATCGTTTTAGATAATATCTTATACTATTAAAAAAATTCCAAAAATCTCATATTATTAAAGTTTTAACTTTAGTGAATTTTATAAACATTGTTTTTGTTTATAAAAAGTAAAAACTTGTTAACTATTGTGTTAAATAGAGTAAATATAATTATATAAATTTTTCACAAATTTTACTAAAATTTAAAAAAATTATTTTTAAAATATAAATTTTGTCTATTTTTAAATTTTTTTTCTAAAATATCTTTCATTAACTTTAATATAAAAATATGTATTATATCCAAATATGTATAAATAAAAATAAAAATAATATATTTTGTTTTCAAATATGCACAAAAAAAATAAAAAAGAGTAGATTTAGCTTTCACTAACTTTTTTAAAATATATATTCATATTAATTGAAGATAGTTTAGTCAAAAAATATAAAATTAAACAAAAGCATAACAAATTTTTTATTTTATAAGAGGTCTGTGTATATTTTAAAAATAAAAGAGAGATTTAGATAATTTCAACAAAATTCCAAAAAAAATTATGTAATTTACTCCATTAAATATAAGATAAATTTTTATTGTAATATTCTTTTATTTTAAATCATAATATTTAAGATATTAGAGAATATAAAATGACAACGGAAAGATACATCTCACCTGGTCATACTAATATTTGATTATAACTTTATTATATTAAGTTTAAATTAAAAATATAATAAAACATTCACATGTTCTTAGAAAATTATAAAATGTTTGAATGTTAAAAGAGATTAAGAGCTAACGAGCTAAGTTTTCTTAAGGAATAATGAAATGTTTTATTATGTTTTAAAATGGATGTATTAATATTATAATTAAGCTTTTAATTTAACATGATAAAATATATTTTCTTCAAATAACAATATATCAAAATGCACTTGAAATTTAATTTATTGCGTGAGAAGTCTTAATGCAAGACACCACAACCCCCTTGGGATCGATAACATAATAGGGTGCAATTATAATTTGTGACCAATGTTTTAAAATTCAGACCAATTGAAAAATAATGGTTGAGTCAGTATTGACTAAGTTTAGAAATCCAGTCATTCTATTAAATTTTTAAAAGTTAAATCATTTTGACTTGATTTGAACTGATAAAATTGATGACTCCGAGTCAAATTTCAAAAATCCGATATATTTGGGATATATGAAATAAATGGGAAAAATAGAAAAAAAGAAGTAAGATAAATTCTTCTTAATTTTTTCGTTAAGGAATGTCGCTTTTATTAATGGTTTCAAAGTTATTTTTTGATCGCAAATGGCATGGGAGTTTTTTTTTTTTTTTTCCTTTTTCGGAGTATTGTGGCTGTTCTAATAATGTGGTGGAAGTTGAGGCCCGTACAGAATAGGCCTGAGGTCCACAGCTTTCCTTTTTATGAAGTACACTAATTACTCTTTTTGGGATAGAGGAAAAGTTTGATTTCACTTTTCTCTTATATCCAAATATATAAAATAATTTTTAATAAAATTAAAATGAGAATAAAATATAATTTTATAAATTATAATCACATTTAGTATGATAAATAAAAATAAAAATATTATTCTATTTATATGTTTAATTAAATAAAAATAATATAAAAATAAAATAAAATATTGATAAAATGACAATAATATTATATTAAAAAAAGTAATAAAATAATAAATTATTTTCATTTAATGAGGATAAGGGCAAAATTGATATTGCATGCATCATTCTGTGCTGAATCTCTCCATTCCTTCACCTATATGAAGGAATCCAAATTCCTCTCAAATGCATGGCTACCAAATACAATTTATTTAGATTCCTTGGCTCTTTCTCTTTCCTTACCTGATTTTGTCATTGTAGCAACGGGGTGTTAATTTCGTAATATTTTTAAGAACATTACAAATTTTAGTTTACATAAAAAAAAATTACATAATGTTGAACAAAAGAAAAAAGAAAAAGTATGGAACACCAACACCACAAAAAAAAAAAGATTATTCATTTAGTGATAAAATGCCTCTGAGATCAAATATTACCTCAGAGTAATTGTTTCTTACCATTTTGCGCCGTTGTTACAATTCATGTATTTATTTAAAGATGCAATTTGCTCCTCTGCTCTTTCAAATACTTATTTGCAGCCTCTTAAATGGGTAAAAATATGACCTCATAGTCCATTGAGATCATCAGTATAAAAAGGCAAATAGGTCAAGTTCTTTACACGTATTTATTGTCAAGTTTTTTAATAGAAATTAATTTTAAATTTGTGATAAAATACCTGATTATACATTCCTTTCACACAAATGCATAGTTTTTTTTTAAAATATCCATCATTTTCTTGGGACTGAGTTGAGCATGGGATGAGAGCCATGATCTTCCATGGGACCAGACAGCGGGCCGATTTACTGGTTTTGCAAATAATGCAATTATTCATAGATACATGGAATTTATAAGTTCAATAAATTATAATAAAATGTATTATATATATATATATATATATATATATATAACCTACAACCAAAGTTTTATCTTTAGAGTAAATCCTGTGATAACATCTTTAGTGACTTGAGTATAAGTTCGATAGAAAAAGAAAATTATAGTTCTTTTGGATTATATGATAGGAATAGCTTTGCATCAATTTGCAAGTCAATTAAGATTAAGTTTCTCTCCAAACAATCTTAAAAATACACCTCCCATATTAACCTGATGCATTCACGAGAATGAAATTTAACTTTAAAGTATGAACGCAAGTATTTAAGATAGGGAATACACCTTGAATGTTAGACCAACCTTTTGGTAATATGAACAATTTAGAGCTATCGTACCCATGTATGAGCAAAAAAGACGCACATAGGAATTATTTTTTATTATATATGGATCAATTAATATTTGGATGAAAATTAAATTTAAGCCGACTTAAAAGAGAAGCTTTGCAATATGATTTTGGTGAGAGAGCCAAATATTATTTGACAAACCTATATGTTATATTTTCTAACTGTGTCTAATGACCAAAAAAAAAATATAATGTGAAATCAAAGAGTCTATACGTACTGTAATATTAAAATAAGTACAATACCATATTATTCAGCTATGCTTTAATAGGAGTAATTGCAATTTTTTTTTTTTCAGGAAATAATAGTAATAAGTCATTTGAATTTTATTATGTACTAGGCTGAGAGTATAGGACCACACCATAAATACCATTAAAATTTTGGAAAGGGAAAAATCAGTTATGAGGTTGGATTTGAACAATGGAAATTTACACAAGATTAAACTTAAATATAATTCTTTGTATTTTTACTTTTTTTATTAAAATATAATAAATATATGAATTTTTAATTTAAACATGACAAATAAATAATTCAATTGAGGAATTATGCATTTATTATATTATTATTGAAAAATTATATACTTATTATATTTTAATTAAAAAATATAATAAATTACATATAAATTTTCATCATTTAAAAATTAATAAACAGTTAATATATTGTGCAAAAGAAAAAGATCTCATCTGTCAAATCAGATCATTGAACACCCTATTACTCAAAAAAAAAAAAAACAAAACAAAACACTTAATTAATTTAGTTGTCCTAACATTTGGTATTTAGTAAGATGAAATAGTATCACATATTAACAACTTGGATTTCATTCTTCTTAAAAACACTCTAGGACTAAAATTCTAGATTAATGTGATATACTACTTTCTTAAAATGATCAGTAACAATAATAACCAATAAAAAATACAATAAAATCATTTAGAGTAAAAAAAAAAAAATCAAAGAATCAAAGTCTGAGGGCAACTAGAGGGTGTGCTTGGATCGAAAACCCCAAAAAATTGCTTGTGGTTCTCAGATCTATTGGAATTGATTAATGAATGAGCTGGAAATGCGTAGACAAAAATGGGCGTGTGAAGAAATTCAAATTCTTATGCATTACATATGGTCCTATCTCATTTTATAATATCCAATAATTTTAAGGCAGCTCAATGAATGAATCTCACACGATGCAACATTGGCTAGCTTGGATTTTGGCTCCAAGGAAGTAGCTTTTACTCTCAATTAATTTATTTTGCACCCCCAATTTAATGCATTTATAAGAATGAAACAAAAATTCATTTTTGCTGATGATATGAATGCAAAAACAAAATCAAAACAAAAAATAATTTTTCTTCAAGTAAGAAAAAACAATATTTTATCAATTAGAAGAGTTACACTATCAGTAAGAAAAATAAAAAAATTGGGCCATTTTTACAAGAACAGCGTTGTATCTCTATACTTCGGTGAGAAAAAATAATATTCTTATTTTTGGTCAAAGACATTAAAATATTTGTATTCTTCATCCACACTAAAGCCATGCTTATATTTAAAAAAAATTAAATCTATCTTTTTTTAAAAAAATAAAATCTAGTTAATCATCTTTGATACCTATTTTATTTTAAAAATAAAATCACTTTATTAAATTTATATTGACATAATGAGAATAAAATTATTATTAAAACTTGGCATCATAACTATGCATCACTTTGGTTAAACCATCCTATAAAAAGATGCTGTATTTATTTATAATCTTTTTATATTCATATTGCAACTTGATGCATGTAATAATACTAATGACAAAAACTACTACACCGAAGAGGGAATGGTTCAAATTTCAATTTTTTTTAATGGAACCAAAATGCATAATGAAAATAGCTTCTAACCATAAACTAAAAAATAATAATAATTAAAATTTAAAATAAAAAAATTTACTTTAAATCATTTAAATGATTCATAAAGAATGAATATCATATTCATCCTTTAAGAATGTACAAAGAATTTAAATTGGAGAATTTCTCAATAGATATAAGAGGTGGTCATTTACTCGTTAGATTTGATATACTCAACTTAACTTGGTCTAATTGGCTTGGGTAAGGCCAAAAATAACATGGGCAGAACATGTTAAAAAAAAATTTGAAAATGAATATCGAGTTAAGTTGAGCCATAGAATCTATCAATAGGTTTTGCTTGACCCAACCTGGTATTAACCTTTTTTTTTTAATCTATTCCAAAAGACCAAAACCATGGGCCATAACATGCTTCTTCCTTTTGCTACAGTACTTTTTTTAAAAATCTTTTATCCAATCAAGCCATGTAACTTCCCTTAATTCCTTCCCCACCCAAACCCTCCTTGTAGCTTCTGCAATCTGCATCTCCATCTTCTTTACAACATGTACTTCGTCCAACTGTTGAAAGTCAGAGACCTAGCACAATATAGACGTCGCCTCCAAGTGACTTCGTCCAACTGCCACCGAGCAAGAGTCCAAGATCAAGCACAGCACATAGCCATAGACGTCGCACATTACATCTTCTCTTCTGCCAGACTACCATCCATCTATAGCACATAAGCATAGCATACTGCATCTTCTGTTCTTCACTCTTGTGTCTCCTTCCTTGCTACTAAACCGTGATTGTTATTGCTACAGGTATGGCAATGTGTAGGGAAGCAAGAAGTGTGTCGTGTGTGCCCCACAATCTTATAGATCTTATA
Organism: Erythrophleum ivorense; assembly: GCA_026724425.1. Taxonomy (NCBI): domain Eukaryota; kingdom Viridiplantae; phylum Streptophyta; class Magnoliopsida; order Fabales; family Fabaceae; genus Erythrophleum; species Erythrophleum ivorense. Next base: position 47,950,153 of record JAIUCV010000005.1, read on the forward strand.
AATTTATTTGTTATACTTCTTGCTTGTCCCTTAAATTTCTTTGCCTACTGTTGATATGTTCAATTTTTTCTATTTGCTATCCAAAACTTGTACTTGGACACATTTTATTATTTTCAATAATCCCCTTAGCCGGGTAATTGATTTATTGGTGATATAGCTTATTGTTCTATCTGATACTTGGGATTTGTTGACGCTATAAAGATATTTTTTCCTTTTTTGGGTTGGTTGGAGGGTTTTAATTTTGTTTTGGAGGCATAGGGTGTATTAACATCAATTCTTTATATCAAGGTGTTGATGATCTTTGATTCTCTCTCTCTCTCTCTCTCTCTCACACACACACACACACACAAACAATAAGTGCACTAACATTATATATTTCATTTTATACTTAGTGTTGTGGAATTATGAGCAATTATATTAATTATATCTTTTCACCTTCACTTGCAACTAATTTTCCTTAAGCACCCAAATGAAGCTAATGTATATAGAGAGTATTTTGCTATATCCCATTTTGGGTTTCTACTTCTGGATATCTAAAGAGAAACTTTCTTTCATAGCTTTGTTTTCTGTATGACATATTTTATGATGTGGGTGTGATAGCATGAAAATTTTAAAATGTTATAGAGTATCAATGCTAAAAAGAATTAATTGTGGAAGAATTGATTTTGGAAGCCATTCAAGGAGATGTTGAGCCTTTAAACATGTTTGTAACCTAGAAATTCTAAAAAAGAAAAAAAAAAAGAAAAAGACAGTTTGCATTACTTTTTTGATTCTACTTGTTGACATCATAAAAACATTATTATTCATCATATATTTCCTCTCCTATAGATGAAAGTTATCAAACTTGAACATTTTAGTCATAATAGCTTGGCATTAGGTTCTTGTTGTAATGGCAATGTTAACTGTTGTTCGTTGAGGTTCCATTTGATTAAGATATTAGATAGATTGGTCATTTTTTTCTTCCTATCTCTACCATATAAGCATATGCAATGATGCTTCCATGGTTTTGGATTCCTATTTTGATCTTGTTTGAGTTATAGGCATGGCATGTGTGAAACAAATGTTTTTATCTTTTGGAAACCCTTGGGCACGATATGGCATTATAAATACCAAGAAGAAAGAGCTTAAAATTTTATTCTTGAAGTAACATATCTCTAAAGCATGTTAAAAATGTGTACATAAATTGGTAAGATTCTCTCTATCTTAGTTCTTTCTGCAATGACATTTTGTGCTTTAAGATGACAGTTATATAACAATTATGCCCCCTAGGGCCTTAAAAAATCCACACTTCATTTAAATTAAGTTAACTAGTAATATATCTCCCAATAGATATTTGCTGTAAGTGAAGCTAGAATTCCTTTTTCGATTTCATCATTTAAATTTTACTTCTCATAATTATTGATAGTCATGGTTAATTATGTTTTATTTTTATCTAAACTTTATTTTTGCTGATATGAATCATATTTTTAGAAACAAAGGAACTAATGGTAAATCATAGTACTAAACAAACTCAAAGCCAATCCCAATCCCATTCCCAACCTCAACCTAACAATGTTTCGAACTAACACTCTCTTACTTCAACTGTTGCTACTACTACAACCTCTGTTATTACACTTTTTACAAATGTAAGTGAAAAGAGAATACTCCCTATAACCAAGTCTAATATTTGAGAGCGTTTTAGAAAACTTCCATTAAATGAAAACTAGAAAGGAACATAGAGCTATATGTAGATACTGTAAAGCTTTTTATGCTTGTCACCCAACCAAATATGGAAGAAATTTTTTAAATAAGCATTTGAAAGCATGTACTAAGAACTTACATAGGGCAAAAAATTAACATATTTTAATATACACTCAGCTTTATAAGTGAGACAATATAGGGGTTTTGCAAGAACTTTGGCTCTTCGCACATATAGTCTGAATGAATGTCGAAAGGTTCTAGCTAAATTTGTGATATGTGATGAGATGCCCTCTTTGGGTTGTAGAAGGGAATCAATTTCGAAAGTTACTGAATCGTTTAGAACCTATATTTCCAACTCCATTAAGAATAATGATTGCTAGAGATTGTTTAAAATCCTACCATGAAGAGTCCAAGAAGTTGAAAGATTTGTTAAAAGAATAATGTTCCCGTGTTTGCCTCACTATAGATATTTGATCGTCAATTCAAAATTTTAACTACATGTACCTAACAGCTCATTTTATTAATGAGCATCAGAGATTGCAAAAATGGATTTTAAACTTTTGTATAATTGAAAATTATAGAGATGACATCATAGGAAATGCAATTGAGAAGTGCTTGTTGAAATGGGAGATTGAAAAAGTCTTCACTTTAACCATAGATAATGCAAGCTCTAATAACATAACAGTGGCATACTTGAAAAATGATTGAAAAATTAGAATGGATCAATGTGTTATCTATATGTAAGGTGTTGTGCTCATATTCTAAACTTTGTGGTAAATAATGGGTTAAAGGATTTGCATGACACTATCTTTGCCATTTGAAATGTTGTGAGATATGTTAGATCTTCTCCTGCAAGGCTTTAAGAATTAAAGAGTTTTACTAAAAATGAAAAAATAAACTCTAAGAATCTTTTGTGTCTAAATGTTACGACCATGTGGAATTACACCTACATGATGTTGTAACATGCCATGAAGTTCCAAAAAGTATTTGAGAGAATGAAAGATGAAGATGAGGCCTACAATGCATATTTTAGAGAAGATGATAATCGAATTGATCCTCGTATGACATATCATTGGAGTATGCTTCTATGTTTATTAACTTTTTAAAGGTCTTTTATAATATTACATTAAAATTCAATTGATCATTGTATGTGACATCAAATGCATACTTATATGAAATTGCTCATATTTAGACCATATTACAAGCAAGTGTTGTGTCTACAAATCCTCTTATTGAGGATATAGCTAAGAAAATATAGAGGAAGTATGATAAGTATTAAAGAAAGGCAAAAAACATGAATCATTTGTTAATAATCGAGATGGTATTAGACCCTAGGTATAAATTTGCATATATGAACACTGCTTTTGATGATATACATCTTGATCATAATGTGTGTGGGGCCATGAAAATAAAAGATTAAAAATGCTTTGTATCGTCTATATGAGCAATATTTTGTGGGAATTGTTAATAAATCAATTGAAACCAATGATAATCATAATGGATCCAATGGAAGGGATGTAGTAGAGAGGATATTAGCATATGTTGATCCAAAAAAACAAGTGGATTCCATCAAAGAAACTAAAATTTACTTGCAAGTAAAAAAAAAAAAGTTGGATAGGTATCTTACAGCTAATTAAGTTGAGGAAGAAGGGTCATTTGATATCTTGGCACAGTGAAAAAAAAATTCTAGAAAGTATAAAGTGTTTTCTATGGTTACACACGATATATTTGTTGTGTCAGTGTCTATTATGGTTTTTGAGTTTGCTTTTAGCATTGGTGGGCATATACTTGATGTATTCAAGAGTTCATTATCACCAAAAATGACTAAAATACTCGTTTGCACCCAAAATTGGCTATCCCCAAAGGAGTTCAATTTTAATGATTGTAGCCTTTATCAATATGAAAAGTTTGAGAATATTATTGAATTAGATAAGTTTCATACTTTAGAATGAATTGGCTATGATGCTCTTTTTTTTGTGAGTTTGACTTTCTAATTTTTCATTGTTTATTTTTTATAGAGGTTTCAGGAGGAACAAGTGTTACCAAAGATGTGACAAGCATTAATTGATGTGATTTTGTTTAACTTTCTTAATTTGCAATTTATGTATTATATTTTCTATTTTATGACTCCTTGTCTTAGTACAATAAATTCTGGATTTTATGTGGTCTCATTTGATTGTTATTTGTTAGTAGTTGATGGTGATTACTTGTGATCACAATAATTTACATACTGATGTATAGATAATTTTTTATTCCACTTTTTATTTTGGCTGTGTTTTAAAAAAAATTTTGATTATGATGGTAACTTTTTTAAGGATTGGATGAATTATTTATTATATGTTAAAATTTGTTTGTGTTTTAATTTTTTTAGAATTTTTATCTATTTTCTTTTTAATGGTTGATTTTTTGTTTATTGAAAATATTGGAAATGTACATTTTGATAAGAATGCTAGAATGATAAATTTGGCAAGGCAAATAGTTGTAAATCACTTTTACTTTAAGGTATGTCATTATTTTAAATCTTTAAATATTTTTAATCCTTTGTCTTTTGGATTTTAATTTAGAATTAAATGGTTAATAAGTATCTTTGTTGAAAGAAATATATACCTACTCTTTATTTGAGAGTATTAACTTTTGTTTTGTCATTATCTATGTCTTGATTTGTCTTTTAACTCTTAAATAGTTAATTTGTTATTTGTTGAATATATATATATATATATTGGGTTTAATTAAAAATATACTAGATATAACACTAGACTTATTCGGGTTGAAATAAGACAAGTATAAAAACCAAACCCAATATCTTAATTAAGATGAGCATCAAACTTATTAAATGACCGGTCTAACTATACCCATGAACAGCCTTAATAAACATATCCAATTTGAGTTTAAATCTTTTACTCATCCCAAAATAAATCTAAATTATCTAATTTTAATTTTTTTAAATCTTAATCATCATTTTCTCTAATAGACAATTATAAAATTATTTTTACTCTGTATTTTATATTCTTTAAAACAAAAAATAAAAATAAAAATCATTATATATATGCATATAATCTAAATCATCCAAATTTAATTTAAACAGTTTAAATTAAGAAAAACACCTTGGAATGAGTAAGAGATCCAAATTAATATACGATTTGAAAGAAGCTAATAAACAAACAGCTGAAATTCTACAGTGTATCCAATACTGTTTGATGCTTCCCTCACCGAACTGATATTTTTTTCATTCATGCAAGTCTGAATGATTTTCATCTATTACTAGAAATTTTTTAAAAATAGACTAGATTTACCACAAACAAATAAACTAAACTAATTTTAAACAAGTATATAAACACACAGCACACAATAAGACACTTTTTATACACTTACCAGTCTATTTATTATTGACTTAGTTAATCTATTTTTGATATATCAAATCTACCCAAGAATGTTTCTTTTTAACTTCTACACTTTGATTAACATAGTAATGACCTTAACCAAAAGTAGCTGATAGATGAGCCAAGATTATTCATGTACTTCAATTTTGTTGAATTATCCATGTTGGCATTGACGCTAGCCAGACCTAGTAAACTTCAACGGAACGTATAAAAGAGGAAATGTTACTTAAACTCGTCATTCTATAAGAAAATTTTAGGAAGCAAACTCTTTCATTTTCACCGTTGGTGCTAGTAACAAGAAACTGACAGACAAGGGTCTGTGAGGAAGAAATATTATACATGCAATTAGCCCATACCCCTGAACTTTATTTATTTTGAACCAACAATTCTGCCGTACTCAAATTCCCTAAGCAAACATTATTCCGTTCTCTTTGACCCATATTCTTTTCATTTAACAAGAGAAACTAAGGACAAAGAAAATATAATCAAGTGAACGTGTTATAAGCCACTTGTATCTTACATCCGCGACTTCAATTGCTCCACAGGGGCACTCTGCAATAGAACAGTACAAATGCAATTAAAGGGCAATACCAATAGCAAAAGACAATTTACTAGTACCGTTAAGTGGTAAAGTCATATATAGAAGAAAGTGGAACTTTGCACGTGACCCAGCCTTCCTGAAACTTAACTTAAACTGAGAAATCAGAACACCACCAAGATGCAGAAGGTAAGGAATATATTCTAGCCAATTGTACTTTCAAAGACGAGTACAAAAATGAATAGCACTGCCTGTTAAGTTATTTCGAAACTGCGTTAACAAAGTTAAAGATCCAACAATGTGATTAGAGGACAACTAGGTCTTGTTGTTCCACAAGGATTTGGTAAGCGCCCAATTTGAAGCAGTTATATTAAAAATGGATTCGATAGTTTTAGCTTTTAGTAGTACATACATTATGTGTGTTAGAAAAGTAGTCCTTGCATCTGACAACTAACTCTCTGAAGCGGTTATCCTATTCTTAAGTGCAATATTCAAGCAAAAAGATCTGTTGTAGGAACAAGAAAAAAAATCTAGAAAACCCCACACCAATGCCAATGAGCAAATTGACAATGTAGTTGGGTAAACAATCCTAGAATGTGTCCTCACAAGACAAGGATTCAATAAAAAGAAAACAAATGAGGCTCAGGTTTCTCACCAGAGGAATGCCCTTGGCAGCTCTTGCAGCCAAGTAAGCACAAGGCTTGAAAAACTCTCCATACGACTTTGACCATTCCTCCAATCTTGAGTATATGTATTTGGATCCAAGTGAATCAGCCCAGAACAAGATACCTCCCCTGATCAAAATAATCTCATGTGTCATGACAAGAATTACAAATTTGCACAGCAGTGTGCCAACTAATTTGAAGTAACAAACCTGTATGGTGGAAAACCCATGCCCATGACAGCTGAAATGTCAAGATCTGCTGCTTTGACTGCAATACCTTCTTCAAGTACCCGGCACGCCTCATTCACCACGGGAAAGAAAATCATCTCTATGATGTCCTTTACAGGTAACTTGACAAGCTGTCCAAGTCCAGATCCACAAAGTCAGTTCCAGTATGGTTTACCGTGAAACCAAACTTTTAAATTTATCCCCCACTAACCAATATAGTATAATTTACTGCTAGGATAGGTAAAAGACCTTAGGATCAATATTGACACCAGAAATGTTCCTAGCCTTCTCAATGTAGTTCTTTAACTCAGGATCAGGACTGGCCTTGCGCTTATCATCATACAAATAAAAGCCTTTGCGAGTGGATTCACCTGTTAGAAGCACATTTTTATAAAAGGGTGCACCTGAGCAATCCATCTTTTGTATTTATATTCCAGACAAAGACTTCCTAAGAATTTAACTGATACAAGAATATATAAACCAAATGAGAATTGATCTTTACCAGCTCTCTTATCCTCTTGCATAAGTGGAATAAGCATCGATTTATAAGTTCGCTCAGGAAAATTCTGAATAAATTGCAATCCAGTTGCAACCGCCACACCAAAACCAACCAGGTCAGCCAATCTGCATAGTAAATATGTGGAAATTAGACCCTTCAAGAAGTGACCATTAATATCACGATTATATCTGTGCGTTAGTACCTAAAAGGTCCCATGGGCATTCCAAATTTGGTTATTGCCTTGTCAATCTGATAGACATCTGCACCATGTTCAACAAGCAAGATACCTGCTTGCGTATACGGGAAGAACATCCTATTAACAGCAAAGCCAGTACAGTTTCCAACCACCACTGGAGTTTTCTTTATCTTTTTTGCAATATCTAGCAGGTCAACAATTACTTGGGGAGAGGTCTGCTTAGTACGCACAATTTCCAGAAGTGGCATGACATGTGCTGGACTGCATTAGCACAAGTCAAATTGTCTTATCAGAAAGCCACTGCAGAACCAAAAAATACAAGTAGTATCCAGATACATGACACTACCTGAAGAAATGGGCTCCAGCAATACGATCTTGAGACCTGGTCTTCTCTCCAATTAGATTCAAGTCAATCGTGGAAGTGTTACTTGCTAGTATACAATGAGGTGGACAATACTTTTCAAGATCAGCAAAGATCTGTTGCTTTAAAGAAACATTTTCAATAACAGCCTGTCCAAACATCAAATGTGCAGTGTGTATAAATTTGCCTACATTTTGGATAAGTCAAATCATAACAATCAACAAGAAAATTAATATTAGAGTGCCTTAACGTACCTCTATCACCAAGTCTACATCTCTGAAGCTTTGATAATCAAGGACACCTTTGAGCAGAGCGAGGGTCTTTTCAAATTTTTCCTGTGTCATATTCCCTTTTCTGACACGGCTTTGTAAATTTGCTGAATAAAGAGGAATGCTACATGAGAAAAACATAACTTAAAGGAATAAAGAATTTACTTAAAGTTGACATTTGAACAATGAGAAGTGAGAACCAATTTACAAGAAATATGATTCCATTCTAACCTTTAACCCTGTTAACACCAGCATCCAAGAACTTCTCGTTTACTTCCTTCAAGATGACAGGATAGCTACTAAGAATTAGTGCTGTTGCTATTCCAGAGCCCATTAATCCTCCACCAAGGATGGCAACCTTTCTCACTTGTCTTGGTACCAGACCACGGTCAGTAATCCCAGGTACCTGTCCATGCCAAGCAGCATTGGAAATTTGTACACAAGCCAGAACTCAGAAACAGCCTAGCTATATTCCATGTCCACAAACACCATATTACCTTTTAGGTGACTTCACTGAAATGAAATCTAAACACTCAAGCTAGTACACACTACCAACCAAACTTGGAACATTCACTATATCCCTAGGTTCAAGATGAGTCATAATTCATAGATTTCAATGTCTACAGTTTCAAAACAAAGAACATAAAAGGAATAAGTGACAGTATCTATATGAAAAATTGAATCTATCTCCATCAATAATATGCAGTGCAGGCATGAGATGAAAAATCAAGGGTGTAAAAGCTACAAAGTAAGTACGCTGTATGCATGAATATATCTTGTCAAATTACAGCTAATCTGTTGAAAACATGACTATTCAACTGACCACCCACTTATAACAGAATAAACACATTTTGGTCCTTTATATTAAACAATTTTAAAGGCCCTTTTTGGTCAAGAAAGGCCAAAGTTAGTCCCTTCGCCATAATTCTCCCTATATTTTGCCTTTGAGTAGCCACAGCTCGATTAGAAGTCTCAAACTAAACACTTAAAGGTATAGAGAGTATTATATTTCAAAACTTCCCATTAAATTTAATACAACATTAATCCAATGGTATCAATTCTACACAACCAAAGTCTAGAGTATGTTTTTTAGCTAGTAAGTAAACTCGTTCCTTTTCCCTTAATAACTGGTTTTTAAGAAGTCCAAAGTATGTCATCAATTCTAGGCAACCAAAGCCCAAAGTATGCTTTCAAGCTACTAAGTAAACATTTTCCTTTTCCCTTAATAACTAGTAAAGCCTTGTAGAAATATCTCTCTCTCACTTGAAAGGTGAGAAATAGGGGAAAAGATTCAGATACCACTACAACAAACCTTAGATGTTCCTCGTTGAGCAAAAAAGACGTGAATCAAGCTCTTGCAATTATCTGAACGCAGCAGTCCCTCAAAGGCTTCAGCTTCCTGCCAATATCAAGACTCAATGTCATACATATCTGTAACTACGATATGTAGATGGGAAAGAAATTTTGAAGAGAGATGACAACCTTCCAGAGACCTGCACGCGGGCCAGAAACTATTCCCTCTTCAATGACATCAATGCAAACCAAAGGGTGTTCAAGATTTGGAGCTCGTTTTTTAGTTTGAGCTCTTGCAAAGTTGAATATCTCCCTTGCTTCCCCAAGGGGTTCAATTTTGTCATTCTTGTAAAGACTAGCAACCCATGGCCTTCGGCGTTCCAGGATATCCAGGGCCCACTGTCGTGCAGTGTTCACCAACTCATTAGGTGACACTACAGCATCTACAAGCCCCAAACTATAAGCTTCCTCCCCTTTAACAGGCTTTGATGTCTTAAATCATGAAATCAGGAAAGGAAGTGATAGAGAAATTAATAGAAATTCATAGGATAAGCATGCTGATGTCACTACTAATTAATATTATTTTGTATATGTGATGCAACAAACCAAGTACAATGTAGCATACCAGCATCATCTCAAGGGCCTTTGACAGACCAACAAGACGTGGAAGTCGCTGTGTTCCTGAGACATTTTATTAACTTCATGTTAATAACAAAAAAGAAAATGGTAAGAACAATTATCGTATGAATTTTATTATGAACCTAATTTAGAGCATTCTCAAGAGAGTAGTACTGTTATTCAAGGCCTAACCCACATAAGATATTGAACCATGACATCTAGTATGAATTCTCCTTGTCAAAAGCATTGTTGTTAAAGCTGAAATTGTAAATAGGTTTCCACCTTTCCTAGTTCAAATTCTACTAACAATAATTACAAATACATCTACAAAGAAGGGAATGAACAAGAGCATGGATTTGGCTGTCCAAGAGACTTGAATGAAACAGACAACAATTAATCATACTCATTAATATAGAGATGCTTTCCTTCTTCACTACCTCTTTTTTTTTTTTGGTGGGGCATAGTGGTATATAGATGCTTATGTGTCCATGTATGCATAGCAAAGTATGAAGTAAGCAAAATGTATCTGTTTGCCTAGTGAAAACCATCACCAACACACAGGCCATTTCTGATGAATTAAAAAAAAAGTACAAAACCACTATTAAACTGAGCTACAGAAATTCTCCTTTCATGGGTTTTGAGGCCCAGGACAGATCCAGAGGCAAAGTATATTCCTTTTTTATGGGGGAAGGGGAGTTATTAGAACTATAAAAATATTACAAGTCCCCCCACCCCCCCCCCCCCCCCAAGAAAAGCATACATCATTGATGGAATCCACTGTATCTGACGTTATTTATATAAAGATAAGTTGCCAATTCCTCCTCTTAACAGTGATGAAAGTGAGGAAGGGTAAAGCTCAGATTCAGATTACAGAGTAAGATAATGAAGATGAAACATAAAAACAGAGAAGGAAAAGAAAGGACACCAATGGCATTAGAGAGGCCAGCATCTCTCCCATACAATTCACCAAGATTCTCCTTAGCCCTCACTAACCTCGCATTCCACATTATATTCCCTACCAACGGCCATACTCTCTCTGATATAGGACTTTAGACGAAATTTATTTCATTGAGAATTTTTATTCAAAACATTCGCATACCTCCCTACTCATAGCTCTTCTAGTATTTATACCGGATTAGAGTTGGAAGGAGGTAAGTTAACAATCAGTTACCAATAACAGACTCCTAAAACTCCTGAATTCAACTAGGCAATTTACTTGCTAACCTAACACGTAACAATTTATTCCCCCCCCCCCCCCCCCAACAAGATCCTTGACCTCAAGGATCAGTAGGCAAATCTTGAGTGTTGAAATTTGGGAATTGATGTTATATGGTAACCAAATCCTCCCCAACAGCATCTTTAGCCCCAACATCTTTCCACTGGACCAGAACTTGAGTAATAGGTAGGTGACCTCGCCTGACAATCTTCCTTGCCAAAATTTTCTCTGGTTCCACCGTAAAGTGACCATCCTCATCTAATCTAGGAAGGGTTGTCAAGGTACCAACATGACCTCCTTTGTGCTTTTTTAGCATGGAGACATGGAAAACATGATGTATCTTGGTATTAGGAGGTAGCTGTAGCTTATAAGCCACCCTACCGACCTTCTATAGTATCTTATAAGGCCCATAGTATCTTGCTGCCAATTTATGGAGGGAAGAATTGTTTAAAGCATTCCTTCGAAATGGTTGAAGATTTAGATAGACCATATCCCCTTCCTGAATTTCTCTCTCTATTCAATGGCTATTAGTAGCTTATTGCATTTGGTTTTGTGCCTTTCATAGATTTTGTTTGAGAAGCATGATGGTAATTTTCCTCTCATTTGAGTTTCTATCAATTAATTCATTGAAGGAGTCTCCAGAGAGATAGGGCATATGAACCGAAGGCTTGATTCCAAACATAACTTCAAATGAGGTCAAACCAATAGCTGAATGGTAAGAAGTGTTGTACCAATACTCAGCCAAAGAGAGCCATTTCACCCATTATTTAGGTTGTTCACTTGTCATGTAACGCAAGTAACATTCGAGACTTTTGTTTAAAACTTCCATTTGCCCATTCGTTTGAGGATGGAAGGCAGGAATACAACAATTTTACCTTATGAAGCTTAAAAAGTTCTCCCCACAATCTGCCACAAAAGATAGGATCCCTATTGGTGACAATAGATTTAGGAAATCCATGTAATTTACAATGTTATCCAAAAAAAACTAGGCAACTTCCACTACTAAAAAAAAGGTGTTTTAAAGGCATGAAACAAGCTACCTTGCTAAGCCAGTCAACCACCAACAAAATCACGATCGTGCCATAGGAGCTAGGTAACCCTCCAATGAAGTCCATGCTAAGATCAGTCCAAATGTGCTCTGGAATAGGCAATGGTTGTAGCAACCCTGGATAGGCAATATTCTCTAGTTTATGACATTGGCAAACTTGGCATTCACACACATAGCTTGTGATATGCTGCTCTAATCCCTTCCAATAAAAAATTGAAAAGATTCGCTCATAGGTAGATGTAGTACCTAAGTGACCCCCCAAGGAATCATCATGGAAGTGTCTCAATAGTGTCAGCCTAAGATTAGAATCATTCCCTACTACTACTCTGCCCTTCCTCTTGAGGATATTGTGTTGCCAAGAATATTTTGGATGAACATCAGGATTTTCTTCAAGTTGTGAAATGAAAACTTTCAATTTGTCATCTTTTTCCCAAGACTGCTTCACTCTTTCATTAATGCTGGAAGTAATGGATATGATGGCCAAACATGTACCATGAGAACCTTCCTCCAATTCTTCTACCTCGTGGTGTCTTCTAGAGAGGGCATCTACCACTATATTCTCTTTACCCTTATTGTATTCAATTCTGTAGTCCAATCCCCATAATTGGTGCACCCATTTAAGTTGCTTTGGAGACACTTGTTTCTGTTCCAACAAATATTTAAGGGAAAGGTGATCAGTTATGATGATAAAAGGCTGACCAATCACGTACTGACGTCATTGAGTCACAACAAATACAATTGCAAGAAGTTCTTTTTCATAAGCAGAGAGATGCTTCTTTGATAGGCTGAGGCTGTTGTTGAGATATGCAATTGGATGCCCTTGCTGGGACAACACAGCTCCTATCCCAGTATTAGAGGCATCTGTCTCATTTGTAAAAATAAGGGAGAAATTGGGCAGAGCTAAAACCAGAGTAGACATCATAGCCTTCTTCAGTGTAGCCAAAGCAATCACAATCGCATCAGTCCAAGCAAACTTCTGGTTCTTTTTGAGAAGATTTGTTAGTGGTTTAGTGATGATATCATAATGCTTCAGAAATTTCCTATAGTAGCCAATTAAGCCTAAATATCCTCTCAAGGATTTAAGATTATTTGGAACTGGCCATGATATCATTGCTTCAATTTTTTGAGGATCAGCTACTACACCTCGGGCTAAAATGATATGCCCAAGTAATCAACCTTTGTTGTTGCAAATGTGCATTTGGATTGTTTAGCAAATAATCTATGCTCTCGAAGGGTCTGTAATGTAGTGGCCAGATGCTCCATATGATCATTCCAAGTTTTGCTAAAGACCAAGATATAATCAAAAAACACCAGAATAAGTTTCCTTAAGTAAGGTTTAAAAATAGAGTTCACAAGTCCTTGATATGTTGCCAGAGCGTTGACAAGGCCAAAGTGCATTACAAGGAACTCATATAACCCTTCATGTGTTCTAAAAACTGTCTTATGCACATCACTAGGCTTCACTAAGATCTAATAGTATCCCACTCACAAGTCTAGCTAAAGTTCCACGTAACTCATCTAACAATTCCTCAATAATTGGAATTGGGAACTTGTTTTTGATAATTTGGTTGTTTAATCTTCAACAATTAACACAAAATCGCCATGTATCATCTTTCTTCTTAACTAACACCACTGGAGAGGCAAACAAGCTAGTGTTAAGTCATATGACTCCTTGCTAAAGCGTATCTTGCACCAATTTTTCCATTGCATCCTTCTGAATAGGCCTATATTTGTAGGGGTGCAGAGTTATAGGCTGGTCATCTTTAAGGGTGAGGGCATGATCAAACCTACGGGAGGGAAGCAACCCTCTAGGTTCTGGGAAGACATCCCTGAATTGATGTAATACCTTCTCTAATTGCTCAATTTGCTGTTGATCAAGCTAGTGGTTCAATGATTTTAAAGCTAGTTGCTAGTCAGGTCACTGCCCTGATATCTGTATTAGCAGTGCTGTACCCTTCAACAACTCCTCATTATGTACAGATTCATTATAAGTTAAAATCTGGTCATATTGCTCTCCATGTAATTCGAAGTGTCATCCATTCACTTGAAAATTCATCACTTTATTGCTTAAATCAAGCATGAATCTCCCTAATGTAGATAGCCACTCACTTCCTAACACCAAGTCATAGTCCCAAAGTTCCATAACAAGAAAATCTGCCTAAAATGTTTCCCCTTGCATTTTCCATGGCAACTGCACACACTTAGTGTAGACACAAATTTCATGACCATTAGCTATTGCTACTTTAACCCCCTTTGTGTATTGGGTCTTCAGCTTAAGTTTCTTCACTAAAGACAAGTTGAGAAAGTTGTGAGTACTTCCTGTGCCTGTGAGCAACAAACTAGGGTGTTTCATAATGAATGCTTGCACCTTCATGGTTGAATACTCATCCTTCCCTTCAACAGCATTCAAGGAAGCCACTTGTCGCAATTCGACCTCAACTATACATGCTTGATAATTTTCTTCCTCTTCTCCATCTATTTCTTAAGCTATGATCATAAAGAGCGAGGAATTTTTGCATTTGTGCTACTGAGAGTATTTCTCAAGACACCAATAACACAATCCCTTCCTCCTTTTTCCACCCATTTCTTTTTTCAACAGTTGTTTAACCTACTAGTTCTGACCGATATTGGGTTTGGAAATTGTGTTTAAGGTATTGGCAGCAATGGTTTGTTTCAGTGAAAGTGCTGGGTGGATTGGTTAATGATTGGAAATAAAAATTTGGTGAAGATTGGCTTTGGGTTGAGATTGGTCTTTTATAGGTGTGTGAATTTTGGTGTCGGTTAGCAGGATTATGGGCAAAGATTTCTTGCAATCTTACAAGATACATGGCATTGGTCAGGGTTATAGGTCTGAACATTTGAATAGATGCTTCAATCTCTAATTTTAATCCTCCCAAGAAACAGCTAATTGCCATTGCTTTCGGACTGTCTACTTCTGCTAACAAAACCTCGAACTGTTCTTGATATTCTAACACTGATTTGTCTTGCTCAAGCCGTTTTAATTCTACCATGGCATCGACCTTCAGTATATCATCAAATCTTTTTCTCATACCCTCCATATATTCTTCCCATTTCACTTCTCCTTGTTTCTTCCCTTTTCAAAACAACTAATGCCACTACAAAGCCTTTCCCTCCAAGTGAATGCTGACCATTTTGATCCTTTGATCCATCAGCATATCATCCACTTCAAAGAATTGACTACTTGTAAATGCCCAACCCTTGAAATTGCTCCCATCAAACTTGAGGAACTCTATTCAGGTATTCTTGGTAGGAAAAATATAACTGTCATGGTTATCGTTGGAAACGAGCCAAATTGAGGGTACATTGCTGCTACCCTGATTCCTATCGCCCCCACTACTAGAAGGGAGTCCATCATCATCTGACTTCCCAACCCATTACTGCATATCCCTTGTGCACTTAGAAACTCGAACATATTCAAGGCACCTTGCCCATTGGAAACTTATGCAACATTCAAATTTATCCTTAACAATTTTAACACCTTGTCCAACGTCACACTAGTCTATGAGGACTTCGATCCTAACTCCATGATGATCGATTCTAATCAAGAGAACATATTTCCTTGTTGCGCTATCGAATTTCGAAGGTTCGAGACATCTCCTTTGATTTCTTCTACCTCCCAATGTGATTGTCCAATCTCTAGTTCGAACTCTCGAAAACAGTCATTGTTTCTTGTTTCTTTCGCCATCTTCCCACAAAGCCAAACCTGGCTCTAATACCAATTGACATGGGACTCTAGACAAAATTCATTTCATTGAGAATTTTTATTCAAAACATTCACATACCTCCCTACCCGTAGCTCTTCTGGACTTTATACCATATTAGAGTTGGAAGGAGGTCAGTTAACAATCAGTTACAACTTTCTTATTACTTGCTTACAACTACTAACTACCAATAACAGACTCCTAAAACTCTTTAACTCCAGCTAGGCAATTTACCCACTGACCTGCTTTATCCTAATGACACATAACACTCTCTCTCCCACCTCACAACCCACGTGGGTTGGTTAACACTGTTATTTCCTCTTCTACCCCTCTGGCCAACTCACACATCTTCAAAACCTGAGGTTCAAACACGTTAAGTCCATCAATCATACACTCATCAAATTTGACCATGACACTGCATCATGTTATAAAACTCATTAATAATTAATTCTATATCAAACTTTCTGACAATCCTTCTCTCAACATAGTGCTCAAAGAACCCAACAAAAATCAATTTTTTGTGTCTGTTATTAACAATATTCATATATAAAAATCACTCTCTGGTGAAAACAATCAATCAAGGATAAATTAAAGATGTTCCTATTTTCATTAATTATGGGCATAATTCAGATTTTGCTAATAAATGTTTCGAGTCAGAAGATTGGAGAACATCAAACTCATAATGTTGTACTTCAGGTGTAACTTTGATTCCTATGGGTTAAGAGAACTATTATTTCTTCAATATTACTTAATTGATTATGAGTAAACTTTCAATCTAATAAGTAGAATTTTAACACAAAAATGTTGATAAAATTTTGTTTAATGAAAAATCTGTTATATTTAATGGTCTAATTGTCAAGCCATGTCTCAAAAGTTTAAAAGGCAAACAAAAAAGGGGGACCAAAGGGACATTATGAAAGCCCATTGTGCTTGTTATAACAGTCCAAACAAAGCATTACGGACACAGCCAAATGAGGAGGCAAGCCAATAGCTAGTTTTAAGAGAGACTAAGTATGCATGCGATGATATTAGTTTTACAATCAAGAGAAGGTTGGCTCTCCGTTGAACCTGCACCAGGCCTTAACTAATGTTTAATTAGATTACAGTTTTATGTCCATATCTACCTTATCCTCATGGAGCACTGCACTAGAAAATACCCATTCATATGATTGGTCTTTGATAGAATAGTATTAATGATATAGATCAGATTTCAACCTTTTTATCCTTTTTTGTCTAAATACACCCAATTTCATATTTATTCAAACCAAAAACATAGTGAAGGAGAGTTGGGTAAGGGGCAGGGGGAAGAAAATCATAGGATTTAATTTGGCAGAAGCCTAATTAGTTTGGCAAAGATTAGGGATAGATTAAATACCTCCAAATCCCGGAATTATTCCAAGTTGAAGTTCAGGTAATCCTAGTTGCGCAGTAGGAGTTGATATTCGTGCGTGGCATGCCTATTAGAGGAAGAATAGGTAATATTCTGTAGAAAAAACTACAAACAAAATTTCTCAGCCTATAAAATTAGAAACACATACCATTGCAACCTCTAATCCACCACCCAAGGCAAGTCCATCAATGGCAGCTACTGAAGGTTTCCTTGCAGCTGAAAAACAAATTGAATAAATTTAACATGGTACAATACAGAATATGGGATGAGCTCCAATTAAATAATTTGAGAATGAAAGTACCTTCTAAAGTGTCACTGATGACTTCTATCGATACCCAACCACGCTTTGGACGCTCTATGGATAGCAAAAGGAGTGTGAAAATGAGTTGGGAGGGCTGCTATAGCATTTCCAATTTACCATAATAAAAGGACCACACAGAAAGAAGTACCTTTTCCCTCTTGAATTCCACCAAATGCAGTAATATCAAAGCCACCAGAAAATTTGCCATTTGCACCTAATCCAGTAACAAAAGATTTAGCTATGACGTTGCAGTTATAAACCAGCTGGACAAGAATTTTCTTTAGTTGAATCCCAACACTGGCCTTCTGTTTGATTTTCTTTTTCTACTTCTTCAACTTTGTTCTTTGTTACTGCTTATAAGTTAATGGCATTCGTATGTTTCAATCAAATTGTGGAAAATACTCTAATTGAGAATAATCTATGCTAGGCAACAGATGAATGAGGAATCTCCATGCCCAAAAAATCTGCTTAATTGAAATATTTTCGCAATACCTGTAACAACAATCGCCTTGACATCATCTCTCTGTAAAGCTTGGTCATAACTTTCCTTTACACTATGCAAAACTGAAGAGAGAGATAGAGAGTCAGACAGACCAGCAACATAATGTAATCTATTTAATAGAAATTTAGAAAGAGGAAGTAAGAGCATGCTGTGGTACATTTTTGAATTCTTGCTCTACAACTGCCAATATCTTTCAGAACCAGATAAATGACAAATGCAATGTAGTCACAAATCGGCCACGATTGCTTCAATAGTAATTGAGGACAGAAAACAAATTAAAATGTGTTACATTGTACTTTAGCCATGATTAGGTAGTAGAAATAAACTCAAACACGCATTTAATTCTACTTCCTTCAAATCCATCCACCTCATTCTTAAGAAAGTAAATTACAATGGATAAACAACAATGCTACAGCCAAGAAAACAAAAACATGGGTGCAAAATAGGAATTAATGAAAACCCTTGCCAATCTATTAGAAAATGATTTTGTCTCCACATAAAGCACTTTCTTTCAATCAAGCTGATGGCCATCAAAGCTTCTATTTCCGATAAATGGCTAGTGGGTAAGAGAATATATACAATCCCAGATCAATTTTGCTTCAGCAGCTTAAACTACAGTATTTTTTTATTAAGAAGTACTAAAAAAAAACTTCAACACAGTTTTTTTGCATTCCATTTCCTTTCCACCGATCACTAACCCTTTTTATGCAAAATTCAATATCTTTATATGTAATTAATGACTCAATAAACCATTGCCCAAGCATAACCTCAAGGGGTTAGCCGAGTGGTCAGAGAAGTGTGATCCCCACCTTGAGTACTTGGGTTCAAACCCTGGCACTAGACGAATTTATTTTTCTAAATGCACTGTGGCTGATGAACTGAACCAAAGATACCGTTACCATATTAAAAGAAAAAGTCCCAATAGACTCTGAATGTAAAAAGGTAGAGCTGTTTCACTCCACTTTTAAACATGCTTTATCGGAATATCATCCACGGCTGAATTCAATCAAAGCGTACTAGTCCAAGGATATTGTTCTCTACAAAGCTAGCACCGAGTACCCAGTGATCCCAAATGGCCAACATTCGCAGGAATTGCCGTAAACGAGAAGATCACAGGGTAGACTAAAACCACATAAACCCACAAAATTTTCAAGACTGAACGTAGATACTACAAGGGTATACAACTGTAGAACTAAACAGGCAGATCCACGAACGAAAAATGGAAATCGAAGAGGAATACCATCAAAGGAGAGGGAGTTGACAGGAGGGTTGATGATTGTGATGATAGCCACACCATCAGCTCCAACTTCCAAGACCGTTCGTCCCTTTCCTCTGCTTTCCATGTCCTCTTACGATTAATGGATTCTATTGCTCAACAAAGCCTTTCCTTTCCCTTAAGGCGTACAAGTGATGCTTGCCGAGACAGATGAGAATGGGGATTGTCTTTAAACTTTAATTTTCAGTGATAGAAGCACGTGGTTACGTAAGGGAGCGGATAGCAACGTTGGAAACATTAAGAAGCAACTTGAGCTGGTAAGATTATAAATGCTGAAACGAAAGGCTTCTTCTTTTCTGTCCCTGTGTATCGTGCTCAAGTCTACTCGCGCTTTCGAGATCGTGGGGCACTCTCCTGTGATCCTCTCAAATTAATAATTAATAACTCTATTTATCTTGCTTGTTCATCGAAGGTCCAATCTATGATTATGATATTATTTTGGTTATATTGCTGTTTAAAGTTTGTATTTAAAGTCTTCATAATTTTTAAAATTTTTTATTTAGTTTCTATGTTGTCAAAGGGATAAGATTATACGATGGGAAAAATTTTTCTTAGTTTGAATATTTAATATGAATCATGCATATTCAAACAAAATTCAATAAGGTATTAATAAAATTTAATTTATTAATTTAATATATCAATAATATTGGGATTGTGTTCAAATTTAATAAAGTTGATTTTTATGGTAGATAATTTTGAATGAGGGAGAATAAGAGAAGAATAAAGGTAATGTTTTGTAGATCCTCAATTAAAACTTTCTGTCGATTTACTTGAAGAAATAGAAAATATATTAGAAAATAAACCGATAACAAATAAAAAACATAGACTACAAGAATTAGCTAAGCCATTAGAAAAAAAGATATATGAAATGAATAATGAAATACATAATATAAGTTTTGAAGTAAATATAATACATCAAAAGATTGATCGAATAAGTCACACCTTAGGAATTCATAATAAAATCGAACTAATAATAGAAAACTAAGAAATGAATATGATGAAACTATTTAAGTAATATTTTGTTCATTCGTTTTTTTCTCTGTTTTAGCCAAAAAAACAAGGTTTAATTCTTTATAGGCTTTGGTATATTATGATATACACTCCCTCATTTTAGATATCATTATATATTTTTATATTATAATTGGACAATAACATTTGATATACTCTTATATAATAATATAGCAACATCTTAAATAATATTTTAATATCACAATCAGTAAAATAATTAAACTATCATATTATCTTGCCTCATAAAAAAAGTGCATCAACTATTATTATATTACTAATTTTACCATTTCTTTTTATTTATCCCATATTACTATAGATCTTCATTTCTAAATTTTGGAGTATCAAAGAAAAGAGAGGTGTATGAGACTTATGTGAATAGATCCCATATCCCCCCCCCCCAAAAAAAGAAAAAATTTTTCTTTTTACAGATAAGGATCCTGTTCCCTCACCCTACTCCTCATATTCTTGCCAACAAATAGCTTGGCTCTAAATCATTTTCACAAATTAATTGACCACTTTATTATGGTTATGTTTGATATGAATCTATTTATAAAATTTTTAGATATAGAAACACTTTTTATTTCTCTAATTTTATAAAAATTTTATTTTGGTTCCTTTAATAATCAAACAATGTTAACTTTTTTATATGGTTCTCAAAACCGGACCGAACTGGTCGGTTCGACTAGGAACCAGTCCCTGGTCCGGTTCGGTTAATGTTGAAAACTGACCAAGTAAAAAATCGGTCAAGAATCGATGAAAATTGGATCGAAAAAATTGGTTTGAAGCAATTTTTTTTTTAATTTTTTTCTTATATAATAAAATAATTTATCTTAAATAAATTTAACAAATTAAAAATAGAAGGTAATAAAAAAGATGAGGGACTTGAAATATGAATTTTTTTAAAAGAAAGAGAATATAAGAAAAATAAAATGTGCATAATTAATTATTTTTTATACTTACTTTCTATTATGTTCAATTTCCTAATAACATTTCTTTCAAATATCAAGGTACTTAGCTAAAATTATTATTTATTATTTTATTTTTTAATAATAAGTAAAATCTTAATATAATTTAGGAATTTTAAAAACTTAATATTAAATATTCTTAACTTTTAATCATAGATAATTTTTATTTTAAATTAAACATTAATTTTTATAATATCTTAAGAAATATTGAATTAGTAATCAAATATTTAAAATTTACTAATATTTATTTGTTATATTAACATTTTAATACATAAAATTTTTTAAAATAATATATTTAATTATTACCGGTTCGACCACGGTTCGACCAATAAACCTTAAACCAGTACCTCCACTGGTTCAATGACCGGTCCGATTTTAAAAGCATTGCTTTTTTATTTTTAAAATAATTCAGTTTTGCCTTTTGTATCATAATTCATGCAAAATTTAATTCAAACTTAATATTTGTCTAATTTGAAAAATTTAATAATTTACTAATTTGAACATAATTTAACTACTTGATACTATTAACCCATACTCAAATTTGATGTTAAAGAAAATTAAAAATAGTGTTTGGTGTAAGTTTTTTAATATAATTTTAGTTTTTATACAACTTGGACAACTTAATCTCATATACATTCATAGAATTTCAATCTTTTTTAGCTTATCTTCTTCTAATATTTATTTTAAATACAATTTATATTAATTATCAAAGTATTGAATTATTGGGATTAAATTTACTGAACCAAAAATTCTTTATAATAAATAAGAATAAATTACACAAACATCTCATAATTTTTGTTAAAATTATAAAAAAAATTATTTATTTTCAAAATATATATTTTAGTTCAATTTTAACTTTTTTTTGACTAAAATATCTTCCATAAAAAAATATAATATTGTATTTTAGTTATATATATATAGGTTAATTAAAGGTCTTTTAATTAAAAAACTTAAAGTTGGACTTAAGTACAATGAAACTTATTATTTAAAAAAAGGTCTATGTATATTTTATAAATAGATGAATTAAAAAAATTAAATATACATTTTGAAATGGATCTAAGCACTTATTTAGATGCAGTGAAATCCAAATTTTGCTTGGGTCATTACCTTACACAATTTGAAAATGAATCATTGGTGAACTCTAATTATTATTTCACGACAAATAACACCATAGTTAGAAAGAGAAAGAAAAGTTTTTTTTTTGTGTTTTTTACTTTATTCAAGAAAAGAGCTTAAAAGAGAGTGAAAATAGTCTCACCCACTCTATACATTAAAATTTTAATTTGCTTTTTCAAAATTAAAAAACTCATTAACTGGCACTTTTGAATTTTGAATTTCAAATTTTCAAAATCCAAAAATCAATTAATTCAAAATTTAGAATCAATTTTAATTTATTAATTAAATTAATTCATTCTTCTTTGAGTTTTTATTTATATATTTGAGTTAGCCTATTATAGCGACCTAATAATTCAACAAGGAGAATCTTATATAATTTTAGCAAAACTTACTGAGAGTCTACATAATTTATCCTTATAATAAAATTAAAAACATTGCATTAAATCTTTCATATTATACTTGCCTTCATAATTATTTAGGTTTTGCACTTTTGTGTACAAATTAAATTTTATAGATTTTTTTATTTCACTTTTTTTCCTCTTTCATTTTCATGTTTAAAGACCCAACTCTAAGTAGGATTGAGACAAAACATGAAGAAGAGACAACAATTTTCCTTCCAAATTACATGGCTTTACTTTTTTTTTAAGAGTAAAATATATGAATCTTATATAAGTTTTGCTGAAATTATATGAATTTCCTATCTATTTTCAAAATATACACTCTCATCCCTTGAAATTAAAATTTGTGCTACACTTTAATCCAATTGACTAAATATATCCCTATAATATAGCAATCTTGGAAGCATACCTTTCCATCCACCTTTCATTTGATGTTTAACAAAATTTTGGGAAAGAATGATGTTTAGGTTTTAAAACACAAATGAAATATTTAAGGTTCAAAATTGAAATCACAAATAAACTATGCCTATTTAAGTCAAAATCATGGTTGTTCGGCTTTGAAATTGCAAATGAAAATTTAGGGGAAAAAAAAGCATTTAGGTTTGAAATTATGAATGAAATAATGTACGAAAACAAAATCAAATCATGGTTATTTATGTTAAAACAATGGGCTTGGATTCAAAGATTCATGAACGAGAGTTTGTGAAAGACAAGGGAAGGAACTATTCCCAAGTTTGTAATAATAAATGAGTCTATTATATGAATTGCAAAGTATATGGAACTGTTTGCAAATATATTAAAGTACAATGAATGCTTTTGGCAATTTTTTCCTTAAAAATTTAAGATTTAAGTAATAGTAAATGACATGTACAAACCAAAAATATTAGTATCTCGTATCTTTAAAATGTAAGATACTACTAATTTTTATATTTAAAATATGTATTATAGATACTATAGTATGTGAGATTATTGTCTACCAAACCCCTACCCTAATATCTTTTCTCATACCATAAAAATTAAATAAGGAAGAGAGACTTGCTGAAATCTTTATCAACAGAGGTATTTAGAGCTTGAGGAGAACTTTCAAAGACTTAGAGACGCACAGGCATAGTCATACTATGATTAGTAATCTAGTACGTGCAATAATTTTCTTCTCTTAGAACATGGGATAAATTAACTTCCAAATAAGAGTCATTCAATTCTAAATTATTTTAAGGGATAATTATAGCTAAAATGAGTACAATTTCCTTTTATAAATGATGTCTAGAATGTCTTTGTAATAATTCTTCACAATGACTTTCTTATAACCATCTTTCTAAGCAATCTCTAGACCTAAATGAATTCCCCAAAGCTTAGCATTGAAAGAATTCATGAACGCATATGGTTTAATTCATTTACTTATGTAATTACATAAAATTCCCTCATAGCTAGTAGGCCCATTTAAACCTCTATTTGCATTGTTTGTGTTGATTTTAACCCAACTTATTATCATATTTTTTCAACTAATATTTTTCTATTTGCGAATTTGGTCTCTTTCCTTGAAAGTTCTCATGCATTGAAGTATTTCCCAAACCCAAATGCTTTTCCAAGAATGAGGAAATGGAGAAAAAAAGGAAGTAAAATTTTAATTTAGAAATCTTTTTCTTTAGATTTAACTAATTATTTTTATTCCTTTTGTATTCATTCTTATAAATTTAGTTATATTTAAGGAAAACTATTAAATTTAAATTAAAAAAATATTCAAATCAAAATATCACATTATCTTCTTTTATTTTAGTATTTTTATTTCTCAAAAAATTACCTAAATATCTCTGCATCTTATGCAGAGAGTGTAAACCTTTATTTTATGTTTGCATATTAATCTATACTATTATATATGGTCTTGGGACCTTCTAATAATTAGTCCTAAAATTATATGTTGATACATAGATAAAAATACAATATAAATATAAACTATAACATAAGAAAAAAAAAGTTAAAATACATGTAGAAGGATGAAAAATTAGATAACTTTCCCTTACTTCTTTTTATTATTTTTTAAAAAATAAAAATTATTGTAATTTAGTTTTATATTAAAGTCTATTAAAAAATAAATTAATAAAAAGGTTGACAAGTGTGTGGCAAGCCATTAGCTTATTAATAATTCTTGCTTTAGGACAGTGGTTAACGAAATTATTAGCTTTGAGTTTATGAATTAAAAATTACTGTGATGAAAAAAAATTAAGAAAGACTGGTAGTAAATATT
Organism: Erythrophleum ivorense; assembly: GCA_026724425.1. Classification (NCBI taxonomy): domain Eukaryota; kingdom Viridiplantae; phylum Streptophyta; class Magnoliopsida; order Fabales; family Fabaceae; genus Erythrophleum; species Erythrophleum ivorense. Next base: position 47,975,066 of record JAIUCV010000005.1, read on the forward strand.
AATTGCACAACTTTTTAGTGACTGAACCATCATTTCTATATTTCATTTTTTAAAATTGATTCAATTTTATCCCAAATTCGTTTGAATATTATTTTGTTTATTTATACATTATTGATTAAATACAAATAAAAGTAAAATAAAATAATATTGAAAATTTTAAATAAAGTTGAATAACAAAAAGACTTTTAAATAAATTAAAAAATCATAGGTTTGTTATTAATAAATGCTGTCAAATATAATTAATTTCATTATCAACCTCTTTTATTTTTTTTATTAAAGTAATCTTTAATTTATAAACTTAGTGACAAAAGCAATAGAAGAATATAATACTCAAGAATGGAACCAAGAAGATATATTCCATTCTTCTAGTCTTTTTTCTCGGTCTAAATGACAGTCTAAATTTAGCCAAATTCCTAAGTTTGAGATTGGTCTTGTTTCATATTGTTCTAATGGAGGGGGTATAAACGTGTTTTCTTTAAAGGGAGTGTATATGGTTTCAAACATGAATTCGGGGTTTGTATTTCTCATTGGTTCTTTATGTCTTAATTCTTGTTGTTCTAATTCGGTTTCTCTGTTTATACTAGTTTCTATGACTATTCAGTGGATATCTAATTCTCATTTCAGTATTTATGAGAATGGAGGGGGCATAGTAGAATTAGAGGACTTTGAAGAACAATTTACAGAATTAAATTTTGAAGAATTCAAAAAAATATAAGACGAATTAGAAATATAAAAAGTAGAAATTACAGAGTTAGAATTCCCAAAAATCCTAAAAAAGAAAAGAAGTTTTAACAGAAAAAGAATTCAAAACATAGAAGGAAAATTTGAAAATATTTTAAATAAGGAAACAAATCCAAGAGCTTTAATAGAAAACTATAAATATGCTAAATTTAATACTAGAGATTTAGAAACAGGAAATGAATATAGATGTTCACGAAGATCAAACAACAAAGGATCACGAATTTGGAGATGTCCATTAAATTCTCTATATCCTAAGAGTAAGTACTGCGAATTCCATTATCAACAAAGTAAATTCAGTTTAAGTAGAATTATGAGACAAAAAGAATGGATTAATAAAAAGACCTAATTAAAATTAGACCAATTAAATCAGGAAGAAAAAATTTCCCAAAGAAGAAACGAAATAACCGTAGGAAAAGGAAAGAAATTAAAAAATAAAGAAGAAAATATAATAAGAATTATATGAGAATTATGATGCTGATTATGATTGCTAATTTCTTATCCAGAGATGGAACAATCTCAGACGAATAAAGATACAAATATTTAACACCAAGAAGAAGATGAGGATAAAACCCATCTGATTGCACGAATAAATTCTCTCGAATTAAATATCAGTATTTTGTCATCACAGATGACTAACCAAGTAAATAATCTCAGTAATATGGTCAATTATCTCACTCAAGCCGTGAGTAACTACAATTCCCATGTTGGTGAATTAGAAACACGAATAATTGTCCTCGAAAAAGGAAAACAAGTAATGGGTCATTCACCCAGTCCAACCCAAAGTCCAACTCAAACATCACCATCAAGCCCAACTACTTCAACCCATATTCTATCGACACCATCTTTTGCAGCCATCCTCGAACAAGAAGTCAAATTAGCCCAAGAACAGGCCCAAAATAGTTCTCAAAGATCAACACCTCCAAACCCATTATCTCAGGCCCAACAAAACCGAAAACAGTATAAATATTTTCAGGCCATTATCAGAAAATTAAACCAGTGTAGTATATCCACACCAACTGTCAAATATATCTCTTATTATTCCATTAATAAAGCTGTCATCAAACCAGGAACCAATCCACAATTAGTTTTCACCCTATTTTCCTATGGATTAGTTCACTGTATCTATCTCTCGAAAAAACTTGAAGAATTATCTTTATTGCCTAGAGCTGTCCAAGAAGCCGCTAGACACTATTCAAATATTATCACCCAGTATGAAATGTATGTAAGATGTTACTCCACTGTTGCCGAGATAACACCTGAAAAATTTTATTCTCCAATTAATTTGATTAAGTTTGGAACAACAAAGAAACTCTTCGAATTTGAGGAATATGAGAAATCCTCAATTCCACAAGAAGAATTTGCCACTCTAATATCCAGAATAAGAGCTCAAGAAACAGAAACAATATTTGCAGAGATGAACAGAACTTTATCCTCCGATGAATTACAATGGGTATATTTTAAAGGACAATATTCATGCATCTATTCAGTCGGAAGAATCCGAAGAAAGCCTCAATTATTCTCAAAATTCTATGAAGATATCAAAGCCAACTGAATGGATAATTCTGAAGACACAAAGAAAAGAATATGCCAGTATCTGTTAGAATATCCAACACATAAATGTATATTTTGTAAAAATAAAGAAAAAGCCGAAGAAGCACCATCTGCTCCACCGACCAACATCAATATCCTCAAATTCTGAAGAAGCGCTAAAGAATTCAACGCGCCAAAGAAAAAAGACAAAGAAAGACCGACAAGAAATGAATCTTCACCAAAAGTCAAAAAGAAGCCAACATCGAATGACTAAAGAAGAAAAAAACAAAAGAAGAAGTGACAAAAGGAAACGGCATCTATCCACAGAGAATCTCCTTTATCTTTATTAAAGTTGCTTTATTAAAGTTAATCATTATTGTAACGCAGCGCTGAGGAATGCCTCTCGCCTGCCCCCTCTCCTCTATATAAAGAGATCTATCCTTCACTTGTAACATAGAACACTTAAGCAGACACGCTTAACACTATTTCTCTCTAACTCTGAATTCTCTCTGAATTCTGAGCATCTCCCTCTGTACAAAATTTATCTTCATCAATAAAGAAAGAGTATTTTGCAGATTAAGGTATGACAGGCTAAACTCTATAGCAGAGATTAAGTAGTAGTATTTCATCTTATCAGTCATAATATGTTGAGTTGATCATATTTCCGCTGCGATAATACTGAAATGAGAATTAGATATCCACTGAATAGTAAATTAGAACTGGGAATAGTTACGCCTCCGGTAGGAAACGATGGAAGGCTGTGCTAAACTGTGCTGAACTAAGCTGAAGGAGGAAAATACCGAATGCTACCCTGGGAGTCTTGTGTACCCCTTGTTGGCCCTGTGTGTCATGTAGTGCCTCTCTGTATGAAAGAGGACAGAGTGTACTTTCCATGACTCGGTTTAGTTTCGGTCGAACCCTATTCCGAATTCTAAGTTGGTATTGAATGGATGACTGATTTCGCTCATTTCAGGCTGTCCCCCGATATGGTATCAGAGCATCATGGTATGGATGATAAGGAAGAAATATGAACCTTAATCTCTGACTGTTTTAGCTTTTCATAGTACCCTGTGTTCACACTATCTGCATACCTGCTATCTCTCTTCTGCTTGCTTACTTGCTTACTCTCTCTGCTTGTTTTCCAATCTCACTACTTGCCTTGCTTACTATTCAATTATCATCATGAGTAATTTTGATTATACATGTTTAGATTTCGAAGAATTTCTACCATTTATACCTTGTATAGAGAAACCATAACCAAAACCAAAAGACATAAATATCTTTGAAGCCTTAGAAGCCTTTGAACAAAAAGAAAAGAAACATCTGCCACTTATAGAAACTCATATAGAAACACCTGTAGTTGACACTCCATAACCAAATTTAAATGAAGACTTAGAAAAAGACATTAACTTAGAAAAAGAAACAGAAAATATAAACTTAACCAAAGATTCAGACTCAGACATAGAAATTGTTATGAAACCAGAAGAAACAAATTATTTAATAATAGAAGAAAATGAAATTAATATGATGCAAGAAGAAACTAGTAATTCTCAACTCCAAACAGACTTTCAAGAATTTGAAGAAACTAGAAATCCAAATGAAGGAATAGTAAAAAAAAAGAATGCTATTTAATCAAAAACAATATAATAAAATCCGAGACAAAGAACTAGATTTAAGACCTCAAGATCTCACAAAAAATAGTATAATTAAACAGTTAGAAAAACTTGTAAAATCCAAGAGAAAAGAAAAATATGCATGTGTAGTAATAGAAAAGAAATTCCCGAATCAACACTCACCGAAGGAGTTCTAAAAATTCCAATAATTGACAAAACTTTAATAGAATATGAAATACAAAAATTAGAAATTAAAGATGAAATATCAGAAATTTATATACCAGGAATACAATTATTAATAAAAGCCTACTTTAAAGTTGGAATAGACACACCAATAGAACTATTAATCACAGATAACCGAATAATAGATGATGTCCCAAACAGTATTTTAGGAGCTTTAAATGGAAACTTAATATACCAAAACTTAAAATTAACTGTTAACACAAACTTTGTCATCTCTAGAGCTGAAACAAACATGAACCGAACTCTAGTAGTATACCACAAATTACAAGGAATAAGAATGCTACTAGGAAGTAGAATTATAAGTATTACCGGAATGGTAGGACTTGTATTTTCAAATGAATATAAAATTTATAAAAGAAATATTAGAAATATAACCATAGATAAACATTTTATGCCAGTCTTAGAAGAATTACCTCTAGACAGACGAAGAATCACTATACCAAGACAATTACAACTAGAACTCGACAACACAAAAGAATTAGGAGAAGAAAATTCCTCTAGAATTTCATTTAACAATAGACTAGGAAGTCGAAGTATTATAATTAATACATCTCAAGAAGTCATAACTATAAATCCACGAAGAAGTATACAAGAATCAAGACCAATAGAAAAAAACTTAATTAGATCAAGAAGTCATAGTCAATGTGAACCAAACTATTTAGCCGAAATACCAATAAGATCAGAATTATTAGAAATTCAACCAAATATCCCAGAAATAGATTTAACCAAAGACATAGAAAATTTAATACTTGTAGAAGTAATCCAAGAAGAAAAGTGGATAGAAATAATAGCTTTAATAAATCCTGAAATAGAAAAAAGTTCAATACATATAAATTACACCGACAATAATATAGAAATACAAGAAGAAGAAACTATTGCACAAACTATGTTAAGATTTAATAAAAGAGACATAATAAAAGTAAAATTATATGTTGAATCAAAGATAAGAAACCAAACTCATAAAATTATTTTAGGAAAAGATTTCCTAGAACATGTAAAACCATATAGAATACAGAAAGAAAGAATTCTAATAAACATAGAACGACAAGTAGTAATCTTAGAAAAGATAAAATTGATTTAATGAAATTTTATTACATCTTAGTAAAATTTAACTACCAAAGATATCAATCACGCAAATACTATGCTATGATTGATACAGGAACAAATATTACAATATCAAAATATAACATATTACCACCCGAATTATAGAAAAAAGATAAATCAATAAGAATGAGTAGTGTTGGAAAAGAAATACATATAATAGAATTATTTGCCAAAGAAATACCAATACAAATAGGAAATTATGAATTAAAAATCCCAATCTTACACCAGTATAATGAAACCACTCCTAACATCATTTTAGGAATGGATTTCTTAGAACAATATATGCCTCTACATTTCACTGAAAAAATCTTAATTCTGACAATACCATGTAAACATCAAGCTTAGGCAATAAGAATACAAAATCCATATAATAGAACTGATACAAACTTTAAACCCAAACGAACAGAAGAAGAAGTTCAATTTGTTCCAAATAAAAAACTTATTGATATTAACAAAGCCATAAGAAACATAGAAAAACAAAATACTATTGAAGAAAGAATAGTTGAAAATTATAGTAAAAATCCCTTAATCCACTGGAATAAATCAAACCCTATGCAAAAATAGAATTACTTGATTATAGCCAAGAAATCTGTAGCAAACCTTATCCATGGACACCGAAAGATAAACAAGAATTCATTATGCACATAGAAGAAATGAAAAAATATAATCTAATAAGAGAAAATAGATCCAACTACTGCTTGCCAGCAATGATTGTTGTAAGCGATGCAGAAAAAAGAAGAAATAAATCAAGAATGGTAATCAATTATAAAAAATTAAATAAATTAGTCATTAGAAACTGATATCCTATCCCAAAGATTGAATTATTATTCAACTTAATAAAAGGAAAACAAATCTTCAGTAAGTTTGACTGTAAATCAGGATTTTTCCAAATAAAGTTAGAAAACCCAGTAAGAAATATACTGCCTTTCTAACCTCCGAAGGATTCTATGAATGGAATGTATTACCAATGGGATACTATAATAGTCCAAGTATATTCCAAGAATACATACAAAAACTTTTAACACCCATCAAAGAATTTGTCATAGTATACATCGATGACATTTTAATATTTTCAGAAAATAAGTAACAACATGAAAAAAATCTAGAAGAATTTATGAAAATAATAGAAGAAAAAGGAATAAATATTTCTCCTAATAAAGTAGAATTAAGAAAAGAAAGGATAACCTTTTTAGGTCACTATATTAGCTCAAACGGAATCGAATTACAAGAACATATAAGTATTAAAGCCAAAGACTTTAGAAAAATTACAAATAAAAAAGATTTCCAATCATTCTTAAAATTAGTAAATCAAGCTAGGAACTTTATTCCACACTTATCAAAATATACTGCTCAATTATCTCGATTAGCAGGAGAAAAAACTCATTGGAAATGGAATGAGGAAACAGAACAATTAATTCAAAAAATAAAAAGCTTATGTAATAATTTACCAAAATTAATAATTCCAACCCAAAAAAACATTCAGTGGATCATTTATACAGACGCATCAGAAAATTATTAGGGCGCTGCCCTTTATCACAAAACTGATCAGGAACAACAAGAACATATCACTAGATATGTTAGTGGAAAGTTTAATGATAGCCAAACCAAATATCATTCTACATGGAAAGAATTTTTAGCCATAGTAAAAATTGTGATTAAATTTGAATTATTTATTGTCAATAGTAATTTTATTATCAGAACCGATAATACACAAGTAAAGATGTGGTTAACCAAAGGACTAAGAACTGCAAGATTATCAAATAAAATGTTATATAAATGGCAAGTTGACTTGTCTTATTATGATTATTCTGTTGAATATATCAAAGGTACAAATAACTTGATTGCTGATTTCTTATCCAGAGATGGAGCAATCTCAGACGAATAAAGATACAAATATTCAACACCAAGAAGAATATGAGGATAAAACCCATTTGATTGCACGAATAAATTCCCTCGAATTAAATATCAGTGGATAAAACCGCTGCTATCTCTCTTCTGCTTGCTTACTTGCTTACTCACTTACTCTCTTTGCTTGTTTTCCAATCTCACTACCTGCCTTGCTCACTATTCAATTATCATCATGAGTAATTTTGATTATGCACGTTTAGATTTCGAAGAATTTCTACCATTTATACCTCGTATAGAGAAACCAAAACCAAAACCAAAAAACATAAATATCTTTGAAGCCTTAGAAGCCTTTGAACAAAAAGAAAAGAAACATCTGCCACCTATAGAAACTCATATATTTTGTACAGAGAGAGGTGCTTGGAATTCAGAGAGAATTCAGAGTTAGAGAGAAATGGTGTTAAGCGTGTTTGCTTAAGTGTTATGTGTTTTGATATATAAACTCAAAATTAATAAATACAGGGCACTCATTTTTTAACCAAGCCAGAATTTGATAATATTTATCTTTTTTATTTTTTTTATTTCTTTTCATTATTTATACCTAATGAGACTTGTGAAAAAATAATTAAGTTGAAATACAATTTTTTATAATTTTATTATTAAATTTTTTATTAAAATATAATAAATATATAATTATTTAATAATATTATGATAAATATATAATTTAATTAAAAAATTATATAATTATTTTAAAAATTATATATTTATTGTATTAAAAAAAAAAAAAAGAAGAAAAAAGCCTAAGATGCTCACGCGTTTGCCGTGCGGTGCGATCTTGGCAGTCGCTACATTTTCCGCCTCGATGTTCACGTCTTATAGCTATCGTGGTTCCATAACGGCTGACCAGGTCCGAAACCCTACGGCCAAATGCTACCCTCACGTGCTCTAAGTAGCGCGTAACGTTAAACGTAGTTGTGATTGCATTTTCGGTGATTCTCGGCGTCATATGAATGGTTAAGATCCAGCGCAGGTAGAGAGCGAGCGTGGACTATCAGTTGTAGAAAAGGACAGAAATATGAATGAGATATGTAGCCAGATAAGGTTGCAATATTGATATTTTGGAGGTTCCACGCATCCCAACGTCGGCTCTTTTTATTTTTTCTGGGTCAAGTTATTGGGCCCTTCAACCATCTTAGTAAAATAAGCCCAAATAGAAGGCCCATGTTTAAGGTAATGGGCCTCTCTTGTTTTCGAAAACTCATTAGTCTCTACGATTGGGCCGAAGAAAAATCACTTTTTTTGTGTGTGTGAGGTAAATCCCTGGCTAGTTGTTTAACTACTATCTTTGGGGAAGTGAACCTGAAAATGGGAGATCACGCTTGTTAGTTAGTGACCGTTTTTCCTTTAATATGATGGATGTAATCATGTTAGTAAGTTATTTTATAGTGTTGAGTGCTTTAGGGGCATTTTCTTATTCTCAAACGTACTTACTAGGGATCTCAAGTGGTGGCTTATTTTATGACACGTTTGCTTGGCTGCATCTTCAACTGTTCAACTGTAAAATTGTTAATGAAAAAGAAATTCTTATTTATACCTGTTTGGTTATTAAATAAAACTTTCATTTTAATAATTTGAAAAAGCTTATTTCCAAAAATTTGAGAATGGATATTCCATAATATTTTTGATGGAATGTTGCATTATTTGTGGGAAAAGTGTAGTGAATTATTGCTTTGCCTTTTCATAATATATGTTTCTTGAAATATAATAAAAATATTGTGATCTTTTTCTCAATATTCTTGTTCTATTGTTGTGTTATTTTAACCTAACTAAACATATGACATGGAAAGACATTTTCATTTTTTTAGTATCATATTAAATATAACTATAAGATATAAGATTTTATTTCATCAAAACTTATTCATTTTTTAATTCTCATTTTTATTCGTATATAAATTATTCCCCGTATCAAATGGAGCATTAGCATTTCTCATCCTTTTTGTAACATTCCTTTATTCCTTGGTTGATCAAAGTTATAATTTTTAAAGCCATTAAAATTTGTTGAGTGCACTTTGAATATGGTTATAATTTTTTTTATCCATATTTAACTTTGGAGAGAAACTTTTAAGGGCAAAGTTTCTCTCCAATGTTAGTCACTATAATAGAGAGTTTAATTTGTAACCACTCACAAGTAATTACAAGTAAACTAGTAATGCCAATTTCAAATAATGTAATGACTTGAATAAACTTAAAATTGCTTCTAGTCACCAAAAATAATATTAAAGGCAAGCATAAAGTTTATACACTAACACATAAAATTATTGGCCCAAAAAAACAAAGCATAAAATCTGAGTCAAAGATCTTCTCATTTTCTTCTTTTTAGGGAATATATTCGCCTAACAAACACTTTCTTTTTTACTAAATTACACAAAACTTTAAAATTTAATTTTTAAATTTGTCTAGATAGTTATCATATTATTAATTAATTTGTTATTTTATTAATGAATTATGACATGTTAATAACAATTAACCTTAAAAATTTTAATTTGTATGCAAATAATTTTTGTAAACTCTCATTTATGTATAGATAATCTTACTAATTAATAATAAAAGATTATTTGAGCAAATTTAAAAATTTATTGACAAGTTTTAGAGATAAAAATCAGTGATGGATGATTCAAAGTTCAGAAATTATGTGCAATTTAGTTAAAAAAAATTTTCTATCTGGATTTGCTCTAGCTAAAAAAATAAATAAAGTAAACCACATATTCTTATGCCAATAACGATCCTTGACAAATTAATTCCCCGACTCCCGGTAGCTCCTAAAATACTAATTGAACAAGAAAATTGCAGTATAAAGTTGAAGAAGCCATGGAAACAGGAAAAAGCATTATATTCCAGTGTCCACGACTTATGTAGGTTTTGCACTGGGCTCTTTATGTACAGAATCATTAGAAATTATCCTGCTCTGGAAGTTTCCGTAAACAGTAGAAACAAAAGGGACTTAGTCTTCCTCGTCGCACTAACAATAAAACGAGGCTATCCGCGCCTAACTCTTCTTTTGTTCAGTAAAAACGAAAAGGGTAAAATCGAAGTGCCGAGAGAGACAGAGAGATGAACGACGACACGAAGAAGAGCATTGCCGGACCTCTAATGGTGAAGCCCAACTCTGAAGATCGAAGGCTGTCGTCGGCGGCAGCTACACCCACCCCCACCAAGAAAGTCATCATTAAGAGTGCTGATATGTTGCCCGACATGCAGAAGGAGGCCGTCGATATCGCCGTCAACGTTAGTGCTTTCTTCGTCTTTCTCACCTTTACCTACATTTACTACCTCCGTAAATTCTTGTTTGGGGTTTTTTCTGAGTTTGGTTATTTTTGCTCTGTTGGGTTCAAAATTCTTGCTTTGTTCGGGTGAATTAGGCATTTGAGAAGCACAACATAGAGAAAGATGTTGCTGAGCATATAAAGAAGGAGTTCGATAAGAGGCATGGACCCACTTGGCATTGCATCGTCGGTCGTAATTTTGGTACTCTTTTTCTGTACTCTTTCATGATTTTCCTTCTTGGGGTTTAACCAGGTTTGCGTTTATATTGGTAACTTCTGCTTAGTAATTACTATTATGTGATTCACCTTGCCAGAAATGGAGTAGATCTAAGCTTAAAGTCAGTCGTCGTTTTCGTCCTTGATTGCTTAGTGCTGCAAATTTGGTTGCGTTTCTTCAGGATTACAAGCTAGGTGCAATGTTGCAACCTAGTTTTTCTTTCCCTTTTTTCTCTTTTCTCTCTTTCCCCTCTATATATTTTTAGACAGCTTCGTCTTTTTAATTTGGTTGCACTTCTTTTTTCTCCCTCTCCCTCTTCCCTAAAACAAAAGCCTAAGTTGAATGGTTGTAAAAGAGTAGAAGTATATGGTCATTTGGTGTGAATGAATAAACTTTGGCAAATGGTATCTGGTTTAGTTTGACTATTTACATACATATGCTCTGCGTTGATGGCTATCTGATTTCCACTGCACTCTGAAGCTAACTCGTTTAATTGGACCTATAAATCTACAGTTATGATCCTTTTCCTTCTTTTTCGGCTTGCAAAGTCTTGTTTTGCAATTGTTGGCAGATGAGAAAACAGATAACATAACATCATCTTTTCCATTGTTCGACTAACCTTTGCTACATACATCTGTATAGTTTATACAAGGTAAATAGCGCCTACAATTGAAAGCAGTGTGAGGTATTGATGTTCCATCTTAATGTCCTATGATTTGAGGCTCTCAAAACTGATAGTTCATTTGGCAAAGGAAATGTAAAGTTGATACATGAATAGCCTATAATATGGGAGGACATTGGATTCATTGGTTAAACTTTCTGCTTGACTTGTTTCTCAATTTATAAGGAGGAAAACCTATGTTTTAGTTTAACGAAGAAGAATTGAAGATAGGGGAGTTCTGAGCTTTTCAAGTAATCCCTAGTTAGGGAGAAGGAATATAAGAATACAGATTTTGAGGATGAAGGAGTGAATGTGGTTCAGTTGAGTTTGATCAATAGTTCACTTAGTATTCTTTGATTCAAATGCTCTAGTTGCATGTGCTAGGGTTTGAATAGTCCATTTGAGGATTTTATGTGCTCGTTACTTTAGTTTTGTCTATGAGAATTGCTGAATTACATTGCACTAGTGTACTTTTAAACCAGTGTGTATCTTTGTGGTATTTTAAAATTTAGGGAAAATTGTGCTTACCCAGCCTAGTCTTTGGCCCCAATTGCAATGTCTCCCCTAATCTATAAAATGCTGCAATTGACCCCGTGTCTATTAGCACTGTGCAATAATGCCTCCGTTGTTTAAATTCGACATTAGATATAACTTTATCTATGTGAAATTACCAAATACCCTTCTTATTATTTAATACTTTTTTCCTCCTCCCTCTTGTTCTTCCCACCATCTCAACTCTTCAAGTTTTTGTTCCACAGTTGACAGCACCTTCTTTCTTCATCTTCACATTTGGTGCAAGGGCAATCGGTTTATATAGGCTCTTCTCAAACCCAAGAACCCAAAACGAAAAAACAACAATGAGCAAAATACCAAAAGAATAGAAAAACAACAATGAGCGATCATGGAGACATTTTTTCAAAGCTATTTTCCCTGCAATAAGAGACTTGCAGCAAGATTTGCCTTTCCATCTGAAGTTGCTGACTGAAATTATCTCAGCTTATGGCCTTTTGAACATGGCGGGGATTCTAAATGAGATGGCAACGTGGTGGGGATTAGGTGTCAGTGCAAAGGAATTCCAATTTATAGGAAATGGAAGAAGGGGATTTTGAATGAGGTGGAGGTGCAAACGAGGTGGCTAAGTAAAATAGCTGCATGATGCGTGTAGAAATGGTGTATTGTGTTAGCAAGTTAGCTACTGATTAGAATCTTCAGATACTAACAATGTGTGTTATTATTTTAGATATTTGTAGTTCACTTGCATTGAATGCAAAAGTGAAGAAAGGTGTTGTTAGCTGTGGGTTTGAATTTGGATAGTTGGGATGCTGGGGGAAGATGAAGAGGAAAGAAAAATGGATATTGAACAATGGGAAGAGTATTTTTGTAATTTTATATAGCTAAAAATTTAAACGATAAGGGTGTTACATGGTAGTTAGCTAGAATTAGTTATTTAGTTAGGTTGTTAGTTTTGTTAGGAAGTGGGAATGAATGAATTGAATTATGTTTTTGGTTTCCTTTGTACCAATTGGTATCAAATCTGTTTTGATCATGCGAGATGGCAAGAGAGATGTGGTTATTAAAGAAGCTCAGGTTGCTCGTGCAAGAGATGAAAATGATGCACTTGGACATTATCAAAATGCGAAACTCTGGGATTCGAGTGATTGAACAGCTGGAGAAATTCACAGCAAAATGGGACAGATTGGAGGTGAAGCCTTAGAGACATACAAAGGCCACATATCAAGAACCTCTCGTCATGTAAGTTCATGAAAGAGAGGAAGAATTTTTTATCAAGTCACCTAAGGTTGAGCTTGATACAAGAAGACAAATCTCACAACATCGTGAATCAAGAAGATGACTAGAAGACACTAGAAGAGGCCAATAACGAAGATGAACAAGATGATGGTGACAAAGAGATTGAAGAATTAAAGACAATGGAGGCTTTGAAATCATTCTTGAAGATTTCATAGTATGATGACAAAAACAAAGATGCTGGTAAAAATTGTTACTTTCTCAATTTCCCCTGCCACAGTAGTGAAGGCCATGCCAAGCTCTTCTATCTTGTCGCTGACCTCTTCTCTCTTGCCACTGGCATTATCAGAGTTCCCTGTCTAGCAATAAAATCGGCCTCATTTTACTACAAGATCATGTTGGTTTGACATGATCTATGAAATTTTGATCTCACATCGATCTGTTATAAGAGTCACCAATGTAGCATCCAAGGTCGATTTGGGCTCCTTTTCTGACAAAGAGAAAAAGCTTTTGCTAGATTTGAATCTTGCAAGATCTTAGGTCGTGTGGGAGAGTTAAGACTGATTAGGGGCACATCACAATTGAGGCCAAAGATTTCCTTTAAAATTTATTGTTTGTAACTTCATGATCATGTTTAAACTTCATTATAATATACATGAAGTGCATTAAAAAAAAAAGAAACACAGGAACATTAAGTATAATATAGCTTTGAAATGATTAGTTAGTTTGTGGCCCCTTTTGTCATGTTCAGCTTTCCTAGCTTTCAGGGATATTTCAGTAGTTGATATTGATATTTGAGATGGAGAGCTCTTTCATTTTGATTTATATATTCATCTTTCTCTCTTCTCTTGTATGCAGCCTTATTGGTTTTTGTAAGTGTTTTCCTCTCTTTGTTAAATTTCGTTATTAAAACTAATCCAAGTATAAGAAAACATTTAAATGCTCTTTTAAGTTTGCAAACCTAAACAAGTTTGAATGTTAATGTGTTGTAATACTTGTAAGAGTAAGATTTTATAGTGTTCACTTTTTAGTGTTCATCAATAAGCTTTTGATGGTTTATGTGATAAAGAAAGTCAATTCTAAATCTCTTAACATCATTAACATATTAACAAGAAATTTATAACAAGAAATTTAGTGTTATTAGTACTTACGCATCACAAGTATGGTTAGAAGAATATTTCAAGGTAAATTTTTGGAAGGATTTAAGAAGTTTAGTTAAGAGAATATTATTAAAAGAAAAGATTTTCCTAAAAAGGGATTTTAATAGTCATGTAGGGAATGCATCTAGAGGTTATGAGAGTTTGCATTAGAAATATGACTTAGAGGAAGCAAATGTAATGGGTAAAGTTATTCTAAACTTTTCATTAGCATTCAACTTTACAATGACTAACATTTGTTTTAAGAAATGCAAGGAACATCTTATCATGTACAAAAGTAGGGGAACATGCTCTCAAATTAATTTTTTTATAATAAGGAAAGTAGACAGAAATCTTAGTATGGATTGCAAAGTTATATCTAGAGAGAGTTTGACTATTCATCATAAGATCTTAGTTATGGATGTTCGAGTTAAGGGGAAAGTAAAGAGCAAAAGCCGAAATAGGGTGTGAAGGATCAAATGGTGGCAATTAAAATGGTATAAAGAAGAGAGTTTATAAAAAAGAATTTTGGAGGAAGGATACTAGAAGGTATAACGAAGTGTTAACAATATATAAAACAAGATGGCAAAGAGATTAGGAAGGTGACAAAAGAGATACTTGGTGAATCAAGAGGCTTTGAATTTAAGGATAAAGAATTTTGGTGGTGGGATGCAAGTGTGCAAGATAAGGTTGAGGTTAAAAAGGAATATTATGAAGCATAGTATTTAGGTAAAAGTGATGAAAATTGGAAAAAATATAAGGTAACTAAGAAATATACTAAGAAAGTAGTGAGCGAAGCAAAGTTATGACACTTGATGGATTATACCAATCCTTAAACACTAAAGTTGGGGCAAAAAATATTTACAAGCTAGCTAAAAGTAAAAAAAGAAACACAAAAAACGTAGACCAAGTGAAATATATCAAGGATAAAGAAGAGAAAGTTCTAGTCCTAGAACAAGATATCAAGGAAAGTTGAAAGGATTATTTTCATAGGTTATTTAACAAAGGACACATAATCTTATTGCATTTGGATAGGTTAATCACTAAAGAGGAGGACCTAAATTATATTTTTTATTATAGGATTCGTGAGTCAGATGTAAAAGAAGCATTAAAGAGAATGGAGAATGACAGAGTAGCTGAACCGAGTAATATACTTATTGAGGTATGGAAGGATTTAGGAGCGAAATGCATAAGTTGGCTTACAATGTTATTTAACGATATTATGAAACCTAAGAGAATGTTGTATCAGTGGAGGAGAAGTATTTTAATTACTATTTATAAGAATGAGGGAGATATAAAATTGTGCAAATTATAGGAAAATTAAATTTATTAGTCATACTGTGAAGTTATGAGAGAAAGTAATTAAGCGGATATTATGGCAAGAGATTTACGTTATAGATAATTAATTTGGTTTTATGCTAATAAGGTTGATCATGGAAATGATATACTTGTTGCGAAAATTGATGGATAGATATCAAAGGAATAAAAAAAACTTACACATGATATTCATTGACCTAGAGAAAGCATACGATAGGGTGCTAAAATATGATTTATGGAAGGCTCTTGAAAAAAAAAGAGTTCGTATTGTTTATATTTGAACACTCTAAGATATGTATGATGAGGTTACAACTAGTGTGAGAATAAAAAGTGGCCCTATCGAAGATTTTTCGATAATCATTGGTTTGTATTAGGTGTCAACTTTGAATTTATATCTTTCTACTTTAGTATTAAATGTGCTCACTGAACATATTTTATAGCCGATGCCACAATGTATGTATTTTGCAGATGATATTGTCCTAGTTAAAAAGTTGGAAGAAGAAATGAATAAGAAATTAAAGGTGTGGAGACTACTTTTAGAAACACATGGATTTCATTTAAGTAAAAGTAAAACGAAGTATATAAAATATAAGTTTAACAAGAAGTGCACTAATTCTAGCATAGAAGTGAAAATTTGAAAACATACATATTACAAGTCGCACAATTTAAGTATCTTGGATTCATCATACAATATAACGGAGAAATAGAGGAAAATATAAATCATAGGATTCAAGTAGGGTGAATGAAATAGAGAAATCCTTTAGGTGTTATTTTTTATAAAAGAATATTATTCAAGGTTAAGGGTAAATTTTATTGTACAGTTATAAGATCTACAATGTTGTATGAGATTAAGTGTTGGGTAATAAAAAGTTAACAAGAGAATAAGCTAAATGTTGCAAAGATGAAAATGTTGCACTGAATGAGCGAATATACCAAATAAAATAGAATTAGAAATGAATGCATTAGAGAAAAAGTTGAGATTATACTTATTGTGAAAAAGATTATAGAATCGCATTTTAGATAGTTTAGACATATATGAAGAAGACTTGTAGAAGCTCCAGTAAAGAGAATAGATTAGATAAAAAGGAATCCAATAGTTAAAGGTAGAACAAGACCAACAAAAATTATAGGTGAAAGCATTAAAAAGAATTTAGACTTAAATGGTTTGTCTAAAAATATGATTCACAATAAAATTTTACGGTATCATTTAATCTATATAGCCAACTCCACCTAGTAGGAAAATACTTGTTGTTATTGTTGTTGTTGTTCCTATGTTATTGTACTACTATCATTATGCACATGGCATTGATTATTTTTCACTTTCCCTTGTAAAGCAATATGAGCTTGTGATATTATTAGGGACTAGATATATGTGCTGCTTCATTTTTTATAGTTGCCATAAGAGTTGACTTAAGTTTGATTCAATATATTATGAAAAAAGCTGTCTACTTGATTTAGGAGTTAAGAAATATTATGCATAATCTATTCTTTATATTAATATATTTTTAAACATTAAACTATGATTTGTATGGCAATATATCTTAATGATCCTTAAGAACTTGAGTTAAACCTTCTAATCCCTATGTTCCAAGTAAGAAAGCCTTATTCAGGAAATATGTTACCTTTTGATGCCATCCCAAGTAGCCCTTAAGGGATTGTTTGGTATAAGGATTTCTTTAAATTTCCCAGGAAATCTCATTTGGGAAACTAATTTTATCATTTGTTATACTAGTTTTCAAATTAATTTCTTCAGGAATCTTAATTTCCTCGATATTTAGTTACCCATAAAATTTGGGTAATTGATTCCTGAATAAATGCTTGGGATTTCTGATTTCCTACACCCCTTCTTGCTTCAATGCGACTGAACGCAAGCACAATTTGAGATTTTCCTTCCTTAAACACATCTCAAGCAACTTCCATATAAATAGACCATTGGTGGAGAACAAAAAATTATTTGTGGAGAACTTCAATAATGTCATTCACTCTCACTAAATGCTTCATCTTAATCAGATCTGGGTTCAAGTAGCAGATCAATTTTTTTCTTTTTTTTAAAACATGATTTCAAGATTCCTTAATATTTGACCAAGGGTTCATATAGCAGTAGATCATTTGTGTTCATGGCCTCAAGAAACCGCTCTATGCTTCCATTGATTTGCTTTCTATGTTTTGTTGAAATTTAGTTTGGCTGACGAGAAAACAGCAGGGAAAATGTTACCAGTGGTTTACTTTAACTTTGAGAGAGAGAGAGTGAATGAAGCAGATATGGGTATTTTAGTAATTGACACATTTTTACTTTGATAAATTAATTTCAATTTTCTTCACATGCTAAACACACTTTTATAAGTTACCTGGCCAATCAATGCCTGGGTTTAGATTTACTGGGAAATCAATTCTACATAGGAAATTAGAAATCTTAATACCAAAAGCCACCTAAGGAAGCTATTTAGAAGAAGACCGAACAATTTAATAGAAAGAGTTCCCCACTATATGACTTGGAGCCCATCCGGACCAGGTGCTTTGAGAGGTTTCATCCCAAAAACAACTGACCTAACTTCTTCAATAGAAGGAAGTGTTTATTATCATGAGGTATTAATGGAGCTGAATGAGAATGGAGTGAACAAAGGATTAGCTCAAGCAAAATTAAAACTGAGCTTCATGGCTTAGACAGTAACTGCTCACTTCATAAGGGTTGTGGCAGTATGGCGACTGGAATAACTCTGGAAAAGAAAGTGAAAGAGAAACTGCTGAACATGGCTATTTAAAGCCACTTAACCCTGCTTTTATTGAATTGATATGGTTTAGAAAATCGAGTTTTTCTTCAGGCTTTCCACTTAAAAGAGATGATTTCCGTACCTCATACATGGTTCAGTTCTGTCAAAATGCTATAAGCTTCTTGACTCGTATTCACAGCAAGATCAGAAATGCATTTTGGCTTTGTTTATTTTTAAATACATTGGCGACAAATGATGTTATAAGTAGATATGAATTGTTAATGCTGAAGTGAATTAGTCATCAAGGCACACAGTAGAAATCCAGGTTGGGTCTGACTGATCTCACTCCCATATTTTTCAATTTATGTTTGAGTGGCATTAGTGATTCAGAGTATGTTTTGAGCCGAATATTTGGCTGGTAGGTAGACTCAATTTAGTGTTTAATGATTTTTTCTTTTTTTGGCGCCCGCTCCCGGGGGGTGGGGGGAGAACTAAATACTAAAGGGTAAAACGCTGACTGTATTTGATGATGTTCTACTTGGTTGTCTGGGTTTTATCTATACAAAACGCATCCTACTTAAATACACACGTGCGCTGACTGTATTTGA
This sequence comes from Erythrophleum ivorense, assembly GCA_026724425.1. Taxonomy (NCBI): domain Eukaryota; kingdom Viridiplantae; phylum Streptophyta; class Magnoliopsida; order Fabales; family Fabaceae; genus Erythrophleum; species Erythrophleum ivorense. The sequence goes on from JAIUCV010000005.1 coordinate 47,993,861, forward strand.
TGATGTTCTACTTGGTTGTCTGGGGAGTTTCTATTTTACTGTCATAGTTTCTGTTCTCTTGTCTTAGCACTTCCATCAGTATTTTGCTTGCCACAACCAAACCACGTTATCTCTTAATCTGTTGTCTATTTTACTATGAATATCTACTAAACCAACATCAATTCATTCCTTCTGTTTTTCAACAAAATTTGGACAGTTGAAAAAAAAAATGGCAATTGCTTTGTCTTGCTAGCTTAGCTATATTCTTCTTGTTACTTTTGTAATGTTTTAAATGGAAAACTCGGTTTATAATGAAAGTGCATTGATGGACTATTCTTGCAGGTTCGTATGTGACTCATGAAACAAACCACTTCGTTTATTTCTATTTGGATCAGAAAGCAGTTTTGCTGTTTAAATCTGGCTAGCTGTATTATAATGGTGACAAAGATGTGACGCCGACGGGAATTTTCTTGTGATTATGCTGCTATATTTAACTCCTGTATGTATTGAATTCACCGGCACACAAACTCGTTGTAGGACATTTTTGTGCTTGTATATCTTCCTTCATGTACACTGGTTCTGAAGTTTGGATATGAATTCGAAGTTCTCAATCCTTGTGCTTCCTCTGCCCCCTTTTGGCTTCTTGTTTCATTTGTTTATCATCGTACTTTCTATCTTGAGTTTGGACCTCATGTTGATATCTCAGGGAAATGGATCGGTATTCTATGTGTATAACCTATTGGTATGGAGAAGGTTTTATTTAAAAAAAAAAAAGTTACATAATAAGGTGTTGGTTATAAAAATGTTTATTGAATCCACGTGTTAGATTTTTCTCAAAGAACTTGATAGTAAGTAATTAAAGAATATATAATTCCTGTCCAACTAAATTGCAGGAACGTCTTTTCTAGCAACTACTCTGGTAAATGACCATGTGGAATTTTGGGATGAGGATCCCCTGAAGTAAGAATGTCTCTGAAGTAGCAGTGAAGTATTTCATTTGTGTGTGTGTGTGTGTTTTTTTTTGGTAATATATAAATTTTATTTTTGTTTTTAAAAGTGTGCGTTTTGTCTCCTACTTCATGCACTTTAGGAGAATCCTCACTTCAGAGAATCCTTATCCTGAATTTTGTCTCCAATATCAGTAACCTGTTTTGTAGCCATTACTTTGCGGAGGTCTTCATTTTTCTCAGCAATTATCAGTTTCAGTGGCCAACTTCAGATTGGACAAACGAGGAAAAGAGGAATTTCTTGATGTCCGCGTGTTCATGATGCGTTTACATTTCAATTTGATGTAATTGTTTGGTAAACTCAGGAAGAACAAGAAAGAAAATGAAGGGTTGTGGTCGTGGCTCATTATAGGTCTAATATTTTGTAACTTTTGTATTATTGGTTTTCATCTCTTCACTATTGACCTCTATTATTTATACTGGTTAAAGGCCATTGATTTGTTCAAAAATAAAAATAAGTTGTGAAAAATATAAAGTAAATTTCTCGTCCTGAACTTTTAAAAGGAAGCATGAAGTGGCATCCTGCAAAGCAAGGGCTTTGTTGCTGAGATGAGGACTTTGCAGAGAGAATAAAGACAGAGTTGGCAGAACCTATTTATTCCCTTACTATGCTTTATTGCCCATTGTCTCTCCGGGTGGTACTCTTTGGGTGTTCCACGTCTGCACTGCACCAACTTTCAAGAAGTAATTCAATAAGGTGAATTCTCAAGCCCTTGCTTGTTGCGAGACACGGATGAAAGCTCACATGGATCAATGAAAGTTCGCCAACCGAACGTCCTATGGTGAGTTATATTGAGTAGGTGAATGTTCCTCAAAATTAAAAATATGTCCAATACATTTAGAAATAAGAAGTGGTATTTAAATTTTGGCACCAACAGGTGTTAAAGATTAAAAAAAATGTTTCTAATATTCTTATTTAAAGCCTTCATAAATATTAAAATAACACAATGTTTTCTCTTCTTTTGAATTATAAGTTAGCTCTAATAGTTTGGTTAATTTGTTCAAATCACATCCCTTCTCATTTACAATGTCATATGCTACTGCTTTAACTTTAGTTTGAAAAAACTCAGACTTCATTGACGTATCCCAGAATATCTTTTGTAAAGCAAGCTACTTGTCTCATGACATATCACAAAAGTTGGGGTTGTTATTATTTAGAACTAGAAGAAGCATTTGTTTAAGGAATTGAGGATGAGCAATACCTTTTTGGATCAATTAGGATGTGATAAGTTAATTGACAGATAATATAAATCAACTACTCAATTGAAAATTAAAGTGATTTAGTAAAGTATTACTAAATAGTCAACTTATTATTCTTGTAAGTTGATTTATCACCCATTGTTCAGTGATAGTTAATCAATTAATCTATGATAGTCAACTTTTCATATGCTTTGTCAAACTTTAACTTTGTCATTTTTGCGATAGCAATACTTATTCTCTCTCATAACTTACACAAACAGCTATTCTACACCAAATTGAGGATAATCAAAGCACTAATAAGAGGGAAAATGAAGATTTGGGACTAACCAACAAGAATTTATTGAGCACAAACTATGGGACTTAAAAATGAAGCTCTAGATATGTCACAAGCAAGGATTTGAAGCTTAAGCAAAAATGCAGGAAATCCACAATGTGAATGCCAACTCAAATTTGGGGATATAATGGAAGTGACACTCCTATATTTGGTTGATCGAAGAAAGGAACTCTAAGATTTGGGACTTATTATAAAAGGTTGGAGTTTTTCTTTCAATGTTAAGTCTTACATTTTGGGTTTATTTTTCTTTAACAAGATAATATCATATAATGGATTGTTTTGATGTGAAAGGAAGCATATTTTATAAATAAGTCTTAATATCAATTTTATGAATTACAAAATGATTTTAGATTATATATATATATATATAAGATTTATTGATGATAATGACAATGACGACAATAACAATAATAATGGCAAGGGTGATGATAATAATGGATAAGATAATTTATCAAACACAAAAGTAAAAAGAGATTGGAGATTTGTGAGCAATGCAAATGTAAAGAGAAAGTTGAAAAACATAAAAAAAAAAAAGAGAAAAAAATCTTAAAGAATGGATATAAAATAAATTGAAAAAACATGAAAATGAAAAATATAATAAATAAGAAAGATTGAGTGAAAATAATGTTAGTTACTCCTTCAAAATTTAATCCATTAAGATAAACATGTAGATAGAAACTTTTTTACTTTTTCATTTTTTAAATTTGATAAGATATTGTCTTAGAAGTTGTCATTTTTTAATTTTATTTTTTTAAGTGACTTATAGAATTATTAAAGTAACATATTATTAATAAAAATTAAATAATAATGAATAATATTTTATCATTTAAAGTATGGTATAATATTAACAAGTATGTAAACCATTAATTATATTATTATATTTTATATACATATAAATTTTAATTTTTTTAAGAGTCTTCTGTAAATTTACTTGGGTAATATGATAAAAAACCACAGTACTTGTATGTAAACTAAGCGGTACATTTAATTAAAAAAAAAAAGAAGAGAGAGAGAAAGCTCTAATTCCTCCAACTTTTTAATTGTTTGAAATTTGAACAGCCAGCTAGCAATCCATCGCATTGAACGAAACGGATAAGAATCCTGAAGCAAATAGTACTGTAACTTCTTGCGTTAGAGTAGAAGATATTTATCTTTCTTCAATTTTATTAAAATTATATTTTTTTATATTCAAAATATATTCTTTAATATAATTTTAAATTTGTTATTAAAATAGGTTCTATCAATTCAAATATTTAAATATATATATAAATAAATTTTTATTTTTATTAAATATAACTCAGAAACATATATTTAGATTAATAAACAATATTTTAATAATAAATCTTAAAATTAAATTAAAATATAGCATAAATTTTTATTTTAAATAAATTTATATATTTTTAAAAGATAAAAAAATCTATATAATTTTAACATAACTAAAATTAATCTGTGTAATTTACATCCTATTATAGTCTTGGAAGTGTTGAGATTTTTTTAAAAATAAAAAAATGTATATAATTTTATCATAACTAAAATTAATCTATGTAATTTACGTCCTATTATAGCCTTGGAAGTGTCGAGGGTTGGATGGGCATGCAACTATTTTAATTTAAGGAGGTCATTATTAGAATGAAACACTAATGAGAGGATTGGGGTGTTGCAGTTTGTGCCCTCCATATAGAAAGGAGCTCTATAGTACTGTTGTACGCTTTTCCACCCTCCAATGTATAAGCAGTAGGATTAGGGTTAGGGGTAGGGGACCTCATTCTCGTTGTCATTTTCACATCACGTATCTGTTCTCTTCCTTATTAAAATGGAGATTGATGGCTTCTTCAATAATGCAACACCTATACATATCTTTAACACCCTATTTTATATTGTCCTTATTCATAACCTTGTATTATTGCAATTAGCACGTAGGGTCAAAAGAAGAAGAATTAGGTTGATGATGAAGGACGAATCCATCAATCCCGTCATAAAAATAGACGTCGAAATATAAAGACTAAATTACCTTTTATTAAAAAATAACCTAGTAAAAATTATATTTTTAATTTATTTTTGATTTAAATAATTAACTATATTAATATTTACTAAATATATATATTTATTTAATATTTGTTATATTATATAAATAATCAATATAAAGGTAATTTAATCAAAATAATATAATGCATCTATTAAGTTCTAAAGAACAAAATGTAGATTTTTTAAGTAGAATGGAACATTGTGTAATTTGCATATTTCTTGAAGAAGACGAATGTAATTTAATATTATGAAGTGAATTTTACTAAATGTTTATATCCTACTATTTTGACGTATAAACGTACAATTATTTTTCTCTAAATAATAAAATTTAAGTGAAATTTTTACATACTTGTTATGATATTTTTAATAAAAATTTGGAAAGTGAATAATCTTAATAATTATTTTAAAAAATTTGTTATATTTTTATATAACAAATTTTAAAAAATTGTATTTATCTACTTTTCTTTTTAGTTTCAATTATAGTGAGAATGATCCTTGAGTAATATATATATATATATATATATGTATATAAAAAGAGAATAGATTGCAATATAAAATATTATTTTTAAACTACGAGTCTCACTTTTTTTATTTTACAACTTTTTTTAATTTTTTTTAAAATTTTCAAATTTTTTTATTTTTTTTAAAGTTGAACTAAGTAATGTAATTGATATAGGTCTCATGTAATTGCATAAGATTGACATTTGATTTTTAAATAATTAAGGCTAGATTTGATCAATTTATATGATACGAGTCTTATTGTAATAAAACTAATAAATTAGATCATGCATTACAACTTTTATAAATTAAGGCAAGTATTATAATTGGAAACAAAAAGTAAAGTAGACCAATACAATTTTCTCTTAATACTAGAAACAACTTCACCCTTTTTTTATAGTTAAGAAAATTAAAGGAGAAAAAAAGAAAAAATTACATTTAAGGATTCAAGTTTTATAAAATTTATAATAAAAGTTTAAACATTAAAATTATTTCAAAGGACTAAAATTATTACCACTTATTATTAAGGTTTAAAAAAGTTATTATCAAATTTTAAAAAGTCACTACCAAAGTCAGTTAAATTATAATTTTTTTAAATTTGTAATAAATTTCTTTAAATTTAATAGTAGTTTTGATTCTTATAAATAATTTTAATTTTTTAAAATTTCTTATTTTAAATTTTACAAAATATGAATGTTTAGATGTAATTTTTTATAAAAAAACAAAAATGGTGCTTAAGCGTTGTGATTTTATAAATACCTGTTGTTTTCAAAGACTTCAAAACGAAAGTTAATTAATCACGGCGCCGCAAACCCCAGACATAACAATGATTTAGTAACCCAGATTCACAATGCCACATGGAAAGATTCAGAGTTGAAGAAACAGATTGCGTACATCAAAGGAACTTGGGAGGATTATTTCTTTGACAAACCTATCATCCAAAAACAGCTATTTTGGGTTAGGTAGTGTAATTAAAAAACAATAACATAATTGTAAGTAAATGAAATAAGAAATAATTATTATATTCTCATTTTTTAAAAATAATTTTATAATTAAAATAATGATTTGATAATAATTTAATAGATAAAATAATAATTATAAAAATATAATAAATATTATACAAATTATATAATTAGAATGTATTTGCAAAACAAAGATGTTAGATATCATTTTTCTTTTCACAAGTTTTTGTTGGCAGAAGTGAGTTAAAGATCATGGAATCAAATTATCCATTTTAAAATTTTTATTTTATAATTATTCTGAAAAACTAAAAGACTTAATATTTTAAATTTCAAAATATACTAAGGACTAATAAAATTATTATTAGTAATTAGTATTTTGCACAATTCTTATCAACTAGAATTATACTATTAGTTACAATATAAAATTGTCATCATTAAAATTTTTAAGAGTTCATAATATTTAAAATATTAAGTTATTTAATCATTTGAAATAATTTTGAAATATAAAATTCTTTAAAAAAAATATTTTTGTTTCATAGTCCTAAATAGTAATTTTTCCTACAACCTGTAATCATGCGTGTTGGGTATGAGGATTTCTTTAGTTTTTTTTTTTAAATTATAGTTAACAAAATTAATTTTTTTGTTTTGGATTATATTTTTTAATTAAAAATTTTAGGAATCTTAATTTCTTTAGTAAATAAATTGTTCTCGAAATTTGTATAACCTATTTTCAAATATTATATGATATTTTATTCCTAATTTTGTTATTATAATACTTTTTTTATTGACCAAAATATTCTCTCATTTAACTTTGTTTCAATTTTTTAGACACACTTTAATGTATTAAATTAAAAAAAAATTGTAAAACACATAACATACACACATTATGTGTACAAACATTCATGACACAATGCTAGGCACACGCATATAAATACACACAACACTATATTACATGCACACACGTACACACACACACACACACCACAACGCAACACGATATCGAATGTGCGAATATACAAGCGCACCACAAGCACACACACAGATACACATACACAACATGACTTTGTGCATGCTTATGCACGTGTGAATACATACATATACATCATACAACACCAAACACACACAATATTAAGCACATGTGCTTATGCACTTACAAACACAATACAATATCGTCACATGACATTACACTATGCAGATACATGCAGATATAGGATATGAGAGGTGGATTATATAATTTGAATATCTCTTTAAAAAAAGAAATAGTAATTTAGCCAAAAGAAAACAAAAAATTTTAAATAGATGGTTAAATAATATATTGAACTAATTATTTGCCTCTCCTTAATTTTCATAAAATTGAGGATTAGAGAAATGGTCAAATGAAGGGCGCATTTAATTTCTATATTTTAGTAAAGGAACTTTATTTTGATATGTGGTGTCATATCCCCCCAAAAAAAAAATCTAAGCAAACCAAGCATAGGGTATTCATAAAACATGGTTTAGATTCCCTATTTTTTGAAAACGGATGTGGAAGGCTACAAGGAATAAGACGAAGTTGGTGTTCTGTTTGAGGCAATCTGCAAATTTTAGGAAAACAGAAATTAATCTCTATACCTCACAATTATCCAATATGTACTCACAGTTATCCAATAGGTATTTTGTTATTCTCAAATTTGCTATGTCATCTTTTGATGAAAGAGCATAACCTTTCAATACAGCTAGGAATGCTTTGTAAGGAGATTTGGAGTCTAGTTTTTCAAAATATATCTGTTAAATATTTCCGATTTCAGATAATATGAGTCAATATATGAATGCTCAATGTAGAGATGATGTAATGTTTCTTGTTGGAGTATTATTTTCAAGTTTATCAAGAACACAGAGAAAAGTTACGTGATGTCATAACAAAGTTTTATCAAGAAGACATGACAAAACTAGCAAAGGAACTTCAGAAATAGTGTCCCGCACTGCATACTCTTTGTATTTTACCCGACAAATCCCCTTAATATATATCTCTGAAACAAAACTTGGCACTATTCTGCATTGTCATTTTTAGTTCAAAACAAACACTGCTATATATATCCCTTTTCTTTTCACAATCCCCAAGCCCGTAGTGCCCACCACCATAACATCTATGATCCACCCCCTCATTACACTCAAACACAATAATTTATGCTTTTCACTACTATATAATATATCAAAATAAAAATTAATTATTAAGTTGTTATTTAAAAAATTATAACTCGTTCTTTAAAATTCAACTTTAAAAAAGTAACGTAGAGACTCTTCATATATATTTTATTTTCAGCACAAAATAAAAAGAACACTTGTAGTAATATGCCTTGAACAAGAAAAATATTTATTGTACTTTTATAATATTAAAAATTTAATATTAATGTCATTTATGCTCGAGAAACAAGGTATTATGAGTTAGATTTTAAAATTCAACTTAACTATAGTTTAAAATTGAATTATATAGTTATTCACAAAATATAAATTTACATAATAAAATATAAATAATAATATTACCAATTGCTTACTAGTGAAGGAATATAAAAAAAAAGTGATAATCTTATATTTTACTAAAAAAATCATATTTTCTATTAATAATATTTTACTTATTTTAATAAATTTATTATTATAATCATATTCATTAATTATGCAAAAATTAAATTAATTCTTTTAAGACCTATTACTTATTAAATAAATTAATATTTTAAATAATTGTTTAATAAAATATTATTCTATATTTAATAATTAATTATATCATAATTAAAGAAAACAAAGTTACTACTCTGTAGACAATAATTCTTTGACAAAAGGTCTGCGTCAATATATTTAAGAAAATAAAGAAATGTGAATAAGTTTTAAATTTTTTGTAATTATACTTAATAACAGTTGTTTTTTTATTACAAACCTTCTTGATTAAAGAACAAAACCCTCCAAAATTACACATGTCAATATAAATATATTAGACATAGAATTACAATACAAATTCTAACATGCAATAATTATAAGATACCATAAATACCCCTTTCGTCTGTCACTAGAAAATATCTCCATTAACTCTCCCATGCTTACCGAACATCCATGGCCAAGTTATGTCTAGCTTTTGCACAGTAATAGGTTGGGTTGGTTGATGCCAAAATAAAGAGTTAAAAGGACATTTTGGCTTCATACTAGGAAGCAGAAGGACAAGCATCCCAAGGTCATCAACTTAACAAAACAAAGCATGGGTAAAACTGGAATATAAGAAACAAAACAACAAGAAATAAACAAAAGTAAATTCTCCATTTTCGGTCTTAATTAGTATAGTAGTTCCTCTCTCACTCTCAGTAAGCAAACCCACCGGCTCGGTTTCTGGGTCCTTTCCGGTGATGACGAGGAGCCGTTGAGGAAGAAGATGAAGGAGCGGACGATGTAGACTTCTTCATCGCAGCCAAAGAACAAATCTCTTTGTGAATACTTTCTTCCTCATCCATGAATATCTGCTTGCATCTGCACTCCACGCTACAAAACCCTTTGTCACCCCTGTAAAATTGATACTATGTCATATTTCATAATCCAGAACCAAACTGAAGAACAAAGAAAAAGACCAGAATATGCCTCTTAAAAGATCTGGGTCATGCCAGAATCGGAGTCAAAAGAACTAGCGAACGAACATGAACAACATTTTGGGATAATATAAGATCTGGGTATGAAGAGAAATTCCAGAATATCAGAATATTTGGGTTCAAGAACATACTTGTACATGTAGATGTCTTTTCCAGGCAAGAGTCTCTTCCTACAGAGAAAGCATTGGTCAAGAAAAGAGGGTGCCTCAAAAGCAGAGTGATGAGAATAATTCAAAGGGGAAACTGCAGAAGGAGAGGGCTTGTTAAGCATCATGGTGGTTTTGTTAATGACTTGAGGAGTCTTCTTGTCACAAACACCAAATTTCTGGGCTTCCAATACCACACTCAGACCCACCATCATTCATGATCTGTCTTCTCTTATACTCTTTTCCTCTCCAAAACACCAGTCCCCAGTCTCAGCCTCTTTAAATTTTGGTGGAAGAAAGAACTTTGAGGGAATTACATAAATAGCAGAGAGAAGAAAGGAGAGTTCAGATCCTCTCCCGTGAGAAGGCCGTCCAGTGCGTCTCCCGTGCAAGGCTCTCACTCGTTGATTTCATCCCACGGCCCAAAAAGGAACACGCATCTACTAAGGTCAAAACGCACCATTTCTGCAGCGTGTATAAAAAAAAAAGAAAAAAGAAAACGAAAGTCATCAAAACTCAAACGAAGCCAGATGCAAACGCAGCAACCTCTTCCTCTTATGGGTGCTGGGTCGAGAAGCGAGAACCTGGGTCGTGTTTGTCTTCCTCGTATAGGTGCTTCCATGACAACCTCTTCAACTCTTTGATGTTCTCAAATGCTGCAGCTTCATGAATCTTGAGCATTTTATTCTCATGGGTAAGCATCTTCATTGCTTCGTCCTTCACTCCTAGTATATCCTTCAGTTGAAAATTCTCGTCCTGAGCAATCCCAGCAACCAACATTGGCTTCATTCAATGCTTGTTTAAGGATGTCACGTAGCTTCTGATTTTCTTCCTTTGAAACCTGTATCTTGTTGTTTGCTTCTCTTAGCATCTCTTGCAGTCTTATGCTTTATTCTTGTGCAGCTGTTTCTTTTCTCTCTACCTCTTTTAATACAATACACAAACTCTTTTATTTCCATATTCCGTTGTATATAACAGCACTTTCAAATGCTCTGCTTCCTCTGTGCAGTGTTGTAGCTCCACTTAGTTCAATATTAATTTTTCTGTGGTCTGATGAGTCCCTGTGGCCATTTCTTTTAATTCTAATGCCAAATCATCCATGACCTTCTTGCAATTCATTACTAAAGAATAACGTAATCCCGCGCTATGCCTGACAAATCAAACATTGTTCACACGTTATACTGAAAAAGTAATTCAATTCTAGTTACAAGTGTCCTTACATTGTCGTCAGCTGTTACTAATTAGCCCTTCATTGTTATTTGTGAAAATTTTCTTCTGCCCTAAGCACTTGAGCTGCAATCAAGGTTCTGACTCAGAGTAAAAATGGCGCCGAAAAAAATTATGGAGAAAGGTGAGAGGGAAGACCCAACATTGGTGGAGGGAAAACACAGAGAAGCTTTGATGGGGGGAAGAAACGCTGCTTCTGTTCTATTTTCATCATCATAAAACAAGTGAAAACAGTGCATTTTGACCATGAGTCTTAAGCACGTTGCTTCGTTCTGCGCTGTTGGATGAAAGCAAGGGCTGGGATAGCTCATGGGAGACGCACTGGAGATTCTGCATACGGGAGAGGATCTGATCTCAAGAAAGGAAGGATGAAGAGGCGATAGTACCAGTGGGGCCCCTACAGCTATGGAGCAGTAACAAAGAACGATTATAGCGTAGACGACGATTTGACTCGTTTCGCTATGTGACTGCCACGTATAGCTTCTTTTCTTAGTTAATTTCTATTTTCTTTTTGGATGTTTGTCTGCTGGCATTGATGGGTGTTTGGTAGCAGTAAGCAGCATCGTGGGTGCATCTATCTACATCTACAAATCTTTTTCATGGTTAAGAGGTGAACGCTGTGTCGCATTTGATTTAACTCTAGGGAGAGCTTTTAGGTGAAGTGAATAGGTCTGTGTGACCCTGTTTGAACGTTTGGAGAGAAACGCCAGTTTGTCTTTTGGCCAAAAATACTTTGCAAAGAGCCAAACCTTACTCTACCCCTACATATTTGCTTGGTAAATTCTTTTGTAACGTATGCAAGAATTTGTTTAAATAGTATTGTGGACATTTGAACTTATATTATTGGGCTTCGTCGGCCTCAAGGTCTAACGTACGACCCTAATTCATTTTTAGCACACAAACATTATAATAAACTCAATCACACCAGAGGAAGCGCCTCAAGGACATTACATATAGTCACAATCTCATGAAGCGCCTTCTGGCAAACCCTGTATTTCTACTGTATTATACAAGGTGTAGTAAAAAAGAATTAAGTAATAAACTTGTATGAACCCTACGCTTATTTCTTTCTTCAATCATACTTTAGAGCCAATGGAAAATGAAAGTAAATCCATAACTTCGAGTGTTTGGTTAGTAGATTATTAGAAGAAAAATGAAAGTTTTGTTGCTGTGTACTTTACTGCCCTTGAATTTTGGAGCCACTCGTTTGAAAAATCCATTTTGCATCAAATGTCTGATTGTCCACTAATGCGTACAATAGGGTTTTCTTTTTTAATCTCACAACTAATGAAGAGGTATACATGACGTAAAAATTTTTGTATAGTTTGAGTAAAATTATATTTTAACCTTCAAAAATTTTAAAATATTTTAAATAAGTCCTTAAAGTATTTTAAATGTCTTTTAAAAAATTTCTAAACCTAATAATTATTTTAAAATTTACTAGTCTTTGTTTTCTATTCTAAAATAATTTATTTTATTTTCATAAGCATTATTTTTAATTCTACATACTTTAGTTATTAACTAATAGGGGCTTATTTGAAATTAAAATTTTTAGGGGCAAATTTTTTTTTTCTTTCTTTATAAAAGGCAATTTTGTTATTCTTTCCCACTACAACAAAGAGAGTAATTTTAAACTAAAGAATTAGTTTTAAAAAAAAGGTAATTTTCTTTCCACAAATTTTAAATATGTGTAACTTTAAAAATAATACCATATTAAATATTGAAATTTGATTAAAGTATAGGAATTAAATTTCACTTTCAACTAATGTTTGATTAGCATTAAAGAATTAGTAAAATTTAATAATATTTGATATTAAAAATAATAAAATATATAAATAATAATTAATAAAATTAAATTGTAAAAAAATTTAACTGCTCAACATTAATTAAAATTGATCTAACCAACTGTCAATCAAATTAACCAAATCAATTTTGACACGGGCGCGCGTCCAAATTATATTTAAATATTAAATTAACAAATATTAAAATAATATATATAAATATTAAAATAAATAATTATTTTTATAATGTAAAAATAATAAAATAATTATAATTATATATTAAATAAAATAATTATATATTAATTATAATAATATATAAAAATCTATTCCTATATTATATGAAATTATTCTTTTTCCTTTTTTATCACACTAAATATAATTGGTTCAATTATATTTTATTTAATATTTATTTTTATTTTTATCAAAAAAGATTCTATATATCAAATGATACTTAGGTAATTATACTTGTTACAAAAGATTCAATTTACTACATTTATTCCTTATTCGAATCATATTTTATGGAGCTAATTGGACCTTGCCACATATCTCATTAAATATTACTATTCTACATTTAAAAATTAAACCTATAATTGTAGCTCTCACTTATGAATTAGTTAGGCCGCCCATCAAATATGGTTTATATTCTCTAAGCTCTCAGAATTTCTTAATCGTCTTTAGGCTCCTTTTGCCGTCAAGAATTGAAATTAAAATGCATAATTATAATTTCAATTCCATCAGAATTGGAATTGATTCAAAATTTTAAAATTTATGTTTGGGTCATGTAAAGAATTAAAAAAATTAAATTTTAACTCCAAATTCAATTGCAATTTTGTTGTTTTGATGAGTAATAAGTATTAAAATAATAATTAGCATATATATATAATTTATAATTTTTAAAAATTATTTCCTTTTTTTTTGGATCATATATAGTTTTATAGGAATTTATATACAATTTTTTTTTGGGAAGCCATACATAATTTTACAAGGACTATGATGCTCACTAAATTATGACACCGCAAGTGTACGGGTCGCAATCGTAGTACGTGATGAATCAAGGTCGTTCCCTCAGAGAATCAATACAAATTACAATTAGGCATTAGAGTTCTCATGTTCATTTTAGTTAAATTATCAAATTATAAATGGATTTATGAGAATGATGCAAAAACAAATAATAAACGATAGTTGTATTGGAATTATGCAATCAAAAACACCTTAGGAATTTTAATCCCCTTTTTATCAAATGTCAATTATTTCCCTTTTTATTAAACAGTTTAAAGCAAATTTTTTAGTCAAGGTTAAAGTAGATGCAATTGTCTTTCGATCCAATTGAACCCTTATATCCATTCACTCTTGATGTCTCAAGAAGAGGTTAATACTTGATTACGTGCAGACCTTCTTTTGACTACCTAGAGCCCTTGAGAATATTTCTATCTCAAGTGCAAATCAGATTATATCCAATTCTAAATTGTTTAACCAATGGTCTATAAGCAATTTCCTTCCATCAAAGATGAATTACTCAATCCACAATCAAACTAAAGGAGGCCACCCAATAGAATGAAATATAATTCAGATTAAACAATACTGTTCTCAATAAACTGCAGACTCAATAAGGGAAAATAATCTCTACAGATAAAAGGTTCATAAAATTCCTAAGGATTACAAAATCTAGCCGCTCATGGCTTGAATTCCACAGACAAGTTCAGCAAACATGTTTAATATCATCAACTAAGAGAGGAGATGGAGTAGAAACACCTAATCGGAAGAGAAATCACTAGAATTGACGAATTCCCCGATCAAATTGAAGCTTTCCAACACCTTGGATGTGTTTTCTTCACTCCTAGTCGGCCAGAACTCTCTCCAATTGCTGAATGAATCAAAACCCTAATTCTTCCCGTCTTCTATAGCTTGATAAATAAAACTGTGCGTTTCAGGGTCCGATCTCGCTATGGCAAGGAGTGCCTCTCGCTATAGCGAGATCTCTTAGAGTTCTCAGATTCCTTCATTCTTTGCCACTGCTGCGCTATGGCGAGCTTCTCCCTGGAATTTGTATGCTTCGCGACTTCGCCGTGGCGAAGTACCTCACTCGCTATAGCGAAAGTGTGTTTTCGCCATAGCGAATTCCATCTTCGCTGTAGCGAGACTGCTTGATCCACTTGTACTTTCTCACTTCTCAGCTTCCTTCTCTTTTCTCAATTCTTTCTTTCTTCTTTTATCTTTCCTGAAATTGACATCAATAAAAAAGTGAGGCTCAAACTGCTAAAGAAAACACAATAAAACACTTTCTTTATTTTATTTGATTGAATCCATTTTAACTCTATTAATCAAGAAGAAGGCATTTGACTCCCTAATTTTTATCTCAAATATAATCCTTTTATCTCATAAATTAGGGAGTTATCAGACTATATGCAAACTTTATTTTTAAGGGGGATATGTAAATTTTTTAGGATTTATATGCAAACTTTATCAATTTTTGAAGGTCATATGTAATTTTAAAATGACTTATATACAAATTTTATTATTTTTTGAGGTCATACCAAAATGGTATCGGGGTTAAGCTCCTATGAGTTCCCTTGTCTCTACCTTAAGTCTCATTATATAGGTGAGTTTTCTTATAGAATGAGAATGGAAGACGAATCAAAAATAGAAAGGGTTTCGTATCTCGTAAATACGATTAGTATGATATAAAAAAAAATGAATACCATTACTTTTTTAATGTTTGGTAAAATAAAATTAAGATAAGAATGGAAAAGAAATATAAAAAAATGTCCAAAATGTCCGGTGAAATATTATTTATTTTTAATTGAAATAAACCTAAAAAATCAAAATCTTTCTCTTCCAGAAACAAGGCAATGATCAAATAGAATATCGACAACATTTGAATGCAAGAATTGTAATCCAATGTTACATTCTCACAAATCCATAAACAAGCTTAATAATAGATTAAAAAAAAGCTTCATAATCCAGCAAATTTCATTCACTTGTTTGTCAAAATCTCAAGGTCGAATCTTCTTTATAAGGGTAGTTGCAGATCCTCATCCTGTCATCCTTAGCTCTGGCAAGGAAAGTCGTAGATTTGAAGCATTTTCGGCCATTCTTTGGCAAAATTTTGAACATTTGTTAGCTTTGGCAAAAACCCACCGTTTTCGGCCATTTTCGCAGATCTAAAGTTTTGGCCATTTTTAGCCATTCTCACATTTGGAAGTTTCAGAAGCAATTGCGACCATTTTCTCTCTTGCAAGTCTGGAAGTTTCAGATCTTCGCCATTCTTACAAATCTCCTCCTTCTTTCTCCCTTTCACGTCCCATTTTCCTCTCTACTTCTCGCTTCTCAGTCTGTTCCATGGCTAATCTTACATAATCTCCTTTAAAGAAAATTTAGATTTAGATTCAAGCATTAAAAAAAAAAAAGATTTAAAATGAACTGTGAAGCTGGAGTTGCAATAGGATGGAGCTCGTAGATCTAAAGTTTCATGAGGACAAGATGGTAAAAATTTTTCCTCTCCCACACAATGAAGCTTTCTCCTTCAATTTTGAGGATGGAAGACTCTCATGTTTATGGCAATCAACTCTTCTAAAGAAGTTACCCTGTGCATTAAACATGTCTTTTTAGCAATCCCACTCCTCCTCCCAGTTTAAGATTGGACCCTCCTATGTATCAAACATAGCCTTAGTGTTGACATCAAGAATGATGACCAAGTAGGTGTATGATATTAGCCTCAATTCTTAGTTTTGGAATTAGAAGTTCTGAAGCTGAGAGTAAAAATTAAAATTGCCTTTCACTAGTTATAAAGGAAATATAATTCTAAAAATAAACCAAACAAAAAAAAAATAAAAACTACTAGGTTCAATTTCAATTCCTAACCTTAATTTTAAACTCAATTCTCAACGCCAATTGAGTCATTAATTTTTTTTTTATTTTTGGATTGGTGTGAGTTTTTCTAAAAAAATTTTTTCCCTTGTATTAACCCGCCAAAAAAAAAATCTTAACCATCTAAATGGCTAGTGGACCCCACTGACAGCTTGGAGGCTCATCTGAGGACATAGCTACCGTCAGGCTATTAGTCGTCAAATTTATATTTGAATTTCGGATTTCAGTATTAGAGTGAGGAGGTAAGATATAATTCTAAACCGGGTTTAGAAATTTTATTTTATATAGTAATTTTTTCAAATTTTATATTCAATTGTTACCCAAAAAAAGAGTCGAGTTTAACCTCATAACTCGATTTATGATGAAACTTAATGGAAATTAAAAATAATAATGTGGGCATTTATATCTTTTGGTGTCCTTGGTCAGGTGGGTTTTGTTTCTTAAGATCCTGTGGGCTTGCCTAATTCTATTGCCCAAAACAAGGGCAAAATGAATTTCGCAGTACATGCAGTAATTGGATTAGGAAGGACCAACTCACCCACATGTTTTATGTCTATATGCATTAAATTAGCGAGATGCTACAATTGATGAGGGGAGTCCAGAGATTGATTATTGTATCTCATTTTGGGAAAAAAAAACATACAAAATATTTTAGAAGATTGTGGAGTAATCTGAAATGTGGATATACATTTTCTGGAGCACTGTATGCAATTAACAAAGAAAAATGAATAATAATTGATATTAAAGCTTTATTTTAATTAATCATATACAATACAAGTAACTGAATAAAAAATATGAATTTGTAAGAATTCACTCAATTTTATTAACCAAAAATAAGTACATGCATCTAAAAAAAAAATTCAGGAGTGAAATCCTCTTCGTGTTACTAGTTCTATTAACTAAACAGACTATAACAAATGGTTAATCTATTTAGAATGCATGTATTATTATAAGTTTGGATATTATGTTCATATCCATTGTTTAGGTCTACAAAAAAAATTTATATAAATTTGCTATATATGAAAATTTATGTCATGCATTTAGCAGTTAACTTCAAGAAAGTTAATTACCATGCAAAATTCTGAATGAGGGTGCTATGATTGCTGGTTGGTATAACTCTTTTTTTTTGTTGGCTAATACGTACTGTGATTAATAACTAATTGATGAAGGGGTGTGGTATGAATAAAATGTAGAAAATTAAGGGAAGTTGAGAAGACATTATCTTAAGCGCGATGATTTACATTTGAACAACCAATATGATTTTGCTAATAAAAAGATAATTGGCCAAAAAGATAATCATGGTAGAAGAGGAGTAAGCACAAAGTGAAAGGAAGGACATCAAAAGCCATCGATAATTAGTGAAGCCAACTTTCTTCACATGGCATTTAGACTTTCTTCTTCCATAATGAAACAAAAGAAAGAGTTATCATCAAGGGTTTTGTGGAAACTTAATTTAGTCTCAGGCCCCCATCTTTGTTTTTAATATCATAGCTAGTCAGCCTCCCTTGCGCTTTTCCTTCTTTCCTTAACTTCAATCTCTCAAGCTTTATTCTTCACGTCATTATCTTCATTTCTTAATCCTTAAGGGAAAAGCAACGAATGAAGGCATGCTTGATATTTATTAATTATTTAAATCTTAACGTTATCTTGTACGTCAGAGAATCTTGAGATAAATTTACTTTATATATTAAAAAAATGGTACATGTTCTAATTATAAATAGTCATATAAAATATATTATGATAGATTTCATTAAAAAAATATGGCTTATATGTGTGTGTATAACTACACTTGATTGAATTAATACTAGAATCTCTCTAGTTTATATCTTAAAACTTCTTATTTTAAAGTAAATCTAATCATAGTTTAAACTTCGACGTTGTCAATTTTAAAAATTCAAGCTTAAAATTTCACAAAAAAAGTTTATAAATTAATAACATTAAAATGCAATCGACACTTGTGATAAGATATATTCCAAAGCAACTCATAAATTCTGTTGTTGATCATGAAAGGTGCTACGTATTGGAGAATTTAGATAATAAAAACTACTACATATTGAAGACTCTAGATAACATAAACAAGTCTACATACACGTATATATGACATTAATTTACTCATGGATGATTTAACTTTCATGCTTATCAATGATTGTTTAACATTATCTTAATGATATCCTTTTCATGATATTGCTGGCAGACCAGTTGGAAATGAAAACGATGTATATACACACAGTAATAAATCGCCGCAGACAAATTTGGCATCCATTACTTGGAGTAATCGTTAATAATATGATTAAATGATGTTGGGTTTTATTGGTAAATACTAATGAAAATATATAAATTAATTAAAAGCCTACTGAAAGGGTTGGGGGTGTCTGAAAGGCTTACGTGAAAAGGCATATATAGTTATATAGATTGGATAACGAAGTTAGAAAGGGCCATAAATAGAGAGAGAGAGAGAGAGAGAGAGAGCAACAAATAAGAATTGTAACCCAAAAAAAAAAAAAAAAGGTTCTCATACCAGAGGTAGCCATAGCTGACTTAGGCTATCAAACTCGTGTATAGTTTAGGCGGTGGAAAAAATAAAAAATTATGTTGAGACATTTAAGATTTTGCTAATTAAAATTTATTTACATATTGTATTCCTCATAATAAAGGTTTTCATTGACAAAATGTATAAGACTTTTTTTTTCATAGAAAAATGTATATTTAGTCAATTATTCTTATGATTATTTTTATTATTATAGAGGTGATTAATATACTGTTATCTCATATATTATGATATTTTACATCTTATGATACGAGATATCCAGGATACTATATATTCATAACGCTTATATCTTACATCTCATATTTAATTATACATGTTAATTAATGTTATTTATTTTTTGAATTTATAAACATATTATTTTAAGTTTGAATAAATTAGATTTTAAAAATTTATGCTATTTTTAATATTTATTAATGAAAATATACTTCAAAAATTTAAAAAGAAATTGAAAGTTCATGTGTCATTTATTCCTTATTCTTTATATAAAAAATAAAACAAATTTTACTTTTTTAAAAAATAATTTTTGTATTATATTTGTCATGCTTATAATTTTTATAAATAAATTTTATTGTAGAGTTAACTATTATAGAAAGGCAAACATAAAATTGGTAATCTTTAAAAAAAAAATTATCCCACTCAACCTTGTGATGTAAGATGACAAATACCCTTTTACTTGAGATGTAATATCAGGACATTATTTCATTTGCTATCCTATATATTATCACATAACATTATATTAAACATTATTAAACATTGTCATCTAAATTATAACATCTAAAACAAAATGTACTTTTTTAATCATTTATGTATTATGTTTTTCATACTTATAAGTTTGATAAATAAATTTTATTGTAGAGTTTACTACTATAGAAAGACAAGCATAAAATTGGTAATGTTAAAAAAAAAAAAAAAGATCTCACTCAACCTTGTGATATGAGATGACTACCCTTTTACTTGAGTTGTAATATCGGGACATTATTTCATATGCTATCCTATATATATTATCACATAACAGTATATTAAACATTGTCATCGAAATTATAACATCTAAAGTATCATAATATGCAAGATGACAGAATAATCATTATATATCAGCGTCTCCTATAATTATATGAGGATAAGGTAGTTTGGACTTAATTAATATGTTTTGTCTTATAAAAATCTTTTATTATAAGATTGAATGTAAGAGTGGCTCGATATATTATATATAAATTTTGTAATCATACTTTGGATGTTAAGAAAAATCTAAAATGCATATATTTAGTATAGTTTAAAAAATTTAGTGATTGGCTTCCCATGTAGCTTGTTGATTTGAAGAATTTGTTTTCTCCAATATATCTTTGATGATGAAATTATTTTAAATAATTTTTATATATAAATATTTACAAAAAATTCATTTTTAAAATGTTATATATATTATTTCTTTAATACTAAATAAATAAAAAGATGAATGAAATGAAATATAATTAAATGTTTACGACGGATTTAAATAATTCTACTTAAATTATTATTTTTTTCAATTATAAAAAGGGCACACAGCCTTAGTAAGAAAGAATAAGAAAAGAAATATAAATAAAAATTAAACAATTAATATCAATTTTTTTTATATTATTAACTACTAAACTTGGTGTCATATAAACTCATTAGCTCCAATTGAACGATTTTACTTAGATTTGGATAACACAGCATTAAAAATGAGTATAAAATTATGAATAAGTATATTAAATTTATCAATTATCTAGAACTTCAGCAACAACAAAAGTACTTTTACCAAAGAATTTAGTATTAGAATTATTTATATTTTATTAAGTAAGTATGTTTTATTTAAAACTGAATTCAAACATAATTTAAAAGTATATTATATATTTTTTAAAAAGATAAATTAAATTATATAACACAATATAAATAAAAAATAAACTACAGTTTCGTTCCCAGAATGAACTCTCCCGATTAAAGCTTCTGCCACGTTGCAAGGACAGGGAAGTAGTGGGGGCTGCATTTGGAAAACGATCTCTGCTATGTTGTGCAAGCAGCCATCCCAATCATATATATATATATATATATATATAAATTCCAGCTGTTATTTATATGATGAGAATTTAAAGATTATTTGCATTTCATACTTTGATTTATTTATAATAATAACATATATAAAATTTAAATTAGAATAATAAAAATATAATTTAACGTTTGCTGATTAATGTTAAAAAATTATTTTTACTTTATATTTTATTTTTCTAAAAATATAAAAAAAATAAAAATAAAAATAAACTATTGACATTTTAAAAATAAAAAAAAAAGAAATATATTGCTTTGCTTAGCGTGCTGTGCTGAAAATCCGTTTCCCTGCGTTTAAGCGTGACGGAAGTGAAGAGAAATTATTGTGGAACTCCGTCATACTGAAGCAAAAGCAAAACTGCGAGACAAAAGTGTCCTTGTTTGTTGGGTCGGTACCCACTGCTCCTACGCCTCATTCAGTTGCATGCACCGAGTCAAGATGCCTTCTTTTTAACTTTAAAAAAGGGAATTTTGGATTGGGATTTTAGAACAAACCAATCATCCATTCAGATTTCCTAGTGAGTTTGACACTCCCCATTTTATCTCACTGAATTGATTTTTCATGATACTTATACATACACATACATACATACATATATATATATATTTATACTTTCAATTTCGAGATCTCGTTGAGACAAGGTCCAGAGGTGTTTGTTGCACTGAGACGTAATTCCTCCCATGATGACTTGCTTGATAGGAGGAAAAAGGGAGGAAAGTAAAATAAATAGTAGATGGAGAGTTTTATTTTATTTTATTTTTTGGTTTTCATAAATAAAAAGGAAATAAAAGAATTGGAAAAACAAAATATGAGAGATCCACACTAGTTTTGCACTGTTTGCTGACCACCCACCAAATGATAGAACGGAAATGAAGGGAAAGAAAAGACTTATAATGATGTTATCACCCACCAACCACGAAAGTTAAGAAATGCATTATTTGAACGGATAACAATTAAGGATTATACAAAATTATTTTTGAAAATAATAAATAAACAATAAAAAATAATAAATAAACAATAAAAAATATAGGATTCAACATAAATAAATTACACATTTACATTAATATAAATGAATAAAGATAAAATATTTATATTTATAGTAAATATATTTATATGTATTTTATTTATTTTCTTTAATAAAATCAAATAAATGAAAGAAAATAGCTTTTTCTTTTTCTCTTATCATACTAAACAAAGGAAAAGATAACTTGTCCATTTTTTCTTCTCTTTCTTTTCCTTTCTCTTGTACTTATTCTTTTATTTTCCTTTTCCTTCAATAATACCAAAACAATGCAAAAGATTTAATCCCATACATCCATAGCATCTCATTTCTTGGCTTCTATTGGTGTTGAGGAGAAGAAAATGATGTATTGCAGAGAGTATCCCTTTGTTTTTTTCCAAATAAGTTAAGAAGAAATTAAAAAAAAAAAGGTCTATAACTGGCAACACACGGTAATATTTTTTGGTGAAGCGATGAATGCCTTCATACCTTGACTTGGTTGTCCTTCATAGTTAGGGATTCTTTGTCTTTACTGAGTGTTGTCAATTTCTTTTAGAATTACATAAAATTATCAATATAAACTTTGATAATATAGATCACTTTAAACCTATAAAAGTATTCGGCGTATAAAATACTTATATAGTCTTCCTTCAATAATTTGTTTCTGGTCCGCTAAATGTTATCTCAAGATGCAAAGGAGAAATAATTTTATCCAATTGTTGGAAGAGTTAAAACACACGAGTATAACGTCGCCAAAACAGCTATATTCTAAGAAAACCTAAGTAATTTTACCGTTTTATGTTACTTTTATTTATAAAAAAAAGAATTCAAATTAAGTACAGTAACTTGAGACATCATGGTTGGCTAAGCACTAAAGTAATTTCCTAATTGCTTATCATAATTTGTCATGAGTGGTTTTCATAATGTGCTTTTTCAGCCATGGTAATGCCTGGAGAGTCAAAGAAAGCACTAATTAATATAAATCCGAGCCAGCACAATTGTAATTGAGATGATCTTAAAATGTTAGTATTGGTTGATGTGACTTAAATATAAAGAAAATTCATATAAAAAAAACTAGTCTATTAAATAGAAATATCTCATGATTTTTATTTTTGCTAAATTTGAGATGATCTTATTTTATATTTTTATTTTTGCTAAACTTGAGACCTATCACAACCCAAGTTTTTTTTGTTGGTTTAAAGGACTATACTTAAGTAAAATTTTTTATTCCTTTGCTATTTAATTTTTTTGATAAAAAGTATAATATGTGTAAAAAATTTTAAGAGATTTAATCAAATGATATTGAGTAATAAAAATATTCACTTATTATATTTTTATTAAAGTAATTTAATAATAAAAATATAAGATTATATCTAAATTTTTTCCAAAAAGAAACTCACATGTCAATTGGTGTGTCTGGATATAATAATTTAACAAGGTAATGTAACTTGCAAAGTATATGTGAATGGGTTATTTATCAAAAAAGCCATCAAAATGGGTTAAGAAGCCATGGATGCAAGATGTACGAGAAGTAGGGATGGGTAAAATATACTTTAGATTTTATGATCGAGAACCAGTAAAATTTATTCGCTTCGGTCTGATTGTGGAAATTTTTTGGGGTATTTTTAGGATTTAAGTAGTCTGCATAATATAATTCCCACCTGTCTTAGACTCATAATATGTGTGTATATATGTTATCTATTTATACCCACATTTATGTATATTAATCAATTCAGAGTAACAAAAAATTAAGAAAAGAAGAATACCATCGAAATAGCATTCTATTAGTTTTAAATTATAATAATATAGTGATTTGAGACATTTGATTCTCTGTTGTGATTTTATAAGAATTAAATTTTACATGCATAAGTCTAAGAAAAAATTGTTCATTTTACAATTTTTTTAGTAAATAAGTTTGGATATGAGAATTTAAAGATTTAATGAAGACATTGAATTTTTTATTTGCTAAATATGAATTAAAAAATAAAAATTATAGTACTTTCCTTGTATCTTACCCATCATCTTTACTAACAAAAGTAGAGTGGGATATCTCTAAACTGAATACGTTTTATCTCCCTTTTAAAGTACAGCAAATTATGAGAAAAACTTTCTCTTTAGGAGGACAATTGGATAGGCTAAGCTAGACAAGGTGTAATTTTGGTAAATATTCCATAGCGACGGGATACAAGCTCTAAATAGAAGATGTTTCAAGCACAAGAGAAGTTTCATTTAATGAATGGAAGACTTCGTGGAATCTTAGGATCCTATTCCATGTGATTTTATTCTTATGGAAGCTTTTATCTAATGCTTTACCAGTTCTAGACAATTTGGTCAAGCATCATCTGTGATTGGATAATTAATATCCATTCCACCATTAGAATGTGAAATCTCTTAATCATGTACTTATTCAATGTTCTTTTACAAGGATAGTATAGTTTTAGATACCTATAATTATCAATCCGCACCTAATTCTTCCATCCTCAAGATGTACATCTTTGGTTATAGGAATGGTTTGTCAAATATAGAAAAGCTCTATAAGGTTTTGATGAATATTATACAAGATTAATTGTTTTTATATTGTATGGCATCTGGTTTTTCCATAATAAAGTTGTGTTTGACAATTTTAGAGCCAAGCCCATTGAGTTCATTACCTTATTAAGAAGATAAATTGCATCAACTACTTTGGCCTAGCAGATAGTGGATATTCCAAGTTGTCAACAAAATATTGAACAAGAATCTTGCGCAAGGACAACGTAGATTCATAATATGCGATAATCTATCTTGTTATGGATAAAGAAGACTAGACGAAATTGGGGGTACTAAGTAATTTACTTGCTTTATATGGTATAATTAGTACCTTATCAAAGAGGGGGGTTGGAGGACAAAACTCTTAGGAAAAAAGTCAAGGTTTCCTTTTTGCAACGAGTCTTATCTTTATACTTCAACAAAAGGTTATCAATAATTTAACTTTTTACCCTTTAAAATTTTTGGCCTTTTCTAACTTAGGTTTTAGGTTATTAGTAGAGAACTACATGTAGGATAAGAAGATGTAGACTTTGGATAGTGATTTTCATGTTGTCAAAGGCAAATTTGTGGTAGCTCAAATTCTTGTGCTAGATCCTACTATAGGAGAAGCAATCACCAAGCAATATGATCGAGATGTGCAAATGTTGTCAAAACATAGTTATAATGTTTTACTTTGCTATTTTTCAGTTTAGCTTAATCTTTGGCTATTATATCAAAAAACAAAAGTCAAGAAGGTGCAATGCAATGATGGAGCCACATGTATTAGATTTTTAAAAATTCTATGCATATAGTATCAAGCTTAATATTATGCCCCTTTGTTCTTCAAAATTTTGAACCCACTAAAACTATATATATATATATATATATATGATTGGATTTTATATTTTTTTAAATAATTATTTGACATTTTAATCTAAACCCAATAAACATATACACATATTATATTATGTATATAATTTTAAAGAAAAAAAACTATATTATTATTCTTTTTTCGTTTTTCTCAAAAACATTTTTCTTTACTCTCACAGGTAACTACTTTTTTCTTCCTCATCCTTATTTTTTCGAAAGCTGACCAACAATCATATAAAATACATTACATCTTGCTGCTTCTATATTCTATCTCCCCTATTTGTGTTTCAAGCTTCTAACTCTGCTTGGTCTTCATCAATTTAATTTCAAATTTTTAATAGCTTACCTCGTGTGCTATTTGCACTTTTCTTCATTTGTGGATCATTGATAATCGTTCTTCTCTTTTTGTCTTTGTTGTTCTGTTGCCAACTAATGTTAGTACATTGCACCTGCATTGCTGTAAGTTCTTCTTCATCTTTTGGTTACTGCATATGTTTATTAAATTATTAAGATTTTATTTTTTATTTTATTAATTTTTTTAGTGTTTTACCATTTAATATTAATATTGCAAATTTTAATTCATTCTTTATATTGTAAATTTGTGACACTCTTAAAATATTATTTATGATAAGTAAGTTTACAAATTTTTTAGATTTTGAATAGAAAATGAAAATTTTCTAAAAAGAAAAATGGCATTAGAGCAACAATCTTCATTTAGAACTCATTGATCTAATTCTAGTAATAAGGAACCAAATTAATTTTTAAAAAAATTTGCCCTCAAACTTATAAAAATAAATTAAAATTTCAACTTCTTATTCTAATGGTTAAAATAAAATATGAATAACATATTTGCAAAGGAGATTGGCAAACTATCATCCTTAACTTAGGGTTTTGGCTCTACAACTAGTACAATATATCATATACTTTTGCATTTAATATAAGTTGGAGCCTAATAAGCATATTTTATCATGAAAAGTGGTTATCTTTTGTGGTCCAAGTATATTGTATTATCTTCTTTTTAAAATAATTTTTTTTAACTTTTTCTTTCAGTATGTAAATGCTACATTCATACATGAGGCTGAAACACATTTCTAGTATCTTTAATTTAATAAAAATTTTAATTTAATTCTTTTAGTTCAAAAGCTAATAATATTATCCATTTAATTTTTAAAATAATTTAATTTAACTCTTTAGTACATCTCGCAGTAAAATTTAAGCCTATCTAAAAATTTTCTTGTAAATTGTATTAGGATCCCCTGTAATAGGAGATCCTATAACACCTTTTAGATGTTTATTTTTTTTAAGGGTTTAGAGATGAATATAAAAGGCAAAAATTATAACTGTGGGATAAAAAATTTAACTGTAAGGAAAAAAATTATATTTTAAAAATTTTAAATGTATTGCACAGTTAAAATTTTTGTTCTCATAATTATAATTTTTTTATTCCATATTTATCTCTAAACTCTAAAAAAAATTAAAAGTAAAAATTGTATTTTATATGTTACAGGTTCCCAGGTAAGAGGATCTCTTATTGCTGGGAATCCTGTTTCCTTGTAAAATATTAAACTTATCCAAAACCTCCTTCTTTTCTTTCAAGTGGCGTGATCTCCATCTTCTCTAGCCTCCCATGAAATCCACCAATGCCAATGATAGGAATGAATACTAGGGTTTTCATAAAACTTAGGGTGTTTGGGAGTAGAGATAGGATAAAATAGAAGAGGGATAAAATAACAGTGTTAGAACAATTTCTAGGAATAAAGTCCATGAGGTAGACGTCCAATGTAGGAATAGACCAAATGGGCTCAGGCACTTAGATCATTGCTTGATTTCTTAGCTTGATTGGCCCCCCACTCGTTGCTAGGCATAAAGGTGACTTGCTTAAGATTCAATGTTTGGCCGCCCATTTGGCGGGAACTACTGTATTCTCTCATGTCCATAGAACTTTTACGTAGGAGAGAGAGTAATATAGTGTATGGGATTTAATGAAACCTAATTTTGTAAATCCCACACGTATCATTCTCTTTCTATATAAAGAATTTGGACTTAAAATATTGGAGGACATAATTAAGTTGCACTGTTGCACCAACTGATAGAGTCTTTAATTGAGGTTAAACTTGGGCCTTTTTCTCTCATGCACATGGACTTGTTATGTTGGGCTTTTTGGACTTTTTGGTGAGGTTTTCTTAAGCTTTAATATTTGGGCTTCTTACGATTAGGCTCATACACACAAATAAAAATCCAAAATAGAATGAGACTTATTACAAATTTAACTATCTGTTAATTTCAATGCCAAATTTACGTGTAAATTAATAATGTGAAGTAAATAAACTGTTAAATTTCGCATAATTTTTTTAATAAATGATGTGATAGAGGAATAGAGCTATTTTTAAAGCAAAATGTCAACATAATATATCTTTGAACTAAAGAAAGATAAATTAAAATTATATAAAAAATATTTTTTTAAAAAAAAAAGCTTATATAAAACCACATGCGTTGTGGGTTTCCGACATCATAATTCTCTATCCTAATTCCTACCGTTGTCTTGCAAACTAGCTAGGTGGGCGAGAGCAAACGTGGCTGTGGTCACACAACTACAAGATATTTAGATAACAATTTTGCAAAATGCTTTATCTTTTATAATCAATTACTTTTTAAATCGTATGTTATAGCACCGAATATTCTCTGATGCACTACAAGGGGCACAATCAAAATGGTAAAAAGGATAAAAAATAAACATATTAGACTTTTAGAGTGGATATGTATAACGGGGTTTATATTTAGTAGAATGCGCTTCTCACTTGGACTCTTGAGGTTAAAAGAGATTGAAAAATTAACATTTTTAATTTGTTTTTCAAACAACAAGAGGTGTTCACGTACCAAACAAAAAAAATGATTTGTTATATTTTAAAGTTGATGTATAAATTATAATTAGACCTTAATGGGGGAACGAAAGTTAGAATTAATGTATTTTCCCCTTTCTTTCAGTATCCATTTTTCTATGGCCTCTTTAGTAGTTTTTAAACGGAAAGCAATGCTGACTGCTGGGGATCTAGAGACAATAAAGAAGAGAAATATGATAATATTTGAAGACAAATAAATAAAAGTTGCTATTCGTCAAATATTATTAGAAGTTTACTCATCGTTAATAAAATTGAAATCATAAAACAGTTAGAGATTCAAACTCGACACTAAATATTTGCATTTCAAACCTAGTACATCCTTATAATTCCATACGGTAAGGAACGGAGAAAGTTTCCTTTGCTTTCGGCTGGCCTCATAAAGTGGGGCTAAAAGCATAGCTAAATAGATCCATTATTACCTTTTTTTTGTTTTCTTTTTGTTGGGGGGGGGGGGGGGGGGGAGGGGGACCATTTAATTACTGCATACAATTTGATAATCCACGAACTGTAATATTAATTTAATAATTTGATTAGTTATTTTTTTAGAAAATTCAGGCCCATTACAACAAAATGGTATGTGCCAAACTTGTTTGCTTATGTCTAGTATTTTCAAAAGGAAGAGATATGCATGGTGGGGGAGGAGGGACCAGCTAATTAGATTGGAAGCAAAATCCTAGAGTACTTTGTTTAGAATATGAAAGGAGAGGGAGCATCTCACTGGTTCTTACCTGAAATACAAGAGATGAGACAATGATGTTTAGTTCGTTCAAGAATATGAAAGTACCATAATATTCCTTGCACCATGTGTTTAAGCACATGCATGCTCCGTTGTGGCTAAAACACATGCTAGCACGTTCATGTTCTTCAACCTTCTTTGTAGATGATGAGAAATATTTAGTATATATTATGTATAAAAAAGTTAGACATCAATAAAAAATTATCGTTGTAATTAGTGGAGAATATACATGGTAAATTTCTATTCATTTATATTAAGCGCATTAATTATATACATTAAGCATTTTTATACATTATATATATATATATATATATATATATATAAAAGCCAATCTCGCTCTTCTAATTAGTGTCATTCTACTCGTTTTTATTGAGATCCAAAATTTTAAAATATTCTAGAGTTAAGTATGAAGAGCTCTCTATCATTAGTTTCTTGATTTTATTTGAGGATATGCCCATGTGACTCAAACACATGATAGCACACACCTTGATTTCTTTTTTAAAAAAATATACATTTATCTAAATGTAGATATGTGGTGGTGAATCAATTTTCGTACTTTCTCTTACATAAAAATTTGCGAAGTTTCAAACATAAAATTTGATAAAATCATCATGCAGCTAGACCCGGCCATGATCAATTAAATAAATAAATAATTATAATTTTTTTTGTATAAATTAAATAAAGAGAGGAAGGGAAAAATAGAGGCTTCATTATATAATTGTCAAATACATTAAATAATGCCTGCTATTACAATTGTGTATAAATGGTTGCAATTAACTGGCTACACATTTCTTTTGGATACAATATTGACAGCAAGAAGTTTTGAAATTACTCAAACATTTCATCACCACCAATTGCTTTAATTAGCTATTTTGCTAGACTTTGCATGAAGCAAGCAAGGGAAAAGAGAAAAAAGTATAACAAGACAACATATATATGGATTATATGAAAACACATATAGATAATTAGCATAACCACAACAAAAAAATAAAGCGTACTTTGAGCTTTTGTGTTTGATTGAAGCCATAATTAATTTTGTTTCCTTTCATATATTTTCCTTTCACACATGCATTCCTCCATTGTTGTCGTTGTTCTCTTGGATCACAAAGACAACACCTTCTTCACATTTCGCTGTTTGCTGATCTGCATGTGCTCCTAAAGTGTCACACAACCCCATATTATCTCCCACCAAGCTTTTGGCTTTCAAGGATTCCCTTTCCCAATCAGTGTTATACACCACAATCAGAATTGAGACCACACACGCAATCTGAGCCGCAAGCAGCCCGTAACACAGACCCACCAACCCTAGCTCCCAAACAAAGGCCAATATTATAGCCACCGGTGCACCCACTAAGTAAAACGCGTACAAGTTTATCCCTGCCCCTATCCCTGGCCTCGCACTCCCTCTCAATATCCCACACCCTGTAGTTTGAGGACAATTCGCAATCTCACAGAGACCAATTATAGGCAAAACAGACATGGTTAACTCTAGCACTTCTCTATCACTACTGAAAACCCTACCCCATCTCTCTCTTCCCAACGTGGTCCATACCAACCCCACCATCGAGCTAACCAGAGCCAACCCTATGGCCACCATGGTCGACAACCGCGCCTTCCTTGTCTCGCCTCTTCCGAGCTCGTTCCCCACTCTTGTTGAAGACGACGCGCTCAGTGCATTTGGAAGAGTGTACATAAGCGACGTCGTTTGGATTATAATGCCTGACGTGGCCAGAGCCACGCGAGGGTTTTGAAGGTATCCGGCTAGGATTGTCATGAACTCGTACCACCACCACTCTAAACAAACTCCTACACAACTTTGTATGGAAAACCTTATAAGCCTACCCCATTCAGTCCCCGACGAATGATGGTTCACAAGTGGTGTACACAAAGCCATAGGGTCCTTACTGGGGACACGTGGATAGGACATGTAGAATATGAGGAAGAAAAGGGTGTTGAAATTGGAGACAAAAGATGAGATCGCAATTCCTGGTACTCCAAGTTGGAGTTTGAAGGTCAAGAGTATGATGATTGGGATGTGGAAAAGTGAGGCTAGTAAAGTGCACCACAATAGAGGCCAAGTTGTGGATTTACTACGTAAATAGATACGAAGTGGGTGAAGGAAGCTATTGGCGATAAGGTCTGGGATGGCGTAGCGACAATATAGGCTAGCCACTGCGGTTATATCTGGGTTTTGGTGGAGGCAAAGCATCAAAGATTCGAGCTTTATCCATAGAAGAGAAATGGGTAGGGAAGCTAATAAGAGCATGAGGATTGTTCTGTGTAGCGTGAGAGATACCAAGGAGTAGTTTCTAGAACCGCAGGCTTGGGTGCAGAGTGGCTCCATGCCCATGGCCAGACCGGAGAGGACGGAGTAACCGGTTATGTTGGTGAAGCCTATGGCTAAAGCACCACCGGCTAGCTCCAGGCTTCCCAACTTGCCCATGCACACAACTAGGATCATGTTCTTGAGGTAGCCCACTAGGCTCATCGCTGCTATTGGGAACCCTATGTCTCCCACTCTCTTTAGCTCCTCCACTACCTAATAAACACAGTGCAAAGAGCGGAATGTGTATTAATGTACATAACTAAACTATTATGAGTTAACAAATATTGTGTTCATTGTCGAAAGATACAACTTGTTTTAATTTATTTTTTTAAAATTTGAATATTTTTGAATTTCTTTAATAGTATTTAAACTCCAATATTATCATCACATTAAGTTGACAAATAATTAACAGAGATAAGTAGTGTGACTTAATGTTGTAAAACAAATGAAACCCTCAACTATAACAAAAATGTATTAGAGCACCAAAATATATAATATGATCTTGTGACTATTTTGAGTGGTAGGATGTTCTATTATGATATGTTTCAGCTATAGTTGGAGTGCTTAAAGATCACATTAACTTTACGTCAAGCTAGCCATGTCATCAATATCTTAATAGACATAATTAAAATGTGAAGAAAATATTGAAAACAAAATATTCTTAGGATGATTTAGATGATTAAACTTTAAGAGACTAAATTGAAATGTGTATCTTTGAAGGAATAAAACGCTAATTTACTCAATTATCCGTCCACTATACATAGTGCAAGTTGTGGGGATAAAAAGAAAAAGAAATAAGGAAAGGAAGAAGTTTCTGAAAGGAATTGTAAGGTTTCGCACCTCAGCAAATGTCGGGTATGCTTTTTGGGATTTCTCCTCTGTAAGCATCTTAAGGCTCTGGCTTTTGCTTTCCTTGATTCCGTGTGTGTTGTTGGGTGGTTTAATTATGATGAATAAGAAGGAGATAGTGGGTGTCTGTTTTTTCTCCACAAACACATAACCTACAAAGCACAATATAATGTGAGAGGGGGCCAAGGGTGAGAGAGGAGTGAGAATAGCAAAGTGGGCGTGAGAAGTAAGCAGGAATGTCTTTATATAAGGTTTGGAGGTGGTGGGGGATCCACGTATCCGTTGGTTAGCATTACTAGACTTCTATAATTATGACTCACAAAACTTTATGTTACAAATATGATGGGAAAGTACTAGCTATCTTGATCCTAATATATTAAAAAAAAATTATCTTATACATATATATATATATTAAGAAAAGAGAAAAAAATATTATCAATTGGCTTTCGCGAATAAACTCTACAATTAATTTTGTTTATGGTACGTAAACCCCCCCTCCTCCGAATTTTAAAAAGATGTTTCTATATATAGCCGTTTTTCTGTTCATTTAATATTATTAATTTTGCCTCTGTTATCACCCCCATGTTTGAATTTTGAACCACCAACCAACTTATTAATTCCCCAGCATAAAAAAGAAAAAAAAATTCATGCTTGAAAATTAAAATATTTTAAAGCTATCTATTAGTATAAACACAAAGTAGCTATTAAAATTTAAGACAAATTTCTAAAGTTGAGATTAGAGAAAGTTAAGAGCTCAAGTTCAAAGTTAAGAATTATTTTTGTTAATTTCCCAAGGTTAGAATTGAATATGAATCTTCCCAATTAGAATAAAGAACAGTTCTCAAGAGAATTTCAAATGTTGATTACTATATTCTAATAACTTCGAGAAAGAAAGTTCAAGTCCCGTTAAACAAGATGAGGGATTTATACATGAAAGGGAGATGAATGCGAATCATAACATGGAGGAGCAAAATTACAAGACCTTGTTTAAACCGTGGCATATTGATCATGTTCGCATCCTCCTTTGTCGTTTTTCCAAAAATGTGGAAACATAGGCACTTTTCTGCCCCATAAGGAACGCACATATGCTGACTTACCAAAAATCTCTTCTCGACTTCTCCACGTTTAAAAAAGAAGCTATTGATTGTGCATGCCAGCGTGAGATTACTATTGCTATTATACTGAGATCATGTTTTGTGGATTTTGGGTGTTGACAATAGCTCCCTGGAGCTCACGTACTCTTGGTGTAGTTTATAAATGACTCACGGGTATACATTTAGCTACTTGCCATAGTACTATTTATTTTGCGTGTACAAGCTTTCGTATAATTAATTAAAATATACCTAGCGAAACCAACATATGGATTGGCTGACTTGATAAAAAAGAAAATTAGGTAGGTAGGAGTTCAACCACTTGTACTATACAGGTTTGAATTCTCCAATACTAAGTGTGCGTATTAGTAATCAACGCTCTCACTAAAAATCCCTGGCTCTAATTTTAAATGGGCCTCTGTTTATCTCTCGAGAGGCTTTACCTCTTTGCAAGAGTCGGGACATCATTTGACATATAGTATAGGTTGCATACCACTTGCATCCTAAATTGGTAATGTTAGAGTAGCTTATCTTTGTCGTCATTTTTACAAAAAGATACCAAGCTAAATAATAAAGGAATAGTACTACAAGAGTAGGGATTACGAACCCTAAAAAAACCTTGATGAAACTAATATTGTGTTTAAAGCAGGAATAGTTTATTGATTGAAGAGGGGGGAGGGGTGGAGTTTCGGAGAATCTTGCAGTTAATGCCTTTTGATAATTTGTTATTATGAGGTCACTTCAGTAAGTTATCAGCAGTAGGGCTTTCGAAACTAACAGCATTAGGGTTTTGGGGGGCCTTTGGTCGACATCAAAAGAGCACAATTGAAAATTAGATTGTATCGGAAGCAAAAATTGCTTTTTCCCACATGTTTCCACCAAGATTTTCGATAGATCCAAAATCACAGAACTGTTGGAACCTCCCCACTTTTCCTATTGAGGCACGCACCTTGTCCATTAAAGTTACTACATCCAGCAGCTTGTAATGCCACAGTAGATTCGTATGGAGTATATTGTTTCTTTCTTCCATTTGCAATATGGGAGGGCTAGTATATGCTTTTTCAGTACAAAAAAAGCAGCTCCATATTCCATTCTCTAACCCTATATACACATATTCCCTATCATGAAGCAGGAATATTGTCACGAGCGCAGACATATACACACATCCACATTATTATGACAAGATAATAAAATTTGAAGCATTTATGTCAACAAAAAAGGCTCAAATATTGTGTTGTGTCTGATATAAATGTATAACATCTATTAAATATAGACACAACTCTCTCTTTTTTTAAAAGATATTTATTTTTCATAGCTTACTATTCACTACGACAAGTAAAGGTGATTTTACACGAATCCATCAATGGGAAAGTGGGGGCGGTGGGTGGAGGTGGAATAGTGCTTGATAACCCAAGCATGCGTAGAACTGCATGGCTAGCTAGCCAAATACCTATGCATCTTTTTAATTCTTTTAGTTGACAATATAGCTAGCGATCCCGTTAGCTTGAAATTAGGTGCGTCATTTCAAACTTCATGTCAGCGGAATTGGAGGTTTCTTGTTGACCATTAACCCCTTTTGAACACTCTAATATATACAAATCTAGAACCTCTCTCTCTATGAAATCTTCAGATTCAATGTTACCAGTTACCACCCAAGAAAGTGCTGCTCATCTTGTCAAACATTTTACCACCGACTAGAATCATTAGAATTTTTCCTTTCTCTTTTATCCTCCCCAGCGTGTTTTTTTGAACCAAGAATTCCCTTTTTTTTTAACTATTAGCATATGTGCACCTTTTTCTCTACTTTTTAATCTCTGTTTTTACTTTAAATGGACTGTCGACACGAATCTGTACATATTTCAACTGCATCTTTAAACCGGTTCAAATTAAAATACTTCTTGTAACATATATAAGGGTTATAATTATTAGTTAAGTCGACTTAATTGTATTCCCTTAAGAAGGAAATACCAAAACAACACGAGAAGAATAAGAATATGAAGGACACTGTCAACTTCCAATTTCCCAATATTTTCAGTTTTGCTTATGCATAAAGTATAATTCTCACGTCACTATTTTAAATTCATTTTTGTTGATCCAGGGGCTAATCCCAAACCATAAAAGAACCTACAAATTTAAAAAGAGTGAATTGACAATTTGGTCTTTAAAAAATATATATTGCTTCCAATTTGATCTTTCAAAATTTAAATGTCTCATTTTTATTAAACAAATTGTCATCAATATTGCTCTCTCATTAAATCTGTTGACAAATAATTAATAAAGATGAATAATATAACCTAGCATAATAGAGTTAATGTAGTTGTTATGCAATCAACAGTAAAAAACATGCAATAACAAAACATCATATGCTCATAATATTCAAATTAGTGATAACACGATACCATTTTGGCGCTCTATCATAACATTTTAATAGTAACTAGACGTTTAATGAACATATTAATTTTACATTCGGTCATATTACTTATTATGGGTTTAATATGAGGACCATGTTGAAGACAATATATTTTTTGGGGAACTAAAATAAGATAGTCTAAGTTAAGGACTAAATTCAAACAACTCAAGGATCAATTGAAGAAAATACATTGTTTTTGCATGTGAACTTTTACTATGAGACTAAATACATAAATTAAGAATAGGGGTTTAAGTGAATGAATTCAAAACCGTACTCCAACATTGTTTTCCACCGTGATTTTCTGCATCATCTTTACTTAATTAGCATCAAATTTCGTTTGTGTTTTTCTTTAATTTGCTTATTTTATTAATTTACTATTGATCATGTGTTGTCATTGATATTCTCTCTTCTCTTCTCTTCTCTTCTCTTCTCCATGAGCCCTGTGTGTCAGTGTCTCTGTTTATAGCACTGTTGATGGCAGCAGATGACATATTACATATTAGCTAGCTGTTAATATATCCAGTTGTCACACTTGGATGGAACCATGCATGTGAAATTTAGTTGCACCAAATGCCTACCCAGAGGAATCATCCTCATATCCAACAATCATCATTCCCCACACACCCAATTATCTTGTCGACAATTTGCAACTTTTCTTTTTATCTTTTCATGATCTGATTCAGAATTATTGAGATAAGATTTTATATCTTCTATCAAAAACCCAATATCTGATGCATTATGTGGTGGTTGTAACTTGTAAGGAATGAAGAAATGATAACGTATCCAAGTGTCACATCCAGCTCATGGTTTTTGAATATATAGTCTTCACTGTTTTGGTCCCAAACTCTTTTTACGCTTTGTATGGAAAAATTCGAACAACCGACAGCTTTACCCCTTTCTCCCCGTTATGAGTAACAAGAGGCTACAACAGTTCTTCCATCACTTCATATATAGTCAAGTTTAAATTTGAATTCAATGGCTTCAAGATTAAGAAGCATGAACAGTGACACACTTAGACGACACTTAATATGTATAATAAAATTTAAATTGTCTTACTCAATTTGAAATATCACATTTTTGCCTGATAGGAATATTTATGTGTGTATTTTGTTGATGTTGACATTTATATTTAAATGCTTCCTGTTTTATGCTCAACTTGTTAATCAGAATGCTGCTTTTTGTAGTGTCCTCTCTAGCTTGCTAGTTTTGAAACCATATTAAAGAGCTTATAAAACAAATGTTTGATAGCTTCTGAAGCGAAAAACAGTTGACACTTTAGAGCTGATTAATAGTACACACACACATAAGGAGGAAGAAAAAAAAAAAAAAAGGAAACCCCGGGCATATAGAGATTTAGGGGATCTAAGGGATAATAATATCTAGTGAGGGTCCATGAGTTTGACTTATCTTACTGGATATAGCACTAATTCCCTATTTGTTTCAGCTTAGTCAATATGCTTTTAATTATTTATAAAACTAGCTATGAAGGTGTGTAGTGCCCCTAAGATGGGAAATCACAGTGGAGGGAATATCCTTCAAAAAGATTATTCACATTGTTCGGTGTCTTTCTCTTCAATTCATTAGGTGCCATAAAAACTACCGAAGGCTTGTTGAGTCAAAAGATGAATATTGAAACACCGTCACTCTTTTGACCACGTATACACGCATAACCATGTAGTCAAATAATTTAAACGAATTGTTTGTTTTTTCAATTTCATAGTTGTCATGATGGGAATCGAGATTCAATTGTAGAAGAGATGCAGAATCTTGAGTAATGGTTTAAGAAAAAAAAAAAAACTCTATGTTGTAAGCATGACAATTAATTATATAGCTTTTCTAATTTAGATGGCTCTACTTCAAGCTTGACGGCAATAAAGCTTTCCAAGGATCAAGACATAATCAATGGCTTTTATAATGTCAAAGGTTTGTGTCATCCATGTGGTTACTTTGATATTCAAGACTTTTTAAAATCTACTTACTATTTAAATAGGACCTCTATGAGCTGGTGAATAAGAAATATTTGTAAATGACCAAAGTTACATTCATTGAATTGTCACCTAATTCTTAAATTTGTGAATATTTTATTATCGGGAACTTGCCCTGCCTTGCCTTGTTCAAAATATTAAAACAAAAAATTATTTTTTTAAAATTTTTATTATTAGTTGTAATTTTTTTTAAATCTTAACTTAGTACTATATAAATTATATTGTAATATGAATTTATATTTATGCCTTTCAAATTATTTATTACAATAATCTTATTGATAATATCTTTTCTCATTTTATTTTATTTTTTGAACGTATTTCATGTTTGTTTATTTTTATATATACTTATATGTGCAATAGTTATGCTTTTTATTTTTATTTTTATTTTTTTATGGTTATAGATTTTCTATTGGCTAACTTGAGCTATAGGCAAATGATCTTCTATTCATCCTAAAGATAAGTAGAGAATTTTCATCTTAATTTGAATAGTCTAAATCTTTTCTTATTTTTATTAGATTTTGATTTTTTTTTTGTTTTAAAAGAAGCATAATACATGATAAAAACATCATTCTAATTGCAAACTTTAAAAAATAATAATTTAATTCAAAAACAAAAAAAAATAAAATTTGAATGATTGAAATCTCATTTAAAAGATGAGCGTAGCATGTTGATCCCTAAGATAAGTAGACAAACCAATTGTAACACAATAGATTTAGACCCTCTATTATTTTTTTTAATAATCCCCGTTATTCATTTTTTATTTTAATTTTTTATATTGAGTAGAAGTTAAATGATTGTTTTTATTTTGTGTTTTATTTCATTCAAAAATTAAAAAAAAATGAACAATTGAAATTGAAAAAAATAAGAAAAAAATATAAAGAGTTTAAATTGCTATTTAAACTTTGCAGCAAAAAATCCGCTTCCTATATCTATACATGCCTTGCCAAATTGTCATCTATATCTAATTAGATTTGACATTTATCAGCTTTGGAAAAAAAAAAGGAGATAAAGATGATATATATAAAGTACAATAGTCTTCATTATTGACCTATTTCTAGTGGATGAATTATAAAATGGATAGGTTATGGTTCTTACATCTCAAACTCATACTCATTCTCATTTATGCAGACAAATATTATATGAACAAATATTTTTTTTAAAATTAGGACTCATTTATATAAAATCACAATAAAAATCAAATATCTTAAACAACCATTAATATAATCTTAACCAATATAATGTTATTTGGATTTTTTAATTATATACATATATATATATATATATATATATAAATACACACACACACACATATTATGAGTTTGGAATGGAATGAGTATTATATTATCCAAACTTAAATTCTTAAAATACTCATAGTTAGATCTAAGTTGATAAAATTTTATAGGTACTTGTAAGATTTAGATATTTTGCTGGTCTCTATTGGAGAAATATACAACTAAATTAAACTCTAATTTTAACTTTTCCACATAAATTTCAAAATGAAACATAACATTCCTTTATTATTTTCACTAAAAATAAAAATAAATAAATACCCACTAGCATTAACGTTGAAACAGCACCCAATATCTTAAACACCAAAATTTCTGGATTGGTACTGTTGAAATGGGAAAATTCTATGGGCCTCAAAAGTGGATAATGACGCCCCATGAACAGCTGAAACGAGTGGATCATAGTGCTCATCACCATTGAAAGGCGAAACTGGACTTGCTTGTGCTGAAAAAGTTAACGCAACATGTCTCATCCACGCTCGGCATAATGGACTCCATTCATGTCATTTGAAACTACAATTGACAGAAGAAGACACAAGTCAATGAAAGTACTTACAAAGAGTAGCATGGAAGAATGGCCTAAAAATTCTCTGCTCAGTATGTTGTGCTGTTCAAATTGTGTAGACCTAAATCTTTCATTGTTTTTTTTTTATAATTTTTTTTAATTTTAACTATCTATTTTTTAAAAGAAGTAAAATAAAAATAATTTTTTAAATTTTATCAAATAATTTTTATAAAGTTAAAAGACTCTCTCTATTTTATTTTTTATTTTTTTAAAATAAAATAAATAAACAATTAAAATTTACAAAATATAGAGGATCTAAATTGTTACTTAAATTAAATAATAAGGAATCCGTTCATGAAAAAATGCACGAGGATGAGAGAGAAACAGAGGAAGATCGCTCTTTGAAGTAGAAAGATTCCTCAAATATTCTACTCCGAATACAATGAATCAATCATTCGGTACAAGAGTTACTAAAATTTGAATTTTTTAAATTCAAATAAATTCTATACATATAATTTACGTAAGAACATGAAACAAGCAAGTCAACGTTTTCAAGCTTCGTAAGACAACCCAAGCATCATCTTGTGAAAATTAGTCATTGTTCATTGAATTTGAATGAGTCAGCATCTCATCACCTTGTAACGCTTGTCTCACTCTTAGCATGATGGGAATGGTTTTGCAAGATATTCTATTTAATTAATTAGTATTATTATCAATTTTAATGATTTAAGTATCGTCATTTGACGTTTAAGATACTATTAAACAAATAACATATTACTATATTGACATAAAAAGATATTAAGAATATTATAAAATTTTCTCATAATTCAAGTAGTCCTATTTACACTCTATCCAGTTAACCATCGGAGTTTAAAATTATCATGGCTAGAATTACTATTACTATTTACTAAAATTTGAGTTTATAAAATGAACTTTTTTTACGTCACAGCGAAACTTCTGAATAATAATCTTTTTTAAATGAAAAAAAGAATGACATCTTAAGAGGCGTTTAGATTCTCTAAATTTCAACTTGCAAATATTTTTTAAAAACTGAAAAGAGAAAGGTGCAAGAGTGCAGGACTAGCATTTTAAAACATTAAAATCCTCTCAATTTCTTTTTCTTTAATTTTCTATCAATTTTATTGGCCAAAAAAAAAATTCCTATCAATTTAGACAGATAAGAAGTTTGGAAGAGAAAGAATGGATGATTGAACCTACTGAAACTCTTACACTTCTATCCTCTCTTTTTGTATTAAATTTCATATCTTATGTTTATTTTTTTCTAACAAGATGACATTCTGTATTTGAGAGAATTTGTTTTATTTATATACACCCTCTTTTCTCTCTTCTTTCTTTAAAATTTATAATAAATTTTAAAAAAATTTAAAAAATTTAGACTCTTAGGTGAGTCCCGTTATTTTTTCTTTATCTTAGATCCTCCCTTTTTTTCTTTTTAAATTGATAGAAAATTAAGAAAGAAAAAATTGAAAGGATCCCAGTTCACTAACTTCTACCATTAAAGATTTTTAAAGAGTTGTTTAATACACAAAAAGTTATCAATAAAAGTAGAAAAAAATGTAACTTTATAGGTAAAAAATGATTTTTGGTTTTCTGCTTTTAAAAGATAATAATAAATAATAAATATTATTTAATAACAATTACAAGAACATAATAAATATTATACAAAATTTTATTCTATCATTTTATTTAAAAAAATTTACAAGTTGAAATTTAGATGATCCGCTTAAGAGTTAAAAAGCCAAGAAATGGAAGAGGCTATCCAAAAAAAAAAAAATCTCGTACATTAAGGTCCCGGCACATTACAGATGCCTATTAAACTTTGTTGACGTGACAGGATTATCTTCTATGACAAAAGATGTGGACTCCACCTGGGACACACCTCTTAATTATTTCTTTTCTTTTTTAATTGTATTCTTTTTAATTATCGTAAAAAACTCAGATTAAATAAACACACGTGAATTGCGTATTTTCTCAATTTATCTCTCGAATCAATCATATTAATTTAAAACAATAAGCACATAATTTTAAAATTTATTAATTAAATAGGTTTTATCTATTTAAATTGGATCCATCGTTTATGTAAAATTCACATATTTTATATTTATTTTTATTTGAAACTAACTAAATTAAAAGATTGGGTAGCCTTTAATTTTAAAGAAGATTTATAATAAATTAATAATTTAGTTCTAAAAATATTATAATAAATTCGTTCTCTTTTTAATTTAAGTCATTCAAAGAGATTGAATATTTTCTTTCAATTAAAATTACTTTTAAAAATATGTTTATAAGCTTTTTAATCTAAAAATATTATTATTTTAAAGGTTAAATTTTTGGTTTATTTATTTTTTAAATATTTTATTTTTATTTATTTTACTTTTTATGCCTGCAGCAAGCTCTTGGTTTTCGTACCAATTTGGATTTACGTTCAAACACTACATTTGCATAAAAGTCATATTTTATTATTTCGTATGAAACGTGGTTGAAGAAAAGCAGCGCGCACTTCCAAACACATCCTTCCTATGCAAAATGACCATATTCTATTATTGTTGAATAGAATATCCCGTAGGAGCTGCTTGCTTTTCAGTTCATACTCTCTTGCCAAAATCGATCATCTAGTTTTTGGTCCAATTTCTAACAGCTCCTCCGTTCTCTTCTACAAATAATTTCTATCCTATGCATTAGAAATAATCAAGAACGTACAAAATTCTTACCTTTTGATTAGATTTTCTCTTTATTGACACGCGAGATACCGTTGTACGGACTGCCGGAGAAGGATGCTGGGGGTCCGGATGTGGCAGAGGACAGTTTGGGGCTTCCGCCGGCGATGGTTCTGTCCTTACATCTCCCGTAGCTCTTCTCCATCGGAGCAAAACTCTCGGTTTCCGAAGTTCTTTACTGGGTCTTCTTCTGGCTCCGCTCCGGCGTCGTTTAGGTCGGCCAAAGCTAAAGATCATATAAATGTGAGTTCTTGGTGTCATATCAGTTGGGTTTGTTTGATAAACGGCGTCGTTTAAGATGTTCACTGTTATCCACGGTATCATTCCACTTAAAAGCTATAAAGCTATAGGTTATCTGACAAGAATCATAATACAGTATTTTTAGTTTTGTAATTTTTATAAAATATCACTTTATATCCATTTTATACTATTTTTCAATTATCATATTAAATATGAATATTTTAAATATATTTTATGGTTTCCTATCTTATGCCATACAATTTAAGATAT
The DNA here is from genome assembly GCA_026724425.1 of Erythrophleum ivorense. Lineage (NCBI taxonomy): Eukaryota > Viridiplantae > Streptophyta > Magnoliopsida > Fabales > Fabaceae > Erythrophleum > Erythrophleum ivorense. The sequence goes on from JAIUCV010000005.1 coordinate 48,036,813, forward strand.
CATACAATGTGAACTAACACTGTATTTGCTTTTCTAAGTGGCTAGAAGTTGCTTTTGTTCAGAGTTAAAATTGATGTGTGAAGTTGATGTCATTACTCATTAGTTTGGTCAATGAGTGCCCTCCTGATTGTCGCACTAATTTCACTGTTCGATTGATGATATTCTGTTCTTGTTGTGTGCTATTCCATTTACGAGTGAAACTTGCTTCAGTTAATCATGTTATTAAATTCCAACTTTTAGTCGCTGCATTTAGTGTTTGACTACATCACTGTATTGAATCTTCACTTTGCAGTTCAATATTTTGTTTATGAAGACGTACTGCTTTTCCACTGAAGCTGTGGTAGACCTTCCTGCGGGTGAGATTGTAGATGTGCCATTGGCACAAACCGGTGAAGGTATTGCAGAATGTGAACTTCTCAAATGGTTTGTACAAGAGGTGAGCAACTGGTTGGTTTCTTATTTCCTCACTGGTTTGTACAAATGTGCAATATTCTATCTAAACTTATGTATTTGATCCTATGCTTTTCTAAAAGCAAAACTCTTTTCTGTTTTCCAATACACACAACATATTTTGTAGGTGGGATGTGAACCTTCAATAAGTTGAAATATTGGTGCTCTAGTTTCAATTTAGACTTCGAAAAATGTTTCATGCCTTTTTTTTTTTTGTGGGAAGAGTTGGGGGTCGGGTATAAATGCAAACAACAGAGGCTGACTCCATATTCCATTTGAGGTTGCCACTATTTTAAACAAGTCATCTCAATAATTTATTATGTAATTTTGGCAGGGGGATCAAGTTGAAGAATTTCAATCACTCTGTGAAGTTCAAAGCGATAAAGCAACTATAGAAATTACAAGTCGCTACAAGGGGAAAGTTGCTAATCTTCTCTATGTTCCTGGTGATATTGTCAGGGTGGGACTTTAGACCTTGAAAGCATTGGATATAATTCACCAAAATGATGCTTATAAATGTAGATATTGATTTATGTTGAACTACACTTTTTTGAGGCATAGAAATGAATATGAACAAGAAAATTTAGAGGCCTGAAAGTTGAGATGGGCAGTCAAGACATATGTAGTTCATATCGGACTAAACTCAGTAGGTTTTTTAATTTCAGGTATGTCAAACTTTTGGGTAAGAGTGAGAAGGTGATCTAACAGAGTAGGTGAAGAGGAGGAAAGAAAGGGAGCATCCTGAATATTTTTTGGAGAATTCATGCAAGCGAGTGGGAGAAAACATTATAAATAGTGAATTAATAATTGAGTGACTGAGAGAAAAATTTAACATGTTTGTCGTAATATGGGAGGTTTACATGGAGAGGCTATGTGTGTAGCCTAGGCTCGTGAAGGAATACTTAAAAATATCATTCTCAGAAGATTGTTTGAAAAATATGTTTTATTATGTGATTTCCTTTTCATTTCTCTTTGTTATGTTTACTCTTTCCTTGGGACAGGATCAACCAATAGTGGATGAGAAATGTACTTGTATCTGAGTCCACACCTTTAGTGGCTAATTTACCATTTGATTCGACGCGGTGGCTCTTAAATAACGAGATAAGGTCATGACATATGAGGAGAGTGTATAAGTCATGTCTATTTTGCAATATCTATGGAGCCTATGTAGAGTTACATTTCCTTTGTATGGAGAAGATTTCAGAGGCTGCAAATGTGTGGAAGATATACAATATTTCATTATTTGAATCTTTATTTAGTCTCTTCAACCCAAAAAAAAAAAAAACTCTATGTAATCAGATGCCAACAAAAAAATTTATCATTTTGTACTGTGATTGGAGATTACAGATGTAATTAAGCTTCTGTTGGGTAAAATTGCAGGTTGGTGAAACCCTTTTAAAGATAGTAGTTAATGAATCTTCATTACCGACAGTCATTTTTAGAGATTCAGAAAATGTAAAGTCACCTAGTTCTGATGATGAAAAAGGTAAACGAGGTGGAGTTCTATCAACACCTGCTGTACGGAATCTAGCAAAGCAACATGGTATAGACATAAATGATGTATGTGGAACTGGAAAAGATGGTAGGGTTATAAAAGAAGATGTGCTCAATTATGCTGTCAGGAAAGGAATCATTAAAGATCCATCTGTTAACTTGAATGCTGAATATGTAAATCAGTCTCGGGTTGTGGAAGGAAACAACTGTGATGTAGCAACTAAATTTGATTGGACTTCTGAAGACAGGATAGTTCCCCTTAGGTAAAATTTAATTAAACATGATTTTCAGCCAATTTTCTTTTAATGTCTTATATAGGGTGAAGATGGATGTGGCGGTTGAGTGCATACATGAAATATATTAAACCAGCTAATTCTTACCACCCATACCATTTAGCATACCATCTATGTTAAATTGAAGAAAAGTGTGGTAAATTCAGCTGTAGCAGTAATAAGGAGGTGCTTGGCATTACTTTTTGTGATAAAACTTGAATGAATTCCAAAGAACTTGTTCAAAAGCCTAATTTAGATTTTGTTTTCTTTTTTCTTTTGCAGGGGATTCCAGAGAGCAATGGTAAAAACAATGTCTATGGCTGCCAAAGTCCCACATTTCCATTTTGTAGACGAGATAACCTGTGATGCCCTAGTAGAGCTTAAAACATCTTTTCAGAATAATAATACTTCTCCAGATGTCAAGCACACTTTCCTTCCATTATTAATTAAATCACTTTCAATGGCCCTGATAAAGTACCCCTTAATGAATAGTTGCTTCAATGAGGAGACAGTGGAGGTCATCCTCAAAGGTTTGTATCTTGGAAATAATTGTGTTTTATGCCTTTCTTCTTTTCTTTGTAAATGAGAATTATTAAGAGTCAAGTTACGAAAATTAAAAAAAGAAAAAAAGAGAAGTCAAAGTTGTTAAATTTAGATTAATACATGGATCTTGCTTGAATATATATCACGACTTAATCTATTCTTGTCTGATGCTTAGTTAGCTGTTGAAACTTTTTAGCAAATTCGGCTATAACTGTTCTGCCACAGGTATTCAACTGGAGTACATTTTATAGTGAGTTAAAAGTGGTTGTAATCAAAAATTAATTTTGTCAGTGTCTTCAACTCTTAATGTCACCTTTCCCCCAATAAAATCCTAAGTTGGTGAGATATCTTGGGTCTAAAAATATGTATATGAGTTTAATTTACAAATGAGCTAAAATGGGGGAATGATTTAAGTAATAATAACTTAGCAATAATAAGCATGAGATTCCTTCTGGAAGTTGGAATAGATGCTTATCATTTCTTTCATTGCATTTTATTCAAACGTAAGATGTATGAAAAATTTGAAAAAATCAATCTAGTGTCACTTCTTTTCAGAGCAGCAATAGGAATGATGAATTCTGCTTAACTTGACTCTGCTAAAACTCTCCTGAATAGATTACAGTTGTACTACTACCAAATTTGGTTTTAATAGCGGCTGATTTGTACATGTGCAACACCCAGTCATTTTAGTGATTTAAATGAAGTCATGGTAAATGTATATGTTGCCTCTTGATTATGAGAATACAAATATTTGAAATTGGCAATCAAGAGTTATGGCCATGCATGGATGTCACTTATTGACTTTGTAACACCAGGGTTGAATTTTTTTTTTTTCAAAAAAGCATCTGGACCATTTCTAATACTAATGTTGGTTATTTTTACAGAGGTTACTGACAAGTTGGCTACATAAGTGATTATCTAATGCTGGCTGAATTTTTTTTTTCTCTTTTTGTCTTTGGTGAAACAGCTTGTCTATAGTTATATTCTATTATATTAAGTAGCCTTGTTAGACAGAATTACTGATAAAACTATAGTAGTTGACTAAGCTAATTTATCCTATTTAAGTGGCCTTGTCCAGTTTATGTCGTATCACATACATTTCAGGGGACTGATCTAATGTTATCATGCGAATCACAAGAATAATATTCTTATAGTTTCTATACCTAATGGGTTTTCGTATTGTTCTTGTTGTAGGAGTGGACTTAGAATGTAGTGTGAGTAGAAGCTCTTTCTAGGTGTTGATTGTTGTCTGGCAACTGATAAGTTGATGATTTAATTTGAGGCAGCAGCCTTCCAGATTTGACATAATGACTTGTTTCCTGTAGGTTCACACAACATTGGAATTGCTATGGCTACTACATATGGTTTAGTTGTACCAAACATAAAAAATGTTCAATCTCTCTCCATCATGGAGGTTAGGTTATACTCTTATGATTGTCTATGTACATTCACAACTCTAAAAGTGCTTTATACTTGAATTCTATATCATGATTGAAGTGTAAGTCTGATGCCCATTGTTTTTCTTGTTAATTCATGAATTAAGTGCTTGAACAGAGCATATCTCAATGTTACATTTCTGATGTTTCTGTCTTTAATATGATTTTTGTTTGTCTAAAGGTGGTTCACATTGGAGAAGGGGGTAAGGTGCTTTTTCATTAGATTCTGTACTTGAAGAAAAAAACAATGAAATTCATTTAAAAGGTGGCCAACACTGGATGCTTTGTGGCTGGCTTCTGTTGCTCGCCTATATATTCTAGTGTTACCTGTGCTTTGCAGTACTTGATTTTGTTAACAAGTTAAGATCTAGGGAAAATGCTATATTTTTACTTCTTTTCAGAGTATTAAATTTATAAAAAGTGCTACTTACACCGAGAGCAGCCTAGAACACATGGCTGCATCAGTTTACCACTTACCTTTATCCAGCTCAAATCAGTTACCCAGTTGTGTGCAGTTGTAGCTGCAGTCTTGTGTAATTATCATTCTTTCGCTTGTAATTGCATTTTTATGCATCTTCTGTTAGCACAAGAGTCCCCTGTATGCTTAAAACACTGTTGAGGTGATGATGATCTTTGCATTCCAATAAATCATATTGTTCTGACTGTTTTGTTTATCTTATTAAATTTGTGTATTTAGATAACCAAAGAACTGGCAAGGCTGCAACAATTGGCATCGGATAACAAGCTTAATCCTGAGGATATATGTGGTGGGACAATTACTCTAAGCAACATTGGAGCAATTGGTGGGAAGTTTGGCTCCCCACTTCTCAATCTGCCTGAAGTATCCATTATTGCCATTGGTCGAATTCAGAAAGTTCCACTATTGGCAGATGATGAGAATATGTATCCTGCATCACTCATGACTGTAAGTCTTCCTTTGATTTGGTAAAATATATAAACAGATACACTCTTAGAGGGAAAAAAAAAAACAAGTTCTCCAGTAATTTCGCATAAAACAAAAGCATGTATCGATTAGGCAAAGCAAACCTATGTGGCACACCTATTCCTGGATTCATCAACCCAAGTAAGTCTTCCTTTGATTTGGTAAAATATATGAACAGATACACTTTTAGAGGAAAAAAAAATACAAATTCTCCAATAATTTCGCATAAAGCAAAAGCATGTATCGATTAGGCAAAGCAACCCTACGTGGCACACCTATTCCTGGATTCATCAACCCAAGTGTATGCTTGTAAGGGAAAAAAAATGAAAATAGTTATGTATAAAAGAGCCATAAATAACATATCTTGTGTTGTATTTTCTTATCATATCAAATATACATTTTTATAGAGCAGGATTCCAATTCTTAGATGGCATCCTTAATCCTTTTCTGTGAAAGAAATGATTTTTAGACGTAGGACATGCATTTTCTGATCCAGCAAGGGTTTGATGTAGTGCTGGAACTTATATTAGACAAAGTTGTCACTAGTTTGATGTTACGGAGGTTGAAATTAAAGATGAACACTATAATATTTCTTGATTAGTTCCATATGGTATTTTTCCAAGGATTGTTATCTATACAATTATCTATGTCTTCGAAAAATTTTAGCGTCATCTTCTTTTTTTTACCCTAAACATTAAGAAGCTATTGATAATAGATAGTATCTAATTTTTTTAAAGGATTATAAAACCAGAAAAAAAAAAAAGAAAAACTTAGTGACAATTTTCTAAGTAGTTGCCGTTAGGTTTTTTCTAATGAAAATGTAACTTATAAATATTTTTAACAACTTAGCATTTCATCATCTCCTTTGAAAAAATTCCTCCACATGTCAACTCTATTAAAGAATTTAATAGCAAATACTTAGGAAACTACGCCTGAGTTTTGTTCCTATGAATCTGTATAATCCCAATTTTTAGGAATGTCTAACTGATTCCTATAACTATTTAGGAAATATACTACGCAAAATGATACTTTGCTATGGTTTCAGGTTAATATTGGGGCAGATCATAGGGTGTTGGATGGAGCAACTGTTGCAAGATTTTGCAATGAGTGGAAAAAATTAATCGAAAATCCAGAGCTCCTCATGTTGCATTTGAGATAATATTGTTGACACGAAGGAGCACTTACCCCTTCTACAATTCTTATTAGTTGGTTCATTAATATTATTAAATTATGGCCTCTTTACCCTTTCACTATTTTATAAAGGAACAGTGCAGTACTATTTATCACTCGTGTGCTGTCCCAAAAAATAGCTCACTGAACAGATCTGGCAGACTCCAGCTCGTTTAGTTAAAACGTATTTCACGGATTCTACTCATCCAGTAAAGAATATATGTTAATCTTTCGGTTTTAAATGGGTTTTTCATTTTCAAAATTAGTTTATTCCTAAAGACCTCGTGAATACCAACGTTGGTATATTAAGCTTCAAATCCTACATTCTACCTCTCAAATATCAGAAATGTATGTCTCACCGTTGCACAGAAGATCTTCTCTACTTAAAATCTTGGATTTCCTTTTTGGTCCAAACCTCAATTTGTTTCTTAAATTCTGCAAAGAAAAAGTTGTAGTTTTTTATATTTTTATTATCAGTTTTTTAATTAAAATATGATAGATATATAACTATTTAATAATATCATGTGTATGATTTTTACGAATATAATTTTTTAACTAAATTATACACTTATCATGGTTGATATTAGATATTAAAAAAATTAAACGTACACATACTTTTTATTCTTTCATCTTTGTCATAGTTTGCACTACAATTTATAGACCTTGGATTACTGACTAACAGATCTTATATCAATTACACCCCCCTTCTTTAATGGGAAAAAAAAAAAAAAGCATCCTTGTCTTTAAGGAACTAGATCCTTTCTAAGTGTAGTGGTATTGAATTGGGGAAATTGCTATTGCGACACAGTGAGATCCTTTCATATTGCATCCGTTAATTTGGTATACTTCCACCAAACTAGTACTTGAGCTAGAGGTAAATGGCTTTTCTTAACCTTTTTTTTTTTTTTTTGCCTAATATCTCCTCATGTTCTAGTGTAAATTGGCCTTGCTCATCAATAGTAGGAAGGTCCTTACTGATAGGTAGTGATTAGGCTATATGCTTTCTAAGAGTGAAATATGAAATATAGGATGTACTCAAATATGAAATAGTAGCTCTAGTTGATAAGCAACCTTCCTTACCTATGCCACTATCTTGAAAGGCTTTGCAAGTTTGTGAAAGGAGGAATTATTAATTAAATTCTTTTGGAAGGGATGTAGCTTGAGGTAAACCTAATTTCCAATTGTATACTCCTTACCTGGTCTCATCTTGTTGGCTTGTTGAGTCAATATGTTTTAGGCTTTAGATAGGTGTTGTTTAAGGAGTTGAATGGTAGTTTCTCTGTCAATACAACTTCTATCCACTAACTCATTAGATAGAGTTGCTTGTAAAGTTAAGAAAATGAATTGCTAGAGGTACTTCACATCCAGCTTGATGTGGAGTCATGCTTATTGCTAAGCGATATATGGTGTTATACCAAAATTTTACTAGAGACAACCACTTGAACCATTGTTTAGATAATCACTTGTCATACATCTTAAATAGCATTACAAACACCTATTTACAACTTTAGTTTGGCCACCTATTTGTGGATGGTATGGTAAAGAATATACAAGCTTCATTCCATGGAGGTGGAAGAGTGCTTTGCAAAATTTGCCATAAAACATTGGATCACGATCAATGACTATAGTCTTAGGAAACCCATGTAACTTGACTATGTTATCCATGAAGGGTTGAGCCACTTCAACAACGAAATAAAGTTGTTTTAAAGTCAAAAAGTGGGTTGCCTTGTTAAGCTTATCAAATACCACCAATAAACTAACTTGCCATAGTATTTGCAAAGACCCTTGATGAAATCCATAGACAAATTAGTTCAATTAGTACCTGGAATAAGGAGTGGTTGTAGTAGGTTAGCTATTGCAATATTCTTAAGTTTAAACTAACTTGTGTTGTTGAGCTTATCAAGTACCACTAATAAACTAACTTGCCATAGGATTTGCGAAGACCATTAATGAAATCCATAGACAAATCAATCCAAATAGTACCCGAAATAAGGAGTGGTTGTAGTAGGTTAGCTATTGCAATATTCTTAAGTTTAAAGGAAAGTGAAACACTCCCTTACAAAATTTTGTACATCTTTCTCAAGTCCTTTCTAATAGAAGATAGAGAAAAGCCATTTGTAAGTTGCATTCATTCTAGAATGACTAGCCACCGCATTTTCAAGAAAAAAATTTAAGAGTTGCAATCTTAATTGTTGGTTTGCTCTTATTATCAATTTCCCTTTTCTCTTCAATAATTTGTGTTGCCATGAATACTTGGGGCGTGACAATGAATTTATTTCAATTTGCTTAATAAAGGCTTACAAATTGTCACTCTCTTCCTATTATTGCTATGCTTGTTTAGTAAGATCTGCAACAATAGAAGTAATTAGTGCATAACTTATTGCTGTTTCTGAGTGCTTTCTTTTTAAAGGCCATATGTAACTCCATTTTCTTTGCCTTTCCTATATATAATTTCATAACACAGCTCCCACATTTTGTGTACCACTTATATTGGTCAAGAGATAATTTTTTTGCCCTAAGAGATACTTAAGAGGAAGATGATTAGTTTTAATAAAAAACTTTTGACCTATGAAAATATAATTTCCACTGCTTCATAACATATACAATGGCTAACAACTCTCGTTCATAAATAGATAAATTTCTTTTAAAAAGCCAAAGAACCTTACTTGCGTAAGTTATAGAATGGCTTTTTTGTGAAAGCATTACTCTATACCCACATTTAAGGTACCTATCTCCACCACAAAAGATTCTTTAGAGTTAGGAAGTGCTAGCACCAGGGTGGATACCATAGCTATTTTCAATGTTTGAAATGCTATATTTGCCTCTTTACTCCATAAAAAAAAATCTCCATTCTTCTTTAATAACTTTGTAAGGAGCATGGTTATCAAAACCGGACCAGACCGGCTGGTTCGACCGGAAACCGATCCCTGGTCCAATTCGGTTGAAGTTGAAAACTGACCAAGCAAAGAACCGGTCAAAATCGGACTGAAAAAATCGATTTGAACCGGTCTGAAGCAATTTTTTTTAATTTTTTCTTATATAATAGAATAATTTATTTTAAATAAATTTAACAAATTAAAAATAGAAGGTAATAAGAAAGATGAGAGACTTGAAATATGAATTTTTTTAAAAAAAAAGAATATAAGAAAAATAAAATATGCATAATTAATTATTTTTTATACTTGCTTTCTATTATGTTCAATTTCCTAATGACATTTCTATCAAATATCAAGGTACTTAGCTAAAATTATTATTTATTATTTTATTTTTTAATAATAAATAAAATCTTAATATAATTTAGGAATTCTAAAATCTTAATATTAAATATTCTTAACTTTTAATCATAGATAATTTTTATTTTAAATTAAACATTAATTTTTATAATATCTTAAGAAATATTGAATTAGTAATCAAATCTTTAAAATTTACTAATATTTATTTGTTATATTAACATTTTAATACATAAAATTTTTTAAAATAATATATTTAATTATTACCGGTTCAATCACGGTTTAACCACGGTTTGACCAATGAACCGTAACCAGTACCTCTACCGGTTCAATGACCAGTCCAGTTTTAAAAACATTGGTAAGGAGCTTACTAATGTTGTTGTGGTTGATAAAGTGCCTATAATAGCTTATAAGACTAAGAAACTCCATAAATCAAACTTAAAGTTGGAGTTGGCAAAGTAATCATTGCTTCAAACTTTTTTAGGTCTACCTTCACACCTTTAGTTGAAATTACAAATCCAAATATCTCACTTGAACAACCCTAAAAACACACTTATTGCATTTAGCAAAAAGCATATATTTCCTTAATGTGGTTAGTGTAATCCAAAGACACTCCAAATGGTCTTTCTAATCCTTGTTGTAAACGAAAATGTCATCGAAGAAAATAAAAATGAACTTTTTTAAGAAGGATTTAAACACTAAATTCACAAGGCTTTGAAAGGTTGTTAAGCCATTACTAAGTCTAAATGGCATAACCATGAATTTCTAAAGGCCTTTATGTATATGAAAGGTTGTTTTATGGATGTCTAGCTTAGAGAAATATGCTACTCCATGTAAGTCATTGAGCAATTCTTCTATGATTGGGATGGAAAACTTGTTCTTGATGTCCTACTTATTCAACCTTTTATAATTAATACAAAACCTCCAACAGCCATTATTCTTTTTTACTAACACAATTGAGGATACAACGGCACTACACCTATCTCTAGTTGATCTATTTTGCAACATTGCTTACACTTATTAATTTCAAGGTTTTTTAATTAGGCCATATCTATAAGGTTTTGGGCTAATAGGTTGGTCCTATTTGAGGTGAATTAAATGATCAAAGGGCTTTAGAAAGGGTAAGGTTGTAGACTCTTAGAATATATCTTAAAATTCCTATAGAACTTCTTTTAATTGGGCCTGCCATAGTGCATCTTGTTGTTATAATGTCTTATTCAGTGGTAAGCCATGGTGCTGTTTCTACACTTGAATAAGGAAAGCATGGTGCATCCCTATTTGTTGCCTCTCTTATAACTTCTGCTCTTTAAAGGGTATACTAGGTGTGTTGGGCCCTATGATACAGTAGAATTTATCATTAAGCATAAAAGTCATTACTTCATTTTGTAAATCCCATAGTATTTTTTCAATTAGAGCCAACCACTAAGCTCCCCAAACTATATCATAGCCAACTAACTTTACAATAAGAAAATCATATGTGAACTTTTCTTCTTGCACGAACCATTTCAGCTTACTACATTTTTTAGATACTTTCAATTGGTTCCCATTAGCCACTGTCACATTCACCATATCAACTTTTTTTTAGCTTTAATATGAATTTCTTTGCTAGAGTAGAGTTTAAGAAATTATGGGTACTCTTAGTATCCATCAATATCACAATCAAGTGCTTAATTCTCCTAATGATCTTCATAGTCAAACAACCTTTCTACCTCTTTATTACATTTAGTGAAGCCACTAAATGGTCTTAGAGATGGAGTTCTATTGCTTCTTTCATTTTGTTAATAGCATTTAGAATTCTTCTTCCTTTACTTGCACTATCGACATGAAAATTTGACAATTATTGCATTTATGGTCCCCAATATAGTGATCCATATACTAATAACAGTGGTCTTTGAGTCTCTTCTTGTCCATCTTTTGCTTTGTTAGTTATTTGGTTTGTTTATTGGTGGAACTAGCTTAGAGGGCAATATTGGATTTTGGTCCAAGTTTATATTGGAAGTGAGGGCAATGGTTTGGCAATGTTGAGTCTTAGATGAATTGTGAAGGTTTTTTGAAACAAAATAATGGAAGTTGGGGTTGAATTTTTTGGTGGGGACACTATGTAGTGCTTGTATATTTGTTTCTTGAACTCTTGCTAGGTACATAGTGTTAGCTAGAGTGGATGAGTTGAAGAGTGTAATGGTTGCTTAGATATCCTTCCCACGAAGCAACTTTTAGTGATTTCTTCTGGCAAATCTATTTCTGATAGTAGTTCCTTAAACTTATCTTGATATGCTATAATTGTGGTTTCTTACCTCAGATTCTTTTATCTCCACCATTGCATTAACCTTGACATCCTAAAATCTCGTTGACATATTCTTAAAGTAATCTTCTTAACTTATTTCTATAATTTTCTTTTTTTACATGAAGTTCAAGTGCCATTATAGTGCCTTACCTTCTAGATGAACACTTAATAACTAAATTCTATACTTAGTGAGCATCTTGTTAATGTCAAAAAATTGCTTGCATCGATAAGCCCAACCTTTTAAGCCGATGCCATCAAATTTTAGAAATTCTATCCTACAATGCTTTGTTGAGAATGAATATAAACTACTGACCACCATTAAAGAGCTAAATTGCAAACGAGCCATTTGATTGGTACCGGATGATGCACCAAGCCCTTCAAAGTGACTCATTACCCCTTGTCCATTTGCTATCAATTGCGCCACCTTTGTTGCTAGTTCTTGGCCTATTGTCATCATCTACGTCATCTTCACTGCAATGTTGGCAATGAAACTTTCCTAATGTGACATTGATTATCACATGTCCATCATTTTTGCACTTAGGATTGCATCTCTGGAGCCATTGTGGAGTACCAAAAGATACTAGATGTAGAGAAAAAGGAAATATAAACTCAATTCTTATAATGTTATTATTGGAGAATTATAAACTTATCATATTTTAATTTGATAAGTTTAGACTATTAATTATCATATTTGCTCTACCATTTATAGGTCTTAGACTATTGACTAACAGAGTTAGTTATGACTAATTAACTCTAACTACTATTATATTATTATTTCTACTAATCAATAATAAGTTGCAATTTATTCTCACCTTATATCAATGCTATTATTGAAAAATCATAAACTTATCATATTTTAATTTGAAAATATGATAATAAAGATATAATAAAATGCACATAAATTTAATATATTTGGTAATATGTTTAAGTTATGTTTTTTGAATTGTGATTTTCTAAAGTTTTAGAAAACTTTACATAGTAAACTTTGACAAGAAAAATACAAGTTGAGACTCATTCCTTAATAAACTCTACTTTTAATTGTCTGATATTAACTTCGTCTATATCTTCAAAAAATTTGTTGTGCAAGGCTTCCTTTGGGTATATAAGAAGTTAAAATAAATATGGAAAAATGTGATTATTTAAAAAAAATTATAAAAAATATAACTACCATTAAACAATAATTACAAGATATAATCAATATTACCTAAAATTTTCGTTTTTTATTTCACTTTTTCGACACTAACCCGGCGTGACAAGTTTGTCATAAACAAGATCGTTCAGCCAACAAGAGTCTATGTGCATGACAATAACCGCTTCACGGGGTAACTATTAACTGCCATCAACCGCCCAAATTCAAATTTTCATGAACTGCCACTTTCATATGGGCATAACTCTACACCAACCTCTGAAATCCTCACAAAAATGGCAGCCCTAACGCTCAGGCACATTGCCATTTCACTCTACGCTTTCTCTCTATTCTTAATTTCTCGTTCTGAATCTCCATCTTCAGGCTAGCAAAACCGAGCATTCTTTCATTTTTTTTTTTCAAAAATACAGAAGCACACTTTTTGGACGTTTTTTTTTTTCTCTTTTACCAATTTTGTGGTTTTAATTTGTGACAGACAGAGCCCCTTTGCCTAAATTTGCTTTCAGTTGGCGGGATGATAAGGACATTTTTCGGGCTGGTGATACTGCGGCGATTAAGGTCAGAGTACTTGAAAACGCTGACAAGATTGACAAAATTGCTTTTAAGCCCACGCTCACAGTGAACGGAAGGGCAGGGAATAGTTCCTACGTATCTACGGTGTTGATAAATTTGGAAGGAGACCCAAATAATTGGAGCATTATCTTTACTCCTATCAGGGTTGGAGTATTTAATGTGCTCATCGACGAGGGCCATTATCAAGTTTATGATTCATCATTGCACTTCCAAGTTGAGCCAGGTTTTGATGAAACTTTCTTCCACCAAGTGAATTCATACATTTATAAGTGAGTGTTACTAGAATTAGAACCACTGTCATTTTGAAGCATTTGTGAGATTGTTATATGAAACTGAATGTGCAGAGAATTTTATGCATTCTTCATTATATTTTGATATTTTAAGTAAAGTAAAACCCTATTTTGGTCCTCCAAAGATAACTCTAGCATAAATTGGTTCCTTCAAAGATATTTTGGTATGACTTTGGTATTCAAAAATTTGATTTTGTTTCAACTCCATAGAATATTTGTTCCTCCCTAGTATCTAGGGAAGGATGCAATTGGAACAAAAATCAAACTCTCGAGCTCTAAAGTGATACAAAATATTTTTGAGAAAGTTAATTGATATTGAAGATGACCAAGATAGGTTTTTACTCTTTCATGTAATGTGTCTAACACGAGATGCTATTATACTATTGAAGGGAGCATGTACCCGTCTGTATGTGTGGCTTCATGGAAGGGCCTGAAAAATGAGTTTGAAGCTGGTGCAAAAGCTACTATTATGATACTCCTTAAAGATGCATTTGGAAACAATATCTCTAAGTCGACAGAAGTTTCCTATTTACCTGATTTTAATTTGTCTGTGCTTTATGAAAATGGTTCCGTTGCAAGTGCGCTAAATATCAGCAACATGGGCTGGAACGAGTTTGATTATATGATTTTTGAGTTTATTGTGACAAAAGCTGGGAACTTTTCATTGCGTGTAGAAGGAGGAAACCAAACATTGAATGGTTCTCCATTACCACTGGAGGTGAACCCAGGTTGTGTTCTTTTGTGTCAATCATTAGTTTATATCATGTATTTGGGAAACCAAGCTTTATGAACATGTGATCTTTGTAGCATTGGGAGAAAGTAGTACAGTGTTAGAATCTTTGTTACATGCTTGATGCTAAAGTAGCTCTTGATAATGGGCTACTATCTGTTCTTCTACTATCTTTATTTCTCTCTCTCTATAATACCAGGATCTATAGATGTCTCTAACTGTGTGGCAAAATGGAACGTTAAACCAAAAGCATGGCAATTGGCTTCCAAGATGGAAATTCTTATACATCAGCAAGATCAGTATGGAAATCTGGTTCCTGGACTGTATGCATTTGATGCTGAAGTTGTTGAAAGAGAGACAAACCTGTCAATACCTGTGGCAGATCTTCATTTTGAAGAAGTGGATGCTGGAATTCAGTTGTTTTCTTTCAGCAATTTGGAACCAGGGAATTTCTTGCTGACAATATATGATAGCAAGCATAACAAAAGCATTTTTAATATGCCATATGCTTATACTGTCTTTGTAGGTAAAATCTACTTGCGAAGTCTCATAATAGAAATTTTATTGGTTTTATCATCATTTTAGTCCTCTGCCTCTTCCTCTTGTTCCTTTAGTTTATTGCAGTATTTTGTTGCTCCCTATTGTTCGGGTCTAATAGAATTTTTCTTTCCATCTCCCTCCCTCTCTTTTATGCAAACAAAACAAAAACAGAATCTGGCTTTTGTGATTTTTATTTTCTTGTTTCTGAATGTAACTTCTGTTTCATGTTCCTTTCTGAATAGGTTATTGTGATGGGGTGAAAAGTGTTGTTAACGGATCTGGTTTAAATGATTCAGTGGCTGGGTTGATGACAGGATTTTCTGTGTATTTAAATGACATCTATCAATATCCTTCCCCTGTTGAAGTAGAAATACTTCAAGTACTGATTTTAAGAGAGAATGACTCATACAGTACTTCACCGACTATATATCCCATGCTAAACACCACTGGTATGTGCAATGATAAACTGTTTAATATGTTACTTTATATGTTTAATATTTATAAATCGTTATTTTGATGTGAGTATTTTTGTGGTAGGAAGCAGAAAAACTTCAAAAGTGAGATATGATGGTGTCAATCACATTGAAATTGCCCCATCATCATCAATAGAGCTGAGTAACAATGTAAGAAATACAAATAGAAACTCATGGTAAAGAGTCAATTGAAATTATAATGATATCTTATCTTGGTTTCAGTCTAATGGGCGTGAGAGCTCTGCAGTGGCCAGTGCTTTTCGAGTGGATTATACACCCAAAAAAAGTGGCACTTATGAGATTTGTGTATATTGTGGAAATATTTTATTAAATGGGGGTCATTCAATCAGAAAAGAAGTAAGAGCAGGTACTACTGAATTGCATGATATCAAGTTATTTGTGTGTTTTATCTCTTTCAAAACCCAAAAAGAAGAAAAAAAAAATTTTGGGGGGGGGGGGGGGGGATCCCCATTAAAGTTAGCAATCATTATATTGAAGAATAAAATAAATGCTAACTTTTAGGCTTTTAGCACTTCGTCCCTTGGTAAACCTCCTTATTTGCATAGCAGCCAAAATAAGTATAAGAGAGAAACAGCCTCACTAAGATGTAAGGATTTTATGTAGAAAAATGATTAGTGAGTCTATAGTGCTTAGCTTAACTGCATAACATTTAGGGGAATTATGTTGTAATTGTATATTTTGTTTTGTATACTATCAATCATTTGCCTTGTATGCGTTTGCTTGCTTCAGGTGAAGTAAATATGTCCTTGTCAGGGGTTGTGACGTTTCCTCCAAAGGTGCCAAAGCTGTCTAAAAATGAAATAGTAGTGCATCTTTTGGATTCATATTCAAACCCTGTCCTGTCACAACAGTCAAGGTTGAAATTGGAGATTACTTCAATTAATAGTTCTGGATTTTCAACTTGGGATGTTGTGGATTATAAGGATGGTTCATACGGCTGCTATTATATGGCTAAAGATGTTGGCACTTATGAGATTTGTGTTTCCTTTGATGGCAAGCGTTTCTCAGAATGCCCCTTCAGTGTCAATGTGTACAGTAGTAAGTTTAAATAGCACTGTTTCCCTGTCGTGCCCTTTAAGATTGAAATTTGAACTTCTCCTTGGTCCTTGCCACATTGTTCCTCACCGTCTGAACCGGGGGACATAGTTACATTTTCAGTTAGATATTTCATGTGTATTTCCAATTGTTTAACTCATTTTGAGATGATTAGTGACAAATTACCAGTGTTCTAAAGCTTAAACTTGTGGTGAATATAAGAATTTAGTCATTTGTATATTTGAACAATTAACTTCAAATTTATAATTTGTATGTGCAATCGAGAGTAACATGTTCTGAGGATATTCTTCTCAATCAATTTCAGGTGAATATTTTCCCAAAGCCAACAATGATGCAATATCTATTTGGGAGGATGAGTCAATTGTGGTCGATGCCTTAGCAAATGATTATTTTGCTGGTGATAATGCAAGTATAGTTGATTTCTCAAAAGTAAGATAAATAATTAAAATTTATTCTGAAACCTTAATTATCATTTACTTTTTGACATGTGATGGATCAAAGCGGATGAAAAAGAATTTTATATCTCCAGTGCTTAATTATCCTTGATAGTTGATATATCAATTCTATTCAGAATGAATAATTTACCTGTAACATGCTTATTCTTCTGACGAGCAAAATGTTTCAAGACTTTCAACTTTTGATGTTACAGTACAAAATTTTTAAAATGAGAAATATGTATGTACTGGTGAATAATTCAAGTTAGTAATACTTTGCATACACAACATAAATCACAAGCCAGTACCTAGATATTTCGTTATGTTCAAAATGAATGTAATATTAATTTGTTGATAGTCTTTTGGAAGTGATTTTTCTTTTTCTTTTTCGTTTTTAATTTTTAATTTTTAATTTTTTTTAATCTGTGGTGTTTATCAGCCAGATCATGGTTCACTTATACAGAATGGAAGGGCCTTTCGTTATACTCCTTATGAAGATTATTATGGAAATGATTCCTTTTGGTACACAATATCTGATATAAATGGAAATTTAGCTACTGCTTCTGTGACCATATCTATTCTCAGTGTCCCACCTCAGTTTGCTTCTGTTCCAAGTCAACTGCAAGCAACAGAAGATCTGATTAGTCCTAGATTTGGGTAATTACAGCCTACTACATTAGATTTATTAATATTTTTCAAGTTTTTAGTCTTCTTTCTTATCTATTTTGTTGTGGCTCCTTGCAGAGGTTTCACTGGCTTTGAGATAACTTATTCAGATCTAATGGAAATTATTTCTGTCAATCTGAGTGTCCGATCTGGAAGTATACTTCTGTCTTCTATGGTGATGCAATTTGGGCAAACGATGTGGAGTGAACTTACCATTAATACAGGAAATGAAACAGCCAACAATTTAATGTTGGAAGGTTCTGTGGAAGTAATTAATTTAGCGCTTCAGTCAATCCAGTATCTGGGGTAATATCCATTTAGTTCTCTGTCTAAAGTTAATTATTTGCCTTTTTCTTTTTTTTGGTCCCCTCAGTACCTATAATATCTTATAATGTATTTGCCATATGTCAAAATGAGGTTTCAAGGCAAACAGCAGTTAGGTTTGGATATTCTTCAAATATAGAATTTTATATATCATCTGCTTGTGATTTTTGAAAATTCTCTTCATAACTGTGACTTCTAGGTTTATTATTATTATTCCTAAGTTTATTTGTTTGTTCAAAGAAGGAACTTTTATCCAATTATAGACAATAGTATGATTTAGATAGTTTTTGGAACTATTCCTGGCTTATAGAGACTGCACATCATCTTATGGAGCATTACTGGAGGCAACTTGGGAATGAATTCTGAAGTTTTGATCATGTGGATGACTTCTAGGAATTTGTATGCCATAGATTCATAAAGCATGTACTTTGGTGTTTAGTTTTACTAGTCTTATAATCAATAACATGTCATTTTTCATTATTTACCTTTAGAAATGAGAATTTTTGTGGGGAGGATGCCATTCGAGTGTCTACCAAGAATAAGTACGGAGTGAATGCATTGGATGTTCCAATTTCTGTGGATCCTATCAATGACCCTCCATTTATTAGAGTCCCTTACTTTATCATATTGAAGAGTAACAAAGATGAGTCACTCATCTTTGACGGAGACTTGGACAAGTTTGACTTTTTCATTGGAGATCCTGATCTTCTTACCTTCCCTGGTAGGTTTCAAAATATCCGTCTTGCAATGATATTTTACAACTTCTGTTTGAATTAAGATTGCACAGAAAAGATCCTATTATATGAAACAGATAAATAATCATTTCTGGGCAAGTGAAGTAGTAGTCAATCAGTAAAAATTTTTACATGATCAGATAATAGTTTGTTCTTGGGAGTTGACATTGCTTGCATAGAAATGAAAAGCCCAAAGCATCAAATTATTCTTATGTAAATTTTGGGTATAAAATTGTCCTCTGAAAAGTGGAAGTTAAATAACTGTGTTGGATAAAATTTACTTAGAGTTGGTTAGTTATTTTCTGAGTTTTTTGTTTTTTGGGGTGAGAAAAATGGTAATGTAGACAAGATATTTCGACATTAACAGTTAGGACATTAGTGGCATGCTCAACATCATTAGTCTCATACCTATATTTGCCCATTCTGTGGCAACTATTTGCCCTTATTTTCTACTCCTAATTTAGCTATTGACCTGTTGTTCTAACAGAATTGCCACCCCTTTTAATACCAAGAACGGAGTATAAAATATTTTTACTAACTATTCTCTTGTATCTCTGTGTGTGTTTGATATTTACTACCAAGTTTGAAAGAGATAGAAAACAAGAAAAGAATGCTCCTCTACATTTTATTATCTTCAATTCTTAATATCTGCTTGAAATAGCGAAACATAAATGAGATAATGTTTTCAGTTCGATAATTTCTCCATAAGAAGGAATAAATGTCTTTGTTTTATTGTAATTTCCAGATCAGGAGTTTGCAACTAACAATTTCCCTGCTGGGTTAAATTTTAGAATCTGATAATTTATCTGCTTAACTTAATTAACTTGATGAAGTGTTTAAAAGCATGAATTTGGAGGCTTGACATTCTGCTGATAATGGGTCATATTTCAGGTGGAGAGACTCAGTTTCTGGTGACTTTCTCTGTGGAAGTAAATGATGGACTGTTAGTAACAAATCTCCCTGCTTATTTGATCAACACAACTGAACTGAAGATTGGAAATAGTAATCAATGGCAGCCTCTTCAGACATATGTTACTATCTCAAAGCATTTCATGGTCAAAGCCAATGGAATTAGATTTCAGGGAACAGTCAATGACTGCAACAGTGTTATGCAGCAACTTTTCTATCATGTGGGTAATCTTCCTTATCCTTGAAGTTTAAGAGGTATTTGGCCTTAATTATGAGCATAAGCCATATTTTAAACATTAATCCTACGCATAATTATTGGAAGCATATGCTCAAATTGTATTCTTTACATTTTAGAAGCATCATTGCTTTACCATCTCTTCCCTTTATTTAATAGCTACGTAGTAGAATACTAGAATCTATAGAAAATAAAATGCTACTTATATAGGCTACTCTAAATGTAGTTTTTATTGTATACATGGCTACATTTTGAGGCAGTTTGGTGCACAGGTTTAGTTCTTTACATTGTTGAAATGGAAGAAAACATTGAAAAACTTGAGCAGTCTTTGGAAGCGATCCTTAACCTTCGATAAAAAGTATTTTAAAGTATGCACAACCAGTGTTTGACAGCGGTTGCTTATGAGTATACTCAACAGTGCTTTTAGTAAGCGTAAGTAGAAGCATGTATTAAAAAGCAATATCAAAATATGGTCATGTCAGGGAACAAAAGATCAAGTTGAAGCCATGTTGAGAATGTGAATCTTGGGTACAATATACCAAGTAAATACATGATCTTTGATTGTCACAGTAATATATATATATATATATATTTTTTTTTTTTTTCTGTACAGGGAGGCGAGCATGGAGCTGTCTTAACGTTGACATTAAATGATATGGGGAATTATGGGTGTTATCCAGATTGTGCTGAGGGGATGTCAATGCCTTTATACGCTGAGGCTGTGGTAAACTTAATGAGAAGGCGGCCAATGAGTTCATTGCTTGCTCACAGTAAGTACCGGATTTTTATTTTTTATTTTTTTATTTTTAGACTTTTTGGTGTGAGTAAGCAACAGATTTTATATGTTGAGTTGGGTGGGCGCATCCAACTTTATAGTAAGTTAGACATTGGGTGTTATCGTTTTATTTCCTCCTTAACTTGCTGTATTATAATGGTATGTCATTTTACTAGTTCAGCTGCTCAGACATGATTTTGAGCTTTGAAATGGTTTCATAGTTATTTGTCCCTCTCATTTAGTACCTTTATATTTCCTTGGATTATTGCAATAAATTTCAGAGCTGGAAGACGTATTTTACTTTCCCAGTCTTAGCTTGAGCGTTATTTCCTTACAACCTCCCAGGGATTTTGAAATTTGGTTGAAGGGAAATGGGGTTTATACTTACACAGTTATTACAGTCGCAACGATGAACAACTGCAGACATGGGATTTTCTGATTTTGATTAGGAAATCGTTAATTGGGACCATCCAAATTCAAATGTAACCATGTGTGTCGGTTGTCCATAAATGTGAAAGCAAAGTTGAAGTAGCATCACTCTGTATGTGCTGGGTAAATTTTTATGAACAGGTTTTTGGAGGTTTAGTTAGTTTCCAATTCATGGGCTCCACACTGGATTAGAATCTTTTGTCTTCTCATATATTGGTGCAACCACACTTTGTAGATGAGAAGCGGAAAGCTTACAGATATTTTGTTCATGACTTACAAGCTCATTCTAAATGTGGTTACAGCCTTGGGATCAGCCATCGTCATTGAGTTTGTTATAATCTTCTCTCTTGGAGTGTCGCTTCTATACTTCACCTGCAAATGTGCAATTCTTCTGGTAAATGAAAGAAGAAACCGCGACGAAAGGCCTTCGGAGCTATCTACATTGCAAGGATCCCAGAAGCAAACTGTAAGTGTGCATAGCCGTTATAACACCATGGTCTATTGCTCAGGAAGAAAGATGTCAGAAAATTAAATGATCTGTCATGGCGTAATATATCCTCCTAAATTTTTATTTAACATAATTGGATTACTTCATGGCTCATTCCGTGTTTCTTTTTCTTTTTTCTTTTTACCTCATATTCCTTTGACCCTTTTTTTTTTTAATTACATGCAGTCAAGCACTGACATTTCTGAGAATGTTACTCACTTCACTGGTTGCTGTTCAAGTCCTTCCTTGCTTGGTTTTGGAAGGCAATCCTCCAATTTTCGCCAACGGTGAGTAATTTGATTGAGTATGCTGTATAATTGTTTATTATTGATACGAGATTGGAAGAGTAAAATTTTTAAATCTAAGAGATTGTATTTTAAAAGAACATAAGAAATTCAAGAAACATTGCTGGACAATTTTATCAAAATTTGAGCGTATGAACCCTTTCAGCATTGTAAACTGGTACTGTTTGATCATAAAACTTGGATGTAATTTAGATACATTGTTGTGTTAGAAAAAATATTCACATATTATATTCTAATTGAAAATTTTGAGAGCATATACTTAAAATAAGTCAAGGGAAAATTGTTTACGTTTAATTCTAGAAATGTTTTGTCGTGATAGGAAATTACTTTGACAGCTTCACCAATAAGTGATTGGCTTAAACTTTCAGGTCTCGTCGTCTATCTCAAATTGGAGAATCTAGTAAGACTGTAAATCATTCCTCTCCTTCAACGAGCGAACCCCAGCATACCCTTGTGCCTAGCTTTACACCACTTGCCATTGATAAGGATCAGGGCTCAAAACCCTGAACTGCAAACCATTATTTCGTTGCTACTTGGAAGGCATTGGAATGATCCAAGATTCTCTTTCTTTTTGTAGTTTTGGCCTTTGGCATACGTCAAGTATGAAGCATAGAGACGGGCAAACTATACAAACTCTGAATATGTAAAATTTATTCCTCTGGACCTAGGTGTGGGCTTTTTCTTTTCTTTTTTTTAATATATATTTTAAGAGTGTCCATCTAAATATAGGTAATAGAATATTCCATAAATTATTTAAACATTTTATAACTAAATCACACACCTAGATGCAAATAATAGATATCAATTTTATACATTGTCTAAGTACAAACCCTTAACGTTCTATTTTTGCCTTTTAAACAGTGTTTTATTTTTAATATTGTTCTCATATTAAACTCATTACCGGATATTTGGATAATCAATAGAGATGAATAACATAACTTATTGTGAAGTTAATATAGTTCTTAAGTGTCCAAATGTGAATGAAACATGCCATAATACAACAAAGCTATGATTTTATGACTATTTCTAGTGGTGTAATGCTTTATCATGATGTATTTCACATATAATTGGAGGTTAGGTTAAAAATAACCATGGGTTGAAGAACGCAAGGTTCAAAAACCTAGCGCTACGATGCTGAAAATAACCCGTGTTAAGTTCGAATGACCTTTAACAAAAAGATGCTTGCATGCAAAACCAACACATGATGGCTAGGCAGAGAGTATCTAAGGGACTTGACAAAATAACTCTCAAGTGTGGGAGAAGGGGTGCCTCTTCATAAAGGAGGTTGCAGTGACCAAGATCAGGTGACTATTTACCCCCTTATGAGCAATATTATTGTCAAATACGTACATGTCATTCAGCTATATTAATTGCTTGTTAATTGAGTTTAATATGAATATATTAAAGATAGAACACTCATTAAAAGACTAAAATAAAATTATTAAAGAGACCGAATTGAGACATGATATAGAGGATTAAAATAACAGATTACTTTATAAAAGAAAACCAAAATTTGATAGAGCATTAGTATAATTAAATTCTAAATAGAGTAATAGATAAAGAATTTTGTTATGGATAGTTCAATTTTTGAGTTTGAGTTTTTTTTCACTATTAAATGAATTAGAATTTTGTATATATGTTATATAATAATTAAATTTTATTTTGATACAAACTTCAAAAAAATACCTCCTCAGCAGCTTCTCATAGTGAGTTTAGCATTTTATATTAAGAAAAATTTATATAAAATTATTTTTATCTTTGTTATTAATTTTTTAATTAAAATATAACAAGTATATAAATTTTTAATAATAATACGATAAGTGAAAATTTTTTATAAATATAATTCAAAGTACAAAATTCTTCATGAGTTCGAAACCGCAGAGTTTCTTACAGAAATATATATGTATCGAAGCCAGGGCTTTAACGTTAATCCATTTTGTCAAGGATGTAAAACGACATGTCGCGCGTGATGATACATTGCCCCTGCCCCGTCTTCTATGGTAGAAAATGTAAGCAGCTAAAGCTGAAAATCCAGGTACAGTTGAGAGAGAGAGAAAGCAAGGGGATGGCAACGACAGCTTATCAGAAGCTTCTGCAAGTCGGCACTAAGATCGTTGCTGTTGGTAGAAACTACGCAGCTCACGCTAAGGAACTGGGCAACGCCGTTCCAAAGGTATCTCGCCCTCTATTTTCTGTCTGGTTCCCGGGAAAATCCTCGAAGCAATCTTCGATATTCATGTTGTAGATTCTTAATTTCACTCGATATACTATCGTTCGGTCATGATTCTTCGCATTTAGAGCTAAATGGTTGGCCATATTCTGTCAGAAATCTAAATCCAAGTGTTTTTCAGGAGCCCGTCTTGTTTCTAAAACCGACGTCGTCCTACTTGGAAAATGGCGGAACAATCGAAATCCCACACATCGTGGATTCTCTGCATCATGAGGTTGAGTTGGCAGTGGTGATCGGGAAGAAAGCTCGTGATGTGCCTGAGTCTTCTGCTTTGGATTATGTTGGAGGTAATGCTCTTTCTGCCATAAAATGCCATTGACATGTTTATAACCCTATGCTGTTGATTTGTAAAGAGGATTTTGAGAACATCAGTTGTGATCAAATTCTATGCCAAAGACATACTTTATGAAAAAGGTCTAATCAAGTAGGATTATACTACTATACAGCTATATGTGCTTGTTCTTTATCTGTTTGCTATTATGAAAAGTGAACGTACATTTTGGTGTATCAGGTTATGCGCTGGCACTGGATATGACTGCCAGGGACCTTCAAGATGTTGCGAAGGTGAGCTTTCTTCTTCTTCTTCTTCTTCTTCTTCTTCTTCTTCTTCTTCTTCGTCTTCTTCATCTTCTTGAAGGGGGTTAAATTAAGGTCGTGGACAATGAACTTTGAGCGAATACCAAATACTTGTTCAAAGGTGAGAGAGAGAGAGAGAGCTTCAATTATAAGCCCATTTCATGTATGTATGTGATAAATATCAATATGAAAGAATGTTGATTAGATAGGAGTAGGACATCATCATGTAGAGTTTGTCGAGCAGTAAGTTGGTGGGTTGATTTCTGAACAACTTTACAAATGAGTCTTAACACTGATGATTTTTACCCTATTACTTATCAACGCACAGATATGGTAGTATCCCACTCCATGATTATGTGTGGCTTTCTTTCTAATTGATAAAATGGTGAGGTTGCTGTAGGAAATTGTTGTATGAATCATGTGTTTAAGCCAAGAAGATTCGATTTGACTATGGGAAATTCTTTTGCAAATATATACAAATTCACTAGGCTAGATGCAAATCTGATGTTGCTTTAGAGTGAAAAGAACTGAGATATTTGGACTTTTGGGGTATAAACAAGTGAAAAGTAAAAATGATTTATGTGTCAATTCCCTTTTGATTTAAGTATGTGTTCTTGTGCCTTTCTCCTCATATAATATTGTCTGCTTAGATGTGAAAGTTTGTTATTCTTTTTATCTAATTATTTATGTGGTTTCTTTTCCTTCTGGCTATTTGTTAGTCTGCAGGTCTTCCATGGTCTTTGGCTAAAGGGCAGGACACTTTCACACCGATTAGCTCTGTTGTAAGAAATAGTATACCTTTGATGCTTCTTTTATGCTTAGAAACAAAATATAGCGGAAGGTACTCCGAAAGTTTGAGAGAAGTGCAGAGCTCCAAATCTGATAGTACAAAATTTAGCCATTGATAGCCTTTACATGTAATTTAATCTACTTACACCTGCACATATGATTTGAGAGTAGCATATCACTTTCTTATAATGCGGGGCTTTTGTGAAATGAGCAGATGCATGTAGTTCTGTAGGTCTTGCATTTAGTTGTACACAGTCCCCTCTTTCTGGGAGAACCAAAATGCTTTTAGTAGTGAAAAAAAACCAAGACGCTTCTAGTAGTGAAATACCTATAGACCTTTCCATCTCTGCTCATCCACTTATATATTAAGCCATATTCTTCTAGTATATTACTGTCTGATTTAACATTTATTGTATGCAGTTGCCCAAGACTGCGGTGCCAGACCCTCATAATATAGAATTATGGTTAAAGGTTTGAGCTATCTATACTTTATCCTCTCGTTATCACTGAATTCTGATACTTAATGTGCAACGGTTGCATAATGCATCGGTAACTTCAAAGTGACTGCAGAGAAATGGTTGCTGCAGGTAGATGATGAAATACGGCAGAATGGCTCAACCAAAGACATGATTTTTAAGATACCATTTCTAATTAGCCACATAAGTTCTGTCTTTACACTCTTTGAAGGAGATGTGATACTTACTGGTACTGCTCTGACACTTTATCTGCCATATTATTTTTGTGCCGTATATTAGTCGATGAAACAATGTCTTGAATAGTTTTATATCCCTTGAGGCCATGTATTACTGGAATTGGCGCATTATTGGTGAATCTTTGAAACCTTAGCTTCGTTAACATAGATTATGATAATTTGCAGGCACTCCCCCTGGCGTTGGTCCTGTGAAGCCAGGTCAAAAAGTTACTGCTGGCATTGCAGGCCTTGTGGACACGCACTTCAATGTTGAAAAAAGAAAAAGGCCCGGTAATCCTTGATTTGGGCTCATTACTGCCCTAGTGGTACTATAGTAGAGTTATGCAGCAGGGGCTCTCTTGCCTAGAGGGGGGGAAAAAAAAGCAACCTACAAACTCTTGCATTATTGAGAGTTTGTAAGGCAATAAGCCACTTGTTAGTTTGTGTTCTATTTGTGGATATTGAATCAGTACAATCAATCGCAGTGGCAGTGCTGTTTTGAACTTCTCATATGATAATGGCGATGATGGCTCTTTAATAGGAAAAGTAATGATTATGATCACTCTTTGGAAACATGGTGGAAATTCTTATGCATTCTGGGTATGGCTCATGTCCTCTTTAACCTTAGCCTTTTCTTTTCTACCTTTCAATTTAATGCCTTGCTTCTGCCATTACGACCTACGAGTTTTCCGTTTTTCTTTTCTTACTCCACTGATTGATTCAATAAAGTTTGTGTTTACTGAAAATAAGCAGGCTCTTTCCGTGTTCCATAAATGATATACAATCATGCTTTATAATATATAAGCCTCAATATTTGTTCAGGGATGAGAGAGACCAGAGGTTAGAGCAAAGAACCTGCTGAAACTAAACCGTTTTATATTAGTGTTGGCTCCGCTAAAGGTTCAAGGCAAAGCAAGCTTCACTTCCATCGAAGTAAACATTGTAAAAATTACTAGACATATTGCAATCGGGATATGATTGATTAATGCTGCAAAGTACTTCGTGTAAAATCAAGGGAAACGTATCTACTATGTATTGCAGCAACAATGACTATCAATTATTGTAACTAAAATAAAACCAAGCCCAGATACAGACAAATTGGAGCTTCGGAATAGTTTTGAATTCTGCATTGATATAGCCTCATTTATCCCTTTTTTTTTTTAATTGACAGGATTAATAATGAAATAATGTTTTCAGAAAAATAATACCAGAAACAGCTAAAACTTGATATTTGTGTTGGAAACATTAATAACTAAATCCAACTCCATGAAATTGGAAAGCTAATTACACTTTAAGGAGTTGGCCTAATAGTTTTTTATCTTAATTATTTGAGTTCAAACTTTAGGCCAAAGAATTTATTTTTGTACTATGATAACG
Source organism: Erythrophleum ivorense (assembly GCA_026724425.1). Taxonomy (NCBI): domain Eukaryota; kingdom Viridiplantae; phylum Streptophyta; class Magnoliopsida; order Fabales; family Fabaceae; genus Erythrophleum; species Erythrophleum ivorense. Next base: position 48,064,426 of record JAIUCV010000005.1, read on the forward strand.
TAGAGGTACATTTTTAAATTCGTTTGCAAAAGAATTTAGCTTCAATTAACAGACAAGCTAGCTTGAAGATATTTTTAATAAAAAATAAAACATAAATACAGTTTCAATCTTGGTCTCTTATATTTAAAAAAAAATTGCATTAATCATAAACCAAAGGGTTTTTATTTTGAGAAGTCCAACATGAATATATTTGTAGGCTCGAGCACAGGTATCTCGTGGAATATTCCAAACACTTTATGCATTACTTGTGTATATATATAGGTACCAACACCTTATGCATTTAATCACATGAATGCTTAATTCAACGCAAATATTAGAGTCAAATATGGTAGGAGCAGCCCTACCAAAAAAAGGTGCGTCTTTGCTCTCATGCTTACTTTTATAACGGCATTAGCATCAAATGCACGAGTACCTTAATCAACAAAAAGTAACCTTTGATATCCTCTCTTCAAAGTTGCTACTTGTGAGTGGGTACTTTCTAAACATGGAAGCTTTTTTGCGTTCCTCATATTTTAATTAACTAAATTATTATTTTTATTTACCAATTCGAAGCTTTAAATACATGAAGTGGGAGTTACTAAGCATGCGATGTGGGTTAACATGATATTTGTTTTTTAATTGTAATTTTTTTTTTCAATTTAAGAGAAATTACAAGCGGCCAACGTAATAATTTATTTGTTCCATTGCAATGGTCACTTACCATCTAAAAATATTGGATGTTAAGTTTAATTTTAGTTATGTGAAATTACTAAAATATTATTTTTATTGTTTAACACAGATTAAGAAAATTATAATTATTTATCTATCTTGATTTTTGTCCCCAGTTATCTCTTTAGTCTAAAAAAATTGTGTATGATAAAAAAAAAATCAAGTTTGACTATTTATTTTACCAATTTTGTGAACTAAACTTCTGAATAAATATGAAAAGTTCTTACAAGCATATTTTAACTTTATTCAGGCATGGAGGGCAATTATAATTGAAGGAGGCAAAGATTAAGGTAAATAGGTGTAATTTTCAAATTAAATAATAAAAAAATATTTTAGTAATTTCACATAATTAAAGTTAGAATCACCGATTTATTTAAATAGGAAGGAGTCGCATTAAGATTAATATATTAGCATAGCTTGGAAGCATAATATATTGGCATAGCTAATTGTAATTTTTTATAAATTAAAATACATTGAGATTTGAAGCCTCATGCAGCAACTTGCCACTTGTACATCCTAGAAGGATCTCTAAGCAACCTCTCACTAAATGATAGACTCCTTTAGCCAATCAAATCTCTTTAGCAGTTACATGGGAGATAACAAGATGAGCCCAAAATGAAATGATTGGAAGGTTCCTATATATATATGTTGACAAAAAAATTTGATTAAGGTAAATAGGATAATTAGTTCAAAATGCACTGTAAGTTGGGAGTCCTTTTATTAATAGACTTATGAATACCTAACCTATTATTAATGGATTTATAACATGTGATCTAATTTATTTAATCAATACTAAATACAAAATATAAATTATTTTATATTGTTAAACACAATATATTAATTGGCTAGTCTAATGATTGATTAGTACTAATTTACAATTAAATATTTAAATAATTTTTCACTTGAATAATAGAAATTAATTATTATATAAAACAAAAACAAATCAATTCACATGTACTAAAAATATCAAATCATTAATAAGCACTTTAACTAGAAAATTTAGAGATATTGAATCTGATTGAAAAAAAAAAAATTATTTATCATGATCACATCTAAAGATTTTAGATCATAATAAATCAAGAAAATACACTTGCACATTAATAAAAGAATCTTCAAAAAACAAATGTCTATAACCTCTTAGCATTTAAGATATTAATTTAATTATATTAAGTCAACAACATGTTGCATTGGTAATACTACATATATTAACTACCAATATAATTTATCCAACAATTCATATATAACAGAAATTAACAAAGTAACAAATTTAATTTTCATATTAAGCAAAATAAGCATTCCAATTAAGATCAACCAACATTGTTATAACTAGTCCAACGATAAATAAAAATATAATTGTAAAGTGTCAAACATTTATATTTATAATTATTATAATCAAAATTTTCAGAATTTCATATAAAAATTGGGTTCAAAATCAATTTCAGTATAATAGACAATTTATAGTTAACATATACCGATTCAAATCACATTGAAGCGGGATTAACTCCTTCGGTTAAAGATTTCGAGAGATTTTTCTTTTTCCTCGAATGGCCGGAAACTAAATTCACATCGCAAAATAAAAATAGACCGAACTTGTGGTAGACCTAATCAAGTTCCTTGAACCAACTAATGGAATAGATTCACCAGACGTGCAATCCAAGGTGAAACTAAAAAATAAAGAAAAAGGAAAACTATAAGGCCCCGTTTGGTTTGCGGGAGAGTTGAGTGATGAAAAGGGAAAGGAAGTAGGATTGAGGGGAAAGCCTGTTTGGTAAGTAGGAGACCTCTTTCCTAGGAGAGTTGTCTCCCACTAACATGGGAGAGTTCATTATATTGTTTTGCAGTGGGAAAGAGCTTTATTGAGTAAGAGAATAAAAATTAAAATTATTTTGTTCTTCTTTAGATAATTTTTTTTATTAAAAGTAAATTAAAAATAAATTTTTTAATTAAAATGTTATTTTATTATTTTTTTATTATTATTGATAATTAAAAATAAAATATTTTATTATATTTTATAATTATTAAAAATATTTTAATTTTTTAATTCTCTTCTCATTTTATTTTTGTCATTTTTATCTAATTAAATATAAAAAAATAAAAATATTTCTATTTCTTTTTTCATCATACCAAATATAACTATAGGATACAAGATTTCTTTTCATTTCTATTTTATTTTTCATTTTCATTTTATCAAAACCTAACCCCTCATACCAAACGATACCTAAACTTTATAGCTTTAAAAAGAGAACTTTCCAAGAATTAGGTCAAATATCCATTCATCATGAATAAGTTTGTCCTAAAGCTAGACTATATAAGCTTTCAAAAGTCTAAACAGAATACCTTATGCACTAACTCAGAGAAAGTTGCACTTTTGACTAATCAAATTTTAATGGGAAATTTCCGGCTAGGGAGTTTATGTTTAAAAGAATTATTTAAAAAAATTAATTATATTTTTTAGAAGATGTTGTTGCAATTTAATATTAAGTTGTAAGAAGTTACAAAAAAAGTTCTTAATTATCAATTTTGTCAATTTAAAATCCCAAACTGAAATTTTTCCAACTTTAATCATATGCTCTTTCAAGTTTTGCTGATTTAAATGTTAAACATATTTTTTTTTTAAAAGAAAGTTATTCTTTGCTCTGTTTTCTAGGCCTTTGGGATATAATTCCACACGTCATGTGCTATGTCGAAAGTCTTATCTCTTTGCTACAAAACAATTCTAGTGCATGTTTGAAAACTTGGTGGCGGCCTCTAAAATCACGTTTTTTCTGAAGTAACAAAATGTTGCTTCTACACAAACGTGATTTGTCATCGGGTTTCCAAGCACACCACTAACCTCGAAAAATGTCAATCCTCAAATGAGAGGATGATTAAAGTAAAGTTTCAGGTACATCTGTTGGGATCTCAATGGCTGAAATACATACAAGAAAAATAAAAACAATATAAATTTTTTCACAATTTAAACAGAGATAATTTTATTACAATTTTAATTCTTGAAATTTTTTAACAAAAAAATTATAATTTTTTTACTCACAATTATCTAATTAATTATACTTTTTTAGTAATCTTATTACTAGTCTTTTTTGTGGTGCTTAAACTAATAGTTAAAAAATCTTATTTATAGTACTCCATATATATTTCTTTTCTTGAATTCGTGGGATTTTGAAGAACACTCCCAACAAGTCTTTCTTTTTTTTCTTTTTTCAAAATTCTTAAATATCTCTAATGTATCGAAAACTAATATCTCTCCTTCAACTTATGAAAGTCTCTCCTTCTACGGTGGCCTATCTTTATTAACAAGACATACCTATTTAAGTAATAAATATTTTTCTCGTTCTTCCTTCTTTGCATAACCAAATCTTCATCCTTATATACTCTACACCAATATTAATCCCTAAAGCCAACAATACATATACCCATGTGAAGTAATATCACCTAATGAAATAATATTAGCTCCACCTATTGGTCTTAAGGTTTTGATATAACTTTAAATTATTTTGATGATAACAAAGTTCTTAAGTTAAATTTATAAAAGTATTAAATTAAAAATAATTAAACATTATTTATTGTCTTATTGCATTAAAAGTCATTTAATTTATTTTTAATAGGCAATAATAATTATTGAAAGAGAAATAAAATAAATTAAAATGAAGCATTATGTTAATATATAATATCTTGATTGGGTTATTCGATTTAAATCAATTGATTAAGCTCCATATCATTTATTTTATCTTATTGGACATTTTAATATAATTGTGCTTGCAATTTATGTGGGGTATAATATTTGAAATTATTGTTATGTTTCATTCTATCTTGTTAAACCTGGTTGATTCACACACTTTAATACAAAAGGAAAAATTAGAAAATACATTAGAATAAAAATGTGAAATGCCAAAAAGAAGTATAAAATAATTATAATACTTTTTGTTATAGAAGTTATAATATACAGAGATATTAATTGCTTTAAATGAGCTTTAAAAGTCTTAAAATTGTATATTAATTTTATTTTGAAAAACATGGCATGGCTTAAGCAAATGAGGAAATATATAATATCCCTCTCAATTATTTTTATTGCTAAAGTCAAATATATGTAATACTTTGTGCAATGAAAGAAAATGCTCATGTCATGTCTAAAGCCCACTTGATTTGAATTGGTTTAGTCATCACAAAAAGATAAAAATAAACTACCAAATTGAAAGCTAAATCTAGAATGTATAAAGAGGAGAAAAATATTAAAATATGTTTACTCTTTTTCAAAAGTCAAAAGGCTAACATATACAAAAGTTTTACACATCATGTCCTTTTTATATGTAAAAAGTATCATATTATATTATGTGAAAAGTAATTTTTATTTAACTTATTTAGAGTATTTATTATGCATTGATTGAAGAAAAATAAAGAAAAGCATAACATCAATCTCTTTTTCTCTGCAACTATTGAAAAGATAACAAGAAAGAAGAAAAGTAAAGCTTGTGTAAGTTTCTTGTTAAAAATTCTTGCAATAGCTATTTTTAATGGAGCTTAATATCAATTGATATATTTTTGAAACTTCTATAACATAAGAGAAGAGAATAGTAGCATATAATGAAAAAAAAAATTACATTATAGTTCTCCTTTGATCTTTTTATCTTATCTGAACTAAATTTTTAGTATCATCTAAATTGAGAGAATTTTAAATAAAGAATGTGCTTATTATAATTCCTCTCCTAATAAGGGTTTTAAATTTATTCTCATATCATTCTGTAAATTGAGTTTAAAGTAAGTTTAATGAAAAACCCTTAAAAGAACAAGTTTTGGGTAAATTTGTATAAAACGTAAGTATTATATTAGTTTGAGATGAGTTAAGAAATCTTATATTGGTAGTAAGTATGCCAAAACCATCACTACCATAATATTATTTTAAAGATTGAAGAAAAATCCTTAAAAACGATTTAAGGAGACTGGACATAGGCTAATGGCTGAATTAAGATAAATTTGATTTTGTTGGTCTCTCTTTAACTCTCTTTTTTATTATTTTGTTTTTAACGCTACTTGAAATTTGGAAGTCATTGCATCCTTTACTTTTCTATATGCCCAGCTCCTTTACCTTCACTTAGCTATGCACCTCTCTTACTTTCATTTCATCACCCAGCTCTTCTACTCTCTCATCATCCTCCACCTTCACTTAGCCATGCACCTCTCCTACTTTCACTTCATCACCCAGCTCTTCCACTCTCTCTTCGTCACCCAACTCCTCCACCTTCACCTTGTCACCTAATTTCTCCACCTTCACCTAATCACGCAGCTCCTTCACTTTTTATATATCTAAAATTTGGAGGTCATTTGTTCCTCTACTTTTGTGTAAGAAAAAATTTGGTCACTTACTTCTCCAATTTTATATTATTTATTTTATATATACATATATATTTGTTTACTTCCTCCACTTGCTCATTTACATTTCTTTAAGATTTTTGTCTATTATTGTTCACTTACTCCACCTTATGTGTGTTTGAAAATGGGAAGTCATTGCCTCCTCCACTTTTGAATTGGCAAACTTTTAGATTATTTAATTTATTGCAAATCATGCCTATTCACCCATTCTCTAGGTGTGATTATCACCACCAGTAGGCATATATCTTACATTTAGAATTACTTTAATTTTATTATTATAGAGTTTCATACAAACTCTTCTATAGCCTTCAATCTTTTGCTTTAATTTGTTTCCCACATTGATGTAACTAGAGGCATCCATATTATGCAAAATGTCAAACAAATCATGATTAGTGCATACAAGGATATCGTTAGCATAATTTATCATTCAACTAGAATTACTCTCAATAGTAACTATATTTAATAAGAGAGTTCATTATTATTATTGACTATATTTAAATAAAAAGAATCATTCTTTGATTTATCTTTCTCAGTCCCTCATGAACTTTCGACAACAAATTTGGATGTGACCAAACTCTCTATAGTAATGACACTTAACAATACTAAAGTCTCTTAAATGAAATGCCAATTATCTGCCATGTTCCTTACCCCATTCTTCCTCTTTTTCTCAAAACCCTCCATAGCTAATAGTTGAATTTCTTTAAAATAATATTCATTTTCCATCATCCAATGATTCCCTTTTAGAGCCCTCATCACCTTATTTAGGAACAGTGTGCTTTTCTTTGCTAGCATTAATTACACGAATGATTGGTAGGATCTAGGTAACAAGCCAATAGGAGCAATGCTTGCTCTTCTTCTTTAATTGCCTCTTTTGTATTCTAGAGTCTAGATACCAATTCATTCAACTTATTCAAGTGATCAATAACATTATCTTCTTCCTCCATCTTTAGTGAGTATAGATCCATTTTCATCATTAGATAATTAGTTAATGTCCTTGAGACATACTTATCTTCTAACCTCTCCTACAACTTTTTTAGTGATGTTTTTTATGATACTATGATTTTTATTTACAAGGGTAGTGCTAATCAAATTATACTAACTGTCTTCTTTTGGATAGTAGTCCATTCTAAATCTTTCATGTTACTTGGCTTTTCATCTTACAATGTAAAATCAAGACCTTACTAGTTAGATAAAATAATCTTGAATTATGTATTGTCACAAGTTAAAATAATATTAATTTCTATTGAATAATATAGTCTCATAGTTTAATGTGTTCATGGTATTTAATAACTCAATTAAATACCTTTACTCAACTAACTAGCAATAAATATTACAAACCAACACAAATGTGAGAAAATTAACTTAAAAAATGGAACTAAAACACATGTACCAATCCTTTGTGAATAATAGTGGTACATGGCTGATACACAGTAACAAAATGACATTGTATTAAGAGTTATATTTGCAAAAAAATGAAGCGATCTTGGCCATCCATCTTACACGATATGAACCATCCATTGAAGACCCCAAACAGTCATGAAAATAGTTGTAGTTGTATATGAAAATAGAACAGAGCAACAATGGGAGGAAGATGGACGCCTATAAATCATTGTTAGCAGTCTTAGTTGTATATGAAAATAAAACAAAGCAATAATGGGAGGAAGATGGACACGTGAGTGGGAGTTTTGATATCAGCTGTTTGTGTGGCTATAAGAGGATGTGCAACATGATCCTAAATGTCCATGGTTGGACAACTTGGATGGTTCAAGAAATTGGTGTAAAAAAAAAAAGGAATGAAACACAATGTTTCATTAAGTTAAATGCTATGTTTCAGGTGGTCAGATGCAATGTGGTGCGATTTCCTATGTTGAATGCACTAAATGATTGTGATTATTGCAAAATGAGGAGCATATTTTCTTGCTCGAAAATGAATGGATCTTACTTATCAACCTTAAAAGGAAAGCAAAAATGCCATTCACCATGAGTTTGCATCCTCTGAAAAGAAAAATAATGAGTCCCTTTTATGGAATATACACCTCAATTTGTCTTTAAATGCACAATATGTAATTACTGTGAAAAGCCCAAATCATATTCACCATACTTGTTCAGGGATAAACATTGACGCATCATATCCCTACAACTAATAATTTAGTGAAGGTTGACATGGCCTTATCAAGTCTTTCTCAACCTTGTTATTTTTGGCTGACAAATCCCCTGAAGTTGTTCCTTTCATGCATGAATCACAACAATTCACTCATCTTCTTCAAATTATGGCTCTAGCTCTATTCATCCTACATCCAACAAGATCTGTAGCATGCAAACTTGAGCAGGTGAATGGCAAGCTTTATACTCCTCCCTCATGATGATGACAACAACCTTTATAAGAAGAATGACACACCAACTATAATGAAAATAGTAGATAACTAAGGTGTTAATGGAATCAAACAATAGAGATATTAAGAAGGGACAATGGTTGATTTTGTGCTTTACATGTACTTTAACTTGGGTATGATAAAACTTGGCAGAAAAACTCCCTTTTCTTGCACTCATGGAACAACTACAGAGGAGGAGGAAGACAACTACATTTTAGAGATGCATTTTTGTGTTTTGGGATGACAATTTTGGATCTTTGATGGACAATTCAAATTGTACGAGATGGATGATGAAGATCGCTTCATTTTATGGTTGATAAAACTCTATAAGATGATGTCGTTTCATTATTGCATACCAGTTACACACCTTTATTATTAGTAGAGGATTGAGACCCACTAAAACACCAAACTTAGAAAGAACAAATCTCTATTTAAAAATTGCTAACATAGCATTAGGACCTAGTAATGTGGCATTGAGACCCACCTGAACTACTGATGTGGCACATCTTACTTCTTTCTCTCTCCTCCCTAGAAGGAAACTAATGACTTTAATACCATTTATTGGGACCTCATAGTGAAAACACATAAAAAAAAGAAAGAAAATAACAGATTTTTATAATCCCAATAAAGACAACTTGACTAAAATTTTAACTCTTACAATTTTTGAATATAAAAATTGCAAACTCTTTCTTACTTACAACGACCTAATACATTGATTAAACCCTTATGGTAATTTTATGATTGTTGTGATATTTAAACCAATAGTTAAGGGGTCCTATTTATAGCACTTCATATACCTTTATTCTCTTGAACCCATTGAAGTGGGACTCTGGAGAACACCCTTAACAAGATCAGTCTTAAGATTAGTCTTGTGAAATTTTAATCTTTTAGTTTTAATACCAATTATTGAAATAAAATTTGAAGAGTAGTTTAGCTTATACTAGATACGGTTGTAGTATCCATAGACATGATTGTAAGAGATTAAAAGAGTAGGGGCACAACTCACAATATTTAAGAAACCTTATTGAGATACTCCTTAGGAAACTTAAGAAACTCTAGCTATTATCAATAGCTCTAGATGAATTGTGAATTAAGGCATATTTTTTACATAAATTTATAAATAACTCAACTTATTATAAACTATCTATAAGGCTTAAAGCTCAATCCATTGATATAGTATGAAATATAAAATGGATTATTTGATGTTATTAAAATATAATCAATTCATTAGCTTAATAATTAATTAATACTAACTCATAAATTAATTAAAATTCTAACATTAATAGTAATATTAAATTATATAATTATCTCTAATATTAATGTATTTAATTTTAAACAATTCATTCAAGAGATATATAACATAATATAATATTAAAAATGTTTCATTAGACATAACAAGCAGCTGTGGGATGATAGCCGGTTTAATTTGTGAATTGTATAGTTCAAATTGAATAATCCAAGAATTACATAGATCAATTCACTTTTCTATTAATTTTTTTTTTATAATTTATGATATTTTCTATGACATGAAGTTAGAAAATATCTTATTGAAAAGTTTAATATTATACTTAGTTCAGTGTATGAATATATTATAACGAATTACTAGTTGAAATATCATGTTTTCATTTAAAAAAAATAAATTTTTAAATTTTTTTAAGAATTACAGAAGCTATATATATATATATATATATTTGCACCGGAAGTTGTACTTTATATAGTACTACCTCCGGTCCTGTTTATAAGAAAATTTGAAGAGATTTTTTTGGTTCCAAAATATAAGAAACATGGTATATTTTTTTATTTCACTAAATAATAAATTTTTTTTTTACCCTTCATTTATTGTTACATCTAATACACTTAACAATGCATAACATTTTTCCATGCAAAATAAAGATGGGTAAAATAGGAAACAATTATCAAATTTGAACCTAATTAATGAGTTAAACTAATATTAACTGTTTTTTTTAATATCAATAAAATAATTTTTTATTTTTTATAAATAGGACCAGATGGAGTAATATATTGTAACCTCAGAGTTTGACAAAGATGAAAGAGAAAACAATTGGTCAACGAAAGTAATATATGGCAGCTTTATAATTTGACCAATGCCTTCCCTCTTGCCGTGATGCACACAGTACTAGCTGTCTATTATTCAGTTGCACTTGCACATGGTGGGGTAAGAATTTCTCTTATTTTGAGTCCACCCCCGTACGCACACACTCTGATGGACACTGCATTGAAATTGTGGGTCGTCATAAAACTTTATTTGGACTTTCGTCCTGCATTTCCCCACCTATCGACTTTCCTGGATTCATGGGCAAGGTACTACACTGTTGTCAATTCTTCCCAATTTAGACCTCACTATTATTATTTGCCCTTTTCACTTCGCTCTATAGGCTTATAACTTTTTGAGTTTCATATTTTCTTTATTTTTTTTATCAATTTAAAAAAATAGATATAGAATATATATACAACTCATTTAAATAATAAATTCTATTTGAATATATAAGAGTCATTGGAGTAATAGGTCCCTTCTACTCTGTATCTATTTTTCTCCTAAATTAATAGAAAATAAAGAGAAAATAAATAAAGAAAATCCAAATTTATACTTTTTAAGTAACAAAAAAAATAAATTGTTTACTTTGCCTTCACATTAAAACAAATATTTGATTTGATATCAACAAAACTAGAAAGATAAAAATGTTCTTATTTTATTTAATCTGAAATAAAGACCCCCAAAAAAATCACATTTTTTAATGTTTGTAATCTCATAATATTTTAACTATATTAATATTAATTATTATAGTACATTTACCATTTTTAAATATCAAATATTTTTTATCATTATTTTAAGATAAATTACACTTCTCTCCCTTGATAAATGTTTAAATTACATTATTATCTTTTTTACAATTATACTTATTTTAACCAAAATATTCTTATATATTCATTATATATATAATATAATAAGTATTAAATATATATTTAACTAATATAAAAATATTTAATTTTATAAATTTAAAATAAATTCAATTTATATTTTAATACAATAAATAACATTAAAATATATGTTTAAAAAATTTATTTTGGTCATATTTTAACTTTAAAAAAATTTATGTATGTTTTTATAATAAACTAACAATAACCCCTACAAATTCAAAGGTTGTTAAAAAATGTGGGTCTCACAATAAAAAAAAAAAAAAAAGTTTAGAAAAAATTAAAAAAAATGCACGGATAAATAGTACTATACAAATGCATAAAACAATGCCGATAATGAGACGCTATGAACAGTGCTATGATCCACGGCTTTTATATATATAAAAGAGATTAAAAATTTGTGTAATTAAAGCATCTCTAGTAAAAGATAATAATTTATTTTTATACTAAATATCATTAAAATTTTAAATCATTAGAAACAATCCCGATAAATATTTTGTAGGCTCTTCTAGCCAAAACGCCATTATTATTAAGTAACTATCACTTAATATATTTTAATTTGACTTAAATGCATTCTTAATTTCCATGTTTTTGTATGTGTACTATGAAATTAAACAATAAAATAAATTATATAAATATCTTCTGAATTTTACTAAAGTTACATAATTTCTCCTAAAACAAAAAATTATCCTATATTAGTCCAATTTTAAAATTTTTTTGACTAAAACACATAACATTTTAAATTCTTTTAAGTTTAAAAAAATGTATTTATGTTAATGGAAGGCATGTTAATCAAAAAATTTAAAATTAAATAAAAGTATAAGATGATTGTTTATTTTAATAGGAGGTTTGTGTATATTTTAAATATATAAGTGAAATTCATGTAATTTAGTAAAATTTAAAAGAGATATGTATAATTTACTCTAAATAATAATATTTTTTATTTTATTTAAAATAATAAAAAAAAAGGTTCCTATGAACATAATTCATGTAAAATTTAACACTAAATTCAATACTTTGTTATCTTTGACAATATTTATTTCGCTAATAACATTAACTCACACTCAAATTTAACTTTTAAGTTGGGAGATTGTTAAATTTAGTGTCAAAGTTTGGATGAAAACTTAACATGGAGTAAAATCTAATCCCTAAAAAACAAATAAGAAAGCAACGTCAACATTGATTTAAAAAAAAAGGATGAAATTTGATTTATACTTCACTTGTTTAAAATTTGATGTATGTTTTAAAAATCAAACCAGTCATTAAATCAAGATAAAAAGTCATTCACAGTTTAATAGTTTAATAGTTTGATTGTAATTAAGTCAAAATTAAATCATTTCTAAGAAAAATATAAAAGAGTATAAAAATATATGATAACTTATAATTAAATTAATACATATATTATAAAATAATATTTAAATAAATATAAATAATTAAAAATATAAAAATTAGTTAAAATATTTTATATATGATAATAAATCTATATAAAATAGATTGGATTAGAGATGAAATAAAAAAATAGCTTGGGGGCGAATGTACTACACTCTCTTTTAAGAGGGTGAAATATGTTACAACATTTATATAATTTTAATTTTTCATTGCTTTCCTCAATCTTTATTGAACTGGATTTATGAAAAAATAAATTTAAGGGGGTAGTTGCCCTTAAATTGGACCACTCAGGTCCATCTTTGGGTTTGATAAGAGCCTAATCAACATAAGAAATCAAAAATTAATTTTTAATCAATTTTGTATTAAGTTGATTAGCTTTTACGATTTATTTTTTTAATTAGTTTAGCCATTTTTTGATTTTTTTGGCCATTTGATATTTTCAGAATTAATCAAATTAAAACAATAGCCGATTGATTAATTTTTTTAGTTTGACCAACTAATTCAATTCAAATTTTTAAAATGATACCTTTGTCACATGTTAAATAAGTTTATTATTACATTATAAATAAGAAGAGTTATCACTACTATAAGAAAGTTGATTTAACGAATATGAATTAGTTAGGAAATTATTATATTTGATAAATAGTCGAATTATTATAAAATCAAATTTACAACAAATTGTTAAAAACATCGATTAAAAGAATAATTAAAAGGGTAGAAAGGTCATTGGCACCAAACCGCGTCTAGCTCTCGCTTCTGTTAAGTGCGATGCAGGAAGGCAAAGCCGTTGATAACAGAAGAAGCTTCTCACAAAATAACCCACTGCACTTCCTTCTTCCCCCAACCGCTAACCCCATTACCATCACCCACCAGCCTTATCCTCTTTCTTCCATTTGTCCTTCTAATGGAGGTCAAAGTAGATCGCAATCTCAATCTGTATGACGGCAAGGCCTATGCCCTCACCAGCAACATCATGCTCACTGCCATTGTCATTTTGTTCTTCACCGTCATTCTAATTATCTGCCTCCACCTCTACTGCCACTGCTACCTCCGCCGTGCTCGCCACCGCCACCGCCCAAGCCAGGGCTTTCGCGTCTTCTACGTCCACCCCATCACCTCCGACGTACCCCCGCGCGGTCTCGATCCCTCTGTGATTCAGTCTCTTCCTGTCTTTCTCTACTCCTCCGACACTCACCCCCGCTCCGACCCCGTGGAATGCACCATCTGCTTGTCGCCGTTTGAAGAGAATGAGTCGGGTCGGGTTTTGCCCAAATGCAACCACACCTTTCACGTTGAATGCATCGACATGTGGTTCGAATTTCACTCCACTTGCCCAGTCTGTAGATCTTTGGTTGAACCCGCACCGCCCGGAGGCCAACCCGGACCCGAAGTGGCGATCGATGTGTGCGAACCGGGTTCGAGTTCTGAGTGTCAGCAGCACGGTGGGGAAGAAGAAAACGAAACCAGCCGGACGCTTTGTTCTTCGTCGTCTTCGATTGGGTTGAGGCGAAAGCTATCGTTGGGGAGAGTGACCTTGAGCAGGAGCTTCGGGAGAGAAGTGGAGGAGTCGACGACGTCGTTTAGATCACCAATGAGTCGTATACTATCGTTCAAGGGAATACTGAGCAGAGAGAGGAAAGCAAGCCTCCCTTCTCCACCGTCGGATAGTGCCGTAGGATGCAGCTCTATAACCGAGTTAGAGACGAGTCAGTGAGTTTACTCGGATTAGGAGTGCAATTACGTGGCTATTTTGAACAGATTTAATATATCTCAAATTTAATATATTTTTTTTGTTTGCTAATATGTTTTAAACCTCAGCAATATATCCTTTCACAAGTTTAATAACATTCCATCATCGACTTTGGTATTGCAGCAAAATGTAATATATAAAGAAATTCAAGAATTTAATATATCATTTTTTTGAAAGAAGAAAAAGGCAAAGCGAGTACTGAATGTTTGACGCTAATTATAATGTGAAAATTTAACTTCTTTTTGTTTTTTGTTTTAGTTAAAAGAGTTAAATACTGCATCATCTAAAAAATGAATGAAAAATGCACATAAATTATTTTGGTAGTATATTTAACATGTGTTTTTTTTTTAACCCGAAAGTCTTTTAAAAGCTTTGATACTATCAACTTTCTTAATCAATCACGTATAATGAAAGTTTTGATACGATAAAAAAAGTCTCATTATCTACAACGGTTTTGGATTCCAAAATTATCCTCGAATCTGTCTTTGTTTTTTTCTAACCTCCTGGAGTACTTGTACCATTGTTAGCATCATTCAAACTTATAAATAATAAATTCTAACTAGAGAATCACGGCAGATAGACAGTCAGATCTCTTAATTTTATTTCTGTTCTCCAATTTTATTTTATTTTATTTTAATTTTGTAACTTTATTTTAAAATTTATTTTTGTTCTTTAATTTTATTTTATTAAAACGTAATCCTTTAATTTTATCTTATATTTTATTTTTGTCTTTTAAGTCTTTTTTTTAATATACTCCCTTAACTTTATATTAGGTCTAATTTTTTTCCTTAATTTTGTTTTGTTCCAATTTATTTTAATAACTTGCAAAAATCACTCAATTTTTTCTTTATTTTTAATTACTTAATTGTTATTTCAGATTTACAAAATATAATAGATAGAAAGGATATCATAACAAGTAAATCTAAGTTGGCAATAAGCTCTTAAAGTTAAGTCATCAAGGAGTCACACAAGACTTTTTTGTTAAGCATTTTAATTTGATAATGTAAGAGGAAAGGAAATATTTGAGTAATTTTTTAAAGTTAAGGGACAAAAAATTGGAACAAAATGAAAGTAAAAGATAAAAGTGAACCTTACAATAAAGTTAAGGGGCTATATTGGAACCAAATAAAATTAAGAGAACAAAGTAAAATTTAAAATAAAATTAAGAGACCAAATTAAAATCAAATAAAATTAAAGAATGAAAATGAAACTTAAGATAAAATTAAGAAACTAAATTAAAAATAAATAAAGTTAAAAAATGAAAATGAAATCTCATATAATATTAAGAGACCAAAGGTATGCTTTTGCCACGATTTTATATCCTTTTAAATGAGTTAATGTAGTTATACAATTTTTTTGGGGTAAATTATTGTCGCCCACAATGAACTTTGAGAGAATACCATTTCATGTATGAGAGAGAGAGAGAGAGAGATTGGATTATATGCCCATTTCATGTATGTATGTGATAAATATCAATATGAAAGAATGTTGATTAGGTAAGACTATTATTGTTAAATTCATGAGTTAATTTATTGAATATTTTGAGTTTAACTTTTTACCTAAGCAAATTATATCAACCCTCTGGTAAATTTAGATTTAGTATAAACTTAGTTTAAAAAATTCTTAAATCCAACCCAATCTAGTGAAGAAGGGCACACAAATAATATTTATGTATGAACTTGATTAAAATTTTTATGTTGAGAAATATGAATTATGAAATATAAATAATTTTTTTTAAATTAGTATAATTTGAATTGTATTTAAATGAATTTTTTCTTGTATATTATATCTTATACGTAATTATTAATAAATATAGATTCTTATGGGTTTACAATATAAGTTTACTTTATGAATTTATTTTTTCTTATAAATTTACTTAAATTCGTGAATTTGGCAACCTTGAGTAGGAGATAATGTTGTAGAATTTGTTGAGCAATAAGTTAGTGGTTTGATTTCTCAGCAACTTTACAAATGAGTTTTAACATTGATGATTTTTGGCCTATTACTTATCAACGCACAGATATAGTTTCCCAGTCTGTGATGCTATGCGACTTTCTTTCTAATTGATGAAATGGTGAGGTTGCTGGAGGAAATGGTTGTATGAAGCATGTGTTTAAGCCAAGAAGATTCAATTGGACGATCGATGGGATATATCTTTGCAAATATATGCAAATTCACTAGGCTAGATGCAAATCTGATGTAACTTTAGATGGAATAGAATTGAGATATTTGAGATTGTGGGATATAAACAAGTGAAAAGTAAGAATGATTTATGTGTCATTTTCCTTTTGATTTAAGTATGCGTTCTTGTGTCTTTCTCCTCATAATATTTATCTGCTTAAATGTTGAAGTTTATTATTCTTGTTATCTAATTATTTATGTGGTTTCTTTTCCTTTTTGCTATTTATAGTCTACAGGTCTTCTTTTATGCTTAGAAACAAAATTCAGTCCGAGAGTTTGAGAGAAGTACTGAGCTCCGAATCTGATAGTACAAAATTTAGTCACTGATAGCCTTTACATGTAATTTAATCTACTTACACCTGCACATGTGATTTCACATGCGGGGCTTTTGTGAAAGAAGTAGAATAACTTGCTTGCATGTAGTTCTGTAGGTCTTCCATTTAGTTATACACAGTCTCCTCTTTCTAGGTGCTGGTACGTGAGGAAGAAAAATCAAAGAAAAATATAGAACAAAAGTTTTTTTTTTTAAGAGAATGGGCTGAGCTATGTTTCTTTCTTCAGACCCCACGCACAGTATTCTATTTCATTCAATCTGATTGAGTACAAAAGGAGAAGGCTTCCTATAAAAGCTTTTCACAAAAGACAAAACAATATCAGCCATAAAAAGAACTAAAGAGGATGTCTAGATGCAAGACACATGGCAAGGACATGTTCATAGAATATTAAATACAATTACCAAAAAAATAACAAGACAATGATAAAAATGTCCATCCTAACAACACATTAATTTTAATACTCCCCTTTAATGTGTTTGTTCTTCAACACCTAGTAATTCTCTAAATCTTTGAAATTTCTCTGAATAACAATTTGGTAAATATACTGGCCACTTGACTTTTAGACGTGTAACACGAGTTCAATTTTCTCTTGAATGAAATGATATTTTAGTACATGTCTAGTCTGACTACCATAGACTAGATTTTTGTCATAACAATTATTGATTCATTGTCACGAACACATTGTAGTTGCATTGTTTTGTTTTTCACTAAGATCCTCCAAAATTCTTCTTAACCATATAACTTATGAAGTTGCTTCTACATCTAATACATATTTAGTTTTAGCAGATGATTGTGCCAATGAATCTTGCTTCTTTGATTGCTATGAAAATTGCTCCAGAGCCAAGTGAGAAAAACAAAACATATTGTACTCTTCATGTCATCCTTAGAATCAGCCCAATTATTAATACAAAAGCCAATTAGTTTTATCTCTTCACATCTTTAATACTTAATTTCATATGACAAGGTTCCTCTTATGTATCAAAAAACTTTTTTGACTATTCCAAAATGAAAATGACTTGAATGTTAGCTTGATATTTGATTTACTACAACTAAAAATTCTAGAGGGCAAACCAGGCATGAGACATGATAGTTATATGTTAGTCTAGTGCCTTATTGTCAGAGGATGAATCATATTGTGTTGGTACTAATGCAACGATATCGTTTATGCAAGTTGGAAGTGCAGTGACACAACAAGACATTGACACGGTCGGTTTATATTTTTCTATGCCAATTGACTAATATATTAGTGTAGGTTCCTTTTATTATGTACTCCCATCACTATTATTGTAATTTGGATTTTCAATCTCTTTTACTTTGAATCATTCATGTGATGATCCAATTATTTTTAATGTTGAGTACGGTGATTAATTTTTGAAACTGGAGTTGATTCAACTAATTTATTTTTTTTACATTTGATTTAAATATTTCATTGATTGATCTTATTAACAACCTACTAGATCAAGAATATGAAGAATTTATAAGCCAATGACAATAACAATGTGAAAGGCAAAAGATTCATTGTGATACCAGCAACCACCATCTTTGATATATATAATCAAATAAATTATTTTTTATATATTGTAAAAAATAGTCTCAATAATATTAATTTAATTTATCACATATGTAAAAGCATATTATACTATTTTTAATCTTTCACATAGTGTTTTGTATTTTTAATTACATCTTCATACAATTTTCTTCATTTTTTATATCTTCATTTATTTAATTTATTTAATACATCAATAATTATTTTAATTATTGTCACTTTATTAATAATTATTAATATTTACTATCAACTAAATTTATTGATAAGTCATTATATAACTAATATTTATTAGATGACTAAATTTATTTATACATATAAGTTTTGTGATGTTACCAAAATGACTAAAAGGTTATAAAACTATCATCATTTAAAATTTTGGACAAAAGTGAATATAGGTTTAAATTATGTATATAAAATTTAGTTTTAAGCATGATTTCTACCTAATAACTATGCGTAAAAAGTAAGCAAATAATAAAAAATCAACATGTATTATTTTAATTTTAAAGAGAAATGATATGTTAGGAAAAAATTAGACATGTTGGGATTATTGGAAAAAATTAGAAATTTTAAAAAAATTAGTTATTTTGATTTTTGGACAGAAAATGTAAAAAATTTAGGAAATTTTTAGTTATTTTGATTTAGAGAAAATTCAAAATATTAAGAAATTTTAAAATAAAATGTAAAAAATTTATAAAATTTTATAAAAAATAGAAACATTAGTCAATTTTAGAAAAATTACAAAATCTACAAAATTAACATAACTAATTTTTACATCAGATAACTATCTCAACTAACTTTTATTATTATAATTAACTTAACTAACTTTTAGTTATATAACCAACCTAACCAGCCTTTAATTATATGTTTAATTTTCAATTGGGAAATTCAATGAAATTTTAAACTTTTTCTAAACATTGGATGCATAGAAGTCAACTTTTATTAATGTATATCATAGGAAGGTAATGGTTTGGCCTAGTAAAGATTTGACAGATTATTATTTTGAACAATACCATTTGCCTCAAAATTCCATTATTAGTTGAAATATAATGTTTTTAATAAAAAAGCATACTTTACAATTTTTAATATTTTTTTACAATTATAGAGACAATGTTTTTTTCCCCTCTTTTTACGCCTAAAGACATATAATCTACTTTAACGTTTGGACAGTGGCGATATATAGTAATATATTGTATGCTTATAATCTATATATATATATATATATATATATTCTTTAAATGGAAATTAACAATTCTTATAAACAGTAAACATTGTTCACAGACGCATCGTTTATATCAGTTTTATTTTTTTGGCTCTTTTTTTTAAATTGGACTGATTTGCACGAGTTCTTGTGCATCTCTGTACGAGTCCTTCGCTAATTCAAAAAGGATAAAAATAGAAAAGACTTGGTCAATGGGAAAGCACATCGGACACGTTCGAAAGATTCATCTTCTTTTTTGCTATCAGTTAAAATATACTTTCATTTCGTTATTTTTATTTTTATTTCTTATTTAATTTTAATTTAATTTGTTAACTTTATGTCATATTTCATTTTTTTACATTTATTTTATCTCAATATGATATTTTAACTTACAAAAATTAATCAAATATTTTTTTTCCTTTAACACTGCCAAGTTATTTGATAGAAAAGTTTATGGGGCTCCTTGATAATTCGTGAGAGATTATTGGAGTTGAGTCACTAATGAGCCGCAAAAGAGATTTTTGTTAAGTATTTTAATTTGATAATGTTAGGTAAGGAAACATTTAAATAATTTTTAAAAATTAAGGGAACGAATTAGAATAAAATAAAATTAAGAGAGAAAATTAAACATGAAATAAAATTAAGAGTTTAAATTAAAACCAAATAAAGTTAAAGAATGAAAATATCTAAAATAAAGTTAGGAAACTAAATAAAAAGTAAATGAAATTTAAAAATGAAAATAAAACTTTAAATAAAATTAATAGACCAAAATTGATTTTTACTTTTCTTTTTGACCTATTTTTGAAAATGAAGGTAGCATGAGGGAAAATCTTTGAGTTTGAATTTAGTAAATGAATTTACTGTATATAATATAGTAAAAAAAAAAAAAAAAAATATATATATATATATATTCATATTTTCACCTTATATTACTCTCTCTTTCTCTCTCTCTCTCTCTTAATCACTACACAACCGCATTATATTGCGGAGGGTCACAGGGAAAAATCTTTGGGCTTGCCGTGACGCACACAATGCCAGGTGTCTATATTTTGAGTTTCACGTACGCACACTTTCGGTGGACAGTGAATCCATTGAATTTGACTAATCTATTTATGTTGAACATTTGGAACTGTGTATCCTCCTAAACTTTATTTGGACTTTCGTCCTACATTTCCTCAAATATTTTTTAAGAAAATTTGTAGTTAAAGATTTTATAATAAAATATTTTAAATTTTAACATTATTTCAAAATTTGAAGTCTTTAATTATAATATTTTTACACAATTTAAAATTTTAATCTTAAAATCCTTTAAAATAACTTTAAAATTTTAAAACAATTTTAAAATTTAAAATTTTAATATAAATATTTTTATCTTGAAATCTTTAACTATAATCTTTTTATTTATTAAGTGGCGTGTATTGCATCATGTTCAGTTTTTCTCACTAATACTATTTGCCTTTTTCACTTCCTTATCCGGCCTATAATATTATTTTGCCTTCAAATTCTAGGTAACAACAACAAATTTTTCTTTGCCTTCATTTTATTTTCAATCTTTGCCTTGACTTTAATTTAAACTAATATTTAATTTGACATCAACAAAAATAGGTACATAAAAATGTTATTATTTTATTTCATCTTAAGTAAGGACCCAAAAAAAAACCAAAACATCACATTTTTTTTAATGTTTGTAATCATATTATATTTTAATAATATTAATAACTTTAAATTGTATTTAATGTACCAAAAATATACAATATGATAAAAGGCGCCTTCCTGGATCAATTAGTAATTTCTTTTAATGAAAATAAGGAAATATTATTGAATTTTTAAATCATCAGAAACAATAACAGTAAAAAGTTTGTAAGCTCTCCGAGCCAAAAAGGCAATTATTATTAAACAAGTATCTCTCAATATATTTTAATTTGGTGTAAATATATTTTTGGTTCTCTCAATATATTTTAATTTGGTATAAATGCATTTTTGGTAGTTTTAATTTTGTATAAGTTTTAATTTAATTTTCCTGGTCCAAAAACCAAAAAGAATTTTTTCTACTCTGTAAAATAAAATTTTTTTGCCCCTTTATCGTATAATGTATATATGAAATTTAACAGTTAATTAACTATGATAATATGTATTTAACTAGCACCACTAGCCTGTTCCTTTAGGATCAAATATGAGGGGAAAAATCACATATTAAAAGAAAATAAAATAAATAACAACTGTATAAATAAATTGATTCATAAATTTAATACTTTAAAATTTTAAATGATATCAGACTTATGAGTATAATGTTTCGCAATGTTTAATAATTCTTCCCTTCATTCAACGAAGGGTCACCATGTTTGTTGGCTCCCGAACCCTAACATAATTCACACATTTTTTAACCTTGAAAAGGAATATTAAAGTGTGCATAAAGCCTTTTACTTTATACTTCACTTGTTTAAACCTTTTGTCAAGTGCTCGATAAGTTTCAACGAATGTAACTTGATTATGAAATTATTATATTTAAAAAATAGTTGAATTATTATAAAAGTCAAAATTTACAACCAATGGAACAAACACGTAGGAGTCCAAATCCTTTATAATCATTAAAAAAAATTATATATAATTTTTTATATTTTTGTTATCAAGTTCTCATATTAAAATATAATAAATGTATAATTTTTTAATAATATTAAAATAAATGTATAACTTTTAAAAATAATTGTATGATTCTATAATTAAATTATATATTTATTATAATATTATTAGATAATTATATATTTATTATATTTTAATTAAAAAATTTTATAATAAAGATATAATAAATTGTACTTAAATCTAATCTATAATTGTAAATTAATTGTATATAGTGTAATATGATCAATATAGAGAGAGAAAAGGATAAATGAGTATAAAAAGAGAAAGTAAATTATATATATTTTTACATTTATCATTTTTTTAATTATATAATTGTATGAGTGTAGGAGATTCAATTTTTTCATATAAGCTATCAAAATAATATTGGCAAAAAAATAAAATAATTAAAAGAAAATGGTAAATTGGTCATTTGAGCCAAACCGCGTCCAACAGTGGCCTCTGTTATGAAGGATGGTCGTTAATAACGGCAGAAGCTCCTGACAGTATAACCCCGGGCGCTACCTTCTTCCCCTAATCGGCTAACCCCATTACCATCAACCACCAACCTTACCCTCTTTCTTCCATTTCTCTCTTTAATGGAGGCCAATGAAGATCGCAGTCTCAATCTGTACGACGGCAAGGCCTATGCCCTCACCAGCAACATCGTGTTCATCATCATTGTCATTTTGTTCTTCGTCATCATTCTACTGATCTTCCTCCACCTCTACGCCCGCTGGTACCTCCGCCGTGCTCGCCACCGTCACCGCCAGCGCCGCCGCTCATATCTCGTCTTCTACGTCGACTCCGTCACCTCCGACGCCCCCCCGCGCGGTCTCGATCCCTCTGTGATTCAGTCTCTTCCTGTCTTCATTTATTCCTCCGACACTCACCCCCATTCCGACCCCGTGGAATGCGCAGTCTGCTTGTCGGAGTTTGAAGAGAACGAATCGGGTCGGGTTTTGCCCAAATGCAACCACACCTTTCACGTTGCATGCATCGACATGTGGTTCCAATCCCACTCCACTTGCCCACTCTGTAGATCTTTGGTTGAACCCACACCGCCCGGGGACCAACCTGGACCAGAAGTAGTGATCGATGTGTGTGAACCGGCGAAACCTGAAGCTGTTTCGAGTTCAGAGTGTCAGCAGCACGATGGGGAAGAAGAAAACCGAATCGGCCCGACGCTTTGTTCTTCGTCGTCTTCGATTGGGTTCAGGCGGAAGCCGTCGTTTGTGGGTGTGACCATTGAGGTGCCCTTGAGTAGAAGCTTCGGGAGACAGGTGGAGGAGTCGAAGTCATCGTTTAGATCACCGATGAGTCGTGTACTATCGTTCAAGAGAATACTGAGCAGAGAGAGGAAAGCATGCCCTTCATCTCCACCGTCGGATGGTGCCGGAGGATGCAGTTCCACAACTGAGTTAGAGACGAGTCAGTGAGTTGACTCGTATTAGGAGCGTAATAATGTGGTGATTGTGTTTGGCGGGGCTTGATAAGAATGATTGACGCGACACATATAAGATATACCATTTTATTTATTAGTTATTTTTTTTTCTTTTACTTACATTTAAATTTTGTACATGGAGTGTTGTAGCTCAAATTTAATATTTTTTGTTCGTTAATATATTTTTAAACTTCAGCATTATCATTGTACTGGTTATCCTTTTACAAATCTAATAATCCATCATCGACCTCGGTATTGCAAAAAAATGTGTGTGCGTATGTATATGTATATACACACACACACACGTTACTCGAAAGTCTTTCAAATACCGTCAAAATTTCTAATCGCGTATAGTGAAAGTTTTGATATTATCAAAAACAATCTCTCTCTCTCTCTCTCTAATGGTTTTGGATTCCAATGCTATCCTCGTATCCTCCTATTTTTTCGACCTTTTTGGAGTAATTGTACCATTGTTAGCATCATTCAAACTTAAAGAATAAATACTAACTAGAGAGAGAGAGAGAAGAGGCTTGTATTCTTCACATGCCAAGTAGAAATTGTACTCCACTAGGAAAAAACGCGAAATCTTTATCGTTGATTTCATGTTGAGGTATTCTTTTTCTTTTTCTTTATTTTTATTTTTAAGTATTTGTTATTGTATTCTTTAATAAAATTATAATACGCGAAACTTTTTATGCTCTAAATGAGTAAATGTAATTCTTAAAAAAAAAAAAGAGATGCTGCCCGAGTCAAAAAGAGTATTCAAATTGAAAAAAAGAAACAATTAATAAACACGTAACAAAATCTAGGATAAATTATTCCTTTTTTAAGAAAAGTGTAAATTACAAAATATTTTTTATTTAAAAATATATTTTTTTCAAATAAAAAATATTAAAATACTTTCAAGAATAATATTCAATTTTTTTTATAAAAAATACAATTCATTAAATTGTATGTTTCTTAGACTTTTATTTTAATTTTATTTGTTGTGATCAAAACTATAAATTTGATTTATTCTTATATTCTATTAAATTTATGATAATGCTTATTGTTATTAATGTATATTTAATACAAATATAATTACTGAAATTAAATTATTGTCTTTGAATTAATTAATTTTTTAAAAATATTTGGTGAATACATTCTTTGCTTTTAATGATTATTTTTTAATCAAACAATTTTATAATTTGATAAATTTATAAAAGCAACTATTTAATATTAATCAAATATATATTTAATATTTGTTATATTGTATAAGTAATATACTTAAGGATATTTTAGTCAAAATAGGCATAAATGTAATTTTGTGGAGGTAAGTGTAATGTAATTTTTTTATTTTAAAAGAATATATAAATTTTTAAAGTAAATAAAATGACTGTATAATTTAAAATTTTTACAAGAAATTTAGTCAAGAATGTGTGTCAGGAAAACGGATCGGTGCTGTGCACAGCACATTTTTGAATTTTGAAAATTTTTAAAATAGCTAGATCTTGATATTTGTAAAATCTATAATGTTTTATATGTATATTACTTAGTTAAATAAAATTCATAAAAAAAATAATTTAAGATAGAATTGTTATATATTGTATTTTTTTTATCAAATCAAGTAACAAGTACACGAAATATTGCAAATCTTATTGATATAAAGATCCGACTATATTTAAAGAAAAAATTTTAAAAATTTATTGTGCACCGATGATCCAATTGCGTATATAAGTAGCATTGTTCTACAACTGCACATGACTTAAAAGTTACAGCCCAATCAAACATAGAATTTATGAACGAGAAGGAAGGGACTGTGGGAGAGACTGAGTCAAGGACGCTCCAATGGGGCCCCATGTTGTCTTAAGCCCACCACCACGCAATATTTGATCCCAACACGCTTTTTACTCTATTTGTATTCAAATTATTGTCGCCTTTGGATTATAGATTACAAGATTATTACATCAACTTTCAACACATTGAAGTGGAGAAGACGCGGAGCATCACATGCTAAAAATGACTGAATTGATATTTTGATTATAGAAAGCTAGTTACACGTTACAAAGCCTTATTTGCTAACCAGCAACTATTTTTATATAATTGAATAATGAGTGAGTTGATATTTTGATTATAGAAAAATATGCATTTTTCAATTTAGTCTCCTCAAACTTTTAATGTCTGCTTTTAAAGATTATCTTGTCTTTAATATTGTCATCACATAAATTTTTTTAACAAATAATTAATAGTAATAGATAGTATGACCTAATATAAAATTGATATGATTCTTAATTATCACTGAAAACATGCTATGAGAGAACTCCATACCATTTTGATGCTGTCATCATATTTTAATAACAAATAGACATTTAACAATAATATCAACTCTGCATTAAGTAATATCATCATCTCTGCATATTATCTACACAACATACTTTTTAAAGGACTAAAATGAGACGATCAAATTTGAGGGCAAAATTGAAATAATATACATTTTTTTAAGGAATACAATATTAATTCATCAGATTGATTCATGATTGGTACACTACCTAAAAATCATAAACTGAAACTCATGAGCCGAAAGAAATCAAAGAGGCAAGTGGGAAGGGGAATGAGTTTCTGGCTGATGTCAAGCTACTGAACAAGAAAAATATCACTTCATTGATAAGAATACATGGGGTTACAAGGTCATATCAGTACATCAATATATTAATATTAACAGGAATAGTAATACAGATTGCAAAGTGAGAGATGTTAGTATTTAGTGAAATCCAGGACTGCAATGACTTCACTCACTAATCTACTCAATGACATCCAGCAGATGTCTCCAAATAAACCAATATTGGCCGTGACGACTGAGCTGCTAATTGTCAGTGTCACCCTGCAGAATGTAAGTTAATTGGTTCTACATATTGAGCCCTTCGTCTCCTCTTCCCTTCTGGAGTGCACCTTATGGCACTTGCCTTCGCAAGCTTCACAGAAAACTTACAATTTGATGATGGTGACGACAGTCCTCTTTTAGATGAATTGGAGTTGGGAGAATTCTCCCTTGCAGTTTTGTTCTTGTTGCCTTTTATAAATGCTTTTTTGGTTGGAGACTTTGCTCTCTTTTTTGTCAAACGTAGCTGTGCATCTTCCCGTTTCTTGTCACGATTTAGGAGCCTAACATGAAAAGGATTCACACCTGTGTAACACATAGATTCTCCATCATCTCTACTTCTTTCCAAATGTACATCTCCATTGTTCACCTGGAATTTTGTAAAATTCACTATAGATCTGTAAACTATTTCTGGGATCAGCTTCAATTCAGAGGACTAAAGGCTACAAAATATAGTAACAGTCGAAGTGCAGTGACCACTGCCCCTCTCCCCCACGCTCCCAAAAAAGAAAAAAAAAGAAAAAAAAAAGAGTACCAGTTGAAGTAAAGCAGAAAAACTTCGAGCTACATCAAACTTCTCTTGCCCTTTGACCACATCAGTAAAGGACAAGACACTGCTATTGTTTGCTTTACAGGAAAGTTTGTCCAGAATTCTCTCACCGTAGTCATGGATATCAAATGGTGGATGTAATTCCTGTCAGGCAAATTAATTCAGATCAACTTGAAGCACAACAAGCTTTGAAGAGAGATATATGACTTGAAACTATTGACCGCAATTAATCACCACCACCCCCTCTAAAAAGAAAAAAGAAAAAAAAATCAAAGGATGAACATTAAACAGTGGAGGGCATCCAAGAGAAGGATTCACCTGTTCTTCCAAGTTGTGCTCAATTCTTTGTTTCCATGTGGAAACCCGAGCTGCCATTTCAGTTTGCTTCTCGGTTTTAGCTATGCTAGCTAGGAGAGAATCCTGCATGATGAATTATAGGTTATGAAGTCATTTAAGCAAAAGATTTACTATTTCAGGAAAACAGGCAAATCAGACTTGACCCAACAGTTTCTTTAAAACCCTTGCATTGTTGGACAGAAGTTCTTTGACAGATAGCTACAAAGGTTGAATGCAAACCAAAAAAAAACCCTCGATACTAAAAGTTAAAAATAATTGGCACTCTTACCAGGTGAGAGCGACAAAGATCTTCCAAACTTGCCTGAGAATTTGAATATTCATGACCTATAGCTTCATCAACCTCAACATAAGCATCATCATTGCCATGCTGAAAAAAATCAAGTAGATAAGCTTATAATGGAAATTTCCAATGTCATCTGGAACAAATGACAGTAAAATTACTGGTCTCCAAACCTCTTTACTGCAAGCAGGTATATCTTCATCCATATTGACGTTCTCTGGAACTTCTAGATCAGGGTTCTCACTATCATATGCATTGTCATCATTGTAATCTTCAGGGTTAGAAAATGTGCCAGCAATTCCATTCCCACCATTAATAAGTGATTGCCTTAACTGCAATTCATTTATCAAATATTATACACAATCATAAGTTGGATACAGGTAAATAGAGAATCCATGGGAAAGTACCTTCTCATACAATGGAGGTGATGAGGAATCCCTTTGTTGTTTGTAGGCATAATGTTGCCTTTCCCATATGTCCATGAGCTCTGGATTGATAGGACCATGCAATTTTGCAGGTGGAAACAAAGAACTTATAGATACTCGCCTGTTTAAATTGATTCCTTTTCTTTTGAAAGCTTTCACTGCATGAACAACATAAAGGGGATAGTACTGATAGGTATAATCATATAATAAGGGTGAAGCAAGTTAATAAAGGGACAAAGGGGAAGGAGAAACCTCTTCTAAAGGGCTTCACTCTCAGATTGCCTGGTTCATGAGGATTTAAAGGCTTCCACGGATCATCATCATTATCACTTGAACTGTTTGAGTCCTTATATGCATCACATCCATCATCCACATCAAGTCCAGAGTTGCAGTTATCAAAACCAGCAGAAGCAGGAGAATTGGTTGGAATGTTATTGGCATCAAAGCTGCAATTAAGTTGAGGAGAGCAGTTGGAATTAGCATGATGACTCTTTGCAGCAGAATTTTTATGTGCACTTCCATTAGAATGTCCTCTGGGAGAATGAAAGCTTTTACGATTTGAGCTCCCTCTGTAGGCACCATTTTGCTCTGTCTCAGCTTTGTTTCCCTTCAGAAACTCATTAAGTGCAGCAGCATCAGAAGTGTCCAATAGAATAAAATCCCGGTACAAGTCTGTGGTGGCCAACTGCAAACATGCATAACATCATCAGTGAATAAAATTAAGTCCAGTCAGTGCTTCCTTGTGTAAACAACTGGAAGCAATCATGGTACCAGATAAGACTCCAATTCCCCAACATCACCAGTAGCATCCAAGCAGTCACCTTCAAGAACAACTAGATTTGCTGGGGGCTTTACAAAGTGATTCAAATTGATTTCTTTGCCTGTTGTACTATCTAAGGAAATATTTTCTTCCACTGCAATACAACAATAATTTACAGATGGTATAGTAAGACAAGGCAACATTGATATAGAAGATAACTGTTTTGATGCTATTGATGCAGGATGTGAAAGACATAGACATCACAGAATAAAAGAAAGATGAGAGAATGAAAAGGAGAAGCCTAGAATGTGAACACCCTCTATGATTCTTTGTTCTCAGGAAATTATGAAACCCAAAGCAATGTAAACCTTATATCAGCAATCCCATGGTGACCCTACCTTCAATTGCAATATCATTCTGACTAATGGGAAATCCTCACAGTTAATCCTAGAAATTAGAAGTAACCTAAAATTCCTTGTAATAATAAAAATTCCTTTGTTCCATGTTTACATTTGATCATTTCTCTATATTCTACATTAAAAAGGCAACCTGGGATGTCATCTAAGCACCAAAATTGATCATTTTCTTCATCAGCAACCGGTGGGGTGCCACTTTCTTCAGGTTGGACTGATGACCCATCTAATTGATCCTGCAGTCTGCCCAAAAACTACATTTGTTAGATCAAATATGTACATTTTGCATAAATTTAAATACAGTATGGTCAAGCCACTAGGTGTGGTCTAGTGGTGAGGGTGTAGGCAATTAGGAAGAGGTCTTAGGTTCAAGCCTTTATCCCATCATGCGCCCAACCCAAAAAAAGAAAGCTTGTTTATTTAAAAAGGCATACACATTATTTTATGTCATGTAAAATTTATTGGTTTTATCAAAAGGATAATTTTAATCATTAGGGTTACCTTATGAAAGATTATGAACCACTTTGTCAAAATTGCTCAATTTGCCATTCAAATCCTGCTATTCGGCTTGATTCATCCTTCCAGTTATTTGTGTCACTGGAAGAATTAAAGAAGCAAAGGAATTGATGCCTGAATAGTGCAACTTGAATCAGAAACCAAGAATCCGATGATTCAGGAATTCACCTTATGTCTTTTCAGGCAGTTCTATATCAGGTCATGAAGTTGGGTTATTTGTGGCCTAACACATGCCAAAGATGAAAAGAGCAGGATTTTTTTTTAAATAACACCCATTCAATACTTCAAAACACAGCAGTCTGATAAAAAATTACCCTGATTTTCAAAGCCTTAATCTTGTTTAAAAAAAAAAATCCAACCAGCTGTGGCTTGTTTTGCCTTTTCCATTCTGAAAACTATGACACTAAAACTTCCTGGTTCTCTCAACTTTTCTGATTCTCTCTATTTTGCAGTCTCTACACTTAATGGAATATCAGTTTCCTAGTTTTCTAATTTCGAGCGTGACTGTGAGGTGTGAATTGCGGTGTTGCTGCTGCTGTGGTTCAGTAATGGTTCCCCACCCCCCAAAAAAAAAAAAGGTAAAAACAGACATTACTTGGGCTTATATATGACTTGTGAGACTTATGGCTAAGTAATCTTGTTAATTCTTAGGTTAAATTTATTACATTGTTTATGCTATAGATATATACATGTGTTATAGTATTTGAAGCTATTTTTCATTTTCTTTCCGAATCTTACAATTCACAATTCAGAAATTAGCCTTACAATTTACAATACATATCACGATTTGACAATTATGTTTGAAAAAGGTTTGTTACTTGTGTACTAAAATATAATATAAGAGCTATAGTCCCAGGAAGCAAGCCAAGAATATGCATCTAGAACAGTGGCATGAGTTACTATCTTACATTATGTGCAAAGATTCTGGTACAATTAATCTATTAGTCTGGTATAAAGATAGTATCCTAAAAACCAGTTTAATGCTTAAGAGTCCATGCCCAATCATGACTAGAACATCAAAAGTAGTTGTATCCCACAGTTCCCACTTCAAGAATACAAACAAGAAAAACGCACATAATATCAAAAGACTAACCAACTCCCAATGCATTCACAGTCACTTGAGAACAAGCTCCAGTACTTTTATATTAGAATCTTTATATTTGAGATCTTGATCCCAGCCAGCTTATTAGTTTATGCCAATGTATTGAACATGAAAATCTAGCATAATTTTGCCAAAAAATACATATTAGAAGTTTGGGCTTGCATAGAGGTTTTATGTCCTTCCTCCAATAATGATTTGTTTCACAATCCCAACTGAAAAGAAAAAAAGAAGTTACAAAACAAATTTAGAATTATAGATATTAACAATATCTGATTGCCAAACTGAAAACATTACCCAAGCTTAAATTCATCATTTTCTTTCAACTATTATTTCAGCAAAAAATCCCATAAGAACTTGCTACTGACTAATCAAATGCTACTAGGCACTTCACTAAACACTTTCACTTTGATTTATCCGCTTAGTTTTTAATATCCAGAATCCACTCTTCATAGAAGTTTAAAGGAGTCAAGTTCACATTGTCCATGACTTCAACAAAAGCATAAAGTATGTGATACTTATGCACCATGGATTAACACAAAAATAGTAACGACACACAAAACGAAAGCTGATACAAAAATGTTGCCTCTCACATGCTATTAAGATCCTGAAGTTCCAAAATTGAAGCACATAATTTTCTTTTCTTTTGCCCTTTAGATCCGTGTTTCAATTTGGGGTAAAGCTAAAACTGAAGGTTAAGTAGCAAGCACAAACAAAGGCCGAAACTTCAACTCAAAATCAAACCTTTTCTGAGATAGAAACTCTAAAGCACGCAATACCAAGGTGTAGAGATATTCCACCTTCCGACTGTACACCTGTATTGAACCCTGAAGCAGCAGAGCAGCTACAATTACCCAGAAACAGCCAATTCAGATGAGCATACATAAGAAAAGGCGGAAAACGAAATTTGAGTGAGACAGGCCAAACCTTCGGCAAAATTTACAGAAACGTGACCTTCCTCTTCTTCGCCACTGATCTCACCGGAGCAAATTTTCAGCAAATACTCCTCAAGTTTCTTGGCGAGGTTAACTTCCCAATTAGATTCAAGGTCACGCTCTGGGTGAACCGCGTGGAAACCACCACCACAACTTCCTGGTTCTGTCACGTTTTTGGTCATATTCTCCAGACAGAAACCGTAGGGTTTCAAATTTCCTGTGAGAAATTGGAAGCACTGATCAAGGGAAATTAGGGTTTTCAAATGCCCCAGAAATGGGAAAGTCGGTATTGAGTATTCACAAGTCCGAAGCTTCTGTTATCCACGCTGATTTGCAGCAAAGAAGGTAGCAGGGCTAGTCATGGCAGCCAACCGGAGTCACAGAGAGAGAGAGAGAAGAAAGAGGAGAGAGAAAGAGTGTTCAAAAAGCGCCGATTGCCATTTTCCCGCTTGTTTGAGAATCAGGATTCAGAAGTCAATGAGTCAATTATGAGTTGGGCCTTCTCCTTGAATTGGGCTATCTGTTGATGAACGAAAAATCATTGGGTTATCTGTTGACCTACAAGTCACCCTCATTTGTTGAAACTAGGAAAAACATTATCCCCCTCCCCCTCCAAAATAAAAAATAAAAAAGGACCAGCATGAGTATAAGAGAAAAGTATTAATATCAAACATAGCCAATAATCAAGACTAAAAATTTATTTTAGTTCCACAACTTTATTTAGATTTTTATTTTGATCTCTTAAATATTTTTTTATTTTGATAAATTACATGCTTCTTATGTGCCTTTTTTGTATATTGTGATACTTTAATTATATCTTCTTTTTTTTTTCTATTTTTTTCTCTCTCTCAATGCCAAGATCCTAGAAACCTAAGTGACCTTTTCTCCATGTAAGTAAAAGAAATGCTCATGTACATGCGGTAAGATCCTCTCATGAAATTGAGGGAGTCAATTTTCCTTTGATAAGAGCCACTCATTTTTTTTATTCCTATCTATGGATGGCAATATGCCACATCATTATTTTAGGCTACGTTTGGATTGATGACAAAGGATGAAATGATAATGAGTGAAATGGTCAATTTAGTTCAAACCCTTGTTTGGAAGCTTTTTATATAATAGAATGGAATGGCAAATAAGGGATTCCAAGATCTCTCATTGCCATTCAAAAGTCCAAAATTTGTATCCCTCCAAATTGGGAGGTTTAGGAGAAAAAGGAATGGATTAGTGGGAATATTGTAAACAAAATATAATACAATTACAATTATAACCTCTTTAATATATTATTTTCAATTGTTCTAAAGGTTATATTGAAAAAAATAATTTATAAGTCATTTCATTCTATTAATTTTTATTGTAACTTTCAAACAATGATAAAAGAATGCCCTCCTTTCTCTCATTAAACTCCAAAAAAATAAAATGACACAAAAATTTTCAGTCCATTTCTTGCATTTCCATTCCATTTCATTAGATATGAGCTATTCCATTCCATTCCTTTTGAAACTCCCAACATTAGATTTTTTAACCCCAACAATTCACCTTGACCTATCTCCTCTCTTCTTTTCTCTCTCCTATTTTTCAAAAAGACATGTATGGCCACTACCTCAAAGGCAAATCTAACATCCACATTCTTATCATCAACTATAATATGTATATCAATGACTAAATTAAAGGTAACAAGAAACCAAAAACAAATAAATCTCAAATGGATGATGCTATGTTAATTAAATATGACTTTTTTACTTTTAAGGCATTCATTAGATTTGTCAAAAAGGGAAAGATGAACATTATAGCACCAAAAAGTTGTAATTGAAAGCTTCATGATTCCCACTTAAAGGTGTCTAGACATTTATCAGCTTCAAATTTATAAAACGCTTCATGATCAATCTTCTAGAAGCCATGTAATGTGAAGGATATAAATTATATGATGAGATTCAATTGAAGAAGAAGAACTTTGAAATTGCAATTAGGTGGGGATTGTGGAAAAGAAAACCACTTTGAAGGATGGAGATTTAACAGAGATAGAACTAAAGTTGTTTAATGTGGTGGCATTATAACATCATCCTCTTAATTAATATTTATTTAATAATATTTAGACCATTTAAAATATATTAAACAACACTAAGAAAATATTTAGAAATCAAATTATGGTCAAATAATGAAGATGTGGCTAAAAAATAAATTTATAGAACTTAAAGAAATTTTTCAAAAATTTTCTGAGACTTAATAAGAATTTTTAGGAATTTTCAAGGATTAAATATAATTAGAAATTGTGAAATAAATATGTGAGAGTTTGATTTTTAAAACTCCCAAGGCTAAAAATATCCTAAAAAGATAAGAAAAATAAATGTCAAATAAAATTTTTTAGGTAAAATGTTGAGGTCAAAATATAATTATTAAAATTTAAAAGTAAAAATTATATTTTTAACTGGGACAAAAAATACTATTTTGGCTAGGGCTAAAGTGTAATTTTAGCTAGTGCCAAAATGTAATTCTCTCCAAGAAAAGAATGCTGCAGAAATAATGAGCTAGGAAAGTTGGGAATTTTGATATGATTCTTTCCCAAATTAGAATTTTTTTTTGTTCCTAGTATTGACCAATTAAGTACCATTTTATTTGCAAAATAGTATCTGTAAAATGGAAAGTTTTTGACTTATGGAGGAAACTAGAACATGCTAATAGAATTTGAAACATGGGATTTGTTCAAATTTTAGGAAGTTGCTCGTACTATCCTATTAAATTTTATCCTTCATCTTATTTTGCATCAATAGAAGTAGAGATACAGAGAGAGTGAGCTAAGAAAAAGAGCAAAGAACTTGAGTGAGAGAAGGAGACACAAAGAGCTTAGAGGAAGAGAAACAAAGAAGAAGAAGGAAGAAGCCTCACCAGATTTTAGCCATAACTTATAATAAGACTTCCTTTAATCTTACTAAAGGTCATTTATAGCTCCATATTCACCCTTTTTCTTATTATTTCTCTCATTAAAACTTATGAAACTTTCATGATGAAACTTTGATTTTTGTTGATAAGTTGTTGTTTCATGTGCTAAATCATGTTTACAAGATGACTAGAATCTAGTAATGGAATTAGAATTATCTAAAAGCCTTACCTCCTCCACTTCTTTGATTTTCTCTCCATAAGTAGTGTTTATGAGGGGCTTCTAAACTTCTCTTTTTATGATGTTTGAAGCTTTAAATGAGAACTATGTTAAGTATAGATGATAGCTATATGCTAATAAGTTGTTGTAAAGCTTCGGTTAATCCATTCTCTTATTTTCTCTCTCTAGAAAACCTTTCATGACAACCATGGCAGAACTTGATTTGAATCCTTTTTTATATTTTGTGGATAACTTTGCTATTAAGTAATGCTTATAGAGTGTTTAGAATAGTCTTTGGGTTTATTGAAAACTAGGGACGAAGATGGATCAAATGAATAGTAAAATCATGTAGAGCACCATGAGGAAGATGTTGTGGTGCCATAACGCTGAGTGTTCTACATGGCCAATAAAATACTTGTTGCACTACGACACCATTAGTCAAAATTAAAGGAAATTGTATTTTAGGGACCTTTTTTAAGCATACTTTGCACCTGAATTGAAACTTAAGTATATTTAAGGCTAAATGATGTATTATGAATCTTTTTATGAGGCCTTTTAGGACATGTAAACTTCACTCTAATTATGCCATACATGTTTTTATACTTAAGTGCTAAATTACTATTTTACATGCTTGTAATGTTTTAATGAATGTGGTTTATATGGCATATCGATTATATGGTATGAATGAGAAATTACATGTTACCAATCATATACAATGTATTATGAACATAATTAGGTAATGGAATACATGGCAAATACTATAATAAATTGTTAGTATGAAATAGATAGGGTTTTCAATTAGAAATAGTTTCCCAACAATAAAGTTCTCACATAGAGGTGGCTTTAGTGCTTGGAAGATAGGGTTCTCAAACAGAAATGGTCTCCAACATTGATAGGCAAGGTTCTCATAATATGGATGGCCTTGATTACTTGATACTATGGAAACACCTTAAGAGATGCCCTAATGTGCAATCATTATTTTGGTATTGGCAAATGGTACTAACCTATCATATTATGTCTATGATAAAAGTCGATGGCCTTTGATGAATAAGAAATGCAAAATTAATATCCATGTCTCTAATTAAGCTTACATGGTAGAGTTGTGGTTTTGATGTTTTGACGTAGATGATGGATTGCCATAATACATGTTAGTATTGATGGCTTATATGTGAGTTTGGCATTTATTAATGATTTGTCAAATTGTCATTCCATGATATGACTATGATTCAATGTTAGACATGAATTACGTTGCCATTATATAGCATGTATAGTATGCCTATATTTATATATGACTCCATGTATGTTAATGTGAAATCTTAGGTAGACCGAATGTTGAAAATGTTTTATGCACACTTAACAATTGAACTATTATATGTTTTTCAAAAGATTATTGTTTCATTGAGAATTTGCATGATTCTCACACATAAGGTAATGTGTTTAGATTATGCCAACCACTAGATACATTGTACAAGTCGAGTGGACATATGTAAATGTGCTAGGTATAAGACAAGTGCAAGTCATAATCAACATAAAGATGGTGGTGGTCACTAATGATTTTTAACATATACCTTCTCCTTAAGGATGATAGACTTAGGATGTAGACATAGCCTAATGGAGCCTTTTTGTTATATGATAGCTCCATGACTTACTAGGGCTTTATTTTGTTAAATGATGATACTAGCCTTGTGACTAACTTAAAATTTTAGGTATTTTAAAGATGGTGCCCCTAGATGAGGATAATCACCTTGAAATTAAACACTTATACATGATAACTCTATTATAAGTTATGTGATCCTTAACTATGTTTATGTTGAATTTTAAAAAAAGGGGTGATAGTTAATAAATGATATATTAGCTTCCATTATGAATAAAAATAGCTGAAAAGTAAATGGAAATAGTAAGGGGGTTATAGGCATCACTAGTAATATTGTAAGTGGTGGATTGACTAATAGGGTTTAAAGTGATGACTGTTCATGTCTTGAAGAAATAAAAGATTAAGGAAAGGAATGGTGAGGATGAATCAAACAAAATGGGTGAATTTTTGGGTTAAAAATCTAAAATGATGATATGGCATAATACCATCCATTGATGTAAATTGAATAAAATGAACAACTTTGATCAAGGAAAATTAGCCCCTTTTAATTTCTTTAGCAAAGTTATAGGATTATGCTACCATAAGGATGCTCTACCATAGCTAAGTGTGGGCGTTTAATGTCAAAGTTAATTTCAATTCATAATTGCATTGTCTATTTCCCAAGGAAAATCTTAATGATGGCAATTCTTCAATATCTTCATTTTCAACTTCAACTTCCAAACTCATTATCTTTGCCAATTTGTAGTAGGAGAGCGAGTGAAAAGAATAGTGAGACAATGCATGCATGATTGAATCATTTAGGAACTTCTTGGCACGCTATTAACGCTTTTGTCCAAGTAAGATCTTGATTTTATGTTCCTTTGCTCTATTCTTCTCTTTTGGTCTCATACCAATTTTTTTTTTTTTTGGATTACATCACCTTGGTTGTAAATAGTTAATTCCATAAAATGTCCATACCAATTACTACTTTGTTTGTAACCTAATGAATTGCCTAATGTCCAATCTAGTTAACTAAGGGGTTGTTTGGTAGCATATTGGAAAAGGAAAAGGAAATTGGAAATTGGGGAACATATAAAAATAAGAGTCCTTAATTTATATAGTGTCTATTATGCCCTTGTTATCATTACTCAATAGTATTTATTCCATTTTATTACTTTTTTTAAGTAGAGGGTATGAGGGTTATTTCCATTTACATCCTCATTTCCTTTCCATTTTCATACTTACAATTCTATATATCAAATGACACCTAAATAAGCCAAAGTTGTAATAAAGTTGATCAAGAACCATAGATAAAGAAACTTGCTTGACCTAGATGAATCCCATTAGCATTTAACTATTATGCTTTATACATTGTTTGGTAGGAAGAATTAGGAAGCAAAGGAAAGGAAATGGTGCATAAATGTTATCTTTCCTTTGTTTGGTATGCATAAATAAGAAGGAAAGAAAATGATTAGGAAGGATCCCAACTTTATAGGGCCTACTAAAATACAATTTGTTTAACAACAGTTAGAAAAGAAAGGGAAAGGAAAGTGTTAAATATTTTATTCACCAAAATCAAATTTCACATTCTACTTTTACCTAATTTTATAAGTCATTCTTAGAGAAAAAAAAAAGAAATGAAGATAAACAATATTTATTTAATTAGATAAGAATTCTTGTTGTATTTGAATCTAATTATAAATAAAAAAATCAAGAACAATAAAATGCATAGTTATATTAATGTAAACAAAATCAGATGGAGGATAAAAAAGTAATTTGACATATTATTTACATGTATTCTTTTCTTTTTCTTGATGAAAACAAATAAAAGAAAGGAAATGCCTCTTTCTTTCCGTTATATGATACTAAATAAAATGAGTGATAGCTTATTAATTTTCATCTAAATTGGAGAAAACACTTTTTCAAGGGATTAAAAGAAAACTTAGTAATAAAAGACTATATGAAGTCTACCTACTATTTCATCTATAAAATGTTTTTCAAATAATTAAGCAGATCTAAGTCAAGGTGTTCTTAAAAGATGAAAAGCAAAAGCATAAAACACAATGATGTATAGAGGTTTAAATCAATTTGATCTTATGTATTTTCCTCAAGCATTAAAAAACTTAAATATTATCACCAAAACATGGAGCAACGCTCAAATAGGGGGCATGAGTAGCTTTTATAACCTAAATCGACTATTAAGTTTTTCATCATAAAAAACCTAGTTAAACTAATTACACAAGACTAGCCTTTCTTTTTACAACCTTTATCCTAAAGGAAAAGCCTTATAGGTTTTTATAACCTTAAATCCTTTTTAGCTTTTCTACCAATAACCTATAAATTTTAGCACTACAATTTTATCAAGAACCTATAAAAATTAAGATAAAATAAGAAGGATGTTTATTAACTCTAGTAAAGTATAAAGTATCAGAAAAATGCTTATTAACTAAAGTATGTTCTGACTAAAAAATAAAAATAAAAGTTGGTGTCTAAAAGAAAGAAAAGGTAGGATTAACTAAAATAGAATTTAGAAAAATTAACAATGCTTAGTAATAGAGCAACATCTAATCAAACTAGTTTGTTTAGTTCTAGCATCTTAGATAATGTTAACAAACAATAAGGGCTTAGTGACAATTGCTTCCTATGGCCAGCAAGTACTTTGTTTCTTTGTAATAAGATGAAATTAGTGTTGATAAGGAAACTTTCCAATTGATATGAGAAAAGATTAAGACTATAAAAATTCATTGAGTATCCAAACCATCAACAATTCATACCAAAAAGGAAAAAAAAAGATGAAACCTATGAATTGAATTGAGCATTAACAAAGCTAACATGAAAGAAAGAAAGAATAAAATAGAAAAACAAAAATTATAAAACAAAGAACATAATAGCTATGCAATAAAGGCCGAAATATCTTACTTTAGAATGAATTAAACAAAAGTAAAGCAATGACGCACAATAATGAAGGCATGAAACAAAGACTAGATAAATGAGGATGAAATAAGTTGAAGGAATGAAGGGAGTTTTGGCATCCATGGCTTCTAGGGCTAATGACTTTCCTTTTTCATTTTTTGATTAATATTGTTGGAGTTTTCTTTTTTTTTTTCTATGGAAATTTTTGTCAACTAATCTATTGAGAGCAAATAGTTGTATAAAGGAATCTCGAATAACTTCTTTTCAGTCTTTATTTTATAAGTAGATCATTGAGATAAGACACAATTCTTCAAAAACGAGTTCTTGTAGGTCCTAAATGTACTTAAGCATATGTAAAAGGATATCCTAAATGGGAATAAATTGAAAAAGATAAAGATAACTAGAATTAGGGCTATAAATATTGTTTTAAATTGATTAAATAATAGTACTAACAAAGCAATAATAAGTGATGAGAAAAAACTCTGAAGAAACTAATAATTTTAATAATTGGCTAGAAACAATGGTAAAATGCTAGACGTAAATTGGAAATAAAGGGCATAAAGCAAGTAAAAAAAGCAAATAAATAAAATTAGAAATAAATGTGCATAAAGTAAGATAAAAGTAAGTTGCTAAATAGTTTCTTGTGGTTTTGCTATATACTCTTGGGTTTTAGCCCTTATTCCCTTTATAGTGTCTTTCTTGATTGGTGATTACTACTCTTGATAGGTCATCATTCATATTTTATGCCTCCACTAACTTTATGGACTTTTTCAAGGTTAAATAGAATGTTTTGAGTGGAAAGCATATTGAAATCATGTTGAAATGGGTTAAGCCCCATGTTGTCTTATTTTTGAGCTACTTAATTGTCAATTTCCCAACTAATTTTGTTGAACCATTGGCTAGGTAGTTGACACTTTAGCTAGTTGTAATGCCTTAGCCTTATAACCCTTACACAATAATCACATAGGCTATCTCAATATATCTAATCCATATTGAAGCATATTTGTAAGGAGACATATACTTTAAGCATGTATAATTGCATAGTTGGGAGTCCATATTCATGATTCATGGCTTTAGGGACCATGTGAACTCATCCACATCATTTTCTATCTATAATATATCCATTAAAGTTATAAACATCACAACTCATCACATATATCTCAGGTTTGAAACCATATATCAGAAAAATCAAGTTTTGCTCTCAGGTTAGCATATTCAGATTTCTGATATAAATTTTAAAAATTCATAACTAATTCTAAAAAAATCAAAATCAAGCAAACCATACCATTTTGGAAAAACCCTAGATGTCCACTAATGAATAAAAATAAATTTAGATCAAGAAAATGATGTTTAACTTATAAAAATTAATAAAATAATACCAAAGGTCGAGCTGTATTACTAGTACTATCATGCAATTTTAAAAATTCAATTCTCCCTCCACAGAGCTCCAAATGAGGTGATCTCAATGACTATGGAAAGCTTATGACATCTAGTTTATGGTTATAAAATTTCATAGGCGTTGGACTTCATTTGACTCATAAGTGATGTAAAAATATAAACTGATTATATGAATAGTAATCATATCATTTCTACATAATTGGGCCAATTTTGAAAAATCATAATAAATTCTTTAGAACTCTAAATTGGATGGTCTTTAGCTCTGTGAAAATCTATAGATGAGCTCTATAAGTGGGCTAAATTTCATGCTAATACTAGTTCATTTGGTCAATTTGTGGTTCAGCTTAATATTATGCCAATTTTAACATTATAAATGGGTCAAAGGTGCACCAAATGGTATTCTAATAACTCTACAACCATTTGGGCACATTCCATAGCATAAATGCAGCCTATGAGAGCATCTCAAATGGTCCAATTTATCATGCATCTAAAAATCACCTTTATACTTGCCTTTATACACACATAATCCTCAAGGCACATGGATGGCAAAAATTCATATAAACATACATTTGGTTCTAATTTCTATTTATACATGATATTCATATACTTTTATACACACTTAATAGTTTACATGCCATAAACTACTCATACATACATACTTTGATATTACATTACATTAAAAGCTATTCTATTATCAAAGTGTGGCAACTCATACTTCTTGACCTCCATTCTTATTTCCTTGAGCTTTACCTAGATATGGTTAGATAGAAAATGGGTAAGAGTGAGATTCAAAGAATCTCAATAGCTCTTTACCCTTTCAAACATACATAATAGATGCTAAAACACATTAAAGAATATCTGCATGTCATACAAGCTTCTCATGGACATACATAAAATATTTTCTTGGTCATGTGAGCTCATACATATCAAACATAGGCTTTTAAGGACATTGGTCTAACTTCACTTAACTTTTTAAAGACTTTTGGATTTGTCTCATCTACTTTCAAGGGACTTTTGACTAAGTCTCACTCTTTTTAAGACTTTTGGCTCATCCTCACCCATGCTAAGGGATTTTTAGCTTAACCATATCTATTTAAGCCAAAACACATTCATAAACTCATTTCAAGATGCATAATGGTACCATAGCAAGTAAGTAATAGTTAAAAATACATTTTATAGTTCAAACATACACACAAGTACTTAATGACAAGCCCACATCCAAGCCATGCATGTGAGAAAGGTTAGATAGCTATTTTAGAGCCAATGTCACACATTTTTCTCATTCTAGGTTTAGAACAATTTAAAACACTCCCTAGGTGGCCATACCTTTCTTGGCTGAGACATGCTTTTAGTATTTGAACCCATAGAGTTTACTTTGTTTTCTTGAAGGTAATGACTCATGTAAAGCTTCCTAAAGGTCTAAGGGACTTATATCATGTCTTACATAAGTTAGAATATCTCTAGGAAAAATCAGATTTCATCATTTCTTTTAAAACCCCAAGTTGTGCTAACTTAAATTTATTACTTCTCTTTTTTATTCCACTTGCCTATTCTAAATTCCCATACTCTAAAATACTTGTTCTTCCTTTGATATGGTCAGAATTCATCCCTTAGAGAGTGGGCTCTCGGCTGGCTGAAACTTTCAGGAAGGAGAACAAACAAAAGAAGCATAAAAGGCTATGGAATTACCTTGTATTCAAGCCGTTTTTAAGAGTTCTTTCCATTACTTTAAGCTTTTCCTTTAAATTTTGCATTCTCTCCTTTGGACCAATCCCAAAATAATCTCATATGAGTTATGGAAACTATAGAAAGGAAGAGAAGGTGGAGAGGAACGATATTTGTGAAGGAAGAACTATGAAATTTTGTAAATTTTCATACCTATTTTACCTCCTTTCTCCTTCTCTCTCCTCCCCCTTTTGGACACCATTCTATATCTATTTGGAGCTGCTTCAGATCATGGAGAATGAAGGAGAAGTGGTTGGACATGATTTATGAATAAAAGGTTAAGTTATCCACTTTTTCAACTGTTCATTTTAGTCCCTAAACTATGGTTTATTCGTTTGGCCTCATTTCAACTCCTTTTTGAGAACTGCCTTTTCCATCATAAAATTTAGGTCCTTTAACTTATAAAATTTCTTTGATTTTATCCAAATTAGATTTGAAACCATTTCAAACTATTCAGTCAAAATTTTGGTCAACCTTTTGCTGAAATTACTCACCGAAGGAGTTTTAACTATTTTAGAGATTTTTATGATTTTCAGGGCCTCTAAGAACATCGAAAAGGTCAAAATTTTCATTTAAAAAGCCTTCCTATAAATTTTTCAAAATTTTCAAAAACTATAAAAATACCTCAACTTTCTTTTCATAAACTTTTTTAACTTATCTAGCTTAGGTTTCTAGGTAACTCAAATCTCAAATCTTCATTTTTCATTATTTAAAATTTTATCCTAATTTTATTTGGCCTTGAATCTTTCTATTTAGGGAGCTTCCTTTTATATCTGGCTCATTTCTAACATTTTAACGAAAATCGAATGTTACACTAGTCAATTGAGACTTCAGCTAGGTAGTCGTATCTTAATTTAAATTTTGACTAGGTAGCCAAAATCTCAATTGGACTCTTGGCTAATTAGTTAGTTGCAACTTCGACTAAATTAACAGAAGGCTATAATCTTCATTTCCAAAATCATTGATGGAAATTTGTTAAAATTAATGTGTTGTTAAAATGAGTATTTTGGTCATTGTCTGTTTTTTGGCAATTGTTTTTAATATTATATGAATATGTATTTGTTATATGTCTTGCATCTAGGCATGCTCATTTGTTCCATTTATAGCTAAGATTATTTTTCCTTTTTGTGAATAGCTTATAGATAGATATGCTCCCTTGTATTCCATCAATTGGATGAAGATAACAATAGTAGAAAATTAGGGGTTCTAAAGCAATGAAAGCTCAGCTTTTTTTCCTTTGCAAAGTGTGGTCTATATTTTTTTCCTTGTTCTTTTTCCTTATAGACCAACAGAATGGTATCATAGCTTATCAATAATACCAACCTAGCATAAAGAAAATTTGAGGAAGCAAATCATGGACAAGAGTAAAAACAAGATAGCATATTCATGGAGGAGAAAATAGTTGCTACAAACAATCAAGGTTTAAGTGTTCAATAGTCTTCTATTCTAATCTTCAAGGGTGAAAATTATGATTTTTGGACTTTAAAGATGAAATTTTTATTTCAATCTTAAGATTCATAAGATTTAGTTCAAAATGGATATGAAGAGCCTGAATCTATAACTACTCTTTCAACTACTCAAGAAGAGGTGTTAAGAAAGAATAGGAAGAAAAATGAAAAAGCCTTATTTTTTAGTTAGCAAGCTATTACTAATGATTTATTTTCAAAAGTTATGTGGGTTAGTAAATCTAAAGAGGCTTAGAGTATATTGCAAGGTGAAATTTTAGGGAATGCAAAAGTTAGAGCTATTAAGCCTCAAACTCTTAGAAAAGAGTTAGAGAATATGAAGATAGGTAAGTTTGAAACTTTGAAAATTACTTTTTTAGAGTTACTAAAGTAGTAAATCAAATGAGTTTGTACAATGAAGTACTTACTAACATAAAAATTGTTTTAAAAAAATCTAATTAGTTTGCCCAAAAAATATGATGCAATGGTGTCGATTATTCAAGAAATAAAAGATATTACTACTTTAAGTATTCAAAAGTTAATGGTGTCCTTACAAACATATGAGTAAAGGTTGTTGAGGCACATTAAAGAGTTTATTGAAAGTGCTTTTCAATCTAAGCTTAACATGGCTACAAAACCAAGAAAGTCATTATCTTAAAAGAAATAAAAAGGATA
This sequence comes from Erythrophleum ivorense, assembly GCA_026724425.1. Taxonomy (NCBI): domain Eukaryota; kingdom Viridiplantae; phylum Streptophyta; class Magnoliopsida; order Fabales; family Fabaceae; genus Erythrophleum; species Erythrophleum ivorense. Next base: position 48,109,284 of record JAIUCV010000005.1, read on the forward strand.
ATTATTTAAAGGAGGTAGATTTGAAAAAGGAAGAGAAAGAAATCAGAAAGGATGAGGAAGGAGTAATTTTGACAAAAATTCAAGTGTTGAAGGTTTTGGACAGAAGTGCATTATTTGTAAAAGGAGTAATCATGTTGATAAAGACTATTGGTTTAAATGGAAACCACAATGCTATAATTGTAAGAAGTTTGGACATTTGCAAAAGGATTGTACATTGAAGAATGAGTAAGCGAATGCCTTTGAAGAAAAAGGATATGAACAAGGGTGTGTGTTTCATGCAAATTGTCAAGTGGCTAGTAGAAAAAATGATAATGTTTGGTTACTTGATAGTGGATGCAGAAATCATATGATAGGAGATAAAAGTACTTCCATAGAGATGGATGCTAGTGTGAAGGCTAAAGTAAAAATGGGAAATGAAGCAATGGTTTATGTCATACCTTATTTTATAACACTTTTCCTACTACAATTACCTCATATAAAACTTAGAGGAGTCAACGGAAACCTGAACTGATACAAATTTTTCATTTTAAAAATTCCTTATACAATTTCACTATTCATTTGGTCATTTCCAAATTCTTATCTAACTTTGAAAATACATACTTAATTATAGAAAAATCGTATGAAATTAATTTAAGGCTCTACTTCAAGCACTTTAAGCCCTTTACACGGGAAAAATGCTTACTTAGTGGAGCACATATGAATTCATATAAAGTTGTCCCTACAACAAATTAGACAGTTTTACCTATTCACTTGACATATTATTTTGTCTTTATATAAGCAGATGCATTTTTGCATTTTAGGCTCATCAATCATATTCCATTTACTCAATGGTTGATTATATTTATGACTTTCCATTCCATACCTGAGTACCTTACAGTATCATAACATAACTCATACACGTAGTAATCTAAAATATTTAATTACATAACAAAATGTAGTGCATAAAAGTAAGGCCATCGATTTACGTCTCCACACTCTTTGCTCTTTCTTTGCTTGAACTTAGACCTAGCATGGGTTATATTTAGGGTGAGATTATAAAATCTCAGTAGTAGTAAACCAATCTCATTCACAAGCTGTCATATCTTAACCCCAAGAAACTCATATCATAGCATTCAAGCAATAAACACCAGATTTGCACACAAAACGTAACATATGGACCGAAATCACATAAACAAACCCACACAGTTTAATCCCACTTTGGTTTAAGCAATTTTGTCTATATAATATCCATACAACATTCATTCAAAGAAAGAATATCATTACATAAGCTCTTGAGGTCCATTTTGCACTACTTGAACTTTTTACACAATTTACTTGGACATACAACACATAACAATGGGAAGTACACTATTAAGAACCTCTAGCTCAGCATTTAATCACTCCCAAGCCCATGAATTGATCCTCAACTCCTCTTAGACCATAACATATTAAAAAATATCGGATTCATAGCCATTTAGGTCAAGAAACTCGGGTTTGGAGGTTTGAAACACATATCAGAATTTTTGCCACGGGTTCCAATTTTCAATTTTCTGGGGCAGACTTTGGAAAATCATAATTAATTCTAAAAAAATCAAAACGAGGCAAATGATAGCTTTACAGAAAGCTCTATATGTCTACTATAAGGTAAAAATAATTACAGGTATGAATCACCCAGCTGTACTGTGTTTGACAACTGAAAAGTATGAAAGGTCTGACTGCCTTTGAGTTTTGCTACAGCTTACTGATATGGATTTTAAAAATTCATAACTAATTCCAAAAAAACTCCAAATCAAGTAAACTATATCAATATGGAAAGCTAAAGATGTCTAAATTAAGGAAAAATAGTTCCAGACCCAGAGAATGACATGAAGCTGGAGAAACTCGATGGAACAGTGTTGAGGGTCCTGCTGCGTTACTGACAGTGAGTTCTAACTTCAAAAATTCATTTCTCTCTCTCTAGACCTCCAAATGAGGTGGTTCTAGTTGCTATAGCTCACTGTGCATGTCTAGTTTCTCTATGTAAAGTTTCAAGACCATTGGACCTCATTTGCCCTATTTTTGACACAGATGCATTTTCAGACCAAAGCTACAGTACACTGACCAAAATCAGAAAAATTCCTAACTTCAAAAATTCACCAAATATTCCATAGACCTTCAAAAATTCTGCACTCTAGCTTTCCAAAAATCTCTAAATGATCTCTACATGCATGCCAAATTTCATGAGGAAATTTATCCATTTGATCAATTTGTGACATAGGGTTGCAAAATGCCCTTTTTAAGCTTCATATGGAGTCTCAAGGGGTCCATTTTTGCCTCTTCTCATTCTATGGCCACATGAGCACGTGGGAAAGCATTAATATACTCTATCAAACATGTATCAAAGGGCTAATTACCCAGATTTCATAATCTCACTCATCCACACCAAGATATACACAAGAGCCATACTTGTATAACTTGGCATATCTAAGTCAAATTCATGAAATATCATTCACATGGGTCTAGTTCTCATACATATACAATATACCCATACTTTTACAAATATTCATAAGCTCATACATCATATATATTATGGAGATACATCATGTGACAACCATATGGCTATAATACAAATATGTTACAACTCTATTGCTAATCTTCTTGCTTCCAAGTGTGGTGGCTCCCATTTCTTTGCTCTCTTGATCCACCTAGGCATATTAAGTAATGGGGAGGGAAGAGTAAGATTCTAGGAATCCCAATAGCTCATCTCCCATTCAATCATGCATAAAGAATGTAATACAAGTGTTAAGGATGCATGCATGGCATATCAATATAGAAAATGGTGCAAAATACATTCTTGGCATTTACACAAAGCACACATAACATACTTAGGCTTGCCAAATGAATGGATTAGCTTCACCTACTTTCTTTAAGGTTCTTGGACTTGCTTCACCCTTTTTCTCAAAGACTTTGAACTAAGCCTTGCTCTTGGGAGACTTTCTCTTGGTCTCAACCACTTCTAAGGGTTCTTGGCTCATCCTCACCGAAGATAGAAGGTTTTTGGCCTCTCCACATTCAAGCAAACCAATGCAACATTTATAGGCATCATTTGAATACATAGTGCAATACTATGGTTCAATGGAACATAGGCATCATACTAAAATGCAATTCATAGCTTAAAATACTCATACACACATTCAAAAATAATGTAGACATTCATTCATGCATGGGAGAAAAGAGAAAGAGCTACCTTGTTATCTATGCAAACTTTACTTTACCTTACTCCTTCCCTTTTTCGGTTCCACAAGAACACTAAGGTGGGGTCGGTTTCCTTGGCCTAAACATCATGAATAATACTCAATTATATTCTTGAAACAAGCTAAATCATTCAATTTACTCTCAAGAACATACTTGGTTCCATAAGTCACATAATGGCTCCATAAATGGCTTATTGAAGCAACCATCATGATTCAAGTTCTTGACTCCATTCTCTTCTCATTTCTAGGCCTCTTGACCTCATTTAAGGTCCTTGGAGCCATTACATATTCATTTACAAAAGCCTAAACACAAGTTGCTTCATAAGGTCACATTATGGAAGCCATTGCCTCATCTCCCAATCCATGGCTTCTAAATTTTTTCCAAGGGTTCCTCCCACCTTCTACCATCATAAGAAGTCTCATTCTAGGCTTAGAACAAATTAAAACACTCTCTAGGTGACCAGACCTTGTGTGGTCGAGATATACATCATGAAAAGAGTCCTTGAACTTTGCTTTATTTTCTTGGAAGGAATGTCACATATGTAACTTCCTAGGGGTCTAAGGGACTCAAACCATGTCTTACATAAGCTAGAATACCTCTAGGAAAAATCAGATTTCATCACTTATTTCAAAACCCTAAGTTGTGCCAACTTGAATTTTAAGGCTCTCTTTTTGTTTCCACTTGTTTATTCTAAATTCCCACACTCTAAATCACTTGTTCTTCCCTTGATATGGTCAAAATTCAACTCCCTTTGGATGGGCTCTAGGTAGCACGAAATTCATATGGAGGAGAACAAGCAAGAAGTGCAAGAAAAGCCATGGAAAGGAATGGGAACCTACCTTAAATTCTTGCTCTTCCAAGTGGCTTCCTCTTGCACCCAAGCCTTCCCTCCAATCCTAACTTCTCCTTACTGGACCAAAACCAAAATAGCATCAAAATACATTCTGAACCCATGGAAATATAGAGGAGAAGGAGGGGAATATTTATTGTAAAGACAAAAGGAAGAAAACACACCATTTCATACTTATTCAAGGCTTCTTCTTCCTTCCTTGGCCTCCCTTTTTGTGCGCCACTCTTAGCCCTTCTTAATTCTGTTTTAATGTGTGAGAGAGTGGGTGAGGAGATCTGGGCAGAGAAGGGACTTTTTTTTATAAGTTAGGGATTCATTTAAGCAACTTTCAGAATTTGCAATTTAGTCCCTCTTCGTAGTTTTGTTCGTTTGGGATCCTTTTAACTCATTTTTTAAATCTGTCTTTTCCATCATGTTTCTTAGGCTCTTAATCATAAGAATTGCCTTTGGAATCACTCAAAAAGGATCTAAAACCATTTCGAATCATTCGGTCAAAGTTTTAGTCAACTTTTGTCGAAATTGCTCACCGGAGGAGTTTCAACTGTTCTAGGAGTTCCCATGGTTTTCAGGGCCTCTGAGAACTCCAAAAAGCTCAAATTTTTTGTTTTAAAAGCCCTCCTATGAGTTTTCCAAACTTTTCAAAAATTACAAAAATGCCCTTACTTTCTTCGGCTAATTTCTTGAGCTCTTCTGACTTTGATTTTTAGGCATCTTAAATCTCAAATCCTCATTTTCTAATATTTAAAATTTTATCATAATTTTATTTGGCCCCAATTTCTTCTATTTCGAGGACTTTCTTTTATATTTGGCCCATTTTTGACGTTTACGGAGAAATCGAACATCGCGTTTCTCACGTTTACGGAGGGACCAGATGTTACACAAGCAAGCATGTAAGTACATAACATGATGCCAGTCAAGATGCCACATATCACATAACAATACAAGAAATTTCAAACAAGGCCAAGCACAATCTAAGCATATATGTCTCATCTTATAGCATAAAGGACAACTTGATATAGCATAACACTTATCATTATACAAACATACAAGCTTAAAGAAAGAGAGGGAAAAACTACTACCTTAGCAAACTTTGCTCCTCAATCCTTGGGACTCGGTTTATTTGCTTTTGGAGTTCTTAAAACAACATCCAACCCTATAATCATAATGATAATTCATTACAATCAACACATAAACCTTAACTTCTAAAATAGGATGACCCCTTTTAAAATGAGACCATTGGAATTGGAAAAATCTAACTCCTTCCCTTCTCATTCTCTATGGCCGAATATTATGCATTTCTTAGCCAAAATTTAGGAATTTTGTCCCATAAGCTTTGGGGGCTTTCCCATAGGTATTCCTAGCTAAAAACACCCTTTTGAATCCATTAAAATGGATAAAATCATCAAATTCCAACCCCAACATCACGTTTTGGTCATCACATAATCAAGCTCCGTTTTAGGCTCAAAGTGCATTTTTTTGGTTCTAAAAATTCCATAACCTTTTCCTTTATGTTTTAGGACTTGAAATTTGGTATACATGACTTTAAGACATCAAGAAAACACCATAAAAATTTTGGAAAAATTCGGACAGCATCTCCCCATGCTTTCTATTTTCCCAAAAATTATAATCTTTGTATTTTTCAAAGTTTCAGCACATAACAATAATAACTAAGCTCATATGGCCTTCATGTTCAACATATAAACTTCATTTCAAGGACTTCATATTCAACATATAAACTCCATTTCTAATGATTCATATGCTGTCTAAAAATAACTCATAGCTAGGGTTTAACAAAATTAGTTTAAAGCATGTGATTTATAAGTATAAGATGGAAAAAAACTTATTCTTTAAGCTTAAGCCTTGCTTCCTTTGCTTTTCTCACACTAAAACCCTTTCTCTTCCCACTTAGAGCAACATTTCACCTTGAAAAAAAGATGAATATGCAGCTGCCCTTTGGAGGAAAAGGTTGGAGGATGGAGAAGATGAAGAAATTTGGTGAAAAATAGTGGTAGTTTTGCTTGGTTTTACTTCATCTTCCACTTTTTCTCCCTCCCTCTCTCTCTTCACGTTTTTCTCTCCTCCTCCCTTGTGTGTGACATGAAAATGATGGAATGGAGGTGAAGGAGATGAATTAGGATGAAGTTAAAGGGTCATACTAAATTTGGACCCTTGGATCAACCTTTTCAAAATCAAATCCTAGCCTTTCATTCCTTTTTCTTTTGATTTTTTAATTTCATAACTAAATATCTTCTTTCAAAAATCCTTGGCCATATACTTGGATACCTTTTCTTAGCCCTTAAGTTATGGATAGTAACCATGGTTAATTTCCATAACTCATCCATGGTCTACTTTTAACTCAACCATAGTTAGTTTTTAACTTAACCACGATGAATTCTTTAACATAACTAAAATCATTTTCTTCTCTCCCTTTCATTTTATATTTATATTTGGGTTTCATCTTCTTTAAAACCCTAATTATATCTTCTCTTCTCTTTTTGGGCCTTTAGAATCAGCTTTGGGTTTTACTACAGTCTAACATCGGTGTCTGGGCCTAATTAAGGTTTTACGGTACAATACATACCTTTAGACTTTCTAAAATTTACAAATATTATTTTCTCTACTTTCTGGCCATACTGAGCTTCAAACATGGTTTAGGGACCCTTAACCTCAATCCTCACAAATTTCAGGGTCAATCGGACACCCGAGTCTATAAGTGTAATTTTCACCGTTCTGTATTATGATTGTGCTATAAACTTTTCATTTATTGCAATTCTGTCCTTCAAACTCCTTCAGGGTTTCTTAACCTTTTAGCTATTTTTATTTCTATAGTTGTTACAACTTTTTTTTTTCTATTTTGCTCATGGCTATTGATCGGGATAACCAGATCCCAGGCCGGATCCCGCCTGGCCATCCGGATAACTTAACATCATTGGACCCCTCTCATCAAACTAGGTTTAACTGTAGGTCGCAGATTTCTGAGATTCTTACTCGATTTTTTGATATTCGTGCTTAAAGCCACGAATGGAGGGAGAAATTAGGGTTCCCTGAACTTTAGGGCAATTTATACATTTTACCCGGCATATAATTTTTCTTTGCATTTTAGTCTCTTGCTTCTTCATACTTGACTTTGGAGGCTCTTCGGGACCTTTTTCTAATTTTTTTTTTCATCTATTTTAGCCCTAATTTTAGGGCACCTCTGGCCTTGACTCATCATTATTTACGGTCTAGAATATTATTCTAATTTTATTAGACCTCAATTTATTCTATTTGGGGGATTTCATTTCATATTCGGTGAATTTCATACGTTGACGGAGAAACCATATATTACGTTTTTCGCGTTTCCTTACATTTTCTTAGATTTTCAGAAAACTGGATGTTATAGTTTAAGTAGAAGGGTATGGTACAATTAGTATCTAAACAAAAGAAGGAATAAAGCTTATTTATGAATTTGCTTAGTGTTGGATAACTTTTAAAGAATGGATATGTTGTATATTTTGAGGATAATGGCTACGAAATCTATGATAAAAAGAAAGAGGGAAGAAACTTATGACAAAGATTAAGAAGAAGAAAGGTTAGAGCTTTCAACTAACTTTAATTATGGGGGAGATATTGCCTTGAAGGCATAAATGAAAGAAGAATCGTGGCTATGGCGTGTGAAAAATAATGTATTTGTGTTGCTTTCTTTGAAGCGTACACACAAGTATACGTATCGTGAAGGCAATATAGTGATAAGAAAATATCGTTCCCTCGAGGATTTGTTATCAAAACAATGCCAAGTACTGAAATTCACACCCTAATTTAAATCAAGCAAATCAATTCTTAATTGCTGGTGTAAAAGGAATTGCTTATGATTCTAAGCTATATAGAAATCTAGGTTAGTATTTAGATTTTTGGGTGAAAATTAGCATCTAGGATTATTGATCCTTTTGTACTTCATAGTAATTAGTTCAACATTCATTCCCTTCTGCTCCCAATGGTAATACATGTTGGACTAGGATTCTGTTGTTCCTATATATATATTTCCAAATATTGTATAGGATACTCCGTTAATTTTATAATCCCTTATAAAATCAACTAAGATCAATCTATGAGTACAGTACCTAATTAGACCATGTGAGGTTATTAAGTATATTCCTATCTCAATAACTAAGTTATGCACTCACATTAGCAAATTTCAAGTACTCACACCACTCAACTTTTGATCTAACCTCCCTTTTCCTTTCCCAAGTTCAAGTAAGGTATCATATCAATCTAAATGTTGGCCAATCAATCAGAAAACATGAAGCACAAAGTTGAGTGAACAAGCATTAACCACTGATTGCAAAATTAGAATGAAGAACAACTACTAATCCATACAAGAGCTCCAAATAATCCTAGATTAGATAGGGTTTAGCTATACATGCTCATAAAATCCGAAGTCAAACTTGAAGCAACAATCAAATACATCAGAAACTATGAATAAGATAGAAGAAATGAAGAAGAAACTCAAAAACATAAGGATTCAGTTTCAATCTTCAATCTCCAACTTCACTTTGTTCAAAATGGCTTCCTAGCTCTTCCCTCACCCTTTGCACACTTGGAATAACACAAAAACAACCCAGAATGACGGCTGCTTCGACTCCCCTTCGCATATGAAGCTTCAAACCCTCAGAAATTTTGGAAGCAAAATGCTGTGTTCAGTTAATTTGTGTTGTGCCGCGGCGAGATTTGGTTTTGTAAGACTGAACGCCGCAACCTGCTTTGAATGTGCCGCAATGAGATTTGATTTTGTCTGACTTTTGAGGCCTACATGTCTCGCGCCTCGGCGTACACAGATCCGCCACGGCGAGATTTGGTTCTATGTGACCTATCGCCGCAGCTCAATACCCATACACCGAGGAGCTGATTCCATTCCATTAGCGCCGCGGCCTGATTTATATCTCGCCGAGGTGATTTTTGGTTTTGACTGAGGCCTCGTCGCGGCTCAAAAATTTTTGTCGCGGTGCATGTTGCCCAGCACACTTCTTTCGGATTTCTGCACTTTCCGCTTCGGCATAATGAAACTTAGCCGCGGTGAGATGTACAAATCCAACACTTTGCAGCCTTTCTCTCCTGAAATTGCTCCATACTCTTCAAAACATGCATCCTAAGAAAACCAAGTATGATTACCTATCAGTATACTAAAAAATAAAGGTAAAGCTGATGGTTTTTCAAGTAAGTATTGAGTATAGAGCTATTCATCCTAAGTATGTTCATTTCTTTCTATGGATGTATTATTTACCCTATAAGTGGAGGCTAAAGTCATATTTACTGAGAGAAAAATATGTACAATAACATGAATAGTTAGGAATTATCAATTTGGTCATCATGTTTGAAGTTTAGGCATCTATATTTTCATGGGCTGAAGTTACTTCAAAGGAAGAAAATGGTGTATGGGCTACCTAAGGTTAAAGATAGTGCATGTGAAAGTTACACCATAGGTAAGCATTATTGAGACTATTTTCAAAAGAAAGGTACATAGAAAGCTAAAAGAGTCTTGGAGTTAGTTCATACAGATATGTGTAGACCTATAAGGATTCCATATCATGGAAAGAACTTGTATTTTATGTTGTTTATTAATGACTTTACAAGGATTACGTAAGTTTACTTCATAAGATAAAAATTAGAAATTTATAGTGTTTTCAAAAAATTTAAAAGTTATGTTGAAAAGTAGAGCGATTATTGTACTAAAGCATTGAAAAGTGATAGAGTAAAGAATATACCTCACGAGAATTTGAAAAATTTTGTGAAGATGAAGGTATTGAAAGACAACTAACTATTGGGTATACTCTACAACAAAATAGGGTTTCTGAAAGAAAGAATCAAATGCTAATAAAAATGGCAAGAACAATGCTCAAAGACATTAGATTACCAAACTCTTTTAAGGCTGAAGCTATTTATACAGCTATGTACTTGATAAATAAATGCCCAACTAAGGTAGTGCATCATTTGTTATGCTTAAATTTCATACGAGAAAAGGCATAAGCTTGATGAAACAAGTGAGAAATGTATTTTTGTTAAGTATGATTTAAAGTCAAAAGGCTCTAGATTATATAACGTGAGGAGAAATACAATCATTATTAATGGAGATGTGTTATTTGATGAAGAAGCAAGTTGGAATTAGAAGCAAAGCAAAGTTCAAAAGCAAGGTGTTATTCTAGAAGAAAAAACTGAAAACGAAGACAAAAATGATGGAGAGCTCTTATAATCACTATAAAGAATTGAACCATCATCACTATCAAGTAGTGGTTACAAGTTCTAGTTCATCAAATCCAAGTAGCACTCTAGGAAAAATGAAAAGCATGGCTAAAATTTATGAATCATGTCACTTTTATATAGTTGAACCAGAAGGCTTTAAAGATGCCATTAAAGAAGATGTTTAGAAGAGGACAATAAAACAAGAACTTTAAATGATTGAGAAAAATAAGACATGGGAGTTGGTAAACAATCTTGAAGACTAAGAAGTTATAGGAGTCAAGTAGATTTAGAAGATCAAGTATAACTGAAATGAAGCTATGCTAAAAAACAAAAGCAAGCCTACTTGCATAAGGGTAATTACAACAACCCATAGTTGATTATCATGAAACCTTTGTATTAATATCTCATAAAGATACAATATAGACCTTTATTGCATGAACAGCTTAAAAAGTTTGGTTGTTATACCAACTTGATGTGAAATTAACTTTCTTGAATGGAGAATTGAAAGAAGAGATTTATGTTCAAAAACTTGATGGCTTTGTTATAAAAAGAGAAGAAGATAAAGTGTATAAGCTAAATAAGGCATTATATAGATTAATGCAAATTCCACGTCAATGGTATAGCCAGATTGACAATTATTTTATTAGCAATGGATTTGTTAAGAGCAAGAGTGAGCCTACTCTCTATGTGAAGATACAAGGAGCATTTATTCTCATTAGTGTAATTTATATTGATGATTTAATTTTTACTAGAAATAATGAGAAGATTATTGTTGAATTCAAGAAAGACATAATGAAAAGATATGAGATAAGTGATATGGAATTGTTGCATCATTTTCTTGGTTTGGAAATTTATCAACAAGAAGATGGAATGTTTGTTTCTCAACAGAACTATGCTAAAATCATGTTAAAATTTTTTTAAATGGCTAATTACAAATCAATGGCAACATTGCTTGCTGCAAATGAGAAGTTGTTGAAAGAAGATGGTGGAAGAAAAGTTGATAGCACTTTCTATAGAAGTATTATAGGTAGTGTGTTGTCCCTTATAGCAACTAGACTAAATATTATGTCTGCTTCAAGTTTGTTGTCCAGGTCTATGTAAAATCCTAGTCATTTTCTTTTGGAGTAGCCAAGTGAGTTCTTCAGTACATAAGAGGAACCTTAGCATATGGAATAAAACTAATTGGCTTTTACGATAGTGATTGGGTTGGTTCTAAAGATGACATGAAGAGTACAATGGGCTTTGTTTTTTCACTTAGGATTGGAGTATTTCCATGGCAATTAAAAAAGCATGATTTAGTGGCATAATCATCTGCTGAAGCTGAATATGTATTAGCTGTAGTGCAACTTCTCAAGTTACATGGTTAAGAAATATTTTGGAAGATGTTGGAGAAAAATAAGACAATGTAACTATAATTTGTTGTGATAACAAATCAACAATTGTTATGGAAAAAAATCTACCTTATAATAGTTGAACTATACATGTTGCACTAAAGCATCATTTCATCAAGAAAAGATTGAAGAACAAGAGTTTGAACTTAAGTATTACAAGTCCAAATATCAGGTTGTTGATTTCTTCACCAAACTAGTACCCAAGGAGAACTTTTAGAATCTTATAGAGTTATTAAAAGTTGAAGAGCAACACATTAAGGGGGAGTGTTAAAATTAGCGTGTCTTGCATCTTAGCATGCTCATTTGTTCCATCTATGGTTGAGATTATTTTGTCTTTTTATGAATAGCTTATAAAGGAAGCTATTGTCTTGTATACCATTAACTGAGTGAAAAGAACAGTAACAAAAAAATTGGGGTTCTAAAGTTACAAAAGCTTAGCCCTTTTTTCTTAATAAAGTGTGTTTCACATTTTTTCCTTTGTTTTTGTTTTTTTTCTCATTGTTGGATTATTGAGCCGCCTATGATAGTTTGATCCAAATCCATAATTAAAGCTTAAAAACAAAATTAATTAATTAAATTTCAAAATTTAAATTTTGAATTCAAAAGGGAGGCTAGTTATTATTATTATTTTGTGGAAAATTTCAAAAATAAATTAACTAATTATCAACTTTTACGGTTGTGTGTTATCATGCAAAGAAAGATGCCTGAGTTTTCCAGAAACTGACAAGAAAATAATGAGAGTAGGAGGAACACATAAGACTTTGTATAATTCTTTATCCTTTAACAAATTGTGCATTTGTTGTGAAAGATGATTGAAGTTCCTTTAGTGATTTTAATTAGAATAGAATGGGGTAGAAATTGAAGCAATCTGAATTCTACTACAATCCAAATAAGTATATGGATTCAGCTCTATATGACTTTTAATTTCCTTAAGGATATACTATTCTCATATGATTAATTAAGCATTTTTATTGTGATAATTTTATGCAATTATATTAAATGTTGACTGAAAGGCATGAAATCATGGTTAAGACCTTTGAACACCCATTAATGACAAACTTCAATACAGACAAATTTAGGCCATGAATCTCATATTGATTAAAGCCTATATAATAAGGATGTTGTGGTAGAAAAATGGTAGAAGACACAAGCCATAGGAGAGAAATTAAGGCTTTAAGGTTTGGCTTTTTAGTGAAGAAACTACCAATTTTCATGGTTTGGTATTCTTACCACTGTCCTTGACTTAAAGCAAGCTCTGTGTTATTGGAAATCTTGTTTCATAAGCTTTCCAACACCATCAAGATTGCTTCAAATGAACAAGTATCAAGAGAGGTATGAGCATTTGATGTCGGGTGCTTAAAATTGAACTTTTGAAAATCATGGTCAACTAGCTATATTTCAAGGGCTGTTTCTCTCTCATCAAGCCCATGGATCTATGCAATCCATATGTAATTGAAAGCTCTTGTTGCAATCTTTCCAGTGATATGGAATTTGCTTAAATCAAAGTTAAAATATAGGGAAATATGGTGATTCAAAATTTGCCTTGCGAAAATGGCATTTCTATAATTCTTGAGAAAAGTTATAGAAATATTGGTCAAAGAAGGCCCACTCTTGGGGGTGGAAAGTGCAGTTTACCCCTACCTCCATTCAACCTGAAACTTGCACCAATGGAAAAAGAAGATTAGGAGGAGTTTAAAGGTGATAAGACAATAGCTGGAAAACATGTCTAAGGTAATGAGTGGTGCCCACGTGCCATCTTAGGCATGTGGACTTCATAATTTTTTTTTCTAGCCATTTTTTGAAACAAAGATGAAGAAGAGGCGGGCGGAGGCATGTGACACCTCCTATGAGGTTAGTTTTAGGCTTTAAAAATTCCTAATATTGAGAGTTTCAAAATGACATATAATTTGCTTATGTTGGGACATTTGTTGGTCATGTTTTTATATTTTTTTAGGTTGTAAAATGATGATTTTATATGTAGAAAAATTCATAAAAATTATAATTATGAATTTTAAAATTATATTTTCCCTAAATGAGTAATTACGAACCTAAGAATATTTCATATTTATTAAATGGACACATAACCAAAAGAAAATAACGAAAACAAAAACAGAAACACACATCAAATGATGAGAAGAGTTTGGATTGATCTAAAGATGTAAGGAATTGGACTCCCTCGGTTATCAAAGATCTTAAGTTTGATTAATATACTCTCAAATGATGTTTAGTGAACATCATTCTTTAAAAATCTTAGGGAGAAATTTAAAGAATCAAATTAAAAAAAGAAATTTAATTAGTATGCATCAAAGGTAAACCTCTATAAAACACATTATGTTATCATGAATGTTGATGAATTGTTATGTTGAAAAATGTAGTGCCTTTGATAGGTTAACCCATAACCTAGTCCAATGTCCTAAAAGGAAATCGATTAATTAATTAATAATTTTTATTAATTATTAATTAATTATTACATTATTAATTTTTGAATTTAAATTTTGAATTTTTCAATTCAAAATTTAGATAAAGGGGCGGTTAATCTGATTAAAGGAAAATTTTGGTAATCACTAATGCACATTAAATAAAATTATTCAATGCTAGAGAATGATCAAATTTACAAAATATACTTTATTATATATGTTGACGTGACCCTAGATGATTGGAAAAGTTTGATGGTGGTGGAAGAAAATTGAAAAGATTTGTGATGTGTAAAGACAATTAAATATGCTTGTGAGGGTTGAAGAGAAAATAATTTAAGAATTAATAACAATCTTTAGAATGAAGTTCTTAGTATATTATTAATACAAACACAATTTATGAATGTATTGTATTAAATAAATAAAAAGGAAGGGAAGTACCTTATTAAGTGGAAGTTCTCATATTGATAGACTTGGGCTCATATGATAATTGAATAAATCAAGATAGGAGAATGTATGAAACACTCTAATAAGTGGGAATTCTTAAATTGGCAACCTAAAGGCTCATCCAAGGAATTATAGCATAAATTATTTTTGTAGATAAATTTCATAGAAAACTAAGAACAGTCTTTGGAAACATGTGATAGAAGTATACCAAGTGTAGACTTTCGATCCTGAACCTAATAAAGTTATTTTTGGTTTGGTCAAAGTTTGTTGTGAGTATAAACATAACATTGTGTATATGTAGGTCTTTTATGCTATGTCTATGCAAGAATTAGATTATGATTATGGTTGTTAAAAACATCATTACCTAGCTTGATAAGGGAAACAAGCCAAACGGTGTTAATTATTAAAATTGACATCAGAGGGTTATTAGATCCTAGAGAAGAATAAGATGTTAAGAAACTATTGAACAATGTCATATTGAAGTTAAACATGAAAATATAACTTAGCAAAGGTAGAGATGTAGAATTTCCTTAGGAAAAAAAGAGCGATATTATTCATATAACGATGTTGAGTAACATGGCTGATAGCCTCATATGTGAGTGTGAGCCATAACAAACTATTTAAGTTATAAAGATAGGCTTTAAAGATAAATTTGGTTGTAGAAGTATGACCAAATTGAGAAATATTAATTGTTAAGAAATTGAAGTTAGTTGGTTATACTTTTATTGATGAAGCAATAAGGATAGGCTATCATAATATCTCTATCTATAAGCTAATAATATATAAAAGTGAAAATGACCTATAAAAGAAGCATCACTTTAATAATGGTTGCTCGTCATATAGAGTTTGGAAATGAGTACTTATAAGCCACTAAACCTTTGGAAATACTTGTATGATTGAAACTACTGTGACTTGAAAGTCTAAGTTTACAAGGAAATAATACTTTCATACTCAGAGAGGATTTAGCCAACATTTTAAGAAGTTTAACAAAGAATTAAAAAGAGAGGCAAACATGGTAAAAAGAAGCTTAACATAACAAAAGTCAAGTATCATATCTGCTTAAGAATAGGTCATTTTGCTCATGAATGTGCTAAGTAAAGAAAAGTTAAAGGCCACCAACCACATAGCTAAGGATTGGTAATCCTCTATAAAATAACATTAGTTGTTTTTTCAAAAGCAGATAACTTTATGTAGGAAGGACTATAAGAATTGAAGTAAAAAGGAATCGAAGTATGTAAGAGTAGTTTTGCATAATAGATGAACCCATCTTACATAGTGTTCTAAGATTTGATGAAATTTAATATTTATCATTTTTCTTGTTAACTTGAGATTTGAGTATTGATTTTCCATGAAAACTCCATTGACGTAAGAAAAAAGGACAAAGAATAAGATTCTAGCTTTTACTGAAATGGTGCTATTATATTAGGCACAATTATAAGGTGAAAGTGCTTTGCCCTATTATTCTGCTTCTAATATAGTTTTAGACATTAATGAATGATAGGCTACACTAAGGTTTTATAGACGAAAAGAAAATGAGTAAACTAGCAAAACAGTAGATACTAGAGTCCATTTGTATTTTAAAAATGCTACTATAAGAAAATCGCTGAATGAGTAAAGCAAATTAGAAAACCATCTTGAAAAGGAATTAGAACAAAGAATTCATTGCAATTAATTTATTCTAAAATATGTGGTCTAAAGAGAAAGTAAGGGTAAAACAATTATTTGTAATATGATCAAATTCATTTAGTCTCCTATAAGTTAAAAGCACTTGAGTGCTTTAGACATTATAAGAATATGGTCGAGAATCAAAGGGACAACGAAATTAAAACTTTGAGCTATGACAAAGAATGCAAATATTTGTCAGATGAGTTCCAAAAGAGCTATGAAAGAAAGGAATCATGAGTCATTTGATGATTCCTTAACATTCTTCAGTAAATAGAGATGTTGAGAGAGAAAATGAAAACCTTACTTGACATGGTTGATGTTATGGATGGCTTAAGCAGTCTTACCTTTTTGGGGTAATAAGTCATAAACTGATGCTTTCAAATTTGACCAAGTACCCTTTAAATGAGTTACTTCCATACCCTATGATTTGTGGACATAATGATAAGCTATTTTAAGTGTCCTAAGACCATTGCACTACGAAAAAAATGGTGTTTAGGGATGGTGTCATAACTACGGTTAAAATAACTATGGTCAAGATGCATCTTAACCATGATTATTATAATCATGGTTATAACAAAGATTTAACCACGATTATTATATAACTATAGTTAAGCTCCTTGTTTAACCATGGTTAATTATAACCATGGTTATACCACTTCTTGGCTTAACCATGTTTATTTATAACCAAGGTTAAGCTAAGAATTTAACCACGGTTATACAATAATAGTGGTTAAGCCATGTTTTTACCACAACTATGATAGCTATGGTTAAACCCATAAATGGGTTAACCATGGTTATGCAACAGCTGTGGTTAAGCCCTTAGTAACTTAACCATGGTTTTTAAAAACCATGGTTAAGTCACTAGCTTAATCACCATTTTTTTAAAATCATAGTTAAGCCATCTCCAATTAAACTCCATCTTTTGAATCAAACTTTATCTTCATCTTGCAGTGTCTTCATCTTTATCTCTCCCAACATTTGGCCACTCACCATCTTCTTGCAAATCTCTGTTCCCTTTTGCATCTTCTTCAATGCACCTCGTCCCTCTTGTAGATCTAGCTATCTTCATTCTCCCTCTTGCATCTTTATCATCCTCCTCGTCTACATGACCCTCCATACCATTTCTATGAGTTTCTTTTCCATTTTTAGCAACCCATTATTTGGTATTTTCATGTTTTCTAGTTCTGAAACATTCATGAATAATTTCTCAAGTTTTAAAAATTTTTGGCTTTATTGTCCAAAATATAAATAAAATTTGTTTCACTACAATGGTTGATTTTATTATTTGAAATTTCATTTTTGATTGTTTAAATTTTGGTTATTAAAATATTCTTTTTTAGTTTTACTTTGAGTCATATTGTTTATTTTATTGGTAGAGTTATATTATCTTTTTAATTTTTTTCATTGTGATTAGTGTTTAAGTCAACTTACATCAACCTAAACCAATTTACATTTCTAATTTGATAAAAGATGAACTATCAATACAAAAATTAATATATTCAAAAGACTTTTTCTAATCTAACCTTTAAAAATAGTATAACTAGAATAATTATGGGAGATAAAAGCTTTATTAAGCTTAGAAAATAATTCAGGCAAATTCTATATTTCCTTATTAATATAATTTGAAGGGATTATTTAGTGATTATGAAAATGTAATCTTTTACTTTGACCACTTGGCTAAAAAATTGAGATCAACATTAAAAAAAATTATTTTTTAAAAATATATCATACTTACGTATAGAATGTACCTTATAGATTATTTTAAAAAGGATGAAGTTTATAATGCTACAATTAATATAAGTTCAATTCTTGTGAATAGTACTTAAAACATAGAATTTAAATGTATTAAATTCATATGAAAAATGCATAAAAAATTCAAATAAAGTCAACAAGATAGGAAAAGAAATAATTTAGCCAAAAAATTTGAAATAGTCATATGATGTGAAATATGTAACCTATCTTTGAAGTTTAAAAAAAGGATGCAAAAAATAAAAATAATTCTTAAATACACATGAATATATGTTGACACATATGTATGATGATTCAAAAATATTTTTACCCCTAATGCATACAAGGAGAGATAGTGCATTACTTTAAGTCAAGTAGTGATATTTTGTTATCTTTAGTGATGGTTAATAACCTAGTAAATTATTTTCTTTTTAAATATTAAATAATTAAAGATTTTTTAGTTACAAAAATAGACAAATTTTGGATTGTTAAACCCAAAATACTTGTGAATATTTAGATAGACTGAATGGATTCCTAGACTTTGCATTTGCTAATAGGAGTATGGAAGGTAAAATAATATGTCTATGTCCTAAATGTCGATTTAAGAAATGGCATATTAGAGAATTTGTGTATTACCACTTGATTGTTAAACTTTTCCCACAAAGATATACTTTTTAGGTTAGACATAAAGAGAGACTTAGACGTGAACACTGTAAAATCTCAACTAAAGATGCAAGTGAGAGAAGAACAAATTTGCAAGGATGATCTTATGCAGGACATCGTTCTTGATATATTTGGGGTTCATGATAACAAGAGTTTAAATGAAGTTGAGGGTCTAGTTTCACCATCAAATTAAATGATGAACAATGATGCAAAAGAGTTTTATGAGTTAATAAGGGATGGGAAACATAATTTTTTTGAAGGGTGCGAAAAGTATTTAAAATTATTATTTTTAGTTAAATTATATCACATCAAGTGTTTATGTGAAATAAGTGATAAGGCTATGTCAAGGATATTGGAGTTATTGACTGATGCTTTTAAACATGCAATATTTCACCTTTTTTCTATGAGCCCAAGAAAATTATCAATAAATTGAGGCTTAATTACACAAAAATTCATGCATATCTAAATGATTGGGGGAATGATAAAAATAAGGACGTGTGTAGAAAGTACAACACATCTAGATAGAAACCAAAGATTAAAGGTGAAAAATGAATCAAATGACCTATACAAATACTTAGATATTTTCTATTAAAGCTATGATTACAAAGGCTTTTTATGTCTTCTAAGATTGTTGAACACACGAGATGGTATTTCACTGATAAGAATAATGATGGTATGATGAGGCATTCGAAGGACTCTAAAGCTTAAAAGCAATTTGACATGATGCATACTCCGTTTGCTTTAGATCCTTGAAATGTATGCCCTGAGTTAGCCACTGATGGCTTTAATATATTTGGCACTTTAAGTATAAGTTACAGCATATGGCTAGTGGTTCTTATGCTATACAACCTTCCTTCTTGGATGTATATGAAACAAAGCTCATTCATTCTATTAATGATAATTCTAGGAAGGCGAGCACTGGGGAATGACATTGATGTCTATCTACAATCGCTAATAAAAGATTTGATAGATTTATGGAATGTGGGAGTTGAAACCTATGATTTTTACATTAATGAAGTTTTCAATATACGTGTAGCTGTGATGTGGATTGTTAGTGATTTTTGAGGGGTCAGAACATTATTTGGTTGGAATATGCATACTAGGTTAGCTTATCCATCTTGTGACTTTAGTTGAACTCCTTTACAACTATTTCATAGTCAAAAGTGGTGTTTTATGGACCATTTTCATTTTTTAAACTCAAGACATAAATTTTGATTGGCCTGATATCAATTTGATGGAAGAGAAAAGAAGAGGAATCCTCTAACAAGAATTACTAGCTCAGAAATCTAAAGAAAACTAGAGAATATTGATGTTGTATTTGTAAAAAGAGGTAGAAGTTAAAGGCTGAGAAAGAAGACCTAGAGGACTTGGTAGTGTATATAGTGACACTCTATAGTAGTGTAAGAAAAGTATGTTTTTTAAACTTTCCTATTGGATGAACCATTTGATACACCAAAATCTTGATGTGATGCATATTAAGAAACTATTTGTGACAATGTGTTATTCACTTTGTTGAATGATTTTGGATGATCGGAAGATGATTTAAATGCATAGAGAGACTTAAAAGAAACAGGCATTAGGTTTAATCTCTAGCCTAATGACAATGGTAGAAATCCCCTAGCTATGTTTACTTTGACAAATGCCAACAAAGATGTATTTCTTAAGACTTTAAAGAATATCATTGTGCTAGATGTTTATTCTAGTAATATTTCCAAATGTATTGATTTCAGATAACGTAAGATTAGAGGACTAAAAAGCCTTGACTCACATGTTCTTATGGAGCAACTTCTACACTTAGCCATGAGAAAAACACTTTCCAAGAAAGTGTCAGCAGTTCTGATTGACTTATACTCATTTTTTAGACAATTATGTAATAAAATGTTAAGCGTGATGAACTTGACCAGTTTTAGAGTACAATTGTTCTCACATTGTATCATTTGGAGATGTTATTCTCACATTCATTCTTTATAGTTATAATCTATTTGATTGTACACTTAATTGAACAAGCCAAATTTAGAGGTCCTATCCATTATCGATGAATGTATTTTGTAGAAAAGTAGTTAATGCTTATTAAATACTTTGTAATTATTTCAAATTATTTTAATTTTAATTATGACATTTAATGTAATATGTTAAACAAGTACTTAGGGAAGTCTTATGAAACAAGGCACAGCTAGAGGGCTTAATAGTTGAATGTTACCTAGTTTAAGAGGTTTTAACTTTTTACTTGAGGTATTTGGATAGAATTGAAATAATATTAAATTGATCTAAATGTTTAAACGATGAACCCTTATTGGGCCATCCAATGTTAGCATTTTGTTTCCACTTGTTGGAAAACTAAGGGGTAGTTTTGAATACATTACTCTCTTTCCTAAGGAGAAATTACAAGCACACAGTCATTTGTTGACCAACTATAGAGAAGTGAATCCTTTTCTTTAGTGAGTGGATTGTATATTAGACTTGGTGTTAACTACATAATTGTACTAATTATCTTATTTATGTTATATAGGAAACTTAGAGATCATGTTAAGAGATATTTAAGAAGTCACACACGATTTTCATCAAAGATAGATAAGAAAGTTCATAAAGAGTTTGTTGACTAGTTTTCTTACTGTGTAAGTACATGTATATCTTTTACTGTTGTTTCCTTCATAGGTGATACTATAATAAAGTAATCACCTTTTTTTTTTGTTCTAGATAAGAAATGATGTCAACATATTGCATTCAATTGATATGAATTTTCTTACCATGGGTCTGCTTGATAAAGCAAGGTGATATATTGCTTATAATGTCAATGGATTCAAATTTCAAACTTTAGATTAAGACAAAGGGTTGAAAACTCTTTTGGGAAAATGAGTTACGCAAGTAGTAGTAGCGATAACAACATGCACTTTAATGGTGTGCTATATTATGAAAAATTGCTAAATATCATTGAATTAAATTATTATAGTTAATTTGTGGTTACCTTATTCAAATATATGTAGGCAAACATGACCAATCCAAGAGGTATAAGAAAAGATGATTTAGGATTCACGTCTATCAATTTTTCATGGTTAATATACATTGGTGATGATGAGGATGGCTGGCTATACATTTAAGCCTCAAAAGCTCAACAAGTATATTATGTGAAAGATGAGTTAGATAAAGACTAGAGTATGGCAATGCATCTAAAACCATGTGACTTGTATGACATGGGTGAGGATAACAAAGATATTATGAGAGTGAGCTAAACTAACTTCAATGAGTGGAAATGTTATTCCCAAACTTGGAAATACATTTACACTTATCTATGTCAAATATTCTTTAGTTTTTGCTTTTGTGCTTTTTCATTAAATATATATGTTTGTATGCTTTTATTTTCTTAACCTTATATAAGTTTATGTGTTATTTTATCTTTATTAATAGGAATTTGGAAGATAAAGAAGTTCTTTAAGAAGTCTAAATCAATCAACAAAAGTATACCTAGTATGCACAGCTTTAGCAGTCCTTTACTGAGTTTACTCATCAGTGATGGTGAATATTTAAGTTACCTTGATCCTATTAATCCACTTACTTCATCCACATTGCTAATTTTAGATGTTCTTGATATCCTAGGCTTCTAGCTAGATTTGGACATTGAGAACCTATTCAAATATGATGATCAAGAGCGGATCGAATGCCCTACATAGCCTGCACGATGACCACAGAGACGAAATTGGTTAGTTAAGCTTATTAGTAAGTAAATTAACAAGTATCTTAGTACTAATTTGCTTATTTCTCATTTGTGTATTAACTTTAATTTAATAGATGAGGTAGCTAGGAATGGTGACGCATAGGCAAATAACTATGCATGATGTTTAGGCCTTTCCTCTTGGGCAAAATGTCATAGTATTATGGAGCAATTCCCTTTAACCAATTGAAGACAGTAGTGGATTAATGGGTGTTATTTTAGGCATGGTTGAGATTGATTTTAAATCATTTCCACTTATTTACTCTAATTGGAGGAATGTTCCACAAGAGTACAAAGATCATGTATATAACATTGTTATTCAGGTAATAACACATTTATTATTCATTTCTCTTAACACATTGAGTTTATATCTTTACAAACTATTGTATTTTATCTTGTAGACTAAGTTTATTGTTGATGACATACATAAGAGATACATTCAACAGTTAGTGAAAGCTAGGTGGAGACATGTACGCTATAAATTATATAAAAATGATGGGAATCACACCAGAAAGCAAATAATTGATGATGTCCTATATGACATAGATAAGGATCATTAGGCATCATTTGTAAATAATCATTTTAGCTAGAAATCTTAACTAATGACATTTATTTTTCAAGACATACTAATTCTTGGATGATTGTATTAATATTTTTTTTAATAACAAAAAAAATTGCAGAGATAAACAAATAAAATAGAAAGATGTTAACTATGCCATATACTAGTGGATCAAAAAGCTTTGCATAAAAAAAGTTGAGATGATAAGTTCATTTTAGTAAACAAGTATTTGAATTTTAAATGTAATTTGAGATACTTCACATATGTCTTTAAATTTGTAGGAAGTTGAGCATGGGAATCTAGTCATATAGGGAGATATATAGATTGTAGTCCATAAACATAATGTTAGATTTTACATTAATAACGAAACTAAAGCCATATGTGTAAGTGTTTGAATGACATAGGTGTAGATTTCTAAATTTGTTGAAAGCATTTATTTTTCAATTTATTACACTCTATTTGAATTTGTAGGAATAAATTATTATGTTTCAGTCTAAGGACTCCTTTTCTCAAGAAATTTGACGTGATGATTCATTAGCCCGAGTCTTGGTAAGCAAAGATCATTATGGTCAAGTCTGAGGAATGAGATTTGGTGTTTTTCCATCTTAAGTATTTGGATGTTAGGCTCAAGGGAGTTCATTTGGACCTTCTTACACATAATTATAAAATGAGATTGCTTAACTTATTAGTTGAAAGAGATGAGTGACAATGACAAATGAAAGCAATTATGACTTTCATAATCATAAGTTTTTAGGGTACATTGCCATTAGAGCTTGTCGCCATACAAGCTCGAGGGCTAATTTTCTAAATTTGTAATCTAGTTGTAGTTATACAAATAAATTTTGACTAATAATAATTTGTTTTGAATTTTAGGGATTAAGTGATTGGGATAGCGAATACTAACTTACTGATGATAGTCATTTTCTATAAAAATGGACATATTTTTTGGATAGATATTATAATTACATTACTTATATGTAGATTAATAGAACATGAATTTATTTTCAATTTTAATAGCATTATAGCTGTTGTTATTGAAAGTTAGTTCTTGTTATTAGATATGTTGTTGAAAAGTTGTTGTTATTGGAATTGGTTGTTAGATATATTAGTTAAAATTTATTATTACAGGTTTGTGGGAAAAAAATTTGGCCATCACAATTTATTTTAAAATAAAAAAATTTCAAAAGTAACATTTTAAACTGTCAGCATAAAATGCAATTGTCTTAGCCATGGTTTTAATTATTTATGGTTGAGACAATATTTAGCAATAGTTTCTTAACTGTGGCTAAACTAGTTTTAGCCACAGCTTTTAACTGTGGCTAAGACAAGATTTAGTCACGATTATATAACCATGGCTAAACTAGTCTTTGCCATGGTTTTAATCATCCATGGCTAAGCCAAGACTTAGCCACAGTATATAAAATCGTGGCTAAGATTGGTTTAGCCACGGTTATATGTTAACCACAAAAATCGTGGTTGAATCCTTCTCTACAAATAGTTTGATCATGGAAGTCCTAATCATGGCTAAAAATCTTAACCACAGTTATAATCATGACTAAAGGCACTAAGTAATCAAGGCAAACCCATATTCTTTTATAGTGTTAGGTTGGCTATTTATATCTATGGTAATCCTTATGAGCATGAGAATTAGACACTTTAAGGTATGCATCTTTACAAGATACTTAAAACAAATCAAAGAGGTATATCTTCAATGGTGAAAATGAAAGTGGAAGTATAACTAAAATTAACTTGAGTATCACTACATTTAGAGAATAAATTACTAAGTAGGAAAGAGATTAACAATATATATCTCTATGTAAGACACGAGATTAAGTTAATGAGGACAAATAGTTATACTTTGACTTGTTAATCCGAGTGGGAGCTTGGTGCAAAGGTGAGAAGATTGTATAGACAACTTCATTATGTTAGAGTAACCATGAGAGTGTGCCTAAATATCTTTGTGAGATTAAAAAGGCAACACATAGGGTACTCTACTAAACATTGAGGAGCCAAACATAGTTTGAGAGATTTAGTCTAACCCTACTAAAGGAGATTATATAAGAGTGGTGGATCAAGAGATAAATTTGATAAGGACAAATCATGTTTGAGACATTGGTTGACCATCCATCTAATTGGAGAGTAATTAAGAACAAATAGTTCTTAAAAGAAAGAGAAGGACAGATAGATTAATTAAGAGACTAAAGACATGCTGAATTACTAAGGGGTACACACAATAAAAAGGTATAATCTTAGAAAAATATACTTTCTCGTCTGTTGTATAATAAGATTAGTTCTAGCTATAGTTATAAGTTTAGACTAATAAACACATCAAATGAATGTGAAAAATCATATTTTCAAATGGAGAACTAGATGAAGAAAGCACATGGAGCAACCATTAAGTTCTATAGAAAAGTAATGGAATAAAAGGTTTAAAGGCTTTAGAGGTTCATTTAATAACTAATACAATGATTTAAAAAGTAGGTATTTAAAATTTCATCCAGTTGAGAAATTATATGAATTTCAAATAATTAATAAAGATCACTGCATTTGCATTAAGAGGTTTAAGAGAAGTCAATTATATTATTTTTTTATGTGGATAATATGTCATTAGCTGGGAATAAACAATATTCTTTAATAGTCATTAAAAATGATTATTCTTAAATTTAAGATAAAGGATATGGGTAAAATAGAGTATATACTCAGAATTAAGATCCAAGGGAATTGCTAAGAAAAAGAAAGATTTCTCTTTATAAAAGAATGACAATTAAAAAGTTCTTACGCAATTCAGTATAAAAAACTATAAACTCATCAATACCCTTGTAGTAAAAGATGATAGTCTAGGTCATGGAATACATCCTCAATTTGATTCTACATTGAAAATCATGTAGAAAGTCCCTTACTCTAAAACTATTAGATATTATGTACAATAATGTATGTAAGCTTGGAAGTTTATGAATGATTGACCTGGTGTATCAATAATAGTAAAATTCTAGTTAATAAAATAAGAGTGCTATTAAGAGAATACTTGGGACACTTGTAGGGCAACATTATATTAGAGAAAAGATCCAAATTGACCTCTGGATATACTTTCTTGCTGAATAGAGATGTGATATCTTGGAACAGTAAGGAGCATACATGCATAATGTTATTTACCAAAGAAGCAGAGATCATTGTATATTCTATAATAGTGCAAGAGGCTCTATGAAAAAGAAAAGTTGTAAGCTCTTAAGGATCATTGGTAGGACTTTGAGTGTAATATTGACCAATCATGGTAAATAAGAAGCTATAGCCAATCGAAGTCCTTAAGCATCATAATAAGAGTAAATACATAGACATAAGAATGAGAAAAATTAATAACACATGAAGGTGTTACTCCAAAATATATCTACAAATAAGATGTTAATTGATCTCATAGAAGGCCCATACCTAGAGACATGCATATGGAAGATATGAAGTTTCTTGAT
Source organism: Erythrophleum ivorense (assembly GCA_026724425.1). Taxonomy (NCBI): domain Eukaryota; kingdom Viridiplantae; phylum Streptophyta; class Magnoliopsida; order Fabales; family Fabaceae; genus Erythrophleum; species Erythrophleum ivorense. Next base: position 48,135,603 of record JAIUCV010000005.1, read on the forward strand.
AAAGTATAGAACATAGAGTATCGCACTATATATACAAGTCAAAGGTTGACTAAGTAGACAAGTTATGTTATAATCATAGGTATTATATACACAAAGATAACATATTATATAGGTTGATGAGGTTGGTTTTCCAACACAAGCAACCGCCTTTGTCACTCAAGAGGAGCAAGTAAAGATGAGACTTTTTGTGTTTGCAATAAGAGGTAGTGGAAGTACCAATAGGGAACAGAAAGGAACAAAAAACATAAATTTGTCACTTTGACAAAAGAGAAAAAAGGAAGGTTGAGATGAGATCCAAACATAGATATAAATGTGAATCAAATTATGAACTCCTACCATTAATAAAACCTATAACTAGATCCAAATTTTCTTTTAAGGCGCCACTAAAGGCGAGTGCAATGGTAGAATTTAAGTTAGATGCTATGCGTTTGGGCCAAAATTTATGGTAATAATAAATAAATTAAATTAGCATACACTCTTGTAAAATAAGAGAAATATTGTAGCATGCAATTTATACTGCATGTGACCATTAATAAAACCTATAGCTAGATCCAAATTTTCTTTTAAGGCACCATTAAAGGTGAGTGCAATGGTAGAATTTAAGTTAGATGCTATATGTTTATGCCAAAATTTATGGTAATAAAAAATAAATTAAATTAGCATACACTCTGGTAAAATAAGAGAAATATCATAGCATGCAATTCATACTGCATGTGCTTAAAAACCATAATTTAGAAGCAAGTGAATAGATTCTTGTTTCATTGCTGCATAAGTCCTAAAAAGGATTAAATCCTTTCCTAAATACCCTTACAACTTTAATAATATTATGAGAAGATGAGTTAGTATGATTACTATAGATTCGACCTAAAGGATTAACATTAAGAAAGCAATTGATTTTGGTCCAAGTGGTATGTGGGCGAAAGGAAAATCGCCTGAGATATACACAACTATGTTAATATCTAAAGCATGTCCATTATAAAGTTTTTATGGTAACATTATAAGTGTGGATATTATGCATATGAGAAAGACAAATTAAGTAAAGTTAAACTTGAGAAGGATTAGTTTCACCACAAGTATAGAATATGGTGTATATGAGTAAATTTAGGATAACCAAAGCATTTGAAGTATGTCTAAGGGATGTGCTTATCATGCTAGTCCTGTAATGGGATTTCTAGCATGAGAGATCCTGAAAATTGTGTCCAAATGGTTATGGCAAAACATTTAATATGAAAATCCAAGAGGAGTAAAGAATTCTATATTATTCACCCCATCAGATGTAAGTAGGAGATGTTTGGTTAACCCAAATCCATAATTAAAGCATAGAAATAAATTTAATTAATTAAATTTCAAAAGTTGAATTTTGAAATTCAAAAGGAAGGTTAGTGATTATTATTATTATTATTATTTTGTGGGAAAATTAAAAAAAAATTAACTGACCATCAATTTTTACAGTTGTGTGTTATCATGCAAAAAAGGGTGCATGAGTTTTCTTGGAAACTAATAAGAAAACAGTGAGATTAAAGGGAACACAAATATAATTCTTCATCCTTTGACAAATTGTGCATTTGCCATGAAACATGATTGAAGTTCCTTTGGTGATTTCTATCAGAACCTTGTGGGGCAGAGATCCAAGAAATTCAAATTCTGCTGTGATCTAGATAAGTATCTGGATTAGACTCTGTACGAGTTTTTATTTCCTTCCCTCACAGACCAACAAAATTCACCCAGTCCTCATTCCGCAGTAAAAAATTCCTCGAACTCGGATTTCCAACTGGAAGATCCCCTGATCAACCATTTCATAGCCAAACCTTCTTCTTTTCAATAGAAACATAAAAAATAGAACAAAGGAAAGAAAAAAGCAGTACTAATCAAAGTAACGCTCGAGAAAACAGAGACCAAATTGGCTCGCCTCCAGCAAATGAGTCACCAAGAGCTTTCTGGAGCTTGGGGCCCACAGCACTCATCACTTGTCATCGATCACCGAGACTCATATCTTTTATTCGGTTCAACTTTGCAATTTGCATCCCATCAAGGGCTCAATGGCCGTTTCTCCATCTAGCTAGTGCTACTTCGAAATGTAAGAATTTATAGCAGAATGAACATGTTGCATTTTGTTTTCTGATAAAAGGAAACAAGGGTTTCGTTTGAGAGTTAATGGAGACGGAAAATTAGATGTTACGCCATGAGAAGAGTATCATTACTTTAGTAATTTCACGTAATTAATGTTAGAACTCTGGGCCAATTGTAAAATTTAATCAACTTAGGAAAATTTGTAATAAGAAGTAAGGATTAATCGGATAGGACCGTGCAATTTTTTTTTTTAAAAAAAGTATATTCGAAGAAAATACATGCAATATGTCCGCTACAATTCTGATATTTGTTCAGTGAAATCTCAAATCTATTTATGTCATAATCTAGAAATATCAAATATTCCTACTATAGCTTGGTGAACTTTGCACGTTTACTCCCACAAAACAATTTGTTAACATATACATGATTTTGGTATGCGGATATATTAAATTTATATTTAAAATTTTCTTTATAAAAAATGGGCTTAAATTTTGTATTTGCATAGGTCATAATCAAACAAATTATGTGGCCATACATATGCAACATCAATCCTAATAACTCAAAACCAATTGATATTAATTTGAAAAATTTTTCAAACTGCTTGCAATGAATGAACCCAAGAAGTTAATGAAGGAGCTAGTGCACCACTAGTCAACATGATATCACAATCAAATAAATGATTTTGCCGCCTACGTACGCTATTTATATATATTATGTATAGTTCGATTATTTGGATGCGATTAATTAACTTGGTACGGCCATGGGGCCGAGGGAGTAGGGTATCCCAGAGGCCAAGATCCACGAATCGTTATCATTTGTAGTTGCATTGTGGAGCTCATAGAACTTGTTGGGATAGAAAAGTGCGGCTTGCAATGGGGTAATAACTCTCACGCCAGGCCATTTCACTCTGTGGGAAGCATCAGCACCGGGACCTTTGTTGTTATACTCATTAAAGATGCATGTCAAATGATAAAGACTACCCGCCCACGACATGTAACCTTCGGGTGCGAAGATGCTGTCAATCTGAGAATCCATGATCACTACCTTCCCGTATGGCCTCCATGGTCGTCCTAGGAACGATGGCTTCCTCGCCGGGTCAGAGAGGTACAGAGGGTCGGCGGTGAATCGGCAGCTCTGGAACACCATGGCGCTGGGGCTGTTGATCACGGAGCGGCCACTGGCGGTGACGATGTTGTTCTGGTTGATTAAGGGCTGCCTGACTACCAGAGTGCAGTTCTGGAAGACTCCGTTGGCGTCACCGAAGATGAAGTCGATGGTGCCGGAGATGACGCAGTCGCGGTAGAACTGGCGGTGGGACTGCGCATAGAGGGTGTCTTGGTAGCCGTCCATGTGGCAGTTGTAGAAAATGGCTTTGTCTCCTGTTACCCGAAGTGCCACGGCTTGGTGCTTAGCTGCTCCAGCTGAGTTCTCAAACCCCAGGTGCATGGCCGTGAAGTAAGGAGCATTCACGCCTGCAAATTCACAAGTCATCACCAGAGTCATGTTTTTCCTTTATTAAAAATGAAATTTTTAGATAGATCTAAGTAAACATAAATGTATATATAAATATGTAAAAAAAAATAATTTTTATTAAGAAGTTTGTTTGTTAATTTTTGGCTTACTTACATTTTGCACACAAAATTTAGTTAATAATTTTTCTATTAGAATGCTATGATCTTATATATATGATCATAATTTCAAATTGTATATTCTTGCATTATTAGACGAGATTCTTTTTTTTTTTTGGGATTTGTCACAAAATATGAATAGATAACTAAGCATGCTTAGATATGAATCTTATTAAAAGGTGTATTTGATAATTTTATGTATCTTTTTTTAATTGATTTTTTAGACTTCATAAAAATTCTTCTATTAAAATGCTATTTGGATTTGATATTATGATCATGATTTTAAATTACAGGTATTTCATGCATGACAAATTTAGATAGAGTTGGTTTTTTTTAAAAAAATTGTAAATTAATAAGTTAAATTATAAATAGAATACACATACGTTTAACATGTCTGTTTTTTTATCTTAACCGAATCTACTTAAAAAATTGTGGCGTTTCTTTGCTTTCTTCAACAATCATAGGAGTCAATAAACTGAATTTTAAAGCCTTATAAGGAAACTTACTGAATGTCGCAGTGTTGTAAGTCTGGACACCATCCACAAAGTTGAGGCTGCCGGTGAATCTGGTGAGCGTGGGACCATCTCCAACGATAGTGACAAAACTCATGAACTTCGGCACGTTCACAGTCTCCTTGTATACGCCGGACTTCACGTGAATCACATAGGGCTTTTTATTCATCTTTGGAACAGTATTAAGAGCCTCAGTGAGTGTTTTGAACTGCCCAGTTCCATCTTGAGCCACAACTACATCGGGCTTTATTCTGGCATGTCGACCACGGCCGGCTGCCGCAAGGAGACGACGGCGTTGGCCTTGACTTATCCACGACGGCAAACTCTCCGGCAGAAGCTTCCGATTAGTGTTATTACCATAAGCTTGGTCTTCGAGCCCGAATCCGAAGGCTTGGGCCACATCGGACATGCTAGAGATAATGTCCAAAGCATTCATAGTGAGCTCCAAGGAGGTGTTTAAAACCTTGGTCATGGTCTCGGCAGCGTGAGTGGTTGTGTTCTCGAAGCCGTCTAAGCAGGTGCGTTGGTGGGAGATGGTGGCTCCTAGCCACACCTTGACGTCAAAGGCGTAGTCACCCAGCTTGGTCAGATCAAACTTGTCCACGCTATCGATCGAGCTCCTAATATCGTCAATGGCGTAGTCTAACACCTCGTGGCAGATTTGCATGGCCTGTTGAAAATAACAAAATCAACTCTCGTTAATATTCAAAGAATAAGTTAATATAACCTTAATAAAAGTTAGGTAATTTGCAAATATTATCTCAATTTTCAAAGAGAGAAATTTTCTCACTAAACTTTCATCTTTTACCATTTGTGACTTTAATTTGGGATTTAGGTCAAGACATTACATTGCTGTGCAGGACCTTTTTTTTTTATAATATCTTAATCACCTTTATCTATATCTAAACTAATGGAAATACATCACGTGATAAGAAAGAGTTAGATGTTCAGTTACATAATTTTTTTATATAACTTGTATAATATTTATTTTATTTTTATATTTATTATTTTACTTATCAAATCACCTTTTTAAAAATAAGAGTAAAATAATAATTTTTTATTTTACCTACTCATATTTTATATTCTTTTCACAATTATATCTTATAATCAAAGATACCTTGAGTTTTGTTATCGAAAAATGAAGAGATTTCAAATGCTAAACAAGATAAAATTTAGAGAATTAACTCTTTGTTTTTAAAATAAAAGAAGGTATTTGCATTTTTTCTCAAACTAAATGACCAACACATCTTATATATGCATTACCTGTTTGGTCATGTTGTCCTTGGCCAACTCTTGGTAGAGGGTGGAGTTGTTGATAAACTTCTTGAACTCCTTCGCGGCAGCGTGGAATGCCGCTTTGACGAGTTCTTTTACGTCGGTGGTTCCGTTGGTTGCTTTCGAGAGGCTTTTCTTGCAGGTTTGTTTGTATTCAGCTGAACTGCAAATCATGTCCACGTCCTTTTGGGTCGCTGAAATCTGTTTATCACCGTGATCGTCTTTAGGAACGTCATCGTAGGCTCCATCACTTGCGCCCGATAAACCGACGGCCACAGCGGCTACCATGGCCACTAGAAGGATGCAAGATACGGAAATAATGGCGATCCTTTTCTTCCTGTCATGGTCACCATTAGCCATAATTATAATTAACTACTATTCTATGGAAGATATATGAGTGTGGTGGTATATATGTATATATATGTTGAATACAAAGAGATACCAACAATAAGAGTATAACTAAGAATATTGTTGGTACTCTCTTGCCGAGCAGTTTTTGAAAGGCCAAGCTGGTGGCTTTGCTATTGGAGCTCATTTTATGGTGGGATTTATACAGAAGAGTTCTCTGAACCTCAAATTTGTCTGTGAAACGAAAGGTAAGGAAAACCTCATGAAACAGAGTGTACCTGCTATGTCCACCAAATCTGGGAACCTCGTATAATTACTAAATTTGGCATAAAAATTAATGTTGACTGTAAATACAGCCATTGACTATTTTTGGTCCATTTGATTTGATTATTCAGAAGATGATGGTTGTAATTAAATTGAGTAATTAAAGGGACTTGAATCTTGGACTTTGGCACCACGCCTAAGATGTGGCAAATGGACTTTGAAATGGTTCAATATAATTTCTACGTGTGAAGGCATATGCATATAAAAGTAGTACATTGGGAAACTGCATTTACTCAAATTTTGTGTATCCTCTATAATATATAACAAAAATGACACATGAGCAATTAGATTGGGGAAAATATTATAATTGGAGGAAAAAAATTAAGTACAAACTTTTCATAATATATAGTGCATTTTTTGATATATATATCAAGGAATTAAGTGCATCAATACAATCAGTACTGGCTTCTTATCAAGTTGATAATAGTTCTTGATATATGTTGGTAATCTTTTATAGTTACTAGCACAATTGATGAGAAGTCATTACTAATTAAATTTTTAAGGTTTTGGTAACTATATATTCTTATTATTAATAGTTGGTTATTAGTGTACATTAGCAAAAATTTATCAACACATGCAAAACCGTTATTAACACAATAAATGTTACAAATTTTTTTTTTCCTACGCTTACATCCTCCAATCTGTTGCAAAGGAATTGGGTAACAGAACTCCGTTAATAGAATAATAGACCAAATTGCTTTATTCAATCAATATTTCAAAAATTGGCAACTTGTTTTATTGACAAGGGTTGGACCGGTTGACTCAGTTAGTTGAAAATATTTGAATTAAGTTTTTGCATTTTCATATATAAGGATTCAAATTTTCTCCTCTGACTAATAATCTTGTTTGATAGGTGAATCTTCCTAGTGAGATCTCTGATATTTAAAAGTTATAATTGAACAGCCTCCTTTGAACACTAAAAAAAGCCTTGAAAATAATTTTTTAGGTTGGGCCTTTGTCTATCTCTCCAGAACTTTAAGCATATTATTGATATTATGATTGATAGTTATACAATAATTTATTCTTACTATATTTTGAATGTACAAAAAAAACAAAAAGAAAAAGCTTAGAGAAAGATATATGAGGAATCATATTCAAAGTTGTGACATTTGCCAACGTTTTGAACCATAAAAAGTCACACTATGCTTAATTACTGTACAACCATTACATCTACACATGTGGATCTTTCCATGGATTTCATTAAAGGCCTACCACAATCTCATGGTACGACAGTGAACTCTTAGAATTGTCCAAATTAGGTTTATGAAATACCTAAAATTGATGGGCATTGAATGATATGCTACTCCAATCTCAAAGCCCATATGCCATGACGCCCATTCGTCTTCTCTTCAAATTGAAATCTTGCAATGCCCATGTTTTAAATCCAAACTGAGAAGCCATTGACGAAGGAGAACGGGCCCAACTACATCTCCTAGGATCAAAGCTTCTCTCTGAATCTGGTAGCGAAGCACTAAATGGAGGATGACGTTTCTGAATCTGAATTTGAAGCGTATGTCCAGTGACATCTCTGGATTTGAAGTTTGTCTCTCCGAAGCTTCGATTTACCATAACCGCGCGTGACGATGGTGATGATGTTTGAGACCTAGTGATCGATCAAGTGGGTAACAGAATGAAACTAGGAGGAAGGGAGATATGGGTCTGGCAAAACACCCCAAAAAAAAAAAGAAAAAAAATGAAAATGGGGGTAATTAGATTTTTTACAAGATAAAAGTGTATTTGGTTAAGTGATATAAAAAATATATATATAAAATATGGATAGGTGATATAAAAAATAATTTTTTTGTTCATATTTTTAAAAGTGTGATTTGATGATAAAAATAATGATTTAATGGATAAAATAAAAAAAATACAATAAACATTACATAAACTATATAAAAAAATACATTTATCTTAATTTAAAGATATTTCAGTGAATGGACAAATGCCATGTTGGCAGATTAAAGTTGATGTAGTGAAACATTATCTTATGTGGCAAGTCTAAGTTAGGATTTTGGAAGAAATTGTTAACCAAAGTGTTAAGTTATACAATTTTTAAAGGTTAAGGATTTAATTATCAAATTTTAAAAATTAAAAAAGATGAATTGTGTATGATCCTGAATTGAAGAGGATTCTGTGTATTTTAACAAAAAATTAAAACTATAACTAATTAGTAATGGGCAATACATATTTCCGGCAAAAGATGCTTCTAATAATACCTTTCCTATTTTTCATGTTAGTGCGCACCCCACTCCAAATTTTAAACACTATATTCCTCTCTGCTGGACATTCATGGAATCAAAGGTAGGTAATCCTTTTGTGACTCAAGACAACTCCAGTCGAAAAGAATATGCCCGCATTTATACACACCCAGTTCCTTATCTACACACTATTCATTAGGGGGACTATATAGATGTGTTTTCGGTGCATATTGTCCTGAGCCAGATGGGAAGTATATATTCAATTTTGTTGGTTCAGCCAGGAGAGTAAATCACTCTTAATCTCTTGAATTTTTAGGAATTTTGAGATCTTAATAAATTTTTTTGAGTTTCTATGTAACTTAAATTTTTGGGATCATTGAAAGTGACTAAGATTTCGATTTTTATCACCGACTCTTCTAATTAATTAAAATCTTAGTTTCCACACACAATTTTGGTAGACATGTGCTGCGCGTCTAATTTAATCTAAATAACTTTTTGTGAGACATATTAAAAAATCAGTAACAATTATCTACAATTCTCTTAACTTTCTGAACTTTAGGAAAAGTTTATTTTTAAATTGAGAAATTTGTTTTTGAAAGTTTAGTTTTGATTTTTTTAAAAAAATATATAATTAATGGGATACATAATTTAATCCTTATCAAAAGTTTTCCTTTTAAATAGAGATCAAATTATATTACAGCCAGATGGCAGAGCCATGTTGAACCCCAGGGGATACTAAAAATTTAAATTCATTACATTTACTCATGTATATTATGTAATTATTATTATTTGATATTTTTATTTAAACTTACTAAACATATATATATATATATGTGTGTGTGTGTGTGTGTTTTATGTATATAACTCTTGTAATAAAAATATCATCATCATCAAGTTCTTTATTTTATTTTCTCTCTATTTTTTTTTTAATTTCTCTTTGTATACGAACTTTTAAAGTGTGATACCCATACTTTTAATCTTTAATTTGTAGCTTTTTGAAGTAATCTTTTAAGTTTAATTTAAAATTTGGGATTTCAATTGGATCACTTTAAATAAGTTATTAACCCATAAATATTAGTTGTATTATAATTTTATTATCTATTACTAATAAATAAGTAAACAAAATACATTTATGATTTTAATTTTTAGCATTTTATTTAAATAATATATGATAGAAGTATAATTTTTTGGAATATGATATAAAATTTTTAAAGAAAAATTTGACATCAAAGCAACAACTTTCATATAGGCACCATGAATCTAATTTTCAATAATAACAAATTAAGATTAACTTAAAAAGATTTATCATCAAATTCAAAAAAATAAATTAAAATTTTATTCTATCATTATAATAATCAAAATAAAATATAAACATTATATTTACAAATAAAATACTGTATCAACTTTACCCTACCCTAACCCGAAGTTCTGACTCTGCCACAAACCAGTCATGATTGTACGTTCAATGAAAAAGTTTTGGAAAATTCTAGTGCTGATAATAATAAATGGATTCTCTATTTTCTTAATTGATCAAACTAAGGCGCCTAACCAATTGAAAAAAAAAAGGACTATGAGGTCATATCATAGATTCATGTTTCATAATTCATACATATGTTTCCAGATATTTCTTCTGGTTATTCCTTTTCTTTGGCTATTATTTTGATTGTTCTTTGGTGGTAAGTCTTTCCAAAATTCTGTCACATAGGATATTTACCATGTCATCAACAGAGCAATAATGTGCCCGAACAAAAGCAAACTAATATTTTAACGTACATGATTGAGAATCACAGTTGCATCTCGCTAATGATTATTATTCTTAACCATAGTTACCTTTTCCTCCACACGATTTGTTCACCTCTTTTCCTTCTTTTAGTTATGATTATTCAACTTAATGCTCATGCCAATTTGACCGTACAATTCGGATTACCCATTGAATGAAAATAATGTTTTTTTAGAAACGTTTGATATTTCAATAGAATTGATAAATTTTGAACAATATTTATTATACTTTTATAAGTATTATTTAATAATATTTATTTTTTATTATTTTTTTAAAATAAAAATATGAGACTTATTTTTTACCTTTAATTTTTTTTTTTCCTTAAACTAGATGAAGTTTTCTACTTTTAAGATGACGTAGGTCCTGCCACTGCCCCATCGAAGGATCAACCTGGGACTCTAGTTCCTCAACTGACTCAATCATGATAACACCCAATGAAAAAGTTTTGGAATCTCTATGTGCTGATAATAATTAATGGATTCCATATTTCTTAATTGATTAAAGTAGAGCGCCTAACCAAGAAATAAAAAGGACTATCAGGTCATATCGTAGATTCATGTTTCGTACATGTATCCAGATATTTCTTCTGGTTATTCCTTTTCTTTGGATATTATTTTTATAATTCTTTGGTGGTAAGTCTTTCCAATATTCCGATGTCGCATAGGATATTTCCCATATCATCAACAGAGAATAATGTACCCGAACAAAAGCAAACTAATATTTTAACCTACATTATTGAGAATGACACTTGCATCTCGTTAATGATTATTATTCTCAACCTTAATTACCTTTTCTTCCATACAATTTGTCCACCTCTTTTTCTTCTTCTTCTTTTTAGTTACGAACTATTTCTTTTTTTTGGGTTCATAGTTATGAAATATTCAATTGATGCTCATGCCAATTTGACCGTTCGTTAATTACGGATCAACCCATCGAAGGAAAATAATGTTCCGTTAATGTGGCGTGCGCGCATTTCCGAACTTTATGAAGTTTCCTAATTTGAAGATGAATTATGTTCTAGCTAACAAATTCATTTAGGCCAATCATTCGTGAATGAATTAGCAGCGTTGTTTTTAGTTTTTATTAGATAGTTATGATGCCAAAAATTCGATATTTATTTTTTTAAAAGATTCCTGGCGACTAATTAATTAGTGTTAATTCCTCTTTAACTCACCTTAAAAAAATTCCATTTAGTCGATTTAGGCTCATTTAATAAATTTTTCAGATTATTATTGTGTCAATTTCAGATTCTGTTTGCACTATTTTTGGGGGGGGGGGGGGGGGGATAAATCTTAAGAATACATTCTTTGTCATTGGCTCATTTCTTTTAATATTTCCCAAAACCTTGTTCAAAAGGTTTGGCCACACCATATTTATTTATTTCTGATCTATAATAACAATGTTCTTTCAAGAAATTGATTTTATATATTGGATAAAAAGTTCTAAAGCTATATAAGTGCTGGCTCTGATTGTAGTAAATATTCCAGATATCTTCAAGCTCAATTATATATAAGAATTTATATATGTCTTTATTTTAAATAAAAGTATTTTTTTAAAATGTTGTGTGCCCCAAAGTTTATAAAGAAAATTATGCAATGTAACTTTTGTTCATTTAATTTTCTATAACCTCTGGGTATGGTGTAACTCTAAAAAATAATATATCGATCTTTCATTCATGTTAAGGAAAAAGTATGTGATAATACTAACCTTTATATTTTTATTTATAAAAAAAAATTTAGGAGTTAGATAAATTATACTTGTTTTAGCTCTAAGGCAATCAAACTTAAAGATACTTTTATTAAAGCAGTTCAATCCTATCAATTAAACCAATCCTTGTTAGTCATAAATTTATGATTTAGCCACTAAAATATCACATCCATCTTAATTTAGTCATTTAAAAATATTTTTTTATTTACTCTCTAATATTTTTCCCTAATAAAAATAATTTCTCGCATTAGACAACGTTATGATCATTTGATTGATTAGCTAATATTGCAAAATGGAACCCACATGGCTATTGATTGTTGGTCTAAACTTGTCCACGTGTCATTATTCCTCAGATGCTATTGTTTTGCTCCATTTTTCAAAACCCATATGGTCCAGCAAGATAATAGAATTGATGGAAAACAATGTTGTTTGGAGAAAAATGTCACCTAAGCAAATTTCATATTATCAGCAAACGGTCGTAGGGCTTTTAGATCATATTAATTAGTTTGTTAAGTGACCATGACTTTGCTTAACATGAATGACCATTTTAATTGAGGAAAATTGATAAGCTTTATTATTGGAGAGTCAAATTGAGATAAGAATGATTTTTTAATTAAATTTTTTTGTCTAATATTTAAACTCATATAATGATTACTAAGTATTGTAATAATATATTTTAATAGAAATAGTTACTAACTTACGCATATCATTTGCGATTGGTCTCTATGTTGTATCAACTAACAAATTTTTGCCTCAATCATATTGGAATCGTTTTTAGGGCTAAATCCAAATTCGAATCTTACTTAGAGCTAACTTTTTTTTTTTGAAAACAAAAATCATACGATACATAAACAAATTAATTTTTCAAGGTGTAAACAGTTGCTCGATTATTCAATATAGTAAATAACTATTTTATTTTTTGTGTGAAATAAGAACTTTATCTTCCCATGGAGTCCAATTAATGGAAATAACAGCACAGGCAAAGAATCTCTGCTGTTGCTTGGCAATTAATTAAACAGGAGTCTTCTGATATACTCTGAAGCAAATTCCAACAGGAACCAGCCTATGCATATAAAGTGTTCTTTATAGGACAAAAAAATGCTTTAATATACGTACAGATCAAAGTGCAAATTAAAATATCTGTATCTAGCTATATAAAGAAAAGGATAAAAAGCATCAAGCTCTTCATCAAAAAAAAAAAAGCATCAAGCAAAGTAACCCATGTCTTATCTTGTATACTTGTGGGCCCGAAGACAGGCAAAGAGCCACTTTCCTGCCTTGCCTATAAATAATAGTGCACCTTAGCTTCTTCCTTTGCAATAACAAACCACAACCCAAAAGCTATTCTTCAGCTATTTCTTTTTGTGCACAAGAGAGGTCTATACATGGCAGCAGATCTTGGTAAAATTGGATCAGAAGGTTTTGGTCTGATAGACCATTTCTATGGTCCATGCAAGTGCAACAGAAGGCGTGTGGGGGCTCAAGAGCAAGCTAATTGTTACAAGAACTTTCAAAGGAAAGACGAGTCAGTAGATACCATCAATAACAGGGAAGCAGCTATGAAATACCATGGGATTAATACTGAGGGTTATCATAAGCCAGAGCCAAAGCCAAAGAGCCGTTGGGGTATGTTCTTCCAGGCCTTCAAACGCTGAAGATCTTGTCATATAAATCACACATGCTTCTTGGACGCTTGGTTTAATTAGGGTTTCCTATGTGGAGCATATATGGCGAGCAACATAGAAATATAGCACATAAGGTTGAACACCGCTAGGTGCTGCTTGTAACTTGTACGGGTCTTTGCATGTTATGCTACAAATATATATAATACTTATGTATAAATTAAATGTGTCTACTTGTTCAAAAGCCTTGATTCAACTGACCTTTAAATAAATAAATAAGTGTTGTTCATGAGTTGGATTCTTTCATCAAAATTTGAAGGTTTCAAACTTAAAAATCGGAGGAATGTAAGACTCATCGCTCCACATGATCAATCAGCATGAAACTATGAAACTATAACGTAACGCAATATAATATATATATATATATATATATACACATATATAGAGTTTGTGTAATATGTTACGGGAGAAATTATATCAATTTTTAAAATTTTAGAATACTAATACAGGGGTGTGTGTGTATATATATATTGACAAATTAAATTGGTAATTTAAATTAAATATTAATCTTTATTTCCATTCATATAATTAAGATTGCTCTTTTTCTATTCATAACCTCTAATCCTATCAAATGGCTTCCAATAATCGTGTTTTGGATCTGTTTCGATGCATTTTAAAATATTGGATTAAAAAAATGCCAATGATAGGATGCTCGATATCGGTACAACTCCTTTGTTGCCGTGTTGGTGCCTCCTAGGTGACTATCCTTCAGTGATCCCATGTTCATTTGTATATGCAACGAAATAGAAAAGGATAAGACTGGGAAACGGCACCTGTCCGTCTTCCTTTTTTCGCACCTGAGCTTGGATACGCAACTCCTCGCCGCCACCCCCTCTCTTTTACAAGGAATAAAAATATTTTTAATTGCACCTGACCTTGGATAGGCAATTCCTCGCCGCCACCCCCTTCTCTTTTTTAAGGAGTAAAAATATTTTCATAACTCACATTTATTATCTTCTATGCATGTACGCCGCACAAGGTGTGACAACTACTGGAAGTTCTTCATTATTTTTACATTATGATTTTTTCAGTTGAGAGCTGTGAAAATATAGTAACTAAAGCTTCGATGATAAATATATTTTTTAATAATTTTTTTATTTCGATTTAATAACGCAAATAATTACAATAGACTAGTTGAGGATTTTTTATTAATCACATTTATACCTTTATTTAATAAAGCAAAATTATAAAAGAGACATTTGATATGCTTTATTCTCCTTTCTTCTTTTTTTTTTTTCCAAATATATGATTGATTCATTTAGGGAAAAAAAACTTATATGCAATTTTTAAAAAATATTCTTACATACACCTAATGTATTACATTATTTATACACTAACCAATAAAAAAGAGTCAAATCATATAATAGATCATACACCACTCATGCAATAGTGGTGCCAGAGTGGGTAATAGAATTTAAACTTTATACAATACTCCATTTATTTGATAATAGAGTAGTGGATAATTGAATGTGGAACCCAGTTATGTGCTTGGCATTATTTTATTAGTAGGTGGTCTCATTTTGTTTGATTTGAATTTTTTTTTACTAGAGATAGTATAAATGATATGACACTTTAAGAGTATTTAAAAATTTCTCCTTTCTAGATCTTAATATTTGTATCATTGAGTTTTTCAATTAAAATATAATAAATGTATATATTACAAAAAAAAAAACTTTTAGTGATAATTTTTAGAGGCAATAAAAAAAGTCGTTGTTAAAAATATACTTTGAACAGTGACTTTATTAAGTCATTGCTAAACATTGCCACTAAAATACTATCTTCATTTTGGCAAAACTTTTAGTAGTGATACAGAAAAAGTCACTACTAAAACTCTTGTGTGACAACAAAATGTCATTGCAAAACACCTTTTAGTGGCAACACCAATATAGTTGTTACTAAAAGTCACCACTAAAAATATGACAATTTTTGTTGGGTATCTAAAAACTTTTGTAGTAAAACTTTTAGTGGCGACCAAATGGTGCCACTAGAAGCAACTTTTAGTGATAATATATAATAATCGCTACTAAAAGTGACTTTTTGTGACAATATTTAGTTGCCACTAAAAGTTTGGCAAAAATTTTTTTAGATATCAAAAAATTTTTGCGGCAAAACTTTTATTGACAGCTTGTAATAGTCGCTATTAAAAGTAACTTTTGGTGACAATATTTAGTTGCCACTAAAAGTTTGACAATGTAACAACTAGAAAAAGAAGAAAAAGAAAAAGAAAAAAAAAGAGAAGCTGAAAATTTTTGAAGTTCTGAAAATTTTCTAAATCCTAAAAATTTTCTAAGTCTGCTAGTTATAGCGAGAAATGGCCTAGTTATAGCGAATGTACTTGTTCGTTATAGCGAGAAAGAGTTTAGCTATAGCGAGAATGCCTTTTCGCTATAGCGAAAATGCTTCTAGTTATAGCGAGTACAGGCATCCCATACAAAAATCAGGAAGTTGCTTGCCGTAACAAAAGCAGGGGTCTGAGACTGATACGTGTTCACCGCAGCGAGGGTTATGCTTCGCTATAATGAGGGTTAGTCCGGAAAAGTATGAAAAAAGAGAATTTGACTTCTTAAAACGTCCACATCCATTCTTTTCCTTTAAACCGACCTAAGCTTCATCCAAAGCAAACAAAAGGCTTGAGAGAGAGAGGACAATTAGGAGAAACTACGATAGAAGGAAGGGAAGTTAATGAAGAAAAGTAAGAACCTTTAAAGCTCTTCATGCTTCTTCTTCTTGATTTTATTCTTTTCCTTCTATGGTTTCTTTCCATGGATTGTTAAGTAAGAAAGCTTGTTCTGACTTAGAATGAGTAAGAAACCTTTGAAAGAGAGTGTGATAAGTTGAGAGATGCAAAGAAAAGAGAAGAAGAATTGGTGAAATTCTAGAGAGAAAAAGAACCCCTAGTTTCTTATGCTTTGTAGGGTTTATTATGCAGAATCCCCTAGCCTTTGTGAGTAATTGTTTGACTTCCAAGAGAATAATTCTATGCTCTTTGTTATGTCTAGGCTCAAAAGAAGCAACTCCATCTAGTTGTAATTGTGAAATCAAGAAGGGAGAAGAGAAATTGAAAGGGAAGGCTTGTGTTAGTCGATAAGGTAGCTCTTCACTCTTTCTTGTTGCATTCTTGAATGTATATAGTCATTGTATGCTTGTGTAAGTACTTGTTATGTGAGACATGCCATATGTTATTACTTTGATGCATTGGTACCAATATGCTTGTGTTTTGAGATGTGAAAATTGCTCGGGTGAGATAATGCCGAAAGTCCCTTGAGACGGGTGAGGTGGAGTCAAAAGTCCCTAGAACTTATTCTTGGCATTGATATGATATTCATGGCATGAAAAGTATGTGTTGTGTAATTGTGAATGATTTGCATGCTTTGATCTGTTTATATGCTTTGATTGCTTCCTTGAATGAGTATGAGCTATTGAGATTCCCTAAATCTCACCCCCTTCCCTCTCCCATCTTAACATGTTAGGTGAAGTTCAAGGAGAACCAAGTACACACCAAGGAGCCAATTGAGCATGCTTAGGGAGTTGTGTAGCTATTTTAGTCCTTTTGATGTAAAGAGGTGCCAAAATGAATATGCACTTACTATTTTTGAGATGTAAATATTTGAGTAAGTGTAAAAATATGTATAAATGATGTATGAACTATATAGAGAGCTAAAGCAATGGAAATGTGGAATTTGGCCCTTTTGTGACTTATATGTAATAGTGCATTTTGGCCCGTAGTATAGTAAATTTGAAATCTATGATGATTTGGATCACTTGGACATTTCATATATACCATGTTTATGCTTTAAAACTAGCCCAAGAGGTGCTGGAACATGTGGGATGCCATTTGGACCCACTACTATTTTAGGTGTCAAAACTACTAAATTTGTGAGCTCCATCAAGATATGACTAAATGAGCTCTTCTTGATATGAAATTTGGCATACCTCTAGAGTCTATTGAAAGCTTCCCGAGAAGTTAAAGTAGGTAATATTTGGAGGTCTAGGGAATATTTGGTGAATTGTTGAAATTGGAGAATTTTCTGGTTTTGGTTATTGTACTGTGCAATTAGGTTTGAAAATGATTCTGTGTCATTCATGGACCAAACAGTGTCTGATTATCATGAAATTTTGTGGCGATAAACTAGATATCTACAGTGACCTATACCAACTAGAAGCACCTCAATCGGAGGTCTGTAAATGGAGAATGAACTTTCTGAAGTTCTGTCTCAGTATCAGGGAAGTCATCCAACCTTCGTTACTGTTCTATCAGTTTTCAAGATCCAAGGGCTACTAAAACGATCTGAACTTATTTTTTACCTCTTGTTAACATCTGTAACTTTCCAAATTGGTATAGTTTGCCCAGATTAGATTTTTGTGGAATTAGTTATGGATTTTTGAAATTCATGACAGCAAGTTGCACTAGTACCAGGGACAGCCGGACCTCTGTCTATTTTTTGATGTCAAACATAGTCCAAACACTGAGATTGTGGTTAGGTGTTATTTTTAGTGTGAAGTTAACATCCAGATCTTTCCAGAGAGCTATGGTTTGCTTGATTTTCATTTTTCTAGAATTAGTTATGATTTTTCAAAATTAGAGCCAAAAATCTGACTTTTGGGCTCATTTGAGAAATTACATTTTCTTAGTTTTTGGCTTTATATCCGTGGTTTATGAGTTGTTTGATGCTATGTATGAGTTGTATAAATGGAGTTTGAATATAGAATGTGAATGATGGGTTCACAGGACCCACGAGACAAAATATAACTAGTTAAACCCCGACTTAAAGTAGTAAAATAATACGATTTTAGTCATTTTCATTGGAAATCATATGGAATCAAGTATAAAGGGAGATTAGTTGGAGTTAAGTCATTATGGTGTTACAGACAACATTTTTTCTAGTACAAAAGTAGCATAATTGAGACTCAAATAAAAGAGTTTAGAATAAATTGCTAACACTTTAGTTGATTATACTATAAGCTTTTAAAAATCATATTATGCACTGTTTAATATATATATATATGTATATAAAATTTTAAATAAAATAATATAACAAAAGATTATATATATTATACATATAATATATAAAAACAACATAACTAATATATACTATTTAAAATTATAATTATATTTTTAATTTAATTAAAATTTTCATTTTATAAATTATTTTTTCTAATTTATTACTTCTAAGCTTTTTGTTTTTTGTTTTATTTTAATGACAACAAAATCTTAATATAATTTGAGAATCCTAAAAGTTCAATATTAAATACTCTTAAATTTTAATAATAGGTGATATTAGGGAAGGAGCAAGCTTGTAATGATAAACCTTAATCTTTTCTCTTTTCTTTCAACCCATGAAATGGGTAGTGAGTAGAGAGAAAGGAGAGTAAAAAATGGCATTGGTTGTAAGAACATTTTGCTTTATCTAATAGATGTAATGAAATAGGTGAAAGATCTCCATAATACTTCTATGCATTTTTTCTTAATTCTGCTTAAAAAAATAAAATAAAATAAAATAAAATAAATATTATAATTATACAATAAAAATAATTAATACTTTGTGAACAAATTTTATAATTGAAATATAATGCTTTGCAAATAATTAATAATACCATTTCAATTACAAATTTATTATGAAATAAAGATGTACAATATTTATTAAAACTTTAATGATTATCCCATAAAAATTAATATTAATTTTTTTAAAATAATCTCAAAGAATATATTTTTCATATTAACTATTTTTTATTTCTAGCATAATTATTAGTAGTTTCTTTTTAATTTTCTTTATCCAATTTTTAGATTTATTTGCTCATTGATCAAATATAAAAAATAAATCAAATAGAGTTATTTAATTTGAACTCATCTAATCATTAATAAAAAAAAAAAAAAAAACTAAATAGGTAATTTTATTTACAATAAATACTAATCCATTATTAACTCAAATTAAATTGGGTAAAGAATAATTAAAATAAACTATTGATAATTGATATATAAATAAAAAATATGTTTTAAGTGATAAATATATTTTTTGAAATTATTATAATCAAATTAATATTTTTTTGAGATAATTATTAAAATGTGCTATTTAAGATTAAAAAATTGGCAAATTAATTTTTTAATTTATTAAATTTTAAAGCTTTATAATATATAATATATGATATATTAATTTATTATAAAATAAAAATATAATAAAAAGGGCGATAAAATGTAGAATGCCTTTCATGCCCACTCACTTTCACCTTTTTAGTGTTGACTAAAGATGCTCAAAGTGAAATCACAAAGAGAAAAATGTGATACAACAAAGTAGAAAAGAGATTAGTGAAAAAAAGCAAAAAAGGCAATTCCCCCCCCCCCCCCACAATTAATAATTGATATATAATATAAATATCATTAACATTTTGATAACTATCTCTTAAATATTAATATTAATTTAATTTAAATAACCTCAAAAAAGAAATTTGTCACATAAAATATATTTTTATTTATAATTTTTTAACTATTCTTTAACGAATTTTAGGAGTTATCTAATTATTAATTAAAATAGTAGATTATTATTTATAATTTTTTTACTATTAAATTAAAATTTCAAATTGTAGAATTCAAACACTAAGATTTAGAATTTAAGAGTTAAAAACTAAATTAAGAGAGTTAAAAAATATTTAAATAAATTTAGGAATATAGAATATGAATTTAGTAAGAAAAGAAGAAAAAATAATAATAAATAAAATAAAATAAAATCACATAATATGATAATAGACCCCTCAAAGTGATAATAATCCAAAATATGATAATAATCCAAAATAATAGTTCTTTTTGTGTTAATCCAAATATGCACTTCTCAAGCCCAGATCAAGCCTAATATAAGCCTCATTTTAAAAGATGAATAAACCCTAAATAGAATCTTAGTCATCCAATTTAAGATTTCTATGTTTCCTTTAAAACCTAGTAGCTTCAGTATCGTTTCTCATTCTTGCTAGTAGCCACAAGAGTTGCATCTGCCTATGAAGAAGCCCTAGTTAGTTCAAGCCTTTATTCTTCTTGATTGTCAATACTCACCTTTATATCATTTACCTTTTGATGTTTCTAACGATTTCCTAGATGATTTATGAGACCTTGCATTATTTTGCTTGAAAATATTTAGATACTTCTAAGATGTTATTGTTGTTAGACTTATGGGTTTTTACTTCTCATTTATGCATTAAGGTTTGTGCCTTTTATTAAAAAATATGGCTGAGAAAAATCAAACAATCGATCAATCTCATATTTTTGGTAGAAATGTCAAGTCATAGGATTTATCATTCTTTCTTTTGGTATTCAATGGTTTTCATATTTGGGCATAAGTTAAGGATGGTTTAATCACTGTTTGTGAATTTTTATTCCCCTTTTTCGTTGGATGTATATAAGTTGCAAAACTGTTTTGCATAGTTATTATAATATCTAATTTTTTTGTAAATATACAAAACTCATCAGATATAAAAAGAAGTCCCCCAAATAAAGTGATTTGAGGTCAAATAAAATTAGAGCAATAATAAAGACCTCAAATAATGATGATTTGAAGTTTGAATTGCCTAGAAACCCAAGCTAGATGAGTTAGAAGAGTTTGTGAAAGAAAGTTGGGGCATTTTTGTAATTTTTGAAAATTTTGAAAAACTCACATGATGGCTTTTTAAATGAAAACTTGAGCTTTCCGAGATTCTCAGAGGCTTTGAAAACCATGGAAACTCCCAGAATAGTTAAAACTCTTCCAATGAGTAATTTCAACAAGGGTTTATTGAAGCTTTAACCGAATAGTTTGAAATAATTTTAAATCCAATTTGAGTGAAACCAACCATTTGTAAGTTAAAGGACCTAAATTTTATGATGGAAAAGACTTCTAAAAAAAAACTTGAAATGAGGCCAAAGGAACAAGCCATGGTTTAGGGACTAAAATGAAAAGTTAAAAAAGTGTGTTAACTTTACCTTTTTGGCTTTTTAAATGACTAGCCACTTGCTCCAGCCCTTAACCACAATTTTGCTAGTCTGAAATAGCGTTGAAAGATAGCCAAGGAGAATGCATAAAGAGAGGGAGAGAAGAAGGAGAGAAACCAAGCAAAAGGGTAAGAAATTCATAGTTTTTCATGCTTTCTCCTTTATCAAACCTCTTCTCCTCTTTCTCCTCTCTTCTCCCATGATTTTGTTAATTATTTTAAGATTGATTTAGGTCTAATTCAGAAGGAAGAAGAGAGGAATTGAAAGGTAGCTCGGAAGCAAGTGGAAGAGCTCTTGAAAAGCTAATAAATAAGGTAGGAAACCGTGTATTTTCCTTGCTTCATCTTGTCTTCTTCTCTTAGGCATATCTCGGTCAGACCTAGCCCACTTAAAGAGGGATGAATTTTGACCATATCAAGGGAAGAACATGTGTTTTAGAGTATGAGAATTAAGATTATGCTAATGGAATTAAAAGAGAGGCAATAGAATTCAAGAATAGAAACTAGAGATCTCAAGGCACCTAGCCAAATCTAAACCTGTCTAAGAATATTTTAGATTATGTAAACGTTTGTATGAGTTTCTAAGACACTTAGGAAGCCTCCTATGTACCAAGTTCCTAAAGAAGAATTGCAAAAGTCCATGGGTGCACAAGCTCCTCTATGTCTTAGCCAAAATAGAACCATGTACCTAGGAAGTGTTTTAAATTATTTTAAGCCTAGAATAGGACTAGATATGATAGATGGAGGTGTAGGCTCTATAATGAGATATAAAGAAGCAACTTATGGCTAGACTCCTTAAAATGAATTTGTAATAATTCTAAGGAGTCTAAATGGAGTCAAGAGACCTAGATTGAAGGAGAAAATGAAGCCAAGATTTTGAATTCCACTAGTTGCTTCATTGTGTCTTGTATGGAAGCATAATAGAGCCATATGAAAAAGTACCTTTGGATAGAGCTTGTATAAGGCTAAAGCTTGTTCCTATGAGTAATTCATGTCTCATTTGATGTGTTTAGACCAAGAGGATCAAGTGTCATTCGATTCCATGAGTTTGGTCAAAAGGGAAAGACAAGTTTAAGGGAAAAGTGTGTGACATCGATTCCAAGGTAGCTCTTAACATTTTTCTCATGCATTGCTTGTATGTCTTCTTGTTTTTGATTGCTTGTGTGTATATTTGAACTATGAAATGTGTTTCTAGCTAATGCTCACTTGCTATGGTACCATTATGCATTTTGAAATAAATTTATGGATGTATTTTAGCTTGAATAGGTATGGTGATGCTAAAAGTCCCTTAACAAGGATGAGAATAAGTTAAAAGTCCCTAGGAATAGGTGAGACAAAGCAAAAAATCTCAAGAAGAGTGAGACTAAGTCAAAAGTTCCTTGAAAATGGGTGAGGCAAATCCAAAAGTTTTAAGGAAAATGGGTGAGGCTAGGCTAATACCCTTAGGGGCCTATGTGTGATATATATATATAAGTTTCTATGACAAGAAAAATGCTTTATGTATACTCACTAATAGCTTGAAAGCCATGCATCCATTAAGTATGTTTGAAAGGGTAAAGGGCTATTGAGATTTTTTGAATCTCACTCATCCCCCTTTCAGTGACTAACAATGCCTAGGTAAGCCAAGAAGACCAAAGGATGGAGGCCAAAGCCTTAAAACATGATACTACAAATGTAACACCATAATTCTAGCTCATCTCATGTACTTTCAATGACTTCCTATCATGGAGGATGTAAGTCTCTGATGATTATTTTTGCGTTGGGTCATATCTAACAATTCATTTCGGTGTTATACGGACCGTGTGAGCTCAAACTATACCTCTTCATATTTAATTTCATTGTTACAACTCATTTCAATCCTAAAAACATACTTTCAACCCATGGAAACCAAAAAGAGGTATAAAATATGCATATTCATTTTCGGCCAGACTTGGCCTCACTTATGGGCAACCTTTGGAAAATCACAACTAAATATAGAAAAATCAAAATCTTGGTCATTCTGGAAAGCTTGGGATGTCTACTTCATGCTAAAAATATGTGCAAGTCATAACATCTCACACACAGGATGTTTGACATGCGAAATGGTCTGGAGGTCGGATTAGGTTCTGATGCTGTCATAGTTTACTGATACGGAATTCAAAAATGTCCAACTAATTCCAAAAAAATCCAATGTGTGCAAATGATACCAATATGGAAATATGTGAATGTTAACTAGAGAGAAAAAATATCTCCAGATCAGTTCATCAAGCCAAGCTCTCAGAAATCGATGGAACAATACTTCTGGTCAAGCAAGATGACTAATACTGGGCATAAATTTCAAAAATTCATATTTTCCTCTCTAGACCTCCGAATGAGGTGATTCTAGTTGCTATAAGTCACTGTGATTGTTTAGTTTCTGCCTATAAAATTTTGTAACCATTGGACCATGTTTGCCCCTCGGAAGACACAATTACACAACTGACCAAATAAACAGTGTTGGTGCAAATCCAAAATTCTGATACCAACTTTAAAAAATCATAGAAAATTACACAGACCTCCAAATGATCTGATCTTTCACATCCCAAAAATCTCTAGACAAGATCTAGTCACATGCCAAATTTCAAGGCAAGAAGAGGTCATTTGGTCAGACTTTGATATAAGGGGGCAAAGTGCCAATTTCCTTTGCTACAAGAGGGTTCCAAGGATTCAAATTGGCTTCTCCCACTCCTAAGGCTCTATGAGCACGTGAGAAAGCATCAACATAGGCTATTAAACATGGCTCAAATGTCTAACAACCCAAATTTGCAAAACTCACTCTCCCACACCAAAACATACACCATATAGATAATGCTAAAATCTTACTATTCATACTGAAAACTTGCTACATCATGCACTATAGTTCTAATTCTCATACATATACAATAAGTACATTCATTTACAAGTATTCATAAGTTCCTACAATATGTACATCATTAGATTATATCTCTTAACAACAAAATGGCTATATCACAAATCCTTTGCCGATTCCCCTAGCTTCAAGCTTGGTGGCTCCTATGTCTTTGTTCACTTGGTCTACCTAGCATGTTAGGATAGTGGAGAGGAGGGGATGAAATTCAAAGAATCCCAATAGCTCATCTCTCATTCAATCATACATAATATGTGCCAAGTAAGTTTTTCAAATGCATGTATAGAAAAGTAGAAATCATGGACACTTTAAAAACAACCTTGGCATGTGAATCAATCATACAAAACATTCAAAGGTTCACTAAGTGTTTGGATTGACCTCACACTTCTCCTCATAGGTATTGGACTTGCCTCACCCACTCTTGAGCACTTTAGACTCAATCATACTCTTGGGAGTTCACATTACTTTTGGGAGACCCTTTACTTTGTCTCAACCAAGCTCGAGAGTTCTTAGCTCATCCTCACCCAAGGGAAGAGTTCTTGGCCTTTCCACAGTCAAGCAACCTCATACAAACATTATGGATTCATTTAACACATAACATAGCATCAAGGATCATGACATATAAAGGCATGCTAGCATACTTTTCATAGCTTGAAAATACACATACACATATTCTAGAACAAGCTAAACACATATTCATGCATGAGAGAGAGGGGAGAGAGCTACCTTATAGGCTAACACAAGCCTTCATTTTCAAATTTTCTTCTCCCTTCTTGGTTCCATAATCATAACTAGATGGAAGTGTTTCTCTTGAGCCTAGACACACAAGAGCATGTAATTACTCTCTCATAACTCAACACCTATTCACAAAGCTAGGGGTTTCTTTCTAACAAACCCTACCAAGCATATAAAAAACTAGGGATTCTTTCTCTCTCTAGAAATTCACCAACTATCCTTCCTCTCTCAAGCTCTCAAGAAAGGAAATCAAGGAAGTAAAGCTACATGAATTCTAACCTCCTTCAAGAGTGATTTTTCACTTTTCCTCCTCTGAACTAAGCCCAAAATATAGCTACTTCAACCGCCAAAACCATAGGAAGAGAGGGCAAGGAGAGAAGAACAATATTCTAAGAAGAAAAGCTAGAAAAATCTCAAGTTATGCTTACCTTTTTCTTGTTCTCCTTCTTTCTCTAGGTGTCTTTCTCTTTCCTCTGCCCTTTTCTCTGCCTTAGAGGGAGCTTAAGTCGGTTAGAAGGAGAAGAAATGAATTGGTACACTTTAAGAAGTTAAATTCTCTTTTTTCACGTTTTTTCAGACTAACCCTCACTATAGCGAAGTATAACCCTCGCTACAGCGAGCACGTATCAGTCCTAGACCCCTACCTTCGCTACGGCGCGTGCTACGATGAGCAACTCCCTAGTTTTTGTATGGGATGCTCGCACTCGCTATGGCTAGAAGCATTCTCGCTATAACTAGAAGGCATTCTCACTATAGCTAGACCACTTCTCGCTATAGCGAATAGGTACATTCGTTATAGCTAGGTCATTTCTTGCTATAGCTAGCAGACTTAGAAAATTTTTAGTACTTTAAAAATTTTTCAGCGTTTCTTTTCTTCTTCTTTTTCCTCTCTTTTTTTTTTCTGGTTGTTACAACAAAGGCATAGGAGAATGGGCATTTCCAAAGCATTTTGATGTCAAAAATTTTAATCTCATGATGTATGTATGATATAGGCTCTTGAACTCATCCAAATATGTATAATGATGGTGTATGTATGAATTTTGGGACCAATTAAATTAATGTATGGATTTTTGCCACCGAGGTTCTATGATATGCATATGTATAAGTGCGAGTGGCATGGTGAGATTGAGCTCTATAACATTTTGGACCATGTGAGGTGCTTTCCTAGGCTGTGTTTGTGCTATGGGACGTCCTTAAGTGGCTGTGAAATTTAAGAAAGTGATATGGAGCCTTAAGAATCTCTTATGACCCAAAAAAGAGACCAAATTATGAGTTAAGCCCTAAACTTACTAAATAGATGAATTTTCCCATGAAATTTGGCATGAATATAGCTCTCATCTAGAGCTTTTCACAGAGCTAAAGAGCACCTAATTTGGAACTCTAAAGAATTTATTATAATTTTTTAAAGTTGAAAAAATTCTACTAAAATGGTAGCAGCATTGTTCATATGGTCAGTTTATGTTTCTATGCTACACATGGGTTAAAAATATCCAATGCTCATGAAATTTTATAGGCATAAATTCCATAGCCACTGAGATCACTTCATTTGGAATTCTGTAAAAGGAGAAATAAATTTTTGAAGTTATATGATAGTACTAACAATGTAGCTCGACCTCTAATACTGTTCTATCAATTTCCATAGGTTGAAGGCCACAGAATTGGTCTGGAATTACTTTTAATCATTAGTTAACATCTAGAGATTTTCAGAATGGTATGGTTTACTTGATTTTGAATTTCTAAAATTACTTATGAATTTTCAAACTTTATATCAGAAATTTATGATAGCAGACTTAGTAACTGAACCTTTGGTATTGTCGTATTATTTTTCATTGTCCATTTGATGTTGTCATGGTCTGGAATGATTTTTAGCCTTTAGTTGACATTCAAGGCTTTTCAGAAAGCTATCATTGGCTTGATTTTGATTTTTTTAGAATTAGTTATGAATTTTTAAAATTTATGATAGTAAACTAGAATAGTGAACCCGAGAGCAAACCATTATTTTTCTGATGTATGATGTTAAACCTGTGGAGCATGAGATGTTTTATGATATTTATGATTTGTATGGATGTGTTCTGAGTAGAAAATGGTATTGATAGGTTCATATGATCCATAAAGCATGAAATGAAAAATTTGGGCCTTACATAACGCAATTAAATAGTACTCTCTCTGGTCTCATATATAAGAAACAAATAACTAATTTACGAGTATTAAGAAAATTAGTTAAAAGTAATTAATCTTTTTAATTTTGTCTCAAATAAAAATTATTTTTCAAAAATATTCCTATTTAATATGTACACTTTCTCCTTGAAATTAATGACCACTACTACTCATAATTTGAATGACTTATTTAATGAATGACATAATTGGAATACTGTAATTAATATGGTAGTTTGTTTCTTATATATAAAACTAAATCAAATCTAAAAAAAGTCTCTTATATATGAGACTAGAGGGAGTATAAAATATGATGATTTCTATGTCATTTTTTAAACTAAGGCTTGAAATAGAAGGGGAAGGTTAAAAAGGTCAAGGTATTACAGTTATGTTGTTTTAGAGTACATAAAATTGTTTAATATAAATATAAAAAGATATAAATATAAATAAAATTAATGAAAAATGACCCTTAACTTTTTATATAAATAATAATAAAAAATATATGCTGTTGAATAATAATAATAATAACAACATAATAATAAATGTTATAAAATTTATTATTTTTTCTCTTTTCATTGTACAACTAAACAGACATCTCTTTCTTTTTTTTCCCTCCTATTAAGCGTGGTCTAATACAAGAGATTTGAATGTGTACTAGGCATTATTTGTGATTCTTGATTTCCTTTTTGTATTCATAAAGTTTTTGGAGATTAGAGAGAAGCTGCATATTTAGTAAAATACTTTATGATTTATTTTGGTGGAGTGCAATTTAAAAATGATACATTAGATAAGATATATTTCTTAGATATTTTATTTTTTACTCCTATCAATTAGACACCTGTAATCTTTATGCATAATAGAGAGAATATTGATATCTCTTCTTTTTAAAAAATATTTTAACATGATCATTTCATTAATAGATATATTAAAATGAAAAGTCATTATTATAATTGATTAATTGTCCTCATTTTGGATACATTTTAACACTTAATTCATTCTTTTTAATAAAAAACATTGCATTCTAGTGATGGGAACCTAATTCAAATTGTGTATACTTTATATGGAAAATGCTTTGCTTTTTCATGTCTTGTGAAAATTTAAAAGTCATATTTCTTCTCAAAACATTTTACGTTTTCAAATATGTAAAAATTATTTATAAAATATTTGAACATTTTGTAATAAAAAGTCAAAATTTTCATATTATACATATCTTGAAAGAAGATAGAAACATGTGTATTTTTTGAAAGCTTTGACTCAAAAAATGTTTCCATTCCTACTCCATTTTTTTTTATTAATTTTGATTATTACAATTAGGTGTTGTTGGATTTTATTAAGATTAGTCACCTTCAGAGATTGAATTGGTCATATTATATAAGAAAATAATGCCATTTTTTATTTTCGTTAAATGAAAATATTGTCATCTAGAAAATTTGTAGTAATGGAAACTAGAAGAAAAAGGCAGTGGCACATTTACTTATAGAAAAGCAATATGGAATTGGCCATATCATGTAAATTTGAAGTCTCATGCTTCAGTTCTAATTCTTTTGGACTTATTATATTATAATATGTCTTATAAGAGAACAAAATGAGGAGAATTTACTGCTATCTTTTTATTCATTTAGCAAGAGCCTTTTAAACAGGTTGTGCACTAACAAATAAAGTAAGAAAATACCAACTAATTTAAAATGTAGAACAAAATGATTTTTTTTTTCTCATTTTTAACATATGGGAATTGATTTCGAAGTTGGCATTCAAAGCTTTTGATGTTAAATTCTAGTTTGGGTATTGATATTTTTGGATATCAAGTTTTGTAATTGATGCTAAGTTTATTATGTCTAAATGGTCATTATCTTCTCCACTTGTGCTCTTACTAATGATTATTTGTTTGCACATGTATCAATATAGTTGCTATTTAATTTGATCAAAATGATTATGCTTAACGAACTCTGTAATCATTATGCAATGTTTTAGGTTTTAATATGCATTTGAATGTTAAATGCATCTTAGTACTAGAAGGCATTTGTTACAATTTATTTTTTTTCTAAATTTATTATTTATCAACCCAAAAGAAAAATGGAATGTCACTTTGTTCTAATTAATAAATATAAGGAGCTTGGAATAGTGAAAGTGGCATCGTGCATGGTTTACACATCTAGATAGAGCCTCCTCTATTATTCTCACTCTTATATATCTTCTTAACTAAAAGAAGATGCCTTTCATGATTAGAGGTGGGAACGCAAGCCTTAAGTCAAAGGAACTTCCACCCTTGCTTCTTAATAATTAGATTTCAACACAAGATAAATCTAATATATATTTTTTCATTAATTTGTCAAATTCATCTACTTTAGCTTTCTTTTTCCTTTTTATAGGTAAAGCTTGCAATCTAATACATGTGAAAAGCAATACAGAAGAAGGCAAAATTTGACCTAATGGACTTGAACACTATTAAGGTTGTCTTATCCAAGAAGTTACTTTTATTTATTTGACTGTATCATGTTCGTAGGCTTGACTAGTTTCTCTAAAGTCTACTAGATTTTTTATATTATTTATCTAAAAAATTCATGAATGTTCTCAAGTTTATCTCCTATTTATACATTAAAGCTCTACCCCTATGACTTATGTGATTAATATTGAATATTGTTTGGTTTTCAAAATTATGGTTAGTTATTGAGGCATTTAAATGAAGACATTTTATAGGCATTATCTTTAGTTTTATAGGCATTTTCTTGTATGAATTGTCAGTATATATATTAATTTTATTTCAATGAAGACATACTTGAAATATAAAAATAATACATATGCCTCATATTAAGGTTAATAAAGTTTTAGTTAACCTTTTCTAAATAAAAAAATTATTTTTAGAAGGGGCAATGTTCATAATCTTGGTTAAGTCATGCACAAGGGTGAAAAATGAATATAAAATTGAAAGGAACATGAGATGAAGCAAGAGAAACTACATAGGATAAAATATTTTCTTGTATACATCACATTGAGTATAATGTATTGTCACTTGTTGTAGGGAAAACTTACTTATGGAACTGTTTTCAAATCCAACTTGGAAAGAGATAGCCCAATTAAATTTGAGCCTGGTCTTAGACAAGTGATCAAAGGTTTGTTATGTGTAAATAACTATTTTCCTGAATTCCTAATTTTTGCAATAATATTGGTGGTACATTATTATTTACATTATCAAATTTTGAAGTCCATTTGTTGCTTACTATTCAAAATTTTGTTATTGTTCTTATGAACCATTGGTGAGTTAGTAACCTATGTGCATGCATCAAATAGGTATGCTTTGGTTGTAGCCATAGTTATCATCAACAGCTATTGTCTATTAGTAATATTTAGGAGCAAGAATTTGCATACACTTTTAGAGTGGAGTTAATTTCTTTATAATTTTGAGGCATTCAGACTTAAAGCTCTTTCCTAAGTCATTTCAAATTATTACATGTTGCTAGATTTAATTCTCTATTTGTCACTTAATTTGTAAGTTTTTGGGTAATGATGCATTATGTTTGTCATTTATACTCGACTTGTGATTATTAGTGTTGTTAATGCTTGAATTTGTATTCTAGCTAATTAACCATCAATGTCAATCTCAATTTTTTTCTCCAAAAGTTACTCCTCCCAATATTTTAATCTTCCCAATAAATTTTATGGATTAAGATCAATAATCAAAATTTTTCAAAAACATTTAAAAAAACTCTTTAGTTTGCCATTAAATTTTTTAAATTTAAAAAGCTTTTAGCGGCAACTTTTGTTGCCACTAAAGGTCTTTTTAGTGGCAACTTTTATATGTTGCAACTAAAAGGTTACTTTTAGTGGCAACCCTTATCGATGCTAAAAGTACATTTTTGGTGGTGACATTTAAAAAAATAAAATTAATGAGTTTTAGTGGTGATTTTTTTAAATTGCAATGAAAAACTTTTTCCTATGATAATATTAGTTGCAACTTAGTAGCGACCAAATGTCACCACTAAAATTTTTTAGTGGCGACTAGCCTTTTTTCTTGTAATGATAATTTTTGCTGACAATTGTATGATTTTCTAATTAAACTATACATTTGTTATGTTGCTATTGGAAACTTATATATTTGTCATATTTTAATTAGAGAATCTAATAGTAAGGACATAAGAAATTGTATCTAAGTCTAGCCCATTCATTTATTCAAAGTGCATAGAGGAGCTATGTCGTAATTATAATTAAAAAATGGATTATTAATCATCTAAGAGCACAACCAGCCCTAGAATGTACCAAATGTATCCAAAATGTGAATTGAGAGGCAATATAACAAATAATTAGGATTGGGAATCCAAAACTTACCAATTATACTAAAAATAAAGAGACAAAAAAAGGAAAAAGAAATGGACTAAAACATGAATTTGGATATGGACAAAGCTGACAATAAATACACAATGAACAGATAATACACCATAATAGGAATGCCGAGGATGAAAACACCTAACCCTCTCTGGGGAGTAAGTCTTCTAGAGGAATTTTACTTTTTAGATTTGATTCTTCATGTTGTACAATTGGAGAATAGGTAACAAATCTTTAGAACGATTTTAAAGAAAAGGAAAAGGAAAGAAGAGGAAGGAATGAGAAGGAATTGAGGGAGAAGGGGAGAGGTAGGAGGAGCTACTAATGTGAAAAGTGAAAATGAAGAAGGGCAACAACAATGATAAAGGATTTAGGGTGAAGAAGGAACGAGGAGAAGAAGAGAAAAAATAGCTAAGGTTTTAGGTGCATTGGTAATATCTTTTATTGGACATTTAAGATGTTTTGATATTTTAGATAATGTTGTTAAATGCTTGAATTTCGGTTTAAGTACAAATGCATTAAGATATTTGGAAAAATAAAATTATTTTATTTTATAAGAATCCAAAACATATAATCTTACATCTTTAAGTTCTTAAACTATTAACTGTAATTTTATAAAATCTTAATTGTATGACATATATATGTATATTAAAATTTGGTGTTATTATACAAAACATTGTGATAATGTCTTAGTAATTATTCATAACAAGTTTAAAACTACCTTTATATCACCTGACAAAATAAAAAGTGGGAAGAAAAATGGAAGAAAGTGCTTAGATACTTTATTTATTAATTCTTTGTGATTTTTTCAATATATTGTTATTTATTGATATCAAGCATACCTAAGCCACTGTATACAATTTTTTGAATTGATTGGTCATTAATGATCTTATTAAAAAGAAAGAAAAAAATAATTTAAAAGGCCTGAATCAAATTCTCTACAGAGACAACTATTTTTCTTTTCAACTTGAACATTAGGTTTGAGAGAATCAAACATTTAATATTGTAGCCACCATAGCATGAACAAAGACAATTACTATCCCGAAAAGGCTTTTTAGCAACAAACTATTCCGTTGCTAAATGGCTTTCTCCTATTGCTAAATGGACTTGTGCATTGCTAAATTCCTAGTTAAAAGTGGCCTTGCTAAATTTTAGCATTGAAACGTACTAATACATTGTTATATCTTGCAATAGAAAAATCATTGCTATTTTATAGATTTTTCAATGCTAAATTTGGTCAACACATGCCTTTAGTGACTTGGTGAATTTTTGAGTAATTCCAAAAATATTATTTTCAAAATTTTTTCTAAAAATAATATTTATTATTTTATCATATATATATATATATATATATCAAAAAATGTGTATCAACTATTCATTTAATGAGTAGAGTATACAACTTAATAATAAATTAAAAGCCAAGTAATATATTGTTAATTTTCACTTATTCATATTATTTTGTATATTTTTGCTAAGAGATTGGTAATGAGTTAACAAATTTTAAAGTTAAAATAACTAATTTCTTTTTTAAAAAAGTGCATTTCTTTTGTTTATAACTCCATACTTGAGTTTTGATACTATAAATGATAAATTTTAATTTTAATTTATTTTAAAATAGGAATTGATTTTGTTTTGACCATTTTTGTATTGTAAGTTGAAAATAAAAAAAATTAAGTCAAAATTATCTTAGAGTTAGAACCTTGAAAATTCAAAGTTAGAACCTTGAAAATTCAAAGTCGATATGTGATAAAAATTTATCATTGAAGCAAAATAGAAGTTTGGTGATTTCAACGTCACAGTGCTTAAAACTACTGCTAAAAGAAATTTCAACATAGCAGCAACAAATTTGAGTGCCGCATTGCCCAAACTTCTATAATGCCAAAAAATAGTGCTATGGCTCTAATCACAAAAACTTAAAATGGTTGCATTTTGGCATCATGCTTGTTTTGACATTTCTCAAGGAGGCCATCATTTTAGGCATTTTAGGAGGTTGAAGGAGTTTGGAAAGAGCATCATGCAATGGGAGAAACTTGCTCTTAAATGAGATTTATTGATTAATTTCCAATTTTCTTGTCTTCCCTTACTTTTCCCTACATTTCTATCACTCACATACGATGCATACATTGTGTTTTGTAGTGGTTATACTTGTATTAATGAGTTGAGATTATTTTTTTGGGATTGTGGTAAACCCTAGCATATAATAGGTTGACAATACTCTCTTTATTTGCAATTTATGTTATGATTTGTTTATTTAGTTCTTGTTTTTATACTTATAAGTATGTGAAAATCATTAGATGATTTAGATAACCTAAATGAACTTGAGAAAGTGTTGTTCTCTTTTTGAAAGTATATACACAAATATACGTATCGCAACAATAATACAGTGATGAGAAAAAATCGTTCATTC
This sequence comes from Erythrophleum ivorense, assembly GCA_026724425.1. NCBI lineage: Eukaryota > Viridiplantae > Streptophyta > Magnoliopsida > Fabales > Fabaceae > Erythrophleum > Erythrophleum ivorense. Next base: position 48,169,580 of record JAIUCV010000005.1, read on the forward strand.
AAGGGTTTATTGTTAAAACTTGTTAAGTATCAAAATTCACACCCTAAGTTAAATTAAACAAATCAATTTCAAGTGTTTATATAATAGAATATGACTAAAGACTATCTATTAGGCAAAACTTATGTTCAAAATTGATGTTTGGATTCTTGGGTGACTAAAGGCATCTATGATTATTAATCCCTCTTGTATTTCATAGTAAATTAATTTAGCACACATGACCTTTACTCATAATGGTGATACATGTCAGCTTAGGGTTCACTTATTCCTATAAGTATTTTTCTAAATTTCATATAGGATTATTAGATTAATTCCAAAATTCCTTATGAAATCAACCAAGATCAATTTAATAGTACAATACCTAATTTGACTATGTGAGGTTAATTAGTATATTTCTACGTTATTAAGCAAACCATTCACTTGTCCTACTAAGCTACAAGTTGTAAAGTCCCACATCGGATAGGAAAGACCTGGGCTAAGGCCTTATAAGTGGAGGCGAAGTACTCCCCACTAGCGACGCATTTTCTTAAGCGATTGGAAGATGGCTCAGGAGGAATAAAACCATGGCTACGGAACCCAATTTCGGACATGGCCGGACCAGGGACAATATCGCTGGAGGCTCCGTGGGGAATTGATATCAGAGTTAGCCTAGCTGTATGTGCAACCTGAGGATGGGTAGGCCCCAAAAGGGGGGTGGATTGTAAAGTCTCACATTGGATAGGAAAGACCTGGGCTAAGGCCTTATAGGTGGGGGCGAAGCTCTCCCTACCAGGGACTTGTTTTCCTGAACGATGGGAAGATGGCTCAGGAGGAACAAAACCCTAGCTACGGAACCCAGTTTTGGACATGGCCGGACCAGAGACAATATCGCTGGAGGCTCCAGGGTTTTGTTCCTCCTGAACCATCTTCCCATCGCTCAAGAAAATACATCGCTGGTAGAGAGAGCTTCGCCCCCACTTATAAGGTCTTAGCCTAGGTGCTTCATATCCGATATGGGACTTTACAATCCACCCCCTTTTTTGGGGCCAACCTGTCCTCAGGTTGCACATGCAGCTAAGCCAATTCTGATACCAATTTCTCATAAAACCTCAAACGATATTGTCCCTGGTCTGGCCATGTCAGAAATTGGGTTTCATAGCTAGAGTTTTATTCCTCCTGAGCCATCTTCCCATTGCTCAGGAAGACGCATCGCTAGTAGGGAGAGCTTCACCCCTACTTATAAGGCCATAGCCCAGGTCCTTCCTATCTGATGTGAGACTTTACAATCTATCTCCTTTTTAGGGCCAACCCGTCCTTGGGTTGAACATGTGACTAGGCCGGTTTTGATACCAATTCCCCATAGAGTCTCTAGCGATATTGTCCCTGGTCCGACTGTAACACCTTAATATATTAGCCTTAACTAATCTCTGCTTAGGCTTAATTTCATATGATTTCTAAAGAAAATGACAAAAGTCATGACATTTTCATTCTATAAATCGGGGATTAAACATTCATATTTTGCCCCATTGGTCTTATGAACCCATCATTCACATTCTCTACTTAAACTCTATTTATACAACTCATACATAGCATAAAACAACCCATGAACCACGGATATGAAGCCAAAAACCAAGAAAATGCAATTTCTCAAATGGGTCCAAAAGTTAGATTTTTGGCTCTAACTTTGGAAAATCATAACTAATTTTAAAAAAATGAGAATCAAGAAAAAAATAGCTTTCTAGAAAGCTCTAGGTGTTAAATTTACACTAAAAATAATTTTCAACCACAATCTTAGTGTTTGGACCATGTTTGACATCAAAAAAGAGATAGAGGTTCAGTTGTCCCTGGTACTGATATAGCTTACTGTCATGAACTTCAAAAATTCATAACTAATTCTAAAAAAATTCAATATGAGAAAACTATACCAATTTGGAAATCTAAAAATGTCAAATAGTAGGAAAAAATAAGTTTAGATCATTTCAGTGGCCTTGGGACATCAAAAACTGATGGAACAATAACAAAGGTCAGATGGCTTCTTTGATACTAACATAGAACTTCAGACAATTATTTCTCCCTCTACATACCTCTGATTGAGGTGCTTCTAATTGGTATAGGTCATTGTGGATGTCTAGTTTATTCTCATAAAATTTTATGACAATTGGGCATCATTTGGTCCATGAATGACATAGATTCATTTTAGGACCTATTTGCACAGTACAATAACCAAAACCAGAAAATTCTCCTACTTCAACAATTTGCAAAATATTCCTTAGACCTCTAAATATTACCTACTTTAGCTTCCCAAGAATCTATCAACAAGTTCTAGAGGCATGCCAAATTTCACATCAAGAAGAGCTCATTTAGTCATATCTTGACATAGCTCACGAATTTGGCGAATTTGACATTATAAATGGTTTAAAATAGGGGTAAATGGTCTCCTACATACTTTAGCATCTCTTGGGCAAGTTTTAAAGAATAAACATAGCCTATAGGAAATATCCAAGTGATCCAAACCAACACACATCTCAAACTCACCATGCTATGGGCAAAAGTATACTACTACATATAAGCCACTAAAGGGCCCAAATCTCATCTTTTCATTACTTTGGTTCCATACATGGATCATACATCATTTATACATACTTTTATACTTGCTTAAGTATTTACATCTAAAAAAATATGTATTCATAAGCACTTTAGCTTTCTTATACATTAAACTATACAAAAGTGTGCAAAAGTATCAAAACAAAGGCCTTCTATACCTTATGGCTTCCACTCTTAGGCTCTTGAGTTTGACCTGGACCATATAAGATGGGAGAGGGAAGGGGGTGAGATTCATAGAATCTCAATAGCTCATGCACTCATTCAAGGAAGCAATCAAGGCATATAAACAAGTCAAATCATATAAGTAGGCATCTAACCATTCACAATCATACATCACATGATTTACATGCCATGAATATCATATCAATGCTAAGAATAAGCTCTAGGGACTTTTGGTATAGTCTCACCCGATTTTTGGAACTTTTAAATTGACCTCACCTGTGGTTTAGGGACTTTTGACTTGGCCTTACTTAGTTATGAAACTTTTGGCCTTGTCTCACATATTTCTATGGACTTTTGACTCTACCTCACCAATTTCAAAGGACTTTTGGCACTACCTCACTCGAGCAATTTTCATAACCTAAAACATAAGCATATTGATACCAATGTATCAAGGCAACATCAAATGGCATGTCTCACAATACAAGCAAATACACAAGTATACAATGACTATTACACATCTAAGAATGCAACAAGAAAAGTGGAGAGCTACCTTACAAGCCAACACAAGCCTTCCCTTTCACTTTCTATTCTCCTTTCTTGGTTTCACAATCACAACTAGATAGAGTTGGTTCTCTTGAGCCTAGACACAACAAGTAGTATGCAATTACTCTCTCATAACTCAACAATTATTCACAAAGCTAAGAGATTAAATCCTTAGTTTTTTGCCTCTTAAAATTTACTAGCCCTTCTCCTAGTTCTTTTGTATTTATCAACTTTCCACACTCTAATTCAAGGATTTCTTGCTTGCTCTAGGTTAAACTTCCTTCCTCCATTAAGCTCTCAAGTTGGTAGAACCAACATATTCAAAGAAAGCAAAGAAAAAGAAGTAAAGATACATGAGTTCTAGCCTTCTTCAAGAGTGGTTTTCCACTCTCCCTCTTCTGAACTAAGCCTAAAACCAAACTAATTTAACAACCAAAACTATAGAAAGAGAAGGCAAAGAAAGAAGAATAAAATTCTAAGAAGAAAAGCTATAGAAATCTCAAGCTTGCTTACCTTTTCCTTATTCTTCCTTCCTTTTTCTAGTCTCTCTCTCTCTTTCTAGCCCTTTTCTCTGTTTTGGACAAAGCTTAGGTTAGTTAGAAGAAAAGGAGAGGATCTGGACTCTTTAAAAAGTAAAATTCTCTTTTTTCACGCTTTTTCGAACTAACCCTCACTATAGCGAAGAATAACCCTCTTTACGGCGAGCACGTATCAGTCCCAAACCCTTGTTCTCGCTACGACGCTCGCTATGGCGAGGAACCCCTTAGTTTTTGTATGAGATGCCCGAACTCGCTATAGCTAGAAGCATTCTCGCTATAGCGAACAGGCACATTCGCTATAACTAGACCATTTCTTGCTATAGAGAATAGGTACATTCGCTATAACTAGGCTATTTCTCACTATAGCCAGCAAACTTAGAAAATTTTCAAGACTTGAAAAATTTCAACATAGATTTTTTGGTTGTTACACCGGCCATGTCTGAAATTGGGTTCCGTAGCCAAGGTTTTGTTCCTCCTGAGCCATCTTCCTATCGTTTAGGAAAACTCGTTGCTGATGGGGAGAGCTTTGCCCTCACTTATAAGGCCTTAACCCAGGTCTTTCCTATCCGATGTGGGACTTTATAATCTACCCCCTTTTGGGGCTAACCCGTCCTCGGGTTGCATATGCGGCTAAGCTGGCTCTGATACTAATTCCCTACAGAACCTTTAGCGATATTGTCCCTAGTCCGGCTATGTCCAAAACTAAGTTCTATAGCCAGGGTTTTGTTCCTTCTTAGCTATCTTTCCATTGCTTAGGAAAATGCGTCATTAGTGGGGAGGGCTTCGCCCCCACTTATAAGGCCTTAGCCCAGGTCCTTCATATCTGATGTGGGACTTTACAATCTACCTATTTTTTGGGGCCAACCCGTCCTCGAATTGCACATGTGGCTAGGCCGGCTCTGATACCAATTCCCCACAGAGCCTCCAGTGATATTATCCCTAGTTTGGCCATGTCTGAAACTGGGTTTCATAGCCAGGGTTTTTTCCTTTTGAGCCATCTTCCCATCGCTTAAGAAAATGCGTCGCTGGTGGAGAGAGCTTCGCCCCCACTTATAAGGCCTTTGCCTAAGTTCTTCCTATCTGATATGGGACTTTACATAAGTACTCATGCAACTCAACTCAAGATCTAATTTCACTTTCCCTTTTCCAAGTTCAAGCAAAAGAATCAAATCAATTTAATTGTTGGTAAGGTAATTAGAAACCATGAAGCAAAGAGGTGAATAAACACGTATTCACCAATATTCACAAAGTTAGAGTAAAAAACAACCACTAATCTATACAAGAGTTCATAATAATCCTATATTAAGGAGTTTAGCTATACATATTCATAAAAATTAGTAGCAAAGATAAAACAATACTAAAAAACATATGAACAAGTGCAGAGGAAAGAAAAAGGATAGAGATAATTGGTAGTTAATGCTTGTCTCCTCTTCAATCCTTTATATCTAGCACTTTCTGGCTCTAAGTTACTTTCCTAAGCTTCTCTTTAGCCTCTACACACTCAAAATGATGATTCCTCTAGTAGGAATGGCTATTTGTTACAAAAAACCCTCAATGTTTCAACCAAGAAAATGTTGCATTTTGCTTAGACAAATTACACCATAACTTATTTTTTTTTATTGTGGCTAATTTGCTTACTGGATGGCTTTGCATGCATCACACCATGACACCATATACTCCTGCTGTGGTGTTTTTATCCTTTATCTAAGATTGTATCACGGCTTATAAAAGATGTGTTGTGGCTCAACTTAGATTTCAATTTGCTCCATGACACAGGGTAGTTTTGCCACGACACTCTTCATCTCTGTGTGAGATTGCACTATGGCTTACATTGGGATTTGTAGCCGTGCAACTTGCCCTGGGTGCCAGACTTCAGTTTCGTTCCATTTCACCATGACTTGAGGAATTTTGGCCACGACACACTTCCCTAACTAACAAGAATCAATACTTTGAAGCTCTTTGACATAAAAAATTCCATCAATCCCATTTTAATATGCTTCTCACTTCATTTTTCTTGTGATTGCACCCTATAACAAAAAAGCAAAGTATAATTAATTCCCAATATACTTGAAATTAAAACAAAACTATCATTTAAGGTGTAAAAGTTGAATAAGGAACTATTTATCCTAAGTGTGCATATTTTTCCTATAAAAATATTATTTACCATATAATTGTAGGATTAAACACATATTTATCAAAAGAAACTATGTAAAATAACATGAATGAATAGGAGTTAACACACCTCTGAACTTGAACTTTTACTTATCCTTGAGTAAAGCAAATAAAAAATAATATTAGATTGTCCTTAGGTAAGCTTAACATTAACATTGCTAAAGTCCTCACTTGTTGCATTAGAAAATATATTCAATAGAAAGAGCAAGCAATACATGCTAGTGACAAAATTCAAATGATAATGTTAATACTTCCAACCATTTTAAAGTGTATGTGTATGTTTCGCCAAACGTTCATCTCAAGGCAAGTGCCAAAATTAACTTTTTGTACTCCAACATGTATAAACCAATCTCACATGTAGGAACTTCATAAGCTTGTCTTTTTTTCCCTTTCTCCACTAAATTAGATACTATAAAACCACTAGATTAAAAGGACTTTAAGGCTTATAATATGGCTAGGGTTGTGGCTAAGAATGATGGGTAAGATTAGTGCAAAAATCTTAAGAAAATTTATATGATAGCATACATATACAATGAACAATAATTTTTCTCAATGCACCTTCCATAATTCTTCCTACTAAACCTCATTTTTTAAACTAAATTTCCCTTAAACTTAGGCCTTTCTGACCTAAAATAAACTTTGACTTTTCTCTTCTTTCATTTTTTTTGAATAAACATATATTTTATACAACTTCTGAGTTAGAGAAAGGGAGAATTAACATGAACCATATAACTTCAATTTCATTTACTGCATAAGCATCAATTACTACATATCTTCTTTAATCAGCCTTGTTTTTCTTAAAAAAAGGGACGAAATTATTAGATTTTTTTTAAAGGCTAATCAAGCTAGGTATTCTTGTGGGTAAACCAAATAAATCACAACATTATATGATTTTTCTAAGTAGGCTCAAATAAGGTTCAAGCATTAATATAATTCAATAAAGGTCAAGCTTGGAAGGCACAACTGCAACAAAAAAAATGTTAAAATCATCTTTAAAGGTCATGCCATATCTACTGATTCGCCTTAAGAAGGTAGAAAACAAGTTCTAAAATCCTAGAGTTGAGATCAAACATGTAAATTAAATTACAAAATCTTTTCTCCTAACACAAGTAATTAACTTATGTCTGGACAAATGGTGCACAAAATTTTTCAAAAATGCTAGAAGATAATACTTTACACATTTAAACTAAGTACAAAGCACAATTAGCACAGGGTTCTTACCAAACATATCTTAACACAATACAACTATCATTGGAAGTAGACAAAAATTCTAGTAGGCCAATAGACAAACCAATTCAAATAAGACTCTAAAAAAATATTGCCAAGTTCAAGCACAAAATTTTATGTTATTTAGGCTACCAAAACTATCCTACCCCCAAACTTAAAGTTAACATTGTCCCCAATGTTGAAGGACAAAGAAAGCCTAAAACAAAATGCGAGTGAGTAATATGTACACTGCAATATAAAAATCTTTCTTGCTTTTTTTGTCTTTTTTTTTTTAGGAAAATTGAAAAACAAAACAAGTGATATAAAGTAAAGGAAAAAAGATTATTAAAAAAAGAACTAGTAAACAAGACATATTAAAAGTATGACATAAATTCAGCAACATACAGAGTTAGAAGAATAATAAGAGATGTAAATTTAAAAGCAACACAAAAAGTTGATAGTTATAAGATAAACAAATGAGCAAAAAAGAAGAAGAAAGATGGGAGAATAGTAAGAGATGTCAAGTGGGCGAATCCTGTGGTGGCTCTTGGAATGGCTTCTGTGAAATGGCTTAAAGGGACTGTGTAAAAAGTCTAGTAGAGGTGGAAGCTCAGATGAGTCCCACTGTAATTGGCTAGTTAAGTGCCTCCAGCACTAATAGTTCCAAAAATTTATGGCAAAGGAACGATGTTCCAATTCAATGAATCACCACTCACTTTCAACTGACTAGAGGGAAAGGTCGTGAACCATAGCAAAGGTAGCACCTGAGGAACGCTCCTGTGAAAGAGGTGGTGGTTCTTGCTTTTCTGGTTGCTTAACTGGCTCATCTTCTTCCCCTTTTTCTTAGTTTTCCTAGAGTTACATGAGACTAACCTTTAATATGGGAATATGAAGCTGAATAATCTTGGTGTGACACAACTCGGGAAAAATGTAAAATGCACTATTTTCAGTCATGTTTTTAAGGGTTTTTAGCACTTCTTCAAGGGAGGCTGCCATTCTGTAAGTTTTGGGGAAGAAAAAAAAGGGTTCGAAACTTCATTTGCCATGAGAGAATCATGGATTTGAGGATGATTCACTAATTAAATCAGTTTTTCTCTTCTTTCCTTGCTTTCCCTTGTATTTCTTTGCACATTTGGTTTATGCTCTGCTCTTTATGTTACTATTTCTTGTAGTTATGAGCTAAACTTGTTTATTTGGAATTGTGATAAACCCTACCTTGTAATATGTTATAATTACTCTATTTATTTGTAATTAATGATATAATTTAATTACTCAATCCTTGTATTTCATACTTGTAAGTGTGTGGAAACCATTAGATGATTTGGGTGATCCAAATGAACTTGGAAAAAAGATTTTAAGACTTGATCATGGATTAGGTAGTGTGGATTCATGAAATTTATAATGCTAAGTGGATTGATTTGCTTGTAGGATATAAATATACTTATTGGCCTTACATAATCATATTATGACCTATTTTTGATTAAGTTTTTAAATTAATTGTATAAGGAATTATAGATTGGTTAGGGGAATACCTATATGTAATTCAGAATATGCTTATAGATAAATTAGAGTTCGAAGTTATTAATGACATTAAAAGCAAGATGATGAGAGGTAATTAGTTTATATGAAATGTTAGGGGATATTATAATTCCAAATTATTTTGTTTTCAAATTTCATCTAGAATAGTGCCTTTCATTTATTTTATTTTATTTTATTTTATTTTTATATTTTTAATTTAGTTTAATTTGATATAATCATTTATTGTTGGCTTGATTTAGATTAAGGTACACAATTTTAATATTTAGCAATTATCTTAATGACAAATCTTGAACGATATTCTATTCATTACTTTGTTACTATTGGATACGTATACTTGTATATACACTCTCAAAGAGTGCAATACTTTCCTAATTTTCATGTTAGTGTGCACACCTCCAAATTTTAAACATTATATTCCCCTCCTGGACATTCATGTAATCAAAGGTAGGTACTCTTCTATGAACCAGACAATTCCAGTCGAAAAGAATAGAGTCAGCATTTATACGCACCCAGTTCCCCATCTGCACCCTATTCATTTCAGGGACTATCTAGATGTGCTTTCGGTGTGAAGTCTTGAAACAGATGGGATGTGTGTGTGTATTCAATTTTGCTGGTTCACCATAAGGAGAGTAAATTACCTTTAATCTCTTGAACTTTTAAGAATTTATAGATCTTAATAAAATTTTTAAGTTCCTACGCAACTTAACCTTTTGGGAAGTAACTAAGAATTTGATTCCCGTCTATACTCTTCTAATGAGTTAAAATTTACAGTTTTTACACAAGATTTTGGTAGATTTGTGCCACGCCTCTAATTAATATTAATTTATAATAAATTTTTGTGCGAGACGTATTGAAATTATCAATAATAAGAATTATCTATAATTCGCTTAACTCTCTAAACTTTAGGAAAAGTCGATTTTTGAATTAAGAAATTTGTTTCTTTAAAGTTTAGTTTTGATTTTTTTAAAATTATAAGAAATGAGACAAATAATCTAATCCTCATCAACAGGTTCCCTTCAAATAGAGATTAAATTATATCATACCAATCATGATTACACATTCAACGAAAAAGTTTTGGAAACCTCTATCTCTATGTGCTGATAATAATGAATAGATTCCGTATTTCTTAATTGATCCGCGCCTAACCAAGAAAAAGAAGGAAAACAAAACAGGGAATATCAGGTCATATCGTAGATCCATGTTTCATGAATATTTCCAGATATTTCTTTTGATTATTCAATGAAAAAGTTTTGGAAACCTCTCTCTCTATGTGCTGATAATAATGAATAGGTTCCGTATTTCTTAATTGATCAGCGCCTAACCAAGAAAAAAGAAGGAAAACAAAACAGGGAATATCAGGTCATATCGTAGATCCATGTTTCATGAACATTTCCAGATATTTCTTTTGATTATTCCTTTTCTTTGGCTATATTCTTTTGATTATTCTTTTGGGGGAGGTTTTTCCTATATTCTGATGTGACGTATGATATTTCCCATGCCATCGACAGACCAATGACGTATCCGGTCAAAAGCAAACTAATATTTTAGTAAGAATTAAAAGTAAGAATTTAAAATTTAAAATATTTATTTTAAAATTTATTTTTATTAAATTTAAAGAATTTTATTTAAAATTAATGATAATTTATCTTAAAATAATAATAATAAATCTTTTAAAATAAATATTTTTTTTATTTTATATTCTTAACTCTAATTCTCCTATTATTTTAGGACATTATTGTTTGAGAATTTTACTTGCGTCTCGTTGATGATTATTATTCTTAACCATGACCATCTTTTTTCTTTTACCTACGCGATTTGTTCACCTCTTTTTCTTCTGCTTTTTAGTTAATAAATATTTCTTCTCCCCCTCCCCCCCCCCCCCGGGCCCTTCTCCTGGATTCATAGTTATGAAGTATTTCAAGTTAATGCCCATGCCAATTTGACCGTAAAATTACGGATCAACCCATCGAAGTAAAATCATGTTTGTGTTGTGCGCCCATTTCCGAATTTCATGAATTTTCCTAATTTGAAGATGAATTATCTTCTAGCTAACAAATTCATTTAGGCCAATGATTCATTAGTGAATTAGCAGCATTGTTTTTAGTTTTTGTTAGAATGTTATGATGCCTAAAATTCAATCTTCAATTTTTTTTTTCGAGAGTCATGGCAACTAATTAATTAGTGTTCCTCTTTAACCTACCTAAAAAAACTTCCATTTGGCCGATATAGCCTTATTTTATAATTTTTTAAGATTATTTGTGTGAGTATATTCAGATTTTGTTTGCACTATTTTTTTTTGGGATAAATCTTAAGAACACATCTTTATCATTAGTTCATTTCTTAATATTTTAATCCCAAAAGGTTGTTCAAAAGAATCGGAATGAATTATTAATCATTTCATAAGGTTTGGCCAAACCAAATATAATTCTTATCAATAATAACAATGTTCTTTCAAGAAATTAATTTTATATTGGATAAATGTTCTACCTATATATATAAGTGCTATCTTTGATTGTAGTAAATATTAATTCTAGATATCTTCAAGCTCAATTATATATAAGAATCTACGTCTTTATTTTAAAATAAAGTAATTTTTTAAAAAAGTTGTGCCCCAAAGTTTATAAAGAAAATCATACAATGTAACGTTTGTTCATTTAATTTTCTATAACCTAGTTAACTCTAAAAAGTTATAGTATATCTTTCATACATGTTAATAAAAAGCCATCTTATGATACTAATGGTTATACTTTTATTTATATAAAAACAAATTTAGGAGTTAGATAAATTATACTTATTTTAGCTCTAAGGCATCCAAACTGAGGATACTTTGGTCAATACAATTCAATTTTATCAATTGAACTAGTCCTTATTAGTCATAAATAAATGATTTAGACATTGAAAAATCACTCTCCTCTTAATTTGATATTTAATTTTTTTTTTCAATTTAATCCCCAATATTTTTTTCTTGATCAAAATAGTCCCTCACATTAGATAAAGTCATGTTCATTTAACTGAGTAGCTAATATGGCATAAATGGAAACTCACATGACTGGTAACTTTTGATCTAAACTTGCTTATGTCATTATTCCATAGACAGTTTTTGTTTTGCTTGATTTTTCAAAAGCCACATGGTCCAGTAAGATAATAAAATTTAGGGAAAATAATGTTGTTCGGAGGAAAATGTCACCTAGGCAAAGTCTAGATTATTAGTTAATAATGGTCACAGAGCTTTTGTTTAGGTGATGTCAATTAGTTTGTTAAATAACTATAACTTTGTTTAATGTGAACGACTATTTTAATTGAGGTATCTTGTTTGGCTATCTTCATAAGAGCCATTTTGCAGTATCTCAGAAATAGAATAATATAAACTCAATCCAATTGGTAGTGAGAATAAATCCATCCACCTTTTAACTCAAAATGATTAATGTTAAACGCATAACTCAGCATAGAAACCAACCCATATGCAAAATGCTTAATATGACTTAAGCCTCAATCCTACCCAGATAACTAGTTCAATCTAATAGTGACATATAACCAATGAAGCACAATTGAACATTTCACAAATGGAGCACAAGAATAGCTTAAGCAAAAACTTGTCGTTTCATGAAAGCATACATGTAAGTAAACAAATTGCACAAGTAATAAAATGATGAATAGAATATCATTTCTACAAGGATTTGTCACTAAAGTAGTTGTTAAGTGTTAAAATTGTGCACCTTAATTTAAATCAAGCCAATAATAAAGAAAATAAAAAAAAAAACATAAAAATAACAAAACAAATGGAGATGACATTATATACTAAATTGAGAAGTTAAGGATTAAGATTATGATTCCCCCCAACATTCCATAGAAAGCCAATTAACTTTTCTCTACATTGCTCTTAATTAATAGTAATCTTTGTTAACCTAGGACTCTAATTTACTTATAAGTATCTTTTGAATTATCTATAGGCATTCTTATAACTAATTCATAAATCCTTATGCATTTAATTGAGAGACTTGATCAAGAATAGGTTCTAATATGGCTATGTGAAATTGATAGATATATTCCTATCCTACAAGTAAATCAATCTACTAAGCATTGCAAGCTTCATGAACTTAAACTACCTAATTCATGGTTTAGTTCTAAAATCTCTTTTTCAAATTCATTTAGGTTACCTAAATCATCTAATGATTTTTACATATTTAAAAGCATGAAGAACAAGGATTGAATAAGCAAATCATATCATCAATTGCAAGTAAAGAGAGTATTGTCAGCCTATTATATGTTAGGGTTCATCATAATGCTAGACTAAGTTGTTTAACTCACAAATACAATATAATCCAACATCAAAATTAGAGCAAACAACATCAACATCAAGGAATACAAAGAAAAGAAAAGGAATAGAGAAAACCAAGAGATATTCTCTACTTCTCTCCAACCCAAAGCTCTCCTTCATTCCCAAGCTACTCTTTAAACCCCTAAATAACCTAGAATGTTGACTTCCCTTTCAAAATGTTGAAACCCATCCTTAAAATTGTCAAAATAAAAGGTGAAAAATGTTGCATTTTGTTATTGTGCATCGGGTGCTTAAAACTGTTGTTGCAGTGCTACATTTTGTTTGTAGCGTGTTTAAGCACTGTGACTCTAAAATCTGAAGTTGCAGTGCCATACCTTTGTTTTACTCCAATAATACATTTTTGTCGTGTTTTGACTCTAATCTTCGGCAATTTTAACTCCAAGATGATTCTAACATATTTTTCTTGTCTTTACAACTTATAAAAGTAATCATAATATGCCCAATTCTCATGTGAAGCAAAATTAAGCCAGAACTAATCATTTATAGTGTCAAAACTTAAATATGGAGCTAATTACAATATTATGTACATTTTGGCTAAAGTTTGTTATTTTATTTAAGAATTAGTAAACTAATTACCTATTTTTTAGTGAAAGATAAGTAAAATAACATAAATAAATAGGAGGTAACACTTAAGTTATCATCACAAAACCTACCATTGTAAGAGTCATAATTTAAATTTAACACAGTGAAACTCACAACTAAAGTAGTCAAGTAAAGGCTATTTTATTGTCTATTTCATTCATTAAGTCCATATCAAAAAATTTGAGCCATAAGATTAGGGATTTAATAAATCCACAAGGCCACTATTGCAAAATCATATATGCAATACATAACAAGTCTAACATCACACATGCCCAATGTATGAATCAATTAACTTGCCCTTATGTTAACTTTCATTTATTCATGTTATTTTACACATTTTTGTCTAGAAGATTAGTGGTTAGTTGACTAATTTTAAATTTAAAATAACTAATTCTAAGAAAAAAATGTGCATAAATACTATACATAGCTCCATACCTAAATTTTGAAATTGTGGATGACAAATTATGGCTTAATTATGTCTTGAACAAGATTTTATCATACTTTGACTTTTTTTTGTAAGTTGTAAATACATGAGAATTTAAGTCAGAGTCATCTTGAAGCTAAGGCTTTGGAAACCTGAAGTCAGGATGCGAAAAAATGTTGATTTATTTGGAGCAAGAAAGGGATTAGCATAGCGACTTTAAAAGTTAATATTGTAGCACCAACATGTAAGCCAAAATGATGGCATTTCACCTTATGATTTTAAGGGGTTTTTAAGGGAGTTTCTCTATTGTGCAAAAAGAGCCAACACTTTAGGCAATTTAGAGGGTTAAGGGAGCTAAGAAGTGACCAACGGAGCAAGGAAGAGCTTGAGAATGAAGAAAAGACAAGATCCACCTTTAGTTTTCTTCACTTCTATTTTCTTTGTATTTCCTTAATGTTGCTAATTTTTACTCTAATTTTGATGATGGATTATATTGTAATGAGTAATGAAACTTATTAATCTAAGATTAATATGAACTCTTGTATAGATTATAGCATATTTTTCCTTCTTTCCTTGTGATTATGGTATGTGTGTGTGTGTGTGTGTAAGAGTTGATTTAGTTTCTTACTTCATGTTTTTTAGTTGATTGGCTACTTGTTAGAATGATAGGGTATTCTAGTTAAATTTGGAAAAGGAATATTGAAATTAGGCCTTGAGTTGAGTTGTGTGACTATTTAAAACTTGCTAGGATGAGTGGATGGTTTTGTTAATGAGATAAGAATATACTTATTAATCTTATATAGTTAAATTAGGGATTGTACTAATAAATGTTTGCTTAGCTTAAATTCATAAGGAATTGTGAAATTAGCTAAGATAATACCTATAGGAGATTTGGAAAAATACTTATAAGTGAAGTTGAACCCTAAACTAGCATATATTATCTTTAATAGTAAGGTAAACAAGGTTAAGTTGAGTCTTTATAAAATACTTAGAGAACTAATAATCTTAGGTTTCTTAATTTGCCCAATAATCTAAATTAGTTTTGTTTCCAATTTTTATAGGTTTCAATTGGTTTTCACACATACTTGTAATTAACTTGTTTAATTCAGTTTAAGGTGTAAATTTTAGTACTAGACTTTTTTTACAACAAATCCTCATTAGAATAATACTTTTATTCATCCCTGTGTTATTGTGGTGATACAAATACTTACATGCGAGTAATCATTTTTTGAAAGCAACACCTTATGACTTTAAAACACCTAAATCAACTTTATAACAAAATGATCAAAATTAGCCACAATGCCAATAGTGTTTAGCATCCTTAAGAATATTCAAAAATAGCAACTTCAAATCTTAAGTAACACTATGATAATTATTCTGCAAATAACACTTTAGAGGAAATTTAGAATAAGAAGAGATAAGCACCCATTGATCATATAGTGAACCCATGGCCAAACATGTAAGTTCTCATTCAATCCTTGCCATAATGATAGCCATTATTTTTGCGATAGATTCCATAAGCGTACGGATCATTTTTGTAATATAGTGAATCAAGGTCGTCTCACAAAGAATTAATTAGACTCAATCAGGCCTAAGGAGGTTCACTTTTATTTAAGTCAGGACAATCAACTACCAATGTAAGGAATTAAAAGAAAATGAATTTAAACTAGTACTAAGCGTAGGATCGTTTTGATGCGATTAATTACTAAGAAGTATCCTAGGTTCCTATCCCCTAATTGCCACGAATTGAGTTGCTCAATTAACTGGTTAATTAATGATCTGAAAGTTAAGGAGAGTAAGTGAGCCCAAGTGTCTCTTAAACCACTTAGACTTCTATCCTAGTTGATTGCAAGTCTCCCTCACAATTAATTAGATTAATTGTATTAAATCATTTTCACTACTTAGGGCTCTTGAGTATACTTCTATACCTAAGAACAAAACTAGAATGACCTAATCCTAATCCTAAGTTGCTTAATCAACTGGTTCATTGAGATTTCTCTCCTTCAAGAGCTAACCTCAATCCCCTAATCCCCCAATTCCACAAAAGAGATAGCCAAACTCTTAAATGAAGCACAAAAGATAGATTAAGCATTTAGCTCATTAATTAACTTAATTTAACTTTGCAAAGTCTCCATTACATGGCAATAGGTTTAAATAAGTCTCCATTACATGGCAATATGTTTTAGTAAATCTAGGGCCTAAGAAATTTAGCCACACATAGCTTTACACATTGCAAACAAAACAAGAAATTCGAATAAACAAGGAGTCATGAAAGAAAAGATGGAGAATATAAGAAAACTTAGTGAAATTGCGTTGATTCAGCCTCTAATCTTTAACCCAAGTTCCTTCTCTTCAAACCCTAGCTCCTTGGTGCGTTTTTCTCCTCAGAAAACTCTCCTCTGGGCTCAGAATGACCAAACTCTAGTTGCCCATCATGTTTTTAGCCTGCAAATCAAAGTTATGCATTTTAGTAATCGATCTTGCTATGGCAAGGGATGTCTCTCACTATAGCGAAAACTTATGGGTTTCTAGATCCTTGCTAATCTTACTATTGCTTACATTATAGCTAGAAACTCCTTGGATTTTGTATAAATCATGAATTCACTATAGCGAACTGACTTCCTTGCCACAACGAACAGGCATCCTAGCTACAGTGAACTGCATGCTTGTTGTAGCGAGTGGACTTGAATAGCTTGTCTTTTGAACTTCTAGCTTTTCTCCCTTTTCTCATTCCTTTATAGCAAATTTTTACCTTTCTCCTGAGATAAAAATCAAAATCAAATAAAGCTCAAAACTAATAAAAATATTGCAAATGATATATTTTATTCATTTTCTTTGATTGGATAAAAATTTATACAAGATCACTCAAGAAATAGGTAATTTGACTCCCTAATCCATCATAAAATATACCTTTCTTTTACCAAAATTAGAGAGTCATCACCTAACGTGTATCATAAACCTCTTTAACACGTAAAGATGAAACAAGTTAACTAAATAATGAAAGGGAAGCCTAGTTAAGAATTACTAATGCACTACAAAAAAAATGCAAGAATCCACAAAACCAAAGATGTACTGGAGTGAAACCCACATGAATGCGATAAAAATGCCTAAAATAAAATGTTTCACAAGACTCAAAAATGGAAGAAAAATGGTTAGGTTGGTTGGAGATATTGGTGTGTGGCCGCACTTTAGTCAAAGAAGGTGATAAATGGGTAGAAAACGATAAGGGTTCACAAAAAGGGGGAGGAAGGTTGAGTTATGTAATGGGAAAAATAGGTTAGGGAGTTATATAAAGAGTCAAGTTTCAAGTAGAAATGGAACAAGTCATGGGTTGAGGAAAGAGTAATGGTGAAACAAACTTAGTTTGAGTTTTACTCTATACTTTCTTTTTTTTTTTTCAGTTTTTTTTCAACCATGAATTCATTTTTCACTTTTTTTCTCTTCTTGCACTACCTTTTGAGGAACTTCTAGTAGTTTTCATCGACTCCTCAATATTATTGCCTTGCACTCTACTTTCTTGTCTTCACTTCTTAATTTGGGCACTGTATCATTAAGAAGACTTCCTTGTAGTTTGGTGTTTATAGTTAAGGCCAATTGGCCCATTTGAGTCTTCAAGTTTCTCATCAATGCATTATTCTTGGCCATGTATTGCATGAACATTTCTTTTATATTTAGCTTTTTTTCTTATGTCGATGGCCTTACTTGCAATTGAAACCTAGGAGGATTAGTTGGTCCAGCCCCAAATGAAGATGAAGGTTGATTTTGATTCTAACCCTATGAAAATTTTGGATGATTTCACCATATTGGATTCTATGTGGTGGAGTATGGGTTGTTTTGACTTCTAATGTATAATTGCCTATTGCACTATCTCAATAAGTGATGGACATTGCTTCTTGGAGTGACTATCTCTATAATGCTCATAAATGATAAAAGGATAGTGGATTGCATTAACATTAATAGTCAAACTTAAACGAGTCTTTAAATTGTCAAACCTTTTGTTCAATGAGGCTACCTGGGTAGAGAGAGCGGTTAGAGCATCTATTTCATTAACACTTACAACTTTCTTCTATGGAACTTTTTTATATGACCACTAAACAGTATTAGATGCCATACTTTCTAACAAATTATAGGCATAATCCAGATTTAGATTACACCTTAGATTGTCTCTAGTAACAACATCAATAATGGCCTTTGTCTAGCCTATTATAAAAGATCTGTACTTGAATCTAGGTTAGGAGTTGGTGGTTTAGACACTTCCTCAACAACTCTTTAAACCTTTCTTGGGCCTCATAAAGATGCTCAGACTCATTTTGAGCAAACAAAGTGATATCATCACATAATTGGGCTGTCTTTGCTAAAGGAGATAATGAGTTAGAAGTTTTTATGCTAACACTTCTCATGTAGTAATAGATTCAGCAGGTAGAGAATTACACTGACTCTTGGCTTTATCCCATAATGAGAGTGAGAAAAGCCTAAATCTAATAGCATCATCACTAATTCCATTCTGTTTGAATAAGTAGCACATATCTAGAAATCTTAGAACATGAGCATTTGGATCTTTTGATGGCAAACCCTTAAACTACCTTGCTGTTTGTAGCATTTAAAGAACAATTAGCTTAATCTCAAAATTATGAGCTTGAATTGTCAACCTCTGTATACTATAATGTGGAGCATGTAAGGATGAGGTGGCATGGTTCTATGGTTTCCATGGTTCTAGCTCCAATTAATATGACATTAACTTCAATTTTCTTGCATTCAAACCTTACAAAAGCATTTAAATTGAATTTAATAAATTCTTGCATATATGAAGTAAAACTAAACCAAAACTTGTCTCTGTAATATCAAAATTGCTATATGGATTTATTTACAATATGTTTCACACTTTGCTTTGAATCCTTTACCTTTAGAAGTAGTTGGTTAGTCATCAATCTCTTATCAATATTCAACAAATTAAGAATATATTTTATTTTTCATCATTTATGAATAATAAGAGTAAGAACTCTATATTTTTCCATAGGGTCCAATCAATGGAAATAACAACCCAGGCAAAGATTCCCTACTGTGCCTTGACAACTCATTAAATAAGAGGCCTTTGATATATATATATATATTCTGAATCAAAAACCAACAAGAACCATGCAGCCTATGCATATATCTTCATAGGAAAAAAAAAAGAAACTTTAATAAATGTACAGATCAAAGTGCATGTTTAGTTGTATAAAGAAAAGGCTAAAAAAGCATCAAGCAAAGTATATAACCCACATCTTATTATATATGTCATGGGTCCAAAGATAGGAAAAGAGCCACTTTCCTGCCTTGCCTATATATAATAGTGCACCTTGGCTTCTTCCTTTGCAATAACAAACCACAAACAAAAAACCAAGCTGATTAGCTTTAGCTTGGTCTTCAGCTATTTCTTTTTGTGCACGAAAGGTCTATACATGGCAGCAGATCTTGGTAAGATTGGATCAGAAGGTTTTGGTGTGATAGACCATTTCTATGGTCCATGCAAGTGCAACAGAAGATGTTTGGGGGCTCAAGAACATAATAATTACAAGAATCTTTAAAGGAAGAAAGAGGCAATAGTTAACATCGAGGGTTATCATAAGCCAGAGACAAAGCCAAGAAATTGTTAGGGTGTGTTCCTCCAATGATAAAGATCTTGTCATGTAAATCACACATGCTTCTTGGATGCTTGGTTTACTTAGGGTTCCTTACGTGTAACATATATATGGAGAGAGACATAGTAACATAGTATATAAGAGGTTGAACACCACTAGCGCTAGGTACTACTTGTAGAAAATTTTTTAAGTGCACTTGGAGCATGGTGCATCTAAGAAAATCAATGGATATGATTGAATTTGTACAGGTGGGATCCATGTGTAATGTAGGTAGGGTCCACATGCAGAATAAATCTTAACCGTTGAGTGTATAAATGACGCGGCGTATCGGGTATACGTAAGAATTGCTCGTCAGGACATCTTGATGTACAAGGATTCGATTCTTATGTATGCCATAAATACAAGCGTGTGAATTGTATAAGTTTGAATTTGACAACTTTGGTCAAATCTTAAAGGTTTCAAACTTAAAATAGGATGAACTCAAGATTTCATAGTATTCTTATATTTATTATTTTTTTGGGTAAAAGTCACATTTATTATCTTTGCAGGTGTGATAATAGTATACTGAAAGTTCTTAATTAGCTTTACATTATAACTTTTTTAGTTGAGAGACATGAAAATTTAATAATTAAAACATTGATGATAAATATGCTTTTGAATAATGTTTTAAATCTATTTAATAATGTAAATAGTTACAATAGACTAGTTAGGTTTTTAATTAACCACATTTAGACCTTTATTTAATGAAGCAAAATTATAAAAGTGACATTTGATATGCTGTAATTTCTCTTTTCCCTACTAAATGATTCCCAATTAGGTATCTAAGCCAAATAAAATAAATATATAAAATATGTGTATATATATGGATAAATAATAATTTGGACAAGTCAAGAGTACTGGACAGTCCAATTATTACCCGCATGGGTCAAGACCCAACCCAACAATGATTGGGTGGATCCCAAATAACAACTAATACACATGGGCAACACTAGAACACTAATTGGTGGGGTCTGGATTCCCTCATTTTTGCGAGGGAAAATGATGGTCATTTTTACGAAATCGTAGCCATCCAATGCATCCAATGGTTATTGCTTTACCATGTCATAATTTGTTGCCGTTGAAAGTTGACACTACTCTATGCTTGACCAGGGGACCTCTATCTCTTATCTAATACTTTTTTAATGAAGTTTTTATTAATTTTATATTATTTATTCATATCTCATTTAATTTTACAATAAAAAATTATAAATTTTTTTCACCTTTTTAACATAAACGTTACTTTTCATGATACTTTTTATTAGTTTGAAAGTAAATTAAAATAATTATAATATTAAAAAGATTGTACAAAATTAGAATGAAACACTTCAATTTAATATATTAAAATTTTCATATGTAATATAATAAAAGTTTAAGATATTATTTAATTAACAAATATATTTATAAACATATGTTTTTCAATTGTAAATATCTTAAACTTTTACATGTAACATAAGAAAAAATTAATATATTGAATTTAAGTGTTGTATCTAAATCGGTATAATTTTTAATATTATAATTATTTTAAATTAATAAAAAAGTATCCTGTAAAATAATGTCATATATATATATATATATATATATGTATGTATATAAAAGGAGAATGAATTAGATTGTAGAATATTGTTCTTAAATTAGCATGAGTCTGCTGGCCCAAAAAAAAATTACTCATGAGTCTTACTTTTTTTAATTCTTTTTATTTTATTTTCTTTCAAATTTTTTTTATCCTTTTTTTAAATTAAAAAAGGTCACATGAGTCTCATATAATTATATAGAGCTCACATCTAGTTTATATTAAAAGATGAATAAAAAATTTAACATTTTTTGTTATAAAATTAAATGAGATATAAATAAATAATATAAAATTAATAAAAACTTTGTTAAAGTATTAGGGTTTAGAAAGGCCTAGTTGAGCGCAAAGTTAGCCAGGCTATTGACGTCAACAAATTTTACCTCTCCTTAATAAATGAAACGTGGCAGAGCAATAATCATAGAATAAAATGGATGGTTACGATTTCATAAAAATGACCATCATTTTCCCTCCAAAAAATGAGGGAATCCGCACCCTAATTGGTGGGGACGTTTACCACTACGGACGCTAATCATCACTCCCGACGATCTCTGTACAAGAGGCCAAATAAGCCCTTCCTCGTGTCGCCTAGGGGCAGAAGCAGAGGAGACGAGTGGAGGGTCCATGCCATTCTTATAAAATTTTGGTATGATTCCCCAAAAAAAAAAGTATATAAATTTATAAAAAATTATATATTATTTTATAAAAATAATAAATTATATATATAAATTTTCGTAAAATTACAAATGCCTGCTCAAAAAAATTTTCTGCCTCCCCGCGCCTTGGTGTTGCCTACCTCGTTGCCAAGTAGCCTCAGACGAATTACCCTTTCACCTATAAATCTGGACTGGAGTATATATACCAAAGGCCTGTATGCACATCAGGTAAGGTTATCTAGTTATCCTCCATTTGCTTGTACTCCATAGTAATTTTGGCAGAGGAGTTCTTGTAGGAACCTACGACCCTCCTTTAACTTGGAACTTGCTGGAGTCAACATTGCCAGTATTAGAGCTGCAACTGTGCGCTGCGGAGACATAACGTGATACATTCGACTAGAAAATCACTTTTATGTAGCCCATATATATATATATATATGTAGTTTGTTGCATACAAAATTAAAATAGCCTTTATTTTTCCTCACTTTTAAAAAACATTTTTTTTTAGCCAACGATTTATCTTTCATCTCTTTCTTCATGCTATGGCGGCCACAATATTAAATGTTTGATCTCTTTAATCTAAAGTTCGAGTTGAAAAGAGAAACAATTCTCTCTACAGAGAAGCTGATTCCGGCCTTTTGCATTATTTAATTTTCTTTCTTCCACTCGAACTATATCAATAATGACAAATCGATAAAAAAATATAGTAGTATCTTAGGGTCGTATGATAACATATAGAGCCTCATGCCTCCTCTCTCTCTCTCTCTCTCTCTCTCTTACGCTTGCTCGATGACGTTCATATAATGACCGTAAAATTTGTGTAATATATTAGATATAAATAAATAAAAGATATATTCTTCCGTTTTTCTCCCTACTTTTTGTTTTGTCAGAATGTCAGGTAATATAAAAGCAGTTTTTAACTTGTTATGAATACCTAGTATAAGACATTAATTACGATGTTTTGTATAATGAAACCAAAGTATAAATAATATATATTATATAATTAAGATATTTCAAAATCATAGTTAATAAAGTTAAGTACTTAAAGATGTAAGATTATATGTTTTGGGTAGTATGAGATCTTGTATACATCTGTGCTCAAATTGAAACTTAAGCATGTAATTCAAAGATAGAAAACTTTTACGTGCATTAGATGTACGTACACCCAACGATTAAAATTTATTTATTTTACATATATAGAGTAATAGATATACACGTATAGAACAAATCATGATTGTTAAGTGTATATGCAATTGGTACATGTTGCTTGTTTGAAAGCATATACATAAGTATCTGTATTGCAATAATAATAATGTGATAAGAAAAGATTGTTTTTTCAAGGATTTGTTATCAAAACTTGTTGATGACTCCCTAATTTAGGATGAGAAAGAGATATATTTTATGATATATTAGGGAGTGAAAGTACTTTTCTCTTGACTAATATGGCTTAACTTTCTATTAAATCCAACAAAAAAAAAATCTCAATTTTAGTTTTAAGCCTCATTTGCCGATTGATTATTATCTCAGGAGAAAGGTAAAAGATTGTAGAAAGGAATGAGAAAAGGAAGAAAAGCTAAAAAGTTAAAAGGCAAGCTTAACAAGCTCTCTCGCTACAGCGAGAACATAATTTGCTGTGGCCAGGATGCACGTTCGCTGTGGCGAGTAAATAACTTTGCCATAATAAAGTCGTGATGCATACAAATTCCAGGGAGTTCCTAACTATAGCGCAGGCAGTAGTGAGATCAACAAAAATCTGAGTGCTAAAAAGCTCTCGCTCTGTAAGAAGATCGGCCATTGAAACACACAACTTTGATTTGCGAGCTAAAAACGCAAGAGAGAGCTAGGGCTTTGTCATTCTGAGTTGGGGGAGAAACTTTGAAGGCGAAAACGCACCAAAGAGTTAAGGTTTGAGGAGAAGAAGCTTGGGTTGCAGATTGGAAGCCAAATCAACACGATTGCACTGAGTTTCCTTCGATCCTCCATCTTCTACTTCATGATTCTTTATCTCTTTGAAATTCTAAATCTGATTACAATGTGCAGAGTTATGTTTAGCTAAATTTCTTTGATCCTAGGTTTACTTGAACCTATTGCCATGTACTGAGGATTTTGCAAGATTAATTTAAGTTGATTAATGATTTGAATGCTTGATCTGTTCTTATTGTTTCATGAAAAGTGTGGCCATCTCTTGTTGATCTGGGGGTTTGAGGTTTGCTCTTGAAAAAGGGAAATTTCCATAGACCAATTGATTAATCAACTTAGAATTAAAATTAGGTAACACTAGTTTTGTTTGTAGGTATAGAAATATGCTCAAGAATTATAAGTGGTGAAAAGGGCTAAACGCATTATATTTGATTAATTGTGAAAGAAGTTTGCAATTAATTAGAATAGAGTCTAAGTGGTTTGAGAGACATTTGGGCTCAATTAATCTCCCCAACCTTCAGATTGTTAATTAGTCAATTAATCGGGCACCTCAATTCGTGGCAATTAGGGGATAAGAACCTAGGACACTCTTAAGTGGTGTATCTCATCAGAACTATCTTGACGCTTAGTGTTTGTTTACTTTCCTTTTATGTTAATCCATTACATTGGTATTTGCGCATCTTGACTTAAGCAAAAGTGAATTTCCTTAGGCTTAATTGAGTTTAATTCAATTATCTGTGGGATGACCTTGATTCACTATATTACAAAAGCGATCCGTGCGCTTGCAAAATTACTTGCAAAATTAGTGGATACTAAGTTTTCTAGCGCTGTTGCCGGGGAATTGAATTAGATTTCTTTAGACTAAGTAAATTCTTAGTAGTTTCAGTTCAAGATTTTTATTATATTAGTTAATTTCTTTCTAATATTAGGATTTCACTTCTGGATATATTGTATTGCAAGTAATACAATTTATGCCACCGAAGGCGAAAACTAAAGTGAGAGCCAAAGTCAAGACCAGAAGCATCCAAAATATCATAGCTGAGAGTTCACCTATAGAACTCACATTCAGTGAAGAAGAGGAGCTGGAACGAATTGGAACTCAAGAGAAAACTCCAGTTGAACTGCAAGGGGCAGTTTATATTGAAGAAGAAAACTTCGTT
Organism: Erythrophleum ivorense; assembly: GCA_026724425.1. NCBI lineage: Eukaryota > Viridiplantae > Streptophyta > Magnoliopsida > Fabales > Fabaceae > Erythrophleum > Erythrophleum ivorense. The sequence goes on from JAIUCV010000005.1 coordinate 48,194,629, forward strand.
CTATGAGGAAGACAGAGAGAAGTTACAACCATGGCTAAAAAAGAGTATGAAAGGATGGGAGTGAATGATTTTCTCAATCGCAACAATAGAGGATATCAGTCGGGTATCAAAGTTCTAGAGTTTCAAGCTAATAACTTTGAGATAAAACAGACAATGCTACAAATGTTACAAATGAACGGACAGTTAAGTGGTACCTACCAGAAGGATCCTCATAGACACCTCTTAGCCTTCTTAGAGGTGTGTGACTCGTTCAAGCAAAATGGTGTGCTAAAGGATATGATCCGTTTGGGCTTTTTCCCCTTTCTTTGCAAGGGAAGGCTAAGGAATAGTTGAACAATCTATCTAAAGGGTCAATCGAGACATGGGAGGATCTAGAAAAAAGATTTCGGGCACGATTTTTCCCTCAAGATAAGATGGTGGATGCCAGAGTAGCAATCACTAATTTCAGACAACAATTAGGTGAGAACTTGTATGAAGCATGGGAAAGGTTTAAACAATTAGTCAGACAATGCACAAGCCACAATCAGGATAAATGGGTCCTAGTTCAAACCTTCTGTTCGCGATTAACTCCAGAATCCAAGACTTTGATAGATTCTGTGACAAATGGAGGCTTTGGAAGACAACCAGTGAACAATGTAATAAAATGTTTGGATGACTTAGCAGCTAAATATGCACAGAGTTCTAATGAGTGGAGATCGATGAAAATGGTTGAAGACACCGCCTCTCAAATAGTGGCAATGCTAGCATTTATGAACAAGTGCTTTGACCAGTTAGAACTCCAAGTTCAAAAAAATAGCACCTATACAGGAGTTAATGCAGTACACATGCCTACCAATTCTTGCGATTATTGTGGGAAAGCACACCTATCTGAATTTTGCCCAACAGGGACTACCCTCAAGTCGTGCAATTATGCTGGAAACCAACAAAGGGGTCCCAATAACCCTTACTTCAACACATACAATCCTAGTTGGAGGAACCGCCTAAATTTTTCATGGAGTCAAGGTACATCGTTGAATCAAGCATTGTCCTCTGGACCCAGACCAGTAGCTCCTATACGACCACCAGGATTTACACAACAACAAAGGCAGCAAGTCCCCATTCAAGAAAAGAAGTCAGGTATGGAAGAAATGATGATGCAATTTATGGTCGAACAAAAGGCAGCAATGAAAAACATAGAAATGCAAATTGGGCAATTAGCATCAAAGTTGAATACAATGAAGCAGGGTGGATTACCAAGTGATACAGTTTCCAATCCTAGAAGGGAAGGGAAAGAAGAATGTAAAGTTATCTCCTTGCAGAGTGGGAAACAATTGTCTGAAGTTCAAAGAGCTAGGGAGAACTCAATGAGTGAAGAGGAACACACCATTTAGAAGAAAAGTGTGGAGCAGGATGAGACAAAAAAGACAAAGGAAAAGAAACACAAGAGTGTAAAGACAGAAAATAAAAGTAAAGATAAGACAGTAAACCTCAGAAAAGAATGCCTCCGCTTCCTTTCCCACAAAGGTTTCAAAAGAAAGCCTTAGAGGATAAGTACAAGAAATTTCTTCAGATATTCAAACAGCTGCACATTAACATCCCATTCGTAGAAGCTTTAGAGCAAATGCCTTTATACACCAAGTTTTTTAAGGAAATGTTAAGCAACAAGAAGAAGTTGAATAAATTAGGCACAGTCATGCTTACAGAAAAATGTAGTGCAATAATCCTTAACAAGCTTCCTCCTAAGCTACGTGACCCGGGTACCTTTTTAGTGCTGTGTGTCATTGGAAACAAATTCAAAGGAGGAGCTCTATGTGATCTTGGATCAAATGTGAATTTGATGCCACTTGTAATTTTTGAACAACTTCAACTTGGGGAAGTACATCCCACCTCAGTTACGTTATAGTTAGTGGACCGGAGCTTGTCTAAGCTAAATGGGATTATTGAAGATGTTCTAGTTAAAGTGAATAAGTTTATCTTTCCAGTAGACTTCATCATCCTAGACATACCAATGGACAGGAAGTTGCCTCCTCTATTAGGCAAACCTTTCTTGACAACAACTCGAGCTTTAATTGATGTGGAAATGGGTGAAATCAAGCTGCGAGTTGGGGATGAAGAGATCTTGTTCAATATGAACAAGGCCTTGAAATTCTTTGATTAGATAGACAACTATTTTCAGGTTGAAATATATGAAGAATACATTCAAGGTGTCTTAGATTCATATAAAGAAAGAGACTCATTAGAAGCATTATTACATGAGCTGGAAACAATTGAACAACAAGGGCCTGATGAATGTAAGATGATGATGCATGAAAATTTCCACTGGTTGAATTCTTCAAGAAAATTTGAACCATTGGAAATGGGCTAGAGTGACCCTATTAATGAAGCTGTCCATTGAAAAAGCTCCGCAATTGGAGCTGAAACCATTGCCTTCTCATTTGAAATATGTATATTTGGGAACTGATGATTCATTACCCATGATCATTTCTACATCTTTAAATGAGGAACAAAAGCATAAGTTAATTAAGGTGCTTAAAACTCACAAATCAGCTATGGGATGGACAATAGCAAATATAAAGGGCATCAACCTAGCAATAATGATGCACAAAATTTTATTGGAAAATGAGTACAAGAAATCTGTTGAGGGGCAAAGGCGATTGAACCCAATCATAAAGGAAGTAGTTAATAAGGAAATACTAAAATGGTTGAATGCGGGCATCCTATACCCTATTTCTCCCAGCAGTTAGGTTAGCCCAGTACAATGTGTTTCTAAAAAGGGAGTAACAACAATGGTAAAGAACAAAAAAAATGAGGTTATTTCTACCAGGACAGTCACTGGGTGGTGAATTTGCATGGATTATAGGAAGTTGAATGCGGCAACATGCAAGGATCATTTCTCCCTCCCATTCATTGACCAGATGCTTGATCGCTTGGTTGGGAAACAATACTTTTGTTTCTTGGACGGATACTCTGGATACAACCAAATAGCAATCGCTCTAGAAGATCAAGAAAAGACAACATTCACTTGTCCTTATGGAACTTTTGCGTTTCGTAGGATGCCATTCGGGTTATACAATGCTCTGGCCACCTTTTAACACTGTATGATGTCTTTATTTGCATACTTCATTGAACATACCATGGAAGTGTTTATAGATGGCTTCTCTGTGTTTGGAGAGTCCTTTAAGATGTGTTTAGCAAATTTAGGGCAAGTCCTGAAACATTGTGAAGTGACAAATCTGGTGTTGAATTGGGAGAAATGCCACTTCATGGCCACTGAGGATATTGTTTTGGGCCATAAAGTTTCTAAACATAGTCTGGAACTGGATCGTGCCAAAATAGCGGTGATTGAACACCTCCCACCACCCACAAATGTAAAGGGAATCTGGAGCTTTTTTAGTCATGTTGGTTTCTACCTGTGGTTCATTAAGGATTTTTCAAAAATTGCAAAGCCATTGTGCAGACTCTTGGAGAAGAACATACCCTTCCAATTTACTGATGAGTGTCTAAAGGCATTTGAAGAGTTAAAGCAGAGATTGATCACTGCGTCCATCATTGTAGCTCTGGACTAGAGTCAACCCTTTAAACTCTTGTGTGACACTAATGATTATGCAGTAGGAGCTGTTCTGGGTCAAAAGAGGGACAAGGTACTTCATCCCATTTACTATGCTAGTCAAACTTTAAACGGAGCCCAGGTAAATTACACTACAACTAAGAAGGAGATGTTGGCCATGGTCTTTGCTTTTAGCAAATTTCATGTTTATTTGATGGGTGCTAATGTAATTGTACATATTGATCATGCAGCATTAGATACTTATTGAGTAAAAAAGAGTCAAAACTAAGGCTAATCATATGGGTCCTTCTCCTGTAAGAATTCAATGTAAAAATAGTGGATAGGAAGGGTAGTGACAATCAGGTAGCTGATCATTTATTACATCTGGTTCAAGAGTCTGAATTTACTAATGAAATCGTGATTGATGAAAGTTTTCCTGATGAACAAGTATTTCATATGGCAAATCTAATTGACATCCTATGGTATGCTGATATTGTAAATTGCCTTGTGTGTAATGTTCTACCACCTAATGTCAGTCACTACCAAAAGAAGAAATTTCTGCATGATGTCAATTACTATGTTTAGGAGGAACCTTTTCTTTTTAAGAGGTGTGCTGATTTTATAATAAAAAAGTGTGTGCCTAAAATAGAACAGCTTTCCATCCTTTATGCATGCCACTCATCTGCTTATGGGAGTCATTTTGAGGGATAAAAGACTGCACCTAAAGTATTAGAATCGGGTTTTTATTGGCCCACGTTGTTTAAAGATGCTCACAGCTTCGTTCTTCAGTGTGATAGATGTTAAAGAACAGGGAACATCTCAAGGCAACATGAGATGCCACAGTTTAGGATCTTAGAAGTTGAACTGTTTGATGTATAGGGAATGGACTTCATGGGCCCTTTTCCTTCTTCCCGAGGTAATCATTACATAGTGGTGGCTGGGGAATATGTGAGCAGGTAGGTTGAAGCATTGGCTTGTATAGCCAGCGATTCCAACATAGTAATTATATTTCTCAAGAAATACATCTTCAATAGGTTTAGGGTACCTCGAGCTATCATCACTGATGAAGGTACTCATTTTCACAATAACCAGTTGAAGAATCTGCTATTGAAATATGAGGTATATCATTAAATGTCTCTTGCATACCACCCTCAGACCAATATCTTACGTGAGCTTACTAATAGGGAAATCAAAAGAATCTTGAAAAAAATTATTAATTATTCCAAAAAAGATTAGTCTAATAATTTGGATGACGCATTATGAGCTTACCGAACAGCTTATAAGACACCCATAGGGATGTTGCCCTATAGACTTGTTTACGAGAAAGCATGTCATTTACCACTGGAACTTGAATATAAGGCATGGTGGGCTATTAAACAACTTAATCTTGATCCTACTTTGGCAAGTACAAAGAGAATGCTTCAATTGGATGAATTAGATGAATTTCAGTTAGAAGCATATGAAAGCTCAAGGGTTTAGAAGGAAAGAACGAAGAGATGGCATGATCGCCACATTCTCCATCAGACCTTCACACCAAGACAACAAGTCTTGTTGTTTAACTCAAGACTCAAGCTGTTTCCTGAAAAACTTAAATCAAGATGGTCAAGCCTATATATTGTGATTTCAGTTGCACCTCATGGAGCAATGGAAATTAAAGATGAACGATCAAGAGATCAATTCAAAGTCAATGGCCAAAGGCTCAAACAATATTTTGGGGGAGAATGGAATAGACATAAGACGGTTTAGAGTTTCACCACACCACTTTGAACACTAGGGATAATCTGGCTAAAGACTTTAAACTTAGTGCTTTTGGGAAGTAGCCTAAACTTTTATCTTTTGTGCCTTTATCTCCTTTTATTTTAATTTTTTTAAAAGGATTATGAATGTTAAAGCCTTATTTTAACTTTGCAGGGTTGGAGTGTGCAAGTGAAGTTAGAAGTTTTAGACCAACCTTTGTTCAAGAAAGCAGGAGAATGGAACATTTAATAGAACCGAGTGTTCTTTCCCTTTGGTAATTGTGAGTGTTATAATTTCTAATCATTGTAATTAAGGTTAAATATGTGATTAATAACCATAATACAGGGTTACATGCCATTAAGACTAATTACATTATGGAAATATGGGAAAATTTGAACCTTAATTTTATTAGAGTCATCAACCATATAATTACAAACACTTATATACATCAGGGGAAACAAATGTTCATTTATAAGCCTTGATTCTATTACCTATCAATTCCAATTCACAAGAATCTTCTATTAATGTTTCTAAGTCATCCCTTGGGATTACCATATGAAAAACCAAGATTTCTTAGTCACTATAAGGGTTTTAAGACATTCTCCGTGGCCAATTTCTCCTTAGCCATGGCCAATTCCTCTCGGCTTCACCCTTCTCATCGTTACTAATTTCGCCGTGGCCAACTTACTTGGCGCCGCAGTGAGAAAGCCTCCTAGAACCTACCTCACTCACCTTTTGATATTGGCTGCGGCCAATACCTACTTTCACCGCGACGAATTTCCCTTTAGATGACTTCCAGTTTAGCCTTTCACATTTCACCGCGATAAATTGCTCTTTGGTACTCTTCCTAGGCAACTTCTCCAAATGCCTTCTGATCTTATTACTCTTAAGACCTTGCCTTATACTCTCCACTCTCTATCTAGGGACTCTCTAGGGCCACTTTCTCACTTGTTATGAGGTTTTAATAGCATTTATCTATTGAATTCCCAAGCCATTAGATCATTACCCATCCCACAATTAAAGATGGATTTTCCTACTCATTCATTGGTCTTATATCATCAGATTTACAAATCTCTCACAATGGTCATTCAATCATACTTACATTGGGTATTTCATGCATCAATAGTTCAAGTCTACAATCAATATATTATAGGATTATATTACTCAAATAGTCAGTTATATCATAGATTCACAAGCCCAAAATAAATGTCAAAGTTCATACATCTATCAACAGCTAATATGAAGCCTATTTCTCAATGGTTACATTCTATGTTAACAAAATACAAACTCCTACACTTGGCAATACAGATACATGATGATGCTATACAAAGGTTAACAAAAATTAGTATTTACTCTATTCTACTCAGACCAAGTGTAACTCCTCATACAAGGCCTCAGCTTATGGATGTTCATCCACTTGCTTGCCTTTATCCTTACCCGAAGAGCCTTCACCTGAAATGTTTAATCCCATAAAATAGGATGAGATACGAATTTCAGTAACCAAGGCAATTCCATCATATATTCCAATTTAATTAGTATACATGCATAATTTCACATAAGTATCAGTAAAATACCAATCATATCAGTAAATGAAACAATTAGGCTATCATGATTACTATCTCATACTAGTAATCATATTTTCACATGTTAAAGGCCATTAACACCGGGAGAGGCCCGTCCACGGCACCTACTCTCCATTGAGCATAACCAGGGCTCAGTGCATCTGGGGTTTGATCATAACCTGGTGCTCGATCGAAGCACATGCACAGGTGGCAGCCGCACCACAACTCCACCATGGACTCACAAGATCCAATCACAATATAATGATAGCCAACCAATTCATTCAATATTTCAAATCATTCATGTACAGCAAAATATAAAATTAAAATAGATATATGCATAGAATTAATATAAACTCAGTTGCCTCACTTGTAGACAAATTTGCAAAAGCCACAAATGGTACAAAAATCTCCCCAACCACAATAAATTCCCAAAATTTGGAATGAAGTTGTCCATTAGCAGAAACCTCAATATATCACTCTAAATCCTAAGTAAATTCGTGAAAAATTAATACCCATACTATAATCAAGTCATTAAGGTCTCAAATCAGCAGAATTACCTCAAAAAGAAAAGTTCATACCTATCTAATAATAACCCTAACTTTAACCTACGAATTTCCTCTAAGAAAATACCAAACAACTATATTTCAGAATTCAGGTATGGTGAAAATGCTCTAAATGAAAAACTAATTGGGCCAAATTAAAGAGGAAGAGAAGATGATTAAGGTATATAATAAGTACCTTGACTGATTTTAAATTCAGAGGTGAGAAATGATGGATTTATGCCAATAACTTTAGAGCCTCCTTTGGACCTCCGAATTTTGAGATGTGTGTTTGTGTTTCAGCAAATGGGGAAGAGGCTGAAGTATTTAGGGTTTTAGTTGGGTCTAAGATGGGTCATGGGCTACTCCAAGGTCCAACTCCATTTGGGCTTCAGATTTTAGCTTTGTTAGGCCAACTCTTATGCATTAGGATGTTGAAATTCCATTGGGCCAGAACAAGTTTTAAGAGCTCAAAGGTCTTGGGTCTGCACAAGGGTTATTGGACCAATTATAAAAGCCTATACAAGGTGGATCTTGGGCCTCTATCACATTGAATTAAATTGGGCCTGCACCTAGCTTATTGGGTCCTCATTAGCCTCTTATCCTGATCTCCTACATTAATTTGGGCCTAGATGAAATTTCTCTCCCAAGTAAATCTTAAACCCAATTAATAATTTATCTTTCCAAAATTTTCATTTATTTAACTTACCCAATTATTCCATATTAATTATTCTTAATTAACCTAATCCATAATTAACACCTTAATTAATTTTTGGGGTGTTACAGTAATAGTGTTCTTTCTCATTCACATAAGTTAATCTTGGGTTAAGGGTAGTATATATGGGGGTTAGATGAAGTACTGCAGATTAAAAAAAAAAAATTTCGCTACGATGAGGAGTCTATCTCATTATAGCGAGACTGCTTGTTCTTCGTCTGGTATATTAAATAGAGAGCCATTCGCTATGGTGTGGGTTGTGGTGAGCCAAAGTGTGTTTGAGAGATGTTAAGTGTTCTCACTATAGCGAAACCACCATTTTGCCATAGCGAACTCCATGTTTTTACAATCTAGTACAAAGTCCAGAGAATCTTTTGCTATGGCTAGGCTATGATGAGTGAAAGGGGTTGGAAAACTTTTTCAAGTGTACTCGTTGCTACGAGATGGCCAACTCACTATAACTACTACAGTATGCTCATGGACAAGTATAAACACCAAAGAGTTTCTCACTATAGCTACCTATAGCAAGATTCTTCAGCTAACAAGAATTTCCTAAGTATACTCGCCATTGCGAAACTAACAACTCTGCTCTTGGTACTTCTTCCAGAGATCACCTCGCTATTGCCTAGGCAATAGCGAAGTCTCTGACCATTCGTATGTAAAAAAAAAAAATTTTAATTAACATAATAATAAAATAACCTACATACCCCCCTTTCATCACTTATCGTTCTCGCTTTCTTCCTCGCTACTGCATGCCTGTGCCCCCATCCCTTTCCTTATCTCTTCTGCATCACTCCTTGCTTTTCATGCCCCCATTCCCCTCGTGCATTACCTTCCTTGCATCAGGTATGTTGCTCGCCCTTTATTTCCTCAATCGCTGCACTTTATAACTAATTTTGTGGTTTTAGGGCTATGATACTTTTTGCATTTACCTACATAATTAGGGGTCAATAGATTAGCATTTCTGGTTGCATTCTGTTTGTCAACTATTTCTATGTAGGAAGTTCTCATTAATTTGGAATGTGTTGGCCTAAATTCACCTTTCTGGAAATTTGTTAGTTCTCATTATAGCGAGTTTGAGCGTTCTTCCCAAAACATACTATTTCTTTTCTGGGCACTTCCTACCTTGTTTGCTTTAAATTTCTTTTTTCTTAACACCTTGTTTGCTCTTAGAGGTTCATTTCCATATCATAGGCATGTGACATTAATTTGATTAACTATTTTTTCCTATTCATCACTGTGCCTGTAGACATCGCATTTGCCTATGATTGCTTTGTAGTTTGCTATAGCTACTTACACTGGTTTCTTTCTGATTGTTATTTCGATTACAGAGTTTATAGCTCCTAAAAAATAAACAAAGATCACTAAAGCATGTTCCTCAAAGCAGAAGAAGAAACCATATAACAAGGACATATTTGCTTCTTCCAAAGCCAAATTCCGCTTTGAGCGCCTCTTTTCTAATCAGGGTGTTGTTGAAGATAGATATTATGAGCCCCACATCTTGGATCTGACTTACAATAATTTTGAATGGCATGGCCTATAAGGTTTCACATAAAAACCTGTGCATCAGATTCCTCTGATGATCCAAGAATTGTATGCAAATTTTGAAGACACAGAGGAGGACGAAGATGAATACTATTGCCGATCAACTTGGGTACAAATCAATGAAAGGGTCTTTCAAGACTTTTATGAATTGCCCGATGTCGCAAAATGTGCCTTCTAGTCTTACATGATTAATCAGCAATCCATTCCATGGGAAGAGGTGGAGACAACCATCGCAAATGAAGGACGAGCAAGGCTGACTAAGCTTACTCGATATTGGCTGCAATTCATTACTAGCAATATCTTGATTATTTCTCATGGGTCCGACATGATCTAAGAATGGTTGTTTTGACTTGGTGCTTTATGACCCAGCAGTGGGTGAATATTCCCCGCCTTATGATCCTAAGCTTCAAGCAAGTTGCTAAGTTAGATAGGGCGAGTTTGGCATACCCCCACATGCTTACTGAGTTACTCTTAATGGGGGGGGGGAAGCCGAGTATCTAAAAATGATGCTCAATTCAAACTAAAAGGCCCTTTTAAGTATGACAGCATAAAGGATGAACTGAGAAGACCCCATAGACACTGGGCACAAGCACAACCACAACCACAACCACAGCATGAAGCATCTCCACCTCCTCCACAGCAACGAGTGGATACTTCAGAACCTATTATGCAGGATGCACCACCTCAAACTCAGTTTAAGGGCTGGGTGAGGGATTCCATTGATAGAATAGAGAGACATGTCCTGTCAATGAAAGATTAGCTACAAATGCTTGTGGATTATCTGATGCCTGCCCCTCCACCTCTTCCTTTACCTCCAGAGGTCCCTCAATCATCAGTCATTGTTCTTCCACAAGACTCTACACCGCAGGATATGTTTGGGCCCTCTGACTCATAGAGTTTTTTTTGTGTCATTTGCATGATCCTTCCTATTTTTCTGCTTTCATTTTTAGATAACTGTATATGGATCACTGTATCTCATAATGTTTTTGGATTATGCACTTGCTAGTTTTATATTTGATGTCTTATATCTAACACCCACTTACTATTTATTGCGTGGTCTCTGTATATTTTTTGTCTCTCAGATACAGAAGTTGTTCGCGCACCTGCCTCTCATCCTTAACTTTTCATATCAGGGGAGTCTCGTTTCTTTCTTTCTACTTACATCTCTTACCTTCACCCCGGTTTACTTCTACTTTTCTGATTCTAGTATCTCTTCTTTTTAAACATTACGGATAATGTTTTCTTTAAGTGTGGGGGAAGGTAAATATAGACTAGGCGGACATACAAACTTAAATCAATAATAATAAGAATAATATTAATAATAATCAGTCCACCATAATGCCTCCACAATTTTAACCAGACTCAGCTCCCCCTTGCTTCAGATGAATGCTAAATAATGAATGTAGGGTTTAGGAAAACTTGAAATGAACAAATCAAGTAATGCAGTTGTAGTAAACACCTATAATAGAAGCACTTTTCAGCCAGATGGTTATTGAAGTAATTCAAGCTTTTTCTTTAGTTAACCCCAAATTATTTTTAGATCTTTCCAATTTATCTCCAATGGTTAAAATCATTTAGTAACTGAGAGTTTGCACCAAAAAGTGTAAACGTTCGCGTCAAACAGTAGTGAAACTAAGAGTATGCTAGTGAGCACTCTAAGTTAATTTCCTTAATCTGAGTCATTAGGTGGCTTCATAATCAATGTTGTCATTTGCATCAAAAGGATTAAGAGAAATGAAGAGGAGAAAGTGAATGCTAAAAAAAAAAAAAGAAGAATGAGAATGATTGTGTTGAGAGTAGTACTTTGTTGACCAATAAAGACCTCTCTTAATAAATTCTGACAATTGAAGTTAGAGTAGATAGTTGGATTGGGTCTTGAAAGTATATTGAGGGTTTTATTGAAGATTTCTTAATTGCTTCTAAAAAATCTATCTGTGGAATACACACACACTTTAGAAATCAGGAGGGTGTTGCTATGAGTACATTAATTTCGAAATTCAAATTGAGTTTTGCTGAACTTCTGCTTCTGACATTGGTTTCATTCTAAGTGTGGGGAAGTCTGAAATTTCGGTTGATTGGGTGTTTATCGTGGAAAAGAATTAGTCAACAGCCACTTCAAGTGATATTTTTTAGAAATTGCTTGAAGAAAAGAAATAATATAAGTGTGGGGGAGTTTGATGACTCTCTAATTTAGGATGAGAAAGAAATATATTTTATGATATATTAGGGAGTTAAAGTACTTTTCTCTTAACTAATATGGCTTAACTTTCTATTCAATCCAACAAAATAAAGAAAATATCCCAATTTCAATTTTAAGCCTCATTTGCCGATTGATTTTTATCGCAAGAGAAATGTAGAAGATTGTAAAAAGGAATGAAAAAAGAAAGAGAAGCTGGAAAGTTAAAAGGCAAGCTTAACAAGCCTTCTTGCTACAGCGAGAACATAATTCACTGTAGCCAGGATGCACATTCGTTGTGATGAGTAAGTTACTTCGCCATAGCGAAGTCATGATGCATACAAATTCTAAGGAGCTCCTAGTTATAGCACAGGCACTAGCGAGATCAGTAAAAATCTAGGCGCCTAAAAGCTTTCGCTATAGTGAGAGCCACCTCTCGCCATAGCGAGATCAACCACTAAAATGTACTGTTTTGATTTACGAGCTAAAAACGCGAGAGAGAGCTAGGGTTTCGTCATTTTGAGCTAGGGGAGAGAAACTCTGAAGGGGAAAACACATCAAAGAGCTAGGGTTTGAGGAGAAGAAGCTTGGGTTGAAGATTGAAGGCCGAATCAACATGATTGCACTGAGTTTCCTTCGATCCTCCATCTTCTCCTTCATGATTCTTTATCTCTTTGAAATTCTGAATCTGATTACAATATGTAGAGCTATGTGTAGCTACATTTCTTTGATCCTAGGTTTACTTAAACCTATTGCCATGTACTGAGGATTTTGCAAGATTAATTTAAGTTGATTAATGATTTGAATGCTTGATCTGTTCTTATTGTTTCATAAAGAGTGTGGCCATCTCTTATTGATCTGAGGGTTTGAGGTTTGCTCTTGAAAAAGGGAAATATCTATAAACTAATTGATTAAGCAGCTTAGGATCGAAATTAGGTAACACTAGTTTTGTTCTTAGGTATAGAAATATGCTCAAGAATTCTAAGTGGTGAAAGGGGCTAAACACATTATATCTGATTAATTGTGAGAGAAGTCTGTAATTAATTAGAATAGAGTCTAAGTGGTTCGAGAGACATTTGGGCTCAATTAATCTCCCCAACCTTCAGATTGTTGATTAGTCAATTAATCGGGCACCTCAAGTCGTGGCAATCAGGGGATAGGAACCTAGGACACTCTTAAGTGGTTTATCTTATCAGAACTATCTTAACGCTCAGTATTTGTTTACTTTCCTTTTATGTTAATCCATTACATTGGTATTTGTGCATCTTGACTTAAGCAAAAGTGAATTTCCTTAGGCTTAATTGAGTTTAATTCAATTTTCTGTGGGACGACCTTGATTCATTATATTACAAAAGCGATTCGTATGCTTGCGGAATTACTTGCAAAATTAGTGGATATCACTTGTTAAGTACTAAATTTAGACCTTACTTTAAATTAAACGAATTAATTTTAAGTGATCGTGCAATATAAAGTAATTAAAGACTATCTACCATGCAAAATTTGGAATCAAAACTAATGTTTGGATTACTAGGTAAATAAATGCATCTAGAATTATTAATTTCCTATGTATTTCAAAACAATTTAATTCAACACTTTTTACTTTGGCTTTTAATGATGATACATGCTACCCTAGAGTTCAATTGTTCCTATAAGTGTTTTTTCAAATCTAATATAAGGTTATTCAATTAATTCTATAATTCTTTATGAAATCAATCAAGATCAGTTTTTAGCACAATCCCTAATTTGGCTATATGAGGTTAATGAGTATATTCTTACCTTATGAATGAAATCATTCACTTATCCTAACAAGCTTTAAGTACTTACACAATTTAACCCAAGACCTAATTTGACTTTTATCCTTTTTCTAAGTTCCAAGTAAAAGCATCAAATCAATCCAACTATTGGCCAACTAATCAGAAAGCATGAAGTATATAATTGAATAAACATATATTTACCACTAGTCAAAAAGCAAGAGTGAGAAACAATAGCTAATCTATACAAAAGTTCATAATAATCTTAGATTTAGAAATTTAGCTACATATAATCATGGAAACTAGTAGCAAAATTGAAGCAAGAATTAAAAACATTTGAGCAAATACAAAGAAAAGAAGACAGAGAGAAAACTAGTGAAGTATGTTTGTCTCCTCTTTAATCTTCAATGCCTAGTACTAACTTGCCCCAAAATGCCTCCAAAAGCTCTTTCTCAACCTTGCACACACCTAGAATAATAGCTCAGGATGAATGGAATGGTTATATGTTGTAAAAACCTGATAATTCCCAACTATTCATGTTATTGTGCATATTTTTCTCAGTAAATATGACTTTAGCCTCCACTTCTAGGGTAAATAATGCATATATAGAAAGAAAGGAATACATATAGGATGAACAGTTCTAAACTCAACATTTACTTGAAAAACCATCATTTTTATCTTTGATTTTTGAGTATTGTGCTAGCTAATCATACTTGGTTTTTGTTAGGATTCATGTGTTGAAGAGTTTGGAGCAAATTCAGGAGAGAAAGGCTGCTAAGAGTTGAATTCATCTATCTCGCCGCGGCTGGACTTACTGCGCCGAGGCGGAAAGCTCAGAAATTCAAAGAAGTATGCAGAGAGTATGTGCGCCGCGGCGGATCAGATTAGGCCGCGGCGAGGCCTCAGACAGAACCAAAACTCGCCGCGGCCATATTATGTGCGCCGAGGCGAGAGGCAAGAAAACCTTGAGACAGAATCAAAACTCGCCGCGGCGCATCATTATTCGCCGCGGCGCTCAGTCAGGCAGAGCCAAAACTCGCCGCGGCGCATCGATATTCGCCGCGGCGCAAGTCGGATTAGCTGAACGCAGCGTTTTGTTTCTTAAATTTCTGAGGGTTGGGAGCTTCTTATGGAAAGTAAAGTCGAGGCAGCCGTCATTCTGGGTTGTTTTGAAGTTATTCCAGAGGTGCAAGGGCTGAGGGAAGAGCTAGAGAGTCAGCTTGGAGCATAGAGAGGCTGGAGATTGAAGATTGGAGCTGAACCTTGTGTTTCTGAGTTTCCTCTTCATTTCCTGTGTTTTGTTCATAGTTTCTAATGCATTTGATTTGTGCTTCAAGCTTGACTTTGGATTTTATGATCATGTATAGCTAAACCCTAATTAATCTAGGATTATTTGGAACTCTTGTATGGATTAGTAGTAGCTCTTCATTCTAATTCTGCAATCAATAATTTATACTTGTTCACTCAGCTTTGTACTTCATGCTTTCTGATTGATTGGCCAACATTTAGATTGATATAATGCCTTACTTGAACTTGGGAGAGGAAAAGGGAGGTTAGATCAAAGGTTGAGTGGTGTGAGTGCTTGAAATTCGTTGAGGAGAGTGGATAGCTGAGTTATTGAGATAGGAATATACTTAATAACCTCACATGGTCCAGTAGGTACTGCACACATAGGTTGATCTTAGTTAATCTTATAAGGGATTATAAAATTGGCTAAGTACCCTATACACTATTTGGAAAAATATATATAGGAACAATAGAATCCTAGACCAACAAGTATCACTATGGAGAGCAGAAGGAAATGAATGTTGAACTCACTACTATGAAGTGCAAGAGAACCAATAATCCTAGATGTTAATATTTACCCGGAAATCCAAATCCTAACCTAGATTTTTACACAGTTTTAGAATCATAAGCAATTTCTGTTAACATCAGCATTTAAGAATTGAATTGCTTAATTTAAATTGGGGTGTGAATTTCAGTACTTGACGTTATTTTGACAACAAATCCTCGAGGGAACGATCATTTCTTATCACTATATTGCCTTCACGATACGTATACTTGCGTGTACGCTTCTGGGAAAGCAACAAAACCCTTAAAAATTTAGTATAAAAAATGCTATATCTTGGTAAGTATGACTTATGCCACAGCCTAAATATTCTTGCCACAATGGAATTGGCTTCTGGACGAAGTCACGCCATGGCTCAAGATTTCTCATTGTAGCACAAATGGCTTCTAAATGAAGTTAAGTGGTAGCTTAAGATTTCTTGCTGCGATGCAATGGGCTTT
The DNA here is from genome assembly GCA_026724425.1 of Erythrophleum ivorense. Taxonomy (NCBI): domain Eukaryota; kingdom Viridiplantae; phylum Streptophyta; class Magnoliopsida; order Fabales; family Fabaceae; genus Erythrophleum; species Erythrophleum ivorense. The sequence continues at coordinate 48,210,469 of JAIUCV010000005.1, forward strand.
TGAATGAAGTTGCATCACAGCCCAAGAGTTTTGGCTACAACGCAAGTAGCTTCTAGATAAAATTTCCTTTATTCCTTCGAATCACGCTGCAACTTAAAGATTTCTCACCATGATGTACTTTCTTAAATTGCTAAAACTTCCCAATCTAAGAAAAATTACATCCAAAAAGCCATATCATATAAAATTTATAATAAATGATCTTAAAAATTGAAATTATTATTAAGGACCATCATTACCATAAATTTTTAAGGGATGTATTATTGGATATAAGAAAATGATGAACTTTCCTACATTCAGTAGTAAATGTTCTAAAACTAGTAATAAATCTCTTAAAATTTGATGATAATGTTGGTTCTTGAAAATAATTTTGATTTTTAAGGTCTTCCATTGTAAATTTTATATAATATGAATCCTTAGATGCAATTATCCCAAAAATCAAATTGTTGACTAGCTAGGTTAGGATAATCAGGAATAAATTTCGTGTTTATTAATTAATGAAGAAAGAAAATTGAATTATTCAAGGTCATGGGATCATAGATATAAAGTATGTCATATATTCCTTTAAAAATTTATTTTTATTTTTATTTTGGTGGTCGATTGGTCCAATACTCTGAGGTTGGTCATGTTTATTTGGATATTACAAATATATACTCTTATCCAAACCAAAAAGCTAGCAAACTATAAATTCGAGTTAGATTACTTTCACCTGGCTTAAGTTCCAAGCCTCCTCCCCCTGGCCCCAGTGTTCCCACCTCATTTTAGTTTGTAGATATGAAAACTTCCACCACCAATTAACGGAAATCATCTATGTTTACGTACAGTAAATAATTGTACAATGAAAAATATATATTTTTTAAAAAAGAATACGAGTAATAATAATCCTTCCTTGAGGTTTAGTTAATTATTCTTGATATTCTTAATTATTTCAAAATCATATCATCCAATTCCCTTAACACTTCATATATATTGCAAAAATATTTCCTTTACTTTATTTCTGTCAATGAAGACAACCTTTTACATAATATACGTCCTTTTTAAAAATGAACTTAATTATTTTTATTGTCATATTAAAAATAAAATTATAATTTTTCATTGTACAAAAAATTAACTTTATTGATAGTGTAAATAGATTTATGTGAAAAAAAATCAAATGTAAAAAAAGGCTAATGATATTTTTGAAACAAGAAGGATGTTGTGTATAATTTAACCAAACCTCGATAAAGATAATTAGTATAATTTACTCTAATATTTTCATACATCACTAAGAGTGATAAACGATTACAAAACTTTACATTAAATTATCTGGGTAAATTGCATCTTGGATGGTGAATACGGGCACCGAGTATTTCTGGGGATGATCGTAGGTACTATAATCTCCATATCTAGCTGGTTAATTTTAAAATGAGATAGGGTATGGTACCTGAATCCCAGGACTCAGACCTATTTACTTTGACAAATTTCAAATTGAATAATTTTATTTCAAGTTGAGATTGTTTCATGTAAAACCTATTAATATAAAATCACAATAAAAAATGTCCCAAACAGCTATTAGTATAACTCGAAACTAGTAGAATGTTATTTGGATGATATTTTTTATTTTTTCAATATATATATAGATATATATGTATAATGAGTCTGATGTGGTATATGTATCATACCATTCAAAACCTGAACTTAAACTATCCAAACCTGAGCGACTAGATTTTATGAATTATAAGATGCGCATCTAACTACTTTAAATATGTCTACCGATGTCACTAGTAATTCAACACCCATTACTCCTAATTTTCATGTAAGACACTTTAAATAAATATTTCGGGTGCTGGTGTAGAAAGTATAATTTTTTAGTCGGTCGATTGTCATTCTCATTGGAGTCTGTAATTGTGTATGTTTCCTCAACTACATCAGGACTCGGTCCTTCGAAACTGTGGCTCTTGTGTATCAATTAAGGGCTAGAACGGATGCGGTCCTTTACTGTGATGAAGTGACTACAACTGAAAATATCTGCAATAATGCATAGAAATCTTCACTTTGTATAAATATATATTCATTATAAGTGTCAGTTAAAGTAGCGTCCATTTGTCAATACTTCAATAATGAGCATTAGGTTACGTAACCCACAATGTTAAAATATTCTTGGTTCCAAACCATGTGCTGCAGGGATGCTACTAAAGAACCACTTTTTGCTTCCTTTATAAGGGACTTTGAGCTTTTCACTTAGAAGCAAGCAGAAAACTAAAGTATAGATCATGGCACAAGCTCCTTCAGAACTTACAAGGATCGCTTCGGATGGGTTTGCTTTGATAGATAAGCACTATCCTCCTTCCAGAAAGCAGGGACATGGGGGAATTCATCATGTTCCAAAGGATCCTAGTAAACAACCTTCTGTTATTGATAGCAACGATGCGATAGCTCGATTCGGTGCGACAAAAATTGAGAATTTTCCAAACGCAAAGCCACAGAATCGTTGGGGGAGAAGATCACTGGTCGGGTAAAGAAATTAATTAGAATCTTACTCTTCATATATATTATATGATATCAGATACTCAATTAGCTAAGGTCTTCTATACGTGTGCTCTATAATATTGTATACCAGTTTTGTGTATATATGAAGGCTGATATAAGTAGCTTGTGGTTTGTGAACTATATATGTAACTTAATGAGTGGAAGTCAAATAGGAAGTGGTTTTTTATCTACTATCTAGTCTGTGGTGTTTACATGTCTCCTTCTCATCAATCAATTTTTGTATAAAGAGTGGAAACGAATTTTGCGTTTGATTTTTATAATAGAGAGTGTGAAAGATGACAATACAGTGTACTTCTTTTCAATTATCTCATTATTATTATTTTAAAAGAATATGAAGAGAGCTTAAGCACTCCACCATTGAATCACCTTTTAACATTTATATATGGCTATAAAATATTATTTATTATAATTTTTCAGCTAATTACACAAATTTTGATATAATTAGATGGTGAAATGCTTTCCCTAAAAGAACTATTTGTCTTGTTACAGTGGATCGAGGCTAAAATTCAACAAGTATTTTCCTTGTCCCACTTTCATCACTTATAAGAAGACAATATATCTCATTTCCTATTTTTATTATTTCACAAATTACCAAGAATGAAAGTTAAATCTAATCAGTTTGCCTGATTTTGAACAAAATGAATTAGTCCCCTTATGAAGGGAGAAAAAGCCTCTAAATTATGGATTATTTGGGAACAAGGCTCGCAGGCCATAATGGTGAGTTGGTGGCCGGATTTAATTAATATTTGCCAACAAAAAAATGACTAAAAATGTTTCTTGAATTATTTTTTAAAGTTGGATGGTTTTAATTAGTGTTGAAGATGAAAAGAATTAGCTAAAGAGGCTTAACGTCAATGATGCCTCCTTTAAACTTAAGTGCCATGTTATACTTGGGTTGATCAATTTGTACCTTCCCTTTTCTCTATTCTTAATTTTCAAGGTTTTGTGTCTCTTTAGTAACCCCCCAAAAAAAAGTGAAAAATTATACAGTTGATTAGTCAAACTTGTAAAATTAATTAAAGGACTTTTTAAATTTTGGCTAAAATACAAATAACCCTTTAATTTAGTCTGAACTCTGAACCTTTAGGAAATTAATTAGACCTATAATTTTAATGTTAACAATACACAATAAAATTCTAACGTGGAGCAAAGAAAAAAAAAGGGAAATTTATCAATTCAATTTGAAGTTGGATAGAACTTAATCCAAATTAAAAGTGTACTCCTATATTAAATTTCTTTTGATTTTATGCAATTAATTTTTAGTTAATCAAAACTCATAAAGTTTTTATTTTTTAAATAAAAAAGTCTATCGCAACATACTAAAATTAAAGCACGTTTATGGTCATGAATAATTTTTTCCCAAAGTATCCTAGCTGAATAAAAATTAAGTAGATCTGTCACTAAACTAAATTAGAATACTGATGAAAATTAAGTTATATTATATGTGTGTGAGAGCGAGAGCGAGAGTGGAAGTGAGAGAGAGAGAGAGAGAGTAATATAGTATCTTAAATATACACTGTCTACTCAAGAAGCACACTTGCGCTTGAGCCGTTGGAGGATGTAGTGATGTACTATTGTATACAACAGAGGATTTATTATCATTGTGGGTTGAAAGAAACGAATTTGGAAAAGAAAAGGTCCTGTTTGGAATTAAATTCAACATGTGCCCCTTTATGATCTTTCTTCTGCCTTTAAAACTCAGAAAATTCGAGTTGAAAAGATTCTGTGTCTCAATTCATCTCTACCTTGTTCTTTTCATCTTTATAAACCAAAACACAGCACTGTTGATAGTTACCACTATACCATCAAACTTCGCCTCTCTCTAGGTCATCAATTTGTGTGTGTGTGTGTGTGTGTTCCACCCTTAAAATCAGGATTATATAAGAACGAATCAAATCAGAATTAAGACCTCATAAATATATATATATATATATATATTGTATCATTGCGCGAATATTTAACCCTTAGTGCAATTATAAATTCTTTTACTTTGATCAATAAAATGGGATTGCTGTTGGGAATTCAAGAGTGAGTAAGAGTCTCGTAAAGTAAATAGACTAAGTAAAAACTGTATAAATAAATTGACCCAGAGTTAAAGTGTTAAGATTTTGACTAAGATGTGATCTAAATCATAATAAGTGATATTAGAGCCGAGTACTAGAGCTCTATTGAAAGTGGGTCTAGCAGCATATTGTACAGGTAAAATACTCGCAAGAAAATAAAGGCTTCTAATAAAATAAGTGAGTTAACCCATAGATTAAGGCTTGGTATCAAGCTCACGAAGAATCTTGCGTCTTTCAATGTTTCAGACTGCCCAATCCTAACAATTCTATAACTTGGATTTTTGTAATTATATCCGGAAAAAAAGAAGAAGAAGAAGGAAGAATTATAATAAAAGATCTAAAAGTAAAAAAAAATATTTTTAAATATCTGCTACCACTTGTTTTAAGATAATTATCACTAAGTTTAACAATAAATAGTTAAATCTAATGATAACAGGTCTTTAAAAATAATTTTTTTTATTTTTTAATCCTTAAATATAATTTTTTTAAAAAAAAAAATCCTAAACCTTAACTAATTATTAGGAAGTGTTCAGCAAGGAGGCTAAAGAATCACTTTGGTGCACCCGCAAGGCGTCGGGGAGGTTAAACTCCCAGACGTTGTTGTTCAAGACTCCGTTGTCACTTACCCGTTGCAATAATATTGAGCTGCTAAATTGTGTGGGATCAATGATTGAGAAATCTTCAAACACAGCCATAGAATCATTGGGGAAGGCCATCGCTGGTTCAGATCAATCCTTAATAACTCTTCAGAGTTCAGATCATATCGATCACATAGCAGCGGCATATAATAACGAGGTCTTATGAAGCTTAAGACTGATATACCTTAGCTTAATTATGTTTGCGAATTATATAACTTGAGTTCATCATAGGAAGCGGTTTTTTCACCCTACGAGCTTGTCTTCGGTGTTTACGTGTTTCCCTTTTCTCATCAATCAATCTCGATCTATATAAAGATAGAGGGGAAATGAATTTAATTTGCTTTTGATTTTAACACTTCTTGTAATACTTGACAGAGGCGGTGAAAGATGACCATATATGGTGTACTATTTTTCTGTTTCTATACATTTTAAGCTTTAGTCGATCCATTTCCCCTTTTTTTAAATGATTTTATTGGACAAGACTTAGCAAAAAAAATTTAAACATTTACGAAATAAAATTCTTTGATAAAAATATAATAAGTAAATATTTTATTTTAACCGAGCCTACACTGTTAAAATTTTAATTAAAAAAATTCCTTTCCATCTCATATTTTTCCAATCTCATTTTTCATGTTTATTATTTCCCAAGTTTTGCCCAAGGGTGAAAGTAATCTCTAACCAATTTGCTTGATTTTAAATAGGAAATGATTAAGTATGGGTGCTGATTATAATGGAGACAAGGTTCGCCAGCCATAACGATGACTAATCCACTAGCGAAACATGAAAACGTTTGTTAAAACTGGCCTCTTTTCTGTTTTCCAAAATCGAGTAGTTTAAGTGCTAAAAGTGAAAATTGATGAAAATTCTATTTGTCAAAATTCTAAAATTAAAGATTCGTAAAGTTTTTGCTAAAATGTAAGTAACTTCTTCAAATTTGATTCTTTGACAATGAGATTTAGTTTTAATTTTGACAAATTAATCGTTTAAATTTTCATTATGTTTGTAATTAATACTCTATTTTATTCACTAAATATGGTAATGGATCAACTGAATCGAAATTTAATTGAACTTGATACAAGAATCAAGTGTGCTCTTAAATAAAATTTCTATCATTTTTATGACTTTATGCAATTAAACCTGTGAGACAAGTTGAAGAGCCACATTCATGTTAAAAATGAAAGTGGATTAGTTGCCATATAAAATATTTATCTTTATCTTTACACTAGTCCAAATAGTATCCATGAATTCATTTTCTACACTTTTTTGATACTAAACAATTGGTATTATAGTAGACCTAATCACGGGTCGGACTCGTTTAAAAATGTATTGGGCTCATAAAAAATATGTAAATTTTTTTAGGCCCGAGGCTGACCCAAAACAATACAAAGTCTGGCTCAAGTCCAGTTAAAAACAGGTCGAGCCTGCCCCAATCCGTTTTTAAAAAATAATTTTAATTTTATTTTAAATATTAGATATATTTATTTTATTACTTGTTAGGCTTACTTTTTTTATTTTAAATACTAAATAGCTCAAAAAAATTATTGTAAGAAATTTATATAACTTGAAATATATATATATATATATAAGATAGTAAAACCTCTCAAAATAATAATTTTTTTAATAATATTACTAATTAATAATTTATTTTATTTGAATTATAATTTATTCCTAACAATATATTATGCAGCAAGCAAGAGTTAAAAAAATATAATAATCATAAATGTTATATAACTCTTTTTTACTTATACTTATAATTATAAATAAATCTTCTAATAATATCATTTATTAATAATATATTAAAAAATAATTATAATACGAGTTAGCTAAGGTCAAACTTTTAAAAAAGTCCAAGCTTGACTCATTTTATATTTGAGCTTTTTCAAAATGGGCTCATTTTTTATTGGACATTTTTTTTCAAGCTCATATCTATTTTTTTCGCATCAGGCCTATTAGGGCGGGGCGGAGTTTTTGACCCATGATCAAGTATATATTATAGTTAATTATATTTGTCATATAATTTAAATTTTTTCATCAAAATTATATAATTTATTATGTCATATTCTAAAACTAAGAGTATAACTAGCATGAAGGATAAAACAACTTCTCTTTTGTAAGCCTACCTAAAACTAGGACCTAACCAAAGTTTATTGGAAAATTCCCCATAATGCAATACTGAATAATATAACCAATTACAACAACTATAAATCATATTTGCATTAAATATAATTAAATACATATGTCTTTTTATAAAAATTTTAACAGAGTCTCCTCTAAAATTTAAACCTCCTAAAATTTTTACAATTAGCCCAATAGGACAATTACATCAAAAGAGAGTTCTACTCTTAACACAACCTACTATACATCAATTACTAGGGGTAAGGGATCCTGCCTGTAGTTCAGTGGAGCTACATACATATTATAGGACAAAATAAATTTCATTTAGATCATTAAATGTGCTTGTGTGAATAGATGCAGGGCTCACCAAGAACAAAAGAGGATGATTGATCCTAAACTGCTAAAGAGGGATCACAGTGATTAATAAATCCTTTCGATAAAATTATTCATCAAATATAATAGGAGTGTCTAGTCGATACCAAATAGATCAAGCGTAGAATACACAACTTGAGGAAGTAAGTAACATAGAAGCTGAGCAATCCGCTAGCAAAAATCAAAATAGATTTATGTATCGTGACCAACCACATAAGACTATCAACACTTCTACTAGTTAGGGTACATATCACAATGCACCATCACTAACCTATATTACGGTTAGCTGCAAGGTATCAAAATAGATAGCTTCCAAAAAGGATGCTTAAAATCAATATGAACTCTTAATCACACTCACTTTCTATCAGAGCATATAAGTAGCATAAATCATTAAATATTCAGAACTACAAAAGCGATCAAAAAAATTTAATTAAACCCCTATACTCAACAGAAACAATTTCAAACTTTGGTGTATTCCCTAAATTATCATAATACTTAAATGAGCATTCAAAAAATTAAATAACAGGAACAATAAAGAGTTAAGTAAGTAATAATTAAATAAATAATATTTAGACAAAAGAAATGTATTGGAATTTACATAGCATGTATAGTGGGCATTATCTACTCACCTCTTAAAATGATATAGATAAATTTCTTATCATATTCTGTGCTAATTTGTTAGTAGCGACTAATTCTCCCAAATATCCCATAACACCAATTCACAAAAGTCTTAGTATTTAGATGACCTTATATTGTCTCATAATGAAACTTATCTTATTTCCCCAAACACCTAGTTTTGACAAGTCTTTTAAGGTATGGTACTTAATTATATCCCTTCGCTACACTAATATAAGTCTATTTATTCAAGTCATAATTTTGTTAATACTCAAGCATCCTATTTATTCCTTCTAGCCACAGCCATCCCCTACTTATTTCATTTATGAACTTTTCTTCCTTATTTCTATATCTTGATCAATTGTCATTTATGAAACCTTTATCTTGAGGGAGTTAAAATTTCTCAAAGTTAATGAACTCCTAAAAATTTAAGGATTAGCATAATAAACTACCAACCCACCATTTCATTTTTCTTTCCCCAAACCCCCCATAAGTTTTGGAGTTTTGAATGAGTTGATGAAATTATTGTCTTAGCTTCTTCTTAACTAAACGCTTCCTTTGATACCATATGTAGCACTAAATACATGTTTACCCCTTAAAATAATTACTAATCAAAAGCCCAAGTCATCTAGCATGTCCCATAGTTTTATTTAATCCCTTTTATTAAAACGATTGTCCTTTGCTATTATTATGAAAGCTCAGTGTAGATATGAATACCATTTTTGATATCTTTGAAATGGGGACCTCTTTAATTATTTTCTTCTTTACTTTCTTAATATTTTGACCAAAGCCACAAGAAATAAACAAGTTAAATGTAAGCAAGTTTCTTAAAAAAAAATAAATTCGTTAATAAAAGAGAAGACACAAAATTGTGTTGGTTTATTAAAATTGATTCTCAAGTTCACTACTTCCAAAATTTAGATTGAAATGATGAGAAGTAAAGAAGTTCTGTTTGTTCTTGTAATGGTTAGCTAGTTTAATATACCTCTGTTCTGTTGGTTGATAATTAAGAGGAAAAAAAGGAAGATGTACAAATAGACTTTAGAGCCATTGATAAAAATGAAGCAATGCACCAGAAAAACAAACAAGGCAACTTAAAAAAAAAAAGATAAGAATATTTTTCTAGTAACCAATCTTACTTGAAACAACTATAGAGATGAAAGACTCTAATACTATCTTAAATCCATAATGGTAGTTACACCATAGATTACTTACGTTGGAGGGCCAAGTGAAAAAAAAAAAAGAGGAGCTAATTGCAATCTGTTACATGTCCCATTTCACTCTTTCGGCCCCCCTAGTCTAGCCAAGCCCTACACTTAAACAGCCACACTCACCCCTTAGCTTAGTTTGGTTGAGAATCAGGGGGAGAACAAGCAGAGCAGATTTTTGAGCCAAATGAAAGTACCACAATGCACTAGAAAAAACAACAGACTTGAAGAATATTAAAGATACCTAACTAACCACCAATGAGCTAAAATATCAAATTGAGAACTATAACAGAAGAAAGGGAATATATAGAACAATTTCAAGGCAAATGGAAAATGAAATAAGACCAGAACAGCAAGGAATATTGAAAAAAATATGCAAACACTTCTAGCAACCAAGAACTGAGATCCAAACCTGAGGGGAAGTGGCTTTGCACGAAAGGAAATGGTAGCCAAGAAGCAACAATGAGACACGGTTGCTTTAGCAAAATATCACGCAGAAACATAAACAAGAAAAGGAAACCAAGTTGTAACATTAATGGAGGTACATGCCATCAGTTCTGGTTGCTCACTCCCCTGTTCTTGTTGCTGAAAAGATCGCTCAGAGGATAGAGGTAGGTGATAAACGAATAAGGAAGGACAAGACAAAAAAAAAAAAACAATTGACCATTCATACAAATGGGGGTACTTTTGGTATACTAGAAAAAAAAGGACCTGGAAGAAGAAAAAAAATATTGAACTAATACCTGGCTGAGGCTCGAACCCACAACATTGAAGGTGATAAGGTTGGTGGTTGCTATAAGATCCAAGCCTCATCCTCAATTATTTCTACAAATAAATTTTCATATATGTTTGGGTTTTTACATATTATTTTTTTAAATTTCTGATAAAAATTTAATCTTAATTTTTTTTTATAAAAAACTACTTACTCTATTGCAATATAAATAATAATATTCAATTTTTCTTATTACCGAAGTGGAATAAACATTTATGTTATTTTAAACATTTTTTTTAGGGAATAGATGTTTAGAACTTTAATTTTATGGCAAATATGACTAATTATAGGAAAATGTGTATACTTAAAATAAATAGCTTTATATTCAGTTTTTATACTATAGATGATAAGTTTTGACTTAGTTTTGGTTAAATTATAAATTGCTTATATTTTGCTCTTTTTATAGGGTGTAAATACAAGAAATACTAAACCATAGTCATCTTGGAGTGGGATCGCTAGAAATTGAAGTCTAAATGATTCAATGTGATAGTTTTGGAGATTAAAAGTGTGCCATGATATAAAATTTTCAGGTCATGGTGCAAATTGAAGTAGCACATCATTTTGGACCAAAATGTAAGTATGCTCTGATATAAAATTTTTATGTCATAGCACAATTTGAAAATATGAATCCAATTTTGTCCACAATGTAAGTGCATTGTGACTTGAAATTTTTGTATCGCGTTGCACTTCACACTTAACCAAACAAAGTCATTTTTTTATGTTGATTTTGGTTAGATTTTGCTTCATAGACCTCTCCCATTTGCTACTAGCCATCGTTGATTTGGGTTTGTTGGAGGCTAGAGGATGTTGGCAAGAGGCATTTTGGAGGCAAGGAATGCTTGGGGGTTTGAACAGAAACCAATATCTTCATTAGTTTTCTCTATTCCCTCTCTCTGTCCTTTGTTGTCCTTGATGTTGTTGATTGTTACTCTCGTTTAATGTTAGATTTTTGTGTAATGAGTAGCTAATTTTCTTGACTTGGGATTATGATGAGCCTTAAGATATAATATGTTGTAATTACTTTTTTTTTGTAATTAATGATATAATTTGTTTATTCAATCTTTGTTTTTCATGCTTCTAAGTGTGTGAAAGTTATTAAATGATTTGGATAACCTAAATAAATTTGAAAAAAGTATTTTAAGACTAGATCATGAATTGGATAGTGTGAGTTTAAGAAATTTGCAATATTAAATGAATTGATTTGTTTATAGAATAAGAATATATTTAGTGGTCTTACATAACTATATTAGTATCTGTTTTTGATTATGTCTATTGATTAATTGCATAAAGAATTATAAATTAGTTAAGGGAATGTTTTTAAGTATTTCGAAAGATACTTATAAGTAATTTAGAGTTTTAGGTTAGCAAAGATCATTATTAAAAGTAATTTAGCATTTTAGGTTTGCAAAGATCATTATTAAAAGTAAAGTAAAGAGAAATTAATTAATTCTTATAAAATGATAGAGAGAATCATGATTCTAATTCTTTATCTTCCATTTATCCTAGAATATTGTTTTCTTTATTTATTATTTTTATATTTTTAGTTTAATTTATATTCTAATTCTTTTTATTGTTGATTTGATTTAAACTAAGATACACAATTTTATTACTTAATAATTATACAATTTTTTATGAAAGCAGTATTCTATTTATCACTATATTATTTGTGCCATAGTATTGTTTAGGTACTTTCGTAACAGCAGCTCCCTTATGCTTTGGCTAATACCGGAGGATGTACCATAGTGTACACAAGCATATATAGGAATCACTGTGGATTAAAAAAAAAAAGTAAGCTAAGAATTGGGAAAAGAAAGCTCCTGTTGGGAATTAGAATCATCATGATCTTTCTTCTGCCTTAAGACTGAGAAAAATCGAGTCGAAAAGATTCTCAGGCTCAGCTCATCCACCACAGATTTTTTTTTTTTTAATTTTTATTAACCCAAACAAAGCGCAGTTTAAAATAACCAATCAATCAAACTTCGCCTCTGTAAGTGATCAATTTGATTATATTCCACCATTAAATTCAGTCTTAAGAACGAACAAATTAGAATGAAGATCTCATAAAAAATTTGTTTCTGCATAATCATCGAATATTTGACATATCTTAATGCATGTATTTAAGAGTAAAATCATGCGTCTTTTACTGTGTGATAAAATAATATTTTAAATTTCTAACTTGGATACTTTTTGAATAATATCCCAGAGGAAAAATCTTAATCCCAAAAACTAACCATAAGGAAGTGTGTGTGAAGAATTCTTGGTTCCATACATAGGGGCTGCAAGGATGACACAGAATCACTTTTGCCATCTATATAAATGGGGGACACATAATTCTTACTCTGAAGCAAGAAACCATATACTGTAAACCCGAAAACCAACTGGTAGTGGTTAATTACTCTATCCTCCATTGCAATGACATCTCCATCAGACCTTCGAAAGATAGGAATGGAGGGCCTTTGCTCTAATAGACAAATTATATGGTGCAACTGCACCTAGAGGGAGTTTTTTTTTTTGGGGGGGGGGGGGGGTGGTGGGGGTGGAAGGTCATTTTCAACGACGTCCTAAACGTTCTAAAGTACTTCATGGTGTCGATAGCAAAGACGCAGACGATACCCCAAAGGGAGTGCTCCCATATGGTGGGGAAAAACTACCGGTTCAATCAGATGTCAAATAGATAGTTTCACTTTGTCAAGCCACTAAGTGAAGGTCTAGTAGTGAGGGGTGTGAGAAGTCAGCAAGTAATCTCAATTTTAAACCTTGCTCTTTAATGAACTAAATGCTTGTTACTATCTACTACTATTGCAGTATTGCTAGCTCCTTGGTTTATGACCTACGAGTACGACCAAATCCGGAGAACGTTATATGTACATTCCTTGCATTCAAGGAGTTAATAGAAAACTCATCAAGATGAGCATGTTTTTTCATAGAGTTTCATTAATATCTTACGCTGACATCTCTTTAGGGCAAGGAATATACTTAAAATTACTCATGATTCAGTTGTGTGATCGATTTTGATTTATGACCCTGTATTAGTATTTTATTGGATTTTCCCTATACGATCGTTGTACCTATTTAACGAAGGCTTAACCACAATTTGAAACTTGCTTATTAGTGTAGGGTCTAATTTTCTTATATATGCAACATTTAGTAATTATTATGCAACAGCTACTTAGGAGACCGCGTGTAAGGTCCTCTGCAGTTGAAATTTAATATACTGTACGTAATCACGTAGTTTTGTGTTCCATATAAATCTTGTGGATGTTATGGAAGTGCTTTTATAAGGCCTTCTTTATGATACATAATTTCTATTATTTTATAAAAACATTTTTTAAAATTTATTTGAAAAGCACAACTGTACAATAGAAGTAATAACGTATTTGGTTAAATTTTCTGACAAACATTTTACTCAAACAATATTATTGATATTTGAAATAATACTGTTTTAACTATTTTATTTGATTAATTAAAAGCATTTTTGTCTATAAAATATTAATATCAGTTTTTAATTCTATTTTATATTAAACCCGATCTCTCTATAATATATCCCTATTATAATATAAAATAAATAATATTTCATAAAAAAATTTCAACTTTAAAACATGTTCCATCCCGTTAATTACATTGAAACTTACAGAATACAGAGTGAGTTATCATCGACTATTTTTTCATTAAAAACAATGAAATGAATTATCTCCCCAACTAACTCTACAAAATATTTTTATGTGAACCAAGTGTATTTACATGGTCAAAAATTGATTCGGACATATAATTTTTTTTTGCCTGAATTAAATTTTAATTTTTAAATGTCCGTGCACACAAAAATTTCTTCCACTTATAGTTCGCAGAAAGATACAGAGAGGGAGGAGAGGGCCATTTAGATGAGTCTTTCTCTCCAACTATATCAGAAGAAATTAAGCTAGCATTTGATACTTAGTACCTTAAGTTTTTGAAACTCAAAAAATATTTATAAAATATTTGAATTTATTATATATAAAAAAACTTATCATCACTGTGTTATTTAAAGCATATATAGCAAATAAATTTTAAATTGTTAAATTTATTATATTTAAATATCTTATAAATAACTTTTTAACTGTTTATAAAATTAAAATTTTCATATTCCCCAAAAAATTTAGAACTTGGGTCTTCTGAGTTACAACTTGGAGATTTGAGACTGTAAGTAAGTTTTTATTCCAATTTTTTTGTATTTTTAGTTACCTGCACTATATAAATTTCTGATAGAGATAAAAGAGAAGAAGAATAAAGAAGAAATTTTGTAAATAAAAAGAATAAAAGAGAGGTCCAGTCAAAGAGAGAGAGAAAAAAAAATCTTTTCTCTTTACGAGTTCTACAAAGCCTGATATAATATAAGTACTCCGTAATTTGTGTAAATCTGGTGAAAATGGAAAAAATGATGGAAGTGCTTGCTGGCCCGTGATCTCAATTTTTTCTTTTTTGCAAATTTCTTTTTATTTACGTCTTGTATTTTAAATTAATTATGCATTGACTTGATTATGGCCAAGTTTATTTAAAAAAAATGAGCTGAGCCCTTTGAAAAAAAGATAATATCAAAATTAAGCTTAGACTATGGCCCAACTTAATTTTTTTCTCATACTTTCAAGCTGAATCCGACCCGATTAAAAAAAAGAGTAGGCCTGGCCCAGCCCGCCAACAGCATGCTGTTCACTGATTCCAAACTGTGTCAGATGCAAAACTGACCGCACTAATTGGCTTTCGGTTGTGGCCTCATGTGCCTACACGATGCTAAATTTATTTTCTGGGAACATTGTGTTTTCAAGACCGATAATGGAGAAGTCTAACCCAAAATTCTTCAACCAAGTGGCCACTTGCAATACTAAACGATACAAATAAATAATAACATTCAAGAAAAGGCCTTTTTCTTTCTTATTTGATTGCTTTTTACTGGTAAAAAATTTCACCTTCAATGTTGTATATCCTTGCAGACCAGCAGAGCTGATAGCACCTCATTTGATAAATAATGAATGAAAAGAAATTTTCAAAAAAGAAAATTGCAACGAACAGGTGTTTCAGTTTCTACAGCCGGAAGAGTTAGGAGCCTATTTTAATCACACAATAAATATGCTTTAAATATGAGAATATTCATAGCAGATATCACATACTGATTGGTATATTTCATTTTTCAATTCTGCGTTCAATTTCGTAACTTAATTTTACAATTTATGGATTCTTGAACTCTGGAAAAGGATATGGAGTTCCCGAACTAGAATAAAAAGGGTATGGAGAAAAGAGATTTAATATGTATTCAAAGAAGAGAGAAAGACGAACTAGCTTATCTGATCTGCATAAGAGAGAAGCACAAAGATGATCCCTGAACTCTGAAGTTATTGCTCAACGTTCTGCAGTGGTGGTGAAACTCTGACCTCCTCTAGCCTCTCGGCAGTGATTAACACCCCGATTTGATAGCATGCGGTAGAGAGAGACGGACAAAAAATCTTTTTTTTTTTACATTTTTTTGTAGTAAATATTATCCAAATGTTAAAAAGAAATAAAAAAACTATTTCTTATAAACATGTAAATAAAAAATAATTATTGTATCTAATTTGTACAAAATTTATTATATTATTATTATCTTTTTTTTATTACAACACTTGTTTTATCCAATGAAATATATAAATTAAATAATATTTTTATTCTTTTTTATATTATATCAAGTATAATTGTTTTATTTTATTCATATTTTTATATTTTTTATATTTAACAATTTTGTATATTAAAAGAGTGTAGGCTTACCTATATATATATATATATATATATATGATCACAATACAAATTGGACTCACATTCACGCCAAGTTTTTAAAAAAGTATGAACTTGACTTATTTTATATTTAAATTTTTTTTAAAAGGGGTTTAATTTTTTACTGAGCTATTTATTCTTCTAAGTTCATATCTATTTTCTCAAGTAAAATTTATCCACCCAAACAAATTTTTCAACCCAAGTCTAACAACTTATTTGGTTTGCAAAAAATTACATATAAAAATAAAAAAAAAAATTAAAAAGATGATTTGTAGATAAAAAATATCCATAATATTTTTATTTTTAATAATTAAATAACAGTTATACTTTTCTCAGCGATATTAAAAGAAACCATATCATTGTGTTTACCTCAGCAAGAAGTCATGTGTGAGGAAACTGTCCCCGTTAATTAATTAATTAAGATGGTTGAGACGATCGAGGCGTAACTAATATTCCAAAGTGAGCCAACTAAGTTCACCGTCTTATATTCATAAAAACTAAAGTTAAGGTGCTAGAAAGGAGAAAGTGATAAAATAATACATATTGAATCAGATTCACCACGGAAGGAGACTTTCCAAAGAAGATAATCATGCCAATTATTAAATCTTCAGGATAAAGCTCGGCAAAAATCATATGCTCACTTAATGTCCTAGAGAGAGTAAATTTCGCTAATATTTTATGAAGTATACTTAATTATAATTATTGGTATATTAAAAATAAAGTCACAATTTTATTTTACAATTTAACATCAACTTAGTTATTTTTATTGTCAAATTTAAAATAAAATAATAATTTTATGTTATAAAAATTAATTTTTTAGATAAAATATAAATTCAAGGACTAATTTATGTAATATATATTTAAATATTGAGAGAGTTGAGTATAATATTTGAAATAAGAAATATATTGTTCATCAAAAAGAACAAAAGTTCATCAAAAAGAAATAAGAAATATATCAGATATAATTTAATTAAACATTAGAAGATGTTAGTGTAATTTACTCTTTTAATTAAGATTAATTAGCTGCTATTGACAAAGGATGATAACGTGAGAAATTAATCTAACGCATATTTTACCCCTAACTCACGGATTTGAACTAGCCAGTTTATTGGCTATGTGTGATGGATACGCGGCTTGCAAGGTGGGTCAAATTTCACATAAAATTGGTTTAGAGGTTCCTCTATATATCCGGGTGAGCCTATACAATGCATATGCATTTTAATGAAAAAATCGTATTTGTATTTGACACATCTCTAACAATCATATTAAATGTGACACTATATTTTAAATATTACCTAGATATTTTAAATCCATGCTTGTAGTTAAATCAAGTTATTTACATTGGAATGATAAATTGATTAGAACTAACAAATTCTATAGGAAAAGTGGGTAAATGCAAAGTTCTATTTACAGTAGTGATGATCTTACAAGAAAATCACAAAACAAATCCTTTGAAGTTTGTTGGAGTGTGTGTCAAAAGCAGTCCTACATTGCTCAAATTTGAAGAAGTCTTAGTGCATAGATACTAAGATGAGAACTAGAGCAAATAAATGAACCAAAAAGAGGAGTGGACTCCCGCATATAATAACGGGCCAACGTAGGGCAACACAATTGAAATATGTTGATTTCCTCCCTGCGCGTGTAATTAGTTGTCGTGTTGGACACTTTTGCTAAAAATTATTTTACAAAATACAAATTTTATTTAATTTAAATTAGCCTTCTAGGAAATCTTTCTTTTTAAAGGTTTCAGTTATCAAGCTTTATGTTTTTCAGTTTTGGGTTTTATTTGCTTTAATATCCTCCACCAAAAATAGATATTTAATTCCTCCAACATCCGTAGGTGGTCTTTGCCTATAAAAAGCAGTGCATGGTGTATGTTTAAGATGCATTGAGCTCTCAAGCTCTCCTCTCTTTCTCTCTCCTTGAGTTATTCTTCTATATTCTTGTTGTTCTACATCACTACCATTGCAGGAAAGGTTCATTTCATCTTAGGGAGTTATCGTGTGTGGTGGAATAACTTTTAACAATAGCGTCTTTATGCACAACTCAAACCGTTTCCTTTTGCTACTTATTATATCACAATGTCTACTAGTAACAATCTTAAGAGTTATGGAGTCACACAAGGACGCTGTTACTAGTGTTGCCAATGTTGTTGTCACTGCTACTGATGGAGGTGTTGTTGCCTCTGTCTGTATGCCTTCAGTAGTACCTCAGATGCCGCTTCTTAAGCCGTTTCCAGATATCTCAAAGATCAAGGCATTCGATGGGAAGAATTTCAAAAGGTAGCAAGAGCGCATCTTCTCAGTCCTCAACATGCTTGGAGTTGTTGTGGCACTTACATAGTCCAAACCTCCCACAGATGCTAACTAGGCCCAGAGAGATGTTTGGAGTTATGCGAACAAGATTTGTTGGCATACCATTATTAGTACTTTGTCTAATGACCTCTTTGATATCTATTGTGTGTATAAGGAAGCCAACAAGGTTTGGGAGTCGTTGATCACCAAAAATACTGTTGAGGACGCTGGAAAGCATAAGTTTGTTATTGGAAATTACTACAAATGGGAGATGACTAATGACAAAGATATAAAGCTACAGATCAACGAATACCACAAGTTGCTGGAAAAACTTCATGCTGAAAAGATTAACCTTTTAGATGAATTTGTTACTAGGATCCTGATTGAAAAACTGCTAGACTCATGGGGTGACTACAAGCAACAACTCAAATACAAGTAGAAGAAACTTTTGTTGTTAGACCTCATCACCCACATCATTATTGAAGAAATCAACCGAAAGGAGATTCAAGAAGCAAAGGGCAAAGAGATAACTTCTAAAGCAAATTTGGTGGAGACAAAACCGCACAACAAGAGGTATGATTCTAATAAAAGACCTGATTACAAATCCAAAAATTCTAACTCCAAGTTCAAAAGGAAGGGCAATTGCTTTCTTTCTGGCAAGTCAGGGCATCATGCTGCTCAATGTAAAAAGAGGCTAGAAATGACAATTCTTCTAAGCCAAAAGTAAATTTGATTCAAGGAGATGATATTATTGCTGCAATCATTTCTCAAGCTCTCCTTTATGGCCAATGTGAAAGAATGGGTGGTAGACTTTGGGGCTACCAGGCACATTTGTGCAAATAGAGATATGTTTGCCTCTTATGATCTAATAAAGGAAGGAGAAGACCGTATTTATCTTGCTGATTCCCGAACTGCAAAAAGTTTTAAGGAAAGGAAAAGTGGCTCTCAAACTCATATATGCAAAGACCTTAGCTCTCAATGATATTCTGTATGTGCCTGATATTAGAGCAAACTTAATTTTTGTAGCTCTATTGGCAAAGACTGGAGTTAAAATGTTATTTGAATCTGACAAGATTGTGATGACAAAAAATAATATTTTTTTGTGAGAAAGGGTTATTGTAAATAGGGACTATTTGTACTGAATGTTATTAAAATGAATGAAAATGCATTCTCTTCTATTTACTTGCTTGTTTGTATAATTGATTCATTTGATGTGTGGCATGCTAGATTAGGACACGTTAGTAAGTTTTATATTAAGAAAATGCAACAATTTAGTTTGATTTCTAAAATTAAAAATAATTTTTTGAATAAATGTGAAGTGTGTGCAGAAGTTAAAATAACTAAAAAATCTTATTTTTTTATGCAAAGAAAAATAGAATTACTTTCTTTAATACATATTGATTTGGGTGATTTAAAACAAACAATGATTAGAGGTGATAAAAAGTATTATATTACTTTTATCAATAATTTTTTAAAGTATATTAAAGGATATTTGTTGAGAAATCTTCGGCGTTGTATATCCTTGTGGATCAGCAGAGCTGATAGGACCTCATTTAATAAATAATGAATGAAAAGAAAATTTCAAAAGGGAAACTTGCAACGAACAGTTGTTTCAGTTCCTACAGCTGGAAGAGTTAGGAGCCTATTTTAATCACACAATAAATATGCTTTAAATATGATAATATTCATAGTAAATATAATATACTGATTGGTATATTTCATTTTTCAATTCTGCGTTCAATTTCGTAACTTTATTTTACAATTTATGGATTCTTGAACTCTAGAAAAGGATATGGAGTTCCAGAACTCGAATAAAAAGGGTATGGAGAAAAGAGATCCAATATGTATTGAAAGAAGAGAGAAAGACGAACCAGCTTATCTGATCTGCATAAGAGAGAAGCACAAAGATGGTCCCTGAACTCTGAAGTTATTGCTCAACGTTCGGCAGTGGTGGTGAAACTCTGACCTCCTCCAGCCGTTCGGCAGTGATTAATACCCCGATTTGATAGCATGCGTTAGAGAGAGACGGACAAAAAACTCTTTTTTTACATTTTCTTGCAGTAAATATTATCCAAATGTTAAAAAGAAATTAAAAAAATTATTTTTATAAACACGTAAATAAAAAATAATTATTATATCTAATTTGTACAAAATTCATTACATTATTATTATCATGATTTTTTTATTGCAAAACTTCTTTTATCCAATCAAATACATAAATTAAATAATTTTTTTATTTTTTAATATTATATCAAATATAATTATTTTATTTTATTCATGTTTTTACACTTTTTTATTTTTATATTTAACAATTTTGTATACTAAAAGAGTGTAGGCTTGCCTATATATATAGATATATATACGATCACAATACAAATTGGACTCAGATTCACATCAAGTTAAAAAAAAAAAAGTATGAACTTGATCTATTTTATATTTAAATTTTTTTACAAGCGATTTAAATTTTTATTGAGCTATTTATTCTTCTAAGTTTATATCTATTTTCTCAAGTTAAATTTATCCACCCAAACGAACTTTCCAACCCAAGTGGCGCAGAGTGTTTGTCTAAAATTTAATTTCTCTCTCTCTCTATATGTATGTATATGCGCGCGCGTGCATATTCTTTTTTTATCTTTTGAAAATCATACTTTTCTCAACAATATTAAAAGAAACCACATCATTGTGTTTACCTCAGCAAGAAATCGTCATGTGTAAGGAAACTGTCCCCGTTAATCACGTTATTGGATGGGTTTCGTCGAGAGGCTTGATTAATTAATCAATTAATCAATTAAGATGGTTGAGACGATCGAGGCGTAACTAATATTCCAAAGTGAGCCAACTAAGTTCACTGTCTTACATTCATAAAAACTAAAGTAAGGTGCTTGAAAGGAGAAAGTGATAAAATAATATATATTGAATCAGATTCACCACGGAAGGAGACTTTCCAAAGAAGATAATCATGCCAATTATTAAATCTTCAAGATAAAGCTCGGAAAAAAAAATCATATACTCACTTAATGCCCTAGTGAGAGTAAATTTCGCTAATATTTTATAAAGTATACTTAATTATAATTATTGGTATATTAAAAATAAAGTCACAATTTTATTTTACAATTTAACATCAACTTAGTTATTTTTATTGTCAAATTTGAAATAAAATAATAATTTTATGTTATGAAAAAAATTAATTTTTTTAGACAAAATATAAATTCAAGGACTAATTTATGTAATATATATTTAAATATTGAGAGAGTTGAGTATAATATTTGAAATAAGAAATATATCATATATAATTTAATTAAACATTAGAAGATGTTAGCGTAATTTACTCTTTTAATTAATATTAATTACCTGCTATTGACAAAGGATGATGACGTGAGGAATTGATCTAATGCATATTTTACCCTTTACTCACGGATTTGAACTAGCCAGTTAAATTGGCTATGTGTAATGGATACGCGGCTTGCAAGGTGGGTCAAATTTCTCATAAAATTGGTTTAGAGGTTTCTCTCTATATCCGGGTGAGCCTATACAATGCATATGCATTTTAATGAAAAATTCGTATTTGTATTTGACACATCTCTAACAATCATATTAAATGTGACACTATATTTTAAATATTACCTAGATATTTTAAATCTATGCTTGTAGTTAAATCAAGTTATTTACATTGGAATGATAAATTGATTAGAACTAACAAATTCTATAGGAAGAGTGGGTAAATGCAAAGTTATAGTTACAGTAGTGCCGATCTTATAAGAAAATCACAAAACAAATCCTTTGAAGTTTTGGTTAATTACATCTGATATTCTTTCTTTCTTTCTTTTTTTCCAAAATATCATCTCATTGAAGTTTTGGTTAATTACACCTAATACCCCTTCTATTTTTTTTTTTTAAATATCATCTCACACTCCTAACATTTGATGTCTATTATAAAAATTAGCACTATCCTGTATTTTTCTTTTCCAAAGTATTGTTACTTGTGTTTAGGTTTGTATAATACATGTTACTTTATTGAAATGTCTAGCCATATTGTGCATGGCTATCTCAAGTTTCAATAAGAGTTTGTAATTCTGTTTTTAATATGACAATATAGACAACTAAATAATTTTATTTTTGGAAAGAATAAATCTTGTGTAAAATGTTAACTTTATTGATTGATAGAAAGTAAATAATAAAAGAGGTTCTTCTAATATATATCCAATGTGAAGAAAACTGAATGATACTTTTAAAATAAATGGAATAAAAAATTATGTATCTGAAAAAAGTTAATATAATTTACTTTAGAATGAATTATAATTTCTTCCTCATGTCATAGATAGGATAAAAAGAAAAAGGTAGACTGGGGAATTAGATTCCATGTTTATTATGGATTTTTTTCCCGCCTCATGACTGAGATAAGTTGAATAGAATCTCTGATCAGTGTGATCACACTACGCCAAATCTAGGCTAGCACAGCATTTTAGAAGTTCGATAGAGGAGCTTGAGATTACCTACATTTCTATCCAATTCCGACTATTTTGATGATATAGATGAATATATTCCGTCCCTTAATCAATCAAGAACCTAAACAAACAAACCAAAAATAACTCAAATCAAGATCACGACAATCATTGATTTAAGTGACGTCCCTAAAGGAGAATTGTCACTTTAGTTTCTAGATAGGCACGCCTGGAAATGATTTTTTTTAACCCATAATTAAGAAATATTCTTGGTTATATGCTAAAGAAAGCCTTTGGTATCTATAAAAGGGGACTTCATCTTCTTGCTTTTGAAGCAACGGAACCACCAGATAAGAAAAAAAGCAAGGCTTTAGATTTGTGTGTTGGATCTCTGTTTCATCAAACATCTATGGCACCTCCTCCAGCAGACCTCAGGGAGATCGGTGTAGAAGGGTTTTCTCTAATAGATAAGTGCTATGGTCAAGTAGCTCGGCGAGGACGTTGGGCGGTTCAAGCAGCTCCTGGGAGGCAAGAACGGTGGGTGGCTCAAGTTCCCAATGATGAAATGGAAGAGCCTTGTATTAATAGCAGAGATGCAGCTTCTCACTATGGTGGAATTAATATTGTGAACTACACTACCAAGGGAAAACCTAAAAATCGTTGGGGCAAATTAGTTAAAAATTAAACCTTGAGTTGGTTTAGTTTTTATGATCAGTTGGCTTCAAGTGGGTGTGTTACAACTTTCAAATCATCATGTAAGTTACCCTTGTATTATATGATATTATGTAGAAGGAAGCTCGAAGACCTGCAAATATGTGAAGGTCCTCTGCAGCTTAGGACTGATATGTATGCCTCTATATGTACTCTTAGTTTAGGGACTATAACTTGAGTGGGAGTCATGGAATAAGAATTCCTTTCATCTTTTAGTTATGGTGTTCTCATTTGTGCCACTTCCCAATGTTTACATCCCTACAAAATTTCCCCGTTAATTAATATATCAACTCTTCAAAATTGAGACGCAGTGCCCTATATTAATTTGTTTATATAAGATTTTAAATATGATATCTATTTCCATTGTACATATACCTTACAATACAATTCTTGAACTGTCAAAGACAAAAATAATAATTAGCATATACTATCTACAACAATGTTTAAAAGCATTAAGGAGAACTTTTTAAATAATATATTTTCTAGTATTACCGCCCAATATGTAGTACCCAGACTAGTTTGCTCACTTTAGGAATTAGACCAATTCTTTGCGAACTTAACCTGTATTCTATTTCTTCATAATAAAGAAACACATAAAAGACCAGAAAACCAGTAGAGAAAGCAAGATCATAAATTAAATCATCAGATACCACCAAAAAAAAAAAGGAGTAGTGATAAATATTTTCTCACTATTCCTGTGTGGCTTTTAGTTCATGTTAATTTGTTGAAAATTATAATAATTTATTTAATTAAATTAAGATGATCCATATTGATACTTTAAGAGAGAAGCCAGCTAGTTAGTGAAAGGTGCCTAGTTAAGAGGAACTAGTTAGTGAGGGGAGCCAGCTATTTGTTGAGAAGAGCCTCCTCTTAACTAGTCAAGGTAGTCCCTTGCTACCTAGTCAAGAAGAATCAACTAAGAAAGCTGCATCTGTAAGATTTTTTTTTTGGGGACCTTCTGGCTTAGCTTTTCAAAATTATCGAGCAAATCCATCCCATGTATAATAAATGTAAGCAAGATACTTCTGAAAGTTGGACGACTAATGTGGGTCGTACCAGACCCTGGTGCTAGGCCTACTTGCGCTAAATTCCTTGGCACCCAAGCACGCATGGCATTTATTCTCAATGTAACTCCTACTGATATATACTCGCCGAGCTTAGTGCTTCAGATTGCCTAGTAAACCTGTTCCTTAGATAGTAAACTTAAGCTACCTCATTTTGCCTACTGGAAACTTGAGGTCAAAGAAAATGTGTTGGAGTCAGCATAGTGCTGGCTTAAGAAAAATTACGCCAAGATTATCTTGCTCTTGCAAGAAAGCAATGCTCTTAGAGTGGGATTGGTGCAAGAGTCATCCTTATCGTTGTTAACTCCCTTCTGTTCTTGTCATTTTACATATTTTTTCACTAGGAAATAAGTATTTAAAGTGTTAATTCATAAACAAAATAACGAACTTTGGGCAAAATATCTGTTCTATTGTAATGAGCTCTATATTTAAGTTTTGACACTAATGATATATTTTGGCTCAATTTTGATCTTAATAAGATTTGATCATGCTTTGACCATTTTTTTAGGTAAAAAATATAAAGAATTATGAGCCAAAGTTTTATTGGGTTAAAATCATAAAAGACTGGAGTTAGGACACTAAGACATTCTCTAATAAAAAATAACGCTCAAAAGCGTTGTTATAGAAATATTTAGAGCCATGGCACCAAAATAGAATTTTGCACAAAACAAATAGGTGCCCAATTTCAGAGCCACAACACTCATATCCGCTAAGGAACAAAAAAATACAGCCCACTGCAGTGCTCAAAACTGCCGCCACAGCACCAGTGCCAAAATTAACCAAACACAATGTTTTTTGCTGTGATTTTTTAGGGTGTTAAGAAGGGTCTTGCCATTTCTTCATGGAGGTTGCCACTTTGAGGTTTTTGGGGAGGAAAAGGAAGGAGTTGGAGTTTCATTTGCCATAAAAGAAGCTTCAGTTTAAAAAAGATTCACTGATTAAATTAGTTTTATCTTCTTCCCTTATTTTTTGTCTTGTTTCTTTGCATATTTAGTTTATGCTCTACTCTTGATTAAATCAGAGGTAAGGTAAAACTAATTGAAGTGGAAGTATTTTCGTGTTAAGGTACATTCACTCTAGACAAGTTCATTGTCCTCAGTGAGATTTAATTTAATGTTAAAAAAAATTGACCTCAACTCTATTTCAAAAAAAAAAAAATCCTTTCATGTTCTAATTCAATTGTACTAGGCCAATAATCAAATTAGGGGGCTGAGTCATAGTAAGACGCTGCTTTTACTATTCTTTTTGTTTTTGTTTTCTATTTTTAACTTATTCTAGCTACAAACATATTATAACTACATTATGGGAATTACAGTAGTGAGAGCATATAGTTAAGGTGGAAATATATTTTCTAGTGTGCTCTCTTATGCACGTTAAGAAATTAAGTGTATTAGTATAATTAGTAATATTTTTCATTGTGTAGGTATGTTGCACTATGAAAAGGTATACATAAATATACATATTACACAAATAATATAATAATGTGCATCTCAACTTAAATCAAGATACCAATAATGTGAATTAGAAATATAATTAAATTTAAGATATAAAAATAACAAAATAAAGAGAGAGACAGAATTTTAAATTAAATTAGGACGTAAAAGATTTAAGATTATGATCTCTCCTAACACTTTATAAGCAACTAATTAACTTATCTTTACCTTATGCTTAATGATGATCTCTACTAGTTTAGAGCTCTAATTTATCTACAAATACTTTTCAAACTATCTATAGGCATTTCTTTTAAACCAATTTATAATCTCTTATGCAACTGATTAAGAGACATAATTAAGAATAGGTCCTTGTTGCTTTTTTTTTTTTAAAAAAACATATATGTAAGTATATGTATCGCAACAGTAATAAAGTGATGAATGTAGTATCATTCCCACAAAGATTGTTCATGAAGATAATTACTACATACTAAATTTGTGCACCTTAATTTAAATCAAGCCAACAATAAAAGGTGATATAAAATTAAACTAAACTAAAGATATAAAAATAAAAATAAATAAAATAAAAGAGAGGCACCACTCTAAATGAAATTGGAAAGCAAAATGATTTAGGATTATAATTTCCCCTAGCATTTCATATAAACTAATTACCTTTTCTCATCTTGTTCTTAATGTCATTAATAGCCTAGGACTCTAATTTACCTATAAGCATCTGTCGAATTACATATAGGCATTCCCATAACCAATCCATAATTTCTAATGCAATTAATTTGGAGGCTTAATCAAGAATAAGTCCTAATATGACTATGTGAGATCGGTAGATATATTACTATCTTACAAGCAAATCAATCCACTCAACATTGCGAATTTCATGAACTCACACTACCAAATCCATGGTCAAGTCCTAAAATTCCTTTTTCAAATTCATTTAGGTTATTCAAATTATCTAATAATTTCTACACATTTAGAAGCATGAAACACGAGGATTGAGTAATTAAACCATACTATTAGTTGCAAATAAACAGAGTAATTAGAAGGTAGAGTTTATCATAATCCTAAATCAACAAGTTTAGCTCATAATTATAAGAAATAACAATATTAAGAGTAAAGTATAAACCAAATGGACAAAGAAATACAAGAAAAAGTAATGAAAGAAGAGAAAAACTAATTTAATAGGTGAATCTTTTTTAAATCCAAGCTTCTCCCATGGCAAAGGAAGCTCTAAACCCTTCTTTCTCTTCCCCAAAGCCTTCAGAATGGCAAACTCCCTTGAAGGAGTGCTAAAAAGTCTTTAAAACCCTAAAAAACATAGCTAAGAACTATGCATTTGGATTTTCCCAATATTGCATTGTGGCGGCACTCACAAGCGCCACGCTGCAAATAAATTTTTTATTGCAATAGTGAAAAGCACTGCGGCTCGAAAATTTATGTCAAAATTCATTTTGCTTCTGTTTCTCTACGCGCCGCAACGCTTAAATTTGTCACTATGGTGTTACATTTTCTTTAGCAGTGATTTTGAGCATTATATTTTTCTCCTTGTTTTCTTCTTCTTTTTTTAATCCTTTTTCAACAAATCTTCTCAACTCTTGTTACTTTGCATTCCAATATTTCTAAACTTATTTCTTTGTAATTTTAATCCTACAAAAATATAAAATTCATTTAATTACTATTTATAATCTACTAATAATGATTAGATAATTTAGCAACCTAAAAATTTAGATAAAAATACAAAATGTTATTTATAATTAACTAATATAAAAAATTAACTTAAAATCAAAAAAAATAAAACCAAAACTTACTAAATGTTAACTTGATTAAAATTTATTAATTATATATAATATAAAATAAGTTCAATATTCATATGATAAATCCCTTAAAATATTAAGAAAACTATGCCAAATTAAAGACTTATAATACCTCCAAACTTACCTCTTTATCTGTGCCCAAGTAAAGCTATATTAAGCAACAAAATTCCTATCAACTTAAATTTTCATATCTAGTAATGATAGATAGATGCCTTCAATAAATGCATTAAGAAGTATAATTAACAAGAAAAGAGAGCAATGTATAAAACTGTTAGAATTCAAGAGTTAATGACAAATTTTCCAAACCCATCATGTGTGTGTGTGAAGAACCATACTAAAGTCTAATTGTAAGTCTTAGAATAATTTATGTAAATCAAACTATACAATAAAACCTCTTCTTAAAAGTTTCATATGCTTGCTCTTCTATCATCTTTCCACTAATGTAGGCCATTACATAACTAATTAATCAATAGGTTTTTTAAAATTGTAATAAGGCTTATGGTCATAGTTATTACAAGACAAATGGTATATAAAAATTTTGTGAAAAAGATTCACGAAAATAACCATTAAGTACAATAATAGAAGATAAAATTCTCTCTCTTTCTCTTATTTTCCTTTCTTTTTTTATATTCCACCTCATTTTCTTTTCTTTCTTTTTTAACCCCCAAACTTAACTCATTTTGATCAATCAAAATTTTTCTTTAGGTTAATTATTTGACCACCTTTATTTTTCTTTCTTTTTAGTTCCTCTTTCTAATCATCATATTTTTCATGTCTTTCAAGAAATAAAGAACCATACAATCATTGTTTCTACACCTGTAATTTGCATGTCTCTAATGAGAAAATAATAATTATTCACATCAAACCCATACTATACCTTATTTCACCCCTAAAGTTTCCTATTCACATAATATTAAATGTTAATTATCCTCTTGAAAAATGATAAAACATTGTTTTTTTAGGTTAAAGGTTGTTAATATGGTTAAAAGAAAGAAATTTCATGTAATTCTATGCATATTTCACTTAAGGCTTAATGAGGTACTAGTGATATACTTTGAAAAAAAGTATGTTTAAAGTCTCAAACATAACCATTGAATGCCTAAATCACTTTAATAGATTATACAAAGCCTAAGATTTTGCCTCAAGAGACTATAAAACAAGTTCTAAAGTCTTAGGTTTAAGATTAATCACATAGTCTAGCCCACATATATTACTTAAAACAAACAGTTATTCTAAGCATGGTGTAAGTGCACAAAAAAAAAGTGTCAATGAGTGAGGAAAATATCACCATTAACAATCAATCTCATCCACAAATTACATTAATAGACATTTCTTATCATTTATACACTATCAAAAAATTGAGTTCCTCAATGGCATCTGACATCGACTAAAACATAAATACAAGATAGGTAGACAAAACTTAAGCTCAAAAGTTTTGAAAAATAGAGTTTTTTAAAAAAATTGCATAAAAATATAAACAATTAAAAGCAACAAAATTCATATTTCCAATTTGGATTCCCTACCCCCAAACTTAAAATGAACATTGTCTTCAATGTTCAAAACATAATACAATATAAGAGTAGTAAAGGATCAAGAAAACTCCCTTAATATGCTTTGCTCTTTGTTCTCTTCAAGATCTTCCAAACTAAAGGGTAATAACAACAAATCAGCTCCTCATTGAATGATTCTTTTAATCTCAACCTAACAATATAACCAAAATTAACATAATACAACTCAACCAACATAGCACCAAAATATTATTAAATAAGGCAAAAAAGAGTTGCCAAAAAAGAGCTATAATGACATTATGGTAGAATCCACCCAACAAACGTCCAATTAACCTCATGAAATTTTTTTTGGGAACATCTTAACACTAATAAATGTGATCAAGCTAAATTTGCATATTGATAGCCACATAATTAGTTTAATAAAATTCAACAAATGACATAGCATACAATAAATTTCAATAGCTTGTCAAAATAGAGTAGAGTGTATTCAAATTCAAATAAATAACTTATCTAAACTCCAAATCCTATGAACCAAATTTTCCTAGAAACTAGAATAGTAAAGGAAAATTTTGATACAAATTTCATGCAAAAATACAATTAGATATGTTTCCAATAAATCTATAAAATCAAGTCATAAACATATGCAGCAACACAGAATACTAACTAAAAACATGTGAAATTTATATAGCAAATGAATTCAATTGGCTCTAAAACTTTTATGCCTAAGACAAGACATCCAAAAAAATATTCCAAATGAAATTCATAACAAAATTTTAAGCTGATTGCTCCCAATAAATTTTTCAAGTCATGCCATAACAATAATACTTGTTCACAATAGCACAAGGAAAAAAATTAAGAAAGAAGAGCATACGAAGGGAATAATATTCAACATGTAAGCACATCAAACACAATTATGAACCCAATAAAAAGAATACAAAATTCATTTGAAATCACTCCCTGAATTGCATGCTTCAGCTACTCAACTCTTTTTCCTAATTTCAACCAACAACAATCTTAAGGATTCAATACTAGTAGCAGGCTCTGAAAGAAAGAAAGTTAAGGATTAGAAAAATAACAAAAATAAATTTATTTATTTTTTTAACTCATATATATATTATTTATTTAATTATGCATGGGTTGTCTCTCAAGAAGCGCTTGTTTTATAGTCTTCACCCTGACTTTACATCAAAACCTAATCATAGGTGTCAAAAATTATAATTGCCTTACTCCCTTTCTTTTTAGGTAAGTACACTTTAGCAAGAATGAGTGTTCTTTCCAATTGATAACATGTGATTCCTCACCTAATGATTTTATAGGAAAACATGTTTTGGTTGACATAATAGGAAGTTTAGAATTTAATTTTTCTTGAACAATTTTGGGAGCTTCCAAATACTTCAGACACCTTATAAAATCTTCTTGGCTCTCTTCAGTAAGAACCAAGGACTTTAGTGGAGGACTCATTAAGAGATTGTCTAGAATCACATTTTCTACTTCCATCTCATTACAATATTTTTCTAATTCATTAAAAGAATACTTTATCATGGCCACTTGAAAGGTTACCAAGGTCTTCTAGTCTCGTAATATTCTTCCCTTTTTCTGCTCTCTGTTGATAATTTCTCTCGAATTGCACATAACCCTCTGACAACTCTTCTTCACTCCTCAAATTAATTCTATTATAATTTTCTTCATCTTTTATTAGAGGAGTAGTTACCATATTACTTAAAATACTCTCTTATGAATCATTATTAATGACATTGGCTAGGTTGCCTATTTGAATTTCCAAGTTTCTAATTGCATCATCTTGCTTAGCTAGGTAGGCATCTTGCTTGGCCATATGGGCATCTTGCTTGTCCAAATAGTACCTAATTATTTCTTCCAAGTTAAGATTATACTCTTGAATTTCATCTTGTAATTGGCAATTGGAAGGTTGGGAAGGGTATATTGCATATGATGAAGAAACGTAACATTGATTCCAAAAACAATTTTGTTCGTGATTCCAACTAGGAATATATATATTATTACAAAAATTATTTAGATTCCTATTGAAATTATCTTCCATATGTGCATTTTCTACAAAATATGGGCATTGCTCTTTATAGTGACCATTCCCACAATTATCAAAAGTCATGTACAGGCATTGACAATCACAAGCAGTATAATTAGTGTTTAAATCAAAGTTTCCAACCTCCTATCAAATTTTGCCATTTAAGCTATTAGTTTGGTCATGATGTCAAATTTATACTCACTAGTTGCCTTATTTGTTATCCAAGGGTAATCCATAATTAAAAACAAAAACTGAACATAAGTATTAATAACTTTAACAAAAAAACAAACACAAACCAATAGACTTGAAACAAAAATAACAAAAACACAATGAACAAAACTTGAGTTCAGATTAAATGAGTTTGGTATTAATATTAGCAAAGACTTAGTGAACAAATCCCCAGCAATGGCTCCAAAAACTTGTTTTTTTTTAAAGCCTACACATAAGCATACGGATCGCAACAGTAATAAAGTGATGAATATAGTATCATTTTCATGAGGATTTGTAGCTAAGATAATTGCTAAGTACTAAAATTATGCACTATAATCTAAATCAAGCTAATAATAAAAAATGATATGAAATTAAACTAAACTAAAGATATAAAAATAAATAAAATAAAATAAAAGAGAGACACTATTCTAGATGAAATTGGAAAGCAAAATGATTTAGGATTATGACTTTCCCTAACCTTTCATATGAACTACTGATCTCTCCTTATCTTGTTCTTAATGTCATTAATAGCCTATGACTTTAATTTACCTATAAGTATCTTCTGAATTATATATAGGCGTTCCCCTAACCAATCCGTAATTCTTTATACAATTAATTTGGAGGCTTAATCAAGAATAGGTCCTAATATGACTATGTGAGGCCAGTAGATATATTCCTATTCTACAAGCGAATCAATCCACTTAACATTACAAATTTCATAAACTTATACTCCCTCCGGTCCTATTTATTAGAAACAAAAAATTGTTTCACTGGTATTAAGAAAAACAATTAATATTAGTTTAACTTATTAATTAGGTTCAAATTTGATAATTGTTTCCTATTTTACCCATCTTTATTTTGCATGGGAAAACGTTATGCATTGTTAAGTGTATTAGATGTAACAATAAATGAAGGGTAAAAAAGAAATTTATTATTTAGTGAAATAAAAAAATATACCATGTTTCTTATATTTTGGAACCAAAAAAATCTCTTCAAATTTTCTTATAAATAGGACCGGAGGGAGTACTACCCAATCCATGGTCAAGTCCTAAAATTCCTTTTTCAAGTTCATTTAGGTTATCCAAATTATCTAATAGTTTTTACACATTTAGAAGCATGAAGCATAATGATTGAGTAATTAATTCATACCATTAATTACAAATAAATAGAGTAGTTACAACATATTGTTTATCATAATCCTAAATCAACAGGTTAGCTCATAATTATAAAAAATAGCAACATTAAAAGTAGAGTATAAACCAAATGGGCAAAGAAATATAAGAAAAAGCAAGGAAAGAAGAGAAAAACTGATTTAATCAGTTAATCTTCCCCAAATCCAAGCTTCTTCCATGGCAAATGAAACTTGAAGTCTTTCTTTCTCTTTCGCAAACCTTTAGAGTGGCGACCTCTCTTGAAGAAGTTCTGAAAATCCTTTAAAACCCTAAAAAACATGGCTAAAAATGGTATTTTTGCATTTTTCTTGCATTGCACCACGACGACGCTCACAAGTACTACAATGCAGATGAATTTTTTATTGCAGCAATAAAAAGTGCCACAACATAAAATTTTACACCACGACTAATTTTATTTCTATTTCTCTGCATGTCACAGTGCTTAAATTTGTCACCGCAACACTGCATTTTCTTTTAGCAGTGATTTTGAGCACTATCTTTTTCTTTTCTTTTTTTTCTTTTTGATCCTTTTTCAACAAATCTTCTCAACTCTTATTGCTTTGTATTCCAAGACTTCTAAACTTGTTTCTTTGTAATGTTAACTCTACAAAAACATAAAATTAATCTAATTACTATTTATAATCTACTAATAACAATTAGATAATTTAATAGCCCAAAAATTTAGATAAAAATATAAAATATTATTTATACTTAACTAATACAAAAAATTTGACTTAAAATCAAAGAAATAAAACCAAAATTTACTAAATATTAATTTGATTAAAATTTATTAATTTTGTATATAAAAAATATAAAATAAGTTCAATATCCATGTGATAAATACCTTAAAATGTTAAGAAAACTATTACAAATTAGAGACTTATCAGTCCTAATAGTTTTGTGAGGTCGATAGGTATATTCCTACTCTATAAGTAAATCAATTCACTTAACATTACAAGCTTCATGAACTCACACTATCTAATCCATGGTTTAGCCTTAAAATATCTTTCCTAAGTTCATTTAAGCTACCTAAATCAACTAATGGTTTCTACACACTTAGAAGTATTAGAAACAAGATTGAGTAAACAAATGATACCATAAATTGTGAGTAAAAAAAGTGATTACAACGTACAACATATTAGGGTTCATTACAATCCTAAATGAACCATCTTAGCTCAACATTACAAGATAAATCAATGTTAAAAACAAAGCATACATTAAATGGGTATAAAAATAAAAGAAGCAAAGGAAGGAAAAAAAAATAATTTAATCAGTGAATCTTCTCTAAATCCAAATTTTCTTCTTGTCTTTGAAGCTCCAAAAACTTTCCTTTTCCTCCCAAAAATGTCCAGAATTAAGTTGCCTGCCTTCACACTATGGAGACTCAAGCTTTAAAAACCTAGCAAAAAGGTGAAGCAAAATTGCTAACGTTTCATGCTGTCGTGACTAGCGCTGTGACTTTGGCTTTTGGCGTCATGGTATTATGCTATTCTGGATCTTCAAATTTAAGTTTCTGAAATTTGGGCACCACAGCATTGGAATTTTATTCAACAGCAGTTTTTACTTTTAGCAACATTTTCTTGCTCTTTTTAGAGCTCATTCTCAACTTTTGTAGCTATACACTTTGAACCTTCTAAGCTTTGTTTATTTATATTTCTAATCTTACAAAAATATAAAAACTCATGTAATTATTATTTATACTCTATTAACAAATATTAAATAATTTAACAACCTAAAAGTCTAAATAAAAAACTAAAACATAACTTACACTCATCTAAAATAAAGATTAACTCAACACTAAAGAAATGAAAACTAAAACTTACTAAATATTAACTTAACTAAAATTTAATGAATTTGTATACCAAAAATATAAAATAAACTTAATATTCATATGATAAATCATTTAAAATAACAAGAAAAGTTTGATAAATTAAAGACTTATCAAGGTAACAATTTTAAAATGTGCTATTAACATTTAGCTAATATGCTAGCAAATAGCACATTAAGCAACCAATTTTTAACTTGATGAGAAACCATTACTAATTACACCATCAAGATGTTGCTAACTACATATTGCTATTATTATGAGTAGTTAGTTATCAGCATATTAGCAAAATGATATGAATACATTTTAAAGTCATTGTCAGTATGATGAGAAATTGTTAGAATCATACCACCGTTCTTATTTCTTAACTTGTATCGTAGAATATGTCCCCCTTTTCCTATCACCAAACATATATATATACACACACACATATACATATACATATATATATATATATATATATATATGTATGTATGTATGTAAATGGAATGATTAATCTTTAATCAGTTATCTTGTGAAAAATTTGCAGACATATGCTTACGGAATCAGATTCACTTTAGAATTTTTATTGACTTAATTTTCTTTTTGACTTAGTCGTATTTGGGTAATGACACTTGTTAATATAGGATTAGTTCGCTGTCACTAAAGATTATATCAATGCAAGAAAAATAAAAGAAAGAAATATATAAAGAAATTCATTATAGATAATTAGTTTTATTTTATCTGAACTAATGAATACTAAACAATTATGTTTATCACTAATAATTAAAGCAAGTCAAATTTATTTTCTAAGAATTTTTTTTTTGAATTTGTTCCTTATAAATCTCGACAAACTTTAATAATCTACTAATAGTCTATATCAAGTTAACTACGGACAATACTTAAAAATGATTTTATTAACATTTCCTACAATTTTTTTAAACAGATTAAAAGAAACCTAAAAGAATCGGTAACTTGCAAAGAAAGAAAGAAATAGTTTCCCCTGGGAATTAGATTCTTCAAATCAGCTTGAAGACTCAAATAATTTGAGTTGAAAGGGATTCGTTGCAAGATCCTTTTCCAGTATTTATCATGTTGCTTACCTTAACCCAAAAGGACCACACAGTGCACTGTGACAGTGGAACTTAACCATTTTGGCAGCTAGGCATATGTTCCTGAGAGGACCTTCATGTTCTACTTCTACCCAATTTGAACAATTAATGCTCGGGGGATAAATATGAATGTATTCTGTGTCCTGATGAAGCTTAAAAGCCTAATGAAAAAAACCAAAGAAGCCCAAAAAAATATCACTACAATCATTAATTCATTTTATTTGCTGGCCGAAAGTCTATGCCGTAGCGTATTGCAAAGGATGCTAACGGCCGAAAGTGTATGTTATGGTGTTCTCTTTTCTGCCCCTTCTCAAAATCATTAATTGATTCTGCACAAAATTAATATTAGTTACTATCCACTTTTAAAATTGATCAGTGAAGAGCCATAAGTTTGTTCTAATATATCTTAACTTCCATTAGTCAATATATATAATGATCCTAAGATTATAAGCTTTAGAAAAATTTTCAAATTTTCATTCATCAAGTATATGCGTAGAAAATCAGGGCACTAATTTCCCTTGATTTGTAATATCAAAGTATGAATACTTTTGTGATAAATTTAAACTTGTTAACCTTAGAAAATAATTCTTTCTTAATTTGTAGAAACTTGGAAAATTAATGTTGAGTGAAAATATGTAAGTATTTTTATCATTGATCATAAGATGATGAAGTATGGAAAAATTTTGGTTAGATCTGATAAGGGAAATTTTAAAAATTTTGAACGAGGGGCTTATTTAAAAGGTTTATAGGGATTTAATTATAAGATTCATGAATTACTTGGGGCCAAATTATCACTTTAAAAACATGGGCGGGCCAAAATATAATTTCAAAACATTTCGACCAGGGAACTATATTAGTGTCCATTTTCGTTGTTTTGACTAGATTTCCACTTATTCCATTTTCTACACATCTTTCTGCTCCCTCACTTCCCATTAATATACTACTAAGTAAATCATTTTTCTTTAATCTTTTGTTGCCAAAAGTGCACAGACAAGCATATGCATTGTATGAGTAATATAATGATAAATAAACTATCAATCTCATGAAAATTTGATACTAAAATAGTTGTTAAAGACTAAAATTTATTCCCTAATCCAAATCAAGCCAACAGTAAATGGAAATGAAAATAAAACTAAATTAAAGATATAAAAATAACAAAATAAAGAAAGATAGGATTTTAGACTAAATTGGAAAATAAAATGTTTAGAACTATGATGATCTTGTCCTACTCTTAATGACAATCTTTGTTAGCCTAGAACTTTAATTTAATTACAAGTATCTTTTGAATTATCTATAAGTATCCCCTTTAAACAAATTCATAATCACTTATATAATTTGTTGGTAATTATTTGGTGATTTCTTCTCGATTTCTAGTGCTTTAGATCTGTTGATTTTTGGGTATTAATGATTGATTTTATCTTGTGAAAATTCTACATAATTGATTAAGATACATAATTAAAAATGAGTCTTAATGTGGTCATGCAAGGCCGACAGCTATATGCCTATCCTACAGGTAAATCAATCCACTTAAAATTGCAAGCTTCATAAACTCATACTACCTAATATATGGTCTATTCCTAAAATCCCTTTTTAAATATTATTATGTTAACCAAATTATCTAATAGTTTCCATACACTTAAAAACATTGAGAATAAAATTATATAAATGATAAGTCACTAAATTATCATATTTTTCTTATTATTCTAAGGGACTTATCATGCAAACATAGAATTTGTTATGTTTTTGGTATATAAAACTAATAAATGTTAGTTAAGTTAATATTTAGTAAGTATCAGTTTTATTTCTTCAATTTTGAGTTCATTTTTTGTTTTAATTGAGTATAGGTTTAGTAAGTTTTACTTATACTTACTAAAACTTACTAAATGAACTCAAACACAACTTATACTCAACTAAAATGAAAAATGAACTCAAAACTAAAGAAATACAGAATTTGTTTTATGTTTTGGTATATAAAACTAATAAATGTTAGTGAAGTTAATATTTAGTAAGTATTAGTTTTATTTCTTTAGTTTTGAGTTCATTTTTCCTTTTAGTTAAGTATAAGTTGTGTTTTGTATTTATATTTATATTTTTGGGTTGTTAAATTTTTTAATCTTTGTTAATAGATCATAAATAGTAATTAGATGAATTTTTTGTTTTTGTAGGGTTAAAATTACAAAGAAACAAGTTTAGAAGTTTTGAAATGCAAAGTGACAAGAGTTGATAAGACTTGCTAAAAAAGGGACAAAACAAAAAGGAAAAAAAGAGATGGAAAAAGAAAAGAAGAAAAAAAAAGACAGCGCTCAAAAGTGCTATTATGAAAAATGATGTACCGCAGCGACAAATTTAAGTACCATAGCATCCAATTACAAAATCAAATGCACTGTGGCATAAAAATTTCACACCACGTCGCTCTTGAACATTGTAGATAAAAATTCAATAATGCCACAATACGTTTTGAAAAAACAATGCAAAGTACACCATTTTTAGCTGCATTTTTTAAGGGTTTTAAAAAGGATTTCACTATTTCTTCGAATGGCCCATCATTATGAACATTTTGGGAAGGAAAAGAAAGGATTCAAAGTTTCATTTACTATTAGAGAACTTGGTCCCCTACACTTATCATTTACACTCTTGGGCAAAGCTAACCAAAATAAAGGAAAAACAAAACAAAACTGCAAAGTGAATGTTCTAATCACAAGCTAAAAGTAAACTAAAGCATTTTAACATCGTATTAAGATCAAAAGTGCTATGGCAATTAACTTGACAAAGGTAAACCTATAACACCATATATTTCTAGCTTACTTCTTATCATTTCTAAGTTTCCCATGATGAATTGCACAAAAGGGAATGGAAGATGGCATTAAAATAATGCCTTATTTCGCGTTGCGTAGCGTATGAAAATTCCATTCGATGTCACATGGACCATATGCATTCATACATCACATTCTCATATTTAATTACATACATACAACTCATTTGTATCACCAAAGTTGGCCCACAACTCATGGAATTCAAAGGGGAGCATCAAACTCACACTATTATTTTCAGCCAAATTTTTAGTTTTTCTATCACAACTTCGAAAATTCATAACTAAATCCATAAAAATCAAAACTCAACAAAATTTACCATTCCAGAAAGCTCTGGATGTCTAACCCATGTTAAAAATAATTTCAGCTTATGAATCATTAAGGGCAGAACATTTAACATCCGAAAAACCACTGAGGTTGTTGCTATCTGGGCCACTGGTTCAGTTTACTGATATGAAGTTTCAGAATTCATAACTAATTCTAGAAAATTTGGAATTATGTATTCTTGGTTATTATAGAAAGCTACACATGTATAATTTATTCTAAAATATGCCCAGGCCATGAAACATAACACAGGAAGCGTTTTGACATGCAAAAAGGGGCAAAGGTTTGGACAGCTACTGGTACTGATGCAAGTGTCTGCTATAAACTTCGAAAATGTCCAATTAATTTCAAAAAAATCCAATCCATGTAAATGATATCAATTTGGAAAGCTATGAATGTTAAATTTATGATAAAAATAGAGTCAGACCAGAGTAAACACGTTTAGCCATTGAAATTCAATGGAACAGTGACTCAGGTTGTGCTGCACTACTGTTACCGTTCCAGAAATTCAAAAATTCATATCTCTTAGTTCAGACCTCCAAATGAGGTGCTTCTAGTTGCTACAAGTCACTGTGAATGCCTAGTTTTCGTATATAAAATTTTGTAGCTATTGGACCATGTTTGCCCCTCGGATAACACAATTTTAAAACTGACCAAATGAACAGTACTGGTACAAATCCGAAATTCTGATACCAACATTGAAAAATCATAGAAAATTCCACAGACCTCCAAATGACCTGATCTTTGGCTTCCCAAAAAGCTTTAGGTAAGATCTAGTTTCATGCAAATTTCAAGTCAAGAAGAGGTCATTTGGTTAGACTTTGCTATAGCTTAAGAATATGGCAATTTAGTCCCAACAAGAGGCAAATTTAGTTCACATGAGCCATCCATTATTCCACACACATTTGAGCAACTTAGAAAGCATAAATATAGCATAAATAAGTCTCTCATAAGGTCTGAACCCTCATGCAACTCAAATTCACCATGTCACTTCCATAAATATACATGCACAAGTGGGCTCCCAAGTGGTCAAAATACACAATTCTATTCATTAAACTCTATTCTTGATACATACACTAACTTTACATAGTTTTACACTTGTTCAAAATGTCATAGCTCAAAAATAACATTTACATATCTATTTTGACATTCTAGACATCATAGTACATAAAAAATGGAAAGATTTGCCAAGAGATGGAGATTTAAGTTCCTTGGCTTCCATCCTTTGGATCTTAAACTTCACCTAGATCATATGAGATGAGATAAAGGAGGGGGTGAGATTTATTGAATCTCAATAGCTCATACACTTATTCAAGCACATCTTCAAGGCATAAAATATGTTAAAGGTACAAGTATGCAATCAATCAATCTATGAAGCATTCATCTTTCACATTTTTATGTCACAAACTCATGTCAAGCACAAGAATGAGCTCTAGGGACTTTTGGTTTGGCCTCACCCCATTTCTAGGACTTTTGGATTGCCTCACTCTTGGTTCTTGGGACTTTTGACTTAGCCTCACCCATCCAAGGGACTTTTGGCCTTGTCTCACCCATGCCATGAGACTTTTGGCATCTCCTCACCCACATTAAGGGATTTTTGGCACTACCTCACCCTTATGAGCTATTTCCACCATTCAAAGACATTCAAGAAAGCATATTGGTACCAAAATAGCAACATAGCATCAAGTGGCATATCTCAAACATATAAACATACACATAAGCACACAATGATACCATATGCAACAAGAAAATGCAACAAGAAAAGGGGGAGAGCTACCTTGGTACAAATTCAAGCTTTACTTTGCTTGTTTCTTCTCCTTTTCGGTTCCACAAACACAAGGAGGTGGGGTTGGATTTCCTTGGCCTATTCACAATAAACAACACTTAATTATACTCTTGGAACAAGTTATGACATCCAACTCACTCTTAAGACTACACTTTGTTCTATTTATCACAATATGGTTCTATTAAGGACCTAATGAAGCAACTACCATAATTAACATTCTTAGTTCCATTCTCTTGCCATATTTAGACCTCTTGACTGCATTTAAGGTCTTTGAAGCCATCACACACTCACTTTCACAAACCTAGGTCTATGTTGCTTCAAAAGGTTACATTATGGAAGCCATTGCCTCATCTCCCAACATAAGGCTTCTAAATTTTTCCCAATGGTTTCTCCCATCTTCTAACATCATATAAAGTCCCAAAACAAGGCTAGAACAAATTAAAACATCCCCTAGCCTAATGAACCTAGCTTGGCCGAAATATGTACCATAATGGAGGTTCATAGACTTTGTGATTTTTCCTTGATGGAAGAGCCACTTGGGAGGCTTTCTAAAGGTCTTAGGAGCTCAAAGAAACATTCAAATAGTCAAGAAAACATTCACACAAAATCAGATTTTGTAAAACCCTAGAAAACACTACACTTTTCTAACTTGTTTTCTATTAGTTTTTCTTGGAATTTCTTGCCATATTCCATATCCCTATGGCCTAAAACCCTTGTTCCCTTCTTGTATTTGGACAGAACATCCTCCCCTCCTTTGGTTCTGTTCTTGGCTGAAATACACATAAAGGGAGAGGGAAGAGAAGATGCAACAAAAAACAAAGATTACTTAGGGTTCAAGTGAGCTTTCAAATGTCTTTCTCCTTCATTCTCTTCTCCTTAGCAAATTCGAAATTCTCCCCTTAGGTCTGGGTAAAAAATAGAACCAAATCATTCAAAAAATCCATGGAAAGAAAGGAGGAAGATAGGAGAACAAGATTGGAGGAAGATGGAGCAAGAAATTTCATGAAATTACCTAGTTTCTCCTTGGCTTTCTTCCTTTTTTTCTCCTCCCATTGCTGTGCCTAAGAGAGCTGAAGATTTTCTATATTTTAGGCAGAATGGGTCGTGCTCATTAAAGAGGAGAAGAAGGGAGAAAAGTGTGAAACTCTTTAGAATATTCAAGAAACTATAAATTCTAATTTTACCCTTCCGTAATGACAATTTCGTTTCAGCTTCATTTTAGCTCTTTTTAAGAACTGTCTTTTCCATAATAAAATTTAGGTTCCTAATTTAATAAAATGCCTTTGGAATCACTCAAATCAGAGCTAAAACCTTCCCGAACGAATCGGTCAAAGTTCGGATCAACCGACGTTGGAAAGAGTACACCGGAGGGGCTTTACGGTCCCGGGGCTTCCCATAGTTTTTGGAGCCTCTGAGAACCTTGGGCAACTCAAAATTTCCATTTAAAAAGCCCTCTTAGGTTTTTTTCCAAAATTACACTTCTTTACAAAATGCCACTGGCCTTTCGGCAAATTTTTCGAATCGCTCCGACCCTAGTTTTTGGGTAACTCAAGGCTCAAATCCTCATTTTCTATTATTTAAAATTTTATTCAAATTTTATTTGGCCTTGAATCACTCATCTCAGGGGACTTACTTTTCAAACCGGCATGTTCCAGTGATACTGGGCGTTACAAAACCTAAATTAGAAATCCCTCACCAAAGGTATTGTGTATGTCACTCATCACTCAAAAGTGTATAGGTTTGTGTTTCACTCAAAACCAACCTATTGGATCCTCTTTTCATAAGCTAGACTATCATCTAAGTTCTTAACCACTAGCAAGCAAATGCAAAATATAGATTAAAAGGACTTTTATTAGGGTTGTAATAGGGCTAAGGATAAGGAGGAAAGGATAAATGAAAGGGAAAAATAAAAGTGAATACCTTAGGCAAATGAAAAGCATTATCACAATAAAGAGTATTGGATGAAAGAAATAAAACAAAACTTGTGTTGGGTCTTTATTCTCTCTTTCCTTCTTTTATTTTTATTTCTATTTTTACTTATTTTTTAAAAATTTTTAATTGAACTCTTATGTCGCGATATCCTGCAAAGAAGCTGCAATAACTTTTTATAATGATGAAATGAAACTAGAAAGACCTAAAACTATCCTAAAAACCCAACTATATACATATTCTTCCATCCAAAACTAGTAAGTTGACATGCTCTTCAACTCTTAAGACATCCAAAAAGGGTACAAAAAATTTGTTAAAATGGCTATAGGTTAAAACAAAAAAAAATGGCTCAAAGGGTTTAAACAAGGGATAAAGTACATGTAAAAGATAGGCTTTTTGGCTCTAACTACTAATAAAATGAATGCCTTCATCATTTCCATGCATACAAATGCAAAAATGTGGCCTCAAATAAGATTCAAGTCAAGTTCTAGATTAAGAGAAGAGATAAGTGGTACACACACATGAAAAGAAATATGCAAGAGACTCAAAACCTCATTAGGTTATGACTACTAACCTAGAGTTCACCTAAGTCAAATCCATTGCTATTTAGCTTAATCACTCAAAACATGATCAATTACTCTTCAAATCAAGAATGCATCATAACTAAGCCACTTAAAGCTTGCAATTTTCACATTCAAAACAAAATAAAAAAAATTTTCTAAATTTTTCAAAAATTTTCTATATTTTTTTTTCAAAAATTTTGCTTTTAGAAAACACCAAAAACTGTACAAAAAAAAACTCAACAAAACCAACTAAACTATTTACAAGCAAAACCAACTATCTGTCCTCCACACTTAAACAATGCATTGTCCTTAATGTATAACACACAGAGCAATCACAAAGATAAATATCATATCCAGCACAACCCAGCTCAGTAATATGACAATGCGAAGTAAAAAGAGTAAAGGGAAGGAATACGACGGGGCTATATGGCATCCCGTAGTGCAGCTGTCACACCATAATTTATTAGGCTTCATACACTTATATCAAGCTTGGTATCATGTGAAATCAATGAAAACACCAAGAAAAGGAATTAAAAAGATGGGATTTTTTTTACATTATGTCAGGGTTTAAAAATTCATTTCGCATCCCATGAGCACTGTGAACTCAGCAATATTATTCTTTACTCATACTCTATCCATACAAGTCACAAATACTTCAAAACATTCCATAAACCATAAATTT
The DNA here is from genome assembly GCA_026724425.1 of Erythrophleum ivorense. Lineage (NCBI taxonomy): Eukaryota > Viridiplantae > Streptophyta > Magnoliopsida > Fabales > Fabaceae > Erythrophleum > Erythrophleum ivorense. The sequence continues at coordinate 48,254,267 of JAIUCV010000005.1, forward strand.
GGAACCAAAGACTAGAAAAATCACATTTCAGCCTCGGTCCAGAATTCATTTTACTGATAGCAGCTTTGGAAAATGATAACTAATTCTAGAAAAATTGAAATCAAGCAATCCATAACTTTCTGAAAAGTTCTGGATGTTAACTTTATAGTAAAAATAATTCTAAGCCATAATAACATCATTTGGACCACATTTGACAACAGAGAAGTGACATAGGTTAGGCAACCCAGTGTGTCTAAAACAATTTATTGATATAAACTTAAAAAATTTATAACTAATTCCACAAAAATCCAATTCAGGCAAACTATACCAATTTAGAAAGCTGTAGATGTTAACTAAGGTTTGCTGGCATCCCTAATACTGACATAAAACTTTAGAAAATTATTTCTCCCTCTACAAATCTCTAATTAAGATGCTTCCAGTTGGCATAAGTTATTGTGAGTGTCTAGTTTCTCTTTATAAAATTTTATAGCCATTGGACACCATTTATCCCATAAATGATAGAGATGAAGCTTTTGACCATATGCACAATGCTACTGTCGAAATTGTAAATTTTTTCCAATTTTAGAAATTCACCAAATATTCTCTAGAGCTCCAAATAATATGCACTTTAGCTTTCCAAAAAACTCTAGACAAGATGTATAAGCATGCCAATTTTCAGACCAAGAAGAGCTCATTTGGATAGGTTTTGATATAAGGTTGCATATTGCCCAATTTTGGTCTCTTAAAGGGTCATAAATGGTCCAATTTAGCTTCTACCTATTCTAGGGCAACTTGGGCATGTGGTAAAGCATGAAAATGGTCTACTAAACATGTCTCAAGGGTTAAACAACCCATATCTCACAAACTCACTCTCCCACTCCAAGATATACATAAAGCATACATAAACAATTCTTGCCATTCATTGTCAAGAACATGTTATATCATATCTTTGCTTCCAATTCTCATATGTACATCACATACTCATACACTCATACATGTTCAAAGGGTTATACATCATTGTATTACATCACTTGACATCTACATGGTTATAATACAAGAATTTTACAACTTCTTCACCAACCTCCATGTCTTCAAGTGTAGTGACTCCCAATTTCTTACTATTTTGATCCACCTACACATGTTAGGTAATGGAGAGGGGAGAGTGAGATTTTAGGAATTCTAATAACTTTTCTCCCTTTCAAACACACAATATGGATGCAAATTCAAGTTTAAAAATGTATGCATGGCTTTCTTGAAAATCATGTACATATATAAACCATTTCTTTCATTCAAGAACACATACTCATCATACATAAGCTTGCCAAGATAATGGTTTGGCCTCACCCTTTTTTTTTTTTGGATTTTTGAACTTGCCTTACCCACTTTTAAGGGAAATTTAACTAAGCGTTACTCTTTCTAAAGGCTTTTGACTTTGTCTTACCTAATCTTAGAGACTTTTGGCTCATCCTTACCCTTGCTAAGGGGCTTTTGGCCTCACCACATTCAAGCAAGTCAAGAACATATGTTTAAGCATCTTACAAACATATAAACATAGCAACATGGTACCATGACATTAAAATACTTGCTAGAAACACATTGCATGGCTTAAATATATGCACACATATTCAAAGATAAGAAAACATCCAAGTATGTATGAGAGGAAGAAGAGAGAGCTACCTTGCATATAAGAGCACACTTTAACCTTTGAAAATTCTTCCCCTCCCTCAGTCAAACATCCATAAAGAGGTGAGGCTTGATTCCCTTGGTCTAAACATATGGAATGGGATCCAATTACACTCTTGGAACATTTATTAAAGCTACACACACACATTAGAATGACTTATGCACTCATATGGTTCCATTATGGTTCTATAAGGCACCTAATGAAGCAACCTTGGGAATTCATGATCTTGGCTCCATTCTCTCCCTTTATCTATGACTCTTGACTCTATTTAGACTCCTTGGAGTCATCACACATTTATTTTAAGGAGCCTAGTTAGATGTTGCGTCATTATGCTACAATATGGAACCCATAGCTTTATCTCATTATCCATGACTTCTAAAATTTTTTTCAAAGCTTCCTCTCATACTCTCCTATCATATATGATACAAAACTAAGCTTGGAAGCAACTAAAACACTCCTTGGGTATTACTTCTGCCTTAGGCTGAGACAAGGCTTCCTTAAGGAGTCCATGGAGTTTTTTTGCTTTCTTGGATGGGGGGTGTATGTGGGAAGCTCTCTAAGAGTTGTAGGAACTCATACAAACATTCATATAGGCTTGGGAACTCTTGGATCAAATTAGATTTTAGGTTATGTTTACAAACCCTTCACTTTTCTTTCTTGCATTCTAATGCATTTTAGTTGATTCCACTTGCATATTCTTGCTCTTCTCCCATCTAAACCTCTAATTCAAGCATGCTTTAGTCACAATTACATCTCCTTTAGTGACTTCCTAGGATGGCCAAACCAATAGGGAAAGAAGAGGCAAGGGAAGAGCATGTATTTCAAGCAGTATTTTACTTTGTTTAAGTCCTTTTTTCATGGAGAAAATTATGCTATCAAAAGCTTCCTCAAATTCCTTCATTCCTCCAAGAGACCAGCCCTAAATTTACTCCTTTTAAGAAGCTAAAACCACTAATGGAGAGGGCTTAAGGAGAGGAAGAAGATTGGTAAAAACAAGACCATGAAATTTAGTAAACTTTCATACCTTTTTTGCCTTCTTTCCCCTTCTCTCTCCTCCCTCTTTGGACACCATACCAGATTTATTGGAGCTGCTAGAAGTTGGTCTAAATTAGAGAATAAGAGAACATGCCACTTAAGGAGGAAAAAGAAGATCTTTATAGCATTTTACTTTATTTACGTTTTTGCCATTGCACTTTGACCAAGCTGTTTGAACTTATTTTAAATCATTTTTTAGAACTGTCTTTTCCATTATAAAATTTAGGTCCTAAATTTTATGAAATGGATTTTGAAGCACTCAATTTGGATTTAAAACCTTTCTAAATGAACCAGTCAAAGTTTAGGTTAATTGGCATTCAAAACTATACATCGGAGGGGTTTTAACTGTTTCGAGACTTCCTATGATTTTCAGAGCCTCTGAGAACTCTGAAGAACTTAAATTTTTCATTTGAAAAGCCCTATTATGAGTTTTCCAAAAAGTACCTATATTTATGAAAATACCACTAAACTTTCAGCAAATTTTTTGAATTACTTTGGCTTTGGTTTCCAAGCATCTTAGACCTTAGATCCTCATTTTTTATTATTTAAAATTTTATCCTAATCTTATTTGACCTCAAATCATCCTCTCTGAGGGATTTCCTTTTGTATTCAATGAATTTCATATGTTGAGGGAGAAACCATACGTTATGTTTCTCACATTTTCTTTTATTTTTGAAAAACCAAATATTACAACACACAACCTCTACTGCTTAAGTGGGAAATCCCTCATAAAAGGGTTTCAGATGCTGGCCATTCACCTTGAAGCAACTCTCATTTGGCTCCCTCTTAATTTCAACTACACTATAAGGAAACATATTAGAAACAACAAAAAGACCTTCCCAATGGGGACAAAGTTTACTAGGTATCAATTTAAGTTTAGAAACATAAAGAAAAACCCTTTAACTAATGTGAAACTCTTTCCTAACAATTAATCTGTCATGAACTACCTTGTTCTTCTTCTTATATATGCATGAGTTCTCATAGGCTTCCTTCCTGATTTCCTCAAGCTCTTGTAGCTGTAGCTTTCTCCCAACACCATCACTTGCCAAGTCTAAATTGCACTTCTTGAACACCCAATATGATCTATGTTCAATCTCCACTAGCAAATGTCATGCCTTGCCAAAAACAAGTCTAAAAGGTGACATGCCAATCGAAGTCTTGAAGACTATGTGGTATACCTATAGTGCATCATCCAATCTCTTACTCTAATCCTTTCGATTGGGTTGCATCATCTTCTCTAAAATGAGCCTGACTTCTATTTTAGAGATCTATGCTTGGTTGTTCATTTGAGGCTGATATGGAGTAGCTACCTTATGCCTCACACCATACTTGCTAAGCAAGCTCTGCATACTCTGATTCCAAAAATAAATGCCCTAATCATTGATGATGGCTCGTGGGATCCCAAACCTATAAAAAAATGTGAGACCTAATAAAGAAAACCACTATAGAAGATTCATCAATACAAATGGGGATTGCCTCAACCCACTTAGACACATAATTCATAGCCAATGGAATGTAAAGATAACCAAATGAACTAAGGAAAGGTCCTATAAAATCTAAATTCCAAACATAAAAATTTTCACAGATAATAGGGGTTATTAAGTCATGTCTTGCTTCCTAGAAGTGCTACCCACAAATTGTCACCTAGAATACTTTTTACAAAATACATAGGCATCATGGAATAGGGTAGGCCAAAATAACTCACTATCTAACACCTTCTTAATAGTACACTTAGCACTAAAATATCCCCCACATGCAAGAGTGTGGCAAAAAGTTAAAATAGACTTAAACTTATTATCACAAATGCACCATCTAATAATTTGATCACTATAAATGCACCAAAAGTGGGGGTCATCACAAATATAAAATCTAGCCTCATGCCTTAACTTATCTAACTGATACTTATTTAAATGTGTAGAGAAACTCAAATGCAACAATGAAATTAACAATATCAACATACCAAAGAGTGCATACAGTCACAACACACAAAGAATTATTTGGGAAACTATTAAAAATAAGGAAAGAGTTTACCAAAGGCTTTTCAATCCTACTAAGGTGGTCAACTACCTAATTCTCAACTACACTCTTATCTTTAATCTCATAATTGAACTCTTGGAGCAAAAGAACCCATCAAATCAATCTAGGCTTGGCATAATTCTTTTTCATCAAGTACCAAATAGCTACATGATCAGTGAAAATAGTAACCTTAGCATCAAGCAAATATAATCTAAATTTCTCTAACGCAAACACAATTTCAAGGAACTCCTTCTCTATAGTAGTGTAGTTCACTTGTGTAGCATCCAAAGTCCTTGAAGCATAAGCTATAATCTGTTGATTTTTGTCTACCCATTGTGCTAAAGCCTTGCCCAATGCATAGTCAGATGTGTCACACATCAACTCAAATGATAAGTCCCAATTGGGTGGCTGAATGATAGGTGGGGAAGTCAAATTCTTCTTAAGTTCATCCCATGCTTTCCTGCGAGCATCTTCAAAAGGAAACACAATATCTTTTTGCAACAAATAAAATAATAGCAATGCTATCTTACTAAAGTCCTTAAGAAATCTACGATAAAACCTAACATGCCCTAAGAATGATCTCACTTTCCTAACACATGTAGGGTATAAGAGATGCAATCACTTCTATTTTAGCCCTATCAACCTCAATGCCATGCTCAGACATAATGTGACCTAAAACAATACCTCTACGCACCATAAAGTGACATTTCTCAAAATTCAAAACAAGGTTTTTATCGATGCATCTTTTCAAAACTTTGTCTAGACTATGCAAGCATGCATCAAAAGAATTGCTATACATAGTAAAATCATCCATGAACACCTCTATGCAATCCTTTAGAAAGTCACTAAATATAGAAACCATGCATCTTTGAAATGTACTAAAGGCATTACAAAGTCTAAAAGTCATACATCTATATGCAAATGTTCTAAAAGGGCATGTAAAAGTGGTTTTATCTTGATCTTTAGGGGCAATCACAATTTGAAAATAACCAAAAAATTCATCAAGAAAATAATAATAAAATCTAATAGTGATAAGCATAATTTATATACATTTTATTCTTTTTATCTTAAGTATTTTAGTATCCAAATATGGCTTTAAGGGTCTAATTAGATGAAATTTGATTTTAGTAGCCATTTTCTATATTTAAGGAATTAAGTTACAAATTATTGGATTTTAATGCATAAATTTATCTTAAATAATTTTGTGAAAATTCCTATTTGATTTTTCCCACTCTTTTGTGCAGAATTTTTATGGACAATTGGTAATTGAATAGGAGATTATTTTGGAGAAGAAATGGAGGTTTGCCAAGTCCAAGGAAGCCATGCATTCCATCCTCTCATCCTCACATCTCTCACCCACTTGGTTTGCACATACATATCACGTATGGGTCTCTCTCTATGGAACATGAACATGTTGCAGAAACAAGAAGCATGGAGAGCATGCAGAAGCTATGAATAAATGAAGCTTGCATGAGCTAGAAGAAGAGCTAACATGCACAATTGACATGGAGAGGAAGAGCATGTGGCTGGAACATACATTGAGTAAGATGAGAGACAGAGCTATGGGCACTTTATGAAGGAAACAATCTTTGTTTTGGGGAGCAAAATGTGAGAGCTGCATGGAGAAAAGCACATGAGAAACTCGAGTTAAATATGTTGTGAACAAAAGTTGGAATCTTGCTACAGCTCTCATTGCATGAAGCACTTACGGGTTGACGTGGAATTTATGTAAGGAGGTACAGTTTCAACGTGAAGGAGCTGAGATGGGTATACATGCATGAAGCCACAGAATGAGGACGTAGCTCACAGGGCATCTCACGAATTGAACGAGCTGGGAGCTGGGAATTAAAACACTTAAAAGACGCTGGAGTTGACGTGTGCAAAGCATATTATTGTAATGAAAAAATCTACGTGAAGAAGCTGCTGAACTACATAAGGAAGCTCAACGCTATGCAGAATGAAAGAAGCAACGTGGCTGGAGCAGAAGGAAAGAGAAAGAGGCAGCTTGTGTGAAGAGAAACTGTATGAAAAATACATGGAGCTGAATGAGCTTCAAAGATACGAAAAGCAGCTGCATGGGATGTAAAAAGCAAAGTAAAGAAGAAGCTGTAACATGCAGAAGCATCATGTGGTATTAAGAGAATGAACATGCCCAAGAAGCCTCTATTTTTGAGTTTAAGAATAGAGCAAGACGCTGGCTGAACGTGGTGAAGGAAAGAGAGAAGAATGAATTGCATACAGAGGCTTACGTGGAAAATGACGTGGTTTTGCATGAATCTAAATTAATGAAGCATGAGCTGAGGGAGGAGAACGAGCTGCTACATGACAAAGAAGAGAAGAATCATGCATGAAATTTACGTGAAGAAGAGCTGCAGTTTTAACGTGAAGACGCTGACACTGGAAGCTCCAGAACATGCAGAAACACGAGCTGAACAACGCTGGAGATGCAGAAGAAGTAACGCTGAGCTAAGCAGTTTTTATGTAGAAAACAGAACATGCAACAGAAGCTTTCCACGTGAAAAACAAATAAGAGGTAGCACGTGATTCATTAGAGAATTAAAAAAAAAACATTCGGGCAGAGTCATTATTCCACACGCCTCCATATATTCATCCTAGTCCAGACTTCATTCTATCTCACGTCTCTCCAGCATATTCACGCCTCCTTCATTTAAATCATTAGATCCTCATCCATTCGCACAATACAAGCCATCCCACGTCTCTATATTTCCAGAAATTCATGCCTATATATATATATATATCAAGCCATTCATTCGTTCAAAGGGGGGACACACCATTCATCATCCATCCCATTCATCTCTTCATCCATCCTTCCTCCATCCATTCACTCATTCTACACACCATTCATCCATCCATCCATCTCCATATTCCATGAGATTCTAATCTATCTTGAGGTTAGCAAGGAGGAATCTCTTGGAGAAGCTTGAATCCATGGAGAAGACATAGAATATTTTGGCTAAGAATTTCCTTATTTTTCCTACACTTTTTCTCTTTCATTTATTTTCTTGGTTAAGATGTATTTGATAAGGAAATTTGTGTAATTATAATTAGTGGCTGGTTAGACACTAATTAAGAAGTAATTTTGTTGATTAATTGATCCGATTAATTCCAATATTATCTGAATTCCCATGTATGCTTCGAAGGTGTTCAATAAAATACATGAGTGAGTTTAATTGTTTAATTTGAAGATTCCTTAATGTTTAGTTGGTTAATTAAATATTTAGGATGATTCAGAGGCTAATCAATTAATTAATCAATCAAATTAGATGTTCATTGATCTTAGAAACAAGAATTAACAGTTTAATGTGGAGTTGAGGTCTCAATTCAACATTAGATCGTTGATTTCTTGAATCTTGCGTGGTTACTCAAGATAAATTGTTATGAACACGATTAGGAACTCTTAGGCCAGAATTAATCACAATTAGATTAGCATAAGGATAGTGGATACCAAGGGACGAATCCAAAGCTAGTCGTAAGACCATCTTTCATTCATAATTCATCCAATTAGATAGTAATTAGGAATTTTAATTCAATTCAGTTTTAGCTTAGTTTAATTAAATCAAAACCCCTTTAGTTTAGAAATTTTAGAGTCTTTTAACATTTAGAAAACTCAATTAAACATTGAACGCCAATTCCAAGGGAGATGACCTAGGTTGTGCCATTAACTACATATTCTATCAGCCTAGTATTATTTTGAGGGTTATGCGACGATCCGCTCAAGTAGCCAATTTCTTTAACATCTGATCAATAAAGGGGAGGGGGTAATGGTCCTTCCTAGTCACTTCATTTAACTTCCTATAATCAATGCAAATATGCCAACTATTCTGGACCCTAGTAGGCATTAGTTCCCCATTCTCATTCTTTATAACAGTCAAACTAGTTTTCTTTGAAACTACTTGCACAAGACTAACCCAAAGACTATCAAAAATAGGATAAATGATACTAGTAGATAAGAGTTTGAGACTTCCTTTTTTATCACATCCAAGAATAATGGATTGAGTCTTCTTTAAGGTTGGCAAACCAGCTTTTCACCTTTTTCAAGGAGGATATGGTGTATACACACATCAAGATCGATGCTCGAGATATCTGCCAAGGTCCATCTGATAACTCTCCTATTTTGATTCAACACCTTCAAGAGCTCTTTCTCTTTATCAGCATCCAAGTTGCTTATCACTATAACTAGTAATTTCTCGCCCTCTTTAAAGTACACATACTTCAATATAGGTGGAAGTGGCTTAAGCTCTAAGGTAAGGGCCTTTTCCACTAAAGGTATAAGCTTGCTTAACTTAAGCTTCCCCGTAATTGTCACTTGCTCAATCATATCACAACCAATAGAAATATCCCCTTAACTTGGGAAGCATCAGTAATAGTGGAAACACAAAGAGAAGAATAGGAAATAGCTTCATTAGTAACCTCTATCAAGCTAGCATCATGATTAACAGCATAACCAGCATTATGCAAAATATCAATGGACTCATTAGACTCAACTAAATTAGTAATCTCATAATAGTATGCAGAAGATTCAATATACTCAATGCAAGGCATAATCTTATCACTAGACTTAGCACTAGGCTTTAATTCACTAGAAGGATTTAACAATAGTAGAGCCTCAATGGCTTCACAGTCCATACACTCATGAGAGCTACCAGAACATGAATAATTAAAAGAGTTATCCAATCCAGCAATATCATAATAATCAGATACCATACCATTATTAAAGTCTATGCATGCATCATCAACAAGCATATTAATCAAACTCAGCCAAACACAAGAATTACCATTATTAGGGTGCCTCATAGCATCAGAAAGATTAAATTTCATAGCTTTTCCCTCAAATTCCATACTTAAATAATTATCTCTAACATTGATAATAATGTTTGCTATTTTAATGAAAGGTCTACCTAAGATAAGGGGTAAAGGGTCTATAAGCACTATCCTTTCCCATATCTAAGATATAGAAATTAGCTGAAAAAATTAAGTCTTTTACCTTCAAAAGTAGGTCATCCAACACACTCTTAGGATAGGCTAGCCTCCTATCTGCAAGCTGCACAATGACTCCAGTGGACTTGAACTCACAACCCTATAAAGATGCAAACAATGACTTAAACATAACATTAATGGCAGCACCTAAATCAATCAAAGTATTTGGGAAATCTAAGTTCCCAATAGTGCAAGGGATAGTGACACTCCCTGGATCTTTACACTTCATGGGCATAGGTACTGATGGTTGAAATAAAGTTAAGACACTTCTTCCTAAGTTGACCTTTTCATTGTCCTTAAACTTCCTCTTATTAGTGTAGAGGTTCTTGAGGAATTTGGCATACTTTGGAATTTGCTTGACCATATCAATTAGTGGAATGTTCACTTAGACCTTCTTAAAGATGTCCAAGATCTCTTTCTTAGTCTTAACTTCCTTAAGCTTCTTGGTTTGTGTCACCTTATTAAGAAAGGGTAAATTCTTCCTCCTAATCTGCTCCTCTTCTTCTTTCTCTTTCTCTAATTACTCTTGTGGCACTATTTTTGCTAGCCCTGACTTTTCTACATTAGAATTAGAGGAGGGTGCATCATCAACATAATTAGAGGAAGCATTAAGGGAAGAAGAAGAAAGGTTAAAAGAAGAAGTGGATAGCTCCTGTAGCCCTTGAACTTCGTTGCCACTTCTAAGAATAATGGCATTGACATTACTAATGAAGTTCACATACTCTTTCCTAGGTCTTCGACCTTGTTGATCCTTTCTTGATAAAGAAGCTTGATAATTAGGGTTCACCATTGTCTGAGATGGGATCTACCTTGAACCTTGAGTGTTCCTTTCATTGAATGAGGTGGTAAGTTACCCAATTTGAGTGTGCAAGTTATGAAACTCTTGCCTATATTACATGTCATTCTGTTGCATCCTCTCCATCAATTGTTTAAACATGTTTTCCAAGCCATTATCCCTTTTTAGCTCCTTAATAAGGATATTTTACCTCACTAATTGATTGCTTGGTCCCACAATGTTAAACCCTTGATTTTGATTTTGTTTCCTATATCTCAAGTTGGGGTGATTTCTCCATCCTGCGTTATATATGTTGGAAAAAGGGTTGTACTTCTACTGTTGTTGTTGCAGTGGCCTAGAAGGAAAGACCACATTGCATGGCTTAACTCTATCATCCAATTGTGGGCATTGGTCAGTAAGATGAGTGGCTAAGCTGCATATGCCACATAGGGAAGTAATAACAGTAGTATAAGCCATAGAAGACTGAGGTGAGTAGTTTTGAAGTGGAGAACTATAACTCTGAATACTGAGAACTTAAGGAGCATATGCCATAGAATATAATGTAGAAGGATAAGAGAAAGAACTCTGACTTTGACTTAAGGTAAGCTGCTTTAACATAGCATAAACTTCTTGCAATTACTTGCTTATCATAGGATCACTCTGAGGAACATAGACTTTATTGACCCTCTTCACTTGATAATCCATTCTAGTTCCAAATTGTTGACCATTCTATGCCATCCTCGAGATTAGATCCATGGCTACTTTGGGAGTTTGATCCACCAAAGCACCTCCAAAAGCTACATCTAATAGACACTAATCCATAGGTAAGAGACCCTCATAAAATATTGAATGAGTTGATGGTCAGGGATGCCATAATGTAGACAGCTAGCATAAAGTGTCTTAAATCTTTCCTAATATCCATTCAAAGATTCTTGTCACATTTGTCTTATCCCACAAATGTCCTTCTTGATTGCAGCCATTCTAGAAGTAGGGAAAATTTTCTCCAAGAATATATGCTTAAGCTCATCCAAGATCTAATACCATTCGATTGTAAACAATACATCCAAACCTTAGCAATCCTTTCCAATGAGAATAGAAAAGCTCTAAGCTTGATTTGTTTCTCAATCACATGAAACTCTTTTAAGTGCCAAGTGGGATCCTTACTTGCGAGACCATAAAACTTAAGAAGTACATGGATCAATCTAGATTTCAGCTCAAAATTTTCATTTTCATTAAGTTCAGGGTATCGAAAACATAAGTTCTGATATGGCACATCTAGGCAGGTTAATTCTCTAATTGTTCTACTTACAGGGTTAGCATGATGTGCATTCACAATGGGATCTACCATAGCTTCCAAATTCACATGTAAGTTAGGGTTCCCAAGCATATTAGCGTTTAAATTTCTATTCTCATGCAAAGCAAGGCTAGGATTATCATGCAAGTTGGCGTTTAAATACTCTTCTTCACCATGTCCAGCCATGTTTATATGAGGAAGATCAATTTCAACAACAAAGTCATGCACAGGTTCAAAACCAATCACACACAAGCTAGCACTAGCTAAATTGGAAACAAGTTTTTGAATTCTCAATTGTTTGTGAAAAGTTCTTTCTATTTTAGGATCCAATTCACTCAATTTATCATGTGAGGACCTTGTCATACACTAAGCAACTACCAATCAAGAAAAATTAAAACAAAAAACCTAGAACAATCAAGAAAAAATCAAAGAAAATTTGAAAATTCAATGAAAACGATTGAACTTGGCCAAAATAATCCACATATGATACCTAAAGGTATCATAATTGATCAGCACACCTGAAAACTTTAGGAAACCAAATTTCACACAATTCTGGGCAATGACAACAAAATTTCTAGATTTGAGCTAAATTGCAAATTCAAATTGTAAAGTGAAAATTCAAGCCAAGGTAAAAGGAAAATGTAACAATCAAAGCAAACATACTTCTACTACACCTAGACACACTAAAATAAGAAGAAACTCACAAGAAATAGCAACCAAAAATATAAATGAAAGTTCACAAGAAATTGTAAAAATCAAGAAAAGAAATCTTTGGAAAAATAAAAGAAAAATTAAAAAAGTGCTTTAAATGATGGAATTTGGCCTAAAAACAACAAACCTAATAGCTTGCTATTAGTTTTGTTTAACTAAAAAATCTTAAGGATTACAAGTTTCACAAATTTGTAGGCAAGTTATACAAAAATTTTAGCAAATGCACAATTGAAAGCGATAACCGATGAGCACAAATTCCAAAGCTTAAAACGTGGCAAGAATAGAACAAAAAGAAAAAGAAGAGAAAATGACAAGGGAAACACTGAAAAACTAGAACTTAAGCTAAATTATTGCTCTTCTACAATAGTGCTAAAAATTTAATTAGCCTTAGTCATGTCGGTTATCAATTAACTAGGTTCAAATTAATTTTGTAGTTAGGGTCGAATTAGGTCATTATTTCCAGGAAGCAACTAAATTAACTAGAATGCATATTAAACAATACTATGTTTATGCAGATGCCACGCACTAACTCTAAAACCTATTAATTGATGAAACTAACTTAATTGAATGTAAAATGACTATGATTTAGCTACTTGACAAAACATAGAATATATGCAATTGTAGATGAAAAATATCCAAAATGCTATGAAATTGTTATGAAATTAGACCTAAGATGAAAAACTATCGTGCACTAACTAATATATATGATTGTAACCTAATTGTACTACTAAAGGACCTATAAACTATTTAAAATGCAATATGATAAATGCAATTCTAATATGATGAATGCAAATGCAATCTGAGGGGGGGTTTCATTGCTAGGAAATTTAATTGAAAATTAAATGAATTAAACTAAGTGAAATTAACTAAGTTAACTACTAATTCTAAAATTGGATTTTTTTAATTCAATTATGTTAGAAGGCAACTAGGGTTGGCTAAGGAGACTTGGCTTTCTTAACTCAATTTTAATTAATTAGACTTAGGGGAAGTGAATTAAGATAGATTAATGAATTTGATTGAAAAGTAAAGACTTAGAACTCTAAGTACAAAAGCATAATTCAACCTATTTAAAGAACTTTAGTATATGTTGACTTACAAATATTTGTTAATGGCAATCAATCCCATTAACCTAAACACAAATTGGACCCTTTAAATATGGAATTAAGACTAAACTAATCCAATTGAACAATGAAGTTAATTGACAACCCAATTTGACAATGCAAAACCAAGTACCAATTAAATTTAGGCAAATAACATCAATCCAAATTAATTGAACTTAAATGTCATTCTAAAATCAAAATTCCAATAACATTACAATCCAAATTTATCATCTAAAAAACATCAAAATTTCAGCCTATTTTCTAATCCAATCCAAGACAAATGATAATTCCAACCTAAAACTAAATTGAACATATGAAAAACTATTTAGAAATTCTTAAAACTAAGAACTCTAAGTTTTTTAAATTGAAATAGGAAAATAAAAAAATACTCCCCTCAGTCTTTAAGCTTCATTCTATGAGCTCAAACTTCATCTCCTTGCCTCTCCATAATTGCCTCCCTCCTTGCTTAAGCTATCATAAATTTCATCCTTCCTCCAAGCATCAAGCAAGCTTCTACCATGGTGGAATATCAGAGGAAGGGTAGTGTGAAGGTGAGTGGATGATGGCGCAGATAAGATAGGGAGGCGTGAATGATGGAAAAGAAACCTAGAAACCTAAGTTTTAATGGAGTATGGAGTGTGTGTGTATGTGTACAGCCATGAGAGAGGCGGAGAGGAGAGGAAGAAGATGACCTAACATGATGTGAAGAGAAGAGAAGGGAGAGGAGGGGGCGGCTAGGGATGAAAGGAGAGAATGAGCTTTGATCTAATGGCTAGAAGAGTGAGTGGAGAGTTTTAGAGAAATTTTAACAATCATGTCCCAAATAAACCATAGGATAAAAGATAACAAGAAAAAGAACAATTCCCTTGATTTTTTTCATAAAGTGGTTTGCCCATTATACCTTGAATGATCTTTAAGAATGTCTTCCAAAGTCTTAGCCATTAGATGACTCTTAGAGTCTAAGACTTAATCTCCACTATAAGATTTCATTAATTGTACTTCCATAGCCTAAAAAGTCAAAGTGCATGTTTTTTTTAATATACCACAGTTATCCCCCATTGAAGGCAATTCTACATGGGCTAGAAACATCCACATCAAGGTGGGGCTAACTCTCCTAGCAGAGATTTTTTCTATACACAAGACTCGAACTTGAGACCTTGCTTAAGGGGAATCAAGCATGTACCACTTGAACCAACCTCCGTTGGTAAAGTCAAAGTGCACCTATTAATATAGGTTAGGTCCAAAACTATATTCATGAAGCATGCAATATAACCTAGGCCTAAAAATAAAATAAAATAAAATCCAAGAATGCCTAAAAAGAGGCCATATGGCACCATATAAGAAGGGAAGATGGAGAAAAATAAAAATTGGTGAAATAAAATGTAATGGGAATTAACAAGAGCTTGCCACTTGGAGGAGAGAATAAATAGGAAAAAATATTAGTATTTTATTTAAATTCAAAATTCTTCCAAATAACATTTGCAATTTCTAAATTAAATTCTTCAAAACAAAATTTCAAAATTTGGAAAGTAAATCAAAGAATAGAGAATATTAATTCTCAAACAAAAAATGGAAACCTTAAAATATTTACATTTTTATCCCAAATTTTTTAATATTGATACTTTTTTCCAAAATGTCCAATAATTCAAGTAATGCATAAAAGACTTGAATTAGCTCAAAATCATCATCAAAATCATAGATAAATGTGGGATATAAAAATTGAGACTCATCACTTGGGTTTGAGAAAGATTCATTGATTAAATAAGTTTTTCTCTTCTTTCTTTACTTTTTCTTGTATTTCTTTACCCATTTAGTTTATGCTCTAATCTTAATGTTGTTATTTCTTTTAGTTATAAGCTAAACTTGTTAATTTAAGATTGTGATAAACTCTAACTTATAATATGTTGTAATTGTTCTATTTATTTGCAATTAATAGTTTGATTTAATTACTTAATCCTTATACTTCATACTTCTAAGTGTATAGAAAACATTAGATGATTTGAGTAACTTAAATAAATTTGGAAAAGGAATTTTAGGATTGGACTATGGATTAGGTAGTGTGGATTCACAAAATTTGCAATGTTTAGTAGATTGATTCACTTATAAGATAGGAATACACCTACCAGCGTCACATTAGAGCTTATTATGGGCAGAGCTAGGCCTTTAGAAGGTTTGATGCTCAACTTGATTAAGATATCAAGTTTGTTTTCATACCAGTAATCCGGCTCGAACAAGCCCAGTTTTATATTGGACTAGGGTAGTTTAGGGGTGCCTAAGCCAGTGTTTTCTTTCCTTTAAGAACTGATACTTGCAATGTAAACATATTTTTTTTACAAACTTAGGCATAGATTTCAAAATAATGGGCTTTTAGAGCCTTCATGTTTTTATCAGTAAAATAATTTCAATAATAAAATAGCCTAGTATTATTAAGCAAAACACAAGCTATGCTGACATAATTAGCCTTAGGTAAACCTATGTGTTTTCATTGTTCAACAAAAGAAATGTTAATAAGCATGCATGTTAATAACAAAAACAATTAAGAAGCAAGGAGGACTAGTTATTGTAAGCACGGATGCTACCTCTTCTTCTCATTCTTTTAGATAAGAGGGGTGGGATTAAGTAATGGATGACTAATTATTAGACCTCATTGTGTTCATGAGTACGAATCCTTTTAAACATATTACCTTTTTGTGTTGTAATTGTTATTTTATTTGTACTTTGGCTACATAATTTTCTCTATTTCACAGGCTTTATCCACATTTCCACCAATCATCATATTGTCTCAAATTATCTATAGTAGGTTTAGGTATGAGTGGCCAACATTTACTAAAGTCCTTGATGTTGTGAAGAATGTATGGTTTGCGGAGTTTAAAATGAATTAATTCTGCAACTCTTCAAGTATTACAATAAGCATAGTTAATGTGTTATTATTAATCTTTACCTAATCAGTTTTGCTTATTTTTAATGTAAAAAATGTGTGCTTGGGATTTGTCTATTGGGCGATGAATTTACAAGATATAGAGGAAGAAGTGTAGCACTATCATGCATGCATCTTTTAGAGACATTCACACAGGAAAACCAAAGGCAATTGGTTATCTAAAGTAGCACAAGTTGAGCTAGATAAGTATTGCCAAAGAGATGAGTTCAAGTCCAATTCTACACACAATAAGACAAATAGGACAGTAGATATTAGAGGATGCCTATATAGAGGTGGTTGTGTGCCATTCTCAGAGTATGAGAGAAGCATGGTAAGCATTATTTCAATATACTAATTTTATTGGATTAATGTTTATATTGTTTTAGTTGATGTAATTCTAACTTATTTTACCTAAGTGTTATAGAAAGTGAAGTTGGATAGAGATGTTTAGATCCCTAAGGTATTCAAGAGGATCTAACATAATAAGAAAAAAAAGGGGTTGGGTTGGTAAAAAAACTTTTAACACTTACATTTTACATAAGTCACTTGATTAGTTTATAAATAAGATTGTTACTATATGATAAGTATATAGTTAATTTGTTTATGTATTTAATATTTATCTATTCTTGGTTTTTACAAAACCAATATGAGCAAATGAAGTAGACTTAAGAGCTATAGTCAGATGACACTAATTCATCCATTTGGCTTAAGGTTGTAGGCAGAAAGAACAAAAGAGGTCGAGCATATAAGTTTGGGTCAGAAACTAGCCTCTTTAGTTCTAATGGCACATAGCAATTTGGATATGGCCCTAGTGAGCTTTCATATATAAGAGTATGCTTAAAGGCCTTATTTGAGAAAAAAATTAGAGGAGGGCTCTTAAAACAAGCCCAAATTGATGATGCAAGTCTTGCAAAGATGGAGAAGGTCCACAAGAGCAAGATGGAAGCCTTCATGAAACAGATTATGTCTCACATGAGTATAAGCACTGATAGAGGTGACACTTCTCAACCTCAATCCACTCATGATAATGGTTATGATGGGGATGAGAATGATGATGAGTGATTCTAGGATTGTTACTTATGTAACATTATTATGAATTTTATGCACATATTTGTCTTAGCTTTAATGTACTTTGTGATATTTTTAACACATATTTACTATGTTGTAGTATTATCATTATCATGGCTTTGTTATTAGTTCACTAAATTTAGGTATTATAATTCTTGATTGTTTGAACAAGCTTTACTTGTTTAACCAAAAAAGCCACAAAAATGTTACAACTCTCGAACAACTTGATCTCATGGATTTTTCTTATAGAAAAATTATGTGAAAAAGCTTTCTGATAGAAAATTTATGTGAGAATATAGAATTCCTAAGGCCATTTTTTCACAACCCAAAATATGTGAGAATTTCCACTAGAATTATTGTTCTTACGACATTTTTGAATGTTGCTCATGTAAAATTACCATGAGAAAATCCTTGTTTTTTTTGTAGTGTAACAAATTGTCAAGTTTGGCATCAAATTTTTTATGGACTAGATATAGGGATAAAAGTGTGAATTTCTTTTTTATATATTGGGAAGACATTGTCTATTTCTTAAAAATTTAACAATGTTGCCTGGACATAAATCTCAATGTAAGTTAATGATATCAAGAAAATAAATAATATCTAAGTTAACAAATTGTTAAGTTTGGCATCAAATTTTGTATGGACTCGATATAGGGATAAAAATGTTGATAATTTTTTAAAAGGTATGGGGAAGACATTGTCTAATTTCAAATTAGAGGAATCAAATTAAAATTAAATGAACTAAAAATGCATTCAAACCTAAGTTAAGAAAAAAAGAGTAAATTACACTAATCCCCCTTGAGATTTGGTTAAAATACTCTTCTTGTTCATATCAATCAACACATTTGTCATATATATATATATATATATATATTACAAAACTTTCTCATTAATTTACTAATTTATTTTTGGTCAATAA
The DNA here is from genome assembly GCA_026724425.1 of Erythrophleum ivorense. NCBI lineage: Eukaryota > Viridiplantae > Streptophyta > Magnoliopsida > Fabales > Fabaceae > Erythrophleum > Erythrophleum ivorense. Next base: position 48,272,763 of record JAIUCV010000005.1, read on the forward strand.
ATTGTTAACCTTTTGAACAATGAAATTGTGATTTTATTTTTAATATAACATTGAAGGCAATTAAGTTGATATTAAATTCTAAAATGAGACTAATTTTATTCTTAATAATATTGTTGTAAAACAATTAATTAATTTTTTTTGAAGGAATGCATATTGTGCAAAAAAATAATAATTTTATTAACAAAAAAATTAGAAATGAAGTTTTTGTAACATATATTAAATTTTAGGGAAATCAAATAATATTTTTTAAATAAATAAAGCATAACATATAATTCAACCAAATTTTAGAAGAAGTGTAATTTACTCAATAAAGACAGTCATAACACTTAAAAATAAAAGGGGGAAGAAGTCAAGACAAAAGCAAGTGTTTCAGCAGGAAATTAAAGTTTAGGATAAAGAGAGAAATGTATCAAAGATAAAGATTAAAAAAAAATTTGGGTGAGCTAGGCTAATCATGTGACTAGTTTAGCTTGGCTTGATCTAATCTTATAGATATGTAGATTGAGAACAAAAAAAAAATATTTTATAAAGAATTATGTAGAAACTTTATTTTTTTAGGGGCAGTTTTAATAAATTTTATAAAAATTTATATATCAAATTTACTTTATAAAGACTATTTTATAATTTTTACAAAAAAATAGCTCGACCAGATCCAACCAAATTATCCCAATCTAACTAGGTGCTAATCCAAATATGGTCAAGAAAAAATTGGCCCAATATAAAACTGAACCGGACACTAAATTAAACCTAAACACAATTCGTATACACCTCTAGATGAATTAACTGCCACATAGAAGTTATTTATTTATATATCCTTAAAGACATAACATTCTTTTGTAATTAATTGCACCGAGTACAAATTTGAGTAGGGAACCTGAACAAGATAATTCATAGTATTTATGAAAGATGAAAAATATAAAATTTGATGTAATTTGGTTTGGTTGGAACTTAAAAGGCTTTGATCTGATAGACTGTTAAGATTGGTTTACAAAGACGTTGAGCCGCTTAACAAATGTCTACGAAACAAATTAAGCTAATCTAGCAGCCAGCCCATATATTTGTACTTTGTAAATGGGTTTTTGCCTATCTTGTGTGATGCTTGAGTTTGACTCCTTCTTATTTTTTATCAATTTTAGAGAGATAGATACAGAGTGTAGGATTTATTATTCAAGTAGGTCTCATATATTTACATAAGATCTATCATTTGAGTAAATTCTATTTCTTTTTAAAATTAATAAAATAATAATAATAAAGATATCCACACTCGTGATACTTCCTTTTAAATGCTTATAAGGCTCATAAAGGCTATTTATAATTCTCTCTCTCTTTCTTTATATATATATATATATATATATACATGCGTGTGTGTATGTAGTACACATATTTACGTATAATGCATCTCCTATTCTTTTACAAGATCACACATATCCAGAATCATGATAAAATATAATTAATAGCTAAAAACAGCCGTCTTTCTTGCGCCCCTCCCCCCTTCCCTCCTTTTTTTTTTTTTCCAAGAAAACAGTTAGATGTGGAGCGTTTCTCATACACACACACACACTAAAACACTAACAGAAAAGACGTGAGAAAAGAAGGAAGAATTTGGAAAGAAATGATCTTGTTTGTTTTAAATTTGGCTAGGATTATGAGACATTCACGCTTGCAAGAATAGTAGAGAATTAACTTACCACCACTAATCAAACTTGATTAAAACCAATATCTATAGGTTTCTATATAAGACACAATCATACAGTATATAATTATGTGACCTTTAAAGTTTTCTTTAAATTTATCCAATTGTTAGGCTCATAACGTTGGTTGATAAACAAATGGAATATATTCCTTAATGTTATATTGAGAAGAAGTCAATCAGTAAGATCTTTTCAGATGTGAATAGTTGGAAAGTGGGAATTATTATACGAGAGAAGTAAAAAGGACTGAAGAATGAAGAGTAATTTGAAGTCAGTACTCCAATACATATTACTTTTCAATATTACAGCTAGTGATACAAAATTAATGGCTCTGATCATGACAGAATTTACTAGGGTTGCTAACTGATAATTTATATGCAGGAAAGAGGCCACAAAATGAGAACACCAAAGACTTGGTACATAAAAAGTCATTTTTCTTTACTTTCACTTAAGTTAATTATAGTACACAATCACTGCAAGGTAATACGTACTATAGTTACATACATGACAGTCCTCAGCTGCAGAACCTTCACATTAATTTGCATGTCTCTGAGCTGCTTCATATATAATTGTACTTAGATAAATATAATACAAGAGTAGCTTACAAGAAATTGACCCACTTGAAGCTTAGCTAACTGGAAATTCTAAGTAAAAGGGATTAAGGCTTAAAATTTAAGTAACCTACCCCAACGATTTTGTGGTTTTGCCTTGGGGTTGAAATCACTCACAGTATTAGCTCTGTCATAGCTACCCTCCCAACGTGCACAAATTTGAACAGGGCATGCATCATTAGTGGCGTTTCTTCGTTTACCATCACCATAGTACTTATCTATCAGAGCAAAGCCTTCTAAACCGATCTGCCTTAGGTCTGCTGGCGGTGCCATGGATGCTTTATCAAATGGAGATCCAACAAAGAAATCTAAAACCTTGCTTCGTTTCTTATCTGGTGGCTTCTTGGCCTCAAAAGTAAGAAGCTCAAGTCCCCTTTTATAGAAACCCAAAGTGATTTATTTAGCATATAACCAAGAATATTTCTTAATTATGAGTTAAAAGAATCATTTCTCGACTTATCTATCAAAATATTGAAGCAATTTTTCTCCTTTAGCTAGGCACATATACCATATATCAATGATTGTGGTAAGGAAACCATTATAATGTTACTTTACATTTTTTGGTATTTTAGATACCATAGTATAGGATACTAATGTATAAGATAAGATATTATTCAACATTCACATATTTAGTACAATAATTGAAAGTTATTTATCATTTAAAAATGAATTATATTGTAGACATTATCAAAGTTAGATTTAGGGCGAGTTCTTTGTAAATTTTGGGTGGTATCCAATGTTATGAAAAATTAGTGCCACCCTATCTGTGTCTTTTAGTTTTTTAGATGATATTATGCATCTCGAATACTAAATAATAAATAAAGACATTTTAGAAGTCTTTTAACGTTCAAAATACCAAAAAAATGATTGTGTATCAAACAAATTACTTGAGTTTATTTGGTTTTTCACTTTGTTCTTAAGCTGGATTTTTGGACGGAAGATATTGATATATATCACCACAATTGTCGGAATTGGATAGAAATAATGTGACTATTCTGAAGCTCCTCTGTTAAGCTTCCAAAATGGTTCTTGATCAAGCATAGATATTTGGGTTAGCGCGTGGTCAGTCAGAGATTATATTCGACTCAAACTATCTCAGTCATAAGGCAGAAAAAGTAATAGTAAGAGAAACTATGGAGCATCTAATTCCCAGGTCTATCTTTTTCTTTTTATTACATTTTCAATCTGAGAGAGGAAATTAGTATAATTCTTTTTTGATGATTCCATATATCACTTTCACTTGCCACTACTTTAACTATAGTTTTGCATTTTACCTCGTTCTATAGAATACTGCAGTTATGATCTCAACTTATCGTTCTAGGAATAACTAGATTAACCTAAATAGAAGTAAAACAGTAATAATGTACAATTTTCCCTTATTTTTTGTTAGATAATTAAGGACGAGATCTCAATCAAAAGTACTTGATGGAACACATCATCTTATATGTATGAAAATTCAACATTAACAACAAAATGAAAAATATTTCGTCTCTAAAATTGATAATTCAATAATCCTTAACTTTTTCAAGGTGAAAAATTTTTCGTCTCAAATTGATTTGCTGAAAATTATTTGAGATGGAAACAAAAAATTTTCTCTAATTTTATACGGAACTTTTTGTTTCTAAATTAATTTTGTTTCTAGATTCACACACACACACATATATATATTGTAACTGAAAAAATACATTTAAATATTAGAAGCGGCTTTTCGTGATAAAAATACATATATCGGCGGTTAAAAGCTGCTGTAGTAATATCATTTATTTTATAAAAGTACAGTTGTATTATCATATTTTTATTCATATCATTAATTCAAATTAAATTAATATAAAATACACAATTATTCATTTTAAACGTATCATAATTATTTCGAAATTTCATAACAAATGGTAACAATACCACCGATATAAATTACGTCGCCGACTTCATGTGGTCAATGCGAGTGAGCATGGTAATCGGGCCGCCGGTTGTAAAATAGTAACATTTCATTATTGAATGGGTTCATTAGAGCGGTTTGATTCGGTTCAAATGAAGATTATACACATACATATGTGTGTGTACATATTTGTGTGTGTGTTTTTATATATATTTATAATCTATATAATCTAAAGTTAAATTAATTTTTTATTTTATAATTTTATTTAATTTTTAATTTATTTATTATAATTTTAAAATTCGTAATTGAATATTTATGGTTAAAAAATTCTTTTAATTAAGTTAGTTTACAATTTTTTGTCAATATTTTGTTAAACCTTATAAATATAGTCAACTATATAATAAACTCTGAATAGGTATAATTTATATCAACAAAATACGTTAAAAATAAAAAATAAAATAAAATTGATTCATATGTATGACATGTGATACAATATATACTAAATTAATCTAAATCATGTATATTCAAAGTGACAAAAATAGTATATAATTAATCATGTGAACAAAATTTAACAAAATAATAACATAATTGTTATGACAAAGAATTAATTAACAATTATATACACTATAAAAATAATTATAAATTTTTGAAATATAAAAATGAAATTAAAAATATACTATTTCCTTCCCTAAAAAGAAGGTTGGTTGGGCCGGTAAGGATGGGTTAATGCAGCCCACGCCAACCTGAACTGGCTTACTACCTTTTCTTTTGGACAAGGGAGGAGGGGAAGGAGTAGAACCCACCTCACTTTCTAATCCTCTTTCTAGACCCACACCAAAGGGTACCCTGCTTCCAGACTTTGATACAAAGATGCAGGGCAAAGGAAGTACCAGAGAGATGCTAGAAACTAAAAACGCTGTGTCTGGTCTTTGGATTGACAACCTTTTTTTCTTTTTTCTCCTTCTCTCTTTCTTGTTTAGTTTGTTTAGTTTCCTATAAGACTAATAAAAAGACGAAGAGCAAACTTTCTCAAGCATCTCGAGGATTGTTCGGTACACATACGAGGGATTGGACAAACTAGTGAGGGAACAGCACGCGCCTAGGTGCGTGTGATAGTATAAGAAGCTGTCTCACACTCCCACTCCTCAAAGTTTGCCTTTCAAACCAAATTCTACTTTTCACATGCAAGAACTAGCTGCAAAAGCATTGCGCACAACTTTTCACCTTTCATACTTGATTTCTCTCGCTTATATATTTATATTCCATCCTCCATTAATTATCTATTATTATTCTACTTCTTTTAACCAGATGTGAATCTTTGAAACTGGAAATACTAGTGAAGTAAAATCGGATTGAAGAATGAAGATATTACATATATACAATAATATTTGTAATAATTGTAACACCTGATCATGGGTTGAGCTTTCAAAGAAATAATAGCTGCAGAGTGGGCCATTAAGCAGGAGAGGGCTACCAATGAACTATCGTTGATAGAGAAAAATGGATCTCTGCAGTACTCCAAGACATCAAGTTGGAATGAGAAGTTTCACATTAAATGATCAACTACAGTACTGTAAAGGACATGGACCCGTTGACGGGGATGCATGAGTCCTACGTCAGAAAACTTCTCTTAAGAGAAGGAATTTATAAGTTTAAGACGTTTTTCACTTAGTAGATTAATTTTTAGGGTGAGTTTTCTTTTTAGATTCATATTTATAACATTATTGTTTTTATTAAGAAGCAATGCATTGTCATGAGTCCTCCATTGAAAGCCTTCCCTAAGAGGGGGACGTATAAATCTAAAAGGTTCATCCACATAATAGACTAATTGTAATACCCGACGTGAATATGCATGCAGGAAGCTGACTTTTCCATGCAGAATTTTACAGCTGCCACACACCAGTTTTTTCCCTCTGCCATTTTACAGATGTACCCCTCCTTCCATTTACTTTAAGTGGGTTTTTCTGGTCATTTAGCACTCCAAATTCTGCAACATAATCCATCCAGCAAAGCCATCACAGAACCGACAGAACTCTGCATTCCTATCCCCTGTTCTGTTGGACGTTGGTTTCCCTGCTTCTTTGAGCTACTGAAACGTTAGGTTTTGCTGCTTCTTCACGCTGTGAACTTGCTCCAGATTTGCTGCTTCATCCAGTCGTATGGAAGCTCCCTACTGGACGAACTGTACTGCTGCATAAACACTGCAATTTTCTCCTCTGTTCAGCGCCACCTTACTACCCTGTTCAGCATTTAGTCTGGTTCAAATTTCAGCTGCAAGTTTCTCCTTGAATTTGTTCCGTTTTGCTGTTGAATTCGGGTGAAATCACACCAGAAAGTCACCCCTCCAGGTCTGAAATTTCTGTTAGATAAATTGTTGATGCTGGGTTCATTTTTCTCCTCTGTTTACGTTACTTTGTGCTGCTGGTTCGCTGTTCAGTGCAACCTTCCTCTTCTTGGTTTAAGCTGAGCTCATGGCTGTGTGTGTGGTAGGAGAGCAGCGCTTATAGGTATATCTAGGCTTGAAATTCCCATTGCATGTGTTGCTTCTTTAATCCCAATTATCAGCGTTTCTCTCCTCTGTATTTTACTGCTGTAATACGTTTTGTGTGGTGGCCAGTTTGGAGAGGTTCTGCGCAGGAGAAGATGTGGTGTAGGAAGTGATCCTAGTTGGATAAAATTCTGATTTCATTTATGCTTAACTGTATGTTCACTCTCCTATACATTAATTCCTCCAAAAAAATTATGCATATATATATTCTTAATTAAAGACAAAATCTAATTGTGTTTTTCTTACTTGTTAAATTATATTTATGCAGAATAAATTTCCCTTCAAAGTGTGGCTGCAGATTTAAGATGGTATGCATTCCTTTAGTTTTTGAATTTGGGGTTTAGCTCCTAAGTGGAACCAAGGAAAAGAAAGTACAATATAGGTGTATGGTATATATTGTACAAGTTTGGAAGGCGTAAAAATTAGCAGCGGAATAATTGTTTTTAAAATCAGATAAGTTCTGTGTGGGATTAGTGGAATGATGCCTCCTTTAAAAATCTAATGAACGGGTATTGTAGGAAATTCTGAAGGTTGAGGCATAGTTGAGAAAAGGGGTCAGGAAATCTCTATAAAAATCTTGGAAGGTGAGTAAGTAATGCGGACCTGAGTAAACGAGAAATTATTATTTTATTATTAAGTTTCCTTGCAGTGTTCTAAAATTGGGTAATCTAGTTATGAAGATACCTATTTAAATGTTTTGTGATATATATGTTTACCAAAATTTGATTTCAACCGGAAATTTTGCAAATTTACGGATGTTGAGTTAATTAGAAATCCTACTATGAAACTGATTTGAACGATACTTGGTCTGAAATGTTAATTGGAAAAATAGTACTGTTTTATGAAGTTATCTGCTCAGAACCCTGTAGCTAACAGCAGTAGATGTTAGCCCTAGTGCACCATAATCTGTACCTCAGCTAACAAGGGTGGTGTTAGCCCCGTGTGTAGACCACCAGACGTGGAGTTATATTATTTCCGCAAGCTAAATGCTTTGCATCTGTAGTGACCTTTCCCCGCGAGCTGTGTGCTCTGCGTCTGCTTAAATTGGTTCTGCTTAGATACTTTCAGTGTATTTGTATGAACGAATTTGCATAAAACATGTTTTACGCGGTATATCTATAAAAATGTACCTATACATCCGTGACCCTACTTTTATTTTAAAAAGGGTCGGCGTTGCTTATTCATTGAGTATCAAACTCATTTTTTTAAATTACTTTTTTTCAGAGAGCAGTACGAGCCCTACCCTACCCCCAGCAGCTTTCTAGTATCGATCTCTTGGATACTTCTTTTGATGAGCCTGCAGTTGCTCATGTGGGTGTATTTTGATTGTAGGTGTATTTTGTTTAAAACTTTGTAAAACTTTGTAAAGTTAGCTCCACTGACTCATGGATGGGTCATCCCCACACCCGAGATATTTCTTTTGATCTGATTGGACATGAGTTCACCCTTTGGAATGTATTGTTTTGTCTAAGACTTCGTAGAAATTTTGGGAGGTCTACGTTATAGAGGAGGCTCTGCTGAAATTTCTACAAATGTCCTCTAAGAAAAGCTTATATGTTTTATATGATTCAAATTAATGCCCATAAGTATTTTCTCTATGTTTCCGCTTCTGCGTCAGAGTACTTAAATTGTGGGATGTGACACTAATATTTTAGGATTGATTCTCTATTTGGACTTAAATTCATAATAAAATATCATGTGTGCTTATCAAGTAGGATAAATTACTTTTATGCACCTTAATGTTTTGCCCTCAATTTCAGTTCTTCCTAATTAATTAGTTGCAATGGAATGTTAAAGGAGGTCAATTGCAAGGATTAATGGATTATGAAAAAACTGCAATTGTGAACAAAAAGCAAGGTAAATAAGTGTAATTTTCTCCTCTTAGTTTTAAATTAATTAGAGATAACTTCTATTCCAAACAAGGAGAATAATATGTAATTAGAGACAAAAATGACTGTTGCTAAGTACAATTCACCCAACAAAATTTCCATACAGTAAGATATGTTTGAATCTTGTTGTCACAAATTTAAATGCTCTTCATGGCAATTTTTGCTAACTGAAAATTTATATGCAGAGACAAAGAGTGATTAATGGAAAGAGGTACGTACAATGAGAACACCGTGACAAATGACAAGTAGTTATAATAAAAGGCAATGTGCTTCACTTTCACTTAATTATAGTACACAACCACAAGAAGGTACTAACTACTATAATATGTATAACAGTCCTTAGCTACAGAAAACCTTCACATTTGAAAGTCTCTGAGCTGCTTATATATAATTATATTTCTAAAAACATAATACAAGAGTAGCCTGCATGAAGTAGACCCAGTTGAAGCATAAGATAACTGAAAATACTAAGTAAAAGTGGTTAAGGCTTAAGGTTTAAATGGGGTCTACTCCAACGGGTTTGCGGTTTTGGCTTGGGATAACTCAAAATATTGACTCCACCACAGTAAGCAGCAGCCTCTCTGCTATTGAGGATTACAGGAGGCTCATCCCTCTCATTGCCATTATTGGTCCTTCTGCTTGGACCATAGAACTTGTCTATCAGAGCAAAACCTTCCAAACCAATCCCTCTCAGGTGTGCTGGAGGTGCCATATTTGCTAAACACACAGATTTTCTGTTGTTTGCTTGTTCTGCCAGTTCGAACTTGTGACTTGACAAGTGAGAGCAAGATGCTCTCACCAACAAGCCACAAACTGAAGAGGCACTAAACACAGCTGTATCGCAGTAAAGCAGAAGATAGTAAAGTGGCTAGCTAGCGATAAAATCTGTGTTATCTGGTTTCTCGCTTCAAAGTAAGATGCATAATTCCCCTTTAGTGGTTCTCTAGGAGGAAGCCAAGAATATTTCTTGATTATGGATTAAAAGAATCTTATCTTGGCGAGCCTTTTTTTACGGCACATAAAATGAATCAATGATTGTAGCAATCTTTATTTGATCTTCTTTGATTTATAATTAGGCTCTTACATAAGCCTGATCAATGGACAGAATATATTCATTTTTATCCCCAACGTTGTTGAATTAATTAGGGAGGAGATGGTGTTGCTCTGAAGCACATCATCTATCCATCTTTCGCTTTCTTAGTTAACGTATGCCCCATGACGTAGTTATTATGTTTGATGCAATCTGAAAGGAATAACTTAAAAAACACATAAAACTAAGAGAAAAATAAAAGCAGTTCTTACTGTGACTCTCTGCCCTCCTTATTTGGCTATTCACTTGCTGGGGTCAAATTTGAATATATGAAAGTTCCACCGACACATATATGGCGGTTCAGTCTTTTAGCTAGAATGTTGAATTTTTTTTTTTTTTCTGGTTATTCTTGAGATGATAGAGTGATTTCAAGTAATGGCAAAAAAGATAGGGTACATTCAAAAGAAATGGTAAGAATAAAAAAGGGAATAATGTCAAGTGGGGACGATACATCGAACTTTTGCTTTCTTTACTACCTTTATCATCTTTAGTTTGTTGCTCTATAAAATAAGATCCAGGTTGGCACGATAATTGATCTTATTCCAAGGGAGTTAACATGGTCTAAATAAATCAAGCAAAAAGTAAAATTATTGCACATCAAGAAAAAGTAGTTTCGGCAATTCGGGGAAAGATAAATGTCCTCAAACTATTAGAGTACTTAATAACAGAACCTATTAGATTAAAGTATTTATTTTTGAAAAAAGAAATCCACGTTAAATTAATTTAAGCCGTGATGTAATATTTGATAGTCAAAAGTTTGGGTAATATGCAAGATATCATATGTATAAATCTCTTACCCACGATTACCAACGCAAAAACCTTACCTTATATATCTGTGGGCTAACTTGAGTGGCGAATTTAACTCTAACAATAAATCATTCAGAGAGTATGAAATCTACAAATTTTTGTATTTATCTCGTTATTTCTTTCTTTCTATGATACTGACATGTTAACTTCTCACCTAAAAGCATCCAAAATCATGTGAATGGCTTATCTTTGTTTAGATTATAGACATGAATTAATTGAAGTACATGTAGGTTGGTCCGAACCCAATTTAACCATAATATCCAAAAGAAAAAAAGTTACTAATTACGAGGAAAGTTCCTACAACAATGTTGCAAATATATAGTAGACGTTTATTTATCTTTTTTGGTGGTAGTAAGAATAGACTACAGGGTACTAGTACCATGTTTGGTAATACTAATTAATTGCTTAAAATTTATGGGAAAATTTCATTTACCTACCTTTTGTCTTCAGATGCAATGTTCTCCTAATTTTTTTTTTTAAACTAAGGCTATATTTAGAAGTTTAAGAGGGAATAGAATAAAATGACAAATAATGTAATTAAATGACAAGTCATGCGCCATTTCATTGTTTGGAAATTTAATTAGGAAAAGAATGAAGTCATTAATCAAATGACATGGCCTATAAATTACTTTTTTAATATTATCCTCATAACGAGAATGTAATTTTAGCAAATTTTAAGCAAGAAAAAAAATATATAATTGTAATTGTAATACCTGTCCATTTTATTAATTCCCAAACCCTCCAATTTCGAGGAATAAAAAAATTTGGGTTTTTTATGGCCATGAGAAATTTTGGAGTTCGTTCATTGCCATTGCCCTCCCATATTAAGTAAAAAAAAATCTTAAATAATGGTTTAGCCTATATTAACTCTTCAATTCGTTGTTATTATATACAATGTTGTTAATCCAAACACGCCCAGATGTGGCAGTTGGAAACAAAGAATAGGACTCATAAGTACAATTTCCCCCTCCACAGAGGAACAAATATAGGGTTCTTTGCCTCAATTTTTAAAAGATAGCAACAAAGATCGTTTTTGTACAGAAACAATAATTTTGAGAAGAGGCCAAAATGAGACAAAATACCATGAGAATAAAAGATGAAAGGCAATTTCCATGACTTCCACTCAAGTCATAACAGTGTATAGATGTAAATATAGTATCAAACTCAGCCCTAATTAAGCTGCAGAAGACCTTCACATATTTGTAGATCTCCAAGTTGTTTTTTTTTAAATATTTAATACATTATATAATACAAGCGCAGCCCAGCATGATTATTGAGTTGAAATAGACCCACTTTAAGCTACTTAATTGATCTAAACTCTATACCAAAGTGCTCAAGCTTTAACAGGTCTATCTCAATGACTTTGTGGTTTTCTCTTGGTGGTGTAGTTTAAAATCATAACCCCACTATGGTGAGCTGCTACATCTTTGCTATTAATAATAAAAGGCTCTTCCATTTCATCATTTGGCACTTGAACTACCCAACGTCCTTGCCTTTTAGAAAATGTGTCATTAATGGTGTTGCACTTTCTTGGTTGGCCTTGGTACTTATCTATTACTGTAAATTCTTCAAAAGTGATCATCTTCAAGTTTGCTGGAAGTGCCATAGACGTTTAATCAAACACAGACAAAGTAATATAAAGCCAATGTTGTGTCTTAGTTGGTTTCTACCGAACACCTAAGTAAGGTGAAGAACCTTCCCTAAAAAATTAACCATTGAAGTGGGAGAACCATCCTATATAAATACCCTATTGAGTAGCTCATATTACTTGATATAGGACTATTGCTTTTTTTTTTTTGAAAGCGTATATACAAGTATACATATCACAATATTAATAAAGTGATGAATAGAATATCATTCCCACGAGGATTTGTTACTAAAATAATTGTTAAGTACTAAAATTGTACACCTTACTCTAAATCAAAGTAACAATAAAAGAAATAGGAAATTACACTAAACTAAAGACATAAAAATAACAAAATAAGTGAGAGATACCATCCTAGATGAAATTAGAAAGTAAAAGGATTTGAGATTATGATTCCTCCTAATATTTCATATGAACTAATCACTTCTCTTCATCTTGCCCTTAATGTCATTAATAGCTTAGGACTCCAATTTACGTACAAGTGTCTTCTGAATTACCTATAGGTATTCCTTTAATCAATCCATAATTTCTTATACAATTGATTAGAGGTTAATTAAGAATAGGTCTTAATATGGCTATGTGAAGTTGATAAATATATTCCTATCTTACAAGCGAATCAATCCACTCAATATTACAAATTTCATGAACCCACACTATCAAATCTCTGGTCAAGTCTTAAAATCTCTTTTTCCAAATTCATTTAGACTAGCAAAATTATCTATTTGTTTTCATACACTTAAAAGCATAAAGCTCAATGATTGAGTAATTAAATCATACCACTAATTGTAAATAAATAAAGTAATTACAACATATTACAAGGTAGAGTTTATCATAATCCTAAATCAACAAGATTAACTCATAATTACAAGAAATAACAATATTAAGAATAGAGCATAAACTAAATGGACAAAGAAATATAAGAAAAAGTAAGGGAACCAAAAAAATTTGACTTAATTGGTAAATCTTCCTCAAACTCAAGCTTCTTTTATGATAAATAAAGCTCTAAACCCTTCCTTCTCCTCTCTAAAATCTTCAAAATGGCAGCCTCCCTTAAAGAGATGTTGAAACCCTCTTAAAACCCTAAAAAAAAAAAATCAGCTAAAAATGATGTGTTTAACACATTTTTCCAAAACACATTGTGGTGGCAATCAAGAGATTAAAAAAATGCAGCTGAATTTTTATCTGTAGTGGTCAAAGGTGCCATGGTGCAAAGTTTTAACACTATAGTACATTTTGGTTCTGTTTCTCTGCATGTAGAGGCAACTTTTTTTCTTTTCTTCTTTTTTTTTTCTTTTTATTCCTTTTCGATCATTTTTCAACAAATCTTCTTGACTTTTGTTACTTTGTATTTCAAAACTTTTAAACTTGTTTCTTTATAATTTTAACTTTACAAAAACATAAAATTCATCTAATTACTATTTATAATTTATTAACAAAGGTTAAACAATTTAACAACTTAAAAATTTAGATAAAAGTACAAAACATATTTTGTACCCAATTAATAAAAAAATTAATCCAAAATAAAGAAGTAAAACCAAAACTTACTAAATATTTAACTTAGCTAAAATGTATTAATTTTATATTTAAAAAACATAAGATAAATTCAATACTCATATAATAAGTCCCTTAAAATATTGAAAAAAAAATGATAATTTGGGAATTTATCATACCCACATACTTACCTCTTTACTTGTTTCCAAATAAAGTCATATTAAATAAGATTTCTACTTACTTAAACTTTCATATCTAGTAATGATAGATGAATGCTTTCAACAATTAAATTAAAAAGTATAATTAATAAGAAAAGAAAGTAATGTATACAAGCTTCAAAATTCAAGAATTAATGACAAATTTTCCAAACCCATTATTTGTGTGTGTGAAAAACCATGCTAAAGTCTAATTGCAAATTTTAGAATAATTTATGTAAATTAAACTACATAATAAACATCTTCTTTAAGAGTTTCATACACTTGCCCTTCTATCCTCTCTCCACTAATGTCATTGCATAACTCATTAATCAACAGGCCTTTTAATATTGTAATGGGGCTTATGATTATGGCTATTACAAGAAAAAAGGTATATAGAAAATTATGAGCAAGATTCAAGAAAATAACCATTAAACACAGCAATAAAAAATAGAATTCTCCCTCTTCTCTTATTTTTCTTTCTTTTTTATATTTCACCTCTTTTTTTTCCTTCTTTTCACTTTTATGCCCTTAAACTTAGTTCATTTTGATCTATCAAATTTTTCTTTGGGTTAATTCGTTTGCCACTTTTTTTCCTTCTTTTAGGTCCCTCCTTCTAATCATCATATTTTTCATGTCTCTCAAGAAACAAAAAACCAGACAATCGTTATTCTCACACTTCTAATTTGCTTGTCTCTTATAAGAAAACAACAATTATTTGCATCAAACCTATATTATACCTTATTTCACCACTTTAGCTTACTTTTCACATAATATCAAATGTTAATTATCCTCTTAAAAAGGAGTAAAAACATTATTTTTTGAGCTAAAGATCATTAACGTAATTAAAAAGAAGAAATTTTATGTAATTATATGCATATTTCACCTAAGACTCAAAAATGGTACTAGTGATATGTTTTGAAAAAAGTAGGTTTAAAGTTTCAAATATAATCAATAAATGTCTAAATCACTTTAATAGATCATACAAAGTCTTAAGATTTCAACTTAAGAGACTATCAAGCAAGTTCTATAACCCTAGGTTTAAAATCAATCATAAAATCTAACTCTCATACATTACTTAAAACTAATAATTATTCTAAGCATAGTGTAAATGCACCTAAAAAAATTTCCATGAGTGATGACAATATCACCATTAACAATTAATCTTATCTACAAATTACATTAACAAACATTTTCTATTATTTATATCCTATCCAGTAATTAAGTTCCTTAATGGCATTTAATATCAACTAAAAAAAAACACAAGATAGGCAGGCAAATCTTAAGCTCAAAAATTTTGAAAAACAAAAAGTTTTTCAATAAAATTTTACATAAAAATATAAACAATTAAAAGCAATAGAATTCATATTCCCAATTTAGATTCCCTATCCCAAACTTAAAATAAACATTGTCTTCAATATTCAAAATATAATGCAACATAAGAGTAGTAAATGATTAATAAAACTTCTTTGATATATTCTGTTCTTTGTTCACTTCAAGATCCTCCAAACTAAAGGGCAATAACAACAAAACACTTCATCATGGAATGATTGTCTCAATCTCAACTTGACAATATAACCAAAATAAATATTATACAACTTAACTAGATAGCACCAAAACATTATTAAACAAGGCAAGTGTAGATTTGTGCTAAAATAGAATTGTAATGACATTTTAATGAAATCTATCTAGCAAACGTCCAAATAACCTCATGAAAAAAAAATTTAAGAACATCTTCACATATTAATAAAAATGAACAAACTAAAATTGCAAGGTTGATAGCCACATAATTAGTCCCATAAAATTAAGAAAGTGACATAGCATATAGCAAATTCTAGCAACTTTTTAAAATAGAGCAATGTGTATTCAAATGCAAATAAATAACCCATTTGAACTCCAAATCATATGAACCAAATTTGCTAGAAACTAAACAAGCAAAGAAAATTTTTGATACAAAATTTCAAGCAAAAATTCAAATAAATTGTGTTCCAAGTAAATTTGTAAATTCAAGTCACAAACATGTACAACAAAATAATGCATCTACTAGAAACACATGAAAATTATGCAACAAATGAATTTAATTGGTTCTAAATTTTTTTATGCCTAAGACAAGACATCTAAACAAACATATCAAATGAAATTCATAAAAAATTTAAAGTCAATTGCTCCCAATAAATTGTTCAATGTCATGCTACAACAATCATACTCCATCATAATAGTACAAGAAAATAAAGTTAAGAAAGAAGAGCATACAAAAGGAATAATATCCAACATGCAAGCAAACCAAACATAATTATGAACCTTATAAAAGGAATACAAAACTAATTTGAAATCACTTTCTAAATTATAGACTTTAGCTACTTAGCTTTTCTTCCTAACTTCAACAACAATAATCTTAAGGATTTAATACTAATGAACTCTGAAAGATAGAAAGAAAGCTAAGGGTTAGAAAAACTATAGAAGTAAATTTATTTATTTATTCTAATCAAATATATTATTTATTTAGTTATGATTGGGTTACCTCCTAAAAAGTGTTGGTTTTATAGTTTTCAACCTGACTTTACATCAAAACTTAATCATAGATATCAAGAACTATAATTGCCTTGCCCTTTTCTTTCTTAGCTAAGTAGGCCTCAGCAAGAATGGGTGTTCTTTCCCTTTAAGAACCTGTGACTTCTCACCTAATAGCTTTATTAGAGCACATACTTTGGCTGACTTAACAAAAAAACTACAATTTTAATTTTTCTTGGACAATTTTGGGAACTTCCAAATACTTTAAACACCTTATAAAATCTTCTTAACTCTCTTTCATAAGAACCAAGAACTTCAGTGGATAACTCATCAAGAGATTACCTAAAATTACATTTTTTACTTCCATCTCACTACAACATTTTTGTAATTTATTAAAAGGATCCTCTACCATGGCCACTTGGAAGGTTACCTCTTGGTCTTCTAGCCTCACAATATTCTTCCTTTCTTCCACTTTCTGCTTATAATTCCCCTCAAATTGCATATACCCTTCTAGCAAATCTTCTTTACTCCTTAAATTAATTCCATTACAATTTTCTTTCTCTTCTATTCAAGGAGTAGTCGATATATCACTTGGAAGACTCTCTTATGAATTATTATAGATGACATTGGCTGGTTTGCCTATTTAAGTTTCCAAGTTTCTAATTGTGTTATCTTACTTGGCTAGATAGGTATCTTGCTAGGCCATAAAGGCATCTTGCTTATCCATATAGTACTTAATCATTTCTTCCAAGTTAGAATTATACTCTTGAATAGAGATTTTATCTTGTAATTGGCAATTCGAAGGTTGGGAAAGGTATATTGCGTATGATGAAAAAACTTAACCCTAATTCTAGAAACAATTTTGTTCATGATTCTAACTAGAAATATATGTGCTATTACAAAAACTATTTGGATTCCTATTAAAATCATCCTCCATCTATACATTTTCTATAGAATATGGGCACTGCTCTTTGTAGTGACCTTCCCCATAATTATCACAAGTTATATACGAGCATTGAGAATCACTAACATGAGTAGTTTAACTAATGTTCAAATCAAAGTTATCAAACCTCCTATCAAATTCTGTCATTTGAGTTGTTAATTTGGTCATGATATCAAATTCATACTTATTAGTTACCCTATTTACTATCCAAGGATAATTTATAATTAAAAACAAAAATAATGAAAACAAAAACTAAGCATAAATATCAACAACTCTAACAAAAAGATAAAACACAAACCAAAAGCCTCAAAACAAACACAACAAAAACACAATGAACAAAGCTTGAGTCCAAATTAAATGAGCTTGGTATTAATATTAACAAAAACTTAATGAACAAATCCCTAGCAATGGTGATGAAAACTTGTTGCTTTTTTTTTTTTTGGAAAGCATACATGTAAGTATACATATCATAATAGTAATAAAATGACGAATAAAATATTATTCCCATGAGAATTTGTCACTAAGATAATTATTAAGTGCTAAAATTGTGTTCCTTAATCTAATTAAGCTAACAATAAAAGTGATGAGAAATTAAACTAAACTAAAGATAAAAAAATAAAATAAAATAAAATAAATGAAAGACACCATTCTAGATGAAATTAGAAAGCAAAAGGATTTGAGATTATGATTCTTCTTTACATTTCATATGAACTAATTACTTCTCTTCATCTTGCTTTTGATGTCATTAATTGCTTAGGACTTTAATTTACTTACAAGTATCTTCCAAATTACTTATAGACATTTCTCTAACTAATCCATAATTCCTTATGCAATTGATTGAAGGCTTAATCAAGAATATGTCCTACAAGTAAATTAATCCACTCAATATTGCAAATTTTATAAAATCACACTATTCAATCTATGGTCAAGTCCTAAAATCTCATTTCTAAGTTTATTTAGGTTACCCAAATCATCTAACAGTTTCACACACTTAGAAGCATAAAGTACAAGTATTGAGTAACTAAATCATACCATTAATAGCAAATAAATAAAATAATTACAACATATTACTAATAACTTCTCTAAATTCATGCCTAACTTCTCCAACACCAATGCCTAACTTAGAAACATTGATTGTTGTAATGCTACTATTTAAACCACCAAAAAATTCACTCTTTGTTTTTTTCCCTTCTTATACAATGTAACCACCATGATAGCACGTATTAAATTTACTAGATGTAGGGCTATCTCATAAATGATCTCTCGTATACAGGATAGCACAAGTTCACTAAGTTTCAATGATTTGCAAAATGTTATGTGACAAAATCAATTATTTATTTTAGCAACCATGAAAAAAGGCCATGTATAAAACACTAAATGTCTTTTTCCTTCCTTCCTTCCTTCAACATAGGTAATCCTTTGATACCTAATACAAAAGAACCCCATCTTTAGCCAAAACATTATTTTCATATACAGCTCCTACAATTTCAAAAAGGCTAACATGTTTGTCTTATGGTTCAGGTCCTACAAACCTATGTGTGACCGTGGCTAGATGTTCCACTTGTAACCCCAAAAAAGTGCGAACCACTTCAGTAAGAAGAGTAAGCAACATATGAAAATGAAAATTTCATTGAATAGTAACCATTCTCTAAGATAGCTCTTCGTTGTCATATTTTCTTACAAGGGCAGTAGCATCTAACTCGTTTATGAAAAATACAAGTACAACTTGATGGGTTGATGCAAGAACTTCTCATGATGTTTGCTTCCTCTCACCATAATTTTTGCTAACAATTTCATATGCATTTATGGGAAAAAGACCAAGCCCCATGGCATAAGCACATACCTAAGCCAAAGGTGCCTTTCTTATTCCAAATAGCCATAAAGAAGGACTCCAAAGCATAACTTTTTTCTCTATTCGAATCTTCTATTAAAATGCTTTATTCTTCTTGTCATTAACTTTATTTACTAGCCATTAGTAAAAATTGAAATCTATAATTCTTATTGCCATGGTTTATACCGAGCTTTTCCTTCCTATGTCAACATAATTTCAATGTCTTCTCTTCATCTTCTTCATTATCCCCTTCTACCAAAAGTAATGATTAAAGTGACCACTTTTGATTTTAATAAGGTGTCTCCAATTTTTCAACATGATTAAGAAAAATCCTTGCCTTAAAGTCTTTTACTTTCATAATACCAAAACCCCAATTCTCTCTTTTTCACCATCCTTATGCCTACTGAGTGTCATACTAGTGCTTCAAGAGTTATGCATAGGGAAGAGGAATACATATTTACCTTACATGATTTCCTTTTAAGATGGGTAACAAGTTTGGGTTCAGTAGATAGGGTAAATATTTGGACTAGGCTACTGCTATTAGGTTTTCTTCGATAAGGGCTAATAGATAGGAATTCTAAGATTTGCTTTAGGCCTTTCCCCTACTTAATCATCCTTCCTTTATCTAAAACCTAATTACTCTCCTTCTCATTGTTGTTATTATCTTCTTCCTCTTCTACCAAAAGCAATTGCTGTTATTTGCATGCACAAAACACCTTCTCTCCATGGAAAAAATGCTTCCTCCTAGCTCTTTTGGCTTTTGACACTAGCTCTGATAACAAGACTATTTTCAACTTAAACTATTGATTTCCCTCCTTCTAGATTGGCTTCATAGGTTTAGAAATTATATTAACTTTTAACTTCGCTTCCTCTTCTGGGTTGTTCTCAAAAGCAATACTTAGTGGTTCATCAGAATTTTTTAAATGATGCGGATGTTGGCCCAATGGTCTCTTAACCCGCCCTGCATTTAATGATTTCAAAAGCCTAAGTTTAGATAAAAGCCCAAAAGTGACTTTCTCTTAGTTATCTTCTATTTAGCTTTTCATATGACATGCAAGAAAGACTAAAGCCCTTTTTGTCCAGTTGTTTTCTTTGCCTAAACTTTTGTTTTGTTACTAAAAGTAAAAAGTTGTTCTAGTTTACTTATTTGCCATATTTAGCTACTAAATTTTGTTAAAGTAAAAGTCAAACTTTCTCCACCATGTTCTTAAGTTATTCAAATATATTAATAAAGATAAGATAATTGGAGAAGTTTTGCATGTTGCACCTTTGCTAGACATGCTCACTTTGAACAGAACCATGAAAGAAAATAGAAATGGTGGCTTGGTAGTTTGAAGGCCTTTTAAAGACAATTAAAATATAATAGCTACCTTACTCTTCCATGGCTACCTAAGAATCATGATGGCCTAGCTGCTCAACGGACAAATATGAAGCTATTTCACAATGGTTAGAGTTCTAAATACCCATATAAGAAGGAGAAATGCAAAACAGACATAACAAGAAAAAAATTACAAAGTTATTCTTATTCTAGAGTTCATTATAGTCCTCCTTGTTCTCCTTATTTTAGGCCATGTCTTTGCTAAGCATCTAGTTTATCAGACTATTTGAGAGTCATATTGAAAGCATAATTATAATCCCTTGACTTATAAGGGTTCCTTAAACTTTATATTCCTTCTGTGTAAATCTTTCCTTTGAAAGGAGGTCAATTGGTGTGTAAGCTATAAAACCATTTGTAAAAGTTCTAGGTAAGCTTAGAAACCTAGCTTCCATGATTGTGTACTCTAATAAAATAGTAAAAACTCCTTTGTGTTTGCAAAAGGATTGGATGTAGGTTAAGTGAACTGAACCAAGATATATCAAGTGTACTTCCTCTATCTCTTAACTCTTACTTACTGTCATTATATTATGTTTAAAAACCTCATCGATAAGACCCTATTCTATTTCCTTTGTCTTTATCTATTTAGTTATTCTTTTTAAGATCCTATTAACAAGCTACAAGGTTTTTGATTTTACATATTTTCTTAAATTCTTAAGTTATTTATCTTAATTTCTACAATAACACCTATTCACCCCTTTAGGTGCATTTTTCAATTGGTATTAGAGCAAGTCTCATTGATTTTAATACTTAATTGCCTAGAGAAAAGGTCTTTTTGTGTTTGCAAAAAATGATGAACCTACAGCCAATTGAAGGATCCTATTTTCTAGAATGTTTCTCAATTATTAGATCTCCTTACTTTAATGGGAATCACTACACTAACTAAAAGGCAAGGATGAGAATTTATATCCAATCTACATACTATCATGTTTGGAAAATTATTGAGAATGGTCCAAAGTTTCCCTTAAAGAAAGATAGGTAATGGAGAAATCATCGAGAAGCCTAGAAGTGAATGGATAAAAGAGGATATCAAGATGGTCAAGAGCAATGCCAGAGCCATCAACATTATATATGCTATGAGTGGTCAAGAATATGGTAATATTTCTAGCTATGACACAACATAAGAAATGTGGAAGAAACTCGAAATGATGCATGAAGGGACATCAAAGGTCAAGGAAAGCAAGTTAAACATGCTTGTATACAAGTATGAACTGTTTCACATGAAGGAGAATAAAAATATTAAGGAAATGATTAACAGATTTGCTAAAGTCATAGGAGATCTGAAGGCTCTTGATAAAGCATACACCAATTTAGAAAAGAATCCAAATTTTTGAAATGTCTTTCTCCAACTTAGTAATCAAAGGTAGATAGCATTGAAAGCCAAAATATTGCTTACAATTCCTTTTGACAAGTTAGGTGATCATCTTATTACCTATGAAAGAAATCATCCAAAAACACATGAGTTAGAACAAAAGAGAAGTGCTCTTGCCTTATAAGTTATGGCTAGAGAAGAATAATTTATAGAAGAAGATGGAGAGTTTGATGCACAAGATATAGTATTATTTTCCAAAAGAAAAAAGGAGAATTATGTTAAAAGAAGGAAGATGATGGGAAAATTCAAGGAACCATCATCAAATAGCATGGTAAAATGTGACGAATCTACAAAAAATATTGTCATATGTTATGAATAAGGCAAAAATGGTCATATCATATCAAAATGCCCATCTATAAAGAAGAAAATGACTAAGTTACATGTAAGAAAGAAATTGATAACTACCTGGAGTGATAATGAGGAAGAAAAGGAAGTTAAAATGGAACAAGAATTTGCAAACCTATGTTTCATGGCTATTGAATGAACTAAAGTAATAACTAAAACTAAATCCTCTAATTTGTAAGATGCTTTTGATAAACTTTTAAGTGATCTTGAAAAATTATTTGCTAAATATAAAAATCTTATTCAAATCAATTCTAAGCTAGAAGAAAACTTAAACAACATAGAGATCAAACTAGGAAATGCTATAAAAGAAATTAAAGACTTAAAACAAAAGAAAGGAATCTTGCTAACTTTGTTAATAGAGAAGAAAATCTAAGAATGTTATTAAGATAGCAAAAATACATGTTTCACAAATCAAGTATAGGCTATATTTGGAAGAATGGCAATAAACACAAGATTTTTTTTTTTGGTCAAAGAATCAAATAACTCTAACTCTACTATTCTGTGTCATTAGAGCAAACAAATCTGGTCATGCATGTGATAAGTGCCAAAATAAAATAAGAAAACTAATTTGAGTTCCAAAGAATGCATGTGTAACAAAAGAAGTCTCCATTAACCATAAAGGACCCAGGAAAGTTTGGGTATCTAAGAAAGGCTAAACTTGCTTGCACATTTGCCTTAAAGGAAGCATTTCAAGAAGTGACTAGTTCCTAGACAGTGGTTGCTCCCATCACATGACTAGAGATCCTTCCAAGTTTCTCTTGTTTACATAAAAAGATAAAGGTTTTATCACTTTTAGACATAAAGGTAAAGGTAAAATAATAGGTATTGAAAAGATAAATTTAACTAAAAATTGTTGCATTACTGATGTATACTTAATTATAAGTCTCAAGCATATTCTTCTAAGTATTAGTCAATTATGTGATAAGGGATATAAAGTTCAATTTAAATCATTACTTTGCACGATATTTGACAATGATAACAAAAAGGTCCAAGATTTGAAAATATTTATGTTCTTAACTCTAAAGATGTTATCTCTAAGAACATAGCTTGTTTGTCTTCTATTTGCAATGGTCCATGGATTTAACATAAGAAACTTGACTATGCAAGCATGCATATGATATCCAAAGCACCTAAGCTTGACCTTGTGAGAGGACCTCTCAAGTTGGATTTTGAAAAAGATCATATGTGTAATGCATGGCAATTAGGTAAATAAACCAAATCTTCCTTTAAACTAAAGGAATTTGTTTCTATGTCAAGGCCACTTCAATTATTGCAGATGGATCTCTTTGGCCCTACACAACCTTGAAACTTTGGTGGTAAAAGTTATGCATTTGTTATCATTAATGATTTACTTAGGTTCTTTTCTTGGCACACAAGAATGGTGTTTTCAAGAGTTTTAAGGTCTTTTGTAAAGAAAGCAAGAATGTTTAATCTTTAGTATTATGAGTGATCATGGTGCAAAATTTGAGAATAAAATACTTGAAAATTTCTACAATGAACATAGTTTTACTCATAATTTCTCTATTCTATGAACTCCACAACAAAATGTGGTTGTTGAAAGAAAAAGATGTACTTTAAAAGATATAGCTAGAACCATGTTAATTGACAATAAGCCTCCAAAATGCTTTTAGGCTGAAGTTATAATACTACTTGTTATATTTTGAATCGCTGTCTTATTAAGCCTATTCTCAAGAAAACTCTATATGAACTATGAAAAGAAAAATAAAAACCCAATAGATGCTACTTTCATGCATTTGGTTGTAAGTGCTTCATACATAATAATGTTAAAGATATGTTAGGAAAATGTGATGTTATGAGTGATGAAGGAAATTTCTAAGTTGTTTAACAACTCATAAAGCATATAGAGTATGCAACAAAAGAACCCTAATGGTTGAATCTATAAATGTAGTATTTCATGAAACTAACATCTTATGAAGAAAAATGTGAATTTAGATGATGAAGAAGGAGCGACCGGTTTAAATAAGCCACAAAATTCAATACAAAAAGAGAAGATAAGCAATAATGCAGAAGAAAAGAAAATAAAAGATGTTCTAGAAAAACTAGAAGAATCTCATCAGAGATCTTACCAACAATATGCTACACTTTGTCAACAAGAGATAAGAATGGAAGCAATTAATTTAGAAAGTTTAATAAACCAAAAGCTATAAACTCTCCCAAAACAGATTTAAGACTTTTAAGGGAATAGGGGCACTCTTCATCATATCCTGTGCAATTCATTATTGGAAATCCTAATGAAAGGATGAGAACACGAGCATCATTCAAGCAAAACAACTTAGCTTTCCTTTCATAAATAAACCTAGAACAATAAAGGAAGCATTAAAAGATGAAGCTTGGATAGCAACTGTGGAAGAAGAGTTGAATCAGTTCTAAAGAAATCAAGTATGGAAATTAGTAAAGCCTTCCAAGAATGCTTCAATAATAAGAACAAGATGGGTATTCTGAAATAAGTTATATGAGTACAGAAAAGTGATAAGGAACAAGGCTAAACTTGTGACACAAGGATACTTTTAACAAGAAGGAATTAATTTTGATGAAACCTAGCTATACTTGAATCTATTCATGTGTTACTTACCTATGCTTCTTTTATGAATTTGAAATTATATCGAATGGATGTTGAAAGTGCCTTTTTTGAATGGATTTATCTATAAAGAAGTGCATGTCAAGCAAGCCCTTAGTTTTGAGGATGAAAATTTGCCTAATTATGTTTATAAGCTTTTAAAGGCTCTTTATGAGTTAAAACAAGTTCCTAGAGCCTAGTATGAAAGATTAAGCAATTTTCTCTCAAAAAACAATTGTTCAAAAGGAAAAATTGACACCATTCTCCTCATTAAAGGGCATAAAGACATTTCTTTACTTGTTCAAATTTATGTTGATGATATTATATTTGAAAGTACTAATGAACTTCTTTACCAATAATTTTCTAACCTTATGCAACGTGAATTTGAAATGAGCATGATGGATGAAAAGAACTTCTTTCTTGGATTGCAAATTAAACAAGCAAGAGAAGAAAAGTTTATTAATCAAGTGAAATGCACCAACAAGTTGATCAAGAAGTATGGTTTTGAGAGTGTCAAGCTTACAATAATAATTTTGATAAAAAAATAGTACAGAGGTAAGATTAGATCTTTATTGTATCTTATAGTAAGTAAGCCAAATGTTATTTTTAGTGCATGTAAATGTGCTATATTTCAATCCAATCCTAAAAAATCTCACTATACAACTATAAAAAGAATATTTAGATATTTAGTTGTTTCATAGGACCTTAGCTTGTGGTATCTAAGATTTAATAATTTTGAACTAATTGGATATATAGATGCTAATTTTGTAGGTGATAAACTTGATAAAAAAAAAAAAAGCACCACTGACACCTATCAATTTCTTGGTACTACACTGATGTCCTAGTTTAGCAAAAAATAAAACCCAATAGCTCTATCTACCATGGAGGTAGAACACATGGCAATGAGGAGTTGTTGCACTCAACTTCTCTAGATGAAACAATAGCTTGAGTACTTTTCGCCCAACTTCAACCAGATTTCAATCTTCTGTGACAACACCAGTGCTATTTGTCTAACCAAAAGTCTTGTACATCATTCTCAAACAAAACGCATTCAAGTTAAACATCATTTTATCCAAGATCATATACAACAAAGAGATGTTAAGGTTAGGTACATATAAACTGAATATCAACTTGTTGATATTTTTACAGAACCTCTGTTGGAAAATAGATTTTTTATATTTAGAAATGGACTGGGCATGATTAATCATATTTGAAAGATATATGTGTTGTTTGCATTCTGTTATGTGCAAATTGTGTGTGTTTGTATTATTTTTCAAAAACCTTATCAATTGGATGAGAACCTTGTTGACAGGATCATTAAGGCCATAAAAAGTTAAAATTATATTGACAATGGATTATCATGCCAAAATTGTTGAGCTGTCATATTCCCTAATGAGAGCAACTTCTATGTTTAAAACTTTTAGTCTGGCCTATTCTCTTTCTCATATGAAGTAGTTATAAAAATGGCACATAGGCTACAATGTGTCATTTAATGTCTGCAAGTTGTCTGTGCACTCATTCTCTCTCTATTGATGACTAATGTGATGGTTTCAAGACTCATGTACTTCATCTCCCATTTTACAAAATTGCTCTTACTTCACTCCATTTCTTTTTCTTTTTAAAACCTAATAGAGAAACATGGTTTCCATTCTCACAAAATGCCAAGAACAAAGATTGTTGATCACAAATTTAAAAATGCCTTTCACTCTAACTCTAAATCAAGCCGTTCCCAATTATCTATAGATGTAGTTGTCATTGGAGAACAGTCTAAACCAACTTCTACCTACTAATGTTGAACAAGAAAAGCAATTCGAAGTCAAAATCTAGGTCTTCCAAACACACTCCTTATAACCCCTCTCCATAAAAAACCTTAGAGGAAATTCCTCAGCATTCATTGTCCACAAACTCACTTAACAATGACCCTAAAGCCAACCTTATTCAACCCAAAGAGACACTCGCTTCTAGCAAAGGCAAACGTTCTATGAAGCCTCTTTCTATTTCTAAGGAAAAGAAATTAAAGCGCATCTAAAAAGAAGAGGACTTGAGTGGCTCTCCTAAAGAAGTTCCAGACGTCTTTGATGCATCTACTAACTTTAAAGATTTCTTATCCAAACAACAAAAAGAAAGTATAAGTCTACTTTTAGAAGTCTGTCTATTACATCTAGAAGAAATGTTTATCTCCATAAACTAAAAGTTAGTCATTATAATATTGAGGAACCCTTTCTGATATGGGTTAGAATCCAATTCTTGAATTACAAGAAGAAGTATATAAAGAACTGGTTAGACAATTTTATGTGAATCAGTTGGTTATGAAGGATGGATTTTCTTTATCATTCTTATAAGATAGGAAAATCACATGACTAAGAAAAAAAAGTAAGATGAATTTTAGGAATAAAGTTTACTGATGAATCATATTTCTTTCAAAAAAAATTAAGGAAAATACTTTCTAGCTCATAGAAAGCCACCAAATACTTTCTCATAAAGTGATCGAACTTGTTCACTCTTGGAAGAGTAAATGGTTTGGTCTTATGCTTTACACGATGAGTGGTGGCTCATATTATCAATATATGTTTTTTATTATCTCGGTATCAATCACTTGAATCTCTCAATAAAAGGGATATGTGCCTGTTATACTGTCTGGTCACTAAAGCACCTATTGATCTTGGCATATGGATTTTGAAATTCATGGCTGAATCTACTAAAATAACTAATCCATCTATCATTTTGCCTTATAGAATGCTACTCACTAAGGTTTTTTAAGCCCATTAGATTAGCCTACATAAATATCCCTTTGTAATAATGGATATCACCTATAATAAAACTACATTTAGGTTAATGTAGTTTACTCCTTTAGGCACTTAATGGATAAGAATGATTGATGTTGTTCTTCTAGTTGACCAACATGTAAGTCATGCATCAAATCCTATTCCTAAAGATCGTGGTAAGGCTTTTACTTATGCTGATTCTTCCCTTGCAACTAACTAGCATCCTTCTCATGCATTTGAAGCCTCTTTATCACAAGATTCTCTTTTTATTCTGAAAAATATGCTTAAGGCACAAACCTTTCTAAATCACATTTTTGCTTACTACTTGAAGGACATTAATGCCAAGTTAAACCACATGAATGAACAAATGGGAGAGTTAACAACTAATGTTGGCACTATGTGAGATTTATTAGAAGAAAATGGCCCACTTTGTCAACAACTTTATTTTGTTCAGCAAGAACTCAATGATGCCAAAACTGGGGTCAATTTAAAAGCCACTACCATCAACCTTTAGCTTTAAGATACTGATATTACTATCATGGACTCAATCAAGGTCTTAAAGGCTATTAGCAAAAGACAACGAACTCCTTGATCTTTATAAGTTTTAGGTGGTCAATGATGTTTATTTCAATTTTTATATTTCCTTGCTCTTACAATTTTTCTAACTTATTGAACATTTCCTATATAATTGATATTGGATAGCGCTAATACTCTTTAATGCTAGATCATAATTTCTCTTTTATTCTAGTTGTCTTTGTATTATCCTTGCTATCTTTTTTATCCCTTTTTGCTATTAACCAAAAGGGGGAGAAAATGACTATTATGCACTTTTAGAATTGTTGACTGGATATCTATAAAAGCGTTAACAAGGATATTGTTTACAAGGTTTACACCTTGCCAGGTGTCTTGTACAAGCTAAGTTTAACATGTTGATACTAAGAAGATCGATTGACTAGATATGTGTGTGTGTGTGTTCTGAACATGTGATAATTAGATGACTGTTCACCAAACAGCTTATTCCGCAAGTGCATAGGCCGTGACAAAGTAGTATAAAAAGATTATCGTTCCCACGAGGACTGAAGTCGAATTTGATTGATCATTAAATTTATGTTTTAAACTAGGTTGAGCATTTCAATTGTATAGTGAAAATGAGTGTAAATAAAAGAGTTAGCTTTTCAAATGAATGTATAAATGAAGTTAAGAACTCCTGTTCGACTCCAAGCTTGTAAGGGATCTAGGATTATCTCTCCCCCTTTGTATCTCGTAGCACAAGAATAATCTCTTCTCACCAACAATTATCAACGACTATATGCACTAGTCTAGGAATCAATTACTACTTGTAAAAGCTCTCTCAAGTCCTAAACAAGTGTTTAATTCCCTTAGTTGTTCAAACTCTCTTACAACTAAAGAAGCTCTAATTCTAAGTTCAGACCCAAGTTTGACTACACAAGGTTAATGAGTGTATTTCTACCTCACCAACTAAACCATCCATTCAATACTTAAATTTCAAGTTCCTGCATGATTTAACTCCAGTTCAGCACTCAAGCTAGCTCTCTCAAGCGTCACTCAAGCAAACACACAACTGATTATTGGCCAATCAACCAGAAGCATTACAGATGAAGTAAAATCAGCACATATATATCATTAATCACTGGAGGTGAAAGAGAGTCAGATGTTACTCCATACAAGGGTTTAAGATAATCCTAGAACAAATATCTAGCTACTCATATTCAGCTACAAGTTAACAAAAGAAAACTTTGAGATCAAACCCATAACAGAAGACAAGCAAAGGAGAGGGAGAGGATCAGAAAAACCAATGGAAATGGCTTCAAATCTTCTTGAAACTTCAATCCTTGGCTCTAACCACTCTTCACCCTCCAAACCCTAGCACACCAGCTCCCAAATACTGCCCAGAAGTCGAAGAGCCCTCCTCCTCGTCGAAATTGTGAATATAACCAACCCTAGATTTCTTCAGACCTCAAAACGCAGTGTTTCAGTAGATATTAGTTCGCCGCGGCTAACATATTATTCGCCGCGGCGAAATGCTCTCGGGCGCGCGCAACTTTTCAGAACGACAAATTGGCCGCGACGAACAACAGAATTGGCCGCGGCGAATATCTCTCTGCTTGCTCCTTCCTCCACGCAACAATTGGCCGCGGCGAACATCTTTGTATTCAGCAATTAACTTTGAAATCCAACTATATCTGCAAAAAGAATGGAATTATAAATACATCAAAATATTCCTAAACTAAAGTCAAAATTTGCATAATTTACTAAAATTGAATCAGTTAAGCTCAGGTATCAAAAATGTGTATTTTCCTATTTTGAGTATACTTTATATACAAAAATACACCAAAAGTCAATCCCAGCTGAAGGAAAATGCACTGAAAAGGCATGCATTTAGAGAGGTTATCACACCCCCAAACTTAGACTTTTACTCGTCCTCGAGTAAAGCAAAATGACGGAGTAGTCAGATTTCAAGAATCACTCAAATACTATGTATTGCATGGTATAATCCTCATCAGTTGCTACCCGTGATGAGCAAGACAGGAGAAAATGGAGCGGAGGAAGCTGCAAGATTCACAGCACAATGCAAAGCTTTTAACACGTGAGTGTGTGACTGGCTAAGGAATCATTTTCCAGCACTTGCTCAGAATAAAAACCACACTTCAATGTATATATATATATTTCTCAACAACAATACTTCATATGCCAAAACTTTTCTTCCCTCTCCACTGTACATTTGACTTTACAAGAATTTCGAAATCATCAGGACTTTTAGGCTTGTAATGTGGCTCAGGTAAAAGCTAAATAAAAGGAGGGATAATATAGGATGCAAATTACTTGAGATAACTGATTGTGCCAGACCCTATTTTCTTTTCTACATTTCAAGTGTTCTTCCAAAACACTACATCTCCTCCAAACGTACCTTCCAGTTTAACCGGACTCAGATTCACTGAAACATAGACTTTTTTTTTTTTAAGTAGGTACAAACAGTTACATGCTATCCATCATTCCTATTTCCATGATCAGAGTTTATCAAAATGTAGCATCCTACCTTTCCAGATTATCAAGCGCTAATCCATTATCTCAAGTTTAAGGTGGGATCATGATTTTTCAGGCTTATAGGATATACGTCTGATGCACGAATTCAAACAAAAATTTATATGGTTTTTCAATTAGGCTCAAATGGTAGGTTAAAAGGGAGATATAGTTAACAAAGGTCAGCTGGAAAGGCATAAACGCATTTAAATACTGCCCAAATCATTTTTCAAAATCAAGCGAAGTCATTAGATCATCTCAAGGGGATTCAAGAATGGTTCTAGAGTTTTGAAATTGAGAAAGAACATATACACTAATTTGTTACACTTTTTTTCATGACAAGAGCTTTCAAATAATACCCCAACGCTTGTGCACAAAAACTTTATGAAACAATGCATTAATCTATGACTCAAGCGCTAACAACCAATTCCTAAAATTTCCTGTCAAGTGTATAATTTAAGCAACCCTTAATCATTGGACCCAAACAATCCATTCAAGGGACCATTCAGCAACCTGACACTAGAATTAGATAATGTCCAAGTAAAAGTCTAAGAATCACAATTAAAATCTTTCCTAATCAGCAACAGAAAGGGATACCCTCACCCCTAAACTTAGAATGGACAGTGTCCTCACTGATAATTATAGAGGAAAAAGGGTCAACTCTCAGGCAACTACCACTCACACAAAAACAGATAGCTATACAAGAGAATAGGGCCATCGGCACTCATCAAAATATGAACAGGGCAAACAACTAAAAACTAAGCTGACCAATAGCAAGTAACAGATATTGAAATCCAACTAATTCCAACAGTTGTAAACAACTATATCTAACCAGATAACCACCACTGTAGTGTCAAGAACTAGATGCAAACAGAAATCAAGGAACCAAATAAGCCACAGGAAAATAAAAACAGAAAACTAGTAATGACAGGAAATAAAATCAAGGCTCATCAGGCTGGTTCCCGCTGGGGTCTTCGTCATCCCTAGCTCCAGAGGGCTCAGCAGTGAAACGGGGCAATAGGCGCTGCAACTGAAACCGAATCTGAGCCACATCATCAGCGATACCATCTACCTTCCCCATCAACAGCTCCAGACGGCTATCGACACTGGCCCTCCACAGGTCATCCGACTGTGCAAAGCTCGACTCCTCTCCAGCTAGAATATCCAGGATGGGGGCCTCCTCTTCCATCACGTCAGGGTCTGGCTGGTCGGCTCCTGGGTCTTGAGGCGCCCTACGAGGGGATTTGATCGCTCTGTAGTTGAAGAGCATAGGGGCCACGAACACTTCCTCATTGGCTCTTCCTTTCACCCCGGCTTGAAGGCACCACTGAAGAATAAAGTGGGGAAAGACAATGGCGCAAGAATGGTCCACTATGGCCGCTTCAAGGCTGTGTGATACATGACAGTAGCAATATCCACCGGCTGTTGAGTCATTAGTAAGTAAATGAGGAGGGCCTTCTCCCATGTGGCATCACTCAAATGTGAGGTCGGAAGGATGTTGAAGGACACAAAATGGAGCCAGAACTTGGCATCTCTGTGCAATCTCTTCCGCTCCAGATATCGCTGACCACCACGAGGGATCTTCCACAACACTCGCCCCTCATAATCCAAAAATGCAGCAATGTCATCAAAGGGGATCTCGTCTTCATGCTGCATTAAGTATGCATAACGGCATTCTGCTACCTCCGGTAGTTGGAAGAATGTGCGGATGGCCTCCTCTGAAATGTTAACTTGAATTCCTCGCACTTGGCACTTCAAACTGGTGTTAATGGCTGCTTGGGTATAAAAGTCTCTAACAATAGTAGCGTTTCCACCCGGCTTGTCACCCATCAGGGGGCGGAGATGATAGGTCTGATCAGCAATGACACAAAAGGCCCAATCCGTTGAGTACAGGAATTCTCGTTCCGACCGAACGGGTCGGCTTTGAACTCATTCCTTGATGGCAGCTGGAGATTCTTGCTCTGATTGAAGCGAAGCACTCGGACGAGATCATTTTGGAGCCATGGCAGCCTGCAAAAACACAGAAAACCAGCCCAGCGCACAACCAAAAAATTCAGGAAAACGAACACTAAAACAAAAGCAAAATCAAAAATAGACACCAAAAACCAAGATCAGCCCAACTGAACAACGAAATAAAGCCATAGATCCGCTCAAATGAGATTGCACTCAGTTAGAGTCTCACCTAATCACAATGCCCAACACTAAGGGTTGCAAGGGATTTCATAAAGCCGTTATTTAGCGCCAAATTAAATAACTAGACTAATTGAGCAGTCCCAATTGGCATCCTTAGATAGCTATAAGTTGAATTCATCCGAGTTTCATCCAAAATATCAAATTATCTGAATCCTACCCAATTCACGCATCAACAAGAGGACAGGATAGAGTGCTGTCCTGACCAATGTAATTCAAAAATCCATCTCCCTCACACTCTACATGCCTAGCAGTAAATCTAACAATACAATAGAACTACAATCTGCATATGCCTATACAAGTTAAAATCCAGCAGCACATTAAGTCATTCTCACAAATCACAACCTCCTAGCATGGCACGCATACCCTAATCAGCAAAACAGAACCAGGCAAGCAGACTCTAATCAGCACACTTTCACAACATCTAGCATGGCACGCACTGATGAACAAGCAAGACAACAACATCACAGCCCTCAACAGACACAACGAGAACAAGGAGGCAGACATACATATGGCGCCAGATCATTGTATGGAGAGAGGGGCTAAGAGGAGTAACACAGATAGGGAATACTTACTATGGAGCTGTGGGGACGACGGCGAGAGGAGGGATGAGCAGAAGGGAGGCAACTACAGAGGATAGGCGAGAAATGATGATGGAGGCCAGGGAGAGTTCGAACCGGCGACGGCAGAGAGGAAATGAGGGAGATGAGATGAGAAGGGGGGAAATGAGGGTTGAGTGAAGGGTGGTTTAGGGAGTCCAAGTGAAGGGGGAAAATGACCTAATGAACCTAGACAGAAATGAAGGGAGATTCGACGGGGCATTGTCGGATTTTTGGTGAGAGTTGTGAGGGCAAAATAGGAAGGAAAAACAGCAATTTTCAGGCTTCAGCTGCTGTTTGGCCATGGCCAAACATTTCTTAGCCGCGGCCAATACGGCTCTGCTGCAAACCAAGGCCCAGTACACTAGTTAACCGCGGCCAATTAATATATTAGCCGCGGCCAATTAGCTACTGCTTGAGCCTGCCTAATTTCGCTGCGGCCAAACATTTCTTAGCCACGGCGAATAATCCTCTGGCTGACCTCCTGGGCATTCCTCTCGACAAGTTGGCCGCGGCCAAGTTTTTATTAGCCGCGGCGAATAATGTTCAGTTCTCTTTTCATGCACACTCCCTCAAATTTTTCTCTTAACAGCAAAATTAACATGATAGATGCATATAACTTAATCATAACATTGATTTGCTTGCTTCTACACATATCATTTTACTAAAGCCCCACATTCAACTTAAGCATGCATGATTTTGGCCAAAAATCCCTAAGTGGTCAATACTGAATTCAAACAGAGACTATGAAATAGTGAACCAAACAATCACTGCAAACATCATATCTGACTTATCAGCTAATTGCACTTCAACCATAGGAATTCATGCATATTAGAAAGCATATAACTTGACTGGGTGCACTTCCCCGAAAACTTTTGTTTGATCATGCTCCTTGAATCTAATGCCTTCAGTGATATTACTCCGTTTTGGTCATCAGTCCCAACTGAGGAGTTAACCTACAAAGGAAGGGAGAAAAAATAAAAAAATAAAACTCTACTAAATACCAAAATCTATAAAAACAAGACAAGAGGGAAAAGTGAAGAGCTTGGGTTGCCTCCCAAGAAGCGCTTTCTTTATAGTCTTCAGCCGGACTCCTCAATTGTTCAATTGGAATCAGCAAGGTGGAAAGTGGAGGTGTGACGATCTACATGCCCTCCCCAATAGTGTTTCAATTGTTGGCCATTCACCTTAAAATTTTCACCAGAATTGCTCACCAATTCAACTGCTCCATGGGGAAAAACTTCGACCACCGTGAAAGGGCCTGACCACCTTGATTTCAACTTTCCAGGAAAGAGCCGAAGACGAGAGTTGTATAGCAAAACAAATTGTCCAGGCTCAAATGCTTTGGGAGTGATTTTTCTGTCATGGTGCAGTTTGGTTTTTTCTTTATAGACCCTTGAATTTTCATACGCATACATTCTGAATTCATCTAATTCATTGAGCCGAAGGAGTCTCTTCTCGCTTGCTGCTTTGAAGTCCAGATTTAGCTTCTTGATCGCCCAGTAAGCACCATGCTCCAATTCAACTGGCAAATGGCAAGCTTTTCCAAACACCAATTTATACGGTGACATACCAATGGGGGTCTTAAAAGCTGTCCGATAAGCCCACAATACATCATCAAGTTTTGAAGACCAGTCTTTTCTTGACACCCCTACCGTTTTCTCTAAGATGGTTTTGATTTCTCGGTTGGAAATCTCAGCTTGTCCATTGGTCTGTGGATGATACGCTAATGCCACTTTATGCTTCACTCCATACTTTCTCTAAAGGGATTGAAATTGGCTATTACAAAAATGCGATCCCCCATCACTGATAATGGCTCTCGGCGACCCGAATCGGGTGAAAATATTCCGTTTTAAGAACTTGAGCACCGTTCTTGCATCATTAGTGGAACTAGCAATAGCTTCCACCCATTTGGATACATAATCTACTGCCACCAGAAGGTATTGATTTCCAAATGAATTAGGAAAAGGTCCCATGAAGTCTATACCCCATACATCAAACAATTCTACTTCCAACATGTTCGAAAGCGGCATTTCATTTCTCCTTGATATTTTTCCCCCACGTTGGCATCGGTCACACTGAAGAATGAATGTATAAGCATCTTTGAATAGCGTGGGCCAGTAGAAACCACTCTGTAAGACTTTGGCTGCTGTTTTCTCCCCTCCAAAATGGCCTCCATACTCCGAGGAGTGGCAACTTTGCAAGATCGCTCCTTGCTCTTCTTCCGGAATACACCTCCTTAGAATGTGATCCGTACACCGCCGAAACAAGTATGGTTCATCCCAGAAGTAATGCTTTGAGTCATGCAAGAACCTCTTCATTTGATTCTGTTTCAGATCAGGGGGGGTCACACCGCACACCAGATAATTAACAATGTCCGCATACCACGGATCTAGAGCGTGCTGAACGTTCAACAATTGCTCATCAGGGAATGCTTCCTTAATATTCTGGGCCAATTCTGGTTGAACTTCGGTACTCAACTGAGAGAGATGATCAGCCACTTGATTCTCGCAACCCTTTCTATCCACAATTTCTAAGTCAAATTCTTGCAACAAGAGCACCCATCTAATTAATCTGGCTTTAGAGTCTTTCTTGTTAACCAGGTATTTCAGGGCTGAATGGTCAGTGAACACCGTCACTTTGGATCCCACAATATATGCCCTGAACTTATCACAAGCAAAAATCACTGCTAGCATTTCCTTCTCAGTAGTGGTGTAGTTCTCCTGAGCTTCATCCAAGGTTTTGCTAGCATAGTAGATAGGGTGAAAAATTTTATCCCATTTTTGACCCAAGACTGCGCCCACAGCATAGTCACTTGCATCGCACATGATAATAAATGGCAAGTTCCAGTTAGGCGCGGTCATGATGGGTGCGGTGATCAACCTTCTTTTTAATTCTTCAAAGGCATGCTCACAGGCATCATTGAATTTAAACTCAACATCTTTCTCAAGCAATCTACACAAAGGTTTGGTGATCTTGGAGAAATCCTTGATAAAACGGCGGTAAAAACAGGCGTGGCCCAGGAAGCTCCTCACACCTTTGACCGAAGTAGGTGGAGGTAGTTGCTCGATAATGGAAATCTTAGCCTTATCCACTTCCAATCCTCCCTTGGATACTCTATGGCCTAGTACAACGCCCTCTTGCACCATAAAATGACATTTTTCCCAATTGAGCACTAAATTATTATCTTCACAACGCTGCAACACGGTATCCAAATTATTGAGACAATCATCAAATGAGTCACCAAATACTGAAAAATCATCCATAAAAACCTCCATAGATTGCTCAATCATATCAGAAAATATGGATATCATGCATCTCTGAAATGTTGCCGGCGCGTTACACAAGCCGAATGGCATCCTTCTGAATGCAAAGGTGCCATAAGGACATGTAAAAGTCGTTTTCTCTTGGTCTTCTGGGGCAATTGCAATTTGGTTGTACCCCGAATATCCATCCAGAAAACAAAAAAATTCCCTTCCAGCTAATCTATCTAACATTTGATCAATGAAAGGCAAAGGGAAATGGTCTTTTCGGGTTGTGGCGTTTAGTTTGCGATAATCCATACAAACCCTCCATCCAGTCACTGTGCGGGTGGGAATGAGCTCATTTTGAGTGTTAGCCACTACAGTTATGCCCCCTTTCTTTGGAATACATTGAACTGGGCTCACCCAAGAGCTATCTGAAATAGGATATATGATACCCGCATCCAGCCATTTGAGAATTTCTTTTTTCACCACTTCCTTCATATTGGGATTCAATCTTCGTTGGTGCTCTATAGAAGGTCTCTGGTCATCTTCCAAAAAGATTTTGTGCATGCAAATTGAAGGGCTGATACCCTTGATATCCGCTATGTTCCATCCCATCGCTTTCTTATGCTGTTGCAGCACTTTTAAGAGCTTCTACTCTTTCTCCATGGCTAGATTAGCAGCAATGATGACTGGTAAGGTATTTGATTCTCCCAAGAAGGCATATTTTAGATGTGTTGGGAGTGCCTTTAACTCCAATTGAGGTGGCTCCACAATGGATGGCTTTAATTGAGGTCTATCATCTGAAGTCAAGTCTAGAGTTTCAAACTTCAACCTAGATGGAGGAATGATAGGGGCAGCGCTCATCACAGTGACATATTCTTTCTCTCCCTCCTCATCTTGCTCAATTTGTAGTGAAGGTGTCCCACAATTGCCTTCGATCATAGATCGTTGGGATTCATAGTGAATTATATGGTCTATCAGATCTAGATAGAAACAGTGTTCCGGCTCATCTGGCAATTTGAGAGTCTTGAACATATTGAACGTCACTTGCTCTTCACCAACTCGCATGGTGATTTCTCCTTTCTCCACATCAATGAGAGCTTTGCCAGTAGCTAGGAACGGTCTTCCAAGAATGATAGGGATTTCTCGATCAACTTCACAATCAAGAACAATAAAATCAGCTGGAAGTATGAACTTATCAACTTTCACCAAGACAGCCTCGATGATTCCCCGAGGATACGCCAAACTTCTATCGGCAAGTTGTAAAGTAACTGTAGTCGGCCTTGCTTCGCCCAACTGGAGCTTCTTGAAAATAGATAAAGGCATCAAATTAATGCTTGCTCCTAAATCACATAATGCTTTAACCGTGAACGTGGTTCCAATGTGACATGGAATAGTGAAACTTCCCGGGTCACCCTTCTTTTGTGGTAATTCTTTAATGAAATCTGAACTACTTTTTGTTAATGCCACTACTTCATGTTCTTGAAATCTCCTTTTCCTGGATAATGCATCTTTCATGAATTTTGCATATTTGGGCATCTGTTCCAATGCTTCCAGAAGTGGGATATTGATATGCAGCTGCTTAAATGTATCCAAGAACTTCTTGTAGTGATTATCTTCCGTTTTCTTCTTGAATCGCCTAGGGAAGGGTAGCGGTGGAATCTGAGTTTCTGATTGTATTTTCTTCTCTTCACTCTTCTTTCCTTCGCTATTCCTATGCTCCTTGTCATTCGCTTTTGGCTCCTCTGCATCCTCCTCTTTAGAAAAGGAGGTCCCTTCCTCTTCTGCCTCACCAACTTTCATTTTAGGTTGGGAAGCATTTGGCAAAACCTTACCGCTTCTCAAGGTGATGGCTTTACACTCATCCTTGCCCTCCCTTCTAGGATTGGGAATAGTATCACTAGGGAGATTTCCCCTTGACATAGCATTCAGTTGGGAGGCTAATTGTCCCACTTGCACTTCCAAGTTCTTAATAGCTGTGTCATGCAAAGAGAAGGTGGCTTTTGTCTCAACCCTCTGAGTTTCTTGATTAGCTAGAATTTGAGCTAGCATTTTCTCCATCTTAGACTCTTCTTCTTTAATGGGGATTTGTCTCGATGTCATTTGAAATCCGGGAGGTTGAGCTGGTCTTGCACCTGATGAGGAAGCCTGATTTAATTTTTGACCTTGACTCCATGAAAAGTTCGGGTGATTTCTCCACCCCGGATTATATGTTTGAGAATACGGATTGTTCTGTTGACTTCGCTGAGCATTGTTCATATAATTCACAGACTCCAATGTGTAATGACATTGTTCAGATAGGTGTCCCTCTCCACAGTGATCACAAACCGTAGATGATGGTTGCACAACATGAACTCCCAAGGGGTTGGGTTTCTTCATCTGAAGCTCTAAGCTGTCAAACCTTCTATTCATCGCTTCAAGCTGTGCTGCAATATCAGTCGATGGACTAGAAGGTTGCCCTCTTCTTTGAGATGATCTCCTACCCGATGCGTATTGCATGGTATTGGAAGCCATATCATCATACAAGTTATAAAGCTCATTTACCTTCATCTTCCCAATTCCTCCACTAGAGGCATTATCCAGCATTCTTTTTGCATCTTCATCAAGACCATTCCAAAATGCTTCCATGAGTACATACTTTTTCTGTTCATGGTTCGGGCATGTCCTACACAACTCCTTAAACCTCTCCCATGCTTCATGAAACATCTCCCCAGGTTGTTGCTCAAAATTTAAGATTTCCCCTCTCATAGTTGCTCGTTGCCCTCGAGGAATAAACCTTGCCTTGAATCTAGACACTAAGTCTTCCCATGTGCCAATAGATTGCTCGGGTAGAGAGTTTAACCATGCCTTAGCTTTATCTTTCAAGGTCATAGGAAACAGCCTCAGCCTTAATGCATCCTTGGATACTCCATTTTGTTTGAAGGACTCACACACCTCAATAAACTTGCTAAGGTGTACATTAGGGTCTTCATTATAATTACCCCAAACAAACCATTCATCTGCAACATTTGAAGCATAACTTGTTTAACCTCAAAGTTTCTAGCTTGAATGTCCGGCATCCGAATACTAGAGTGATAACTCTGTGCCTCTCGATTGAGAAAGTCATCCAATGTATACAGGTCATTTTCGTCCATGTCAGCCATAGCCGGTTGTGGGTTCGCTTCGGGCTCTGGGGTGGCTGTTTCAAAAAGATCTTCTATATCCAGAAGGATTTCGAAACCGTCTGGGCGCAATCCTTGCATGCGCAAGATCCGAGAAAAGTACCTGATGAGAGAGCACTCCAAACAAGTATCAACTACTTACAGAAAAATAGAAATGCTACTTGATGAATAAAAACTATTTACTATTTTAGATATTAGCTCAATCGTAATTTCTTAACATCAATTCAATGATTAACCAGAGAAATTTCAACTTTCAGTCCCCGGCAACGGCGCCAAAAACTTGTTCACCAAACAGCTTATTCCGCAAGTGCACGGGCCGTGACAAAGTAGTATAAAAAGATTATCGTTCCCACGAGGACTGAAGTCGAATTTGATTGATCATTAAATTTATGTTTTAAACTAGGTTGAGCATTTCAATTGTATAGTGAAAATGAGTGTAAATAAAAGAGTTAGCTTTTCAAATGAATGTATAAATGAAGTTAAGAAATCCTGTTCGACTCCAAGCTTGTAAGGGATCTAGGATTATCTCTCCCCCTTTGTATCTCGTAGCACAAGAATAATCTCTTCTCACCAACAATTATCAACGACTATATGCACTAGTCTAGGAATCAATTACTACTTGTAAAAGCTCTCTCAAGTCCTAAACAAGTGTTTAATTCCCTTAGTTGTTCAAACTCTCTTACAACTAAAGAAGCTCTAATTCTAAGTTCAGACCCAAGTTTGACTACACAAGGTTAATGAATGTATTTCTACCTCACCAACTAAACCATCCATTCAATACTTAAATTTCAAGTTCCTGCATGATTTAACTCCAGTTCAGCACTCAAGCTAGCTCTCTCAAGCGTCACTCAAGCAAACACACAACTGATTATTGGCCAATCAACCAGAAGCATTACAGATGAAGTAAAATCAGCACATATATATCATTAATCACTGGAGGTGAAAGAGAGTCAGATGTTACTCCATACAAGGGTTTAAGATAATCCTAGAACAAATATCTAGCTACTCATATTCAGCTACAAGTTGACAAAAGAAAACTTTGAGATCAAACCCATAACAGAAGACAAGCAAAGGAGAGGGAGAGGATCAGAAAAACTAATGGAAATGGCTTCAAATCTTCTTGAAACTTCAATCCTTGGCTCTAACCACTCTTCACCCTCCAAACCCTAGCACACCAGCTCCCAAATACTGCCCAGAAGTCGAAGAGCCCTCCTCCTCGTCGAAATTGTGAATATAACCAACCCTAGATTTCTTCAGACCTCAAAACGCAGTGTTTCAGTAGACATTAGTTCGCCGCGGCGAAATGCTCTCGGGCGCTCGCAGCTTTTCAGAACGACAAATTGGCCGCGACGAACAACAGAATTGGCCGCGGCGAATATCTCTCTGCTTGCTCCTTTCTCCACGCAATAATTGGCCGCGGCTAACTAACTAAGTGGCCGTGGCGAACATCTTTGTATTCAGCAATTAACTTTGAAATCCAACTATATCTGCAAAAAGAATGGAATTATAAATACATCAAAATATTCCTAAACTAAAGTCAAAATTTGCATAATTTACTAAAATTGAATCAGTTAAGCTCAGGTATCAAAAATGTGCATTTTCCTATTTTGAGTATACTTTATATACAAAAATACACCAAAAGTCAATCCCAGCTGAAGGAAAATGCACTGAAAAGGCATGCATTTAGAGAGGTTATCAATGACATTGTTAATTCTTTTTGCCTTTGTGCTTTGGTTTATGCACAAAGTTTATCTAATTAAGGGGGAGCAATTGTAACACCATATATTTCTAGCTTACTTTTTATTATTTCTAAGTTTCACATAATGAATTGCACAAAAGGGAATGGAAAAATGGCATTAAAATAATACTTTATTTTGTGTTGCGTCGCGTATGAAAATTTCATTCGGTGTCACACGGACCATATGAGCTCATACATCACATTCTCATATTTAATTATATAAATGCAACTCATTTGCATTACCAAAATTGGCCCACAACTCGTGGAATTCAAAGGGGAGCATCAAGCTCACACTATTATTTTTTGCCAGAATTTTAGTTTTTCTATCATAACTTTGGAAATTCATAACTAGATCCCAAAAAATAGAAATCATTCATTCTTGGCCATTCTGGAAAGCTACACATGTCTAATTTATGCCAAAAATATGTCCAGGCCATGAAACATAACACAAAAAGCGTTTAACACGCGAAAAAGGGCAAAGGTTTGGATAGCTACTGGTACTGATGCAAGTATCTGCTATAAACTTTGAAAATGTTCAATTAATTCCAAAAAAAATCTAATCTATGAAAATGATACCAATTTGGAAAGCTATGAATATTAAATTTATGGTAAAAATAGACTCAGACCAGAGAAAGCACATTTAGCCACTGAAATTTAATGGAACAGTGACTCAGGTCATGCTACACTACCATTGCTATTCTAGAAATTCAAAAATTCATATCTCTCATCTCAGACCTCCAAATGAGGTGTTTCTAGTTGCTACAAGTCATTGTGAGTTCCTAGTTTCTTTCTATAAAATTTAGTAGCCATTGGACCACGTTTGCCCTTTAGATGACACAATTTCACAACTGACCAAATGAACAGTACTGATGCAAATCCGAAATTCTGATATCAACTTTGAAAAATCATAGAAAATTCCACAGACCTCCAAATGATATAATCTTTGGCTTTCCAAAAAGCTCTAGGCAAGGTCTACTTGCATGAAAATTTTCAAGTCAAGAAGAGGTCATTTGGTCAGACTTTGCTATACCTTAAGAATATAACAATTTTGGTCCTAACAAGAGGCAAATTTGGTTCAAATGAGTCATCCATTGTTCCACACATATTTGAAAAACTTAGAAAGCATAAATATAGCATAAATAATTCCCTCATAAGGTCTAAACCCTCATGCAAATCAAATTCACCATGCCACTTCCGTAAACATACATACACAAGTGGGCTCCCAAGTGGTCAAAATACGCAATTCTATCCATTAAACTCTCTTCTTGATACATACACTAACTTTGCATAGTTTTACACTTGTTCAAAGTGCCATGGCTAAAAAATAACATTTACATATCTACTTTGACATTCTAGACATCATAGTACATCAAAAATGGAAAGATTTGCTAAGAGATGGAGATTTAAGCTCCTTGGCTTCCATCCTTTGGATCTTGAACTCCACCTAGATCATATGAGATGAGATAAAGGAGGGGGTGAAATTCATTGAATCTCAATAGCTCATACACCTATTCAAGCACATTTTCAAGGTATACAACATGTCA
Organism: Erythrophleum ivorense; assembly: GCA_026724425.1. NCBI lineage: Eukaryota > Viridiplantae > Streptophyta > Magnoliopsida > Fabales > Fabaceae > Erythrophleum > Erythrophleum ivorense. Next base: position 48,315,847 of record JAIUCV010000005.1, read on the forward strand.
AAGGTACAAGTATGCAACTACTCAATCGATGAAGCATTCAATTTTCACATTTTTATGTCATAAACACATGTCAAGAATAATAATGAGCTTTAAGGACTTTTGGTTTGGCCTCACCCCATTTCTAGAACTTTTGGATTGCCTCATTCTTGGTTTTGAGGACTTTTGACTTAGCCTCACTCATCCAAGGGACTTTTGGCCTTGTCTCACCTATACCATGAGACTTTTGGCATCTCCTCACCCGCATTAAGGGACTTTTGGCACTACCTCACCCTTATGAGCCATTTCCACCATTCAAAGACATTCAAGAAAGCATATTGGTACCAAAATAGCAACATAGCATTAAGTGGCATGTCTCAAACACATAAACATACACACAAGCACATAATGACACATATGCAACAAGAAAATGCAATAAGAAAAAGTGGAGAGCTACCTTGGTGCAAATTCAAGCTTTACTTTGCTTATTTCTTCTCCTTTTCGGTTCCACAAACACAAGGAGGTGGGGTTGGATTTCCTTGGCCTATTCACAATAAACAACACTTAATTATACTCTTGGAACAAGTTATGACATCCAACTCACTCTTAAGAGTACACTTTGTTCTATTTGTCACAATATGGTTCCATTAAGGACCTAATGAAGCAACTACCATAATTAACATTCTTGGTTCCATTCTCTTGTCATATTTAGACCTCTTGACCTCATTTAAGGTCCTTGAAGCTATCACACACTCACTTTCACAAACCTAGGTCCATGTTGCTTCATAAGGTTACATTATGGAAGCCATTGCCTCATCTCCCAACCTAAGGCTTCTAAATTTTTTCCAAGGATTTCTCCTATCTTCTTTTATCATATAAAGTCTCAAATCAAGTTTGAAACTATTTAAAACATTCCCTAACTATTTCTATGAGTCTTGGCCTATTTATGCTTCCATTAAAGACCCATAAAGTTTGGGATTTTTCCTTAATAGATGGAGCACTTGGGAGGCTCCTTAGGAGTCTTAGAAACTCAAACAAACACTCATATATGATGGGGATGTCTTGAATCAACCCAGATTTTAAACTATATTCAAGCATCTTACACTTTTTCAACTTGAGTTTTACTAGTTTTTCATACATTTCTTTAGTATAATCCATCTTCCCATGGCTTAGTTTGATGGATTCTTTTGGATTATAAAACAAAAACTCTTCCCTCTTCATGGTTCTGTTTGAGGCATCCCACCATGGGGGAGGAGAAGGAGAAAAAGAAGCAACAAAGGGAGAGAAACTACCTTGCAATCAAGCTTCTTTCAAGAGCCCTTCCTCTTCCCTCTTTCTCCTCCTTAAATTTCAAATTTCCCTCCTCTGATCTGGACGCAAATTAGGACCAAAAATTACATTAAAACCATGGAAAGATAAAGCAAGAAGGGGAGGATGAAGTTTCAAGAGGAAGGAGCATGAAAACCTTACACTTTCTTAGGCTTTTCTTCCTCCAAAATTCCTTCTCTTTTGTGCTCCTAAGGAGTTGAGAATTTTCTCTAAAAATGAGTAGAAGAAAGTTAGTTTAGAGAGGGAGGGCTGAACGTGGATTAAAAAGGGGATTTGGAAGCTTCCTTTGTGCAATTTGTTTTCATTTTTGCCCTTCCATAATGGCATTTCCGGTTTGGCTTTGTTTTAGCTCCTTTTTTAGAACTGTCTTTTCTATCATAAAATTTAGATTCCTAATTTAACAAAATATTTTTGGAATCACTCAAATCAGAGCTAAAACCTTCTCGAATGAATCGGTCAAAGTTCGGGTCAATTGACATCGAAAAGAGTACATTGAAGGGGCTTTACCTGTCCCGAGGCTTCCCATGGTTTTTGGGGCCTCTGAAAACCCTGTGCAACTCAAAATTTCTATTTAAAAAGCCCTCTTAGGTTTTTTTCCAAAATTACACTTATTTATGAAAATACCATTGGCCTTTCGGCAAATTTTTTGAATTACTCCGACCATTATTTCTGGGCAACTCAAGGCTCAAATCCTCATTTTTTATTATTTAAAATTTTATCTAAATTTTATTTGGCCTTGAATCACTCATCTCAAGGGATTTGCTTTTCAAACTGGCCCGTTCCAGTGATTGTACAACGTACCGAGCGTTATAGCAAGCATTGAGGGAGAGCCTATATCTATAACTCTCTTAGGACTTTCATCACTTTTGTTTTGTCATTAGCAAAATGGAGAGATTGTTGGCTCAATAATCTCTCAACCCTCCTTGTGTTTAATGATTCCAAAAGCTCAATTTTAGATAAAAACCCAAAAGTGACTTTCTCTTAGCCACCTTTAGTTTAGTTTTTCATATGACAAGCAAGAAAGACTAAATCCCCTTTTGTCCAATTGTTTTCTGTACCTAAACCTTTATCCTGTTGCTAAGAGCAAAAAGCTATTTCTAGTTTACTTATCTACCATATTTGACTACTAACTTTTACTAAAGTAAAAGTCTTAAGTTTTCCAAATACATTAACAATCATTATTGAGGATAAGACAATTGGAGAAGTTCTACATGTTGCACCTCTACTAAACATGCTCACTTTGAGCAGAACCATGAAAAATTAACAGAAATGGTGGTCTGCTAGTTTGAAAGTCTTCTAAAGACAATAAAAAAGGAACAACTACCTTACTCTTGTATGGCTACCTAAGAATTATGAGGGCCTAATTGTTTAAGAGACAAATATGAAGCTATTTCATAACAGTTAGAATTGAAGATGCTTATATAAGAAGGAGAACTATAAAATAGACACACACACAAAAATTACAAAGCTATCTTACTCTAAAGTTCATTGTAGTCCTCCTTATTCTCCTTATTCTAAGCATTATCTATGCTAAGTGTCTTGTTTATCTAACTACTTGAGAGTCACATTGAGAGCATTATTATAACCTTTTGATCTATAAAGGTTCCTTAAACATCATCCTCCTTCTATGTAACTCTTCCCTTTAAGAAGAAAGTTAGTTAGTATGTAAGCTATAAAACCATTTGTAAAGTGAGCTTGGAAACCTAGCTTCCTTGGCTAGGTACTCTAATGAAATAGTGAAAATCTCTTAGTGTTTGCAAAGAGAATGGACATAGATCAAGTAGACAAAACCATGATACATCAGGTGTACTTCCTCTATCTCTCAACTCTTATTATCATTATATTTTGTTTAAAAATTTTGTCAACAAGGTCTTATTCTATCTCCTTAGTCTTTATCTATTTAGTTACTCTTTTTAAGGTCCCATTTACAAGATCTTCACTTATCAACAAGGTTTTTAGTTTTATATGTTTTCTTAAATTTTTAAGTTATTCATCTTAATTTCTATAATAGCATCTATTTATCCCCTCTAAGTGCATACTTCAATAGGCACAACTTGGTAGGATCTCTATGAATTTCCTTACCTCTTGTTCTCTTTTAAATTATTCCTTTTCCTTTCTTAACTCAGTTAAAAGTGCCTTTAGATCTATATCTTTTGTCTTCTTCGTGGCTTGAGTTTTAATTACAACCTTGCCTCTTTTAACACCACCAATTATCTCAACTACTTGGTCACATATCTCCATCATCAACTTTTTGATTGAGATAATTTCTTTCTTCTATGTAAATCTTCTCACTAAACCTTTAAATCTATTCTCCATTCCCTTTGAATCATACTACTCTTATGCCAAATTGATAGGCACCCAAGCAAATTAGGAAATCTCCCCTAAAAGCTAGTTGTTAAAGTGGGAGAACCAACTTATTTAAGTATCCTATTAAGTAGCCCATATTACTGGATGTGAGGTTTTGGTATTCCATATTATTTTGATCTCCCTTAGTTTCTTTTGCTTCATAATTAAGAAGCTCAAGTCCCCTTTAATAGAAAGAAAAAGTTATTTCTTTAGCATCCCTTCTCACCCATATTGCGGGGCCAAGTATACATTTCTTAATTGTGAGTTAAAGATATTTCTGAGTGTATCTAAGATTATATGACTATTAGACATAACATAAATCAATGATTATGGTGACCTTAATTATTTGAGTTTCTTTGAATAATAATTTATTAGGTTCTTAATTCATGATTAATGGATGGAATATATTCACATTTATCATCAAAATAGTTGGAATTGGATAGATGTACATAATCTCAAGCTCCTCTATCAAACTTCCAAAATGGTTGTGCAAGTTTGGTTACCCTCTAGGGAGGCAGATGGACATATTGGACGGATTCTCAATCAAATTATGATGGATGGATCAAATTGACTAACCCATTAACTCATTTAAAATCTTATAAAAATATTTTCAAATAATTTAAATTCATGACCTATTTTCTAGATAATTATTTATTCATATGTTGACCCATGTATTTGAATTGTTATCCAATATTCCATCTTATTTGCCTATTACTTTATATGTGTGTGTGCACGTGCATGTGTACATGTATGCATGTGCATGTTTATATAAATGTATACACATATACAAATGCGTGTATGTATATGTATACTCATATATACATGTGCTAACAATATATATCTAAGATGGTCTCATCAAAATTAATTTATATATTGCATCTGAACCTAAGAAACTTGTTTTATATTCCTTTAGAGTGAAGTCTTAGGCTCTGCATGATATAAAGCTATGATATATTTTTTTTTTCTACGTTTGAGTGTTTCATGCTTACCTTGTATGTTTATCTATCATTTGAACCCTTTTTGAGCTTTATAGAATAACCATGAGAATACGATTTCTTATTTGTACATACCAACATTATCTTTTACCTTATCAACCTGAAAAACCAATAAATTACCTTTTTCAAGAGAATGAATGATTTAGCACATATTTTGTATGAAAATGAAAATTATGAATTTGAATAGGGTAGAAATAAGAGACATGTAAATCTAAAAGGCGTGGTATCAAACATGAATGTGAAATTCGTTTGCTATTTTATAATGTGATGCGCGCAAATTTATGAAGAATAGCAAATGTATATATCATGCGATTGTTTTTTTTTTCTTTTTTTGTGATATGAAAATTTAGTAATTTAAGAATAACAGTTGTATGAATTGTATGTATGTTCTTTTTCTCTTGTGAGACATAAAAAATAAGATATGGAAAGAAGACTTGAAAATGTTGAGAAATTTTGTCTATTTACTTTTCCATGTGAGAAAAGCAAAATAGAAGATGAAGTAAAAAATTAAAAAAAAAAAGAGCTTAACCTGTCGTAAAATGAAAAAAAAATTATAAGTTAATCACTTTATTACTTACTTATTTAATGAGCTAATTAATTTATACATGTCTAAAATATATGCGGCCGCCGCAGGGGCAACAAATCCGGTATTGAATGCCAAGGATTTTATATTATTGAAAAAAAAAAAACTCTATCCTATGAAACGCACGTTTCATTTGATATGAAGCGGTGTTTAACCTATGATTTGTTGTCTCTACAAATCAATGTGACTTGCAGGAATCCACATTAGTCTAAAACGGTGGCACGAAGAATGATAAAGACAAATGATTTATCTTGTGTGGCTTTCGCACCACTCTTTTATACCCTTCAATGGCTCAATGGAGGTGGTAATTAAAGGGCATATTGTAGTCGTTTGGTCTCCTCCGACATTCATTTCTCCATGTTTTAAGGCTTCAAGACTTTTCAATTAATTCTGATAGCTTGTGCTTCCTATTTTGTCAGTTTTGGTTTGCTCTTTAAAGGCTGAATGGAATTGGCGGAGCACGTTATGAACGTTTGGAATGAACTTTATATCTAATATTGCATTCAAGAGTTGAAGAATTTTTTTTTGTTTTGTTTTGCTCATGCTTCACAATTGGCTGTTCTAGTTCATAGTACTTTTTCCGGTCTCAAATATAAGTCACTTATTGAAGAATTATTTTGGTCCAAAATATAAGTCACTTCTTGGAATTGTCTTAAGCATTAAATGACTTTTTTCTTAAGTACCCCTAATTAAATAGAGAGTCATTAAGACTAATACAATTTACTAAGAATAAAGGTAGGCTCTTTAATTAGGGACAAATATGAAAAAAAATTTTGTTTTGATACAAATTTAATTAGTTAAACTACCTTTAACCAATTTTCTTAATATCTGTGAAATAGGTATTAGTGACTTATATTTGAGACCAAAGAGAGTATAATAATTAAACACCAATTTTTGCTGCTATTTTCTAGAGTCCTTCGATTTTGCATATTCCTTTTCAGCATTCATTTGGTATTTCAAGTATGTGCCACTCCAAAATATGCCTGCAAAAATAGACTCCCTTTTCTCCACCCTAAAATATAGACCCCCTTTTCTCTTTCTTGTCAGCTTTGAATAACATAAAATCAGCAAGCAGAAATATTAAATGCTGCTCCACAAATCAAACTCTTCGCACTTTTAAAATCATTTCAATTAAATTAAAATACGCAAGTTGATTTATTTTTAAGCAAATTAATAATTTTATTTTTAAGAAATCACTTTTTTTAAAAAAAAATTGATCTTCTAAAAATAAAACATTTCAATTTAGTCTATATATTATTATTTTTAATCAGAATGATTCTTCACATTAGATAAAATTACAACATTTAAAAAATTAACTAATATAATGTTATTAAAATTTTATATAATCATTAATTAATGATTAAACTAGTTTAAGTATATTTTTTTCCTAGTCAACATTATTATGCGTGATTTCCGTCATTAATGTATCCCTTCGGTTTTTTTTCTTCCTTTTGGCCAATATCCTCTCTGTTACCTAGACAATCGTTGTGTGAAAGTGTGGTCGGAGCAATTGACCGATTCCTCAAACCAAAACCAATTATTTTCCACCCAATCCATCTATTATTATTTAAACTAGTTACTTGACATGTGCTTTGCACAGATTATTTGGAAAGATATTTTGTCCTTAGGCTTGAATGATAAGCAATATATATATATATATATATATTAATAAAGGAATTTCGGATAAGATTTAAAGAATATTAAAGATTAATTGAAATAAAGGAGTTAAGAAGAATAAAGACAAAAGTTTATTAATTGACGCACAAAAGAGTTAAAAGGAATAAAAAATTAAAGAAATTGAATTGAGATGAAAAAAAGTTTAAGAAAATAAATATAGAAGTAGAAAAGAGACAAAAACCTTGAGGTGAGATGAAATAATTTGAGTTATTTTTAGTTTTATTTCTTTTACATTTATTATTTATATAAAAATAAATATTAAATATATATTTGACCAATATATAATAAGTATTTTTTAACATTTGAATAAAATAAATTTATTGTTTCTAATACGAAATAAATAACATTAAAATAAAAGTTTAAGAGATATATTTTTAATGAAAGTTTGAGATGGGAATCTTTGGAAAATGAAATACTAGCGGGGGTAAAATTGCATAGAAATATGGAAGAATGCAAGTATATACTCCAATTGTAATACTTCTTTAATGATATTCAATAAATCTAAAACACAAATTACAATAAATATACATGTAGATACGTACAAGCATTTAATGATGCTGTAGCAATAAAAATTTTGGATAATTAATAAAAGGCCTTAAATTTAAATGCTTACGTCTTTGCATGTGTGTGTGTGTATAATATCTTTGACAGTTACGATTGACAATGAATAGTTACCTTGTCAGACAACAGCTTAAAATGAAAAGTGTTCAATTTCGGTGACACTAAACTTAATCCTAATCAAAGCTAGCATACTTAGTTAATAGGAAAAGGTTCCTTATTTATGCAATTGATCACCCCTGTAGAGCGGGCGAATGCTTATAAGTCATTTATAATATTGAAAAGAATTACGAGCGAACAGACATTCATTAGCCCAATCACGTGGTGTAATCGTCAATAGTCTTTAAGAATTATCTTGATGAGGTATTAAACGAGTTGAACTTTAGAGTTGAGTTGATCAATTAAAGCCTAATCCAAAATATGATTCATTGATTGATAAATTTTAATTTAATCAACAAATATGTACCTTCAATGAAAAGCTTATCAGTTCTCGTGGATGAGAGTCTCCTTGATATGATTATATAAACAGCAACTGTTATCACCTACCATAGATACTCAGTAACTTGTCTTGTACTGTGTCCACCATATCTTTAAGGGGTCTAAACTGGACAACATGGCGCCAAGCTTAATTAATAGGAACGATCTATTAATAAACATTAGGTTTCTAATTGAACTGTATATTCTACAAATTTTATAATACAAAAATCCTAATAGATCAAGCTCAATAAAAATAGGGAATATTTGAACTTTTTTCCTCCAATTATAAATTTCTTCTTCAATCAATTAACTCTTGCAATTGACCCTTATTTATTTTCCCTCTTACATCTCCCCCCATTCAAATTAAACATTATCTCTTAACTAAATTAACACCATGGACGAATCAAATCATACTGATCAATATCTTGATTTTTGCCTCCAATTACAATTTTCTCCCTAATTGATTCATTGATGTCCGCAATAAATTAATGAATTGGTTTATTCTAAGAATTGATCAATTGAGAAAGAAATTGTCGTTGGTGTCAAAGATCAATAAACATGGCTGGGTGAAATTTTCTCTTCTCAATGTTAAGTCAATTACAGATAACATTTACTCTAGATGGAAGGAAAGTTGCAGTGGGACAAATTAATTAGAGGATCAATTGCAAAAATTAGTTGACAATGAAAAAATTATAATTAAGGAGAAAAATATTGAAGGCAAGAACGTATGTACAATTTATCCTAACAATAATGTTTGAATCTCATAGTCACAATTTTAAAAGCTCTTCATCACAATAAGATATATATGTGCATAGAGTCCTCATTGGGAAGAGGCTGCAATGAGAAGACCAAGACTAGCTGATATAATAACAGATGTTTTCCTTGATTTCCCCAAAGTTATGTAATACAAGACCACGGGTAGTAACATATATAACAGTCCTCAGCTACAGAAAACCTTCACATTTGAAGGTCTCCGAGCCGTTTCATATATAAGTATTTATATAAACATATTATATGAGTGGCCTACATGAAATAGAACCAGTTGAAGCTCAGGGTAACTGAGAATTTTAAGTAGAAGTAGTTAAGGCCTATGGTTTAAGTGGAATCTACCCCAGCGGTTTTGTGGTTTTGGCTTGGGATAACTCACAATATTTACCCCACCATAGCAAGCAGCAGCCTCTACGCTATTGAGGATTACAGGAAGCTCATCCTTCTTCTTGCCATTACTGGTCCTTCTGCTTGGATCATACATCTTGTCTATCAGAGCAAAACCTTCCAAACCAATCTCTCTCAGGTCCGCTGGAGGTGCCATTTTTTGCTAAACACACAGCGGAATCAGTATCACAGTAAAACAGAAGAAAGTAAAATGGCTAGCTAGCTATAAAATTTGTGTTATCTGGTTACTTGCTTCAAATTAACAAGCAATTCCCATTATATAGACAGCAAAGTGGTTCTCTAGGAGGAAGCCAAGAATATTTCTCGATTATGGATTAAAAGAATCTTATCTTGGCGAGCCTTTTTTTTCGCACATAAAATCAAAATGAATCAATAATTGTAGCAATCTTTATTTGAGCTTATTTGATCTATAATTAGCTAGGCTCCGATTATATTAGGATTATTGGACAGAATATGTTCATCTTCATCCCGAACATTGTTGAATTGTCTAATCTTACGTCAGTCCCATGACGTAGTGTTTTTTTTTTTTTTTTGATAACACGCAGTTATAATGTTTGATATAATCTGAAAGGAATAAGTTTTAAAAAACGTAAAATGAAAACAAAAGGAACAATAAAAGCGGTTCTTCCCGTGACTCTCAGCCCTCCTTATTTGACTACTGACTGACTCCAGTCGAATTAGAATACGACTGTCCCACCGACGCATATATGTAATATGTTGATCCAGTCTGTTAGGTAGAATGTTGTATTTCTTTATCTTTTTTTCTTGAGGCGACATTGATTTTAAGTAGTGGCAGAAAAAGATATGGAGACTGGAGGAAATAACTCAAAAAGGAACAAGAATAAAAAAGGAATAATATCAAGAGGTAGGGAAAATAATTATGGCACTCTTGCTTTCTTTACTGCAATTCTCGTCTTTGTTTTGTGCCCGCAATGCGAAGAAAATAGGATCCAGGTTCGCAAAATATTGGTTTTATTCCAAGGGAAAGATTAATGTACTCAAATTATTAAGTATTAATCTGGCCTAGTAATTAGGAGAGCATACGCTTTATTATTAAGGTTTAAACTTTAGAACCAGCACTAACGAGAATTTCTACCTGCACTATGCTACCCATGTGGCGGTGTGCCCCTGATTGCCCGAGGAGGGATCCGGTCTCAATTGACAAACAAACTGATAAGAATACTTTTATTGCACAATCAAAAAAACTACTAAAGTACTTTTTTTTTAATTAATGTAATACTTTAAAAGTTTGGTAATATACAATATAACAACAACAATAAAGTCTTTTCCTACTAAGTGGGGTCGGCTACATGGATCAATCGATGTCATAAACACCTATCGTAAATCATATTTTTAGACAAACCATTTAAATCTAAATCTCTTTTCATAATTTCTCCTATAGTTTTTCTTAATCTTTTTCTACTTCTAATTATTAGATTATTCTCCATCTTATCTACTCTCCTAACTGGGGCTTCTATATGTCTCCTCCCAACATGACCAAATCATCTAAGTCTTGATTCTACAATCTTTTCCACAATAGGTGCGACTTCTACCTTCTCTCTAATGTATTCATTTCTAATTCGATCTCGTCTAGTATGTCCACTCATCCAACGCAACATTCTCATCTGTGCAACATTGAACTTATTCTCTTGTTGACTTTTTATTGCCCAACACTCAGTTCCATACAATATTGCAGGTCTTATCATTGTACGGTAGAATTTACCCTTAAGTTTGAGTGGTACTTTCCTATCACAAATAACACCCAAAGCACTCCTCCACTTCATCCACCCCGCTTGAATCCTATGTTTTACGTCTTCTTCTATTTCCCCGTTATATTGTATGACGGATCCAAGATATTTAAAACGTGTAACTTGTGGTATAATATGTTCTCCAATTTTCACTTCTGCACTAGAAGTGGTGTGTCTTTTATTAAACTTACACTCCATATTCTCCATTTTACTTCTACTTAAACGAAATCCATGAGTTTCCAAAGCTAATCTCCACCTCTCTAACTTCTCATTCATTTTCGCTCTCGATTTTTCAACTAAGATAATATCGTCTGCAAAAAGCATACACCATGGCACCGACTCTTAGATATGTTCAGTAAACACATCCAATACTAAAGTAAAAAGATAAGGGCTCAGAGTTGATCCTTGATGTAAACCAATAGTTAAACTCTGCCTATGACGAGCTTTGATGCAAATTATTTTTCATAGCCGATCCCAAATCCGGAAAAAAAAAAAGAAGGGTTATGTTAGGCAATTAACAGCCAACGTAAAACTTTGTCTAATCTTTATGACATAATAATATGCAATATATCATAATAAATCTCTTTGCCAAGCATAGCAACATAAAAAAATTCACATTACACTAAATAATTAACATACATCAGTTATTAATTAGTACTAATTAAGAGCTAATATTTATAGAACCCATCGTATTATACACACACATACACACACACACACACACACACACACACACACACACACACATATATATATATATATATATATATGTGGGTGTGCATGCGCATGTATGTTTTAAATAAATACAACATTTATAAAGAAACTGCTTGAATTAATTTTTCTACCGCTTGTGAGTTATGCTTTGAGAATTTTAGGTAAGGTTTCCAATAACATTGTTTGTGAATCTTTCAGTCCCAGCATGAATAATTTGCTTTTCACTAGACTGAAGAGGTGAAGTTTAAAGTGCATGCAAGTTGATCCACCCATTATTTAACTATAGTATCCAAAACTTGTTACTGTAAGTTGATCCACCCATTATTTAACTATAGTATCCAAAACTTGTTACTGTAATATTGGGAAGTTCCTAGACATTGTTGAAAAAGTTTTATAATTGGTTTTCTTTGACATATGGTTCAGGAATTTCATCGTGTATCGACTGTATGTGTGAATACATATATACAATATCAATGGAATTAAAATCATGTTTAAAATTTTATAGAGGAACAAATATAGGGCTCTTCGCCTCAAATTCCAAGACAGTGACAAAGATCATTCTTGTACAAAAATAATAATTTTGAGAAGGGCCAAATTGAGAACACCATAAACTAGCAGATGGAAGGAATTTTCCACTACTTCCACAAAAGTTATAGTACACAAACGAAGAGTAGATAAATGTATACGTATTCAGACTCAGTCCTAAGTTGCAGAAGACCTTTACTTCTCTGCAGATCTTTAAGCTAGCTGGTCTTTCTAGCTAAGTAGTACATTAATATATGATACAAGAGTAGCCTACATGATGATTTAAAGTTGAAACACACCCACTTGAAGCAAACTCCTCATTAGATCTAAACCAAATTAAGTGCTCAAGCTTTAACTGAACTACCCAACAACTCTGTGGTTTTCCCTTGGTGGTGTAGCTCAGAATCATGAACCCACCATAGTGAGAAGCAACATCTCTGCTATTGATACAAGGCTCTTCTATCTCATCATTTGGCCTTTTCACCACCCAATGTCCTTGCCGAGAAGGAAATGCATCATTAATGGTGCTTGAGTTTCTTGGTTGACCATAGTACTTATCTATCAGAGCAAACCCTTCTAAACCGATCCTCCTGAGGTCTGCCGGTGGTGCCATAGATGTTCAATCAAAAAGAGGAATATCTGGTGGCTTTTTTGCTTCAAAAGTAAGAAGCTAAGTCCCCTTTGTTAGATTAATTTTATAAATTAATATTTAATATGGATTAGCATTAATTAATTATAAGATAATGATATATATATTATTTTTAAACAATTAGTTTTGTATTTGATAATTGAGTTCTAAACAGATTAAGTTTTGTTTAAAAGTATATAATTCATGATATGTTGGATTATATATATATCCATTAGGATAAGACCCCAACCTACATCCCTTTAGTAGCCAATAGTTTCCTATCACAAGTCTGGCTCATATGAAGAAGATACGAAGACAGTTAATTATAAATACAAGTATCATATTAGAAACTGCATTAGCTCTCTCTTTTTCTCTATTCTAAAACCCTAAGGAGCAAAGTAGGTTATGTGATCGTCTCCTTTTATTTATCAAACTAACAAGCACATCAATGGATTCCTCGTCAGGTACGCAATTTTTTTTATTTTGTTTTGACCAATAAATATTGTTGGGTTTGTGCAATCAACGTATGGTATCAAAGCAACGTTGATAGTATGATTTCTTATCTATTAAGATAATTGACTATCTAATTGTGTTAAATTAAAAAAAATCCCAATTTTTGAACTTAAAAACCCTAAAAATTGGGATTTCTTGAATTCAAATTAATTACATAAAATCAATCAAAATTAATGTTGTATATTAGTTCCCCGACATGATTGGCATGCTTAATTTCATTGAATTTGAACTTTCTCACCTGTAATTCATTGGATTATCTATTTGGCTTCATGCTTTGTTCCTAATTTTTGAATCTGTTCTTCCTTCTAATAATAATGGAATTAAATGTTATTTGAACCTTCCACATGCTCATATGAACAAGAATCATAATTCAATTGGAAGAAAAATGCTTATGAACCTGCAGATCAAAAGCCTCTTTTTTTGAAAACTTTGAGCCCTTCGTTTGAAGCCTTCTAATGCTTATTTTCTCCAATTGTTTGATATATCTAAGTTGAATTATTGTCAGAAAGTGTTTTATAATGTTGAATATGCAAAAGGAGAGTGATTTCGAAGCTTTAGGATTCAACAATGGCCATTGTTGTGCAGCTGGAGTTGGAGGAAGAAGACTAGCTCTAGCCCACGTGCCCACTCGTGCTCCCAAGCGTGTAAGAGCGCATGTGAGGCACGCGCTGGGCCTTTTAGCCTAGCATTAAGTCCAATCCTTTATTTTTGTATATTCTATTTAAATATTATTTTTTGGTAATTTTTCTAGGCCATGAAATATTTATTCTGAATTTTAGAATATTTCTACAACAAATAAATATACTTTATTCATTGAATTTTGGCCTAGGAAAATTAATGAATGTACTTTATAATATTATGTATTTGGGTGATAGACCACTCTCCCCAATTATAAGTATGACCATGTTAAATAAATTCCTAAACCTCTAAAGGTGAATATTTTAGAATGCAATAGACAAATTTTACACTTGATGGTTGTACCTCCTATCGTGGGACCAACCATGGAAGTGTTTTGACTATCAAATATCCGAGAATGCATTACATTGATAATGGATACACCTTATCGGTATAACATTATTGGGATTTGACTCTTTTGGATAAGCAAATAGCAATTTTTTTATGTTTTTAATATTTCTTATATCCTCTCGGTATGGTTATATTGAATGCATCTTGTATAGATTCTTTGTGAAGGCCAAAAAAAAACTTTATAGTATATGTGAGTTTAACTTGACAACACTTTGTTGTATAGTTATTTAACTGAATCTTGGTCGGGAATCTTGTATTATAATTATATTATGCACACATAATTAATTATTTTCCAAATTTTGGTTATTTCAGTTCTTGCTTTCTAGCAACTATCTGTGGTAAAAATTCTTGATGGTACAAATTATGATGACTGGAAAGAGTTATTGAACATATACTTGACAATTTCTAAAAAAGATTTGGCACTCAGAGAACTTAAGCCAGGAAATCTTACACCTAAGTCTAGTTTTGCTGATAAGGCCTATTATAAGCAATGGTACGAGTCAAATCAGATTTGTTTGGTGGTGATTAAGTACACCTTTAAGAAGAGAATTAGAGAGAGCATTCCAAACAAAGACACTGCATTATAATACATGAATGCAGTTAGGGAGAAATTTATGAGACTTGACAAAACTCATAAGGTCTATTATCTCTCGTTGCTTAATAACACCCATTATGATAGGGTGTCAGGGGTTAGAGCACACATCATGAAGCTCATCCACTATTATAATAAGCTTAAATCATATGGAGTTGATATGGGAGAAAGCACCTTAGTTTACCGAGTCCTTCAATCATTACCATCGGAATATACATTCTTGAGAACTTCCTATAATTCACAAGTAGTAGAATGGTCAATTGATCAGATGATATCTATTGTGACTCAAGAAGAAGAGGCAATCAAGAAGAACAACCCTCATACACCATTTTTGAATTATTTGTCTCATGGTTGAAATGGCAAGTCAGGTGGTAGTGATAAGAAAGGAAAGAGACAAGCAAAATAGAAATTGAGAAATCCTAGGTTTAAGAAAAGTGTTGAAAAGAGTAAAGGTCCGCAGAAGAAGTTCAAGGGTAGTTGCCATTATTGTAAGATGCCTGGTCATAAGATATCTTATTGTTATAAATTGAAGAACAAGCGTGAGAGAGAAGGGGCTCAAAAACAAGAGGATCCCAAGTGAGTGAGAGAAGGCTATCTTGGGAATTAAAGGCAACAAGGCTGTGATAGAATGCATTGGATCATTTTCTTTATGTTTGTCTTCTGGACATATTATGAATTTGAACAATGTCATTTATGTACCTTCTACGAGAAGGAATTTAATTTCTAGTTCAGTTTTAGACAGTTGTGGTTATTCTTTTTGGCAAGGAAATGGAAATATTGACATTTATTATGATTCTATTGTTGTTGGTACTGCCACTTTACAAAATGGATTATATTGTTTGAACTTAAGTGATTGTCCTGTTGAATCTTCTAATACTCTCATTAATATTGTGATTAGGCACAAACACCCAAGAATTAATGAAAACTCTTCTATTTTGTGGCATTGGCATTTAGGCCACATCTTTAGAGAGAGATTGGAAAGGTTGGTCAAACAAGGTGTATTACAAGATTTGAATTTTTCAAAATTTGAAATTTGTATTCATTGCATTAAAGGAAAACTTGTCGTTACCTTTAAGAATTTTAAGGAAGCAGTTGAATTGAAGACTGGTAGGGCCATAAAATATGTAAGATCAGATAAAGGAGGAGAGTATTATGGGAGGTATACTGAGGCAGGAAGAAATCCAAGTCCATTTACTTTATTTCTATAGAAACATGGCATTGAAACCTAGTATACAATGCCTGGGACCCCACAACAAAATGGGGTTGTAGAGAGGCGTAATCGTACCCTAATGGACATGATTAAAGGTATAATTAGCTTCTCCTCCTTGCCAGAATTCTTGTGAGGTGATGCTTTGAAGACTTCTGTTTATATTTTGAATCAAGTACCCAGTAAAATAGTATAAAAAACTCCATATGAACTCTTTACTAGAAGGAAATAGAGTTTAAAGCACTTTCGAGTATGGGGTTGTAAAGCAGAAGTGAAGCCATATAATCCTCAATTGAAGAAATTAGATTCAAGAACAATTAGCAGATTCTTCATCCAGTATTGTGTAGGCTCAAGGGGATGTAGATTTTTTTGCCTTATGTATACTACCAAGATCATCGAGTCTGATCGGGCATTTTATTTTGAGGATGACTTAGATAGTGGGAGTTTTGTACCTAGAATCATCAATTTGCATGACAAGAGCACCATCTTACCTATACATATTTTGACACCCTGTGTGTCTAACGGAGATGAAGTTATAGAAATCCAATTAGAATGGATGCAAAACTCCCTGTGGAAGAAGCAGGTGAGCCGATAATTGAATTGAGACATTCTCAAAGAGTCTGAATGCCTACAATACCAAATGATTACATGGTTCATTTGCAAGAATTTGAATCTAATACTATTGAAGGTACAGATCCCGAATCTTTTAAGCAAGTGATGTCTAGTCCTAATTCTTCTAAATGGATGGAGGCTATGAGTAATGAGATTACCTCCATGCATCAAAATCATGTGTGGAAACTTGTGGAATTGCCATATAAGTGCAAATCAGTTAGTTGCAAATGGGTCTATAAAACTAAACGAGAAAGTTCTGGTGAAATTGAAAGATATAAAACCAAACTTGTAGCTAAAGGTTACAATCGGAAAGAAGGCATTGATTACATAGAAACCTTCTCTCTAGTATCTACAAAGGATGCTTTCAGGGTGGTTATTGCTCTCGTTGCACAGTTTAATCTTAAACTTCACCAAATGGATGTCAAGACCACTTTTCTTAATGGAGACTTGTATGAAAAGTGTACATGACCCAACCAGATGGTTTTGTTGAACCTGAAATGGAACATTTAGTGTGCAGACTACAAAGATCCATTTATGGGTTGAAACAAGCCTTTAGGAAATGGTACTTGAGATTTGATGAGGTCATCACCTCTCTTGGGTTCATTGAGAACAATTCGGATCAATGTATTTATCAAAATTTTGATGGGAGCAATTTTGTCATCTTGGTACTCTATGTTGATGACAATCTACTAGCTAACAACTCCATGATTTTTCTAAATAAGACAAAATATATGTTGTTATGCCATTTTGACATGAAGGATCTTGGTAAGGCATCTTTTATTCTAAGGATACAGATCTATCGTGATAGATCTCTTAGTACTTTGGGTCTATCTCAAGTAACTTATATTAAAAGAATACTTAAAAAGTTTAAAATGAAAAATTGTGCATCTAGTCCTACACCTACTCAGAAAGGTGATTCATTGTCTCGATCACAATGTCCTAAAAATAATGCTGAGAGGACTGAAATAGATATGATTCCTTATACTTCCACTGTAGGCAGTCTTATGTATGTACAAGTATGCCCTCATCTAGACATAGCCTTTGCTATTAGTGTGCTAGGGAGATACTTGAGTAATCCTGGAATGACTCATTGGAAGGCTGCCAAGAAGGTTATGAGGTATCTGCAAAGTACCAAAGACTATATGTTAACTTACAGAAAATCTAATGTACTTGAGATTGTTGGCTATTCAGATTCAGCTTTTACCTCTTGTATAGATGATTGCAAGTCAACTTCTGGGTATATCTTCATGATATCTGGAGGAACTATTTCATGGAAAAGTGTTAAATAGACACTTACAGCCACCTCCATTATGGAAGCAGAATATATCGCATGTTATGAGGCCACCTGTCAGGCAATATGGTTAAAGAAGTTGATTTCTGGCGTGCGTTTAGTTGATTCTATATCATGACCCTTAACCATCTTCTGCGATAATTCGTTTGCTGTATATTTCTCTTAGAATCACAAAAATTCTAGTCGTACCACACATTTTGATGTTAAGCTCTTTTTCGTTAGAGAAAAGATTGCTTAGTCATAGACTCGCATTATACACATCCCGAGTGAAGATATGTTTGCGGATCTATTGACTAAAGGCTTACTCGTGGGAGTATTTCAAAATCATGTAACTCGAATGGATCTTGTTAAATCTTACATGTAGCCTTATCTTAGTGGGAGACTGAGATATGATTATCTTATTTGCTTTACTTTAAGACCACTTATGTAATTTTGTTTTGCTCAATAGGAAATTGAGATATTATCAATGCGTTTGATATCATTTGTTTCCCTATCAGATTCAATGATTGTATGTTAAAGCATCATAAATCACTTGATTCCCTATCAGATTTAGTGATTTTGAGTCAATTCTTTTAAATTTGTTTATGACTTAATATGCACTAATTGTTTATTATTATTTCATGCGTAATTAATTAATGCTATCTCAGTGGGAGATTGTTAGATTAATTTTATAAATTAATATTTAATATGAATTAGCATTAATTAATTATAAGATAATGATATATATATATTATCTTTAAACAATTAGTTTTGTATTTGATAATTGAGTCCTAAACAAATTGAGTTTTGTTTAAAAGTATATAATCCATGATATGTTGGATTACATACATATCCATTAGAATAAGACCCCAACCTACATCTCTTTAGTAGCCAGTAATTTCCTACCATAAGTTTGGCTCATATGGAGAAGATAAGAAGGTAGTTAATTATAAATACAAGCATCATATTAGAAACTGCACTAACTCTCTCTTCTTCTTCATTCTGAAACCTTAAAAGGCAAAGTAGGTTGTGTGATGTTCTCCTTTTATTTATCAGACTAACAATCACATCAATGGACTCCTCATCAAGTACGCAATTTTTGTTATTTTTTTTTTTACCAATAAATATTGTTGGATTCATGCTATCAACACCCTTTTATAGAAACCGAGAGTGATGTCTTTAGCATCAACCAAGAATATTTCTTTATTATGGATTATATATAAGAATCATTTCCAAGCGTGCCTATCTATAAACTGATCAAATGACTATTCTCCTTTAGGGATATATAGTATATCAATGATTCATGATTGTGGTGATCTTAATTTATTTAAGTTTATTTGGTTTATCAATCAAGTTCTTAAGCTTGATCAATCGAGGGAATATATTCACATTTATCATCAACATAGTCGTAAAGGGGATAGAAATGTCGGTATTATCAAGCTCATCCTCTATAAAGCTTCCATAATGTTTGGGCAAGTTTGGTCATCCTCAGCTAGCCTTTGATTAGTGTGATTACTTGTGTGGTCAGAGATTCTTTTCAACTCAAACTATCGAGTCTTAAGGCAGATTAAGGAAAACCATAATAAGGGAATGGTGAATCTAATTCCCCACTCTACCTTTTTTTTTTTTTTTTGCCTCATTATACTTTTGAACTGAGGATAAAATCATAAAAGTGTAGTTTTAATTAATGCGAATTGGCACTTTATGTAATATCTCAAAAACAAGTAATATACATATAATTAAAATTTTAAAGCAATGGATTATATATTTTTAAGAAAATAATTTAATATTTATTTTTTTAAAACATTTTTTCTGTTAAGTAAAATTTAAATTTATCAATAAAAATATTGTTAATTAGTGCATTATACTATTATCCTAAATTATTTAAGAAAAAAATTGTCTCTAGTTTTAGATGCAACTTTTCGTTTCTGAAACTAATTTTGTTTCTTAATAAATATAATCAAAAATAAATTTAAATATTAGAGATGGACTTCTTAATTAAAAATACATATAGCGGCAATTAAAAACTGCTGCAGTTTATAAAAGTACAATTGTATCATCATTTTTGTTTAATTGTTATCATTAACCTAAATTAAACTAATATAATATACACAATTATTCATTTTAAAGCTATCATAATTATTTCAAAATTTCATAACAAATGGTAACGACACCACTGATATAATCGTATCCAATGTTTTAAAAATCGAACCGGTCATTAAACCGGTGAAGTCACTGGTTTACGGTTCATTGGTTCAACCGTGGTCGAACCGTGGTTGAACCGGTAATAATTAAATAAATATTTATTTATATTAAAAATGTAAGATAATACATAATAACAAATAAATTTTAATAAATTTTAAAATATTATGACTAATTGTACATAAAAATAAATTATACATAACATAATTTTTAATTTTTAATTTGTTTAAATATATTTACATAATTTTAATAAAAATTATATGAATTTTAATTTTATTTCTTATTTATTATATTAAATTTTTGGATTATAAACAAGACAATAATAATAATTTAATAAAAAATATATTGTTCAGAATTTGAATCAATTATTATTCATTTTACTATTATAAAATAGAATTATAATAAAGGTTAACTATTAAATATTGTATATTATAACTAAATATGTATCTCAGCTCAATGGTAGTGGTGCATTTGCTCTCCAAGAGGACCAGGGTTTGAACTGAAACTTTGCAAATTTTTCTAAATAATACAAAACCGGTTCAACCAGTAACCCGACCAGTTTTCTCGATTTTCATCGGTTCTTGATCGGTTCTCAAATGCTCCGGTTTTGAGGGTCAACCGGACTGGACTAGGGACCGATTCCCGGTCCAATTGGTCCAACCGGCCGGTCCGGTCCGATTTTCAAAACATGGATCGCACCAACATAAACCCGCCGGACTTTCTAAACCCACACCAAACAGTTCCTTGCTTCTTTAGATTGTATTAAAAAGATGAAGAGAAAAAAGTACCAGAGAAATGCTAGAAAAGTAAAAAGACTGTGGTCTTTGTTTTTTAATCTTAAGTTTATAATATAAAATGTTAATTCTTCATAATTTTTCCTCTAAGTTTTTGTTAATTTTTTTTTTTAAAGAAGGGCGAATGAAATCCACAATCGAACTGACTTTTTATGTAATGGCAGATATATATATATATATATATGGGCAACAGAACTTCTGCTTTCTTTACTGCCTTTATTGTCTTTAGTTTGCTCCTCTTTAAAATAAGATCCGGGTTGGCAAATAATGGTCTTATTCCTAGTGAGCTAAGATAGTCTAAATATCGGATTTAAATTTTTTTCATCAATTCTTCTTTTCTTTATTTTTTTATTAAAATTTAATGATTAAGATTATGTTTTTTAAATTTTTTATCATTGATGATTAGTGACCGACAAATTTAAGGCTCAGCTTTTAATGAAAAAACCAAAAAAAAATTGATAATCAGAATCTAAATTCTTAAATATTATCAAACAAAAAATAAAGTTATTGCACATCATGAAATAGTACTTTCGGGGAAAGATAAATGTACTTGTATACTATTAAAGTACTTAATAACACAGAACCTACTAAATTAAAGTACTTTTTTAAATAAAAAACCCACATTAAATTAATTTAAGCCGTAATGTAAATACTATTTGATAGTCAAAAGTTTGGGTAACATGCAAGATATCATATCTATCTCTTTGCCACGTGTACCAACACAAAAATCTCACATTATTTACGGATTCAGCGTGTTTTGTACGTCGGCGTTGCGAAGAGGGAATGGGTGAGGGAGAGAAAAGAAACTACTTCAGTGTTTGGTATGTTAGCTTGGAGTTATGTCACAAAACAGACGAAATCTTCTGCAATAATCCGTTTTATTGCACCTTCTGCTGTTACGGTTTTTTAACATTTTTTAAGAATTAAAAAAATGTAAAGTATTTAAAAATCATAAGTGGAAGGATAAAAATTTTAATTGTGAAAAAAAATTATATTTAAAATTTTTAATTATATAATAAAAATTTTAATTGTATTATATAATTAAAATTTTTATCCTTCTAATTATGTTTTTCAGATATTTTATATATATTTTTTAATCCCTAAAGAAACACCCTAAAAAGATTACTGCACATAATGCAATAAAGATGGCTTACACAGAAGATCCAACCTCCTCAGATAGGGCGATTCCAACAAGTGAAGATATCTAATCTCCTTTGGCCCACTGCTGGAATGAGGTTACATTTCATGGAAAGAAATTATTCTTGATGTTTCCTTCAATATATTATAATATTTTTTATTATTAATAATTGAAAAAATATTTTTGAATTAAAATTAAAAATGAATATTCCAATATTTTTATTATTGATAATTTGAAAAATATTTTTTTAATTATAAAATTAAAAATATATTTTAGTAATTTTTATTATTGGTAAATGAAAAGATATTTTTAATTAAAAAATGACTATTTTATTATTTGATATCAAAACATAAATATTTTAATACTTTTTATATTATAAATATTATGTTATTGGTATGTCTTTTCTTTCTATTCTCACATTATTTTTACTTTACCCAATATATGAAAAAAGATCTCATTCTTTTTTCATATCATAGCAAACATAACTTTGGCTAACAAAATTCTATTTTATTCTCATCCCTATTTTTATTGTCTTTCCCTTAAAAATCTTTCATCCTTACCAAATCTAACTAAGTGGTGAATTTTGCTTCAATAGTGAACCATATATAGGGTGTGAGTTTGTCTTATAATCTTTGGGATTATTTCTCTTCTAACATGACATTGTGGTGTTAGCTAGACCCTCACATAAAGGGATCCAAATTCATGTGAATGGCTTATCTTTGGCTAGGCTATGGACATGAATTAATTGAAGTGTATGTAACCAAGTTGATCAAAACCCAATTTCAAAATCTGGATTTGGTGCTTAACGATGGCGATATCACTTTTGAACTATTCAAATTTTATTTTATTTTATTTTCAACTTTTTTTTGGTAAGAACATAAAATAAAAAATAATTTTTTAATTATCAACTTAAAAAGATAATAATTAAAATTAAAAAAAACTAAAAAAAAAATAAACTGTCTAAATTTGATGTGAATGGTCCAAAGGCTACGCAACACGATAACCATAATATATCCAAAAAGAATGTTATTATAAGGAAAATTCCTACAACAATGTCGCAAATAGTAAACATTTATTTATCTATTTTGGTGGTATAGTGAAGATAGACTACTGTAACATTAATGCTACTTAGAGTACTCGTGACATGTCTGGGTCCTCAAGGATTAGGCATTCAGCGAATTACCTTCAAGAACTTTTGGTCTTTAAAGGAGGCCATTCAACTAATCTCTGGGCAACCAAAAAAAAAAAATTTTAAGGAGGGTTGACCACTAAGCGAGACCAATGGTCGAAACCCTTGCATATGAAGTTAAGCTTAGTCTAAATACCTTCAACTAATTAAGTTAAGCTGCGTTTGTTCATAAATTTTGTAAATTACTCTCTTCTTCCTTAGTAGATGCACAAGTTACACGGTATTTTTCTCTGTTTTGTAAATATATACTTATCCCCCTTGTAACCAAAATATAACCAATATATCATACATAATAAAATTCATTTCTATTATTAAAAATATAATTTGTTTAAAATATACTTTTAAAACTTTTATTTCAAAGTTTTTTATTATGTGTTCAGAATCATAAATTTATTTTATTTTAGAAGTTTATTAAATTTAGGACAATACTTATGTTTATTAATATATATATATATATATAATATAAATGTTATTGTTAAAATTAAATTATTATCTACCAATTAGCGAAATTTAAAAAATTATTTTTGAATATGTTCTTTGTTTCTAATAATTTTTTTATCAATAATTTTATAATTTGCTAAATCTAGAAAATTGACTATTTATATTGGTTATATATATATATATATATATATATATATATTACTTGCTATAAGTAATAAATATAGGGGTAATTTGGTCAAAATAAGTATAATTATATCTTACTCTTTTGTTGTAGAAAAGGTAAGTATAGTACATTTTTTTAATTTTAAAAAAATAAAATGTATATTTTCAAAATAATGTGAAAGATTGTGTAATTTAAGTATTTCTTAATTAGGGGAAGAAGAATAATTTACCCTAAATTGTATTATGTATTCACTATTTACTTACCTAAATATTATATATATATACACACATACCCCCTAAACCAATATGAAATACAAAGAATATAGGAATTTGGGTCAAAATAATGTAATTATAATTTATTTTTTATTGTAAAAGAGATAAATACAATATATCTTTTGATTTCAAAGACGGAGTATATACATATTTTTAAAACATAAAGAAGGATTGTATAATTTGAATATCTTTTAGAGAAGATTGAATTAATTACCAAAAAATTTATTATTGATTTTTTTTATTTCTTTAATACATATAATAATGAAAAAATTATAGTTAAAATTTTATGAAAAAATTATACTTCCTCACCTAGATCTTTACCTCTAATTATAATGTTTCCCTAATTTAAAGAAAATTAAAGGTGGCATTTGGAAGCACTGATCAGGGCAGATAAGTGCATTCTAAAGGAACAACAAAGGATTTTGTGAAAATTTTTAAAAGGAGATAGTAAGAAAGATGATTTTTGTACAGAAACAATAATTTTCAGAGGGGCCAAAATGAGACAGAACGCCATAAATAAACTAGAAGATGAAAGGCAATTTCCATGACTTCGCTTAAGTTATAAGAGTACATAGATGTACATATACCAGAGCCAGCCTTAATTAAGCTGCAGAAGACATTTGCATATTTGCAGGTCTCCGTGCTGTTTTCTGCATATTAGATACGTTACACAAGAGTGGCCGAACATGATTATAAAATCTAAACTCTACACCAATGTGCTCAAGCTTTAACTGGTTTACCTCAACAACTCTCTGCTCAGAATCATGACCCCACCATAGTGAGCAGCAGCTTCTCCGCTGTTAATAATAATAGAAGGCTCTTCCATTTCATCATTTGGCACTTGAACCATCCAACGTCCTTGCCTTCTAGGAAATGCACCATTAATGACGATGCACTTTCTTGGTTGGCCGTAGTACTTACCTATCACAGCAAATCATTCTAAATGGATCTTCCTCGGGTCTGCTGAAGGTGCCATAGATTTTCAATCAAACAGAGATCGAACAGAGGAATCTAAAGCTTACGTTGTTTTTTCTCATTTGTTTTATTTTGCTTCTAAAACATGATTCATCAATTAATAATTTTAACGCAACTCACAAATATGTACCTTCAATGAAAGCTTATGAGTTGTCGTGGACGAACGAGTCTCTTTGATGATTATACAAACAAAGCAACAGTTACCACCTACAATAGATACTCAGTAACCTGTACTGAGTCCACTATATCGTCAAGGAGTCTAAACTGGACAGGATGACACCGAACTTAATCGATAGGATCCATTTATTAATAAGTATTAAGTTCTAATTCAACTATATTTTCGACAAATTTTATAAAACAAAAAAATCTAATAGATCAAGCTTAATAAAAAAATAGGTATCAAGCTTTTAAGAAAAAAAATTATACCTACCTATTTTAATTTTTTTCTCCAATTATAAATTTTTGCAATGACCCTTAATTTATTTTCCCTATTGCAACATCTCACGCCATTTAAATTAGATATTATTTCTAACTGAATTAACGCCATGTACACTTTAAGTGGAGAAAATCACACTTATTTATCTTGGGTTTTTTGACTCTAATATGTTAAAAAAACAAAAAATCAAAAAGCTCAGCCACAAAAATATTTTTTTAATATGTTTAAATTTTTTTTTATTAATAGGTCGCAGCATCCCTGATACCGTGTCCCTCTATCATTTAAAAATAATAATAATTTTTGTTGATTATGAAGTATAGAAAACACGTCTTAAACAATCTAAAAAACCCCAACGTTATGAAGTGGAGAAAACATGTCTTGAATAATAAACTGCAACTCTAACCCAATAGAGGTAGACCTTTCTTATGCCCTTATTTATCTTATCCTAAGTACGAAATCAATCCCATAATGAGAGAGATGTAAGTTTTCCTTAATACGTATTGTTATTTTGAAACTATTTTTTTAAATAAAACTCTATGAAAAAAACACCTTTAAAAAAAGAATAGTGAAGTTTTTTTTTTTCAAATTACAGAAAATGTATATAAAAATTTAGCATGCAATTAACATTGTGAGAAAATTATATTTGTTTATCTTCAATCCTCTTAATTCCCCAAATAGTATAAATGATATTGTATTTATCCGATATCCTCTTAATTTAAAAAAAAAATTAGGATTGGGCTCCTAACCTGTTAATCTTATTATGACTAAATATAAACATTATAACAAACTAAATATACTAAAATATTCTTTTTATTTGTTTTTATTTTTATCTTCTCTAACTTATTTATTTATGACGCGTTAGAAGCAGGAAGTGCCCAACTCATCAGAATGATTAATTTATCATAATTATTAATTACGCATCATGAGTATAAATTTTCAATTTCTTTTGCTTTCTTGTACGTGCTGTCCTTTTGCCCCACCTATCACTTAAATCCAAAAGCTTTTGTTTTTTTTCAAAAATTTGATTTTGTGATAAATACGTATTACTAATATAAAAGTTCAATTGGTTTTGCTTTTTGGTTCGTGGGTGTGTTTTATTTTTCTCCAATTAGCACTTTGATCCAACAGTTTGTTGCAAAATACGAAATTGAGCTAAAATGAATAATGTTCTAGTTCCTCCAATAGAACCATGTTTTCATTTAGAGATTTATTTTTTTATTAAGATGAAAGTTGTTGGATTATTAGAGATCGAAATACACCGCCAACTTGGAAGCTGTCTAAAATTTCGTATTTTTCCTGAACTTGAAAACAAAAAGAAAAATGATATTCTTAATGAGAATAAAAATTTATTGACCTTATGATTATTCTAATATGTCAAAATAATGAGTAGAGAAACAGTAGTCTCTAGACGTTTTGACAATAAAAAAAAATTGTATACAATTTTTTACATTTTTATTATTGAATTTTTTAGTTAAAATATATAAAAATATATATTTTTTTAATAATATGATATTTTTAATTTTTTAAATAAGTATATAATTTTTAATTAAATCATATATATTTATTATAATTTAATTAAAAATTTTAATAACAAAGATATTAAAAATTACATCTAAGTATATTCTTTGATGATTGCCATGAAATGCTGTGAATCACGGCTGGGCTATTCCGATCTATTCCTGCCCTGTATAAGTTTATTGAAAAAGATGAAAGGAAAGAAAGATCAAAAATATATTTTAGTAAATTTATTTAATAAAATTTTAAAATTTAAATAAGAAGGAGTTTATTATAATAAAATTAATATATCGAGGATAGCTTATGATTTTTTTATATTAAGAGGAATGTTACAATGAAAGACAAAGAAAAGTGAAAAAATATAATTTTCTCATAATGTTAATTGCACTGCTAAATTTTTATATATATTTTCTGTAATTTGAAAAAAAAAAATACTTCACTATTCTTTTTTTAAAGGTGTTTTTTCATAGAGTTTTATTTAAAAAAATAATTTCAAAATAACAATACACATTAAGGAAAACTTACATCTCTCTCTCATTATGGGATTGATTTCGTAGTTAAGATAAGATAAATAAGGGGATCAAAAAGGTCTATCTCTATTGGGTTAGAGTTGCAATCTATTATTCAAGACATGTTTTCAGCACTTCATAACATTGGGGTTTTCTTGATTGGTGCAGTGCAATAACGTTGGGGTTTTCTTAATTGTTTAAGACATGTTTTCTACATTTCATACCCAGCAAAAATTTAAAAAAAATTAAAAAATATATATTTTAAATGTTCTGACCTATTAATAAAAAAAATTAACATATAAAAAAAAAGTTTTTGGGGTTGAGCTTCTTGGTTTTTTGTCTTTTTCTATAACATACTAAAGTCAAAAAGCAATTGACCTTGATCTTTGCCTCCAATTACAAATTCTCCCTAATCGATTCATTGAATGTCAGCGATAAATTAATGAATTGGTTAATTCTAAAAATTGATTAATTAGGAAGAAATTGTAATCGGAGTTAAAGATTAGGATAACTAAATAAAATTCTGTTTTCTTAATGCATCTATGTTAGATGAACTGTTGCAGTGAGACAAATTAGAGGGTCAATTGTAAAAATCAGTTGATAAGGAAGATATATGCAAAGAGTGATCATTGGAAAGAGGTTACAATGAGAAGACCAAGACTAGCTGATATAATTACAGGTGTTTTCCTTGATTTTCCTGAAGTAATGTAGTACACAGCCACAGGCTACTAACTAACATATATAACAGTCCTCAGCTGCAGGGAACCTCTACATTTGTAAATCTCTCTCTCTCTCTCTCTCTCTCTCTCTCTCTATATATATATATATATATATAACAAGAGTAGCCTACATGAAATTGACCCACTTGAAGCTTAGCTAACTGAAAATTCAAAGTGGTTAAGACTTAAGGTATAAGTAATCTAACCCAACAGTTTTGTGGTTTTGTCTTGGGGTAACCATTAGACGCAGCAGCCTCTCTGCTATTGAGGATTGCCGGAGGGTCATCCCTCTTATTGCCATTATTGGTCCTTCTGCTTGAATCACACATCTTGTCTATCAGAGCAAAACCTTCCAAACCAATATCTCTCAGGTTTGCTGGAGGTGCCATAGATACTCAAAACAGAGAGTATCACAATAGAACAGAGCAGAGTAATCTAGATAATTAGTTCATGTCATATGTCTGGTTTCTTGCTTCAATGTAAGAAGCATAAGTCCCCTCATATAGACAGCAAAGTGCGTCTTTAGCAGGAACCCAGTAATATATCTCAATTAAGGATTAAATTAAAAAATCTTACCTTGGCGAGCCCCTTCTTTCGGGACATATAACGAAT
Source organism: Erythrophleum ivorense (assembly GCA_026724425.1). Classification (NCBI taxonomy): domain Eukaryota; kingdom Viridiplantae; phylum Streptophyta; class Magnoliopsida; order Fabales; family Fabaceae; genus Erythrophleum; species Erythrophleum ivorense. The sequence continues at coordinate 48,344,764 of JAIUCV010000005.1, forward strand.
CAATTATTGTACATTGTAGTTATCTTTATTTGAGATTCTTCTGTTACTAGGCTCTAATTATGTAAGGGTCATGGAAGAAAATGTTCATTTTCATCCCGAACACTGTTGAAATTAGGCAAAGTTGCTCATCAGTTCACATCTTCCGTCTTTATGTTGTCAAAATCTAAACTCACGTAGTTCGATATAGTACGAAAGGAATAAGTTTAAAATACATAAAATGAAAACAAAAGGAACAATAAAAGCGGTTCTAATTACCGTGACTCTCAGCCCTTCTTATTTGATTATTGATTGGCTCCAATCGAATTAGAATACGAATGTCTCACCGACGCAATAATGTTGATCCAGTATTTAGGTAGAATGTTGAATTTTTATTTTTATTTTTTTTATGGAGACGACATTGATTTTAAGTAGAGGCAAAAAAAGATCATGAAACAGGAGGAAACAATGCAAAAGAAATTATATCAGGTAAGCATAATTAAAAGGACAAAACTTACGTACTATTCCTTTTATCTTTGCTATGCTGTTTTCTAATTAGCATATGATATGTTTATTTTTTTTACACCTCACCATCCGTCTCATTTTGTTCCTTTAACACTGTTAACTGGCCGTCTAAATTATAAAAAAATAAAAGAAAAAAATAATGTTCTAATCACGTAATCGTGAACGAGGAAGATGACTTGCCCCATCTACTACCCTTTTTTATCTCAAGAGATGAATCCAATAGAGGGAGCTAGAATACCCATCTCCATCTGAAGATGGAGTTGAAACCATCAAAGTTGTCAAAGGAAGTTATCGCAACCGTGCTTTATTGTCGAAACCCGTAACTTCATTGGATTTGAAGCTTTTCGCCAAAAGTTTATATTGTTCCTTTTGCTTCTCCTAAAAATAATTTTACTCCCTCTACTACAAAAAAATGTGATTTTAACCACAGTTTTTTAGTGGTTTTACCATGATTATAATCGCAGTTAAGCCCTATAACCACAGTTATAGAATTTGTGTCTAAATTATCCATTAAAAAAGACTTTAACTATGGTTATTAATAATTACAGGTTTTATAGGTAAAACCATAGCTAAGATGTAGTCTAGCCATAGTTTTAATAACCATGGCTAAATTACATGGACAATTATAGAATTTGTGGCTAAATTGTCCATCAAGAAAGTTTTAACTATAGTTATTAATAATTATAGGTTTTATAGGTAAAATCATGGCTAAGATATGACTTACCCATGGTTTTAATAACCATGACTAAATTACATCTAGCCATGGTTTTAATAATCGTGGCTAAAATGCATCTTAGCCATAATTTTCTAACTGTGGTTAAGGTGTTAGCCACGAATCTCTTAAACACAATGACATTAATCGTAATTAAATCACATCTAATTCATTTTAAAGTAGTGGTTTTAATTGTTATTTTTTATTTTTTATTTTATTTTAAAATAAACTATTCTATCCAAATTTTTTCTATAAAGCCGTAACAATAAAGTTTATCCAATATATCCAACAACCAATTTCTAACACAATTTTCAGCAACATTTCCAACAATAATAAGTAACTTTCAATAACAACAATCATAGTACTATTAAAATTACAAATAGGTTCATATTCCATTAATCTACAAATAAATCAATACAAATGTAATTATAAAGTCTATCCAAACAATATATCCATTGTTATAGGGAATGACTTTTATTAGCATGTTAGTGTTTGCTATCCCAATTATTTGGTCCCTAAAATTTAAAACAAAATATTATTAGTTAGAAATTAAAAACAAAAAATAAAAACATTCATATGCATGATTCAACTAGAATAGAAATTTAGAAAATTACCCTCAAGCTTGTATGGCAGCAAACTACGATGGTAATGTACCTTAAAAACTTCAAATTATGAAAGTCATAATTGTCTCTATTTGTCATTGTCACTAAGCAATTGCAACATTTTTTGCTTCCACTTGTCATTGTCGCTTATCTCTTTCAACCATTTTTGCTTTAAGTTAGGCGAACTCATTTTGCAATTTTATGTTAAAAGGTTTAGACAAACTCCACAAGCTTGACATATGAACATTTGGGATGGGCAAACACCAAATCCCATTTCTTGAATTCGACCACAGTGCTCATTGCTTCCTAACGCCTTGGCCAATGTATCATCACTCAAAATTTCTTAGAAAGAGGAGTCTTCAAACTAAAACATAGTAATCTAATCCTGCAAATTTAAATAAAACACAATAAATTAGTTAAAAAAATAAAGGCTTAAAAAAAAAGAAGTCAAAACCCACATCATTCAAATGCTTACACAAACAGCTTTTAGCTTTATTATTGATGTAAGTTCCATATCCATGTTTATGGATTGTAGTCCATATATCTCCTTATGTGACTAGACTCTCATGCTTAGCTTTATGCAAATTTTAAGACACATGTAATGTATCTAAATTACATTTAAATTTCAAATGATTTGTTTACCAAAATGAACTTACCATCTTGGCTTTTTCATGCCAAGCATTTTGACCTACTTGTATGTGGTATTGTTAATATCTTTTTATTTCATTTGTTTTTCTCTACAATTTTCAAATTATTAATAAAAATATTAATAGGATTAGCCAAGAATTGGTATATCTTAGAAAATAATTGTGATTACTTAAAACCTTTTACTAAAACAATGGTTTATAAATGATACCAAATAATTCCTATCTATGCCATCGACTATTTCTTTAATTATTTGCTTTTTGGTACAAGTCTCATCATTTTCATACAATTAATAGCATGCATGTCTCCACCTAGTTTCTAGTGATCATAAAATATACATCTTGTGTATGTCATCTACAACAAACTTAGTATGCAAGATAATATAAAATAATTAGTAAAAATATGAACTTAATGTGCCAAGAGAAATGAATAATAAATGTGCTATTACCTGAATATCAATGTTACATATGTGATTTTTGTACTCTTGTGGAATATTCCTCCAATCTAGGCAAATAAGTGGAAAAGATTTAAAATTAGTCCCAATCATACCTAAAAAAACACTCAGCAATCTACCACTATCTTCAATCAGTTAAAGGGAATCACTCTGTAATACATTGAGCTTTTCTCCAAGAGGAAGAACCCAAATATTATGCACAGTCATTTGCCTATGTGTCACCCTCCCTTCCTCATTTATTGAATTAAAATTAGTACACAGATGAGAAATAAACAAATTAACACTAAAATACTTGTTAGTTTAATTACTAATAACCTCAACTAACCAATTTCATCTCTTTTGTCACTATGTGAGCTATATAGGTTGCTTGGGCTACTTCTGGTCATCATCTACAAATAGGTTTTCAACATCTAAATTTGGCTGGAAGCCTAGGATATTAGGAACATCTACAATGGGCAACGTGGATGAACTAAGTGGATTAATAGAATCTAGGTAACTTAAATATCACCATCACTAATTGGCAAATTCAGCAAAGGACTGATGGTACTAGAAACACTATCTTTACTTGTGCTAACTAAGTTAGACTTATTGAAGAATCTCTTCATCTTTAGGATTCCTATTAACTAAGATGGAATAATATACAAGCATATATATATATGTATATATATTATTAATACTTACTTGTATATCATTAATCACATATTTATTAAGGCAAAATAAAGTATTTTATAGTATTTAAAGTTATACTTCATATTGCCTCATGAATCTCATTAATATATTAAAATAGAACGGTATTGAGTGATATTCATTTAAATATATGAAAAAGTTATGATAATTTATCCTCCATTATAAATACTTTACTCCTTTTTTAGTATTAATTTATATTATATATTGATTAAAAAAAGATCTTTATTTATTTATTTAAGTTTTCACCTAAAAAAATGCCCTTTTTCCCAAGATGAAAGTCTAAAGGATAACAAATAGTAAATCAAGTTGACCAAAATGCAATAACAATATCTAAAGAAATTTTATCTACTAATTAACATCATCAAACAATATAATAGAAGATAATGCAAGAAAATGGATTGACAACAAATTCCAAGGCAAGAGAGTGAGAAGTGGTTGATAAATTTTGTCATAACAATGAAGTAATCTTATATAGTATTTGTACAGAGTGATTGTTATAAAGATCATATATACTCTGATAGTTTGATGTATCAATTTTTTAATTATGCATATTTTTTCTTGTTGTGTACAACATTTGGAGCTTGGTGATCAGAGGTATGGCATGGTGTTATTCTAGTCTCAAACAAAGGCTTTAGTATGTTGAATAATAAGTTTTCAACTACTAGGTCAATCAATTTCTTACTTATTTAAATTCTACAAAATAATTTCTTGCCTTAGTATTTATCCTAGCTTAAGCAATTGTATACTTCATCCTAGTTTATAAATGTTCATTCAATAAATCTAATTTATCATTATCAAGAATTTAGAAATTTCTTAAGACTTCAAGTTAATGAAATTAAGCAATTATATACTTCATCCTAGTTTACTACCCTACCTAATTTCATTGTTTTACTTTCTTGTCAATTCCTTAGGATTATCCTTAATTTTTGACACCCCACCTACCTGAACTAATTTAGTATCTGTCTACTTCCTTCTTAACTATTAAACAACCTACTAAAAATTTTATAATGGAAATTGTCTCCTATACTTACATTGAAACTCAGCCTACAATATTTACCAACATTAATATAAACAATCCCTATACGTGCAAATTATCCAATTAGACCCATAATTGAACTTGACTAATAAAAGAGTTATAAAAGAAGGATTTTTCTTAGTTTATAGTACATGGACAGCCATTAAGGTCACCAACTCTCCAACAGCTAGAACCATGAATTTAACATTATAAATTCTATTATGCAAAATTCCATTTGTAAAGAGCCATCCAATGGAATTAAGCCAATTATCAATCAAGACTTCATCTACATCTCACAACCAACATAGAAGGAAGAAGAACAAAAAAGAAAAAATGAAGCAACTTCCTCTAGCCTAGAAATTCCCTATATCCCCTATCATACTTGTTCATCTATGGTGCAAGAAAGGAGAGCTTCGAACTTTGGCTTTGAAAATAGGCGTGGATGAGAGCTTCGATAATGGAGTTCAACTGGGAGCTTCGATAATAGAGCTGTGTTTATGGTCACCCATGAGCTTCGAAAATGGTGATGGAGATTATCATAATTTTCTAAAAGAGATCATGGTGCTACATTTGTGGATGCTTCAAATTTGCAAGAGACAAAGTTTTCTAGAAGGGCAATATAGATATTAGAGTTGCAAAATAGGTTATACAAGTGTGGCTTAACCATGGTTTTGTCTAAACTATGGTCAAGCCATAAAACCTAACCATAATTTGCTCTAAACTATGGTTAAGTCTAACTTAACCACAGCTACAAAGCCATGGTTAAATTCAAGCTTAACCATTGTTATATATAATTGTGGTTAAGTCTAAAACTAACCATGGGTATAGTAATTATGGTTATCCCTTTTAAAGACTTAACCAAAGTTACTCATAACTGTGGTTAAGATACCTAGAAACTTAACCAGGGTCACGGTTTACATTAACCATGGTTAAGTGTAGGTGTAACCATAGTTATAGAGTAATCGTGGTTAAACCTTTGTCTTAGCCATGGTTGAGTTAACTGTGCTTAAAATATAGAATTGCCATGGTTCTAATAATCATGGTTAAATTTCTGTAGCTAAAACACCTTTTTTTTAATTGTTTATAAGTCCCATTCTCTAACTTTTTCATTTCAACTCTTAAGATTTCTTTCTAAAACACATCACCATAAAAACATAATTACATCTCTCAAAGATTCCTTGCAACCTACGAAAATGCAATGATATTAATAGACATTGGTAATATATCTTAAATTGCAACTCAATATTATTATATATTAGTCTTGTTTGGCTTTGATTCTTACATTTATCTCATTACCCATGTTTCTTGTAACTGCAACCATACTGGGAATTTTGGTAGATTTGTATTACATAGAGATAATATAAACTTTGTAAGTTATCTAAAAAGAAAAGAACAAAATCTGTGATGACCTCACATAGATATGAATTGAGAATAGAAATTAAATATAAGCACCATTAGGAAGTGATGTTCTTCAAACATTAGCCTATAATATGCAAGTAGATAGATAATGGAAAAAAAAAAGGCATTAGCTATAAAAGATAAGGCTTTCTAACCTCAATTAGGCAGATTACTACAATATTATCTCTTTCAATATATTTGTATTGATTCTTGAGTGGAAAGTTCAAATTGTTTGTTACGCCCAATAAATTTATATAGTGAAAAGTAACAGCAATAATTTATTACCTTGCATTGAAAATATCAATTTGTTGTAATGAATTTGATAATGAATTTGATAATGAATTTGCTTGTTGATGGTGAACTTGATGGATAGTGTAGTCTTAGCTAGTACAATATTAGTGGGCGACAAAGTTTCATTTAAACCTCCTCCGAATTATGAAGTCAATGAAATAGATTTAACTCCATATGTTTGGCATAGAGTTTGAAAGTAGAGAAATGCATATAGATTTTACAATGCATATGTTGGCTTTGTTAGTTTTAGTATTAAAAAAGAATGGGAGAACAAAAGCAAGACAAATTAGTAGACAATGTTATTTAGAAAATTCATATATTTCAAAGAAGGATTTAAGAAGACAAGTAATTATGAAGCAAAGAGGGTTTGTAAAGATGTGAGAATTGGTTGCTTGTCATTGTATGACAAGAAAATGGAAAGTACATAGTTGCTTTTTTTGTTTAAGGAGCAACATAATCATGATTTTGCTACTCTTAGAAGCAAACACAAATTACTATCACAAAGAAAATTTTCCACTGCTCAAGCTACTCAAATTGAATTGGTGAATCATTCTAGCATATATCAAAAATTAGACTTTGAATTTTTAAGTCGACAATTTGGAGGATGAGAGAATGTTGGGTGCACTTGTAAAGATATTAACAATCATTTTACATCTAAGAGGATGATAGAAATGAAAGAAAGAGAGGTCTACACCTTGCTTCATTATTTTTAGTCAAAATAAAGAAAATTAAACATAAACACCATTAGGAAGTGTTTGAAAGTGAAGAACATACATATAGGTTTTACAATGCATATGTTCGCTTTGTTGGTTTTAGTGTTAGAAAAGATTGGAAGAACAAAAGCAAGATGAATGAGTAGACAATTTTATTTAAAAAATTTGTATGTTTCAAAGAAGGCTTCAAGAAGACAAGTAATTGTAAAGCAAAAAGGGTTCATAAAGATGTGAGAATTGGTTGTTTAACATTTGTCAACAAGAAAATGGAAAGTACATAGTTACTTTTTTTGAAGAGCAACATAATCATGATTTTGCTACTCTTGGAAGGAAACACAAATTACCATCACAGAGAAAATTTTCCACTGTGCAAGCTACTCAAATTGAATTAGTAAATCATTCTAGCATACATCAAAATTTGAACTTTGAATTTTTAAGTCGACAAAGGATGAGAGAATGTTGGGTGTATTTTTAAAGATATTAACAATCATTTCACATCTAAGAGGATGATAAAAATGAAAGAAGGAGTGTCCTACACTTTGCTTAATCTAAGAATCCATCATTCTTTTTATGAAATTCAACTTGATGCTAAAGATTAAATCACAAACATTTTTTGGCCAAATGCAAAAAAGGTTGTTAGATTATGTTTGTTTTAGAGATATGGTATCTTTTAATATTACTTATCGCACCAATAAAAATTTTCAACCATTTGGACCTTACATTGGATTCAATCACCATTGACAAACTACTACATTTGGTGTTGCATTATAAGATGATAAAACTTTTGAATCTTTTGAATGGTTATTTAGAACATTTCTAAAGGTCATGTGTGAGAAGAAACTAGAAAAAAATTTTACATATCAGGATGTAGCAATGGAAAAAGAAATTTCAATGGTTTTACCTAAATCATATCATTGCCTTTGTTCTTGGTATCTATTTCAAAATGCTTTAAAGAATGTCAATCACGCCTTCAAGAAATCAAATTCTTTTGCTTCAAACTTGAGATGTCGCATTTATGACTATAAATATGAAAGTGACTTTCTTAATGCATAGGAATCAATGCTTGACAAGCATGACCTTCATCAAAACAAATGGATGCAAGATTTGTTTAGAAAGAAAGAAAAATGGGCATTAGTATATGTGTGGCATGTTTTTTCAGCAGGTGCTACATTGACATAAATAAGTGAAAGTTTCAATAGTCAATTAAGAGGTTACATGAAGTCTACATCTAATGTGTTAGATTTTGTTAGGCATTTTGAAAGGATGCTAGATGACATGAGATATAAGAAGTTAAAGGCTAATTATGAAATGACTCCCCAAAAAAATAACGCCTCCATTGAATTTGGACGTCCTCTTACTAAAGAATGAAAGAGGTATCTACACACCAACAATCTTTTATCAAGTTCTATAAGAGTATGAGAAGTCGTGTAACATACTCTTCAAAGAATGCACTCAAACTTCAATATTGAGTGTGAAGTGTGTGTAGTAGGAGATATGAGAGAGCACAAAGTCACCTTTAATTCAAAAGATGAAACAATTATTTGTAATTGAAAAAAATATGAATTTATCAGGATCTTATAGTGTTATGCTATTCAAGTACTTAATAATTGGAATATAATAACTATTTCTCAAATACATTCTCAAGAAGTAGATCAAACATGCTCACAGTGGATGTGCTTTAGGTAACAATAGATGCATAATCAAGGAGGACACAAAGTTGGTTGTCTCAAATTGTTTTATGGACCTATGTCACAATGCAATCAAGATAGCAAATAAGGTTGCTGAATCAAGTGATGCTTCAACTTTTTTGGTAGAAAAGTTGGTTGCATTAAGCATAGAAGTTGATAAAATTTTGGGTAGAAATTCTTCTATACCAAACCAACAAGATGTGACTTTAGAAAATTCTTCCATACCAAACCTGCAAGATGGAACCAATACAACTTAAAAAAATGATGCATTTCAAGCAAAGGGAATGAAAATAAAAGATAGCATACCTTGTTTTCAAGGTTGACTAAAAATATGTTTGGAAAAGAAGTTGAAGAAAAAGCAATACTCATGGATGTCAACACCTTCTTCAACTCCATCTATACAAGTATATTTATTCATCTTTCAATTTCTATCGTGTACATTTTTCTTGTTCTTTAGTTTTGGAAGGATTTGTAGGATGGATAGCCTATCTATTCCTTTGATACTATAGGAATATGGCTCTACAAAAATATATTCCTTATAGTGACTTTTTATAGTACTTACAGTGAGAAGGGTCAGCTTGAAATGCCTATTGACCTAAGAAAAGTTTATTTTTAACTATGCATTTTCTTTTTGCTAATGTAGATATAGTGTTTTTTTTTATTTAATGGTAATTTTGTAGAATATGGTTTTGTAGGTTTCAGTACTAGACAAGAATTTATGGCAATGGCACTTAAGCTAGTACTAATTTCACTTTTCCTTACTAGGTCTCAAATCATATGTGGAGTCGCACATTAGTGGTTTTAATTTTTTACTTTTTATATATTTTAATAGTTTAATTGATTCCCTAGTGAAACATGGCACTCCTGTGGAGATTCCAGTCTCATCATCTTTATAGAAAATGTAACATGTACCATTTGTGTTATTGTACACTTCTTTTCTATTTTAGTTGCACTTCTAATTCAAAACATATGTGGTTTTGTAATTTAACTTGTTATGTAGTCTTTATGATAGGATTCTACAAATTACAAATTCTACAAATTAGTAGCAGCTTTGGTAATTTAAATGTGTGATGTGTTTATGTTTAATAATTGAAAGAACTTTCTATGCCCTTATACTTGTAGGTTACTTAAAAAATATAAAACAACTTCTATTCAACCTTAATTAAGTATGCAATTACAATTATCTACCTGTGGGTATATTATAGTAACATACTTAATTACAATTAATATTCTCAAATCCATATGTGATTTTAATTTCATAATGAATGCACACATATATATAAAGGATATTATAGCTACCCCTTAAATTATACATACTAATCACAAAAACATCTAAGCCAATTATGTACATTAAAATCTCCATATAAATTCACTAATTCATTTTATCTCAATAAGAATTTAGTTTTAATTAATTAATCAACTAAGTTTTATGTGATTAATAATTAAAAGATTCTCTCATTATTACTATTCCATAAATGTGTTAAAGAATTTGTCTAAAATAATTTCATATTATTTAGACAAAATTAAATGATACCCAAGTAATTTTGTAAGGTCCTAAATGTGCCAAAATTATATAAAAAATTTTCTATAAATTTAGGCAAATTAAATAACACTAAATAATAATTTTGTAAGATTTATAAATGTGTCAAAATTTTTTCAAAATTTTTTCTTTAATTTTAGTTAAATTAATTGACACTTATTAAATTTATTTCATACTTTAATTTTGGTCCAAAACAAATATAGGTTAAAACAAAAATAAAAACAACCTTATAGATCCCAAATTAAATTTTAAACAAAAACATAAATAGATCCAAAATAAATTTTGAAGAAAAATAGCTCAAAATGACCAAAAATTGCCCAAAAACCTTTTGTCCAAATAGGGTGTTTTTCTGCCCAATAAGTGGCCCATCAGCTACAGCCCAACATTTTTTTAGCTTTGTGTTTTCTTTTATAGTCCAGATATGCAAAAAAAATAAAGGCCCAGAAACGAAATAGATCCAAAGCATATTAATATAGAAACCCCAAGCATTTTGGCCCAAAAATCAAAAAATAGAAATAGCCGAAAATGAAGCCCGATGCTCCAATTAGTGAAATTGGGTGTTCCAATTAAAGAAGCCCTCCTCTTCTCTTGTATTAAAAAAAAACTAAAACACATGCCTAAATTTATAATCTCCATACCTACATAATGATGCAAAAATGTTCATGCATTTTAAGCACCATACGTGTATTGGTATAATTAAAATAAATTCTGCAAGTCGAGATGCAATTATCTTGAACATCTTAGGTCTCCCATACGCATAATATCGTAAAGTAAATATGGAAGAGATGTGGATTTCATCAACACAACACAGTGCACATATAGATCTAATAACATCAAACAAAATAGATATATGTGCTGAGAAAATTATTTAATATATTTAAATAAATAGTATATCTGAAAATAAATCTTATATGAGAAGTTCCCTAAATTTCTCACCTTTCATAAATTAGGGTTCATAAAATTATGGCAGGCATAGGTTATCAGAGTCAGGTTTTAATACCACATGCAAACTTAAATACAATTTTAACATACAAAAAAAATTGCAATTCATATTACATATAATAGTGGAAGCAAATACAAGGATATAAATATCTCCAACCATACTTTTTTTTATTTAATGAAAAACCCAATTCACAAAACTCAAATATCTATAGTAGTATGCAACCAAAAAGATTAAAATGCAAAAGAATTAGAGGGAGAAGTGAGAGAGAGAAAAGATTTTCTATTAAGTGTATGAGTATTAATTATGGTCTGTTAAGTTGACTCTATTTATCAAGAATCTCTCAAAATGTTAATGTAAAAATTGGCTACTTTCTCATCAAAAAAAGCCAGTCAAGTAACATGCAGATATCTACTAATCCACAAACCATAATATCTGACAATTTAAAATTCAAAAATCAAATACAACCAATCAGAATATTTTAATTTTAAATTGAGATATTATCTAATTTAATTCTAATTTAGAATATCCCAACAACTAACATAGAATATCTTGAATAAATATTTAATTAAAATAATATCTTAATAGATATATTAAATTAAATATTCCAACAAAAACTTCTCACAACGTTTCTCCCTCTCACTATAATTTTTACTAACAATTTCATATGCATTTATAGGAAAAAGACCAACCCCATGGTAGCTCATACCTAAGCTAAGGACGCATTTCCTTTTCCAAGTGGACCATGAAGAAGGACTCGAAAGCATAATTTTTCTTCTATCCAAATCTTCTATTTAGGAGCCTTATTCTTCTTGTTAGCAACTTCTTTACTAGCAAGTGGTAAAACTAAAATCCATGATTCCTATTGCCATGGTTTGTACTGAGTTTTTCCCTCCTATGCCAACATAATTTTCATACCTTCTCTTCATCTTCTTCATTATCCCCTTCTCCCGTCAGTAAGGATTGAAGTGACCGCTTCTGATTCTAATAAGGTGTCTCTAATTTTTCAACATAACTGAAGAAAAATCCTTGCCCTCTTGCTATAGCATCCTCTATGTCTAAGAGTCCTTCACTTTCATAATAGCAAAATCCCAATTCTCTTTTATTCACTATCCTTGTGCCCATTAAGCGTCGTACCAGTGATTTAGGAGTCATGCACGAAGAAAAGGAATGCATATTTACCTTACACGATTTCCCTTTCAGATGGGTAATGGGTTTGGGTTAAGTAGATAGGGTAAATAATTGGGCTTGGCTACTATTATTAGGTTTTCTCTAGATCGGTATTCCAAGAGTTGCACTGGGCCTGTTTACCACTTAATCACCCCTCCCCAATCTAAAATCCAATTAGTTTCATTCTCTTTGTTGTTATCGTCTTCTTCCTCTGCTACTAAATGCTATTGTTGTTGTTTGCACAAAAAAACATTTTCTCTCCATGGAAACAACACTCCCTCCTAGCTCTTTTGGTTGTTGACATTGGCTTTGAAAACAAAACTACTTTTAACATAAACTCCCAATTTTCCTACTTCTAGATTTGCTTCATGGGCTTAGAAATTATATTGACTTCTGACTTCACATCCTCTTTTGGGTTGTTCTTAAAGGCAACACTTAATGGTTCATTAGAATTTTTAAATGGCGTAGATGCCAACTTGGTAGGCTCTCTATAAATTTCCCCTACCTCTTTTTCTCTTCTAAGTTCTTCATTCTCCTTTCACAACTCAGCCAAAAGTTCCTTTAGATCTATATCTTTTGTGTCATGTGTCTCCATTATCAACTCCTTGATTGAGATAATTTCTTTCTTCATCTTTGTAAGTCCTTTCACTAAACCTTCAAATCTATTTTCCATTCCTTCCGAATCATACTACTTTAATACCAAATTGATAGGTACCCAAGTAAGATAAGGAACTCTCCCTTAAAAACTAACTATTAAAGTAAGAGAATTACCCTATTTAAATATCTCATTAAATAACCCACACTACTTGATATTGGACTTTAGCATCTCGTACTATCTTAGTTTCCATTAATTTCTTTTACTTTAAAAGTAAGAAGCTTGAGTCCCCTTTAGTAAAAAGAAAAAGTGATTTCTTTAGCATCCCTTCTAGCCGCTATTATAAGGCTAATAATATATTTCTTAATTCTGTGTTAAAGATATTTTTGATGAATTTAAGATTATGTGACTATTCTCTTATGGGGACATAGCATAGACCAATGATTGAGGTGATCTTAATTATTTGAGTTTCTTTGAATAATAATTTATTAGGTTCTTAATTCATGATTAATGGATGGAATATATTTACATTTATCATCAAAATAGTTGGAATTGGATAGATGTATGTGATCTCAAGCTCCTCCATCAAGCTTCCAAAATGATAACACAAGTTTGGTTACCCTCAAAGGAGACAAATGGGCATACTAGATGGATTCTCAATCAGATCCTAACTAACCAAGCTTGGCTTCTCTACAATTGAAGGTAGGAATGTGACGTCCAGTCAAGTATTTTGGTTTTTTTTTTTTAATTTTAAAAAAGGCATCAATTTTCTCACATTTAAAAAGACTAGATCTTCTCCAATCACCATACAATTGGAGAGGATCCAAAACCTAACCTATTAACTTACTTAGTATCTTATGAAAAGATTTTCAGACAATTTAAACTCATGGCCTACTTTTTGGATAAGTATTTATCATCTGTTGACCCATATGTTTGAATTGTTATCCAATATTCTACTTGATTTGCCCATTATGTGTGTGCATGCACATGTATACATGTATGTATTTGCATGTCTATATAAATGTATTTATATACACACAGAATGTGTGTATGTATATGTATACTCATATATACATGTGCTAGCTTATATATATCTAAGATAGTCACATCAAAGATTAATTTATATATTGTATCAGAACCTGAGAAACTTGCTTTATATTCTTTTTGAGTGAAGTCTTGGGCTTAGCATGATATAAAGATATTATATAAACTTTTTTTTTTTTTGCCCGTTTGAGTCTTTCAAGCTTACCTTGTATGCTTATCTATCAACTGAACCCTTTTCGAGAATTGTAGAATAACCATGTGAATATGATTTCTTGCTTGTAGGTACCAAACATTATCTTTTACATTATCAAGCTTAAAAACCAATAAATTGCCCTTTTTCAAGAGAATGAATGATTTAGCACATCTTTTGTATGGAAATGAAAATTATGAATTTGAAAAAGGTAGAAATAAGAGACATGTAAATCTAAAAAACGTGGTACCAAACATGAATGTGAAATTTGTTTGCTACTTTATTATGTGATGCAAACAAATTTATCAAGAATAGCAAATGTATCATGTGATTTTTTTTTTGTGATATGAAAATTTAGTAATTTAAGAATGCCAGTTGTATGAATTGTATGTATGTTCTTTTTCTCTTGTGAGACATAAAAAATAAGATATGGAAAGAAGACTTCAAAAAAATTGAGAAAATTTATCTGTTTACTTTTCCTTGTGAGAAAAGCAATTGAACAAGAAAAAGAAAAAAGAGCTCAACCTCTCGTAAACTTAAAAAAAAATTAATCACTTTATTACTTACCACTTAATGAGCTTATTAATTTATATATGTCTAATAGGCGGCGGCAGCCGGGCAACAAATCTGGCAATGAATGGCCAGGATTTTATATTGTTGAAAAAAAAAAAACTATCCTATGAAACGCACGTTTCATTTGATATGAAACGGTGTTTAACCTATGATCTGTTGTCTGTACAAATCAATGTGATTTGCAGGAATCCACATTAGTCTAAAATAGTGGCGCGAAGAATGATAAAGACAAATGATTTAGGTTGTGTGGCTTTCGCACCACTCTTTTATACCCTTCACGGGCTCAATGGAGATGGTTATTAAAGAGCATATTATCGTCGTTTGGTCTTCTCCGACGTTCATTTCTCAATGTTTTAAGGCTTCAAGACTTTTCAATTAATTCTGATAGCTTCTGCTTCCTATTTTGTCGGTTTTGGTTTGCCCTCCAATGGCTACTTGGAATTGGCAGAGCACACTATGAACGTTTGGAATGCATTTTGTACCGAATATTGCATCCAAGGGTTCAAGAATTTTTGTTTTGTTTTGTTTTGCTCCGGCTTCCCAATTTTTGCTGCTGTTTTCTAGAGCCCTTCGATTTTGCGTATTCCTTTTCAGCATTCATTGGGTATTTCAAGTATGTGCCAACCTAAAATATGCCTGCAAAAATAGACTCCCTTTTCTCTTCCTTGTCAGCTTTAAATAACATAAAATCAGTAAGCAGAAATATTAAATGCTGGTCCACAAATCAAACTCTTCACACTTTTAAAATCATGTCAATTAAATTAAAATTCGCAAGCTGATTTATTTTTAAGTAAATTAATAATTTCATTTTTAAAAAATCATTTTTTAAAAAAAATTGATCTTCTAAAAATAAAGTATTTCAATTTGGTCTTTATATTATTATTATTTTTAATGAGAATGATTCTTAACATTAGATAAAATTACAACCGTTTAAAATATTAACTAATATAATGTTAATACAAATTTATATAATCATTAATTAATGATTAAACTGGTTTAAGTATATTTTGTCCCAATCAACATGATTATGCATAATTTCGATCATTAATGTATCCTCCCCCCCCCCCCCCCCCCCCGGTCTTTTTTTTCTCTTTTTGGGGCCATTATCCTCTCCGTTATCTGAAGACATAATTGTCGTGTGAAAGTGTGGTCGGAGTAGTTGACCGATGCTTCGAACCAAAACCAATCTATTATTTTTTAAACTAGTTAGGTGACGATTACTTTGTACGGTTATTTAACAAGATATTTTTATCTTTCAGCGTGAATGATGGACAATATATATATATATATATATATATTATGTTGGAGTAGGTGTGTCAAAAGTGTATCAAAAGTTTAAGTCTCACGTTGCTTAGAACAAAAAAAAAAATTTAGTGTATATATATTAAGTTGTGATAGTGAGCAAGTAAATGGGTCAAGAAGAGGAGTGAGCTCGCGCGCATAACAATATACCAACGCAGGCATAACGCAGTTAACGCAGGGATAACGCAGTTAAAAATCTTCGATTTTCCTCCCTGCACACAAATTAGACACGACGCTAGGAAATTTTGTTGAAAATATTTTGGCATTTTACAAAAATATTTTATAAATAGGCTTATCGAAAAAACCTTAACTTCATCAGTTTGAATACTACCTAACGTCTTTGTCTGCTCTTGGGGCCTACAGAAGGCGATGCATGGTGCCTGTTCAAGATGTACCGAGCTCTCGAACATCTCTGGAGCTCTCTCTTCTCTTCCTTCCCCTCGCTCTCTTGAGTTCTTTAGCTTCTATTGTTTTGTTCCCCTATTATAGGGAGGGTCTGTTTAATTCTAGAGAGTTGCCGCCTTGTGGTGGAATAACTCTTAAGGATAATATCCTCGGGCACGACTCAGATCAATTTATACTAACAATTTTGTTTGTTGCAGCCTACATATTATATCCACTAATATCAAAGTCTATTTCCTTTTCTTTTAAAAGATTTGTTCTCTTCTCTTATAGCGATATTTTAAAATATTTGTCTCTCAAAATAATTTAAAAAAATTTATTAGCTGAATCTTTTTTACTCTTCTCTCACAAGAATTGGATCAAGTGATTCACACATCTATACACAACGATTGGAAGACTCTTGAAATGTCAGGAATTTAAACCTATTGATATCTACTCACAATCTCTAATTGTTCTAATCATGCACTCTTTTGATCTTTTGATCTTCCAATTTTGCTTTTCTCTTACTTTTAGATAGTTATTTTGTTTTCTTGATTTGTTCACTTTTTATTATGATGCTAACCTCATGCACTTTTTTTTGGGTTAGGAGTTTAAATTTTATTTAAAAAAGTAAATATTAATATGCAGGAATATTTATTTACTATATTTCCTATATTTAATATCAACTACATCATATTAAACTATTTACACTGTTATATATTATGACAAAGCATATAAAAAACTAATATAAAATATTTATTTGTAAGGGATAAATTTGTTATAGACATCTTATTTATATTTGTAAATTGTTTTATCATTTATGTTATTGTAGTTTATTTATAGTTTAATTTAATTTTTAATATGTTATATTATTGAATATATATATATATATATATATATATGTTCTCGTACTTGTATACCTAATACACATATTCGTACTAGTGCTTCTTAGGTAGCAATTGATTATGAATATTTACCTTGTGAGACAACCGCTTAAAATGAGAAGTGTTCAATTTCGGTGACACAAAACTTAATCCCAATCAAAGCTAGCATACTTAGTTAATAGGAAAAGGTTCCCCATTTATGCAATTGATCACCCCTACGGAGTGGGCGTGTGGTTATAAGTCATTTATAATATTGAAAAGAATTGCGAGCGACCAAATATTCATTAGCTCTATCATGTGGTGTAGTCGTTAATAGTCTTCAAGAATTATCTTGATGAGATATTGAACGAGTTGAACTTTATAGTTGAGTTGATCAATAAGAGCCTAATCCAAAATATGAATATTAATTGATAAATTTTAATTTGATCAACAAATATGTACCCTCAATGAAAAGCTTATCATTTGTCGTGGATGAGTCTCCTTGATGATTATATAAACAGAGCAACTGTTACCACCTACAATTAATACTCAGTAACTTGTCTTGCACTGTGTCCACCATATCATTAAGGGGTCTAAACTGGACAAAATGGCACCAAACTTAATTAATAGGAACATTTATTAATAAATATTAGGTTTTAATTGAACTATATATATATTCTACAAGTTTTATCATACAAAAACTCTAATAGATCAAGCTTAATAAAAATAGGAAATTATACCTACTTATTTTAACTTTTTTCTCCAATTATAAATTTCTTCTTCAATCAAGTAATTCTTGCAATTGACCCCTGATTTATTTTCCCTATTACATCTCCCACCATTCAAACTAAAAATTATCTCTAACTAAATTAACACCATGTACGCATCAAATCATACTTATCTATGTCTTGATTTTTGCCTCCAATTACAATTTTCTCCCTAATTGATTCATTGTATGTCAGCAATAAATTAATGAATTGGTTTATTCTAAAAATTGATCAATTGAGAAAGAAATCATAATTGGAGTCAAACATCAATAGACATAGCTAGGGGAAATTTTCTCTTAATGTTAAGTCAACTAGAGATAAAATTTACTCTAGATGGAAAGAAAGTTGCAGCGGGACAAATTAATTTGCGGATCAATTGTAAAAATTAGTTGACTACGAAAAAATTATAATTAAGGAGAAAAATATTGAAGGCAGGTACGTATGTGCAATTTATCCTAACAATAACGTTTGAATCTTATAGTCACAAATTCAAAAGCTCTTCATCACTATAAGATATATATGCATAGAGTGATATGAAAGAGACCCAGTTGAAGCTTGTGACTATGAGAAGACTAAGACTAAGACTAGCTGATATAATAAAAGGTGTTTTCCTTGATTTCCACAAAGTTACGTAAAACAAAACCACGGATAGTAACATATATCAGTCCTCAACTACAGAAAACCTTCACATTTGAAGGTCTCTGAGCTGCTTCATATATGGTTATTTATATAAACATAATACAAGAGTAGCCTACATGAAAGAGACCCAGTTGAAGCTTGGGGTAACTGAAAATTCTAAGTAAAAGTGGTCAAGGCTTAAGGTTTAAGTGGAATCTACCCCAACGGTTTTGTGGTTTTGGCTTGGGATAATAACTCACAATATTCACTCCACCATAGTAAGCAGCAGCCTCTTTGCTATTGAGGATTACAGGAGGCTCATCCTTCTTCTTGCCATTACTGGTCCTTCCGCTTGGATCATACATCTTGTCTATCAGAGCAAAACCTTCCAAACCAATCTTTCGCAGGTCCGCTGGGGGTGCCATTTTTTGCTAAACACACAGCGGTATCAGTATCACAGTAAAACAGAAGAGAGTAAAATGGCTAGCTAGCTATAAAATTTGTGATATCGGGTTACTTGCTTCAAAGTAACAAGCATAATTCCCATTATATAGACAGCAAAGTGGTTCTCTAGGAGGAAGCCAAAGAATATTTTTCGATTATGGATTAAAAGAATCTTATCTTGGCAAGCCTTTTCTTTTGACACATAAAATCAAAATGAATCAATAATTGTAGCAATCTTTATTTGAGGTTATTTGGTCTATAATTAACCAGGCTTTGATTATATAAGTATTATTGGACAGAATATGTTCATCTTCATCCCGAACATTGTTGAATTGTCTAATCTTACGTCAGTTCCATGACGTAGTTTTATATATATATACATATATATATATATTGGATAACAGATAGTTACAATGTTTGATATAATCATAGTTTTAAATTTACGATTCATATAATATGATATGGTTGTAATATTGCCATTGCGGTGTAGGTCACATCTGCGTCTATTCATCATAACGCCTACAATCCTTTTTATATCACCTACAATTCTCGCAACTACAATCGAAATTGCAATTTAAAATCATGGATATAATCTAAAAGGAATAAGTTTAAATAAACATAAAATGAAAACAAAAGGAACAATAAAAGCTGTCCTTCCCGTGACTCTCAACCCTCCTTATTTGACTACTGACTGGCTCCAATCGAACAAGAATATGAACGTTCCACCGACGCATATATGTAATATGTTGATCCAGTCTGTTAGGTAGAATGTTGTATTTCTTTATTATTATTATTTTTTCCTTAGGCGACATTGATTTTAAGTAGTGGCAGAAAAAGATATGGAGACAGGAGGAAATAATTCAAAAGGATCAAGAATAAAAACGGAATAATATCAAGAAGTGGGGAAAATAATTATGGCACTCTTGCTTTCTTTACTGCAATTCTCATCTTTGTTTTGTTCCGGCAATGCGAAGAAAATAGGATCCAGGTGCGTAAAATATTGGTTTTATTCCAGGGGAAAGATTAATGTACTCAAATTATTAAGTGTTAATCTGGCCGGGTAATTGAGAGAGCGTACTCTTTATTATTAAGGTTTAAACTTTAGAACCAGCACTTATGAGAATTTCTACCTGCACTATGTTACCGATGTGGCGGTGTGCCCCTGATTGCCCGAGGAATGATCCGTTCTCAATTGACATACAAACTGATAAGAATACTTTTATCGCACAATCAAAACAACTATTAAAGTGCTTTTCTTTTAATTAATGTAATATTTTAAAAGTTTGGGTAATATGCAAGATATCATAATAAATCTCTTTGCCAGGTATAGCAACATAAAAAATTCACATTACACTAAGTAATTAACATACATTAGTAATTAATTAGTACTAATTAAGAGCTAATATTTATAGTACCCATCGTATTATATATATATACACACAAACATACAGATATGTGTATGCGCGCGCATATTTTAAATAAATACAACATTTATAAAGACATTGCTTGAATTAATTCTTCTACCACTTGGGAGTTACGCATAACTTCCATGAGTTAGCTTTGAGAATTTTGGGTAGGTTTCCAATAAAATTGTTTGTGAATCTTCTAGTCCCAGCATGAATAATCTGCTTTTGACTAGACTGGAGAGCTGAAGTAGCTAAAGTGCATGCAAGTTGATCCACTCATTATTTAACTACAGTATCCAAAACTTGTTACTATTGGGAAGTTCCTAAACATTGTTGAAAACGTTTTATAATTGGTTTTCTTTGACATATGGTTCAGGAATTTCATCGTGTATCGACTGTATATATGAACACATATATACAATAATCAATGGAAGTTAAAATCATGCTTAAAATTTTATAGAGGAACAAATACAGGGCTCTTCGCCTCAAATTTCAAGACAGTGACAAAGATCATTCTTGTACGAAAACAATAATTTTGAGAAGGGGCCAAATTGAGGACACCATATATAAACTAGCAGATGGAAGGCGCTTTCCACTACTTCCACAAAAGTTATATTACACAAACGAAGAGTAGACAAATGCATAGTGTGGGTTACTTCTTTGGTCAGAGATTCTTTTCAACTCAAACTATTGAGTCTTAAGGCAGAATAAGAAAAGCCATAATAAGGGAACGGGGAATCTAATTCCCCACTGCTACCTTTTTCTTTTTTTCTTTTTCCCATTATACTTTTGAACTGAGGATAAAATCATAAAAGTGTAGTTTTAATCAATGCGAATTGGCACTTTATGTAATATCCCAAAAACAAGTAATATGCATATAATTAAAATTTTGAAGCAATGAGTTATGTATTTTAATATTTATTTTTTTAAAAAATTTTTCCGTTAAGTAAAATTCAAATTTATCAATAAAAATATTGTTAATTAGTGCATTATACTATATTGCAAATTATTTGAGAAGAAAACAAAAGTTTGTCTCTAATTTTAGATGGAACTTTTCGTTTCTGAAACTAATGTTGTTTCTTAATAAAATGTAATCGAAAATAAATTTAAATATTAGAGATGGACTTCTTCATTAAAAATACAGTTTATAAAAGTAAAATTGTATCATCATATTTTTTTTATTCTTATCATTAACGTAAATTAAACTAATATAATATACACAATTATTCATTTTAAAGCTACCACAATTATTTCAAAATTTCATAACAAATGGTAATGACACCACTGATATAATTTTCATCGCCAATTTCAAGTGATTAGCGTGACAAGCATGGTAATTGGGCCGCCGGGTGAAAAACAGTTACTTTTCAATTTTGGTTCGTAGTCAAGCGGGCGGATTCGGACAAAGATACTACCTAGAAATCAAGTCGATCCGATGGGGAGCACGTTTGGTAAGTGAAATAGAAAGGGAAAAAAAATTGTATAATATTTATTATGTGCATGAAATTATTATGTAATAATAGTTATTTTATTTTATAAATATTTTAAAATAAAAATAAAAAAAAATTTTAAATTATTATTTTACTTTTTATTTTTATTCTTAACTTTTTATGTGAACCCGCGTGACTTTCTCACCCCACACCAAACTGTTCCTTACTTCTTTAGACTGTATTAAAAAGATGACGAGAAAAAAGTACGAGAGAAATGCTAAAAAAGTAAAAAGACTGCGGTCTTTGTTTTTTTTATCTTAAGTTTATAATATAAAAAAAGTAATTTAATTCTTCAGAATTTTTCCTCTAATTTTTTGTTAATTAAAAAAAAAAGAGAGCGAACGAAACCCACAACCGAACTGACTTTTTATGTAATGGCAAATATATATATATATATATATATATATATATGGCACAGAACTTTTGCTTTCTTTACTGCCTTTATCGTCTTTAGTTTGCTCTTCTTTAAAATAAGATCCGGGTTGGCAAATAATGGTCTTATTCCAAGTGAGCTAACACAGTCTCAATAAAATCAAGCAAAAAGTAAAGTTATTGCACATCATGAAATAGTACTTTAGGGAAAGATAAATGTACTAATATACGATTAAAGTACTTAATAACACAGAACCTATTAAATTAAAGAAATTTTATAAATAAAAAACCCACATTAAATTAATATAAGCCGTAATGTAATATTTGCTAGTCTATCTCTTTGCCACGTGTATCAACACAAAAATCTCACATTATTTACGGACTGAGCGTATTTTGTACGCTGGCGTTGCGAAGAGGGAATGGGTGAGGGAGAGAAAAGAAACTATTTCAGTGTTTGGTGCGGTAGCTTGGAGTTATCTCAGAAAACAGACGAGATCTTCTACAATAATTCATTTTATTGCACCTTCTGCTGTAAAGTTTTTTTTTAAAACATTTTCTAAGAATTAAAAAATGTAAAGTATTTAAAAATTATAAGTGAAAGGATAAAAATTTTAATTGTCTGAAAAATTTATATTTTAAAATTTTAATTATATAATAAAAATTTTAACTGTAAAAAAAAATATTACACACTTTAAAATTTTTTAATTGTATTATATAATTAAAATTTTTATAGTGTAATTTTTTCTTATGATTAAAATTTTATTCTTTTAATTATATGTTTTAAATATTTTATATCATTTTTTTAATCCCTAAAGAAACACCTAAAAAGCATTACTACATATAATGCAATGAAGTTGGCTCATACAGAGGATCCAACCTCCTCAAATGGGGCGATTCTAACAAGTGAAGATATCTGGTCTCCTTTGGCCTACCGTTGGAATGAGGTTACATTTCATGGAAAGGAAATTATTCTTGATGTTTCCTTCAATATATTCGAATATTTTTTATTATTAATAATTGAAAAAAATTTGAATTAAAAATTAAAAATGAATATTCTATTTTTTTATTGATAAATTGAAAAATATTTTTTGAATCAAAAAATAAAAAACATATTTTATTTTTTTTCTATTATTTGGAAAATGAAAAATTATTTTTAATTAAAAATAAAAAATAAATATTTTAATATTTTTATACTATAAATATTATAGCTATTTGTATAGCTTTTCTTTGTATTCCTCTATTGTTTTCACTTTATCAAACATATAAAAAGGGATCTCTTTTTTTTTCATATCATGCCAAACCTAATTTTGGATAATAGGAATCTATTTTGTTCCTATTTCAATTCTTATTTTCTTTCCCTAAAAAAAAATCTTTCATCTCTGCCAAACGTAACTAAGTTGTAAATTTTACTTCAATAGTAGATCATACATAGTGTGTGAGTCTGTCATATAATCCTTGTGTTTATTTTTCTTCTCACATGACACTGTCGTGTTAGCTGGACACTCACATAAAAAAAATTCAAATTCATGTGAATGTCTTATCTTTGGCCAGGCTATATACATGAATTAATTGAAGTGTATGTAATTAAGTATATCAAAACCTAATTTCAGAATCTGGATTTGGTGACCAACAATGGCATATCATTTTTGGACTCTTCAAATTTTATTTTATTTTATTTTTAATTTTTTTGATACTAAAAGATGCAGAATATAGGATGAAAATAATTTTTTAATTATCAATTTTAAAAAATAATAATTAAGATTAAAAAAATAATAAACTGAGTTATCCAGATTTGATGTGGATGGCCCAAAGGCCGTGCAGCATGATACTCATTCAGACTCCCCAATTTAACCATAATATATCCAAAAAGAATGTTATTATAAGGAAAATTCCTACAACAATGTTGCAAATAGTAAACATTTATTTACCTATTTTGGTGGCATAGTGAAGATAGACTTCTATAAAAGATTAATACTACTTCGAATACTAGTAACATGTCTGGGTCCTAGGCATTCAGCGAACTACCTTCAAGAACTGTTGGTCTGAGGCCAATCAACTGATCTCCGGGCACCAACTAAATTTTTTAAGATTGACTACTAAGTGAGACAATTGGTCGAAGAGAGAATTCAAACCCTCCCATATGAAAATAGGTTTAGTCTAAATACCTTCAACTAGTTAAATCAAGTTGTGTTAGCTCATAAATTTTAAAGTAAATTACTTTCCCCTCCTTGAAAGATGCACGAGTTACATGATATTTCTCTCTATTTTGTAAATATATACTTACTCCCTTAAAATCAAAATATAACCAATATATCATACAAGATAAAATTCATTTCTATTATTTAAAATATAATTTATTTAAAATATACTTTTAAAACTTTTATTTCAGAGTTATTTATTATGTGTTCAGAACCATAAATTTAATTTATTTTCAGAGTTTACTAAATTTAGGACAATACTTATGTTAATATATTTAATATAAATGTTATTTTCAAAATTAAATTATTATCTACAAAATAGATAAATTTAAAAAATTTATTTTTGAAGATATTCTTTGTTTCTAATAATTTTTTTATCAAATAATTTTATAGTTTGCTAAATCTAGAAAATTAACTATTTTATATTGGCTATATATATATTACTTGTTATAATACGTAAGAAATATATATAGGGGTAATTTGGTCAAAATAAATGTAATTATATCTTATCTTTTTATTGTAGAAAAGATGAGTATAGTGCATTTTTTTTTTTTATTTTAAAGAAGGAGAATGTATATTTTCAAAATAAAGTGAAAAATTGTCTAATTTAAGCATTTTTTAATTAGGGGAGGGAGAATTATTTACCATAAATTGTATTATGTATTCACTATTTACTTAGATAAATATTTTATATATACACCCCTAACCCAATATGAAATACAAAGAATTCACAAAATAATTTCTTAAAATTTAGCTTATTAATTGAAGGTATATATATATATATATATATAAGTAATAAATATAGAGGTATTTGGATTAAAATAAGTGTAATTATAATTTATCTTTTATTGTAGGAGAGGTAAGTGTAATATATCTTTTGATTTTAAGAAAAAAGAGCATAGATTTTAAAACACATAAGGAAGGCCCTGTTATGCCTAGAGCGTGCGGTGACGTAGACAAACTAATAGATGAGCAACAAGGAATAAGGATCAAGTGCAACTCAAGTGCGAGGAAGCTCACGTGAAAATTGAGAAATGATTGATAAAAGGATAATGGCACGCACAGAGAGGCAGGAGTTTGTTAAAGGATTATTTTTTTTCCCTCTAAACTTTCTTTTCTCTTTAAACCCATCTTTGGGTATCTCTTTTCTGTTAGTGTGAATTCTACTCATGGATGCATCTTGCTCTAATAATCAGTGTAACCAAATCCTGAGATTGTAATTGATTTTATTGAGGAATAATACAATCCTTTTGTGGTCTTTGTGCTTTACTGAGTACGTGTGTAAGTTTTGGAGTTCATAACAAATTGTTTTCATTGAGAGACAATGATGGCCGACAACACGAGATTGAAGGAGCTTGCTAATGATATGTGGCAGCTCAATGAATATATGGAAAAAATCAAAGCAACCTCCAATGCTAGAGTGGACACAATGCAAACAGCAATTGAGACAATCACCAGTAAGGTTTTAAATTGCGGTTGCGGCTACGGTTGCGGCTGCATTGCGGTTGCGGGTGTTACGAAAATTATAAAACGTGTTGCGGGTATTGCGGATGCAGAGCGAACCGCATCCGCAATATTGCGGCCACATCATGTGATACGGTCTGCATTTTAAAACCTTGGTCACCAGAGCAATTAATGCTATGAATCATACCAATGAATGTTCGACATCACCTAGTGTGCTTAAAAGATTGAATTCTGAATCAGGATCAACTTCCGATGGAGCTAATTTTCAACCACTACAAATGAGATAGGTAAAACTTAATTTCCCTCGCTTTGATGGCACTAATCCTTGGAATTGGTTGTTTAAGGTAGAGTAGTTTTTCACATACTATGAGACCTTTGATGTTCAACAACTGACCATAGCAGTTGTACACATGGAAGGAGTTGTAGTGTCCTGGTTCCAAATTATACAAAAGGCAAGTTTGATTCCTAGCTAGAATGCTTTGGTATGAGCTATCGAAGAACAATATGGACCCTCAAGATTTAAGAGTCCCCGAGCTCGATTGTTCAAACTAACACAAGTTGACTAGGCGGCCAATTATTACTAGGAATTCATGGTACTTGTTAATAGAGTCCAAGGACTAACCAAAAATGCACTCCTTGATTGTTTTATCAAGGGATTAAGGTTAGAGGTTCAATGGGATGTAGTTGCACAATCTCCAAGTTCTTTACTAAAGGCTGCGATGCTTGCTCGGCTGTATAATAAGAAACATTCTATGCCTTTACTTTTGGCTAATAGATCGAGGCTACAAATAGCTCTAACATTTTCTTCATTGAAGCTCATAAGCCAACCAATGGTGGTTTCAACTACTGTGTGATCTTTTTCAATGAAATAAACTCCAACCTTGCTAGGGATATTACCAACACTAATTACCAGACCATCAATGCCAATTAAACATATTACTCCAACTGAAATACAATTACACAGAAAGAAAGGTCTCTACTACACATGTGAAAAGAACTTTTCTCTAAGTCACTGTTGTCCTGTCCTAACAAGCAATACGTGGTATTACTTAGGGAAAAAGAGGAAGAAGCAATAGGTGATGCAAGTATGCAAGACTCTTTAAGAGAACCACTAACCTTTCATCACTTATCCCTATATGCCTTTCAAGGATCTAGTAGTGTGGCTACAATTTGGTTCAACGGATCTATTGCTAGTACTGATGTGCAGGTATTATTAAATGGGGAAAGTTTCATTAACTTCATTCAACCACATTTGGTACAACATTTGAATTTGACAGTAAACCCCAAACTAAGCTTCAAAGTAATGGTAGGCAATGGAGACAAGTGACACTATGAAGGCGTGGTACCTGATTTAGTTGTTACTATCAACAGACATACTATACACTTTCCAGCCTATGTTATTTCGGTTGTGGGCTCTGATGTTGTTCTAGGGGCTTTATGGCTTAAGACTCTAAGAGCACACATCGCATATTATAACAAGTCGATGGTCCGATTCTTTGATGGTTACCAATTTATTACCCTTAAAGGGTATAAATCCATTCAATCTGCCTAAGCCCAATACCATCATCTTATTTGATTGTAGAATACAAACACCATCTTGGAGATTTTCATGTTGCAATCCATTGAAATAAAAGGGTCCACTATCTTCCCTATTAATATTGCTAGGGACCATGCCACCAGACCTATAGTCACTTTGACGAAAATATGAGTCCGCATTTGCTACATTAAAAGGTTTGCCACCCTCTCTAACTCATGATCATTGTATCCTACTAAAACCCAGAGTCAAACTCGTCAAGTTGAGACTGTATAGGTATCCCTTCAGCCAGAAGGCCAAGATTGAGTATTTAGTGGCCGAAGTGCTTAAAGGCAGATTGATACAACTTAGCACCACCCCATACTCAGCTCCGATGTTACTGGTTAGGAAGAAGGATGGCACATGGCAATTTTGCACCATTTATAAGGCCTTAAATGCAGTGATTATTAAGAACTCCTTTCCGATGCCTACCATCGATAAGTTAGTTGACGAACTTGGTGGCTTTCAATTTTACTCCAAACTAGATTTACAATCTCGTTATCACCAGATCTTGATGTATCCACTAGATAGAGAGAAGATTGCTTTTCAAACTCACCAAGGACACTATGGATGGCCAGTAATGCCATTCAGGCTAACCAATGTGCCAACGACATTTTAAGCGCTCATAAACTCAATGTTTCAATCATATCACCAGTGTTTTATCCCCATATTCTTTGATGACATATTTGTGTATAGTGCCACATGAGACTGACACCTGGCACATCTCTCCACAGTATTGGACTAACTTTTTGTTTATAAGCTTTTTGCTAAATTCTCTAACTATACATTTGGGCAACAAAAAGTGGAGTATCTTAGTGACATTGTCATGGAAAAAAAGGTAAAGATGGACCCACCAAAGGTGAAGTCAGTTTTAGGTTGGCCTAACCCAACGTCTATGGAACAATTTTGTGCCTTTTTGGGCCTTAATGAATATTACAGAAGATTTATTCATTCATACACCTAAATAGCTAGCCCATTGACTTAATTGCTATAAAAAGTCTAAAGCAGCCGAAGAGGCTTTGCTCAAACTAAAGAATGTTGTGGTCCAAGCTCTGGTCTTAGCCTTGCTAGACTTCTTGAATCTGTTTATGCTCAAGATTGATGCTTCCAACATCAGAATTGGGGTTATTTTGAGTTAAGTGGAACACCCCATTACTTTCTTCTCAAAGAAGTTATCTCCATGGTTGCAAGCAAAGTTAGAGTATGTCTAAGAGTTGCATGCTATTACAAAGGCCGTGGCTAAATTTTGACATTACTTATTTGGCCACTTCTTTATCATCAAGATGGACCATGAAAGTTTTAAGCATTTGAATAATCAAGTTATTCAAACTCCTGATCAGGAAGTTTATTTGCCAAAACTTATAGGGTACCAATTCTATATCGAATACAAGCCTGATCGATTAAATGTTGCTACGGATGCTCTCTCTTGGGTTTTCCTCATGGCTATTTCACAACTTAACACACTTTTATGGATGACTTACAACATTTAGTGCGTCATCATGAGTACATGAAAACTCTTATTCAAGACATTCAACAGAATCTAACCAACTGGCCATATTACCCTCATCGCTATGGTTTGATCTTTTGGAAGCAATGTTTTAGTTTTTTAAAAGCAAAGATTGATAATCCTACCCTAGGCTACCAATTTAAATAATCAACTTCTGTAGGAGTTTCACTCATCCAAGTTAGATAGGCATGCTAGGTCCTTGTGTACTTTCCATAGAATAGCTATCCTATTTTATTGGTCAACCATGCATCGCAATATCTAATAGATTCTACGTCAGTTTCTCATTTGTTAGAGAGCTAAGGTTTTACAATTATAGCCCTCGAGTTCACTTAGCCCCCTGTCCATACCAAAGCATGTGCAATAAGATCTTACTATGGACTTCATTACCTCATTACCTTTGATTCAAGGATACTCTGTCATTCTGGTTGTTGTTGACCACTTGTTCAAATATGCACACTTCATTCCTCTTCAATCCAATTTTAGCAATTTTATCGTGGCTGAAGCCTTTGTTCAGCATGTAATCAAGTTACATGGTATGCTTAAAACCATAGTCTCAAATCAAGATCGTACTTTTATGAGTGCCTTCTATTGTCAACTCTTTCGATTATAATGCATAGAATTGAATTTCAGCTCAGCTTACCATCTTTAATCAGATAGTCAATTTAAAGCTTTGAATAAGTGTTTGGAGTAGTATCTTCATTGTTTTATCTTCGACTGTCCTCACCTATGGTTAGAGTATCTACCTTGGGTAAAATTCTGGTACAACTCCTCGTTCCACCTCGTAACTGGTATAATCCTTTTAAGGTTGTCTATGGTTGTGATCCACCACCTATTATCAAGGCTTCATGGGATTTATCCACTTTGAGTGATGTTCAGTCCCAACTACAATAACGTAATTCGATCTTGGCTCAATGCCCATAAATCTACATAGAGCTCAAGTCAAGATGAAACATTATGCCAATTGTTCCAATTGTGACATTAAATTCTCCAAAGGTGATTTAGTGTTGGTGAAGCAACAACCATATCACCATCATTTGCGACACTACAACCACATCACCATCATTCATTGTGCTTACAAAAGCATCATAAACTTGGAATGTGTTATTTCAGTCCTTTCTTTATAGTGGAAAGAATTGGTAGTGTGGCTTCCAAGCTTGCTCTACCATTGGACACACATCTATTTGGTTTTTCCTGTTTCTCTTTTGAAACGTTTTGTGGGTGATTCGATGATATCATATGTGCACGTGCCTCTACTTATGGCTTCTAAAGGTCCTCTATTGCAACCTACCAAAGTTCTTGATGCCCGCCAAATTTCAGTCAGTGACCAATTGGCTACTAAACTTTTACTTAGTTAGGGCAAACTCACTCCACCTTATTGGAAATTACTAAACACGGTTTAGAGTCATTACCTAAATCTTGACCTCAGGGACAAGGTCAAACTCAAAAGGGGGTAATGCTATGCCCAAAGCATGTGGTGACGTGGAGATGACTTGGACAAATTGACTGATGAGCAACTAATAATAAGAATCAAGCATAGCTCACATGTGAGGAAGCTCATGTGGAAATTGAGGAATGATTGATAAAAGGATAATGGCACGCACAAAGGGGCAAGAATTTGTTGAAGGATTATTCTCTTCCTCTCTGGACCCATCTCTAGGTCTCTCCTTTTTGTTAGTGTGAATCCCACTTGTGCATGCATCTTGCTCTAATAATTAGTGTAATCAAATCCTAAGATTGTAATTGATTCCATTGAAGAATAATATAATCCTTTTGTGGTCTTTGTGCTTTATTGAGTACGTGTGTGGGTTTTGGAGTTCATAATAGAGCCATATAATTTGAACATATCTTAGAAAAGATAAAATAATTTGCCAAAAATTTTGTTATTATTATTTTATTTCTTTAATACATATAATAATTAACAAAAGTTAAAATCACATTTAAAATTTT
The DNA here is from genome assembly GCA_026724425.1 of Erythrophleum ivorense. Taxonomy (NCBI): domain Eukaryota; kingdom Viridiplantae; phylum Streptophyta; class Magnoliopsida; order Fabales; family Fabaceae; genus Erythrophleum; species Erythrophleum ivorense. Next base: position 48,375,854 of record JAIUCV010000005.1, read on the forward strand.
ATGAAAAAATTATAAATCTTTATTTCTAATTATAATGTTCCCCTAATTTAAAGAAAATTAAAAGTGGCATTTGGAAGCAATGATTAGGGCAGATAAGTACAATTTACCCATTCATAAAGAAACAAACAAAGGATTTTGTGAAATTTTTTAAAAGGAGATAGTAACAAAGATTATTTTTGTACAGAAACAATAATTTTGAGAAGGGGCTAAAATGAGGCAGAACGCCGTAAATAAACTAGAAGATGAAAGGCAATTTCCATGACTTCGCTCAAGTTATAAGAGTACATAGATGTACACATACTTGACCCAGTCTTAATTAAGTTGCAAGAGACATTCGCATATTTGCAGGTGTCCGTGCTGTTTTCTGCATATTTAATATGTTACATAAGAGTGGCCTAACATGATTATAAAATCTGAACTCTAAACCAAAGTGCTCAAGCTTTAACTGCTTTACCTCGACAACTCTGTGTTCAGAATCATGACCCCACCATAGTGAGCAACTACTTCCCCGCTATTAATAATAGAAGGCTCTTCCATTTCATCATTTGGCACTTGACCCATCCAACGCCCTTGCCTTCTAGGAAATGCATCATTAACGACGATGCACTTTCTTGGTTGCCCGTAGTACTTACCTATCACAGCAAATCCTTCTAAACGGATCTCCTCAGGTCTGCTAGAGGTGCCATGGTTGTTCAATCAAACAGAGATCGAACAGAGGAATCTAAAGCTTATATTGTTTTTTCTTGTTTGGTTTCTTTTGATTCAAAAGGAAGTGCATGTTTGGTTCAGTTTTTTCTTTCTTCAAACTGTGATTTTGGCCAAAGTAATAAAATATAGCTTCTGCATTTTGTGGGTTGCAAACCATGATTTTCTCACCCTCCAATGCTAAACCAAACATACACTAAGAAGTTGGTGTTCCCTATTGATAGGAAAAGTTATTTCTTTAGCATCCCATCTAGCCCCCTTATGCGGGGCCAAGAATATATTTCTTGGGTTAAAAGAATCATTTTTAGATGTGTCTATCACCCTATTTGGTATTTAAAATAGGATGAAATTCAATCAAAAATAATTTTAAGGATAAAAAAAAGATCTTTGCATCCTTAATTTTAAAAATAAAAAAGAATAAAAATGTTAAATAATAATAATTATGACATAAGAAATATTATAAAAAGGTAAATATAAAATTATATTCTATTCCTAGAAACCAAATAAGAGGTTAGATTATATGACTATTCTCCTCTAAGGACATAGTATAAATCAATCAATGATTGTGGTGATATTAATTATTTGAGTTTCTTTGAATAATAGTAATCTATTAGGTTTTTAATTAACATAATTAAAGGATGGCATATATTCACATCTATGATCAAGATAGTTAGAAATGGATAGAAATGCATACTAAATCTCAAGCTTCCCTACTAAGCTTCAAAATGGTTGTAAGTCCGATTAACCTAGGAGGATGACAAATGGGCAGGTTGGACGAATTTTGAATTGGATTGTAACGAACCGGTCAAAGCTGACCCGTTAACTCACTTAAAATTGTAAAACGCTTATTGGATTATCCAAGTTCATTTATAACATTTTGTAGGAGGATATTTATCTATCTTCATTGGCTCGTATATTTGGATGGCTATCTGATTCGCTCAAATTATACACGAATGTGGTATATATGTAGGTGCATGTGTGCATATATGCAGATGCTTGTGTCTATATATTTTTTAAAAAAAAATTAGTAATAAAAATTTTGGATAGTTAATAAAAAAACTTTTAAATGCAAGTTCATAGGCCAATCTTTTGCTCTTTATGGGTGAAAAGCAAGGGATATTACTCATAATTTGAATTATTTAGATAAATCAGATATAGATAATTTAGATTTTATTATTATTTTTTGTAAAGAGAGTAAAATATAGAATGAAAATCATTTTTTAATTGTCAATTTAAAAAAATAATGATTAATATTAAAGATAAAAATAAAATTTTAAATATAAATTATTTAAATTAAATTTAAATAATTCAAATATGAACAATTAATAAGTTTGATTTAATTCACAAATATGTACCTTCAGTGAAAGCTTATGAGTTGTCGTGGACGAAAGAATCTCTTTGATGGTTATATAATCAAAGCAACATTTACCACAGAATCAAGTTTTCTGCACGTCTCAAAGATGTGCGGTGTATATCCTTGAGATACAATTTGAACCATTTAAATAAAATTTAAATTGTTAAAATTTTTTATTTTATATTTTTTTATTAAAATAGTTAATTTTTTTTAAAATTTATAATTAAAAGATTATTTTTATTTTATATTTTTTATTCTTTAAAATAAAAAAATTAAAAATTTTGGGAAAAAAAAAAGAAATCAGATCTAGATCATCTAAATTATATTTGTACAGTCCAAATTAGATATGCACAAAAAAGTGCAAGGAAAAAAAATGTAAAAAATTTGTTTCACAGCTACCACCTACAATTGATACTCAGTAATTCGTATTGTGTCCACCATTTCATTAACGCTATGTTTGGATGAAGGGAAAAAATAGGGGAGAGAAAAAAGTTAAAAAAAAGGAGAGAAAATAAATTTTATCTTATTTGGGTACAAGAGAAAAAGCAAGATGAAAGAAAAGTAGGGCAACATTGAGCGTGGGTTTCACCCAAAAAATTTTTTTTAAAAAATAGAGAGATTTTGAAAGGAAAACTCATGTAGCATTCCCACCCCAAAATTTTTTAACGTTTTAATCCATCCATTAATTAATTAATGTTATAACATTTTTATTTAAAATTTTATTATGAAATTAATTAATAATAAATATATTTTATAAAATAATAACACATTTTTTAATATTAAAATCAACAAATTATATATATCTAATTTTTTAAAAAAAAGTTCAACTACATTGCAATCGAATGCTTGTGACTAAATAGCAATCAGATATATATTCTGGCTATTATTTAGTCGAAATATATTTTTCATTATTCATTCATAAGAATAATGAAAAAATACATATTTAACAAAATTTTTTAACATTTTAATTCATTAATTAATTAATTTTATAATTATTTATTTAAAAATTTATTATAAAATTAATTAATAATAAATATATTTTACAAAATAATAACATATTTATTAACATTAAAATCAATAAGTTACAGTATATATATATAATATATAAATATAATTAAAAAATAGTTATTATATATATGATATTTAAATTAATTAAAACATATTAAAATAATATTTACAAGATTTTAAATTAAATAATTATATTTATTATATTAAAATAATAATTTATCAATAAATTTTTAAACTATAAAATTTAATTAATTTAAAGAATGTATTTTTTAAAAATATTTTTTTATTTTAAAATATTAAATTAAATATTAAAAAAAGCCACCTACTACACAACCAAATTACCAAAATTTGGTCAGATGATATATACATATGTATATTTATTGCCACAAGTACGTATATATATTATATTTTTTAACATATAATATTTATATATATAATTTTAATATATAATAATATATAATATATAATTAAAAAATATTTATTATATTTAAATTAATTAATATATGTTAAAATAAATTTTATGAAATTTTAAAATAAATAATCATATTTATTGTATTAAAATAAAATAATTTATGAAAAAAAGTTTAAAAAATAAAATTTAATTAATTTAAAGATTATTTTTTTTAATTTTGAGTGTGTTTTTGTTTAATAAAAATTTTTAAAGAATTTATTCACAAATGATTTTTTTCTTATTATTTGAATATTTTTTTAAAATTAGTTTTATAAATTTTTTTAAAAAGAATTAAAATGTAGTTTTTATAATTTTATTTTTTTGAAAATTTATTATTCTTATTTTAAAAAATATATATATGTATAAATTTGAAATAGTAAATTTATATTTAAAACATTTTTTAAATATAAAAATTATTAATATTATACAATAAAGACATTATTGTCATTCTAAATTAACAAGTTTTTTTTTATTTTTTTATTTACTTTTTTTTCTCTATTTTTTTTCTTTATTTTTTTCTCCATTCACTTTTTTCCTCCCCCATCCAAGCACAGCTTAAGGGATCTAAACTGGACGAGATGACACCAAAACTAATCGATAGGATCCATTTATTAATAAATATTAGGTTCTAATTGAACTATATATTTGACAAATTTTATAAAACAAAAAACTCTAATAAATCAAGCTTAACAACAACAACAAAAATTATACCTACCTATTTTAATTTTTTCTCCAATTATAAATTTTTTGCAATCGACTCTTAATTTATTTTTCTTATTGCAATATCTCACGCCATTTAAATTAGATATTATTTTTAACTGAATTAACACCATGTACGCTTTAAGTGGAGAAAATCACACATTTATCATGATCTTTGCCTCAAATTACAATTTCTCCCTAATCGATACATTGAATGTCAGTGACAAATTAATGAATTGCTTAATTCTAAAAATTGACTAATAAGGAAGAAATTGTATTTGGAGTAAAAGATTAGGATAACTAAATAAAATTTTTTCTTCTTAATGCATCTATGTTGGATGAAGGAACTGTTGCAGTGAGACAAATTAGAGGGTCAATTGTAAAAATTAGTTGATAAGGAAGATATATGCAAAGAGTGATTATTGGAAGGGAGCCTTTACATTTGTAAATCTCTCTCTCTCTCTCTCTCTCTCTCTCTATATATATATATATATAACAAGAGTAGCCTACATGAAATTGACCCACTTGAAGCTTAGCTAACTGAAAATTCAAAGTAGTTAAGACTTAAGGTATAAGTAATCTAACCCAAAGGTTTTGTGGTTTTGCCTTGGGGTAATCATTAGACGCAGTAGCCTCTCTGCTATTGAGGATTACAGGGGTGTCATCCCTCTTATTGCCATTATCGGTCCTTCTGCTTAAATCACACATCTTGTCTATCAAAGCAAAACCTTCCAAACCAATGTCTCTCAGGTCTGGTGGAGGGGCCATAGATACTCAAAACAGAGAGTATCACAATAGAACAGAGTAGAGTAATCTAGATAACTAGTTTGTGTTATATGTCTGGTTTCTAGCTTCAATGTAAGAAGCATAAGTCCCCTCATATAGACAGCAAAGTGGTTCTTTAGGAGGAACCCAGTAATATATCTCAATTATGGATTAAATTAAAAAATCTTATCTTGGCGAGCCTCTTCTTTCGGGACATATAACGAATCAATTATTTTACATTGTATTTATCTTTATATGAGATTCTTCTGTTACTAGGCTCTAATTATGTAAGGGTCATGGAAGAATATGTTCATTTTCATCCCGAACACTGTTGAAATTAGGCAAAGTTGCTCATCAGTTCACATCTTCCGTCTTTATGTTGTCAAAATCTAAACTCACGTAGTTCGATATAGTACGAAAGGAATAAGTTTAAAATACATAAAATGAAAACAAAAGGAACAATAAAAGCGGTTCTAATTACCGTGACTCTCAGCCCTTCTTATTTGATTATTGATTGGCTCCAATCGAATTAGAATACGAATGTCTCACCGACGCAATAATGTTGATCCAGTATTTTGGTAGAATGTTGTATTTTTATTTTTATTTTTTTTATGGAGACGACATTGATTTTAAGTAGAGGCAAAAAAAGATCATGAAACAGGAGGAAACAATGCAAAAGAAATTATATTTGGTAAATATAATTAAAAGGACACAACTTATATATATTGTTCTTTATATTTTTGTTATATTATTTTTTTAATTAGCATAAAACATGTGTATTTTTTTTTTAACACTTCACTCTCCATCTCATTTTGTTTCTTTAACTCTGTTAACTGGCTATCTAAATAAAAAATAAATAAAGAGAGAAAAAAAAAATGTTGTACTGGTGTGTAATCGTGAACGAGGAATACGACTTGCCCCATCTCCCAACCTTTTTCATTTCAAGAGACAGATCCAACAGAGGGAGGCAGAGTACCCATCTCTATCTAAAGGTAGAGTTGAAACCGTTGAAGTTGTCAGAGGAAGTTATCGCAACCGTGCTTTATCGTCGTAACACGCAACTTCATTGCATTTGAAGTTTTTTGCCAAAAGTTTCTTACTGCCAATAGTGTTCTTTACGCTTCTTCTAAGTATAATTACTCCCTCATAGATCTCATTCTCTAGCTTCTTTCATCTCACTTCTTGAGATCTCTTTCTAAAACACATCACCATAAAAGCTTAATTAGGTCTTTCAAAGATTCCCTGCAACCTATAAAAACTTAATGGTATTGATAGACATGATAATATATCTTAAATTGCAACTCGATATTACTATATATTTGTCTTGTCTAACTTTGATTCCTATATTCGTCTCATTGTCCATGTTTCTTGTGGCTGTAACCATATTGCAAAATTTGGTAGATTTGTATTAGGCAGAGGTAATATAAAATTTTTAAGTTATCTGAAAAGAAAAGAACAAAATCTATGATGACCTCACATTGGTATGAATTGAGAACCGAAATTAAACACAAGCACCATCAGGAAGTGATGTTCTTCAAACATTAATCTATAATATACAAATGGATAGATAATGGAAAAAATGGGCATTGGCTGAAAAAGATAAGGCTTTTTAACCTCGATCTGGCAGATTACTGCAATATTATCTCTTTCAATATATTTGTATTGATTCTTGAGTGGAGAGTACAAATTGTTTATTACACCCAATAGATTTATATAGTGAAAAGTTATAACAATAATTTATTACCTTGCATTGAAAATCTCAGTTTGTTGTAGTTAATTTGACAGTGAATTTGATTTGTTGACAGTGAATGTGATGGATAATATAGTCTTAGCTAGTCAAATATCAATGGATGACAAAGTTTCAGCTAAACCTCTTTTAGACCATGAAATCAATGAAATAAATTTAACTCCATATGTTGGTATGAAATTTGAAAGTGAAGAACATGCATGTAGATTTTACAATGTGTATGTTGGCTTTGTTGGTTATAGTATTAGAAAAGATTGGGAGAACAAAAGCAAGATGGATCAACAAACAGTATTATTTGAAAATTTTCTGTTTCAAAAAAGACTTCAAGAAGACAAGTAATTGTGAAGCAAAGAGGGTTCAAAAAACTGTGAGAACCGGTTGTTTCACTCAAATGACAGTTGATCAACGAAAAAATGGAAAGTACATAGTTTTTTTTTTTTTTTGGAGAAGCAACAGATTCATGATTTTGCTACTCCTAGAAGCAAACACAAATTACCATCACAAAGAAAATTTTCTAGTGCTCAAGCTACTCAAATTGAATTGGAGAATCGTTCTAACATACATCAAAAATTAATCTTTGAATTTCTTAGTCGACAAATTGGAGGACAAGAAAACATTGGGTGCACTTTTAAAAATATTAGCAATCATTTGACATCTAAGAGGATGATAGAAATGAAAGAAGGAGAGGCCTACACTTTGCTTCATGATTTTCAATCAAAACAATCTAAGAATCCATCATTTCTTTTTAATGAAATTCAACTTGATGCTGAAGATCAAATAAACAATTTTTGTGCAAATACAAAAATAGTTATTAGATTATGTTTGTTTTAGAGATATGGTATCTTTTGATACTACTTATCACACCAATAAAAATTTTCAACCATTTGCACCATTTGTTGGATTCGATCACCACCAACAAATTATTATATTTGGTGCTGCATTATTGTATAACGAAACAACTAAATCTTTTTAATGGTTATTTAGAACCTTTCTAAAGGCCATGTATGAGAAGAAACTAAAAACAGTTTTTATAGATCAAGATATAGTAATGGTGAAAGCAATTTCAATGGTTTTACCTTAATCCTATCATCGCTTTGTTCTCGACATCTATTTCAAAATGCTCTAAAGAAAGTCAATCATGCCTTTATAGCAATTTCAAGATATAGTAATTCTTTTGCTTCAAACTTAAGACATTGCATTTATGATTATGAGTATGAGAGTGACTTTCTTAATGCATGGGAATCAATGCTTGAGAAGCATGACCTTTGTCAAAACAAATGGATGCAAGATTTGTTTAGAAAGATAAAAAAATGGGCATTAGTATATGAGAGACATGCTTTTTCAAAAAGTGCTACATCGACGTAATTGAGTGAAAGTTTTAATGGTCAATTAAAAGGTTACATGAAGTCTTAGATTTTTTTTTCAAATGTTTTGAAAGGATGATAGATGATATGAGATATAAGATGTTAGAGGTTAACTATAAAATAAGTCAAAAAAATGACTCCATTGAATTTGGATGTCCCTTTATTGAAGAATGCAAGAGATATCTATGCACTAGCACTCTTTTATCAAGTTCTATAGGAGTATAAGGAGTCATGTAATATACTCTTTAAAGAATGCACTCAAGTTTTAACATTGTTTGAGTATAAAGTATGTGTAGTTGGAAGATATGAGAAAGCACGAGGTCATCTTTAACTCAGAAAATGAAACAGATATATATAATTGTAAGAAATATGAATTTATTAGGATCTTATGCAGCCATGCTCTTCAAGTACTTAATAATTGGAATATAATAACAATTCCTCCAAAATACATTCTCAAGAGGTGGACCAAACATGCTCAAATATATGTGTTCTAGATAACATTGGATGCATAAACAAGGAGGACATAAAGTTGGTTGTTGTCTTAAAGCATTTCAAAGACTTATGTTGCAATGCAATTGAGATAGCAAGTATGGTTGTTGAATCTAGTGATGATTCAACATTTTTGCAAAAAAGTTGATTGAATCAAGCATGAAAGTTGATAAAATTTTGAGTAGAAATTCTTCTCTACCAAACCAGCAAGATGTGACTTTAGGCAATTCTTCCTTACCGAACCTGCAAGATGGAACCAATACAACTAGAAAAAAGAATGCATTTCAGCTCCATCCTTGCAAGTATATTTATTCATCCTTTAATTTCTATCATGTGCATGCTTCTTGTTCTTTAGTTTTGGAAGGATTTGTAGGATGGATGGCTTATTTATTCCTTTTATGCTTTACGGGAATATGGTTCTGTAGAAATATCTTCCTTATGGTGACATTTTCCAATACTTATAGTGAAAAGAGTCAGCTTGAAGTGGATATTGACCTTAGAGAAGTGTATTTTTTAATTATGCATTTTCTATCTATTGATGTAGATATTGTTTTTTTTTTTTTTGGGTAATTTAGTGGATTATGCTTTTGTAGGTCTCGGTACTAGACGAGCATTTATGGCAATGGCACTTAAGCTAGTACTAATTTCACATTTCTTTGCCAAGTCTCAAATCTTATGTGCAGTTGCACATTTGTAGTTTTTATTTTTTATTTTTACTTTTTATATTATTTTAATAGTTCAGTTTGATTCCCTGGTGAAACATAGCACTCCTGTGAAGATTCCAGTCTCATCATCCTCATAGAAAATGTAACATGTATCATTTGTGCCTTTGTATGCTTCTTTTCTATTTTAGTTGCACTTCTGATTCAGAGCATATGCAGTTTTGTAATTTAGCTTGTTATGCAGTCTTTATGATAGGATTCTACAAATTACAAATTCTACAACTTGGTACCAACTTTGGTAATTTAAATGTGAGATGTGTTTAAGTCTATTGCTTGAAATAACTGAGAAAAAGAAACTGACAAAGCATGAGGAACAAAAGAATTCTTTTATTCATAAACAATAATTTTATAATATATCAATTCTGACAATGTATCATAGGAAAAAAAAATTACAAGTGCATTCGCTAATTTACAAAGAAAATATATAGTACAATTGAATATTTCGAGCGGACTCCTTTTTTTGTGCTTCTCGTGTGTTGCTCGCTACTTGTGTCTAGTCTCTTTCAAGAAGGGTGACTAATCTACTTAGTTTCTACACAAACAAGCCACAAGTACAGAACCAATCAAAATGAAAACACAGCAATAAGGGGACTAATCAACTTTCAAAAGAATGAAAATCCACAATAAAACTTCTGCAAAGAAGTACCTGTACTCGATATGGCATAAGTTCTGCATAAACAAGCCACAAATACAGAACCAATCAATTGGCACTTTCAAAATTGTTTCTTTTCATTCTTACCTCGAACCAATATTTGTCTCCTCCACCTTGCAAGATTGAATTAACCATGATAACAAAGCTCAATAACAGCAATTGTAATTGAGGTTAAACATAATCCAAAAATACAAGATGAATCAATCAACATTATTTAACAGAGACATTGTACTCAGCTAGTAATAAACCTTATACAAATTACAAGGCAATCCCAAAATACAAGTGCACAAATAAAATACAGGACTCCAGGTTAGCATTCCAAATCAAACAGATAAAACTAACTTATCAGTCTCTAACTGCTTATTTGAATGCATTTTAGTTCCCTTGGAGGTTTTAGTTTTCTAATGGAACTTAAATTTGTGCTTTAGAAGAAAAAGATATTTTAATTGCTACTTATCAATATAAGAAATAAAATTTAATCAATGATCAATAAGAAACCTTTTCTCCTTATAACTTCTACATAAAATTTAAAATTTGCAGAGTGGGTTTCACAACCCTCGAGTTGAACAAAACTAGAAATAGCTTTACTTGATACCCTTCAGTAGACCTGTGTGGATGAGATGTTGAATAAAAGTACTACCGTAAGAAAAGCTTTTTGAAAGCAGAAGCTTTCCCAAAATATACTGGCCCATGAAGTTACTATGGAAGCAATATTATATATTACACAATCATGATATCCAAGCCATAAAGAATTGTTGGAAAAGTTAACAATGCCATAAAGGTTTGAAGAACATCACTTCCTAATGGTGCTTATGTTTAATTTATGCTCTCAATTCATATCTATATGAGGTCATCATATATTTTATTCTTCTCTTTTCAGATAACTTAAACATCTTATATTACCTCTACCTAATACAACTCAACCAAAATTCCTCATCTGGTTGCAGCCACATAACACAGACAAGGAGAGAAAATATAGGAATCAAAACCAATCAAGACAAATATATACTAATATCGAGCTGCAATTAAGATATATTATCATGTCTATCGATACCACTACGTTTTTATAGGTTGCAGGGAATCTTTGAAAGACCCAATTAAGCTTTTATGGTGATGTATTTCCGAAAGAGATCTCAAGAGGTGAGATGAAAGAAGTTAGAGAATGGGACCTGTGAGGGAGTAATTATACTCAGGAGAAGCAAAAAGAACACTATCGGCAGTAAGAAACTTTTGGCGAAAAGCTTCAAATTTGATTAAGTTGCGGGTTCCAACAATAGAGCACGGTTGCGATAACTTCCTCCGGCGACTTCGACGTTTTCGACTCTGCCTTTAGATGGAGATGGGTACTCTGCCTCCCTCTGCTGGATCCGCCTCTTGAAATGAAAAAGGGTAGGAGATGGGGCAAGTCGTCTTCCTCATTCATGATTGCACGATAACGGCATTAGTTTGGTGTTTTTCTTTTTTTGGTTCAAATTTCAAAAGAAAAATAAAATAAGAGAGTAAATTAATAAAGTGCTAATGATGCAAATTACAAAATACTCGTAAACTTTTAAAACATGAATAATCAAATACAAATAGACCAAACCGTGTAGCATTAAACTGCATTCAATTTGAGTGGAAATAATCGCTTAGTGACCACAGCCACAATAACTGAATGCTGTGTTAGCTCAGGGTTATCAACCTTGCATAACCATTTTGGAACCTTGATAGAGTAGCCATGAGCCCTCCGTGTCTATCCAATTATTCCGATTACTAAGATGATAAATATGAATATATTCTGTCCATATATCATGCTTAAGAACAGAGTAAATAAACAAAAGAAACAAAAATTTAAGTGTTTCATATACCGTTATCTTCTCTCTTGTATTTTAAATGTTAAAAAGGATTTAAGCATTTGTCTATGTTTAATATATTGGTATTCAATATACTTAATATTGGGGCATCTAATATGACCCAAAAATCATGAAGATTTTCTATTTGATAGGTATAATTGTTTAGGAATAAAAATGAAAATAAAAGATAAAAAAGTAATTGTGTATATGGAAAATAATTTTAATTTTTCACTTAAAAAATGATAAATATTATTAAATAATAATTATAAAGTATAATAAACACTATATAAAATTTTAAAAAGAGAATCTCTTCTCCTTGAAGCTACCAAACGGCCCCTTCATAGAGTGTCAAACTTTGTTAACTTCTACAGGGGAGTTTGATTCGAGAAATATTTTTAGGATTCCTGAAAATGTTATATGAAAATGATATTTTTTGTGTTTGATTAAAGTTTTAGAAAAATATTTTTGAGAATATTAAAAAAAACCCCCCTTTTATGATAAATAAAAATAAACTACGATAATTATAAAATAATAAAATAGATAAGTAATATATATTTAAAAAATATAGATAAAAAATATTGAAATATAATAAACACCGTATAAGTTAATAAAATATAAATATAAATAGAATATTATAATTGTAAAATAATAAAAATTAATCAAATATAATTATATATATATATATATATGTAAAGCATTTATAGGGTATATATTTTTAAAAAATTATCAACAATTCTAAATGAGAATGTTAAATTCCTAAAAATGTATCAAAATATTTTTAAGGATATTTATAGTGCACCTAACATGAAAATGTCATATTCCTGAGAATCACATTCCCAAAATTATTACCATTCCCTCAAATATAAGATTTCAAGAATCAAAAGCCTTTATAAAATATTAATTGTATCTAGACTTATAAGATAATTTTCAATTATCATACTAAATATAAAAACTTTAAAATACTTAAAAATATAAGATAAATTAAAGGTCTTTATAAAATTTTAATCGTATCTAGACCTACAAGATAATTTTAATTGTCATAATAAGCATAAAAACCTTAAAAATTAAGACATTAACACCTACTCATCACAAAATCATACATGCTTAAAGGAGAAGAGTCACTTCAATTATTAGATAGACTCATAAATACCTTGAAATGATTCTTTTAATCCATAATTGAGAAATATTCTTGGTTCCACATTAGAGATGCTAGCTAAAGAAATCACTTTTTCCTTCCTATAAAAGGGGACTTGGGCTTCTCACTTTGAAGCAAAGAAACTTGATAAGAAAAACAAACCTAGTTTTAAATTTCTGATCAGTTCGATCTCTGTTTGATTGAACATCTATGGCACCTCCAGCAGACCTCAGGAAGATCGGTCTAGAAGGGTTTGCACTGATAGACAAGTACTATGGTCCGTCAAGAAGGAGCAGCGCCGTTAATGATGAGATGGAAGAGCCAGCTATAAATGGCAAAGATGCAGCTGCTCACTGTGGTGGGATCATTATTGTGAATGTGAACCACGCTGCCAAAGGAAAACATCAAATTCGTTGGGGTAGATTCGTTAAAGCTTAAACCTTCAGCACTTAGATTTAGACTTTATGATCTTTTAGCTTTAATAAAGTGGGTGTGTTTCAGTCATCACTCATCATGTAGCTAGGCTACTCAAATATTATAGAACGTAATTTATATGTAACCGGAAAAAGCAGCTCGGAGACATGCAAATATACGTGTGAAGGTCATCTGAAGCTTAGGACTGAGTCTGATGTATATACATCTATATCTGTACCCTTGGTTTGTGTATTATAACTTTAGTGGAAGTCATCGAAAGTGCCTTTCATCTGTTTGTTTGGATATATGGTGTTACTACCTCTTGTTATATATTTGGACCAATAGACATTGTATTTCTCTCTCTATAAAATCTTAAATATGATACTATTTCCATTCTATATATTTACAGATAAATAAATATATAATAAAATTCCTGAACTGTCAAAGAAAAACCAAGTATAAACATAGATTATTTGCAATGTCTTTCGTATTCTGGCCATTGTGTGCCTAAACTAAATAGGCCCTCTCCGCCAGTTTGATAGAAAATAGAACGTCAAAATTGGAGGGGGGAAAAATCTTACAAGTCAACCTTAAGAAAATTGATCAAACTCATTTAAACTTTCCCATTAGTACAAACATGGAAGTTCTCTAATTCACAATTTCAAGAAAAATCATTTCATCCTAAATAGTTCTTGTTTAATCAATTAATGTTGTGTTTTACTCGGCATACGACCAATTGCTGTTTAAAAATCAAATAATTGACTTCTATAAATATTAGATCTCATGTACTAAATTTATAGTGATTGCTTAATTATTATTATGTAAGTTTTTCCTTTAAGTTGATATCAGGAAGCAAAGAATTATTTGTATATACATCGGAATTCTTTCAAATTACTTAAGAGCCCTTATAATTGAATCATATATACACGATGAGCAATAGCTTAATTAATTTAATGTGGGTTTTAAAATAACTGTAGGGAGAGTGCATTTAGATCTTTCCTATACTAATAATATTACAGTTGCTGAAATCTTTTCCCAAAGTAGTATGTAATGGTATGCACGAGGGTAACACTAATAATTTTACCTTTTAAAACGAGTAAATCAAATCAATTAGTAAAAATAACTAAATTAATAAAATGTCTTAAGTTTCAACATTCGCTCCATCACCTAAAAAAATTAGGTTAATTTTTTTTTACCTATAATTTTATTCAATTCTTAATTTGGTATCTATGGTTTAAAAATTTATATGTGGATTTTTACAGTTTAAAAATTTTTTAATTAATTTTGGTCTCTATTATTAAATTTTTATCAGTATTTTATTAAATTTTATTGATATAACCAACATATATTATTTTGATATTTTGAATAAGCATAATTTAACTCAACTCATCCAAATTACTTAACATGTAAGATTGCATCGCATGTTATATATATGAGTTAATTTCACTTTATTATTTATTTTTATCCTTTTTATTAGTATAAATCATGTTTATTTAAAATGTCAAATAACACATATTGAGCCATACTAGTAAAATTTAATTAAATGCTTACAAAAGCTTAATAGAAAGAACTAAATTAAAATTTTTTAAACTTTAAGGATTTAGTTACAAATTATTTAACTATATAGACTAAATTACAAATAAATGAAATTGTAAGAATCAAAAGAATAATTTAACCAAAAATTTACTCTCTTTTTTTTTAATGTTCCAATTTGACTATGTTTGCTCACTAAAATTAGACCAATATCTTTGCAAAGTTTCTTGTATTCTATTCTGTATATAATGGAAAAACATATTAAGGACAAGAATTAAAGAAGGTAAGTCACCGGCTAATAGCTTATCGCAATATAAAAATAGCAAATATGCTAAATATTTCCCGCTTCTTGACATCATTCGTTTCTTATTCATCCAAAATACGGTTTCTTTTGAACTATTCTCTCGTGTTATGTACAAAGTCTGCCTTGCAACTATTAAAAATTTATCTTCTCAAGAAAAACCAGAAGGAAAACAACACTCTTTGCTAAATGACTGAACCATCAATTGGTGGAACTTTTATATTTTTCGATTGCAGCTGATCAATCAATGATCAAATAATTAAGAGGGGCTGAAAGTCACAGTAAGAACTGCTTTTTCTTTTTTAATCTTTTTGTTTACGTTTTCTTTTAAACTTATTCCTTTCAGATTATATGAAACATTACTACTACGTCATGTGGCATGCGTAAGCATTAATTAGATAGAGAGGATATCCTGTGTTTACTATTACTATATATGTGAAAATGATTATTGGAATGATTGAACTTTAATCAGTTACTATGAAGATTTTACTGAATATAAAGTGGTTATGGAATCAGATTCAGTATTTCACTATCCAGTGTTTTTATATATTCAGGGCACCCTGCAATTGGAGGCTAAGAGTAATTTCCTCTTAAAAAAAAGTAATTTTATTAACATTTCCAACCATTTTTTTAACAGTTTAAAAGAAAAATTAGAAGAATTGGTGACTTGCAAAGGAAGAAAGAAATGGTTTCCGTGGGGGAATTAGATTCACCGTGTTGGTTGCTGTTTTCTTTCTCCCAGTCTTCAGACTGGGATAATTTGAGCCGAAATTAAAAGGATTTGTCGCTAGATTCTTCCCCAGTATTCATCATGTTCCTTTTCCTCACCGAAATCAATCCCAGATGACGATGACCACACTTAATTTGCATTTGAATCTTAACATTTTGGAAGCTAGGCATATGTTCCTGAGCCGAGAGCACCTTCATCTTCTAATTCTTTTCAGTTTGTACAATGTTGGAGGATAATAATGAATATATTCCGTCTACCGGTCAAGCTTCAGATCCTAATGAAATAAATCAAATATAATCTCAAATAAAGATCACTATTATCATTGATATGTTGCCGAAAGAAGAAAAAGGCACTATGATTACCAGATGGATCATTTTGCCAAGACATGATTCTTTAACCACTAACTGAGAAATATTCTTAGCTCCATTGGCTTATTGAGTGAACGTCCTCTTTAAGTGTTTTAGGCTTGACTTTTTGTCTCTAGTGTTTATAATCAGTGTAACTCCTCGTGTTTAATTAGTGTTTTGAAAAATTCATTATAAAGAAATAAAGTTACAACCGTACTATTAACTCGAACTTTTGATATGGTGATAAACACCTGATTTAACAGACACCACGTACTATGTAATGGCATGATAATGCCGTCTATACAAGGGGACTTGTGCTTGTTACTTTGAAGCATGAAACCATCTGCACAGACTATATATATCTAGATTATTCAACTTTCACTACAAAATAAAAAATTCCATATTGATGATAAATTTTTGTGGGCAAAGGGTATGAATCCGTGGTAGAAACCCAATTGACCTATACACACGGTCCAAAAATTTTCATCAACTCTGCTTGCTTCTACCCATGATTTTTGGTTGTCACTAGAACTTCTACCCCCAATTTTATAAACCATAGGTATAATTTTAAAACCTGTACCCACAAATGTTTTATTATTACAAAAGCTTACACAATTTCATAAAACTTTTGTCCATGGATATTGTACTATTATCAAAATCTTTACTCACGGTTTTGTTGTCACTAAAACATGTAGGGACAGTTTTATAAAACCTCTATTTCTGGATGTTTTATTATCACTAAAACCTTTATTTACAAATGTTCTACTGTTACAAAACCTTTTACCTATAGATATTTTACTATCACTAAAGCCTTTAGTGACAATAATAATTCCATGATTATAAGATTTGATTATCATTTGACATTCCCTATTTTTTTTTCATTTTTCAATACATTGATGCTAATTTAATGCAAAGAGAAAACAAATAAATATACAAGACTCAATAAATTTTTAAGTAATTATAAACTCATTTCATTATATTAAAAAATTCTAATAATTATCTTGTACAATATAAGGAGTCCATCTAACGACTCCTATACAATACTTTTTTCAAATCATATGACAACTAGTTACAAGAAACCAAAATGGACAATATATAATAAGTCAATAATGTAAGTACACATATGCATAATACTTTTAGCTTTGCAAAAGTGCTCTTATACAAGATGTCTACTTTGAATATGGCTAAAATCTGTTAGTCTTAAATTTGTATATAGAAGTCAATAATATTATTGTTAAAAATTATCAACTATTCTTAATGAGAATGTTAGATTCTTAAAATTTTATCAAAACATTTCCAAAAATATTTATGATGCGCCTAACATGGAAATGTCATTTTTCCCTCAAAAAAAATAATGGAAAATTCATATTCCTCACATTTCTAGAAATATGATCATTCCCCCGAATATAAGATTCTACAAATCAAAGGCCTTTATAAAATATCAATTGTATCTTCCAAATCTATAATATAATTTTCAATATTTATCATACTAACGATTAAAAACCTATAAAATACTTAATAATAAACACCTCGTCACCACAATCATAATTGAAAGGAGAAGATTCATCATTTGTTAGATAAACACATACATATTTTGAAATGATTCTTTTAACCCATAATTGAGAAATATTCTTGGTTCCAAGTTAGGGATGCTAGCTAAATAAATCACTTTCCCTTTCCTATAAAAGGGGACTTGGGATTCTTGCTTTGAAGCAAAGAGACTTGATAAGAAAAACAAATCTAGTTTTAGATTTCTTACTTCAATTTCTATTTGATTGAACTATTGGCTTAATGGTCTCTCAACCCCTCTTATATTTGATGATTTCAAAAACTCAAGTAAGATAAAAGCCCATAAAGAGATTCCCTTCTTGCTTAGCTTTTTATATGACTTGCAAGAAAGCATAAAGACATTTTGCTTGGCTGTGTTTTCTGTACGATTTTGTCTTCTTATTAAAGATCTAAAAGCTATTTCAGTTTTACTTATCTACTATGTCTGTCTCTAATCTCTTTCTAAAGTTAAAGTCAACTTTTCCTCTTTGCTCTTAAGTTCTTTATAAACATTAATAAACATTAATGAAGAGAAGACAATTAGAAAAACTCTACAAGTTACATTTTCTCTTAGACGTGTTGGTTGTAAACAAAAACCATGAAAGTTTTTTGAAAAGGTGGTCTACTGGTCTAAAAAACCCCATGAGAACAACCTAAAAGGACTAGCTGCACCATAGCTACACAAATCGTATAATGACCTAGTTGCTCAACGAACAAATCTTAAAGAAGTCTCTCATCAGCTAGATTTTTGGAAGTCTATATAAGAAGCAATAACAATGAATAGAAGAAAAGCAAAAAGAGATATCTTCCTTTAGTTTTATAGTCCTCCTAATTCTCATTGTTATAAGTTTTGTAATTGCCAAGTGTCTGATTTACCTTACTTTTGAGAGTCTAAATTGTGAGTTTTATTGTAATCCCTTATTGTTTATAAGGGTTTCTTGACTTTCATATTCTTTCTGTAAAAGGGCCCTCCTTAATTAGAGAGGAAAGTGAAGCAATGTGTAAGTTGTAAAATTTATAAAAGTTTTAGATGAGTTTGAAAACCTAACTTTTTATTGTGTGCTCTGATTTTATATAGTAAAAATTTCTTGGTGGCTTATAAGAGAATTGGACGTAGGTCAATTGAATCAAACCATGATATATCAGGTGTATTTTCTTCCTATCTCAACTTTTACTTTTGTCTTGACATTTATATAGAAATCTTGTCGATAAAGTTCATTTTTAATTACCTCCTTAATCATTTTCTATTTAGTTACTTATAAAAAGATCCTATTGATAAGATCTTATTTTGTCTACAAAACTTTTAATTGTATAGTTTTGCTTTAATTGTTAATCAATTATTTCAATTATTGTAATAACATCTATTCACCTCCTCTAGAAGCATTTATTATAAATGTCTAAGGCACCTCTAGCAGACATCAGGAAGACAGATCTAGAAGGGTTTGCACTGATGTCCACCAAGGAATAGCACCGTTAATGCAGAGATGGAAAAACTAGTTATAAATAGCAAAGATGCCATTGCCCACTATGGTGGGATCATGATTGTGAACTACACCACTAAGGGAAAACCTCAAAATCATTGGGGTAGATTCGTTAAAACTTAAACCTTGAGCACTTTGATTTAGACTTTATGATCTTTTAGCTTTGTAGTGGGTGTGTTTCAATCATCATCCATCCATCATGTAGCTAGGCTACTCAAATATTGTATTATGTATTTTATATGTAACTAGAAAGCAGCTCGGAGACCTGCAAATTAGTGTGTAAAGGTCTTCTGAACTAAGTCTGATGTATATACATCTATATATGTACTCTTGGTTTGTGTATTGTAACTTTAGTGGAAGTCGTCGAAAGTGCCTTTCATCTGCTAGTTTATATATGGTGTTGCTACCTCTTGTTATACATTAGGACCAACAGACTTAATTATATTTGTGTCTCTATTAAATCTTAAACATGATATCTATTTCCATTCTATATATTTACACAGAAAATAAATACATAATAAAATTCCTGAACTATCAAAGAAAAACCAAACATAAACAAACGCTATTTGCAACAATGTTTAAAAGCATCAAGGAATTTTTTTAATAATATGTCTTATCGTATTCTAGCCATGGTGTGCCCAAACTGATTAAATAGGCCACTTTCCCGCCCATCTGATTGAAAATAGACCATCAACGTCAAGATTAGAAAATTCACACCAAGAAAACCCCAAAAAGAAAGAAAAACTCTTACAAGCCAACCTTAAGAAATCCATCAAACCCATTTAAACTTTTCCATTAATATAATCATGGAAGTTCTTTAGCTCACATTTTCCAGGAGATCATTTAATCCTAATTAGTTTTCGTTTTATCAATTAATGTTGTGTTTTACTTAGAACAAATCCAATTACTGTTTAAAAATCAAATATGTGAGTTCTATATAAATATGAGATCTCATGTATTAAATTTATGGTGATTCTTAATTATTATATTGTTGGATTTTTTTCAGTTGATATATGAAGCAAAAAGTTTATATATACATGAGACTTCTTTCAAATTACTTTATCGCCCTCATCATTGAATCATACACGATGTGCAATGGCTTAATTAATTTAATGTGGGCTTTAAAAAAACTTAGAGAGTGTATTTGGATCTTTCCTATACTTTACCAATAATATTCCACTGGCTGAAATATTTTCCGAAAGTAGTATCTCATGGTATGCACGAGGGTAATAACGTTACTTTTAAAGCTCCTAAATATGTCTATTAGTTAAAAAAAAATGTGAATAAATAATATGTCTTAAGTTTTCAACATTTGATCTATCACCCAAAAAAACTTAGTTTGAATTATTTTTTATCTTTATAGTTCCATTCAATTTTTAACTTAGTCTATATAATTTAAAAATTTATAACTCCTAATAATTTAAAAAAATTTATAATTTAGTCTTTATGGTTAAACTTTTATTAGTATCTTGTTAAAATTTATTAATATAACTAATTATATATTATCTTAATACTTTGAATATATATAATTCAAACTAACTTCTGACCCAAATCACTTAATATAGAATGCCTTACATAACAGATTTCACTTTATTATCTATTTTCTTCCATTTTAATAGTGTAAAATAAGTATATTTAAAATGTCAAGATAGTACATAATAGTCATGCTAGTAATAGAAAAGACTAAATTAAATATGTTTAAATTATAAAGATTCAATTACAATTTTTTTTTAACTATGTAGAAACTAAAAGTTGAGTTAAGTTATAGCTGTCAAAAGAAAATTTGAACAAAAATTTTAATTTTTTTTATTGATTCTAATTTGACTATATGTTTGCTCAGTAAAATTTAGACCAATATATGTCTCTGCAAAATTTACACGTATTCTATTCTCTTTATAATGGAGAAACAAATTAAAGACAAGAATATTTAAAGAAAATGAGACACTAGCTAATAGCTGATTGCAATATAAAAATAGCAAATATGCTAAATATTTCCCGCTTCTTGACATCAGTCGTTTCTGATTCATACAAAAATAACAATATCTACCTTACAACTGCTAATTAAAATCTATCTTCTCGAGAACAACCAGAAGAAAAACCACTTTGTCTGAATGACTGAAGCATCATATATTTTAACTTATTCTATTTCGACTACGGCTGGTCAATGATCAAATAATTAAGAGAGTCTAAAAGTCACAGTAAGGTACTTGCTTTTTTATATCGTTTTGTTTATGTTTTTTTTTTAACTTACTCATTTCAGATTATATGAAAGATTATTACTATGTCATGTGATTTTCATGAGCATTAGATGGATAGGACCGTAGTTTTAAATTGTGATTCGCATCATGTGATGTGATCATAATATTACCGTGGGCCATATCGATATTATTTGGTCACAACGCCTACAATTTTTTTATACTATTCGCAATTGTAACATAACTTCAACTATAATTACAATTTAAAACTATAGATAAAACATCATGTGCTTTACTGTTACTATGTATATATATGATTGAACTTTCATCAGTTCTATGAAGATTTTACTGGATATATTGGAGGCTAAGCATAATTTCCTCTATAAAAATAATTTTATTAAAGTTTACAATAACTTTTTTGAACAGTTTGAAAGAAAAATTAGAAGAATTGATGACTTGCAAAGGAAGAAAGAAATAGTTTCGGTATGGAATTAGATTCACCATGTTGGCTTTTGTTTCCTTCTCCGTGAAGACCCATAATAATTAGAGTTGAAAGGATTTGTCGCTAGATTCTTTCCCAGTATTCATCATGATCCTTATCTTCTCCGAAATCAATCCCAAATGACGATGACCACACTTAATTTGCATTTGAATCTCAACCATTTTGGAACCTAGGCATATGTTCCTGAGCCGAGAGCACTTTCATCTTTTAATTCTCCTCAATTTCTACGATGTTGGAGGATAATAATGAATATGTTCCGTCTACCGATCAAGCTTCAGAGCCCAATGAAATAAATCATAGATAAGCTCAAATAAAGATCACTGCAATCATTGATAGATTGCTGAAAGAAGAAAAAGGCACTATGATTACCAGATGGATCACTCCGCCATGACATTTTTAACCATTAACTGAAATATTTTGGCCCATCTTTCTTAGGTTTTTTGGGTTTAACATTTCTGCTCGTGATACTTATAATGAGTGCAGCCTCTTATCTTTAACTTGACTTTGAGAAATTATAAAAATATAAAATTACAAATATATTAACAACTCAAACTTTTAATGATGTGGTAGGCACTTAATCCTAATAGATTTTAACAAAGAACTATTTAACACCAAATTTGAATTCATATTAGATCTACGGATCAATTCACTTGTATATGATCATCACTTAATTAATCTATTTTCAATATGAGACTTTCACTAACATTTGAGTATAATCCCAACACTAAGTAACTTCAAAATGCTCTTCATTCTTCCGTCCGCTTTTAACTCCTCTGGTACATATTCCCAGATTTTAAAGACTCACATCTGATAAGAATTACTGAATTGGAATAAATAGTAGATATATAGAGAGAGGGATACTGTTGATTGTTCTCATTTCTTTTATTTCCTCTTCCCACTAATTTCTCTTATGTTAGCGATAATAAGGAATATATTCCTTTTGTTAATCAATCAAGTCTGTGAGCCTAACAATTGGAAAAAGGAAAACTTGGATTTTAGGCTATGTAATGATAGATATATTGTATGAATTGTATCTTATATAGAAGCCTAGAGATATATGTTTCTTTGTAGAGCTCGGTTGTTCTAGTATTCTTGCAAGCATGAGTGTCTCATAATGCATATCGTTACCAAAAGGAAACTAAAATCATTTCTTTCCAAATCCTCCATCTTTTCCCACCTCTTTTCTGCTTGTTCATATTTGAAAAGTTCCACTTCTAACTGTATGTTCATTTAAAAGAGAAAAAGGCTAGAAAGAAGGCCGTTTCCAGCAATAAAATAAAATTTTTTTTAGTTCTGGATATGTGTAACCAATAATTCTCACATGAGAATAGAAAAGGATATACATCATATGTGAATATATGTGCTTTATATACAAATAGCCTTATAGGAGCATTCTAAGTATCTAAGATGAAGCATCACATAAGTAATAGCCCGTTTATGAAGTACTAATTATGGTCATGGATCAAAGATTTGGCATGACAGGTAAAAAACTAAACTTGATAAGCAAGCAACCAGCCGCAAAATTAGCCTAGCTTGTTTCCTAGCCATTTGTGGCACAAATTAGTGTGTGTCTCTGTGCCTTGGCCCAACGTCATTTCAACCCAATCTTTACATGTGTGTGTGTGTGTGTGTTTGTGAATGGCAACTTAATCAGGACTTGGCCCAACGTCTTTCAACCCAATCTTAACAGGTCTATCAGATCAAAGGACTTTAAAACTTTAGTTGGGTCTACAATCTCTGAATATGTACCTTTTAAACCGGGTATACTTTCTTTTTTTCTGCGGTTCTTTTTATTTGGGTAGACAGAAGAGGTGAAAGACCCAAGGAAACCAAACAAACAACAAAGAAGACTAATTTGGCACTTATTTATCTTCTATTTATGTGTTCTGTTTACATTCTATATGCTGTATGTGCTGTGTAAGACTTTGCATTTGTTTGTTTGTGTTTCCAATAAAATGATGCTTTGGCCAAAAAAATTTAAGATAGGTTTATCTTGTCCTTGTAATTCTGCCTTTCCACCCAGGGAAAAAAAAAAATCAGATCAATGCCTTCCAAATTCCAACCAACCCAAATTTCATCAACTAAAGTTTTGTATCTTCTGGTATTCCCTACACATTTATGTATTAGGTGCAATTAGTTACGAAGCATCACTTTATGTCCTGAAGATATATAAAAGAGAAGCTTCTATGTGGCAGTTAATTCATCTTTGAGAACCTCAAAGAAGAAAAAAAAAAACCGTGCTAAGGGAATTGGATTCACCGAAGACTTTATCTTTACTACATTTCTCTCTTTATCCAGAACTTTTATTTCCTCTTAAGCTGAAGCATTTGCTTTTGTTCTGGCTTCTTTTTACCCTCTTTTTTGTTGGAGTGTTATGGATTTTTTTTTTTTTGCTTAATGTTTCCTTCTTTACATTTATAACATTTTCTTGGTAAACATATTCGAGTAAAAATTATTAAAAACAATATAATTTGGTCGAGAGGAATCGACCATCTAATTAACCCAAAGCACTTGTTGATTTAAAGAATATAGGTTGGATAGGAAAAGATACATTTGTAGGGAATTGGATCCATGAAGTGATGTGAACAGAACCCCATATGCCTCTTCTTTATAATTGATTTTCTTTAATGCATTAATTGGAAAACCGAAAATAACCCCAAAAGGAAAAAACGAAAATTGAAAGAAGATGGACAAAACTACGTACCTTATACAAGATCGAGATGGATAGAGCCAGTTAAAAGTTAGTTTGAAATCAATGCCAGAAGATATTCTACTTTTTTTTTCTGATTATCATGGGAGATATTTTGATATGTAGCACAATATTCTGACCTTTTAAAGATATTTAGACGTAGAAATATCTCCTCTGTTGAAAATCTAGAAATATCCAGTTCCATTCTGCACCTTGCTTCACGTAGTTACTAATTACTGAAATCAATGCCAGAAGATATTCTACTTTTTTTTTTCTGATTATCATGGGAGATATTTTGATATTTTGATATGTAGCACAATATTCTGACCTTTTAAAGATATTTAGACGTAGAAATATCTCCTCTGTTGAAAATCTAGAAATATCCAGTTCCATTCTGCAACTTACTTCACGTAGTTACTAATTACTGAACTCAATGCCAGAAGATATTCTACTTTTTTTTCTGATTATCATGGGAGATATTTTGATATGTAGCACAATATTCTGACCTTTTAAAGATATTTAGACGTAGAAATATCTCCCCTGTTGAAAATCTAGAAATATCCAGTTCCATTCTGCAACTTACTTCACGTAGTTACTAATTACTGAACTCAATGCCAGAAGATATTCTACTTTTTTTTCTGATTATCATGGGAGATATTTTGATATTTTGATATGTAGCACAATATTCTGACCTTTTAAAGATATTTAGACGTAGAAATATCTCCTCTGTTGAAAATCTAGAAATATCCAGTTCCATTCTGCAACTTACTTCACGTAGTTACTAATTACTCCACTGCAAATTTTAGTCACGTCCAAAGTTCCAAACCTTAAATTTTCAGAAATGGAATCTTTAATCTGGGTTTCTTGTCAAAATTTTAGTTTGTGCTCAAAAGTGCTGACGACAGCTTTTTCAAGGTAGGGTCAATAGTGCAACTAGAACGCTGTTCCATGCAACAAAAGGTCAATCATGGTGCACCATTTAGATAGATTAATTTATATATCTCTTAATTTTATTTATTTATTTATTTATTTTGTCTTAAAAACATGGTTGCTAAATTAAGAGAAAAAAACACTTTTATTTGGATTTTTTTTAATTTTGTATAAGCATATATTTTGTTTACATTTTTTGTATTGGTAATTCTTTTATAAAAAGTTATAAGAACTTTGAGAATAATCAAAACAGCGTTTTCCATTTTAAAGATAGCATTTTTTATATTTTTAAAATTAATTTTTCTGCAATAATCTATATTAAATAAATTTCTCCAAACAAAAACCAAGTCACTATTTGAGTACTTGCTCAATTTATGAGTATTTTTTATCTACCAAAAACAAAATAGGAGTATTTGGGCGTGACATTTTTCTTTTGGTAATTATATGCTTGTAGAATAAACAAATATATTTACTTTGAAAATTTATTATCAACAATTTAATGTTGACTCATAAGATTATTGCCATTAGTTTATTTTTAATTGAAGTAGGGTTAGGACTAAATGATGTATCTTTTAAAATAGAATTAAGTTGAAGGTAATAAATTTTTTAAGATAAATTAATGTTATTAAAATCTTTTAAGGACTAATATGATAAATAATTTATACATATATATATATAGGTGTGCGCGTGCGCGCGCAAAGGAGTAAGAGTAGCTAGCTAATGGCATTGCCCATTTAGCTTCAGAAAAAAATCTAGAATTTATAAATTTCAAAGGAGGAATTTATAAATTTCTTTAAATGGCGGAAGAATTTTATGAAAATGAAACCGAAAAAGGATTAAGGAGGAATTGGAATATCTTGCTTCAAATAGAAATAAAAGACGTTACTAAGTGTAGTCTACAGATGGAAGGAGTAAATAACTAACAAAAAATCACAAGTTACAATCTCAACTTCGTTATATACCAAAAATAATAAAAAATAAAAAATAAAGAAGATAAAAAGAAAGATTCTACCACGATTTGAAAAGTACAAGTTATTCAATCATAGTCACACACACAATTTGAAAAGTGCAAGTTATTTAATCATATAGTCACACACGCAATCAAATTAATTAATTTAATTTTTTTCTTTTTTCTTTTTTTTTTCAAAAGAAAAACTAGATCGTCAGAGTTATTAGATTCCACATATAAAACATTAGCAGATTGTATGAATTTGAAGAAGCCATGAAAGATTGGCTTCCAACTTGTAGACGAACTTCAGAAAAGTGAAAATTCCAAAAGATATCCTCTATCTATGCCTTCAATATTCTAAATTCGAAATTATGCTAAAACCTTTAAGCGTTTGACGCAACTACGAAATCTGGGAATTATTGCTTCTTCCATTTATTGTGTCTCTTCCTCTCCTTCTCATGATCTCATAAATCTCTTCTTGTAAGTACTATTTTACCAAATGGGTTGCTCCGAAGCTTATCTTGTTCCGATATCTCTAAACCATTTGGATAAATCCAATCTCTGAGCTCTTTATTCTAAACTTGAATTTAGTACTATGCCATATATATAATTAATAAACCTTATCCTTCCAGCTCAAGGGGATTAACACATGTCTCTTTCCTACCCAAAATATCAAAAGAATAATTTTACTATGGCAAGATGAAGATCAAGCTTATTTGACAAGCTTGGTACAACAACTTGATCATGGTGTGCTTGTGGAGTGGGTCTGATATGGAGGCCGTCAACGTACTGATGTCATCAACCAAAACTGATTCCACACGCATGCACCCAATCAATCCCTTCTCATAAAGGTTTATGAATTTTGCCACTCTAAAACATATAGAGGCCAATGATCAAATATGATCATTATAGAGCAAAACTCGACAATTAAGAATTAAGTGAACGCAATTATTCATAACTCAATAAAATATTTCACAATTTTGAAATATTCATGTTTATGGCTCAATATATATTGGGACTGCTTTAAGTGTAAATGTTTCGAAATTGTGAATGTTATATTGATATTTGATGTATTTAAATTAATATGTACTAAATATGAGCCCTAAAACTCTTTTTTATCATTATCTAAGTTTCCATAAATTTGATTTGCTTAGTAAAAATATTAAAAGAGTTGTTTGGCACATTAATATTTTATGTTCTCAAATATCTAGAATATTATATATATTATAAAATATACCTTGACATGAAATACCGAAATTATATATAAAAATTATAATGATTAAAATCTATACTTAATATGAAAATTAAAAGTTATCAAAGAATATACAATATCTAGTTCATAAAAATTGATAAAACTAAAACTGTATAAAATTTCCTCATATTTTCTTACATAGTAAAAGATTCTAACAATAATGGAGAACACCCAATATGTCAAATTCAAAGTATGTTATTAATGACTTCAGTTACTTCAGATTATTGTGTACGAAATACAAACATCTCAAATACTCGAATGAAGATTTGGCCCCAAAAAAATTACTCGAATGAAGAGGAAGGGATATTTTCAGGCAACAAGAAGAAGGAGAAGGAGGAGGAGGTATATACAGTTCAAATGGTATTCCTCAATCAGTCAGGACAACCTTTTAATAGGGTCAAATTTAAACATGTTTACCACCAATTAGCTACATCTCTCATGGTACCCGATTCCTCTGGGAATCTTACACGTGGATCTTTGCTCTTCAACTTGCACAAAAATAATCTTAGTTGTTTATTATTTTTTTAATTTTACTTTTTTTATTTAAAAATAAAATATAAGATAAAGACAACTTTTAATTTCTATCAAATAAATAAAAAATATTTCAAATTAAAATAATAAAAATGTAACTTAATATTTATTTACTAAAAATTAAGAGACTATCTTTATTTTATATTTTATTTCTTTTAAAATTTTAAAAAATCAAAATAAAAATAAAATGGCAGAAGAATCTCTTGATCATAGAGTCCACTACCCTTATACGTTATTCCCCCTTCGTCACGATTTGGAACCTCCTCCACATCAAAGTAATAATAATAATAAACAAGTAGACACAAAGGCTATATTGCCACAACCCTGTCTAGAATTTTCAATTTTGATAAGGGAACATATATGAACGGCATCATCACCAGTCACTTACTTGACCCACGATTAGACAACTCTTCTTCTGATTCTGTAATTACTGTTTGTGAAGATCTTCATAGTGCAAAGCTGAGTCATGAAAAGAACTAATCCTGTTTAGGGTAAAAATGCTTAAAAGACTAATTTGATGAGTGAAATGTTTCCAAGTCTAAATATCATATTGTTGCCCAAAGTTTTTACCAAATTATGAACTCTGCCCAAAGTTTTAGCCAAGTTATGAACTCTAATACCACTTAGAAGAGATATGAACATTCATGAGTTTGATACTACATGTTGAAATAAAATCTAAAACCATTATGTCTATAAATCATTTCATTTATATAGTTACTATTTTCTGTGAAAATTTTTTTACTTACACTTCAATTCTCAACAATAACGCAAATTCAGCAGGTATGGTCCCACATTGTGGGAAGTTACTGCGCCTCTCAGCGTGGACCATTATAAAATGGCCTCGGGCTTCAACTTCTGTACTCACAGAAAAGCACTACTTCCTCTCAGTTTTGTTCGTCATTTTTCTGTATTCCTTTTGTGCAGTTCAGAAATTAATTAATGGCACCCCAAGCAGAGCTTGCTAAGATGTTTGGGCGCCAGAAGAGTTTGGGTAACCCGCCAGCGCCTCAAAATCTATGCCAATACAAGTTTTATCCAACCTATATGACTGCCACGGTTATTCAGATGAAAGTAGAAGATCTTAAATGCAACGAATTGGCTGCTTCAAAGTTCAAATAAGAAAGCAGAACGGAGCTGAACCACACAGGTTTGGTGGGTTGGTAATGAATATGATCATCACCAAAGATTCGCCTTTTTGTCTCAATTAATAGGGAGTAATCGGTAGGTTAGTTTTTTTTTTCCCCCCTTCTATTTTTTAGGCATTTTGCAAATGACTGGGAGTATACTCCTCTTGTGCTACACATATGCATGAATCAGCTCGAAGACCAACGGGTCCAAACACAAAGGTCTTCTGCAGCTCCAAGAGGTCTAAATTAACTACTCTCTAGGCTCATATTCTATATATATTCCCTGGAAGTTATGTACGAGCGAAGCGACTAATATCTATACGTATATCAGCCAGCTTTGTTCTTATAATCTTACTGCTTCTCCGAAGTGATTTATGTTGTAGAAACCAGTTGGGATTAATTAGGACCTCAAGGCCTTGAATTCATCTTTAAAGAGAAAAGAGTAGTGAAGCAAAATTATTAATCGACTTTCTATTAGCTATGTGCTTTGAATCTGATTTCAATTGTGCAAACTCTGATCTTTGAGCGTGAGACATTTCAGATTTTCTAGAATTTATTTGTTAAATTAAAAAATAACCAAACTTAATTCTAAGTTAAATATCAGCAATAAAATTGAAAGGCTGTAAAAAAAAAAGAGAGAGAGAGAGAGAGAGAGCAAATTATAGTTTTCGCCTTTCGCTCAAAATCACTAGACATTGCCTTTTTTTGTTTAAGATGGGTCACTCAACTCTCATTATATGATAAAGGATAAATTTATTCCGGACCAAATCAGAAAGGGATAAATTGTAGTTTGCTTAATAAAAATCATTAGCCATAATAACAGAGATTAAATTCAGCAAATTGTGGGTTGCTAGTTGTGTAAAGTCCCAGGCTCCCAGCAACAACTTATGCATCACACACGAGAATCAACAACAAATTAAAGGGACTAGAATTAGAATTCAGCAAACAGGCTGGATGTCAATGAGACCAGACAGGTGAAATATTGAGGTACTCTTTTGCTGGTTCGGTTGGCCACTGAAAGCATATTTCATGAATTGTGGTGACAGCATATTTTCGCACCCAACTGTGATTGGAGTGACAAAAAAATTTCTTAATTTTTTTTATTTTATAAATATACAGATGAAGGCCTAGCTGTTTTTGGAATATTTCAGTTAACTGAGAGGTTGTGAGAGCAAAAATAGCCCAAGCTATGTGGTACAATGCACACTATAAAGCATCACTAATTTTAGATACGCCATTTTTTATCCACAAAATCCAAAACATCTTCCACTATATTAGAAGCCCAAAATAGAATCAGTGGTAAGTGGTAACGTCCAGAAAACATGTTATAAATTAAAGAGGGAAGCAAAGAGGGATCATTTCCCTCATATTTTCATGTCAGCTTTCCCAGGAGGCTACCTAAAGAGGAATCATTTTCCCCATTTCAAGTTTTAGCCTCCATCCCAGGGGGGCTACTACCTTGAAATATAATTTAAAATCATATAGAGGGAAAAAAATATACATATATATATATATATATATATCAAAAGGGGTTTAAGGAGGGTGCAATGGGCAATGCAGGAAGAGTTATCATTCTTGCATTGTGCATTGCGTTGGTTTATTGTAACGATGATGGTGGAGGTAATAGAAAACTCCCAGTTGGTGGGCCTGATCTATTCAAGGGTCAAAATTTAGCCAGGGATACTCTTGCTGCCGGTGAGAAAATTTTCAACGTCTTGAGTTTTGGAGCCAAACCTGATGGGAAGAGTGACAGCAGTGAGGTATATTAATTAAATCTTGAGTTTATTTGTCTCTTTTTCTTCAAAACCTTGCGTTCTTATGGTTTATAGAATAAATAGCCCAATAATTTGTATACGTTGCCCTTTTTCCTCCCTTTATAAAATTGAACAACTCTGCCAACTACGAATTTGATATAAAATCTTTTTTTTTAATGGGCACGTGAGTAATTATATGATCATCTAGTCTTGAGAATATCTTTGGAAACAAAATATGTGGAAACAAAATATGATCCACCTGATAGTTAAATCTATCCAAACGGGCTAGTTTGTCATGGGCATGAGTTAGCTTAGTTAATTCAATTGTTAAATAGGTCAAGAAAGGCCAAACCGACCCAACAACAGGATTAAACGGACACCACATCTTGTAAATAAAAATTGATTAAAATGGATGTATAGGTATCTAACAGACCTTGTAGACAAATGGTATACTTGCCATACTAACTCATATCTTGACATCTTGGACCCTTAAATTTCATGACAACACTTAATTGGTTCTTATGCACTTACATATGGTGGCATCCGAAATGTCACATGTCAAGGCATCCCACCAAAAATAAAAACATATCATGACACCTTAA
Source organism: Erythrophleum ivorense (assembly GCA_026724425.1). NCBI lineage: Eukaryota > Viridiplantae > Streptophyta > Magnoliopsida > Fabales > Fabaceae > Erythrophleum > Erythrophleum ivorense. The sequence goes on from JAIUCV010000005.1 coordinate 48,407,662, forward strand.
AATCTACTGATATCTCAACTTGGAAGATAGGTGATATAAATTTTTTTTTTTCATAGACTATCAATTTTTGCCAAGTCTAAATGGGTATATATATTTGGGATCAAGAAGTGAATAAGAATGATATGTCCAACTAAACATAAATAATTTACACCTCATAAAATTTTAGATACTAACGACTTATATATCAAATATAGATACTTTAGGTACCCTAGCATCTTGGCTATGGGATTTGGGTGACTCTATATGGGGTAGTGGGATCTTAAGTACTGGGATAACATGGAAAGCTGATCAGTATCCACTTAAGTAAACTAAATTCTTTGAATGAACTGAAATGGCTAGTACAAAATACTCAGAAAACCATTTATACATATAGAGAGATCTGTTCGGACAGTACACTAACTGAACGGAAATTGTTATTGATTATCCGTGCAGGGTTTCATGCAAGCATGGCAAGCTGCCTGCAAATCCACCACGCCAGCGAGGATGTACGTGCCCCTAGGAACATTTTTGGTTGATTCAATGTTTTTTTCAGGGCCATGCACCACTCCAGGAGGCATCACAGTTCAAGTTGCAGGCACCGTTTTGGCTTCTACAGACCCTTCTGTCTATGAGAATGGTGAATGGCTCATGTTCGAAAATCTCGTTGGTGTAAAACTTATCGGTGGGGGTACCTTCGATGGCCAGGGCAAGACTTTTTGGCCATACAACGTCGACTGCGAGCAAAACCCTGGCTCCTCTACATGCGTTAGACTCCCTAGCGTAAGTTCCTCATTATTTAATTTTAAGCGTTTCAAACTGCATAAATAACATATAATTTATAGTTAGATAGTAAATTAATATGTGAGTTTATGGATGGATGGGATGGATTGTAGAGCATATTCTTCAACAACGTCACCAATGGACTGATACAAAACATCAAGTCTTTGAACTCCAAAGGCTTTCACGTTTTCATCACTAACTCCGCAAACATAAGATTACGAAAACTTAAGCTGATTGCACCTGCTGACAGCCCAAACACCGATGGCATTCATCTTAGTCACTCCATCAATATCATTGCTTCCAGAAATACCATTCAAACAGGAGATGATTGTGTTTCTATCATTCAAGGAGTCAAGAATGTTGCCATCAACAGACTCACCTGCGGCCCTGGACATGGCATTAGGTAATATGCACTCCTATTAGCTTTCAATTACAACATAATGGACAATCATACCCTATACAACATGATATTTCAATAACCTGTTAGTGAATTTTTTTTTCAAGTAAACAACTTTAAGGCGATAAATTAATGGCTATGGTGTTCCTTGCTTGTCTTTACTGATACGTGCATCACAGTATTGGTAGCCTTGGAAAGTATGCGGACGAGCTAGAGGTGAGCAACATTCAAGTGAAGGACAGCACATTGGTGGGCACAACCAATGGTCTGAGACTCAAGGCATGGCCAAATAAGTATCCAGGTGCAGCTTCATCTATATTCTTCTCTGGCATTACAATGGACAACGTTAAAAATCCCATTATCATTGATGAAGAGTACCAATGTAATCCAGAAAACTGCAAAGCCAAGGTTTATTTCTTTACCTTTCTCTCTTTTTTATTCCCTCGAAATTTAAGCTACACAATGGAGGTTCGCTTTGCTTATCCTCGTGCTCTGTTTTATTCTCACTTAAAACAATAAACAGTTTTATCATTCAATGATTCCTTGAACGATTTCGTAAACTTCTTAGTCTAATATACACTGTGAAGTTGACTTCTTCTTCGACATAACTCTTAAATTCCCGATCAAGTATGAAGAGTGAAGCATACTAATTTTGGTGTTTATTTTTCACTGTACAGCCATCATTGGTAAAGTTCAGCAATATATATTTTACAAATATCAAGGGAACATCATCATCACCAATTGGAGTGGACTTAAGGTGCAGCCAGCTGTTCCCTTGCCAAAACGTTATATTTAATAATGTCGACCTGAAGATAGGAGGCATCCCTGTCACCTCTAGATGTGCCAATATCAAACCCTCCTATTTCGGCATCAATACCCCTTTGCCTTGTCATTAATTAGGCCATTCTTTTGTTTTTTTTTTAAATCAAAGAAAGGAAGGGAAGGAAGGGCTTGGGGTCAATGGGAGCTTATTCTTGGAGCAGCACCAGAGCAGATAATGTTTGTCTCAAATGTGTTGATTCTATATAACGAAATGGGGAAAATGTTACTATTCTTTCACTGAATGGTTTTGACTTTTGATTTTTTTTTTTTAAGTATTAGGGGCATTTCGGATTTTGTTTGAGTTAAACCTCCTCCCTAGACGATTATGATGACGAACTCCCCTAACAAACCACTTAAGAAAACCCAAGTTCAGTAGTTAAGTTCATTTATACTATATTCTTTAACGCTGAATTTGAATAGCCAACTTCAAACCATATTTTGAAAGACTACTGATTTAAATAATTGAGTGCTTTGGTCAAATAGGAAAATAACTGCTGTCAATGCTTCTCAGGATGAGGTTTTGTAATGTTTCATATAGTTTACGTACAAATCTATGGATTCTAACTAGATGAGAGGACCATAACTTCAAAAATTAAAGGAGAAGCCTTACTGACAAAGTATTTATTGACTACTCATTTGCTGCATTTAACCAATTCATGTGAATCTGTACTCCATTCCAATGGCATCCTAGTTCACTTAAAAAGTACATTACTGCTCTACAGTTTTCTATGTGTTATATTTTTTTGGTCAGATATGGCAGTTATACTAGATGAAATTGTTCTTTTTAAATGCATATTTCTTTGAAAACTGGCAGATAACAATCAGCTTCATATTGGAAGCTAATGTCTGGGCATTCATTCTTCATGCTCCCTTAATAAACGAATCACAAATACTAACTCTCCATAAGCATTTTCTGCATGTTATGCCATGGAAGGAAGAAGTTTTCTTGATCTCATTTCATGAAAAAGGTTGCATATTAAAAGATCACTTTAAAGTCGAGTGCAGGGAGTAATAGCCTTCTTCAAGTGACAACAACACCTATTTATGTTTCATATGCCATAATATGATTTAGGTTACATGTGGTCTGGAAAACTTCAAATGTTCTTATGTCGGACAATATGAACTGAGAAATATGAATTGGATGCAATCAAATACTTTTGTATCATGCTATAAGCAAAAGATAAGTTCTTGCCGTATTTTAAAGTAGAAAAAATTCTCAAAGGTTTAAAACAAGAAAAGTAATCGTCTTGGTCTTATAAATATTATCTAGATGTGCATGTTCCCTTGATTGCGTATCTTATCAGTTTTTACTGTCACATTTCCTAGTTTCAGAATATCACTCCAGAAGTCATTTGGTGTGTTCTAAGGAGCTTGGATAGTTTAAAAGAATTATAAGGTTATAACGGGGAAAAAAAATATCATTCTCAATAAGTGTTACTAAAACCAAACTAAAACAATGTTACTGAAAGGAATCAAATTAAACCAAATTAATTAGTTCAACCAAAATTCCAGTGAGCGAACTATAGACTCTTTAACTCTCAGAACTAACTAAATAATAAACTAATCAAAAATCACCTAAACTAATAAAAACCAACCAGACTGGTTAAATTAGGCAAATTTAGTGATTACCTGGTTCTGAAAATATATTCCTAGACCGTGGGCTCTTTGTATCAACTACTGGCCCAGTCCAGGTTAACGCAAGGCGATGCTTCTTTCCATTGGCTATTTATTTTTGGAAGTCTCATTCCTCTCCGATATGGGACAAGAGCTTCTCCTATTTGAACAAAATCCATTCTTGATGCAGCTTCTTTCACAAGGGACTTCGCCATGGCGGCAAATACCATCCTACCTCAACAACTGCTAACAAGAGTGACGTGTATGGCTTTGGTGTAGACTTGTAGTGCTGCAGAAATGCTGACAGATTTGATTCAAAGCGACCTACTGGGCAGCAGAATCTGGTTGAATGGGTGAAGCCATATCTCTAAAATGCCGATATTCACTCAAGGCAGCATCAAAAGCAGCTCAGCTTACTCTAACATGCCTGCATTCCATGAAAGAAATACTCGAGGAATTGAAGGCATTGAAGGCGTTAAAGACAAAGTAAAGGTATCCAAGAACTGCCATGCACAATCTGCAGCTCTTGACCCTCCCCACTAGCCAATATTACAATTCACATACGTCATTCATTATGTTGTTATCAATGATAAGTGCATTATAATTAATATACAATATAAAACGATATAAAAATGGCATGCAAATACTATATCTTTCTTGTTTCTATTCTTAAATGCCAGAGTCAAATTTTCTTTGACAAGCAATGAAATTACATTGCACATACAAGAGCTATTTATGAAACTTGACAGATCATCCAGTAGTAAATGAACTTTATGACATCGAAAATAAGTTCATGAATGCTAGTTAAACCGTTACAATTTGAAAGAAACTCCACCCAGAAAGATAGCTAAGCGTTTAAGAATATAGAATTGCAAGATTAAATACCGCATAGTCCAAGAAACTCAAGATTATAAATATCATAAATTAAGGAGCGTTTGCCCTATTCTTGTGCCAGAGTGCTAAACTCAGTTGGGAGCTGACGAGTCATAGTTTCAGCAGCTCTGCTAAAAATGAAGGAGATAGTGGCATTAAGCATAAGCATAGCAGTAGCAGCATATACAGCCAGTTCTCAAATTGGCGTGGCACTTGCCAGTGCTTCAATAGCCCCATCTCCTGAACCCCTGAATGAATCACCTGCCTCATATTACAACCCTCTGGTGCGCTCGGCTGAAGGACCCACCCCGGATTCTTCAAGAGCAGTAGGACATTATGATGTCACAGATTATGGAGCAGTTTCTGATGGGAAGACAGAAAGTAGCTCTGTAAGTTATTGTCTTGCATCTATAAGGGTGGACATGATTTCAGGTTCCATTACTTAATCTACCGGGAGAGGAAGTGGTTTGACATAGAAAAATTTAGTCCTACTGAAATTTTAAGGAAACTAGTAAATACTGTTCTCTGTTATAGAATCACTATTTACTAAAGAACAAAGCTTTTTTTATTGGTTGGTCCCAAATATATAGTATCTGGCCTACATTACGTCAAGGATTCCATTAAAAGATGTACTTTTTTTTAGGCCAACTTATTAATTTGCTTCTTTAGTCTGGTTAAAAACAAGTTATTCCCATCGCGACCAAGAGAGATTTATAAAGAAAACTAATTCAAAAAATGTCCCATGGACCTCACAAGATAAAAAAAGAAAAAGTAGGTCTCATAGAAAAAAAAAAAACCTAAATAGTATATCAACAGTACACAAACAATGAATAAATAATATTTTACATGTTTTTCACAGCAAAAGTCCCACAATAAACGACTTATCTACAAAGTGGCTTCCACATGTTTTTATATATATAATGATTCTTGTGTTCTAGTTCCAACAAATTTGTATAGCTAAAATTCAAACCTGTGATGATACGTCTGATCACGTATTACATGTTCATATCTAGTAACCCTTTGGAGTTTGATCGTGGTTGTACTTATCCCTTAATTTTTATTATTATGAAAATCATGTCCTATACATACGTTTGTTTGAATAACACTGTTCAGTAAGTTGAATCACTTATTTAAAAAAAAATACAATGCCTATGAAAAATGAGATTATAATACCCAAACGTGAAGATCTTTTTTCTAACTTTCAATCAAAAATTAAGGCGAGGGAACCGTTTTAATCAAATATTCTCTTTAATCAGTTATCAGTTAAGTTTCAGTCACAAATTTAAGGCCAAGAATCAGGTTCAATCAAAATTTCTCTTTTCATCATAAACCAGTAAAGATACACAAACAAATTAACTCTTTTATCATAATTAAAGATTTTTTTCATACATATAATAGTTTAAATGTTGGATGCATAGGTATTCTTAGCAGCTTGGGGGGATGCATGCTCTAATGCAGGAAAATCAGTGTTGTTAATTCCAGAAGGGACATTGTTGGTTGGTCCAGTCTCATTTTCGGGGCCCTGCCTCAATAATCAATCCCCTAAGATAGAGATCGGTGGGACTTTGAAGGCTCCAACCAGCCTCAATGCCTTCCCATCTTCTAATTGGATTGTGTTCACAAGATTGAATGGCATCAATCTTACTGGAATCAATAGCAAGGCAATGTTGGACGGTCAAGGTGCTGAATCCTGGTCAAAGGCTGCTTGCCGCAAGCTCATGAATTGCCCCAACTTCCCTACTGTGAGTTCTAAACTTCATTCATTCATCAGAGTAACTCTAATTTAGTGGTGACAGTACACTATTCTTAGAATGCAGTTTGTTGAATATATGGGAGAGTTGACACTTAAGAAAATGGATTTATGTCCCTGTTCGACATGTATTGAACACTGGTGTTAAATACAACTGGACTTTTTCAATTAACAAATGGACACTTAAAAAATTATAACGTGTCATGGTTTTCAATGTTAAAAGTTAATTCAAAAATGCTCTAGATATGTTGCATGAATCATGAATTATAATTCAAAACACTTATCCTCAAAACAAGTCAATAGATCCATCAAATAAGGCACTAGTAATAATTTTAATTCTCTAGAATGTGGTAACTTTGTAACTACTAGTGCTACCGCTTATTTATTGTTATGACTCTAGAATTCTTTTAGGAGTATCATATAATACTAGGGCTCTGCAATATTTGGAATGACTACAAAGTCTCCAAGACTCGATCACAAACCAGACTAATAAACTTCTCATTTTTGGTAGATTTGAGCAAGTAGATACAAGCAACCATCATTGCCTATTCGTTTGAGTCTACCACCTTTCAAACCGCATACTCTGACAACAATCCAACTGACATCAATATCTGTGCTGTGTTTCATGTTCATATCAATGTCTATACTATTTATTTGATGAGAGATTCTTCAGTAGACCTCATGCACGTATAATCAAGCTAATAAGAGCTAAATATATTAATATGGCTAAGAGTATATTCGAGCCAATGTAAATCGAGTCTATTTTGAATATTATTTTTCTATATTGTCAAACTAATGAATCAAATTTGGACTCTGCAGAGTCTAAAATTCATCAATGTTTCACATGGTACAGTGAGCAACATAAGTTTGTTGAATGGTAAGTTCTTCCATGTTGGGATCCACCAGTGTGACAACATTAATGTGTCAGAGATAAACATTGAAGCACCTGCTGATAGCCCAAACACCGATGGAATACACATTAGTCTCTCCACTAACATCAGCATCACCTCCTCATCAATTGGAGTTGGGGATGACTGTGTCTCCATCGGACCTGGCACCACCAACATATCTGTATCATTTGTGCATTGCGGTCCTGACCATGGAATCAGGTTCTAATCCTTATTCTAACAAGTAAAGGGGTGCATTGAACAACTCAAATTCCCTGAAATACTATAGGAGATAAAATGAGGAGGGAGAAAGAAAGAAGAAAGTGGAGTCCACATTTTTTTTTTCTTCTTACTTTACTCAAAATATTTCGAGTGATCCAAAGTATGTGTTAAACACATATCAACAACGTATTATGTCAAAATCAATATTTAACGTAATTTAACACGTCTAAAAAGTATATGTATTATATATGATAAGTTATATTTAAAATAAATGAAAAGTTCAATTTACCGTTTTGGTACAGTGTGGGAAGCCTGGGCAAAAACTCAGATGAGATGGATGTAGTTGGCGTCCATGTTTCAAAATGTACTATCAATAGTACCGAGAATGGTGTCAGAGTAAAAACTTGGCTAGGGGCTCCACCTAGGCTTCAAATTTGGTGTTTGAGGATATTGCCGTGATTAATGTCTCTAACCCCATAATAGTAGACCAAGAATACTGCCCTTCAAGCACCTGCAAAACCGAAGAGGTAAGCAATTGAGAACCAAAGAAGCATACACAGATAATAAAGCCTGTTTCTTTTGGCTTTTGTTAATGATTTTTTCTTCTTTTGCGTTATAGCCATCCCAAGTGAAGCTTAGAGACATGAACTTTAAGAACATTAGCGGCAGTTACAACACCAAGTTTGCAGTAGCTCTGCTGTGCAGCTCAGTTGTCCCCTGTGAAAATGTGCAGCTAGTTCACATCAATCTGAACTCTACAGTACCAGAAAATTTCGAAACATACAATTTCGTTACAAGGGGTGGCGTTAATGGTTTAAAAGTTCTTAATTCTTAGTTCTGAGAGGAATAATATTTCTGGGTAGACGAGAAGTGGAGAGGTACAAATTGATCTTATGGTTATTTTTTGGACGTACGTGCTGAAACTTCAGCTACATGGGACGGTTCTTCTTCGATATCCCTTCTCTTCTTTTATTTTGGAATAAGTTATTCAGTCTTGTTTTTCTAATAGGCCAATTTTCCTACTTCTCCATTTCTCCAATCAGATTGGGCTCCTCTCCTGTTGGAAGAAATTTACGACGTAAATTTAAAGTGTTATAAAAATAATAAATATGAATTTCACATTTAAAAAATAAGTGAACTTCGCTTATTTATCATGTAAAGTATTATAAATTTTAAGATAAGTTTAGGAGAGTTGGAACTCTCATTTGTTAGCTATGCCACAAGGTTCCTGATATTATTTTATTATTATGCACAAATCTCAAAACACATATGGTTATAAAGATTGTGCTCTCAGTATTTTTCTAAGTTTTAAGAGAAATTTGTGCACTAGATATTTTTATTTAAGTGAAAAGACTAAACTATCCACTTTTATTATGAGTAAAATTTCATTTTGATTTTTTATATATGAAATATTTTTTAATTTATTCTTTTATAAAATTATCTTATTAATTTGGTCATAAATAAGATATTTTTCAATTTGATATATCATATAATTATTTTATTAATTTAATCCCTCATGTACAGATATTTTTTCTCATGAATAAAAATATTATTAATAATATCTTTCTATTAATTTATTATAAATGAAATTAACAAATTTGATAACATATAACATTTTTAAAAAAAAGCTATCAATAATATCTTTCAATCAATGTACTATTAATTTTGTTTACAATAAATTAATAAAAGAATATTATTAATAATACTTTTATTTGTGAGAGATTAAATTGAGAAATGCATCTTTGTGAAAAACGAAACTAAAAAGTGTCTTAGCTGTAAAAGACCAAATTAAGAAAATAGTTCTATGAAATGTTAAATTAAAAAATACTTATTTATAGAAGACAAAAATAAAGTTTTATTTCAAGGTTTTAACCTCAATTCATCACTTATTTATTATTATTGCTGTCACTACTATCATCTGTCATTATTGTTATTATTATTGTTATTACTATTATTATTACTACTACTATTACTATTATTATTATTATTATTATTATTATTATTATTATTATTATTATTTCTTTATAAAAATATATTAAATCATAAGTAATTATTAATTTTTTTATAAAAAATAATCAAGTGTAATTTTGCTAAATGACCTATGATTCTTAAGAATATTGCTCCTAAACTAAATACATGAAAGCCATATTTCAAAAAATGTCATGAAGCATTTTTAAGAATATTTTAAACAAAACCAAAATAATTTTAACAATATTCCTATAAACCATGTGTAACACCTTAACCTCTTAGCCATTACACAATTGTCACATAGACTATTTCAACATATCTCATGCATATTGGAATACATTTGCAAGGAATTATGTACTTTTTACGTGGCAAGTTACATAATTAAGAAGCCATATATATGATTCATGGCTTTAAGAATCATATAAATTCATCAATATTATTTTTCATCCACAATATATCCATTCAAGTCATAAACATCTCAATTTATCTCATATGCTACAAATTTGGAACCAAAATTTAAGAACAAGTAGAATTGCTTTCAGGTTGCTTTTACAAGTTTCTAATATAAACTTTAAAAATTTTTAACTAATTTCAAAAAAATTAAAATCATACATATAATAGTTTTCTTGAAAGCTTTAAATGTTAACTAATGACTAAAAATAATTTTAGACCAAAACAGAAGTATTTGGCCCATGAAAAGTAATAAAACAATAACCATTTCTCAAATAGCTCCAAGACTTGTAACTTAAAAATTTTGATTCCCCTTTACAGAGTTCCAAATGAGATGATCCTAGTGGCTATAAGAAACTTATGATGTCTAGTTTATATTTATAAATTTTTATGAGTATGAGATTTCATTTGATCTATGTGTGACATAAAGAAGCAAATTAACTATATGAACAATGTACATACTAATTCTACATAATTTGGCTAATTTTGAAAAATCATAATAAATTCTCTAGAGCTCCAAATTGAGTATTCTTTGACTCAATGAAAATATCTATATAAGACATAATTGCTAGCCAAATTTCATGCAAAAATTCATTTATTTGGTTAAACTTTGGTTCGACTCAGAAATTGATTAATTTTGAAGTCCATAATGAGATACCAAGGCACCAAATGCTCTTCTAATCTTTCTACAACCACTTGAAATAAGTCTAAAAGTATAATTACAACATATAAAAGTATGTCAAATAATTCAAATCATCATGGACCTCCTTCTCACCATGTTACTTGCATTCATACACATGAACATAAAGACTCATGGGTGGCATAAACTCATTCATTCATTCATTTGACTTCCACATTAATACATACATTATATTCACATACATTTGAACTTGCTCAAAAATTTACATTATATATATAACATGCAATTACAAATCTTGACATTAAAATACAAATAAAAAACCTATTTCTTTATCCTTTGTCAAAGTCTTACTTCTCAAAGTTGTTGGCCTCTATTTCTTAATTCACTTGGCTTACCTAAATATGGTTAGATATATATGGGGGAAGAATGAGATTTAAAAAATCTCAATAGTTCTTAACCCTTTCAAATATATATAATAGATACAAATTCATGTCAAAAAATGCATGTATGATATTCAAGCTACTAGTGAACATACATAAAGTATTTTTCTTGGCACATAAACTCATATATAGCAAACATGAGCTCTCAAGAGTATTGGTCTAGCCTCACTCATCTTCTTTGAGGCTTTTGGATTTGTCTCACCTATTTTCAAAGGACATTTAATTTAACTTCACTCTTTTTGATACTTTTGGCTTTGTTTTACCTATTCCTAAAGACTTTTAGCTCATCCTCACCTATCAGCCTCACCCATGCTAAGAGACTTTTAGCATAACCAAATCCATTCAAGTCATATTGCATGCATAAACATCTTTTGAGAAACATAATGGTATCATACATTTAAGTAATGGCTAGAAATACATTTCATAATTCAAACATTCACACAATCACTCAAAGACAGGTAAATATCCAAGTCATACATGTGAGAAAGGTTAGAGAGCTACCTTGAAGCAAACATACACTTTTTTCTTTGATTATTCTTCCCCTCTCTTGGCCAAACACTTGCAACTAGGTGGAGCTTGATACTTTTAGCCTAGACACATTAAATGGGACACAATTACATCATTGAAGCAAGTTTTAGTATCACACACACTCTATGTAAGATTGCTTTCTCATATGATTTCATTATGTTTCCATACAAGGCATAATGAAGTAGTTATTGGAATTCATGACTTTGACTTTCATTTCTCATTCAATCTAAGTCTCTTGACTTCATTTAGATTCCTTGGAGTCATCACCAATTTATTTTAAGGAGCCTAAATATAAGTTATTTCTTTATATCTTATTATGGAGCCTATACTTCCATTTCACAAACCAAAGTTTTTACATTTATTTCAACGCTTCCTTTGATGTTTATTGGTCATATCTAGTCCTTTTTTAATTTTAGAAAAATTTCAAACTCTCCCTAGACGAATGAACTAGCTTAGGCCAAGACTTGCTCTTGATTTGGTACTCATGGAGTTTGCTTCATTTCCCTCAGGAAGTAGGCACTTAGGAGACTTCCTAAATGTCTTACAAACTCATTCACGCTTTTAGACAACCTAAATTGTTATTAGGAAGTTTTCATATTGGCCAAGGTGTAACCAAATCCCTAATTACTACAATTTGTTTTCTAATGGTTCTTTTTGAATCCTAATTGCTTCATTTGATTTCTCATGCCTCCAAACCTCACTTACTATCAAGTATGAATCAGAATTAGATCCCTAACCTAGACTTCCAAGTCTAACCGAAACCAAGGAGAAAAGGGAATCAAGAAGAAGCAACAAAATCTTAGTTTGCTTACCTTATTTACATGCTTTTCAAGGGAGCTTCCTTATGCTATCAAAAGCTTTCTCAAATCCTCTCTTCTCTCCACTGATTCAGTCACTAAACAAGACCAATCAAAGTGTTACAACTATAGAAAAAGAGAGGAGAAAGAGAAGAAGAAGTTTAATAAAGGAAGAGACATGAAAATCTAAGAATTTTTTACACTTTGCAAGCTTCTTCTTCCTCCCTTAACTCTCTCTCTTGTGCGCCACTCTCAACCCTCTTTGATTCTGTTTCAACGTGTGTGGAAGTCAGTTAGGAAATCTAACCAGAGGTGAGATGTTTTTATAAAGCCAAGTATCCATTTGCATAACTTTTAAAAATTACAATTTAGTCCCTCATCTTAGTTTTTATCATTTGGATTCATTTCAACTCATTTTTTAGAACCGTCTTTTCCATCATAATTTTAAGTTTTCTAACTTATAAAATGCATTTGATTTCATTCAATTTGGATTTAAAATCTTCTCAAATGAAAGGATAAAATTCGAGTCAACTGACATTTGAAAATATAAACTGGAAGGGTTTGAACTATTATTTTTCAGACCTCTGAGAATCTCAGAAAATTTAATTTTTTTTATTTAAAAATCATTCTTTTAAGTTTTTTAAAAAGTGCTCATATTTATAAAAATGGCATTATATTTTTGACAATTTTATTGAACTACTCTAAGTCTAGTTTTTGGGTATCTTAAACCTTTTATACTTGTTTTTTATTATTTAGAATTTTATTCTAATTTTATTTAGTCTCAAATCTTTCTATTTAGGGGACTTCCTTTTATATTTGATTCGTTTCTAACGTTTCAAGAAAACCAGACATTACATTATGTCCATCAAAATTTTTTTAAAAATATATATCTTCATATCAAATGTTTATCTAATCCTTTCTTTTTTCATGACTACTAAATTTTTATTTAGTATATAAAAAAGAAGATTATAATAAAAAGAAAAAATAACTATTGAGTAATGATTATAAAGATATAATAAATATTTCTCATATTTCTTTTAAAGTTGGCTTTGCTATGAAATGGATGAAGCCACATGCCATGGCATTCGACTACTCATATTGTGGTAATTCGTCATAAGAAATATTATAACATACGCCTAAATAATGTAATAAGAGTCTGTTTGGTATGTTATATAAGATAATGTTTGATAATATAATACTTGATAAAATTATAAGATTATGTAATATTTGATGTGACATTATATAAAATAATATTATCTTATATTTGGTAATGCATTGTATAATATTTAATTGAATAAAAATTAATTATTTTGACAAAAATATCTTTTATTTAAAAATATATTATATTATCTAAATTTATTATGTTATATTAATTTTTATAAAAATAAAAAGTCATTCTATGAATTTTTTTAAAAAAATTATTTTATAAAAACTTATATAAAATTTTTATTTTTTTAAGAGTTATTTTATAATGCTTACCAAAAATTTGAAAAACAAAAAAGTAGCCCAACTAACATAAGAAAACATAATCTTGCCTGATACTAGGCTAAACTAGCTTGGCTCAATCCTAAAAAAAGTAACCTAATATAAAATCAGATCAATCATATTAGCTAATTTAGCTTGACCCAACTTAGTTTCGATGAATTTTTTGAAAATTTTTTATAAAAATTTATATAAAATTTTTTTAAAGGTTTATTTTATAATTTTTATTAAAAATTTTGAAAACAAAAGGGCCTTAACCTGCAACCCAACCCCACCCAGTACCGTACCAAATTATTCCAAGCCAAATATCAGGTTAAGCCAAAATGCTATCTAACCCACTCCATAAACACTCTTATAAGTGAGAGTTGAAATGGAAAAAAAAAAATTCATAAAGCTCTATATATCAACATTTAATTAGGCACAATCCCAACTTTTAAAGTTTGATTAAATTATATATTATTTTAACATAAATTTATACAATATATTATTTATATTAAATAAGTGATAAGTTAATAATATATGATATTAATTTATACTATTATACCTACTATAATATACCAAATGGGTCCAAAAATAATAACTACTTAAATATTAACTAAGGATTCATTTATACCGTTTTATTTCCCATTTTAACACTGATACTTTTACATCATTATATTTTTATGTACAAAAATTTAATGTATATTTCAAACTATTTTATATATGATTTTTTGAAGAACAAATATTTAATGAAGTTAAAAAAAAATCAAAATTTTAAATAACGAAGTGATACATAAAAATTATTTATATAACCAAATGACTTTGGTCTTTTTATTCGCATATTGAAGCAGGGTTTATTGTAACTTTTCAAAACGACGCCGTCCCTTCCACACCATCGGCGATTTAGTACACCATGTATGGCCCAAAGGAATGGCTCTGGGAATTTGATAGCTCGCTGGTCGGCGGTAATCAAGTAACGAATGGCGCACTTCAACGCCCGGCGTATCTTAGCGTCTTCCCTCAAGCGAGCTCTTTCTCTTTCTTCCTCTTCATCTGCAACCGTTTCTCGCTCTCGTTTCGCATTGACCTTGCTCGCCACCAAACAAAACCTACTGGTTCCGATTCGCTCCAAAACTTCCGGGTCGGGTTACTCGCCCCTGAACGATCCGTCTCCAAACTGGAGCAACCGCCCTCCCAAAGAGACGATTCTTCTCGATGGCTGCGACTACGAGCACTGGCTTATTGTCATGGAATTTCCCGATGACCCAAAACCCTCTGAGGAGGAAATGGTCAACACCTATGTCAAAACCCTAGCCCAGGTTGTCGGAAGGTAAACAAACTCGTTTTGCTTATTCTAATGGGACCTCACTTCTAGCGCTTTTCTTCTAATAAGGACTTGTATGGTTGCGTGCAGTGAGGAGGAGGCCAAAAAGAAAATATACAATGTTTCTACTGCTACGTATACTGGTTTTGGTGCCCTGATTTCCGAAGAGCTTTCTTATAAAGTTAAAGGTAATCGCTTCTGTCTTTGGTATATAGAAATTGAGGTTGTTTCTTTTGCGTCCTTTATTTTGGTTGAAGTTTCTGGCTGCTTTACGAACATAGCTTATTTCAGCTGTTGCTGTGAGTAATCAAAGTCTTGTAGAGTGAATGCTATTGTGTTGCTTTAGTGAAATTTATAGTGTTGGTAATTTGCTAATCCGATATCGAGGTAGATCTTTCGGGTTTGGGGCTTTAATTTCTGGGGCTATTTTTTGAAATTTTGGTTTCATTATTGACATACGTCCATTTCAAATCAGAGGCTATCTATCTTCATATAATCAAACTTCGTTGGCTAAAGCGATGACCTCAAAATGTGGATTGACAGCTTGTTTATAGGCATATCATCTTGGATAATTTGGTTGGGTGAAAAATCTGAAGTTCAGTTCTCTAGGTTTTTGAATTGAGGAATGGTATAACAAACGCCTACGGAACTGCACCTAAGTCTTGATATATTTATAATGCTTGATTGTTGTGTTATTTGTCTGCCCTGATAGGGTTGCCTGGTGTTCTTTGGGTATTGCCGGATTCATATCTTGATGTTCCCAACAAAGATTATGGAGGTGAGTGCATGGGCTTGAAATTAAACTATTGGTCAACTTTTATATGACCCCCCTCCCCTTTTTTTCTCTCTCCCTCCCTTTTCTCCAAAGGAAAATTGATGGTCTTGATCACTTTGTGGTGGACTCCAGGTGATTTATTTGTTGATGGGAAAGTAATCCCTAGGCCACAGTATAGGTATAGTGAAAGGCAACCAACAAGGAATAGGCCTCGGCCACGATATGATAGGCGCAGGGAAACAATGCAGTATGATAGGAGAGAACCCGCTCATACACAGAACCTGACCCAAGGTCAGGGAGGACCTATGCAAAAATCAACTCCAATGGATAGCCAAAACTCAGCTTCAGGTGGAGAAAACCAAGCAAATTTTAGTAGCTGAATAGCAATGCTTGAGAAATTTCTACATATATGAAAGAAGTTTTCTAGTCGAGAATGTTAAGGTTTGAGTTCACTGGGCCTCCATTTAATGACAATATATGGCAGCATGATGGAGAAAGAAATTATGTGTACTCTGCAGATTGAATCAAGTACAAAACGTGAATATAAGCCTTATCAGTTCTGTTTTGATATGCTATTCAGATCACTGACTATTACTTCTTTCATTCGTCTTTTTTCTGTACTTTGCTGTGTGATTCCATACAAATGTGCCTTAAGCTTCTTGTAGCAACTTTAAAATTTTGGGCATTAATTGTTACAGATTTCCTTTATCTATTTAAAAATGTTACTTCGTGCATTTTTTTTTAATTTTTTATTGCGCTTACCTTGGCTATTGTTTTAAACTTCCAATCCTTCCCACTCCTACCATAATAAATCTTGGAACTGAACAGTGCTTTGAATTTGCATTGAAGAGGTGACATTGTGAGAGCTTTTTTTTTCTCTTCTCCCCCGTTCTTTCTTTATATCTTTCCTTTTCCTTTTTTGCGGGTTAAAGAGAAAAAGGGGGGGGGGGGGGTTGTTTAGGTTAGAAACATAGACATTGGTAGCAAGAACTGGTACATTCTTCTATCATCATTATTTTGTCCAGATTTATTAAGGTATCACCATAGTCCATAATCTTTAGTTTGAAACCCAGGGTTTTCTAATTGCATCACCATCAAGACATGCTTTTAAGGATAAGTATGTCAAAATGGTCTAGCTAATAGCTAATTCCTCATTAGTTATTCGTTGGTATAAGGTCTGTGCTAGGATGATTGAGACCCTCTAGAGTTCACATCACGAACTTTATGGTGTGAATTTTTTTTTTTCTAAAGAAACCATACAATATGTAAAGTATATTATTTAAATAATAGATTGTATTTATTTCTTATATTTGGGCCTTAAATTTAACTTTTTTTCTCTAAAGTTTATACAATTTTAAAAAAAAAAAACTTCAAAGAATCTAAATCCTATGGCTGCACTTGACAATGAATGGTTGCCTGGTACAAGATATACAATGTAGACCATATATGTGTAAGGGGCATCTTATCTCTCCTGCTAGTTCTTACAGTTTAATGTTCAAGATGGTGAAATTCAAGATTATTTGCGGCCTAGCCTTGGCTCAAGGTGATTTCTATGTGTGAATTTCGATATAACTAGTAGATTTAATTTGTTGTGACGACATCCCAATTAATCATAGACAAAAAATCTAGCATTGATTTTCTCTAGACCTGATCTTTCAATGGGTTTTGAGTTTTATTTTACATTTTAGATTTTGAGTTCAAATTGTTAAAAATTAATTGAAGTGAGAGTCGCGGTTGGTTCATGATTAAGTTTATGTTTTACTGTGTTGGATTACAAAAAATTACCTGCTTCCTTGGCTAGCAGATCTTCTCCCATCAAAGAGAAGATTTGTTGGAGAGAAAGATATTAAACCACACTCATATGAATTTACGCTCTTATATCTCTTTTTCTCTTCTACCAGATCGGGCTTGCTTCCTTGCCGTTGATTGAGATAGTAATTTCCTAGTTTCTGCAGTTAGTGAATTTTCAAACCTAGTAAGTTAGCCCGGAATTTTCACATCTAGCTAAAGACTGCTCATTCGAAATTATTGTGCTTCTAGGTGTCTTGATCTAACAGAAACTTATCCTTACAGAAGAATAAGCGCATAAAATAGCTAGGAACTCCAGATCATGGAACTTTATCTCAACAAGTCCTTTAGAATTGCAAATTGCATCAGAGAACTCACTTTTTAATCAGTTTTCCAGTGGCATAGTTTTCATTAATTCTCTAACACGATATTACTGCATTCTTCAATTCCTTACAGATGTTACTACCAATTTAGTACCAAAAGTTTGCTTTTATGAGATGAAAGTTCTCATATGGAAGAGCAAATATATACGAAGACTGTCACTTTAAATCTGTTGAGTAGTCTTTAATCCCTTCTTTAATGACTTAGGTTCCTAAATATATTCAGAATATAAAATATAACTAAATTAATGATAAACATATATATAAACATGTCAAATATAATTTTTTTTAAAAAAAAATTGTAATTTACATTTTTATTAATTATTCATTTAATTTATCTATTTTTTATAGATTGATTCTACCGAAGAGTTTTCTAATTGCAATGTTACAATGTTGTTAATTCTATACTCCACTAACTACAACTAAACCTAACTTGAAAGTTACTTTTGAACTTTCATATACTGACTATTTTTAAACAATTCTAAAACCTGCACCGTTTCAAGTATCTATGGTATTAGAATTATTCAAGTGTCACACTTTATCAAGTCTTTATAAAATAACGGTCAAAATGCATAAAATTTTATCTCAACTTAAGAACTTATATAATTAATCTCCCTCTACTTTAGAAGTTTATAGTTGACCCTCTAAATTGACTCCTTCCGGAATAAAAGCCACTTGTGATTTCTCCTAATCATGCCCTTGGTTGAAAACTTAAATTTTGGGTAAAATTACAAAGTGTTTTAGGGTATAATATAAACCTTGATGATGAATAAATATATATATATATATATATATAAGGGCTAGATTAGACACTCTTCAACCTTATAATTTCAGTACTTTTATTTTATCACGAAGTCAATTTATCATTTGTAACATCAAATAAACTTTTATATTTCTATATAAATCATTAAAAAAATGACTATTAAAAGATATTGAATTAAGAAATTCTTTCAATGACTTCAAATATAATACTATTAAAAGACTAAATTATTAAATAAATAAATAAATGGAAATATGATTATTTTTTATTAATATAAGAACAAAGTTAAAATAAAAGGATTTGAATTATAAAGGATAGCATTCACTCAATTAAAATTTAAAGGATTAAATTAAAAATTTTACAATAACAAAATGACTAAAAATGTTTTAAGTATTTTTTTTAATCTTTCAAAAGTTTGTTTGAAGATTAAATTCATGACGAATTCATCCTTAAATTCTTTATCTCGTGGATATATTAAATCGACGGCTTCATGTCTATTTTCGCAAAATTTTCTTATATTTTAATAATTAAACTGAGGAAAGAAAAATTGTAAATTCAATAATGATAATGTCATATTCAGTGGTAAAAAAAAAATAGTAAATTCAATGTTACTATTTACCACTAAAAAATCCAAAATTAAAATCACACATTTCCGCTTCCAGGTCCATACCAAAAAATAGACAGACATCTTCAACGAGAAGCTCCTCTGCAAATCGAAATCTCTGTCTCTCTCTCTCTCCCTCTCATTTACAAGCTCTGCTTTTCTCCATTCATGTTCACAAATCTCCCAGTACCACGTACACGCAAATCCTCTATTCTTCTGATCGCGGCCATAGGTTGCATTTCTTTTTACCTATTTCCTGAAATGAATTCGAATTATGGCAAATACAACCAACAGAGAGGTTCTTCCACCTCCCTGAACAACTTCAATTTTGACTTTGATCTTCGGATAGGATCGAGTCGACCCAAATCTCTAAACGATCAGAAGAACCATACCTCATCCAATTCATATTTTACTTCTTCTTCTTCCTCTTCATTTTCGTCTTCGCAACCAAGACCCGCTTGGCAACCAAACAAGCCATCATGGACTCACCAGCCCGGCTTGCCGAGTGGGCCCACTTCAATGGCTGGGGATATCTTCGGCAAGAGCTGGGGATCAACTCAACCTTCGGCTTCGAATTCGAGTATCGGAATTAATAATAAAAATCCTAATCTCTTTGGGGATTTGGTGGGCTCTGCTTTGGACCAGAGTAGTAGCAATGTTCCCCTGAAAAATGCTACAACTATTTCGAAGGCATCAGGTACCACATTGAACAAGAGTTCGTTTTCCATGGGGAATATGGCGGATTCTTTGCCTAAACTAGTAGTACAGTTCAAAGTAATGGAAGTTGGGGACCGTCCGGGAATTTGGGGAGTTATTCTAGCGGCTACAATAGTAATAGTATGAACTCCAATAAAAGCACCAATCTTGGGGGTCCTTCGTTGCGCAATATGAGTGTTGGTGGTGGTACAACTGGAAGTGGATTGAGTTCTAATAAGGATCCATTTGGTTCTTTGGCTGGTTTTGGATCCAAACAATCCGGTAGTCTTAATTCAGCTAGCAAAGCAAAAGAGAATAATGCAGGGGATGATGGTTTGCATTTTCAGAGTGCTTCCAAACCGAGCTCTACCACATTCCCATCAAGCAGTTCAACGGCAAATATTATCAATCTAAATGGGTCTGCGTCGTTGAGTCAGAAGCCCGTGCAAACTTCTGGTGGTGATGTGAAAAAGATCTCTAATCTATATAAATACATCAATCAATCAGAATTTATAACGAAACAAATGAGTTTATTGTACATACCTCTTGAATCCATAGCCATCAATGAAAATATAGTGATATGAACCGTGCAAGAGTAAGTAAAATTACAACCTAAAATATCGTCTAGGGTAAAACAGGGAGTAGAGTAGAAGAGAGAGAAAGAAAAAATTTAAGAGGAGAACGTGCTTATCTAATCTGATAGGTATCTCTTTGATTGATTAAGTCATATATTTAGTATTTAAAATAATAAATTAAAATTTTAATTTTTTTTTTAAACTTTTATTCAATCAGTCTTATGATAAAAAATTGAACTGATTACTAAAGGACTATGGATTGAGCCTCTATTCAAATGGGTTAACTTGTGTTGTCTGCCTGTCACAATTGACACAAGATGTCTTAAGATCAATTTGTTCAGGCTTAACAGTTAATTAAAATAAAATTGCTTAAACTTATAATTCACCAATTAATTAATTAATACAAATCCATAATTTATTAAATATTCCAACAGGTGATCCATCGGACATGTTCTTCTCATCTTCCTCGGCCTCAGCTGGAAGTGCTGCTATGACCTCTGGAGGATTTGGAGGGCAGCCTTCTTCTGAAGTTGATGACTGGGGTTTAGATTCTGAATTTGGCGGGGGAGGCCACGATGTGGGTGGTACAACCACCGAGCTTGAAGGGCTTCCCCCTCCTCCTACTGGTATATCTGGTTCATCAGCTAAAAGCAAGGGAATGGACAATTACAAGCAGGGGCAATTTGCTGATGCTATAAAGTGGCTTTCCTGGGCCATCATCCTTCTTGAGAAAGCAGGTGATAATGCAGGCGCAGTGGAAGTTTTGTCATGCAGGGCTTCATCTTTCAAAGAAGTTGGGGAGTATAAGAAAGCAGTAGCAGATTGTACGAAGGTATAATTTATATTTCAACGACTTGTATGTTAGATGCTGGAGATAAATTTGAGTTCTGAGACAATTGTTTGAGTTATTGAACCACTAGACAATGTTTGTGTCGTTAGGATTGTATTGTTGAATTACTCAAGCTGCCTTTGCCTGGGTAAAATGAATAATCTGACTTCAACATATTGTGCTTTTAGTAAATTGAGTTGATTATAACCGGATGGTGAACAAAAAGGTTTGTGAGGTTTCTTGGTGTGACTGAATCTATTTAAATTTTAAAATCAAATGCCACCGTTATGTTATTGCCTCATCCTAGGATAGATATTGGTAGAGAGTGAAGACTCTAGGTAGCATGTGTGTTCAGTGATTGAAGTTTGAAAAGGTTTGAAAGTGATAACTAGTGCATTAAATCCAACCTCTCCATGTTATTTACCATCATAAAACTTTATGAAGTGTATTTTGATCTGCATCATGTTGTGCAGGTGCTTGAGAACGATGAAACAAATGTATCTGTTCTTGTACAGCGTGCTCTCTTGTATGAGAGTATTTAAAAGTACAAACTTGGTGCTCAAGACCTGAGGACTGTTCTGAAGATTGATCCTAGTAATAGGGTTGCAAGGAGTACCATTCACCGGTTGAATAAGATGGCTGATTAGTGATTTTTTCTTTTAGAAAATTCCTTTATTTCTTAATTCAATAGGTTCCCAACCCTGACCCCCCACCCCCCATAGGTATGATAGAAAATTTAATTTCAGTTTATAAACTGTTCTGATTGTTGTCGCCCTTCATATGATGATCTGTGTATGTTGTGTCTTGTTTCTTGCATATGTCTAGCAATGCTTATTGCCTATCCTTAAGCTAAGCTTTGAGCTTAATTGAATATGACATACCATTCTCTTTTCCTCGTCATGTTCTTTCTTTCAAGTCTACGAATTGATTGCATTCAAGGGCGTGAATTGTGAAACTCAACAGCTATTGGCTCAAAATTATGAAGAGTGTTACTGTTGCTTTATGAATATAAATTACTTTTGGATTTCTTTTATCCTCTAAGTGCACTTTAGAACATTCTACAGCTGTGGAAAACTTTGGTTTCATTTTGTCGTGTGCTTAGTCCTCACACATGTGACCCTTGTAGATTTGCAGATAAGAGCCTCTTAGGCATTGTTTGGTACAAAAAATTATTTTTTTATGGAATAGGAATGAAAAATAAAATGGGAATAGAAAAAAATCTTGTATCCTATAATTATGTTTAGTAGGATGGAAGAAATAATATTAATGTAATTAATTTTTAATGTTTGGTGAAATATAAATAAAATGAAAATAGAAAAGAAATATGAGAAAATGTCTAAAATGACCCTTGATTAAAAAAAATTGTAAAATATTATTTATATTTAATTAAAATAAGCCAAAAAAAAGGATTAAGCTTTTAAAAAAAATAAAAAACAAGAAACCAAAAATTCAAAAATGTAAAATGAGAATCCAAAAATGCAAAAACCAAAAAAATAAAGCAACATTTGATACAAAAAATTTTCTCCCCCTCGAAGCAAAGTACATTCTATCCATAAGTTGAAGGATTCTCCCTTCCCATGTTTAAAAGAATGTGCTCTCCCATGACTTTAGGTACTCCACATACCAAATACAATTTCTCAACATTCCCACTCCCTCTCTTATTTCATTAGTCCCGTCTCCCCCCTACCAAACGATACCTTAGAGAATTGCAATTTAATTGTACTTTATACCAAATATATAGAGGATTCTATAAGTCAAAAACTCAAATTGAATGGGCTCATCAATTCATGGTTACTTAGTATGGTTGTATGGTATGTTTAGAGTAGGATCAATAGTAGGTTAACGTAATATTTCTCAAGTCTCTGGAATGGGATGTGTTCAATGGGGTATCAATCATAACAAGTGACCCTTTGGAACTTTCAACCTAGCAGCTGGACGTGTATGAATCTCTGCAGGAAATTATCTTTTGATCTGTGATACCATGCTTTTGATTTTATTTTTAGCAGTTGAAGCGATCATATAAATATTCCAGACACTTCCAATATGAGTGGAGCTCTGGTAGACATGTGATGCTATTTGGTTAATGGAATGGGAGACATATATAGGGATTAAACTGGCATCTTCAAGCAGTTTCAACTCTTGGTTTAGCACGACTTAAGTTTTCTGGTCTCTTTCATTTCTGCCTTTCATAGAGGTATGCAAAAAATACTAATATTTGCTTTTGGGTTCATGAAGTAATGTAATAATGTTATCTGCATGCTCTTTTAGTGACCGGGATTGTGAAAGTCATGGGGTAAAATACATTTTGATGTGGGATCAAATAAAGTTCAACGAATTAGGTTGTTGTAATGGCTAAAATGAAAGGAGCTTAAGAAAGAGGGTAAATTATAATTCTCTTTCCAGAAATTTGTAAAAATTGCACAATTTTTTTTTATATACATTTTCTTATGTTAAAAGTTGAAACTAAAATTTGTGTTATACTTTAGTTTAATTTTAAATTTTTGTTAAAACCTATGTTAGGGTCCGTATTTTTATGTTTAGTAGCTTAATGTCACATATTTTTCAATTATAATATTTTTCATTAATTTAAATTATATTTTAAGTATTTTTATTTTTGGGTAAGAAGTAGAGGCCACAGTAACTTATATTACTTTTACCTTTATCATTGTTTTTTGTGGAATCATATCCTAATGTGTACAAATGAGAAAAAAAAAGTATATTTGGTTTTTATTAAAATTAATAAACTCTTAAATTAATTATCATCGATTAACTAACAGTTAATGTGGCACATGTATTTTTTACTGAAAAGATTATAGTGTTAAATTTTTTTTCTTTTTACGCAAATTTATTAGGTCATATTTAATTGTTGTGAATGAAAATTATATTTAAAACAAATCTTAAAGAATTGATTCACTGATAACTAAGTTTGAATAAGTACATCAAAAAGTCATACAACGTAAAAAAAAAATTGATTGGCAATAATTAACCATTGTTTCATGTGGAAGATATATATCACATTAACTATTAGTTGATAAATAATAATTAATTTAAATTTTTTTAAAATTTAATAAAAATAATTGTTTTGATTTGTGTATATTTGGATAAAATTTGATGAAGAACAATAATAAAAATTAATAAAAGGAATATTAATAAAAAATGTGACATTAGTTTGCTAAATATCAAAATAGGGACCCTAACAACGCTTTTGACGAAATCTTTAAAATTTGTTTAAAGTAGGATGTAATTTTTAATTTTATGAAAAGGAAACGTATATTAAGAAAAAATATTCTGTAATTTTAATAAAAATCAAAGGTGTAATTTATTATAAAAATTATGGTGATCCACTTGCATGCGAAAATTTAAAGCGTCGGCTCACCGTCATGGGCTTTGGGCTCTTGCAGATATATGATGACCCCCGTTAAATGTGCAGAGTAGATTTTTATAATTAAAGTTATGTTTAGTAGAATAGAAAAATTTGTAAAGGAGTAAAAAAATAAAAATAAAAATAGAATGAAACATTTGATGTTTAATTTAGTGAAAATAATATAAAAATAGAAATAAAAATAATTAAATGACTAAAATACCTTCGGTGCCAAAAAATATTAAAAAATTGATTTTTGTAAATTGGTATAAAACAAATAGAAAAAATTAAGGTTGAGAATTTCAAGCTTAAGATATTTATATTAAATAACCTTAAATTTTAAGATCATTTTTAAAGATACTAGAACAAAAAATTTAAACTAAAATTACAATTTAAGACATCAAATTAAAATTTTTTTATTGTTGTGTTCTTCAGAATAATTTTAAAATTTAAGATTCTTTAATATAATTATTTTTAATTTAAGATTATTAACTGTGCTTTTTTTTAAATAAAAATAAAACTTCACTGCACAATAATATGGGATCACAAGGTTTGGACTTAGCTGCATGGGCAATATAATTTTGACTTTCCTTTCTCATTTGTACAGTAACTTTCCATCAATTTATTTGATGGAAATGACATAATGAAGACGCCAATTAAGTGGAAAGGAGGCTGGAAAATTATCCAATGTTATCAAACAAAGTTTTCATTATATCTCTCTCCCTTTCACTCTTCTTTCTCTCCTTTTCATTGCTACCAAACAGCGTAAAAAAAACAGGATGATAAAATGGAATATGAGACCTTACTGAAAGAGATTTCGAAGTTATACTTGTATATAGCTGGTTATTTGAAGTCATTCTCGCCTAATATTTCGAAGTACAACCACAAAATTCAGTTTGACATTTTGGTTGGGAGCCAGTAGGATCGTCAACGTTTTGTGTGAGCTGTTTGAATGCTGAATCTTTAAAGCAATATGTACTCCTTTGAAAAAGGTTAAGAGAATTTTGACTATGAAATCCCCCGGTCCAGAAGTGGACAATTTTCTCCCATAATCATTTACAGTTCTGATTCATTGAAAATGGTGAACGGAGGCATTCCATCATTTCATCAATTATATTTGGTTTAGGGTCTCCATCTTTGATGAGTGTATCTTTTGACCTCCTCCTTCTGATCTCAAATCACAGCTAGATTGCGTGCAGGGGCGGTGCTTTGTGGACAAAATTACTGAGGCATTTGGTATATATACTCAGATTCTTATATTTTCAATATCAACTTATGAAGATATTATAGTGTTTAAAATTAGCTGATGGTATTTAATACTTTAGATGCACTTTATATATAGTTCAAATAATTTTATACTCTTTTATATTTGTTATTGAGATATATCAATTTAGCATTTCCAATTTAAAATTGTGTCGAATCATTTAGATAAACTTTAACTCATTCTAAATTTCAAATATGTCTTTTTTACGCAAATTAGTAATTTTAAAAATAATGTGAGATACTATGAGAATTTGAATCCAAAATTAATCTTAAGTATTCAAAATTTAAAACTAGCGAGAAATTTGTCAAGAAAACAGTCACGGAGCCATTACACCCAGTAGTTGAAGCATCCCTTTAGAGCGATTTTAGGGTTTTAATATGAGTGGGTCAATTTCATGGGAAAACACTATCATAGAGGCAGCCCGACATGCATGGGACTTTGATTTTATCTTTCAAACCTCACAGGGAGCATGGATTTAGTTCTTTTAAAGCGTAAAATTTGTATAATGTCTCCAACGTGAAAGAGATAAATAAGGGAAAAAAATAAGTGAAAAAAAATGTCGCATACATACTCTCATTCATTATATCATACTCTCTCATTTTAGATGCATGTTCCCATCATAGAACATCCAAACTCCAGGACCACTGGCCTTTGGGATTTGATAGTAAATTGGTGATGTTATAAGAAAAATAGCATTGGAATTTGATAGAATCTTTAAAGGCTTTGCTGAAGAGAAGGGCAAACCATGAATATGCTTGTGATTTAGAACCCAATAAAAGAGAAGGAGGATGCATGGGTCTCTCACTCTCTGGTTCACCTCAGGAAATGGTTCATCAGCCTTGTTGCATGGCAGAGACGGAGAAACAAGAGAAATGGGTAGGTTGAAGCTTTTCCAAGAAGTGGACATGCAAAAGGAAAATGAGAGAAAACTTTATATATATATATATATATATATATAATGTAATAGATGGAGTACATATATGCATATATATAATTTAATGGGTATCATTGTCCCCTTAACTGAGAGTGAACTCTGACAGTTAGTTATTAGTGAGAGTAAAATTTTAAACTAAAAAGATATCTGGCCACATTTTTTTTAACTTTGAAAAAGGGGTAAAACTATTCACACCAAATATTAATATATTAAACATCAGATTATAAATGAAGAGTGAATGTTTTCTTGAGTATGACTATAATCATGAGATGGACAATCCCGAAGCAAAGCAGAGCAGAGTTGACGCGCGAGACCATAAAGATTCTTTCAAACTGATTCCTGCGCGATGCATATCCGATTCCCCTGCACAAGAATGCCAGCTCTGAGTATTGCGCCCACCAAGTTATCCACGCCCATACATATCCCTCGCCAGTTTCAAGAACAAACCCCTTCTAGATGGAAAAGTGTTTCTTCTACAATTAATAATTCTCCTAATTTTTATAATTAGACTAAATTATATTCGTATATCTCTTTAAATTTAAGTAAATTATTGTATTATTTTTTAAAGAACTTATACTAATTTTTTTGATATTTAGATATATATTACAAATGTTTTCTAATTTACTTTTATAAAAATTAATTTTTTACCTAATATAAAATTATAACTTTATTTTTAGTATAACAATAAATAGTAACCAAATTCATACTAAATTTCAACACAAGATTATGACTGTATTCATAATATATTATTAAAAAAATTAGCCAATTTTATTTAAAAAATATATATTATACAAGAAGTAAATTCCATTGATAGAATGTAATTGTAAGTTAAATTAAGTAATTTTTTACAAAAACCAGTAGGAAGTGTAATATAGTCAGATTTTATAAGAGGTTAGTATAATTTATTCTTAACAATTATTATAAATAATTATAACTCAAATTAACAAAGATTCTCATAAATTCTTTTAATATAAGTCAAAAAAATATGTGTAATTAACATTTTGCTCTTTTTTTTTAAATTTAATCTCTTATTTTCTAATATTTTTAACTTTCTGTTTGTGTCATTTTTTTCTGTTATATCAGCCATGATATTTAATAATACCATTAAAATTACTTTTTTTTTATAGACACCATCAAAATTACTTATGTGACATCTAAGGCAAATAAACAATATCATTAAAATGCCCATCTACCTTTAAAATATCTTTAGCTAACTTGTTTTAAGTAGTCCCTTTAGTGTTACAAAATGGATAAAAATAAATGCAGTTATGAGCAGGGAATAGTAAAACGGGTGATAATAAAAAGAAACTATCGTCAGGTAGGGGACCTCGCATCCATTGAGATATTGGGGTTTAGTTGCATTCATTGAGGAAGTTGGAACTTGATGAAAGTCATGAACTAGGGAGAAATAGGGCTGCACATGGGTCACTGCCACCCAACCTAGCATGTATATAATATTAAAAAAAATTATAAACCTAAATAAGGAAATTTTAAAAATTATTTTATAATTTTAGTTAAAAAAATTTTAAACATATTTCAAAAATTATAAATAGTCAAGAAATTAAGCTTCTTGTCAAATCTCTTCTAAATATAATTGTTACATTCACATAAAGGAAAATAAGACCAAAAAATGTGTATTTTTAGAATTTAAAGCAAATTCAAATTTAAAATAGTAAACATACTATGTTAAGAAAAATAAATTAGCTAAATTGCCTTCAGCCATTTGCATCACATTCATCATAAAAAATTATTCAAAATAAAAAAAAATCCCAATCAAGCTGTCAATATTTAAATTATAACTTTTTAAAATTTCACCCTTTGTGATTGTGTTTCTTGTTATTTATTGTTTTGGACTTGCATTTTTTCATTTTTCCTGCATATATCTTGCAAAGACCTATCAAAATAAATGGTTATATACCTGAAATAATCAAGTGATTAGTTGAATTTGACCGCAAATTAGATCGAGCTAAAACTTGGCTCAACTTGTGTAACCTTAGGCAAAAACACAAGCTCTTGTATCAGCACTCTCTTCAACAAAGCTGTTTTAAGTTTGAAATAGATTTTTTATAATATTATATGGAATATAGTAAAAAAAAAAAGAATTGAGAACTTTCAATTTTAAAATCTACTCCTCAATATTAGTTTCATATCCCCAATTTATCTATTTTCAACATCACGGCACCATTTTCCTAAAAGTTTACAAAGGATTCGAACGCCTTAAAGTCTCCTTTTTTTTTTTGGTCCATTTTTGGCTTCTTCACTCATCCCTAGACGGTACGCACAAGTTGCACAATGATGTTATAGAAGAGCCAGCAAGTTGTTTATTTTGTCTGCACTTTTCGTTCACTAAAGAGATAAAGCTTTATCTTTGAAATTAATGTATTTTGAAATTTTCCTTTATTCTAGAATACATAATTTATCGATAAATTACTAAAATATAATTTTCGAAATACAATTTGTTTTTTGAGAGTTGAACTTTCTTGAGAAATCTACACAAATTTTTATCTTTTTTTGTTCCTTTCTTCAAATCTTCAAGCTTAAGGTATATGTTATGATTGGTATATGTGGTAGTATATCCAAGTACGTACGCTGTCATTTATACGTAGTATGCACTTCCATGATATGGCATGCCTCAGCATTTGTACATACAATTGGTGTAGCCTCCCTTGTCTTTTCAACAAAGAGACAAGAGAAGGAACATCACCTGACTATAAATTTATAACATTTATCAGAACGATAGGGATGCTGTGTTCATCTAGTTTCCTCTTACTTATGATAGATGAAAATCTCTACTGCCAAAATACATTTGATAATTTGTAGTTCAATAAAATATATATTATTTTCAAGTTATTGCGACAAACTAAATGATGTTACGTGCTGGTGTAGCGATTATATTATTAATTATATTTGTCACGAAAATCAACTGTTTATGAAAGATATTAAATTAAAATGAAATAGATAATTAATTAGCATATGAAGGGGAAAAAAAGGTTTGCAAACTTAAACCATTCTAAATGGATCATGATGTGTATGAGATGGATAGAATATTATGGTAGTTCTCAATTTTTGACCGATATTTAGCAAATAAAAAATTCTTCATCCTTATTAAATTTTGAATCTGAATTTATCCACATTTTTTTTTAAATGAATAAGCTTTTTCCTCCAAGAGTCTTATAAAGTATGTTTATATAAAATAACAACAAAGAATAAAATATTTTAAACAATTGTTAATATAATTCAAAATTTATAGAATACTATTTAGATGGCTTTTTTATATATTTTTATAATATATTATATTGGTTAATATATATATTTATATATGTATATATATAATGATGTGTGTGTGTCTCTCTGTATATACACATATATACTAAAATTTGGGATAGAATGAGTATCATATTATTGGGTTTGGATCTAGATTCTTATAAAATATCCCTAAAATTTTTTATACCCAAACCCAAAGGAAAAAATTTTAGAGTAAATTATATTCTAGTTCTTCCTTTAAGGAACGTTTAAATTATATGACATTCTCCTCTATTTTAAAAATATACATTCTCATTTTTTGAAATAATAAAATATACTACATTGACTTCCTATGCAGTAAAAAATGAGTTACAATTATATTTATTTTGACTAAAATACTCTTGCATATATTATTCATAGAATATAACAATTATTAAGTATATATTTGACTAATTTAAAAATAGCCAATAATTTAAATTTATAGTTTTTAACACAATCAATAATATTGAAATAAAAATTTTAAAAGAAGCGCTTTAATAAATTATATTATAAATAAAAAATTAATATTATTTTTAAGGATATTTTAATTATATTTTAACCTTAAAAAATTTGTATATATATATAATTTAAACTTCTTAAAAAAAATAATTCACTCTAAATTTTATGAAACTCATTGAGATCGAGTGTTTTGTCCCTCACGAGTTGGTTCATGCTTTGTCCGGCTAACCGTAATTTTTTTTGTCTTGAGAAGTGAGATTCATTCAGAGAAAGAGAGGAGGAGAAAGTCTGCCATCTTACGGTTTCTTGTGCCTTTCCTCGGGTACTGAGCTTCGCTTTTCTGTTTTTTGGGTTCAGTTGATTAACTTTAAACTTTATTTATTGAAAAAAGTTAAAGTCGATTTATCTTAAATTTTAAAATTATCTTAAATAATGTAAGAATTAAAATTTTAAATTATATAAAAAATTATAATTTAAAATTCTAAGTTAAAATGTTCTTTTAAAATTTAAAAATTTTTAATATAAATATCTTCAATTTAAAATATCATGAGTCATAATCACTCTTTATATAAATGATATATAGTGTCTATTATTTTTATTAAGAAAAACAATATTACATTAAATAAAGTCCCATACAGAGTACAAGTTTAGTTTATTGAGCTAGATTTTGTTTCTTGTAAACAAAGAGGCATTTAAAGAAAATTTGATTTATTTCTTTTCTTTTTCGCCAAATGTAACATTTTAGCATCCGCAGGATTGTGTTCCATTAGCAAAATCCTCCAAAGATATATGTATATATATATATATATGGAAAAAGTAAAATTAAAGATCCAAAACTATTCAAAATTTAACTTTTATGAACTGAATTCACATTACTAATGAAACAGGAAAATCAGATTGATATCCAGTTAAAAGGTAAAATGGCTTTACTTTTTCCTTTTTTCCTTTTAATTCAAAAGTAAATACATCCAGCTCACATTTAATTATGTTCTTAAACAATTATATTGTACATAATCTATTAAATTTTATATTATATATAAATATTTTTTTAAAATTTTTAAATTTATATAGATAATCATTTATTGTTAATTTATTATTTTATTAATAAAATATAACACGATAGTAGTAATGAATTTTTAATTTTTATATTTTTAGATAAATAATTTTTTAAATTTAAAATTATATACAAATAAATTTCTTGAATATTTAAATTATATACAAATAATTTCTTAATATATTACATTTTATTAATAAAATAATAAAATAATTGCCGAAAGAAGGTTATCATACAAATTGAAAACTAAAAGAAAATTTATTATTAAGATTAAAAAATTATTTACATATAATTTAATTTATAAGAATATATATAATTCATCTTTAAAAAAAAAGGAAGGAACTGGACGGTGTTAAAATCGTTATTATTAGGGTAATCTAGGGGCAAATGATAATGGGGTCATGCTTTGATACTCGCCGGGATTCCTCGGCGAGCCCCTCAATTTCAGGGCGCCTGACGGGCGTTCCATGCGGCTATTCCTAACAAAATCCAACACTCAACACCGTCATCGTTTACACCGCCCAACCAAAAATCGCCACGTGGACAGTCTCAACACATGGGCCCCGTCCTCACTTAAATTCAAAAATCTTCCGTTCAGAGATCTTACGGTCACCCTGGGATCTCAGACCCATAGCTCAGGCAAGCAGAACCGTCCGATTCTCGAAGCGAGAAATCATGATCCTGCGCAGAAGGGGTTTGTCGTTTAGTGGGACTCAGTGGGGGCAAGGGTCGGCCTATAAAATCTAGACCCCACCGGTAGCTTCGTCCTCTCACTTTCTCCCTCACAAGAACTAGTATTGGGGATTACACTCTTCCGTTCGTTCATTCGCAGTGACAACAACGAGATTCTAGCTTCCTATTTGTTTGTGTCTCTCTCTATTTCGAAGATGTGTGGGGGTGCTATCATTTCCGACTTCATTGCCGTCAGACGTGGCCGGAAATTGGACGCCGGCGACCTCTGGTCCGAGCTGGACACTCTCTCCGACTTCCTTGGCTTTGACAGTACCGCCAGTTCTACCAATCACCAACCTACTCAAAACCTCCCTCAAATCCCAATCAACAAAGGTAAAATATTCTTCTCTTGCTGTTTCTTTCCTCAATTCTGTGGTGTTTGATCGTATCAAGGGAAGTAGATTCCAGGCTTTTCTTATTTGGATGAGAAAAACCAGCTGTTTATGGACAATCATTTTCTTTTCGAATTCTTCTTTATGAAAATGTTTTTTTTTTTGGGTTAGTGTTTAAGCATGTTAATTGTAATACCGCTTTTCTTTTTTCTTTTTTCTTTTTGTTTTTTTTAATATCTGGGATCTTTGATCTTAGCACGAGAATTCTTAAGTAATGCTATATTCATCATCTGGTTATTTGTGTTAATTATAATTAGAATTTTGGTTTGGTGGTAGTTAGGTAGGGGTGTTTGTACAACGAGTTAGCTAGATTGGAAATGGAGTAAAGTTTAAGCGATAAATTATTTGAAACTAGAAAAGAAGTTTTGTTCACCCTTTTTCTATTCATTGAAAAGGAAGCAAGAAGGGAGGAAAAACAAATGGCAAACAAAAGTTGATGTCTTCCATGTCTGTAAGCAAAAAACTCTTATTCAAAAGGATTAAGTTCTCTCCATCGTTTGACTGTACAACGTATGTGTATGTTCATAAAAATTTATTATTTAATTATAAATTTTGAAACTTGATTTTCGAGACCATCAGAGTACGGAGAACTCAACCTGTTGAAAAATCAAACTCTCGGTCGAAGGAGTCCTAATTAAGTTCAATATGCATCATATTCATGTCCCAAAATTTTCCAGGAAAATAAACAGCCCCACCTCCCTAGAAAATAAAAATTTTAAGAAAAAATAAAGAATAGTTTGAGGTGTGTGATTGTGTTATATTTGGCAGAAGTGGGATGTGAGAAGAGGGAGAAGAAAAGGGTGAGTGCAGAGAAGGCAGGAGGGAAGAGGAGCGCTCAGAGAGTACGCAAGAACGTGTACAGAGGAATAAGGCAGAGGCCATGGGGCAAGTGGGCCGCTGAGATAAGAGACCCACACAAGGGTGTCCGAGTGTGGCTCGGCACCTTCAACACGGCCGAAGAAGCCGCCAGAGCCTACGACGAAGCAGCCAAGCGCATCCGTGGCGACAAGGCCAAGCTCAACTTCCCCTCGCCTCCGCCTCCGCCTCCGGAGCGACCCGCCAAGAAGCGCTGCATCAGCCCCGAGATGAGTCAGGCTAGCAACAACCCCGCCGGACCACCACCGCCTTATCAAGCCGATCTGGAACTGAAGCAGCAAATCTCAGACCTCGAGTCGTTGTTGGGTTTGGAGCCTGAGGTGGAGCCGAGTGAGCAGGTGAGTGGAATCAGCGACGGAGCCGAGTGGCCGGAGTCGGTGGACCTGTGGATGCTGGACGACGTCGTTATGCATCACATGCCCTACCGTCACCTGGTGTACTAAGGCTTATAAATCATCATCTTAATGGGTTGAATTAATTCTAGTTATAATTAACAATAGCGACTTTTACTGTCTGTATAAAATTATGTTGATGCTGTTGGTTATGGATTATGATTCTGTGTTTTTAGTTTTTTTTGTTTTTTGTGGGGAGGGTAGGTCAGATGCTTTAACTGGAACTGCACCGTATATACTGCAGAAATAAAGGTGACGAGGGGCGAGGGGTTGGTTGGATGCATGTTCAAAACTTGTATGTATATTATGTCGTCATGAATCATATATGGTGGTGTGCTTGTCGTTTTATCTAGTTTGTTTCATAACCTCTACTGATTGTCCGTGTCGTTGGTACATGCATCAAGTCATGACAAATCCTCAATCAATCAATATATATATATATATATATATATATAGCACTCTCATTGGAATTTTGGCGCTGAGATGAGGACCTTGTTGCCCGTTGCCCCTTTACAGTGGTATAGTCAAAACGAGTCGGAGTCTGTCGGTCACCTTAGCATAATATTTATTTATTTATTATAAAAATTTTATCATTGTTTAACTTAAAATATTTTTATTAAGAAAAATACATAAAACAAGTCATACATCAATTAGTCTGCATATGAATAAATGTGGATTTGCATTTTTTGGGTGGTTTAAAAATCAGGCCAATCCACCCCCGATCTATGTATGTCTAATTAGTAAAATGTTGGTTGATCCGTTTTACAGTACTTATTCGGAGTATATGTTAGAAATAAATTAACTATTAAATATCCGTATTTGCAGACGATAAGATTTTACATGGGCAATTTGACTTTTACCATATTAGAAAAGTTTGTAAGAAAATTAAAGAGTTCGTTAATCTTAAGAAATCTAAAGACCCTTGTTGCCTAGAGGAAAAACTATTGAATGTCTCGATATATCAGAATAATGAAAATTCTCTTGAAATGTCCAAAAACATGACTGGACTCTATACAGAAAGTATGAAAAATTTGATATGCCAAAAGACCTAAATTTCCCTAGTTATATATGTTCCTCAGGTCTTCCGCTGACCTTCCGTTATCAATACTGCATTATATAATATTCAATGATGAATTTTACTTTGTTTTAATATAATTCTCTTAATGTAATGCATGATTCTACTGTAGAAAAGTATGTGATGTGTGTTTAAAGTTTGCACCGTCCCTTGTTTTCCTTGGTAAGACAAATAAATGGATTCAAGTAGTGTTAGGTCATGGTGACCGATGGTATTATTAATTTCGGAGTTCCAAATCCCAAGTGCTTAGTTTACTGCAATAATTAAGCATGTACGAGAATTCATTTTTTAAAATGTATTAAGTTGATATAAAAAAATGTGCCGTTAAAATCGTCCAAAAATAAGCCAAATTTTAATTGATGTATAAATTAATCCAAAAACATCTTTACCATATAAAATTAAAAAAAAAAAAGTTCCGCATATGGTATGCATTTATAGTACCGTTTGAAATATGATGCTTACGAGACAATAAGAAATAACAATTCAGTAATTTTTAAATTAACAATTTTAGAAAAGTGGAGCCACCCGCAGACCATAAAAAGATGCAAGTATAATTTGTCTTTTTGCTCAAAGTTTCTTTATAAAGAAAGCAACAATATCATGGAAATGATTGGCCAAAAAACAAATATCATGGATATGGACATCCAAGATTAGCAACATGACATGTTTAGCTACATACGTTTAATTTCTAGATTTATTGTTAATTAATTTCTACCAACACTCAGTATTTCTTTATTCTCTTTCTCTGGGAGAGAATTATTTATTCTCTTATATTCGCTCCAAGTCATAGAACTCTTGCGGCAAAAACTAAAAGACAACATACAAAAAAATGGGAATTAATCTCATTCATAATCATTCCAATTATTAAAAATTACTAAATGTAATAAGGTTGGTAGTTAAATTATGACAGCCTATTGGAAAATTGATAGCATTCAAATATTAAAAAGGTCAAATTAAAGATTTAGTATTTACCTTTGCTTTTTTTTTTTTTCAATGAGAGAAGAAATGAAGGTAACAAATTAATTATCATCCCTTGCCAATATATTAATTTAATGAGAATATATGCTTCTGGGTACCTTACGTGATTATTCCAGCACCAAAGCGATGTTCATTGTACTATGTTTAAACTTAAAAGTTCCTTAATTAACTAAATCCATGGCTGACAAAGCAAGAAGAGCATATATATATATATATATATATATAGCAACAGAGTACAGACAACCACTTATTGTATATAACCTACTGAGAGTTTCACAAATTGTATATATCTATCAAAAATTTATATCCAAAGGGAAACATCATTTGAGAATTCAGTGAACTTTGATGCAAAAATTAGTCGTTGATGCCTTTCATTTGAATCGACAGAATATAAGGCGAAGAGACGTGTGGGGCAGAACAAGAGGGGAAGTAAGATACGTTTGAAAAAATTTTAAATAAGGCAAAAGAAAGAGTTGAGTGAATTAAAAGTTTTAATTTCTTTGAGTAAATTATTAGTTAGTTCTGAAACGTGAATTTTCTTTTAATTTAATCTTTTAAAGATAAAACTTCTTAATTTAATCCTTAAAAAATTACCTTTCTATAAATTTGATCCTTTAATAATAAAGTTTCTTAAATATTTTCTTTCAGTCAAAATAATTATCAGAGTCACAAATTTTTTTTTAAAACCATTTTGATTAAGAGAAAATAATTGGAAACTAAATTAAAAGTTTTATCTCAGAACAAGATTGAGAAGAGAGTAATCTTTTAAAAATTAAATGTTTAATTTACTCAAGTTCTTATCCTAGTGGAGGAGGAGATTGGAATTAAACGAAGTGCATGGGGACGGGGATGCCTTTTTAACTTTCGAACTTCACCTCTGTCCCTACTATATCCCCATTTTCAATTGAGAATATGGATGACAAATCATTATTTGTTTGAGGAAATTTTTGTAGGGACTACCTTGGATAACAATAATGGAGACGGCGGAATTTGTTCCTTGCGGAGACGAAGGGAATAGATTTTTTCCTGTAAAAAAATATGGAGAATTGGAGATAGGGGCTTTACCCCACGTTGTTTGCATAAATTAATATTTGTACATTTATAATTTATATCAATAAATATATATATATCTTTTAAAATATATTTAGATTTAAAGCATATATTATTTTGAATTTTTCTTTAAATTTTATTCAATTTAGTTTAATTTTCATGAATTTTATATGAACATGAAAATCTCCATGAGTCTTCGCACCCTTGAGAAATAATGTGCCATTTGATATATAAAATTATTAGGCATAGAAATGAAAAAGGAATAAAAATATAAATAGAATTGGATAAAAATAGTACATATAAATGAAAAAGAATAATAGAAAAGAAAAATGACCATCATGTTTCTATTTAAAAATAATATAGGAATTCAAAAAAAGTAATAATAACGAAAATATAATAAATTTTATATAAATTAAACACAATAATTATTTCAATTCATATGCTTGTAGAATATAAATAAACTCTTTCTCTAATTTTATAAAATATGTACTAAATAAGATTATTTAATGAATTTGTTCTTCTTTTCCTTTAACTTTCTTTTACCAAACAAAACATTAGTGTTTGGAAATTAAGAAAGACAAGCATGGATGCAATAGTGATTACAGTGAATTTGTCTCACCAACTTTTAACATATATATCTAGGACAGCGTTTTAGAAACAGGGATCTACATAATAATAAAAAAATGAATAAAGGTCGACAGGGGTAAAACTTAGGGTTTCATATCCAAATAGGGTGACGGAAGGTAGGTATGTTGTTTCAGTTCACACGTATATACGTCGGTTTTCTTGTGTTGACTCCCATGTCTCTGCCTAACTCTAGCTAATTAACCTGTTCCTATGTGTAATCTTATTCGCATGCAGCTTACGTATTCTCAATTATATATATGGGATATTAGATTTACTTTTGGATTGAGAAGAGAGAAAAAGGAGAAAGTTATGTGTCTATTTAATTATTATTATTATTATGCACTGAATCTATTTTAATTTTTTTTAAATGAAAACAAACTCATTTTGCGGCCATGCTCTATGTTGGCTGTTTCTTGGTACAAGAATTTTGTGTAAGTTACATATATCATAACCACTTATATTTTAGAATCACCTTAATTTAAAAGTTTAAGCAAAAATTTATGAACTTTATTTTATTTGATAATATCTACATTGATGCTTCTCCTTAATTAGAGTAATCTACCAATTTAGATATATAGTACGTTTTCTGAAGTTTTGACAATATTGTAATCAAAGAAAACAACTATGGCTAGCTAGCTGATGACTAAGGAGTCAACGAGGATTTCAAGAACAAACAGCGTGGGTTTTCAGCACATAAAGAGAATGTTCTATACCCAGATAAATAATGTCCTTATATTTATCTCCAAGGAATGGAAAGAAATAATGAAAGATGAAAAAGAAGGAGAAGCTGCATGATAGAACATAATTAACTGCTCATAAATAAAACAAAGTTTACGTGCATGCATAAGTCAGCCATGGCAAATTCAAAAGGTACGCTTAGTCGTGATTAATAGCTAATTAAATATCAATGCCTTAATTGGTCAGTCAAATTCAATAACATGCTCTGTATTCTATAATGAATGCGGCTTAAAAGAAAAAGAAGACAATAGTAATAGAGACCTTCAAAGACAATTTTCTTCCTAGACTAAAAAATTATTACTTTAAATTCTTGTCCATGGCCGAGGAGGAAAAACACACTTTTTTTTATGTACAAAATTGTTACAAGTCACTTAATAATATTTTTTTTAGCCTAACATGAGAATAACACAATAAAATAATTTGAGACCTTAACAACTAAATAATTTCAACTAAAAAGGGGAAAGGTTCATGAACTAAACCCTCATTTTCGCAACCCCACAATTAGTGGGACCCTAGCCCTCTTATATCTAGTGCTCTATATATTAAAGCCTATACATGAATCACATCTTAATTAATTCTATCTTGGTCTTCGGATCATATTCAAACATAGTTGATCCTCATATCTCTCACCGTAAAACAGAAACAAAAAACCTTCCAACACTTTTTAAAATGACAATTCTTTTGGTACAAAACACTAAAAAATAAAACATTTAATCCAAGTGTTATTCAAATATCACATATCCTACTTCAATCCTTACATATACACACACTTTTTTTTTTTTTTTTATATGAGACTCGAATCCTCACTTTCAAATGGTGAGGCTTCAAATACAGTAAGAATTTACCACACATCAGATTTACATATGAATCAATACTTTTTTTTTTTTGGGACCAAACATTAAAGAATAAAATACCTAACGTGAGTGTATTTACACAAAAGATACATTTCAATAAGACAATTCCTTCAATAATTATTATGTTTTAAGTTTTCTTTCCCATACATAATGAATTTTTTAAAGATCTGTTCAATATAAAGACAAGAAAAATTCATGCAGATCAAATATTCAAATCTCTTATGCTATTAGATCACACCTAATAATGACTTTATCTTTAAATTTTTAGTGGAAAGAATATTAAATACTTTTCGTTTGTAATTGGTGTATAAGCAAAGTATATATAGCTAAGATCTTATTTTAAAATTAAGATTAAAATGTAAAATACCTCCTTCAACAATAATATAACGTTTGGCAAAATAACCCCCTGCTTTAATTAACCGCTTAAAATTATAACACGTGGTAAATAATTCCTTTCATTCACTCGAAAGTTGATATTTTATAGTTTTAACCATTAAAAAATTACCTAAATATATAAATATGCCTCATTAATTGCAAGCGGGCAAAGTATAATTTCAAATTTCCAATAGATAGATATGCTGGTCAAAGTTTTCACATGCTTATATATAACTGTCATCTGAGAAGGCTATTAATTAATCTAAAAAAATTAACATGATGAAAAATTCAAAAAACAATTAACTGTGAAAGGAAAGGAAAACTATAAATTAAAATTTCCACGATTTTGCTAATATATAGGACATAATATATGCTTATTAAGTGAAAGGAAAACTATAAAACAGAAAAGTTTTAAACTTAATATAATTTGTAAAATCAGGAACACAAACGTAGTTAGATTCTGCGTTGTTCTATTTTCATTCTACTTTTGCTTCTGTAAAAAAAAAAATTTTAATCATCGAAATCATATATGGATGGTCCAGATATGCTCCCCTTAAAGCCGCAAATAATTCAATTGCAACTCAAACACAGACAATTTTTGACATCTATACAATGAGTATATATGCTTAATTTAGTTCTATACAGAGCTAGTGGCAGATTTTATAATTAATTAATGAGAAAATTATACTTTTATTCTCTATAGTCTCATTTAATTTTTAGTTTTATAGTTTAAAAATTTGTAATCATGTCTGTATATAATTTTTTTAATTTAGTCCATAATATTAAATTTTTATTAATTATTTTTGTTAAATTTTATGAATATAACTGATTATATATTGTCTTGATACTCTAGATATATGTGATTTATGCTAACAAAAGAGGTAAAAATATAGATAATAAAATAAAATTAACTCATATATGACAAAATATTAATACAGAAATATAGTAATAGAGACTAAATTAAAAATTATTTAAATTTTTATGGACCTAATTATAAATTTTTAAACTATAAGGACCAAATTAAAAATTAATTAAAACTATAAGGATTAAAAGTATAATTTTTCTTAATTAATCCATCTAATTATGGTGTTAAATCTTTGTAGATCAAATTCTTGTTTGTCTTTGAAATATGGTTAGCTTCTCAATTCAGTTCTCCTAAGTGCAATCCTCTTTATTTAATTCTTTAACAATTTTTTTACAATTATTTTTGTTTATTTGAAACATTAAATATATAAATTTTCCCAAGGACTTTAACGGATAGAAAAACAAAAGTAATTAAAAAAATATAGAGTCACTAAATTAAGAATGTGACACTTCAGAGAATTAAATTAAAAAAATATCTTTTAAGAACAAAAATAATAATTTACTTATCTTTTTTTTTTATATGTAGGTGTTAATCCATCA
This sequence comes from Erythrophleum ivorense, assembly GCA_026724425.1. Lineage (NCBI taxonomy): Eukaryota > Viridiplantae > Streptophyta > Magnoliopsida > Fabales > Fabaceae > Erythrophleum > Erythrophleum ivorense. Next base: position 48,448,848 of record JAIUCV010000005.1, read on the forward strand.
TTCAATGATTCTGCTTTTATGAAAATGAGTGTAGTAGTTTAAAACAGAATAAATTAACTAGTGGGTCATTTGGTATTCAATTTTTTTTAATGTAATAGTTATCACATTCTTATCATCATTATTGAATAATTTTTATTTATTTTTATCATGTTTTAAAATAAAAATATGAGAATTATTTTTCATTCTTAAAATAACTCTATTTCATTCTTTTTATTTTATATATCAACCAGGCATTAAATTTAGCCATTCCGCGCACACTCACATGCATATGTTGATAATAATTAGCATTATTAAGAATGATTATTATGCTGACAGAGAGGGGGGTAATTTACTAATTTAGCAAACCAAGATGTTTCATAAAATAATAATATGATTTCAGAGCCAGGTTCATGTAACTTGGCTCATATTCGAGTAGAAATCCTACGTTGGTTCTAATTTGGCAGTTTATCTCGTCAGTATCAATAGAAATTTGGGCCCTGAAGTGGACACAACGAAATATATATAATCATTTTGGTGTCCCCATTTGCACATATTTAATTATGAACAAAGAATCAACATGGCCATTTTTAATTTGGATCACTAAAAATAAAGTCACTAATTGTAACTTATGAGGTTATATAATTAAGAAAACAGAAAATTGTTTCTGGGAAACTTATAAATGATTTCATGTCCATCCAAAATCCACACAAGATACATGGATCTAAACTATTTCAATTGTTATTGTTGACCTAATAATCATTGCTTTTATCAACATATTTCAGCAGATGAAGGCGACGCGTTTAGTGTAATTCAAAGCTACATGTACTTGAAATCGACGCTTACCTCTTTTTCTAGTGTTTTTTCTTTTTCAATTTTTCCTCCCCAAGTAATCATAAATCTTCAATGAACTTCGTCCTCTTGTTTAGTTCTCTGTCTTTGTCACCCGAGTAACCAATTGCATCACTTATCATTCTCTCAAGTCTGGACAAGAAACCAATAGTTGATTATTTTCTCAGTAAACTCAATCATCGGATGAATTTTAAATTTGATTTTTCATTTTTATTAATAAAAGTAGTAATAATAATATGTTATTTCAATATTACAAGTTAAGAAGCCAATAACATGCACGAGAACTCTTCATATGTCTCCTGGACATTTGCCAAACCTTTGTTGGCTTAATTTTATTTTAAAGTAAATTACACAATTTTTTTTTAATTTTATTAAAATTATACATATCTCATTTCTTTTATTTTTAAAATATATGTAAATTTTCTTTGAAACAAAAAATTACTATACATTTTAATTTAATTTTAAACTTTTAATCAAAACATCCTCTATTTAAAATTATTTTAATTATGTATTTAGGTTAATTGAAGATATTTTAATAAAAAAATTAAAAGTAGATTAAAGTATAGAATAAATTTTTATTTTAAAAGAGTTCTAGAATAGATTAAAAATTTGTATAATTTCAACAAAATTTAAAAGAGATTTATGTAATTTACTTTTTATTTTATATACATTGAAATTTGTCAAATTGTGAGTTCAAATTTTTAAAGAAAAATTAAAAAAAAAATAAGTCGCAATTCAGCCCATTATATCAGGGGTACTTGTGAGATTAGCCAATTAACACCTTAGGTAAATTGGAAACCAACATTTAAAGAGAGTGCATAATACAAGTTGTAGCATACTCATTTGTGGCTTTTTTATTTTTTAAATTCTTTTTAATACTATGCTCATGAGTCTTAATTTCTCTCTCTAACGTCAAACAATCACAAGAGCGCATTCTTCTACATTGATCATCTCTATTCTTTCAATATTTCTTTGTTATAACTTTGACCTGCTGATAATCACAAGAGCGCATTCTTCTACATTGATCATCTCTATTCTTTCAATATTTCTTTGTTATAACTTTGACCTGCTGATAGGATTCCGTATTTTGCTAAAACAGTGAGCACTAGTTTATGCGCAAATCTCCCCAACAGAAAATGGAAGTTATTGTATCGGTGATGATTGCTTACCAAAAAAGTATTATCAAAGTTAAGAAGTTCTGTTTACCCAAAAAAAAAAAAAGAAGGTTCAATAGACCAGGTGCTAAGTTACAAGAAGGAGATTGCAACATGGATGATAAAATCATAAATTTTCTCAGATTCATTGCCTGTTGAAACCGTAGCAGACAAGAAGAGAGGAAGAAGAAGCGGAGAAGGAAAGCTCACAACCTCCATGCCCGTTATTTCAAAGAGTCTCTTAGGATAACTACATGTAGATGAATTATAAGTTAGAGTTTATTCTATAGTAAACTTATAAATAGTTCAACAAATTATAAGTTATCTATAACACAAACTCAATTTATTTTATGCAATACCAATTCAATGAACTGATTGTCTAATATCATTAAAATATGATACATTAATTAATTCAATAATTGATTAATACTAATATATAATTAATTAAATATTTCAACACCACATTTTTTTATGGACATAGACTGCGAGCAATAATATGTAAATATCTGTAAAATGATATTATACCTCTATTCTACCTCTTTCCCTAAAAGTTTAAGAGATAGGTGAAACAAAAATTATAATCCTTTTCACCCAACGCAACCAAGAGAGAAGTAATAACTTTAGATTTGGATTCTTTCTACCAAAATCTAAAAGCTAAAATTGTGTCTTTCAAAATAACATATAAAGTTTTATCACTGATTGTTAGATGCTGACATATCTAATAACTCAGATTTTGATTGAGAGACAGTGGAAGGAAGATTTGGTGAAAAATATCCAAATCCCAATACTTTGCATCTACAGAATTTTAAGTAAAATTTAAATTGAACTTTTACAGAATTTTACGTGCCAAAAAAATTTTTCCTAATAAGTAACCAAAAGTGCAAAATCCCATTACGTATCTTATTAAGGTAACCCATTGGGGGCTAGAAAATCAAAAGGTTGGTATAGCTTATCAAAGGGACAAAGCTCAGTTAGATGGGGCAAGCAATAGATGCAAGTGCTTGCACTCAACTTCTCACTTGTGCGTCCAAAATTCAAAAATGGTATGAAGGGGAATAAAATGGAAAATGATAGTCTAATATCCTATAATTTTTTATTCATTTATTTTCTTGTTAACAATTGGAAGTTAAGTCTCTTACAAATTAACCAAATTTTTTATCATTAAATTACCTTTAGCAACTTGAGATCCTACAATTAATTTATAAGGTTAGGAGTTCATTGTGTAAGTGCAGAGTTCCATTAACTCGCATCTTTGACAGCATTTGTGTTCCCAGAATTATAAACCATCTTTATGCAGCACTGTCTTGTCCAAAGTATCAGCCACATAGCAATGACTCAAGTTCTAGTACAGTGCAAGAATCATCAGTACACAAGCGTTTACTGTTTCATTTTTCTGTAAAGCACCCTAGAACCCTTTACAAGAGCAATACAACTACGATCTCACAGCATTTGGAATCCTTAACGCAGGGGAAATGCCATCATAATCTTCTAAAGACTACAAGATGAACTCTCAAGCAATAGTTTCACACTACTATTAATCTTTGCATTTGTTACTAGCTTGATACTATTTCAGTTCTTAAACAGAGGACTGTACAGGGAGACGGGATATTTCCCCGAAAGGGTCCTGCGGAAAGATCAACCTTAATATACAACCAGCAAAGAGAACCAAGCAAACAAGGATAAAACATACAACATAGTATCAAGTTGACACCCGACACTCTTTAAAAAAAAAAAATCTACGAAGATATGCATAAAAATAGATAAACCTGTCATTAAATTGAGAAAAACAAAAATATCATATTGTAAACCCCACCTCAATTCAAGTTACGCTGATAAACCACCCAGGCCAGATCCATAAGGAGTTATTGCGTAGGGTCTCACGCTATTTCCTCCCTTTGCCCTTTACGCAGATACAGTCCACAATTTTGGCCACCTTACTTGTGCAGCACTACTTGCAGGTAGCAAGTGACTTTTGATCAATCTAATATCATTTGAAACTCGGCCATTAAAAGTCAATAAATGCCTCTCAACGTCATAAACAGATAAGCTACTGAAACCTAAGGTAGCATAGATTAGACCCGTGACTTGGGGTGGTCAAAAGTAACATTTAAGGAGTGGTGATATACGCCGAATGTTAAAACAAATTACATCCAAGGAATGAAAAAAAAAATTTAAAGAAAGAAATGATTTTTATGTTTATACCTTAAAATAAAATAAAAAAGTGTTGAATAACAATAACAAAAAAAAAATATAGCAGATACTACATAAAAACTATATAAAGAAATAACATTCATAGAGTTTATATCAATCGAGCTGTAAAACTGAATAATAATTCACTAGCACACAATGTAACAACACAGGTATGTTGGGCTGCAGTTCATGTAATATAACTTTATTACAATGTCTGTTATATTTTTTAAATATTATTTAATAGTATTTATTTTTTTAAAATAAGAATATGAGAAGCTCTTCTTATTTATTTCATTCATTTTCTTATTTTCTTCCTTTTTATATATTACCATTATATCAAAATACACCAACCACAAGTTTGCATTGACTACTTTTGATAAAAGTAAAACATTGAAGTGGAGCAAAATGGGGGACTGAAGCTACAAAGTAGCATAGATTGGACCCCTGTAACTTAGGATGGTAATAAGCAACATCTAGAACTGAATGACAATTCAGAAGCTCACATTGTAACAATACGTGTTTGCATTGATTACTATTTATAGCTTTAAAACATTGAAGTGGGGCAAAAGAGATACTGAAACCTAGGTAGCATAGATTAGACCCCTGTGCCTTAGGGTGGTAATAAGAAACATTAAAACTGCGTAACAATTCGCTAGCACACAATGTAACAATACATATTTGCACTGACTGCTTTTACAGTAAAACAAATATTGAAGTGGAGCAAAAAGGCATACTGAAACCTACAAAGTAGCATAGATTAGACCCCTGTGAGGGTGGTAATAAGCAACAAATAATGCTGAACAACAATTAACTAGCACACGTTGCAACAGTATGTAGGAAAAATCTCTTTTCCCATGGCTCTTTTTCCATTCTCTCTTTCATAAGATTTAGACTGATCTTAATTTAGACAATTTAAATTTTTTTAAAATCTTTATAACTTTAAATAATGTTTTTTTAAAAAAATTCACAGTTAAAAAATTAATTTTATTTTATATTTTATTCTCTTTAAAAGAATTATTTTTTAAAAAATTAAAAAAAATTAGGTCTATTTGAACTGTTCAAATCTAACACTTCAAAAGACAATGGAGACAGCATGGGTGAGATCCAAATCCGAACATGTAGGAAATAGAGTTTAACTTCTCTGCACATTCTTGAGATATGCACAGTGTGTACATCTCTGAGATGTAATCTAGACCGTATAAATTTTATATGGATGGTTCAGATTTTATATTTATATTTTTTATTAAAATAATTAATTTTTTAAAAATTTATAATTAAAATATTATTTTTATTTTTTATTTTTTAAAATAAAAAATATCTAAAAATTTGAAAAAAAAATCAAATTCGAATCATCCAAATTTAATCTAAACAATTCAAATGAGATGTGCACGAGGAAGAAAAAGTTCAGAGAATTTGTTACATGTTTGCATTGACTACTTTTGATAACAGTAAAGCGTTGAAGTGGAGCAAAAAGGGATAATGAAACCTACAAAGTAGCATAGATTCGACCCCTGTGACTTAGGGTGTTAATAAGCAACATCTAAAACTGAATAACAATTCACTAGCACACATAACAATGTATGTTTGCATTGACTCCTTTTGATAACAGTAAAACAATGAAGTGAAGCGAAAAAGGATGGGCAGGAGCTACGTCCCATTAACCTTAGCTGATAATGGAAGGGATTGGATCCTCTGTATTGAGGATCCATCCATTGTACCTACAATGAAATTTTGTAAGAGATGCAAAGTTAAAATAAAATAAAAAAAGATTAATTGTGTCTCACTGCAGGAGAAATGTATGGGGAGGATGGCATCAAAAGTTAAAGCCATCTGCTCCATAAAAGGATCTTGACTGTATAATCCTCTGAAGTGTTACTAATATATATGTAAAGGTAGGATCATTAGCACACTATAAATACGATACCTCCACCCAAACGATCAATTCATTAGAGAGAAACTCACAAAGATGGCATAGAAGTGCATTACATTGAACACGATAGCATATACAAACAAAGAATCTTCCATCATATAATAGATTAAATGAGAATTATATACAATACTTACAGGAACGGAAATAAACATCTAAAATCCTATTCAATATAGAAGTAATCCTCAATTACAATTTCCACCAACAAGCATTGATTTGCATGTAGTTGAATCATCCCAATTATGCCCTTCTCCGAATCGATTAAAATTCCAACCCCCGCCACCAAAACCGCCGCCGCCAAAGGGAGGATCGCTGCCATTACCAAATAAGAACCCCTCATCTCCGGTGTCCCCCGAGTCATCACCAGACAACCTGCGCTTCGTTCGTCCCTTTCTGTGGAGAAGGGTCCGACGAGGCATTCTGTATGCATTGGGTTTCACCGGCTGCGGCGCAAGGGCATCCACCGGCAAAATCACCGCCGAGATCTGGAGAAATCTGGAAGATGGTGGTGAAGAAGAAGATGATTGTTTGGCATACGAATCGGTTATGGAGAGGTTACAGGTGGAATAACAGCTTCGAAGGAGGAGAAACTTCGCGATCCCAAGACCTTTCGCAGCGGCTAGTGTTAAAGTATCAGCGACAAGAATGTCCATTGTCATCGTAATTTTCACCGGAGTCAACAAGGTTTTCAGGAAAGAATGAATCTTTGGATGGAAATTTTTTGTAAAAGCAAAATGGGAACGTACTTGGACTGCAAGTTTTCAGCAAAACGAAACGTGTTATTGGAATGGATGATGCTGCCATCATGCCACGGTTTGACCACACACCCTCGCAGGTGGTCGGTTGGTACGTGTGTTTTTTGACTTTCTTGGGATGTAACGACTAACGAGACGTCCTACTGCAGTCAACAAGGAAATGCGAAATGGGCTTAAGTTTAAATTTCCTTTCTAGGTTGGGTTTGTGGGCCTCTTTAGGTTTGGGCTTTCGGATACTTTCTTTTCTAATAATTTTTTATAGCTAAAAAAATACTCCCTCTCATATATAAAAAATAAATAATTAATTCACGAGTATTAAGAAAATTAGTTAAAAGTAATTAATCTTATCTTAAATAAAAATTATTTTTTAAAAATACCCCTATTTAATATGTGTACTTTCTCTTTAAAATTAATGACCACCACTACTCATAATTTGAATGACTTATTTAATGAAGAGCATAATTAGAATATTGTAATTAATATGATAGTTTGTTTCTTATATATAAGATCAAATCAAATCTTTAAAAAGCCTCTTATATATGAGACTAGAGGGAATAATAATTTGTTGCGTTGACAATTTCATTGATTCTATTGAATTAAAATGTGTAATATGTTGGAAATAAATTAATTTTAAATAAATTTCTAATAAAATGAAATTCACTGTAAAATTTCCCATGATTTTCATGGTAAGGATTGCTTTTTTGGATAAATAAGCGTTGAAAATAGGGGAGATTTTTGCATTTAATTATAAAAGAAAAAAATATGTCAACCATTAAAATTAGAAAATATTATCTTTTGAAAGATATCTCTAAATTGTAGTCAAACTCTAGGAAGGGTCGTGCATTTGGATAGAATTCAACAAAAAGGAAAAAAAACCAAATAATTAAAAAAAAAAACACGAAGAGAGGATACCAAGTAATCCGAGAGTGGGGCATAATTTTTTTTTCAAACTTTTTATATACTAGTCAATAACTCATGCGATGCAAGGGGTATTAAAAGTTTAATATGAATTTGATCATATTATTTATATAAATTGATTAATTTACCTAGATAAAAACATACCACACAAGTAATACAAAATGTGATTAAAAAAAAAGTAGAACGAATATTGAAAACTAAAATCATATGGCAAAAATCAAAATATTGTAAATATTATATCATGTGTAACTAACATACAAAATATTAATTTCATTTAATTTCAAAAGACCTAGAAAAAGTTGCTTGATATAGCAAATTACAACTCTATAGAAGAAGCTATAATAAGTATTAAAAACAACAAAGATAAATCAATCCATCAGCTCCAGTGAATGCATACAAAACTTTTCAAGTATTTGTCCACAGAAATGTACCAAACCATCCTTCTTGCAATAACTTACTGAAATATTGACCATCTATTTTCTTGGTAATGATAGCTTTAAAGCCGGCATTCCATGCTCTCTTGCGTTCTCCCCTCGTCAATCACATATAGTTAGCACCAAACATAAACTACTCGTCAATAGAGAATAAAGGCTTATACCTAAGATCCACATTTTTAATATCAAACACGAAGCACCATAAGTTTGTGTCACATACACTGACATCAAAAGACCAGACCTGTAAATTTTAACGTGTCGATGGACCTTCATCATAAAAAATAACTCTCAGTTTTACCTTTGCTATTGTCCAATTTACAACGTCCTCTCCCGGCAATGCATAGTGTTTCCACTTTAACAAACAAATCTAAGGAGACATTACATGCCACCAGTCATCGAGGTCCATTCCAGTCTTCTTGCATCCGATCGACATACCCAACCAAGTACTCTTCTGCATATACCAGCCCACCAAACATGAATTCAAGTTGGCATTCTGCAACTTTTGGCCCAATCTAGAACTTCCTCTTGAGATAGAATTTGCTTAACCAATTTTGCTGTCATTAGAATTATATTTGAATATTATTAAAATCACATAACTAGCTGAACTGCCCGTGCATTGTACTGGCAGGTTCAAAATTTTCTATGGGACTGATGCACAGTTTCGTGTATCCTATGGAAAGATATGACCCAAAAAAAAAACTAGAACTACATAGCAATAGTGAAAGGAATAGTAAACAGTAATTATGAGGTCTTTCTATCAATATATATAATAACAATAGATATCATCAAAATCACATAATCGTCAATCTCCTTGTCGTGGGCAAATGCATGGAAAGAATTTTTTGGTTCAACCAAAAAAGAAAAAGTAATTAATACTATATCAATAAGATAAAAATCTATCAATAGATTAGAAAAGTAACGCTAACCAATAACAGTGTTGTTTGCCATGTCGTTAAATCTAACGACTGTTTTGTGATAGGGTTGAAGACTAAGAGTAGAAAGGAGGGGCCAAGAAGAACACATCTTATGCATACCAAACCATCAATAGACTCAACAAATCTTTATGTAGCTCGCACTTTGTAATTGAAGAAGGACTTTTATCACGTGTATATTTCTTGTAACACTATTCAGCAGGTGAATTTTATTTCTCCAGATGCCATCCAAGTAATATAAACTCGTGACTGTGAGGGTAGGTGATTTATTCTTGGACATTTGGAGGTGTTGTTTCATGAAGAAATTTGTCTTCATGCTATGATACCAATTTTTTTGAAACCAATAACAATTTCAAACAACTATGACAGTTTAAAAATGATGAAATCTGGCACAGAATCTTGCCATCAAATGCGATGGCGTTCTAAAACAAATCTTCCATCCCTGCAATAGCATTTTTTAAACTCAAAATGAGACAAAACTAAATGGTTTAATATGACCAAAAGATCGAGTTAAGAATGAATAATACTAACCATTCTTGCAAAATGAGAAAGCAAGAAAGAAGAACAAAATAACAACGAAATACTTGCAAAGTTCAGCCAACCGTTAGGGAAATTGAATCACAAATTGAACCCTGCTACACAACAAGAAAGAGCAGAAACAGTGATGGAATAAATTCTTCGCTAAACATTGGAGGATTAGCAAAAAAATAAAAACAAAATCCTTGTCAAATCTTGTGGTAATGAGAAAAAAATGCGCAAATTTATGTGACAGGTTAGCAATGGTTTCACTAGGGAAAAATCCTCAATAATTAATAAAGGATTATGCTGTCTTTAGTTATTTGCTAGTACCTAGCCAAAATGTCAAGGGAATAGTGAGACTGACATATTTCCCACGTACCTGCTTGATTGTGAAAAAAAAAAAACAAGAAAACTTTGTGATGAATTTGCAAGAAATTAGCAAATCCCTATTCCCTTGTTAAAAATATTCCTTTGCCAACGCTTCAGTAAGGACATAATCCCTTGCTAATTTGTCAGAGATTAACAAGGATAGGGAATCACTCATTGATCATGCTTGGCAAAAGTTTAAAGAGGGATATTTTCCTCATTAACAGGATGAAAATATTTTTTAGATTAGCGAAGAAAAATTCTCTCACTAATTTAACAATTATATTCCTTTTTTATTTTTGTCTTCTCACCCTTTCTCTCTCTCTCTCTCCTCCCCTTTCTCTCTCTTTTCTCAACCTTTATTGTGCAAAAACAAAATGACCCATGTTGCGAGTGTATGGGTTGAAAATAAAAAAAGTTAAATTGCACATAATTTCTTAAATTTTGATTTATATGCAAATAATCTTTTAATAAATTTTTTTAAAACTTTTTGAATTTGTGCAAATAACTCCTCTATCATTAATTAGTTTGTTAGTTTACTAGTGAAATGTAATATATTAAGGGATTATCTATATGTGACCTAAAATTTGAAAAACATATAATTCAAAATTTTAAAAATTTATCTACACAAAAAATAATATTTAAGGGGTTAATTGTCACTAATATGTTACTCTCAATTAATGAAATAACATATTAATTAATGATAAGGAGTTATTTGCACAATTTTAAAAAGTTTAAAAAAATTTATTGTTAAGTTTAAATATTAAGAAGAGTTATCTATCTATAATTCAAAGTTTGAGAGAATTTTATACAATTTAGCCAAAAAAAAAATTGTGAGAAACTGGGCCTTTAACAAGTATATGCATAACTAAGTTATTTAATACAAATTTGAATGTATTGGGCAAATGGGTTGAAAAAGAAAATAGTAATTAAGTTAGTTCCAACCAAAATCAATAGAAAAGTCATTGACCTGAAATTTAACCCCTTTCATTTTTTTTAAAATCTTTTTGGTTTAATCCAATATGATTGGGTTAAGCTAAGTTAATCAAGTTCTTGTACACTCTTAATTTTAACTTAAAAATAAAGTATATTTATTATTTAACACTTTAATAATATTGCATAGGAAAATTATGAAAATGTTAGTTAAATGTATAAACGTTTTGTAATATATAATATAATATTATTAAAATAAAAATACTATAAAAAAATTATTGATAGTAAAAATAATGCAAACTAGTGCTTAGTTTGTTTTACAAGAGCATCTATGATTCTGTGGCATAAGTGGCCCCCAAAACCCTAACCCCCGACGCTTTCCCATCATCGTATTTGAATAAACGGTACCGCCTGAAAGCACCCAAGTTTCCACTTACCTTACACGCAGAAGTGCGGAAGCCAGGCCATGGTGTCGCTAAAGCTTCAGAAGCGGCTAGCCGCCAGCGTCCTCAAGTGCGGGAGAGGGAAGGTCTGGCTTGACCCCAATGAGATCAGCGAGATTTCCATGGCCAATTCCAGTACTTCTCTTCTTCCCTTCTCCAATTTCATTTTTTTCATGCCAGCGAATTACCCTAGTTACAAAGCAAATTTGTCATAAGCAGCTTTGATCCAAATTATTGGGTTCGCTTTAAAATTATGGATTAAAATTTTCTCTGATTGAATGTAACATGAGATTAACATTCGTTAATTTATATAAAGGGATCCACAGAAAATTTATATCTGATGATGATGATGATCTGTTTTGAGCCCGGTTTATGTTTCGAATTGTTAATCTTCAGTGGGAATTGGAAGTATGAATTTTTTAGTAGTCTGGAGATGAATAGAAGGATCTGGAAAAGTTGCATTTCAAGGAAGATCAAAATACGTTTTTCTTTCTTTGTGTTTTGTGTGTGTGTGTGAGGGGGGGGGGGTGTTGGGATAAATGTTTGGTGTCGGATATCTTGGTTTTTACAAAAGAACAGAAGAAATAAGCATTTCTGTATAGGCTGTACAGCATCTCGCTGATAGACCAATACCAACCAGGGTTGCATCTGCGAATTGTTTTTCAACAACGAAGTAGAGGGTTGAGCTAATTTGTTTCCGACTGGGCTTGTATCTTATTTCCTAAGGTGGAAATTGGTGTTGCTCGTTTTAGTACGAGCTAGAGGTAGAAATGGAAAAAATTAATTTCTTGTTCTGCTCACTTAGTTCACGCTTGACAGAGGTAGATATAGACAAATTGATTTCTAGTTCTTGTCCTATTTCATTGATTTTTTAATCTTTTCTTTTCTGTACAAACTGTATTTTCAAGTCTCACGTATGAAAAATGGTGGTATGGAATTGTTTCAATCATTTGAGGAAGTTGTTACAGCCATCCAAATTCTGCCAAAGAGGAGCCTGTCGTTTAAGGTTAGTTAAAAGAGAGAAACTAAAAAAGAGAGTGACTTGTAAAAACTGCCTAAATTTTTTGTAGCTCATTCTTTAGGCAGCTTAATTTGAAGAGGTAGTAATTATGTCTTGTCGGAAATGTAGTTGGTGAAATTGTCTTCCATTTTGAGGATATATAGATTTGGTTTCCCAGATGTTTCTTCTGGTTGGGAATGTATGCTGTCAGATACAAGTCAGCTTCTTCTGTTGCCTGGGTCTTGTTGATGATCTCCGTTGTAACAATGGTTTAATGACTAATGACAGGACAAAACATCAGAAAACTGGTGAAGGATGGCTTCATCATTAGGAAGCCTACAAAGATTCACTCTCGATCTCGTGCTCGAAGAATGAAGGAGGCCAAGAGAAAGGGTCGTCACTCTGGATATGGTATGATTTACATTAGAATCTGGGGTTTGGTCTGTTGCACATTTTGTTTTGTGAAGACATTAATGGGGAAAATGTAATTGAGTTTGATTACATTAAGGTAAGCGTAAGGGTACCAGGGAGGCACGGCTGCCAACAAAAATACTGTGGATGAGGAGAATGCGTGTGTTGAGGCGACTGCTTCGTAAGTATCGTGAATCCAAAAAAATTGACAAGCACATGTACCATGACATGTACATGAAGGTAAAAGGTAATGTCTTTAAGAATAAGCGTGTTTTAATGGAGAGCATCCACAAATCCAAGGCGGAAAAGGCCAGAGAGAAAACACTGTCTGACCAGTTTGAGGCCAAGCGTGCTAAGAGCAAGGCAAGCAGGGAGAGAAAGTTGGCTAGGAAAGAGGAGCGGTTGGCACAGGTATGTTATAATTCCATCTCCATTGTTCTCCTTGACCCATAGAAATTGGAAGGGATACAATTCTATATTCTTGTCATTGAAATGCTGCTGGTTAGCATAAAAGGTCATTTCTACCTAGTGGTTTGCTTGCGATTGAGACACTTGTGATTCAGACTGTATCCTCGCTGCAATTACATGCCGTAAATTGACTAAATCCATAACTGGGTCATGAGTTAACTTTGTTTGTGAACAATATAGGGACCTGGAGAGAGAGCACCCCCAGCTTTATCACAACCACAGGCTGAGTAAGCATCCATCTATTCACTATATAAGTTTATTAAACTAGTTGTTTTGGTAGCGAGTCACAAATTTAGATGTTATCTTTCCTTCAGGGGGGCTAAGAAAACAAAGAAATGATGGGTGAGCTGGGACGCCCATGCACAGGTGTTGAAGGATGAAGACTAATCTTCTCGTATGCTTACTGGGAGTATCTTTATCTTGGAGCTATTTTGTTTTTCTATCAAAGCGGAACATTCAAACTATGCTGTAGTATTATTTTCTTAACGTAGTATGGGCTTAAGTCTCATTTTCCCATAAGTTAAGAGAATTACAAGTAGATAAAGGTACAGTAATCTGTTTGTTTGATTTTTTTTAAAAAATATTTTCTGCACTGTATCCTATTTGAGGTTTTTATTACAGAAGAATTTTGTTGGAAGCGAGTCTGTTATGGTGTTCTCCCTTCATTCCGTTTGTTTCTTATCCCACACCCGCCTGGCTTCCCTTTGGCTTTTGCCTACAGGCATACCTACTGCAGTTCTGGAAAAAGAATTTTAGTTAATTCATCGGCTTAAATACACTTTTGCTCTCCCTAGTTTCGTAAAGTTTTAATTTGATTCAGAGTTTAAAAACAATGTTATTCTCTTTTTTTTTTCAATAACCTAAATTTGTCCTGTCTCATAATCTATAAAAAAAATTAATGTCAAATTTAATATGTTGACTTAGATGACAAATTTAAATGTGTATTAACAGTATGAAGTAAACTCAGGAACCCCTCATAGTGGTTTTGAGTCCACGGAAAAATACTTGTTTCTGGGGTTGGGGTTGGGGTTGGGGTTCGGGGGCGGAACAAAAAAAAAAAAAGGAATAAAAAACGAAAACGAAAACGAAAACGAAAAGAAAAAGAGAAGGGGAAGAACAATCACAAGTTCTGAACAAATTAATTCCCGTTGTCAGCGCATGTTATAACATCATTAAACTCGTGTTGAGTTTACTAGCATTTTTCTTATGCGTCGCTATTTAGATTTGGTATGAATTTTATTTTGTCTATACATATTTTTAATTTGGTTCTTAAACTTTTATTTTTTTTATTTGATTCTTATATGTTTATTTTATTTTTAATTTAATCTCCTCTACTTTATCATCATTTCTATATACGTTCTGCCAGTTGACATTTAGATATTATGTTAGTCAAGTGACATTTTTTATGGCAACCATTCGAGGTGGGGACCATGTTCAACCGCAAGGCCACGAAATATGCATATTTGTGTCGCGGCATTTAGTGTTCCTCGTAAAGCCAATGAGCTCACGCCACATGTATGTTCACGTAGTAAGCATGCAAGACAAAGATGATAGTTGTGTGAAGACTACTAGCTCTGGCGGAGATTCTGGTGCTTAAGTTGGAAACGTGGCAAAGCAATGATGTACTTTCCACGTTGTATGTCAATTGTGGTTCCCGCCATGACTTGTTGTTATAACATTGTAACACAAAGAGGTGAATTACAGTTTTTCCTTTTTTCCTTACGCGAGTCTATTTTTTATCTTAAAAAATTATATTTCATTTTTTTGAGATAAAAATAATGTAATATATTAATCTCTCTAACAAAAGTAAATTATAATTATATATATTTTGATAATAATACCATTATATTTCTAATTTATATACTATAATAAGTATTAAATATTTATTTAATTAATATAAAATAATTACTTTTTTAAATTTTAAATATATTAAATTTAGAGTTTTCAACACACTATAAATATCATTGAAATAAATATTTACATTCTAATATATTATATTTTTAACAAAAAATAAAATTATCCTTAAAAGTATTTTGATTATCTTTTGATTTTAAAGCAAAATTTATGTATATTTATATAATAAAAGGAAGCATTGTGTAATTCAAGTATCTTTAAAAAAATATTTTATCCTAAACAAATCGTTGACTTGCTAACAATATTTACGTGCCAAATATTGTTTATGCAAAAACAATAATAACGTACAATGAACAAAATTAAAAAAAAAATGAAAATATAAAGATCATATATATATATATATATACATATCTTAACCCAAAATTAATCTATTTTAATGATGGGATCCTTAATTACATTGTAATTTTGTAATATCTTTTTTATCTATACTATTTTAAGTGTGAATGCTTTCTGAAGGCACGTTTTATAATAAAATAGAATTATTTGTGAGTCTAGAGCCCCCCAAAAATAAAACATGATAAAAAGACAATATCTTACATTAAAAGATTTAAAGAGATAACGATAATGGTTAGACAGAAAAATAACTATAATTCTAAAACTTTATAACGAAGATGATGGAGATATTCTTTATGTGCTTAGATGCTCATTATGTAGTAGAATTATAAAAACCATTATAACCATAGGACTTGCTATATTAAAATCATTCTATTAAGAGCAAGCAAGGTAATGCCAATTCTTTAAATTAAGTTCAATGAATGATAGTGGTTGAATAGTTTGAGCCTTTTAAAATTCCATTGAATAGGGTAAACCAATCTTTATTTTAGTTTGAAACATTCTTAATCTATATAATAGATATTCTTAATCTTGTTATACTCGCAAGCTCGCCTGCCTGCGCCATTGTTTTAGTTTCTTAACATAATTTTATATTGAATTACGTCAATAATAGTATTTTGTTAGATTGCTGTTCCTTTATTTTATATAAAGACTTTGATAAAAGTTCAAACTTTAAAGTCTACCATTATACCAAAAAACATATAACCAAATTTCCTAGCGCTAATCAAAATGGAGTTCTACCATGTTTTAAGATAATGAGAAGTCATCCTCACTTTTTTTTTTTAATTTTTTTCTGTTAATCTGACTTATAATTTTCACTTAAACATATAAATATCATGTATTGCATGAAATTTTATCATTGTTTTCATTTTATTCTACAAGGAGTTGGCTTTTTATAATTTAAAGTTTAGGTAATTGAAACTTGGTTTTGAGAAATATAGTGCAGTTTGTCCAAACTTTTTTATACTAAACATAGCAAGTAGTAATTGCCACTTGGGGATAACGAAAGCAACATGGCAGCGAACGCCCTGGCGAGTTCCTTGTCTCACCCAGCTCACCACATTCCGGTTCTGCAAACTTCGGATTGGATCCAAAACGACCGACGGAGTTGGCGTCGTTCTATTCCTTCATGGTTTTGAATTGACATGGCGTCGGAGGGATCGATGCCCGGGAGTGGCTCCCGGTACGTTCAACTGCCACTGGAGCCGCCGTCGACGATGATGTCGCCCGTCGCATCGGTCCGGCAAGGTGGCCCTGAGCCCCCCTGGATTTTCGATGAGTTGCCTCAAGCTACCATTGTCTTCGTCTCTCGTCCCGACGCTGGCGACATCAGTCCCATGCTTCTCTCTTACACCATCGAGTTTCAATACAAACAAGTACCAAGACTCCCATATCTCTCTTCGTTGTCTTCGTCCTAGTGCTTTTATGGGGGGTTCTTCGAGAGTCCTCCATCTTATAAGCTGAGATCCTTTTCCATTTTGGAAATAGACCTTTGAAGTGAGATGACGAAGCCAATATGTAACGGAAAAAGCAAGGGAAATGAATATTTGAATATAATATCTTTTAACATTATATCCGTGTAAAAGACGTAGGTAATTCACCATAGCTTCACTTTTTTCCATAAAAAATAAAAAATAAAAAAAGAGCATAAAGCAATAGTCCATGCTAGATTGAGGAATCAGAAATAGGTGCCCTCCTTTTATGGTCTCCAAAGGGCAACTACTTATAGCTACAACTTTGGCCTTGGCCTTTTATTTTCAGTTTCCTCAATTTAAAATTTATGCTTTTAGATATCTTTTCTTTTGCAACTTGATTTAGTGACTTCTTCCTCTCATTTTAGGCTTTGATTGATAAGTCAAATCGTTATGCGCTTTACAGTTTGGCATTCAACAGTTTTGCTATGGTTTAGACTTGAACTGTCAAGGTTGCTTATCTGGTGATAATATTATCATTCTGTCCTTGCCCGTTTTGCCCTTTGCAGTGATTGGTTTGAGTTTGACATTAAGAAACCTTTATTAGATAATGAGTGTCTTTATTTACCTTGTTGAATCTCCTGTCCTACTGGACTGTACTTATATATCTCATTTTCATTCTAGTTCAAGTGGCAGTTAGTGAAGAAAGCTTCTCAAGTGATTTATTTGCATTTTGCATTGAAGAAACGTGCATTTCTTGAGGAAATTAATGAAAAGCAAGAGCAGGTGTGTGTTGCGTGATGATCTTTATATTGATTCTCTGGTTACTTCCCCATATTAAAATGTTTTTGGTCATTCATATATCCCTTATATCATCTTCAATCTGCAAGCACATTTTCATGTTATTTGACGATATATCGTCTGTCTAGCAAAGTTTGGGATTGTGATGTTCACTGAAACATTATATCAAGGTTAAAGAATGGCTTCAAAATCTAGGAATAGGAGAAAACACCACTGTGGTGCAAGATGATGAAGAAGCAGATGATGAAACTATCATGCATCACGATGAAAGTGCTAAAGACAGGTTACTGCTGATCATTGCAACTTTTGTTAGACTATTCTTTAGAATTCAATAAGTTATTTGGCCACAATTCCTTATATGGTGGTTTTTGGTCCAGAGACGTTCCATCTATTGCTGCCTTACCAATTATACGTCCTGCCTTAGGAGGACAGCAGTCTGTGTCAGACAGAGCGATGATTGCTATGCAAGGATATCTCAATCACTTTTTTGGAAATATTAGTATCGTTAACTCTCCAGAGGTTTGCTTCATGCATGTACTTTTGATGATAATGCTTGTCCTTGATATTGAAGTAATTCTTTCTAATTGTAACTGTCATAGTATTATGTTGATATACAAGTTATACATAAAGGCTAAAGTATCAATCTTTGATATTGAGAGACTTTACTTTAATTTGGTCATGTAATATATACAATGAAGACAAGTTGCATCAATCTGGGGTTGCCTGTGCTAGTCATTATTATAGAAAGTTTTTGTTAGCAAGAATTATTTTAGAATAGTGAGCTTGTGACAATTAGGTTAAAATAAGTGTGTTATTTACTAGTAAGCTTACTTGTACTAACTACTAACCCTTTTACTTTGCCTAATTTATAGTTAGAAATAGACAGACGCTTGATTAAGTAAGTCAGTGATACCATTTAGACTATTGCTCAACCATAGTAGTGGAGACTAGCTAGAAAAATGTCGAAAGGGTTGCTGAAGGGAAGTAGGTTGAAGAATTTTAGAAGCTAAGTTAATGTGTTTAACAATGTGACCAAGGAGAGTAGCTAGGAGAATGTCAAGGGGACGGCTCATGAAAAGCAAGATGAAGATTCTAGGAGTTGTTTGTCTGTTACAATTAAGCAACTGTGTGAATCACGATGCTTTGTCTATATTTTAGGGTTCCAATTTTGGATATAATTTTCTTATTTTAATTGCGTTTTGTTTGTAAAGAGATGAAGTTTGAATACCCTTTAGCCTAAGGGAATTATTAGAATAATGAGTGAGTGTGTGACGGTTAAGTTAAAATAAGTGTGTTATTCACTAGTGGCTGTGCTTGTACTACTTATACTAACCCTTGTATTTTATTTAATTTATATTTGTAAATAGACACACAAATTGCGTGGCTGCGTAAGTTAATAATCCCATTTAGACTATCACAGATTAAAAGTGTAAATGTCAGCAATGAATATACCGTGACACAGGACAAGGTATTTTGATGTGCACGACCATGGCAAATCCATCTGATGAGAAGAACCTGCTCCATTAATTAGCTTGAGCTCAAAAGGAAGCTTGATGTTGAAATAAAATTTTTCCTTTTCCTTTAGAGATTAGTAGAAGCAGCGTGGAGATTCCTAATATGTTTCAATTGTGGTAATTGAAAACAAAATGGTATTTCTATTACATGATGAATGACAAAGTGTCTTCAACCTAAATATGTTAAGTCAAAGATGGAGATCTCGGCATTTGATTATCTATCTGACTAAGAGAAGGCTTCAAAATGTCTCATTTGATTTCTTTACAAGGTTGTCATTGCTTGTGGCTCAAATTTAATTGATTTTAGCCAATTTTTCTTGCTAATATATGCAGTACGTATTATTCATTTGAACCTTGAAACTCAAGGGACATATTATGTTTTTAGTAGAGTTTATGTATGCTTTATTAAGTCTAACCCTTTGCTATATTATCATCACTTTGCCTTTGAATTTTTATTATATTCCTCTACTTTCTATTTTCCCTAGATACCTGCATTTACAATAAGCAGTTGTGTTGCATAGGTTTGCAAGTTTTTGGAGGTCTCAAAGTTATCTTTCTTACCTGAATATGGCTCTAAGTTGAAAGAAGATTATGTGATGGTGAAGCATCTACCAAACATTTTAAAGGATGATGATTCTAGAAGATGTTGTATATTTCATTGTTTCAGTTGTTGCAATGACAACTGGCAAAAGGTAGTGACATTGTGCTTTCAAAGTGGGCTTTGTGTCGAATTATTGTGATACCTGTAGATGCAATAATTTGCACGTGAAATTCATGCAGCATTGGGGAAGTTGGGCATACAAAGATACGTAAATATGCTAGAAGAAGTCATTCACATGTAATATATATTGATATCAATTGAAACTAGTGTAAATTGTTATACTCTTTTGCTGGTTGGTAACTTCTGATAGAATATGATTTGCATCAGTCTGACAGTTAAATCATGAGTAATTGTTTTGTTAATCTTCATTTTAATAAGTAGATCATTTAGTTCATAAGTTCTTATCATTTCAAAACTATATTGTATGTTAATTTTTAGAAAATATTGATAGAGTATAAATTGCTTCCTGATTAGTATTAAAAATTTTACCAAAAAAAAATTATAAACATCAATTAAATGATTGGAGCTTTTAACCAAAAGGTTGATTTTGTGAGAAGTTGATCCTACATAAATTAATTCACTGCTGTAAAACTTTTTTAGGTTTGCACTGTTGTGCCCTTTTACATTTTAGGGAAATTTCAGTTTGTCGGTTAGAAGCAAAGCACAGTGAAGTGTCTTTATATATGAGTGTTGGATTTCCTCTGTAAAGTGTGACTAGAGTGGTATCTATAGGAAAAATCTAAATGTAGTGCCAACAATTCTGATGGTACATTCTCTTCCAGATTTGTTCATAGATCAAATGTGAAACTTACAATTATGGAATACCTTTGAGATATACAAGTGCTTTCTCTATGTAATTGACAGAATTCTCTACACCACTTTCTTCACAATAAGACAACTGGATGTTTAAATGGTAGCTGAGCAGAACTAGATATTATAAGACACGTGGCTTGGTCAATAGCTCAGATAATACGCTTTTGTCTTCTGTTATGTTTCTTAGTTTGGAGTATTAATATATATCACTTGCCACAGTACATTCACTCCCAGCTTTGTTCATAAGTCAAATGTGAAACTTGGTCAATCAGACAACTAGATGTTTAAATGGTAGCCGAGTAGAACTAGATATTATCAGATACATGACTTGGGCAATTGCTTAGATAATATGCTTTTGTGTGCTGTTATGTTGCTGAGTTCGGAGTATTAACATATGTCACTTCCCATGACTTTTGGCAATATTCATATATTCCTTCTTGCGGTTGGTTCAGCCTGTCAAGTAGTGATTGTCATTTGTGAGTTGCAGACACAATATCATACAAATATTTGATAGCCCAATATCCATTATACTGCTTAATAGCTGGAAGATGAAAATTAAAAAAGAGAAGCTTGTCAAATTAAAAGTAGTCGAAATTTCAAGGAAGGTTCTAGTTAACCTGGATGGCACTCTCAATGTTGGAAACCTTACCAGGAAGCTTAAGCTCCAGAAGTCACATTAAAAGCTGGAAATTTCCTCCCGTTATGTTCTCTTGAATCAATCCTCCATGTATTACAGAAAAGCTAACTCTCATTCAATAGTCAATACTCTAATGATTCTTAAACATCGGGAGAATATATGGTGTCAGACATATCAAAGTCAACCATGGGCCTTCTCCTTACAATTTAAACTTTTGAGATGAGATGGTCCTAAACATAGTATGAGGGCTTTTATAACCAAGTGGTCAAGAATTCATACTTGCCGCCTCTATTCATAATTAAAATTGAATTTTATCACAAAGTATGAAAGGCATGTGCTTTCTCCACATTTTAAAGACAAAGGACTCGCATATCAAGGGACATGTTAGATATGTTAATAATATCATTCATAGGTTTTCTCCTAATAGCTTGAGCTTTTAGGATGAAGCAGTCCTTGACATATATATATATTTTTTTAAATTGCTCCTAATGGGGGACCTATAGAATTTGGATCTTTTGGTTTTGCCAGCTATATGAAAAGGGACAAAGCTAATTTTGAATAAATCAACTTTTTAGATCATAATTACATTATATTCATATTCCCCTTTTTTAATAACTCTGTTAGAGATATGAATAAAACCATTCTTGGGTCTTTTCTTAGTAACTTAAGCTCTTAGAAAGAAATGGTTTTTGACATGGCATCAAAGTCTCTGTCACCAGGTGGTCATGAGCTCATTCTTTGCCACCCCATATTCATAAATTAAATTAAATTTTAGCATGAGGTATGCTAGTCTCAAAATTTGTCCTTGCTTGAAGGCCAAACAAACTTTCGCATGAGGGAGCCTACTTGAGATACTAATAAAATTAATCTTACGTCTTCACCTAACAATTTAAGCTTTTAGGATGAAATAATCCTTCCCATGGTCTCATGTCCGAAACCTTAAGCTATACGGAGAAACCTTAGGATTGTTTTTACTAATACCATTAAGATGCCCCTTCATGTGGAAACTTTTTGGGTTTGAAGCATGGACAAAGTATAAGTTCACCATACCTAGTGAAAAAAATTAATTTTAGTTTAAAGTGTGGATGGCAAGGATCATACTCTTAACCACTTGATCATATAGGCTTTGATAAGATGTCAGGAACCATTTAATCCCAAAAGCTTAAGCTACTACGAGAAAACCCAAAACCTAGGAATGATTCTATTGATATCTTTGACATGTTCTCATGTGAAAACCTTTCAGGCTTGAAGTGAGGACCAGACAAAAGGCCATTGTGCCTTGTTGGGAAGTTAATTTCAATTAATAAAAAAGGGGCAACAAGGATCGTACACCAGATTTCTTGGTCATAAAAGCTTTAATACCATGTCAAGGATTTGTCATATTCTTGTCTTATATCGAGATTAAGCTTGTGGTTGGAGCCAAGCTATGTATTCATTTTCACATGGATTCCATTAAGAGTCCTTTTCTGGCTGTCAACTGTGTTTGATGGAGTTGTCAGTTATAGCTTAAGATTCCTTGTAAACAATAGTTTACCTCATTTTCCATATTGACTGGTATATTATTGAATAACTGGAATTATCCTTTTTTTTTTTTATGTTGTTTCCAAGATCACATCCCTCTTTTCGGTTTTATCTCTCTGTTGTTGCTTTAGAGTTTGTTGCAACTCACAAGTATGTGGTTTGCAGATTCATTGTCTACCTTAGTCTGAAATTCTCCAAATCTATAAATGGGGTATCAGTTTTCAATTCTTTATAAGTAACTTACGAAACGAATTACAATAGATTTGGTTTTATATTACCTTGTTTACTTGTCTGTTTTGTTATATGCAGGTTTGGGCCGTACTAAAACCTGGATTCTTGGCATTTCTGGCAGATCCTTTCGATACCCAACCTTTGGACATTATTGTTTTTTATGTACTTCGTGCCTCAGATGGGAATACAGAAGGTTGTCTCTCACTAGCAAAGGAAATAAAGGAACCAAACCCTTTACGCCATTCATTCAAGGTAAGAAGCATGCTCTATCTCTGTTGTCACGTGTCTAATGGATTAAAAGATTAGAGTGGCAGTTCATATTCTCTCTCTGTTGCTTTGTAATGCTTTTGTTCAGTAGTTACATAATGACCAGTGGATATTATACCATGTCTGATTCAAGATCTACAGAGAGAGAGATACTCTTTAATAGATAGTTATAAACTTTTAGGTGACTTCTGGAAATCAGAGCATTAGGGTAAGAGCAAAGAGTAGTGATAAAGTTAAAGATTGGGTTGCTGCTATAAATGATGCTGGAGTAAAACCTCCTGAAGGTTGGTGTCATCCTCACCGCTATGGTTCTTTTGCTCCTCCAAGGGGCTTGATTGAAGATGGTAGTCAGGCTCAATGGTTCATAGATGGTCAAGCAGCATTTGAAGCCATTTCTTCTTCTATTGAGTATGCAAAATCAGAGGTTCTTTTTCTCTGCGCTAGAACGTCAAAATTATGTTGGAGGTCGAGTTCACAATATTATGATTTTTCTTAAGTTTCTGTTCAATGATTGAGACCTTCATGCAGATATTTATTTGTGGGTGGTGGCTGTGCCCAGAACTGTATCTGCGGCGTCCTTTTCACTCCCATGCTTCATCAAGGCTTGATAATTTGCTGGAAACAAAGGCTAAACAAGGGGTTCAGGTATTCCTTTTTATTTAGTTATTGGTGTTATGGTCAGGTAACCCTTTAAAATGGAACTGTTGGGCATTCCCTTTACAATGCCTAATCAATTATACCAAGGAAAGTACCGTTTTCAATTACTTTTGGTATTGAGATGTTTAAACTGCAAAAATTATACAACCATTGCAAGGTTTTTCAGTATTATGATGTTGACTTTCAGCTAAATTATCCATTGGTTTTCGAGTGTAATAATTTATAACTCCTATCACTATCACTACTTGTCCCCTGTAGTTGTTCGTTAATTGATTTATTCTAAGTTGTGATGGACCTGAGGGTGGGATCATAAACTTGTTGGAAGCACTGAGTTGCACATTCCAGGACTGCTATTTTTTCTTTTTTTAAGAATTTCAACTAATTCTATGATATATATTCTCTTTCTAGGTAAAACAAATGGCTTTCAAATGTGATTAGTTGTTGGATAAGTGACCCAATTGATGGAAGAAGTTGGTTCCAAAAAATGTAGTCCATAAGTTAGGAATGGAAAAGAAGCCACAAGTAAGATTCAGTTAAGGTTTTCTCTACTTATTAGTTCACCAGTCCATGAGATGATCATACTGTTAGAAAGGATTTCAGGTCACTTGCACGCCGTCTAGATGATTGTTAGAGAGTTGTTATTGAGTTAGAAGTTTTGTTTAGTTCGTCTTCTAAGTTTTATTGAGTTAGTTATTATCTTATTGTTCTACTTTCTCTAGGAGTTTGTTTTGTAGTCAAACTCTAGTATTTTCAGTAATATGAATAAAGGAGGGCACAAGGGCTGAAGTAAGTGTCTCCCTTCAGCTCCTAAGTTTTGCATCATGTGATTATTTTACATGGTATCAGAGCTAGGTACCAAAACCCTAACCTCTAACCCATTAACTACTCTCTAATAATTATGAATATTTGAATTTCCTATTTTCCAAATCAGAGTTGAGAAGCATTGGGATTGGCGTGAGTGCTTGTCTTTTGATGCAGATTTTTATTCTTCTCTACAAAGAGGTGGCTCTTGCTTTGAAAATCAACAGTATTTACAGCAAGAAAAAGCTTCTTAGCATTCATGAGAATGTGAGGGTATTGCGTTTTCCTGATCACTTCTCTTGTGGCGTTTACCTGTGGTATGCAAATTCCTCAAGACTTTGCTTCTCTATACACATACACACATATTTACATATATAATTCTATTATTTTGATTTTATCAGCAATATCAATTTTATTACATATTTGTGATTTCTGATATGTGCTAATGATTATATACAGGTCTGACCATGAAAAACTAGTTATTGTTGATCACCAGATTTGCTTTATTGGAGGACTAGATTTATGCTTCGGTCGTTATGACACACCTGAGCACAAAGTGGGAGATTTCCCTCCTTTGATCTGGCCTGGGAAGGACTATTATAACCCTAGGTAAATTTTGTGCATTAAAAAACAAAAAAGGGAAATGAAAAACAAAAACAAAAATGTTCTTTGTAAATTTCTTTCTATTTTTCAAACTGGAATCATGATCTGAAAAGTATGGGGATAATAGCGCAATCGAATATTTAAATGAAATGCATTTCTTATCGGTGAAGGCTGAAGGGATATATTTGGTATGACTGCATAGACCATCATAGCTAGTGATCTTTTGAAGGATTTACTGGAGTGGTTACCCATTCAAATTCATGTAGATGCCTTAATATAATTTCATTTCACTTTTATAGTAGCCATTCTCTGACTAACCCTGCGTTGTTGGATTAGGTATAATATAATATAACTCATGGATTTATTTAATCTTTGCCAGGGAATCTGAACCAAACTCGTGGGAAGATACAATGAAAGATGAATTGGATCGTGGAAAATATCCTCGTATGCCTTGGCATGATGTTCATTGTGCCCTTTGGGGACCACCTTGTCGTGACATTGCTAGGCACTTCGTTCAGCGATGGAATTATGCAAAGGTTAGACTTCATCTATAATTGGAACAAAATGTCTCAATTCTTAACGCATTGTACTCCTAAATTCCTAATTGGAAATATGTCTTTTGTGTGTGCTTGTCTTGTTCCCTTTACAATAGAGGAACAAAGCTCCATATGAGCAGGCAATACCATTACTTATGCCTCAGCATCATATGGTTATTCCACACTACTTGGGAAGAGGCAAAGAATTGGAGATTGAAAGTGAGAAATCTGACAATCATAGAAGAATCACAAGGGACGATTCCTTTTCCTTATCATCCCAAAATATTCCTCTGCTTTTGCCTCAGGAATCTGGTGGGCTGCATACTCCTGAAGGATACCCAAAATCAAATGGGTTAAGCAACTTTTCACATCTTGATCAGCCAAGCAGGATGAGCGCTGGTCTTCCTCTCTTTTTCCGGAAGGCCAAAATTGAACCAGTTGGTCCAGATACAGCAATGAAAGGCTTTGTAGATGAGCTTGATTTTGTGGATGACAGTGGGAAAATGTCTCAGGCTAGAGTTGCTTGTGGCAGCACAAAAAGTACAGATCCAGAATGGTGGGAGGCACAAGAACGGGGTGATCAGGGAGGCTTTGCAGATAAATCTGGGCAAGTTGGTCCTCGTGCTTCCTGCCACTGTCAGGTGTGTTACTGACTGATGACTGCCTGTTGCCCAAGTGCCAGTGGCCTACTCAAAGATAATTGTGTCAACAGCTTCTCCACCCCTCCTTTTTTTCTGTGATATATTTTATATCATCTGATTAACCTTTTTGTAGTTTGAAATGCTTTAAAATCTATCATAAATTCATAATCAATAATTATTATTTATTCAACATTAAATTAATATTATTTATAAGTAGAAACAGATCTTTGAACCATAATTTTTATAACATTGCCAAAATCGCATGGAAAATCAGTATTTTTTGGTTCTCTATAGATTTATTTTCATTAGGCCACATCTTATGGTCTTACTATTTTCTTAACTGATTTTGTCTTTTTTTTTTTAAATGTTCATTTTTTTCCATACTGGATGTTGTAATTTCTGCTATCACTTATAGCCTTTAATTGTTAGGTTATTAGGAGTGTTAGTCAATGGTCTGCTGGGACAAGCCAAACCGAACAGAGCATCCACAATGCTTATTGCTCTCTTATTGAGAAAGCGGAATACTTCATCTACATTGAGGTATCTAATATACTTTCCCTCTTGCGTATCTACATCGGATGGGATACCATTTTTGAAAAATGTTTCGATAAATGATCATGGTGAATGTGGTTACTGCCTTAGTGATAAATGATCATAGAAACATGTGGCTAAAAAGTAAAAAAAAAAAAAAAAGGCATCTAGGCAGCACGTTTAACAGTTAGATGAGCAATTAGTATTAGTAATTTGTATAGGGAGCATGTTTAACTCCCTTTGATGACGTCCTCATAGACAAATAGCTCCTAGAATTTTTTGACTTGCTTCCAATGAGTGTTTCCCTCCACATTCTCCTAGCTGTTCTCCTTGGCCACAATGTCTAACACAATGGTATAGCTGCTTGAAGTCTTACCTACTTCTCAAGAGTTAATCCCTCAACCTTCTCCTAACAGGTCTCCACTACTAAGGGTGCTTACCAGGGTATCCAATAACACACAACTTCTTTATTAGTGCCACTGTCTTAAATATGGAATTTTCAAAATCTTTACTCCCTTGAACTTCCCAGGTTACACTAAGAGCTTTGACTATAACTTCCTTGACAACAAAACCAACATACCCAATGCTAAAACCAAACTACTATAATAGCCATAGCAGAACTTAACATCAACAACTCTGTAAATGGAAACAATACTTTCACAGGTTTAAATCTCTTAATATATGAGCAAACAGAGGCAGAACTCAAGTTACTGGATTTCGTTTTTCTGGTTATTTTCTGTTTTTTTGTTTTGTTTTGTCTTTGTCTGCGGAAGCTAAGGTTGAGATTCAAGGTGCTTGATACTAGTGCTCTGCATGTTTAGAAAACAGAGAGAGCAAAAAATAGGAGAAAAGAAAACGACCAAACACACTATATGATTGAAAGACTCAATTACTGTGTATAACATTGACTCCTCAACTTCAATTTATGCCATATTACAACCACACAAAAACATTTATACCTTTACTTTTGGGTGCAATACAGGTAAATTTTTTTCCTTAACCTACAAAACTTTCCCAAATTCTTAATACCTCTTTATAAGGTAACCTAAAATGATGTCCTAAATTCCTAATACCTCTGAAAAATTTATATGCTCTCAGGCCTTGGCTTGGCTTATTAATATATAACATCTTTATTCGTAAGCTAATGATAGAAAAGGGCAAGACTACACTTAACTAGCCTTCACCTGCTGTCTGATGCTGTGACCATCTTTGCTGAGTTTCGATATGCCCTTTGGTTTGTGTACCTTTTTCTTTTTTTTTTTCAGATTGTTTATTTTTTGAGATAAATACTTCCTTTTGACACCTCTTTAATGTTTGCTTTGACATTGAAAGTAATAAATAGTGCATACAAATCCCTTTCTACCGTGCAGGAGCCATGCAACGGGGCCCATAATGAGCTAGCTGCTAAGTGAAAGGGAAATTGATGATGATATGAGAGATATTGATATATATGTCCAATACCTAGGTTTTAAATGAAAGGGAAAATACGATTTCTCTGATAATCGATTTGGTTTTCTGGATGTTAACCAAATTCTATCAATTGGACGTTGTTGAGTTACATAGCATAAATTTGTTTGAATGATAAAACATGTTTTCCAAAAAGTAATAAGGTTGACTGCACAAAATCAAACAGAGGAGCCCTCCATAGTCAATACAAAAAACTAACAAACAGGTATACATCTGCAAATATGAAAATGCAAAGAAAATGGGGCGGAGGGAGATAAAATGAAGTCCTAATCTCAAGAAATGAAACTGGGCAATGCTCTGAGACAACAATGAATTGAAGAAACTTTGATAACTCGTCTCTTCCCACTGAACAGCCTTCTAGTTTGCTTTAACTATGAAACAACTCATGACACGAATTGGAAGCACTCAGGAAAAAAAGGGGGGAAAAAAAGGCAGTTTACCCTGGGATATAATTAGACAGCTTGGTTCACTTATAATGACCACAATATTGATATTAACTTGTAAATATATTGTTCATTATCATGGATATGAATGATTCAGCATTGATGAACTAATACCACATATGCTCCTCTACCGCTTGCCCCCTTCTTTTTTTACGCTTATCTGGTCATCCCATTTCGGTATTACTTCCTATGCCTGTTCTGTGGCTTCTTCTGATTGTTCTGTTTCATCCTTGGCAATTTGTTCCAGAATCAATTTTTTATCTCAGGTCTTTCAGGAGACGAGATGATACAAAATCGCGTGTTAGAAGCTTTATACCAACGGATTATGCGAGCTTACAATGATAAAAAAAATTTTAGGGTTATAATTGTCATACCACTCCTTCCTGGCTTCCAGGTTCCAATTATTTGTACTTTTTCCTATAGTGTTTCAACTTTGACAATAAATATTTTCTGCATAGGTGTTGGACTTATTTCATAATTATGTAGGGGGGCATTGATGATAGTGGTGCAGCATCTGTAAGAGCCATAATGCATTGGCAGTATCGAACCATTTGCAGAGGACAAAAATCTATATTACACAATTTAAATGATCTCCTTGGTGCAAAATTACATGATTACATATCTTTCTATGGCCTTAGGGCTTATGGAAGACTCTTTGATGGTGGTCCTGTGGCAACCAGCCAGGTATTTTTGTTACTTGTATATCTTATATTTAAGTAAGGAGCTCCAGTCAGCCTAATCAGATATGCATGCTGCAGGTGTATGTTCACAGTAAAATCATGATTGTCGATGACTGTACAACTTTGATCGGATCTGCTAATATTAACGATAGAAGTTTACTTGGCTCCAGAGACTCTGAGGTATAGCTCCAAATTTTGAGTGCATTGTGTATTTCTATCTTTTCTGTTAAGAACTGTCGGAAGTCTTTCATTGGAGATTTCAATTTTTTATCTAGTGATCCTCTCTCTCTTTTTCTACTATTGTGTGATCCCTCTTTCCAACAATTTTCATCAGATGAGTTACAGTCCATGCTAATTTTTATATTCAGAAGCAGGGCAGTTGACATTTTGTATCTTTTTTTCTTCACAACATATTTTACTCGAAACTATGGAGCTGAGACTGCAAAGATAATATGTGTTCATGGATAGCTTGGAATTTTTCTTCATATTATTGGCTTAATGCATATGTTATGTCCTTCGCACATTGGACTTCCAATCTAAAAGAAATAACTAGCGAATAATTTCTACTATCCTGTAAGTTATTCCTTGTTAGCTTTGTCAGAAAACCTTTTTCTTAATGCCAGCATCTTTTTCATACCCTGAAATTAGAATATGCTGATTGATCTGAGTGTTCACCACTGTTTGTTTAATTTTGGAAATTGTATGAATTTTTACGTAACTGTTAATGTGTAATTTTTGCAACACATTCAGTCCCATTAATTGTCTCAGATATGAATTTCAGATTGGTGTTGTTATAGAAGACAGAGAGTTAACTGGTTCATATATGGGTGGAAAACCATGGAAAGCAGGAAAGTTCTCACTGACTCTTCGATTATCATTGTGGTCTGAGCACTTGGGTCTCCAAGCAGGAGAGGTTAGCGAATTTCCTTCTTCCCTGAAGGAGGTAAATTGCTTGACGTGGCTGATTCCTACTGACTATGTTCATATCTTTTTCCTCAGATTGATCAAATAATGGACCCGGTTGTTGAGTCTACTTATAAGGACATTTGGATGGCAAGAGCAAAGGTAACTGGAAGAATGAAATGTTCATATGTATTAATAATTTGATCTGTGGAATACTTATCTTAATATCTTTGAATTTTGCTAGCACCAGAAATAATTTAACGGCCCAGGTGGTTACCAATATTATTTGGCAGTTAAATCCTAAGAATTCACACTACTAGTTATTACATATTTGTGATAAATTAAATATGAAACACATTATAAGAAACTAATAGTTGTCACTGGTTGTCTTTCAGACAAATACTGCAATTTACCAAGATATCTTTTCTTGCGTACCAAATGATCTGATACACTCCAGGTATGACAGTTATCATTCTGATTTGTCTTTCATCCATTTTCTCTTGTCCTAACATGCTTTCTAAACTTCTAATTCTGCAGATTTGCTTTCAGACAAAGAACAGCTTTGTGGAAAGAAAAAATTGGCCATACTACTATTGATATAGGAATTGCCCCAAAAATGTTAGAATCTTCTCGTAATGGAGTTATCAAGAATACTGATCCCTTGGAGAGATTAGCTTCAGTGAAGGGTCATCTTGTTTCTTTTTCCCTGGAGTTCATGTGTCAAGAAAATCTAAAGCCTGCTTTCAATGAAAGCGAGTACTACGCTTCTCAAGTTTTCCATTGAGTATGATGTCTGAAAGTACATAAAAAACATTGCAGAATTTTTTTTCCTTTTCCCTGGGGATCTGTAACTTATTACTTGCATGATTTTATTGAATTTTTATTTTTATTTTTATTTTATTTATTCTTCTGCATGAGAGAGTGTGGAAAAAGAGGGTCTTGTCACGTTAATGTATCTGCAACTGTTCATTCTTGTATAAAATTCATCTGTTTAATAATATGCTGAAATTTAATCATTTTCCCCCAAAAAAACTTATTTGACTGCTTTGCTTCCGTCCTTTTATTTATTTATTCATTTATTTATTTTATCTTCAATTTAGGACTTAGGGTGTATCTTCTCTCTAGTGTGAATTTGGGTATCAACTCATTAGGCTTGTCTAAACATAGTTTATGAAAGAAAGTTAGATCAAATTTATTTCTTATATTTTTATAAAAAAGGACGGCCCAATGCACGAGGCTCCCACTAAGTGGAGTCTGGGGTACTGGTTTATTTCTTATATTTTTATATTTATTTCTAATTAATTGAATCTAGTTATTTTTTATAAATCAAGCCCATCTAATAATTTCATCCACCCAGGAGCTATACTCAAACCTTCTGTAGCTTTCAGTCTTCCTAAAGGTACAAATCAATGTTGGCTACAACACTTATTCCTCTTCATGATTTGGACAGATGTGGTTCACTGGTCACATTAAGCAGTTCCTCAACCTTAGGCTCAAGTGGTGGATCATGTACAGGAAACAACCAGTATTTTATAATGGGGCATGTATATCATTTTTCCTCCACTAGTTCTGATTTATTGCTAATTGCAGCCCCACCAATATAAAATCCTCTAGAATGGACGACCTAGTCTTTGTCAAAATCTATATGAACCATTCTGACTCAGAATATTCATTATTCTAAATCATACATCTGGCCTGGTATCTAGCACTTGTACAGGCCTTATCCCAATGGACATTTTTTTTTGGGTGGGGGTTAGGTTTGGTCTATTACATAAACTCTATAAATAAGCATATCTAACGACAAAAATTATAAATTTTATATCATCGATTCTCATTTAAATTTTTCTTATAAACTTTCATGTTTATGAACTTTCAAATGAATGAATAACAGCCAAAAAAAATGAGAGCCTTTCTAAATCATGTGTTACACATATTAATTGATGAATTCATATTGACTGAGTCTATGCAAAAATGCTTTTATAAAATCATGTAGAAATGAATTTATTATGTAGACTAAACTTCACAAAAATAACTCTATATATTCTTCAAGAACTAGTAGGCTGCAATCATGCATCTGTGGGGCCTTTCACCCAAAAAATCCTGGCCATGAAGTTATGTTTGTTTATCAATCAAATCTCTCGTTTCATTGTTTGTTTTGGTGGGTCATAAAATAATTTCATAAAGTGTCCCTTTTATTTGACCCTCGACATCGTGGGCCCCTCCAAAACAACTGGCCAAGCAATAGCCTTGTGTTTGGTATTTCAATTGGGATACTTGGCTAGAAGTTGCCCAATAGATTGATCTTACCATTATTACAATTATTAAAGATGTTTAGTCTATTTCCTATGTAATCAAGATTGAACATTATTTAATTTAAACCAAACCACCAAGAACAATCTAATCTCGTCCACAAAAAGAAGTTTTTTATTCATCAAGTACTTGTCAATTCCCTCACACAGTAATATTTGTTAAATACCGACCATTTATGATATTTTATTTTATTCGTTGGATTTTGTTTGGTACCACTTAAACATATGCTCCAGTTGATATATTTTGTATCCCTAAGCAAATATTAATTTATTGAATTCAACAATTTATTTTGCAATTGTATACTTACAGGAACTCAAAAGTAGGAGGCTGATTATAGATGTTTAAATGTGATGATCCAAAAGGAAAGAAAACACTTTTTAGTGTCCAAATTGCCCTTTCTTCTGAATCTTGTGGAGACCATAGCAAGGGTGATATTGTAATATCACTCACCAGCCACCACCTTAGATTACGAGTTGTAATATATAAACGTCACGTCCTTACACAGTTGTGATTGCAATTTTGGTTAATGGAGTGCGAGTTATAGATACATATAGCTTCAGACGAATCACCTTTCAGTCCCTCAGACTCTGCAGGCAATACAAGTGACCCTTTCCTCCATCAGTTTCAGTAGGATTCAAAGGTATTGAATATATTATCCTTGTTCATGTTCCTTTGCTGTGAATTTTGACATAGGGAAGACAGTGATTTTGGAGAAAAACCTTGAATCTTCATTTTGTTTTTCAGAAAAGAAAAAAAGGGGTAGCTACGAAATTATATAACATGACTTCAACGTTTTGATCTTATGAAGATGTTCTTCTTTTTCCACTTCAATCTGGCTTTAAATCTTTGCATTTACAATAGATTAGAAACATAACAAGGGCCCAAATTTTTCTTGCAGCGTGCAATTCTGCAAGTGTGATTGGAATGTAGTGGTGGCCATGGTTCTTTTTCCATCTCTTGTTAATGGACTGGCAAGAACTGTGTCATTCAAGAGAGAAAAGAATAGTCAAAAGGATGAAGATGGAAGGAAAGTTGTGGAAGCATTGGCGAAGGAAGCAAAGAAGAATGAACTGTTATTGAGTTCGTCCGGAATTGTTAAGTCTCATAAGGCCAACATGTTTGCATCTGTCTTCTCCAAGAGGGGCGGAAAAGGGATCAATCAGGATTGCCTTACTGTTTGGGAGGTATGCCAGTTCTGGTCCTTATGTTTTTTTTTTCCCTTTAGCATAACTGCTTAGAAGGTTCAGATAACAGAAACTTGAAGAAGTTTGATTAGTTATTAATAGATTGATAGATAGATTAGGTCTATTAAAGATAAGTAGATCAAATTAATTACGAGTAAACATATAAACACGTTAGAGGTGAATCTAAATAAAAAATTTTGTCAAACACGTTTACATGTATTTTTTATAATTGACTTGATTTATCTATTTTGGAGGAAAAATTACAATCTACCCTATGTGGTTCAAAGTGTGTTATTCAACACTTATGTTGTCTGTTCAATTATCAAATAATCACCCTTTAGTATTTTATATCCAACTAAGAAAAATAATCACGTAAATGCTAAAATGATAAACAATTTTATTGTTTAATATTTGTTATACTTATATCTTGAACATTTATTTAGTGTTCTAAAGCTATAGTTAGGACTGAGCAAATGTTACCAAATTTTAAATATGAACTTAATTCCAACAATAACCATAAGAGACTATAAATAAATAAAACATAGTTTTAACAATGAATTGTTCATCATTTTAACTTCTTTCGCATAATTATTTATGTTAAATTAAGACCAAAAATATTACAAGATACCTTAAAACAAAACAAGTTGAATGCAACATTTTGAATCACAAGGAGATAAACTAATTTTGAGTCAAACACATAGAGTAAACTATAACTTACCCAATTTTTATACCTAAAAATTCTTCTGACGTATGAATAATTACTATGTTTTAATTTGTTTTGGTATGGTAGGAATTTGGTTGCCAAGATGACATGATCTTCTGTGGAATATTTGATGGACATGGCCCCTGGGGACACTTTGTATCCAAAAGGGTGAGGGAATTAGTACCTGCTTCTTTGCTCTGCAACTGGCAAGAAACTTTGGCTGCAACATCACTTGACCTGGATTTTAATTTGGAAGCAGACAGAAAACTTCATTGGTTTGACTTATGGAAGCAATCCTACTTAAAGACTTGTGCTGCTGTGGATCAGGATCTGAAGAAGCATACAGGGTTTGATTCCTTTCAAAGTGGTGCTACAGCTTTGACAATTATCAAACAGGTTATTGAAATTCATGTGATTCACTGTCTTCAAGTAGTGATTTACTTTGTTTACTTATTTGCATTCAGAAGCCTTAGGTTATACATTTCTTGTGTTCAACTTAGATATTAGACGTATAATTAAGATTTATAAAGAACTGATGGAAAACATTTGAATCTGATGGTTATGAAATTCTACTTGATGGATCTTCTCAAAAGCTAAAAGCATAGGTCCCTCAAATGTAAGAAAGTGGTGATTTTTAGCTTGTCAAATTGTCTCTATGATTTGTGGTTTTGCAATTACAAGTAGGAAGAGAAAGTAGCGCTTTGCTTCACAAATTCTGCCAACACATGTAAAATGCTCCTAAGTCCTTATAATTCCTCATCAGTTATTAAAATTAGTTATATTGCATGGTTATCTCTATTCCAAAATCATTATTTGCTCTTAGGGGTAAGCTAGCACTAATCCTTTTCTAACATGTCAATAAGATAATGAGGTTTTCATTGTAAACTTCTCTCTAAAATTCATTCTCCATTGATGTGATGGAGTACAAAAGATAAGCTCTGAAGTTGCTATAATTGCATGACAGAAAGAGAAAAATCAAAGTTCAGGGTAGATGATGATCTATATTTTCTCATTCTATAAAGTATTATATACTTAAAAAAAGGAGGCCATTTCGTGGTAAACATTAGTATTTGACACATTGTGACACTTCAAATTTTGTTGTTTGCCTAATATTTGTGTTGTGTTTTGTATCCATGTTAGAATTCATACTTCTTACTCCCCATTGTTACAAAGTGTCCTAATCATGAACCGCGAATGAACTAGTTACCTGTAGATAGATGACAGTATTTGGGAGTAGAATAAACAACTCTTTGTAACTCAGATATTATTGTTCACACTCTCAATTTACAGAGCTATACTTGATCTCACCTTGATGTATTTATCAGAAGTAGCCTAAAGTTTCTCCCACTAATGTTTCAGGGTGAACTTCTCATCATAGCAAATTTGGGTGATTCTAGGGCTGTCTTGGCTACGACTTCAGAGGACGATGATGGTACATTGATTCCTCTTCAACTTACCACCGACTTAAAGCCAAATATACCAGGTAAGATATATTCTTTAGTGAGACCTACCTCTAATATATTTATACGTTTATTTATAATTGATATATTCTACTTACTTTTTTATAGATTAAGTCTACCTTAAAATTTCTTCAGAGCTTGTATTATTTAAGAAAAAAAAAATGAGTGTTGGTTTTGTATAATTCAGGGGAGGCAGAGCGCATAAAGCAGTGTAGAGGGAAGGTGTTCTGTTTGGAAGATGAACCAGGAGTGTACAGAGTGTGGTTGCCAAATGGTAAAACTCCAGGGCTAGCCATATCAAGAGCCTTTGGTGACTACTGTGTCAAGGACTTCGGACTAATCTCTGTGCCTGAAGTCACACAAAGAACACTCACCACCAAGGATCAATTCATCATCCTGGCATCAGATGGGGTATGTATGTATGTATGCTTATTTCAATCAGAATTTCAAAACTGAAATGTTCAGGTAATTATTTTTCTCTCTTTCTTTCCTTTTCAGGTATGGGATGTTATTTCCAACCAGGAAGCAGTGAAGATTGTATCCTCAGTGCCACAGAAGGAAAAAGCAGCTCAGAGGCTGGTTGAATGCGCAGTATATGAATGGAAACGCAAGAGAAGAAGCATTGCTATGGATGACATGTCAGCTATTTGTCTCTTCTTTCACTCTTCTTCTGCATCTCATCCACTCCTCACTTCTAAACTTGTCAAATAACACTCACCCTCACTTAAACACAAAATGCTTATACATCTTCATAAAATACTTCACCGCTCTGGCGAGTGTGTATTAGAATTTTAAACATCCAATCATATTATGATGAACTATATAATATTTTCACTTGTCATGTCACGTTTTTATCGAAAGACCTAATAATAAATATTCAAAAATTGTACTTATGTTTTACCCATATGGCTCTAGCTTTTGTCATCTTTGTGCTTAAATTAATACAAGCACTCGAATCATGGACTGATCAACAATAATGGCTGAGACAAGCTGGCTTGCAAGGTCTGGAGCTGTAGCTGTGTTTGGCCATAGAACTTCAGAAAACCAGAATGTGATAAGATGACAGGGAATTGAAAATGATAAGCTGGGCTAGGAATTAATAAAGCTTTTCACTAGTTTACAATAAGTTTTTTAGGTTCAATCCTCTTTGCAGCTTATGTTTACCCATGGTGAGAGATAGAGAATCGGTCATCAACACTAGCATCACAAACAGCTTATGTTAAGTTTAGATTGCTCTAAAATTTTGCTTAAACAGAATTGCAAGAGAATAAGAAAAATTCTTCGTGACAATTTGAGCTTATCAAACATGTTTAACAATGAGGATTTTTTTTTTCAATTTCTTACATGTTTAGCAGTGAGGATTCTTTTTAAAAAATTTCTTACTCTCAATATAAATAATTTGTCTTCGGCAGAATCCGGAAATGACATACTTGAAATCTAATAACTTCAACGGTTTTACCAAAAGAATTTGCTTTTCTCTTGTAAGTTTCTTGGATTATATGCTTTCTGCAAACATTAATGAGTTTCCTTCAATCATAGCTTGATATCCACGAATTTTTATTTTTGCTAATTTATTTACTACATTTTGTGTTTCAGAATAAAAAAAAAAGTTATGTAAAAAAATTATTCAGGTGACTTTTGTTTTCTTATGTCTACTTATCTTATTTAATTGACACAATTATCAACTATTAATAAATTCAAGAATGCAATACTCTGTTCTTTTTCAAATTTAGTATCATTACACAAATTTTCTTTTAAAAATATATACTTGTCGTATATTTTAAAAATGTACTATTAAAAATCAGTCAAAATATTAAATCTAATTGTCAAATATCTAAAATGTTTTTAAAGTTTTAACCAACCATATTTAAAATTCTAAATTTGTTTTTAAATTTAAAAACTATGCCCACTTTACTCTTAGCTTCTTCAAAGGGGCACGAGTGTTGTTTAAAGTTGATATATACGATAAATAAAGGGTGTCATATATAATTGACCAATAAATTTAGCATGAGTGTTGTTTAAAGTTGATGTATACGATAAATAAAGGATGTCATATATAATTGACCAATAAATTTAGTTTTTGACCAAATGTCTCAATCCAAAATTATACCCAGTATTATTTTTACAAAAAATAAAATACACTTTAAAAAATAAATTCTTTTGAGTGGTGATTTCAAGATTTAAATTTAAATAATAAAAATGAGAGCTACACTTCCTAATAATTTAGGCAACATTTTCAAATTAGTAACAATTAAGTCTATGATTGCCCTAGAATTTTCTTTGTATAATATTTAAATTAAAATATAATAAAAAATAAAATAAATCAAATTTACCTATAAAAACATATAAACAAATTAGTAAATGAATCCGTACGGTGCATGAAATGCTCAAAAAAGATGTTAATTATTATAAAATTTACATATTAAATAATATGTACATAAATTATGTTAAAGTACATTTTATTTAACATCATAGATATGCAATTTTTTTAACATTCAATCATCTGCTTAAACCAAAAAATTAAAAAAAAAAATAACAACAACATATCAAGTAAATAATTTCTTGTTTAATGCGATACGGCGATTCATTGAAATAAAAATGATCAAAAATAATAATTAAAATTTTCACAAAAGAAACATGAATTAATATTGCATTTCTAGTATCATAGCCGTGACACTTTCAACAAATACATCATAACTGTTTTAATTTGACACCGGTAAGTATTGTTTCATAGTGGAACCATAGATAGACAAAATTTTCTAACATTCAATCATCTACATAACAAAAATAAAGAATAAAAACATACTGAATAATAATCTCTTATATAATGCGATGATAAAATACCAAAATATTCATTTAAATTTGCAAAAGAAACATAAAAGCAGAGTGATAGTCCAAGATTGTTTATTATAAGTATGTTTTCAAACTCCATTCTAAATTCTGTATTTACAATGACAATTGGGGTACAATAACCATTCTCAAAGCAGAGATTTTTTTCAAATGTTTTTAACAAAGGTAGATATTAATTTAAAATAGTTGAAGAAATTTAAAATTTATTTTCAATTTTTAAATGTGATTATATGACTAAACACAAACTTCCGGTAATTTTAACAACTATATTTTATGAATTATGTTAATAAATAAGAGTGAAACATTAAAAACTCCCATAAACACACGCACACATTTCTTTTTTTATGTGGGACTTGAAGCCTCACCCTCCTAAAGTAGGGTTTCTAGCACAACAAGAGATCACCAATCATTGAAGTATCACATGTTTCAATGGTTTTTTTTTTGGGGACCAAAAACTAAAGGATAAAGTATCTAATGCAAATATTATCTAAACAACACAGATCCTAATTAAAAAGTATTAGTATTTAATTGACATTAATAATTCAACATTTATTGTTTTACCTCTTTGATAATTCAACGTTAACTTTTCTTCATAAGTGGGATATCGACTTCAAACTCTTGCAAGGGGACTTAAAATTGACATAATCAATTTTAGAGAGATAAATATATAATATGTGAAGTCCATTTATTTGACCCACTTAAGCAATAGACCTTACATATTTTGTGTCTATATCTCTTCAAAATTAACACTACCAATTTTAAAGAAAATTTGAAAGGATGCATTTTCTAGTAAACAAATCTCTATCTATTTAAAATTTCCTGCCTTCACATCATATGCCAATGGAAAATCTCTATTGGTGATAGAAAGTTAGGAATAGAAACTAGCTTGGATCCTTTTCATTGAGCAATTGGTCAATTGGTTAATTACTTTAATATGAACAATTCAAATTAATCTGAATAGTCTAGATTTTGTAATTTTTTATATTTATTTTGATAATATTTTTTAAAAGAAATTGTGAACACCGTATTTTGTCTGAACAAGTTATAAAAAAAATAACAAAATCAAATTAGCAAAAATATAAACAAAAAAAGAACAAAAGAAAGAAAATAAAAAATTAGGAGAAAATAAAAAAAATTAATTAAATTAAAAGTTTTAGAAAACAAAAATTGAAAAAACATCAAAAAAAAAATAAAAAAAACCAAAGCCGTAAAAAAATCAAAAATCAAAAATCAAAAAAGAGAGAAAAAAAAGGGCCAAAGCCTTAAAAAAAAGAAAAAAAAAATGAAAATTTAAAGGATTAAAAAAAGACTAGAAAAGAAAAAGCCCAAGTCATTTTCTCAGCATAGGCCCATTTTTACTAAATCCTAATTTCAAAAAAAAAAAGGAATTTGCAACCCATTCTTCTTAAGTCTGACCCATTAACTCAGATACCCAAAAAGAGGCTTTTATCAATAGCCTAAATAAAAAAATCAGAAACCCAACTCCCCCAAACCCATCAACCCAAACTACTACACAAAAAAAAAAAAAAAAGAGGAGAAGGAAGGGATACAAGCCCAGCTGCTGAAGCCCAAAACGTCTTTTGGATTGGGCCGTCGAGCCATACACAACCCTGCCCAGTTTTTCCTCTTCGGACCCCCCAAATGACACTCAACTCTGGCAGTCAAACACGTATGCAGACACTCAGAACGCTGAGACACAAAAATGGAAATGGGAGCAGGGGAGTTGAGGAGCCTAATGTCTCAGAGGAACGCAAGGAGGGAAGAAACAAAATAGCGCATCAGAGGGGTCGCTAGAGAACGAGACCGAAGGTTTGCAGCAACGGGCTCGAGGTGTGGACCTCCCCTCCAGTCTATTTCATCATCGAATCGAGAGAGGGTACTAATGCCGAAATGGAAAGAAAGAAAGGGGGATGGAAATCGAGAGAGAGGAGCGATCGAGAATCGGAAATAAAAAGAGGGGAACCGAGGAGGAGGAGGGAAGAATAAAAGGAGGAGGATTGAAGAAAAAGGGAGGGATTTTTTGAATTAGGGTTGGAGAGAGCAAGCAGGAGACTGAGAGTGCGAAGGGGAGATCAACATTCGGGGGGTCGAGATTCGGAGATTGAAAAATCAAGAGAGGGGATTCGAGAAACTGAGAGGAGAGAATGGAGAAATCAAGATAGATTAAGGCAAATAGGGTAGGAAGGAACCCGAAAAGAAGAAGATAGAGTTGGTAAGCGAGAGAGGTGGAAATTCAGACAAAGAGAGAGATCAAGTGCGAGAAAAGGCAAGAGGGGATTTTTGGATTCTGATCAAGAGGAGAGTAACAGAGAAGGGAGAAGAAACGGGGGAGTTTTTGGGATTCAGGGAGAAACAGAGAGGAAGGGAAGGAAGATTCGATGAAGGAGGCTGGAGGCTTTCGGATTAAAAGGGAGAGGTCTTTTGATTCATGGAACAGAGAGTAAGGAAGGGGGGAGACACGGTGAAAAAAATCGAGAAAGGAAAGACCAAGAGAACCAAGATAGAAGGATGAAGGGAAGGCACGCTTTCTTGGTAATGTCCCTTTTTGTTTTCTTTTGAGTTTCAGAAATAATCTAATGTGAACCCTGGGTCAATAGGAAGCTTATTCCGTTGTGATTGTGGATTGTTTGTTGGAAAGTTTGGGAAGGATAGATAATCTTGTACAGTATGGTATGCGTTTGGAATAGTTGCGTATTGATGGTTTCTAATTTGACCTAATAGTTTTGTTTAGTCATATGAAAAGCTTGATATAGAACTTGGCTTGTTCCGTAGTATATAATTGTACATTCCGTAGTATAGAGAGCTATTCTTCATGTTTGAGCCATGGTGCGAAGTTTCCGTGAATAAGCTTGACTCTACTCAGTTGTCTCATGTTATTATAAGTTATCTGATAATTTTCCTGGGCCTATTAATGTTCTTTGTTGCACAGTGGGGCAATGTTGAGTTATACTGGTTTGTTCCTTTACTTTGGTCATGCATTGCGTAATAAGGAGCTGTTTGAAAATGTCCTGAGTTTTGCTTGTGTTTCGTGATGTAGAAATGATGTTGATCATATAGTGTTATATATATATAACCTATGTCACCTTTAATTCCATTTTCGTTGTCAAGAATGAAATGATTAAGTAGCTATTAATCTATTGTTATTCTGCATTTGAAATCAGTTTAAGCTTCCACATAAGTAATGCAGAAATGGGTTTGCGATACCTAGTGGGTTTGGTATATGGAGTCCACTGTTCCAATGATTCTTTTGTGAATTGGGACATGGTAGAACTTCACTTGAAATGATATCCTCACAAAATCATATTTTAGAGCTATGACTAATTCCTTCACTTTTGTTCCTTTTGCATTAAGCTTCACCGAGGGGGGGGAGGAATTGGACTAAGGAGGCTTATTAGAGGTTGTTCAAAGGCTGAGGAAGAAACCAGAGAGAAAACGTCACTGGCTTTTAATTTGGAAGTCTATTTTCATTCTTAGGACTCAACAGGGTGGAGCAATATATGGAGCATGACTCGCTTAGGGAAGTCTCTCATCAGTTCAATAAGAGGAATGAGAAGGTAGAGTCACATAAAGCTTGGCAGAACATAAAGAGTTCATCATCGATCCAACCAAAAGAAAAAGAGGCAATTGGGTCCTAACTGCGTAATTTCTCCTTTTACCCTTGTACACGCTTAAAGAATGGCATACTGAATTCTGGCTGAACACCTGACACCCATTCTCACAAGTTATTGTTTGCTTTTGATTATTCGATCATTGTATTTTTCTTATGTTATTTTAGAATAGCCATGTGAGATTTTATATCTCCTTAGACACATAGAAATAAACCTAAGGATCATGTGAGGCAACAAGCTTTCTTGGCATCCATTAGGTATTCAACGTATGATTTAATATGTTTAGGTTTCAAAGGCCCTCATCAAATATTTCTTTAAAAAAAAGGGAATTAAAAACAAACAAACAAACAAAAATAAAAAAGATTAAAGATGAAGGGAGAGAGAAAAGAAAATGAACTTTTTGAATTTAGATATTAAATCTTGAGTAACCAAATTATTTTTAAGAGTTTTATTTTCTAAAAAAAAATAAAACACAAAAATATAAAAACAACAAAAAGAGCAAAAAGAAAAGAAAAGCGTGAGGTACGCCTCAAAAATTAAATAAAATAATCAACACTTAAAGATATTTTTGTTAAAATTGAGTTGGGCCTTAAAAATTTGTCTCTCTCAAAGATTCTTTTATCAAGATAAAAAGAAATTCAAAAAATCTAAAAAAAGTTAAAAGAACAAAAAACTAATTAAGAAACTAAGAGGTAATATATATATATATATATATATAATTAAAAAAGAAAAAAAATGAAAGGAAAATATCAAAAAAAGAAGAGAAAAAATGAAAATAAAAAGAAAAAAAGTGCAAGGAAGTTAAAGAAGTAAGATTTAAAAAAAAAAAGTGCAAGGAAGTTAAAAAAGTAAGATTAACTCTACCTTTAGTAAATCAAACATATCATCTTATTCTAACTTCGTTTTATTTATTCAAGAAAAAAATAATTTTTACTTTTTTTTTGTCTTTTCACCATAAATAAATAAATAAATAACAAAAATCAATCAAAAAAACCAAAATAAAAAAAAACAACAAAAAAAGAGAAAAAAATCAAACGCTAATTATTAGAAAAGAAAGAACAAAGAAGTTCAAAAAAAAAAGAAAAAAAAAACCAAAAATAATAATAATAAACAAAAAAAAAAAGAAAACCAAAAAATTAACCAAAGTACAAGTTTCAACCTGTCGAACTACGTGGACTTTGATCCCTTTCAAAGGATACGTAGGCCCTAGATTTTTATCATATGTTAAATCCGCTTTTGTAAATAAAATATTTTCTTTCAATTTTATTTTCTTTCTTTTATTTCTTTAATTTTATTTTCTTTTTTTACTTTTCACTTTATTTCCTTTAATTTCTTTATATATTATTTTGCATGTGATTTGCTAAGGAAAATTAAAATAGATTAAAGGCCATGGTAATTTTGCACAACTAACTTAGGGTAACCGTTCTTAGTAACGAGTGTTGTGGGGCGCCTAACACTTCCCCACTCACAATCGACTCCTGAATCTATTTTCTGGT
This sequence comes from Erythrophleum ivorense, assembly GCA_026724425.1. Lineage (NCBI taxonomy): Eukaryota > Viridiplantae > Streptophyta > Magnoliopsida > Fabales > Fabaceae > Erythrophleum > Erythrophleum ivorense. Next base: position 48,493,043 of record JAIUCV010000005.1, read on the forward strand.
TCGTAGACTTTTTTTTTTTATTTTCCAAACTAAAAAGGTTTTTTCTAAAATTTTGCCTTTTCAAAAATAAAAATTTGGTGGCGACTCTACAACTTTAATTTTAATTTCGATTTGGCGTCATGCGGTCACATTTTCGGGTAGGACAGTATGGCGACTCCATTGGGGACGGTTTGAGAGTCAAGCCGAATTTAAGTTAGTCATGTAATATATTATGGCCTTATTTTATTTTAGTTCTCCCTTTTGTTTGTTATTTGCCTTACATGATTAAGGTAGGTAACATATCATTCACATACTTACTTCATCTGCTTTATTCCATCGATTGTATAACGTGTGTTAGGATTAGATAACATGTGGAATAAAACCTTAGGGTAGATGACCGCATCTATATATATCTATCTATATTTGTGCAAATGCTCTTTTCTTATTCTGCCAATCTGCTTAGCAGATAAGGGTTAGGTAGTCTATAGAGTGAAAAGGTAAATGCTCTCCTCACACACCTCACCAAGACACAATCACCTCACACATATTATGGGCCCTATACCCGGGTCTAAGTGCTCCCTAGGTTAGTAGAGATTTTTACTGATTTCCCTGTGAAGCCTTGTGTTTCCTGAGGCTATCATGAAGACCTCGCCTAAATTGTACCTTATTATATAAGCTTGACTTGTGTAGGATCTTTTTCCTCCCAAAGTCAGATTCATATAATGAGATCCTCATCTTACGGTAAGAGCAATTTAGGGGCCAATAATTTTAGGAGTCATAGACCTACCCCAAGAAATGCACTAGTAGTCAAGATCTAGACACCTCCCAAATGGTTAGAGCTAGACTTTGGCAAATTTGTGATCCTAACCTAAGGTTTTCTCGTATTAGGACAAAGGAGGGTAATTTTTTTTTTAATCATTTCATAACCAATTCCATGCATCTAATAAAACCCATAGTGAAGGTGACACACCGTCACTGTTTATTGGAGTAGCTGACAAGATGTCACCGCATAATTATACATACGTTAACTATGATGAAGGCAGGAGCTAATTAAACCAACCTTTGCCTAGTGGGTTTCCAACCCCGGATAGGCCACAACCATGTTCATCATAATCCCTTGAAAGGGAAACCTTTAACGCATGTCTATCACATGCATAAAAGAGATAAGATAAAATAAAAAGGGATGCACGATCCAATTTTATAAAAAAAAAAAATTAAAGTTTTCATCCTTACAAAATAACAAATTTCTCATGGAAAATGAGTACTTTCAAAATTTTAGGGAATCATAATATCCGTAAGTTTTGAAATATCAACAATTGAGTATCATGTCTTGGGTAAAGATTGGAATCATTTTTTTAGGACATCAATTATGTAGAAAGGCATATTTCTCTCAAATTGATTATCAACTACTTTTTCTTCAATGAAACAGTAAATTTCTCGAGAAAAAGTACAAAGTTTTTCTCCTTTCCTTAGACCAAGACATCATTCTCAATGGTGTATGAGCAAGTACGCAACACTAAATCCATCATATATCAGTGGAGCATGAGATTGACTCATTTTTATTATCAAAGTTAACTCCTAAGCATCAATTGTGTATGAACTATCCCTTCTCAAATTGAGTGATGAGCCATAATTCCCTAGAGATCAATAAGCTTCTATTAGAATGTAAAAATAAAATAAAATAAAATAAAATATCAACAAGCACTAATATTCTACTAACTAATTGTAAAAAGATAATCTTAAATAATATTCATAAAAATAATAAATTGTGACATAATGTCGCCAGTTTGGTGCTGAAATAAAAAGGGTCAAGATGACTACAAAGGTCAAGTTGGTTGAGAGCCTAAGTGGAATTGCCCAAAAAAAAAAATAAAACTCTTTAAGAGTTAATGTTGTTAATCTTATTCCTTATCGTGAAACCATACGATCCCGAAGAAAGTTGGAGGATCTGAAATGACCCTGCTGATCATCAAAAGAAATTCAAATTGGCTAGTCTTTTTCATAGATATCATCCATGTGAAGTTTAGCTTGTTTCCTTCGGATGATTCATCAACTTTATTTATCCCTGTGTGCAATAAGCATTTGAGGAAGATAAAGGTTCAATCATAAAAATTGTTACCATAAATATAAACGGGAAAGGTCTAGTCTTCCTCTTAAATCAATTAGTAGTCTTAATCTACCTTATAGAGGCAGTAAATTCCCAAAAGGAAATAAGAATCCCTTGTCTTGAAGGACTTTCATGCCAAAATCAAAGCACCCATTGGTTTTTAGGTCAAATGACATAATAAAATCACATCTATGCATTGTCATAAGGCATTTCATGTCAAAAAAAAATTTTGAAATTTGTAAAATATGGGATTCTTGGTCTTTTGTAATGAAAAGATTAGCTTAATCTAAAAATTCAAATAAAAAGCTATACTCATGAATGGCTAAGATAAGAAACTGAGGTATAAGAACAAAAAGAAAATGTGGGGCACTTGATTAGGCAAAATGAAGCTATCAGAGGTCTTGATAAAGTTGGTTATTTGCTTCCTAACCTTTCATACCACCTTATCTTTCAACTTATTGTCTATCTCCATCTTCTCCACTTCAAAGTTCGAGTCATCCATCTCAAAATTCATCAACATCTATCAAATTTGACTCTGTTAAGTACCCCAAGCTATCTCAATCAAGACGTTTGTCACTTACCTCAATTATGATACTAGTTATTTGCCTAACTTTCACATGAGTAGCTTTAACAAAAGTAAGATGCCTCATTCACAAGCCTTTAACCTCCACACCCAAAATGGCATTGTCTAAAATTTGTGAACTTAATCCTAAAGCAATGGGGGGCTCTAAGAAAAAGGAGAAAAGTTACAACCTTTTCATAAACAAGGTGTAGAAGGACATAGGAAATAGGATTTCATGGGGATTTATTGGTGATTAAACTCTCAAAGAAATTGCTTATCATATCATAGTCAATTAATGCTTGTTTGATCAGTATCCTTCTGTATAGCTAAAATCAGCTAATAGAAATTGATTATTCCCATTGGACCTTATTTTATTTAACTATGTCAATACAATGATCATATGTTTCTGTTTCTCCTTCTTTGTCCATCCTTCTATTTCATCAGCCATGGTGACATAACCTCTTTCCTTGCATGTCTTTCATAAATGACCAAAAAGTCAAAAATATAATGTCCATGACTCCTTATGAAAAGATTTAATCGATGTGAGGAAATGTCAAATTTGAAGCTAATTATATGCCCCAAATTCAATTACCAAAAAAGAAGAGGAAAAAATAAATTACAAGTGTGAATGCATGTCCCACAAGCAACTATGTCTAGAATACAAGGCATTCTTTGTTTTCCCCAAATACAAAGGAGTAACCTCTAGTCACCTCAATTGAGCTAGGAGTGATGTTCATTTCCTTCACCCTAATCATGAAACATTTGGAATGGGAAGTCTTTAAATAATTTTTATGCTGATAATTCAAATATCAAAAGAGGGTCAAGTTCTTTCAATTATCCAAATACTTGTTAACCATTGCTAACCACTTTGGGCCTTATAAAAAATTTCCTTCAACTACCAAACATGAATCGAATCCAGGAAACAATGAGAATTCCACATAAAGAGAAGCAATTTTGGCACCATAATAGATCCTTTTGAAGAAAAAAATTAAATGAAAGAAGTAAATGAAAAAAGGAAGAAGGAAAAGAAAAATCATAGAAAAAAATGCTCAAAGAGCAATCCATTGCAAAATAAAGTTTAAAAAAAAAAAAGCAATAGCTTCCAAAAGGGAATTTCACTTCGAGGGGAGGTTTTACATTGCACAAAAAGTCAAAAGAGAAAAACCCTTAAAAGGGGATTAGGCAGAAAGAGAATTGAAAAAAAAATCCTTTGAAAGGAAAGCTCAAGCCTAATAGATATTGCCGAGATTGCATAATCACCATAGCAAATTTCTCATTACAAGTTCACATGAATATTTGGGCCTTTTCACCTTTCTTTCTTAAGCTACTTTCTTACCCATTAGACCCCATTACAATCCCGAGACATCCTCTCTTACTAAGTGAATTCCAAGTATAGAATTTTGTTAAAGCAACGGGAGAAAGAGACTAATGGGAGATCTGGCGAGGGTATGTTAATTCTTGAGCCTAATATCTCTTATTTCGTAAACCTATTTACCAAAGCCACATTACAAACATCGAAAGTCCTTGTTAAGGTTTAGCTTATTTCAAAAATAATGGGGTAGATTTTCTTGAAGGAAATGATAAAAAAAATCAAAATAGTTGAAACTGGGGCAAAAAATTTAATTCAGAGCAAATATTCTGAATTGCACCAATTACTTCTTTCAAAAGGAGTTCAATCCAAAAGTGAAACTTCTCTCTAACCTACCATATCCATTTTCTTAGCATTTCACTTTTCTAATGTTCAGAGAAAAATGCTTTAAGTGTAGGATTGGGGCATCTTCTTGTTTTACACATTGTGTCTAGCCATTGTCTATTCCACTTCTCCACTCCCTAACCATTTTACATGATCACTTTCTTCATCAGCTCCTGCATCCCTCTAATGTTGAGGATTTTTTTCCTTCCCAAGTATAATGCCCAGTACGTTGCACAATCATTGGAACGGGGTGACACCAAGCTTATGTGTTTGTATCCCTTAATGCATGATTGTATTGACATTGTTAAATAAGATAAGTGGGGATTCAACTTATTGACCTTTCAAGTGTTAACGATGAAGAGGTGACAAGAGGAGATTGTCTTATCAAGTTAATAGTCCAAGGTTGATAACAAACAAATTACTTGGAGAAAAATCATTTAGACATAAGTCAAAGCAGGAGCCTTGGGTCTTCTTAGCTTAGGATACTCCTTCGAAGGCATTTTTGGCTAGCCAAATGCCATTAATAAATTTCTTCATACAAACAACAAAAGGAAAATTTGGTAAGATAACCAAAAGCCTAATTTTTCTCACTAGGGTAAATGAAGAGCTAGTGTGAGAATTTTTTTTTCAAATATAAATAGCCAAAAATCCTATATTTTGACAAACTTTGAGGTTTTTCATACATTACGTGCTTGTATTGAATTTGTACATAGATGAAGTATTTTTTTTCCTTTCAAGTCAAATTGATTTTTTTTTAAAAAAAGCTTAAAAAAAAGGGATCACATTTAGTCTCATCAATTCATTTAAAAAAACTAAAAAATCACATTATTTCTCATCAATTCATTTTCCCAAAAACAAACAAAAAGTCTAAAATTCAAATTCAGTTTAAGGACATCAAAAAATAATGCTTCTTCTCTTCCCCTTTTCCTTTGAGATGATTTTGATTACAAAAAAAAAAAAAGAGGTTTAAAGTTCAAAATCAATTTAAAAGCATTTAGAAATAATACTTCTTCTCTTCCTCTTTCTTTTAAGGTGATCTTGAAAAAGAAAGGGGATTCAAAACTCAAAATCAATTTAAAAATGCTTAAAGATAATGTTTTCCTTTTGTTTTCTTCGTTTAGAGTTAACTTTGCTTGTTTAAAATGTGCATATCTTGGAAATAAAAAACTTTCAAACTGGAAAATTCAAAAAAAAAAAAAGAAAAAACAAAACAAAACCTGCATCCTATATGCATTACCTATCACCAAGTTCATACTGGGAGCAAAGAAAATACAAAAATGTGCATACCACAAATTGTAACATCTCATATGCATCATGCAGCTCATATATGTATATATCACATTAACCTAAGCTCATACTGGGGCAAATAGGGGCAAAAGTTGCATTTTGTGAAATAAGGAATCAAATGTTTCATGTACCCTGTGCTTGCACACTTTTCATAAACCCTGCTTTACACTGGGGCAAGGAAAAGCAAATATTTGCCTTTCATAACATGAAGCATTGCATGTTTCATGCATCCTACATTTGCATGCATCTCATAGCCTCTAGTTCACATTGGGGCAAGCAAAAGAAAGATTTGCATTTCATAACATAAAGCATCACATGTTTCATGCATTCCACACTTACATACATTACATAGACCATAGTTCATGCTAGGCAAGTGAAAACAAACATTTTGCATTTTATATGTTTCTTGCATTTCACCTAGGCATACATTATGTGGACCTCAAGTTTATATTGGGGCAAAGAAAAAGAAAAAATGTGCATTCCATAAATTGCAACATCCCACATACTTCATACTTCTAACCCTTGTAATGACCCCGATTTGTATTGGGGCAAACTTGAATTGTTAAGCTCAAAAGTCAAGTATTTTGCATGCATTGCATATTTCATATAGGTGCATCACATTGCATAAAACTTAAATAAATGAAGTAAAGTTTTCAAACTTAGAAAAAATTCACCCAAAAAAAAAATTATTTTAAAGCCCTGCATAGGCCAGGCACTCCCTCTAAGCCCTGCAAGCCAGGCACCCCCAAAGCCCTGCATAGGCCAGAAACTCTTTTAAAGCCCTGCACACGCCAGGCACCCTCCAAGCCCTGCACACGCCAAGAACTCCCTTCAAAGCCTTACAAGCTAGGCACTCCCAAAGTCCTGCATAGATTAGGCACTCTTTTAAAGCCCTGCACACATCAAGCACCCTTAAAGCCCTGCACACACCAGGCACCCTCCAAACCCTGCATACGCCAGACATTCTTTTAAAGCCCTGCATATGCCAGGCACCCCCAAAACCCTGCAAGTCAGGCATCTTTAAAGCCCTGCATAAGCCAGGCACCTTCCAAGCCCTGCAAGCCAGGCACCCCTTACGAAGCACTGCACAGAACAAGCACCTAAAGTTCTGCTTAAGAACATACATCCCTTTCAAGCCCTGCACAGAATATGCACCCCTTAAAGCCCTGTAAGCCAGGCACCCTCAAAGCCCTGCATAGACCAAGCATTCCCATAAAGCCCTGCAAGCCAAGTACCCTTAAAGCCCTGCTAGCCAGGCACCCTTAAAGTCCTGCAAGCCAGGCGTTCTTTTAAAGCCCTGCATCGACCAGGTACTCTTTTCAAGCCCTACATAGGTCAGGCACCATGAAGTCCTACACAAAATAGGCACCAAAGTCCTGCTCTAGAACAAGTACCCAAAGTCCTGCTAAAACAGGCACTTCTTGAAACCCTGCTCTAACAAGCATTTCTTAGCTTGTTATCTTTGATCCAGTTTGGCCTCCCCTGGTAAGTTAGCTCACCTCTATCTGGTAGCTCCCTAAACAAAATACCTGTTTCCATCTTTACTTATTCTTAAGCTAAGGATATCACAATTACATTTTCGATCTCTTACTTAAGAATAAGTAAAGAGGGGCAACCTATAAACACCATATTTTGTTTGGGTCACTTTTTTTTTTCTTTTTCTTTTGTTAGACAAAATACGTATTCTTATCTTTACTTGTTCCTTATGCAAAAATATTAAAAATTATATTTTCAATCTCACTGCTTAAGAAACAAGTAAAGAGGGGCAATTATGAACACCGTATTTTATCCGAACAAGTTATAAAAATAATAACAAAATCAAATTAGCAAAAATATAAACATTAAAAGAACAAAAGAAAGAAAATATAAAATTAAGAGAAAATAAAAAATTAATTAAATTAAAAGCTTTAGAAAACAAAAATTGAAAAAAACATAAAAAAAAAAAGAAAAAAAAACCAAAGCCGTAAAAAAATCAAAAATAAAAAAAAGAGAAAAAAAGGGCAAAGCCTAAAGAAAAAAAAATGAAAATTTAAAGGATTAAAAAAAAGACTAGAAAAGAAAAGGCCCAAGTCATTTTCTCAGCATAGGCCCATTTTTACTAAATCCTAATTTCAAAAAAAAAAAAGAATTTGCAACCCACTCTTCTTAAGTCTGACCTATTAACTCAGATACCCAAAAAGAGGCTTTTATCAATAGCCCAAATAAAAAAATCAGAAACCCAACTCCCCTAAACCAATCAACCCAAACTACTGCAACTCAAAAAAAAAAAAAAAGAGGAGAAGGAGGGGATACGAGCCCAGCTGTTAAAGCCCAAAACATCTTTTGGATTGGGCTGTCGAGCCATACATAACCCTGCCCAGTTTTTCCTCTTCGGACCCCCCAAATGACACTCAACTCTGGCAGTCAAACACGTACATAGACACTCAGAATGCTGAGACATAAAAATGGAAATGGGAGCAGGGGAGTTGAGGAGCCCAATGTCTCAGAGGAATGCGAGGAGGGAAGAAACAAAATAGTGCATCAGAAGGGTCGCCAGAGAACGAGGCCAAAGGTTTGCAGCAACGGGCTCGAGGTGTGGACCACCCCTCCGGTCTCTTTCATCATTGAATCGAGAGAGGGTACTAACACCAAAATGGAAAGAAAGAAAGGGGGATGGAAATCAAGGAAGAAGAGCAATCAAGAATAAAAAATAAAAAAGGGGGAACCGAGAAAGAGGAGGGAAGAATAAAAGGAGGAGGATTGAAGAAAAAGGGAGGGATTTTTTGAATTAGGATTGGAGAGAGCAAGCGGGACTCAAGGGACTGAGAGTGTGAAGGGGAGATCAACATTCGGGGGGGTCAAGATTCGGAGATTGAAAAATCGAGAGAGGGGGTTTGAGAAACCGAGATGAGAGAATGGAGAAATCGAGATAGATTAAGGCAAAGAGGGCAGGAAGGAACCCAAAAAGAAGAAAATAGAATTGGCGAGTGAGAGAGGTGGAAATTCGGATAGTGCTAGAAAAGGCGAGAGGGGATTTTCAGATTCTGATCAAGAGGAGAGTAACAGAGAAGGGAGAAGAAACAGGGGAGTTTTTAGGATTCGGGGAGGAACAGAGAGGAAAGGAAAGAAGATTCGGTGAAGGAGGTTGGAGGCTTTCTAATTAAAAGGGAGAGGCTTCTGATTCGGGGAATAGAGAGAGTAAGGAAGGGGGGAGACATGGTGAAAAAAATCGAGAAATGAAAGACCAAGAGAACTAAGATAGAAGGATGAAGGGAAGGCACACTTTCTTGGTAATGTCCTTTTTTGTTTTCTTTTGAGTTTCAGAAATAATCTAATGTGAACCTTGGGTCAATGGGAAGCTTATTCCGTTGTGATTATGGATTGTTTGCTGGAAAGTTTGGGAAGGATAGATAATCTTATACAGTATGGTATGCATTTGGAATAGTTGCGTATTGATGGTTTCTAATCTAACCTAATAGTTTTGTTTAGTCCTATGAAAAGCTTGATATAGAACTTAGCATGTTCCTTAGTATATAATTGTACATTCGGTTTCTGCCCTGTGATTATTAAAGAGCTGTTCTTCATGTTTGAGCCATGGTGTGAAGTTTCCGTGAATAAGCTTGACTCTGCTTAGTTGTCTTGTGTTATTATAAGTTATCTGATAATTTTCCTGGGCCTATTAATGTTCTTTGTTGCACAGTGGGGCAATGTTGAGTTATAATGGTTTGTTCCTTTACTTTGTTCATGCATTGCGTAATAAGGAGCTGTTCGAAAATATCCTGAGTTTTGCTTATGTTTCATGATGCAGAAATGATGTTGATCATATAGTGTTATATATATATATATAACCTATGTCACCTTTGATTCCATTTCCGTTGTCAAGAATGAAATGATTAAGTAGCTATTAATCTGTTGTTATTTTGCATTTGAAATCAATTTAAGTTTCCACATAAGCAATGCAGAAATGGGTTCGCGATACCTAGTGGGTTTGGTATATGGAGTCCACTGTTCCAATGATTCTTTTGTGAATTAGGACATGGTGGAACTTCACTTGAAATGATTTCCTCACAAAATCATATTTTAGAGCTATGACTAATTCTTTTGCTTTTGTTCCTTTTGCATTGAGCTTCACCGAGGGGGAGGAATTGGACTAAGGAGGCTTATTAGAGGTTGTTCAAAGGCTGAGGAAGAAACCAGAGAGAAAATGTCATTGGCTTTTGATTTGGAAGTCTATTTTCATTCTTAGGACTCAATAGGGTGGAGCAATATATGGAGCATGACTCGCTTAGGGAAGTCTCTCATCAGTTCAATAAGAGGAATGAGAAGGTAGAGCCATATAAAGCTTGGCAGAAGATACAGAGTTCATCATCGATCCAACCAAAAGAACAAGAGGCAATTAGGTCCTAACTGTGTAATTTCTCCTTTTACCCTTGTACACGCTTAAAGAATGGCATACTGAATTTTGGCTAAACATCTGACACCCACTCTCACAAGTTATTGTTTGCTTTTGATCCTTCAATCGTTGTATTTTTCTTATGTTATCTTAGAATAGCTATGTGAAAGTTTATATCTCCTTAGGCACATAGAAATAAACCTAAGGATCATGTGAGGTAAAAAATTTCCTTGGCATCCATTAGGTATTCAACGTATGATTTAATATGTTTAGGTTTCAAAGGCCCTCATCAAATATTTCTTAAAAAAAAGGGAATTAAAAAAAACAAACAAACAAAAACAAAAAAGATTAAAGATGAAAGGAGAGAGAAAAGAAAATTAAATGAACTTTTTGAATTTAGATATTAAATCTTGAGTAATCGAATTATTTTTAAGAGTTTTATTTCCTAAAAAAAATAAAACACAAAAATATAAAAACAACAAAAAGAGCAAAAAGAAAAGAAAAGCGTGAGGTATGCCTCAAAAATTAAATAAAATAATCAACACTTAAAGATATTTTTGTTAAAATCGAGTTGGGCCTTAAAAATTTGTCTCTCTCAAAGATTCTTTTATCAAGATAAAAAAAATTCAAAACAATCCAAAAAAAGTTAAAAGAACAAAAAAAAAATTAAGAAACTAAGTGGTAATATATATATATATATATATAATTAAAAAAGAAAAAAAATGAAAGGAAAAGATCAAAAAAAGAAGAGAAAAAATGAAAATAAAAAGAAAAAAAGTGCAAGGAAGTTAAAGAAGTAAGATTAAAAAAAAAAGAAAATGCAAGGAAGTTAAAAAAGTAAGATTAACTCTACCTTTAGTAAATCAAACAGATCATCTTATTCTAAATTTGTTTTATTTATTAAAGAAAAAAGTAATTTTTACTTTTTTTTTATCTTTTCACCAAAAATAAATAAATAAATAACAAAAATCAATCAAAAAAACCAAAACAAAAAAAACAACAAAAAAGAGAAAAAAATCAAACGATAATTATTAGAAAAGAAATAACAAAAAAAAACAAAGAGGTTCAAAAAAAGGAAGAAAAAAACCAAAAAAAATAATAATAAACAAAAAAAGAAAACAAAAAACAAAAAAATTAACCAAAGTACAAGTTTCAACCTGTCGAACTACGTGGACCTTGATTCCTTTCAGAGGGTACGTAGGCCCTAGGTTTTTATTCTAAATCAAGTCCGCTTTTGTAAATAAAATATTTTCTTTCAATTTTTATTTTCTTTCTTTTATTTCTTTAATTTTCTTTTCTTTTTTTACTTTTCACTTTATTTTCTTTAATTTGTTTATGTATTATTTTGCATGTGATTTGCTAAGGAGAATTAAAATAAATTAAAGGCCATGGTAATTTTGCACAATTAACTTAGGGTAACCGTTCTTAGTAACGGGTGTTGTGGGGTGCCTAACACATTTCTCACTCACAATCAACTCCCGAATTTATTTTCTGGTTCGTAGATTTTTTTTATTTTCCAAATTAAAAAATTTTTTTCCAAAATTTTGCCTTTTCAAAAATAAAAATTTGGTGGCGACTCTACAACTTTAATTTTGATTTCGATTTAGTGCCACGCGATCGCATTTTCGGGTGTGACAAAAATAAAACACAAAATAAAAATAATCTTATAACTACAGATTTAAAAAAAAAAAGATGATGATTAAACTTTAAAAATTAAATAAAAAGCTTTAAATATGAACTACCCATATGAAATATAAAAGATCCAAATTAAGGCAATTGACCAATTGATCAACTGCTCAATTGACTAAATCCATTTAAATGGAAACAAAAATAGAAAGAAAAAATATGATTTTATAAATTAAAAATGACTTTCATACCTCTATTAAAAAAAAGTAATAGAAAGGGATAAATGCTGTTGAGTAATGATTATAAAAACATAATAAATATTATAAAAACTTTTCTTTTTCATTGTAATGATTATAAAGGTATAATAAACATTATACAAATTTTTTTTTTTCATTTCACTTTCCCTTGGGCTACAAACCATTAAGTATTAATAATCTTTTTCTATTTTATCCTTTAACCAAAGCTCCTTCATTTGCTTTGCCACTTGTAAAGTGAATATTTTTTAAGAGCAAGACATTATCATATGGCTTCAATTCTAATTTTTAGCACATCAAGATAAACTCACACAAATAAGTGAATATATGAATGTCATTGTCACTATTTTATATGTGATTTAGCACACAAGGAATAAAGTCATTTATGAGAGGATAATGCTCAATCCTTAGCAATGCTTAAACAAGTTCATTTTGGAGTGGCAAACCTTCAAGTTTCTTTAGTGTCAGAAGTATGTATAATTTATTGATTGGCTTCTGGTGTGTAGATTTGGGACCTTATTTAAAAGTGGAAAGGCCTTAAAAGAATTTAGTGTTTCTTATGGCTTGTTCTTGATCGTTTACTTACAAATATGAAAAGAAGTTATTAGAGTAATGCTAATCCTTTTGGCATGTGGTGAATAGGCAAGATTGAGGATGAAATACATGTTCTTTGAGATTGTCACCCTACATCCAACATTTGGTCTTGTTTAGTTAAGCTAATGCACAAAACTCATTTCTTCTCTATTAATCTCAAGGAATGGATGATCCTTAATCCATCTACTTATGGTTTGGATGTTGTCATGTTGATCAATGGGTTGCTCTTTAAGGTTATAATGTATGGTTTTTTGTGGTGGTAAAGGAATAAAAGTCTCTTTAATGCTTCTTTCAACTGCACCAATAATCTAATTAATGTTATCTTGAAGACCAGAGATAGTCTCATTGAGAGATACCATCATGCTATAACCTTGAACCATACCTAGGCCAATGTGGTGCTTAAACGATGGCAATGCCCTACTCCAACATTGTGAAACTTAATAATGATGGTTATAAGAATCCTTGTAATGGCAAAGCTAACTGTGGGGGAGTCATCAAGGATAAAGATGGCAAGTGGCTTACTAGTTTTAGCCATAGACTCAATTATTGCTCAATCTTCACCACAAAGCTATGGAATATTTAAGAAAGGCTTGAACTAGCTTGGAATAGCGGCCCTTGTGCTATCATGCTCAAGCCAGATTCTAAAGGGGTTTTTCGATCTCATTGATATGTTGTTGGCTAGCTCTTCATGCAATAACTAAGTTCTTAACTTTATCATCTTATTGTTGGAATGTGATTATGTGAACCAAATGACTAGTAGTGTTGTTAATACGTTGGCTGATCTTAGGGTCATTTAGTCTAAGTATATTAAGCTTTGAAACAATGCACCTGCTTGTGTTGCTAGGCACTGTTTTTTTGGTATTACATCAAATGCATTAAACCAAAATAGTAAAGCATTCATTAGGTAGAATTTTATTATTCCTAAGGTACTCCTTGTTTTTACTTAGCCATTGGTTAAGCCAAGATGGCACACCTAATTATGACTGCTTGTGTTGCTAGGCACTATTTTTTTAGTATTACATCAAATGCATTAAACCAAAATAGTAAAGCATTCATAAGATAGAATTTTATTATTCCTAAGGTACTTCTTGTTGTTACTCTGCCATTGGTTAAGCCAAGATGGCACACCCAATTGTGAAAAGGAATAGAAAGTTGTTGTGATGCTTTATATATCCTGCCATATAACTTCAATATCAAGCTTCCTCATCATTTTGGAATTTAAGAGGAATAACGACTTTTGGTCACCAAAAACAAGGTGAAAGTCCTAATCTCTCTTTTCATTTTTTATAATAAGGTTATTTAACCAAACTAAGGCCTTCCTTATTACCTAGAGAAATTCCATTCTTTTGTTTCTACCTATATTATCTTGCATGTAGGTGCTCTTAAACAAGAATTTGTTATAGTATCTCTCTTTTTTGGTTTGTTGTGGCTTTTCCAATTGGGCTTTTCCAATTGGGACTATTGATCATGTAACTTCCTTGAATCTTCTTCCTTGCTAATTGAATTCTATGCCATAAAGGAGTCGCTTAGTAAGGCCTTTTATTTTGAAGATGATTCTTTTTAGATAGGGCTTGATATTTTCATAAACTGCCTTATTACGTGTACCCCACGTTGTATAAAAAGTGATTATGATGAATTTTGTAAGGAAAATCCATTGTGGATCCTTATGCTTTTACAATGTCATCCATTCTTGGAGCCATGCCTTCACTCCCTACGCAAGGGTAGAATCTGTTCTTATCATTATCAAAGATGTAAACCATATGGCTCTAGCCAAGCTATAATGCAAAAAGATATGATCCATGGTCTCCCTTTCATTGAAATAGAAAATGTAACTATTGTTATTTTGTAGGTAATGCTTTATTAGAATTTTCAAAGTTAGGATTGCTTTCTGCAAGATCTTCCAAGTAAAAAAAATCATCTTCATTAGTAATTCAATCTTCCCTAGTGTTGTCTAGAATTAGGAAGAGTTGGTATCCATATTCTAGTCTTTTATTATGAAATGTTCATATCATTTCTTTGTTGTGTAGCTTTTCAATTTGCTTTCTTTTAATTGTAGACTATCTTTTTTTCTTTCCCAAAGGATGAAAATGGTAGTATAAGGATATGGTATCTTGCTTCCTTAAAACAAAGACTATTGACTTTGGTAGTATTCTAGTCAATTCTATCATGCAATATAATCTGCCATCGTGTTAGTTTGGTTTGGCTGACCTATTTGCATTGGCCACCAAAAGTGGTAGTTGGTGGGAATACTATTGTTTGATCCTATCCACCATGAAAGATTGGAAGTTATTAGGGAGTTATTTTTTAAAATTTCTTTCCATATCCATGATGTGTTGGAATGCATCTTTAAAAAGCCTTGAGATCAGGGAACACAAAACTTTGGTCTTAGGATTTTAGCCAAGTAAAAATTATTTTCTTTATAAATGATCCTCTAGATTTGTTTGGTTAATAGTACTTTATTTAATTGCTCAAAAGGTATAAACCCAATGCCTCCTTCTTTTAAAGGTTAACATAACTTCTCCTAATTAATGAGATGCATCATTGGTCTATTGTTGTTCATTCCTAAGAAAAAATTGCTACATTTGCTATCAAGTAAAGTATATATTTTTTGGGGGAGAAAAACATAGGAGAGTTAGTAAACAAGAGAGGAATCAATTACTGATTTGATCAGGGTCATTATAGCAACTTTAGATAGTAGAATGGCCTTTTAACTTTGAAGTTTAATGTTTATCTTAGAAATGAGGTCCTGATATACCTTATTCTTATTTCTTCCTGCATCAATCCAGGTTCCCAAAAATTTCCCTAGTCCTAATGTGAATTTAACATTAAAAATTTTAGACAAAGATCTTTTTTCCTTGTGTGATGTGTTAAGGCTAAATATTAACTCTAACTTAGAGTTGTTAATGTCCTGCCATGAGATAATGGAAAATAACTTAATGGTCTCCTTCACTGTAAAGCATGCTTTTTCAGTTCCTTCAAATAACATGATTGTGTCATCTGCATACATACGATGGGTGACTACTTTAGAGCCTCTACTGACTTTGATTCCTTTCCATTTCTTCTCTTCTTGTTTTCTAGTAACAAGACAAAAAAGTACTATAGGATAAAGGATGAAGATGTATGGTAAAAATAGGTCCCTTTATCTAACCCTTCTTTGTGGAGAAAAAGATTCGAATGGCATTCCATTGAGAAAAATCTAATAGGAAATTATAGAGATACAATACAAAAATCTTATGGATCCCTATGGTGAAAAATTCATTTTAGTAAGGACTACTGCTATAAAATTTCAAGAGATTTTGTCATATGCTTTAAAGAAACCAACCTTCAGCACACCATATTTTTTCTTGGTCTTTTTTATTTTCCAAATCTAATTCATGATTTCAGAGACAATAAGGATATTACCTATAATAAGTCTTCTTTTAAGAAATGGACTTTAATTTAAAGCAATGTAATCTTTTAGAATGAGCTCCAGTCTATTGCAAAGCACTTTGAATATGATCTTATATAAGACATTATAGAGATTGATTAGTCTAAAATCTTTGAAGGTTTGATAAGTTTCACATTTAGGAATAAGGGTGATAAAGAACTTGCTCATACTTTAGAGCATGAAACCCTTATTTTAAAATTCTTTCACCTTAGTAATGATGTCACTGCCTACTATGTTCTAATGTTGTTAGTAAAATCTTTTACGAAAGCCATTAAGGCTAATAACACTATCTCTAAAGAGTTGAAAAATAATTGTTTTAATTTCTTACTTATAGAAATACCTTATGAAAAAATTGTAGTGGTCCTCCTTCAGAGTTAGAATTTAGAATGCTAATTATATCTTGATAGGTTGTTCCATTTTGTCTAAAGAAGGGATTGGCAAAATAGGTTAAAGAGGAGACTTCAATTTGCTGGAGGTCTTTTTCTTACTTGTTTTCAAAAAAATTTATTTTGGAAATGTTATTTTTGATTCTTCTTTTATTAACCATAGTATGGAAATATTTTGTATTTCTATTTTCATTAATCATCCAGATTGTTTGGCTTTCTAAGCTTATATGGATTCTTCACATTCATAAAGAAAATTTAACTCATTCCATTCTTGCCTTTCATCTTGTAAAGATGTGGAGCTTTGAATAATACTAAGTTTCTTTACAAGATTTTATATTCTATAAGAGATGTTTCTAATAGAATTCCTATTCCATTCCTTGAGAGTTATCATGTTTGAAGATAATTTTTTGTATAATCTAAATGAAGGGGAACATAAAACTTATTTAGCTTAAGAATTAGAGATAATTCTTTAGCAAGCTTCAAATTTTAGCCAAATGAATTCAAATTTATGAGGCCTTCTTCTATTTAACATTGCTTTGTTAGTAGAAAGTAGGATTAGGACATATGATTTGAGGTAGCAATAGAGAAAACATTTAAGCATAAATTGGAGAACCCCATTAACCATTATACATTATAATAAGCTTTGTTTAGTCGAGTCCATGCTTCATCAATACCTTTTCTATTGTTGGTCTAGGTGAACCATTGTCCTTTTTATGGTATATCAACTAAATTGTACTAGTTGATGGTTTTGGTGAAAGAATCAACTCCCATTATGGCTTTATTAATATTTTTTCTCACCATTATTTACACACTAAGATCTCTAATTATCATCCATGGCAGGTTAATATTTTCCATTATAATTTGTAGCCAATTTCATAAAATGGATCTGTTATGCACTTTAGGAAAGTTATAGAGGAATGAAATGTAATAGATAAAGCCCTTATTGTCATTCATTTGGATATGTATCCAATTTAGTGACAAATCTAGTAGTGTATGATCAATTTGTTATTTGCATGCTAATACAAGACCATCCCTTTTTTTTTCAACATTAATGCCTTAATATTTTGCATAACTCATATATGTAAGAGACTTGCCTACCTCTTATACATGTAGTTTTGTTCTTGATCAAAAAAAAAAAAGTCTAGGCTATGAAAGCTATGAAATTTTTTGTTCTCTGAACTGTCAAAGACTTCTTGAAACCTTAGCAATTCTAGCTAAGTATTTTCATGGTAATTGGGGAAGTATTTAGGTTGCTTCTTTTACCGTTTCAATAGTGGAATAATGAGTTGCCTTTTCTTCTTCCTCCTCAATGATTGGTTTGAGACTGCCTCTGATGAAGTTCCTAAAGAGACGTCTTTTTTCTCCTTCCTTGTCTATGTTAGATATCTTAGTCAAAGCTAAAGACCACTTCCTTTTTCATAAGGGTTTGGTGCAGATGAAATTTGTCAATGGATGTGAAGATGCTAGATCAATAGGGATATGTGGCCACTTGTGGCATGTAAGTGGTGGTATCTCTAAGTCATCTTCCTGCTTGAAGGACCTAAGTTGGAAGAAGCAATGTTGGTGGAAGATTATATTGAATCTCAAACTCCAGTGAAAGGATGCATGACATAACCATCATATAAAAAAGATTTTGTTGAATGGTTAGTTGAGAATTGGCTCAGTATGTAGCAAAAGAGAGGGCTATCCTAAGTAAGGTAATCAAGAGCTGAAGTAGTTGCAAAAAAAATTTACCACTTGAGGGTTGACAGATTTGCCTTCTTGTAACACTCGGTACGTTGTACAATCGTTGGAATAGGCTGGTTTGAAAAGCAAGTCCCCTGAGATGAGTGATTCAAGGCCAAATAAAATTTGAATAAAATTTTAAATAATAGAAAATGAGGATTTGAGCCTTGAGTTGCCCAAAAACTAAGGTCAGAGTGATTCGAAAAATTTGTCGAAAGACCAGTGGCATTTTCGTAAATAAGTGTAATTTTAGAAAAACACCTAAGAGGGCTTTTTAAATAGAAATTTTGAGTTGCCCAGGGTTCTCAGAGGCCTCAAAAATCATGGGAAGCCCCGAGACTGGGACAGCCCCTTCGGTGTACTTTTTTCGACGTCAGTTGACCTAAACTTTGACCGGTTCGTTCGGGAAGGTTTTAGCTCTGATTTGAGTGATTCCAAAGGCATTTTATTAAATTGGGAATCTTAATTTTATGATGGAAAAGACAGTTCCCAAAAAGGAGCTAAAACGAAGCCAAACCGAAAATGCCATTATGGAAGGGCAAAAATGGAAACAAAGTGCACAAAAGAAGCTTCCAAACTCCCTTTTTAAGTCACGTTTAGCTCCCCCCTCTCTAAACCAACTTTCTTCTGCCCAAAACTCAGAAATGGAGCTGTTGTCTTAGGTGCACAAAGGGAGGAAATTTTGGAAAAAGAAAAGCCAAAGAAAAGGTGAGAAAGTGTAAGGTTTTCATGCTCTTTCCTCTTGAAACTTCATCCTCCCCTTCTTGCTTCATCTTTCATGGTTTTGATGTAATTTTTGGTGCTGATTTGGGTCCAGATCAGAGGAAGGAAATTCGAAATTTAAGGAGGAGAAAGAGGGAAGAGGAATGGCTCTTGAAGGAAGCTTGATT
Source organism: Erythrophleum ivorense (assembly GCA_026724425.1). Classification (NCBI taxonomy): domain Eukaryota; kingdom Viridiplantae; phylum Streptophyta; class Magnoliopsida; order Fabales; family Fabaceae; genus Erythrophleum; species Erythrophleum ivorense. The sequence goes on from JAIUCV010000005.1 coordinate 48,511,945, forward strand.
GCAAGGTAGTTTCTCTCCCTTTGTTGCTTCTTTTTCTCCTTCTCCTCTTCCATGGTAGAATGTCTCAACCAGAACTATGAAGAGGGAAGAGTTTCTGTTTTATAATCCAAAAGAATCCATCAAATTAAGCCATGGGAAGATGGATTATACCAAAGAAATGCATGAAAAACTAGTAAAACTCAAGTTTAAAAAGTGTAGGGTGCTTGAACATAAGTTAAAATCTAGGTTGATTCAAGACTTCCCATCATATGTGAGTGTTTGTTTGAGTTTCTAAGACTTCTAAAGAGCCTCCCAAGTGCCCCATCCATTAAGGAAAAATTCCAAACTCCATGAGTTTTTAATGGAAGTATAACTAGGTTAAGACCCTTAGAGGTAGTTAGGGGGTATTTTAAATGGTTCCAAGCTTGATTTAGGACTTTATATGATAAAAGAAGATAGGAGAAACCCTTGAAAAAAAAATTAGAAGCCTTAGGTTGGGAGATGAGGCAATGGCTTCCATAATGTAACCTTATAAGCAACATGGACTTAGGTTTGTGAAAGTGAGTATGTGATGGCTTCAAGGATATTAAATGAGGTCAAGAGGTCTAAATATGGCAAGAGAATGGAACCAAGAATGTTAATTATGGTAGTTGCTTCATTAGGTCCTTAATGAAACCATATTTGACAAATAGACCAAAGTGTAGTCTTAAGAGTGAGTTGGATGTCATAATTTGTTCCAAAAGTATAATTTAGTGTTATTTATTGTGAATAGGGTAAAGAAATCCAACCCCACCTCCTTGTGTTTGTGGAACCGAAAAGGAGAAGAAACAAGCAAAGTAAAGCTTGAATTTGCACCAAGATACCTCTCCACCTTTTCTTATTGCATTTTCTTGTTGCATATGGTGTCATTGTGTGCTTGTGTGTATGTTTATATGTTTGAGACATGCCACTTGATGCTATGTTGCTATTTTGGTACCAATATGCTTTCTTGAATGTCTTTGAATGATAGAAATGGCTCATAAGGGAGAGGTAGTGCCAAAAGTCCCTTAATGTGGGTGAGGAGATACCAAAAGTCTCATGGCATGGGTAAGACAAGGCCAAAAGTCCCTTGGATGGGTGAGGCTAAGTCAAAAGTCCTAAGAACCAAGAGTGAGGCAATCTAAAAGTCCTAGAAATGGGGGGAGGCCAACCCAAAAGTCCCTAGAACTCATTCTTATTCTTGACATGTGTTTGTGACATAAAAATGTGGAACTTGAATGCTTCATCAATTGAGTAGTTGCATACTTGTACCCTTGACATGTTATATGCCTTAAAAATGTGCTTGAATAGATGTATGACCTATTGAGATTCAATGAATCTCACCCCCTCCTTTCTCTCATCTCATATGATCTAGGTGGAGTTCAAGATCTAAAGGATGGAAGCCAAGGAGCTTAAATCTCCATCTCTTGGCAAACCTTTCCATTTTGATATACTATGATAACTAGAATGTAAAAGTAGATATGTAAATGTTATCTTTGAGCCATGACACTTTGAACAAGTGTAAAACTATGTAAAGTTAGTGTATGTATCAAGAATAGGTCTAATAAGTAGAATTATGTATTTTGACCACTTGGGAGCCTATTTGTGTATGTATGTTTATGAAAGTGGCATGGTGAATTTGAATTGCATGAGAGTTCAAACCTTATGAGGGACTTATTTATGCTATATTTATGCTTTCTAAGTTGCTCAAATGTGTGTGGAACTATGGATGGCTCATTTGAACCAAAGTTGCCTCTTGTTAAGACCAAAATTGCCATAAGCTTGAGCTATGACAAAATCTGACCAAATGACTTTTCTTGACTTGGAATTTTACATGCAAGTAGATCTTGCCTAGAGCTTTTTGGAAAGCCAAAGATCAGGTCATTTGGAGGTCTGTGGAATTTTCTATGATTTTTCAAAGTTGGTATCAGAATTTCGGATTTGTACTGGTACTATTCATTTGGTCAGTTTTGAAATTGTATTATCTGAGGGGCAAACGTGGTCCAATGGCTACAAAATTTTATAGTTAGAAACTAGGTATTCACAATGACTTGTAGCAACTGGAAGCACCTCATTTGGAGGTCTGAGCTGAGAGATATGAATTTTTGAATTTCTGGGACAGTAGTAGTAGCTCAGCACGACCTGAGTCACTGTTCCATTGAATTTGGGTAGCTAAGTGTGCTTTCTCTGATCTAAGTCTATTTTTACCATAAATTTAACATTCATATCTTTCAAAATTGGTATTATTTGTATGGATTGGATTTTTGTGGAATTAATTGGATATTTTTGAATTTCATAGTAGACACTTGCATCAGTACCAGTAGCTGTCCGAACCTTAACCCCTTTTTGCTTGTCAAACGTTTTTTGTGTTATGTTTCATGGCTTGGGCATATTTTTAAAATAAATTAGACATGTGTAGCTTTCCAGAATGGCTAAGAATGAATTATTTTAATTTTTCTAGAATTAGTTACCAATTTTGAAACTTCCTATCAGTAAATTGAACCAGTGGCCCAGACAGCAGCAACCCCAGTGGCTTTTCAGGTGTCAAATGTTCTCCCCTTAATGAATCATGGGCTGACTATTTTTATCATGGGGTAGACATCTAGATCTTTCTGGAATGGTAAATTTTGTTGAATTTCAAATTTTGTGGATTTAGTTATGAATTTCCGAAATTGTGACAGAAAAACTGAAATTCTGGCCAAAAATAAGAGTGTGAATTTGATAGTCCCCTTTAAGTTCCACGAGTTGTGGGCCAACTTTGGTTATGCAAATGAGTTATATGTATGTAATTAAAAATAAGAACATGTTATATGAGCTCATATGGTCCGTGTGACACCGAATGAAATTTTTATACGCGACATAACGTGAAATGAGGCATTATTTTAATATCATTTTTCATTCCCTTTTGTTCAATTGATCATGTGAGACTTAGAAATGATCGAAAGCATGCTAGAAATATATGGTGTTACACTTCTCAACTAATATTCCTATACCAATAGATTCCTTTTTCTGTTTCCCCCCAAAGGCCAACCACTATTTCAATATAGCAAATCATAATTTAGAGTCAAATGGAATACTTAACCAACTAATAAAAACTAAAAGGAAGCTTAAAGTGCCTTGGTTGAGGAGACTATGGTGGTTAAAGATGTTATCTTTAATGTCCCGGTGTTTATAGACAAACTCTTCCAACAAATCATGGAAAGAGTCCATTTCTAAGGTAAAATTTAGGTTCATGGCTTTTCTACTTAGAATTTATATCCATAAATCTTTTTTTTTTTTTTTTACCTTTCAATGTCAGCATTGAAATAAGACAAGAAAGGTGTAAACAAGTTTAGGGTCTTTATATTGGTTTAAAGGATTGTGGGATCAATATTATTTGGATTTTATATGCTCTTATTTAAAGGAATCATAGGTTATAGAGTATCATTTGGTGGATTTTCATTTTGTAAGCATTTGAGACCAAGGTTAAGGAAGGTGAAAGTGGGTCGGTTGATGGACCTAGCTTTATAAAGACAAGCTTATTAAGGTTTTGATCAAAGTTTGAAGTAGTAAATAGGCTTTGGTCCATTAGCCCGAGCTCTTAGGACAATAGCGCACCTAAGCTTCTTCGCATCAAAGGTGAATACATATGAAGCAGTGGATCAAACGCTTGGCCCATCTTTTTGATCTATTAAAAACCTTCAATGCTAGTACCTTGCAATATGGTGGCTAACACCTCTACTTCATTTTAGTGACTCCTAAAGTCTAAAGAAGAAAGGGTTTAACAAACAATAAGCAGATCTTCATCTTCATCTTCTTAGGAAGCAATAAATGAGTTTGAGTCATCAAAAATATAAATAAGGTTTGATTACTAATTCAATTTGTTCCTTTATAAATTTTGGAGCTTTGGTTCATTCTTGAAGACATAGTATCTTCCTCTATAAGAATCATTAATCTATCAAATCTTTTCAGTGACTCTAACACTATTTAAACTAGGGTTAACAAGGGGGCGTGAAACAGAGGGATCAATTTTAAAGTGAAAAATATATTTGTTATACTAACACTCTTTTACTGGTTCAAAGGCCTTCACCACCTTCTTCTTGTTATAGTTGCATTCCTTAAAGACATAACCAATCCTGTTGCATTTTTTACACCTTTTGAAGACTCACTCATAATGGCAATCAATCCATATGTGTTCCTTGTTATCTAAAAGAATCTTTGCTCTTAAGATCTAGGAGAGTGAAAAGTTGACATCTACCTTTACTTTGAAAAAACTTATATTCTTCTAACATATCACTTTTTCATCAAGGAAGATGGCATAATCTACCATGTTTCCAAGGACCTTCGCCATTGGGTTAGTATGGTACTTAAGTGGTAGGCCATGCAACTACACCTAGAGAGGAATACTTCCCACTTGTAACTTGTCAAGGATTAGGTTAGGCTGCTATAGATCCATTGCCAACAGAGTATTGTAAAGGGCCTAACATCTAGTTTTATAGACATATTGTAGATCTTCAAGACTATCAAAATGAATGATGAAGAAGTTTTTTTCTTTGTTCTTTACCCATACTTGAAAGCCAGACTTTAGTCTCCATGTATCTTGTAATGTAGTGTCAAATCTATGCAAATGTAGGTCTTTTGTAATCAATGATTACACCAATCAGGCATGAGCTCCAAAAGCTTTTAATTATATCAAAAGCAATGGGATTTAAGTTGATGATACGTCCCTTTTGATGGGTGAATGAAGAAGATGAAAAAGGTTGTTAGAACCTTTTAAAATATCAAAGCTAAAAGAAAAGGTGTGAATTATTGAAATAAGAATAGAGGAAGTAATGAGATAAAATTAAAAAAGGGGTAACTAAGGGTGATATTGAATGCAAGTTTTAAGACCCAATAGAGGTGGTTGGAGAGAGTTGTAATGATAATGGCTATAGCATTACTCAGCTCGTAACTAGTGAATGAAAAAAAGAACAAGACATAAAAATGAAGAGGCTAATAGTTAAGAGACCAAATTCAAGGCTACATAGAAAGAATTTAAACACGCAACTCATAAATGTAGAGACTGAGGTTAAGGAATTTTTAGACACTTTATTGCGTAAGTAATATGACTTTGATACAAGAGCAACCAATGGTTTGAACTAAAAAGATGAACAAGGGAATTTATAAGGATGTATGCGGATGGAGCATTAAATGACTCAATGGATATTTTGGGAACTTGATAAAAAAGGCTTGATTTGCCTCGAAGGGGAAAAGAGTTAGGAAAGTGTATAGGTACCAAAAGATGAATAGAGATAGTGTTGGATATATGTGAAAGATTAAATTGCTAGGTAATACTAAGGTTGGAAGAGATGGGCTAAAGGGCCAATTACTTTCATTCTCTCAAAATTATAAAAAGAAGGAAAATTTTCTCTTATTAAGAGGGTTCCTTCTTTATCTCTCTATAACTTTGCCTCTTTCTTTTATTATTTGTGTTGTTAGGCACATGAGATTTGATACTTTAAAGTCCACAGTATCCCCCTTTTATTATTGCTTTATAGTTTTTTTTTTGTTGGCTTAGGCCTCTCTTTTCTTACTTAAAAAAAAAATCTCATCTTACTCTGCAACAACGCCATATAACCTGATCTTATGTTCCCAAAATAATTTAAGACTCTTTGCACAGTACAAATAGTTTATTTAAAATATAATAAAAAATGAATGACCTATTGTTGCATGGATCAAAAGACAAAAGCATAAGCCCAATAAGTATAAACGTATATTTCATATATCCTTTAGTAATGGATTGGTCAAAAAATAAAGATAAGAGAAAAGCATAAGGACAGAATAAGCCATTGCTTATTCTACTGACCATTGTGAGGGTTTTTAAGAGAATGAATCCCTTCATGTTGTTCATATTGTCTTTAACAATGTGGGGATTTGTTTCCCAAAAGAAAAAAAGTTTTGTGAGTGACATAAACAAATATGAGGAAAAGCCAACATAAGTGGATCTATTTTCAGGTTCTTAATTGAATTTTTCAACAATATTACATTCTTTATACTAAGAATTATAGGGTACAATTAATGTTTTTAAGAAACCATTTTTATGACATTGTGTGTCACACATGTCAACACGATTGACATTCAAGTCTCATTTGATACACATAATCATTTTCAATGGAAATGGAAAGAAAATATTAAATGGAATTCAATTAAATCAATTACATTTGGTATAACAAAAAAAAAAGGATATGTCTTTCTTTTGTTTGTTTGGTAAGATGGAAATAGTAATGAAATAGAAAGTAGGTGATGGTAAATGATTAAAATATATTTAGATTAAAAAATTAATATATGATAGAAAAATAAAAAAAGAGAATAACAAAATTGTCTTTTTTTTTTTATTTTACTAGATGAAGAAAGTAGATATACTATTTTAAATTTTAAATTATATAATTTAATTATTTTTAATTATTTCTTTTCTTATGTGCATAAATAAATGCCCTTACATCTTATTTTGATCTCAATAAAAAAAATATCCTAAACTAATGTTTGATAGAATGAAACATTGTTAAAATAGAAAGTAAAATATAAAAAAAGACCAAAATATTCTTAAAAAAACTAAAATTTCCAAAAACTACCAATTTATGTTTAATTTTTGTTGGATGTTTGTATTATAACATTACCATTGCCTTGATTTCTCAACACTTCAATATTTTTTTTCCAAATTATATTATATGCTCCAAGCTCTTGCCATAGCCTCTATAGTACTAACGCACCCAGAAAAAAAGGTTCATTCCTTAACATATATATTTCCACCGCTCAATTTCTCATCAATCTCCAACGAAGCCCTTATAGCAAAATTGGAAAGGAAATTCTCGTTGGCCTTCATCATCTCGCTCAAGTGCTTCCACGTTGCATCAAAAGCAATCAAAACCAAATCCTCTCTAATGTTTCGGATCCCCTATATCTGTGAGCCAAAAAGGATCATCAAAAAATCAAAGGAGGAAAATTAACCAATCTATTCTTACCATCTTCCTCAATCAATGAGAAATTTTGCCAATATTTGAAATAGAACTAATATCTGAAACAAAACTCGCCGATTGCACAAGGAAGGATCAAAAAAGGAAATGAAAAGAGAGAAGCCATAAAATTCCAGAGAGTGATGACAGTGAATGCTTCCATTCAAGTGCAATACTGAACGACAGCGAGTATGAACAAAAACAAAAAGGCATAATCAACTTTCTACCTTTTGGCTCCAACGAATGGTTCCATTCACGCTCTAGAGTATCTGAAATCCATTTTCCTCGCAGCTTTCCCAAGTTCCTTGCTTTCTCTAAACTCTTTCTCTAAACTAAACAAGACACAGCCAAGGAATTTGTTTCATTTTCAATTTCTATCAATATACCAAACACGGCATCAGATCATGAATTTTAGAAAATTTGAGCCATTTCTTATTTTAAAATTTTTTATTTGATCAAATTCATACCTATCAAAAATATTACACCCATATCTTTTAGAAAAGTCACTTTTTTTTTTGGGTTTTGTTTCTCAATTTTTCAACCATTGATTTCTATGAAAATGAGAAGATAAGGTTGTAAGAGGGAGAGTGTATAATTTTAAAGTCTTATATGTAAAAAATATGCCTATAACTAATGCCAATTCTAAGTGCAAGGAGGTGCACTTTTGATTTGGGTTGTCTAGATTAGATGTATTCTTAATTTTTTTAAAAATTTAAATATTTTTATTATTTTAAAAGATGTAAAATGTTAGATAAAATTAATCTCTTAACTATATAATTTTTTAAAAAATAATATTTTAAATTAAAAAAATAAAAATAAAAAAATTAAGATCTGAACTGTCCAAATTAAATTTAAATAATCCAAAATTGTGTACTTCTTTAAAAAATGCAAAAATCGAACCCGCCTATAACTCATTGCTTTCCCCTGAGATTGATGCATATGTGCTCTTACTCTCTTCCCTCTTTTTTTTTTTTTTTTTTTTTGAATTTTATCTCCCCTCTTAAAAATCGATGGCACCCTTTGAAAAATTAAAAACAAAAATATGAAAAAATCCATGGGAGTGCTACTCTTCTCCAAACAAATAACATATAAGTATAATAATTTTGATGATAAAAGATATTTTTTATGCCTCTATTTTAAAAAATAAAATAAATATTATTAAATAATAATTATAAAAATATAATAGATATTATATATAATTAATAATAAAATTATCTTCTTACTAATTGAAGTCCCCTTTAAAAATCAACGGAGGACTCAATTTCATAAAGAGATGCTTTTTTATTCTAAAAAAACTTTAATATTGTGTTGTAAATATTATTATTATTATTTTGTTGAGTGTTATGAAATTTCATTTTAAAGGATTTATTTATTAGCATTTCATGTTAAAATATTTATTTATTAATATTTATCCCATGTAAAAGTTAAATTGTTTTAGTTTATAAAAAATAAATTTAAAATAAATTTAAAATATTCAAATCATCTCAAAATTTATTTATGTTTTTTAATATAATAAATTTATTTTTTATAATCTCAATAATTAAAATTTATTCAAAATAACCGATTTTCTTCGCATGATATGAGACATTCCAATCTCTCACTACCCTCAGCTATCCGACAAATTGACCAAAACGTCCTTGAAATTGGAGAAAATGACAAATTCGCCACTTGACCAAAGTTTTCAGCATCGCATCTCCGACTCCGATGACCAGTCTCCATTCCGCAGCATCTCTTTTCTGATGAACGTCTCTTTTCCACTCTCACCCTCTCCAGTAGTCGCGTCTCGCGCGTGGCATCAACGTACCTCTCTCTCGCTCTCACACTCCCATCTCATCTCGTCTGCTCCTCTTATATCTCTATTCAAATCCTGTCTCCGGCGACCATCTCCGATTTCCATGACCTCCGAGTCGCTCCGATCAACTTCTCCGGCCAACCAACTAGAGATACGGGAACTCAACGATGAATCCGATTTCGAAACTCTTCTGTCACCCGATGGCTACCTTTCCATCTGCGGCTTCGGATCCCTCCTCTCTGGTACGTACAATTCAATTACACTTTGCTTTAGTCAACACCTATGGTAATGGTGCCTTATGGGGACAGAGAGAAGTGCCAGAAGTACTTTCCCGGATTTGGTAAACTTCAGAGTTGCGAGATTGAACGGGTTTCGACGGGTGTTTGCTCACGTAGCTCCGGTTTTCTTTGAGCGTGGCATTGCCAAGCCAGAAACTACGGTTAATTCTAACTCGACGAGTGCCAGTGCTTTCTTAATAATTTGTTTGGTTGCCATAATGCCATGAAAATGGAGGAAAGAACAAGGATTGCAAAATATGCGTTACTAATATTTCGATTGTTTTTCAAACAATATATATATATATATAGTCAATTTTATTTTATTTTTTTAATTAGGTCAAAGAGACTATATGACATTTATACTGTGTGCTGGTTAAAAAATTCTTAGGAGATTTCCAGCTTGAGTGTAGAGCCATGTGCAGGAGAAACTCTTATTGTAACAGTCTTTGAGATCACAAAATCAGAGGTACAGAGTGACATTTTGGTTCCTATTCATGTTGTTTTTTGAGTGAGGATCCAGTTAACTAAGCACTAGAGCTGATATAAGAATTCCCGTTCAGATTCCAGCTTTTATGAGGAGGGAGCTTGAGTTTCGGTTTCTTGCTGTAAGCTTTCAGATTGTGAACCTTATTGCTTGTATAGGTGATTGTCTTATGTATTTATGGTTTGAGACGTTCAAATGTTGGATCATTGATATCCCAGGTTCTTCCCGAAACGCTTGATGGGAAATCTTTTGACTATCCAGCGGTATGTGGTAACTAAGTAACTGATTATTGTGATGGCAGAGCATTTGTTTCAACAAATACATCGTATAGAACAATGATATTTACTCAGCAGACTAATCACCTAATGTTTTAATTTTCTTTAGGTCCTTTGTGCCCGTTATAGTGATGAAGAGTTTTTCAACATTAGATGTGAAGGTAATCCTTCTTATCATTTTACTTGTCAACTTAAGGGGGTGCGACATACATGATTTCCGTTAAGACGTAACATCTAATATTCGTTCAATTCTTCTTCATGTTCCCTGGCATGTATATGCTTGTCTCTATTTGCATTGCGTAATTGGCACCTTTCATCCCAAATTTGACTTTCTACAACAATCAACCTGGGAGATTAATTAACTATCTTTTCTGTTGGAGCCGAATGAATTGTAAAGATGGAAAAAAGTCATGATCACCTGAAGGACTCAAATAGAACATGCTTTTTACAAAGTTTCAGCATGATGTCCATGTTACCATCTACTCATTGAGGTTTGATACATTCAAATGATTGTATATAGTAACTTTATACTAATCATTTACTAATGACATCAAGGTTTTTCTGGAAATGAGAGGGCTCCCTGTAGGTAGTTAATAGCTGCCCCTAGTCATCATACAATAAATAATTAATTTATCAGAACTGATGTGATACCTTGACTTCATAAATTAATTGCTATGCTGTTGGGTGAAATGGATCATCAGAGGATAGGAATTTCCTCCAATCAGAATATTGTTGGTCTATACTAGATTCACACCGAAAACCAGTGTGAAAAGTAAATTTCTCTTTATGGTTGCCCTTTGTCTGAACTAGATTGTTTCATTATACTGTTGACTTTAGGAAGCAAGGAAATCTATTATCAGCAATATGGACGGTGGAATATTGATAGGATTTGGCGAGATGATGTCTTACCTTGTCGTGTTTATCTTCGACACTGGTAAGCACATTTTACTGCTTCAATTTCTTAAAGAACAAATGGTATAAACGGTACGTCGTTAATTTGGATTTCTGGTGTTTGCTGTTATTTTGCTAGTTAAATGGTACTTCTTGTTAGATGTAGAATCAGTAATCCTTGGTTCACTTGTACCTTTCCAGTTTTCTTTCCAGCTAACAAACCAGAAAGCGTAGCAGATTCATAGAAACTATAAAACACCTTAAGGTTGTTGGTTGATACATCTAGCACTTCGAAACCTATTTATAAGATGTTTGGATATAAGAAATATAAAATTTTATTAGTTATGTGTTTTTTAAAAATTCATAGAAACTAAAAGGCACCTTAAGCTCTCTAATGTATAATAAATAGGTTTCCAGAAGCTCGAGAAATTAGGATTCCCACGTACCAAATACCACCATAGGGTATGTTTAGAGTTAGAAGGGAAGAAAATATCAGAATAAGGATAAAAAAGTAATTTACTTCCCTATTATTCAGATGTTTAAAATAAACAAGGAAAAAGAAATGAGGCTTAAATGACAGAAGTTGATTAATTATTTTCACAAACTTGCTATTTGTTGAATTGATTAATTATAAATTTTAAAATTCTTGCCATTTCAAAAAATAAGTAAAGGCATAGCAGTGAATTGGTTTATTTCTTCCCCAAAAGCCATTGTGGAAGCTTGGTAACCAACAGGTCGGAGAGTTTGGTAAAATTCCTCATTTTCTTCTACTCCTTATAAAAATATTTCCAGACATGGAGAAAATTATAATGAAAATTTTCCTACCCCTTCCAAGGGCCCAAGCTTTGAAGAACCAATATACCATTGGAGTCCCACTGTATATTAACAGGGGATTCATGAAATATTTTGTAGTGCATTGGCAGCAAAGAATCTTGGTGACACGGCTTACAAGAATTTTATGGATCACACCTATCTAGCTGACCGTAAAACAACAATTCGTGAGTACTTGGCAACAACGGGTTCTGGCATCATGGAAGAGGAACCCCCAGATTCCCTCAAGCAACGCTATGGTGGTTGATAATCCAAATTGGAATTTTCCATTTGCTGCAAATATGTGCTCTTTCTAATCTTTAAAGTGGTGGCAGAAAGATATGTTGACCGCCACGATGTATTAAGTATTGAGATATTCTTGGCCTAAAGACACTTGTGATCTTTTTTGCATGAATTTTTCCTTTTGTTTCTTAACTTTGATTGATTTCACTATGGTCCTTTTTTCTTTAAGATGTTGCCAATGTTCTCCTCATTTGATTAGGAGAATCGTTTGCAGAATGTTATAGAGATTAAGGATCACATCAAATATTTCAGTTAACCAACCCCACAGAGTTGGATCTAACGAGAAAGTTGATGACGCTTTCAAAGATACAAGGCAAATTAGAACAAATAAAGCAGATAAAATTAATTTTTTGTCTTTTAAATTTATTTGAGGTTTTATTTTTGTCTCAAAATGTAATGTTGTTCCAAACGTTTCTGCTTTGCAAACTCAATTCACTTTTCCATTAAAGTTTGCACACTTAAATGTATCGTGGCATTCATCAATATACATCAGGTGGCGCGAGGCCCTCAGACATCCACCTTATATGACATGTATAATCTACCCCATCGGCAAAAAAATTTTCCACTGACCGGACTTGGCGATGAAACGCAATTATCGGCACAGAATTGTTGGATTAACTGAGTGTTGTGTTTGGGACGCGTCCACATCCCCTGCATTAGGGTATATGCACGTTGTGCAGCTTTTTTAATTTATTATTATTTTTTAGTGTTTTGGTGTTTAAAGGTTGATGAGGAAAATTTATGCGGATAAAAATTTTAATTGAAGAAATTATATTTTAAAATTTTTAAATGTATAATTTAAAATTTTTAACTCTACACTTGAAGAATTAAAAATAACATTTGTCGTTTTATTAGTATTGACATCCAACACCACACTTAGTGTATGTTTAGAAAAAAAATTTCATCTTTCAAATTACATTTTATACAAAACAATGATATGTTATTTTTGAAAAACAATAGTCAGCAAACGTGATTTTTGCCTCTCCAAATGCATATCCAAACACATACTTAACATGTGTGGTAGAATCTTCTAATATAGGGGAACCAGACGCATTTAGGACCTAGCCCATCAAATCTCCGGTGGCCTCTTGGGCATTTTTCTCCGGCGAGAGCATGCTTCAAGCCATGAAAGCTAATCCTATACTGGAGGCTCCAAGGCTGCTTGATCCTTTTGACATCCAATTAAAATTCCTTCTCCTGGTCAGAGGATCAACAAACATAAGAATTTGATTAAAATTTGATAAAGTTACAAGATCAACAAATTTATTTAACGGAGGATTAGGAAGGAGAAAGATAAATAAGAAGAGGCTACAGAAAATCAATCTCCCACACCTGGAGGCACCAATTACGGAGGTCATTACAGGCAAAAGTTGTCACATGCAAAATATGGCTCCAATGTGCCCCAAATTTTTTTTTTAAATTTTCGAAAACAAAAATTAAGACATAAAATCACCATCAAAATTTTAATTATAAAAAAAACTCTGAAAAAAAATCTTTTCTGAAGAAAAAAAGATAAAAAAAAGAATAGTTTATAAATTAGGGATGAATTCGAGAATTAATTATATATGAAAAAGATAATAGACACCTTACAACACCCGTTTAAAAAAATATATATTCAAAATTAATTGTGCAAAATATATATGACTTTACTTTTATTTTAATTACTTTAATCAAAACACATACAAAGGGAAAATAATAAAATAAGATAAAATATTTACAAAAGGTTAAAAAATAAAAGGAAAAAGGAAAATTTACAAAAACAATGTAAAATAAAATATTTACAAAAATCAAAAAATAAGATATTTAAAAAAGCATATTTAACTTAAGAATGAGATCTATAGTAAACTTAATCACAAGTCGAACTCATAAAAAAATTTGCAGCCTAGGCCCAGATCTGGCCCGATCTTGTTTGAACAATACCGAGATGGGCTCAAGCCTAAAAATAATAATTTTTTTTTAAATTTTTATATATTTTTTAAATTTTAAATACTAGATATATTTATTTTATTACTTGTTAGGCTTACTTTTTTTCTATTTTAAATACTAAATGGTTCAAAAAAATATTACAAAAAATTTAAATAACTTGAAATATATATATTATAATAATAAAGCCTCTCAAAATAATAATTTTTTAATAATATTACTGATTAATAATTTATTTTATTTGAATTATAATTTATTTCTAATAATATATTATGCAATAAGTAAAAGTAAAAAAATATAATAATTATATATGTTATATAATTCTTTTTTACTTATATCTATAGTTATAAATAAATTTTCTAATGATATTATTTATTAATAATATATAAATAATTATTATTATAATATGGACGAGTTTGGGCTTGGGCTTGGGTTGAGCTTTTAAAAAAAGTTCAAGCACGGCCCCGTTTTATATTCAAACTTTTTTAAAATAGGTTCATTTTTTATCAGACTTTTTTTTGAACTCATATCCATTTTTTTGGAGCTGAGTCTATTGAGCCAGGCGGGCTCCGACCCATGATCAAGTCTAATTTATAGCTTACATATCCTGTGAAAGAATCAAATTTCACCTAATTCGAATAGGGTAAAAGTGTATGTCACTTTGTTAATGACTTTTATTTAAAAAAAATTGTGCAAAGAGTAGAAAATAAGATTAATTCAATTTCATAAACAAAATGAATTCTCATATTAGTTAGTATGTTTTAATTTATGAAAAGCTAATCAATCTCACTATTTTGCTCTTTTTATTTTTTTTCTCTTTTTTTTCATTTTTTGAAATATATATATTTGTTTCATATTTAAAAAAAGAGTTAATTAATTTTTTTAATGACCTTTTGAAGGATTCAGGAATTTAGTAACTAACCACATCTCATGACTTTCTCGGGACCAATAAAAAATTATTTATTCCCATTTAATTTTGTAGTTAAGGGAATCAGGCTATATAGCAAATAAAATAAACGCTTAATGTTCACCACAAATCCAAACACCGTGGTGCCTTCTAATTAGCATCTATCCAAAACCAAATTACCATAGCAACTTAATACTATCATGGGATATGAAAGAGAAAATATAAAGTGCAGACTTTGATATGAGAGCCAAACATGCCATTTATTTGTTATCTTATTGTCATACCCAAAAATGCGATCACGTGTCACTTTTAAAAAAAAAAAAAAACTTTAAGAAGAAATTTCTATTTGGTTTTCAAAAAAACAAAAATCGAAATTGAAATTAAAGTATAAGAGTATGTAATAGATTCAAGAGTCGTCACCAAAATTTTAATTTTTGAAAAGAGAAAACTTTGAAAAAGCTTTTTATAAGAAAAATGGTCTGCGAACTAAAAAATGTATTCGGGAGTTGATTGTGAGTGGGAAGGTATTAGACACCCCACTACACTCGTTACTAAGAACGGTTACCCTAAGTCAGTTGTGTAAAATTAGAATGGCCTTAATTTTATTTTAATTCTCCCTAACAAATCATATACAAAATAAGAAATAAAGAAATTAAAGGAAATAAAGTTAAAAGTAAAAAAAAGAAAGAAAATCAATAGTAAAATAAAATAGAAAGAAATTCAATAGGTAAAATAAGAAGAAAATGAATAAAATTATAAGTAAAATAAAATGAAAAGAAATTAAAGAAATAAAACTAAAAAATTATTCATTTACAAGGGCGGACTTGACCTAAGATGAGAGCTTAGAGCTTACGTACCCTACAACAGATATTAAAATCTAAGTAGTTCGAATAAGAAATTATATTTGTTTTTGTTTATTTATTTTGTTTTTGTTTTTACCTATTTTTTTGTTTTTTTATTTTGTTGCTTTTTTTGTGTTTTGTTTTGTTCTTTTTCTTTTTCTTTTTTTTTCATTCTTTGCCTTTGTTTTTATTTTTTTTTTGTTTTTTTTCATTTTGTGTTGTATTTTGTCTTGTTTTGTTTTTTTTGTCTATTTTTGTCTATCTTTATTTTGTTTATGTTTTTTATTTGTTCATTTTTTTCTATTTTTTTATTTTTTATTTTGTTATGATTTTTTCTTTCTTCCCTGTTTCTTTGTGAAAAGAGAAAGAAAATAAGAATTACTTTTATCTTTAGCAAATAAAACAGATTTAGAATTGGTTGATGTGTTTTAATTTGCTAAAGTCAAAGTTAATTTTATCTCTTTACTCTTTTCACATTTTTAGTTTTTTCTTCTTCTTCTTTTTCATTCCTCCCTGGGTTTTTGAATGACGCATCTTTTCTTTTTGTCAATGATTAATGATTATTTTTGAAAATTTCTTTTATTTTGATTTTTAATTTCTTTTATTTTCATTTTAATTTTGTCAATTTTTACTTTTTCATTTATGATTTTCTTAATTGTTCTTTGATTTTTTTTTTGTATTT
Source organism: Erythrophleum ivorense (assembly GCA_026724425.1). Taxonomy (NCBI): domain Eukaryota; kingdom Viridiplantae; phylum Streptophyta; class Magnoliopsida; order Fabales; family Fabaceae; genus Erythrophleum; species Erythrophleum ivorense. The sequence goes on from JAIUCV010000005.1 coordinate 48,528,100, forward strand.
CTTAGTTTTAATTTCATTAGATTTTGACTTTTTATAATTGATTTTTTATTTTAATATTTTTTTGGCTTTGGTTTTGTTTAATTAAAAAAATTTCTCATTTTTTTTAGATTTTGATTTTTGATTTTTTTTTCATTTTACAAAATATATCTTTATTGAAAGAAATTTTGAGAATAGTTCATAAGTCTTTAAAAACATTTAATTTTCTCCCTTTGTTTTCATGTTTTCTTTTTTATTTGTTTGGTTTTGCCTTTTGTTTATTGTGAATTTTTGTTGATTTTTTTTTTTCATTTTTTGTTAGATTTTGTTTGAATTTTTGTTTTGTTTTGTTTATTTTTTTTAATGAGAACTTTAAAAACTTGGTTACCCAAAGTTAAATTTTAAATCTGCAAATTTTATTTATTGTTGCTTTACTCTTCTTCTTTTCTTTTATTTTAATTTTTTTTTTGTCTCTCATTTTTATCTTGTTTCCCTTTTTTTTAATCTTTCTTTAAAGAAAACCAATTTAACTTTGACAATTGAAACCCAAAATTTATTAAAATATAAATTTTTGAGACCCAAATAAGTACCAAGGAGGCTTTGTTGCCACACGATCTATAGGTTTGTTCCTATGTGCCTGAGGGGACAAAAAATCTCACACGGCTATTCTAAAAAATAAAAATAAATGATAAAAATAAAACCAAGATTAAAATTAAACTATTAAAAAAAATGAAATTAGAACAAAGATAAAATTGAAATATATACGAGAGCAAGATATTCTACCAAAAGGAAATAATATCACAACATACAAGAGGAAGGAGAAAATATAAGAATCCCAAATCACATGTCATCTTCTCATCGTTTTGGTTAAATTGACAAGTGACCCTCATATTTTCCAACAAGTTCCATGTGTTGCTCCTCTATACAACTTTCCTTTCTTTTTACTTCACCAATTCCCGAGGGCCTCACACACATCAGAAACCAAGGGGCACATTAGCTTCTTTGATGATAAGTCATTCTTCATAAGTGACTGATCAAGCATAAAAAGAAAAGCTTGTATGCATGAAATGAGTCCAAAGTAGCATCAAAGTGTAACAAACCTTAGAAGGATTTATTTAAATCACATACAATAGTTCATAGCATGGCAACCCTGCTCAATGGAAAGTATAGCAATTTATCTTCATTAAAAAAAAGCATCCAACATAGGGTTTTAGGCAGAAGCTCATCTAGACCAATCATATTCAAACCAAACAGCCAAATCCAAGAAATATGGTATTCTCTGACTGAGTTTGACTAAATGATCTAAGGACACGAATCTACACTCCCAAGACCATGGAATTAGACCACATTTAATGAAAATGCAAACAAGGCCTCAATCAAACCAAGACGTGAACCAATGAATGCCAAAATTTCTCTTCCAACCAATACATATCAATAACCAAGACAGAACAGAAAAAGGAAGAAGGTAACCTCAAGGCAACAGTAAGATAAGAGACCAACTTCATCTTTTACCCTTTGACACCATCCATTCCAAGTGGAACAAGAAAGAGGTGATTCAGGTTCATATTATTATAAGCTCAAACAGAACAAGGGAAGCATAAATTAGAATTTACTTCAAGTTTGGATCATATACAGCCCACTATCTACCAACCACATTATATCCAGTAAAATATTTGGACACCACTCGAGTAATTGTTCAATTTCTCATACAATATGCTTAGGATCATCACGTAGACCTAAATGAGCACAGAGATTTAACTCAGACTTTTAGGTTAATCAAATATGTTCCAAATGAATTTCTGAGCATTTTCTAAGCAAACTTGCTTAAAAAGAAAATAATCCCCACATTTCAAACAGAGAAAGCATTCCCTGAAACAATTTTTGTATCTCCCAAACATAACCAAATTTCCCACTAAAACAAAATATTCATAATCAACATATACTAGCATTTTATGACTTCCCTTATTCATGATCTTTCTACCATACCAGAATCTAAAAGGAACATACCTGAGATTTCAAATTAATCACATAAATGAATTCAAACCCAAAATCGTAGCATTGAAAATAGGATCCTACGAAAATGTTAGTAACTAACAATCATACCAGACAAATTTACATCTCATGAGCAGCCTTAGATTGACAACACTCCTGAAACAACAATTCGAAATCCAAAAGTTAAGCCATTATTACATATTCAAGGCTCTCTAATATTAAAAAAAAAAAAAGGAAAGAAAAATAAACAAATGATGAACAGCCATACCCCTCGAGGCTAGCTTCTTTGGACAAGTTCCAGATAACCTCTAATGATTCTTGTTGTCCTTCTCTGATCAGCTTCCTTCAACCTGATTCTCTTTCCCTTCAATTCAACCCAATCCAGAACCAACCCTTAAGAGAGTTCCCTAGCTTCTGATTCTCCTCTCAGTCTCTCTGCTCTTCGCACTTGATCTCCCTCTCTCGCTCTCTTTTGCTAAATCCCCCCTCAATCTCTTCATTCTCCTTCTCTTATTTCATCCCACGCTTCTCCGTATCAGAAGCTTCTTCCATGGTTATCTCTCTCGCCTCCTCCTTTCAATCAGAAAATCCCTTAATTTTTTTCCTTCTTTCGTTCCCCGTGCTCTCAGCCTTTCTATTCTCTCTAATTCGAAAAAATTCCCCCCAAGAAACCTACTCCTCTTCTCCTCAGTGTCCCCGAACCTCCAGCAAAATTCCTAAAAATCCTGAGAATTCTTCCCACAGAATTTCTCACCCATAAATCTCCCATTGGTCTCCCTCTTTCATTCTTTTACTCTCGGCCTCCTTTTCTAAAAAAAATCCCCCTTGATTTTCAACCTCTTATGAATATATAGAGAATCAGAACGTGACTTTTACTCTCAACCTCTACTCGTTTCCTTCTTCCATTTGTACTCAGACTACTCCACTCATCTATAGCACCAACGCTCGTCCTGGCGTACGGTTTGTGCCTCACCTCCACTTTCGTATTGCGCCTCTCCACTTTTGTCTGCTTTAAGGATATGTAAGAGGGAGCCGGAATAGAGGGGGGACCAGACGTGAAACGGGTAAGGTTTGGATAAAATAGAGCCAGAATAGAGGGCGGAACCAGACGTGAAAAGGGTAGGGTTTGTACAAAATGGATCTGGACATGGGCTTGTAACTTGGATTAGAAGGGTTGAAGGTTGTTGGACTAAGAAGGGAAACGGGCCTTCGGATAAAAATCCTTTTACTCTTTTTTTTTTTTGTCCTTCTGTTTTTTTTAAGCTTGTTTTGGGTTAGGTTTTTCTTTTTTTCTTTTAGGTTCTTTTTTAAAATTTTTTTTTTAATTTTGCCTTTCATTTTTTTTAAGAAAATATAAATTTATTATTATTATTTTGTTTGGTTTTCTTTTCATTTTATTATTATTTTTTCCATATTTCCTCTCCTCTCTTTTTTTTTAATTCTTTTTTTGATTGTTTTTTGGAAAACACTAATTTTTATTTTTTTTCTCAAAATTTTCATATTTTAATGACTATTTGATTATTGATATTATTATTATTTTTAAAACATATTTAGACCTTTTCAATTTCTCTCGAACTTTCTTTGTATGATTCTTTCCCTTTTTTATTTTTCGTATTTTTTGTTAATTTGATTTTGTCATTATTTTTGGAGCTTGCCCGGACAAAATACAGTGTTCACACTTATAGAAAAATTGTGTAAGTACTTCAAAGCAACAAAATATTATCATGGATTTGGAAATTGAGCTCAAACTAACGCAAACAATTAGCCCACCTCCATCATGCCATTATCAAATAGAATTGAGAAATTATAAATAAAAGGCAAAAGAAGCAAAGTTGGTTAATTAATCACAAGATTTATCCAGAGCTCAACATACTTTGAGTACCACGATACAAGAATATCATCTCATAAAATAAAGGGAAAACACATAGAGAATGCGTACTCTTTAAGCATCCAGTATATTCTCCCTTACAACCAAGATTAATTCACTCTACAACTTTTATCTTACCTCTTCACACACCATTAACACGTTACCCAAACAACCAAAAACATGAAGCATGACCAAGCTATGTAAATTCACATGGCAACACTTGAAATTAAGAGAAACAAATGATATGTGAAGATCAAGTTTCAGTCAAAGTTCAGCTTTTGACAAAAAATTACCTCAAGGCTCAAAGTACTCTTTAGTCACTTGATTCCATATACCCTCTAAGGTTACAGAACTAATGTCAAGAACAATTTTAAGCAACAAATAGGATCAAAATCCAAGTTACAAGATAACGGGAGAAGAAAAATCAATGCAACTTCATTCCATGACCACCTATCACACAATTATGACAAAGAGAAATCCAAACAAAAATTAGTATTCATTGCATGTCTTTTTATCATTAGAAATAAAGTTGAATGTGTATGGAAAGTGTCAAGAAGTGTTACCTCTAAGGAAGCCCAATTGCTTGATTTTGTTTAGTCTTTCAATTCAACTCCTCCTTTCTCAAAAACCTCTTATCATTTCTCTTCCACTATCTTAATGTCCACTCTCAAAATCGCCCCTTTGTATTCTGTCTTCCAGAGCTTTCTTTCTCTCAATGTCTGTTATAATTAGTCTCTTTGAGGAGGGATAATTTAGTCTTTACCTGTGTGGGAAGGTCTGTATTTGTATTTTTCTTCCAACTATCTTCCGTTAATATTTGTGGGTTGTTAGCTAAGTCATTTATAACATGTAGTGCGTCGGATCAGGCATGCGAAATGTGATTATCCTTATCCTATCTCATTTTTTTCGTCCCTTTGCTTCTCTTTCTTTTACCTCTCTTTCTCTATTTTCTCTTTCTTACCAAATTTTTCTCTATGAATTTGCAGGTCTATCATTTAGTATCAAAGCGCCCATCCTTATAGCCGAAGGAACCTGATCACAAAGCAACATTTGAGATGCGGAAGATTGATTGCGAATTGAATTAAACCAGAAGTCACAGATGGCTGGAATGCAAGAGATGATGCAGGGGATCTCATTATAGTTGGTTGATCTTGTTGGTTTGAATCAAATTAGAATTATGAGGAGAGTAAAACGATGTCAAATAACTCACGAACCACTATAGGGGATTACCAAATACCTACTCGCTTCACTAAGGTGAATTTTCCTAAGTTTATTGACAATGATGTCTTCGATTGGATTTCCAAGTGTAAATAGTTTTTTCTTTTAGATGGGACACTAGAAAACAATATGGTAACACTTGCTAGCCTTGCTTTCGATGAAGCTGCCTATAAGTGGTACCAACATTTTGAAAGAGGTTGAATAGGGTGTATTAATTGGGCTACTTTTGTTAAAGCTGTTAAAATCAAGTTTGGACTGATTCCTGATGATCCGATGGAAGAGTTTATGCAAGTTAGATAGATAGGGTCCTTAGCTGAATTTCAAGCTAAATTTGATGATCTAGTTTAACGGGTCAAATTAAGTGAAAACTAGAAACTCAACTACTTTGTTAGTGCTCTTAAGCTTGAATTGGCAATTGGGGTTAAGTTACTCCATCCTCAAGACATTGCTGAATGCTTCTCCACTAGCCAAGTTGGTTAAGATGAATGTACAGTTGTTGCAGAAAGGTATCGTTTCTAGATTGGGGATGAATAACAAGTGTGGAAGAGTCTGGATTGATAGGGAGAGCAATGGCATTGATAAAAGGAAAAATCAAAATGTGGATACTAAACAGGGGGTAATTCTTGCAAAAGTTGACAACAAACAAAAAGGAATTTAGGGAAAATCATATGTGCAATTCATACAAAAATTAACACTTGTTGAGATAAAGGACCTAAGAGCTAAAAATCTTTACTACTTTTGTCATGAGAAGTATATGCCTGGTCATGATTACCCTCAACAAAGAAAAATGCAAGTGTATCTCATGAAAGTGGTTGAAGATGAAGGTCATAGTGAGGAATTGGTAGTGTCAGAAGTGATGACAAAAGGTGTGGAATTGGGGAGTCAAGAAAATCTGGTACTTTCCCTCAATGCTATGGTGGGAAATGCCTCATATCCTACTATAAGAGTTATGGGTAGATGTAGGAAATGCTTGCTGCATATTTTAATAGACACTGCGAGCTCTTATAATTTCTTAGATGTATCATTGGGTTCATAGGGTATATGTCAGGCTCACCCCATTAACACTGTGACTGTAACAATAGCGGATGGAAACAAGTTTTAGGGTACACAAGCTTGTGAAGGCTTTAAGTGACATACTCAGGGGCTATAACTGGAAGCTAATGTTATTCTAATTCCTTTAACAAGCTATGACATGGTGCTAGGGATGTAATGGATAAGATAATTAGGAATTATCAACTTAGATGCCAAGAACCTACTAATGGAATTCTCATGGAAACGAAAAAGGGTGCAAATTTCAATAACTTCTAGTGCTAAAAATAGGATGATTGATGAGAACAAATTATTGCAAATCATAACACATCAAGCTGCCCCTACATGATGCAACTGATTCCTTATCAACCTGACAAAAGGAGCTACAGTATTTAGGCTATGAATGTTGATGAAGTCCCTCATAACATTAATAAGGTATTGAGATAGTTTAAAGATGTATTTGCTAAACCGAAAGGATTGCCATTTAGCAGGGGTCAGTATGATCATCGAATTGTATTACAAGAAGAAACCAATTCAGTTAGTATTAGGCCCTATCATTATCCTACCATTTAAAAAGATATTATAGAAAACTAGTACAAAAGATGTTTGAATTTGGTGTAATTCAACACAACACGTCACCTTTTACCTCACCTATGGTATTAGTCAAGAAAAAAGATAAAAGTTAGAGGATGTATATAGACCTTAACAAGGCTACTGTGAAGAACATGCTCCCTATCCTTCTAATTAAGGACTTACTTTATGAGTTAAGGAAGGCTAAAGTTTTCACCAAGCTGAATTTAAGATCAGGTTACCATCATATTTGAATGATTGAGAGGGACACCTACAAAACTGCATTCTAAACACATTCGGGGCACTATGAATACTTAGTGATGTCCTTTGGTCTCATTAATGCTCCATCTACTTTCCAAACTATAATGAATATCATTTTTGGAACATTACTTAGAAAGACTGTTTTGGTTTTCTTTGATGATATACTTATATATAATGGTCATTTGCAAACTCATAAGTTACACTTGAAGGAAGTCTTGGAGATTTTTAGAGCTAATCAATTTTTTGTAAAAAGAAAAAAGTAAATATGTTTTTGCTACTATTAGAATAGAATACTTGGGGCATGTTATTTCCTCGGATAGGGTAGCTGCTGATCCTCAAAAGATACAAGCTATTGCTGAATGGCCAAAATCCAAGACCATCAAAGAGTTGAAAGGATTTTTGGGGCTTTCTGGGTATTATAGAAGATTTATCCGAGGATATGGTTATCATAGTTAAGCCACTCACAGAACTCCTCAAGAAAGAAAACTTCTTATGGAAAAAAATGCTGATATTGCTTTTATTAAACTAAAAGAGGTACTAACTACAGCACTAGTATTAGCACTTCCTAACTTGGAGCAACCATTTGTGGCGAGAACAGATGCCTCCAATATTGGGATTAGAGCGGTACTTATGCAGAATAACCATCCCATTGCTTTTGTGAGTAAGGTGCTATCTCCAAAGAATCAACTATTATCTGTCTATGATAGGAAGTTGTTTGCCATTGTCTATGCAATAAAAAAATGGCATCAATACCTCAACATACAACCCTTCACTATCTACACAGATCAAAGGAGTCTAAAATACTTGCTAGAACAACATTTATCCACTCCCTCTCAATATAATTGGATCACTATACTTATGGGATTGCAATATGATACAAGAGTAAGAGGGAGAACCAAGCTACAAATGCCCTTTCTTAGGAAACACATAAGGAGTTATTACAGATGAGCCTTTCTTTAGTATCAATTGAACTTTGGGATGCTATAAAATCCCAATGGCAAACAAATGCTACCTTAAGCCATATCATTGAAGACTTGAAGCATGATCCTAGTTCTCATCCTAAATACTCTTAGAGAAATGGGGCATTTACCAAAAATAAATAAATTAGTGATTGATTTTTATCAGGCTTCATTAAAGTATCTTGGTTGCATTCATCTCTGCAGGGTGGTCACTCAGGAATAAAAGCTACATTGAAAAGAGTGAAATTTCTTTTTTATTAGAAGGGAATGCACAAAGATATTAGAGCTTTCTTAGAAAATTATGAGACTTGCCTTCGATATAAGTATGAAATAATTGCCTCACTGGGTACTTTGTAGCCTCTACCTATTCTTAATGGAGTTTGGCAAAGTCTAGTAATGGACTTTATTGAAAAATTCCTAAAATCAATTGCTAAAAATACTATATGGGTAGTGGTTGATAGGCTTAGTAAATATGCTCACTTTATAGCTCTATCCCACCCTTTTATTGCCACTTATTTAGCTTAGACTTTTATAGATACCATTTACAAGTTACATGGAGCACCTAATAATATTGTGAGTGATTGAGACCTTTTATTTACCAGTAAATTTTGGCAAGAATTCCTAGCCAAATTAGGGGCCTCTCAAAGCTTATCTACAACTTATCACCCTCAAAGTGATGGCCATAGTGAAATGTTCAACATGTACTTAAAACATTACCTTCAAAGTTTCACTTAGAATGGTCTCAAAGATTGGATTCATTGGCTTTCATTGGTTGAATGGTGGTATAACACCACCTTTCACACTTTGATAGGTTACACTCCTTATGAAATCATGTATGGGCAAGCACCTTCATTGCAATTGCCTTACCTAACTCATGAATCATCTATGGAAGCTATCGATCGTAGTTTTTCAACAAGGGAAGCCATGATATCTAAGCTTAAACAAAATTTGATGATTATAACTAACTGAATGAAGCAACAATCAGATAAGCACCAAACAGAAAAGGAATTCAAAAAAGGTGATTGAGTATTTTTAAAGCTCTAGCCTTATAAGCAATCAACTGTGGAAGGGAGAGCTTTTGACAAACTTTCTCCTAAGTATTTTGGACCCTATCAAGTGATAGCCAGAGTCAGAAATGTGGCTTACACTTTGCAACTATCTCTTAATTCCAAAATACATTCTACATTTCATGTATCTCTACTTAAGAGGTGTCATAATCCACAAATACCATCATGTTGGTTACTTGAAGATTGGGATCCTAATATCACTAAATGAGAACCTGAGCTTATTCTGGACAAACATATTGTCTAGAGGTGCCACTAAGCAGTTACCAGGTATTAATCAAGTGGAAGGGAGAATTAGATGAAAAGGCAACCTGGGAGTATTGGTATGATCTGCAACAGAAATTTCCTAATTTGCTCGGTCCTAACACCCTTAGGGTCAAGGGTGATGCTATGGAAGGGAAGTTGTTACGATTACTCTCTTTGAGGAGGGATAATTTAGTCTTTTCCTATGTACGCAAGGTTGTATTTGTATTTTTCTTCTAATTGTCTTCTGTTAATGTCTGTGGATTATTTGTTGAGTCATTTATAACGTGTAGTGGAGTTGAGTCAGGCATGTGAAATATGATCATCCTTTTCCTATCTCATTTTTTTTGTCTCTCTTTCGTCCTCTCTCTCCTTTTCTATTTTCTCTTTCCCACAAAGTTCTTTTTCGCAAATTTGCAAGTCTATCAATGTCTTCTCTATTTGGCCACCTCCCTCACGTGCTCTCTATTCTACTTTTTTCGAACACTACCTCTGATATTTCTCACTTCCACCGTTCTCTCTAGGGGTGTTCATCGGCCCGGTTGGCCCTAGAGGCCCACCCTAACCCGGTCTAATCGGGTCGAGCTAAAAGTATAAATGAGCATAACTTTAAACAAAACTACTCTGGGCCGGGTCGGGCCACGGGCGATGGTATGTTCCGCCCAACTCGCCCTAATAGTTACTTCTTTTTTTTTAGTTATTAATATCTTGTCATCTTATTTTTTTTTTATTTCATTTAATTATCTCTGCATATTGCAATTTTTATTACTTACTCAAATATTCTTTACTTCTTAATTATTTTTATCATTGATGTGAATCCTTACTGATATTTTTTTTGTTAAATAATGAAAAAATATATATTCACCTAAGACTAATTATGTTAGTATATCTTATATTTTATTTGATAATACTAGACTATTTTTTTATCACTGATACAAATATAAGAGTTCTAAAAGTCTATTGTTTTGAAATATATGCCTATAAGTTTGTGTAAAAATATTTTTATATTACAAGTATCAATTCATTAAAAAAAAATTAATTTGGATGGCCTTAACCCGCCCTATCCCAACATAAATCAAACTTATTAGAGTTGAGTAAGGCCACAGGTATAAAAATAAGTTTCATGTCTTAATCGGGTCAAGTATTGGACATACTAGATGTTTAATTTGGTTCTGTCCATGTACAACCCTACTTATTCGGGCCGTTCTGGGCCGCCCCGGGCCACCCTAAAATCGGGCTTCTCCGGGTCGGACCGGGCCACGGGCATAAAAAAACGCCCAATACCCTAATCGGGTCATGCTTCAGGCCAAGTATCGCCCTGACCCGGCCCTGCCCATATACACCCCTAGTTCTCTCTCTTGCTCTCTGTTTCTTTTCTGCTCCGTCCCATCTCTCTCCTACTCTTTGTTTTGTCCTCTTTACTCCCTCCCTCTAATCTTGCCCTTGGTTTGGCCCTCTTGTTCTTTTTTATGTTAGTTGGAAAGATTTCACTGATATCTCTTATCTCTCAAAATATATATTTTAACTAATTAATGAATATTTTTTTATTAAAAACTCAAGATTAAAATCAGTTATGATTGAAATTAAATTAAAATTAACCTAAAATAAATATAACTCAAATAATTAAATCAAAATTAAATATTACTCAAGATAATTATGACTTAAAAATAAATTAAAATTGACCCAAAATAGTTATAACATAAAATTAAATTAAAATTTAATATGACTCAAATAACAATTCAAGATAATTTTAATTCAAAAATTAAATTAAAATATAATATAATTTAGAGATTGATATTTAATTCAAAATTGACTCAAAAATAGACATGACTTAAATAATAAAATTACTCACATTTTTTTAAATTTTTTTTATGATTCAAAATTAATTAAAATTTTTCCAAAAATATGACTCAAAAAATGACATGAAAATTAAAAGAGATAATAACTCATAAATTAAATAAAAAAATTAAAATAATAATTTTTATTTAAATTATTTTATAATTTTTTAAAAATACTAAAACTAAATAAGATATTCACAAAATTCACTTGTGAAAAACTTGGATTGTTTACCAAAGGCATGTCACCAATATAACCATTAAAGGCATGAGCTAATTCATGGGCGTCTTAAAATTTAGAAAGAATTATAATAAATGATCAAAAAATAAAGATATTTATTTTTAAAAACTCATTATCACTTATTTTAAGATGATTATCATTGAGTTTAACAATAAACTATTAAACTTAACGATAATAATCCTTAAAAATATTTTTTTCTTTTCTTGATCCATAAACGTAATTTTTCCTAAAATTTATCTACACTTTCTGCTGGAAACATTAATGTCGGTTTTTATTTCGATCAGACCTTACTCGTCTACAGTGGAATTGAGGAATGAAAGCCTATGACAACTGATATTTGTAATCTATTATATATTTTTCCCCCAATGTGCTATGCTTTTCACATAACAATATTACAACTAGTATCTTTTTCGAGTTCTCGGATTAGTAGTTCCATCATCTTCTTATACATGGGCATATAATGATCATTAATCATAGTTTTAGAAAGTCTAAGCTTGCTGTACAGCTCTCTAGGTGTTTCATATAAGCAGACATGTTCCTCAACGGGATCATCAGAAGTTGAAATTGAATCATCTGAGGGAGAAGGTACAGAGACAATATGCATGATTCTGCCAGGGGGGTAAAACTGGTGGCTGTCCAAGTTGTCAGATGTTGTAATTGGGTTATTGCCTTCAGCAGCATCAGCAAGCTGAATCTCTTCTTCAGTAATCTCTTTTGCTGCAGCTGCCTCTTCTTCCTGAGCATGAATATTTAGGGTATTATCCTGTTTCTGAAGCTCCTTTTCCAGTTCATACCATAATTCACCTTCAGTAATGTCGTCTACAGCGGAAGTGATGTCTTGATTTGCATGAATGAGTTGTTCCTCTTCATCTGTGTCATCGTGGTCCAATCCACCATTTGAGGAATCATGTTCATCATTACTTGAGATAGGCTCTTTTGCTACCTCTTCAATCAGAAGAGATTCATTTGTTCTCTCAGATATTACGGAGGATTCACCTATGCTCTCTATTTTAGAGTTAGGAGATGGGCCAACACTTCGGCGGCGTGCACTCATGCAAGACCACGATGACAATGATGTGCGAGTTCTGACAACAGCATCAGCAACACTTTGTGCACTCTTCATCACAACCTGCAAATACAAAACAGAATTAAGGCGAAAGGTACATTTCATGGGGAGAATCCCTACACAAAGGTTGAAGAGTAGCATCTGTCAAAATTAATGGTATGATTTTCCCTTCATATCAGGCACACATAGTAACTAACTGTAAAATCTTGCCAATGCCAGATGAATCGCTACTTAGAAATTATATCCTAGAACAGCACTATGGCAGTGCACAATGGCAATGTTAAATACAGACAACAGAGCTCAAAGCTACCTGAGTGCCACTGGTTACGGGCCGCAGAATAGCACCTGCACCAGCTACCTTGGCTTTTGCACTAGATATTGATGGGAGACGTGATCCAAGTGCCGTTGCAGAGCGATATACAACATTCAGGACCTTCGTATGCTCAACTTGATCCCGCAAACCATTCAACCAGGAAGATGCAGTCACCTAATGACAACCAACTTGAGTGAGGATCAAGGTATTTTCTAATAGATAACATCCAAATTAAAGTAGTGAACATTAACATCATCTAAAGTCAGAGAACTAGTTAGAGGCTAGAGCACCTCAGAACGGAGATCATCAATAGAAGAAGTTGAGAACGTCGGCACCAAGTCAGAACCATTTATAATGGTAGTGATAAAGAGCTTCCCTGATTCTGCTAACTCCCATGTCATGCAGGCAGCTGCAAAGGTGACAATTATGACGCAAGAATTAAATTACTTGGTAGTGCTTAGTAAAACAAGGCAGGCAAGATTCCTATATTAGAGAAAATTCAATGTCATAAAGTGAATGCCACGAAGAGAATACATTAACCCATCTAGCTCAAAATGAATGCATTATACATCACAGCATAAGATTTCATTCTATACTTATCTTCTCTTTCTAGGTTAGGAAAAAGTAAGTAGATCTTTAGCTTGAAGTTTACCATCAAGTTGCCAAAATAGACAAGCTTGCTGTTAATCTGTTGCAGATAATGCTCAAGTACGTCATCGAGCAAATGAGATAAGATGTCATGCTACATAGCTGTAGCACATCTCATTCTTGTAAGTCAGAATAATGATTTTTGTTATCTTATGCTTGTAAGTCACAATAATAACAATTGTCATAGTAATTTAAAATCTCAAAAGACCACCCAAACTGATTATAATGATAGCTTCAGATAATGATCACCACCAAAATATTTGACTGTTACTATATGTTAGGGAAAATTCAGTTTAATTTGTGCAATTAGCTAGCAACATAAATTCCCCAGATTCTCCAGCAATCAACCAAGTCAAAAAATGGGAAGATAATGTGATGAAGTTAAAATGCACAAAAACTACAGAATTAATTCATTAACTTAGTAAAGTAATAATTCTAGGTAAAAAGAAAATGGCAGCATGACTACATGCCTGGGGCAAATGTGACACAGGTGCTTGAAGAGAGCTCCTTTTGTTCTCTAAGAATATAGGTTAACAGTGCTGCAGTACCACCACCAAGTGAGTGCCCAACAATCTAAGGAAGATAGAAGGACACTTGTTTAGTAAACAGAGTTACACAGGGAAGCATATAATAGATTCACATGACAGTTAAAAAAACAATTTTAAACGAAAAAAATCTAAATGAAAGAATATGGCATCCAGAGTAAAGATAGAAAAAAGGAAACAAATAAAATAGGAAAATTAGAATACAAGAATATTTGCTAGATTTTTTTGTCGTTCATTAAGTTTCCATTTCAGTATACAGGGTTGTAGCATTGTATTGTTCTTCCCAGCAGAATAAAAGAATAATACCTTCACTTTGAAGTCAGGACATTCACCAAGAGCCTTATGTAGGGTAGGAGTGCAGAGCTTTGCAATCCAACGAGCTGCTGCAACCATGCCACAATGTGCATACCCCAAAACTAAGTTGCTTATGCCACCATCATTCAAAACTGAATGGTGGAAAGGAACCACAGCACCAGTTGCAGCTGTCAATGTGTCTTTAATGCTATGAGTACCTCGGATCAATAGAAGGAAACATTTTGAATTCGTATCACGCAAAATTGTGAAAGCAGGCTTCAAAAGCTGCAATAAGATTGCATGGCATTAAATCAGTTCTCAGTTACAATGAACATAAGAATGATAAAAACATGCTTAAAACAAATTAGTAGTTCAAAATTATATGGTGCAAAAATAAAGAAAGGAAGAAAAAAGTAACAGAAATATATTTCCCATAAACAGTAGAACATATTTTATAAGATTTATTGACAAACAAAGGGATATAGACTGGCTGTGGAAATATATCCATAATAATTCTAGAATTAGAAGACATGTCAACAATCAGCATGTTCAAAGCAAGCCTATAGATTATATAAATAGCAACCACCATTTATCAAACATCACTATATCTTACTTTTTTCTTTTTGCCCTTTTTTTTTTTCTTTTCTCTTCCACTCAATGAGAATTTTTTTAATCAGAATGTAGAATCCTCATACAGTGATAAGGAGATATAAATTACCCATTTTTTTAATCACTCAAATTATTATCTGATGGTGACATTATAGATTCACCCCTTCCCCCCCCCCCCCCCCTTTTTTCTTTTCTTCTTTTCCCCCCGGTATTATTGTGCACTTCAAATGTCATACCTTAAGGTTATTTATTTATTTTTGACACAAATGCATTCACTGACCAATAATGGTATTAAGAGGTAAATAAAACACATTTTCTTAACAGAATAAATAACCGAGTAGTGTTTTCTTTATATACTTTGATCCTTCATGGTATTAAAAATTGTTATAAATTCATCCCTTGAGTTTATTTCATTTGACAATCAGACCCCTTGTGTTATATAGCCACATACCCAATTCCAATACAAAGCTTTAAGGAGGGGTCACTTCCAAAACACCTAATACCACATGGCGACAAAGTTCAGTTTTTCTTTATCTAATGGAGTTTACATCCCCTTCACCAATATAATACTTCAAAAACTCAAGAAAGCCTTCTACCTTATTATTATCAGACATTCTGACTCATACAACCAGATCTGGGGAAAAGAATTGCAGCAAGCAAGCCATTGTGAACGCAAAGCACTACATGCTACACACGAGAATATAAACTTCTGCGGCATAGATATTATAACCCTCAATAAAGATCATGATTTTTGTGGATATGTTCTTGTGTAAAGGCGCGATTTCAGGACTTTTGGATCCAAAGACATTACCTCTTACAATTTGGCAGGTGTGAGACCACGAATTTCAAACCCATCAGGGTGAATGACCGCGTGTGTGAGAGAGACGTGGCTTATTATTCTCCACATCCACACAGATAAATATAAAAACAAATATATAAGATTGCACATTGAGACAGGGTGAAATTAAGGACCACGTACCCCAGCTTTGGGCTTCTGTAGGAGGACATCGTCCTGTAAGAATCCGGCAGACTCTAAAAACACAGGAAATGATTTCTTCGAGAAAAGCATACATAGTGTCAACAACCTCAAGAGACTATGTAACTCCGCTATAATTTCGGGGCCTTGGAGTTGCACACAATCACTACCCGCATATACACTGGCAACTGGTAAATTACCCTGCAAGAATTTCATACTACCTGAAATCTCCGACCATATACAGAATACAAACTTACAACAGAACTTCTAATACCCATATGCAGCAAATCGTTCAAACAATGAATTTGAATGCAGGCTACAAAATTTCAGCTTCGTGCTCAGTATCAATTCAAATAAGAACTAGAAGTCTGCACTATCCAAAATGAAAAAAAACCTTGAACTAATACGATTTTTTAATTTCTGAACGCACCTGCTTGCGCATGAAATAATTAATGCCGAAGGCCAAGTCGCCGATAGGCCACTTGCCCAAAGTCTCCGAATAAGTGAACCTCAAAGTTTCGGATAACGTAACAATCGATTCCAACAGAGTCGCCGGAGCTTGAGCTGGCCTCCGAGCGAGCCTCTTCCGTCTACTCGATCTGCTGGATTTCGACAAATCCCCGCCTGGATCCTCGTCGTCTAGCCCCTTCCTCGCCAGCCTCCTACTCAAGATAAAGTACAGTACCACTGCCGCTCCGGCGGCAGTCGCCATTGTCCCAGTCGCCATGGAATCTTTTCCGAATTACCCAGAAGAAGCCAGCCAACGGGAGATGAAGAAAAGAATAACGCCGTAGACGCTAAAAAGAATCGGATGACTGATTGAGAACGAAATGCAAGCAAGAAGAAAACAAATTTGGGGTGAAGACAATCAGAGAATACGAAGATATATTTCGGTAAAGGTTTGAGCTCTGAAACGTAGCTGAGAGGAGCGGAGAATGTGGCTTTCTCGGGGAGTAACACTAGAGGAGCACGAAGCCGATCTACTGTTTGGTTTGAATGACGAAAATACCCTTTTTGTTTAAATTGAGAGTAAATAAATTAGATTTAAAATCTAATGATAATTTTTCATATAATTGCTATTATATTTTTTAATTAAAATATGATAAATATATAATTTTTTTAATAATAATATAATAAATTTATGATTTAATTAAAAATTCTGATGATAAAAATATAAAAAATTATTATAAACTTTTTTACAAAATTTTTTTAAAAGATAATTTAATTTTAATTTCTAAAATTAATAAATAAAAAAATTTTATTTTTTAAAATTAATAAAATCATTATAAATTAATTTTTTAATGTATTAAAATTATTTGACCAAAAATTTAGTATATTTAATTAGCTTAAAAAACTAAGAGCAAATTAGTACAATAATCATAGTTGATTGCGGCACTTAATAATATAGAAAGTATTGGAAAGGCATAATGGGAAAAGGGGGAATGGGAAAGAGTGAGACAGAGGGCACGTTAGGGATCGAGGTGGAATAATAATATGGATGAAGGGGAGAGAGGAGGAAGATAAGGACAAGGATGAGAGGGACCCACACCACTGAGAGTGAAGTGGGCCCACGGTTTCGAGTTACAAGCTTTGGGATGCGGTGCTATCGTATTATTGGTTGTAGCCTGGATCCAACCCAAAATGACTCAGGTGGGTACTCATGGTTCTCCTATCACTGTTTATTCTGACCAAGTATTTTTTTAATTTATTTTTTTAAACTGTGACAGAGATTTTTAAAGAAGTTGAATTATTATTATTATTATTATTATTAATTAATTTTAAAGAGAGTTTGATAGTATAAGATATGGAGTGTTTTGATCATTAGATTTATTTTAAATTTTTATTTTTTAACAAAATTTCAAATAAAAATTTAAAATAATTCATCTAATAATCTAACAACTCATTCTTGTAAGAGATCAAATTCTACATAAAATCTTTTATTTAAAATTTCAAATAAGTTTTACTATATAACAATTAAACCTTTCTAAAGGTGGTATTTTTTTTCAACAAGATGCAAGTATTTTTTTAAAAAAAATTAATACTTAATTTTGAAGTTATCTAAAATTTGATAATTAATGCTCTTCTTTTATATATATATATATATATATATATATTCTAACTGAAGAAACAAATACTGTGCATTGCATGACTTATTGACTAGTTATTTTTTAAATTAGACTTGATACAATTTTTTATATTTTTATTATCAATTTTTTAATAAAATTATAATACATGTAAAAAGTTTAATTATATAATGTTAAGTGATAAAAATCATAAACTGACCATATTATTATTAAAAAACCATGAACTAATATGATTTAATAAAAAAATTATAGTAAAAATAGAAGAAGTTATATATAATTTTTTTTAAGTTGATATTAGATTTTCTCTTTTCAATTTTTTTACCCCCATGATACTTCTTTGAATTTAAAAAAGAAAAAAAAAACAACCAATAATAACAACGCGCTAACTATATATATATATATATATATACATATGTATTGTCGACTAGACTAAACACTGGATTTAAAAGAAGCCCCACCGCAAATTTCTGCTTTTCGTAAAGGGTATGGTATTGGTCCTATTGTATTATGATAATATCACGCGGCCAATGATTAAAGAAAGATAAAGGTGGAAGGTCTCGATCTTTCTTTCTACTTGAACAACAGAGTTTAATATAATTACAGTTGGCATCTTAAATTAAAAGTATCCATATTTAAATATTTTAAATTTTGAAAATAAAAAAGTATTATTCAACACTTTACATTAAAATTTTTATTTTTAAAATAATTTTAAAAATTTAAAATTCTTCAATATAAATATTTTTAATTTCACATCCTTAATTTTTTCAAAGAATTTAGTGGCAAGAATTAGAAGTAGTTGAATTTTGATGGAATGAGCTTCGATTGCCATAATCATATTTGATTTAATATAGAAAGAAATAAAAATATCATTCTATTTCTATATTTAATTAAATGAAAACAATGTAAGAATAGAAAAAAAAAACTAAATAAACAATCATAATATGTTTTTGTTGTTTGCTTCCAATTTTTTTTAATTTCCAAAAAAATTACTAAAAGAGGAAAAAGTATAGAAATATATAATTTTTACTTTTTTAATTCAAAAAATATTTTTTGTGTTTATGCTTTGGATATTGATTTTTTAAAAAATTAATCCTTATCATATAACATAAATATATCAAAATTTAAGTTGCCATTAAATACAAAAAGTTATTAAAATATTTAGTTTTTCAAAATCATTAAAAATATTTTTACCTGTCATTAAAAATAAAATTACATAAAAGCCAATGACAATTCAATTATTCATCTTATCATTATCACAAAATAATCAACATTCCATCAAAATTTTGGATCAATCCACATTTCCAAATGTATACCAAGCCCCGTTTGGAATATCAATAGAAATTGAAAAGAGAAGAGAATCCATTTAACAAAATATGTTTGGTACATACATGTCACATGAATTAAAAATTAATGCAAAAAGTATAGATGTTGTGCACTTTCTTTGTTTGTTCTATACGATGTTTTTCAAATGAAAATATACTCACATTTTTACCCTTTCATATAATTTTTTAAATGAAAATATATTTTATTATTTTTAACTAATTACAAAGTCAAAAAAAATTCATAATTTTTTAATTAATTACAAAGTTAAAAAAATTAATAATATTTAATATTAAAAATAATAAATTATATTTATAAAAAAATAACTATACATTAGTTGGAATTGTCTGACCAAATAACATTAGGTCGATAAATAGCACTGCATTATATATATATATATATATCACATATATATATAACTATGTATACACACATATATATGTTTTTATACATTTATATTATATTTATTTATATTTTTATTATTTTTAATTATTTATTGTATAAATTAAAAATAAATAATATTAATTATATATATATATATATATATATATGTGTGTGTGTGTGCGCGCGCGCGTGCGTGGTAGGTGGCCCTCAAAGATATGTAATAATGCCTTGCCATGTCAAAATATATATAATATTATAATATATATTTATATATTTATAACAATTATATTTAAATAAGTTAATATATATTAAAATTGTATATATACAATTTTAAAATAAATAATTATTTTTATTATATATAATAATATGTATAATGAAAATGTCTATTTATTTTGTATATAACACATAAAAATAATACTATATATTTAAATGTATTTATAAAGTTATAATATGTATAATTAAAATATATAATATATATTTATATGCAAAGAGCTGCGCCGTTAATGATATGATGTCAATAGATACATATAGATAAAGGTAATTTTGTTATTTCATTTTTATTACTTTTCATTTTGTTTCATTTTCATCCAACTAAATAAAAAAATACTAATATAATCCCTTTCATGTTTCATCATTATCAAACATAATTTATTATATTATATTATATTTAACTTTTTATTTCTCTTTATATTACCAAAGAATTTGCATATTAAACGAGTCATAATTTCTAACAATGGCCTTCCCACTCTCAATTACAAATCTCCAACTACACAAACTTTCAATGCCAGTTAGCATTAGACTTTCCATTCATTAGTGCACAATAATCTTTTTTTTTTAACTAATCAAACAAGGCACAAGGGTTTGTTTGGGAGAAGAAAAATAATAAAAAAATTGAAGAGAAATAAAATTTTAAATCTAATATTTTCTTTAATTTAAATTGAGAGCTCCTATTTTTCTCGTGTAATATATTTTGGATTGATAGAATAGATGTGAAGAGAAAAAAAAAATTCTCTTCCTCCCTTCTCCTTCTCTTTCCTCTCTTAAATAAATCGTAAATGATAATTAATAAATTTGAGTGCAGGTCTTTTTCTCTTGAAAAAAAATAGTTGTTTACTTTTATTCTTACAAAAAAAACTCTAATTTTTTATTTCCTTCCCACAAAAGTTACTTCTACTATCTTTGAAAAACAAGTTATATGTTTCTCCAAAACTTAGTAAAAAATTTACTTAAAAAGAAAAGGTACTTTAAAAAGAACAAATTTTTTCCTTCAAAAATTAGGCCAAACAAATCTAGCTTGGGGAATTGGGACACACGTTGGGTCCAGAGTCCAGACCAACGATTTTTGTTCTTCTTCAACGAATACCAATATGGATAATCCTTCTTTCAAACCTAGCCCACATTTTATTTAAATCTAGACCTACATTTTCAGCCCACTTAACCCTAGCCCAGAAAATAACTTCAAAGACCCAAAATCATATGTATTACTAGCAATAAATAGATAAATAATTAAAACAAGTGGATAACTATTGGAATAGTTAATTTTCTTTACAATAATTACTCACTTGTGTATTATATATTTTATTTTCTGAAGTGTAATTAACATTTAAAAAAATTCAAATTCTCTTACCCTTTGTTTGGTTTGAGGGGAGGGGAGGGGAGGGGAGGGATTCTCCTTCCCTCCCCTTGTTTGGTTTGTAATTTTGGAGGGGAGGGGAGGGAAAATTTCATTAAACTTTCCCTCCCCTCCCCTCCTCTCCTTACCCTCCAATTTGGGGGGATTAGGAGGGAAAGTTGATTTTTGGACTAAAATGCCCTCATATTTATTTGTTTAATTATTTAGTTAGTTTTATTTATTCATAATTTTTTTTAAATAATTATAATTATAGATAATTTCTAATATTTGTTTAATTTGGTGATAAAAATATTAAATTTAAAAAAATAAAAAATAATTAATTATATTATTATTACTTTTAAAATATATAAGGGCAAAATAGTCTATCTATTATTATTTTCCCTCCCTTCCCCTCCTGAACCAAACAATATATCATTAAAATCCCTTCCCTCCCCCCCATTAAAATCCCTCCCTCCCCTCCCCTCCCCTCCATTAAAATCCCTCCCCTCCCCTCTCCTCCATTGAACCAAACACACCCTTAATCTCAACATTTGCATACCAAGGGGAAGATATATTTTAGTCCATACTTGTTTTATCATTTTAGTATTTAAAAGATATTCACTATTAAATTAAGTCAACTTTTAATATATATATATATATGATCCTGTAAGAAGTTAGGTTAAAATGTTAATGATTGACCTTGTCTAAATGTTTATTAGCAAAAATGATGGTTAACAACTCATCTAAACGCTTAGTGGGGGGAAAAACAGTGACGTATTGGCAAGCATTTATATATGGTGCCTAAGGATATGTTTAAATGGAAGGGAAGGAAGGAGAAGTGAAAATTTTTTATTTTAATATTTTCTTTAATTTAGATTTCAATCTAACATTTTGTTTTTCTTAGAATATATGTAGATATTTAGGAGAAGGAATGAGAAGTGAAAAATAATTATTTAACTCCAAATAAAAAACATTAAAATAATTATTCCATGTCCCTTTCCTTTCCCTCTATTTTGCCCCATTCAAACATATCATAAATGGATTTTGCCATCAAATATTTCATATTCCGATTTAGATGAAAATAAAATTTGAAAATCCAACATTATAAAATTATGAAAATCTTAAATTCAATCTAATAATAATAAATTAACATCTATACTTTTTTTTACTAAAAGATTAATAAAAAAAATTATTGATTTGCTAAAATATATTTTTGAGATGAAAATGTTACATTATTATGATCAGTGCTGTAACAAAATAATTACATTTATCCACTTAATATATCAACTTTGACAATTTTCACAACGATATAAAAAAAGTTAAACCAGATAAAAACAAACAACCAGTGAGAATAAAAATATTAAGAGGAGTGAGACTAAAGAAAAACTCAGAAAACATATAAAAAAGATTGAAAACTTTCTAAATTGTTAAAAAATTGATATACTAAAATATTTTTTTTAATATTTTAAAAATTAGATCAATCATTAAAAAATAATTTATAATTTTGTGGTTGAACTATAGTAAAAGTATAGATAAACTAATTTAATTAATTAATTTAAATATATATTTAATCTAATTTTAATAAAAATTTTATATCTATTTTTATGGTATTATATTAAAACTTTGCATCTGTTGCTGCAACATCGATGACGGCTCAATAAAAACAGGTTTGAATAAACATCTTCGAACTTTGCAAGTACAGCCATTTGAAGAAGAAAGACGAATGTGGACCGGTTTAATTCTGCAACCAACGCCAGTTTGTACACAAAAGTGTCCGGTCGAATTATTTTACTTAGTTTGACTAGTTCTCTGATGCAACTTTGAACCGGATAACAGGCTTTTTTTCAAATTTCTCATAAAAGGACAAATCTAAAAAATTTATCTATTATATAAACGAAAGGGAAAATAAATAGAGTTGCGAGAAAAGACGCAAAAAAGAGAGCCCTCAATAATTTCAATTTTCACTTTAAGAAAGCTTGCATGGAATGAGCTTGACAGTGAGTGAGGTGGTTAATTGGGGTCGCTTAATCAATAATAGATTTGCACGTCACAAATCAACATTTCTGAATTTTTTTTTGTTTAAAGCTAATATATAGCCATGTACTTTCTCTTTAATGTGTTTAATTTTGTACGATCTTTATTGACCACGTCACTTTATAAAATATTGGGAGAATTAAAGTTACAAATTTAAAAATAAAAATATTTATTTTTAAAAATTTGTTATCATTATTTTAAAATAAAATATCACTGATTTTAAAAAATAAATAAATTTTGTTAAATATTATTAAATTTAAAAAAAATTATTTAAAGTTAGTAATAATCTATTTTAAAATAATGATAATAAATCTTTTAAAATAAATATTTTTAATTTTAAATTTTTAGTATGAATTTAAAATTGCATTTGATAATAGTATTATCAGAATAGCATAGAGAGAAAATATGTAAAATCTAAGATTAATTACAAGGCAATATTTTAATATAAAATGAATAGATATTCTGTCTAATTAGTATTGTTATAAATTCTTAGTCGAGTTTAAATATTTGTATTTAATCAATATGAATAGCTCTTAAGCAGGTAGATTGTCATTTTCTTTTCTTATTTCGCTGTCAATTTTTAATACTCTTCTTTTAATATTTCATTTGTTATTCCTAGTTACTAAAATCAATATATAAAGTAAATAGGCAAAATTAATAAAATTTCCCAACTAAAATCCAAAATTGAGTTCAATTGACATTTACAAATGGTAGTGTTGAAATAAAAGCTAGGGTGGGTTCGTCATGTTGCTCACGTGCTAACAGTATTGGAGACTGTGGCGTTAAAATTAAATTTAAATTAAAAGGGAATGAACATTTAAAAAAATAACAAAACATTAAAAAAAATGAGATGCATATAACCCAAAAAAATGAGTAGTTTAAAGTTTATGAATAGTATGACTTCTTTTAATTTATCTATATATATATATTAGATTTGCAATCTATTGAAAAATATTGGATAACATATTTTGTATAGTAGTACATGTATCATATCAAATTATAAGAAATTAATTAAGAAAAATGCTAATAAAATTTCTGCTGATCTAATTAAAAATTTAACTACAATAAATTAGAGTTATTTCCGGCTGGCATTACAGTTGTGCCTAATAATACAATCAATTTAGTGAAATTCTTCCCTTTTATATTTCCTCAGAAATCTATCAATAAGTGCCAATTACATTCAAAGGCCAAACTTTCCTTTTCCCTCTCACTCTTTTTTAATTTTGTCTTCTCTCTTTTCCAAAGGCGTATGCTGTGTTTCCACAAAAATAAAATGCTTTCCTTTTTGTCTCCAAAATATTATTAATTACAAAAAAATCACAGATAGATTCAATTTAAATAAAATACATCAGATTTATGAGGGCTCATTTTATTTATAATTAATTTATTTTTGTTAATTTAAATTCACCAACCTGCATCGAACAAATTGAAAAATGTTGACTTTGTGGTAAGAGATGAAGATTTCATTGGGTGTCATGAAGAGAACACATAAATAATCCACCAATTCCGGTAATTTTCTGCATTGGATTTTGAATTCCAGCAAATTCCATTGACCTCTGTATCGGGCTATGAAAAATATCTATTATTAAATTTATATGATTGTATACTGGAATTTCACCCTATTCAAACACAAAAGCTACCTTCTATGCAGTTGCTGCTAAATTCTAAACAAAACTTCACTTCCCAATGCGTTCAAAATAGTTTTATAATCTTTAAAAGTTGGCCTAATCAAGGAAATAACTATAAAATGTGCAATCAAGTGCAATGTTATAGGCTTTAATTTATTCAACATAGCAAAATAAAACTTGCATAAAGTGCAAGGAGCAGAGCTCTAACAGAATTTTGAGCAATGAAGCCAATAAGAGATTACAAGAATATAGTATGAATGAATACCAAATAAAACCATTACTTGAATAGGAGGGAGACCCTTGTGTATATGGGCGAATGAGCCGCTGAGTCTTCAAGAACTTTCTTGTAATTCTGAGTCCAAGCTGATGACAATTATAGAGCAAGGTTTCAAGATGAGGAAGAAGTGATTAGTATATGACTAACCGATTAGTTACACGCGTGGACTTCTGTGTGGCGAGCTTTATAGTGAAAATGTACACTAATTATGCAATAATGTAGCTTGATAGGCTCCAAATGTATATAATTACTTATCAATTGTTAGGATTAGGTTACAAGTAATTTTTATATGAATAAACTGCATAATTTTTTTAAAATTTTATTGAAATTACACAAAATTTCTTTCTATTTTTAAAATATATGCATATTTCTCATGAAATAAAAAGTTAACTTATATTTTAGTCTAATTTTAATATTTTTGACCAAAATATTTTCTTTTAATGTAAATATATATTTTTTCAACTAAAAAAATTAAATAAAAGATAATTTGATTAAAAATTTTAAAATTAAATTAAAGTGTATGATAATATTTTATTTTAAAAATAAAAAAAATGTATAATTTCAATAAAATTTAAAAGAAGTATGTACAATTTATTCTTTTCTTTCAAATGTTATAATCTAATGGTGAATAATTTGTCTTTGATGGAATATGTAATACGATTCTCTCAATACTTAATAATAATAATAACAATAATAACAACTACTACTTTGTCCATCTTTGTATGAAGATACTAACAAAGCACTAAAATGGTGGAAAGGTGAATAGTTTTGAAAAAGTTTGCTGTAACAAAAAACTGGTAATAGTGAGAACCACATAATCCAAAATGGGGAAATTGAAAAAGGCCAAAATCAATGGACAAACTAACTTTCCTGCTAGAGGATGAATTTCATTGCAAGTAGTTACATTTCACCTAAGTCCCAACTAACAGACGCTAATGAATTCCAAGACGAAAAGAGGAAAAATGATACAAGCTTTTGAACAAGAGAGGCATGGGTACTGGTAGGGGGTCCTAATGGATCATTTTTTTCACCTACCCTACAGTACCTTTCTTATGCCTAGATTCAACCAGGCATTATGTGGGTGGGTCACCCTGCCGAACGCTCCCATGTTCACGTGTATTTTATCACAGAAATTAAAAGGTGTGGTACCAACTATTAATATTGGCATCTACCTACCTCAATAGGGTTTCCTTCCATAAATGCTTTTTTGGTTTCTTTCTATAATGCCCTGCTAAATCCAACCAAAGCCTGCAAATAGTATACACCCCAAAACAAATTTGCCTTGAAAACTACTTGTCAACTCCATATTTGTCACAGTTCGTTCTGAGGCTTCTGTTTTCAACTTCAGTGTATTGGTTGCTAGAAATACGAGGAGGAGGTTGTAGAGAATTGCAGCAATAAAACTCTCTTCATTCTCATATTCTTAATTATTATTCCTTTTTTTTTTTCAATTATTGTCTAAGCTGTGTTCCAATTTTGCTCAAAATTAATTTAAAGTGTATATCCCGAGATCAGCTTCAACTTTTTCTGATCCTATTATGGAAGGTATTTTTGAATTTTGTTGTAGTTAAATTATCTTCTTAAACAATTTCAAAGGCACACATTTTATGTTAATCTGATAAATTTAAGGGCATAACAGCCTGTAAGATTTTACTAAGTAAGAGGGATCAACTCCAGCTTTTACTCTGGGAAAAAAATCAAATTCAAATTTAAAGCGAGATATTGAGGAAGAAAAAACGTAGGAGCTAAAATGGCCCTAGTTATTCTCAGGCGATGCCATGTGGAGAGGATAACGTTAAGGTCTCTCTCCTATTTTCTCCACTTGTTTGCTCCCACCAGTTGATCCCACTTTCAAAAATCTCCTCCTCCGCAAAGCTTGCTCTTTTTTCTTAACCGCTTCACCTCTGCTATTAGCTTATTACTCCTTCTCTCTCTCTCTCTCTCTCTCTCTCTCTCACATAACTAACACAACAAAACCACGTTCACTATTCATTTCCCCTTTTCACGTTTTGCTCTTTTTTTAAAAAATTCCCAGGACCATTTCTTCCTCTCACTCTCATCAATGGGGAAAATGGGACAAGAATCGGATTTGAAAACCCAGTTAGTATTGGACATTTGTTCCATTTCTACTCGCTCTGTGGTATGCGTTCATAGGCTTCTCTCAAACCCAGCTAAGCCACCTTCTTTCGTCGATTGGTATCTCATTCTTGGAGTAAGTTCATGACTCTTCCTTCTCCTTGATGCAAAAAAATTAGTATTAAGTTTTGTGGGTTCTTTGTGCATGATGTAAATTTCTATATTATGGGTTCTTATTTCTCATAGGTGGAAGAAAATGCAGGGTCAAATACCATTCGCAAGCGATACCATAAGCTAGGTAGGTTGAAATGTTTTTATTTAGCAGTATCCGCAATCTGCATTATCTCTCTCAACAATGATGTCGACTGTTCCTGCCACAGCATTGCAGCTTCACCCAGATAAGAATAACCATCCCAAGGCTGAAATTGCGTTCAAGCTTGTCTCTGAGGTTCGTTAGTGATTCTCTTTCTTTTTACCCTTTCTTGGTTGGTCCGGGAGTAAATGAGCCCTTGTAACTAAAGACTATCCGTACGGATACAAAACACAAAGCTGATCCAGATATTATAAGAACAAAATATGCACTGTATATATTCAATTTGATATCAACATTATTTTTAAAGTATAAATGTTTCATAGGTATTGACTAATCATGGGTTTGTGTGTGAGTGAATACAATCTTAACCCACTCCATCATCTTCCCTCTTCTTTTTCTGTAGGCATATACATGCTTGTCTGATGCTGCAAAGAGAAAAGCCTTTGAGTTAGAGAGATGGAAGAACTTCTGCTTTGAGTGCAAAGGGATCCCATATTCATCATCTGGCAATGTCCCTCGCAATTCCAATGGTGGTTCAAATTTCAAGGTATGGAATATTATAAGCAGGTCAAGATCCTATAAGCTCTGGAGAAATATAAAGGAGATTAGAGAAAGATTCAAGGAGGAGGCTAAGGTGATAGAGAACTGTTTGAGGGCAAATTCAATGTCCAGAAAAGAATCTCCACTTTACAATCCAGCTGATTATCTAGAAAGAAGCAAGTCTCGACACAGAGCAGAGAAAGAAACCCCTGTTTTCAATCCATCAGATTACTTGTACCAAGGCTACCCTCATCTGAGAAGCCAAATTTTCAAGAATTCTGATACATTTTGGTACTCGCAGACAGAAAATAATATACTGCACAATGACAGGGTAGGAGCCAAGTATGACTCCCTAGTTTTTGAAGTCAGACCAGAAAGGAGAATGCTTACAAGCAAATTTGCTTATGTCCCATCATGATGCTAGGGCAAAAACATTTTTACATTTATTATGTAATTTTTAACATTTAATTAATGCAATGTGATTGCGATTGCAGTATTCTCGTTTCTTTATAGGATAGATTGTTGTATTCTGTTACCAATTCATCATGAGCTATGCAAGTGTTTTAAACCTGAAGAGTGAAAGTGCAGTGCTCGTGTTAAATTAGGGTACAATAAGGCGTGAAAAAAATCAAACGAACCAAAACTTTGTCTTTACAGAGCCAGGCTGAGCCGGCTCTATAGACCTAGCCCATTTTGACACATCTAAAGCCACATGCATCGGACACTTCTGTATGATAATTGAAAGAAAACTGCAATTTATAATATTCAGATGAGTGTTAATAACATTAGCTAAAGTCAAAATTATGACAGCAGCTATATTGATATAAAATTTAGCTTATGCCTCTAAATCTTTGAAAGAAACCGACCAAGACTTCGCAGCTTAACTGGGTTTAAATGTGATTTAGCGACTAATCATTTTATGCCAATTTGTCCCAATAGGAAAAAGTCTTATACTTTATCTAATGTGACTTTTCCCTTCAGTTGCTAGGTCTCTGGTTTTGAGTTCTTGAGAACTTTACTGTCAATTCAGGGCTCCAGCTCACTTTCTTCACTCTCTGCTAGTTCCTGTACCTTGGAATCTGATGATTCTAAAAGAGCAGAACCTTACAGCTGCAATTACAATGACAAGACCATAAGAAAACATAAGAAATCACGGTCCTCTGCACCCTGATATTGGAAAAAGTATACAGATCAAATGAAGACTAACTGTGACCATTTGTCCATAACCGGTTCTTCCCTTTTAAAAGTTTTCTCCTACAAGGTGGAATCAAAGCCGGGGCAATCCAAAACCAATTTTCTGATGGTCCAACAGGAATGGGAATCTTCAAGGATATGCTCCTCTTGTGAATCATGTGATTCAGATATTGCAGCAAGAGATGCTATTGCTTCATGAAGGTTATTAGTCTCACTATCCAAACTCCAACGTTGGGTGCAATATGCCTCCGGAACCCCATGTTTCAACCTTGCATGCACCATCAAAATCGTAGAAAAGACAACTCTCGGGTAGCAAATTTGTAGAACAAATGAAATTATAGTATCACCAACAACATATTTACTCCCTCATATGACCTCTTAGTCAAAGCTGGATCATATTAGTTCTCCCATACTTCCAATTCATATATCAGTGAGATTTTGCAATGCATGGTAAGTCATG
Organism: Erythrophleum ivorense; assembly: GCA_026724425.1. Classification (NCBI taxonomy): domain Eukaryota; kingdom Viridiplantae; phylum Streptophyta; class Magnoliopsida; order Fabales; family Fabaceae; genus Erythrophleum; species Erythrophleum ivorense. The sequence goes on from JAIUCV010000005.1 coordinate 48,557,728, forward strand.
AAAGTTATCCTATGAAACACAATTTCACAATTCACATGTAATCAATCTGGTCTCAGATTTGTATCATCGCCAATCCCAAAATAATTGCAAACACAATAATATAGAAGAAATATGAGTTAAGATGGAGATCAGAAATAGCCTAGCAGTAAAAGCTAATTGCACAGATGCATATAAAAGCTATTTAGAATACCCTCATTGCTTAATGAAAACTATATTTGAGTGCCTTTTACAACCACTTGTTATCAATATATGGAAGGAGTAATAGACGAAACCTTATCTAAAATAAGCTAATTTAGAATTTGTAGAAGCTCACTAATGATAATCTACATCGAAAATGCTTTAAGACCTTAATGTGAAACAAACATTTCATTAGAAATAAACAACGAATATTCAATGGAAAATGGGAACAAGAACCAATCTTATTTTGTGTCATCAGCAAGTGAAAAAATGCAGACTAGCACCTGAAAGTTTAAAGATGCAAATACAAATTGAAGATTCTTATCAAAATCTATATTAAAGGTAATTTGTCAGGAATTTGTACTTTAATGTTAGGGACAACAACATGATCTCCTTTCAGTGCAAAGTAGAGTTCCTTTTTTCTTTTGCAATTTCAAACATTCTATTCTAAAACAAATAGAGAAATTGTTTTGAGTTGTAGGTTTATATGAGAAGTAAATATTGAGTCAATAGACTTGCTTATGTTAAGAAAGCACATCAAGCCTTAAATTTATGTGAGCTTTCCTGAAGTGTCGCCCAAAAATTTTTCTTGTTTAACATTTTTAATGCTTTATATCTTCAAATACCAATCATAGCTATATCCAAAATAAAAAATATTATTTAAGCATGTCCATTTTGACCAAGGATATCAAATCTGAATATGGGTGGGGAAGTACAGCTTGAATCCTCAGAGTTGAAACATATTAGCAGTATGTAGTTTGATGTTGTTATCGTAAAATTAAATAAAAAATAAACTCTTCATAGATCAGCTACCAACAAATATAGCCACTATGTCAAATACCTTACCATACTCCTATAATGATGATAACCTATATGTGGCCTCTTGTCCCTTTGCCATCTTCTTTCTTTCAGACAAGGGACATAAAATAGAGGAACATATCATGTCAGAATGAAATCATTACCGCCACACATTTCTATTGCATAAGAAAGAAACTGCTAAGGGAGCCTTGACACTCACACTCCTGTGTTTCACGCCAAAAAAGGAATAGAAAATCCAATCTTGGTTCCACCCCTTGTACCAATCATTTTAACAAGGACAGGACTGGATAATTGTTGGATAGGAATTTGCACAAGCTCAATTTAGATGACAGAAGAGTTAAAACCATAGCCAAATTAGTTGGACATAACCCAAAGCTGGCAGAATTATTGGGGAGGGGGAGACAACCTAATGATAAATGCTAAGCATTCCATCAAAACTCTCGGTATGATAGAATGGTCAACTTTTTCCGTTCTCTAAAATTGCCTAAATCATTGAAGTCATACATTGCATAAGTGAACCTTTCTGGTAACTCAACGTGGAAATTACATCCAATAGCCTAACTTGGATTTATGAGATACAAAAGTAAATAAGTGAGCAAGACAAATACAAAATTGCAAATATCGTACAGATCTAGTCCAGACTAGTGAAATTAAGAGATCAAATAACACCAACTTAGGGAGAGGAGCAATTATTGCAGCAAAAATTGCTCAACAATGCTCTATACATTACCATCTTCACAAATCAAAGCGTTAATCATCAACCAATCAAAATCAGGTAACACATTAGCCACAAAACAAAACTTATGAGTTTAGATAAGTCAATCTACCACGTTTACACTAAGTTTTTTGTTTGCTTGTATTTAATATATTAAGCTTAATTAGGCAACCATTGAAGACTATTAAAAAACCATGGTATGATGGTATATTCTTAGAAATACTCACATATGTGAAGCATTTGAATTACTGATATAAGATCAATTTTAAGAAACTTCCAGCGTGTATGGAAAAGTCAATAACTACCTGTTTCTTAAGCTGCAAATTTACCTCCTCTTTTTCCCCAAGCCCTTGTAGAAGTGCGGATGCAAAAATATGTAGGTCTCAAAGAACAAAGCATCGGAACAGATGCTTCAATATTATCTTTCATGCAGACTAGATAAGAGTAAAACTTGTCCTTTCCTTGTCATTCTAAAGTGCACACATATGTCCTTTTGCAGGGGATATACTCTCTGAGCAAACTTTCCAGATTTCACTGATTATTTTTTGCCAATATGTTATTCACTATAGTGACAATTTTTTTACTTAAAAAAAAATGGTTGACCATCAGAAGAGATGCCGATTTAAAATATTTTCCTCAATTGCAACACTTTCTAAGTGCTAGCCTTTACCTGTTCTCCTTCAGTGAGACTAGGTCCTTAAATAACTAAAGTTCCATAAAGTATAATTCCAACAGAAGCTCTTGCTTTTGGGCTGCACTTGCTAACTCGTTAGCATGCTTTAACAACTACATAGTATGTAGATGTAAAACACCTGTTGTAGGAAAGTTGGATTTCAGCTAAATGTATTTGAGCTAAACCAAGAGCAATTGCACAATACCATTAGAACCCAAGAAGGCCTTGTTGTTACATATCAACTGATTCAACCACATGGTGAAGAAGAGAAGCAAGCTGCCCTTGAAGAGAGGAGATAAAGCCTGCTAGTTGTTTCTTGGAGGCTGAAAAGGAAGGGGGAGGATTAGAAGAATAAGTGACATATAAGTTATAACAAGATTATATGACAAGTCACAGGGAAAGCAATTGTATAGCAGACTGGCTTGCTAATCATGCTCACACCTTGGAGATTGGAATTGTTCAGTTTGACAGACCACCTGGTGCTTGCTTTCATCTTATGATGGACAAAATATAGGGGGCTTCCTTTCACATTGTGCAGTGGTTTTCTGCTTCCTTTTGTTTTAAAAAAAAAAAATTATATGACAAGATATGAAATTAAAAGTACTATTTAAATTTATTGAATATTTCATTCTCCGGCATCTTCTTTATTAAGTAAACAGCATATGCATTGTAATTTGTAAGCAAGAATCAGAAGACATGGCCAAAGTTCTTCAATTACTGTATCTCTTTCAGCTTGTAAACAATGCTTAATACAGGTCTATTGATAAAAGAAAAAGAAAATGATGAAAATTGCAAGCTACACTAAATGGATAAAAAATTGAAAATATAAAACTTTAGAAAGAAAACCAACCAGTTAATATGCCTTAAGAACACAAGAAGAATGCGTAAGCCTATCTCAGGAATCATTCCCTTCATCTTGAGCGGAGCTTCTGTCACCAGCCTTAAGATATTTTGAAGTTCAAACTAAAATGTGAGGAAATGGAAGGAATACAAACATAGCTTAAGAGACCAAAAGAAGCATCACATTCTTTTTTTTTTCTTTTTTCTTTCCTTTACGGGAACATACTTAGTTCTGTCCTCCTTGGCAATATCATGATGTCTAATCTTGTCCTATAATTTGTGCAAGCTCCAGATCAGATGTAGAGGCAGTAATCTTTAATTGGCCAGAATGTATCCTAAGCTCTAACAAGTAAGTTCTTAACCAGTCATCTACAAAATCCTATGATCTTTGAGAGTCGTAAAATAATTCATGCCTGAATGCCATATTAAGACTTCAGCTCATAAAAAAATAATAAATTGAAGAAACTACTATTTGTATGTAACTAGCGTATCTGCCCGCGCTAAGAGCCTATGAGGAGTAAGTGCTCATACATTAGATTGATTTCTTAATTTTGGGACAAATGAACTTAAATTTAAGTTCAAGTATAAGGTCTGTACAACTTTAAGATCCAGAAGGCTTACCTTAGATTGGCCCAAACAAACCCAATAATATAATCTACTAATTTATTGACCTTTTTTCATTATGTCTCATTTTCATTTTATACCCCATAAATTCATTATTTTTTCTAATTAATCACACATGACAAAAATGTGATTACTTGAGCAAAAATGTTCTTATACTAAATTGACCATAAATTACTTTTTTAACATTTTTATATAAACTATTTATTCGTAAAAAATTGTCAAATTCACTCAAAGAAGGTCATTACTCAAATTTAAGTAAAACTATACGTATCTGAAAATAAATATGGCCCAAGCTTGAGCTTTATTTATAGGCTTGAGCCATTACTTACCCTTGAATAACGGAACTAAATCAAGTTAAACTTAATCCCAGGTTTAAGGCTAATGAGACTCGTAATTGTCGACGAGTACACTGTTCAAAAGTGTAATGCCGCTTTCCTCCCATGAAACAATCCAAACAGCTGTCAAAACAGCTGTCAAGTAATCTCGAAGTACTTGACCAATTAATTTCAAACGCATACGATCCACAGCCTAAACCCACAAAAGATTGTGATATCATTCTTCAAATTACCTTCTCTAATCATAAAATGCAGTGACAACGGTTATATTTATTAGCAGAAACAAATATAGAATGCAATGGAGATCATTTGATACTTCGAGGAAAGAAGAAAATATACAATACAATGAAGCTGTTAACGAAGCCGTACTTTCCGAGGGATTCGAAGGGATACCCTAAGCATATGCGACAACGAGCTTTGGCAATGGGCATCTTAGAAGGAGATTCATCAGCCCAAGTAGCCTCGAATTCGCTCTCTCATTTTGGTCTTGAGCGAAGCTCCAGCTCTTCCGCTATGTTTGCCTCCAAAGACTCTTTTCTCGGAAAAAACCAAAAACAAAAAACAGAAAACAAAATTGAGGGGCAAGTTCTTGAAATGTTATCCGGTAATAAAGAAATGACACTACTAAACATTAATTAATTTTTAAAAATATTTATGTTATATTTTTATTAAAAATGTCGATAATAAATACTAATAAAATATGATCGTGATGGGGTGGATTTCCTCTTCTTTGTCCTCGCCCTATTTTGTAGATTTAACTCCATTTCCGCCCTGGTTTTCGCATGCTTTTTCTTTTCTTTCTTCATAATCCTAACTTGCATAAATTGATTATCGTGATCCTGTTCTGTCCCACCCTGTTCAAGATATTAAAAATAATAATTTTATAATTAAAGTTGATGATAACTATAAAGAAAGACCAAAAATAATAATGCTAAAAAATGATAGTAAGATTTTTCCTGATATTTTTTGTTTAAAGAATTTAATTTTTAACTTGTAATAAATTGTTTTAACTTAGTAAAAAAATGCAAAGTTAAATATGCATGCATCAATTATTATTTAACGGTATATGATAAGTTATATCAATAAATTTTAATGATAAATTAACAGAAATTTAATGATATTGACTAAATTAAATTTTTAACAAAATATAAAAAAAATTAATTATAAATTTTAAAATTATAAAATTCAAATTAAAATTGAGTGAACATTTTGCTAAAAAATAGCTTAACTTAAGTTAATCTAATAAAAAATTTGTGTAAAATATATATATATATATATATTAGTTATATAGTTTATTTATTAAGTTGTTTGCGAGTTTCAAAATTGTATTCTGGACTTGTTATATGCAACAAATTCAAATAATTTATCAACAACTCGATTTATTATGTCTCATTATGAATAATAAAAAAATATTACAATATTTAGTTTTAATTTTTAATTCAAAAAATATTTGTTGAATCACCAATAATAAAAAATTTTCAGAATATTTATTGAGGGCAAAAGGATCTGCTTTTCATGTCATTTCCACCTGTATAATTCCATCCATATATTGCAAACAACTACATTCCCATACATTGAAGGAATTATCAATCTATTAAAAAAAATCCTCTCCATTATAGTAAATATATATTTTTTTGGAACCTTTTCCTCTTTCTTTCATGACCTTTTATTTTCTACTAAACATGACATTAATATCAGTGCACAGATTCTTTATAAATAAAAATTATAATTTTAAAAATAAAAATTTTAATCATAAAAAAATTACACTTTTAAAACAAATCCCAACGCGCTTAATATCATGTGATTCTCAAAACGAGCATCATATATATAATGACACTATGCTTGCTTATCACATCAGAAGTTATGTCAGTGTCTGAAGGCACGCTTCATTTAGGTAAAGCATCATCTTCAAATATTCAATATACTTGATGGTGGTGGGTTCCTATAAGAAGAAAAAAAAAACATTTATGAATATATGTATATGCATTACAAGATGAGGCCAAAGTTACAGTGGAATTGTTAGACATTGAAGACATTTCACTTTCACTTTCACTTTCACTTAACTATCTTTAAATTTTTTGTCCTCTTGTTCTCTATTAATGTAGTCCTTTTATTATGGGTATTTAAAAAAAAAAAACTATCTTTACATGAATGCTTCTAAAAATAAGTAATATCTTAAATTTAGACGCTTTTTTTTTTTTTACTTTATATACTGCATTATACAATTATCTATGTTTGTGTTAAATTGAGACACCAGTTTTTTTTTGGGTCATGCCAATTTCAACCTATATTAGATCAAGATTAACATGGCGCAACTTCTTTTTTTTCAAATCAACTCAATCTCAAAGTAAATTAGACCAAGATTGGCCTGACATGTTTTGGTGCGGTGACCAGTCAGACATGAATGTTTATATTAAAAATTACTTGTTCACATAAATTGCCATGTTTGCTTTTACTTGCTTAATGGATCATAGTATTATCAAGGAGATACATGTTTCTATTTTTTTTTAGAAAAATATGTCATACAGATTAACAAAATTGTGTAATCAATTTTGATACGCGAAGCAAGTCTTTTGGTGTATTGTTAGCTATATACGAATGGATTACTAGAAAGAATAAAGATACTAAAAAATTTACATATATTTGGGGTATTCCTATTATGCTAAAAAAACTATATATGATTTTTTTTAATATTGTGATAATATTGAAAATTTTATTTCCATTTTTTTGTGAAAAAAAATCAATTTTTTTACATATCTTAAGATAATGACTTCATTCTTATAACAATAAAGAATTAGTTTTATTAAAAAAACACATATTGAGAAGATTTCATTTTTATCCAAAAAACACATTGGATAGGGAGTTTATTCTACACATAGGATAATATTTTTATTTTTATAAAAAAAAAAATATTTTATTTATTTTAAAAAATATTTTATGTTTAATTACATAAAATGTTAAATTATTTAATAATTAATAATTTTTAATGAATCAAAAGTATAATTTATACTTAGAAAGTAAAGTATATGAATTTTAATTATTTACAAAATAAATAATTAAATTTATGTTAATCATTTTATTTAAAAATTTTAAATAAGAATGAAATCTATATAATATGTGTTCTTTCTAAAAATAAAAATAAAATTTGTTTGCAATATTATCAAAATATTTAAAAAAGAGTTTAATTTTCAAAATAAGAAAAATACTAAATACAAGTTAATTAAAATTAGGCTAATTTATATTTGAATATTTTCTAAATTTTAATGCTACTTGCATGATTTGCCATTGGCTAAGTAATACATGGGAATTAAGTAATAATAATTCAAACTTTTTTCCCAATTGTCATGGTTGGAATACATGAAAAACAATGAGCAAGTAGGAATAAAGAGGCAGGGAAAGTGAAGGCGACGTGTATGAAATTGAAACCACAACTTGACAATTTGAACTGATCTAGAGCCGTAATAACCATGTGCACCGCCTTTATTACATGTAAGCATCTGCTTTGTCAACCCATACCACATGCATAAATCAAGCACTTGTCAAAATTCTATTATCACCACAATTAGGATGGTCAGATTAAGTTTTTGTTCAGTTTAATGGTTAAACAATTCAAACTGGATGGGGTTTTTAATCCCAAACTGGGTTCGTTTTTTCTTTTTTTTTTTTAAATAAAAATCACAAAATAAATCTTTAAAAAACTAAAGTTTTGTACTTTTATATAAAATTATATTTCATTATTAAAAAGTTAATATATTACATAAAAACCCTTATGAATCATAACTTATGAACCGTGCGACTTTTACAGATTACGTGTCATGATATTGTTGATGTTCGTACATAAACAGTATATATTTATATATTTATTGTTCACTCATTTTTTTTGAATCTTTTTTTTGTGGGACTCATAGGTCATTTTTTAAATTCTTTTGCAAAAGTTTGCTATAAATCTGTATAGGTTACAAAATAATATTTTGCTTTTAAAAAATAAATTTTTTATATAAATTCTTATATTTTTACTCTTAAAAAATAAAATATTTATATATCCTATAAAATAATTTTTTTGGTAAAAAAATATACATAATTAGGTTAAATAAGGTCATATCAACTAATATAACTAGCTCAATGTCTAGCTTAATTTGAATAATTTTTCAAATCAAACTTAACTCAATTTGATTGCATCTGTTAAAAATTTACCTATAAATTTATAACTCGTTTAATATCTAAAAAGTTAAGAATAAAAATAAAAATAAAAAAATAATTTTAGAGATAAAAAATATTTATAATTTTTTATTTTTAATAATTAAATAATATTAATAAATAATATTAAATAATAATTAAAAAATAAAAATAAAATTTTACCAAACTTTCTTTTTCTATTTCCTTCTCCGTGGCGCAACAAACGAGCCGTTAATACTAACAAGAGTGGCAATAGTGACAGTTGAAAGCTATGATAATTATAGTGGCGGTAGCAAGTACAGTAGGAAGACGGTGCGACCACAAAAGTGGGGAAGTAGGCGGCCAATGATGGGTGGGGTGCTAGGCAATGGTGCCTAAGGATGAAACTTAAAAAAAAAGGCATGGAGATGAAAATTTAAATAGTAGATTTGATTATGTGTTCGAGAACTTTAAAATATTAAAAGAAATAAATTAAATTTTTTAAAAGGATAATAGTGTATATTTATAATTTTTTTCAGATGACTATCCTTAAATTTTTATACGTAGATTCATTCTTGGTGACAACTATATATTTTATATGCAAGTTATATATGTCAATAGATAATAGAATATGGATTTGATTGTAGAGGATGCAGTTAAATATAAATTTAACATATTTTTTTTAAGAGATTAAAAGTTTTTAATGTGAAAAAATTTTAAAACTATAAAAACAAAAATTTTTAACTAAAAATAAAAATTGTTGGTTTGTTACAAAATTTTTACTATAAAGTAATTTTAAATTTTAAGATTTTTACCTTCAATATTTTCAATTTATAATAATAAAGTGAATTTTTTTAAAAAATATTTAACTTTGAAGATTTATTTTTTAAATAATAATAAATAAAAATAAAAAATAGATAAACAAAGTTTATGAACTTTATAATATAAAAATGATTTTTTTTTTTTTACAATTAATAGCGGCCACGACAAGGACATTAAAATGGCGATCGTGGGTACATGCGTCCAGGGGCATAGTAATCAGTAATTACGGTGGTGATAATAAATTAATAATAATAATGACAGAGGCAAAAAAGACAAAAACAATCGTAAACCTGACGTTGATGTTGTTTTGGTGACAACTGTAATTGTGGCAGCGACGACAGTATTTTCTGTTTTTTTTTTAATCTCTAATTCTATACAAAAGTCTTAAGTGGAGTCCTGTACTCAATTTAAATCTTTTTATAAAATCAAATTCTTTTTAATTGAACTAATAAATATTATTTTCTCTACCTCAAATATAAGTCACCAATATCTACTTTATAGATATAAAAAAATTAATTAAAGGTAGTTTAATTAATTAAATTTGTCTCAAAATAATTTTTTTCTATATTTACCCCTAATTAAAGAGTCTACCTTTATTCTTAATAAATTGCATTAGTTTTAATAACTCTCTATTTAATTGGGGGTACTTAAGAAAAAAGTTATTTAATGATCAAGACAATTCCAAGAAGTGACTTATATTTTGAACCAAAATAATTCTTCAAAAGTGATTTATATTTGAGAGCAGAGGAAGTATAACATAATAAAAATATAAATTCATAACTCAAAGCAAATTAAAAAATTCGAGTAACTACAAATTTTCTTTTTCCGTTCATTCCATATTTGCTCCACCACTATTTTTTTGGTTTTTTTAATTAACTTCACACATGAATGTATATGCCACGTTTGCTCTATTATATTTTTTATTGGTATATGATAAAATATAGATTTAAACTAGAGTCTCTTATTAACTACCTATATCTCTCATTGCTCTATCACAACCAAATATTATTTATCTGTATTATAATATAAGGAGAATTTTGTTACGACTTCTCACTAATCATAATAAATCATTTTTGTCAAATTTTTAGAATTTAAATTTGTAATATTACTCTCAACAATTAACTTAACTACTACTTTTATCTCAACCTATTTTTATGAATATCAAAATAGTTGAGGAAGGGAAACAAATTCTCACAAACCCTAACTAAACTATATGCACAACTTTTTTTTCAAATAATATTTATATAAATTTAAATACTAAAAAGAACATCCTAAGTAACAAAGTTAGTTTAATGTTGAAATTAACTTTAACATGTATATGATGAAGATGAAAAATATATAAGCTGTGCATTATAATAGGGCCAGAGATTTAGATCAATATTAGCACATCTCTATAAATAATAAACAATTTTAAAAGATAGTTTTGTTTGTTAATTTTTATAGAATATCATGATCAAGTTCAAACAATTCATAAATATATTATTTCTGCATAATCTTACTTTTATTTTCTATATCAATTTTCTTTTTCCAAGTGCGCACATGTGCTACTTTCTAGAAAGATGTATTCGGATGTAAGAAGAATTTATCACAGCTGGTTGTAGGGTTGCAATATAATTTTTTTACAATATTTATTACATTTTTACAATTATTTTTTAATACTGTTTATTTTTAAAATACAAATACAGGTATTATTTTCTACTCTAACTACTCATTTTTAATATATATATATATATATATATATATATATAAAACATATTTAACATTTTATCAACCAAACGGCATTATGCTTTCTCATGTTGAATGCTATTAGAAAATTTTGAATGAGGTCACACATAACTTACAACTTATTCATCTGTTTTAATTTCACTGAACTCAAATTTTCTGTTAGGTTTAAGCATGTTCATAAGTTCGGGCGAGTCACGTTTTATGTAATAAAATCTAAAGTTTATATATATATATATATATGCACACATATAATGTTAAATATGTAAAATAAACATATTTTATGGCATAATCAAACTTGATTTATTTGAACTTGACTTTTTTAAGTAAACAGAGTATTCAATCAATTTTAATTTTAAATTTATTCACTTAATGTGTATTTGAGCGAATTAATAACTGATGTAGTTAGATCAAAGCTCAACCCCTCCCATAGACCACAACAAGAAGGAAAATTTTTACCTTTGATAGAGCATAACTATCAGATACTATTGATTAAAAATAAAAATTAATGGTTAGCAGATAAAAAATTATATGTTTATATTATTTAATTCAATTATTGATTTTATCATTTATATGACTGTCTTTTATATTAAAATAGCATGATGAAATGTGAAAAATATCATGCAGTTAAAAATATTCACAAATTTCATAATGTTTTTGATCAAAAAACAGAAAACATTCTTTAAACAAAAACAGCAAACTACGACATTAGTATCAATTACACATAAACAAAATAAGAAAAGACAAATATAAGTACAAAAAAATGGAAAAACAAAATGAAACATAGAACTAGGTAAATTGCGTACGAGAATGACAAACTTCGACCAATTCTTCTTTTGCCACACTAACATCTAGGACACGAATTAAGATGAGAAAATAAGAGAAAATTTTCTTAATCAAGAAGGCACATCTTCTCAACAGAAGATCTAATGATCTAATTGACTGCTTTATTAATAATTTTAGAAATTTGAATAAAAGAAAAGGAAGAAAACTTTTTCCTCAACTAAATAATTTTTTTTAATAATAATTCAACTCTTCTAATTTGAGCAACTAAGGCTATAGTTAATCAAATATATCAAGGCTTTATAATATGATTCAAAAAGTGTGGTATCCAAATCAAAATCAAGATCAATCAACATCCATTTTCTCAAAAGATAAGCTTCAAACATAAAAGCAAAAGAGGCAATGCATGATGCTCCACCCATTTCTAAAACACTTCCATTGCAATCTTTGATAATGACTCTCTTTCTTACCAAATTTCTTTCACTATCAAACGTACTATCAATATTAATTTTCATTTGATCAATTGTAAGGAAATACCAACTCACCAAATTGAAATCATCATTTATTTTCAAGGAACAATCAACCGAAAATCAATCATTACTAGACCAAAATTCATTAGGTATACAAACAGCCCTCTTAATAATAATAATAATAATAAACAGCCCTCGTAGTTATTATAAATAATTGTAGATATACATTCTATTTAGTTGTCCATTTCAATTAAACAATTTAACATAAATTTATGCGGCTAATATTATTTAATGTTTCTAAAACAAAAGATTTGTGTCAGAGCCACGTACGACTGTCGCGTGTCAACTCTTTGACGCAGGTTCAGAACACGAAGAGTCAGTCAGTTTGCGCTTTGCAGATTGCCCTTCCCGTAATATTCGCAAAGTGGAAAGGGTACTTTGGGAAAAAAAGGTAACATCAACTATTCAACCCGACAACTACAAAAATTAAAAATAGGGATAAAATTAAAATGGTTCTCTAATCTCTATCGTGCCTGACTCGCTGCATAAATGCTTCGACCAACGTGTCCATCTTTCTTTCTTGCCTTCTTACGAAGCAATAAGAACACTGACTTATCAAATGTCGTATATAAGTACGTTCACCTATCACTCATTTCGAAAAAAGCGAGAGCGAGTCATTTCTCTCTCATTCTCTTTCGCTAATTTGTTCTGCCTTCTTCTTTTATCTTTAGCTTTTTCTCGGCAGCTTTTTCTTCTTCCATTCTACCGTCCTCGTTGAACCACAAGCAATGGAGCCACAAACCCTAGAAACAACTTGAGGTCTCGCTACTGCGAGTTTTGTACCTTAGATACCTACCAGACTTCGCGAAGAGAAGCTCGGACGGCGGAAACGCCGTCTTCGGCCCTGTATTCATAGAGAAATATATAATAAGTTCACGTTCTTCAAGCTCTGCCCAACGGTTATTTCATTTGTCTTCAATTTCGAACCCTAATTCATAAATCTCCGCATCTTCGTTTTATTCTGTCAATTCTCTCGAGTGTCTCCTGATTTGATTGTGCAGGACGGCAAAAATGTCGTCTCTCAGCCGGGAACTGGTGTTTCTGATTCTTCAATTTCTCGAGGAGGAGAAATTCAAGGAGACTGTGCACAAGTAAAGGCCTTTTTTCTATTCTTCTGCTCCTTGTGTTAATTTTTTTATTTTTTATATTTAATTTGCTTGTGGTAAATTGGAAATGTATTTGTATTGGAGTTTAGGCTGGAACAAGAATCGGGCTTCTTCTTCAATATGAAATATTTTGAGGAGAAAGCCCTGGCTGGAGAGTGGGACGAGGTTGAGAAATACCTTTCTGGGTTTACCAAAGTGGATGACAATCGATACTCCATGAAAATATTCTTTGAGATTAGAAAGCAGAAGTATCTTGAAGCTCTGGACAGGTATTTTCTCCATCTGGGTTTTCAATTGTAGTATTTTGAATTATTCTCTTTACGCTGATTAACTTATTTGTGTATGTTTATTAGTACAAAGTCCTTTAGCTTTCCCTTATTTTCTTCCTTAAATTTTTATCATTTGTGCGCAGGCATGACAAAGCGAGGGCTGTTGAGATATTGGTGAAAGATCTAAAAGTTTTTTCATCATTTAACGAAGATTTGTACAAAGAAATTACCCAACTTTTAACCCTTGACAACTTCAGGTAATTTAGTTTCTTTTTGATACATGGTTTTGTTTGCTGGGAGTGCGAGAAGGTATTAAATGAGTAGAAGAGGTATTAAGATTGTTGCTTTGAAATCTGGGTTTTGATTTAATGCAGGGAAAATGAACAGTTATCAAAGTACGGTGATACTAAATCAGCTAGAAGCATAATGCTGTTAGAACTTAAAAAATTGATAGAAGCAAATCCCCTCTTCCGAGATAAGCTTATATTTCCTACCTTGAAGGCATCAAGGTTACGAACCCTGATCAACCAAAGGTAATAACTGTGTATTTATCTTTAACTTGTTATGGGGTTTATACGTTTGATTATTCTATTCACATGCTGATTTAACTTTATATACTAAAGGAGTAGATATTTCCATCCGTTAATGACTTCTCTAATTATTTGTAAGTTTATTAATTGTGTTTTTTTATGGTTAAGTCTCATTAATGTTTGCTATTCAGTTTGAATTGGCAGCACCAGCTGTGCAAGAACCCAAGACAAAATCCAGACATAAAAACTTTATTCGCAGATCACACTTGTTCACCTCCAAATGGAGCACGAGCACCTACTCCTGTCACTCTTCCTGTTGCAGCTGTTGCAAAGCCTTCTACTTATGCTCCACTTGGAGCGCATAGTGGAGTATGATCTTAGCTTGTCTGGTGTTTGAAAAATGAGTGCTAACACTGTTTGTTATCATAATTTTTAATTTCCTTCTGTTACTTATGTGCAGCCATTTCCACCAGTCCCAACACCTGTGAATGCTAATGCTTTAGCAGGATGGATGGTGAACGCAAATCCTTCCTCATCTGTTCAATCATCTGTGGTTGCTGCATCATCATTGCCTGTTCCCCCAAATCAAGGTATATTTTGGTTAGTTTTAAGTCATGAAATCTGGTTCTCTAGCTGGGGCAAAAACATCTGGAGTAGAGCTAATCATGGGCCTGGATGCAGTCCTTGGTTTTGCCAGTTTTGAAGGGTCCCAATCCCCAAAGCCAACAAAATCTTAAAAATTGAAGCTTGAAACCTGGCCCTTGATTAGGTTTAATCCAGTACAAGGACTGCCTCTGAGAAGTTGACATTCCAGTCAACTATTACCAAATTTATGAAAGAGAACGTATGCATCTATTATACATTTCTGTCCTTCTATAAAATGTTTTATGGTCTGTGAGGCATTTAGGGTCAGTGGGATGGTTTTTTGGGGTGGGAATTTTAACAAGGGGAGAATTTTGTGCTCGAGAAATTTGCAATTGGACCCTTCACATAAATAATTATTGCTAAAATTAGTGCATGGTCACTGTCTTCTTTAGCCTTCTTGACAGATTGATTTTATTTGTCTTTCATCAAGTGCAAGGAGTAATTTATTTGATGTTCATACGTATCTTTTCCTGAAGAAAGCTGCTTCTTCATTACGCTGGGACTTATGTGAATATAATCCTTTGTTCAACTTCTGTTGTCTTCGTTATATGATGGTTGAATAGCTGAAGAACTAGTGAGGTTTATCTTTGTCATTTCTCATATACAGTTGGAATAAATTCTTGGAATATTGTTGTGTATCCTTTATCATGCTCATGTTTCATTCAATTTCTTGCAGTCTCTGTCTTGAAGCATTCAAGAGCACCTTCTAATGCTCTTGGAATGATGGACTATCAAAATAATGATCATGAGCAGATAATGAAACGATTGCGGTCAGCACAATCTGTTGATGAGGTATTCACATGGGAGGTGTGGCTGTGTTACTTTTTTTCTTTTCCATGTTGCTAAATGCTTTCCAATATGTGCAGGTTACATATCCTGCACTGCTCCACCAAGCCTCTTGGTCAATTGATGACCTACCTAGGACTGTTTTTTGTACGTTATCTCAGGGATCAATGGTGACAACCATGGATTTTCATCCTTCCCTTCATTCGCTACTTGCTGGTAGGTGGAAGATGTAGAGGCTGGCTGCATCCACCTAATAGACTCTTTATATACTGACTAGGGAATATTATTTTTGAAACAGTTGGCTGTGGCAATGGTGAAATTTCACTCTGGGAAGCAGGGCTGCGAGAGAGGCTGATATCAAAGCCATTTAAGATATGGGATTTGGCTGCTTGTTCTGTCTTATTTCAGGTTTACATTACATTATTTGACTGTAATATTTCTTGAGTTAAAAATTTTAAAGACAAATGCATGAAGAATTGAGACCTTTCTTAACAACTAGATCATTCATTCATTTGTCAATCTTTTATTTTCACCCGGAAAGGAGAGAAAGAGAGATTAAGAGAAAGGGAGAGAGGGGAGAAAGAGAGATTAACTTTTTGAGCTGCAAGTCCGTGACCTGCAATACTAGGGATACTTAATGGTTTGGTTTTAATTCTTTAAAGATGGAGGGCTCTTCTAGGAACAGTTATTGTAAAAATTATTTGGACATCTATAGTGTTCTTGCATTTTGAATTACTGATCTTTAGATGATTGAAATACATGATTGTATTAAAATTATTGTGGATGAGTTTGTTGTAGCAAGCAAATTTTCCCCTTTTAAGGAGTGAACTAGATCGGTACTTTCGGGGTAAAGGTGTACTGTGTTTCAGGTGAATATATAGTGAGTATAAAAATATTCACTTAATTCTAGGATGGATTAATTCAGTGGAAGACAGAAGTATCCCCAAATGTATGTACTCAATTTGTCTTTGAACAGTTTAATGTTGTGATTAATGTTTACGATGAGGTTTATATCTCAAGATAAATTTGGTATTAACAAAGAATAATGAGTTTTCTTTCGAGTATAAAATGATTAATGTACAGCTGAAGTTTTTTACAGCATTGTTTTGTTCCAAATGGGATCCATGATCTATGGCTTCTGTATAAACCATCATATTTGGAGCCTTCTTTGACTTTGATGTATTAGTAGAATAAAGAAAGTTCGTAATATTCCTTCTAAATATGCAATTAGCTTAGTATAATTACAAATTAGAGGAAACAAAGAACATATATTTTGGGAACTGCTAGGACACGCAAATTAGAGAGTGGCCAAAATATTACTCCAGTGTCTGCTGACAATTAGCTTGATTTTAAATCTCACTTATCTCTTCTTCTACAGCATTAGTTCTTTCCTCATATTAGTGGCTTAGTGAACTGTTTGGATCACCAAAGAGTATAATTTGTGTCTCATTCTACCTCCCCCCTTCCCAATGTCTGTGGTAAATTTTATTATATATTGTAAATGCCAGAATCCCCCCCCCCCCCTCTTAAATGCTGGAATTTAGTGATTGAGACTCTTGTACAGGGTGCAATTGTGAAGGACTCATCCATATCTATCAACCGTGTGTCATGGAGTCCAGATGGCAATTTTCTTGGTATGTGAAGCTAGGAAACCTGATTCAAGTTTGTTGCTTTATTATTAATTTCAATTTTTTTTTTCAGGGGTTGCTTTCACAAAACATTTGATTCATTTGTATGCTTATCAAGGGTCTAATGATCTAAGGCAGCATTTGGAGGCATGTTCAGATTATTTTTTTATATGAATCTGATATGAAGTTTGTAATTGCTAACTGATGTCTTCATTACAGATTGATGCTCATATTGGTGGTGTGTATGACTTGGCATTTTCTTATCCCAACAAACATTTATGTATTGTAACTTGTGGAGATGATAAGTTAATAAAGGTAGAGAAAATTTTCTTCTACTCTGCAATAAGTTTTATCTGGATAAATGTATCCTGAATTATAAAATTTGAGTTACAGGTGTGGGATTTGAGTGGTCGGAAGCTCTTTAACCTTGAAGGTCATGAAGCACCGGTTTATTCTGTTTGTCCTCACCAGAAGGAAAATATCCAGGTAAAAATGCCATCCCCCTCTCCCCTTGAGGCTCTGTAATTGTATCATAGCCATGATTGGATATTGTGGCATCTCCATGACCAGTATTGAATTTGTTATCCCTTACATGCTCATCAATGGTTCCTACACACACACATTAAGAGGATTTTGTTATGTAAATTTTTTGGTACAGAAGAAAAAGTTAGATGAGAATCTTAAAAATAAAGTTTGGGTTTAACCATACAGCTGCAGGCTGTAACTCAGGTTGGCCCTGTACCTAGTAGTATGTGCTTCCGTGCAACTTTCTTTAAAGCTTAAGGCATCCATCGTTTCTTTTTTGGCACTCTCTTTTCCATGTGTTGTTTTATGGTGTCTAGTTTGGAAAGATAGACATACATGCGTAGTGCAAATAATGGCATTGCTTTCTTATGAAGCCTATTGTGGTGATCGATTGATTGAAAATATTTATGACTTTATATTTCTGCAGTTTATATTTTCAACTGCCATTGATGGGAGAATCAAGGCCTGGTTGTATGATAACATGGGCTCCAGGGTCGATTATGATGCCCCTGGGCAGTGGTGCACCACAATGCTTTATAGTGCTGATGGAAATAGGTATTATAATGAAGAATAATATTGGATGAGTATCCCTTTAATTTAGCACATTTTTCCCCTTTTTGGTTTCCCTCTCAAAGTGTTAATTTGGGTTGCAACTGCTCCCTCCTATTTCAGATTGTTTTCTTGTGGGACTAGTAAAGATGGAGATTCCTTCCTAGTTGAGTGGAATGAAAGTGAAGGAGCAATAAAGAGAACATATTCTGGGTTTAGAAAGAAATCTTCTGGCATTGTGCAATTTGACACAACAAAGAATCGCTTTTTGGCTGCTGGTGAAGATAATCAGATAAAGTTTTGGGATATGGATAATATCAATGTTCTTACCAGTACGGATGCTGATGGTGGTCTTCCTGTGAGTATTGCCTGTACTGTCCACATCTTTTGAAGCATTCCTGAATTGTTTTCTGACATGGTTGGTGCCTTACCTCAGAGTCTTCCTCGCTTGAGGTTCAATAAGGAAGGAAATCTGCTCGCTGTAACTACAGCAGACAGTGGTCTGAAAGTCCTTGCAAATGCTGAAGGCCTCAAGTACTTAAGAGCCATAGAAGCTCGGTCTTATGAATCATCTAAACCACCATTGGAGACTAAGGTTTTTATTTTCTTTGAGCCTCTATCTTCACTCTCTGCTAGTCAGCAATTTTCATTTGCTGGTTTTGTTAGTGTCCAGAACTTGACTAGTTCAATTTTAATGGATTAGGTATCTGGTTCTTCTCTGGTTGCAAATATCAATCCGCTCATCAGTAAAGTAGAACGTGTGGACAGAAGCTCGCCTGCTGGGCCTGCACCTATCCTTGTATGATAAACAAAATACAAGATGGACATTGACACTCTCTAGGACTAATAAAAATTTTATTGACCGAAACCAGAAATGCAACTGTGTATCCCTTCTTTTATGTAGTAAATTAAGATGTTGATGGTTTCCTGGTGCAGTTTGCCCTAGAACTCATCTAGTCTACTGTGAATAATGTGTAGATCTGACTCATTTTGTTATTTATTTCAGAATGGAGCAGATTCTACTGCTAGAAGCATAGAGAAGCAAAGAAGTTTGGATGATGTGTCTGAAAAGTCCAAGCCTTGGGAACTGACTGAGATTGTTGATCCTGCTCAGTGTCGAACAGTTACCATGCCAGACAGTACTGATCCCACTAACAAGGTATTCCCTGGAACCTATCCTTGGTTGCATGGGATGTTAAAAGTAGTTTTTGTCTATTTTATATAAAAAATTTTATGATCACTAAATCCCGCTCATTTGTTTCAAGGTTGCTCGTCTTCTTTACACAAATTCTGGTGTTGGCCTTCTGGCTCTTGGTTCAAAAGGGATTCAGAAGCTGTGGAAATGGAGTCGGAGTGAACAGAATCCTAGTGGAAAGGTGTTGTATGCTCAGAGATATAGACAGATGAAAATGCCTTTCTGTTGCTTTATGTGTTAATGGCATATGCCTGCATGCATCTGTTACATGAGTGCGCATGTATATTTTTGTTATAGCTGCAGCAACTTGTAAATATTTCTGAGTCCTTTTTTTGTTTGTTTTTTAAAGGCCACAGCAAGTGTTATTCCACAACATTGGCAACCAAACAGTGGTCTTCTGATGACTAATGATGTCCCAGACAATTCTGAAGAAGCAGTTCCTTGCATAGCACTATCAAAGAATGATTCTTATGTTATGTCTGCATGTGGAGGAAAAATTTCACTGTTCAACATGATGACTTTTAAGGTAATTTGACAGTTTTTATTATCTAGGTATCTATAGTACTGTGGTTGGCAAGTTGTGTCCCTGCTTGACAATATTGTTGAGTTGCAGGTAATGACAACTTTTATGCCACCTCCTCCTACGTCAACTTTCCTTGTGTTTCACCCTCAAGATAATAACATCCTTGCAATCGGAATGGAAGATTCAACTATTCATATATACAATGTCAGGGTGGATGAGGTAATTAGTTTAAGCAGCTCTGATTTTCATTGCTTTGTCAATCAGTTAGTGATGAAACTTAGTGATGCAACTTGCTTTGCTTGTAGGTCAAATCTAAATTGAAGGGTCACCAGAAGCGCATTACTGGTTTAGCTTTTTCAACTAACCTGAATATCTTGGTTTCATCTGGTGCTGATGCTCAGGCATGTTTAACCATAATTTTCATCATTGTTTTACCTTACTTCTGTAACTGCTTTGTGCTTGTTTATTTATGGTTAATTTAGCTTTTAACTATGATTGGAATTAATTTTTCAGTTACTTGTCTATCTCAGTTCTTTCCAGAGATTATTTTATTTTTAATTTACAATTTGATTAAAAAAAAGATAGCTTTATTTCTTGATGGATATTTTTGTAGATTTGCTTTTGGAGCATTGACTCATGGGATAAGAAGAAATCATTATCAATCCCAATGCCTACTGGTAAGGCACCTGCTGGTGATACTCGAGTGCAGTTCCACTCTGATCAAGTACAATTGCTGGTATACCATGATACACTGCTAGCAGTATATGATGCTTCAAAAATTGAATTGATTCGACAGGTAAATAGCTGCCTCCCCCTGCTGGTGCCTCCTTTTTTATTTAATGTTCATGGTGAATATATTAGTAACTTCTGTTTGTTTGCATTTCAGTGGGTGCCTCGAGATACATCGTCTGGTTCCATAGCCTCTGCAACATATTCCTGTAATAGCCAACTTGTTTATGCTGCTTTCACTGATGGAAATATTGGAGTTTTTGATGCTGACAGCCTGAGACTCAGATGTCGTATAGCTTCTTCTGCGTATTTACCTCAGGCATCATCAAACAGGTGTATACAAGATTTCACTGTGTGTGTTGCTCTTAGTGGTATCTGATCACCGAACATTTCTATTAATGGTATATAAGTGGTGCTACTTATAGCTTTACAAACTTGAACTCATGCTTAAAATTTATCTGGGCCAAAAATATGCTTAAAAGTTTAGAGAGTCATTTGGTATATTATTAGCTTGACCCTGATATCTTGTATGCTAGTTGATATTTAGGATGCTTGTGTTTAGGACATTGATATCTAAAATGATGGGTGTTATCCAAGCTATCGGTCATTGGATGACACAAATTTAGGTGATATCTTATATCACTCAAAAACCATGGAAATCTCACATTATACCCTTTTAGCTTTGTTAACTTTTAAAAACTACTCGCATCCTTTCTGTGGCAATTTTCAATTTTCATACCACATATGGACATCCTTAATAGGATGATATCTAATAAATGTGACAAAACTGTGTCTCAAACTTCTCATAAGTTCCATGTTGATGATAAATAGGTGATAGATGAGGTAACGTTCTATTGTTTCCTTAGTCAATTTGTCATTTTCCTCCAAAAATTCTCATCCTTCTTTTTTCTTTTTTTCCCCCCCTCCTTTCTTTCTGCAGCCAAAATTTGTATCCTCTTGTTGTTACAGCACATCCACAGGAGCCAAATCAACTGGCAGTTGGGCTGACAGATGGATCCATTAAGGTTTTAGAGCCCTTAGACTCTGAGGGTAGGTGGGGAGTAACAGCACCTGTTGATAATGGGACGCCAAACGGTAGGACAGCAACTTCACCGTCCATCACCAACAATTCCACATCTGAGCATATCCAAAGATGATGGTTTGTTTGCATAATTTCTTATTTATTCTTGTACAATAGTAAAACTGTTAGGTTGACTGATACTTATTGTTGCGTCAGTGTTTGGGTGAGCATAAAGATGGTTAGGTAAAGATGACATATACGTAAAATACATGTAATATCTTTTCCAGCAAACATCATAGTTGATTATTGCTTCCAGTATCCGTTCTCTGTTCAACTTGCCTATGGCATCTTGTACTATGTGTTGCTTCTCTTTGGTGCTTGTCTATACTAAATCTTGACGTGAATTATCATTTATTTGAAACTGGAATTGGTTCTTCAACCTTGGTTTTTTGGCACACATTTTGGGCTAGGGAAGAGTTCTCTCATTGTACTATGGTTAGGGTATTCTCAAACTCTGCTTAAAGCCAAATCCACTTTTCAGATGTTTTTAAAGATGCAATCTCGTTTAGGCTAGTACGCGTATTTTTGGGACAAATGGAATCTAAATTGATAAATAGATATGTCATTTCTTTTTACCAATCGAAAAAATCATTTTGTTCTGAAAGTATTGCTTATGAATATATGATATGAATCCATTTAACATCATTCAGATGTTGGGTGTGTAAAGTGCCTTGTCTTAAATGACTATAAGATAGTTAAAGCTTTTTTTTTTTTGTGTTTTTTTTGGGGGGGGGGGGGGGGGGGTGGGTGGGGGTAGAAGAACCTAATGCAGTCACTTTCTGCGTTATCGTGAATTTTCCACCATCAATCGGTACATGCACCTAACCAGAATACATGTGAAAAGGACAGCATTGAGGTTCTGCTTTGCTCTCTCTAGTTTTCTCGAGTACTCAGCTATTATCAGATCTAACGGAAAGCTTGCCTTTCGGGGAAACGGTCTTAAAAGTTGACAAGAATATATTGTATGCTTATATTGTTACAGCATTGAAGGCAAAAGTTTAACTTTTTACCCAGTTTGATCATAGTTTTATCTTTATCTGTTATGCTTATTTTATTGGTCTATTTTTTATCCTATAAGTATGGTTTTTTTCCCCCTAAATCTTTTCTTTTCGTTAACTTCATCTGCTCTTCTGATATACCTTGCACACTTGAATCCCATGTGGCAAATGTTAACTACTACATGGCAAATGTTAATATAGGTGTACTACCCTATAAAAACAAGTTAGAAAAATCGGAGAAAATAATTAAAATTTTTATTATAAAAAAGAAGTTGCCCAGAAAAAAAACTTCCAGTGTAATTTTCTGATGTCGTTCTTTGCCATTAACGTTGGGATTTACCTTTATAAATGAACATTGCATTTCGATCAAGACCACCCTAGAATTTTGTTTTCCCCATGTCATATATCTTGTGATCCTGTCCCTCATGAAACTGGTGAGACATATGAAGAAGCTAACGCAATCACCACTTCAATCAAAAGAAAGAAAAAAATCAAAAATATAAAAGCTAGAAGGGAAATTTGAAGGTATTTTGAAATCAGCGCAAATTTCAACTTGTTTGCCATTAAAGAGTAAAGAGTACCCATTTTCAAATATTACATTGCTTTTCTTCCGCCAAGTTCCTGCATTTCTTCGCCCAGAAGCATGATCTGAACAAGTAGAGGCACACAACAGAGGCCCAAGGTTAGTACTTCCCCACTTTCTTGATCAAGCAGAGGTTCCCTCCCCAGTTGTTCTCTCAATTTCGTAATTTCACAACCACCATGGCTCTCACGCCGGAAAACTGAGTTGCTGGTGTTAGTGGTGGAGAATCGCTGGAAAATAAGGTGGAGTAGGGAAAAGTCTCGCATGAGGAGGAAGAAAAAAAAAATTTTGGATATTTTTTTACAATGCTAACTTTTGTCATGCAATAGTTCACGAAACTCCTACAGTCCCGCTAGGGACGATAAGGAATGCAATGAAGCATTTACTTGATATGTGTGCGCGCGCGCGCGCGTGTTTTCTGTGTAATGAGATAAAACATTTTACTTGTAAAAATAAAATTTTAGTATGAGAAAATTTTAATTTTGAAAAAATTATACTCCAAAAATTTTAATTGTGAGAGAAAATATTTATAGTAAAGAATTTTAAATTTTAAAATTATTTTAAGGGCTCAATGAACTAAAAATTTATTTTTACAATTAAAATTTTTTAAATATAATTTTCTTTGAAGTTAAATTTTTGGCCCTCATAGTCAAAAGTTTTTATCTTTATAAAAAAATGACACATGTCAAAAAAATGTTTGACTATATCTCCTGCCACCATTAGTATGATTACAAAAGATCTGCGTCTTTTTTGCCACATATAATTTAAGGGATTCGGATCCTTTAAATTTGCGAATTTGACTTCAATCCATCGCAGCCTCTTTGTTGCGACACATGGTTTAATTGTTTTTCTTTTCTTTATAAAACGGTGCATTTTCCATCATTTCACTTATGTTATTCAATGACATGCGAAATGCACCATTTTTCTAAGTTAAAATGGTGCATTTCACACTAATAAACCTAGCCAATGCATTGTATCATATATTAGTGGCTTTAGGTCATTTCAGTTATTCTTCTAGCTAAAGTAGAGCAGCGAAACTGGAGCAGCAACAATGAGATAGACTTCTTCCCTTCTCTTCCATATTCTCTTCAATGGTTTGTAAATCAAAGATTTAGTGGTCATTCGACTGCACATATCTTCTATAAGTAGGCTCTTATAAAGTTTATTCTCTTGCATTTCTTGAGCTGAATTTCAAGTCTTGTGACTTTTTTTCGGTGATAATTGGCTGGTAATGGAATACACTAGTTATTGATAATTGATTAGTGTTAATTGGTTTGTGATGGACAAAACCTTGGCTCAAAATGCATTGAAGATCACCTTGAATTACACTTGCATTCTAGGTGTTAGATTAAGTGTCTAATAGAGTTTAAAGGCCCGATGGACAGCACCTTGGCTTAAAATGGTTGATAGATTTTAATTTGGGAATGATGCACATTTTACCAGAATGTATTATCTGGACTAAGATGTATGGTAAGCAAGTTGTACAACATATCAAGTGGAAGTTAGGAAGGTTGTAAATGATCAATGATCAATCTTCTGTATTTGAATAGCTCAATGAAATAAAATATGATACAAAATGTTATGACTAGATCATTACTATGAACAATGCTTAGAATATGAGTTGTAATTACAAAAACCAATGAAGAGAACATAGTGACAACCTTCTATGTACAAATATCAATAAATCTAACCATTGTGATAAGCCTTTTAGATGTGATTAAGTTGAGATTGCATTTGACTCAAAGAAGCATTATCCTGTAATGAATGCATTCAAATTATTAGTTGTTAAAGGAAGGCAAGGATGTGAATTAACATGAATATCAATAAGTATAAATAGATATACTATTGAGTCTTGCATTTTTGAATTTGTGATAGTTGGATGATTTCTTTTTCTCTATATAAGAAGATCTATCCAACCCATCATGTGCTTCTTCCTTTTTAGATCAACTCTGTGCTTGAATCCCTTTGCTTGTGACATGGTCTTCATAATCGGTGCTTGGCTGCATGATGCTCCATTGTTATCTCTCATACATGGCCTCAAATGGATCTTTATAATTTGCTTTCTCCAATCCTTTATTGCTTTTTTCTATCTGCATTCATGTTTCTTTACAATGAGAGACCTCAGTATCTAATCGTATTAGTTGTGGGTAAAGTCTTTTGCATCTTCGTGTGCTCAGCAGTTGAAGATCTCCTTTAACCCCATTTTCTCACACATTATATACAATACTATGGTGGGTCTTTCTTGTCCACCTTTTTAAGATATACTACTCAAAAGTCAATTTAAAGTCATTCATCTTATACACATTCAAGGCATGGTTACATAGAATATCAAAAGTCTCAAACTCCTTACAAATACAAGATACTAACTTGTCCTCAACATCAAATGAAACACTCCATTCGCTTGTTTGGTTGACCAAGGTGACGACGTAGTGAAGTAGTAGATGATCTTCGACTTTTTGCTTTATGCAAGTCGCATGTGTCAATTCAAACTCCTCAATAAAAAATCATAGAGGTATAAATTTCTGCAAGCTATCAAATTATCAACAAATATTCATACTTCAACCTTGGTACTTTCTATTATGTCTCAATCTTGCACTTCAACTCATTATACCATTTTTTCTTCCATGACCTTATCAAAATTCTTAAAGAATTAAATGAAGTCAAGGTCTAGTTTCATAAACCCCTTGAAACTTGAATTCATGCTTTCATTAAGCCATGTGCTCCTCATGCCAAGTGTGAAAGCTTGCCTTATGTAACACATAGCCTATTTTTCCTTGATGGTGTACATTGATCTAATCCAATTACTTTCTTAGATATTATACTATACTAGCTAAGTGCTTTAAGCCATCTTAAACTGCGATTCTTCTTCATACTTATACATGCACTTGTTAAAGTCTGTTAAAAAATAAGACTCATTCTTTATCAAGTTGTTTAGGTGCTTAACTCTATTTCTTATCAAGTGTCAGGTACATAGGCCATGTCGGGTTTCAAGTAGCACCTCATGCAATGCTTTGGCCATTGTTTGATATTAATTAATGAATATGGTTTGTGGCCTTTTTTGCTAGTATGCTTATATAAAAATTTCAAATAGCTACTTGAAAGAGTTTACCATTTCATCATACACTAGTGTAGCTTTAAATGTCACAATTTCCTTATAATGATTGAATCTTAAAAATAAGACAAGTAATCCATGTGTGTAATTGGTATAATATATTGTCTTTGGGGAGACTATGTCACCAAAGTAGCCATAGTCAAGAAGTATTATTGCATTAGCCTAGCATACATTCATTGTTGGTTCCTATGTGTCTATCTAATATGTATGGTAAAATGAAAAATTTTTCACCAACTACCACTAGAAATATTGCAACAAACAACCACTCTTGTCACACTAGAAATGTAACTGCATGGCATAAAAACAAAATTTACAAAATTCGAATTCGATTTTTTGAAATGTAAATCGAATCAAATAGAGTAGTAGAGTCGCTACCAAAATTTTAAAAAGCAAAACTTTGAAAAAACTTTTTTATAAGAAAATGGTACCAGATATGAGTTTAGGAGTCAATTATGAGTGGTGAAAATGTTAGGCACTATACAACATCCATTTTAAAAACAGTTACCCTAAGTTAATTGTGCAACACTAATATGACCTTAATCTTATTTTGATTCCCTTAACAAATACATGCAAAATAAAGAAAATAAAGGAAATTAAATAAGAGAGAAGAAAAATATTTATTTACAAGGGCGGATTTGACCTAAAATAAAAACTTAGGGTCTATGTACTCTCTAAAAGAGATTAAAGTCCACAATGTTCGAATGAAAATTGATTTTGGTTAGTTTGTGTTTTGTTTTATTGTTATTTATCTTTTTTTTTGTTTTTCTCTTTGATTTTTTTAATCTTTTTGTTTGTTATTTTTGTCGATTTGTTCATTTGTTTATTTTTATTTTTGTTCTTTGTTTTTTTTAATTTTTGTTTTTTCTTTACATTTGATTTTTTCTTTGATTTTGGATTTTTTAAATATTTTTATTTCCTTTTTAATGTTGGATTTTTACTACAAGTCCTTATAAATATGCTCAAGAATGATATCACGAGTTATGAGTGAATGCAACACACATGATCAAAATTATTGAGTTGGTAAATATTTTTTATTTCAATTCTCACTCTTATCCTTGAGAATGGTTGTGTGGCACTTTTTGTCTTTTTAAGCTTATAAGAGTCAATCGGAATATCATGTGTGACAATAAATCTTTTTAGTGTTTATTGAGTCTTTTATTTACGTTTTAACAAGTTTTGAGTTCTAATGGCCTTATCAAATTAATTTTGTTTTCAAAAAGTTCAAGGAAAATAAAAATAGAAAGAATAGTAATAATAATTCAAAGAAAAAAAAGGTCTTTAGAAAGTCAAATGAAGTTCCTTCAAATATATATATATATATAGTCTTTTAGAAAAACAAAATGTATTTTTTAAATTAAAAAGAAAAGAGTACAAGGAAAAAAGAGAAGAAAAGAATATTTTTTTAAAGAGGGAGAGAAAAATATGTTTCTTTTAAAAATATTTGAAGTTTAAAATTTAGGTTTTAAAAGGAAAAATAAAAAAATAACATCTAAAAAATAACATAAGAATAAAAATGAAATAAAACCTAAGGAAATCATTAAAAAATATATTAAAAAAAACAAAGATGGTAAAAAAATGACAAAATAAAATTAAAAATTAAAAATCATAAATAAATAAATAAATAACCCAAAAATCAATCAAAAGGAAAAAAAAACGAAAATCCATTCAAAAATCAAATAAAAAAAATAAAAACAAAAAAACAAAAACAAAAACAAAAGAACAACAAAAAGAAACACCAAAAGAAAAAAAAACATGGAACAAGTAGCAGGAGATTGACTTCCTTAAGCTTATAGACTTTTCTCAAATCTTCTTTTCATAAAAAGTAGGAATTAAAAACAAATTTCATAAAAATGAAAGAAATCTTTTCTGCTTAAATAAAAATATCAAAAAACTAAAACTAAAAATCAAAAATTAAAAAACTTAAAGTAAAAATCCAACATTAAAAAGAAATAAAAATATTAAAAAATCCAAAATCAAAGAAAAAATCAAAGGTAAAGAAAAAACAAAAATTTAAAAAAAAAGAACAAAAATAAATAAATAAATAAACAAAAAACAAAAAGATAAAAACAAAAATAAAAACAAAGACAAAAACAAAAAGATAAATAACAATAAAATAAAACAAAACATAACATAACATAACATAACATAACATAGATTAACTAAAATCAATTTTCCATTCGAATAACGTAGATTTTGATTCCTTTTAGAAGGTAAGTAGGTCCTAAACTCTTATGTTAAATCAAATCCGCCCTTATAAATAAATATTTTTTTTCTCTTATTTAATTTTCTTAATTTCCTTTCTTTTCTTTATTTTGCATGTGTTTATTAGGAGAATCAAAATAAGATTAATGCCATATTAATTTTGTATAATTAATTTAGGGTAGTTGTTTTAAAAATGGGTGTTGTGAGGTATTTAATACTTTCCCCACTCACAATCGATTCTTGAACTCATATTTCGTTCATAAATCATTTTCTTAAAATTTTTTTTTTTAAAATTTAAAATTTTGATGACGACTCTATTACTCTATTTGATTTGGTTTTCGTTTCAGAAAATCGAATCTGAATTTTGTAAATTTTGTTTTTATATCACTCAGTCACTTTTTAGGTGTGACAACTCTTCTCATATACCATATTTCTTTGTCTCTTAGACTAAAGATAGTTCTTTGCATCCAATTTTGTATACCCAACATTGTTTTTACATCACGCATGTGCACTTATCAACTAAAGTGATACTTTTTGTTTTTGTTGAAGTATAGAATCTTCAGTCATCTCAATTTCAAGTGCTTGAACATCATATATGATGTTGAGGCACCAACATGTGAGTTGTTTTTTGAAGATAAACAAATATGACTATGTTCCTCTACAAACTCATTTACAATAAATCATTTGTACTTTTTAGTGAGTGCCAATCTTATCATACACTCTATTCCAATCTTAAGTTTCGGATTGATTGTCAAATAATTCTTTTTGTCTCCCCCTTGAAAACTTTTTTTTGTAACAAACAAATATACACGATCTAATAAAGCTATCTTTGGTCTTGTTGAAATACTACTTTCTAACTTCAAATTCGATTTTTCCACTACATTCAATGCAAAAATGCCAAGCTGCCTCTGTGGTATTAAACTCCATACCTATCCTAAACTTTCAATCAATCCCTAAGTTGAGATCTTCAGCTGATGGAATAGTAGTAGGATCAAATGCTCTAAAATTTATTAATGGAAATTTAGTTTAAAATAATATAAACTTATGTTGAAAAGTCAAACAAATAGAAGACACTTACATTGGTCATTTGTAGGTCTTTTCCTCCCTTAGACAAGGTTGCACAAGAGAGTGGGTTTTTGTTCGATGGTGCTTTTATCCTAACATGAAAAAAGCAACAATCCTCAACTTAACACATAATGATACCAGAAGTCAAAGTGAGCAATCCTTCTTTGGTTTAACAATTAGAAAAAAGCATCTTAAATTCAATTGAAAAATTTTTATGCTTACATGATAACATAATATTGGTACGCAAAAAATTTATATGCTTAAACCATTGCTGTTAGGGACCTAAGGTTGGTTGCTTAACTTTTATCCTGTATAAGAACCGTTGGCTTCATTGAAAATTTACACCTGATAAGTATTTCTATTTTGACAGAATTGCAAGTGCAAAGAAATAGTCCTTCATGCCCCAAAAAAAAAATGCAAGTATGGTGCAGAAAAATGCAAATATGGATTTGAGATAAAACTCTAACAAGTATAAATCAAAATGCAAGTATTAAGCCTCTAACAAGTATTAATAAAAATCTAAGTCAGAGGGAAATAGTCCTTGGATAAATTTTAAACTTATAATAACAAAACCCACAATAAAAGCAACAATCTTGAATGGAAATGAAGAGATTTTTTATGTGGGTACTTTTTTACTAAATGATCCAAAAAGCTCTCTTATATCTGACAGAAAGAAAAACTCAAAGCTTACGGACAATCTTCAATGGTTCGAGAAGGTGCAGCTGGAAAATGAATTTGGTGTCAATGTTGGTGTGGGTTTAGTACCCTTCAACCGAGCAGGGCAAGGTTCGGAGCTTTTCTGAAATTGGTTATTAATAGAAGCCACACAAAACAATTTGTCCAGTGCTTAATGATTCACAGTACGAACAGTTTTGCACCATTTTACAAAGGAAAAAAAAAAAAGCTAAGGCCACATGTTGCGACGAGGAGGCTTTGATGGATCGGACGGCTTAGGTGAGTCAACTGCATAGGCTGCAGTCAAATTGGCGAACTTAGAGGATTCAAATCAATGATCTCAATGTGCAAGATATAAGGAAAATACTAGTGTACTTTCTTAGGATTGCATGGAAGAACCCCCTTGTATCCCTTTCTTATTGGGACACATGGCACTTACAGTAGAAAAGTAAGATGAACATTATAAGATGAAGATCACAAAGAAGCCCAAAATAACCAAAAAAAAAAAAATTTATTGTATTAACATTTGGGTTCTAACTATTTTATATATTATGATTGTTAACCCATTATTCTTAATTTTTGAAAATTTTAACTAACTCCTCAACTTTCTTTATTTGTTCAAACACCCCTCAAATCCAGAAAAAAAAAGCTAGGAAAAAATCCTTTTTTTTTTTTCTTTGTAGTGCTTAGACATTTTATGAAGTTGATCCTTTGAAAAGCAGTTGTATGGTTAGAAGACAAAGGACAGCAAAAATCTTTAACAAACTCGAAACCCTTGTTGTTATACTTGCATCGCATATAAGACTTGTAATTTCGATATTCTAAAGTTAAAAGCTAGTAAAATACCTCTAAAATAAAAAAAGAAAGTGACATAAGATATGAAAATATGTAAAAAGTCCACTTTTTGCTATTTTCACTTACCTTCTCTTTTTTCTGTCTCTTTGTTACTTTAATAGTGCTTTATTGATTTTAATTTCAGAGAATGTAAAGTCCTATGACCAAAAGAGAATCCCATTCAGAATCCATGACCTAGCTTCTCACATTGACAACAAAGATGAAATAAACGTTCATATTTGCATTCAACCCAAATCTGACGTCCATTGGCAAAAAAAGCCACCCAAGTGCGACATCCATTATCTAGCTTAACCTTGAAACTCATAAGAAGAGGAAGTAAAGGATCAATTAAAACTTATAGTCATAGAAAGCGGATATTATGAGTTGGTCATTGCATTCCATCATAGTCCTTAACATCTCCAATCACATTACCAATAATGCTAGCAACCTCTTCGCAGAAATATTCTAAGGGTAAACCCCATACTTGAACCCACAAAGGTATTTGCAACACTTTCATACGATGCAGCGCGAGATTCGGCCTTCGATGATCCCGAACCCAATAACGAATTTTGCCCTGCCCGAAGACCCGAATGATAAACAAAGTTTTGACACTCCAGATTGCCAAAGTTGATCATATCGCAGTTCTTATATCCTTACCTATAACACGAAAACCATCCTCTAAGTTCCGAGCATCATTAAGAATGCCCTGTAAACGATGCCCAGTAATTCCTTCCTCTCCATAGGAATACCAATAAGACAAGTACCCTAAAACTGACGATAAGATTGTAGAAGAGACGAATCAAATTGCAAAAGTGGTCTTATCGCGTAAGGGAAAACATAGGACCTTCTTATCCCATAATATCTTCATGAGAACCTGTATCATGTCCCGAGGAACTATGTTCAGTCCAACCACAACCTCTGGCAAGGCCACGTACGTTGACGATGCATGCTGGCCAAAACAAAAGACCACAACTCTATTCGAATGAAGAAACACGTCTAACAACACACTTGCAAAAACACAATCGAGAAACACCACAGCAACTCTAGCTAGTAAGAAAACTTCCAAACCTTTTGAAAACCTTTCTGACATGCACCACCTAAAACTGCCATCAGATTTGCAAATTGTTGAAACAAGAACTAGAAAATCCAAAGAAATAGAGATGAACTATGTAAAAGCAACTACTTCCTTTCTAGAGAGAAGGAAGAGTGTTTTCTCACTCCAAACCTAATGAGTGTCCAATCTCCAGGTATGCTTTTAATATGGGAGTGGATATGGTTTAGAGTTATGTTCAATGATTTGAACCTAAAATTTTAAAATTTCAGCAATTTATTTATTTTTTATTGCATTCAAGGAATGTTAAATCAGGAATTTATTTATTTATTTTATTGTAATCAAGTAATGTTAGACGGACTTGAGGCATCTCAATTAATTTATCTTTCTATCAATTAAATACAAGTTATTTAGTATTCACATTGAGAATCGAAGGTTTATAAGAAATTTTTTAAGAATCCTAACTCCAAAAAATCAATAAAATTAGGACTTTAATTACAAAGTGTGAATAGGATGATTAAAAATAGTATACTCATGTTTTATGAGTACTTTCAAAATTTATTCATTTTAACTCTAGACATGAGGATTAAAAATTGGTTTAGAGATTTTTTTTAAAAGATTTTTAAGGCCAGATCTGAGAAGGGTAGTACACATCCCGAGACTCTCTCTCTCTCTCTCTCTCCCTCTCTCTCTCTCTCGAGAATGTTGAGAGAAGACAAATTTAAATTACGTTGATTGGGTGTTTTAACAATATAAATAGTTGTGAGACTTTTTTTTTGTGATTTTATATAAATAAATTTCATGAGAACAACCCAACTTGAGAAAAGGTTGTTGACTTTGAAATTTCTCCTGGGTAAATGGGCTTGGAGAATGAGGGATTCAATGGAAAAGGAGATGAAAATTAAATTTGTAATTCACTAGAGCATTTATCCAGTGTGATCCGGAAAAAAAAAAATTTCTCTCTACACACTAACTCATATTTTACTAATAATCGTCCATGTGCGAGACACTTAGAGATGGGCGGGTACACATTTCGCTGCACTGGACTGGACCAGAAGCAGTAGCCCAGCCCTTCAGGCCCATAGTGATCCCTTTTTTTTGTAGCAATAGCAGTGGTAGCCCAGCCCTGCAAGTCCCTACAAAAAAAAATCACCCCTCAACTGCACCTTGCATGCATACCCAAAATACATCCTGTAAATTCTCGGTTTTCAAACCCTCCCTCTCTGCCCCATTCGCCGCGGTGCTGTGCTAGCGGCGATTTTAGCCTCCCTCTCCAGCGACAAGCAACGCCGAAGAATCCCTCCAGACAAAGAGATCTTTCATCTGTTCGATTCTTCCTTCAAGTTAGTGTGTTTTGGAAATTTCAAACTACGTCTACTAAAAAGCCTCTGAAGTATTATTAGATATACTTCTATAGCTTTATAGTGGTCACGGTTCAGTTCTGCAATTTGTTAATCTTTTAAAGTTTCTTCTCTTATAGGCTTGTATGATGAGTATTCAATTGCTTTCTATGGGAGTGCTAAGATTTGTGGTGGAGAACAGTGGCATATGCCTATTGACAGGTGTATAGTATTTCAGGACTAAGAGCGGGTGAGAAAGTGTGATAATATTAGTAAAGTAAGAAAGAAATGAAGTGAAAGGGTGGATTGAGGAGCATAAAAGATCCAACATCCATGTCATCAACATTTGAAGAATTTGGATAATTTTAATTTGTTAATTTTAAGTATACCAATCTAATGATACTTATTATATTGCTTGCTGTTCTAGTAATAGATTCTTTTCTTGATGTATTGACGTATGCACTAGTCAATATAGACTGAATTATTGAGTTCAGGTGTTCTCTTCAGGTAAAATTTTCTGTTAAGAAAGTTTGTGATGATTTCTCATTGCTAATAGGTTGACAATTTGCGTAAGCATGTCGATGCTTCTGGGCTTATAAAGTGAATTGATCTAGTCATCACGTCTCCTTTATTGCAGTATCAAAAGCTGTGTGTGTAAGCCAATTTACTGTGCCAATCTTTGTTTTTATATTGGTTTTATAAGCCATATACATCTTTCTAGTTTGCTTGAAAGTGTATTTAACTGTAAATTCATGTCTATAAATATTGTAAAAGGTCAAGATCCTAGAAATTTCGTATAGAGTATAACAATTTAACTTTCAGTAATGATTAATGACTAGTGCTAATGTTAACGGTGCAAGTTTGTAGAAAATGTTACTTTCAGATGGAATACAGATAATTAGTTAGAGAACCTATCTTTTAGTTTATTACTTTAATGAATCAATTTTAATTATGGTTCTGAAAGTCTTCCATATTTTAAGTTTACAAAATAAAAGTCACATTTAAATATATCTCTATATCAAATTTGGACACAATTTTAGAAATGATAGGTTGGCAGTATTTAGTGGATGCATTTTTTCTCTAACATTTTAGAACCTCTGTTGGCTCTGAGAGAATATTTATTCTCTTCAATGCAATATTTTTCTCTTCTGCTTAATAATGTTTTTCATTTTCTTATAGAAAATTCATTCTTGGGTATAGAAGAGTTGGCAATAAAAGTAAACTAAGGATTTGGATAATTTAAATGAAGAAGTGTTGGTGCTTATGCTAACTATGCTTTGAGAGGCTTAAATGGCGATAATTTGTGATTGGATGTTTTGTGCCATTGAGGGTCACTTATATATATGTGTGTGTGTGTGCGCGCATGCACGCTTCCTACTAAATATCTGTTTTAGAGAACATGTGTTTTAATGATTGGGTCATTTTTTTGACCTATACCCCTCCCCTGGGTTTCTTTTCTAGCTGTGTTACTTATTTATGATATTTCATGCGTGCAGTCATCACTGGAGCTTGGTCATTATTTCTAGAGGATCAGTTTTTGAGAACATAAGAAGGTGAGACGGGAGGGCTTTATACCATTAATTTATCAAGCCCATCATGCTATGATCTGGTGTTTAGCCCTTAAATATTCTTGCTGCAAGGACATGCCATAGGATCATTGTTTTTGTTAGCTCCATTCTTCCAAATGTCTATCTTTACAATTTTTTTTCCTTTCTTTTTATTGTGCTTAAATATAACTTTTTTTTTTGGGGGTAAGTTTATGGGCCACCCCAGCCTAAATGAGGAGGCTGCCAATATGCTGGCCCATCTATCTTGGTCAATGGATTTATGGTTATTAACTTGGGTTATAGGTTTAATTGTTTAATTTGGATTTGAAAATGCTCAATACTTTCATCTTGAATGAATTACTTACTGAGCCTTTGGGTTAGCACAAGACTCAACCCCATTAAGAAAACCAAAAACAGAAAACTTACACAATCATGTGGGCTTTGTGTTGTTGGGATGTAGGTATAAATGATATAGCCCTCACCTGCATCTCTAAACTACCCATTCCCGTAGTGTTCTGTGGGGGAAGCATGCGAATACTTGGAACCAATGTACAAGAGAGACTTATTCAAGCAATTCGTCAAACTCCTTGTGCTAGCGCCTTGAGTGTCATTCAAATCCATCTCAAATTCAAATTCCTGTGCACCCATACAGCAGAAAATTTTTCCCAAGACAATTCCGAAACCCAAGATAACCATAAGTGCTTCTCTTACAGAATTGAGAAACTCACCAAAGGAGAATCAGTTGGGTCTGCTTTCCAGAGTTGGATGGGAGATGGGTTTCCCATTCACAGAGGTGACATCTTTCACACCATTAACCGTCTGCGGAAGCTCAAGATGAACAAGCGTGCACTTGAGGTGACATCCCTTATTCCTGTCTGTTTTTGCTGTCTGTGACTACTAGATTTGCAGTTGGACTTGAATTGATAGTTCTGGTTTTTAATTTAATTTTGCTTTGATAAGTGGCTGAGTAATGCAAAAGCATTTCAATACATGTTCATACTAATTTATTGGATTTAGGACCCACCATTCTGATAGAAGAATGAAGGGTACTATCCCTCTCAGGAGCTTGCATATACTGTTACTGTCTGTATTGAAGTGAAGTAGAATAAGATAAAGCCAGAAAAGCGTATTCAAATGGTGAAAGAACTTATGTTGTCTGGAAAAATGAAGAATTTACCCTTTTGTACTGACTCCATAGTATGAGACTTTTAGCTCTAATTGATTTCAGATGCTGTGAAAGATAAATGCTCATAATTTTCTCATGTATGTCTATTGATAGGTGATGGAGTGGGTGATTAGAGAAAGGCCTTACAGACCTAGGGAACTAGATTACTCTTATCTCCTGGAATTTACAATGAAACTTCATGGAATATCACACGGTGAGAAGCTCTTCTCTCATATTCCTCCCGAGTATCAGAATGAGTTGCTCTACAACAATCTAGTGATTGCATGCTTGGACAAGGGTGTGATAAGGCTTTCACTTGAGTACATGAGAAAGATGAGGGAATTGTGTTATCCCATCTCGCACTTGGTTTTCAACCGCCTTATAATTCTACATTCCTCACCAAGCCGCAAGAAAATGATACCAAAAATACTCACTCAAATGAAATCTGATAAGGTTACCCCACATGTTTCCACCTTCAATATTCTGATGAAAATAGAAGCTAATGAACATAATATTGAAGGTTTGGTGAAAGTCTTTAGTCAAATGAACCAAGCAAAGGTCGAACCAAATGAAATATCTTATTGCATTTTAGCTACTGCACACGCAGTGGCCAGTTTATATACTGCAGCTGAAGCATATGTTGAAGCTGTGGAGAAGTCGGCTACAGGGAATAACTGGTCAACATTGGATGTCCTACTTATATTGTATGGGTATTTGGGGAAGCAGAAGGAGCTAGAGAGGACCTGGGGCATCATTCAAGAACTACCATTGCTTAGATCTAAAAGTTATATGTTGGCCATTGAAGCATTTGGTAGAATCGGAAAGCTAAATCGAGCTGAAGAACTGTGGTTAGAAATGAAGTCAAGAAAAGGGTTGAAATCTATAGAGCAATTCAATTGCATGATGTCTGTATATTGCAAACATGGATATATTGATAAAGTATCTAGAGTATACAGGTGTATGGAGGCAAATGGATGCAAACCAAATGCCATAACTTATCGTCAGCTTGTTCTGGGCTGCTTGAAAGCAGGTATAACGGAGCAAGCCTTAAAGACATTAGAGTTGGGCATGCGTTTGACAGTTTGCAAGAGAGTTAAAAATTCAACTCCATGGTTAGAAACCACTCTTTCAATTATTGATATTTTTGCCGAGAAAGGTGATGTAAGAAATGTCGAGAGATTGTTTGAAGAACTTCATAAGGCTAGGTACTGTAGATATACTTTTGTATATAATACCTTGATCAAGGCTTATGTAAAAGCCAAAATTTATGAACCGAATCTTTTGAGAAGGATGATTCTTGGTGGAGCTAGGCCAGATTCCGAAACTTACAGTCTTATGAAACTTGCTGAGCAGTTCCGACCCTGACTTTTATGTATCCCTTGGCAAGTTCAGTGTATCCATTTGTTGTCTTTTCACTTCTCAAATTACTATACCAATTTTAGACGACGATAAGGTGGAAGGGATATTAGCCCACAGATGCCATTGCTTAAGGGCAGCTCTTTTTATTTGCCTTTACCTCTGATATTGTAGAGGTGCTGAAGGAGTATGTTGATTCCAAGTCCGACTTCAGTCATACTGCTAGATAAATGCAGTGATGAAACAGGCTTTAAATAATGAGTAAATTATACAGATTTTTCTAAAATTTTGTTAAAATTATATATATTTTATTTTCAAAATATACTTATATTTTTTAAAATAAAAAATTATGTTATATTTTAGTCTAATTATGAATTTTTTTTACTAAAATATTATCTATTACCTCAAATATATATTTTTGAGTTAAATTTAATGAAAGCAAAATTTATTTTTTTATGGGGTTTTGTTTGTACATATCTGAAAACAAAATTTTTTATTTTTATTTGTACATATTTATATATAATACATACTTGTATGGTTAGGCTAATTGAGGATAATTTAAAAAAATTAAAATTAAATTAAAGTGTATATTTTGAAAGTAAAATGAATATTTTATAATTTTAGCAAAATTAAAAGAAAACTTATATGATTCATTCCTAAATAATTAAAGATTGAAGAAGATTGTCTATAAACAAAAAAAAAAGATCGAAGAAGATTGAGAAGTGAATAATTATTAGTTGTGATGCATGAGAATTTATAGGGAGGCCTCATGTACGATGCTAAGTTTATCTGTTATAGTTGCTGGCTGGGGATAGAAAGGCCTCTCTCACTGCAGCTCCAATTCAAGGCTTTCAATGGTTTGGGTCAGAAATTCTACCCTCCCTAAAGTGAGAAGTTATAGGCGACGCATTTAAGTTGTCACTATAAGTAAAGAATATTTTAAGAATTTTTAAAAACATTTTAAAATTGCATTCTGCTTTTAAATTGTCTCTGAAAGTAAAAATATATCAATAATTTCTAGCGACAATTTTAAATTGTGACTAAAAATATAAAGTTATAGAGCCTGGGAAATGCTTCCTGGTCAAAGAAGCAAGGTTGACAAAATCGGGGTCATTTCCCATAGCAACATCTTCACAAATCAGGAACGTTAACTCAAAGCAGCCTCAAACACAAGCAAAAGAAATTTGGGCCTTCCCAATTGGAGGATACTCGCTCGATGTCACTAAAGCATGAAGTATATTTGCACCCCAGTTTTGCCTAACAAGATTATTTCTTATATGAAGGCAGAGCCCATGAGGGTGACCTATTGGAAAAAAAAAATCAAGGCATTTTATTGTCAAGGCCTTCACAAGCATTAAATCAATCAATTGGTTCTTCATTGTTTCAAAGTTATAAGGCGGAAAATGGAACATGCTCTCATGCGGTCCAGTGAAAATAAGTGAGTCTTCCTGTAAATAAACGCTAACCACTCGATCGTACTGCAGAGAGGAATACTGGAGGCCCTAGGATGGATGAGATGACCCTGATATACCAAAAACAAGAAGCAGATATTCCTTGCCAGCAAAAGAGACAAACAAGAGCCATGATTATTATTTCCTACTTCTTGAATCAAAATGTAGACAAAGATTCCAATTTCAAATATCTGAAAGATGTTGACGAAAATCTTTCACAGGATTTTTCATGAATTTTAATTATGTCAAACAATATATATTGTAGGAAATCATATTTTGAGAAAGAATGTTTTAATGGACAAAAATATTTTAATAAAAATCTAATTTATGAAATTTGGGCAAAAAGGGTTTTGTTCTTGGAAGATAATATCTATTGTGAAAATATTTTGAAAAATCAAAATTAGCAAATCGGGCTTTTATTATTGTTTGTTCACTTTAGAAGAGCAAATTTATTTTGGACAAGATTTTATGAAAACTGAAAAAGGTTTTGATAATGAGTTATATTCTAGTTTTATGAAAGTAATGTTATTTAAAAGACCCAACTCATTTAATTTAACAAAAAAGTTTAAATGAACTTTAAAAGAAAAGAGAAAAATTGATCAAAATCGATGAAGTATTTTAATTTGAATCTTCTTTTACGTAGAAAGTGATTTGCCTATCATGTATTAACCAATAAGACAAATGGAATGGACAAAGAAAAGTACAAAGCATTAAAGGAATTCTGATAAATTCTCTCTCAAAAAATGCAAGCTATTTAAGAATGTCAAAAACTATAGTTAAAAAAATAGGGAAGAATAGTATTGAAAAAAGTTAAAGCCAATTTCTTTGCTTCTTACTATACATGCTATATTCAAGAACGAGCTAAAGAGATAAAAAAAACAAAAAATGGATGACCTGAAGACTTATGCTAGAAGAAAGAGAAACACCATTATCTATTGGTTAAAGAAAGGAGAACAAGTTTGAATAAGATCTTAATACATAGCTGACACAGCATAGTACATCAAAGACGGGGGAAGAAAAAAAGGAGAAACATGTCATCTCATATTCTCTCTCTAAGAATATTTTGAAGGCAAAAAGATATTATAAAGAAGAAAATTTTGAATGCCCTTATTCACCTTACAAAGTGCCATGCTCTCTCTTACATTCTCAACCATAAGCAGTTAGTGAAGAAAGAAAAAAGCCATAAATGAAGTACTCTAGCAATAAATGAAATGCAAGTGAACATTAGGGAAAGATTATTATTGTTAGAAGAAGAATATAGCCATTGAAAATGTTTTGCACCAAAAAAAATTAAGTTTGTAACAATTATTTTTTGATCATTATTATATAAGAAGCTGTGTAAATGATAAAATATAGAGAGAGTTAAATGGGCTTAAATTGAGAAAAGGTATCCTCTTCATATACTATTAATTTTACTGAGCTAAAATATGTATCATATTTCTTTAAGTGAGGTTAGAGAGTAAGTTCCTAAAAGAGGCTTAAGTAAGCCTAGTTCTACATTGTTAACTTAGGAAAATTACTCAGTTAAAAACTTATTTCTCTTGATGAGATTTAAATGTATATTTTGAGAGCTCTTAATGGACCTAAACTTTGTTATATTATCCTTTTTAATATTTTGTATTAGTTTTTAGGTATCTGCATAAAATCCTAATGGTTGTGTAAGAGTGTAAAACCCTAAGTGGGTAAGCCTTATAGTTGGATTACCATGGTGATTTGGCGTAAAAGCTCAAATAAGTTAAGCCCAAATGAAGGTTGTCTCATTGTAATTGGCTGATAAAACACTTCAGTGAGGCCCAAGAGGTTACCTTGACAATTAGACGAAAAAGTTCTAAATAGTTGAGCCTTTGAAAAGAGTTGGTCTGTGTATTGTGATTATCATATAATAAAAAATCCCTTGCTATGTTCTTAAAGACTAGATGTAGGATCACATTGGTCTAAACCAAAATAAATTGAGCTATGTGATCTTCTTTACCTCTCTTATTTACATTAGCTTTGCAATTTCTTGACATATTTTACATATAACATTATATTGTAGTTATTTTTAAGGAATTTATTATTCATACTACTTTCAAGAAACTAAACATTCCATAAAAGAATTTTATACTCATCTATCATTTTGGGTTTGTGTTTTTCATAAAATGTTTCAAACTAAGCTTCTTGCAATTCGTATTAACTTATAAGAACTAAGCTTATTGGACTTGACTTGTGATTTGACACTTAGATAGTTTTCACAAAGTACATTTTAAGGAAGTTGTTTTTAAAGACCCTAAGCTTCCTAAAAACTATCTTTTGAACACGTTTTCTTTTTCCTAAATCATGAGTTTGGAAAATTTTGATTTTGAATTTAAGATTTTCAAAAAAAAAATTTCCAAATGGGTTGATCAAAAATCAAATATTTATATTTTCTTATATAGATCAAGTTTAGTTTCATTATGTTCCAAAAAAAAAATCTTCATCTCTCATTTTAAAAGATTAGTTTTCTAAAGTGTTGAACAAAATATCTCAAATCAAGTTTTCTATCTAAATTTTCTATTCACTTGTTTTCAAGGATTTTGTTAAAATAGTCATTTTTAGGAAGTTAAGTTTTTTTGGGAGAAAATTTTAAAGATTGATTATTTTTAAAAACCTCAATTCAACCACCATTCTTAGGCTCTTCTGGATTAGCAAAAGACATTGAATATCGAGGATTCATGAAAAATGAGACATCAAATGTGGCAAACAGTAAACCAACTACAAAACCCACCTTAATCAAGGATTTGGAGACTTCTTTGAGTAAAAAAATATTTGAAAGTACTCTAGAGAAGAGATTGGCAAACCTAGTGATCATCTTTTTTTTTTTTGAAAAAAAAAAACCTAAGGAATACCATCTTTTTAAAGAAGCCTAGCCTAGACTTACCTTATACTAAAACTTAAGGCCAAAGCTAGATTAGACATTGGACATGATTGTGGATGATCTGTTACATAAAGTTATCTTTTAATGAGGGCATAATTCCGCATAGGAAGCACCAATATGCCAAAAATAAAAGGTGTATCAATATTGGTGTGTGTATTATTTGCCAGCATTTGTATTGATTGCCTTTTTTTTTTGGTCCAATACATTTCAAAACATGCTAATGCTTTCCTTCTTGGCATAAGAGGAAAAAACCCAAAAATCATATAAGCATGAAAAAGACATAGATGCAAAATTTTCTTCGACCCTCTTGACCTAAGTAACCATCAATAATGCTTTGTTCTTTGTTATATCACCTTCTATTCTAGCCTTCTTTTTGCATTCTTTTAATGTCTCAATTCTAGAGCATTTTCTATTTCTCCTTCTATGGGAGCAAAGGTGTTATAATAAAGAAGAATAAGGGGATGGAAGGACATTAAGAGAAATTAGGGATATGAGCATTGTGTAACACCCGGTTTTCATAAAAATCATAGAAACAGACCAAATATAAAAGAGAGTCATTTAAAATGAATTTCTTGAGGCCAAATAAAATTAAGATAAAATTATAAATATTAGAAGACAAAGAATCAACGCTTAGAATGCCCAGAAACTGGAGCCGAAATGGCTAAAGAAAATTTTGACGAAATGCAGTGGTATTTTTGTAATTTTGGGTAACTTTTAAAAAACTCAAAGGAAAAATCCTTAAAAGAAAAAGTTAAATTTTTTAGGGTTCTCAAAGACTTTAAAAACTATAGGAACCGCTAGAACAGTTAAAACCTTTTCGATTTACGTTTTCAAATGTCAGTGAACCTGAACTTTAACCTTTTCATTCAAGAAAGTTTTAGATTTGATTTGAGTGATTCCAATGGCTATTTATAGGTTAGAGAATCTAAATCTTATGATGAAAAAAATGATTTTTGAAAAGGAGTTGAAATGAGCTTAAAATGAAAAAGCTAAGAATGAAGGACATAATTAACAATTTGAAAAGCTTCTTAGGAATCACTCGCTATATATAGGTGGCGCCCTACTTCTCCTTCACATTTGGTTGACCTAATTTATGTTTAAAACTAGGGAGAAGTTCTGTATAGAAAGGGGGAAACAAGAGGGAGCTTTAAAGGAGGAGAAAAACCTAGGAAAAGGTATGGAAAATCATGAAATTTCTTGCTTCTTCCTTCATTAAACTTGTTCTCCTCCTTCTCCTCTTTCTTTCTAAGGTTTTGGTGCATGATTTAGATATGTTTTGAGCCATGTTCAGAGGGGAGAAGTTCAAAATTTAAAGGAGGAGTGAAAGTAAGGAGGAAAGCTCTTAAAAAGGCTAAAGAATTAAAGTATTTCCATGACTTTCCTTACTTCTTTCTTCTTGTTCCTCCATAACTAGTTTCGGCCACCTAGAGAACACATAAGAGGAAGCAAAATCTGACCTAAACCAAGCATAAAATCTAGCTTTTTAAAGGTGAGAAACAAGAATATGCAAAGAAATTCTAAAAAAGTGCATTGAAAACAAGTTTATAAAATCTAGGGTTTTCATTGCACCTTAGTATATATGAAACTTTCTAGTGGTATTTTTAATTGTTTAAGAGTATATATGGGTTTTTGAGATTCCTAGAAAGTTTCACATGTGCCATTTCCTTCAAGAAAACAAAGTTAGCTCTATAGGTTTAAAACTTAGTGCATGTCTCAGCCTAGACAAGAAGAAACACCTAGGGAGAGTTTTAAAATTTTCTAAGAGTAGAAAAGGGACTAAACATGATATGAGAACATCAAGGAAAGACTTGAAAAAAATTTAAAAACTTTGGTTTGTGAGATGAAGGTATAGGTTATATAATAAGACTTAAAGAAGTAACTTGTATTTAGACTCTTGGTAATGAGTTCGTGATGACTCTAAAAAGCTTAAATGGAGTCAAGAGATCTAGATAGAAGGAGAAAATAGAGCCAAGATCTTAAATTCTAGCACTTGCTTCATTAGCTCTTAT
This sequence comes from Erythrophleum ivorense, assembly GCA_026724425.1. Taxonomy (NCBI): domain Eukaryota; kingdom Viridiplantae; phylum Streptophyta; class Magnoliopsida; order Fabales; family Fabaceae; genus Erythrophleum; species Erythrophleum ivorense. The sequence goes on from JAIUCV010000005.1 coordinate 48,601,770, forward strand.
ATGAAGCTATTATGTAACTAAAGAACAAAGTGAGCTTCCATAGAGAGTGTGTGATGCTAGAGCTTGCTTCCATGATATAATTGTGTCCTATTTAGTGTGTTTAGGTTAAAGAAATTAAGCTCCATCTAATTGCAAATGTGTGGCCGAAAAGAGGGAGGAATAGCCAGGGAAAAAATGTTTGAATCTTACTTTAAAGTAGTTCTCTAACATTTCTCATATGCATAGCTTAGTTGTTTTTTTGTTCTTGAGTGCTTGTATGTATGTTTGAGTCATGAGAAACGTTTCTTGCCTATGATTACATGTTATGGTACCATTATATTTCTTGAAATGTGTTTATGATTGCTTTATGGCTTTATAGGTTTGGTTGTGCTAAAAGTCCTTTAGCAATGGTGAAAATAAGCCAAAAGTCCCTAGAAATGGGTGAGATAGAGCCAAAAGTCTCAAGAATAGTGAAATTTAGTTAAAAGTCTCTTGAAAGTGGGTGAGGCAAATCCAAAAGTCCCAAGAAAGATGATTAAGGTTAGACCAATGCCTTTAAGAGCTTATGCTTATTATGTATGCATTTATGTGATAAGGAAAATGCCTTATACATGTTCATTAGTTGCTTGAATATCATGCATGCATTCTTTGGCTTGTTTATACATCTATTATGTATGTTTAAAAGGGTTAAGAACTATTGAGATTCTTTGAATCTCACTCTTCTCCCACTTATGTCTAACCATGTCTAAATGGGCAAAGAAATGGAAACCAACAAGTATGAGAAGTAAGATTATGACAACAAGATAGATAAATGGCCTGTTCAATTGTATTTTGATGTCAAGCTATGTAACCATGAGATGTAAATATGATGTAAACCTTTGATCGTGTTCTAATGTATGTATAAATAATGTATGTATCAATGTGGAAGCTAGATGAATGGAAATGTGAGATTTTGCAACTCCTTTGCCATTATGTGATATGATGCTCTTATATATATATATATATGTAAGTGGCAAGGTGAGATTAAGCTTCATGAGGATTTGGATCATTTGGCATGCTTTTTATGTATGGTGTTTATGCTTTTACACTTGCCCAAGTAGTTGTGAAAATTCAAAAGAGAGTTTTTGGTATCTTAAAATCCCATTTGAGACTTTAAATTTGACCATTTTATGTATTGAACCACATTCTAACCAAATGAGTGATTTTTTTTCATGAAATTTGGCCATAAAGTAACTCTCATCTAGATCTTTCTACAGAGCTAAAGAGCACTTAATTTGGAAATCTAGAGAATTTATTATGATTTTTTAAAGTTGACCAAATTATGTAAAAATAGTATAGTTACTGTTTATTTGGTCAGTTTCTTCTCTGTATCACATGTGGGTCAAATGAAGTCTAATACTCATAAATTTCTATAGGCATAAACTAGACACCATAAGCTTTTCATAGCCATTGATATCACCTCATTTGGATTTCTATAGAGGGAGATATGAATTTTTGAAGTTGCATGATAGGATCAATAATGCAACTTGACCTATGTTACTGTTTTATCAATTTTTGGTGGCTTAAGACTATTTCATTAGTCTAGACTTATTTTTATTTAAAAGTAAACATCTGCAGCTTTCTAGAATGGTATTATTTACTTGATTTTGATTTTTTTAAAAGTAGTTATGAATTTTTAAAATTTGTATCAGAAAGATGGAATCTGAACCCAAGAGCAAACCATAGAATTTGTGAGATGTAGTCCAAACCCGGAATGAATGAGATCAAATATAATATGTATGACTTGTTTGGATGTGTTATAACCAAAAAATGATATGGATGAATGCACATGGTCCATGAAGCATAAAATGAAACAATAAGACCTTACGTAACACGATTAAATATAATTAAATATTCATTATTTTCATGGCCAAGTATATGTATTCTTTATATTTGTGCTCTGATGGATAATGAGACTATGGTATAAGAAGTTAAGGTATTATACATTGTGTTAGGATTCTCTCTCGTAGATGCGAAAAAATGAAGTTGTCACATTGAAGCAATCTTGATAATTCAAAGCATCCATGGTTTTAGCAAGCACCACATGTCCTCGTCACTCAAAATTTTGGATTTCTGGCTAAAGTCTGAAGCTTGTCCCTTTTTTTTTTTTTAATAAAAACACTCCTAAAGATTGATAGGAATTGCATAAGAGTTTGGGATGAAAGGAGATAGGGTTGTCAGCATCAAAGTAAGTGAAGAGCAATTTGTCCAAGTTACTAGAATTTGAGTCAGCATGTGACTTCGCTTTCTTATACTACCTTTCTCAAACACAACATGTTTTCTAAAAAGTCCTCTCTTACCAATTCCATACTACCTTTGATTACCTCTACTATCTTCTCTCTAACGTCCACCCCCACCCTCACATCCTTAAGTGGCTTCTCACTCCTTTGCCCTTCAATTCATCACTTGCAACTGAGATGATGACGTACTTGGACCCCTCTAGTTCAAGGCATGGGCTACCTAGCTCTACACTAATGTTGTCATGTCTTGTGCTAGCAAGGCCCTTTTATTGTGAGTTTCAATTGGAGTCACTGGGAAGATCTATGGTTACATCATCTTGAGAAGATTTATGTCTATGAGAATTAAAAAAAATTACTTTACGCAAATCTTAAAAAAAAAATCAATGATAAGAGAAGTGAATCTTTCATAATGTCAAGCTTTTTGTGACATTGCCTTGTCTTATATGCGTTGCTTTGTGTTATTCAAAAAGTTAAGAAATTTAATATGGTGCCTTTAAGGGCTTTGTTTGATGAAAAAGAAAATATTGATTGAGAAGATGTAAGTAATTCACATCCTCATCACATTCATATGACCTTTTGCTTACGAGGTGAAAAAATGGATATTATATGACCTTTTGCTTAAGAAAGAAAATTTAGTTGATCTCATAATGCAAATTAAGTGGTCTAACATCCATCTGTTCAACTGACATTAGCTACCTATTTAATAGCATCAATCATTAATCAAGAACAAGGCAAAAGTTTTTGACACATAAAGCTTTGCCAGATCTTTTTGAAAGCCATTTTGTAGTATGAGTAAATTCAATGAACTTCTTAAGATATCTTTTGCATTATAATGGTATTTCAAGATCCCAAAACATAAACAAAAAAACATATACTTTATATTTAATGAAATTTGATGAAGTTGTCATATATGAGTGCAATGCATCTTCACTAATGTTCAATAATCTCTTATCACTAAAGAAAACAAATAAAGAAACTATGTAACGTAAAATATCTCCATTCATTTTTAAAACCTTTCACACATGTGTCATTTGCTTCAAGAGTGCCCTTAATGGAATAACACTCTGATAGATCATGGCTCATAGAATAGATAATAATCTAAAAGATTAAGGTAGGTAAAGATTAACAAGTCAATAGCAGCTGTCATCTCTTCAAGTTTGAAAAATTTGTTTAACGTTAAATTTTGGTACATGCTAACTCAAATTTCAATGACTTGGATAAACTATTTTTCTTTTGTTTTGATGTTGACAATCCTATCTTCTCTTATCCCAAACTCTTGATTTAATTCCTATCAAGTCATCAACGTTTGGGAGTGTTTAACAAAATAAGGAATGAGCTTTAGACTGTAAAGAGAAACATAGTGTTTTGAACAATGAGTGTGAGACCTTTACTTTAAGGAATGCTATACTTCTTAATTGTATATCAAGTAACTAATTTCATATATATAATATGTATAAGTACATCATTACAAATGAGATCATCATAGCATTTAGTTACTAGAATATAAAACTATAATAAGTTCCCAAATTAAAGCACTAAATACATATTGGTGTTTCATTATTATTACTTTAAATATTTTAAAATAACTACTATCTAATTGTCTTAGCTTGCTATAGTTGACACTGATACCCATATTAATTTGATTTTGACCTATCTTAATGACGTTAGTCTATCGAGTTTGACTATTTGTTGACTAATTCAGGTTATAGGTAACCATTCTTATTATTAGTCAACTTTAGGTCAGTTCCATAATTCGAGTTTACTAGCTTTTATATAGAAAAGTGGATTTACAAAGTTAAGACCTGTCGATCGAATCATGGGCTTGTCATCTAAATTTTTGTTTGGGCAATTTAAATTTCTAAGCAAATTCTAGTCATCTAAGACATAATTAATTATTTGAAGTTATAGTTGATTACATTTATTTAGAGTTATCTCCAAGTTGGTTTTATATTTCTACTACAAATATTTAGAGTTAACTCTAATAGTTCAAGTTAACTCTAAACTATCCTACTTGTAGTATTCCAACTTGGTATGAAGAGTAATTTATCATTTTATCATAGCAAACATTATTATAAACTTGTTTATGGGTTTGGTTTTCTATTAAGGTTATAGGTGGTAATCAAGTTCATTCATAAATGATTCCCTTATCCTTAAAGAGGCTAATTATACAATATATGAAAATGGTCTAAGGTTTTGAATACCTTAAACAATATTTTAATTTCTTTACTTGATTCTTAGATATGAATAGGTAAGTTATTCTAAAAGTAATTAATAAACACATTTTTTAAACTCATACCTGGTATCAAGTTGGGAGTTTAGCTTAGTTTCTAGCTAATATTAATGGTTTTCTCCTTCTGCTTAGGTGTTTTTTTTTTTCTTTTGCTTTTATGGACATTTTCTAAAAAAATGTCTTAGTTGTCCACAGTTATAGCATACCATTTTGTCAAAGTAATACAACCTATTCCCATATGACATCTTACAATTATTAGAGGGGCTCAACATGCTATTTTGTTTTCCTTTGCCAGGGCTAATTCTAGGTTTAAGGCTCTTGTTCAGATTATCACTCACCATTTTTCTTTTTTAGTATATCCTTTTTTGGTTTTCTACTAGGTGATTTTCCATCATCTTACACTTGTCTTCAACTGTGGCAAAATCCCTAACTTCCAAAGTAGCTGCGACATTTATAATCTCATGTCTTAAACCATTCTTAAAGCTCTTAATCATCCAATATTCATTGAGGTGGTTTCCTAAAGAAGGGGAAAATCTAGCCATTTTTTAAAATTTACCTTACATTAGTTAACTATTATAGGTCCCTACTTAAGTTGTAAGATCTCAATCTCTTAAATGCATTGGAACACCCTAGTCATAATGGAAGTTTAATCCCTTACAGTGGTAGCCATCCTTTTAATGACATTTATCATGTCATTGTTGTTATTGTTAGAGTTCCCTCTTCTAATAGATGTCATGCTCTTACTGTACAAACAAAATAATTTATCATTGAGGTGATCACGCTCGATATTCTACTTGTAAAACAAAAATCATAACATCAATTTTGATATACACGTATGCAAATGTTGATGCCATTGTCACTTAATAATACTTGCATGTCAAATAAAGTCAAGCTACCACAATTCCTATCAAATTCTAGATTCGACTATAAGCTCTTTTAGACTCCCTAGGACAAATTGCTTTGATATCATAATGTAATACCCTTACTTTAAGGAATGTCACATTTCCTAATTGTTTATCGAAGTAGCAAAATTTTAAGTAATAATTTTTTTTTACTATATATCGAATAACTAATTTCATACATATAATATTTATAAATTATATAATTACAAATGAAATCATTATAGCATTCACTTACTAGAATATAAAAATATAATTAGTTCATAAAAACTAAAGCACTACATACATATTAGTGTATTATTATTATTATTATTATTATTATTATTGCTTTAAACATTTTAAAATAACCACTATTTAGTTGTCATGACTTGCTAGAGTTGACATTGATGACCATGTTGACTTGACTCTAATCTATCTTAATCATGTTAATTTATTATCAATTTAACATCCTTTGAGTTGAAGTCCTTATTTAAACACATCACTAAGTATAGTGAGAATTTACATTCTTAAAAAGAATACAATTTAATTATAAAAATTAGTGATAACTAAGCTGCCATGTGTGCAAAAAACTTTCTTCTTTTTATTTCCCCTATCTATAGCATATAAGAATAGTAATTACAATACAACATATAAATACAAATTTAGGTATAAAAACATCCATGTATAAAGACATAATCATATAGAATATGTAACCATATACATAACATGTTCAACTATATTATAATAGCAACCCGTTAAATTTATAGTCGAACATCATATATTCATGGTAATCCATATATCATGTGGAATTGCAATTAGATATAATAACATGGTTATGACAAGATCTTTTATAAGTATAATTTCATAATATATTATAACAAGCTTTGTTTTTCATATTTGTTATCAATATATTGTATAAATTTAATACATTATGGTATGCCATTATTAGTACTTCATTCGTAGAGTCTAAACAGTACTCCAATGAGTATCCTTTATACATATCTTTATAAGGAGACATGGATAATCTTGTCTTGAAAGTGTTGGTTATTAAAAAAAAATGTATCTATAAACCTTATATCAAATGTTTCATATTATTTGTACAAGCTTGAGTTTTCACAATCATGGATAACCCACTAAACATTCTATATTACTTGATATGAGACATAGGTTTTCATAAATATAATTTCAACATATGTCATAACAAGCTCAGTTTTTTATATTTGTTATCAATGTATTGCATAAACTTAATACATTTTGGCATGCCATTATCAGTACTTCATTCATAGAGTTTGAACAGTACTCCAATGAATATCCTTTATACATATCTTTCTAAGGAGACACAGATGGTCCTATCTTGAAAGCACTAGTTTTAAAAGGAAAAATGTATCCATAAGCCTTATATCAAATGTTTCATACCACTTATACAAGCTTAAGTTTTTTGCAATTAGAGGTAACCTACCAAGCATTTCATACCACTTGATATGAGACATAGGTTTTCATTGCTATTAAGGAGGAAGATTATTCTCCCTAATTATTATGATCAAAGGAATCACTATTGATGGGAGTAAATATAACTAAGACATACCTTAAAATGAATATGCAAATCTCAACCTAAAAGTTCAAGTTACATAAGGACCTCTTAACCCTTCTATGACCCATTTATCATAATCTTATCCTTGAGAGAACAACACTTTAATTCTTAAGGGACTATAACTCTTAAGTTAATTCTAGATAATTATATCTTTCTTTCTATATAGATAATAACTCTGTCTTTATGAACAAAGATCATCTCCTATTAGAATTTCTTTCCTTGAAAATCATATCTCTGAGATTTATTATAAAATTGGGAATTCATAAGCTCCTATTTCCAAAGGTCTTCTTCTAGCAGGAGTCCATTGCTTAAAAACCCTATCTTTATATTAAAATTTCTATTTACCTGCAAAAACTCATTCCAAGCATAACATATAAATAAGTATTTATCACAAGTATTTATCACACAGTCAACATGCAAATATATAAGATATAACCACATGTAGTATTAAATTTTCACATTCTAGGCTATTCAGATCATATATCATAATGAGTACTAATCATTTTTTTGTAATATAAAGTATCAATAGTCAACAAGAGTATGAATTACAGTTAATAAATAAAAGCATAAACTACAAATAGATAATTTACAAAATATTATTATGCATGCTTTTAAAGCTAGTCTAAAAAATCATTAGTTGCTTGTACAAATTCTAATAAAACCGTTTTCTTATTTATCATGTCTTTTAAGTCTTAATGTCTTTCAAGTCTTAATTAAGTTCATGTCAAGTCTATTTTAAGGTACTCATAGTAGTAATGTTCTATTTGGTTCATCGCAAGGTTAATACATTCTTTTTACATAATTTGTGTAATATCTATTATACTCTTATCATTTTTACTTTATATATTAAATCACTATTTTAACTATCAAATCACATTTTCAAAAATAAAGATATCAAAGTTATTTTCTATTTTACATACTCACATTTTACATTCTTTTCTCCTTTACATCACTCAACCACACGTACTCTAAGATTATCTATGCATAGGAATTATTCTAGATTCAGGCATCCATGTATAAGAATCAAAGTATTTTAGTATCATGGTCATGCATATATAAGGTTAATTTCAGGTTTAGCCTTTTATGCTTAAGTTTTTAAATATTCTCCTTTACACAAGTAATTAAGTGACATATATATTATTTGAATTAAATTCGGAGGGTTCTAAAAGAATTTACTAAAACAAATAATAATTTATAAATTAAACACACTAAGAATTATAATATTCCTGAATTAAACATATCAAACCTATAAAATTTTTAAATTATTCAAACCAAACATTTAATAAATTCCTAAATTATTCATATTTAATAATAAAATCCTAAATTAATTTTAATATAGTTATAGCTATAAGACAACTTTAACTCAAACTTAGATTCATAATTTTTATTAAACTTTACTACTGGAAAGAAAAGGAAGATAAAGAGAATGAAAAAGAATGATAAAAAAATGATGCTCAAAAAAGTATAAACTACACTTATATGCTTAGAAAGAGTTATGTTCTTACACTATTTTTTCTAAAATTATCTCTCTCTCTCTCTCTCTCTCTCTCTCTCTAAGAGGGTCTTAATTCAAACTTAAATCCATAATTTTTGTTAAATTTTACTATTACAAAGAAGATGAAGATGAAGAGAATAAAGAAAATGATAAAAAAAATATTAATGTTCAAAGCAATACGAACTGCCTTTATATGCTTAGAGTTATATTCTTATTTTTTTTTTTTCTAAAATTAGCTCTCTCTATCTGTGTCTCCGTTTTTTTTTCCCTGCCGGTTTGAAGAATGGAGGCTATACATCTACTCACAGGCATACTCCAGATCACGCCAGGTGGAAATTCATGTGTACGATGGGATATTCTTGGTTAATCTCTAAGAATTTGAAAGTTCATTGACATTTAATGCATGGATATCATTTCTAAAGCTGATGCGTGGTGCTGATGAAAAGCTTCCTTCATCTACAACGTTGCATTGTTATAAAATGGCGTGAATATCTTTTGTCTGATGCTAGAGCTTTCTTCTATATAATAGATAAAATATTATAATATCATATGTTCCTTTATAAAATTGTTATCCCTAACGGCTTCATTTCTTATATTAATGTATATAAACGTTATTATATTATTATACAGGAGATTATATTATATTAATCATGTATTAACATATATTATTATATTTTTTTCTATATGTTTATAGGTATTATAGCTTTCCTATACTTTTGGTTATATATTTATATATTTTATAGATTATTTATTTATTTATTAAAATTTTATTTTACAATGATGCTAAATTAATTTTCATATAAATTTTTTTTTTATCTTGACTTGACTTTAATTTCTCGATAACGTGTTAAACTTCCGGTGCAAGACATGAGGGAATGGTAGGAGTTGGTGGCAATTGGCAGTGCGCATGTGGCCTATGAAATTCCCATGTGTTCTTGCCACCTATTGCATTATATATCCACATATGCTGCATGGATTTCCATTAAGTCGTATTATTATTATTATTATTATTATTATTATTATTATTATTATTATTATTATTATTTCTTCCCTATTCTCCTTTTTTGGCACCTTCTTAATGCAAGTGAATTGATATAATATTATATCCTATATTACATTTATTAAGTTTTCTTATATTTCTTTATTTATTTTCTTTTACTTCAATCTCTTGTGGTTCTTACCATTTTCTTGTTATATTAAGTTTTCTTGTATTTCTTTATTTATTCTCTTTTGATTAAATCTTTTGTGGTTCTTACAATTTTCTTGTTAATAAATTTAACTTAGTGTATTTCCAACATCTCTAAGAAAATATTTTTCTTAGATAAAATTTATTAAAGCCTATTTATTATTTAATAAATTCTAATTTTGTTAAATGATTTAATATAATTTTCTTTGTATCTAAAACTTTGAAAATTTTCATATTATTCTATGCAATCATTAACTAAATATTTTTTATAATTTAATTCATTTAATATTAATTTAATTAAAGGTCTAATTTTGGGATATTACAATGAAGACATATGGTGTTTGCTAGAACGATGGATGCTTTGAACAGCCAAGATTGCTTTGACATGATAACTTTATTTTCTCATGTCTACAAGAGAGAGCTCGGACGTAGGGGCATGGGGTAATGAGATTCACACTGTTTTAGGATAATAGGTAGAGGAGAAAGATATAGTACAGAGAAGAAAGAAAAGAGAATTTATAATGGGTCACATGTTTTTATGATATTGTTTTGGCTTGAGAAGTCATAACATAGACAAAGAAAGAATCAGGGGTTGAGAAATCAAAGTAAAAATGATTTATTAAGTATGAAGGTCCTTGTAAAGGAGTTCAATGGCAAGATAAACTAAAGGACAATGTCTCTTAAACGTAACTAGCATGATTATATGGAAGCTTATGCTTGTATTCAATCAATAATTGGTGTTCCTATTGTATTGTTAAGGGTCTCCATTTATAGGCTTCCTTAGTAATGTGCTAACGATGATGATTAGATCAAGTTGTTTAGTGGAATTATAAAAGTTATCTGTGCAAGGTGGTTTGCTATACAAGAGGCACGTTGTTTAGAGTAAGTTAAACAACTTGCTCTGTCAATTCTTTGTATGAGGTTTGATGAATGATAGCCATTGAAATTTTTAGTCTTTTAGAATTGAGTTAGATTTAGTTAGGTCAATCATAATTCATATTGATATGAGGTCCTTATAACACTTATCTCTAAGTCTACTAACAAAGGAATAAACTTAAAGTAGTGTGCTCTTCTTTAATTGACTTCAAAGCTTGAGGTTAAAGTTCTTTGGAAGATTGGTGCATTTGTAAGGTATATGCTTTGATGCTTAGTTATCTTGTAATCATAATCCTTAAGGAAAGGTGAGAAATGCTTGATTTGGTGGCTTGGTCACTTCACGTTCCCATGACTCGACGCGTTTGTGTGCATTATTTTATGGAACATGGAGGGTCATTGGAAGTGAGGGGTTGTTCGCTAGTCTTTTTAAGTTTTTCTTATTGTAACATTGTTTATCTATGTGCTTTTCCTTTGTTTCTTCCATTTGGGTCAATCTTGTTTAAGTACTATACTTTTTGCTATCATGGCAGCACCCTTTTTAGGTGACTTTCAAAGTAATTTGTCCAAAGATGATCTTCATTACTTTAATCTCTCAATCCTCTAATCCCTTTTTTGTTTACATTATGACTTCTTAAAATGAAACAAATATTGATAAGTATAATAGAAAATGAATATGCATAATATACATATTGCATATAACAGGCCAACCAAGCCAAAGTGAAAGTGGCATTTCAAACTCCCAACATGAGAACTAGCTCTAAAATTTATTTTTACTTGCTTATACACACATACCTACACCTACACCCACACACTCTTTGCACTCGTTTCTTAAAATTTAAAAAAAAATCATATATCATATCATATAATGTCATATTTGTTACACATTTGTAACAATGGTTCTTAAGATTCCACCATGGTTAAGTGCTTGAAATTCTTTGAGTTAATCTAAGAGTTTCACAAGACAAGAAAGTAATCTAGGCTCCCTTTTTAAGAGCCTTGAAGCATTAAAAGTTTTTATAACCCTATACTTAATTGTGACTTGAGAGTATATTTAATCATGAGTTTGAAAGTCCATTTAGTCAAATAGACCCAATGTGAAAATATGAATAATAGCTCATAAAATAAAGTTCGATTAAAAAATAGACTTTCTTAGAAAAGCCTATTTTGCAAAACAAGTTAGGCTCAAGTTTTTTGAAGTTTGACCTGAATGCTTAAACTAATATTTTTTTGAAATATATTAATTATAATATTAAACAAATTTCAATCCATTTCATATATTAATATTTCTTTTTTTAATATATTAATTATTTTATGCCATCATCTTTATTTACTTACATTTAAGTGTTTTTATTTCTAATTTAAGAAAAAATAGTCTACTTTCATTTTTTAACTTAACTATAAGTTTTCAAAGGATTATATTTATGTTGAGTTCAAGAATTGCTTGCTTATTTTTTAATTTTTAGTTTTTTTCTTGTTTCCTAAACTATTAGTCTTGACTCATTTTTCAAGTTTTTAATTAAATTCTAAGACTGCATTATAAAAATAAGACTAATAAAATATTATTGTGTTTAAGTAAAACTTTATAGATTCTTAGCAAATTCAAAAGAGAAAATAGATATAAAATACAAACAATATTATCTAAATTCAAAAAAAAAGTTGTGGAAAAAAAACTAGTTAAACCAAATTAGACTTGAAAAAAAAATTGACCCAACCTGAACCTATTTCTATGATTATATATCTTTAAAAGTTTCATGCATTCTTAAATAAATTTAATTCATGATTAGGTTTATCAAAAGGTTGTCAGGTATTTGGATATTTACAATGAAAGGAAAAAATGTTGCTTAAACTTAATTCCTACACCAAATAAACTCGTTGCTATATGAGAAATGAGTTCGTTGTTACTCTTTCGTCAATCAGATGGGGAGTGCTTTTGGCCCCCCCCAAGAAACACATGTCCGGCTTCTCTCTAATAGCGTGCGAATGTGGTGTCCATCTTGTCCAAGCAATCCGAGCCGTCCGACGAATTTGACCCATTGTCGTCATAACACGTGTCCCACGCTTCAAAATGCAGCATTTCACTTTAATGAAACATTGCGTTTTGACACAGCTCCTTGGACAGTAGATCGTGGCCTCTATCTGCACTTATATGCTGTGTCTGAAAGCACGTCCATCGTCATCAACCTACTCCTTGTTATATTATAAAAAACTAAGCTTTTGGCGGGAAAACAAAACATCATCTCCAAGTGCGAGTTCAATCCTGGAAAGAAGAAGCCTTGCTATTGGTTTGGAACACCCCTCTTTATGAACTACTTTAATGAATTGGAACCTTCCTATAGCACAACTGATGACAATCTGACGAGTTAGAATATGAGGAAACTAGGGTTCAGAACTAGTGGAAGCATTACAGGTCATTATAGTTGGAAGATTGATTGAATGCTCTATAGAAGAGGGTGCTTAAGATAGACTCAATTCCAACGTACTGTAAAGAAGAAACTTTGCTGCTGGTTTGAAACACCCTTCCTTATGAATGGTTTGATGAAATGTAACCTCCAAAAGGGCCTCAAACCACCGAACTTCCTCCTTGAGTGATGTCTCCACACAAGCCATCCTAGCTCTTGAAATATTTGATATTCTTAATTCTCTTTTTCGTAGCATAGATCTTGATTCTCCTCCTCAGACCAAACTGAGCTAAATTGCCAATCCTCATACCAGACTAATTAAGCAGTCCCACAGGCACAGGTCTGAGCTACAGGATCTTTCTTCTGTCTTATGCATTGAGAAATCCTTCCACTACTATTATACTGGCAACCTACTAATAATTTATTAAGGTATAGCATTTTTTTAATTCCAAATTTTCTTATTTTAACAGACTTTCTATGGAGTTTAGCAAGGGGGCTGAAACACATGTTCAAAAAGCTAAGGAAAAATTGTGTTGCTGGATTTTAATAATCTTGTTATGGAGACATTATTGTAGCATCAAAGACAGATTATGGCACTAATTCATACTTTTCTATTTTATACTTTTTTTTATTTTGCTTGCTTTTTTAGGTTGTTTGCTTTTTTTTTTTAATTGAAAAAGAAAAACACAAGAAAAAACACAAGATACATTGAGTTTATTTGCTGAGTTATATAAGTTTGGATTCATACTTTTGATATTAAAATAGCTTCAAATCAAATTCAACGTATAAAACAAAATATATCAAAATTAAAAACTATATAAAAAGTTTCAACACTTTTGATATTATTTCATGATCTTAAAACAATCTATTTAAATAGTATATAAATTTAATCTATATTTTTGGTTTAAATATGATGACAAGTTATATTTCAAAGAGTAAAGCTGATGATATTAGATTTTTTGTAGGTACCAATTCTTTCAATGGATCATTTTATGGAAATTGATTTCAAGCCTAAACTTATGATGACATTTGAGAGTTTAGAGGTGGCATGTCTATTTTGGGCTAATTACGGTAGAAAAGTTGACTTTGGAGGTCAAAAACAATAAACAATATTTCAACAAAAAGAAAGATGGCCCTATAACATCATGTAGATATGTATGTTGTAAAGAAGGGATTAGAAAGAAAGATAAAAGATTTTATGACTGTAAATCCTTTGCATGAGACTAGAATAGATTGCAAATGTCGACTTGGGTTAACAATTGTAAAAGGCATATATAAAGTGCATGATTTTATTGAGGAACATAATTACCCATTACATCTTGTAGAAATTACTCACATGCTAGCTTCACACTGTAAAATATCTCAAGTTTAGGCTCATGAAATTGAGTTAGCAAAAAATTCCGGGATTCGTTAGAAAGCATCTTTTGACTTAATAAGTATACATACAGGAGGAAGAGCAAATGTCGATTATACTTGTAGGGATGTCAAAAATTATCTCTTTGCAAGAAGACAAAGAAGTATGATGTATGGAGACGTTGGGGCATTGTTGCAATATTTTCAAGACCAATTAGTAGAAAATCCATCATTTTTTTATACTTATCAAATGAATATGGAGGAACAAATTACTAATGTTTTATGGGCAGATGTAAAGATGTTAATTGATTATGGGTATTTTGGTGATGTAGTGTCTCTTGATACAACACATTACACTAATAAAGCAAATCAGCCACTTACTCTATTTTGTGGATTTAATCATCACAGCAGAAGAGTGATCTTTGGGGCAGCATTATTATACGATGAAACAATAAAGTCTTTTGAATGGCTCTTTGAGACTTTCTTGGCTTGTTATCAGCAAAAAAATCCTTAACTATTTTTACTGATCAAGATGCAACAATAGCCAAAGCATTATGTGATGTGATGCCTAATGTTTCCTATGAATTATGCACATAGCATTTGATGCAAAATGGCGTGAAGCATTTAGGCTATTTGATAAATGATGATCCCATTTCTTAAAAGACTTTAAGAGATGCATGTACAAGTATGATGAGGAAGCATGATTCGAGGTAGAGTGGAGTAAGTTGTTGATAGATTATAGTGTTCAAGAGAACAACTGGTTAAGTTATATGTACAGCATGAAAGAAACATGGGCAGCTTGCTACATGAAAAAGGCTATTACCTTGGGCATGTGAAGCACCTAAATGAGCAAAAGCTTGAATTCAGATGTTAAAAGTTTCATGAACCCCGATTTAAACATCATTAAATTCTTTAAAACATTTGAAAGGGTGATAGAAGACAAGCGGTATAATGAATTGAAATGTGAGTTTGAATCGCATCAAAAAATTCCAAAGTTGAAAACAGAACATTTGATTATGTTGAAGCAACTAGCTTAACTTTACACACCCATTATCTTTAGGTTGTTTTAAGAGGAGTTTAATCAATATGTAGTCGCCTATATAAAGCACAAGAATGAAATTCCACCCCTCATTGAATTCATTATTTCTATGGTCAATATGAAGGGAGATTACATATAAGGAGATTACAGAGTGATATTTAATCCTTCAGATAAGTCGATATCTTGTAGTTGTATGAAGTTCGAGGCCTTTGAAATACTGTGTAGTCATGCTTTAAAAGTGTTTGATCACATGGATATTAAAACACTTCCAGATCAATATATTTTTAAGAAATAGACAAAGAAAGCAAGAAGTGGTATCATATATGATGTGAAGGGAAAGGAAGTCAAAGAAGATATAAGGTTGAAAAGTATACGTTGATATAGACAACTCTGTCCCATGCTAATAAGAATAATATCTAAAGCATCTGAATGTGAAGAAGCTTTCATATTGATAAATGAAGTTTTATCTTAGTGGGCTAAACAAGTAAATAAAGTCGTCTTGTAATTGTTATGTTTTGTGTGAACCAAGTTTGTAACAATTAAAATTAACTATTTTTTTAAACATATAAAATCAGTGCAACTTCTCTTTATTTATTTATTTTTTTGCCATGACAATAATATTTGCTCTTACAAATAGGTAACGGAGCTTTGATTGAGTTAAAAAAGTAAAGGGGGTGAAAGTGATTCCACCTTATTATCACCAAGTGAATGCATAAAAAAAGCAAAGGGCTTCAAGAAGCGAATCAGTATAAAAACTAGGAACCGCATGAAGAGCTACCTTGAGCATTATGGTAGAAAAGAAGAAAAGGTCAAGTGTCCAAAATTCGCAAGCGCAACAATCTTTGGTATGTATAAATGTCAACTTACTACCTTTTATGAAGATTTAGTATTCACAAATACTTGTTGCAAGGTAATCTTACACATAATTAGATGTCTGTTGAGGTCTCAAGTTCAACACCTAGCTTGATATCTATTGGGGTATCAAGCTTAGCACCATTGGTGTCTCTTGCACAGCCACAAGTCTATGAGGGTGATTTGACTTTCACCCAAATGATAATGGTAAGAGCATTCAGTTTATATGATAACCATATTATCAACAATTACTATGTTATAATTAAAAGACATTTTGCAATATAGGCGCCTCTGGATCATCCTATGCTCTCACTTGAAGCAATGCAAGTTAATGGAAATTTTGCAAATATCAATTAAACGATTTATATGATACAAATGCATATTTTGCACGTTGTACTTGATATAGCTTTTGTGGATTTTTTTTTATGCTAATCATATTTTAGAAGTTGTATAACATATAGCATTTGTGAATCTTTTATATGAAAGTCATATTTTGGAAATTATATATGATATAGACTTTGTGTATTTTGTATATTGTTGTTATATTTTGGAAGTTGTATTTCATAATGCTACAATATCAACTACAAAAAAGAGTGACAACTGAAAAAAGTCATTATATTCAACATTTTCCTTCATTACAATTACACTAAATTACATTTGTCTTTTTGGAAACAAAAGAAGACAATTAGTACATTTTACACAAGCTTACAATGGGTACATGATTCTTAGTCTCATTGCCAAGATATTTCCTCTAGTCTTCATAATGATGTTTTCCCCGTTTTTGTTCCTCTGTTGCTAATGACAAATCTCCACAGCTAATGATGTAGCACACCACTTGGTTCAGATTAGGAAACATACCATTTGTACAGTGCACAACATATCTTCAATTTCTTGGCTTGAAACCTTTAAAAATGAAGCAGTTCAGATATGCTAATAATACTTGAACTGGCCTATGCAATTTTGTCTTCATTTGTTTCAACCAGCAATACTTGAACAGCCATAAAGTTCATCATGTTCACACATCAATCTTTTAAAGGTCAATAACATGAAATTTCTTGATCTGTGATTAAACCATGAAATGGAATGATTATTTTGACTATAATGCAGTACTTGAACATAGACAATAGATGTATTTAAATATTAAGTTTCACATACTCCAACACAAGCAAGATACCAAGTTCATGTAAATTGAAAAGTTATCAGAAATTTAAAATTCAAACATTAGAGTACAACAAAGTATTTTCTTTTCATTTGCCATCATCACTTTTGTTGTGGCTGTTGATTACAAAGTACCACATAACTTGTGCCTAATTTGCCATATGTGTAATAGCATAACAACACAAGACCAGTTTGCCATATCTAAGAATAAAACTTTTGCCTAATTTGCCATCATATAACCATATAATTATCAGAACAAAACTTCTCCATTCAAATGAAATGGCATTGGTATGTATCTTTGCCTAGCACTACGTGCAAGACATGTGCCTATGTCTCATCTTCAATTGATCATCACTTAAGTCAGAGCTAAACAAATCATCATATCCATTATATGAACAAAGGGAGTTATACTTGCAAAAATAATTGGTTCTTAAAAAATGGAATGATAACATGAGAATACTGTGACCTTTTCTGCAATATCCATTTGATCTTTTAATTTTTCCCAGTGACTATTATAAGGCACCAACAATGACAAGTAAGTAATAAGCTAATAACTAAATTGGAGATCAGTTTTCTTATTTTACCTCTTCAATTTAAAAGTAATATGTCAATAACTAATAACAGAACTCTCAAAAATTAAATTAGTTTCCACCATCATATAAATCATAAATGACTCCAACTTATAAATAAGAGTCAATTCAAAATTATAATTTAATTATACTTATAGTAGTACCATGCACAGTTAATTAAAGAGTAGAAGCAGACATTTCGCAGTTGAATAATGTCCATGCATTTTCAATAAAAAATATTAGTTATGCAACTTTAGAATCAATGTAGAAATCAGATAGCTAATTGGCTGGTTACTATGAAGACTTATTTCAATAATTGTTTTGTTCCCACAATGTTCATACAAACTCACTCATAGGCAATTATTATGCAATTAGGATCTATATCCCTTGGCACTAACTTTGAACCACAGCATTCCCCTTATCATGTTAGCTATCTCAGGAAGAGTAGCTTGATATTCTCTATTAATGACTAGAGCCTAAACATTTTAATGGACATAATATAAAAGACTTCCAGTGAGAGAATAGAAGCAATAGCATGACGTTTATATGTTGCCATAAATAGACTAAACTATAAAACTATTGTAGCATATATGGGCATTAAGAGGAACTGAAATACTTATATGCATATGAATGAGAAACTTGTATGGAGAAAAAAAAATTCTGAAGAAACCCACTATTTGTTTTGGCTGAATCTCCATTGGCATTTGATTCCTTTGTTCCTTTGAAATCTAAAACTCATGACTTGTGTTGGTTGAATCTCCTTCAGCATCTGATTCCTCCTAGCTAACAGCGAAGAACAACACAGAGCCATAGGTTTCCTGCTTTAGAAACAACATTTAGGGATGAAGATGGAGGCTACGTGTCGCCTCCATGATCTGTTGTCCAAGAAGCTACATCAAAACATAGCATTTCATTAAAGTGAAACGTTATGTTTTGAAGCATGGGACATATGTTATGACAATAACATGTTAGATTCATTGGATGGTTTGGATTGCTTGGATAGAATGAACATCACGTTCGCATGCTACTGGAGAGAAGTCGGGCGCCAGAAGCACACACACACATATGAATTTTTTTAAAAAAATTAATCATTCATCTTAAAAACAAAAAAAGCTAATTTTGCACTCGTGCACCACGTGGCTAGTGTCAAATATTGTTGCTGATGTGTCAAGACACGACATCATAAGAGAAATTAGTTTTAATAACTTGTTAATTTTAAGAAATACTAATTATTTGATGTGCCATTTCAAGTCAAAATTTTAGAAAATTGTGTATAAATAATCAATTTTTTTAATGTCACATTATTAACCTATGCTAAAACATGCACTTTCGTTATATTTGGAAATCCCAAATTATATTTTTAGGAAGACTTAATATACTTTCAATTTCATTTTTTAGAGATTATTATTTACTCAATTTTTCCCTTAATCATTACAATATTTTTAAATTTTAATGTTGCTTTCATCCAATATACCTTTATCTAAAAGTTAACGCTAAATTTAACATGTTAAAAGCTAAACCTAACATGATACTATAGGATGAACATTTTGAAAAGAAAATTAGTGTCAAATAAACAATAACTGTCCTAGCCAATAAAGTTAGCATTAACTTTTGCATGAAAATAAATAAAAAGACTATATTCAAAGCACTAAAGAGGAAATTATTTTAATTATTCCCGAAATTTAATTAAATTACATTTTATATAACTCTTATTTCAAAAATATTATCTAATTTTTTTGAAATTTGATATATATGTTATAAAAAATTTCTTTTAATACTTATTTTAATCAATAAAGTT
The DNA here is from genome assembly GCA_026724425.1 of Erythrophleum ivorense. NCBI lineage: Eukaryota > Viridiplantae > Streptophyta > Magnoliopsida > Fabales > Fabaceae > Erythrophleum > Erythrophleum ivorense. The sequence continues at coordinate 48,621,452 of JAIUCV010000005.1, forward strand.
ATTTTTTACAACATGTATTTTTTAAAATAATTTTAATCATTTAATTATTTTTGTTATCATATTAAAAATAATGTTACAGAGAGATTAATATTAATTTATTATCTTTATAATTATATTAAGAATAAAATTATAATGATATATTAAGTAAAAATTATTAACTAAAAATATATTAAAATAAAAATATTTTTAAAAAATATTAAATATTCAATAATTTTTTAAAAAATATTAAATATAATTTAACTAAACTTAAAGAAATTAATGAAATCTGCTAAAAAATAAATGATGTAAACACATATGTGGATGATCAAATTATTATTATTGTTTTTTTTTTCACTAACGAAAAATAGGTCCACCGGCATCAGCAAAGGACTCCGTACTCCTTCGTTCAATATACTGATTCCTTGACAAAAAGCACAGACTGAATCCAGCGTCGGAGTATCAGTCGGAAGCTGTGGCTTCGCTCACCAGCTCCGACGGCTGAAGACCGTACAAACTCAGGCCAAAGTACACAACCAGGGCACAGCCTTTTGGTTGTCCCTTCATCGATTTCTACATACTAATACAGTGAGTTTTTAGTTTTTCAAGTTCTGCTTAATGAAAAATATTTGTATGAAATGGAGAGAAAATTATGTGTAATGGGATTGAGTAAAATCTGATTTTGATCTGCTGGAGTTTAGTTTCTCACTCAGGAGGAAAGGGGTAGTGTGAATGGGAATGACAAGAAGTTGCTACTTGGAAGCATCTTCTCGTCTGCTGAAATGCGTGTAGATTTCGGTATTGTCCGTGCTGCTTCTGTTTGCTTGTTCTAGCTACCAGATAATTTAGATACATGACGCAATGAGAATTCTACTTTTCTTATTAATCAGATAAAAAAAAACACATCAGACGGTTTCACTGTCAAGCATTAAACTTAGAGACATATAATTGAGAGATAGCCATCAAAGTTGACCAAACTGTCTTTCTTCTTTGTTCAGAAGATTAAAGCTAAATTGTGAATGTGGACACACATGATCAGATAAAACTTCTACTACCAGTCGTGAGAAAATAAGCCATGCACTCTACTTGCTCGAGAAAATTCTGCAATGAGAAATCTCTTTACAAGTAAATTTTTTTTTTTGAAGGATAATTAGACAGGAGATGATGACTTGCTTGATTTTGATTTAATGTACATTTTCTAATTTTTCCATTTTGTGGCGTTTCCTTTTGAAGGTGTTAATCTTCAAAGGAGTATAATGCAATAAGCTGGTCATACTCGGGAACCTGCTGTTTTGTTAAAAACGAGGATATATTGAGAGACAAGCGAACAGATACAGATGTTGGTATTCCGGCCAAGGTCCCTTAAATATATAGAATCTTTTACGAAAACATCTGCACCAAGATGGCCTTTTACACTTCATTTTTATTACTCGGATGCTCCTGGGAAGAAATCCAAACTCGCTCCTCTGCAGGTTGATCCTCTACTCTTTTGCTACCACTTGTTAACAACCTAACGCATAAAGATTTTGGACATTTGTGATTTCTTATCTAAGAAACGCGTTGGGATTTGGGGCCTTCATTTGCAGGAGAGAAGAATGATAGATAGGTTTAAGATATTTGCCAAAGGAGGTGATGGGGGTAATGGTTGCTCCAGCTTCCGGCGTAGCCGCCATGAACGCCAAGGCAGACCTGATGGTGCATTCTTTTTGGAAAAAAACCATATATATATATTATAATTTCTTGGGTCTGCCATTTAATTTTCTCTTCCAATTTCAAATACTCTTGCTTTTCTTTTTCTTTTTTCATTTTGACTATTCTTGTTCATAAAACACAAACATAGTCTTTCATTGTTATCCATTTCAAGTATGCTATCTCTAATATTCTCAGATTAAAGTTAAGAAATTTGAGAGAAGCAAATGGGAAATGGAGTTCATGATGTTGCTATTTAGATTCTTGTGTTTAATTATAGGTGGGAATGGTGGAAGAGGAGGTGATGTGATTTTGGAATGCTCCCCCAAAGTTTGGGACTTCAGTGGCTTGCAACATCACCTGGTATGTACATGTAACATTTACCAAACCTCTATAAAGTGATCAAATAATTAAAAGACTCGTGATAGTTATGGTGATGAACAGATAGCAGAGAAAGGTGGACAAGGAGCATCAAAGAATATGATTGGAACCAGAGGCGCTGATAAGGTAATTGATTTTACCTTATTCTTTCTGCTAATTGTTTCATGACTATCGTTTTCTTTTCCTTTATGTTCTTTGTTTGGCCCTTTGCACAATACGGAATTGATGGATTTTCTCAGAAACTATATATATTCATATATATATATATATATATATATTTTTTTTTTTTATAGGTTGCCCATGTACCAGTTGGCACTGTGCTTCATCTTGTCAAAGGTGATATTCCTTCTACAGTGAAGATTCAATCTTCAACAGATGCTGATCCTTGGGATATTCCAGGTGTACTTGTTGATGAGCATTCTGACCTTGATAATGGTTTGACCCTTAATGCCACAAGTGGCAAAGAGGAAGTCAAAGCAGTTCATCCTACTGGCAGCTCTTCATCAACTGATGCACCATGCAGAACTCCCAAATTGGGCACAGAAACTGAAGGAGAACAAGAGATTCTATACAATGTTGCTGAATTGACAGAAGAGGGTCAACAAATTATTATTGCTCGTGGAGGAGAGGGTGGTCTGGGTAACATTTCTGTTTCCAAAGATTCAATGAAGCCTATGACAGTTAAGGCAGGAGCTGGTAAATATATAGTGTCCAATCTCCAGGATTCTGACGATGATAACTCCTCCCTTAGTGCTGGTTCGCCTGGCTCTGAGACTGTTCTTATATTAGAACTCAAGAGCATAGCTGATGTGAGTTTTGTGGGAATGCCTAATGCTGGTAAAAGCACTCTGCTTGGAGCCATATCAAGGGCTAAGCCTACTGTTGGTCATTATGCCTTCACAACTCTTAGGCCCAACTTAGGGAATCTGAACTATGATGACTTATCAATAACAGTGGCCGACATTCCAGGACTTATAAAAGGTGCACACCAAAATCGCGGTCTTGGACATGCATTTTTGCGTCATATAGAACGCACAAAGGTTTTGGCTTATGTAGTAGACTTGGCTGCTGGTTTGGATGGAAGAAAGGGAATTCCACCGTGGGAACAGTTGAAAGATTTAATTTTGGAGCTTGAGTACCATCAGGAGGGTTTATCCGATAGGCCATCATTGGTCGTGGCAAATAAGATTGATGAGGAAGGGGCAGAGGGAGTGTATGAAGAGTTGCAGAGAAGAGTGCAAGGTGTTCCCATATTTCCTGTGTGCGCTGTTTTGGAGGAAGGAATACCAGAGCTTAAAGCCGGCCTTAGGATGCTTGTCAATGGTGAAAAGTCGTGCAGGCTTTGCTTAGATCAAATTTTGCTCCATTAGGTGGTTATTAACAACTCTTCATGGTGTCCAAAGGAAGAATAAATGGAAATTATTCTTTGCATATAAACCTGTTAGGTTATGGCTGTATACCAGTGATCATCGTAGCACTTGGTGGGGACCTGCCAGAATTTAGCTTGGCATTTTTCCTTTTAACAAAACGCTGGGTTTCTTGGTGTTGCCATTTGCACTTATTATTTCAAAATAGATCTTATTTTTCCTTTTAACAAAACGTTGGCTAGTATCAAAACCGATTGGTCACAATTTGAAAACAAAAAATATCAGTTTTTTTTTTTAATTAAGTGTTCGCTGCCTGTGTGCATGTGACACATATCTTGCTTGGCAAGGGCAGCGTATGGCATTTATATGTAAGCAAGATAAGCATAAGAATGACGTGCTGATTCAATAGAAACACGAGAAGAGAAACAAGCATAACAAATGCTGAAGTCTTCTATTATTTTGCAGCCTTAGTGTTCGGCTTAAGTTGAAGCAGGTAGAATATAAACAAAATCAGGTAAGGTAATTTATGAATTCTGCAGCTGTAGCAACGGCTGCCCCTGTAATGGCATCTATCACAATCCTGTCTTTCTTATTGTTGCCGGCTGCTGATACTATTGCCCCTGTCACTGCACCCCCAATCAGCGCGTTCTTCTGTTTTGCATCCAAATTCCAATGAAAACAAATGGTTGAAGTCGGAACCTCAATTGTTGCTAAAAGTAGAAAGTTATATTAACGCTTTTAAAGACAGTAAGGCACACATAATGGATGTCTAATATTAAATAGTCATATTTCACTTCTGAAGGAGATGGTGGTGCCAAAACTTAGCCGATAGCACATAATATATTAGACACTTGATAGGAGATGTTGATGCTGTACATGGATATCGTGACAAAAGAAAATACATAATATTCAAGTACACTTTAAAGTGCTGTGTTATGTGTAATGCAAACATTATCATATGTTGGACACAGATACAATAGGACACTGTTTTTAAATTATGGGTGCTTCATAACACATAATGGATCTCTACTATTAAAATAGTTATAAAAGAGTGGTGTAAGAGATGTTGGGGCCAACTAGCATATGAAGAAAACTTACCCAGTCCCTGGTGCCACGGATCCTCTCTACTCCATACTCGGTTCCGACATATAAACCAGCTACTGTTCCTGTTGGAGTGGAACAGAAAAGATTATTAATGACCTGAATGAATATGACAGATTTAACCTAAGTCATGCATGCGACACAAGTCTTACCCCAATATGCACCTTCCTTACACATCTTCTTCAGCTGCAACAACACCATCTCCCATGAGCATAACATGTTCAATGGATGTAAATGTTCTTTACCAGTGAGCTTTGGCTCAATGGTATTACAGTCTTTAGGACATAGGGATTTGAGTTTGAATCCCAAAATCAAAATAGATCAAAATATGTCAATTTCCCTTCTTGTCCATCTTGGACAAAACTTGGGCATAATTTTTGAGTGTTTGCTATTAGATTTTTTTAATAAGAACATGAAATGTGAATTTTTTTACAACACAACATCATACGATTAGATCTTTCGAAAATTTCCTTCATATGTTATGTTTTTATTGAAAAATTTTATAGCAAATGTCTAAGGAACTTTACTTTTTAAGTCTGGCGCTTTTATCTTCTGTTACTCACCCCAACTCTTCTTTTCAAAAGGAATAATGCTTCCAACACCCCACCATTCAAGAAGATGAACATTAAAGGGGAAGCATAATGGACAGTAAGCATCCTTACTTACGTATTTATATTACTTTAAATTTGAGTCTGAAAACACCAAAATGCATTTTAAAAATGAAGCAAGAAACTATCACAACTTACACCACATTAAAAACAAGAACTTACCATGTCCCCAAAATTGTGACGGGAAACATTTCCTGGAACAAGGGCGATTTGTTAGTCTGACAAAGAACTTACAAGTAAACTGACCCGAAAGAAAGCTAGGGGTACCTCGAGAACATAATCAAATTTTGATGAAAATAATCTGGACTACGCAATGCAAACGAATTAGTGCAGTAATTACGATGTAAAATAAGCTATTCTAAATAGGAGGAACAACGTGACACAACAAATTAGTGTTTTAGTACAATTTGAAACATGATGTCATGTCTAATACAAGTATTAGAAACGCATCGAACTCAATTTTTGCTAAACGTCAGTTCATAGAATATATCTTATAATTAAAATGCCAAACTTTGGTCGAGAGAATTAACAGAAAATATAAAATTTGAGTAGTTAAGGACGAGATAAAAAATAATTATTTTATTTTATTTTTTAAAATATAATTTAATAAATATAATAATAAATATAAGAGTATAATATATATTTTATAAGTTATATTAAAAAATGCGTTCGCGATCCCGAAGAGGGCCAAAAAAAAAAACAAAGGAAAAGAAAACCTTAATCTCAACGATAATTCCATCAACGAACTTGAGATCATCCAAAACAAAAAACAAAACAAAACAAAAAATGGTACTGTAATCAAGAGGGATGATGAGGTGAATGACCCTTTTTGAGAATATGATAGGTATCCTCGGCAGCTGCCCTGGTCGCAGCGACCTGAAGCAGGGAAAGCAAACAGCGGTGTTAGGTTTGTTCCAATTGAAGGCAGAAAAGGGTAAGAATTGAAGAAATGAGTGAAGAAGTTACGGTTCCAATCTTCAAGAAACCATCGAGGGTGATATTTAGGAATGGATTGCCGAGGTCGATTGCTACATCCACCTTCGGCGTTGATATTGACCCTGAAAGCCTACTCCAAGGCATATTCCCCTTTCCACTCTCACTCTCTCTCCAACTTACGAACTTCTCTTCTGACGCGCCTCAAAGCTTGAATCTTACTCCTGCTTATATTCCAATTTTCTCCATACAAACAAAGCTTTATGTTACTTAACCGTGATTAACAAAGTAATACTTGGCAATTTTATAGTTTTTTTCCTTTTTAAAAAATATAAATTAAAATATTTATATTAAATAATTTTAACTTTTAAAAGATTTAAAACTTAAAATTTGGAATTATAATTTTTTATATAATTTAAAATTTTAATTATTAAATTTTTTTAAATAATTTTAAATTTTAAAATAATTCAATTTAAATATCTTTGATATAAAACCCTCGACAATAACCTTTCCAATAGAACATGAGATTTTTCTTCTTTCTTTCTTTTTCTATCGTATTTTTGTAAAGATTTTTGGCTAGAAAGAAAACTTACCTATCAAGATAAGATTCCCCATGATCATGAGGATACGGTGACCCACAAACCAAGAACTGAAAGCGAACTCTGTTTTTTTTCATGTCTTTCCCTTGCGTAAGGGATTATATTATTTGTATATTTATAATTTATAAATCTTAAATTCGCTACTCTCATAATACAAGCCTTTCATTCGTTCATCACGATATAGTTTATGAGATAATATTTTTTAACATTTATTATATTATTACAATTTTTATTTAATAATATTTATCTTTTTTATTATTTTTTAAAAAATAAGATATGAGTATTATTTTTTTATTTATTTTTAATTCTTTTTTTTTTTTGACGTATCTAATATTCAACAGGCTGTAGAATATGTTTCAATACTATGACATGATTTTGTTTTATAGAAATTTTAATTTAATATTTTACATGAAGAAATTTTAATATTTACACCCCACACCCTTTCATGAAGACCTTGAACCCCTTTTGGCCATTGAAACCAGAATTTTTTTATCCACCAATCTTAGATTTTATACTCAATCATTCCATCGTTGGTTGACAGCCCCACCGTTAACAAGAAGGGACGGATCGAGAAGATGAAAGAAGCGGTAAATTGTTTTTTTTTCAAAGCCTCAAATGTTGACGTGGCCTTACATTCAGCGTGGATAGCAATTTTTTTATATTCAACGGTTTAGATGGAGTGAAACTTGCCCAATAAATTTGTTGCAATATTTAGAGAATCCCTGTCTAAAATGATGAAAAATATTCCACGTAACCCTTGTAAGATTTTCTTCTCTTTCTGTTGCTTTCTTTCCTCCCTTGTCTCCACTCTACTAATAATAAAGAAAAGGTAAACCAGTTTGCGGCGGAGAATGATTCATTTTTGGCCGTAAATATTGGGCATTTATATAAAATATAATCTCAACAAAGAAATATAAATCAATAAACACTGAGAAAGATAAGTTTTTACAGCACAATTTATAAAATAAAGTTCGTATACAATTATCTTCAATTTGTAAAGTCTAATTTCAAATCTAAGCAACAGAAACACGTGTATAAAAATTGTCACACCTCCTGCCATAATACTCGATCCCAAATTGGAAGCAACCCTCTTAAATTATTTTGTCAGACAAATAAATCTCTCTACCATCAATTGAATTAACTCACTAGTTGACTATATATTGATAAATCTTAATTATGATAAAACTTTGACTTGAATAGGAGATGAGGACCACTATTAAAATTTTAAATATAAATATTACATATAATTTCAGATACTTTTTATTCAAATATTAGTTATCCAACTTAAATATAATTCCAGGTATCTTTTGAAATATTTTAAACCATTGTAATGCATTTTCCTTAAGTAATTATTGAGTGACTCACTATTTTAAACTTTTTTGCACAGTTTTGATATATAAAATAGAATTTATTAAAGTACCGAGTAAGAATGGTATGTTACACTTGGGATGCTAAAGCAACATAAGAAGCTATCATAAACAACGTATGGTAGTTACAAACTAAGGAGAAAGTTATGACAGCAGTCCAATATGCTATATGTCCTTTTTTTTGTTTTGGCTTTGTTTTGTTTTGTTTTGGCTTTTTTTTTTTTTTAATCAACCAGTATGCTGTATGTGCTAAAACAGTATGATACCCTTATAATATTTGCCAACTTAGATTCCTTGCCTTCGATCAATCTCTTTTCCATCTCTAGGATACAATTTGACCGTTGGGGACCTTGTGCAATATATTCTCAAATTTCCTTAACCTTTGATCTTTTTGCTTGTGCCTTGTTTTCTTCTTTTTCTTGCATCTTGGCTTTTCTATTTTCTAGCATGTGTGTATACCAAATCGTCTCAGGTTATATATGTCTTTATTAATGCTTTCTTCCTTGCTTTATGTATCTTTTGATTCTTGCTTCTATGATGCTTTCTTCCTTCTCAAGCAAATTCTGAAAGTTGGAAGAGTGCTTTCCTCGCTGGTCTGCCTTCCTTCTTTCGGTCCTTTTTTGAATTTAACTTGCAATTTCAACACGTCTAATTTTCCTCTTTCAGTAGTTTATAATTTAAATGCTCTTGATTGAAGTAGATACTTGCCTTTAAGGGAGGATTCTTCCTTGATTTGTCAAGGTTTTATGATTTAACTAAGACTAAAGTTTGTTATCATCAAAATATCTTTATGAAAAATCTTGCCACTAAATGTAGATGGTTAATTTTCATATAATTAATGTGAATGTTCTCTCTCTCAATATATATATATATATATATATCAACACATTGTACGTATCAAGTAATTTTATCAAAAAGAACTCTAAAATTTTTATTAAAAAATTAGCATATTTAAACAAATATTTCTTTCCTGAGCTTTCGAGGGAGGATTTGTGCACAATTTTTTTTTTAATGTAGCTAGCTAGATCCTCATGTTAATAAGATTTGCAACATTTTTCATGTATATTGCTTGATTTAGTAGAATCTGCAAAAAAAAAAACCTTAAAATAAAACTATTCATAAGAACTGTTATATATTGTGTTTTTTTTATCTTAACTTTTTTTGGTAACTATTATTAAATCAAACAATATACAAATAAAACGTTACAAATCTTACTTGTAAGAAAATCTAGTTGCATTTGTTAAAAAAAGAATTAAAACACTAGTACAAAGAATTCTTGAAATTTTGATTACAGTGTAATAGACAAAATTTTAAATACTTCGTAGGTACTGCCACAACTCTTTATTCCCCATATACATTAAATTAATTTTTTTAAAATGTGGGTCATGGTTTTCAAGAATCTATGACCGATTTAAAAATTTTAAAAAAATAATATAAAATGGGTCACAGTTGTCTAACTCATTTTGTATATAATATATATATACATATATAATATTGTTATAAGTTATTTTTAAAAATATCTTTTTTAAGATGCATGAATTTTTTTTTAAATTAATATGGATCTCAATAACTATGAATAAAATTTTTTTTCACAATATAATATAATAAATAATTTGTTAAACTAATTTAATTTAACTTAAAGAAATTCTTAAATGTATAAAATAAGTATGAAGAATAATAAATTTCTAACAGAACAATTTTTTTAATAATCTAATAAGAAATAAATGTGTGATAATATGAAATAAAATTGTTAAATTAAATTTTATTTATTTATTATTAAATTTGACAAGCTGAATTTATATGAATTTGACAATTTAAAAATCAAATTATAAGTTATTTTTACAATATTAACTCATGTAATTATAAGCTATTTTTAAAAAGAGTAACTCATGAAATATAAATTTAGAGATTTAAAAATTTAATATGTGTAAGAAATTTTAGTTGTATTAATTTAATGATTTATAAATAAATTAAGTAAAGAAATAATTAAAATATCAACTATAATAATAAAAAAATTAAAGGTATTTTAAAAGAATAATGGCTAATTAGTTTTAAAATGAAAAGTATTTTAATAATTTAGAATGTAGTGACTAAAAAAATTGTTCACTAAAATTGATACATCTCATTATTACTTAACCTTATAAATTGTTTCTTAATACAATGATCTAATTTTAAAAGCCAAGTTCATTTTTTTAACTTTTCACGTATAGGTTATTTGTATGAGCAACACAAGGTTGATGAAGAATTAGCTCACATACACCGATTCGACTCGTACGTAACCAATTGGATTGAAAAAATACCTAAAAGTTAATGGTGTGGGCGTATGATGTCAGCAACAAACGACGGATCCACATGACAACAAATTTAACTAAAAGTATAAATGCAGTTCTTAAAGAAATGAAGTTTTTATTTTCTAAACTAATTAGTCATTATTCTTTTAAAATGTCTTTCATTTTTTATTTGTTTATTATTATAGTTGATATTTTAATTATTTCTTTAATTAATTTATTTATAAATCATTAAATTAATACAACTAAAATTTCTTACACATAATAAATTTTTAAATCTCTAAATTTATATTTCATGAGTTACTCTTTTTAAAATAGCTTATAATTACATGAGTTAATATTTTAAAAATAACTTATAACTTGATTTTTAAGTTGTCAAGTTCATATAACTTCAGTTTGTCAAATTTATTTATTTTTAATTTAACAAATTTATTTCATATTATCATACATTTATTTCTTATTAAATTATTAAAAAACTTGCTATGTCAAAAATTTATTATTTTCATACTTATTTTATACATTTAAGAATTTCTTTAAGTTAAATTAAATTAGTTTAACAAATTATTTATTATTTTATTGCTAGATATTATATTGTGAAAATTTTATTACTCACGATTATTGTGAACCATATTAATTTTTTTAAAAAAAAATTTCAAGATCACGGTTGACAATAACCGTGATCCTCTTATTTAAAAAAAAATTTATGCATTTTGAAAAAAAATATTTTTAAAAATAACTTATAACAATATTATATATATTTTTTATATATACAAAATGGGTACTTATTTTATATAATTTTTTTTAATTTTTGAATGGGTAATGGTTTCCTAAAAAATCATGACCCATATTTTTTTAAAAAAATTAACTTAATATATATGAAAAATAAAGAGTTGCAACAATACATATGAAGCATTTAAAGTTTTGTCTATTACACTGTAGTCAAAATCCCATTGAAGATCCTTTCTCCTTACTATCACATTGGTTTTCTTTTTTCTATGTTATTTCTTCTTCCGTCCTTTCTCTCCTAAAACCATCAAACTAGTTTCTCAGTTATTCTTTCTCTCCCTCTTAACACATTTTTTTTTTTAATTTTGGTATCATCTTTGTAGGCGCGTGGATGAATTCCATGATGGATTTTTGTAATGTCACAATTATTCAATTAAATTAGCTAGGATCACCTTCTACTCTAAGAACTAAAACATGAAAAGAGGGTTGGATTGGATATTCTAGTTTCTTACTTAGTTTCCGTTTCCTTTTTATAACTTGTTGTGCAACATAAAGGCAATGGAAGTGGTTGCTTGTCTTGTCGGAGAAATCTGATGAGACAAAGATCGTAGGAAATTATGCTAAACCAGAAAACTTCTTTGAGAAAGGTGTTGTAGTTTATTCAAGCCATGCTTTAATATTGATTTTTAAGTCCGATAATGGCTCCTCAAGGTATAATAATCAAAGGGGGTTCTAAGAAATTTTTTTATGGCTTGAGAAGAAAGATGTTATGTAAGAGTGGGATAGCGATGAAATAAGATTTATTAAAATATGCTGATTCTTAGTAGAAAGAAATATTTGCAGTTATCTTTATCATAGAGTTATTTAAATATTCCCAACGTCTTGTTGTTTTATATGAAAAAGGGAACATTTGTGTCTAATTAAAAATGTTGACATTGGTAATTTTGTTATCCTTTGAAACGCGGTTAGCTATCCCCATCCATCAATGGCGAAGACAGAATATTTTTTGGGTTGGGGGGAGCGGGAGGTGGGGGATGTTGTAGGGGTGTTTATTTGGCCCAATAATTGGGTTGGGGAAGCCAATGAAAAACAATTTTTGGACAAGGTTGGGTGGCTTGGCTAATCTAATTTAGTTTTTTTAAAAAGACTAAAATAAAAAGAAAAATTTTTTAGAGATCATTTTATAATTTTATTCAAAAACTTTTAAACATATTTTATAAATTATAAATAATTAAGGAGATTAAGACCTTTGCTAATCTTTTTTAAATATAATTGTTACATTTAAATAAAAGAAGATGAGATTAAAAAAACATATATTTTTAGAGTTAAAAGCAAAAATTGAAAAGTGAAACATAGACATCTATTTTTGAAAAAAATAAATGAGCCAAATTGCCCATAGTGTGTGCATCATGTTAGTTTCAAAAAATTATTCAAAACAAAAAAAAAATCTCTAATTGAACCACCGAACATTGAGCTATTGGCTTTTGAAGTCAAAAATCTATAGCTAAGCTTGTATTGGGCCGAGCAAAAACCCAGTTTCACTATGCACCCCTTGATCGTTCTCTTGTTACTATAAATAGCTTGTATTTTCACCAAAGGCACTTTTAGAAGTATATATATATATATATATATATATATGCGTGATCGTGCATACATATGTATATTGTATATCTAAAAGTTTTTTATTTTTTATACATAATAATATAAGAGTTCATAATTTAATTTTTTTATTTAGTTTAATTTTTTATAGTATTTGATAATGACGTATTATATTTATGTTACTATTCATATATTGCTTGACCTTAATTCAAGCAAACTTTCTCTTAGTTGAACAAGTTTGAATATATTAAACTCAGCATAAAAATAATTGCTATCAATACATTTTAGATTATGGGCGATAGGATTTTTGGTGACATTTTAAAATGTCACTAACAGTTAAAATAATTTCTATAAGAGAAATTTCACTTTGATTCTTTACAGATGTAGAATTTCTTAATTTAATCTCTTATAGATAACGTATTTGTTATTAGCTTCTCACAAAATTACCTTTTCAATCTAATTCCTTCTAAGTAGATATTTTTTAATTTGGTTCCTTACAATAAAATCATTAGTAATAGTATCCTTCTATTAATCTATTATAAATAAAGAAAATATATTTTTTATAAGTTATAAATAATGTTATTCTATTAATCTATTGTTAATTTCATGTAAAGTAGATTGATAGAAAGATATTATTAATAATAAATTTATTTGTAAGATATCAAATTTAAAAATATTCATTTTTGAATGATCAAAATGAGAAAATGATTCTATAAAAATCCAAATTAAAAAAATATTTTTTTTGGAAAACTAAATTGAGAAATACCCTTTTTGTAAGGGACCAAATTGGGGTTTTAGTTATTTTTGTAATATATAGTGATACCTTTAAGTTTTTGTTAAAAATAAGAAATATATTATTGTTGTTTTAGTTATACTTTTAAATTATTGAGAAAAGTAAAATTTGTCACTGATTTTTAATGATGCTTTTACATTGTTATTGATATTAAAAAAATAAAGTAAATTACACAGACTTCTATTCTATTTTCAAAATTAATACAAACTTTCTCTAAATTTTATTAAAATCATGAAATCTCAATTTTATTTTCAAAACATATACACAAACATTTTTTAAAACAAAAAGTAAATTCTTAGGATTTCCTTAAATTTTACTGAAATTATACAAACTTTCTTTAGGGGAGGTCTATGTAATTTCAACAAACTCATAGAATATTTATGTAATTTATTTTTTTATTTTAAGGGAGATTTTAAAAATAAAAGGAGAGCTTATATAATTTTAATAAAACTTAAAAAAGGTGTGTATTGGTTTTGAAAATAAAAGCAAGGTATATGTAATTTCAACAAAACTAAAAAAAGATCTTAATAATTTACTTTAAAAAATATATTAGTGATTTTTAATGATTGTTTTAAATTGGGGCCAAAATAAAAGGCTATAGCAATGCTTTTATGATGTAGTTAAAAGTTAACAAAATTTTCAACAATTTTTAGTATGTTTTTAAATTATCATTAAAATTGAAGGTAATAGCAACGCTTAAAATCGTTGGTAAAAGTACAAAACATTTCAATAATGTTTAATGATACTTTTAAATGGTAGCTAGAAGAAAAAATATATTAATAATTTGAAAAAGTTATAGCTAAATTGTTGGCAAGTTAAGATATTGGTTCATCAACTTTTGTAATGCTAATAGGGTGATAATGAGAAATCTAAGAATTTATGTCAATCAATTAATGATAGATACAAACGAAAACAATTAGCATAGATGTAACTGGAGACAGAGAGCACATGTATGGTCCCATTTTAGCGCTGGAGCGTCTACCAATTTTGTCTGAACCAAATTGTGCAGCATGCAGCTTTGTCACAAGTTGTCTGTTAGTCGGATTTATCCTAGGGTATATAATCCATGCATGGGAACAACGAATAGGGGAAATTATATATAATAGTATTCTAAATATCACAAAAGCTAAAATTTTTAGCAATGTCCTTAATTAGTTCATGCATGGTAGCATGCAGAGAAAAGGAGGCTTGTCCAGTAGTTCTACTGATAAAAGTTGTCCTTTTAGAAGGTATATATGGTGCCAAAAACTTGAACAAGATGAATATATATATATATATATATACACATATATATTTTCAGTTATCGATGTTTACTGTTTCTTTCTTCATCTGAGTCTGCTTGCATGCATGTGCTGGGACTGTATATCTGCTTTTGGCGTGGCAGAACAACGCTGGTTTCCTAACATGGCATGGCGTTTTGGCCAAGCAGATTGATAAACGTACTGGACAATAAGGGCCAGTAAGACTCGTCATTTGGCATCCAATCAAAGATGGCTCGGCACATGTATAAACTGTATCCGAGAGTGACCTGATTTGGTGGCCTTTTCCATTTCTATCAACTATAAATTAATTAAGCTGTAGGTTTTGAAATTTGAATGTCTTGTGCTACTTGATTGTTTTCTTAAAAGTTTGATCGTATTTTTACTCTTTTAAATTTATTTATAAAAGCAATTTAATCCATATAATTTTAATTTTAACAATATTATCCTTTAAGTTTAATTATTATGTATGACTTTAAATTTTCATTTTCAATTAGATCAATATAATGCCTTGATTATATGAGAAATATAATCCCATATTTAAACATTATTTTAATTTTGAGACCTACTGAAATTTAGTTATGTAATTATAAATAATCGTTCAAACTAGAGAACACAACTTTTTCTGTTGAGTAAATTAAAAGAATTTACTTGTAGTAAAAATCATTTTTTCACGTGTATTGGTCCAATAGCCACGGTCATTATACGAGCTCCTTATTAATTTTCACTTCTTTCAATCTCTTGCCTCTCTTGGCGCAGGGCAGAAATTGCTTGGTCTTCAACATGTGGAGATCTGATGAATTGATAAATTTTCATAGTTGAGAAGAAATATGCAAACGCAAGTCCAAATTAAAATCACTTTCTTTCACTTATATTGTGTACAGCTCTCTCTCTCTCTCTCTCTCTCTCTCTCTCTCTATATATATATATATATATAACTAGAAGTGACTCCGAAATACATGCAACATTGAAAAACAATCAAAAAAGTCCTCCCACTATCTCTCCATATATATACAACTAGAACTAGTTCAGTGCACGAGAATTTATGTAACATTTAAAATTGAAAAACAATCTAAAGTATTCAAAAAATTGCCCAAAAAAAAAATGAAAGTAAAAAAGTTAATACATAAAATTCAGAATAAAATTATACTGTTTATGATTTATCAATAATATAATTTTTTTCTTTATATATATATATATATATATTAGATTGAATGAGGTATGAGAAATTGAGACACGTGTTATTTTATAAGGAACGTGGTTAGAATATTTCGTCTTATTCCAAAGATGAGTTATGAAGTATATATATGTGAAGGAATTAAGGTTCCTTTATTGTATTTATTAAACCCTTCGATAATCATCATATCAAATATGCCATACAGATAAGATAACACAGCTAATTAAACTGTAATTAAGTTTTGTCCCCAAACAAATGGTAACCATTTGATGAATACAAGAAAAACACAGGACACATCTTTTGTCTTTTGTCGTCGTTTACACAGCAAAACCTAATATAGAAGTTTGATAAATGGATCCAACTGGCCGATCGAGGAAGTTTTTTGATTTTTTCCCCTTAAGACACACACAGACGCACATATATATATATATATATATATGTACGTATATATCTTCATTTGAAGAACTATACCTGTGGCCAATTACTTGTCACGGCTAACTTTGTGATTTGCCATTCAAAAGTTATTTTGAATTTCCTACCTCTTCGGTGCGATCTAGAGAGTAAGTAGTGAGGATTGGTTGTGTATGAAAGTGAGATTCGCACGTTTATATATTTTGTATTGCATTTTTGTTTTTGCGCGTAATCATTTTCAGTGAAGATATGAACAAATCGTTCATTGATACATAAACGTCAAACTTTTAGGTCTAAGGATGCCAGTTATAAAGTAGTGGGACAGACAGCACCCACAGTGTTGTGCAAGTGTGGGCGATCTCAAGATTACCTATATGAGAAGGGACCAAACCAAACCAATGTGTCCTTTGGCCACATATAATGGCAAATAAGTACTGTTTCTTTTTTTCTTTTTAAAGTTATTATTATTATTATTATTATTATTATTCCTTGTGAAGGTTGAAATATAGATATATATACTTCACCATGAACGTCTATATTCCATTAGAACTTTGAAATGAATAGCTTAATTAAGGCCTGAAGAAGATTTGAGGCAAATGCCATATGTGATAAGAGGGAATTTTTTATCTCCAAGAGGATGAAAACTCAAAAAAGGAGAAGGATTCAAGGTTGTGTTAAAAAAAAAAAGAATTTTCGAATTGTCCTTGACTTTAAATATTTTCTTAAAACAAACTTATTGAACAAATATATAAAAGTATCATCCAACTACAATATAAAAACAAAACAAACAAAAACATATTTTTTGGTAATTGGAAAGACCAGTAGAGGAGCAGTTTGAATTGAAATATATTTGCCAATTTATATCAAAGATGTAAGGCCTGTGGTTTTGGGGATTTTAACAAAATGAAGATTTTGAAAAAAATTAAAAAACTATTTGTTATAATTATTATTTAATAATATTTATTTTTTATTGCTTTTTTTAAGTAAGAATGTTTTGGTCATTTTCTATCTTATTCATTATTATTATTTATTTCTTAAATCTTTTTTCGTACATACCAAATGCACTCTAACCTTATGTTTAGATAGGGAGGAGAAAAGTGAAAAAAGAGAAAAATAGAGAGAAAAAGAAAAAAAAATGAGAGAAAAATATTTTATTTTCATATTTTGGATGGATAGAGAGAAAACGTAAAGAAAAAAAAATTCGTTAATTTATAAGAATAATAATGTCCCTATTGTACAATGTTAATAACTTTTATTAATAAATGAGATATTTTAATGAAAAGGAGTTTATTTTAAATATAAAATTTAAATTTATACATATATATTTTTCAAAAGACATAAGAAAAATGAATTAAAAAAATAAATTTATAAAAACTACATTTCAATTTTTTAAAAAAATTTAGCCAAATAAAAAAATAAAAATCAATTTATAAATTATTATTTTGATACAATAAGTATGATTATTTATTTTAAAATTTTATAAATATTATTTTAATACATATTAATTGATTTAAATATAATATATATAAATATTTTTAATTACATTCATATTTTATATATAATATATTATAATATTACATATATTAATATATATATATTATACATTAAAAAAAATATATATATTATATATATGATGGTGCATTGCTACGTTATTTGTGGCAATGCATCATCCACCTAAGTGTATACGGAATATCATTTAGTTGCATGTTATTAATTGAATTTTAAGAGGTGGTATTTTTTAATATATATAATTTATTAATTTTAATATAAAAAATATGTTATTATTTTATAAAATATATTTATTATTAATTAATTTTATATTAAAATTTTAAATGAATAATTATAATATTAATCAATTAAAATATTTAAAAAATTTAACTAAATTAAATAATTTTAGATTTTTTTTATTAAAATCTAGTCAAAAATATTGATTTCCAACTAAATTTTAATAAAAAATTTTCAATTGACTTCAATGTAATAAAAAATCTTTCAACCAAACTGTACTTGGAATAATTTTCAATTGTAATATAGTTGAAATTTATCTAATCAAACTACATTTATAACATATTTTTGATTGCGTTTCAGTCAAAAATTTATTTTTAAAATTGTTTAAATTATTTTATTTAATTCTAAGTATATATTTTAATAAATTTTTTATGGCCTTATTCAAGAATAATTTTTTTTGGTTATTTGAACATTTTTTATAAATTGGTTTCCATTTTTTTCATTATTTGGCTAACTTTTTTTTAAATTGAAATGTGATTTTTATAAATTTATTTATTTTTTGAACATTCATTGTTCTTATTTTTTTTTTCAAAAATATATATGTAGTTGAAAAATAAAAGAGTAAAAATTAAGTTTATAGAAACTAGTATTTGTTTATCGAGGTGGAGTGAAAATGAAGAGATGAGATAAGCTAATTTGGGAAGATAAAATATGCATCATGTTAGGTAGAATTTTTTTTTTTTTCCAAAATCTCTTCATATTAGAAAGAAAATATTTCAATGAGATTCACCATTATTTCCTCCCTAACTCTTCTCTCATTCTTGATTTTTTCTTCGATCCAAATAGAGGAAAATTTATTTTTTTCCTATTTTCTCCTATAATTTTCTCTCCATCCAAATGATGCGTAAGTCTTGATTTAGGCACATCATTATCATGTGTTTTTAAAATCTTGACATGTACAATTTTACTTTATATTGCATTATAATTTTGTTTGAGTAAAATTTGATTAGTGAACATTTTATTTATTTAATATTTTAAACAATTAATTTATAAAGATATTATTGTACATTATATATATAACAAATTTAATATCTCTATTCTAATTATAAACACACATACATAATAGAAAAATCTTGAGACACATAAAGGGAAAATTACAGGTCAGAAATTTAAATTGAAAAATTTATATTGTTATATTCTAAAACTAAAAATTTTAAATTAAGATCCTGAACTATAATTTTTTTATATAGTTTAAATTTATAATCTTAAAATCTTTTAAAATAATTTTGAAATATAAAATCTTTTAATATAAATATTTTTACTTTAAAATTATAAAGTATAATTTTCCCAAATTATAATGATAAATATGCAGTTGCCTTTTTTTTTTACAAAAGGCAAAATTAATTAAACTTTTTTTTCCCATCAAATTTGTTCTTCTTCTCCTCGTTTTCAAGTTATTCCATCCACCTTGGTTTTGTTCCCTTTGAATTCCAGATATGTTATAGAAAAAAGGTTCTCTAAATTAGCCAAAAATTAAGCCATTAAATTACATTTAATGGTGAGATAATTAGTAAAATATCTAAAATTTGAATTATCAATTCTTACTCAGTCATTAAAAAAAAAAGTCTAGCTCAAGCAAAAACAGTAGCAAAAACGGTGACGTGTCACATGGAACCCTTTCCTCGTTCTTCTGTCGAGTGATTGAGGCCAGCCTAGCATCTCTGTCATGATTGACGTGGGTCCCACTTTCCCCCGCCTTCTCTGTCAATCCACATGCCCTATACACCATTTTACTTATTATTTTTAAGCCCTTTATTCTACCTCACCTACCATTTCACCCACTCCCTCGTACCCCCCGCCTACCATCTCACACGTGTCCAAACGGGGGCGCTTCAACTGCTGACAACCTCGCCACACTGCAGCCGGGGCGTGCACGCATCCGTAACATCACAGGTGAGGCTATCATCTTCCATATTCATAAGCTCTCAAGTATCTAACGAATGAATACAAAACAAAGACACTGTTAAGGGAAACAAACAGCATTTTGGACAAATTCTTGCCTATCAGATTATTTGGAAAAAAAAAAAGTTTTAAATAATTTAAATAATTAAAACTTATTCAAAATGATTTAGGGCCTGTTTAAAATTGTTCTGTAGAACAATTTTTTTGTTTTCAAGAACAAAAAAATAAAAAATCTATTTGATAATGTATTTTTAATGAAGTGTTTTGGAAAACAAAAAAATAAAATTTTGTTTTCAAAAACAAAAAACTCAGAACACTTTTTAAGTGTTTTATAATTTTTGTTCTATAGAATCAGATAAAAAATAAAAAATAATTATTTTTTAAAATAATGATTCAAACAAATTTTTTAATTTTTTTGTTCTAAAAAATTTATTCTTAAAAATATATATTTTAAAAATATTAAAAAAAAATAATTTTAAATAAGACCTTATTTTTTTTTCCATAAATAAAAATAATCCAAACTAATCATTAACGGGGGCACTAAATTTCAGTCCTTGAACCCTATTACGTGGAAAACACACACACACACTCTCTCTCTCTCTCTCTCCCCTCTCCTGTGCAACCATGAGGGCCGTTTCAAACATTTTTGTCGGCGAGAGACGTTACTAATCATATTCGTTCACACAGGGTTATTGCCAATTAGTGGCATTTAATAATATTGTATCCCCCGCTTCACATAATTCTCCTTCCCCACCTGACCAGCTTGATTTGTTTCCATTCCACCTTTCTCTTCATTTTTTTTTTCCTGATAATTTTATAAAAGGCTGTCATTTTTTGGCAGTATACAGTTTTATATTTCTTAGGGGGTCATTAATCGTGTTTTTCTGTATTGTCATGTATATAATTAATGCTCATATTACTCCCAAAGCTAATTGCATAAATAGCTGCCCATTTTTATGTGGGTGGTTCTCCTACCTCCTCTTTTTCTTCTACCTTTTCTTCCGCCTCTGCTGGCGTTAGCGCCTGTTCTTGTTTGTCTCCGTTATTGGTCACTCTTGTCAGAGGCTTTGACTCAAGAACATGATAGTAAGTACGTTTCTTTCGGTTCAATTTTTTTTTTTCGTCAGGGCATTTTATAGTGTGCTCTCTTTGTTTTAGCTGGGGGAGTCTCTTTTCAAGTTTCAGTCTTCGATTGAATGTAGATGTTGGAGTCATAGTATGTGTGTGTTCCAGTGCTCTGGATTCTCTTCTATGTTTGCCAAATACTGGAAGTTCCAATTTTAATCCTTGCTCTCGATGATAGGCTTCAATCAGATTCTATATGATCTGTACACTCCCTTTGACTGGATATAATCTATTCCAAGTTCCATTCTCAACTGTTTTCGATTCGTTTTCTCTATCATATTCAACTTTGTGAATGGACATAAGCAATACGCTTTGATTTTTGCCTGTATTATCGTTTTGGTCCAATATGTCTCTTTTTTCCCCCTCTTTGCGTCTTTCTTTTTAAACTTCGTACTAATATCTGAAAAACCCAAATGGGATTGATTCATAACAGAAATGCCTTTAAGCTATTTGAAACATTGACTCAAAGAAGATTTTCTTTACCTCTGTTTGTGTTGGTTCTCTTTCATTCTCATCTCAAACTGGGATATAAATATAATATTCCCATAATTACATTTATTGTATTTGTGGGATATCTTCTGAGAATCAGTGGATTTGCCTTTTTAATTTCTTTTTGTACTCTTTTTTCAGGTGGCATTGCTCTTGCTGCTGGCATTGAGCAATGCCGTCAGAATCAATGGCGATGATGGTGGTGATGGGCAATGTGATTTTAAGCCAACACTAGACCCAAGACCACACAGTGTCTCCATTTCGGAGTTTGGTGCGGTTGGAGATGGAAAAACACTGAACACTATCGCGTTTCAGAATGCCATTTTCTACCTTAAGTCATTCGTTGACAAGGGTGGCGCTCAGTTATACGTTCCGCCAGGAAAATGGCTCACTGGAAGCTTCAATCTTACTAGCCATCTTACTCTCTTTCTGGAGAAAGGTGCTGTCCTTATTGCATCTCAGGTATTTTACCCCTTGTTTCCTTTCATTACCTAGGTTTTGAGAGCTATTGCTTTTATGCTGTTCTCTTACATACAGGTAGTTCATCTTCCAAGTCTGTGGTTATTCAGGTGCTATATAAAGCACCGATGCTTTTAAAAAACGGAATGTTTATGTAATTAATACTTGTCAAACACAAATAGCATATGACATTTTAAATTGCACATGAATATTT
Organism: Erythrophleum ivorense; assembly: GCA_026724425.1. Taxonomy (NCBI): domain Eukaryota; kingdom Viridiplantae; phylum Streptophyta; class Magnoliopsida; order Fabales; family Fabaceae; genus Erythrophleum; species Erythrophleum ivorense. Next base: position 48,643,700 of record JAIUCV010000005.1, read on the forward strand.
TAATTTTTACTGCGTCTCGTGTCAATTTCTTTTTTCTGTATCAGGAATGGTTTTCTATTAGAATCTAACTATGGATAATTGACACAACAAAATATGTAATTTTTTTTGTTTGATACAACTGTTGGACATACCTTGGACATGATACAATTCTATTTTTGAATTAGAACAAAACTTAAGTAAAATTTTTAAGTGTCTGCCATTAAATTTTCTTAAAAAAAAAAAAACACATGGATTTTTTTTTAAATAAGAGTCAATCATGTAGTGCCAAACAGTTAAAAAAAAAAAACCTGGCAAACGTTTAAAAACTACATGTTAGTTTTGTCTGCTGAATTATCTGTGCTTCATTGATTAGAATTTAGAATTCAGTTTTCACCTGCCATTCTTCTTCGTATAGGATCCACATCATTGGGAAGTTGTTGAACCCTTGCCTTCTTATGGTCGAGGGACTGAAGTTCCTGGAGGAAGGTATCAGAGCTTGATAAATGGGCACCAGTTACATGATGTGGTCATAACAGGTTTTTTCCTGCTCCCAAGCTTTATAGTATGTTTGAGAGTTGGGAGAAAAAGGGAAGGGAAGTAATCCAAAGAAAATGGAAGGAGAGAAAAGAAAGGAAAAGGGATGGTTAAATTATAATTTCTATTCCCTTTGTTAGAAGAAACTTACTCCTCCAAAATCCTTCAAATTGGGGAACTTATAAAGTTGGGAGGACTTTGAAGGATTTTAGAAGCTTAGTTGAAAATCTTTCATTATCTTTCCCTCCTTATTAGTAACTCCCAAACAAGACAAATGTTTTAATGAAACCTTCCCTTTCTTTTCCTTCCCTTCCATTATTTCCCTTCCAATCATACCCTTTATTTGTCCCTTTGAGCAACCCTCCCTACAATTTTTCAATCTACCATTGGTCTGATTCTGGCATGAACTTTTAACTCTTCTCCAGGCAATAATGGAACCATTGATGGCATGGGATTGGTTTGGTGGGAGCGGTTCAGCTCTCATTCCTTGAACTATAGCCGTCCTCATCTGGTTGAACTTTTGGCATCTGATTCTGTGGTAGTTTCGAATCTTACATTCTTGAATGCCCCTGCATATAGCATCCACCCAGTTTATTGCAGGTATGTTGTGCTTCATCCAAACGTTGAGGTGATTACTTGCTTTTGGTAGAGAAAAAGTGAAACTGATTTGGTTTGGTGGATGTAATGCAGCAACGTAAATATTCAAAATATCTCAATCTCTGCTCCTTCAGAATCCCCTTATACTGTTGGTATAGTACCAGGTTTGTAATAAAGCATGAACTCTAGTTTTTGTCCAGATTGTGAGATGACGTTGTCTTTCAATTCTCACTATTTTACTATACTCCAAGAAGCACAGATACTAATATGTTAATATAGATATAGGACCCGACACAAACGTAGACACATGTCAAATTTTAATAAATTATACACACACACACAATGAAAATATGTTAACCTATATTCTTGTATGATAAAAATATTAGGAAAGAACTTTTATTATCTCATTGAGATGAGATTTCTAGTCCTTCATTCAATTTTGCACTTGATGTTTTCAGATTCTTCTGATAATGTTTGTATAGAGGATTGTTCCATTACAATGGGTTATGATGCAATTGCCCTTAAAAGTGGGTGGGATGAGTATGGCATTGCTTATGGCAGGCCCACCAAAAATGTCCACATCAGAAGGGTGCATCTCAGAGCATCTTCTGGCTCCACTCTTGCGTTTGGCAGTGACATGTCTGGTGGTATTTCAAATGTTCTTGTGGAACATGTTCATCTCCACAACTCCAATAGTGGCATTGAGTTCAGAACCACCAGAGGCAGAGGTGGATACATTAAAGAAATCGTCATTTCAGATGTAGAAATGGAGAATGTCTATACAGCTTTTGCTGCCACAGGCCATTGTGGGTCTCACCCAGATGACAAGTTTGATCCTGATGCTCTTCCATTTTTGGATCACATCACCTTGCAGGATGTGATTGGTAGAAACATCACTATTGCTGGAAGCTTCTATGGGATTCTAGAATCACCCTTCAGTAACATATGTCTTTCCAACATAACCTTGTTCATAAATCTTGTTTCTTCCAGTTTCTGGGATTGCTCGAATGTCTCTGGCTTTTCTCACTCTGTACTCCCAAAGCCCTGCCCTGATCTTCTGAACCCGTCAAATTCTTCCTCCTCATCCTGCTTTTCCCTGCTGAGTATCAATGAACAAACAGCAGTTCTCTGATATTTTTTTCAGCCAAAATATACTTTTTGTTCTTTAATTTTGCATAAAGTTTTACTTTTATTCCTTAATTATTAAATCCAATTTTATCTTCTATCCTTCAAAATATGATCAATGTTTTCATGACACCTAACTATGTGAGGATCACTAATGGAATTATCTAATGTGTCATCCTACATGTCAAGGATATTTCGTTAAAGATTCTCACAGAATTAGGTATGAAGAAAAGATTGGAACCAACAAAATTAAGGGATAAATATGAAATTTTTATGTAAAGTTAATGTGCGAAAAAAATCTATTGAAGCCTGATTTTTTTCTCATCAAAAGATTCATATTCTTGAGTGCCCGTGCTTGAGCTTCTTGGAAAAATGAATCAACCATAAGGCCCCATTCTTTCCAATAAGACGGTTGCCAGAATTATTCTTGTTTTTTCTTGGTTTCATCCCTTAGAATTGCATTCTTGCATGTTGCAAACCAGCATATTATTTGTACAGCTTCATATCTTCATTCATGCGTAATGAAATTTTGGTAGTGCCACAAGAGGAGTACTCAGAATTCGATAGTTTTGCATTAGTTCATTGTGATTTTACTGTAAAGCATGTAATGGATTTGGGTGATTCTTAAATAAAAGGAAGTTCAATTTGAAGCTATGTTTTATCCATTTTAGGTTGTTAGTAGCTTGGAAAGCACGTGCATGAGCTTGCCAGATGTCAATGTTCCTTTACCATCTTAATTTTCTGTCCTTAGGAGTTCATTCTCTTATAAAATCTTAACTTGAGAAGAAGATTTAGCCTGGATAAAGTACAAAGATACTCCTAACTGTAACAATCAAAAGAACTCGTGTATCAATGGTAGAAAGTAAGCCAGAAAGGGCACTCAAAAGAAAGGCATGGTTGGTTGTTGTTTTACTATGATAATCAGAGAAATTATTTTAAATAAACGTAACTGGACAGGTAGAAATTCATTGAAGATAAACATCCTAGTGTTTTTGTTGTGTTTTGGAAAGGAAAAGTAATAAAAAGAAAAGAAGCAACGAAAGAAAGAATTTTTAGGATAGTAGATAATGGAAAAAAATGAGTATATTATACATGTTTCTCTTTAATATTACTGAAATATGGATTTCTTTTTCATTTTAAAAATATATATAGATCTTTTTTTAAACAAAATGTAATATTAATTTTAATCTAATTTTAATTTTTAAATAAAATACATATACTTTTTAACTAAAATGTCCTCTTATACTTTTTTCTTTGGGGTATTTTAATTAAAAAAATGTAAAATTGAATTTATGTTTTGAAAATAAACAAGAAATTTGTATAATTTTAATAAAATTCAGAAAAGGTTTATATAATTTATTAGAAAAATTGGAAGTTCTTTTAGGTAGTTGTAAAACATTGAAAGTATATTTGTAAAATCCCTAAAATTAGGAGAGATTTGGCACACTTTTCTGCAAAAATTATTAAAACACACTTGGCGTAAATGCCTAAATGGAGAGGGAGTTTTATAAAGAGATTTAAATGCAGTTTTTATGTAGTTATTGTTATGTTTTTTAATAAAAAAAAAAAGATAACTGGAGGTTTTATATGGCTCAGCATTAAATAATTATATTTTTAAAATTATTTTAAATGTTAAGTTTTTGTTAAAAAATTTAATAACACACACTGAAAAAATTTTAACTAAGTTTAATTTGATGTTTAGAAAATTTGATTTTTATTTCTAAAAATTAGATCATTATGATTTGTCAAGGACATTACACGTAGTTGGACCAAAAGTCATCAAGTCCATGCTGGATATTACAAGGTCCGTGATATCCATTTAAACGGGCCCATGCCCGCCCTTCTTTCCCGGCGTTGCGCCATATCGCGCTTCAGCGGCGGTGTGGTCACCGAAGTTCCCCCCACCAAAAAACAAAAGAAAAAGCACAGAGAAGTACCTTTCGGCGTGCTGGAAGTCTCTCTGTTCCGCTTCTGCTTCGTCCTCCTACTCTAGCGCATGCCAGCTGCGAGCATACAGTTGTAACATCTAATTCCAGCTTCTTTTTTATTGACATTTTTCTTTATAAGTGACTTTGGCGATATGCAATTCAACTTTTTTTTTAATCTGCGCTTCAGCTCATATTCATGGTTTACATGTTTGAACTGTTTCATGGATTGAAATGAGCAGTTTTTAACTATTTTGTTGTCGTTGAAGGTCGTTGCTTTTGTTCTGTCTGAACCGGAGGACTTGGGACTGCTTACACTTCTGTTGGGTCTGATCACGCCCGTAAGTTTGTTGATTTTGGTTGCTCTGTGCGTCAGGATGATGGGCTCAACAAATATCAGAGAGAGTTTGATAGCTTTTAGTCCTTCTTTAGACTTGTTTGCTATCAGCACTGGAGATGGCCGCGTACCTGCTTCTTATGAAATGCAACTAAAGATGATTGAAGTTTACAGGCATAAATGGATTTTTATTTTATTCTTTTCAAATCAGGGGTTGTTGAAGTAAGACAATGATTGTAAATTTTGTGACGGCTTCGCGTTCAATTTACTCAACTTAATATGGTGGCGTCCGTTATAAATGTATTTCAGGCTTATTAGTTAAGAGGTCTTTTAAGTCTGGCTTCCATTTTTTTTTTTTTGGAATTCATGTAAAAGAGTATGGTACTGTGGGAAAGGATTTGAAATTTTAGATTCCAGTCATATGTCATGTATAATGCACCCTGGCGATTGTGATTATGCTCATACTTGTCAAGAAAGTAAGGTTTGGAAAGAGATTAGGGAGTTTGTTTGAATTGGGCATGATAATAAAGATGAGTTTCATGTACACAATTGAGATTTTGTTTATGACTTGGATTAAGGTGGTTAATGATTTAGGGATCGTCGGTTTAGGATGGATGGTTGGTTAAAGGATGTAAAATTGTGCACGTCAAAAATATCTAAGGTACAAAAAGGGTTATGAGGATAATTTATAGACCTCGTACCCTTTTTAATTTTCCTTTGTTTTTGTTATATCCATTGTCTTTGACTCTTTGTCATTGGCCTTTATTTTTCCAGTGAAAGTTATAAATGTTAAAACTACCCTACAAGTTATGGGTTTTAATCTTCAAATGGCTTCTAGTTATGCATTACATCATGTTTATGTGCTATATATATGTGTGTGTGTGTATGTTTCATTATGTGAGTATTTTTGCATAATCAAAGACGTGGTTGTTTTGTTTTTGGTTTTCCCTCTTTTCTTATACAATTTGTATGATACCTCCAAAATGTTTCTGCATAGATATGGGATACTATGGAAGGTCAGGTCCAGACTGAGTTTGCAAACATCACATCAACTGATGCAACAAGCATATATGCTAGATCCTTGAAGGGGCACATTTTAATAGATTATACAAGCATGAAGTTGTTGTCTTTGGAAAGACAAGTCATTTGATTTATTGGAATTGTAATTTTTAACTTACTTTACCTTTAGAATATCTTTGCACATGATAAAATTAGTTATTGCAGAGAAAAAGGAAGCATGGATCCTCCTTGTTAGTACTTGGGACACGAGTGGTGATGTTTTGGCACTTGATATGTCTGCTGATCAATTTAATTGGAGAATTAGGGATTGCCATCCTGGGTAAGTTATGAGTTTCCCCCACGCCCTCCCTAATAATTACTAATATTTGCTAATTACATTTATTTGTTATAGTATTTTGATGGATGATATTGACTTTAATTTTATGTATGTTTGTCAATACGTAACTCTATAATAATGGAATATGATTAAATACAATGAAATTTATGTAATTTATGTCACACATCCTCTCTGTGTTGTTATATTCTATAACATCCGTTGCAAGTTGTCATGTAAAACTTAGATGGTTTCTTTAAGGGGAGAAAACACATTTATATGTAAACCTTTAACTTTTTCCCATCATTTGTTGTTCATGTTCCACATTCTAATTTTCTGTTTTCTAATTACTTGAAGGTTTTTGTAGTTTGTAACTTTGTACAGGTCTCAACAGGAATTTAATTAGTTGTTGGTATTGAGGCCTTTTATGTCTAAACCTCAAGTTGTTACTGTTGTGTTTTAGTAGTTCATAAACCATTGCTAATGTGTTGTTTTGTATTGTACTGTGTTGAAGTGCATAAGCAAGTTGTTCATGGTTGTCAAATTTGCAAGTTTAAGTAAGCTCATGAGGAGGAGGTAAACTAGAATTGTAAAGTCAAATTTTAAACTCATAAGAGATCATGTACTTCAATAGATAGCTAACGAAATATATATACCCACGATAAAACTTTACATGCAATATATATCACTATTCAACTGTTTAGTAGCAAGTTGTAAGAAACTTATTTAGCTTTTCTTTTTTCTTTTTTTTTTTTCTAAATGAAATTGGGTTTGCAACAAGTCTGGATAGCTTCTGGACTTGCTTTGTTGGGTTCTGGAAGAAAGAAGAAAAAAGTATTTCTGGGAACAAAACTGGAGAATCTTCAAAAGCCAATATTAACCTGATGTAGGACAAGAACTACAAAGGAAAAATAACAAGATGCAAATTCAATATTTCTCAAGTGTAACTATTTATTTGACTAGAAACCTGTCTATAGGCAACTCAATAAGAAATCCTAATGATACTTAAATATGATTACCGCTATCCTAATCCAACTAAGGTACTCTGAGGGGATAACATATCCCTAGGTTGAAACACTTTACTCATAATTTCTAATGAAATTTTAAATTACCCCAATAGTCTAATTACAAATCAATAAATCTCAAATGGTAATGACATCATTAAATGATAAAATAAATAATAACCTTATCTTCTCATCTCACAATATTATCACTCGGTTGGGAAATACTTGATGTTATGTTTTGAAATGAGGAAGTAGGAGAAAAACACAGGCAACAATAGTAGGTGGTGGCGACAATGGTGGAAGGAACAATTGCAATAGTAGCTTTGGATTCACAATATGGAATGAGTATTACAAACTAACTTGATCAATTAATTTAATCTTCATAGGCTTCTTATCAACAACATCAGTATTTTTTCAATTACACGGTTAACAACCATCAGTATTATTATCCTCTTCAATCAACAAGCATTTAGAGGAAGAATCTTATTAAGAAACTTCAACTACTTGATAAGCCATTAATCACTTATACGCGTAGGAAGCCATGTGTACAGCAGCAGCCACATCTCCAAGCGTAGTTTTTATTATTTTTTAATCTGTTATTTAGTTTGTTATAGAGTCAGATGTCTTGAGCTAAAGTTTAGGGGTAGTGGAGTCATGTGCTTGATGAATAATTCAAGTATTTTATTTTTAATAAATATTTCCAGATTTGTCATGTTCAGTTAGTATCCATTAGGGAGTCATGGTTAGTGGTTCCTTATTGTTGGGAGTCATGAGTTATTTTCCATTTTATAAATATCAAGTCTTGTAGCTTGTTGAGGGGGGCTTGCAATTGAGTTCTGATTAATTGCCATTTGGAGATTCTCCCTGGCTAGTAATTTTTCTTTGAGTGAGATACTTGCTCCTAGAAAATTAGTAGATTATTTCTGCTATCTTTCTCTTTTATTTCCAGCCATCTACCACTCTCCTGTTGTTGAAGATGAGATTGTTAAATTACTAGATGAATATTCTTTGAATGCAGATGAGTATGGTAATGCAATTGAAGAGTATCCATCCTTGTTCCTACAGCAAACCACAATTAATGAAATAATCTCTTCTTTTCTCTTCCACTCCTGACCAAAGACATTTCCTCATAATTTTTTTGTCAAATTTTAAATCTGAATGATGACATTGATTAGGTCAAGGATTATGTAGAGTCAGCAACTGTTGACCTGGTCCAAGTCATAGAACCATGGCTGATTTATGGGTTCTCTAGTTAACCTCCTGGCTTAGTTGACTTTCGGATAGTTTGCATGCTTTCTGGCCAATAGAGATGAACTGTACCAGAATACCTGCTAATTGACTGGTTTTAAGAACATAATTTCTGAAATGGCTCATACCTAGTTCATAAGTTTGTTTATTTTTTCATTGTCCTCTTTCTATTTTGTATAAGAATAATTGTCTGCCCTCTTTCAGATTACTAATTCTAGAGGGGCAGCTCTTCAACCTTTATTACAATTATCTGGATTTCTGCGACTGATGACTACTCAGGTTTGATCATGTTCTTTTAATTTGGCCTACTTGAGAAACCTACTTGTGTCTAGTTGCCTTATTGATATTTGCTTTCAGATTAACAAGGCTTCTCAGAACACCAGTCATTCTTTGGGCGATCTTAAAATAAAAGTGAAGATGAGAATGAAGAGGATGAATATTCTCATGAGGAAGGAGATGACGCATCTGAAAATAAGTAGTGATGCTGATGAAAGCTAGTTTACTTCTAAAGAGAGGTAATTACACTTGTAAAATGCAAGTTCCTGTGGCTTATGCATTACTTATTAAAATTGTGGTAAAGTAGATAAATGTGATTGGATAAAGGTGGTTACATGGAGACCCTGCAACACAGATTGTATAATTTAATTGAGGAAATTCTGAATATCTCTTGGGAATTTGTCATCTTTTACCGTATATTGCTTAAATTATTGATCATAGATTATGTTCTTCTGTGGCTTATTGCTGAAAGACTCTTTCCAAGTTCATTATTTCTTATTTTTAAGTGTAACCAAGGTCGGATTCAAGACCTAGGGATAATTGATGTTTTCATGGAAAACCTTGTTGGTTGATAATTATTTTAATTAGTCAAAATAGGATTCATACTTAATTCTTTCTGAGCCTATTAGATATAGAGGTTGTACTGTATTCAATGGCCACAGTCTGAAAAATTGTTTCTTTGGAGAACTGTAAAGTGTCAAAATGTGCATAGGTTTTCTTTATTTCCCCTGCTTACATATCATAATCTAGGGGTTTAGAATGCTCTATCATGATTGCTAATTTCTAGCTATTATCTAAGGCCATATAAGCTCAAAAATTCGAATTTCATGATCAAATGTTTCTCTTCCTTTTTACAGATTATGAACTTCCCGTTGTCTCTTTCGCAACTGATCAATAGGTGCTAGTGTTCACTTATCAGTTGGTTTGAATATTTTGTTGACTGATTTTGGGGCTTGTATTGACCTCTTTAATTTGTTCATTCCATGGATTAGCTCTGTGGTATAACTTACTGTTTTAAATCTTTTTCTTTTTCCTCTCCTTCTATATAGGTAGTTTTGTTCTTATAAACAGGAAGATTTTGGTGTTATCAAGATGTGTTAGTGTTAGGAATGTTAACAGTCCATAGATTATTTAATTTTATTGAATTCAACTCAAGTGCAAGTTTAGAGCCCAAAATATTGGATGTATGATCCTATAGCCCCAGTTTACATATCATTATACACTGGTTGCACTGCATCAATACTCAAAACTATATAGGCAGTTCAAGTGGGAATTCCAACTACGCTGTTATTTTACATGTTTCTGAACATGAACTTGTTTTATTTAAGGCCATTAAGATTAGAAGAAATGAAGATTGTGTATTTTGAACTTTTAGTCAGGAAGAAATTAGCAATTTTGTAGATATGCTCAAAACACTGAACTTTAAATGTTCCATTCTCCACATTTACCAGTGCTCTTCTTTTATTGTGTTATGCATGCCAAAATTGATTGTGGTATGCTAGAAACTTTCTGACTTTATAACCCATAATTTCTTTAAAACTATTTCTTTTTATTCAATTCTTGACATGCATAACATATTTAGTTGGAAGGATTTGTTATTTCTATGTCTGGTTGGGGCAGGGGGTCTGCTGGGAAAGGGTCATGATGAATGCACAGAGACGGAGTCTGGGTTTGCTTTGCTGAATATCCAGGGGCAGATCTATAAATAAATTATCAGGGTTGGGGGGAGGGGGTGCAAAAAATTAAACAAAATTAGCATATTTATGTATATAAAAATTTTGTCCGTTCCTTTCATATTTGCTGTGATTTAATGCAGTGCAACCATCATAGAAACTTGCTGCCTGAGAATAAACTCAACAGAGATTACAAACCTCATGTTGGAAAAGGATATCAGTGAAAATCGTAAAAATTCCTCATCTAATTCAGTCTATCGAGGATATTCTGATTTCTAAGGTAACTATAGAAGCCCTTAAAGCTGATGAATGGTCAAATAAGGACGGCATGGAACTGGACTCAATGTTCTAGAATACAAAACAAAACCTTTGTATGTTATATCAAATACCATGTGTGCTTTGTGCATTCAAGGAAGGAATCTGGGACCATTTTTTCTGGTACCCACAAGCAAAGAATCTAATTCGTGTCTCTTCAATCTCACATGCATACCCAAATAATTCCATTTGCCACCACCAAGTTATATAATTTTACTATTTATTTGCTATCATCTCACACATCAAGTTATCTGGAAGAAAGAGTCTTCTTTACTTTTCATAAGTAGCTCTTGGTGTTCTAGACTATTGTACATGCGTTGGGATTTTCATCATTGAACATGGATGTGAAACTTCCATTGTCATTATAGTAGTCTCCACTGTAGTGTTCCATATTGCTGTAATGTGTGTGGTTTGGTGATCTGACATATTCATATTCGGTGACATAAGGTGATGGCTGGTATGTGTTATAGCTGTGTGTCACATATACTGGTGGGGGTGGCTCCTGTAGAAATACTGGCCTGGGGTATCTGTTCCATTGTCCAACATAGCTATGACCAGAACCATATCTGTTTCCATAGTCAGGTGGACGCTGGTATATCTCATGAACCTCTCCCTCATCTTTTGTTTCTGGGCTGCTCTGTGACTGCTGACTTACACTATTCTCTGCGAGTGTAGGTAATGCTGTCACCTTGGGTGGCTGCTCAGGTTGTGTTGTATCTTTGGGTGATTCCGCTAGGGCGGCTGCTTGAAGAGGTGGACTATCTTCTCCTTGCACTTGTGTTGCATCTGGGGCTTGTTCTGGTGGTTGAGATGGAGAATCTGTTGGTTCAATATGCTTGGAAATGGTGGCAATCTTCTTTGTCCTTCTGATGGCTTGGATGATTTTTTCTGGGTCTGCCCACCCAATTATTGTTATTTTTTGTTGAGGGAGGTCGATGTATATATCATTTATGCCTGTGGAAAATGAAAATTTTCAAACGGGTAACAGGCGATTCATGGAAGAGTAATCATGTCATGCTTACCATTAATGCCATTAAGAGTTTTCTTGATCTTCTGCACACACCCATTACAGTCCATTCGGACCTGTATCTCTGTGAGTCGAGGCCTCTGCATTTCATAGAGTAATTGTTAGGAGTGATTCATGCTTTATAAAACGATGAAATATTATTACTTCATTGGCATGGTATTAATATATGCATGGATTTTGGGTGCCATACCTGCAACTTAGGAGCCATGAGGAAGGCATGGAATTAGAGAAACCAAGAGGAAGTATGTTGTTTGAAGGCAGTGGATAATAATCATAGAATCAGGTAATTGGCAACTATAAGTACACTGGCCGGGAATATTTAAAAGCCAAAAGATGTAGGACATGCAAGGAATCTCTTTTTTGTGGAAGAGAGAATTGGTATTGCTTCATTAGGGTATGGAAGTCATTTTCTAAGCCTAGATTATATACATGGGATCTTTATGATGCTCAGCCAAAGGGAATTTTCTTTATGCTAATGGCCATGGATAATTGAGAGATGTTAAGGAGTCAAGGATATCCAAAGGCCGATCACCGTGCAAAAGCTTTGAAAGGAAGGGTGAGCAATATTTACCGGCAATATATGGTTCATCAGTCCTAAAGATCAAAGAAACTTTTCTTCCTGAAGGATATCTTTATTTTGTTTAAGGAAAAGAAAAGCTATAATTAAATTATTGGTCCCTAAAGTGGTATTTCCTTTTCAGTTTTATATTTTACAAATTTATAATTTTTTATAATTAGGTGTCATTGAGCAATTTGTTACAAAATCTATTAATTTCACACCTTTGTCTACACCCTCATCTTAATTTTGTTGTCTCCGATGTGAGAAGGGATTCAAAATGCAACACCGCAATTATAAAAATTTAGATGGTATCAATACTATTAAAAATACTATAAAAATCTCACGTCCTTGAACTTTTAGCTTTGTTATATTTTCATAGAATACTAATTATATTATTTATATAGTAACTTTCAATTGCCATATCATGCATAAAAAATTTTAAGTACCATGCTATTTTATACTTTAGCATTATATATCATGGTATCTACGATAAAGGAATATAAAATAACTATGTTCCAAAAGACCACAAAAATTTATTAGTAATTATTGACCAAATCAATTTATGAACTGACAATTTTCTAGTCTTTTAGAATTTAGTACAAGTTAAAACAAAATTGTAAAAGAAAATATCGTTAGTTGTAAACTTGAGAGCTAAACCTTCTAAAAAGATGCGCGCATTTCGAGTTTGGAAGACCACACTTTACTTCATCTCATAAAGTTAGAAATTTACACAAAAACAGATTCTCTAGCTAGCTTTGGGAAGTTTATAATTGAAGCAATTTCTATTGATGAAGCGAGGAATGATTTGTTTAAGAGAAAGGCTTCAACTTATAATTTCTTTTATCTGTAAAACGTGGCGGTTTCAGGTTGAATTATTCAATATACTAAACATAGTTACTTGCAACATCTTGACAATTTGGGGGAAAAATAAGTCTAATTCTTATGATGTTATGGAATTCATATTATCAAAAGACAACTAAACCTTCTCAACTTTTCAAAGATGTTTGAATTTATTGGTGAATTTTCTAAATTTTACTTTGAGAAGGGTGCAAATTCCGTTATGCTTTTTGGTGCCACGGTTTGAACAACTCTTGAAATTTCTGTTTGAAACCCCAGCATAAATGATTACAAAACTCGAAAATTATTCTTATCGTGTGAGTCAACTCAAATTGACCCAAGTTTTCATAATTCGCATTTGTAGAAATTGGATAGAATAATCAATAGTTACTGGCCATTTGATGAATCGTTGTGATAAAGTTTGATTGGATCATAATTTTTGACTGATGAATGAGGGAATGTCAAGGGCAGATTCGCCTCTAATTCATCTTGATCTGTGAATGTTCTATTACATCAAGACTTATGATTAGGAAATGGGTCACTTAAGTCAAAGATTTATAATTGAAAGAATAAAATATAAACGTATGGATCACTGTTGTTAAGATAATCAAACGAGTTAATTTATTAAGACTTTTACAAGGAAGAATCATTTATGGGATAATTTAAAAAAAAGTCTAAATTATACAATTTTTCTCACTATTTTAAAAAATTATACTTCTTTTCTTAAAATTAAAAAAGTGTGCTATACTAAATTCCTTTACAACAAAATATCCTTATATTTATTATTTATACAATACAACAAATGTTAATGTTATGTATTTGACCAATATAAAATAATCACTCTTAAATTTAAAATAAAATAAATTTTTATAATTTTTGACATAAAAAAATAACATTAAAATAATTTTTTTAAAATTCATTTAATAAGTTATATATTATTTTTAAGAGTATTTTGATCACTTTTAATTTTAAGAGAAATTTGTGTGTATATATATATATATAATTTGAGTACCTTTGAAAGAAAGAAGAGTAATTTTTACTATTCATTATAAAGACTAAATAGCTATATTTTATAATTAGTTGATTAAAAAGATATTACAATCATTTGCATATATAATTATGTAATTCTTATTAATAGATGTCATTGTAAATGAGTTTTTATTTATAAAACAAACTCTACTTTTTTAAAATTGAGAGACAAAAGGAAGTATAGAGCTGTACACGTCACTACTTCGAAATTTCCTGGTCCTTTCCGTACTTCTTTCATAAATATACAAGTTACCTTAATTCGCATGCGTTGAATTGCCATGCTTTGTCTGATTATGATTGCAACTTTCAGGGAATCACGAACCCAAAATGACCAGGAGGGGGAAAAAATTCTTTGATGGTCCTACTCCCCCTTTCCAGCTTTGAAGCTGAAGAAAAAAATATAATAATTTTGGACTACATATTTTATGTCATAAAAAATGGTAATTTTCCTGGTTAGTAGAATTTTATTGCTGGGAATTGAGATTATCAAATTTGGATTGAGGTTGATGTTAATAAGTTCGAACCATGAATTAATGAGAATTTTTATAATTGATGTATTAATAATGTGTTTCGTGCGTTTGGGTTCCTGTTTGTGAGGATGAAAATGTCAATGTTCCATTTCACAGTGACTCAATTCTTCAAATCTTGTTACAAATGAAAGTGCACATATTTTACCAAACCAGAAAAAAGGTAACTGTTGATGGCCATACATGGTAGAGAACAATAATTATTCTGTAATCATTCTACATCTCCTCTACTTTATTTGCACACTTGTTTTTAAAAATTCTGAATGAATTTGTGTTTATTTTGTAATCAAGAAACAACAAAAATAATTGGATGAATTAAGCATAGGCCTGTGGGTTCTCCTGCAGGTAGGTTTCCACAACTCTGTAGATTCCAATTGTGCTTTCCCTTCCTTCTTTTATGTCTTCCTCTTTCACTTGATGCTCCCCAGTTGTGTTGTATTTGCTTGTCATCTTACAATGGCAACCACCATCACTAGTTCCTTCAAACTTCACCTCATAACCTATGGATTCAAGCTTCTCTCCCAAGGGACCCCCTTCAATCATAGTGTATTTGCACACCAAATTTTCCTTATCAACCACATCGATTCTGTGTGTCAGATATTTAAAAGGGCCAGCTGCAAAAGAAAAAGAAGGGAAAAAAAAAAGAAGTTGATTATATTCAAGTAATATAGAGAGAAATGATCGGTTCAAATACTTGTTCATGTACATCTTTTTATGAGCTAGAGATTGATTTTTTTTTTATATGCATTTTGAAAATAAAATCTCAAATGTTTTAAGTTAATATCAGAAAGTGTGCCCACGAAATCAACCAGAGAGAGTATTTAGTTTTGAATAAAACTCAAAGACACTACCCGTAGCTGATACTAAAAATTAGGCTGACTCATCCCATTTAAGTCTGACTCATCATGGTTCAATTATAAACAAGCTAGCGTGGCAAACTTATTTATCAAATAGGCAAAAAAAAAAAAAAAGGAGTTCATACCCACTTATTCTAGCCTAAAAGTTGAATTGGTTAGCTCATAGGCTAGTACATGGAGTTTTATATTTTTGTCTTTTTTGAATTTTTTTATGAAAAGAATTTAGGTTAAATTAATACACTTTCCCATAAAAAAATATAAACCCTATAATGCATGTGTATTTAACAAAATACTATCATAAAACATAAAAATATAACTTTAATTTTTAGGTTAAATAAACTATAAACTGGCCAACGCATTTAACTTATTTTTAAAATTTTAAATAAGCCTATTTGCATCTATCAGCGGCAGCAATTTTTATCCAGGGGTTAAATGAGTTGACCCATGTAAGCTCATATCCAAATGGATAAAAAAAATTCTAAAAACTTATGACCAATTTAATTGATAGGTTAAAAGGATTGAGCTGCAAACTTTAATCCTAACAGTACATACTTTCTAAGCTAATTTAAAGATATTATTATTATTATTATTATTGATGTTTGATTTCTAACCTTCAGCGAAGTTAACTTGTTCAATGCTTCCAGGTCCCCCATCTCCTTGGATTACATTGACATCTTTTACGAACTGAGGCAAGAGCTTTGGAAGCAAAGTTCTTGAGTCAATGATCAAGGCCTTGAACATTCGTGATGCTGCGATTGGGCTTGAATACTCTTGCGTGAAGATGGTGACCCCCATACTGATTTCTGTATATTGATCTAATTAATCTCTGAGAATCAAGTTTGTGAAATTTCGCTCTTCGTGGACAGCACTTCGACGTTTTATAGGAGCAGTCCTCTATGAAGTGGGTTTCGTAGAAATGATGGTCTTTGAAAAATTTGGAAATACGACCTAAGAAAGGATATTTTGTTAGGTAGAATTAGACAAAAATGGCATTTTGTTGTAATTAGAAGACTTTGAATTATATGGTGGCTAGCTGGGTGGGCATTTTGTTTCACACTTCAAAATGTTTCGATTAAAGTTATGAAAGCACACATGGGCGGCGCATAGACCATGACTCTATTCGATATCACCTACCTATTCAATATTAACAAGACTCTATTTAATGATACCTACCTCTTGTACTGAAGAAACCTGCGAGTTTGTATCATTATTCATTAAGAGCTTAACGATTTTTCAGCCGTCATTTATCTAGAAACCATTAACCAATGACCAGCTGCAGGAAGGAAGGGAAGAAGAAAACGTAATTCATAGCTGAATTAATAATAAACAAACATGTAAACAAGTATATTTATAAGTGAGATATACTTGTTACATACTCATCTACCTATGATCGATTTGATTTAGAAAAAACAAGGTAAAAAAGGGCATGTTTGGCTTTGATGTAAAATTACTTTCCTTTTCTAAATGTTACAACAAAGAAATGGTTTAGCATTTGATCAAATCTTTTTCAACAAGCACTTTTAGCAACTTTACTAATATTTGAGATAATATTTATAATCTTTTATTTTAACAGGTATGCTTTTGTCTAACAAACTAATATATACTTTACAAGTGAAACTCCAACTCAGCGTTACTTTTTATATGATAGAAAAATAAGTTTCAGAGTCTTTTAATAGCATGGTTTTGCTAGAAGAGCTTGACTCTTAAATCTATTCCATTAAATTATCTTAAAATTTATGCATATAATAAAAAATTACTTTAAATAAATTTTAACAAAATCCAACAAGACCTAAGAGAATGAACTTGAATTCGCTAACTCAATCATTACAAATCTGGGTGGTTTTTGTCAGATCAGTAGGGGAGAGAGTGAAGCAGCCCACTTGGTCCAAAAGAATTCCTTTTAAATCATCATTCATCCAATGACTTTTTTGTGAAAAAATTTACTCACGGTAACTTTTTGAAGGTTGCAGAAGGTTAACTACCAAAGCTGAAAGTTGATATACCCATTTGTTTGTAATTCCCTCAAGGTAAACTGCATAAATTTTTTTGGAATTATATAGTTTAACTATAATTTTAGTATATAAATTTTAAGATATAATATTTTACCTTAAAAACTGTCACAAAAAGTAAAATTGTTATATACCAGAGAAAATTCACATCTCAAAATTTGAGAATTTAGGAAAAATGGACTTTAAAATGTGTATAAAAAGAAAATTAGAGAAAATGTTAGGAGACATAAGGTGTTACTTGACAAAATAATTATGAGATATTTTTAAACATTTTAATTTTTGGCAATAATTTAGAAGCATAAAGTATTATTTTTAAAAATTTATCTTGTAAAGTTGTAAATAATATATAATTCAAAGGATATATATATTAATCAGCGTCTCCTAGTCGACAGTCTAAAATTCAAGGGAGATATTTCCCTCCCTGTCTGAGACGGTTGACCTGTATTTTGTTACCATGCACAATAGCAAGATGGATGTGTACTTTCTTTTGGATTTGATTATTCCACGTCCATGGTCTTTACATGTGGCCTGCAATTTTACAAATAAGTTACCGAAAGTTCTTAGGTATACTTTGTACAAAATCAGGTATTACAAGGAATTAATAGTAATTCCCTAAAATTGATATGATAATATATTCTATTATTTCTAACATTCATTTTAATGAATTTTTATTAACTTTTTATACCACCTCACTGTGCAAAAAGTCTGCTTAATAAATTTTCTGACTTACCAACCAAAAAGTTTGTGGTCAATTAAGAAAGTAAGTAAATTGTTGGGCAAAATTAGTTGAGATAAAATTTGTAGTGTTCACTGTTCTGGGATCAATGGGAAAAAGGTAACACCAAAAGAATTAATCTACATCTGTCTTTGATACTTTTACGTTTTAACATCTATATTTGAGTTGCTATTGGCTCCTCTTTCATAAGATATACAAAGTTATGAATAAGTATACAAGTGAAAATTATTCAGAAATAAGAATCAAATAGCTCATTAATGTGGTTCTCTGTTGGATTGAAAATCAGACCTAGAGTATTATGTACCTATGTTAAAATTTGCAAATCTGAAAATGACCCTAGAATAAGAGATAAATTAATTATTAGGTATGGACACTTAAAAAATTAAATTTGTTATTGATATCTATTAGACACTTATATTAAATACGATACAACTATTCTAATTACACGAGTGCTTTCTATTTTATTATTTGTAGTATTCACGTATGAGTCCTATATCAATTATTTTTTAAAAAAATTAATAAGCCATGAAAATGGGGTGTAAGAGTTCATCAACCGGTAAAAACAGAGCATATATACAGCAGGATACAGGAAGCCAGATTCAGAATCATTTGACGCAAAAATCACACAAGCAATATTTTTGCCCCAGAATACAATGGGAAACTTCTCGTGAGGCTTGCAAATTCAACATGAGAAACCTATTATTTTGAAGAACCCAAACTTTTTTGAAAGCATTTTAGACCCTTATCATTGTAGCCAAAGCCAAATATCATACTAGATTCAGAAGAGCCTTATTAAGTTGTGATTACATATTCAATCAAGTCAAGCATAGACTTCAGGGTTCTGAAGGAGATAGGCTTCCACAACTTTGTAAATGCCCAAGGTCTTTTCCTTCCCACTGTTGATTATCTCTTCATTGATCTCATGATCAGCTTTGGTATAATACTTGATGGTTATCTTGTTTTTGCTACCACCATCTGGTGTTGCCTCAAACTTAATTTCATAAGCAATGGATTCAAACTTGTCCCCTAATATATCACCTTCAATAATAGTGTAATTGAACGTGAGAGTCTCCTCGTTTATCCCATCGATTCTCTTCTTGACACTTTTCAATTGGCTTCCTACAAGAAAAATAGCTTAACAAAAATACACGACCAAAACTTAGTTTTTTTTTTTTTAAAGATGATGTCATTATTGATAGCAAAGAGCCTTTTAAACTTTGGATAATTTATGAATAGCACTTTAGACTCTTTAAAATCAACAATTCAGTTCTCAAATGTTCTAGCAAATAGGTCCTTATGTCCATTTTTGTCTTATTGATATTGATTGACTTACCATCTCAGAAATCTTCATAATTAACATGTTAGCATTGGAGATAATAGAGCATGCCACATCAATTATAGGGAAATCTGATGTGGCAAATGAGTTAACATGGATAAAAGGAAAATAGATACAAGATTCTATTTACTTGAATATGAAAGCTTAGGAACCCAATTGTTGATTTTGAAAGTTTAGGAATATTTGCAAGTGATTTAGTAGGGAGTTTTTGCAAATACTACTTTATTAATTTGGTATTACAAAATCGTTATTTCACTTTTGGATATGATTGGGAGTTAGAAGAGAAATAGATCATTAAATCATTTTTTTTAATCTCTTTGTTAATGTTTAAAACAAACGAGATAATAAAGAAAAAAAATCAATAAAGAATAATTAATTACAATATATTTTTTATAAATTGATCTTTCATTAAATTAATTAATTATAATAATTTGATTTATAGATATTGCAACTTTTAAAAATAATGGATAACATAATTATTGATTTTGTCTCCAAAATCTTTTAAATTTTAAAGACTTAAATATATAAAGATAGGATGGAAGATTATGAAAGTTTGGTATATAATCTTTCATTTTTTTTCCATTCTTACTAAAAAAATTCACAACCAAAGAGAATGTTGAAGTCAAACATTCATTTTCCTTAATCCAATTATACCATTAGTATTCAAGAGTATGATTTCATTCTAGCCCTAAAAAGATATAAGTAGCACAAGGATAGAAGAGTAAAATCATATTTTCAACTAGTAAATACACGTTTAGAATCACATTTCACAATCACATTTATGCAAAAGCAATAAATTATTATTTTTTGAAAAACGTGATTTTGGGACCTATAGAAACATAAAAACAAACACAGCATGAATCAAACAAGAAAGCCTGTGAATCATCAAATTGATAAACCAAAATAGGACTATTGTCTAAATGGCTGCAAATGAAATGTAATAAGTAATAAAGCAAAGTGTAATTTAGCAAATACATGCCTTCAAAAAAGTGAATCTGCCTGATGCTCCCAGGGCCGCCATCTCCCTGGATAACTTGAATGCAAGCAGCCTGGGGAAGAAGTTTTGGAATGAGGTTGTAAGCATCAACCACCAAGGCATTGAACAATCTTGGTGCAGAGATTGGTGATGAATACTCGTCTTCGACGGCGTGAATACCCATCACTGAAACCACCAAACTAAGCTAAACCCAAGAAATTGCTTTGTGAAGTTGGTGAGGATGAGAAGCTGAGGCTCCAAGATCAAGATGCGGCTCTGCAGAAAGAGAACACGAGGCGTTGTTTTCAAGATTAGAATCGTTTTATTTGCTTATTTTTCTTGGCAAGATCGGCAGAAAGAGTGTTAATGAGTCAATTGGTCTAGAAGTTTCTGCGTTTTCTTCACCAACTCAACCAAACAGAACAGATAGCAGAGTTATGGTGCTCAACGGCTTAAAATATTGTCGTATCTTTTGGAATTTAGATCTTTGAACATCAATGACACAAAGCAATAAGTGAAGCCCACTGATTAAATGATGGTCCTTTGTGTTGTGTCTTTTTAAAATTTAATCAAAATGAAAAATTAGTTTTAGATGTTACAATTATAATTTAAAAAAAGTTTTTTGGTCTCAAAATATAAGAAATATAGTATATTTTTTTATTTTACTAAATAATAAAATTTTTTTACTTTTCATTTATTGTTACATCTAATATATTTAACAATACATAACATTTTTCTATGCAAAATAAATATGGATAAAATAAAAAAATTATCAAATTTGAACTTAAATTAAACTAATATTAATTGTTTTTCTTAATACCAGTGAAATTATTTTTTGTTTCTAATAAACAGGATCGGGTGGAGTATATGGTATTGCCATAGTTAAGCACCATGAGAGTGTGTAGTCTAGAGCAAGGTTGTCAAATTCATGAGTTTAAGTAAACTCATAAATAAGAGATAAACTCGTAACTTAGATTCATATCGTAAACTCGTAAGAGTTTATATTTGTTAATAATTACATATAAAATATAATATATAACAAGAAATTCATTCAAATATAATTTAAATTATACAAATTTGTAAAAAAAATTATTTATATTTCATAATTCATTTCTCTCAATGTAGATATTTTAATTAAGTTCAAATATAAATATTATTTATGTATAATTTTTTGCTCAATTGCATTGAATTTAAGAATTTTTATCTTTTTTAAACTCAATTGGACTCAATCATATGGTAACTCGTCAAAATTAGTTGAAAAAAATATTAAATTAATTGAGTTTATTTAAGTTAAAGATGAATTAAACCAAGTTTGTATTGAGTCTGAATTTATGAACGAGTTAACATGATTTTCTTAAGTAAAAACTTAAACTTACTAAAATCAAAGAGCCAACTCGTGAATTTAACAACAATAGTCTAGAGGCTTGTAATGATGCTAGAAGCTAGGGGTTGAATTCAGTGTTCTTGTACTTTTGGATTATTCTGAAATAAGAGCATCTCTGGTCTGAATATTTCTAGAAAATGCCTTGGGATTTTCCGTTTTATGTTTAATATTTTGTGGTATACTAAAGCATATCCCTAGATTCTCGACAGAATCTATTTTAGTAATTTATATCAAATATAGTAAACAATCTTGAAGATGCTTGGCAAGATATTCAGTTCTTCCATCCAAGAAAACAGAACCGATTTTAATTGAAGCTGCGTGTTTATGTACAAAATAGGTCTAAGGTCCATTACAAAAATTTTGGATAGCCTTTTCTTTTTTTTTATAGGTTAGTCAATTCTTCTTTATTTTCATCTCCCTATCTAAAATTTCTAAATCATCATTCATCCAATGACTTTTTAGTGAAAAAAATTTACTCATTGTAACTTTTTGAAGGTTAACTGCCAAAGCTGAAAGTTGATGTACCTATTTGTTTGTAGCTCCCTCAAGTTAAACTACATAAAATATTTTGGAATTATAGTTTAACTATAATATTAGTATATAAATTTTAAGATATAATATTTTACCTTAAGAACTGTTACGAAAAGTAAAATTGTTGTATATCAGAGAAAACTCACATCTCAAAATTTGAAAATCTAGGAAAAATGCAAATTAAAATTTGTACAAAAAGAAAATTAGAGAAAATGATAGAGACATAAGGGATTATGTGACAAAATAATTGTGTGATATTTGTAAACGTTTTAATTTTGGGTGATAATTTAGAAGGATAAAGTATTATTTTTAAAAATTTATGTACCAGAGTTTAAATTAAAATATAATTTAAAAGGTATATATATATATATATTAATTAGTGTCCCCTAGCCAACAGTCTAAAATTCAAGAGAGATATTTCCCTCTCTGCCCGAGATGGTTGACTTGTATTTTGTTACCATGCACGGTAGCAAGACGGATGTGTACTTTCTTTTCGATTTGATTATTCCCACATCCATGGTCTTTATGCATGTGGCCTGCAATTCTAGAAATAAGTTGCCGAAAAGTTCTTTGGTATACTTTGTACAAAATCAGGCATTACAAGGAATTAATAGTAATTCCCTAAAGTTGATATGATAATAGATTCTATTATTTATAATATTCAGTTCAATGAATTTTTATTAACTTTTTATATCACCTCACTGTGCAAAGAGTGTGCCTAATAAATTTTCTGACTTTCCCACCAAAAAGTTTGAAGTCAATTAAGAAAATAAGAAATTTGTTGGGCAAAATTGGTTGTGAGATAAAATTTGTAGTGTTCACTGTTCTGGGATCAATGGGAAAAAGTAATACCAAATAAATCAATCTATATCTGTCTTCGATATTTTTACGTTTTAACGTCTATATTTGAGTTGCTCTTGGCTCCTCTTTCGTAAATTTAAGATATAGAAAGTTATGAATAAGTATGCACAAGTGAAAATTATTCAGAAACTAGAATCAAATAGCTCATTAATGTGGTCTTCTATTGGATAGAAAATCAGAGCCAGATTATTATGTATCCATTTCAAAATTTGCAAATGTGAAAATGACCCTAGAATAAGAGACAAATTAATTATTGGGTATGGACACTTAAAAATATAAATCTATATTATTGATGCGTATTAGACAATTATATTAAACGCGATACGACTATTCTAATGACACATGGGTGCTTTCTATTTTATTATGTGTAGTATTCATGTATGTGATGAGTCCTATATCAATTATTTGAAAAAAAAAATTAATAAGCCGTGGAAATGGGGTTGAAGGGTTCATTAACTGGTAAAAACAGAGCATATATATAGCACGATACAGGAAGCAAGAATCAGTATCATATGATGCAAAAATCACACAAGTAATATTTTTGCCCCAAAATACAATAGCAAATTTCTCGTTAGGCCTGCAAATTTAACATGAGAAATCTATTATTTTGAAGAACCCAGATTTTTTTAAAAACATTTTAGACCCTTAACACTGAAGCCAAAAGCCAAATATCATACTAGATTCAGAAGAGCCTTATTAAGTTGTGATTACATATTCAATCAAGTCAAGCATAGACTTCAGGGTTCTGAAGGAGATAGGCTTCCACAACTTTGTAAATGCCCAAGGTCTTTTCCTTCCCACTGTTGATTATCTCTTCATTGATCTCATGATCAGCTTTGGTACAATACTTGATAGTTATCTTGTTTTTGCTACCACCATCTGGTGCTGCCTCAAACTTAATTTCATAAGCAATGGACTCAAACTTATCCCCTAATATATCACCTTCAATCGTAGTGTAACTGAACGTGAGAGTCTCCTCGTTTATCCCATCAATTCTGTTCTGGACACTTTTCAATTGGCTTCCTGCAAGAAAAACAGCTCAACTAAAATACACGACAAAAACCTTGTTTTAGCTTTTTGAAGATGATGTCATTATTGATTGCAAACAACCTTTTGAACATTGGATAATTTATAAATGGTTCTTTAAACCCTTAAAATTGACAATTAATTGATGAACTTTTACATTCTAGCAAATAGATTTTTGTGTTTATTTTTCTTTTATTGATGTTAACTTATTTTCATAATTGACATGTTAGCATCGAAGACAATGAAACTTGCCACTTCAATTATAAAAAAATCTGATGTGGCAAGTGAGTTAACGCTGATAAAAATAAATAAATACAAAAACTTATTTACATGAATATGCAAGCGTAAGAATCTAATTGTTGATTTTGAAAGTTTAGAATATTTGTAAGTAATTCAAAATTCTTGGGAGTTTTTGCAATTCTTCCTTACTAATTTGATATTACAAAATCGCTATATCACTTTTGGATATGTTTGGGAGTTGAAAGAGAAATGGATGATTAAATTATTATTTTTCTTCCCCTTGTTAATGTTTAAAACAAAACAAGATAATAAAAAAAATCAATAAAAATAATTAATTACAATATATTTTTTTACAAATAGATCTTTCATTAAATTAATTAATTATAATAATTTGATTTATTGGTATTGCAACTTTTAAAAATAATGGATAACATAATACTTAAGTATTGATTGTCTCCAGAATCTTTCAAATTTAAAAAACTTAGAAATATGAAGATAGGATGGAAGATTATGAAAGGTTCGGTACATAATCTTTCATTTTTCTTCCATTATTATTTAAAAAAAAAATCACAAACAAAGAGAATGTTGAAGTCAAACATTCATTTTTCTTAATCCAATATTCTAGAGTATGATTTCATTCTACTATTATCCTTCTTGTCACTAAAAAGATATAAGCAGCACATGGATATGAGAGTAAAATTGGAATCAAATCATACTCTCAACTTCTGATTAAACCAAACAAGAAAACCCCTGAAATATCAAATTGACAACAAGACCAATTTTTAAAACCGAAATAGGACTATTGCCTGAATTGTTGCAAATGAAATGTAATAAGTAATAAAGCAAAGCGTAATTTAGCAAATACATGCCTTCAAGAAACTGAATCTGCCTGATGCTTCCAGGCCCACCATCTCCCTGGATGACTTGAATGCTCTTCACAGCCTGGGGAAGAAGTTTAGGAATCAGGTTGTGAGCATCAACCACCAAGGCTTTGAACAACCTTGGTGCAGAGATTGGTGATGAATACTCGTCTTCGACTGTGTGAATACCCATCACTGAAACAACCAAACTAAGCTAAACCCAGAAAATTGCTTTGTGAAGTTAGTGAGGATGAGAAGCTGAGGGAATCTCATTTATAAGCTCCAAGATCAAGATGCAGTTATGCAGAAAGGAAACATAGAGGGCGTTGTTTTCGAGATTAAAATTGTTTATTTATTTATTTTTCTTGGCAAAATCGGCAGAAAGAGTTTGAACGAGTCAGTTGATCTAGAAGAAGTTTCTACGTTTTCTTCAGATAACAGAGTTATGGTGTTCGATGGCTTAAAATATTGTCATAGATTTTGGAATTTAGATCTTTGAACATTAATGACACAAAGCAATAAGTGAAGCCTACTGATTAAAGGATAGTCCTTTGTGTTCTGCCTTTCTAAAATTTAATCAAAATGAAAAATTAGTCTTAGATGTTACAATTATATATAGTATTGCCACAGTTAAGCAGCATGAGAGCGTGTACTGCAGAGGCTTGTAATGATGCTAGAAGCTAGGGGTTGAATTCAGTGTTCTTGTGCTTTTGGATCATTCTGAAATAAGAGCATCTCTGGTCTGAATATTTCTAGAAAATGCCTTGGGATTTTCCGTTTTATGTTTAATATTTTGTGGTATACTAAAGCATATCCCTAGATTCTCGATGGAATCTATTTTAGTATTTTGTATCAAATATAGTAAACAATCTTGAAGGATGCTTGGCAAGATATTCAGTTCTTCCATCCAAGAAAACAGAACCGATTTTAATTGAAGCTGCGTGTTTATGTACAAAATAAGTCTAAGGTCCATCTAAATCAAATTAAAGATTAATTTCCTGTTTCTAGATGATGATCGAGGTGTTTAAGTAAGGCTGCCAAACGGATGAATTCTAGATTGGATTGGAATAGGCATGCCAAACTTAAATCGTTAACCAGCTTAAAATTCAGTAAAAGCTTCTTGGATAACCCAAATTCATCTATGACTTATTTTGTGGGTGGACATCTATCCATTCGTTGATTTAGTGAAATGCTTTTAGATAGACGCCTCCACTGTTGATTATAGGGTCATTGGGGTTGGTGAGACTCAGAACATGGACTTCGGGGCGTGATTTGGCCCAATTGGATTTCGTTGGGCTAGATGGGCCAAGTTGGTATTCATTACTATCAAAATCAATTTTCTTAGGTTGTATATTTTTAGGATGGATGATAGAGAAGAAGAAAAGAAAAAGAAAAGTATTAATGAAACCTCACCTTTGTTTGGGAATTTATTAAAAGAAGGGAATGAGAAGTGAGAATAAATAATTTTCAACTAGTCTTTCAAAATTTTCCCAAGTCCTCTCCTTATATTTTTAAGTTCCTCTAATTTGAGTGATTTTGGAAGAAAAAGTTTTTCTAAATAAGAAAAAAAAGTTAATACTTAATTATCTCTTTTCTTTTCTTTCTCTCCCCTTTCTTTTTTTTTTTTTTGAATTTCTTCTCCTTCCAAGTCCTAAACATACAATTAAGAAAAATATATAACTTACCTTGCTAGCAAACAGCAATTACAAATTTTCTTTGATAGCACAATTTGATGCTGCAATGTTTAGATGAGAAATAATAAAAGGAAGGAAAAGAAAGGTTTTATTTATTTAAATTTATTTTTTTCTAGCTTGGGTGTTATTGATAAGGAGATAAGAATAACCAAAGATTTTGTGACATCTATCTATATCTAGTCTGATTTGTGGCGTATAAGCAATCCGTTAACCCACTCAGCTTGAGTTTGAAGATTTTATATGTGACAGAAATTAATGTAAGGGACTTGTTTGAAAATAACATAAAAGCCTAGAAGAAAAAGAATCAAGTGTAAGGACTTAATTAAAAACTCATTCAATATATAGGGATTAAATCTATAATTTAACCCAAAATTTTAAGGAGTTAATTAATAGAATTTGATGTGTTTGGCCACTAAATTTGGAAATGTTCAACTTTGCATATTAGTTAACTGTCAATGGAAGTTATTGTGAGAAAAATAAATAAATATATAATAGCTTCAGCATCTTTGTGTTTAATGTAAATATTTCAGAGTTAACAATTTACAGAAAAAATATATATTTCAGAGTTAACAATACCTGGAATCAGGTTTTTTTTTAATGCTCTGAAATGTTTTGATAAGTTGTTCAAAACGTGAATAGGGGGGCCCAAAAAAAAGGAAACTTAGCTCAAAAGTAACTAAACAAGAGATTGAAGCTTATATTATTTAAAAGGAATCGCACTTATTTATTTGGACATTTTTAATTTATACTAAATAATAATTGACCTCTTGATTTATTAATTTTACTACAATAATTCTCTACTATATAAATCAAAAGTGAAATTTTAATTAAATTTAAAATTTTTTGTTGCACATAACTCTTCCTTTATTAGACCATTTGAAATGTTTAATTTGCTCCTCTAGATATCCACCGTGCCAATCAGTTGGTATGAAATTAAAGATAGAATAAAAATAGAAATTGGAGAATTAGTGAAGGAAAATTGATATTCTCCTGAAGAGAAAAGAAAGTGTAATACGTATGTTCAAATGCGTTATATTTAACGCTTGATTTAAACGTTAGAAGTAAATCATCATGAATAAAGTATAGATAGGATATTATAGTCCTCGTTTTGGATTGGAAAAAAAAATTCCATCCTTATTAATTTATTGAATTTTTAGATTTGGACACATTTATCTAAAAATATTTAATAATAAACTAAATTTTTCTCAAGTTGATACTCATTTATATAAAATCTATTCATTTAAATTATAATAAATAATAAAATATTTCAAGCAATTATTAATATTATTTTAAAACACATATGATACTATTTGGAATTTTTTTTAACTTCTATATATAATACATGCGCGTGCGTATATACACACCCTTTATTGGGACAGAGCGTGTATAATATTACTCAAATTCAAATCTAAATCTTTAAAATAATCATAAAAAAATTTCATATTCAAATTCAAACTGATAAACTTATGAGTTCCTAGTATTTTGCTCATGTCTAATCATGAGGGTTATTACTTATTACAATTGGAGTAATAAATTTAGGATAAATTGTAATTTTTGATAAATTAAAAAAATTATAATGAACATTTTTTTATACACAAAATACAATAAGATAGAATGAAATAAAAAATGTAAGGGAAAAAAGTGATATTGAGAATAGAAAATAATTATTGTATTTTTATTTTTAAAAATAATATAAAATAAAATTATTAATTAATAATTACAAAACATAATAAATATTACTGAAAAAATGAAATTTAATTCTTTCTTTTTCTCCCACCAAACAAGATGTAAGAGTAAAGATTAATTCGGTAATAACAATTTTTCCAATTATCTAACAACGACAGAAATAAGCGTTATGGTTGTCATATTTCTGTCACTACACATTGCATGACATAAGGTAGACCTCCAGCAGGACCTACTTCAGAATCGATCATCGCATCTTCTTCTCTATTGATTCGCTTGTTGAGCAGGTTGTTGGAGTAGTTTGAAAAAAAAACTAAAGGAACAAAGTCCCACATTGAATAGAGACAACAACCCATAAGCTATATAAGAAGGGAGATATAACACAAGTTAAATAGTGCTTTGAAGGATGAAGTGGATTTAAATATTAATTATATAATTAATATTTAAACACTTAGCACTTAGCACGTGGCGCGTTCGTGAGCATTGGATCAAAATAGATCTAATGGTGTGTATCTGGTCAAGTTTTTTTTAATAATAATAATTAAAAAAATCGATTTCAATTTAATGTATATACGTTTTTATCTTCAAAATTAGAAATTGATTTCGGTTTAATTGCCAACGTTTAGAAACTGATTTTTCTTTAATCACAATTAAAAATTCGATTTCATACTCCTTAGATACAAAGGAGGCAGACCAGAAAAGAATAACATACAGAACTTTACATCTCTCTTCTCTAAAATACTTTCTATTTTCGTTCTGCATAAAAGGATATATCTGTAATTGCTGATAGAGTTCTCTGGTGCTTAGGATAAATCCTAGGGGTGGTTCGTTGAAACCCAACAGCAAACTAGTGGGGGCGAATAACACTTTAAGGATAGTGTATTGTCACACATTTCTGAGCACTAACCAACCCATCTTCTACTTATAAATTTCAACATTCTTAAGGTGTTATATGCTAGAGATGGAAACTGCTCATGAATCAGCTTTCAAGGTCATGAACCAGGATTTCATCAAGCTTGATCGTTTTGATGGGACGAATTTCAACAGGTGGAAAGACAAGATGACGTTCCTACTGACAGCCATGAAAATTTCGTACTTGCTGGATCCTACTCTGAAGTCTCTTGATGCTCCTAAAGATGATGACAGTGAAGCTATTAAGACTGCTCAAAAGAAGAGATCAGAGGACGAGGTTTTATGTCGTGGCCATATCCTGAACACATTATCCAACCGGCTATATGACCTGTACTCATCCATGACATCTTCAAAAAAGATCTGAGATGCACTAGAAGCCAAATACAATACAGAAAAGCAAAGGGCAGATAAATTTTTAATTATGCAATATTTTAACTACAAATTACAAGATGCTATTAACCTTTTAGATCAAGTCCATGATTTGCAGATTATAGTTTCAAAACTATAAGACATAAAAGTGGACATTCCAGAATCTATGCAAATGGGTCCCATTATTGCCAAATTACCCCCAAGCTAGCATGATTACAAAAAAAAATTACTGCACACCACAGAAAGCTTTACTCTAGATCAGATTCTGAAACATTTAAGGATTGAACAAGAAACCCAAGTTTTACAAAAGAAGCATTCAGAATCTAAATCTAAAGTGAATTATGTGGCTGTTGCAGGGAATAAGTACCAGAATTTTTCTGGGAGCAATAACAGCAAAAGGAAGAACTCAGATTCTTCTGCCTGTAATTCGGGAAAGCAATTCAAGACCTTAAAGTCTTACTTTATTTGTGGAAAGAAGGGATATTTAAAGAAAGGTTGCAAATACAAGAAAAGGGTAAAGCACGAAAATGCTAATAGTACAAACATGGTGGATACAGAATTTTCTGAAGTAATTGCCATGGTTTCTGATTTGCACATTAGTACTATTTCTGAGGTGAATATGGCAACTACTGCAAAGTCATTTGACTGGTGGTATGATTCTGGAGCAACAATTCATGTCTGTCATGACAAGAATCAGTTCAAGAATTATGAAATTGCTGAACAAGGACAACATGTCATTGTGGGCAATGGTAATACAGCAAGTGTACTTGGAAAAGGCAGTGTGGAATTGCAATTCACCTCTAGAAAAAAGCTAATTTTGCATAACGTTCTTCATGTTCCAGATATGAAGAAGAATCTTGTGTCTGCAAGTGTGCTGTCTGCTAAAGGGTTAAAAGCTGTTATAGAATCTGATAAGATTATTGTCTCTAAGAATGGAGTGTTTGTGGGCAAGGGCTATACTTGTGATGGAATGTTCAAATTAAGCATCAATAAGAATTATTCAATTTCTGTTTACATGCTTGACCATTCTTTTTCTTTGTGGCATGCTAAATTAGGACATGTTAATTATAAAACAATGAATTATATGACTAAAAATGGTTTAATTTCATGTCAAAATAATAAAGATAAAAAATACGAAATTTATGTGCAAGCTAAAATGGTTAAGAAACCTTTTCCTTCTGTTAGTAGAAGTTCAAAAAATTTAGAACTTGTACATTCTGACATTTGTGAATTGAACAACATTTTAACAAGAGGAGGAAATAGATATTTCATAACTTTTATACATAATTTTTCAAGATTTACTCATGTTTATTTAATGAAAACAAAAGATCAAGCTTTTGAAATGTTTTTAAATTATAAGTTCGTTGTTGAAAATCAAAAAGGAAAGAAAATTAAAATTTTAAGGAATGATAGAGGAGGAGAATATTTCTCTACAGAATTTACAAAATTTTGCAAAAATAATGGGATTATTCACCAAACAAGTGCTCCTTATACACCTCAACAAAATGGCTTAGCAGAAAGAAAGAATAAAACTTTAGTAGAAATGGTAAATGCAATGATTTTGAGTGCAAAAACTCCTATGAACTTGTGGGGAGAAGCTTTGTTAACTACTAACCATATTTTGAATAGAGTTTTTTTAAAACCAATAAATTGTACTCCTTACAAATTGTGGAAAGGTAGAAAACCAAATCTAAATTATCTTAGAATTTGGGTACGTCTTGCGTGTTATTGAATTCCCGAACATAAAAGAACTAAATTAGGACTAAGAGCTTTAAAAAGTATTTTTGTGGGATATGCAAAAAACTCAAAAGCATATAGACTCTTGGATATTAATTCTAATGTAATTGTGGAATCAAGAGATGTAGAATTTTTTAAAGATAAATTTATTACAGAGTCTATACCAATAGAATTATTTTCAAGTCATGAAGATAATGAATCTTCATCTGTTAAAAATGGATTAGAAGAGTCTCAATTAGAAATTGAACCAAGGAGGAGTCAAAGAGTTAGAAAAGAAAAACATTTAGATTCTGATTTCGTCAATAGTCAAGCAATTGTTTTTCTAGTAGAAGGTGATAGGAATATTGTGATAAGACAAATTCTTATTATATTAAATGTTAAAGAATATCCTAAAACATATACAAAAGCGATAATGTCTAGAGATTCTAGTTTCTGGAAAGAAGTAATTAATGATGAAATGGAATCTTTATTGTCTAACAAAACTTGGGAATTGGTTGATTTACCTTAAAGGTCTAAATCTGTTGGTTGCAAATGGATTTTCAGACGTAAATATAATACTGATGGATCTATACAAACTTTTAGAGCAAGATTGGTTGCCAAAGGATTTAAACAAAAGGAAGGAATTGATTATTTTGATACATATGCACTTGTTGCTATAGTAACTTCCATCAGATTTTTATTTGCTTTGGCATCAATTAATAATTTGTTTGTGCATCAAATGGATGTTAGAACTGCATTTTTAAATGGAGACTTGCAAGAAGAAGTTTATATGGAACAACCAGAAGGGTTTGTACTTCTTGGAAATGAAAAGAAAGTTTGTAAACTGATTAGGTCATTGTATGGTTTAAAACAAGCATCGAAACAATGGCATGAAAAGTTTGATTTTGTTGTTTTGTCTCATGGTTTTAATCATAATAAGGCAAACAAGTGTGTTTATTTGAAATTCACTAATGAATATGGTGTCATTATCTATTTGTATGTGGACGACATGTTAATCTTTGGTACTAATATGATTGTTATAAATGAAACTAAGAAGTTTCTACTCTCACAATTTAAAATGAAAGATCTTAGAGAGGTAAACACTATCTTAAGGATTAAAGTTAAGAGACATAGTGGGGGTTTTGCTCTTAATCAATCTCACTATGTTAAGAAAATTTTGGATAAATTTCAACATTTAAATATAAAAGAAGCAAATACTCCTTATGATTCTTCACATAGTTTAAATGAGAATGATAATAGGGCAGTAGCACAATTAGAATATGCAAGTGCCATTGGAAGTTTGATGTATGCAATGCATTGTACTAGACCTGATATAGCTTTTGCAATTTGTAAACTTTCTAGATTTACAAGTAATCTAGGTACAAAACATTGGAAAGCAATTACAAGAGTCCTAGGATACCTAAAGAAAACAATCAATCTAGGATTGTTTTACAACAATTTTCCAGCAGTGTTGGAAGGATATACTGATACTAGTTAGATAACTAATGTAAGTGATAATAAATCAACTTCAGGGGTGGATATTTACACTAGCAGGAGGAGCCATCTCCTGGGCATCAAAGAAACAGACTTGTATAAGTCATTCTACGATGGAGTCAGAATTTGTTACCTTAGCATCTGCATGTAAAGAGGGAGAATGGCTGAGGAACTTGTTATTGGAAATAAAGCTGTGGCCACAGTCAATGCTAGCCATATCTTTACATTGTGACAGTGAGGCTACTATGTCTAGGGCTTTTAATAAAGTTTACAATGGTAAATCTAGACATATAAGTCTAAGACATGAGTATGTCAAACAACTGATCTCTGATGGAATTATAATAATTCAGCATGTGAAAATAAGTGAAAACTTGGCTGATCCTTTTACAAAAGGATTTAATAAAGAGTTAGTTAACAAAATATCAAAAGGAATAGGATTGAAACCCCTTAGCATCAATCACTAGTAATAGAAACCCAACCTTTAACTGGACCAAATCTTGTTTAGAGGTTCAATGGGTAAAAATAAGTTACTGATAAGTGAAATTGTATAACCATTCCAGGTCTAGTGCATATCTGAGAACTTAAGTGTTCAGGGTGAGTCAAACTTTTAATGAATTCAAGGAAGCTTAAAAAGCTTAAAGGAAATTCACCTATATGAACATAAAGAGTGGTGCCGCTGTTATAAGAATTTGGGAGTAATTCTTGAAATGTTCATGAAAAGCCTAGGATGAGCACATTGCCATTAAAGTGCAGAGATTAAATACGTGCAGTATAGATAAATATAAGGATATGTGTGTGGTATTTTCGATATTAACACTAGAATTGTGGTTCAATGCGTTCAAACAACCATCAATTTGTTAATACTTTGAAGTGCCTACACTAATAATAGGTTCAAGTTGAAAGACACCTATTTTATGCATATTCTTATGACTTAGAGAGGATACTTAGTTTTTTTTTAAACTAAGTGGGGGATTGTTGGAGTAGTATGAAAAAAAACTAAAGGGACAAAGTCCCACATTAAATAGAGACAATAACCTATAAGCTTATATAAGAAGGGAGATATAACACATGTCAAATAGTGCTTTGAAGGATGAAGTGGATTTAAATATTAATTATATAATTAATATTTAAACACTTAGCACTTAACACATGCGCATTCGTGAGCATTGGATCAAAATATATCTAATGGTGTGTATTTGGTCAAGTTCTTTTTAATAATAATAATTAAAAAAACCCGATTTCAATTTAATGTATATACATTTTTATCTTCAAAATTAGAAATTGATTTCGGTTTAATTGCCAACGTTTAGAAATCGATTTTTCTTTAATCACAATTAAAAATTCGATTTCATACTCCTTAGATACAAAGGAGGCAAACCAGAAAAGAAAACATACAGAACTTTGCATCTTTTTTCTCTAAAATACTCTCTATTTTCGTTCTGCATAAAAGGAGATATCTGTAGTTGCTGATAGAGCTCTCTGGTGCTTAGGATAAATCCTAGGGGTGGTTTGCTGAAACCCAAAAGCAAACTAGTGGGGGCGAATAACACCTTAAGGATAGTGTGTTGTCACATATTTCTGAGCACTAACCAATCCATCTTCTACTTATAAATTTCAACATAGGTGACATTGGCATTTTATTTCATTTGAGGCCCATGCTAGCCTTCTTAACTTGGCAATAACCTTCTCTGGCAAAAAAAAACAAAGTGGTAGTCTTACATTCTTGCGCGCGCACACACACATATAATACAGAAAGTCACCAACTTTATCCAAACTGATTTATGAGAAAATTTGTTTTTTTCTTCGTTTTAAAAACTTTGTAAAGCAAGAAATTGACTTTCTCAATTATCAAAGGGCCCACCCTCTGTAACTATGATTAAGTTCATGGGCTTATATAAAATGCAAAATTAAGATGAATTCTTAAAAATATAACGTATGATATAGTTAACATTTTTTTATTGTACATTAATGATATCTTTAAATTAATTTGTGTATCAATTGAAACTAAATCCTGTTAGATTAAAAGGTACATCTCTCATATTTAAATATTTTTTTATCAAATTTTTGTCAATTTATAAAGAAAAAAGAGAAAAAATAAGAGAGTGGCTAAAACTCACTGAATAAACTTTATACATTCTTTCCTTCTACTTTTGATTCATCTCTCATTCTCTTTTTTAATTGAGAAAAAAATAAGAGAAAAGAAAAGAAAAAGATTTAATTTCAAAAGGAATCACATCACATGCCTAAACTATATTATATATTTTAATAATTAAGATCAATTGTAGCAGCACAAAGACTTTA
Source organism: Erythrophleum ivorense (assembly GCA_026724425.1). NCBI lineage: Eukaryota > Viridiplantae > Streptophyta > Magnoliopsida > Fabales > Fabaceae > Erythrophleum > Erythrophleum ivorense. The sequence continues at coordinate 48,679,010 of JAIUCV010000005.1, forward strand.
TCATTTCCAACAAAATACTGCCAATCTGTTATGCTCATGACACAAAAAGTTGAAAACCCAACAAACAAGCAGGATATGATATAGAAGGCAAAGAACATTAATAAAAGTTGGAAGAAGACAAATGAATAAAATATAAGGCCATAAAAACTTCTTCAGTCCCTTTTAATTTTTATATATTCCATAGTTCAAAAAGCTCCTAATTGGCCTTCCTCTCCCGATTCTTTAGAACTTCTTTTAAGTATAGCAATCTAATTTTATAGGAAGTCACTGATGCAATTTTTTTTTTTTTGGGGTTATGCACACAACATTTGGGTAACTATAATTATTGGTAAAAAAACAAGAGACAGTTGCTCATCTTAGTGTTTGTTTTCAATTGTAATGTTATATCACTTTATAAAAATCACATTTGACCTTTAATTTATTAAATCTATTGCAATAAATTTTCATCTTTTAAATATACATTAAGTTTAAATCTAGTTAAATAAAATTGCCAATTAAAGTATGCCCTCTGTTGTTTAATACTTAATAAAAAAATTGTACTTACTTATATTGACTTTTATCCCTAATTGCAAAATCATTCCCAATCTATAAACAACAACAACAACAACAATGATAATAATAATTGGCCCCATAACGTATTATTTCCATTTCAATGTTCACCTCTAATTTCAGAAAATTGTGCATTATTAAAAAAATTAAGTTTGAATTTTCATTTTACTATTTTTTAATTAGATTTCTCAATAAATATGCTTATAAATATCATTTAAACCTTATTAATTTGAAGATAGAGAAAAATTATAAGATATTGCAATTGAAAACAAAAATTAAGGTTGGCAAATTCAATTTCTCATTAAACAATGGGAATGATATGTACTTTAATAATTTCACATAGCAAAAGTTATACCTAATGATTTTTTAGAAGACATCTATTGTGATTTTTTATAAATTAGGGGCGTTATTGAAATTGAAAGTAAAGATTAGGATAAGAAAAATGTAATTTTCTCATATACATAATATGTATGTATGTATGTATGTATGTATGTATGTATGTATGTATGTATGTATGTATGTATGATGTTTTAAAAATTGAATTATCATGGTTCAATGGTCTAACCATAATTGAACCATTTTTCTAAATATATATAAAATATCATATATATATATATAATATTTTTCAATTAAATTGGTACATATATTATAAAATAATATTTAAAATAAATATAAATATTTAAAAATACAAAAAACTGTTAAAGCATTTTATATATGACAACAAATCCATATGAAATAGGTTAATTATAGTTTATAAAACATTGTAAATCTTTATCACAACATGCCAAAATTTTATTTTAAACAAAAAAAAATCAAAAAATAATTTTGACTAGTTCACCTAATTTTTTTTATCAGTTTCTTCTTGGCTTATTTTAAGGATTAAATGAATCAATTCATCGGTTTCATTAGTCAATTCAATTCAGTTTTCTTAACATTAATATATATATATATATATATATATAATGTTATAACCTAAACCCATAGTCGTGATTGGCACATAAACTAAGTCAACTTAGGCTAATTTATCCTAACAAGCCTAAAAGGATATATTCACTTAGCTATGATAGAAATTAAAGGAAACTTAAAAGTCATACCACACTTTCAAAACTTAATTTATTCCATAAAAGAAATCATTTAAGGGTTGTCAAAAATCTAACAAAACCTCCCTTAAGTGTTGACTTTTCCTAATTCATACAATAGTCTCAATCTAGTAGTTAACATTTTTTCAAAAAAAAAAAAAAAGAAGCAAAAGAAAAAAAAAAAGCAATTCAAAAAAACTATGGTTATTATAAGACTTACAAGACATCTCAACTCCCATAGTACACTATCTAACCTAACACTTAATAGTCATAACCTTATAAAGTTCTATATCATTAAAAATATCATAAATAGCCTACCCAATAAGTTTGGGAGGTATGATGATCCTAGAACACTTCACTCAACTACCAGCTAATTTGGAAAAAAATGCAATGTTAAGAGGTAAGTTTATTAATTCAATAAGTGTATAAATAATAAAATATGTGAAAGGGAAAATAAAGTATGCACATGAGTTTTTTTGCAAACAAATGAAATTAAACAAATAAAATAAATAATATACGTATAAGTCTATAAATATTTTGAAAGTTAAACAAATTCATAAAGGTAATAACCAACTTTAGAAAATAATAATTTTAAAGATAAAAAACTCAATGAATAGGCATCATATGAGAGAACCATATCACATTATCATTCACAATGTCATTGTATTTTACTTATTTTACATCTAAGTGTCGTTGCATTTTACTTATTGCACATTTTAATGTGATACACTTTTCACATTTTTAGTGCCACCATACTTTATTTTACATTTTAAGGCCATCACACTTTTCACAAATTTATTTCTCAATGTTACCATACTTTATCTCACAATATCATAGTGTCACTATGCTGTTTATCACATCTCGAAGTGCAACTATGCTTTTTGTCACATTTTAACTCAATTAGGTGCACTTAAACCATTACCCTCATTAACGACACCGTATTCCTATTCATCACTTTTTAAATAATATATATAAATATCACAACATAAACTAGAAAAAGAAAAATAATTCAAAGATGCAATTTTTAGGAAATTATCAATTAATTACAAAGAAATCAATTGAAAAAAATTATATAAGAAAAATTAAAGTAAGAACAATAATTTATAGAATAAAAAAAGAGAAAATGTAAATAAGATCTCAGGGCAATATATATATATATATATATATATATATAATGAAAGGAGTTTACCTAAGCTAAGGGTTTCACCACCATTTGCACTTTGCACATATAAGGAACATCACTATTTTCATATCACTCATACATGAATTTTACCATTATTTATTACATAATTTACAATTAAAGATTTTTAAATTTTAAGATTTTCTTTCTTATAGCACATCAAAATAAGCATTATTTAAAACAAAGTTTGAGGCAAGAAAATATAATTAAAGTATAAATGAAAAGTGCTGCCTTGTTATTTATATAATCAACGATAATAACTAATAGTAAAGGTTCCTCTTATTAACTCAAGGTACAACCTTAGTTGATGAGTATTTGTGGCATTATCTAAAACCGCACTAATCATAAAATTAACAATTAAAATCTAATTGATATCTTATAGTATCAATTTTTGACTAAACACCACCTCTAATAGTTAAAGCTCCATTTTTAATCAAAATTCCCTAAACAACAACATTAATCTTAGATCTACATTTATTAAATTAAACCTAAATTTAAATTAAGCTTAGAAATTCCTTATGGAGCAAAAAGTTGAAGATTAAAGTATTGATTTCACACTTGGAAGATTCACCAACAAGAACCCCAAATAAAAGAGCTTTCTCTCATAGCCAAATTTGATGAAGTAAGAGGCTGAAAGTCATAAACAACTATTAGAGGGAAAATGGAAGAAAAGTGAAAGAAGAAAAGAACTATAACAAAAAAGAAAAAGAAAAAGAAAGAGAATGAGTAGAAAGAAGAACGAAAATCACCACCTTTGGCTTTCTTTTTATAGCTACCCACGATAGTTTATGGGTAGAGGATGGCAAGGACACCAACACTAGAGCAGGATGTTAGCAATGGCATGGATGGTGGTTGAATGGTGGATGTTGCTTAGCCGAAGTAAAGGACTCGTGTTTTTTTTTCTTTGGGAGGAAGAAGGAGATGTTAATGGTTGAGAAATTGATTTGGAGAAGAAGGCAATGTGTGGTTGCTTGGGAATTAATAAGTAGGAAACCAAAAAAGGGAAAAAAAATATAAAAAAAAAAAAGTAGAAAGAGAAAAAAAAAGCTAGGATTTTTTTATTATTGAACACAAAATGAGATGTAAGGTAGATTGTATTTTAGCCCTAAGTGAAATAAAAGTCCTTTGAAAATTTAGGCCTCCAATAAGGATAATTAATTTTGAGATGTACAAGAATCCCATTGGGAACTAGATAGATATCCAAGTTGTTTTTTAAGATAATTTCTAAATGCCATAATTTAATTAAAATTTATTAGTTAATGTTTTTTACCCTAAAATGATTTATATTACATTAATAAACCTTATTTCTAATTTTCTTATTTCAAATTCTAAATTTATAAGGACTTATTTGGAAAATAATCATGATTATTACATATAAAATAAAGACAAATCTTAAAAACGTAGTGTTATACATATTGTGGAAACTCCTTTATATATATATATATATATATATGTTGTGTATTTAATATAGAGTAATGGACTTGCTTTGTATGCAAAGGTATGGCAACCAATCACCCATAGCAAATGTTAAAGATGATACAAAAATTAGTAAATCCTTTGTTTACTTTATTTTACTTGGTCAAAAGTTGTTAATAGGTTGCCTTAATTTTTTGGTTTGTTAATTTGTGCTTCATTTATTTTAGGAGCCATTAAGTCAATAGAATTATAGGTTGCTAAAATTGTGGAAAGTTTATTAAGTTTGATGTGTATTTAAATGGTGTTATGAATGAATAAAGTATGTTCAATTTTTTAGTTATCTACAAGTGCCTCTAACCTGTTGAAGAAAAGTGCCATATGTTAGTTTTATTATTTTTTTTGTTTTGTACCTTTCTTGATTTTGTAATCCAAGAAAGAAGGTTTTTGAATTAACACTACCAGATTATAGATTTAACATTTGGTATTAGAGTAGCATAGATTCAAAAAATGTCTAATCACTTTACAAGTGTCAATCCAACACATCCTTCAACTCCATTGTTCAAAGGGAGTTACTATGATGTTGAAAGCACTAAAATGAAGACTCTTTTTATTTCCCAAGACCTATAGGAACTGATAGAGAAAGGTTATAATGAGGCTAGAGTCTTAACTATTGTACTAAAAAATTTTGAGAAAAGAGATGCCAAGGCACTCTTTTTCATACAAGAAGCTATTGATGATGTTATTTTTCCTTGAATTTCTACTACAACAAAATTAAAAAAAGGGAGGGATGCACTCAAGAATAGAAAATAAAAAAAGGGATGCATTCAAGAATAAGCATCTTAGTACTGCAAATGTACTTACAATCAAGTTTCAAACTCTTTGTAGGAAGTTTTAAAGTTCTTTTATGAAGTTTTAAACTCTTTGTAGGAAGTTTATGAAAGATGACAACCCTATAAAGAGCTACTTCAATGAATTGATAGAAGTAGTAAATCAAATGAGAAACTATGGTGAGTTGGTGCTTAATCAATATTAAGGTTATGGAGAAAATTATGACAAGTTTGAGTAAAAAGTATGAGTCGATGATGGTTGCCATTCAAAAATCAAAATATTTAAGCACTTTAGTAATGGATGAGCTATTTGGTTCTTGGTAATCTCAAACGAAAACACAAAATGTATGATGAAAGCTCCACTAAGAAGGTGTTCCATTGAATTTGTCCAAAGATAATAACACAGTCAATGAGCAAAGGAAGACTAACTTCAATTATAAAGGTCATTATGCATGAGAAAAGAGAGGTGGCAAAGGCAATCAAGGAAGAAGATGATCAAGTGGTTATTCTCAATCCCATGATGTAGCCAACCCTAAAGGTGAAACCCCTAACCATAAGTTTAAATAATATTATTATGACAAGTATGGGTATATAGAAAACTTTTGCAAATTAAACAAAAAACATGCAAATTTTGTCGAGGAGATAAAAATGGATGAGCCTAAAAACCTATTTCTTGCATGTTTTGCTACTAATTCATGTGTTTCAAATGTTTGGTATATGAACAATGGGTGTAAGAATCATATGATAGTATATTTAAAAGCATTTATTAGCTTAGGCAAGTCAGTTGGAAAAAACATAGACAACTCAGTTGGAAAAAAGGTGAAGAAGGGTGATATGACAACACATAAAGTAAGTAGCAAATGAGTTGTAAAAGTAAAACCTAGTGGTTTAAACTTCTTTAAAGATGTTCTATATGTACTTGATTAATTTGGACTCCAATTTGTTAAGTGTAAGGCAATTCTTACAAAAAGGCTACTCACTTGCTTTATAAGATTTATCATGTACTATGTATGTAGATCAATCCAAGAGACGTATGTTGTTCATGATTTCAATGGCCATGAATGATATGTTTCTTGTCTTTTAAAGAGAAAAGAATCAAGCACTTGCAATTTTTGTAGAAGATGATACCTAGTTATGGCATCATAAATAAGGTCACTTAAATTTCAAAAGCCTGAGATTGATGTCCAATTAAGATTTACTAGTTAGATTATCTGTGATTTTATTATATGTGAAAGTTGTGCTCTTGGGAAACAATATAGAGATGCCTTTCCAAAAGGACATGCATGAAGAGCTTTAAAGACCTTCGATTTAATACATGCTGATGTATGATTCTATGCAACTCATTCTTTGAATAACAACATATATTTTATTATATTTGTTGATAATTTCAGCAAGATGGCATGAGTTTATTTCATCAAACAAAAATCATATATGTTATTCACTTTCAAGAAATTGATGTTTCATATTGAAAATCAAAGTGGCCATCTGAAGACTTTGCAAACAAATTGTGGAGGTGAATTCTTATCCCATGAATTTGAAAGATTTTAAGAAGATTGTGGTATTTAGAGATAATTGAAAGCAAGTTATATAATCTAACAAAACGGGGTGGCAAAAGAAGGATAGAAATCTTGTGAAGATAACCAAAAGTATGCTTAAAGCAAAATGTCTTTCTAGGCTAACGGAATGTATACATCAACTTACATTCTAAATCGAAGTCCTACATCAATGTTGCACCATCAGACTCCATTTAATGCTTGGATGGAAACCAATAGTATGCTATTTTAAGGTTTTTAAATGCATTTCATATGTTCATATTCCATCTTGAAACAGAGTAAACTGGATTATAATTGTATAAAATGCATCTTTGTGGGTTATAGCACTAATAGTAAGTGTTATCATTTTTATAATCCCACTATTAAAAAAAGTTATTATTAGTCATGATACTTTATTTGATGAGAAATAGGCTTGGAATTAGGATGAGAAACAGGGTTATGAAGCTGTTTAGAATTTTTTCACGTAGAAGAAATGGATATTGATCAAGATGTAATGGTAATTCAAGCTTTTCAACATCTCCTATAAATCCATCTAACCTTTCAAGTTCTATCATGTTGCCTACAATTTCATCTAGGCTACACATCATCTAGTAAGTCCTCCTCCATGAAAATGGGAGTCCTTAAGGAAGATTTATCAAAGGATAAAAAGATGTCAAATTGACTAAATTCATAAGCCAAACCACTTTGAAAATGTTACAACATCAAAGGAATGGGGTGATGGCATGGATGCAAAAATAGAGGCTTTACAAAGAAACCAAACATTGGAATTGGTTAACCTATCAGAAGATAAGAAAGTTATTGAGTGAAAATAGATCTTCAAACTCAAGTAAAAACCTAATGATTTGATTCAAAAGTATAAAGCATGATTGGTGGCATGGAGATACATGCAACAAGAAGGTATTGATTTTGACAAAACATTTTCTCTAGTAGCCAGATTTGGCATTATTAAAGTTACTTTCGTTATAATTATTCATTACAAATGGTATGTATATCAATTTGATGGGAAATTGACCTTTTTAAATGGCTTTTTGGAAGAGGAAGTGTTTGTGGAACAACTAATAAATTCTAAGATTAAAGGCCCAAAAAAAAAAGTGTATCGACTAAAAAAACTTTGTATGGGCTCAAGCAAGCACCAAGGTCCTAACATGGGAGAATTGATGGGCATTTTACCAAAATGGCTTTTAAAGAAGTACAAGTAAACCATCTTTATATGTGAAGACAAAAGAGGCTGGTAAGGTAATTATTGTTTGCCTTTATATAGATGATTTGATTTATACCAGTAGTAATGTCTTTATTATTGAATTCCAAAAGTTTATGACTAAAGAGTTTAATGTGATTAATATGGAGTTAATGAGCTTTTTTTTTGGGGTTAGAAGTACAACAATGTGGTGTTGAAATTTTATTTGTCAACAGAAATATGTGAATGATCTTCTTAAAAAGTTTAAATTGGAAGATTGTAAGCAAGTATGAAGACTCCCATGGCTACAAATCAAAAGTTCAGCACTAAAGATGGAGAAAAAAATTTGATGCTTATATATATTGAAGCTTGATTGGTATTTTATGCTATATCAACTCAATTTGACATTTTGCAAGCTATAAGTTTTTCATCTATATTTATGCAAAATCCAAGCAAGCAACAAAAAGAGTGTTGAGATAATTGAAGGGAACAAAATCTTATAGTTTTTGGTCCAATAATGATAATTTAACTCTATATGGCCACTCTAATAGTGATTAGCCATGTTCCTAGATGATCAAAGAAACATTTAAGGATATATTTTCAGTCTTGGGTCAAGTGTAACATCATGGAGTTCAAAGAAGCAAACTTCTATAGCTTTATCTTCATCAAAGGCTAAATACATAGATATAACTTCAATAGCATGCTAGGTAGTATGGTTACAATAAATTTTGAAAGACATGAAGCAACAACAACAATTTACTACAATAATTAATTTGTCATTACCATGACCAAGAACAGAGTTTATCATAGGCATACTACACATATTGAGACACGTGCTATTACTCTCTTACAGTGCGTTTGGATGGAGAGAAAAACGGAGGGAAGAGAAAGGGGGAGGAGAAAAACAACGTTTTTTCCTATTTGGTTTAAGAAGAAAATGGAGAAGCAGAGAAAAATAGGAAAAAAAATATAGTGAGTCCCACGTGAAAATTTTTTCCCCGAATATGAAAAGATTATGGGGAGAAAATGATTGGTTAATGTAATTTATTTTTTATTTTTCTAAATTACCCCTTATATAAAGCTTCGTCCTCGGCAAAGAAAATATATATATATATATATATATATTATATTTTTAATATATAATATTTATATATTAATATATATACTCTTATAATATATAATATATAAATTTAATTAAACAAAATTTATTATATTTATATATATTAAATTTAAATTAATTAGGATATATTAAAATAATATTTATAAAATTTTAAAATAAATAATCATTTTTATTGTATTAAAATAATAATTTATAAATAATTTTTTGAAAATAAAATTTAATTAATTTAAAAAAATATATTTTTTAATTTTAAAATTAAAGAATTAGATATCAAAAGGAAAAAAAAAAAAAAGATAATTGACTGGGACAACTATGACCAAATGGTAATCGGATACATAATCTAACTGCCATTCAGTTGGATGGTGCCAAAATGTATATATATATATTATAATTATAAATATATAATATTTATATATTAATATATATAATATTATAATAATTAATATTTTTTAAAAAAATAAATTTAATTAATTTAAAATTATTTTTTTAAAATAATATTTTTTAATTTTAAAAAATAATAAATTAAAAAAAGTCACTGACTGCATTACAGTTAGTGCCTCTTTGATATTTGACCAAAATTTGGTATGAGTAATATATATATATATATATATATATATAATTATAATATATAATAATATATTACATATAACATATAAATATAATTAAAAATATTTATTATTTTTATATATATTATATTTAAATCAATTAATATATATTAAAATAATATTTATAAAATTTTAAAATAAATACTTATATTTATTATATTAAAATAAAATAAGTTATAAATAATTTTTTAAAATAAAATTTAATTAATTTAAAGAATATATTTTTTAAGTATTTTTTATTTTTGAGTGTGTTTTCATTTGATAAATTTTTTTAAATTTATTTAAAAATAATTTTTTTTATTTGAATATTTTTTTAAATTGGTTTTGTAAATTTTTTTAAAAAGAATAAAAATATATTTTTATAATTTTTTTAAAATTTATTATTCTTATTTCTTTTTCAAAAAATATATATGTATAAATTCAAAATAATTAATTTATATTTATAATATAATTTTTTAAAAATATAAAAGTTATTAATATTATACTATAAGGGTATTATTGTCATTTTAAATTAACAAGTTTTCTTTTCTTTCTATTTTCTTTTTATTCATCCAAACACATAGAAAGAAAATATTTTTCTTTTATTTTTCTCTTCTCTTTTTTTTTTCCCCCACTTTTCTCCTCCCCCAATCCAAACACAATTTTAGAGAATTGGTAACAGAAGGAAGTATCAAAATAGCTTATTGTAACACAAATAAGCAGCGGGCTAACATATCCATGAAACCGCTTCTTTCAACAAAATTTGAGTATTTGAGACATTTGATTGGTGTTATAAATTTCTGCAAAGGAGAGTGTTAAAGATAATGGAGATATCAGTAAGACCTTTGTTTACTCTATTTTACTTGGTCAAAGGTCATCTATAAGTTTTCCTAGTATTTTGGTTTGTTATTATGTGTTTTAGTTATTTTAGGAGCTATTGATTTCATGATCAGTAAGATTACGGGTTGTAAAATTGTGGAAAGTTTGTTTTGTTTAATGTGTACTTAAATTGTTGTCTTAAATGAATAAAGTGTGTTCAATTTTTTAGTCACTTACAAGTGCCTATAACCTATTTGAGAAAAGTGTTGTGTGTTTGCTTTATTATTTTCATTTTGTACCTCTCTTGATTTTGCAGTCTAAGAGAGAATGTTTTTGAATTAACATTACCATATTATAGATTAACAGCAAAATACAAAGGCTAAACAGAACACTCACAAAGGACCCCCGAGAAAAGCCACATAATTAACAAAGAGGATGATGACCTAGCACAAGCAATGAATGTTTCCAACATCCAAGTCCATCTTATTATAATTTTGCTTCAAAAGCAAAGCCCTTCTAATTTACCATAACCACAGACTACAAAAGACTCTAGTTGAAGTCGGGGTTTGCCGCAATGTAACCTTCGAGGGCCTTGAAGACATGACCTCCCTTCTCCTTCCCACTTTTGAGTTGCTCCTCCGTCGGCGGGGCATCCCCTTTGGTATGGTATTTAATGATGATCTTCACGACAGATCCGCCATCAGAACCTCCCACTACTTTTGTCTCGAATGAGATCTTCTCCAAAGTGTCTCCCAATATATTGCCTCCCACTATGCTGTAGTTGTATGCCAAGTTTGCCTCATCAAGTGCGTCTACTTTGTGAAACCCATATCTAGTGTTGCCACCTAAATCCGTCCATTAACGCTTGTGTTAGGAATTCAACTGTTCTTTTTTACACTCATTATATATATATATATATATATATATATATATATATATGTATAAGAAATAAGGGCACTCGCATATATCATGATATACGACAAAAACTGAATTGTGTCTGATAATAGCAAATATATTTTCATTCTTTTTTTTTTTTGGATTAGAATACAGTTTCATTTTAAAGTATCAATTTTTTATATATAGGAAAAATATGTATATACAATTACTTATATTTGTATTATTAGGTTCTTTGATCAAAACATAATAAATATATAATTTTTTAATAATTTTTACAAATAACTATATAATTTCTCAACTAAATCATACACATGTTATTTTATTATTAAATAACTTTAACATATAAATGTTATTTTAATTAAAGAACCTGATATAAAATCGCAGTTTAGTGCATATATATAATATACACACACACACACACATAAGTGCACCGAGATTAGTCAAGTTAATTAGCAAAGAGGGATAACATCTCACCATATCAACTTAGACTTGCTTTGGGGGATGGAACACTCTATTAATAAAAATCTTAAAGAGTACCGGACTAATATGGTGTGAGCAAATTGCCAAAGAAGAGATATATTTTCAACAAAACTCGGGAAGACCCTAGCTATCCAAGAAAGTCGTCTGAAAAGAGTGAAAAATTCAGAGGTATTTGACTATTTACTTATAAGTGCCATATATATTGATACCTTCGTCAACGGAGGTGATTTTCTTGACAGTTCCAGGGCCTCCACTTCCTTCGATGACTTCAACACTTTTAACGGCGGGAAAGACCTTTGGGAGGAGGGTGTTATAATGTTTTATCAAGGTGTTGTAGAGTCTAACAGGAGGCACGACAGAGACGTTCTCGTCCTCGTAAGTGAACACACCCATGATGATTATGATGAGATAGATCAAAGCACAAGCAGAGGGCTAATAAATGCAAGACGAAGAGAGAAGAAGATGATTAGTTTGTGATGTGTGGTTTTACGAGGAGTGACATGGTATTTATAGACACTACCTCACGTTACCCCTTTAGCCAGAGAAGCTCACTGAGTTTTGTCACTGAATTTTTTTTTATTGGGGTATAATCTTTTTTCCTTTTAAAATTTCATTACCATGATCTTTAATGTCATTAAGAAAAAGATTTTTTTCATTTGTTTTTTTTGAAAAATCCGAAGTGTGAAGATAGACTAAGAATTAGTCAATGAAGGCGGATTTTAAAACTCTTCACAAAGGAATACGCCACCATTCTTCTAGATTGCCTTGTGATAATAAGCTTACATAATTTATCTTATGTCTAGAAATCTGGGATAAAGCAGGGCAAATGTGTCAGAAAAGTTGCTCGCATTTTGAAGGGGAAACGTTATCTATATCTACAATGTGTGTCAAGATGTAGGCCCGTTAGGTAAGGAAAATGAAAATGAGTGAAATAGATAATAAAATAAAATAAAATAATTTTAAAAATAAAAATAATCTTTACACTCTTATTTTAAAAAATAATAAAAAATAGATACAATTAAGTAATGATTATAATATTATAATAAACATTACATAAACTTAATAAAAAAAGATTATGCTTCTACGGTGGTAACCAAATGAGCTGGATGGACAATGATATTAATTATTACATTAAATATTTAATGTCTAACTATGAAATCAAATTAATAATATAATTTAAATAGAATGTTTTCTTTATTTGCGTTCATTAATTCTAGTCCAAGTGGTTGTATGAAATTTGCTTGACACTTCATGTGGCCGGAAAGGTGTCTACATGCTATTAAACAGATAACATCATGAGGTCTTCAAACGCTATGCGTGTGTGTGCGCGTATATGTATGTATATATATATATATATATATATATATATATATTAAATTAAAGTTACATAATTTATGAGATGTAATTTTGTGGTGAGAAATTTTAATAATTTATAGGGCAACATATTCTCTTTTTTTTAAGAGATTTTCAAATTATATATTTTTTCTTTTTTTGGTTTTGAAAAATTTCATTTCTCTCACTTGAAATATGTGTTACACTAACTTAAAAAAAAAAAGTTACAGTCATATCTCTTTCATTGGATCTAGTTATAGACAAAGAAAAGTTTGAGAGAGAGACATCCTTCTTTTTTTCTAGGGAATATGCGGCGGGCTAAAGCCCAAAGACTAACAAGAGGTCATGCGTTCAAAGCCACACCTTGAACATCAGTCAAAATACAAAAGCTACGTCCAATAGGAGGATGCGTAAGTCTATGAAAACCAAAAGTTTAAGAGTGGACAAAATTGAGGAGCCAGTCAACCCACATATTGACCTCCCGATAAACGTGTAGAAGAGTGACCTCCTAATGAGTCCAAGTTATAGCTTGGGTGGTTTGAATTTACAAGGTTAATTGCAACCAAGGAACCTGCCTAAAAAATAACTTTCTTGATGTTAAGACCGAAAACCATTTGGAGCCCCGTGAACAGACCCCAAAGCTCCACCAAGGTTATGGAACAGGAACCAATATTTCTACTAAAACCCGCTATCCACTTACCCATCTCATTTCGGACAATACCTCCACAAGCTGCAAAATTATTGCTATACACTGAGCCATCAACATTGAGAGAAATCCATCCTAGTGCAGGCTCCTACCAACGCACAAGGGTTTCTCTTCTAAGTACGTTGCACTTAGTCGTACTCTCTTGGAACCCAATATCAGTTTGTGTTCTCCTAATACAGGCATAGGCAAGGTTGTCGTTTCTGACAAAATCATTGTTCATCACCACACACCTGGAGGTCCAAAGCATCCAAATCATGTAAACAAAGAGTGTAACCTACGACAAACCCGTAGTAGACGAGCTATCAGCGTCTTTCTTCCTATTCCAAGAGATCCAATCATAAAGAGGCAGAGCAAAAAAGGTGTCCCAATGCGCTTGGTTCAAAAGGCTATGCCAAATGGACTAGGCACAATCACAATGTCGGTGGAAATGCAACACAGTTTCGTGCTTGTTGCAGGGAGAGGGGCAAAGGTTGGATGAGAAGTGAACCCTATCCTATCGCAGATGCATCGTATGAATCCATTCACAACACACCATCCAAATGAAGCTCTAAAGTCTTTTTGGAGCAGGCCAGTTCCAAACGCCCTCCCACAGCTTACTATTTCAATAGTGTCTTCACCAATGACATGAAAGTAAGCATCTCGAGTAATGAAGGTACCATCATGGCTGCCTCTTCAATAGAAAATGTCACTCCTATGGCAGATAGAATGGTTAAGAATGGTGGAAATGACGTCACACCTATCAGCAGGCAACAACTCGTTGAAATTGAATCTGGGACAAGCACCTATAGGAGATAAATAATCCTTGATATAGTAGCGTGTATCTTGACCTCCGGAATATCTCTTATGAGTTATGACATACCTATAGAGAGGATGACGGAGAGGTGTCCAAAGGTCACACCAAAACTTGACTTTTGACCCATCACTAATAATCCAGCTCGCACCTTGTCTAAACTTCTCCCAGACACTGGTAGTGCCTTACCATAAAATATCTTCCTCTTAAAATTTGGTATCATCTCTGTGCCATAACCATATTTATACGTGCCACATACACCCATAAAGCGTCACAATGGTCAATCAAGGCCCAGCACAGCTTCATGAAGAAAGCTTCATTTTGATCTAAGCTTCCATGTTTGGTCTAACACAACAAAACATACAAACAAAGCTACAGAAACAACAATACCAAACCAGAACCAGAGCCAACAGCAAACAAGACACTAGTATCCCACCGGCCATTAACCAATTCCATCTCTATCAGCAGCAGCAGCTCCAGCAAAGAAAGAATCCTCTCCTGCAAAAATTTGTCTGCTTGGTGTTATTGGCACGTTGGCTGTGTATCCGGTGTTTGTTTGTTTGTTTGATAAGATGAGTATATTCAGTCTTAAAAAAAAAAAAATCTTGAGATAACATGTAGTCGCGTATGATTTTTTTTTTGGTCCTCTTAGTTCTAGAGGAGCTTGTATTTTCTTAAAAAAATTAATAATAATAATTAGATCTAATAGTCTTGTAAAGTCATAAAGGTTGTATATTCAACCGAGCATTGAGAAAACTTGGAAGAAGGCAAATTGAATAAAGTATAAGGCGATCTATTTCATACCTAAAACTTCTTCGCTCAGCAGTCTTAATTATTATTCTATATTCCAAAGTTCAATGAAGCTCCCAATTGGCCCTGATTCTTTCAAACGTATACACCTCTTTTTAAATATAGCAACCTAATTTTATTCGAAGTCACGGATATGAAATTGCTTTGTTATTATATATGCACACAATATTTAAGTAACTATAATTATTGGTCAAAACAAGGGATACTTCCTCATATTACTTATGCTATCAATTCTAATATTTCATCGATCTGTAAAAATTACAATTAATTGATCTTTTATCTATTAATCTCACCGAAATGATTTTTTATCTTTTAAATTAGGTGTTAAGTTTAATTTCAGCTAAGTAAAATTACTGAACTATGCCTTCTGTTGTTTAATTCCTAATAAAAAAATTGCACTTCGTATTGATTTTTATCCCTAATTGCAAATCCTTCCCAGTCTATTTATATATATAACAAAAAAAAAAAGAGAAAGCAACTGGCCCCCTAACTTATTACCTCAATCACAATGTCCACCTCTAATATAAGAAAATTGTGAATTATTCAAAATATTAAGTTTGAATTTTCATTTCACTATTTTTTAATTAAATTTTTTAATAAAAAACACAAATAGATTTTTAACCTTATTAATTTGAAGATGGAGAACAATTACAAGATATTACTATTGAAAGCAAGGATTATAATAGTAAATAAAATTTCTCATTAAACAATGGGAAGGGTATTATTTTAATATTTTCACTTAACTAAAGTTGACTTTGAGGAAATCAATTGTGATTTTTTATAGGTTGGAAGTGTCATTGCAATTGGAAGTGAAATTAAAATAGAAAAATGCATATATATATATATATATATATATATATCCCTTGCCTCATGTAAGGGAATTATAAATCCAATATAAATTAATAGGACTAGAAAATAGCAGGTCATTGAAACTTGAATATTCTGCAAATTAAAGTAATATAAATATCGCCTACTAGATGACTTTTTTCCCCCAATAAATAAAGTTTAATAAGTTTTTATTAATTGCTTCTCGTCAGTCATCAATATATATATATACAAATAGAGTAAAGAAATTAGAGACTTCAGATATAGTGTTATATCCACCAATGGTAGAGACTCCCTATATGTATTTATTCCGCGTATTCAATAAAGTGAAATTGCTTTCATTCTTTCGATTTATGTTTATTACAAAATACATGCAAATGCTCAAAGTGGTAAACACATGACAACCAATCACCCACAGTAAAATAGAAAGACCAAACAGAACACTCACAAGGCACCCCCCCTCCCCCCCAACAAGAAGAATAGCCACATGATTTAGGGAGAGGATGTTGACCTAACACAAACAATGAAGGTTTCCAACATCCAAGTCCATCTTATTATAATTTTGCTTCAAAAGCGAAGCCCCTTAAATTTGCCATAACCACAAACCATAAAAGACTCTAGTTGAAGTCGGGGTTTGCCACAAGGTAACCTTCGAGGGCCTCGAAGACATGACTTCCCTTCTTCTTCCCACTCTTGAGCTGCTCCTCCGTTGGCGGCGCATCCCCTTTGGTATGGTATTTGATGACGATCTTCACGACGGATCCACCGTCAGAGCCTTCCACCACTTTTGTCTCGAATGAGACCTTCTCCACTGTGTCTGGCAATACATCGCCTCCCACTATGCTGTAGTTGTATACCAAGTTTGCCTCATCAACTGCGTCTATTTTGTGCAGCCCATATTTGGTGTTGCCACCTGCATCCATCCATTAACGCTCGTGTTAGGAATCCTACAATTCTTTTTTACACTCATATATATATATATATATCTTAGATACTAAAACTGACATCAGTATCACGTTATACAACAAAAGTTGAAATTAAAGTATCCAAATTTGAATTGAAATATCATACACCTATTGTGTCTGATAACAACGAATACATTTTCAAAGCATTAGATTTTCAAAAGGTTATATATACGTATGTATAATGGCACCAAGAGGGAGACATCTCAACTTACCAACTTGGATGCACCTTGGAGGATGGAATACTATTAATAAAACTCGCAAGTGTACCGGAATAATATGGATTGTGCAGTTTGCCAGAGGAGATTTATTTTCAAAAAAAAACTCGGGAAGAACTAGCTAATACCAAAAAAATCGTCTAAGAAAAGTACAAAAATTCAGAGGTATTTTGACTATTTACTCATAAGTGCCATATATATATATATATATACCTTCGTCAACGGAGGTGATTTTCTTGACAGTTCCAGGGCCTCCACTTCCTTCAATGACTTCAACACTTTTAATGGCGGGAATAACCTTTGGGAGGAGGGTGTTAGAATGTTTTATCAAAGTGTTGTATAGTTTTGCAGGAGGCACGACGGAGATGTTCTCGCCCTCGTAAGTGAACACACCCATGATGATTATGATGATATAGACCAAAGCACAAGCAGAGGGCTAATAAATGCAAGACGAAGAAGAGAGAAGAAGATGATTAGTTTGTGATGTGTGGTTTTATGAGGAGGAACATGGTATTTATAGACCCTACTTCACGTTACCCCTTTAGCCAGAGAACTTCACCGAGTTTTGTCCCGGAACCTTTTTTTTTCTTTTTTCAAATTGGGGTGTAATCTTTTTTCCCTTTGAAATTTTATTACCATGACCTGTGATGTCATTGGGAAAAAGATTTTTTTTTCATTTGTTTTTTTTTTGGGAAAAGTCCCAAGTATGAAGATAGACTATGAATTAGTCAAAGAAGACGGATTTTAAAACTCCGCTAATTAAGAGATCCGCCCTGAATGCAATAAGCTGATGGTGACCACTGACCAATGGGCGGATAGGAGTATGTATTGTCTCCATTTTCTCCCTTTGACGATGGGGAGTTGAAGACAGAGAATCATCATACGGTTATGTAATTCACACTCACAGAAACAACAAAAGGATACAATTAGAAAAACTCTTTTTTTTAAGATACTAAATATTTATTAATAGTATATCTCCTTTTATATATTTCTTCAATATTTATTTTTTTAATATATTAGAGGATTTGAATCTTTGATATTACTGGTAGTCCCATCCGATATCACATGGCCTATCTCCATATGTGATTTTTTTGTTTTAATTTAATAATAAAAAAGCCTACCAAGTAAAAGATAACGTCTGCACTACATATATATGTTTCAAAATCTTTTAAAATAGCTTAATTGCTTAATTATTCTTCGGATTTTTTTTAAATGTTTAAGTGTGTCTTTCATTTTGAAAATTTTTTGGCAACACAATTAAATATTGTCTCTTAATTTTTCGTGTGTTACATGACTACTAATTTTCTTATGACCACTTGGTTCCACATATACTTTAAGTTGTTCAATAGTCACCGCTAAGTTCACTTTTATTTCCTTCCTATTTCTTGCTTTAATCTCTTAAACCTACAAGTAAAAATTGTTTGTCAAAAAATCTTGATTTGTCAGAAAATTTTGATGCTCATAAATTAGATCCTTATTTTGCCTATTTTCTCACTTATTATTTCTATAGTTTTGTTCCTTTAAAAAAAATTAATGTCTGTATATAGTACATTGTAAGTAATTTACACAAAACAATAAAATGAAAGAAATTATTGATGGCAAACTTGTAAAATTTTCAGCCTTATTGCGCCATTAAATAATGGGTTGAAGTGGATATTATGAATGTCCCCCTCGTCACAGAATTAGGCATTACATCACATGCGCCTGAACTGTATATTATATATTTTAATAATTAAGATCAATCATATATAGCATCCCAAAGACTTTATCATTTTCAACAAAAGACTACTAATCTGTTATGCTCATGATACACAGAGAGTTGAAAAACCAATAAGCCCGCAGGATATTATATACAAGGCAATGAACATTAAGAAACCTTGGAAGAAGACAATTGAATAAAATATAAGGCCATCTATTTCATACCAATAACTTCTTGATCACTCTCATTGCTCTTAATGTATATTACATAAGAAAATTCAAATTTTTAACATTGTTCCCACATAAATGTTAACAATGACATTTAACTAATTCCGACTAACATAATAATAATAATAATAATAATAATAATAATAATAATAATAATAATAATAACAACTTTTACATAATTTTTGACTAAATTTCAGTCGCTAAACAATAAAAAATGAAAACTTGTGTTATAAATTGATACAAATTGATAAAAACTGCTGGCTAGCAACTTTTTCGCTTAGCCTAATTTGGTTATAAATTTTTTTTACTTAAACTTTAATTTAATAATTTTACTTTTCAATGTAATTTTTTGGATAAAATAATGAGTAATTTTTGTTGTAATAAAATAGTTGAAATATTTTTTTTAATAATTAATATAAAAAATATATAATTTAAATTTTAAAATGACACATTACAAAAATTTAAATTTTTGGTTATTTTTCTATATATTTGTTTATTTTTTATTTTATTATTTAAATTTTATTTGATTTTATATTATATTATATTATATTATATTTTATATATATATATATATATATATATATATATATATATATATGAGACAATTGATTGTCTCAAGCATCGAAAAATCAATAAAAAAATTTTGGCTGATTTTTGTTTGGTTATTTGACCAACCAAATATCAATCAGAAATACTTTTTGACTAATAATTGGTTGGTTACATGGTTAATCAAATATTAGTTGAAATTTTTTTGACTAATTCTTAGTCGGCCAAAGTCATTTAGAATATGACAAAATTGAAATTTGGTTTGAATTTTATATCCCAGCAAATTTTTCTTTCTATCCATATCTAAATTTTTATTCTTCGACTTTTAATCTACATTTCATCTTCTTCTCTTCTTCTATAGTTCATCTTCTTTTTCTCTTCTCTTCAAACTTTCTTCTAGATTTTTAAGCAAGATCTTCATCTTTTTTAAAAAAATATGTTTATCAAATTCTCTTATTTTATTTTTGGTAAATTTTCTTCTTCTAATGTTTGTATGTTTTTCATCAATTCCGAATTGTTACAGTTGGATACTTACATTTGCAATTTTAGTTACCTCTAGGTAAATATTTGTAAAGATTTATTTGAGTTTATAATGTTTCTTGTAAATTATTTATAAATTAATTATTTTTGTGTTACAAGTTTATAGAGAAAAGAATGACTAAATGATGAAGAGAAAATACAACTAGATAAATCAAAGAATGCTTTCAGACAAAAAATAATGAGAATAAAAATTTTAAAATGTTATTAATTAAATTACAAT
Organism: Erythrophleum ivorense; assembly: GCA_026724425.1. Lineage (NCBI taxonomy): Eukaryota > Viridiplantae > Streptophyta > Magnoliopsida > Fabales > Fabaceae > Erythrophleum > Erythrophleum ivorense. The sequence continues at coordinate 48,699,566 of JAIUCV010000005.1, forward strand.
AAATAAAAAAATAAGAAATGAAATAAAAATGACTTGTTCTTTGAAAAAATTTTCACAATAAAAAAAAATTGTCACGTTGAAAAAAAAAACAACCATTGCAGGTAGCACTATTCAACACTATTTTCTAACTAATTTTCAATCAATACCACTTATCAATTATAAAAACACTTACAGACAAGGGCAAATGATTTTTTAGTCAAAAATAATTTTTAGTCAAAAATATATTATTTTCAACTAAATTTTTATTTTTATCGCAATAATTCTTATCTTTATTGTAGAGGTTCTTAATTTCTTCATATGCAAGACCCTTTTTTTTTTGTTCTTTTGGTTTTTTTTTTTTTTTTGTTTCTTAAATTTCTACCCTGTGCATCATTCATGAGGTAGGCCCTAGTTGTTTTATATTTCATAGTTCAATAAAAGACCGTAAGTGGCCTTCCTCTCTACAAATAGCCTTTCTAAAAGTAAATCCTCTATAGTAGAGGATCTACTACATTTACTATAATAATACTAAAAATGGTATTTTTTTTAATATTTAGATTTAAGATTTTATGGGGTATCTAAAAATTGTAATTGAGGATACAGAAAATTTAACTATAAGCAAAAATTACACTTAAAAAAATCTTAAAGTGCAATTTTTTCTCAATTAAATTTTGTATCCTTCTAATTATAATTTTTAGATATCCCATTAAACCCTGAACCTAAATATTAAAAAAAAAAGTCATTTTGACATTACTATACCATCTATAGTAGATTCCTTTATTGCAAATGATCTAAGTTCTTCCATTCCTAATTCTTTCAAATGTAGACAATTTTTTTGAAATATTTATGTACATATATATTGTTATACAAAGTCATTGATACGAAATTGTTTTGTTATTATATATGTACACAACACTTGAGTACCACAATTATTGGTCAATAATAAAGGACTCATACTCACCTTAATTTTTATTTTTATTTTTTGAATGAGATACAAAAAAAACCTACAAAAAATGTTAATAATGATATGATTAATAGTGTCTCTCATAAAGTCAACTTTTCACTCCACTTTCCTAGCAACAAGAGCATCATAAAGCAAGAAAGAATTGAAGGCAACTTCCATGGTGAGAATATCTTTTTCAATAACCACAGTGCTTAGCTAAGAGTTTCTAGCTTCCAAACCTTGCCTCAATTTTCTATTTATTGTCATGATTTGAAGATGGTAGCTAGTTGGTGAAGACATTATTTCACTATTAAGGATCTAAAAGAGAATTTTCTTGAGTGCCTATAACTCAAAGGAGTGAGAGTCTAGTCTTTCCTAAGTGCTTAAAATCCATGTTTTCACAAGCTCTTCTTAAAAGAATGTAAGGTTACATCTTGTAAGAACCTTCCTTCTCCTTATCTTCTTCATGTAGAGTCTAGTAATTAACGACCACCTATTGTTTTAAAGCTCAAGAGTATTGATAAGATTGGTAAAGGAGAGGTTTTTAACACCTTCCCTTTTGTATTATCCCAAGCATTGTGATTGATAGCTCATTAAACTTGCTTCAAAACCAAATCTGAACTAAAACTTTCATGATTAATGTCTCATTTATAGCATACATCTAAGTTGTCCTTTGCTTTTCTCAAATGCTTGTTGCATATAGGGAAAATGAAATTGTCAATTAATTCAAGGAAATACAAATTCCATATGATTAATGATCTTGAGCAAGTTGAAATGTGCATAAATAAGAGAAATAACAATATTCTAAAATTTTATAGAAGTAGTTTAAATAACTAAATTACAATAGCACTTTGTAAAATTAAAAACTCATAATATTTTTCAATTCTACCACAATAATGTTTAATAACAAAAAGACCTATGACATTTTTACTAGTGTATTCAATGGATTGGTCATGCCCTTTACTTCTTCAAATGCATTTGCAAATTTAGAGATGACTGTATTGGCCAAGAGGATCAATCTTCTAAATCATTCCATCCACTTTTCTTTTTTTTACAATTTGTTCAATGTGAAAAGTCTTCGAAATTTCTATGATTTTAGCTTGCTGATTGTGTTGTTCTATTAAATTTTGGATTATTATTGCATTGTCACCCCTAATAGTAGTCAACTCATTCATTCTTATTTCCAGTTCCCTAAATAACATATTAATTTCCTATTGAACTTCACTTGATTTAAGCTTTTGCATTTGCATTTCCAGCACATCTTTTTCCTTAATGACTTTCATTAATTTGGTTTCATTACTCTACATCCTTCTTTCGTTCTCTTTTACCCATTTCTGTGCATTTTCTACGGTATCTTTCAACTTTATATTTTCTTCTCTCAATTTATTTACTTTTGTACCCCTTATGCATGTTTTGTGTCTCTTTACTATGGCGGCCTCTTCTAGATTCCACATTCATTCCATATTTGAGTTAAGCTCTCCAAATGCTTTTGACTTTCTTCTTTCAGATTTTTCAACATTGCCTTTTTATCTTTCAACTACTTGGCTAATTGCATATTAACTATTTGCATGTTATTACCAAGCAAAAGACTATAAGGTCTAAAAATAGGATTAACACTTTTGATTCTTTTTTTCAACCATTCTTAATATTCCTTATTTATGGCAATGACACGTTTACCTAATTCAAATTTTCATTTGCAAATCACGTTGCTCTATGCATTCTTTATATTTTGGCTTAACTCTTTGGTTCTTAGGTTACTATGGTAAGAATGAATCAAGCGCATTATTTCTTCAATTATAACACCTTGTGTATAAGCAAACTATTGATATGCGGTTGCAGGGTTGTAATTAATACAACCACAAGAGCTTACAAGAGGTATGTTTTACAATTTTTCATAACAATAGATAACCTCCTTGCTTTCCCATTAGGTTAACTTCCACCAATTTGTATTTCCATTCAATAAATCAAGCAATTGTGCCCAATCATCATGATTTATCCTTGTTAACCCCTTACCATTATCTAAAGATGATGATATAAAACCTTCACAATCATTGGAGTTTTTAATTAGATGATGTATGGTGTCATGTCTCTTACCTAATTAATACTTCTTCCTATAAATATGATTGATAATATACATAGTTAGGAGTTGCAAACAACATTTTAATTTTTCTCCATTTTCTTGATGGCAAAACCTTAATATCATAAATATCTCTATTAAAATAGCTAGCATAAGATTTATGTGATGATTTTTTACCATCCACAAGACATTTATAGTGGCTAAATTAGTTATTCCCATTGCTGATATAAATAACATTAATCCATATACTATTAGAGCAAGGACTCTTTTGAAGGCAACCCAAAAGCTTAATATCAGAAATGTCTCTATTAAAATAGCTAGTATGAAATTTATGTGATGATTTTTCACCATCCACAAATCATTTATAACAATTAAATTAGTTATTCCCATTGCTGATGGAAATACTATTAATCCATATACTACTAAAACAAGGACTTTTCTAAAAACAACCCAATCATTTTTTCCAACTAAGACCTCCAGATATTTTTCTACAAATTTTTTTGAAAGGCCTTCAATATGCCTTCTTTGGTATAATTGGATTCTACTAGGGCCTTCACTTAAGATTTGGGCCATTACATGCTTTGATGGTAAATGTCCAGGATAAAGGTAGATTAATGTGTTTTTACTCATGGACATGTTCATTAAGCACCCATATTCTTTTAAATGGAATGTCGAGAATGTAAAACATCTTAAAGAGTTGTCCTAATATTGAGCTAAAGCTAAGAGAGCATCAAATTAAACAAGTATCTATAATAAGTTTAAGATATCCCTATAATCCCTCCAAAAATTTTGGAAATGTCTTCCTTTTAATCTTTCACTTAATGTGAATAGGCTTTTGACTGATTTCTCTTTTAACTTGACTTAAACCTTTGCTCCAGTTGCAACTAGCCCTATTTGACTTAAGCTCAAAAACTACTTATTACCCATAAGTTTCATTGCTTTCATTATGCTAATCAATTTGTATGACAATTCACTATCTTAAAACACATTGGTTAAAGCTTATAATGATAAATGACTAAGATATCTTTTTTCTTTTTAATTAATCAATGGATTATTATCATTAGCTTGGTAGTTTCGCTCATCTCTCAAAGAACTTATTAATCCATAATGATATAAGCTTTAGTGATTAATTTGAGAAGAAACAAGTCCTTATATAGTTGAAACTAGTTTGGATAATATTCAACATAAATAGGCTAATATAATAACATATTAACATATCATAATTAATCTAGTCTTATGTACTTATTTGTACATCATTGAAAACAATATCTTAGTATTAAGAAGAGAAGGAGAACTTCGTACTTTTCCCCGAGGAGCCTATTGCTCCATGTAAGAAAGAGCAATTGATAATCAAAGAGAAATATTCATTCCTTCACAATTGATGTCCTAAAGGAAAAAATAGTTAAACCTTTAACTAAGACATGGTATTCAAATATGTAATTTTCATGTGCAAAATCATGAATATTACATTTTTGAACAAAAATCACAGAAATTCACCTTGTTTTAGGAAACTTATTGCCTTACAAGGGAAAATATTTTGACTATTAATTTGAGAGAGAAAGGAATCCCCTCATGTTTAATGTCAATATAATTATACTCCATTGATTTTTATTTTTGTTTTATTTTTGTAATATTTTTATTTTTTAAAAAAATGCATGCCAAAGGTTTCTCTTTCAAGAGATTATGATGTGCATGATCATGATCATTTGGAGTTAGAAACCCATCAAATAATGGTCAACTTAACTAATGCATACTTTTATCATAGTTAATGTATGGCTAACTATGCAATGACATTCCATTAACCACTCTAGTAAATAGTGATAATGCATCACTTTCTCTATAGGCTTTATTATATGCATGATATGGATGTGACCGGGAATGAAATAAAAATACTTTCCTTTGTCCTAATATAGGCAAACCTTAGGTTAAGATCATTGATTTATAAAAGTCTAGTTCTAACTATCTAGAAAGCAGTTATGGTTTGTCTGTTAATGCAAGGGTTTCAAGGTAGGTCTGTAGTCCCTAAAATGCTGGTCCTTTGATTGCCTCCATCATTAGATGAGAATCTTATTATATAAATCTGACCATAAGAGAAAAATGTCTTATATAAGTTAAACTCGTATAATAAGTACAATTTGTGCAAAATCTTTATGATAACCTTAGGAAACACAACGCTTCACAAGGAGATTGATATAAATCTCTACTAATTTAAGGTACACTTAGATTGAGGCATGGGGCCCACAATGTGTGTGATGTAATTATGTATCAATGATATATGTGAGGAGAGCATTCATCCTTTTTGCCTTACAAACTATCCATCCTTCATCTGCTAGGCAAATTGATAAAATAAAAAGAGTAAAACATATATATTGATAAAGTCATCTATCCTGAAATTTTATTTTGCATGTTATCTATCCTAACACATGTTATATGCACAAATAAAGTAAAATAAACATATGAATAAGATATGTTATCTACCCTAATCATATGAGGTAGACACCATATAAAAGGATAATAAAATTAAAAAAAAAGCCATATTAGTTTACATTATTAACTCAAAATTGGACTTGACTTTCAAAAAAAAATTTCAATAAAGTTGCTAAATTGTCACACCTGTAATGTGAGTGCAAGGTGCAGAAAAAGAAAATTTTAATTTTTGAAAATGAAAACTAAATAAAATAGAGTCATTATCAAAATTTTAATTTTAAAAGGTAACACTTTGAAAAACCCTTTTATGAGAAAAAGAGATTATTTGCAAATCAAAATTGATTTAAAAATCAATTTTGCATGGAAAAGATATTAAGTACCTCATAACATTCATTTTTAGAAATAGCTACCCTAAATTAATGGTGTAAAAAGTAATATGGCTTTAATTTTGTTTACCCTATGAAAAAAATAAAAATCCATATTATTTGACTAAGTAGAAAATAGTGTCTATTATTTGGTGTTTTTTAATTTTTTGTTAAAAAAAAAAGAAAATAAAATTTAATTTGTTTTTGTAAACAAAACAATTTTTGAATTGGTTGATATGTTTTAATTTGTAAAAGCCAAATTAATTTCACTTCATTTTTCTTTTTCTATTATTATTTTAGTTTTTGGAAATGACATATTTTTATTTAAGTAAAAACAACTTTTTTAATCTTTACAAAGTATATTTTTAATTCTTATATTTTTTCCAAAAGAAAATTTGTAAAAAGTTTTATGAAAAAGGATTTGATTTGATTTAATTTAATTTTCACTTTTATTTATTTTTAGAATGAAACTCTTTTAAAAAAGTTGTTTAATTAAAATCCTAAAACACTAACTTTTAATTTTAATTTAAAAAAAGTGTTTATGAAAAAGGATTTAATTTTAAAACACTAACTTTTGAATGTAAAAAATTATAAAACACTAATTTTTGAATGTAAAAAATTTTTAAGGAAAAGAGACTTATTTAATCTTTTTGTTTTCTTTTTTTCTTAAAAGATCTACTTTTGAACCTTAAAATATCATTTCAATTTTTTTATTGTTGATTTTTAACTTTTAAAGAAAACTCTTAAGGAAAAGATTTATTTAATTTTTTTTTAAATTGATTTTTATTTTCATATTTTTATTCATTATTTATATTTTTTAAATTTAAGAAAATATGGATCATTAGAATCCAACTTGATTTTTGGTAGGTCTTCATAATTTTATTAGAAGAGAATTTTAAGAAATATTCCTATGAAAAGAAAATTTATTTATTTTTTAAAAAATAATTCTTGAACTTTTGGAACATTATTTTTTTCCCTTTTTTTTTAGTGAAAACAAGATTAATTGGATGTGCCATTAGAACCTTAAAAATTATTAAAATGTGAATACACGAGTCAAGTAATATAGGTATCAACAAAAACTTATTATCACACAGTGTCTCCCAATTAACAATTTATATGCTTGTGGAGGCAAGAAGACCCACATAACAACTGTAAAAATAAAAATAAAAATATTTACAAGTATATAATAATTTGTGATTGTATGTACTTAGAGTACACCCAATTAAACATTACACTATTTTAAATGATATTTACAAAGATGATTGGAAAGGACATTTGGAAGAACCAAATTGCATTTGCTTGTTTGCCTCTGCGTTTCTTCAACTAATCCATGTTCTTCTCAATCATGCTCGGTATGGGTAGATTTGTCCACTTGTCAAATGAGATTAGGAACAATTCCAGAACAAAGAAAAGCAAGTAAAAAGAAGAATACCCTACTGGTGGAATTAAAATAATGATGAGATAAGTTACCAAAAGAAACTTCACTTTTTAAAATCCTATAACCCAAAATAACATCATTTTTATCAATTTAAATGTTAATTTAAATTATCATCCCCATTGTCACATTCCACATTCTATCCATGGTATTTGAAAATCTCAGTGAAATTAAATCCCAAAACCAATGAGCCACGATGAAAGCACAAAGTCCCCCATTCAAACATGCATCTAAAAATTCCAGCCCAAGATATACACATCTGGTGAAAAGAGCTAAACGACAATTATTAACAATATTATCAAAACTCCAAACAAGGGAAAATCTCAGTCCCGATGGGATTTTTATTCACAATTTCAAGCAAATTTAATGAGCTAGACAAACTTAATACCTACAATCACAAATACTTCAAGAACCAAGGTTCACGTGATCTCCACTGAATCATAAACTTAAGGTATCCTACCATTAACCCAAGGGCACGAAATATAGATTATAATCTTATATCAGTCAGGTATGATAATCCAATCCCAAAAGAAACCAGTATAGCAATGCCTATTTGCACTGAGCAACATGAAGCAGCATTATATATAACTAAAATGGGTAAAATAATAATGTACCATTCACAAATCCAAAACAAAGTTGGCAGATCATCCTATCATTGAATCCCTTCAACCTAACCCAATGAATTTTCATGAACTATAAAACCGGAACACCTTTGTTTGAATTCAAAATGCTTTCCCAATATTCAATCCTAGACTAAGATCATTCATTTCACATAGAAGCTTTCTAGAACAAAGTAGCATATACAGACCCAAAAAACAAAGGACGGGCATCTTTAACATTAATTTTTATCAGCAGAACAGCCCATACCCATATCATATTTCCAAAACAGAAACAAGGGAAAGGAATCAAGAGATCATGAATCACTTCGGTTCACAGCAGGAAAGAAAGAATCAAACTATCATCCGTACTTAAAAAAAAGAAAAAACACAAAAAACCTCCCATAAAACTGAAACAGAACATTCAAAACTCTAATTCCAGTATAGGCCATGACAGGAGATGAAAGACTTTCTCATTAACAGGAAAAAAACATAATAAACTCCGTCAATAAATAGAGATTGGACAACATGAAGAGAGTGGGGACTTACCTCTTTATGCAATTTGTCTTCACCGTTCTACCACTGACCGATTCTTACTCTGCAATTCTCCTTGGAAAGAAATCTCTGGCCTTCCCCGAACCAAAAAAAAAAGCCATTGCTCCTGAAATTTGCCAAAGAAGAACTTATGGTCTCTCTCCCTATTCCTCTCCTACATTCATTCTTTCTCTCAGTTTATCGAGTTCCTCCCTCTCACAAAACTCCCTCTGCTTTTGATTTGGATTCGTTCTATAATAGATTTGAGAGTGATTTTCACTCTCCCTCTCTAGCGCGTCACTCGTGCCAAACTGTTGGAGGGAATCCTGGAACGGATTGATCCCTCACGTAGGAGCTCTCTAAACGGCTTCATCTCTCCATCTACTGAAGTCGTAACTGAAGGAGGAGCACAGGGATTTGGGATTTTCGAACCTCCTTGTTTGTTTTTGGCCTTTTTTTTATTTTCTTTCTTTTTTATTATTTTATTAGTTTGTTCATTTTTTATTAATTTACTTATATATTTTATTTATTTACTACTCTTTTTTATTTTCTTTTGGCTATTGGGTTATATTTTTAATTCTTATAGTTTTCTTACTTTTTTTCATTTGTTCTCTTTTCTATTTTATTTTGGGTACTGGATTATTTTAAAAAAAAATTCAGTTATTAAAATTTTGGATTTTTTTTTTGTGTTTTTTCCTTTTAAAGTCTCTTTTTTCTTAAAATCTTTTTTTAATGCTATCTTTTATTTTTATTATTTTGGTTTAGCGTTCACAAATAAGATTATCTACAAATATTTAAACAAGACTCAGAAAAAATTAAAAGAGACTATAATCCTAATGATGACTTTAATAATTCTTGTTTTTTCTTTATTCTAATGAGTTTTTTTAATTATTTTATTAGTTCAAAATAATAGTAAAATTGTTTTAAAATTAAATAAGATTCAGACAAATAATTCTAACATTATCTAAATAAAACTTTAAATTCAAAGGTTTTGATTCAATTATTATAATTATTTTTAAAAAGTGTTAAAACAAAATACTGTATTCACAATAATGATACAAGCAAAGATGAATAAATGAATGAACAGTCACAGAACTTAAATATAGAGCAAGAGAGAAGCCAAGGCTCATTAAAGATCAACCAATCAGCAAAAGCACATGCAAGGGAATATCAAGAATCATGACAAAACAGATTCGCATTAAATGAGAAAATACGCATGATAATCATAAAATCTAAGTAACTAGGATCACTACTTGCGTTCATAGCAGCAACTAGAAATAAAACCACAAACAGAAACCATAAAGCCCAAAGCAGAGGAGCAAATCATTAGCATACCAATGACACCCGAAGAAATTAGATGAGAGGCCCAAACAAGAAGGGAACTGAGGAATAATCAGCCCAACATGCATCTTCAAGCAATCGGGGCAGAAAAGATACAAGGATAGGCTAGTGAGCCAGGCGGATTCTCAAGAAAGAGATAGGAGGAGAGGCTTCCTTAATTTTAATTTTCGATTGTAATATTTCATCAATCTATAAAAATTATAATTGACTTTTCAATTCATTAATCCCATTGCAGCAACCTTCTAATTTTTCAATCAGACGTCAAGTTTAACTTTAGCTAAGTAAAATTACTAAAGTACACATTCTATCGTTTAATACCCAATAAAAAATGTACACTTACTCATTTTGCTCTTCATCTTTAATTGTAATGTTTTCCTCAATATATATGTATATATATATATATATATAAAGCAATTGGGCCCTACCCTCAATTCCAATGTTCACCCCGAATCTAAGAAAATTGTGCATTATTCAAAAAATAATAATAATAATAATTAAGTTCGAATTTTCATTTTGTTAATTTTTATATTAAATTTTTCAATAATACGCTTATAAATAGAATTTTAACCTTATTAATTTGAAGATAAAGGGAAATTAGAAGATATTGTAGTTGGAAGCAAGTATTATGATAGATAAATTTAATTAATTTCTCATTAATTAAACAATAGGAAGTGTACATATTTTAATAATTTTACATAGTTAAAGTTAGACTTAACGATTTATTTGGAAGAAATCAAAGATAAGAAAATGTAGATTCCTCAGAAAGAGAATTATATATATACATATATATACACACACACACACTTTGTGTATGTATGTGTTTATATAAAGCCCTTACTTCATGTAAGTGAATGAAATCCACTATAAATTAATAGGACTAGAAAATAGCAGTTTATTTAAACTTCAATATTCTGCAAATTAAAGTACTCCAGGTATCACCCCATTAGATTGCTTTTTCTTTTTTCAAATAAAGTTTAATTTGTTTCAATTAAATGCTTCTTGTCAATCCATACATATAAAATCATATTAAAATCTTATTTTGTTCTCTTATGAATAAGGTATTTTTTAATTTATTTTTTATAAAATTATATTTTTAATTAATTTATTCTTTTATAAATAAAATATTTTTCAATTTGATCTCTCATTAAATTCACTTTTCAATTTTATTCTTTAGAGATGAATATTTTTTAATTTAATCTCTAACAAATAAAATTAATTTTAAAATGTATTTCTACTAATTTATTGTAAATGAAATTAATAATAGATTAATAGAAGAATATTATTTAAAACTTATCAAAAAATATGTTACATGTAATTATATTTATTAATTTCATTTACAATAAATTCATAAATGGATATTATTGATAACGATTTTATTTGTAAAAGATTAAATTAAGAAGAAAATTCTATGCCTAATTAAATTGAGAAATAATCAAGATAGGATTTTAATTACTCTGTAAAATAAAGAAAAAATCAAAAAAGAGAAAAGATAAGAGACAGTGTTAAACATACTGTAGAAACTCCCAATATATATTTAAGCTGTGTATTTAAAGAAGTGGAATTGCTTTCCTTCTTTAGATTTAGCTTTATTACAAAATAGATGCAAATATGCAAAGTGGTAAACACATGACAACCAATCACCCCCAGCAAAATACAAAGACAAAACAGAACACTCAGAAAGCACCCCCCAAAAGCCACACAATGAAGGAGAGGATGATGACCTAACACAAACAGTGAAGGTTTCCAACATCCAAGTCCATCTTATTATAATTTTGCATCAAAACCAAGGCGAACCATAACCAGAAAAGACTCTAGTTGAGGTCGGGATTTGCCGCAATGTAACCTTCGAGGGCCTTGAAGAGCTGTCCTCCCTTCTCCTTCCCCTTCTTGAGCTGCTCCTCTGACGGTGCCGCATCCCCTTTGGTATGGTATTTGATGACGATCTTCACGACGGATCCCCCAGCAGAGCCTCCCACCACTTTTGTCTCAAATGAGATCTTCTCCAATGTCTCTGTCAATATATCGCCTCCCACTATGCTGTAGCTGTATACCAAGTTTGCTTCATCAACTACGTCTACTTTGTGCAACCCATGTTTGGTGTTGCCACCTGCATCCATCCATTAACGCTCGTGTTAGGGATTCAGCTATTCACATTTACACTCGTTATATATATATATATATATATATATATATACATATATAAAATATATGGACACCAACACACACATAAATATCACGATATATAACAAAATTTGAAGAAATTAAAATTGAAATCTTGATCATATTGTGTCTGATAACAACGAATATGGTTACATTTGCAAAGTACCAGTTTTTCAAAAGATTATACATACACACACATATATATAGCAAAGAGGGATGATCTCGCCTTATCAAGTTGGAGATGGAAACACTCTAATGATAAAAAATCTTAAGGGTACCCAAGAAATATGGAGTGTGCACTTAACCAAAAAAGAGATTTACTTTCAACAAAACTCGAGAAGACGTTAGCTAATACCAAAAAATCCTCATTCTTTAACTAAAAGAGTACAAACATACAGAGGTACTTGGATTATTTGCTCATAAGTGCCGTATATATACCTTCATCAACGGAGGTGATTTTCTTGACAGATCCTGGAGCTATTCCATTTCCTTCGATAACTTCAACACTTTTAATATCGGGAATAACCTTTGGGAGGATGGTGTTAGAATGTTTTAGCAAAACGTTGTATAGTCTAGCAGGAGGCACGGTAGAGATGTTCTCGTCCTCGTAAGTGAACACACCCATGATTATTAAAGCACAGGGAGGGCTAATTAATGCTAGGTTTGAGACGAAGAAGGGAGAAGATGAATAGGTTGTGATGTGTGGTTTATGAGGAGGGACATGGTATTTATAGACCCAACCTCATGTTACACCTTTTGCCAGAGAAGTTCACTGAGCTTGTCCCTGAATTTTTTTTATTGAGGTATAGGATCTCTTTTTTCCTTTTAAAATTAATTTCATTACCATGATATTTAATGTCATTAAGAAAAATACTTTTCTTTCTTTTGTTTTTCGGAAAAATCCAAAGTATGCCGAAAGACTAAGAATTAGTCAAGAAAGGCGGATTGAAAAACTCTCCCCAAAGGAATGCGCCACCATTCTTCTAGATTGCCTTGTAATAATAATAAGCTTAAATATTTTATCAATATTGAAAAATATGGGGATATAAAGCAGTGCAAATATTACTCACATTTTATGGGGAAATTTTATATCTATTTTAAGATATAAGTCGACGGTGATATTAATTATTAAATTAAATATTTAAATTTATTTAATATCTAATAATAAAATCAAATAATTAATATAATTTAAGTAACAAATGTTTATATGTGTTCGTTCTAGTCCAGATGGTATTATGAAATTTGCCTGACACTTAATTTGGATGGAAAGGTGTCTACATGCCATTAAAGAGGTAATTGATGAGGTATCTTCAACCGTTATACATATTAAATTAAAGTTATATAATTTATCTTTGTGGTGAAAAATTTTAATAATTTATAAAACAAAATACTCTCTTCATCTTCTTTAGAGATATTTAAATTCACAATCTTTTATTTACTTTTAAAAGTTACATTTCCCTTCCTTAAAATAAAAAACCCATTACATTGATTTTTTTATAACAAAAAAGATTACAATTACACTTATTTTGATTAAAATATTATTATATTTATTATTTATATAGTATAAAAATTATAAATATATAATTAACAGATATAAAATGATCATTTTTAAACTTAAAATAAATTAAAATTTGTGATTTTCAACCAAAAATAAATAAATAAAATGTTAAGAAATACATTTTAAATAAATTTTAGTTTTAATTAAAAGTAATTATCCTTAAAAGTGTTTTAGTTGTTTTCTAGGCTTAAAGAGAGTTAATATATATTTTCATCATAGAAAAGATTATTGTATAATTTAACCATTTCCCAAACATTCAAAAAACAATTTTTCCTAATTTATACTGATCTTACGATATGATTCCGTTGTATGCCATTAATTTAAGCCAAAAATAAATGAAAGTTACATAAAAATATATTTTAGGAAATTAAATTACATATGGTACCTTTGCGGCTCCGCCATATTAGCACAATCAAAGTCCAAGTTAGGCATTTCAGCCATTGACAAGAAATCATTAATTTCATCAAAGTGTTCCCATGCTGAAAATAAAATCATGGTATTTTAGTAATTTAATTAATGAATTATCAAGGTACGAATCTTGAGTTCTTTTTTTAAAATTACAGTCAAGATTACTTTTAGATTTTATCTAGGTTAAGCCTTCCCATTGATTAATTTTAGAAATATATATATATTCTTTTACATCAATTTAATACATATAAAAAATTTAGAGAATTAATTTAGATTAATAAAAAAATAATCTTCTTCTGTCTTTTTCTTTTTTCCTTTGGGGCCAATTTTTTGTCTATTCCTTGAGTTCAAGCTGTTTGAATAGACAATACCAGTGTTTAGCGGAAGCTCCAAAATTGCACCGAGGCCTAGCCAGTCGCTTTCCAATTGCCTTCCAATTGCCTATTGCTTTCTCATCATAATATGTCATCGAGATCCGACTCCTCCACTTGTGATTGTTATTAATAATAATATTATTAAAAGGATTCACATCAATGTGTCGGCTATCTTATCCGATTGCAGGAAAAATCAGATGAATTTTATTTTATTAGTATTAATTTTATTTTAAAAAGAATAACGGTTTGAAGTGTGAGGACAATTTTTGAGTCCTACGAACTAAGACCCGATATTATATTCACCCAAATTAAGCTACCGCAAATTTTTTAGTCCTACGGACGAAGAACAAATTTTGTTCAAATAATTTATAAGATACTATTATTGTATATTGGCAATTGACTTGACTGTGTTGTTCTTTAGAAAACATTTTTAATGGCCTTTAATATATAAGAAAATTAGGAATAGAAATAGAAAGGAAATATATAATTTTATGAATAAAAAATAATATATATGAATTTATTTTAAAAAATTATAAACAATATTACATAATAATTATACAAATATAATAATTTTTTTCATTTTTTTTAAGTTATCAAACATGCCCCGCACCGTACACCAAAGAATCTCTCACTCCACCTAGCCATAGCCAAGATTAACTACAATTTGCAATTTGTTGCCATGGTAAAATCTTTAATTGTACGGAAAGAGTTTAGTTATGACTAAGCCGGAGAATTGTTGGACTGTTTGGTTTTCTGTTTTTAGAATAATTTTTTATTTTTAAGAATAAAAAAATAAAAAAAATTATTTGATAATGTGTTTTTAATAAAATGTTATGTAAAATAAAAAAATAATTTTTTTTTAAATAAAAAAATCAAAAAAATTTTTGGTGTTTCTTAACTTTTATTCTACAGAATCAGAAAAAAAAAATTTAAAAATAATTACTTTTCAAAATAATAAAAACAAATTTTTTAATTTTTTTGTTCTCAAAACTTATTTTTAAAAATATCTATTTTAAAAATATTAAAACAAAAACAAAATCAAACAAACTCATTATTATTGAACACTGTAATTCTGATTGTATTTCTTTTATTTTGTTAGGCTTGCTTATAATAATTAGAAATTTGATTGCAATTGAAAACTTTGGGGTTACCCCTTCCTAACATATATACGTTTATTTGTCTATGAATATTCAAAATCCACCAATCATGACTAAAAGTCAAATTCGCGATGGAACATGATGGAAACGAAAATGAAATAATGCCTGGACTGGTAAAAAAATAAAGAAGAAAAAGAAAAAGAGAAAGATTTTATTAAATAATTTTGTTTGATATATATTTTGTAAGATTGAAAAAACAAATATTTTCATTCTATAAATACATGAAAAGAAAATAATTATTTCTTTAATTTATATAAAATTTATTATATCTTTATCATTTTTATTTTAATATTATTTTTAAATAAAGATATAAGGATTTTTTAAATTATTTTTTTCATTCCTATGTTATTTTTGTTCAACTAAATATATAAATAAAATATTTTTTATTTTTTAATGTTATACTAAATTTAATTATTTTATTTCATTCAAATTTTTATTATTTATTTATTTTTATATTTAACAATTCATCATATCTAATATGCCATAAATTTGGCACCCTAGCTGCTGATTTTTTTGCTTTATTTTAAGACCTGGAACTACGACTGCGAGGTTGGTTTTGGAGAAGGTCTTTCAGAGACGCACGTCTGTATGCTGTACTTTTAATTTGATGCTTCGCAACTTTTCTGGGTAGAACGAGTTAAAATAATGTGAGGAATAGGGAAATTTTTTTAATTTATCTTTTGGATAGAGAGAGAATTTATTATTATTATTATTATTATTATTATTTAAATCATGTATTGCATCAGGGAACAAGACAACCCAAGCAGGAGGGACAAAAGGACGAAAAGATGCCATGGAGGATAGCTAAAAATCGTTGGTGTCGCCTCCAATTTTATTAGGTGATCCTTTTATATATATATATATATATATATATATATATATAGTGGTATTTTTTTATTTTGGGTTTCATTTATATATTTCATATAATTATTTGATAATCCGTCTACATAAATAGTAGCATGGAAGAGAGAGTTGATGAGCAATTAGTACAATATAAAGTATGTACTTTTTTTTTTTTTTGGTAGGAAGTATGTACTCTATTATTCTTACACTGATATTTATGTAGTCCAATAGGTAAACTATCATATAAGGAAAGGTGTCCATTCTAATCCAACATGTGCTTCCGCTTAATTTGAACGGAAATTTGTCTCTTTAGACTGAGCACCTCTTCATGTGACTATGATATTGGACTTTTTTTTTTATTTTTTTCGTAGACTATTTTTTTAATTAATTTTGAACAGAGAAAAATATATGGCCGCGTGTTTATATATATATATATATATATATATAATAAGGATAACATTTTATTTTAATAATTGAACTATAATTCTCTTAAGTAAATATTTTAAAAAATTATTTTAAATTTTTGAATTAACTCATATACGTGAAAATTGCTAACTTTCTTATTAATGCTGTGGTGATTAACAATTTTTACATTTTTGTGTTACATGCCGAGCGCACGCACATACACACACACCCCCGCCCCCCCACCGAACACCTAACATAGATCAAAGTCCATGACTTTGTTGAATTTTATTGGCAAAATAAGAAATGACAGTATCTATTGGAATGCGATCACAATGTTGTAATTCTGAAAGCCCACACTTTATCTGGATTTGTTGTCGTACTCGATCAATATAACTGTCAATGTTATTTATTAATAACATTTTGCTTAGCACCCATGCGTACCAATTGAGATAATTAAAAGTCAAAGTGATGTAAATTTCATTAGCTTTTTTTTTTTTTTTATTGGAAGTTATTCAAATGGGTGTAGTGTGTCTGTAAGAAATCTTATCTCATCCATAAATTATTTTTCCATGTTTAAATTATACAGTTTTTTATTATAAAAATTAATTTTAACTTAGTTATTTCATGTTAAAAATTATAAATTAAATTTATTTTGATTTTTAAAAAGAAATTATTTTATATTATTTAAATACATATTTAATACTTATTATTTATATATGTAATAAATGAAAAAAGTCTATTATTATTGTTGTTGTTGTAGTATATTATATAAGTAATAAATATAAGTCTACTTTGGTTAACATAAGTATAATTATAATTTATTTCCTATCGTAAGAGATGTTAATGTAATATATCTTTTAATTTTAGGAAAAAATAGTGTACATTTTTAAAATAAAAAAAGGTTAGTATAAATTTTATTTTTATTTAATTATAAATCCATCATTTTATATGTTAATATTTAACTAGCTAAATTGTTGTTTAACGACAAAACTTACCTGGTTCTTTCACATGATAATTAAATTATGTGCAAATTTTACAAATTGTATTCATATGTCTTCTTATATTCCAAACTTCGAATATCTATACCAAAAGATCAAAGACAAATAAATATAAATTATTTATTTGTAATAATATGTATCAAAATATTATGAATACAATTATTCTTTTTGTAAAAATAATCAGTTGTCTTATATAATGGATTATTATGTTTTAACATTGATGATTACATGTTTTGGTCTTCAACATAAACATGGTTATAATAAAAAGAAAATTTTAATGATAGCCATAATTAATGTACTATGCCTAATCTATTATATATGTTAACTTTGGTAAAAGTTATAAACTGTGCGGCTTTATGTATTGTTCATATATTATGAATAATATAGCTTATGCATTTGGCTGCATGTTTTTTTTTTTTTGGGCCTCTTCTTTAATGTGAATTTAAATTTTATTTTGAATGCATAATCTCCATGTTTCTGGCACGAGACCCACTCTAGTTAATAATATTATTCGCGATAATGATATTTAAATTCAGATAATAATGCCAATTAAACAAGTTATCATCATACATTTTCAGTGTTGAAGATTTATTCTTATATATAACAAATAAATTTCTATAAAACATGTCTAATGAATGGTGGACTCCACTAACAGGGATCGATTGATCAACTGACAAGATCAAGTTGCATCCATACAAAGAAAAAAAATATCAAATTTAATTCCTGTCGATAATTCATTTTTGGTAGGTTTCAATAAGCTACACTGTTCTATGTACTTTTATTCGGAAAAGAAAAAGTTGGAATCTTGTCGCTTTCTCTCTTTTTATTTAGCACTGAGTTTAAGGACCCCAGATATCGATAACACAGATATAATAAAAAATAAAAAAGGGCGCTATACCAAAGCCTGGCCGTCGCTTTGCCAATTGTGTGAAGTGTTTGCCTGAATTTGCATCCTGCCGTGGGATGCTGGGTGTTGTGAAATTGAAACTCCACTTGTTGATCTTTGATTATATGCTGGACCTACGTGCAGAAATCCCTGCAAAATAGTCAATATATTGCCAAAAAACATAGTGAGCTGGGCCTACGATGAATGCATTATTTTATCTTGTGTCGGTTAAGCTAGGGCTTGCCTTTCCCTATCACTTCCTCGCGGATAATATCCCATTTGATGCCATAAATATTCCCCTATAGAAAACACTTCCAAAGTGAATAATAAATTCTACTAGTTTACTAATGCACAAGGTCTATTTTTATAATTAAAGTTCATTTATTTCGATATTTATAAAAGAATTTATGGTAATCCTTTCCCACCTCCTACTTCAATATTAAAGTTTTACTTAGCCAGGAAATTATAAAATTCGGGGCTTGTGATGAGAACTAAAGGATCAGAAGACGAAATCCAAATAGTCATGCTGCCGTGTAATCTGTAGTCATTACATATCTTAATAGGAGTTTTAATATAGGGTTTTTCAAAAAAGATAGATATATTGTCATTAAAATTTAAGATGAGTACAATATTTTATCAATTTTATTGATGAGATTTTTAGTTTTTATAAATTTCTAGCGCAATCAATCTTTTCATTTGTTTTCGTAATGCACAGTTCTTTGCTATGGGACTTCTTTGATCCATCACCATCAGGACCACTGTTCCATACTCTTCCAACTGTATGATTAAATTTACGAATTGGACATCTAATTAAATTAAATCTTATTTACTTAAATTTCTGTTTCATGAGTCTACCAATTTTCTCAACATTTTTTCAAAAGGAAATCTGAGATTCCCAACTCTTTTCTCTTATGTATAATATAGGAATGTAAAAATTCTATCATGAACATAATTCAAGCGGGTTAGCGTAATAAGTAATTAAACTAAACAGACTCTCACATATTAAAATCTTAGCATTACCCTTTTTGGTGGGGGTGTCAAACTGCGTGTAATGCACTAATGAAACCCATAGTCTTTCTTAAGTGTTAAGAAACTAATTTTATTTTGAAAACTAATTAAACCGTTGGAGATGACACATCATAATTGTTCTTTTTTTGTAAAAAAAAATTGTTGCTAACTTTTAACCCGATAAGATCATAAACAGGCTTATCTACATACAAGTAATTACTTCGTATATCACCCAACCCCAGTACAAGTATATATCTTGAACTTATAATTTTCATATTTTCGATTGAGATTCTTTTAACTTATTGATTAAATGCTCTTTGAAGCTTGTAGTCTAGTGCCATCAATCAAGTTAATTTACTTGTAAAGGCCATTTCTTCACTAGTCATCACCATCGGGTAGCATTTGTGTTGTGAACAGCGGTGGGGTCAAAACCAGTTTCAAAGGATTTTTTTTAATATCTTATTTTAAAAAATCTACATTTCTGAGATGTTTAAATATAATGCTAAAAATTTCAAATTGAGTTTAGAGATTACTCAAAAAGCTCACGTCCAAAAGTTCCAATTGTGAGGGAGAAACATGAAAAGAGAAAGAAAGGTAGAGAGGGAAAATAAAATAAAATAAGAATGAAAGAAGAAAAGAGATAAGGAAAAGAGAAGAGAAAATAATAATAAAGATTTTTTATATGAAAATTATATACATAATATATATATATATATATATATATATATAGGTTTATTCACTTCAAGTTAAAATGTCAAATAAAAAAAAAAGAATTACATAATCAAATAAAAGTTATACACATACGTAGGTCTATTGGGTGCAAAATTTTAGAAGATATAAGAATATAATATCATAATGCTATATACATAAAATTTTTGAAAAATTAAGGGGGGACAAGTGTCCAGTACTGCACAAGAGGAAAAAAATTTTAAAATGTTCAACATTACAAATTACTTTTTCAAAATTTAGCTTCACATTCTATATCTATGTCTTTCTAGCTACATTATGTAAATTTACTTTCGAATTGCAGATCTAGATTGCAAAAATTGTTAGGCCAATTTTAATTTTGAATTTTATAATTAATAATATGAATTTATTTTAATGTTTAGATTTTGATAACGTAATGTTTTGCCCTACCCCTATTTTTTTAAAAACTTATTCATTTACTCTTTATAGTTAGTGTTCTAGTACTATTAATGAAGTAATTAATTTATTTGTAAAGGTCATGTTTTCACCAGTCATTGCTGGTCGTTTGGTGGCCTACTCCCTTGTTTACCTCTTATATGAAAAAATATATATATATATATTTGATCAAGATGTTATATTAGTAATTACGTTATACATTGTCAAACACATATGTATCATTCTCCAGCATACAAAAGGCACTCATATATAATAAAAAACCTAACCCTTAATTGGCAGCCATATAGCCTTAATCATCATTAACCATGAAAGACACAAGACACTCATAGGACATCTCACATCCATGATCATTAGCCCAATTAATACCAAGCAAGCTCTTAATTAGTCATCAAATTTAGTTGTAATCAAGATTGGCCAAAAGCTAAGCCTCAATGGCTTTGAAGAGGCCATCTCCCTTGGCTTTTCCACTTGTGATCTCCTCATCACTGGGTGGAGCATCGTTTTTGGTGAAGTACTTGATTGTCACCTTCCCTATGGATCCTCCATTAGGACCTTCCACTAATTTGGTCTCAAATGAGATCTTCTCCCCCGTGTCTGGCAGCCCACTCACTCCAACTATGCTGTAGTTGTATCCAAAGCTAGCCTCAACAATTGCTTCCACTTTGTGCAGCACATAGTGGGCTTGTCCACCTGCAAATATTTTGATTCGTTAATACATTTGATTTCACTCATATTTTTTTATTAATTTTAGGGTAGATTATAATTTAGTTTCTTCAGAGATTTGACTTTAAATCAGTTTATCTCTGGGGTTTAAACTTTAAAAAGTGTCATTCTACCTTTCATTTAGTCATCATTCGACACTTTATATTCTAATTTTAACGAAAGTATATTCAATGTACCAAAAGAAAAACTTGGAAGATATATCTTTCTTGCATTTATAAACTGTTTCATAATCTTTTGAATTTATTATTAGGAATAAAATTATACTTTAAAAATTGAAATGATCAGTTTGATCTCACGTAATTAAAGATGGTCTGAAAACAGTATAAAACTGCTCAAAATAAAATGTCGATTTCATGTATTATTTTTATTTAAAGTACTTGGATGGAGAGTACTACAAAAATATTAAGTGTTAACGTAACAAACTAGGAGAATTTGAATAAGATACTTTTAAATGATTTTATGCATAGACAGAGGAGTATATATAAATTGTAAAACTGACCTTCGACGAAAGTAAGCTTCTTGACAGTTCCAGGGCCTCCGTTTCCCTCAACAATTTCAACACTCTGAATGGGCTCCACAGCCTTGGGGATGAGGGTGTCTGAATCTTTTACAAAAGCTTTGTAAAGCCTAGCAGGGGCCACAATGGATGTGTTCTCGTTCTCGTAATTGAAAACACCCATCACCGACGATCAATATAAAACCCGAACGCACAAAAGCAGCAAAAATGCAAGCAAGAGAAGAAGAAGAAGAAAATGTTGTTTGCTGTATGGTCTCTGAGCAGACTGGAAGCTACTATTTATAGACTCTGCAGGCCATGGTGTTGCCTCTACTCAATAAGTGAGACGAAATTCACTGGTTGTTACAACTTTTTTCTTTTCATTGGATTAATCTATCGTTTATTATTATTATTTGTTTCTTGGCACTTAGATATTTAATAATAATTATTAATAAAAAGGATAGTTAGATATTTAATAATAACAATAATAAATAAATAAATAAAAAGGATTTGAACGGGGGGAACAAGTATGAAGCAACTTTAAGAATTAGCCAAAGGTGATAGATTTAAAATACACTTGAGAAAGAGAGAACAAATAAATAAACAGCCCTTCTTCTAGACGTTGTGTAGCTTCTTTTCCGTTTAGGTGGAGACTGAATGATCCAGTTATGTGAGAGAGTATCGGGATTTTGAAAAAAAAAAAAAGATGAGAAAATATTTTAAAAAAGCTTCTCTCTCTCATGTTTGGCGCTTAAACTGGAGAAAAAATCTTATCCCGCATCTAGACGAGGTTGCAATAAAGTCTTCAATAATTTTATCAGACTTGATAATTAAACCGGACAATTTTGCACTAGTTAATTTGGTCGACGGAAATTTGTCCATGTGCTCTTTTAGCTTCTTTGTTTTATTTTTTTTTACTTTGATAATAATTCTCATGTTCGTAGCTTGGTAAATGGATCCTCTCAATTCTTCATATTGTTATCCGAGTTTTGGACACAAGTACAATGGAGGGAATTTTAATTTGATGTGATGCATGTCCGCATTTATTATTTTCTGATATCCACCATTTCTTTATTATTAAATGTTGTAAAGAATACAGTTGTCAAATAACCGTGTCCATTAAATGTTGAATTCCTGTGTGTCAGGTTCACCTTGACACCCAAAAGAGGACAAACGGGTGTATGTCAAGGTCAAAATAGTTTGATCCTGACATATAGATAAAATTGACACATGGCAGTGTATGATTGGAAGCAATGAAATTATGCTATCACGTGTTAATATTTGATTGAAAAAAATTTATTTTTATTTTTTTTTATCGTTTATTTCTCCTCCTCTTATATTTACAGGTTAAACGATGCTTCTCCTCCTACATCTTTCATTTTTTCTTTCGTTCAGTGGCCATTCCTTTTCATTTCCTCTTCTCCTTGCCTGTCTGTTTCACCTTATTCGTGCTGGGATGTTGGGTCATTGTTTCTGTCTCTGTCTAACTTTCTAAGTCACAAGTTTTTACTGGGAGATTGTCCTTCAAAGTTTTCAGTGATTAGAAGAAAAAAAAGATAGAAGGAGTAATGTACAGGAGGAGAAGGAGTAAAAAAAAAGGAAGTGGTCCTTGATTTGGTATGAAAATTTTAGCTTAAAGTTATATTTATTTTATAAATAATATGATTATGCTGTAAATAAAATTTAATTACTTGTGATATTTTTTTATTAGGTTTGTATATATGTGTGATGAGTTTTTTATTCTTATATATTGTAACTAAAACAAAATACAATTGCAAGATCTAAATAAATGAAAAAAAAACAATAAGTTATGGTTATTTTATGTAGAAAGGGGAAAGAAATTCTAAAATTAAAAGAAAGAGGTTAAAAAAAGTAAATTGAAAAAAAAATTATGATAAGGAAAATTAACTATTTGGGGGAAAAATTTATCAATATTAAAGACTATTAGGAAAAATAAATAAATTAAAAATAATGATGAAGATATCAAATAAAAACTCTAAAAGGTTATAAGTAATGGATACATAGAAAAATATTGTAAAAGAAAATTAAATTTTGGGGAACAAATATAGGAAAAAAGGGAAAAAAGTGTTAAAGAATATGATGTAAAAAATAGAAGTGGTGTAAAAAAATATTGTTGAATAATATGGTGGGAGAAAAAATATGGAAGGGGCAATATATGAAAAGATATAATTGAAAAACTATTATGAAAATATAATATAAAAAATTGTTATTAAAAAAAGGTAATATAAAAAGATATTGCAAAAAAGGATATAGAAATTGTTTATGAATTGAAAAAAGAAAATATAAAATTTATAATGTGGATGAGAAAAAAATGGAAACTTACAATTCTATAGGATATAATTTATATTGGCAAAATATTATTGTAATATTGAGAAAAATATAAGTAAAAATATAGAAAATTTAAAAAATATATCAATAAAATGCATGTAATCCAAAAAAATAATGAACTTGATAATTGATAACTTTTTTACTGTATTTCGAATGTTAATGGCAATGTTGATTGAGCTAGCAAAATGAATAACGGGAAGGAAGTCATATGCATATATTCAAATGGGCAAATATGCGAAAACGAAGAGGAGGCAACATTTATCGCAAATACGATTAATGTAATGACAGTTGATTATGATATTTCATTAGAGAGGCTAAAATAAGAAGTTGCCGAACGGTTACAACTTGACTTAAATCAATGTGTTTGACTTAGTGTATAGGCATCTAGTGTTACTGAAACCCACAAAGTATCGAGCAGACAAATTAAGGAAAGATGCCAATGTCCAAGTGATGTGGGTGGTAAATGCAAAGTTTCCATCACAACTAGGGTCAGTAAAATTGCATGCAGAAATATCGTTAAAAGAAGTAAACTTAAATAAAGCCACTCAAGCAACAGTTGAATATATGTCGGATCCACTCTCATGCTCTAGTCACGCTATCATCACCGACGATCAACCTGCATTATTTAGGTTATACTTTGCAGGTGTTGGTCAACATCCGAGTTTATCTTGTCTGCCGAGTGATGATATCTCACACCCAAGTGCGTCACATGCACTAATTGGTGCCCCCCTTTCTCCTCCAGAGTAGGCAGAAGACATAATGGATAAATTTGAATAAGAAGATGAATATGATGCAGTTCCTTGTGATTATAATGATGGTGGTAATACAGATGATGATGAAGACATCAATTATGTGGATGCCACTGTGAATCCAATAACCCCCATTAATATTTATGATAACTTGATTGTTGCATTCCTTGAACAGATAGATGCAGGTGGTGCGAGAGTTCTTGAGTATGCTGAAATGAAGGAGGCAACGATAAATATGAATGATGGCCAAGAGTTACGTGTAGGTATGTTGTATAATAATCAGCGGTTCTTTCGTAGGGCAATGAAGATATACTCAGTACGCATATATCACACTTTTAAAGTGTTTCATTCGTCAAAAAAGTATGAAGAATACAGTTACCTTGAATATGGACAGGGGTCATGCAAGTGGAAGGTTAGAACCTATTATCGGAGGAAGAAAAATCATTGGGAGATAACAAAATACAATAGGCCCCATACATGTGTGTCAGCATCATTGTCTCAAGACCACCTTAAACTAGATTCTGATGTTATTTTAGTATACCTTGTATCCATGGTAACTGAGAATCCTGGAGTGTCAATTCAAAAGGTCA
Source organism: Erythrophleum ivorense (assembly GCA_026724425.1). Taxonomy (NCBI): domain Eukaryota; kingdom Viridiplantae; phylum Streptophyta; class Magnoliopsida; order Fabales; family Fabaceae; genus Erythrophleum; species Erythrophleum ivorense. The sequence goes on from JAIUCV010000005.1 coordinate 48,725,110, forward strand.
TTGAGCGGGTGCATTCTATTTTTGGATACAATGTTTCATACAAAAAGGCTTAGAAAGGAAAACATCGAGCCATCTCACACGCATTTGGGAATTGGGAGAAGTCTTTTGCTTTGTTACCTAGATGGTTGGCTGTTGTTCAACATTTCATGCCCAGCTTGTATTATGACTTTATGCATAAAGAACGTGTACCGACTAGCGTGACTAATGGGGAGTCAGTCATATTTCATCAGGTATTCTGGACCTTTAAGCCATGCATTAAGGTGTTTGGGTACTTGAAACTGATGGTTCAAATCGATGGGACATTCCTTTATGGCAAATATAAAGGGACTGTACTGATTGCAAGCACATAAGATGGTGAGAGGAATATTATCCCACATGCATTCGCAATAGTTGAGAGAGAAACAGATGAAGCATAGTTAATTTCTGACTATTGTCTGGTCTCCTAGGATATATTGTTAACATCTGTGCTACTTATTTGCTTCCATATTGTGGAATGGCATCATGCTGATTGCGTGCTCCAACAGTTTGGTAGAATGTAACCTATACCTTGTGCTCTTTATAATTTAGAAAAGGTCCACACACTTATACTAAAAAGGCAAGACACATTTGGATTGCTTGAAAGAGCATAAGAACTTTGTGCTTGCTTAGTGGGGGTAGCAAGATACTTTATCACTGACACCAATATCATTGGAACTCTTAGATCACTATTCAGAATATATAAAATGGTTTTAGAGAATAATCCATCGGTAGATCCACTCTATTAGTAGTGCCCAGGGTTTTGTGGTAACTTTTTAAGACCTAATATAGTCATTTTATTTCACCTTCTTTGTACTTATTATATATATAACTCAATTTTCTTTCTCACAAGCCGATGTCGTTGATCACTTATGAGTACTTGCTACTGATGACCATTCACCGTTGGGTCTCACTGTGGTCATTAATTGTACTAGCATCCTCGATGCACCTGGTGAGCACTGAGATATGACGATCTCTCAAGCTGCTCCTCTTGCACCTCAGTTGCATTAGCCACAGTTTCCTCCAACTCGCACAGCAAAAAGAGCCTGTGAATTTATGTCTATTAGATTACCCATAATGGTTGATCGGTCTTATACCTCTAATATTGGCACCACATCTACAATGCATGACCCTTCTTTTCATGAATCAACGGAGACGCAGATCCACCCTGATGTCGCTGGACCATTTTCTTCTCCAGGAATGCAAACACAAGTACATCATGACACCACAGGTCCATCTCCTACCACAGCGACACAGGCTCAGACCCATTATGACATTGCAGATCCATCTTCTTCTACTCTTCTGGTGCATTTTGCTGATTTTAAGGGCATCAGCTTTGCATTTCATATGCCATGTGGCTCTGTCCCTTTTACACCTCTATTTTTTTTTAGACCAAACAATGTCTGCTTTTAGATTTGCTTCTGCGTCTTCTGCATATGATGGATCACAATAAGCGAGATATATTACATCACATCAACCACTTCCTCAAGTTCAATCTCCCTTATTAAATGTGAATCTCATACCTTACCAAGAGGTAGAAGATTAAGGAAACAATGACAACCAAGAAGATGAAGACGGAGGTATTAATGAAGAAGAAGTCGAGGAGGAGGGCAAAGTACAAAAGGCAGAAGAAGAGCACCCTCCTATTTGACGATGAGGCCGACAATTACGAACACGAACTCGATGTGACACAGAAAGTCATTTCTTTTGAACATTATGCATTCTGTCTTTTTGTTCTTATGTATTTATTTTTTAGATCATCGTAACATAATTATTTCTTTTTATTAAGTACAAAATTTTACTTCTTTAAATATCAAGTTCAATAATATTAGATCATCGTTATAATTTCTCATCAAACTTGTTTACCTTCTTACTTATTTATCTAGTTTAAACGAAGTTGCTTTAATAAATTAACCTCCATTTTTCTAAATTAATTTGATACCTTTCATGATAAATAAATTTTTTTATTATAATTGTTTTCATTCCGTAACTTATTACTCTTACAATTTTTTTTTTAAATTAACGTAACAATTATGCAAAACAAAAAAAATTATTTCAAACACATTTCGTTTTTCTTCAATCATTTTATTAAGTTTAAAAGAATTACCATTTAATTCTTCCTAAATAATGATCTTCTATTTCTTTATGCCTATTTTTTCCCTTTTCTAAATTATTTGACAAATACTTTTTTTATACCACTTAGCCATAATTTTTTAAACTCTCTCTCATTTAATTTTCTTTATTATTATATTAAACATAAATTATCCAACTAATCAATTTAATTTGGAGGAAATGAAGAACAAATAATAATTTTTAAAAATTCAAAGACTTGCAATCCAATGACATGAGTCATAGTTAAAGATAGTTACTCTTTTATTAACTATTTGTCCATTTAATATTTTTTAACAATAGTTAAAATTTTATTTTTTTTAACGTTCTATTTTTTTTCTCATGTTTTTATTTTCCAGATTATAGTAACATATTATAACTATTTTTTTTACCAAATAGAAATTTTTTTTTATTTTAATATTGAGCTCTACCATACTTTACAAATTTTTTACTCTCTTGTTTTTTTATGTCATTTTGAGATAATTTAATTAAACAATTAACCTTCATTTTCTTCAATTAATTTTATGATTTTCATGGCTAATAATTTTTTATCTCTTATCAATATTTTCATTATGTGGCTTACTTCTCTTAACAATTTTTGAAATTTTTTTTGCACATTTACATAAAAATATAATTTAATTTAAGAGTCATAGTTAGTCCCAACTTTATCTCAATAATAAACAATTTTATATTATTACTAAAAAAATAAATTATGACTCAAATATGACAAATTATAAATTTTAGATCACTATATATATATATATATATATATATATTTCATACATTAGTTGTAGCTTTCATTATTTGTTCATTTAAGTTCAATATTACTTACCGAGTTTATTTAATTGTTTATTAATTTTCTAATACTATTGCTAATTATCAAGTTTTAAAAAAATTAAAATTCAAGCTACTTAGCCATTATTCTTTTAAATACATTTTATTTTTAAATTTTTAAAATTATTATAATTAATTTTTTTTAAATTTTTTATTTATTAGATAATTACATTATTACAACCAAAATTTTTTCTTAATTTTACAACTTCAAATTGCTTTTTTGTCCCATTGCTTTTTTGTCCCATCAAATTAGCTTTTTTTTTTGTATTTATCGTGACCCTTTTTTATATAAAAAAAAAATCAATGCTGTATCTTGAGAAATAAAAATAATGGGTGGGTATTTGAAGAATTTAAAATTTTTGTTATTATTTTACAGTTAAAAACCCGTTGTTATCCTATTAACATAGAATAGAAAGTGTTTTATTTTTTATTTTTTAAAATAAACTCACTCTTCCATTTACTCCTTTGCTAATAGCACAACAGCAAAAAGATTGTTCATACGAAATTTAAAACAATATGCACCTAAGAGTATATTGCTATTTATAAAAAAATTGTAAAAACAAACGATATATACGATATAAATGTTATGATTTATCACATTTATATAAATAAATACAGTTATTTTTAGTTTTTTCCACCAAAAAATACAAATATATATATCATATGTCAAATCAATTTCGAATTTGAATCTCTTTATATTTGAGATTATATATTGAAAAATACATATCATTTTGAAAAAGAAAATTATTCCTTGATGAAAAAATTAAAAAAAGAAAAATAAATACCTCCTAAGTAATAAACAAGGGTAGAGAGACCAATATATCAAAGTTGACGTGACATGTTTTTTCTTTTTTTAACTTGGTAATATGCTAATTGACAGCGAAGTATAGAAATTAATCCTAAAGTTCATACAAATCTCAGGATGTCTCAATATACTACTTATAAAACCGCCTCTTTCACGATGGATGGAGCTATTCCAGGGTGTGCGTGACCTAGTCTAATTTTGTTAGCTTCGTCTCCATCACATTACGTTAGGCATAAAAAATTGACTTAGAATAGGCTTGTGACCCAAGACTAGGTCAACTCTGTTTAACATATTGGGCCAACTCAACTTGATTATATTAATTTTAAAAAATATTTTTTATAAAAATTCATATAAAATCTTTTAAATATTATTTTATAATTTTAATAAAAATTTAAAAAAATTAAAAAAAAAAATCTAACTCAACCATCTTGTAGTACTAAGCTGAAGCACTGAACTTCAAATTTGAAGTCTAATATAACCCTGGATCAAGTGTCAGGTCAGCCCAATACTTGACTTAAGTTTATTCACCCCTAGCTATTTATTAGTACATCTCAAAGATAAGAGAGAAGCTTGTGAATCTTCTATAATAGTACATCGTAAATAGTAAGAGAGATAAAATGACACAAAAATGTGAAATAGCATATGAGGCTCATTTTCTTTCTTTCTATCAACTCCCTCTTTTCTTTTTTTGTTCAATATCTCTCTCTAATTACATATAATGTATTTACTTGTTAAACACAAAGAACCTAAAAAAACAATATGGTTACAGAATATATTGATCAACAACACACTTCATGGATAAATATGCACTTGGAATTTTTAGTTTATTTAAAAAATAAAAATAATATTCTTTTTAAAAAAATAAATATAATGTATATTTTTTAAAAAATTAAGATATAAGTGAGAAATAGTAAAAAATTATTTTTTGTTTAAAATGCTTTTAAATAATCAAAAGAAATATTGATATTTACTTTAATGCATATCAATTAATTAATTAACTAATGATGATGAAGAAGAAGAAACCAATTTTTTATATAATAATAATAATAATAATAATAACGGATGTTTTGCCATATTCCAAACTATTGGTTATAATTAACTGGCCATAGGGAAAAAAGGTTGGAAGTTGGAGTAGCTAGTTAATAAGCTTGACTATTCAGAACGTAAGACTGAGAACTCAAGGAGCCTATCCATTTCTTTCTCGTAGGTTTCACATCGCTCTGCTTTTCAATGTATTTATTTATTTATATAATTAATACATATATAACGAAATTTGATTGTCCTTTCATCATTCAAATTTAATTATCTCATGTTGATAGCGACATAGTTTGAATTTAAATTTTTATACCATCCGGTAGTAGATTAAGTTAACTAAATGACACGCCATCCTCAGCTTATTAAAATAAATACCTTTAAGAATTCACATGAATTACGATTTCAAATATATATATATATATATATATAAGTTTTTATATCTTTGTTATTAAATTTGTTAATTTAAATATAATAAATAATATAATTAAAAACTCGTAAAAACTTTATATTTGTTATGTTTTAATTAAAAAATTATATAATTATCATATTTTAATAAAAATATAAAAAATTATATATAATTTTTTTAAAAAAATAATTTGTCTCCACTATCTTGGGAAATCAAAGTCCACGTGTATATAATTTTATGCAGAGCCACTTGTCTAATAAAACTGATTTTATGGAAAAAAAAATTATCAAAACTAAAAAGGTTCACACCTATAATTCAATTGTTATAACTTGGGTAGTACGTAGATGTCCCTTGTCTATATATAAGAGCGATGTATTTTTTTGTTTGTTTTATAAACCGATATAAAATATGATATCAAATTTTATTTTTTGGAATTAAATTTTGAATAGAACATAATAAAAAATAATATCATTCAAAATTAAAAAATTATGAACACGTTTACATATTATTATTTTAAATTTAGTTTTTGTTAAAATTAATTATTAAAAAATAATTTTATGAATAGATAAAAATTTTACAACATGATCACCATTAGTGTAAGGGAAAAAAAAATTTCGTCTTGTCAACTATGGGATCCTTTTCATCACATTTAGCGGTTGACTACATAATTTATTGATGAGATAAAAAGATGTGTTAGCTTATTTGTGTATTTAATTATAAGTTAAAAAGGCATATTCTGTTAGGACCGTTAGTTTGGTGTTAGTCAACTAGTCAAATGGTGCAGATTGTAGTTTTCCCAATAACCTTTGGGTTTGTTACTTTTTTTAATATTTTTCAACAACGCAAGCAAGCTGATGGGCTCTCAATTATGACACATTAATTACTAATTAAAATAACTATTCCAGTAGCTAATGCACTTATAAGAAAGGCCGGTGTATATCCTGTTTCCGATTAAGTTTTAACAATTATAGACACTTATAAGTATTGTTCTGTTAATTTTATATGTATAATTTACTAATTATTTTTTCACAAGCATTTTTTATATTTTTTTTATAAAATTTAGAGTATATTATATTAATTTCTCCTAAAGTTTAGCTAAATTTAAAAATTACACCTAATTCCTCTTACATTTATTTTCTATAGATAAGTTAACTTTTTATATAATAAGTTTTTTTTTTCTAAAACAAAATTACTTTTATGTCATTAATTAAGAGCAAAATTATAGTTTTATGCTGGAATTAACATCAAATTAGTTGCCTGTATTGTTATATTAATAACAAAATTACAATTTTATGTAGTCAAGAAAGTTAACTTTCTTTTACAAAATAAATAAAAAAATAAGATTTTGTAATTGTTCAGATTTAGACGTAGTTTTTTAAATTTTTATTATTAAATTCTCTAATCAAAATATAAGAAGTATATCATTTTTCAATTAAAGTATGACCTATATAATTTAATTGAGAAATCATATACTTATTTATAAAAATTATATACTTGTTATGTTATTATTAAAAAATTATACATTTGTTATATTTTAATTAAAGAACCTGATAATAAATATATAAGGAATTATGTATAATTTTTTTTGGGAAATATATATCAAATGTTAAAAGAGTTAAGCATAATTCTTTAAATAAGTCGAGTATCATGTATAATTTAATTCAAGCTTTAAAGGAAAATTAGTGTAGTTTGCTATAAAATTATTTACCTTTTACATTAGAGAAAATTACACAAAACTTTTATGAATTTTGCTAAAATTATATACAATTCCTTTCTATTTTTAAAATATATACAAGCTTTTCATGAAACAGAATGTTATTTTATATTTTAATTTAATTTTAAAAATTTTTACTAAAATATCCTCTATTAACTTAAATACTTATTTTTTAACTAAAAATTTTTAAATAGAGAATATTTTAATTAAAAATTTTAAAATTATACTATAATATAAAATAATTTTTTATTTTAAAGGAGACTTGTGTATATTTTAAAAATAAAAGAGAGTTTCGTAAAATTACAATAAAATTCAAAAGGCATCTATAAAATTTATTCTTAATATTAATAATAATTTAGTCAGTTTCTTTCTTAACGTCGTGGGCACAAATATGTCTTTTACTCGTCAAAGATCGGCACTAAATATTCTTTTTTTTCAAAAATAAAAAGGTTTAAAATATCACTTGTCAAAGTTCACACGCAAAATATTTCATGTTAATTAAAATTTCAATTGCCGTCAAGTGAGTATATGAAAATTATACACGGCAACTACATATTCATGCAATGTTATCTCCAATATAACTGTTATATTTGGCCGTTCATCACCAAGTCCTATATCATTTTAATTAAAATGTGTTATTGATTATGTGTTCGAAAAAATAAAAAAGATCGCATATGAATTAAATTATTATATAATTAATTAAATTTGATCATGTTATTATTTTTTAATAGAATTAAATTACCTTCTACTGTAAGATAATCCTATGACAATCTTAAACATAACCAACTGTCAAGTAATAAATTTAATTTATTTAGCAATCTTTCTGTCTTTCACAACTTTTCATCACCAAGTCCTATATCATTTTGATTAAAATGTGTTATTGATTATGTGTTCGAAAAAATAAAAAAGATCGCATATAAATTAAATTATTATATAATTAATTAAATTTGATCATGTTATTATTATTTTAATAGAATTAAATTACCTTCTACTGTAAGATAATCCTATGACAATCTTAAACATAACCAACTGTCAAGTAATAAATTTAATTTACTTAGCAATCTTTCTGTCTTTCACAACTTTTCATCCCCAAGTCCTATATCATTTTAATTAAAATGTGTTATTGATTATGTGTTCGAAAAAAAAAATCGCATATAAATTAAATTACTATATAATTAATTAAATTTGATCATGTGATTATTTTTTAATAGAATTAAATTACCTTCTACTGTAAGATAATCCTATGGCAATCTTAAACATAACCAGCAGTCAAGTAATAAATTTAATTTATTTAGCAATCTTTCTGTCTTTCACAACTTTTCAACTCCAAAATTTTTGCATAAGTACATATATAAAAAAATAAAACGTATCATCAACTAATCGGTAAAATCCCCTATCGTAAAGAAAAATTTTGAATATATATAGTTTTATTTAATTAAATGATAAACTAGTTTAAAAATTAATCCCGACTCGGTTAAACAATTTCTGAAAACGTAAATTAGAACGGGAAAATTCCAATGAGCACACAACAACAGAACATTGTTTATATATTATTCAGCCATGGAGGCCCAAAACAAAAGCAAAAACAAATAGGAAGAAAAGGCCAGCATCTGGGATCTCAATTCACAAATATCACAACCAGAAAACGAACTTAGAAATTAATGAAAAATAATGAAACAGGATGAGGATTGTTTGCTCTAGTTATAGACATGAGGATTTGCCAATAGGTAGCTTTCCACAGCCTTGAGCAGCCACGAAGCCTTGTCTTTGTTAGCCTTCACATCTTCTTCATTGATCTGAATGTCACCTTTTGTGACGTACTTACTTGAACCTTTTATGACAGATCCTCCATTATCAGATGCCTCTAACTTAGTCTCGTACGTGATTTTCTCATACTTGTCTGATAAGGCATCTCCCTCGATCACACTGTAGCTGTATACCAAGTTTTCCTTGTCCAGGGCCTCAACCTTGTGCGTCACATTCTTGTATGGGCTTCCTGCAATTTCCAAACATACACATTTTCCCATTCTCAAGTTGAAAACTGAAAGTTTATTGGGCTGTGGTTGTAATTTTTTTTAACAAACATCCATTTCTCAAAAGGTGTAATTGATCTTTTCTTATCGTTTTATCAAACTTTTAAATAGCTTCTTATATATTTTAAAAATTCTTAATGATCTTTATATATTTTTTATTTTTTAATTGACTCCCCCCCACCAGTGATTTATCGCTACACCATTACCAAGTGTTAATGTGGCAAACAGGTTATACATATGTCAAATACTCATTTGATCTTTATTGTTTTACTAAATTTTTAGAAAGGCCCATGTGTATCTTCAAAAACTTGTAATTGGTATGATCCTTGTTATTTTATACTTGATGTGTTAATTTGCCAAACACTGAGTACTCTCTTAAACTTAAAATGCAAGACGCAAAGAAGATTAGGTAGCGTAATTATAAACAGACCTGGGCCAAAGGTAATCTTTTTGATGGTTCCAACACCACCATCTGCTTGAAGGATTTCAGAGCTCTGAATGGCCTGAGGCACAACCTTGGGGATAAGATTATCCGCGTCAAGAACAATTGCTTGGAATAGCTTAACCGGGGAAATGGCAGAAGTGGTCTCGTATTCGGAAGTGAAAACACCCATAATTGCAGAGGAACACAGGAAGAACAATCGATGAAATTCCAAGGAAAACTTCTGAGTTCGCGCATATGCAAATGCTTAAACTGTTATTTATACTACTCAGTGGTATATCAAAAATCCACTAAGCGTATCAATTTGTGATTTGTTCGGGACACCGCATTTTCCACACACTTGTTATTTTAATCATATATTTTGTCTCCTTTGCGTTGGAACCACTAAATTAATGCAATAATATCAAATCACGGAGGAAGCTAATCATCAAGTGTTTCAGGAAGTGTAGTGCAATATTACTCAAATATATGTACAGATGATGCAGGTGAAGAAATAGTTAAGTGTAGGCCACCCATTTTGTTTAAGGCATTGCATTAATAGTAGAAATTGTGAGGTCACAATTTTCTCACTTGCGTGTATGTAATATGTGGTTAAGTGTGTGTATATATATATATATATATATGAGTTTTAGGTAGACTAAATTTTTAGGTTAGACTAGAAAAAATTCTTTTGCATAGTTCTTAGTCTCAGCTTAAATTATCTGAGTGAACTACAAAACTAAATTAGTTAAAGTATGCATTAACTGACTTGAATACCGCTGGACTAAGAAAGAGTGTTAGACATGAAATCCTAGTGTCATCAAATATTGGCTCATTGGCAAAATTAATTTATCAAACAATGTTAAAATATGAAAATTAAAGAGTTTACTGTTAATTTTTATTATTCATTTAAATATTGATATTAATTAAAATTTCCAAATTATGAAGCAAATAAACCAATTTCAGACTTTACCCAATAAATTAATGAGTTATAAGTTTCATAAAATATATGTAATTTAATATATAAATCAATACTGTCTAAATCAATATTGTTTTTGAGAAAATCTTTCATTATCTCATACTCAGAGTACATCTAAGAATTGACGTTAATAAACTTCAGCATAATTAATAAAATCCCACATATGAAACTGAACACTTAAGCTAATTAAATAGTACTATAATTAAGTTTTGAAGCTTCCTATCTAATTGGCTAATTTTTTGGAATGTGTTCCCTTCATATGTAAGTTGTAGCAGTTGGTACATTCATTGTGAGTTGGCCAACACAAAACTAAGAAATGACAAGTTGGTACTTAAGGGGGTTGAACACCCCCCAAAGTAAAATTGTAAACTACCCAAAGTGAGCAACTAAAATTCCACCAAAGTTCCATGAAGCTAGCATATGCTATAGCCCACTTTCAGTGGCTTTGTTGGGTCCTTTAATTAATTTTTAGGCATCAAGAAAACCCTTTTCTGAGTCACTCCTTTTACGCCGCTGGACATTTAATAAAAACACCAATTGATATTGCTTAAATCTCAACAAAAATAAATTCCAAAGATTAATTTTGTACACACACATATATATATATATAAAGTCTCAACCACATTATGTCTAAATTGTTCCAATTTAAGACATATGTATCATGTTATCATTTGATAGACTCCCAAATTTTTTTTTTAATGAGTGCCCTTATTTTTTGTAAATATTTTAAAAAGATAATAATAAATAATGTAAGCAAATAAAAAATAAATAAATAGATTCAAATAGATCTATTTCATATTTTTTTTATACTTCTTTTTATTTACCTATTATTTACTCTAAGGAGTTGGCCTATAGTTATGAGCTATGTTCTCTATTGAGGTGCATCTTTCAGATCTTTTGAGAATAGACCTAGTCTCAATTGACATACAAGTTAATTTGAGAACCTTTATCATATATTTTAAAAAAAGGATTTATCCATGATTAATAATTTTTATTACTTTTTCTTAATAACCTCTCTCGATGTTTAATTAAATTAAATTTCATATTCTCTTTATTTCAAAAATTACACCTGGCTCTCATATAATTTAATTTTTGCTAATAAAATTAACTTTCTAATAATATATTTCTTTCAATAATAAAATTATTTAATTATTTTTATTGTCATATTAAGAATGAAATTACATACTCATGTTTAATTTTAACATCAACTTAGTTGTCTTTGCTATTTTATTAAAAATAAAATTAGAGTTTCATGTTATGTAAAAGATAATATTTGTTTTTACAGAAAATAAATTAAACCAAAAGTTTTTACAATATATATATATATATATATATGAAAGGATTCGTGTATAACTTTTAAAACAAGAGAGATATTAAATATAAGTTTACTAAATTTTAGAAAAAGTTATCGTAATTTATTTTTTATTTTTATGTAATTTTTGAAAAAATCTAGATGTAGGTCCTATATAATTGTATGAGACTCATGTCAATTACATAGCCTCACATCTAATTCAAATTTTTTTAAAAAAATAATAATTTAAAAAAAAAGAAACAAAAGAGAGAAATTTTTTTTAAAAAAAGTAGAATCTATGAGCAGGTTAATTGTAGTATTTTACATGAATGAATGATAAAAATGGATTCTCTTTATATATATATGAGATCATATTTCTTATATATAATAAGCATAAGCAATTGAACCTGCAGGCACGACTTCAAAGCTTGACTTTTCCTGAAATCACGGCAAAGGTTCGAAAACGTATATCATGATATCTCAATACAGAGAGATATCTAATCTAATATATATTACTTATGGTCTAAGTCATTAGTGATTAGTTATGATGAGAATTTTAAATAGTTTCTGTTGGAATATCATCTCTTTAATATATTATACCAAAAATAATATTGGCTGCCCCGTGTTGACTGTTCACTATGGCAAAAGAGAGTCACATGGGAACAGCTCAGGATGCCTTTCTTTTCAATATACATTTAGCTTAAAATCGCTTCATCAATTAATTATAGTAAACAACAAATTTCACCGACTTATTTCTTACAAATTTTATTATAGATAAATTGTCTTTTAATATTACATCATGATGCTTTATGAACATTTTTTTCCTCTAGCAGCTTTTATTTTTTATGAAAAAAATATATCTTAACCACCTAGTTTTTTAATAAAATAACCACATAATTAAAAATAAGTTAAATGAAACTCTAGATGATTTAGCTTTCTTTTACGGCTCCTTAGAAGCAGAAAAAAAAGCTTGATGTCAATGAATGTTAATATATGTTATTATTTTTAGCTGTGATCTTGATGACACAAATAGTTTTAATGTAATATTCTTTTCTTTTTTATTCATTTGAAGAAGTTACAGATTAGTTTTCAATAAATGACCTTGGTGATGTAGAAGACTTCACAACCGCACCGCATGCAGTTTAATTGTATTTTTGCATTGCAATTGCCACAATCACAGTTCGAAGTCTTACATATGCAATTGAGTGATATAACTTGCCAGATTGGAACATTCCTGTGATTTTGAACATTAATAATCTATTGGTGGGGAAGTGCAATACTCATGCATCCAACTTTACAACTCCGCTTACATATGCAACACTATTACAAGCTGCAAAATCTTAATTAGAGTTACTTATAGTCAGGTCAAGATTTGCCAAATAGTTCTTAGGGCTCTTTAGAAATTTTCTCTCCAATTAGGCTGTAGTTATATCTAAAGTTGGCCTCATCAATTGCTTCGTCAACTTTGTGCATGCCGGTGACTCATTTGGCTTTGATGTGGCAGTTAGCATGGGAAGAGTTTTATCTTTTACGTTAAAAACTGACACAATAGCTTAACATGTGGCAATCATGCAAGAAGCTTTATGCCACTTATCTACATTTGGTTAAATTGGCAATGAGTCTTGATTTACTTTGAAAAAGAAGCTGCCATGTGTTCCATTTCGTGTCATTGTTTTATTCTCCTTAGCATTCTATATTTATATGTAATGAGCACAATGAGAAACACAAGGGGAAAAAACAATCAGGCTTTACGTCTTATGTTTCTATTTCTTTTATATATTTGCCAATGCTTGAGTGCTATGTTAATCAGACCGGTGAGGTTCAGAAGCACACGGTATCGAAGCAATTTTGCATCTTACAATCGACTTGTTTCATTAAATTAAGGTATTTCTTGTGATTTTTTATTTATTAAAATGGCATTTTTTTAGTATTTCTGTTCTAATAGCTTCACACTTTTCTTGTAAGTTATATGATTTTTGGACAATTATAATGAATTCTTTCTTGATTGACCAGCCAAATAATGCATGAAATTGATAAGGTAATTTTCTTGAAACTGCACACTTTAAAATGGAGATTTTGAAAGCATTAAGATGAAAAGTTCTAAAATTGTTTAAGAATATTTTTTAAAATCTGTTTTGAGTCAAAGGAAGTTAATTATATAATGATAACATTTTAAACCAATCAGTTGTAGAAAATAATTTAATCAGTATATCTAAAAAACTTGATTTTATTTTTTCTTATAATAAAGTAAAAATTTATCAAATGCAATAGTAACAGAAATTATTACAAAAAATTCTTTAATTTCTAAAAATAAATTTTAATAACAAAGAGTTTAAAAAATAATGATTTTCAATGAAAAAAAAATATTATTGCACAATTTGTTGTTATTTTAATTGTGGCAAATTTTTTGTTACAAATTTGGTCTATTAGAATTCAATTTTTTCTCTCTCATAAGAAAGTTTGTATGCTCTGATTTTCTGTCACATTAATATTAAATTAATAAATACAAATTTTTTTAAAAAATTATTTAATATAAATATAATATTAATAAAAAATTAAAAATGATGTTAATAATAATTATCAACAATTATTTTTATTAAATTAGTTAGTTATTTATTGATTAATTAACAAATTAACTAATATTTATTTATTTATAAATAATGATAATAAAACATATATTAATAAATTTATAAAAAAATTAATTAGAAAGTGTTATCACTTCCAACAACTTGATAGTCTAAAAATTTGGTTGACAAGTTAGACGTGTGTTCAACTACTATGTTATTAGAAAATAATTTTTTTGTGAATTTAAAAAATATTTTATAATTTTTTGTTTAAAATTAATAACTTAAAAAGTATACTTAAATTTAGTTTATAAAATATAATTTATAAACAAATAATAATTTATTTTATTTTATCTTGTTAAAAATTTTTATTATATATATTTATTATAATAATTATTAATTTGTTTCACATAAAATTTTTTAAAAATAGGATTGTTGAGAATTAATAATAAATTAAGGTGTATTTAATTTTTTATTATTTTTGAAAGTTTTTAATATTTTTTTCTTGTGTTTCTTTTTTACATTTTCTTGGTTTTAGTTTTCTTTTTTCTTTTTTTTTTTTTGGTCTTGATTCTTCTCCTTTCTTTGTCAAAATTCCTTTTCTACAATTATAATCACACAATACCCTAGTTAAGGATAAGCCATAGCCAAAGCTCAAAATAAAATAGAGCTACTAATTTTAAGTGCCATAAATCATGATTTGCCTTTTATAAATGGAAATTTGGAATTTTTAATCTAAGATCAATCATACTTCTATTTTTTCCTCCTCTCTTTTAATTTAATCTCATTAGAACTAATTATAATAAATTCATAATCTTAAAGTTCAGTTCCTAAATATAATTTGAATGACAATTAGACTCACGAACAAATTTCTTTCTTTGTCTTAGTGTTTTCTTCCACTTATGGAAACAAAGAGCATGGGTATATCTATATGATTTCATTTAGTGTCAAGGCAACTCATGCACATTCTACCCTTTCACTCTTCATTCTAAACTCAACTTAATGAATCCATATTATGCAATTTTCCATAGTCAAGAACAATCATATCATTTTAATCCTCCTCCATTCTAGCTTTTGCCCTAATCACCATTCAAGAAAGAGATGTTTAATTCTTTACCTCCCAAAGCTTATTGCTTTTCCTACACCTCCTTAATAATCTCCCTTCAATTTTTTCATGACTATCCAAACCTATAAAGTGCCACAATTTAGAGTTTCAATTGGATGGGATGAAAACAAGCAAGGAGTAGGAAAATTTTCCTATACTCACCTTTTATGGAGCCCTTAAATTTCTCCTTATGTACTCATGGCTCATCTCCTTTTTCTTAAAATTCCACGGCTAAAACTCAAAGCATTTCTCTCCTTCTCTCAATATTGCTCTCGATCAAAGTGATTCAGAATGAGAAAAAATATTGCAAGTGACCACCTTATGCACCTAACTGAATATGGAAATATTGGGATTGAATTAAAAATCATTTCTTCTTATTTGCTATTCAATGGCCATGCAAGGTGTCTTTCCCTCAAATTCTTATCAAGGCAATATATTTAGACAATGCTCCATGAGTTGCACAGCTTAAAGAATATAATAGCAATCAACTGAATACACACGTATGCACATATATGGTGGGAGGATTAAAACAATGTTAGTATAAGATTTGTTTATTTTTCCTTTAGAAGACCCCACATCACCGATTGTGCGGGGTGTCCAATACTTCAAGATACATTAAAATAATTTATTTAAATATTGCTTTATGGTTTGCATGGCTAGATGAATTGGACGCCACAATGACCAAACACACACACATTTAGATATATATGCAATTAGGTAGTAGAATGGTCAAAACAACATGGATTTAGGATTTTGTTTATTCTCTTTTCATAAATCTCAATCCACTAGTTAAGTGTGCATTGGATCAACTATCATGTGTTCCTATATACACAAAGTATTTAATTTAAATGAAGCTTACAACTTTCACAGCTAAGGAATTTCAAGACCATCAAAACCGAATATATAAATATTTGTGTATGATCTCCAAGTGCATATTCTTTGTAATAATATAAACTTGACATATATAATTCTGTGTAATATGGATTAAGGAATTTATTTGATTTCAATTACATAATCTTACTCTACTTCCTTCAAAACCCCTAATCCCATCAAGTTTTAACCAAACTAAAGCTCCCTCTCTAGTTTCTCTCTCTAGGCTGAAGCTATACTAGCATGAAACTCAAAGGAAAGAAGTTTTTCTAGTTTGATGCATACATCATTTGAAAACTCTTTTCTTGTAAATTTTTGTGGCACCTTTGGCTTCCTCAAATTTTTTCCTTTTCTCATGATGTCAGCCACAAATTTAATTCTTTTAAGAAGCTAATGCCACTATTAGAAAGAGTAAGAAAAGGAAAGCAAAGTTTCTAACTAGTAAAGTATGAAATTAGGCACATAAACTTACTTTTTTTTCTTCCCTTTCCCTTCTCTCTCCTCCCATTTTTTCATGCCAATTCTGGTCTGTATGAAGTTGTTCAGGTTGGTTATGAAGGTTGAAGGAGGTGGCATGGCTTTATTTAAAAAGAAAGAAGATATTTTAAACAATTTGAAAATTTTCATTTACATCCTGCTAACTTTGACTACTTTGTTTAAGTTCATTCTATATCTTTTTTTAATACTATCAGTTCCATATGAAATTTAGACTATCTAGTATTTTAAAAACATTTACTTTAGAACTTTTGAGGTTTAAAATCATCTCAAAAGGTCTGGTCAATGTTATGGTTAATTGACGTCTTAAATTGTACACCATAAAAATTTTAGCCATTATGACTGTCCTTATGATTTTTAAGACCTCTGAAAACTTCAGTAAATTTAACTTTGGCATTTAAAACTCTTTCCTTTGAGTTTTTTAAAATTTTGTTCAAAATTATGGTTTTACCACTTGTGTGTTAGTTTCCTTTGTTTAGTCATTTTGTCTCTAATTTTGGGCCATCACTAACTTCCTATTCTTGTTTATTGATGTTTTAATTAATATTCTGCTCTTAATTATCCTTAATTCCTCTTGCTTTAAGGTCTTCTTTTGTTGTCTTGCTGAATTCTAATTCAATTTAAGCTAAATGTTACATATGTCATTTTTAGTCTTCCCTTTGACATCTATAACGATATTTAATATATTATCAAATACATTTTTTTTATGTACATGATATCTAAATTATGTCAAATCAATAAATATTTTCAATACAGAAAACTCCCAAAATATACTCTATTTTGTCCAATTCTGACATTGCCCATAACTTGCTAATCTAAAAACCCTTGATCTATCATGCTAAGATGGATATTCACACATTGCCACAATTCTTCTCCATCCAATCTTGGAGGAATGAGATCATTTTCAACTCTATTTTTCTTGAAAGCATTTTTATTTCTCTTAAAAATATGGTGGGTGGGTAAAAACCAAGGTTATTAAAACCGGACCGGACCGGCCGGTTCAACCGGAAAACCGGTGAACCGGCCATCTGTCCGGTCCGGACGTGTCTCAGAACCGGTGTGCCTCAGAACCGGTCAAACTTGGTCAAGAACCGGGTTGAACCGGGCGGTTTGAAGTGAAAACCGGCTCCAAATCTGCGATTGAACCGGTCTGTAGCTTCTTGCACATATAATTTCACAAAATGCAGCCTCAGCGTTTCGAACCCAGGACCTCGCACTCTCCAACGCCGCACGCCGCACGCCTGCACCACTGGACCAGCAGATGTCTTTGATATTATGTATGCAATATATAATATATAATATAAAACAGAGTGATTTTTATTAAAAGCAAATCACCAAAACTGGCTTCCAGCAGTCTCGAACACATGCCCCTTCAATAAATCACTGCACCTTCACCACTGAAGCAACTAACAATTTTGTATATCAAATGCAATATTTAATATAAAGAGTTAAAAACTTAGTATATTTTTATTTAAACAAATCAAAATAATCTTGTGATTCAAACTCCTGACTTTTAAATTGATAAATTACACCTATATCACTTAATCTCTATTATTACTTTATTTATAATTATAAATTTTTAATATAATAAATTAAAAATAAAATTCATATAATTTTTATTAAAATTATATAAATAAGTTTAATATATAAACAAATTAAAATTTAAATATTATATCATATTTGATTTATTTTTATGTATAATTAATTATAATATGTTTCAAAATTTATTAATATTTATTTGTTATTATTTATTATATTAAATCCTAATATATAAAATAAAAATATATATATTTAATTATTACCGGTTCGACCACGGTCCAACCACGGTTGAACCAATGAACCGTGAACCAGTACTTTCACCGGTTCAATAACCGGTCCGGTTTTAAAAACATTGGTAAAAACTATCGATAACAATTGAACTAGGAGTTCGTCCCCCTATATTTTAGTGTAAAGGCTTTTAATTTACTTATATAATAAGAACAAACTAATTTTCTAATTGTATTCAAATTTAATAATATCTCATATGCTTGAAAGTCATTTATCATCCATATTAATGCTATCCTCATTTGAAAAATTTGCTTAATTAGGATGTTATAAGTTGATACTCTTTTTTCCTATAATAATTTCAACTCATCAATTAATGATTGCAAGAATATATCAATCTTAAACTTGGCATTTTACGGTCCTCCAAGAATAATTGCTATTAAAAATATGTAAGGAGTAATCATACTCAGGAAGAAGATTGTAAGGAGTAATTGTCATGGGCCAACATGAATATGGTGAAGTAGATTGACTCTATAGAGTGAACCCATTAGTATATAAACTTAGTAGAATATTTTGTGGCTTTATAGCAAAATCAGAATATATCCTATCAAAATGTTTCTACACTTATCCATCAAATAAATGGCATAATACACCTTTGCTCCTTATATTATTCTAATACCAATGCATAAGCTCAGCAAATCTCATTGAAGTATAAAATCTTTGCAATATAGAGATAATTGATAAATAATACATTTTTTTTATTGGAATTTCTTTCAAACTTTTTTTTAACCAAGTCGACTAGTTTTAAATCAAGGTGCTTTACAAAATTTGCATATTATCATGTCTTTGTCATCTTTATAATACAATGTACATCTATTAATACAATTATCAATCTTTTGTATAGACAAACTAAGTTTTAATACTAGCTTATTAGTTTAGTATCAATTATCTAGTACAATGTTATTAAATGGGCAACTATTTTTCATAAGATTCATAAATCAGTTGAAAATATATTGATATATTACTATCAGTTTTAATGCTTAACATGTCTACCGTAACAGATAGCTCAGACTAATTACTATATCCTGACCATAATGGTTATTAATATCCAGTTAATAAATCATATAATTTTGGGGCATGTATATTTAGGGATTATTCAATATG
Source organism: Erythrophleum ivorense (assembly GCA_026724425.1). Lineage (NCBI taxonomy): Eukaryota > Viridiplantae > Streptophyta > Magnoliopsida > Fabales > Fabaceae > Erythrophleum > Erythrophleum ivorense. The sequence goes on from JAIUCV010000005.1 coordinate 48,744,714, forward strand.
ACTAATATTATCATTATAATTTACTTCATTAATGCTATCATTATTAAAATTAGGACTAATTACATCAAAGATTATTTGTTCATAGCTATTATTATGGTCTTCATTTATTAATCATGATAGGCTACATGTTCCAATATTAATGTTATTTGTTGGGAATGGTTCGATCTCACTATGACATGTTAAATATCAATATTCAGGTTAAAATTCTCTTTTATAAAGATTAGTTTTTACTTCATTAATCATAAGATATGCTATATTTACATGTTTAGAGATGGGACATCTACTTCTTTTTTTTTTCCTTTCCTAAACTTGGTCATTTTTCACAAGCAAAGTTAATAAACTCTTTTACTTCTGGTAAAAATTTATCAATATATTCTTTGTATCCAGGATTTAACATATTTTACATTCACCTTTGATTGTTAAGAATTTTAATTTTTGTGATAATAAATAATTTAAATATTATTTCATAATTTTTATTAAAATAAATTATCTTACAAATATTTTCAAATAAATAAATTTTTCTTACATCACCAAAATTATTATCACCATCATAATTTTTAATATTAATTTATAAATCGAAACTAATAATATTTTTCTACTATATTGTCACAAAATAAAAAATAATTAATACTATAAAAAATTATTTAAAATTAATGAAAAATAAATATTTTATACATATATTATTAAACTAAATATGTATACTTACCCTTAAAGATTTAAGTAAAGAATCTCCACAATCAGCAAAACTTACCTAAACAAATATTTTTACTGTAATTCGAAGCAATGTAATAAAATCAAAAATTCAAACAAGAAAATCTAGAATTGTGAAGAGAGAAAAATAGAGTCACAAGAAAAATGAAGAAGATATATAAGAAATATGCATGCAATCGCTATCTTATCTAATGATTATTTTTCTAACGACTCCCTTCTCAAAGGTGGAAAAAATAACTATACAACAATTAGCATCCTCGTTATTATTATACAAAACATAATTTATTATATTATACTATACTATATAATTTATATAAAATATATTATTATAATATTATTATATACCTTTATCATTTTTTAAATAACAAATAATAGGGAAAAAATAAGTATATTTTAAACTTATCCATATTTTTAATAAAAATTTTATTTATTAACATTATTTTTATTTATATATATTTATTAAATTGTAATATAATTATAATCTAAATTATAAAATATTTATCTTATATTATTTTAAATTTATTGTATATATAATAATATATAAAATAAAAAATGAATATAACATATTAATATTGTTTATCAATAGCAACCTGGTTGCTATTGCTATATACATATATACCGCTATATATGTAAATAATATGTTTTATTTATATATATAATGACATATACAATATGTTCTGTTAAATAGTGAAAAAAACATAAGAAAAAATAAATATATTTGAAATTTGTTTATATTTTTATTATATTTTTTTATTTTTTATTACATCATCTATATTTATTTATATACCTTAAATAGTATTCATTTATTAATATCATTATAATATTATTATATACTTTAAATAAATATTTTTTAATAATAAACATAAATAATATAACTTATAATATTATTATAATTTAAATTAAAAAATATGTAGATTATATTATTTTTAATTTATTATATATTAATTAAATTTTAATTTTTCTTTCATTTACATTAGATGTTTTTAATTATATATTGTTATATTATATATATATATATATAATATAACATAAGAAAATTTAAATTTTAACTAATTATGATATAATAAATTAGAAATAATATAATCTAAATATTATTTAATTTAAATTATAATTATATTATAATTTATATTAGTTATATTTATATTTATTATTTTATATATATTATGTTAAGTTATGTTATGGATGATAGTGACAGATTTTTTGTTGATTGTGATTAACTGATGATTTGTGGCTATTTTACTTATTTTGTCAATTCCTTGCTTTTTTAACCATTTTTTTTACATTTTCAACTAAATTTTTTAAATGTAAAAGGGTAAAAAAAACATAAAAAGTAGTTCTGTCAGAAGTCTAACACATTCTTTTGTTACAAATCATTAATATTGTTGTAGTGAATAATTAATACTTTTTAACCACATGAATAAAGAGTTATAAAAAAACTAAAAATGTAACTAAAAAAGACTCTGCTTTAAAACATAATAAAGCAAAGCCTTCTTATTTAAAGCCTTAACTTGTAAATTTTTGTAAAGTTAAAAAAGAGATAGACACAGGATGTGACACAAAGTATTGAAAGAAAGTGATGAAAATGTATATGTTTTACACTCTTTGTTTATTTTTCTTTAATTTTATTAAAAAAATTATAGTAAAAAATTTTAAAAGATTTAAATTTGTAAAAAGTCACTTACAAAATATAGTTTGGATCCTTTTCAAACTAAGACTAATTACTTGATTTTAAAAATAAATAAAAAAAGCATAAAGAAAAACCAAAAATAAGTTAAAAAATTCTCAAAAAAAATCATTACATAAACAAGAGTTTACATATATTATTATATTAGTAAGAGTTTATAGATTTCCTTTATGTACATTTAAAATAGTTTTTAAGGAAACCTTTGAAATATACAAAAATTCTCTCTTTTTATGTCTACTTATTTCAGCCTAAAAAGTCCACCACCAGCCATCTTAAAAGCTGAAAGTGCATCACTGGTACAAGGGTGAGGTATGGTACATTAATCCACATGTATGAAGCTCTAAATTTCAATGAAAGGGTGGTCATACTAATCTATACACATATGAGAATTTAAAATTCCCAATAGGTTATAGCAATAGGTTAAAAGATCTCATAATGGTACTAAGTATTTATAGTAATTAAATAAAAAAATATTATTTATAACTTATGCATAAATATCATCTTGTTGTGATATAATAATATTATTCTGTTACTTATACATAAACAATATCTCATCATATCAGGATAATATCATCTAATAATTCATTCATATTTATGACAGAATATAACTCATACATACTCATATATGAATAATATCCTCTTTTTTATCATTTTCATTAATATATTTTGTCAGTCTTTTTACTTATTTATATGAGATGAAATCAAATTGTTGAGCATTTTTTTTACTAAGGCATCCCTTAGAATATATTTATATATGAAAAATTAACAATCAAAGGTCACCCTTTTTTTCTCTTTTTTCTTCTTTAGGGATTATTCTTCATAATTTCTTGAGATTCTCTCCTTTTCATAACTTTTTCTTTTTAAGGATTATTTCTCTTTTCACATAACCTTCTTTATCTTTCTTTTTCAATTTTCATAAAATCTTTTAAATGGAGAAAAAAATCTTGATACATTGAATTACATGTAACATATAAAATGTAGTTGATGTATTCTAGTTAACGTACAAGAGAATACATTTAATCCATGCATAATATCCAATAAATCAATGTGGTAATCCATCTAATATCAAATATATCAAATAAATTAACATGAAAACCTATATTGTAATAGCTATGGATGCAATTTTCATTAAATTTAATATCTAATGCATCAACATTCATGAATTAAAGGGAGTCACCATTTTGTGTATATTACAAGCTAATGTATATAAGAGTCAAAATGAATAAAAAGACAGTAATATAGTAATTATCACCGATATTTATTAAGTAGTTTAAGAGTTTTGGAATGACCTATTAAATATTAAGTATATTTATTAATATAGTAAAAGAAGGTGGAAATTCAAAGGGAAATGTATTGGAATGAATTTCAAAATACATATCCAACAAAGGTTTTGAAGTGAAAGAAGTAAGAGATAGGGAGGAATGAGGTTTTTTGGAATATGAAGGAGGGTTCTTACACCTAGCATAAATGGTGGTTTCTTGTAGTCCAACCAAATACATAGCATTAATTATTGTTCTTGGATTAAACATCCTCACATAAGTTTCAATTTTTCTTTTGTTTTTTGGCTCTAAGCCTTCCAAAAAAATAGCTAATGGCATCTTCTTCTAATACTTTTAGCCTCCAAACATTGGTACAACAATTCTTTAAACTTCTATTAATATTCCTTCAATAGTATTTTCTTGTTGCAAATTCTTTTGATGATCAATTTTTTTTTGGGTTACAGCAACATAAAATGTAAAAAGCTAGATGACACATGTCTTGTAAGAAAGCATCAAAGACTCAAAAAATCATAGAAATCGTCAGAATAGTTAAAACTCTTTTAGTGTGCGATTTAGGTTGTTAGTTAACTTGAATTTTGATCGGATCATTTCAAATTGCTTTGAATCTCATAAATTTGAAATAAAATATTTTTGATAAACTAGAGGACCTAAATCTTATGATGAAAAACATGATTCTAAAAAATGATTTAAAATGAATTTAAACACAGGAATTAAAATTGCAAGATGTAACGAGAATTTTTATGATTGTTTTAAAATATTCTTTTTCCCTTCATATAGGTTCAGCCATGCATCCCAACCCTTACAATTGACTTTCTTTTGCTCTAAACCAAAACCAAGAGGCGTGTGAGAAAAAGGAAGGAAGGAGGAAGGAAAAAGCTTCACCTAGGTAAGTTTACATGCAAATTTTGCCTATAATACTAATATAAACCTTTTTCTACTCATTTTTCTTTTTCTTTCTATAATTTTGAATTTTTAAAAGATGATGGATGAACCCATGAAGGAAGAGGCTCTTCAAAGGGAACCAAATACATTATAATAATCTCCTTTTAAAACATTTTCAAATGGTACATGATATGGTATGGAAGACATGCTTCTCTTTTGGAATTTTTCTTCCTCCATATTTGGCCAAAATGAGGAGCACTAAAAGGGAATTTGATTTTGACTAAAGCATGATGTGGATAGAAGTTTAGAAGTGTGGAAATCAAGATAGAATTGAGAGAATCAATTAAAAGCTATAAGATACAATATAATGTAATTAGAGTTTTAATTATACCTTAGGAAGTTTGGAATTATAGAAGGGTATTTGAAGCCATATGAAATCATAATTCAACTAGAAAGAAGTTAAGCAATATCCACAGGCGCCAAAAACCTCAAGAAAAATCACAAGACTTCCAAGACCCTCCATTAAGAGATAGGTTCGACCATGGGAAGGAACTAGCACCTACGAAGAGTTTTCAATAATTCCAAGATTATAAGCGATCTAGACACGAATTATAAATACTAATATAATTATTGGTCTGAATTTAGAAGTCGTATTTGAAATGGTAAAATTTTATGGTTCAATTATATCTAAAGAAACAACTTAGTACTCAGCTTCTCAAATCAAGTTTATGATGACTCTAATAAGTTTTAATAGAGTTATATAACTTGTGTTGAATGAGATTTTGGAGCCAAGAAATTAATTTATACAAGTTGTTTCATAATGCCATTCAAGCAACCCATATAGGTGTCCAAAGTCTTAATTGACTTGTATAAAGTTAGTATAAGTATGATTCCATTGCTAATTTTGTGCTTCACTTAATATGTTTAGGCCAAGCAAGTGAATTTCTATTCAAGTGTGAGTGTAGGGTCATGGAACAAAAGAGAGAGGCCAAGGGGAATCCATTGAATCCTTTGTATCCAGGTAGCTTTTCATTCATTCTTATGTATATATGCTTGGTTTACTTGAGTGTCTTGGATTGCTTGTATGTAGTGGTTGCAAATTACATATATTGTTAATTGCTTGATGATCATTTACAATTGCATGGCATTTAATTGCATTTAGAATTGGTTTGGCTCTTGATGGGTAATGTTATGCCAAAAGTTCCTTAAAATGGATGAAGTGAAGCCAAAAGTCTCTTAATGTGGGTGAGAGTAGGGCAAAAGTCTCAATTGTGGGTGAAACTAAGTCAAAAATCTATAAAAAAAGATAAGACTAAACCAAAAGTCATTAAATGTTGGGTGAGATTAGACCAAAAATTTCTAGAGTATGAGATTGCTCTTGATATAGTCATGGGATCCTTAATATATGAATATGAACGATATATGGTTATATGACATGCATGCTTGCGTTTTTTGAACTTGAATAAATCATATATGTATACTTGAAGATTAGATTAGTTATTGAGATTTTTTGAATTTTCTTTTATTTCTGCTAACCATGGCTAAGTTGCTCTCAAGGGAGCAAAAATGATGATCAAAAGACCTAAGAAGTACTATTTTGATAATAAAATTTGTTTTAAAGCATATTCTTGAATGTATGAAAATATATTTGTGTACTTTGATGTATGATAATGCAAAAATGTTTAAAGTACCAGATTATGATGTAGAAACAAATTATGGGTGGTAACATGTAATACTATAGAAATTGGTATCTTGAGTTCTTGAATATGCATATGTAATTTTGAATGTAAAAAGGTGATTTTGAGTTGTATAGCAATTATGACATGTTGACACAGTCATACATGATGTATTTGTTATTTGAAACTTGTTCAAAAGAAGAAATAACATTTTTAAGCTCAATTGGTGCCCATTAGAACTCCAATTTGGTCCATTTGAATTATAAAATGCCCTTCTATCATTGATAGACCAAATGAATAAGTCTTGGGCTAAAATTTGGTAATCAATTAGATGACATAGAGAACTTTTCACAAAGTTAAAGAATATAATTTTTGAAACTCTATAAAATATCTTATAAATTTTTGAAGTTGACTATTTTATGAAAAAAAAAATCTAGGTACTGTTCATATAATGCATATTTAGATTTTGTAGTTTTTGAGAAATCACATGGACTCATTTTGATCTAAAAATTTTACAACTAATATTTTTTATTATAAGCTTTTTAAGAACATCTAACTTATATTAATCAAATTATGTAAGTTAAGTTATAATTTTTTAAAATTTAGCCAAAGTTTAACTCCTATTATGTGACTAAAGGCCCAAGTGTGCATTTAGCCAAACCTATGAATTTGATGGCTCTTTATGTGATGTCTTAAGTATAACAAATTGGTTTGGTATGAATTTGGAAAGTGAATTGACCAAAATCCTCAATTATGCATAAATATATTATTTAATCTTTTTAATAACAAAAAATTCTACTGTCAAAAGTATAAATGTGACTATTTATTATGAAAAGAGGAATATAGTATGAGTTATATATATGATCTTTAATGGTATGACACAACTCATTATTGATGTATAAAATTTATTTTAATTTTTAAAATTTGAATTTTAAATGTAAATAGATAAATAGTTAATACAATGCTAATTTTGAGAAAATATACATATAAAGGGAGAGCTTATCTAACATATTTAATATAATTGTTTATATTATATTTCACCTTTTGTTTGAATGATGATCTTATGTTCTAAAAAATACTTACTCTTTGGTAATAACACAATTAATTATTAAATATATAGAATAATTTTTCATTAAATGATTATTTAAATTACTAACTTATTAAAATTTAATAATTGTTAAAAGAATTAATTTAATTTTTATATAATTAATGAGTGTAATCATAATAGTAAATCTATTACAATAAGTAAAATATTATTTTATATTTAATAATAATTCAATAATTAATTGTATCTTAACTATGGATAATACATTTCTGAGAATATAAAATCATTACTTCTTTTGTTCTATTTACCGTAATATACGAGGAAGACTTTTTGTCCAAGCCATTTCGAAACTCCACTCCTTTTTGTGTTTGGAATTTATAAGATGCAAAACTAATCATTTTAGTAACAAAAAATTTTTGCATAAATTTTATTGGAAATAATATCAATTTAAGAATTCAAGCATACTGAGTAATATTTAATGATATATATATGTATAATTTTATCACATGGAATTTATACATTTTTAAGAGAAAAAGTTTTTTTTTTCATTAAAATATGTCAAAAACCTAAAAAAAAGGAGATAACAGAATATTCAAATTAATCCTTTGTCCATAGAACTTTCAACTTGGTATATCCCTAAGAATTATCATTAAGACTTTAGTGTGCATCTCAGTTTATGTTCAGTTTTATAAAGTCATTTTAACATGAGTTATATAATAATTATTTTATTGACAATGCTCTTTTTGTTGGAGTTTGAATGTTATAGATTATTATTAGTTGAAATTTGTTTAAGAAAAAAGGTTTTTTTTCCTTTTCTTTGGAGGATAGAATATTTAAGTAACTTATGAGTTTAGGACCAATCTGATAAAGATAATAATTAATTTAAAAAATTAAATCATGATTGCGGTGAACGGGGGTATTTCTAAATCTATAGGTCTAAAAACTTTAAAGCTTGCATAAATAAAAATTCACACTATTAAAATAAAAATCTAAAAAAAATTAAAACACTTAGTACAGTAAATAAATATTAAATAATATGTATATTTAAAATATACTTAGCATATTTTTTAATAATGAACTTATTTGGTTGCATGATAGAGAAGGGAAGATAATTTTTTAATAATAATAATATTATTATTATTCAATAATATTTATTCTTTTTATTTCTTTTTTTTAAATAAAAGTATGAGTTATTTTTCATTAATTTTATTTACATTCTCATTCTTTATATAAGATGTTTGGAATTTATAAGATGCAAAACTAATCATTTTAGTAACAAAAAATTTTTGCATAAATTTTATTGGAAATAATATCAAATTTTAAGATTCAAGCATACTGAGTAATATTTAATGATATATATTTGTATAATTTTATCATATGGAATTTATACATTTTTAAGAGAAAAGGTTTTTTTTCATTAAAATATGTCAAAAACCTAATAAAAAGGAGATAACAGAATATTCAAATTAATCCTTTGCCATAAAACTTTTAACTTGGTATATCCTTAAGACTTATCATTAAGAGTTTGTTCATAGATAGAACTATCAAAATATCTATATATATATATATATATATATAATACATGTGCGAGCTGCAGCTTACAAACAGTATGGTTCGAAGTTGTGAACAATGCGACTTCCCCAAATTGTCTGTAAGGATACTGTTGATGTCCGTACATGAACGACATATGTTCGTATGGTTACTGTTTACACAATTTTTTTTCTTTTTCTGAATTCTTTTTGTAAATTTTTTAAATTTTCTTTGCATCTCATAGGAGGCAAGACTAGTTATATATATATAAAGAATGAGAATGTAAATAAAAAATGAAAAATAACTCTCATACTTTTATTTTAAAAAAAAGAAATAAAAAGAATAAATATTATTGAATAATAATATTATTATTATTATTAAAAAATTATCTTCCCTTCTCTATCATGCAACCAAATAAGTTCATTATTAAAAAATATGCTAAGTATATTTTAAATATAAATATTATTTAATATTTATTTACTGTACTAAGTGTTTTAATTTTTTTTTAGATTGTTATTTTAATAGTGTGAATTTTTATTTATGGAAGCTTTAAAGTTTTTAGACCTATAGATTTAGAAATACCCCCGTTCACGCAATCATGACTTAATTTTTCAAATTAATTATTATCTTTATCAGATTGGTCCTAAACTCATAAGTTACTTAAATATTCTATCCTCCAAAGAAAAGGAAAAAAAAACCTTTTTTCTTAAACAAATTTCAACTAATAATAATCTATAACATTCAAACTCCAACAAAAAGAGCATTGTCAATAAAATAATTATTATATAACTCATGTTAAAATGACTTTATAAAACTGAACATAAACTGAGATGCACACTAAAGTCGTTATTATCATCGAACTAGATTTGACGATCATAAGTAGATAATAGTCATTATCTATATTATTGAAAAAAAGATAATTATCTTTACCAAAGGAAAAAAAGATAAAATATAATAATTAGATTTAAAAAAGATTAGAATTTAAATTGGAGTAAAACACAAAAACCCAATCCTATTACAACAATACTCTCCCCATAATTATCTTTTACCAAAAATTTAAAAAATATATATAACGATTAGATTTACTAAGACTAGGGTTTAAATTGGTGTAAAACGAAAAGGGTACATGGAATCCTATTAGAACACTACTTCCACATCAAGTTGTATATAAAGATAACTACGAGTACCGTCTTTTCATGGTCACCACGTTACACATACTCTTCATCTTCATAGTTCATAGCAACCGTGAATACTTCTTCTTCATATATAGCCACTGCCCTGAATTCTTCCTCAACGTCTTCACACCTTCACCCCATTTGCATTCTGCATCGTCATCTCTACCTCCAAATATGCCTGTTACTGCTAATACAATGAATACCATATCATATGTTCCTAGTCATTCATTTTCAAATCATCATTATAATTATTATAATGTTGATCCAAATTCCATTAATCTTGCAACAAATCATCATCTGTTTCTTGTGCCGTCACCACATTATGGATTCCCTGAAACAGCAACCGACGTATATGTTCCTTCTCTACCACCTCACCCTCTTTATCCGTATTATTCTGGTGATCAGTTTCTTCAGCCACCACCATTTTTCAATTTTGATGGTGGGTTGCCTCAAATACCACCACCACCACCACCACCAGAAGATCCCAACTTGTATGTGAAGATTATGAAACAGATAGACTATTATTTCAGTAGAGAGAATTTAGTTAAAGATATATATTTGAGGAAGCAGATGGATAGACAAGGATGGATTCCTATACATGTGATTGCAGACTTTAAGAGAGTCAAGAACTTGACTTCTAATATCTCTCTTATATTAGATGCTCTTGCGACTTCTTCTGTTGTGGAAGTAAAGGGTTTTAGAATAAGAAAACGATATTATTGGAAAAGATGGATTCTCCCTTCTAATTTTGAGCTTCCTACCAATAATATTGTTAGAGAGATGGCAGAAAATACTACTAATGATGTCAAAGAGTTGGCAGAAAAACTCCAAAGCATCTCTGTGGATAACAATACCAACAACTAGGAAGATCATGTTCAACCTTCTTAATTTACGGCAAGATTATCAAAGTATGACTTCCTTTTCGTTGATGAATTAATTCTCCTATCAAGTTTAATAGTATACTAATCTTAATCATCTTGATTTTTTCAGGTTAAACAAATTCAATTCTTGGAAGGAAGAACATGTATGTCATGGGAGCATCATATTTATTCTTTAGTCTTGATCGACTTTTAGATCTTAATTTTAAATTGTAGATACATTAGGGAAATTCTTTCATTTTTATAAGATATGAATTATTGCTTTTTAGTTGTGTATTTGTAAAGGGACTCGCATCTTCTGCGGTAGCTTACCATAGTAGGGTGTCGTAGCCTCCTGTTGCCTCCTTTCATTATTTAGTAGTTGTTGTCCCAATATATGATTTAATTTCGTTTGTAAAAACGTCACTAGTTACTTTATTATAAAATTTCTCTTGCCTTATACCTAAGGAAAGGATGTAAAATTATATTCATCAAACCTCTTTATATTGTAGTTTCTCTTTGCATTTGCTTATAACTTTTCAAAATTGTTTCATTTTGCTTTTGGTTAATAATTTTGAAAGGAGTCTTTAAATAAATGATAAGGTAAAAGACAAGATTTAAGCTTTTATTTTAAAAATAATTAAAATCAGATAAAATTTTTGAAATATCTATTATCATATTATTCAATAAAAATTTAAAATATAAAAGAACTTATTAAAACACCTAAATATATAGGTTTACAAAACCCAGTCTAGATGCGTACAGGATGCACATAATATCCTCAAATTAGACAATCAATTCTTTTTTTTTTTTTTGCTTTTTTTAAACATATTTATTTTTTTAAATGATCAATTAAAATATTATTTAAAAAACCAAAAAAAATTATGAAATTCTATCTACCAAATTTGATCTGAACAACCAAGATTCTATATGCATCCTTAGAGGATCCAATCACATACACAATCTTTATTTGTCATATTTTTAGTAAAGAATTTAATAAACTAAAAACTCAATGTATTTTTTTTTTCTACATGAAATTGTTCATCCAACACAAGTCGGGTCGTCAGATAGGTTAAGACCTGACATTTTTTGGCCCGATTGACCTTGTGACTTTATAGGACCCCATCAAACAGTGATGGCAAAAGAGCGAGTGAGGAGTGAGAGCGCCCTCAAAGTCGTCTGGTGGTGGCTCTCACATTTCGCATCATCTCCGAGAATGCGACCTCTATTTCCACTCAAGATGGAGATTTAATTACCACAGGTCCTAAATTGTTCAGCTTTCGTTCCTGTGGCCTTTAAAACCTTCTTGGGCATGTATGTCTATTCCTGAGAAGCAAACCAAAGTGTCTTAGTTGTCATCGTCATCAACTTTTTATTCTAGTATTCCATCCTAAAGAAATTTCCCCTCTTTTTTATTATTTCAAGTTCTACTTTTCCTGCAATTAAATGGTTTAGTTCTTTTTTCACTAGTTTATGCATAAAACATGTTTTGATAGCTTTTTTTGAGTTCTCTAAGATGGCCATGCATTTATGATCACAATTTTTTTTGGTTATACTATTCTGTAAACTGTGTCTGTTATTAAAACAAGTTGGCATTCAATTTTTTTATTTTTTTAAAATTTGGTATGAACTTGATGCGTGTGAATGAAGTTCTCAAGCAACTAAGGACTAATGGACGAAAACACAGATGCAACAACTCTCAAATGACTTCTGCTGTTTTCTTCGCCGATGACTGCTTACAACTAGATTCACTCTGTTATAGGCCTTATCTAACTAACCCTCTAAGTAACTAAGCTGACTACCTAAACTAATCACTGCACAATCTATTATTACCAAAAAAATTCCTGTATCAATTATTTCCTTCCAAAACAATACTTGATCTCAAGGATTAGAGATGAAAAATTCTAATATAGCTACCACAGAGACTCCTATGCAGCTTCCTCGAGAGCAGAGTGCTTCCAATGAATAAAAATTTAAAGTGAGGGGTTTGTTACCTCTTTTTGACTAAACATTAGCAGAAGAAACTCATGAGTAGGAATTGATCCAACCCCAACTTCCCTGATCATCAAACTCTGGTTGCTCAATTCTTTTTTTTTTTTAATAGAAAAAGAAGCTTTATTAGATTGGAAGATAATTACAAGAGAGGAGGATAAGACAACCTGCTGAAATAAAAACCAAGAGAAAAAAAAAGGATGTGGGAAAAGGGCAAAAAACATAAACTTAAGAAAATAACAAAGCCTCCAATTACTATTCATAGTCAAAGAGACTCCTTAAAAACAATCATGAACAAAACATCAAAGGGAAGCAAGAGATACTAGTACAACCCTTTACCATAAGTCATTTAAAGTCACCAAGGCACCATTATAAATTTTAGCATTCCTTTACAACCAAATACACTGAATCACAACAAAGACTGCATACCTATGATTAATTGTATACTTTTCAACACACCATTAACATAGGTCCTCTCTTCTCTTTTCGCCATTTCTCTCTTGAGACGACTATTTCATAATAGGCCTATTGGTTCCTTGTGTGGGTGTTGCTTTCAAACTAAGGTTGTATTTAGTAAAAGAGGGTGGAAATTATTGGAATGAATTTCAGAATGCATATCTAGTAGGTGCTTGGAACTAAAAGTAGTAAGAGAGAGGGAGGAATGAGGTTTTCTAGAATATGAAGGAAGGTTCTTACACATGGCATGAATCATGGTTTCTTGCAATCCAACCGAATACATGACATTATTTATTCTTGGATTAAGCATCCTCACAGAAGCTTCAATTTTTTTGCTCTAAGCCCTCCAAAAAATCAGCTACTGGCATAGTCTTCTGATACCTCCAGCCTCCAAACATTGGTAAAACAACTCTTCAAACTTCTCTTGATATTCCTTCGACAATATTTTCTTGTTGCAAATTCTTTTGGTGATCAGTTTTTTTTGGTCTTTTGGGTTGCTGAAACATAAAATGTAATAGGCTAGATGGCAAACATGTTGTAAGAAAGCATAATTTGACAACTATCATAGCACCCTTTTATAGTGAAGGAAAACTTGTGTTGATGCAATTTACCAAGAATCAATACTCTTGGGCTCCAACAATATCTAATAGAGTCCTAAATTCCAGTTACTCATCTACCACCTTCAAAGGAGACTATTCTTGCATCTCAGTAGTTTAGAGTCCTCCTTGTGTTGCTTGTGTGAATTTGAGAGAGCTGATTTCTACCAAACATTTGCATATGTAGCTGCTCATATTTGAGGTTTAAGTTATTGTACATGAGCTGTGTGATTATCATTGAAGTAACCGATTTACATATTCATTGAAAATGGTATTGGGCACTATACAATAGAAGAGAAATGAAAGATTTATTTATAAGGATAAACTTAATATAGGATAAGAGCTTAAAATTTACACATCCGGGATCAAAAGTTACCTAGTTCAACTAGGTAAAAAACTATGTCAATGGATTGGTGATTTTTAATTTTTCATGAAAAGATTAAAAAAAAAAGAATTAAGCTGTTTTTGCCAACAAAACAATTTTTGAATTGGTTGATATGTTTCAGTTTACAGAAGTCAAATTAATTTTACTTTTTCATTCTCTTCATTATCCTTTTTTTTTGAAAATAACATTTTTATTCATGTGGAAGGGAAATTTTTTTTTTGGATGAAATATGTATTTATGTGTGTGTGTATGTATATATTTTAAAATTTTTATTTTTTCAAAAGAAAATTTGAAGAAAGTTTTTAAATTTATAAAAAGCGATCTTAATTTATTTATTTTTTTGGAATAAAACCCTTAAAAACTTTTGAATTTTGAAAGTTTATCTTTTTTAAGAGATTAATTTTAAACCTTGAGACATCATTTTTAATTGTATTGATTGTTTAAAAATTTTTAAGAAAAAGATTTTTTTTAAGAAAATGATTTTTATATTTTTATTTTGTGAAATACTATTTTTTCTAGAAAATTCTCAAGCAAAAGCAATATATTTAACCCTTAAAAAAAGCTAACTCTTGAAGTCTAACATATCATTTTCTTTTTTAAATTTTAAGGGAAGACTGTTAAGATTTATTATTAAAAAAAATATTTCTTTTTCTTATTCTTTGATTTCTTCTAAATTTTAAAGAAATATGAGTTATTAAAATCCAACTTGATTTTAGTAATTTTTTTGGTAATTTTCAAAAGAGAATCGAGAAAATACTCCTATTTAAAAGGAAATTTACTTGACCCCCTTTTTTAAAAAATAACTTTTAAACTTTTTTTGAATATATTTTTTAATTTTAAAAGAAATTTATTTAATTTTCTGAAAAGTATTTTTTGAACCTTTTTAATTTTAGAAGAAATTCATTTGATTTTATAAAAAACTATTTTTTTAAAAAAAATTAGACTATTTTTTCTTTTCTTTTTCCTTGAAAGAAATTGATTAGATCTGGGTCATTGAAATCGGAAAAAAACTATAAAAATGTAATTATATGATCCAATTGACATAAGCATTTATAAGACTTATCATTACACGCAGTTCACTGATTAACATTCTATATATCTAAGGAGACAGAGCTTCACACAATAACTTCTAAAATTAAAAAAATATAAAATATAAAAGTAAAAGTATTTATAGGCATACAATAATTTGTAATTGCGTGGGCTTTTGTGCATCCAATCAAATAATCATATTACTCTAAACACATATTACATCACTTTGTATAAAAATAAAAAAATAATAATATTAATAATATATTTATAAAAAAAAAACCAATGAGTTATCTCTTCCCGCCATCACTTTAATCTCTTTGTATAGCTCCATTTACATTTTACCTCACCAAGTCAGGGGCCTCACACAAAATAGAAGCAAAGAGGTATATTAGCTTCTATGATGATAAATTATTTTCCATAAATGATTAAACATAAATGCCTCTACACTTAAAAGCAAAAATTAACATGTCAAAGAGACGTCCTAAAAGCCACTGAACTCGTGTGAAATTGTTCTACCCAATAAAGAATGTAGCAATTTGTTTTCATCAAAAGAGACTCCACCATTTCATTTTCATTTCAAACTTAAAATTCTCAGAAATTTGTGAAAATGAAAGACTCATTACCATACATTACTGTCGAAGCAAGCTAAGCAATTACGCAATAAACTATTACACAGAACCAGAAGCAAACTGAAAAATCCCACCTCTCAAACACAACAAAACACAGACTAACCAGGTTGTCATACAATTTCTCAATACTAGGTGTGCAATTTCAATAGGCTTCAAATCACATTCCTATATATTTCCAGATTAACGCAAGATATACAAATAGATGGATTCAAATATATTACCAAGTTGAAACGCAGAGAAGAGTTCAGTGCAATAAATAGATCCCAGTAATGAATCTCCATATTAAGGTTCAAGAATCACTCAATTAACATCACAGCAACCATGATTCAGGAGGGTATATTGACATCCAATAAATATTCACGGAGTAATACCTTCAAGATCTTGATCACTTCAATTTATCGAACAGATACTACGAGCCCATTCTTCTACAACCTGAAACCCAATCCATTGGGATATTTAAGGAGCATTTTGTAGGAGTTTGAAAGTATCTGTAACCGAAAAATCCAAAAATCCCCTTCATGGCTTAAGAATTAAAATAAGAAACTCATCTTCATGCTAATCAAAGAACTCAAACTATTTGTTCAAGTCAATAGCATTAACGGCCTTTGGGCATCTAAACCGGAGGCTTACGTTCGAACTTAAACAATCTATTAAGCTCCACTATAAGAGATTAAAAGGAAACCCAAATCTAGCAAAGCAAAGAACAAAAGAATTTGCTCAAATTTTAAACCAGAAGCAACCAGCAGAAGAATGACATCAGTGTGAGTCTCCCAAGTTAGGCTAAACAAGTACAGGACAAACTGAAAACAGTAAGGACCTTAATCGATCTTTTAAATCAGAGAACATCAGCATACTATCCTCAGCCAAACGTCTAAGCTATCCAGAAATGTCAGACCCAAATTTCAACATCAAAATCAGAATATATCCATAGCTTCATATTTTCGAAGATGATTTAAAAAAAAAAAAAAAACCTCAGATCCCCCATTCAGCTCCTTGGTCACGCTCGAGCGCGCCCCTCTTCCTCGGAAAAGATGCACTCCCTTTTGTCATCTTCTGAGGTGCCTCACGCTGCTCCATCCTCCTTTCTGTTTCTCCAGAGCCGTTTCTGTTTTTCCGGCTCTAATGAGCAATACCGTGGGGCCAATCGGGCAAGGTTTCTTTCTATGGCCTGTTATCCTTTTTTTTTTTTTGGTGTTTTTGTTTATTTATGCTTTATTCATTTATTTCATTTGGCTGATGGTTTTTGTTTTTTTATTTTCATTTACTTGTTGTCTTTTATTTTTCTTTGGGCGTGTTGGGATTTTTGAGATTTGGTTAATTGGGATGAAAGAAATGGACTATTTAGACTTAGGTTTTTTTTTTTTCTTTTTTAATGATCAGAATTTGAGTTTTTTGAGTCTTGATTATTTGGGTTGGAAAAAATGGGTATTCTGTTTTTTCCGTTTTGTTTGTGCTTTTATTTTTCTAAAATTTTTTATTTTGTCTATTTATTTTATTTTTATTCTCTTTTTTTAGAGCTCAAAGATAATATTATCTAAAAAATAATTAACTATGACTCAGACTAAATTGAAATTAACCATGATTTTAATAACTCTTTTTTTATGACTTTAATGGTTGTTTCTCTTTTTTTTCTTAACATATTTTTCTTCTTTATTCTATTTTTATTATTTTTATTTAAAAATTCTTATAATTTTTCTCTTTCTATTTTTTTCATTTTGACTATTTTTTATTTAGGCTTTAAAAATTAAATATGACTTAGACTAAATTAAAAGTGACTAATGACTCCCTCTTTCTAGATTTTTTAGTTATTTTATTAATTTATTTTTTTTATTATTGTAAAAAATACCTAAACAAAATATAATGTTCACATTAGTACAAATTTTCTGAGGAGGAAAAAATTGTGACATTCTCCTCTAATAAGATATAGAAACAATATAATTATTTGAGATAAATTATAAGATAGGTTGTGTAAGTATATTAGGGCCCCTTTTTTAAATTATCACTATTAAAAATGAATTTTTGTGAAGTTTGAAATATGTGATAATAAGTTAAAACTTTAGTAAATATAGTTATTTAATTCCATGACATTTCTATATAATCAAATACTTATTAGTGAAAATAGAAATAATTTAACATCTTGCTAGATAAGAATTACGTGTGAAAGATTTTGTTTAGAAATTTTAGGAATATATGAGTTGGATATAATTATTTGATAGGATTGAGGGAATTTAATCATTAACTAAAAAATGGGTATTCTCATAAAATAATATATACTAACTTAATATATAAATAAAGTAAGATAAGTATAATAATATTTAAACATAATGAAATGAAGAATCTATCAACGCCATACTTCAGACTGAAGTAATGAGTATAATTCATGGCTTTCAAATTTTATCACTTTCCACGTAGAAAGTTGGAATATTATCCTTCCCGCACGTGGATACTCTGAAGTGGGGGAAGATGAAGTCCTTCTAAAATATCTTACGTTCTTTTTATTTTATTTATTTATTTATTTAAATATTAATTTTTTATATCAAAATTTCATCTAAAATTTCATATTTCAGGGACACTTTACAGATCCTCACTCCAGAGGATCCGTATCCATCCTTCCCTCACATAATTACTAATTTGGTAAAAATTAATTGCTTTCTTACCATTATAAAAACCCACTCGGCCACTCCACTTCTGCACACTTCATCCAGCGTAAGAGAAAGGCATAAGACAGGAAAGAGTGAGGCGTGAGGCAGAGCGAGGAAGAAAGCTTTTAGAGGTAGGATTAACAATTTTTTTTTATGAGGGTTACAAGTACCTATAGTAATTTAATTCAGGATTTAGCTTTCTTTAATATTAATATTTTAGTATAGTAATTACATCATACTAGCTACAACAAAAACATTGAAATTTGTTTGAATGCTCAGTCAAAAAAAATCACAATTCAATCAAAGGTAACATAATTTTAATTAAAATTTCAGTCGCTTTACTTTGTTAGATTTTGGCTAGTTGGTATTTTTTATCGACCAAAATTCAACAGCAAAATAGTGTATTACCTATAGATAATCAGTTTAGAAATAGTAACACAAGTTATAGAGACAAAAGCTGGTATATGCTGACTTTTGACAGTCTTTTGAAGTAATAAAATGAATTTTTCATTAGAAAAAATATTTTAATGTAATATATATTAACACATTTTTTTTGGTAAAAATGGACTTAATAGAAATTAATTATTATAGAAAATTAATATAAAATCACTCATAATTATGTTAATAATATTTAATATTATAAATGATAATTTGTAAAAGAAATAAAAAAATTAGTAGAATTTAATGAAATTTAATGAAATTTAATATAAAAAATGGTAATTTAAATAAATAATAATGAATAAAATTAAATTTTAAAAATTGAAACAAAAAATTTTAAAAAGGTCAAAATTTCCAACTAACTTGTGATTAAAATTTATCTGACAAAAAATTTAAATTATATTGCAATTGGAATTAGTCTGACTGTAATTTGGCCAAACTAATTATGTAGTCAGAATATTTATTTTTACAATTTTAATTTTATTAAGTTCAAAAATTTTGATTTATAATAATTTTTACACTTTTAAATTCAACTTTAACCCATATTTGTCTTATAATTAATAATTTTAAAAATATTACAATTTAATTAATATTATTATTTGTCTAGGTTACTAATTTATAATTTTTAACAATTTGGAAATTTATTATATTCCATTTTATAATTATTAACATTTGACTTTATATTTATTTCAAACAAAAAGACAATTATTTTTATTTTTAGTAAGATTATTACATTGTTTCTTTTTTTTTTTCAAATTTTATCACTTCATTGTTTCTATTTTTTTGGATTTTTTTAACATTATTCTTGGTGTTTTTCCAATTTTTGCTTCCTGTTCTTCCCATGTCTTTTGTTTCATTGTTTTCTTTTTCATTGCCAATTTTTCATTTGTGTTCTTCTTCATATTCTCTTGCTTTATCTTTTCTCAATCTAAACTTCAAATTTTGAATCAAACAATAAAAGAAAATGCAATAAAGTATTATCCTATTTTAAAAAAATAAATAACAGAAATTTAAAAAAACTATTTTAAAAGAGAGAAGACAAAGAGAGAAGAAGAAAATGATATTAATATAAAACTTGACATTTTAGATGCAATAAAAACTTTAAAATTATAAAGAATGCATATGACAAAACCTTCAAAATTATAAAGAAGGCACATAGTAAATGATGTAGAAGAGCAAATGCAAAAAAATTTAAAAATATAAAAAAATAATAAATATAAAGAACCCACATAGTGAAGGATACAAAACAGCAAATGTAACAAAGCAAAGATCAACTAAATAGATAAAGAGAAGGAAAGAAAATGAAAATAGAGATTTTGAATAAAGAAAAAAAACATGTCATATATATAAAAAGAAAACAAAGAAAAATTAGGCATAAATTTAAAAAATGACAAATTTTATAACTAGCACGAGAAATCCAACAAATTTAGTAAATTACCGCTAACATTTCACATTTTATGTATTTTTCATTTCTTAATAAAGGCTTTTTTAGTGGCTATTTTTTGACTTCATTAAACTTTAATATGCATTATATATAAAAGTTAATATATTTTTTTCACTAAACTTTTTGAAAGATTATATATAACTCAATTAATACACATTTTATTAAATTTGTTAAAAATGATTTAAGTGGCTTTTGAAACACTGAATTTGCAAAAATTAAAATTAAGAAAATCATAATGAAAATTTAAATATATAAACATTTATCAATTATGTACAAAAATTAATTACATAATAAAAAAAATCAAAATTTTCCCATTATCATTATCATCCTTATTATCTCTACTTTTTATAGGATATGGCAAATAATGAACTTGTACAACCTATTATATAAACATAAATAGATTAAATTTTTAATATTTTCTGGCATGTTTAATTACAATAACTTCATAATTTTTGTGTATCTTCATCTTATGATTGATAAAAAGATTAAACCAATCACAATAAAATAAACTTTTTTTTGACAAGTTCTTCTAGATATTGTAATTGTGTAACTTCTCTAAAGATGCCAAAATAGTCATTTTCTCTATCATCTCCTATTCCTTTTATGCAAACCCCACTATCTTTTTCTCAATGCCCTAAGTTTTGGTATAAAACTTGCATCCATTCATAAAATATGTCAACCAAGCTAAGTCATCCAAATAAACATTGTTACTAAAAGTTTGTTAATTAAGAATATATTTAAGAAAAAAAGTTTAGTAATATTACAATATAAATAAAGAAGTAAATATATATTAAAAAAATAATGATATCACCACATTGAAAGGATTTAAACCACCAATTGAGATTCTGCTCAATCATCGAGTTAATTTATTTGAAGCTAATGTTTGGATAAGTTCTTCTCAAACCTTGTTCAAAAGTCTTGCAACATGATTTAAATTTTAGCACACAAATAACAATTAATTTTAACATAATGACAAGTTTGTATCTTACTCAATATATGGCTTACCTTCATCTAGTTTAACAAAACATGAAGTGAGTAGCATCGAATTCTTTGTCATTCAAATAACTTGCTTGCCTTTGTTTCACCCACACAAATGAACGAAAATGTAAAACCTCCTATCTCAAATAGGCCTCGCAGATAGAACCTTTTATATGAATTTTATTTTTAATAATTCGTTTTAATTTATTTAAAAACCTACATAAAGAAATGATGTGTAATTTGAGAGAATGAAAAATTTATACAATATGAACTAAGTGTAAATGGTTAGAATATCACATATGTATCAAGTATCTTTTGAAGAGATACATCCATCGATATTAGACTAGATCATCAACTTTAGCCTCAAATGACAAATGAATTAGTAAATGTTCCATAAAATTAAAAACATCCAAATAGAAATATTCTTTTTATTTTACAAAGAATGATAAGAATGTTGCATTCAAATTGTAATAAATCATCCAACACCTTTAACGCCACTAAACATAACCCTTTAAAAAATTGACTTATCTCAATTATAGGTTTCTAGATTTTCTTAGTAGTGCATTAAAAGCAATCAACAGCAAACATTCCATGATAATATGACAATCATGACTTTTAAGTTTAAATAATTTGTCTTCCTTTTAATCCACACATAAGGACAAATTCAAAGAGTGTCCATCAAGTATATTCAATCATTTTTCCCACTTACATATAGCCTTTTTATATTCTAATATGAAAGTGAACATAGCTTTTGGCTTAACCACTTTCCCAATAGCCAATTATTGTTGCTCTAAATCTCTCTGCCTACAATATTTCTTTAGGTCCATTCTAGCTTTATGTTATCTTTATTTTTCTCTTTTATCAAACATATTTTTCTCTATATGCATAATATTTAAATTATGCCAAACTAACACATCTTTCCAATATAGAAGTTCCCAAAATATATTTTGCCTCGTTCAATCATGATAATCCCTACAACATGATACTCTATCAACTCCTTGATCTACTCTTTTAAGAAAGGTTTTTACGTGTTGCTACAATTCTTCCTCATCTAATCTTGGAAGAATGAAATTGTTTTCAACTTTATTCTTCATGAAAGCATCTTTATTTTAAAAAAATATATATGGCTTATGAGTAAAAACTATCAATGACAATTAAACTAAGAGTTCTTTTTAATATAATAAAGACAAATTAATTTTTCAACAATACTTTACTCTAACAACATTCTATATATCAAAAAGTTATTTATCATTCATATTAATGCTGCTCAAATATGAAAATTTTACTTTTTTGAGATGTCATAAGTTGATATTCCTTCCTTTTATAATAATTGTAACTTATTAACTAATGGCTATAAAAATACATCAATCTTAGTCTTAGGATTTTGTGGTTCAGGAATGATTGCCATAAAAAATAAATAGGGAGCAATCATGGACAATTCAGGAGGGAGATTGTAAAGTATAATTATCATTGACTAACATGAATATGGTGAAACAAACTAACTATAAAGAATGAATCCATTTGTACATAAACTTGGTTGACTATTTTGTGGCTCCATAACAAAATCAAGATATACCTTATCAAAATGCTTCTATGCTTCTCCATTTGATAAATGACACAGTACACATTTACATTTTTTTATTATTCCCAGGTCATCACAAAAACTCAACAAAACTCATTTAGGCATAAAATCTTTACAATCTAAAAGTAATTGGTAAATAATGAATTCTTTTTACTAGAATCTCATTGAACTTCATCTTCAACTAGATCGACTAGTTTTATATTGAGCCACTCCACAGAATTTACATAGTGTGTCATCTATTTCATCTTTGTAATATAACATAAATCCATTAATGTAAACATCAAATTTTTGAGCAAATAATTCAAATTTTAATACTAACTTCCTTGTTTTATACCAACTCTTGAGTACATTATTATTAGGCATGCAACTTTCTTTCATTAGACTTATAAATTGATTAAAACTTGTTATGACATATTGCTATCAAATTTAATACTTAACATTTTTATTGTAAAGATAATTCAAGCTTATTACTGCATCTTGCTCATAGTAGTTGCTAATACACATTTAATATATTAAACTTTTTTTAGACTTCTAAATTTAGAAGTTGTTGAATAGGATTAATATTATCATCATTGCTATCAACATAAAAATAGGTCCAGCTACATCAAAAATCATTGTTTCATATATAGTATTATGTTTTTTGTTTACTAATCCTTAGCTTGAAGTGATTCTAATGGTTATATTAATTGGCTGTGATTCAGTTTCACCATAACATTTCTAATGCCAATATCTAAGTTAAAAGTCTCCTTTACAAATATCAACCTTTATCTCATCAATAGTAAGATAAACTATATTTTTATATTTAGAACATAAATATTTAATTTTTTTCATTTCCTAAACTAGATCTTTTTTCACAAGAAAAAATAATAAACTTTCCACTTTTTGTAAAAATTCATCATTATATCTTTATGTCTAGGTTTTAATCTATTATTCATACACTCCAATTATCAAGAATTTTTATTTTTTGTTATAATAAACAATTTAAATATTTTCCTACCACATTATCACATAGGAATAATCAATAAATTATTGGGTCTTTCAGTGATTATAGGAACAACAAAAATTTAAAATTTTGATCACTGAAACCCCTTCTCAAGAATATGTGTAGGAACATAAATCAAGATAAGATAAGAAAGTTATCTTTTGGTTGAGCTGCGATCTAAATCACATACATAGATCTAGTGATCTACACCTCTATGGTATCCACATGGAGTGGTTGAAACTTTCTTTTACTTTGTGTTTTTGTTAGGAGACGCTTCTCATTATTTAGAATAAGGATTTTTTGAAGTTTTAAGTGAATAAAGATTTTAAGGACACTCTCTTAAGTCTTCATGTATTGCCCTTATGATCTTATATTTATAAACTTAAGATTTGGCACTTTTCTAATCCCCCTTCAACTTCTAAACCTTAGCCCAAGCCCAATAGAAAAGGAGGAAAAAGAGGCCCAACATAATGTAACACTATTTAATATTATTAAATAATATTACATTATATTATTATTTAATAATATAATACGCTATAATATTATTTAATATTACTTTAATATTAAATAATATATTATACCATAATATAGTCTAATTATATTATATGGGGCTTTATTATTAAAATTTTTAGTCTAACTAAAACTCTAATAATATTACAATATTTCAATTTCATCTCTACTCTTTGTGTGTGACCCTATATGTTCTTATTACGTTGATAATGACCCATTTTTGAATCATAGATAGTGAGCGGCATATAACAATATATCATTGCCACCCAAGTAATAAGAATTTCTATGATTTGATATATACATAATTCGTGATCAATATTATACAATTTAGTCCCTTTTGTATTGATATTTATATTGAAGTTGAGGTATGGAATGAGTCATCCTCGTCGACATTCATCATACGTTTCTTCACAATGAGTAGACCAATCAAAATAGATGATTAATATCACATATTTATTTATTGGAGTACAGTCATGCATTTCTTAGTCACACTTAATCGAAGGGCCTACAGATGCCTTGACTTCAATATGGATATCAGTACAAAATGGGCTAAATTGCATGGTATTAGTGACGAATTAGGTATGTGTCAAAACATAAAAATTCTTATTACTTAGGTGACAGTGATATATTGCTAGATGTTGCTCATTGTTATACCTAGCTTTTTAGCTCATAAACATATCAATTGTAGACATTAAACAAAAAGTATACAACAGTTTCCATACTTTTTAAGGTAAAATCAATCTATTTACAAGCTAATCAGGCCTATAAGGGTCCGATTTCATTTCTTTCTTTTTCTTTATTCATATTTACCATAATCAAACTTATTTGGATCCATTTTATCGTGAATTTCACGTGGGACACCCTAGGAGTCTTTTGAACCTGAAATGAACATAAATACCATCATTCTGCACCAATTTTGAAAATTCATATCTTGGGTTACAAAATTTTGATTTGCATAAGTTAGGCATTTACAAAAAGCTCAGGATGTGAATTACATGCTATAAAAATTTCAAAAGCAAATGAATCCAATTTGACCTCTCAAAATCCACAAAGAATAGAACGTGTGCAGGATTTGCTACATCAGCTTACATAACCAGACTCAAAATTTTTAAAATGCATAATTTTAGCTACACAGCTCCAATTTATGCATACTTGATACTTATGGAAAGCTTATAATGTGAACTCTATACCTATAAATTTTCATAAGTAACGGAGTTTATTTGACCCCTTAAAGACACACAAAACCAAATTTGTGTAGAAGGAACAGTACTAGGGACCAATTTGTAAAATTCATGAAATATTTTACAGAGGTTTAAAAAATTCTAATTTTTGACTTGTTAGAAAGCTCTATTAAGGTTATAATTTCATGCCAAATTTTAAACCCAAATAGACCATTTAAACCACTTTTGACATATGAGTAATTTAGGCCTCTTTCAAGACTAGATTTAGGATCAAAATGGACTAATTGGTATCCAATGCAAATCTCATTCATCCTAAATGTCGTTTCCAACCATTTCATTACATACAAAGAGGAGTGGATCAAAATTTAGCCCCTTTACACCTAAGTATACATGTATATATCATAGTACCATATATGCAAGACTACACAAAACAATCACATTTCATTACCAACCATCATATTACAAAGTACTCTAACTTATACATGTGGTTCCATCATAAACATGGATTTTATATTTCATTTTACATCATAGGCCAATAATAATAATAATAATAATAATAATAATAGTGTCATACTAATACATATATCAAAATTTACTACACATAATATCTCTAATACGTCAAATCTCATATTTAGGCCCTTCCAACACCCTTCCCTTTGCTTGCTAACCCTGAAATGGTTAGTGAGAGCATATGGATGAGATTCTGAGAAGAATTTTAGTAGTTAATTTCAACCAATTTATGCACACATGAATACAATGAGAAAATACAATGCATGTAGTGCAAATATACTATGCATGTGCTTTATGTAAGTCAAATGTATCATATAGTATAAAAATTCTTTCATTCTCAAGCCATGATATTATCATAAACTAGATAGGCTCAACTAATCTCAACCCAGAGCCAATGAAGAGCTACTACGCTTAATTTCATGCCTTAAGAAACTAAAAGTCATTACATAAACTTTTCATACACATGTAGCTCATTTGAAAAATATAGTAAAACATTTCTCATAGAAGTATCAAGTAACAACACACACAAGCATTTAAACTTATTTAAACATTCAAATGCATGCAAGAAAGGGAGATGAAGTTACCTTAGAACTTGTAGAGCTTTAATTGCCACTAACCCACTTGATCTTAGTTTTTTCCTTGACTTTCCTTCACTTGACACTCACACTTAAGGAAGTTTGAGTTAGATGAGCCTACATACGATAATTATAAGGTAAATCAATGCTTTAGGATTCATTTTGAACCTTATCACTAACACTTAATCCCATTAAAGTCCAATATGTATCTTAAAGCTAGTTTAGGTCTATTAGGAGGCAACTCTTGGTTTTTCCTTTTTAAACCATAAACTCGTACTTGTTACAAGTTTTATAACTCTAAAAAAATTCATTTGAATCATCATATACATCATTAAAGGGGTTCTAAAGCCATCTTGCTTCTTTAACCTAATCTAGAACATACAAATTTAACTTTCAATCTATGGCTCATAAATTCAATTTAATGATTTCATAATTATTTATTCATTATATTCTAGTCTCTAAATTCATTAGAATTCAAAAAAACACTCCTTAAGTGCATCATTCTTGTTTTGGCCAAATCATCACTCTTAAAGGGGTTACATGGAGTTTTGTTACTTCCTTCTTATATTTTGATGCACATTCATATTCCTTGCTTTCTCTTTGGTCTGTTATACTTTCATATGACTTAAACTAGGCTCCTAGAGTTCCATATCTCTTTACATGCAATTAAAACCCTAATTTTCCTATCTTGAATTCTAAAACTTTTCAATTGGTTCCAATGGTATAATCTAATTCCTCATGCCTCAAAACCCTAAGTTTAATCATATTTCAACCAAGAACTAATTTCTTTTAAGACTTCTATAATTAGGCCAAACCAAGAAGGAAAGAAAACTCACAGAAGAAGCATGGTTTCCATGTAATAATATACCTTGTTTGGAAGCTCTTCCTATGGAGATTCTTATGACATGGTTGGTTGTTCTAAAGCTTCACTTTTTCTCATGCGGTTAGCCACTAAAATCACTCTTTCAAAAAGGTAAAACCACCATTAGAAAGAGTAAAAAGAGAAGAGCAATGTTCCTAAATAAGAAAGCATGAAATTTGGCACATAAACTTATTTTTTTTTCTCTTCTTTCTCCTCCCCGTTTTGAACACTATATGTGTGTTAGTTCAAAGCTCAATAGGTTAGTTATAGAAGCTTGGAAGAGGTGACGTGACTTATAAAGAAGAAGAATGGCTTTTAAAATAATTTTCAAAATTTTCATTTTGCCTTTTTACTTTTATTTCTCCATTTAGGCTCATTTTTACTTCTTTTTGAAAATCATCTTTTCCATATAAAAATTTGGTTCTTATAGTTCAAAATCATCTAGTTATAGTTTGGGTTAACTGACAATATAAAATGTAGACAAGAAATGTTTTGGTTATTTTGAAAGTTTTTATAGTTTTTAGGGGTTCTAAGAACCTTGAAGAACTCAATTTTATCATTTAAAACTTTTTCCTTTAACTTTCTAAAAAGTTATTTGAAATTATGATTTTGTAATTACTTTTTCAATTTAAACTATTTAACTATTTTGGCCTTAGTTTTAGGCCATCTATAGCCTTATAACTTTATTTTTAAATGCCTAAATTATTATTCAATTTTTACTTAAGCTCATTTTATTTTATTCTAAAGTCTTCCTTTAGCACCTCATTGGTTCCAGTTCAATTTTAAGAAGACTTGGTATTACACTCACTATCTATGATCAAGAAATGGGTGATTACTAGTATAATAAGAACCTATAGGATCATACACAAAAAGTAGGGATGAAATTGAAATATCATAATATTATTGGGGTTTTAGTTAGACTAGAAATATCAATAATAAAGCCAAATATAATTTAATTAGATTATATGATGGCATAATATATTATTTAATATTAAAATAATATTAAATAATATTGTAGCACATTATATTATTAAATAATAACATAATGTAATGTTATTTAATAATATTAAATAATGTTATATTATGTTGGGTCTATCTCCTTTCACTCTCTATTAGGCTTTGACTAGGGTTTAGAAGTTTAAGTGCGATTAAGAGTTTAAGTAGGATTATGAGAGTGCCAAATTCTAACTCTATAAATACAAGATTATAGGGGCAGCACATGGAGACTCAAGAAAGTATCTCTGAAATTGTAATTCACTTAAAACTTTAAAAAATCCTAATTCTAGATAGTGAGAGACATCTTCTAGCAGAAACGTAAAGTGAGAGAAAGTTTCATCCTTTCCATGCAGATACCATAGAAGCGCTGATCACTAAATCTACACATGTGATTCAAATCACTGCTCAACCAAAAGATAATTTTCTTATCTTATCTTGATTTATGTTCTTGTGCATATTCCTAAAAAGGGGTTTCAATTATTAAAATTTTAAATTTTCACTATTCATATGATCACCAAGAAAGTCAATGATTTATTGATTATTTCTATGTGATAATGTAATAGGCAAATATTTAAATTTTTTATTATAACAAAAAATGAAAATTCTTGATAATTGAAGTGGATGTGTAATAGATTGAAGCATGAGCATAAAGGATATAATGATGAATTTTCACAAGGAGTGGAAAAAGTTTATTATTTGTGCAGGAAATGGAAAAAATTAAATATTTATGTTCTAAATATAAACATATAATCTATTTTACTATTGATGAGATAAAGGTTGATCTTTATAAAAGAGAGTTTGAACTTAGATATTGGTATTGGACATGTTATGGTAAGATTGAATTACAGCCAATTAATATAACCATTGGAATCACATCAAGCTTAGGACTAGTAAACGAAGAACATACTACTATATATGAAATAATCATTTCTGATGTAGCTAGACCTATTTTTACGTTGGTAGCAATAATAACTAGATTATGATGATAATATTAATCCTATTTAAAAACCTCTAAATTTAAAAGTCTTAAAATTTTTTTGATATATTAAATACGTATCAGCAACCACTATGGACAAGATGCAGTAATCAATTTGAACTATCCATTACAGTAAAAATGTTAAGTATTAAATTTAACAGCAATATGTCACAGTAGAGTTTTAATCAATTTGCAAGTCTAATGAAAGAAAGTAACCCACCTAGTAATAATGTACTCAAGAGTTGGTATAAAACAAAGAAGTTAGTCTTAAAACTTGAATTATTTGCTCAAAAAATTGATGTTTACATTAATGGATTTATGTTATATTACAAAGATGAAATAGATAAGACACTATGTAAATTCTATAGAGTGGCTCAATATAAAACTAGTGGATCTGGTTAAAGATGAAGTTCTAAGGAGATTCTAGTAAAAAGAGTTCATTATCTACCAATTACTCTTAGATTGTAAAGATTTTATGCCTCTATGAGCTCCATTGAGCTTACGTAATGACATTGGAATAATAAAAGATGCAAATGTGTACTGTGTCATTTGTCAAATGGAGAAGCATAGAAGGATTTTGATAGGATATATCTTGATTTTACTATAAAGGCACAAAATATTCGACCAAGTTTATGTACAAATGGATTCATTCCTTACAGTTTGTTTGTTTCATCATATTCATTTTGGTCAATAATAATTACACTTTACAATCTCTCTCCTGAATTGTGCATGATTGCTCCTTATTTATTTTTGACAGCAATCATTCTTGGATCGCAAAATTCTAAGACTAAGATTGGTGTATTCTTGTAATCATTCATTAATGAGTTAAAATTAGTATGAAAGGAAGGAGTATCAATTTATAATGTCTCACAAAAAAATAAATTTTCATATTAGAGCAACATTAATAAGGATAATAAATGACTTTCCATTATATAAAATATTGTCAGAGTAAAGTATTGTTGAAAAATTAGCTTGTCCGTATTGTATGGACTACTCAAAATTTTTTACCTTGAAATATGGGGAAAAGAACTCATGTTTCGATTGTCATCAATAGTTTCTACTCATAAATCATATTTTTAGAAAAAATAAAGATGCTATCAAAAAAAATAAAGTTGAAAATGATTTCATTCCTTCAAGATTGGATGGGGAAGAATTGTGGCAACATATGAAGACCTTTCTTAAAATAATAGATGAAAGGTTGATAGATTACTAGGCTGTGGGGGTTATCACGACCGAATAAAGTAAAATATATTTTGGGAGCTTTTATATTGAAAAGATATGTTAGTTTGGTATAATTTAAATGTTATGCACATAAAGAAAAAATATATTTAATAATATATTTAATACTATTATGGACGTGAAAGGAAAAAACAAAGATA
Source organism: Erythrophleum ivorense (assembly GCA_026724425.1). Taxonomy (NCBI): domain Eukaryota; kingdom Viridiplantae; phylum Streptophyta; class Magnoliopsida; order Fabales; family Fabaceae; genus Erythrophleum; species Erythrophleum ivorense. Next base: position 48,775,696 of record JAIUCV010000005.1, read on the forward strand.
ACACAAAAAGCTATAATGGACTTGAAGAAATATTATATGCGAAGAGATTTAGAGCAACAATAATTGGCCATTTAGAAAGTAGTTAAGTTGAAAGTTATGTTCATTTTCTTATTAAAACAAAAAGGGGCTATATGTAAGTGGGGAAAAGGATTCAATATGCTCAATGGACACTCCTTGGATCTGTCCTGATGTGTGGATTAAAATGAAGAAAAGTTATTTAGACTTAAAAGTCATGATTGTCATATTATCAAAAATGTTTGCTACTGATTGCTTTTAGTGCATTGCTAAGAAAATATAAAAACCTATAATTAAACTAAGTCAATTTTTTAAAGGGTTATGTTTAGTGGCATTAAAGGTGCTGGATGATTTATTGTAGTTTGAATGCAACATTCTTATCATTGTCTATAAGATAAAAGAATATATCTACTTAGATTCTTTGATTTTATGGAACATTTACCATTGTCATTTGAGGCCAAAGTTGGTGGCCTAATCCAATATTGATAAATGTATCCCTTCAAAAAGTAATTGATACATATGTAATATTTTAACCATTTATACTTAGTTTATATTGTATAAAATTTTCATTATCTTGAACTACGTGTCATTTCTTCATGTAGGTTTTTCAATAGATTAAAATGAATTATTAAAAGTGAAGTTCGTGTAGAAAGTTCTAGCTGTGAGGTCTCTTTGACATAGGAGGTTTTACATTTTCATTCATTTTGTGTGGATGAAATAGAGGCAAATGAGTCATCAATTTTCAATAAAATTGGATGTTCAGCTGGAAAGTGCTCCAACCATTATTTGAATGACAGAGAATTCAGCACTACTCACTTCATGTTTTGTTAAACTGTAATGAAGTCAAGCCACATATTAAGTAAGATACAAACTTGTCATTATGTTAAAATTAATTGTTATTTTTGTGTTAAAATTTAAATCATGTTGCAAGACTTTTGAACAAGGTTTGAGAAGAACATATCCAAACATTAATTTCAAATAAATTAACTTGATGATTGAGCAAAATTTCAACTAATGGTTTAAATCCTTTAAATGTGGCAATATCATTATTCTTTTATATATATTTACTTCTTTATTTATATTGTGATATTACCAACTTTTTTTCTTAAACATATTCTTAAATGACAAATTTTTAGTAACAATGTTTATTTGAATGACTTAGCTTGGTTGATATACTTTTTGAATGGATACAAGTCTAGTACCAAAACTTGGAATGTTGGGAAAAAGATAGTGAATATTGCATAAAAGGAATAGGAGATGACAGAGAAAATAACTATTTTAGCATCTTGAGAGAAATTATACAATTGCAATATCCAAAAGAACTTGCCAATTTTTTTTTTTAAATTTTATTGTGATTGGTTTAATCTTTTTATCAATCTTAGGATGAAGGTACACAAAAATTATAAAATTATTGTAATTAAACATGCTAGAAAGTATGAAAAATTTAATCTATTTGTGTTTGTATAACAAGTTGTACAAGTTTATTATTTGTCATATCTTGTAAAAAGTAGAAATAATAAGGATGATGATGATGAGAAAATTTTGATTTTTTTATTATGTAATTAATTTTTGTACGTAACTGTAAATGTTTATATATGTAAATTTTCATTACAATTTTCTTAATTTTAATTTTTTAAATTTAATGTTTCTAATTGATAAAAGCCATTTAAACCATTTTGACAAATTCAATAAAAATGTGTATTAATTGAGTTATATATACTCTATCAAAAAGTTTGATGAAAAAAATATATTAACTTTAATATATAATACATATTAAAGTTTAATAAAATTAAAAAATAGCCACTAAGAAAAAAGCCTTTATTATGAAATGGAAAATGGGTAAAATGTGAAATACTAGTGGTAATTTACTAATTTTTTTGGATTTTTTGTGGCAATTATAAAATTTGTCATTTTCTAAAGTTGTGCCTAAATTTTCTTTGTTTTTTTTTCTATACATATGACATTTTTTTCCTTTTCTATTCAAAATCTCTATTTTCATTTTTCTTTCCTTCTCTCTATCTATTCAATTGATCTTATTCGCTCTTTTGTATCTTTTGTTTTGTGTATTATTTTTATTTTATTTATTTATTATATTTTTAAAAGTTTTTGCATTTGCTCTTCTACATCTTTTGTTGTGTGCATTCTTTTTAAATCTAAAGGTTTGATTGCATCCAAAACATAGGATTTTAACTCTAAAATAATAACATAAATTCTAAATTCTTCATATATCTAGCCGTCATTTTTATTTTTCAAGATACATTAACATATATATATATATATATATATATTACAAAAAGAGGGTCACAGTTGAGAAAATTTTAAAAATCACAGTTATTGTCCACGATTATTTAACTTTTTTTATATATTAAATATAAATGTGAAAATTTAAAATTGTAATATTCGTAAAAAAATTTAGTTGTAATAATGTAATTATTTAATAAATAAAAAATATTAAAAAATTAATTTAAAAATCAATTATAATAATTTTAAAATATTTGAAAATGAATTTTATTTTAAAAGATAATGATTAGTTAGTTTAAATTTTAAATTTTTTAAAACTTGATAATTAGTAATAGTGTTAAGAAATTTAATAAGCAATTAAATAAACTTAGTAAGTAATATTGAACTTAATATTAAAATAATAAAAATTATAACTAATATATGAAAAAATATATAATAAACTAAATTTCTTAATTTTTCATATTTGAGTCATAATTTATTTTTTTAGTGATAATATAATTTTTTTTTTAGTATTGAGTTAAAGTTGGGACTAACTATGACTTCTAAATTTTGTTTTTTATGTAAGTGTGCAAATATTTTTTTTCAAAAATTATTGGGAGAAGTAAGCCATATAATGAAAATATTAATAAGAGATAAAAAATTATTTTCCATGAAAATCATAAAATTAATTTAATAAAATGAAGATTAATTGTTTAATTAAATTTTTTAAAAATTATATAAATAAGCAAGAGTGTAAAAAATTTGAATAAGAAATTAATTAGAATTGTAAAGTATTGTTGAACTTAATAGTGAAATAAATTAAATTTTCTATTCAATAAAAAGAAATAGTTATAATATGTTACAATAATCTGAAAAATAAAAACATGACTACAACATAAAGTAGAACGTTAAAAAAAATAAAATTTTAACTATTGTTAAAAAATATTAAATGGACAAATAGTTAATAAAATTTTAACTATTTTTAACTGTGACCCATGTTATTAGATTACAAAATTTTGAATTTTTAAATTTATTATTTTTTTCTTCATTTCCTCCAAATTAAATTGATTAGTTTGATAATTTATGTTTAATATGATAATAAAGAAAATTAAATGAGAGAGATTTTAAAAAATGATGGCTAAGTGGTATAAAAAAAGTAAATGTCAAATAATTTAAATTTGGTAAAAAGAAAAAAAATAGACACAAAGAAATAGAAGATCATTGTTTAGGAAAAATTAAATAGTAATTCTTTTAAGCTTAATAAAATGATTGAAGAGAAATGAAATGTTTTTGGAATGAAATTTTTTTCTTTTTGCATAATTGTTAAGTTTGTTTTTAAAAAAATTGTAGGAGTAATAAGTTACGGAATTAAAATAATTATAATAAGAAAAAATTTATTTATCATGAAAGGTATAAAATTAATTTAGAAAAATGAAGGTTAATTTATTAAAGCAATTTCGTTTAAACTAGATAAATAAGTAAGAGTGTAAATAAATTTGATGAGAAATTAATAACGATGGTCCAATATTATTGAACTCGATATTGAAGGAAGTAAAATTTTGTAATCAATGAAAAGAAATAGTTATATTACAATGATCTAAAAAATAAATACACAAGAACAAAAGAAATAGAATGCATAATGTTCAAAAGAAATGACTTCCTATGCCATATCGAGCCCGTGTTCGTAATCGTTGGCCTTGTCATTGGACAAGAGGGTGTTCTTCTTCTGCCTCTTATACTTCGCTCTCCTCTTCGGCTTCTTCTTCATTAACGTCTCCGTCTTCATCTTCTTGGTTATCGTTGTTTCCTTAATTTTTTACCTGTTGGTAGGGTACATGATTTACATTTAACAAGGGAGATTGAACTTGAGGAAGTGGCTGATGTGGTGTGATATATCTCGCTTGTTGTGATCCAACGTATGCAGAAGATCCAGAAGCAAAGCCAAAAGTAAATATTGTTTAGTTTGAAAATAAGAGTATAAAAGAGACAGAGCCACATAACATATAAAATGAAGAACTGACGCCCTTAAAATTAACAAAATGCATAGGAGGAGTGGAAGAAGATGGACATGTAGTGTTATAATGGGTTTAAGCCTGTGTCGCTGTGAGAGAAGATGGACCTGCGGTATCATAGTGTACTTGTGTCTACATTCTTGGAAAAGAATATGGTCCAGTAACATCAGGTGGGTCTACGTCTCTGTCGATGTATGAAAAGAAGGGCTAGGCATCGTAGATGTGGTGCCAATGTTAGAGGTATAAGGCCGATCATCTACCATGGGTACTTTAGTGAACATAAATCCACGGGCTCTCTTTACCGTGCAAGTTAGAGGAAGCTGTGGCCAAGGTAACTGAGGTGCAGGAGGAGTAACTTGAGAAATTGTCATATCTCAATGCTCATCAAGTGTATTGAGAATGTTAGTACAATCAATAACCACAGCGAGACCTAATGGTAAATGGTTATCAGTAGCAAGTACTCATAAGCGATAAGTGACATTGGCCTGTGAGAAAAAAAATTGAGAGTTATATATATAATAAGTACAAAAAAGATAAAATAAAATGATTATGTTAGGTCCTAAAAAGTTACCACAAAAATCTAGGCACCACTAATATGATAGATCCACTGACAGGTAATTCTCTAGTACCATTTCATATATTATGAATAGCGATCTAAGAGCTCAAATGATATCGGTGTCAATAATAAAGTATCTTGCCAATTCCATTAAGCAAACACAAAGTTCTCATGCTCTTTCGGCCAGTCCAAATGTGTCTTGCCTTTTAGTGTAAATGTATGAACCTCTTCTAAATCATAAGGAGCACGAAGTATAGGCTGCATTTTACCCAACTATTAGAGCACACAATCAGCATGATGCCACTCTATAATATAGAAGCAAATAAGTGGCACAAATGTTAGCCATATATCCGAGGAGACCAGACAATAGTCAAGAATCAACTGGCATACATCATCTGCATCATATGGACACTATATAATTTACAAAAAATGAAACAAAATATGTCAGTATATAGTATCATTGAGGTAACTATAACCAAACGAACAGAAAGTGTCTTAAACCTTATCAACTCTCATCTGGTCTAACAATATTCGATAGTGTTGTATTGCTAATTTTCTTGGATGAAGATATTGGCCCACACGCCTCTACCTATAAGGTATAAAAAGAAATAACTATTAATTTGAAATTATATATGCAACATGAACCATACAAAAAGTATTCAATTCGAAATAAGATTTATACCTGTACACAAGTGGGGGATGCACATCATGTACATCAAGATGAAGGTCTAGAGGTGGGGGTCTCTCAAAGGCTAGCCTAGGAAATCGGTCCCAGGGCCATAAATGAAACAATATCAAACAACCACCGATATTAACCTTCTTGTATTTAGTGGCATTGCATACTCTCTATAGAGGTATGCTAGCACTACGGAACCCCAATTGAACTAACCTGCTACATAGAAGTCCTTAAGGACTATTAGGTACATAAGGGGAACTCTATGTCCCAACTGGTCTGACATAAGACCCCACCTATCAGACGTAATATGTAGGCACGAGCAAAATGTAGTATGTCATTTTCATACGTATTCTCTGGAAGTGTTTCAAAGTGGTTGGTGAAGCAAGTAATACTCAGTCTCTAGCCATCAAACTCCATCTCTAGTGGCTTAATCCTAAAAAGAATCTTACAAATACCTCGCCAGTTGAAGTTAAGCGAACTAGTGATAGGAAGACCCACCACGGGAAGACCTAACTGTACAGTGATATTGGCATCTCTCCTTAACTTGCATGCTCGATACTTTGTAGGTTTTAATGACATTGGATGCCTATATACCAAGTCAGACACATATTGATTTGAGTTAAGCTATAACTGTTCAGCAACTTCTTATTTTAGCCTCTCTAATGAAATGTCATAATCAACAGTCATTACATTAATCATATCTACGATAAATGTTACCCTATCTTCGATTTCGCATATTTGCCCATTTGAATATATGTATATAATCTCTTTCCCGTTATTCATTTTACCAGCTCAATTAACACTGACACTAACATTCGAAATATAATAAAAAAGTTATCAATTATTATTTTATTATTCTTTTGGATTATGCTCATTTTATTGACATTCTCCCTAAATTTTCTATATATTTTTTAATATTTTACTAATATTTTGCCGTAATAAATTATATCTTATAGAATTATAAGTTTCTATTTTTTTCTCATCCATATTATATATTTTATATTTTCTTTTCTCATTTTATACTTTTTGACAATCTTTGTTTCCTTTTTTACAATATTTTTTTATATTACATTTTTATAGCATTTTTTTATATTATATTTCCCTAATAGTTTTTAAGTTATATCTTTTCAGATATTGTCCCTTCCATATTTTTTTCTCCCATTGTATTCTTCAACAATATTTTTTTACACCACTTTTATTTTCTATATAATATTTTTTAACACTTTTTCCCTTTTTCCTATATTTGTTCCCCAAATTTTAATATTCTTTTACAATATTTCTTTATGTCTCCATTACTTATAAAATTTTTAACCTTTTTTATTTGATATTTTCATCATCATTTTTAATTTATTTTTTTCTATCCTTATAGTATTTAATGTTGACTAATTTTTTTCACCCAAATAGTTAATTTTCCTTATCACAATTTTTTCTTAAATTTATTTTTTTTAACCTCTTCCTTTTAATTTTTAAATTTCTTTCACCTTTTTACATAAAATAACTATGACTTATCATTTTTCTTCATTTATTTAGATCTTGTAGTTGTATTTTATTTCAGCTACAATATGTAAGAATAAAAAACTCATCACACATATATATTGACCTAATAAAAATATATCACAGATAATTAAATTTAATTTACATCATAATCATATTATTTATAAAATAAATATTAGTTTAGATTAAAATTTTCATACCAAATCAGGGACCACTTCTTGTTTTTGTCTCTCTTCTCTTGTAGATTAGTCCTTCTTTCTTCTTTCTCTTTTAATAACTGAAAACTCTGAAAGATATTTCTCCAGTAAAAACTTGTTACTTAAGAAGTTGGAGGGAGAGAGGAACAATGAACCAACATAGCAACACGAAGAAGATAAAAATAGACAGGCAAGGAGAAGAAGAAATGAAGGAATGGCCAATGAAAGAAGAAATGAAAGATATAGGACGAGAAGCAAAGTTTAAAATGAAAATATGAAGGAGAAGAAATTAACAGTAAACAAAATTCAGATAAGTTTTCCTTCAATAAAATTTTGACATATGGCAGTGTAATTTCATTTCCCCACTCATACGCTGCCACATTGCCTCTTTTATCTGCGTGTCAAGGTCAAACTATTTTGACCTTGACAGGCATGCATCGCGTAGCAACCATGTCCCTTGTCCCCTTTTCTTGCATGTCAAGTTGACCCTGACACGCAAGATTAATACTTTTGACGGACACGATTGCCTATATTTTTATTTTTTATTTAAATGGACACCTATACAAAATTAAAAAAAAAAACTTTGTTGTATCTAAGGAAATAACAAATACGGAAATGCATGGTGTGAAATTAAAACTCGGTCCATTGTACGTGCATCCAAAACCCTCCAAAATATTAAGTTTTGTATTAATATCATTTTCTTCTTTTCTCTCTGTTTCTACCTTTAAAAATAACTTTTTTTTCTTAATTTCTGTTTTTTAGTTTTTTTTTTTAACTAGGATAATACTTTGTTGCATTTTCTCTTATTGTTTGATTCAAATTTTGAAGCTCAAATTAAGAAAAGATGAAGCCAAAAAAACATAGAAGAAAAATGAAGAAGAACAAGAATGAAAAATTGGCAATGGAAAAGAAAACAATGAAACAAAAGACATGGGAAGAACAGGAAGCAAAAATTGGAAGAACACAAAAAATGATGTTTAAAAAAACCCAAAAAATAGAAACAATGAAGTAATAAAATTTAAAAATAAAAATAAAAACAATGTAATAATCTTAACAAAAATAAAAATTGCTGTCTTTTTGTATGAAATAAATATAAAGTAAAAATGTTAATAATTATAAAATGGAGTATAATAAATTTCCAAATTGTTAAAAATTATAAATTAGTAACCTAGGCAAATAATTAATATTAATTAAATTGTAATATTTTTAAAATTATTAAATATAAGAGAAATATGGGTTAAAGTTGAATTTAAAATTGTAAAAATTATAATAGGTCAAAATTTTTTAAATTAATAAAATTAAGATTGTAAAAATAAATGTTTTGACGGCATAATTAGTTTCACCAAATTGCAGTTAGATTAATTCCATTTGCAATGTAATTAGAATGTTTTGTCGGATAAATGCTAATTGCAAGTAAGTTGGAAATTCTAACCTTTTAAAAGTTTTGATTTCAAAATTTTAATTTTAATTTTATTCATTATTATTTATTTAAATTAACGTTTTAAAAATTAAATATTATTAAATTCTACTAATTTTGTTATTTATTTTACAAATTATCATTTATAATATTAAATATTCTTAACATAATTATGAGTAATTTTATATTAATTTTCTATAATAATTAATTTCTATTAAATCCATTTTTATAAAAAAATAAAATGTATTAATATATATTACATTAAAATATTTTTTTAATAAAAAATTTATTTTATTATTTGAAAAGACTGTCAAAAGTTAGTATATATCAATTTTTGTCTTTGTAATGTGTGTTACTATTTTTCAATTGATTATCTATAGGTAATGCATTATTTTGCTTTTGAATTTTGGTCGATAAAAAATACCCACTAGCCAAAATCCAATAGGGTAAAGCGACCGAATTTTTAATTAAAATTATGTTACTTTCGATTGAATTGTGATTTTTTCTGTCTGAGCATTCAAACAAATTTCAATGTTTTTGCTGCAGCTAGTATGATGTAATTACTATACTAAAATATTAATATTAAAGAAAGCTAAATCCTGAATTAAATTACTATAGGTATATTATAACCGTCATGAAAAAAAAAAGGTCATTCCCACCTCTAAAAGCTTTCTTCCTCGCTTTGCCTCACGCCTCACTCTTCCCTGCCTTATACCTTTCTCTTACGCTGGATGAAGTGTGCAGAAGTGGAGTGGGCATTTATAATGGTGAGAAAGCAATTAGTTTCTACCAAATTAGTAATTACGTGAGGGAAGGATAATATTCCAACTTTCGACGTGGAAGGTGATGAAATTTGAAAGCCATAAATTATACTCATCACTTCAATCTGAAGTATAGCGTTAATAGATTCTTCATTTCATTATGTTTGTATACTATTATATTTATTTTACTTTATTTATATATTAAGTTAGTATATATTATTTTATGAGTATATATTATTTTATGAGAATACCCATTCTTTAGTTAATGATTAAATTCCCTCAATCCTATTAAATAACTATATCCAACTCATATTCCCAAAATTTCTAAACAAAATCTTTCACACGTAATTGTTATCGAGCAAGATGTTAAATTAGTTCTATTTCACTAATAAGTATTTGATTATATAAAAATGTCATGGAATTAAATAACTATATTTACTAAAGTTTTAACTTATTAACACATATTTCAAACTTCACAAAAATTAATTTTTAATAGTGATAATTTAAAAAAGGCTCTAATATACTTACACAACTTATCCTATAATTTATCTCACATAATTATATTGTTTTTATATCTTATTAGAGGAAGATGTTACAATTTTTTTCTCGTTAAAAAAAATTTTGTACTAATGTGAACATTGTATTTTGTTTAAGTATTTTTACAAATAATAAAAAAAATTAAATTAATAAAATAACTAAAAAATATAAAAGAGGGAGTTGCTAGTCACTTTTAATTTAGTCTAAGTCATATTTAATTTTTAAAGCCTAAATAAAAAATAATTAAAATAAAAGAAAAAGATTATAAGAAATTTTAAATAAAAATAATAAAAATAGAATAAAAAAGGAACATATTTTAATATATATATATATATATATATAAAGAGAAATAATCATTAAAGTCATAGAAAAAGAGTCATTAAAATCATAGTTAACTTCAATTTAGCCTGAGTCATAGTTAATTATTTTTCAGACAATATTATCTTTGAGCTCTAAAAAAAGAGAATAAAAATAAAATAAATAAACAAAATTAAAAAGTTTAAAATAAAAAATAAAAGCACAAACCAAAACAAAACAAAACAAAATACCCATTTTTTCCAACCCAAATAATCAAGACTCAAAAACTGATAATTAAAAAAAAAACCCAACCTAGGCCTAAATAGTCCATTTCTTTCATCTCAATCAACCAAATCTCAAATATCCCAAGACCCCCAAAGAAAAATAAAAGACAAGAAGTAAATGAAAATGAAAAAACAAAAACAAAAACCATCAGCCAAATGAAATAAATGAATAAAGCATAAATAAACAAAAACACCGAAAAAAAGAAGAAGATAACAGCCCATGCAAAGAAACCTTGCCCGGTTGGCTCCACGGTATTACTCATTAGAACCGGAAAAACAGAAACGGCGGAGAAACAGAAATGACGATGGAGCAGCGTGAGGCACCTCAGAAGATGACAAAAGGGAATGCATCATTTCCAAAGAAGAGGGATGCACTCGAGCGCGACCGAGGAGCTGAAAATGGAATCTGAGGTATATATATGTTTTTTAATCATCTTCTTCGTCCCTTCATCTTCGAAAATATGAAGCTATGGATATATTCTGATTTTGATGTTGAAATTTGGGTCTGACATTTCTGGATAGCTTGGACTTTTGGCTGAGGATAATATGCTGATGTTTTCTGATTTAAAAGTTCGATTAAGATCCTTACCGTTTTCGGTTTGTCCTGTACTTGTTTAGCCTAACTTTGGAGACTCACACTGATGTTATTCTTCTGCTGGTTGCTTCTGGTTTAAAATTTAAGCAAATTCTTTTGTTCTTTGCTTTGCTAAATTTGAGTTTCCTTTTAATCTCTAATAGTGGAGCTTAATAGATTGTTTAAGTTCGAACGTAAGCTCCTGTTTAAATGCCCAAAAGCCGTTAATGCTATTGACTTGAACAAATAATTTGAGTTCTTTGATTAGCGTGAGGATGAGTTTCTTATTTTAATTCTTAAGCCATGAAGGGGATTTTTTGGATTTTGGGTTGTGAGTGTAAGTTTTTAAAACCTCAGGGAAGTGAATGTAACTTATTCTATTATATAATTCCAAGTTGGTTTTATACATTGTATTATTTGTTTGTGCTACAGTGAGGAGGAACTAGAAGAACACTTCAGCAAGTTTGGCAGTGTCTCACAGGTTCATCTAGTTGTTGATAAAGATACAAAACGGTCCAAAGGAATAGCATATATTCTTTATACACTTCCAGAATTTGCAGCCAGGTACTCATGATTGCCTAAAAGTTTATTGGCTCACATTTATATCAAACTTCTGTCATCAATGTGAAAAATCATTTTCTTTAAGGTTATTGCCGAGCAATTAAAGTTGTAGGGTGCTATAGTACCTGCAAATAAATGGCTCAATAACAACTACACCAAGGAGTAGCCGAATAGAATGCTCTGTAATATATTTATTATAGTACTGATAATGTCCACCAAAATTTATAGAGCAATTAAAGATAATATATAAGTTCCAAAGAACATGGCAACCAGAACAATAGGGAGAACAACAAAACACAGCAATAGAAGGGAGGGGAGATTAGGACGGAGAGGAAGGAAACACATTCCCAACAATATTCACCACCTCCTCATGTTCTGTTATCCGCATAAATATACCTGCATGGGCCCACTTACTCCCTGAGACGCCAGGGCACTTTTCTTGTGCGAACACTACGTCTCACCACTTCACCCTGCGGCTCATTCCTTTTGGGATCATGTGCCACCCATTCACTATCCTTTTTGCCAGCATTCAGTACCACTTGTGATATTTTTACCCCACTATTTCCTATTAACATCAAATTTCCCTCCTCATCAAAATCGACCTTGTCCTCAAGGGCGAGCTCAGGGTATTGTTGTTGAAGACTCCTAAGGGACTCCCAAGTAGGTTCTAGAAGTCTGTCCCACTGAATTTGCAATTGAACCATCCAGTCATCATGTACCTTCACTTGCCGAGCCTTCAAAACAGAAAGAGGTTGAATAATTGGACCATCTGTATTTGTAACCAACGGAAAAGGAATGTATTGAGCCTGTGGATCACCTTCACAACGTTTTAGTAAAGAGACATGGAAAACTGGACTCAACTTAGCTTTGCTTGGTAATTCCAGCCTGTATGCAACAGAACTTATGCGCTCCAAGACTTTAAAAGGGCCCAAGAACTTCATTCCCAGCTTCTGGTTTTGCTAAAGTCACAAGGATAATTGTCTATAGGGTTTGAGTTTGACGAAAACAAAATCTCCAACCTGGTAATGAATTTCAGTTCTTTTCTGATTAGCAAATCTCTCCATCCGAGCTTGAGCTTTCTGCAGATTAATCTTGAGTGCAACAAGAAGACGATCACGTGTAGCCAAATGCTGCTGAACTTCAAAGGGAGTATCCTCTTGATGAGAACAAGGAATAATTGAAAGGGGGTCTCGACCATAAACCATTCTAAGGGAATCATCCCAATAGCTGTTTGGAAAGAACTGTTATACCAAAATTCAGCCCAAGATAAATATTGCACCCATAAGTGAGGATTTTCAACCATAAAGCACCTCAAATACATCTCTAGGCATTTATCCAAAGCCTCGGATTGCCCACCCAATTGTGGGTGATATGAAGAACTCATATTAAGGGATGTGCCTTGCAGTTTAAATAACTGTTTCCAGAATTGGCTAGTGAAAACTTTATCTCTATCAGACACAATTGAGTGGGAGACACCATGCAACTTAACTACATGCTGAATAAAGGATTCTACTACTTGTTGAGAATTATAATTGGTTTTCAAAGGGCAAAGTGAGCAAATTTGAATAAACGATCAACAACTACCATAATAATAGTGTAACCCTTTGAAATGGGTAAACCAGTTATGAAATCCATAGCAACATCTTCTCATACCTGATTTGGAATGGGGAATGGACTAAACAACCCAATTGGATGTAATTGAGAAGACTTGGCTCTTTGGCAAACTTGGCAAAGCCTTATAAAATTTTGAATTTCAGACCGCATACACTTCTAATAAAAATAAGTGGCAATTCGTGCATGAGTACGAATTACACCCGTGTGTCCCCCAATTGGAGAGCTATGAAATTCTAACAATATTTTTTGAATAACATTTTGGGCCTGTTTTGGGATAACCAACTGATTTTTCCACCACAGAAACCCATGTTTAAACTAATAATGAGGAAAAGAGGAAGGATCTAATTGATATTATTGAATTAGTTGCTGCAACTGTGGGGTTTGAGCAATCTTGCTCTTGATTTCTTCAAGAATGGTAGCATGAGGCATAGTGATAGCCATGTGGAAGCTGCGAGAGAGGGCATCAGCAGCCTAATTAGAATTTCCAAGCCTGTATTCAATGGTGTAAGAGTATCCTAATAGCTTGGATAACCATGCTTCTTGTTCCGGGGTTTGTATGACTTGTTGATTGAGGTGCTTTAAACTATGATGATCTGTTCAGATGATGACATGGTGGCCAAAAAGATAATGGCGAAATTTGGATACTGCTTCAGATATAGCATACAGCTCCCTAACATATATTGATTGCTTTTGCATTTGTAATGATAGTTTCTTAGAAAAATAAGCGATTAGTCTACCATCTTGGGACAAAACCACACTAATTCTCAATCCCGATGCATCTGTTTCCAGCACAAAAGGTTTGGCAAAATTTGGGAGTGATAAAACAAGAGCCTCGGTTAAGATTCCTTTAAGCTTATCAAAAGCATTTTGAGCTCTTTCATTTCACACAAACCCATCTTTTTGTAGCAAATTAGTTAATGGACTTGCTATTGAAGCATAATTCTTAATAAAGCGGTGATAATATCCCGTTAGCCCCAAAAATGCTCTAACTTGTGTATCAAATGATGGAATAGGCCACTCTTTTACCGCTTTTATCTTTTCTGATCCACTTCTACCCCTTGTCTAGAAACAATGTGGCTGAGATATGCTATTTTGGTTCTTCCAAATACACACTTAGGGAGTTTAGCATAGAGACACTGCTGTTGTAAACAAGTTAACACCCTTTCTAAATGATTTAAGTGAAGACTCCAACTGGGACTATTTGTTATGAGCATAAGTCCTTGGGAGAACCATATCCCAAAAAGCTAGCTATTAGAGTAGGAGAGGTCAAGTCCTTATAAGGCCTCCCTTTTAAGGAAACCTTCTCAATGTGGGACTCATAACATTGACATCCCCTTCGGAAGCCGGCGTCCCAACAGCTGCACTCTGTAACACTTCACTCAAAAGCGCTTCACTCAATCACGGTCAGCCCCTTCGCCGGTCAGAACCCTCCTCAGGTTGCCCTTTTCAGTTAGCTGACTCTCAATGAAAGCAACATTTGTTATGAGTACAAGTTCTTGGGAGAATCACATTCCAAAAGTTAGCTATTAGAATGGAAGAGCGCAAGTCCTTATAAGGCTTTCTTTTCAAGGAAACCTTCCCGATATGAGACTCATAACATAGGATTTCTTTTCAGTGAAATCTTTTCATATTGAAAGGAATCACTAAGTTTCAAACAGTCATAATCTTGAATTTTGTGGTTTCATATGCACAGATGGAAAAATATGCAACAGAAAAAGAGGGGGATGTTCTGTAATTTTTCAGACAACCTTAGTAGATTTTGAATTTAAAAAAGTATCATATCATTGAAGTAAATTAGGTATTTTACCTGCAAAATAAGCTTTCAATGGTCTTTTGAATAGGTGACATTGCATGGATCACTAACAATGGATCAAATCTAAATCCACCTTTGTATAATGATTTTGGTGGCTGGGTCTAATGACACCTTCCCTCTAAAGTTCAGGTGCAGTGAGGTAACATGGTTTTGGAATTTCTTGAGTATGTTAATGATCAAAGGAATAGCGTGCCTTGTACTTCAAGGCTTATAATCTTGAAATCTGGATTCTAGGGTTAGGTTGTGAGTTGAAGGGGGAAAAATCTATATTTAGATTGAGTAGTCTGATTGTTGCAATGAGATAAAAGGTTCTTGGAATTTAAAATTTTTTCTTCAAACAATAAAAAGTACATTGGCATCCAATAATTCCGTGCCTACTGAAGTGTAACTACAGCATCAGTAGACATCATCACGCTACTACCGATTAGTATTGCTTCATATGATGCTGATTGTAAGAGACTTGTTCTTTTTCCTATTAAACTATTTTCATGTTATGCATGCCTAAGCTGACATGTATTAATGAATTTATTTTCCAATGCTTTATATAACAGTAAGATACTTGATTATCAGGGCACTAGAGGAGTTAGACAATTCAATCTTTCAAGGAAGATTGTTGCATGTTTTGCCAGCCATGCAAAGACCTTCAGACAAGAGGGAGTATGTAAAACATATACATTTTCGTACATTACCTGCAGAGTTCAGGTGTTCTATTCACATTATCATAACAGTACTTTTCTCATACTGTAGGAACAATTCTTCCATGGACCAAAGCTCAAGGACTTTGAAGCAACAGAGAGAGGAAGAGAGGAAAGCAGCTGAAGCTAGTGGAGATATCAGAGCATGGAGTAGTCTGTTCGTGTCCCCTGACACTCTATGTTTCTTGAAACTTAATAATTTGCAAACAATGGTTCTAATAATTTGGTCTTTGTGGAGTAGTCAAGAACAAATTTATTTTGAGTGATGTGTAGTGTTTTATTACTATTTTTGTTTGATCTCAATTATGTTTTATTATCCCATTGGCTATTTCACCATTATTATACCATCTCATTTTCTATATTCAAAGATATTATTAATCCCCATATTTTATATCCTTTGTTGTTGGGGAGAGGGATTATGTGGAGGGAGTAGAAATTGTGTAATTTCTCATTCTATCTTGTAATCATATGCCTTTTTAGTGATAAAATTCCATTATCCCTTCTCTTTTTCTTTTATTTTCCTTTTAAAGAGGCAACAATTAGCAAATTGTCTTCTTCTGACAGCATTAATATCACTATGCTTTTGTTGTTGATTTTACTCTATGCTAATGCTATTGGATATTCTTTCTTGCTCTCTGGTTGGACATCTACTTATATATTTTAACTATGTGCTTATAGGTTGTTTAAAACATTGCTCAGAAATATGGTGTAAGTAAAAGTGATTTACTTGACCGAGAAGCTGATGACCTTGCTGTGCGCATTGCTTTGGGAGAAACTCAAGCGATTGCAGAGACAAAAAAGGCCCTAACAAATGCTGGAGTGAATGTGAAGTCTTTGAAGGAATTTGCCAATGGCAAAAAAGTCAGTGTTAAAAGAAGCAACCATGTACTGTTAGTGAAGAACTCGCTGTATGGTTCTTCAGAAAATGAACTAGCAAGGATGTTTGGGAAATTTCGTAGTTTAGGTAAAATAATTCTCCCTCCAACAAAGACATAGGCCTTGGTATTCTGACACTTTGTTTTCTGTTCTCAGATTTTATGGTGTCATTACAGTTGGTTTTATTAATTTTCATACCTTATCATCTTATAGTCAAGTTTGTGTGCTTCTTTTGATTGCATTCTTAATTTATTTTTGTCTGTAAATTTTTAAAGGTGTTTCTGCCTTCAGGGTATGTGGTACGAAACAATTTTGTGGACAAAGGTCATACTGATTCTTACTTTTTTACATACTATTATTATGAAAAAATGTTTCAAGTCTTCTATTCATGGATGTCTAGGTCCGGCCATGCATAGCATTGCTCTATCTGCTGTAGATGATGGGAATCTACTACATTTTTTGGTTCTTGAAATACACTTTGCCAATTTGTTTGTTGCATGTTCTTAGTTAGTTAGTGAAGTTTATCACCAGCTCTTGGGTCTTTGAAAAGTTGATATTCTTATTTGTGTGAAGCTTTTAATTATTTGGAGCTAATATTTCAGGTTGTCTACCTTGAACTGGCTGAAGCTCAAAGAGCTTTTAGAGGTTTAGCTTACAAGTGTTTCAAGTAAGATTTTATTTGTCTTCTATTAGTAAGAGCCATTAGCAGTGCATATATGTTAAACAGCACAACAGTGTTCACATGTTTATCCCATAAGTGGTTTTCTGTTCTTGCTTACTATAGAAATATGTATCTTTCCCAACATGGTGGATTGTAGCTTGTATTTCTTTTTAGTCCTTATTATGTGGCCAGCCCTTTTATTGTGAACATCTTACTACCATCAACCTAATTATAATTTGTGTAACTTCCAAATTGCTAACTGAATTGAGTTGTGTGGTGAAAATTCTGCAAGTATATGGGTCAAATTAGTAAAACAGTAAGAGTTAGATATCGTTGCACAAGGAAGGTGTTTAAATTACCAAAATCATAATTATCCCTATTATCTAGAAAAGTGGCATGGATTTAACTAACAACTGAAAGAATGGAATTGTAAATCAAAGTAATTGATTAACTAAATTAATTATGAAATAGCTTTGGAGTTTGGATTTCATTATTTACTTTCGATGAATGAACAAAGAACTCATGTAATTGACTTCTATTTTAATTAACAACTAATTCCCTAATGCATATGTAATTCTTTTTCAAGATAAAACATATGCATCTATGTTAGGCCTATGTTTGCTTTTGTGATCATATGACTTGTCATAAGTACAATGGAATTCAGTGCAAGCCTGCATTTAGCGGCTTGGCATGCATGTAACCTACAAATCGCTTAGGCGCACTCTATATCTCTATAAAACTCAACCTAAGTCTATTGCTCTGATGATGCCCTATTGTTATTCACCTTTCAGTTCTTCTCATAATTGATCAGATTTGCAAACAGTGGCCAGCAATTTAAAAAAAACTGGAAATGAAACAATAGATTAACTTTGATAAAAATCAATAAACCAAAATCCCCTTTCAAACAAAGTCTATAAACAAATTTATCCAAACCTCAGATCTAGAGGTTTAGCTACTCATGATTGAAAACAAAATCCTAAAAAATAAACTAGTAGAATTCATGATGAATAGAAGAAATAGAAAAAGAAAACAAAGTAGAATGGATGGCAGTAGCTTCAGAAGAACTCCTCCAAATCTCCCAGGGATTAGTGGCTTTTCAGAGTGCTTCTCTTGGATGTTACATGCGATCATTTGATCTCTTAGATCCCTTTTAAGCACCTCATATTAGGGTTAATTTTTCCTTCCTAAATTGCCCTTAAACCCCTCAGAATTTGATGCAAAACGTGTTTAAAATCACCCACACAGCCACACCTTGTAAATACTCTGTTTTGTATGGCTAAGCTGTGTGACTCTCTGGAAGCTGCTTTCTTCACATTCTGATGGGTACACTGGCCGTGCATGGCTGTGTGGTCCTCTGTCCAAGACTTCCTATTTTTCCCAATTACATGGCCCTTTTAATTCTGCATTGGGGAAGGGGGAGGGGGAGGGGGGTGTAACTCTCTAGCTGGTGGCTTTGTGAAGGCTTCTCAACCACACAGCCGGGGTAATTATACATGGGTAGGCTGTCTGATTCTCTGGCTTGATTCCTTCTTGTCTGCATCATTTTTCCTTTTGGATTCTCTGACTGAATCCTGATCAAAACATATAAGGATGCATAAGAAATCATATAATATCGATCAGATTTTATGCCTTAGAGCTAAATAAATATGTAACAATTTTAACACATTAAGTTGCTTCATTGGCTTTGTTATATACTATGCCAATGGTTCATTTAAATCAGTTTTTTTGAATGACATCTTAGGAGGCTGGAAAGTCCAACTTCTTTTCTTTTTTTCGGCTTGTTTACTTGTCTTTCTTTTGGACAAAACAAGAACAATCAAAGCTTGTCAATCCCTTTGATTTGTTAGTTGGTCTAATATCAAAATATGCAGATCTCAAAGAGTGGTAGACTCAAACAAGCAAGCAACAGAGATTTCTTGTATCTAGTTGCTTGAATCTATTAGAAATGGAAAGTCTGAAAGACAAATAGTTTAGTCTAATAAAGGGTATATATTCGGCTCTTTTGTAAGGTCGTATGAGTGATACAAAGAGCCTTGCACTGTTGCACACCTCCAGCTTTATATAGCATTTCAAATTTAAAAGAGACCTTTAGAATTATTACAATAAGTAAAACTAAATTGTTTTTTTGGTTCATCTTTTGTGCACCATTTTTCTAGAACATTTTGTATTAATTTCTACCATGATTGTCAGACAGATGAATACCATACACGTCATCCCATATGTAGTAATTGCTTTTATTTATAAAAATTCACAGATATGTGGATCCACAAAAATGGGCATTATCTTTTCTTTTTCCCATTTATGTAATGTTATATATACATTGAAGCTAAAAAAAATGTTGTATTTCTGTTGTCTAATTTTGTGAAGCTAATTGCATATACAACCATGATTATATGTGTTTTTTTAAACCTTGCTAGGGTGAATGAATAATCATGATTTTAAGAAGTTTTGGGTTTCATGCTAACAGTACTAGCTCTACGAAGCCTCTTCTGTCATGATTTATTGAAGGATATGTATCCAATTGTTTTATATTCAATTCATTGTAGAGATGCTAAATTGTACTTGGAATGGGCTTCTTCCAATGTTCTTATCCAAAGTTCAATATCTAAAGACAATGAAAAGAGTGGTGCAATTGGTGAAAACGAGGCCAAATGGCTGATATTGGAGCAACATCTGGAAGGAGTATCGGATGCAGACATTGATCAGGACAGAGTTGAGGTTTGAGATATTACATTACTTTCTCCAATAATTTTCTGCTCCAGTTTCGTGTGCAGTGTCTCATTTAGTATTTTGTATATTTTATTGTAGAATCATTTAGTTGTGCTGCTGTGTGTACTGCAGGCTTGATGTTTTAGTAACTTACTCTATTCCCTGATGTGGAATGAAGAATATTCTTAGATTATGTCTTCCAAGTATCCGTAGATTCTGGAAAACCTTTTTTTCTAATAAAAGGAAAAATGGGGTTTTTATTTGTAGGGGAAGAATTTTTAAATTGTAATCTTTATAGACTTCTACTATGAGAGTTTTTTGCTAGTAGTAGTAGTCCTAGTTGTCTTTGCCAGGTAATGATTTCAGTTACTAACTGTCTAAGACTAATGAGCAAAAAACAGGAATCTTAACTTGTAAAAATTCTAGTCTTCTAGTATAATGTGAACTATATAAATACTCCTTTTGCATTGTCTTAGTATGTCCATTTTTCACGATCTTCAAATTAGACTCTCTTTTGAAAAGTGCAAATTTTGTGGCCTATTTATCCTTACATTTTGCTTAGAATTTCAATCAATTTGATGGCATTTTTGAAGATTATAGTTAACTTAAAGAATGTATCTCCTCTATAATATTTTGAAGTAATATGTAATTTACAAATAGTCAAATGAGAATAAAGTGGGATGGAGTAAGAATATTTAGCTGTGTCAAGCGAATACCGAGTATACTCTTCAGAATTAAGATTGATGCTGAGTTGATGAAAAGTTGCATTTGAAGGCCTGCAAACCAGATTTATTTCTTTCTCTCCTCTGTTCTGTGTGCAACCATTTTGATACTTGCTTGATCTGTATCATCTCATACTTGATGAGGTTTAGGATAGTTTAACATTATCTATTGGATCTTTTGGTTTGAACCATTTCATTTAATGCGATGTTATAAAGAATTTGCTACTCTCTTAAACTTATGCTTGTTGTGGGCAGTAAACAAGTCATCTCTATTGACTTTTTCACTGTTAGCTATGGGAACATTTTCAATTCCCTTCTGTTAAAGCAAAGGCTGAAGTTTTCATGTCATGTGGTTGATTTCTTTCAAAGGTTTTAACTACTGGACACTGTTACTAACAAAAATATATATTTTTTAATCCTTAGAGAGCATAAGATAATTCTTGAGTGCCGCTTTCCATTTAATTGTGATTATCTAAACTGTATTCTATTCAACTAAACAATGATGTGATTTTAACAGGAATGATCAAAACATATAACCTATCATTAGCACATCAATATTGATAAAAAATAATAATAATAAACTAAGCAACGTCATTGTTTTTTTCTTTTTTTCATCTGTACTCTTGCATCATGATGCTGCTGTATGGTAATACTCTGGAAATAATGGAGATCATGCAATATCTAATATGAAATTGTTGGCATCTACAGCTGCTTATTTGTTCTGCTTGTTCATATATTGTATTATAATGATTAATCTGTCATGCTTCAGGCACATTCTCTATTTGTCAAGAACCTCAGCTTTAAGACATCAGATGAGAGTTTGAAGAATCATTTTAGTGAACACATGAAAGAGGGGAGAATTTTGAGTGTCAAGGTATTTGTCTAAGTGTGTAGGACTTTACACTTTTTTATGTTTGGCTCCTTATTATAATCTGCTTTGCTGCTGTTGGAAACAGGTGAAGAAGCATTTGAAAAATGGAAAACAGGTTTCTAAGGGATTTGGATTCATTGAGTTTGACTCTATGGAGACTGCTACAAATGCTTGCAGAGGTTTACGGGTTTCTTCATAGTTATATCAAACTATGCTTGTTATAAGCATTTCAGGATCCTAACCCTAGCTGATATATTTTCCTTGTTTAGGGGACTCTTTTGGATGGCCACGCACTTATTTTACAACTTTGTCATGTCAGGGATGGACAAGTAGTAAAAACAATTGAGAAGGACAAAGGCTCAACAAAATTACTTGTAAGAAATGTAGCTTTTGAGGCGACAGAGAAGGAATTGAGACAGTTGTTTAGCCCATTTGGCCAGGTGTGTACTATCAAAAGTAATATTTCACACTCTATTTTGAGCAAATAATCACCATTTCACTTGCACAAAATATTATTGAATGCATCTATTCCCTGAAATAACAAATAGGGATTCTACAGAAACATCAACCTCTAGTCGATGCACCCAACTAAGATATTTTAGATTTATAGATGAATTTGAAAGGATTTTAGAAAAAGTTATCCCAGATGGTGTGTGCAATCAGTCTCCTGCAATGAAGTTCTTCAATGTTGTATGTTGAACTTTTCTATGTTCTATCTCTGCCTGCTTAAAATGAAAGGTGCAACTGTATTAAAATTGGGCCTGACGTTTTACAGGATTGGTATGCAACAGTTCCAATTACATCTTTCAATCTCGTTGCAAGGTTATACAAAATCAGCTCTAGTTGCATCTTAATATCTTGAACTGATCAATGATGGCATGAAGTTCCAGAGGATTAATATATTATACATTAGGATCATCTGTTAATTTTTTGGTTTTGTTCAAAGGATCCATATGACCTTGAGAGCCAATTCATTCACTCAAAAGCTACCTGTGCAATTTGTAACCATATTCCAGTGATATGCCCTTTTCTTTTGGCATGCTTCAGCTTTCTTGAAATTGTGAATTCATTTTTAACCAGATCTATATGATTTAGTTACTTGACCGGTGCAAGTATGCCTTGCTTCCGGCTTATTCTTGAACTTATTCTTGAACCTTTCGATGTTTTACATCGATGCAAATTAAGAGCTTAAGGTTGCCAATGAAGTTTGGAAGTCAAAGAGGCTTTGCTTTTGTAGAGTATGTTACACCGCAGGAGGCACATAATGCGCTTAAAGCACTTTCAAGCACCCACCTGTATGGCAGGCATCTGGTAGGTGGATTTACATTATACATTTTAACATTTTCATTTAGCTATTCCTCCACAGTCTCCCCCTGGGAAGCATGGATACTAACACGAGTATGAGATATGACACAATATGGATGATGTAACACGACAAATTGTGTATTGTTTGAATGTAATTTGAAAAATCATGTCATATCGGATACCATATTGGACATGATAGAGCTCCTTTTTTAAGTATTGGTGCTTGATAATTCTCTCCCCTTCTCCCTTGTTTCTGTGGTGTCTAGAGGATCTCTGTTGTTGAGAGCTACTTGATATAGTCGAGAACAACTAATGGCTGTTATAACTTACAGGTGATAGAGAGAGCAAAGGAAGCCGAGAGTTTGGAAGAACTACGGGCTCGAACAGCTGCTCAATTTAGTGATGAACAAAACGGATTTCAAAATGCTACCAAGTTATCCAAGAAAGGGAAGCACTTGGCCATCTTGGATGAAGGAAAGATGAAGTTTGAAAGAATTGCTGATTAATGGTCAGTTCTTTTTTAACGAATTTGGATCCTTTACATTTAGTTTTTTTTTTCTTTATTTAATTTAAAGTTAGAGAAAGAATCTTCCTTTATCTAACGACAACTTAATTTAATGAGTAAATCACATGGAAAATATATATATATATATATATTTCAATTTAAAAAAAAAAAAAAACTCGAACCATAGCTCTCAGTGCTATAAATGAGCTCATCCTAGCTTTCAGACTCGAATATTACACCATATGACCATATGATAACCGTAATTAAGGAAGTTCATCTCATGAAGCACCAACGACAGGTTAAAAATACCTAATTAAGGTTGTCCATCTCTATATTCAGTCCTTGAAATCTTCCGTTTACAATTTTGACTCAGTTTGTCTCTCTTTCTGAAACGCTTGATTATTAAGACCTCAATATCATTTCAAGTACCAGGTTTAAGTTATTACGGACTCTAGGAATAATTCTAAATGACATCTTTAATAGGTAATATTGCAATAATGTTGATATCATACTTGTCTTCACAACATAATCCAAGTTACAGATGCTAGAAATTTCTTTCGTACATATATTATTTGATCTATAGGAAAGAGCACCAGACAGAGAGCTACAAAATTCATCAAATTCAAATGGGATCCTCTGCATTATTTAATTATCACAAACACAGCAAAGCACAATGGGTCTGATGCTATCCCTCTATAAGCAAGGTCTTAGTAAGCTTATAAAGAGTTTAGTTATAATCAGGATTGGCCAAAAGGTAAGCCTCGATGGCCCTGAAAAGGCCATCTCCCTTCGCTTTTCCACTTGTGATCTCCTCATCACTGGGTGGAGCATCGTTTTTGGTGAAGTACTTGATTGTCACCTTCCCTACGGATCCTCCATTAGGGCCTTCCACTAATCTGGTCTCAAATGAGATCTTCTCCACTGTGTTTGGCAACCCACTCCCTCCAACTATGCTGTAGTTGTATGCAAAGTTGGCCTTATCAATTGCTTCAACTTTGTGCAACACATAGTTTATTTGCCCACCTGCATAATACAACTTTTCATTTTAGTTCATTATAATGATGTAATGTATGAATTAAAATTACAATTATCCCCAAAACTAGTTACTAATCAATGCGGTAAAGTACATCTAGTCAGCTAAGAGGGGCAAAAGAGACCCTTTGCTTGTTCTAATAAAAGGGGAGATATGGGCAACTTAATTAGAATGCAGGTGGATAATTGCAATAGAGTTATTTATAGATGCGATTTTGTATAGAGTTGAAAGAAAAAAAGATTAGGATAGGCCTTAAATACAAGTTCTGCACGGAGTAGCATAATTATAGAGGTTACCTTCAACGAAAGTGAGCTTCTTGACAGTGCCAGGTCCTCCATTTCCTTCAACGGTTTCAACGGTCTGGATGGCTTCCACAGCCTTTGGGATGAGGTCGTCGGAATCTTCAACCAGAGCTTTGTAAAGTCTAGCAGGGGCCACAGTTGAGGTGTTATCGTTCTGGTAAGTGAAAACTCCCATGATGAGATGATAACGGCAGAAGATGAAGGTTGCTGTGTGGTTTCTGAGAGAACTAGAAGCTTCTATTTATAGGCGATGGATGATGTAGTTTGTGTGCCCCACTAATTTAGGTGAAGCTCTTAGCTGGGTTGTTGAGTTCGCCATGAAGTTCAAAAGCTTTTGTTTTAATAGGAACTGAATCTGGGTCTTCTTTTCTAGAATTCTATTCCAGCATTAGTCAAAGAAGGCGAATTGGAAACATTCAAAAGAATCAACTTGAGAATATTATGAAGTAGAAAAATAGGAAGAAATTAATTTAGGCACGGGGCATCCATTAATGCGGACGAAAAAGATGTAGACACCGTTCTAGAACAGACTACCAAAACCAAGACGTGCTTGATAAATGCGTTTGATTTTTTAAGGAGAGTCCTTATGGACACATCTGGATATCTCTCACGTGTCATGATGTTCACCAGTCATACCGGAAATCCACAACCAAAAAAAATTGCAATTTTCAATAAAAAAAGTATTGCTATAATATATATATATCCGATACTTTAAATTTTGGACCTTATCGGGCAATCTGACGGGTTGGGAAAATGGGTGAACCAGCCTGGTTACCTCCTGTTCGTCGTAAACTGGCCTACGCAAACAAGACAGGCTATCAAATAAATCAAGAATATGAGAAAAATGCCCTCAATTTTGATCAAAATTTAATTTACTGAAGTAATTTAAAATTGAAAAGGCTTTTCCTAATTTTCAAAAACAATTGAAGCAAAATTTGTTTTTCAAAAAGTTCAATGAGACAAACATAATGACCTAGAAATTTGCTGAGAATTTCTTTTCACACAAGATTTCCAGTTACGCAAGAAGTAAAACAGTTTTTTTAATTTCTGTTTTATATTTTTTTGGTTAAAGGTGAATCAAAGAGGGAGAATAACGAATTTATTTAGACGTAATATCTGGTACGATGGAGATAAAATATTGGCAAATTGTTGTTCTTTTTTTATTGGCAATATGCAGTTGAAAACACTGTTCATAATCAAAATTCAAGATAAGCATGATGTTGAATGTTAATTATATATAGTAGTTATATGTACCTTGATGATGCTGAGTGTTTTTATGTAATAAAGAATGAAGTCATCGTAATTTTCTATAGTTGACCATCTTAATCTTTTCGTTGGCTCTGAAAACGACGATAAAACAGTAACGATTTACCTCCGTCGTATTTGTCTATCATACTTGATCATTGCTGTGAGCTTATTCTTCCCTCGAGAAAAGCTGTGAAGTTTTGCCTTTTCTTCACTGTAAACATAACTCTCAATGCTTTTAGCTCAGCCCTAGCATCTAGACTCCATAGTTTCTCCATGATACAATAAAAAATAATATTTAAGGATATTCTCATATATAAACAAAAGGTTACAGAGTCGAAAAGTACTTAAACATGGCTCTGGGGTAAAACTTTGTTATATGATTTGAATCTTGGTTAGGGGTATTTATTAGCTCGTTAGATCTGAGTGATCCGCTCTAACTTGGCTATCAAGTCAGGTTTGATCAAAAATATAAATAGATAGAATTGGGCCACAGATAAAGATATATTTTACCCAACCCAATCCAATAGTTTCTTTTTTTTAATTATTAATATCTTATCATCTTATATTTTGTTTTTTTATTTCATCTTATTCTCTCAGCATGCTGTAACTTTCATTACATATCAAAACTCTTCCTATTTTTTAATTATTTTTATCATTGATGTGTATACTTACTTACATTTCTTTTATTGAATAATAAAAATACAAATATTTATTTAAGGTTAATTATACTAGTATAACTTATATTTTATTTGATAAGACCATGTTATTTTTTTTTATTACTGATAAAAACATGAGGATTCTAAGAGTCAATTATTTTGAAATATATGTCTTTGAGTTTGTAAAAAGATATTTTTATATTACAAGTATCAATTTATTAAAAAAAAAATGTTCAGGTGACTCTAACTTGTTCTAACCCAACATAAAATTGGACATGTTCGGGTTGGGTTGGGTTATGAACATAAAAATAAATCCGATGTCTTAATCATATCAAATATCGGCCCTACTAAATGTTCAACTCGACTCTACTAATGAACAGTCCTAATTTTAATCTCCATTAGGTAAAAAGAAAAAAAAATTATGCTACAAATAAGTACTCATAAATTTGTTGTAAACAAAAGGTTGGAGTTGGTTTCATAATTTTGGTCCAAATTGTGTAAAATAAAAAATTTGCACGATCTGCTTTTACTTCAAATAAATACTCGATTCCCTTAGTGATCAATATTCTAATCACCACTACACTGGTACTAAGTTGATACTAACATACGTATGCCTCAATTAATTACAAGGAATTGTATTTCAGAGCTATATCAAATGTTATGAAAATTAAATTAGGAAGACACCAAAATTGGAGTTAGAGACGAAACAAGGCAGTAGTGATTTCTTGTGTATATTAATTTATTGTTGGGAAAGTGCAATACAGGGCTATATCAAATGTGAAGTGAGGTTGTTGACCTCTCCTCCTCGTCTTTGCTGATACGAAATTTAGCATGAAAACGACCAAAAGAACATTGATTCTAGTATAAAAGATTTTTAAAACTTTCTTTTTATTGAGGAATAATTTTATTTTCGTTTTCTTGTAGAGGGAATTGTCTAGGCTTTTTTTTTTAAATTTCTGGGGTTTTTTGTGGGGGGAGGGGGATTTCTAATATAAAAAATATCATGTAGTGGTCAAAGAAGGCGATCTATAAACATTCAAATCAAAGTAATCACAAATGGCGTTCTCGGTATATATATTAAATGTTGTGGAAAAAGAAGGATAAGTGTTATAACTGCTTGAAAATAAAGTAGTGAACAAACACAAAAATCAGAGGAAGCACCAATCAATGACGAATCAAATAGAAATTTAGGCGCCCTTCCGGAAAGTAAAGAAAAGGACTTCAAAAACTTGATGTTCACATAAGGTGTACATGGTAAAAAAAATTCTAGTATATATAATATATACACACTCACACATCAGTAAATAATACTCTATAGTACCAGTGCTTCTCACATGAACCCAGATTTATTGCTGCTCTTACTAAGGGCTGTCTAGACTAAATCTAGTTAGTTCAAAATTTATTTTTAATTTGAATTATTATTATTTTATAAAATTGATAGTTGAAATACTATTTTTATTTTATATTCTGTGTCATTGAAAATTAAAAAAAAATTCAAAATACAAAAAATAAAATAAAATTTGAGTCATTCAAATCAAATCTAGACAATCTTTATTAAGAATAGTATACTGCTAATAACAAATCCAAATTCTTCCTACAGAGTTGTAGATTACCCAAACAAGAAAAATGATTTTTTTAAAAAAAGTTCAATAAACATGTAGTGAATGCTGAAGTAAAATTAAGCATAAAAATGATGAAAGCAAACCGAACATATATAAAACACCAAGTGACAAGAATCTTGACATTTTTAGTAGTTGAAATTAATTATAAATTTGGCAATGGTAGCTTGTTATTTAATCAAAATGTCAACCTTGTCGGAAAAAATCAAATCTACAACATGAATGAGGATGGTTTTTAGTTGAATCCCATAACTCTCGATTTATGTAATGAATAATATGTGAACCAATTCATCTTTGACGATACAACAATGGATTAGATGGAGGATGGTGAGGTAGAGAAAACATCACCGTCTCAGCTGTAAAATTGCAACAAAGAGCCACGGCATTTTCATAGAAATTAAGAAAATAAAGTAACTCGAATATCCAAATAATCAATCACAAAACACAGTGGTTTTCTTTCTACAATTTATTATTGAAATTTCAGATCATGACATTACTATACCTATTGGTGTTTCTAACAACAAAGAATTTGATGAAGTATCTATAAGCCTATAACTGGCATAAGCTCTTCTAAAGTGTAAGTGATATATAGAGTGGTTGAAATTTAACAGCTCAGAATTGGAGGCCAAACATTTAAAAGGAAGGATCTAAAATTTAGCCTTATAATTATCATATCTAAATTTTCTAATCAATGTTCTTCGAAGTAGATTGAAGCAGAGCATCCTCTGTTCAAAACTTATGATGGATCACAGAATTCCCAAGTGATCTTAGAGTTTTGATCACACCACACTCCATCACCAACCCTTCATTTCATTGAATACATTCTTAGAAAATTGGATCCTCGAGCCCGCAAGACATTTTCCTTACGTTAACGGCCTGCCTTAAATGTGTAGGGCAGAACTAAATTGAGATGAGTTAAAACATTCAAGGACTCGATTGATCAAGATAAAAGTTATGCACCAAATTGGAAGAAATAAATAAATATATCAAGAGTAAATTGCATAAACTCCTTTTGAATTTATATTGAAATTATGCGAATCTCTTTTTTATTTTTAATAAATATATATATCTTCTAAAATAAAAAAAATTACGTTATAATTTAATCTAATTTTTATTTTTTTAATTAAAATTCCCTATATTTTTTATGAAGAGTATGTTAATAAAAAAATTTTTGAATTGGATTAAAATACATATTTTAAAATTAAAAAAATTATGTAATTTCAACAAAATTTGAAAAAAAAAATCTGTATAATTTACTGAGATAAAAATTGGTGTGTTTCAAGCATCAAATAATAATTTTTCCTTTTAGCTGAGACAGCTATTATGTTACTTGTCTATCTAACCTTAGTTTCTGACAGAGTATATTCGTATGAGTAGAAAAGGTAGGTTGTGCTTGTGATTCAGGTATTTATCAATAATTTGAAATTAGTGGTATTTCTTCACCTTTAAGTTGGGTTTTATGACATCGTATGTTTTTCTTGATTATTTGTTTGCTGATTATTAGGGTTGGATAATGCATCTGCGAAACAGCGATTAAAATATAATAATGCCATTAATTCTTCCCGTGTTTAAATTGTAATACTCTTGATATTTACTCTCTGATCGGCTTAGAAAACTTATAACCTAATGCTAATTGTTTGATCCTCCCAAGTGATATCAAAGTGAGATTACAAGTTCAAATCCCAAGAGTCGCTCGGGGGGGGGGGGGGGGGGTGGTTGTTCGTCATGGTCACATACCTTTTATCCATGGCTATAGTTTTTAGCCTAATAATATAGGCTTGATTCTGACACATTGTATGCTATTACAGTTACTTTATGTTTCGTCATCCTAAAAATAAATGAAGAAATTTTCCTTTAAGTAGAAGCAGCCGCCATTTCGGTCTTGATATGTATGCAGTGCTGAGAGGTAACCTGAGCCATCAACAAAATTAGATAGATACAAGAAGAAATCTCTAGCTTAATTTAAAAGAAATTATAGAATGCCCCAAAGGAAGACGATGATAATGCAAAATAGAGGCACAAAGCGGGCAGGAGCCATTATAATAAACAATATTGTCCTGACAATTGAAAGAAGAAAGTAGTCCAAGTTCTAGAGAAATAACTAACAAAGGATTGAAAAAACAAGCAATTGGGGTCAAATATAGTTTAATATCTTGTGATTTGGTTCGATTCTATTTTAATATATTGTTTAAAAATGTACAACTGGTAACTTGTATCGTTTTGTTAAATTTTTTAACCTACAAGATATTATAAAAGAATCGGACTAAACTATAGGATATCAAATTATATTTTATCTTATTAACTAAGACTTATTTACTCTTTACAATTTATCATAGCGTTTTTCGATCTTCTAAAATGACAATTGAGAAAGTTTAACTACTAATAGAAAATTGAAAATGTACCATTCTTTTGTAGTGGGTTGGATCTTTCAAACATCAATGGAAATTTTCAAATAAGCATATTTTGGTTCACTAGTATTACCCAAACATTCTTTTTATTTATTTGGAGAGAAGTGAGCTTTAAATACGAAATTCATCTTTTTAAGAAAATAATTATTAAGCCTTAGGTATAGACTCAAGGACATTGTACCTATATTTTTGTAAACTTAAAAAGTGGTTAGCTTAGTGATAAAGGTGAACTTATGAATTATGATGTATAGTTAATAAGTCTAAATCCCATTTATGTCAATTTCTTAGGACCCATGAGCAAGGAATCTCTTTATAGATCCTCATGTTTGAAATGTTGGTCTATTTTTGACAAAAAAGCTAGATTAGGTCACCGTCTCCACGGATGTGCTATGCAATAACATCCTAAAGGTAGTTTTTACAAATTTTTTTAACTTTTTGTGTTTAGGGATGGATATGGAAAATACAAATTATAATTTTGAGGGCAAAAATTTTAATAATGAAAAAAATTACATTTCAAAAATTTTAATTATATTATATAGTTAAACTTTTTAGAGTATATTTTTTTCTTATAATTAAAATTTTGTTCTCATAATTATAATTTTTGCTTTCTATATTTATCTCTAGATCCAAAAAGTGTTAACAAAATGAAAAATCAAAAGAAGAATTTGTTACTGCACAGATCCCCTTCTGTAGGGGATCAGTACTCCTCCAACAACACCAAACCATATTTGGAAAAACGAAATTTTTGTTGATGCAAATGATTTTCCAACTAAATACTATAAGGAACAATTGTCTCCTCCAAACATTCAAATTCATCAACGTACCCCAAAAGATTTGATCAGTTTGATTGCGCTGGCTAACCACAATTTTAGCACACTCCAATTTCGTAATAATTCCTCTACTAATATGCCTTGACTTTTCCTAAATTTAGCATTAAAGAGGAGGACTCCTTCCTCTATTTGAAAAGCTATACAACTGGCAAGAAAATGGCAAGTTCACATAAACCACACATTTCATTAAGCTAACTATTTTGCAAATGCTTTTGCTCATTGGAGTTTAGAGCAATCTTTGGCTTGTCTACAACTTTCGCGTCCTCCCTTTGATATTAGTAACTTCGTCTGCATTATTCTATTCTCCCAGGCAGTAGGTTCTAGTCCGTTTCTTTGTCTATGTCGTATACATTATCCTCTTTCATATTGAAAAAATGTACATTCAAATTTTTATAATCTTTTAAATAGAATTGTTAATGAAAGCATTAGAAAGACTAAAGTTCAAATTTGATCATTAAACACTTCAAATTGCAACAAAAAATTTTCATATTTAAAATAGACGTAGCCCCAGCTCAACATCTTCATTCGAACACAAATGATATATTATATTATTAAATATAATACACCTATGCATTATAAAAATTTGACCAACAATTTCAATATTTGCCGGATCCCCACTATCTCAATCAATGGTTTATGTTAAATATCACTTTAAAACTAAACTAGGTAATAATATATCTTTTAAAAAAATAAAGAAAAGTCCATGCCCATTTCAAGGGGGAGAGAGAGAGAGAGAGAGAGAGAGAGGGGGTGGAGGGACCGATTTAACGCTAAGAGGTGAAAGTATATTACTTGAAGACAACCTAAGATCCGCAAAGGCTCTACCACATAAGCGCCGAAGGTCGTCAAACAAATTTTATTCGGATTCGCTAAGGGGAACTAGCATAGCCATAGAATACCAGCAGAATTATAAAGGTTCCTTCCATCTTTGCATTATAAACATACATACATTACGGATACATATCCTTGGGATCTAGCTACAGCCACTTCATAACAATCTGAATGAACTCCTTCCTCATGTTTATAGAGACCCTGCTCCTAATCCAATAATGGCCTTACCAGCTGCAATTCCAATCATAAGTCATCATTCAGAATAGTAGACATCAACAACCCTTGCACAAACTCAAACCTCCGAGTTTTCTCTTGTTTATCCTTGTCTGACAGCTGCAACTGTTGGGGTTTTCTGCAACCATACACTATAGTTAGACTAGGGTAGATTGTAAGTTTTGGATAAGTTGTTAATGTTGTAGAGAAAGAAACAGCAATGCAACAGTATGAAAATAATCAAAAAGCCAGAATGATCATGATAAAGGCCAAGTTTCTAACCGTGAAACCAAAGCATCACAGGTTATAGAAAGCGGAAAAGAAAAGATACCATAGCAGTATTACAATTTTTTTTTTGAAGTCAGAAATAGAATGAACATTTTACAGCCCAAATTTCTACACATGAAACCAAGGCATCACTCCTGACAATACAACGTTAGGTTTCATCATTTACTTTAGCAAAACAAAATTGCCATAAATTTAAACCATATACAGGGTGATTGGGGTATAACACCTGCACATGCAAACAATGCTCTATCTTACATATTAAACGCTTAAGCAACTAAAACTACAAATTTTCTTTTCATTTCTCACACAAAGGAAAGCTTAATTAACCAACAATCCCCACCTTTCCAAGAAATCATCTTTTGAGCTTTCCTTCATTAGGGTAGTTTCAACTGATGGAGAAGGTCGTGAACTAACAGACTCATCAGCAGCAACTGGGTTATAAATAAATGATGAAAGCAGAGGATCAGGCTCAGAATTGGAGGAAGCTACATATGAGGAACCTCCAAAAAGAGATTGTAAGGTTCCTTCTCGCAACTCTCTTCTCAATATTGAAAATGTTGAACTTGAGCCTCCTTTCCTGAACCTCCTCTTGCGCTGCACGTAATTTCTTGTTAAGGAACAACAGTGAAGTCTCTACAGTCTGACACAGTTATAGAAACTAAGCCAGTAATCCAGACATTTGACCAACAGCTTAGAGGTTAGAATTTAGTAGTTCTTTGATGCAATGCAAAAATAGAAAGTTTTAACTTTAACCTGAGACTGAGTTGTTTTCTACACGCTTTTCAGACATCCGTCACAACCAATATAAAATGAATTGAAAGGAAAGAACACAACCTACCATAACTAGAAGCCAGTGCTAGAGAGTCCAGATGCTAGAAGCACCAAAATAACAGGTTATACACAATAAGCAGACACATTAAACAGATTATCATTCATTAAATACACCAGATTTATGAGAGAAGTAATAAACGATAAGCATCGGATCAATTGTAAACGCCTACTAGTCAGAACCATGCTTGAAATGTTTTTTGATTCACTGAAGTATATAATACTCAAACCAAAATTATCATAATATCTTAGGGCTTTACTAGGAAGAGGGAGATAATGTGTATAATGATATTTCTATTTCCCAGAAGCTTACACTAAACATAAGTTCATAGCGTTTCCACATCATATATGCATACAATTTTTAAACTCCATTATTGTTCAACAATTTCAAATACCTACTTAAAACTATCCAATAAGGTGCAGCATACAACCTTTGTCCAGAATAGATCATTTTTTCTTCAAACAGATTAATTGCCAAAGCCATATGAATGCACTACTGCATGCATGATGAGAGTGGATCTGGTTCACGTAAGAAAGAAAAATGAAAAAAAAAAACAACAAAAAACAAAACAGAACATTAAACAAAGCCAACTTGCGATAAGGATATCTTCAAAAAATTCCCATGTTGCATGGTAATATGGCCAACAAGATCCATTCCAACCTTTTTTCCGCAAACCGGACATACCTGAAGAGATAGAACCCCCCCCCCCCCCCCCCCCAAAAAAAAAAAATCATGGTTAGCAAACAAACTACAAGACAAAGGCAATAACACTTCAGACGACAAGTTGTATAAAGAAAACAATGAAAAAAAAAAATTCATCCTACTTAAATAGAACCACAAGACATTCAATTAAACCCGTTCCCATATTCTCTTCGACGTTTTGAGTCTAACTACTCTCTCCTCTAGTGGCCATACTCACTAACACCACATGAACCACCTAAAACTCATCTTTATTCTATAAAAGTCTAATAGACAGTCCAAAAAACTCCACTCTTTCTGGATGGTGATAAAGAGATTGTCGGAGAGCACTAGCATCCCGTATGCATAATTATAGTAGCGAATTATTTTTCCTTTCCTTAATGTATGCATAATTGTAGTTGCATTTTTATTTGACAATAAAGCAGCAAAACTCGTGTTTCATATGTCTCTTGCAATTAATAATTTTAATTTTCTCGAGAGACGAGGAATGGCAGCAATAGTATGCCATGTTTGTATTAATATAAACATCATTTTAATCCAGAGAAACATACGTAAAAGAACTAAAAAAGAGAGAAGGGCACTATGCATTGACGCAAACCGGAATTTGCCACACATGCCTTTGTTAAAACAAAAGAAATAATAAAATTGCAAGTTAAAAAAGAAAAGGAAAAAAAGGGCGAGTACTTAATCAGGGAAATAAAATGCTCAAAATTGAAAGAAAACTGATACCCCATTCTTAGCTTCCACAGGATGCTCCTCATCTATGTGACAGCAAAGCCCAACGACGTCGTAATCCTCAGCACAGAAAGGACAGAGAAACTCCGCCCTCAAATCATCGTCTCCATCCATATCTTCATGGCCACCAAGGTACAGATCTGCGCCAACACCAATTCAACTCATTCAATAAATCCAGACAAACAGAATTCCCTAAAGTTTCTAGCAATTTCTCAGGAAACAAACAGATGAAAACGAACAAGATGGGAATCGAAAATTTCTAAGGGAAAAAAAAACCAGATCGAGATTGATAGCGGCGTGAGGAACTTGAGAGACGAGCAGAAATCCACGAATCGGAGTCCATCATAGCACAATTCGATCCGAAAGGGAAGAGCTCGGGATTATCCTTGTTCTATATGACAGGACAGGGGCAGTTTGGTAGTTTTATGGAGGACTGAGACCTAAATTGGAAAAGCGCGTCAACGATAAAACCCTAAGGAAGTCAAGAGCAGAGAGAGGAAGGAGCCAACCAGAAATTATGAACAGAAGAGGGAGATACTCTCTACCGACCTTCTGGTACGAAGCTCTCGAAGTGCCTTTTCTTATGGACACGCAGCTTATGTAAATACCCACGTTTTTCTTTCAAATAACCAACATGCCCTTAACTACCTGCCACCCGGCATTTGCTTTTGGGCTATTAGTTTTTATTTATATAAAAAGTATAACTTAACATCAACGTGTTGCTCTCGTAGCTCAGTTGGTTAGAGCACCCGTTTAGTAAGCGGGAGGTCTTGAGTTCGACTCTCAACGAGAGCAATCACCTTCTTTACCGTGGTTCTGGCCTAAAAGGCCACCTACACCTTTTTTTTTTTTTTGGTCCCTTTCTTAATTTGTGAAAACTGGGATAGGGAATAGCTCAAATTTATGAAAGTTGAACTTTTAGATACAAATGAACAAAGTAGAAGACTAGGTTGCCTCCATAAATTGATGAAATGTAAGTCCCAGGTGCACAATTCTGGTAGATGCATAAAATATTACAAGTTGTAATGAAATAATATGTTGCTAGCTAGCTTCGGCTCTTCTTGTTCTTCAACTTAATTACCTCGGAGGGCCTAATAGCTCTTTCCAAAAGGTCACTGACGGAAAGCTTCAAGTCAAAAGTTAACCTCCCAAACACTTCTGATAGCAAGTTCACATCTGACATGGCCCTATGATCCGAACCTATTCGTGGAATTCTGTAGTATTCACCGAGTGCTGACAGGTTCAGTTTCAGTTTCTGAGAAACTCTTGGTTCTGTACACAAGATAAATATCATCGTCTTCAAAACATATGTTAAAATAGAGAGAAGTGAAATGCCCATAAAACTTCTTGGGTAGGCAGTACTAACATAAACATAATGAATAAGTATCAAGAAATTCTTAGATACACTTTTTACGCAACCAAGTTGTGCAAGGAGCTAATAGAAATTAACACAAATGGTTGTGTGAGTGTCAATGAGCACCACCGCCTGAACACTTTTTTTATGAGCTTTTATTGTTTTATTGTAGAGTTAGCTGGTACTCATAAAACTTTTTTGGATAGACAATACTTATATAGGCACGCTAATGAATGAGTTTCAAGAAATCCTTAGATATACTCTTTACAGAACCAAGTGGTGTAAGGAGCTAATAGAAATTCACCCAATTGGGTGGGAGTATCAATGGACCTCATCATCTGTAACACTCTTTCTACTGAGCTTTTATTGGCTCATTGTAGAGGTAACTAGTATATTGCACTATATGCAGCTAAGAATTGTTTGAGTACCAAAAATGATTCACTATAAATTTTCATCATCAACTCAATATGTTGATACTTAATAATTCGTGGTGCCCAAAAACGATGTGGTTGGCACTACTATCTGAGAAATATCCAAATGCCTTACTACAGTGCTTACCTATTAATTTCATTGCCTCGCGTGCCAGAGCCTGAGAATCCAGAAAGAACCAGTCATGAGGAATTTCATATGAGCAGCGGCTGAATTCCTTGCTCAAGATTGGTAGATCAAAGATACGTGCATTGTGAGCAACAAACAAAACAGGCCCTCCAGGCTTTTGGCGGCTTTTGATATACTTCAACAGAATTGGAATCAGCTCCTTCATCCTAAACAAGAGATTCCCAAAGATTTACAACTTACGGACTCTGTTTTGTCAACTTCAAATGGCTACCACCTATATTCATGAAACTATCTCCTATTATTCTATTTCTGTGCTACAGTTCTTCTACTCATTACTCATTGTCTAATTGCAAAAGCCAACATTAAATGATAGTTTTGAGAAATTGGCAGAATCCGCACTTAACAAGTGCTCAAGATTATTTTGACATAAACAGCCAAATTTGGCATGTTTGGACTGCAATACACTTTTTAACTGGAATTTCATCATGAAGATTTATTTTCTAAAGTCTCAACATAGATCTTCCCACAAGCAATAAAATTTTATCGTATGCATATAACAATTCATTATGAAACTATAGAATGCAACTTTTGATAGAAGCAAGGGTGAGACTACAAGCATCAGGAAAAATATACAGTAAGCAACTTTGTTTAATTCTCAATTAGTAGTATAAATACAATAAAATATAAAATTATTTGTTTTTAATGCATCATTCATTGTACCTAACCAAATGTCTATATTTTCTGGGAAATTTTCTAGTTATACATGAACTCTAAGCGTTACATTATTTGTCTCTTAAGTTTACTGGAAAAATGAAAAGAAACACAACAAAACAACAGAATGTCTAGTTGGCATATCCAAAACCTAATCCACATAAACTCTTTCTAAATTTTCTATTCATATTGTCCAATGACGGGTACAAACCATGCCTGTCTAAAACAATATGAGGATTTAATACAAAGCTAGTATCACACAATCTCTGTGAAGAAAGATTAACATACCTTGGAACTTCTGGTCGGTTCACCATCTCAGTAGTTATGCCGTGGATATGAGAGTTTCGAACAACCTGTTCAGGGTTCACCAGGGTTTGGAAAGAACTGTTCAAGCCGCCTTGAAGATCTCGAAATGCAATTTCAGTTATGCGTGCTGTCTCTCTGTGGAGTCCAGTGGTTTCAAGATCAAAAACAAACAGTGTAACAATATGCTTCAGGTTTTGATTTTCCAGAATCTCATTGACATCAGAATATGCTATGCTCGTAAAATTGCAAGATGTTGAACAAGTGGTAATGCTTGACACACCAGTAGAATACAACAATTCTTGGATTGCATTACTTGATTTCCTGCATCTAACAGTAACTCCTCTGGTTCTACATTCAGCTCCAGCTGCTATATAGTGTAAAGTGCATGTCTTGCTGAAAACTCCACAATAAGACTCATTGACATTGGTACCAAGCAACCTGAGTTTACAACTGCTTGAATTGAAGAATCTTAACGTGCTAGAGTTCCCTTTCCAAAACAAGCCCTGAACTGTGGGTCCAAGGGAAGACAAAATACCCATTCTGCAACTAGCTAACTGCAACATGGAAAAGCTTGTCCTCGCTTGAGTTTAACTGAAACAGAAGTAAAGAGCTTCCATAAACTCCTAAGTGACTTTGGTGAATGATTTCAAATGAATACACGGAACCCTTTGGAGAAAAACCATCATCTTGGCTCTAACATTGTATGTCCACATGCTCCTTGACAGAAAAATAAAGATCAAACCAGCTACAGCATGAACCGCAATTTTATTTTCTTAGGAACTAAAGGTATATATTGGCTTTATGCTCCATGTTATTCTTGGGTCGTACATCATCGTCAGATATTAAATATATTGTTCAATTTTGAGCAACATACCAAAAATATGCAAAGCAATTGCAAGAAATTCAATGATGAATTAGGGTTTCAATAGTTAACTGCTTACATGAGGAATCAAGATATTTGAAGTCTCACGTTCCCCTCTTCTGTATCCTTTCTCTCTTCTCCAACATCTCTTTTTTCCTCGGTCCTCGGGTCATCGACTAAGTACAATTACTGCAAAACAGGAAGAGGAAATAGTTTCAAATTTTAGTTCATTACTAGTAAAAAGCACTTCAAAGAGAATAAACCATTACCCTCACATCCACTGTGGCAGTAAGGCAGAAGTGTACACTACAAACCCACTAAAGGCCTCTGACGTGGCTATGACAAATTCCAAAATAAACGCTAGATTACACATTCAATGACACGAAATGGAGAAACTGAATACGGACAAAATTTATCACTAAAATGACAAAATCTAAGAACAAAACAAACTGAATAAGAACAGAGCATCACTGAAATTATCAATTCCAAGTTGTCAGAATCCACCAGATGTTCTATCCTAGGCAATCAAATCAAGAAACCGAAAGCGCTTTAAATCAACAAAAAGGAAAAAGGTTATAGTTCTTGGAAAACAAAAGAATGCTCATTAAAATCAAGAGTTAGCGATACCAAAATGGAAGGAGAGCAGAATTGTGCACAGGCTTCAGAATCGGAAGTGTAGAAATAGGGGAGGGTAGTTGGAGCGAGTAGCCAACGGAGAGTGGAGAGGCCGTGGAAGTTGCACCATTGTGTTGTGTTGTGTTGCGTAGTGGATCCCCCAATTTGGCAAATACCGCGGGACAAGGGCTTTTCAAAAAGATTTATATGCATTTTTTGTGTCCCCTCCGATCAAAGAATGATGATAAATATGTGGTTGTTCAATTAAAACGTATATTTTTAAAAGTTTAGGGTTTGAGGTTTATTGAATTTTTTAATTAAATTATATATTTATTATATTTTAATTGAGAAATTTGATAATATATTATACCTAAATTTCCCTCTCAAAAATTCACAAATAAAATATTCATGAAAGGGAAAGTGGAGAAAAGAATGATAAAAATTGAAAAACGAAAACTCAAACATGAACATGCTTATCTCCAGAGACATTGGCGCTGTTTGGTAGAAAACACGCAATGCTCCAATGAGCTACGAATTCTTAGCAAAAATGCATCATTTATTTAAAAATATTTACAATAAAGTTAAATTACACATTTGGTTGTTATACTTTATCCCTATACTTTTTCCTTCAAAGAACTCTTTACCTTTTAATCATTTTCAAACAAGTCCCAGACGTGAGGATCCTTATTGCAACGTCTAATTAAAGTTAAGTACATATATTTGTTACAAGATAATATTGAGGTAAACCATTTTTGCCCACATGCTCCAATGAGCTATGAATTCTTATGACAAATGCATAACTAATTTTGAAAGTCTATATTTATTTTATTAAAACAACTGCTTATGTGGACTGTTTATGTCCACATAAGCAGTTGAGTTGGCCTTCTTCGCCCTCATTTGTTTCTTCTTCCTTCTCTTTGAATACTTCACCATTTGCTTTTCTCAATTCTTCTT
Source organism: Erythrophleum ivorense (assembly GCA_026724425.1). Classification (NCBI taxonomy): domain Eukaryota; kingdom Viridiplantae; phylum Streptophyta; class Magnoliopsida; order Fabales; family Fabaceae; genus Erythrophleum; species Erythrophleum ivorense. The sequence continues at coordinate 48,816,119 of JAIUCV010000005.1, forward strand.
TTCGGCACTCATAAACCAGATACTAGTGGGCTTTGTTTGCTAACCCCTGAAGAGTTGTAGCTGAACGATGGAACCAAAGCTATTACTCTCTACAACGACAAACTTTTACATTACTAACGGAGTTGTAATATTGAAAGACAATATTACACGCTTTTAAACCAGAAGGATTGGATTGAAATTTTTTTCTATATTTAAGCAATTTGTTGTTAAATCAGGGGCACTGCCATTGCAATAATAGAGAAAAATATGGCTCAAACAATATTGAAGCCCATTGAGCTCATCTCCTCACCTATGCTAGTGGATCACTACTGTTGAAGCCCATTGTTGATTCTTTTAGATATTTGAGGACCTAGCCCATTGATGAAGTAGGATTGACTGGATTGGACTTATTAAGAGGACCAGCCCAATGCTCATTGTATTCGGTACATCAAGTTTCGTACTCAGTTGTACTAGACTAGATCGCCAATTTTTTAACCCAAGCAAGTAGAAGATAATTGAGACTCAAATCTTAATTATATATGTATATATATAAATTAAAAACTATCTAAAAGTTTAATTAAAATAAAAATCCAACTTATTATTATTTGGAAATCATTGTTCAATATTTATGGACAAATTAAACCAATCAAAATCAACTAGTTCACTTGTAATAATAATAATAACAATAACAGCGAGGAAAATAAGAAAAAATTATAATTTTGATCCTTATAATTTTATTTTGATTTTAATTTAATTCTTATAATTTAAAATTTTATAATTAAATCTTTATAGTTTACAAATTTTTTAATTTAATTTTTATTGTTAAAAATCTATCAATATTCCATTAAATTTTATTAATATAACTAATTATATATAATTTTGACACTTTAAATATGTATAATTTATATTAATAAAATAATAAAAAATAAAAATAATAAAATAAAATTAACTCACATATATAGTAAAATATTGATAAAAATATATTTACAGGAATTAAATTAAAAAAATATTTAAACTATAAATATTTAATTATAAAATTTAAAATTATAAGAAACAAATTAAAAATTGAGTGAAACATAAAACTAATAATAGTTATAATAATTAAGGTTTTGCAACATAAAAATTAAAAACAAAACTTTTCTTTTTCAAATTATATTAGCCTCAAATTCGTGAAGTTTGGATTTTTTTTGGTAATAATAATAATAATAATAATAATAATAATAATAATAAAGGTTTTGTAATATAAAAATTAAAAACAAAACTTTTCTTTTTCAAATCATATTAGCCTCACGGCTTGTTTGGTTGGGTATAGAAAAGAGAAAAGAAAATTGAAAGTTTAATGAAATTTTATTTTTATCTCTATAATTATTATTTAATTATTATTTAATACTATCTATCAATCATTATTTAATCATTAAAAGTAACAATATTATAAATATTTTTTATCTATAAAATTACTTTATTTTTATTTTTATTTTTATCCCTAATTTTATACGTGTCAAGTGATGGTCAAATTTATAAAATTTTGACTTTTTTTTTTGGTCCATCATTCCAAAATTCAATGACCCCCCCCCCCCCCCACACACACACACATACAGAGGCATAAATGGATTTTAATTAATCTCTTTAACTAATTGGTTGCATTAGGCGCACACACACACAGAGGGATAAATGGATTTTAATTAATCTCTTTAACTAATTGGTTGCATTAGGCGTAATTGATATTGGACACCCCCAGTAATCTAGAGTGGGTGGGATCTCTAAACACAGTACCATAGTACAACACCTTTACGAAAAATATATAAAAATGCAGGGCACACGAGCAATTATTTTGGTTTGACTTTTAGCAATCATTTTGTTCTTTTCTAGAGGCCATGATTGTTAAGGGCAACTGGACTGGACATTGTGGAGCCACAGTGAGTGTACCATACGATGCAATACAAATTTGCATGTTAAAAAACAATAATAGTGAAAATGAACAAAGGCAAAGCCAGGCGTGGCTTATGTTACCACCACGCATGTGCATTTAATGTTCTTGTATCTAAAACCCCTTACAAATATTGCTGCTACTTCACCAAGATGTGCTGCCGTCAACTTGTATTTTTGTTGAGCTTGCCAACATCATTAATCATGTGTTTGGTTCAGTTTTTTTTTCACCCAAATCATGATTTTGACCAAAATTACAAGTTATAACTTTTAGTTAAAATCATGAAACATGCTATAAATTACCAGTTCATGAGAAGCTAAGCACCCAACGCCTTTTGCTTCAAACTACTATGTCCAAAGCGTACTACAAAATGCCCACAACTTGCTCCACAAATTGCCCCTGAAAACGAGTTTACTACTGAGCCTTCAACCTTACTGCAACAAAAGTGAGCTCACCCTTCATTTCCCCACAACTTTGTCGGTGATCTGTTTTCCACTTTCCCACACTAATGGCTAAATTGGCTCACTTTATGTGATTCTTTTTGGAAAAATTTATCTTCCATTTAAAAAAAAAAACTTATATTTAATTATTTATATCTTTATTATCAAATTTTTCATTCAAATTATTTGCTTTTCAATCGTACAATTGTTGCTCAACTTGAATACCAACTAATGTCCTCCAAATAAGGACTCTCTCTTTTGATTTTTTTTCATCTACTTTTTTTTTATGATTCTCTTGCTACGTAGCAAAGAATCTTTATTTTTTGAATTTTTTAATTAAAATATAATAAATATATTATTTATAATTAATATTATAACAAATATATAATTTTTATAAGTAATTATATGATTTTTCAATTAAACTATATAATTACTATATTTTAATTGAAAATTTCAATAATAAAACTATAAATAACTACATCTAATCTAAGTTTAATCTTTTATATCTTATGAAGGGTTTTAAAACTCGAATGGAATCAACCAATTTAACCACTAAAATCAGTCACGTGCTCAAATTAACTACAAAAAAGGCACAAACAGGTTCTCAACAGATAGGTCTTCATTGACATTAACAAGTAAGGCTACCCCTAGGCCAACTTATTTACTTAATATAAATGGTGCAACTTTATATAAATATAAATATAAATATAAATATAAAAATATATATATATATATATATATATATATTGTAACCTACATAATTAGTAATAGTCATGTATAAAATGTAAAAATTATTTGTGAAAAAAAATTTAATGTACTAAATATCTCATTCTTATATAATAAAATACAAAATGCCTGTGAGAACATTTAACTACATAAAATATTGTGATTTTATTTTTTATTCATGAATATTTTATCGTTATAAATTTATTATAAACAAAATTTTAATAACAGGTAAAAGAATATTAAAACATTCATAGGTATGCAATTCTATAAGATATTTTATATAAATTATTTTTAGATATGTATTTATAACGTCATCTAATTCAGCTAACATTTGAATCGGTCAAATATATCAACTCATGACATAGGAGCATATCCAAATTATTGTTCTGTCCTAATTTTAAGGTCTAATTATAATTTTAGTACATTAAAACGTAATAAAGTATAACAAAATCTTAGTTTATAAGAGTAGAATTTTTTTTTATTATTATTGATGAAAGAATGTAAGATGTTTAACTTACATGAAAAGGAATTTAAAAATTCAAGGGATTGCCCTGACAATAAAGGCACGGACGTACGTTCAAATTTTAAATCTATAAATTGTTGAAGGTCAAGTCACAAAACTATCTTATGAATATCATACTTATATAACATGAATAACCGGTACACATGGGCACCTTAGAAACGTTTAGGAGACACAACCCTATACAAAAAATTAATAGTTGGTATCACATGTACAACGTACAGGAGTCATGACCCTGTAAACTTGTGTGCACTTCATTAATGTTTTTGAGTAGTGTACTGGTTGGGGAACATAGCCATTGTCTCACCCCTGAAGATAAAAAAGAAAACACATATGGCCATTGAGTTATGATCCAAAATAATAATACATGTCATGGCATGTGAGTAAATGAGAAGAATAAGATTATCTGCAATGAATATGCTTGTGGCACATGAGGAAGCTTAAAGTTTAGCTCCATATGTTGTTTGTCCTTTAATTTCCTAGTTGCCAACTTGAAGAATTATGCTCTATGCTGCATTTTAATCGGAGGCATGTGCCCACTGCCCAACTAGCAACTTTAAGGCTTGTTCGTGTCGATAGATTGTTGGTGGTACGTGTTTTCCTTTCATTTCAACATTAGTGAGTGCTCTTAGTAATGATGTACTGTTTCTTTTTTATCTCACACGTGACATTTTAAATGTCATCTTGATATTTGCAAGATGTTGACATATCAAATGCATTATTCTAAATTACATAATAAAAGCAGTCAATAACATTTTGCATATATATATATATATATATATATATGGCTTAATTTAAATTTTTATATTATTAAAATTGAATCTTTGACAACAACTAAAGATAAGGACCAAGGTAGTGCATGATCAATATTCCTATGATTATAAATAATCGGTGTTATTGTTATTTATATATTATCACATAATTTATTATTTTATTATAATTGAGTTAAATTTTAAGTTTTAAGTGAAACTTATTTATTTATTAAATAATTATTATTAGTATACAAATTTTTAATACTAGAAGAATAGAATAAATATTTTTCCAATGTAAGTGTTAGCTTTAACATCCTTTACTCAGACTAGGTCATTGTTTGTTCTAGTCAATAAGAGTTGACCCAATATTGTAAGATCCAGTTAATTACGCCGACGTAAAATGTATTCAATTCAAATTTTGTTAGTGATTTTTTTACTAATAGACAATATTAGTTATGGTACGTTCTGTTACCAAGTCCAACAATTTTCTCTTCCTTAAATTTTCTTTATGCAAATAAAGTGCTTGATCTTGGGTAGTGTTCATCTTTATTAGCTGACTCTTGGGGAGTTTATACTGGCCTCTAGTTAACTTGGAACTTCGAGTATAAAAAAAATGCACCTTGAAGGCTTCAACTAGACTCTCATGTTTTGGTGATATCTTTAACGAAGGAAAGCTTAATTCCCACCATCAAAATCATATGATCATGCAAATCAAAAAGGTTGATGGAGAGATACTGGACATGCATTTCATGAAACTAATAAATATGTAATCTAGTAATATCTGTGGTTTCATATATAAGAGATTTTTTTTAAATTTGATTTGATATAAAATAAAAAAAATAACCCACTAATATCTCATATATTAATTATAATATTTTAAATATATCTTTTGTTAAATAATTTTTTTAAATTATAAGGAATAATTGTCATTAATTTTTTTAAAAAAGTATATATATTAAATAGAAATATTCTTAAAAAATAATTTTTATTTGAGATAAATTAATAAAAATAATTACTTTTAACTAAATTTTTAATTTTCATAAATTAATTATTTATTTCTTATATATAAGATCAAAGATATTAATAAACTTCAATTTAGAGCTCAGAGTCCATTACCAGTCCCATGTGCTAACCTTCTTGAGTTTTTTATCTTTTATCTAAAAGTATAGGGTCTCTGGTAATTTCAGATAGTTTTGTTATTTTTGGGGCTTTTGTGCACCTTTTGCTCACGAAAAGAAAATTAAAAAATGAAGTGTTTGATCTCAACAATGTAAAATATTACAATTATAAGTCAACGAGAAATTCACCAAAATGAATATGTTAATAAATTTGACAACATTCAACAACTTTTTTAGACAGTGTTTGTCCACCTCTTTTTGAAATATGAGGTAAATAAATGATACATGTCTTACTATTTTTCTCTCAACAGAAGAGAGGAAAAATTTTACCGATTCCTTTTAAAGTAAGTGCTTTATCTAAAATATAACGTGCAGACATAGAAATTGGAATGCTTAGGTATTTTTGGCTAAGCAGATAAACCTTGATGGGTAGTTCCCATGTGTGTCTGCAAAATGGCACTCTCAAAGCTACTAATTCGCGTGGTTTAGGTACACAAGAGGGAGCAGATCCTCCACTTTCCACATGCTGAATTATCTTGTTACTTAACCCCCTTGATATTCTAAAAGCCAATTTTGACGCTTATGGCTACTACATTGTATATGAATTACTAATAAAAAGATAAGTTACTTTTTTTAAAAAAATAAATTATGCAATTTAAAAGAAAATTATTCTTTTTTCTTAAAATTAAAATTTGCATTGTACTTATCTCTTCTAAAATAAAAGATAAATTATAATTATATTTTGATCAAAATATCTTTATATTTATTATATATAATATGTATGTGGCAAATATGAAATTTATTAAATTATAAAATTAATTGATAAAAATTAAGAATAAATAACATATTGACAAAATTTTTTTTTAGAATTAATCAATTAAAAAATAAAATTTAATATTATGTAATTACAACAATAATATATGTATTAAATATATATATATTAATAGTTATAAACAATTTGATAAATTTAATAAAGTTTAAAATAAATTAAATGTATAACTTTTAATACAAAACATATAGCACTGAAATAAGAATCTAAAAAATATATTATTTAATACATTATAATTTTAATGCAAAATTAATATTATCTTTAAGGATATTGTGATAATCTTTTGATTTAAAAAAATTGCTTAATTTCAAAATAAAATATTCTTATGAAAAATAATGATTTTGAATTAAAAATAATAATTGACCCTTAATAAAAATAGTCGGCAAAATGGGATGAATAATTTGGATTAATCGTCATTTGACTAATGAGTAGACAGTAATGGAAATCATTCATGTGGTGTCGAGGTTACTAATTCTCAATCCCTTTGTCTTATTGAAAACTTTATGGTGTGATTGATTCCAAAGAACGGCCGGCCTATTAGTCATATAGGGAGGCGGTGGCAGTGTGTCCTGAATTCCAATGAAATGGACCTGTATAGCAAGACAAGGGTGCTCCTACACGTAGTTGGTTCATTTTCAGTCATGATCATGTGGGACCCACCGCCTCTGAGTACATAGCAATGAAGGGAGAGAAATTAAAAAAAAAATAGAATTACCTATTATATTTTTATTATTAGCTTATAGTATTTATTTATTTTTACTATCTTCTTAAAATAAAAATACGAGATCTATTTTTATATATAATTTTATGTATATTAAATAACTTTTTGAGTATTTAATAAAACAATGGAAAATTACACGTAATTTTATTATTCATTATAATATTATTATATAATAAATGTTGTGTAATATTTATTAGATAATTTTATTTTATTAATTAATATATAAATAATATAATAACATAGATACAGATATAGATATACATCAAATATAGATATATACGTAAAAATTTCTCTTTCTTCAAACATTTTGGTGGAACTCCCTCATCTGTACCCTCTACATGACCACGTGTCACGTCCGATTGCTGCTGATGTGGACCCATTGAAAAAGTGGATGGGTCCCACTCACGGGGCTGCACCCATCCTATACCTAATCCCCCTCTGACCCTATCCATTTACAATCCCTCTTGTAATTAAATAATTATTTATTTACCTAAAAAAAATTATTTATGGTTTTTATTTTTTAAAAAAACTGTTCTCTTAAAACATGCATGAGTTTTTCTTTTAATCAGTAATTTGATATACAAAATTATTAAAATAAAAATCAAAACATGATTTTGCATACAAAAAATAATTTTATATCTTTACTTTAAAAAATAAAATAAATATTATTAAATAATAATTATGAAATTATAATAAATATTATGCACAAAAATAAAAATCGAATCAATTTCTTATATTCGTAGCAAACGAAGGCATTAATGTTTTACTTTTGAGAATCTTACATTATTAATTAATTTTTTCATCTATTCTAATATTGCACCACGAGGATATTATCTCTATAGCTAGCAATGCTTTCAACCGACAATGAATCGGATAAGTTTATCGTCACAAAATATAGAGTCAAAATGCATTCGTCTTTAACTTATTTTTAAAAATATTAAATTATTTAACAGTTTCCATTATTTATATAGAATTAATTTCATATCTCGTGCTATTATACAATATTTAAAACAAATTTATTTAAAAAATTTAAAAATAAAATTCCATTTAAAATAATAATTTCATATACTTTTATATAATATATAGATTAAAAAGTTATTGGTTGTTGTTAAAAAAATAAATATTGGTTGCCTTCTGATTCTAAATAGACTATGTAGCTCTATGAAATGGACGCATTGACCATGTAGATCATAATAATAATGGTGTGTATCCTTTCTCTCAACTTCGACCATATATGCATTGCAAAAAAAAAAAAAAAAGGCCCCACATACTTAATGTAATTGGGTGTATGTAATGGGTAGGATATTATAACTTCCAAGAATATTCTCTAATTCCATGTGACACATATAATATATATTTGTTCTTATACAAAATATCAGTAAATTTGCTAATCGGCTGACAAAACACTTAACATTAATTTCAGCGTTTATGCCTGATGTTAATTTGACATCGAAAATTCAACCTTTATAACTGTGTTCATACTCCTTTTTTTACTCTTTAATTTCAAAACTTTAAGTTTTTTTAATAATAAAAAATCAATATAATTTTCATTTATCATACTCGATTAATTGACATGTATTTTATATCAAGTGTTTTAAGTCTTAGTTTAATTTAAAAAAATCTTTTTAATTAAGTAATATTTATTAATGCAAGGGGCACGGGCAATATTAATCATGCAGCGTGGGGTTTTGTTGGCATTTCCAAGTGATACGGTCTTAACTAATTTGCTGTGCATTCATGCCCATTTGATATATAAAATTATTAAGTATACAAATAAAAAAATATAAATATAAATAAAATAATTATATTTAATATGGTATAAAAAAATGAGAAAGTCATTTCATATATATATTATAGATAAAAATAATATAAAAGTAATAAAAAATAATTATTATATTTTTATTTAAAAATAGTATTAAAATAAAATAATAATAATAATTTTTTTCAATCTTATAAAATATTTACTAAATAAAATTATCTAATAAAATTATTTTTATCTCCTTTTACCAAACGAGCATTACAATTTAGGGTTTAATGGCATATTTGTACAATTTTTAAATGCACAAGGAGACCATAATTTTTGTTACTTTTATATATTAAAAATTTTTGAGTTTTGACACTATTCAAGTTCCTACACTACTAAAATTTGAATTTAGAAAGGCGAAATGATAGTTAGCAACTTAATTAGATTTATTTACACATGAATTTTAATTAAAAAAAAAGAAAAAGAAAAAATTGACATTTTGTCCTTTTCTTAATTGGGTGCAAGGTATACCTCTATTAATTGATACTGGAAGCCCTAAGAACGGGAAGAGCAAGAAGTCAAAAAGTCATAGAAGCCACCATTACACGTGAAAAATGAGCTTTTCAATCATATATGTGGATGAGGAATGGATGTGCATTTAATAATTTTATAAAAGTTGCTGCATCAAATTTCCGTTTTCTGTTTTTTTAATAAAATGAACGAAGAAGGTAAACTACAAATATATAATTTGTCAAATACTCTTCTCGCTTATAAAGGTTAATCAAATTAATTTTAACAATGATAACTAAAAAAAAAAGAAAAATGTGTTCATAATTATACCCTTATTTTATTTTTATAAATAAATTATACCAACCTCGCTTAAAAATTGACCGCATCTTTTTCTGATTACTACAATATCAAATCATATAAAATATGACAATGAAAACCACCGTATACTTATTCTTCATGAATGTGACTAACTAGCGGTACTTAAACCATCACTGTACGTACATTGAGAGATCCAAAAGATAAAATTGATCAATGCTTAAATCTAACTGGGAATTAAACCGTATTGCACAAACAAAGGTATATACTAAAAACACATAATCAATTGATTCATCCAAATCTTGATAGAAAGGATAACATTTCTCAATATGTAAACTATACCTACGAAGAACTGTTAATAGAAGAACATTCTGAAGTAAACTCCAAATAAAAACGATACGGAAATGAAGTTGAAATCTTCATAAATTATCCCAAATTGTAAATATCGACTGACTACCACAATGTGAATCCTGCATTAATTACCAATATCCATTCGGGATCTTATATTCACCAAAAGAAAATTACCAGTCTAGACAAACAAATCCATTTGACGTGTAATTAAATTACTTATTCAGGAGAGTGCAACTGATCTCAATGCTGGATGTTTCACTCTTTAATTTGGTTTTCAACCTTTTGATTATGATGGTATCAAATTTCTGGGTCTTCTCTCTCTCTCTCTCTCTCTCTCTCTCAAGAGTTGCGATTGGATTTTTTTAAAAAATTTTATGCATATCTCAATTAATTAATTAATTTTTTTTAGTCACTTAAAAGAATTATCTTTACCACCAACAAGACACTCTCACACCTCAATTAATTAATAATCATATATTTTTAAAATTAATGATCAATATATATATATATACACGCACACAAATTATTAATGTATGTCAAAATTAAAGAAAATATTTTTGACATAATTATGAAATTTTTGAATTGACTATTAGTTATTGATATAACACTAATTATTTATTCTTTTCTCACATATCTCACATATAATTATTTAATATGATGCGAAAGATATCGAACGAGTCTTTTAACTATCGTGAGATTAAAATAAACAATCAAGATTTATGTGAAAAATTGTTCATGTAAAAATTAAGGAAAATAATTATCACATGTTTATATATAGATATTAAGTATTTTTTTTCTTTTGTACAAATGATAAATCTTAATTTTCTTTCTCTTATAAAAGAGGCACAAGGCTTGAAAAGTTATGAGTGAGAAAAGAGATAAGATAAAAATTAAATTCAAATACATTAGCTTTCTTTAGCAAAATCTATAAAAAATGTCACTTGAATCGTGATTCTTGAACTTTAATATTATATCAAGCTTATAAATAAATTATATAATTTTTTTTTAATTTTATTAAAGTTATATATTTTTTTAATTTTTAAAATATACATAAAAATTTTTATGAAACACAATTTTATATTATACTTTGGTCTTATTTTAAATTGTTTAATTAAAATATTTTCTATTAACTTAATTACACATTTTTTTAATCTAAAATATTCTCTTAAATATATATATATATATATATATATTAACGGAGAACTGGGTACATGGTCCCCAAAATAATGAAAGAAAATCATATTCCCAATCCCAATTGGGAAAGTAGATAAAGACTTTATTTTATTAATAATTGTATTCCTGGTATATAGATTTCTAATATTTTGTCTTTAATTTCTAATTTTTGTATTTCATTTTCTATTAATGTTTTATCAATAATAGGGATTCTTAGAACTCCTTGGTAAGTGTTGATTTTATGGAAAATTTCTTTTCTATAACTACACAAGCATATTTTTCTTTTCTTTTTGATTTTACAATTTTTCCCAGTTGTTTAATTATACTTGTTTGTGTGAGATCTTTAGGTTGCAAATCTAGTTCTTTGTCTCGAATCTTATTATACTGTTTTTAATTAAATAACATTCTTTTTTTTACTATTCCTTCACTAGGATTTCTAATTTCTTGAAATTCTTGAAAATCAGTTAATGATTGGGAATTACTATTTTCCTCGTGTATCCTATTTATTTCATTTTCCTCGTGCATCATATTTATTTCATTTTTTTCAGTTATTAGTATAGTTTCTTCATCATCTTGTTTTAAGTCTTTTTCTGGTTCTACTCTTTCTTTTAAATTATCCTCTGGTTTGTTTATTATTTATTCAACTTTTTCCGAAACTATATTTGGACTTTCTATTTTTTTTCTCAAAATTAAAAGTTTTTGTTTTTTCAAACTTTTCTAGGGCTTCGAATATATTCATGGCTTTTGGTTTAGGTTTAAGTGGTTCTATTCTAAGTATAAAAGGTAAGAATTCTTCGAAATCTAAACATGCATATTCAAAATTCATTTTTTCAAATAATTTTTTACAAAGATAAGGCGGATGGCAAATAAACAAGTAAGCCGATGAGCAGGCAGATAAACTATATATACTCCATCTAAGGAAAACAAATTCATACCTCTTCCATTAGAGCAATATGAGACAAGATCAATTCCAAACTCAGGAATATGGTTAAACATAGATTGTAATCTAGACAGAGAAAGAAAATTAGAAGAATGGAATAAATCCCAACTAATAGCCTTAATAAATCGAACACCAAGTATCCAATCAGCCATTTTAATAATCGAAGCCAGTTTTACTGGTATTGTATTAGAATGGTGGAAAAGCCAAACCGAAGATTTTAGACAACAAGTAAGAAATATACCAGAATATACAACAAACAAAGAATTTTATACTTTAGTATTAAGAAAATATGAGCAAGTATTAAGAAATTAATTTATAGGAAGAAGTGTAGGAGCCAATGAACAAACCAAATAAACCGAGCCATAGATAAACTACATCAAATCGAAATCTATACTCTATAACCAATAATCCTAAATTAATATATTTGTGAATATCAAAAGTACTATTATGAAGCTAGATTAAGCAATTATGAACAAAAGAGATTTTACTTAGATTTATTTTATTACAAATTACCAAAATTATTATCAAGCACAATTATAACAGAATATAGAAAAGCCTTTAATGATAGAACAGATTTAATGCCATATGTAGACACCATGGGAAGAAGAGAAGATTTCCTCAAGAAATATTTATCTAATAAATGTAAAGAAGCATGGAGAACCCATAAATATTACAAAGCAAATAAATTAACCCTCCAATGTAGTAATTATGAAACCCCTCATAAATGGGGATTTACACCAAACAAAGTTATCCAAAAAGAAAATATCAGAAAAAACCCTATAAACGTTATGAATATAGATTTAGAAGATATCCAAAAAATAAACTCCAAGAAAGATCAAAATTTAGAAAACCTTTCACACCAGGAAATTACTATAAGAAGGGACAAAGAAGAATTAATTATCAAAAATACCCCGAAAAATGTCAATGCTATAATTGTGGAAAATTAGGACATATAGCAACAAACTGTAAGGAACCTAGAAGAAAAAGATAACTAAATTTGATAAAAGAAGCTGCAAAATATGATCTAGAACCAATCGAGTTTAGTACCTATATAAATGAAGAATTAGATTACTCTGATATAGAAATATATAAAATAGAAAAATTAGTCGTAGAATCAGACAAGGACTCCACATCCAGTAAAAAGAGTTATAATTTTATATATGAGGAAGATGAAATTAACATGATACAAGAAATTAGCCAAAAAGAAAAAATCATAAAAGAAGAGTGGAATCAGGAAGAATTTGATAAATTATGGAAAGAAATAGAAGTTAAAAACGACGAAGATATCATAAAAGGATTAGAAGAATTCAAAAGTTTTGGTCCATTAGATTTTGAAGAATTTCAAAAAATATGGGAAGAATTAGAAATAGAAAATGAAGAAAAAAAGGAAGATCCCTCTGAGAAAGTATTCCTAAAAATCCCAAAAAGGAAAAGAAATTCTAATAGAAGAAAACTACAAAATTTCAATAAACTTCAGAATATACTACAACAAACAAAAAATCCAAAAGCACTAACTGAACAATATAAAAATGCTGAATACAAAACCCAAGATTTAACATCCGGAAATAATTATAGATGTTCATGAGTTTCAAATAATATAAGGAAGTCATACGTTTGGAGATGCCCATTAAAATCTTTATTTCCTATCAGTAAATATTGTGAATTCCATTATCAACAAATAAAATACAATTTAAAGCACATAGAAAGAAAAAACCAATGGCAACTAGAAAAATGGAAAATTAGAAAAAGAAAGATAATTATAGAACAAGAATATGCACAATTAAGAAGGAAAAAGGCAAAAGGAAAGAAGTTAAAAAATGAAAAAGATAATATTCTCTTATAATAACTAATAATTCTAAGATAGATTGGTTGCTGATTTCTTGTCCAGAGATGGAGCAATCTCAACCAAATAAGGATGCGAATAATCAACAACAAGAAGAAGATGCTTCTTATCCGCATCTGATCGCCCGAATAAATGCCATCGAATTAAATATCAGTATTTTGTCGTCTCAGACAACTAATCAGATAAATAGCCTAAATAATACTGTCAATTATTTTACTCAAGCTATGGGTAACTTCAGTTCCCATGTTGGTGAACTAGAAAAACGAATAATCATATTAGAAAAACAATTAATGAGTCATTCACTCACACAAACTCCACCGTCAACACCACAAAGTCTATCAACACATATTCCATCAACCCCATCTTTTGCCGCCATCCTAGAACAAGAAATTAAACAAGTCCAAGATCAAGCCCAATCAAGTCCACAAATAGCCTCATCGTCTACTTCAGCTCCTTTAACTCTAGCCCAACAGGCCCAGAGAAAGCTCCAAGAACAGTATGAATATTTCCAAGCCATTATCTAGAAAGTATTTTTGACATAATTATAAAAATTTTGAATTGACTATTAGTTATTGATATAACACTAATTATTTATTCTTTTCTCACATATAATTATTTAATATGATGCGAAAGATATCAAACGAGTCTTTTAACTATCGTGAGATTAAAATAAACAATTCAAGATTTATGTGAAAAATTGTTCATGTAAAAATTAAGGAAAATAATTATCACATGTTTATATATAGATATTAAGTATTTTTTTTCTTTTGTACAAATGATAAATCTTAATTTTCTTTCTCTTATAAAAGAGGCACAAGGCTTGAAAAGTTATGAGTGAGAAAAGAGATAAGATAAAAATTAAATTCAAATACATTAGGTTTCTTTAGCAAAATCTATAAAAAAATGTCACTTGAATTGTGATTCTTGAACTTCAATATTATATCAAGCTTATAAATAAATTATATAAACTTCTTTTTAATTTTATTAAAGTTATATATATATTTTTAATTTTTAAAATATACATAAAAATTTTTATGAAACACAATTTTATATTATACTTTGGTCTTATTTTAAATTGTTTAATTAAAATATTTTCTATTAACTTAATTACACATTTTTTAATCTAAAATATTCTCTTAAATATATATATATATATATATATATATTTTAACGGAGAACTGGGTACATGGTTCCCAAAATAATGAAAGAAAATCATATTCCAAATCCCAATTGGGAAAGTAGATAAAGACTTAAAAGGTTGAGCGCCCTTGTTGGCCAACCAATACTGTTGTTTGGTAGACCTCCCAATTCCGAGCCACCATTTCATAATTTCTTTGATAACATGCTTGGACAGTACTCGAGGGCCATTACATAGTGTGCTGGTAAGCCAACTTGAGTCCCTCTAAGGATAACTTTGCTTTAAATGTAGTAAACTTCCTGTAGCACTGTTGCCTTTGTTGAACTTATTTGATAATACTAAAAATATATATAATTTTATAAATAAAAATATTTATAATATCTTTATTTTCAATGATTGAATAATTATTAATAAATAATATTAAATAATAATTGAATAATAATTATAAAAATAAAATTAAGATTTTGCTAAACTTTTTTTTTTCTTTTTTTCTTCTCTCTTCTTACCAAATGGGCTGTTGCAATAAGGTCAAAGAAATATCAAGATAAATTTTAAAAACTCCAACACCCAATCTAATGTATCTAATATATCTATATATATATTGTAAGATAATTATTATTTTTATTATTTATTATTGTAACTTTCTCCTTTTCTTTTATTTTTTGTTGATGGAACTCACGATAATTTTTGTAAAACCCATCAATTTTTTCAGCCACTTGTGCAAATACACAAACAGCTTTCTAGTTATAATTAATTTGGTTTAACTACTAAACTTGTTTTGCTAAAAGTTTAGAGAGCGATAAATCGAGATTATACCAGATAATACAATGTTGGAAGTCATTGCTAAGCTTAAAACCCCCAGAAGAAGACATCACTAATAAGAGAGAGGCAGAGTGAAAAAATATTACAACTCATAATATGCTAAAAAGCAAGAGAGTCAACCGCACAAACTTTAACTAATATAAATAAAATAATTAATTTTAAATAAATTGTGAGTTGAAAGCACCCGATAAAAGGTAGTGTAAACCAATAATCTAATTATTTGGCATTATTAAAATATAATCTATTAATTAATTAAATATTCCCGTATGCTCCACCGGAAACTCATTGAGCAATTATTTTGCGGTATATGGAAGTTTCTATCCTTAGTTGGAATTGCGTTAACATAATCAACATTTAATTAATCGAACAAACAACACAAGCGACGGCTTAAGTGAACTACAAATGATTGTCAAGTAAAGCATTCCTGATCCCTCACGGTAGTGTTCCCAGATCATTACAATTTCATTTCTTTACAAAGCAATTTGTTGACCAATTTCTTTCTTGCAAATTCGAGCACCACTAACTTGACCCCCATTACACACAACTGAATTCAACCCTGCTCCACCAGCAAAACCAAACACAACAACACTTTCCAATTTCTTCCAGCAGATTAAATTAATATTCACGTAAACAAAGGAAATTTTGAAATTAGCAAAATGTTTGTCTCCAGCTTTCATGAACAGCCACGTGGCACAATTGAAATCCCTTAAAATTCTAGAATCCTCTGCCAGTTTTTAGTAAATTCTAGCTATCTAAAGTATTTGAAAAACAAATAAGGTACATTTAGAAAAATAAACAATTAGTAAATCAAATCTAATCCACACCCCAGGGTGGAGACAGACCCAGCCTTGTCAAGATCCCCTCTAATATATCCAAACAATAATTTTATTCCGCCATCCATAGGATTCAAGTCTCATTAAAAAACATTCATGTCGGCAAAAACCACCCCTTAATATTTAGAAAACTATCAATGGCAAAACAGTAAATAAGTAAAGAAAATAGGGTCACTTGATAGTTTTAAATCTGAGATTCAAAATTATTCCCACACACACACACACGTGTAATCTTTCACCATCTGAAAAATACAATATATGCAAAGATATAGACAGAAACATATTTGTTATCAAACCACAAATGTGAATCTTCATACAAGAGCGAAAATGTTAGCATATTTTATATGCATTAATACACTATGAAATTTACATAATTTATATATCTCCTTTCACGTGCATTGTTTTTTAATAAATAATGATAAATAAATAAATAAATAAATATTATTACTAACTGATGACTAGAAGGATTTAAATGAGTTGAGTAGGTGACAAAAGGCAAAGCAAAAGCTAAGGGTGTAGTGGTGGCACTGACGGTTTCAAATTTATTTTATTGGAGGTTTTCTGTTGCTGAACGCTGATTCCTCTGCACTTTTTCTTACTGGGAAAACCTTTTGCTTACTGTAGAATATGCTTTTTTTAAAAAATTAATTAATTAATGTTTATCGTAGGAGAGAAAAGGTTCCCTAATCGAATGTACGTTTGCAGAATGCTTGCTTTTTTGGCTATGCTTCACTCCATGTCCTGCAGTTAAAAATTAAAGGAAAAAAAATATTTCTTCTTTTTCTTTTTTAATTAAAATTATTATTATATTTTTATTATCATTACAATTCTCATTTCCATCGCTTTATTTTAATTTTCTAGGAAGTTTTGATTTTAAAATTAATAAAAGGGAAGGAGATTGAGTTAAGTTTGAGAAAATGAGCGACCTTAGCCAAAGCGATGTCACACTTGACTATAGCCCAAATGGGTAGACCACATTCCTAAATTAGTAAATGATAAAATATTTTTTAAATAGAGAGAAATAGACATAATAGAAAAAATAAACTTTAGAAAAAAAAGAAAGAAAGTAGATTTTGTATATATTTTAACTTCTTATATATATATATATATATATATATCTTAGAAATATACTTTACCAGAATTTAAATTCTTCAAAGATAGAACTTCTGGTCCACTAAACTATCAGAAGCTTTGGTATTGAGAATGGATTCCTTACAGTTGTATATGGACAATTGCAGGGTTGCATTCAATGTTTTGGAGTTTTTTTTAGGGGATTAAAAAAATTAATTAAAAAGATAAAAATTATAATTGTATGGTTAAAAAATTTAATTGAAGGAAATTTTTTTTAAGGGTTACAGTTAAAATTCTTAAAACATAAGTTTTCTTTATAATTAAATTTATTAACATCATAATTATAATTTTTATCTTTTCAATTAATCTTTTTAGGCTCCTAAAAATAAAAATAAAAAACAATAAAAAGTACTAGAAACATTGAATCCACCCTCTATGATTGCAGGGGATGTATCCTCTACTCCTCTTTGGTATTGTTTGGTAAGATATGAGATATTCTAGTTTTTGAAATATTTAAAATTATAAATAAAGATTTGAACTTAAAAATTATAAAAAAAATTAAACCTTTATATTATTTAAGAGCATATTTGACATAGTTGTAAAATAGAAAAAATTATATTAATTTTTAATTCTTATATATTTTTGATTAAGTTATAAAATTATTTTTAAGTAAGAATATATTTTTTTGTGAGAGAAATAAGGAATTACAAATTTTCTTTTAAAGTAAAAAAACTTTTTAGAAAGTAAGTTTGTACTCAGAGGATTTTTTTTTTAATTTCTACCCCATTCTCATTTTTTTGGTTTTTTGGTTATTATAGTGGATGGTATCTTTAGACGTTGCTTATCTTTTAAAAGAAAATTTATGTCTAACAATATACATATAAAATACTAAATTTATTTTTAGAAAATAAATAACTTTTCTTCTTCTACAACTAAACTAACCATATACAACGCTTTTTGCAAAACTTTTTTTGAGGAAAAAAAATAAAATAGCCCAAAAAAAAAACTAAAAACACTTCCATCATCACTAAACCCCTTCATTTAACATTTTTTTTAAATTAATCATAGATATTTACCTGAGTCTTTCTTTTTAACATTTTGTGACAAAGATGAGATGCGAAATAGCTTTAGAAAGGAGGGAGTCTTGTGATGGCCAATAGCACCTCGAAGTGGAAGGAAAAATCATCCTCATAAATACCAGTGGTTGATGCCATGGCAATATTCCTCTCAAATCAAAATTATTAAAAAAAATTTTATGATATACATAATAGACTAAAGCTCCATAATAGGTATGAAGAAATTTTTAATTTGATTATTTGTATAATTATTTTATTAATTTAATCTCTCATAGGTAAAATATTTTTTAATTGGATTCTCATAAATTATATTTTTAATTTAATCTTTCATATATAATTATTTCTTAATTTAGTTTCTCACAATAAAATTATTAATAATAACATCTTTCCATTAATTTACTGTTAATGAAACTAACAATCAATTTAAATATTATATAATGATGATTAAGCATTAATATGTCAAAAAAATAATGCATATTTTTTAAATTTATTTATAGTAAATTGATAGAAGAATATTATTAATAATGGTTTTATTTATAAGAGGTCAAATTAAGAAATATTTATATGTGAAATACTAAATTAATAAGATAATTTTATAAAAAAATAAAATTAAAAAATACTACACTTATGAAAAATTAAATTGAAAAAATAATTTTTAAAAAAATATCTAATTTTCATAATAATTTTGTAAAACATTTAATACAAATTATTAAATAAAGATATTCAAATTCATCATATCGCAGTAGCAACGTCAATTCCGGCGTTCCTTATTAAAGGGGAAAAAACATGTGTTTCACTGAATTTGGAAGGTAGGGAAAGTTGTCAAATCCTTTAATAATGTGATCTTGTTACGTTGTAAGTGAAATAAGCAGGTGTGCATGTCAAAGCTGTACTTAGGAGTCATTATTAGGTCTAATCCATGAACTGGCATGCAGCATTTCCTATTGCCTTACATCTATTTCACATTCATCCTAAATCTTAAATCTTAAACTCTAATAAACAACTCCATTTATTTATTTAGGCTATTTACTCATGTTTTGAAGAAAAAGAAAAAGGACGATCACTGAAATGAGATTTTTTATCGCACAATTCTCTTATTGTATAATATGAAAATTATATATATATATATATATATATAAAAGAGGATAATCTCTTATTTAAGGGATGCAAAACTAGTACTCAAATTAAGTAACACAATAAAGAATCTAAGTTCAAAGCTGACCTTAAATAATTGTTAGTGATTATTATTCTATTTCTATGCAATAATTTTAAAAAAATGTGTAATAAAAGCATTTTTAAAAATACGACTGAGCAAGTGTAAAATATATCAAATACAAATTATGACAATTATATCTGCTGCTTTTTTCTTACAATTTTATAAAATTAGTATAATTACAATTGAAATATACAACAATTTATTTTTTATCATAATATTCATTTAGTATGTAAAAAGTTAAATATAGAAATAAAAAAAGAAAGAGAAAGAGAAAGAGGAAGAGAAAGAAAGAAAAAATTTAAAAATAAAAAATAATTTTATTACTCTTACTTTTTATGATTAAATAATAATTAGTAAATAATGTTAAATAATAATTAAACAATTACAAGAACAAAATAAATATTATAAAAATTTTTTTACTTTCCTCCCATTTTCCTTTGCCAATTCTTGGATTTCAAACCGGCCATAAGAGTAAAGGGTGAAAATTATACAACATTTGTTGCATTTTTGTTTTATTTCTTCTTAATTTCAAATCTATAATTACCTAAATTTATAGTAATTAATAAACCTAATTATTATAGGTCACATAAATGTCTATAAGAACATCTGGTATTTTATATTTATGTTTATATGTGCAATGGCAGAATTAGGGGCCCGAGGGAAGCCCTCGCTCCCGTGAATTTCTGAAAACTTTTCATACATATGAAGAATTATTTTATATAAACTCTGAAAACTCAATAAAATGTAGATATGGCGCCTAAAAGAAAAAAAAAAAAAACAAACTATGCGTAAGACTCTCACATTAGTTTTAAGATAAAAGTTAGTTACAATAAAATATAATTTTTATGCGAGAAATGTAAATATATTTTATATGTTGATAAATAAGATCAATGACGAAATATTATAAGTTTACTTTTTATAAACAATGACTTATTTTTACAATTTCATTATTTTTTTGTTGTTTGATATGTTCATCTTATCCATTCATTTGTGATGTTTTTAAAATTTTAATCTCTCGTCACATATAAACTTAATAAGTAATTTTATTTTATTATTGTTATCTAAGTAAATTTATCTTTTTTATTTAAAATTAATTATAAAATTCATAAAAAACCCGTCAATATGATCAAATGAAATGGAAACTATTTAAGAAATAGGCCTCCTTTCATATTATGCCTCATTGCATCCTTCAAATAGCTGTGCTAGCGCGCGTCACAACATACTATTAATATATTTATAATAATAACTATTTATTATTTGAGTGTTAATTAAATTTCTTTCACATAAAATATATATACATACACGCGGACGGCATATTATTTATAAAAGTAACTTATATTATGAGTGTAAAGATTGTATACTTAAGGCTAATAATTTTTAAGAGTATACTCCATTTTTTTTTGGAACCATATGTCTGAATATTTAAGTAAGAGTGTATTTTGCATTTTTGCTCATGCTTACCACAAATTAGGAAAAGAGAAACAAATTTTATATAAATATATTGTCATAATTACACATTTGAAAAAGAAACAAATGAAACTACTATACAAGTTCAACTATATATTATCTTAATTTCATATGAAAAAATTATCTTAATTAAAACTTTCTACCCAAAAGAATCTTCATAATTAGGTATAAGAAAAACCTTTAAAAAAAATTGAAAGGAGGTTGGTGATAAACTAAGAAGAGCCGTTTTCAATCGTGGTGAAGAGGAGTCTATAATTCTACCTAAAAAGAAAGAGAAAAAAAGGAGGTTTACAACAGTAATGTCTGAAACTCAATTAACGTTGGAGTAGATTTAGATGCTGGTTAGTTAATCCAATGAATGAGCTGGATCCACTCTTTCAGGAGGAGAAGTGACCCAACTTTGAGTATTATATTCAGTGACAGCACCCAAAGATTAAAATAATTCACTAATTTAATTGAAAAATAATATTAAAATACCCCCAGAAATGCAGCCTCCAACAGAAACAAGCCAAGTTAGCTAAGGACTTCAAAGCTTCACACACCCAGAACAACTCAGTTTTTATTTATACTAATTTTTTGTTTGTTTTTTCATTTTCTCTTTCAAAAATCGAACTCCCTTTTCGTTTCTTCTCCGATTTCTGCGTTCTTCAGCCCGCTTTGCTTCGAATTCTGAACTCACCTGTATAACATCCATTCACTTCTACCCCAAATTCAACTATGTCAAAAGAATCATTGTTCTTTCTGTTCTGTTTCATGTTTTCTCTGTGATTCTTGAGGTGGTTTTTGGATCTCTGAAGGATGAATCTGAGCAACGCCAAGGGATCCATGTCAACGGCTAGTTCTAGTACGGCTTGGAAATCCGGCGGCGACGGCGCCGGCGACCAGTTCCCGGCGGGCCTGCGGGTACTGTTAGTGGATGATGATCCCACGTGCCTCATGATCCTTGAGAAGATGCTTCGTACTTGCCTCTACGAAGGTAATTAGTTAGTTTTTGTCCAACTGGGATTCAACCCTCTTTTGGTCTCTTCGATTTTATTTGAGTAATAAATTGATGATAGAAGAATCAGGACTTCACCTTCCTTTCTACGCTTATGTGGAAAATGAATATTATTTGGTGATCTTTAATATTGAATTCTGTTATATGAAAGGGTATTGCAGAAACCCATCAATCTACGCCTGTCTTTGGCTGCAGTAAAATGCATCAATTTCTTGCGTTTTCTGTACTGTTGCTATTCACCTTGAGCTGTGAGATTTGTCTTATATTGGTTCTAAATTTTGAGGGATGATTAGATGTGAGATTTGTGTGTTTGTTCACCTCATGGAGTTTCTCAGTTGGTTCTTAACTTTGAGAAATGATTGTAATTGCTTGACGAATCCATTGCAGTTACAAAATGCAATCGAGCTGAAGTTGCATTGTCTCTTCTGAGAAAGAACAAAAAAGGGTTCGACATAGTTATAAGTGATGTACATATGCCAGACATGGATGGCTTTAAACTTTTAGAGCACATTGGGTTGGAGATGGACCTTCCAGTTATTAGTAAGTATCCTGTTTGACAGTTTCGATAATTAGATCTATTGATAAATTACATTGTCATGGAGACTGACACGTATACTATATTTACAGTGATGTCAGCAGATGATGGAAAAAATGTTGTTATGAAAGGTGTGATACATGGTGCTTGTGATTACCTAATAAAACCTGTGCGTATTGAGGCTTTGAAGAATATATGGCAGCATGTGGTTCGGAAAAAAAAGAATGAGTGGAAGGATTTGGAGCAATCGTGTAGTGCAGAAGAAGGAGATAGACAGCAAAAGGCATCTGATGAAGCTGATTATTCATTTTCGACAAATGAAGGAAATTCGAGAAATGCTAAGAAGAAGAGAGATGAGGAGGAAGAAGCAGAGGAAAAGGATGATACATCGACGTTAAAGAAGCCACGCGTCGTTTGGTCTGTTGAGCTCCACCAACAGTTTGTGGCAGCTGTGAATCAACTCGGAATTGACAGTATGTATTATTCACTGACACCCTTGAATGAATTTGTACTTCCAGCATTACATTTCTACTGTTGAATTGTCATGCTAGTGTCATGGAAGCCTCAAAATAATACTTTTAGTACTTGGGTATTCAGTTGCAATATGTGGTGACATCATACAAGCTAGTTTTTTCATTTTATTTACACAAATCAGTCTTTTGACTGTATTTGTCAGTAACTACATAATTTAGATCCCAATTTGGCTTTAGGCATTATGAAGTTGTTTTATATCTAAATTAGTTATCCTCTTCACTTGTATATCTTATCTATGAAGAATTACAGTGTTCTGTTCTTGCTTGAGTCGATAGAGATTTGTTCAATATGTATACATGTCTTATGTTTTCAAATTTGGTATTTTTATACAGAGGCTGTTCCTAAAAAAATTCTGGAATTGATGAATGTTCCTGGGATCACTAGAGAAAATGTTGCTAGCCACCTCCAGGTATGATACTTTACGCTGTCCATATTTTTTCTTTGCTGTTCTTATCTATTCTATTAAGCAATTACTTGAAAGAAACAACTCTTTTCTTTTCTTGTTTTGGCACAGAAATACCGTTTGTATCTCCGCAGACTTAGTGGAGTTTCTCAGCACCAGAGTAACGTGAACAACTCTTTCATCGGTCCACAAGAAGCAACCTTTGGGACAATATCAGCATTTAATGGAATCGATCTTCAAGCTCTTGCAGCCGCTGGCCAGCTTCCAGCGCAAAGTCTGGCAACACTTCAAGCGGCAGGACTTGGTAGATCAACTAGTAAAGTTGGTGTATCCCTGCCCCTTGTCGATGAAAGGAACCTTTTCAGTTTTGAAAATCCGAGATTAAGATTTGGAGAAGGGCAACAGCAACACTTGAGCAGTGCTAAACCAACGAACTTGCTTCATGGAATCCCTACCAACATGGAGCCAAAGCAGCTTGCCAATTTGCACCAATCCACACAATCCCTTGGCGGCTTGAATGTGCGAGTCAGTGCATCTGCTGCACAGAGCAACCCCTTATTGATGTCGATGGCTCAATCCCAACCAAGAGGTCAGATGCTAAGTGAAACTACTGCTTCTCAAGTTCCAAGACTTCCATTATCTGTGGGGCAGCCTCCTTTAACAAATGGAATTTCTAATGGTGCTCTGGGCAGAAATGGGATTGCTGGTAATAACACAGGAGCTGCTATTCCACAAACCTCTTCAATGCCAAGTTTTCCCATGAACCAAACTACAGAAATGTCTGTCAGTAATTTCCCACCTGGAAGCACACCGTGTAGTATCACATCAAAAGGCGCATTTCAAGAGGAAGATACTTCAGGAATTAAAGGATCTGGGGGATTTTTTCCAAGTTATGATATTTTCAATGAACTGCATCAGCAGAAGTCCCATGGTTGGGTACAAAATGTGGGCCTCACGTACAATACCTCTCAGCGTGCCAATCCTTTACAAGGTAACATTGATGTCTTGCCATCGGTTATAGTCCATCAGGGCTTTTCTTCCACCCAACAGACTGGACAGAATAGAGATTCTACTCCGACTGGAAAAGCCATGTACTCCCTAGGGAAAGGCATGGAACAAGGAAATCTCCAAAATATTGGTCAACACTGCCATCCGCTTGTTGAAAATTCTGCGAGGGTTAAGACTGAAATAATTCCTGATGCGGACTCCCATTCTGACTTCTTCCCTGAGCGTTATCGCCAGGAGGATCTCATGAGTGCACTTCTGAAACAGGTTGGTTTTTCCTACCATTCTCTGGAACCTATATATATATATATATATATATAGTTTTCTATTATGCACAATATTATATAAATTTGTGTGTGTGTTGCTAGCAGCAAGAAGGCATTGGAGCAGCTGAGAATGAATTTGACTTTGATGGATATTCCATGGACAACATTCCCGTCTAGAACAGGCCCTGCAAGTTCTTTTTGTGATTGCTGTTGCCAATGTAAATAGCTGCTGTTAATTATGAGACTTTTGTCATTCTACAATTAGCTAGTTTGGAATTGAGTTGATATTGGTTGATGTCACAAAATCAGTCTTCTGCGAGTAGTGTGTTGTGATGGTTTAGGTTGCATGCTCAACATCATCTTAGTTGTTGATTGTGAAGAATCAACTATTTACTACATCTGCATGTATGCAAAATGCATATGTGCAATTTTTGACTGTTTGTGGTAGCAATATTCCTAGCGAGCCTCTTGTTTTAGATGTTCATGAAGTTAAGTTGGCTTAGGGAAGGATTGCAGAAGCAAGGCTTATAGAAATCTGTAGACATGTAGGAGCATTTGTAACATTTTAACTACAAATTATGGAAGATTTTTCTTTTGTTTCTTTTCTATTTACTGTAGCTCTAGACATTCAACCTCGCTATTCTTTGCTGGACGTTTCTGTACTCAAGTGTTACATGCTTTTATGAGTCAGCTTTTGCTGCTCTGTTCATTTTTATTTTAGGGAAAATTGCATGTGAAGATTAAAGTTATGTAAAATTTACAATAAAAGATTTTAAGAATTGAAGTTATTTTTAAAGATCAAAATTACTATTATTTACTATTAGAGTTTGAGAAAGTTACTATTAAGTTTTAGAGAAATTATCATTAAAATTACTTAAATTATAATTTTTTAAACTTTTTAAAATCTAATAGTAAGTAATAATAATTTTAGTATTTATGAATAATTTTAATTTTTAATGTTTTTATTATAAATTTTGCAAAATTTGAGCCTTTTGAATGTAATTTTTCTTATAGTTTATGCATTCCGGGTGCACGAACTTGATTAGATACTAGAGTGGGATGATATTGATTATGGGGATATCTATTTAAATTTGACGAAGACGGTTTAAATTTTATTTTTGTAAATTTTTTATCTTGATATATATATATATATATATATATATATTTTACTTTGAAGGAAGCAAATTGCAAAATAAATGCAGTCTTTCAACTTTTATGACACTTTCATCTTGCGTGTTCTTGCTTCCTTGAAAATTAAAAAAAAAAAATTGTCCAAATCAAAGTTCAATAGATGATCTGTTTGCGGGGTATCTATGGTGGTGCACTTGTTATTTCTTTGTTAAAAATCTTATTTTAATGATCCAAAATTTTCGTCATTACTCCATAAATCTTTTCATGTCAATTTAATACTGATGTTAAAGACAATAATCATGAATCAGCCCAATCAGCCCAACTCAGATGAAGTTTCTGTTCAGCCCAATTAAAGTCTGATGCATTGTAATTTATTGTATTTTATTTCACATGCTTTAAAATAGGTTCTAGTATCTTCCTTGTATAGGGTTCTGCTCTTATTCTTTTCTATATATACTCTTTGTATTTGCACTATTCATGATGAGAAATACAATGGATTGCTTCTTTTAAATTATGTTTGCTCTTTTATTTCTTCATGGTATCAGAGCAATATAATTTTAACCTAAAATAATGGCTCATTCACCGCTTCCTCCTCCCCCTCCTCCACCATTTCGACATTCACCCTCCACCTCTTCCTTTGTGTCTTCTTCTAATTCTTCATCTACCCTTCTTTCTTCTTCGGTTCCTTTCTCATTTTCTTCCTCTCCTTCCCATTTCATCTCTATCAAACTCACCAATGACAACTTTGCTATCTGGAAAGCCCAAATGCTGCCATATCTTCATGGCCAACAACTCTTCTCTCATCTTGATGGTTCCCTTTCTTCTCCTTCTCATACTCTTTCTACTAGTGAACCCAACCCCGAGTATAGTAAATGGTTCCAACAGGACCAACTTGTCCTTTCTGTGCTGATTTCCTCTCTGTCCAAATCTATCATTGGCCAAGTGATAAACAACAAGACAACCAGATCAATGTGGCTAGCTCTTGAACGATTATTCACCCAAAGAACTAATGCACGGTTCATTCATCTTCATAATCAGCTCACTTCTCTTAAAAAAAGGGGCAACTCTATCTCTGAATATTATAAACGTGCAATGCTAATTGTTGATGCCTTAAGCTCTGCAGGAAAAGCTATCTCTGACATGGAGTTTATTACTTGTCTCTTAAATGGCCTTGGTACTGATTATGATTCCATTGTAGCCTCTCTCACCACTCGCACTGATAACCTTAGTCCAGAGGATGTACTTAGCTATCTTTTACTCCATGAAGCCAAACTAAATCACCAACATCATTCTTTGTCTTCCTTTGAATTATCAGCTAATTTTACTACTAAATCTGCTCCTCCTCTTCTACCTACTCCAAGGCCACCTCTTCTCCCAAATTTCACTCGAGATCGTGGCAGAGGTGGCAGATTTTCTTTCCAAAAAGGTGTCGGACGTTTTTCCAGAGGTGGTGGACGTTCAGATCGTGTCCAGTGCCAACTATGTTCCAGATTTTGTCACTCTGCTCATACATGCTATCAGAGATTCAACCACAGTTATCAAGCACCATCACCTCCTTCTCTTACTAGTGCACACTACTCCGTTACCTCTCCTACCCCAGATAGTGCCTGGTATTGGGACTTTGCTTACACAAACCATATGACCTCAAATTAGTCCAATCTCAACATATCTTCTAAGCCATATCATGGAAAAGATCATGTGTTGATTGGTGATGGCTCCACAATTCCCATAGCAAACTATGGGACTGGTCAACTTCAAACTTTTGGTGGCAATTTTCTTCTTTTCCATCTTTTACATGTTTCATCTCTCTCTAAAAATTTGCTTTTCGTTTCTCGTTTCTGTTATGATAATGATGTCTATTTTAAATTTTACTCTTCTCATTTTGTTATGAAGGATCTGCACACAAAGAAAGTTATGCTTCAAGGTCCAGCTAAAAACTTCCTCTATTCATCCAGTATTTCTCCATATGAAGCTTGCATTGGGATCAAAGCTACTAAAGAAAAATGGCATGCAAGACTCAGACATCCAGCTTCTCGAATTGTTCACCATGTTTTATCTAAATACTCTTTACCTATCTTTACCACAAAATCATCCACTACTTGTACTGCTTGTAATAAATCCAAATCTCATGCACTTCCCCACCCTCCTTCATCCCATTGTTCTCCTTGTCCATTATATCTAATATTTAGTGATGTTTGGGGTCCTGTTCCAGTTTTGTCTCTCTCTGACTATCGCTACTATGTCTCTTTTGTAGATGATTTTACTAAATTTACATGGTTCTATCCTTTACGTACAAAGTCTGAAGTATCTCATGCATTTCTTCTTTTTCAAAAACAAGTTGAAAATCTCTTTAATACTAAAATAAAATTTCTTCAATCTGATGGTGGTGGTGAGTATCAGTCTCTCCATAAAATCCTTCAAGATCAAGACATTATTCACAGAATTACATGTCCTTACTCTCATGCTCAAAATGGCACAGTTGAATGTAAACATAGACATATTGTTGAATCTAGTTTAGCTTTAATGAATCATGCCTCTCTCCCTCACAAATTCTGGACACATGCATTTGCCACTACATTTTATTTAATCAATCGTCTTCCATCTTCTTCACTTAATTACAAATCCCCTTATCAGTTAATTTTCAATCATTCTCCTGATTATTCTTTTCTTAAGGTTTTTAGTTGCTCTTGTTGGCCCAACCTACGTCCTTATACCGAAAATAAAATGGAAGCACGATCTCTGCAATGCATTTTTCTCGGGTATGCATCTGATTATCATGGCTACTTATGCTTTGAACCCAATGCAGGCCATCTGTATATTTCCCGTGATGTGATCTTCAATGAGGGAGTTTTTCCTGCGGCCTAAGTGTTTCAATCTACTCCTAAGCCCAATTCCTCTTCTTATGTCACTCTCCCTCACTTTTCTCATCGGCCCACTTTCTTTACAGAACCCGCAAGCCCATTTCTCTTTTCTGCTCTTCCCCCTGCCACGTCACATTATTCCTCCCCTCCCCTTTCTTCTCGGTCACCGCAGCTGCCCTACTCGACTTTCCTTCTCTCCCTGACCCTTCCTCTCTTGCGTCCCCTTCGTCACCCCACCTGCTCCTCTTCCTCTCTCTCCTCCTCGGCAACATCGCATGGTAACCCGTTCCCAAACGCACTCTCTCAAACCTAAACTATTTACCGATGGAACAACTCCCTGGCCACCACCAAAAGCTTTCACTCTGTCAGTTGGCTCTCCACCTGAGGCTCCTTTCTCGGTTACTACTGCTTTGAAATTATCCGAATGGCGATCTGCTATAGAGGACGAACTCCAATCTCTCTCTGCAAATCACACCTAGTCATTGGTTCCTCCCTCGCCTACACAGAATGTTCTCGGCTGTAAGTGGGTCTTCCAAACGAAATATAAAGCCGATGGTACTGTTGATCGCTACAAAGCACGCTTAGTGGCAAAGGGATTCCATCAAGCTCCAGGTATTGACTATCATGATACCTTCTCCCTTGTCATTAAGCCTGTTACAATTCGAACACTTCTTTCTTTGGCTGTGTCTCATGATTGGTTTATTAAGCAAATAGATATCCAAAATGCCTTTCTTCATGGTCATCTGGATGAAGATGTTTTTATGACTTAACCTCTTGGTTTTAAAAATTCTCAATTTCCAGATTTTGTATGTAAGCTTCATCGTTCTCTTTATGGACTCAAACAAGCCCCTAGAGCCTGGTTTGCAAAACTTAGTGCTTGTCTAACTTCTCTGGGATTTATTGCTTCAAAATCTAACACATCCTTGTTCATTAAGCATACTGCCTCTGTGATTCTATATGTTCTGGTGTATGTTGATGATATCTTAATTACTGGCTCATCTGCTGTGACTGTTAATGAACTCATCCATACTCTCAGCATACACTTTCCTGACAAAGATTTGGGTTCCTTAAATTATTTTTTAGGTATTGAGACTCATATAACCTCTAAAGGCCTTCTACTGTCTCAACGAAAATATATAATTGATTTGTTAGCACGTACCAATATGCTTCACTGTAAACCCATTTCAACTCACATGGCTGCTACAACCAAATTAACTCTCACTGACGGTCAACCTCTCTCTGATCCTTCTCTTTACCGTAGTATTGTAGGGAGTCTTCAATACCTTTCTTTTACCAGACCAGATTTATCTTTTGCTGTGAACAAGGTTTGTCAATTTTTACATGATCCTAAAACCACTCACTGGATTGCTGTCAAACAAATTCTAAAATATTTAAAATATACTGCTGATCTTGGTCTCCTCATTCGTAAATCTACTTCCACTTCTTTAACTGCATACTCTGATGCTGACTGGGCTGGATGCCCAGATGATAGAAGATCTACAGGAGGGTTTTGTGTCTTTTTTGGACCTAATTTAATATCTTGGAGTTCAAGAAAACAGCAAACTGTTGCTCGATCTTTTACTGAGGCTGAATACAGATCTATTGCCCTTGCAGCTTGTGATGTTATTTGGATTCAGTCTCTACTATCTGAACTTGGCATTTATCTAGAGCAATCTCTTACTTTATGTTGTGATAACATTGGGGCCACTTATCTATCTGCTAATCCTGTGCTTCACTCAAGAACAAAACATGTAGAGCTTGACTATCATTTCATTCGCGAAAGAGTAGCAGCCAAGACTTTGCAAATTTCTTTTCTCTCCTCTAATGATCAATTAGCAGACTTACTTACTAAACCATTACATGGCCCACGCTTTGAATTTTTGAGATCAAGCCTCTCAGTCGCTGCTCTCCCGCTTGGCTTGAGGGGGGCTGTTAAAGACAATAATCATGAATCAGCCCAACTCAGATGAAGTTTCTGTTCAGTCCAGTTCAAAGCCCAATTAAAGTCTGATGCATTGTAATTTATTGTATTTTATTTCACATGCTTTAAAATAGGTTCTAGTATCTTCCTTGTATAAGGTTCTACTCTTATTCTTTTCTATATATATTCTTTGTATTTGCACTATTCATGATGAGAAATACAATGGATTGCTTCTTTTAAATTATGTTTGCTCTTTTATTTCTTCAACTGAAGAGTATAATTTTGTTTTAGTTCCATATAAGATATTTAGTTTCTATAAGATTGTATGATAACATTTTAGGGCTTTTAAAATAGTGAAATTAAAATGAAATTCTACTTTTAAATATAAAAGTGATATAACAAATTTTTAGAGTATCATATAGATATTTACACAATTTTTTCTAGGATCAAAACAAAGTTCGTATTCTAATTTTATTTACACATTGAATAGAGCTTGGAATGGCATGGAATTAGGGAAAGGTAGGTTTAATTCTCGTAAAGGCCATTCGAGTTTAAAATGAGCATTCACATCTATATAAGAAATGCCAACAAAATAGTCAATAACGTTAAATAAAATGCAAAGCAATAATGTTACAATCTTAAAGAAGTTAAAAATAAACAAATAAAAATTTGAGTTTATTGTTAATTTTGTCCTAAATATTTATTTTGTATTAATTTTGTCAAAACTTTTAATATCATATTAAATGTTAACTTCATCAATCAGATTAAAATGAACTATACAGTGTATATACAGATATTACATTACCTAATCTCATGAAGCACATAAAAAGATGTTTTCATTTTTCTTTCCTTAACATTTTGTTATCGAGTTAATACTCTTCCTTTAGGTTAAAAACGAGAAATTATAAGAATCTCTCGTCCAAAACTTTAGGGTTTGACTTGCACACATATATCAATATGTTATCAATTTCTATAAATTTGCTTGTTATTATTTAAGATGATATTGGTAATTTTAGCAAATATATAAGATAAAACTAATACAAAATAAATATTTGAGACAAAATTAATAATAATTCCGAATTTTTGAAACAAAAAAAAATCTTTTGTTATAAAGAGGAATCAGAACCCAACGTTTTCTCCTCATTGTCTGCTCTCTTCACGCGAGGAAACCTCTACAGCACAGATACAGCCACCGTTTTGCGAGACGAAGGGGAGCAGCTTGAGGAATTTGGATTGGCTGAATTTCTTAATTTCGCTTTTACCGTGCTATTTGTTGATTTTTTAGAGTTTCAATTCTATTGCTTCTTGAGCTGAATTTTTCAAGTAGTGTGGTGATTTGAATTCTTGCAGGTAGTTAATCAGTGGAAATGAACGAGGCTGCATGGAGTGCTGCTTCTGAATTCTTAATTCTGCACATGCAATTGAACAAGTCATCGGGAAGACCTATAGAGAGAAAAAATCTGCTGTTCACTGAGCAATATGGGTATGCTTTTTGTCCTTTGATTTATAAAATAAGGTCTCTACTGGCAGTAAAGAATGCTTATTATACTATTGTGGTTCTTGAAAATGGTTCTGTGACTGAGATTGGTGACCATCGCCAGCTTTCGGTTCTATGGTTCTGTGACTGAATGCTCATGCTATTGTGGTTATTGAGACTAGTTCTTGAAAATGGAACAGAGAAGAGAGCGTTGGGTTCACCTCTCTTCAAAACGCAGCGTCTTGGGAGAGAGGAGGACACGTGTTGCGATCTTGGTCCTCAGTGGCTTCAACGGCTGTGATTTGGGTTGCAAAAACTAAAAAAAGTATAAAGCGCATAATTATGACCGACGTGGCAATGCGGTATTGGTGCGATTGGTTAAGCGACCCAAATCTGTCCAAAATGAGTTGCTCGTTTTGCCGCTCAAACTTTGGCGAATCCGTTTCGGGAGAAGGATGATACGTCCACATTAAAGAATCCACCTGCTGTGTGGTCGCTTCAGCTCCATCGACAGTTTGTGGCTGCTGGGAACGTACTTGTTACTTCTTTGACCCCAAAAAAACAAAAAAAATCCTATTTTAGTCATTATCAGTTTGATATTCTATTATCACCCAGGTCCGTTTAATTTCAATAGAATATTCCATTTTTAAAAGACTGTACAGTTTTAGTTATTTTGAAATTATATTTATAAATACACAATTTTTCAAGAACCAAAATAAGGTTTGTATTTTTCCTTCCTCCCAGGCCACTTGGCCTAACTCGATCATTTTTTAGGTGATTGACATTGATGGATCGTGGAATTGAATTGATCTTAGAATGACATGGAATCAGGATTAAGGTTCTTGGTTTTTTTTGTTTTTTCCTTTTTCAATTAAGGTTGTAGATTTAATCCTTGTAAAGAAAATATATTAGTGTTAATTAGACTTCATTTTAGGTTAAAATGGGAATTCACATCCATATTATGAACGCCCAAAAAGTAGTCAATAACGATAAATAAAATACAGGCCAATAATGTTATGGCCTTAAGGTTCGAAAAAAATATACACCATCCTAAATTTCACTATGTTAACGGGTAATTGTTTGACAGAATTCGTTCAACTGATTCAATTTCACTTTCTAAGAAAAAAAAAACTGAACTTTCACATAAAATATTACTGTATTAATATACTAAGATTGGATGAGTATATGCACATAGGAAAAATACAACCATATGAACAGTGAATCTTAATAGGAATTCATTTTTTTTAGCATAATTAAAAAAAAATGATTTTGTGATCCTTTATCGAAAGCTTCTACTACTCAGGCACCAGGTTACTTTCAGATACATTCATCCATTTCAATCAATACCTACGAACGAAATAAAATAGGGTACGGGAAAATAAAAAAAAATTCTAACTTAGGGTTAAGTTAAGGCTATTCCATGGAACCTCTTGATATACACCGGAAACGAAAACTAGCATTGACAATCATCTAGGAGTCCTGCAACACTGACGCCTACTAGGTGGGATTAGTTCATGAGTACCTGCAAATTTGTCTGGCAATGTATAGAAGAATAACAATATGTTGGATGATGATGAATAATTCCATTCTTAGATAGTAAACGTATGTCAAAAAACATCATCTATGATTCCACTTCTCCCAAGACAAACGAGTGCCGAGTCTGACCAAAAAAATTTAATTTACTATTTAATACAAAAAAGAAAAGAATATATTTCTATCATCTAAGACATCTACATTCTTCTGTATCACAATCACCCTGGAAAGAATCATATCAATGGAACATGAAGGATCGCCAGAAGATCCAAGATAGACATGAAAAATACAGCATGAGTTTCACCATAGCCACATTAATACGAACAGAAGCGGTATTAGGATCATTGAAGTAGCTGGGGAAGATTCCTTCTTGAATCCACTGGTTGGATATACAGAGGGAAGAGAGCATTCCTCCCCATTGAAGAAGACTTTAGTAGGAAATCCATCTCCACCAGCCACATTGATTCCAGAAGTAGTTTTCTTTGTAAAAGAGATCACTGACTGTTGTTTACCAGGCACCCTAGGATCACTCAGAGGGTTTGCCCCATCAGTTTCTGCCACAAGGTAGTTCAATCCTGGAAGGCCTTGCATCAATATCGTATTATTAACACCGTCTAAGGTACTTGCATTGAATGAATACATTTTCTCAAAACCTACAGCTGCTTTATCCATTTGCACTGCAGCAAACCAGTCAGCAAAATTAGTGTCACCCCAATTGAAAAGTGTGACCCTTGCACTCCATCCTCGGCTGTAGTCTGTAAGAAGATGCCAGTTTATGGTCACACCACAGTTATCACCACACGGCATTAGGTTTGGCATTGGTAGATGTTTCAGACTAGCCCAAGCAATGGCCTTAGCACTCCGATTCTCAAAAGGAACAAGAAGTGCCTCTGGTGGAAGAAGCATAGCTGATGCCGTAGTACTGCAAGTTTTTCCTGTGTTACTGGGGCACCCACATGCACATGTTTTGCAAGGAATAACAGAATCATTGTAATATGCAGAAAATGAGACACAGCATTTACGTGGTGCCCCCTTGGCCTGTGTTATATTACACACAACCTGCCAGCTTGCCATTGCAGATTTGTTTGATGGTATGCCTGAAGGATCCGGGGTTTCACTAGGACTTACCCGGATGGGAGGGCCACATTTGTAGTCAGGGTTGAGTGTACCACTTATCTTCCAGTTCTGTGGCGGTGAAAGCTGGGAGCGATTGAGGTCCGGTGGCAATTTAAAGACCTGCACTTGGAATCTTGAAGATGACATGCTTGGGTCCATTGATGGAGGCAAGATTGTACCATTCCGGCAGCAAAAAGGAATCTTCCCCAGGTCTGAGTCATTGTACTTTGTGGGAGGGAGATCAATTATCGTTGGCCTTCTTTCACAATTCAATACATTGGCAAAGTCAAGATCCTTATAGTATGTACCTTGTGGGCCAAATATACAGTCGGAGGAATCCACATTAGTTGTATAAGCCCCCTTCATTGAATAAATAAACTCATCCCTCATCCAGTCCCAGTTTAATTTCCAGTTGTCAAGACGGCCAAGGGGGTTATGGTTTGAGATAGTAACCTCTGCCCAGTAATTAGAATCATAAGTTCTGATCACATCATACATAATTGTAAGATCACCAGTCTGGCGGGGCAGGAATTCTTCTTCCGTGGTTATGTTTGTTTTGAACTTGGGATCTTTTGTGCAACAGACACGAGTTTCATTCTTACCTATAGGTCAAACGTATGTTTATCAATACTTAATCTAAGGCCAAAAGAATCAGGTTAAAATTAATCTGAGACCAAGCAGAAAGAAAGAAAAACCAGATGCTCTGCATATCAAATATCCTCTACAGCTACGAGTAAAACATGGAGGCAAGTCACAGAAGATTCAACATTTCAACCATACAGCCTGAATTCTAATGGAAACTAAAGTTGACATGCCCAAATTTCACAACCATAGGATTCAGCTAAAGTATAAGATCGGAACTTATTACCGAGAACTTGTCTAAGAGTATGCTAACCAGTCACAAAATTAACCATATAACAGTTCAATCTTGTAAAATCATCTTCAGAAGCACAAATCTAGTTGTCATTCGGAGCACTATAAAGTACGCTACCATCTAATTTCGAAAACGCTGGTCCTATTTCTTCGCGAGAAGGAAAGGTAGAGAAACACCAAATAGAACCATAAAAGGCACGTCAAGTCAAAAGCGAACCAATGTATCTCCACATAAACTCAAGCAAAAGCATTAAAACAACCCAAATCGCTAGCTCAGATAAATGACAAATCGAAACATACGTAAATCAAATGAAGCAAAGAATAGAAAGCACCTTGACCAGTGGGCTTACGACAGATGAATCCATCATTAGCGAGGGTGATGTTTGACGGCATCGGCACATTGGGAGGCGCCACACCGAACACTGTTCCCACCAAATCGATCTGAACCTGCATCTGTGTCAAGTCCCCCGCAGTCTCCACGGCCGTCTTGAGATCGGTCATCGGGTACCCAGCAAAAACGGTTCCGTTTCCGACGCCAGCAGGAAGGCTAGTGCCATCGGCGAGCACCGCATTGGATGCAGAGACTAAGAACTCGTCGTGCTGAAACCCCACAAACACCTTCCAGGACTTGAGCTCGTCAAGTCCGTTGTTGAGTACAGTAAGCATGGACTCGAATCGGTACGGTTGATTAGCCGGATCGGTGACATTGGGCGGCAGCTGTTTTCCGCCGGTATAGGCGTACGACAAGAATATGCCGTTGCAGGAGTTGGCAGTCTGGGCATGAGAAATCGAGGGCAGTGCAAAGAAGATGAGCAAGACGACGACGTTGAAGAAGCAGCAGCAACGGGAACCCGAAGCCATGTTTGGGGGTTCACTGGTTTGAAATTCGAAATGCGAAGAAGAGAGAGAAAGATGATATATGTAAAGCAAGTAAAGTAAGCTTTTTTAAGAAAGAGAGAGAGAATGCGGAAACGCGTAGTAGAACCCTACAGCTTGGAAGAAGCTGTACAGTATAACAGTATAATGGGGAACATGATGTGAAATTGAGAAATGAGAATTCATTTATTTATTTTATTTAATCTTGGGACTGTCTTTGAGTGAAGCAATTCAAAATACAAAGCATGGGTTGCATGCCTTCCCGTTTCCAATACCTTTGTTCAATTTTTAATATTTTAATTTTACAAAAAGATATTGCTCTTCCTTCTATGAGAAAAAAAGACAAAGGTGTCATTTGAACTTATACTTTTTATACCAATTCGTTGTATAATAAGTAATAAATATATATTTCATTTTCCAAAACAATTACTTTCATTTCATAAATTTGGATTGATTTATGACACAAAGGGGAATGGGGTTGTTTGATGTTGAAACTTGAGATTTGATATTTGTTGACCATTGGACATGATTGGTGTGGGAAGACAAAAAGAAATGACGATATGGCTTACAGTGTCTAATTGCCTGATTCGTTCCTAATCCTAACAATAACATGGGAAGGAAGAAAAAGCGTGTAAGACTCTGAATCCGCGGCTTATGTTGCGGTGGGCACGTCTTTGTCTGACCTCTTTCTCAGTTTCATCTCATCATTTCTGTTACTTTTTTTTTAAAAAAAAAAACCCTCAGATACCAGGCCATAGCCCCACAAGATTCTAAACCAATGTGAACAGGCCCGGCCCATTAAGTCCATTGGTTATTGCGGCCCACAATTAGTGCAGCCCTTGAGAGTTTCTTCCCATGGGCAATAAAACATCAATTATTGAGAGACCATTTGGTTGTAGGATAGAAAGGGAAAGGTAGAAGTTATTTTTATTATAATATCTATTATATTATTATTATTATTTAATAGTATCTGTCTCTTTTTATTTTTATATAGATGTATATGAGACATTTGTTATCTATTTTATTTATATTTTTTATTTTTATACTTAGCAATTTTTTTTTAATAAATAACTATTCACATATGAGGAGAAACAACAGCCGTACATTTTTCAATTCCTTTTCACAATTTTGCGAATGAAAAAGTCTTGTAAAGATGGTTGTTTTTAATGAGCCAAATTTTGGGCCTAAGCCTAAATAGTCAATTTGGACTGACCCTATTAGGTGTTGGGCTGAACTCAGGACACTGAAAGCAAAAAGGACCATGGGGTCAACTTCCCCAGATTGTCCTTGGCCTGGGAACTACTCCAATAGTTATTAGCAAAGAATCTCTCGACTACATGTGCTCATCTTCACAAAGCTCGAATCTAATCAGATAAGGCCATGTGGCCGATGGCTATGATCAACGGACCTTGAAAAATGTCATCATGCCATCAAATCATCCTTTACAAAATACTCAAAGGACCGCTAGGTGCAGTTTCCGTTCTCTGCAGCGCTTATGCATTCTTATGAATAGTTATTGACTTCATCATTCAAGTTGTTGCAGAAGCATAGATCCCCTCCAACTTGATACAAGAAATTGTATTTAGAGATCAAAATGATTACAGGTCCTGCAAGTTCTACAATTAGCTAGTTTGGAATTGAGTCGATATTGGTTGATGTCACAAAATCAGTCTTCTGGGAGTAGTGTATTGTGATGGCTTAGGTTGGATGCTCAACATCATCTTAGTTGTTGATTGTGAAGAATCAACTATTTACTACATCTGCATGTATGCAAAATGTCAATCCTCATTTTTTTTACTTATACTTTGATTCGTCTTTTTTGGAATATTCAAATTTGATCTTAATGGTCTAGATTTTAATTTTTTTAAGCTGTTAATTAAAAATTTATCTTTCTTTTACATTTTGCTTTCACCAAAATAAAAATAAAAATATGAATGATTCAAAAAAGGATCCAATTTGGCAAAATGCATGTGTGCAATTTTTGACTGCTTGTGGTAGGAAGATTCCTAGCAAGCTTCTAAATTTTAAATGTTCATGAAGTCAAGTTTTGGCTTAGGACAGAGTTGCAGAAGTAAGGTATACATGTAAGAGTATTTCTAACTTTTCAACTACGAATTACGGAAAAAAAAAAATTTGTCTTTTTTTTTTTTTAATTTTCTTCAATTTCTGCAAATCACTGCTGTTACGCATGTAAATATTTCATTTGGTAGCTCTAGAGATTCAGCCTGGCT
Source organism: Erythrophleum ivorense (assembly GCA_026724425.1). NCBI lineage: Eukaryota > Viridiplantae > Streptophyta > Magnoliopsida > Fabales > Fabaceae > Erythrophleum > Erythrophleum ivorense. The sequence continues at coordinate 48,855,389 of JAIUCV010000005.1, forward strand.
ATTCTTTGCTGGTTGTTTCTGTACTTGAGTGTTACATACTTTTATGAATCAACTTTTGCTGCTCTTTTCACTTCTATTTTCGCACTCCGACCCACAAACTTTATTAGATACTCAGGGATGATACTGATTACGTTGTACACTTTTTTTTATAAAAAAAATAAATTACATAATTTTTTTAAAATTTTAAATATTGTGCAAATAACTTTTATAATCTTTAAAGATTAAAGATAAACTTCTTCAATTTTTAAATTTGTGTAAATAATGTCTCATTATTAGCTTATTTTCTCACTAATAGAGGGTGACACGGTGGGAATTATTTATATATAATCTAAAATTCAAAAGGTTATTTGTACATAACTCAAAATTTAATAGAGTTATTTGTACAAAAATTTATATTTATAGGAATTTATTGCATATTGACATATGATGTTTTATTAGTATAATAATAATAGAATATTATTTGCACAAATTTAAAAGTTTTAAAAATTTATTGTTAAGTTTTAAAGATTAAAAAAATTATCTACATATGATTTAAGTTGAAGAGAATTATGTGCAGTTTAACATTTTTTTCATCCAAAAATACTGTCATTATTCCATAAATTTTTTCACGTCAATTTAATACATAAGAGTATAATTTTGTTTTAGTCTCTTACAAAATATTTAATTTCTATAAGATTGTATGATAACATTTTAGTGCTTTTAAAAGAGGGGAATTAAAATGAAATTTTACTTTTAAATATAAAAGTGATATAAAATATTTTCAGAGAATCATGTAGATATTTACACAAATTTTCTAGGACCAAAACAAAATCTGTATTCTAATTCTAATCCCACATCCCCAGATGGTTGACAAGAATGGAACGTGACGATATGGCTTACCGTGTCTTATACAGGCCAACAAAATAGTAATAACAATAAATAAAATAAAAAATTAGAATTAAAGAGTTAAAATTAAAAATATTTATTTTAAAAAATTTATTATTATTATCTTAAGATAGATTATTATTTATTTTAAATAAAATCTCTTAAATTTAGTGATAATAATTATTTTTTAAAAAATATTTTTAATTTTAAGTTTTTAACTCGAATTCTCTTTAAATAATATGCAGAGTAATAATGTTGTAATTTTATGGAAGCAAAAAAATATAAGTAAAAGTACTTTTTTGGGTACAAAAGTTTGAGATTATTGTCAATTTTGTATTAAATATTTATTTTATGTTAATTTTATCGTATATTTTTGTTAAAATTTTTAATGTTGTCTTAAATGTTAGTTTCATTAATTAGATTAATAAAAATTGATGGCATGATATTATATATGGATTAACGATACTCAAATGGATTATACACTGATTATGTAGATATTACGCTACTTAATTTCTAAACCCGAGCACCTAAATGATTTTTTACGTTTATTTTTCTGTCCCTGACCTTCTGTTATTTGAGTTAGCACACTTCTTTCAAGTTCAAAACCAATAATGATAAAATGTCTCATTCAAAACTTTAGAATTTGACCTATACAAATATTATAACATGTTATTAATTTCTATAAATTTACTTGTTGATATTATTATTTAGGATGGCATTGAATATTTTAGCAAATATATAAAACAAGACTAACATAGAATAAATACTTGAGACAAAAATTAATAATAATCCCAAACTTTTGAGACAAACAAAAATACACATCATCATAGTGCAAAAGAAAGAGCCATCTGATGAAGCTGATTACTCATCCTCAGAGAAAAGCTTTAATCCTTTATGGATTAATTAGAGTTAATGCTTGTAAAGAAAATGTATTAGAGTTAATTAGATTTCATTTTAGGTTAAAATGGGAATCCACTTCTATACTTACCAACGCCCGAAAAATAGTGGATAACGATAAATAAAATGAAGAGTAGTAATGTTACAATCTCAAGGTACGAAAAAATATACATCATCGTAAATTTGTTCGCTACTTTAATGGACAAATGGTTTGCTCATCATTCCCGGTAACCGTTTTGACAGAATTCGTTCAACTTCTCGTGATTCAGTTTCACTTTCCAAAAAAATAAAGACTGAACTTTCACGTGACAGGGTGTTTGGTATCACGAGGGAAAAGATAAAGAAGAAAAAAATATTTGTTAAATAGTGATTTTACTTATTTAATTATTTTTTAATATTATTTATTAATTATTATTCAATAAAAATATTAAAATTATTTTCTATTTAAAAAATTACTTTTTTTTTATTTCTATTTTTTATCTAATTTTCTGCATGCTAAGAGATTGGATGAGTATATGCATGTAAAAAAAATATGACTAAATAACAGTAAACCTTACCAGGAAGTCCTTTTTTTTCAGCATAATAAAAAAAATGAATTTGTGATCCTTTATGGAAAACTACTACTCAGTCACTTGGTTGACTTCAGATATATTGAAGAAGAATATATATATATATATTTATTATTATCAGGTTATTTAATTAAAATAAGACAAGTATATAATTTTTTAACTAAATTAATTTTTAAAAAATTATACATTTATTATATTTTAACTGAAAAAAATGTAAAAAAAATTGCGTCTAAACTTGATCCATACATTCATACACTTTAATCAATTCTGGAAAAGAAATAAAATAGGGTAAGGGACTAAAAAACTAAAAAACAGTCTAACCTAGGGCCAAATGGAGGCTATTCCATGGAACCTCTTGATTTACAACGAAAACGAAAACTAGCAGACTATCATCTAGGAGTCCTGCAGTACCAATGCCTACTAAGAGTTCATGTGTACCTTCAAATTTGCCAGTCTAGCAATGGAAAGAAGAATAGTAGCATGATGGATGATGATGAATAATTCCATTTTAGTGAAAGCACGGTTCAATGTTATCTGTGATTCCTCTTCTACCGAGACAAACGAGTACTCAGTCTGACACACCAAAAAAAAAATTTACGGTTTAATACAAAAAAGAAAAGAATATATTTCTATCATCCAAGACATCTACATTCTTCTGTATCACAATCACTCTGGAAAGAATCATATCAATGGAACATGAAGGATCGCCGGAAGATCCAAAATAGACATGAAAAATACAACATGAGTGTCACTATTGTCACATCAATACGAACAGAAGCAGTGTCAGGATCATTACTTGGAATCTTGAAGATGACATGCTTGGGTCCATTGATGGTGGCAAGATTGTACCATTCCGGCAGCCAAAAGGAATCTTCCCCAGGTCTGAGTCATTGAACTTTGTGAGAGGGAGATCGATTATCGTTGGCCTTCTTTCACAATTCAATACACTGGCAAAGTCAAGATCCTTGTAGTAAGTACCTTGTGGGCCAAACATACAGTCGGAGAAATCCACATTATTTGTATAAGCCCTCTTCATTGAATAAATAAACTCACCCCTCATCCAATTCCTGTTTAATTTCCAGTTGTTAAGACGGCCAGGGGGGTTAAGGTTTGAGATGGTAACCTCTGCCTAGTAATTGGAATCATAAGTTCTAATCATATCATACATAATTGTAAGATCACCATTCTGGCGGGGCAGGAATGACATCATACATAATTGGGATCTTTAGTGCAACAGACACGAGTCTCATTCTTAGCTATAGGTTAGACGTATCTTTTCGATACTTGGTCGAAGGCCAAAAGAATCCGGTTAAAATTAATCTCAGATCAAACAGACAGAAAGAAACACCAGATGCTCTGCATATCAAATGTCCTCTACAACTACAACTAAAACATGGAGTCAAGTCACAGAATATTCAACATTTCAACCATACAGCCTGATTACTAAAGGAAACTAAAGTTGACTTGCCTAAATTTTACAACCATAGGATTCAGCTCATGTGTAAGATTGGAACTTATTACGAGAACTTCTCCGAGAGTATGCTAATGATAGTAAGAATGACAGTAAGAAAGAAGATAGGAGGTAGGAAGAAGGAGAAAGAGAGAGATAGAAAGCAATCTGTAATCAACTAACATAACGGTACAATCTCCTGATACAAGCTAATATAGGTTAGTTAAAACTCCAGACTAACTAACCACCAAAACAGAATTATCAGCAATTAACAACTATTCTGTAATGTTAAACTACTTCTTAATACTCTTCCTTTGCGCCTAACAGCTAACAAGTCACAAAATTAACCATTAACAATTCAATCTTGTAAAATCATATTCAGAAGCATAAATCGAGTTGTCCTTCGGGGCACTATGAACTACGTTATCATCTAATTTTGAAAACGATGGTCCTATTTCTTCATTAGAAGGAAAGGGAGAGAAACACCAAACAGAACCAATGAATCTCCAGATAAACAAAAGCATGAAAACGACCCAAATTGCTAGCTCAGATAAATGACAAATCGAAACATATGTAAATCAAACGAAGCAAAGAATAGAAATCACCTTGACCAGTGGGCTTACGACGGATAAATCCATCATCAGCGAAGGAAATGTTTGACGGCATCGGCACATTGGGAGGCGCCACATCGAACACCGTCCCCACCAAATCAATCTGAACCTGCATCTACTTCAAGTCCCCTGCAGTCTCCGCGGCCGGTCTTTAGACCGGTCATCGGGTACCCAGCAAAAACGGTTCCTTTTCAGGGAGGCTAGTTCCATTGTCGAGCACCGCATAGGATGCAGACAGTAAGAACTCGCCGTGCTGGTACCCCACAAACACCTTCCAGCACTTGAGCTCGTCGAGTCCGTTGTTGAGCACAGTAAGCATGGCCTCAAATCGGTACGGTTGCTTCGCCGGATCGGAGAAATTGGGAGGCAGCCGTGTTCGAGAAGAATATGCCGTTGCAAGAGTTGGTAGTCTGGGCGTGAGAAATCGAGGGCAGTGCGAAAAAGATGAGCAAGACGACGAGGTTGAAGAAGCAGCAGCAACGGGAATCCGAGGGCATGTTTGAGTGTTCACTGGTTTGAAATTCGAAATAATAAGAAGAAGAAGAGAGAGAAAGATGATATATGTGAAGTACGTAAGGCTAGCGTTTTTAAGAGAGAGATACAGGATGCGGCAACTCGGAGTGGAGCTCTGGCAAGGACGGCGTGCTACCGTGCAGATCTGATTAAAATATTAAATTGTGCATAATTATAAACAAAGTAAGGAAGCTCATTTAATTAGTAGGGAAGCACTAATTATAACCTAATTACTTGGGTCATTATGCATTAAGGTGTCAACATAGGTCAGGTTTTTAATAGGTTGACCCGTTGAATTTTAATAAAAGTATCCAGTTTGGTTACTAAATGAGTAATTTATTTTAAATAATAATTTCCTAGCTCAGCCTTGTTTCATCCTATAGTTTACTTGGATTAAGTTACCTAATCTTTCGAATTTGATGAAATCTATTATTTTTTTCAAAAAAATTAATGGTTAGAGAGGATGGAGTTTGATAGCCTGATAATTTTATTTAAAAAAATATAATTTATTAAAATTTAAATAAATATCTTTAGTCTTAATGGATTCAATTGTTTATATGGTTTGTGGGATAAGATTAAACTGGCAAATGAGGGGGCACCAACGAATTGGGCTAACAGGGGAGCAGCTTTGTCTAGTTCCATAGCCATTGGCCGAGGGCCTATTGGGCCAATGTAAGCGTCAATGTTCATTCACACGTTCGGTTAATTGATTGGTGTGCATTATTTTGGTAAGAATTGAGATTGGTATACAAAATGTTAAGTATAAAAATAGAAATAAAAAAAAATTTGTAAATTAAAAATAATTTTAATATTTTATTTTTAATAATTAAATAAATAATTAATAGATAATATTAAATAATAATTGAATAATAATTATAAAGATAAAATAGATATTATATAATTTTTTTATGCTACCAAATAGGTTGGTTGTTAATTCTTCATTAAACTAAAAAATATATTTTTTATGATTAATTTTATAAAAAAAAATAATATTAATACTTTTATTTTTAATAATTAAATAATAATTAATAGATAATATTAAATAATAATTATAATAATAAAATAAACATTATGTAAAAATTTTTTCTTTTATTTTATGCTACCAAACAAATTGGTTGCTAATTTCTGATTAAATTAAAAATATATATTTTTTATGGTTGATTTTTTCTCTAATTGTTTTATAAAAAATCATTGATGTTGGCGAGATATGCCAGTTGCTATGATTACAGCGAGGCAATTGGTCAATAGTGGAATATATATATATATATATATATATTCGGTAGTCTGCTCCCAGGCCACTGCTGGAGTGGCACTAGTCTTCACCCCTTAATTTTTCTAATTTGGCGAGGGATACAAAATTTCTTGTTATTTAGGGAAAAATAATAAGGAAAACACAAAATTTTCGGTTAAATTGCAGAATACTTATTGTGATGGGTCAAGACATAAAGAAAATTATTATTTTTTCTAAATTTAGAAATAAAAACTATAATATCTTATTCATATCCTACCATCCGTAATTTGCACGAGCATGACAATTTGGAGGCATTTATCTCAGGTTCCAGTGGAATGGATATTCACGTCACTTTTATACTTGGAGAAATGGCCCTAATATTGTACTTTAATGTTTAGAAGTGAGTTAAGATATTAGGTGTGATTTAATTATGTGAGCAGTGAATAATTTTTAAAAAGTCTTAAATTAAATTTGGTTAAATTTAAGTTATTGATTTTATAGTTTTAATTAATTTTTAATTTAAACTTTATAGTTTAAAATTTCATAAGTTATAATTTAAAAAAATTTAAATTTAATTTGTTATTAAACTTTTATAACATTTTTTTAATTCCACTATTGTGACTTATTATTTTGACATTTTAAATGAGATAGAATTCTCTAAAGTTTTATTTTATAAATTTTCTTTAAATTTGAAGAGAGATATGTCTGTCTGTCTGTCTGTCTCTCTCTCTATATATATATATATATATATATTTGCAGGGAATTTATAGTAAGAAAATTTTAGAGGATCTTTATTAAATGGAAGAAACCTCAACGAAGCTAAGTTAAACTGAACATAGATGAGTTGTTGAGGGTAACATGGGCACTGCAACTTGTGGAGATTTGATCAAATATGAGGATGGTAGATGGCTCTATAGTTTTTCCTAAAACTTGAGGAAGTGCTCAATGCTTAAAGCTGGATGTTGGGGAGCTCACGAGAAGCTCAACCTGGCTCAAGCTCATGGATGCACTAAATTCATTTTTGAAAGTGACTCAAAGCTCTATGTGGAAGGCCTCAAATCCTCTCACAATAATGGTGTTGATTTGTACTATATTTTTGTCACCTTGGGAAAGATGATCAATAACAATTGGACGGTTTTAATCTGGCATTGGTGGAGGAAGACTAATATGTGTGTTTATCACTTGGCCATCTTGGTTTTATTTTATACAACAGGTCTCCTATTATCATAGTTTCTTGATTGCTTGCTAATATGTTGGGATTTATAGAATTTTTGATTGAAAAACATTAGGACTGATTCTAAATTTTCCCTATACATATCTGTATATTTTAATTCTTCAGATACATTAAAGATTTAAAAAAAAATATGAGAGGTCACGGTTCTTTAATAACTGTGACCCTAATTAAAAAAAAAAATTTAAAATAAATACAGACATGGTTGCAAAGCAACCATATTTGTGAAAAAAAAAAAATAAAGTAGGGTATAACAATTTTCTCCTTTCCCTCCAACTTTTTCTCCTCCCCATGTGATTGTCTCTTTCTCGTTTTTTCCTGCTTTCATTTGTCTTTTACCTTTATACCTTACACCATATTTTTTAATTAAATATCCATATTCTAGACAACACTTCTCGTAGAAGGAACTCATGAAGAATTTAATATGAAAAAATGATATTTGCCCACCTATTTAACGTTTCCATATCCAAGCTCTTTGATAGTTAGAACTTCAGAAATCTCGCAACTTCCAAAATCGCCAACTGGAGGAAGTGAGGAAACTGCAATAAAGAGAGGGCATGACAATTGCCCAACAAGCTTCACAAACCATTGATAACTAAAGGGTGGTTCCCTTAATTCTTTTTTGGCATTGGCAAAAGCAAATTGACAAATTAATCATAAATTAATAGTATCATCACATTATTTTAATAATGGATCATCCAGGAATTCTGTGGGTCACTATTGAGTAGTAGGAAGAGATGAAAAATTATTCATACAAAGTTTTGAACAATTAAAAATGATAGAAATTAATCAATATCTAATTATAGATAAATTGTTTACTTTAAACTTCGAATTTATCTTCTGTATAATATCTACATGATTGAAGAGCGTGTGACTTACAGAAGAGAACACTTCAACTCCAGCAGCAACCGCATAGTTTTGCTAAAAGCAACAAATAATGTATTTGAGTAACCAAATATCTACAACCCATTAGCAATTAAACAAAAATTAGGTACAATTTTTAAGCGTTAGATGTAGGATCCTTCAATCAAAATGACAAATGAATGATTTTTTTTTTCATAGACATGGTTGCTTTGCAACAGTGTTTATTTTTAAAAAAAAATTTAATTGGGGTCAGAGTTCTTTAGCAACCGTGACCTTTCATATTTAAAAAAAAAATTCTTTAATGTATTTGGGTAATTAAGATATACAGACATATATGGGGCGAATTTAAAATTTGTCCCAATGTTTTCAAGTCAAAAACCTAGGATTTATATGTCTTATGTAATCTCTTCTTAGCTTGCCCTTTTCTATGCCTTCTTCTATATTTCAACCAAAAAGAATAAACTTTAGAGGATTTTGTTTCATTTTGAATATGTAGATTTATGCTAACATAATGAGTGAAATGGAGTGAAATTCATTTATGCATGTTGTAAACACCATATTTTGTTTGGCCCGCTCTTACTTTTTTTTTTATTGTCTAATTGATAAGAGGCAATCAAATCAGCCCAGACAAAATACGTGTTCTTATCTTTACTTATTTCTTATGCAAAAAATATCAAAAATTACATTTTTAATTTCTTTGCCCAATAAACAAGTAAAGATAGGCAACTGTGAATACCGTATTTTGTCCAGGCAAGCTCCAAAAATAATAACAAAATCAAATTAGCAAAAAATATGAAAAAAAGAAGAAGGAAAGAAAAGAAATATACAAAATTAAGAAAAATGGGAAAAAATGAAAAAAAAGGAAAAGCCTAAAACATTCAACAAAGAAAAATCAAATAAGTCCTTTTTAGCCTAATAAGCTAAAAAAAAAAAAGAGGATCAATCAAAGAGGAAGTAATAGAAATCCTAAAAAAAACAAAAAAGAAACGAAAGGCAAAATTAAAAAGGGACTAGAAAAAAAGAGGACAAAAAATATGAAAAAATAATAATAATAAAATGAAAAGAAAGAAAAACAAAAAATAATAATAAATTTATATTTTCTTAAAAATAAAAAGAAATGAAAGGAAAAATTAAAAAAGAACTTAAAAAAAAACTCAACCCAAAACCAACCTTAAAAATAAAAGAAGGACCAAAAACAGAAAATGGGCGGAGGCCTATAGTTTCAGCCTAGCATCCTCTCACCAAGTCTGAAGCCCACATACCTAAGGTAGAAAAAACAATAATAAATTAAAAAAATGTGAAAAGGCACAAGGAAAACCCTAGCTGTGTGGTCCCCCCCTTTTCTGGCATTCTCGTTCACGCATCTTGGAGCAGCAGGCTCCTACCTACTAATCGTACAACTCTCAACAATCAAAAAGGGAATGAAGGACAACGGAAAATGCCAACCTTGAAGCGAGATTAGCATCACAAATTGATGGAGCAGAGAGGCGCGTCTGGGTAGAAGTGGAAGAAGGAAATGCGCAGAGGCTGAGAGTAACAGTTACGCTCTAATTTTATATATATTTAGAGGAGGCCGAAATTAGGAGGGGGTTTTTTTTGGTTGGGGATTAGAGTGGGAGAGAAGCGAGAGAGGGTGAGAGACTAACAGAAATAGAGAGAGATGATGGAATCGAAAGAGAGGCGATTGGATGGTTTAAAGGAATAAGAGAAAGAGAAGCTGAGCGAAAGAGGAGAAAGTGGGGATTGCTTTGGGGAGGATTAGTTTTGAGCTTGAGTGAATTGAAGGGAAAAACAGAAACGGAGAGGGGAAGAGAGCAAGCGAGAATCGAGAGAGGGCGAACAGGGAAATGAAGATATTGAAATCAGAGGCCATGAGAGTCGATGAAGCTTCGAGCAAATAAGGAAGGAGAGCTGGGAAGAGGATTCACCATCTTGGTTTTCTTACAAGTAAATCCTTTAACTGTTCTTTTACTGGGTATTGATTCCTCTGAGTTTGGTTAAGATTTGATTTCAGAATGTTTCTTACCTCTGTATCTTTTGGTTTGGTTTTATATTGATGGAAGCTTATCTTGCTGTGTAACTTTGATCATTTGCTGTGTAGTGTAGAAGGAATAGAACAATCCATATGTTATTGCATATATACTCGTGAATGCTTAGTGACGGTTTCTGAACTGGTATGAAAGTCCGAATTTACATCCAAACAGAGTTTGCCATAGTTTTCTTCGTGTGTGTGTTTGCATAAGTTTTGCATTTGGATTCTGTTTTTGTAGGATTTATTCCTCATGCTCGAACCATAACGAGTTTTGTAAATGAGATTGGTTCTACCCATTGATTCTATGCGGCTATGGGATGCTAAGCGTATTCTTTATGCTTACTGGCGTGTTCAATGTTTAGAGTTAGGAAAGGTTTTTTACAGTGTGCTTGTTTCCATATGACTTCATTTCTGTTACTAAAATAAAAACAAATATGAGTGGATGATAGTTGATTTGTTGTTAGTTAGTATTTGATTTTGCATTAATAGTGCTGGTCATTGTGTTGAGTCATGAAACCAATGGGATTTTGGCATCCTGTACCTATGGTTCTAGCAGATTCGTCAAAGCACAGTGAAATCCCACTTGAATTGACGCTTGCACACTGGCTTTAAATCTTTGCTTTGAGTTTAAACTTCATGTGATTATTTATTTTCTATCTTATGCTCATATTAATTGGGGTTGCTCTTCCAACTGGTACGCCAATCTTATATGATTTCAACATATTGTTGAAAGATGGTGGCTACTGTAGCTTAACTTCTTATTGGGGTTTGATGCAAAATGCATGATTAAATTTGATGTTCGTTATTCCTTTTGAGTCGATGTTTCTTTTTAATGTCGGCTTATTTATTGTTTAACATGTGGAATTATATGTGGAATATGGGAGAGTCACTCATCACTTCAAACAAGGAAACGAGAAGGTGGAGCCACGTAAAGCTTGGTAGGACAGCACCTCAGAGTTCACCATCAATCCAACCAAAAGGATAACAGGCAATTGAGTCATAACTGTATAATTTCTCTTTTTACTCTTGTAAATATGTTTAAGAGTAACATAGCGAATCACAGTTAAACACCAAACACCCACTCTCACAAATTACTTATTTTGTTTGTAAATGTTTTTATTTATTTATTTATTTTATTTGTATTTCGTTACGCTTTATTTTTAGAATAGCCGCGTGGAATCTTGTATCCTCTCAAGCACATAGGTATACACCTATAGGTCACATGTGGCAATAAAGCCTCCTTGGTACCTATTAGGTCTTGAATTTATGCTTTAATATATTTTGGGTTTTAACGACCCCCCACCAAATGGTTATTGGAAGAAAATTTTTAACAAAAAAAGAGAGCAAGAAAAACAAAAGGGGATCAAAATCTTTTTTATAAAAAATTAAATTGGGTCTTAAAGATTTATCTTTTTCTTACTAAAGATTCTTTTGTGAAAATTGAAGAATTGTATGTTAAAATTTTTTTTTTGAAATTGACTGTTCCTTCTATAGCCTCTTTTGAGAAAAAAAGGGTAAACATGAAAAAAGAGTTTTATAAATAAAAAACAAGAGAAGAAGAGAAATGAAAATAACAACAACAATAAAAAATAACAAAAGAAAAAAAAAACAAAAAAAGACAAAACCAAACAAATACCAACAAAAGAAGAAAACGTGAAAAGTAAATGAGAAATTAATCATTTTTAAGACTTATGAACTTTTCTTTTAATAAAAATATATTTTATAGAAATAAGAAATTCTTTAAATGGACAAAAAAAATGCAAAATACATATTAAAAAAATCTACAATCTAAGATCAAAAAAATTAAAAGTTAAAAAATAAACAAAAATCAAAACAAAAAATATAAAAATCAATCATAAGAAATAAAAAATCAAAATTTGATAAAAAATTAAAAAAGGAGGAAGAAAAATCAAAATTCAACAAAAACAAAAATAAAAAATAATAATTAAAAATTTAAAACAAACAAATAATAAATAAGAATGAAAAATTGTAAAAATCACTTAAAAAAAAGGAAGAAAGGAATAGGAAAGGAGAAAGAGCAAGAAGTGAAGTCAATTTAGTTTTTGCAAATTAAACATACAAAAACAATTTTAAAGTTGTTTCGTTTGCGAAAGTCTAAAATGATTTTTATTTTTTTCTCTTTTCTCAAAAAAAAAAAAAAGAAAAACACAAAAAAAACAACAACAACAAAAAGTGGTGAAAAAATAATAAAATGTCAAACCAAAATAAAAAATAAAAAAAGAGATAAAACAAAAACAAAAATTAAAGCCAAAATAAAAACAATAAAAATAAATAAAAATAAAACAAAAAAAGAGATAAAAACAAAAACAAAAACAAAACCAAAACCAAAAATTAACAAAACAAAAAACAAACAAAAAAATATAAAAAAAAACACACAATTTCTTATTCGAATTACGTGAACTTTGATATCTATTTTAAGGTACGTAGGCCCTAGGTCTTTATTTTAGGTCAAGTCTGCCCTTAAATAAATATTTTTTTTAATTTTAGTTCTTTGATTTCTTTTATTTTGCTTTTATTTTTATTTCTTTAACTTCTTTTCCTTCTTTTTACCCTTAATTTAATTTCCTTAATCTCTTTTTTTTTTATTTTGCATGTGATTTGTTAGGAAGAATTAAAATAGAATCAAAGCTATTTTATTTTTACATAATTAACTTAGGGTAATCGTTCTTAGTAACGGGTATAGTAGAGTGCCTAACACCTTCCATATTCACAACCAACTCTCAAATCCTAATATGCTTCGTAGACTATTTTTTTAAATTAAAAAGGCTTTTTTAAAGTTTTGTATTTTCAAAAATTAAAATTTTGGTGGCGACTCCCTACTTACTTTTTTTTTTTAAATTTTGATTTCAGGTTTTGTTTTTTTTTTAATTAAATTTTTTTTAAAGATGCCATCCGATCGCATTTTCAAATATGACACATGTGACGTATGAATGTGCAGAAAAGATCCTTAGAGTCAAGCCAACGATTGCTTCTGATGCAGTTAAATCTATCCCAACTGTCCAATTTACAACATCGTTCATTACACAATACATGCTACAAACAATGTAAAACGTATAATTAGTTATGATTATTGGGCATTTCAAATAGCAACAATAGATGTTGGAGTTTCTATGCCTATATAGTTGTACATTATATTCTAACATGGGTCACTTTTTACTCTTCCTATTTGCTGATATGTTTAAAATCACATGCTTTTTTTTTTTTTTTCAAAATTGTCCCAAGTTCTTGGATAATCTAACCTAAAAATGGATGTCGAAGTTCCTGTTGATTAAAAGAGCCTGCAATTTACCCTTCTTTCTTGAGAGATAATAAGTGTAACATTTTATTCATCTTCTGCTTGTGATATAGTTCTTAATCAACATATTTAACTAGAAAAAATAGTAAGAGAAGTATTTTATTTTGGTTACTTTAAAGTACTCCTGTATCTCTTGTAAAGATGAAAAGGACTTGCTCTATTATTATTACAGGGTTCTTATTTACTAGCAAATTTTTTGTTAGAACTATCATTTAGAAATTATTTCATAATTGCCTTTCCTATTTGATATGCTTATGATTCGTGAAATCTATAAGGAAATTCTTCCTTTCTTTTTCTAATCATTGTGTTTTACATTATATCCTGTTCTCATATAACAACAACTTGACAAATATAATAACAATGTGAAAAGGAACAAAAAAGCAGCGCAAAATGCACAGTTAAATATTTGGCGTGAAATGTATTATTTTGTTTTAAGTGAAACGATTTGTTTTGCACTATCTATGAAGACATGTCGTGCAGTGATTGGTTGGATAGCTACGATGGATTTGATTGCATGGCATCAAGTCATCGAGAGGATTCGCTTTGATGAATATGATGTTATTAAGAAACTTTAGTAAGTTAGCACAAATTATGTATATTTATAGTGATAAGACAACAAATAATTAGATATGTGAGTATAATTTAATAATATATTAACATATGTTTAATAGTATAGATCAAAGTAAAAATTATTAAAATTTGAAAGTTTAATTACAAATTCTTAAATTATAAAATAATATTAAAAATTGAATAAAATTTAAGAAGTAAACCAGTAAATTAACCATTAAAAACTCTAATCCATTATGTATTAGAAATAATATTTTGAAATGAATTCAATTAGAATATTAGGATTACGGAAAAGTTGGCAAATAATGTGATCACACTCTGAATAGTGAATCATTTCCACCCAAGCATGTATAATGATAATTGAAGAGAAGGCTTAAAAAGCAAAAGAAAAGTGTATCCCAAAAGGATCAAAGGGCAGTGGAAACAGGAAAAAGCAAGTGCGACTGTGAAGAAAAAGTGCACCAGCAAAGATCCTCCATTATCTATAGTTTATACATTCTTTTGGTCTCGTTGGGTTTCTTTTCATTTTCTCCTTTTGAGGTTATGCACAGCAAATCAGTCACCTCACTTTACTTTGACAATGCTTCATTGCTTGGATTTACCAAAAAATATAAACCGAAAGATAAAAACGTTTCAACTTTAAAAGATAGCACCAATGGCATATTATGTTTTCAAAATTGTAATTTGACAAGAGATGTTAGATTAAAAATTGAAGTCCAATTCATACATGTTAAACTCGCTTCATTTTAAAGTTTATAATAATTATCAAATGTATTAGTTTTATGTGGATCTTAGATAAACAATAATGAGAAGGAAAGCGAGCCAGAGGGTAAAGGTTTCTTGGACGGCCATTTGCGGTGGAAATTTTGCCTTCTCTTATCTTCACCTTCACTGTTTGTAAATGATGACAATATAATTGAATTGTTTGTAAAAAGGAATTAATTTATAGCTACTTTCAATCAATCTCTCTTCTTACAGAGTTGCAAATTTCATGGTCAATTCTTTTGATATAGCTTATCATCATATATATATATATATATATATAATGTATTAATTTGTTTACGTGGCGCCTTTGGCATTCTTAAAAAACAATTATTAGAATTATGTACTAAATTTTTAAAACTTTATTTTGATTTTAGAAAAGATCTTTAAAATATACATGAAATTCAAAGTGATGCTTGGAGCAGAAGGAAAATATATTAGGAAAGGGGGCTTAGAATATAGGGAGCTAAAATGGTTAAGTATTTTTCCACTGCAATTATAATATTATATAACATAATTTCTCATTGGCAATTTATATCTCTAGAATGTTGAATTTTCCATAATTATATACATTTTATAAGGTTAGAATTTTAGGTTTAGTGGTTTAGAGATTTTATAATTTAAGAGTTTAGAATTTCAGGATTTTGATTTTAGAGATTTTTTAGTTTATGATTTAAAATTTTAATCACTTGAATTTTATTGTTTTAAAAGCAATTCTATCATACTTATAAATATACGATAAGTTCATTCATGATATTTTTTTAAAATAATAAATTAAATAAAGAACATTTAGCGTTGCCTAGGTAATATCTAACAACACTTTGTTAACTAGTGGTGGGTCCCATTATTTTAAAAAAACAACTATTACATCAATTACAATTTAAAAACAATATATTGAAATCTTACTTTGATATATATATAATAAAAAATTATTAAATAATAATTATAAAAACATAATAAATATTATATAAAAAATTTATATAAAAATAATACCTATTATCAAACGGCCCGTTGCGACATATGCTAAAATGAGCCATGCGTTAAATCTGCAAAAGTGCAATACATGGAGCTGGCGTTTTCGTTACGTACACAGAACCTGCTTCCACGTCACCGCTTCGCCCCATCCAAGCCTTTCAACCTTCCATCCTAAACGCCGTTGAGCTTTGGATTCCTTACCATGCAAACGCCCTCACACCCTGTTCTAGTAAATACAAAAAGCTACGATAACCAAGTTTCTTCCGCAATATATTATTTGAGAACTTATTAAATCAAATATTTTTCTAAACTTCATCACTTGCAACATTTATTTTAGCAAATTTTTATTTATTTATTTATTATACAATTGATTAATACATTATATGTAGTTACAAAATTTTGTTCACTGCTTTTAATGCAGGGCGTTATATAATAAATTAAATTTAAATATAATTATTTATTTATTATTATATTTTTATCTAAAATATAATAAGTATATAATTTATTTATTATAAAATTATATACTTATTTAAAGAACGAGAAAAGGAGGGACGACGGGGAGGTCTGGTTCCCCCTCCACTTCCCTCAATAAGGCCCTTTACTTGTACCTTAAGGGATAAGCTGATGAACAGGCCCTCCAATTCTGATTTGAGTATTAGCTAAGTTGTCTTCAAGGCTGCTACTTTAAAATCCATCCAATTAGTCACCTTTTATATATATAGTCTCCTTAAAAAAAAATATGTAACTGATACTTTGCATAAAAATTTAATATATGTCATACTTTGACAAAATATTATCATTCATCGTTATTTAATATTTATGAATAACAAGTAATTTTAATAATTTTCTTTTAAAATAATAAAAGTAATGACAACAAAATTTTAAAAAATATTGTATCAGAGTTTAAGAAATTGAAAAGTAAAAATATTTTTTTTGCACTTTTATGTTTGTAGACTAAAATGAATGAATAAAGATCACCATTTTCTCTTCATTTTTTTTTCATATTTTATTTTTAGTTTTTTATCCTCTTACTTTATTTAATATTTACTCTTCTAATTTTTTAAATATTTTTTTATCTTTTGTTTCTCAATTTTTTCAACGTGCCTTTTGCATTTGTTTTGTTTCCAACTCTTGAGTTTCTTTTTACCTGTAAGTTTAATAAATTGACTTATTATCCTCCTCCTCCTCATCATCATCAAATTACCAAGAGATCATATATATATTACTAGAAATTAGTTTATAATTTACAGAAAGTTGGCTAATGAAATGAATTATATAAAATAAGACTTATTAAAAAAAATCAATTTCATGCATATTTTATTTTGTAATGTTGCATAAATAATTGTAACAATGCAGGTTACAACACACTATTAACTTATTTGATTTTAATATACATTATATTATATTATTCTCTCATATATCATATGTATATATATATATATGTATATTGTAAAGTAATTATAAAATTTTTATACAAAAAACATTATGCATTATAATTTTGACAAAATTTAGATATAATTTTTTATATTTTTAATATCAGATTTCTTAATCAAAAAATATGACAAAACGTATCTTTTTTTAATAAAAATATAACAAGTATATAATTTAATTAAAAATTATACAATTATTTATAAAAATTATATATTTTTCATATTTTAACTAAAAATATATATATTTATTATATTTTGATTGAATAATTTAACAATAAGAATATATCTATTTATATATAAGTTTTTCTCTTATAATTTAAGATCTTGACCCCCTTAAGAAAAAATTTCTTCCTCCACCTTACACTTATCAAATTTTGATTAAAAAATTTGATAACAAAAATATAACAAATTGTATATAATTTTTTAATATATAATTCCATTTTAAAATTAAAAAAAAGGAGTTAAAAGTAATCTGATGAACCTCTCTTTCAATTCCGCGTTGGCAGCTTCAGGGCAAATAAATATGGGTGCTTTCTGTGAAAGTAAAATGCGTCGGTGTGATCCTTTAACCTTTTACTAACATGTTCTTCCTCTTTTCTCTCTATTGTGATTACTATAAGACGGTGTTTCCATTGAAAGGTGTACTTGCTAATACACTGTAACCTCATAGATAATAATTAGGAGATACTGCCTCCGCACACACTCCCTCCCTTCTTCTACCCATTTCCCCAATCTCTCTGCAATTCCCCATCACTCTCTCCTCCTAATCAAACCCCCCATTTCTCCTTCTTCTTTTATTTATTATTACAAAATGCTAACAATGTTTAGACTCACACTGTGTTTCCTGGCACTGTTTCTCACTTCTGTAACAATGGCGGATCCCCTCAAAGCCACGTCCAAGGACCAGATCGAGTGCACAATGTGCTCTGCCTGTCAAAACCCTTGCCACCAATCTCCATCTCCGCCACCTCCTTCTCCCCCTGCTCCCACCAATTCTTGCCCGCCGCCGCCGCCTTCTACCCCTAGCTCCGGTGGAACTCCCACTTACTATTTTCCACCCCCACCCACCGGCGGCGGAGGACGAGGAATCGGCGGGACCGGGGCGTATTACCCTCCCCCCAGTTACTACCCCACGCCGCCGCCGCCCAACCCGATTGTGCCTTATTTTCCTTTCTACTTCTATAGCCCCCCGCCGCCGTCAACGGCGCCGACGACGAGCTCGTCCGTCAAGGCGTTTGGTTTATTTACATTTTCGTTGCTGCTCTTGCTTTGACAGAAACCTAAAGAATGTTGGGAAATGGGAATAACTGCAGAGTTGACATATCTAGTAAATTTGGAGGGAAATGAGAGCTTGAGTTGTGAAGTGGTACTACTACAATCTCTGCTTCTATTTCTCTATATTTCTGTCTGAATTTCCAAAGGCCAATGTAGAATGATCTGCAATGTCTTCGCGTTTTGTATGTACCGGCTTTATGATTTGGTTCATCTTATAATCAAATTGCGAAAATTATTCACTTTTTGTTCATTAAATAATTTTCTGCCAAATGGGTGCTTAAGTTTTTGATGGTGAAGTGCCATGCGCATTTGTACGAACAACTGGAAAGCCAAAACCAATCAGTATGTGGTGGATGAACATTATTTTTTTTTAAGAAAAACTTTATTTTGGTCCATCTTAGTATTAGTAAGTTTTCTCAAAAAAAAAAAAAATTATCACTTGAATGAACACCGTAAAACATCTGGTCTTCAGAAAAACTATATAGAACCATATTAATATTATTGAAAGAATAAATTGAAACAAAGTTAAGATGTTATTCTAATTTTTTTATAGTTAAAATGACAATAAAAATATAGGTTATTTTGACATCATTGGGATGAGCGACCAATAGCATGCAGAATATTTTCTTGTGATTCTATTATCATAAACATTGGTAATATCTTAGGGGGCCCGTGCAACGAAATCTCCCATAATGATAAGAAAGCATGGGAACTATTTTGGGTTTTGGGAGAGTTAATTTACTCATTCAGCACTCGGCACCCTCTTTGAATCCTTGCCAACAATTCATTAGTGAATTTAAATGTCCTTCATGAATGGATCTGTAAGGCATGTTGACCATAATAAAATAATTTTCTTCTTTCTTTTTTCCTTTTTTCTTTTGGTTAATTAATGCAAAAAGTTACTCAACGTTGATGACAATTAATATTTGACACTAATAATTATAATGAATAGGCATTCAAATTTTTATGGTTAAAATGCATAGTATACTTTGAATTTTAGATCGCAAGCAAATAACCTTTTAAAATTTAATAATGAACTCCTCTAAATTTAAGATTATATATAATTAATTTTTACTGTTAGTGAGCCTATTATTTTATTAATAAAAGTATGACACATTAAAAAATTATTTATATAAGACTTAAAATTTAAAAGATTGTTCGTACAGAAAATGAAGTTTAGGAATCTATTTAATCAGATATATCATCTTTTTATTAGTAAATTAACTGTGATTTACAATGAAAATATTTGTATATGATTTAAAATTCAAAAATATTTATGCATTTTAGGCAATTTTTATACTCATAAAATAATTATTTAATGATTCTATGACCTGATATGTATACATTTGAAAAGTGCAATGGATTGAGCTTTCGATTTTTCTCGTCTTGAAAAGAGAATGTTTTGTCTGGAAATAAAGATGGCAATGGAGTGGATCAAGATGGATTTTTCATTACCTGGCACCACCTTACTTATTTATAACTGTCCTCATTTTTACCTGATATCTCATGTTTTTCACCCAGGTACCCAAACAAGACAGGGATTGCGATGAGGTGGGGCAAGACAGGACAAAATATTTGTTCACAATAAATCTAGCAGAATAATAGAAAATATCTTCAAAATCCAATATTAGAGTGGACAAATAAAAGGATGGAGATGATGATTTTACTTCTAGATGATATATATATATATATATATATATATATATTAGACACACCATTTAGATAGGGACTATAACATGAAAATCATGAAGCACTTCACGTGTGCAAATTTATACTCTCGTATTTGGAGAGTATAGAAGTTATTTATTAATTATTTCAAAGTCATACTTTGCACTTCAGAATTTCTCTTCAAATTGCTGGTTAATTTAAGTTGTGAGTTACAATTTATAAAGGCTTTAATACTTGTTAACTAATTCAACGTGGAACTAAAAAACACACATTCACACACAATTTAATTTTTTAAATTAGTTATTCCTAATAGATAAGGTGTTAGCACACAACCTGAAGCCAGTGAGCAGCCTCTTTAGCAGAGCAATGAACCCCAACCACGGCGAAAGTGATGACCCAGGGGCTGGTTTAGGCCAACCCCCCAAAGCCTTCAGAAATGGTCCGTTTGGACATTCCCCAATCTGATTAGGTACACCGGCTAGGTGCGCAGAAAATGACTTATATCATCTCCCCCAAGTTTGCTCACACCAGACCTTTCTCCATTTTACCGCTTTAGACCCTTTTTTCTTCAACCTTCACACTAGGGCTTGCGGTCCCATGACCCACCTTGGATGCTGCAACTCTTTCTACTCAAACCTATATTTTGGGCCTGATTCTGAAAATGGATTCCAACCTAAGTTAGCCGGCCCATATCGAATTTGTTTGTGCTAATGGTGGATCCATGGCGAAGATGAGGTATATATCTATTCATCATTTTTTTTTGGGCCAATCAACTTCAAGAATACGAAGTTGATTTTGATTTTCATCCTGCGTTGTCAGTTACTCCAACAACAGCCTAGATGCATAACAAAACTGCTTTTCATAGAAATTGAAGATATTTTCCTTATTTACCATACTTATTTATTTATTTTAATTACCTAGCGTTGGGTAATTAAAATGTTCAGAAATTAGACCAACTATAATCAAATCTAACCTTCAAGAAGCCACTTCCCTCCCAACAAGCAGTTTGGCAAGTGTTTTTCTTCATGAATTCTGACCAAATAATTCACCCAATAATTAAAAAAAAAAAATCAACCCAAGTATTTTTAACTACTTAGTTTGGATCAAATACTCTAGATCTCTCGCCCTCCCTCCCCCCTTCCACCCCCACCGATGAAGATCTCCATGCTATAAGAAGTACAATATACGATTATGGACACACGATACGAGTAAGGACATAGCAATCTAATAAAAGTTAAAGTGTGTGTGCGTGTGTGTGTATGTGTATATATATATATATATATATTAATTGTTACCATCTACAAATATGAGTTAAGGACATTAGCCAAAGCCTCCAACTAAGATAATAGTTGAAGACAATAAGTCAAAACCTAAGTCAATGAGTATTGATTGAGGGCCATAACGAAAATAGTAAAAATTCAAGAAACATAGATTCTCACAATTGGTGACGTCAACGGGTTATTAAATGAGATAATCAACATGAAAATAATAAAACTCAAAGCATAAACACCAAGGAAGGATCCTTGTTCGACACTATTGTCAATGAAAAACTATGATGCTTGACCACCATGTTAATGAAAAGGAGTGCCAATGTCTTGGCTGTATAACCCTTCTTTAAAGCCCCAGAATGAGTCAGCTTGGTTAGTTTGTCCGTAACAACCAATATAGCAATGTACCTATTGGATTGTGGTAACCTAATGATGAAATCTATAGTGATATCAGTCCATGGCTTTTAAGGTATGAATAGAGGTTGCAACAATCCCTTTGGCTTGGTTGTTTCATCCTTTGTTGACATACCAAGCAACCAAATATGTATGCCTTCATATCTCTCTTGAGATTTTTCTAGCAGAATACCTCAACTATACTTCTGTAAGTTTTAAGTACCCTAGGATGTCTATTTGGCAGTGTGCAATGAAATTCATGAAAAATTTGTTGTTTAATAGTATGATCATTTGGAATACATATCCTATCAATGTAGCACAGTAGTTGGCCTTTGACTGAATAACTCTTAGGAAGTAAATTTTTATTATATTGTTAATGTAACAAGAAGAGTTCCTCCATCTCCTAATTGGCCTTCACAATATCTCTTTCTAAAGAATTATGAATCGTGGTTAGCTGTAATAAGCCACCTTTGTTACCCTTCATCTTTTGTTCTTGCACTCTAGATAAAGCATTAACAACTTGATTGGTCTTCCCATTTCTATACATAATCTCATAGTTAAAACCCATTAGTTTAGCTAAATAAAGGTTCAATGTTCAATTTTAATTAGAAATCTCCTTCCTAAAAAGTAGTGCCTCCATTTTAAAATTGTTTGTGTAATTGCATACAACTCTCTAACATACGTTAATGACAAGATAGATTCGGAGTGAAAGTTTTACTAAAGTAAGCCAAGGGATGACTAACTTGGGATAACATTGCTCCCATCCCTGATTTTGAAGCATTAGTTTCCATCATAAATAGTTTAAGAAAATTGAGCAATGCTAAAACAAGAGCTTTCGTCATTTGTAATTTCAACTTTTCAAAGGCTTATTGTGTTTTGTCACTCCAAAACAAAAGTATTTCTTCTTGAGCAATTAAGTTAAGGGTTGGGCAATTAGTGCATAACCTTGAATAAATTTTTTGTAGTATCTAGTAATACCCAAAGACCTTCTCAATTGCTTTCAGCTTGTTGGTGTTGGCCACTCAATCATGGATTGCACTTTCTTAGGATCTGCTTGCACTCCCTTATGGCTTATGATATGCCCAAGGTACTTTATTTTAGCTTGGAAAAAAAAACACTTTAAAAGTTTTACATAAAAAGTATTCTTCTATAAAGTATTCAGTATAAGCTTGAGATGTTGAACATGTTCTTGGAGATTTTAGTTATAAATAAGTATGTCATTAAAAAAAATTGCTATAAACTTCTTCAAATGTGATTGAAAAATTTTGTTTATTATAGCTTAAAAATTTAAGGGTGCATTAGTAAGGCTGAAAGGCATTACTGCAAACTTATAATGCCCCAAATGTATTCTAAAAGTAGTCTTGTGTATATGGGGACTTCACATTTGAATTTGATGATAACCAGATCATAGGTTAAGTTTTGAAAAATAGGTTGTTCCTTGTCGTTAATCAAGAATTTCATTTATAGCGGGCTATGATGTCATTCAAGGCTTGATAATCCATGCAAAATCTCTAATTTTCATCATTTTTTTCAAAACTAATAAAATGGGTAAGGAGTAGGGGCTTTGCTTGTCCTTTATGACTCTCATTTTCAACATCTCTTTCACCAATTATTCAATCTTAAGTTTTTGAAACTGTGGATACCTATATGATCTCAAAGTGACAAGTTTTGCACTAGGTAGAATTCAATGGTCCTCTTTCCTGAAAAGGGTTAGTTCTTTTGGCTTTGTGAAACTTTCTTTATATTATTGCAAACTTGCTAAATTTCTACTAGCATGTAGTGCTCATAGAAATCACTTAACCTACCACCAGTTGTAAATGGTGCAACGAAGCTATAGCTTGCTTATTCGCTAATTTTTTTAACGTTTTACAGTTCATGGGTTGGTCTTTTATAATGGTCTTCCTTTGCAATTTAACTCTTAATCTTTCATGATCAAATTCTGTGGTTAGCTCTTTATGGTTGATGAGTATAGGCCCAAACATTTGCAACTAGTGCACTCCTAAAACCATATCGGACCCTTTTAAATTTAACGTATACAACTCAACCTCAAAATAATGGCCTTGGATCTCTAACTGCACCATATCACACTTATAGTTACTAGTAAGGTAGGCACCACTTCCCATTAAAACCTTAAACTCCAAGGTAGACTCTTTGTGCACTTGTAATTGATGAGCAATTTCTCCATTGACGAAGTCATAAGTGTTTCCATTGTTAATCAGCACCTTTAAGCTTCTGTCATTATATATCCCAATCATTCTTGGAGTATTAGGATGAAATTGACCCTCCAAAGCATTGAAACTAATCTCAGGTACTACCTCATTAATGGGTTCTACTACTACCTTTATTTTTTTTCTCTTTCAAACTCATGCTCTTATGGAATCTCTTTTATCTCATCTTATCCCACTAGTAAGTAGCACGCACTTTTACAACAGTGGTTAGGGTTATATTTCTCATTACAATAATAACACTTTCTCTTTTGGCTTTAATCTCATATGTTGTAAGCTTTTTCTATAGATTGAAAGGTGTTTGATTAGAGGCTTGAGAGGATCCCAGGGCACTAAATGTTGGATTAACTATACTTTTGGTGAGAGAATAAGGGATGGAACTCTTAGGTATAATGTAAGATAGCTGTAGAGTTTGTAAACTTAAAGATTTCAAATTGTTGGGCTTGTTTTGGAAGGATGTTTTTAGGGTCATTTGAAGCTTTAAGTGTTTTTTCTCATAGAGTTTGGCCAAAGATACTATTGAAACTAACTCTAAGTAATGCTAGCTACAATTCACACTTAAGATACTCTTGAAGGCCAATAATTAAAAAACTAATCAATTAGGGTTTAGGAAGTCTAGTTACTTTAGTTGATAATTCGTTACATTGGCTCTGGTATTTTGCAATAGAAGTTGTCCATTTCAATTCTTTCATAGTTGCCTTAGGATCCCATACAAAGTCAAGCCAAATCACAATAATAGAGTACTCAAGAATCCATCCCAATCTTGAATGAAATTGTTTTTCATAACCCACTTGTACTAGGAATAAGTAGGCCTCATCATATGGAATAATACGATCTCCATCCTTTAGTTCAACAGAACTTCATAAGTGTTAAAAGACTCTTGTATTCTAAAGACCTAATTTGTCACATCAAAGTCGTCAAAATGAGGAATGTCAATCTTCAAGTTCTTACCCACTATCAAACTTGACTTAAGAGTGGTGACTTCAGCTTTTGTCATCGATAACTATGGCATTGAAGACCTAATTTGGCTATTGGTCTACAACATTTTATGTATCATAATCTCCATATACTAGAAAGGTTCTTGATAGTCGTTAACCATTTCCTCTAAGAGAACCATTTGATCATCCAAGGCTCTAGTAGTGAGTTTAAGTTCACCTTGTACCGCCTCCGATTTCATAAGTTGAGCTTCCTCTGCCTTAGCAAACCTTTAAAAGAAAGCACAAAAAATGATAAGTTTCACAAGATTCCAATAATAGAAGAAAAATGAAATAAAAGAATAGAAAGGTAATACCAAAGAATAATCAGGAAATGATATTAAGCAAAGTAGCATAACACTCTTTCTTTTTGAGTAAGAAGGAAAAACCCCTTAAATATAAAGGTCTCATGAAAATTACCTATCTCTTCCTAATATGAACTCTCCCCTTAATAATTGAAAGTATCCCCCTACACACAAGCACCTCACACCATGCCAATGCTCTAATGCACTCGTAATATTAGTAACTAATTTCATTCCCTTTGCCATGTGTCAAATGAGGCCCTATAGAAAAGAAATTATGTATTGAATCCTTTGCCCATTTGATAGTCACATGCCTATATTGGAGGTTTCCACGTCCTCTTGCTTGTTATAATATTCTCTTGCTCACCTTTGTTGTGCCTGCTCATATCATCTAGAATTGTTAAAGATATTATAAAAGATAATGAATGATAGAGAAAAACATAACAAAACCACACAAAGAATATAACTTACAATTCTTTTTATTTGTTTTTGTTTATTTGCTCACTTTCTTTACCTTTTTTATGCAATTTATAACTTTCAAATCAAATCTTTTTTTTTTTAATTTTGAGTTTTTGTCTTAAATTTACTTTGTACTCACAATTCTTAATATTATCAATCAATTTTATTACTTTCACGACTCCTATTTCAATTTCAAAACCTTTTCTTAGACTTAGTTTCATTTAACATTCAAGGGAATCTATCATTAAAAGTCGTATCCCATTTTTATTATTTCATCATAGAACAAAAACTGTGAAAGATTTTCAGTGATTCATCTTAACTAACATCCATCAATTACGCAATTAAAGAAAATTGACCCCAATATATATATATATATAGTGTTGTGTTTCATAGACTATTTTTTTTAAAATGTCTATATTAAGAAAGATAAAGACTGCAATAGATATATATACAATATAAACACTAAACCCATCTATGAAATAAACAATACAACTAATTCTTTAAAACGTAGAATTATGTACAAATTTTTATTTTTGAAATTTATATAATTCATAAGAATGTACACGATCAAGGTCTTCACATTCTACAAGGTTTATGAATTTCCCGAGGCCATAAGGCAAAATCTGAAGCACATGACCATATGTAGTTGGGACATATTTTAAAATTTTAATTTAAAATTAGTAATGTGATTTCTATATTTATCTCACTTGTTTATACATTATATCACTTATAGCATATTTGCTATCCACCTAATATCTATAATTTAAAAATTAGAATTGATAGTAATCTTTATCTAATCACTAAATAACTGCTTTCTTAATAAAAAGGAATAATTATGAATATTTAATTAAAAAAATCCCTAACTTGGTAATTCTTCTCCATATTTCATCACGTAAAAGTTGAAACTTTAATCCTTCAAAGGCTCTAGCTCGCTATGAGTGAAGATCAATATGCAGTCTATAGTTGTTACTATTTTTTATATGTAGAAGAAATTTTTTTTACTGGGACAACATCGTACTATCTCAATAGAAATGTTTAAATTAAAAAATAAATAATATAACAGAGGCGACCCCCTATTTAAGGGATTACAACATCTTTTATTATGAGAGAGCCACGAGAGTGTCTCTTATATGTAAATGGTCTAACATATAGTGTCTAGTAGCTTGTTTCAATTGTAAATATATCTAGTTTGCACTTGGAACTTTTTTGTACTATAGTTTCAAAATAAGGGTTTTACTCTGCCTTCCAAAGGTAAGTAAAAAAATGGACCAATGATATTTTTACCCTTTGGAATTGCTGGTAGTTGCACGTTAATAATCATGTATGGATGCAAATAAAGCTGCCTTTCAACCTGGAGCTACCACCATTAATTAGTTTGCGTTGCTTTAAAATGATACCATATAAAACTACAAAGGCACGTTTTTATCTTTCTTTTCTTTTTTTTTTAATTCATATTTCAGTGGCTGGCTACAGAGTATAGACACATTCCTTCCAAAAGGAAAAGAGAGAGTACAAACACTTAAACGCTTGTCTTGCTCTATATGTTGACGCAAAATTGGGTAACGAGTTAGATGGTGAGCATGTGCTGGCTGAAAGGTTGTACCAAACGAAACTATGGCCTAGATCCTTGTGACTAGTGTTTCAAATTAGTGTATGATTGCTTAGTTAAAGACTTCAAGGCTACTGTGTTGAACGACAGAGAGTAAAAACACACTTTAGCATCAATTATTGGTTCCTATACACTCAGAACAAAGAGGAGTTAAAAAAAAAAGAAAAAACAGTAGATATTCACTTGTACTCACCTTTTAACATATTTAGTTGTCTATATTAATATGAATTTAGTGTACATATACAACAAATCTATCTTAAGACTTTTTTATTCAATTGAAGAATATAGAATTAGGTTGGTCAAGCCTAACATGACTCAATTCGGCCAAGTGAAGATTAAATGTAGCTCATGTAGCCTAAACATGCCCCTATGACTCCCATACACTTACAAAATAGTGAAAATACTATAATAATGCTCTCATAATGAACTCTCACATCAACTGAACCGCCAATGATTGTTTGTAACACGTGGTCCTCCCTCTCACTATCATTCTTACCACTTGGAATTACCATCTTGCCTTTTAACCTTCAACTATATAAAGCCTGTGTGCACAAAATACGTGGGATTCTCTATCTACCTTCTTTCATTTTAAGCTTACCATTGACTTAAGCATCAGAGTGCTTGCAGAGGCTTAATGCCTTTCTCTGTAGTTGATGTTGGAGTTGTAGCATAACCAAAAGGATGTGACGAGAATACCATTCATAAAAAATGTAAACAATTACGTTTGTCGCAA
Source organism: Erythrophleum ivorense (assembly GCA_026724425.1). NCBI lineage: Eukaryota > Viridiplantae > Streptophyta > Magnoliopsida > Fabales > Fabaceae > Erythrophleum > Erythrophleum ivorense. The sequence continues at coordinate 48,883,607 of JAIUCV010000005.1, forward strand.
TTGGTAGCCCAATCATATTATGATTGAAGCAGGATATATCGAGGCTGCTCCTCACACTGCTCTTGTTCTCAGTTTTTTAAAAGGATTTTTTTTTGGGTAAAAGACATGTAGAACAATCCAAATATATTCATCCATAATCCCGAACTTTTCCTCCATTTTCATTCAAAATCACTTATAACCATCAATCCAAATCACTTATTGGCAGAGAGCCCAATATTTCTCCTTTTAATTCGATCTTCAACGAAGGAATGCTTTTGTTTTTCCAATTCTCAAAAGTGATATTGAAGCAAAACTCCTCACATATCACCAAAGAAAAGAGCAAAATGAGAAAATTAAAAAGCATGTGAGAGACAAATTAAAAAAGAGATATTAAATAACATTTTTCCCTAGATTTTTATCACCCAAGAGTGCTTACCTATATTTGCTATTTGTTTGCATATATTATACAGTAAGCACAGAAGCCAACAACACCAAAAAGCAAAGAATGGATGCTCTAAACAAAAGAGACAAATACAGCTAATTTGCACATGAGAGACAAGCAAAGATTACGAAGCAACACACACCTCCTAAATTCCCTCAAAACGCCTTCTAATCATTCATGAGGATTGAGTTTTCTTTCTAGATTCAAAGTGCATAGTTGTAAATATAATAAAATAAATTGCAAATCTTCATAAACTTCAAAGAAAAATCGAAGATTTTACCTTAAAGAAGGGAATACTTTAGAAAATTACTTCATAAGGAAACTAGACAAGAAAAAACTATGCAAGAGAAAAAGGGAAGAAAGACAATACAAAATGGAGACATAATAACCATGGGTAAATGAGGCTACACTATGCCGCTATTGGGTGGTGCTTAAGAGAGAAATGAGAGACACCAACAAGAAAGAACAATACCTACATTTTAGAGTAAAATTGGTTTGGGTCCTCTTTATATTGTTACTATGTGATTTAAGGGTCTAGTTACTATCTTATTGGTTTTCCAAAATAATAAAAATATTGTTACAATATTATGCATGAAATATTACACCAACAAGAAAGGATAAACCAAACGGGGTTTGATACTTTAAAATTACTCTGATGAGTCAAATAAACTATTTTTTCCCTTAAATGGTATTAGAATCCTTAAACATTCAAAATTCCATTCCTATCTCAACCATAACAATTAATGATATCAACACCCAACTCGATTGCATACAATGCAATAGTCCAATTTCCTCACAAGTTGACTAAAAGAAACTTTTTTTGATTGGAGACCACAATTCACATCCCTTCTAAGTAGTTATGCCCTTGAGGGTTATATTGATGAAAGCATTCCTAAAGCTCTTGCAACCATTATTAAGGTTCCTAATCCATCCTTCTCTTTTTGGACAAGACTTGATCGACTTATTCAATTAAGTATTCTCTAAGGAAACTTGGGATGCTCTCACTAAGCTTTATGCAAATCACAATGTATCTAATGGTTGATGTCATAATATGTTAATGGTAGGTGGAGAAGAAACTACTCGTTAGGTGTAACTATTCAAAATAGGGTAAAGAGCTACCAACGAAGTGTAGCTACCATCATTAAAAGTGAACCTAGTTTTCTCATATGATTTCCATGTTAAAGTGTTTAATTTAATAAAGATTATTTCATGTATATGCTTCTATATTATTTAGTTTTACTTTGATTATTACTAGCTATTTTTACTGTAACATGTTATCTATTTATTGAGTTTTCAACTTATTTCTTAAATTTTTAATATTTTAGATAGTGGTGTTGGTTCCAAACAGTTTCTATTATTTTAGGTCCAAAAAATTCAAGTAGTGAGTCTTATATTGAACAATGAGGGTGTATATTTTATTTTTTTTATTTTTATTGTATTGAATTCTAATTTGATGTTGTAAAGGATTCTAATCATAGCTCCACTTAACACAAGCAGATTTCTCCCTTCCTTTTGTAATTTTTTTTAATATTTTGGTAGTTAATGGTTGAGAGCGAAGCTCTCTCATACTATTGAAATCATTTTCTAGTTGTTTGTAAAAAAATTTCATGTCCAAATTTTAAAGAAAATTCTGTCAAATTTTCTATAAAAAACTAAGAACATTTGTATTGATAATGGTACAATGGGATTAGATGAATTAAGATTATGTATAGAATTTTCAAAGGATTTTCTTTGATCATAAGTTATGTCTGTTAGACTTACAGATATGACCCCTATTATGTTTTTCGTGCCAATCACCTCCTTTCTTTGGGTGTGACATGTTGCGTTTAGTCATGCTCATGACTATCCTTTATCATTTAAAGCTTTGCATGATTGAGTATAAAGATCACTTGAAACGACAAGCAACCACAAATGAAACTATAGTACCAACCCTTAACTCCACGTAGAAGATGAGTGGCAGCAACAAAAACAACCTCACCAATAAAAGCAATAAGCATTAAGGGAATAACTCTCCCAATTCCTGTAATGATTCTTATAATCGCAAAGTTGATATAGTGCACAACTATCACAAAATGTATTCTAATTCTAAAAACAACAATATTCAAGGCCACAATAATAAAAATTATTGCTCATCTAGCTACAAGCTGTTGGCCCTAATGTTTCACCCTTCATTAAAAATTTTGATGATAACAAAATCTTGTAGTTTGATTTTCAAAAGCATTAGTCAACTAATCTCTTAAATTTCACTACCTTAAACACAATTAACACATTTGAATTGAATAAAATACCAAAAAACATACCTTCATAAGGTTCAATTAAAGAGAAATGACCTAATAATTTTGAGATAAAATTAAAAGAAAATTTTAAAAAAACTGTACAAAATTGAAAAAAAAAAACATATTCATTGATACTAAAAAAACACATAATTAACTTTAAATAACAAAATGTAAACTTTTAAATTGAAAAATCACCCAAAAAAAATCAAATCACAAAATAATAAATTGTATTTTACAGTACATTTCGCCTTTTCCCAATCATCATTGTGGACTTGTGGCTGTGTAATTTTCCATATGGGTTTACAATATCTCCAACCAATGTTTTTAAAATTGGACCGGTTATTGAACCGGTGAAATCACTGGTTCACGGTTGATTGGTTTGACCGTGGTTGAATGAATGATATATATATATATATATATATATAAATTTTAAAACATATAATGACTAATTATACATAAAAATGAATCAAATATGATATAATATTTAAATTTTAATTTATTTATATATTAAATATATTTATATAATTTTAATAAAAATTATATGAATTTTATTTTTATTTTTAATCTTTAACATTAAAATTTTATAATTATAAATAAAGCAATCATAGAGATATAATGACAAAGGTTATACTTGTTATTAAAAAATAAAAAGCAAATTGAAAAAGTTATATATCAAATAAAAAATTTAATCAAATCAAATATATATTTATTATATAATCTTATATGTTTATATATATATTTGTTTGGATAATATTATCAAGGAGAGCAACTGGGAGACATGGAAAGCTTGTTGGTGCTTTTCATCTTGGCATGGGTTTGAGACACAAGAAAGCCACTTTTGAGCTCTTTCATATATGTAAAGGACTGAAGAACCTGTCCAATCGTTCAATTCAACCTGGTCTTTGACTTAATTTGACCAGTTCAATAATCCATTAATTTTGGACTAATTTTATCTTGGCATGGGTTTGGGACGTAAGAAAGCCACTTTTACACTCTTTCATATATGTAAAGGGTAGAAAAACTAGTCCAACCATCGATTTTTAAAAGAATCATTTGGTTCAATGTGATTTTTGATCGAATTTGACCGATTCAATAATTCACTGATTTTGGACTGATTTCAAATTGGATAAGAGATCAGTTTCTAGTCCAATTGGTTGAATCGAAAAACCAACCGATCTGGTCTTATTTTAAATACTATATCTCCAACATTACTTATGTCATATATATATATATATATATATATATATACCTGAAAACATGTCGGACAGAAGACAATGTCCAATATTTTATTGTTAAAAGCAGTCAATGCATTATAACATTTTTACGAATTTATGATAATCCATAAAAGCACCGTTGCTACAATGACATGATTTTGGAAGGTCTTGCATCGTACAGTAGTTTGAGCATTTGAGGCCATTTGTCAAAAATGATATGCAGCTTCTTGGAGATTGGTTCCTGTCTTTCTCAATTTACAGACATGATGTTGAAATCATTGTAATGTGATTTTTAAATAAATCAGAAAACAATAATAATAAAAAAAATAAAAGGGAATTGTTTTAAACGAGCCGCAAAACTTGGTCAAAGGAACTGATAACAAATCAGATACGGTTGCATTGATTTATAAGCGAAAAAGCTTATTGCAGAATTACAGTTCCTTGTTTCTTTATTCACTGTCGTCCGGGCATATTGAATTCTGAAAATGACATCTTCAGCCATTCATGTTTAAAGGAACATCTTAAAAGCTGACTATGACATAAAAGAAAATCACCCAGATTTATTTTCATTTCTGTTTACCTGAATATAACTGCAGAAAATTAATGATAATTTTCTTCACGGTTTGGTTCTTAAAATTTTAATTAGAACATCATTAAATTGAGAACTTGGATAGTTGAAACAACTTAATTACTAACTTTTATTTTAAAGGGTTATCATTCTCACGCTAAATCTATTAATAAAAATGGATGAAATGGCTGTAAAGTACTAAACTGACACCGAAATATATCATGATTAATTATAACACTAATAATCTCATCATATCGTTTTAATCCTCTTTCATTTTATGTTTCAATAACAATTGAATATCTTATAACCATATCAGTTTTCTGTTAAATCATATCACTCATATACATTAATTATCAACTAACGAGTTTAATAAGAAAATGTAATCAAAGATGAACTATTTTTTAAAAGTCTAACATGAGATGATTAACTTTAAGTGACTAAATTAAAATAAGTTAAATCTTTTGAGAATCATAATATTAATTCACTCTAGATTATTTTTATTTTTTATGATTTTTAAAATTTTAAAGGCAAAACTCAATAAAAAAATTAAATAATATACAAAAGAAAGATCAAAATATAACCATAGTGGATTTTACCGCAAATATTTTATACAAATATCGACCTCGTAAAGAAGTTTATCTTTCTGTTGTTAAACCACTTCAAAATCTATGTGTATTGTAATAAAAATTATTTTTATACCAAAATTTTTTTAAAAAAGAAATCTTAACCAAAAAATATTTGATCTATAAAACAACTAAACTCTAATAGCTTGCTCTAACAAGAGGTGTCTAAATCGGCAACTACTTATCACATCACCTTTTGTTAAAATATTAGAAAACATTCGTCAATTATAGTGAATCATGTCTTAAAAGTTAGGCCAACTTATATGTCGATCTGTCTGACCTAATCCTGCCACCATGAGACCTAATGTGAATGGAAGTCCGGGATAACCTTTTCGCGGAGAATAGTTCTCAAGTCAAACTAGCGGGAAATATGAATTTCATGTTCCCTCGTCTTTCATATTTGCTGCTTCTTTTTGCCACCTTTCATTCCCATTTTATCTTTTCAAAATTGTTCATTTTCTTCAGATTAAGACATCGTAACAGGAGATAAATTCATTTGCACACATTAAACAGTAAAAATGACACTTTTGGAACCAAACTACACATCCCAGTTTCACCTAGCTCAAAAAAAATCACCAAAATTCTAGGCTGAAGCTCCTTATTCAACCAATTCTGCATTCTGGTATCAATCAAAACTTTGGGTCGTACTTGTACCTTCGTGTACTTTGCTTTAGGCCACAATATTGAAGGGAAGATTAGCTGCTTTTCTTTCTTTTTATGTGAAGGAACTAATTTTTCTCAATAACAATAATTCGCAAAAATGGAGGAAATGAAAAATGGGATAGAAAATAAATAAATGAGGACAAATATAGAGGCCATTGCTATATTACCAAAATTGGATTTCAATAATTTCTTACAATTCTTGATGAGATTCATAGGTAGCAACAAGAGTCAGTGAACTAAAAATAGCTAGCTATCGCAGAGTAATCACAGAGAAAATGAAGACAGACATTGAAGATACACTAGGAATGTTAAGGTGGGTGCATCCTAAGAGAAAGCTTCTATTTTGATTATTCTAAGCATAAACGGAGCCATAAGAGAGAGCCATCAATAGAACTGCTGCTTGTTCTTCCTCTCCCAACTTCTTCCTCTGCCTCTCCACCGTCGATCTCTGCATCAAAACCTCCCTTCCCAAAGCCAATAATCTCTGCTTCAAACTATCTCCAATCTTACTGCTTCCGTTATTATTACCGTTTCTCTTTCCCTTTTTATCTTCATTGCTTCCCTTGTTCAAACCCAGAATCGCTCTTTTCTTCTTCCTGCTCCTGATCCCACAAGCGTTGCACAGTGACTGCATGACAAATATGCGGAATCAGAAAAAAAGTTCAGATCAAAGCTTACATTCACTGATCTATAATCCTAATCGTCGAGTCAAAATCACCTTTGGCCCAGCTGGACCACCCCTCCAGAGAGGGGTCTTGCTGGTTCCACAATCGGCGCAGGTCTTCTTCTGCTCGCACATTGTTGGGCTCTCTTCCGACGAAGCCCCGTTTGGATTCCTAGCATTAGCGTCGTCGGCTTCTGATCCCTGCATCACAAGACAAAATCAGCTCGATCAGCCATTACTATTTTGGAATACAACACAAGGGACCAAAATCTCCTCAAGAAAAGGCGACGATCACTCACTTTCCCGCTCGGATCCACCATTTCCGAGAGAGACTTGGGAGATCTGAGAGAAACCCAGGCGAAAACTAGTGATTGTGCGAAGTGGGTATGAGGTATTCGATCAGAACTTTAGGAAACAGAGCAGAAGTGAAGATTCTGTGATGAGCAATGAATGAGAGTGAGAGTGAGAGTGAGAGCGAGAGCGAGAGCGAGAGTGATGAAGAGAAAAAAGACTGGATTGGAGTAGGAAAGGGAAGGAATGGCTCTAAGAAAAGAACACGGACATGCAGTGAAAGAGGGATATGTGTGTGTGCGCAGAGAGAAAAAGAGAGAGAGAGGAATCGAACCGACACACGCGCATCAGCCGCAGGCAGATCTAAAAGACCAAAGCTTATATAAAATGGGACGTGAAACCCTAACTCAGTGGATGCGGAATGACGATATTGCCCCTCTGATTCATCACCCGCCAAACAGACCCTCCTGAAATGAACAAAAAGGGCGCCCACTGAGTGTGTGGTTGGATTCTTTGTTTTAATTATTATAATAAATAAATATGATAAAATAATAATTATTTTATGAGGCTTCGTTTATTGCATTCGGCCTTTGTAACCTAAGGTGTTATGTTGCAAATGGCTATGTCCATGTCTCTCTCTCTCTCCACCTTTTGAGGTCAACCAAAGATACCCCTTTTGGGTTTCAACCTCTTTCTCACTTCCTCACCATTCTCCTTTTTAAAAATAATAATGATAATAATAAACTTATTTTTCATTTTGTTTGTGTTACCACTTTTGTGGTCCAACTCCCACGAATTAATATGTTTTGCTTGCCACTTCGAGTTAATCAAAATGGGAATGGAATAAACAAAGAAACGAAATAGGTATTTTGTTCGTAATTATTAGTTTTATTTGCACTTGGAGAGAATGATGATTATAATATTTTTACAAAATTTCACGTGTAGTTTTCATACTTAATGAGAATGCTTATTTGCACTTGTTGAAGCAAGAATGAAATTGTCATTCACACATACCAAATGTGTTAGGATTCATTTGCATGAAAACCTGAATAAATTGCTAGGATTTTGAAATATCTTGTATTCAATGTGGCAAACTAAGGATGTGTTTATTTTTTAAAAAATTTAATATAAATTTAATTTTCTTTTGTATTTTGAAAAAATGTGTTTCTTCTTAAATTTTTTTATTGACTATTAAGACACATTTAGGGGTTGTATGATAGTATATAGGAAAAAGAAAATGAAACAGAAAATTGAAGAATGCATAAAAAGCAAGAGTCTTTTAATTTATGCAATATTTATTATATTTTTTATTATTCAATAATATCTATTTTTTATTTTTATTTTTATTTTTAAATAAGACTACGAGAGCTATTTTTGTTCTCTTTTTATTTTCATACTTATAACAATCTCTTAAATTAAAAAAAAATGGAAAGAAAAGTAAGGAATAAAGAGTAAAAATTTAAGTTTGACCTTTTCTTTAATTTAAGTTTAAGTAATTTTTTATTTTCTTTTATCTATTCTCTTCATTTTTAACAAAAAATGTTAAATTTTAATTTAAATAAAAATTTCGAAAATAAAAAATTTGTTTTTCCTTTTCATTCTTCTCCATCCTAATATGCTCAATTCTATATTCCCTAACCATATATATTTGTTTGTTTGTGTGTGTTTGTGTGTGTGTGTTTTTTTTTAGATTGAAATAATCGAATGAACTGAAAAAAAAAACGAAAGTATTAAATAGGGAGGGGAGATATCGCAGAGTGCTATCAAATCACAATGTTAATAAGATGACAATGACACTTTTAAAATAATGATATTAAATAAAAAGAGCAGCTGAGAAAGTGTATTCTTAAATTAGTCTGAAAAATAGACATATAGAACGAATAAGTAAAGTTCGAAGATATCTTTGATTCTAATACCCCAAAAAAAAATGTGTATACAACTTTGTTCTCCATCTTTTGCCTCAAATGACTGAGAATATTGTTTTTCGAAAAATAGAAGTTCTGAGAGAATTAAAGGGTTATAAAATGGAGGAAACTTAATCAATACATAACAAGAATGATAGGAGCAGAAATAGTGGCGATAAAAAAAGATAAGACAAGGAATTAATTCTTTTTAAACAACGACAAATGTCTCCTCTTCAAAAAAGAGAAAGGAATAAATTATCATTAGACTGTGAAACGTTAACAGAGAATAGAAAAATATTTTTTTTTCCTTTGAAGAGATGGTCTTAGAATTAGTTCATTTTTTGTATTTATGTAGTATTAAATAAATACCAATATTTGTTATTTAAATTATAGTCAAATTAAATTATAAAACCTACACTACCAGATATCGGCCATAGCAAGTCGCAGCTTTGAAAAATAAAAAATAAAAAAGTACAAGTAGTCGTTGCTTATAATACAATTTATATGTTTTAAATTTCTACAACCAACCAACATATTTATAAAATAAATAAATAAATATTTGCTTTCTTGGGCATTATTTTTATTAATTTTTAAAATTAACATAAACTATGTATTCTATCATATTTGGGTGGCATTTTGCAAGAACACCTTGATAATATTCAGTGTAATTCTGTTTATCAATTTGTTATAAAATGAACCAAAATGAAAAATAATTTGGTTATACAACAAACACGATTCCTATTATTGCAGAAAAAAAATACAAAATACAAAAGAAAGACAAAAGGAAGTCGTCAATTCAATTAAGACAAAAATTAGTTAGTTGAATTTAAATAATTATTATGTGTTATTGTCATCACGAAGACAATCAGAAAAAAATTGTAAAAGAGAGGACAAAAATTTATGCTTAATACAAGTATTAATAATTACTAAAAATATAATTTTAAATACTTATTAAATTAATATAATAATAAAATTTATGAAAATAAAAAATAAAGACACATAATAATAAAAAAATATAATAACATCAAAATAAATATAACTACTTTAATATAAAATATATATATATACTAAAAATAATACAATATGTTTTAACCATTATTAGGCTTATACTCTTTAATTTTTAATTGAATATAATTTATCTATAATTTCTTCTATAATAAATTTTTTAATAATTTTTTTCAATATAAATAATTAAATTATCTCTACATGAAGTTATTTTTATTTTATTATAAAAAAATATTTTTACAATAAATAGAGAATATAATTAAAGAAACTAAAAAAAAACAAATTTTGTGAAAAATATATTATTAGTCATTAGATAATAGAGATAACAAAATTCTTAAAAAAGGTTTAATATATATGTTTTATAAAATTTATTTTTATGATTAATATAAAAATAATTATGTCTTTTAAAAATATAATACTTGGGTCAATCCTGGGTGTCGTGGTATATCTGAGCTCACGTGAGATACAAAGTGATTTGAATAATTGAGTTTTAGCCTTCAAATCATGAACTGTAGTTTTCCCCTTCGACAAAGGAATTCGTACAGGACCACTGATCAGACGAAGGCCCATTCTTGTTCCTCCTCTGTCAAACATGTTTGTTGTTGATTTCACACTCACACCAATTAAATATCTCAGAAATTATTTGGGTAAGATTTCAATAAAAAGTATATGTAAAAACATTTACAGTTGCCAATAAGTACACAAATCTAATGTACTACTGGTTCTTAATTTTCAGCAAAATCTGATGCTCTTTCATCATAATTCAGAACTATTTATTGAAAGACAAGAGAAAGAGAAGGTGATAAACAAACTACTTTTATATATATATATATATATATAGGAAAGGTTTTCTAAAAGTAGAAAATTAAGTATACCATCTAAGCTCATAATTTTAATTATTTACTTAATTGTTATATAATCGAGTGATGAATTTAATCCTTTTTTTCTTAATTTTTTAGCAAATATAGATTCCTTCATTAAAAGTGAAGAGAGGAGCTAAACACCTATTATAACTTTTAAGATGGATTGTTAATGATTCAACGGTATAAATAGTCTTGGCATACAAAAACATAGGCAAAACGAAATCATATAACAAAGGGGAACTAAAAACTCCAATCTTACAATTTAATCTAATAACAAAAAGAAAATACAAAACAGAGAAAAATTTAAATCTAAACGAAGCTAATAATGAACACTCGATGAGCGAGCAACATGTCACATAAAAGAATGTCAAAGACGATAAACTCAGTAGACAAATTATCTTAATCCTTTTAGGGAATTAAACGTTTTATTAGACATATACAAAATGTTAAATATAAAAATACAAAGAAAATAAAAATAGTGAATGGAACGATGAAAAATAATCATCATATCCATATTACAAAAAAATTAATACAGTTGAATAATAATAATAAAGATATAATAAATGCTATAAAAAATATTATCTCTACTTCCCCCTTTATGTCGTGCTACCAAACAACTTTTAAGTCTTGTGCTTTTTAACTATGACTTCTATTTATAAATATGGAAAATATGTTACAGAACTTCGTACCAGAATTCTAAGGAAATAGAGGGGAGAAGGGAGAAAAAAAGGAGGGAGGAGGGAGACAGTAGTGACAGTCCCTGAACAAAAAGAGATTATAACAATAATAAAAGGTTTCGGGCGAAAAAGATAAGGAAACAAAAAAAAGATTGTTACTTTAGTTTACCTTTTTTTTGGTTTTAATTAATTACTCTGTACTCCTGAGGTGAGGACACAAAATTTTTTGTAAACCGAAAAGCATCCCAAGATGAACTAAAGAATGATCTCTATCATATGTTCTGTTTATTTGTTTCTCAAAGCCTTCTAAGTTCAAGCGCTTGTACATATTGTTCTAGTACGTACTTGAAGGAGCCTACTACTCGAGATTATTTCGAGGAGCTTCATCAACTTTTATATGCATATACATATTTATATTGAGCCTAGAAATTTATTCCACAAAATAAATAAAAGATGAGCAACACTTAAAATAATTGCAAAATTATCATATTTAATAATAAAAAGATAAACACTGATGATTTTTTTTTTTTTATCGAACTAAAAAGCGACTGAGAGTTTTGCTTAACTATCTTTTGAAATAAAAATTCGTCATTATTCTCGGTGATGTAGAATTTATGGATATTCCCTTTACATTTAAGATTAATCAAATTTTTCAATAGCAAAAAAGTCCTAAACTCTAAAAATAAGAATAAACCAAAAGCTCCAACAAAAGAGAGACATAAACTCAATGCAAGGACATAAAAATATTGAGACATGTCACTAAGACAAAATGAAAAATTAAAAAATTTGCCATAAATTACAAATCGAAAGACTAGATAAAAAAAATCTGAGAAAAAATAAACAAACAAGAAATGCTCATCAGCTTTAACATAGAATTAGCTGTTGACCTGCTAAGAGAATGGGGTCATGAAGTTGTTGATTCAATCACCGTGTCACTGATTCAATTGGTTAAATCAATATCAAAACTTAATATTACATATTAAAATTTTGAATTCATTGAATCCATATATGGATTATGTATTTTTGTTTAATTATTTGACTTGAAACTATTAAACATATACATATTATATATATATATATATATATATATATAACTTTCTTTAAAAAAAAATTCACTATTCTTTTCTCTTTTCCTTCTCTTCACTTCTTTTTTTACTTGGAATTTGGCAACTCAATTGGATTACTATAGTTTTCAATATTTAGTTGCTAATGGATTAGAATACTGGTTATATCATAGTTTTATTTTATCTTTTATATTTAACATAAAAGTAAAGAAGTAAATTTGTAACTTCAATTTCTAACATATTATTTAAAAAATATACTATAAAAATATAAATTTTTTTGAATAGGATATAGAGACTTTTCTGAAGGGAAAATGAATATCAGAGAAACAATTTTTATCTATATCTTATGAATATCTAATCTTTGATAACAAATTAAGATTAATTTAAAATATTTGTCATTAAATTTGAAAAAATAAATTAAAATTTTAACCTATTAACATAATGACTAAAATAAAATATAAAGAGCTTTTTTTTTTCCAAAAAAAAAATAACTATGTTGTCTTCGCCCCCACTATCCTAAGCCCCTGGCATCACAGTTTGTTTAAAATCCAAACATAGTAAGAGTTGTTTATTTTGACGCTGTATGTAGTTGTGAAAGCCTGAAAATGGCATCACTGATTCCTAATTTTCACCTTTTCATGCACTTAGCGAATTGGTTTGAGGTTTGTTTATAGTATGTTGAGAGTTCTATAGACTACATGAAGGTACGAGATTGGCTTGGTGCTTGACAGAGAAACTTGAAAATCATGGACCACTCATCAAGAAAGGCTACAACTTTACCTGAAAACTGTGTTCATACATTTGATCATCATTACATTACAAAATTATAATTTAAAAGAAAATAAATAGAAATATAATTATAAACAAATATATAAACATATATTGACATAAATTAGCTAAGATATGTATAAGTTGGACAAGACACTAATTAATCGTAATAATATATATAATTATATATATATATATATATTACATATTTATTTATAATTAATTGAATCTACTTGTTTTTTATATACCAAATCTATATAGAAAGCAAAAACGGTTGCTGACATTAGCATCCTAGAATGTGATATACTCTGCTATATTGATGTCAATATTTGATAGGTTTATTATCTTATATATATAATGCAAACAAATTTAAGAACTTTACCTTCTTGAACTTTAAATATATGTTTTAAATAACTATTATTATCCTAAATATAGATATCTTCAATTTGTTTACGTTAAAGATACGAAGTTATGTTACATATTTGTGTATTATATGTCTTCTAAGATATAGATCTACAGCATAAATGCAGCAAATTGTGCACATATTGAAATCCCACAGGAAAATACAAAGTATAATGAATTTTGCAAGAAAAAGTAATGAATAAAGAAGAAGGTGAATGGCCCTGAAAATTCTTCATCGCTGCTCAAAATCAAAGCCATAGCTAGAAGATGAGGCCTGAAATAAGCGGTGTATTTTTGGCCGAGAAAGAAAAAGCCAAAAGAAGCATAACTTGTGTAATTACATGAAGTTTAAGATGAGGATGAGGGAGAAGTGAAAGGGTGCATGTGAAGCACAGTACTAGGAGGAAGAAACGAAAGTGACAACACCAGAGAGACTTCAAATATTGCCAAAAAATGGACAGACAAAATGTGGTAATGGAATGAAAATGAAAGCTCGCAATACCCTTGTGGACGCCATCCACACCATATAAATAACAAGGGACCACCCCAAACTTAGACCCCTTTCGCTTTCGTCATTTTAGTTCCAACTTTGGTTTTAGCGTAAAATATCAACATTGGCAACCAAATTACTTATTTCATTTTATTCCCCCCCCCCCCCCTTACCAATTTACCATTTCTCCTTTTTTTTTTAGCATTCTTGTGTAGAGGTTCAATTTATAAAATCCTGATAATTTTATGTGAAGATATCATATGAAATTTGTCATTTTAGTTCTATCTCATTGCTTATTTTAAATTATGAGTCAATTTGCAAATTTTCACTATATTGATGGGAAGAGGTTAGAGTAAGAATTGAACTTATATATATATATATATATATATATGAAGATGTTTTGCACTTTTATTCAAGGAAAATGCACGTCCAATTGATGTTCTTGGGCCGGTATTAATGATTTTATTTGTCATTTGATGTAACATCTTTTTTATTCTTTTTTTTAGTGTAGATTCTTTTTTTGCTTTTAGTTAAAAATAAACAATGAAGTGCCAATAAAATAACAATATCATGTGATATCTTCACACAAGATCCCACCCCAATTTACATAAATTAACCGATTTGTGTTTAACTATACATGATTTAATGATTTAAAGAACTCCACTATATGAAAGTCATCATTATTTATCATCAACTTTTAGGAATAAAAGGTGTGCGTCTGCAAGAAAAAAGCTTCCATTTTGAGCATTTGTACATAAATTGGAATTAATATAAACAAATTTTGAATCAAATAATTGTTCCAAGCTGAAGTTCAGCTTGATATCCTATTTTAGATTTGTTCAGCTAGTGATCTCTTTTCGAACATATAATTAAATAGACGACGCACAAGCCTTTTTAATAAAGAAGCCAATCCGTCTTAAAATAAAAACTCAATTTACAGCTTTCTAATCGTAGTACTTAATTTTTCTTTTACTTTGGTAAAGAATTGATCAATTACTTTGTTCAAGTAAATACCATAGACTTCAGATAGCCGGACAAATCACTCTGCTGGATGCCTACATTCATTATTGCACTGAATGTAGAACTACTTTGCAAGTCTCTTTGGGAGTACTAGAGGTCGAACTATCAGTGGCAAGATTTTAAAATTCCTCTTCTCGTAGATCTGAATCTCGCTTCTCCATAATTGCATCTACGTGATATTTTTAAAAAACAAAATAGATCTATTAAAAATTCTTCTTAAATACACCAGATTTGCGTACACATAGCCAATAAATGACTCTGATTTACTGTAAACATTATGCGTAGCTTACAAACTAATATTAGACTAGGTTCAGCCTGCCGGAGACCTACTCATTCAATGTTTTGACATCAAGTCCAGCAAACAGTGTACAAGTCCAAATTTGCTCATTTCCGCGCAGCGTTTCATTAAAACTGAAAACACTGCATTTCATAACATTTTTATTTTCAGGATTTTCAACTCAAATCTCGGCCTCCAGACCCCATGGCAGGTCCTGAGTCTAAGGATTTGCAGGAAACCTCCATGGCAGGTCCAATTTGATAAAACTGGAACTACGTTGTGGAGGGCTGGAGTCTGGAGGTTTTATCAAACTGGACCCGCTAAGGAGGTGTCAGAGCAAAACGCTGGAGTCTGCTATGTGGTTCTGGATCTGGCGCATGTCTTAGTGCGTGCGAAGCTGGTTCTTATCCTGAAAAATAAATTATGAAACGCAGCATTTCAATTCAATGAAATGTCGCATTTCCGTCCGACCTCCAGATGTGGCTCACCTGGCTGCCATCAGATCTGTTGAACGGACGTGATGAAGCCAAAATGGAGCATCCTTTTCCCGCCCGAAAAAGAGCAAATCCGGGCTGCTAGCGAACCAGTTCAGTCAATCAACATTAGCTAAAACCAACTTCAAATTCCAGGTACTACTATTGGGGAACCTAGGAATAGAGTAAGATACAAAAACTTGGAAGTAACCAACAAGATATTCACGCAGAAAAATAGCACTAATTCCTTGGAATACACCATATAAGTGGTTTTTAAATACTATACGCACCCAAATTTTCAAATACTGACTCAGCAGAAGTTATCAATACAACTAAGACTCTGAAAAGACTCAGCCGCACTCAAGAAAACCTTCCCACTGCCCACATAATCCGGGTCCCTGCTAATGCAACATATAACCTTCTGGATGCCTTTTTCCAGGCATATATAGTTAATACAACAAACACCGCTGATTAGGCCATTATGCTGCCATTGAACCCACCAGCCCCCCCTTATTTGGACATGGTAGAGTAGACTGACCCACCCACCCGTGCACCTCATTAGACCACGGACACAAGACCAGACTGAAACCTGACACCATGAGGTGAGATGACCCAACCCCGACTCGACCCCAACAGCCACCCCAGAATCAACCCCTGCTCCATCCAACTAAGTCCCTGCAATTGTTGCAAACAAAGATTCAGTTAATAATGCTGATATTTGAAACCCAATGAACCAAACAGAAGACAGGGTAATGTAAAGCATTTACCCTCTCAAGGAAAGGCCCTCAACTGAAGTTGAATCCACCGGATGGGACTGGATTCTCACTGCCTCCAAAATTGAAAGTAGGTTGAGCACCATCACCTGAAGGTAGTGCCTCATCCTCTTCTTCCAACCAGTATGTTTCAAGAATTTTAACAGCTTTCTCGTATATTTCGTTGTTGTCGTGACTCTGCAGGTTTTCAATCTTCTCCAATCCCTCAGCATCATCTATCATCTGTGCATACAAGTTAACATCTCCAGTGTTACCTAAGCTCTTCTCAGCTTCCCCAACCTTCAGAATATTCTCTAGGCCTTCTAAGCAGACAGTGACAATTCTTGGGTCTGGGCAAACAAGCAGATCACAAAGAGGCTTTATGCAACCTTGACTCACCAAGTACCTTGTAACCACAAAAGAAAAAGTAAAAATTTTAAGATCAAAATTAACATACTAAAGCACAACCAACAAAATAAAAGATCACATACTTTATCTGCTCATGAGTACCACCAGATGTAGCATTTGAGATTGCCCATGCAGCTTCTTTCTTAATATCAAACTCAGCATTTTGAAGGAGATTGACAAGAGGAGTAATCAGACCAGCTTCAATAACAGCCTACAAGTTTTGAAAACATAAATTCCTCAAAGCTTTTACAAAATATAGATCAACAGAACAAATTATACTTAAAAATTAAAAACAAACAAAAACTTATCCAAGATCCCAATAAAGAATTCCAACTTGCAGCAAGACAAGATTTCTGTTTGGTGGTGTACTTGTGCCAAAATGTAGATTGAAATATTAATCTTCTGATATAGATGCTTAAGTTTAATCCATTTCAACTAAGGAGCCTGGCAGCCACTTAACATAATGGTTTCAAAGAATGTTCACTACACATTTTATTCATTCAAGACACCTTTCAATGGTTCATAAAAATAAAATTGCGGTGCGTCAGGGGAGGACAAATCAATCATTCTCTTTAGTTGGAAACCCCGAAGACTAAAGGTCTCTAAATTAGCTACTCTCTCCCACCAAATCTCCCCAGCAAGTACTTGTTGTGCCCCAAATTTGTAAGGACTAAAGCAATAGAAACGGCCTCAAATCACAGGTTTTGGAAAAAGTCTAGTAATCATAAGAGTCCCATTTCTCCATTAAGAAACTCAATTTAAGTAAATACAAAACTTTTTTATTTAGAAAATGAAAACATCAAAATTACAGAATATTAAAAAAAAAAAGGGCCAGGCAAGGATAGTGACAAAAGAAACTATTGAACACATGATTTAACATCAACTGAGCTCCAACTAGTTAGTAATCAAGGGTTTACCTGTATTTGTTCTCTGTTTCCAGCAGTAATGTTTGATATGGTCCAGCAAGCTTCTTTCTTGATGCTTTTCTTATGATTATGTGTCAACAGGCTCAAGAGGCACGGTAGTGCACCATGATTAATAATACACTATCAAAAAAGGTTAAATCAAGCTAAGGATGTTCTGAATACAGCGACACAAAGATAAGACAGTAAATCCATTGATGTGGATAATTATGGGTGAGACTACCTCTTAATGACATGAGACAGGATAAGATATTTATTTAATAAATGCAATGACTCATTTAATAAATTTAGAAATCCACCTACACCTCTCCCTTTCTTTTCCCCCAAAGATTCTGCGTTTACTCACTAAACAACTGTAACACTAGCTCAAAATCAGCCACTCATACGAGTGTAATGTTGACCTAATTTTAAACTTCTTTAGGCAATCAACTAAATTACCCTCACATTATAGCTTCAGAGTATGCTAAATCAGCCTGTATCACCCAGTCATTGCTCAAACCTCCCTATGTTCCCACATTCTCTACGAGTTTTGCTTTCTTTCTGTCTCAGCATGAGATTTGATCATGGGTGGACTTGTGTTGGGTTCATTTTATATAGAATTTTTATTGAGCTTTGGGCTCAAGCTTTTCAAAAATGACAATAGTGAAGACAGCAGCCCATGCGTGATCAGCTGATGAATGGCTTTGAAGATAACACGTCCTATCCAATTTGGCTAAACCGAGGTAAAACTCAAGGTTTCAAACATCTTACAAGTAAACTTAACAGCAAATGGAGTGAATCAGGTTAACATTAATTCAGAACTTCATTATGTTGCCTGCATTAAAAAGGCATCAAAGTCATGCTTGACCAAAGGAGCCCCACCTGAATCATATCAAGGGGCAAGGACCCCTTCTAGTGCCATGCCTCAGCAACTTCGCTACGCATTTTGGCGCCTATAAAATCACTCATTGATATTACATGACCTTATGAGATTTGTATATCTAACAACATAAACCCTACCAATCCATAATTCATATTAATAAAAAGTCAACTATACTCTCAAGGAACCTTAAATATCCTCAGATTTTATTCCTACTCAAACTAAGCCCAACTGCACAAGTTCCTCAATATGTTGATGTCATATAAATGCTCTGCTGCTGGGAAAGTTGCAGCATACCAGAAACTGGCACAGAATCAAATAAAAGTGAAGCAATTCATCTTACAAAATACATGTATCAAGTAATTACACAGCTGTGACAAGCCCTTACCTGAGTCTGAATATCATCTCCAGTCACAATGTTTCCCACTGTGCGAAGAGCAGGAATGAGCACTGAAGGAGATGGATGCCTGAAAAAGCATGTGTACAAATTTAGTGGCTATGACAAGAAACCATTAAAGCAATAGAATCTTTGTTCACAATATATAGTAGAATTAATACTCACAGAAGAAGCTGCACTAATCGGCCACATACACCTGCCTCGATAACTGCTTGGATTTTATCATTTGTTCCATCAGAAAGATATGACAGTGCCCAGCACGCATCTGTCAGGACTTCTTCATCATTGGAAAAAACCAAACGCTCTAGAGCTGGAAGTGCTGGCCTCACCTGCCCACCAAATTTACAGTATTAAGAATATGCCAAAGAAGGCCCTAACAATTTTGATTTAAGTTAAAATGATAAATAGAAATAGACAATCACCTGCTCGAATGGGGGCTGTGGCTTGCCCCTGCAAAAATTGGATAGTGTCCATGTGGCATTTCTCAACATTGAAAGTTTCGCATGCTCATTCAACTGGGCCAATAGTGGGATCAGGGCACCATGGCTGAGAACAAGATCACGGCACCTAGGGGAGTCACCAGCAACATTTCCCAGTGCCCACACCGCCTGCAATTTTAGAAAATGTGTTCAGAAGAGTTCAGTAAAATAAATTAAAAAAGAAAATTGTTTGTACTACCACATTCAAATATCAATATACCTGCTCCCGAACATCATCACTTGGAGAACTAAGTAGCTTAACAAATATTGGGACTGCCCCGTGATCAATTACCACCTTGGTGTTCTCAGATGTTCCAGATGCTATGTTTGTAAGAGCCCATGCGGCCTCAAACTAAATAAATACAGGCGATATATATCATTAGCAAACATAACAAACTTTGCACTGATTTAGGATCCAAAAGAATCACACAGAATATGCAGTCAAAGAAATTCAAACCTGAAGTTGAGGGAAATCCTCCCTAACGAGAAACTCAACAAAACGCGGCACAACACCAGATTGAATAACTTCCTCAATTGGAGGGCTCCGCTCTATAGCAGAAACAAGGAAAATACAGTCGCTTAATTGCTATAACAGCTTTAACACATAGAAACAGAGGAAAATAGTAATATAAATAGAATCGAGAGATACCAATAGAAAGCAGCTTCCGAAATTGTGTTGTCGCTTCTAGCTGCAGACTACTGTCATCCGACCAAACCCCAGCAACCATTGAAGGAAGACTCTCCAACTGCATATATGAATTACCGTAGAAAATATATAGCAGTTACTAGCCTATTACATTACCTAATAGATCAAATCCTATGAACATGGACGATTGAATCAAAGAGACAAATATTAAGCACACAAAGTTTATCATATCCAAATTATCATCGCAGAATCTCATAACCACAGATCCCGATCAAGCCCTAATTTCTAACAACGTAAGCCATTAAAATGCATATATTATTGAATAGAAATAAATATGCCAAAAGGAAACCTTTTTCTCAACAGTGGAAGTTTGAATAGCAGTGGCGAATTGCTGCTGAGCCTGCAGGCCTTCGCGACGCTTCTTCTGCAAGCTCTCTTCGCGCTTGCTCTTACGGATCTCGACCATGTTGTCTTCTCTTCTCCGGCGGCCCTCATCGGCGTCCACCGCCACCTTGTAGCGGTTGCGGCGAACCTCGGTTCTAGCATTCGGCCTGAGCGACATCGTTTTGCCGTTAAAGCTCGATTGAGAACCCTAGCAGATATCAGTGTATATATACACGCTAGAGTATCTATAGAATTCGAAGATCGAGGAAATAAATACAAGGAAAAACCCTAGATTTTGGATTGAGAAGAGGCAACAGCAATATCGGATACTGATTTGCGAGAGAGAGCACGCCCTCCGATTTTTTCAGCAGATTTAAAATTAAATAGCACTGTAGGTTGCGTAGATTCGGATCTCGGATCTAACATGTATGGGTCGGGTCACGTATCCACCATGATTACGGGATTTACAAGGACGGTACGGGTCTCGGTTCCATTTCAAGGACAACTGTTTTGGTTAATGGGTTGTCATATAATTCAAAATGTAAATTTTTTAATATTAATTATATTTTTTTAATTATCATGTATGTATCTTTTTTTTTTTTTTTAAAATATGAGTGTTATTTTTATTTTTATTTATTTTTTACAATTTTTTTACATATCTAATATTCTATCAACTAAACAATTTTGGTAATTTTTCATTCCCCCTAAATGGATACCTGTTTGTTATTTTGGAGATTATTTGCTGGATCCGACTTCCATGATATTATTTTCTAGCTGTGCAGACTTAAATGACATTATTAGCCCTATATCGTATTTTTTATTTTCTTAATTTTTCATGCCTAATTTATTAGAGCCATATAATTTTATTGGATGTATATTTGAATTGGCACGTGAACATTTTCTCAAAATTATGTCGAAATGAAGTATATGACATTATTATTGCTTTTTTTGGGGGGTAAGATATACCTTTATTATCTTATAATAATAACATATAATTTATTTAATTGTATTAATACATCGATATATATATAATAGTTTTTATAATAGAATGGAGGCAATAAGGTCATCGAAGATAACTTATGCAGAATTTAATTAATATACTTTTATATATACTTTCTGATTCAGATTTAAAATTAAATGTCATTCTCATCAAATCAGAAAGTATACATGGCAACGCACCCATGTCAAAGACCTCATCGTGAAACTAGCATACCTAGGGTCAAAGAAAAGACAAAGTTTGCTTAACGATCAAGTTACAAGGGGGGATAGGCGAATAAATATTATCTAATGCACCGCATGAAAATCATTGATTTACAGTTAAAAAAAGAAAAAAGAAAATTAAGTGTATTGTTGATGACTCAAGGGAGTTACTCAAACTTGAGCCAGAGACACCCTTGATCCAGGATAGATTGATGTAGGTTTTGATGTGTTGCTAATCTCTTTAACCAATCTGCCATGTCAATATGTATATTGCATGGATGAATATTAAACATGGATGACCTAATTAACAAAAGATAAAAATACCTTTTTCATCCCAAAAATTCAAGATTATTAAACGTTTATTTTGCATAAATTATATTTGCCAAATTTTTCAGTGTTATAAACTCTATCAATTAATTTAATAAAAATTGATGATGCGTTGTTATATGTGGACTGACGTTCATTATAATATGCTTAAGTAGATTATATATTACTTATATAAATATTATACTATCTAATTTTATAACACTAAACCTTAGTTGTTTTAAAAATTAAAACTATAAGAACTAAATTAAAAACTTAAAAATTATAAAAAAAATATTTAAACATTAATTGAAACTATAAGTGTTAAATGCATAGTCATACTCATACCTGTTACTATTTTTTATTTGGTAAAGGAACCTATTATTATATTTGATTTTGATAGAAGTTTGTTTTTTTTTTTTAAATCTAATATAAAAATCTTAACCTCAAAAACAATAAGTTGTTTTTTCAAGTAAATTTGAAAAGCTTTGAATCTTTTCTAATTATCTCTTTGCCTTTTTAAATAGAAATAAATAATAGTGTGTGGGTGTCAAAATAGTAATAGGATTAGATTTAAGTGTAATTGTTATATTTTTATTATTAGATTTTTTAATTAAAATATGATAAGTGTATAATTTTTTAATAATATTATGATAAGTATATAATTTAATTAAAAAAGTATATAATAATTTCATTGAAGAATTATATACTTATTATATTTTAATTAAAAAAATTAATAATAAAAATATAAGTAATTATATATAAAGTTTTTTATAATAATATTTTTTAGGTTATGACTTGCATGAACCGAGCATACGCCTCAACAATGTTAGTTAGAATTTTTTAAGACTTGCCAAAAAGTATTGCAATACTTTTTTTAAAAGATTTTTTTTTCTTCGTTAAGAAAAATTTTAAACAGAATAAAATAATAAAACTTTGAAAAAACCGAGCTTGTCGTGGGTTTATCAGAATTTGAAATCTTTTAACTTGATTTATCTTTATCAATTATTCAAAATATGTCATGCTTTTGAAAAGCAAGCAATTCAGATAATGTTATGTAAGCAAAGAATAAATGAAAGATATTCTTTTAAACTTTAATTTTAATTTTTTTAAAAAACTTTGAGTGTTTTGCAAAACACATCTACTATTGAATAGCGGATTCAAAGTGGAAAGTAAGAGGCAAAAGCCAGATAGTAATAAATTTATATCCCATTTGATATATTTAATTATTAGGTATGAAGATAGAAAATAATAATAATAATAATAATAATAATAATAATGTGAATATAATAGAATAATTACATTTAATATGATATAAATATAAAAAATAATGTTAATTCATTTATATGTTTTATTAGATAAAAATAATATGAGAATAAAAAATAAAAAAAATCATCATGTTACTATTTAAAAATAATGTTAGAATAAAAAAAATAATGATCACAATGTATAATAAATGTTACATAAATTAAGTATAATAATTACTTTTGATTCATTTGCATATGAAGTAGAAATTGATTTCTTCTCTTATTCTATAAAATATATATCGAATAAGATTATGTAATAAATTCATTTTCGTTTTTCTTCTATTTTTTTTAATCAAACGGGAAATTTGTATTTTGTTAGTTGAGCAACGTAATGATTAAGTAAAACAGAAGTTTAGTGATGGGTTTGGGCCCCTGGGCCTTTTTGTTTTTGGTAAGGGGCTTCTGAGAAAGTTGCGGAAATCAGTGGATTCTACTTGTTACAATTAGTGACTGTGGCTGTTTTGCCGTTTGTGGCTAAATCTCTAAACATTTTTGCATTCAGAAACCCACACGCAGCTTTCTGCTTTCTGTCCTTCTTAACATGAGAAAATGTATGCGGTTCATGCTTTTGCTTGCTTGAGCGTCACTTTTCCTACGTGGAGTGTGATCTTATTCACTGCAGTCTTTTTGCGTTTTGCGATGGCAAGGAATTGTCCAAGAACGTCTCACCACCTTCTACGAGATAAGGTTGATTAAAAAGGCAGGGTGTCCTTCCTCTCTTTTTTCACAGAATCGCACCTTGTGTGTTGATCGAACTGTTACAATGAATAAAATCGTGATTGAACTACTCAGAATATTGATCAAAAAGCTGCACAGTCCCTAATTTTATTTTATTTTTCCCTGCAAAAGGTCTCCACAAGTAAATTTTAGTCGTGATTGAGTTATTCAGAAAGATTTTACACATAAGATTTATAAAAGGTGATGATAGTAGCAATTTGATATAGTAATTTGCATGTTAGCATTTTTTGTTCAGTATATTAATGGTATTAGGAGCAAGGAGATGTTAAAGCACTAAAATGAATCTAGACAAAATTAAAGAATTAAACTGAAATTTAATATAAAATTAAAAGATTAAAAGTATACCTTTGTCTTTAAATTAATACATATATATATATATATATATATATAGAGAGAGAGAGAGAGAGAGAGAGAGAGAGAGAGAGAGAGAGAGAGTTTTCAAAACTCATTTTGCCACCCAAACTTCCATTTTTTGGGGCCTCCTTCTATTTAAAACACATTGTTCCAATATTATTTTTAGGCTTTTTGAGCCATATTTGTTTTAAAAAAATGATTGCATCTGACCTATGTCAGTCAAAAATATTTGTTTCATATTTTGTACTTTTAGAACTTTTTATTAAAGTGTGGTTAGAAATATATTTTTGAATTCTAAAGTTTTCAAAAAATTGAAAAGAATTATATTTTTGTATCTTTTGTTTTGGTTGACAGTGGAAATAGTGAAACAAAACTTGGAAAAAGTTTTTTTTTTTTTTACTTTATAAGTTTTGTCTACTGGATACATGATATATGAAAAAATAAAAAATAACTTTTTAATGTAGTACAATATAAGAAAATGCTACACAATAAATGTGAATATGAGTTTGAGCTCTTTAGTTTGATTTATCAATATTTTTATTTACATATCTTTAAATATTTTTATTTAAATAATTAAGCATTTTAAAACTATTTTAATAAAAAATAAAAAAATACAAATCCGATCGGAGCTCTTTAGTCTGATTCATCAATATTTTTATTTCTCAAGCGTGTGTTTTTTTGACTCTTAGCTAATTCCTAACCATGTCCTCTCGTCGGTTTATTATCATATTTGAATTGGAAGATAGCATTTATTTGAAATTTTCTGTTCTTATTATTCCTTAGAATTTTTGTGCAAAACTGACATGCGGTTTTAATTCAAAGAATAAGGATAAATTCTAACAGATCTTGACTAGGTTCAGTTCAGGACTAATTTTTGTACCCAATAGCAACTTGATCCTTGTGGAAAGCAATTTGATTTGAGCACACAAGAAATTATGTTCTCTTCCTCTGCTTTCTTCCTTATAGTGGTCTTAAGTTTACTGTTTTCTAAAGCATTTATCACGATTTTCAGAGGGAATTAATTTTGTGAATGGTTAGCGCAATAGCTTATCCTTATGCAGGTATATGTTATAGAGATTAACAACAATGGGAACGTCGCATTGGTATAGTTCCTTGAAATAAGTAATTTTCTATCTATTAAGTTCACTTGCAACTATATATTGCCTGTGTTATGGTATGCTACTCTGCTTCAAATTCTAGAGATCAAGGAATTGTTTGTCTTATCTTGTTGTTGAACTGGGTAAATTGCGGTTTGATCATTTTTAATTTTTTGCTCTAAGTTCTTTGGGTTCTTCTTTATATTTTATATTGACATAAGTATCCAATTAAGCTTTTTTCCCCCCTTTGACGTAACCATTAGTTAAGACCTTAAATACATGTACTTGACTTAATTATGTGATTAGTGAAGGATCTCACTATTGAATTTTCCCTTTGCCTCAATTTGAAGTGCTAACATTTTGTTTGAAGGCATTTTTAGTAAAATATTGATCTGCACAATGATTGTGGGAAGAGAAAGTAAGAATAAAATGATTGTTTCATGCTTGGGTGTTTTTGTGATATATTGGTTGCATGTTCAAAATATGAGTTGCGAGGAACAAGTTTTCGTTTTATGCTAATATTCTTTACACCCTTGACTACCATTTTTAAGAGAACGTGCTACTGATTGTTTTGTTGGTATGTGAAACAGGGCAACAGACATTGTTAGACATCATTAATTGTGACAGTGAATGCAAGTTGTTGTCAGACTTAAGGAAAGGTGAAGATTTTTCAGGAACACCACAAAGATGAGGTCCAAAGGAAAGAATATCTTGTCCATGTTCGAAACGAGGATTCTCTATCAGCATTCCATTACTTCCCTGAAAAAGCTCTGTTATGAACATGTATACAAAAATAGATAAGATAAAACTCGAAAGTATTTACAGTATTCTGGAGCTTTTGTTGAAAGGGGTAGGAAACACGGACAAAAGATGGTGATTAGTGGTGGGTATGGGGTTTTCCCTAGGCATAGGAGTGGGTGTGATTTGGGTTCGAGGTGATGTTGGAGGAGAAGCATGGAGTGCAGAGACCTCAGAAAGCTCTCGTCGAACATTCTCTTGCTCTAGACACATTCTCTGGGCACGCAGTGCCGTTAAGTATAAACCAGTTGCGAGGAAGACTGTGGTCAAGGCAAACACACCAGCAGCTGCGAACAAACCTTGTTTGGCTAGAAGGCAAGTGGTTCTGGGATTATACCAGTTTTTGAGATGCCCTGATTCTACACTCAATCCTGCCAATAATAGGATCTCCCCAACTGCAAAACATACCCTACAAATCAACACCAATTTAGCACTTCACTCATTCTCATCTCAACAGGGATCAACTTTATACTTTAGGAAAAGTAATTTTAGAGAAAGCTTCAAGTATTCTAACTTGGCAAAGAATTTTAGAAATTTCAGATAATTTAATGATGGATTTGTATTGTAAAGAATAAGGAATTTAAATTATTCCAAATTCCTCACCCAAATTCTTGATACCAGCAGGATAACTTATTGTGTAGGATAGATTTCCGCTTGAATTACTAATTGAAGGATCAGATCCTGCAATCTGCAGATGTTTTTGCTTCTCTTTGTTCCCTTTTCCCTACGTAACGTCTTTATCTGTTGTCCTTATTCTTTTCTTCTTCGACTGATCAGTCTCAATCACTCTTTAATCTTAAACCAATTTGGTCAACAACCTCAATGAAAATTCTTATCCTTATGATCATGACATATCTTTGAATGGAATAGCAACAACAATGCCTTTCAATTCTTTTAAATTTCAACAACCTTTCATAAATTCAAAGAGAAATTGATTAACTACAATAATTGATCTTACCAAGTTGAAATGAAGAGGAACCCAGCTTGCCACGTTAGAAGCCTAGCAGATGCAGAATCAGGCTCCCATGAAATTAAAGCTGATGATTTACTAACAGCAATCATCAAATAAGCATGCTCCACAACTATGGCTATTGCTAGTCCAACAAAAGCACAAGCAGCACATAGCAACGGCACTTTTCCACTACCACTGTATACACATTCAGAGTTCCCTCCCTTTCTATCACCGCTATATGTTGCCTGCCATATCAAATACCCACCATGTCAAATTCTAGTATAACTCATCATGATGAGTTCAATTTTCTGGGAAGAAGGACTGACTCTGCCATAGATAAAATATGAAATATGATGTAATTTTAAGTGTCACGAATATCAGGCAAGTATAGGCTATGAAACACGCATACTTTAATAATGTCTTCAACGTGTGTCCAACACATGAAATAGACATGACGTCAATCTTCAATTTGCACATAAATACTTTAAATTTCATTGTGTCACTATGTTCATAACATACTGTGTCCCATATGTGTGTTATGTCAGTGCTTCTTAGCATACCAAACACAATAAAACCCTATTATTGAAATATTTGTACTTCAATAGGTTTCCCGTGTTCGGTGCTTGTGAAACTTGCAAAGACAATAAACTTGTACCTTTAAATATATTGTATAATTTATGATGACAAGGTCAGTTTTATACTATTAACACTATCGCAAATACAGAACAGAATATAATAAGAACATGTTAACATAAGAATATATGCAATAATTGGGTGCAAATTAAAGTATTGTGTCTTGTTTGATATGAATCTTGTATACATATCCAACGCATTACAACTTCATCATGAAAGTAGTGCTTCATAAGTTCTCCGGTATTTGTAGTCGTGTGAATTGCATAGATATTAAACTTAAATCTCTGAAAGTTATAGTATAATTCATGATGATAAGGTTAAAAAGTACAGATACTAATATAGGTACAAGATACGATACAATAAAAATATTATGACATAACAAAATATAAAATATTTAGATGAAATTTAAAGTGTTACCGGGTCTAATATGAGTGTAGAACACAACAGGACTTCATTATTGTTGAAGTATCTGTGCTTCATAGATATTGTGGTGTTTGGTGATTGTGCAACTTCGAAAGACAATAAACTTGTACCTCTGAACGTGTAGCTTCTGCTACGAGACACAAAGTGAAGCAGAAGAAGCCCAGAAGGATCGTCAAAACCACAAGGAAGGCACCTGTTTTGCTGCTCAAATCAATTCTACTACGGCTAGGTTCAAGATCAGCATGTGTGACTGCCATTTTGCGAGACATGTTGCAGTAAAATTGAATTGAAGAGTAGAAGAAGAGGGAATTAAGGGCATTTAATTAAGTTGTGTGCGGAAGAATGGAGAAAGAAGGAATTGGAGTTTCAGAATTACTTGGGGTAAAGGTTGCTTACGACCAAGGATTCTTAGGTTCTGGGAATTAATACTAAGCATTCCCATAAGGGCAATTGTTGCTTCACACCAAAAAGTTCAGCTTTGAAGGTATATTTGATGATAATGATAAAAAGCTAGTGCTCATCTACATAGCAAACACGTGTACGTTTTGGTTTTCAGTTATTCAGTTCTCTAAGTGTTAATGGAAGTGCTTTTAAAATGGCTACCTTCAAAAATATAAAAAATCTTGGGTCATATGTTATATTTATATAACCGTGTGACAGATTTTTCGTTTTATGATCAGATCTTTCTCAGGAAAGAAGGAAAGGAAGGGAAAGAGAATCATCAATCTTTTTTTTTTTTTAAATGAGAAAGCGAATGAATTCTCTACTTCAGATATGGGCAAAGAAAATATTAAAAATGGACGGTTTATAATTATTCTGTGAGGCTTAATAGTTAATATTCTTTGTTCAAGCGTTTAAAATATAAGTGCTGCGCATAATTACAAAGTTCCAAAAAGTGCTTTTCTAAGGTGGAAAATGCAGGAAGGGACAACAAGTGTTGCTAATGGAAACCTGATGACTGAATTGACATGTGTGGAAGTATGAGGTCGGTCGAAAACCAGCAACGGTAGTAGTGCTCCAAGAACAACATTTTGGATGACGGTCAGTCTTGCTAAAAAATAAAACCACTTATTTGATTATACGATTATCTCCCATTAAACGCATGACCTAATTTTTTAAAATTTTTGTAGAATTAAAAAAAAAAAAACAGACAGGGTCGAAATATGAATGAAGTTCACTTTCTCTTTTTTTTTTGACTCCCTCTTTTCCCTTTTTTTTTTCCTTCAAATTTTATAGACAAAAAAAATTTAAAAGATCAAAACTTCTTCTCACTGCTTATAATGGAGCTTACCAAAAGAAAATTTACTGTTTACAATTTAAGATTTTCATCCTAATAAATCAAATCAATATAATAATTCTAAGATGTCTCTAATGATAAAACAACTTCATCTTTGAAAAATTATTGGTTTCTATAATTTATTGATGAAAAAATAAATTACTTACTATTAGATACATATTGAGTTATAATAATTCACTAATTGAATTATAAATTTAAAAAATTAATGTAACAATCTCGAATTGCATTTAACAATAAAAGAACTTTGCATCAAGGTGAAATTCTTTATAAACCAATCCTTTACAATTCTCAAGTTTCAGATATTTAATGGGAATCTATGAAGCATATGACCTCTAAAGGCTAGTGATCTCGTTGTGGATCTTATGGGTAGAATGGCAAATACCACAAGTGCATATAAGTTTCTTAATATGTAAGGCAGCCAAAAATTTTATTCCATGAGTCCTGAATTTTTTACAAGTGATTCCTTGTGCACCCCATAAAGAAAGCTGGCTTTTCCTCTGAACCCACTTGTTCCCTTCATATATTCTCTATGTAGATCAATGGTGTGATGAATAATCAATGAGTGGAAAACATCTCCAGAAAGCACCTTAAAATCTGACAACTGCCCTGCTTTTCTATTACCATTCATTGTTTAGAGTTCATCTCACTGTCATAGCTTCTTGAACTTCCAAAGAATGGCTTCCGAGAAGGACAGTTCGAGACGGTTTGATAGCAGCAGCAGCAGCAGCAACAACAAGCAAGGAATCTCTTTGGAAGAAATGCCTCCAACAAATGGCACAACAAAATCCAATATGGGGAAAGAATTGGCACGAAGAGCTCTTTTGAGGTCGCATCTACGCCGTAATGGGAGAAGGAAAATTGCAAATAACTGTGTCAAATCGTTGCCAAGCAGGTTAAGCAAAGTTTCGCTGGCGGAAGATTCAGGAAAATAAAGTTATATAGGTATGGCACAACTCAAAACGTATGATTTTCATATATTGTTAGAAAAGACAAGGCAAGCAAAATACCAGTTATGGTAACATCAAATGCAATTATGAAAATTTAAGATAAGTTTATGGCAGTCATACAAATATTTAAAATTCACTTGCAAGCAAAACCACGGGTCGGATTGATATATTCAACTACACTTTATTGTGAGTCGAGTGTCAAATTTTAATATTTTATTCTCATGTAAATTTGTCAGACTTTGAATATAACAAATAAACTCGTTAAAATTTGACTGAAAATCAAGCCAGCAAACCGGTGCATGGTCATCTCTATCCAATCAACAAATTTTAAGAAATAAAAGTTTATATAATAGAGATGAAAGACACTACCAAACAACGTTGGGGGAACAAGGTGGATTGGGAAAGGGGAGTTTTTAATCCAACCTTCGCATAGTTGCTGTGGCATGTAATGATATATGTTAGAACACATTTTTTTTTTGAAGTATCCATGTAGGTCTACACTTACTATCTCATAAAGACAGAGCTCCATAGCAGCTCAAATCAAGAACTAGATGAAATGTCTAAAATAAAAGTTACACTCATAAGTCAATTCGTGCTTCAATAAATCCAGTAAGATCATTTGAACATCTGTGATCTGAACTAATTCTTTAGACAATCATACCTTTAGCAATTAAAAAGTGATCAAAATTCATGAAAGACACTTGCAAATTGTCATAAAGCAGAGAGCAAATTTGACAATTGACACAATCCCTGTTGTCAAGATCTACCATATAGAAATTAGTCAGATAAAAATGATGACTGCCTTAGACGATTGCAAAAATAAACCAGTTACCGTTATCAAAAAGAAAAGAAAAATGAACCAGTTACCCATTTAATAAAAATTTGAAATCATATAACAAATGAAACCCAAATAATCACATACAATGAACATCCTATACCCAATTTCAGATATCTTGAGACAATAAATTCTCGATTACTTAATCCATTCCCAGTTCAAGTAGCAGGTGAAAAATAGCAAAGAGCAGGTAATCAATTATCGTATAACATATTTTGACAAACATGTAGTCCAGATACTATCCACGAAGCATGTTAATGTTACCTACGACTTAAATGTCCAAACCTGGATTCACAAGCCACAATATTCATGATTACAAACAGAAGGTCCAAAGAGTAATAAGTATCTGCACTTCTTTAATTGTATAAGAACATTTATGTATTGGGATAAATAGCAATCGTGAATGATCATAAAGGTAATCAGAATCATGCTAAAGTCTTTGCTTACATATGACAAGTAATTTGTGTATATTATAGAATTTGCAGAAGCTAATGCACAGAAAAAGAATAATGGAAATTGAAATCAATAATGCACTAACTTTGTACATCTAATACCACTTCCCCTCAATCTACGTGTACCCTAGTGCATCTCCATTCAAATTATCACCGGCCATTGTCGAGCAATCAGATGCATCATGTCCATATTGCCCACACAATGGCCCTGAAAAATGTCTTCGTTTCCTAGTTATATCACCTCCATCTCTTGCCCTTCTCTCCTTTAGTTTTCCTAATGCGATAGAATCATGGGGATTTGCAATTGCAAAACCATGAATTATACCATCAGCATCTTCCACCTCTGGCAGAATCAATGAATCTGATTGATAATTATATGCAATGTCATTCACCCCATGTGTTGACCTAGGAAGGTTTTTGATTCGTGATAATACCACGGAAATTTGATCGCAAGCAGCATCAAGGCGTTCCTCTGTTTCAATGGATTCCATTACAAGCGTCGAAACCATGGATTCCAAAAATTGTATTCTTTCAGGATGATCCCTGGAAGTTGTACCCCGGAAGGGGTTAGCAGAAGATGAACAGGCACCACGCCATCGGGCAGGTACGTATTGGTCAGGAATGTGAAAACAGTTATTAGTTGACATGACTCGCAAAATATGTCTACATAAGATGCCTGAAAATTCAAACAGATGGCAGCTGCAGCTGATGTGTTCTTGACAAGGAACCCAAAATACTTTACACCCTCCATCCATCTGGGTGTGGTGTCTGACCTGGAAGCAACCTTCATCAACCAGAAAGAATGCATATTGTGGTGCCAAAACTAGCTCGTCTTGTAGTTTACTAAAGGCATAAGGAGTAAGCATGGTGGCAGCATGGGATTCGATAGGTGAACCAGTTTTAAGGCACACTTTCTGCAGTTTTCGTTGCATCTTTTGCTTTGATCCACCCCGTTCATTAAATTCAACAATATCAGCAACCTGTAAAAATTGACATTTGAGTACAGCATTGCATATTAATAAATAAATGTAAAGGACTTTACCAAAAATAATAATAAAACTGAAGGAAACAAAGTATATATCACAGACATGCTCTACAAAGCGATCTAGTTGAGACTGGGCACTCAAGAACCGTTGGATGAAAGCATTAATGGACTCAGATTGACAAGTGCTAGTCAATCCTGCAAAGAAGTAGCACCTCAAGAATGGTAATGCCCAAAATGTCCTTAATGAATATAAGCTAAGAATGTGCTTATTTGCATGGAGTCCATATTTATCAACCATTTGCCTCCAGCCTTCTTCAAAATCTTCCACCAGCTCCAAATTGTAGAGCCGATGGAACTCAGCTTTCCACTCATCATAATGTGATCCAAGAAGTACGGAAAACCAGTCAGAGAACTTTGCAATAATGTGCCATATGCAAAAGGCATGTTTGGTTTCAGGCATTTCAACAGCAACAGCTTCTTTCAGCCACATGTTATGATCAGTTAATATTGTCTGTGGAGCCTTTCCTTCCATGAAGCTTAAGAATGCCTGTGCATTAGTCAATTAGAAAAAAT
This sequence comes from Erythrophleum ivorense, assembly GCA_026724425.1. Classification (NCBI taxonomy): domain Eukaryota; kingdom Viridiplantae; phylum Streptophyta; class Magnoliopsida; order Fabales; family Fabaceae; genus Erythrophleum; species Erythrophleum ivorense. The sequence goes on from JAIUCV010000005.1 coordinate 48,917,012, forward strand.
TAAAAAGAATCAAATGGTATTTACATAATGTCATAAATGGTATGATGTAAATACCAATCAAATGGTATTTACATCATATAAAGAAATTTTGGTGACATGAAGAATCCACAGAAATATAAATATATCTAAGAAGGAAGGGACCACAGGCATTGAAAAGAAAAGTTCCACAGAAATTACGCTACTTTACTTTTTATTAAATTCTCCTGTTGCAAAAGTAGTGCATATTGAAACAAAAAAGACAAAGTCATCAGATTTCTCTTCCAAGAATCTTTCTGAAAGCTAGCATGATAGTAGGTTAAGCAAATAACTTAACTTGCATTAGATAGCAGATGATGGAGAAGTAAAATATTTGATCTTGATTGTTAACAGGGTAACTCCATAAGGTTCTTACTTACCTTTAAAGCCCATGAAAAAGACTGCCTATTTTCATCCCGCAGAAGTGCACAACCAAAGAAACAAGTCATTCCATGATTGTCCACTCCAAGCCAAATTCCCAACAACATGTCATAGGCATCCAGACGGTGGGTTGTATCAAAAACCACAGCATCTCCAAATGCCTCATACAATTGGATAGATGAGGCATAGGACCAGGCAATATGCTCTAGCCTGTTATTACTATCTATCTTAAATTCATACTTGAAGTTGTGATTTTCATCTTTTAATCTCTTGCACATAGCAACAAGATCAATAGCATCATTATCTCTATCAACATTTCTAAAAGACTGCAACAAGTTTCTCACGTCAATCTCCGTAAAAGGTAAACAACCAAGTTTGATGCCTTTCTCTAGCTCCATCAATCTTAGCATTTGCCTTACTGACATTCCAGCTTTAGCAAACATGCATATACGGCTCTTGTCATCTGGAGATATTGTACAGTATGCTGGAAGAAGACGCACCTCATTGGATTTTAACAACTCATGATTATGGATGTTGCTAAAGCCCGTTACACGCCATTCAGGGACATCAAAATCTGCCCTCTTGACAATGCGCATGTATGCTTGACAACCACAACGAGAAGATTTGCGATTCCTTTGCATCTTTCCATCGTCAGATGGTTTAATCTGGGGATACCCACCACGATGGCAAGTAAAATCCCTTCTAGTAACTCCCCGACCAACCCCATCCTTTCCTCGAGTGCGGTGTCGTCTAATAGAAAAGCCACATTGTTTTGCAAAACTACAATAAAATTCATAAGCAGCTTCTTGAGAAACAAATCTTTGACCAATAAAAGGAACAAGGTTCACGGAAGTTTGCCGTGACAAAATTGACTCTTCTGGGGTTTCTTCAATGGTACCAATATCATCCTGAGATAAATCTGTGCCATTTTCAGATGAATCCAGTACCAGACTTGTTCCTTTTGACATTCTGTCCTTAGCAACTACAGCTTGAATGATTGGCAGATTTTTCCACCTGCAAGCCAGGCAAATGACAAAGATAACCACCTAAATATGATATCAGAATATAAAAATGACTTGACAGGTGCATACCAGTATGGCACTCAAGTTTCTCTTACAGCAAAAGAAGCAACAAAAAATGATAGAATATAATGCATGAAGTCCTTTATTTTATTTTTTATTTTTTGGTTCTTCACAAATAGTCACATTTTACTTGATGACCAAACAAGACAAAGCCTACAAGGATCAAGCAGAGAAGCCTAGGAACAAGTATTTTCTTTTACCATTTGGATACGACGAATCCCCAAAATTGGAAGGAGCAACCCAGTGCAGGAACTTCAACCTTTCCGGCCAATATGAACTATGATTGAAACAGAAATCGTAACTTATTTCTAACAATGAACTAAGGAATACGTGAAAAACCTTTTAATAAAAGATATCAGCTACTTAATTAAACAATCAAATGGTATGGGCTCATTTATATTCTTCATTATAGCTAGGAAGTTGATAAAGTGAGAACCTAATGGAGAATGGAACAAAACCAAGCGAGCACAGATACCTGAAGAATATAGGGCTATTAACAATACTGATATATCAGTCACCTTCTCAAACCTTCTAATTACATATACATCATATTCAGGAGAAGTGAGTATTACTTCGAATTACAAAGTAAAGGTCATACTAATAAATTGAACTTATCTAACAGAAGAGACTAAGTTGGATCAAATTCAGCATGAACATAAACTAAAGAAGCGCATCCAGATGACTTACTGTCAAAAAGTTTCTCACTGTGCTTCCATTTCTAGCACAGTTGAGATCTTCAATGTCCTAAATTCTCATGTGGATCTCTCCAAAAATAAGCCATATCCCAAAAATTACAATCTACTCAACAATGATGAACTCATTCTAGCTTTCACAGAACCAACAAAATAAGTGCAGCCTCGTCCAATCTGAACCCCTTGCAGACTCTGAGACGAAAGAACAAAACATCATACCGTGTCGCACGATATGGTCGAAAATTTCCGATTTCTTAAGTTACCGAAATTGAACAGTGGAGGAATTGCTATATTCCATTGATCGTTGGATACAGTCAAATATCGGTCGAAACAGAAGAGCAACGATCGGAGCATCGAATTGCTCTCAACTCCTACGCTAGCCGCTGATGTGAACAGGTAGTGTGAAGAAATGATGGCAAACTGCAACTCTCCAAACCCTAACACGATGGAAGAAGACGACGATAAGACGAAGCGTACAAAACTGATAAAAGTCTAAACGCATCGTTCGTTCCTGTGTATAGTCTTTTTTTTTTGGAAGCAAAATTAACAGCGCAAATAAGACAACACCCCCATACAGGGCTGTGCAAGGCCTGAAGGGCCTAGTAAACCCGTCCCAGCCCGAATTGTTTGGATTGGATTGGGATAGGAAAATTTTTGAAAAAGAGACAAATAGAGAAAGAGAAATAGGAATGGAATATTAAGTTGGGACGAGTTTCAAGATAAATATTCCATCTATCTTAACTAGGTTCAGCTTGATAAATTTAATAAAATATTAAAAAAAAATTCTTTTAGGTTTTGCATTCGATCCACCTTTCCCTACTCTCTCACACGTATTAGATCCATAAGGCCACGAATGAACCACAGACATTGCTCCCTTCTCAGATCCACGATTCCACGGTAGACGACAATCACAACACTCCCTTGGCCACTTTAGTGAGTCACTTCACACTAAGTCTGGTTTGCTTGCTTTGCTCTACTCTAGTGAGTCACGGTAGACTGCAGTTATCGCACGCTTGTAGTCATGGTACATAAGTTTGCCTTTCTCCACTCTCAATGACTCACTAAAAGCTATTACTTACCCCATAAATATGTTAGGGTCACTCCATGGTTTGATTGGAACCAATAGTCATCCTCAATCTATAAAAGAATCTCACAATCATCCGTCAAAATTTTTTACATTTCTTTTCTAATTAGTCATTCAAAACATTAAATGATGCTTACATCAAAATCAGTAGGAGGAATTTTTTGAATGCGAAGTGGCTTCAAGCCCAACAAACTAAAACTTTGAGAAGGATTTTTTTGAACATTTTGGCTTTCTAAATGTAATCTTGCACTCTTCATTTCACAATCTACACTAGCTTTTGTTCCATGAAGGATTTATTAATGTAGCCTGGTTGACATTAACATCCTCATAATTGGCATTGTGTTTGCTTTAAGAATAAAGAAGACATCTATTACTAAAAACATAGATAACAAGAAATCGAAAAACATCTTAATAACACACACTAAATATATAGATACAAACAAAATAAAATAAAAAAATAGCTTTAGGCTGAGAGTTGCAAAAGAAAATTACCTCAAAGGATACAAATATGTTGGTCTAGTGGTGCTTCTAACAATCATTTTGTACTACCTTTGCCGAAAACCATTTTCCTGCTCATTGAGTCAAGCTAATTACACACTCTTACACAACAAAAATTTAAAACATCCATCAGTACTACCCACCTTATAAGGATCAGGAATTTCAATAAACTTGTATGTTTTAAGCCTATGAAATCTTTGCTTTTGCATTATTTTTCTTTGTGTTGTGAGTGTTGATTGTTAAGTGTTATTTGTAACCTATATGTTTTTTATGAATGAAAGGATAATATTTCGTGTTGTTTTCTATCATACTTTCTATTTCTCTGTACCTATTTTCATTTAAGTAGCAGAAGATCCTATCAGTGTTTATTTATTTTATTGATCCTAATAATTTTTTAAGTAATTTAATGATATAGGTCAGACTTTTCTTGATAAAGCTTGCAAACTATCTCAAAAATAGGGCAGCATTATTGCTGGGGATTTAAATAATGTTCCACAAGTAAGAATTTGGCTTTGTACTTCTTAATTGAGCAATTTCATATTAAAGGTACTATTTGTTGCTAAGTAATTATTGTTACTTGATTACTTATATTCCTTTTTCATCTCACATTGTCAAAGTGCAATATATGAATTCCTAGCTTCTTCCAAGGTAAGTTCTAAGTCTCCTGCCTGTGTTATATTCTCAAACCCCTAAGTTATAGCATTTTCTTTTAGTATTTGAAGAGAAATTCATTTATATGAGTAGCTCCTAAGCAAGTGATCCATTCTTCATTACTCCTATTTTTTCTTTTGTTTTTTTTTTTGGAGGGGTTATTACATAAACATTAGCTATATGGCCTTTTGATCAATTATATGCATTCTTGCCATCAAGTTTCCATTGCATACATCTTTATGCTATTTTTGTGTATTGTTAAGCACACACACCAAATTTGGCAAATAAAATGGGTACCTAATGAAAAAGAAGAAAAAAATTTTAGTTTAAGTTATGATTTTTTGTTTAAAATCCTAACATTATTGTCTGCAAAGTTTTTAGGGACAAAGGAACCAATGGCAAACCAAAAACTCCAAAAACCCAAGGCCAATCCCCATTCTAATCTTAATCTCAATTTGAACATCAATCTACTAATATTCCTACCTAAGACTCCCCTACCTTAGATGTTCCTACTATTGCAGCGTTTGCTTCAATTACAAATTCTATAACTATGGGTTCCAAGAGAAAACCTTATGCAAGCAAGTTTAGTGTTTATGAGCATTTTAAGAAACTACCATTAACTAAAACGGGTGGGGAACATTGAGCTATATGTAAATATTGTGAAGTTTCATATTTGTGTCACCCAATTAAACATGGAACAAGTGGATTGAATAAGCACATATAAGTGTGTAAGAAGAATTCGTAGAAGCTGATCAATCAAACCATGTTAGCATATAGTGAGTCTTTTAAGAAAGATGTTTTAGGGGAGATTACTCAAAGAAAAAACTTGATTCCTCACATTTACAATGTAGATGATTGTCAAAGGATTATAGTTAAATTTGTAATATATGATGAGATTCCTTTTTGGGTTGTGGAAAGGTGTGGGTTTTGAAAGTATAGCCATTGTTTAGAGCCTAGGTTCCTAGTTCTATCACGATACACAGTTGCTAGGATTGTTTAAAACTCTTCAAAGATAAATCTAAGAAAGTTAAGGAGTTATTAAAAAAAATCATGTATCCAAGTTTGCTTCACTACAAACATATGGACATCGATTCAAAATTTTAATTATATATGTCTCACAGCTCATTTCATTGATGAAAATTAAAAGTTACAAAAATGAATTCTCAACTCTTATATAATTGAAAATCATAAGGGTGACACCATAGGAAAAGCAAATGAGAAGTGTTTGTTAGGATGGAAGATTGAAAGGGTTTTTATAATAACTATAAATAATGCAAACTTTAATGACACAATTGTGGCCTATTTGAAGAAACAATTAAAAAATTGGAATGCATTAGTGTGTAATGAGGATTATCTACTTGTGAGGTATTGTGCTCATATTCTGAACTTAGTAGTGAATGATGGGTTGAAGGATATGCATAAATCTATCTTTATTATTCATAATATTGTAAGATATGTGAGGTCTTCTCTCACAAGATTCCAGAGGTTCAAAACTTTTGTTCAAAATGAAAGAATAGAGTCAAAGAGTCTTGTTTACTTAGATGTTACAACAAGATAGAGTTCCACCTATTCGATGTTAGAACATGCCTTGAAGTTTCAAAGAATGTTTGAGAGAATGGAAGATGAGGATGAGGGATACTGTATGCATTTCAAAAAAGATGCTCGTCGAATTAGTCCTCCTCAATCATCTGATTGGTTTAATGCCTCTATATTTGTTTAGTTTTTAAAGGTTTTTTATGACATTACGTTGAGGCTATTTGAATCATTATATGTGACATCAAATGCATGCTTTCATGATATTACAATAATTTTAGATATGTTTATATGCACTTTTTCAATGGATGATTCGTTGATTAGAGATATGGCTGGAAGTATAAATAGTAAGTATGATAAGAATTGGGGAAGCCAGAGAACCTAAACCCTTTATTGGTCTTAGTGGTGATGCTTGATCTGAGATATAAACTTGCTTTTGTGAAGACTATCTTTGGAAAAATATACTCTAATTCTGATCTTTGTGAGGCCATGGAGAAAAGGGTCACAAATGCATTGTATCATTTGTATGGTGAATATACTGGTGTTAGGGAGTTGTTGAAGAAGTACAAGATGTTTCAGAAGATAGTGGTGACTCAAGTAGAAAGGATATGGGAATGTAACTACCTAGTTTTGCTCATCATAAAAAAGGCATGGAATATTAATAAAAGTAAAATGAAAATTAGTATCAAAGAACAAAGTTAGAAAAATATGTTGTAGATGATTTAATTAAAGATCATCATTCTTTTAATATCTTGGTATGGTAGAAAGAAAATGCTAGAAAGTATAAAGTCCTTTCTTTGTTGGCATATGATGTGTTAGCCGTGCCAGTGTCAACTATGGCTTATGAATCTACTTTGAACAACAATGGTCGTGTGTTTGATACTTTTAAAAGTTCATTATTGCCAAGAATAGTTGAAGCATTCATTTGCATTCAAAATTGGCTATTTCCTATAGTGTTCTATCTCCTACAGTGTTCAGATTTGAGAAGCATGTCTTCAATCAATATGAGGAGTTTGAAAGTCTTGTAAAATCTAGTAAGCTTTATAATCTAACAATAATATAATGATTTGATTTCTTCTTTTGATCTCTACTTTCTAATTTCCAAAATAATATTTACTTTTTATAGATATTTCAAAAGTTTCATGAGCTATCTTTAAAGATGTTTAGAATATCACTTAATGCATTTTTGTTATTTTATTTAGCCTGTATTAATATTTTGAACTCTTAATATTTTGAACATGTACTTGTATTTTAAAAATGATACTATGCTAATATGCTTTGTAGTAATTCCTTTCTTATTCCTAACTTTAATTATTCTTAATTTGCTTGTGGTATTGATACTTGACAATTGTTATTTTATTTTTAATTTTTTTTTGGCAAGAAAAATTGTTTGCTTATGGAATTGCACTTCTTTGCAAGAAAAATTAATCAATGAAGAATAAAAAATGTTAGCAAGGGAGTTTTTCAAATAAGTGGAATTTCAACCTTTAAATTCTTTAAGAGGCCACGGACTAATCTGTTAAAGGGTCATGGGAAAGCTCAAAGAAAGCTCTAAAGTACAAATTAGAAGGTAAAATAATAGTACAATCCTAATTCTACGAATTTATTTCCGCTTTGTATGTGTTCTTTCTAATCATGATGGACATTGTATTGATAACTTTAAATCAGAAAGTAAAATAGTAGTACAAAATATTCTTTGTAAGATAACTTGGTTAAGGCATTGCAAGAGCAACTAACAATTGCAAAAATAAAAGTATAGGTATAAACTCATAAATGTAATAGAAAAGAAAATCCATGGATTAAAATCATTATCTATTTTGTACTTAGTCCCCTGATTATAGATATAAACATTGAGGTAATCAATATTCATTGAGTTTAATTTTGTTCCACATCAGGTGTTTGATATATTTGCACTTGAGACAATAATAGAATTTGAAGGTCAACAGAAACTTGTGAAGGAGCTACAAAGACATTTGATAGATGCAAAATATAAACTTATAGAAAATTATATCACCCCATTTTGGTAATTCCCTAGGCCTAAAGTTTTGTTTATAATTAAATAAGTATCCGCTCCTTAATAGTCTCTATATCAACACAGGAGTTAAACAGAAACATCCTAAAAGTTGTAATGTTGAAGGTAAGATTATCTCTCAACCCACATCAATGGAGGCTTCTAGACGAGGCATTAATTTAACCTAAAGTAGTATATCTCTTAAGTTGCTACCACTAAAGTGGGATGATTTTGAAGTTAATTATATATCTTTTTTGTTTATTTTGTAGGTTTGTAGGAAAAACCCAAATGAATGAGCAGTAATCAAAAAGTCATTTTATGTTCACTCTTCGAATATATGGTGTTAAAGAGGCACAGACCAGTGTTTCATGTTCTTAATTTTCAAAATATTCTTTGTTGGTCTTTTCTAAATGTTTTTATTCTTTTGAGCATTTGCATGGAATGGGAAAATTGCTAAGGTTCTATTACTCTTAGCTTTGCTTTGTATTGGACCAATGGATAGGAGGACTAAAACATTATATACTTTCCTTGACCCAACTTTTATGCATAGTGGTTGTTCCTTTTCTTTTTCTTTTTTTTGGTTTGAACACTATCTTGATTATTAGTTTTAAAGCTCTTAATTTTAGTTCCATTGATGAATATTAACCTTGGTTTTAGAATTACCTTATAGTTCTTTGCTAACCTAAAAAATTGTTGAGATTAATGACATCAATGATTGATTAGGGCAAGTACTACTCAAAACTAAAGTTAGACTTAGAAGTTTGATGGTAATTTTATTTATATCTTTATTACTTCTTATACCTTTCATTTTTATTATGACATTTTGCAATTTATGTCCTTCCTTCTAATGGCCTTTATGGTGAATCCTCTATCATTGAACTTGAATCAAGACAGGTAGTCATTAGAGAAATATAGAATTTAGTTTTATGGAGTTAGTTTCATTTTCAACTTGGTTGTTTATAGGAAATTGCCATTTCAGAAGAAACACGTAATGCACAAGCATCTATTTTGGGAAACTTGAAAATTTTGTGTGTGTTAAAGAGTTCTCCAGGAAGGAAACCATCTGAGTGCAAGGAACCAGATAAGGAGGAGGAAGAGGATGGTGTCCCTATAGTGATTGAGTTTAGAGCCGGTAAAGGGTACCTGACACAAATGCTTGTAGATTGTTTCAAAATTAAAAGAGTTTTCCTAGTTGAGAGAAAGTCTTACAAGATAAAGGTTAGGCTTGGAACTGCTTTCACTAAGTTAAAAGATACAAAAGCTAAATTTGCAAAGGCTCCTAAAATGTCTAATTCCATCATGATTTTATTTTATTTTATTTGTGAGCATAGCAATCTTAATTTATTTATTGTTTATGTCATGCCAATATTATTTATAGGCTGATCAATCCTTGCGACATAATAAAGGCTTGATGTTAGAGCACTTGAGAATTGATAAGAAGGATTCTTTGAATCATTGTCGCATTTGTTATGCTGTAATTATGCTTGTAGAGTTGTGTTGCATACTGAGATAATTTTTAGGAGGACATTTGGTTGTTTATCTCTATCATTTGTATATGTGATTATTATTGTAAAATATTTTATTTAGCTCTGCATTGTATTTTTGCTTGTATATGTCAATCTTAATCCAAATAGGCCTAACATTTTTGCAAAGCTTTCATTTGGACCTAAAAAGAAACAGAGCACATGATTGAGCATTTGTGGTCCTGTGTGCAACCATTTTTTATTGGTAAAAGCATTCCTTGACTGGTGACTAATGTGTTCAGCGAAAATTTGCATTTTTTGCTCATCTATTCCTTAGATGTATCTCTTTGTCTTTTTGATGGAGTTGTTAGCCGTGGCATGTTCTTGTTAGCAGTTATGAGAACCGCATTGAAGTATGAAATGAGGGATTGAGGTAATTATAGAAATTGCATAGAGTAATTTTTGGAACACTTAGGTTATAGGAGAAAATTATGGTACGATGAATCTTTGTTGATAGCTCTGTTCTAGTTAGTGCCAACTCCATTTAGCCCACTTGGTTTTGGCTTGCATCATTGAATTGTTTAGATATTCTGTGCCAATTTCCAAAATTGTAGTATGTTTTAGAATGTGTTAATCTTACAAATAAATTTTTCTAATGCCTAATATGATTCTTTCTATTCATATTTTTTGCCATATCATCTATTTTCTTTGAAATTTTGTATCATTGCCTAATTTATTTGCATGTTAAGATGTTCTTATATGCATTATAAATCATTTCATTTTTTTCCTGTCTCGTCTTGGTCCGTTTTGGCTCGTCCTGGCCCAGAATTCGGATAATGAATTTAATCTTGAAATTTAAATTAGGATAGGCCTTGGGCTCACCCTATTTTTTGCCTGTCTCATTCCATGCACAACCTTACACTTATCGATGCTGATGACATGCTTAATTGTTTGCATTTTTTTTTTGTTTTGTTTTGGTTTTTTTTTCAATATCACTTTGTTAATTAACATTTTCATGAGTTCGTTTTACGGTTAGAATTTGGTCTAATACATAATGAATGTCTTCTTAATGATATTTCGAAGAGTAAATTATGTTAATTTTTTTAATTTTTTTTCAAAAATGTGTTACCTGACATTTTTATATATATTACAAAAATATCTTATATTATTTTTTTGTGCTTATAAAATCAACTTTTTATACCATTTGTATTTTTTAAAAAAATTTACTTAAATATTTTCACTATGTTAAGAATAAAATAATAATCCTATATTGTCTAAAAAATTAATTTTATTGATAATAAGCAAATAATAAGACATATTTTTAGAATATATATATATATATATATATATATCAAATAGTGAGGAAATTGGATGATATTTTTTAATCAAGAGGAATATCACATGTGATTTAACTAAATTCTAAAATTAAATTAGTATAATTTACTCTATTTTAAGATAAGTTAGGTAAGTTAGCGAGGCTTAGCATATGAAAACTTGCCCATTTTAGTAAATGCATTTGAGTTCAAGAATTAAAGAGGTCAAAGATAGATTTATTTATAGTCCATTTGGATCTTGGCTTAGAAACAGGTCTCATATAAGTGTACACATTTGGACCTGGGTATTATAATACTTTATTTATGGCTATCTCTATTATTTTTTATGATTTGACTCAAAACTTTTTTTTCATGTAATTAAAATGCATTGGAATGGAACAAATCACAAGAAAGTTTTAGATGACACTTTAAAGTCATAGAGGGCAAATGGATTCTAGGCAAATCATAGAAGGATGAACTGTAATTAAGCTTATATTTTGACCTATTTAAAAGAGAGACCAAAATTTTTCTATATTTAGGCCCATAATTAAATGTTAGGTAATGCTAAATCTGTGCACAAAATTCGAGCTTCGTTCATGTTTATTTTCTTTTATAAATAAGATATTGTTCAAATTTTTAAAAAATAAAAGTCTAAGTGATTCTAGTACTTATTACAATTAAATAAAATTTTCACCTAAAAATAAAAATTTTATAGTCAATTATACACATTTTTATAACTAATGGCATTTTTGTTCAAGTAGTTATATTTTTATCATGTTTAATTTATTAGCAAAACTCAAATTTACAGAGCAAAGAATGAAAAATGGAACATGATAAAAGTGAAAACTTGATAGATTTTGTTGTTAAATGCTAGAACAACTTGATCTTAACATGGATATAAAATAGCTTTAAATTTAGTGCGTGTTTGGAAACTCGGTGACTGTCTCTAAAATCACGTTTTATCTGAAGCAACAAATTGTTGCTTTTACACAAATGTGGTTTACCATCGAGTTTCCAAATACACCATTAAGCTTATTGGCCAAAATGTTAGGCTTGAGTCTTGTGGCTACTGTATGTATATTAGACTAAGTTTAGCTATTAATAACATTATATATACATATATACACACCCATTTGCTAATCATTAATAACTTTATAAGTTGATAGAAGAAAGAACTTTAGAAGCTTCTTAAATTATATATTATTAGAATGCTCTTTGCACTATTTTAATCAATCATTTTTTTTATTGACAAAGTGGATAATAGTAGTTTTAAAAATAAAAGAGAACGCAAGTATAATTTAATTTAATTTCACAAAAAGTTAATATAATTTATTTTGTTTTAAATTATAGATGATTAAAATGCTGTTTACACTATTTTAATGAATCATTATTTTTATTGACAGAGTGGCTAATAATAATTTTTAAAATAGAAGAAAAGTCAAGTATAATTTAATTTCACAAAAAATCAATTTAATATTTTTGTTAATTAAATAATCTAGAAGTTTGGAATATAATTATTAGAATAAAAAGCCTTGGTGAATTGTTCATTAATGTTTGAGTAAAATATATGTTTTTTTCATTGAGCTTTATTATCCTTTTTTAAATAAAAAATTATCTTATATTTTAGGTTCATTTTAAAAAATTTTATTAAAATATTTTCAATTAATTTAAATATATATATTTTTATTTAAAAATTTTAAATGGAATCTATTTTAATAAAAAATTTTAAAATTAACTTAAATTAAATTATAAGATAATATTTTATTTCAAAAAAATTTATACATCTTAAAAATAAAAAAATATCTATATAATTTTAATAAAATTTTATAGAAGTATGTATAATTTACTTTTAAATGTTTTATTATTGAATTATTATTATGAAATAACTAAATTAAAAATAAAGATCATTGAAAAAATATATATAATTTTTTTTATAATTATAAAATAAAACAGGTCTTTAAATCTAAAAAAGTGAAATTAAAAAACACGGTTCTAGATTTTACATGAAGAGTTGGCAAAAACCCAAAAAAACAAACAAATAAATCGTAGAGAAATTCAAGGTCCTCCACTCATCCTGTCACTCCCATCACATCACATCACATAATTCTATATTTTGATTCTTTACCCGAAAACAGCGAAGCCCAGATATGTATAAAAGAAAAAGTTCCTACAGCATTTGCAGCGCTCGGTGGATCCTTGTCAACCCTCACGAAATCAAACTAGCTTCGTCTTCCTCTTCGCATAAGAGAGAGAGAGAAATTAAAGAGAAAGCTATCTCAATCTTCTCCTTCAGAGATGGACTATTATTATGGCAGCAGCAGCAAGTGGGCCGTCGAGAACAATGGCCTACATTTACGGCGGCGCTTGGCTAACGCGCCGTCGTATTCCAACAGAAATTATTTAGAGAGCAGCCCTTTAAGGGATGCAGAGGCTAAGAGGAAAAGGAGAGTGGCAAAGTACAAGTCATTTGAGAGGGAAAGGAAGGTCAAGTCTGCAATAAAAAGAGGGTTTTATTGGTTGAAGAAGAAGTTTGAGAAGCTTGTACACAGGTGCTAGTGTTACTGACACCACTTTGTAATATCCTTTGAATTTGAATTCAGGTGTTATCCATCGCACTCTCCCGTACATTCTCCATGGTAAAATCTGAATATTATTTTCGAGCGGATTAAATTTAATTTTTTTTTATTTTTTTAATATTAAACATTATTTTTTAATTTATTGTTAATTTTTTTTATTTTATATTTTGTTCCTTTTGATTTTTTTAAAATAAATCTAAATTATCTAAATGTTAATCTAAATTATTTAAATTTTTGCCGTGTAGAGAGGGAGAGTCCCTTTTGATATCATTTTGTGCTTTTTAGTCTCTTTTCTCTTTTTTCTTCAATTTCCTGTATTTTTTATCAGTTAAATTCTAGAATTTACTTCTTTGATCGATGTTGATTAGATTAATATGTAGGTTTGTACGAAAAATTACTAAATATAAAAATAAAAAAGAAAGAAAGCTATGAGAGGAATGAATAGGAAATAATTTTGCATATCCTTATTTAAAAATAAATATTATTAAATAATAATAAATACATAATATATATTGCTAATTTTTTTCTATCATACATCCATACAGGCATAAGAGCGTTTGACAGTCCCACCAAATTCTTTATTTTACCTAAACTATTTTCTTTTAAAAATTACTTTTTAAAAGTGTTGTTTGACTAACATTTCCCACAAATTAATTTTAAAACTTGTATTAATATTTTAAGACAACTTTTTTATTTTTAATTTGAGTGAAAAGGCATTATCTTTTACGGAAAAAAAATAACTTCTTGATTTTCTCTCTAAATAAGAGTATAGGTGGATATTTTATGTGGAATAAAACAGATTTTACTTTTTTCCCCCGCTTCAACAATATGACCTAACAAGCACTAACATGATATATACTAGTTTAATTAATATCCAAAGCAAAGAAAGGACAATGAAGTAACACTCTTCTATGTGTTTGAGCTGATCAGCAGGAAGAATTTAAAAATAAATTAACGATACTCTTGTTAATTAATATCTCCTTCGTTTTATTTTCTTAGAAAATAAAAGGATAATTTTATAGTATTTTCTGTTGGGTGTTTAATCAATAAAAGATAGATATGTTCTCATTTTGCCTTTATTTTTTTTTTGTATTTTCGAACACACATTTTGAAGCAAATGCAAAAGGTAAAATAACTTGTTTCAAAGCAGTGCAAACGCTGTCATAGATTGAAAACCACTCCTTAATTAACGTATCATGTGTGATTTAGTGAGAAGGTTCTAGGTAATTTAGTAAGAGATTTTAAGTCCAAACTTTTGCTTCGTCAGAACTAAAAAATATATATATATTCTCGATAATTATATTAAATAAGAAATTAAATTATATGTACTTTGGATCTTTATTACTATTTTTAATTACCATTAGGCCTTTATAAAACTTTTTGTTGCAACTGATACACGATGTATATGGGTCTATAACTGGCAAGGATGGCTAAAGTTAATTGCCAACAGTTTTATTTCTTCCCACATGCTTTTTATTTTGCTGACGTGTCTTTTGTGTGACTAAAGTGATTTTTTTTTTCCATCTTTCTGTCATCTTAACCTTTTTTTAATTCGATTTTGAACCAAATATAGTATATATTTTTTCACCTTAATATATATTTGGATAGATGAGAAGAGAATGAAAAAAAGATTTTTTTTTTTGGCTCTTAAATTGTAAGATTTTTTTCCCTTTTAGAGAGAGGAAACAATAATTTTAGTATGAATTTATAATTTTAGCCTTATTAATTATAACCTAACATACGATATTTTCTTTTTCTTAAACTTATTTTTTCTGCTTTAGGTTTATTGATTAAATTTATAAGTATGATAGATTCTTTTTTCAGATCCCTTTAAGGTTTAGGGACTGTAATATTATATATATATATATTTATTTATTTATTTATTTATTTATTTATTTGTTGAAGATGATAAATCCTTTGAACAATTGAGGTCTTATTGTTGATATTGGATATAAAAATATAAAAGTAGGTTTAATACTATATTTTAACTTAAAGATTTAAAACAGTGAGTTTATGAATCTTTTTTATTTATATATTCTTTTCAAAATCTAATTTTAATTAACATGTAACTTTTTCACTTATACTTATACCTCAACATCTATTATTTATTTTAATTACACTAGACAAAAGGTAGGAAGGGTTCATTTATTGTTAATTTTTTTATTTTAACACACATTTCAATATTTTTATTCTCTAAAATATGTTCCATCGCAAGATGTTTCTTCCCCCTGAATTTTATCATCTATTATAAGGAAAATAATTTAATTAAACTACTCGGAATTAATTATAAAATTAATACTAAAATTTTAAAATTTGATTAAATAATGCTAAATCTTAATTAGAATTAATTACAATAGATTGCTTTCTGACTTTAACAATTTTCGCATACTAACATTAAGTTGAGATGAAAATGTAGATATAAAATGTCACATGAGGATCTTGTGGTCTTTAATCAAAATTCAACATTTTCATTTTTCCACAGTTCAAAGAGGTGTTTTATCACATTTTTTAAAATCATTTGTTAATTTTATAAATTAGTTCAAAGAAATAAAATATAGTTTTCATATAGTATTTAACTCCCAAAGTTTTGTTAAAAAATATTTCAAGAAACTTTCAGTTTCAACTTATATTCACATTGTGTGTGTGTATATATATATATATATATATTCTTAAACTAGAGATAGATTCATTCATTCAAGATGAAGGAAGGAGATGTTCCGTAATTACAAATTTAATATGAATTTTTAATCATCCAATAGCATAAACAACCCTAACATTTAAAACATCGATAAAAATGCAAATAGGGATTGAGAACCTTGGTCTTACCATATAGTCTTAAAACAAAGATTAAAAAAAAAAGTGAAAGACTAAGACATAAAAGAGAATTGGGATAGAGTGGACATTAAATGCATAATGATCAAACGTAACATCATAACAATAACTTTGGGGTGAATTTGCTTAACTTTCTTTAAGGATTAAACCTTATAATGTCTTTTTTCTAGATTTGACTTTCTTTATTGTAGATTTGAAGAAAATTACAACTCTTTAAAAAATAAATCAAAATAGATCATTTGAATTCGACTATTTGACTATACTCGATGTAGTTAGCGTATCATAACCATTCATTTCATTACCTCATTCAATGCATGATACATGGCTCATCCTTCTTTATGGAGCTTGAAAAATGGTGCATAATGCACCATTTTTCGGAGCAACTTAAGTGAAATGATGCTTTATACACTTTTTTTCTTTTTTTAGTTTCTAAGAGCATAAGTAAAATAGTGTGCCAAATGAAGCTTCTATGCTATTTCTTAAGCTTAAATGAAATAAAAGCTTAGACAATGGTAGCTAGGGAATTCATTTGATATATCTTTAGGTAGCATATTGATCTAGTTTTACAAGCATTTTGTCATTTGATGAATATAATGCTGGTTTTGGCCCTTTGTTGCAAAAACCTAGATACCAAAAATAACCAAACCTATAACAAACCTTACCAATATTGAAAGAAAAGACAATTATAAAACATTGTTACCAAACTGAAACACATAAAGGATTCCTTAGTAAGAAGGATAAGGATACTAGGAAGACCTATTACTTATTGCAGACATAAGCAATACAAGGAGCAAAAATAATTAGTAATTTATATATTTTTTCTCTTTTTATCATTGCCTAATTATTACAAAGGTGCTAAAGCAAAAATAACCAGCAAATCCATTTTTTTTTCATTGAAAGAAAGTTTATGTATTAAGTTCTATAGAAGTGCCAAAGCACATCTAATTGAGATTTCATCTTTTTTTCCATTGATGTTTTTTTTTTCTCCAATTAGGGTATATTATTTCCCAATAGAGTGCTAACCTTAGTGTGAAGAGAGATTGGATGATATAGGCATATCCACTAAATTATATTATACATTTCGACATAAACAATATAAGGATATTCAAATGCTTAAAACTCACAAAGTGAACTGCAGAAGCATAGCATAAAGACTCTTTTTTAGTGGTTATCCATAAATTTTAACAATTAAGGATTTTGGTAAATGTTTCCAATTAATTTTAAGGCAAGAGTTCTAGATCATAAAACCATAAGGGAAAACCAAAAGAGAGATCATAAATTACCTTTGAAGATCAAATTTATAGATTGGAGTTTGTGAGGACCATAAGAGAAAATCACATACTCTTTTGTTGGGATATGCAAAGAAAATAAAAAATTCTCATCACAACTAGATTTAGAGACATAAAAATGGTGGTGAAGTTGGACATGGTGATGGCGAAAATCATAAAAGACAAGGGATTTGGATATGGTGACCCTTATGGAAAACACATTTAGATATGGTGAAAATCATGATCAGATTGTAGCTGTGGCAAAACAAACGAGGCGAAGGTTATGACAAAAATAAAATAATGCATTTTGCAACTGTCTTAGTGACATGTTGTGGCCAGATGAGACAGATAGCTAGATTTCATATGAATGCATGCTATGCAATTAACCACTTAAATGTAGGGGATCCAATTCAAAAATCAATATGGAAAAAAGGTGAAGGAGAAACACCATAGCAACAATGTTATGGAAAGATACACCACACAACAATATCAACCACCTGAATCTAGTTTATCTTTTGTTTCACAAAAAAATTGTGTAACACATCTTTTTTTCTTGGTAAAATAAATAGGGTAAAAAGCCCTGATAATAGAACAACAAAACTATATCATACCATAAAGGAACAAAGTCTCTACCATATCAATAGTAAACATCAAACTAAGCAAAGGGGCAATGGCACCTCACACATGAAGCCCCAAATGGAGTTCAAGATTGAGGTCAACAAGAAGATCTATGCATCTATTACCTTCTTGGAAGACATGTATAATTTTGATGCATCGCTTCCTATTTAATAAATCAATAATGCATTTGATCAAGGGCCTTTAACTACCTAAATTCATGTTAACGCCATTCAATATCTTAATCAAGCTCTAGGTGAATCTTCCAAAAGCCTATATTCCATATTAGCTTAAGCCTAATTAAAGCTCCCTACTCTTTAGCTTACAGGGATGCACACCAATCAATATTCTTAAAGAAACCCTGAATCCAACAGCCATATGAGTCTTTTAAAATCCAACAAGCCTAAGATTTGCTTTATTAGTTCTATCATAATTAATCTTAATTTAGCCATTATCCAAAGGTTACTATCGAATGACACTAATTGAAGACTATGTTTGATCAACACTAAAGGGCAAGGAATGCATAATAACAATTTGATCATAAAATTCAAAATTATTCTAGCTTGGTAGAAGTTACATGGTTAAACACACAGGCATTTATCCACCTCCATAAGAACCAATAGCCCACACCAAACATAAGATGCCATAAAAGCTTGTTGTTAGTTTGCAAAACATCTTTAAGGGTAAAGGCCAGCCAACAGGTGAGGAAGCAAGTAAAGAAACATGATTTGAACTTGGAAGATAATAAAGTATTCTGTACTTTAGTTACTATGGGCCAATCTCGTGCAATGTAAAGAATATTTTCTGAGCTTCTATAGGTAACGCGGTCCTGTTACAGTGATTTCTCAACTCCTTAATGCATAGTTTATTATATGCAATAAGCCATAAAAAAAAATTGAATTCGTTTTAGCCCTAACTAACTCCAAATAAGCTTTTTAAAATGAGGAAGGATCTTGCAAAGAATCACACATAATTAGGAAGTAGCCTTTATGAGCAATGTACCTTCCACGAAGCTTCTTAATCTATTTAAAATGAGGAGGGATTCTAAAAAGAATCACACATAATGAGAAAGTAGCCTCTACAAACACTATACCTTCTATAAGTCTTTCCAACTATTTAAGAGTGTCATTGTTAACATTATCAAGAAAGGGAATAGCATGAATTTTCAAATAAGCATATTGCAAGATTAAGTGCTAAAGACAATCCTAATTTTAGTTAGTATTAGGAGTCACTGACTTAGAAACTTTCTAGTTAACTATATTAATCCTGATGCTTTGAGGATTCTCATTAAAAAGAACTATATTTTTATCAATCTAATAATTAGATTAGAAATTTATACTCCTACCATTACCAACTTCATAAATAGAGAAAGAGTCAATATGATGCCAAATGGACCTTAAAGCTTGTCACAACAGAGAAGTATATAAATTTAGAAAACTTGATAACATGTATTCCCTTATTATATTTAGCTTTGAGAATGCTAATCCAAAGGTTATTTTCATTACAATGAATCTTTCACCCTAACTTGAAAAGGCATGCATCATTCATGATAGTCAAATTCTTTACACCTAACCTCTCGTACCTTTTAGGCTTATACATGAGATTCTAGTTAATTGAGTGAATTTTTTGGTACTTGGATCATGCTTACAAATGAAGGATCTTTGCAAATGTTCAATTTTCAAACATAATGTCTTAGGCAATTTAGCAACCATCATCATTAGATAGGAGTAGAACTAAGGATAGATTTGGCCAAAGTGACCTTATTTGCCATGCTAGACAATTGGTTTTCTAACTCTAAAGATGACTTTTCACCTTTTTCGTTATGTATCAGAAATCCTTCTTACGTAATCTTCCATGTGTAATAGGTGCACCCAGATATATACCCAAATCATCTGTTAAACAAAAACCTAAACATTTTTATGATCTTCTTGTTTCAAAGCCGAGGTAACATTTAAAAAAAAACATATTTAACTTATTAAAATTAATTTTATGCCTCAAAATGTCATAAAACTTCCTCAATCATAAATGATATACTTAATTAGCAAACATGAAATGAGTAACTTGAAGGCCATTTGTACAAATATAAATTGGTTTCAATTGATTCATCTAAATAACTTCCTAAATTATATGAGATACTTTTTCCATACATATAACAAATATGTAAGGGGAGATAGAATCCCCCTATTGGATCCCTCTTCTAGGCAAAAAGAATAAATCTTAACTATGCTTTAAAACACTTAAGTAATAACTATAGTAATATACTCCATAATCATATTCGACAAACTAGGGGAACAAGGATTTCATTAAGGATCTCTCTAATAAAGTTCTTTCAAATGGTCATATGCCTTTTCAAGACCTATCCTAATAGCTAAAAAGGCCTTTTTACCTATCATATGTCACCTAGGCATGAAATTCACTAAAACAAGGCTTAATGATACTAAGTAAGAAGGGTTTTAGATGATTTACAATAATCTTCAAAATACCGTTTATATATGACATTACAAAGTACAATGAATCTCAACTATGTGATTCACAAGAGCAACTCAACTTAAGGAATCAAAATGATGAGAGTTTTATTAATCTATTAAATATTCTCTAATCACATACAAACTTTCTTGATGTAATCGTAAACTTGAGACTCTATCACATCAAAATTCTTTTGATAAAAAGATAACTAGGTACGCATCCTTTCTCAAAATTTGAGCTTACCTATAGGAAAAAAAAATGGCATCTTGAATCTCCTTATTAGTAACCAAGCTAGCCAAATCACATTAATCCTTTTCTTTGAATTACATGAATTGGACTCTAGTCCAATTCAAAGGAATGTTGTCATTTAATGAATAAATTATTGAACAAATTTACAGCTATAACCTTAAGAGAATCGACATTTTCTTCCTTATTGCAGTTTTCCTTGCACAACATAAGAATTTTATTGTGACTTGATTATATATATTTTTTATTTTAAAAAGAAAAAGTATACAATTTTAAAATAAAAAATTGTATAACTTCAATATTTAAAAAAAAACCATATTTAAAAGTTTATAGTTGTTACACAAGCTGTGGCTTGCAGGCTCACGTCATCCAAGAAGCTTGGGTGATTAAATCACAAATTCTTTTTTCTTCTTAAGAAAATGTATATAGGATTAATAAGGAGGAAAATTTGAAAACGATCATGGTACACGTGTCAGTCAGAAACAAGTGCGTCAGTGCTCCACATGCATTGTCAAGTAACTTTATCAAGCTCCCTATGACCCCCTTTCCCCGTTCCGGATTTTGAAATCTGATCCCTCTACAAAGAGACGTTATAAACTCTCTCCATTTTTAAAATACAAACATATTTTAAAAATTAGTTTTCCTAATAATTTCTTTTAATTTTAGTTATACAATTACATTCCCATAATTGTCTCCATTTAATGCTTGAACTGCGCCCACTATCCCTCTCTCCCTAGCTAGTCTCCTTCATTCTAAACGAGCCATCGCTTATCAATTCCCTTCTTTATCTCTCAATCCTCTGCTGTCCTGCCTAAGAATTTTTCCCATTTTCATTTCTGTGTATGCTGCTTGTCGCTTAGATAAAGGAAGACATCAAATGCTTCTCTAATCTATCCCATTGTTTCCACGTAAGTTCTTGCTTCAATGCCACTTTAAAGTTTATTTCTTTCCTCATTTTCTTTTATGGGTTCTTTTTATTTATTGGCTTCTGGATTTTGAGATTTGTGTTTGGCTTTCGTTACTGTTTTGTTGAATGCACTAGCAGATCATCTATTGTTTCTGTTTTTCAGATTAAGTTTCTATTCTTGACCGTTGATTGGCCTCAATTTGGTGCCTTGGGGTTTCTAATGATGTTTGGTTGATGAGATTTCCAAGGGCAAAAACGATGACTTAAAGTAATACTCATATATATTGCTGTATTTTATATATTTATCTGCTTTCCTTTATGAAGTTATTTGACTCGGGAAATAGATTACAAAAGACGTGAACTTATCTTTAGAAATTTCAGAGCGACAAAATTTGCCTTTTTCTTTCACATTACATTATTTGTTTACTAATATTAATTGATATATACTCGAGTTTGAGTTTCAGTCTAAATTAAGGATCTCTTAATTTTGCTAGTTGGTTAGCTGAATCAGGCTAAATATATCCTTTGTTGAATGGAGGTGTATAAATTACATATAAATTGTGAGATTCTATCGTCTGTATATGGATAGTAAGAAAATCATAGTTTTTACTTTAGTAATATGAACAAAGAGTTCCCATTAGAATGAATCAACAGGAGCGTCGTGGACTTTGCTGTTCATTGTTCTCACTCGGACACATATTGGGTCTTACATTAAGTTTAGTCAAAGGGTGTTAAATCCTTCCATGAGTAGTCTCACCTTTAAAGATTTCACATGAGCAATGTACATCACAAGTCAACAGGTGTATAACTGACAGGTGGCTAATAGTTGCTAAGATACGAAATGTAATAAGATGTTATTGATTATTATTTTCTACATGTTTCAGAAAAACCTAATTGATTGATTGATTCATCTAATTCTGTAGCCTGAACTGGTGCAATTGTCAACTGCTGTTGGTTTGCGTGATCTGCTCAATAGAAGTAGCATTGGCTGCTTGTGGCAACTATGATGTTGTTGGGAAGATACTTGATTAGTGTAGTAATTCATATTAAGTTCACATGTCAATGTAATTGTTCAGGACCAGACTCTTGATTGGAAGGATTAGGAATGGCCATATCCATGCTTTGCAGTTTGTAGTACCATGTAAGGCTGCTGGCATTATAATTTATTTCTTTCATACAAGAGGTAAGCAATATGAATTTTAAGGATGATCTCCGTTTTGGGTCCACTCATGTCTCGTTACTTTCCAGTTTGCAGTTTCCATTATTCTAAAATGTAGTTAAACTGTAAACAATGGACTCCTTACACCAACATATGAATATAACTGTACAGTGAAGATTAAGGGGCACAGCAAACCAACCTATAAAATTTTTGCGATAATGTTTAGGTTTAGGTTGCGGCAGTTGATAACTGATGAAATCTTCTGTTCCCTGCCTGGTCTTCTGTACTGTGGACATATCTTGATCTAATACACTCACTCAAATATATTATGTTATTTATGGTTTCTAGATTGACATATTAATTTTCTTGGAACTTTTAGTAGTTATTTTGAAATCAGATGGATTATAATTTTATCTTGATTTACAGTATTAATCTTGCTTGCTTTTTTTTCAAAAATATTTCATAAAGGTCTATTTGATTCTGCTTCAAAAATGGGAGTTGAGAAAGAAGGAACAAAAAGTGGAGGAGGATATGTTGGTGGTTTTTTCCAGTTGTTTGACTGGAACTCAAAATCTCGGAAGAAATTATTTACTACTAAGTCAGATGTACCGGGTACATGTTCTGTCTGTTTTGAATAAATGATAATGTGTTTATATCTATTGTCATATGCATCCCTTCTATAAAGGGTTTATTGTTTTTAGCGATTATGGGTTTTGATTTTGGTATCTTTTTTTCTTCATCATTTGAAGAATCTTTGAAACAGGGGAAAAAAGTTGATGGCAACTTGGCAATGACACGGCCCTATATGGTGGGAATATCTCTATCACTTGCTCTCAATATTGCTATTTCTGTTTATGAAATTCAAATAGTTACGTTTCTTAAATATTTTAGGTGGATGAAGATGAAGCTGGAGCAGGAGCAAGTGTTAGAGGAAGTGATTATAGTTATGCTTCATCAGTTACAGATGATGAAGTATGTGGAACAAGGGTCCCAAGCGTAGTTGCCAGGCTTATGGGATTAGATTCTATACCCTCTTCTGGTTTTCCTAAGCTCTATTCTTCTCCATATTTTGATACCCGACCCCTTCAAGACACTCAGTATTGCTGTAAAAACCTCAATTACCAGCATGATCAGGCCATTTATTCTGTAGATTTGCTTGAAAAAGTTGAGGGCTCTTCCAGGAACTTCATGGAGCCAAAGCCCCAAAAGACCCTTAGCAGGCCAATTGAAAAGTTCCAAACAGAAGTATTGCCACCAAAGTCAGCTAAGTCAATTCCTGTCACACACCATAAGCTTTTGTCCCCTATCAAGAGTCCTGGCTTTGTTCCAACCAATAATCCTGCTTATATAATGGAAGCTGCAGCAAGAATTATTGAACCTGGGCCCCAAGCTACTGCAAATCCTAAAACTCCTTTGATAGCATCATCTTCTGTATCATTGAAGGTTAGAGGTCTCAAAGAAAAAGTGGAGGCTTCACAAAAAGGACCTCTCTCTGGGTCCTCTTCAGTGACCTCTAGAGCTGGAGATTTGAAAGAAAAAAGAGAGGTTTCTCAAAGAACAGCCAGGCTTTCTGAACCTTCTCAAAAATCGGTTGAGTCAAATGCTGCTAAGTATCTCAGGGGACAGTCTTTAAACAAAAGCTGGAATGGATCTGTGGATACATCCATCAGAGCTACTGATGCCGAAGACAACTTTTCTTTAAAGAATAAAGGAAAGTCTATTTCCCTTGCAATCCAGGCAAAAGTGAATGTTCAAAGGAGGGAAGGTTTGAGTTTGAATGGCGATAGAGGTTTGGTGGGCCAAAAAGAATATCATGAGGTTAAACCGAATCCACCACTGAAGACCAATGCTCAAAAGAATTTGCATAAAAAATCTTCCGTACAGAATCCTTCTGGTGTTCTACGGCAAAATAATCAGAAACAGAATTGTTCAATTGATAAGGGCAAACTACCATCAAAGCTATTGGTTTCCAATTCACACAGTAGGAAAGTTCTGTCAGGGGATTCCTCTTATGGACGTCATAGAAGTTCTAGTAGTAGATCTACTGGGAAATCCAAAATTGGAACCAGGAAGTCAAGCTTGGGGATGACAGATTGTGAAAAGGAAGTTTTATATACCAGTACAAACAGTTTCCCTAGAAAGAAAAGGTCCACGAACAGGGACTGGCATGATCGGGCTGTTGATAATTTGTTCATTGACAAAACACAGAAGCCTATTCAGTCTAATCTAGTAAGTAAGGACAACTTTGGTTGGGCTGGAGAAGTCAAAAGGAAAGACATGGATATAGTTTCCTTCACGTTTACCACTCCATTGGCAAGAAATAATACTAGTTTTGACACATCTGGGCAAGTTGGCCAGAAGGCTAATGGTCTTTCCCTGGACCACCACATTAAACAAGTGTTGCTTGACTCAGACGGTGCAACAACTCCAGTAGGATACAATGTAGTAGGTAGTGCTGCCTTAAGTATTCTTTTAGAACAGAAACTGAAAGAATTCGTGTATGGAGTCGAGAGTTCATGTAATAGCTCTTCTAAAACTGGGACACCTTCCGCTATTGCATCAAACTCAATAGATCTGGTACCCTCCCCTAGTTCAGTTAACCTCATGCCAAGAATGCAACAAAAGGACCAAGATGTGCTATATACAGATACATTATGCACCAGACAATATTCTGATATCTCCTTTACTGGTCTTCCTGAAGTAATGTCAAAACATAAGTCATGGGTATGTGACAAAATTATAATTCTTGTTTAGAAAGCTATTTTTATTAATTCTGCTTTGTGATCAATGCCAGCTAGGGTTAAAAGGCCAAGCAAAGATAAATTTAGATTTGCTTTACTAGGCTCAAAGAACAAAAGATGTAATAGGCTGATTACCACTCTTCCTTTGACCTCTTCCAAGAAACAAGTAGAGAGTTGAGAACCAATTCATCCAAAAAGCTTGAGTTGTTAGGTCATGGAGAAAACTTAGTTGCACATTTTGGGTATTCGCTAGTTGTCCAATAAAATTTTGACATATTGGGAACCATTTCTAAGGGGTCAATAATATGAAATCCATTTGAAAAAATAAAATAAAATAAATAAGAAAATAAAATAAAATGTCCACTTTTTATAATTTTATTGGAGAATTTGATAGCAAACACTTAAAAGAACTTTATCTGCTTAGAAAAAAGCCCAAAAATGACTGTTATTGTCATCTCTAACATGCCTCTTCACACCCACATCAAGATTGAATTCATCCCAAAAGCTTAAAGAATGGCTTTCATTAATATCTAACATATGGATAGTCCTATCTTCTGTTTATTAGTATCTTTAAAGTATGCTCGTCAAATTTTCTAGTTATTTTCTAGCAGCAAGTACATACTTAATGGGTAGTTAGGGTGTTTGAACTTGGAAAAAATTGAAACATTTGGCACAGTGCTGAAGTTGGTAGTATTACAAAATTGAGCAGTCCATATGCATGCCCATTTAGTCATAACTTGTAACTAACGCGATAATATTACAGGTTATTGATGGGATGGAGGAGTTTAGGAGCAATCATATGGAATCACAGTTATTCAATTGCCGACACTCAAGTCCAATCTCTGTTCTTGAACCTTCTTTCTCAACTGAAAGTTGTGAATCTCTAGTCAGCACAGATGCTATTAATAGCACAGGAGGTAAAAGCGGCACCTTTATTATATGCCTGTAGTGCACTTAATCATCTTTATTGAACTTGGCTATGACATGACTAATCAGTACCTAATGTTTGCTACATCTACTTTCAGAGAGCAAGTTGTGCTCCTCCGTGCAAGCTCAGGAAGTTCTTGGCTTGAACTCTTCAAGGAAGTTTTATCCTGCTGAAGCTGATACTGAGTTGTCAGAGTCAGCTTCTTCAACATCAACTGGAACCATAGTAAAGAAGCACACAGGCACATTTTCTATCATGAAGTTTGGAAGATCGAGTACGTGGGAACTGGACTATGTGAAAGAAATATTGTGTAATGTGGAACTGATGTTTATGGACTTTGCTCTTGGTCGAGCACGAGAGATTGTGAACCCCCATCTATTCAATCATTTGGAAAGTAGGAAAGAGAGGTTTGAGAGTGATGATGGTGAGTCTAGGATAAGCAGGAAAGTTGTATTTGATTGTGTGAGTGAATATATGGACATAACATGCAGGCGTTATGCAAATGGGGGGTACAAAATGTGGGCCAAAGGGGTTACAATGGTGAGAAAGAATGAATGGTTGGCAGAGGAAGTGCACAAGGAGATTTCTGGTTGGGGAGGCATGGGGGATTCAATGGTTGATGAACTTGTAGAAAAGGACATGAGCAGCCAGTATGGAAGATGGCTAGATTTTGATGTTGATGCTTTTGAACTAGGAGCAGAGGTTGAGGATCAAATATTTGATTCTTTGGTTAATGATGTTGTTGAAATCTTGCACTATAACATCTAAATGATGTTTCCTTTCTGTATTTAACCCCTACTCTGTGGGGTGTGTGATTAAGATTTTTGGTATTATCTGGAATTGGATCATAAAGTCTATATATAGACCACATTAATCATTCCCCCCCCCCCCCCCCCCCGGCAAAACAAAAAAAACCATATAACTGTTGCTTAACTGTCATTTATTCTTGAGGGATCGATATCTTGATTTTCCTTGTGTCAACCATTGTAGCTGTAACCCAGAATCGTGCAACAGACAATCCGGTGGCCACTCTTATTCAATCAAGCAACAATTTTTCTTGGGTGAACTCAATTTATTAATTCATTCCTGAACTTCATTTACAAATGAGTAAGAGTCAATAATATAAAAATAAACTTTTATGTAACGGAGCTTCTTGAATTATGTGTGGCAAGTACTGATTAGTAACTGTTGCACGTTACTTGAACAATAACCTAACCTTTAAATTCAGTAACCATTAAGATTTAGTAGTTCTCTCACTTGCCTTGCACTAGATGTGTTATAAATGCACAGTCTATCACACTTATGTGTGACAAATATTAATTAGTAACTGTTACACGCAATTTGAATAATATCCTGAGCGTTAAATCAATAACCATTGAGATTTAGTAGTTTTTTCAATTGCCTTGCACCAGGTGTATTATGAATGCATAGTCCACACATGTTTGTCTTTGTAAAGCCACCTTGTGTAGCATTCCCAGGATTTCCTTGCAAAGAACCACCATTCTTAATTTTGAATCATGTTTAGCCATGGGAACAGAATAGCAGAATAAATAAATAAATAAATAGAGAAAGAAGTAGGTACAAGTACAATAAAGAAAGGTATGTCTTATTGAAAGAAAGAAATAAAAACTTTAATTAGCGCTTCGTGTTTCTTCTTATAAATCGTTGAGAACTCCTCTGTAACTACTCATTCTCTTATTTATACAATTACCAGAACAATGGTTCAGCAGAATATTAATTAATTATTGACAACAATTTCCCCTTAAGTGCCATCTAGAAATCCTTTATCCAGCCTATCAGTCATTCTTCCTTTTGAATTATCTTGGCTGAAGGACCTCTTTTTCTTAGTTCATATCAGAGCAGGAGTATCAAATAAATTTTAAATAAAACCCACCTCGGATTTCTCCATATATAAATACTTTTTGTTGGTCTAGTCTACGTTGAACCCGGATCTCTTATTTATTTATTTATTTTTTTCAGTCATTCCCTACTCATTTTGACTAAAATCCTTCAAATCAAATTTCAACAGTTCAGATTTGATATTTTGAATTTTTATGTTTTGATATTTTTTTCTTCTAAAAAGATATAAGATGTAGAATAAAAATAGTCTTCGAATTATTAATTTTAAAAATAATAAGAATTTAAATTTTAAAAAAATTTAAATATAAAATATCAAATTTAAATGTCTAAATTTAATTTGGACAATCTATGTTTAGAGAAATACCTTGGGGATCTAGATTTGTCAACATTACCGACCTAACAATTTCTAGTTTTAATCTAATAACTAGATATCAGATGGGCGTCACTCCATTGACACTTTCAAGAGACCCAAGGGATTTCAACCACAATTATAGTCGTTTCCTTTGGCATCATTAAATCAAAAAATCATTAAAAGAGAGGCCCCATATGAGTCATGATGAGCCTGAGGTTGCTTTCGTACACAGACTCGCTGGATATAATGAATTAAATAAAAATGAAGAACAGTAAAGGGACAAATTAAGGTTATAATGCATGTAAAGCGTTTTTGGAACCGTAAGGCCAAAAAGAAATTGCACTCTTATGTACTCCTTTTTCAGAAGAGAATATCTGAAGAACTTTGAAATCTTAGTAGCTTTTTTATTAGATTAGAGAAACTAACAATACTTTGTAAACACATTGAAATATGCTTTTCCCTTACCATATATTGCACATCCGGAATTTTTTTCTTTGAAGGATCAACTTTGCAGCTACCAGATCCTATGAAGCAGGAAAAGAAAAACTAGAATACTATATACTCTAAAGACTCAAATTCCTCCACATCTACGCAACTCAGTGGAAGTTTACTTCACCATTTGCAGTAGTATCCCACAAACAAGTCATCATCTGGTTTTCTTCACACTGCAGGTCCCATTGATTATGGAATTGGACACTAGCTGAAATATCCCAATCAATCCATTGATAATCATAGACAGAATTCACTGATGATGAACAGCTAGTATTATTGTTATTATTATTATTATACCACTCTCCACATGCGTAATTTGATACTGAGCTCCAAACACCACTTTTACTATCCTCATTTGTTTCCATATTTATCTCCTTATTACCATCCGCCACTCCACAGTCATATTCTCTTCCCATACTGCTATTTCCACTAAGCTCCTCATAATTAGTTGTATTCCCACTTGGCTTTACAAGCATCCCACTTTCAAACATGTAATTAAGTTTCATTATTTCATCATCTAGCCATTGATATGGGCCCAAGGCCTCAACTTCTTCATCCATGTTAGGGCATAATGCTGCTGTGCCATTTGTATAATCACTACTCATCTCACAATATGCATCCAAACCAATACCATCAATGGCCTCTTCTTGGTGATTTAGGCTCCAAGATCCAGAACCCATCATCGAAATTTCCTCAGCTTCCCGTGGGTTTGCAATATTGTTCTTATCCTCCTCTTGCATGGGTGGTTGAGTTGGCCTGCCTCGACCACCTCTTCCTCGCTTGGATGAAGCAGCTGCGTTTAGAGCAGCCATGTCAATGGGTGGGAGGGAGTCGTTTGAGTTTGAGGGTCTCATGAAGCAGTAGATTTTTCTCCTCAAATGAGAGTTCCAATAGTTCTTTATCTCATTATCTGTTCTTCCTGGTAAATGCCCAGCTATTATAGACCACCTACAAAAATTAACGAAACAATTCAAGAGAAAAACTCAAAAATCAATTGTTTGTGAATTATAGTTAGGGTAAAATACTTCCCCATCACAAAGAGATGACTTTTTTTGGTCAAAAGATTCAAATTTTTATTAAGCAAAATGAGAATAGGAAAAAAAAAATTTCTGAGACAAGGAAAAGATTATGATGAATCCAAATTATTTCATTCTTACCAACAGAGCGCGGACAAAAAAATGCAAAATGATAATTTCAGAAAAAATTAGGTCCAGGATAAAGACAAATTACTTAATCCAAACAAATGTTAATTAGAGAAGATAGGACAAGTCCTTCTAAAAGGCCAACCTCACCTTTTTCAAGAAATTGTACGGAGTTAGTAGTCATCATCACAATAACTTAATTACATAATTTTTTATATGAAAAAAATACAACTTATCCTTCGAATTAAGGCACATTGTAAGGTTAGTATATCAATTTTAAAATATAAAAAATAATTTATTTTTTTTAACAAAAAATACAGTCAATCTCATTTAATGTGAGGGTGTTTGGTATTTTTTCAAAGAACAATAGATACTTTATTATATTTTAAAATTAATTTACTAAATTTATAACAAAATCTTAATTGAAAGGAATTATATATATATATATATATATATATAATAGGACAAAGGAATAATATATGTTTTTAGCTAGGATGAAAATATACATTTATTTGGCCCGACAACAATGTAACAATTATAGATAAGAAAGCGAAAGGAAGGTGAACAATATGAACAATGTTTTACCACAAAGCGACAAGCTAGTGCACAATCACATGAACGTTGAATAAGTCAATGGGTCGTGGGAGCATGGCAGGGGAGTAGGGCCAATTAGGGTAAAATTGCAGGTACAACGGTTGAAGTAGGCCCTCACCCTGATTAGATATTACATGGTACTCTATGTAAGAAAAAGTGGAAAAACTATTGCCACGTCCCATGTTATCATTTGTGACTTTTATTTCATGAAAAAAAACAAAAACAAAAATGTACTTGAAATCCTGCAGTTACAATGACCCACATTATGAATTTCTGAAAGTTTGCTGGGAGGCAATTATATTATAATTTGTATTGATTTCAACTATATAGCTCACCTCAATTTTCAATTTTAAAGATTAAGGTTTAAGAAAAAGAGAAATAAGAAAACTATCAGCTCATGGAGAGTCGAGCTCTGTAATATAGTTAACCACATACAGTGTTAATAGATGATTCTTTTGAATAAGTTTAATTGGATGACATATTTTGTTTCTAATTGAAATGCCTGTGGCTCTAATTATATTGGCGAGTTATCTCCATCATACTCTTTTTTCACAATTACATTGGCAAGAAATTTGATAACAATTAAGAGTTAGTTTGTTGTAGATGGGAAAATTAACAATTAAACAAGGTATACATGTTTCATTTTTAAGAAGATTTTTTTTTTCAATTCTCTGTCGAACAGTAATGAAGGAACTAATGAGGTGAATTCTCCATTACATTTGATGACACTAAAATGGGTCTCTCTAAGGTTTAACAAATTAATAGCAAGGAATTATAAGTAGTATCCATTAAAAGTTTACTTGTCTTTCTATTTTGAGAATACGTACCAATATATATATATATATATATATATATATATAAGTATGTATATATTTTACCGTTATAATTTTTCAATTGGTATGGTTCGTGGGGAAGAAGGGAAGTAACCACCAACCGTCTCAGGTTTTGATCCCATAGCTTCAAAAACATTAAAATAAGACATTTCTCAATTGTGGTCTCCCCTTGTCGACTTCCTAAACTTAAATGTAATTCTTCAATATTATTTTGGTTTCACAATTTATGATCTCCTCTAAGCTGAATTAGCTGAAGGTTTTATAGTTTTGGAATTTATAAACGAAAAGCTCACCTATTACCAAGAGCAGCATGAAGCTTCACAATGATGGCTTCTTCCTGAGGAGTAATGTTTCCTCTCTTCACGTCTGCTCTCAAATAGTTGATCCATCTCAGTCTGCAACTCTTCCCACACCTCAATAACCCTTCAAATTAAATAATTAACAAAGTCACACACATATCTAAAATCTATATATAGATATGTTCTATATACCATATGTTAATATATATATATATATATAGCTTTTCAACTGGGGTTTGAACTCAAATCCTTCAATCTGAGAGAGATAACTTGAGAAATATGTACCTGCATTTTTTGGCAAGGACCTCCAAGAGCCTTCACCATTTTGTTGGATGTAGTCGGTCAAGATTTTGTCCTCTTCAGCAGTCCATCTTCCTTTTTTCAAACCCACTTTGTCACAGCAAGGTGCTCTTCCCGTTGATACTTTCTTTGATGATGATCTTATTGTTTCTTGAACTGGGGACATATTGCACTCTCGGAGAATTACTACTAGGAATAGGGGTAGTTGTGGAGCTAGGTAGAACAATTTATCAATGAAAAGGCCTTGCATGGGCTGCTTCTTCACTGTAGCATTATATATAGTGGGCGTGGGTGCTACGACGTAGACATCAATTACTTGTAAGAAAAACAAAATAAAGTTCTCTCATGACGGTAATTACTGATGGAGGATTAAATAAAAACTATCAGTAGACTGAAAATTGTTGTCAGAAAAAGGGTCGTATTTTTAAGGTTACAGTACAACACTTTAAACCTGTACTGCTTATACCAGGGCCACGTTTCCCTCTTTCCCACCACATGATCAACTTATACCACCGTGTTTGTTAAAGGTTATGGGATTACAAACTCTGCTATTCCTGTGTGAGTCAGACGCACACAGGGTAATAAATAGTGTAATATATTCGTTTTCCCAGCGTCCGTATATTCAATTTTATTCTCTATTCCTCCTTCCATCCACTCTGGCTCTTTTTCTGTTCTTTTTTCATGTGTGCATGTTTTGAAGTTTGATATTTTTATATTTCTAACTGAAACAGCCTAGCAAACAAGATTTATATATGCCGTACAACTTAGAATTGAGGATCACTTTGTGATTGATAACCTAAAATTTTGAAGGTTAGATTCTCTTTACTTTCTGTTAAATTTAAAAAGAGATAAATACATAATATGTGTAAGATTTGTTTAAGTTATAAATCTTATTTAAATGTATGGGACCTATTTAAGTAATAGATTTTATATATTAATTTTGTATCTATCTCTCCATAAAATTAATAAAAAAATAAAATAAAAAAGAAAAGAAAGATAATCCAAACCCAAAAGTGATAACGAAGGAAGGAGTTCAAATGCACGGTAAGTAGTGAGCAAGGTGAAGAACGTTCAAATAAACCTAACCCAAACTTGAGTTGAAACTTGACATATATACCCCAGAAGGCAGGTAAGGGGATTGTTATTGTTGATTGAGAAAGGCGAGGATTCCTAGCCAAGGAAATTGAATGAAAAACTAAAAAGAGAAACAATGAATGAAGTGGAAAACGACCAAACTTGGAAAAAACTTGTGGACAGGAATGTTTCTTTTTTTCTTTTTTCATTTCTCCGTGGGATACTAATGGGTATATATCTTCATTCTCAAGTATCAGTACGATTTTTTTTTTTTTAACTGATACATAGTATCACTGCATTGCAGAGTGCAGATAAAATATGCAACAATGACAGCTTTGGAGTGATATGTAGTACAAAATCAATTTCTCACACTGACAAGGCTGCAAAAAGCGAACCAAAAAAAAAAAAAAGAATATTCGACAATTAACTTATAACATGTTAAAGTGCTGATAAATTTGAAAGAGATGCATTGGCACGGGAAACAAATTTTTATATATCTTATATTTTTATTGAAAAACTGAACTGTAAATATTTTCAAAAAAAGTTTATGTTTTTAAAATTTTACTTTCAAAATATTATTGGAAGAATCGAAGAAAAAAAATCATTGCTGAGTTAATTCCCTTACAATTTATATGTGAAAATTCGGCACTGATATATCGGGAAACCAACATTGAACATTCTTTATGTATCGGTTTTTTATTTTTTGGGGTGTCATTTTGAATACCGTTTTATAATTATTAGTGACACCTTTTCAAACATATATATGAGAGTTCAACCTTCCATGTTTACATAATAATTAAAAAAATATGTAAATTATTTATATATGTGTGATATTTGTATAATTAAGTTGTAATTATAACATTTTGAAGTATAGTTAAACCGTTCAAATAAGGTTTGTTAATTGAAAGAGTTTATATTCTGTCCACATCGATTGTGGACTTCGTTTGCACAGGACAATAGTGAACCAATTGCCGACGACAACTGTCAGACAAAATTGCCGACAAATTATTTTGTTTTATAATAAGGAATCATTGACTATAGAAACGTTAATATATATATATATATATATAGAGAGAGAGAGAGAGGGAGAGAGAGAGAGAGAGTTAGGGAAGGGATTGTATTTATCAGGTTGACCCGATCAAATGCTAGATAATTAGGCAAAAATATTTACTGATATTTTCCTTTTAAAAATAACAAGTAAATATTTTCTTTACCTTAACAGTATAATTTCTTTACAAAAAACACATATTATATATATATATATATATATATATATTTGTAAAATCTAATACAAAACATTTGAAGGGTTAAGTTCAACTAAATATTTAACCAAGGCCTTAGGCCTAAAATTCTTCATCAAGCCCCAAAATATAAGTTGCCATAAACGTCATAAGAATGCATCTTTGTTGGCCCTAAAGAAAGATATTCCTAAATTGATGCATGCATCAACTTAACCATGTTTGCTTCCATACCTTCGAAAAAAAGTGTGTCACGTACTCATAAATATTTGATCTGATATTTTCCTATGTCGATCGCTGTAATTGGCAAAATATATGGACCTTATTATGATATGAATATATCACCCAATCGGTTTCGCGGCCATGACAAACAATGACCTGTGGTATATGGTTATCAGTTAAGAAAGAAATTGATATCTATATTTTCAGTAGTTAATTATAATCATTTCTCGTCTTTAATCTCTCTTTTTTTTAATCTTTTTTTTTTAAGTTTTTCAAATGTCCAAAACTTCTTCTCCACCTCTTATATGTAGATTTAATTTTGCCACAAATACTTAACACAAGTTGGCTCAATTCGCAGTTATCTATGTTGTGTGAGAATGAAGAATTAAAAAAATTCCGTCATATGTTACTAGTGCCATGATTGTTAGTGTTTGAAGTAACTTATATATATGCACTTCCAATTTAGTTTTTTTTTTAAATTGTCACACACACTAATTTTGGCCCCAGACATAACATGGGTATACTCTCATGGCCTTTATTTGAAAAATGAATGAAAAACTAACAAAAGGAACAGTGAGTTAATGAGGGGAAACGACAAAACTTGGAAAACTTGTGGGGTGAATTAATGTGGACCCAAAAATTTCTCTCTCTCTCTCTCTCTCCCTCTCTCTCTCTCTTTTCTTTTTCTCATTCCTCATCAAGGGGAAACCCTCTAATGTGATCTTCTTTCATATACTTCACAGTATGTATGAGTGTGATTTTTTGTACAGATCACTTGCACGACATGGTATCAATGGACACAGGGACGTATTTTGGGGAGGGGGGCAGTTTTCAAAATTTTCTTTTATTGTATGTGATCCCTTCCCCCCAAGCCTTTTTGTTTTAAATGTATATGGCTTGTTTTGTGATGCGCAGCTTTGAGATATTTAATTTAGTTATAGAGTTGTTTTGTAAAGAGTTAAGAGACTTTAGTAGAGATGACTTAAGATTAAAAAAAAGTGATAATATTTATTATTTATTTTTATTTTATGTTTTTCAATTTTTTAAGGTTTGTTATTTACTTCTATAAATACAAAAAGGAAACAATTTGGTCATGAAAAGAGAAGTAAAGCATTGCTAGAAGTAAGTATCAAACTCATATGACTAATAGCAAGATATTTTTTGGGTCTTTTTAGTTACTTGATTATTTGATTCTTGATGTTAACTTGTATTATTAACTCATAATAAGAAAAGTTAAGGACTATTATTATTTGATTGTAGCGGCTAAGTTGTATTTTTTTAATGATACAAATAAACATTTTTTTTATTATGGTGAAGTTTACAACTATTAATAAATTTTTTAAAAGAAAAACTTACAACAAGCGAGACGTTATTATCTATGAACATAGTAAAAAATAAGCTTAGAAATAAGATAAATAATAATTCTTTTATAGAATGCATGATTTCTTTTATTGAAAAAATATTGCTAAAAATTTTAACATAAACTCAATTATAGATAAATTTTATAATATGAAAGAACATTGTATTCAACTTTAATAAATTATAAAAATATATGTTATATATACTTTTTAGCTTAAAATAAACATGATAATTATTTTTAATTTTCATCTCCTAATAGCTCAACCCTAAATCCGTCCTTGACTCTAGAGTAGAGTGCAGACGAATATATATGCAACAATGCCAGCTTTGGAGGGATGGTACGAAAACAATTTCCTCCCTGAAAAAGCTCCAAAGGGAGAAGAATATAAGTCCCCCTTTTTTGATCTTTTGTTGTTTTACATGGATACACTTGCTTTAATCCTCTCATCTAACTTCACCTCTGTAACTTATTCCAAGAAAATTTTACGCTGTTTTTTTGAATATTTGTTGCAAATTTTTTTAATTAAATTATAACGTGCAAAAGATTTGTTTAATTGTGAAAGAGTCAATAATTTGTTAATGAGTAAAAAATAATATTTTCATCCAGTTATATTTTTATTATAGAACTTAATAATAAGAATTCAAAAAATTTTTATACATCTGGATTTTACTTCTTGATGTATCTTGAAGATATGTAGAATGGGGGATAACAAAAATGGGAGAAGAAATGAGAGGTTTCAATAAATTTCTCCTTTTATTTGGGAGTTTTTTTTTTTTTTTGCTAAATAAGAGAGGAGAATTGAGGAGTTTAATTAACCCTTCAAAGTTTTCTAAAGCTTTTTTCTTTTATAATTTTAAATTCTCACAATTTAAAAAGATTTTAAATAAATTAAACAGAAAGAAAACATATCCTAAATTTATAAAAAGTGATGTCAATTTTTCTTTTTATATCAATTTAGTACTAGCTTGCTTAAAGGATTTAGATAATCTAAAGTGTAAAATATTTCTAAATTCTAACGTAAGAGAGAGATAGAAAGAATAGAAAGAGTGAGTTAAAAAAAAGAAAGAAATAGATTATATACACACTTTTACTCTTTGTATTATATTCTTTTTTATTTTAAAAATACTTTATAAATTTTACATTTTAGAGAATCTAACCTTTAAGGTGTAACGTTAAGGTTTTTTCTTTTAATGGTCACTCGTTCTAGCTAGAATTATTATACACATGAGAGTTCAACCTTCCACATTTATATAATAGTTAATATAAATTATCATTAAGTTCTCATAACATGTTTAATTCAAGTGGTTTGGAGCGTTTAAATATGGTCTGTTAATTAAAAGAATTTTTATTCTGTCCACCTTGATCGTGGACTTCGATTTACCCAGTAGTCAACAATAACGACTGTGTCATAGCTCTTCCTCAAAATCACACTCAAAGAAATGGCTGACAAATCATTTTGTTTTAATTGTTAAGGAATCATACATAGACCGTAGAATGGAAACATTAATTTGTAGTTACGGTTGGAATATATTTATCAGGCTGACCCGACCAAACGCATAAATGATCAGGTGATAATTTAATAAGATAACATTTAGATACAGTAAAAAAAAAGAATAAATGATCTAATTTGTTTAATTTAGCAGTACCATTAAAAAATATATATTCGCATATCATAATTTTATCGTAAAATAATCACTTAAAAAAAAATTGGACTAAATTTTTAATTGAAGCCTCATGCTTAAAATTCTTCAACCTACGTAAGTTGCCATAAACGTCATATATACCTTTGGTTAAGAATGCATATTTGTCGGTCCCAAAGAAAGATATTCTTGGGTTTGCATCTCCAACTTTTTAAACTAGGTTTGCTTCCATATCTTATGATTTGAAATTTTGAATATATGCGCAAATAGGCAAGGTGGGCTTCACAAACAATGACGTGTGGTATTTGGTTGCCAATATAGGAAAGGAATGGATGTCTACATTTTCAATAATCAGTTATAATCACTTCTCACTTTCAATCTCCCACCTTTTTTTTAATAATAATTATAAAAAAAAGGCTTAAAGTGACGAAACCTCTTCTCTCTCTCTCTCACACACACACACAAATTTGTCAGAAATGCCAATTTTGGCATCGGAGGTGTATTATCGCGGTCCCTTCGTTTGAAAGAGATATCTCTCAAGTTCACTCTTTGCGTTATATTTGGGGTGGAAATTGGGTTAATTCGAATACATTAAAGAAGTATATGTTAAGTGGTGAAATTATTTTTAGAGATATATTTTGATACATTTTGATTAGCTCGTTTGTGAAGGAATGCATCTAAATATTTGGAGAATTCTTAGCTGAGTTTCCACAGGATCAAATGCATATCAAGATTCTTACTTTATTTTTTTTTTTTTTTGTGGTTTACAATTTAACAAAGAAATTATTAATATAAAATCTCGGTATATTTTAAAAGATGAAAGACTCAATCTCTTAAAAATTAAACTTACCATAAAATTACTCTAAATTATTCAAGCAGGGTAATGATACTAGTGTTTCTTAATCCAATCTACCTTTTCTTGTAATATTTTTCCATTAATAGTGGTATGTTATATTTGTTTATTTCTTCTTATATTGGTATCCAAATCAATGTGTGCACATTTCTATTAATTCAAAAAAAAAAAAATTAACATAACTAAACTTTAAATGTATAACAATTCCTCTAATCACATTTTACATGTGCTCTTCAATCACTAAGCCAATTCCCTTGAAGTTAATGGCAAGTTTATTGGAGTGATCCAAGTTTCTCGGTGAATATGTCAACATCAGTACCACTTCATTCTTGGTAGATATTCAGTTGGGTCACATGTATGTTTTTAGAATCCAAGCCTGTGTATCCGGCCTAAAAAAGGAAAAAGGAAAAAGGGAAAAAAGAATCCAAGCCTGGGTACATAAGGTGTGAGATATGGCTGTGCTAAACTGCTAATGCTACCACTAGTAACCACCTAAGAAGACTTGAGAGTCATGCTAGAGTGTGAACAATGTGTAGTCTCCTCACCTCAATTAAAGTAGCATTCATGTAGCCAAGTGTTGGATGAGAGCATTAAATGAGTAAAGAGGAATAGTGCTTGCCCACCCGTTTTCGGGCCATATACAGTACGTTCTACTCTGTCGTAGTAATTGCTGTGCCAAACCCTATGGATCCCAAGTCCAAGCAAATTAAACAAAAAGTTGATAGTGAATGGTTTTTCGTGGATCAACCGCACATGGGGACACAAGCACTGCAACCAATTGGGAAAAATGATGTGTCCCTTTTAATTCAACATGCACACGTCACTGATGTTTGAGTAGTTTGAATTGTAAAACTAAAAGAAAAATACAGCATGTTTTTTCCCCTTCATAAATTTGGTGCTTTGCTGGGATGCTTTAGTGGCTGACAAGGGGACATCCAATTCAAATTTCAAGCATGCGGGGGGAGATACATAAATAAAATAAATGTAAATAAAAATTATACAATGATCTAAGGATTTGGGTTTTGAGTAGGATCATATTACCACGTTTTTCTTAAATTTCATTACAAATGTGTGATAGTTACTACTTTCGTGGAGGCCCTTCAATTATTTATGACAAATACTGATTGACGAGTCTATCTAAACTAAACTCACACAAGAATGTCTCCTAAAATTTTTGTAGTAGAAGATGAAAGTCAAGTGATTGACAATATGTTCCAAGAATTCCAATCGGATTTTGTAACTCTGTCCTAATGTCTTTACTAAGAATGTTTGTCATTTTTTGTAGGAAAATGAGAATTTGCCTTTCTGAGAAAAACAAAAAACAAAAACAAAAATTAAAATTTTGTTAGCTCTTAATTGTTAGTTTTATACATTATGCAATGATAGTTTGAACACAGAATAGTATACTCTTAACAGGTGTTTGAGGAACATTGAAGATAATCTGCCTTTTTTTCTTTCACTTTGTATTTATGCAGCGGTCATATTGTTTGAGAATTTCTTTTTCAGTTAATCAGGGGGCAAAAGAGATCTTGAGAATTACTTTATTATTATAATTTAAGAACAAATGGTAGATTTAAGTGTCTGTATTTACCTTCTTGGATTGAATAAATAGAGGGGAACAATGACCCTTCGTAATTCATGTAGCTAAATTAAGAAGCGTGAGGAACGGGTTAGAAGTCCGACAGGGTTAGGAACAGCCCTATTGGCCTGAGGCTTTCCACCCTAATTAATTGAAGGCTCCGCCATTGAAGCTTCTATTCAGAACCCTCCCACCCTCCCCCAGAAAACAGAAAAAAAAAAAAAAAAAAAAACCCAACCCCCAAATCAGCATAATGAGGATAAATTTGCAAGCAACCATTGATTATAACTTCATCCTTGGCTGGCTTGGCTCCAGGATTTAAGACTGCATATAACTCCAATGTTAATCCCAACAATGAAGAATCACAAATAAATGAATAATGATCCATTAACAGCTAGTTTTACTCCTTATTCCTTACGATCAGGTGAGCACCCCAAACACACGAAATCAAAGAGCGAACTAATAACCATGAACATGTCTATACAAATGTAGTATTCACCTTAATATTAGCCCTGTATCCGATGGAACACATCCAATTGTAGTATCTTGTGACATCAAAGTTGTTACCCTTCTCATTTCTTCACCTCAAAATTAAGACCCCTATTTACACAATCATCTTTCTTCTGCAATTTCACTGGTATAATACAAAATCTCGAGATGAGCAATTGGTTTTCTCTACCTCGGTTACTAAATACAAAAGAATCAACTTGAAGAAGTTCAATTTTCAAGATGGTGGTCAGATAAGAACATATGCTGTTCTTGTTTAACTCAGAAGAGATGTTCTTCTGCAAGCCCACAATTTTTGAGAAATTATCTCTCTCGAAGGTCAACAACATCAAACTTCAGGTTGGAGTTCATATAGACATGAGAGCAGTGCTCATAAATTGGGCTTCCATCAGAAGGCTCCTCATGGGGATGAAATCCACGTTGCTGACAGTTGCGAATTAGTGACACACCGCCTGGATCAGACAGATGAAATATGCCATGCGGACTGGCTCCACAGCAAATGCAAAGAGTTTTAATTAGTGACAGTAATGTTTAATA
The DNA here is from genome assembly GCA_026724425.1 of Erythrophleum ivorense. Classification (NCBI taxonomy): domain Eukaryota; kingdom Viridiplantae; phylum Streptophyta; class Magnoliopsida; order Fabales; family Fabaceae; genus Erythrophleum; species Erythrophleum ivorense. The sequence goes on from JAIUCV010000005.1 coordinate 48,958,355, forward strand.
AAAAAAGAAGAGGTTTTTTGCCAAATAATTTTAAGACTTAAATATGCTTTTGGTTCCTCTAATTTCATATAAGTTTCAATTTGGTCCCTCTAGTTTCAGAACAGGCAATGTTATCTTCCTAATTTCTAAAACGATCCAATTTTGCCTCTGTTACATTTCCATCCAAGATTTATAGATTGCTTAATTGGAAACTAAATCTGGGTGAGAATTTAATGGTGCCATCTAAATAAATCGCGTCTAAGTCGGAGGTTTGACATTAAATTTTGGATGGATGATGTAATAACAACAACAATAATAATAAGCATTTTCCCATGAGGTGGGATTGGTCACATGGATCAAACGACGTCATAAAATTTTATCATAAATCATGTCTTTAGATAAATCATTTAAATCTAAATCTTTCTTAATAATTTTATCTATAGTTTTTCATGGTCTCCCTCTACCTCTAATTATTAGGCCACTTTCCATCTGATCTACCTTTTTTATTGAGACTTCTATAAATATTCTCTACATATATCCAAACCATCTAAGACGCGATTCTACTATCTTTTTCACAATAGGTGCAACTCTAATTTTCTCTCTAATATGTTCATTTCTAATTCTATCTTGTTTGGTATGTCCACTCATCCAATACAACATTTTTATCTCTGCAACATTGAACTTATTCTCCTGCTGACTTTTTATTACCCAACATTCAGCAAAATTAGATTGCTTTAGAAAATAGCAGGGCAACATTGCCTGCTTTTGAATTAGGGGACCAAACTGGAACTTTCAATGAAACTAATGGGATCAATAGTAGTAACATTAGGCATTGTGCTTTCAAATTGAAGTCCAACTGCCGCACACATACAATCTTTAAATAACTCCTTAAGCTCAAATGAGAAGTTACTTCTCAATCAGTAGGTCACATGTTAGCATCTAAATGCTCAGTTCTCTATTTTTAAGTAAAAGACATTCCTGCTGAAACCAATTGCTAGGATTCACAAAATATTTCTTAACATTTCAATATTATGTATCGTAATTTGTTGTGAGATAAATACCTCAGTCAATTAGTTGCCAAGAAAAGACTTCTCTGATTAGAACACACACACACACAAACACATAAAAAGAAAAAAAGAAAAGAACCAATTAACGACAAAGGGATAAGCTCCAATGGCTGAGGTCGAGGAACTTGAATAGGCCTTAAATTCAAGTCAAGGTGCTCCTTTTTGAACCCATGTACAGTTTTAAGCTTACCCCTTTAAAGGGAATAAATTGTTGGGAGTTGGAACCTATATCATTCGGGGACTAAATTGTGTAACTAGTCTTATTTTATTATCCTACCAAATTAGAAAAACCTTAAATATCAAGGTATCAGATACCTTATTTTATACATGTTTACCAAGTTCAATTGTCCTCTGTTTCATTTTTCCTTCTCTCCTTTACCTCTTCCTCACAACATGATGTCTACAAACAGACTATTTTCTGATCAATTTTCTATTGATGTAATTAGGTATAAAAGGCCAAATATGTTTATTGGACAAGAGTGGGAGTAAATAAAAGATCTGTACTATTGGTCAATTGTTAGCCATATATCATGAACAATTTAACAGCCAATCATATTAGCCAAAATAGGTCATTAACTAATTTCAGGGTGTGCAATGGGCACGCTAATTTGAAAGGAAGCAAAAACAAAAAGATGTACCTTTTTGTATCGGTAGGGGCCATGACAATTGCAATTGCCTCTGGTAACATGATCTAAAATAAAGGCATAAAATATACCATTTCAGCAAGATACAATCACAATAATATATAAAAATTCTACATGAAGCTGCTAACTAAAATCCACTTGAGATATTACTATCAATTTCTCTTTCATCTTCTTTATAAGCTGTAACACTATCATGTGACCACAACTGAGGATCAATTAGCTAGTGGCAGAGCAACTAATTCATTGGGCTGGCCGATAAATTAACCAAGAACCCTCTTTGAAACCTACCATCCAAATCACTCATTAAACAAAAAAAAAAAACTATACAAGAGGGAAGAAGAAAAGGATGGGGTTTCGTAAAAAGGAAGAAGAATTAAAGAAAACACAAAGTATAACATCAGCATGGCTATAAGAACTGCAAAAGGTTAGAGTAGAACTAAAGAACTTATTGCCATAGTAGGGCAACAAAAAACAAACTTATTTAAACCTACAATGCGAAAATGACAGGAGGAACAAAATTACAGTGCCATTTGTTACCTGGTATGAGTAATGTGTATGGAGATCTACTGATGACATGAAACAAGTCTGTGATGGGTGCGTCTGAAATCAAAATGAAAAATTAGTAACACAAAACAGATGACATTTAAAGCTTTAAGATGAAAGAAATGGCCAAGGGAAGGGGAAGAGAAACAGGATGCTAACATAAAATATGCTAGAAAATTTGCAACAGAAGCTTGCTTTTCTCAAAAGTGCCTATCTACTGATACACATAATTATCAACAAATCAGCATGTTAAGGGATCTGAGGCAGCAATTAACAGTCAGATTCACACATAGGAAGGCAGAAATGATCATCTATGATGCAAAGATAATAGATCCAAGAGATTTCAATAGTAACATACAAATTTTTAATTTTTCTGGGTTAAATATATTATCTCAAAGTTCTTTCTAATGCCCCAACAATTCTTTCATTTCAATTCTCTTATTCTTACTAAACTCACATCTGTTGCATTCTATGCTCTTCAATATGCTTTCTTGTTAAGCTCAAAGCAGTATCAGGATTCCTGACTATGAGATGAATTACTTATGAATATAAATTTTGGTGCAAACTGTTCAACTCATGGTCTACCTTACAATTACAAAGAAAAGCCAGTAACGTAAAAAATAAAATAAAATAAAATAAACTTCACTGCCATAAACATGACTGCAAAAAAGCAAGATGAGTTTCACAAGTTACTACTTTTGTCAGAAACAACAACCTCAGGAGTTCTTTAGAGCAGAGAAATCAATACTAAATATACATGGTATAGTCTTTGTTGCCACCTCATAGATACAAGAACATATTCTTTGAGAAACAACTTCCACCACTGAGGCTAAAGGAGTGCTTACATGTATCCAGCCTAGAGGAAAAAGTGATAAACTGTCTTGAACTTCAAATATCTCTTCCTCATTTAATGTTTGACACTGAACAATAAAAGCAATTAGATGCATTATTATAGAATGGAAAAATAGCTAGAGATAATATTAAACAGTGAAAGACACACAATTAGAATAAGATATTAATGAATCATGATAAAACTGCATTCCTTCCAATCTTGTATTTTAAATTAATAAGCACTGAATAATCAAATAGTCCTATTTTTAATTATAACATATGATATGCAGTATTTAGTTTCCAATAATTGGACTTCCAATATTAAGTCCCCTAAAATAGATAACTGAACTGGTTGTCTGTGAGAAAGTGAGGAAGATTCTCTCATATAATCTATGGTAGCAATAGAGTTTAAAGCAATGCTTCTACTAAAGTAGTTATGAGAGTTAATCACGGATATGAATAATGTAAATTGTCAAAAATGCAAAACCTCATCACATCTGTGCATCATAAAGTCAATGTGGTATTAAACATTCTATTATTCACCAGAATGGGTCTAAATGGAATAGCCCATATACATAAAAGGCACCTTTTTAAGCATTAAATAGCAAAGAATTAGATCACATTGAGATAGAGGGAGAGTAATATAGATTAAAAAACTGAGGCAAGAACTTAAAGGTGATTGTTTTCTTACCGAGTCTGAAGTTGATTCCTGCTTTGGGATTATAAGCGTAGTAATATGGAAAACCCTGTTTTTCTACAGCCCCACATATTGCAAGCACAAGGAACTATTAACATTAACAATCAAGATATTTCCTAGAAAATGACAGTACACAAATGACAGCACACATAAAAATTTTGACTGTTCTTACCAGGGACCCTGCAAGAACACCACATGTCTCTAAGTTCTTCTGTGTATTTTCCAGAGCCAACCTCAAAAAATCTTCCATCATTTTGACAGGCTGCAACTCAGAATTATATGAAATCAACATGACTTCAACCCAGTATAAGAACCAAGTAAAACTAACTACAAATGAGACCAAGTCATATTAAATGACCACGAGATACAAAGAAACATGTACACTTTTTAACAGAAATTATGAGGCTTACAATATGTAGGTGTTGATATGTAGCAGAACCAAGTGCAGAATCCTGAGAAGACTTAGCTGGTCCTGGTCTTGGATCTGCAACTCTTGAAGGAGGAATTGGGGCATATTCTGGTTGCACCTGCGCAAGAACTGGAGGAGGAGAAGGTTGCTTAATGTTGAGCAACTGGAAGGGACTTTCCCCTGATTCATTCACCAGAGGAGAACAGGACTCATCAGCAGGACGTAGCCACCTTCCATCATCCAAGGAGAGCACTGAATCCATTGTGGACATGACTGTTCCTGGATCACCCTCTTTAACTGCCCCAAGATCATATTGTCCAGCCTGATTCAGACTATCAGCATCAACAACAAAAATAAGAAGTGTTACAATTTTACAATCAGTCATATTTCAAGGTTAGAAAGCTGAATAAAACACTGTAAAATAACATTTGATCATTGGAATATTCTTCTAATATGATTGCTTTCTAAAGAAAAACAATTGAGAAAAAAGGAGAAGGGGGGAACTTCCATAAAGGAAGTACACTGATGGCTAGTGTAAGAATCATAGAGCCATACCAAAAGATAAGGAATGATTAAAAAAGGATACTAATTTCAGTCCGAAGAAAGAATGGATGTTCCTAACCTTGAATCCTCAGCAGGAGTCAAATCACTACTGCTTGGATATTGAACCTGCAAACATCCAAAATGATATCTATATTTTATTAAAAGTATACAATATCTTAATTTGCACAAAACTATAATGCTGCACTATAATAGCACCTTCATTCCTGCACTCGGTCCAAGCCATTGGCCCCGAAGGCCATTTGGTCCCAAAAATGAGTGTCTAGATAGAGTCTCCTTCTTTGGAAGGGGTAGACTAAGAGATCTGCATATTCCCACAAGTAATTATCATATCCCATCATTAAGCATACACCTATCTATATTTTTTGGTAAATAAATCTTAAAGGTAAAAAAGAAAAAAAATTCAATATTTGTTAAATCAAATCACAAGTCACAAGTACAAGATACAAGCTGCTGAAAAACAAAGAGGAGGTATGAACTGAAGGCATGCAGAATGAAATCAATTTATGAGTTGCAAGAGTATATATAAGCAACCAAGATATGCAAATAAAGCATTAATATTTATTATAGTGATTTACAGAAGCAGTAGATAACAATTCTTTTCAAAACTATAACAGACGACACTATCAAAATCAAATACTAACTTCAAAAAGTTCACTTCTCTATTTATTCTTTATTTTTTCCTTTTGGGGGAATGTGGGGAGAGGCAAACACAGGAATGTAAACTGTTAAACATGCAAAATTAAATTTACTTAGTTATAAAAACAACAAAAAGATAAAGATAAAAAGAAGAGTCAGAACATTGAACACAAGCCAACCAAATTCAAATTTGATAGGCAAAGTAATGATGTCCTGGAATGGCTAAAACTCAAAGAGGTGCCATAGATAAATGTAGTTCTCACTTACAGGCCTCATATATAAATGGTCCAAAAGAATAGCATACAATTAGAACAAGAAACTTACAGTTTCTGAAACTGCTTGTCAATAGGCATGGAATTTGAAGATAAATTATGAGCAGCATTATTATTATTATATTTCCATGAAGATTGTGGACCCAATCCAGCAGGCTGCAGCTGTGTTAAGCCAGAAAAGAAAAAATTTATAGGTCTAAACCACATGCAAGCAAATCAAAGCAGAAAAGTTTAAAGTTTTCAGAATTAAACAACTCTATAACAAATGTATTTTGATAATTCAAAAGGAGATAAATAAAAACTCTATTATAAAATCTTTCTAAGCACTTCAAATGGTATCTTGATCAAACAAGATGGCAGGCAAGCAAATAAATTGAAACTTGTGCAGTACTCCAGTAACTGACAAAAATAAAGCATCACAAAGTCCTTACCTCTTTAAAATCCATGCTCAAGTAAGAACTATTATTGACAGCGGGCCATTCCAAAGATGAAGTCACTGAACTGTGCAACGCCTTATTGGAGTCATTAGCTTTAGGAAATTGGGCATTCCCATGTAACTCATTCAGTTCATTAACCTGACGTTTGAATTCTGGCTTCAAAGATTCAAGCTCATCCAATACAGCTAGCAATCTCTGTGATGGTAGAATGACAGGCAAATAGAATCATTACCAAATATTAGATTGAATTGAAAGAAAAAAAAAGTTAGATAAATACATCCACCCAACAAAATGGCAAATGTAGCAGTTTCTCACCTTTCTATATGCTGTTCTTTCTTTAGGAAGTAAAACTTGGTAATCTCGATGAAATGGTATAGTTTCAGAGACCAAACTTAAAAGGGAAAAATCAGGTATAGTCAAGGAAAAAAAAGAAAGGTTAAACACAATTTAAGTGCAATCTTACCAGTTCATAACCATGGAAATCAAAGGATTTTTCATTTTTTACCTTGAAAATCTGAGAAGTATGATATACAAGTCAACTATATTGTTCTCCTCCCGGTAGATACTAGCCTAATAGCAAGATAGAAAACAATTACACCAGTAAAATTACCGAGGAAAATAGTGAAGACCCAAAAGCAAGCACCAAATGCATAGGTCAAAGTTGAAGTTATTCTAAATGTTACTTATAACTCTTTATGAAGTATGATGGCATAACGAGTTTAGCACAGTTTCTCCCAAAGATGTGCCAGGTCATGTATCAGGGAAGGGACAAACATAAAATGTTCTTACATCCAGTTCTGAGCATCAGTTTGTAACTTTGTATGTGTCAATACAAAGATGTTTAAAATATTCAAGGACAGCATCTTACCTGACACTGCTTGGACATACCTTGGTCACATCTTAGACATATCTTGACACGTCAGACTTGTTTGATACAAATTATACCTAGATTTACAACAATTTGGCATGCTTGAAGATGAAAAGCTTTTGTTCACGAAGCATAAATCTTATTCATCATAAGCAGCAGTTAACTAGAGGTGATTAACTCAGTCTTCGTCTACCCTCAGCTGTGAAGGCAATTATTAATTTTGCTAGTTAAAGATGATTGCTATGACAGGAAATGTTACTTAGTTTTATAAATTGGTTCACATCTTTCAATTGTTTTTGTCATCCTTATCAATCCATCATCCTATTAACAAGCTGATTAGTCCATATAAGTTCCTTAAACTTATCTGAATGGTGTCCAATCCTAGTAAGCAGAAAGCAATGTTTCAGCACTCTCCAACCTGAGCTTATTGAAAATCTGCTCAATTTCTCTTATACCAGTGGCGATAAATGGTAGGATATAAAATATAAACTAAAAAAAAGAATAGAGACTAACATCGATATCACTGCATAACAACCAAGGAAAACTTTAGGCACCTGCCCAAGACGCAGGAATAAAAGGATTACCATTGCTCTTTAGCATATGAATTTGTTATCCGTAATTACAAAAGACCTCTCGCATATGTACCAACTAAGAAATCACGGGTTTCTCTTCTCAGCTTCGAGAAAATTCGAGATAAAATCACTAACTAAAGACAATAAAAACCCTAATATCTCTACTAATTGACGATTAAACAACAAATTCACCACGACAACGAAAAGAGGGGATCAAAGAAACACTGGATAAGAAATTTCAAAGATACCTGTTTAAGGAGGTTATCGGCAATCCGGTAGTAATAACGGAGGGGTATGCGATTGTCAACCTCGACTTTGCGAGCGACAGAGTTTACGTTGATCTTCATCTTCTCCAGCGAGGAATGCCAGTGTCAAAAAGCTCCAATTGATGTTCCCGCGAGCCACGCGTCTCTCTCGCTCTCTCTGCGAACGGGCTCAGTTTGAGTTGAAGGAAGGATCAAAGCTTAACCGCGCGAGTCAAGTTAAACTCGTCGTCGTTTCGAAGATGGAAGCCGTCTCATAGAAACCGGATGCTATGTCGAAAATACACGACATAGTGAGGCAACAGAAATGAAAACTACCAGTCATTTTCGGTAGTCTGCTTTTCCTTTCTTTTTCTTATTAATAATAAATTATGCATTTTTTTAAGTTTTATTAAAATTATATTATTTTTTATTTTAAAAATATATTAAAAAAATTAAACAAAAAGTTACCTTAAATATTAATCTAATTTTAATATTTTTATTTTAAAAAATATATATTTAAGTTATTAGAGAATATTTTAATAGAAAATTTAAAATTAAATTAAAATATAAGATAATTTTTTTAATTTTAAGAGAGATTTATATATATTTTAAAAGTAAAAGAGAAGTATATGAAATTTCAATAAAATAAAATAAAAATTATATAATTTATTCTTTTTTTTAAGAAAAGATTTAGAAAATAAAATTTTCTCCATTTTAATGTGAAAAAGTTAGAAAAGTTATATTGTATATTTAATTTTTTAAGAAATTGTATTTTATATTTTGAATTAAAATTTAGTTACAAAGTTAATACATATATTTTAAAACATAACAAAATACTTTCTTAAATTTTTAGGCCAAAATAAAATATCAAACAAATGAATTGGGAGCATATGGTATGCATTCGGATCACTTGCTCATCTCCAAGATGAGTAGGCTGTGCTCATTGATTAAACATGCTATTTTGGTGCGTTTCATTTTGGCCCTCCGCGTCATCGATGATCCTGCATGTTCCACGTCAATTGGCCAGATCTCTTTTGTCTAGTTGTGCAAAATAACTCTAAAGCGGTGTCCACGGCTCATCTTCTGCGCTGAATCTCTCCATCCTCATCACTGAATTCATGGCTCCATCTTCTTCGTTCAATGATGTTTTTTGTTTTGTTCTTGCTGGCCAGATCAGTTGTGTTCTCTATTCTTTTCTTCACTAAATCTCTGGCTCAAGTCTCTTTTGTTCTCTCTCTCTCTCTCTTCAAACTTTGGAGAAGTGGTTCAAACTTTGGATGTGCTATATAAGTTTGTGTTTGTGATATTAGGCATAGGTGTGTGTTTATAAATGCTTTTCTTCAATAGTACTATATAAATGCTTTTCTTCATATTATACAATTTAAAGTTTTCAAAATACAAACTCTAATGAAACAACTACAATGCACCATTAAGTATTTTCCTGTACTTTAATGAAACAACCCTAATGCAACACTAAAACAATCATGATTTAAAATTTGCAAAACACAAACTTTAATGAAAGAACCATGGTTTAAAGTTTGCAAAATACAAATTTGTGGCAAAATACAAACTACCTTTTCAATCCCACTAAGTATTTTCTTGTACTACGAATCAAATAAACAAGTGCAAAATACAAACTTTTTGACCAAGTGGCAAACCAAAAATTCTCAATCACATGCAAGCTTCAAATTCTAGTTAATGGCAACAAATAACCTCTAAACGACCCATGAGTTAAAAAACAAAAAAGGGAAAAAAGCTTCTCCATGAGTTGGTAATGGCAACAAAATTTAGAGATCATTTTGAAAAGCTGCAAAAAAACAAAGCTTCATTGTGAATGCTAATTTAGACCTGACGTGAAGGAGAAACTTTTCTGTAATGGCAATGGTACTCTCCCACCTCAATGAAAAAGAAATTGGCTGAAGAAAATAATTAAACAACACTTGTGTTTTGCTTTTCTGCTTTATCGAAATGGTGCATTTAGGGGGCATTATGAACAACTGATGTGGAGTGCACAAGATCGTTGATGACGCGGAGGGCCACGATTAAATGCACCAAAATGATGTGTTTAATCGATTAGCATAACCTACTCATCCTAGAGATGAGTAGGCAATCCAAACGCAGATAGGATTAATTCACAATGTACCATAATAAGTCAATCATACATTAGTAGCACATCTTATTATCCTAAGAATAAAAAGATTAATTCAAATATTTTATCCCTTATATTTCCTATCTCGAATTCTTAGGGTGCACTTTTAATGTTCCTTTAATCTATTGACTTAATTTTTATTAGAATTTAAAGTAAAACTTTCAATATTAAAAACAGCTTTAATACCATTGACTCAAAATTTAATGATTACTTATTTTTTGATTTGTTGATCAAAGGAAAACAGCTTTTGCTGGGGCAATTAAAACTAAGAAAAATTAATTGTTTAATTTCTATAATTTACATCAATTTTCATTTTGGTTCCAATAATTTTTTTTTCCAAAATTGTCCCTGTACTTTCCAAACACTTAAGTGTTAGTCTTACACTTTTTAAATGTTAAAATGTTACTTCCTCCCATGCCACATGTCATCAACACCATCAATTGCATAAGTGAAATGTCAAATGGTGGTCTACATGGTAGCCACATATGATTAGTTGAAGTGTAAAAGACATTAGCGTTTGGGCTTAATTGAAATGCAAAAGAGGATAAAAAATAGAAGAGGATAAAACATAAAGCATAAGCCAATTTGAAAACATTGAGGAGATGAAACACAAAAGCAAGGTTCTCTTTAACTTTTTCTCAAATGCCAAACATAAGCAAGGGAGTTAAGGCTTCTTCATTCTCATCTTCATCTTTTCCACCTCGGCTTCTACATCTCCTATTCATTAGTCCCTAGGCAACAAGCATAGTGGTAGCAATTTCCTTCATTATATTGGTTAATGCATGGTATTTGCTAGTTTGTTATAATGGAACAAGAATCAAAGTATTTGATAATTTTTATTGTGTATTCTTATAAGATGTTATAATAGAAGAAGAACAAAGTATATGTTAATTTGTTGTAATGGAAGAAGAATCAAAGTAGTGCCCAACAGTAAGGTCCTATTAGTATGTAAGTTAAAAACCAACTTTTTTATCTTTTTTTAGACTAAATTTTGGTTTTTCAAATTATGTTTTTAGTTGGGTCCCACTTGTTTTATAGATATCAATCTTTATAAGAGTCTATTTCAAAAGGAACCTTTGAAGCATATAAATACAAATAGTACTAGCCATAAGTATATAGCATTCTTGACCTTTTGCTAAGATTTGTAGACTACCTCCAACTTTGGTTTGACTAATCAAATATATAATTATGTGCAATTGTTCAACATGACATGATTGATGCAACTAATAAAGAGATGTCAGCTAGAGAGGATGTGTAAGTTAATAATAAAGAGATGCTTGCTTTTGGGAAGATAGATACAAATGATAGCACATTCGGTATCTGATTTAATGATAGTAAGGAAATATGTTGACAAAGATGAAGTTGAGAAAGTTATAAAGCTAGTCATAAGGTTTTCACTACATCATTAGTTACATAATGATACTAAGCAGAAGGTAGTGGTGTTTAAAATACTGGTGATATGATACATTTATTGCATATTAATTAAACTTTGATCCTAATTATTGATCAAGTTAGTAAGGGTTGTTGTGTTATCTTTATATATTTTTGAGCAAGAATATGATGAATGCTTATAAGAGAAAGAAAATGCAAGGATCGAAGGCTTAATTTGTCTTACGTATGATGGCTAAACCTAATTTCAAAATAAAGAAATCAAAATAGAAAATTATTTATAAGTAAAGAAAAGAAGCTTCTTAAAGATACAAGAAAAAAAAAATGGAAAAAGTTTTTACACATCAAGGACTATAATAAAAGTAGGAAATTCTAGCAAAAGAGTATAATAAAGAAAACAAAGAGAATTAAAGAAGCACATTACAATTGAGGAAAGATGCTGAAGAATGGCTGTGACATTAAGATTTAGAATTCTCTCCAAAAATTATTTTGCTACAATTTTCCTTGTTCATCTACGTCTATTTTTCTTTGTTATGAAATTATTTTCTTTTGATTTTTGTTTTTTAGTTTTTCATTATGAGAAGCTAAACCCTTTAAATCTAGGGTTTAAATAGAGATGTTTATGGATATCGTTTAAATTAGAATATTCATGTAATTTATTTTTATTTTAATTAATTTATTAATCAATTTATAATAATTTGCAAATTGTTGGTCACTCTTTGTGAATTTTTAATCTATAATGAGAAGATTAAAATGTGAATTGCTATAGGAGATTACCAAATTAATAGATTTAAATTTAAATTTTATAGTCTATAGATCTTCTTTAAGTAGAATTTTAACTTGCATGCATGCCAAACTGTTATATGTACGTGTACACTAAAATTTGAAAATATTATGTTAGAGTCTATCATTATGAAAGTAGGCAAAGGACTAACGTGTATATATATATATATATATACATGATATATCTTAAAAGAAAATTATATATGTATTAAAGAATCAACTATTAATTAGGATAAATACTAATTACATGAATTATTCTTATTTATTTACAAGAAACGAATATTGAAATCCAAATTTCAAAATTTTTCATAAATTCGAAAGTTAGTTATTTATTTATTAGTTGTATTATTTTCTTAGTTAATAATTATTTCAATTTGAATTTTCTATTTTTATGGATAATAAGGATAATTAAAGAATTGATACTTGATTAACCTTTTTCATCAGAACAATATTCTATTTATTTTTATATTATTATGTGACTAATATACTTGCGAAAAATCACCAACAACTAATGGTATGATTTGGGGTACAAGTAGAGTGTCATTTGAGTCCACAACCAAACATATGTAAAGTAAATCCTGAATAGTTACTAATATAAACTAGAATGTTAATGTAAACCCATTCTTCTTCAATCACATAGTGGGTGGTTGACATTTTCGTTATTTGAACACATCACCATCCAAGTGAGAATCTATAATACTAACTAAGAACATAAAAGGGTTTTTTTGAAAACAAGTGATGGTCTAGTTGTCATATGTGTAGAAAACTATTTCTCTCTCCCCTTCTTTTTACATATAAAATGAAGAATTTAAGAAATATAAATAAAGCATATTGATAGCATAAATGCATGCAATATCATTTCCTAATACATCATCCATAAAATACTGTTTCATGCATGAACTATGTAAGACTTGATCTTTATATCTCTTCATTACATTCTTTGCAAAAGAACATAGATAATTGCATCCTTAATTGCACTGTAAGAAAATATATCTATAAGCACTACACTAAATGTCCTATATAACTAAAGTAGCCTTGGTTTTTTGCAATCACTAAGTAGCCTACCAAGCATCTTATACCATTTCATGTGAAACTTAGGTTTTAGTGTCGTCAAGGTGGAAAAACTGCATTCTTTTGCTCATACATATCAAAATATTAGTTAATACCATGATATTTCATAATAAAAAGATTGTATCATGTTAAAGCATTTATTATAATGGATTTACAAACCTTTTTCTTGCAATCTAAGTTCTATGACCTTCTTATTAGACCCATGGGGCCATATAGGAGGTTATCCTTCAAATCAATAGTATTAACATTATTTTGATAGTAGCATGCTTTCCTTTTATGAAATATGCCATGTGATGTATCATACATATGTCAATGATTCTAGTAATGTATCATGCCAAAAATTTGCCACTAATTACAAGCTTTAAAAATCATCAAATATATAAAGAGTGAATTACAGGAAGTGAAAGACTAGGTATTTACATACATTGATGTATAGGCTTCTTCTAGGTTCCATGTCAAGGTTTCCTATGCTTAGGTCATTTATGCATTAGAAAATTTTTGTAGTATCAACATTGATGTATAGGGTTAAGATCAAATTTCCATGTTTAGAGAAAACTTGAATATTTCTTATATTTAGGCTTAAAAGTTTTAAAAGAATGAAAAAATGGAACTTCATATGCATGAAAAATCCCAAACTTTAGCATTTTGTGTTTCTGGTTCAAATTGGTCAACCACTTTTAAGGTAATAGTCAATTGATCTATTGAGCCTGATCAACTTTACTTAAGAAGCAATTAACTATTTAGATTCAGAAAAACATCCTTTTATTTTGAGAGATATTAGACAACTAATACTTTCACTTGGTCAATTGGCTTAAAGCCGATCAATTGATACCTGAGAACTAATCAATTATTACTACTTAATACCAAACTTTCTTGTACAATCATAGAATCGATCGATTGTTAGCTTCAAACTGGTTCACTAGTCAATGATGCTTTGTTTTCTATAACTCCTTGTTATTGCTTCATTTTCTATTTGATCTTCATATTCTTTCACACCAAACATTAAAGGACATAAAATATATTATAGATGCCACCAAATATCATAAAGATTAAGCTAAAACTAAAGTGAACTATTTTATCCTATAAGTTATTTTATAGAGAGAGAAGAAATAAGAGAAGATGATGTTGGAAGAGAAAAACGGTAAGGATACATGATGAATGCATTTATACTTTTGTGTAGAGATAAGGGTGCATCTTTAGCTCAAAAGTTTGACATCCTTGACTAAGACACAATTCTTGTTTTTCCTTGAATTCCTCCTTTCAAATTCCTTTTCTCTCTTTCTCTCACTTTCCTTGCAAGGTCTTGATGTGTGTGTTATGATGTGTTGGTGTATAAAGGCAAAATAGCAATGGCTTTATCTAAGGTTATGATCATCCTTCTCCTATTTTTTCTTCTCTTTCTTCCATATCTCTAATTTGCCATGATTATCCGTACATGGTCAAGGATTTGTCAAAGATATATACTCTAACCAACTCTATAAAAAATCAACAATTGTCTTACTTCTCTAATTCAATTTGGACTATTAGAATGTTTCCTTAATTCCTACACTTTCTACATGGCTTTTGGTTGAGTTTTCAATGGAAAAAGTTAACAATTTTCTCTTGAGAGATATTACATTTTAGTCCCAAAGAAAACTACATTGAAGTCCTACTAAAAATATTAAAGTCTTATCCCTAAACTTTTGTTGTTTTTACTTTTATGCCTTATTTTTATTTGTCTTGAAGTTTCATTTAAAGGTTTAAGAAGTTAACAATGTCCTTGATTTGTTCATAATCTTTGTATTATTTATAAGGGTCCTAGTTATTCTAAGATTATCTTTAAATTTTTTTTAAATATCTAAAAATCAATTATTTTTTCTTTAATGGGCTTAAACCCATTGACTAATGAGAGAAACCAATGGACTATAGGCCTTTTTGTTTGGAGTCATCCTTAGACTTTGACCAATTAATTGTTGAGTTTACCTTGTCGACTGATACATTGAACAGTCAATTCGTTCCCTTCGTCAATCGACTAATTAAGCTAAAAAAATTTTATTATTTAATATTTCTTCATTATTTCATTACTAATTTATGAAAAAATGGGGATATTACACTTAAATGTCGTGAAGATGATCTTTTAGCGACATGTAGACTAATTATTGGTTTAGATAGATGCTTTCTCAAGGGGCCATTTAGTGGTGACTTACTTGTGGTTATAATAAATATCCTAATGACCAATATTTTCCCTTGGTTATAGCTATTGTAGAAGGGAAAATAAAGATTTATGGACATGATTTTGACAAAGCTTTTCAGTGACATTAGGAGTATGTAGAGAAAATGAGGATTTTCATCTCCAATTAGCAAAAGCTAAGTAAGTTTTGTGGTTCATATTCTTTATTATTCTGGTTTGCACACACATTGGCTAATTTACACATTAAGTTTTCTAGTTTGTAGGGGTTAATTCCAACATTTGATAAGTTTCTTCAAGAGGTCAAACATCATTTTTGTACTAGGCATTTGTATAACAATATTGAGCAAATATGGTTAGAAACTTAGTGCTTTAGGCAGCCAAAGCAATCTATGTTCAGGTATGGCAACAAAAGATGGCCAATATGAAATAGGTCTTAAGGGAAGCTCATGACCATTTAATGAGTTTTCCTCCCACGTGATTATCAAAATCTCATTTTGGTGAATATTTAAGATGTGACATGATCTTGAATAATATACTAGGGTCCTTTAATGGGAGACTTGTGGAGGCACGAGAACTTCCTATTATCAGTATCTTTGAAAGGATATAAACTTATATAATGACAAGATTTGTTTAAAACATGATTAAAGTAGAGAAGCATAAAAGTAAAGAGATTGTTTGCTTGAAGCCAAGGAAAAGGTTGGATAAAGAAGTTTAAGAATGAAGAAAGTGGATAGCAAAATGGGTTAAAGCTATGAAATTTGAAGTGTCACACTACACGCACAAGTTAAAAGTTAATCTCATTGCAAAAAGTTATTCTTGTAGATGGTGTAACTAGATTACCTTACAAGTATGTGATTAATTTGTTGGTAGCATTATGTAATGAAGAAAAATGTTTGAATTAGAAACTAATGTTGCTAAATTATTACCTTATAGGCACACAGTCAATTACATATACACTAAGAAAGGTGATTCACATGATTATGTGCATGAGTACTTGAGGCCTTAATCTTATGCAACATGTCATTCTCCCATTGAACACCAACAAATGGAGAAAACATATGGGTGGAACTAGGTTTGGAGCTAGTGGAACCTTCAAAATATCATAACAGACTAGGAAGACCAAAGAATTTAAGAAGAAAAGAACCTAAGAAGGTTAGAAGAACAAACATGAGCCTCCAAGTGCTTCTTATGGTACTTATGGTTACAACAAGAGAACTTGCAAGCAAACTTCAACTTAAGTTAGCTTGCATGTTCCCAAAAGTCTATAAATGCAACCCTATAGTCAAGTAGCTAGCATTAGACATTATAAATGTAACTCTATAGTCAAATAGCCAGCTTTTAAAGACCAAAGTATTTTTGGACTCTTTGTAATTTGTGCTCTATGTGTGAGACACTTATTTTTGTATATGTGGTCCCATTGTTTATCTTTTATGGTTATGATTTTGTGGTCCCGTTGTTTATGACATTATAAATTATGACTTTGTGCTCTTAAATTGTTTATGACATTATAATTTTTGTATTTATAGGCCCATTATGTTTTATATACCAAATAGTTATACTTGGTTGTTCCATTATGTTTGATTTTTAATATTGTGTCATGTTGCATTTTTAATTTTGCAAGTGTTGTCAAGCCCTATTGTTGTTATTGTCATAAGTTGTTATGCCAAAAACAAAATATGTTATTAATTATTGCTACTTTTAAATAGAGGTGTAAATGGTATTTCTGCTACTTTTTGAAGGGCTACCTCTAACCTGTTTGCCAATATATTTAACTTATTTAAATGGAGATGTAACTTGCTGTAATATATCTAACTCATGCCTTGTTGCTTTTGAGCATGACATGGCATGCATGCTAATAAATAGAAGAAACGTATCAAACATATATAAAATACCTACATTAAAAACAAAGAGTTATTTTTTACTGGAATACTGAGACTAGCAATAAATACTGTGCACAATGATATTAATGGAAAAAAGTGTTAATCTTTTTCAATACTTGCTCTCTTATTCATAATACATCATTTAATTATGCTATTAGTGTTCTCTAGGAATCTTATACAACGTTGTTAGTGTTTTTCTAGAAATCTTATATAATGTACTATGTGAATCTTTTAGATAAAATATAGATACATTCATACTTATTATTACCTACAGTCAACTGTTAGTACCACTTTGCAATAACTTTTTTTTTTTTTGCAAATTTGATTTATCCAGGTGAGATATATGAGAAAAGGAAGTATACGATAAAAAATAACTTGAGACAAGGAAGTATAGAACAAAAGATAACATATAATTGGCATTGCAAATCAGTTGGTACAATAGTAAAATACACAATGAACATAACCATCCTCACAGTACAATAAACATAAGGATCCTCTCTAATTTCTATAGCATAACACATGATTTTCTATAGTCTATGGCAACCTAAGTGAATTGGCATTGGAGGTCCTCCATAGAAGCTAAAGCACAATTAAGGTCTCCACCCAAGATGTTACTATGGCAATATTTGAGATTTTATTCCTTTGCTTATAGCTTCTCCTATCCTTTTATCATCTCCAGTGTATGCTTGGGAATTGGTCCATCCAGCCAATCAAAATAACCATAACACTAAGCTTTCTACATAAACAAGCATAATAAATGTAAGGCAAGAGTTAGAATGCCTAGCTAATGCATAGTTAGTCACCTAACATTTTACAAAAAATTAAGGAAAGTAGAGACAACAAAAAGGAACCATATATCTTTAAAATTATAATGTAGACATCTAGATAGAACACAATGCTGCCAATTTTTAAATATGTTGCCTCATTTTTACCCATCAAAAATTTTTCCTATCCATTGTAGTAGATTAGTAATTTCATAGAATTATTTCAAAGAAGAATAACTTTTTCCAGAATCTAAAATAGGTAAGTAACTCCATCAATTGAATTATTTTAAAGAAGAATAACTTTTTCCAGAATCCAAAATAGGTAAGTAATTCCATCGAATTATTTCTAGAACATCATACCTTGATAAGAAACATAATTCATGACTATCAAAACTTAGTCATAAGCAACTATAAAGCCTACGACCTATTTTCTCACATATTTCCTGAATGTCTGAAAACTAGGAAAATACTCAAGCAAAAGGCAATACTAAAAACAAGAACTCACATTTGGTCCTTACAAGAAGCCAAAAACTTCCTGTAGGACAAATGACAACTTTTACAGAAGGGAACCATACACACAAATACATCACAAATACGCACTGACCTTGTAGTTTGGGCACCTTAGAAAACTTTTGCCAGGAAGTTAAAGAGTCCATGTCGTAAATGTTGCTATTGTGTCACCATATTTGGAATAAACCCTTCCGTTTAAGTGATGCAAGTGTAGTCCATGCATGATGTGCACTTGAGGCTCTGTTGAAGACATTCCTTGAGTATCATAACCCATGACCAAGATGTGTTGGTGTACAGTGATGCAAGTGTAGTCCATGCATGATGTGCACTTGAGGCTCGAGCTACCGTGTTGGTGAGAGAAGGCTCCACAGAGGCGATGATCGCGTGCTTAAGGAGTTGATCCTTGTGAAGACCAGAAACAGAGACTAAGATAGAATGAAAAGAAAAAAGAGACGGAGAGAAAGAATTGGAAGCAATATATGAGAATGTAAAGAATATTATTTAATTCATCATCTTAGGTTTATTTTATACTATACATGATACATATCTCGTTATAACTAACTCTACCTTATTGTATCTAATTATAACTGATCATAACAATATAACTGACTCTAATACACTCCTTCAAACTGAACTGGGGATCATGCTCTAACACACTTTCTCAGAGGAGCTCTGGTAGTACTTGACTCTACCATCATCAACTTGTCTCTTAGACTTGGAAATTATGTATTGGTAATTGGCTTAGTGAGAACATCAACCACTTGATCTCTGAAGGGAATATGTTTCACTTGCAGCTGCTGGGCAATGACTTTTTCACGAACAAAATACAAGTCCAATTTAAGATGCTTTATTCTAGAGTGCAATACTGGATTAGCTAAAAGCATTACTGTACTAAGGTTGTCACAGTAAACTGTTGGAGACTCAGTAATTAATACCTTTAACTCACTGAGTAATGATTGTAACTAGGTCAATTCAGCAACACAGTTGGCTAAGGTTCGAAACTCTGCCTCAGTGTTGGATCGTGAGACTACATTATGCTTCTTAGAGGACCAACTGATCAGATTTGGTCCTAAAAATACACAATAACCACTCATTGATCTTCTGTCATCCACATCTCCTCCCCAATCAGCATCATAGTAACCACGAAGAGTGAGATCTGTTACTCCTTTGAGATGTAGACCATGATCCAGTGTCCCACTAAGGTATTTTAGAATTCTCTTTACAGCAACCCAATGAGGTTCTTGTGGATTGTGCATGAATTGACAAACTTTACTAATAGCGAAAGAGAGCTCAGGTCTTGTGATGGTAACATACTGCAATGCACCTACCACTGATCTGTATAGAGAAGCATTTTTCACAAGATGATCGACATGCTTGGTGAGCTTTGGCGATGTTACCATAGGAGTCATCATAGGTTTAGCATATGTCATGTGAGCTTTAGCCAACAAATCTTTAACATATTTAGTCTGAGATAAATGCAACCCTCCATCTGTAGTGTAAACAACTTGAATACCCAGGAAATAATTAAGTTCCCTAAGGTCTTTAAGAGCAAACTGATTGTGAAGTTGAGGGACTAGCTTCTGGATTTCACCTTTTGAATTACTGGTGATGATGATATCATCAACATACACTAATACTATAACAGTAGCTGTTGGTGTTACTCGAATGAGTAATGAAGAGTCACATTTTGCAGAAATAAATCCAAGACTATGAAAAGTGCTTGATAGCTTCTCAAACCAAGCTCTTGGTGCCTATTTGAGACCATAAAGAGCCTTATTTAACTTGCATACAAGTGTTTTATCTTGAGTTTCAAAACCTGGTGGTTGCACCATATACACTTCTTCTTTGACTACACTGTTGAGAAAGGCGTTATTCATATCGAGTTGCCTTATAGACCAGCCATAAGAGAGAGCTAAGGTAAGAATAACTCTGATAGTTGTTGATTTGACCACTGGACTGAATGTGTCTGTATAATCAAAACCAAGTTGCTGATGATACCCTTTTGCAACAAGTCGAGCCTTGTATTTGAGGATAGACCCATCTGGATTATGCTTTATTCTGAACATCCATCTACATCCAATAGGTGTTCTGTTGGCTGGAAGTTTGACTAGGTCCCATGAATGATTCTTTTGAAGTGCTTTATACTCATCCATCATAGCTTCCTTCCACTTTGGTTCAGATAGAGCTTTTGCCACCGTTGTTGGTTCTGGTACCTCTGCCTCAGTTAAGGATGTAGTGAACACTTTTAGTTTTCTTATCCCAGCTTTAGCTCTGGTTATCATGGGATGTAAGTTTAATTTTTGGAGTTGGGCTTGATGAACTGATGGAGATGATATATTTGATACAGGGTGGGTTGGTTTTGGAATTTGACCTTGGAGATGTTGAAGTTAAAGGTTGTCAAGTTTGTAGAGTCCATTTTCTACCTTGCCTTTAAGCAGAACCTGGTGAGTATCCTAGGATTTTACAAGAAAGAAGTCAGCATGAAATTCAAAATATACACGGTTGTCTCGGGCAAACTTAGATACACTTAAGAGATTTTTAGAAATTTGGGGAATGTGCAAAAGGTTTTTGAGTTTAAGATAGTTATGAGGTGTTACTGGAATTATATAAGATGTGCCAACGTGTGCTATATACAGACGTGCGCCCTCAGCAATGGTTACCATTTCAAATCCTTCATATAAATTTGCATGTTGCAGATTCTCTTGGTTATGAGTAACGTGGTTAGAGGCACCGCTATCAGTGTACCATACATCATCTTGCACCGCTTCTGAGTTAGCTAGCATAGCAGTTGGACCACCAGATTTAGAAGGGCATGATTGTTCAGTCCAGGTTTTGTCAAACCTATGATAACAGTTTATTGCCGAGTGTACAAACTTGCCACACACTTGGCATTGTATTTTATTTGTTGAGGCCTAATGATTAAGCCTGCTATTATTGCCTCTGCCTCTTCCAATTTGTGGGCGAGACTGATTCCTACCACCATGTCCTCTTCCTTGTCCTCTGCCTTTGCCTCGAGTATTCATCTGAGCAAGGTTCATAGTGACGGCTTCAACTTCTTTCTTATGCCGCTCAAGACGTTCTTCTTACGCCACTAATAGAGATTCAAGTTCACCCACTGTGTATCCATCAATCTTGGTACTGATTGACATCATAGAGGTGATAAATCCATCATACTCACTCTGTAACCCATCAAAGATCGCATCAATATGCTCATTCATCTTAATGGGAAATCCTATCGACGCAAGTGCATCCACGACCTTTTTCACTTGCAGCAGATAGTCATTTATGGATTGTATACCTTTCTTGAGACTCTTGAGTTGAGTCTTGAGTTGCTTCTCCTTCACATGAGTCTGTGAAGCAAATAAGGTTTCTAGGCGTTCCCACACCTGATAAGAGTGTTGAGCGTCAACCATTCTGGCTAACATACCATCGGTCATTGATGACAATAACCATGATAGAAGCAGCTGATTCTGCTTTCTCCATTGAATATACCTCTTGCTTCGTTTCCTAGCTATGGCATCGTCAGTGCTGTCATACTGGGTAGGTATATGCTGAGGACCCACCAAGAAGTCATCGAGTTCATAGCCTCCTACCGTGGCTAGAACTTGGTGCTTCCATGTCAAAAAATTCTGATTATCCAGCTTTACTGAAATTGGATAGGTGAACGTTTGAGGTGAGAAACGAATGCTGCTGCTTTCTTCTCCCATCTGGACCATGTTATGCTCTGATACCATGTGAAGATCAAAAACAAAATTGTGAAGATAAAAAATAGAGACTAAGATGGAATGAGAGGAAGAAAGAGACGGAGAGAAAGAATTGGAAGCAATATGTGAGAATGCAAAGAATATTATTTAATTCATCATCTCAAATCTATTTTATTCTATACATGATACATATCTCATTATAACTAACTCTACCTTATTGCATCTAATTATGACTGATCATAACAATATAACTGACTCTAATAATCCTGATGGTACCATTGGGTGAAGGTTGGATCTGTGACACTCGGTGGTGGAGTTGTGCTATCGATGAGCCCCATCAGATCGTAGCCGACAAGCAAGGATTGGAACTAAGACCTACCACGCAGGGTAATTGGTGGCGTTGAGTTTCAATGGGAGAGCAAATGGGTTAATTGCTATAAGTGATGACTAATGATCACTGTTAGGAACGTTGATCGTCATAGCGGGAGTAGATGTGGCATTGGAATGATTGGCCATTTGGATCAAGCTCGAGGGAGCAATTGGCTCTGATACCATATGAGAGAATAGGGTTACGATAGTATAGAAAGCGCAGCACGGTTTACATTTCATTCATGTGTATAATACGACTAGAAATATGGAAGGTATTTTCCGAGATTACAAACTAAAAGTTAAATATAGAATCCTAACTGCGGATATCCTTAATACTTCCCCTCCTTCCAATTGAACCGGAACTTGAATTTTGTGACCCCATCAAGCAACCTGAGCTGAAGACGGATTGATTTGCTAGATGAGCAGCCAAAATCGCAAAGGAGAGGTAGAAGCTGAACAGGAGAGATGAAGAGCAGAATAAAGAAACCTTAACTCCCCTGCCTGCATTTGACGTTTGAGAGAGAGCTGAAGGTGCGTCTGCATTTTATCTCTTTTGCATTTTAACGTTGCCTTATATGTTGCATTTTGTCCTCTTTTGCGTTTGAGTTCTGTCGTGTGTTTCCATTAGGCCCAAACCTTGGAGCCTTCTCAGATGTATATAACAATATCTGGTAGCCACGTGGACCTCCGTTTGACACCTCAGCCATGTAATTGATGGTTGATGACTCGTGAAACAGTATGAAGTAACATTTTAATATTTACAAAGCGTAAAACTAATACTAAAATGTCTAAAAAAAGACTAAATTAAAATTAATGTAAATTATAAAGACTACATAATTAATTTTTCCTTAAATCTATTATCAGAATGGGCGAGGTGAGAACAGGATCAATTGTTTAATTGTCTATGATTAATAACAATGCACTTTTATGGATATCATATTGGACAAATATTTAAACCATAGGCCATTTGTTGGGGGGGCTTCACGTTCGAGGTTTACTACTTAATTGGCAGAAATTAAACTTTTGGTCCAAAGCTCCCATTGACATTGTGGATCCATCCATTAGCATCCACATTCCACATACATTTTAAAATATAATTTCTTTTTTTTAAACAAATATATAATTTTTCCACCACAAGAAATGTGACCCTAGCTCATAAGAAAAGTATAATTAAACAAGTGAAAACTTTAATTAGGTTTGATTTATTGGACTCAAGGGAGAAAGTTGGTGGCTTGCCCTTCAACTGCCGCATCCTTCTTAGTCTCTAGTCTCAGTGCCTTTCTCAAATTTTACCGAGCAAATTCTCTAACTGGTTCCCCTTTTTCGAATAAATTTCATCAACCATACCTTACGGTGTGTTAGTATATTTATAACCTTTTGGACCATTCTAGCTTGTCAACAGCATTCAAAGACATGCTCATTTTTAAACATTGATTAAGATTATAAACAAAATGGTTGTGGTGGGCAATATATTGTTGGTCGCTCTAAATTGAATTAACGTGGAAATCAGCAACTAACTAGCTACCATACTGCTAACGTGGGGTATCACTACACTTAATTACTTATATAATGTGCTCCAGTTCAATACTTTTCTTTATCATGAATTGATAGCATCGACAAGGTTCAATCTGTGATGGCATTCCAAGTGAGTGCCAGACACTGGATTTTAGCTTTAGCTCTTCTTAGCGTGTCTCTATTCTCTAAAAACTTTGGTAAGTATCTAGAAAAAGTTATGTTTAATTAATTTGTTCTTTGTTTCTTTTCTTTGCTGATATATATCAATAATCCTTTCACAGCAAGTGCTGATTATGACGAGGTACCCCAGACTGGAGTTGCAGGGGTGGGTGGGGCCGGGTTCGGTGGCGCCGGAGCTGGAGCTGGAGCAGGTGGTGGTGGGGCTGGGTTTGGCGGTGCCGCCGGAGCTGGAGTAGATGATCCTGGGCAAATTGTCTCCAAAGCCTTGCTTTGTTTCGATGATAAATACGTAAGAGCCATATTCGTAATTTTTTAAGTAAATTGATGATTTTATTTTAAAAGATTATTTCGTCTTTTTTGGCAATCAAAATGGTCCCTTGTTGAATAAAATGGGATCGCATCGGATTGTAAATTAATAATATGAATTTGCCTAAGTATTTTTAATATAAAGAAAGTAGATTTTAGTGTAGTAAAGAACCATAAATACTTTCTAGAGAACCATTTTAATTGGAAAAAAATATTTGAAAGATTAAATAAAAAATTTTCATTTTTAAAGGGCCAAATTAAATGAAGAATAATTTTTAGGGACTAAATTGAAATGTTCTATATTTAGAAGACTAAATTGAAAGAAAAGTAATTTTAAAATATACATCCTTAATTTACTTTAATTTTTTCAGTGGTTTTTAATATATGGAAATTTTAATTTTAGTAAACGAAATCTCTTTAAATCAAAGTTTAATTGTGAAATTGGTATTAAATTTTAAAATGTAACAAAATATCATTTATAAGTGTTTGGTGTTTAGGGAATTTTCCTTTTTTTTTTAATAAACAAATGAGATATGAGGCCTTGGAAGGGAACTGGGTTTGAAGGAAATGGGAGGATAAATAAATACATTAAGTTCTCCTGAAATTTAACTCTAAAGAATATGTCTCTTAAGTCAAAACTCTTGAATTCAAAAAATATTTTATTACATTTTAAAATTCAAATGTCATTTTTGTAATTAGATCTTAGTTCAAGAAAATAAATATACAGTTTTTCTTTTAACTAGTTGCTTTTCTTGTATAATTGTATGGAAGCTTAAAAAAAAAAGATGACAGTAAAAAAAAAATTAACAATAAAAAAATTTTAAAAAAAAGGCACAGAACCTAATGTACTAACTACATTGTAGATGACTTATCTATAATATAATTGGTATAAAGTTTATATAATAGATGATTTGTTTATTATTTAAAAATTTATTTAGTGTTTAATTTGTTAATCGTCTTTAGTTTTGACTCTAGAAAATTAGTAATTATACAAATTAATTAATGAAAATAGTATATTCATTGCATGTTAATTTTTTTGTTAAGTGAGCAAGAGAAACGACAATTTGAAAAAGCTGATTTTATTATTTTCTGAAGACTATTATTTATTAATTTTTTAAGACCAAACTACAGATATCTATATACACACCGGCCTTAAATAACATAAAATGCTAATTAATCCCTAAGAATGTCTAAGCATAATATTCTGGGAAAATCGCAGATTTACAGTAGCTGTGAAGAATCAAGTAGATTGAACGAGAAAGGGAACCTGAACGTGCCTCCTGAGAAGACTGAGGAGTTCTGTGAAGGGCCATGTCTATCGGAGACAAACTTGGTGCTGAACTGCCTCGATAACATTTTCAGTGAGTTCTTATTTACCAACAGGGCAACCATTAAGGACATCAAGGAAACAATTCAGGCTGGATGTGGCTATGGCCCTGAAAGAGGTTACTTAACTACATTAATTAATTAGCATATATATAATATCATAAGAGATTAATGATAAGAACTGGGTAATATGTGTTGCCTTCATATATGCAGGAGACTTCAATGTGGCTAAACACGTCCAGGCTGAAGAAAGCAGTGCACATGAGCCCAACAACCAAGTTCTATGGGTCCTTGGTTTCATCATAATGGGGCGTCTTATTGCTCTCACATTGGCATAAATTGATGCGAATGACCTGTCACTTTGATATGTGTACTATATTATGTTTGATGACTCCTACAATAACTAAGAGGATTTAAGTGGAGTTTGTTTAGTTTGTATTACCATGGCGCATGTTTCTAAATTGTGTTTGCAATAAAGGATAAGCATGCAGTAGTGTTGTACGTGGTTGCTACATAAGATGCGTACGGGTTGCGGATGTGAGATTTTCACAAATGCACACAAACTGTATAAAGAGTCATATATTTTTGTTTTGCTTATAAATGATAATTTTATTGACATTGAAAAAAAATTTAATCAAAATATTTAGATAATTAGTCTCTCTTTCTTTAAGAGATGCTTAAATAATATATTTTTCTCCTTTGTTTTGAAATAATCTTTTAAAACTAAGAGATAACCAATATACCCTCTAAAATAATATTAATTTTTTATTAATTTTAAAAATTTATTTTAAATTTCTATTTCAATGTTATTTATTTTATGTTGACAACCATAAATTTAATTTGTTCTAAAGCTTTATTATATTTTTTAAGTTCATTAACATATATTTAATATAAGTATTATTCTTGAAATTAAATTATTATCTTTAAATTACTTAATCTTAAAATATTATTATTTTTGGACATATTCTTATTTTTTGATAATTTATTATTTTATCAGACGTTTTTACAATTTTCTAGCTTTTAAAAATGACTATTTTATATTAATCAAATATAATTTAATACTTATTATATTATATAATAGTTATAAGGATATTTTAGTTAAAATAAATATAATTTTAACTTATTAAGATTAATTTTAGTCTATTCATGCCGCATTTCATAAGATAGTAATGTTCATAATTACTTAATAATTAATGATTAAATGCCTAACTCTCTTAGTTGATGAAGAAAAAAAAAATCTTAAGTATGGGAAGTAATTATCAGTACCATTAGGGAGAAACAGAACGCTGTTTTTCTCAACGTCAGAGTTTCAAAATTCTTTCTAGTGAAGCTGGTGTATGAAATAGAGTACAAATTTGTAATGCAATCAAGATAATATTCATTTTGGGATCTGCAATGGCGGGCTTCACTCTCAAGGAATTCCCAAGAACTCTACAGAACCCTCTTTCTCGCCCAAGAACCCACATTCTAACCGTCTTCCTTCTTCTCTCTCTTCTCCTCCTCTCAAGATCATACAACTATGATTATGGTCACTCCTCCTCCACACCCAGCGCTGTCATTCTCGCCTCTCGCTTTCTACTTGCTTCCAACGATTTCTCTTCTGTTACTGCGGCGGAGAGAACCCACGATCCTGTCCCGTCATCAAACGCACAAGACTCCCAAATGATCAGAGAGCTCGCTTCTTGCGACATCTTTAATGGAACTTGGGTTCTGGACCATGATGCCGAGCCCCTTTATCGACCTGGGTCGTGCCCCTATCTCGACGACGCCTTCAACTGCTTCAAGAATCGACGTCCAGATTCCGACTACCTCAAGTATCGGTGGAAGCCTCATGGATGTCACATTCCGAGGTCCTAATTAATTAACTAAATAAATCTCTCATTAGTTCTGATTCTACCTTACTTGATTTGATTTTCTTGCTTAATTATGTATAGGTTTGATGGGTTGAAAATGCTGAGGATGTTGAGAGGGAAGAGGATGGTGTTTGTTGGGGACTCCTTGAACAGGAACATGTGGGAGTCTCTGGTGTGTGCGTTGAGGGAATCTCTCAAGGATAAGACCAAAATTTCTCAAGTTTCAGCACGGCGAGAGTTCAGGACTCAAGGTTTTCACTCTTTCAGATTTAAAGTAAGTTACTAGCAGATTAAATTATTACTGTTTGATTTCTCATTTGCTTAACACAAGGCACAAAGCTGTTAAATGTATATACAAAACAAGTCCGAGTGCCCCTGTTTCTTAGATAATTGTTTTGTTTCATACATGTCTGATATTTGAATCAGATTCATATAACCTCACATTCTGAATCATGGCAGGACTATGGATGCTCTATAGACTTCATAAAATCACCATTTCTCGTTCAAGAATGGAAGTATTCTTCACGTCTTAATGGTGGGCCTCCTCATAGAGAAACTCTGAGGCTTGACATGATGCAGGCATCAAAGTCTCAGTACCATGATGCTGATATTATCATATTCAACACGGGCCACTGGTGGAATCACCATAAGACCAGCAATGGGTAAGAATTAATTCAATTCTCCTACTAATTGATAAATGTATCATAAACGACGGAGACTGAATCAGTATTATGATTGTTTCCTTCTTGCAGCAGAAACTACTTTCAAGAAGGAAGCCATGTGTACGACAGACTAGATGTGACTGAAGCAATGAGCAAAGCACTGAAAACTTGGGCTAAATGGGTGGATTCCAAAGTTGACAGCATGCGTACAAGGGTCTTTTTTACTGGATTTTCAGCTTCTCACTACAGGTAGGTAGATTGACAAGTAACAATGAAGAACTAAGTTTTTCAAGAAACATTATTAGATAAAACAATTGAGCTGTAATATTTACTATAAAAGCTGCAGTTATTTCATTTTTTAGAGTCAATTTAAAATTTTGGATTATAAAAAATTAATGAAATGTTATTTAACAATTTGTAAGTTTTCACCATTTTCATTATTCTTACATGTATGTAAGTTGTAGCTGCTAGTGGAGTAGTGATTGTATTGTATAAATATAAATGGGAGGAATAACTTGCAGAGGGGGGCAATGGAAGTCAGGAGGGAAATGTGATGGGGAGAGAGAGCCTATAAGGAACGAGAGCTATGTAGGAGAATATCCATGGACGATGAGAATAGTTGAAAGTGTGATAGCAGAGATGAAGACGCCAGTGTTTTACCTCAACATTTCCAGAATGACAGACTACAGAAAAGATGGACATCCCTCCTTATACAGAGCCCAAAGCCCTCCTCCTACTACTCCCAGGATGCATGTACAAGACTGCAGCCATTGGTGCCTTCCTGGCATTCCAGACTCCTGGAATCACCTCCTCTATTCCACTCTTCTTCTTCCTCACACTACTCCTTCCAATTAATATGTGTATTTGCTTTTTCATTCCAATTTTTGTATATAAAATTAGATTAGATTCATACCTTCAAAAATCCCAATATATGGATCAAATTACCATGTCATTTGGTGCAAACTAAGTTTTATCAAACTCCCATTCACATGGGGCTCAAGCCTTAAACAACGGTAGAAGAACCAATATTTTAAAAAGCAAATAAAAAAGGGCCCTTTTTTATTTTTCTATGGTATAAATATTTTTAAGTCAATTTAGTTAAACCTCTTCCAAAACATAGTTTATGTGATTCAATATAGTTAAACATGATAGATCTTTTTCTCATACATTTAAATATATTGAAAATATTAGTATCTCATAATAATTAAAAATTAATAAAAATAAAATGTAATTTCTTCTGTAAATTTTCTTTAAATTTAAAACTCGCAACTTTAATTTGAATTTACGCTTTTAATTGGTCCATCAAATACGTACATTAGTATTTGGCTTTGTAAGAGGAACCATTTTAGCGATTATTCACAAAAAGATGGAACCACAATATAATATGTCATTGGCTATTTCGAAGACTATGCCTTAATAATTGAGGTGGCTGAGAGGTGATGATAATTGAACCCCAAAATGGCTTCAATCAAGGGAAGACGGATTAGCTTTAGTATTTCGAGCATTAGGAAGATGGGATTTTTTCATTTTGGATTTGCAGATACGACCTCGGCTGTTGAGCTTCAGTGTTTCGAGCTCTATGGAGATAGATGGGCGGGCACAGCTTGCATCCCTACGGGGGAGAAAATTACCCTTCAATTTTAATTATGTACAGTCAAAATTATTGAAATATGATTTTTTTAAAAAATTTTATTTTTTTTAATTACAATTTTTAAATATCATATATATATTTTTACCCTAAAAACCTTTTGAAAAAAACTAAACGCACATTACTGCACCAGGTGTCCTGCAAGGGATTGGGGCTCGGCTGGGTATGGTTCATCTAATCTTCCATCAGCCTCTTCATTAAGTAACCGTTAATAATTTTAACAGAGGAATTATTTTAATTAAAAATTTTGCAATATTAAATTAAAACTTTTTTTTATTGAGAATCAATTTGAAACAAAAAGTAATTTTTAAAGTTAAATTATTAATTTATTTTAAAATTTATATCTAAAATATTAATGTAATATAATACAATATAATATCAATTTGATAAGTCTCAGATATTTATTACTGCTACATCGTGGACCAAGAGTCGCACTATCAACGGAACAAACAAGAAGTGGTTCCTCGTCTCACAATTTTATGGTGTGTTTGGATGAAAAATTTTAAAAGTATTTTTGTTTATCTATTTTTACTTAAAGTAATATTTTATTATTTTATTTAAATTATGATTTTAAAAATTAAAATATTTTTTAAAACATACACTTATTTCAAGGAATAGATTGTACTAATCAACCTACCCCCACATGTCATAGAAGTGCTAGATTAACGCAAAGTCCTACAACTTTATTCAAATATGAAGGAATTGAACCTGGACAGTGATTCGTCTTCTACTTTTGTTTTCGGCCAAAGGTGATTTGCCTTCTGCTTGTCACTAGCATATTATTTTATATTCAAAGAAAAACTCAAGAGGTGGTCCCTGGTCAAGCTGCCACCAGACCAGAAGGAACAGAGGGTGAGAGGAATTCTGGAGTAAATTGCCGACGACTGTTGGTTGTATTTAATTACGTAAAATACACAATTTAAAAAAAAGTTACTAAGAAATCTCTCTTGATCAAATTGCTTAAAAATAAAAATATTAAATATTAAATGTATCTATTAGGACAGAGTTTAAAACATAAAATATCGTTGAATATAAGGAAGAAAATTTAAGGACGGAACGAAACAAATCTCCCTCGATAAAGAGCCACCATCCTCTCTCATTCTATGCTGTCCACTGAATTCCCAGCATGGAAGCACAAACTCCCCACAACTTTGTAGCTCTCATCGTGGGCGTCACTGGCATGGCCGGCTTAAGCCTAGCCGAAGCCTTGAGCCACCCTGATTGTCTTGGCGGCCCTGGAAAGTTTACGGCGCCGCTCGGCGTCCCCTTCCCACCTGGTTCCCTCCGTCCCTCCTCCACCACTTCATCACGTTGGACGCCCTCGAAGTGGAAGACACGCGTGCCAAGCTCACCCCTATCTCCCACGAGCTCACCCACGTTTTCTGGGTCACCTTCCAGTTCCGCGAAGACGAAGAAGCCAACGTCACCCTCAACCGAACCATGTTAGCCAATGTGCTCAACGTCCTCAAGTCCTCTCCTTCATCGCGTCTCAACCACGTCACCATCCAAACCGGCACTAAACACTACATGGGTCCCATCAACGACCCAGTCCGATCTCACCAACTCGCCTCTCACGACTCGCCCTTCCACGAGTCCATGCCCCGCCTCCCTTATCCGAACTTCTACTACGCTCTAGAGGACCTCGTTGCCTCCTACGCGCCGTCTTTCACCTACTCCGTACACCGCTCCTCCATCATAATTGGCGCGTCTACAAGGAGTGCACACAACGCGCTGCTGATGATTGCGGTTTACGCGGCAGTCTGCCACCACGAAGGGTTGCCGTTTAGGTACCCGGGGAATAGGTACACGTGGGAGCATTTCTGCGATATGACGGACGCTGGGGTTCTGGCGGAGCAACACGTGTGGGCTGCGGTGACACCTAAGGCTAATGACGAAGCGTTTAATTGCACCAACGGCGACGTTTTTACGTGGAAGAGGATGTGGAAGGTTTTGAGCGAAGAGTTGAAAGTTGAGTTTGTGGAGTATAAAGAAGGGGAAGAGTTTGATATAGAAGAGATGATGAGGAAGAAGGGTGAGGTTTGGGATGAGATAGTGGAGAAGTATGGGCTTTACAAAACCAAATTAGAGGAGATAACGTGCTATGCTGCACTTAAACCAGTGGCAAATTTCAAGTTTCAGCATGTGTCAAGCATGAATAAGAGTAAAGAATATGGGTTTCTGGGATTTGCAGATAGCTGCAAGAGCGTCAGGATGTGGGTGGCAAGGCTCAGGCAAATGAAAATCATACCTTGAAATTAATGTTCAAGTTTGAACTACACCCTATTCTCCTTCGATATGTGTAAGTTTGCGTTTTACAATCCTTTTTTTCTCTTTCTTTTTCCATAATAGACTCTTCTAAATTAGATTTGCTTTCAAGTTTTATTTAACATCAAAATTTATTGAATTAAATTTTCTTTTCAATTTGATAGAAACTAAATATGTGATTTAGCTTATAATTAACTTACAAACAGAGAACGATTAAAGCCTTGGAAGGATGCTAAGTTACAAGGACAATAATCAAAATAGAAAGTAAGAAAAAAGCAGCTTGTATTAAAAAAAACAAAAGTCGCTACCTAGCCGGCCCAGTTGGGCTCGTCCATTTTGCAAGCCATTTGATAAAATATTTACTAAACCGAAATGGACTTGCAAATGGCTGCTGACCCAAAAATCGAGGCTTGGCAGCAGCATTTTTTTTTGTGAAGGCTTCTTTACCTGCAATGGTAAAGGTTGTTCTCTTAAAATAAATTTACCTATAACGTAGAATTTGTGTAAATTTTATAATACAAAAATTTTCGTCGTTAATTCAAAAGAAGTTTATGTA
The DNA here is from genome assembly GCA_026724425.1 of Erythrophleum ivorense. Lineage (NCBI taxonomy): Eukaryota > Viridiplantae > Streptophyta > Magnoliopsida > Fabales > Fabaceae > Erythrophleum > Erythrophleum ivorense. The sequence goes on from JAIUCV010000005.1 coordinate 48,991,219, forward strand.
AATTTATGTAAAAAATTTGTCCATAAGAATATTCGCTTGCGAGATAAACCAAGAGTTATGGAAAAGAAATTTTAATGATGGGTTTAGTATACTTTAATCTTGACTATGTTAATTATACATATGATATATTTTGGATGTTAGGATGAGATAGTGAGTTTGGTCCGCTGTCAATGTCATATGAGGTAATATCTTAATATTACATTTTAGGCAAAAAAAAAAGATATTATTTTATAATATTTTGTTATCTCTCATCACATAATAGAGTGAAATAACTTTTTTTAAAAATAATTATCACTTTTATCGTTTTTTAGCTCCGTATCAAATTTTATTTATAAAAAATTGTAAGTATATAAAATATAATAAATAAATTATGGAAAAAATTACATTATATTTTATTTTATTTTATATGAATAAAGAGGGGAAAGTTACATATAAATTTCATATATTTTAAATTACATTTTCATTCGCAATTTGTAAAAATCGTAAATTGCTAAAACATTATTTATTTATACTTAAATTAAGTATATTTGAAAGTTTAAGAAACGACATTAATTAATACGTGAAATGACACATTCCTCTCTTGTATAAGATCCTATTAATTGATATACTAAATATCATGATATTTCAGATCTATACGAAGCCCATAAAATGTCTCCAAATCGTAACTAGCATCCTCTTTTTATTCTCACATGGAGCTTCAATGATGGGCGAATAGAACAGAAGCAACCCCTATATATAGCTTGGATGGATGGTAAAAGGCCACAATAATAAGACAAATAAAAAACGGTACGTGTACCAAAGGAGATGGGTCGGCTGAATTTTTTGTTTTTGTTTTGTTTTTTTGTTTTTAGGCCTTTACTTCCATTTTGTAAGCAAATTGACAACAAATTAATTTAATCTCAGGTTAGGCATATCAGATCAGTATGTCAAAATGTAAAATTTTGCAAAATTATTAAATTATTATTTGCTAATTGACAATATTAATTAAATATATACTCGTTATATTATATAGATATTTCAAAATCTAATTAATTATCTCTTAAAATAATCTTTAGCTAACCTATCAAGTAAGTATTCATTGATTAAAAAATAAAAAATAAAAAGATTTAACATCTATAGATTTTTTTATTATTATTTTGGTTTGGTTCTCAATCGTAAAAGTAATTACGTATGAAATTGTTGACAAAATGGCTAATTAGTTAATTATTTTGGTAGCAGTCATAGTTCATGTTTTTAATAAAATGGAGGAAAGAAATGAATGGACTTTATTGAACTACTAGTTATTGAAAGCATCCAAGCAAATGGCAATTTACATATGAGTTCATCAACACAAAAAGATTAGCCACACCAACTGGATTCACCAACTCCTTTCACTTCTCCTTTAGCCTCTACTCGCCCTGACCACCACAAAACACAATTTCCATTTTTCATTGATTTATTACTATAAATCAAGATTACAAAATATTAGAATTGTAAATAATTAAATTCAATAACTCACGATATTATCTGGCCCAGATGTACAAGCAGGTCTTCTTGGGGGTAGCTGCTGGTGCGGTGTTCTCTGTAAAATCCCAAAATTAAAAAAAAAATGTAAAATATACAAAAAAATTAAATAAGATAGAAATTAAACCCAAAAAATAATAAGGGCAGATGAAGTTATTGAAAGTTTCAAATTTGTACCTGTAGTTTTGGTCGCAAGGTCTCAATGGCTGCTGTGGATTTTTTATTCACTCCAGCACCTTGCTGTTTATGACATATTCAAATTATTAATAATTAAAATCATGAGGTTTCTATATTTTAATTAAAAAAAATGGTCAGTATATATTTGATTTGATTTTGGGATATGACGTATTGTTTTGAGTATGATAAAAGACTGCCAAACCTTGCATAATGCCCAGTCTGCTGAATCAAAGAATGCTCGTTCGGGATCCTTAATCCACAATAAAAACAAAATTAAATTTAGACTCGTTTCAAATATTTTGTCTTCTAATAATTTTCAAATATTTCCAAATTATTTGAGATACCAACGTAAATAATAATGGATTAGACATAAATATAATTTTTTATATCTTTCTTATCAAATTTTTTTAATTAAAATATGACATATATATATATATATAATTTTTGAACAATTTTATTAAAAATTATATAATTTTTAATAAAAGATATACACATATTATATTTAAATTAAAAATTTTGATAATATAAATATAAACAACTGCATATAATTTTTTTTAATTATAATATAATATAACACTACTCTAATTCAATGAAAATATCTAGATACTTATACTTGTATTTTTTTATACCAATTTATATTTATGAATATATATTTATATATATATATATATATATATATTTAACGCGTGAATAACAATGTGCAATTGGCTTACTTTGGATATCAAGGGCTTCTTCTTGGGAGTGAGCCCTCCGTACTTGTTTCCCGTGGACGTTTGCTGATATTATTCAACACAAAAATTAATTAATTAATTAATTAACTCAACAAAGTTCCATTGTAAAATAGATGCTATACATGCTTTGAGTTTAATTTCAAAATCAAAATGTTCAACTAATTTGCACAGTATGCTTTTTGAACTGTGGGAGAACAGGACATAATAACTTTCTAAACTTTCTAAAGGTTTTTAAAACAATGAATAACGTCTACGAAAGGGGACGAAAAACATATTAATTTGATATTTATTAAAATTAATGATTTTCTTTTCCTGCTTCGAAAAATCAACGCAGAAAATTCAAATCTCCCTCGATGATCATTTTCCAAAAAAAAACAGAAAGAAAGAAAGACTAGGTTATGAATCGTTATGCTCTTGATGCAAATCCAGTCAATTCCCGTATGATTTTTGGGCACGACTTTTAATTTTTATGGAATGCTTCTAAATTCTAATAAAATATTTGCATTTGACTAGTTCTATCCTTTTGGCCGTTATCACACTCAAAAGAATAGCTCTTATGATAGTAGTTTAAAAATTTAATCATACCTTCTGAAAAATTTAAAAAGACTCTTTATTTAAAATAAAGTAGAATATAATATATTCAATAATATCATAATTGCTTTCTGCTTCTTTATTTATTTATTTATTTAAATGTTGCCTTGCACTACTCGTTTACTTGAGGAAACAAAGTCCACAAAAGTTTATCGGAAGCTGAAGAAGTGGGCAAAATTTTTTTTTTCAAATTAAATAATGCAATAAATATTTATTAATTTTAAATGAAATTAGTTAGACTAAAATAAAATTATATTTGTCCCTATAAACGTGGCTAAAGAAAAATCTACAAACGTGTGGTAGCCCTGCAATGCCACCCCAAACAAAACCAAACTTTCTTTTTGGCTGAAAAATGGAACTTTCTACTCCTAATTCCCATTTTCAGGCGGCAATGGCTGGCTTTTGGTAATTATTTTAAGAATAAATCACACCAATTTTTTTTTAAATTACACAAAATTTTTTTATAAAAAGATGTGAAAATAATTAAAATATGTATATTTCTTAACGTATTTAAAATTAAACTAAAATATAATATAACTTTTTATTTTAAAATAAAAAAAGCCTTATGTACATGTGAAAAATAAACGAAAAATTTGTGTAATTTTTTCTTATTCTAATGCCACATATTGTTGCTTTCTGTGTCTTCTGATTTTTTTGCTTTTGTTGATTACATCCCATTTGCAAATTACGAGAATGAGATTAAGAAAGAAGATTAAAGACGAGAGAGAGAATTGGAATGAAGTACCTCAGGGTCCTGGGAAGCAAAAAACTCTTCTCTGTTGTAATCTGCCATCTCAGTTTTACCTGTTAGAAACACCAAATGATCAAACAGAATACCAAGAAATTTGACTTATTTTTCAATTTTGTGATAGATTATGCAACAAAGGTAACCTTGGAATTGGGTAAAAAGGAGCAGGGAGAGGAAAAGATCTCAGAAGGAACAGAGCAGCAGAACAGAACAGTCCCAATGAAGCAAGGAATAAACAATAGCAGCAAGTAGATGCTTATAAGGGCAGAGAAATTCGAAAACCCAGAAAAGTTAGAAAAAGAAAAGAAGCATAAAGAAAGGATCTTAATATTTACCTTGTAGGTGGAGGAAGGAATTTGAGATGCACAGAAACACAGAGAGAGAGAGAGAGAGAGAGAGAAAGTGAAAGCTATAAGAAAGAAGAGGATGGAGGAGAGGGTTGAGTGAAAGGGTAAGACAAGAATATGTATAAGTACCTCTTTGCAAATGCTGAGAGACTTACATTTATATGTATAGTAAATAATTAAAATAGGATACTATCAATAAAAATACAATCTTCTATACAGTTTAGGAGTTGAGCAGAAGATTTCTAATGGATAGCAGACTTTTCTTCTTATTCTCTTAATTTATTATTATTTTTTTAAAAAAAAGTTGAAAGTGGGGCGGAAGAAAATCAAACTAGATTTGAATTAAAAAATTGAATTAGGGTGTTGTAGTTTAAATTAAAGAGAGAGAAGAAGAGCCAAAGGGCTAAAAGCAATTGGATGTTGTTATTTTAGCCGTTAGAATATCACCATCGGTTGGTCCATCTCGTCACCTACACCGTACAACTTCACTCTTGCCAATCATCCCCGTTACCGACACTTCCAAGTTCCACCTCTACCAGTTTATCCTATATTTCATGTATATAAAAAGATAAAATTTATATAAATTTTTTTTCCTTATTTTTGTTACATTTTTTAATTAAAACATGATAAATGTGTAATTTTTCAATAGTAATATAATAAATATATAATTTTTATAACTTAATATTACATGGTTAAATTTTTAAAAAAATTCATAGATATTATAATTTTATTAAAATTCTCAATAATAAAAATATAAGAAATTAAGTATAATTTATCTATAAAATCTCTCTCTCTCTCTCTCTCTCTCTCTCTCTCTCACAGTCACAACCATTTTTCTAAATTTAAAATTTGTGGATGTTCTTCTTTACTTTTTTACAGCATGCAATAATGCCACCTCTAACATGTGTTTCGCATGGGCCGCTAGGATTTTTACCTACATGAAGTTCAGATATTTTCATGAGGATCCTGAAATGATCACAGAGAAAAGTCATATTATCTTATATTAGGTTTACTTAAACATTCATTTCCTATAATTTTATCTAATTTTAATTTAATTGTTTTATTTCACTTCTTTGCAATGGAGACTTTATAATTTTAAGTTATTTTTAATTTAATATTTCATGTTAATGATTGTTATGACACTATTGAAAATTAAAGTTAACAGGCCCAATATTATATCAAACAAAAATTATTAATTCTCCGTGAATTTTTTTATTTAAAATTTTCATTTTATAGTTATAGCAATTTAATTTTAATTTAATCCTTACATTAATATTGTGCAAGTAGGTAATCTTTATTTAATTGGACAATTATTTTTTTTAATGTTGATCCTAATAATTTTTCCATTCTAATTTTAATTTAAATAATATTATCCACCTATTCTTCAAATAAGCACAATTTCGTTTTTGAGTTTCATTTGCTACAATAACACACCCTTAATTGTTATATTTAAAATCAATTAAGAATATACCTTCACAATCAAAACATGCAATTTAAAAAGTTAAGAATAATAGCAATTAAGTTTTTATTAAGTAGACAAATTAAAATTTTAAAAAAATTAATCTAGGTAAAATTAAGAGACTAAATTATTCTAATAAATAATAAATTTGCTATCTGAAATTAAATAGAAGGGAAGAGTCAAGAGGCCTCATGAAAATTCTGGACGTTTAGACAACTAAAATGTTTGCTATTTGCCAAAGCTCAAGAGTCTTTCCTGATTGCATCATTCACACTGATTTGTTGTTGTATTTTGTCATGTCTAATTATGAATTGCAAAAGACAAAAACAAAGAAGACCACATGGTCCACCTAGAAATATTTATTAATGAGGGTTGACACAGGCAAAGGGGATGACCGACACCAAAATCACATAGAGCCACGGATTTGAATATGTCAAAAATAGTTTTTATAAAATTCCATGTTCTCAATTAATTGCATATAAATATCCCTCACTATTGGGACAATTCCAGTGTGGAAAGTGGCAATGATATTTAATAACTAGATATATAAAACGCGCCTAATCATGTCCAAAACTAGCTTCTTAACCATAAAAAAAATATGAATATCTTGAGATATTTTGAGAATGTGTATTAATTAAATACCGGTGTTTAATTTTAAATTTTTAAATATGCTAAATATTTAAATAAGAATAACCGTATATTAAGCAACTCGAATATGCTATTATTCTTCAGTTTGACAACATGAAATATATACATGTCTTCTGCATAATTATTAAATATCCCAATTATTCCTCCACAAAATATGATATTTAAAATTGAACTTTTTCAACTATTCATAGGAAACTTTTTTGGACAAAATTTCAGTAAAATTTTTTAAAAAGTGTTCTGTTATTAAAATTTTTAATAAAATTATAGCATCTAAAATTTTTTTACAATTCAATATAATATTATTGACTTAAAAAATTTTCACATCTTAACATTAATGGATAATATGATAAGAGCTACAACTATTTTTTCAGAAATTGATTTTAGGTGAAATTATTATTTTGATCACATAATTTGTTTAATGTTGTAAATTATGTGTCAAAATAATCTCTTTTATCTTTCATCTAATTCCATATATACCATCAATCTCTGTACGATAAATTCTGCATCCTAGACAAGCTGCAACTGCAATTTTCTTAATTTTGTTTTCGATTGGAGAGTTTCTCTCCATTAAATTTCAAAATGACTTTAGGGCTTTTGTTGGATGGTGTATTATACTTGCAATTGATTGACTTGTCAAAGGATTCTTGCTTTGTTTTTTTCTCGGTTAAGGGACGCTTCCAACTTCAGTTTGTCTTGTCTTCTATTGTGGGATACCACCACCTCCAATTTCAATATTGCCCTTTCACAGGATCTGTTTTCCATAACCAATAATATATATATATATATAGAGAGAGAGAGAGAGAGAGAGAGAGAGAGAGAGAGTTTTTAGTGTAAAATCAAAGAGGCAGTGAACATTCTTTGTCTTGATGTACAAGTTATTCTTACTATCGACAACCGTCAGATCGGAGAGAAGCTTGGTGAATAGATTTCTAGACCATTCAAGATAGTTAGTGTAGGCCTAGTGCCAACTGTGGACGTCGGCACCATCAACCCCATCATCCACCATGTTGCCCTCATCTAAATAATTGAGATGGAGAGGGAAGCTCCAAGTGTAAAGGAAATAACTCATGAGGGGAAAATTTTAGTGACCATGCAGGATGTGTTGTAGCTGAATCATGAATCATAGGTCACATAGGTTAGAATCAATAGCCTACACTGCACCAAAAACTCAAACTGTATCAATAAGGGTGTAATTTTATTTTATTTTATAGTTTCTCATAGTTGCATTTAACATGAAGTGCTACACTCATTAACGGACGTTTGGTTTGTCGGGAGGCAAATGTATTTTATTTACATAATTTGTATAATGTTTATTATATTTTTATAATTATTATTACATCTATTAAATCGTTATTTTAATTATCAAATTAACTTTTTAAAAGTAAGGACAAAAAAATTATTTTTGTTTTTACCTATTCTCACCTATTTATTTTTTATATTTTTTTCATCTTTACATTCTCAAATCAAATGGCCTGTAAGTGTTACATGTAAAGATGTTAAGTCTAAGAATATTAAAGGAGAAATGTTGGCCTAATAAAGTCCAATCTACCCCCAATGTGACCAAAGCTATTCGAACATGTGATTTCACTCTAATACCAATTGAAGAGTATACTCAGATGAAGTGAATAAATGTTTTATGTACAATGAGTAGTTTAAATAAATTTTCACCAAATAACTAAAAAAATTAGGAAATAATTAAATACAATAATCTTAGTTAACTATATTTTGAAAAGCAAGAAATGAATAGCAACAATTAATTAATTACAACTAGAGTTAATCAACTAAAACCTTGAGACAATAATAGATAAAGATAAAAGATAAGAGAGACAATACACAATTTACTTTGGTTCAATATTAAAATCAACATCCAATCTCCTTAAACTTTAAGAGATTTCTTTCACAAACGTTACCAATACAACACACAATTTGCAAGAGCTCCTCCTAAATAATGTATCCTACAATTTTAAAACACAAAGGCAAAAATAGAATTTAACAAATATCTAGAAATTTCAATCAATTCATGCATTACTAGTAATTCATTCATTAGTTATTCCAAAAAATATATTTCTAATAATTAATCCTTCCGTTTTATTGTTTTTCTCCCTTTTTGTCATCAACAAAAGGGTATAGTACAAACTCAACAAAGCGGCAAAAGCACAATGAATAATTTAAAAAATAGTAAACATAATGAGTTAACTAAGATCGAGCTTGATGAGAATTAGTCAACCAAGAATTCATGAAGCAACAAGAGTAGTTAATTACAAGTAAACATAATTAATAGAAATTAGTCGACTAATATACCATTCAACAATAAACAAAAATAATCCATAATAGTTAACTAAAAGTATACCAATAATGACATATTAGTTCACTAATGCCAATTACACTATAAATTATATACAATTATCATAAGCCTAGCCAAAATAGTGATCAATAAAAAACAGAAACTAGAGGATTTTATTTTCTTTAGGAGAAGGAGGGAGAGCTAGGAGTCATGAGGAGAGAGGCAAGCTTTGGTTTGCATGGATTTATGCTCTTCTTCTTTTGTAAATGGAGAAGACTTCTTCTCTTACACTTTTTTATTTTCATTAAATGGCATTCAATGAAAGCGTTAAATGCTCCAAGACTTGTGATGAAAAATAAACAAAGGAAGTAAAATAATGAAAAAATTTTATTATAGGACCTTAAATTGGTATAATTGACCATGAAGGATCTTTTTATACTCCCTCCGGTCTAAAATATAAGTCACTTTTAACAGATTCACGTTTCTTAAAAAAAATTAATTATGTTCTTAAACTTGTTAAATATTACCATATCTTTCTAGTTTTACTCCTGTAATCAATACAACTGTTGACATAAATGAGAATTTTTTAACACAGCTGTTGCCATTAAATGAAGGGTATTATGAGAAAAAAATAATAATTATTGCCAAGTGACTTATATTTTGGACCAATTTTTTTTTCTTAAGTAATTTACATTTTGGAGCGGAGGGAGTAACTTCTTACAACTTGATCTTCCTAAAGTTACAACCAGATTCTTCAAAAAATAATTTTTCCAAACTTAAGGTCCTAATTAAAATTTTCTCTAAAATAATAATACTTTTGACAACAAAAGGTAACTAAAGAAAGGGATGGATTTACAATGTCTATGCACTTGTTGACTTGAGAGGGTGACTTTCTTTTGCAAATTTCAAATTGGCTATAAAAAATCAGCTCCTCTTCCCTTTCTTATTTAATGGCAAATCTGAACTATTCGATCTTATTGCTGCTCCAACGCTCAAGAAAAAATAATTTTTCTTCTTATTTGGCTTGAGGCTTCAAAATGCCGAATATGGAGGAAGAAAGATAGTGTTTCATAGCTTGCAGATTTTTCCTTTTCTCTTTTATGTTTTTTGCTTCTTCTTCTCTCATGACTCATCGTCTGCATTTTGTTAGCTTTGATTTGCTAAAATCACATAAGCTCTCTACAATAATAGCTTTGCCACTCTTGATTTTTTTGGCATAAACAGAGAAGGTGTGTAAGAGAGCATTGGTAAACCAAAGCTTGGTTTTGCTTGCGTCCTCCTTAGACTCCGCTTTGGTGAAATCAAAGAAGTGTGGTGCCAAGAAGTCATAGGTCTTGTGTTGCTGCTTTCCTCTGCCACTGCCATTGCCATTTCTAATTTTAGTTTTTTTGTTTTTTGATAATGGTTTTACTGCTTTAGATAGAATAAGAAATGGGGTAGCATTTGTCAAACTATCTCTTGATTAATAATAGAATAAACAAATAAAGCTGAATTCCATATGCTTCAACACGTGAACAGCAGAACATGAAGCCACACATTTTGGTTTTAACAAATAAGCTTCACACTAAAAAATTCCTTTAACTTAATCTTTTATGAATTAAATTTAAGAGTTTTGCTATCATTAAAATAATTTAAAATTATAAATATCATATTTTGTCTAGGTATATTCTGAAAATACTGATAAATCAAATTAACCAAAAAATATAAGAGAAAAGGAAAAATAAAAAATTAAGAAAAAGGAAAAGTAAAAAAAGGAAAATCCCAAGGCTTTAAGAAAAATAAAAAAAAAGGAAATAGAAAAAGAAAAAAAAATAAAAACAAAATAGAAAAAAAAATCAACATAGCCCAATTTATTAGCCCAAATCTTCCTAAGCTTGCATAACTCAACTGACTCTTTTAATCTTATTAACTCAACGTTCAAACAAACCAAAAAGGCCCCAATAACCAAAAAAGAAATAGAGAAAAGATCACCGAAAAAGAGAGAGAGAGAGAGAAAGAAAAAGAAAAAAAAATTCAATCCAAAAACTAAAAAATAAATAAAATAAAAAAACAACTTCAGTCTAAATTTAAAAAAAAATAAAACCAACTAAAAATTAGAACCTAGTTATGTGCTCTTAATTTCTCCAACCCACCAGCCCAATGCTTAAATAAACAAAAAAAAAGAGCAGAAAAGAGGAGGTCAAAACGTAGAAACCCTGCGTTTTGACCCAACCTCATTTCACTCTGCCTAACGCCGCCGCAATGGGAAGCAAAGCGAAAGCAGAACAGCGCAGTGTCTCAGAGGAACACGTGAATAGAAGGGAGCAGAGCAAAGTTTCAGAGAAACCAACAAAGGGAGGAACAGAGAGTCAGCGGTAGGCTCGAGGAATTGACCTCCCCCTCACGTCCCTTTCACCATCGATGGCAGAGAAGGATGACGCGAAAACGGAAGGGAGGACAGAGACGCGGATCGATGAAAAGAAAGAAAGCATCAGAGGGGAAGGAAAGCGTTAGAGGAGAGATTCGAGAGAGGACTTCGAGGATTTAAGAGAGGGACTAGAACCGGAAAGGGGAATTTGAACAAAAGAGGAGGGGATCAAAAAATAGGGGAGAAAACGAAGAGAGAACAGAGAGAGACCGAAAGAGATTTGGTGAGAAGGAAAGGGAGACGGAGAAAGCATGGAAATTGCAATTAATTTTCTGATTGGAGTTGTTCTGTGGTTTCCTGCTGAAAGCCTGAATATGTTAATCGAACTTCTTGTTGGATGCTTCCTTGCAAGTCTCTGCCCAGTGTCTAAATGGGGGGTTCGGGTTTCCGTCTGAACGTGATGATTCTTATTAGGATCCTGCCTCTGGAGTAAGGGGATATGTGTTTGAAATCTCACTCAACCTCATGTTAGTTTGGCATAAGAATTCAAGGGCAGATGTCAAGGTTATCTTCTCTCAGCCTAACATGTGTATGAGTTTGGGATCTCTTTGATGTTCTTTCTCTGCTTGGGTTTTGATAAGTCAGTAATTAATAGGCTAAAATTTCTTTATCAGCTCACGTGTATGACTTGGTTCACATATCAAATATGCGGTACATGGTTCTGGTGGTGCTTGAATGAATTTTGCCTGTGGGAGTGAAGTATGAGGAATTTAAAATTTGGTGTGCACCTATGATTGTGGTCCAATAAGTGTTGCCATGACCTAATCCAGTAGACTATAGGCGAGGCAAGTATTAAGAAGGTTTTAAGTTGCTGTGGTCTTTGAAGTTATATCATTGAAGGCAAATAAAGATGCAAGTTCTACATAAGTTCTGGGTTTTTCCTTTTTGAATTCTAGACTTTTTTTTTCTTTAAATTCTGGACTGCTTATCATCTTTTCTTCCTTTTCTTGTTTTTTTCTTTTTGTTTGCTGCAACTGAGAGCGTTGGCCTTGTAAATCCAAAAGGGCACACTTGGGGGATCCTCAGTAGAGAACTAAGAGAAGCAAAGAGTTTCACTAGTTCCTTTTTTTTTTTTAATCTTTACTATTGTTTTATTATTCTACTCCGATCTTGAAATGAAATTTGTATCTGAAATTGTTGTAATCATGGCTGGACATACGCACACACTATCAAAAAATACTGCAACCTTGTAAATATTTTTGCTTCAATTTTATTTTATTTTTATCCATTTTAGAATGTCAGTGTAGAATACTTTATCTCCTCAAATACATAGAGGTCATCCAAGAGCTGTGTATGGCAATAAATCTTTTTAGTTATCTGGTTGGGTTATAAAATATTTTATTTGTAAGTTTTGAGTTTCAATAGTTTATATCAAATTAATTTTATTTCCAAAAATATGAAAAAAAATAGAAAAAGAGGGAATTTTCCTCCAAAAAAAAGTTTCAAAACAAAATAAATAATTTTTTTAAAAAAAGCAAAGTGTACTTTAAAAAAAAAAAGAGTTCAAAAATTAATTAAGATATATGGTTTTTGGAAAATCAAATAAACATCCTCCTTTCCTCAAAAAAAAAAAAAGGAAAATTGGGAAAAGAAAAAAGAAGCAAAAGCAAAAAAAAAAAAAGAAATAGAGATAGAAAAGTCAAAAGCCAAATATCAATTTATTTTGTTCTTAATGGGAGCATCCCCTAATTATCTCTTGAAAAATTATAAAACAAAGGGTCTATTAAAAATTAAATTTTAGCAAAGGTCTACATTTTCATGATAAGAATAGAGCATATGAATGTCAATTTATTTAGGAATTAAACTTTAAATTTGTTCGTAAAGGTTTTTCTAAAAGTAAACATAATAATAATAATATTTCAACATCCAAAATTAAGTTTCTCTTTCTCCTTAAGAGTCTAATTTAAAAAAAATCAAAAAGCAAAAAATAATAAACAAAATAAAGCAAAACAAAAACAAGAACAAAAAGAGAAAAAAAACAAAAATATGAAAAAAGGGAAAAGAAATCAAACAAAAGATATAAAAAAATGAAAATATTTTTTACATAACTAAAAATCTCATTTCAAAGATCAAAAAAAAAAAAAGAAGAACTAGAGAGAAAAATCTTTTTAACAGAACATAAACAATAAAATACAAAAAAATATTAAAAAACTAAAAAACTAAAAAACCAACATACAAAAAATATTAAAAAAAACTCAAAAACTAACAAATTAGAAATACAAAAAACTAAAAAATCAGAAAAATAAAAAATGAAAAAACATATTAAAAATAAAAATAAAAAAAATCATGGAGAAATGAAAAAATGAGAAGGGTAAAGAAGTATAATTAACTCTATTTTTTGTAAATTAAATCTCATCAACCAATTTTAAAATTATTTTATTTGTAAAATGACAAAAGTAATTTTTATTTTTTTTTCTCTTTTTAACAAAGAAAAAAATTTTAAAAAATATAGAGCATGATTTTCTATGTGAATTTTAATCTCTTCTATAAAATACGTAAGTTATAAATTCTTATCTTAAATCAAATTCGCCTTTATAAATAATTTTTTTTCTTTTATTTCCATTTCCTAATTATTTTTTTTCCTCTATCTTTGCATGTGATTGTTGTGGGAATTGAAATATAATAAATGCCATATTGATTTTCCACAATTAACTTATGGTAACAATTTTTAGGGACAAGAGTTGTGAAATACTTAATACATTATTCACTCATAATTAACTTATATCTAGTTTATAAATTAATTTTTTTAAAAAGATTTTTTTTTAAGTTTTACTTTTTAAAAATTAAAATTTTGATGATAGCTCTCCTATTTTAATTTCGATTTTCATTTTTGAAAATTGAATCTTTTAAAATTTTTTCTAGTGCCACATTGTTGCATTTCGAGTGTGGCAAAGATCATATTTAAATTTTGGGGGCCAACAACATAGATATTTAATAGATTATTTTGGCATGTTTCAAACATAAGGACTAATTTGAAGCTTTAAATAAAGCTAAAGGGCCAAAATACTAAATTATCCCTGATTTTATGGTGAAGGTTGCTCACATTAATGGCTGTTGCTTTCGATGGAAAGTTAAAATATCCAGGAATAAGCGCGCAAGATAGCAACAACAAAACCTAACCTTGTTAGTTTGTTTGGCTTTTTAGCAAACACAAAGGTAACTGAAATAGCTAGTAACTTCAACTTGTTCAATTCAATAGTCAATACTTATCAACATATCAAGTGCCAATAATGCAATTGCTTTCACCATTATTGGCTTACAAATATATCTTCTATTCCCCCATTTTATATTTGCATTCACCATTATTGGCTTACAAATATATCTTCTATTCCCCTATTTTACATTTGCAGTAAAAATATTTTGCACTTGCTTTCCCTATATAACATCACTTACCTATTCTACACTTGGAATCACACTTATTTTTCGTATCTCAAATTGGGTATGGTAATTAAAACTTAAGCTATATCTATCAACATTTAGGTTGACAAATAATGTTTTTTAAGACTTGATTTTTTGCAAAGTTTGGACAGAAATGGTATGCTTAAGATCACCAATGTGAAGCTCATGGTCACCCATTGGGATTCTTCGAATCCCAAACTCATCCACAACGCTAAGATGCTCACACACATGAACACCAACCATGACTCGTCGCTTGGAGCCAGCAGGCACATGGATCTTATGGAACCCTACCAATTGCGTAATTGTAGACCATTTTCCAGAAAGTGGCTTTGAAAATACAAGAAGAGTGTGAGTCCCATCCATTGTGCCTTCGTTGTTCACATCAATGTGGAATCCCAGCTCCAGGGCTTCGCAATTGGCATGGCTCACCCTCACAGCATTGCTTGAAATGGTGCTTGAGTTTGCGAAAGCTTGGAGGCTAGCGATGGGAACAGAGGCTTGTTTGGGAGCAAGGGTTAGGGTGTGGGTGAATCTAGTGTAGCTCAGCCCATGCCCAAAAGGGAACACTACTGGGCCCTTGTAGAATCTGTAGGTCCTACCTGGGTACCCTTTTGCTGGGTTTGGTCTCATGTCCATGACTGTCATGGGTAATTTGGCCACATAGTCCTGTGGGTACCATGTCATGGGTAGCCTTCCTCCTGCAAGCCAAGAATAAGCTTGTAGATTAATACTTTAATGATGAATGCATGGTGGTTGTTCCAAGCCAAATTTTGACAAAATCATATATGTTTAATGAAGTCCTGTTAATCTACCTGGGTTAGTTGTGCCAAACAGAACATCAGCTATGGCAGTTCCTCCAGCTTGACCAGGATAGCCCACCCATAAAATAGCACTGATTTTGGGATCATTTTTGGCAAAAGTGACATCGACAGGCCCACCACACATGAGGACCAAGATAACCGGGCCTTTAGAGGCCCGGGCCACCCTTGATACAAGCTCTTGTTGGAGGCCCGGTAGGAGAAGCCCAACTCTATCCCTAAATTCAGCTTCTATGGATTGATCTAGGCCCATTACTAAGATCGTCGCATCTGCATGTCTTGCCGCTATCTCTGCAGATCCAAACAGTTGGTTTCCTCTACATGTTACATCCCTGCATCCCGCTTGATGAATCGTTTTAACATATCTCGCAATCCCTTGCAACGGGCTCGTGTAACCACATGCCACACCTACATTCATCATATTTCAAACACATCGTTCATAAAAATGCTCTTTAAATCTTTATTTGTTCCAAAATTGGAATTTTTCTTTAGAAGTGAAGCTTCAATTTCATTAATTCTTGTGTAGACGTTAATTCTGTTATATTTAAAATTAAATAAACTTAATAACTGATCAAATGAAAAATGATTAACTAGAAAAGTCAATTATGTGGCTTACCAGCATAGTTTCCTATCATAGTAACAGTGACGTCAGAATTGGGTCCAATGACTGCTACAGTGCGGTGACGCGCAGGGGATAAGGGAAGAGAGTTTCCTTTGTTTTGTAGGAGAACTATACCCTGTCGTGCTGCTTCAAGGGCAAGTTGTTGATGGGTTGGGGTGCACACGTCTCTTGGGCCTAAGTTTCCGTATGGTTGGGTGGAGGGTTCACCATCGAACATGCCCAATCTCATTTGGACCGTGAGAAGATTAGCCAAGGCAAGGTTAACATCATTCTCTGTGAGATGGCCTTTTCCAATGGCGCTTTCAGTGTGAAGTGCCAAGAAAGGCCCACAATCCAAATCCAAGCCCGCTTTAATGCTATCAGCTGCTGCTTCCTCAGGCGTCCTCGTGTAATGTTGATTGTTATATAGAACCCCAACTGAGTCACAATCCGAGACTATGTACCTAATTAAGAACCACAATAAATGTTAATTCTAATGGGTAATTAGGCATTGTTAAAATAAGATTAGTGTAAGTAAATTGGGCTGACCCATTGAGTCGCCATTGGCCACGGATGGTGTTGCGAAGGAGCTCAGGATTGGCGCAAGTGGGCTTCCCATTCACTTGATTGTAGGAGCACATCACACTCGCCACTCCTCCATCTACAACACATGCTTTAAATGGCACGTCGTATGTGTCTGCCAAGTCTTGCTTGCTCACCTACATCATCAAAATTTTCATTGGGACCATAATTCAACATCCATTTCCTCTCCCACACCACAACTTGTCCATAGTCAAATTTAAAATTTTATGAATAGTTTCAAGTAAACGCCATCCTTACTCTTCCATCAAAGTGACACAAGGAACAAATAGTCAAAAATATATAATAAATGAAGACACAAAACTTTGGTGGGCAAACACCCCTTTCAACAACTTGCACATGTCTGTTTCATAATAGAAAAAATATTTTATTTAGCTAAAAATTTGAAGAACTAAAAATTATTTTATTAAACTACATTGAAAGTGCCTTGAGTGATAATATTTGAATAATTTATTTTTAATTATTAATTCTTGTAGATAAAGAGTTTTCATTTTGGCTTGTGCCATGGATACATACATACCCTAGCATTGAAATGGAAGCGGTCTATGCCTCTCCAGTTATCAAGATCATAGGCAGTGTAGTGTTTGCAACAGGCAGCAACCTTCAACCGGTTACCTGCCCCGTCGCCTTGGAGTCCCCGGACATAACTGGCGGCATACTTTCCGGCCAAAGTAGGGTCCTCGCCGGGAGTTTCTTGGCCACGGCCCCACCGTGGGTCACGGAATATGTTCACATTAGGGCTCCAATATGTCAAACCAGCCATTCCTCCATTGTACATTGCTCTCGCTTCATCGGACACAACCTGTATCGGTATCACCACAAAATGTCTTTGTCAAATGAACCTCTTTCTTTTTTTCTATTGGATTTTTTTCCCTTTTTCTTTGTCACTTGGCCAAACTACCAAATAATGTTTTAAAAAAACTTTTGTTTTTGCTAAAATACAAACGTGATATGTTCTTAATAATATCTCTCCAAAAGAATATAAATTGACGTTTCTCCAAGATTATATTTTTTCTCAAAATGTCATCTGTTATCGAAAGTAATTAGGTTATTATTGGTTCTAGCTCATTTGAAGCAAAAGCAACAAAATGACCTTTAAAGCATATGACATGTATGGCTCCACCAAAATGGATCTTTTTTTATGTAGGATATTATTTTATTAGAGAGAAATAGACATAGGATATAAAACACAATACTAGAAGAGAAAGAGGGAGAAGTATATTAAACTCACACTTTTTAATTAATCCTTCTATAACAAAATAACATCTTGTGCAGAATAAAAGATAGAAGAGGATTTGAATCGACGGCTCCACATACCTTCTCGAAGAGAAGCCGAAATGCAAACGTGCAAGCAAATTTTTGCAAATTGGGCCAGACAACTTGAAAACTTTTGGCAGATTCAATATTAAAAAATTAAAATTTCGACAACAATTATATGAACTTTTTAGTAATATTTTGATAGATTATATTTTGAGTAAACATACAATTTAACTTATAAACAATATACCTTTTATTGTTTTAATCTTTTGAATTTATTTTTTATACTAATTTCTTTATATGTTAATCTTTCTGTTGGATCATTCAAATCATATATTTACTTTGCTTTGAGGAGTTAATTTAATATATATGTATAACAAGCTACATACTTTGGGTGATTAACTTGCATAAAAAATAAAGTAAAAAATTAAAGCATAATGAGGTATATTTTTAGAGACTTAATTGTATATTTATTCATTATATTTTTTGTATATAAACATAATTATTTTTTATTGACTTAATTCACTAAAATTAATAAATTTAGTGTATCTAAAAAGTTTTACAATATTATAAAATGATTGATTGGATATGATTTTTAAGTAGGATAAATTAAATAATTTGTATAAAAAATTTTAGTTCAAACTTAATACATTTGGTTTGTTGCGCATGATGATTGATTTTAATACTTTACATATAAACCATAATTCATTTATGACGGAGAACCTTGTCTGTATTGCCTGCTCTTCTAATGAAACTTAAATAAGGAATGATGTATATATAAGAAAGGATAAAACTTATATACAAATTTTTATATTTTTTATTAAAATTTTAAATTAAAATATAACAGATATATTATTTTTGATAATATCATAATAAATGCATAATTTTCTATAAATAATTGTATAATTTCTCATTTAAATCATATATTTATCGTATTATTATTGAAAAAATATATTTATTATATTTTAATTATCAAACTTAATGACAAATATATTAGTAACTACATCTAAGAAGAATCTTACAAGCAGCAGTCACCGAAAGCTTGATAGTATTCCAGTCTTAAGACTTAATTATATAATAGTAATAAATGATGTCACGAGAGACTAAACCACTTCAGAAAAGACAAGGACAACCACATGGCTAGATAGAACCACCAACCATGTCATATTATGCTGTGTTGTTTTCAGAGTTACTTTTATGATGGCGTGATCGACTTATATTTGGCCATCACCGTAACGTACGTGATTTTTCAACGTCTTATCTCATCTTCTAAAGACTAGGAAATTAAAAAAGTGACACCAATGTCATAATTCAATTCATTATATTCCAATGCAAGCATATATCGCCCATGGGGGACGCAATATTAACTATCATTTCTTTTTATTTCATTTTCAATTTAAGCAATATATAAAAGTTACTATAAGTCTGATTTAGTGATTAAAGGTTTAAAAAATACACTAAAAATCATAAATTTAAATTATAGGGTAGTCGTCATGTTTAATATATATATATATATATATATATATTCATGATTTTTCAGTTGAAATTTTTTAACAAAAATAAGAGGAATTTAATAATCAAATTTCTAACCCTCTTAATTATGAATATTCTGATATTATTACCACTACCATATTATCAAATAGGATAATTATATTTCATAAAAATATTTTTTTAATTCAGGTAATTATTGAAAATACCCATATTTAGATTTGAATTTTTGCTCCTTTTACTGCACCATAAAGAAAATAAAGTAAATACACTTATACACACACACTTAAAGAAAAAAAAAACTGTCAGCCGGTGTGTGTATTCAATGGGAATATGATGTATCTTTATGAATGGATAATTAATGAATTATGTATGGCCGAAAAAAGAAAAAAAAAAAGGAATATTTGGATATAAAAAAAAAAGGCAGAGGAAGGATTTTTTTTTTGGGGGGGCCCGGGGGGGAGGAAGAAATCTGACCCGTCCGATTTCGTGCCATAGAGACTGGTTGAAGGAAGCAGCGGTGGTGATGACTTGAGGGAAGCTGGTGGCCCCAGGGAAGGCCCCACCGAACCTGGTGCCGGGCCCCACGTTGGAGACCCCATGAAGCGCCTCCGACCACCACTCGTATCCCTGTATACCCAGCCTCGGCACTGCTATCGCATTGTTCACCACCAGCCGTATCTTCTCCTGCAATGTCAGCCGTCCGATCAGGTCCTGCACCCTCACGTGTATCGGCACCTGCGTCCTGCAGAACTTGAGGGTCCTCGTTAACCCGTTCTTCGGGTCGCATGCAAATGGGACCCTCCCCAACCCCAATGAGACACAGCACAGAACAAGAAGGAGGAAGAAGAAGCGGCTCTTATTAGCCATTATATAGAATGGAGAAATGAGAGATAAAGGAATGAAAATGAAGGAGTGTGATAGAGCAGTGATGGTGGTAGCAAATATATATAGGGGAGTTGCGTCTTGTACAAGGGTTTGGTTAGAGATAGAGAAAGAGAGAAGGGGGCCTTCAGTTCAATTCATGATTGGATTTCCACGTCGATGGAGTTCATAACGACTCAGAAACCAAAATCCCGAACGGAAATTATTATTACTTTTTGAGTGAGACGGGGACGAGTCGTGAGTTTATCAGTGTAACACGCAGTTAGGCTCAGTGGGTTGGATGGCTCATGGCTCCTACCCACTCTTTCCAGTTGTTTTTTTATTTTTATTTTTTGGGCAATTGTTCTGAGTACAAAGTATGATATTATTAAAGAATATATATATATATATATATAGAGAGAGAGAGAGAGAGGAGCTGGTTTTAAAGTTGAGTAATGATAATATAAACATAAGAATATTAAGAGAATAGATATCACACAATAATCATAAAATACTATTAGATAAAGAATAATGTTTTATTATATTTATTATTATAAATATACTTATTAGTTATATAAAAATTAAATTCACATTATTAAGAGTATTGAGTAGTAAATAATTAGTCAATATTTCAAGCAATTCAACATGAATCATTCAATAAAATATTGTTTTATATTTAGTTATTGTCTTATAACTAAAGTTCATGTTCTTAGATTCATATAGTATATATTATCACTCTTTAAAGTTTTGCACCTCAGGTAAGGATAAGAGATAATTAAAATTATATTAAAAAGAAGAGAAAACTATTATAGTAGTCCTTAAAAAAATTTTAATGACAATATATTTAGTTCATAAAGATTTACTGTTATTAGTTTATATAGTGTAATGACATTAATTTGGTCCTAAGCAAGAAGTTTATTGCTATCAATTTAATTCCTCAAAGGTTTCAAAAACATCAATTTAGTCCTAAGTTAGAACTAAAATAATGTATTCTTTAAAACATTAAAATTAAGAAATAAACTTTGACTAAGTTGATGGTGCCAACACCTTTTAAGGACCAAAATGGTAATCTAAAATACATGTCATTTAAAAAAAATAAAACTGTACTTGAACTAATTAATTGTGTGAAAAAATATTAAATATTTATTAAATATATCAGCAAACTCTAACTCTACCGCTTTGTAACATTCATTTTGGCAAAGCTTATCAACTTCTTATGCACGAGAATTTCTTATATTTACTATTTTTATTAGTCTCCTACATTTATTGTTGCATATTGTAATAACAACTAACAATGATATATTGATATTAGGATTAAATTCGTGATTAATTGCCTAAATTGTAATAATTCTGAACCTTGGCTGAGACACCTGTGGGCTAGCTAATACCTAATAATATATATTATACGCCATAACTTAGCTGTTAAAAAGAAACAAAACAAAAGAACCCAAAAAAAAAGGGATTTGCATGATTTTTTTTTCTTATACCACATCTGGCTTTTTTGACATGAAACATGCGTATTATTGTCGCAGCTGCTATTAGTCTTGTTAATTTTCTTCGTCCTGATTCTTTATTAAATTAATAAGGAAAAAGAATGAAGTTAGGAGAAGAAAATATGAAGAGAAAGAACCAAGGAAGTCCAATTATTTGACGGTTTCTGAAGGTTCTCCTCACCAAATGCAGAGACTTTACTTGCAGGCCTCTACCAAAAAAGATTACTTTTGCGGGGTTTACCAATGACCAAAACAATTAATTGCATCCATGATGTAACTTGAACTGACTGATTAAAGCACTGCACAAAAACTATTGGACTACTCCAATATTATATACGAGTTTTGAATATGAACTATAAATTTTCTTTCTCTCTTTCTCTCGTTTTTTTTTATGTGGTTTTTTCAGAAAGGCCATTATAATTGCCCCACAAAGAATGATAATAAAATTATGTTTGTTGAGTCCAAAATGAATGCATGTTAATATATTCAAAAGAATCTGAGCCAACTTTTAATAAAGGGTCCACAAGCTTTGATTGAGAAAGTAGACTAATTAAGATAAACATAAATACATGATTGGATAAGGGTTGGAAGACAAATGATATCCATTTGTGTCTCTTTTCATGTGCTATAAGAATTATTCAGAATAAATTAAGAATACGCAATTCCGGTAATATTTGTATATTTAATGACAGCAACGAGAGATCAGGTATGATTAAGTCACACACTTCACAAATTTTGAAAATATTAACTTTGTCATTTTTTTTAATCTAAATCATATAAACTTTTTTATGAATATGCTAATTTAAATAAATGAATAAAAGAACATGCTCTTCAAAATTATTTACATGGTACCAGGCGTAAAAATAAATATCATTGACCAAAAAAAAATTGTAAAATAAATAAGTTAGCTTACCTATTATCCATACATTATGGCGTACGAAGTGCACAAGGACGATTCTCACATGTTCCCACCACTAGACATAATTTACCAACTAAGCATAGTAGGGAGAGCACTGGTTAGCTATCTTGATGTGTTGTGAGATTGTAATGTTTTATTTCTAACACTACAATAATGTTTATAATTTCCAACCAAGACTAAATTTTGATTGATATGATTATATATATATATATATATAATTTTTATATGATTTTCAACTAAATTTCAATCATTAAACAGTTAACATAAAAACCTATGCTAAAAATTGATATGAATCTGGTAAGGAGTAGCTTTTTCCTTTAACTGACCAAAATATGGTTGGCCCTCTTAGCTGATTGAATTGTGGTTGGCATTTAGTTTTACGATTTTTTTACTTAAATTATATTTTAATATTTTTACTTTTCAATGTAATTTTTTGGTAAGACAATAAGTAATTTTTGTAGTTATATAATAGTTGAAATGTTTATTTTAATCGTTAATATTAAAAACATATATAATTTAAATTTTAAAATGACACATTACAAGAATTTAAATTTTTAGTTAGTTAGTTATTTATTTATTTTATGTTTAATTATTATAGATATATTATTTTTATTATTCTAAAATTTATTATTTTAATTTTATTAGATTTTATATTTTCTATTATATATATATATATGAGACAATGGATTATCTCATCCAAAAATCAATTGGAAATATGTTCCAACTGGTTTTTAATCAGCCAAAATCAATTAAAAGTCAATCAAAATGTCACAGATTTAAAATTTGACTTAAATTTTAAACCTGTCAAATTTTTTTCTCTATATATAAATTTTTATTCTTTTAGTTTTGATTTAGCTTATTGTACTTTTTTTTTCTTTATAATTTCTTCTTCAGTACTTCATCATCTTCTTTTCTTCTCTTCAAACTTTTTTTTCTTCTAGATTTTTAACTAAGATTTTCATCTTTGCTTTTTTTTTTTTAAATATGTTTTTCAAATTCTCTTATTTCATTTTGGTAAATTTTCTTCATCTAATATTTATGTGTTTTTTCATCATTTTAGATAGTTGCAGTTGGTAGCTAAATATCTACAATTGCAATTTTAATTGCGTCCAATAAAGATTTGTAAAAGTTTATTTAAATTTTTGAGTTTGTAATATTTATCGTAAATTTTTTATAAATTAATTATTTTTATGTTATAAATTTACCAAAAAATGATTGAATGATGAAAAGAAGAATGCAAATAGATGAACCAAAAAATTCTTTTAGACAAAAAATAATGAAAATAAAAATTTAAAATATTATTAATTAAATTAAAATAAATAAAAAATAAAAATAAATGAAATAAAGAAACAATTGAGTTGTTCTTTGAAAAAAAAAATGTCACAGTAAACAAAGTTGTCATGCTTTAAAAAAAAAAAGCTACCATGTTACAGAAAGCATTGTTCAATGTTATTTTTCGATTGATTTTCTGTCAATACCGTTTATTGACAAAGATAAAATTAACAGATAAAGGTAACCAATTTTTCAATCACAAATATATTATTTCTGACTGAATTTTGACATTCATTTACCAACTAATAATTTAGTTGGTAATTACTATCTTTGTTGCAGTATAATCTCTTGTACTTGGACTAAAAATAATAATAATTTACAAAATATTACCTTACGTGCTTCCCAGTTTTGATTGGGGATCAAATTAAACATTGTTTTTGAAAATGATTGAGTCTTGAAAAATATTCATCAGGTTATGATGATTGTTAGATTGGTTATAAATCAAGTAATTAAATCATTTCAAGTTTTTTTTTTGGTAGAAGCGCTTAATATTATATATATATATATATATATCTGGTCAAGCAAAAATATTTTTTAACAGATGGAACAGAAAAAAAGTGACGAGTATACGCAATGGTTTGGTTTCTCTTCTTGTTTCGGCAAACCTTCTTCGAGACCAAAGCAATGGCCATTTAATTTAACAAGACCAAAGCTGCTCTCGTAGGGTGTTTAAATTAAATCTGGGAAACTCAAGTTTGATATATTTATTTTAACTTTTATAATCTTAATTATTATTTTTAAGTTAATAATTAAAAAACTTATTTTTATTTTATATTTTACAACATTCAAAACAAATATATATATATATATATATCAAAATACCAAAAAAAATCTGAACCGTCCATATTTAATGTAATACTCTCTATTTATCTCAGAAGGTGACTAGAAGATTAGTTATGAGTTAGATCTGATAATTTTTTTGTATTAAAGAATTTTTAAAAAATTGATAATGATTGCATTCTATAATACCTCATTAATTTGTAATCCATATAAAACGTAACCCCCAAATCCCTAATGCCAGTGATGCGCAAAGCCTACTTCAGTACAAGACGATATCTATTAATTTATGGGTGGTGATTTTATAAATTTGGAATTATTATTAATTCTAATGATAATATAATAATTATTAAATATAGATGTTCTATTTATTTTATTAATCACACAAAAGTCAAATAAACTCTATTAAGAATTATTATTTATTTAATATATTAATATTATAAGTTATTAAACATGAAATTATGAACAAAATATTTTATATTTAATAATTATTATATCAATATTAAAATTTATAATAGACCTGAATTCACAAAATCATAACTCTTAATTTGTAGAACAATTTGGTTTCGTCTTATACCATTCAACCCCTTAAAAAAATCAGGAAACAGGCATTCATCTTTATATATATATATATATATATATATATATATATATTGGCCAACTGAAATTGTATTTTTTTATTTATATAAAATTAGCAGAAATAGGGTCTTGTCTTTTGTTTCTAATGATTAATCGCAATAATTGGTGCTGACGAATTTGGAATATTTTGGGACCTTTGAACCAGTAATTAAATCAGTAAATAAAATCATTAAAAGAAGTTTTGTTTGTTCTTTTGTTCATCATCTTTCAAATATACCTAATCATTTATGTCCTCATATATCTGGCATCTTTGTTTTTCTTTCTAAAATGGTTATATATGCATTGTTCTTTTTCAATTTATAGTTAAGCGTCGATCATATTCATAAAGCTATGATTTGGGTAAATGAGGACAAAATTGGATACAATGAAAGGAGTACCAACCACTTTCTGGGACAAGCTTCAACTTGAAGCGCAGCACAAGCAACAATGGTAGAAGCCTTTTTATAGTTGAAAATTTGTGATGCGATGTTCAGGCACCCATCACGTTGCACCATCTTTCGCAAGTTCACCACTTATCTCTCCCCGAACCAAAATGGCAATATTAAATCGATAATAGTATCAATCAAATTTAATCTTATATTATTAAATAACTTTTTTGTAAAATACTTTTCTTTCAAAATTTATTATTGGATTAAAAGTTTTAATTATAAAAATTATACTTACAAAATTTTATATTAATTTAACATTATTTTATACTCCATTAATATATCAAAACGTTAACATACGATATAATCTTGACTATAGAAAAACTATTAACTACATAACAATTGTTGTTTAATTTTTTGTAATATTTGTTATGTAAAATTAACATAATTGTTATTTCTAAGTTAACGGTAAAAATCAATAAAATTTACTATGAAATGGTAGATATATACTCCATAACAAATTAACAACTTGAAGTGGGTTAGAAGTGAGAAATTTAGATAATTTTGTAAAAAGCATTAATTGTAAAACTCTACGTTATTATAGAGAGAGAGAGAGAGAGAGAGGTAAATTTTGGGATATGCTTAGATATCTTGAAAGTCAATAAATGATGCCTAGCTATATCAAGATACCCATAACATAGATAAATGTGAAAATAAATCTTTCAAGTATCAAATCCAACCACTTAAGGTAATATATACCTGTTTTATTGAATATCTGATTATATTCTAAATAAAAGTACAGTGAAGTGTGTAAACATAAATATTATCAAACACGGGTATTTCATATTAATTTATGTGAATTTTAAAAAACAAAATTAATTATTATTTTTTTGTGGATAACATTAATAATAATAAAGATATGTAACTTTGAAACATGATAAGGGTACTAACAGCATGATGAGAATTTAGAGGGGCAAGCAGAGCCATAATTGAAAGAATTATCTCTCAAAATTTTTTATCCCTAAAAAGATTACTTAACTAATTCTTGGACCTCAAGAGATCTTTATTGGACGGAAAAGTTGACTACTAAACGGACTATTAATAAAAGATTTCAAACTCTGACGCATGAAAATGCAAATGAAGAGCCTAAATTAATTATTTTGTAAAACAGGAGAATGTTAATTTTTTTAATCTATTTTATAAACACAAGAGGACGTTTTGTTTCAACCTCTTGTTGACATAAGTGTCAGGGTCTTTATGTACAAGTTTGATTTTTATTCTATTTATTTTTCCACCCTTTATAAAAGCCTTATGCCTCCTTAATTTGTAAAAGATAAAAAAAAAAAGAATTTGAGGTTTTACATATCAAGCAAATAACGGTATACGTTGGAGATATTTCAATACCACAAAAACAACAATTATCGATAGAAAAAGCAATTAGAAAAATATGAATTTTAATAAAAAAAAATATGATTTTCAATTAAAATTAGTTATGAGACAATTTGCCACTTTTTTGTTTTTTATTGTAGGCACCGACTAAATTGGAGTCGCTTAATGATGCCAACACAATAGTTTTACTTTATTTTTAAAAACTGTCACATCAATCCACATTTTCAAGTTATCAATAAAAAGTATATTTAATACATAACAAATAATAAATAATGTAATATAATGATAATAAACTAAATAATATTAATAAAAACTAAGGATAAGTATTTTAAGTAATATAAATAATAATTAAAATTTGTTAAAATAAAAAAATTAATTTTAATTTATTTAATTAACAATAAAATTATAATTAAAAAAAAGAGGTCAGAATATGTGTCCAATGGTTGAACACATATTCAACAATGAGTTATTGAAATTGTTTTCAATAGTTTATTGATCAAATACATGTCCAACTAAAATTCTGCCGAAAAATCATTCCGACAAAGTTTTGATATATATCCAATCACAACTTTGTCAAAAATAGCTTTGTTTATTTTATTTTTATTATTTAATACAAATATTAATGTTTAAAAGCTTTTAATAATTTGTTTAAATATACTAATTATAAATTGTAATACACTAATAATATTAATAATATTTGAAAATTTTATATTATGATTATTTATAAATAATATAAATTTATATTATATTTATTTTAGTTCCCATAATATATTATTATTCACGTTATTTACATTTTTTGATTTTATGTGTTTTTTCTGTTATGTTTTTCCAAACTTTCTAACTGGTGTTCTTATACTATTTATGCATTTTTGGGTTTTTGAGTTTTTTGGGCTGCCTCTTTAGTTATTTCTGGTGTTTGTCCTTCATTCTTATAAAACATTCCAAATCAAATCAATTTAAAACATTTCAGATCGAATCAAAACTTCAAATATTTCAAATCAAATTACAATTTCAAATAAAATCCTATAATGCATAAAAGGTGACAATAAAATGTAAAAAAAAAAAAGATATAGATTCTTATCCCATTACAATGAACCAGATAAATCATATCAATGAATTGCTATAAAAACATTTTAACAATTAAATAAATTAAATAAAAAAATTTCAACCAAAACCTAAAGACTTTCAAACTTTTACCTATAAAAAGAAACATCAAATCATCAATAATCCTAAAGCGAGTAATCCAAAAGAAAAAAAATCAACACAAAAAGAGAGGAGAGATGAACAGATATTAAATGAGAGTGAAAAAAAGAGGATGAAAAGTCTAGAGAAAAAGAGTTGAACATAGAGAAAGAGTTGAACCATTACGTGAATTGAAGAGAGTTAAACAAAAATGAAAATGATGAAAGCATAGAACAAAGGAAACAAAACTTGCAAACTTATCAATAAAAAATATAGCGCACCTGAAATTAATTTCACTCTCTTTTTTTTATTTGCACTTTTATCCATTCACGAAATGTTTAAAATTTCGTGGGATCTCAATTTTCGTAGTCAGCGCCTTTGTTTTCATATTAAAATTTTTAATTCATATTTTGTTTGTCCATTTTTATCTTGTTTTTACTTTTTGTGTTTTTTAATATATTACAATATAATTTTATGAAATAAAAATAAAAAATTTAAACAAAATACCAATTAAATTTATTATTGTTATTATTAATTTATAGATTATTAATAATTAATTTAATAACTTTTTTATTATTATTTAAAAGAAGTTTTAAATTTTACAATATAGAAATATAGTATATAGAATAGAAATTCATTAATTTAATTATTAATTACATATAACCTATTTATATTTCATTAATATCATTTTATTATAATTTAATATATTATTTTTAATACTTCATATATTATTATTATTTGGTATATTTTATATAAATTATTTTAATTGATATAAATAAAAATCAAAAAATTTGAAAAATTAAAGTATATTTTTTACTTATTTATTTTAAACAAAAAAAAATATAATTTTTAAAAAAATTAAAAGCACTGTTTTCTTATAAAAATTTGGTCAAACATGTCCAGCTATATTTCTATAAGAAATTAGTGTCCAACCATATTTTTTTATACACCATTTCTAACTAAATATGGTTAGACACTTGTTTGACCATATTCAGTTAGAAAACTACTTTTTTGATTTTTTTTTAAATATAACTTGTAAATTTATATAAAATAATTTCAAATGTGGAGGGTTATAATTTTATAGGATATAATTTAAAATTTTTTTATTCTCATACTTTTGCATTTGACTTTGCCATTTTGCACAATTTGATTATTTTTAATATAATTTATATTAAGCTTATCAACCTAATATGTAATTTTATAAAAAATAATATTAAATTTAAAATAAATAAAAATTAAAAAAACTCTAATATGAGATAATTTAATAAAATTAATAATAAATAATAAATATTTCAATGCTATATTATTACCAAAGTTAATAAATAAATAACAAATATTATTTCATAAAAGTAAAAATAGTATAAAGGAATTATTTATACATATCTCTTAAATAAATTAAAATGATAAAATAACTGAAGAAATTTGAATAGAGAGCAAAGGAATAACTAACTCACAAAACATAACAAAATAGAAAAACAAAATACATAAAAGAGAAGAAAGAAAAATAGAGTATTTGGAGAAGACAAAAGAAATAAAGAGTAAACTATGAAAAGAAGAATTTAAATGTAGTAAAAATATTTAATTTTTAACAATTAAACAATTGTTAAAATAAAAATAATTAATTTACCCATTATTAATATAAACTAGTTGTAAAATTTTTAAGAATAGAGTTAGATTAAAAATAGATTAATATAATTAATTTAAATTAAAATAGCTTCCATAGTAATATATTCAATATCAATCATAATATTTAACTATTAATAATAATATATTATATATTAATAATATTATACTAAATATTAATAAAAGTATATTAATGAAATATAAATAGACTATATATAATTAATAATAAAATCAACAATTTTTTAATTTATATAAAACTATATATTTAATAATATATATTAATATTTTATTAGTGTAATTAATGTGGATGGGAATTTGTCAGATAATTAGACCGTTAGAAGTTTGGTTTGACAAGTTAAACAAAAGAAAAAGAAACTGACAGAATTTTGGTTTGGTCAGAATCTTTTTTTTTTTTATCAATGTTTGGTGCAATTTTTTACATTTTAATGTAAAATATTGATTTCTAATTAAAAGTTAATCGAAAATTATCTAAATGTTAAAAATAAAAAAATAACATATTCTATTAGTCAGTCACAACTCATAATATTTTTCAATAAACTATATATATAACTAATAAAAGGTAAATATTTAGTGAGATTATTTTTAATGTTTACACGTATTCATGTATTATTAATTTAGTCCATTTATTATTAATTTGATGTAGATAATTTTAGTTCATAATTTTTCTATTAGAGTGTTGGGTTGTCTTTTCCGAATCAAACTCGTAGGTCACCTTTTTAAGTGATGGCTATGGGACCTTGCGGTTTAACAGAACTTACAGAGACTATGTAACAGACTTCATATGGATTCAATTGGACATAGCCAACGGGCACTAGCAACAAAGTTTATTTCAAAGTTGAAGGAAGCTCATCTAACCTTATTTCAACTCCAACAACAACCAACCAAACCAAAAGAAAATATAAAATAAAATGAAAGAAAAAGAAAATCTGACCTGATCAGAAGTTGAGTTTTGAGCTCTATTTTATATAACAGTTTCTCAAGTTTTAAATTTAATTTTTAAATATTCAATAAAAATGCATCGATGCGGCTTGACTTGCGATCCACCCTAATTTATACTTTTCTTTTTCGGCCAGAATACTTAATTTTTTCATTCACAAGTTTTCTTGTTGACAATTTGGGATGTCGTTGCTTGTCTGAATTGAGTTGCTTCACATGGTAATTTTGGTTACATTACCAAATGCCTTTGATTTTCTTGATCTCAATGGGCAGGACTTGGAAAAAATAATTATAACATATTAATAAAATTATATGGTGGAAAAATAGGAAGGTTGGTGAAGCAAACCAGTTTACCAGCCTATCAAGCCAAAGAAGAAAAGGAATTAATCAAACTAAGTATCAAATTATTGGGAAAGAATAAGCACTTTATAATCATACTTCAACTCAATTTGAAGGGTAAGATAGAGTTCGTCAATACAAATTACCGATCTTTGAGTTATTTGTTATTAGATTTTTGTAATAAAAATATACAGTATAGACCATTTTTTTAACTCAGCAGTATTATATACATATATATATATATATATATATCTTATGCTTTTCTAAAAAAATTCTTTTATTTATCATAATTTTGTTGTAGAGTTTGATAAGTATTTAAAAGAATTATATGTAAAATTTTTCCTCTCTTTAGTTTGATAACATAGGTTAGTTTATCAAAAAGAAAAGTGCATGCGATTTTAAAAAAAATTTCTTGTGGGCATTGCCAA
Source organism: Erythrophleum ivorense (assembly GCA_026724425.1). Classification (NCBI taxonomy): domain Eukaryota; kingdom Viridiplantae; phylum Streptophyta; class Magnoliopsida; order Fabales; family Fabaceae; genus Erythrophleum; species Erythrophleum ivorense. The sequence continues at coordinate 49,022,584 of JAIUCV010000005.1, forward strand.
CTTATAAGGTTGTTAAATTTATGAGTTTAAATAAATTCATAAAAAGAAAGTAAATTCATAATATAAATTCGTATTATAAATTTGTAAGAATTTATATTTGTTAATAATTACATATAAAATATAATATACAAATAAAAATTTATTTAAATACATTTTAAATTATACTAATTTTTTTTAAAAAAATTAAATTATGCTAATTTTTAAAAAAAATTATTTATATTCTATAATTCATATTTTTAATATAAAAATTTCAATAAAGTTTATATATAAATATTACTTTTGACTCTCTCTTTAATGAATTGTATTGAATTTAAGAATTTTTATTCTTTTTAAACTTAATTTGATTCAATTATATGAAAATTCATCAAATTTGATTTAAAATATATTAAATTAATTAAATTTATTTGAGTCAAATATAAATTAAATTAATTTTGTATTGAATTTAACTTTACACGTAATTTTTTAAATAAAAATTTAAATTTATTAAAATCGAAAAGTGAACTGATAAGTTTAACAATGCCAACTTGTACTACTTTGAGTGCAACATAACCTTCCATAATGACCACCATGCTGGCTGCCTCTGAGGCATTAAGAGAGAGAGAGAGAGAGAGAGAGAGAGAGGTTAGATTGTGGAGGCGGCGAAGCTAACAGCAAGAACAGACTTAACTGGATGATAAAAGAAATGGACCCACAAATCCTATCCCTTAGAGAATTTTGACAAAAGTTTGGATGAGATCGTTACAATTTGGATCAGTGAAATCAAATCGAGCTTTACATGGCTACAAGTTGGCTAGGTATATAGATAGATGAGAACAACCTGATACAAAGCTGCTCTCCATGCTACAAACAGTGGCATGGTACGCGTATATGGGCTGTGCTGATTAGGCATAACATTCTTATCCTTAAACGACAGTGACGTAAAGAGATAGTTTTGCCAACATCCAACTAAGAATTGAAAGTTCCTTTTTATTTTTTTTAAAAAGAAGGTAAAGTAAATATAATATATAAAGGATAATTAAATAGATGAAGCTAGCAAGGGATAACAATTTTTTGGTTCACACTTCACAGGGTTCTCTGCAAAATCTGTCCGACATTGGGATAGGGAAAGGAGAATTTGTTTTTCCTAATGGAGACGTGAGAAGAGGTTGATTAATTTCTCCAACAAAAAATATATGGACGTGGACATACGATCCCATAGGATTTTTTATACTAAAATTGCTTGAATATCTTTTGTTTTAGAGTAAATTAATAATTCAGTTTTAAAAAATTATTTTTTAATTTAATTTTTCAAAAATAAAACCTCCCAATTTAAAGTATAATCAAAATGGTTCTTCAGATTAGAAATTAAGCAAAACAATGTTGTTAAAGAGAATGACATTTGACCAAGTCCCAAATCATCTATTAACAACTATATGAATTCCTATTTATGTCATTTTAATTAGTTTATTAAGTGATTGTGATTTTGTCTAATATAAAGAACCATTTTGAGTATGACACTAAATTTACAAATTTTATTTTTAAAGGATCAAATTGTAACAAAAAAAGAGTAATTCTTCAAGGATTAAATGACTGATTTATTTTTTATTTTATTTGATTGTTTAGTATATATGTGTCTCAATTTATATTTTTACATTTATAACTTATAGTAATGAGATTTTAAAAATATATTTGAATTTAAACTTAAATTGTTTTTATTTTTTAAAAATTTCTTTAATCTTCGTGAAATTATGCAAATATGCGGATCTGGCAAGTCCTCGTAGCCTATGAAAATGAGAATGGTGGGAATTTATTGAGAATTGAAATAGGGATAGAGAGGTAAACAAGAATTGCAGCAAGTCCACAACAAGAAATAAGAAAAGCTTATTCACATTGCCTTGCCTTGTTCCTATTCCTAAAGTCAATTGTAAATAAGGATGTACATATGTATATCACACATATTTATTCATCTTAAAGCCAATTTTTCCTAATATTTATCCATTTGGAAGCTTCTGTACTCTTATCATATTTTCCGAATTAGTTCTTTAAAGATTTCCTTAGGAAATCTTCATTCAATTTTATATTCTTTGTTCAATGATTAATATATATACATATTTGTGAACTTTAGTAAGTGAATGCACCCAATATTAAAGTTTGAAGGCATATTGGTTTGCTTCTAAATCCAAAATAAAAATATAGTAGGGTCGTTCTTGATAAAAAATTGAAACCAATTAATCAAGTAACGAATATATTTGGAAGAGTCAGTCAAATCATACTAGGTAAATTATTAAAATAGGGAATAGTTTGCATAACCAGCATGCATCTGCATTAGTTAAGCGGGTTGTTGGATTTTCTCCTACGCCACCTTCGCTATCAAGAATTCTGAGTTTCTAGATTTTACACGTCATTGCTCAAATCACCACCAAAGGAAGATTAGAAAAATAAAACTCTTGATTCTTCTCCTTAGGAAAAAAATAATGATATTTTAGATGCTTTTTGGCCTCAACTAGCTAGCTAGGCATTGAAGGAATAGCCTCGGCGCCACTGTTTGACCGTAAAGCTAAAATATTAATGCTTGATGATAATTTAACTATATGCAAAAACACCAGTGTCGGTGCAATCAAGCTATCATTATTGGACTAGTTTGATCCACCACTCCAATGGGCCGAGTCCAATTTCCCGTGAGTGACACAACAACACAGATACCGGGAAGGTTGTGTTTACATCAGGTAAAATATGCACAATTTATGAATATAATCTATATATTAGACTAATAAAGATAATATGATATTGAATATAAAAGTGATACATGCAAAAATATATTATAAACGGGTTATTTAAATAAATATTTGACATATATTATTGAAAATATTCAACATTAGTGACTACCATATAAAATTATTAGTGACGACGGTAAAATGAATTGCATATACATTCCACTTGTGCAGTTATGTACCATCCACCATAATAATCACTATTGTAAAACTTCCAAATGCGTCCCCAAATCTAGTGAGCATTGGATAAGGTCTTCATCCTACATTTTTTATAAAATCAATACCAAGTATAATATTATTTCTGATCAGCATCCTCAACGTCATAAACTGGCTATTGCGCAGCTGAACTCGACGTATTGGCTTTTAAGTTTAGAGTCAGAATATCATTAGAATTTCTATGAAGCTAGCTAACTACCCATCTTTGTTTACTCCAACTCCCCTGTCAATTGATAAATCAGTCCTTTCTGTCGTTTCTTTGAGCTTAATGCCTCCCTAAACTCCTCCAATTTACATATAGATATTCCCACAATGTTTGTGCTTTATTCATGATCGACTCACATTAGACACCAAAATGAAAATATTGTCTCAAAAATTATAGGAATTACATATAAAATATACACTTCTAGACCAGACAACAACAATTTAAAAGGTATCTTACCTTTATCCTAGGTCAAAGTATACAGATGTAAAAAAGAACAAACATCAAGAAAATATGGTTGCTCTTAAAGGGACCTCAAGAACAAAAAAAAGTCATTTTATTATATCATCTCATGAAATATTACAATTTCCAACAACAATGGAAGTCATTTAACATTTGAATTCTAGTCGTTAATTAGGAAAGCTTTCTGTGAACAGCCAGAAATAGTTGTGTGAAATCAGCTTTGTTTTTTAAGCAAAGTATAAAGATCACCTCAAACATTGATTTGATTTTGAATTCCAAAAGAGAAGCACCTGAAAGTACTCCAACACTTTCATTTTTGTCATGAAGAGAAAACCAATTGTGTTCATCTTAAAACATCAATATCATTAAATTTTCTATTATTTTTCAAATGGTCATGTTCTTTATCCAATCTACTGTAATTGTTCTTACTCAGAAGTATACCTCATCCATTTAAAATCATCTAATAACCGTTGGAGTACTTCAAATATAAAATTTCTTATAAATAATTTGCATGAATTACTTTATCACCAAGAAGAATTCGAGCACATCTGATCTAAAAGCAGGTCATGTGAACTCTGCCTCATCCTCCCGATTTTAATCTTCCATCACTTTAAGTAATTACAACTGTCCAACCTGCAATTACATTACAAATAATAATAATAATGATAATGATAATAATAATAATAATATATTAGTTAAGTGCAGAACGAGAAAAAAGAATTGATAATTCAAGAATAAACTTTACATAAATGTATGTATGTAGTCCTTGTAAAAGAGTGATCAAAAGTAATAATAAAACAATTTTAGAAAATAAAAGGGTATTAAATGGAGCTCAGTAAATCAGGTTATATTCCTTTAATATTATGCAACTGAACTGAAGCTTCATTTATTCAAAATTAGGTGGCTTTTTGGCCAAAACTTTTCAGTGACAATGTATTCTCTTGCAAAACTTCTATTTATAACAGCTTATGCTCTAGCTTCCAAAATAAACACGAGTAGTATCACACTCAATTCTTCTTGTGTATATATTGTAAACTAGAAGTTGATGACTCTTACTTCCTTGACGTTGAAAGATATTCTGTATTTAAATAGAAATATAAACTGTGAAAAAGGCAATTTACAAAAGCAATATACTAAACTTTCTCAAAATAGATGAAAATCTACACTGTTAACTATTTGTATGCTGCAAATTTAGATGTGGATATTGATTTTTCTAGTATATTCTCCTTCTTATATAGTTCCTCGGGTGGTGAAGGATACAAAGCCAGAAAACCTATGCTAACAAAAGTAGCATAAATATTAAATTTGCAGCATAATATATAACTACTTTCTGCACATTCCGATAAATAACGAACCTTTTGAAAAGAAGTTGCTATGAGGAAAAGAAATCAATTCCACTATGCTTATGGGCCTATGTTTCTATGCATTTGTGAACTTGACCTTTGCTAAGCCATTTATATTTTGTGTATTGACAATTGAGGAGGATGAGTGTTAAACTTAGTTTTCCAACTTGTGAGAAGATAAACAAGAAAGATGAACAAAGGTTCAAATATGATAATTCTTATTCACTGAAAGGTCCATAGTACATTCCTCCCCATCTGAGTTAGATAGGCGACTCCTCTCCACAATGGGATTACAAAATATCGCTGACCTCCCTTTACAGCCATTCCGAAATAAAAAGAGAGCAATGGAATTAAACCTTGGCGTCACTACAGCTAAGCATGCTAACAATTTTATGCTACGTGGCACTCCTGAATTGTCAAAGCAATCATTTGCCATTCATTTGATAATCACGTGTCCATAGAGGTGGTCTTTTCTTTTTGCTAGAACAAATCCTCTGCTCCTCAACTCTCGTTGCTACTTCTCCTTTCTTTGTTAGGCTATAGTTGTTGGCTGGGCTTGTCTTTACTAGATTACAGCTATTGTTTGGGCCTGCCATTTCCTCTATTGGGACATTTGGGCCCTCATGATTCATATCAATATTCCCCCCCTCGAAAATAACCTTGTCCTCAAGGTTGATAGTTGGAAACATCTCTTTCAGTGCTTGTAAATCCTCCCACGTTGCTTTTTCTCGGTCTTTATCTTGCCACTCAACTAAGACCTGGTAATAAGTTACACCATCCCTGGAAATGAACCTATGATCAACTATAGTAGTGGGTAAAGGGTGATTTTCAAGGAGTGGTACGGATGTTGTTTTGCTTGGCACCTTTCCATGAAACTCCTTCAATAAGGTGATATGAAAAATTGGGTGAACTTTGCTGGTCTTGGGTAACTTTAACTTATATGCCACCTTCTCAATGCTTTGAATGATTTGATATAGACCATAATAACGCTGAGCCAATTTAAAATTTAATCTGTTAGCTAGCGTTATTTGCCCATATTTGTGCAACTTCACTAAGACCCAAGTCCCAACCAGAAATTCTTTCTCTTACCCTTTCTTATCTGCATATTTCTTCATCCATTCTTGAGCAACTTGTAGACTTTGTTTCAATTGTTCTTAAAGTTCCACTATTTTGTAAGTAGATTGTCAACTATTGCTACTGTCAACTTCTAGTGAGTATAACTAGGTAAAATATTAACATTCACTCTATGTAGAGCTTGATGTAGAGTCATGCTTATAGTTGTATGATAAGATGAGTTGTATAAGAGTTCAGTCCAAATTAAGTACCTATGCCAGTGGTGAGGATGTAGAGCTACAAAAGCTCTAAGGTATTATTCTAAGCATCTGTTAAGAATTTCTGATTACCTATCTATTTGAGGATGATGGGAGGTGCTGTAATGTAAGGTGGTTTCACAATGCTTGAGTAATTATTTCAAAAAATGGCTAAGGAAAAGGGCATCTCTATCAAAAACTATTGATCTTGGAAAGCCATAATGTCTCATTGCAATGTCAGTGAACAAATTAGCCGTAATCCTAGCTGTATATCCTATTTTCAAGGCTCTAAAAGGTCTTACCTTGGTAAATCGATCAATGACCACTAATATGGAAGTATACCCAGCTAAATTTGGCAATCTCACAATAAAGTCCATGGTAAGGTCCTGCCAAGGTTTATTAGGGTTAGGTCTTGTAGTCTCATATTTAGTTTGTTGACAAATGAGACATTGGGTGACATATTGCTTGATGTCCTCTTTCATTCCTTGCCAATAGAAAATCTTAGCTATTCTCTAGTAAGTTTTAAGTATTCCAACATGACTAGCTAATGGAGTACAATGAAATTCATGTAATATTTGATTATGGAGAGCTTTGTTAGCAGGGACTAACAGTCAGTCATCATAATATAAAAGGTTGCTCTTGATTGTATACCTCTTAGGAAGTAGATTCTATTGGTATTGCTAATGTAAAAACTATAATTCTTCATTTTAAATATTAGCTTTGTTGATACTGTCAATAAGATGATTGTGCAACATTGTCACAGTATTAAATTCTCCTTCTAGTTCAGCTTCTATCCTACTGTAAACTTGAGATAAAGCATTTGTTGCTTTATTAAGCTTTCTACTTCTATAAACAATTTCATAGTCAAATCCCATCAACTTAGTTATGTAGAATTGTTGCCCTAGTGTTTGCACTACTTAATGCATCAATTCTTTTAAGCTTTGGTGGTAAGTCTTAATAATAAATTTCCTCCCAAGTAAATAATGTAATAGCATAGAGTTCCCTTATGTAGGCAGATGACAGGGAAAGTCTGGGAGTAAGTTTCTTATTGAAATATGCTACCTGGTGTCCCTTTTGAGTGAGTACAACACCTACTCCTAATTTGGATGCATCTGTTTCCAACGTGAATTCCTTAGAAAAATTTGGTAATGAAAGCACATGAGCTTGGGTCGTCTTGTACTTCAATGTTTCAAGAGTTGCTTGTGCTTGCTCCTGCCATTGGAATGCATTTTTTTTAATAACTTAGTTAAAAGATAAGTAATAATAGCATAATCTTGAATGAATTTACAATAGTATCCTATGAGTCCTAAGAATCCTCTAAGTTAAATGATTGAAGTAGGAACATGCCATTCTATCATAGCCTTAATTTTCTTGGGATCTACTTTTACTCTTTGTGCAATAACAATGTGTCCTAAATATTCAATCTCCTCTTGGCAGAAAAGGCATTTAGACCCCTTAACAAATAAAGAATTCTGTTGCGAAAGTTTTAGTACCTTGAAAAGATATAATACATGTTCATGCAAAGTTCTACTGAACACCAAAATATCATTAAAGAATACAGCCACAAATCTTCATAAGAATGGTCAAAATACCTTATTCATAAAAGCTTGAGAAGTGGGGGGAGCATTAGGTAGTCTAAACAACATGACCACAAATTCATAATGGCCTAAGTGCATTTTAAAAGCTATTTTATGTATATTAGGATCCCACATGTGTATTTGATGATATCCAAATTGAAGGTTTAACTTGGAAAAGAAAGTAGATTCGTGAAGCTCATCAATGATTTCATTGATAGTTGGGATAGGAAATTTGTCCTTCACAATCATATCATTGAGTGCTTTGTAGTCAATGCAAAATTGCCAACTTCCATCCTTTTTCTTCACTAGTAAAATAGGTGAGGAATAAGGATTTTGGCTATATTTAATTATACCACACTTCAACATCTCCTCCACCATCTTTTCAATTTTTGTCTCTTGGAAATGAGATATCTATATGGCCAAACACAAGTCCTACCCCTGACTTAATTGGAATACGATGGTCAATTGTTCTACATGGGGGAAGTTCTTTTGGTTCATCAAAAACTCCTTTGTACAGCTATAGCACAATTGTAATTTCTTACGATAAGTTTCACTCTTAGGTACCTCCTATTCTACCACCATGAATAAAGGGTAAAGAGAAGCCATGCACTGATATGCCAACATCAGGTTAAGAGACTTGCAATTCAATGGTTTGTCATTCATAAGGGACCTACCTTACAATTTCACTCTTTCTCCATTACACTCAAATTCAATGGTTAAATCTTTATGGTTAATAATGATAGGTCCAAAAGTCATCAACCACTGAACTCCCAAAATCACATCAGATCCCTTTAATTCTAAGGTATAGAAATCAATGTTGAAAAGATGTTGTTGTATGTCAAGCTGCACATCTTCACACTTTCGGCTGCTGAGCAAATATGCACCACTTCCCATAAATACTTTAAAGGCTTTAGTTGGCAATAAAGGAATTCTGAGGTCTTAGGCAACTTCTAGCCTAATGGAATTGTGGGTACACCCATTGTCAATCAATACCTTCATTAGTTTTTCCTTACACATTCCCATCATTCTCAGAGTACTAAGATGAAATTGTCCAGCCAATGTATTAAAACTGATTTCAGGCGCTATTTCACTGCTACATCATCTTCTATTTCCTCCCTGAAGCTCTCACTCTGAGGTTCTTGCAAGATCTTATCTACTTCTTCCTAGCCCACTAAGAGGAGACATGTACTTTTGCATTTATGACTAGGATTATATTTTTTGTCATAATAATAGTATAGTCCCATTTCTCTTCTAGATCTAAGTTCAATTGCTATTAACTTGTTGAAGGAGTTGCTATTACTTTATGTAGAAGCTTGTGAAGAATTGGCTGGGGAAGTGGTCTTGATTTGATTGTATTGAATGGTAGTGCTTGGTGAAAGTTGGCTGGTGTTTGAAACTGTTGTGGGAATGATTTGGTGGTAGTGTGAATTGAAATGGGGTTGTGTTTAAAGGAGGATTGCAATTTAAGATGTTTTTGTTCATGAAGTTTGGCTAAGGACATAGCATGGAAATAGGATTTAGGTTAAGCAAATAGCAATTCACACTTGATGTACTCTTGTAATCCAACAATAAAAAAATTGATTAACCATTATTCTAACAAACTAGTTACCTTAGTGGATAAGTCTTCAAATTTGCTTTGATATTAAGCTTCAGTGGTAGTTTGTTTCAGCCCCTTAAGAGCTCCCTTTGGATCTTCATACAAGGTAGAACCTAAAATGTAGCTTCAACACAGCTAGGAATCCTTCCAAGTCTTGTACAAAATTATTTTTCATAATGCATTTATACTAGGAATAAGCAAGACCACTCATATGAAAAGAAACAACTTTAATTCTCTGCGCAACCGACACTTGATAAGTCTAAAAGAATTTCTAGATTTTGAACAACCAGTCTTCAACATCAGTACCATCAAAATGAGGTATCTCAATCTTTAAGTTTTTTCCCACATTGAATGTCTGATTGAAACCTAACATCTTGTCCTCCCTCAAAGCAGATTGTGCTGAGCTTGTCTCAACTTGTTTTTGTGTTTGCAGCAAATTCTGCATCATGATTTCCATATTTCGAAACAACACTCGATAACCATTAATTGTCTCCTCTAGCTTCCTCATTTGGTCATCCATGGAGCCTATTGTTTTTTGCATCTCATCTTATGCCATTTCCAGTTTTGAAAATCGAGTTCCCTCAGCCATGGCTTCTCTCAACAAGAGTACCAAATGTTAAACTTAGTTTTCCAACTTCTAAGAAGATAAACAAGAAAGATGAAGAAGGTTCAAATATGATAATTCTTACTCACTTAAGGGTCCACATTACATTCCTCCCTATTCGAGTCAAGTAGGCGACTCCTCTCCACAATGGGATTACAAAATATCACCTGCCTCCCTTCACAGCCATTCCAAATTAAAAAGAGAGCAATGGAGTTAAACCCTGATGTCACTACAGCTAAGCGTGCTAATGGCTTTACGCTAAATGGCACTCCTGAATCTTCAAAGCAATCATTTGCCATTCATTTGATAATCAAGTGTCCATGGAGGTGGTCTTCTCTTCCTGCTAGAACAAATCCTCTGCTTTAAACTCTTATTGCTACTTCTCCCTCCTTTGTTGGGTTGTAGTTGTTGGCTGGGCTTGTCTTCACTAGATTGCAACTACTATTTAGGCTTGCCATTTCCTCCATTAGGACATTTGGGCCCTCATGATTCATATCAATGAGGTTGGTAGATGCTTAATGCATTTGTCAAGGCCTAGAGTTCCATGGCATTGTGAATAGTCTTCTACTTGCAAACGATGAATAGTGCCTTTGTGCTGGCATGGAAGCTCAATTTCGAGCTAATAGAGCGGGGAAAAAACATTACACTGCCAAAATCATAGGTGGAGGCGATTAAAGAAAAAAGGAAAAAAAAAAAGAAATTTGAAATACAACTTGACGTTCTTCTTGAGGAATGAACTACAAAACTAATTAATTAAGCATATTTATACAACTAAAGATAATGAGTTGAGAGATTCACCTTCAACTGCTTAATGACAATATTAATCTATTATTATTATTATTATTATTATTATTATTATTATTATTTGTTGATCAATTTATATTCTTCCTCAAAGACATAATACTCTACACATAGTAATACACACACACACACACACAAAATTAAACACGATCTCACGAGGCCAAGAAAGCAAATTATTTGGTCCAGTTCCAACTTTACATTGCTATAAAACAATACTAGAGGACCATATATAAATTAAAGATGCAGTATAGTTCAGCCCTAAGTTCTGAAACCTGAAAACACGACAATATAAGTATCCATAAAATGAAGATGGCAAAACACACAGAAGAAACTTCGATTTTGAAGTGGGGAAATAGAAAAGATAAATAACTTCAACTAAAAATGAAGTCAAAAGAGAGAGAAATAAGCAAGATAATACACTTCCAATGGCTAATGGGTGGCGACAATATTTTGAATCTGTCAAAAAAAATTAGCAAAGCAGAAAAATGGTAAGAAAGAAAAGGAACAACCAGGAGAGGTAGGATACAAGAAAAGTTTACCACATCATCTAAGATATAAGAAGTCGCCCATATCTAAGACATGGGTGATGGGTGATGGCTGAAAAAAATGCGAAGGGCATTAGCTCCAGTCAATGAGGCAGCATTAACGATGCATGTAGGAAGGTGGCTCATGCGGAACAAATTCAAATGCAATAATAAATAATGGCAGTATTCAAGGACACCTTCATGGCTTATATAAGCATTGTCCAAGAAGACACCGATGCAGTAATGAATACTGCTGCTCTATGCCATTCATTGATCATCTGCGTGAAGCAACAGCTTCTAAGGAGAAGTCAGATAAATGACAGGTTTATATGGAGCAGTGTTCTAATAGGAACGTACTATTCCAGGAAGCAATATATATAGACGCAGCATATGAAGTAATATCTTTTAAGGAAAAGTCAGAGAATTTTAAAGATTGACCCGTTTTCAATGACAGGTCTAATAACTCAGACATTGATGTACGCACTTGACTCGGTATAGCGTGAACACAGATCTGCTGACTGCTCTATATGACTAGACTGCAGATGTAAAAACCTAATATTTTGACGTCAATATTCTCAATGCATTAAATGCTTGAGAGCGGAACAACTTTTATATATTATATAAATTTCTTTTCAAAGTTGAGATGCTTCAAATCCCACAAATAGAATGGACCTGTGACCAAATTCCGAATCACCAATTACCATGAAATGATTTCTGTAAGTAAAATTCCAATAAGGAGATCTCAGTTTTCGATAAGGGATTAAGGTCGCTGCCAAATTGCTGTTCACCTTTTATTACATATAAAAACGTGATATACAGTACAAGCCTAATCAAACAGTACAACAAGCAGAGCGGCCTTTTATGGAGCAACCTTTTAGTCTAGCTACTATAATTAGTAAATAAAATTACAACTTGCTCGTCTTGACAGGACCCATCTCCTTTGCCTTGGCCCTCAACAAATGCTTCTGTATCTTCCCAGTGGCTGTCTTTGGTAATGGTCCAAAGAACACTGATTTGGGTGTCCAATAGGCAGGCATCCTTTCTCTGCAGAACTTGATAATATCCTCAGCGAGACGCTGCTCATTAGAACTATCCACACCTGGCTTTAATGTCACGAATGCGCAGGGAGACTCGCCCCATTTCTCATCTGGCCTTGCGACCACTGAAGCCTCCAGTATTGCAGGGTGAGCGTACAGAGCATTCTCAATTTCAACACTACTGATATTTTCAGCCCCAGAGATGATGATGTCCTTTGATCTGTCTTTGATTTCTATATATCCATCTGGGTGCTTCACAGCAAGATCCCCAGAATGAAACCATCCATTTGCAAAGGTTTCTTCGTTTGCTTTTGGGTTCTTTAAGTAGCCTTTCATCACAGCATTGCCCCGCATCACAATCTCTCCGACGGTAGTTCCATCAGCAGGAACAGGTTGCATGGTTTTCGGGTTCATGACATCAAGACCTTCCAAGGCAATGTAGCGCACGCCTTGCCTTGCATGAAGCCGGGCTTGGGTTTCAGGGGGAAGCGATTCCCACTCAGACTTCCAGACACATACTGTGGAGGGGCCATAGGTTTCTGAGAGACCATAAGTGTGAGTGACGCGAAATCCTCGTTGTGCCATGGCAGAAAGAACAGAAGGAGGAGGAGCAGCCCCCGCTGTATTCACATGTACAACATGGGGAAGAGGAAGTATGGTTTCCTCAGGTCGGGCATTTACTATTGTGTTGAGTACCACTGGTGCTGCACAAAAATGTGTCACTTTATACTTGGCAATGGTTTCATATACTGCCCCAGCTGTAACCTGTACGAAAGCAGTAAGAAAGTTGAAACAGGATGGATATCTATAGCTATCAATTAGCTACTTGATAAAGAGAACACATCTCAACAAAGGATATGACAGTATCCATCAATTAACAAGAGAGTAGTATATCTAAACAGTTCCGCGAACAAAGAATAGGTCATTTGAAACATAACAAAAGATATCATCTCCTATGTTTTAAATGAGCATATTATCACTAGTTACCTACCCAAAAAACCAAAAAGACTAATCCAGAAGTAGAATTCTGTAACTCCAGTCAAAATATTAAGTTCAATATATATAAAGCAGTCAGCAATCATTTAAAAGGCCCGTCAATCATATGTATTGACAATTGTGCCAAACTTAAAGCTAGAATTAGCAAACATCAACAGGGCATGTACAGCATATTACCCAATAAGGATAACAAGTCAACAACAATTTGTTTCAGTCACTCAACGAAAAGCAGAGCATTAACAAGTCCATTGATTTACCTGACGAAGGCATATGTTTGTCCCACAAAGAGCTGCAAGTGTCCAAGTGTAGCACCAACCATTGCAATGAAACATGGGTAGCGTCCATAGATAGACAGCTCCTTCATTCATTCCCCAGATGAGAGCTCCACTTAGAGACATGAGATATGCCCCTCGGTGATGTAATACCACACCCTTAGGACTGGCAGTGGTACCAGATGTATAACCCAAAGCAATGCTCTGCCACTCATCCTCTGGTGGTTTCCACGCAAATTCAGGGTCACCACTTTCTAGAAATTTCTCATAGTCAATTGCTCCGTTGGCCAAAGCATACCTGAATGCCTTGGGATCACAATTTTCATCACCAATGACTATTAAAATTGGAGGCTTAAAACTTTTGCTTTTCTCAGACCAGATTTTCAAAGCTTCCTGTGCCAAGGAAAAAAACTCTTGATCCACCATTACAACTGCTGCTGCTGAATGACCGAGAAGAAAGGCTATAGTTGATGCATTTAGTCGAATATTCACAGTATTCAGCACAGCTCCTGCCATGGGAATTCCGAAGTGAGCTTCATAAAGGGCAGGAATGTTGGGTGCAATAACTGCTACCTGTTGGCAGTATCAGAAAATTACTTCAGGTGTGAATACATTCTAATACAACATAATAAAATACCAAGGCCATTGGATAAAAGTTAACACAAGGAAAAGGCTAGAAGGAAGCCACAAAGGATTTGAACAAGGTCTTTAACTAAATTGTGAAGAACAGGTCCCCAAGTAAAACCACTGCAAAAATTTCTACACTTCCCTAATATACTTGCACAAGTTAGAGTAAAAAATCAAATAGCACACTGTAACACGCAAATTTTGGGCATGACTGGTTTTGGTACTTGTAGTTATAGCCAGAAAGCATATAAGCTAACAAAAGAAAAATTTCCGTCATAGCAAGGAGGTATTTGTGTGATGCAGAGGCCACGACAAGAAAGCAATCTGTATAACATGATCACTGAATTTGGTTTCTCTCTAGTCAAATCCATTAGAGAATAAAACAAAATCTACGGTCAGATTGATTCATCTCTAGCGGTAAATGAAGTGGGAACCGCTAATTTCAGCCCTGCTTGAACTAGAAGCAGAATCTGCCTGTTGTCAGACTTCTCAGACAATAATCAAAGGATCATACTCGGGTTGGTCTGTTTTCATATAGAATGATATCCACTAAAGATCAAATCTCTCTTCGAAGTTCCACACACACTACATTTTATCCAATAATGTATGGCAATTATAATAAAACTATATATGTAAGTCTTCACTTGATAGTTTAAGTTCTGAGAAATGGTTCTTGACAAGCTACATATGTAGACTCCACAATGAGTGCACGGATCCTGTGTGCAACTAGGGGACTTCTAGACTGTCCAGATCTAATCTAGACGATCCTGATTTCATATAAATTTTTTTAATTTTAAAACCTTTTTATTTAATGAAAAATAGAATGCAAACTAAAAATATTTTTATAACTAATAAACTATAGAAAAATAATAATTTTTTATATAAAAAAATTTATAAAATATAGACAGTCTAGATTTAGATTGAAGGGTTCAAATTAGAATACAACTATGTGCATCTTATCCGGATTCGCTGAGAATCCGGGTTCCAGCAGTAGGCCCAACGTGTCATATTTATCCCAACTATTGAATGTACCTGGAAATAAGAAATATGGCATACTCAGGAGAACAAGAGAATTTCTACTCAGGATGCCAAAAGTCAGCTCGCATAATTCAGCACAATTTGCGAGAATATGCTTTCTAATTATGTGTACCTCCTCCTTCAAAGGGAGGAGGTTTATAGGGCATATTCAAGAACTTATTAAATTTACAAACAATCAAATTCTGTGCATTAAAGATTATAATGCATCTCATTAGCATCAGTTTTCAACTCTTCCTCATAAAACTAATTTGATCTTTCCTTCAGCAGAAAAGAAAAAAAAAAAGAAAAAGTAAAATTCAAGCAATTAATGAGCCCCATGATTCTCCGAGTACAGCTAATTGGTCATCAACAAATTCGACAAATAGCACAATTATCTATTTCACCTCCATGAGTAAGTATCAAACTGTATATTTCACATCATCAAACTTGATAAACTAAAGAGTAAATTATAATATAAATTACACAGTCTTTCCGTCCGCTTTAAAAATCCACGCTCCTTTTCCTCTGAAAGCCAAAAATATACTACACTAAACTTTCTCGCCGCAATAAAATAGCTACAATTACATCATTAATTTTAACAAAAATTCCTTCATATATATTTTTATATAATGTAATAAGTATTAAATATATATTTAACTAATATAAAAATACTTAATATTTTAAATTTTGAATAAATTAAATTTATAATTTTTAACACAAAATAAAGAATAATAAAATTTATTTTTAATAAATTATACTTTTAATAAAAAAAATTTAATATTATTATTAAAGTTTTTTTTTTCTTGGTAAGTACAAGGAGGACCCTGTGGTCCTACGGAGGAAGTGGGAGAACCGAATTTGGGGTGATCGAACCTCCCAACACAAGCATACCGCTGACTCTGAGGCCAGGGAAGTGCCTTTAGACCACATGATTGTATTTTGACTTACAAAATATTTATATATATTTTTTATAATAGAAGAGAAGTTGTGTCATTTAAAGGAAAGAATAATTTCCCCTGATCTAAAAAGAGAGAAAAGATAAAAAGAAAATTGATTCAGCTAAATGGCCGAGCTTACTTTGTTTCCTGTAAAATTAGTGTGTTGAGATTTTTCTCATAGAATAGACGAAAACGAAGGTTACGGCTGAAAGAAAAATACCGTGGTCCCGACACCGATGGAACGTTGAGAAAGAGCAGAGGCAAATCGGCGACAACGCTGGTAAGTCTGAAGCCACGTGTAGTGGCGGGATCCATGGACCACCGATCTTCTGGTGGGATGCACCTGAGCTGCTCTTTCTAGAAACCACAACGGCGTCAAGGCTGTGTAGTTCGCCGCGTTCTTTGGCAGATCGTCTATGTCGCGCCCCACCACCATCGCTGCCGCCGCTGCTCCTCCTCCTCCTCCTCTTTCTCTCTCTCTTTCACTCTCACACTTCCGGTTCTGCTGCTAAACTCGAAGAAGTGATTATCACAACCTCGAGCCGCAGTTCCCAGTGCCTATATATAGTAGGCCTAAGAGAACGTGTCAGCATGATCCAACGGCTGTTAATGGCTGACAAAGCAAATTTCTCTCCTTCTTTTTCCTTTTATTTTTCTTTTTAATTATTTCCCGTGTTCCGCAACTGTGATTATTAAAGTTGGCGGTGTGTCCAGAGCCTTGTGGGGTTAAGTGGTATCTTCATCTAAACATTACTGTTAATAAATTTTGATATATAATTTTTATTTTTGTTTATTTTTTCACTACTAATTCTTTATGTCTTATGCATCTTTTGTTAAAAAAATGAATAAATAAACAACGATGGTTTTGCATTTCTGAGCTGCATTAGCCCCTTGTTTGAGAAGTATGCATTGATATTTGTATTTGTTTAAATTTAAATACAATTTTTTATATTCTTAGTATTAAATTTTTTAATAAAAATATAATTTAACTAGAGAATTATATTGCTTTATGTAAAACGTATAAATTTACCATATTTTAATTAAAAAATTAAAAAATAAAAATACAAGTAGTTGTGTATAATTTTTTTTATATTTTTGTTATGGAGGAATACTCTATTTTAGGCTTTAAGATTAGTGTACTTTTTTTAAATTCATTTTTTATAAAACAAATAATTTAAGTTTTCAATTATTAAAATATTTTTAGTGTTACCTTTCTATTATATTTTGATATAAAAAAATTCTTATATTTCTTTGAAACGATTTTCCTTTTTTTCATTTCTTTTCTGTTAAAAGTATAAAAAATATTTAAACCCAACTTTATTCTTTTAAAGTTTTATAAATATTTGTAATATATCAATTATCTAGTTAATATTTTTTTATTACAATTAAGGTATCAAAAATAATTAAATCTCAATTATCTAGTTGGCAGATCAATTACTTAGTTAATATATATTTTTTATCACGATTAAAATTTCTTTCATTTGAGTTATGTTTTACATTTAAATTTATATTATAGTAAAAAATACATAGACAAAAACATTTAATTTCATCAAACAGTCAATATTAAGTTAGTATAGTAATTGTATATTTTCAATGCCAATTGTTTCACAAAACAAAATTTTAATTTCTCTTTAACAAATTTCTAATTTCTCTTTATTATTCAAATTTCAAAATACTTAACCTCCCTCTTGGCAAGAGATCAGTGTGTGAGACGAAAGTTAATATGAATAAGAAATTATTTCTTTTCTAAATAATGATAAATATTGTATAAGATTTTGAGTTAACTCATAATAGTGGTGTGAATTAGAAGAATGCAATGTTACTCAAGTTCAACGCCCATATTTAAAAATAAAATGAGAATGGAAAATATTAAAGGCGGTGAAAATAGAAAAGCGGGAATTAAATTTGTTTCATATGAATTAGAATTACCATTAAGGTATGAAAAGACATTTCATCGCATCCCTAATCCTTTAACTTCATCTTTTAACGAAAAAGTAGTACTTAAAAAAATACTTAATTTCTAATTCGTATTTCGTCATACACCAATAAAAAATAAATTCAGATAGCCTAGCTATCATGACTCCTCAAAAAGCCTAGCGAGATTTAGGAAAAATTATAATCGGAGATCTAAAATTAAAATTATTTATATTAAAAATGTTAAATGTTAAAATTATTGTAAAAGATTTTAAAATAAAAATTTTTAAATTATAATTTTTTTGTGTAATTTAAATTTTTAATTATAAGATTTTTCAAAATACTATGACGCTATCTACGAACAATGAGGAGACTGAATTTAACGATGATATTAAACAGTTTCTATTCTCTTTAGATATCAGGAGCAAAAATCTAGGGTCATCAACAAGTGATCCTCTTGTTTTGAAAGAGTATTTAGATTGTTTAGATTTAAATTTTAACAGTCTAGATTTTATTATATTTTTTTATTTTAATATTAAATATTATTTTTTAAAAAATTTATAATTATAAAATTATTTTTATTTTATATATTACTTTATTTAAAGTTCAAAAAATTAAAAATTTAAACAAATAATAAAATCTAAATGATTCAAATACTTCTTTAAAACAAGAACAAACAGTACTCCTGTTTTGAAGGAATTGGAAAACCGCACACTCAACAAGTATATTCCTCATAACTATTCCTGATATAATTCCATCAGTGAATTCGTGAAAATCTTCATTGTAACAAACTATTAAATAATTTTGCATTGTATCTTTCATTATTAGTTTGGTCAATGTTTGGATTTTGGAACAATTATGTGGAGGTACTGTTCGTTGAATATATATTGCGAATACTTTGTTACATTTTATGAACAATTTATCTCTTTGAATGTTGGATTACCTGGGATATTATGTTCACCGTTCTGATATGTAGATTATGTTTTTAATCCACTTGATTAACTCTAGCATTTGATACGATTAATTTCTCTATAATGCATCAATTACAATTTTTTTTAATTACAATAATGAACAATTGTATTTTATGCCCTCCACTATTTTTTTATTACTTACTTTTTTTTTACTAGTGCATTTGAAAAACTCTCTAATTTAAAACTATTGATTTGATTACATAATTTCATAGTTAGAGTGTTGATAATTTTCAATTTATTATATTAATATATTCTCGCAATAGTTTATTTTAAGAATAATTATACACAATATTTAATATATAATTAGTGCAACTAAAATATTTTTAACCTATTTTTTATTTATTGATAAATAAAAATATTATATTTAATTAAAATAAATAAATAAATAAATAATATAAATCTAAATGTCAAATCTATTGTGCATTTCACGGATACAGTTCCTATTGAGGAATGAAAAGGCATTCCATCGCATTCGTTGCCCCTTGTCTTTTAACAAAAAGGTAATAGTTAAAATAAATCTGAATTTACATTCCGTATTTCGTCATACAACAATAAAAAATAAATTTAGTTAACCTTGCTATCATGGCTCTTCAAGAAGTCTAGGGTGAGTTGAATATAACTTGAAAAAAATTAAAGGTGAAAATTCTAGATTAAAATTATTTATATTAAAATTTTTAAAATTTCAAATTATTATAAAAATTTTAAGATTAAAAATTTTAATTTAAAAACTTAAATTAAATTTTTTTAATATAAATACTTTTAATTTAAAATCATTCAATAATTTTTCCTCTATCGCTTACTTTCGCATTTTGTTTTGAGTCGTTTTCCTATTTCTCAAATCTCAAACAGTCAATCGTTGCCACGTGCATTGTACACTTGGCCCGTCACCTTTCGTCGATCCCCTCTACTCTAGGGGCGGCCATTAACTTAAAAGTCATCCACAAGTACGCTTTTTTTTTTTTTAAAGTAAAGAAAGTTTTAAATATTCGACAATGTCATCTATTCTTTATTTTATTTTAAAATAAATCAGTTATTTAACTCATACTTTACATGAGTCGTTAAGAAGGTATTTTAACTTTTCAACTTAGATAATATACAATATATGTATATATATTTCATATAATATTCTTTTTAACACTCATCACACTAACTCTTTTAAAATATCACTAAATTTGATGTAATATGTTGTTTAATATATCATTTAATTTGATTAATATTTGATACATATTACAAAAATGTGTTTAATTTATTTCTTTCAATAAATTTAATTTTCATATAATATGATATTATAATTTTAGTTTCAATATAAATAAAAATAATTAAGTTAATACTAAGTTTCAACATAAAATTATAATTTTATTTTTAATATAATAACAAAGATAATTATGTAATTTATTTTAAAAAAGAATACATATTTGCATAAAATTAATTTAATTGAAAAAAAAAATTATAGGAAAACTTTTGCTACATATATCAAATGTCAGGAATGCCGAATAATATTTTTACAATAAGAAAAGCATTAGGAATAATTAAATCAACCATCAAGAAAAGTAAGTACAATTTATTTTTTGTTATATCTTATTCTTTTTTAAAATTAAGAAATAAATTTGTCTCAAATTAATATGCTTTAATATTGATTTTAAATTAATAAATAAGTAGATTAATATTAATAGAGCAATAGCAAATGATGCTACAATTTGATTTCAACTAAACTTTAAAAAAGGTTATAATGTCACAATCTTGTTCCCGTGGCAAGCTAATGATATTTTTATTGGGATATAATATTATTGTATTTAGTCCTTTTTCTTAGTGAGAGAATATTAGAGATACGCAGGCAATTATGGGGAAAATTTTTCTCACTATCCCCTGCTAATTAGCAAAGGATATTTTTCTATAAAAAAAAATCATTTTGAGTGAAAATAGCAAAAAAATTCTCCCTTCTAGAACATTCTGGCAAGAATTTTGTCCTTACTAATTAGCAACTAATATTGAGCAGGAGAATAGTCCCTTACTAGCCTCTCCTCATTATTTTACTGGAGCATTTTGTAATTTGGATCTCTTTTTTTTTTTAAGTGTACTATTTTGTTAAAGAGATAAAGAGAAAATAATTTAAAGAAGTGAAAAAAATATATTTTTTTTATTTTTTTATCTATTCCTTCTTTGTTTTATCTAATAAAATAATATTCTATTCACAAAGAAGAAGAAAGGATTCAAATTTAACATTTTGACCCATAAAATGATGAAAATACGTTTACTCTCCCAAAAAAAGACACATTTTTTTTTATAGTAGATTTTTTAGGAGGGATCGCATAGTACCCTGGAATGAATGCCAAGGTGGGCATTCAATTTTGTGTGATCCATCTTCGAAGCTTCCCCGATTTTTTCCATGTATAACTGTAGTTCCTGTCATGAAAGCATCAACAAGGAATATACTAACAAGGGATATACCAGAGTTCTCTAAATTAACATTAAAAAAAATTATATTTTGAGTACCTAAGTTTTATAAAATTTACAATAAAAAATCTTAAAAATTGAAATTATATATAAGGATCAAAATTACTATCACTTATTATTAAAAATCATGAAAATTATTATTAAATTTTAAAAAAATTACTGTTAAAATTATTTAAATTGTAATTCTTTAAAAATTTAGTAATAATTTTTTTAAACCTAATAGTAATTTCTTTAAACTCTGATAATAATTTTAGTCTTTCAAAATAATTTTAATTTTTTATTATAATTTTATAAAATTTAGGTCTTTAGTGTAATTATATATATATATATATATATATTCTTGCTGACATGAATTGCCTCATGGGATCGCATCCCTCTAATACTGGAAAGTTGTGTCGGTAGTTAACGAATACCAAAAAATTTTGTTGACGTCCGCCACTTTGGATGAATTTGATAATGAGACTGATAAGAATTTCAAGTACACAACTGGTGTCTAATTAATCAGTAATGGTAGAATAATATATCTATATTATCATTTTGCTTATCAAAAAAAAATATTTTTTCTAGTTTCATCCCCACGGAATGGCATCTGTTTGGGTAAAAGGAATATGTAATTCAATATCATCTAATTCAATTACCCAAAAGGAGTAAATAGACAACAAATTGAACTTCATATGCAGGGCAAAAGAAATAGATGGTGAATAAGTCTGAGAATATGCTTGTATACCAATAGATTGGGATGGCCATAGTATGCGATCTGTGAAGGGCATGGATACGTAGTCGTCAAAGTATTTACGAATTGTAGCATAAACCCATCCAGTGATTTTGCCCTTGTGCTGCGAAAGGAATGGAAAGTGAATTTAGGGCTTATTAGGAGGAAGAGATTTTCTTGTTTGGGTAAAAGGGAAAGGAGCGCAAGGGCAGGGAATATGGTCCAACAGAAACTAGCATTTGGGCTTAGATCCCAAACAACGTAATTTTGGGTTTAATATTCCTCTTCGTTAATTCTTCAGTGTATTTTAGGCCCAGAGATGTTGCAAAATGTCCAAGACAAGGCATTCATTTGTATAGTAGTGGTTGGACTTGGACGTGAAGTTAATTTATTTTTACCTAATTTTTAACACAATTTGTTTGCAAACTTTTCTATTTAATAATGAGTCCCTTTAAACTTCTCTATGTAATATTAGGTCTGCTACATGGACTGAGTTTGAACTTGAAAAAAATGAGTCTGCTTAAATGTAGGTCTAAACAACCTGATCTATTTAGCCCATAAGTCAAAACGGGCCAATGTTAAGCGATACAAGTCGGCTTGTCAAGAAAAACTTATAAGTAAGATAAAAGAATTGTTAAACATGCTAGTCTATAGGTCAACCTGTTTAATTTAGGAAGTAAAAAAAAAAGTGAAGTTTTTATGATATTATTAAATGTATACATATATTATAATATTTATTCTTTTTTTCTTAATTAGAATGTCATCATTATCAATCTTAAAAGTATTTTATTTCTTTAACAAAAATACATAAAACATGCCATAAATGAGCTAGTTCATTTGTGGTTTGTTTAGCTTGTTTTCAATATAACCTGTAAGTCGACTCATTTAAAGTTATTATGAGCAACGATAAACTTTTATTTTTGGGATCGTTTAATAAATGAGTCAATTTCGTCTTGATAATACTAATAAATATACTTTTAACATATAAATAAACTATTATATCAAAGAATTAATATATATATATATATATATTTTTCATCGTGAATCTATATATATATATATATATATATATATATAAAACTAAGGATTACAATTTTGTAAGGTGAAGATAAGTGGTGCTTGGTTCTTATTTCTGCCATCAATTGCCTCTTCCATTACATCTCCATTCTTTGCATGGACACAAATCCATGTGGGATCTCAAATTTCTATAAAAAAGAATAAATGATATTAAATTATAAAATTATAAATTAAAAGCAAAACTTAAATTCAAAGCTTAAAGTCCTCGTTTAACTTCTCCACAAATTATAGTCAATTCCAAACAATTTTTTTAAAAAAAAACTTAAATAACAACTTTTACAACAAGTTAAATAGTAGAGAATTAATGCTTGCTTTATTTTAAATTAATATAAAGATAAATAAAGAGTAACATGACTAAAAAAAGATGTAGAGTAATAATATATATATAATTTTTAAAAAAATTTATATAAAACTATCATAAAGAATCCGCACGTTAGGTGTATAATCCCTATTCTCGTCGCCGTCCTCATCTTCAAATTAATTATTTTTTAGAAGATTTTTCTTCTGATTTCCATCCTTGTACACAAAAATTTTTAAGCATAATTCTTTAAATGAAATAGTCCTGCAAAAATCCCTAAACTCACAGCTCCGTAATCATATCGAATTCTCTCACGGCTTGTTTTAATGCATTTTCTTTTATTAAATGATGTTTACCTATCCTCTCAAAATCAATCTCCTCTTCTTGCCGGTCCATCGGGGAACTCACAATTCACAGACGAACAAAAGCACCATAATATTCCCACTGAAAAAGGGCACGAACAATAATATAAGCGAAGGAAAACAACATATGAGCCAAAATGATTAATACACGCTACCATACTCTTCCGAAGTTTTAAAGTAAGATTGATTTGGTATATACGATTATTAGATATAAAATATATATATATATATATAATGAATAAAAAATATCTCTCATATCTTTGTAAAAAACGTAATAAAAAATAGTTATGATTAAGTAGTGATTATAAAAATATAATAAATATTACAAAAAAATTATTCCTTCTTCCTCTTTTTTTTTTTTTAAATATCATGCAACAAACCACAACTGTTTTTGAAAAAAATGATAATGACATAAATCATATAATAAAAAATATATTCTGAACTATACAAAACGTTAGATATTTAAAACAATACACTAAATTAATAATTATAAAGAAATATTAATAAGTCTCAAATGTTTATTTCAATTGTTTCTCGCACTCAACTGTGGACTTATGCCCTCTTTAATAAATTGGTTCCAAATTCAAAGAAATTAAAAAGGCCAGTTAAGGATAAGAAACGTCCATTGATTCTTTGCTATAATGAAAAAAAATATAGTCGGAGAGAGGCAGGGAGAAGAGAGAAGGTGTAATTTTCTCTGACTCTTCTTCTCTCTCATACTATGTTGCTCTATTTCTCTCATAAATTTACATGGTGCAATTAGGTACAAATGTAGAGAATCTTAGCCTCATAAAAAAAGTAAACATCCGTGTTAATATTTACTTATTAGCCATGGCTGCAGGTAGAGTAGAATGAGCAAACACACTTGTTTCCATCGCATTAACTTAATTACCTCTTCTCATTTTCCTTTCTACCATCATCTTCCTTTTGTGTTACAAATTCTTTACTCTTCTGATTTCACAACATGGTTATCAGAAGCACCAACGAGTTAGAAGCAAGCACTGATTCCACTACATATGACAGAAAAACTTTAGTGAAAGCATTTGATGATTCAAAAGAAAGTGTTAAAGGTTTCTTTGATTCTGGGATTACAAAGATCCCCATGCATGCTCTATTCTGGCAAGTTGAACTTCAGCTAGTGAGTAGTGGCTCAAAGTCAAAGTTCAGCATCCCCATCATTGACTTCAAAGACGTAAACAAAAATTCAGATCTGCCAATTCAAACATAGTAAATCAAATTGGAAGTGCATGCCAGAACTGGGGATTTTTCCAGATCATTAATCATGGGATTCCAATTGATGTTTTGGATGAAATGATCACTGGAATTCGTAGGTTTCTCGATCAAGACACCGAGGTTAGAAAGCAATTTTACTCGAGGGATTCCAAAAGGAAAGTCTTGTGTACCTGTCCAATTTTCACCTGTACACAGACCAAGCTGCTGATTTATTTGGATTTAAAATGGCTTCTTATCCTCCCTAACCAGCTGAAGTACCATCAGTATGTAGGTAATGGGTTCATCATAATTTTTCTATCAAACCCCACGTGGGTTTGACCGTAAAATTTACCAATATATTAGGACAGTGTTGTAAGAAATTCTTAAATACACTGTAAAATGAAGCCAAAAAAAAAAAAAAACTCACCAAAATAAATGTTTCAGGCGGTAGGTTTCTTAACAAATCTAATTTAGAGAGTTTATATTGATTTCTTGCACCAGCTAGTTGTGCACTATATAGCTCTTAAAAAAAATTTCCAGTTTAGTCACTTGATGTAATATTAAAGTACGTAAATCTAAAAAAAGTGGTAGTTTCAAACGGGATGCTACCAAACTTGCTTGTATCTGGTTATTAGAAATAAAAAGTTTAAGAGACTATTAGTCTTGTCTAATGCATCTATGCCTTGTATGATATTTTTAAGAGACTATTTAGTCATACAATAACCAAGACCTATCTAATATTTAATAATATATTTAGTCTTATTTTGAAAAATGACGACTAGCTAGTGCCTTATTTTATGTATGATTGCTTTGATTTATGGTTTAATTCATGCATCGCGTTTCTAAAACATTATGCATTAACATCTAACAACCTTCTTACCTCAAAGAAATGGATTGTGGTGAAGGACTAATGATTATGAGTCACTGCTGTCCAACATGTCCTGAACCTAAACTAACTATGGGCACCACCAGAGATATTCATAGGTTTGGTTTGATTCCATTTTGTATTAAAACTAAATCAAATCGACGTTGTCGGTTTAGCATTTTATTGTACTTTGTCGTTTTTTGTTTTTAATCAATTTGGTTTGATTTTTGTCCAATTTGGTTTAATTTGATCCGATTTGATTTATGCTTTTTTTTAAAGCCCAAAAGTGATTTTATTTTTTATTTTTTATTTTTTAAGATTTTATTTTTTGTAATATATAAAATTTAACTCTAATATAATGCATCTCTTAATATTTTAACTAATAATAGTGTTGAAATAATTTATTATCATATATCATTTTTTTTCTTAAAAAAAAGTATTCTTCTTAATTATGTTTAATTATTCTACAGTTGTAATTGAATATCATATGTAAAGATAATAAAAAATATTTTAAAAATAACTTATTTGATAAGTTCATCTAAATATAAGTAAAATAGGAAAAATTATTATTATTTTATTAATAAAAGGTTTATGCATGATTTGGACTTAGTTAATAGAAGCAAAAAAAAAAAAGGTTTGGTTTGATTTGGTCTAAACTAAATCAAATTTGATAGAATTGAAAATCAAACCAAACCAAACCGATGAGTTTTATAATGTCCAAAATCATTTTAACTTGTTTTTAATCGGTTTAGTTTGATTTTTATTGGTTTGGTTTGGTTTGATTCGATTTGATTTATTTGGTTTGAATTGACATTAAGACCACCCATCAACCCATTGATCCTCAAGAAAAACTTTAAGACCACCCATTGTAAGAATTGTTATCGCTATTATTTTTTGCATTTCACATGTTTTCTGGAGATAAATTGAATTGACACAAGCGTAAAAAAGTAGGCAATTTAATGGTATTAATTAGGTTTAGCTTCTAACCGTCTAAGTTGAAAGATGTATAGGGGAAAGGCGAGGGCAAAGAAAATCCTAGAGAGGAGAAACAAGTAACCAAGATATATGAAGGTGTACATCATAGCATATGATTTTTCCAATGCTTGATTACTATGTTTCTACTTTTGTTCTAATAGCAAACATATTAAGAATCACATAAGTCCTTTTTTTTCCCTTTCGTACTAATTTTGTAATTTATGATTATATTGAATTGCATTTACAAACTAGAATATTATGGATGATGTCAAGTTTAGTTCTTGAAACTCAGGTGTTTTTGCCCTCTACCAATGCTAAGATTCAGTACTGATGCATATTCATACTCATGATAAACCTCATTTTTTGACAAATAAAGAAAGAGCCTAAATTTCAAAACAATAATTTAAAATTTCCGGTTATACTTCTTCATCTTCTCACGTTGTGAAGATTTATTTATAAAGTTCCTTGTTAATGTTGCAACTTATAACACAAGATAGATTTGTCAGTATTTATCAAAAGATGCTATGAAGAATATCAGTAACAAGCTTCTTAATGTACTCTAATATAGGCAATGAATTATTTGCACCTCTTTTGGTTGCAATTTTTGTTTTAAATTTAATTTTTTATTTTTGATTTAATTTTATTTTTTGAATATTGAATGAAAATAATATGTTTAATTATAAATTTTAATAAAATAATGTTTGAAATTAAGAAAAATGTAGAATAAAAATAAAATTTAAACCATTTAAATTTGATATTGCTACCAAAAAAATACATAAAAAAATATAGTTTATGGTCCAACCAAGGGACTTTGTCAAAAGAAAACCCTCCATCTACAAAAGATTTTGAGAAATTATTATACAAAGGACCTTGATGGGAACTATTTCTTACAGCCATTTAGTACATGAAAATAGGAGAAAAGTGAAGAACGAAGAAAGAGAAAAGTGAAAAAGAATATTTTTTAATGTATTTAGATGAATAAAGGGTAAATATAAAAAAATTATTAATTTATAAGGACAATAATGTTTTTATTATCCAATATAAGTATTTGGGCTAAGAGGAAAATTTAGAAAGATAAATGGTGAAAGAATTTTTTGTGACAACCCTAACTTCTAATCGTAGTAATTAAGCTTAAACACATGATCAATAATCATAAATCAAGGCAAGGATAATTTTTATCATCAAATTAGGAAAAAGTAAGAAAATTTGGACCTTAATTTTATTAGAGTCATTAACCAAATAATCACAACCATTTATGCGCATAAGAGAATCAAACCCTCAATTTTAAGTCTTGAATTAATTTACCCATTAAATTCTAACTCACAAAAATCTCCTACTAGTGTTTCCAAGTCATCCTTTGATGTTGTTATAGGAGAAACCAAAGCTTCTAAGTTAATATAAGAGTTTGAGAACTTTCACCGCGACCAAATGCTTTTGAGCCACAGCCGATTGCTATTGAGTTCACTTCTAACATCTTCACAAATTTCGCCGCAACGAACCTATGTGGCGCCTCGACAAGAAGACCTCCTGGAGCCTACCTCACTCACCCCTCGTTATTGGCAATGGCCAATTCTCTTTTTCACTGTAACTAATTACTCTCTAGGTCACTTCCAATTTAGCCTCTCGACTCTTGCCATAGTGAATTACTCTCTATTACCCTCTCTAGGCAACTTCGTCGCGGCTTAGCCCTTTTTAGCAGCGGCGAAATACCTCCTGTGTTTAGGACTCTTATAATTTTATCTCATACATTCCAACTCTCCCTTTAGGAACACTTTACGACCACACTCCCTCAATCTATGAGACTCTAATGACACTTATCTACTTGATTTTCTCAACTAATCTAACATTACCCATTCAAGAATTAAATATTGATTTCTATTCTTCAATCTACCTTATATCAGCAAGTACTATGTGATATTAATGAATAACTAAATTCATAAACAACCAATATAGTCATTCAAATATAAATCCCAATAGGACACAATACATTATCAATCTAAGTCATCATACAAGTTAACATATGATTACAATTCCAAATAGTGAACCATATCATAGGATAAACCAAGTCCTATATCAGCTACTATAAGTTTATACATTATAAACCAATTTAATATGAGACCTCACCCCTCAACAAATACAGATGAGGTTATCAAAATATAAGTCTCTGCACTTGGCAATATGATTACATGATGATGTTATATAAAAGAATAACAAAATTAGTATCTATCATAAGTTAGGTCAATCTAAGTGCAACTTCCTTACACATGGTTTCAGCTCATGGATACTCATCCATTTGCTTACCCTTATCCTTATCAAAGGATCCTTCACCTGAAATAGTTAGCTCATGAAACAGGATGAGATGCAAATCTCAGTAACCAAAGGCAAGTTCTATCCATATATTCTAATTTAACTGATATATATGCATGAATTAAAATGAGTATCACAATTATATCAGTCATATTAACAAATAAAATGATTAGGCTACTATAATTACTATTCCATACTAGCAATCATATTTCTACATATTAAAGGCCAATAATAATGGGAGAGGCCCGTCCACGGCACCTACTTCCCAATAAGCACAACTAGGGCTTAGTGCATCTGGAGTCTGATCATAACCCGATACCCAATCAAAGCACATGCATAAGTGGTAGTCACACCACAACTCCACCATGGACTTACAAGGTCAAAACACAATACAACAGATAGCCAATCAATTCATTTAACATTTCAAATCTTTCATGTGCAACAAATATAAAATTAAAGCAGATATATGCATGAAATTACATAATCCCTGGCTACCTTACTTGTAGCCAATTTGAGAAGCTAACAGTAGTACCAAAATCCTCCTATAATTACAACATCATAAAATTACCACTCTAGGTCAGTCCATTATCATCCCCATTCATCAATTATGGCAACAACCCGATATTTAAATAATTAATCCATCAATAATTGTCTAAGGAACACTTACTTAACCACCAAGAGACTTAAATTTTGGATTTTACCTTTCTTATACTATAAACTTTAAAATATCACCCTACATTATGGATATTTTCATATAGAAATGGAACCCATATCATAAGTCAGCTAATGGGGTCTCTAACTAGCAGAGAAAGTATCGAAATGAAGAGTTTATATTTACCTAACAACACCCCTAGTCTCATTTCACCATGAAAACATCAAATAAACAAGTTTTAGATTTTGGGTGTGGGTGAAATGCGCTAAACGAAACATTAATCGGGTCAAATTGAAGAGAAAGAGGAGAGGATTAAGTTATATAACAATTACCTTAGTTGATTTTGACCCTAGAAGTGATAAATTGTTGATTTCTTGTTAAGAAACATAGCCTCCCTCCAAACCTCTGAAATTGTGTTTTGTGTTTTGTGTTTTGTATTTTGTGTTTTTTGTTTTTACATAAAGGAGAGGAAATGTTGAATATGTTTACAGTTTTGATGGGTTTAGGCTGACCCAAAGGCCCAAATCTTAGACCAAGTCTTACAATAAAAAATTGGGTCTGCACTTATAATCATTGGGCTTTCATTTGTCTCTAACCATGGCTTATTTAATTTAATTTGAACTTAGATAAAGTTTTTAACTTAATTAAATCTCAAACCCATATTAATAATTTATTTCTCTCTAGATTCTTATTCACATGATTTGTCAAATTATTCCATAATAATTATTTTTAATTATGTCTAATTTATAATTAACACCTTAATTAATTTTGAGGTATTACATTTTTTCTTTTAAATTTTTCTATATTTGGAGGTAAAATTTTTTGATAGGACTTATCATTATTTTTTTCTTAACTTTTTTCTTTCTTCTAATTTTATCTCCAATCCAAATAAAAAAAAATATTTGTTCTCTCTTAATTTTTTTTTAATTTTTTTTTCTTCTAATTTTTCTCTCGTCCAAATTTGTATGCCTTTATTGGGGGGTGCGGAAAAAAAATGATCCACCCCATTAAACACCGGGCCACGGTGCACCGACACCAGTTTTGGCGGTTTGCCGAATGATGTGAACGCAAGGTGGGCGAGGGATGGAGCAGGACAGACCTACTGGGAGACAGAAGGGGACCCCGTGAATGTAATTTGACCACGTACGGTGGAATGGTTCTCTGTTTCTATCAATGTTATGGCGTGGCACACCCCCACCTACATTCATTTTCAACAATTCATCCAACCATTTATCTACGTTTTCAACAGTTACAAATATCGTCAAATACGCAAACGTTGATTGTTGACCCCACACAAGGGTGGAAATCTGTTGCTTTTGTTTCGGATAGGAGACAGTAAAGGGCCAGAGATAAATCAAAATGGAATCCAAAGTCTTGTACAAATCGATTATCTGTAATATTGTAATAGTATTGTAGCTGTGCAGGAGAAAAAGATTAAAAGCTTTTAACAGAAGTTGCTTTTTAAAATCACAGCTACTATTTTATGTTTATTTTCCTCTAATTGTATTATCATGTAATTTTATCCTTAAACTGTCAAAAATCCATATTGAAGTATTGTCTAATCATACCAAACTCTCATCCCAAGCATCTTTCTTCGAATGTTTAAGAAAAAAAATATAATTCAAGATTTTAAATTAAAAATATTTATATTAAAAGACTTTTAATTTTAAAAATTTTTCTGAAAAATCTTAAGACTAAAAAATTTAAATTATAATTTTTTTTGCATAGTTTAAATTTTTAATCTTCAAAATTCTTAAAATAATTTCAAATTTTAAAATTATTTAATAAAACATGTTTAATTTAAGATTTGAAGTGTAATTTTTTGTAAGATTCAATGCACAAGTTCATTTTTGTAGTATTCATTATTATGTCAACCACCACCCGTAAATGGGACCGCCTCCATTTCACCAGTGTTCATCTGTTTAGTGCGCCAATTTTTCCTCGTTCATGAATTATAGTGATAATGCTATAATTATTATATCTAAAGTAATATTTATTCATTCCATTAAATATTTTATCCTTAACTGTTTAAAATATTAATTTATTCGGTAATTAATAATTACAGAACTGAATATAATATTCTTGAACTTAATTACAATTTTGGTGTAAAAATATTTTGTCTTTGAACTATCACAAAAATGTAAAGCTTTCTATATAAATTTATTTTAACATCTAAAAATTACTTGATACTTTATGTCCATTATTTTTTTTAATTTTCTTCCAGACACAATTTTTGACTTGTTTTACTCCGAAAGTATCATGGTTTTTAGATATTATTTTTAATTAATATATAAAATTTTCATTTTTGCTATAATTTAAGGAGTAAAGTGGTTTATTTTAAAGTTAATGTACCA
This sequence comes from Erythrophleum ivorense, assembly GCA_026724425.1. Classification (NCBI taxonomy): domain Eukaryota; kingdom Viridiplantae; phylum Streptophyta; class Magnoliopsida; order Fabales; family Fabaceae; genus Erythrophleum; species Erythrophleum ivorense. Next base: position 49,054,791 of record JAIUCV010000005.1, read on the forward strand.
AAATTATAATTCACAATAATTATACATAATTCTTTCAATAATAAGTAATATGATTAATTTGAATTTTATGTAATTGAGAAAATAATAACTTTTGAAAATCCACATCCTTCTAAAACGACTAGCCATCACTAACTTTAATGTCTTTTCTCTGACAAAATGATAAGTCTCTTGGATAAACAATTACGTTTGACTTACGAAGATTTGCTGGCAACATGCAGGTCACAAATTTCATCTCGGGCGGAAATCGTGGTTCACCCGACCAACAGCGAAAGATAATATGTGACGTGAAATCATCAAGCGAGCCGTTAGATGAATCTTAAATGTGATCAAATCCTTCTTGAATTTGAAACGAAGTGTTTTTAAAGCCACGTTTGGATCAAAGATTTAATTTTAATAAAAATGAAAATGAGGATGAGAATGATATAAAATCTTATGGATCAAATTATGATTAGTATGATTAAAAAAAATAAAATTTTTATTATTTGGATGAAAATAATATAAGAAAAAGAAAAAGATATAAGAAAAGTCTATAATATCATTTAAAAAAATATTAAAATAATTTTCTTAATTCTAAACATAAACAACAAAAATAACGTTTTCAGCCAACTAAAGGCACCGTAAAACCCACCCTTTCTACTTCGTCCTTCATCGTCGTCTTCCTCTGCGATTAGGGCACGAGTTCATTGAGGGCAACGAAAGAGAGATTTATCACGCGGCTTTCAGTGAGGGCAACGAAAGCATGAGGATAGGGAGCTATAGGAGAGTGGTTCGCAGCAACCCATGTCCGTCGGAAGATGCCTACACGTGACGGTGGCCTCCTGAAGAGGAGGAATCGACGGCAAAATGTGGAGGACGCGCACGTGAGGGGTCCGGTTTGGCAGATTATTATGAGGCTTTGATAATTATTTAGGGCAAAATGGTAAATGGCCACTTATCTCCCTTGAAGCCGTCTGCTTTCCTTCACTTCGTTAAGGGAGATGTCTCACCTTCATTTGCTGGAGATGCCAACCACCTAGGAGACGCCAAACCACCTACCAAACGAGCAAAAGTCACATTTCCTCTCCTTTTCCGATTCTCTCCGTCGCAACGCCGGCATATCAAACACGCCGTAACATTCTCGTAATTAGTGATACTATACATTCCTATACAAATCTTTGGATTTAAAATATTGTATAGATCTAAGAGATCAAATCAATAAAAAAATCTCGTATGGTTTCAATTTATTTTTTGGCCAGCATAGTTTGAAAGTATTTCATATCAAGTTAATTAATAAAATATTAAATTACATAGAATTCCTTTGAATTTTAGAATATATACAGATAACTCTTTTGATATTTAAAACTTGATAATAAAATTTTTAAAATTTTTAAATTTATGTAGAGAATCTCGTAGTCCATTATTTCACTATCAAAGCTAATGAATCTTTTTAAATTTTATTTGTTGTATAAATAATCATTTTAAACTTTAAATTATATATAAATAATTTATAAATTTTAACTTATGTGTAAGTAACATCCTAATATATCTATTTCATTAGTGAAATAATATATTAACTAATAATAAAAAATTATTTCCACATATTTAAAAGTTTAAAAGAAAGTTTATTGGATTCAAATTTACTCTTCTTTTGACACTAAATGAGCAATTATGATAAAGAGAAATAAAGATGGACACATGGATGTGACCTCCACATATTCCCAGTGTCTATTTCTTTCAAACCTAATTGGCATCAAAAAATGAGTGAATCCAAATAGGAGTTGATTCTTAAGTTTTGAACATCAAAAGAGTTATCAATACATAATTTATAATTTAAAGAGATTATGTACAATTTATTGCAATGATAAATATTTTTAAATAATTTTCTTACATATTATATTTTTATTAAAATTTTGATAATAAATACTTAAAATTTTTTATCCAAATCTTATTCTATAATATTATAACAATGATGCTTTATAAGTGATATTTTTCTAGTAGGTGCTGTGAGCACATTGAGCTCCTTTTTTTATTTACTTTTTAAATAAAAGTAACTTTAGCAAACAATTTATAGTTAAAAATATATTTTTTTTATAAAGATTGATTATTCAATTATGATAGTGTCAATAAAATGTTTAAGTATCAAAATATTAACTCTATTAAAAAAAATCAATTTTAAGTGTAAGTTTTTATTATAATAAATGAGTTTTTGAATCGAGTAATCACCCGTCATGGTGTAGTAATCATTTTTTAAAATGTGTTTATTCTATCATATAGTATGATTATTTAAACAGTTATTTAAAAAAAAAAAGGTTGCATCCACAATGTATCACTGTGAAATATAGTACTTCTTTACACAAGAAACATATTTTTGTCTATTTTCATAACATGGTTATATTATGATTATTTTTATAAAAAAGCAAGACGAGGGCAGTTACAGGTTGTGTGAATAATGTTATTTATCATCATATTAGACAAACGAAGTTAATATGATTTTACTAACTTTTTTGCATGAAATTTGCTTTTTTTTTTTTTAAATTCAAATCTATTTTATATACATAAAAGATGTGGTTTAAGCACCCTTTATAATGCCGAGCCATGGGGTACTGTTTTGACACTGTTTTGCACTATTTGTACATGGTTTTGTTACTGTTTATATACTATTTTCACTGTTTAACACTGTTTATTCAATACCATTTTTTTAAAATTTTTTTGGGACCTATGTTTTCTTTAAAATTTTTTTTTGATAGGACCCACATTTTTCAAGAAGCTCCTGAATCTCCAAAAGTTAATGCTAGTATAATTGTATTTCTCGTTGGTGATTTGACATGTAATTATTAACAAATTTTTATTTTAGTAGGTTTTCAGTAAAAAAAATTAAAGTTTTCAATTGCAAAACTTTGTAACTACACACTGCCTGATATTTTATATTTGAGTAAATTATCTTAATTCTTTTTAAAATTTGGTTAAATTATATTTAATACTCCTTTTGTTTCACAAATTAAACTTGGTTTTTTTAACATTCTGATATATATTTTAGAAACTTTTTTAAAATTTATTTTCCAAAAAAATAATTTTTTTACATAACATGAGACTATAATTTTAAGTGAATTTTTTAGAATACATATTATATAAAAAATTTAACTCTATTAATTAAATTAAAATTAAAATAAAATCATATGTAATTTTTAAAATTAAGAAATATTAAATATAATTTAGTTAATTTTTTTTAAATGTAATTCACTCTATTGGTTAAGTAGACATCCCTATAACATTGTTGATAATAATCATGATTATGATCCCAAAGATTCAATTTAGGATATTAATATGATTTTACTAACTTTTTAATGTAATAAAATTCAGGAAAAATTATTTTCTCTTTTTTGGAGAGTTAATTAAATTATATAGCCTTTTTTCTATCACAAAAATATATACAAACCCCTTAAACTAAAATATGAGCAAAATTCCTTTAATAATATTATTGATTTTTGTTATTAAAAATATACCTAAGTTTGCAGTAACATAATTATAAATTTATTTTATTTTAAATTTAAAAATTTAACTATTTGTATATTAGTCAAATTATATATTTGTTATATATATAAGATTATTTTAGTCATAATAAATATAATTATAGCCCATCTTTTGTTACAAAGGAAATTATATAAAATATCTTTTGATTTAAAAAAGTAAAATATCTAGAATTGAGAGGATAGTAGGATAATATGAACATTTTTCAAAGAAGAAAAATATAATCTATCCTAAAAATTATAAATGTCAATATATTTAGCTAATAATTTTTTGGTTAGACAAATAGTATTTTATTTTTTCATTAAAATAAAATTTAACTGTGATTCAACACTTTTTTCAGGTGTTCCAACTTCGCTTCAGTCTTCTCTCATTGTCTAGTTGTGCGTGTGGCTTTTCCTTTTTGTTCTGTTTTTAATTTGAAAAAAATTTAAAAAAAACTTAACTTTTAAAATGGACGAGAAGGCTTGGATGGGAGAAAAGTTAAAGGTCCTTTTGGTTGAAAGTTTTTAAAAGAGAGGGGAAAAAAAAAAATAAAATATTTGGTTGAATAAAATTGGAGGAAAGAGAAGGAGAGGGATATTTTGTAAATTATAATTTATTTTATTGTCTCTTAATTTTTTAATAGTTTAATATATTAATATTTAATAAAAATTAAAATAATTTTTTTAATCAAAAATTAAAAATAAAAAAGATTAAAATTTATAATTTTTTTAAAACATTGATATAATAATTTTTTTATAAAAAATAAAATTAAAATAATATAAAAAATAAATTTATTTAAATATAATTATTTCTCTTTTCTTTTCAACCAAATAATAATATTTTATCTTCTTTCCTCTCATTCTTTTTAATCAAATAAAATTCATTAAACCTTATTTCCTCTTCTCAGTTGTTGAACCAAAGGGAGCGTAAATGCCAAACCGTTGCCATTTACGGGTCACATCTCCTCTGTCCACCGCAGGAACACAGTCCTACAACCAATCTCTACTTTTGCAATTATTTGTACTTTTTTTTTAATGTTTTATTGTTACCTAACTCAGTCACTTTCAACATTCTGTAAAAATTCAACTATACCTCAACCGTTTTATGGGAATGGCAGAATGAGGAAATTAATACCTAATCCTCTGTTTTTTTTTTATGATTATATCTAATTTTCTTAATATTTTTATATACGTTTCAGAAATTTTTCTTTTAATTTATTTTTTGCTAACAAAATTTAACTTTTTACGCAATAAAAGATTATAATTCTATTGTTAATATGACAAAAACTAACTAAGTTAATAGTAAGTTTTAATATAAGTTTATGATTTTATTCTTAATATAATAGTAAAAATAATTAAATAATTTTATTTTTTTAAAAAATATGTATTGTTAATATTATTGATAAAAAATCAATTAAAAGAGAGTTAAATGTAGTTTTTAGAATTGAAACAATAATTAGTAATATTTCTTTAAATTTTAAGATAGATCAATGTAATTTACTCTTTTTTTATATAAAAATGATAAAAATAATTAAATTAATAAGAAAAAGAACTTTTCTAAAACAATTACTTATTTTTTAAGTTGATTTTCATTGATACATATGCAAGAAAAATTTATGAAATCAAAATCTTTCGAAAACTATATATATTAATATATCTTGAAATGCTCATATTATTTCCGCATGCTTTAATTTAGTGTCTAGCTGCTCTTGTTCTTTTGATAGTTTTTCCAATCTTGCACTTTCAAAATTGATGAACATTTCTACCATAGGGGATGCCTAAGTTACATGCGAAATCCTAGACTTACTATTTTCAATTAATCCAAAGTTATACACATACACATGTATATATAGACACAACCATAAAGAGAGAGAATAAATGGCATCTATAGTATTATACGGTTGATATTTTGTTATATCATATTTTTTGTAATAATTAAGTATTTAACAGTTGTATTAGCTTCACATCAAATCGTGTCTTTTATTTTTATTGATTATATGTTAATATAGTTAATGCAAGAATACTATAAAAATTGGCATGCACTAAAATGAAATAATTAAATTTTGAATAATTAAATTAAAATAAAATGTATTTTTTTTATATTGAGAATAAAAATTTCAATTCACTCTTATTTTAAAAATGAATTTAAATCTATATGTTAACAATTAATGTTAACTAAAAGACAGGCATACTAAAGGATTTGATAATATCTTATAAATTAGTTTAACTTAAAATTTTAAATTATTAAATAAATACTCCAAAAGTGATTTAATCGATAGAACAACTTAAGGTAAAAAGAACAGCACCACGTAAAAAGGGACTAGATTAAAGAAACAGCTAAAAAGGTTAATTAAGAAACCAACAAAGATCTTTCCAAAAAAAAAGACATATTTGTCGGTGCAAAAAGCAATTATTCCATACATTTCATACGTTTATTTTCTTCAGGCATGATAAAAGCAATGAATCTGCGCGGGGTTGCGTAGCACCCTGACCCTTTATTTATTTTTCTAAATCATGGTCATTTAGTTTTTTATTTCAAAAAATAAGATAAAAACAATCTTTTAATTTTCATCAAACCAAAAAATAAAATAAAATAAAAGGTAGACAATTAGGATTTCAAAGGGAAAAAAAAAAAGAGAGATAAAGGGTCAAGGTGAATCCTTGCGCCAAAACAAGAGTTTCAACCAAACATGTTCATACTTAGCCCTGTAAATAAATAATCAATTTTACAAGGGCTAATTTTATTTTGCTGCATTCAATTGATAATTTTTTTTTTTCAATTGATACGAACAAAACTAATCATAACTTAGGGTATGTGAACCATCAGAATTTATGGGAGAGTGACGACTATTGACAACGTATGTAAAATAATCATATTTTCGAGAAAGTACTAACCACTATTATTGAGAATGGCCGAATTAAATAATTAACCACATTTAAGCACAATTTTGCCGGTAATTATCCCGCATTTTTGTGTAAGGTCCAAATTGTAAGAATTAGAAAATTATCCTAGACGTGGAAAAAAGATACATAAAACCCCAATATTATTTACAAATTAAAAGCGGGTTCAGCTCTTATCCACTCTCAATTTTCTATTTTCCAGATTATAGATAGCCAAAAAATAAAAGGAAATTTATATGAAAAAATTCTTACACTAGTCTTTTTTTTTTTTAAATTGACTGAAATATAACAATTGAAAAATAATCTTTTACTATGACAAATCTGGATTCTTTCAAGTTAACAAAGTGCTTTTAAAATATAAAAGAAATTGAAAAAAAGAACTTAGTAAAAATAGAGAAAATTTGTTCATATATATTGTCATTTCTTGTGTCACTCTTTGTTTTTTTAATTTTAAAGATATTTTAATAACTTTTAACTTCAAAAGATTCAAATTACCGTGATATCACAATAAAAACATAAAAAAAGATTTAACAAACAGAAAAAGGGGCGATTTTTTGCTTGACAGACATGGCAAACAATACTATACCCTACAGTAAAGAAGAAAAAGGGAAAAGAAAAAAGTAAAGAAAAAATATTTTCTTTTCACAGATTTAGGTCAATAGAAAGAAAGGTAGAGGAAAGAAAACTAATTATAAAAAAATGAAATAAAATAAAAGTTGAGTGAGATAATAAAATGAAAAAAAATGAAAATCAATTATAAAAAATGTTTAAATAATAAAAAAATTATTTGAAAATAAGGTCAAAAAAATTTATTATTAAAAAAAATACAAAAATTGAAAAATATATATGATTTAAATAAATTATTTTTTTAAAAAAATTATTTATAAATTATTATTTTAATATAATAAATATAATTAGTTTATTTTATTATTTTTATAAATATTATATATATATATATATATGGACGGATGGGATGATTCAAATCATCCTATTTGATCAAATGACAGTTGAACTTAACATTTGACTGTCATTTAGTTGGAGCAATGCAGTCAGTGAGGTGTTTTTTTTTTTTAGGTTTTTTATAAAATATATAATTTATTAATTTTAATATAAAAATATATTATTATTTTGTAAATTATATTTATTATTAATTAATTTTATAACAAATATTTTAAATGAATAATTATAATATTAATTAATTAAATTTCAAAAAATATTGCTTAAATTAATTTTTTGGGATTTACGATTGAAATACAATAATTTTTTTTTAACTATAATGTAGTCAAAACGTGTGTTGTGCGCGCTATTTTCATTTCAAAATTTCTCTAATTTTGGAAAAAAAATTTTGTTGTGAGATCGACCCTTATTTCTACTTTGACTTTTCTCTCCTCTTCTATCCAAATAGGATATTTTTGGTTTTCTCTCGTCTTTTCTTCTCATTTTTTTATCCTTGTTTATTTTGTGCCTCATCCAATCGCGTTGTAAGTAAGCTCAGTGAGGTTTTCCCCTACTGTCAACACACTTCTCTCGAAACCCTAGTTAAACTTGCATGATCTGCACTAATATAATGTGATAACTCTGAATAGTGTGTAACTAAATGGACAAACAAATTAAAATTTACTATTGTATGTACGTGTAAACGTTGAATATAATACAGACTGATAATTGTTATCGGATTTTGAAATTATAGTCAAAAGGCAAAACTGTCATAAGTTATGACAGTTGTACTACTTGTAGTGACGAATTGGAAATGGAGTTGTTATAATACTCTGCGTAATCCAAACTGTACGGAATGAAGGCACAACTCTTTGTATAAACCATTAAATATTAAATTAATAACCGAAAAGGGTCAAATTAAGAATATTCGTTATTCAAGTGCATCACTAATCATTCATCAATATCAATATATAGATGGAAACGTAAACACTAAACTGTAGCAAATAGCGACTGAACATTTTGATGGCTGAGATGATTCTTTCTTCTTAAAAGAGACGAGTTACAATTTTTGTTTTTCTATTGAATAAATCTGCGGCGTGATTCGTATGCAGCCCTTATACTCTGTAGCTCCTTGTCCCACCCTGAAGAAGTTCACGACTCAAGTGTCATTCAAATTTCGGTTTTATTTTAATTTTCTGATAAGAAATTAAAAAAAGTTTTAATTGCAATTTGTTTCGGACAGCCAGTCAGCGACACCTGAAAAGGCCCTTTAATTTTAGCCTTCGTTGCAAAGTCATTCAGTCCGTGAGAGGGAACGAAAAAGGTAGCACGAAGTTACAGAACGGAGTGTGTATATTTCAGCTCTGATTCCCTTTTATCTTTCTCTTTCTCCAATCAGGTAACCTCCTCATCTTTTCTGGGTTTTTCGACTGCCCCTTTGATTTTTTCCCTCTTGTTTTCGGCTAAAATTTATTTTCCATTATAATTGGGGTACTTTGTTTTTCGATTTTTCGAATTTTGTTTTTGTTTTTAAGGTTGTGAGTTGTGCAATGATTGATTAAGCACCGAGAGGAATTCAGAATTTCTGGGAGGTTTCTAGGATGGCAAATAACTTAACGGGGCTACTCGTTGGTTCAGAGATACATGGATTCCATACATTGCAAGGTACGTACGCGCTCCTACTCCCTTATTTTCTGACCGTGCCAACCTGCAGGTTTCGTTTTGTTTAGTTTAAGCATCGGGAAGCGTTGTTTTTGAAAATTCCCCCCTTCTTCTCTTTCTGCTTTATTTGTCTTCTAGGCAAAAACGGAGCTGAAACTTGAAATTTTCATCTGTACAGTTTTTTTGTGTGTGTTTATGGGCTTTTTTTTTTGGAGGCCAATGTTTATGGTTTGCTTGCTTTTAGAGCTAGTCTGTCTTGAAAAATGCAAGTATGGAGTTTTGAAAGCGGCCTAGGAGTGAAAAAGAAATTGGGTTTGCTCTAAATCATGTCTCCAGGATCAACTAAAAATTTCTTGAATCTCTGGAGAACGCCAATGGAATAGTTAAATTCGCTTAGAAATCAATTTCACCTTAATTATCAACAGAAATAAGTGGGTTAATATCGTAAGATCCTTTTTACAATGCACTTGAAATGATGTACTTTCCGCAAAGCGGAAATTCTTAGTGTTTCCTTGGCTGTGACTGGTGAGAACAATGTGGAAATAGGAAACAGGCTGGGAATTGTTTATCGTATTAAGGTAAAGTGTCCAAAATGTAGTATTTGTTATATGTTAGTACCTCATACATACATTGTGGAATGGAGAGTAACGGTGTTAGAAACTTAGAAATGCAATATTTTATGTTGACTTCTGTTAGACGTTCAGATAAAATGTGATAACATTGAGCTAGGATTTTCATGAATTTATTTTTTTTGGCTTCAACATCTCATAAATCATTTGAGACATCTTATTATCACACCAGTGTTTAGACCTTAGTGAAACGAAAGAGTAAAGTGAAATATTTGGATATGGAAAGGTGGTTTGTAATAATCCTAACTTTTGGTTTGATACGGTAGTATATTATGGAAACTTGTACCTTTTACCATGTGGTTGAAAGAAAGCCGACAATTTATTAGTTCACTGCGCACTTCTGTTGCAATTTTTTCCCAACTGCAAGTCTTACTTGGACTACCAAGTGATTGGTTAAGGATCAACGCCTTTAATTATCTCTATAGACTTTTTTTCTGAAACATTCCTTTTATATGACCCAGAGCTGGATGTAGTGAACACTATGGAGGAAGCAAGAAGCAGATGGCTTCGTCCCAATGAGATTCATGCTATACTTTGCAATTACAAGTATTTCACCATCCATGTCAAGCCAGTGAATTTGCCCCCAAGTAATTATCTATTGTTAGCAGCCGTAACTTGATTTTGGTAAAGTGGATATGAATGCATCCTTTTCATGCTGATTCACCGTTCATTTTCATATTGGCTGTTTATCATATTTATTACTGCTTTTTCAATTTCTATAGAATAATTTACCTACTGATAGAATGGTTTTTCACATGACATTGTTGCTCCAGATCATTTGTCAAGCTAACTTCTGCTGTAAATATAAAATGCATGTTTAGAGATTTACGTATCATACATGTGTGTATGCTGTGAATAAAGCAATGCAAGGTCACACTGATTATTCCCTTCATAGCTAGCATTTTGATTGATAAAAAGCTAAGTGTGTTTTTTTTTTTAATTATTTTGCATGAGTTACAGGCTTTCTGTTTAGCTACCATTATATGATGTCAAACCAGGGATACTGTTATATGATTTTTTTTTTTTCAATGTTCAAATGAAAAACAGGTGGTACCATTGTATTATTTGACCGCAAGGTGCTTAGGAACTTTCGAAAAGATGGACACAACTGGAAAAAGAAAAATGATGGGAAAACTGTGAAAGAAGCTCATGAGCACTTAAAAGTGAGTCTTTTCATTTTCTTAGGGTGTTTATTTGTGTTAATGTTAAATTTATGGTAGCCGAATGTATCTCATTTCTTTAACGTGCATTTAGAGGAGATATTTTATCATGTCTATCGTCATGAGGATATTTACCATGACATTACTATGAGAAATGCTTCTATCTTTTCTGTATGTATGGACTTTTAAGGGGAATAAATAATATATGGGGCTACAAAGATGAAATAGATTATATCAAGTAGTAGCCTAATAAGCATTAGGTTAGGAAAATTCTTGAAAATGCTTCTTTGTACTAGACCAAAATTTTCAATACTGTCTTTGATGTGCTTTCTTCTACAAGTAGAAATTTTTTGTTGGGAATCTCAGTATTTACAAGGTTTAGGTATCATCTTCCCTTGGATTTAGAAGTACTGAAGTAATTAATTGGATGGTTTCGATTTACATATCTACTGTCTTTGCTTTGCGAGTTATAATTTATAAACCAAAAGTTTGTTCACAGTTATTCAATCATATTTTTATATTTCTTTTTGTGTAACATTTTGGCAACATTTTTATCCCTTTTTTTTTTTGAGTAGCAGTTGGGTACTAATTTCTCTGTTTCTGCTCTTAGTATTATCACCAGATTATGGAATATAAAATGCATGATCAACTTTCCCTCCTGCAGTTTTTTTGTTGCAAGTGCTTCTGATATGGATTGAATCATTTCTGACATATGCAGTATCTAATTTTTGACATTCGTTCTGGTCATTCTTTTTCCCCCATCAACCAGGTTGGTAATGAAGAAAGGGTCCACGTATACTACGCACACGGCCAAGATAACCCAAGATTTGTGCGCAGATGTTATTGGCTTCTTGACAAGTATGCATATCTTTAGTTAGCTTAACTCTTAACACCTTAGTTCAAATTGCTTATTCATACCCAAACTTCTTAATTATGATTTAGTACTGATGCTTATATATTACTTGTATATAAATGGTTAAATTGCAATTTCAGTTTGACCCACGATTGTTGTTTTTATTTTCTTTTTAGGAGTGTGGAACACATAGTGCTTGTTCATTATCGTGAAATACAAGAGGTAAAATTTTTTCTCTTCCTATCTTTTTCTTTTTCCTTTAAAACTCAAAAGATTAGTTTCACCTCACAAACTATGACTAAGGAATTTAATTTTGCATGTTGCTTTGCTGATTTGAAGACCACATATATTTATCGACATGCATTGAGAAAATAGTCAGTTTGTGATCTTTAGATCTGAGCTTTAGGCATTCAACTGCCTGAATGTGCCACAATTTACGTCTATAAACTAAATTTCTCACACCAACTGACCAACCATGTTTTCACTCTTTGGTTGGAGATTTCATTTGTTCTCTGGGTGGATGGCTTAAGATCTTTTTTTCCTGGTCAAGTAGCATGAACTAGTTACCATTATTTGTGTTTAACAGGATTTCCTAAGTTCAACATTGCATATGTGGTGGATTAGTTGATGGTAAGTATATAAGCTTTAAGAGCTGATAAGTAAGATAACTGGACTATTTTGGACCATGTGATTTGGCTCATTTCATCTGTTTTGGGCCAGTTGGGCTTGAATAGCCATCATTATTTGGAAGTGTGACGTGTTGGTTACCAGTGTGGAGTCTGTCAAGGATCATTTCTGAAAGTATTGGCACAAAAATGTATTCTATTATGTTTTGAATACTTGTGTGTCATTTATAAGTACTGAGCGTCCTATTTATAGACTTAGAGCTAAAGAAATTTACAATAGTACCCATAAGAGTAAGGTTAATTACAAGAAACCCAAAATAAATAAATAAATAAAATAGGAATTCCACACTCACCCTCAAGTTGAAAAGTATATGTCAATCATGTCCAGCTTAGATAAGAGATCATCAAACGGGGTTCTTAGAATTGCTTTGGTCAGAACATACACTGTCTGTTGATATGAAGGCGTATAAATCACTTCAATGATTCTCTTTTCTATTTTTTCTTTGACAAAATGCTGATCAATTTCAACATGTTTGGTTCTATCATGATGGACTAGGTTCTTTGCGATGCTTATTGCTATTTGGTTGTCACATGATGATTTCATGGATGCTGAAGTAGGAAATTAAAGTTCTTTGAGAAGCCTTTATAACCATATAACTTCACAAATTCCATGAGTCATAACTTCAGTGCTATTTCAGGCTACAACTAATTACTTCTTGCTCCTCCAAGTAAGAGGATTACCTGACATAGGTATAATACACTGAGGTTAACCATTTATTAGTGGGAGATCCAGCTTAGTCAGCATCAAAGAATACTTTTATGCTCCTGCTAGCTCCTTTCATGAAAAACAATCCCTTTCCTGATGTTATTTTTAAGTATCGGAGAATTCATTTTACTGCATCTAGGTATTCTCCAGTAGAACTATTCATGAATTGGCTTGTCACACTTATTACAAAGCCAATATCTGTTTTAGTATGGGAAAGATATATCAATTTCCCCATCAACCTTTTATACATCCTTTTATTAATCGAGACAGAATTTTCTCGTCCCAATTATGCTTGCTGAGTCTATCGGAGTATTAGTTGGTTTATTACCAAGTATACTAGTTTCCCTTAGCAAATCGAGAGTATTTTTTCTTTTTCTTTTTGAGAGAATCTTGAATTCCCTGTGCTAGACCAAGCCACTTCCATACTCGAAAAGTACTTTAAGGCTCCTAAGTCTTTAATCTCAAAGTCTTTGCTTTGGACTTTCTTGAGGTGAGTAACTTTTTCTTCATTGTTCCCAGTTATAAAAACATCATCTATATAAACAATGAGAGCGGTGATCTTAGCCATACTTGATGAAAAGGGTGTAATCTGTCTCCCCTTGTGTGAACCCAAGTTGCTTGATTACTTTGATAAATCTTTCAAATCATGTTCTCAAAGATTGCTTGAGTCCCTATAGAGATTTTTGTAGTCTACATACTAGGTTGGCATTGTTGGAATTTTTCAAACCTAAAGCTATCTTCATGTAAACTTTCCCATCCAAGTCCCCATTGAGGAATGTATTCTTGACATCAAGCTGATAAAGCTTCAATTCAAGATTAGCTATTATAGACGAAGGAAACCAAATTGTATTTAGCCTTGCTACAAGAGCAAAAGTTTCTTGGTAATCTATTCCATTTGTTTGGGTGAAGTCTTTTGCAACTAATCTCATCTTGTACCTTTCGACATTGCCATCGACCTTGTACTTCACGTTGAATATCCATTTGCAACCCACTGATTGTTTCCTTTGAAATCTTTGAGTGAGTTGCGATGTGCAATTCTTTTCAAGAGTCTAAAGCTCTTCATTTACAATTTTTCTCCACTTTGGGTGCTTGAGGGCTTCTTCTATACTATTTGGAAGCTCAATGTTATCCAGGTTAGTTGTAAACACCCTATAACTGGGAGACAACTTTTCATAAAACACAAAGTGAGAGAGGGGATGTTGGCTGCATGATCTAGTTCCCTTTCTCCATGCAATAGGGAGATGAAAATCAGTAGAGACTTCAGAATTATCATTACCTTATTGCTTTGTGTGCTTTCTACATGAGTTGGACTTGGGTCAAATTGGTAATGCTTTTGGAAAGTGCACCGCTGCCCAGGTTGCTTATTACACCTTGAACTCCTTTCTAACCCCTTGGTTTAGGAGTCTCAAGTTTAGGTAAGTAACTTGGCATAGGCTTGGTTGTAGGAGAGAAAGCTTCCCCTTCAATATAAGTTTTGGGATAATATGGCACCTATTCAAGAAAAGTAGCCTTTTGGATATTTGGAATATCCAAGGAAAACACATTTTATAGATTTTGGGTCAAGTTTGCTTCTTTATTGTTGAGGGATATGAACATGTTCAACACACCTAAACACTTTGAGAGGAAGTTTAGTGAGGATACCAGTTTAGGGAAAGGCTTTGAGAAGAACTTAGTAAGGAAAGTCAAATTTTAGAGTCCTTGAGGGTATGTGGTTGATAAGATAGGTCGCAATTAGAATAGCTTCACCCTAATATTGCATAAGGACATTATTTGTAAACATGAGGGATGGAGCTACTTCAAGAAGGTATTTGTTTTTTTCTTCCAACTATACCATTTTGTTAAGGAGTATAAGCATAGGAGTTTTGGTGAATAATACTATTTTTGAGGAAAATTTTCCCAAGGACTAAGTTAAAATAGTCCCTAGCACTATTATTTCTAAAGATTTGATTTTGTGCTCAAAATAGATTTTGAATCATGGAATTAAAAGTTTTGGACAATGTAGGTAGTTTTAGACCTATTTTTTTATCATAAAAGCCCATATGATACGAGTGTGATCATCAATGAAGAAAAGGAACCAACAAGCATCGGTTATATTTTGAACATTGGATGGCCCGCAAATATCACTATAAATCATCAAAAAAGGGATGTGATGGATTGTAAACATGACTAGGATAAATGTTACAGCTGTATTTGGATAACTAACAAACCTCACATTGAAAACTTTTTGGACTTTTATTGATAAATAGTGTAGGAAACATCTTGGCCAAGTACGTAAAATTTGGATATCCTAAACTTTGGTGCCATAACATAACAATGCAATTTGAATTGTTTGCAAATGTGGTCACATGGTAGGTATGGGTGATTTTATTATTAGTCTTGATCCGATAAAGACTTCTGTTCTCTTTAGTATTGTCAATCATCTTCTTTGAATCCAAATCTTGAAAAAGACATTCAAAGGAAGAAAACTTAGTAATACACTTCAAGTCATCAACCAACCTGCTAATAGAAAGCAAATTGCAAGATAAATTTAGAACCAAGAAAGTAGATTCCAATGTGATGGTCTTAAAGATTTTTACTCTCCCAATACCAATCACCGTGGATAAAGATCCATCGGCAATCCTCACTTTATAACATGACTTCTATTCAAGAAACAATAAGGCATTTTCAGTCATATGATTTGAAGTGCCTAAATCAACAATCCAGAGGTACTGTCTTTTGCTTAAGTATGAAAAGCATTTGAAAGGTACCTTTTTGTGCTATAGTAGCAGTGGCAACATTAAAAGTGGATGATAAACCTTGACTGATAAGCTTTTGAAGCCACTTCACTTGTTCTTTGTTGAAAAAAGAAAATTCTTTTGTCGATTTTTCACTTTCTCCTGAAGTGGCAGCACACCGTTTATGTTCTTTCTGTTTATTAGGCTTCCAATCTATTGGTTTTCTATGTATCTTCCAACATGTTTCATGAGTATGGTCTGTGCATTTGTAGTGGTCACACTATGGCCTCTCCTTCTTTGGTTTACTTCATGGTTCTGGTTCTCTCTTTAGGACATAAGGGTAGAACCATCAGATGGAGTTGTAACAGATGCATTGGTTCCCATCATAAGTTTTTCTATTATCCTCCTTTCACATCTCAGAGATAGCAACTTTGAGTGAAGGTAATGGCTTTAAACAGAGAATTCTTCCCTTGAATTCATTGAGGAATGAGTGCAAACTTACAAAGGATTTAAAAACTCTTTCTTTCTCCACAATGTCCCTATATTTCTTTGCTTCTTCAAGATAGATCCAATCTAGATTCTCAAATATCCAGTTATTGCCATAAACGCATTAGTGTAGTGAAATACTGGGTTACTAACGACTTTACTTGTATGAGATCATGAAGAGTACTTTTGATCTCAAATAATTTATAAGTATTGTCATTATCATTAGAGTATATCTCCTTTGTAGTAGTTTAGATTTTGTAAGCAGTGTCATAGAATATAAAATCTTGCTTGATATTATTGTGCATGATATTGACATGACCATATTGTTTTTCGCCCTCCATATCTTGTACTTTGGGCCCTTCTTTTATTGTTGGATAGTAGCTCCAATAAGGTAATCATTCTTATCCTTGTCTAAGACAAACATCATCAAGGACTTGGCCTATTGCAAATAATTGTGGCCATTTAATTTGTGTCATGTGATGACTTCGAAGGAGCCCTCTATTCCACCATGGCTGGAGAGATCTTGTCCAGAGGACCTACTAGGAGTTTGGCTTCTTTCAATGGCCATAAGATATTGAATAAGGTAGAGAAGGTAGCTAGAAAGCTACTGGCAAAGAAGGTGATGACTAGAGGCCTTGAATAGAATTGAAGAGAAAGTGGTGAGTTGAATACACCATGAGCAAGACCCAAACGGAGGAGGAGCAAGGCTATGCTTGACAGAGTAGTAGTGGCCAACAACCAATTCTTGGTGAACAGTAACTGGAATGGAGGCTCCAAGTGCGGCACCTAGATACACCAAACTAGTACCTAAGTCAGCCTTTCTCCCACAAAACCCCAATGCGAGGTTCAAGAATACAAGAGGAACCTAGTCAGGAAGTTGAAAGAAGAGAACTTAGCAAGAGAGCTTAGATAATACTTTATGTATTGTACAAATGAAGGTTACAACTGAAGTGTCTTCCGCCATGGCACCTTGGAGGTATTCATAGGCTTCTACTTTTTCAATGGACAGTAGAGATCAATTCAATCTAACGGTTTATATTAAATCTTCTACAAAATATTTTAGATATTTACAAGAGTACCTAGAATAATCTAGAATTATCCCTAGAAATATCTAGATATTTACATGGACACTTATATGAAGACTTGTGTGGAGGATTTCAAAAGCTTCCAGGATCATCTTCCTTAGCATGCCCATGTTATTCTCCCCCACCTAATTTCGTGACGCCCTCGTCACGTGTTCATTATCTCAAACAAAGTCTTTGTATTTGCACAAAGACAACTCATGCTTCCAACTTGCTTCATTATCCGTTTTAACATACTAAGCACTCTACATAGCTTGGATGAGTGTCTCTTCTTGGGATGACTCGATGCGTCAAGATCTTTTGGGTTTCTTGTTCATGCGTTGTGGTGATGGCAATGGTAGCTCTCTTTGATTCATTTCTACCTACATCCTTCATATCAGCATGATAGGGCTTCAAGAAGTTTATGTGGAAGACGGGATGTGCCTCAATATGGGGTGGCAAGGTAACTCGATGTGCAAGCTTGCCAACTCTCTTCTCGATTGGTAAAGGCCCTTTATATCTTCTCAACAACCTCTTGTATACTTTCCTATATGAGCGAAGGGTGTGAGGAAAGAGTTTCATCTTGACTAAGTCTCCTTCCTCGTACTCCATATGCCTTTTCTTCTTATCGGCTCACTTCTTTATCTTCTTGGCTGCCTTGGTTAAATAGGTCTTAGCCATTTCAGCTTTCTCACGATGCTCCTTAGCAAAAAAGAAGGCACTTGGGCTCTTCCCAAAATATGTCTTAGTTAATGTTTAGGGAGTCAATGGTTGTTGCCCAGGGCCAGCTCGAACAGACTCGCCCTTATTGACTCACTCCTTTGGAGGTTGTATGAGAATTGGGTTATATCCAACAACTTCACTTAATCTCATTGATTGGCACTTACAAAGTACTTCAAGTATAACTCCAACAAGGCATTCATCCTTTCAGTTTGTCCCATTAGTTTGAGGGTGAAAGCCAGTAGAAAAATTCAATTCGGAGCCAAGTAACTGGAATAACTAGGTCCACAATTTCCTAGCGAATCAAGTATCTCGGTCACTCACAATCAATTTTGGAATGCTCCAATACTCACTATGTGCTTGAAGAATAGCCTTGCTACATCTTCAGCGTTGTACTTTGTCAGAACAAGGATGAATATTCCATTCTTGCTAAATCGATCGATTACGACTATGATGTTGTCAAAACCATCCACCTTCGGCAAGCAACAATGAAGTCTATTGATATACTCTCCCATAGTTGCTTGGGGATCGATAATGGCTCCAATAATCTAGCGGGTTGGTTGTGCTCCATCTTGTCTTATTGGCATACAAGACAAGTTCTCACGTAAAGTTCCACATTATCATGCAATTGTGGCCAATAATATCCTCGTTTTATAACTGCCAACATGCGATGCGTACTTAGGTGACTGGCCCACAATGAATCATGAAATTCTTTTAAAATCTCCTTCCTCAAGCCATCCCATCTAAGTACATACAAGCATCCCCTTTCTGTGTGAAGTAAGCTATCTTCTACCTAGAACTTCCTTGTCTTGTCTCCTTTCGCAAGTTCCATCAAGTTCTTGGCTTGTGTATCCTTCTCAAGACCCTTTTTGATTCCTTCCACCCAAGGGAAGCTAGGTTGAGTTAGGGTAGTAAGTTCAACTTTTCTACTCAAAATGTCAACCACCAAGTTTGCCATTCCTAACTTGTACTCCATTATGAAATCAAACTCAATTAAAAAATCTTGCCACCTCGCTTGCTTAGGCGTCAACTTCTTTTGGTTGAGGAAGTAGCTGGTTGTTACATTATCAGTTTTTACCACGAATTTGAATCTTAGTAGATAATGCCTCCAAGTTCGCAAGCAATGCATAACAGCGATCATTTCCTTCTCTTGCATTGTGTATCACCTCTTGGTATCATTCAGTTTTTTACTTTCATAAACTATGGGGTGTTTTTCTTGCATCAACACACCCCTAATAGCAAAGTTAGATGCATCAATATGCACCTCAAAGCTTTTGGTGTGATCGTGCAACGTCAACACGAGTTGTTCCATTACAGTACGCTTCAATTTTTCGAAAGCCTTTTGACACTTCTTATCACAATCTCAAGGTGATTCTTCTTTAGTAAGTCCGTTAAAGGGGTTGCCAGGGAGGAGAAGCCACGAATGAACCGCCTATAGTAGTTCACCAAACCAATGAATGATCTCAACTCAGTGACTCCCTTAGGAGGCTCCCAGTCTTGTATTGCTCGAAGTTTGGACTTATCCATCCTTAGTTGTCTCTCGCCAACAATGTGCCCTAAGAACACTACTTCTTTTTAGGCAAAAGAACACTTCTCCTTCTTCTCAATCAATGCAGAGAACTTGCTCTTCTTAGGGCAATCTCGAACCAAATGAGGACCCTCACAAAGGAAGCATTTTGGTGGTGGTCTTTCAACTTTCTTCTTATTTTTCTGGGCCTTTTCCTTAGGCTTGAAAGACTTAAAGGCACTATTCTTGCCAGGTTTGCCTTCTCCTCCACCTTTGCCCTTATTTATCTTGGCCTTGCCTTTGTCAGGCTTTCAGAATTCGATGAGGAATTCAGTAATGAACATGGTCGTGGCAAGGTCTTTTGCATCACGTCGCTTTAACTCTAGCTTAGCCCACGATTGCAACCCATCCATGAAAGCGAAGAAAGTCTCAGAATCAGGATAGTTAGGAATCTCCAAGAGTACCTTAGAGAATTCCTTCACATAATCTCGAATGCTTCCCTTTTGTGTAAGGTGCCTTAGCCTTGCGCTTATATCCCTTTTGGCATGCTTAAGATAGAATTGTTTTTTGAGCTCCTTCTTAAACTCGTCCTAGGTGTCGATGGTGCAAGTGCCTCTCACAAAACCATGTCTCCTCCTCCACCACAACATAGCAGTGTCGTTTAGGAAGAGGGATGTGCTATCAATCCTTTTGGCATCCTCTATGATGCCAAGTGCTCGAAAGTATTCTTTCATACTCCACAAGAAGTTATCTATTTCCTTTGTGTTCCTTTCCCTTTTGCATGCCTTGGGTTTAGGAACGTCCACCCTTGAAGGAGCGGGAGTAAGAGTAGAGGTGGAAGCTCTCTCATCTGTAGCAACTACCATCTTTACTAAAGTCACCTTACTCTTCAATTCTCCAAACTCCCTCAATACCCTTTGAAGTTCCTCCGTAAGAGTAGCGTTCTCAATCTTAAAGGAAGTAAGTTCATCGATGAGGGAGTTATGCATAGCCTCACCTGATCGTGTAAGTTGCTCTGTCACTTCGTTCAAGGCTCCTTGCATCTACCCACAAAGCTCTTCATTCCCCTTCTTGAGCTCCTCGATGTAAGAATTATGCTCCTCCATTTGAGTATCAATCTCCTTGAACTTATCTTGACTCTCAGCTACTACAATTTCCATCCTCACAAACCTTGTATCAAAGTCCCCTAGGTCTTCCATCAACCCAGATTGCTCCCCGAATTTTGACTTGCTTCATTTCTTCTTGGAGACCTTCTCTTGTTCCATACCTTGAACATGAGTAGTCTCACTTGACATCCTTCATTTTAGCAAGGACTTCTCTCAAAGAAATGAACAGGGCTCTAATACCAACTGTCACGGACTTGGGTTTTCCAACGATTGTGCAGCACTTAGATACACCAAGTTAGTACCTAAGTCAGCCTTTCTCCCACAAAACCCTAATGCAAGGCTCAAGAACACAAGAGGAAGGTAGTTAGGAAGTTGAAAGTAGAGAACTTAGCAAGAGAGCTTGGAGAATACTTTATATATTGCACAAATGAAGGCTACAACTGAAGTGTATTACCCCATGACACCTTGGGAGTATTTATAGGCTTCCATCTCCTCAATGGACGGTGGAAATCAATTCAATCTAACGGTCTATATTCAATCTTCTACAAAATATCTTAAATATTTACAAGAGTACGTAGAATAATCTAGAATCATCCCTAGAAATATCTAGATATTTACATAGATATTTATATGGACACTTGTATGAAGACTTGTGTGGAGGATTCCAGAAGCTTTCAGGATCATCTTCCTTAGCACGCCATGTCACGGCGCTTGGGTAAATGAGCGAACTAAGATTTAGTGCATGCAGCAGTGGCTGGAGCGTAGATGCCTTGTGATAGGCTGGTCAGCATCTTCTATGGGGATTCCTAAGATGTTTGGATCAGTTTAAGACCAAACAGTGATAATGACCATCTGGAATGAAGCTGTAGAGGCTAGAGGATGCCATAAAACTTGAAGACGAAAGCCTCACCGTGTGAATAAAGGCTACAGAAGATGGAAGTGAGCCTAATACTTTGATACCATGAAAGTATTGGCAGAGAAACGTATTCTATTATGTTCTGAATACTTTTGTGTCATTTACAAGTATTGAGCATCCTATTTATAGACCTAGAGCTAAGGAAATTTATAATAGTACCCCTAGGAGTAAGGTTAACTACAAGAAACCCAAAGAAAAAGGAAAGATAGATAAAGAAAATAGGAATTCTACAATTTCACCTAAAGCTTAAGTTGTTAAGTGAAGGTCAATGACTAATTTATTAATATCTCTTATCTCTTATGTGCCCCATCCCCCAAGCACCTGCCAGTGGTTGCACAAGAGCCCTTTAGGCTTAAAGTGTGGACAAAGCAAGAGCCGGCCATACCTTGTAGTGAAACTTAATATTGATTAAAAGAATGGGAGGTGGCAGTGATCAAACATTGAACCATTTTTGATGCCATGTCAATGACCATTTCAACCCAAAAGTTTCGGCTATTAAGTGAAAGTCCTCGAATAGTTCTATGATTATCTCTAACATATATAATATTTTCTTTTTCTTGTTGTATATGTTTCATTTTTTTCATGAGGTGTGGTATCCAATTTTCCTTGTTCTATTGAAAATTTTAGGTTATTTATGCCATTAAAACACCAAGTCATGCACAAAATAAATGTAGTTCCCTTACAACAGTATTATAAGTTTCAAACAATGACTTTTCACCAAAGTTAATGAGATGGAATTTTACATCCCACTTATTGTCCTCAATTTGTTGAAATTACTTTTATTTCTACTTGCAGTCTTTAGCATTGTAGGATAAACTTTTTCTCTTTTGGTATATATATTTAAAAAAAAAACTCTTGCTCAGAAAACAGGTGCATATTTTGGCACCAATATCTCATCTATGGTAGGATTTATTGCCTAGCTCCTCTGTGGTAGGGAGATACTTAACACAGCTTTATAATTAGACATAAACTCAATTTTTCTTGTCACTTAATCTGGTGGATGAATACAATTTGATATTCTAACCTTTATTGGGCCATTGTTTATGATACAGTTGCAGGGCTCTCCAGCTACACCCGTAAATTCAAATTCTAGTTCGAGCTCTGATCCAGCTGCACCATTAATTTTATCAGAAGAATTAGATTCTGGGACAAACAATCCATATGCTGGTGGTGAGAAAGAACTTTTAGATTTGTAGTCTATTTCTTACAAACTATACCTGTAAAAGCATTACCTTAATATATACATATATATATATACTACACACAAACATACTGAAGATCTTAAATAATTACTTGTAAACTACAGGACACGGGATAGTGAATGAGCAGGAATGAACATGGGCAATACATAATGACAAGCTGCATGTCTCTATATATTGAGCATTTTTTATTGCTCCCATCTCCCTCTTATCTTTCCCAAAAGAAGCCATTGATAGGAGTTCAATTTCGTTTATGATGCCACATATGCTAGTAGTATGTTAAGATCCAATATCTAGTTACTCTTGTTGATGTTGTGGATGCTGTAGTTGTCTTTCTTTGATGAGTTATATTTCTCATCCCTCTTTCTGCTTCGGAAATATGCAGAGGGTAATGAAAATTTAAAAGTCAAGAGTCATGAACTGAGGCTTCTTGAGCTGAACACGCTTGAATGGGATGATCTAGTGGTTACAAATGACGTTAACACTTCTACCACATCTATTGGAGGTAATTGATTGTGGATTCAGCAGAATCAGTTGTTTGTCTGAAAAGCATCTTGCCATACTTTAATTATGAATATAACTTTTTGCAGGCAAAGTTCCATGTTGTGATCAACCAAATCGGTCTTTGCTGAATGGCAATTTGAGCAATGTAAGAAGATCTTATATTTCTTTCATTTATGTTCTTAAGACTTATTATGTTCTATGCTGTCCATTTTGGTTTATGTTCTGTTGATTGGAAAGTTAGCTTTGTAATTTCTTGTGAAACCTTCTTCCCTTTAAATATATAATATAGATTAAAAGAGAAGGTTTCATCATGCTTTTTTGACAATGGATTTAAATGATGTCCAAGCATTTAGCTTCCAGCTTTTGACACGACCATATTCACTATTAAAATTGTTGTTTCTTTTTGGATAATAAGAAGTTATGAAACCATTTCTGTTTTATCAAAAATGTAATATTTTTCAAATCACCAGTAATCACTGTCAAAAAGCTGTGGCCTGTTGAAAGAAGAGGCCTTGAAATGATTGTGAACACATGGTTGTAGGGCCTGTTTAATATTATTGTGGGTTTCTATATTTTTCCTCTTTTCTTGGTGTTCTCATGTGGGGCTTTGCCATAACTGTGCCTCTTTATTCCGGCTGAAGGAACCAAGTGGCTACTTTATTCTTTTACACATACTTATGCAACATAGAATATATGTTAGTTAATCATTTTGATTGAAGGTTAAAAGTGTAGTTGTATATTTGACACATAAAAACAGAGAAAGTGATTGTTTGAGTGCATAAAATTGTTTACCTCAACTCTTTGTTCATGCCTTGTTCGTACTAGCTTCTGTTATTACCTTTGTTGGGTTTCTGTCACCAGGTAGCTAGCAATCTGTCTGCAGAAATTCCTTCTTTTGATAACGTAACGCAGCCAATTACTGGGAGCAATAGTGCACCTTATGGTTTTCCAGAAACTGTAAATCTTCAGACGATGGACAATCAAGTAAATCCAAATGTGCAGAAGGGACATCCTATCTCTGTGGGTGGTGTTGATTCCTTGGACACTTTGGTCAATGACAGTTTGCAGAGTCAGGACAGCTTTGGAAGGTGGATCAACCAAATGATTTCTGATTCACAATGTTCTGTAGATGAATCAGCTCTTGTATCCTCAGTTACATCTATTCAAGAACCATATTCTTCCCTGGTAGTGGATCATCAGCAACCTTCTCTGCCAGAACAACTTTTTAATCTCACTGATGTCTCACCTGCATGGGCATCTTCCACTGAGAAGACTAAGGTTTCCTTTTCTATTCTTAAATATCTATTTCCAAATAATGATTCTCTATTTTAACTGTATGTATTATTTGGTTTCCTGGATGATTCTCAACCTCTATATTTTGTCTTGAACAATAAAACATGCTTGTAAAATTTAAAAGCTTCGAACACTAGGAGCTAAACTCCATGATAAATATGAATTCTCAGTTCTTTTTCAATATAAATAAATGTGTTTTCAGGTGGCATCAAAGCTAGCGACTCTTGCTAGTTTGTTCTGAACAGTAAAATATGCTTGTAAAATTCAAACGCTCTAAAGACTCAGAGTTCAACTCAGAAATACAAATTTTCACTTCTTTTTCAATGTAAATAAATGCATTGTCATTTGGCATCAAAAGTAGCAATCTCTTGCTAATTTGTCTTGAACAACAAAATATGCTTGGAAAATTCAAATTCTTTAATTGCTGAGAGCTAAACTCCCAGATAAATATGATTTTTCAGTTTTTTTTTTCAATATAAATAAATGCATCTGCCGTTGGCACTAAAGAGCTATCTCTTGCTACATCAACGCAAATTTTCACTTCAGATTTTACATAGTAATTACCTGGCATGTAATCAAGTCGCATATTTACTACTCTCTGTTTTGCATTTGTTACTGGACTTTCTGATGTTTGTATACTTCTTGCAGATCCTAGTCACTGGAATCTTTCACAATGACTATCTACACCTTGCAAAGTCCAATCTATTTTGTGTCTGTGGTGATGTAAGTGTTCAAGCTGAAATTGTTCAGGTTGGGGTCTACCGATGTTGGGTATCACCACATTCCCCTGGATTTGTGAATCTCTATATTAGCTTGGATGGCCATAAGCCCATAAGCCAGGTTGTCAATTTTGAGTATCGTACTCCAATTTTGCATGACCCTGCAGCCCCTGTGGAAGAGAGGTACAACTGGGATGAGTTTCGACTTCAAGCAAGGCTTGCTTGTTTGCTCTTTGGTACTCAAAAGAGCCTTGATATTATCTCTAGTAAAGTATCACCTCATGCACTAAAGGAGGCTAGGAACTTTGCTTCCAAGACCTCATTGGTTTCCAAAAGTTGGCAATACTTGATCAAGTCAACTGAAGACAGCAAAACTCCATTTCCTCAAGCAAAAGACGCACTGTTTGAAACGTCCTTGAAAAACGGACTAAAGGAATGGCTGTTAGAAAGAATTCTCTTAGGCCGTAAGACTACTGAATATGATTCCCAAGGTCAAGGTGTAATCCATCTGTGCACAATGTTGGGATATACTTGGGCTGTTTCATTATTTTCAGGGTCGGGCTTGTCACTGGATTTCCGTGATAAATTTGGTTGGACAGCTCTTCATTGGGCAGCATATTGTGGAAGGTACATATTTATGCACACAGATACTCCACTAGTTTAATCCATTAGCCTTGCTGCAACCAAATTGACTCAATTTCTTTTCTGATATGGTTCCACTGTTTAAGAGCCAATTTCTTTTCTATATCTTTTTCTCCCTAGATAAACAGACTCAAATATATAATTATCTGAATATAGCATGGATTTGGTATAGTAGCCTTCCATGCAGTAATACTTTCATATTGTTCATTTTGTTCATATAAAACCAGTAAGAACTTGAATGAGCTTTTATTGTTCATTTTGTAGTTATGAAACCCATATCAGACTGGCTAGTTGAACTGGCCTTTTCCCAGGCTGGCTGTTAAATCAGACCAAATATACAATAAAACCAACGAAAAGTTTATCAAACATGGGTTTTTATTAACCCAGAAACATAAACTGGGTTGGTTGAACCGAATGGATGCAATAATGAAGTTTTATTTGGTATTAGCTGGATGCTTACAGACACACATCCCACTCCTAGGCCATATGCTTTTCAAAGATTGATTCTAAAGCTATGGACAAGGAGTAAATCAAGCAGTAATCCAACGGATGTGAGCCTTGGTAGAGTAAGTTGTATTGGACTGGCAAAAGTTCTAGTTTCTTTTCCTTGAAGTTTATTTGTTTTTTAAATAAAATAACAAACTTTCTAATATATATATATATATATTTGTATATGTATATTTTTAAAAAATATGTATTACATAATTAATCAAAATGAAATATATCATGTTTAAGTTTTTTTAAAATTGTATTAAAAATATTAAAAAGTTATATCAAATTATTTATTAAAAGTATTTTAAATTAACTTTTATTATGATAATTTCTTTAATTAAATTAATCAATGTTAATAGTATAAAGGATCTATATTTATTAGTACAAAAAATTATATTGAAGTTATAAAATATATTTTTTTAAAAAGAAAAATGGCCTATTTGACTAGTGACCTGATGGTTGAACCAATGACCCAGCCTCATCCCTGGTCAGGTTCCAATAGCTATTATTATTTGATTAAATATTGTCTCGTAGGGAGAAAATGGTTGCAATGCTGTTGTCTGCTGGGGCAAAGCCTAACTTGGTCACAGATCCTACTCCACAAAATCCTGGTGGATGTACTGCTGCTGATCTTGCTTATTTGAAGGGTTATGATGGCTTAGCAGCTTATCTTTCAGAAAAATCTCTGGTTGAGCAGTTCAATGACATGAGCTTAGCGGGAAATATTAGTGGCAAACTGGAAGCAAGCACAACTGATCCAGTAGATTATGACAATCTCACTGAGGACCAGCTATACTTAAAGGATACATTGGCAGCTTACCGGACGACTGCTGAGGCTGCAGCACGAATACAGGCTGCATTTAGGGAGCACTCACTAAAATTACGAACTAAGGCAGTTCAAATTTTTAATCCAGAGGCTGAAGCATGTAGAATAGTTGCAGCAATGAAGATTCAACATGCCTTTCGCAACTATGAGACAAGGAAGATGATGGTAGCTGCTGCTCGCATCCAGCATAGGTTCCGTACATGGAAAATCCGTAAAGAATTTCTCAACATGCGTCGCCAGGCTATCAAAATTCAAGTAAGAGCTGCCCCCTTCCTGCCTATGATATTGCTGATTGCCCTTAGTAAACATATGCCAGATTGCAAATCCGTGTCATTTGTTTAAGTCATATTTTTTCACTGGTTCATTTGCACAAATCTTAACCTGACTTGTTTTACAAGTTATGAAGGCACTTTTGCCCATTCAAATTGTACACCTGAGATTCACAAGTTAATCTCTTTTTCTTCCTCACGGACTTAATTTATGTTGAATAGTTTGTATAGAGGTTTTTCTTTCATACATCCAGAATGAGTGGAATCAAGGCATAGCTTACCTTACCCGGAAAACAGAAGGTAAAGCTTAGCTTATACTCTAGAGAGGTTGTTGATTTAGTCTCCCTAGAATGTAGGATCTAGGAATGGGTTTCCAGCCTTCTATAGGTTCTTCCCCATCTTTCAGCAATGCAAAGGGGCTAGTGCTTAGGGTGGTTAACAGAGAACCTGCACATCTCTGCCTTGGCACTGAGACCATTGAAGTGAAGGATTGTAGAGAGTAAGGGAAACACTTATAAACGTCACTGTAAGTGTTTGCGGAGGAGAATGATATATTTACCTACCTATCTATATATCCATCCATGTGACATGGGTGTGTCTTGAGTTTTATTTCATGTTTCCCTCAGCTTGGTTCACTGGAGGCCGATGTTTATAATTGACAGGATATTAGCTCTCTTCCTAAATTTTAAACCTTAGCAATTATTGAAGATTTAATTCGATCCCAAGGGACCAACAGCAAATTTTGCTAGCTAAAATTGCATCTTCTTTAGTTTTTATATTAATTTATGTCCAGGAAAGGATTGATTGTGTATTTCAATGCAGGCTGCTTTCCGGGCCTACCAAGTGCGGAAGCAGTATTGTAAAATTCTTTGGTCTGTTGGAGTACTTGAAAAAGCAATCCTGCGTTGGCGATTAAAGAGAAAAGGCTTCCGTGGGCTCCAGGTTAATCCTGTCGAAGAAGAGCAAGAACAGAAGCAGGAAAGTGATACGGAGGAGGACTTCTTTCGGACTAGTAGGAAACAAGCTGAAGAACGTGTGGAGAGATCTGTAGTACGTGTTCAGTCCATGTTCCGTTCTAAGAAAGCACAAGAAGAGTATAGAAGGATGAAGCTGGCTCTCAATCAGGCAAAGGTAACTAATATATGCAATATATTCACTGTTTCTACGATTGGAATTTGCATGTATATTTAACTTGTAGTATTGCTTTCTGTAGCTGGAACTTGAATATGAAGAGCTGCTCAATTCAGAGGTTGATATGCTATAGAAGACATCCTGTGTGTGGCAAAGGAATGATATCTAATATGTAGATGGGTTCTCTATGTAAGACATCCTGTTTGGTTCCCTCTTTGTATAGTATGTACCATGCACGTAGAATGTAGATGTTGTAAATTCCTAGTGTAGATCTGAACTAAACTTTTGGCCCTTTCAATTTGCTTTAATATCTTGAAGGGGTTGTTTGTGAAGTTCTAATATGTAGATGGGTTCTCTATGTAAGATGCTTCTCATGCACGATCTAGGTTAACTTAGATGGCATGCCTTCCTAGAGTTGAATTGACAAAATAATTGTTGCCACATATCTGTTGTGAGGATTGTATATTGGTATTTTGTCTTCCCTAATGGAAAAAGGTCGTCCTAGTTTGTTTTACAAGCAAGGAAGAGTTGGTTACGCCGCGTTCAGCAACGCTGGGGAGATTTTCATTTGAGCAGAAAGCAGAAAAGTTATTTTGAAAAAAACAATGGGTAAGTGAGAAGAGAAGGAGAGGCAATGACTGGTACTCGTGACTTGTTTCATTCATGAGAGAACGTGCTTGTTAATTATCAGATTTTATTTAAATAAAAATATTAATTTGTATCTATCATGTACACCACCAGATTGATTTGCATGTACTATTCAGTAATACAAAAAACACTTCTTTTAACAATTCATAATAATAGTGTTATTAAGTACTTAGTAGTTACAACTTATTGCATTAAAAAAAAATTTTTGATGACAACAATTTTATGAAAAAAAAAGATTATATATATATATATGGTGTATGTGTGTCAAGAATAATGTCCACCTTACAAGAATTTTTTTTTTCAAACTTTAATAGTTTGATCAAATCGCATTCAGTATGCCAAAAGCAATTTTACGACTACAATAACAAGTCATAAGGTTTTCATTTGTGGTTCATGATGCATACTTTGTTAAATAAATTTACATATGATTTTTTTTAACAAAGTATAAAGCCTTGAGAGTAGAAAGGGACAAAAATCAAACCTACATAGTACCTACATCATGACCCTGTGACGCTTTGATTTTTTTTAAATAAATATCAAATTCATCAACCAGAAAGCCTAATAGCTTTATAGCCATTATTACTGAACTCGTGATAAAATTATTGAATTAAACATGTGCTCATAAAAAAAAAGTTGTAATTCTACACTTCCTTTGCTTAATTGCGTAGGATATCTTTTTTTTAATGAATAATTTTTTTCCTCATCCAAAAGATATTCAAATTACATGATTTTTTTAATACATTACACTTCCCACTATGAAATTAAAAGATGCCTTAGGCTTACTTCTTTTGCATCAAAGAATAAGTTACAATTATATATTTCAATCAAAATACCCTTTATATATATATATATATATTACTTTTATAATATAACACTATATTTGACTCATATAAAACACTTGCTATTTTAAATTTGGCAAATTATAAATTTATTTAATAAAAAATAATAATTAAAAACAAAAAAGTATTCATAGAACAATTTTAAAGATCAACCAATTTAAAAATAAATTTAATTTCAACTATAAAATTTGCAGTAAATATTTATTAATAAAAAAGCACTATCATAAATTTGGTAAAATTTTATAATAAATCAATTTTATACTTTTTTTCAGAAAATAAATAATATTAAAATGAAGGTTTAAGAAATAGATTTTTTTAATATGTAATATTTTTATAAGAAAAATCAATATTATTTTTTAGAAGATCTTAGTCATCTTATAGTTTTGGGAAGTTTTTATATATCTTTAAAATAAATGTGAAGATTACATAACTTAGACAGAGAATAATTTATTTAAAACAAATATTTAAAAAAATTTGTTGATGAAAATATAAACGTGGATGGAGTATTGAAACAAGTTCATACATAAAGTGCCGATAGAGAGCGCTCTGCAAAGTTTTAGTGAATTGACAGTTTTGGTTTAGAACAAATGTTCCATTGGCTCAATGTCCATACTATTAGTACAAATCTCAAATCTGAGGAAAAGTTAACAAATTACTGTCGGTTGTGTAATTTTTTTTATATAGAATTAAGAAAATACTTCACTCCATTTGACATGCATAATGAACAAAAAATTGTGAATAAAAAATAATTTTTATACTTTTATTTTAATTATATAATAAATAATAAATATTATTAAATAATAATTTTAAAAACATAAATATTACACACAGTTCTTCTTCCCCGATTGCAACCAAATGTGCCCGGATTAATAAAGTCAAATATTTAAGCTATTTTATCCACACCAAAAAGGCCAACAATTTTTTTTTCTTTCCTCATTAGGCTTCATAAATGTTGATAGATGGCTAATTTGGGCTGATCTAGAGCTACAAGAACTAACGTTACAAGACATTTTTACCGACATTTGAATTAATTTATAACATCAAATTATGGCCCCTGCAAAAGGACAAAAGAAAGAAAAATAAATTCACTAGGCAGAAGACAAACTAGGATACATGAAGAAAACAGAAAAGGAACAAATAGAGGTCGAAATGTAAGGATCTAACAAGCATATATATATATATATAGAGAGAGAGAGAGTTGAAGCAAGCTTAAACTTTAAGAATCAATGGTAGTTTATCCTTCAAAATAAAAAAAAATTAAAATTAAAATTATATTTAAAAAAAAAGCCTCGAATTCCGCAGCCTGCATTATGTGGGCAAAATTGGAGGCCCCAAAACCAAAAGTAAAAATTGGTTTGAGTTCGGAATACCTGAACTACAAGGTTGAGATTTTGAAATTGACGAAATTAACCCAAACAATACTAACCAAAATGAAGAGGGAGAATTTGCAAGAGTGAAACTTGAATCTTTCTTCCTAAGCTAGTGTAAATACCGCTATCCGTTAGAACAATTTTCAATCTTGAGAGATGGAATACTATTGTGGAGATAGAGGAAGAGAAAGCTGTCAAAATTATTAAAAGCACATATTTATTATAGTGGAAAAGCAATGTAATAATAAGCTTTATGAAGTTTTTTCGTACGAAATATGTACAGCCATCCCAGATATTATTTTGAAAAGCGAAAATCACTCCAAATGACCACGGAGCCATTTGAGTAACATTAAAATCACTCACTTTATTAATTCTGCAATTTTAGTAACCAGTATAGACACACAAGCTTATCAACCCCTGCCCAAAAGTCAGTATAGCTAGAATTAAGTATCCAATTTACATGGGCAGCGACATCTAAAACTACAATACTAATGTGAGTGCATCAGCAGGATGATGATCCAAAACTACGAGCGCACTTAAATTTCCATTCACTTGCGTTATTTGATGTACTGAGAGAGCCACCTGAAACCTTCACCATATCCCATCTTGCGGACAATACTGCACATGAACACCTCCAAAGGACGGACATTAGAGTCGGCCAGACTGACCTTGCCCTTGCCCGTAGTGAAGTTAGTCAGGCCCATATAATAACGCAACTCATCCTCTGAGGCAGCAGAAGGTAGGTCAATCTTGTTTCCCAAGATAAGAAAAGGCACATTTGCTAGCGACTCATCAGAAAGAAGAGCATCTAGTTCCCTCTTTGATTCTGCAAATCTCTCCTTATCATATGCATCAACGAGGTAGACTACAGCATCCACCTACATGACAGAAATTTCACAATTATTATAAAGGGATGGTGTAACTCCCATCGTAGGAACTTATCATGGTACAGACCTAGGGCTCAAACACGTCCTAAATAATTAGTTAACACTACAAGAATAAAGGCCAAGGATTCTTTGTAGCCAGCTAATTACAAGCTTCAAGCAAGCTATGAGTAACAGTGTGATGATATTGAAGATATAAGAGAATCATGACAAGCATTAAAACCCCCAAGGAAAAGAAAAAATTAATTTAGAAAAACGATATCTGATGCAATCATCTGGGGCTAAGGAAGGCGGCTATTTCTGAATAAGAAATGTTACCACAAATCTACCTCTAACCACCATCATATTGGTATTGACCAAACTAAAGCAAGATGTTCTTCTCAACTCTGTCAGCTAATCACAAACTTTTATAGGGAAGTATTAAAGTGGCTTGGCAGGAAATCAAGATGCTTGAACTTGACAAGTTACATTTTAAAGGTCTAATCTGAGGTGAAACTCAAATACAGTCTCAATGTCTGTCCACATTTTTTCCCTTTATCAAGAAATTAATTCCACACTGTTCTAACAGATGGCAGAGTACATATGTGATAATGGACATTACAGATCAAAAGCAGGATACAAAGTGTGGAATCCTCTTCACTCATTGTTAAAGGAGAAGAAAAATTTCCCATCTTCATTAGAAGTCTGATATCACAACGTATAAAGTTCATAGCAGAAAATGTGTTTGTTCATACCCATTTATGTGGGAAAGGATCATGTATCTCAAACAACAGACAAGCATATGCTCAACTTAAAGTCTAAGCAAACATAATTATATACATAAGCTTTTTACCCACATAAAGTCACGTTAAACCATCTAATACCAGTGTAACATCCGCATACAACCGAAATCACTGTCGAACAACATGACCGAGTACACGGACAATTTGAATTGTACATAATTTACTAATTTCATAAACATTGAGTATTAGACAAAACAGAAAGTTCGAAAGCACAATTTGAATTATCGGTTTAATTTACTGTTCTCACAAGATGAAAATTTGCACTTCCGTCTAACCTACCCTGGCTAAACAGAAGACTACCGCGGCTAATGTATCAAGTTTAGAAAATGTGCCCTGAATTTATTATAACAATACACAGACCAAAGAAAAAAAAAATTAGTCTAATGGATTCCCAGGAGTATGAACAAAGCCGCCAATTTGTTGGCTAAGACTGTCAGCAAGAGGATGTGCCCCATTGGTTGGATTAATGCATGCCCATGATCTTTGGCTGGAATTCTTAGGACTGATGCTAGTACTGTGTTGTCTAGTGTTCGCAGGGTGTTTGATAGACAAGGGATGGGCCGATTTGTATCGCGTTTATGGGGGAATGGGAGGTTGGGGGTGTGGTTGCTTGTTTGTTTCCCTTTTCTGTGTAATGCTGGTTCTGTCGCTGTGTACCGCTGATTTTTGTTTATAAATAAATATTTTTCTTGGCAAAAACTAAATTAAATTAAACTAGACACACACCTGAGCGTAATAGTCCTTCCAGACTCTGCGTGCGATTTGGTGCCCACCCAAGTCAAAGGCCTTAAATTTTATCTTTCCGATACTCAACTCCTCCGAAGTCGGATACTGAGTAGGTTGATGCTGGACTAATCTCTGCAAAGCCAGGAAAACAATAAATAAACAAATAGCCTTCAATTTATGGACGACTAGCTAAACGAAATTAAAAGTATTCTATTTAGTGAGTCGCAGTAAATAATGGGGCCTGGTTGCTAATTAAAATAAGAACATAAAGAAAGTTCGAAACGAGCAGAACTCTGAAGTTTGAACCAAAATTAATTGTACAATAAGACACAACCTCATCTTTCAGCATGTGAAGTAAAGTAGTCTTCCCAGCATTATCTAGCCCTAGGAAAAGGATCTTCGCCTCCTTTTGCCAGAGACCCAGAGATGCTAGAATCCCATAGAACCAATCAACAAGAAACATATCTTCCCGGAATACTGTTCGCTGTTCCACCCAGGAATATCTGAAACTATTTGAACGGAAACTCGACCACAAAGTAAAAATCCGATGCGAGAGCACCGACGAGATCACCGAAAAATGCAATCAGCTATGCGAAGAGTGAGAATATATAGAGATCTAACTGAGAGAGACCAAAAGTAACGAAGAATCAACAGAGAGACCAAGAAAGCGAATGACGAAAGGATGATTACGTTTTCAATCTATTTTCGGGAGTTTTATTGATATGCAGGACGGCGAACCCAGGATGTAGACCGATTACCGGTGTGGCCAGTGAACGAGGAGTTGCTAAATGATAAAAATGGTGCTTATGTTGGTTTGGAGACCAGAATAGCCGGTTACGGAGCGTGAATTCCAGTTGGACGAATTTGATTGGTTGGTACGCGTCATTGGGAAATGCTACAGTGGCAGTGATGCTGTCATCAGGGGACGCTTACATGTAAGAAGAGCGGAATGAAAAGACAATTAAACCAAAATACCAAATTACGAGCAAGGGATAAGAAAAAGTGAAAAACCTAAAGAAGCAAGGGACGCTTCTTTGTTTGGTCTTAAATTAACAGAGACACTTCCGCAGAAAGCGGAAGCCGGGCTGTTATTTTGCAATATTTATCATATCTTTATAATTCTTATTCAATAATGTTTATTTTTAATTATTATTTTTTAAATAAAGGTATGTAAATTATTTGCATATATTTTACTTATTTTTTATTTCTATTTTTATATCTAATATTTTATGTATTAATTTATCTTTTTATTTTTTTTAATAATATGTTTAGTTAAAAAATATAATAGTAAAGAAAATATAAAATGTAAGTAGATGGAAGTATGTGAAATAAAAAATATTTATTTTATCTTTATTTTTAATAAATAATATAATAAATATAAAAACATAATAAATATTATACAAGTTATGTAAGGAGAATAATTTCATCATGAAGCAAACTAAATGGAGTATTAGTTCATGAAGGTATGATGTACATCAAGATAGTAAAATTACCGTTTTACCTCTATATATATATATAATTAAATTTTTTTAAACTTAATCAATCCAATGTAAAATCTTTAATACTAAAGGATTTTTTATTTAAATTATATTGTAATAAGTGAATGCATGCTAAAATGAGGTCACCGTCAAAATTCGAAGTCCAGACCAAGACATTTTGACCCAATTTTTGTTGGGAATAATATTGCAGCGGCATTAACAATGATTATTTTAAAAGAACTTTCCATTACAAATTTCACATCGAGCCGTAGAGGCTTATCGACAAGTTGTGACACGGCTGTTTGAGGAAGTATGGATCCACACTAATAATTATTTCATTCTAATTTATTTAATATTAAAAAATTTAAGTTTCTCTAATTTTATTAAACAGTATTATTTTTTAATTTGCTCATTAAAATAATATAATATATTTGATAAAAAAATAATTACTAAATTTCAGTCAAACTTAGCTGCTGATGGTATCACGATTCACAAGAAAGAAAGAAAGAAATCAAAGACAACTTCGCTTTTCCAGTCATAATCAACCGAGAAAATAGTATAAGATTCTTTCAAACGCTTTCCTTTGAAATGTTTTGGCCCAGTCATGTCCCCCTACAATGTACAGCATTCAATTCAGCATTTCAATGGTTGTCCCACAAAATTAAAAAAAAAAAAAAAAGTGATTCTAAATTTCTAAGGACAAAATTCTCCCCCCCCCCCCCCCCCCCCACAAAAAAAAAAAAAAGCTCGAGATACAAAATGTAGCACTAAACATTACTGAAGATGTTGTATAAATAATCCAATCAAAATCCATTAAAAAAAAAAAAAAACTCTTCTGACGTAACTGCAGACATGGTGCTAATTAATTAACAAGAGGGGAAATCTCTACTTGATATACTGGGAAACCCACTTGAAGCCATCTCCATATCCCATCTTGCGGACAATGCTGCACATAAACACTTCAAGAGGCCTAAGATTGGATTCTGAGAGATTGACCTTTCCCTTGCCTGTGGTGAAATTGCTCAGCCCCAGATGATACCGAAGCTCTTCTTCTGAAGCAGCGTATGGAATGTCAATCTTGTTCCCTAGCACCAGAAATGGCACATTTGCCAAAGACTCATCTGAAAGAAGGGCATCTAGCTCCTTCTTAGATTCTGCAAACCTCTCTTTGTCATACGCATCCACTAGGTAAACAACAGCATCCACCTACAAAAGCCAACAAACATTTGTGTTTATCTCTTGATCGACATCCGAAAGTTCGAACCAGTTATAAATCCAGGAAAGGCAATACATGTACAATAAATCCTGGTAGAATTAACAGAAAAACAGTAATTTCACGGAACTTCAAAAGGTAGTTATGGTATTTTGCATTATGAGTCAAATTAGACAAGTTCAGAAAAGATCTGTGAAATCAAATCTATATTTGAATTGGCAAGTATGGAGAAGTGATCCATCTGATTATAAAACAATAACTACAAAATTAATTATAAGCTAATGTTAAAGGATAGCAATATGGCAAAACTATTCAACACCAAAGCTTAAACTGTTAAATGAAGAAAGGTTGTATTATAATCCTTAGTACATCTCTTCATATGGAAGTCCATTGATTGGACTAGAAGTGTAGACAAAGCAAAGAATGACCGCACATTGAGCTGCAACTTAATTTTAATTAGAAAAACAAGGGGTCACAATGACCGAACTCCTCACCATTTATCATCTCAAAAGTTATTAAGTAAAAGCCTATAAATATTTGTATTGTAATCTCTGACACACTCCTTTCTCAAGGTGAAGAATGATTTCCAATCTCTGCTTCTTCTAATACTTCCAAAGAACGTACATATTTCTTTGAAAGTCCAATTTGAGAGTCAGCCATTCCCACTATAGGCAACTTTTATTTGTTCTTCCCACCCTTCTATCTGGGTGTCACTGTCTTTCTAATTAATCCAGGAAAAAAAAAATGGAAATGTACGGAACGTTACTAGTAAAACACCTCCTGCAAGGTCAAAAGGGGTGCTACCAGCGAAACTTTCATTCTCAATATTTGCTTCCCATGAATCAGATAAATACAGGGAACTTTATCTGGGATTATGAAGGCATAGCATACTGAATTGGTGACAGCAAATGATAACCGACATAGCTGTTAGTTGGGTTGCAAAATAAAATTACAGTTGCAGATAAGAAAAACAGATCAGATAAATTTGTAAACCATACTGGGGAGATCCAATGCTTACAGAACAGCAACAATACATCTAGGAAATTGTAGAGAACAGATCACCTTCCAGACAGGAAGTAAACACTAACGAACAAGCCAGCCACGAAGTAAGCATGCTACATTTAGATAGTAATTGGAGAGGTCATAGCCAATCAATATATTAGAATATACAGGATCATTGTTCTAGATATGTTATTCCATTGAGATTGAGAGAGACAGATATGAGAGTTAAAATAACCCGGTTTTAAACATCTTAGTTACACCATACACCTTATCAAAAGCAATTAGGGGCAGCATCAATGAAAGATTAAAATCTTTTAAAATACCAACAACCTAACAAGAACAATAAAGATCCATCCCATCCACCTGAAAGCAAGTCAGCATTAAGGCTCTCACAAAACCAATTTGAAAAGGATGCACTCTCTATATTATAATGCTAGGAAAGAAAATTATTAATTGTATCGACAAAGTGATAACCAAGAGGGATATTATAAATCAAACCCCCAACAAATCCCACATTTTAGAAACTATATATCACATTAAGTTGATTATTGCAATTATCATTGAAGATCAATCACTTAAAGATCACCCAAATCAAAAGAAAAGAGAATGACCTTGGCATAATAGTCTTTCCAGACTCTGCGGGCAACTTGATGACCACCCAAATCAAAAGCCTTAAATTTGATCTTCCCAATGCTCAATTCCTCTGAAGTGGGGTGTTGGGTTGGCTGGTGCTGAACTAACCTCTGCAAAGGAATAACAATCACAATTTTCAATTCTCCAAAAAAAGTACAGTAAAAAAAAAAAGGAAAACGAAACGATCAAGTTCTGCAATGGTACGCCAAATTAACCTCATCTTTCAACATGTGAAGGAGAGTGGTCTTTCCGGCATTGTCAAGACCCAGGAAAAGAATCTTGGCTTCTTTTTGCCACAGACCCAGAGAAGCTAGAATGCCATAGAACCAGTCGACGATGAACATGTTACCCTGGTTTTTGGTTCAAAGGGTTCAGATCCAAACCAAAACTCGGAAGGAATTGCGGAATATACTTCGAATCTGAGGGAGAAGTTCCAGATCGCTGGCTGAGGAAGGAGAAGTGACCGAGATCCCGCCCAGATCCTAGATCATGTGTCGTAAACGCATGTGGTAGGCAACGGAGGTGGGTTTTTGCAAGAAGATGGTCACACAGGGATCAACATGCTAAACTAAGCTTGTGGCTCCCCTTGGTTTGATTTCCAATGCTACAAGTTTATTTATGTGCATAATAAAAAAAATACAATAAATAACAACTTATTCAAATTTATAAATAAATTTCTTTTTCTTATAAAAAAATAAAAAATGCATTATATGATTATACATTTCTATTTCTTCCAAAACAAGTTGATAGGCTTTGATTGAAAATTAATATTAAAATGAAAATATTAATAGCTTTTAAATATGAGATATTACTAAACATTTTAATTGTAAATTTCTTATTAAAATGTCTTAAAAAGGTAAGAAAAAATTAATTATTTAATTATTATAATTTGTCACAATTTTCAATTTAATTCTTATAACTTAATTTGTTTTAAACAACTCTATGAAGTTTTGAATTGTTATAAGGTTAGCCCTTTTATTTTATCAAAATTAATTATTTGATCCTTATAAATGTGAGATAACCTACAACAACAACAATAACAAAAATTTGTTCACTAAAGAGGGTCACTTCTATAAGTTTTTTTGGGTATTTATCTACCTTTGGCTATTTAACTATTCTTCATTTTATCTATTATTCTAATTGAGATTTCTATAAATATCATTGCCCAAACTATATATGTTGTAATTCTACAATTTTTTTTTATAATAAGTGTGACTTTTATTTTTTCTCTAATATATTCATTTATAATTCTATTTTATCTTATATATTCACTCATCCAACATAACATTTTTATTTTTTTAATGTTGAATTTATTCTCTTATTGACTTTTTATTACCCAACACTCAATTCTATATAATATTACCGATTTTATAATTGTGCTATAAAATTTATCTTTAAATTTGAGTAATATTCTTCTATCACAAATAATGCCTTAAAAATTTTTTAATTTCATCCACCTTACTTGAATCGTATATTTTATATTTTTTTAATTTTTTTGTCATATTGTATAATAGAGTTAAGATACTTAAACCATGTAATAAGATATGTTTTTAAATGCAGTGGCCGACAATAAACACATTTGGCTGTACACGTAAACTCCAATTCAGCTCCTCAAAATGCACAAGTGAGGTCTCAAATGCACAACTTCCATCTTCTTTTGGCACGATTTCTCCAATGAGAATGAGAGAGAAATCTCTCAAAGTGTAGAGAATGTAAAGGCTTAAGGCTTCAAAAATGCAGAGCAAGAAAAAGAACGCTGCTCATGCTCTTCATCTTAGGGCTTCGAACACATGAGAACACAAGACGCAATACACGACAACACACATATAACTTTGTTCACAAAGAGACTGAGAATTGTGATTACTTATAAGGTACTCTAGCTCTTGAATTTCAATGTCCTATACTCAGGGCATTGAACATGTAGATAACTTGTTTGATAGATTTGGTGAGGTTTTATAGTTTGTTATTTGCACTATCTACAAAATTATTTGTCTGGTTAATTTAAATGCATGTTTGAATGCAATCTCCTCAAATTGATTGATGGATTCACAAACTTCCATCTTTGATTCAAATGGAAGAAGGGAAAGGGTTCAATGCAAATGGAGGGACCTAATAGCAACATTCACACATACTACCAAATGAAATTCTACTTAAACCATATCCTACCATATGCAAGCACTTATGCGAAAAGTAAATGGCATATGCTACTAGACAAAGTGGCAAATGCAAAAAGTGAATGACATATGGCACAATATATTAATGGAAATACACTTATAGCTTCTGCATGGCATATTCAAACACGTCAAAAAGACTATATGGCATATGCAAACATGTTAAAAGTTCTGCATAACATGTTAATGAAATATGCAACCAAACCAAATTAAATTATGCAGCTAAATAAAATTATGCAGCAAAACAAATTATGCAAACAAATTTAAAAAATAAAAGTATGC
Source organism: Erythrophleum ivorense (assembly GCA_026724425.1). Lineage (NCBI taxonomy): Eukaryota > Viridiplantae > Streptophyta > Magnoliopsida > Fabales > Fabaceae > Erythrophleum > Erythrophleum ivorense. Next base: position 49,095,425 of record JAIUCV010000005.1, read on the forward strand.
AACTAGGGACTTAGGACCACCCAAAGCTTTTAACCTCTATAGTTCCCTGCATTCTTGGGAGATTTGCCCCCTCCCTTTCCTTTGAAAAATCATGCAACAAGAGAATTGAGGTTGTGCGTTTGAGACCTCACTTGCCGCTGTGTGTTTTGGAGAGCTAAGATAGAGCCTTTTTTTTTTTTTTGGGCTAATGGAAGCTAAGTCATGTCGCACATTTTCTTACTCTATTAGCCTAACTGGCATTTACAGAGACTAAATGGTTAATTTTGTTAAAGAATGAGGATTAACCTTGTAATAGTTCAAAATTATAAGGAGTTGTTAAAAAAATAATAGGGACTAAATTAAAAATTGTAGTAAACTATAAAAATCAAATATTTTTTCCTAAAGAACAATAGTTTATGAAAAGACTTTAGTGATGCACTAGGAAGGATCTCTCATGCACATACGTCATGTTTGGTACATCGCCAGAAATAGAGAAAAAAAAAGGAAAGTTAAGAAAAATTTTAATTTTATTCTTATAATTATTACTCAATTATTATTTAATATTATCTATTAATCATTATCCAATCATTAAAAGTAAGGTATTATAAGTATTTTTTATTTACAAAATCATCTTTTTTTCTTTTTATTTTCATCTCTATATCTAACTTTTTTTATACCAATCCACAATGTGCATTGTACATAGTTATTTTTACCTTTTTTTAAAATGCAATTAGATCTTCATATAAATAAAATTTGCAATGTTATATATATATATATATATATTGCATAATTTGGTAAGATTCGTAAAGGAAAAATTATTTAAGATGAAAAAAAAATACACAGCACACACGATAGTTCTTATTAATAATTTCATTCTAAAAAAATTGTAAATACTCTTATAGTGCCACATAATTCATGCTCTCTCTAATAAAAAAAATATAAATCAAACAAAATAGAATCCACCTATTAATAAATTAAAATTTCTCATACGTAATAAAGTAGGAGCCTTATACAGTAATTATTTAGGTTAAATTAATATTTTAGTCTCTTAACTTTATTTAATGTTTTAAATTAATCCATTAACTATGAAATATTTTAAAATGGCTCTTTAATTTTATTTAACATTTTAAATCAGTCTCTTAACTTTGAAGTATTTTAAAATGGTTCCTTAAAAAATTCACTTATTATTAAAAAAATCATAGTTTAATCACTTGAATAAAAAAACATTTATTATAAAATTTTAAAAACTAAAAAAATACTTAAAAAGTTCACTAAAATAAAATATATTAAAAAATAATATTTATAAAAATAGTATTAGTGATGGATTAAATATTATATTTAAAGTATTTTATTTTAGTAAAAATTTTAAGTATTTTCTAGTTTTAAATTTTTATAATAAGTGTTTTTTTGTTCAAGTGATTAAATTAAGAAAATGCTTTTATATGACTTTTTTAATAGTTTTATCTGTAAAAAAATTGTATATATTTTTAAATTACTTACTTTAAATATTTCATTTTAAAATAAATATTTAAAATTAAAATTTTTAAAAAAATATTTTAAATTAATCTCTTAACTTTTAAAATTAAAGGATTAATTTAAAATATTAAATAAAATAAAATTTTAAAAATTAAGGGACTAATTTAAAATAGTAAATAAAGTTAAGGGACTATTTTAAAACACTTAAAACTTAAAGAATTAATTTAAAATGCTAATAAAATTAAGGGATCATTTTGAAATACTTTAAAATTAAGAGACCAATTTAAAAGATTAAATAAAATTAAAGGACTAAAATACTAATTTAACTATTTATTTATATGATAATGGAATAATGTGTAATTGAATGTGAGATTTAATTATATGATTTGGTATTATGCGATTAACAGTTATGGCCCATTTTGTTTCAGTTGGATTTTTTTTATTAGAAAAAAAATAGATGATATAATACTATCTAAGAATTTCTCTTTATTTTGAACTTTTTTTATAGATTTTATTTATATATGTAAAATATTGCCGATCTTATAATATAAGGATCTAACTATATTAAATATATATATATATATATATATGCCCACAATAAATAGGGAGTAATGATCCTCTACAATATTGTATACTATGTGCATAACTTTTTTATTTTTATTTTTAAAATATAGCTAAATCCTTATGTTAATATGATTTGTAACATTTTACATTTATATTGTTGGGTTTAGTAAAATCTGTAAAAATACTCAAGATGAAATTATTGATAAAAAGTCTTGTGTATTGTTTTTTTTTTAATTTTAATTTTTTTGACAGATGTTATTAAATTAAACAGTATGCGCATAAGACATTATAAATATTATTTATATAAAAATCTATTTATATTTAAAAAAATTGAAAATAATTGTACACACAATGCACAATGACGTGCCGTGTACGCAGCAAAAGATTCTTCCTCGTGGACAGCACCGTGCAAAATTAATAAATTCCCTTCCTAACACCTCATTTGCTTTCAGATTAACTGAAGAATGTAATTGACCTTTTTAACCAGGCTGTTTTCCATAAATCATTACCATTCTCACCTAATTAAGGTTGAATTTTTTTTTTAATTTTTATTGTGCTAATTTCTCATTCATATATATATATATATATATATATATATATATATATATATATATATAAGATCTGAATTTCAATTAGGTTTTAATATATTATTTGTGCAATGAAAATAGTGCATCATGTCGTTCTCTAATGGTTGGCGTTTAAGTTTGTAACAAAAATAGTTGGCGTTTAAATACAGGTTTATTAGGGTATTGGAGTGTAAGTTATAGAACTCAAATTTTAATTATGTCAAATTTTTAGAACCAATTTTATTATATTTTTGTAGTATTGAAAGATTGAGTACTATTTTCAGTTATATTTTTTAGAAATAAATAATTTTCGTTTAAAATTTTTTATATAATTCAGTTATGTTTTAAAATTAAATTATATGATTTTAATAGATAATAATAAATTATATGATAATATATAAATAACAATAGAATCAATTGTTTGTTACAAAAAGAATACCGAAATCAACTTTTTGACCACAATACTATAGCTAAATAATGTCAATATTATATATTTCTTTATTAATTGAAACTCTCACATTTTTTTTATATGTGACCTTAAAAATTTTCTCAACAAATTGTCCCCCAAAAATAAAAAAGCAAAGAACAACATAAATAAGATGCAACAATTTACTCCTTCTTATATTATAATTGTACTTCTTAGTATCTACTGAACTTCTGTTTTTAAAAATCAAACAACATATTATCATTCTCAACATAATCCCCCTTATCCCATGATATAGCATGTGAGATTTTTCATAAATTCATTTTTTTAATTATTAATGAAGAGTCTTATTATTGTTGTTGTTGTTGAGAAGATTATACTTATTTCTCTTACATTTTGTTAAAATTATAAAAAGGTTTCTTTTTATTTTCAAATTATAAACTCCCATATCCTAATATCAAATATTATACTATACCTCAGTTAAATTTTAAAATTTTTTTATTAAAATACTCTCAGTTAACATTGATACATTTTTTTTTAACTATAAGATTTAGCAATTCGGGAGAACAAGTCAAAGCAAAATTTATAGTTAAAACTAATTTTAAAGAGCTGATTTACTGATAAATCAAATTTGAATACAAGTATATTAAAAAGTTATATAGAGTTAGAAATTTTAATTTACAATAATTAACTCTGAGTTAGTTAATTAACAATGAGAATTAAAATTATGATCTTTTCACATGAAAACCATGTGTTATACTAACCGTTGGTTGGTAGATGATAATCAATTTAAGGGTTTGTTAAATTTAATAAAAATAAAATTTATTTTTTTTATTTTTATTTGTACATATTTGAGATACAATTCAACAAAGAATAATAATAAATATAAGAGTATTTAAATTACCAAATAGCATGGCCTTTAATTCTTACCCAAAAAAATAATAATATGTATTTAAATTAATAGAAAATATTTTAACAATTTAAAATTAAGTTAAGATGTATATTTTAAAAAAAGAATGGAGGTATATATAATTTTAATAAAATCAAGATAAAAGATAAGTATAATTTACTTTTTTTTAATGGAATAGCATAAAGAATCCATCTTAGAACTAATCATTTTTTCCATAATCAAATTACTTCTAATTACTTATATCTATTAATTAAGTGTAAATGAGTAAACGTGGTGTTGTATTATAGTAATTTGAAAATGACAATGAAAAGGAGAAGTCGAAATCTGTTAATTTTTTTAAAAAAAAAGTATATAAAATGATTTATTATTTTTTCAAATTTTAAAATTAATATTAAAAAATTCAATCTCCTAAGAAATCAATCTCTACGTAACCTTAAAAAAGCAATGGGAGGTTGGTGGAGTGCTTGACTTAGAACAGGAAGATTGTTAGATATCATATCAAAGCTGAGAAGGGAGCATTTAGTTTGGCGTAGCAGTTTGGTTTGTTTGGTGTTGAAAACTCCTGACTCCTGCGCCTATATTAATGGTCAAAAAATATTGTTAATTGTATAAATAGTTTAAAATTAATATATGCTGTGATTATAGTTGTTGAATTTTGACCCAAATAATCCCCTCGGATTTGTTGTACCGCGTGTTACTCGTGCTAGTGTATATACATATATTTTAACAGAAATGACAAAAAGTCTTAAAATTAAAAATTAAAAAGGGCACAAGATAAAGGACTTTAGAGCCACATGCTTTAAAAAAATTATTAAATTGTAAAATCTTGACTTGTCAATATTATTTCATCTAGATGTTGCAATCTATTTTATTTTTTAAAAAATAGTAATTTATTTAGGTTATAGTTTTTATTTACGAAACAACTTAACTCGTGTTTATTGAAATTAAAAAAAAAGGAAAAAACGAACTCCCCCTTAGAGTGAGTTAGTCATGATAATTTTTATTTGTTTAGGTCTTGAGGTTTTTTTTTATAAGATACAATATATCTTATTTTGAATATTTAAAAAGATTACTATATTTTAGAATAATAAAGTGATTTCAAAAAACACTAAATGAGTGAATTAAATTAAATATTAATAAAAATTGTAATATTGTACTAATATAAAGAAAAAAAAATTATTTAGCAAAATAATGGTTGCCTATGCCACAGTACACCTTTCTTTGTTCTTGTTTCAATTGTTGATGTACCAACTATTTTTCTTCTTACAATATGATGATTACATTAGTAGTTAATAGAAAATTTAAATCTAAACATAAAGATTGAATTAGAGGAATCAATTGATTTGGGGTTGCAAATCCCTAATGTTATAATTCCTTAGGTTTAAAAAATTGATTGTTGTACTCAATAATACATACTGATGGATCATGAAATAGTGTTGTGAATGATAGGTACTCTTGTTGCATTTGTAATGGTAGCTACACAAATAGTGAAGCCTCAGTAGCTACAAACTAAGATGATGGCGAAGTTTGCATGTATTTAAAAGGACCAACATCTCAAAAGTATTCATATTGGCTATGTAACATCATAATGACTTGACTCCAACTAATCTCCCTCTAAACTTGATTTTATATAATTTTCAAAGAACAAGTATAAACGTGGCATTTTTATACTATAAAACGGGGTTCAAATACTCATAATTTACCCCGTGGGTCCCGTAAACCCATCAATCATATACTCCACTCAAAATCCATTTATAAAACTCATATATAGTATCAAACAACCCATAAACCATGGATATGAAGCCAAAAACCAAGAAAATACAATTTCTCAAATGGGCCGAAAAGTCAAATTTTTGGCTCTAACTTTAAAAAATTATAACTAATTCTAGAAAAATGAGAATTAAGCAAACTATAGCTCTCTGGAAATCTCTAAATGTTAAATTTACACTAAAAATACTTTCCAACCACAATATCAGCATTTGGACTATGTTTGACATCGAAAAAGAGACAGAGGTCCGACTGTCCCTGGTACTGATACAGCTTGCTATCATGAACTTCAAAAATCCATAACTAATTTCACAAAAATCTAATATGGGCAAACCATACCAATTTAGAAATTTACAAATGTTAACTAGAGAGAAAAAATAAGCTCAGATCATTTTAGTAGCCCTTGAATCTCGAAAACTGATGGAATAGTAACGAAGGTCGGATGACTTTCCTAATACTGACATAGAACTTCAGAAAGTTCTTTCTCCCTCTACAGACTTCTGATTGAAGTGCTTCTAGTTGGTATAGGTCACTGTGGATATCTAGTTTATACCCATAAAATTTCATGACAAACGGACACCGTTTGGTCCATGAACGACATAGATTCATTTTTGGACCTAGTTGCACAATGCAATAACCAAAATCAAAAAATTCTTTAACTTCAACAATTCACCAAATATTCCCTAAATCTCCAAATATTACCTAATTTAGCTTCCTAAGAATCTCTCAATAGGCTCTAGAGGCATGCCAAATTTCATCTCAAGATGAGCTCATTTAGTCATATCTTGACGTAACTCACAAATTTGATAGTTTTGGTATCCAAAATAGTTCAAAGTGGGTCCAAATGGCCTCCCACATGTTCTAGCACCTCTTGGATAAGTTTTAAAGTATAAACATAGCATATATAAAATGTTCAAGTGATCAAAATCATTATACATTTCAAATTTACTATGTTACGGCTAAAATGCACTATTGCATACCATTCACAAAATGGTAAAATTTCACATTTTCATTGCTTTGGCTTTCTACATAGTTCATACATCGTTCATACATACTTTTACACTTGCTTAAATATTTATATCTCAAAAATAATAGGTTCATATTCATTTTGGCACCTCTTTACAACAAATGAACTGAAAATAGTTATACAACTCCTTAAGCATGCTCAACTGGCTCCTTGGTGTGCACTTGCTTCTCCTTGAACTCCACCTAACATGTTAAGATGGGAGAGGAAAGAGGGTGAGATTCAGGTAATCTTAATAGCTCATACACTCATTCAAGGAAGCAATCAAGGCATATAAACAAGTCAAAACATGCAAACCATTTACAATTATACAACATATGCTTTTCATGCCATGAATTTCATATCAATGCCAAGAATAAGCTTTAGGGACTTTTGGTCTAGCCTCACCCGAGTTTTTAGGACTTTCAGATTAGCCTCACCCTTGATTTAAAGACTTTTGGCTCTACCTCACCCGTCTCAAAGGACTTTTGGCATTACCTCATCCGAATAATTTTCACAACTCAAAACACAAGCATATTGGTACCAATACATCAAGGCAATAACATATGGCATGTCTTACACAACAAGCACTTACACAAGCATACAATGACTATATATATCCAAGAATGCAACAAGAAAGAGTGGAAAGCTGCCTTACTAGCTAACACAAGACTTTCATTTCAATTTCTTTTCTTTCTTCTTAGTCCCACAAGCAAAACTAGATGCAATTGCTTCTCTTGAGCCTAGGCACATCAAAGAACATGAAATTACTCTCTCATAACTCAAATAAACACTCACAAGCTAGGAGGCTCTTCATCAAGGTAAACTCCACTAAATATGTAAGAACTAGGAATTCTCTCTCTCTAGAATTCCACTTACTCTCCTTCTTCTCTTAAGCTCTCAAGAAAGGAAAACAAAGAAGAAGAAGTGAAGATACATGAGTTTTAGCCTTCTTCAAGAGTGGTTTTCCACTTTCTCTCTTTTAAACCAAGCCCAAAACCTAACTAATTCAACAACCAAAACCATAAAAAAAAGAGGACAAAGAGAGAAGAACAACATGCTAAGAAGAAAAGTTATGAAATCTCAAGTCATACTTACCTTTTTCTTTGTTCTTCCTTCCTTCTCTTGGTCTCTCTCTCTCTCCACAGTCCTTTTTTTCTCTTTTGGTTGAAGCTTAGGTCAGCTAAAAGAGAAGAAATGAATTGGGACGTTTTAAGAAGTCAAATTCTTTTTTTTTCACGGTTTTCCGGACTAACCATCGCTATAGCGAAGCATAACCCTCACTACGGCGAGCACGTATCAGTCCCAGATCCCTGCTTTCGCTATGGTGCGCGCTACGGCGAGCAGCTCCCTAGTTTTTGTATAGGATGCCCGCATTCGCTATAGTTAGAAGCATTTTCGCTATAGCGAAAAGGCACTCTCACTATAGTTAGCCCCTTTTTCGCTATAGCGAACAAGTACATTCGCTGTAACTAGGTCATTTCTCGCTATAGTTAGCAAACTTAGAAAATTTTAGGACTTCAAAAATTTTTAACTTTTTTTTCCTTTTTCTTTTCTTTTTCTCGATTGTTACAGGCTAGCTGGTATAAAAGAAGATAAAGCGATCGTGCTAAAGTCTTACTATGCTAATCTCATGTTATAAGAAGAGGAAGCAGCACTTCCAACTAGTATAGATGAAGTTGTTGCACTAATACTAACATGATGTTGTCCCTTTTATTCCATAATACGAGCTTGGGCCAACATGTATCCCTGAGCTTTTTTTGCCCATGTAGCCCTTTGAAATTTGTGACCATGGTAAATTAGATGCCAGAGGAGTACGCAAGGATGCCATCTATATTATTATTCCTTAAAAGGACATAATATTTTCATGTAGTCTCGGTTTATATTGTCCCAAAATTCTAATGAAGACTATTGAAAAGAAAAAGAGAAGGTGTGAAATGTTGAGATAATATGTATTAAGGAAAGGAGAAAAAAATGGTGACAAGTGTTTAAAAGTTTACCACGAAACCATTTGCATCGTTTAAAGGATGGATCCATTACTGGTACATATCTAGTACCTGTGCATATAATCGAAACTGCGATCTAAAGGCTCTGTAGGGATAGGAGTCTAAATCAAAGTGTCATGCTAACCACTCCACACAATGATAAACTTGGCATGCTCTTCTCGCCATTCCTTTTAAGTTTTCCCTTTAAGCGGTAAGGTGTGGCAAGGCCCCAAATTCATTGGATCATTTGGGATATGTTGTTGCCAATCAAACTAGCTGAGCATGTAATCCAAATAATTCTATTATATGATGTGGAAGCATATAAAGAGTTCCCAAGTGATCTAAAGATTCAAAGATGTCAAGTTATACTTTGGGATTAAGTCACACACACTTACGAGTTCATATAGCCCTTAGATGAGCCGTGGATAACATGTTAAAATGTGACAATGAATACAATTTATAGAGAATGACAAACATTGACATGAGGTAATAAACCCTATGACCCCTTATCTCATCCAATAGTACTTTATATTTTTTAGGTTCATTTACTATTGTGAGGTTGTTATCTTTTTTCCACTTATGATTGTGAGCAAACATATTAGTAAAGAAAAAGTAATAATGTCAACCAAAATGAATAAAATTATCTAAACTTGTAACATTGCTATACCTGAAGTGCTCATGTGAGCCATGAAATGCTTAACCTCTGTCCATCAAGCTTATCTACCATATGTGTAATTTTAATAAGCAAATTACACACCACTCCTCAATTATAATTTGTAGGACCAGATATGAGGGTATCCTCGTAAGGCAAACTTAGCGACACTATAATGTTCTTTAAAATGATTGCACATTCTCTAAAAGTCATGTGAAAAATATAGGCCAAGACACCACCTTTCGACAAGTGTTAACATGAGTGCAGCATTAAACTTAAAGTGGCAAAGCTAGGCCACCTTGTAAAAGCCATCCTATTAGAGATCTTTTACAATGGCTAAAGGTGGATCAAATAGACAATCCACATGCAAGACATGTCATAAGCAAATGATCGACCTATATAAGGGGATAAAATGCATGTGGCATGTTAGTTTAAAATCCATGTATTGTGTAACAAAAAAAAGGCTACAATTATTTTCTTACACGACTAAGCCACACAGCTTAGGAAACATGCCATGACTAGAGTTATAATAATGAAATTTGTCATTCTCTGAGCTTGCTACTTGATATTGCCTTAGACATAATGATATTGGATGTTTATATACTAACTCACATATAAAGTGGTTTTGCTCAATCCGTAGCCTTTCTCCAATTATCTCATTAAGCCTATCTAAAGTGATGTTAACATAAACTCTTATTACTTTCATTGATACGCCTAAATGTCACACTATCATTAGCATCATAAATTTCTCTATTTGTGTATATGCATATAAGCTCCATCATATTGCTATCTATATATAACACCACACACAAATACATAACTCTCAAAATAGCCTTTCAATTGTGCATTTAATAATTTTGTTGTCCATCAACTCAAATTAAACTATAATATAACAAATTTATTCATTATTAACAATCACTTAAATTTTGTAAGTTTTATGAGTTGAAAATAAAAAGGTTTTAACTATTTGCTACATTTATTTCTATTTTTATTTGTAATTTGGATAAATTTAAATAATTATTTTTAACAATTTCCACCTCCAACAATTCAAAATAAACCATAATATAACTTTTTATTCATCATTATCAGTCACTTTAATTGTGTTTTCAAATTTATCTAGTCCATCTTCCAACCTCGCTTTAACTATAATCATATTTGGAATATGTGATAGTGTCCTTAATTATTATATATACGGAGGATTGTTTACATTATTATTATAATTATTTGCATGACATATATTAAAGTAAATGTTATTATCTTGTAATTATTTTTAAATGTTTTTAAATAAAATTTAAGTTTAATATTTTTTATATTTTAAGAATAACTTTTCACTTTATTTTACATATATTTTATCCAATATAATATTTAATCTGTCATTTTTTTCTTTAACACAATTAATATTTTCAAAAATATAATTATATTAATGTAATTTTACCATTTCAATAACAAAATTAATTATGTTATTATTACTTTGTACATATTTTCATTTTTTACTATATTACATTAAATAGGATGTATTTTTTCTATTTTGCTACACATTATATATTTACAAAACACAATTAATATTCTTAAAAAAGTCATGGCGGTCAAAGAATAAATTTAATTAACAACTCACCAATCAAAAGCAAATGAAATCAAAGCAGAGATGCATTTAGCCTTTAGAAATTTTTTCTTCCCTTTTCTCAGTTTTAGTTGTTAAATAATAAGTTTGAAGATAAGAATTAAAATATAATAATAAAAAATTATAACTATGAAAAATTATATTTTAACAATTTTAATTATATTGTATAATTAAAGTTTTTAAAGTTAAATTTTTTTATACTTATAATTTTTAATCTCTTAATTTTAGTTTTTATCTTTAAATTTATAATTAAAAACTCAAAATTGAAATTAAAAAAGAAAAAAATGCAAATTTTTTGGTTAAAAACTTCCTCTATAGTTACTGTAGATATTGTAGAGCATCCACGAAATATAGGTAGCTAATAACATTGTGCAATGTTAAAAGTTAGCATTTAATAGAATTTTCTCCTCTCATTTATTATTGTGTTAAAGGTGACATAGTTAGCTTTAACCCATTGTCAGTGATGATAAGTTAGGGCTATGGACTCATGCTCAAGGATTCAGATCTACTACAGTGGCCTCTGTCAAATTAATTTGGACGGTTCAGATCTATTTATTTTTTATTTTAGATTTAAAAAATATTTTTTTCATAAGATACATAATGTAAAATAAAAAAAATACTTAACTGTGAATTTTGAAAAAATAAAGTTTTAATTTAAAAAAATTGAACTATTAAGATTTTAGTTTGAGTGGTTGAGATTTTATAAGAGAGGGAAAAAAGAAAAAAATATTAGAGAGGATCCATATTTCACGCTCAATCATGATATGGGTCAATTAAAAAAAATTACGATGAGTCAAGCTTGTCAAAAAAATTAATTAAAAAAATTTTGAATAATATTTGAATGTAATAAAAATCACTATATATAAATTGATTTTTAATTTTTTTTTAATTACATAGTAGGAGGTGAAGGGAAGGGAATGGTGTTCAAAGCCCTGAAGGCATTGCCATTGTGATTCAAAGCCACTAACTTCTTTTTGTTTTATTTAACTTAAAGAGCCACAAATAAAAATTGAATCAAGTATACTAAATTTTTTTAGCACTTATATTTAAAATAAAAATGTGTTACTTGAGTCAAAGTGGCACTTATAATTTAAATCATATTTTAAATGATAGATATAAGTATTGAAAATTTTGAATATCCTTTATCCAATATCTTAATTTCTGTAATTTTTTTTGGCTATTTTTAATATCTTAGAAGTTTCAAATATTTAGTATTATGAGTATATGCATTATAATTACAAACATAGAATTTTAATCATTGTATTAAAATAGGGTTTAGATATTAAATATATGTTTTGGATTTAGATTTAGGTTGAGATAGTTAAATTTTGAGTTGTATCTGCTCATTGCTGATCGAATAGTTTTATAAAATAATTTGTATAATTCCTCATTATTTTAATTAGATTTTGCTTCAAATTTTCTATCTTTATTTGTCTTCTTGGTTTTTTTTCATGAAATTCATCTTCCTTCTAACACATTCAATGTTTTTTTTTTTAATTTTGCTTCCTAGAGAGTGTTAGGCTAAAAAGACCTAAGAAAAGGAATTGAATTGGATTTTTAAAATAAAATTTGTATCTCTTAAATTTTTTAAATAAGGAATTAAATGTTCTTATTTTCGAATAGTTAACCTTTCTTGAAAATACACAAAAAAAATAAATTTTCATTTATGTGATCAATTAAGTGAATAACTTTTTATAAATGAAACGGAGCTTTCTCAAGTTCTTATTTTGCAAAAACATGTTGAATTAGGAAGTAGTAGTTCAGGGATAAGAAAAATCAACACAACTAAATTAATAAAGATTCAAATAAAGAAGTAGTAGTTTAGGAATAATAAAATTTTTATAACAATGGATAATGACAACAAATTATGCAACCCTTCTCACAAAGCTTAACTTTATAACTTTTATAACCTTCCAAATCACTACAATTAGACAACCCTAATGGACTTGTCACAAATGTTTTTACAACCTTACCACCAACTTAAACTAGACTTACCAAATTAGACAACCCTAATGGGCTTATCACAAAGGTTATAACTTTTATAACCTTTCAAATCACTACAATTAAGTATCCGAATTGTTGGTGGTCATTATTTGAAGTGCCATAAAATGGTTCACATGCAATTTCCTTGCAAAATATTTAAATCAGGGTCTATATCTTTGTCTCTCATATAACCAATCTTTTCTAGTTACCATATGTTCAATAGATGATATGGTTGATCCATTCTCACAAATTTGTATATACTTATTTGTTAATTATTTTTCATTAACATAATTGTTCAATAGATAAACAACTACAATAATATGGTAATGAAGGATGTGGCATAAGACATTTATGATTTTAAGTCTAAAGTCAAGCAATTGACTAATTTTAAAGTGACAAATGAAGGTTCAAACTTAAACCATATAATAGAAAATTTGGAAAGGCATAGACGTATATATATTATACGTCTTATTTGTTTGATTGTACATGCAAACTATTTGTTGGAAGAGATGTCAACTCCAATTAATAAGCTAATAAGTGCAAGCAATATTGAAAGATATAACATTAGAAAATAGTTGATGATATGGCTAGAAGATGAAAAGAATTGTTGAGATATTCTTCACAGGGGTCCACAAGCATTGAAGAAGTTATGTGAGAAACTTAGGAATACTAAAAGAATTAAAGATTTACGCTGGATTACAGTTGAGGAGTAGGTTGCGAAATTTCTCCACATATTAGCACATAATGTAAAAAACAAAACAATGTGCTTTTATTTCTATCGATCGGAGGAAACTACTAGCTACCATTTTCATAGTGTTTTACAAGCGGTGATTTCACTTAAGGCTGAATTTCTTTTACAGTCTTTTAGATCAAAGGTTCCTTTCCAAATTTTTAACAATAGTAGATTCTATTTATATTTTAAGGTATGCACTTATATTTATGCCCATGCATCTTATAAATAAAATAAATGGGTTATAATTTCAGAACATCTATATTGCTTGTAATCACTTTTTAATGATAGGATTGCATAGGAGCTATAGATGGAACTCATGTTCGAGCAAAAATGCTTAGAGAAGTCCATGTGAACTTTGAATAAAGTACACTACAAGAATTTCACGCCACCTCCGCTGCAAGTTTCAGATTACATGGGTATATATGTAGAGTCACATGATAAAACTTCATATGAACTTTGAATAAAGTCATAAGAGATAAGATGCCATACCTCTATGTGAAGTGAGAAAATGCCAAACTCCATGGGTAAAAGCCGAACTCCGAAAACCACATGGGAAAAAGCCATCTACTCATGGGAAGCTTTAATGGATAAGTGTTTTGTCTTATCCATTTGTAGAAAGATGTCATGATCAAATATATCAATCCTTATCTATTATTTGGTAGAGACAAAATTATTTTCATATATATATATATATATATATATATATATATATATATATATATATATATATTATTTAGATATAATTTAAAAATTGTTTTGTAAAATATTTATTATTTAATAAAGTAATACATTGTAATTATATATTTAAAATTTATCTTGGCTTTTGATTTTTTTTAAGGCAATTCCATTAGAATAATTAGTTATATGTATTATTTTTTAATATCAATTTAACTTTAGTTTTATAAAAAGTAATCAGTTAATTAACATAACTTTTTTTCAAAATAGCTTATTTATTGGAGATAAAGGTTATAAGGACATTATTGTCCTTTTATATCTAAAAGTTTTCTTTTCTCCGCCTTTTTTCTCTCTGTTCAACCAAAAGGGGGAAGAAAAATATTTTCCCCTCATTTTTCTCCTTTCTCCTTTTTCTTTCTACTTTTCTCTTCTTTCATTTTTCTTCTCCCCTATCCAAAGAAAGTATAAAGAAAGAAAGAAAAATAATAATTAAGAATTTCAAGTTAAAAATATTTATATTAAAATTTTTAAAATTTTAAAATTATTATAAAAATTAAAAATAAAAAATCTTAACTGAAAGCCCTAAATATATTATAAAAAATAATGTTTCTTAATAGCTTTTTAAAGTTCTCTTTTTGTCTGATTTTGAAAATAAGTTAAAAAAGCCAGAAACAAGAGGTAGGGAGGTAATAATCTTATTTCTCAAACCACAAGCCACGTGACCACTTTTCAACTATTTTCCTCTTTTTTGCAATTTCTTTTATAGCATTTTTGCAATAAGACATATGATTGAGAAATGTATGGCAATTTTTTTTGTTAGAGAAAAGTAGCAATCTAGCATCTGGATTATCCAGTTGTCTATATAGTATAGATTTTACTTTTTTTTAAAAATATGTTGACTTTTTTTTTGTTTCAAATGGAACAAAACATAAAATGATAATAATTTTTCAGCTACACATTTTAAAAAATGATGATAAAAATAAGAAAATTTTAAAATTTAAACTACTCAGATTAAAACTTGAATAGTTCATATGTTGTTGGAGAAAAGAAACATGGTAAAGAATTACGATTCCTAGGAAATGTATTCAAGGGTGTGTATGGGTAAAGCTGGGCTAAGTTTCAACCTAACTCAGTGTTTAGCTTGGTTTTAAATAGATTTTAAAATTAAAACTTGTTATTTAGGTCTAGTCTGGCCCAATCTAATATTAGGTAGGGTTGGTCTAGTATTGGATAGCCCAATTTTTCTTTTAATTAAAAAATTTTAAATAATTTTTTTTTAAATTTCATATAAGTTTTTATAAAATTATATTTCACCCTTAAAAATATTAAAAAATATATATATCCTTATAAAAATATTTTTTAATAATTTTTTTTATTTAAGTTATTAAGTCGGGTTAGACTATATTGGCATTTAAGGTTGGCCAAGTGTTTGATTATATAACCCAACCTAGCCTTTTTTTGGGGCTTTTAGCCTAACCTGGGTACTTCGAATCAGGCCAAATTAAGCATATCAGGCCACTGAGCCACCAAGCATGGTGTACACACCTAAATGTATTAAATTAAACCACTTATACTTTTTACCTTGTTGGCATGTTGTGTATTACTTTTTTTTTTTTTTTTGCCACAATAGTAAAAGCTTTCTGCATAAAGAGATTATGGGAGATTATTTTTGGCATCTTAAAACAATAGGGGACTATATACAAAATTTTGATGTTGTAACCATTTTGGCCTAAAACTTGTATCTTTCATTTCAAATTTTCAAATGGCATGGCCAAAAGTAAGGTGATAGAGTGTTAAAAATTTTGTACAATATATTGAAAACTTCTTATTATGAAAATTGATAGAGAGATATTGAAAGAATAAAAATAATTTACATATGGTATTCATCAATTTGAAAAAGACATATGATATAGAGTTAAGGGAGATTTTGTAGAAGGCTCTGAAGAAAAAAAAAAGTTTGTATTACTTATATTCAAGTAATTTAGGACATGTATGATAAGGTTATAACTAGTGTGAGAATAAAAGATGGGCCAATAGAAGATTTTCAAATAACAATTAGTCTATATCAAGGGATAACTTTGAGTCTCTATCTTTTTACTTTAGTTTTAGATATGTTCACTAAATATATCAAAAAGCTAATATCACAATGCATATTTTTTGCAGATGATATAATTCTAGTTGGAGAATCAAAAGAGGAAATGAGTGAAAGTTAGAGATATAAAGACTAACTTTGGAAGCATATAAATTCCATTTAAATAGAAATAAAATAGAGTATATAGAATGTAAGTTTAATAAGAAACATACTAATTTTAGTGTAGAAGAGAAAATTAGAGTACATACTATATTACAAATCACACAATTTAAGTATCTTGTATCTATCATTCAACATGACAGAGAAATAAAAGAAGATGTAAAACATAAGATTCAAGTAGGGTAGATGAAATTGATAAGTATTTCTAGTGTTTTTTGTGATAGAAGAATACTATTCAAATTTAATTGTAAATTTTATCGTATAACTATAAAACCTATAATATTATATAGAACAAAGTGTTGGGTAATAAAAAGCCAACAAAAGAATAAGCTAAATATTATAGAAATGAGAATGTTATATTAGATGAGTAGATATATTAAATAAGATGGAATTAAAAATGAATGTATTAAAGAGAAAGTAGCGGCCACACATATTATGAAAAAGATTATAGAATTGCATCTTAAATCATTTGGAATATGTGGAAAAAATCTATAAAAGTTCTAATAAAGAGAATAAATCAGATGAAGAGTAATCCAATAGTTAAAGGTAGAGAGAGATCAAGAAAAATCATAAATGAAACTATTAAGAAGGATTTAAATTTAAATTATTTATCTAAAAATATGATTTATGATAAGATTTTATGACATCTTTTGATCAATATAGCTAACTTTACATAGTGAGAAAATACTTGTATTTTGTTGTTGTTGTTATATTAAAAACTTCTTATCTTCCTTGACCAGGAAGAACATGGGTCCATAAGAGTATGTGTGTTAAAACCATTTTCAGACCAAAGCCATGTTTTTTATTCAATATTAAAAACATTTTTCAATGAGCCCAACTTTGCATTTTATAACTTTTGGTCCAAAAATATATTCTAGTTCATAGAAGGATAATTTCTCGGTCTGTAAAAATAATTCTAATTTTTCAAAATAGCTTGTTGAGATACTTTTCAGCATAAATCCCTTTTAAAATGCTTTTAATTAACTGATTGATATAATTTAAAAATTAATTCAAGTCTTTGATCCAATAGAGAGCTTGCTTTAGTTCGCAAGAAGAGGTCTCATGAGTCGCACATCATCCAGGTTATTTGAAAAAATGCATATATATATATATATATATATATATATATATATATATGTATATATATACACATATAATACCCATGTATTAATAGAGCCTCCTTTCAGGAACATCCCATAAAATTGAAAGGATGCAGAGAAGATTAGCATGATCCTGTTCAAAGATGACACACATAAATTGAGAAATGGTCCAAAGTTTTTATTTCCTTTCCTTGTTTCTTCTAGTGTTTTGGTTTTCCCCTTCTACAAATTTGAATTTTTGCTGCTATTTGTGATTTCCGAGCCAATGAGCGGTATCCATACTTTCTGCAATTTGTTTCTCTGCTTCTATGTGTGATTTTGGGTCAATAAGGGCATATTTCAACCTGTATTTTGACGACAAAACTTAGAAATTGTACTTTAATCTTGTCTAGTTTATACCCATGTGGGTTCTTTGTATAAGCGTCATGATCACTATTCTAAGGAGAATGAAAGTTAATATATCATCAGAAGTTTATCTACAAGCTTGTTGTCGTCTTATACAAGAGTTGTAGCCAGGCTAGTAGCATATTTTACCATCATTCTAGTTTTTTTTTTTTTTTTTGAGAGGGGGGGATTGAATTCTTCTTTACATTGCCTATGTTTTCATTAGGAAAATTCTAGTTGTCAAAATGAAATTCTTCTAGAGTTGTTCATTTACATAACGTGGGATTTTGTTTTCTAACTCAATCTGCAAAGTAAATATAGCTTATTTCTTTAACCGCACTGCAAGAATGCAGCATCTCTGCCACTCATGATCTGAAGGTTTTCAAGCTAACATTTGGACCATCAATACTATTCCACCACTGTACATATCATCTTTGATTGACAATAGTCTTAAGCTGGATCAGGTCCTTATTTATAATCAGTAATTAATGAATACTCTCTATGATGTATGACCCAACGTAAAAAAGAAATACCCCAAGGGGAAAGAGTGTGTGTGTGTATGTGTCTTTATATATATATATATATATATATATGTTAATGCAAATACCTAAAGGAAAAAAGAAAATAAATTGATTCTCAAAAATGATTTTAAAAACCAATTCATTTGGAGTCACTAACAAACTTTTAATTATGAAAGGTAAATTTTTTTTAAATCTTTTTTAAAAAATATGTAAAATAATGGTTTACAAATTAGAGATAGGTTCAAAAATCAATTATACATTCACCACTCATTTTTAAAAATAGTTATCCTTAGTCAATTATGCAAAACCAATGTAGTCTGAATTTTATTTTAATTATCCTAATTAAAAAACATGCAAAAAAAAAAAAGCAAAAACAAAGAAGGAAAGAAGAAAAAAATGAGATGAGATGAAATATTTACAAAAGGTAAAAAAATAAAAATAAAATATTTACAAAAGTAAAAAAATCAAATAAAAGAGAATATTTACAAAATTGGAGAAAATATGATATTTACAAAAAGACAGACTTGATCTAGAAATGTAACTTAAGACTTATGTATTCCATGGAAGAATTAAAGTTCATATACTTCAAACAAGAGTAGAAATGAGTGTCACTAGGTTAGTAACTTTTGATTAATTTTTTTGGGTGAAAATAATAGAAAAATAGACAAAACAAATTTGTTATTGATTGATGTATTTTGATTTGTAAAAACCTAAATTAATTCTATCTTTTTACTCTGTTCAATTTTTTCTCTTCTTGATTTTATTTTTATTTTCTAGAAAAATATTTTTGTATTTTTTTATATTATTTATTTTTTTGGAAAGAAATAACCTAAAGCACAGGATGAATTCTAAAACGAAAATAAAAGTAAAAGTAAAGGCAAAATAATAAACAAAAAGTAATGAAAGGTGCATGTGTGTGGATGTGACCAGCTTATGCACTCTTGAACACAAAATATGATTCAAGCCCATGTGTTACCGAAGCAAAACAAAGTTGAATTTCTTCATTGATTTCACGACACAAAGCAGGCGATGACAAGGGCATTAATTGGTAATATTTCATTTGGACATTCAAGTAAAGAAAATTCCATGACTACTACCATCATCCCACACCAAATCACTCAATATCAATGTTTTTAAAAGCAGACCGGATATTAAACAGGTGAAATTATTGGTTTACGGTTTATTGGTTCAACCGTAGTTGAAGTGTAGTTAAACTAGTAATAATTAAATAAATAAAAATATTGTTTTATATATTAAAAATTTAAGATAATTAACAAATAAATATTAATAAATTTTAAAATATATTATAATTAATTATAATTTATACATAAAAATAAATCAAACCCAACAAAATATTTAATTTGTTTAAAATACATTTATTTAATTTTAGTAAAAATATATGAATTTTCTTTTGTTTCTTATGTAATATATTAAAGCTTTGCAAACAAGACTAAGACAAGCATAATGCTTTTAATGGCAAAAGTGTGGTTTTGCCATATGTGGTCACGGGAACGAGATCTCGGTCCTTTTTGCTTTGCCAAATAGAATGGAATCATAATAAATATATAATATTGCATACTATTACTAAATGGATCACTAGCTCAATGGAGGAGGCGCTTAGCTTATTCGTGGGAGACAGGGGTTCGAGACATGAGATGACACAATTTTATAGAAAAAATGCAGGCCAGTTCAACCATGATTTCAAAGTCGATTTTCACCTAAAATCACTCGGTTCAACTCAGTTCTTGACCGAGTTTGACCGATTTTGAGCCATACATGGACGGGACAAGTAACTGGAAGCCGATTCACTAATTTTTTGGTTAAACCGACCGGTCCAATCCGATTTTCATAAGCATGCTCAATATAACATCACTAATTAAATTGAGGTGGGTTATAACGGACGTGGATTCTCTGAAATGAGGAAGGATAGAATTTCTTTGAAGTATCTCACATTCTCTCTATTTTATTTATTTATTTATTTAACATTAATTTTTTAATATCAAAACTCCATCTGAAGTCTCATACGTCAAGAGCATTTCACGGATCCTCACTTCAAAAGATCCGTGTCTGGGTTATGACACATATAACAAACTGGATGAGCCTAGAATAGAATGCTTTGACCATTAATGCCATATCCCAGACCTACTTCTCACTAGGAAGCACGAGCTTGATGGCATAGAATCATAACACAGAATCATGCTTAATCTCATTTGCACATAGAAAAAGAATTCAACCAGATTTCCCCATAAACAAAGGCAACACATTAGGGAGGAACAACAAGGATAAAATTCCTCTAATGCTTTCTCTATCTCTCGTGTTGTCCCCTCTTTTTTGTCTCTCTTTCCTTATGCTTTATAGGTAGGGTTGAAGTACTCATAAAAATAAAATTTTCAAATTGCTTGGGTTATTTTCCTCTAAAATCACCATGGAATTTTAATTTGCATTTTCATAATTTCCTTTCTTTGTTTTCATAAAATATTGTGTTTATCTTCTTATTTTTTGTTGTTTATTTTATTGACTCAAAATTAAAAATTTAAATTGATCTTAAAATTAGACTTCAATCTAATGATTCTAACTTTTTTTGGATTATTTAATGATCCAAAATTAAATCAAAATTGACTTCAATAACTTCTTTTTTATTTTATTATTTTATTGACTCAAAAAAATTTTAATCTTTTTTTGGATTATTTTAGTGATTTAAAATTATTAAAGAGGAGTCAAATAATAAAACAACTCAATTAAATTAAAATTGATTAAAAAATAACTGTGATTCAAATGATTTCAAAAGTTTTTATTTTTTTATTGAATTCAAATTAAAATAAAATTGATCAAAAATTAAATATGACTAAAAAATGACACAAAAATTAAAACAATTCTAATGGTGAAAATAACTCAAAAATTAAATAAAAATTTGAAATAATTATTTTTTTTATTTAAAGCATTTTTTAATATTTTAAAAAAATGTCTAGATAAAATATGATATTCATAATTACTTCTCCTTACTTATTTTTTTTTGGATGAAAGAGTGAAAATACAGTTTTTAGTATTCTTATTTAAAAAATAAATAAAGATAAACACATGTATTTTATTTAAAAAGACTTGATTGCCCTTCAGGCAACTAGATCATACTAGACTTAATTTAACATACAAATGCACTACAAATGGGATGACTTAAATATGACTTTAAAAATGATGCAAAAATTAAAATGACTATAAAGGTGAAAATGACTTAGAAATTAAATAAAAAGTTAAAATAATGATTTTTTATTTGGTTTTTTTATATTTTTAAAAATGCTTGGACAAAATATGATTTTCACACACCCATACATGCAAATGGCTAAATTACGTGTTACTTTTTTAATTTTTAAAACTTGACAATAAATTTTTAAAATTTTTAAATTTATACAAATAATTTTTTTGTCGTGAATTAATTTATTATTTTATTAATGAAACTTGATATATCAAGAGAATTATCTATGCATAATCTAAAATTCAGACAATTATCTATACATAATCCAAATTTTAATAAAGTGTACAAAAAACAAAATTTAAAGAATGGATGTCAATGATGTATTACACTTTTTAGTAAAATAACATCCTAACTAATGATGTGGGTTATATGTATATATTTAATGACTTAAAATTTAAAGGATTTTGTACAATTTAACATATATATATATATATATATATATATATATGAATTGCTAATAATGTAGTCTCATCCGTCAACCTTGAGGAATGATTTTGTGGAAATGTTCGTATGTCTCTTTATTATAGTAATTGGTGGGCCGTTCGTGTATATGTAGGAATAGATTTTAAATCCCAAAAGGTCCCATGAATAAGGGGGAAAAAAAATAGAGATTGGTACGGAACACAAAGTATTATTCAGAGTTTTAAAAGTTCCATATATATATATATATATATAAAATCAATTGGATCATCCCAAGCTTTATAATCCAACTGAGACGTCAATGCGTAGCCCAGCAGCCTACTAATGGAAAGAACTAAACGATTTTTCATAACTGCAGGCACTTACAGTAAACAAGGGAAAAAACCTCAATCAGATCCTAAAATACATTCAACTTGCTATTATCTCATTTATCCTCAGTGACAAACTCCTTTTATTCATCAGGAAATTAAAAACAAGAAATACCAGCAGTGCAACGGAGGACCCGGATCGCCCAATATGTAGCTAATGTTTATAAGACAACAAAATATCCCTGGGAGATGCGAAGTATTCTTAAGAAAAGACAGTATCTAAAAACACCTATTGAGATGTCCCTAACTCAGTCAGAGGTACAGCCACCACTTCTACCACTAAAACCACATGACATAGTAAGCTTCATGACCTCTAACTGCATCTCCAATTCCAAGCTTCTATCCTGTTCATCTGCCAATGCCTTCCTCTGAATCTCCTGCTGTTGGGCCATTTGATTCTTCTCCTCTTCCACTAAAATTTCCTCTCCATGTACTATATTTATCAGACTCTTAACCTGCTTTATTTCTTCTTCCAAGCTCTCTTTCAATACCATCAGAATAGGCAGTGTGACTTCCTTGTTTACCCTCCATGCTCCTCCTCCAACCACAACTCCACCACCACTTGATGATGAAGACCCTCCTTGCAATTGCATACCCTTTTCTGAACCACTCGCCCCATGTTCCTCTGAATCACCCATACCTTCAAATTTGTGGTTTGGCAAAGAAGAGGAGGAAAGAAATCTGGAGAAACTGAAAAGAAAAGAATAGAGGAGTATTTTAAAGTTTCAACGGATTTCTTGTGAGTGTTGAGAGGGAAAGAAAGTGTCATGTGAGTTCACAAAAACAAAATTTGGTGTTCTTGAGCCTATTGGGCTAGCTGGTTGGATTTTTCATTTTATGCATCTCCATTCCAAAACCCAGCCCAGGCCGAGGGGCCCATTTTTATGCTACAAGGACATTATCGTCATTAAGGTGGTAAAAATCGTCCGCGCTAGGGCTTCCTCTCAAGATCGCATATAAGACGTCATCTGTATATAGTCCACCAATTCTGCCTCCGCAGAAAACCCTAGGCGGACCGGACTAACTTTTCCTTTGCGTTTAGGTGCGTGGATTCATTATCGCTCGTGATCTCCATGTGTCGCTTAGCCCTTTTTCTATTGAATGTTCAATTTTGTGTCTTTTGATTGCAGAGATGGCGAAGTCGAAGAACCACACAGCTCACAACCAGTCCTACAAGGCCCACAAGAATGGCATAAAAAAGCCTAGGAGGCACCGCCACACTTCCACCAAAGGGGTACACTTAATTTTATTCCGATATCAATTTTCTGGTGACTTTTTTTTTAAATGTTTTTTGGTTTATTGATTTATTTTTGTTGGGAAATTATTGTAGATGGATCCCAAGTTTCTGAGGAACCAGAGGTATGCCAGGAAGCATAACAACAAGAGTGGTGAAGCAGCCACGGAGGAAGAGTAAAGTGGCACTTTGTTATCGAGCTACTAGGATTTTCGGTGATAGATAAGCTTTGTTGTTGTAGCTCTGTGTTTTGATGGCATATTTTTTTTTTTTATTTATCCTTTAGTAGTATAGTGAATTTAATGGATTATTCTGGGTTTTAATTAATTCGGAGATACGGCAGTACCTTTATATAGCATTGTTGGTTTTTATCAAAGACCCTTAAATTTTATCCTCGGTTGAATTTCAAGGTGCTTATGTTTTCTTTCACTGCTAGTATTGGTTTCTCCATCCTGTTCAGAGTTCATATTCCCGATTGAATCATCACTTTGCAATGGTCTATTCTAAGTTATTTGTGCTTTATTTAGTCTGTGACATTATTCAAGAGCATGATGGGTACTTAGCATTCCAGCATGTTTCTAGATCTGGTTTGAATAGAAACCTGGATTTGTATCATATCATGTAACTGAAAGAATTAGAGTAATTTGATTCGATGAAAACATAGAGAAAGCTACCGATGGTCACATTGGGACGGGAACAAATGGGAAGTGTGGCCCCGGTTCTATTCCTTTTTTTTGTTTGGATGAGACGGCAGTGCGCAATCGATAGAGAGCAAGGGATGCGAGAGCTCTGATCCTAGTGTTCTTCACTTCAGTTGGTTCAGGAAGCAAGAGTGATGGGCTAGGGTGGAAGATTGTTTCTTGGATTTATTTCTTAATTTTGTTGTATGTTTATGGCTTTCTGACATCAGTACGTGGAAAAAAAAAACTTAAAAACTCATTTACCAAAATTAATTCTTGATATATATATATATATATATATTTTTAAAAGGGCTGCAAAATGTCCCCCATGGCTCGTGAATTTTTTTTTAAATTTTTTTTAATGTGGGTCATGGCCCATTGACTTTTTAAAATATGGCTTTTTGACAGGTCTAGATCCATTGATATAATTATTCTTATATATGCTATTTTGATGCCAATACGAAAAAGAAAGACTTTTAATTTAAAAATTTAGTTGCCAAACTTAGTTTTTGATATACTAATTTTTTTAAAAGGTTGTGGCAAAACGTTTATCATAATTTGTTAAATTTTTTTTTAAATTTTTTCTAAATATGGGTCACCACCGTTAACATATTTTTTTTAAAAAATTTTGGTTATATGACTTATAGCATATTAAAGGTCGTGACTCATATAAAATATTTTTTTTTAATTTAATATTATAGGGGTCGTAGCATTTCAAAGGATGTAATCCATTTGGCATTTATAATTAATGTTTTTTTAAATAAATATTATAAAAAAGTTATAACATTCTTTTATAATGTTTATTTTTTGTTAAAGAAAAATTAATAAAAGAATAATATAATACTATAAATAATTAGAATATGTTAAAAATATTTAAAAAATAAATTTAAAATGAAATTTACAATTATAAAAAAATAATAAAAAAGTATAAATATGAGAATAAAAAATAAATTTATCATATCAACCTTATCCTCTAATACTCCATCGAGTCTTTTTTTTTAATCGTTGTGGATGACGCTACAATAGTTTCTCTTCTTCATCTTCTTTATTATCATCGTCATCACTAAATGATTCATTATTAATATTATGAGTTAGTTGAGGGGATTGAAAAGGTATAATCAATTGATTAGGGGTGAAAACCTTCTATTGAAAAGATTATTCCTATTATTATAAAGATGTATTAGTATACTTTGTGATAAATACAAATGGATCAGAGAATAGTATAGTAAAGGGTACATAACCAGTTTGCATGGTTTGGGATGGTATGAACGAAAAAGAACTAGAATTGCTAAAATTTTGTTAATGATGCACAAGGAGTATAAGAAGAAGGACCAGCATTCCCAAAATCTGAAAAAAGTCAACTCAGTGCAAAAAAAAGACCAAAATCTCTAAAATGTGTAAATGGCACAAATAATGCAAAAGAAGAAGGACCAACGCTCATAAAGTAAGTAAATGATGTAAAAGAAGAAGCACTTAAACCTTCAGTGTCTCTATGGACTGGTGTTGGCATGTAATACAACGACAGGGCATCTATTTGACATACACTACTATGTGTAGTATTTCCTAATGGCTTTCTAGTGGATATAAAATCATGTATGTGCATTCCCTAGTAAGCCTTTGGTTCTGGTTGCCTTGCAGCTAAGGTGTGAGTGGACTAAGTTTAAAGACCATCATCTTCTAATGTTCACTAAGGGCATACAATATCGTCCAAATGTTTTTACTTGCTCTCCTTAAACCACGTGTAATCAAGTATCAGAGGATCAGTAATGGCAAGTCTATACAAGTCCTCTAATATATCGGTATGTAGAAAAAAAAAAACTAACAATGATTTATATAAATGAAATATGGAAGTATAGAATAAGTATAATTAAAATAAATATAGGTGTAAAAAACTTTATCACAAAATCCTGATAGTTACTTTTAGGATGGATTCATTGTCGCATATGCTGTTAATACCAAGACATGTAATCGGAAGAGCGATCTAAGGGAAACATCTCTATGTTCTCCTAGGTAACAACTTGTTGCCATGCTTTTCATGTATTAGTAAATACACTATGCTTATAACATTAATTTTTTCATTTTTTTTTCTCTCAACTAAAAGGTGTACAAAAACCTCATATTGAATGACATCTAGGGGATATGCTGCCGTCCATTGAATTGGCAAAGGACATGATTTGCATGGTGAAATTCAACAATTTAAAAGCAAACGACAAGAATAAATGCGAGCCATATATCTGGAAACATTAAGCAATAATCAGGAATTAATTGTCAAACACTCGGAGGGTTATAAGGTTGCTAAATAAACTCCTCATTTTTCATCTGATCCAACAATATCCTGTAGGTTCGCAAGGCCTTTGTAATCAAATGAATATATTAGGGGACATGTCTCTATCTAAAACCTAACGGTGGATTTAAGGGTTATATCTCCAATTGAGAGTTTGGTTGAAAGGGTAGCGATGAAGTGAGTTGCTAGAAATGATTATATGCCTATAAGTGTAACAACGTCAAACAATCACCAATATTGATCTCATCGTAATTTGTTACACTGCACATTTCTCTGTACAAATATGTTAGAATTATTGATCTCTAATTATAATGACCAATTTCGTCAAAGTCGACAAGTAATGACAAATACATTAACATGATCTTATGCCTACTCCAATTTGGCATCAAGTATCCCCCAATTAATCTCATGATATATGTGCGTGTAAATTGCTCTGCAGTCTCATCGTCAGTGTTATCTAGTATGGCCACAAATATTTAGGTGAGTTATAAGTCACTGAGCTTTTGTCCATCTATTGTCTTTGGAGGCAGAGTCATGTTAAGTAACTGTTAGCACACAATCCTCTAATTGTAATCTGTTTGTCTGGACACGACCTATCCAGTGTATGGTAACCTAAGTTAGATGGCAACATCTTGGAAGGTGATTGTTACCTCCTTCTAGTCAAGTGAAAAGTATGTGTTTTTTGTTACTATCTTTCCACAAGGGTCGAAACTAGTATTGCATTAAAGTTGAAATGACTTAGTCAAGATACTCCATAAAAACTTGCACTAATCAAGTAGGGAATAATGGCAAGCGGAGGCTCGAAGATGTGATCCTCATGTGTTACCCGATATTTAAGTGAATGCGATTAGCCTTCAACAGACATTTAGAATATTTACATACAATAGTTTATAATCAAACAAATAAAATAACTTTGATCGTATTATCTCACCTGTCCTTGCTACACAAGGCCCAAATTCAAAACGCTTAGATGACCAGCCATTATATTGTTACAACCTTAGGTTAGAGTTAAAATTATCACATTCAAATTTATATATGTAGAAAGTAATTTTTATATAAAGGAACAATAAATGTAGATCGAAAAAAAAGTGCAACTATTACTATAAAATTTACATGTCAAGAAACTAATTTGTGTATAAGACAAAAAACATTGCATGTTACAAAAAAAATTAATTGGTGGAATCAACTACAAAGTCATAGTAAAATTGTGTTAATGAAGTAAAATGCACGATAAAGTCAAATACATCAATATCTACTCAGTCATCGAGATGGGTTGGTTGCTCGGTCGTGCCTAGTTTGTTTGCACAAGCTATATTGTTGTTTTTCTCTCAACCCTTCATGTCAGTCCTTCTCATTCTGAATTTTGGAAGACTTCGACTTACCTCTTTGGCATATCATAGTATAATTAGGCACTAGTCGTGACCCACTATTTGTGGCCAATATAATTCTTCTCTGATCGATTGAAACCTCATTTCGTATGCATTTATTATGGTATCTAATTGGAAAAGTCAATCATGTATTATAACATATCATTGTAGACTATAGCACATGTAGCAAATACATATTAGCATAGATGCTTTTGAATTTGAAACTCAACGCAATCACAGGTGTGACAAGATAAGTTCATTTTATAGCACCAACCATATTGCTTATTCATTAGATCATACAACTCTTCAACTTTAAAATTTGATACTCGCTTGTCGAACTTATATATAGCTAAAGTAAATGCCCTCTGTATTAATAATAATAGCTTTTTCATCATGTCCTCAAGGACAACTATCCCAACTCCAAGCTATGCGATTGTTGTTTGCACATGTTCCACTTAATATCTATTTAGTTTATACATAATTGCCTTTACCAATCTGTTGATAGGTAAGAATCTGATCTCATTCAATATGTTATTTATGCACTTAACTAAGTTTATAGTCATATAACACTAACATCAGCCCTTAACATCATACATACGAGACTATTTGCTCTTTGGAATATCTTCAATCTAGTTCGCAGCCTTTACATGGAGTAGACGTAATTGGGCTAATTGTTCGTCCACTTGATGATACTCATACAAGTAACTTATATCTACAGTTACCTATAAATAAATATTTTGACACAACATCTATTAAGTTATTCCATATGATTAATGAAATACACCAATATTGATGAACCTCTTCATCAATCACTTATTCATAAACGTTCTGTTTAGATTACTTATAATATGTCTCAAATAAAACATATATATGCGATAACTGCCACCCAATTTCTAAATTAAAGACAATGGTTAAAACTTTAAGATGTCTATTAGAAATTAAGTAAATCTCCATTTTATTCGGCATTATTTGTTGTCAAAGTAAGGAAATAAACTATGCCCATAACTTGTGCATTTTGCTCTCAACAACTATAAATGTCATGGGTACAACTTTATTGGCTTCGTCTTGTGAGCTTGCGATGAGCACTTTACCATTATACTTTTCATATAAAAAGATTCCATCAACTTAAATTCTTAATTTTAGATAATCAAATGCCTCAATATATGCCTTAAATATTCACATTACTCGATGAAGCATAACTAAAAGCCCTATAATTGAGTAGCTTTGTGGGTACTTTTTTATAAATAAATTCATAATATGACCTTGGTGTAAAGTGGTGAATCACAACCAACTATTTTGGCAAGAAATTATATGAACCTTCTTAATTTTCAAATGCAATACCAATTGCTTAATGCTTTGTGGTTCATGCTTTTTTATACAACACTATATAGCCAAATATGCTATGCACTCTTTCAATAACTTGCCTAATAGAGGTTGATGGATTCTTAGCCATTCTTGACACAATGTGTGAGAAGATCACATTAGAGTCAAGCGTTGAGTGATCATAGGATAATGATGGAGAAACACCTGTGTATCCCATTATATCTTGTTCATAAAGAGTGCCTATTGAGCAACTCAACTGAAGAACCTTTAGTGACATTTCATCGAGTATTTTGGACATTCAAATCATGTATTGAGATATTTGATTACCTAAAACTAATAATCTAAGTTAATGAAACCTTTTCATATGAAAAGTATAAGGGTACTATACTCACCACAAGCTCACAGGACGAGGCCAATAAAGTTGTACCCCTAGTATTTGTGATTGTTAAAAGTGAAATGCACAAGTTATCAATGTAGTTCCTTTCCTTACTCTAACGTCAAGTATTGCTAAATAAAATAGGGATTTACTTGATTTCTAATAGACATATTGAAATTTTAGCTAGTATCTCTTATCCAGAAATTAGGTGACAGCTACCACAGGTGTATCATAGATTTTGTTTGAGACATATCGCAAGCAACCTAAACATAACATTTAGGAATAAGGGACTGATGAAGAGATTCATCAATATTACTATATTTTATTGATCATATGGAATGACTTAATAAATGTTATGTCAAAATATTTACTTATGAATAACTGTTAATATAAGTTACTTGTATGAGTGTCATCAAATGGATGAATAATTAACCCAATTATGTCTAATCTATGCGGAGGCTGCAAAGTGGATTGAGGATAATCCAAAAAGAAAATGATCTCGTGCATATGATGTTAAGAACTGACATTGGGGCTACATACTCCAAACTTGATTAAGTGCATGAATAGCATATTGAAGAGGATCAGGTTCTTACCCATCAACAGATTGGTAAAAGTAATTATATATAAGGTGAATAGATATTGAGTAGAGTATGCGCGAACAATAATCGCACGGCTTGAAGTTAGGATAGTTGTCTCTGAAGACATGATGAAAAAGTTATTATCTTAATATAGAGAGCATCTGCTTTAGCTGTACACAGGTTTGACATGTGAGCATCAAAATTCAAGGTTGAAAAGCCATACAATTGATGAACAAACAATATGGTTAGTTTTATAAGGTGAGTCTGTCCTGTCACACTTATGCCTAAGGTGATTTTCATATTCAAAAGCATTCGTACCAACATATATTTGCTGCATGTGCCATGGTCTACATTGATTCACTACAATACGTGGATCGACTTTTTCTGCTAAACACCACAATAAATGCATACAAAACGGAGTTTCATTTAATGGGAGGGAAACTATATTAGCCACAAATAGCGAGTCCATGGCTAGTGCCTTATTTTGTTATGATTTGTTAAAGAGGTAAGCTGAAATCTTCCAAAATTCGAAATGAGATAAATTGGTATGAGGGGCTGAGAGAACAATAACAATGTGACTTGTGCAAGCAAACTAGGCATAATCGAGTAACCTACACATCTTTGCGGCCGATTGGATATTGATATATTTGATTTTTATTATGTATTTTACTTCATCAACATAATTTTACTGTGACTTTGTAATTGATTCTATTAATGAACTTTTTTGTAACGTGCAATGTTTCTTGTCTTATACACAAATTAGTTTCTTGACATGTAAATTTTGTAGTAATAGTTGCAATTTTTTTTAGTCTACATTTGTAATTCCCTTATATGAAAATTACCTTTTAGATATATAAATTTAAATGATAGTTTTAATTCTAACACTAAGACTGTAACAATACAATAGTTGATCTTCTAAGCGCTGTGAATCTAAGCCTTAAAGATAACTCACTTTTATACTTGTAGACTCATCACGTGTCACAGGCTTGTGACAAAGATGAGTGAGATGATACAAACAAAGTTATTTTATTTGTCTAATTATAAACTATTGTGTGTAAATATTTTAAATGCATGTTGCAAATTGATCGCATTCTATACAAACATTAGATAGTACAGAAGGATTACATCTTTGAATCCTCCCTTACCATTGCTTCTTACCTAATCAGGGTAGGTTTCTATGAGATATTTTGACTTGGCCATTTCTATTTTAATACAACACTAGTTTTGGCCTTTATAAAAAGATAGCAACCAAAAATACATATTTTTTACTTGAGTAGGGGGAGGCAATAATCACTTTCCAAGATGTTGCCATCCAACTCAAGTTATCCTGCACGAGACAAATCGTGCCT
This sequence comes from Erythrophleum ivorense, assembly GCA_026724425.1. Taxonomy (NCBI): domain Eukaryota; kingdom Viridiplantae; phylum Streptophyta; class Magnoliopsida; order Fabales; family Fabaceae; genus Erythrophleum; species Erythrophleum ivorense. The sequence goes on from JAIUCV010000005.1 coordinate 49,127,248, forward strand.
GAAGGGAAAGATTACAATTGGAAGACCATGTACCAACAATTACTTAGTGTGACTCTACTACCAAAAACAATGGACAAATAGAGACTCAGTGCCCTATGACTTGTCCAGACATTTACGACCTTATTAGATGATATTGACAATGAGACTATACATCATTCTACACAAGCATATATTATAAGATTGATTGAGAGATATTTAATGCCATACCAAACTAGGCACAAGGTTATGCTAATGTATTTGTCATTACTTATCGATTTCGACGAGGCTAGTTATTATAGTTAAGGATCAATAGGTCTAGCACACTTGCATAGAGAATGCAGTGTAACAAATTACGATGAAGCCATAGTTGTTTGACATTATTGCACTTATAAGTATATGATTATTTCCTGCAACTTGTTCTATCGCCACCCCCTCAATCAGACCCTCAGTTGGAGATATACTTTTTGAGTCTGTTATTGGGTTTTAGATGGAGACATATCCCCCAGTATATTCATCTGAGCACATAGGTTTTGTGGATTTACAAGATATTGTTGGATTAAATGAAGGATGATGAGTTTATTTGATAATCATACCATCCGAATGTTCAACAATTAATTCTTAATTATTGCTTAGTGCCTCCAGATGTATGGCCCACATCTATTTTTATCATTTACTTTTGAATTATTAAGTTTCACCATGCAAATCATGTCCTCCGCCAATTCAATCAACAACAACATATCTCCCAAATGTCATTTAATGTGGGGTCCCTACATACTCTTAAGTTGAGAGGAAAAATATAGAAAGATTGGTATTGTGAGTGTAATCTATTTATTAATGTATGGAATGTATAGTAGCAAATTGTTGCTCAGGTAGATATGGAGATGTCTCCTTTAGATTGCTCATCTAATTAGATGTGTTGGTATTAACAGCATATGCAATAATGTATACATCATGAGAGTAGCTCTCAAGGTTTTGTGGTAAGATTTTTTTATACCTACATTTATTTTAATTCTATTTATTCTATATTTATGTACTTCATTTATATACATAATTGTTCTTTTTTTTCTTTTCATATGCTGATATATTGGAAGATTTGTATAGAGTTGTCATTACCGACTCTTTGATACTTGATTATGTGGGGTTTAGGGAAAGGATGAGCAGAGATATTAGAACGATACTATTTACCCTTGGTGAATATTGGGAGATGATGGTCTTCAAACATAGTCTACCCATACCTCATTTGCAGAGGCCACCAGAGTCAGAAACTAGCCTAGGAAAGCATGGACACAGTTTTATATCCACTAGAGAGTCATTGGTTGATGTTGCATGTAGTAGTAGATGTTAGACAAATGTCCTGTTATCATATTACACATCAACACCAATCCATAAAGATATCAAGGGTCCAAGTCCTTCTTCTTTTATATCATTTATTGACTTTGCAGGCGTTGATCCTTCTTCTTTTGCACCATTTACACATTTTAGAGCTCCTGAGCCTTCTTTTACATCGAGTGAACTGTTTTCAGGTTTTGGGAGTGTTAGTCCTTCTTCTTTTACTCTTTGTGCATCATTCACAGATTTTGGCGGTACTAATTCTTCTTCATTCACACCATCAACTCCTCAGTTATATTTTTTCACCTCGTCACCTCAAACCATACAAGCTAGTGCTATGTCTTTAATCTCGCTATTCTCCGATTCATTTGTATTTAGCACAGAGTATGTTAGTACATGTTCAAAACAGTGGGGATCATCTTTTCAATAGGGATTTTTCACTTCTAATCAACTAATTATACCTATTCAATCTTTTTAGCCAACTCATAATATTAATAATGACTTATTTGATGATGATGATGAAGACAAAGAAAAAGAAGAAGATGAAGAAGAAGAGAAGCCATTGTAGCATCGTCTACAACAATTGAAAAAAAAAGGTCTCGATGCGAGATTGGAGGACATATTGGTTGAAATGATAAGCTTATTTTTCATTCTCATATTTATATTTTTTTATTTACTTCTTTATAATTGTAAATTTTATTTATTTTTTTTTATATTTAACATATTCTAATTATTTATAATATTATATTATTCTTTTATTAATTTTTATAATGTTTATTTTTTTAAAAAAATAAATATTACAAAAAATAAATATTAATTAAATATGCCAAATGGGTCGGGGCCTTTGGAATGCCGCAACACATACAACATTAAATTAAAGAAAAAATCTTTTATATGGGTCACGGCCTTTAAGATGTCACAACCTATATAACCAAAATTTTTTAAAAAAAATATATCAATGGGGTCGTGACCCAAATTTAAAAAAATTAAAAAAAAAATCACAAGTTGCCAGAAGGCAAGCAAAGATATTAAGACAATGTTGCATACCCTAACTGAACATCGAGAGATGATGGTCTTCAAACCTAGTCTACCCATACCTCATTTGCAGAAGTCATCAAAGTTAGAAACTTGCTTAGGAAAGTGTGGACACAGTTTTATATCTACTAGAGAGCCATTAGTTGATGTTACACATAGTAATAAATGTTAGACAAATGTCTCGTTATCATATTACACGCCAACACCAGTCCATAGAGATATCGAGGGTCCATATCCTTTTTTTTTATATTATTTACTGACTTTGCGGACGTTGGTCCTTCTTCTTTTGCACCATTTACACAGTTCGGAGGTCTTGAATTTCTTTTGCACCAAGTGAACTTTTTTCAGATTTCGAGAGTGCTGATCCTTCTTCTTTTGCTTTTTATGCATTATTCATATATTTTGATAGTACTAATTCTTCTTCATTCACATCATTAACTTCTCAGTTATACTTTTTCATCCCATCACCTTAAACTATGCAAGTCGGTGCTGTCCCCTTAATCATAGTAGTCTTCGATTTATTTGTATTTAGTGTAGAGTATATTAGTATATTTTTAGAACAGTGGGGATCATCTTTTTAATATGGATTTTTCAAACGATTCTACTTGTTCAATCGTTTCAACTAACTCATAATATTAATAATAAACCATTTGATAATGATGATGATGATAATGATGGAGAAGAAGAAGAAAATGAAAAAAAAAAGGAGTCATTGCAACATCATTCATAACGATTGAGAAGAAGGTCTTGATGTAGGATTGGAGGACATGTTAGTTGAAATGGTAAACTTATTTTTCATTCTCATATTTATACTTTTTCATTTACTTCTTTATAATTGTAAATTTTATTTCAATTTTTTTATATTTAATATATTCTAATTGTTTATAATATTATATTATTCTTTTATTCTTTTATAATATTTATTTTAAAAAAAATATTACAAAAAATAAACATTAATTGAATATGCCAAATGGGTCGTGGCCTTTGGAATGTTGTGACACATACAGTATTAAATTAAAAAAGATCTTTTATATGGGTTAAGGCCTTTGGTACGTCACAACCCATATAGCCAAAATTTTTTTTAAAAAAATATGTCCATGGGGCTATGACCCAAATTTTTAAAAAAATTAAAAAAAAAGAGTTGTGGCAGATGTTCTAGTACAACTCTTTAAAAAGGAAAAAAAATAAGTGTAATGGGAATTAGGTTTGGTTGTCGAGTTTTTAAGTTAAAAGTTTTTTTTAACATATCAGTGTCAAAAAGTCACATGTTTATTCTAGTTAAGGGATGGGGAGTAACTCAAATTCTTATGTGTATACAGTTGTCTTTTATATGAAACTCAAATCTTTTTCATCCCATTCGTTTCTTTATAGTAGTTTTAACATAATGTCCTTTGCAAAAATACAAGTGGAGTCATTTTATTATTGTGGTGGATCTCATTGCAACATTTACCAAGTGTTTGGATATATCTACAATCTAAAAACATCTTAAGTGTTTTGTTAATGTAAACAAAGGAAATGAAAATTAAATTGGTGTTTGGATATATCTACTATCTAAAAGCATTTTTCACTTTTTTGACCCTTTTTTTTAGGGTAAATCTCAATTCTTGTTACACATGGCTGAAACACTCCAAGCAACACTCGGTTTAAAAATGTGCAAGATTCTGACTTGCATTGCAAACTTTGCCATTTTATGTCATTGGAAATTTGAAATCAAGCTTGACTTTGGTAATAGTGGCTGGAGCCATCAATATAAGGAATGCGATTCGCTACTCCTACTGCCAAAGCAACATCACATGTTGCTTGAGAGATCTCCACCGTTTGCCACATTTAAGGGAAAAACATATCAAGTTGAATATCCACCCACTAATATAGTGTCCCAAAGTTGAATGTCTTGTATAATGTCTTATACAATATTACCAGTCCTACACAAAAGAAAATCAGCTAGAAAGATCCAAATAAATGCGTCATAAATCACTTTTATGAATTACAAATTACAATCCTAAATTAACCTACATCATAAATCAACCAGAATCAAGCAATATAAATTGAACCAAAAATGAATTAGCATCATACTTTCTTTTATATTGGAGTTGTTTTTAGATTCTAACCAATCATTCATGTAGGGACAAAAATTGTTATATATAAGTTGTAACTTTGGATTTTTAGATATTAATAATAGTAACAATAATGCAAATACATATTCAAACAAATCTTCAAGGAATGCAAGCACCTTTCATCATTGAAGCAGTGAAGTCATCCCCTTCTTATTCTCCTTGGGTGACAAAGTCAAAGATTGTCGCATAAGCCCTTTTAGGTTTGATTGCCATTTTAGAGCTTCTCCATTTGGTTAAGGAAGACGGGTTTTTGAGGGATGAAGATCAAAACAATGGGTGAGGAAGACAGTGCATTTTAAAAGGTGAATATTCAACTTGAAACATTGCATTTTGAGTTTAATGGAAAGGCGGTGGGGATCTCTCAAGCAACGTGCAATGTTGCTTTAGCAACAGTAGTAAAGAATCACATTCCATGAGGGAAGATTCTATATGACAAGATAAAAGGTAAGAGCTAGGGATGTTAATTGGTGGGAACATTTTAATTAAGAGTAAACTCATTTTGTATCCAAATCATTTTAATTGTTGGATAACAAACTTCAAGTCTTGTTTATTTTTTAAAAAATTGAAATGTCTCTTTTTTGTGATATAAATTCTTTCTTTTAAAGACCTAGAATAGTTGAATAAGCGTGGAGTTATTTTATGGAACTGCTTGGATTATTTAGCAACTTAAAAAGATAGTGTAAAAACTATACTACATTAACAATCTTAAGTCTTAAAACATACACTAGTCAACATATCTTTGCATGAGTTAGCCTATAATTGTTACACGCTAGTCTTTTTGATATTGAAACCCATTGTCTCTAAAAGAATATATTGCTATGTCATGTTAGTTTTTGAGCTAACGTGTTAAATATTTTAAAAGATTAATAATGTCAATCTTTTATGATAAAGGTAAAGGTAGTCTTGATGATTGTGGTGCATTATAGTCTATTGATTTCTTAACCTTCTTTTTCATTGGCCTCCTCTAAGTTTTCATATATATTATAACTAGTGTTCTTAAAATTGGACTGGATTGGCAAATTAGGCCAAAAAATAAGTGAATTGGTTATAGTTCCAATTCGATGGAATCACAAAATTAGTTGTTTAAAAAAATCAATAAAAAAAGTAGGTGTATCAATGGTGTTAATGGTCAGTTAGTTAATGGTTTCCACAAGTTCTTAGGGTGGAAGAGTAAAAAACAATAACCATGGAAGAAGAGGAGAAAACAAATATGATAATGAAAATTAGATGAATAATAAAGAAGAGCATATGGAAAGGCCATGGAGATTCTATTGATCTCATTAAGATCTAGCCAAACCTTACCTCTTGAACACCCTAGCAGTGAGCCATTTCTATAGTTTTAGAATCATCTTCCTTTATCTAAGATAATTGCCATCAAGTTGGAGATAATGGTAATCTTTATCATTAATGTTGGGTTTTTTTTTTTGGATGGATCACCAATAGGGCACACACTTAAATACAAAGTGCAAACCACTAAATAAAAAATAATAAAGAAACTAAACTTATAGTTATGTTCACCAAATCAACATGCTCACCATAGTTCATAATGGGCTTTATGCTCTTTAAATACCACTTATCTAATTCAATTTGATTAAGGTTACACAAAAATTGCAACATATATTTAGTAGATGCTTGTAATTTTTATTTATCAGTATAGATTTATATATATAATTAATATATATATATATATAATTATAACCCATTCAACTATGATTAAACCAATAAATTGTAAATCAATAAATTCATTAATTTAATAACCAATCTATTTTAAAAACATTGATTATAACCACTTCCTTCACACTTTGACCACTTAATGTTATTATACTTTTTCTTTGCTTTGTAATGATTGCTAAGCCTATCATTGTCCTTCCTTTACTTTGATTGGATATTCAAGTGATCTCTTAAATAGTGATCAACCAATGCGAGGTAATCTATTTTCAAATTAAAAAAAAAAGCCTAACTTATAAGGATAACCTAGCCCTAAATATGGGCGGGCTAGACTTGTATAACAAAGGTTATTTTTGTAAGTGGGCATTTAGGCCTAGCCCATATTGACCTATGGATTTAGCCTCTTTTGACTAGGGTTAGCCCTTTAGGAATTTTTCTTTTTTTGTTTTGTTTTCTTTTTTTTTTTTCAAATTATAACCAACTTGTAATACCTTATAATTTATACACATAACTTATGAAAATAAATATCTATTATCAAATTGTAACTAAATAATTAAATGATATTACTATATTATACATGTGATATTTCATTTGTCAATCAAACATGTTATTTGAATTTTGTTCATTTTGATAATTGATATTATCACATTATTTTCAAACTTTTTGAATGATAAATTGGTAATCAATGTTTTTTTCAAGTAAGAATTTTTTTAGCTAATTCTTTATATATTGTATAAAGTAGCAACATATAATGTAGATTTGAAAAACAAAAACAAAAATAAAAGGGGTCAGTCCAATCCCAGAGTCTTTCTTAGATGCATGGGCCAAGCCCCATATACATGAAAAAGCCCACATGAGTTGGACTACCCCACTCTCATAGCCTAACTAATATTATGAACCGAGTATTAGATGCACTCAAGGCTCGCAAGCCTGCCTCCAAACCTTTTATAAAGAAGAAGGGATGCACAAAGTCTTCTAGCTTCACATTGTTGTCGGCCACATATACAACGGCCTGTTGGTAAGGGATGCCAGACATGCCCCACATGTAGAAGCTCCAAAATTCCCACCAACCTTGCATGGCCTACACTCATCCTCAAATTTTGTGTACAATTTCTTCAATTTCCTCCTCATATACCTTCTCATTTTTTATGCATGCCAACCCTGCCAATTCTTTTCCTTCCCTTCACATAATTAGCCTATTTTGAAAATGGGCCAACCTAGCCTAACTCATTTTGGATGAATTTGTAATTGGCTATGATACACCATAATCATCAAAACCACTCCTACCTTCTCGATAAAAGTTGACATTATTAGTCCTTGAAAGTATTACGGGCCACATGTTAAGTATCCTGAACCCCACTTTTGAAAAGGTCATGAAATGCCCAACCTAATTTACTAGCCCATTTAACCCTATAAAAAAAAAAAGAGAAAAAAAAGAACAAACAGTAATAACATTGCAATATGCAACAACTGACACAAAACATAGTCAAATATTTAAGGTTAAATAACTAATTCGAATACTCAATCAACTCCTTCAAATAAAATAACTAGCTTAAGCTTTAAAGTATCAAACCAAACAACTAAAAACAAAGTAAACCATGTCAAACATGGTTGTGTTGGACATTCAGACTCGCTACAATCGTTATTCACAATCGTAGCTCACAGGCTGACGTTAAACGAGGTCAAAGGCGTTGGCTTGCAAGCTCACTACTGCGTTCAGTCGTTCTTGGGGGGTCGCTGCAATAAGCTCACAATCCTTGCTGGCACCTCGTGTTTCAGTGGCGAATGAGTTTGGGTTCATGAAATGAAATGGGAGAAGAATGAGGGATTTCAGATTTCCTCAATTTAGAGCAACGATGGAATTGATTTGGGGATTTTTGCCAGAAAGAAAAAGAGTCATTAGTACTTCCAAGAACTAAATAAATGACCAATCTATCCTCTAGGGGTTAAATTATTAATATAATTTTTTTTATTTAGACATTTTAGACTTAGGTTTGACTGGTTTTATTAGCATACTATATTGATATTTCGAAAATCACTCTTTTCTTTAGAATGAAAAAGCGTCTTCTTTGGACTGCTACACCATCTTGATCATTTTTCAAGAATTTGAGGATGTTTCACTAGATTATTCTGCCATGAAAGTTTTTTTTTTTATTGGCAACAACCTCACTCAAATTTCAAACAGACAAGTGAACTCGAACTAGTTTCAAGATTTATTTAGCAGATCGACAATTCCTTAGGAAACGTCTGAAACATAAAAAGAGAGAATTGGAAAAATTAAACTTTGAACCGTGTAATCACTTTTTTTTAAAATAAATGACTGCCTGTGGAAGAGGAGAAATTTATATACTTTGAAAAGACATTTATTTAAAGGTCCAAGCCCCAAGTTCAGGTCAATATATATGTTGATTAATTCATTTGGACAAAATAAATAAACTTTCCCTTTCATATCTTCAACTATACATTCCCTATCGAACATGGAACTCAAATCCCAAACGATATTACAAAACTACTCAACACATGTAATTGCTATCATGAGGATATTTTATTTTTTAAGCATTTAAATATTTATTTATAAATGACAGGAGCATAAAATATATGATAATTTTCAAATTTAAGTAATTTAATTTCCTGAATAACGTAAAAATATTAATTTTTTTCATATATCATTTGCTCAAATTTTATATAAATGAATTTTAATTACTGGAGAAATCAACAGAAAAATATTTATTTGAGCATATGTATTTATTGGGTTCAAAACTAAAGCACTGCAAAATATTAACAGGCCGCTCTCAAGGCCTCTCGTGAAGCAACGTTGGCCGTAATGTAAGAGAAGAAGATTAGTTTCTAAAACGCAATAATAATGAACATAAGTAATTAAGACAGGCACTAACAAAACTAAGAAAATAAGATATCAAAACACGTAATATATGGCGCTCATCCATTCTCAAGCTATTGGCTGACTCCCTCAAATAGTTTTCTTCTTTTACAGGTATGCTAGTGTGCTGATGCCCTCTGTCTGAAGATGTGTAATATCGTGGAACTCCCTATCACAAGCAAATTTCTTCAAAAATTTATACTCTGAAGATTAGACTGCAACTGGTTCACTTACCGGGTTAGAAGCCTGTACTTTGACCTGCCTCGGTAATTGAAGAGGAGGCGTATTAATGCACCAGGCACAATGAACTAGCTGTCTGTGTGTATGTGTGCAAGTGCATGAGTGGAAGTGTATTGTATTGTGAGCGTTTCAACTCTTCTTTTTCTCTATGTGATAGAATTTTAATCTGATGTTCACCCTCTCCTCAAGTCACCTGTCCGGAAATTTAAAAAGCAAATTCATCGTGTCCCTTTAGAGGCACTGTACACCAGAGCGATGTTTCATGAGGCATCAGAGAATGATGATTTCATAACAGTGTTTCAGAATGGTGCTAGAGAGGATTTTTCTCAACTTAAAATTAGAAAAATTTAGGGTGAAGCAGGTCACTTATTTTGATCGACATCCATGGTCCAAAAAATAAGTCAATGCCTTAACATCTAGGGGGCAAAAAAGAATAAAGTAGGCTAGATTAGCTGTGCTCACTATGACATTGGAAGAGAATTATGGAAAGCTCACCTTTGCAGATTTAAACAGCTCATCAAGCACCTCAGACAAAGTTGGATGTGCATGAACTGCGAATTTTATGTCCTGCATTTTACCGCAAACATGGTCAAGCATATCTTACAGACAGGAAAACTCTTGTGGATATTAACAGGTAAGTTTATCAAAAGACATGAACAAAAATAAGAACTGTGAAGATGTAATCAACAGCTGACTATCTCAACAGAGAGGAGTATGTAATTGCGCATCCATTTACAACTAAATGCCACGCGTATACAATAGCGGTAATAGAAGGAAAATTCACCTGAATTCGTGTCCCTAATGCTATTGCATTGGATGCTTCATGGATAAGATCTGCAGCATGCAACCCAAATATATGAACTCCTAGTATCTCTCCATTGTCAGGCCTGTATATCAACTGCATGAAAACAGTATAAATGACAGTCAGCAATCCGTGAAGCTGGTGAGAGAAAGTAAAAAATGCATCTCAAGAAAAAAAGGATAAGGGTGTAGATCAAGTAAAGCAGTAATCCCAGCTCGCACAAGAGCAAATAACTTTCTTATATCATGACAGAAACTCTTTGATAGAGAACTTAGCGGCATTTAACGCTAACATAATCTTCTGTACAGGAACAAAAGATACAGAAATATAACCTTGGCAAGTCCCTCCCCTTCATTTTCTGCAAGGGCCTTTGTGTTAGCTTTAAAACTTGTTTTGGCAACACTTACTTCAAATCCCTCTTTTTCACCTTTCTCCCTTGCTTGAGGCTGCAAATTTCATATATATGGTCATAACTCATTAGTTCATCTGAATGGAAGACAATTGGATGAGCAGAGTTATTATCATATAACTAATATTACATAGGAAAAAATGGGAAAGCAGAAGGGAGATGCAGAGAGTTACCAACCGTACATAAGAAAGAGAACTGAGTTGAGATTTATGGTTAAAAGTGACATGCATGTTCATAATAAAAAGGTTCAATATATACCTCCGTCAATCCAACCATGCTAATTTCAGGATGAGTGAAACAAGCAGCTGGGATACTCAAATGATTGAGCACATAATCTCTTCCAGTGACTTGTTCAACCACTGTAAGACAATTATTTTATTAAGTGAAATGGGAGCAAAAGACTCAAATGTTAGTAGCAAAACTACACCATTTACCACTTAGGCACTTACCTGAAATTCCTTGAGCACTGGCAGCATGAGCAAGCATCATCTTGCCATTTGCATCGCCAATACAATATAAATGAGGCACCTATCATTCCATGTCTTGTTTCAGTAACCATAGGTCACAGCTGGAGAAAAATAATTTATAAATAAGATATTTGGAAACAAACCAGATTGCCTTTTGCATCAATTACTCGCATGCGCTCATCCACAGGAACAAAACCGCGCTGTGTTACAACATCAATCTGAAGGAACAAAGTCAACAAAATTGTTTGCTCACTTCTTCAGGTAAACTCTTACATTTTAAACATACTGGAATTGGGAAGACAAACATTTTCCAAGCCAAGTCCTTGTGTGAATGGAGCCCTTCCAGTTGCTATTAGTGCAGCATCCACCTGCAGTAAAGCAGCACCAATAGCTTGTAACATCTCCACCAGTGATTAAATACACAAACAAAAACAGATACAAAACAAAGATTGATCCATTGATGTGAACTTTAGATTTTAAGTGTGATGCCACACTTGTAAAGCCAAACGCTACAAATATTTAAGGATTTCAGCCCATAATAACAAGTTCAATAGGGGTAGAGAAGCAACTAGTCTCTGAAGCAATGCATGACCAATTATGCCATTAGCAAAGGGGGAAGGGGAAACAAAAAATAAAAATGCATAACCTAGTTATGCATCAGTCCTTGAGACTTGAATTGTCTGCCTCACTCTACATGCATTGACTCAGTTCATTCATGTATAATAGATGGCCAATACACTAGTTAGGTCTAGCTTTAGAAAATCTGATCTGATTCATTAACAATTACATGATCTGGCCTGTAAATTGTTTTTTCTAGGAGAAAATTTTTGCATTTCAAGAGAAAGTGATAAAATGTGTAACTCACAGGTAAAAACCATATTACCTCCAAAGTGTCCTTAAGTTCCTTGGTCTTTGCATCAATGAGCTCAATGACAACGGGTTTTCCATCCTTTGCAGGGGTGATCTATAGAAAATCCATGAATATGAGATGTCAAAGTAGCCACCGAACAAAAATTCAATCAAGCAATTACAAGATGTAGTTAGTTACCCTGGAGGCAAAAACTCCAGCATGATAATCAATCTTCCTGGGATTTATTAGAATCCTTTGAGCCAACTTGCTAATTTCAGGATCAAATCCAGGCATAAGCTGATCTAAGGCTTCAATGAAAGTAACCTGCAGAGTATCATTCTTGCTAACTAAACACCTTATGCAATGAATAAACTACATATCTGCGAACTCTTGTACTAATAAAAAGTATAGAGTAGTACATGATTTTACATAGATTTTTCATGTCCTATAAATACACCTAGGTTCAGTTATTTGGAATTCTTTCTCAAGAAGAAAAAGTAATGGAGGACAAATAAAGAAACAGAAAGAGGTGCTACCTCACTTCCAAGTGCTGTATACACATCACTGAATTCAAGGCCAATGTAACCACTTCCTACAATTGCTATCCAATCAGGAACAGACTCCAGTTTGAGTGCATGGTCACTGGTAATCACAGTCTTCCCTGCAGGTAATTACAAAGTAAATATTCATTAAAAGCAACTATAAAGTCATTATTAATGAACTCATTATACATTTGACAAGAAGAAATCAGAAAATGGCGGACAAGAGGGATACAAGATCTAAATTTCTAGGCAAGAGTATTAAACTGGTTGTAGATTAGAGTGATAAGGGCTGCTCATGATGGACATGTAGCACCATAATAATTTTTAATATTCTGCATCTGAATGACAGCTAAATTACAAGTTAGATGGCTATACTAGTAAATTTCCTTCTTCTCATTCTTTTTCTTTCTTTTTTATTATTATTTCATTTTCATTTGCGATGACAAAGAAAGTCATAAACCGAGGTCAGCGGCATATTGCCAGAGGAGTTGACCCACAAATTTGTCATTAGCTTCCTCAGTAGTAGCATTTGAATATAAAGTGGTAATGGCCTTCCATACAGTTCAGGATTAACTGTCAACATCTCTATCTGAAATCCCAATCACAATAATATTTTTTCATCAGAACACCCACAACTGTAATTCTTCAGTATGTCTCATGCTCACAGTACACCTTCATGAGCGTGTGATCCTTTGCCCTGAAAACCTATTTACTTTTAATCTTCCCACTTTTCATGTGTGTACAACTTCAATGTTGCATTTGACAAAACCATCTTCACTTTCCTCCTACTCAGTTGAGCTATCTCTCATCCATAGTTTTCCTTGTCTTGCTACTCAACCACCTGAATATGCACATCATCACTAAGACTTTTTCCCTTGCATCATTAATGAATTTTTGTTTCCCAAGGATAGGGGGTACATGATAGTGATACTGTTATGTTACTTTTTTTCAGGGTTAGGATAGGAGGTCTTCAACCTGGGGTGAGGGAGAGGGGAAGGGGGAAATTATAGTCAGAGGACCAACAGAACCCCCAGTCTAATGGCACAGGTGGTCATCACGGGGCCAAAGGTCCCAATCACAGTTTTATATATCTATATATATATATATATATGTTAACTCATATTAAGTTACCACTGACAGTGGCATAATTGAAGTCACCATGTGCCTAGCTTGCCTTAAAGATGTATTTTTGCAAGGCCCTTAATAATAACATCTGCCAATACACAGTAGTTGAACTTTCCATCAACTAACCAGTTGGTCTTGCGTTTGCAAGACCAATTGGAAGCCAATTAACCACCTTCCTTCTCTAATGGTATTCCTGACATCCATAAGCTAGCTTCCTTGGTCATCCCTCTGACATATGTTTATATGTATTTCAATTAGGTGGCATTCAGGTCAGCTTGCTTATACTTCGATGAAATTTTTGCCAGGCATTAAAAGAACAAGTAAAACCTCTCTGTCACCAATAGAAAAGGTGACACAAGTATAAGTTGAGTTACCATGCAAACCTATTGTGATTGAGAATTATTTGTGAGCCCCCATTACAAACTTTCAAAAGACATATATAATTGATAGTGACATGCTGTATATTTATGGAATTTTAAACAGGAAAAAATGAATACTTGAAGTTTTTTGTTTTTGGTGAAGTTATCTGTTCATAAATTGAAGGAGGCTCATTCTATCCAGAATAAAGATCCCAATATGCATACTCCAATAGCCTCTAATGTCCTATATAATATCAATCAATAGAAAAGAAAAAGTTGGAAACTCTGATACTGTATTGATCAATTCTGATTTTCCATTGCAAGTTAGCCACACTTATTAATAGCACTCTATTATTGAACTTATTACAGATTTGACAAATTCATTAATAGACAGCATATCTCAGTATCTTGTAGCTGGAAGACATGCCTACTAAGTCCTAAGTCAACAGAATTGTGTAAAACTAAAAAGAACTAGGAAAATAACATTGCGACGGGAAAAAGATAAATTAGTACCATCAACTTCAATGCCCTTAGGAACGAAAGGAACAGAACCAGTTGCAATGATGATATCTTTTGCAGTTACTATGCTGTTTGAAGAACCAACTTGCACCTTTTGAGGACCCTGCATGGATTCACAAATAAGGTCAAAAATGTACTCAGTCCCTTTGGCAGCTTCATGATTTAAGGCCAAGCCTTTGCTAACAAAGAAACGGCTTATTTTTCCAAGTTGATCATATTAAGAAATGGCAGACTCCTCAGAACACAATGTGTCACTTACCAAAATTGTTCCAAAACCTGTGAGTATGTCTACTTCAAGTGCCTTTAATGAATTGGTCAAATTACTACGGATTTTTGAAGCAAGGTTATTAGCATGATCAGCTACTCCCTGCCTGTCATACCCAGCTGCAGAAACCTGGAATAAATAATACCAGCAAAGGCAATTGATGGTGAAACCAATATCTTTTAATTGCATTACAACACAGTCATAGCTTCAAAACTTAGTGAAAAATGATATATGATGTTTTTTACCTGTAAGCCCAAGGATTTTAGGTGATGATCACTTTGTAGTTCACGCATACGTCCACTTACAGCCAAAAGAGCTTTAGAAGGGACACAGCCTCTGTTTACACATGTTCCCCCCACCACATCTCCCTCAACAATGGCTGTTTTCAAACCCTGTAGTCACTGTGTTATTTCAATTTCTCTCGCAAACAGCAAATATAGTTTACTTGAGCTGAGCTTATTAGGTACAACAAATAATATACAAGTAAGCTATTTTTATGAAAGCATTCCTATGCAAGTGTAAGTTACTTTAGCATTTACTTCTGTATCAAATAGAAATCTCAGTCGATAAAAGCAGCTTAAGCAACGCAATAATGCTTCGATTTCAATTGTTTGGGAAGATTCTTTTAGACAGGAGTACATAACCGAGAAAAGTGAAATCAGTTAAAGATTCAGGATTAGGTAAGTAAGCTTCTTGAGGAAAGATTTAAAACAGCCACGTGATCTAAGCTGAAATTTTCAGTTCAAAACAAATCAGCCTTCGATTAGATATAGGCACCGAAGCAAACTGCCTTCTTTATCAAAATCCTTCTTCTTCTTCTTCTTCTTAATACCAATCTGAATTGAAATCTGACACATGACTATGACTTTATAATTGCCAGTTCGACTGGACTCAGAACTAAGAATAACCCATTTCAGCATCAATTGAAGCAAGCCATTCATGTTACCTTCTCGACGGCATGAAGCGCCGCCCCGTGGCCGCCAACGCCAGCGCCAATAATCAACAAATCGTAATCGAACGATTCAGGAGGAGTCCCATTGTCGGACAACGCAGCCGATACTTTCTTGAAGTGTCTATGGCTAGGGAGCTGCACTCTATGATTCGTATCACTGAGCTTGAGAGAAGTGAATACTAACGCCTCGCGCCTTAAACCGCAGAAGCGGAAATTCAAAAGCCTTCCATTATTACTAACCGCGGAACAATGGGAAGAGTGGTGTGATCTGGAAATGGTAGGAGCAGAAGAGCTACGAGAGAAAGACAGTGATAGAGAGGACTGCATTTTGGAGAGGGGAGAGAGAGTTATGACGATGGCGAAAGGGGGAGAGTGATCTGAGAAAATATATGGAAGAGAGCATGAAGGTTTTGAAGCGACGAAGGAAAAACCTCGAGGAGTCCGTTGGGAGTACGGAGAGAAGGGGGCGGATTTTTCAAAGAGCGGCGGATAAACCACTTTTGTTAGCTTTGCACTCTGCGTTACTGCCCCTTCTTTTGTTCTGTTCGTTGCTGAAATTCATAACTGAAAATTTTCCTCACGATCTGCATTTTTTCCTTTTTTTTTTTTTCTACCTTGCTTTTGCAAGAAATGTCATTGGTTATCATTTGACTAAATTTTACGATCTAGATAAAGTTTTTAACTTTTAAAATTGGATAATAAATCGCTTTAAAATTTTAAATTTATATATAATACTATTATTTATTTCACTAATAGAGCTTATATTTTAATACCAATAAATCATCTTAAATTTTATTTTTTTTAACAGATAACCCCATTAAATTTTGATTATATTTAAATAATCTTTAAGATATATGAGCAATTCTTACATATACTTAATATGTCACATCATTTATATATTCAACGGTTAAAATTTATACTCTATACTTGAACCTTATCTATATTATGTATAAAAAATAAAATTAATTTTAACCATTAATTTTCTTAGATGCATCATACACCAGGTGCAAGTAAAAAAATTTTTTAGATATATAATCTTCTAATAATATGTTACATAAAATAATAGACTAATTATTGGCAAAAGTTTATTTACACAAATTTAAAAGCAAAAAAAATTATTATCAAGTTTTAAAAGTCAAAAAAATTATTTATATATGACCTAAAATTTAAATAAATTATATACAATTTAGCCTTTGTTATTATATATATTTTATTGATGTGAAATATATTTATTATTCTTGAATCTATGCTCTAAGGAAGCTGGTTATTAAAATTTTGTACGCTTAATTGCATTTATAATTAGTTTATTAAAGTGAATTGGCTTCTATAGTTTTAAATAGGATAATTTTATTCATCTAGTTTACTTTTAATAATTAATTTCTTTTCATCAAAAAGAAATTTTTCTAATTTTAATTATAGTAATCTTGTCCCATTAATCGTTAAGTAAAGTAATTAAATATAATTTTAAATTTTATTTTGTATGACTTTACAAAACTCAACAATTGTCTCTCTTACTTTCTACTTTTAACTGTCAAGTTAATAATTATAAAAATTAATGGTTTAAATTAACATTAAACAATCAAGTTATTTTAATGAGTTAAGTTGGAAATATAACATTACTCAAATTAAAATTACAATCTACAATAATAAAATTATTTTATTAAATAAATTGGAAAAATTAAAAGCATAGTCAACTATCGTAGGTTAGATGGGGGGAGTCTTTGTCCCAATTAAACAATTCAACCGCATGATCCAAGACAAAGGCTTCGAACATTACTGAAAGTAAACTCAGCCCAAAAACACAAATGAAACATTGTTCAGCTTTCTACAACTCATTATGCATGTTAGAAGATATATTTAAGATTTGATTCGTATTTATGGGACTTATCACATAGATTAAATTTAATCCTTCATGCAGATTAAATTTGATATTAAATTTAATTTTTAAGTGTGCATATACTTAATATACACAATAATTTCTTCATGCTATGCGAATAATTTGGTATACTTTGAAATAAATTTGTGTTCCAAGATAGATAATGCATCCTAATTCCTATAGTCGAAATCAAAATGGCTGAATATTGCCAATATGGGTTCAATTCAATCTGCAAGGGCGAATCTCTTTATATAAACAACGGAATAAGAAAACAGAGGCATGAAGCAGTCAAGGCAAAACTTAAGAGCTTATTTGGTTAGTTTTTTTTTTTTCTGGAAAGAAGTTTTGTAAAACTGTTTTTAGAATTAATTTTGAAAAGCAAAAAATTTTGTATGGATAATTTGTTCTTAAATAAGGTTTAAAAATTTCTTTGGCATAGGTTTTTACTTTGTGATAAATTTAATACAATAAAGCAACTAATAACAATATTTTGAGAAAAAATGAAAGGAAAAAAATACAAATGTAATTGAGCTACAGTATAATATTGTTGATTACAAGTTTTCATATGGAGAGTTTACACAAAAGCTAAGCATACATAACACAATTAACCCCACGATTTATTGGACATGCATGTTGATCATGATGTCTTGTCATTTTTAATGCATAGGTCAATCTTGACAAGTCGTCTCCCTCCCAATTTGTATCTTCATTTAGAGTCTCAACGAATATAGACTGTCTAAAGTAATAAGCATTATTGTAAACGATCAAATAGGCAATTTTTTGAGTTTATGGATAAAAATAAAGGTAAAGATTATAATTATGAAGATAAAAAATTTAATCGTAGAAAAAAGTTATACTTTAAAAATTGTAACAATTTTTTGCTTTTTTTTTTTTAAATTTTTTTGTGTTTGGGGATAAAAATAAAAAAGTAAAAATTATAACTATAAAGATAAAAAATTTTAATTATGTGAAAAAGTTATATATAGTTAAAATTTTTAAAGTATAACTATTTTTTTATGTTTAAATTCTTTATTACTTTTTACTTTCTATTTTTATCTCTAAACTCAAAGAAAAAAAAGAAAAAAAAAACAAAGCCTACTGTACGTGGATCTCTAATATAGAGAATCCCTGTGTAAGTCTCAATTAGTATAGGATCTGTATGCTCTTATCTTCTGAACATCATATCATTCAATCCCAACTTGCGTATAAAAGAAACAGAAACTTTCATCTATCTTTTTTCCTTACAACCTATGTATATAAGTGACAACCCATCACAATGGTAGATGATTAAGATGTAAACTTTATTGTGATTAACAAGAAGATAATAATGAATATTATGTATGATATTTAAAACACTAATTTAAAATTAATTAGCAAGAAAGAGATACTTGATGCGACTATGATAGTTGAATGAGATTGATGACATAATCGGTTGAATCTTCTTTTCTAAGCTCTTAAAGCTAAATAGCGGCTTTTTACAGGACAAACACACATATTAGGTTTAGAAAGAGATTTAATTTCGCTTTATATATTGTCTTATTAGATCCTCTCACTACTAGTTTTAATAAAATCTAATTAACCTATACTTTCAACTACTAATTATATTTATTAATTTAATGTGTGTTAAGTCAAATTACTATATAATTGTATATATATAAAATTAGGTCTATAATATCTTAATAAACCAATAATTAACCTGTTATTTTAAAAAACAAGAATAAATCAATGAATGTGAGCCCACGTAGAGGAAGTTTTTTAACATAAGAATGAATAATCAAATAATCATATGCAAACTTGCAAGGAATTGTATCGTATTTTTAGAAAGCATATGAGGGGAAAAAGAGAATAATGTAAAAATATTTGGTTACCGAGAAGGGGGCAAAATTACAATAAGTAGATACATAATTTCGAGCGTGATCAGACAACCAAAAATCAGACAATGACAGAGCGGCCTAAGTGCCAGACCATCAACAAATTCTACTATATCAAAAGCTCAATTGATATGTAATAATTATTCAAAAAAAGCTAATTGGTATAAAAGCCAATTTGTCTTAACAATAGTTTGATGTAAGCACAAGAACAAAATAAGACAAAATTTAGTACATGACAAATTAGAAATGAATTTGATGTGATATTGATATCCATAAGCAATTACAAATAATTTAACCCACAAATTTTTATTAACAGTTGAGCTATTTGTAAGCAAACACAAATAACTCAATCTATACAATTTTACATCTATTGTTTCTGCTACCAGTTACACCCAAATTCACATTACCAAATCATTGCCATCTAATAAGGTTGAGCTTTTTTATAAATGGACACAAATAACTCACAAATTTCCATATCTCTTCTACCAAATTACACAACAGATTATCATTGCCAAATGATGGCCTCTTAATGAAACTGAAAGGGAAAAGTAAAGAAGTATCCAAACCATAACAAGTAGAAACAATATAAATATATATATATATATATACTAAACCAAATAATGAAAGCCATAAAAACACGGCTCAATTTAAGCTAGGAAGACTAAACCTATTATGACACAAAAAAGCACACATAGAAGCGGTATAACATATTTTAAAACACAACACAAAAGAAAGAACAAATTGAGTTTGAATAATTGCTTTATTCATAAGTAGTTTAAAACTAGTATTATAGGGTATTTATAGGAAATTAGAAAGCTCTAATTAACTCTAATAAATAAGAAAATAACTCTTAATTAAAAGGAAAATAAAATAAATGCCATAAAATAAGAAACAAATGTCTTAAAATAGGAAAATAATTAAAATAGCTCTAAAACATGCAAAAATAAAAAGATTTGGGCCTCAAAGTGAACCCATCCAAGTAAATCATTTTTTCCATGAGAACAAGCTTGAAATGGGTTTTCCCAAATGGTATAACATGGACCAAAACTCCTTTTTGATTCAAAGTTATAGTTGTTGAAGATTTACCAATCACTAGGCCTTGTGGGCTTTATGTTTGGGCTTTTGTTGACCACCCTAGCTTGTGAAGTTCTCCATTAGATACTCCGCATCAATCTCCCCCACTTAGAAAGAACTTGTCATCGAGTTAGGTGGGATATCCGAGTACAATGGTTCATTAGACAAATAAAATTAAGATGTTTGCCACATTGAGCGTGTTGGAAATCCCTATTCTTTCTAGCAGGTTTATAACATGGGCATTGCCATTTATCTTCTTTACTATTTCATATAGATCATATTTCTTAGGTTGCAACTTATTGTAAGTACCCACAAAAAAATGTTATCATTGTATGAATACTATTACCTGATCCCTTTCATTAAAAACCTATTCCTTGCAATGCTTATCTATAGCTTTCTTGTACTTTATATTAGCCTACACTAGCTTCTGCTTTACTTTTACCTACATATCTTGCCATTGAGTTGCTAAATTCTCTACAACAATATTACTTTTAGGAGCCTTAAGGAGCTTGATTGAGTCTAAGACATGCTATGGGGGCTTAGTGTAAACAATAAAGAATAGTGACTGTGGCATTGTGGACTATATTGTTGTATGCAAATTCAACTAATGCCAATTGCTAATGTAGTATCCCACTATTTTGATTTATTGCCACAAATGTTTTAAATGAAATTTCGCAATGTTTTGTTCACCACTTCTGTGGTAATGTTGCTATTATTAAAAAGTATAATCAAATATCTTCTACAAGATCTTCCACAAATGTTCCAAAAATTTGTTGTCTTTATATGAGGTCTCAGGCACACCATGCATGCTAGATGCTCTGCATCATGTTATTATTCATTGCCAAAAGCAATCAACACTACCCAACTTTCACTAAAGAACTTGAACTTGTAATTGAAAGTACAAGAATAACATTTTGAAAGGCTCTTTAAAGATGCTAAACCATTGTAAATGTTCTAACAAAATGGTTTGTTTGACACTTAACATGTTTTTTAACCATTAAAATATACGATAATTAGATTTACTTTTTATGGTAATGTTAACAAGATAATTGCCAATAAATTGAAAGTTCTATCAAGTTTAGAAAAATGAAAGTTAAAACATGACCAAAAATATGATAATAAGAAAAGTCAATACCAATTAAAAAAGTAACAAGCATATCAAACAAATCAATATGGTAATATCAATTAGAGTACTAACAAAGTAATGCTCCCTAATCATAGTAACACACCAATACTCTTTAATTCTAAGTAGTCATTTTCATCCTCAACTTTAGAAATATGCACATTTTCTATGATAGCAATGAAATAAAAAGACTTAATATAGTTTGAAGCATTAATTATTAATGGATTCCTAATAGTGGAATACATTTTGCTTGAATGTAACAATGGAAAGGTAATAAAATCATTCCTTTAACTTATGATTTTTTTTTTAACCAAGGAGCATTTCTATTCAGAACCAATATTGACTGAAATAGTAAGAAATTAACAGCCATTATCCCCACCAAATAAAGCTATCTTTAATTTCCCATATGACATAGCTTACAATATCATAACAAAGATAGTGCCATAATTACTTGATCATTCTTCGAAAATCATCATCTAATTTCAATCTTTTGATCATTATAATGTGTTAGTTCCCAAAGCATTGAAGCTCATTAGAAGTTCAATTCAAGTAAATTAAAAGGATTATAAAAGGATTGGAATACTACATAATTAGACAACTTATAGGCCAAAAAATAGATATGATTACACTTCAACCAAGTGAAGAATGAGTAAAACCAAAGCCAAAAGCAATTTCTAAAGTGCAACAATTAAAAAGCTTTATATACCTACTTCTTCACCTTAACACTAATGGCATGCTTTAAGTTTTGGAATAATGACAATATAATGAGTTTTTGATTTATGAGTAGTGAGCTTCAAGCAAAAAGAGTTTCAAAGTAGTTGAGTAGATAACAAGATTTCAAGGAATATAGTTTTTTTTTCTCTTTTTTATTGTAATGTGATTATATTTACAAAATTGCCACTAATGAACTATTTGTTTACATAATTGCCATGGCTTTTTCTCTGGTTTCAGAATAGTTAATTTTGCAAAAATCTTAAAAGTTGTTTTCCTTTTCCCCCCTTATTTTCAAAACAAAAATTTAGGAATTTGTTTCCAAAACTTTTTTTTTTCAAAAAGGAAAAATCTTTATCAACATTATATTTTATTTTCTTATTTAGAAAAACAAGAAACTATTTTTGAAAATAGGCACATATTTGCTTCAAAATCATAGACAAAGATCTTGCTTTAACCTATTTTAACAATATAATATGGCCAATTTAGAAAGGGATGAGACAATTTTATGTACTAATTTTTCTCAAATCTTTAAGATGATAAGAATGGTAGTAGAATAGATTAAAATAGTTTTTTAACCTTTTGCCCTTATCTTGTTTCTCAACAAGGTAGAGTAGTAGAGTGAAAAGAATTTAAATATTTTTAAAACACCTTCATTATACTCCAAAACCTTTAGTGGGATTGGTTTTAAAGATTTAAAAGCTTTTAATTTTGCTTTCTTAACTAAAAAGATCAGAGAATTAAACAATTCTCAACATCTCTAATTGACTCATT
The DNA here is from genome assembly GCA_026724425.1 of Erythrophleum ivorense. Taxonomy (NCBI): domain Eukaryota; kingdom Viridiplantae; phylum Streptophyta; class Magnoliopsida; order Fabales; family Fabaceae; genus Erythrophleum; species Erythrophleum ivorense. Next base: position 49,150,210 of record JAIUCV010000005.1, read on the forward strand.
GTTGTTATTTTAAAAACATATTATTTCCTAGACATTGATTTTATTCATACTCATGTCTGTCATAATATCCTAGACCTAGAAGAGCATTTTAGGTTGGGAAGGAATTACTCTTAATAGGGCTTATATGCTATGCAGGTGATGGTATGGTTTTAAAAGCTAGTTTGACCCATGGGTACCAAATGAGAGTAATTTTATAATAAATTCTAGAATTTTACTAACTTTTTTATTACACAAGTTGATGAACTTTTTACAAAAAGATATGACAAACATATTAAGGAGGCTTTTATTTGAGTGTTTTTAGGGACGTTATTGAAAAATTGAGCTTTTTTCTTTTTTTCAAATGATGCTTGTTGAAAAATCCTGCTTATTCGTCATGGCACAAGATCCAAACTCAACAGATGAGCATAATCTTATGCACCATATGCAAGTTTTCAATGAAGTATACTTACATACTCTAAATGCAATATAAATAGAATGATGATGTCAAAGGATGTTTTGAGAACTTCATTGGTTTTAGGGCTTATGCAAAAGTGTTAATCTAAAAAGCACGCAGGTTGAATTGGATGCAAGATTAAAAATAATTATTTCAATTTTTAATTTAGTTTTTTAAATAATTGGGTTGAAAATGATTTATCAAAATAAGCATGTCTTAACATGTTGACAAAATAACTTTCCAAATAGAAATTAGGTTTTTGGCAAGATTAAGTTCAAGATTAATTAAAAAGATAAAGAATTACTTGTTTAAAAAAAAAGTTTAAGGAAGCAAAAAGAAATAAGGAAGCTCTTTTTCTTTTGTTAAAAAAAAAACTCATGAATAAAATACAAGCACCAAAACATTTTTTAATATAGCTTCTACTTCATTTTTAACTAATAATCAATTTAACTTAAAATATACTAGCATTGTAATAGGAAAAATAATATAAAGGATTAAATTTAAAAGAATAAATTAGCCATGCATAAAATGGAAACCGAAATGTATTGAGGTTTAGATCCAAAAAAATCATATCTTAAATTCTTTTTTTAAGCATAGTATAAAAGAATTTTATTACTTTGGATAATCACTAATACAAGGAGACAACTCTTAAAAGCAAGAGGAAGTATACCTAACTTTTGTAGCATAAAACTAGCCATTAATTTTTTCAACTAGAGAACCTAAAAAAATTTTTTAAACATGAAAACTAACACATAGTCTTTACAATTCATCCAAGCTAAAAGAAATTTTTAAGCTTTTAAAATCTTCAAGCTACTAGGTTTTTCTTCCAACAACTTAGAAAACTATACTTATTAAATTTTGGAAAGAACCTAATAAACTCAAGATGAAAGAAAGGGATGGTTACTAAGAGCTTATCATTCTTTAGAGTGGATTTACTATTGAGAGTTCACATAGTAGAATGAGAGGACAAGAGAACATCTCTCTGCCCTGTTCTTGCTCTCTTAATCACTTCAATGAAAAAAACAAGCCACTTAAAGCTTAACAAGAGAAGGAGATGAAGACAACCTAACATTTCTTCTATTTTTTTCATTCCTTTATCTTTTACTTCAAAATCAAAAAGAAGGTGAAATAAATAGGGTTTAGCAATCTATCTATTGGAGCCTCCATTTATGTTATGCTTCCTTTCAACATTAATATTATGGCCATTTATTAATGCTTAGAGCGTCACTTCTATCCTTTGTCTAAAAGTCCTTCAATTGCAGCAATATGGTTTATATTTGACTAGGTATATTTATTCTTTTAGCCTAATTTACTTTTACAAACATAGAGTTTTTTATTTCTTTCTCAATCAATAATCTTTGTCGAAGGAGTGTTTCATTTGTTTGGTAAAAGTAAAGACTTCTTTTTCAACTTGGTAGCGTGAGGGATCTTTCTTCTTATGAAGAAAACTTATTTTGTTTAGACAAATGGTTGACTATTTTCAAAATTGTAATCAATCAATTTAATAAGTCTTGGGAAAATAAATTAAGAACCTTGTCTCAAGAAGAAGAATTTGGAATGGACTATTGCCAAACAAATTTAACTATGGAGAGCATGCTAAAACATTCTTCTTATGGGCAAAGTGGCAAAGATAATGGTATGAAACTTGAAGTATGCTACTTTATACGAATTTAAAATACTAAATAAGCACTATATGTTAATGTTACTGGACCTTGCTAATTTTTGGCAAGCCATTCTTTTTGCTCTTTAATAGAGTTAGTGTCCTTGATCTTTAGTTTGTGAAAATTTACTTTACAGCCTATCGATTTTTGTGTCATAGAAATGATGTCAAGCTTAGCAAAGCGTTTGCTAAGTTCTCTCCCGAATGGAATATGTGCATAACCTTTTTTTTCTCATTAAATACATCTTAATATTTTTGAGGGGGATAAAAAAATGACAATGAGTAGGGAAAATTATGTGCTTTTAATGCACCACAATTGGATATAGCAATGTACCATTAATTAATACTAAGTAAGCATTGTGTTAAGCAAAACACAAATTAAAAAATGCAACAAATGATAGAAAAAAAATACAAAGCTTAATCTCTTTAATATTAAGTTTGAATTTTTTTTTAAGATTTCCAAATAAGATATAAGGTATAGCTTTTATAGTGGCTAAAACCTTTTCAAATTGCATTTTATAAGAAAATAAATTATATCTAATAACTATTATTTTTTGAAATTAAAATGCTCTTAATGACTTTAAATATAAAAGAATACAACTTACAATAAATAACTTCTTAAATATTATAGACCTTTTAAAGTGTTTTTCAACTCCTAAAATGCTTATATGACAAGATTCATTATGCTTTTGTTATTTGAATTGTTGACATAATTATTAATTACATCCATTTGTTATGTCTTTAAACTCAAGTCACTAGTTGAATATATCTCATTGCATGATGAATTATGTTTGTATATGTGTCTACGTCAAGTTTACTATTAATTTTTTGGTTTCTTATTTGTTTTTTAAATTTTGATATGGTTAATTAATTTATTTTCTCATTTTTTCTTTTTACTTATAAGTTGTGTGACATTTATTTTAAACTATTATATTATTTAAGCAAATTTACGGGCTTGATTCACATAGCTTATATGATATCCAACATGTCTATTTATGGTTGATGTGGCCACATATCCTAATTAGACAACATATTAAAAACATGGTATTCAAAAGGTTATATGTTAAAAAAAAAAATTCTTTTCCACTTTTGATCTATCTCTTATCTCACTTTTACTCTATTGAAACATCTAAAATTTTAAAGAAACCTAAAATGCTCTTCCCTTTACATTCCTCTTTACAATCCAATTCATTGTCATAAAAATAAAATCACTTTTTCCATTGTTTAACCTTATTTAGGTGACCATGTCTATTTAATTTTTCTATTATTTGAGCAATAATAATCTTGCTTTCGCATTGCTTAACAAGAGCAACAATTCTAAAATACATTCAAACCACAACATTTGAAAAAAAAGAAAGGTAGCATAATTTTCCTACAATCTATTAAGTATAATTAATTAAGAATGGTAAATATTAATTAAGTCTAGAAGTCCTTGAAAATGGAAAGATTTGGAAGTAAAAAAATTTGAAAACCCAACAAAATTTCAATTATGTAAAAAGAGAGATAATGAGTATAGATGATGGAAATAGTTATGTGCTACATATGTTGTAGCTCATAATAGGAGCAAAATAATTTATTACATGCAAAAAATAAAAAATTAAGGAACAACAAATCCAAAGAGCTAAAAGTCTTAGCTATTAAAAGAGGAGATGAATAAAGTCACATTAAGGTGAAGCTTAGTAAACATTTTCTTTCAAATTTTATAAATTTGTATATATATATATATATGGAGTTTTTCTATTAATTATGTTTTCACCTTAAATTTTGAACCCTTTAGACTATTATAAGTATTATCCCCACTAACTTTAGGGTCTTGATTTTGCCATTAGATAATCCCATAAAGATATGATCACCAAATATCTCAATGGTGAAAGGCACAACATCCATGATCCTAATGCCTTTTTTACTTAATCTCCAAGTCTTAAAAGGAAAAAAAATCCTAGACGATCAAACTGTTTAAAGACTACTTGTTTCTTCACAAACTATAATTGGGATGTGATGAAGTTATAATAAAAGAGCAAGTGGTGTTATAGGATGGATTAACATTTTGCTTAAATTTCAATTTTTTTTATGGCTTAATTCTAGTTTGATTTTGCAAACTTATATATGACAACTTCAATTTTATATGAGATTGAATATTTTGACACTATAAACTAGTGTTTTTTTTTAATTATTTCAAGTTAGGCTTAATTTATGAATTTTATGAGTTTTTTTGTGAATTTACACTTTTGTTTGTTTTAAGGTGTCCATTGATGTTCATTCCTCAAATTAGATTGTATACAAGAATGTAAGGTTAATGTGTACTTTGAACTCCATTAAAAAAGTTGTAATTAAGATTAATTTCAAAGGGGACAATTGTATTTGACTTAGGAGTGTACATGGGTTTGGCCAAATCAAATTTTTACTTAATCTAGTACCAAGGTCAATATGTCATTAAGTAGGACTAGTTTGGTTTGAGTCTTATTTATTTCTTTTTTTTTTTTTGTAAAATTTTTTGGTTAAAGTAAAAAGGTGACATCTAAATAAAATAAAATTTTTATTTAAGTCATTTTAAAATTATATATATTTTTAAAATAACGTTTTTATATAAAAAGTCTTTATAATTTTTAAAAATATAGATGATTAGGTTAGATTGAGCAAAATTGGCTAATATTGTTGTTTTAGTGTCTAGCATGGCTTAACCAATTAGCTTAGTTTGATCCAATCAAAATTTTTTGTATCTATTATAATTTGACTAGATATAACCAAGTGTAATTAGACTAATCAGGTTATCAAGTCATGTGTGTATCCCTAATTTTACCTTTCATCATAAAACTTGTAACTTGTTAATCTTTACATTTTTAGGAACTTTTAAGAAGTTATTTGTCCAATTTTAAATTTGATATGCTAAAGGTATATTTAAAAATAAAATTGTATTTTTATCCATTAATCTTGGGAGAAGAGGGAGATGTTTTAATTTTCAAAGGTTTTAGAAGTTGTTCAAAGGGTTTGGTCCAAGAAGGAGATGGTTCAAATCTTGGAGCAATATATTGAGATCTTTGTAGTGGTTTAAGAATCTTAGATGAAGATGTTTGTCTTAGAAGTTGTGATGGATGAAAGAAATCCTATTTTATTCTAAAAACTTCGTAGTTCATTTTGAAGTATTTTTTATAATTTGTTTCAAGAAGGTAAGGTGAGTAAGGAGGAGAAAGTTATGAATTTTGGATAGAAATGTATGAGGAAGGATAGGTTTCATAAATACCCCTAACTTGATCTTTTGTCATATTTTTTTCAATTTGACAAATTGGAGGTTTTAATCTCTTAATCTCCTGCTCCTTTTCTATAAATGTTGGGCCTGTATATCCTTTTATGATAAAGTTTCTCAATTCTGTATCCAAGGTTACAATTTGTTGCTGCAAGCATTAGTACAATTGTTGGACTTGTACAGAAAGTCCATCACTATAGGAGTTTGTCTAAACTGTCTAACTCGTAAAATTATCAAGATGAGAATCAATCTTTTAAAGGATACAATTATGAGCTATAACATTATGTTTATGTTAGTTAAGAATTTTTTCAACTCGTGAAATTAGTTTCATGGCTTCGTTAAGAATGACCTTAATAGGTATAGAAAACGACTTATACGTGATCTAGGTTTTAGAGTTGATTTTTCTTTTCATTGAAGGAAATTTAAAGCCTTAGGTTTGTAAAGATGAACATATTGTGTATGGGATGGGCTGTGGCAAAGCTTGTGGAGTAATGACAGGCTCAGGTTTTAAAAAGAAGTCTTCATGACCTAATTTTCTCAATAATTCATGGATAGATATGGGGTTTAACTTGGGATTTTTTATGTTTACCCAAAAAGGTTTTGGACTAAGTTTTAGTCTATCATCATCATTGAACTTTTTTTTTGAATTAGGACAAAACCTTTGACCCCAACTTGGTATTTTCTTTTGCTTCCATGTTGTATAACATTAGAGTTTGGTGGTTTGTACTCATTATCTTCTGGGCTTTCTTAACTATCTATATGACAATTACAGTGAAAGTCATACATAAAGGGATCATAATCTCATATAAAATGACTATTAACCTTGCCAACTTAAACATAATGCCTATCAAGGTAAAAATATTTTATTGGAATGATGCCTTTCTTTTGCTTTTGCTTTGTAATAGAAGTAATTATTGATGAATTTCCAACTTACAAGGAATGGTTGAAGAAGAGGTTCTTTCTTTTACTTGAAATCTTGTAAAGACTAATTTAACTATTTTATCTTAGAGTTTTTCAATAACCGAGACAATAGTGATGTGAAAGACCTTTTAGCTATTGTAAAATTTTTTCTTATTTGTTGGCAATTCATTTTAAAGGCATCAATTGTAGTAATTTTTTGTTTGAAATCTATTTGGGCATTTGGACAATTGTAGTATGACCCCATCATAAGAAATCATTTATAATAATTAATAAATTATTATTAGCAAAATTTTAAAGTATAATATTTTTTTTAATAAAATCGCAATATGTACAGACCGATGGACCGATAAAGCAGTTCCGCGCTGAATTTCAAAGGCATTCTGCCGTTGTACGAAATCAGCCAATGAAACTGACCCACGATGAACGTAGCTGCCATGGTTGACCATAAAAGTCATTTCACATTGATATGAACGACGCAGCCAGACTAACGTAACGGTCCCAGCTCTGCTTCTTATGGTGTTACGCCCACTCGTGTTACGGATGTCCTCTAGTGATTGGAGGGAGTTCCATTATTCCGTCACAGTAAGTCACCGTCAGGTCCACGTGTAATATTCCTCGAAAACCAATCAATAGGGAAAAAAAAGAAAAAATCGAAGGAATTAGTGTGTGCACTGCCTACTTCAAACCCCGGTGGCGCGGGACCCGCAAGAAAGAAGCGCGCATGTATAAGCGCGGGCACAAGCGTCAATGGTGTATTCGTAATTTCAACAGAAAATAGGGGTATTTCTGTGATTCCACCCCCAAAAACATAGCTTAGTAGTTTTCTACTTCTATTTTGCTTTATCGATGGCTGGGGACACACACCAGCGCAGAGAGAGAATATTAAAGAGAAGAGAGAGAGAGAGAGACGGGGAGAGAGGGAGAGAATAGAGGCGGTGAGAATCGAAAGTTCACGCTGCTACGTCAATGGCGGTTAGGGTTTCCTGTTGATCCCCCTAAACTTAATTTCCTTACTGTGGTACTTTTCGCTCATTCGCCTTCTCCTCAAAACCCTAATTTGAAGCCCCCCAAGATTCAGTATCTTCGTGTTTGCTTTCAATTTTGAATTACGCACGGAGCTGTGATGGGCGCGCCAGAGAAATCACAGGCTAACACTAATTCGATGCAGGCAAGTGATGAAAGCTTTCGACTTTGCCCTAGTTTTTGTCAATGCAGATATTTGCTTTTCGATGTTGTTTGAAGATTGAGGTTTGTCGTTGTGTGTACCTGTATTTATAACTTAATCATCTGCTATGGTATTATACGCTCTAATTAATTGAATGGTGGTGGAGTTGGAGACATTTAATTAAGTGTTACTATTTGCAATTTGTCCGGACTGGTTCGTTATGTGTCAGTCCGGTTTTCTTAAATTTCCACTACCGTGGTTTGCTAAACTACTCGTTTTAGCAGTTAAGTTTTCTGCAATCCATTCTTCGGTTGGTAATTTAGACGCATGAGAGCGGAGAAGGAGAGTTATAGGCCTTTGCACTTGCTTGAATACACATTCACTGTTTAGTGTAGTCGCATGCTATTCTGTTAACCTCATTTGCTTCAAATATGCTTCTTGTCGCTGGGAAGACCGGTGTGAATGCTTTTATTTCATGGCTTGTATGAAAGAGTTTACTAGTACCTGCTTGATTATTTCCATGGCAATTTATCACCTGGAATTTTTGAGAAAGTTAAAATTGAACTGATTACTGAATGGTGATAATTCGGTTGTTGCCTTCTCATGTGCTCGGAACTTGAATTCATGCCCTGCTGCGTCTTAGATATCAGACAACAATGTATTGGGTTTGTAGAGATTTTTGGATAAGCACAGGGTTGTTCAAGTTTGAACTATATTTCTTAATGCATTCTGCGTGGTCTTTTTGAACTCTATATTGATATTTATATTAATACTTAATGCAGTCATGGCCTTGATTCTGCTGCAGTTTGGATTTATTCTATGTTTTCTTTTTGAAATTTTGTATTAGTATGCTGGTGAAAAATTTGCAAAGGTGCTGTCATGTTACTGAGAAGTGCCTAGTTATTAGTCCATTATAGTCTCCTTATACAGTTACGCTTGGTTGTTGCTATCTTAGTGTGCACTGAGTATTTCTTTCATGGAGAGGCATGATATCTCCTATATTTTTCAGTTTAGTTGTGTTGCGTATAAGAAATTAAAAGCATCCCATCAATCTACTGTCCTTAACTGTTTCGCCTTTTTTTTCTTGTATGCAGCTCGTTGTGCTGCATTTGCCATCTCTTTCTTTCTTTTTTTGGGGAACAAATCCTACTTTTATTCTGTAAAACGTGGAGTGACTTGAATTGTATTATGAAATATACCACATTAGGATTGGCAACGGTTGCTATCAGTCTCAGTTTCCTCAATCTTTTCTCTAGTAATTATAGTAAGAACCCTCTTAATTTATGAAAATTCATATTAAATATAGATTTATAATTTCTGACATGTAATTGGATTCTAGTTTTATGTCTCTTTACATTTTTTCCCTTAGTTTGATTTTGGATTAAAGTAGTCAATCATACCTTCCCAATGCAATGGTATCATGTCACTCTTGTTTTAAGGTTATTTCTTTATTTTGCTACTACCATGTAGTAGTATCGGATATACTGATATTTGTTGATAATATTCCTATCTGGTCTAGAAATTCCACTTGCAAACAGGTTCAGATTTTGGCACCCTTTCATTAATGAATAATCATGTTTTTTGGATTAATTTTTCTTCTGATTGGTTGGATAAACATTTGAAGAAGAAGAAGAAGAAGAAGAAGAAGAAGAAGAAACATAAGTTGGCTGATTAGCTGTTTTTCAGCTTAATTTGAGAAGCTATGATAGAAAATTTTTGTAAATGGTTTTCGAGAGGGCTGCTTTTGTCTCAACCAGAGAGCCGAAAATATTAATTGTTGGACAAACTGCGTACAAAGAGAATTTTGCTTGTATAGAACTTCTTCATTGGTGCATCTAAGCGCAACAGAGCATGTGCTTTTCATATAGGAGCCTTTCTGAAAAGCACTTCTTTTATAAGCATTTATTTTTAAGCATCATCCAATCAGGGTTGAGATTAAATGTTTATTAGAGATTGGTATCTCTTGTGTCCTTTAAATATGGCTACGTGGGACTGGAATGTTGGATTCTTAAGAATGGAAATGAGAGTGGAGAGAAGAGAAGGAAAGATCAACGCTTATGGTTATGAATTGGTGCTTGTTGGGAAGCATAGGTTACTGGAAGGAAGGAGAACATTATGTAATTTTGACCCGCTTGTTAGGATTAAAGACAAGTGTAGCGGAATTGTATTGCATTTATAATTACCATAAGACACTTTAGGAGTAAAATGGTGAATTCAAATGATAAACATATGCTTCTTGGAACTGTGAGAAGTTTGTTGAGTGTAAATTGATAATGATAATCCTGATGTTCAGCCCATGGTTATTAATTAATCAACCTAGATAGAACAGCAACTGCCTTTTACTTTGTAATTTCTTTTTATATTTCCTCCCCATAGTTGCTAATGGTGCACTGCATTGTGTATTGCAACATTCAAGTGCATTGCACATTAGTTGTATAATCCAGAATAACAGTAATGCACAGTTAAACAACTAATCTATATCAAAAGCCTAACTCATACTACCTCCATCAATCATCCAAGATACAACTGTATTAAGTATTAAATAAAGTATCAAAAATTTAAGTCATAAACATGTCAAAATTGAGAAGTTTAAGAGAGGATGTGGGGGGATGCTAGTGTCCTTAACTTTTTCATTCTTGGTGTTGAAGTTTGAGTAGATGATTTCCTAATTGGACTAGTTGGTTAGTCAGTACTCAATAGTCTATACTAAGGAATGCACATATGCAAAAGATAAAGTTTGTTACTAAAAACTCACTCACTTACACACACATGGAATGTCAAAAAATGTGACCAGGAAATTACAACCAAGAAGAAAATTGACTACTTCATGGTTACAACCTGAGAAAGAAAAATGAAATATATTTATTGTATACTTATTTCTCCCAATCTAACTGTCAAGCAATTGCTTTTGATTTCAGTTCTTTTTATAGTTTAATGAGTTGTGAAAATAGAAGTATGATGAAGAAAATTTGTAGGTGATTATAATTAGAGGAGATTTTTGAGCTGCATGATTGACCTTGGTTATTCACTTATTTGCATTGGATGTGAAGCAAGCAATTTAAACTTGCACTGAGCTAATTCTGTACCATACGAATGCAAATTATGTTGGTTTTGACCTTAGTTTCATTTAGTGTTTAGTGCACCTTTAACTGCCGTGTTCCTCCTATCATTTTTGTCTTTTAATTTTCCTCCCCCCACCATATCATTCTCATTGGGTTTCGAGAAATGATCATGTTTGTCTGGTCTTGGTAGCTGCTGCTACTTGCTTTACTCTGCTCCCATCTGTCCCTTTTAATAAAATTTGAAGAAAAGAGGACAAGAAAGGCAAAAGATGGCTGAGTGTATGCATCATATTCTATATTTTGGTATTGCAAATAATTGGTTTTTAATGAAAGTGATCGGTTGAGCTGCTTTATCTTCTTGTTCAATGAATATACTTTGTGTATTCACTTATGTTACATTACAATTTAAACATTTGGAAACTCTTTCACGGAATTATAATGATGTCTTGAGTTTTTTGAGGGGCTTATATGACTTGTTACCTTTCTTCTGGCCTTAATATGTCTCTACTTAGACTCTGTTTTTATTGGGTTTCAGCGTGTCAAGGTCTACCGTCTGAATGATGATGGAAAGTGGGATGACCAGGGTACTGGGCATGTCACTGTTGATTATTTGGAGGTTTGTACGTCTTGTTAATAAGGCATTTCATTCAAGACTAACATGCTTTTTGCATATGTGTATGGTTGTGTTGCGCTTTTTTTTTTTTTGGGGGGGGGGGGATCATGCATGTGCTTGACATCTTTTTATTGTCTGCGTATTTGCATGCTTAAAGTTGTTATCTCTTTGATTTTGAACTATAATTGTGTTTATTTTAAAGTTAAATTCTCCTTGAGGGTGATGAACTGCTTAGTTTAACTGATGGGCTGTGTCTTTCTTCAAATGTTTCTTTACCATTGATTCCCCGGCCCCGGCCGGGGGGGGGGGGGGAAGAGAAAAAAGAAGAAAGTTGTATGATTTAGAGAAAGTCAGTTGAGTATGAACAAATAAATAATCAGTTGATAGGTACATTACTATATTGTATGCTTGTGTATTAAGAATTGGTATATTCATTCATTCATAGCTGTACAAACTTTAGAGTACTCCTGCATTTTGAATGAGTGAAAATCTTGTAATGCAGCGATCAGAAGAGCTGGCTTTGTTTGTTTTTGATGAAGAAGACAATGAGACCATCCTTTTGCATCGCATCAGTTCTGATGATGTTTATAGGAAACAAGAAGGTAATTGGTAACTTCTTATGCCTCCTCAATTATTACTAATAACTAATCAGTCATATGCCATCGATTACTGCTTAAAATACTTGGGGGTCCATTGATTTGTCAATTTTTGATGGGAGAGAATTTTTCTGTTCTTCAGATACAATTATCTCATGGAGAGATCCAGAATATGCTACGGAACTGGCACTTAGCTTTCAAGAGAACATTGGCTGCTCTTATATATGGTGATAAATAAACATTAATTTTTAATTAATCTTCATGTTTCTCTGTGTCTTTGTCTCCGCTTTTGTAAAATTGAACTTAATTACTATGCTTGTTTCATTCAGGGACCATATTTGCAGTGTGCAAAGGAATTTGCATTTCAATACTCTAAATAGTAAGTATTATTATTATTATTATTATTATTATTATTTGATCAAAGAACTGGAAGTTTTGGGTCTCATTATTAGCTCTCTTCTGAGAGTGTGCATCTGTGTATGCATGTGTTGGCTTGAACAGAATTTTTGTTTTTGTTTTTATGAGTGTTTAAGTTATTGATATATAGAAATTAACTTTCTAAGAGATGGTGATTAGCTTCTGCTACAAAAGTTCTGTTTCTCTGTATAAGTGAATTATTTACATCCTGTCTGGGCTAGAGATGGTTCGAACATATCTGCTGTGCACTGGTTACAATTGACATCATGATTTATTTGTGGAGGTATCTGTTTGGTGGATGAAATTGACTAATAATCTCCAGTTTCAGTGTCATTGAGGTATACAAGGAAATCTTTCCTGGTCTGGAGTTGACTACCCTTCCAATGATGAATAATACCCGGCATATGACTGTTTAGGTTTTATACCTGCAAGTTTACAAAACCATTATTATTAGGGTATATTTGCGTGAATGACTGAATATGTATCCATTATGCAGCATCTAGCTTCCATTATAACTGGATTGTTCATATGCTGATAGACTGCTTATTTTTAATTGATGGTTTTTGGCATTCCCAATATATAATTTTATTCACATACTGATGGAACTATATAGGCAGATTGGTAGCACAAGGATCGCTACCTAATCTGATAAGGAAATACCGAAAATAAAGGAGCAAATCAGAAGTGATAAAAATCAGTTACATAATCCCACTAAAATAGGGATAGACGAAATAGAAAAGGAAAAACAATATAACAGAAATAATAAGAATTAAAGGCTCGGTCTCCAACATTAATTAATTGGCTCTGTAATGACATTGTGTCAACTGTCAAACTCTTGTCTAAAGGTGGACTTATGAGGGAGTAAAAAGGAGAAATAAAATCAAACCAGTGCAAAAGATCGATGATTATTTAGGTTATGAAATTTTATAAAAGAAAATCTAATTTTTTCTTACCCATTGTCATTTCTAGACGTTTTGGATGTAGGAGCATCTCTGATTGAAGCCTGAAGAATAAGGGCATAATTGTATTTGTTACACTGGATTTTTTTTTAAACATTTTTTATTTGATTTATTTTGCAGAATTATCTTGTTATGCACTTCATGGGCTGTTATATGTTTTCAGGTGAGGCATTTCGCAGTGCAAGCAGTGAGTTAAGTGAGTTGCCTGCAGTAGAGCTGTCCACGCTTCCTTTAATTCTTAAGGTTTGTATGAATGCCTTAATTCCCTTTATTATTTCATTTCTACTTTTGATTATTTATTTATCTATCTATCTATCTATTTATTTATTTATTTATTTTTGATAATCTCATTGCTTCTCTTTATCAATTGTTTCTCTTTACTTCTTTAGTTTTAGGATCTATTGTCAGGGGAATTTGTTATAGCCACTTTGGATCTCTTGTATTTTACCTACCATAACCAAATTCCTAGTGAAGTTTGGTGATATTTGGTGCAATTGCTTTACCTTCCAAGTTACCAGAGAGGGCTAAATGCTTAGCCAATTTTTGTGTGGTGGCTGTCTTAGTTTTTTGTATGATCTCTTGGTTTATTGAATTGCACGTCATCTACTCAAAGATCTTGATGTACATATTTAAAATCTAGCAGTGCCCATGTCAACTGAACTTAAAACACCTGTGTGTAATTTTAAGACCATGTTCTTTGTGGAGGGAGGGCATATCTGCTTTAGACTTATTTATTTTTACATTGCTTATATTGGCATACGAATTTAAGAACTTGAGAAGTGCCATTGCCAAGAGACAAAAGTATTATTTTAGCAAGTATACTCTTGATTCAATTTCATATATAGAGTAGACTGCTTAATTGCTGTTGCAGACTTAATCTTTAATTGTAGTTCTATGCTTCTTTGTTTATTTAATGCCATCAATTTCAAGTTTTTGACACATTGAGGTGCTTGTGATTACTGTTATGGCTGATTTTTCTGGTGGAACTACTAGTTATGTTTGGTATTGGACCATGTGCTGAATATGGCTTAAAGTTATCTGGGGTATGTCTTGTCAGGAATTTACTCAGTGGATCGCCTACAGAAGGCTTATAAGCCCACAGATCTTAAGACAGTGCCTACTGACCTCTATGAAGATGAGTGTCAGCAGGTACTGTCTGAGATTACTGTGACGCCTGGTTGGATGATGTGATGCTGGGATAGGATGGGTTAAGATTTGAGAATTGGGCTAATATTTTCTCATATAAAAATGATAAGGAATGTTATAGTTTTGATTGTAAATGTTATGGTTTTGATTATTCTAAAAATATGAGCCTTTAAAATTTAGGATTGTTGTTGATATATTTTCTGATGATTCTTTGAATTGCTGCATGTGTGTCTATATATGTATGTATGTCTCTGTGTGCGTGAGTGCATGCTTTATATTGTTTTGGTGATCCTTGAATTCCTGTAGTTGAACTTATAGTCATTTTTTTAAATCCCTTTTTCCTGATAAGAATGCAATATCATAAATTCAGTGGTATTGTTTTGGGTATGACTGTACTCCAGGGTATAAGTTGAATTTTTTTTTTCTTTTTAACGTTTTGTGCTCTTTCATTGTTGATTTTTTTTCATTGTTAAAAAAAAAAGAAAAATCACACCTGTTAAATTTTTATATAAATCATTAATTTTCCTCTTATGTTTGCAGACGGTGGTTGAAAGTGGCATTGCAGATCAGATGCGGCTTACGGAATTATTATTAAATGATGTAAGCTTATATGGACCTCTTGTATTTGTGCATGTTATGTCTTCAATGGGTAGGCTGGTGACCTTCATTCTGTTTGTGATCTCTCGCTATAGTTATAGATCACCGGTTCATCCGAGTTTTACATTTGATTGTAAGCCTTTCAATATTGATTCTTTTTTGTTGTATTGATTTCAATTATTTTAATTCCATCTGCAGTGGAGTGTAGTATGCCATAATGATGCATACTGCATATAATAGGCCTAGGACTTTGTTATCCCAATTTTATTTGGACATTCTTATGCTTAGCAATATGTTGACATATTCAATATATGGTCTTGAAATTGAGGACATTGGAATTAATCAAGCTTTCACTTAGCTTTTTACATGTATTTATGTCAGGAACTAGAAACCTAAAGAATAGAATGGACAAGATAATTACTTAGGTCATGTGAGACTTGTGCTTCACTATCATTATTGTGCAATGTGTCTAGTTTCTCTGTGCACAAATTAAGGATTTCTATGTTGACATTAAAACCTGTTGTAAAATAATTTTGGATGAATTTTTTATTGTTGGTTCAGCAAATAGAATGAGGCATATTTCTGTGATGATTTATAAGATATATGTTTGTTCATATACCCGTGATTAGAAGGTGAGGGTTATTTGGAGTTGAGGCATATGTCATCTTTGATGATTACTGTGCTGTTAGTTCCACTAGCACTATAGTAACCTAAGGCTATTCACTAATGTCTACGTTGTTTTTATCATAAAGTTTGGATTCTTAAGGCACCTGTATGGTTTCTTTTCTATTCCAAAGTCTACAGTTTATGCTGTTGATCTGTATTTTAGAGTCATCAACAGATTTTTCTTTGTGAACTCAATATTTTTCCCCCTCCCTTTAGATATTAACACTTTTCCTTTTCCCTTGTTTTCTGCTGCAGCAAGAATTTTTTCGAAAGCTGATGGAAATATTCAGAGTTTGTGAAGACTTGGAAAATATGGATGGCCTTCACATGATTTTCAAAATAGTCAAAGGGATCAGTTAGTATTCATGTTCACTTCATTTTGATTCCAATAATCCAATCCCCATGTTATAATTTATTTCTTTCATCATTTCTGAGATATTTGTTTGTTCTCCTGCAGTTTTGCTTAATAGCCCACAAATTTTTGAGAGAATATTTGGTGACGAATATATAATGGACATCATTGGTGCCCTTGAGTGTAAGTTTATTCTTCAGAAATTTATCTACCAATTAATTGATTTGAATCAGGGTTTCATAGTCAGCCGTTATGTCTGTTATATATTTATCCTCTATTTTGTTCTACTTTTCTGCTGAGCAAATCCTTCTAAAAAGAAAATGGTTTATGATATACTGGTTTTACATTACCTATCTACCACTGGATGTTGTTAAACTTCACAGGAGATGTAGTTGATTTCAGAATGTTTCTTTCTATTTTTTCTTCATTCTTTCCCTGTACTTCTTAGATTTCTGAACCACATTTATTGAAATATGCAGATGATCCAGAAGTTCCTCATGTTCAAAATCATCGTACTTTTTTAAAAGAGCATGTTGTTTTTAAGGAGGTATATTTTTTACCTGGTTATTTTTGTTATTTTGGGAGGGGAGCTGGAAGTCTAGGAGCAGGGGTGTTAGGCAGATCTGCAGATGAGCTTGGAAATTGTACTTCTTAGTTATAGTTCTCTGTCTGTTTCCTTTGTAGGCCATACCTATCAATGATCCTCTTGTGTTGTCGAAGATCCACCAGACATACAGAGTTGGTTATTTGAAGGTTTCATTCCTTTCAAGTCTTCTTTTTGTTGATTTTTTTCTTTTTTAGTGCAACTCTTACCTTTTCTAACTACTTTCAGGATGTAGTTCTTGCTAGAGTATTGGATGAGGCCACAGTTGCAAATCTCAACTCCATAATACATGGAAATAATGCCATTGTAATATTTGATTATATTTTAAAATAAGACTTCTCTTTTAATATAATGAGGTTTATCTTTATCTATGACTGTTATGTTATTTTGTAGGTTGTTTCTTTGTTAAAGGATGATAATACATTTATCCAGGAGTTGTTTGCTAGGTTAAATTCTCCCATCACCTCTCCAGAGTCTAAAAAAAATTTGGTGAGTTTTCTTGTTTAAGATGTTGTTTCATTTTCTTTTATGACTGATGACAGTGGTTATATTTATTTTCCAAAATGACGTTGTTATTTCAGAACTTGGAAGTTGTTCCTTCTCTTGAGTGATGTAGCTTATTTATATGTGCAGTGCACGTGGTTGATGACATTATACTTAAAGAAGAAACAGAATTTCATTATAAAGTTATGCTAATAAGTGGTCCCTGTTGTCCTGTGGCTGTCCTCTTTCTTTAGGTTATAACTCTAATTACTATCATTCTATTGTTTAATAATTTGATTTGCTCCAAAATTTTGGGAATTCTACAGAGTGTAAATTGTTTATCTTGAGTCAGTTTCTGGAATTTAGATCTTGGTAATATTGCGGTTAAAAGTATATTAAAGCATGCTGTGCTTTAGTTTTGAATTTCATAGCAATATGAATGCTTTACAGCTTTAGTAACATACTAGACTAATTTAATAAAATGCCGTTGTACTCTAGTTTTTAACTTAGTAGTAGCACTACGGCAACCCATGTAGGTGATACTTTCTGATACCATGGACAATAGTTTTAATAAACTACTCCCTTGTAGTTTAATTATGTCTTAATCAGTAAAAGCTTAGAAATTCCTTCCATCCCTCGTGTTCCCCTTAACTTGAAGTACCAGAGAAAGATGATAAAAGTCTCTGGACAGTAGCACTTTCTTTTACCAACTGCCTATTATTACCTGAGAACACAACCTAATAATAAAATTTTCTGTTCCTTCATCTTTCTTTGTCTTCTAAAATGTAATATCTATCAGTGTACAAGAAGAGAGTGAGCTGGGAGAGAAGTGGTTAAATATATGTAGTTATATACTACCACAGAAAAGGGCAGCGCTTCACTTTCTTTCAAAAACTATCTCTACTTGTAGAGATTTTACATTGTAGTGTTCTTATTATTTTTATAGTGCATTATGCTATCATGGTTGATGCTACTGAGTGAACTCGCTCTTTATATATTTTTTGATTGTAAGTTGCTTTTCCATGAAATGGTCAGGTCTATTTCTTGCATGAGTTTTGTACTTTAAGCAAGAGCTTGCAGATGGTCCAGCAGCTTCGCCTGTTTAGGTATGTTATACATAGAATGGTGCATCTTAATACATAAGCTTTTCTGTGGCTTGTTTTTCTTTGTCAAGTTTTAAAATGAGTTGCTGCTGTTTAAGGGCCATCTTTGTAATGATTTAGGCTGACTCAGAACTTTTTTTAACTCATCTTGACTGGAAAAATCACAATGAAACAGCTTCTAAATGCAACTTATGACTTCCAATGATGAAAAGCCATATCTCCTGTAACATTTGAAAGCAACTTTTTAAAGTTACCTCTCCCAACACTCTTTTGAATTGTAAAGGTAGTAACGAGCCTATGCATTTTTTAAGTTTTTTTTTTCTTTTTATAATTGTTAATTTTCTATTTATTCTTTTTTTTGGGGGGGGGGGGGGGTAACTCAATCCTGTTGTTCATTTAATCAAATTTTGATGTTTGTAGGGATCTGATGAATGAAGGCATCTTTGACATTATCACTGATGTTTTGCAAAGTCAAGACAAGAAGCTTGTGCTAACAGGGTACTGGTGCCCCTTTGCCATTAATCTGTATAACGTTTCAGCTTGAGCTGTTCTATTTTTGCATTTCATATGTTTACTTACTGATAGGAAATGATTGTGATGGTTGCAGAACAGACATCCTCATTCTTTTCTTGAATCAGGATCCTGCTCTTCTGAGAACTTATGTTGTTCGACAGGAAGGAATCTCACTCCTAGGACTGTTGGTATGTTTCATTTGTGATTGAGTTCATTTGTTAATTTCAAGATGGCATGCTTGTACAAAGGACCTGAATTTTAGTAAC
Organism: Erythrophleum ivorense; assembly: GCA_026724425.1. NCBI lineage: Eukaryota > Viridiplantae > Streptophyta > Magnoliopsida > Fabales > Fabaceae > Erythrophleum > Erythrophleum ivorense. Next base: position 49,169,010 of record JAIUCV010000005.1, read on the forward strand.
CTTGTTGGTGAACCTATTTATATAGGATGCTTGATTAGAGTGTAAATTGAGGAGAAGAAAGTTCTATCAGCAAATACAATGTAAATAGGAACCAAGCAATGTAGCTGGAATGTGTCCTAGGTACCCTATAATTCTGAAATGAGAAATCAGTTGTGTTGCTTGGGCTGGTTGTTTTACTAATTTCTTGTAGGGCTTTGTAATTAAGCCATCTCTCAGAGGGAGGAGAGAGCATTTTAGTTAAGTTGATAACCTGTTGTAGTAATTAGCGATTGACCTATGGAAATTCAACAATGAGGCCCTGGATTAAGTGTGAAGTGCATTTTGATTTGAAGCTTCTGCTCTCTTTTAGCTCCTTTTTTTTTTTCAACTAAATAAAGTCCTCTTGGATTCTGCATTTTTGAGATTTCAAATGCGTAAAGGATCAATGGAAGTCAAGGTGTGTGTGATCTATGAAGCAGCACATGAACAATGCCCTTGTGACTCGCCAAAATATAAAGTGTCTTTGTGCAATTTGAAATCTTATGTTATATTCGATACAAGTGTCAAAAATCTGTTGGACATAGACATGGCTACATTTTTGGGGTGTTCTTGCTTTATAGGAGCTATCTGTGGAGTTAAGGTTTGTTGTAGATATTCAATTAAGAAAATAGAAGTGGAGGAGTCTGCCCAGAGAGCCATTGGCTTCTTAGAAAAACTATGGCAATAACATCACCAAGAAAGAAAATTTTAAGTGGTCGTGGTAAATAACATAAATTGAGTTGAAACTACTGAGTTTTTCAAATTCTTTATTTCATTAGTATTCATTTCCTTACTCTGTTGCAGTTATATTTTCTTATTAAGCTTCCATTCTTCCTTGGTCCCCTCTGTCTCTTAAATACTCTTAAAATATGGAGAGAGGAAGAGAGAAAATCCTTTGAATGAAATGTAGTTAGTGAATTCTGATCTACATAAGGCTCTGTATTTATAGGAAAAGGTTATAGGACAAGCCATTAAATACACATAATTACAGAATAATATCATAGTAATTACAAAATCGTGACCTACCAAATACGGAATAAAACACATGCTAAAAATGTTAATACACACTCACTATCTAGTCAGGCCAAATACATTCCAACACTCCCCCTTAAGTTGAAGTATATAAATCATATGCACCAAGCTTGTTACAAATGTAAAAAATGTGTGGTCCCCTTAATGCTTTGGTGAGAATGTCAATTAACTCATCATTGGAATTGACATGGCTGGTGATGAGAGTCATAGATAGAATTTTCTCTTTGATAAAATGATAGTCAACTTCAGTGTGTTTAGTCCTCTCATGAAAGACCGAATTGGATGCAATGTGTAGAGTAGCTTGATTATCACAAATTAATGTCATTTTGCTTGAGTTTCCAAATTGGAGTTCTAGAAGCAATTGTTTTATCTACACAAGTCCACACGTTGCCAATGTCATCGCATGATATTTAGCTTTAGCACTAGATCTAGCCATAACATCTTGTTTCTTGCTATTCCAAGACAAAAGATTTCCTTCAATGAAAATGCAATAACCTGTAATGGTTTGTTGATTTATAAGAGATCTTGCCCAATTTGCATCAGCATGCCTAACTACTTGAGTAATCATATAGCAAGCCTTTCCTAAGAGCCCCTTTGATATAGTTGAAAATGCGTGTTATAGCATCCCAATGACCGGTGCATGGTGACTGTAAAAATTGACTTACCTCAAAATAAAGGAGATATAAGGAGATATCTGGTCATGTGATGGTAAGATAATTCCATTTTCCAAAATGTTGCCGATATCTATCACCATTCGTCTAAGGCTTCCCTTGTCTTCCCCTGTCTTGGTATAAGTTTAGTATCAGGATCTATGGGAGTATGAATTGGGTAGCAATCTAACATACTAATTTCTTCAAGGATATCCAATCTATATTGTCTCTAAGAGATCACTATCCCATTACTGGATTGAGCTACATCAATGCCCAAGAAGTATTTTAACTTGTCTAAATCCTTGGTTTGAAAGCGATTAAGGAGGTACTATTTAAGTTGAGAGATTCTATCTTGATCATTCCTAGTGATAATAGCATTGACATAAACAACTAGATATATGAGAAGATTAGAAGCTTGATGCATGTAGAATAAAGAGTGATCTGCTTTACTTTTAATCAAGTCAAATTGTTGAACAACACTGCTAAATTGCCTGAATGAAACTCGTGATTTTTTGAGCCTATAAATAGATTGATGTAATTTATATACTAATCCTAGCTCCCTTTTAGCAAAACAAACTTAGGTGGTTGCTTTATGTAGATTTCCTCCTCAAGATTGCCAAGAAGGAAGGCATTCTTGATGTCAAGTCGATAAAGGGGCTGGCATTGAATAGTAGCAAGAGATAATACCACACAGATAGAGGCAATCTTCAGAAATCTTGGCCATAAGTGAGAAAGTGTTGCTGAAATCCAAGCCAAAAATTTGAGTCTAGTCTTTAGTTACAAGCCATGCCTTAAGGCAATCTATGGTACCATCAGGGCCAACTTTAAAGGTATGTTTGGTACACCGTATAAGACCTGATAGTATTAGCTAATACAATACATTATGAACTTATAACTTGTTTGGTGCATGAAATGTATTGTATAAGCTTATATGTTATAACTTTCTTATACATCAAAATGATGTATAACCTAATCATGCTTTGGGGGGGTGAGATTAGGCCTAATTAGGTTTTAATGTATAAATACTTATAAATATTTTTCAATTTTAATCCCTCACCTATGGAATATTCATTGGCAAGATTGGATTGGTTTTAATTAATACTAGTTGAGATCAGATTAGTTGGGTCATTTTTAAATTTTTTATAAAAATTATAAAATTATAAAGTGACCTTAAAAAATTAAGTTTTCATGTAAGTCTTCTTAAAACAATTTTTGATAAAAATTATAAAATGACCCTAAAAAATAAAAATTTTATATAAGCCCTTATAAAATTGTATTTTACCATTAAAATTTTTTCATATAAGTTCTTATAAAATAATTTTCTAAAAAAAATTAATAGGATTGGGATAAGCTCTGCAAAAACTAATTTAATATTAAACTCAGTCTAATTGGTTTAGTATGAGATTGGCTTAGATTGGTTTCTTAAACTAGTTAAGCCACTTTTTTTTTTTAATATTTGGTAACAATTATAAATTGACTCTTAAAAAAAAATTCATATAAGTCCTTATAAAATTATATTTTGCCCTTAAAAAAATAAAAATTCCACATAAGTCTTTATAAAATTATATTTTAGCTATTTAGCCTGATGTGACCAGATGAGATTAGGTCGCTCAAGTCACTAGGTTATATCATGCACTATATGTAACCTTATTCACCCATAATTTTTTTTAAAAATTAATATAACACAGAAAAATATACTATATTTTTTAAATAAAGGTTATTTTTGTTAAAAGAGTTAATTTTTATCCTATCCAGTGTTATATAGTGCTTCATTAAATAAATGATAATATTATCTTATGCGATACATTATCTTATACAGTATCATACTAAACATTGTATAGTCTTAAAATTTTATCAGGCTTTATCCTATCAGGTTTTATACTATCAGGCCTTATCCTATACATCATACCAAACAGACCCTAATAGAGTAAACCCATTGACACCTATCCCTAGATTCATTAGGGGGCAGACGTACAAGGTCCTTGGCACCATTCAACCACATAGCCTATTTTTCTTCAATCATAGCTTTTATTGGTGAAAGATGGGAGAGGGTCTTCTGAGTAGTTTGAGGAATGGAAATAAAAGACAAAGAAAATACAAAAGCATAGTAGGGTGATGACAAACTATGGTAATTCAAAAAATTATAAATAAGATGGGGATTACGAGAAAAACGAATACCTTTTCAAATAACAATGGGAAAACCATCAAGAGATGAGTTCAAAGTAGGTTCAGGTGCTAGAACTGTGCATGAATCAATAAGGACATCTACAAAATCTGCAGGAGTGATAAGTGGAGCTGGTGCAAAGGAGACAGTGGAGTCAACTATAGGCTTGATCAATGGAGGAGGACTAGGATCAAAGGATGGAACGGGAAGTACTTCATTGATAGTGGGAGGATCATGGGAAATGGTTGGTTAGTGTTGTTTAATGTTGGGGGAATCACATCGATACCTTTTTTGGAGATGAGAGTAACCCAAGAAAATACATTTAAAGGATTTAGTAGATAACTTATTCTGACCTGGAGTCAAATGTTGGACAAAGCAAGTACAAGCAAAAACATGATGAGGAAGATGATAGAAAGGTTAATAGGGAAATAAGATAGAGTGAGGAACTTGATTTTGTAGTACAGAAGAAGGCATCTGATTGATCACATAGCATGTAGTGAGGACAACATTGCCCCAAAAACAAGGAAGAACATTTTGATGAAACAATAAAGTGCAAGCTGTTATTGGATGACGATTTTTACGTTTCGGTATTGAAGATTTTTTGGGAAATATTTAACTAGAGCTTCAACTATTGTTTGAGGCTTTTCTGAATTTATTTCAAGATGTAAAGAGAAGAATACAGAGGAATAAATAAGGAGAGAATCCTATAAATGGCTGATTCTTAGATCTCATGATACAAGCTCAAACAATCCCAAAAAAAAAAAGAGAACCCATAAATACACCTAATTTGATTGAAATAGGGGTAAACAGAAAAGGAAAGAAATAAAGTACAATAAACACTTGGGAGTCGAAGGAAATCAACATTCCCCTTCAAGTTGGTGAATGGATGTTTGGCATTTTCAACTTGCTCTTTTAGGCCTTCAAACTTCACTCTTGATAAGGCCTTAGTAAGAATGTCAGGAATTTGAAATTGTGATGGAGTATAGATGCTGTTAATGATCTTGGAGTCAAGTTTTCCCTTGATAAAGTTTTGGTCAACCTCTACATGTTTGGTCCTATCATGATGGATAGGATTGTTAGTTCTTGATAAAGTTTTGGTCAACCTCTACATGTTTTGTACTATCATGTTAGATAGGATTCTTAACAATATTTATAGTTACCATATTATCACAAAACACCTTTACAGGGCGTTTCATAGTGATTTTAAGTTCATCAAGTAAGCATTTCAGCCAAACAACTTCACAAATGTCATGAGACAATGTTTGATATTCAGCTTGAGCATTGTTTCTAGCTACTGTAGCCTAGTTTTTGCTTCTCCATGTCACCAAGTTGTCTTGTACATAAATATAATACTTGCTTGTTGACCTTTTGTCTGTTATAGAACTAGCCTAGTTGGCGTTAGTATATATGCTAATGTCCTTTTCACTTCCTTTCTTGAAGTATATACCTTCATCAAGAGTCATTTTTTGGTATCGAAGAATGTTGTAAACAGTTTTCATGTGCTCTTTAGTAGGTTTTTTCATGTATTGGCTAACCACACTTATTGGGACGCATATGTCATGTCCTGTATGGAATAAGTATATCAATTTTTCCACTATTTGTTGGTACCTTCTTCTGTCTATAGGAGGAATGTCTTCCTTGAACTTCAATTTATAATTCGTTTTCATGGGAGTATCAGCAGGTTTACACCCAAGCATCCTTGTTTCTTCTAGGAGGTCCAAGGTATACTTTTTTTGAGAGATAATGACCCCTTTCTTGGATCTAGCAACTTCCATATGCTGGAAGTATTTTAGATCACCAAGAATTTCAATTTCAAATTTCTTGGCCAGAGAACCTTTCAATAGCTCAATCTTGTATTCAAAATCACCTATAACAATGTTATCGTCAACATAATAACAATCCCCTAGAACTTTGTGAATAATTTGTGACCAGCTTGTCTTTGGATGTACCCATTGCTTTTCATCACATTAGTAAATCTGTCAAACGACACTCTAGGGGATTGTTTGAGGCTATATAGGGATTTGTAAAGCTTGCAGACCTTGTTTTTTCCATTTTCAAGTTCAATCCTAGGTGGTGTTTTCATGTAGACCTTCTCTTCTAAGTCACTATTTAGGAATGCATTTTTTACATCAAATTGCTGAAGAGTCCAATCAAGGTTAGTAGCAAGGGATAGTAGAACCTCAACAGTGTTAAATTTAGCAACCAGAGCAAATCCTGTGTTTGGGTAAAACCTTTAGATACTAACCTTACTTTATGATGGTTAATGCTTCCATTTGGGTTGTATTTTATGGTGAAAATCCACTTGCATCTCACTAGTTTCTTTCCTTTAGCCCAATCAGTAATTACCCATGTTCCATTTTGTTCCAAGGCACTAACTTCCTCTTGGATTGCCATTTTCCATTTTGACTTGCTCGTTGCCTCATAAATATTTTGTGGGATTTTCTCATGGGCAATATTAGTAACAAAAGCATGGTACTCATTAGATAATTTATCATATGCAACATAGTTCCCAATGGAATATTGAGTACAGGACCTTTTCCTTAAGGCAATAGGAAGACTAAGCTAATCAACTTCTTCGTCTTGAGCACTTGCGCTTGGAGTGGGGTTTTGGGAGTACTTCATAGGCAGTGTGTTGGAGTTACTTTTCTCGTAGTGTACACTTGAAACTCATGTTGGGATTCATTTTCTTGTTGTTCAGGTTCAGATTCAGCATCTGTTTCAAGTTGAATAATTTTTGTTATGGTCTGAAACTCTTGGGCTGATTTGGCTGACTGTCCTCACTCTCACTCTCTATTTTTGAATAGAAACAGGTTCTGGTTCAGTAGGGATGTCCATAAATACACATTCACTCTCACTCTCCCCCTGAATGGGTATTTTGGCAAAGTAGAGATATGCTTCAAAAAAGGTAATATTCATTGTGATATAGAATTTTTGTGTGGCAGGAGAATTGCATTTATATCTTTTCTTAGTGGGTGAGTACCCAACAAAGACACACTTGATAGCTTGGGATCAAGTTTGCTACCTTGATAAATATGGACAAATGAAATACACCCGAATATTTTTTGAGGAAGAGATAAGGCAATTTAAGTGATAGGATATTTTATTTTGAAATTGGACAAGATAAGTTTGAAATTTAAGAGTTTTGAATGGCATTTGGTTGATTAAGTTGATGGTTGTGAGAATAGCTTCTCCCAAGGTTTGGACATGTGGGAAGCAATGAGGAAAGAGCGGGCTATATCAAGGAGATGCCTATTTTTTCTTTTAAACTCACCATTTTGTTGAGGTGTGTGAACACGTGCTTTGATGCAAAATTTCATTTTCCTTTAAAAATCTACCAAGGATAGTGTTAAAGTACTCTATCCCATTATCAGACCTAGAAATTTTGATAGTGATTTGGAATTGGTTTTGAATGAGGTGGTAACAATTCTTGAAAATATGTGATACCTCAAATTTTTTGTTCATCAAATAGGTCCAAGTGAGTCGTGTTTGATCATCGATGAAGGTGACAAACTACTTTTTCCTAGTAATGGTTTTTATTTTGGAGGGATTTTAAACATCACTATGGATAAGGTCAAACGGGTGAGTTGATATATGGTTATGGGTAGGGTAGGAAGTTCTTGTGTGTTTGGATAATTGACGCACTTTACAATAAAATTCAACGGACTTTTTATTGAGTAAATGAGGACACACTTTCTTCATGTACTCAAGATTAGGATGACCATTTTGATAATGTCATAACTTTAACCATTAAAGGAGGTACATGTAGTTAGTGCACTCTTATTGATTGCTCCCTTGATTAGGTAAAGTCAAGCACATAGTTTAGCACTACCAATCATTTCCACTGACTCCAAAGTTCTAAAATTGACAACAACCATAAAAAAATTTAGTAAGGTAATTGAGATCTTTAGCAAGTTTGCTAATTGATGGAAGGTTACATGCCCACTTAGGAACTAAAAGGACATTTCTAAGTACCAGTATATTAGATAGTTTCACTGTACCAGAACCAAGAACTTTAGAAGTAGGTCTATTAGCAAGTTTAACAAGGGAACTGTCCTGACATGGTATAAAATTCTTGAGATGTAGGGAATTACCTGGCACATGATCCGTAGCTCCAGAGTCTACTTGTAGTGTTGTTCTACACTATGGTGTTGAGAGCAAGAGAAGGTTACTAGTATGGGCAACCAAACCAACACCCACATCATGGCTTGAGTGATTATGTAGTTGAGTGCCAATTAATTTTTGCAAAATTTCAAGCTGCTCTTTTCTAAAACCAATTGGCTCAGATTGGGATTTTCCATTTGTATTCACCATGTATCCATGTCCTTCTTGCCTATCTTGGTTCTTCATATTTCTAGGCTTCCATGAAGCTTTTAGCACTTGTCCTTTGTATGACCCGATTTGTTATAGTGGTCACACCAAGAATTTCTAGTCCTCTTTGCCTTGAAATCATTGATCTGAGGTCCACGAGCCACTAGAGCAGAATTATCAGGTACAGTGCTAAAAGTTAAGTTACCTGTGGTAATTTTCTTTTGACTTTATTCTCTCTTCACTTAAAAAAAATGCTTCTTGGAATATGGGAACTGACTCCAAACTTATGATTTTGCTTTTGATCTCTGAGGTTGGGTTGAGATCAATTGGAAATTTGTACACCCTTCTACCTTCCTTAAGAGTATTGCAGTACTTGGCATCTGCGGCATATGACTATTGATGGCTTTCATAGTCGTCAAGCTGCCAGTGCCTAACAAGCACGTTGTAGTACTGGGTCACATCTAACTCTCTTTGCTTGAAATCATGAAGAAAACATTCCATCTAAAATAAAATTCCTTTATTTTTTTATACCAAAGAGTAAGTTACTTCTAACTCTTCATGCACAGACTTGTATAACATAAATTATCTCCAATCTCAGTGGTCATTGAATTTACCAAACAAGATTGGACAATATTGTTCCTAGCTTTCTAGATGGCATATTTCGGATCATCAAGACTTGGTTGAACAGTTGATCTGGTAAGATAATGGGCCTTGCTTCTCCCACAAACAAACAACATCACACTCGAAGACCACTTGAGGTAATTGTGGCCATTCAGTTGGTGAGGAGTGATCAAAACAGAGGGTGGTTCACTGGGTACTTGAATGCCATTGTTGGAAGCCCTTGAAGTGCACTGCGTGGTAGAAGATGGAGCTCTTGTGATGGAGCTCTAGTTCTTGTTTCATTTAACATTCATCCCAAAGCTGTAGTGAATCATGGTTGGATCTGAGAAGCTTAGATACCATGAAGATTTTCTGAGAACTAAGGAACTAGAGCTTTAACTATTGCTTCTTGTTTTTGTGAATTTTTATTTCATGATATAAAAAGAAGAATACAGAGGAATAAATAGGGAGAGAATCCCATAAATGGCTGATTATCAGATCCCATGCCACAAGCTTAGACAGTCCAAAAATAAAACCCATAAATACACCTAATTTGACCAAAACAGGGAAAAATAGAAAAGGAAAGAAATAACAAAATATAAAGAAAGAAATAAAGTACGGTGAACATGTATGCTGTGATATGATCCTAGGGATGGCATCTTTCATAGGGATCCCTATTGGGATTGCCTCAAATGGGGGTGAGGAAGGAGAAATTTTTTCTCTTGGGGGATGGGGTGGGGGCAAATTTCCCCCCACTAAAATTATGGGGATATGGAGGGAGACACTGCTCTGTGCCAAGGGGGACCTGCTATATTGAAATTATTAGCATGTCCTTAATTTATTCAATTGGTTTATTATATATATGTCTATATTGTTATTTTTGTATGTATAATTTATATTGATAAACTTTAATAATTGTTTCTCCTCAAGGATGTATCTAAATCTAAGATTATATTATTTTGAATTTCCTAAATTGTACTTATAAAATTTAGGAAAAAATGCAAGTACCCCTTCAGCTTTGAGTCATTTGCAAACATTGCCCTCAACTTTGAAAACCGAAAAATACCCCCATCAACTATCATCCTTCAGGCTTTCAACTGATCTATCCATTTTTCTATTAACCCTGTTAATGGAAATGTCACCTTGGACTGTCATTTGTCATGTGGCGCACTCTCATTTGTCAACAACAAATGACAATCTGAGGTGGAATCTTTGTAGACTAGGTAAGGGAAAATGGAAAGAAGGGTTTGAATCCTAAAGAGTATAGTTGAGGGGGGTATTTTCTGATTTTCAAAGTTGAAGGACGGGGTGGGAGTTGTTTGCAAATGGCTCAATGGTGAAGAAGCATGTTTGCATTTTTCCTAAAATTTTAAGGGGAACTATGTATAACCCCCCTAAATTATATCCTGATTGCAACTTAGGTATACAAAGTTTAAAACGTAATAACTATTACAAAAAGTGAAAATGTTATATATCTCTTAAAATTAATGTCTAAAAAGGCGACATGATATCTTATTTTCCATCAGTTTCTCAATTTTCCCCTTGCATGATTTTTTGACCTACATTTCCCTCAAATTCCCAATTTTTGAGATGTTACTTTTTGTGATCATTTAGGGGGATAAAATGTTAATGTTTTACAGTTTGTGTATCAAAATTGTAATTAGGCTATAGTTCAACAGTCTCTATGTAATTTTTTCCCATTTTAATAATTTTACATGTGGAGATCCCTTTGTTCCCATGGGGATGGGGGACGTTTGTCCATCACAATGGGGAATGGGGAGGCAAGGGAGTGACAAGGATGGGGATGGGAGAAGGCCTCCATGCCCCATTGCCTTCCCTATATATGCATTCCCAAGGTATAATAATACTTTTTACTTACAACTTAAGCTGCCCCAGTTTTGAATCTAGTTTTGTAATTTCCTATCCAGTGATGTACATGCGAATAATCTCAAGTCTTTTTGCATTAGTATTTTGGGTGTGTAGTCCCTTAGTGGGGGCACATAAGGTGTCAAGAATTTTTTTTGTATGGATAAAAACCGCAGATACACCTTCCTTTTTAATTCATCATACCAAGAGTTGGAATTTGTTTTTCCTGTGGGAATAAAATTCGATGTTCTTAAAATTAGACTAGACCAATTGGTTGGATCGGAAGCCGGTCCTTGATCCAATTTGTTTAGCTTAAAAAATCAGTTTCAAAATCAAATAAGTCAAAAATCAGTTTGAACTAGTTGGTGAATTTTTTTTAAAAGGTTTTTTTCTTATATAACAGAATAGTTCATTTTGAATAAATTTGATAAATTAAAAATAGAAGGTACTATAAAAGAGAGGGAGTTGAAGTATAGATAAATTTTTTTAAGAGAGAATATAAGAAATAAAAAGTGCGTACTTGACTAGTTTTTACTTTTTTTTTTTCATTATATCCCATCTCTCAATAGCATTTTTCTCAAATATTAAGGTATTTGGCCAAAATTATTATTTTTTGGGGATTTTTTTTAATAATGATAGTGGAATCTTAATATAAGTTAGGAATTCCAAAAGTTCAATATTAAATACTTTGAACTTTTAACCATGGGCAGTTTTTGTTTTTCAATTAAAAAATGTTTTCTCAAATATCTTAAAAAATGTTGAATTAGTAATCAAATATTTAAAATTTACTAGTATTTATTTGTTACATTAAAATTTTAAAAAAATATATTTAATTGTTATCAGTTTGACCAATGAACCATGAATTAGTACTTTTACCTGTTCAATGACTAGTCTAGTTTTAAAAACATTATAGGATTCAGTTGGATAATCTTAATGTAGTTTGGTGCCACACCTCTTTAAGTTAGATACTTGATAAGCTGTCCATTGTTGCTTCTATTCTATTAGAGATTAGAAAAAAAGGTAATCATGGGCCTTTACTTAACGGCTTGAACTTTAAGGTGAAGTGGTCCTTGATGTAGTATAAATGGCTTTATGACCAAGTGGTTAGGAGTTTTGATCTTTGGCACCCTCTATTCTCTTAATTAAATACCTTTTTGTATAAGGTATGTTGGGCCTATGCTTTGCCCCATTTCAAGTCCAAAGGACTTCTGTGTGAGGGGGCATGCGTGAGATTATAAAAAAAAATTCATGGACATTTATTTAACAACTTAATCTTCTGGGTGAAGTGGTCCTTGATTGATGTGTTTTTTAAAATTTGTTTGCATTAATTTGAATGAGGTACATGATACATCAATACATTGACCTTACTGGTCCCTTAAAAGGAAATTTTTTTCTTAAATGGAAAATACATGCACACAGTATACACACAGGCATTATCCCTAATAACTCTAAAACTACTGGTGAGTCTCTCATGTTATTGCAAAGTAGGAGTATTTACTCTTTTGATGCTTTCTATTTCTAACTTCCATAGGTTGCTATAATACTTATTTAGATATGGGTTTTTTGAAGGCTAGTCCCAAAGTTATTTATTAGTTGTTCTGTCATGTACAGGTTAAAGGAATGATAACAGACTTTGGAGATGACATGCATTGCCAGTTTCTTGAGATTCTTCGCAGTTTATTGGACTCCTGCACATTATCTGGAGCACAGGTTCCTCTCTCTTCTAATTTTTGAGGCCTCTCATTTTAACCTTGTGTTCTAACTGGTTTTCACGTGATCAACATCCTGCTTGACTGAAAAATGTTATATACTACATTTAGAGTGTTTCTATTTCTTATTTATTACAGAATTGATCATGCATAAACTTTGATATGATGTCCTGATATAAGTTGTTTTGATATACACACGTTATTGATTATGGTTGTTTTTAGTTTTAAATGGCATTTATTTTGCTAATTATAATTAATTTTCAGTCCTTTCAGTTGGTGTCAACTCTTTGTTCTGGCTTTTTTTTAAAAAAAAAAATTAAATTATTGTTTATATGATCTTGAGATTAAAATTATAAGTTACTTATCAAAAAAGAATTCCTGGTAAAAGTATCCCCTGCAAAGGAATCAATCAAGAATATGTCATGGGAGGGGTTAGGCCTAAAATATCTTACTGCGGACATTCACTTTTCCACATTACCTTCTGTCTCTCTTGGGTTTCTAGTGGTTAATGTGTACCTAATGTGGTTAATTTTGTTAAGATGTCTTATTATGTTCTCACCAGACTAGTCTGAATAAGGTAATTTTTTGTCTAGGAAGTTGTGGTTAATTATGTTGATATATGGCCTTGAGTCATCCGCTAATCTAGATCCTAATGGTTAATATTTACATAAGTTGCACTTAATTAGTTTGATATATGTATAGTATGTTCTCACTCAACCACCATGAATAATAGCGGTTAATATGTTCTGAAAGTATGGTTAGTTATGTCAGTGTGGTTCAAATGTTGTTAGCGGTCAGCATCCAACTTGAAGCACTAGTGCCATTTGGAGTGGGAGAGAAAAAGGGGGGGGTGAATTCTTGGAATGCATATGGTGCAAGCTTTCTTTTGGTTTTAATAAGTGGTTTAAATTTTCTTGCTCTGTAATAGCTTCTTCATTTGGAGTCAACACATTTGAGTTTGTTTATGCAGGTTTAAATTTTGAATGTTGACTTGTGTTTTATAATATATCTGCTGATTTGTTGGAAAACTTGTCAGTTTTCATGTAAGATTGAGGTTTGTTTCTAGGTTTGTTAGATTGTTATCACTGGATATGTTTTATTCACTGTCTTAGTTTTTTCTGACAGAGGGACACTATTATTGATATTTTCTATGAGAAGCATTTGGGACAACTGATCGATGTAATAACAGCATCATGTCCTTCAGAAAATGTTGCTCATGCAAGTAGCAATCCAGTGGATCATGGCCAAAGAGTTCAATGTCAGATGGAGACCAAGCCAGAGATATTGTCAAACATATGTGAATTACTATGCTTTTGCGTCCTGCATCACCCATACAGGATAAAGTATGTTGCTGCTGCTCATTATGTGATTGATTTACCTTTTGCATTTTGCTACTGATCATGTTAATTGTGAACGTGGACCTCTCTTTGCTGTTTGCAGGTGCAACTTTCTTCTGGACAATGTGATTGACAAAATTTTGCTGCTGACACAAAGAAGAGAAAAATACTTAGTTGTTGGTGCTGTTCGATTTATTCGTACTATCCTCTCCCGCCATGTGAGTCTTGATATTTCTACAAATAAAATGTTTTATGAATTTTGGGGAAATGCAGAATGGGTTGTACTGGAGTTAGGAAAACAAGAATGTTGCTAATTTTAATGGTCAACTGGTCTCAATTTCAAGTTAGGTTAGGGATATCGACGTGTTTTACTAGTCATTAAAAATTGAGGATGGTTTGAAGTTTGATAATGATGGATGTTTCTATTTGGTTTCCATGTTATTGTGGTTTTAGTGCAAATTTCTGGTGGATGACTCCTTTTATGCATTTCATCTAACAGTTTGGAGTGTTAACCTGCAGGATGAGCATCTGATAAATCATTTTGTTAGGAACAACCTTCTCAAACCAATTGTAGATGCCTTTGTTGCCAATGGCCATCGGTACAATCTGCTCAATTCTGCAGTTCTAGAACTTTTTGAGTATATCCGCAAGGTGCTCATCTTTTATACCTATTTACTGTGAATCTTAAATGTCTGAAGCAATAATGCACTGATAATATTGTATGATGCAGGAGAATCTGAAATTATTGGTGAAATATTTGGTTGATTCTTTCTGGGATCAGCTGGGGAAATTTGAGTATTTGGTTTCCATTCAGTCATTAAAAGTAAAATATGAACAGGTATTTTCCTTGCTGTTGCCCACTTCTGGTTTTGGTGTATAGTTTTGAGCTTACATGGTTGCTTGCAGTGTTTGGATAACGGGGGAACAAAAGGTACTGCTAATGTGACAGACCCCCGAAGACGAATTGATGAGCGTGCTCTAGAGAAAGAAGAGGAAGACTACTTTAATGAGGACAGGTACATATCATCATTCTTGAGAATTGTAGGAGATTCCGCACATTTAACATGTGAGTCTTACTCTGGTGATTGAATCAGTGATGAGGAAGACACAGCTTCTGCATCCATTTCCCACAGTCAGAAAGGACAGCAGCAACAACCTAATTTATCTAATGGAGTTGCTGCAGGCTTCTCACAGATAAGGTAGATTTGATTTTCCTTGTTATGGAAATTTAATTATCCGGATACTGTATGCTATAAAGTAACATGTTCATCTGGAATTTTGGTCCAAGGTCTGGTGGTCTAGTTGACTATGATGATGATGAGGATGATGAAGATTACAAGCCACCACCAAGGAAGCAGCCAGAAGCTTCAGATGAAGATGAAGGGACAATGGAGTCTCTCAGGCTAAAAAGGAAATTACCTTCCAAGGATAAAGAGCCCGATCTTGTGAAGAAGCAGAAGTTGTCTAAGAATTCAAAGTCAAAAGATAGTGTTTTTGCTGCCTTGTGCTCAACGCTGAGCCAGGCTGTGCTACCTGGTAAGAAAACTGCGATCAACGTACATACAAGTCCTCACGCAGCTGAGGGGAGAATGAGCTCTAGTGATGACAGTCAAGAAAAGGCATCAAATGTTGCTAGAACCTCTTCTGATAATAACAGCACAACTGCTGAAGAGAATCATGCAGAGAAAGAAACTGCTGCCTCTAAAAACTGTTCTGATCACTTGCATGGCAGCCCAGACAATAGACAGTTGGACGGTGAGGAACGTCAACTGGTTCCACCACAATCCTCACCGGAGATGGCTGTAAATGGATCATAAGTTTTTGGAACCATGTACAGCAAGGTACAGATAGTTTATTCTGTTTAACATGGATTTGCTAGTGACGATGTGGTTGCTGACTGCCAAAGCAATAGCTTTGAGACAACAAAGGACATGGGGAACTGTCGTAAGGTGCCACTAAGGGGACACGAGGAGACAACGTAAGGTGCCACCAAGAGGCGGGGAAGATATTAATGCATCAACTTGGATCTTCTCCTCCTCTCCTCCGGTTCGTTGTTTAGTAATTGTTGATTTTGTATCACATTCATCAGCATTAATTTTCATCTTTCCTTTTTCTTTTCCTTTTCTGCTCTCTTATTTTTACTTCTTTGAGCCATTTTGTTTTCATAATTCCTGCCAGAAAGAGAGGGTGGGTGGGGGATGGGGGAGATGGAGTCCTGTTACCATTATTCCCTTTTTCAGTTGTTTGAACTTGGTGACAGAGGGCATCAATATCTGCCTTACACAGGTTTTCCCTTCTGTTATGTTTTTGCGGTGGATGTGGTAACGGGAATGTGCAGTGAGTTTGTAGGGTCAATTTTAGCAAATGTAGTGAGTTAAAAAAAAATTATCCGATGTATATTTATATATTAAAATTTTAATGTATTCCTGAACTTTAGATGCGGTTTTCTTTCTTTCTAACTGCTGTTATTTTGTCTTTTCCTCCGGTAGACATTGCTCCAACTTGGTTTTTTTTTAAATTTTTTTGTGGTATTAATACGCCGCTGTTCTAAGTTGAACTTTAATTTTTTATTACACCTTCATTTGATTCCAGTGTCTGATAAAATTTACGGGTGACTTTAGCCATCTAAATCACTGTCAAATTCAGTGGAGCTTCTTGTGTTCAGAGTAGAGTATAAGGTGACATTTTTCTTCATTTAAGGCTTAAGCCAGCACGAGGGGTCGGTCTGAGAGACGTCAGAGGCTATCGTCGTTGCCATAGCTCGTGGGGACGCAGATACCCTCTTGAGTGAGGATCATAACGGGGCGTTTGGTTTAATGAAAAGAGACGTGGCAAAGCCTTTGCCATTGATAGAATCGACGGCTGAGATCAAGAACGATAATGCAACTAGTAAAACGAACCATTTGAACATTTTTAAGGCGAGGTCGTAGTCCACAGCACAACAAAAATTGCAACTGCGAGAGCCGCTCTGACAAACACAACCTCGGACGCTTTGTTTTTGGTTAAATCTCATATCATCTCATTATGTCATATCTTCCGAGTTTCACTTGACACATGGCTTTTCAAAACTCACTTTGAAGATAGTGTAGGGTGGGCGAGGATGAAGCTATCTACAAAACCATTTCGAGTCTGGGTCGGGTGGAGAAGTTTCCACTGCCATTGATGAGATTCTTGAGAAGCAACGTAGAAGCAGAGGGAAGTCAAGGTCAAGTCATGTTTGTATGGAAGAAGAGCACCGCCATTGAAACCTAGTAACCCTCCTAGGTCACATGCATGGGGCAATTTAAGTTTGACTTTCCTTCAAACAAGCTACTGCAAAACTACCACGACACGGCATGTAAAGAGGGACAGAGCACTGAAAATTTGTTTCAGATGAAGCACATATTAGGAATTTGCTCTAGACGGTGCGTTTTAGTGGCTGTATTTTCGTCCTTCATCTCAGCCAATAATTCGATCAACGGCAAAGGTTTTGCGACGTTTCTTTTCATTAAACTAAATGCCTCATTTTGATCCTCACTACAGATGTTCACAGAGTGTGCAGATGCTCTCCACTGAGGGATTTGTGCATTGTGCGTGCAATGCGTTTTTTATTTTTAACTTTAATTTGATAGTTATGATTTTTTGTTAAATTTTAAATTGTTTTTAAAGGAATAGAATATAAAAGGTAAAATAAAAATAATATTCTAATTGTGAATTTTAAAAAAAAATAATTGGTATTAAAAAAATTAAAAAAATATATAAGAGCCCAACCATCCACTTTACGCACTGCACTGAAGGGAGGGGATCCGGAAAAAGATCCTCTCTCATGTCTCTCTTTCCCTTACCTCTCCTATGAGGACTCTTTAGATTTTAATTTGAATAGTTTAAAATTTTTTTAAATTTTTCTAGACTTAAACAATTTATATTTTTAAATTTCACAGTTAAGAAAATAATTTTATTTTGTATTTTACTTTGTTTCAAAGAATTACTTTTTTAAAAATAAAAAAAAATTAAATTTGAATCGTCCAAATTAATTTAAACAGTCCAGATTTAACATTGGAGAGAGCATGGGAGAGGATTCAAATCCGTCCGGATCGCGTTCACGCCTCGGCACTTTAGACTATCCTAGCTAATAATGCCTGCCGAGCTGATTTGTATTCTTGTCGCCAGTAACTTGCAATGTGTACGAAACTTAAAATGTGGTAAGTATTAGAAAATGCATTTTTAATTTTGGGCATGTTGCAAAATGAAGCTAACACAGGATCACTAGCAGATCTCTGATTCAATTTTTGTTGGTAGATATTTATAATTACGAGGTATAGCGTCCTGCTATATAAGTCAAAATTTTTGTTCAGCAAGAAAAATTAATATAATATGATATTGATGTCTCTTCTTGTTTTATATTCATTGGTAAAATTCTGATACAAGTCCTCAATTTATCTTTGGTGAGGTTAATATCGTCTACATTTTATATTGGATCAAACAATCATTTCTCTATTTGAAAAAACACAATAAATATAAAGATATTTGGTTATATTTTAAACACAATTGTAAATATTAATGACATCTATTACTGTTTAGAGAAAATAAATTAAACGAATTCCGAGTTTTTCAAAGATTGTATTTTCTTGTGGTTTTGTTTTGAAGGATAGTGACCTACACTTGAATGTCTAGCATCCTATTCATACGGTCGTGGAATTCTGAAGAAAATGCCCAACCACAAAAGCCACTATCTCTTAATGCCCTGTATGAAGTGCGAGCTATATTGCTGATGTCTACCATTATGAGAAAAAAAAAATCAGTTCTTACTTCAAAATTATAATCTAAATACAACTTTTCCAAAGTGAGCTAATTATACTTTTGATTATGAGATTTATTTTTATTGTAAAATATATTGCATGATTGAGATAAATTCAACCATATAATGATGCCCCTCGAGTGCATAACAATTTAAGCTCTTTCCATACTAGGAAGACACGTGGGAAATCGGTTGCAATTTGCAAATGGGTTGGCAACAACTACGCATTCGGGTTATTTAGAAACATCCACGTGTGAGTCATACTAACACGTGTTATCCAACCCAGGACTCCGACCGGAACTCTTTTCATCATCCATATCTCCCTTGCTTTGCTTTTCTCACTTCTCCGTTGTTGTTTGTGTCAGAACATTAACAAGAACAGAGTTGGGATAAAAGCAATAATATTAGAAGGCGTTTTCAGTATCAGAGGGTATAGAAGCGTAAGCATCATTAGTAAAATGAGTAGCAGTGGGAGAAGTAACTTGGAGACCCGGTCTCTGCTGGATGAGCTTTGTAGCTTCGATAATGAAGTTCCACTCTTCGACTTTGGCCACCCTCTTCTCAACCGCATGGCCAACAGCTTCCTCAAAGCTGCTGGGGTACCCCCTCATACATCTCTTTTTCTCTCTCTCTCTCTCTCTCTTCCCTTTTCATCTCTAATTCACCTTTCGTTCTAAATTACATAATTTTTAGACGTTAATATTTGGCGGTGCAATTAAAAAATTAAGTATACTTACACAATTAGTAACGGTTTCTTATTCTACAGATAACACTTTAAAAATATATTAGTGACGTCTTGTTTGTAATGAGCAATTAATGATAATAAAATATATTTTGAGGATGTAATTAGTTATATTTTCTTTTTTATTTTGGTGTTGGTATTTGATTGCTCAAGAGTACATTAGTTGAATGTCACATTTAAAAGATTGTTATGAATACTTATTATTAATTATATTGGTGCATTTAATTTTTTTTTTAATGCAGACTAATGAATACATCTAGTATTGAATGTTCTCTTTTTTTCGATAGTTTGAAGTTATAATGTTGCATTTTAAATTCGAGAGGAAAAGGGGTTATATGTAATTCATTTTTTTATTTTTATCTCTAACAAAATGACAACGAACATAAATCACCCAATCATTATCGCCACTGGCGCCGGATCTCTTTCATTGGGACGCAGATCTTTTTCTGCACAACACATTGTGGAGTAAGTGAGAGAAAGGGAGAGTCCTCTCTCTCTCTCCCCCCCCCCCCCCTCTCCCCTCCCTCCCTCGTTGTACAATGTATTATTACCAGAGAAAACCTCTTCCCTTTCATTCCTAGCTACAGCGGTCACATCTGTTGAACCCACTATATATACTTATGTTTGAGACTCTAGTAAAGAAATGAGCGTAGCGTAGTGTTTTATACCATTGGTGCGTATGCGTCACGTTGATTGCAATTGAGAGTGTTGCCATTGTCAAAGTTGCAGTGCAGGTTACTTGCCGCCTCCATTTTTTCACAAATTATCACAACATTGTTGCAGTCTATCGCTGCTTCTTGCAGCCACAAATGTGATCTCGTCGTCATGCAACGCCATAAATTTTCATCACCTCGCCATTTTATGGCATATATGATGCTGTTTCGGCCACTGCAATTTCAAACCATACTGATATATGTGTATATATAAATGCATGCATGTGAAGTCAATGTTTTAATTACTCTTATACTAATGGTCCTGTTCATGTCCACAAACTCTGACAGATAGGAGCTATCCAAGCTGTGTCCCGTGATGCCTATTTCACAGCCGTTGAAGGTGCAATGCTTCTGCCCACTTCTTCTTTTTCACTGATCTCTGCTTTTCTCTTCAAGTTTTTAATTATGGTGAGATGACCATTTTTTCTCAGGGGAATTAATGTGGATCCATTTTGTCCCTGAAATTATTGATTCGTAGGAACGGGGCTTGACAATAATGCGGGCATGCCACCACAGGTTTCAGGTGCCAAAAAAGATTGTTTTCCAGGTCTCAGAGGTACAACATATTCCACCCTCATTCCCCATTTACATTTTGTAGATCAGTTCGCAGTTTCCATAATTGCTTTGCAATGATTATTATTATTATGATTATTTAATGATTTTGCAATGATTATTTGTTGCTTATTTGTTTCATGCACGCAGGAGAGACCAACAGTAAATCCCTTGAGGCCATGGTGAGTTTATATACAAAATTATATATATATATATATATATATATGTATATTTCATAATTCCATTTGAACCTGCCATGTTTTATAGTGCTTCTGTTAATTTTTGCCCTTTTTTTTTTCTTACTCAGGTGAAGAATGCCGGAAGAGAGTCCTTTCAATGGGGTAATTAATGATATACTCCCTCAACCTAGCTCGTCTGCTTCTATAAATGTGAATTTACTTAATTTTGTTTGTTTGTGAAATGAATTATCTAATTATCAAATTTACAAGGCAAAGCTGTGTAATCACTGTTTGTTTAATGAAGATTACATGATTGGCAGTGTTAAACTTGTTTTCATAACCAATTAAAGGCATTTTCCCCTGTAGAGGATTCCATGAACCTTGCTAGTTCTTCTGAATGCAGGATTGGCTGCGGGATTATATTCAGGTCTCACATATGGGCTAAAGGAGGCTCGTGGGGTTCATGATTGGGTAATGTTCTCAAAGTTTATAATACAAAATAATGGATTCTACAGCACGCCAAGTGCATTGCGACCTTGCCTTGTTCGGAGGCTTAACTATCAACTATAAAATTGAAACAACTAGGAAGTACGGAAATTGACATGAACACAAATGTGAGACAATTTGAAATAGTATCTCTGTGTAACTTATGTTTAGATAGATCACAAGAGATGAAATGACAAGAAATGAAATGATTAATTTGGAATAAACCTTTATTTGAGAGATTTTTTTTAGGATAGTATAAAATGACAAAATAGAGATTTCAAGACCTGTTATTGTTATTTCAAACTTAAATTTTTGTCTCTTCAAATTGAGGGTTTAGGAAGGAATATAATAGATAAATAATACAATAATAATAATAATAATAATAATAATAATAATAATAATTTTTTAGTTAAAAGCTTGTTAAAATCACATTTTAATTATCATAATAATATTAGAGAAATAGTTTATAAGTAATTTTATTCTATTAATAATTTTTTTTTATTTTTTTAATTAAACTCTCTAATAATGGAATAACACATATCTTTTCATTCTACTCATTGTCTCTTTTCCAATTCTATTATGAGCCATCCAGTTTCATTCTTCTAAACTTCCAAAGATTGAAGCATTACATTTTGTTTAATAGGGTGCTCAGTATGTGTTGAAAGCGAGCACAACTTATTTTAAAATGTTCATAGAATAATTAAAAAGCAAAAAATAGATGTAACGGTCGATAAGCCTTGAAACAAGACAGGGTACCCTGCACTTGATGTGTACTTCTCTTTGGTTACCCTAATTACCTGAAATGCCCCTAAGCGGCATATATATATATATATCTATATTTCTTTTTGATATAATAGGATTAAAATGCTGCTTATAAAGCATGGACACGAAGTGATGTCCGTGTTGTCAATTTCCTTGCTTCTTGTCCCTCGCACGACCAGCATTCACTAAAACGATGAAACATCATTAATTATGTTTGCTGCAGAAAAACAGTGCAGTTGCAGGAGCAATCACAGGGGCAACACTTGCGCTTACATCGGAAAACTCATCGCACGAGCAGATTGTGCAAAGGGCAATCACGGGAGCCGCCATCTCCACCGCTGCAAACCTCCTCACTGGGATCTTCTGAGTGAGATTTGCTTTTAACGTTAGTAACTTCTTTATATCTTTTTATGGCCTGAAAAAAGCCTCTATATATCTTCTGCATGTTTAAGATGAACTTGCTATGGTTTCCTTTTGAATTTTGTAATCACCATTAATGACTTTCTTGTCAAAGGCTTTCCAATTCTCGCCTAAGTTAATCTTCTTTCTTTTATATAACTCCAGGTTTACCCAAGTAAATAAAAGAAAGAAAGCGACAAGTGAGGACTACAATTTTGATGTTTTTTTGGCATTTGACTATATCAGACAGGAGATAGGTTTTTGCAAACAGTAAAACAGTTATGACTGATATCTATTTGGAAAAAATCGTTATCTTATAGCCTTTCAGTGCAGACGATGATTGAAATTGCTCATGGTTCTATATAATCTTAACTAAGAATTAAAAATAAAATAAAAGGAAAGTCCGCAATTTTCTTTTGAGTTTTTTATTTTTATTTAATTACAAAGCCACAGAACATCGAGCTTTTCTTGGGGAGAAAAAAAAAAGGAGTTATCATGGATAAGGATAATGGTCGTTTGTGAGTGAGTGAGCAAAGTTGAGAATGTGCTGATTTTATTTCAGTCAAAGACCGGAAATGGTAGATGGTGTTATGATAAGAATACAATCTCACTAATTATGCTACAATATTGATGAACCAAGTCAATCCATCAAATAGCGAGTTGGCTGATAATGAGATATATAGACTCAAGACAAAGTCTATAGATGTTTTATATCATTTTAAGGTTACTTTCTTTAACTCTTTTATGTATATATTATTAATATTTTGTATTCTTTTATGAGAGAAACAACGCCTTGTCGTCCATTTTAGTTTATTAAAAGGATTTTCACGGAGAACGTTTAGGATATTCGGCCACACGCACTCTGCTTATCTCACAAATGTGTCGTTTTCATGCTGGGAGAAGTATATATGCTTCTGAATATATTCAATATTCTATGAACGCATCAACATTCCCTTTTGTACTTGTGCAATCATAGCTTATAACCGAGTCCGTGAGGTAGACTCAAATTGTTTTATCACAACTAATTTTTAGTCAAAAGGTGTTAACTTCTCGATGCCTAAGCATGTGAACAAAAATTCTCAGTTAAAGGATTCCATAGATAATTCAGCTTTGAATTTACGCTATCAGATAGATAGAGAGAGAAAAAGAGTTGGGGAGCTAGCCTTTAAGGAAATGGTCTTGTCATTTCAAGGAGGTCCTAGACAGTCGTAGCTTCTGAATCCAATAGAGAAGATCCAGAAATTGAGTCCATATGAGAGGGCAGGCTAAGACAAGACAAGCTGCTGTGGTAGAGGCTGACGATGAGGATGATGATCTATTTGGGACCAACGACGACGATGAGGATTTCAATCTGTTCGATAACAATTCCAATTCCAAGAGCCCGACCACATTAATACTGGATAAAGCTAAGAGCATTTCAGAAGCCACACCACCAGCAACGCCCCACCAGCGCCATCATAATGATATTAACGGTTGCCCCTTCTTTCCTGCAACTTCTGTTCCCAAGTCAGCAGCAATAGGCTTGTTTGCCAACAGTGGGAAGCAAAACATCAGTGGCCTCGTCAATCTAACGGGATTCACTCAAGGTGTTCTTAATGGAACTGTCTTTCTGGGGAATAATAATTCTATCACTGTGTATAATCGTTAAGCTGTATGCCTGTATATTACACTCGTGTGTATGAGCGAATCAGCCTCTTCAACTATCCTATTATGATTTGCTTGATCTAGTTTTGATTCAATCAACTAGTTGTGATTTTCGATTTTTTTTTTCTTTTTTCTTCAACACAAGGCCTTAAGAGTTGAAAGTTAGTTTTCTTATTTTTTGCTCTTTTTTCTAGTTATTATCATTTTTTTTTCGTTTATAAAGGAGGCACAAGGTCTTAGGGGTAAAGATCAAATTTACATTAAATTTTCTTCTCTCTCTCTCTCTCTCACACACACACATATATTTATATGAAAGATAACTGAATCAAGACTCTTAGAAAATTATTATCATCCATCTATCTATTGGACAGTTGAGGCTTGTGTGTCATGCATACAACTCTCCACCTCTGATGCCAATGTGGATGATAGAGAAAGCGACATGGCCAAATGATTTTGGTGCAAACGTTCCTTTTCAATTCAGCAGCTTACGGCAGCCTTTGTGAACAGAGGAAATAAGCAGCATCCAAGCTCATTTTCTTTCACACATTCAACCTCTTGCATCTGGTATTAACTCAAATTGGGGCAGTTGATGACTTGATAATAATGCAGAATGTTTTGATCAATAGAAATGCTACTTGTGAAGGACAAGCTGCCATATTTTGTCGAAAACATGCATCTAATATAAATGCTAAAAAAGTGAGTCGCAGAGCTGGTATTTATTTTTTCAGTCTATTAATGCGGCGGGCAAGGACAACTAATAAAGTTACTACTCTTGCTCTTACAAGCATCCTCTCTCCATGCTTACTCTGAATATAAAAACCTTATTTCAACTGACCATTAAGTGACGTGAGGGAAAATGTACCTTTCTCTTTCATTCCTCCGCGTGCTGGCCTTTCACCATTTTCCCGTGCAGGCTTAAGCATGTTATTTGAGCCTTCATAGCCTTCTCATCTCTCCTTCTCACAGAACCAACAAGGAAGCCTTCCATGGCTTTGAAATCAATAAGGAGAGGAAATTAGAAAATATAACAACCTAGGATGCTTGAGTTATTAATTTTGATATCTTTTGAGCTTCCTTTTGTGTGTGGCATTTTTTTTTAATTTAATTTTATATAGTTACTGTGTAAAGGAAAAGATAAGATAGAGTAAAACAAATTTTTTGCATTCTTTTCTAAGCATTTCTTTGTGCACATAAGATTTGCACGGCTGATTTTCTTTTTTTTTTAAGATTTTAATACTTTTTTTATTTTAAAAAATGTAAATTATAAAATAAAAATAATCTTTCAACTACAAATTTTAAAAAAAATTAATTATTTCAATAAAAAATAAAAAACAAAAGTATAAAATCTGAATCGTCTAAATAAAATTTAAATGTTTTAGATTACATCTCAAAAAACATAAACAACCTTAAGATATGTAGAGAATTTAAATCCTAAAATAAACATTTCAACACATGGTTGCCAAATACATTTACCCTCCTCACTGGTTTTCTTCCTTGAATTCCTTTTGCAATATAGCTTGCATATTTTATGCATATAATTGCTGCGTCAATAGTGTATTGATCTTTATAAAAGTGGACTTGTAATATGCTAGATGGTTGAGCTCAGTTTCTTCCAGGTCTTGTTATGTTTTTTCTCTGCAGAAGGTTGAGCTCTGTCTTCCCATGGTCATGTTATGTTTTTTTCCCTGCCTGTGTCAATGTGCATAGTCCACAGTTTAGTGGTTCTTCGTGGACTCACGGAGTCATAACATAAAGATTTAACTATGTTGAATTCTGAAGCAGATCTCTATTATATGAGCCTATGGACTTGGTATTTACTGATTTCCTTTGTGTCGGTTTCATGTGTGTTCTTGGATATTTCAAGCGCTTACTTGCTGATAGACATATAATGCTAGAATTTACCCCTGCTGTCTTATCAGTTTCCGTGGTTATAAATTTAGTTTTCTGATAGTTTTATTAAGACTAATAGTAACTTCAATTGTTTTTAAAGATTTTAAGTACCTTATTATGTTCATTTGAATCATAATTGGTATCAAATCAGAACAGCAACATATTTCATAGTAAAGGAAGTGTTCAAAAGTATATTACATGAAATTTCTATAACTTCATTTCAATGGCCCTACTCTATTATTAGTTTTCTTGACTTTTTTTTTTCCTTGCAGATTTTGGTATTAAAAAATATTTTGTACTCATGGGTACCAAATTAGAGTAATTTTATAGTAAATTCTAGAATTTTACTAACTTTTTTATTACACAAGTTGATGAACTTTTTACAAAAAGATATGACAAACAGATTAAGGAGGCTTTTATTTGAGTGTTTTTAGGGACGTTATTGAAAAATTAAGATTTTTCTTTTTTTTCAAATGATACTCATTGAAAAATCCTGCTTATTCGTCATGGCACAAGATCCAAACTCAACAGATGAGCATAATCTTATGCACCATATGCAAGTTTTCAATGAAGTATACTTACATACTCTAAATGCAATATAAATAGAATGATTATGCCAAAGGATGTTTTGAGAACTTCATTGGTTCTAGGGCCTATGCAAAAGTGTTAATCTAAAAAGCACACAGGTTGAATTGGATGCAAGATTAAAAATAATTATTTCAATTTTTAATTTAGTTTTTTAAATAATTGGGTTGAAAATGATTTATCAAAATAAGCATGTCTTAACATGTCGGCAAAATAACTTTCCAAATAGAAATTAGGTTTTTGGCAAGATTAAGTTCAAGATTAATTAAAAAGATAAAGTATGACTTGTTTAAAAAAAAAGTTTAAGGAAGCAAAAAGAAATAAGGAAGCTCTTTTTCTTTTGTAAAAAAAAAAAAAAACTCATGAATAAAATACAAGCACCAAAACATTTTTTAATATAGCTTCTACTTCATTTTTAACTAATAATCAATTTAACTTAAAATATACTAGCATTGTAATAGGAAAAATAATATAAAGGATTAAATTTAAAAGAATAAATTAGCCATGCATAAAATGGAAACCGAAATGTATTGAGGTTTAGATCCAAAAAAATCATATCTTAAATTCTTTTTTTAAGCATAGTATAAAAGAATTTTATTACTTTGGGTAATCACTAATACAAGGAGACAACTCTTAAAAGCAAGAGGAAGTATACCTAACTTTTGTAGCATAAAACTAGCCATTAATTTTTTTCAACTAGAGAACCTAAAAAAATTTTTAAAACATGAAAACTAACACATAGTCTTTACAATTCATCCAAGCTAAAAGAAATTTTTAAGCTCTTAAAATCTTCAAGCTTCTAGGTTTTTCTTCCAACAACTTAGAAAATTATACTTATTAAATTTTGGAAAGAACCTAATAAACTCAAGATGAAAGAAAGGGATGGTTACTAAGAGCTTATCATTCTTTAGAGTGGATTTACTATTGAGAGTTTACATAATAGAATGAGAGGACAAGAGAACATCTCTCTGCCTTATTCTTGCTCTTTCAATCACTTCAATGAAAAAAACAAGCCACTTAAAGCTTAACAAGAGAAGGAGATGAAGGCAACCTAACATTTCTTCTATTTTTTTCATTCCTTTGTCTTTTACTTCAAAATAAAAAAGAAGGTGAAATAAATAGGGTTTAGCAATCTATCTATTGGAGCCTCCATTTATGCTATGCTTCCTTTCAACATTAATATTATGGCCATTTATTAATGCTTAGAGCTTCACTTCTATCCTTTGTCTAAAAGTCCTTCAATTGTAGCAATATGTTTTATATTTGACTAGGTATATTTATTCTTTTAGCCTAATTTACTTTTACAAACATAGAGTTTTTTTATTTCTTTCTCAATCAATAATCTTTGTCGAATGAGTGTTTCATTTGTTTGGTAAAAGTAAAGACTTCTTTTTCAACTTGGTAGCGTGAGGGATCTTTCTTCTTATGAAGAAAACTTATTTTGTTTAGACAAATGGTTGACTATTTTCAAAATTGTACTCAATCAATTTAATAAGTATTGGGAAAATAAATTAAGAACCTTGCCTCAAGAAGAAGAATTTGGAATGGACTATTTCCAAACAAATTTAACTATGGAAAGCATGCTAAAACATTCTTCTTATGGGCAAAGTGGCAAGGATAATGGTATGAAACTTGAAGTATGCTACTTTATACGAATTTAGAATACTAAATAAGCACTATATGATAATGTTACTGGACCTTGCTAATTTTTGGCAAGCCACTCTTTTTGCTCTTTAATAGAGTTAGTGTCCTTGATTTTTAGTTTGTGAAAATTTACTTTACAGCCTATCGATTTTGGTGTCATAGAAATGATGTCAAGCTTAGCAAAGCGTTTGCTAAGTTCTCTCCCGAATGGAATATGTGCATAACCTTTTTTTTCTCGTTAAATACATCTTAATATTTTTGATGGGGATAAAAAAATGACAATGAATAGGGAAATTATGTGCTTTTAGTACACCACAATTGGATATAGCAATATACCATTAATTAATACTAAGTAAGCATTGTGTTAAGCAAAACACAAATTAAAAAATGCAACAAATGATAGAAAAAAAATACAAAGCTTAATCTCTTTAATATTAAGTTTGAATTTTTTTTAAAAAATTTCCAAATAAGGTATAAGGTATAGCTTTTATAATGGCTAAAACCTTTTCAATTTGCATTTTATAAGAAAATAAATTATATCTAATAATAATTATTTTTTGAAATTAAAATGCTCTTAATGACTTTAAATATAAAATAATATAACTTACAATAAATAACTTCTTAAATATTATAGACTTTTTAAAGTGTTTTTCAACTCCTAAAATGTTTATATGACAAGATTCATTATGCTTTTGTTATTTGAATTGTTGACATAATTATTAATTACATCCATTTGTTATGTCTTTAGACTCAAGTCACTAGTTGAATATATCTCATTGCATGATGAATTATGTTTGTATATGTGTCTACATCAATTTTACTATTAATTTTTTGGTTTCTTATTTGTTTTTTAAACTTTGATATGGTTAATTAATTTATTTTCTCATTTTGTCTTTTTACTTATAAGTTGTGTGACATTTATTTTAAACTATTATATTATTTAAGCAAATTTACGGGCTTGATTCACATAGCTTATATGATATCCAACATGTCTATTTATGGTTGATGTGGCCACATATCCTAATTAGACAACATATTAAAAACATGGTATTCAAAAGGTTATATGTTAAAAAAAAAAATTTTCCCACTTTTGATCTATCTCTTATCTCACTTTTACTCTATTGAAACATCTAAAATTTTAAAGAAACCTAAAATGCTCTTCCCTTTACATTCCTCTTTACAATCCAATTCATTGTCATAAAAATAAAATCACTTTTTCCATTGTTTAACCTCATTTAGGTGACCATGTCTATTTAATTTTTCTATTATTTGAGCAATAATAATCTTGCTTTCGCATTGCTTAACAAGAGCAACAATTCTAAAATACATTCAAACCACAACATTTGAAAAAAAGAAATGTAGCATAATCTTCCTACAATCTATTAAGTATAATTAATTAAGAATGATAAATATTAATTAAGTCTAAAAGCCCTTGAAAATGGAAAGATTTGGAAGTAAACAAATTTGAAAACCCAAAAAAATTTCAATTATGTAAAAAGAGAGATAATGAGTATAGAGGATGGAAATAGTTATGTGCTACATATGTTGTAGCTCATAATAGGAGCAAAATAATTTATTACATGCAAAAAATAAAAAATTAAGGAACAACAAATCCAAAGAGCTAAAAGTCTTAGCTATTCAAAGAGGAGATGAATAAAGTCACATTAAGGTGAAGCTTGGTAGACATTTTCTTTCAAATTTTATATATTTGTATATATATATATATATATGGAGTTTTTCTATTAATTATGTTTTCACCTTAAATTTTGAACCCTTTAGACTATTATAAGTATTATCCCCACTAACTTTAGGGTCTTGATTTTGCCATTAGATAATCCCATAAAGATATGATCACCAAATATCTCAATGGTGAAAGGCACAACATCCATGATCCTAATGCCTCTTTTACTTAATCTTCAACTCTTAAAAGGAAAAAAAATCCTAGACGATCAAACTGTTTAAAGACTACTTGTTTCTTCACAAACTGTAATTGGGATGTGATGAAGTTATAATAAAAAAGCAAGTGGTGTTATAGGATGGATTAACATTTTGCTTAAATTTCAACTTTTTTTATGGCTTAATTCTAGTTTGATTTTGCAAACTTATATATGACAACTTCAATTTTATATGAGATTGAATATTTTGACACTATAAACTAGTGTTTTTTTTTTTAATTATTTCAAGTTAAGCTTAATTTATGAATTTTATGAGTTCTTTGTGAATTTACACTTTTGTTTGTTTTAAGGTGTCCATTGATGTTCATTCCTCAAATTAGATTGTATACAAGAATGTAAGGTTAATGTGTACTTTGAACTCCATTAAAAAAGTTGTAATTAAGATTAATTTCAAAGGGGACAATTGTATTTGACTTAGGAGTGTATATGGGTTTGACCAAATCAAATTTTTACTTAATCTAGTACCAAGGTCAATATGTCATTAAGTAGGACTAGTTTGGTTTGAGTCTTATTTATTTCTTTTTTTTTTTTTGTAAAATTTTTTGGTTAAAGTAAAAAGGTGACATCTAAATAAAATAAAATTTTTGTTTAAGTCATTTTAAAATTATATATATTTTTAAAATAATATTTTTATATAAAAAGTCTTTATAATTTTTTAAAAATATAAATGATTAGGTTAGATTGAGCAAAATTGGCTAATATTGTTGTTTTAGTGTCTAGCATGACTCAACTAATTAGCTTAGTTGGATCCAATCAAAATTTTTTGTATCTATCATAATTTGACTAGATATAACCAAGTGTAATTAGACTAATCAGGTTATCAAGTCATGTGTGTATCCCTAATTTTACCTGTCATCATAAAACTTGTAACTTGTTAATCTTTACATTTTTAGGAAATTTTAAGAAGTTATTTGTCCAATTTTAAATTTGATATGCTAAAGGTATATTTAAAAATAGAATTGTATTTTTATCCATTAATCTTGGGAGAAGAGGGAGATGTTTTAATTTTCAAAGGTTTTAGAAGTTGTTCAAAGGGTTTGGTCCAAGCAGGAGATGGTTCAAATCTTGGAGCAATATATTGAGATCTTTGTGGTGGTTTAAGAATCTTAGATGAAGATGTTTGTCTTAGAAGTTGTGATGGATGAAAGAAATCCTATTTTATTCTAAAAACTTTGTAGTTCATTTTGAAGTATTTTTTATAATTTGTTTCAAGAAGGTAAGGTGAGTAAGGAGGAGAAAGTTATGAATTTTGGATAGAAATGTATGGGGAATGATAGGTTTCATAAATACCCCCAGCTTGATCTTTTGTCATATTTTTTTCAATTTGACGAATTGGAGGTTTTAATCTCTTAATCTCTTGCTCATTTTCTATAAATGTTGGGCCTGTATATCCTTTTATGATAAAGTTTCTCAGTTCTGTATCCAAGGTTGCAATTTGTTGCTGCAAGCATTAGTACAATTGTTGGACTTGTACAGAAAGCCCATCAATATAGGAGTTTGTCTAAACTGTCTAACTCGTAAAATTATCAAGATGAGAATCAATCCTTTAAAGGATACAATTATGAGCTATAGCATTATGTTTATGTTAGTTAAGAACTTTTTCAACTCGTGAAACTAGTTTCATGGCTTCGTTAAGAATGACCTTAATAGGTATAGAAAACGGCTTATACGTGATCTAGGTTTTAGAGTTGATTTTTCTTTTCATTGAAGGAAATTTAAAGTCCTAGGTTTGTAAAGATGAAAATATTGTGCATGGGATGGGCTGTGGCAAAGCTTGTGGAGTAATGACAGGCTCAGGTTTTAAAAGGAAGCCTTTATGACCTAATTTTCTCAATAATTCATGGATAGATATGGGGTTTAACTTGGGATTTTTTATGTTTACCCAAAAAGGTTTTGGACTAAGTTTTAGTCTATTATCATCATTGAACTTGATGGAGGTGAGATAGGAGACTTGAAGAAGCTTGAACAAAATCAAGAACTTGGAAACAAAAGGGCTGGACGTGACTCTAAAAGATGGCCAACTAAAGATCCATTGCAAGGTATGGGAGGCCCATGCACAAGATCAAGAGCCAAAGTTATGAAAGAGGCCTTGAATGGAGTGATCCAAAAACTAATAGACTTGGAGCCCATAGTCTTAGCTGAATATGAAGCCCAAAAGGAACAAATTGGCATAAAGATTATTTCATTCCTACAAAATGCTGGCCCAAGCCCAAAGGGAGCCTAATTGAAGGAGTCTAGCCATTTTCCACAAAATCAGCCATTCTCCACAAAATTCTCTTAGTTTTATTTTGTTTTAATTTGATTGTTGCTGTTTCAGATTTTTAGGCACCATTCTTGGTGAATTTGTTCAGATTTAAATTTCTTTTATTTTCATTATTTTGTTTAGGGTTTTAGTTTTAAATGCCTATATAAGGCCCATTTGTACTCTAAGAATGGCAGATTGAATGAATTATCTTTTCAGAATTATTTCTGATTTGTGAGGTTTCTCTTGTGGCCTTTGTGTGCTGGAGAAAATTTTTGACTTATCAAAGGAGTGGTTTCCTTTGTGGCGTCCCGGATTAGGGTTCTAAGAGACGGGTTCTCTTAGGGTTCAATTCCATTGACCAACATCTCTTCTTCTTCCTCTTCTTCTTTGTTCCTTTTCTTTGTTCTTTGTTCTTTGTTCTTTGTTCTTTGTTGCTTATTGTCCATATTATTTGTTCTTGTGCTGCATGCCCAAAATTTGATCACTGATCCGTGTAATTTGGGGTTCCTAGAACGGGTTTCTACGGAGTCTCACATCAGAACTTTTTTTTTGAATTAGGACAAAACCTTTGACCCCAACTTGGTATTTTCTTTTACTTCCATGTTGTATAACATTGGAGTTTGGTGGTTTGTACTCATTATCTTCTGGGCTTTCTTAACTATCTATATGACAACTACAGTGAAAGTCATACATAAAGGGATCATAATTTCATATAAAATGACTATTAACCTTACCAACTTAAACATGATGCCTATCAAGGTAAACATATTTTATTAGAATGATGCCTTTCTTTTGCTTTTGCTTTGTAATAGAAGTAATTATTGATGAATTTCCAACTTACAAGGAATGGTTGAAGAAGAGGTTCTTTCTTTTACTTAAAATCTTGTAAAGACTAATTTAACTATTTTATCTTAGAGTTTTTCAATAACCGAGACAATAGTGATGTGAAAGACCTGTTAGCTATTGTAAAATTTTTTCTCATTTGTTGGCAATTCATTTTAAAGGCATCAATTGTAGTAATTTTTTGTTTGAAATCTATTTGGGCATTTGGACGATTGTAGTATGACCCCATCATAAGAAATCATGTATAATAATTAATAAATTATTATTAGAAAAATTTTAAAGTATAATATTTTTTTAATAAAATCGCAATATGTACAGACCGATGGACCTATAAAGCAGTTCCGCGCTGAATTTCAAAGGCATTCTGCCGTTGTACGAAATCAGCCAATGAAACTGACCCACGATGAATGTAGCTGCCATGGTTGACCATAAAAGTCATTTCACATTGATATGAACGACGCAGCCAGACTAACGTAACGGTCCCAGCTCTGCTTCTTATGGTGTTACGCCCACTCGTGTTACGGATGTCCTCTAGTGATTGGAGGGAGTTCCATTATTCCGTCACAGTAAGTCACCGTCAGGTCCACGTGTAATATTCCTCGAAAACCAATCAATAGGGAAAAAAAAGAAAAAATCGAAGGAATTAGTGTGTGCACTGCCTACTTCAAACCCCGGTGGCGCGGGACCCGCAAGAAAGAAGCGCGCATGTATAAGCGCGGGCACTAGCGTCAATGGTGTATTCGTAATTTCAACAGAAAATAGGGGTATTTCTGTGATTCCACCCCCAAAAACATAGCTTAGTAGTTTTCTACTTCTATTTTGCTTTATCGATGGCTGGGGACACACACCAGCGCAGAGAGAGAATATTAAAGAGAAGAGAGAGAGAGAGAGACGGGGAGAGAGGGAGAGAATAGAGGCGGTGAGAATCGAAAGTTCACGCTGCTACGTCAATGGCGGTTAGGGTTTCCTGTTGATCCCCCTAAACTTAATTTCCTTACTGTGGTACTTTTCGCTCATTCGCCTTCTCCTCAAAACCCTAATTTGAAGCCCCCCAAGATTCAGTATCTTCGTGTTTGCTTTCAATTTTGAATTACGCACGGAGCTGTGATGGGCGCGCCAGAGAAATCACAGGCTAACACTAATTCGATGCAGGCAAGTGATGAAAGCTTTCGACTTTGCCCTAGTTTTTGTCAATGCAGATATTTGCTTTTCGATGTTGTTTGAAGATTGAGGTTTGTCCTTGTGTGTACCTGTATTTATAACTTAATCATCTGCTATGGTATTATACGCTCTAATTAATTGAATGGTGGTGGAGTTGGAGACATTTAATTAAGTGTTACTATTTGCAATTTGTCCGGACTGGTTCGTTATGTGTCAGTCCGGTTTTCTTAAATTTCCACTACCGTGGTTTGCTAAACTACTCGTTTTAGCAGTTAAGTTTTCTGCAATCCATTCTTCGGTTGGTAATTTAGACGCATGAGAGCGGAGAAGGAGAGTTATAGGCCTTTGCACTTGCTTGAATACACACTCACTGTTTAGTGTAGTCGCATGCTATTCTGTTAACCTCATTTGCTTCAAATATGCTTCTTGTCGCTGGGAAGACCGGTGTGAATGCTTTTATTTCATAGCTTGTATGAAAGAGTTTACTAGTACCTGCTTGATTATTTCCATGGCAATTTATCACCTGGAATTTTTGAGAAAGTTAAAATTGAACTGATTACTGAATGGTGATAATTCGGTTGTTGCCTTCTCATGTGCTCGGAACTTGAATTCATGCCCTGCTGCATCTTAGATATCAGACAACAATGTATTGGGTTTGTAGAGATTTTTGGATAAGCACAGGGTTGTTCAAGTCTGAACTATATTTCTTAATGCATTCTGCGTGGTCTTTTTGAACTCTATATTGATATTTATATTAATACTTAATGCAGTCATGGCCTTGATTCTGCTGCAGTTTGGATTTATTCTATGTTTTCTTTTTGAAATTTTGTATTAGTATGCTGGTGAAAAATTTGCAAAGGTGCTGTCATGTTACTGAGAAGTGCCTAGTTATTAGTCCATTTATAGTCTCCTTATACAGTTACGCTTGGTTGTTGCTATCTTGGTGTGCACTGAGTATTTCTTTCATGGAGAGGCATGATATCTCCTATATTTTTCAGTTTAGTTGTGTTGCGTATAAGAAATTAAAAGCATCCCATCAATCTACTGTCCTTAACTGTTTGGCCTTTTTTTTTCTTGTATGCAGCTCGTTGTGCTGCATTTGCCAGCTCTTTCTTTCTTTTTTTGGGGAACAAATCCTACTTTTATTCTTTAAAACGTGGAGTGACTTGAATTGTATTATGAAGATATACCACATTAGGATTGGCAACGGTTGCTATCAGTCTCAGTTTCCTCAATCTTTTCTCTAGTAATTATAGTAAGAACCCTCTTAATTTATGAAAATTCATATTAAATATAGATTTATAATTTCTGACATGTAATTGGATTCTAGTTTTATGTCTCTTTTCATTTTTTCCCTTAGTTTGATTTTGGATTAAAGTAGTCAATCTTACCTTCCCAATGCAATGGTATCATGTCACTCTTGTTTTAAGGTTATTTCTTTATTTTGCTACTACCATGTAGTAGTATCGGATATACTTATATTTGTTGATAATATTCCTATCTGGTCTAGAAATTCCACTTGCAAACAGGTTCAGATTTTGGCACCCTTTCATTAATGAATAATCATGTTTTTTGGATTAATTTTTCTTCTGATTGGTTGGATAAACATTTGAAGAAGAAGAAGAAGAAGAAGTAGAAGAAACAAAAGTTGGCTGATTAGCTGTTTTTCAGCTTAATTTGAGAAGCTATGATAGAAAATTTTTGTAAATGGTTTTCGAGAGGGCTGCTTTTGTCTCAACCAGAGAGCCGAAAATATTAATTGTTGGACAAACTGCGGACAAAGAGAATTTTGCTTGTATAGATCTTCTTCATTGATGCATCTAAGCGCAACAGAGCATGTGCTTTTCATATAGGAGCCTTTCTGAAAAGCACTTCTTTTATAAGCATTTATTTTTAAGCATCATCCAAACAGGGTTGAGATTAAATGTTTATTAGAGATTGGTATCTATTGTGTCCTTTAAATATGGCTACGTGGGACTGGAATGTTGGATTCTTAAGAATGGAAATGAGAGTAGAGAGAAGAGAAGGAAAGATCAACGCTTATGGTTATGAATTGGTGCTTGTTGGGAAGCATAGGTTACTGGAAGGAAGGAGAACATTATGTAATTATGACCCGCTTGTTAGGATTAAAGACAAGTGTAGCGGAATTGTATTGCATTTATAATTACCATAAGACACTTTAGGAGTAAAATGGTGAATTCAAATGATAAACATATGCTTCTTGGAACTGTGAGAAGTTTGTTGAGTGTAAATTGATAATGATAATCCTGATGTTCAGCCCATGGTTATTAATTAATCAACCTAGATAGAACTGCAACTGCCTTTTACTTTGTAATTTCTTTTTATATTTCCTCCCCATAGTTGCTAATGGTGCACTGCATTGTGTATTGCAACATTCAAGTGCATTGCACATTAGTTGTATAATCCAGAATAACAGTAATGCACAGTTAAACAACTAATCTATATCAAAAGCCTAACTCATACTACCTCCATCAATCATCCAAGACACAACTGTATTAAGTATTAAATAAAGTATCAAAAATTTAAGTCATAAACATGTCAAAATTGAGAAGTTTAAGAGAGGATGGGGGGGGATGCTAGTGTCCTTAACTTTTTCATACTTGGTGTTGAAGTTTGAGTAGATGATTTCCTAATTGGACTAGATGGTTAGTCAGTACTCAATAGTCTATACTAAGGAATGCACATATGCAAAAGATAAAGTTTGTTACTAAAAACTCACTCACTTACACACACATGGAATGTCAAAAAATGTGACCAGGAAATTACAACCAAGAAGAAAATTGACTACTTCATGGTTACAACCTGAGAAAGAAAAATGAAATATATTTATCGTATACTTATTTCTCCCAATCTAACTGTCAAGCAATTGCTTTTGATTTCAGTTCTTTTTATAGTTTAATGAGTTGTGAAAATAGAAGTATGATGAAGAAAACTTGTAGGTGATTATAATTAGAGGAGATTTTTGAGCTGCATGATTGACCTTGGTTATTCACTTATTTGCATTGGATGTGAAGCAAGCAATTTAAACTTGCACTGAGCTAATTCTGTACCATACGAATGCAAATTATGTTGGTTTTGACCTTAGTTTCATTTAGTGTTTAGTGCACCTTTAACTGCCGTGTTCCTCCTATCATTTTTGTCTTTTAATTTTCCTCCCCCCACCATATCATTCTCATTGGGTTTCGAGAAATGATCATGTTTGTCTGGTCTTGGTAGCTGCTGCTACTTGCTTTACTCTGCTCCCATCTGTCCCTTTTAATAAAATTTGAAGAAAAGAGGACAAGAAAGGCAAAAGATGGCTGAGTGTATGCATCATATTCTATATTTTGGTATTGCAAATAATTGGTTTTTAATGAAAGTGATCGGTTGAGCTGCTTTATCTTCTTGTTCAATGAATATACTTTGTGTATTCACTTATGTTACATTACAATTTAAACATTTGGAAACTCTTTCACGGAATTATAATGATGTCTTGAGTTTTTTGAGGGGCTTATATGACTTGTTACCTTTCTTCTGGCCTTAATATGTCTCTACTTAGACTTTGTTTTTATTGGGTTTCAGCGTGTCAAGGTCTACCGTCTGAATGATGATGGAAAATGGGATGACCAGGGTACTGGGCATGTCACTGTTGATTATTTGGAGGTTTGTACATCTTGTTAATAAGGCATTTCATTCAAGACTAACATGCTTTTTGCATATGTGTATGGTTGTGTTGTGCTTTTTTTTTGGGGGGGGGGGGGGGGGGATCATGCATGTGCTTGACATCTTTTTATTGTCTGCGTATTTGCATGCTTAAAGTTGTTATCTCTTTGATTTTGAACTATAATTGTGTTTATTTTAAAGTTAAATTCTCCTTGAGGGTGATGAACTGCTTAGTTTAACTGATGGGCTGTGTCTTTCTTCAAATCTTTACCATTGATCCCCCCCCCCCCCCCCCCCCGGGGGGGGGGGGGGGGGGAGAGAAAAAGGAAGATAGTTGTATGATTTAGAGAAAGTCAGTTGAGTATGAACAAATAAATAATCAGTTGATAGGTACATTACTATATTGTATGCTTGTGTATTAAGAATTGGTATATTCATTCATTCATAGCTGTACAAACTTTAGAGTACTCCTGCATTTTGAATGAGTGAAAATCTTGTAATGCAGCGATCAGAAGAGCTGGCTTTGTTTGTTTTTGATGAAGAAGACAATGAGACCATCCTTTTGCATCGCATCAGTTCTGATGATGTTTATAGGAAACAAGAAGGTAATTGGTAACTTCTTATGCCTCCTCAATCATTACTAATAACTAATCAGTCATATGCCATCGATTACTGCTTAAAATACTTGAGGGTCCATTGATTTGTCAATTTTTGATGGGAGAGAATTTTTCTGTTCTTCAGATACAATTATCTCATGGAGAGATCCAGAATATGCTACGGAACTGGCACTTAGCTTTCAAGAGACCAGTGGCTGCTCTTATATATGGTGATAAATAAACCTTAATTTTTAATTAATCTTCATGTTTCTCTGTGTCTTTGTCTCCGCTTTTGTAAAATTGAACTTAATTACTATGCTTGTTTCATTCAGGGACCATATTTGCAGTGTGCAAAGGAATTTGCATTTCAATACTCTAAATAGTGAGTATTATTATTATTATTATTATTATTATTATTATGATTTGATCAAAGAACTGGAAGTTTTGGGTCTCATTATTAGCTCTCTTCTGAGAGTGTGCATCTGTGTATGCATGTGTTGGCTTGAACAGAATTTTTGTTTTTGGTTTTTATGAGTGTTTAAGTTATTGATATGTAGAAATTAACTTTCTAAGAGATGGTGATTAGCTTCTGCTACAAAAGTTCTGTTTCTCTGTATAAGTGAATTATTTACATCCTGTCTGGGCAAGAGATGATTCGAACATATCTGCTGTGCACTGGTTACAATTGACATCATGATTTATTTGTGGAGGTATCTGTTTGGTGGATGAAATTGACTAATAATCTCCAGTTTCAGTGTCATTGAGGTATACAAGGAAATCTTTCCTGGTCTGGAGTTGACTACCCTTCCAATGATGAATAATACCCGGCATATGACTGTTTAGGTTTTATACCTGCAAGTTTACAAAACCATTATTATTAGGGTATATTTGCGTGAATGACTGAATATGTATCCATTATGCAGCATCTAGCTTCCATTATAACTGGATTGTTCATATGCTGATAGACTGCTTATTTTTAATTGATGGTTTTTGGCATACCCAATATATAATTTTATTCACATACTGATGGAACTATATAGGCAGATTGGTAGCACAAGGATCGCTACCTACGACGACGATGAGGATTTCAATCTGTTCGATAACAATTCCAATTCCAAGAGCCCGACCACATTAATACTGGATAAAGCTAAGAGCATTTCAGAAGCCACACCACCAGCAACGCCCCACCAGCGCCATCATAATGATATTAACGGTTGCCCCTTCTTTCCTGCAACTTCTGTTCCCAAGTCAGCAGCAATAGGCTTGTTTGCCAACAGTGGGAAGCAAAACATCAGTGGCCTCGTCAATCTGACGGGATTCACTCAAGGTGTTCTTAATGGAACTGTCTTTCTGGGGAATAATAATTCTATCACTGTGTATAATCGTTAAGCTGTATGCCTGTATATTACACTCGTGTGTATGTGCGAATCAGCCTCTTCAACTATCCTATTATGATTTGCTTGATCTAGTTTTGATTCAATCAACTAGTTGTGATTTTCGATTTTTTTTTTCTTTTTTCTTCAACACAAGGCCTTAAGAGTTGAAAGTTAGTTTTCTTATTTTTTGCTCTTTTTTCTAGTTATTATCATTTTTTTTTCGTTTATAAAGGAGGCACAAGGTCTTAGGGGTAAAGATCAAATTTACATTAAATTTTCTTCTCTCTCTCTCTCTCTCTCACACACACACATATATTTATATGAAAGATAACTGAATCAATACTCTTAGAAAATTATTATCATCCATCTATCTATTGGACAGTTGAGGCTTGTGTGTCATGCATACAACTCTCCACCTCTGATGCCAATGTGGATGATAGAGAAAGCGACATGGCCAAATGATTTTGGTGCAAACGTTCCTTTTCAATTCAGCAGCTTACGGCAGCCTTTGTGAACAGAGGAAATAAGCAGCATCCAAGCTCATTTTCTTTCACACATTCAACCTCTTGCATCTGGTATTAACTCAAATTGGGGCAGTTGATGACTTGATAATAATGTAGAATGTTTTGATCAATAGAAATGCTACTTGTGAAGGACAAGCTGCCATATTTTGTCGAAAACATGCATCTAATATAAATGCTAAAAAAGTGAGTCGCAGAGCTGGTATTTATTTTTTCAGTCTATTAATGCTGCGGGCAAGGACAACTAATAAAGTTACTACTCTTGCTCTTACAAGCATCCTCTCTCCATGCTTACTCTGAATATAAAAACCTTATTTCAACTGACCATTAAGTGACGTGAGGGAAAATATACCTTTCTCTTTCATTCCTCCGCGTGCTGGCCTTTCACCATTTTCCCGTGCAGGCTTAAGCATGTTATTTGAGCCTTCATAGCCTTCTCATCTCTCCTTCTCACAGAACCAATAAGGAAGCCTTCCATGGCTTTGAAATCAATAAGGAGAGGAAATTAGAAAATATAACAACCTAGGGTGCTTGAGTTATTAATTTTGATATCTTTTGAGCTTCCTTTTGTGTGTGGCATTTTTTTTAATTTAATTTTATATAGTTACTGTGTAAAGGAAAAGATAAGATAGAGTAAAACAAATTTTTTGCATTCTTTTCTAAGCATTTCTTTGTGCACATAAGATTTGCACGGCTGATTTTCTTTTTTTTTTTAAGATTTTAATACTTTTTTTTTATTTTAAAGAATGTAAAATATAAAATAAAAATAATCTTTCAACTACAAATTTTAAAAAAATTAATTATTTCAATAAAAAATAAAAAACAAAAATATAAATTCTGAATCATCTAAATAAAATTTAAACGGTTTAGATTACATCTCAAAAAACATACACAACCTTAAGATATGTAGAGAATTTAAATCCTAAAATAAACATTTCAACACATGGTTGCCAAATACATTTACCCTCCTCACTGGTTTTCTTCCTTGAATTCCTTTTGCAATATAGCTTGCATATTTTATGCATATAATTTCTGCGTCAATAGTGTATTGATCTTTATAAAAGTGGACTTGTAATATGCTAGATGGTTGAGCTCAGTTTCTTCTAGGTCTTGTTATGTTTTTTCTCTGCAGAAGGTTGAGCTCTGTCTTCCCATGGACATGTTATGTTTTTTTCCCTGCCTGTGTCAATGTGCATAGTCCACAGTTTAGTGGTTCTTCGTGGACTCGCGGAGTCATAAAGATTTAACTATGTTGAATTCTGAAGCAGATCTCTATTATATGAGCCTATGGACTTGGTATTTACTGATTTCCCTTGTGTCGGTTTCATGTGTGTTCTTGGATATTTCAAGCGCTTACTTGCTGATAGACATATAATGCTAGAATTTACCCCTGCTGTCTTATCAGTTTCCGTGGTTATAAATTTAGTTTTCTGATAGTTTTATTAAGACTAATAGTAACTTCAATTGTTTTTAAAGATTTTAAGTACTTTATTATGTTCATTTGAATCATAATTGGTATCAAATCAGAACAGCAACATATTTCATAGTAAAGGAAGTGTTCAAAAGTATATTACATGAAATTTCTATAACTTTATTTCAATGGTCCTACTCTATCATTAGTTTTCTTGACTTTTTTTTTTTTTTGGAGATTTTGGTAATATTTTGTACTCAACCTAACCAATAGCAATAAAAATTGAAAAAACTCTTAAATATTCATAAAAGTCTTAGATTTAATTAATTAATCTGTAAAAGATCACTTGATATAAGCTTTGCTTTGTAAATTTTTTGTGAGAATGTAATAACATATTATAAAATTTAATTATTTTGACATGTGCGCTTGCGCGCACACGCGCGCATGACAGACACTTTAACATTCTTGATTAAATAAGATGTAATTTTACTTCTTTTGTATGTGTACTTCTTATTATTCAGGCTAATTTTTTATAATTTAACTCAATTTGGAATTTAATTTCCCATTTGAATTTTCTTATAATTTTAAAAATTTCCAATGTACTACTTTCCATTACAACTTTTTTGTGGGAAGTTAAATACATTACGATCTATATTTATTTTTTTAAAAAAAGCTATTTTATTTTTATGTATTAGTTGTGTGACCAAAACATTATTAGCACACCAAGTCCTGTTAATAGTTAATACTGATAATTAAGACGAATTAAAATAATCAACGCAATGGCCAAAAAGAGGACTGAGGGGTAAAAAAAAACATAATCAACGCGTAAACTTTGTTCTGGAGCAAAACCTCACCGTAGCAAGAAAAGCCAAAACACGGTGAACGACTGAATGCGAAGCGGCCCGAACCCTTTCGGCTTCTCCATAACCCTACGGTGCCGCCCCCATCGGATTTTCGAAAGCCGAAACTGTCTCCTTAATTTACGGCGCATTCGTTTCTTTCTCCTTTCGATTGTTGGTGTTCGGGGTTCTCTCTACAATCTATTCTGAATCTCTCTCTGTGGATCCTGCAAAGTTAGATCGGCTTCCACGCTGCATTCATCCCTACGGAAAGGCATCCTCCTTGATTCGTCTGTGAATTTATTTGTTTTGGCCTTTATGGAGTCCATGCCTCAATAGATTTTTCTTCTCGGGTTTAGTTTAAATTTGTTTATGGGGTTGGCGATTTGGTTTGATTATTGAATAAAACCCGCAGTTCTAACTTGTCTTCAATTCATTCCCGGAAATGATATGGAATATCTCTGTATCAGGGTTTTGAATACCTTATCCGGCCCATCTGAAGTTGTTTGGGTCTGGTGTGTAGGGTTTAGGTAGTAAAATTCTTATTATGGTTGATTTTTGGGTATGCTGGTACGTACCCGGGAAATGGATCCTCTGCGTTTTATCTGCTGCTGTGAAGTTAGCGGAAAAATGGGTGTATTTTGAATTTTTTTCTTTTTTATTTTAAATTAAACTCCCTCATCCATTCTTCTTCCAACTTTTTCTAACTGCAGAGGGAGTCAACAGCAGAGGATCCTGGCGCTACTTATTGATTTAATCAATTAACTCAATTAATGAAGACGGTGGTCATATGTTGTATCTATTATCAGCTTTGATTTTTTTAGTTTTGTTAATTTTGCAACCTTGGATATTTTAAATTTAAACATTGTTACATCTGAATAATTGAGCTGATCTTGAATCACAGGTAGTGGGAGCTTTGGCTTTTAACAGATCGCAACTTGTTTTCTGGGAACTTTGATGCATTAGAGTTCGTCTTTTGCAATATATACATTTAATTTTAAAGACTGCAGAAAATGTCAAGTAAGAAAGAAGAGAAAGCTCAGGTTGCAGCTGAAAGAATCAAGGCTGCAGCCTTGAGTGCTGCTAAAGGTCTTAGTCGTGCACAGGCTGAACGTGCCGCAGCTGCAGCAGCTCGGAATGTGAATGCTTATGGTCAGAAAGAAGAAGGGCCTAGCAGATGGCAGGAGAAAAGGGAAGCGAAGAGGCAAATGTATTTAATGAGTACCGAGAAGGCTGTTAAATTGGGTGAAAGAAAAGACCTTAAGCCTACAATGTCTACTGCCGGTGGCACAGCACAATGCCAGAAGTGTTTCCAAACTGG
The DNA here is from genome assembly GCA_026724425.1 of Erythrophleum ivorense. Taxonomy (NCBI): domain Eukaryota; kingdom Viridiplantae; phylum Streptophyta; class Magnoliopsida; order Fabales; family Fabaceae; genus Erythrophleum; species Erythrophleum ivorense. The sequence goes on from JAIUCV010000005.1 coordinate 49,212,998, forward strand.
CCACTGGACATATGAATGCAAGAATGAGCGAGTTTATATTTCGCGACCATCCCGGACCCAACAACTTAAGAATCCTAAATTGAGGGTGAATGCGGCTGTGACTTATGATTTAGATAATAACCCTCATGCCAAGGAGGTAAAGGCTGACATGCGTTCTAAGAAAAGCAAAAGGAAGCATCGTTCAGACTCTGATTCTGGTAGTGATACTGAGGATTCAGTTTTTGAGACTGATAGTGGGTCTTCATCAGTTACGGGATCAGATTATTCTTCGGAAAGTAGTTCTGATTATACTTCATCATCTGATTCAGAGGAAGAAAGGAGGCGGAGGAGGAAAAAGAAGCAGCAAAAGAGAGGAAGGCGCAGGAGCCGGAGGTACAGCTCTTCATCTGAATCTTCTGATTCAGATACAGTTTCTGATTCTGATTCTGGTGATAGAAGCAGTCGCAGAAAGAGGAGGCATAGTCGTAGGCACTGAGCCTAAGAGTTTACTGATGACCATCAATATTAATTGCCACCTCCCCTGAGACTATAATTGAATATAGTGTCTTTTGCAATTAGGGTAGTGTAGTGTAGTGTAGAAGAATAAGCTTCGCCTGGATGATTGGCTTGTAGTTCTTTACTTGAACCCTTGTTTTAACCTGAAGATATTCAGAAGTTAAATTTGATCTTCCACTAAAAAAATATATTGATGTGCTTTGAGTAATTGAATCTTCTGAGATCTTTTGGCTGTCCAATATTTCTTGCAATTGATGCAAACTTGTCATAGGCAGACCCGCAAGTTGATTTTTGTGTAGATTCAATTTGTTAACGGTTGGGTGTTGGCTCTTGCCTCCTCCCCCTTCTTACCTCTCATGGCTTCAAATGGAATAAAATTAGTCTTCTCTGTCTTTTTTCAAGCGTCGGCGTAAGACCTTAGTAACATTAAGTTTTCATGCTTCTGGTTTTATCCTCGCCATCAATTGTAGGGATTTTTTTTCAAGTCCTATATACCAATTAAATTATCCCCAAATTCCAATAATAGGAGTATTCTTATCCTTATGAAGAACTTTGAGATTTTTATTTTGTTGATCAAATAATTATAGTAAAATATCAAAATGCATATATTTTTGACAACTGTAGGAACAACTTAAAGCAAAAACGCCTGCAACAGCTTAGATGATGAAAGGATTCGGATTCTCGAAGTTTGAAAACAAATTTATGGAGATAGACGAAAGAGTAGAGAGTGAAGCTCTCTCATTTGGGTCGTATCTGGGTCCTATCCATCACTTTATTTTGGCTCTCCAATTGTATTATGTAAAGTACTTTAAAAAACTTGTTTGGTCACAAGTCCATAAATAACGAAAATTATGCCTTATGTGCAATAGGCCATGCCTGTTATTCCCATTGGATGGTATATTTTGAAATTTTGGAATATTTGTTTTTGTGTCACTTGTAGAAAGTCTGTAGAAAGAACATCAATCATTCCTTTCGTTCTCTAAACGCTGTTAAAACTGAGGTGTCTTGTTTGAAGAAGTATTTTAGCTCAAGTTCTTGCAATTATATCTGAATACGTCGAAGGTTAAGTTTTAAGGAATCCAATAAATCAGCAGCGAAGGTTCAAGTGTGGATTTGCAGGTTGAAGTTTGCAATAGAAGCATCTATTCAGAGATGAGTGTCTGCAAATTTCGCTCTGAATGGTTAGCCCCACTTGCCTCCTCTCTTCCTTTCTCTCTCAATCGCCGGTGTCAAGAGACAAGAGGGTAGTTGGTTATTTTCAGTGCCTTTTATTATTACTGATTAAACCGTTTTATCATATTGTGCAATGCATTCGCGCTACTTCTAATAGGCAAGGGTTTTAAAATTTTAAATTACTTGAAAATTTATTAACAAAGATTGTTTTTCGTTACAAAATCCATGAAAACAATCCAAGAGCATGGAAATAGTAGAGATTCGAAAATGCTTAAGCAGCATTTCATGACTCCATCATTTATCAATAACGTGTTCGACTGTCGTGCAGCACAGCTTAATATAAAATTTTCAGAATGCGTTGTGCGTATTTCTTTTAACGCTGATATGCCAAAATAAAAGGCCTCTTTTAATTTAGGAATTATATAATTAATTTAAATTAATTTTAAAAGTTGACTATAAATTCTTTAAATTTTTAATTTTATGTAACATAATTCCTTCATAAATTTTCTCTTCCAAAATCTTAATATTACGTGTCTATTTGGGCTAACTCAACTCTCTCTTTTTCTCTCTCCCTCCCCCCCTCTCTCTCTCTCTCTCTCTCTCTCTCTCTCTCTCTCTCTATATATATATATATATATATATATGACCTAATATCTTAACTAGCAAACAATTCTTTTGGTAATTTCTTCACATTTTTTCGCAACGAAGCCCTTCTTACGCACTTTGGATGATATATTGGTGTATTTCTTGTTAAGTTGAACTTTTTCAGCTTCCATAAATAAATGGGGATAAGATTTTTGAAAGAAAAAAATTAACAGAGGATACTATGTTGCACAAAATTTAACATCTGGAGATCTATGATCAACTTTTAAAATTGAAAGAGCAAATTATATAATTTCTTAAGCTAACAAAAATTCTTTGCATTTTGGCTTTCTTTTGACGATATTTGATTATTAACATGCGATAAAGGAAAAATTAGAAAAGACTATTTGAATTAAAGTTTTGGTTCAGACGACATCTCTCAAGACCTTATACTTCTTTTAAAACAATTTTTTTTTTAAAAAAAAGGCTCTATTTTTCATTGTGAAACAAAAACATGTATATGAAAATTCTTCTAAAAACATTAGGAAAAATTAGTTAAATTAGTTTTGTTAATAAAAAATTTTATAAAAAATTTTTTAAATTAAATTAATTCTCCTAATCAAACAAATTTATGGCTACAATTCTATAAAAGCCGGTAGGTATATAAAAAGTTAAGAATAAATGTAAAAAGAAAAAAAATTTATAAGTAAAAAATAATTATTGTTCTCTTATTTTTAAAAAATAAAAAAAACAAATATTATTAATAGAGATTATAAAAATATACTACCTCCGGTCCTGTTTATAAGAAAATTTGAAGAGATTTTTTTGGTTCCAAAATATAAGAAACATGGTATATTTTTTTATTTCACTAAATAATAAATTTTTTTTTTACCCTTCATTTATTGTTACATCTAATACACTTAACAATGCATAACGTTTTCCCATACAAAATAAAGATGGGTAAAATAGGAAACAATTATCAAATTTGAACCTAATTAATGAGTTAAACTAATATTAACTGTTTTTCTTCATACCAGTGAAACAATTTTTTGTTTCTTATAAATAGGACCGGAGAGAGTAATAAATAATTTTCGAAATTTATTTTTTTATTAAGATATCAAAGCCTTAATTTCATATTATATATATATTGATTGTTGCGAACGGCATTATTTATTATGTTCAAATTGCATTGTTTATCATTATAATATATTTTTTTAATATTTTTGTAGGACTCAACAAAATTTATCCAGGCCCTACGGTGAATTTGAACCGTCCCATCATTTAGACGGCAGCTATCTAGTTTCATACAAAAGGTTAAATAATATTTTTCTTCTTTGGAAAAAGGAGGCTAGTTATAAGGCACTGATTAGGCAGTAACAAATGTTCTTGCAAACAGTGCAGCGAATGTAATAATTAATAATAATCCAAAATTTTCAAACTAACAATGCTTATTGTTTCTAATATTTAATAATATGATATGATTACTTTTAAAATTATAAAATCTATATTTCTAAAATTAAAAACTTAAATAATAGAACTCTAAAATTCAAAACCTTAAATCTTTTAAAAAAGAACAAACATAAAATATAATTATTTAAAATATTTTTTTAAAAAATATAAAGGAAAATAAAAACTCTCTTAAAAGTTAAAATGATAACTATTAAAACAGATAATTTTGTTAAAAAAATTTATATATAATACTTTTTTATATTTTTATTCTTAAATTTATAATTAAAATATGTTTATAAATAAGTGTGTAATTCCTAATTAAACCATACATACACACATTTATATATATATAATTTTTAATTAAAAATTTATATATTTATTATATTTTAATTAAAAAATGTCATAGTAAAAATCTAAATAATTACATCTAAATTAAACTGATTTTATTTTTTAAAAGTTAAAATTACAAATAATTTTTGTTTAAAATTTTAAGTTCTACGATTTTAGAGATAATATTATCATATTGAAAATTAAAAAAAATAATTACCAGTTTAAAAAATTTAAATCACTATTAATTATTACATTGAAAGCACTATTTTTTAAAGTATTTATTGCTTCTTAATCAGTATCATTAACAAAACTCTTAAATTTCTAAGAATTTAAGTTTTATGATTTTAAAAATAATCTCATCATATTATTGATAAATAATAATTATAAATTTTAACTGAGGAGAGGGGAGGGAAGGGGAGGGGAGGGATTTTAATGGAGGAGAGGGTAGGAGAAAGGAAGGATTTTAAGGATACATTGTTTGGTTCAGGAGGGAAAGGAAGAGAAAATAATAATATGTAGACTATTTTATCCTTATATATTTTAAAAGTAATGATAATATAATTGATTATTTTAAAAAAAAATTAATATTTTTATTATTAAATTAAATAAATATTAAAAATTATTTATAATTATAATTATTTAAAAAAACTTATAAATAAATAAAACTAAATAAATAAATATAAAAATATTTTAGTCTAAAATATAACTTTTCTTCCCAATCCCCAAAATTAAAAAGAAGAGAGAGAGGAAAAAAAAAAAAAAATTTAATAAAATTTTTTCTCTCCTCCCTTCTAAAAATACAAAACAAACAAGGGACCTCCCCTCCCCTCAAACCAAACAAGGGTTAAGCCGGAGTTTACTGATTTTACATAGAAACCTAGAAAGACCTTGGCATCGATGCCCGCCAAAAGACAGAAGAGCCCCCCTCCACCCGCAAATATTGAAACCCCTGAGCTCTGGTCTCCGGAAGTTTCAGGTCTTTTGCTCTTTTCAATCTCCGGCGTCTCCTTCTTCTTCGCCCTTCCAAGATGAGTACTATGAAGTTTTGCCGCGAATGGTCGCTGCCCCTTTTCTTTACCATCCTCACAATGCTTTTACGACACTGAACTTGGATTTCGATTTTCACGTATCTTTCTTCATCTTCTGATTTCAGCAACAACATTCTGTATCCTAAGGAGGACAAGGAGCAGAAGATTCTTCTCTATGCCTGCCGTAACTGCGACCACCAGGTTCTTCTCTATCTTACTTTCGCTGACTCTTCTCTTGTTCCCTTTTAATCTTCCCTCTTGTTTCCTTTTAATCTTCCTTCTTGTTTATGCGTTGTAGCGAAGTGTTAAATTTGCGTTAGACCCATTAATTAGATGCTCTAGTTACTTCTTCCAGCGACCTTTAAGTTTACTCTGATAACATCTTCTTCCCCTTTGAGCAGTATGCTTGTCTTACCCTTGGGGAGAGAACCTAAGCATTTCTGCTCTGAATCTTCACTCGTTTTGATGTATTTTTGATTTCGAGGATCTTAATTATAAATTGGCATTGACCATTCTACTGATGAAGTGTTGCTAGAATGCCAAGTCTTTGATGCCCTGGTTTGTTTATTTATCTGAAATATTGAAGATTGCACTTTAGAATAGCTACATTCTCCATACTGTGAGTATTAACATTGACAAGATTTATCTGTTCAATTCTATTATAATGATGCAAGATGACTTATGATTTTTTTTCTTACTGATTTAATGTATGAATAGCATTTCCTTACATTTACCGTTGAGTTGAGAAGACTGAAGCAGCGGACTTCTATGGGACTGTCACTTTTGCAGTTTCACTTCACAACTCACACCCTATACCTAGTCATAGCTGATTTCTATGTTTCTACTTTAAGTCAAAAGCAAATTGACTAACCATGTCCTTTTGAAATGTCAAGCTTTTTTGGGATATGCAAGTTGCTTCAGCTGGTAAAATCTCTTGCCATTATTCCCATGGCCTAAAATCATATTCCACCTTCTCCAAGCCTTTTTGGGTTTTGTAGAGGATAAATATTACTTTTTTAACCTTACTCCCAATTGGTATTCAATGCAGCAAAATTTGAACACTTTCATTCACCATCATATGTCATTTGATTATGTAAGTGGAATCTAACTATTTAGAAAGGAATTTGCATATAATAATGTAGCAAATATACTGGTTGGAATTTTTACAAATTCTTCAAACATGTTTTCCTAGTATTTGGGGTATAATTAGTTTGATGCATATTGATTGAAGGGCTGAACCCAACTTATGATCTGAGAGGGTTTTGAGATTTCTAAATTGTGATACTTCTTGTCCTTGCTTTGTAATCTAATAAGTTACTTGATGATAGAAAGAACTCAACCTTCTAGGCATGTGATACTTATTGTGGTTAGCATGTGTGTGTCTGCTCTGCTTCTATACTAAGTTCCTAAAATCTTGGAGCCATGAGTCAGAGGTAGCAAGACAGGTGCCTATGCTTTAAGGCATAGTGATCTGCAGCAGAAGCACCTTTTGATATCTGAGACAAAGTGTCTTTGATGAGGTGTTCACTTTTTGTGCCTATTTGCATGCCTTCTGTGAGGCACGAAGCACCTCTCATAGGTGCCCTTGTGATCCCAGCGGTATCAAAGTTTTTGTTTCTATTTTACTGTAGCTGTCAGCAAAGTAATGAACAAAATGGAGAAGTCGGGCCAAAAAGGCACCACATTATTGATGTAAAAGGCTAATTTATTTCCTAAAATGGAGCTAAAGGACCTGAAGCTCTTGATTTCTCTCTTCCATTTTCTTATCCTTTTTCATGTCACCTCTATTATTTCATTCTTAATTATCCACTTCTCTTCCTTTTTTTTTCCTTGTATGTAAATTCTGGAGATGGACCACTGCCGTTGCTGTTTTATTTCTCTTTTCCTCCCAACACTCAATTCTATATACTGAGCCAGTGCAGAGTTTTTTTAACTTAGTTATTTTATTCAGTATCATTTTAGTGTGTTCAAATGATTAATGCCCATTTGGATTTTGTTCTAGTTTTGAGATATGTAATTTTCATATAATATGAATATTATTTAGTTGTCTAAATGCACTAGTTTCTCTGATTTCTCGCCTTGGGCAACTAAGGGACCTCTCACCTCCCTGGTGTCTTTCACCTTTAACCTCCTGGCTAGTTTCACAATGCGTGTTAAGGACATCTTTAGGTCTTTGGAGCAGCTGTGATACCCATTAATTGAAAGATTCCTTGATTGTCAGTCTTCTAGACCTTATGCTTTACAATTATTGAAAATACAGATAGGTGGTGGTCATATTCAGAAGTGTAGGATTTATGTTAACATTTATCTTTCAATCAACTCTACTTGCCGAAGATGAAGCCCAGAAATTGAGGTTTAGTCTTTGTTAAGATTTATTAATTTATATTTATTTTGTTTAGAATACATTTTGATTATAGCACTTTTTTGAACCCTTGTTGGTTTTACTGCCAACATTTCTGTTTTGCTATTTTTGTGCTTTGATTATAAGGTTTGGTTTACAGTACACCACTATGTTTTTATTATAGAAAATAATTGCATTTGCTTTTTGTTATGAAGGGATGATAGGGACTGGGTCATATCGGATATTTAAGTCCCATATTAAGTAATATGGGATATTTGGTGTGGTATTTAATGAGGGTGATTCTTCTCCTTTGATAGCATACTTTTAAGGGTGGGTTTCCCAGGTTTCTTTGAGTCTTATCATTTTGTATTAGAGTTGGTTGGCCAATGTCACAAAGAGGGTTATTTGCGGAGGGTTTTGATTGGTGAGAAGGCCAAGTGAAGTTCCACAAAGTGTAGTCGTCAGGATGTCATAGGATATGCTATGATAAGAATTGGGTAATATGGAATATTTGGTGTACTTAAGGAGAGTGGCTTTTCCCCTAGAGAACATGCCTTTTAGGGTGGATTCCCTATGCCTCCTTCGGTCCTGTCAAGGGACCACATCTATTTATGATATCATGAGTTAGTTTGCATATATGCCTATTTGATCATTTACTTATCATTGTTCAGGAGGTTGCAGATAATAACTGTGTCTATAGAAATGAGATACATCATTCTGTTGGGGAGCGCACTCAAGTGTTGCAGGATGTGGCTGCAGATCCAACTCTTCCTCGCACGAAGTCTGTTCGCTGTACTCAATGCAACCATGGAGAAGCTGTTTTTTTCCAGGTCAAGTCCCTCTTCTACCTATGGGTAGTTGTGTATGTACAAAGCTGGGGACGGAGGGGAGTGATAAGGATTTGTGGACAATAATAAATCTACCTTTGGGAATAACGTGAAAATGATAACTCCCTTAACATTAGCACTACCAGTTAATTTTACCCTCCTAAACTTAAGAGAACTAGCTTGTGGAGGAAGAACAATTATACGTGTCTTTTCTTATTGTAGGAAAACACTAAACAGTGTTCAGGGTTACACAGTGAATGAAGTAACTAACTCAGAGCTAAGCCTGGATACAGAATATGTTAGAATTTTCCCGACAATAAAATAACATGTGAGCATTCAATACAATTATACTTCGTAAGTTATCAAATCCAAATGCAAATGTTGGGTGATAAAGTGTCATGGCTATTACATGAAGACTGGTTAAATGGGAACTTTCTTTGCACTGAGAACCTTTTCTGCGTTCATAGTGTTATGATAAGACTCTATCATATATAGCTCGGATCATTTAAATGCTACGATCACTTGTACTCAGCTGAAGATGAAATTTAAGCTTAAGCAAGTTTGGTTCTTAGTTCGCCTGGCTTGTTAGGAAGCACTTGTTTGCATTATCAGTGTTCAATGTTCTTGGCAGGTTCTGCAATGTGTAGATTGTCGTTGAGTTTCGGCAATATGTCATTGCTGAACCTGGAGAAATGCTATATTGTGATCACACGTTCTATGTAGTGAACTCTTTTACTTGATACTGCACATTCAAAACACATAATTGGATTTACTTGGGTGTTATGAAGTTTTTGAATTTATGCAGGCAACGGCTAGAGGGGAAGAAGGTATGACGTTGTTTTTTGTTTGCTGCAACCCAAACTGTGGCCACCGGTGGAGAGATTGAAAATGATGCTCGCTCAAATCAAGGTCCGGTATCTGGGGAAATCCAACATATTTTTTGTACACTCTTGTTTGTTATTATGTAAAACTTGGTTGATGTGAGGACACTCATATTCAAGTATTGATGGCTTTTAACTGCACTTCCAGACTAAATTGTTCTGCCATATGCTAGTTTATCAACATTGAAAAGCAGCGTCAGTAATCAGACCAAACAAAAGACAAGGACCGTAAACTCTGGAATTTTAGCTCATGATGTCTCTGAGGAATTTTACTGCAGAAATTATCCTTGATTTGACGCAGCTCTAGTGGGGTTCTAATCCTCGTCCACAGCCATGCCCTATTCCTCGTTCAAATTATTTGCAGGAATTGGTTTCTCTGCACTGTTAAACAGTATTAAATATGGACCATTTAGATTTAATTTGAATGATTCAAATTTTAGTTTTTATTTTTATCATTTTTTAATCTTAAACATTAATTTTTTAAAAGTTTGTAATTAAGAAATTGTTTTTATTTTATATTTTTTACGTTAAAAATAAAAATAAAAATAAATAAAAATAAAATGTAAATTATCCAGAGCAAAATCTACACGATTTAGATTCGGATTATATCAAAGGACCAGTGCAGACAAACTGTTCGCCGTGTGGCACTGCTTTCAGTCAAATTATCTACCTTGTCATATTGGATTTCTAGAGGAGGGGACGGCATACAAAAGCCATTGTCCTCTTTTTCATGCCCAGTGACATTTTCTTTTCTCTTAGTATCATTAATTTAATTTAATTTTTAAACATATCTAACATTTGCATCTGACGATGTGACTTCTCTGACTATCAGTCGTTTAGACGTACGAGCTCTAAGAAATCCCGATTGATTATCCCTTTCATGTAGCCATTAAACAGGCCTTCATGGCCTACTCAGCTCTTTCAGTTGCAGGATAATTTCCCCATATTAGTATACAAACGGAGTGCAATCTATGCGAGGAATGTTAAAATTGAAAAATAATCGCACCAAGTAAAGAGTGAATAAAGCTCAGACAAGAAATTTTAATCCTGTTTCAACCATGTTTTACGTCCAATTCTTTTGACTTGGAGGACTCTTCACTATACAAGAATGACAGTTTATCATGCTGGATAGCCCCTGATATATTATAATGAAAATATCACTATTCTTTTATCACCTTCTATATGTGAATAATTGTATTTTAAGTGCTAAGTCAATTAAAATAGATAACAGAAATTAATAACATATAAAACTGAAGGTGACCCTCAGCAGAAGATGTATGGCAAACAGACCTTTTTTTTCTACTCAATGTTGTCCAAGGTTTCATAACTGAAGGAGGGAAGTTAGACAATAAATATAAGATACTACCAATTAAAATACAAAGAACAGAGAGTAGGTTAGCTAATAGTGTGCATCATTAAATAAACTTGTTACACTGAAGCAGCTGGTGAGATTAATTATTACAAACCTTGCAGAGATTTTCTAGGCCTTTTCTCTTGCAAGTAAGTACATGTGTCTTATTTATAATATAGTTGCTTTATGTACCCTAGCGTTGTAGGTGTTGGGATCATTTAATGAGGCTGGGGGCCTTGAGAACTCCATTACCGTCACCATTAAAATTGATGTTGGTGTTGTTGCTAAAACCAAGAAGCTTTTGATCATTGTCATTGAGGAAACCAGGTGAAGGTGGCGAACTGCTATTCATTATTTTGGGAGTGGACTGAGACTGAGTTTCCCCAGCATGGCTGCTATGAGTATCACCTCCATCTATCAAGTCAGCAAACCCTCGAACGAAATACGCCATTAGGGTTAAAGGTTAAAGAAACTCTTTTGGTTTTCCTTGCTGCACACAATATCGTAAGAGTTTTCCCCTTTATAGACATAAATGCTATAGTCTTTTTTTTTTGGGGGAGAAAAAAATGGAAACATTATTGTGGTAGCTAAGACATGGTATCTTATGGCTTGAATATAACGCTAAAGTCCTCAATATGCCCCTTAGCAGTGAGTTTCTGTAACCGATAATGATTTGTCACAATAATGAATTAATCTATCCATGATGATAAGATGCAGATGTAGCTTTTTTTCCCCTAACTATAATATTCCTTCATAATAACTTTGCAATGGCGTATATGAAAGGCGACAAGAAAAGCATTGAACAAAATTCTATTTTCGAAATATATATCTAGATTTTCATATCCCAAGCATATGCCGTCCTTTCTGTCTGAAAGGATAAAATTGAATGATTTTTTTATATTATTTATTTTGAGTGAGCATATTTCTAGCTAAAAGAATTAATTTTTTATTTTTCTTCTCAAAAAAGTTTTAATTTCTTACTTCTGTTTTACAATTAAAAAAAATTATTGTCATTCAAATGCTGGTGCTGATGATCCTGCAAATTTGGGCATCTTTCATATGGACGTGCAGCCTATTTGGATTTCTTCTCTTAATAGTTTGATGTCTTTGTTTTATTTTGATATTTTCTTGGACGCATATCCCTCCTAAAATTGTTGTTTAGATTTTGTGTTTGGGTTTTAAACCCCATTTACCTTTGCCAGAAACTCCTAATTTGTTGACCCATAAAGAGAATTTCCCTTTCTGTGAGGCCAAATTGATGTGTGAGGGAGATTGTTGTCTAGAGTGTGTGTCTGTAGGTTATCATAAACAATACAACTTAAATGACTACGTACGCAAAGTTATTACGATCAAACAACTTTTAGGACTCCATAAAATAATTAGAATATAAAGACCTTCTAGGGCAAAGGCATAAAGATCATCTTCTCCCTTCTGTATTATCATCATTTAGGCCACTCTCACACATTAGTCTTAGGCAGGTTAAACTCTATACAAACTTACCAATTAAGTCTCTACTCTTGAATTGTTCTTATATCCTCAATAAAACACTTCTCTCTTTCTCTCTCTCTCGTCTTATAATTTAGATTCGCTTGAGGCAATAAATAACTAAATAACTAAGTATATATATATATATATATATATAACTTGGCTTTTTGACTTATATATATATACAAAAACAAATATATATATATATATATATATAACAATAAAAATAATTTTCTGAAATATATAATTAACTTTTTTAAAACACGGAGCCTTATATATATATTTAAAATATTACAAGCTCTGCATTTCTTTTTAATTTTTATTTTTTTTAAATTAGGCTCTACGTCTGATTTTTATTTTTTAAACCCTTTTAAATAATGATTTTAAAAAACATTCAAATACAAATTAAAAAAAATTGTAAATTTATTTTTAAAATCATTTTTAATTTATTTATTGTTTAAATTTATATAAAAATTTTTCAACTATAAGAAAATTTTTTTATTTGTATTTTGAAGAATATAATGTCTTAATTTGTAAATATAATTTTTTAATCTTATAGTTGTGAAAAATTTATATTTTAAGAAATATTAATTAATTTTGTTTAAATTTGTAGATATTAAATATTAAATAATTGTTTTTAAAAAATTCAGATAAGAATTTTAAAAAAAATTGTAAAATTATTTTTAAAATCAATTTTTAATTTATTTGTTGTTTAAATTTATATAAAATTTTTTCAACTATAAAGAAATTTTTTTATTTGTATTTTGAAGATTATAATGTCTTGATTTGTGTATATAAATTTTTTAATCTTGTAGTTGTGAAATATTTATGTTTTGAGAAATATTAATTAATTTTTTAAATTTGTAGATATTAAATTTTAATTAATTGTTTTAAAAAATTTTAGATAAGAATTTTTTTAAAAAAATTTAAAATTATTTTTAAAATATTTTTTAATTTATTATTGTTTAAATTTATATAAAATTTTTTCAACTATAAAGAAAATTTTTTCATTTGTATTTTGAAGAATATAATGTATTAATTTGTATATATAATTTTTTTAATCTTGTAGTTGTGAAATATTTGTATTTTGAAAAATATTAATTATTTTTTTAAAAATTTGTAGATATATTTTTTATTGTTAATGTATAAAATAAAATTTTTATAAATGAAATATAATAATGTGTTTAAAATTTAAGTAACACAAAAGAATTAATATTATTTATTTATAAAGTAACTAAATTAATTAATTTAATATTATTGTTCAAAAATGTTGTTTATACAAATATAATTTCTTAAATTTTTACTTAAATTTGTTAAAATATAACGAATTAAAATTAAATAATAATATTATGTGTATGTGTATATGATTGTATTAATTGATTTTTCTATAAATTGCTATTAGTTAATAAGGAAATAAAGTACTGTAAAAAATAGATTTATATGTACAATTCAATAATATAAATGAGTATTGAATTTGAAATGTATGAAAATAAAAGGAAAAAATAATATTAGTCATTAGCCGTAATGACTACTTGTCCCACACTGAGACCTTCTCCTTTTTCGTTGGAGTTGATGTTGTTGTGGCTATTCTTGCTCTTCATCCTCCTTGGTATCATTTTCATGTTCTTCTTCATTTTTTTTTCTTAGGATGATTTACTCTTCACCTGATTATGAATTTGTTAAGAACTGAAATTCCATTGAGGGAACTGGATAGGTGAAATCAGTTGATTTGGGATGGAGAAGCTTTGTTGAGGTTGGTAGGACGCCCATTATATGAAAAAAATATTACTATATTCAGCACTAAATGCAACTGGATCTGTAAATAATGATGTAAATAATACCCCATTGGATTGCATTGGTTGCAATGGCAGTGTGAAGAATGATGACTCCGTGTAAATGGATAAAGGCAATGATAATATATAGTAAGGTGCAAAAGAAGATGGACCTGTAACTTCAACGTCTGTGAATAGTGAAAAGAAAGAAGAACTAATAGCTCCACCGACTATCTGTGATAGAACAGAAGGACCAGCACAATTGTAATCTCCTTGCATAAGGGCTGTTGTATAAGATAATGATTACATATTTGCATGAACTCTACCAATGTTGCCACTGGATATTGGTTCCCTGGATGAGAGGAACCTATTGCCTCTTTTTCCTGGTCTCTCTTATGGGTTTGGAGGTCTGGGTAGATTAGGTGTTGGTAGAGTTGGTTAGGAGCAAGCATATCTCGAAGTTCCCTTAGAGTGTGCAATATGGTTTGGATATCACTGCTTGCCCTTTGCCTGAATTCTTCATAGCTAAGCGTTGGTGGCTCAATGATAGTAAGTCTGTATAAATCCTTCAACATATCAACTTGTAAAAGGAAAAAGTAATTATAAAAAACAAAACATATATATATATATATAAAGAGAGAAAATATAAAAATGAAAACTATATAAAAGTTATATCACAAAACCCTGAGAATCACTAGTAGGATAGATTCACTGTTGCGTATGTCGCCAATATCAACGCATGTAGTTCGACATGTGATCTAGTGGTCTATTGGTAAAGTTGTTCTGTGCCACTACCTAGAGCCATGAATTCTAGGCTACATTGAAAATTGCGTGCTCTTCTAGTTAGTTTTTGTGAACCTTTCCTTTTAATTGAGAAGTGTGTAGCGATTTTATATTATGTTGCACCTTATTGAATTGACAGAGAATGCGGTTAGTGTGATGTCACTCAATTATCCAAAAACATAGTATAGGGATAAATGCACACCATACATCGGGTATTGCTAAGTAGTACTCAGGAATCCATTGAAGGGCCTCCGATGAGTCATATGGAAGCCAAATTACTTACATAAAAAAAGATGGGTACTTTGTGTTATAATCATAAAATGAAAAACAAGTAAATACACAAATACAAACCTCATTATCTTTCATTTGATTTAATAGTATCCTACACTGCCGTCAAGCATTTGCAGTAGGCTGTTACTTATGAGGGAAGGAGATTACACATTTAGATCAATGAGCGAAAATTCTCGGATGACGATCAGATATAAAATAAATGTCTTACTTGTTTGACACAACTCGTAGCCTGAAGTTACTAAGAAACCACCCCTATGTTTCATGCGTCTCACTCTCAACGATGATAAATGCAAGAAGAACAACTTTTCTTGCCTCATCTTGTGAATTGACAATAAGGGCCTGTTTGGGGCAATATATAAGCCTTGATAGTATAAGGTAATATAATACATTGAAAGGTTATCAGGTATTTAGAGTACCTAATGTATTGTATTACCTTATCCATCATATTCTTTTTATCCATCAAAACACTAGATAATTTAATCAGGCCTAAGGGGGTGGGATAAGCCCTAATTAGATTATGATGTATAAGCCTTTTAAAATTTTTCCCTTGTAGCCTTACGCTCTACCATCTTTCTCGTCTCACTGTTGTCTTTTTCTCTCAGGGTTCTTGTTTATAGGCCATGAAGCTCCTTCTTCCTTGCTCATAGCAGACCTCTTAGCCGTCCTTTTCTCAATCCTTTGTGGAAGCATCTTGGGGCACATAAGACCTAGCTACAAAAGGAGAGTTGAGAAGAGAGATAGAGGGTTGGTATCCAAGGACAAGAGAGATAGAGAGAGAGAACGAATGAGAAAGCCCGAAGAGAGAGACGAGGGAGGTGAACGAAGAGTAACAGAAAGCAGTTGGTGATAAGGAGGAGTTCGAACAGTAAGAGCCAGGTAAGTCATGTTGTCTGCCTCTTCCTTCTGGCTTTCCCATGGTTTGAAGTCAGATGCATTGTTTGGTGGTGGCTTTATCTTGCTTTTATCAATAGGCTATATTGGTGTATAACGTTGATCCTAATATGAGGTATGCTCCACTGTTGTTTCTTGTTTACAAATTTTTAATATGATTGGATGATTGATGGGTTATGCGAAATCACGTTTCAGTAGGCAAAGGCTTAGAAAAATTAGGATATGAATGCATGTGGTTAATGGTTTTGTAGGAGGGTTGCATGCAATTTGTGACTAGTTAATATTGATTCTTGGTGAAATTGTTCTTGATATGAAGTTGGTCTAAATGGGTATTTATCTTTTGCTTTTGTTTTATTTTTTTGAGTTTTTGCTTTTTTTTGGTTTTGTTTTTGGGATTCAAATGCTCTACCGTGGTTATCAGGACGTATGTGTTTGGTGTGTTTTGGTTCCTATTTTAGGTTTTACATCATGTTGTCTTTTTTTTTTTTTAAATTTTCATTGGTGTTTATCATATGTATTGGGTCACTCCTTTTTTCAAGCAAAACTCAAAAAATATATTATTTTCCAAAAATCCAAAAAAATATTAAACAAAAGAGAAAATGAAGAGAGCAAGACAAATTAAAACATACCAATGAACATCAAATTTTGTTTTTGAAAATTATATTAATTTTATTTCCTACTATTTTCACCAACAAAAAATAGGGGTGTGCAAAATTGTCCCAGCTTAATTGTACGGGTCAAAAAAATTTAAAAAAAAGATTGACAATTTTGTCATTTTTTGTTAGGTCTAAGAGGTTGTGTATGCCTTAATCACCACATGCAGTCAGCTAAGCTATCATTGATTTTAAACTAAAAATGTTTTTTGCTATTGCATAGTTGTTGATGCCATTAGAAGAAGAATTGCAATGACTTTCATGAGCTCCAAAGGCACAAAAAGAATGCTTGACAGCAAATGCCCACAGTTCCAGCTATAAGACATATCATTTTTTAATTCATATTTTATATTGTATATTAATAATTCATATGCCCACATTTTTATTTTGTTTTGTATATTAATAATTCTCTACTTGTGACATTTCTTAAGTCTTTCTTTTATATCTTGTATTGTATTCATGAGAAATTTACCATATTACAATTTTGTTTCTCATATTATAGTTTTGCAAAACGATGTTTATTTTCATTAATGAGTAGTTTTAAATTTTTTGGTGTTATGGATCATAATAAAAAGCTTGACCCAAATCGATGGCTAAATGACCTAAATGGATGGCTTAATGATATAAGTGAGCTACTTAATATCATGTCAGTGTATTTGATGTTGGAACAAACCTTTTTGGAGATGGTAATTGCATGTATTATATTGTACCTTCATGTCATTCGTGTGGCTCAAGGACAACATGAGAAATTATCCTTAAGGCAACGGGTGATACCAAAGGTAAAGGAAAAATCAATGGTAGAATTCATAAGGAGGTTAATAAATGATGATGTTGCATGCGTGGTACAACTTCGAGTGGATACTTATACATTTCGGGTGTTGTGTTCTCTTTTACGTGTTGAAGGTAGGCTAAAGGAAGATGGGTTAGTATCAATAGAAGAACAAGTTGCTATGTTCTTACACATATTAGCTCACCACACTAAAAATCATGTAATCAAGTTTAAATTCTGACATTCAGGAGAAACTATTAGTAGATACTTCAATTTAGTATTGAATTCTGTGTTGAGGTTGCAAGAAAATTTACTTAGGGCACCAGAGCCAGTTCCTAAGGATTGCATTGATGATATGTGGAAATGGTTCAAAGTATGAACTATGTTAGGGAATTGTATTTTTAAAATTTTTTCATTTTGATTTAATATTATAACAGGTCATTTGCTTATCTTTTTTAGGGTTGTCTTGGAACTTTAGATGAAATCTATATTAGTATTAATGTTCCTGAGGTTGATAAACCAAGATATAGAAGTCGAAAAGGCGAAATTGCTACAAATGTGTAAGGAGTATGCTCATGAGACATGAAATTTATATATGTATTGCTTGGTTGGGAGGTTCAGCTTCGGATGCTAGGGTATTATGCGATGCAATTAATAGAAGAAATGGCCTTAATGTTCAAATTAGTAAGAATGTTAAAACTATTTTTAAATTAATAACCTTATTATAATAAAAATATTGATTTTATATTTGGTTCATGAAATCGGATACTACTATTTGGTAGATGCTGGATATACTAATGGAGAAGGGTTCTTTATCCCTTAAAGGGGAACCCATTACCATCTCAATGAGTGGAGATGTGGACATGTCCCAACAACTCCTTAAGAAATATTTAATAAGCGACATGATCAAGCTAGGAATGTGATAGAAAGAACATTCGAGCTATTGAAGATGCGTTGGGCAATTCTTAGAAGTCTAAGTTATTATCCTATTAAAACTCACAATCGATTTATTATTGCTTGTTGCCTATTACACAATTTGATTAGGAGGGAGATGCATGTAGATCCATTAGGAATAGAGTTGGATAACATGCCAATTGACGAAGATCGAGACAGAACCACATGATACCATAGAAACCATTGAACCAAGTGAAGTATGGAGTGCATGGAGAGATGCATTGGCAAATGAGACGTGTAATGAATGATTGTTCGTCAAGGCTATACCTAGGCTTGTTATTGTATCTTTTGAGTTTTAGTTATTGTACCCTGAAGATTTTTTGCACTTTTATGTTTTAGTTGATTAAGTTTATGGTATACTTTTATAACTATTTTGATTGTTTGAGGTTGTAATGTACTTTTGTTAAATTTTATTAAATTTTTTTTTAAGTTTTAGTTATTAAATTTTGATTGAGTTTGTCACACCTGAAAATGCGATCGCGTGGCACCTTTAAAAGAAAAAAAATCAATTTTTAGAGAAAATGAAACTCGAAATCAAAATATTAAAAGTAGTAGGTTCATGAGTCACCATCAAAATTTTAATTTTGAAAAGGCAAAACTTTGGAAAAGTTTTTTTAGTTTGAAAAACGGTTTACGAACCAGATTTGGATTTGGGAGCCGATTGTGAGTGGGGAAGGTGTTAGGCACCCCATTATACCTGTTACTAAGAATGGTTACTCTAAGTTAGTTGTGCAAAAATAAAATGGCCTTGATTCTATTTTAATTCTCCATAACAAATCACATGTAAAATAAGAAATAAACAAATTACAGGAAATTAAATTAAGAGTAAAAAGAAGGAAAAGAAATTAAAGAAATAAGATTAAAAGTAAAATGAAAGAAAAAAATTAAAGAAATAAAAATTGGAAAAAAATGTTCATTTATAAAGACGGACTTGACCTACGATAAAAACCTAAGGCTTACGTACCCTAAAATAAGGATCAAAGTTCATGTAGTTTGAACAAGGAACTGTATTGGTTGATTTTTTTTGCTTTTTTGTTTCTTTTATCTATGTTTTTTATGTTTTGGTTATTTTTTTTTTTGGTCTTTTTCCTTTTTCTTTGTTTTTGTGTTATGTTTTTTCTTTCTTTTTTTTTTGCGAAAAGATAGAGAAAATAAAAATGACTTTTTCTCTTAACAAATAAAACGAGTTGTGAAATTGATTGATGTGTTTTATTTTGCTAAAGGTAAATTTAATTTTACTTTTTTTTTTTGCATTCTAAGTTTTTTCCTTTTTTCATCATTTTTTGTTTTTTCATTTTTCTCTTTCTATGTCTTGTTTGTCTTCCTCTTTTTTGTTTTTGTTTTATTTTTTTTATGAAATTAAAAAGGATTTTCATTTTTTCATTTTTTCTTTTTAAAATTTTTTATTTGAATTATTGATTTGTTGGGTTTTTAATTATTTTTTCTTGTATTTTTATTTTTTTATATAATTATTTTTTCTCCCCTTTTTTATGAGATTTTGATTTTTTGCTTCTCATTGTTGATTTTTTATTTTTCTATTTTTTGTTAGATTTTGATTTTTTTAATATATATTTTTTGTACCTTTTTTATATTTTATTTATTTATTTATTTATTTAAACAAGAAGGATTTTTTGTTTTTATGAAATATATTTTTATTAAAAGAAATTTTTGAGAAAAGTTCACAAGTCTCAAAAAGTTCAATTCTTACTTACTTTTTATGTTTTCTTTGTTTGGTTTTGTCTTTTTTCTTTTTTTTTGGATTTTCTTTTCCTTTTTTTTTATTCTTTCATTTTTACTTGTCATCTTTTTTCAAAAGAACAATCTCTAGAAGAAAAACTTATCTTTGAATTTTTAGAATACTACTTTTCAATCATTTGTAGAGTAACCTTTAAGGAAGGAAAATGTAAATCTTTAAGACTCAATTTAATTTTTAGTAGAAAGATTTTTAAGCCTTTTTTTTTTGTTTTTTCTTGTTCTTCCGTTTTTCTTATTGAAATTTTTTCTTTAAAGAATCATTTGACGGGGGCCATTGAAACCCAAAACTTATTACAATGTAAATTTGAGACCCAATAAGTACCAAGGAGGCTTTGTTGCCACACATGACCTATAGGCTTGTTCCCATGTGCCTGAGGGGACAAAGAATTCCACATGGCTATTCTAAACAAAAACGAAATGAAATGAAGCAAAAATATGTACAAATATAAGATAATTTGTGATAGTGTGTGTTCTGTGCACAGCCAAATAAACAACACATTATTTCAAACAATAATTACAAAAATGAAAAGGATGGGAATTTGAAAGACATCACTTGTTTGCATTTTTGTTTTTCTCCACTTCCTATTCCTTTCTCCAGTCAGATCAGTGTTGTCTCACATTTTTATGCTTGTCATGCCATACCCTCCCACTGTCCCACTGAAGCTTTCTCTTTAATCTTCTCTTTGAACCTTGCGCTTTTGATGAGCCTCCTCATTTCCCCCACACTCCTCAAATGGAGCTCAAATGCAACAAAAATACAAGGCGGGGGGCTTAAATTCAAGCCAACCATTTGTTTTCCAGGAATGATCAAATCAACGTATCAATATGCACCCACATGTAACAGAGAAGTTTTTATAAGCATGTTTGAGATTCGCAGACAATTCAAAGCACTATCCAATGAATGAAATTAAACAAGATTTGCACCAAGATTTCAAACTCACGCATCCATAATATGAATATAATGCTTTAGGTAGCAAAAACTTCTTATAAAATACCCAATGATGCAACAAAACCAGATTCTTAAATAACATCCCACAGAATTAGTATTTGATAAATTTCTGCCACAAAAGGTTAACTGGTTTGAAATTATCATACTAACATTAGGATACAACAAGGATGAGTGGAAGGCTAACTTTGGGCAAACAAATTTTCAGAAAGCAACCCTTAGCTCAATTCTGTATAAGACAACTCGGACCCAAACATTATTCATTTAATTACTAGGTAAGATGGTTAGATCCAGATATTCCTGCTAGTGATGAGGAAACACAGCAAGAGAGAGTGCATGTAAAAAACCTAGACCTCAAATTAGCTGAAAATAATAAAAATTTTAACCCAACAATTCTTCCTTTCTCACAAAATCATAATGGTTCACTACCTGAGCCACATTTTAGACCTTTTCTTTTCGAGCATTTTATTATATACCTACTGAACACTCTTTGTGAACCATAAAGAGAAAGGATTCTACATCTCACCTTGACCACCCAATATATGCAGTTGCCAACATTATCGTGACACATAATTCAACACTCGATATTATATTCTAAACAACAGGGGAGCTTTAAGACTAATTTGATTTTCACTGAACTACCCAGTTTATATTTTTTGCTTGACATTATCAACATTTGTAAAAGAGGTCCCTAATGCATTGCCAATGAAAATGATGAAAGAATGAGACAACTTATTGAAGGGACTGATAAATAGCAAAGAAGAAATCGGATGGCGTTATAACATTCAGTACTCAAATAATAACCAAACCATGCCTAAAAAACGAATGGAAATTACATCAATCAGAAATGGAACAAGCACGAACCAACCTACTAAAATGGCTACTCAGATACTTGATTCCTCAACCCAAGATCAACTGAGTTACATCTTGAAAGCGAATTGAGATTAAGTCAATACCTAGTTGAATTCGTGGTTGAAATTCGAGGTCTTTATTCTCCTTCGAGCTCCAACTAGCTCCTTTCTTGATTCCAATAGCATCCTCTCACTCTTAGCTTCTTCCCCTTCAAAATTCCCCTCTATTCATCTTCTTCCTTTTTCTTTCATATCTCCCTCTCTCTCAGACTCTCCGTAACCTCTCTTGAATTTCCCAGACCCGAAAACAGCAACTCGTTTAACCTATTCTCCTCTCTGAAGCCACCTCTCCTTTTTTCCTCTTTGCTTCTATTTTTGGTCACCCTTTCTAGAATAACTTCTCAACTTCCTCCCCTCAAATCCCAATAGGAACCCCCTCACTCCCGAGTCTCTCTCAACCTCATGTGCCTTCCTCCTCTCTATTCTCTCTAATTCAAAGCCTCACTTGCTTCCTCTTCAGACAAAACACTCAAAAGCCCCCTTCTATTATGTTTCTCCTTGCTTTTATAGGTGTCCCCACTTGGTCCCCTTCTGCTCCTCATTGCTCCACTAATTCTTTGTGCGTGATGCTTCGTTCCCTTCTGTGTGATCCGCTTTCAGCTGCTGAGGGTTGTACATAGTGGTTATGCGTGAGTGAGCATGGTCCCCTCCTCTGAAAAGGCTAGCATCTTCATGCCTCTCCTAAGCCAAAGAATGAAATAGAGGGGATAAGGGGAACCACCAAGTAGGGTTTTCGAATGTGGGCTTCAGACTTGAGTTAGAGGGTCTGAAAGGTTGCTGGGCTGAAGGAATAGGCTCCGCCTTTTTTCTTTACTTTGTTTTTTTAGCCCATTTTCCTTTTCATGTTTGGGCCTTTGGGTCTAGAAGAATTGGATTGAAGCTATTTTTGTTTGCTTTAGTTTTCTTTTTTTTTGGGATCAAGTTTTATTTTATTTTTGGTATTGGGCTTTCGTTTCAAGGAAAAGGAAGCAAAGTTAGGGCCTTTTTTTAATTGATTTTTCTTTATTTGTCTTTTTTTTTTCGTTTTTGGTGTTGTGTTATTTTATTTCATTTTTTGTGTTGGGCTCTCTTGGGTTGGTAGATTCTATGGGCTTAAAATCATGGGCCTTGAAATTTGAAGGAAAAATATATACCTTTTTTTTTTTTTTTTACTTTTTCTTCTTCTTCTCTTTTTTTCTTTTGGTTTTTTTGGTATTAGGTTAGTAGACTCTTGCTTATCTCTTAGTTTGGGGCTCAGAATCTTACTCCTTTTTTTTAGGGCTTCTCATTTCTTTTTTTTTTTTATATATATTTTTTTACTCTATTTTATTATTTTACTTTATTTCTTTTTCTTTTTTTTTGGGTCTCCTTTTTTTTGCCTTTCATTTATTTTTTTAATTATTATTATTATTATTATTATTATTATTATTATTTATTAACTTGCTTTTTGTAACAACAAAAAAAAAAAAGCTGAACATTTTTTGAAGTCATGAAATTTTTTAAGTCTGTTAGTTATAGCAAGAAAAAGCCTAGCTATAGCAAATGTTCCTGTTCGCTATAGCGAGAAATGATCTAGCTATAGCAAGAATGCCTTTTAGCTATAGCGAGAATGCTTCTAACTATAGCGAGTGCGGGCATCCCATACAAAAATCAGGGGGTTTCTTGCCGTAGCGCGCCGTAGTGAAAACAGGGGTCGGGACTGATACGTGCTCGCTGTAGCGAGGGTTATTCTTCGCTATAGCGATGGTTAGTCCAGAAAAGCGTGAAAAAAGAGAATTTAACTTCTTAAAGCGTCCCAATTCATTCCTTTCTCTTTTAACCGACCTAAGCTTCGTCCAAGCACAGAGAAAAGGCTTGAGAGAGAGAGAGGGAAACTAGGAGAACCTAAGAGAGTAGGAAGGGAAGCTAAGGAAGAAAGGTAATAACTTTTAAAGCTCTTCATGCTTCTTCTTCTTGATTTTATTCTGCTCCTTCCAAGCTCCTTCTCCATGGGTTGATGAGTAAGAAAACTTTGTTCTGACCTAGAGGGAGCAAGAAACCCTTAAAAAAGAGTGTGATAAGTTGAGCAATGCAAAGAAAAGAGAAAAAAAGTTAGTGAAACTCTAGAGAGAGAGAGAGAGAGACCCCTAGTTGCTTATATTTGTTAGGGTTTACTCTAAAGAAACCCCTAACTTTGTGAATAATTGTTGAGTTATGAGAGAGTAATTTCATGCTCTTTGTTGTGCTTAGGCTCAAAAGAAGTAACTCCATCTAGTTGTGAGTGTGAAATCAAGAAGGGAAAAGAGAACTTGAAAGGGAAAACTTGTGTTGGCTTATAAGGTAGCTCTCCATTCTTTCTTGTTGCATTCTTGGATGTATATAGTCATTATATGCTTGTGTATATGCTTGTATTATGAGCCATGCCATTTGATGTTGCCTTGATACATTGGTACCAATATGCTTATGATATGGATTGTGAAAATTACTCGGGTGAGGTGGTGCCGAAAGTCCCTTGAGATGGATGAGGTGGTGCCAAAAGTCCTTAAACCAAGGGTGAGGCCAATCCAAAAGTCCCAAAGCTCGGGTGAGGCTAGATCGAAAGTCCCTAAAGCCTATTCTTGATATTGATATGATATAATGGCATGAAAATCATATGTTGTGTCATTGTGACTTGTTTGCATGCTTTGACTTGCTTATATATCTTGATTGCTTCCTTGAATGAGTGTATGAGCTATTGAGATTCCCTGAATCTCACCTCCTTCCCTCTCTTATCTCATATGGTCCAAGTGGAACTCAAGAGCCTAAGAGTAGAGGCCATAAGGCATAGAAGGCCTTGTTTTGCCACTTTTGCACACTCACACCTAGCTTGATGTATAGGAAGACCGAGTGCTTATGTATATATATTATTTTTGAGATGTAAATATTTGAGCAAGTGTAAAAGTATGTATGAATGGTGTATGAACTATATAGAGAGCTAAAGTAATAAAAATGTGGGATTTGGCCATTTTGTGGCTTATACGTAATAGTGCATTTTGTACCGTAGCATAGCGAATTTGAGATGTGTATTGATTTGGACCACTTGAGTATTTCATATATACTATATTTATGTTTTCAAACTTGCCTAAGAGGTGCTAAAATATGTGGGAGGCCATTTGGACCCACTTTGAACCATTTTGGGTGCCAAAATCGCTATATTTGTGAGCTCCGTCAAAGTATGACCAAATGAGCTCTTCTTGATATGAAATTTGGCATGCCTCTAAAGTCTATTGAGAGCTTTTCGAAAAGCTAAAGTGGGTAATATTTGGAGGTCTAGGAAATATTTTGTGAATTGTTGAAGTTGGGATATTTTGATGGTTTGGTTATTGTACTGTGCAACTAGGTCCAAAATTAAATCTATGTCATTCATGGACCAAATGATGTCCACTCGTCATAAAATTTTATGAGCATAAATTAGATATCTACAGTGACCTATACCAACTAGAAGCACCTCAATTGGAGGTCTGTGGAAGGAGAAATGACTTTCTGAAGTTCTGTGTCAGCATCAGGGAAGCCATCTGACCTTCATTATTGTTCCATAAGTTTTGGAGGTCCAAGGGCTACTGAACGGATCTGGACTTATTTTTCCCTTCTAGTTAACATCTATATCGTTCCAAATTGGTATAGTTTGGCAAAATTGGATTTTTTTGGAATTAGTTACGAATTTTTGAATTTCATGACAACAAGCTGCACCAGTACCAGGGACAGCCGGACCTCTGTCTCTTTTTTTATGTCAAACATGGTCCAGACGCTGAGGTTATGGTTGAGAATTATTTTTAGTGTCAAGTTAACACCTAGATATTTTCAAAGAGCTATGGTTTGCTTGATTCCCATTTTTCTATAATTAGTTATGATTTTCCAAAGTTAGAGCCAAAAATCTGACTTTTCTGCCCATGTGAGAAATTGCATTTTCTTGGTTTTTGGCTTCATATCCGTGGTTTATAGGTTGTTTGAGGCTATTTTCAAGTTGTATAAATGGTGTTTGAGTAGAGAATGTGAATGATGGGTTCACGGGACCAATGAGGCAAATTATGAGCGTTTGAATCCCGTTTTATAGCTTGAAAATGTCACGGTTTATACTTATTTTTTAGAAATCATATGGAATTAAGCCTAGGAGATTAGTTGGAGTTAAGTCATTATGGTGTTACACTTTTAGCCTTTTCTCTCTCTTTCTTTGTGAGTTTTTACTTTTTCATTCATTTTTTTCTTTTTTTAGTCCCTTTTTTATTTTGATTTTTTTAATTTCATTTTTTGGATTTCTGTTATTCCCTCTTTGATTTTTCTTTTTGTTCTAATTTTGGATTAATGGGCTGTTACCTTATTTTATTTTATTTTTAGGTTCTTTCCCCTTTGATTTTTTTTTGAGCTTATTGGGCTAAAAGGACTTATTTGATTTTTGTCCTTTTTTTGTTTTCTATTTTTTTTGTTAGTTTAATTTTATCATTATTTTTGGAGCATGCTTGGACAAAATACGATGTTCACAAAGTTTATGGTCTACTTGTATTTTTTGTTGAAGTTGTAAATATATTTGATAGGTATGGCATTTGAAAGTACTTAACAAGCTAGCAAAGTTAAAGAAGAACGTAGGGGTTGGAGTGATGAGGAGTTTGAGAGATTCTTATGCTTCTTAAAGAAGGTAGTTGCCTTAAAAAAAAGAGTTGATGTTGGCCAATTTAAACTAGGTATTTTCAAATGGTTGGAACAGAAGTTGGAGGCAAAATTTCCTGAACCTGGCATAAAGGTGAAGCCACATATTGAGTTAATTGTAAGGAGGCTTAAAATAGAGTATAATAATTTATATGACATGTTGAACACAAGTGGCTTTGGATGGGATGATGTGCATAAGAATATTTTAGTTGATAATGATGATGTTTGGAATGCCTACATCCAAGCGAATAAGGTTTTTAAATTTTTTAAATAGTTGTGTCATATGTTCCTTTACCTTTTCTTTTCTTTAACAATAATATGACTATATGTTTGTGTTATATGTATGCAAAAAGATGTAAAATTTAAGAATTATAGGACCAAAGTTTTTCCTTACTATGAGAGCTTATTAGTCATCTTTGGAAATGATCGTGCTATTGGAAAAAATGCTGAAGCTCCTGTTGATGTAGTTAAGGATTTGGATAATGAAGAATGTGGAAACAATGACACTATTGAACTTTTAGAAGAAGTCATTAGGTTGAGTGATGATGACATTGAACATGTCAATTAATCAATGTTTATGGGTCAAACTAAACATAAGGCAAAAATAAGTCATTCTGAAGGTAGACGAGTAAGAAAGAAGTTAAGAGGAGAAGATATGTTAGCAAAAAAGAATAAACAATTTTTCCATTAAGCTTGTGGATGTTGTTGGAAAATTTGCTGATAGGATGGGTGCCATGATTGAAAGTGTTAAGTGTATGGTTGAAGGTGTGAAGGTTGTGAAAGATTTTTATGATGAAATTAGAGGACCTTACACCTAGAGAACGCAATAAGGTTGGCCGTTTACTTATGTAGAACCTCTCTCTAGTGCATTTATTTTGGGGCTTTCAAGGTGAACATAGAGTTCAATTTATAAAAGATTTGCTTGAAGATAACTAAAATTTATGGTACTTGATGTTAAAACTTGGTGGTATTTATATTTTTTGGTGTTTGTAGAACCTTGGCTATGGTGGCCTTTTTTGCATACTTAATTAATTTATTAGTGTTTCTTTTTTCTTTGATAAATAGAATTAAGATATTTGTTATATTATGTGATGCATTTAAAAACTAGGTAGCCATATAAATTCTTATGAAATTTTGTTGTCAAGTTGAATTTTATGAAAAGCAAAAAAAAAAAAAAGACTATTGAATGTACATATCGAGCATGCATTTTTTTATTTTTAGTATATAAGAAATTTTATTTTTTGAAAAATTAATATAACATCACAAATTTTTAAAAATATAATATATTTATAAGTAAAGGGTATTGTTGTCAAAATGGTTATTCTTTATCCTATCTAATGTTATACAGTGTATCACCAAACATAGGATAGTATTATTTTATACGATATAATATCTTATACAGTGTTGTACCAAATACTGTATAGTATTAAAATTTTATCAAACCTTATCCTATCAGGCTTTATGTTATCAGACCTTATCCAATGCGGTGTACTAAACAAGCCCTAAGCAACATTCCCTTATACTTTCCATATAAAAATGTACCATCCACTTGAATAATCAGCTTCAAGTGATCAAAGGTATCAATGCAAAGCTTAAATATCTAAAACACTTTATGAAACAAAATTGTTGCCTTTGTATTTGATACTATCTATGGGTATTCTTTAGTAACAAATTCAAAGAATGAGCTTGGACTGAAGTGCTAGACAATAGACAACCATCTTGGAAGAATTGCATACCATTGCTCCTAATTCCCAAAAGTGATTACACTTGCCCGTTGCTTACCACATCATATTTTCTTATATGACATTGTATATCCAAAGATGTTATGTATTCTCTTAATGATATCATGGATAGAAACAGAGGGATTTTTTGTGACTTTCAATATAATATTTAATGCTATTATATCATAGTCTAACTTCAAATGATCTAGTGATAACATAGAAGAGACATAAGTATGTGGGCTCGTGTACTTCATTATCCGCTAATCATTTTCTCCTTTTGATTGACAAGCCCTTATCAGTCAGTTACATTAAACACTATATTCCAAACAACGGTACTCCACATACTTTATTAATGATTAGTGCATCTTGAATGTGTGGTGCGTGTGGAATAAATAAAGTTTTGTAGCATGACTTATTGACTACTTAATAGGAAACCATGTGCCAACATACATCTCCTGGTTATCATTCAAATCGATAGCCCCCTTCATGTCGGGCATCTTATATTCACCCACATTGTCGTTGTTAATCTGAGACAGAAAGGCAAATGCTTTATTACAAGACTAGTTCAATGGAATGGCTGAACCTCCTTCAACATCAATATCATTGATATCATCATCCCCATATTCAATGACATTGATTGGAGCATTATATTTATCCTCCGCCTCAAACTTGTCCATTATATTTTTTGTCACATCTAGGGGACTTTGAGGGTTGGTATTACCCATTAATAGTCTGGATGAGTTAGGTTGGGATATGTTATTGACGATTGACATTTGTTAAGTATTGGAAGGTTATGGCTCAAATGGATGAATATCTCCGAGATAAGAGCTAAACAAGGAAACCAATTTATTAGGTCTATTAATTTGACTTACATATGGATTTGTTAGTGGTTTAATGACATCATTCTCTTTGACACTTGGACCCATATCATTAGTTGAGATGTGCACATACAATTTTGGTGTCTCTAGTTGGGTTGGAAAGTGCCGGTTTCCTTGCCACATGATTTAAACATCTGAATCATCATCTAACGTACATGGTAAGTACCAAGTTAGATTAAGAGACCATGGATATCTGTATACCAACTGGGATACAAACTATATTGATTGAAGCCTTAACTTTTCCCTAACTGTAACTTTTAACTATTCGAGATTAATGTCAGGATCCACTCTTAATAATTTTGTCTTGTTACATACAAATGTTGTTTCCTTATTGGTATAAAAAATTCTTCAATTTGCATATAATTTTCTTCATTCTATTCATTGTGAAACTTACCCCAATATCTGTGTGTAAATAACAATCAAATATAATATATTAATATTTCATGAATTTTATCTCATTTGCATAACCTTCAATCTTAATTAATATTAATATTTCAATCTTAATTAACACATAAATACAATGAACAATCTTACAAAATTGATCAGAAATAACAAATAAAGAGAATATTAGAATAAATTAAAAGAAAGCAAATAATAAAAAATTTTAAGAAGAAAAAATTGACAATAAATGAGAAGAAAATAAACAAATTATGTGAAAATTAAATGCAAACTTCAAAAAAATGATGATAGATGATTTAAAGGTAAAGTCTTGAAGGTGAAAGCTGGAAGGGATAGAATGAATATATGAACCTGAAAGAATAATGAATATATAGACCTGGAAGAGAAGAATGAATATATGAGTTGGGCTTGAAGGAAGAAGAAGGAGAAGCAATAATTGAAGAAAGAAGAAGGAGATGACTTGAGGATGAAAGAAGAAGAAAGAGAATATATAACCATTGCTAGACAATTTTTTTTTCTTTTTTTTTTAATTTATTGAATTCCAAGGTAACAAGGTCAATGTTAAACACTAACCCCTAAAAGTAAGTAATTCCACTAACCCAATTAAAAATAAACTTATATAAAAAGAGGAAGCTCTATGTTCCCATATATATATATATATATATATATAATGCAGAGCCACAGGCTCTATGTTTTTTAAAAAATAGTTATATGTTTCAAAAAATTATTTTATTGTTATATAAATATATTTTGTTTATATATAAATATAACAATCATTTTAGATATATTAAATTTATAACAGCCACAACTTTTAAAAGCTTCACTTATGTGCTTCTTAAAAGTAGCTGTGGCTTTTAAAAAATATCTGAAGAAGTATCATAGAAGGCCATACATAAATTCTGGACTTTTACTGTCGGAAGGCACTAGAAACAGAAGCTATAGTAATTCTACATCAGCTTAAATTTCATTTAAAAAGGACTCAGTTCAAACAAAATTTAAAGACACCCTTACCTATAACCAAAAAGAAAAAAATGACTATAATATAGGTCATCGAATTAGCTGTTGTACAGTAAATAAATAATATTTTTCATGCACATGCATACAAATGAAATGCAACCAGTAACTAGATGCAGTCAGACGCCAAGATCATCTCATAATATAAAGCATTTTCCAGTCGACCACTTGGTTGTAACAGTAAGGCCCCACGTTATTAGAGTTGTAGTTGTTGGTTTTATAATTAAGGAGGTGACGAATTTTCCATGTATATGCGTGCGCCAACTCGGTGTGCTTAGAAGTTATAAATGCAACTGGCTTTTTCTAAATGATGTCGCCGCCGGCTGCTTTTGTAAGTTTTTTTTTTATGAGTATTTTTTTATTCTTTTTTTTATGAGTTATGTAAGTTAACCTCCTTAAAAATAAAACTGTCACTAAAACAAAAAAAAAATAAAACTATTAAAAATTGAATCATATTTTTGTAGTTAACTTCTACTGAGAATTCATAAAATTCAACAAATTTTATTTACTCTAATAATAAATTTAATTAAATTTTTTTCTTATAATAATTCTCTTTATAATAAAAATATATATTATTAGACAATTACAATAATTGAAACTTGTACTGAAATTACAATTACAATTTTTTTAAAACTGAATTCTAGAGTCGGTAAGATCAAAATCGGTCTAAATATAAAATAATAAAAAAGAAATTCAGTTGAATTAAAAATTCAAACGCTAAAGCCTGCTAATGAATTGGCTGCTGGTCCTTTTCAAAATCCACCGATCTGGTTCTCAGTTTATATAAATATTCTTCCCATGCAAGTTCAATTAATCAAGTCAACCGCACCTGCTGTCCGCATAGTTTGAAACTCAACTGCAAATGCTGTATATGCTTGATTTGTGTATAAAATTAAACAATTAATTGTACAATACTGTATAATTAAATTTGAAGAAAACAATATATATAATAAGATCACTACCTTTTTTTTAATTTAAGGCTGATATTACTCATATATCAATTTTTAAAACTGAAATTATTGAGAAGTACTCGCTAGCTAGCTGGTTACATCTTAATTATCTTTTCCTCTCACTGGCACTTCAGGTTTTTATAGACAAAAGATGAATGATATTTCTTATGAATTAAGAATTTTAATGTAAATGACTTATCTTCATTACATCAAATAAATTAATTGAGATATTAGCAAACTCGTGGGATTCAATTAATTGACCTTAGCATAAAAAAAGAGATAAAATAAGAAAATATGAAAAAGTATAAAAAAGCAAAAACAACACTTAAGGAGATCAGTGACTATGCCAAGAGGTAGATAGGAGAGAAAAAAAATCCACCAATGTTGCCACTGGATATTGGTTCCCTAGATGAGAGGAACACATGGCTTCTTTTTCTTGGTCTCGCTTATGGTTTTGGAGGTCTGGGTACATTAGGTGCTGGTGAAGTTGGTTGGGAGACAAGCATATCTTGATATTCCTTTAGAGTGTGCAATATGGTTTGGATATCACTATTTGCCCTCTGCCTAAATTTTCCATAGCTAAGTATTGGTTGCTCAGTGATAGCAAGTCTGCATAAGTCCTCCAACATATGAACTTGTGAAAGAAAAAAGCAATTATAACAAAAAAAATGTATGTATATATATATATATAAAGAGAAAATATAAAAATAAAAACTACATAAAAGTTGTACCACAAAATCCTAAGAACCACTAGTAGGATAGATCTGCTGTTGCGTATGTCGCCAATGTCAACGCATGTAGTCCCACATGCGATGTAATGGTCTATTGGTAAAGTCGTTCTGTGTCACTACCTGGAGCCATGCATTCTAGTCTACAATGAAAATTGCATGCTCTTTTAGTCAGTTTTTGTGAACCTTTTCTTTTAATTGAAGAGTGTGAAGCGATCCTATGTTGAATGATTTTTTCAGAATATGCTGCACCCTATTAAACTGATAGAGAATGCGGTCAGTATGATGTCATTCAACTATCTAAAAGCATAGTATAGGGATAGATGCACACCATATATCGGGCATTGCTAAGCAGTACTTAAAAATCCATTAAAGGGCTTTTGGTAAGTTATATGGAAGCCAAATTATCTACATTAAAAAAATGGTTACTTCATGTTATAATCATAAAATGGAAAACAAGTAAATACACAAACACAAACCTCATTGTCTTTCATTTGATTTAATAGTATCCTACACCACTACCAAGCATTTGCAGTAGGTTGCTACCTATGAGGGATGGGAGAATACACATTCAGATCAATGAGTGAAAATTCTCGGATGACGATCAGATATAAAACAAATGTCTTACTTGTTCGACACAACTTGTGTAACACTCAGTATGTTGTAAAAATACCAAAACGAGCCGGTTTGAAAAACAAGTCCCCTGAGATGAGTGATTCAAGGTCAAATAAAATTTGGATAAAATTTTAAATAATAAAAAATGAGAATTTGACCCTTGAGTTGCTCAGAAACCGGGGTCGGAGTGATTTGAAAAATTTGTCGAAAAGTCAGTGGTATTTTTGTAAATAAGTGTAATTTTGGAAAAACACTTAGGAGGGCTTTTTAAATAGAAATTTGAGTTGCCCAGAGTTCTCAGAGGTCCCAAAAACCATGGGAAGCCCTAGGACCGGTAAAACTCCTCCGGTGTACTCTTTCTGACGTTAGTTGACCTAAACTTTTACCAATTCGTTCGAGAAGGTTTTAGCTCCGATTTGAGTGATTCCAAAGGCATTTTATTAAATTAGGAATCTAAATTTTATGATGAAAAAGACGGTTCTAAAAAAGGAGCTAAAACGAAGCCAAACTAGAAATGCCATTATGGAAGGGCAAAAATGGAAATAAATTGTACAAAGAAGCTTCTAAATGCTCCTTTTAACTCCACTTTCAGCCTCCCCCTCTCTAAACCGACTTTCTTCTGCCCAAACCTCATAAAAGGAGCTACTCTCTTAGGCGCACTAAGAGAGGGAATTTTGGAGGAAGAAAAGTCAAGGAAAGGTGAGAAAGTGTAGGATTTTGCTACTTTTCCTCTTGAAACTCCATCCTCCCCTTCTTGCTTCATCTTTCCATGGTTTTAATGCAATTTTTGGTGCTGATTTGCATCCCGATCAGAGGAGAGAAATTCAAAATTTAAAGAGGAGGAAGAAGGAAGAAGAAGGGCTCTTGAAGGAAGCTTGATTTCAAGGTAGTTTCTCTTCCCTTGTTGCTTCTTTTTCTCCTTCTCCTCTTCCATGTTGGGATGCCTCAAACAGAACCATGAAGAGGGAAGAGTTTCTGTTTTATAATCCAAAAGAATCTATATCCATCAAACTAAGCCATGGGAAGATGGATTACATCAAAGAAATGCATGAAAAGCTAGTAAAACTTAAGTTGGAAAAGCATAGGTGCTTGAACATAGTTTAAAATTTGGGTTGATTCAAGACTTCCCCATCATATGTGAGTGTTTGTTTGAGTTTCTAAGACTCCTAGGGAGCCTCTCAAGTGCCCAATCCATTAAGGAAAAATCTCAAACTCCATGGGTCTTTAATGAAAGCATAATTTGGTCAAGACCCTTAGAGATAGCTAGAGGATGTTTTAAATGGTTCTAAGCTTGATTTGGGACTTTATATGATAAAAGAAGATAGGAGAAACCCTTGGAAAAAATTTAGTAGCCTTAGGTTGGGAGATGAGGTAATGGCTTCCATAATATAATCTTATGAAGCAACATGGACTTAAGTTTGTGAAAGTGAGTGTGTGATGGATTCAAGGACCTTAAATGATGTCAAAAGGTCTAAATATGGCAAGAGAATGGAACCAATAATGTTAATTATGGTAGTTGCTTCATTAGGTCCTTAATGGAACTATATTGTGACAAATAGAACAAGGTGTAGTTTTAAGAGTGAGTTGGATGTCATAACTTATTCCAAGAGTATAATTAAGTGTTGTTTATTGTGAATAGGCCAAGGAAATCCAACCCCACCTCCTTGTGTTTGTGGAACTGAAAAGGAGAAGAAACAAGCAAAGTAAAACTTGAATTTGCACCAAGGTAGCTCTCCACCTTTTCTTATTGCATTTTCTTGTTGCATATGTATCATTGTGTGTATGTTCATATGTATGAGACATGCCACTTGATGCTATGTTGCTATTTTGGTACCAATATGCTTTCTTAAATGTCTTTGAATAGTGGAAATAGCTTATAAGGGTGATGTAGTGCCAAAAGTCCCTTAATGTGGGTGAGAAGATGTCAAAAGTCTCATGGCATAGGTGAGACAAGGCCAAAAGTCCCTTGGATGGATGAAGCTAAGTCAAAAGTCTCAAGAATTAAGAGTGAGGCAATCCAGAAGTACTAGAAATGGGATGAGGCCAAATCAAAAGTCCCTAGAGCTCATTCTTGTGCTTGACATGAGTTTGTGACACAAAAATGTGAAAGATGAATGCTTCATAGATTGATTGATTGTATACTTGTACCTTTGACATGTTGTATGCCTTGAAAATGTTCTTGGATAGGTGTATAAGCTATTGAGATTCAATGAATCTCACCCCATCATTTCTCTCATCTCATATGATCTAGGTGGAGTCTAAGATCCAAGGATGGAGGCCAAGGAGCTTAAATCTCCATCTCTTGGCAAATTTTGCTAGTTTTGATGTATTAGAATGTCAAAGAATATATGTATATGTTAGTTTTTAGCCATGACACTTTGAACAAGTGTAAAACTATGTAAAGTTAGTGTATGAATCAAGAATAGAGTTAAATGAATAGAAATGTGCATTTTGACCACTTGGGAGCCTACTTGTGTATGTATGTTTATGGAAGTGGCATAGTGAATTTGAGTTGCATGAGGGTTCAGACCTTATGATAGACTTATTTATGCTATATTTATGCTTTCTAAGTTGCTCAAATGTGTGTGAAACAATGGATGGCTCATTTGAACCAAATATGCCTCTTGTTGGGACCAAAATTGTTATATTCTTGAGCTTTGTAAAAGTCTGACCAAATGACTTCTTCTTGACTTAAAATTTTGCATGAAAGTAGATTTTGCATGTAAGTCAGAATTTTGGATTGGCACCAGTACTATTCATTTGGTCAATTGTAAAATTATGTCATCCGAGGGCTAACGTGGTCCAATGGCTACAAAATTTTATAGGAAAAAACTAAGAATTCATAGTGACTTGTAGCAACTAAAATCACCTCATTTGGAGGTTTGACCTAAGAGATATGAATTTTTGAATTTCTAAAACAGCAACAGTAGCACAACACGACCTGAGTCACTGTTCCATTAAATTTCAGTGGCTAAACGTACTTTCTCTGGTCTGAGTCTATTTTTACCATAAATTTAACATTATAGATTTCCAAATTGGTATCATTTGCATGGATTAAATTTTTGTGGAATTAAATGGACATTTTCAAAGTTTATAGTAGACACTTGCATCGGTACCAGTAGCTGTCTGAACCTTTGCCCCTTTTTGGGTGTCAAACACTTTCTGTGTTATGTTTCATGGCCTGTACATATTTTTGGCATAAATCAGAGATGTGTAGCTTTCCAGAATGGCTAAGAATGCATGATTTCAATTTTTTTTTAGAATTAGTTATAAATTTTGAAACTTCATATCAGTAAACTGAACTAGTGGCCCAGATAGCAGTGACCTCAATGGCTTTTTGAATGTCAAATGTTCTCCCCTTAATGATTCATGAGCTAAAATTATTTTTAGCATAGGGTAGACATCCAGAGCTTTCTGGAATGGTAAAGCTTGTTAGGTTTCGATTTTTGTGGATTTAGTTATGAATTTTCAAAGTTGTGATAAAAAAATTGAAATTCTGGCTGAAAATAATAGTGCTTGATGCTTCCGTTTGAATTCTACGAGTTGTGGGCCAATTTTGGTGATGCAAATGAGTTGTATTTATGTAATTAAATATGAAAATGTGATGCATGAGCTCATATGGTTCGCGTGACACCGAATGGAATTTTCATACTCAACGCAACATGAAATAAAGCATTATTTTAATGCCATTTTCTATTCTTTTTTGTGCAATTCATCACATGAGACTTATAAATGATAGGAAGCAAGTTAGAAATATATGATGTCATAACTTGCTGCCTAAAGTTACTAAGAAACTACCCCTACGTCTCATGCGTTTCACCCTCAATGATAGTAAATGTAAAAGGAACAACTTTTTTCGCCTTATCTTGTGAACTGGGAATAAGAAATGTTCCCTTATATTTTCTATATAGAAATGTACCATCCACTTGGATAATCAACTTCAAGTGATCAAAAGCATCAATGCAAGGTTCAAATGTCTAAAATACCTTATGAAACGAAACTGTCACCTTCATATTTGATACTGTCTATAGGTATTCCTTAGTAGCAAATTCAAATTATGAGCCTAGATTGAAGTACTGGATGGTAGACAACTATCTTAGAAGAATTGCATACGATCACTCCCAATTCCCAAAGACGATTGCAATTGCCCGTTACTTGCCACACCATGCTTTTTTATATGACATTGTATATTCAAAGATGTTATGTATCCTCTTAATGGTATCATGGATAGAAACAAAGGGATTTTCTATAACTATCAACACAATATTTGATGCTATTATGTCAGAGTCTAACTTTAGATAATCTTGTGATAGCATAAAAGAGACATAAGTAGGTGGGCTTGCGTCTTCGTTATTCGCGAGTCATTTTCTCCTTCTGATTGACAAGCCCTTATCAGCCAGTTACATTAAACACCATACTCTGAACAACAATACTCCACGTACTTTATTAATGATTGGTGCACTTTGAATGTGTGGTGTATGTGAACTAAATAAAGTTTCATAGCATAACTTATTGGCTACTTATTAGGAAACCACATGCCAATATACATCTCTTGGTCATCATTCATATCGATAGCTCCCTCCATGTCGGGCATCTCATACTCATTCACATCGTCATTGTTAATCTAAGATAGAAAGGTAAATGCTCAATTAGAAGACTAGTTCAATGGAGCGGCTGGATCTTCTTCAGCATCAATACCATTGATATCATCATCCCCATATTTATTGACATTTGGTGAAGCATTATATTAATCTTCTTCCTCAAACTTGTCCATTATATTTTTGGTCACATCTAGAGAACTTAGAGGGTTGGTGTTACCTATTAATAGTCTGGATGAGTTAGGTTGGGATATGTCATTGACGATTGATATTTGTTGAGTATTGGAAGGTTAGAACTCAAATGGATGAATATCTTTGAGATAAGAGCTAAACAAGAAAACCAATTTATTAGGTCTATCAATCTGACTTACATATGGATTTGTTAGTAATTCAATGACATCATTCTCTTCGACACTTGGACCCATATCATTAGTTGAGATGTGCGCACACAATTTTGGTGCCTCTAGTTAGGTTGTAAAGTGGCGATTTCCTTGCCACATAGTTTAAACATGTAAATCATCCTCCAACGTACATGGTAAGTACCAAGTTGGATTAAGAGACCATGGATATTGGTATACCAACTGGGATACAAATTGTATTGACTGAAGTCTTAAATTTTCCTTAACTATAACTTTTAACTATTTGAGATTAATGTCAGTGTTCACTCTTAATAATTTTGACTTTTCACATACAAATGTTGTTTTCTCATTGGTATAAAAAATCCTTCCATTTGCATAAATGCATATAATCTTTTTCATTCTATTCATTATGAAATTTATCCCAATGTCTGTGTGTAAATTACAATCAAATACAATATATTAATATTCATGAATTTTATCTCATTTCCATAACCTTCAATCTTAATTAATATTAATATTTCAATCTTAATTAACACTTAAATACAATGAACAATCTTACAAAATTGATTAAAAATAACAAATAAAGAGAATATTAGAATAAATTAAAAGAAAGCAAATAATAAAAACTTTTAAGAAGAAAAAATTGGCAATAAATGAAAAGAAAATAAACAAATTAATTATGTGAAAATTAAATGCATACTTCAAAAAAATGATGACAAACGATTTAAAGGTAAAGCCTTGAAGGTGAAAGCTAGAAGGGATAGAATGAATATATAAACCTGGAAGAATAATGAATATATAAACCTAGAAGAGAAGAATGAATATATGAGTTGAGGCTGAAGGAAGAAGAAGGAGAAGCAATAATCAAAGGAAGAAGAAGGAGAGTGGTTGAAGATGAAAGAAGAAGAAGGAGAATATATAATAACCATTGCTAGACAATTTTTTTTTTCTTTTTTTTCATTTACTGACCCCCAAGGTAATAGGGTTAGTGTTAAACACTAATCTCCGAGGGTCAGTGGAATTAAAAAAAAATTATTTAAAAAAAATATAAGAAAGAAGCTCCACATCTCCATATATATATATATATATGTATATATATATATATGTATATATAACGCAGAGCTACAGGCTTTATATTTTTAAAAAAATTATATATCTTGAAAAATTATTTTATTGTTATATATATATATATATTTTGTTTATATATATATATATATATATATAAAAGTCAAAAAGCCTATATAACTTAGTTAAGATATAACAATCATTTTAGATATATTAAATTTATAACAACCACAACTTTTAAAAGCTTCACTTATGTGCTTCTTAAAAGTAGTTGTGGCTTTT
Organism: Erythrophleum ivorense; assembly: GCA_026724425.1. Classification (NCBI taxonomy): domain Eukaryota; kingdom Viridiplantae; phylum Streptophyta; class Magnoliopsida; order Fabales; family Fabaceae; genus Erythrophleum; species Erythrophleum ivorense. The sequence continues at coordinate 49,251,915 of JAIUCV010000005.1, forward strand.
AAAAAATATCTGAAGAAGCACCATAGAAAACCATACATAAATTCTGGACTTTTACTGTCGGAAAGCACTAGAAACAAAAGCCATAGTAATTCTAAATCAGCTTAAATTTCATTTCCCTGAGTAGCACTTTAAAAAACAGGACTCAGTTCAAACAAAATTTAAAGACACCCTTACCTATAACCCAAAAAGAAAAAGAAAAAAAAATCACCATAATATAGGTTATCGAATTAGCTGGGGTACGGTAAATAAATAGCCTTTTCATGCACATGCATACAAATGAAATGCAACCAGTAACTAGATAGAGTCAGATGCCGACATCATCTCATAATATAAAGCATTTTCCAGTCGACCACTTGGCTGTAACAGTAAGGCCCCACGTTATCAGAGTTGTAGTTGTTGGTTTTATAATTAAGGAGCCGACGAATTTTCCATGTACATGCGTGCACCAAGTCGGCGTGCTTAGAAGTTATAAATGCAATTGGCTTTTTCTGAATGATGCCGCCGCCGGCTGCTTTTGTAAGTTAACGTACTTAGAAATAAAACTACGCCACCGAAACAAAAAAGAAATAAAACTATTAAAAATTGAATCATATTTTTGTAGTTAACTTCTACTTAGAATTCATAAAATTCAACAAATTTTATTTACTCTAATAATAAATTTAATTAAAATTTTTTCTTATAATAATTCTCTTTATAATAAAAAATATATTATTAGACAATTACAATAATTGTAACTTGTACTGAAATTGCAATTACAAATTTTTAAAATTGAATTCTAGAGTCCGTAAGATCATAATCCGTCTAAATATAAAATAATAAAAAAAGAAATTCAGTTGAATTAAAAATTCAAACGCTAAAGCCTGCTAATGAATTAGCTGCTGGCCCTTTTCAAAATCTACCGATCTGGTTCTCAGTTTATATAAATATTCTTCACATGCAAGTTCAATCAATCAAGTCAACCGCACCGGCTGTCCGCATAGTTTGAAACTCAATTGCAAATGCTGTAAATATTCTTGATTTGTGTATAAATCTAATAAAAATTAAACAATTAATTGTACAATACTGTATAATTAAATTTGAAGAAAACAATATATATAATAAGATACTACCTTTTTTTTAATTTAAGGCTTATATTACTCATATATCAATTTTTAAAACTGAAATTATTGAGAAGTACTAGCTAGCTAGCTGGTTACATCTTAATTATCTTTTCCTCTCACTCGCACTTCAGGTTTTTATAGACAAAAGATTAATGATATTTCTTATGAATTAAGAATTTTAATGTAAATGACTTATCTTCATTACATCAAATAAATTAATTGAGATATTAGCAGACTCGTGGGATTCAATTAATTGACCTTAGCATAAAAAAAGAGATAAAATAAGAAAATATGAAAAAGTACAAAAATGCAAAAACAGCACTCAAGGAGATCAGTGACTATGCCAAGAGGTGGATAGGAGAGAAAAAAGATCCGAACATTTACTGGTATCAATTAGGAACTATGCGTGTACAGTTAAGTCAATTCATTGTAGCAATACCCTCATTCCTCACCAAGATAGGGACTTAATTATAATTAATGCGCACATTGCGTATCACAATGGCGTCACATATTAGTTCAATTGTTGAAAAAAACAAACCCTAAAATTTTTTTTTCTTGTTATAAAAGATAGACAAGCCTTTAGAAATTAAGAGTAAGAAAAAAAACTGCCTAAAAGCGAACGCAATACATCATAGCCCTAAACATTTTATTAGTGAATAGGTAATATATTTAAAAAAAAGATATTAATTGGAAAAGATATTATAGTCTAAAACTACGTTCAATACTTCAAAATATGTACCGCATAATATTCACTAGACTAGTAAGTTTACACTTAACATATTCCCATAAGAATTCTTATGTTTGTATCAAATATCTTAATTTCATTCATATTAGTCATTTAGAAAATCCTAAGTTATGGATGTCCCTTTCATTTTTTTTGGAAGTTCCAAAAAGTATCTCAAAACTTTAGGAGCGGAAAGGAAAAAAAGAGAGATGAAAATTGAACTTCTGATATTAAGTTAATCTTAATTTTAAAAACAGAGTGATATTTCATGTGATTGTCACAAATCTCAATTTCTCGTCTTTGAAATGCATTCATTTGCATCTTTTAGCCAGTTAATTTAAAATATTTATAGATTTATACCTACGTCAACAGGATATAATTGGATTAATAAATGAGGGGGCGGAAAGCACTATTTTCAGTGACTAGTTTGGCATTGGACAGAGACATGACACCTACCCCACGACGCGACGACCGACTCAATAAAAATCACAAAAAAGGATAAGATATTTTGAAACTGAAGTGATATAGATAAGCATCCATTGAATTGGTAAACATTGACTGCTCTTGTAAATTTTGTATTTATAATAAATATGAAAATGGCTAAGAAGCTAATGCGTTCTCTATAAATAAGGATCTTGTCAGAGATCAGACACAACTCAGTCATTGTGAATACTGATTTATTTAGCCATAATGGCTTCTTTCTATATCTTCGCAACCAGCAACGGTGCCTTAACGGCTTCTCTACTCCTCCTATTGGCATTGTTCACCGCAAATCTTCGCATGACAGGTGATCTGATCTCTCCCTCTCTCCATTTGTAATTGGCAAAAATAGATTTATGTATAATTAATTTGCTTTTAGATTTTTTAATATATATATAATACAATTTTTTTAAAAGACTCAATAATCATATGATATTAAGCCATACAAATTATATATTTGTCAGTAATACTCGTATACTTAGTGTGATATTATTAAAAAATTTTAATAACAAATATATAAAAATTATATTAAAATTTTTTTTTGACAAATACTCTAAAACGTAAATATTGGAAGTGAATTTTAGTAAATTTTTGTCTTTTATTAGTTTGATATACGTAGTCTGAATCTACTTAAAAATCTTTTACACGACAGACATTTATTTGCTTAATTAATGTGTCATAGTGTTTGTTTGGCCTAGCCTTGTAAAAGGTAAAAACAGAGCTACTTTTTTTTTTATTCTTTTGTGTTTATATAGCCAACTTATGAAATTGTTTTAAAGGTATAATATAGTTTCTACTATGGGACATAAGCATAATAAATTTTCTTTTCTTTGAAACAGAATTAGAAGTAGAAATCAACTTTCCTAATTGAAAAAAAAGTGCTTACTCAAAAAAAGAAATTACAAACATTATCCAATTTTATTTATCTACTTTTTTAGTAATCTCTTATATATATATAAAAGTCGCGATCAGAGTACCGTTAATTTATCATTGTTCATAATACTATTTATAACATCGTGTCAGTGAAGGTTTATATATTGTTTATGCACTGTTCTGTTCATCTGTACATTTTTTTTAATTTTTTTTAAATTTATTTATTTATAATTGTGAGACCCACATGTTTTTTGACAGCCCCTGTATTTGCGGGGTTATTGCTAGATTGATACTAGAACATAAGCTGGTAGGAAACATTCCACATATTGATTACAAATTTTACATACGCAAACTTTTGTCGCTAGCAGGTGCTCAAATAGGAGTTTGCTATGGCATGATGGGCAACAATCTGCCATCCCAACGCGAAGTGGTAGATCTTTACAAGGCGAACAACATTAGGCGGATGAGACTGTACGATCCGAACCAAGCAGCTCTGGAAGCTCTGAGAAACTCAGGCATCGAGCTCATGCTCGGCGTGCCAAACAGCGACCTTCAAAGCCTAGCCACCAACGCCGACAAAGCACGCCAATGGGTGCAACAAAACGTGTTCAACTTCTATCCCAGCGTCAAAATTAAATACGTCGCCGTTGGGAACGAAGTGAGCCCCGTCGGAGGCTCCTCTTGGTTGGCCCAGTATGTCCTTCCCGCCATCCAGAATGTGTACCAAGCCATAAGGGCAAGAGGCCTTCATGACCAAATCAAGGTCTCAACTGCCATTGACACTACCCTTATAGGGACCTCCTACCCTCCGTCCCAGGGTAGCTTTCGAAACGACGTCAGATCATACTTGGACCCAATCATAGGCTACTTGGTATACGCAAACGCCCCCTTGTTTGCCAATATTTACCCTTACTTCAGCTATTCTGGGAACCCTCGTGACATATCTCTGCCTTATGCTCTATTCACTGCTCCAAACGTCGTCGTTTGGGATGGTTCGAGGGGTTACCAGAATCTGTTTGATGCCATGTTGGATTCCGTGCACGCGGCTTTAGATAGTACGAAGATCGGGTACGTTAAGGTGGTCGTGTCGGAGAGTGGGTGGCCTTCTGATGGTGGGTTTGGGGCTACTTACGATAATGCGAGGGTTTACCTTGACAATTTGATTCGTCATGTTAATAGTGGCACTCCTATGAGGCCTGGAGCTATAGAGACCTATATTTTTGCTATGTTCGATGAGAACCAGAAGAACCCAGAGTTGGAGAAACATTTTGGGCTCTTCTATCCCAGCAAACAGAAGAAGTACCCGTTTGGTTTTGGGGGACGATGGAACTGGGAAATTGGTGCTGATAATGACTTTAATGTAACGCTTCCTCTTAAGAGTGATATTTAAGGTTTTGAGTACTGTTCAGTACTCTTATCTGTGTGGTTTCGTATACGAATAATTATGAGGAAGTCTCGGATTATCTTTCGTTAATTTATGCATCTTCCCTCGTTTATACAACAAAGTGGCACTAATGGTCAAATGAGCTTTTGAGAGAGAGGGAGAGAGAGAGTATTCCTATTGTGGTATAGCTGAAAGATAGTTCAACAATTTGTCTTCTCCGTCATCAAGCAAGAATATCAAATAATAATAATAATAATAATAAGTGGTGTTTACAGATAAGATCAACATTTAGGATATTTTAGAACATTTTAAATTTTATTATATCTTAATATTTATGTTGGTTTTGTATATCTTTTGTCAGTATTAATCAATCCACATAATATTCATGCTCGTTAAGTTCTCGTAATAAGAACTTTTTCTTAGTTATGAGTAAATTATATAAAACTGAATATTAAACGGGAGCTGAGTCACTAGTCAGTCCCACTTTTGGATTATGAAAACCTAAAACTTTTTCTGAATAAAGTCGTCAATTATAAACATATAAAATCAAATTATTTGTAGTATATGATGGTTTATAAATTTTACCCCCCTTTTTATATGATAGGCAAGAATGATTTATTTTAGACTTTCTAACTCAATTACACTATTAGATTTTACAATCTATTATTAATTTTTATATTTTGAAGTTAAGTCTTAAAATTTTTTAAAAGTTGTAATTGTTACTACTATTTTCTTATGCACTAATTTAAGTAAGCAATTTTGCGCCAATTGCATAAATCTTAGATTTCTCCCAATGAAATTATCAGATTCAAGAAAAAACTGCAAAAAGAGAAAAATAAATAAAATGAAAGATGACTAAGTTACTATTTATAGTTTAGTAATGAAGAATTTTGAATAATTTCGTAATTTGTGATATTTTAATTTTAATTTAAATTTTTCTTACTGTCATGTATTCAAAAAAATGGATGAATGTAGCTCAGATGATTAAGTTACACGATAGGGGAATCTCGGATTTAGGGGAGTGTCCACATGGTTGCAGCTCGGATGAAACATCGATGCACTGCCTCCGTGATCTCAACATAGCCCAACGTTTCTGGAGGAAGGTCGGGGACCCGAGACGCTGGGGTGAGTTATTCTCCTTATCGATAAAGGATTGTGTCACATCCCACAATTTAAGTATGTTGATGCAGAAGCGGAAAAAATAAGGTGAATAATTATGGATATCATTTTCTAATCATATACGTTTCTCTTTTAGGTGACTTTTGTAGAAATTTCGGCAGAGTCTCCTTTATAATTCAGACCTCCCAATATTTCTACAATCTATCAGCCCAACACAATACACCCAAAAAGGGCAACCCGAATTCATTCAGACCAAAATAAAGTTCTAAGGAGTGGGGATACCCTATCTATGATTCAGTGGAGCTAACTTTACAAAGTTCAAAACAAAATACATATACAAACAAACTACACCCACATGAGCAACTGTAGGCTCGTCAAAAGAAGTAATCGAGAGATCGACAACTAAAAGGCTGCTGAAGGTAGACTAGGGTCCGCACTGCTATCTAAAAAAAAACATATTTAAAAAAATGAGTTTGATACTCAATGAATAAGCAATGCCAACCTTTTTTAAAATAAAGGTAGGGTCACAAATATATATGTACATATTTATAGATATACCGCATAAAACATGCTTTATGCAAATTCTTTCTTAAAATGCACTGAAAGTATCTAAGCAGAACCAATTTAAACAGACGCAGAACACACAGCTCGCGGGGAAAAATCACTACAGACGCAAAGCATTTCGCTTACGAAAATAATATAATTCCACGTGTGGTGGCCTACACACGGGGCTAGCACCACTCCTGTTAGCTGAGGTATAGATTATGGTGCACCAGGGTTAACATCCACTGCTGTTAGCTACAGGGTTCTGAGCAGATAACTTCATAAAATAATGTATTTTTCCCATCTAACATCTCAGACAGAATACCTTCTAGATCGATTTCATAGTAAAATTTCTAAATAACTCAAACATCTGTCAATTTGAAAAATTCATGTCGAACCGATTTTTGGTAAACATGCATATGACAAAATATTTAAATGTGTATCTCTATAAATAGATCATCAAATTTTTAAAACACTGCAAGGAAACTTAGTAACAAAATAAGAATTTCCCATTTCTCACGGTCCGCATTACTTACTCACCTTCCAAGATTTTATAGAAATTCCCTGCCCCTTTCTCAGCTATGCCTCAATCTCCTGAATACCCTACAATACCCGTTCATCGTATTTTAGAGGGTGAATCATTCCAATGATCCCATACAGAACTTATCTTGTTTTAAAAATTATTCCTCTACTAAATTTCATGCCTTCCATACTCATACAATATACATATATTGTGCCATCTTTTCCCTAATTCCATTAGGAGCTAAACTCAAAACCCAGAAATAAAGGAAATGCATACCATCTTCAATCGGTAGCCACACGTTAAAGGGAAGCTTGTTCTGCATAAATATAATTTGACAAGTAAGAAGAAGCACAACGAAATTGTGTCTTAATTTAGGAAATATATATGCAGAAATTGAGAGGAATCAATGTGTAGGAAAGTGGGTATACAATTTAGCATGAAGGAAGTCAGACTTATTCCAACCAAAATCATCTTCCTGCACCACCTTTTTCTTCTGCGCAGGACCTCCCTTAGCTGGCCACCACAGAAACGCATCACAAAATTAAGAAAACAAAGGAGGGAGACGCATACAATTGGAACTAAAGAAGCAGCACATACAACAGAAATTCCAAGCTTAGAGAAACCTATATGGCGTTACTTTACCAGCCACACATAGCCACAAAGCTCAGCTTAAACGAAGAGAAAGCAGGCAGCAACAAAAATCGAACTAGAAAAAGAAACAAGGTAGCGCTGAACAAGGGAGAGGAGGCGCTGTGCAGAGGAGTCCAGTAGAACCAATACACACAACAGAACTTGCAGCTTAGGGAGGGAATTTTTCTGGCGTGCTTTCACCAAACCAGCAGCGAAACTTAGCAACAACTCCAAAGAGAACTCTGCAGCAGAAATTCAAAACAGAGACAGCAAAAAATGGCGCTGAACAGAGGGGAAGAAATGGAATTTTCGGTCAGCACCAGTCTTCATCCAGGAGAAGAAGTTATGCGACTTGAATGAAGCTACTTACTGGAGATGCAGTAGAGAGTAACTCATAGCTCAAAGAAGCAGAAGAAGCAGCGTCCAGCAACAGGGATGAAGATAGAGAGCCTGCTTCTGCGATTTCTCTGCTGGAAGTGATGTGTGCTGCAGAAGTTTGGATGATAATGACCGAAAAACCCAGCTGAAAGTAATTATAAGGAATGATATATCAGTAATTTGTAGGAGGGTGAAGATCAGTACGTGGCAGCTGCACAATATTCTTTGAAAAGTCAACTTCTCTCCATTCCTATACAGATTCATGCACGTCGGGTTTTACAATCTCTCCCCCTAAAAAAAATTTGGTCCCCGAATTTATATATACATATACATACTAACCTTAGTTCTCAAATAAATAGGGGTATTTTGCACGCATTTCACTTCCATCTCCCATGTAGCCTCCTCTGGTGTATGGTGACGGCACAGAACTTTCACTGACATAATCTCCTTGAAACGTAACTTCTTCGTTTGTCTATCCAAGATTGCAACTGGAACTTCTTCATAAGCTAAACCTTCACTTAAAGAAACATCTTGGTTCTGCAACACGTGAGAAGGATCAGGTAGATATTTCCTTAACATTGAAACATGAGATACTGGGTGAATATTAGATAACTCCAGTGGCAACGCTAGCCGATAGGCTACAACCCCAATTCGCTCTAGGATCTCAAATGGTCCCACATATCTCGGGGTCAACTTTCCTTTCTTCCCAAATCTCATCACACCTTTCATAGGAGACACCTTGAGAAATGCATAGTCCCCAATCATAAACTCCAAATCATGGCATCGACGGTCCACATACGCTTTCTGCCTGCTCTGAGCTGCTATCAATCTATCCTTGATTACTTTCACCTTTTCTAAGGCATTTTGCACTAACTCAGGTCCTAATGATTTAACTTCTCCAGTTTCAAACCATCCAATGGGAGACCTGCACTGTCTCCCATATAATGCTTCGAAGGGTGCCATCTGTATGCTAACTTGATAACTATTATTATAAGCAAATTCCACCAATGATAAATAGTTATCCCCGCTACCACCAAAGTCCATAACACACAACCTAAGCATATCTTCTATTATTTGTATAGTCCTCTCAGATTGCCCATCAGTCTGAGGATGAAAGGCAGTGCTAAGATCTAATCGGGTACCCATAGCCTCTTGAAAGGCTCTCCAAAACTTAGAAGTAAATTGGGGTCCTCGATCAGAAATTATAGACATTGGTATATCGTGAAGCTTCACTATCTCGTTCATGTAAAGTTGTGCATATTTTGCCACATTGTACGTTGTTTTCACAGGGAGAAAATGAGCTGTTTTAGTGAGTCTGTCCACAATCACCCAGATGGAATCATAACCCTTTACTGTTCGAGGTAGTCCCGTTACAAAGTCCATAGTGATTCTTTCCCACTTCCACTCGGGTATTTCCAGCCGTTGATGTAATCCTGTTGGTTTCTGATGTTCTGCCTTAACTTGCTGACATGCCAAACAATGAGAAGCAAAATGCGCTATATCTCTCTTCATACCTTCCCACCAGTATACTTGTTTTAAATCTTGATACATCTTTGTAGAACCTGGATGGATCGTATACCGAGAACAATGAGCTTCTTCCATAAGTTCTCTCTTCAATTCATCCACATTTGGCACACACAATCGAGTACCGAACCATAAAACGTCATTTGAATCTAAAATGAATTCATTTTTCCTTCCACTTTTGACATCATCCACCAATTTACATATTTGTGCATCCCTGGCTTGAGCAGTTTTCAACCTTTCAAATAAAGATGAATGAAGCTGCACATGAGCCAAAAACATTCTTGGCTCTTTAATCTCCAATTGGATTCCTGAACGCTCAATCTTATGAAGATCTAAAATTAGCGGTCTCCGTGTCTTCGCAATATGGCTCAAGCTCCCCATGGATTTCCTGCTCAGAGCATCTGCTACTATATTAGCCTTACCTGGATGGTATAAAATGGTACAATCATAATCTTTGAGTAACTTCATCCACCGCCTTTGCCTTAGATTCAGATCCCGCTGTTGGAAGATATATTTAAGGCTTTTATGATCTGTATAGATTTCACATGTCTCCCCATATAAATAATGTCTCCAGATTTTGAGCGCAAAAACCACTGCCGCCATTTCTAAATCATGTGTTGGGTAATTGTGTTCATGCTTCTTAAGTTGTCTAGAGGCATAAACAATCACATGACCATGCTGCATCAATATACATTCCAGGCCAATCCTAGAAGCATCATAGTACACAACATAACCTCCCGATCCCGAGGGTAATGCCAAAATTGGTGCAGAAGTCAGACAATCTTTCAATTTCTAAAACCCCTCTTCACACAGCTCAGACCACTGAAATTTCACATTTTTTTGGGTTAATCTTGTTAGCGGCGCAGCTATTTTAGAAGAGTCTTTAACAAATTGATGATAATAACCTGCCAAGTCCAAGAAACTGCGAATCTTTGTAACTGTAGTAGGCCTCGGCCATTTTTGAATCGCTTCCACTTTACTAGGATCTACTTGCACCCCATCTTTCGAGATTACATGGCCTAAAAAGGCAATTCTTTCTAGCCAAAACTGGCATTTAGAAAGTTTAGCATATGGTTGGTGTTCCCGTAACACCTGTAGTGCCATTCTCAGATGTTGTTCATGCTCTTCATAACCCTTAGAATAAATCAAAATATCATCAATGAACACAATAACAAATCGATCTAGAAATGGCTTAAACACTCGATTTATCAGGTCCATGAATGCAGCTGGGGCATTGGTTAACCCAAATGGTATCACTAGAAATTCATAATGACCATACCAGGTTCTAAAAACAGTTTTTGGGATGTCTTCCCTTCTGATTCGTGGCTGATGATAACCCGATCTTAAATCAATTTTTGAGAAATATTGAGCTCTTTGTAATTGGTCAAATAGGTCATCTATACGAGGCAAATGATACTTATTTTTCATTGTCACTTTGTTCAGTTGCCTGTAATCTACACATAAACGGAGAGAACCATCCTTCTTCTTAACAAAAAGGACAGGTGCGCCCTAAGGAGACGTACTAGGGCGAATAAAACCCTTGTCCAATAGGTCTTGCAATTGATTCTTTAGTTCACTAAGCTCCAAAGGTGCCATTCGATAAGGAGGAACAAATATAGGCTGAGTGCCTGATAACACATCAATGCAAAATTCAATTTCCCTTTCAGGAGGTAATCCTAGTAATTCCTCGGGGAAAATATCAGGGAATTCTTTTACTACAGGAACCTGTTCCAATACTGGGACTTGTAGTTCTATATCCCGAACCATCGCTAAATATCCTTGATACCCCTTTTTTAAGAGCCTCTGAGCTTCTATCACAGATATTAAATTGTTTGGTGCTTCATTTCGATCACCTTGAATGACAAAGGGAGATTTACCAGGAAAATTACACCTCACCAGCTTAAGATGACAATCCACCACTGCATAGCAGGACGCTAACCAATCCATTCCGAGTATTACATCAAACTCTGCTATCGTAAGCACTATCAAGTCAACTAACGTCTCGCAATCAGCCAGTGTAATCACACACGCCTTATATACCCATTCAACCATTACAGATTCCCCCACTGGGGTTGCCACAAGTAACGGGCACTCTAACTTTTCAGAGTTCTTACCAATCTTCTTTGCAAAGTAGGGAGATGTATAAGAATGTGTAGAGCCAGGATCAAATAAGGAGTAAGCAGCATGTGAACAAATCGTAAGTGTACTTGTTACCACGGCATTAGATGCTTATGCATCCTGTCTATTTAGTGGAAAAACCAGAGCCTGACCTTGTCCTGCAGTCGCCTGTCCTCTGCCTACTACAGTCCCACTGCTACTACCTCGACCACTCTGAACTGTAACTGCACCGGTAGATGGAGTCTCTGTTGAAAATTGCCTAGTGGGTCGAACTGATGCCTGACTAGAATCAAGGTAACGCTGAGGATAGTCTCTCACCAAGTGTCCCACTTGCCCGCAACGAAAACATGCTCCTGTCTCCCTGTGGCAAGTGCCCGAATGTATCTTCCCACATATGGAATAGGGACCTTTAGATTGACGAGATGGAGCAGTAACTGGGGTAGACATCGTGCTAACCCTTCGAAACGATACTCTGTGCTGGTCAGTACGGGTAGAAAATGAGGTCGGAGGCCCCGTAAAAGCTTGAGTAAATCTCTGATGACTTTGAGGTCTGAGACCATAAGAAGGTCCGGCTACAAAGGAACTACCTCCCTGTCTCGCATCACTGTCACGCTTCCTTTTTCTCTGAGAAATGTCCTCCTCCTTATGTCTCATCTCTATCATACATACACAATCCACCACAGCTGAATATGAAGGGAAGAGGTTCATCTATGGAGCAATCACCCTATACAACATACGAGGTAGCCCATTCACAAATCGCTTGATCCTGTCCCTCTCAGTAGGGACTAGATGTGGGGCGTAGTGAGACAACTGTGTGAACCAGATATCATAATCAGAAATGCTCATGCCTGGAATTAATTTAAGACCCTCAAATTCTCTGGCCCTAGCATCCCGGACACTCTGTGGCAAAAAGCGATCCATAAAGAGTCCCTTAAATTCTTCCCATAACATTGGGGGAGCTTTAATCGGCCTTTCCCCCAGTAAGGTCTGATACCATATGTAAGCCGCATCTTGTAACTGAAACCTGGCAAACTCAGTGGATTTTGCACTTGAGCAACTCAAAGCTCTGCATATCTTCTCAATACCATCAATAAATAGCTGGGGATCCTTCTGACTTTCTGTTCCGGAATAAGTGGGAGGCTTCAATTTTAAAAACTGGGAGAGTGTTATTGGGACCTCCCTTTCCTCCCTCATCGCTTGGGGCCCTACCGGTCTTGGATGAACTGGCGGTATAATTTCCTCCACAGGCTGTGGAGGCTCTACCCTGTCCACAGGTGAGGCCTGCCTAGGGGGCCGAATAGTTCCTCGACCCTTACCCCGACCTCGACCACGGCCTCTGATAGGTGGGGTGGTTTGTTGGGCTGATGCACTTGCAGAAGCCTCATCTACAACAGCTAATCTATTAACTGAATGAATTCTGGGAGGCATATCCACACTACAAAAAAAATAACCATCATTCACATCATTCTCCAGATTGGAAGTAATATTCAACAAGACAGTATACTTGAAGGAATAACTTAGGACACCCTATAAGGTTTTCAATGACACCTCAAGTATAGTTACGCCCGGGTTCATAACCATAATTGAGATTCCACTGGAAACTCTTGCTCCACAGGACCACAGAAAGACCTAAGCTCTAATACCAAACTGTCACATCCCACAATTTAAGTACGTTGACGCAGAAGCGGAAAAATAAGGTGAATAATTATGGATATCATTTTCCAATCATATACGTTTCTCTTTTAGGTGACTTTTGTAGAAATTTCGGCAGAGTCTCCTTTATAATTCAGACCTCCCGATATTTCTACAATCTATCAGCCCAACACAATACACCCAAAAAGGGCAACCCGAATTCATTCAGACCAAAATAAAGTTCTAAGGAGTGGGGATACCCTATCTATGATTCAGTGGAGTTAACTTTACAAAGTTCAAAACAAAATACACATACAAACAAACTACACCCACATGAGCAACTGCAGGCTCGTCAAAAGAAGTAATCGAGAGATCGACAACTAAAAGGCTGCTGAAGGTATACTAGGGTCCGCACTGCTATCTAAAAAAATACATATTTAAAAAAAATGAGTTTGATACTCAATGAATAAGCAATGCCAACCTTTTTTAAAATAAAGGTAGGGTCACAAATATATATGTACATATTTATAGATATACCGCATAAAATATGCTTTATACAAATTCTTTCTTAAAATGCACTGAAAGTATCTAAGCAGAACCAATTTAAACAGACGCAGAGCACATAGCTCGCGAGAAAAAATCACTACAGACGCAAAGCATTTCGCTTGCGAAAATAATATAACTCCACGTGTGGTGGCCTACACACGGGGCTAGCACCACCCCTGCTAGCTGAGGTACAGATTATGGTGCACCAGGGTTAACATCCACTGCTGTTAGCTACAGGGTTCTGAGCAGATAACTTCATAAAACAATGTATTTTTCCCATTTAACATCTCAGACAGAATACCTTCCAGATCGATTTCATAGTAAAATTTCTAAATAACTCAAACATCTGTCAATTTGAAAAATTCATGTTCGAACCGATTTTTGGTAAACATGCATATGACAAAATATTTAAATGTGTATCTCTATAAATAGATCATCAAATTTTTAAAACACTGCAAGGAAACTTAGTAACAAAATAAGAATTTCCCATTTCTCACGGTCCGCATTACTTACTCACATTCCAAGATTTTATAGAAATTCCCTGCCCCTTTCTCAGCTATGCCTCAATCTCCTGAATACCCTACAATACCCGTTCATCGTATTTTAGAGGGTGAATCATTCCAATGATCCCATACAGAACTTATCTTGTTTTAAAAATTATTCCTCTACTAAATTTCACTCCTTCCATACTCATACAATATACATATATTGTGCCATCTTTTCCCTAATTCCATTAGGAGCTAAACTCAAAACCCAGAAATAAAGGAAATGCATACCATCTTCAATCGGCAGCCATACGTTAAAGGGAAGCTTGTTCTGCATAAATATAATTTGACAAGTAAGAAGAAGCACAACGAAATTGTGTCTTAATTTAGGAAATATATATGCAGAAATTGAGAGGAATCAATGTGTAGGAAAGTGGGTATACAATTTAGCATGAAGGAAGTCAAACTTATTCCAACCAAAATCATCTTCTTGCACCACCTTTTTCTTCTACGCAGGACCTCCCTTAGCTGGCCACCACAGAAACGCATCACAGAATTAAGAAAACAAAGGAGGGAGACGCATACAATTGGAACTAAAGAAGCAGCACATACAACAGAAATTCCAAGCTTAGAGAAACCTATATGGCATTACTTTACCAGCCACACACAGCCACAAAGCTCAGCTTAAACGAAGAGAAAGCAAGCAGCAACAAAAATCGAACTAGAAAAAGAAACAAGGTAGCGCTGAACAAGGGAGAGGAGGCGCTGTGCAGAGGAGTCCAGTAGAACCAATACACACAACAGAACTTGCAGCTTAGGGAGGGAATTTTTCTGGCGTGCTTTCACCAAACCAGCAGCGAAACTTAGCAACAACTCCAAAGAGAACTCTGCAGCAGAAATTCAAAACAGAGACAGCAAAAAATGGCACTGAATAGAGGGGAAGAAATGGAATTTTTGGTCAGTACTAGTTTTCATCCAGGAGAAGAAGTTATGCGACTTGAATGAAGCTACTTACTGGAGATGCAGTAGAGAGTAACTCATAGCTCGAAGAAGCAGAAGAAGCAGCGTCCAGCAACAGGGATGAAGATAGAGAGCCTGCTTCTGCGATTTCTCTGTTGGAAGTGATGTGTGCTACAGAAGTTTGGATGATAATGACCGAAAAACCCAGCTGAAAGTAATTATAAGGAAGGATATATCAGTAATTTGTAAGAGGGTGAAGATCAGTACGTGGTAGCTGCACAATATTCTTTGAAAAGTCAACTTCCTTCTATTCCCAAAAAGATTCATGCACGTCGGGTTTTATAGATTGGTTGGCTTGGAATCTCACTAACAACGCTGAGTGGGTTTCGCTTGCGAATCTGCCATGGCAAAGTTTCCTTGGGTATTGGTGCTGGGCCATTTGGACAAACAGGTGCAGAGTCATCTTTAATGAAGAAGGACGTATAGTTGAGGACCTCGTTCATAGCTGCAAAAGTTAGGTCTTGGAGGATGAAGCGATACTGGAGTTTCAAAGTAAAATTGCAAAGCCAAAATTAGAGCTCATCAGATGGGAGTTCTCTTGCACGGGGTGGGTGGCTGTCAATGGAGATGGTTCAGCGTATCAAAATGTTGATGCGTCCTGCACAGGTTTGTTGCGAGATGATGTTGGCCGCTGGGCTGTTAGTTTTGGAAGCAAAGTTCGCACTTGCTTAATAACTGTTGCGGAAGTCGGGCTTATTTTGGGGCTTAAGTTGGCCTGGGATGGTAACTACAAAAGTGTGGTGGTTGAATATCATAACCAATAATTTTTATAAGCCTCTATATATTGAAAGAAAGAGGAGAAAGGTGATAAAGAAGAATTAGAAATCTAACTAAAATGAAAAAAAAGATAAAAGTGAGAGACAAGATAAAAGAGGAGAGAAAGGACTTAGTTTATCTATAAAGTGAAAAAAATTATGGATATATATAACATAAAATATAATATAGTAAGAGAAATTAATTTTTCTCATTCGAATATGAAAATAAATAACGAGTACTACATCCAAAGAAGTCATTAAGTTATAAGATATTGATAACATAAAAAATGAAAAAAATAATATTGATGTAGTTTTAACTACACTAAACTGTTTTGAACTCTTAAAAATTATAAAATTTTACTTTTTATGTAAAAAAATCATTTAAGATTTGATATGGAGCAATCACATTCAAAAAAAATGAGCTATAACTAGGAAAAAGTATACTATAGGAGCAAAATGGTCATTATAACAAAGTGTTAAAAGTCACATTATTTGAGTCATCTTCTTTCATTTTCTTCCATCGATTTTTAGTAGGAATTATTGAACTCTTAAGCCACGTTAATGGAGGTTTTATAGAAGGGGGGAGAGAGAGAGAGAGAGAGGAAACAAAATCTATTTAGGTGAGTTTTTCTACACTTTTTTTAAATCTTTTTCTAGTTATAGAAATTGCTCTTTTCTTCAAGAGTAACAAGATGATAAAATTTTTATGTTAAAAGATTGAAATTTGGAGCTAAACCAGTGCCCAGGAAGTGGCTGATTTGAGCTTCTATTGGGTGGGAAAGAAACTATACAAATAGGACTTTCTATTGAAGTAGGTTGCTAGCTATAAGAAAATTAATATTTTGCAAGCCCTAGATCCCTTTAGTTTCATTTAGAGAGAGAGAAAGAGAGAATTGAGATGAGATTTTTTTGACTATATTTTATGTTATTAATGATGGAATGTATGAATATGGTATGATAATTACTTGAAACTAGCTTAAAACTTGAGAAAAATTTCTTGGAAGTTCATACTTGCATAATTTTGGCCTTAACTAAGTAGGAGCACCTACAAGGCTTGTTTCATGGATTCTATGCTTAAAGTAACTTAATTATGAATTATAAAGATGGTTAGAAGCAAAGAAAATGCCAAAATTCTTAGATTTCATAAATTGGAAATTTGTAGCCAATTATTGTCAAGTGTAGGCACTTTGCGAATGTATGATCATTATGCATGTTTAAATAATCTTTTGATAGCCTAAATGAGTTAGTCAAGTCCCAAGAATGAAGTTAAAATAATAAGGAAGTCATAACTCTTAGACATGCAAGTGGGAAGTAGGATGGTCATTTTGAGAAACATGGCCAATCTTAAGTGGTGAACTAGGTTGGCAAGGTGGTTGCTTAGTAAGAAATTTGCTCATGATGAGAATCTCTCAAAAGGAATGAGAATGACATAATGAAATTGTAAAATAGAACCATAATGATCAGTGAAATGTAGGCATACCCTTGAATACTTTAAAGGTTGAGTTTGAAGCTAAAATTTGGCATGCCTTTAGAGGACATATAGAAGTTTGATTTGAGACCAAGATGGTAATTTTTGGAGTTTTGTAAAATCTTTTATAAACTTTTGAAATTAACCTATAAAAGTTATCAACAACATATTTTCCCTACATAATTCCAATTTTGTTCTAAGTGGTTTTTAGGAACCATGTGGAATCCATTTAGTTGTAGTAGAAAGTACATATTTAGAGATTTAAAACAAGATAAAGCTTGCTAAATTTGGAGGTCCCTAACTCAAGTTATGATTTTCTAAAATTTTAAGCCTATATAAAGGGAAAATAGAATTATGAGATGTGAAAAATTAAAGTATGTTTAAAAATCTTGTTTAGCCTATCTTAAGTTAAGTTTTATAGTAAAATGAGCTATTATATAGTAGTTGACCTTTTCATGTCTAATTTATTATATTTAGACTAAGTTAGTACAACAACACCCTTGTGTGTGTGTGTAGAACCAAGAAGAGTAAAGAGAAAGAATAAGTGGAGTAGTTCTTTGGATAATGGATTTTTGATTTGTATTTGATAGTTTACTTTTCCTTCTTTGTATACATTTAGCTGTACTTGAGTTGAGATGCATTGTGTGTATTGGTTGTTTAACGATAGCTAGAGTTTTATGTTTGAGTTGGCTATAGTAGTATGAGTTTTTATGCATGTATGAGATATGTTTTGGCTTTCAATAAGAGTGACAAGGAATTAAGTACAACAGTTCTTTTTTAGCTTAGAGATGAGCTTAGCTACCTATATGCCATGGTTATGCATGTTCAGATATTTTATGCTAGTTTTATATTTTTATAATGTTTTATGTTGCAATTGTCATGCATGCTTTCATTTCATTCTTGAGTTATCTATTATATGCATTAGAATTGTTGAGTATTGCTATCAAGATTCTTTCCAAAATCTCACCCTTTCTCTCTTATTAACCATGTTAGGTAAAGTTAGCAAGGAAAAGAGATAACTTCTTCAAGCAAAAAAAAAAAATCTATATACTTTGTATATTATTTTGATGTATATTTTGATAGTTGAATAAAATATGATATAACTTGCATATAAATACTTTAGTAGTTATGAATCTGAATGTATATATGATCATGGATATTTCTAATGTATAGAACAATTTATTTCAATATATATACATCAAGAGATGTTTGTAGCTTGTGTTATATGTAAGGTTGAGATGTTATATGAGAAGTTAAGTTGTTATGTTGCTATGTATATTGAACTGTATTTTTATTATCCAAAGGATGTTACATTCAAGCTGCTTCCATAGCTACAATTTCCTTAGTTTAAAAGGGGTGTTCCCTGCATCATCCTTGTTTTGATTTTGTCTTAGAGATAAGAAGTTATATGAAGTGTAGTTGGAAAGTTAAGTGGGTCCACATCTATCGCAAGCCTAATAGCAGTGCTGATTAGCTTGTAAACCATGTGCATTCTCTCCTACTTAGGTACTAGGGTTTTTTTGTATTCTTTTATGGGTTGTATTAATTTCCTTCTAGCTAATTCACAGAGTGTGGCTTTTACATGTCCAACTAGTGAGCATGAGTGCATATATATAAAACTAGAGACAAAACAATGGACAACAAATGGTGTGTGGTGGTTTAGCGACGGCGAGTGCGATGGTTGGAATATGATGGTAGTTTCTGGCTAATGTGGGATAACTTAAAATTGGATCCCTTTAATTTTTTTTTCTTTTTCAATTTCATGTCAATTTGAAGAGAGAAAAAGATAAGAGAGTGTATAATACTAGCACACCTTAATTCTAGATATGTGACTAGCATGGAGTATAAGGAAATCTTATATCAATAAGCCAAAGCAAAAACTCTAAAGTTATACCTTCCAAACATACTGAATTTCTAGTTTAAAGAAAACTTAGTTAAAACCTTCTTTATTTAATATGCCAATTCACTAAATTTTAAACCATATATTACATAATGATTTAGTTTCATTTGCCTATAAGAGTTCTAGCAAAGTGTTCTCTAAAAACAAGATGCTTTAAACTTTTTTAGAACAACCAATAATACAATAATACAATAGAAGAGCTCTGCTTGCATCTCAATTAATTATACCAAGTACACTAGGGTGAGGGATCTTAATTATAGAATCGTGGAGCTATAACTAGATTACATTGAGTTCTAAATTAACAAAATAAACTTTGTTCTCATGAATGAAAGAGAAGCTCACCTAGAGGAAGTGTTACTCCTCACTAGCTTTTGAAGTAAATCTTGGTTCAACTTTATTATCTGAAATACCAAATATTTACCAAGTAAATAACATCCCACAAAAATAAATAAATAAGAGAGTGAGTATGTACCTAAATGATTAAATGAAACATCATAAATGAGTACCTTTTGTTGATGTTTAAGTTGTAGATTCAAGCTTTTCAATAAATGAATGAATTTTAAACTTTCAAACATGGACACATGTACTAAGTATCTATAGTTATAATAATCATGATCCAGAGAGAAAATGATAACAATAAAGTAAATATGCAACTTTTGAAACAAATGTTTTGTAGAATTTCAAAACTATATTTTCTTTTTCAGAAAACTTTCTATTGAAAGGACTTCTTTAGAATGGAATAACAATTATGGGTAAATAACTAGTCCATTATGAGTTCTCAGCTTATGTAAAATAATATTCCTCCATTTTAAGTGTGATGGCTAACACATGGGGCTAGCATCTCTATACCCTTACCAGCTTGGTACCAACCAAGGTGTGTAAAGGGCTAACAGAATTACTATTTTGTAACTAGTCTCTCCATAAAAATGTTACTATTATATATGAAATCACATTATCTTAATTTTGTACCTAAAATGTAATATATGGTTCCTTCATAAACGTAAGAAACGTAATGTTCGGTTTTTCCATAAACGTATGAAACACACTGGATATAAAAGGAAGTCCCTCATATATAATGTTTTGAGGTCAAATAAAATCAAAACAATAATTTAGACCTCAAATAATGAGTATTTAAGGCCGAAGGTGCCCTAAAAATAGAGCCAAATAAGCTAAAAATGTTTGTGAAAGAAAGTTAGGGCATTTTTGTAATTCCTAAAAATTTTGAAAAACTCACAAGAGGGCTTTTTAAACAAAAAATTTGAGTTTTTCGAGATTCTCAGAGGTCCTGAAAATCATGGAAATCCCTAGAATAGTAGAAATCCATTCGATGAGTGATTTCGGTCATCAATTGACTAAAACTTTGACCGAACGGTTCAAATTAATTTTAAATCCAATTTAGGTGAAACCAAAGGTATTTCATAAGTTAGAGAGTCTAAATTTTATGATGTAAAATACAAATTTTGAAAAGGAGTTGAAATGAGGCCAAATGGAGAAACCATGATTCAGGGACTAAAATGAAAAGTAGAAAAGTTACAAAAGTGACCTTTTGGCTCTTTATAAGTCACGTTCCACCTTTCTCTCCACCCTAACCCACTTTATTTCTTCTTAAAATCATAGGAGAGACTAGCTCCAAGAGGTGTCCAAGAAGAGAGCAAAAGGGGAGGGAAAGACTTGTAAAAAGATAATGTAGAAAGGTAAGGAATTAAGGCTTTTTCCATGCTTCTTTTTTTAGTAAAGTTGTTCTCCTCCTTCTCCCTTTCATTCCCATGGTTTTAATGGCTCATATGGGACTAGTTTATGGCTAGTTTAGAGGAGAGAGCCTATAATTTCAAGCCAATGGAGAGAACTCTTGAAAAAGCATTGAAACAAGGTAAATCCCTTAGCCTTTCATGCTTATTTTCTTGCCCTTCCTTTATGTGAATTTCGTTCAACCTAGAGCTCATCCAAAGGAAGTTGAATTTTGACCATATCAAGGGAAGAACAAGTGATTTGGAGTGTGAGAATTTATGATAAGAAAGTGAAATAAAAAAGAGAGGCAAGAAATTCAAGTTGGTACAACTTGGGGTTTTGAAACAAATGATAAAATCTGATTTTATTTGACTTCAAATCATTCTATCTGAGGGACTTCCTTTTATATCTGGTGTATTTTGTACATTTACTGGAAATCAGACATTACATTTTTCACGTTTATGGAGGAACAAAAAATGTAATACCTTAAGTTCATGGACCTCATACTATGCTATTCAAGCATTACATATTCAGTCAAGAAAGGTTTGCATATTTAAGTACCCAAAATTTACCGTATGGATACAGAGATTGTTTCAATTTTGCCCACGTGAGTCATTTAAATTTGTCTCAACTCATTTTCATCCATGACATACTCATACATATCAGAAATAACACATCCTTATCTATTTCAAGCATATGGGACAACATTTGTGAGAAAGCTTATGTTTTCATACATGGATAATTGAGTACTTGGGAGGCTATATATGTCATTCATGGTTTTAGGGATCATATGAATTCATCCATATCATTTCCTATCTATAACATATCTACTCAAGTCATAAACATCATCATTTAACTCATGCATCACGGGTTTGGAGCCATACCTTCCAAAAACCAAAATTTAGTCTCGGGTTGGCAAGCCAGATTTCTAATATAAATTTTAAAAATTCATAACTTATTCTAGAAGAATTGAAATTAAGCAAACCATACCATTGTGGAAAGCTTTAGATCTTAACTAATAACTAAAAATAATTCTAGACCAGTGCAATGGTTATTTTCTTAAATCTTACTTATAATTTTTTATATACCATTTTTCTTGTAATAGCCATAACCAAAAGCCTCATTACAATATTAAAAGACTTATTAATTAATGGGTTATGCAATGGCCTATATTAGTGGAGAGATGGTAGAAGAGCAAGCATATAAAACTCATAAGGGAGAGGTTTATTGTGTTTACATAAATTATTCTAAGGCTTACAATTAGATTTTAGCATATTTAGAAAATTTGTCATTAATTCTTGAATTCTGAGCTTATATGCATTACTTTGTTTTCTTATTAATTTTATATCTTAATGCAATTGTTGAAGGTATCTATCATACCTAGCTTCATTTCAACCATATCCATTATTCTTAGACATTAACCATAACATTCATAACTGAATATATATACATTTATCAGAAAAATTGGTCCATTTACATATCAAAATGAGTTGTAAGGGTTAGATTTTAGTTCTTTCTTTTCCTTTATTCATATTGATCATAACCAAACTTGTTTTGATCCATTTGATCATAAAACACACATTGGAAGACCATGGAGTCACCTTAGCTCGAATTAGCTATAGGTTTCATATTTTGGGTAAAACTTTGAAAATTTATAACTTAGACTACATAACTCTGATTTGTACAAATTAGATGTCTATAAAAATTTTAGGATGTGATCTTTATGCTTGTAAAATTTTATGAGCAATTGAATTCATTTGGCCCCTCAAAAATATGAAAAACCAGAACTGGATAGTATGAACACTACCAGGGACTAATCTACATAATTTTCTAAACTTTGAAAACTCATAAAATATTCTGTAAGGCTCCAAAAATTTCCATTCTTAGCTTATTGGAAATCTCTATTGAAGTCTAATTGCATGCCAAATTTCAACCCTAAACTAAGTCATTGGGACTATTTGTGGTAGAAGTGCAATTTGGGATCCTTTTTAGATCAATCTTAGGCTCCAAATGATCTAAATGGTGTCTAAATTGCATTCTTCCACTTTGAACAAATTTCAATCATCTTAAACATTATTTCCATTAATTTCATCACATAAAAGAAAAGGTTTGGATTAAAATATGACCCCCTTGCACCTAAGTTTGCATACATACAAGATAGGCCAACATATGTAAATTCATATACAAATGGTCATATTTTATCATAAATTGCCATACATTAAGGTACTCTCGCTTGCACATATAGTTCCATCATAAGACATGGATTATCTACACCATTTTACATCATAAGCCATTAATGATACAAAAGATGTCATACTAATACATTCATCAAAATTTAGTATATATAATATTCTCTATACATCATTTCTAAAGTCTAATTCTTTTCAACTTCATTATTTTAGCTTGGTGACGTTGAAATGGTTAGTGGGGACATATAGGTGAGATTCTGAAAGAATCTCAATAGCTAATCTCAACCAATCAATGCATACATGAACACCATGAGTAAAATGCAATACATATAGTGCAAGGATGTTATGTATATGCTTTATGTAACTTAAATGCATCAGTTATCATTAAAACTCATTCATTAGCAAGCCATGACGTCATCATGAACTAATTGGGCTTAACTCAACTTGGGGGCAAAGAAAAGCTATTGCATTCAATTCCATACCATAAGGAGTTAGGAGTCGTCATATAGCTATCTCATATACATAAAGCTCATTTTGAAAAATATAACAAAACATATCTCATGAATGCATTAAACAACAATACATACAAGTATCTTAACTCATTCAAGCATTCATATGCATCCAAGAATGGGAGATAAATTTACCTTAGAGCTTATGAAGTCTTAATATGCCACTAACCCACTTTTTAGTTCACTTTTCTTTGCTCTTCTTGACTTGACACTCACAATTTGGTGGGTTTAAACTAACTTGGCCTACAAACATCAATCCATAAGGTAAATCAATCCATTTGAATCCATTCTAAATCTCATCACTAGCACTTGATTCCATTAAAGCCTAATATGGAATTTAAGACTAGTTTAGATTCAATAAAAAACAACCCTTGGTTTTCACTTTCTAAACCCTAAACTTTCACTTGCTATGAGTCTTATAGCTTTAAGGAAATTTATTTGAATTATCTTATGCTTGGTTAGAGAGGTTTAAGACTAACTTGATTCTTTAACCTAATTTAGCTCCTAAAAATTTTAATTTTAATTTAGGATTCCTAAATTTAATCCAATGATTCCATAATTATTTATTCATCATATGTAACTCTCTCAATTTATTAGAATTCAAGAAAACACTCTCTAAGTGCTTCATAACTCACTTGCCCAAACCTAGGTATCAATGGAGGGTCTTCGAAGTTTTGTTGATTCCTTTTAAGACTTTGATGCATATACACATTCCTCGACTTCTTTTTAGTCTAATTATACTCTCATATGGCTTAAATTATCCTACTATTGTTCCATAATTCTTTAGGTGCAATTAAAATCCTAATTATCCTATCTTGAGTTCTAATGCTTCTTTAATGATTCTAACTACATATTCTTACTCTCCATGTCTCAAAACCCTTCTCCCTAATTTGTTTTGGTCGAAATTCATCTCCCCTTATGAAGCTCTAAGTCTAGTTGAACATGGAGAAGGAGGAGGAGACAAGAAGAAGCAAATTTCTACCATGAAACATACCTTATTTTAAAACTTTTTAAAAGGAGAATTTGATGTTGCACTTGATTTACTCAACTCCTATCCTTCCAAGATTTCAGCCACAAAAACACTTCTTTTAAGAAACTAAAACCACCAAGAGAGAGAGCTTAGAGTGGAGAACAAATTTGGTGAAAGATGTGTCATGAAAAGAGCAAGATTTCTTACTTATCTTTAGCCTTTCTTCCTCCCTTTCTCTCCCTTCTCTGGTGTGACTTGGAATGCTGGTTCAGAGGTAAATAAAGTCAATTCCAAGCATGGGGAGGTGGTGTGGTTGAAATAGGGAAGAAAGGAGGTAGTTTTATAATAATTTCAAAAATTCCTATTATGCCCTTCAGTTTCATTTTCTCTGTTTAGGCTCATTTCAGCTCCTTTTTGAGAGCCGTCTTTTCCATATGAAAATTTATGTTCTCTAGTTTATTAAATATATTTACTTACAATTTTATGGGGTTTGAAATTATTTCAAATTATCTTATCAAAGTTTGAGTCAATTGGCAACCTAAATTGTACACCAAAAGAATTTTAGCCATTCTAAGAGTTCCTATAGTTTTTATGGCCTCTGAAAACCCTAAAAAACTTAATTTTACCATTTAAATTTTTTTATTTGAGTTTCTAAAAAATTGCTCAAAATTACGATTTGCCACTACCTTTTTGGTTTATTTTGTTTAGCCACTTTGATTTCAATTTCAGGCCATTTTTAACTTTATTATCTCATGATTAGATGCTCAAATTATTATTCTATTCTTACTTGACCTTATTTCACTCTATACTGAGGTCCTCTTTTGTTATTTCATCAATTTCAATTTGAATTTTAAAAGATCGGATATTATAGTATCCATATATCATTATTGGATATAAAAGTTTGAGTAGGTAGGAATTTTATTGTTTGATATGACTTTACTTAAGGACAAATAAAGAGGTAAGTTTGGGGGAGTGATAAGTCTGTAAATTATTATATTTTTTTATTACGTTAAGGGACTTATTGTATTAATACAGAATTTATTTTATGTTTAAGTATATAAAAATAATAAATTTTACTTAAGTTAGTATTTACTAAGTTTTGATTTTATTTCTTTAGTTTTGAGTTCATTTTTTGTTTCAATTAAGTATAAGTTGTGATTTGTGTTTTTATTTATATCTTAGGTTATTAAATTGTTTAATATTTTTTAGTAGATTATAAATAGTAATTAGATGAATTTTATGTGTTTGTAGGGTTAAAATTACAAAGAAACAAGTTTAGAATTTTTGGAATGTAAAGTAACAAGAGTTAAAAAGATTTGTTAAAAACTGCTAAAAAGAAATAGGAAAAGAAAAAGTAGAAAAAGGGGGGGGGGGAAGAAAAAAGAAAAGGGAAAAAGAAAAAAAGATAGTGCTCAAAAGCGCTGCAAAAGAGAAAATATAGCACAACAATGCCTAAAAAAGAAACAAAACCAAAATACGGCATAAAAATTTTGTACCGTTACACTCTTAATAGTTGCAGATAAAAATTTAGCTACACCACACTTTTGGGAAAAAAAAAAGTAAAATGCATCTTTTTTAGCCATTTTTTTAGGATCTTAAAGGGGTTTTAGCATTTCTTCAAATGAAGCCAACATTCAAAACATTTTAGGAGGAAAAAGAAGGGTTTAGAGCTTTATTTGCCACGAAAAAAGTTTGGGTTGAGAAAGATTCATTGATTAAATTAGTTTTTCTCTTCTTCTCTTACTTTTCCTTATATTTCTTTGCCCATTTAGTTTATGCACTATTTTTAATGTTGTTATTTCTTATAGTTATGAATTAAACTTGTTGATTTGGAATTATGATAAACTCTAACTTATAATGTATTTTAATTACTTTATTTATTTACAACTAATGGTATGATTTAATTACTTAATCCTTGTGTTTCATACTTATAAGTGTATGCAAACCATTAGATGATTTGAGTAATCTAAATGAACTTAAAAAATCAATTTTATGACTTTACCATGAATTGGACAGCATAGGTTCAAAAATTTGCAACATTAAGTGGATTAATTTGCTTATAGGATAAAAATATATTTATCAGCCTCACATAGTCATATTAGGACCTACTCTTAATCAAGCCTCTAATCAATTGCGTAAGGAATTATAGATTGGTTGAGGAAATACTTATAGGTAATTTAAAAGATGCTTATGGGTAAATTAGAGTTTTAGGCTACTAATGACATTAAGAGTAAGATGAAGAGATGTAATTAGTTCATATAAAATGTTAGGGGGATTCATAATTTTAAATCTTTTTACTTTTTAATTTCATTTAGAATGATATCTCTCATTTATTTTGTTATTTTTATGTATTTAATTTAGTTTAATTTTTTGTCACTTTTTATTGTTGGTTTGATTTAAACTGAGGTACACAATTTTAATATTTAACAATTATCATAGTGACAAATTTTATGGGAATAATACTTTATTCATCATTTGATTACTGTTGCGATATATATATTCACTTGTATGCTTTTGAACAAGCGACAATATTTGCAATTCCACTTCCTTGCCTTTATTAGTTTGATGTGTTTCAATAACATTTCTGCTTAAATGGGCTCCTTATCATTCTTCTTTGCATGCTACATTAAATGAGAAATTAAAACTAAATAAGTAACTTGGTACAAATGACAATTCAAAGATAGCAAGAGAATAGTATATTCAAGCAACTTGGTATAAATGACAATTCAAATATAGTAAGAAAATATTTTTAACTAAATTTATTTTTTGAAAGATGGTACCATTTTTTTACGACGGACTATAACAAAACTTGGGGTTACATTCGATGGCTCCATTTTTGTCTAACCTTTTTTCTTATTTTACGTGTTTATTTTATTAATTGTCTGCATACAAAAAGAGTTAATAAATCAATTATTAACTATCCAGTAGTGGGGAATGTGGTGAAGATAGGTTACTTTTCCAATAAATTTTCCGTTTTGCTCGACGGTGGGGGATGGTGTGAGGGGAGCAAAGGAGAAAGGAGGTGAAATTCTTCGCTACCACGCTACATGCTACCACCGTAGGTACCAGTAAGCATTATTAATTTGGTATTGTTTCTTTAAATCGATTTTGAGGGTTAACCGGGCTAGCTGATCCCATCTGGCCCATTTTGACATAAAATGTTTTGTACGTGTTGTTTGCCACTGGCATATGAGTAATTCATTTGACCAAAAAAATTGTATGAGTAATTTAATTTCTCCAATGTTTAAAAATACATAATAAATTGGTTGTACTATTAATTGTATTTCTTATAAAGCTATTTGTTTGAAATATATGCCAATAATAAAATGAAAAATATACAAAATGTTACAAAAGATTAGACTATAAAAAATAAAAGTTCGGTTTCGCCATCCGTGGGAGCTCTGGCGATGCGGTGGCAAGGGAGACATAAGTCAAAACAACTCATCCTAAATTAATTAAGGTTATCTCATCAAAAAACCAATTATAACGACCGTTATTTAAGGTCGCTTTTAGAAACCGATGCTGGATGCTTTGAAAAAGGAGAAATGAGAGAGTGACGTGAAGAGAGAAACATTAGGAATTTCATACTTTGTTTTTTGGGGCACAATTGATGGATTTTAATGAAAGAAGTCATGTCACGTGTCTATCCATTAGATAAGAGATTGGGCTCTTCACTACGTAAACAAGGTTATTGGAAGTTTGGGTCCAGTATACAAATAGAATTAAAAAAAACGAAAATGATTGGAACGTTATATTTAATTAAGGTGCTATCTCCCATGCAACTCGAAAATGATATTGCATGACGGAACATGTTCTTTTTTTTTTTTTTTTAATTAGAACATATGACACTGATACAAAATTGAAAATGACTTGAAGATAAGATAAAAATTATAAGGAAACTCTAAGTAATAAAAATATTATTTTATTGTATTGATATCTTAATTTCAATTATTTTATATATTGTATTTGTTAACCCATTATTCTTAATTTTTAAAAACGGTAGCTAACTTCCTTAACCTATCTTATTTTCTCAAAAGCTTTTCAATTATAAAAAAAATAGAGGGATATGGTTTGGGAGGTTTTTAAGAAAATAAAAAAAGTTGAGAAAATTAATTAAGATTTTCAAAAATTAAAGATAAAAGGTTAACAAACATATTATATAAAATATTTTGGGTTAAAATATCAATACAACAAAATAATTATCTTGTTACTTGGAGCTTCTATGTAATTTTCATCCTATCATCTAGTTATCTTACTTTTTCCTGTCCGGGCCATTTGCTCCAATAAAAAAGAAACCTATGGGGGGTTCTTCCATACAACCCTATTTTGAGGTTGCATGGAAGAAAGCAGTTTAAATTAAAATAAAAATTATTTAAAAAATAAAATTGAAATCTCAATCAAAATGAAGAAACAAAATACTGAATTGACATAAAGATGGCTCAAACTTTAGGAGCTAATCAAGTATATTCTAAACATGCTATTACAGGGAACACTTAAAATTATTTATTTATATAATTAAAGTTGACATTCATTAATTCACTAGAAGAAAAGATATTTATTATAAAAGTAGAGGTACAAGAACCTCATGTCATTACAAACTATTAGCATTCTTGCTCAAGATTCATATAGTTGTAACTAAAACATAATTATACATAGGAGATTATTAAAGCTTTAGAAGTAGGAGAGATGATTACTTAATTATTGTCACATCCTCCTAGACGAGGTGTCAAATGAACCGAAGATAATGGAACCATTTCCATTGCCCGTGGTATGGCCAGTATTGTTTATAAGACCTTTCATGTTCTGTGTGCCAGTGTTGCTGAACATGGCAGGGGGCGCAGGCATGTTGGGTGCCGGTGCTGCTGGGACGGGGTTGCGCTGAGGAACGGCAGTAGGGCTGGGATCTTGTAGGGGATGTGTTTCCGCAGGAACGGGTTGATCAAGGAGTCTGAACCAGTGCATTAAACCTTCCATCTTGGTGAGCAAGGAACTAGCTCAACAGGCTTAAAACTTCATGCTATGTATTATTTGCCTCCTCTAAGTTTGATGTATGCTTTGATAGATAAATATAAGTCGTGTGACTTCATATGTAACTAATTGCAAGTGAAGGAATATATGCATGGTGATAGTGGCTGAAAAAGTTCATCTACACTTCTAAAGTGTTTGTTATTAAAATTTTTTAATATAAGCATTACATGTGAAGAATAATATTTTTTTAAAGAGTTATTAGTGCAATATTAAATTATAAAAAATATTCATGTATTATATTTTTATCAAAATAATAATAATGAATAATTCAAAAAGTTTTATCCTTTTTTTCCGGTTCAAAAATCATAATTTAAACAAATAGAGAATTAGGAGAATGAAAAATAGAGGTAATGGCCATTTTATTAAGATGTAAGGATAGAAGGAGAGAAGTAAAATAGTTAGCTAGATGAAGTAGGGGACGATACTCCCTCAACTTGCTCTAAATGCTTGACGCCATTGTGTATCATTGAGGATCTCTATTTATAAGCTACCTTGGGAGGTATAGTAATGATAATGGTTATGTTAAGTTATCTAATGAAGTTACAGAAATCGTCTAATCTAGATGACTTGACGTGTCAGAGCTATCATGTTTTAAACAATTTGGGCAACTTACTATTATAATTTTTTGTAACTTGATGAGTTATAGTTGTTAGATCTTTTGAGGCTTTTAGAAATATATTTGGATCATGTTAGACTAATTGAGATTCTTATAGCTATGAACCCATAGCACCTTCAATGATTGATACTTTTGAAGAATATTTGTCCATATTGTTGTCGTGCTGTATCACGTCTCCTTTAGCAGGCCTTAGGCATAATAATGGGGCATGTGATTCCCTCATGACATATTGCCATAGATTAAATATATAAGCATTACATGTGAATAATAATATTCTTTTAAAGAGTTATTAGTGTAATAAATTATAAAAATATTCATATGTTATATTTTTATTGAAAACTTTATAGCAAATAATTTTAAAAAATTTAAAAAGCCTTATCCTTTTTTTGTTTCTGTTTGAAAATCATAATTCAGACAAAGAAAGAATCTAAGGATTAAAAAATATAAAGATAATGGTTGTTATATTAGGATGTAGGGATAGAGGCCTTTGAAAAGAAGTTCAATCGCGAGATGAAGGGAGGGTCGATGCTTCTTAGACTTGCTCTGAATGGTTGATGTCTTTGTGTATGGTTGGGATCTCTATGTATATGCTTCTTTGGAAGTGTATTAATGATAATGATCAAATCAAGTTACTTAGTAGAGCTATAAAAACTATCTAATCAAAGTGGTTTACTATACTAAAATTTGTTTACATCAATTTAAATAACTTGTGTGAGTCCAATCCTTTGTAGTTCAATGAATTAAATGTGTTAAATCTTTTGAAATTTTCTTTTTAAAAAGATTTAAATCATGTTAGAATGATTGGAGCACTAATATCTATGAGGCCGTATAACTCTTTTAATACTCAACAATTTTGAAGAATATTTTCCCATGTTCTTGCCGTGCTATCACGTCTCTTCTGGCAGGCTTTAGGCATGATAATGGGGCATCTGATTCCCTCATGAAATGTTGTTATAGATTAAATATTTATATTTTTCATTTACGCATCAAGGATAGAGGTAACCTAAAATGTCAATTCAATCAAGTTATAGCAACAATTCCATTCCTTTTTCTTTAATGTAGCTGTCCATTAATTGCCCCACTTGTCCTCCCCACCCTCTCTCCTTTTTTATGTAGCCCCGCAAACAAATAAAAATAAAAATAAAAATAAAACCTTATTGTTCCTACATATATCTTAATGTTCTTCTTCCCATGTCACCATCCTATCGTTTATCATATGAAGATTTTTTTTTCTTTTTATTTCTGATCTTAAGCATTTATAGAATATGGGATACTAAAGATATACCTGCACAAATTTGGTATTCAATTTTACTCATTTCTGATTTCTTTCGAGCATTTACTCTTTCATCTATCACATTTAAATATACTTCTTCCCTTTGACACACACACACACACACACATATTATAGAAAACATTATCTGTATCTTTTAAAATGAATATTTAAAATATTTTACCCACTTAAAAAAATATTCAGTTTGAAGTCAACAAATATTTTTAAAATCATAGTTATATGAATTGTTGATTAACTTTGCTTTATTATGATACATACTAATCAATACATAAACAATTGCATATATGCTGCATTTATTTATTATATCTGCTTTATTACCGTTATGAACATGTTCGTATGTGAGCGTGACCTAATTTTAATTCTTCTTGTTGAGAAGTAGTTAGTATTTTTTATTATTATCTTATAGAATATTTTGCTGTTATAGTAACAAAATATAGTTAGGATATAGAGGCGATACTGATATGATCTTATAACTGCTCGAGACCAAGTATATATACATGTATACAGCTTGAGATTAATATAGAGAATAATTCTCCCTCAAATCCCTCTCATTTTTCTTAACATGGTATCAAAGCAATCTGGTTCCTACTGAATCTCTATTGAAATTTCATTCGTATCCCGTGCTCCGTATCTCACACAAACCCTATCAACAAACCTATAATTCTCACTGAACATCTAACATGTCTTCTGACTCTCAGAACTCTACCACACCGCAGATCATCGTGCATAAGGATAATGCACTGTTTTCAACCACTCCTACCCTTGACGAATCAAACTATCCACTATGGTCACAGCTAGTTGAGATGCGGATCTCTGCTCGCAACAAGATTGGCTACATCACTGGAGATGTAAAGAACCTGAAGTTGGAGATCCAACCTTGGCAACATAGACTATAGAGAATCAATGCGTGAAGAGCTAGCTTATTGACTCGATGCAGCGAAGGACGTATGGGATGCAATGGCGCGAACGTTTCATGATGGAGCAGATGAAACCATAATATTCGAACTCAATCGGAAAACCTTTAATACAAAGCAGAACGGACGACCTCTACCAGTCTACTACAATGAACTCATTGCTTTGTTCCAGGAGATTGACCATAGGACAAGCTTACAGGCTAATGCGGTCAACGGGGTGGTGCAAATGCATACAGCTATGACCAGGTTACGTGTCCACATTTTTCTCAGCGGCTTGGACTTAGAATTTGACCAGATACGCAATAAGATACTTCGAAAAGACCCAAAACTTGATCTTGAAAGTACATATGCTTATGTTTGGAAAGAGTACCAACAACGTCAAGCCATGGGTAGCACACGGATCCAACAAGAAAGCACTGTCCTTCTGACTAGGTAGCAGGGCACCTCCAATAGTCCACAAAAAACTAGATCTAAGAAGAATGAGACATTGACTTGTAGCTATTATGGAGAAACGGGTCACTCTAGAAAAAAATGCTACGAATTGATTGGCTATCCCGACTGGTGGGATTTCTCGAAGAAACCATGTCGAAAGGTTGTAGGAAAAGCCATGAACACTACAGTAAGTGGTGGACCATCACCTGCTACAAGTGGCACAGATGCAACAACACCCAGTGCTAATGTCATATCACAGAATCAGAGTGGTAAGTATCCATCTAAATCCTACTCGAAATCCATATGGATTGTGGATTCTGGAGCCACAGACCACATGATGCATGAAGCTACTAATTTAGAGCAGGTTCTGCCATCTTCACGATCACATATTTCTATTGCGAATGGTAGCACGTCAAATATTGAAAGGCAGTGTCCATGCAATTTATCTTATACATTAACATTAGACACCGCTTTACTTGCTCCTAAACTCGACTATAACCTATTATCTGTCAGTCAAATAACTTTGGCTTTTTCTTGCATAGTAACCTTTTGGCCCCACTTTTGTGTATTTCAGGACATCTCAATGTGAAAGACTCTTGGCTATGGTATTAAGCAGGGCAAACTCTATTACTTTGATTTGAAGCAACAAATCATGAATTCTTCTCTCAGAAGGTGGTAAATAGTGTTTGAAGTCAGAATAAAGCCAAAGCTGAGGTGTGGTTATGGCATAGGCATTTAGGACATTTGTCTTTTAGTTGCCTTAAAAAGTTGAAACCTCATTTGTTTTTAAGCTTGGACATGTCTACTTTACATCGCGATATTTGCAAATTTTTAAAAAGTCATCGTGTTTCTTACCGGTTGAGTTCAAATAAATGCTTTGAGCCATTAATGGTATGTCACACCCCACAAATTTAAGTACGTTGGCGCCGAAGGAAAAAAAAAGACTATCCCCCTACCACAAATCTATTTGTGTTGACAACCTCCTCAAAATTAGAGAGTATCTCTAAGTTATAACTTCATATAATAAATTATGGGTATTATTTTTGAATCATATAAAACATATAAGTTTTTCTTTTAGGTGACTTTTGTAGAAATTTTGGCAGAGTCTCCTCTATAATTTGGACCTCCTGATATTTCTACAATCTGTTAGCTAAAACAATATATCCAAAAGGAACAAACCGTATTCATTCGGACCAAAAATAAACTTCTAGGGAGTGGGGATACCCTATCTATGATTCTGTGGATCCAACTTTACACTTTTCAGAACAAAATAGATTACACGCATATTAACAAAATGCACCCACAAGAACAATTGCAGGCTTGCCAAAAGAAATAAACGAAAGATCAACAACTAGTAGGCTGCTGAAGGTAGACTGGGTTTGCACTGCTATCTGGAAAAAATTAAAAAAAGAAGAAGAAGTGAGTTTGATACTCAATGAATAAGCAATGCCAACCCTTGAAAATAGGGATAGGGCCTAAAAACAAAATATATATATATATATGTATATATATAACGCATGAAACATGCTTTATGCAAATTCTTTCTTAAAATGCACTGAAAGCATCTAAGCAGAACCAATTGAAATAGACGCAGAACACACAGCTTGCGGGGAAAAATAACTACAAATGCAAAGTATTCAGCTTGCGAAAATAAAATGACTCCGCGTGTGGTGGCCTACACACGGGGCTAGCACCACCCCTGCTAGCTGAGGTACAGATTATGGTGCACCAGGGCTAACATCTACTGCTGTTAGCTACAGGGTTCTAAGCAGATAACTTCATAAAACAATACGTTTTGTCCAATTAACATTTCAGACAGAGCATAATTCACTTAAGTTTAATACCAGAGTTTCCCGATAACTCAAACATCACATTCAACTTTAAAAATCTTAGAGAAATCAGGCAAAATAAGTAAATGGGCATTAGTTAACTTATCTTTTAGAATCTGAAATGCCCTTTCTTGTGCCTCACCCCACTTAAACTCAATGTTTCTCTTTACCAGGTCATTAAGAGGTGTAGCAATGGTTGAGAAGTCTCGCACAAATATCCGATAGAAACTAACAAGCCCATGGAAACTTTTTACTTCATTAGCATTCCTCGGTGTAGGTCAATCGCAAATCACTTTCACTTTCGCCTCGTCCACACAAACACCTTCAGCACCTACAACAAAGCCAAGGAAAACAACAGAACCCAAATAGAATGTGCATTTCTCTAAATTTGCAAAGAGCCTATTTTCACACAAAACAACAAAGACATCTAGGTTCCTAGAAAATACTAGAATGTCATCAAAATACACTACAACAAATTTTCTAATGAAGGAGTGAAACACATGATTCATAAGACTCATAAAAGTACTTGGGGCATTAGTCAAACCGAATGGAATGACTAACCATTTATACAATGTAAACTTAGTCTTGAATGCAGTCTTCCACTCATCCTCTTCCTTCATCCTGATCTGGTGGTACCCACTCTTAAGATCTATTTTGGAAAACACACATGCACCATGCAGTTCATCTAAACAAGGAATGGGATATCTATACTTAATTGTGATTTTATTGATGGCACGGCAATCAATGCATATTCTCCATTTGCCATCCTTCTTAAGCACGAGTATCACTGGAACAACACACAGACTAAGGCTTTCTTTAACGAACCCTTTCTTCATGAGCTCTTCAACTTGTTTCCAAATTTCCTTAGTCTCTTCAGGATTGGCCTAATATGCAGGTCTGTTAGGAATTGCAGCTCCAGAGATGAAGTCTATCCTATGCTCAATGCCTCTGATTGGAGGTAATCTTTCTGGTATCTCCTCTGAAAACAAATCTCTAAATTCCTACAACAAATTCAAAATACTAGAAGGAAGAGAGTTATCAAGGTCATTAATAATTAGATAAACATCCTTACATACAAGTACAAAGGAAGTCTTACAAAACATAGCTCTCTTGATCTCTCCTCGATTAGAAAATAAGGAAATTTTCTTTTCATCACTCACTTTCTTCTCTTTTGCACTAAGCTCACTTTCTTTTCTCTCTTTCTCTTTATTTTTATTTTCTTTCTCTCTCAACTTGCATTCTTGAGTGATCCTCATCTGGTCTTCATATGCTTGCACTGGTCTAAAAGGTGTCAATACAATGGTTTTATCTTTAGACACAAGAGAATATTTGTTAGTATAACCATCATACTTGACTCTCTTTTTAAATTGTCAAGGTCTACAAAGCAATAATGGCCAGCATACATAGGTGCAACATCAAAGACAATCTCATTGCAATAGCTACCAATGGAAAATGCTACCCTAACCTGCTCAGTCACTTCAACATCCCTTTTATCATTAAACCATAACAAATTATATAGTGTGGGATGCTTTCTAGTAGGCAAACCTAGATTTTCAACCAACAAGGTGCTAGCCACATTAGTACAACTACCATTATCAATGATCAAGCTACATACCTTGTTGTTGACCAAACGCTTAGTGTGAAAGATATGCTCTCGTTGCTCCTTTTCTAGCTCTTCCTTAGGTTGAATATTAAGAGCACATCTTGTCACTAGGATTTCTCCAATTACAGCCTCAACTATCTCCACATCAAAAGCTTCCTCTAAAAGAGGCATATCACTGTCATATTCATGCTCATTAGATCTGCTTTCACTAGTCACAACATTATTCTCAAGAACAACCATGGTTCATTTGTTAAGACATTGAGAAGAAATGTGACCATAACCCATACATTTAAAACATTAGATTTTTGAAGACTTAGATGAATTAGAAGATTTACCTTCAAACTTATCTTTAGAAGCAGGTGTCTGCATCTTCCATTTATTCTTCTCTTTAGGCTTGGAATCATTTTTTGGTTTGAAAGGCGTCTTGTATTCTTTGTTGAATCCACCAGAAAAAGACTAGTATTCTTTGTTGTCACCACCAAAGGACTTCAATTTATGCTTTGCCTTCAAGTTCTTTTCTACCTTGATAGCTTAATGCAAAAGCTCCTCCATGTCAAGGTAACTCTGAATGTCTACAACAGCAGCAATTTCAGGATTAAGACCTTCAATGAATGGTGCCATAGTTGCTTCGGGGTCCTCCTTCACATTTGCCTTTATCATGGCAATCTCTATCTCCTGATAATAGTCTTCCACACTCATGAAACCTTGTTTCAACTTCTAAAGCCTTTTATGCAACTCCCTATAATAGTGATTAGGGACAAACAGCTTTCTCATAATGGCCTTCATCTCTTGTCAAGTTCTCATAAGATTCTCACGATTTCGCCTTCTAGTAATTCCCAGCTAATTCTACCAAATACTAGCATAGTTGGTAAATTCCAAGGCAGCTATCTTGACTTTACTCTCTTCAGAATAGGAATGACAATCAAATACATTCTCCACACATCTTTCCCACTCCAAATAAGCATCTGGATCATTTCTCCCTTGGAATGTGGGAATTTTCATTTTAATGTTTCCCAGAGGATCTTTCTTCTGTTGTTGATTTCTATTTTGTTTAACTATCCTCGATGGCACTTCAGTTTCCCCAAATTTAGATTCTATTTCATCTTCACCCTCACTAGACTCAATCATAATTTTCTTCCCTTAACTTGTCTTAGAATGAGAGGGAGAAGCCTTCATGACTTCCAATCTTATGCTCAACTTCTTGAGTTGATCACTCACAGCATCCATGAAACATTTAAGGTCAAGGATATGAGCTTTGTCACCACTAGACATGATTAAGTTTCCTGAAATGTTAGTGGTGACAATAAAATAGAAAAAATGGACCTCACCACTTAGCTCACATGTTTACACTCAAAGAATGCAATTCTCTCGTGTTTACTCACAACAAGTTGGCTTTTTCAATAATGAAACACTCTTGCCTTTTACCATTCAAATCTTGCTACCTATAAGAGTGTTAAATTGAATTTCTAACTCAAATAAGGAAGTGGTGAGAATTAGGTGACAAACACAAGGCTAAGATTCAAGATTTAAGTTCCTTAAGAATCCTAAAATAAAAGACCAACCACCAAATATTTAAACATAATAGAAAGCTTAGAATGCACAAAATGCAATTGGACAGAAGCGAATTTGCTGGAAAATGACACTAAAAATAGCACGAAACAAGATGAAAAGAAAAGGAAAGATCAACGGAATAAGAGGAAGAAGTGGCGTGTTACTTAGAGTAAGGAAGACTTACTTAGAAGACATAAAATCTGATAAACAGAAGGAAAGGAGATGTTAGACAAGATAAAAAAAATCTAGGCAAAAATTAGGAAACAAAGAGAAGGAAGAAATTAGGAAACTAGTGGAGAGGATAAATCTTGAATTATGGAAAGGATTAGTAAAAGAAAGAAACTTACCACTCGAATTTAAGAAATTTAAGAAACTAATGTAGCTTGTTGACTAAAGGCCTTACTTTAGGAAAATTTCCTTTAAGCTTGCAATCAAAATTAGAATAGGGTCTCAAGCAATTAGGAAACAAATCAATATGAATAACCAATTCAACAGAGCATGATGTGGAATTTTTGGGCAGCCAATAATTTCAATTTTTTTTTCTTTTTGTATTTCTCTTTTTTCACATTTTTCTTTTACTTTTCCTTTGTCTTTTTTTTTTACTGCAATATACTCTTTTTTTTTTAATATGAAAGGTGTTGAAACTTGCAAACAGAACACAATATTTTTGAAGGGTCAGAATGACATGTACGAAAGAAATAGCTATAACTTGCTCTAGAAATATCGGATTGATATGATTCCAAAATGAACAGAAAGAAGAGGTCTTAAAACACGAGAAAGACCTATTACACATCCAAAAACACAAAGGGAAACATAAGAAATAGATAGATGAAAAAAACTTGCAAACAAAACACAATACTTCTGAAGGGTTAGAATGACATGCACAAAAGAAATAGCTATAACTTGCTAGAAATATCATATTGATGTGATTCCAAAACGAGCAGAAAGAAGAGGTCTTGAAACACAAGAAAAACCTATTACACATCCAGAAACACGAAGGGAAATGCAAGAAATAGACAAAAAAAAATGATGAATAGGCACAGATTTAATGAATCACAAGAGAAAGATAAGAAAAAGAAGATCATACCTTATCTTGGAAACCTAGGGCTCTGATACCAAATGATGGAGGTCGTCTATTGGAACTCGTCCAAGATGCCCTCTCAAATTCGACTCAATATCAGATTATGCAATCATCAAGACAAGTGTACAAGAGAAACACAAATCAGAATCACAAAAAAGGGAGAAAACAGAAATAACGCAAAGAAAGAGAAAGAAAGAGGATATTTAGTGTTTGGGGAGACTAGACTTTAAGAGAACCTGTCTCTTTCACCCTAACTATGAGATGTTAGAAAGTAGACCACCCTTGAAGAATCTTTAATTCTTTCTAGCATTCAAGAGAGCAAGAACAACTCATAAGAATTCTGAAAATTTCATTCATTCATCTTCTGCCTCCAAAGTGGTATACAAGATAGTCTTTAAAGAAAAAGTGAAACCCTAGCCAAACAAAATTACTATAAAGTCCTAAAAGTAGCACCATATTTGAGGGTCTTTTGGGAATTCACAATCTGAATATTAATCCCTCCTACATGGCTCATAAAATAAAGAAAATAAAATATCCAAGTCTGCATGGATGGCACATGACTTTTAAGTGAACTAATCTCAGCCACAAGATCTTTTAGCTTGAATTTAGCCCATTGATTAGGCACAATATGTGGATGCCTTTTCTATTCTTTTTAGCCTCAAATTCAATTAAGTATAAGGCCTTCATCTCTATTAATTTATATATTACTCCATTCAAGGCTTCTTTCATCACTTTAGCTCTTGATCTTGTCATTGGTCCTTTTAAGTCTCGCAATAGCTCCTTAATCTTCTTAGTTGGTTGCACCGACTCACATTGTTGCTCTTGTTCAAGCTTTCCAAGGTTGTCTCCATCAATAATTATATTTTAAAATTATATATTTTTATTAAATAATTTTTAATTAATAATTATAACTAATTTTATATTTATTTTCTATTTTTAAATTTCATTTCTACACTTCATTCTTCCTTTTTGTCTTTTTCATTTTATGCAGTTATTCTTCCTTTTCCTCCTTATAAATTTGGAACAAACATTAGGAAAAAAACTGACATACAAAGAAAAAAAAAAGAAAGAGAACATGAAGAGATCACCTTGAGTTTCAAAAACGACAAAATGAAGAGAGATTTAGGCACAAAGATGATGAAGCCATGCTAAGGAATGGAGAAAGATTTCAAAAAATGAAAAGAAAAATGTTAAATGAAGAAGAAGGAAAAAGAAAAAAAAAAAGAAAATTCAGCTACATATAGAAGGGCGAGAAA
The DNA here is from genome assembly GCA_026724425.1 of Erythrophleum ivorense. NCBI lineage: Eukaryota > Viridiplantae > Streptophyta > Magnoliopsida > Fabales > Fabaceae > Erythrophleum > Erythrophleum ivorense. The sequence goes on from JAIUCV010000005.1 coordinate 49,292,114, forward strand.
AAATTTGATAGGTTTTAAATTCGCTTCATTGAAATTATTGAAATTTCCAATTTTTGTTTTGTGCTTCAACTTTGCACCTTTTAATTCATAATTTTTAGATAAGTTTGATTGGTTCAGTCAACCAAATCGATTGATGATGTTTGGTGGGTCAGTCACCCAACATGGCTACTATATGCACTACATGCAAAAATCTTATTGGCCAACTAAAGTTATTTGCAAAACCTTGTGAATTGTAGCTTTTATTTACTATTATAATTTTTGCTTTTGAAAGTTAGTTGGAAACTACTTTATAAATTAAAAAATAAAATATAAATAGTCGAAAATTAGCCAGGCACTTTAGTCAATATTTGCAAACATTGTTGTAGTATATTAGGTTAGATTAGGTGATTAATCCAATCAACTATCATTGGGGTGAAAAAAATCATCATTCAAAAACCAACCAATTTATTTGCCAATTCAAACCTTTTGGGTTCATTTGAATATGTTACAAAACATGTTATTTTAATATACCTTACATTACATGTCTTTCAAAATTCTAAACTCAAAATAAATCGACTGAATTTGATTTTTTTTTTTCACAAAATCTCACATGCACAAACACATTTGAATTTTTTTTTTTAATTTTGGAGTTAAATTAGGTTAGCAAACTATACACACTCTTACGAAAAACTCTTTCAAATAAACAATTGAACTCCCTCAATTCGCCTTGTTTTTCTCTCACTTCTTTTTGACAAACTTAACCATTGAAGTACACGAAGGAGCTAGCCTACTATTTGATTCGTCATATGTTTCTGACCTTTTTATTTGAAACATATTTGAGTCTCCTCCTCAAAAACTACTATACGATACTTTTGGGTAGCTCAACACTTCCACTGTCCTTTGCTTATATCTATTTTAAACATGCATGGTACCTGTGTGCTAACTAATGAAGGAGGAAGTGTTTCTTTTAAGGTATATGTAAGGAACATGCTATGAAGGAAAAGAATTCAGATAAGCATGGAATATGTTAACAAATAGTGACCCCGCAATGAGGTGACCTCTCTATGTTGTTAGGCTATTGGTAAAGAGATATATTTTGTCGCTCATAGGTTGCTATAGGATTCTGCTATTTGTTGCCTTGCTTATATATGATACTGCTGCAGTGCTGCTTATTTAAGAATTTTAGAGTTTTATACTCAATGAAGCTTGATCTTTTTTCCCGAAAAAAGATGAACTTCATATCTTTATTTTTATTTTTGTAATTTTTTTGTGCTTCTCTACTACTGAAATACATTTTTATATATTACTAACTCAGTAGAATTGTTCTTAGTTTCCATCCTCTATGTTTTTTGATTTACTGTGTTTAATTAGATAATTTCGCAACAATAAGATTTGATTTATTTGGTATTTAAGTCTTTTAAAATTTGAATTTAAGATTTCTTACAAACTAATTAAATTAATATGTTTCCTCTTAAACTAATGGGCCTATGATATACAATAACAAATTAGTTCACACTTGTGCTTATTTCCTTATTATCTAACACTGGATCAAAACCTATTATACAAGAACAAAAAGAAAAAAAATTTATATGTGATTTCTTATATATTTACTATCCGTTTTTTTAATCAAAAGGTAGGTATATAATTTTTTAATAATAACATGAAAAGTTTATAGTTATCCAACTAAACTATATATTTATCATATTTTAATTGAAAAATTAACAAAAATATAAAAAAAAAATTGCATCTAAATCTAATCTAAAAAATTTGTAAAACAAATTGCATTCAAAAATTGAAAATTCTACCATTTACTAGAGGAACGGTTTATCATACTTAACAAAATTAACGGATGTTGTCAGTTTTTTTCTTTTTTTCCTTTAACACTTGTTAGGAGAATAAGTGGGGAACAAATTTCATCAGAATAAATACTTTGTAACTTTGAATAAGAAAAACATGTAATCATCATGTCTACAAGAGTGACAGTACATTTTATTTGAGAATCTCCTTATTTCTTTGAGGGAAATACGGACTTGCGGCAAAAATTGGAAATAAAAATAGAAAGACAAGGTAGTTACAGAAATGGGAAGTATAAAAAATCTTTTGACCCTATCTCGCCTCTTGCCATTTCAGAAGGGCATGATTCAAGGTGTTAAAAAGCAGAAATTTTTAAGAATTATATACGATCAGCTCAAGCAAGGAGTAAATAAAAACTCTGTAAAATATGTTGTCAGTAAATTTCATTTCTTGTAACGCCTATTAGAAAAAGTTTTATTGATTTGTTCTATAACCAATTGATACATTATATATATCTCTTTCAAAAAGCTAGGGATGTTTTCATAATGTTAACTGTCTAAGGGTTGTGCTATTAAGAGCTCAATTTCTTAGTCATTTGTTATGTATCAAAATATTTATTAAGTACTTTTAATAATTATGCATGAATTTTGAAGTGCATCAGCCGTTTAACATTAACAGATATGGAGGAATCTAATAAAACCAGCATTTTAATTCAAAATTCAACCTGCCTAATTAAGTGAACCATTGCATTCAAAATAGAAAGAATCTTCCATCCCAATTATAGCATAACAGTACCGTTGTTCCTAATTCCTTCACATGACATGTCCTATAGAAATATATGCTTTCAAAAGATTAATCTTAACTTAAAAATGAAATAAGGCACCATATGCTTTTATAAAAAAGAAAAATATCATAGTCGGAATGTTATAACAAAATGGAGAATATGAGAAGGATTGGATTCTTTTAGCCAAGCATTTCCATTATTTAATCAACATTTGATTCTTTGTATTATCCGCATTGACTAGTTTACTTTCAATTCATTTTGGGTCAACCCCATTTGTAACAATACTTACGTCTATAAATAGAATATGATTCTCAAAGGTTAATGTTGAAAAATTTGTGAAAAACATCATTGATATAAATAGAACTTACGATAGACACCTAAATTCTCTACTGCACAGCATGCTATGTTCCATGTGATGCGCTAATCTTAGCTCTCCATACAAGGGGGTTAGGATTTTTTTAAATCTTTTTTATTTTTTTTATTTAATGAATGTTAGTATTGCACAGTATCGTGTTACGTAATATCAAATCCATTCCATTTACGATAGAGATTATTCCTATGCAAAATATAGTAACAAACACTGACATTTTTTGAACTATTTACATTAAGTGCAGCACAAGCATGGTTTCCCTGTAGCACTCTGCCTATGAGGACCATCCAGCCAATTGTTGGTTTCATAAACTTGTCTTTGAAAAGATATTTGAACTGGTCCCTACCATCACTCCCTTGCGCCATATGGTGGCGCGCAGCCACTGATCTAACTTACGATTATATGATTATATTAATATTTTTAATTTACTTACTAAACTACTAATTGATATATTATATAAACATGTCGTTCAAAAGTTAGGAAGGTTTTTGTAACGTTATTTGTCCAAGGGTTGTGCTATTGAAAGTTCAACTATTTGATGTGCCTCAAAATTTGTATAAAATATTTTAAAATAATCATGTTACATTTCAAAACGTATCGAACAGCAGTATAATATAGTAGATATGAATGAAGTTTGTTTTTATTCAAAGTCCAAGTTGTCCATTCAAGCTGTCTAATTAAGCGAATGAATGCAAAATTGAAAAGTTGAAAGAATCCTTCATTCCAATTATAGCATATATAACAGTACGGATGTTCTTAAATCCAAATATCCATATGACATGTTGTCCTATAGGAAGGGAAAAATATAGAATTTACACATTTCGATATAGAATATATACGCTGTGTATGAATGGTCCTTGTATTAAGAATCTATCCTGTCCAACATTGACGCATGCACCATTGTAAATTAAATAATTTTTTTATTTCCTAATTTGTACTGCTATCTCATCCATTTCAGCCAATTAAGATCCTTCTTAAATAATCAATGCAATTTTGGTCCATGTTCTCTAGTCTAAATTGAAGTAATTGTCTTTAAAATCCGGAATATACATATTTATATATCAATTGGACGGACCAAGACAATTGCTAGTCATAATACCACATGGCCTAAAAAGCTCTAGTTGTAGTCTTAATAACCCTAGTTTTCCTTTTTTGTTTTGTAATTTTTTTGGTATATATATGACTAGCAACTTGGAGATTTAAAACTTAAAACTTGTTTTTTTTTGTTGTTGAATAAAAGGGCTAAACCCAATTAATGTTTGTCTTCTTCTACAGCAATTCCAAATCAGTTTCACAGGGTGCAACAAAGAAGTCGGCTTCAACTAGCTAGAACCTGCTTTATAACCACAATCTCCACTTTATTAATGTCAGCAAGACCACGCTTGTATACATATGTTTTGACACGTGCACCATCCTATACTTATTTACATTTAATTTAGGACTTAATATATCATTTACCAGTGAGTGGCATGCATTTTGGAAAATTGTTCGATGAGTTGAAGTCTAACACGGAATCATATTCATGGATCTTAAATTCATGGCATGAGAGAGATAGAACTTGCAGGTAATTCATATATACATACATACAAACATATATATATATATATATAGAGAGAGAGAGAGAGAGAGAGAGAGAGAGAGAGAGAGAGGATTTCGTATGAAGAAATTAATAATAATTTTAACTTATAAATACTTTTTAACTTTTAACATTAATATTGAAATTTTATGGAAAAAATATATATATTGACATAGATTACTGCCATAAACATATGTTTAACTACTTGTTAATTAATTCCTTTGAAATTAAAGACAATGTTTCAAGTTTTATTTTTCCTTTTTTTAATGATCCAAAATGTATTATATTACTTCTAGTCTCATATATAAAAAATAAATAACTAACTCACAAGAATTAAGAAAATTAGTTAAAAGTAATTAATCTCCTCAATTTTATCTTAAATAAAAATTATTTTTTAAGAATATCCATATTTAATGTGTTTATTTTCTTCTTGAAATTAATGATAGCTACTATTCATAATTTAAAAGACTTATTTAATAAAGAGTATAATTGCAATACTATAATTAATATATCAAACATTAATAGTTTATTTCTTATATTTTAGACTAAATCAAGTCTCATAAAAATTTTTTATATATGAGATCGGAGGTAGTATATAATATATATTTTTACATGAGATATACTAATATTTCTTTTCCAAAAAAACGAGTTAGGCACAGTAACATTAAAAGGCTAGATAGAAAGGTCATACGCACCACCATTATTAAATGAGTAATAATTTTACATTCTCGAAAATACATGTTCTCTAGTAATAATATAATTAATTATCAAATATATAGAACAATATTTTATTGAATAATAATTTAAAATATTAACTTATCTAATAATTAATTTTATTTTTATATAATTAATGAGTATGATTATAGTAATAAATCTATTAAAATAAGCAAAATATTATTCTATATTTAATAATATTTAATAATTAATTGCACAAGTTAGATACACTAATATATACTTTTCTTTTACCTATAAGTTGATGAAACTAATACATACAAATAGATTAATAATAGAATAGCATTATTAGTATAATTCTAAATTCAGGTACCGAAGCACCCACCATTATCATGCCTTTATTCTCCTCACTAAAAGAAGAAACTTCAGCCATAAAATTGGAAGCAAATTGATAGAACCCAAGCATCAATAGCATACGCCATCTACTGGTTATTGTGTTCACACAATGTTGGCAAGTTGCAACTTCTCATTTCTTGTGGTGATGTTTGCCAGTGTGACCTCACAGCAATATGTCGACACCAATCCATGACGTCTGCAGCCACTGAATTAAAAAAAGGGATAAAAAGGAATTTTAATTTTTTAGGAAGAAATTTGAAAAAGGTAATAAAGCGTTATTTTATAGGCACAAATTTCAGCCATGAAACTGGAAGCAAGTGGCTAATAATGTTCTAAAATTTTCGCTCCAAATTATGAATACTGATATGGATATGAAATACGTCATGGACATGAACTCAACGCACGCATGATAAAATTAAAAATTTATATATAACTTAAAATATCGTATTGTGTTTTATAATATGTCTGACTCATACAGAAATGAATATATATAAGGATTAAGGATTAAATGGAAATGGGTCTACGTATTTTATGAGTTTCTAGAGTTCTGTTTGTTATCGGGCCGTATGCTTTATTATGAGGATTTTTCCTACTAAAGGAAAATACTCTGCACTAATTAAGTTGATAGGCATTGATATTGCTGGCAACATATGTTTTTGAACGTTAAATTTAATTAAGCTGAACATATTACGTTGTACGTGTATATGTCTTTTGTTTTTTGTTTTTTTAATTATAGTTGGTTCGAGATTATAGAGATGGAATTGGAAATGTGAGTGAATTGGTAAAAAAAGAAAAAAAAAATTGATGTTCTGATAAAGGGAAATGCATGTACAACCCACGTATGTGAACTTAATAAGTTAGATTTAACATTTAATTTAGATGGTAAGAAATTAGTATAGTGGAATTAATAAATCATGGGATCAATTGAGAATTTTTATAGATTGACAAGAAATTACAATTGAAAAGAAATAAAAATTTCAAAGACCCATTTACACTGATAGTGGACAAGCACATGGTTCATTTGCTAAGTTTCTTGAGAAGCATGATATAATTGTACAATATATTATGCTTATCTCACGTGATATAAATGGTGTAATAGAAATAAAGAACTGGACTCTATTAGACGTGGTGAGGAATATATTAAGCAAGTTATTGCTTTTTGAAAGTTTACACGTAAGTATATATATCGTAACAATAATGCAGTGATAAATAAAGTATTATTTCTCACAAGATTGTTAAGTAATTGCTAAATTTTAAAATTGTATACTTTAATCTAAATTAAATTAATAATAAAAGGTGATAAGAAATTAAACTAAATCAATGATATAAAAATAATAAAATAAATGAGAGACATCATTCTAGATGAAATTGGAAAGCAAAAAGATTTAAGATTATTATTCCCTCTAGTATTTCATATAAACTAATTATCTCTCTTCATCTTGTTTATAATGTTATTAATAGTTTAGGACTCTAATTTACCTACAAGCATCTTCTAAATTACTTATAGGTATTCCCTTAATCAATCTATAATTCCTTATACAATTGATTTAAAAGCTTAATTAAGAATAAGTCCTAATAAGGTTATATGAGATTGATAAGTATATTCTTAACCTATAAACAAATCAATCCACTCAACATTGTAAATTTTATGAATTCACATTACTCAATTTATGGTCAAGTTCTAAAATCCCTTTTTCAAATTCAATCAAGTTAATCAAATCATCTAATAGTTTTCACACATTTAGAAGCATGAAGTACAATGATTGAGTAATTAAATTACACCATCAATTGCAAATAATAGAGTATTTATAATATGTTACAAGTTAAAGTTTATCACAATCCCAAATTAACAAATTTAGCTTATAACTATAAGAAATAACAACATTAAGAATATAACATAAACTAAATGGGCACAGAAATATAAGGAAAAACAAAGGAAAGAAAAAAAAAACTAATTTAATTGATGAATCTTCCTCAAATCTAAGTTTTTCCCATGGCAAAAGAAGCACCAAAACCTTCTTTCTCTTCCTTAAATTCTTCAAATTGGTAGCCTCCTTCAAAGATATGCCAAAACTCCCTTAAAATCTTCAAAAAATAAGGCTAAAAATGGTATGTTTAATATATATTTTTTGAAACACATCATGGTAGTGCTTAAAAGTGTCGAGACGTAGTTGAATTTTTATATGCAACAATTAAGAGTGTCACAACATGAAATTTTTACACCATGACACATTTGGTTTTATTATGTGCCATGGCGCTTAAATTTGTTATTGTGGCGCTACATTCTTTTTAATAACGGTTTTAAGGGCCATCTTTTGCTCTTTTTCTTTTCCTTTTTTTTTCCTTTTTCCTTTTTTTTTTTCCTTTTTCTTTTTGATCTTTTTTCAGCAAATTTTTTCAACTATTGTTGCTTTGTATTCCAAAACTTCTAAATTTGTTTTTTTTTGGTAATTTTAACCCTACAAAAAATATAAAATTTATCTAATTATTATTTATAATCTAGTAACAAAGATTAAATAATTTAATAATTTAAAAATATAAGTAAAAACACAAAACATAACTTAACTAAAATAAAAATGGAAATTAAAAATAAAATTTACTAAATATTAACTTATCTAAAATTTATTAATTTTATATACTAAAAACATAAAATAAATATTGTCTTCATATGATAAGTCTCTTAAAATAATAACAAATATGATAATTTAGGAACTTATCACAGCCCCAAACTTACTTTTTTACTTGTCTTTAAGTAAAGCCATATCATCAAATAACAAAAATCTTACCTATTCAAGTTTTAATATCTAATAAAGATAGAGGGATGCCTTCAACTATCATATCTAATATTTTCTAAATTCTTATAAATTAAAAATAAAAGTTAATAATCATGATAATATAAGATTAGAGGTTCAGATAAGATGAAAGTAAAGAGTTAAAAGGGCGAAAACAGTAAAACAGAAGGAAAAGACGCTAGTTAATTCAAAAAATCAAGAAAAATCAATGATTTAAATATAATGAAATTTAATATGAGAAACTCATATTCTTCATCATAATATGATATAATACGATTAGTAGATTAACCAGATAAGGTTAAAATGGTTAAATCATTAGTAGCGTACAAATTAGGCTTCCTGGTAATAATATTATTGACTGGATTTTTTTAGACTATTTTAAATCCTAGAAATTACAAAGTAGATATTGTTAATAAAATAGAGAGCTTAAAATTTAGTATGAAAATACTATTTTTGAAAAGGATATGAAATAAGTTCAAACAAAAAAGGTTAAAGTATAGGGACACAAATAAAATTTTGAAAATTATTAAGATATCTTCTTCTTCTTTATTATTAAGTCACGCCAGCCTTCTCCCTTATCTAAATCAACATATTCTAGCCTTGAATTAGGTCTTACATGGTGTGAAAAATAGTAAGAGAGAGAAGAGAAAAGCAAGCTAAAAAGGTAAGGATAGGTTCACAATTTCATCTCTTGCTAGTTAAAAAGTTTCTTCTCCTCTTCATGCTCTTTTTAATGGTAGTTTTGGTTTCTTGAATGGAGGATTTTTGTGATTGACCTCTCAAGGAAAAGAGGAGAATTGGAGTAACTAATTATAGCAAAAGAATCACCTTTTTAAGAGCTTTCAAATGAGGTATGTCATGAGAAAAGAAATTGCTATTTCATAAGCTTTCTTCTTGCTCTACAATTTTCCCTAGAGAGAGAGAGAGAGAGAAGCAAGCTTTTATTTAATGAAAACTTGATAAAAACAAGGCTTTAGAAGTGAAAGGAGTTAGAATATACAAAGAGAATTGCAAAGAAAGCCATAAGAAGCAAGTTATGGTCACCTAAGGTCCTAAATGAATTATGGAAGATGTAAAACTCTAGAAAGATAATTTGAATTCTCAAAGTCTATACTAGAACTAAAAAAGAGTCAAAGATATCTTATATGCCTTAGATTACCCAAGAAAATGGCAAAAACACCATCGAAGCAACATGTGTGGGTGTCTCAGCCATGGAGGAAGAGAAGCACCTAGGAAGTGTTTTCATAAATTCTATAGTCATATATGGTTTAAATATGAGCAATGAACACTAATAGAACTATTGGAATGAATTTAGCAGCCCCATTTTTTGAGGTGAAAATTTAAGGTTTATAAAAGGGCTAATGAAACAACTTGGTCCTAGACATATTTGAACTTGTATATGATGGCCTTAATGAGTTTTATTAGAGTTGTATGGCTCATATAAAGTGAGATCTTGAGCCTTAGAAGTTGAATTATGAAAGCACCACTTAAGGGGCTTAAAGTAGCTTAAATTTATCTTATGAGGTCTAGTAAGCCTATATAGAAATGTAATAAGTTAGAATAAGTTCTAATGGGTTGCATTGCATCTAAATTGATGTATTTTAGGCTGAGCTAACGCAATTCCACTTGTGTGCATGCCAACCCGAGAAGAACCACGAGAAAAGCAAAGGGGCAAGTGGGTTATAGTGATGGACCAAAGCTCTTAGCTTTACAAGGTAACTCACTCTCCCCATTTTTGCATCCAATTGGATGTCTACAAATTGAAATACTTGTATGTATTGATTGTTCGATGATTACATGAGTTATATTTTGAATTAGCATCTTAGCATGACATTTATGCATGAGCAAGTTAAGCTTTGGCTCCTAGCTTTAGATGGCAAGGAATTGAGCATTGAAGTTCTTCTCTAGCCTAGAGTTAGGTCTAGTTAGGCCTAGCTAGTATATTTCCATGCTATGGCTAGATGAGTACAAGAGCTGCGTGTCAATTTCATGTTTGAGTTGCTTTTATGCATCACGCTTATATGCTTGCATTTCCTCATGAGCATCCCTTGTATGCATTGATTTGGAATGAGTTTGGCTACTAAGATTCTCCAAAGAATCTCACCCTCTTGATCTCCCACTAACTATGATAGGTAACGCAAGTAAAGAGAAGCAACTAGAGAAGAGTTAGAGCCCCAGGAACATAGAAAAAGGCCTTTGATATGTATATATTTGTATAATGTATGGTTGAGACAAACTAGTAGTGAATCATGATATATATGATGATGAATTGTAATAGAAACTTATGTATAAGTTTAAGATCATAAATATATGCTATTTTGATGTAGAAATAGGAAAATAGAACATGTTAAGGTATATGAGAAGTGTATGGTACCATATGTCTTGTTTCAAGTGGTGTAGTGAATTTAGTAGCTAGTCATATTTTATGTAATGACCCTTATAGAAATGAAGTATGAATGGAAAGAAATTTGCCCAAAGAAAGAGATTACACTTTAGAACTCAATTGGACCACTTTGGAATCAAAATTTGGTCTAAATGAACCATAAAATGTAACCTTATCCTTGGTAACCCAAATGATCTAGTTTTAGGCTGAAATTTGATACGCAATTAGAGAACATATGGAGTTTTTCAACAACCTAAAGTTTTCATTTTTTTTTTTATCTTTGTAGAATATTTGGTGAATATCCAAACTTAGCCTAAAAAAGTTGTCACACACCAGTTACTACTCATACTATTATGCTCTTGGATTTCATAACTTTTGAGTGGTCAAATGGATTTATTTTAACTTGAAATTTTTATAGTAGAAAGTTTAGATTATAAGCTTTCTATAAACACCTAATTTGCATAAATCAGAGTTGTATAGCCAAAGTTATAAATTTTTGAAATTAGGACCTTATTATGGTAAAAGGGTTAAATTTGGCTATGTAGCTCAATTATGCAAATAGCTCTTGTCTCATGATCATATGGGTCAAAGCAAATGTGTGTATGAAAATTTTGAATTAAAATGGATAGAAAATCTAAGTTTTGACCCTACAGGTTCACTTAACAAAGGGAATAGCTATAAACTACTACTGAAAGTATTGTTATGGTTGTATTCTTATTGCATTTTGACCAAATGGTATGAAAATGATTATATAGAGCTAGCTATCACACTTTTGGTATCAGAACAAAGGTTCAAATAGTCTATCTTTGGTTATGGCTTGAGGAAAAAGGAAACATGTATAGACTTGTTATGTGCTAACCCTTATGGGGATTTTGGATGTATATCTCTAGCATCATTATTATCATGTATTAAAGCTTTTAGTTGGCTTAGATAAGGATGGTGAGTACTAGAAGTAGAAGGTCAACTAGGGTAGAGTTTGTAAACCCTAGGGCAGGAGCTCTGCAAATCATAATGACTTGTCTGGAATAACATCAGGCGATGATGTAGCAACAGAAGGAAGTAATAATATAACTGCAAAAGAGATTAACCCAGAGGGAAACTGAGAGAGTTATTCCCCTTAGCGATAACACCCAGATAACTTAGAGAATTAGAAGCTAATCCCTTAAACCAAAAACTAAAAACACCACTCTAAATAAACCCTATCTAGTCTTAACTCACCACTCAGTAAGTAATAGGCTAGTTCAGGAAGGTCCCTTAGCCCTTGATAGTGAGCTAAATATGAAGAAAGCTTAGACTTGAATTATATAGTTAGAGAAAATAGTCAAGGTAATGGAGTGCACCTAAAAAGAAAAGGCCATGTTGGCCATATTCAAATTAAAGAAAGAAGTAGATTATGTGAATGAAGTATAGAAGAGAAAGTCAGAGATCCCCAATAAGAAAAGAATGAACAATAGAGGAATAATATGCTCAGCATGCTTACAGTGGAGAAATAAGTGACAAAAGGGTAGTGGGCTTAGTATATGAGTATAAGAAAAAGATTAAGATGTCTTATGACTGAGCCCATGAGTATTTAAGATTGAGCAGTGGCTAGAATAAGGATGTTAGTGCACAGCAATAGCTAGAATAAGGATGTTAACTGTCGCTAATGGTGTGTTAATTTTTTTTCCATTTTTGTATGAATTTATTTTTATATTACAGACTTGAATTTCTCTTTTATATACATATTTTATGTTAGATGCATACTTGATTATACATAATTAAAATCATTTATAACATTATCAACAATTACTAAATTAAATCATATATTTAATATAATTGTCAAAGAAAAATACAATTAGTGAATTTATTACTTTTATACAACTAAAAAAATAAAAACACTACAAGTTGTTCATAAAATATCCTAAAATAAAAAACAAAATCATTCCCTAACAATCATCTCCTTGAAAAGAAAAGAAAAAAAATTAAGTAAATAATTTATAAGAGTCCAAGTGGAAGTTTTGAACAGAGTTATCTCTTTTCTTTCTATTCTTTATTCTTTTTGGTTTTTTCCCCTAGCTAAGATTATATTCTCTAATTTTTTTTCCTAGCAAAATATCTTGTAATTTATATACATTTTGCAACCAACAAATTTTAAACAAAGCAAGAGTCTAATGTTGAATAACCATTAACTAGAACATAACATAAATGTTCAAAATGTTGAATAACCATTAAGAAGAAAGTCAATGACTACCCAAAAAGCATGAAAATATGAAAAGAAGACAACAAATTGCTTTAGGAAGTACTGTGTCAAGTCAGAGCAAAGAGTAAAAAAAATCTTTCTAATTATTTCTTTGTCAAGTTCACCATCTTTTCCCAGCAACCTTCCTAATGAATGTTGCTTTAAATGTCTTAGAAGTCTTAAAATAGTGTGCTTGTGTTTCACATAAGCAAGTTTTCTCCTTTATATCCAAGGTTGGAAAATTTGCAACATTTTCCCCCTAAATTCCTTAGGATGCAAGAATAATTCCCAAATATTCGTAGTAATAAACAAACTCTCACCTAAGAAATTCCAAAATGCTAATCCTAGCATTTGAGAAAAATTAAACAAAACAATATGAGGATTAGGATATAGTTCATATAGAATTAGTTTATATCCCTTCCTTATTTTAAGTCCAATTAAAAAAGCAAATGCCTTCCTGATGTTGATTTGAGTATTAGTGGTAATTGAACAATCAAAAATGGAAAGGCAGATATAACGATAATTCTTGTAGCATAACTCGTCCAGATACTAGTACTAATACCAAAACCTGCATATGGAAATTATATTACACTAATTCTTAAAATATCCATGCTGATTAAATGTATAACAAATGAAGTAATGGTTTAACAAAATAGATAAACCTAATCTATTTCATTCTTCATTTTAAAATGTTAAGAGTTATGCCTTAATTCAATATTAAAAAAAACCTAATATGAGAAAGTAGGCTTGCTGGGTGATCATTTAGAGGAGGAAGCATTTTATTTTATTTTATTTAACTGATTTAGGTAAGAAAAAGTGTACTAGGCTTAATATCAAATTTCCTTACCATTTTTAATAAAACAACTTACTCCCTTCTTTCTCTCTAAGAGGAAAATAATATAAGAGAAAGTTGAAAGGAAAAAAATGGTGAAGAAATATACTCTAAAGGATTGAGGCCACAAGTAATTATACCCAAATGAAACACATATGTCAATGTTGTATGTGAAGGTAAGAATACAGATGATCAGTGTGGAGAAAATTATAAAGAGAAGCAAATTAAAACAAAAAATATTATGATATTCAATATTAAAGAGAAGCAAGACAAACAAAAAAAATATTATGATATTCAATATTATCATTTGAATGTTCCCAACACACAGGTTGTGGAGGAATTGATCACAGGTTCAAACCCCATAAATTAATGCCCATAGATTGAAAGATCGAAACAACAAGAAGAAAAAGCTTTCTGTCTTAAAAATTTATAAACCTTCAAAATTATAGGGTCTTCAAGCAAAAGCTAAAGACTTCATAGGATTCCATAATAGATTATATGTAGAACAAAACAACAATTAGTGCCATTACATATCTACATCATTGCTAACTTCCCATTTAGAACGCCTTTGAAAAGTTTAACATAATATTGATTCAATAATTGTGATATTCTCTTTCATAAAATTAAGGTTATTTGAGAGCAACAAGGATAGGCTATTCTTTAAAGAGGTATCCCTTTCACTATTAATTGGCAAACATAGCTTTTATAGAGAATCCATATAATCTAAGAACAATAAGGAATCAAATATGTGATAGAGCAAGAGACAAAATCTCATAAAAGGCAACATTCTTAATCATTTTGAACACTAAAAAGAACATCATCACCTAACTTAGTCATGGATATTATAAAACGGTATGGATACAAAAGCCATTTTTGGACACAAGTAATAGATTAAGTCTTTGATTAAATGGTTCCCTAGCAGAGAAACGCAGCCTCATTTAAAGATATCCCCAAATTTTATCCCTCATTATCCCCAAGCTTATGAAATAGACTTACTTTACATAGAAAGTAATGAATGGTACATGCTTTCTTTATACTTTAAGTCCAAAAAGATTTCACATGAATGAACCATGATTAATCATAGGAAAGCTCTAAATGTATAGTTTTTTTTAAAAATTAAACTTTAAGATATTCTATTTTTCTAGCATTAGTTACAATATCTTCTTAGATTGTTAGTTGTATTCTAAGTTAGTGTTTAGAACTTGGTGTGGTGACTCTTGAGACTTGTATTGCTAAATTATACTTTTAATATTACATTTTCCAATGCTTGGAGGGATGTTCCAAGACTACCTTCTTATGTATTTCTCATGCATCATTCAGAAAATAGATTGGCAATTTATTCTGAGGAATTGAAAGAGCCTTTTTTGACTTCTTCCCTACTTCTATATCTCTAGTGGGTTCCAAAAGATGGTAAGTGTAAATTTCTTTGTATCTATAAGTTGTGAATTTCTTATAGTGATAGTTATTTATTAATCCAACCCTTTTTTTCTTTATATTCACTATCAAAGTCTTATCTATTTTGAGTTGATTCAAGGCCTTCCCAAGGTCATTTCTTAGAGTATTAGATATGGTTTTCATAGTTTAGAATCTTAATGATCTATCTTCATCACCAAACTTTTCCAATGACAGAATCAAATATTAATAAGATTTAGTGGCCTGTTAGTTTTTTAAAAAAGCACCATCCTTTTTCTTTCCACCCTAAAAGCAAATAAATAATTTATTCATGCTTATGTACACGTTAACAAACTACTCCATCATTGGCATAAAAGCAATATGATCTTGTTAATCCAAAATATAAAATCCAAAAGGTAGTAACAAAAACCTTTCTTAATCAAGGAAGCAAAGAATCTTTCTTTATCATCTGTATAGAGAGGATGGATTCTTCAACCAATAAAATTCTAAATACCGATATTTTCCCAATTATTATATCACTTAAAGCCTTTTTAATTAGTAATTAAAAAATTCTTTAGTCCCAACTAGTTTCTTTCCTAACCCCTAACTATGGTTTTAAATTGTAGTTACAGTTGCGATTGTGGTTGTAGATATTGCAGGTAGCATAAGAAGGATTACGTGGCAATATATTACAATCACATCACAAATTGCTGTCCAAAATTTAAAGCATTGCCGTTAACAATCCTACTTTGTAACTAGCAAAAAAGATTAAAACTTCAAAAGGTCTTAGTGCCCATTTGGATTAGCTTTTTCCCCTCTTTAAAAGGGAACTTAGAGAAACTAAAAATTTTAACTTCTGACAAGCACTGGAATGTATGATATCAACTTTTTCTAAAATTTTAAATTTTTTATTTTTCCAAAAAAAAATTTCTTGACATTATAAGAATTTTAGGGATTTTACTTAAAAATTTGTATCTAAAAAGGCATTTACTTCGTGAAGGCATTGGCACTAATCCCTCACTTTAGCCCAACTTAATTTCAATTCTTGATCCATACTAATGATAATGAACAAATTAAAGGCATCAAGTGAATTGCCTAAAATGCAATTTTGACTAGGCCTTGCCATTATAAACATGCTTAATAGAACTTCTAAAATTGTTATTTTCTTTTTTTCCTCTATATTCTTTAACTAATCTTGTCAAAGGAGCAGTATTCAAATATCCCTCTCTCCATCTTCACAAAAAAATTACAAATTAGAAGACAATATGAGAATGGAGAAATATGTGAACATTGTAGGAAACCTATAGCATAACAAACTCCTAGAGTAGCTAAACACTAAAGAGACAAAAGGTAGCTTGATTTCAAGCATGGAAGATAGTACAACGCGTTTCATTGCTAAATATAATACCATGATAGCACTTTTCATCTTTATTTAAACCTGAAAGGTAAAAACTATATGAGCTTTTAGGCACTATTAATAGCAGAAACACCAAGTAAAATGACACAAGATAATAAAGTATCCCTTGCATAATTTTATATCTCAGTTTCTTGGTAGTCTTAAGCACACAAGAAAATCCATAAATATAAATAATAAGTAGTTTAAATATGGCCCCAAATGAAATAAAAAGGACAAGGGCAAATAAAATACCTATGTTCCTTCACCATGCCTTTGAAATTGTTCAAATATTGATCTTTCATGGATTCAATGGCATTCATAGCTTTCTTTGGATTGCAAGATTGAAGAAAATAATGCCATAGCCAAGAATTCCTCAAAAAGCAAATTTCCACCAATCTCCATTGCTTATTTGAGAAAAAAGAGATTAAAAGTAAAGCCCAGTAAGAGAACACTTCCAAGAACTAAAAATAAAGAGCAATAATGAGTGGTAGTACTTGTAGAAGTGAATGTGAAGCAAGAGAAGAGTAATGCGAGTAAGAATGCAGAGGTAATAGATTCAATGATTGATATCCCATATACTCCATTTTACATTCATATTCACTTTGAGAAGTTTGATAGACCTCAAGATCTGCATAAGAAAGTGAGGCAACAAAAGATTTGTATGGCCTTTAAATTCCTCTCAATTCTCTCTCCACCAAAGAGTGGGAGAATGGAGAGAATGATAAAGAACTCATGAGTTTTAGGGGATTTTGGGAAGTAATGCAAAGAATGGAGAACTAAGAGAGAAGAAAGATATAAGACATAGAAATAAAAATTGGAGATAAGGTCAAATTCTGATATCATGCTGTAACGAGAAATACAGCGTATGTTGCTGTATGCAAATCTGGCCATCCATTAAATTACACAGCAATGAATAAATCAACATTTTCTTGGACAAATAGTGCAAAACATGCTGTTTCACTTTTTGGCCAATGCTGATGGGTGGAACAACGTCATTCGACCACCTCACCTCTCCCTCGTATGTAACATCAATTCGTGTTCAACAAAAGTAGTAGCAAAGCTCGTTTGCACCTCCCACTAACATGAAACACTTGCATTTTAGCACCAACTTTGTAGACAAAATGGCTTTTTCAAAGTGTGTGAATACTTGTGGTGCCAAACAATGAGAGACTTATGCAAATGTTGGGTATCTCTACCAGAAAACTCTATTGCATTGATAAGAGCTTGGCTAGAACAGTAATTACTCCTCTTTTCTTTCATTAAGCATTCTAACCTTATTAGTTGGCTTAGGTTCAATAGCAGCTGAGGCAACTAGGGAAACTTAATTTTTTTTTAACACATTTCTTAGCCTTATATTACTTTAGGCTAAACAATTTTAGTTTCAACTATAGTTCTGCTTCTATTTTATTTTAACATGCCTATGGATTTATGAATTGTGGACATTACCTCTATATTTGGGAAAAAAAGACATTTAAAAGAAAGAAAAGTTTATAATCACCATGTGGTTTACATATTTTAAAGCTATTTGTTTCTTGTTGGTTTCCTTTTTTTTTTCATTATACTCTTTACTTCTCTTTCTTTTATTTCTTCTAGTTTAGTCTAATTTATAAACTTGGTAAATGGTGAACAATAGACAATTTTTGTTCTCACCGTATTCATCTAATGGAGCATTATAGTCATAGCTAGTAGCTATAAAAGGGCCTCCAACCATGTAGTGGTTTACAGAGGATCCTCTTTTTGTTATGAATTGAGCAATTGCAAATGCTAAATCCTGAACATATCACTTATGAATTAGATCTCCAAATTTGGTAAACCTTTATAATTAACACAAGAATTAGATAGATTTTTCCTTTAAACAAGTAGCAATAATCTGCAAGCAATGATAATCTATAGAAGAAGAAATAAAAAAATTAAAACAAAAAATTTTGCATCAAAAATCTGAGCCATTAGAAAAGAGAGAAACAATCAAGCAAATCTGCTATAATACCAACTGCATCAACAGAGGAATTATCAACATTATCATAGGGCGTAACTTCGCATATGTCTTTGGGCTTTGGTACATAGACCCAAGATTGAAGCGATGTCTAATGAGACAATGCCTATATAGAAAAGCTTGCTAGAGATGTAAATGAGAGACACAAAGAGGAAGATGCCCTTGGCGGCGATGTCAGATAGAAGGAAAGATCCAGATCAAAGGGGGCCTTTATGCTGTGCCTTCAGCTCTATATATGGGGGAGAAAGATGGCACTCGAATAATGTTGTTCCACCCTTTAGCATTGGCCAATTGCATGGCCATTTGATTTAATGGATGGATGGTCAAATTTGCATATAGCAACATGTGCTATATTTCTCATTATAGCACGATATCCAAATATGATAAGGTCTTAGGAGATTTTAGCACATGCAGGCTTTGAGAGGTGGGGAATGAAAAACTATGAGAGTGAGAGACCGACATGGAATGAAATCAAAGGGAGAGGGAGGATGGGATATATATTTTGCATTTAGAGGCAGCTAAAGAACTACCAAAAATGTAATAAATGGTTGGCAATTGAATGTAACACCTAATGAACCAATAGTAAATTCATTTTTAGTGGTTTTAAAAACCTTAGAAATTGATAGACACTAAATGCAACTTTTCTAGTAGTGGAACCATGTCAATTTAGCCCTCTTAACATAGGTCTTGGCTCTGCCATTGGTTACTGGTTCTCTTTTCACCATCTATAAAACTCAACCTAAGCATTGGAGGAAACAAATAAAGCGTTGAAAATAGTAAAGCAAATAGAGCAATTAAAGCAAATGATACTCAGGTTGTAGGTCCTGGTTACAATGTCATTGTATTTAACAATAATGAGGGAGGCTTACCAAATTTATTAGGTGCCAGCATTAACAATGGCACATATTCAAGTTTGATAATGCAATTTTCTCATTGAAACAACATTG
Organism: Erythrophleum ivorense; assembly: GCA_026724425.1. Lineage (NCBI taxonomy): Eukaryota > Viridiplantae > Streptophyta > Magnoliopsida > Fabales > Fabaceae > Erythrophleum > Erythrophleum ivorense. The sequence goes on from JAIUCV010000005.1 coordinate 49,311,638, forward strand.
GTACAAATGTTAAGAATAACAACACTGCATATTCAGATGACTATAATATGTATTCTCCTAATAATATGTTCTTTTCGTAGATCTTAGCTATCATATACAGGCCAATCATAACATATCCTAATCCATCATGCACCTATAGTATTGTAAATTTCTCCTAAAAAAATATTGTTATGCCTATAACAACAACAACAATAATAAATTATAATAATCTATATTCAGCTTGATAAGGTATATTTTCATTAACATCTACTTAAAGAACTCATTAAAGTTGTATCATTTTTTTATTGATTATTAATGGATTTAATATGAGGGCAATAGTAAAGACTAAATACTCTTAATGAGATGTTTAAATTTAAACCAAATTAAGATAAGGTGCTTTTAATGCATGTAGATTGTTTACATTTGAGGCAAGAAAATGATAGCATCATTTTGGAGAAATCATAGTTATTCAGTCAATCCAGCATACATAAGCATGGCACTTGTCCTAGCCTCTCAAAATGTAGTGTTCTAGGTGTTGCCTTGTTTTTCCCTACCATTTTCATTTCTGAACATAACTTGATAGGGTGGAGCACAACTTGGTTTATTGATACTTTATTTCCCTTCCCTTTCCTTTCTTTCTCTCTTTTTGCTATCCTATTTTTAACATTTATAAACATCAAATCTTTTGTAATTGATTTAGTTGGGAGTGGCTAGCACTTTGGAAACTCTTTGTGGGCAAGTGTTTGAGGTGAAGAAGTACCACATGTTGGCTTTGTTCATAAAGCAATTGTGGTTTGTGCTGACCTTGTGTTGCATTCTTTCATTGCTTTTATTTATGTTCTTTTTTTTTTTGTTTTTTGGTTCTTATTGTAAAGATTCTTCCAAACATAGTTGCACCATCACTTTATTTCACAATGATGACATTGATCCAAAAGTCATCTCCATAGCCAAGGATGTTCTTGTGCTTGCTAGCTCTCTTGATTTAGGAAAATTTTCAAAAGAGAGAGAGAAGACAGGGAGAATAACAAAGTTCTCAATTATGGGGAAAGAAAATGATAGCATCATGATGAGTGAAAGAGGAAAAGTACCATAAATTCTCAAGCCAATTCTAAATGGATGGATGACAAAATGCAATGAAACGTTGCATTTTGAAAGGCTGGGATGCTTGGCATGCTTCTATCTACTAGATTAATTAAATTATTGTGATTTCTCTAAAATGATGCTTTCATTTTGTTACTCCAAATGCAAACAATCCACATGTTATTTTAAAACAAAAATATCAATAATGACAAAATGTAATGATGATAAGGGAGCTAGTTGTCAAGGTATTGATACTTCCTGATCTTTCATTGTGCTAGCCTTAGCTTGATCAACTCTTTTGATCCTTGCTAAGTCAACTAAACCCTCAAAAATAGGCAATATGAGAGCTAAGGAAAGCTAGAAAAGAGATTTTAAAAAGAAGCTTATATTACTCAAATCCTTAGATGCTTTATAAATGAAAAAGGTGAAGGTATTTATAAGCCTCCCCTAAGTTTTACACTATTCCCACCTCCTTAATAGAAGGTGGAAATTAATTATATCTGATGGTTCATATTATTCTCTAGAATATTCTATAAGATATTTACAATGAATGCAAGAGATATTTACATAAAACTTTTTAGAGTTCTCTAGGACTCCACACAAAATTCAAGAGATATCTAGCCTTTTTAAGAATACTTTAACCTATTTTGGAAGATTCTAAATACTCTATAAATCTCCTCTAGGTTGTCCCTTTGGGAAGAGTCATCACAATCTCCCTTACCTATTCCAATGACATCCTCCTTACAAACTTATCTTTATACTAACATAGGTGGTTTTCAAACTACCAAAGGTCTTATACTTCCGATGATGCTTCACTCTTTGGCAGTCCCTTCCACTTGATTAAGAATTAGGTACTTGGAGGTACCCCTCTCTTACGTGCAACCCTATGAGTGAGTATATCCTTAATTTACTGATCATATGACTTTGTCATCACAGGTGGTGCATGCATAAATACTCCTCAACTTGGATGATCCTAGTTTTCATAGAAAGGCTTAAGCATGCTTACATGGAAAACAAGATGAATCTTAAGAGTATGTGGAAGGTCCAACTTGTAGGAGACTCTCCTTACCTTTTTTATCACTTTATAGAGTCCTTCGTATTTTTGAATGAGGCCTCTGTGAACCTTCCAAAAGGCTTTGAATTATTGGGGGAGAAGTTTCACCCTTATTTAGTCTCTTATTTGGAAGTTTGCATCATGCCTCCTTTTATCAATGAATTTATTCATTCTTTTAGCTGCCTTGACAAGAAAAGAGCTAGTCACATCAACTTGTTCCTACTAAGACTTAGCCATGTAAAAAACTCATAGACTCTTGCCCTTGTATGTTATGGCAAGGGCCTGGGGAGTGAATGGTTATTGCCCCAGCACAACGTTGAATGGACACTTCCTCGAAGACTCATTCTTTTGCAAGTTATAAGAGAACTGAGCCACATTAAACAATTTTGTCTAACCCTTTTAGTTAGTACTCATAAAGTATCTAAGATGACATTCCAACAAAAGCATTCACCTTCTTAATCTACTTATCCATTTGTGGGTGAAAGCTAGTTGAAAAGCATAGTTTCATCCCCAATAAAATAAACAACTTGGTCCATAGCTTCCCTGTAAATCGAGGGTCCTTGTCACTAATGATAGTTTTAGGGAGTCTCCATTACTTCATTATATTTTTAAAGAATAACTGAGCCATTTCTTCTGCCATACAATTTGTTCAGGCTAGTATGAAAGTAACATACTTAGAAAATCGATCCATCACCATCATGATAGAACTAAACCCCTCAAATTTAGGCAAAGCTAATATGAAGTCCATGGAGATGCTCTCCCAAGGTTGGCTAGGTATGGGGTAGGGGTTCTAACAACTCTCCAAGTAGCTGGTTATCCATCTTGTCCTACTAGTAAATAAGACAAGTCTTTACGTAAAGCTCCACAACTCTTATTTGTGGCTAGTAGTAGGCTACTTCTAGTAATACCAAAGTCTACTTCTGCCTTGGGTGACCACCTCATTTGGAGTCATGACACTCCCTTATTAGTTTCTTCCTTAAGTTGGCCCACTTAGGGACAAAGATCTACCATGCCATTATATAAAGAAGTCCATTATCAACCTAACATCTCTTAATCTTTCCTTTCTTAGCCAATTTCATTAGTTGTTGGGCCATAAGATCCTAGGTGATGCCTTCCTTAATCTTAGCCATTAAAGTTCCATCTGCTTGGATCATAGCTACTAGTTTAGCCTTCCTACTTAAAGCATTAACAACAACATTAGCCGTTCCTGGCTTATACTCAAGTACATAGTCAAATTCTGCCAGGAAATCTTGCCATCTAGCTTACTTAGGGGTTAGCTTCTTCTGTGATTGGAAGTATCTTGTTACCACATTATCGATTTTGATCAAGAACAATGCCCCAAGCAATTAATGCCTCCATGTACACAAGCAATGGATCATCACAGTCATCTCCTTTTCTTGTACAGTATACCTTTTCTTAGTGTCATTAAGTTTACGACTTTTAAAGGTAATTGTATGCCTTTCTTATATAAGGATGCCTCCTATAGCAAAGTCTGAAGCATTCATATGTACTTAAAGAGTTTGGAGAAATTTAGGGGAGCCAGCATAGGTTCTTCTATCACTATTGTCTTTAACTCTTCAAAGGCCTTTTGACACTCCGTCGTCCAAACTCATGATTTATTCTTTTTCAATAACTCTATAAGAGGGGCTACCTTCGTAAAGTAACCGTTGATAAACTGCCAATAGTAATTGACCAATCCAATGAATAACCTTAATTCTGGCACACGAGTTAGCAACTCCCATTCCTTGATAGCTTGTATCTTCTTTTCGTTCATGCAAAGGGTCTTTTAGTAGATTACATGTCCAAGGAAGGGCACTTCTTCTTTTGCAAATGAACACTTCTCCTTCTTTACACATAGCTCATTATCCCTTAAGGTTTTGAACGTGGCTTATCGGTGTTCGACATGCTCTTCCAAGGAGTTGTTGTAGACAAATGTATTGTCCAAATACACTACCATAAATCAGTCAAGATATAGGTGGAAAATCTTATTCAAAAGGGTTTAAAACATGACTGGTACATTGGTTAGATCAAATGACATCACTATCTATTAGAAAAAGATAGCATGTTATGCAAGTTATCTTAAGTTTGTCTCCTTTTGCGATCTGAACTTGATGGTAGCTTGACCTCAAGTCTAGCTTAGAGAAATATTTTGCTTTACCTAACTTGTCAAACAAGTCAGCTATCAAAGCAATATGACATTTATTCTTTATAGCTAGCTTGTTAAGAGCCCAGTAGTTGATACATGATCTTAATGATCCATCTTGCTTTTTTTTGGAGCAAGACTGATGCTCCATAAGTTGTCTTGGAGGGACAAATATGTCCTACATCAAACAACTCCTTTAATTATTTCTTTAACTCCTCTAGTTCTAACGATGCCATCCTGTATGGTGTCAGGGCTGGTGGCCTTGCCCTTGGATTTAACTCTATCTTATAATCCACCTACTGGTGAAGTGGAAGCCTTTCAAGTAACTCAAGCAGCATTATATCTTAATTCTCTTTTAAGACTTGCTAGATAATCTTAAGGATCTCTTCAGTTGGCTTGTCACCTAGGTCCATCTCCTTTAGAGCTACCAAGTAGGTAATCTCTCCCTTCTTGAAGTCCTTCTTTGTAACACCATAATGTCTTAACCTTAATTAATCTCCCTCTTGGCTTGATTCCATATGATTTCTAATGAAAAGGACTAAAACTGTAGTATTTTAATACTTTAAGTCGGGGTTTAAATGCTCATATTTTGCCTTATGGATCCCGTGAACCCATCATTAACATTCTCTACTCAAACTCCATTTATACAACTCATACATAGCATCAAACAACCCATGAACCACGGATATGAAGCCAAAAACCAAGAAAATGCAATTTCTCAAATGGGCCCAAAAGTTAGATTTTTGGCACTAACTTTGGAACATCATAACTAATTCTAAAAAAATGAAAATCAAGCAAACCATAGCTTTCTAGAAAGATCTAGATGTTAAATTTACATAAAAATAATTCCAAACCACAATCTCAGTGTTTGAACCATTTTTGACATCGAAAAAGAGACAAAGGTCTGGCTGCCCCTGGTACTGATGCAGCTTACTATCATGAACTTCAAAAATTCATAACTAATTCCAAAAAAATATAATCTAGGAAAACTATACCAATTTGGAAAGATATAGATGTTAAATAGAGGAGAAAAATATTTTTAGATAATTTCAATAGCCCATGGACCTCAAAAACTAATAGAACAATAGCAAAGGTCGGATAGCTTCCCTCATACTGACATAGAACTTTAAAAAGTTCTTTCTGCCTCTACAGACCTCCAATCAAGGTGCTTCTAGTTGGTGTAGATCACTATGGATATCTAGTTTATATCCATAAAATTTCATGATAATCGGACATCGTTTGGCCCATGAATGGCGTAGTTTCATTTTTGGACCTAGTTGCATAGTACAATAACCAAAACCAGAAAATTCTCCAACTTCAACAATTCACCAAATATTTCCTAGCCCTCCAAATATTACCCAATTTATCTTCCCAAGAAGCTCTCAACAATCTCTAGAGGCATGCCAAATTTCATATCAAGAAGAGCTCATTTGGTCATACTTTGACGGAGCTCACGCATTTAGCTGTTTTGGCAACTAAAATGGTTCAAAGTGGATCCAAATGGGCTCCCACATGTTCTAGCACCTCTTGGACAAGTTTTAAAACATAAACATAGTATATATGAAATGCCTAAGTGGTCCAAATCATCATACATTTCAAACTTACTATGCTACGGGCCAAAATAGACTATTGCATACAATCCACAAAGGGCCAAATCCCACATTTTTATTGCTTTGGCTCTCTACATAGTTCATACATTATTTATACATATTTATACACTTGTTCAAATATTTACATCTAAAAAATAATGGGTGCATATTCATTTTGGCACCTCTTTACATCAAAAGAATCAAAATAGCTATACAATTTCCTAAGCATGCTCAACTAGGCTCCTTGATTTGCACTTTGATCTCCTTGAGCTCCACCTAACATGTTAAGATGGGAGAGGGAAGGGGGTGAGATTCATGGAATCTCAATAACTCATACACTCATTCAAGGAAGCAATCAAGATATATAAACAAGTCAAAATATACAAACCATTCACAATTACACACACATGCTTTTCATGCCATGATATCATATCAATGCCAAGAATAAGTTTTAGAGACTTTTGGTCTCGCCTCACCCAAGTTTTTAAGACTTTTGGATTGGCCTCACTCTTAGTTTAGGGACTTTTGGCTCCACCTCACCCATCTCAAGGGATTTTTGACACCATTTCACCCGAGCAATTTTCACACATAAGCATATTGGTACCAATGCATCAAGGCAACATCAAATGGCATGTCTCACAATACAAGCATATACATAAACATACAATGACTATTACACATCCAAGAATGTAACAAGAAAGAGTGGAGAGCTACCTTACTAGCCAACACAAGCCTTCCTTTTCAATTTCTCTTCTCCCTTCTTAGTCTTACAATCACAACTAGATGGAGCTGATTCTCTTGAGCCTAGACACAACAAAGAGTATAGAATTACTCTATTATAACTTAACAATTATTCACAAAGCTAGGGGGTTCTTTATAGCAAACCCTACAAAGCATATAAGAAACTAGGGGTTCTCTTTCTCTCTCTAGAATTTTACTAACTCTTCTTTTCCTTTCTTTACATTTATCAACTTATCACACTCTCTTTCAAGGGTTTCTTGCTCATTCTAGGTCAGAATAGAGATTTCTCACTCAATAACCCATGGAAAGGGAGCTTAGAAGAAGAAGAATAAAATCAAGAAGAAGAAGCATAAAGATCTTTAAAGGTTTTTACCTTTTTTCCTTAGCTTCCTCCCTTTTCTCTTAGCTTCTCTTAGTTTCCTTCTTTCTCTCAAGCCTTTTTCTCTGCCTTGGATGAAGCCTAAGTCGGTTGAAAGAGAAAGAATGAATTTGGACACCTTAAGAAGTTAAATTCTCTTTTTTCACATTTTTTCAAACTAACCCTTGCTATAATGAAGAATAACCCTTGCTACGACGAGCACGTATCAGTCCCAGACCCCTATTTTTGCTACGGGGCTCTATTACGAGAAACACCCTAGTTTTTGTATGGGATGCCCGCACTCGCTATAGCTAGAAGTATTTTTGCTATAGCGAAAAGGCACTCCCGTTATAACTAGATCCTTTCTCACTATAGTAAACAGGTATATTCGTTATAACTAGGCCATTTCTCGCTATAACTAGCAGACTTAGAAAAATTTTGGGACTTCAAAAATTTTCAACTTTTTTTTTCTCTGGTTGTTACTTTCTTTACTTGCATAGCTAATATATGAGGGTTACCACTTCCCTTTGAGGTTAACACTATGTAAGTAACCTCTTTTTTCTGGAATGTAAACTGAATCATATAAGGCATGGGGTAAATGTTTACCTTCCATAAAAACTCCATGCCAAGTACCACCTTAAAGTCATCCATATGAATGATTGAGAAATCCTATACCAATTCTCAAGGTTTAACTCAACCTCGTGCACTTTACCATAAAGTTGTTTAAGAGAAAAATTGACTGCTTTCAACCATCCTCCACCATGGTTCACATTGAGACCCACCCTTTTGGCCTCTTCAAGTGTAATAAAGTTATAGGTAGCCCTAGTGTCTAATATTATGTTGATGGGTTTCCCATCTGTCATTACCTTTATATATATTAGTCCTTCACCCATGGTAGCTCTAGGCAAGGGCTTGGCCTTCAAGGCATTAAGGAGTCAAAGTGACCCCATTTTTGCCTTTACTCGAGCCTCTTATCCATCAACCATAGCTGTTAATGTCCTAAAATTAGGATAATAATTCATTCTATGGGGCCCTTTACACACAGAACAACTGATGGAGCTACTAGAGTTCTTCTTCTAATTATCAAGTTGTTTTTTCTAAAGTGACTTGCTATCACCACTCTTGCTTGCCTTTTTACCTTTATCTCCTTCACCTTTTCCTTGATTAGGTTTAGGAGATTTAGGTTTAGATAACTCACCCTTTTCCTTTGATAATCCATAAGACTCTCGGCAACTAATATTGCTTCATTAACATCCTTCACCTTTAGCCCAGTTTTGAAGACCGTCGATGAAATGGAAGTATAAGTTTTCACCATTTAATTTGGAAATTTGCAATATAAGCATTATGAACTCTCGAACATACTTAAAGATGGTGGTCCTATGTTTAAGCTCCCTTAGCTTCTTACGTGCTTCATATACCATATTCTTCAAGTAGAATTGCCTTTTTAGTTTTTTCTTGAATTCTTTAATTCTTTCTTGAATTCTTCCCAAGTATTAATGGTGCAAAGGCCTTTCTTTATATCTGCATGCTTTGTACACCACCATAACATGGCATTGTTAGTGAGGAACAAGGAAGTAGTATGTAACTTTGCTTGGTTTTCATTCAATCCCAAGCTTTCAGCATAATGCTCCATTTGCCACAAGAAGTTTTCCACTTCCTTAGTGTCCTGTATGCCTTTAAACTCCTTCAGCTTAGGAAAATCTAACTTGACCTCCCTTGGTCCACTAATTTTAGCCATCAATAGAATCCTCCCTTGATTCTCCAATGAAGCTTTAAGAGAATTCAATTGATTCTACATAGCAATGATGGCATCCATCACCTTTCCCTCCAATGATCGCATTGGATTTAGTATGCTGCTCCTCTAAATTTTGTAAGATATCTATGCTTCTCTTTAAGTTTTTGAGTTCTTCAAGAGAATGAGTCTCAAGAATATTCATATCACCTTCAACCTTCTTTACTTTAGAAGCCATTTCTAATATGGCATCCTCTAACGTTGAAACTTTCATAGACAAGGTAGCAAAGTCCTTAACACATACCTTGCTAAAGCCTTGCCCTTTCTTACCTCCCTTACGTGGAGGTTGGGACTCCCTTCCCTTCCCTTCCATATTGATGGCCACTTCCTCAATTATGCCAAACATTCTTGCCCACAAGTTTGGCTCCCTTGAACTAAGCTTGAACTAGGTTCCCTTATACTAAAGCTCTAATGCCACGTTGTCATGGTGTTGGTATTCCTTAACCTTTTATTGTGCCAGTCTTTGCTTGATCAACCCTCCTGATCCTTGCTAAGTCAACTGAACCCTCAAAAGTAAGCAAGATGAGAGCTAAGGAAAGCTAGAAGAGAGATTTTAAAAAGGAGCTTATATTACTCAAATCCTTGGATGCTTTACAAATAAGGAGGGTGGAGGTATTTATAGGCCTCCTTATGTTATAGACTATTTCCATCTCCTTAATAATATTATTTTTTCGAATATTCTACAAGATATTTATAATGGATACAAGAGATATTTACATAGAACTTCCTTGAGTTCTTTAGGACTCCTTACAAAATTCAAGAAACATCTAGCCTCTTCAAGAATACTCTAACTTATTCTAGAAGATTCTAGATACTCTATAGACATCCTCCAAGTTGTCCCTTTGGGAAGAGTCATCACATAGTGCTTTAATTAGTAGTTTGTAGTTTGTAATCACAGGAAGTTAATTGAACTCTTTTTTTAAATCTTTTTTTTAAAGGTTGAAGTGCTTAAATATTATCTCCACTAAAACATTTTAATTAGCTCAGTTCATGAGACACTATTAGTCTTTTACATGTGATTGTCATTTTGAAATTCTAAATGAGTTTTTCCAGTTATTTTTTGTAAGATTTTAATATTTGGTAGTTTATAATGCCAATCATTTATTGCACTGTCATAGTGGAATTGCTACCTAACTATTTTTTTTAAGCAAAGATTTTAAAACTTATAAAACAATAAGCTTCAGCCTATTCTATTAAATAACACCCTAATTAGTATAACTCTTGGCTCATTATTTACCCACATAAGCTCGTAGATAAAACCAAGGAAATCAAATCCAAGCATTGCATCATATAAACTAGCGAAAGCCAAATGAACCAAACAAAATCTCTAAACGTCAAATAGTTAAATTAAAATATTCTTTTATTTCATTTATTAATTTATATATTTTTTAGGAAAAGAAAAAAGTGAATGCTTTGCCTTTTCTTTTTAGATGACTTCTTATAATTTTTTAGATAAAGAAGACTTATATGTAATTTGTTATATTCTTGCTATCAATTTTTGTAATTAAATTATACCAAGTAAATAATTTTTTAATAACAATATGATAAATATATTATTTTCATAAAATTATATTATTATTAAAAAATTATTCACTTATCATATTTTAATTAATAAATTCGATAATTAAAAATATAAAAAATTATTAAATCTTTTTTACATACTAAGTAGGGAATCAAGAGATAATTAAAGGGAAGAGAGCGAGTTTACGAGAAGCTTTGAGCTCCATTGAATGAGCAGCAAAGGGAGAATGAGAAAGAAATCAAATATCTCCATTGAATCAAGAGATAATGCTTGAAATATGATAATTATTTTGTAAAACGCATGTGAGGAATATAGAAAAGTAATGTTTATTAATGGATTTAATTTTGATTGGCCTTATTTTGGCTGGGTATTATTATCCTATTTTACTTCATTTTCACTAAACCCTTTTGGTGGTTGAAGTCACCAGGAGTTGGTGGCTTCGTTTGTAGGGGCTCTCATAGTTGAGAAGCACCCACGGTTTTGGGTTATTTGATAGCAAAAGGAAAAGGTATAGTTCTACAATTTGCAGTCAGAGTAGTGCTGAGGTTTTGATCCAATTTTTCTTGTGATATTAATTTATACCTGAATTATGGATAAGGTTTAATGATCTTTCATACTTTATCTATAGAAATAAAGTAAAATTTGTATGTCATATATTATTATAAATGTAAAAATATGTCATCTAAAAGACTACGAGAATTTTGATTATACTAGATCTTTTAGAGCTGTTTATGAATCTTTTCTTGCTCCTTACAAAACTCTCAGAGCTGGCTTTAGTTTCAGGAGGTATTTAAATTAATCCACCTGTGATATAGAATTCTGATTATACTAACTACAATTAGGAAGATTTTCCACTAATGGCTTATGTTTTGACTTATGAGACAAGTATAAATATTTTGATGAAATTTAGCTAAATGAGTAATATTGTTTTTACTTGTTTGAGGAGGATTCCCTATCCTTTATTTTTTTAACCTTTGTTTAATTCTCTCAACTCACTAATGAATTCTTTTTTCATTAAAAAAAGAGAGAGAGAGAACTTGCTTGAGGTAGTATATGTAATGTACAATTTGATCACTAACTTGGATGTGGTGTTAGAGTTAAAAAAAACAACAACAGATGATGTGCAATCTTCACATGTCTTTGTTTCTTAGTGAGGTGTTGAGGGGGGTAAAATGAGTCTCCTTAATCTCCAGTAAGAAGGGCATTGGAATGGTTTCTAACTGTGACACTAACAAAAACTGGGATGTTAAAGGTCTAGGCTTATGCATTTTATGAGTTTATGCACTTTCAATCTTAAGTTCTCTCAAAAATTTCTTGAAAGCGTATGCTATAAAACTCTTTGCAAGACTATCTAAAGGGGACACAGGAATTGTTGCTACAGCCTCAGGCATGAATGGATAGATAAAGGTATAATGTGACAGGTTTTATTTATAGGTTTTATTTCTTTTCATAATTTCATAAAATGAATGGCGAGAAGTTTAGCTAAATTAATTGATCAGATATGCTGATGACAGTGTATCTCAAATGCAAATTTGATTTTCTTTTTTACATGTCTTTCAAAATTCTAAACTCAAAATAAATCAACTAAATTTTATTTTATTTTTTAAACAAAATCTCACACCCACAAATCCATTTAATATATATTTTTTTAAATTTTGGAGTTAAATTAGGCTCGCGAATTATGCACCTCTTGCAAAAAAATCTTTCAAAAAAACAATTGAACTCCCTTAATTTTCCTTGTTTTTCTCTCACTTTTTTTTGATTGACCTAACCATTGAAGTACACGAAGGAGCTAGCCTACTATTTAATCACAGCAAAAAAATATGGAATTTGTGGTGACAAAAGTTGTCGCTAAAATATCAGAAGTCGTTGCAAAACCTATTTAGTGACGACAATGTAGTCGTCGCTAAGTCGTCGCAACTATAGCCGTTGCTAAAGAGATTTAATGGCCAAAAAATTGTTGTTGCTAAAAGACTTTTTGCGACAACAAAAATCGTACCTAAATATATGAAATTTCATCGCTAAAACTTCTAAACTTTTGGGGCCACGACATTTAGAAGTAACAAATTTCACCGCTAAAGGTTCATATTGTCACAAAAAATATTTTTAGAGGTGAAAAAGTCGTCACTAAATGTATGGTTTTAGCGGCAACAATATCTTTTGACACTAAAAACTTTTAGCGATGACTTTTACCAATAGCTATGGTCACTAAATATACACTTTTAGCAATGACTTTTACCAATAATTCTGGTCACTAAATGCACACTTTTAGCGACGACTCTTTAGTTCAAGAGATTTAGCGACGACCTTTTTTGCTGCAAAAATCCTTATATTTGGCCTTTTAAAAAGCTTTCGTTGGAGATCTTTAGCTAGCAACAACATGCACCTTGACGCTAAATGTTGTTTTAGCAGCGACATTAGTAGTCGCCGAAATTCTTTTTAGTGGGTATTTAGAGGAATTAATGGCGAGTATTGTCATCATATTTTGGTGACGCTAAATGCCTATTTTTGCAACAAATCATTCTTTCGTCGCTAAAGTTTTTCTTTTAGTATCAATCTTTTATGTCGCCACTAAATATATTTTTAGCATCAATTATTATCAACAATATTGGTACACTATCAGTGACGATTTTAGTCGCCGCTAAAGAGGCTATTTTATTTTATTTTTTTTCAGATTTTTAATATTTTTCTTAATTATTTTCTTTAATCCTATTTACTAAAATAGATTTTATAATATTATAAATGGTGAAAAATAAATCTTTAATAACATATACCATTTTACAAAATCTAACATTTTAAAATACATAAGTAAAAAGAGAGTAAATCAAACTTTGCTAACAAGTTTGATATATACATTATTGCAGAGGTCCATCTAACAAGTATAAATATAAAAACTTGTCATATGAATAGTTTTTTAAACTTACTCATACACTCCACTATTCAATGTTTAAAATAGCATTACAACATTACTAAACAAAAGGAAAAGAGTAAAAAGTTAGTATCGGCAATTGCTTGAATCTTCATAATTCAAGGGAGGGGCACTAGCATTCAATCTAAACACTTCATTTTGTTTTGTAAATGCAAAGACTTTCTCCATTAAAGCAATTACTTGTGTGACAAATTGAGACCGCATTCCAATTTCAGTAAAGCATAATGTTTGAAAGACTATGTATGCTATAAACAAATTAATGTCAAAAGTTTAAAAGAAAATGGTGTTATAAATTAAGATGCATTATTTGTGTTAGTTGAATAATCAATCATTAAAACTCTTAATTACTCACAAAATTATTAAGCTTCTCCACTTGAAGCATTATTCATCAGAGGTACATTTCCCTGCTGAAAAGAAACATAACACTAAGTTTTTTAACATTGAAAAGAAAAAGAGAAGTGCAAAAGATACATGCTGGAATGTGGCCATAAAGGCAACCATTTGAGCACGAATTTCAGCTTGCATCTATGCTTGCATTTGGGCTCACTCCTCTTATAGTTTTTGTTCCATTTCTTGGCGCATCTCTTCACGCACTTGTTCTATTGCAGAAGAAACTCTAGACTCCACTTCATATTCGCTGATGCTTTTCTTTCTCAAGGGTTTCTTCCCATATCCCTTGCCACACACATACCCTGATCTCTCCCCTAGTATGGTTGCTAATATCTCATCTCCAGTTAGGCGTGCCTCTTCATTTGTTATTTGTTATTGAATAACAAGATCATGAATGCGTGACTATAGTGCAGGACATGAGTTAGAAGTATGGAAAATTGTACAAACAATTTGTTTAAAGTTAATGAATTTAAGAACATTACATGGATCTCCTGGGACTATGGATCAGCTCACACTATCTCCCCTTCTTTTGTTCGACGAGTATGTTATGCCTCCCATACTCGATCAACTATTGCTGGCTCCTTTGTTTCTGGGTCCCTCTACATATTTTTCAGACATTAGTATTCAAAACTTTATAGCATGAAAAAAGTAGTAGTGAATATAGAAATGAATTTCTCCCAAAATACAATAAGATGCTCACCAAAGACTCTTCAACCTCTGCAAATGAGCGGGTACCACATGTATATAATGTTACCTACTTTGACCTATTTCTACTACTTGCAGCCTGCATATAAGGCCAAAGTGCTGTTAATGATAATTTTAATTAATAATAGTACAATAGCAATGAAGTTTGAACTAAGGACCTGAAACTTATCGGACTTAAAGTGCTGAATTACCCAATCCCAATCTTCAAGGCTAACATCCTTTGGTTTTGCTGCTTGCCTCTCCTTGTCAGTCATGTAGTTCTTATATATTTTTGACAATGAAGACTTTTAATTCTTAAAGAGTCGTTGCATCGAGTCCATGCAGTAAGACTTGAATGCCACCTCCTATTGAGGATCGCGAACTTCAAATTTGTCCTATACATTAAGAATAGAATAGCAAATTCAAATTATAAGTAGTTATAATTGCAAACATAACATAGGTATTTGCACATTAGTAAAGATATGCATTTAAAATATGTAACGTGTTACCTTCACTTTCACCCATATGGTGTACCCATCTTTATTTGCAATATCTTTCCAATCACCATCCCTTAAGGATACAGTAGTCCACACCACCCAACCAATGTAACTAGATAAGTCTCGAGCCCCATCTCCAATCGGTCGTTCAATGGTCCTATACATGGTAATTAAGATCTTGTTACCAAATTTTGTTTTAAGGTCAACTCCTAAACACTTATACTTCTCTCGACCCTTTTTAACAGTGCTGCAAGAAGTTGAATAATATATAAAAAAGAAAACAATTAGATGATGATACATAAAAAACAAATATACCTATATATGACACAAGGCAAAAAATTAACCAAACACTTATATTGTTTCCCTTGCTTACTTGCACTATTCTGGTTTTGTGATGGCTGGGTAAGAGGTGAACCATCTTGTTCTTGTTTTTCCTCACTAACTGGCTCTAGTGACAATGGAGAATATTGAGCTTCTAGTGCATCATGTTCAAGTTGCCCTCTCGTACGTGGTGGGGATGCAACATTACTTGTGTTATTCTGCCTTCCCAGTCCATTTCCACGTCCTAAGCCTCGTCCAACCCCTCTCCCACACCCAGCACCTGACATTTCCTAGATCATTCCACATTTATTATAAGAACAAAGTAGTTGAACAATGTTAATTTGTAAAATTATGAAACTTTTAACCAAGAAATGAATTATAAGAAGGGAAGTTTTAAAAAATTAAAACAATGATAATAATAATAATAATAACCTTATAGAAACTGTCATAATTATCACTTATTATGTGTTATAACTTATTATGATAGAAAACCTTGTTGACAAGGTATTGGTCAAGTCGACAAGATCTTGGCTTTTCTAAGTTTCTCAATTAAAGAATACCCTGTTGTAAGATAATAAATCTTGTTGACAAGGTTTCAGGCTTCTTTTTACTAAATTCAGGATCTTGTCGATAAGATCTTCAATTGTGTCAATAACATATTATCCAGCCACTGAATTTAAAAATATTATTGATAAGATCTTTAATCTTGTCGACAAGATCTTCTACCTTATGAACAAGATCTTCAACCTTATCAAAATAAAAAAAACTCGATGAAATAAGATGCTATCTATGAACTTAATATTTTAGTCATTTATTATATGTACCATTAAATACTATAGAATCTTAGTTAATCTTGGTTAGTATCTGTGGTATCAATATCGACTTCATTATCCTCCTCAAGTATGTTTTCTGAATCTCCTTTGTCAATGGACACATCCTTATCATTATCATCAATGAATTCATGTCCTGCATTAATTGCATTTGGGCATTATGTTTGTAGGCATTCGCTTGAATGGCTTAGAGTCTCTGGAGTAACATCATCCCTCTACAACTGGACCACAAAGTCATTTCCCACATTATCATCAAGGACCACATATAGTTACTTCCTACATTTTAATCAATATCATTACAAGTTAAGCTGTGGACAAGTTAAATCTTTTTACATGTAAAGAATTACATACTTACGTTAAGTCCATGCCATCATTGCTTGACTTTGTTCTAGTTACATGTAAAGAATTATATACTTATGTTTTGGTTCAGATCTCCAAGTTTTAGATTTGAACTAAAACCAAACTTTGTTCTAGTACAAAACATAATGAGGGATTCATAATGTCACACTCTCTTTTATATTGCTTCTAAGAACATGACATTAACATTGATAATAGTATAGGCTTTGATGTAATATGTTGCTCATGAAAGGTTGTACATGATATATTAATAATGAAAACATTCCCACAAGTGTAAAAGTATGAGATTATGATGTAAATATCATTTTGAATGTAAATATGTAATTTGACTATTTTTGTGCCTAGGAAAGTATATGTATAATGGCAAGTGGATGAGTGGTTTTGATTTGCATGATATTTAGGACCTAATGAAATAGTCATATATACTTTATTTCATATTTGGAGCATGCTTAAATGGTCATAGGACATGAGGAAGCTCTTATGAAATTTAGAACCATATATGTCCCATTTTGAGCCATATTTTGCTCTTGAACCAAAATCAGACCAAATGAATGAATTTTTAAATGAAATTTTTAGCCTATTTTGAGTGTCTACAGTGTTTAGGAGTTAGAACATATCTTAATTTCAGTTTTGGGCCCCTATAGTTCCACTTCACCTATGGAAAGGTTGTGAGACCAAGACTAAACATTGAATATGATTGCATTTTGATGATGGAAAGGTTGGAATGAACATGGAGAATAAGTCATCCTTTTTCTAGAGGTAGTAATAAGATGTTGCTAACAAGGCAAACAATGTTATTGACAAGTTATAAGATGTTGTTGATAAGGTTACAGATCTTGTCAACAAGATAAGACCTTATCAACAGGATCTTAACTTTAGCAAAGAAAAATTGAAAACCTTGTTGACTAGATAAAACCTTGTCGACAGCATCTCAAATTTAGTAAAGGAAAATTGAAGACCTTGTTGATAGGATAAGACCTTGTCAATAGGATCTTCTACCTTATGACAAAATAATCTATAATTGAGAAGCTTTGAAAAAACTCAAAGTTGGGAAAAAACTCCTTTAGAATCTTCTCAATAAGGTCTTAACTATAGAAAGTTAGAATACAAAATGTATGATGGTATGACACACACAGGTATGAAAGTAGGACCAAATGTAATTTGAACACTAAGTTTATAGCACAACACTTAAAAAACTTAAGCATCATACTTCATCCTCCAAAAAAAAAAATTACAGTCCTCAACAGTATCACAGCAAACTATCAAGGCAACAAAATTGGACCAAATCTCTAAAGTACATATCAGAACTTAAAGGCATATATTAGAACTTAAAGGCATATATCAGAGCTTAGGCACATATTAGAACTTATAGGCATATATCAAAATTAACACCAGACTTCAACAGTATCACAGCAAACTATCAAGGCAACAGAATTGGACCAAATCTCTAGAGCACATATCAGAACTTATAAGCACTAAATTTATAGCACATATAGGCACCAAACCTACAGCACTTATAAGTACCAAACCTACAGAATTTATGGGCATATATAAGAACTCATAGGCATATATCAGAGTTTAGGCACCAAATTTGTAGCACTTATAGGCATATATTAGAATTTAGAAAGAATTAGACCAAATCTGATTTAGGCACCAAATTTACAGCACTTAAAAAAATCATCCACCCTTAAAAGACTGAGGCCCATATCAAAACTTATGCAAGTACACACACAGGTAGAATTATTGGACCAAATCTTATTTAGATATTAAATTTATAGCACTTAACAGAACCATTCCACCCTCAAAAGGTTTAGGCACATATCAGAACTTAAAACTATTTCATCAATATCACAACAAACTATCAAGACAATAGCAGAATTGATGCTAAATTTCATAGCAAAATATCAGAATACCAAGCTTGATAGTTCATTAAAAAGAAAAATAATACCTTTATGCTATAGTAGCTACAGTAAAGATTCAAGGACCTATAGTAGATATTGTTTGAGGAGCTAGCACTTGAGAATTTGTGTTGTATGAAGTAAGTTTGAAACATAAGAAATCATTTTCATATGTTTAGCAAGATCTACTATAAATTTACATATCAGAAATAAGAAATTCAACAAATTCACAGAGGCTAGAAGTAGCCATCAAAGAAGGAGAAACCAATACAAAAAAGAAGAAATTCTAAAAAAAAAAAGAAAGTAAATTTGATTCAAAATTGGCATTATTCATAAAAACCTAGTGGGCATTATTCAGTTCTACTAGCCACAACCACAACACTTAACACAAAATCAATTGCACAAAGAAGGAGCAAACAATAGACCAGAGAAGAAGCAAACAATAGACCAGAGAAGGAGCAAACAATAGATCAGAGAAGGAGCAAACAATGGACCAGATTACCACTTACATAGCTTCTTTCCTCTTCAGTTTCTGTGTTCTCCTCTTCCACAGCGAAATCAACTCCTAGGGATACTCTATTTTTTGTGCGCGAAATGTTCTTGTTGGAATAGCTTCACTCAAAATGAAATTGACCAGAGGGATGTATTGGAATGAAGATTGAGAAGGATTTGCAAAAGCCTTTGCTAGTGGATACAAAAAAGGTTTGAAACTGGGAAATGGGGAAAGGGGAAAGACAGGGAAAGAAAATGAGGCAGGGAACGAAAATGAGTCTAGATTTTACTGTTGAAGTGACTTTGTTTTATTATTTCAGTAAAGCTCCATTTTAGGTTTTTATTTGTAATGATATAATATCATTTTAAATATATTGATAATTAAATAATTGATAATTAATATATAAATGAAAAAATAGTTTGAGTGATAAAAAATAAAAAACATAGGTTAGGTTTATAACATAAATTATAAAGAAAATATAAGATTAGAAGGTAAAACTTCAAAATGCCATAACTTTGTGTATCGTACTCCGTTTGAGGTGATTTTTCTTTCATTTTAGGTTTTTTTTAGATCTACGCGTGGCGAATGGCCGAAGGCGATTTGGTCACTTATTTTTCTCAAAAAAAGTTTGTTTAAGCCTTCAATTTTGTGATTTTTGTTTTTCACTACCTTTCACCAAAATTAAAATAAGTCTATAATTATATAATGCTTTTTATAATTTACTTAAGCTTTATTCTATTTAAATTCTGAATTTAAGTACTTGATTAACAATAAAGAGGGTAAAAATTAAGAAATACATAACTGAACTCCAAAATAAATTAAGAATTTAAAATTTTTATTCTTCAATAGCCTAATGTATTTTTTTCTATGATCTACCCATTATATTTTTATTTGAACTAAAATATTTAAAGTTCTTAATCCTAAATATAAGTCATCCTCCAACGTATCTCTCTAGAATTTGTATATGCAGCTATCTTAACAGGAAATGCATGCTAAATCATTACACTAGGGCTCATTACATTAGGTCTCATCACATTACATTGGGGCTCATCTTCATAAAAAAAATTATTTAATGTCTCTCCAAGTTTAAAGTATCAAGATTGAAGTTCTAAATTCACATCTATGGTTGCCCCCTCATCAAAAAATCTATAGAAATCATTATATTTTTATTTAAAGGAACTATCATAAGCCATGGAACATAAGGAAGAAGAAGACATTAATGGATGAAGAAGAAGACAAAATAAGAATTTAAAAGGGTTACCTAACTAAAATTAATATTGCAATGATAAGAGATTAAGGTGGAGTTCAGTCTTTTATCCATTCCTCTTTCTTCTCTTTCATTTTTTTCTTTCTTTCTACCTCTTTGTTGTTTACGTTGCTTCAAAAGTTGAAAAGGACACATTAATAAAATGAATCATAGAAATAGAAATTGAAAATTTAGATATATGGATTCTTCAACATATGAAATGTTAGACATATTAATTTCATGAGTTCTAAAAATTAAAATTTTAACTTCTTAAATCTACTAGGTTTTTTAAACTTAACAAAAATTCTAGTTTTATTTCTTAAATTAATGATCATAATTAATGATTACAACTAAAATATTTTTTAGTCTTATATATTTGCATATATTAATTATTAACTTTAAAAATATTTTTTTAACTTAAAAATATTCTAATTTTTTCTTTTGTCTTATATATTTGCATATATTAATTGAGACATATAATTTATTTTTTTAACTTAAAAATATTCTAATTTCAAATATTTTTATTTAAAAATAAGTTACAAAAACATTTCATGCAAAAAATTTTAATAAGTAAGAAATTTTGCATCAAAAGTTTTAGTGACAACTATTTTAGTTGCCGCTAAAAGCTAACTTTTAATGACGAATACAATCAGTCGTCAATAAAAGATTTGGCGTAAATATTTTTATTTGACCAAAAATTTGGCACTAGAATTTTTAGTAGTGACTAAAATGGTTGCTGTTATAAGGTATCTTTTAGTGACAACTAAAACCAGTCACCGCTAAAAGTTTTGGCACACAAATTTTTAATATTTGACCAAAATTTTGGCACCAAACCTTTTAGTGACGAAAATGTTGCCATCACTAAAATTTATATTTTAGTGACAACTAAAGTTGTTGGTTGCTAAAAGTTTTGGCATTAATTGATAAAAATTTGGCGTTTGGATTTTTAGTGACGACTAAAGCTAGTGGTTGCTAAAAGTTGTATTTTAGTTATGACTAAAGCTGGAGGCTACTAAAAATTTTGTTATTAATATTTTTAATGGATAAAAATTTAGTGTTTGGACTTTTAGTGACGACTAGTTAAGTCGCCGCTAAATGTTATATTTTAGTGACAACAAAACTTATTGCCATTAAAAGTTATATTTCAGTGACGACTAAAGTTAGTAGTTACTAAAAGTTATATTTTAGTGACGATCAAAGTTAATGGCTGCTAAAAATTTTGTCATTAATATTTTTAATTGATAAAAATTTGACGTTCAAACTTTTAGTGACGAATAGTACAGTCGCTGCTAAATGTTATGTTTTAGTGATGACCAAAATTTGATACTGCTAAAAGTTATGTTTTAATGACGACTAAAATTAGTGGTCGTTAAAAATTGTGTTTTAGTGACAACTAAAATTGGTGAGCGCTAAAAGTTTTGCCATTAATATTTTTAATGGATAAAAATTTGACGTTTTGGATTTTTAGTGACGATTAGTTATGTTGCTGCTAAAAATTATGTTTTAGTGACGATGAGAATTAGTCGCTGCAAAAAGTTATATTTTTTATTTAACAAAAGTTATGCACTAGAGCATTTAATAAAGACAAAAACATCACCGTTAAAAGGTCATCATGCAATATTTTTTTTGTGGTGACTATGTCGATGTTGCCGCAAAAAATATTTAGCGGCAACTTTTTTGTTGATACTAAATAGTTTTAATGACTATTTTTTTTTGTCGCCACTAAAAATATTTTTGGAATTAAGAATAGGTTTTTAGTGACAACTTTTAGCGACAACTTAAAAAGTCATTGCTAAAAATATTTTTTTAACGACCACTTTTTTAAGTTGTCACTAAAAGTCGTTACTAAAAATCTTTTTTTTTTGTAGTGAATTCATCATATGTTTCTGACCATTTTATTTGAAACATATTTCAGTCTCCCACTCTAAATCTACTACACAATTCTTTCGAGTAACTTAACGCTTCCACTGTACTTTGCTTATATCTATTTTAAACATGGTACCTATGTGCTAACTAATCAAGGAGGGATTGTTTCTTTAATGGGTATGTTAGGAATATGTTATGAAGGGAAAGAAATCAGGTAAGCATGGAATATGTTGTCAAATAGTGACCTGGCAAGGAGGTGAGCTGTCTAGGTTGTAAGGCTATTGGTAAAGAGACGTATCTTATAGCTTATGGGTTGCTAGGATTCTGCTATTCGTTGCCTTGCTTATATATGATCAAAGTAATTATAATTTGATTGGACTGGCAAGTTCAACTAATTAGATTAGAAACTGAACCCTAATCCAATCTAGACAACTCTTTAAATATGTGTTTTTAAGAATTGATCAACATTAGTCAATAATTAGGTTTGACCAATCTAGTTTGAACAACTTCTTAAATTAGTGTCTCAAAGAACTAGTTAATGTTGGTCAAAAATCAAATTTGATTAGTTGATTTTGGGCAAGACCCAGTGTAAACAATTCGTCTTGAACTAATTTCCCTTGAAAATTCCTTAAAAATTCTCATATATAAGGTTCAAATTTTTATAAACCTTAAACCCTAATCACCATCAGACCTGCAATGTTCAAATTTTTATATAAATTGAAATAAAACTGGCCTTTGGCATGGTCAAACCCATGCCTTCAAGAGAAAGTTTCTATACCTTAACCATTGCACCACTTTGTTTCTTTTGATTAGATTATGCAAATATATAAAAATATAATTATAGTATTTCTTTTGAAATTTATAATATTTAACTTCAACATTTATCAATTATTATTTTTACATTATATTCAAATTTTCTAGAACTAATTAAATTTTATTATACGAAATTTTTTGAAATGTAATAATAAAAAGTTAGTATATTGAATAGTTAATTTTTATAATATCTTGATTTTAATACTTGTTTCAAAAAATTAATATTTGATGATTATATTTATTAACAAATAAATTATTTTAGGTTCAAATTTTAAAATTAAAAAATTCATTGAATTTAAATATTATGTTATATTTGATTTATTTTTATATATAGTTAACAATAAAATGTTTCAAATCTTATTAATATTTTCTTATTAGTGTTTATTATACTAAAATTTTAATATATATATATATATATATAATTATTACCAATTTGATTATAATCAAACTAATAAATTGTAAACTAGTGACTTTATCAATTCAATGACTAGTCTAATTTTAAAAATATTATATATAATACTGCTGCTTATTTAAGAATTTTAGAGTTTTATATTCAATGAAATTTGATCTTTTTTCCTGAAAAAAGGTTAATGACATATCCTTATTTTTGTTTTTGTATTTTTTTTTACTCTACCACTTAGATACATTTTATATATTACTATCTTGAGTTGATTTTCTCTTAGTTTCTATCCTCTATGTTTCTTGATTTATTGTGCTTAATTAGACAAATTCATAACAATAATATTTAATTTGGCATTTAAGTTTTTTAAATTTTGAATTTAAGATTTCTTACAAACCAAGTAAATTGATATATTTCCACTTAAACTAAGGGACTCATGATATACAATAACAAATTAGTTCATACTTGTGCTTATTCATTTTATCCAACTCTCCATCAAAACTTGGAATATTGTACTAAAGCAATTGGAAAAAAATTTATTTGTAGTTATTTATATTTATGTTATTAAGTTTTTCAATCAAAATATGATAAATATATGATTTTTTTAATAATAACATAACAAATATATAATTTTAATTAAATTATACATTTGTTATATTTTAGTTAAGAAACTTGATAATAAAAATATAAAAAAGTATATCCAAGTTTAATTCAAAAATATTTAGTGATACAAATTGTATCAAAAATTGAAAATTATCCCATTTTGTAGAGGGACGAATTATCATACTTAACAAAATTAATGAGTGTTATTTTTTTAAAGTTAAAATAGTGATATGGTTCTGGCTTTATTTATCATTTCAAAATAGTTCTTTTAAATTTGAAGTATCTTAAAATGGTCCTTCAAGTTTTTATATTATCTCATAAAAAATCCTTTTTTATTAGATCTATTAAGTGCATAAATGGTTTATAAGTGTTTTGATGAGGTGGAAGTCATGTAGACAATGACATGTATTATTAAAGCTTAGATGGCAGTGAGTTGGCATTTAACAATAACAAAAATAGAAAGGAAAATAATAATAAAGAACATCTAAAACCAAAGGCAGTTGAGAAGCATGGAGGCATTCTATTTTATTAGTGTTTGCTAGAACATGCAAGTGGGTCAACGATGGTGGCATGGTTCTCTGAGATGGCCTTCTCTCTCCAGTGACATGCACCCTAAAACTAATTCTTGCTCTCTTCTACCTTATAAAGAGAATCGGACCGAACAGGCTAAATAAAAAATAATAGGGATGAGAGCAAGCAAAACAAAGTAACTTATCATCTAATTTCCTACCAATAATGAAACAAGCTATAATTCACACACCTGCTATACCATACGGACATTATGCTTGAAGTTAATGGTTATGGCTAAATAGAGCAAAACACTATACCTTAAGCAACGAGTTTAACTATATTCTTCTATTTTTCTTTTTCCCCACTACTGCAAACAAACATAACAATATCATTTCAAAAATAGGAAGAAAATTGCTACAATTTGGCCGCGTCAAATTTCCATTGACAAGAAAGGAATAGATCATGGTAAAGATATAGCACGATAACAATCAAAATCAAAATTCTCATTCATCTACAAAACATAGTCCAAATGGATTCTCATATTTCCTCACATTGTATCCTTTATATAATTATCAGTCATAGTCAATTCTTGACTTGACTTTTATAGAGAGGAAGGATGCAACAAGGAAAGTTTGTAATTGAAGTTAGGTGGACTCACTGTGAGAAGACCTTGGTGTTTAATTGGTATGCCTTGGTGAAGAATGCACGCCAACAGAGGCTGGTAGACATTATGCTACTAATAGTTGATGCCTTTTTATGCATATTCATGGCCACAATATGAAATTGAATGGCCTCTAATGAGGAAGCCCCTTCCATAATCAAACTAGTCATTTCCCAAAGAAGTGATATTAGACCCACAATTTTTGCAATGTACACCATAGGCAAGAGTGCAATTGTCAGAGCCCTTTTCATCTTCTGATGTGTAGCTTGTCGTGGGGTTACCCCAAGAGCCAATGCTGTCTCAAACTACCCAAAAAAAAAAAAGAAAGGTCTTAATGTGACTCTAAAATTGAATCTCTTGGGATGAAGTATTATGAATAATATAAGGCCTACTGACCATGTTCATTTGTACTTTGATGTCATCTTGAAGTCTTTTAATGGCAACACCAGTGACTGCCATTGAATTTCTGACCATAATGCTGTTAATGGGGATGATGTATTTAGGTGTGAAAAGGAACACACTCATTAGTACTAGAAGCAACAATGTGATTAAGGTTCCTATCAAAATGGAAGCACCGGTGACATATTTCCCATGAGGGAGCTGTGTAACCAGCAATTGACTCTAAAGAAGAACCACACTACAGTCACTGCACCACCAGTGTGCACACCAACAGAAAAGCGTGCTTCCATGCTTCTCAGTTGCATTTGGTTTTAGGTGTTCCTAATTGTTATTTTATTACTTTTTTCCTTTTGTTAAATGCTAAGTCATTGCCATGTAAGCTTTAATAATACATGTCATTGTCTATGTGGCTTCCACCTTATTAAAACACATACACTTAAAAGATCTAATAAAAAAGGTTTTTATGAGACAATATGAAAACCTAAAAAACCATTTAAAAATATTTTAAACTTAGAGGGTCATTTTAAAATGATAAATAAAATTAAGAAGCTACATCATTATTTTAACAAATAAATACTTTGTCACTTCGAATAAGAAAAATATATAATAATCCTGTCTACAGGAGTGATTATAAATTTTTATTTAAGAATCCGCTAATATCTATGAGGGAAATATGAACTTGAAAAAAACTTGGCTCTTGTTGCAAACAATGGAAATAAAAAATAGAAAGACAAAGTAGTTACAAAAATGGGAAGTATAAAAAGTCTCTTGACCCTATCACGCCTATTGCCATTTTTGAAGGGCTTGGTTCAAAGTGTTAAAATTAAAAAAGAAAAATTTTTTAAGAATCATATATGATTTGTGACAACCCTATTTTCTAATCATTGTAATTATGATTAAATACATAATTTGTAATTAATGATCAAGGATTGGAGCTATTACAATTCATCAACATTATTAAAATATGGGAAAAATTTGAACCTTAATGTTAGGGTCACCACTATATAACCACAAAGCTGAGAATTCCATAAAAGAAATAATACCATGATGAGGGGATTGAGGTTCATCCGTTAATCAATTTCCACATACAAAAACCTCCCACAAGTGTTCTCATATCATTTCTTAACATTATCATTGAAGAAACGGGGTTTCTAGGCTAAAGGTATGAGTTTGGGGACTTGTGCCGCGACCCATACCATTCCCGTCGCAGCTAAGTTGCTTTCTAGAATTACTGGGCAAATTTCTCAAATTTTGTCGCGGCTAGCCTATGCGGCGCTGCGACGGAAATGCCTCATAGAGTTACTGTTCTAAGTCCCCCGACTCTCACCTTGGCATAATACACTCGCGCCGCGGTGAGATTTGCTATTGGACACCCCTCAGTTTGTTCCCTTGACTAGCGTTGCGGTGGTATATGATGCGCCGAGGCAAGGTTTCATTATGTTCCCCTCCTGGGCAATTTTTTTCACTTTGTACCGCGGAGAGATTCCTCAAGCCGCGACGTTCCTCGCCACTGTTACTCCCCAGAAAAATTTTATTCGCTTGCGCAGCAGTGAGATTGCTCATGCTGCGGCACCCCTCGCTTCTGTCACTCAATTAGCAACGATGAAGCCTTCTTAGCCGCGGCGTGACTCCCTCTTGTAACTACATCTCCCAAATTTCGTCCCCTATACTCCAATTCTCATCTTAGGACTACCCTAGGACCACTGCCACTCATTTTATAAAACTCTAATGGTATTTATCTACCCTATACACCCAGCTATTCTACCATTACCAATTCAAAACTTAAATGTAAATTTCTACTCCTCCAACTATCCTATACCAGTAAGTCCATAGAGTAATAGCTACAAGAATTCATGCACTATTGGAAATTAAAATTCGATATACATTCCATTAGAGGTTTCATACTTCAATGGTTCATATTACATCTAATAACATCACATAATTATATTTCCAACGGTATACCATACCATAAATTCAACAAAATATATACGTTAAGTGTTATGGGTTCATACATCCGATATCAAGTTAAAATGAGGTCTAACTCCTCAATAAATACATTCTAGGTAATCAAAATATAAGAGCCTACACTTGGCAACATGATTACATGATGATGCTATGCAAAAAGAAATACAAAATTTAGCATCTATACTAAACAAATCAGCCTAAGTGTAGCCTTTTTTCCACATGTTGGAGCTCATGGATTTTCATCCACTTGCTTCCCCTTATCCTTACCTAAAGAACCTTCACCTAAAATATTAATCCCATAAAATGGGGTGAGATGGGAATCTCAATAACCAAGGTAATTCCATCATATAATCTAGTTTAATTAGCATACATGCATAATTTTACATAAGCATCAGAAGAACACCAGTCATATCAGTAAATGAAACAATTAGGTTATCATGATATCTATCCCATACTAGCAATCATATTTTCACATGTTAAAGGCCATTAACACCTGGAGAGGCTCGTCCACGGCACCTACTCCCCTTTGAGCACAACCAAGATTCGGTGCATATGGGGTTTGATCATAATCCGGTGCTCGATTGAAGCATATGCACGGGTGGCAGTCGCACCACAGCTCCATCATGGACTCACAAGGTCCAATACAATACAATAGATAGCTAACCAATTCATTCAACATTTCAAATCATTCATGTACAACAAATATAAAATTAAAATAGATATATGCATGGAATTAATATGAACCCGGTTACCTCACTTGTAGACAATTGCAACAGCCACCAATGGTACAAAAAGCTCTCTAAAACCATAGCATCAAAAAATTACTACTTTAATTCATCATTAACAGTTACAATAAGTGTCCAAAGAATTTAAAATGCTAATGACTACCTAGGGAACACTTACCCAGCCACCACAAACCCTAAATTCGGATTGAAGTGTTCTCTACCAGAAACCTCAATATTTCACCTAAAATCCTAAGCAAATTCGTACAAAATTAATACCCATATTATGAATCAACTATAGGGGTCTGAAACTAGCAAAGAAAGCATCAAAATGAAGGATTTATACTTACCTAATGTTAGTCCTAGCCTCAACCTACGAATTTCACCAAGAAAATCCCAAACAACCACATTTTAGATTTTGGGTATGGTAAAAATACTCCAAATGTAAAACTAATCAGACCAAAATGAAGAGAAAGATGAGAGGATTAAGTTATATTACTATTACCTTGGCTGAATCTTACTTTAGAAGTGAGAAAATGTGAAAATATGCCAAGAACCCTAGAGCCTCCTTTGGACCTCCGAATTTCGAGATGTGTGTTTGTGTTTCAGCAAATGGGGAAGAGGCTGAAGTATGAGGGTTTTAGTTAGGTTAAATATGGGTCATGGGTTGCTTCAAGGTCCAACTCCATTTGGGTTTCAGATTTTAGCCTTGTTGGTCCAGCTCTTATGCATTAGGTTGTTGAAATTCCATTGGGCCAAACTTAGTTTTAAGAACTCCATTGTTTGGGTCTACACAAGGTTCATTGGGCAATTCTAAGGGCTTGTGCAAGTTGGGCCTTGGGTCTCTAACCTATTAAATCAAATTGGGTATGCACCTACTTATTGAGCCTCTTATCATGATCTCCTACATTAATTTGGGCTTAGATGAAATTTCTATCCTAATTAAATCTTAAACCCATATTAATAAATTTTATCTTTCTAAAATCTCCTTTCACTTAACTTGCCCAATTATCCTATATTAAGTATTCTTAATTAACCTAATCCATGATTAACACCTTAATAAATTTTTAGGGTATTACATTCTCCCCTCCTTTTAGAAATTTTGTACTCAAAATTAGACATACCTTACTCAAATAATATAGTATAGTCCTTTCTCATTGCTTCTTATGTTTCCCAAGTTGCTTCATCCAGAGTAAGTCCCTTCCATACTACCTTTACCAGGAGGATGTCCTTATTACGTAGCTGTTTGACCTTTGAGTCCACAATCCTTTTTGGTTCAACCATATAAGACTAATCATCTTGTAGATGCACATTCTCATGCTCAATGACATGCAAAGGGTCTGGGTGCTACTTTTTCAGTTGGGACACATGGCACACATCATACAATTTGGCCAGGTTTGGAGGTAAAGCAACTCTATAGGCCATAGGTCCTATCCTTTTAAAGATTTGGAAAGGACTAAGACAACGAGGACTGAGCTTTCTTATCTTGATAGACCTTTCTACACCCGTCACTAGAGTAGCTTTAAGGAACACATGGTCTCCTATCTCAAATTCTAAAGGTCTCCTTCTCTTATCTGCATAACTCTTTTGCCTACTCTAGGCAGCCAACAACTTCTTTCTGATGAGTTCTATTTGGTGGGTGGTTTGGTCCACTATGTCCAGACCTAAGAGACTTCTCTCACCAAGTTCTACCCAACACAAGGGTGACCGACACTTTCTCCCATAAAATGCCTCAAATGGTGCCATCTAGATACTGGAATGATAACTATTATTATAAGCAAACTCAGCTAAAGGTAAGTATACATCCTAACTCCCTTTTAACTCTAGCACACTAGCCCTAAGCATGTCCTCAAGGGTTTGGATGGTTCTAGTGCTAAAGTTAAGACTAGTACTTAAAGCTTCTTGTAGAAAGCTCCAAAATTTTGAAGTGAACCTTAGGTCTCTATCTGACATAATACTATTAGGGACACCATGCAATCTTACAATCTCAAGAATATACAGTTGAACTAGTCTATCTAGGGGATAAGTGACTCTAATAGGTAGAAAGTGAGCAGACTTCATCAATCTATCCACGATCACCCAAATAGCATCATAACCCGAGGATGTTCTAGGCAAACCCATCACGAAATCCATGGATATACTATCCCATTTCCATTCTGGAATTTCTAAAGGGTATAACAAACCTGCGAGTCTTTGGTGCTCAATCTTAACCCTTTGACAAATTAAACATCTAGCAATAAATTCCCCTATGTCTGGCTTTATCTCAGACCACCAAAAGCTCTTCTTTACATCCCTATACATCTTAGTGGTGCCCGAATGAATGGTGTACCGACTCTTATGAGCTTCTGATAACACTATGTTCCTTAATTCTTTATCCTTGGGTATGCATACTTTACCCTGGTATCCCACCAAACCATCTTCTGATAGGTCAAAATCTTTGACCTCACCACCCTTTAGTTGCTCTCTAATTCCTCCCCAGTAGGCATCTAGCTCTTGGGCCTCTTTAATCCTCCTCCTAAGGTCATTTTCTATCCTCAATTCTCCTAAAAGAATGCTACTAGGGTTCATTAAAATTGATAAATGCAAATCCCTCATCTCTTCAATCAACCTTTGCTCTCTAAGCATCATCATTGCCATATGAATAGATTTCCTACTCAAGGCATCGGCGACCACATTCGCCTTCCCTGGATGATACTTTAAGGAGAAATCATAGTCCTTAAGGAATTCCATCCACCTCCTTTGCCTCGTGTTCAACTTCTTTTGGTCAAACAAGTACTTCAAACTTTTGTGATCACTATACACCTCAAATTGAGTACCATAAAGATAGTGCCTCCAAATCTTAAGGGCAAAAACTACAGTCGCTAGCTCTAGGTCATGGGTGGGGTAATTTTCCTCATGGGGTCTAAGTTGTCTAGAAGCATAGGCTATCACCCTACCTTGTTACATTAAGACACACCCTAATTCTTTCTTAGAAGCGTTACTATAGATTGTGAATGTCTCTTTAGGGTTAGGTATCACTCACACAGGTGCGGTGGTAAGCCTATCCTTAAGCTCCTGAAATGCATTCTCACACTTAACATCCTACACAAATGATTGGTCCTTCCTAGTCAATTTTGTCAAAAGCATGGCTAACTAAGAAAATCTCTTAATGACTCTTCTATAGTAGCTGGCTAGACCTAAGAAGCTACGGATTTCAGTCATCATTTTGGGTCTCTTCCAATTCAGTACCACTTCTACCTTACTAGGGTCTACCGCTACCCCTTGTTTCGATATCACATGACCTAGGAATTTGATCTCCTGCAACCAAAACTCACACTTGCTCAACTTAGCATACAACTGATGCTCTCTCAATGTTTGAAGAACTATCCTAAGATGCTCTTCATGCTCTTCACTACTTTTAGAATAGATGAGAATGTCATCGATGAACACTACCACAAACCGGTCAAGATAAGGCCTAAAAATCCTATTCATGTAATCCATGAAGATGGCAAGGGCGTTAGTTAACCTAAAAGGCATGACTAGGAACTTATAATGGCTATATCGTGTCCTAAAGGTGGTTTTAGGTACATCCTCATCCTTGACTCTAAGTTGGTGATACCCCAATCTAAGGTCAATCTTTGAAAAGACCGACGCTCCAGTTAATTGGTCAAGTAAGTCATCAATTCTAGGTAGAGGGTATTTATTCTTGATGGTTGCTTAGGTCCATTGCTTATAGTCAATGCAAAGCCTAAGGCTACCATCTTTCTTCTTGACAAACAACACTGGTGCTCCCCATGGAGACACACTTGGCCTAATAAACCTTTTTTCAAGTATATCCTATAACAAACTCTTCAACTCAACTAACTCAGCAGGCGTCATTCTATACAGGGCCTTAGAGATTGGACCTGTACCGGGTACCAAATCAACAGAAAATTATAACTCTCTCTCTGGAGGTAGTCCACTAAACTCCTTAGGGAAAACCTCAGGGAACTCCCTAATCACAGGTATATCCTCCAACCCATCATCAACCTCAACATGTAATAAAAAGAATACTAGAAACCCTTGGCTACCATACCTAAGGCACCTCTCGGCTTAGGCAGCAGACACACAAGAAAGCTCAGTCACAGGACAAGTTTTAGGTATATTTGCAGGTAAGGAAATAGTCTTACGGTTACAATCAAGTATCACATTATTAGCCGACAGCCAGTCCATACTAATGATTATATCAAAATCACACAAAGGGATGCAAATCAAGTCAAGGGTAGTACAACAGCTATCCAATTGTACAGTATAATTTAAGCATACATCAGATGTAATCATAGAATATCCAGTAGGGATGGACACAGATAGTTCAAATAGCAACAGGCTAATTTTAAGACTCAGACACTTAACACAGTTATATGAGATGAATGAGTAGGTTGCACACTAGTCGAACAATACATCTACGACATGATTATGGACAAGTAAAGTACCTTGGATCAGACTAGAGGATCTACTAGCCTCTTACTGTGTAAGTGCAAACACCCTTCCTTGGATAAGTGGCTTAATCGATGAGGCCGACTCTCGTGATATCATACAAGTCCGTGCATAGTGTCTAGGCTTCCCAAAATTATAACATATCGGGCATGGCCCATTCCCATGGTTCTTCCCATACTTGGCACAAGTGGGTGGGGCACTCACTGCACTCCTTAGGGGTCCCATGCTTCTTCTTTAAGGGATATTCCTTGGGGGTGGCTCTTACCCCAAGAGCCACTCCCACTGTTTGTCCCTTTCTTACTTTTGCCCTTAAAGGGCTCCATACCCTGGTCATGTTTACCCTCTAGGGTCTTTTTCCTTTTAGCCTCACTTTCCATCATAGCCCTTTCTGTCACTCTACACTTCTCCACTAATTCATCAAAATTGCGAATCTGTAGAGATATAATTTTGTCTTTAATCTCCGGTTTCAGGCCTCTTTCAAATTTCTCAGCCTTCTATGGCTCATCATCATATCGTTTCAAGTAGGAGGAGAAGCGAGACAACTAAATAAACGTGGCTGCATATTGGTCCACATTCGTGTCCCCTTGTTCAAGGAAGTTAAACTTAGCTTCCTTATCAACCCTCACTGATGGTGGGAAATATTTACTCTCAAATGCAGTTTGAAAACTTTCCCAAGTCAAGGGTATCTCTCTTGCAATCAACAATCTGGAGGCATTCCTCCACTAATGTTCAACCTCACCCTCCAACTTGTAGATGGCTAACTTTGCATTTTGTTCTGTGGTACAGGTCATAACCTCAAAGATTTTTTCTAATTGTATCAGCCATCTCTTAGCTTTCTTAATGTCTAACTCCCCCAAGAACAATGAAGGATTAGCTTTTCTGAATTTGACTAATGCAATAGAGAGGTCACTATCCTCCCCTTGGTGTCCCATACCAAGGTTATGACTAGCCCCCACACGGTTTTCCATTAGCACTTCCTGATTCTGCTTATTCATGTTTTCATGTAGCTGTTGCAGCACTTGCACAGTCGCTGCTTAAGCCTCGGCTTGCTCTTGAAACCGGTCAGTCATTGCCTTAACTATAGTTTCATAGGCCTCAGCTTGTTCTCTCATTCGGTTGGCCATTACAGCCATGGCCTCTTGCATCTCTCTTAGCATCTCAGTTGTTTCTCTACGTGTAACCATCTAGCCCTGCAATGCTATAAGCACAACCACAAGCATCCCCCATTAAGCTACAACCCAAGGCAAACAAACACAACTCCACTCCTGGTAGGTATATATATATATATGATAGTTATTACCAAGTCACAATGCTCCTATTCCTATCATGCATGCATCATGATTACCAAGTTTTCTAACCACAAAGTTATAAATCAAACACATTTACCTGAACCATTGCTCTGATACCAACTATGACAACTCTATCTTCTAATCATTGTAATTATGGTTAAATACATGATTTATAATTAATGATCAAGGTTTGGAGTCACTATAATTCATCAATATTATTAAAATATGGGAAAAATTTGAACCTTAATGTTAGAGTCACCACTATACAACCACAAAGTTGAGAATTCCATAAAAGAAATTATATCATGATAAGGGGATTGAGGTTCATTTGTTAATCAATTTCCACACATAAAAAACTCCTACAAGTGTTCTCATATCATTTCTTAACATTACCATTGAAGAAACGAGGGTTTCTAGGCTAAAGGTATGAGTTTGGGAACTTGCGTCGTAGCCCATACCATTCCCGCCGTGGCTAAGTTGCTCTCTGGAATTATTGGGCAAATTTCTCAAATTTCGCCGCAGCCAGCCTACGCGACGCCACGGTGGAAATGCCTCATGAAGTTACTGTTCTAAGTCCCCCGACTCTCTCCTCAGCAAATACACTAGCACCTCGGTGAGATTTGCTACTGGACACCCCTCAGTTTGTTCCCTCGACTAGCGTCGCGATGGTATATGATGTGCCGGGGTGAGGTTTCATTCTGTTCCCCTCTTGGGCGATTTTTTTTCACTCTGCACCGTGGCGAGATTCCTCAAGCCGCGATGTTCCTCGCCACTGTTACTCCCCAGAAAAATTTTATTGGCTTGCGCTGCCGCGAGATTACTCATACCGCGGTGCCCCTCGCTTCTGTCACTCAATTGGCAGTGACGAAGCCTTCTTAGTCGCGGCGTGACTCCCTCTTGTAACTACATCTCCCAAATTTCGTCCCCTATACTCCAGTTCTCATCTTAGGACTACCCTAGGACCACTCCCACTCATTTTATAAGACTCTAATGGTATTTATCTACCCTATACACCCAGCTATTCTACCATTACCAATTCAAAACTTAAATGTAAATTTCCACTCCTCCAACTATCCTATACCAGCAAGTCCATAGAGTAATAGTAACAAGAATTCATGCACTGTTGGAAATTAAAATTCGATATACATTTCATTAGAGGTTTCATACTTCAATGATTCATATTACATCTAATAACATCACATAATTATATTTCCAACAATATACCATACCACAAATTCAACAAAATATATACGTCAAGTGTTATGGGTTCATACATTTGATATCAAGTTAAAATGAGGTCTAACTCCTCAATAAATACATTCTAGGTAATCAAAATATAAGAGCCTATACTTGGCAACATGATTACATGATGATGCTATACAAAAAGGAATACAAAATTTAGCATCTATACTAAACAAATTAGCCTAAGTGTAGCCTTCTCCCCACATGTTGGAGCTCATGGATTTTCATCCACTTGCTTCCCCTTATCCTTACTTGAAGAACCTTCACCTGAAATATTAATCACATAAAATGGGGTGAGATGCGAATCTCAATAACCAAGGCAATTCCATCATATAATCCAGTTTAATTAGCATACATGCATAATTTTACATAAGCATAAGAAGAACACCAGTCATATCAGTAAATGATACAATTAGGTTAACATGATATTTATCCCATACTAGCAATCATATTTTCACATGTTAAAGGCCATTAACACCGGGAGAGGCCCGTCCAGGACATCTATTCCCCTTTGAGCACAACCAGGGCTCGGTGCATCTGGGGTTTGATCATAATCCGGTGCTCGATCGAAGCACATGCACAGGTGGCAGCCGCACCACAGCTCTACCATAGACTCACAAGGTCCAACACAATACAATAGATAGCTAACCAATTCATTCAACATTTCAAATTATTCATGTACAGCAAATATGAAATTAAAATAGATATATGCATGGAATTAATATGAATCCAGTTACCTCACTTGTAGACAATTGCAACAGCCACCAATGGTACAAAAATCTCTCTAAAACCATAGCATCAGAAAATTACTACTTTAATTCATCATTAACAGTCACAACAAGTGTCTAAAGAATTTAAAATACTAATGATTACCTAGGGAACACTTACCCGGCCACCACAAATCCCAAATTCAGATTGAAGTGTTCTCTACCAGAAACCTCAATATTTCACCTAAAATCCTAAGCAAATTCGTACAAAATTAATACCCATATTATAAATCAGCTATGGGGGTCTGAAACTAGCAAAGAAAGCATCAAAATGAAGGATTTATACTTACCTAATGTCAGCCCTAGCCTCAACCTACGATTTCACCAAGAAAATCCCAAACAACCACATTTCAGATTTTAGGTATGGTGAAAATACTCTAAATGAAAAACTAATCTGACCAAAATGAAAAGAAAGATGAAAGGATTAAGTTATATAACTATTACCTTGGCTGAATTTTGCTTTAAAAGTGAGAAAATATGGAAATATGCCAAGAACTCTAGAGCCTCCTTTGGACATCTGAATTTTGAGATGTGTGTTTGTGTTTCAGCAAATGGGGAAGAGGCTTAAGTATTAGAGTTTTAGTTGGGTCAAATATGGGTCATGGGTTGCTCCAAGGTCCAACTCTATTTGGGCTTCAGATTTTAGCTTTGTTGGGCCAGCTCTTATGCATTGGGCTGCTAACATTCTATTGGGCCAGACTTAGTTTTAAGAACTCCATTGTTTAGGTCTGCACAAGGTTCATTGGGCTATTCTAAGGGCTTGTGCAAGTTGGGCCTTGGGTCTCTAACCTATTAAATCAAATTGGGTCTGTATCTACTTATTGGGCCTCCATTAGCCTCTTATCATGATCTCCTACATTAATTTGGGTCTAGATGAAATTTTCATCTCAATTAAATCTTAAACCCATATTAATAAATTTTATCTTTCTAAAATCTCCTTTCACCTAACTTGCCCAATTATCCTATATTAAGTAACCTAATCCATGATTAACACCTTAATAAATTTTTGGGGTATTACATGATTAGCTTGAGAAAGTGCACATAAAAATTAAATAAAATCTATTGTCAATAAATCTTTCAAAAGTTTTTATTGATTTGTTGTATAACCAATTGATACATTATATAAAGTTAGAGAAGTTTTTATAACGTTAATCATCTAAGAGTTGTGCTATTAAGAGCTCAATTTCTCAATCATTTGATGTGTATCAAAATTTGTATAAAATGTTTTTAATAATTATGCATGAATTTCAGAATACATAAGCCTTCTCTAACATTAACAGATATGGATGAATCTAGCAAAGCAAGTTTTTTATTCAAAGTCAAAAGTACTATTCATTCAACTTGCCTAATTAAGCGAATCAATGCATTCAAAGTAGAAAGAATCCTCCGGGTTCGGATTGTCTACTTGGCAACTCACAAAGCATAGCCTGCTGAGCATTTGAACGACGTCGTTCCAATTAATGAATCTCAACCGTTATCAACATCGAATGGACGACATCACACTACGCAAGGGATAAGAAAAAATGAAGCAAAATGTAGCGTCACCTACTATCTCCTCCTTTAGTCAATTCCCTGTTTCATTGAACGAGAAAGCATCAATTTTTTCTTCTGCAACTTCATTGAGTGGGAAAGCAACACTGGTTTGAAAGTGTTGGTGCATTTGTCATCATTCCTTTCCTTCAAGCAAACTTTAATCAAAGGTAATGTGTGCTTTGTAATATTGATTTGCATGTCTTAAAGTATATTATTTCCATGTGAATGTGAAAACCTAAAGAAGTGACAACAAGGGTACAAAACCTCTTAGAGGAGTTACGGGAAGCAAAAAATGAAAATTCTGCTTGGCGTTTTAGTGAGAAAGTCAAGTTAAGCATTGTCTGCAAAACATCAAGGGTTGCTTTGTTTGCTTCATCATGTTCATTAGTGTTTTTGATTTAGTCTTAACATTCCTATCTGATTTAGGTCCCAAAACTTGTTAAAAGAGCGAGAGATTCAAAACCAATGGGTGCCATATCTATTATTTATTATAATATAATACAGTACATCATAAAAAAAAATATTTTTTTTATTGTATTTCATGCAATCTATTGAATATAATATTAGATAATGTTCACTTTTTGATGCCAACAAAAATTATGTTATTGGAATATTGCAACACTTTATGATGTAAGTATGTGGAGGAGAATTTGACAATGGACATGGCAAAGCTTGGAAATATTGCCCTGTTTCATGCGTGAGTATACATTATCTTCATCATCATCATAAAATCAACATATACTTCTCTTTTATATCATGCAATTTACTCAATATAGTTTACATTTGCATCTTTGTTGTCAGATAATGTTCACGGTTGATCTAAAAATTTGAATCTAAAAATTTAAGCGAGCTTGAGGTTTCTTCATTCATGTCACGTTGGAGAAGACAACTGTTGGAGATGTAGCTTTGCATTGAAGAAGCTTTCTAGCAGAAGATCATTATGGGTTCGTGCTGTTGAAGGTAGACACATTGGAGAAGACAACTACTGGAGATTCAGGGTGGGTTGAATGGAGGGCGGAGATTGGGATGAATGGACGAGCGAGATTGGCTGTTGAATTTGACTAATATTTTAAGTCCAATCCGGCACCATTTTGATGCAAAGCACGGCATGCTCATCAGGGGTGCTGAGTAGACGATCCACATTCAAAATCCTCCATCTTAATTATAGCATAGAAGTACAGTTGTTCTTAATTCCTTCCCATGACATGTGCTATAGAAATATATGCTTTCATAAGATTTTAACTAAAAAATGAAATAAGGCATCGTATGCTTTTGTAAAAAAGAAAATAATAAAATAAAAGCATAATCGAATTATTATAACAAAATGGAAAATATGAAAAGGATTCGATTCTTTTAGCCAACCATTTTCATTCTTCAATCAACATCTAATTCTTTATATTATTGTCTTCGCATTGGCTAGTTTATTTTTCTTTTGTTTTGAGTCAACCCCATTTGTAAGAATATTCACCTCTATAATACAATATGATCCTTAAGGTTGATGCTGACAAAATTTTTAAAAAAAGATCATTGATACAAATAGAACTTACGATAGAGATCATTACCATGCAAAATATAGTAACAAACGCTAAAGTTTTTTCAACCATGTACATTAAGCCAATTAAGTGAAGCACCAGCATGGTATCCTTTATAGCACTCTGTCTATTTGGAACATCCAGCAAATTGTTGGTTTTATAAACTTGTCCTTGAAAAGACAATTTGAACTGGTCGCCACCATTTGGGCCCAAAAGGGGAAAAAAACAAAAGGAACTGGCCCCGATGGTGGGATGCAGCCACTTTTCTAGCTCATGATTATATAATTAGATTAATATTTTTATTAACTTATTGAACAATTAATTGATATTTTATATATTTGTCATTCAAAAAGTTTGGAAAGTTTTTGTAACGTTGTCTTAGGATTGTGCTATTGAAACTTTAGCTGTTTGATGTCTCAAAATTTGTATAAAGTATTTTAAAATAGTCGTGCTCAAATTTCAAAATGTATCGAACAATTACATAATATAGTAGATATGAATGAAGTTTGTTTTTATTCAAAGTCAAAGATGCCCATTCAAGCTGTCTAATTAAGCAAATGAATGCAAAGTTGAAAAGTTGAAAGAATCCTTCATTCCAATTATGGCATAACAGTATAGATGTTCTTCAATCCATCACATGACATGTTGTCCTATAGGAAGGGAAGAATATAGAACTTATACATCATTTTTACACATTTTAATACGGAATATATATGCCGAGTATGAATGGTCCTTGTAATAAGAATCTATCCCGTCCAATTTCTGATGCGTGCACCATTGTAAATTAAATAATTTCTTTTATTTACTGATTTATACTGCCATCTCATTCATTTTCACCCAATTAAGATCCTTCTTAAATAGTCAATGCAATATTGATCCATATTAACTCTCTAGTCTAAATTAAAGTAATATTGTCTTTACAACCCGGCCAGGATATATATAGTGATATATCAATTGGACGGACCAAGACAACTGCTAGTCATAGCACATAGCCTAAAATGCTAGTTGAAGTAGTCTTAATAATCCTAGTTTTCCTTTTGTATTTTTTTTTTTTGGGTATATGACTAGCAACTTGGAGATTTAAAGCTTGAAACTTTTTTCCTTTTGGTTGAAAAGAAGGGCTAAACCCAATTAAGATTTGTTTTCTTCTATAGCCATTCGTAACTAGTTTTATGGAGACATGATTGCCTGAACCAAAAGGTGCCAAATTGACAAGAAATTCAAACTCTATGAAATTTTTCTCTAACTAGTCCACTGGCCAAGGAAACCATTGACTATTGTGATTCATAACATTCCAGGATTGCTCTTTGGAAGCAACTAGTGGACCAAATTTGGACATCTTACACCCAATCGATTGGGTTGATCCAGAGATTTTACCTTCTTGTTGTTGTAATGCTACAGTAGAGTGGTTCAAGGAATCAATTGACTATTTCATTGTTAGATTTTACTTTTGCTTTAATTTTTCAAAGTATTCTCAACAAACGAGAGAGAGAGAGAGAGAGAGAGAGAGAGGATTTCCTATTAGGAAATTAACAGTAACTTCAACTTATAAATACTTTTTAACTTTTAACATTAATATTGAAATTTAATGGGAAAAATATATACTGACATTTATTATTGCCATACACATTTATTTAACTATTTGTTAATTTCATTGAAATTAATGACAATGTTTTGAGTTTTATTTTCCCTTTTTTTATAATCTAAATCTATTATATTTAATATATATTTTCATACGAGATATACTAATATTTCATTTTTGAAAAAACAAGTTAGGTACAGTAACATTAAAAAGAATCGTTTGAAAAGTCTTACGCACCACCATTATCAAATTGCACAAGTTAGTTCCACTAATACTTCTTTTTACCTACGAATTGATGAAACTAATAAATATAAATAGATTTAATAATCAAATAGCATTATTAGTATAGTTCTAAATTAAGGTACCGAAGTACCCACCATTATCAAGCCTTTATCCTCCCCATTAAGGAAGAAACTTCAGGCATAAAATTGGAAATAATTGATAGAACCCAAGCACCATATAATGGTCCTTGTTATAACCCATAAAATAGCATATGCCATATAATGGCCATTGTTCACAAAATGCTGGCAAGTTGCAACTTTTCACTTCTTGTGCTGATTTTTGTCAGTGAAGAAAGTAATAAAGCATTATGTTATAGGCACAGATTTCAGGAATCCAAATCTCATCATGCATTTTTTTCTTTATTTTTTTTAAATTAAAACATCTTTGTGGGGACAGTAGGTGCTATCCAGCAGAGAATTTATTCTAAAATTTCGGCCATAAAACCGGAAACATGTGGCTAATAATGTTCTAAAATTTCCCTACATATGAATATGGATATGAAACACATCATGGACATGAATACAAGCCAAACATGATAAAATTAAAATATTTATGTATAATTTAAAATATTATATAATGTCTAATAATGTCTGACTTGTACAAAAATAAATATTACATTTTTACGGGGATTTCGTGAGTCTAAATATCTAACAACTTGTTTGGTTGCACGGCGGAAAAAAAAAAGAAAATAAAAAGTTTAGTGAAATTTTATTTTTATCCCTCTAATCATTATTTAATATTATTTATCAATTATTTTTTAATCATTAAAAATAAAAATATTATAGATATTTTTTATCTCCAAACTCACAATTTTTTTTATTTTCATTTTTATCCCTAATTTTTTACATACCAAATGGTCGTAAGAATCTCCTTGGGTCCTCTGAATATTCATAAGGATTATCAAGTGAAAATGGGCTTGAGTATTATTTAGAGTTTCTAGGATTCTGTTTGTTATTAAGCCGTATTTTTTATTATGAGGATTTTTCCTACTAGAGGAAAATACTCTGCACTAATTAAGTTGAATAGGCATTGATATTGCTAGTAATCATAGCTCTTTACAAATTTTAAATTTAATTAAGCTGAACATATTACGTTGTACGTCTATATGTCTTTTGCTTT
Organism: Erythrophleum ivorense; assembly: GCA_026724425.1. Lineage (NCBI taxonomy): Eukaryota > Viridiplantae > Streptophyta > Magnoliopsida > Fabales > Fabaceae > Erythrophleum > Erythrophleum ivorense. The sequence goes on from JAIUCV010000005.1 coordinate 49,353,281, forward strand.
ATCAGAATATGCAAAGTGTTTCTACTATATCCTTCCTCGTTTGATTAGGTGTACGTTGTACTCGTTATAGTTGGTTTGAGATTAGAGAGACAGAATTGCAAATGTGAGTGAATTGGTAAAAAGAACCTGATGTTCTAGTAAAGAGAAATGCGTATACAACATACCTATGTCAACTTAGTTAAATTAAACATTTAATTTAGAGAGTAGAAAATTATTATCATAGAATTAATATATCATGAGGTCAATTGTGAGTTTTTACAGATTGACATTAAATTAAAATTGAAAAGAAATATCAAAGTAATTGCAATTATCCTGTTTTCCTTTTCTTTTCCTTTTAAATGATACCATGTAGCTTTGTGTTGAAGCTAGAAAATAGTACAGATTCTTTTTTCTTCATCTATAAAACGTAGGCTAAGCAAGGTAGAGGAAACATCAAAACCGTCCCAAATTCAAGCAGTGAAACACTATTAGATCAGATCAAATGGATTCTGAGCAACGAGTGCTTCTCTTTCCCCTCGAGAATGATCGAGTACTTCTTGTTCCCCTCGGGAATGACAGTCAGGCTCACGCAGGTAGAGGAGGGTACAATAATGGCATCCAAGGTTCACTTAACAACAATGGTGGAGGCTCTCAAAATTTCAGAGACATTAAGTATAATAGCGGCGCTTATTCTGGCGACAGGTATACGTTTTCCCGCCATGACAACTACCGTGGCAATTCTCAGCATAACAGCTGCGTTATGCTGGGCGAGGGATCTATGGTCAGTTATCAGCATAACAATAATTGAGATATTATGCTGTACCAACAACAATAATAATGACAACTATAATGTAATAATGGAAACTGAGCTAGTGCTCTATAATTAATAGTTTGCTCCATTATTAATAGTGTGTTCTTTGTAATCATAGCAGGTTCTTGATCCTCTTCTTTTATTTTAATAAATCTTCCAATCAAGAGAAGTGTTTAAGTACTTCTACTTAGAATTATAAGTTATAAAAGTAAAAAAGAAATCAAATGTGAATGAAATGCATGGGAAATAATTTTTATACTTTTATTTTAAAAAATATAATAAAATAAATATTATTAAGGAATAACAACAAAGACATAATATACATTAAAGAAGAAAAGATTACTTTTCCCTTTTCTTTTACCGTGCCACGAGTTAGCTTTGTTCATGAGATCAGTCTTATGCATGTCATGAATCAATTTTTTAGGGGTAAATTGTGCATCTGACTTCTCTCCTATTTAGGAGGGGAAATGCCGAGATCATTTTAGAAGAATCGTCACCATTTGCGAGATCCAGCCGCTTCCATTTGGACACACATGATGGCAATCAAAACATATGGAGATCTTGGCCCTTGGTTCCTTCACTCGTGGAGATCTCACACATGTTCCCTACCCCCTCCCTAAACGACGCGTTTTGGGGCTTTTAACTTGCTGAAGCTTTGGATATCAGTATATCACAAGTTTAGCCTTTCGCATTGTTTGAGTTTGCGTTTTGGAGCATCTAGCACCCTGTTTCATCGACGTTGTTGGTGGAGAGATTTGGCGCGAAATCCTTGTCTGCATTTGAGGAAGGAAATGTTAAAGCTTATTGTCTTCTTGTAAATTTGGAGGCAACCTTCTTGTTCTGGTAGGGAGAGCTTGTTCTAGGTAGTGGTTTTTCCTCGTTGAAGTTACAGCGAAGTTAGCCATTGGAGGTAAGCTTCTTGTTCAGTTAGAGGTCTTGCATGTTTTTTGTTATTCGAGGGTAGCTCTTGCTTGGTCTCTTTGCCATGACTATTCATATGATGATATGGTTCTTCTCTGTGGTAGGTTTTGGTGTTCGCTGTCCTCATGCTTAGAAATTCAGAGCATTGGTCTTCGATGAAGCTTAGAGATTGTATTTGCATTACAATGTTTATTTTTATATTTTGTTCATTTATTCATAGTTTCATACAATGGTTGTTTATATGTATTAATATGGGTCAGTAGTTGTTCAACATTCTCAAAAAATTAGAGGATTTTGTGACATATTAACGTTTAAGCTGTGATACAGAGCATACGTGTTTAATGCATTTCCATATTGGAATCATTATTTTTGCACTATTGTCACACCCTCAATACATGGAAATGACCAACACGGAAGATGACTGGTTACTCTTTCATAAGCCTATCCAAAACAAAACTCTACCAAATGATCAAATAATAGTTCTATAGATCAATGTCAGATGATAGAACCAAAGCATTCAATGATGAAAGGTACTTGCATTGCAAATATATTTAGTTACAGGTGACTTCTTGTAGAAATTTCGACAGAGTCTCTCCTATAATTTGGATTTTCTAAAATATCTACAATAAACCCAACCAATACAATTGCATCCAAAGAGGATTATACTATCAGTCTAGACCAACATTCAACAATATCTAGGGGTGGGCGATCCTATTTATGGTTCAATGGAACTATGTTCAACATTTTACAGAAAGAATTAAATCACATGTACATCATCAAAATGTGCCCACGCGAACAAGTGTGGGGCTCACCAAAAAGAAATGGAAATTCAACTATTTTTATGTCGCTAAGGGTGGACTAAGATCTGCACTGCTATTTGAAAAAAAAAAAAAATACACGGGGTGAGTTTGACACTTAGTAAATAAATAATGCTAACCATAACGGTAGGGAAAAACCACACCTTACAATGAAATATAAATAATGCATGAAATATGCCTTATATGAGTCATTCCTAAAAATACGCAAGGAGCATCTAAATAGAACCAAACATAGCAGACGCAAAGCACACATTTCGTGGGGAAAATAACCACAAATGCAAAGCATGCCGCTTGAAAAAAACAAAATAGATCCATGTGCGATGGGCACCCACACGGGCCTAGCAACACCCCTACTAGTTGGGGTACAGATCCTGGTGCACCATATCTAACCATTATTACGGTTAGCTACAAAGTTCTATAATAGACAGCTCTCATAAAAAAGTTTTACAAAATATGCCTTTAAAAAAAATCAAAACTCATAATCATGTCCACTTTCAATCGAAGAATAAGATTAGAGTAATTTGTTAGATGCCTCGTGCATAGAAAATCAAAGCATATCAATCGTAAACTTTTACATTCAGAAAGAAACAGGATCAAGGAATGGTTTATCTCTAAGATACAGTAAAATCTATATATGTACCAAGTAATTAAATGAAATGTAAATAATTAAATCATATTTATCACATAGAGTATAATCAGTTTTAAAGCAAAGAAAGAAAACTGAAACTATACTATATTAATGGTAGGCATTACTTACTTACCCCTTAAGATGATGTCAGAACAATTTCCTATTGTATCCTTTGTTAAATTCTTAGTGTACCTATTTCTCCCCAAATGTCTTACAACACCAATCCATTAAGTCTTAGTACTGGAATACTGCCAGTTTACTTCATAATAATAATAAAAAGAACAATTTCTCTTAAATCATAGTGACTAGTTAGATTCCTTTAACATAGTACCACTATGAACCTATTCGTTCTAACTACAATTTCAATTCTAAAAAAAATCATCTCCCAATTCCAACCACTATTAAAGTATACATACTTCATCTATAAGCTACTTAATGATTTCAAAGAGTCTTAAGTTAAGACATAAGGATCTAAAAATGAGCATAAGCCTAAAAATCAAACAATAGACTGGGCATTAATGGAAAGTGGAATTAAAATTCTCATTTTCATCTAATAGCTTTGGCTTTCATTCCTTGTTCACTTAACAAAGTGACACTCTTAATAGCAAGGACCAATCATACTTATCAAGAAATAAAAATTAATCCCTTAGCATATATACTTCTTATGACATCTTTAGGGCCAAGTCTACATTATACTTTCATATTTACTCATCTTACATAATTATCCTAGCAAAATTCCCGATTCTTGTATCCATAATTTTAACATTTTGACCCATTCATTATCCTTTCATTCATTCATTTTTTTCTCTCTCTAACAACGTTTCATATATATGTGTACATACACCCAATTGCACAACTACTCATATCCCCTCCACTTTTAGCTATAGTAAACATACACACGCGGAGTTCATGGCAACAAACACCACAAATTGAAGGTATCAAATGGGAAGAATTAACACCACAAGGGAGAAGAACACCTATATAATGCAAGCTTGAATTTTAGACCTCAAAGCAACTCCATACACCATTCCTTCTGCACTAAAATAGTCGAGAGTTAAAGAGGAAAGAAATGCATGAAGGGTAGGTTTCCGTGAGCAACATAAGAGGACCCAATACACCATTAAGTAGGAAATCTTGAGGGAGAAGATGAACGTATCTTACTAGCCACCCCCACACTGAAATGTCTACCCAAAATAGAGACCACACAGCATGAAAGTATGATGCCTAAAAATAGCTCAAACTAGCTCGGGTTGTATCAAGAAGTGGCGTGCAGAAACTGAAGCAAGAAAGAGCAAGTTGCAATGAAAAATGGATGATGGGTTACAGATGTTTTCGGCCGTCTCCTGCCCTTGCTCTCTAACTAAAAAGATGGCAGTATGTGAAAGAAAACGTGCTGTAGAAGATGGAGATAAGAAATGACCTAAAACCTACTCTTTAAATTAAGTAAATGGGGGCATATTCGGCATAATGGAAAAATGATAGGAAATGGAGAAGAGAAAAAAAAACAAAAAAGAAAACCTATCCTAAGTGTACTATTGGACTTGAACCCATGCCTCAAGAGATGATGAAATTCGTTACTGCCAATAAATCGAAGCATTATATTCAATTATTTCTAAACCATAAGATTCCTATATATATAATTAGGTCATTACAATTATGGTTTTGATGGTTTCTAAACTAACCAGAGAAGCAGTGCTGTCATAATACGGGGACAATATCGTCGAGGGCTCTGTTTGGAAGTTATTATCCCCGTATTATGATGGCAGCGCTTCTCCGATTGGGCCTGGGGTTTTGTTCCTCCTAAGCCATCTTCCCATCACTCAGGAAAAGGCCTTATTAAAAGGGAGAGTACTACTCCCACTTATATGAACCTAACCTAGGATCCTCCTATCTGATGTAGGACTTTACATTCCACCCCCCTTTTGGGGCCAACTCGTCTTCAAGTTGTATATATGGCTAGGTTAACTCTAATACCACTTCCATACAGAGCCTTCGATAATATTGTCCTCGTATTATGATAGCACCACTTCTTTAATTGGGCCTGAGGTTTTGTTCCTCTTGAGTCATCTTTCTATCATTTAGGAAAAGGCCTTGTCAAAAAGGGAGAATACTACTTCCATTTATATGGAACTAGCCTATCGCTTAGGAAAAGCAAATCCCCTAAAACAAATGAGTTGAGGCTAAATAAAATTTTAAATAATGAAAAATGAGGATCCAAGGTCTAAGATATCAAAAAACCAGAGTCAAAGTAGTTCAATAAAATTGCCGAAAGCATAATGACATTTTTGTAAATATGAGCACTTCTTGGAAAACTTAAAGGAGAGATTTTTAAATGGAAAATTTGAGATTTCTGTTTTTTCAAAGGCCTTGAAAACCATGGAAACCCTTAGAATATTTTAAACCCCTTCGGTTGACATTTTACAACATCAATTAACCCAAAATTTGAATCTTTCATTCGAAAAGATTTTAAATCCAAATTGAGTGGTTCCAAAAGAATTTTATAAGTTAGAGGACCTAAGTTTTATGATGGAAAAGACAATTCTAAAAAAGGAGTTAAAATGAGCTCAAACAGGGAAAACCAAGTTTAGGGACATAGTTGAAATTATGGAATTATTATAATTGAGCCACCTTATAATTCTAAACATCTAGAACTATTCCCCATATCTTGAACGAATTTTGGTTGGCTGAAAACAGAATCAAAGGCTTCTTAAAGTGGTGCATAAAGGGGGAGCAAAAGGAGGATAAAGCAAGCCTTGAAAGTATAAGAGTTAGCCACTTGTTCCTACTCCATGCTTTATTAAACTCCTTCCCCTTTTCTTCTTCTTCCTTCTCATGGTTTTAGTGATTAATTTGGTGCTGATATGTGGTTGGCTTAGGAGAGGGAAGAGAGAATTTGGAAGTGCTCTTGGAGGCATAAGAAAGTGCTCTTGGAAGGCTTGTAAACAAGGTAAATACCCAAAGATGTTGTTGCTTCTTCTTACTCCTTTTCTCATGGTGTTTTTTGTCTAGCTTTGAGCCCATTTCATAGGAGATAAATTCTGACCATATTAAGGTAGGATTAGGGGTTCTGGGGTGTGAGGATTAGGAAGACACAAGTGGAATTAATTAAGAAGTAAAAGAGAACCAAGAAAGCCAAGTTGGTGCAACTTAGGGGTTTTGAGAGAAATGTGAAATTTGATTTTTCCTAGGGGTAATTAGGCTTATGTAAGACCTTGTATAAGTACATTAGACCTCTAGGAAGCCTCCCAATTGCCATCCCCTTCAAGAAAATAAAGCAAAGTCCACGAGCTCTAAATTAGAAGCATGTCTCGGCCAAACATAGATGAAGTACCTAAGGAGTGTTTTAAATTTTTTTAAGCCTAGAATGGGACTAGAAATGATGGAAGAACATCAAAGGAAGTCTTGGGAAAAATTTAGAAATCATAGATTAAGAGATGGAGGTGTAAGTTCCATAATGTGACATAAAAAAGAAATATAGAGCTAGGCTCCTCAAAATGATTGTGTGATAGCTCCAAAGAGTCTAAATGGAGTCAAGAGTCATAGATTAAAGGAGAAAATAGAGCTAAGATCATGAATTCTGATAGTTGCTTCATTAGGTCTTTTATAGAACCAATATGTAGCCATAGAACAAAGTAGGCTTCCCTAGAGTGTGTGTGGTGCTAGAGTTTGTTTTAATAATGTAACTGGACCCTATTTGAGGTGTCTAGGCCAAAGGAATCAAGCTCTGTCCACTTATAAGTGTGTGACTGAAACAGGGAAAGAGTAATCAAGTAAAAAGCTTGTGTGTTTTGTATTCAAGGTAGCTTTCTAAGCTTTCTCTCATGCATTATTGGTTGTTTTCTTGTCCTTGGATGTGTGTATGTATGTTTATGCCATGAGAAATGTTTCTAGCTATTTCCTACATGTCATGGTACCATGATATTCTTGAAATATGTTTTGGCTTGAATGGGTATGGTGAAGCCAAAAGTCCCAGAGCAAGGGTATGGATGAGTCAAGAGTCCTTAGGATTAAATGAGACAAAGCCAAAAGTCTCAAGAAGAGTGAGGATTAGTCAAAAATCCTTTGAAAATGGGTGAGACAAGTCCAAAAGTCCTAAGAAAAAGGGAAGGTTAAACCAATGCCCTTGAGAGCTAATATATGATATGTATGAACTTCTTAAACATGAATATTATTTTATGTATGGTTACTAGTAGCTTAATCTTCATGCATGCATTCTTCGACTTAAAAATGTGTCCATTATATATGTTTAAAAGGGTTAAGAGCTATTGGAATTTTTGGAATCTCACTCTTTCCTCTCCAATATCAAACCATGTCTAGGTGAGCCAAGTGGGCCAAGAGATGGAGGCCACCAACTTTGAAGACCAAGACTTTGACAAGGATTTTGTTCTTTAGCCATTTTGTAGATATATTGATATCAAATGATGTAACTATGGGATGTATATGTGTAGTAGATACTTGAGCACACTTAAATGTATGTGAATATGATGTGTATAATGATTTTGGAGTCATATGAATGAGAATATATGTTTATGCCACTCAAGACCCCTTTATGTGTATGGCTTTCATATGTACAATAGCAAGTAGCATAGTGAAAATGAACTCCATTATGTTTTGAACCAAATGCATATCTCTCTAGGCTGTGAATGTGGTTTTGGACATACCCAAGTGGCCATGGATGATCTAGAAAGCAATTTGACACCTTAATGAACCATTTTGAACATTAAAAGTGACTAAATTGTGTGCTGAACCAAAGTCTAACCAAATGAATGAGTTTTCATATGAAATTTGGCCCACAAGTAGGTCTCATCTATAGCTTTTCATAGAGTCAAATAACACCTAATTTGGAGCTTTAAAGAATTTATTATGATTTTTCAAAGTTAAGAAAATTATGCAAAATGGTAAGATGCACTGTTCATATGGTCAGATTTTTTTTCTATATCACTTATAGGCCAAGGATGTCTGATGGTGATAAAATTTTACAGCCATAAACTAGACACCATAAGATTTCCATAGCCATTAAGATCACCCTATTTGGAGCTCTGTAGAGGGATAACCAAATTTTTGAAATTGCATGACAGTACCAATAATGCAGCCTAATCTCTGGTACTATTCCATCAATTTTTGTAAGCTAAATGCTTTTTTTTTGTTATAGAACTATTTTTATCATTATTTAACGTCCACAACTTTCTAGAATGATATGGTTTGCTTTATTTTGATTTTTCTAGAATTAGTTATGAATTTCTAAACTTCACATGAGAAAGCTATAGCAAAAACCCAAGAGCAACTCTTTATTTTTCTAGTGTATGGCTTCCAATCTGAGATGTATATAATGTTTTATAATGTTTATGACTTGTATGGATAGATTATGGGTAGAGAATGATATTGAGGAGTTCATGAGGTCCATGGAGTAAAAGACGAATTTTTGAAGTCTTACGTAATGCGATAAAAATGCAATTAAATATATTGCTTTTTCTTGCAAAATGAATGAAGCTACATAAGAAAAACATTGGCAAAGTAATAGAAAGGCTAAAGAGGCTAAGTATTACATTTTTCTCCATATAGAGCCTCCAGCAATATTGTCTTCCATACAGAGCCCTCAACAATATTGTCCATGTATTATGATGGCACTGCTTCTCCAGTTGGACCCCGGGTTTTGTTCCTCCTGAGCCAACTTCCCATTGCTCAGGAAAAGGCCTCGTCAAAAGGGAGAGTACTACTCCCACTTATATGGACCTAGCCTAGGATTCTCTTATCCGATGTAGGACTTAACATTCCACCCCCTTTTAGGGGCAACTTGTCCTCAAGTTGCACATATAGTTAGGTTGGCTCTGATACCACGTCCATACAGAGTCCTCGACAATATTGTTCCCGTAATATGATGGCACTGCTTCTCTGATTAGGCCCGAGGTTTTGTTCTTCCTGAGCCATCTTCCTATCACTTAGGAAAAGGCTTCATTGAAAGGGATAGTACTACTCCTACTTATATAGACCTAGCCTAATATTCTCTTATTCAATGTGGGACTTTACACATAAAGTTCACATCTTAAGCTTTATGTATATATTTAATTTGTGTGTATCAAAGTTATGTAGCTTAAGTTATGAATTTTTTAAGTTTGATGCATAATATGCCTAATAGGTCAATTTCAGGCTACATGCATTCCTTGGGCATTTGGTGTTTATTTTATGATCTAATGGATCCAAACAAGTTTATTTATGATGAATATGCATGAGGGAAAAGAAAAATCCAAAATTTGACTCATAGAGCTCTAATTGACATGTCAATGGACGGATTTTTGCTACCAAAGGTATGGTAATGGTAACTAAAATGGTTGCTGAAGTTATAATTAATATAAATATATGCAAATGGAGCTAGGTATGATAACAATGGAAATAGGATTTGATGATAGTTAGGAAAAAGGAACATCTTCAATATCAATACAATATAAAATAACTTTTAAAATGACAAAAACACATTAAAATTTTTAAAGCTATAAAGGAAATATAGTTTCCCACCAACTAGAAATTCCCAAAACTAGCAACCCCAGCACTTTTAAAGAAACTAGAAATAGAAGACATAAAGAGAAAAATAGAAGGATATGTATCTTACAAAATGCTTAAAAGATCATTATCCTTTACTGGATCTATAGGATCTAGGTAGCCAACTCACTATGCAGAAGCTATAAATTCTATAGATAATTCAAGTATAGGACATAAACTTAATAAAGTAAATTTTGAACCACATATCTCACAACCAATATATGAACATGATCGTGGAAACTTAGAAACACAATCTTAAATAGATAGAGAATTTCAACCTTTAGATTATTAGTCTTTAAACTAGTCACTAAGAGTAACAAGAAAGGAAAATTATGAAATAAATAAAGATCTATTAAGAAAAGAATTTATGCCAAAAATACATGATAAAGAAAGAGAATGGTTATTCTCTAGTTTTACAAAATAAGAACAAGCAAAAATTATAAATTAGAGAAAAATGGTATAGTGAAATGATGAGACTAAGAGAAGACATGTATTTCTTTAAATGGTAAAAAGTGTATATGTATTATAATCAAATATTCAATCCTTATACAGAAAATTATCCTTTAATAAAAACTACTACAGTTAAAACTAAAAATTGAAATTGTGGACACAATATAGTACTTACAGCAATACACCCACCTCTAGAAGAAATAAGTGAAAAAGTAAGAGGAGAAGAAGTAACAGCTTCACCACTAAAGATAATAGATCATTAATAAAATAAAGGCATACAAAAAATACAACAACAGAATAATTTTCTAATCAAATTTTATACACCATAAGCCAACAATTAGACAGAATAGAAAATATACTAAATGCAAGAGATACACAAAAGGCTCCCTTAGAAGAGAAGCAATTAGATCCACAAAAACTTATATTTAGATATGAAGCCATACTTATAAAAGAGGCAAAAAGAATTATGTTAGGAAAAGTAGATATGAAAGAAGACCAAGGAGCAAAAACTATTTTAAAAGAGATAAATAAAAAAATTCAAAAAAACTAGATATAAAAAATAGTGTAACATCATATTTTATTAGCCTCATCTAACCTTCACTTTGGCTTGATTATTCCATGCAATGCTAAAGAAAATGGAGTAAACTCATGGCATTTTATTACATTACATCAAGTTTAAACATTCATATTTAGCTCCGTGGATCCCTGTGGATCTATCAATATCATCTTCTACTCATATTACATCCATCCAACTCATACATGTCATAAAATAATCCATGAACTACGGATTCAAAACCAAAAACCAGAAAAATTGCAATTTACTTGCGAGCCCAGAATTTAGATTTTCGGCACCAATTTTGGAAAATCGTAATTAACTTTAAAAAAATGGTAATCAAGCAAATGATAGTTTCTAGAAAGTTCTAAATGTTAACTTTATGCTAAAAATAATTCTAACCACAATAACATCATTTGGACTATGTTTGATAATAGAAAAGCTCGAAAGGTCAGTCTACCCAGCTTTTCTGATACAGTTTATTAATATAAATTTTAAAAATTTATAACTAATTCTAAAAAAAAATCCAATTTAGGCAAACTATACCAATTTAGAAAGCTATAAATGTTAACTAGAGGAAAAAAATAAGTTTAGACCAAAACAGAAGCAATTAGGGCATGTAAACCTATGGAACAATAATGGAGGTCGGCTATGCCCCTAATATTGATATGAAAATTTAGAAATTTGTTTCTCCCTTTATATAAATCCAAATGAGGTGCTATCAAGTACTATAGAAATGTTATCATGTCTAGTTTATGTTTGTAAAATTTCATAGCCATTGGACATTATGTGGCCCACGAATGATGGAGGCAAAGGATCTAACCATTTGCATAGTAACAATGCTAATTTTGTTAAAATTTGCCAACTTTGAAAATTCACCAAAAATTCTCTAGAGCTCTAAATAATATGCACTTTAGCCTCCTAAAAATTTCTAGGTCAGATCTATAGGCATGCCAAATTTCAGGTTAAGTGGAGCTCATTTGGTCAGATTTTGACATACCTCACAAATATGGTAAATTTAACACCCTATATGGGTCAAAAGTGGTTCAAATAGCTTCTTAAATGCTCTACCACCTCTTAGGAAAGTTTTAAAGCATAAACACAATATAAAAGGACTACTCAAGTGGTCCAAATTATCATATATCTCAAACTCACCATGCTACATGCATGGATACACTACTACATACAAGCCACCAAATACCCAAAACTCATATTCTCATTGATTTAATTCCAAATGTGGCTCATCCATTACATATATATACTTTTATATTTTCTCATATGTTTACATCTTAAAAATAATATATACATATACACTTAACATCTCTTTACATAAAAAAGAAACCATACAAGCTATTAAATTGTCAAGAAATAGTCCTTCAAGCTCCTTAACTTCTATCCTTAGCCTTTTGGACACCACCTAGACATAGTGGGATGGGAGAGGGAAAGGGGTGAGATTCAAGGAATACCAATAGCTCATATACTCATTCAAGTAAGTAATCAAGACATATGAACATGTCAAAACATACAAGTAGGCATCCAACACCATTAAGAATCATTCAACACATAATTTACATGCTATGAAAATCATATTAAAGCTAACAATAAGTTCTAGGGACTCTTGGTTTAGCCTCACCCTTGTTCTAGAGACTTTTGACTTGGCCTCACTTATCCATGAGACTTTTGGCTTTGTCTCACCCATTCTTAAGGACTTTTGGCTCTACTTTACCCATCTCAATGGACTTTTGGCACCATCTCACCCTCAAGAGTAATTTTCATAGCCAAAACACAATTCATGAAATATATTGCTACCAATGCCATAAGGCAACATCCAATGGCATGTCTCATAATACAAATATACATACAAGCATACAATGACCATCATACATCTAAGAATACAAACAAGAAAGAGTGAAAAGTTACCTTGGCAATTAAACACAATTCTTTCCTTTTGATTTCTCTTTTTTCTTCTCGGTCTCACATCCACAAATAGATAAAGTTTGAATTCTTTTGGCCTAGACACAACAAATAACATTCAATTACTCTTTTGGAACAAGCCAAAGCATTATACATACACTTAAGAAGTATACTTGGTCTATTAGTTCCATAATAGCTCCATTAATGGCCCAATGAAGCAACTACCATAATTCAAGCTCTTAACTTTATTTCCTTCTCATATCTAGGTCTCTTGATTTCATTTAGACTCCTTGAAGTCATCACAACTCATTCTTAAGAGTCTAGATACAAGTTGCTTCTTAAGGCTACATTATGGAACCTATTGACTCAACTCTCAATCTATGGCTTCTAGTTTTTTCTAAGGGTTCCTGTCATTTTCTTCCATCACCTATGGTCCCAAACCAATTTTAGAACAAATTAAAACACTCCCTACCCCTCTCATATGATCTAGGTCGAGCCATAAAGAGCATTTGAAGTCCATAGAGTTTCCAATTTTTTCTTGATGGAAGGGGCATTTGGGAAGCTTCCTAAGGCTCTTGGGAACTCAAATAACCATTCACATAAGCTAGGGAATTCTTAGACAAAATCAGATTTTACAAGATGTTCAAGAACCCTTATCTTTCCTATCTTAAAGTTCAATGGTTTTTCTTTCACTTACTTTGTAATTCCTAGTTTCCCACATTCTAATTCAATGGTTTCTTACTTGTTCTAGGTCAGAACTTCCTCCCTCTCTCAAGTTCTCTCCTTGGCCGAAACATCACACATGAAAAGCAAAGGAAGAAGAGCAAAAGAAACTATAAATCATACCTTGTTTTCCTTGCTTCTTCAAAGTCTTTCTGTTTGTCTTAGTCTTCTCTTAGAATTTCTCAACTTCTCCCCTCTGTGCATGGCTTAAAATAGAACCAACTCAACAACTAAAACTATGAAAAGGGAGAGGAGGAGGAGGAGAATGAATTTGCTAAAGGAAGGAGCTTGAATCTAAAAAATTCTCTTACCTTTCTCCTTGTTCTTTTCTTAGCTCTCCTTGAATTTCTCCTTATCTCTCTCTCTCTTGGATAGAGCTTCTTCTTTATTTAGTTAGCCCAAAGTTGGTCAAAAGAAAGGAGAGGCTTCTGGGTTCTTTAAGAAACAAAATTCCACTTTTTTACACTTTTTTCAGAATAAGTCTCGTTATAGCGGGAAGCACCTCTCACTACAGCGAGAATGTATCAATTCCAAGTCCCACTGTTCTCGCCATAACTGGCGCTATTGCGAGATATTCCTTGAACTTTGTATAAGACACAAACTCGCTATAGCGAACTGGCACCCTCGCTATAACTAATAGGGATCTTGGCTATAATTTGAAGATTTAAAAAATTCTGAAACCTTGGATGTTACAAATAGAGCAAAAAAATGTAGTAAGATTTAATACCATAACAAACTTATAGCAACAATTTAAAGAAGGGGAAGATGTAACTCTAAATAAAATAAAGAGAAATGATCATAATAATTATTATAATATAAGAAAAAATTATTACCTAAAGCTAGCTAAGCTAGATCTGTAATTTGAAGAAAGATATACAATGACCACTTCATCATATGATGGAAGGTCTATCTATGAATGGAACATAGATGGATATAGTGAATATGAAACAATGAATGTAGTTTAAGAAATGATGATGGTTGTGGCCTCCTTTAGAATAGAAAACAATAATGACAATAAAATATTTGATAAATTAGTTCAAGGGTCCACAAGAAGTTTAAAAGGATGGTAAGAAAATATATTATCTGAATCAAATAGACCAGAATAAGATCCTCTTACCAAAGCAGAATAAATGCACAAGGACAAGAAAAAAAATACTTAGATAATATAGCTCAATTAGCATATGCAATAATTACATTGTTTATAGGAGAACTTATAAGCATACAAAAAAGATATTTAGAAGAATTAAAGAATTTAAGATGTTTAACCTTAGTAGATTTTGGATGGTATAAAGATAATTTTATTCCCAAAATATTTCAAAGAAAAGATGGAAATTCAAAACTTCTGAAAAGAAAAATGTTAGTATTATATCATATGTAATATATATATATATATATTTGTAGATTTTGATTAAATAAATTTATTATTATTTATGAGGAATTAGAAATTTTATATTATAAAAATATAGAACATATTATTTTAATTTTTGACTTGAATCATGATTTTATTGTATTATTTTATTTATTTAATTATTAATAACATATCAACTAATTATTATGACTTATCATTTTAATATTTATTATTATTGTAAATATATTTTTAATTATTAATATTTTATATTATTTATACTAATTTAAATTATTTTAATAATTATTATTATTATTGCTATGTTTGTAAATTTAAGCATTTATTATTATTTTAAGTATATGATGCTAACATATACACTTTTTAACAGTTATTGAAAATAAAAGATTTTTTTTATTACATTTAGCTATTGCATAAACTAACTACTGAAAATAAGATATCCATTGGAAAAGATATATCCGGTGCAGAAAACATATCCGGTGCACAAAACACACACACACACACACACACACACACATATCACTCTTTATCTGTTATTATTTCTCTTCCTTTCTCTCCATTAATTTTATTTTATTTTATTTTTCTCTTTCAGTTCTTACTTATTGTGTTTGCATTATTGCATTTATATTCATTCAAGATTTTGTTTCTTTGGTATGCACGGCCTCACTAGAAATGCCTTCATCTTACATTGTTTGTTTCCAAAAGGTATGTATAAATATTTCCTTGGTATTTATTTCATTTATATGAAACAATATTTATAATTTATTGATTAATTTTATGATAATATAGCATTGAAATATTTATTGTTAGATAATACATGTAAATTAATATTAAAAATTGAGTGTGATAATTTTTTTGTCATTTTATGCAGTGGAAATTTTTTTTAATTTAATAATATGGTAAAACAATATTTTGTTTACTAGAAATTATAAAATAATATTTAAACTATTTATTATTACAGATAATGAAAATTCTTAATAATCAAATGTAGATGTATAATAAATTAAATTTTGGTTGTAGAGGATATATTGATAAATTTTTATTAGGGGTAAAAGAACTTATAACATTTACTTGTGAAAAAGGACCCAGTTCAAAAGATGAAGTAATTAAATGTCCTTGTTCTAAATAGAAAAATACAACGTATCATAGTCTCGACGAAGTAAAAGTTAATCTTCATAAAACAGGCTTTCAACTTAGATATTAGTATTGGACATACCATGGTGAGATTGAACCATGTCCAACTAACATACACATTGGAACATTTAGCTCATTAGAGTTAGTAAATGAAGACCATAATAAACTATGAAAGAATGATATTTAATGTAACTAGTTCTGATTTTAATGCCGATAGCTTTAATGAAATTGATTATGATAATAATATTAGTTATGTTGAGGAATTACCAAATGTAAAAACCTAAAAACTTTATGATTTATTAAATGTGCATTAGCAACCACTATGGGAAGGATGTAGTAATTAGTTTGAGTTGCCTATTATAGTAAGAATGTTAAGTATTAAATCTGAAAGTGATATGTCATAGCAAAATTTTAATTAGTTTGCAAGTATTGTGAAAGAATGTTGACCAAATGATAATGCTGTACTTGAAAATTGGTATAAAACAAAGAAGTTAATATCAAAACTTGGATTATCTGATAAAAAAAAATTGATGTTTGTTGTTGCTTTTTAAAAGCGTACATATAACTACATGTATCACAATGGTAATAAAGTGATGAGAAAAGATTGTTCCATTAAGGATCTTGTGACAACCTTAACTTCTAATCATTGTAATTAAGGTTAAATACGCGATTAAAAACTATAAATCAGGGTTATAAGACATTACGACTAATTACATTTAGAAAATGTAGGGAAATTTGAATCTTAATATTATTAGAGTCATCAACCAAATAATTACAAGCATTCATGTACACAAGAGAAATAAACACTCATCTATAAGCCTTTGATTCTATTACCTATTAATTCTAACTCACAAGAATCTTCTACCAGTGTTTCTTAGCCATCCCTTGAGGTTGCCATAGGAAAAATCAAGGCCAATTGCTCTCGAGTTCACCTTTATATCTTCACAAATTTATCACCGCGGCGAGTTAGAGCTTCGCTGTGGCTAGTCCATATGGCACCACAGCGAGGAGACCTCTTGGAGCCTACCTCACTCACCTCCCTCTATTGGCCGTGTCCAATTCCCCCTTTCACTGCAGCTAATTCCTCTCTGGAATGCCTGACACATTTTCACAAAAGTTCATTACGGCCAATTCCCATTTAGCTGCGATGAATTATCCTCTGGATGACTTCCAATTTGGCCTCTCACATTTTGCTGCGGCTAATTCCACTTCTCGCCACGATAAATTGCTCTTTGGTACTCTCATTGGGCAACTTCGCCTCTATTGGCCGCAGTTAAATGCCATCTAATCTTATAACTTCTAAAATCTTATCTCATACTTTTCACTCTCCTCCAATGACACCCTAGGACCACTCTACCTTAATTTGTGGGGCTCCAATAGCTTCCATTAGCCTAATTTACCCAGCTTATCTATCACTACTAGTTCAAGACTTAAGTGTTAATTTCTACACCTCCACTATCCTATATCAGCAAGTTCATAGAGTAATAATAGTAAGAATTCATAAACTATCAACAATTATCATTCAATACACATTCTGTTAGAGATTCCATACATCACTGGTTCATATCAACATCTAATGTATCACATGATTACATTTTCAATAGTAGACCATATCATAAATTCAATAAAGTTCATACATCCAATGCCAAGCTAAGATGAGGCCTAACTCTTCAATAGATACATCCTAAGTGATCAAAATATAAACACCTACACTTGGCAACATGATTACATGATGATGCTATACAAAAAAGAATACAAAATTTAGCATCTATTCTATTTAAATCAGTTTGAGTGTAGCCTTCTCCATATATGGTTGGAGCTCATGGATTTTCATCCACTTGCTTCCCCTTATCTTTACCTGAAAAGCCTTCACCGGAAAGTATAATCCCATGAAATGGGGTAAGACCAAAATCTCAATAACCAAGGCAAATTCCATTCATATATTCCGGTTTAATTAACATATATGCATGATTTCATATAAGCATCAGAAAATGTACTAACCATACCAGTAAATGAAATAATTAGGTTATCTATTCTTACTATCTCATACTAGCAATCACAATTCCACATGTTAAAGGCCAATAACACCAGGAGAGGCTCGTCCATGGCACCCACTCACCAATGAGCATAACCAGGGCTCAGTGCATCTAGGAACTGATTATAACTAGGTGCCCAATTAAAGCACATGCACAAGTGGTAGTCGCGCCACAGCTCCATTATGAACTCACAAGGTCCAATCACATATAACAGATAGCTAACTAAATCATTTAGCATCAAAATCATAATCATGTAGCAAATACAAAATTAAAATAGATATATGTATGGAATTAGCATGAACCCCGATTACCTCACTTGTAGCTAATCTTTTAAGAGCCAACTGAATGCTACTTCAGCCTATGGATACAAAACCAAGCCATTACTATCCCTAATCACAATTCACATCAGTAAACCCATTACTCAAGAAGTTAAGCTATATAGGACTACTCAAAAACACTTATCCAATTATCACAAGAACCAAATTTGGATTTGATTGAGCCTGCCCCAGAAATCTCAAAACAACACTTCAAATTTTAAGTAAATTCGCATAAAAACAATACCCATATCATAAATCAGCTATAGAGGTCTCAAACTAGCAAAGAAAGCATCAAAATGAAGAGTTTATACTTACCTAACAACACCCCTAACCTTAACCTACGAAATTTCACCAAGAAAATCCCAAATAACCATATTTCAGATTTTGAGTATGATGAAAATGCTCCAAATGAAAAACTAATTAGGTTAAAATGAAAAGAAAGAGAAGGGGATTAAGTTATATAATAAGTACCTTGGCTGATTTTGAGCCTAAAAGTGAGAAATAGGGCCAAGAAAGTAAGAGAAAACCTAGCCTCTAACGGACCTCCGAAAATGTGTTTGTGTTTCTTGTGGTTCTACAAAAAAAGGGGTGGCTAGAGTGATTTTTAAGGTTTAAGTTGGGTCCTAAATGGGTTATGGGTTGACCCAAAGGCCAAGTCTATCTGGGTTCAGATTTTAAGTTGCTTTAAGTTGAGTTTCATAAGTTGGGCTGCAGAATCTCATTTAGGTTAGACTAAGTTTTAAGAGCTCAATTGATTTAGGTCTGCACAAAGGTTGTTGGGCCAATTATAAGAGCTTATATATAAGGTGAGTCTTAGGCCTCTATCTTATTAAATCAGATTAGGCCCTCCCTAGGTGCTCTCTCTTGAGCCAAGTCTCACATTAAGAGGTTGGGTTTGCACTTAAAATTATTGGGCCTCCATTAGTTCCTAAGCCTGGCCTATTTAATTTAATTTAGGTCTAGATGGGGTTTCTAACTCAATTAAATCTCAAATTCATATTAATAATTTATCTCTCTAAAATTTCTATTCACTTAACTTGCCCAATTATTCCATATTAATTATTCTTAATTAACCCAAATCTATGATTAACACCTTAATTAATTTTAGGGTATTATAGATCTGTTGTCAAAACTTGTCAAGTACCAAAATTTACATGTTAGCTTAAATTAAGTGAATCAATTTCAAGTAATTGTGTAATCTAAAGTAATTAAAAACTATCTACCATGTAAAATTTGAGATTAAAACTAAAATTTGGATTACCGAGTGAATAGAGGCATCTAGAATTATTGATTCTCCAAGTCTGTCAAAGCAATTTAATTCAACACTCTTACTTTTGCTCTTAATGGTAATATATGTTAGCCTATAATTTAATTGCACCTATGAGTATCTTTCCAAATCTCATATAAGTTTACCTAATTGATTTTATAATTCCTTATGAAATTAACCAAGCTTAGTTTAGTAGCAAAATCCTTAATTTGGTTATGTGAGGTAAATTAGTACATTCATATCTCATTAACAAAACCATTCACCCATCCTGATAAGTTTTGAGTACTCACACAATTCAATCTAAGACCTAATTATACTTCCCCTCTCCCAAGTTCAAGTAAAATATCAAATCAATCCAACTGTTAGCTAAGCAATTAGAAAGCATGAAGCATAAGGTTGAATAAACATATACTAACTAATAATCACAAAACAAGAGTGAAAAACAACCATTAATCCATATAAGGGTTTATAATAATTATAGATTAAGAAGTTTAGCTATAGATAATCATAAAAATCAATAGCAAATTAAAAGCAAAAATTAAGAGAAAACTAGTAACGAATGCTTGTATTCTCTTTAATCTTCAATGCCTAGCACTCCCTTGCCCCAAGATGCCTCTAAGAGCTCCTCTTCAACATTACACACTCAAAATGCTGGCTTAGTAAGTGGGAGAGGTTTATCTATCAAGACCTAGCTAAAATTAGCAACCAAAATGACACCATTCTAATAAGTGCGAATTACATAGTGACTTGAAATTTTAAGTTGTAATGCAAATGCCTTTTGGAGCACTTCTTTCAAATTGCACTGTAATGTAAAAATTTTGAGTCATGGCAGAAATGCTTCAATCTCCAAAAACTCCCACTTTGAGGCCTCTAAACTTAAGATTTTCAATAATCTTGATCTAGATGACTCTCACTTAATTTTTCTTATGTTTACATCCTATAAAAGAGCAAAGTATAAGTAATTCACAATAGATCTAAAACTAAGTATAAGTAATTCATAATAAAGAGTAAATTATAAGTAATTCACAATATATTTAAAACTAAGTATAAGTAATTCACAATAGATCTAAAACTAAGTTAAAACTTGTCATCTAATATATAAAAACTGAGTATGGAGCTATTTATCTTAACAATGCACATTTTTCTATAATCAGTAATATTTACCATATAATTAGAGCATTTAGCACATATTTATTAGAAGAAAATGTACAAAATAGCATAAATAATCAGAAGTTAACACTTACCTAAACTTGAACTTTTACTCATTTTTTAGTAAAGCAATCAAGAAAAGAAACTAGAATGCCTATATGTTTACCTACAATCAATATCTATTAAAGCCCTCACTTATTGCATTAGAAAATATATTCAACAGGAAGAGCAAGCAATAAATGTCAGTGACAAAGTTCAAATGATAATGCTAATACTTCCAACTATTTTGAAGTGAGTGTGTGTTTAGCTAGACATTCATCCTAATGCAGGTGCTAAAATTAATTTTCTGCATTCAAACATGTATAAAGTGATCTAAAATGTATGAACTTCATAAGCTTGCTTTTTTCTCTCTTTCCACTAAATTAGGCACCACATAACCATAATATCAAAAAAACTTTCAGGCTTGTAATATAGCTAGGGCTATGGCTAAGAAAGATGGATAACATTAATGCAAAAATCTTGAAACAATTCATATGACAACATACATACAAAATGAACAACAAATTTCCTTACTACACTTTCCACATTTCTTCCTATTGAACAATTTTTTTTCAACTCACTAATTCTCCCTTTAAACTTAGGTCTTTCTGACCTCTTATATAAAACTTTGAACTTTTTTTGTTTTTAAATAAAAAGAAAAGATTGTGTCACAACTAGAATGATCAAGTCAAGGTTAAAATCATATTAGGGCATAAGAAATCCACATCACACTGTGACTTGAAAATTCAAGTCATAGTGCAATGCACCATTAGAATATGGGTAGGCCGTGACTTAATTTTCCATGTTGTAGCATTATTTGCTACTAGACATGGGCATGTTATGACTTTATTTTTTAAGTCATGGCATGATTAGTCTCTAGAATATGGGCATGCCACGACTTGAAAAATCAAGTTGCAACATTATTAGCCTCAGGAAAATAGGGAGTGAACTTACATTGCAACTTGAAATTTTAAGTCACAATGCTTTTTGCTACTATCACATAGGGGGTATGACTAAAATTTTCTATTCATGGCACTATTAAACATTATTGCACCTAACATTTTTTTCATAACAATGATGATTCTAAACTGATTTCCTACATTTCAAACATACAAACCTTGCAATTTAAAAGCAAAAAGAGAGATAGATAGGCATAGTGAAGTGAGAGACGCTTCCCTTTTCAAAAAATTATTACTTTTTTACTCTTGGCTCTTAAATTCCCATGAAAAGAAAATGTTTTGCCTTTGGCTCCCTTACTTGTTTAAGCATCCTTGACAATCCTCCCACTTGATCAACTAAAACCAAACTATCAACAAGAAATCACTAAAAACATAAATTCAACAATATTCAATATCAAAATTAAAAATGAAAGCTTGGTTTGCCTCTTGAGAAGCACTAAGTTTATAGTTCTTAGCTCGACTCTCCAACAATTTTAAGTAAGATCTCTTTATGTAATGGTAGACTTTTGACAGTCCACCTCTTCTCTCTAATAGTGTTTTAACCTTTGACCATCAACCTTGAACCTTTAAGCTAAGTCTTTCTTCATAATTTCCATAATACTATGTAGAGAGACATCCACTACTATTAAGGGCCCCGACTACCTTGATTTTAGCTTTCTAAGAAATAACTTGAGCCTTGAATTGTAAAGTAACACTAATTAACCTAACTCAAACTTCTATGTAAGATCCTCTTGTCATGCCATTGCTTTGTCACTTCCTTATAGAGCTTAGAGCTTTCATTAGCTTGAAGCTTAAATTCATCAAGCTCGTTAAGTTGAAACAACCTCTTCCTACCAGCTTTCTTTAAGTCAAAGTTTAACTTTTTAATAGCCTTAAATGCATTGTGTTCAAGTTTCACTACAAAATGACAAGCTTTTCCAAAATCAAGCTTGTATGGAGACATCACGGTAAGCCTATAAAACATCATCCAACTTATCAGACCAATCCTTTTTAGAAGGACTTACTGTCTTTTTCACAATCATATTATTTTCTTTATTAGAAACCTCAGATTGGCCATTCATTTGAGGATGGTATGCCAATTCCATCTTATGCTAAACTCTATATTTTCTCAAAAGTGTATGAACTACTAGTTGTTGAAATGAGTTCCCTTATCATTAATGATAACCTAAGATACACCAAATTTGGTGAAAATTTTTCTTTAATAATCTTACCACCACATTAGCATCATTTATGTGATAAGCCATGGCTTCAATCCATTCAGTCATATAATCAATAGCGACAAGAATATATTGGTTGCTTTGAGAGGATACAAAGGACCTTATAATGTCTATCCCCCAAGCATCAAATGCCTTAAGTTCTAAAATGCTACTCAAGGGCATGTCATGTCTTTATGTAACATTCCTTGATCTTTGACAATTATCACATTTCACCATGAAAGCAAAAGCATCATTAAACAAAGAGGGCCAGTGAAAGCATGATTGGAGACTTTTGTTGCATTATGTTGCCCACTAAAATGGCCACCATATTCTGATGTGTGGCATCTTTGTAGAATGGATCCTTGCTCCTCTTCAGGGATACATCATCTCAATATCTAATAGGCATATGTTCTAAACAAAAATGGTTCATTCCAAGTATAAAGCTTCAGATAATGTAAGAAGCTCTTCTTTTAGGGATAACTCAATTCTAAAGGCAACACATGGCACACAAGATAGTTTACATAATCAACATACTAGGGCACACCATTGTAATCCACATAGAACAAGCATTTATATAGAAAACTCTTATTTATTTGCTTCTCTTCACCATTCTAAGCTTCAATACTTAATCTAAATAAGTGATTTGCTACTTTGTTTTCACTCCATTTCTTGTCAACCTTTTGTAAGTCAAACTTCTATGAGAGAAGAATCCATTTAATAAGCCTTGATTTAAAGTCTTTCTTTTATATCAAGTACTTGATGGTAGAGTGATTAGTGAAAATGATCACCTTGGTACCCACAAGATAGGCTTTGAATTTATCAAATGCAAAGGCCAACACTAATAACCCTTTTTCCATGATGGTATAGTTTAATTTGGCAATAAAAAAAAGTTTTACTTGCAAAGCAGATTAGCTAAAAAAAATTTCCTTTTTATTGCTTTAGTACTGCTCCCGTGACATAGTCACTACCTTTGCATATTACATCAAAAGGGTTGGTCTAATCAGGAGCCAAAATGATTGGAGTAGATACTAATCTCTTCTTTAATTCTTTAAATGCCATGAAACACTCATGATCAAAATTGAATGGTTCATCCTTCTCAAGCAAGTGGCAAAGTGGCTTGGCAATGTTGGAGAAATCTTTATTAAACCTTCAATAGAAGCCGGCATGCCCTAAGAAGTTATAGACTCCTTTGATACTAGTAAAGGTGGGAGTTGCTCAATAATGTATATTTTTGCCTTGTCTACCTTAAGCCTTTCACTTAAGACTTGATGTCCAAGTACTGTGCCTTTTTGTAATATAAAATAGTACCTTTCCCATTTAAGAACTAGATAGGTCTCCTTATACCTCTTCAGCACTTACCCTAAGTTAGTGAGTGAAATAATCGACTTTCAGAAACTAAACAGAAATCAATAAAATGATATCGGTTCACCCTAAAGCAAAGAAAATTGAGGCTAATTAAGAATATGATGTTAATTAGAATATCTAAAAATATAGTTAAGAACCTAAAGATAGATTGGAATTAGAGCATAAATGGCCAAACAGAATAAAACAAAGGTTAATGGCAAAATTGTAATTTTGAGTAAATTTTTGAAAACTCAAAAGAGGAAGTTTTAAATGATAAAATTAAGCTCACTAGGGTTCTCAGAGGCCTAGAAAATCATAAGAACTGTTAGAATGGTTAAAACCCTTATAGTATGTGATTTAGGTTATTGGTTGGTTAAAATTTTAACCAGACGATTTGATAAGTTTTTAAATCTAATTAATTTGAAACCAAAGGTTTTTAATGAATTAGAAAATCTAAATTTCATGATGGAAAAGACGGTTCTTAAAAAAAGGATGAAATAAGTTCAAATGGAGTAGTCAAAGTGCTAGGGACATAGTTAGAATTTTGGAAATGTTATAATTGACCCTCTCCCTCTCTTATTTCATGCCACCCTTCTCTCCCTCACTTCTACTGACTTATTTTCACTCTAAAACAGAACCCAAACCAAACTCTTGTGGCAAACCAAAGGAAGGAGAAGAAGGGAGAAAACCAAGCTTAAAAGGGTAAGAAATGATGCTCTTTTCATGTCCTTGTCTTTGTAAATGTTCTTTTCCTCTTCCTCCTCTCTCTTTCTATGGTTTTAGTATTTTGAATGGTAGTGTTTTGTGGCTAGTTCAGTAGAAGGAAGAAAGAGTTTGAAAAAAATCTTGGAAGCCTAAGAAACACCATTTGACAAGGAATTAAACAAAGTATGTTCTTCCATGTAAAACTTGTTTCTCTTGATTTTCCATGCTCTCTTCACTTCGGCTAGACCAAAAATATCTCTCTTTCTACATTCTCTTGCATGTAATTGATCATATGGAGCATGTAGAATTCATCTAAGCTATGAAGATAAGGAGAAATTACGAAAGGAAACAAGAAAACTCTATATAGCACCATAGATGCATAGTCTCGACTACCCTATATGAAATGGCATTAGCTGAGCTTGTTTTTTAGTTCTAAGATAATTAGATGTCCTCTAGAGAAATATAAAGGCTAGGGAAAGTATCAGTTCAAATTATACAGGCTAATTGTGAAAAGTCAAAATTTTTAAGTGCTTAAAAAAACCTCATTCATGTAAATGGCCATGCTTGTGTTTGGTATGGTATTTGAGCATTCTAGTAAGCATAATGGAAGCATAAAAAGCTATCTAGGATGTTGGAATGAGGCCTTAGGGCATATAAGTTAGTTTAGCAAATATGGCCTAAAAGTTAATAAATATGTCAAAGTGGAAAATGACCAAAGGAATAGTACATTGACAAAATGAATAGTAAAATGTCAATTTTTGCTCAAAATAAAAATTTGGAGAACTTGAGTTGCCTTGGAAAACTTGCCTAAGAGAAACCTTATATCAGGGGCTAAGAAAAGGGCAAATGAAAACGATTATCTAGGCAAGCAAGTAAGAGAAGTTTTAAATACCATTTTGAGCTAGATGAAAAGTTATGTGAACCCTAGAAATGGTCATTTAGTTAAAGAAGAAAAGTAAAAAAAAAAGTGCTAAAATGCCTCTAAAGTACTTGGTATGCTTCAAAAGTAACACAATACCACATAAAACCAGCTTATAATGGCCTTAGCACTAATTTGGGTGTTAATATGTTATTATAGGACATCATTGTAGCCAAAAAGCCTCAATGTCAGTACCTAGTCCATAAAAAGAAAGATCAAAGGAAAAAGAAGTTTAGTACCGAAGGTATCAGGGATTGGCTCCTATTAGATAGCATTTTCCTCCTCTCTTTCATACTTTTAACTGTTTGAGTGCTTTGGTTATATGTATGATATGTTTTCTTGATGTTTGAATAAGTTTTTGAGGTTTCTATAAGTTCTGGCCTAGTAAGCAAAGCTTTACCTAATTATGGCTAATAGAAGAGGGCTAGGGAATCGAGCATAATAGTTCTTTCTTGTGCTAAGTATCAGAGCCACTCAAGAAAAAGTTTAGTGAGCTTGGATAGATTTTAGCTACATGCATGCATATTTTCATATTTTTAGAAAGCATAGATATTACAAAAGTCACATTCATGCATACATGCATACTTGTGTGCTTGAATGGTTATTACTTGTTAGAGTATTTCACTCTTTTACCCATTAACCCCCTTACTAGGTAAAAGTAGCTGAGTAGACCGAGGAAAATCCATAATTCCATGAAGATATATATATATATATATATATACATGTATATAGTTAATTTTGTATTTCTATATATATATATATATTATCGGATTGTATTTGAGACTAATATGTGTTTATCGATAATGATGTATACATTTTGAGCCTAAATGGATTGGAAAGTGTATGACTATTTTAGTAATGTAAATGTTATATGATGCACTTCCAAGCATTTGATTTCCTTAGTTATTCGAGTAGTCTGGGTCCAAAGGCAAGCTGATAATTCAGCCCACTGGCCTCTGAATTTGAGTATACTATATTTGAGTTATATGTAAGTAATTGCTTTTAGTAAAAAAGAAAGCCAAAGTGCCTAAGTAGCCTTTAGTTTATAGTCATTATGCAACTAAAATTTTAGTCAACCAAAATGATTGGTCATATGGTTTAAATACGGACATGAGGTTGAAATATGATATTAGATTGCATGACAAATGGGATTAGAGAGTTAAAGACCTAGAAGTAGTTTTAGATTGTTGAGATCCACCTTTGATATTGACTCCAGTCTAATGTACCATCTGAGCATATAAGAGTTGTGTATATATGATTATTTATTAATGAATGGTTTATAAAAGAAAAGTTTTTAAAAATTCTATGTTTTTACCATGTTTTAATCCTTAAACTAATGATCATGACTATTTTATTCGCTAAAACCTAATTCGAGAGTTAATAATAAGTACTAAGTTAAAAGTAAAAAAATAATAAAAGAGGTTTGACACATATAAAGTGGGACAAATTTTAGGACATTAAGCCTGTTCTAACTCACTTCATATATGGTACCTCATTATCATAGGAGTGAGAATTTAAGACAATAACTTCATAATCAATATGCCATAATCCCAACCAAAAAGACCATACAAATGGGTCTAAAGTCTTGACCTCAAATAGCCTCAAACATGACTCTTTTCATTCTCTCAAAACTCCACATCAAGGGACTTTAAAATCATCCAAAAAAAAAATACTCATAACATCTATATACACTTTAAAGGCTCAATCAACAGCTAGCACCATTAGTGCCTCAATCTAACAATCCAAAGTAAAAATGATAATTGAAATATTTCAACTCTAACAATAAAATACCATAGCTACAACAACAATCGAAACCATAATTTTACAAGCTTGTATCGGCCAAACAAGAGACAAGGTAGCCAAAACTAATCCAATCCATAATTATATGCACATCTCAGCCTTAGAGAAGAAAATGTAGGGAATTCAATATAAAACTCCTTTCTTGAACATAACTTATATTTCATTTTATAAATCAAGTGTCAAGACTCCCTAGTTTAATATATCCATACACTTCCATTCATGAATACATGTTTATGCTAAATGAAGGCTCAAAATATTAAATCATCATTCTTTAACTAAGATCTGTAACACCATCATTTCTAACTCATACCCATCATCCCTTACATGCTCATTTCAATCCCAAAAACATGATTTTAGCCCATGGAAACCAAAAAGAGATATGGAACATATATATTCATTTTCGGCCAGACTTGGCCCCATTTCTAAGCAAAGTTTGGAAAATCATAACTAAATTTAGAAAAATTGAAAACATGTAATCTCAGTCATTTTGGAAATCTTGGGATGTCTACTTCATGCTAAAAATATGTATAAGTCATAACATCCCACACGCAGGGCGTTTGACATGCGAAATTGTCTGGAGGTTGGACTGGGTTTTGATGCTATCATAGTTTATTGATATGAACTTCAAAAATATTCAACTAATTCCAAAAAAATCCAATACATACAAATGATACCAATATGGAAAGATGTGGATGTTAACTAGAGAGGAAAAATATCTTCAAATCATTTTATTAAGCCAAACTCTCAAAAATTGATGGAATAGTACTTCTGGTCAGGCAAGATGACTGATACTGGGCAGAAACTTCGAAATTTCATATCTTCCTTTCTAGACCTCCAAATGAGGTGCTTCCAGTTGCTACAAGTCACTGTGAATGTCTAGTTTCTGCTAAATTTTGTAGCCATTAGACCACATTTTCCCCTCGGATGACACAATTACACAACTGACCAAATGAACAGTGCTGGTGCAAATCCAAAATTCTGATACCAACTTTGAAAAATCATAGAAAATTTCACAGACCTCCAAATGACCTAATCTTTGGCTTCCCAAAAAGCTCTAGGCAAGATTTAGTCACTTGCCAAATTTCAAGGCAAGAAGAGGTCATTTGGTCAGACTCTGGCATAAGGGGGTAAAGTGTCAATTTCCTTTGTTAAAAGAGGCTCCAAGGGTTCAAATTTGCTTCTTCTACTCCTAAGACTCTATGAGCACATGGGAAAGCATCAACATAGACTATTAAACATGGCTCAAATATCTAACAACCCAGATTTGCAAAACTCACTCTCCCACACCAAAACATACACCATGTACATAATGCCAAGATCTTGTTATTCATACCAAAACTTATTACATCTTGCACTATAGTTCAAATTCTCATACATATACAATAAGTACATCTATTTACAAGTATTCATAAGTGCACACCCTATGTACATCATTAGATTACATCTTTTAACAAGAAAGTAGTGATAACATGGCTATTTCACAAATCCTTTACCAATTGCCCTAGCTTCAAGCTTGGTGGCTCCTATGTCTTTGTTCACTTGGTCCACCTAGCATATTAGGATAGTGAAGATGAGGGGATGAGATTCAAAGAATCCCAATAGCTCATCTCTCATTCAATCATACATAATATATGTAAAGCAAGCTTTTTAAATGCATGTATAAAAAAGTGGAAGTCATGGACATTTTAAAGAACCTTGGCACGTGAATTAAGCATACAAGACATTCAAGGGTTCACCAAGTGTTTGGATTGGCCTCACACTTCTCTTCATGGATTTTGGACTTGCCTCACCCACTCTTGAGCACTTTGGACTCAACCATACTCTTGGGAGTCCACATTGCTTTTGGGAGACCCTTTGCTTTGTCTCAACCAAGCTCGAGGGTTCTTGGCTCATCCTCACCCAAGGGAAGAGTTCTTGGCCTTTCCACACTCAAGCAAACTCATACAAACCTCATGGATTCATTTAACACATAACATAACATCAAGGATCATGACATGTAAAGGCATGCTAGCATACTTTTCATAGCTTGAAAATACATATACACATATTCTAAAACAAGCTAAAGACACATTCATACATGAAAGAAGGGGGAGAAAGCTACCTTATAGGCTAACACAGGTCTTCCCTTTCAATTTGTCTTCTCCCTTCTTGATTTCACAATCACAACTAGATGGGAGTGCTTCTTTTGAGCCTAGACACACAAAGAGTATGGGATTACTCTCTCATAACTCAACACTTATTCACAAAGCTAGGGGTTTCTTTATAGCAAACCCTACCAAGCATATAAGAAACTAGGGGTTCTTTCTCTCTCTAGAAGTTCATCAACTATCCTTCCTCTCTCAAGCTCTCAAGAAAGGAAAGTAAAGAAGAAGAAGTGAAGATACATGAGTTTCTTGCTCATTCTTGACTAGAACAGAGCTTTCTTACTCAACAACCCATAGAAAGGAAACTTAGAAGGAGAGAAATAAAATCAAGAAAAAGAAGCATGAAGAGCTTTAAAGGTTCTTACCTTTCTTCCTTAGCTTCCCTTCTTTCTCTCTTAATTTCTCCTAGTTTCCCTCTCTCTCTCAAGCCTTTTTTCTGTGCTTGGATGAAGCTTAGGTCGGTTAAAGGAGAAAGAAGGAGTTTGGACACTTTAAAATGTCAAATTCTCTTTTTTCATACTTTTCTGGACTAACCCTCGCTATAGCGAAGCATAACCCTCGCTATGGCGAGCACGTATCAGTCCCAGACCCCTACTTTCGCTACAGCGCGCTACGGCGAGCAACTCCCTAGTTTTTGTATGGGATGCCCATACTCGCTATAGCTAGAAGTATTTTTGCGATAGCGAAAAGGCACTCTCGCTATAGCTAGATCATTTCTCGCTATAGCGAACAGGTACATTCGCTATAGTTAGCCCATTTCTCGTTATAGCTAGCAGACTTAAAAAATGTTCAGCCATTCAAAAATTTTTCAACTTCTCTTTTTTTTTTTCTGGTTGTTACAAGATCCATCATCCTAATTAGATGCAATGCTAGAGATCATTATAATTCAAAATAATCAACCCCAATATCATATCTAATACAATTTACTACAACAAAAATAACTAAATACTCTAAAACTCTCCAACCAAGCTTTTGGCCTCTCAATGGGCAACTTGTCTGCCCCTATCCTTTGCACAACTTTCACCAAGCATAGGTTAGTTTACATATAAAGAATGAGATATACAATCTTAATAGAAAATTCCATCATTTCAAGCATACATAATATCACCTAAGCAAAGGAACACCAGCATGCATAAACATCATCTTAAAGGCATTTAGGTTGGCAATCACATAAGTTAACTAATAACTATTAACTCATAAACTTGCATACTTTTTCTTGGTTTGGAAAGAGCTACTACTCTTAATTTCCTACTTCATCATACTTGATGCCATAAGGAACCCCTAGCCACAAGGGGACATGAACATAACATACATAGCTAACCCATTCTACCAAACATTACAATTGTAACATACATTCACATATAAGTATTCTTAACCAAACAAACTTTATCCACATAAAGAAGGAGACAATTGCTACCTTGGAGGTTCCCCACCCAATGTCAAACAAACTCTTGAACTCCTATGCATAAAAGGATCCTTCTTCTTGGCCCAACATTATCAAGTAATACCAATCAACTTAAATAGCCTAACAATATCATATTGGGTAACATAACAAGTAACCAGTCATTTAATCATTCAATTCCATACTTAACATAAATTTAACATGTAAAATGGGCTTCCATACTATACGTTAAGATTTTAAATCATGTTTTAACTTTGTAGACTTCACATTTAATCATATCATGGCTAAGACATGCCATTCCAATGATCAATCTAGGCCAAAACTCATGAAATCTCATTGTTAACATGCTTTTAGCAATTCATGTTTTCTTAGGCCAAAAATTAAGACTTTTAATTGGGAAGGTTTTTCATACATCTTAGGCTTTCTAAGTTCCTTATATTAGCACAAAAGAACACTTTAAATATCAATTTGATCTAATTCTTCCATTAACATATGCAACTTAAATTTACCCCATTTGTCCTCAAAACTTAAGATTGCACCAAACTTAGGACCATTCAATTTTCTCAGTTCAAGTTCCATTTTCACAACTTAAGTAACATTCTTGGATCAAATGGAACTCATTTTGGCAACTAAAATAACATGCTTCACAATTCCCAATTCTTGCATCAAATATAGCAAATTTTCAAGAATGGCCAAACTTAGAAAAGTTGGCATCATAATGATGCAAGAACAACTCCAATTTATTTAATTAAGTCTTTGATTACATAATTTAACAAAGCCATTCATCACACTTGGACGTAGCCTCCCTTGGCTAAAAAAAACACACCAAGTCCAAGTGTAAGCACTTCCATCAAATTTAGTTAATACCACATTTAAAAATATGTATTCTTATTCCTAATTATCACTTACATCCATGGAAAGTATCATATTTCAAACCCCTCATGCTAGCCAAGAATTAGCTTCCTAGGGTTCAAACTTTTCAAAATTTCAAGCCACCAAAATGCAATGGAAAGCTTAAGATAGTTACATTAATTCCTTTGCTAAAATTTTCTTCCACAAAAAAGCTCCTCAAGGCACATGTCTAGCCATAAATCTCCATAGTTCAAGATGGAATTTAGGTTAATGGAAAGCTCTTAAGGAGAGGAAGAAAATTCATAATTATAAGGAAGGCTAAAATTAATTAGAACTTACCCAAAATCCATGTAGAAATTTTTTTCTCTCTTCTTTCTTTTTCTCCTTCATTTTAAGCTGAATTTTTTGCTACACTTTCTCTCTCTTTCTACTGCTAGTACACCAGGTTTGATGGAGGAAAAGCTAAAGACAAAGGTGACTTGTTAAGTGCATACATTTTAAGGCTTGAAAATGACACTTTCTAGGATAATGTTGCCCCTAATTTGAATTTTCCTCTAATCTAGCCCATGAATTCTATATTTTTTATACTCTATTAATTTATTTATTTTATATCTCTCATACTTCAAAAAAAAACTTTGGGCCCTTGATGGCTTAAAATTACCAAATTTCCCCATATGCTACCAAGTTTCTCGATATGCATAAAATTAGGGCTTTGGCATATTTTAATTGTTTTGGAGCATCTAATAACTTTATTTAAACTTATATTAAGAGAAAATAATTTATTTTCTCATCATACGATAATTTTTAAATAATTACTATTTTGCTTCTGATTCTTTACAGAGTCTATTCAAGCATCTTTTTTGGGTCATAAGTGGACCTTTAGCCCTTTTCTTTATTTTAATTAGACTTCTACTCCTTTTTATCCTTTCCTTTATCCCTATCTTAGGGCTATGCCATTATAAAAATTATTGGTTGTTATAGGGAGTGCTTCAAAATCATGGGAGAAACTTGATTTTGGAGGAGATTTATTGATTACTTCTGTTTTTCTCTTCTTCCCTTGTTTTTTCTTACATTTCTAGACCCATTTAGTTTTTGCTCTATTTTTAATGTTAGTTTATCTTGTAATAAATAGCTAAACTCATTGATTTGGAATTATAATAAAGTTTAGCTTGTAATATGCTATAATTACTTTATTTATTTACAATTAATTATGTGATTTATTTACTCAATCCTCGTGCTTCATACTTCAATAAATGCGTGGAAACTATTAGATAATTTGGGTAATCTAAATGAAGTTGGAAAAGAGATTTTAAAACTAAACCATGGATTAAGTAGTGTGAGTTCATGAAATTTACAATATTAAATGGATTAATTCGCTTATCGAATAGAAATATACCTATCAACCTCATATAACCATCTTAAAACCTATTCTTAAATAAGTGTCCAAATCAATTGTACAAGGAATGCCTATAGATAATTCAAAAAATGTTTACAAGTAAATTAAAGTCCTAGACTACTAATGACATTAAGAATATGGTGAAAAGAGATAATTAGTTTATATGAAATGTTAGGGGGAATTATAATCCCAAGCTTTTTGCTTTCCAATTTAATCGAGAATTGTGTCTCTCCTTTATTTTGTCATTTTTATATCTTTATTTAAGTTTATTTTCCCATCACCTTTATTGTTGGTATGTTTTAAATTAAGGTGTATAATTTTAGTGCTTAACAATTATTTTAGTGATAAATCCTCGTGGGAACAATGCTCTATTCATCATTTTATTACTTGTGTTATATATATATATATACTTACTATATGCTTTCATAGCACAACAAGCATTTGGCACCATTACCAAGGATTTGCTCACAAGATTTTTGCTAATATCAATACCAAACTCACTTGATCTAAACTTAAGCCTTGTATAGTTTATTTGTGTTTGTTGTAAGTAGTTGAGTCTTTTGGTTTTTGTTTTGTTTTTATGTTGGTATTGTTGACGTTTTTGTTTAGTTTTTGTTTTTGTTTTTTGTTTTTATTTGTGGAATATCTTTAGCTAACAAATAGGGCAACTAGTGAGTATGAACTTAATATCATGACTAAATTGATAGCTCAAATGATTGAATTAAATAGAAGGTTTGATAACTCTGATTTGAATAGTAGTTACGCTGCTTATGTTAGTGATTCCTAATGCTTATACACAACTTGTGATAATTGTTCAGAAGATGACTATAAGGAGTACTGCCAATATTATATAGAAAATGTACAAATAGAGCATGATTTCACTAGGAATCCAAATAGTTTTTATGATAACACATATATTCCTAATTGGAATCATGAAATTTTTTTTTTGAAATCAGGGTCAAGTTTCTTCATCATATGCCCAATATACCCTTCCCAACCTCTTAATTTTCAACTACAAGATAAAAACCCTATTCAAAAGCATAACACTAACTTAGAAGAAATGATTAAGTAATATATGGCTAAGCAAGATGGTATTATGGCCAAGCAAGAAGCCATTCTTAAAAACTTGGAAATCCAAATAGGCAAATTATATAAGTGAGTCTTCTAAGTGATATGTAGACCACTCCTAAAAGAGAAGATAAGAATCATTGCAAGAATATTATCTTAAGGCGTGAAAAGGAGTTGCTAGAGGTATTTAATGAATTTGAGGGGAATTATGAGTAGAAAATGAAGGAAGCAAAGAGTATTGTGAGGTTAGAAGACCAAGAGATAATCCCTCAATTGGCCATAGTAGGTGATCATCTTGATGAATCAAAAAAATGCCATAATGAAATAAAAGTAGAAAGAAAATGTGATTCCAAGTAATTTCTTAATAATTCTTTAATTGAATCTTTGGTTCTTACTTAAAAGAATCAAAAAGATTTTTATTGAGTGTTTGAGATATGGAGGCTTTTAGAATTTTCCAAGATAGATTAAAATTAGAGCTTCTTATGATGTCTGCTAAAGCTTGTATTCTAATAAAGCCATTGAGTGAGGAATCACATGTTTTTAAATGAAACAACACTCATTCTTACTAAAGCCTTCTTACCTAAGGAAGAAGGGAAACAAGACAACTATAGTTTTTTATAGCTATAATTAGGTTTAGCTATACAGTCAGGTTGAAGACTATAAAATAAGTACTTCTTAAGAGGCAACCTAAACAAATCTAAAAAAATAATATATATGAGTAAAGAAATTAATAAATTTTATTTTTGTAGTTTTTCTAACCCCTAGATTTCTTTATTTTAGAACCCTTGGGCATTGGATCCCCAAGATTATTGTTGGTTAAAGTTAGGAAGACGAGCTAAGCAGCTGAAGTATGCAATTCAAAGAGTGATTTTAAATCAATTTTGTATTCCTTTTATTGGGTTTATAATTGGGTTCAATATGCTTCCATGTTCAATATTATTCTCTTTGTATGCTTTTCTTTCTTAATTTTGTTTTCTTGTGTTGTTATGAATGAGTAAAACTATTGTAGTATGACATGAAAAATTTATTGGGAGCAATTGACAAAATTTTGTCATGACTTTCTTTTGGCATGCTTTTTTAGACATCTTGTCTTAGGCATAAAAATTTTAGAACCAATTGAATTCATTTGCTACATAGTTATTGTATGATTCTATTTAGTGCTTTATTTTGATGTACACTTTTATGACTTGATTTTACAAATAAGAACACATTTGATTGAATTTTTGATGAAATATTGTGTCAAAATTTTTGTTTGCTTGTCTAGTTTCTAGGAAAATTATATTCATATGATTTAAAGTTCAAATAAATTATTTATTGGCATTTAAATACCCATTACTTTGTTTTGACAAGCTACTAGAATTTGTTGTATACTATGTCACTTTCTTAATTTTATGAGACTAATTATATGGTTTTTTGTCAAACCTCTCTTAATATTGAATATATTCAATTAGTTAATAGTCCTTAGTCTTTATTATTAATGTCTAGATTTGGTTTAAGCAATTGTGATTCCCAATATACTAAAAATTTTCTTTTTAAAACTCTTTGTGCGATATCTAAACTTAATTTTGTCTAATTTTCTTTTAATATGAGCCTATATACACTAGATTGGAGTTAATGCCAAAGGTAGATCTCAATAGTCTAGAACTAGTTCTTAAAGCACTATCTAATCATTACATAATCAAATATCACATTTAAAGCTCATACATGTATTTGAATCATATAGTCAAGCATTCTAAATTACTGAAAATCCAGCAGCATAACAGTTAGAAACCAAATGTTGCTTGAGCACTCTTACCCTTTCTTTTATTGAAATCTGTTGCTTGCATACAATTTAAATACAATATACACATTTCTAACTTACTTCTAATAATCCTCGAGCTCAATTATCAACTTGCCCTTAGACTTGGTCTCATCAATTAACTCAGAATAACAAGATGTTCATAAAATATTAAATAGCATTTACATTACTCAAAACTATCCATACATTCATTGATTCATTTTTAACTATCCTCTCTAGGCTAATCTCATAAGAAAATACAACATTAATAACATAATTCTTCACAGAGGTAAAGTCTTTCCTTGGTCTACTTTGCTAATGGATAAAAAGTGAGATTTTAGGGAGAATTTCAATAGTGTAATCCTACTCTAACATGCAACAACTACTCAAGCACACATGTATATATATAGCTTTCTAACTTTAAGCTTTCTTAACATGTGAAAATATGCATGCATATAGCTGAAACCTGGCCAAGTTTACTAGACTCTCTCCTAAATGGCTCTGATACTTAGCATAAGGAAGAATTACTATGCTTAATTCTCTAGCCTTCATATCTTACCCAACATCAAGTGAAGCTTTACTTATTAGGCCAAAACTTATAAAAATCTCATAAAACTCGTATAACTCATTCAAATATCAAGCAAACACAACATACAAACAACTAAGCACTCAAGTAGTTAAAAGCATAATAGAGAGGAAAATGTTACCTGCTATGGGTTTATCCTTGATGCCATAAGTACTAGACTTCTCTCCCTTTTGATCTATTTTCTTTCTCAGTTAAGCACTAACACTAAACTCCTTTGCTACTCTAATAATCTACAATATCTTTTAAATTAGTGCTAATACTTCTAAATATTGATTTCTAGGCTAGACTATGCCATGACTTGTGCAAATATTAGCCCTTTAGGGACACTTTAAGACTCTTTTTCTAGGACTCTCTTTCCTTAACTCAATGACCATATTTCTAGGGCTCAACTAACTCACCATTTGTCTTAAAATATAGCTTAAAACTTTTCTAACTTGGTTGCTTAATTAACTTTTCCTGCTTGCCCTTGCTTTAGGCCTTGAATCAGGGTTTCACTTAGGCAACTTTTTCTAGGCAATTCAAGCTCCCTAAATTCTTATTTTGAGTCCAAAATTGATATTTTACTATTCATTTAGTCATTATACTATTCCTTTAGTCATTTCTCAACTTGACATATTTAATAGCTTTAAGTTATTTTTGTTAAACTCACTTCTAAGCCTCCAATCCTTATTTTAACTTTTTAGATAGCTTATTAAACTTAATTTGAGCTTATTAGAGGCCGCAAATACAATGCCATGCACAAGAATCCTCATCCATCAGGCTAGGGTTTTAAGTGTGCCTAAAAATTTTGACTTCTATATATGAATTCCATAATTCAATACGATGCTTCCCCTAGTCTCTATAATTCTCTAAAGGACCTCTAAATTTTTTAGAACTTAAAAGCAAGCTCAATTGACCCACTTTTGGAAAGGCTAGCTAGGACTTACACATAAGGCTGCACTATGGATTTTTCTTGATTCTCTAGCTATTTGCTCTCTAGTATCACACCCTAGATGACTTTTACATCCCTTATATGATCAACTACATGTAAAAGAATGTAAAGAAAGAGATTTTCTCTCTTTACACATGATCATGATGGCTTAAAGTTCATGGAATTCTAGCCTGAAACATAGTAAACTATACCTCAATTCGAAACTCTTCTGGCTCTCTTCGATTTTCCTTGATTGAAATTCTAAAAAGAGAATTTTCTTCCCCTTTGGTATCATCTAAAATACGTCTAAAATAGAATTTAAAATCACCAAAATTAAAGCTCTTAATGAGAGAAATGAATTTCATAACTAGATCTATGAGAACAAGGGGCTTTTCTCACATGTTTTCATTGGTTTTCCTTTTCTCTTTCTTCTCCTCAAAATGTCACCATTAATGAATATGGAAGCTGCTAGAAATCAGACTTAAGGTGGTGTAAATGTTGAGAGGGACGAAGGACCTCTTAAAATATAAAAAACTACTTTATTAAAGTTACTCATCATTACAAAAATGCCACTAGTTTCACTGCACCTTAAATTTCTACATTTTAGCTCAATTTTTCTATAGATTTAAGCTCCATCTTCCTTTTCAAGACCACTTAATACCTTAGGCCAACTCTTATGGATCACAGGTGCTCAGAACAATGTAAAACAATTTAAAACTATACTACAATACTGGCTTTCTTGTTTTTTGTGCCATTAGTGTTTTGGCCTATTTTATACTTCCAAGGTATTCTGGTTAGTTTGTTTAACTCATATATAAGGAGAAATAATTTTGTCTCACTCTATTTTTCTTTTTATTTAACTCCTTATTTTTTCGATTTTATGTTATACTACCTTAAATAGATTAAAGGCTAGAGGACAAAAAGAAAAAGCAAAATAGGCATATCTTTCTCAACTTTTCTTCTCATTTTGTTTTTATTTAAGTCCTCATATGTGCCTTCCTTTACTTCTCTAATATTTCTCTTACTACACTACAAACCTTTTGTAGTTTCCTTTTCTGGACCTTTATCTCATTCTTAGCCCCCCACCTTTTATCTTGTTTGGGCATGTAATCATTTTTAATCCTTCCTCTTACTACTCTTTAGGAGTCTGTCCTAGTATAAAATGCTGGATGTGACACTATCAACATGCAAAGTTAGCTTGATCATATATATATTAGTGTGTTAAGAAGTTCCCAAAATTTTTTCATGAGGTTATTTGGATGTTTGCTACATGAATTCCACCAAAATGTCATTATAACTTTATTTTAGCATAAATTCTGCACTTGCATTATTTAATAATGATTTGGTGCTATGCTAGTGAAGTTTTACAATGTTAATTTTAATTATATTGCCAAGTTAAGATTGAGAGAATCATTCTATAAAGAGGTGCTTTGTTGTTATTATCCTTTAGTTTGAAAGATCTTGAAGTAGACAAAGAGCAAAACATATCAAGAGAGTTTTCTTGATCCCTTACTTTTCTTATATTATTTCATGTTTTGAATGTTAAGGAGATGTGTTCATTTTAAGTTTAGGGATAGGAAATCTAAATTTAGAAATGTGAATTCTATTGTTTTTAATTGTTCATATTTTTATGCAAAATTTGATTAAAAAACTCCCTATTTTTCAAAATTTGGAGCTTAAGTAACAATAGTGACATTTGATGATATGCCACAACCTATTTACTAAGATCATCATTTTTGCCTACCTATTTTGTATTTATTTTTTGATTGATGTTGGATGCTATTAAGGAACTTAATTACCAAGTAGTGTATAAATGATAAGAAATGTCTATTAATACAATTTGTAGACGAGATTGATTACTAATGACGATATTTTTTTCATGTATTGAGTTTTTTTTTATGCACTTACACCATGCTTAGGATAATGGTTAGTTTTAAGTAATGTGTATGAGTTAGACTATGTGATAACTCTTAAACCTAAGAATTTAGAACTTGCTTTATAGTCTCTTGAGAAGAAATTTTAGGCTTTGTATGATTTGTTAAAGTGATTTAAGTATTTATTGGTTATGTTTGAGGCTTTAAACCTAATTTTTCCTAAATATGCATATAATGGCATAAAATTTCTTCTTTTTAATCACATTAATGACCTTTAGTCTAAAAAATAATGTTCTTACCCTTTTCAAGAAGATAATTAACATTTGATGTTATATGAAAAGGAAAGTTTATAGTGAAATAAGGTATATATAGTGTGAGTTTGAAATGAATAATTGTTGTTTTCTCATGAGATCAATGCGTGAGGGAATAATAATCGTATGGTTCTTTGTTTCTTGAGAGACATGAAAAATATGACGATGATTAAAAAAAAGAAAAAGTGACAAAGAACTACCCCAAGAAAAAAAATTGATAGGTCAAAGTGAACTAAGTTTTAAGGTAAAATAAGTTAAAAGAAATAAAAAGAAGAAAATAAAATGAAATGGAATATAAAAAGGAAAGGAAAATAGGAGAAATAGGAAAATTTTATCTTTTATAGTTGCACTTAATGGTTATTCTCTTGAATCTTACTCATAATTTTCCATATATCTTTCTTCTTATGATAGCCATAACCATAAGTCCCATTACAATGTATGAAGACCTATTGATTAATATGTTAAGGAATGGCCTATATTAGTGGAGAGAGGGTAGAAGAGTTAGCATATAAAGCATCTAAGGGAGAGGTTTATATATATTGTGTAGTTTGATTTACATAAATTATACTAAGGCTTATAATTAGACTTTAGCATGGTTCTTCACACACACTTTTCATGGGTTTGGAAAATCTGTTATTAATTCTTTAACTTTGAAGCTTGTATGCATTACTTTCTTTTCTTGTTAGTTATATTTCTTAATATAATTATTAAAGGTACCCATCTCTCATTACTAGATATGAATGTTTGAGTAGGTAGGAATTTTGTTATTTAATATGGCTTTATTTAGGGACAAGTAAAGAGGTAAGTTATCATATTAATATTGAGTTTATTTTATGTTTTTGGCATATAAAATTAATAAATTTTAGTTAAGTTAATATTTAGTAAGTTTTTTGTTTATTTCCTGAGTTTTTAGTAAATTTTTTAGTTGAATATAAGTTGTGTTTTATGTTTTTATTTAGATTTTTAAAATTTTTAGGTTGTTAAGTGGTTTAATCTATGTTAATAAATTTTAAATAGTAATTAGATGAATTTTATGCTCTTATAGGGTTAAAAATACAAAGAAAAAAGCTTAGAAAGTTTGAAATACAAAGCAAGAAAAGCTAAGATTTGCTAAAAAAAGATAAAAAAAAAAAGGGAAAGAAAAGATGATGCCTAAAAACACTGCTATCAAAAATGCAATACTGTGGCACCTAATCACAAAACAAAATGAATAATGGCATGGAATTTTTATGTTGCAACGTATATGACCACTGCAAAAAAAAAAAGGTTGACAAGCACCACTATGCCTATTGCAAAAAATGCAAAATATAGTGTTTTTTGCTGTGTTTTTTTAGGATTTTAAGGGGGCTTTGACATTTTCTCTAGGGAAGCTGCTATTCTAAAGAGTTTGGGAGCAAAATAGAACATGGGGAGTGCTTCAAATTATGGGTACAGCTTGGTTTGGGAGGAGATTCACTTATTAATTTTGTTTTTCTCTTCTTCCTTTGCTTTTTCTTGCATTTCTAGAACCATTTGGTTTATGATCTATTTTTAATGTTAGGTTATCTTATAATAAGTAGCTAAACTTATTAATTTGGGATTGTGATGAACTCTAACTTATAATATGTTATAATTAATCTATTTATTTACAATTGATTATATGATTTATGTATTCAATCCTTGTTTTTCATGCTTTTAAGTGTGTGAAAACCATTAGATGATTTAAATAACTTATATGAACTTAGAAAAGGGATTTTAGGAGTAGACCATAGAATGGATAGTATGAGTTCATGAAATTTGTAATATTAAGTGGATTGATTTGTTTGTATGATAGAAATATACTTACCAACCTCACATAATCATATTAAAATCTATTCTCGATTAAGCTTTCAAACTAATTACATAAGGAATTATAGATTGGTTATGGGAATGCCTATAGATAATTCAGAAAATGCTTATAGATAAATTAGATTCCTAAGCTAATAATGACATTAAAAGTAAGATAAAGAAAGATAATTAGTTCATATGAAATGTTAGGGAAAATGATAATCTTAAATTTTTTTACTTTCTAATTTAATCTAGAATGGTGTTTTTTCTTTATTTTGTCATTTTTATGTCTTTAGTTTAGTTTAATTTTATATTACCTTTCTTATTGGCATAATTTAGATTAAAGTGCATAATTTAGTATTTAACAATTATCCTAGTGACAAATCCTCATAGAAACAATACTTAACTATATTACTTGTGTGATATGTATACTTGTATGTATGCTTTCATAACATAATAGGGACTAAAACTAAAATGTTTTTAAAACTATATAAGAATTCAATTGCAAACTTTTTAAAAAAAAATTATAAGAACCAGATTAAAAACTAGGTGCAATTATGACAAGCACAAATAATTTAACATATTTAATTATGTAATTAATAATAGTACCGCTAAATTAATATATTTTAAATATCAAGAAATTATCCTAATTAATTGTAATTGCATGATAATTTTTTGTTGTTTATATTGAAAATTTGGTGTGAATAATTATTTTCAAGATGATGACTATTTTAAACCGATTGAATAAGAGCTCAAAAATTTAATGCACTCGCCTAATCATGGTATAACAACTAGTAAATGAGAATGAATTTTTTCTATTTCATTAGGAATTTTAAGAGTTTTGCTCGGACTTGGATGTTTTTATGAGGATTTTTGGTGCAAATTACTAGAAGATACAACACAAAAGTTGATAGGCTCCAATGGTGTCATGCGGTATTAATTTTTTGATTAGAAAGTAGTTACTATAGCTTTGTGTTGAAGCAAACAATTACAAGATCCCTTTTTTGCTATCCATAAAACCCAAGCTACGCATGGTAGGAACACGGAAGTGCTGAAAACAATAAAGCAAAGAGAGCAATTGAAGTGGATGATACTCAGGCTGTAGGTCTCGGCTACAATGTCACTACATTTAACAATAATGAAGGAGGTTCACAAAATTTTGGAAACAGATCTTCTGAAGTGGATTTGCATCAAGTGTGTTTGAAGTGGATGATGTGGCCGAATGCTAGACATGGATCTTAGCAATGGTTGGGAGGAAGCTTCATATAGAATTGTTTAATGTAGCAGAGTTTCTTTCCTTGTGAAGCAAAAATTAGTGGAGCTAGTGGCGTGAATGGTGTAGCCATGTTTGAAAAGGAGACAGACAAGCCATGAACTAATGAAGTCGTTATTG
The DNA here is from genome assembly GCA_026724425.1 of Erythrophleum ivorense. NCBI lineage: Eukaryota > Viridiplantae > Streptophyta > Magnoliopsida > Fabales > Fabaceae > Erythrophleum > Erythrophleum ivorense. The sequence continues at coordinate 49,396,362 of JAIUCV010000005.1, forward strand.
CCAATGACACATACCACTCTCGACATCTTGTAGCTCTTGGATGCTTAAGACTAAACAGTGAAGTAGTGTACTTTTGCATACATGGGAAGAACATAATTCCCAATGAGGAATGTCAATAGCAACCTACCAAAATGCAGGAGAACCATTAATCCATAAGAATTAGAAAATAGGGGAGAGTGTACTTTCAAGGAAGCATAAAAAAACAATAGTACCATAAGCTTCAGTTTCATTTAATATTAATCATCTTTGACCTTTCATGTCATGAAAATCTTCAACACACAAGTATACATAAAACTCAATATGCAAAAAAGATGAAAGAAAAAGGATTCTAAGGCAGGAAAACAAACAAAAGCATTAGAAAAAAGAAAAAGGATTACTTCCTTGAATATTTCATAGAGTTTTTGAAACATGAGAATGTCATTCCTTTGGGCATCGGAACAAATCAAAAAATTGTTGGAGGCATCCTCCTCTGCAATCCAAATGGGCAAAGAAAGTGGGTTTGTTGAGACTTAGGATAGCTTCTTGTCAATTCCAAATGGAGATTTTCCTTTTTGGGTATAGAGCAAAGCAAATGACCTTGAAGGTGGAACTTTGATCAAGCTCTTAGACTGATTCTGAAGTTGAAGACCTAAAGTGAACATTCTAGTGGTTGTATATATTACCGGGCAATTCCCTCCAATTTTCGCCTTCCACCAAGAATATTTAGTTGTGCTTCACTTTCATGCAAACTGCACTACTCCACTATTCAATGTTGAGTATCTAAGAGTTACGTGATATGGAGGGTGGTGTGTGTGGTGATTGCATTGGGTCATGACTCATTTGTCTCCTTCTCGAACACGGCTACACCATTTACGCCATTAGCTCCATTGATTTTTGCTTCACAAGGAAAGAAACACTGTTCCATTTAAACGATTCAATGTAAAGCTTCATCTTAACCGTTGCTAAGATCCACGTCTTGCTATCAGTATATGAATCATATATATATAAATTCCATAAAAAATTGGGAGTGCTTTAGAGCATACCTGATGAGTCTTAAGTAGTCATTGTTGATTCAAACAATGAATTTTAAGTAGTGAACCACAACCAGCTTTGCTCCTTCCGTTTCACAGAATTCAGAAAGAGAGAAAGAGAAAATTGAGAGTCTATAATTTTGGTTGTGGGATTTTTTATTTTAATATAGCAGTTTTTATCCTATCTCCAAAAGAGATTGTGCATAAACTTTTGCCGACCATGTCAAAAAAAATCTCCCTAAAAATTTTAAAATAAAATTAATATCTTATTAATAAAATTAATCTCTCATTATCTTCTCATGACCAATCTTGTGATAAGAAACTACTAGCCACTAAGAGGCTACTAGTTGAGACTTCTACCCAATTGAACTAGTATGCAATCAAGCCCATCATGAATTATACACTATTATAACATAGGACTAATCTGTTCTTAAGGGTTAATAAATCCCAAAACTAACTACCTGAATTATAATTGTTCTATTTAATTAATTAATGCTAATCCAATTATTAATTTTGTAAAAAATGATTCCCACACGTCTAGCATTTGGCCACTTCATCCACTTTAGAGGCACTTTAGGTAATTCCACTTTAGATGATCTGTTTCCCATAATTTCTCAGGTGCTAGCATTAACAGCGGTGCATATTCAAGTGTCACTAATACATTTTCTCACCAAAACAACATTGGTGCCAATTTGTTTAAGAATAACATCACTGCATATTCAGGTGACCGTAATACGTATTCTCTAGTAATACGTTCTCTTTGCAGATCTTAGCCGTTATATACAGGCTAATCATAACGGATCCTAATCCATCACCTCTAGTATTGTAAATTTCTCCCCAAAAAACAAAACCCTATTGCTATACTTACAACAATAGTAGCAATAATAATAATAATAATCATCATCATCATCATCATCATCATAATAATATGTGTTAAGCTTAGTATAGTATTTTTTCATTGACAGCTACTTAACGAACTCATCAGAATTGTATCAGTTATTTCTGTTAATTATTTATTATTAACAGATTTAATGTGAGGATAATAGTAAAGATTAAATACTCTTAATGAGATGTTCAAATATGAGGAGCCAAATTAGGAGAGGGTGTTTTTAATTTTAAGAATTAATGACTAAATGCAATGATGATAAGGGAGCTAGTGCGCTAATTAGTAGTTTGTATTTTGTAATCAAGGACGTTATTGAACTCAACTCTTCCGTTAAATCTTCTGTTTAAGGGTTGAAGTGCTTAAATATTATCTCCCCTGAAACGTTTTGATTAGCTCAATGCATGAGACACATGAGTCTTCCACATGTGGTTGTCATTTTGAAATTCTAAATGAGTTTTTCCAGTTTTGTTGTAAGATTTAAATTGCAGTGTCTAATTGTTACTACGGCAGTTTGTAATGCCAATCGTTTATTGTGCTGTCATAGCAGAAATGCTACCCCAACCATTTTTTTTAAAACCAACTATTTAAGACTAACAAAACAATAAACTTCTGGCAATTTTATTAATTAACCCCATAATTAGTATAACTCTTGGCTCATTATTTACCCTGATAAGCTAGAAAACAAAACCAAGGAAAATCTAACCCAAATATTGTATCATACAAACTAGCGAAAGCAAATTAACCAAACAAGATCTTTAAACCTCAAATAGTTACATCGGTGAAGCTCTTATTCCAATATAAGGTAACAAGGATTATTTAGAAAGATTCCGTAGTATGGTTATTTCAATATAAGCTCTTATTCAGACGCACTCAATTAATTACTGAATGTCACCAGAGGCATTAAAACCTCCTTGGATCTTGGCTCCAGTGCCATGGCCCTTGAAGGTACCATCTTGTTTGAGATCACCTTGGAGGGATTGTGTACCAGAATTAGTGTGATATTGAGTAGGCACTGGTGGCGAAGGAGTATAATAAGCATATGGGTTCGCAGCTGGTTGAACTTGAGACCCAACGCTAACTGCAAGACCTGCAACACCATGAACAACGCCTGCCATTGAGATTGATCAAGTGTTAAAACTATATAGGCTTCTTTCTTTCCTTTTCTTTTTTTCTTTTGCTCAGCTTGCTTTGGGGTTGTAAGTGCTCCCTTTTATAGATGATATATATGCAGGAAGAACGGTGTAACGATATGGTGATTGGTGGACCACAAGAAAAATATTGGAAGAAATTCACTTATTGACAAGGAATATAGCGCTCCTTGCAAGAGGGGGTAGTTATTTGGGTATATATATATATATTTGTGTATGTGCGCACCCGTGTGCGTATGTGACAGATATAGATGAAAGTTTTATCATAAGCAAGGAAACAGATTTAGTACTGAAAGCTAATATACAATGAATTATTAAATTGTTAAAAACTAGAAGCTGGATATTTTTAAGATTATTCTGATTTTTATATTTTTCTCTATTAAAGAATATCTTTAATATTGGAAGAATTTCACTTATCAATAAGGAATCTAGTGCTTTTTGCAAGTGGATATTATCATTATTATTATTATTATTATTATTATTATTAATGTGTGTGTGTGACGGACGAGGAGGCTGAGGATGAAAGTTTTATCATGGGCAAGGAATCAGAATCAGTACTGTAAAGCTAATATAAAGAATAATTCTGATTTCCATGTTCTTATTTTCTCTATTAAATGAAGGGGAGAAAGGACAAGCCATCGACAAAAGTGACACGGCAAATATGGCATAATTCGGTTAGATTGATGGCATTTAATTTTTCAATTCTTTTACTAAAACAAATAAAATAAACAAAAGCTTATTGCATGCCCAGACGCTATACATGCTTAATGGATGGGCAATATATACAAAGCATTTTTCAAATTGTTGCAACCAGATGTTCTGGAAAGAGGACAAAATGATTTGTAACTGGTTGAGTTATTAAGATTGAGTTACGTTAGTTAAAGATTTTTTATCCGATTTCTGTTAATAATCCTATGTTAATAGACATCTAATTAGAAGTGAAATAACCTCGCATTTAGACAAATAATGAAATTTAATATTTTTTTATAAATAATAATTGAATTCTTTATCATTGAATCACCGGTTTTGCTATCTAAATTTGTATAAGTTAGACTTTTTTACACAAGGAAAATTTCAGTATAAATATTTTTTTCTAAATAATGTTCTACACAGATACATATGTGCTAAATTCAAGACTTTTAAATACTTAATAAAATTACACACACACACACACACAAATAAAAGTAATATTAAAACGTCATAACTGATTAACTGTGATGGTCGTTGGATAAGTGATTATAAAGTGATTTTAAACTCACCAATACTAGTAAACCAAGTTTATGAAAGTTATGCTTGCTTAATTATATAGTCACAACTCATAGTAATGAGTTTTGGAGTTATGATATTATGAGGTGGATATAAATTCTAATTATGATATAATAAATTATTAAATATAAAATAATATTTTATTAGTTTTATTAGGTTTTTACTATATATAATCATAATATTTATTAATCATATTTATAGACTTGATTTGACAGTGTATATAAAAAATATGTATAATTATAGTAACTAATCTCTAATAAATAGACAAAATGTTGTTCCATATACAATAGTTATTGGGCCATAATTATAAGTTCATAATAGACCCAAATTCATTGTATCATCACCATAAATTTTTTACCCTTTTGGTGCAATAGCTTTCATTTTCCTATATATATATATATACATACATATATATATATATATATATATATACATGGTTAAAAGAAAGGTCATATATGTTCCAATTTATTTAGGGCTATCAAATGGAAACACAAGAGTTGTTCTCTTAACTTCTATGTATTTTTGGATTCATTGTATATGAGTGATGTAACACCATCACATACTATATACTATAACTTACTATGTTAAAAAATCTAGTATTTATTGTCAGGAAACCTTGCTGCCAAGGTTTTGGATTTCACATTGCAGAATACAAGATCTTGTCAATAAAATCTTTGACTTTGTTGACAAAATATTATCTCAACTCTTGTATTGACAATATTTGATGCCTCTTCATACATATCAATTATGGAGTTTCAAGCAAAAATTCACATCCATTCATAACTTTCAACACCTAAATTGGGCCACTTATGAGTCAATTTGAGTTATAGGAATCTAACCTTCATTCTTTCTTTTCCTTAATTCATTTTCATTATAAACAAGTTTTTTCATACTCATTTTAACATATTTAGCTCATGGAACCCCTTAGAAAAGTTAAGAACCAAAATGGAAATAGTGGCCAAAAATCTACATTAACTTTGATAATTCACAACTACAAGCCCAAATCATGCAAACTTGGTGTCTATAGAAAGTTTAGGATATGAACTACATGCTATAAAAATTTTAGGAGAAATTGAGTTCATTTGCCCTGCCAAATACAATGGAACAATAACTCTAGTAGAAATGGATGGCATATGATGGATTTGAACTTTAAAAATGGATAGCTTGAGCTACACAACTCCAAATTGGGTGATCTCAGTAGCCATGGAAAGCTTATAATATCAACTATATGCTTCTAAAATTTCATGAGCAGCTAAGCTCTTTTAACTCACGAAAAACATGGCATATCAATGGCTACTACAGTACTTTGACACAATTAGACCCTTAACTTTAGAAAATCATAACTTCCTCTATATAGCTCCTTTTTATGAAAACTCAATAGCCCTAGAAAGCTTATAATGCCAACTATATACCTATAAAATTTTATAAGTACTGGAATTCATTTGGCCCTTCAAATCCTCTAAAACTAGAACTACCAAATAAACAGTACCATGGAATATTCTACATAATTTCTAGAACTTAGGAAATTCGTGAAATATTATGTAGATCTCCAAAAATTATGATTTTTATTCTGATAGAAATCTCTCTTAAGGGTCTATATGCGTGCCAAATCTCAAACTCCAACTAAGTTGTTGGGCCACTTTGGGTATCAGAGTTGTTTAGGGTCTTTTATACCTAACCTTGGTATCTTTTTAGTCATTTGCATCCAAATGGAATTCTTCAACTGAGAGCAAGTTTTAATCATCCTAAATAATATTTTTAACTATTCCATATCATGCCAAAGGACTTAGATCAAAATTTGATTCTTTGACACCTAACTAGTACATGCTTTCCAATGACATTCCATACATCATCTTAGCCATTTGTTGCCAAATCATATATTCACCTAACTAACATACATGTTCTCATACTCCAATACTTGGTTCCATTCATAAACATCATTAAATACATAAGTAACCATCATCCATACATAATAGTCAAGTCACACATCCACACTTGCCAAAAGTTAGACTATTTACATTGCAAGTTTTATAATACATTATCCATGCCATTCTTGATACATAAATTACATTTTAGCATACATAGTGTTTCTAGCACATAACTCCCAATATCTAATCTTCTTGTCTTCCTTGATTTGGCTTGACAACCCTAAAATGGTTAATGGGAGCATGGGGTGAGATTCGAGGAGAATCTTAGTAGAATAAACTCATCCAATTCAATACATACAAGAATATCATGAGTGAATGCAATGTATGTAGTGCAAGAATGCTATACATATGTATCATGTAAATCATATGCATCATACAACATGAAAACTCATTCATTTCTAGCCATGGCAACATCATTAAGCTAGTGGGGCTCTACCAATCTCAACTCGGGTCTAAGGAAGAGCTATTGCGCTTAATTCCATACTTTAGGGAATTAAGAGCCATCACATAAACTTTTCATAAACATAAGATGCTCATAAAGCTCAAATGAAAACATAATGGATGATATTTTTCATGAAAGTATCAAGAAACTATACATACAAGCATATCAACTCATTCAAACACTCAATTGCATGCAAAAAATGGAGAAAAAGCTACCTTATGAAGTTAGGAGCCTTAAGCTACCACTAACTCCTAAATCCTTCTATTTTCTTTAATCTTTTGCCATATCCTTCTCGGACTCATACATACCTAAAATGAGTTTGCATTGGCTCGGTCCAAACTACATCAATTACAATACAAAGCACTCATTAGGATACATTTTAACTCATATTGCTACCATATAGAGTTAGTAAACTCAAAAGGGCATTTAAACTACTTTATGCCTCCTTAAGTAGCAATTCCTAGATTTCACTTTCTAGGCTCTTAAACCTCACTTATTATAAGTTACATAACTCTAGTGGAACTCATTGGAACCATCATACACATGATTACATAAGCAAAAGACCACTTGCTCCTTTAGGCATTTTATGTACTTTAAAAATTCACCTTTTAAAATAAGGCTTTTAAATTTAATTCAATGGTTCTATTAATGCTTATTTACCATAATTAGGCTTCTTAAAACCTTAGAATCCATTAGAGCTCTCTTTAGGTGCTCTAACCATGCTTGGCTAAACCATGCCATATAAAAAGGCTAAGGGATTTTTGCTCATTTTCTTGGGCTTTCTTAATTTTAACTTCTTTTCCATGATATAATTAACTTATAATAATCATATAAAACTTGTTTGGGTAGCATCAACAACACAATTCTATGATAGCATCTCAAATTCTTAACTTAAGCTACACATATGGTTGAAATTCAAGAATGCATATCCATGGAAATTATCATCATTCTAACCAATTTCCATCTCTAAAATACTTCATTAAGCCTTTAATAGCCTTAAGTCTAGTAGCAATTCTTCTCTCATATACTATCTCTCTTTGACTAGCTGATGCACATACAAGATCACCCAACGCACAAATCTTACCATTTTAATTGAACCCACAAGAAATAATGTTTAAAACACCCATTTATGCTCTTAAATCATTCAAACAACCAAGAGAAATATCACATGTTTTTGACGTCACCATGGACAAAACTTAGGGCTTTAGGGTTCAACACAAAATTGAAAATTTTGTAACAAGATACACATGGGTGTAAAGAGCTCTTTTTTACCTTGAAGCTTTTTCTTCAAAGGAGCATCCCCAAAATCTAAACTTTAGCCTCAGGTTAGCCATGAAAATAAGGAATATTGGGATGAAATTTACATCAAAATGAAGCTCTTAGTGAAAGGAATAATTTTGCTAACTAGAAGGAAGTAAAAATAAGCAAAAATCCTTACCAAAATGCAAGCTTTTTGTTTCTCTCTCTTAAGCATCCTTGGCTATGTTCTTCTCCAGATTTTTCTCTCTCTTCTTTCACTGGTCAAGTCTGGTTTGATGGGGAGAGAAAGAGAAAAAGCTAACTTGACTATACAAAAGGTGGAGGAAGAGTTTTATAACAATTTTCAAAATACCGATTACATCCATTAACTTCCATTCCTTCGTTTGAGCTCGTTTTATGTCCTTTATTAGAACCGTCTTTTCCATATAAAAATTTAGGTTCTCTAGTTTATTAAAAATATTTTCTTCCAATTTTATAAAGTTCAAAACCATCCTAAATCATCTGATTAAATTTTCAAGCAACCACTTGCTGAAATCACACACCGTAAGGCTTTTAACCATTTTGATGGTTCCTATGGTTTTCAGGGCCTTTAAAAACCCTAGTGAGCTTAATTTTATCATTTAAAAATCCTTCCTTTAAATGTCTGAGAAGTTGTACGAAATTACGATTTCTACCATTGAGTTCTATATTAAGCCGTCTAGCTATTTTGGCTCCAATTTCAGGCCACCTCTAGATCCTTATCCTCTTTTCTAGATGCTCTATTTATTAATCTAGCCTTATTTTACCTTAGTTCATTTCATTCTGAGGGTCTCCTTTTGTAATCTGATCGATTTCAATCCAATTGTAGAAAAATCGAATATTACAGGTGACACCATAGAGTAACTAATTTATATAAATTCCACCCCACCCCGTTGAATAATATTATCCATATCAAGTTAAAACTCAAATTTTTATTCCAGCACTAAAAGAGAACTAAAAAGTCAAATATATATATATAGGCATTATTCTAAAATGAGGATCAACAACCCATGTATGCTTTTGCACAAACAGAACGACCAACCGAACATTTGATTAACTTTTTTATTCAATTACATGATTGCATTCATTTTAATTTATATTGTTATGAAACAACATTATCAATGTGAGATATCCAATTCTTTCTAACTCATGATACTTTTTATTGCCATTTTAAGTAAAGTTATCAATTAATTGGGAAAGGTTTCTGAATATAGCAAAAAGAAAAGAAGAAATGAGTATGAACTATATTCTTGACTATATGGTCATAGACAAGACATATTTATAGTACATAGTGGTATATAACAGAATTTAATTGTTGTTATTTAAAATTGTACGAACAAGCATGCATATCACAAAACTAATACAGTGATGAATAAAGTATTGTTTTCATGAAAATTTGTTACTAGAATAATTGTTAAATACTAAAAGTTTGCATTTTAATTTAAATCAAACTAACAATAAAAGGAATTAGAATTTAAACTAAATTAAAAACATAAAAATCACAAAATAAAAAAAATAACATCCAAGACTAAATTGGAAGATAAAGAATTAAAATCATGATTCCTCTTAATATTTCATAAGAACTAATTAATATCTCTTTACCTTACTTTAAATGATAATCTTTGTTATCCTAGGTGTCATAACATATTCTATTTAATCATTTCTCATATTATCTTGCTATCACATGTAAGAAAAACAATCACAGCAAAATTTTTAGCAGCGGTTTATAACCTTTCCATATGTCAAATGAACCTAAGGGAGTCAAATTTAGAACTTCTTTCCATTTCTCTATAAAACTTCCATATACATATTGTTTTTAACTTTTATGATCATAATCCAAATCCCATTTGCATATAAGAGCCATATAACCAAATTTGACCATTTTGACATAAAAGGATCATAAACTTTAAAAATTCATAACTTCGGCTACATACTCTGATTTACACAAGTTATGTGTCTATAGAAAGCTCATGATCTGAACTTGTAGTTGTAAAAATATCAAATTAAAATGAATTCATTTGACCCCTCAAACTAGGTCATTAGGGTTGTTAAGGATAAGGTTATAATTTATAGCTCAGTTGGACCACAATATAGTTTTAAAATAATCCATTTGGGCCCTAATATGCAATCTCTTGCTTTGAACAAATTTCAATTCATTCATACTTTATTTCTATGAGGATCATTACATAAAATATGGATAGCCTCTCAAATTCACTGTCTCATATGTAACCTTACATATAATATCCATAATACCACACACAGCAAACTATGTTCTAAATATATGTGTATATATTAAATTTACATCATTACACAATCTTACACTTACACATAGCTTTCTATCACAATCTATCATCATATACGAAACGATTACTAATGATTTGTCTTATAACATACATCAAGTACATATGTACATGAAAAGCCTCCTATTACATTTTCCTTAAACTCTAGTCTTCTCTAATTCCTTTTCCTTGCTAATGGTATCTATAATGGTTAGTGGGAGGTAAAAAGAGTGAGATTCTTGGGGGAATCTTAATAACCACACTCATTCTCGATCAATGCACACATGGACGATAAAAAGGAAATGCAAGCAAGTAACATGAAATTGGCATGTGACTCTTATACTCATATAGCCATGGCATATAAACATACTAACTAAGCTCATCTCTAGGTCGAGGAAGAATTGTTGCACTCAATTCCTCGCCATCTTATACTTGAAGCCAAAGCATAACTCACATATGCATAAATTCTCGTGCTAATATGCCAATACAAAACATAACTCATGCAATCATCAAACAACTAAACATACAAGTATTTCAACTTAAAGTTATCCAAATGCATGCAAAACAAGATAAGCGAGCTACTTCGTGAAGCTAAAAGCTTTGGTCCACCACTAACCTACTTGCTTCTTTGCATTTCTCTTAGTTCTTCTTGAGTTAGCACACACACAAAGGTGGAATTGCACTAGCTCGGCCTAAAATGCATCAATTTAGATGCAAGACAGCTCATTAGAACTCATACCAACTTACTTCATTACTACATAGGCCTATTAAAATTCAAAACATAAGTCACTTTAAGTCCCTCAAGTGCCAAGTCACATAATTCAATTTTTAGGCCTTAAGATCTCATTTTATATGAGCCATAACTCTAATGGAAGTCTTTAGGGTATCATAGGCAATGTAAAATATGGCTAGCATCAAATTACCTTATTAGGCCCTTTATGAACCCTAAATTTTCACTTCTCAAAATAAGGCTTCTAAATTTACTCCAATGGTTCTATTAGTATTCATTGCCCATATTTAGGCCATCTATAACCTTATAATTCATGAGAACACTTCCTAGGTGCTACTTTTTCTATATGGACGAGATATGCACACATTGTCCCTCCATGGAATTTTTTCCATTTTCATGAGAAATTTGGAAGATATGGAATATCTAGGGTTCATTTCTAGTTCAAGTTTGGCCTTAGAAGATCCAAATTTTCTTCCTAGAGTTTTAAATCTTCTTTAATTCATTTAGGACCCTAAGTGACTATAACTTGCTTCCTATGACTTTCTTTGCAATTCCCTTTGTATAATCTTACTCTACTCTCTCATAAGCCCTTCTTTCTATCAAGTTTTCATCAAACCAAAGCTTGCTTCTCCCCTTCTCTTGAAGTTAAAATATAAAGGAAAAAGATGACTCATGAAATAGCAAAATCTTAGCTCATATCATACCTCATTTGAAAGCTTGTTAAATGGTGATTTTTTTGCTATACTTGGTTGCTTCAAACCTCTTTTTTTCCTCAAGAGGCCAGCCACCAACTTTTCACTTTCAAGAAAGCAAAACCACCATTAGAAAGAATTTGAAGAGGAGAAGAGAGTTTCTAACTAGTAAGAGATGAAATTGTGCATAATTTCCTACCTCTTTGGTTTCCTTTTCCCTTCTCTCTCTTCTTATTTTTCATGCCATATCTAGTTTGGTCTAAGTTGAAATGAGTCAGTTCTAGTATGAGGGAGAGCTAGCTTGACATATATACTAAAGAAGAAGATATTTTAAATAATTTCCAAAATTCCATTTGTGTCATTACATTTTGACCCTTTCTGTTTAAGCTCATTTTAAATCCTTTTCAAAAACTATCTTTTCCATACTAAATCTTAGCCTTTCTGTAACAACCAGGAAAAAGAGAAGAAAAGGAGAAAAGAAAGAAGAAGAAAAGAAGAAGAGAAAAAGCTGAAAATTTTCGAAGTGCTGAAAATTTTCTAAGTCTGCTCGCTATAGCCCGGCTATAGCGAATGTACCTATTCGCTATAGCGAGAAATGGTCTAGCTATAGCGAGAGTGCCTTCTCGCTATAGCGAAAATGCTTCTAGCCATAGCGAGTGTGAGCATCCCATACAAAATCCAGGGAGCTGCTCGCCGTAGCGACCGCTATAGCGAAGGCAGAGGTCTGGGACAGACACGAGCTCGCTGTAGCGAGGGTTATGGCTCGCTATAGCGAGGGAAGTCCGGAAAAGCGAGAAAAAGAGAATTTGACTTTTAAAAGCCTCTCAATCTCTCCTTTCTTCTTCTAACCGACTCAAGCTCACTCTAAGATAGAGAAAAGGGCGGAGGAGAGAGAGAAAAGCTTAGAAGAGGAAGGAAGAACAAGAAAGGTAAGGATTTCCATGGCTTTTCTCTTAGTATGTTGCTCTTCTCCCCTTATCCTCTCTTTCCACGGTTTTGGTAGTTAAAGTAGTAGATTTTGAGCTTGGTTCAGAAGAGGGAGAGTGGAAAACCACTCTTGAGGGAGGTTAGAAGTTATGTAGTCCTCTCTTCCTTGATTTCCTTCTTAAGAGCTTGAGAGAAGAGAAAGAATAGTTAATGAATTCTAATGAGAGAAAGAACCCTAGCTTGATATGCTTAGTAGGGTTGCTAGAAAGAGATCCCTAGTTTATGAATCAAGTATTAAGGAAATAATTCCATACTTCTTGTATGGTTAGGCTCAAGAGAAGCACTCCCATCTAAAAGTGGTTGTGAAACCAACAAGAGAGGAGACAAATTGAAAGAGAAGGTTGTGAATAACCAATAAGGTAGCTCTCTCCACCTTCTTTCATGCATAATTGTGTGCTTACATTGTCTTACTTGTGTGTATGTATGATTTGAGCCATGAGAAGTATGTTAGCATGATGATGCCTTATGTGTTAATGATGTTTTATATGATTTCTTGGGTTTTCTTGAGTATGGAAAAGCCAATAACCCTCTAGCCATGGTGAGGATGAGCCAAAAGCCCTCAAGTTGGTTGAGACAAAGTAAAGAGTCTCCCAAAAGTGAGGTTGACTCCCAAAGAGTAAGGGTTGAGTCTAAAAACCTCTTAAGAATGGATGAGGCAAGTCCAAAATCCGCAAGTGAGTGGGTGAGGCGAATCCATGTACTTGGCAAGCTTTTATATGTTATGTATGGCCTACTCACATGTTGAGAATGCTTTTTCTTTTATGCATGGCCAATTCAAATGTTACAAATGCTTTTCTTATGATTTTATATGCTAACATGCCATGCATACATTGTGAGACTTGTTTGTATGCTTTGTGTGTGTGATTGAATGAGAGATGAGCTATTGAGATTCTTTAAATCTCACTCCCTCTCTCCACCATCCAAACATGCTAGGTGGACCAAGTAAAGCAAGAGATGGGAGCCACTAAGCTTGAAGCTAGGGAGATTGATGAAGAAAGTGTAAAGAGTTTTTGTTACTATCATGTATTTAAACTAGAGGATGTACTCTAATGATGTAATGATGTATATGATGTAGCAAGTCTAAATACTTGTAAACCAATGTATTTATCATGTATATATGAGAATGAGACCCATTTTGAATGAAGAAGCAAGTTTTGTTATGAAAAGCATGATTTTAGCATTGGCCACATGAGTGTATAAGTGGGTGTGGGATAGTGAGTTCCTCCAATCTGGGTTGTTAGACACTTGAGCCATGTTTGATAGCCCATATAGATGCTTTCTCATGTGCTCAAGGAGTCCTAAAGGTAGAAGAATTAAGATTGGACCCCATTAGCCTCTTTGTGACCAAGAAAGTGACCTTTTTGCACATGATATCAAGAGTTGACCAAATGACCTCTTCTTGCTTTGAAATTTGACATGTGACTAGATCTTGTTTAGAGCTTTTTGGGAAACTAAAGATCAAGTCATTTGGAGGTCTATAGAGTTTTCTATGATTTTTCAAAGTTGGCATCAGAAATTCGAACCTTCAGAAATACTGTTCATTTGGTCAGTTTGGAGTTTGCGTCATCTGAGAGGCAAACGTAGTCCAATGGCTACGAAATTTTATATGCAGAAACTAGATAGTCACAGTGACTTATAGGAACTGGGAGCACCTCATTTAGAGGTCTAGAGAGGAAGATATGTAATTTCGAAGTTCCAGCCTAGAATCAGTCATCTTACCAGACCCGAGGTACTGTTTCATCGGTTTCCGGGAGTTTGGCTTAATGAACTGATCTGGAAGTATTTTTCCTCCCTATTTAACATCAACATCTTTCCATAGTGATATCATTTGCATGAAGTGGATTTTTGTGAAATTAGTTAGCCATTTTTAAAGTTCATATCAGTAAACTGTGACAGTAACAGAACCCCCTCTGACCAGTAGATGTTTTCGGATGTCACACGCTTTATGCATGAGATTTTAAGACTTCTGCATATTTTTAGCATGAAGTAGACGTATTAAGATTTCCAGAGTGACCAGAAGAACATGTTTTCAATTTTTCTGTATTTAGTTATGAATTTCCAAACTCTGCCCAGAAATGAGGCCAAATCTGTCGAGAACGAAATTGCATGTCTCATAACCTTTTTTGCTTTCCATGGGTTTAAAGCATATTTTCGGGATTGAAATGAGTCTTAATAGTGCAATTAAATATGAGGATGTATAGAAAGAGCACCCGGTCCATGTGACATTAAAGTGAATGTCTACCCATGCATGATGCCATAGAGAAAGAATATGAACCTAAAGAAAATCATCTCCCTTTTATGCTTCCTATATGTATATGAGCATGTAAGGTAAGATGCTAGAGGGCTAGAGATGAAGGTGTTACACTTTCTAATTTATTAAAAATATTTTTTTAAAAATTTTTTGGATTTAAAATAATCTAAAAAATCCTGTAAAAAATATTGCTACTGTGAATTGTAATTTATACACTGTTAAGGATTTAACTAAAATGGCTTCACCTAGTTAATCCATTAGCCTTATCTTATCATATTATGGTGAAGAATATAAGTATCTCATATTAAATCTCATTATATTTAAATCCTTGATTTTTCTCAATTTGTTGATTTGATTGGGCCTTTTTGCTTCTGTTTTACAATTTTTGCCCTTTCAACTTTTTCCTTTCATTTTATCTGAACCTCTAATCCCTTATTATCATGGTTATTAACTTTTCTTTTAATGTTTAGAAATTTAGAAAATACTAAGTATGACACTCAGACTCTAAATTACTTACAAGCATATTCTGAATTACTTATAAATATTCCTTAACCAATTCATAATTCCTTAAGTAGCCAATCAAGAGACATAATTAAGAATAGGTCTTAATGTGATTATGTGAAATTGTTAGGTTGTTGCTTTTTGAAAGCACATACATAAGTATACGTATCACAATAATAATAAAGTGATGATGAATAAAGTACTATCTCATGAGAATTTGCTACTAAGATAATTGTTACGTACTAAAATTGTGTACCTTAATCTAAATCAAACCAATAATAAAAGGTAGGAAATTAAACTAGACTAAAAACATAAAAATAACAAAATAAGTTAAGGACATCATTCTAGTTGATATTGAAAAGTAAAAAAGTTTGAAATTAAATGATTCCCTTAACATTTCATATGAACTAATTACCTTTCTTCACCTTGCTTGTAATGTTATTAATAGCCTAGGATTCTGATTTACCTACAAGCATCTTCTAAATCACCTATAGGCATTCCCCTAACCAATCCATAATTCCTTATGTAATTGATTTAGAGGCTTAATCAAGAATAAGTCCTAATATGACTATATAAGGCCAGTAGATATATTCTTATCCTACAAGTGAATCAATCCACTCAACATTGCAAATTTCATGAACCCAATTCATGGTCTAGTCCTAAAATCCCTTTCTTAAATTCATTTATGTTTCCTAAATCATCTAATAGTTTCTACACTCTTAGAAGCATGAAGTACAAGAATTGAGTAAATAAATCATACCGTTAATTACAAATAAATAGAGTAATTACAACATATTACAAGCTAAAGTTCATTATAATCCTAAATCAACAAGTTTAGCTCATAACTACAAGAAATAACAACATTAAGAGTATAATATAAAACAAATAAGTAAAGAAATAAAAGGAAAAGTAAGGGAAGAAGAAATGCAGAAACTTTCCAAAATGAATCTTCTCTATGACAAATGAAACTCTAAACCCTTCTTTTTCCTCCCCAAAATGTTTGATAAATGCTAATTTTCATATGTTTTTATCCACATTTATTATTAATTTTAATGATTAATTTGAGCTTAATTGGATTTGTTATGCAATATTTGAATTTGTAGTTAATTTTGGAAAATAATACAATTTTGAATTAATTAGGAGAATTTTTAGATTTAAATTTCTAATATTCTATTCTCCAAAATTCTTTGATGATTAAATATTTTCAATCCTTAAAACATTTATTAATCTTGTGTAGAATTTTTGGGCAATTAAATTAAGAAATTAAAGTGGATTAAAGGAAAAGATTGGAGCATAATTTTATTTCCATTAATTTCCGAATGGCATGTTTGTAATTAGTTAATTAGTTCTCCATTTTTTTTATTTGCTAGCAGAAAAGTCACGTGGAGGGCTGGAGGAAAAATCGAAAAAAGGAGCTTGGGAATAGATTATACACACACACATCCTCCATGCAGTTGCTACATGAGATGAGAAGCAGGATGGTTCTGTTTTGAAAATGATGAAGAAGCAACGTGAAAAGCTCATGAACAAGGTTGTGGTGATTAGAAAGCTGAAGCTGAGAAACGCTGGACTTCACCAGGGGACTGTGCAGAGGGGACTGGAGTAGCTGAGGGCTTCTTCAATTCTTCCCTCGGACTACACCTGCAGGAGAGATGCTAGCTGGAGAAGAAAGAGGCTGCTCATCCATCATTATTCGGACATGCACACAGGGCGCTGAGATACTGGAAGGAAGAGATGGGTGGCTGGAACGAGCTGCAGAAATATAGAAAGAAACACTACGGGCTAGACAAAGAAGCATGCACACAACAGTTCGCGTGAACAGTAGCTGGAGATGAGAAAGGAAGAGCACGACAACGCTGAAGTAGAGTAGAAACAGCTCCAAGGCGAGCAGTAGCCATGTCAAAGGCGAGTTGTGTAGAGGAGAAGAAAGATGAACAAGCCATGGAAGTTCCACAATAAGCTGAGCAATGGGCTGAAACTAGGAGAGCTGGATAGAATGTGGAGTGAGATGCATAATCATTTACTTGTACAGCAGCTAAAGAAGGAGCTTGGGTTGACGTAGAAGAACGTGGAGCTTACGTGTTTGCTACAGTTTTTACGTGGAAATGAAGCACAAAGAAGAAGCCACGTTCTGGTGCGTTAAGTGGCTGAGGAAGATGGGAAAACCGTAGCTCACGTGGATTAATGAAGATGAGCTGAAACAGAGCATGAAGTAATGAGCTGAGGGAAGAAAAAAACGTGACTTCAGCATGCAAAAGGTTGAGCTGCACGAAGGAGGCTGCATGTGATTCATTAAAAAGCACGTGGAATCATTAAAAAATTCACGTGAGAGGGAGCAAACATCCACCACATTTATGCCTCCATATTTTCGGAAACCCTCGTCCATATATTCGCCCATACACCATATTCCAAGAGGCATTCATTCATTCATTCACGCCGCATTCATCCATCATTCGCCCTTCGTCCATTCCACATCCACCACACCATCTCCTTCATTCCATCTTCCATCCATCCACCATTCAATGAAGCTCTAATCCATATTAAGGCTAGCAAGGAAGAAGACCTTGGTGCAAGCTTGAATGCATGGAGAAGAACTCAGAATTTTGGCTAAGAATTCTTTATTTTCCTACACTTTTTCTCTTTCATATATTATCTTGGTTAAATTATATTTGATAGGGAATTTGTGTAATTGTAATTAGTGGTTGGTTAGACACTAATTAGGGAACCTTTTGTTGATTAATTGATTGTATTAGATACTAATTTTTCATTATTCTCTAATTTCCCATGTGTGCCTCGAAGGTGTTCGATTAAATACGTGAATGAAATTATGTGCTTGAATGTTTAATTTGAGGATTCCTTAATGTTTAGTTAGTTAATTAAACATTTTAGGATGATGGCTCAGAGGCTAATTAATCAGTTAATCAATCAAATTGGGTGTTCATTGATCTTAAAGACAAGAATAAATAATTTAATACGGGGTTGAGGTTTCAATTCAATATTAGATCATTAATCTCTTGAATCTTTAGTGGTAACCCAAGATAATTTGTTATGAACATAATTAGGGACTCTTAGACCAAAATAATCACAATTGAATTAGGATAAGGATAGTGAATACCAAGGGATGATTCCAAAGCTAGTCACAAGCCCATTTTTAACCATAATTCATCCAATTAGGTAGAATTTAGAAACTTTATTTTAATTTCATTTTACTTAGTTTAATTAAATCAAAAACCCCCCCTTAATTTAAAAATTTTTAGAGTCTTTTAACATTTGGAAAACTCAATTAAGCATTGAACTCCAATTCCAAGGGAGATGACCTAGGTTGTGCCACTAACTGCATATTTTATCAACCTAGTTTTATTTTGAGGGTTGCGCGACGAGCCTCTCAATGTTCAAAATGATAGCCTCTTCGAAGAAATGTAGAAACCTTTCTTTAAACCCTTAAAAAAATGTAGCTAAAAACAATGTGTTTTGCACTTTTTTTGAAATGTGTCACGACAGTGCTCAAAAGTGAGGAAAACATTACTATTAACAATCAATTTCATCTACAAATTGTATTAATAGACATTTTCTATCATTTATAAGCTATCTAGCGATTAAGTTCCTCAATGGCATTTGACATTAACTAAAAATAAATACAAGATAAGTAGGTGAAACTTAAGCTCAAAAATTTTGAAAAATAAGAAACAATTAAAAATTAAAAAATTTACATTTCCAATTTGGATTCCCTACCTTAAACTAAAATGAACATTGTCCTCAATGTTCAAAATATGACATATTATAAGAGAATTAAGGGATAAAAAAAACTCCCTTCATATGTCCACCTCTTTGTCGACTTCAAGATCCTCCAAACTAAAAGGCAATAACATTGTGGAATGATTTTTTCAATTTCAACCTGACAATATAACCAAAATCAACATTATAAAACTTAACTAATATAGCACCAAAATATTATTAAAAAAGGCAAGTGCAGAATTTGTGCTAAAATAGAGTTGTAATAACATTCTAGTGAAATTCACCTAGTAAACTAAATTTGCATGTTGAACATAAAACAATTTTGGCAACATCTTAACACACTAGTAGATATGATCAAGCTAAATTTGCATGTTGACAACCACACAATTAGTCTTATAAAATTCAAAAAGTGACATAGCATACAGTAAATTCTAATAGCTTGTCAAAATAAAGTAGTATGTATTCAAATGCAAATAAATAACCCATCTAAACTCTAAATCATATGAACCAATTTTTTTCAGAAACTAGACAAGCAAAGAAAGCTTTTGGTAGACAATTTCATGCAAAAATTCAATCATATGTGTTCCTAGTAAATTTACAAAGTCAAGTCATATAGATGTATAGCAAAATAAAGCATTAATTGGAAACATGTGAAAATTATGTAGCAAATGAATTCAGTTGGTTCTAAAATTTTTATGCTTGAAACAAGACATATAAACAAGCATACTAAAAGAAATTCATAACAATATTTAAAGCCAATTGCTCCTATTAAATTTTTCTAGTATTCTACAACAATCATACTTATTCACAACAACATAAGAAAAAAAATTAAGAAAGAAAAGCATACAAAGGGAATATTATTCAACATGTAAGCAGACCAAACATAATTATAAATCCATTAAAAGTAATACAAATTTGATTTGAAATCACTCCATGAATTGCATACTTCAACTACTTAACTTTTCTTCCTAACTTTAACTAACAATTGTCTTAAGGATTCAATGCTAGCAGGCTCTGAAAGGAAGAAAGTCAAGGGTCAGAAAAACTACAAAAATAAATTTATTTATTTTTTACTCTTATATATATATATAATTTATTTAGTTATGTTTAGGTTGCCCCCAAAAGGTAAGATTTACATGGTTCCTCTCTTTAGAATATTGTTCTTCTCTCCTTGCCAACTCTTCCTATGGTTTTGATTATGGGAGTAGTTAGGTTTTGAGCTTGGTTCAGAGAAGGGAGAGTGGAAAACCACTCTTGAGGAAGGTTAGAAGTCATGTAGTCTCTTTTCTTGATCTCCTTTCTTGAGAGCTTGAGAGAAGAGAAAGAATAGTTAATGAATTTAGTGAGAGAAAGAACCCTAACTTGATATGCTTAGTAGGGTTACTAGAAAGAGATCCCTAGCTTATGAATCAAGTGCTAAGGAAATAATTCCATGTTTCTTATGTGTCTAGGCTCAAGAGAAGCACTCACATCTAGAAATGGTTGTGAAACTAACAAGGGAGGAGACAAGTTGAAAGGAAAAGTAGTGATTAGCTAAAAAGGTAGCTCTCTCCACCTTCTCTCATGCATATTTGTGTGCTTACATCGTCTTACTTATGTGTATGTATGATTTGAGCTATGAGAAGTAAGTTAGCATGATGATGCCTTATGTGTTTTAATGATGTTTTATGTAACTTCTTGGGTTTGCTTGAGTATGGAAAAGCCAATAACCCTTTAGCCATGGTAAGGATGAGCCAAAACCATCAAGTTGGTTGAGACAAAGTAAAGAGTCTCCCAAAAGTGAGGTTGACTCCCAAAGAGTAAGGGTTGAGTCTAAGAACCTCTTAAGTATGGGTGAGGCAAGTCCAAAACCCACAAGTGAGTGGGTGAGGCTAATCCATATACTTAGCAAACTTTCATATGTTATGTATGGCCTATTCACATGTTGAGAATGTTTTTCTTTTATGTATGGCCAGTTTAAATGTTGCAAATGCTTTCATTATGATTTTATATGCTAACATGCCATACATGCATGGTGAGACTTGTTTGCATGCTTTGTGTGTATGATTGAATGAGAGATAAGCTATTGAGATTCTTTGAATCTCACTCCCCCTCTCCACCATCCCAACATACTAGGTGGACCAAGTGAGGCAAGAAATAGGAGCCACCAAGCTTGAAGCTAGGGAGATTAGTGAAGACTTGTAAAGGAACTTCTTGTAATTATGTTGTACTTAAGACAAGGGCTGTAAATTAATGATGTACATGATGTAGTACCTACAAATGCTTGTAAATCAATGTATTCATGATGTATGTATGAGAATTAGAATGATTTTGAATGAAGAAGCAAGTTTGATTATGAAATGCATAATGTTAGTATATGCCACATGAGTGTATAAGTGGGTGTGGGATAATAAGTTTCTCCAATCTAGGTTGTTAGACACTTGAGCCATGATTGATTGCCCATATAGATGTTTTCTCATGTGCTCAAAGAGTCCCAAAGGTAGAAAAACTAACATTGGACCCCATGAGCCCCTTTGTGACCAAGAAAATGGCCTTTTTGCACATGATGTCAAAGGTGGACCAAATGACCTCTTCTTGCTTTGAAATGTGACATGTGATTAGATATTGTTTAGAGCTTTTTGGGAAGCTAAAGATCAAGTCATTTGGAGGTCTATAGCATTTTCTATGATTTTTCAAAGTTGGCATCAGAAATTCGGATTTCAGAAAACACAGTTCATTTGGTCAGTTTAGAAACCGTGTCATCCGAGGGGCAAACGTAGTCCAATGGCTACGAAATTTTATACACAGAAACTAGATAGTCACAGTGACTTGTAGGAACTAGAAACACCTCATTTAGAGGTCTAGAGAGGAAGATATGCAATTTCGAAGTCCCAGCCCAGAATCAGTCATCCTACCAGACCCGAGGTACTGTTTCATCGGTTTCCGGGAGTTTGGTTCGATGAATTGATCTGGAAATATTTTTCCTCTCTATCTAACATCCACATCTTTCCATAGTGATATCGTTTGCAAGAATTGGATTTTTGTGAAATTAGTTCGACCATTTTAAATTTCATATCAGTAAACTGTGACAGTAACAGAACCCCCCTCTGACCAGTAGATGTTTTCGGATGTCACACGCTTTGTGCATGAGATTTTAAGGCTTCTACATATTTTTACACTAATTAGATGTCTTAAGATTTATATAATGACCGAGATCATGTGCTTTCGATTTTTCAGTATTTAGTTTTGAATTTTCAAACTTTGCCCAGAAATGAGGCCAAATCTGTCAAGAACGAAATTGCATGTCTCATATCCCTTTTTGTTTTCCATGAGTTTTAAGCATGTTTTGGGGATTGAAATAAGTTGTAATGGTGCAAATAAACATGAGGATGCATAGAAAGAACTCACCCAGTCCATGTGACATTAAAGTGAATATCTACCCTTGCATGAAACTATAGAGAAAGAATATGAACCTAGAGAAAATGATCTCCCTTTCATGCTTCCCATATGCATATTAGTACGTAAGGCATGATGGGTATGAGCTAGAGAGTAAGGTGTTACATATTGCACAAATCCCTAGCAACATCACCAAAAACTTGTTGCTTGTTTGAAAGCATACATGCAAATATACATGTTGCAAGTGATGAATAGAGTATTATTCCCATGAAAATTTGTCACTAAGATAATTGCTATGTAATAAAATTATATACCTTAATCTAAATCAAGCCAACAATTAAAGTGATAGGAAATTAAACTAAATTAAAGATAAAAAATAACAAAATGAATGAGAAATATCATTCTTAATGAAATTGAAAAGCAAAAAGGTTTTCAATTATGATTCCCTTCTTGCATTTCATATGAACTAATTACCTCTCTTCATCTTGCTCTTAATGTTATTTATAGCCAAAGACTCTAATTTACCTACAAACATCTTTCGAATTACTGATAAACATTCCTCTAACCAATCCATAATTTCTTATGTAATTGATTTAAAGGCTTAATCAAGAATAGGTCATAATATGGCTATGTGAGGCCGGTAGATATATTTTTATCCTACAAGCAAATCAATTTGTTCAATATTACAAGTTTCATGAACCCACACTACCTGATCCATGATCCAATCCTAAAATCCCTTTTCCAAGTTCATTGAAGTTTCTTAAATCATCTAATGGTTTCCACACACTTAAAAGTATGAAGCACAAGGATTGAATAAATAAATCATACCATTAATTGCAAATAAATAAAGTAATTATGACATATTACAAGCTAAAGTTCATCACAATCCTAATCAACAAGGTTACCACATAACTACAAGAAATAACAACATTAAAAATAAAACATAAACTAAATAGGCAAAGAAATAAAAAGAAAAGCAAGGAAAGAAGAAAAAAAACTAATTTAATCTATAAATATTCCTTAAACCCAAGCTCTTCCCATGGCAAATAAAGCTCCAAACCCTTTTTTTTTCTTCCCCAAAATATTCAGAATGGCAGCTGTAACACCATAATTCTAGCTCATCTCATGCTTTTGAATAGTATAATTGCATGAATCATATAGATTTCCCATAAGAAAAAGTAAGAAAAATTAGACTTTTCTTTGCATTTTGTCATATCTAAAAATCCATTTCGGTGTCACGTGAATTGTGTGAACTCATATTATGCATCCTCTTATTTAACCACATCATTACAACTCATTTACAACTCGTGAAAACCGAAATGAGGCATAGAACATGAAGACTCATACTCGGCCAGAATTGGCCTCATTTCTGGAAAAACTTTGAAAAATCATAACTAAATCTAAAAAAAATCAAAATCATGTGTTCTTAGTCATTTTGGGAAGATATGGATGTCTACTTTACACTAAAAATACTTCCAGAGCATAAAATTCATTATAGAGGACGTTTGACATCCAAAAAGGTCCAGAGGTCGCTACCACCTGGGCTGCTGTTTCATATTACTAATACAAACTTCTAAAATTCATAACTAATTCTATAAAAATCTAAATCACACAAATTTGGTCATTATGGAAAGATAAAAATGTTAAATTTATGATAAAAATAATTCCATAATGATAAAAGTATGTTTTATTAGAAATCTATGAAACAGTGACTGAACTCCTGGGGCGCCACTACTACTGACAGTCAACTTCAAAAACGCATAACTCTTTTCTTAGACCTTCAAATGAGGTGATCTTGGTGGTTACAGAAATAGTATGACCTCTAGTTTATTCCTATAAAATTTCACAAGCATTGGACACCATTCGCCCATCGGATGACACAGAATACAAATCTACCAGTGTAAATAGTGCACATACTAGAAACTATGAAAATTGTCAACTTTGAAAAATCATCAAATATTCTGTAGACCTCCAAAAATTATGATCTTTAGCTTCCAAAAAATATATTAATGAGACCTAATTGCATGCCAAATCTCATATCAAGACTAACTCATTTGGCTAAAAAGTGATATAGGGTTCCATTATGGTCAAATTTGGCTCCATATGGGGTACTAAACTTGCTAAATGGCCTTCCCTTGGTTGTGGCACCTTTTGGGCAAGTCTAAAAATACATTTAAGACGTGTATGAGCTACCCAAATGGTCCCAAATCTCATGCATCTCATTTTGGCCATTCAATCCATACTTAGGCACATTTCCATCATAGTTTCACATTGCATAATTTGGCATCTCATACTCAAAACATGTGCTAGAGGTCATCCATCATACTCATACATTTAAACACCACATAATATCATATTTACACATGTCTCAAGGTTCATAGTACATTTACAACATAATATACATCAAGAAACACAATTATGGTTCCAAAATGCTAAAGTTAGACATAAGCTTGTCATTCTTCCTTCTTCATTGATGTTGGTTCCCTTCACCATAGTTACTTAGTCCACGTAGTATGTTAGATCATTGGAGAGGAGAGAATGAGATTCAAAGAATCCCAATTGCTCATCTCCCATTCAATCATACATAATATGTGCAAGCAAGCTTTACAAATGCATGCATGGAGAAAATAAAAGCCATAGACATTTTAAAAGCAACCTTGGCATGTGAGCAACTCATACAAATCATTCAAGAGCTCACCAAGTATTTGGATTGGCCTTATACTTCTCCTCAGGGGTTTTGGACTTGCCTCACCCATTTCTTGAGCACTTTGGACTCAATCATACTCTGGGAGCCCATTTTATTTTTGGGAGACTCTTTGCTTTGTCTCAACCAAGCTCAAGGATTCTTGACTCATCCTCACCAAAGGAAAGAGTTCTTAGCCTCTTCACACTCAAGTAAACTCTTACAAACATCATGCACTTATTAGAAAACATAACATGGCATCAAGGATCATAACATATAAAGGCATGATAGCATACTTTTCATAACTTGAAAATATACATACACACATTCTAAAATAAGCTAAACACACATTAATACATGAGAGAAGGTGGAGAGAGCTACCTTGCTTGCATTCACACACTTTTTTCTTAAGCCTTGACTCCTCTCCCTTGACCTCACACACCCAAGAGGGTGGAGATCATTTTTCTTGGCCTAGACACATCATATGGAAACTAATTACACTCTTGAAATAAGCTAGGACATTAAACTTATATTTAAGAACATACTTAGTTCCATAAGTCACATAATGGTTCCAAAAATAGACTATTGAAGCAACCATCATGATTCAAGTTCTTGGCTCTATTCTCTTCTCATTCCTAGGCCTCTTGACCTCATTTAAGGTCTTTGGAGCCATTACATATTCATTTACAAAAGTCTAGACACAAGTTGCTTCATAAGGTCACATTATGGAAGTCATTGCCTCATCTCCCAATCCATGACTTCTAAATTTTTTCCTAAGGGTTCCTCCCATCTTCTACTATCATATGAAGTCCCAAACCAATGTTAGAATAAATTAAAACACTTTCTAACCCCTCCA
The DNA here is from genome assembly GCA_026724425.1 of Erythrophleum ivorense. Classification (NCBI taxonomy): domain Eukaryota; kingdom Viridiplantae; phylum Streptophyta; class Magnoliopsida; order Fabales; family Fabaceae; genus Erythrophleum; species Erythrophleum ivorense. Next base: position 49,422,409 of record JAIUCV010000005.1, read on the forward strand.
TCTGTCCTAGGTTGACATTATAGAAGCATTTGGGGTTCAAGGGGTTTTCAATTTTTTCTTGATGGGAGAGCCACTTGGGAGGCTTCTTAGGGGTCTTAGGAACTCAAACAAATACTCACATATGCTAGGGAATACATGAATCAAATCAATTTTTACAATCCCTTCAAATGCACTACACTTTTTTTACTTAGAGTTCATTAGTTTTTCTTGCAATTTCTTTGCTTTCTTGGATGGGAGGTGCATGTGGTAAGCTCTATAGGGGTCTTAGGAGCATTTTTAAACATTCAATTAAGTCTAAGAACATTCATATAAAATCATATTTGCAAGGAAGCATTTGGATCCCTAATGGTTCCATCTTGTTTCCTAATATTCCTTTCTTGATTCTACTGGTTCCTTCTTAATCCTTGCCACCTAAAACCCCTAATCCCTCCATGAATTGGGCAGAAAACAGCCCCTAAGAATTGGGCTCATGGTGGCCAAATTCGTGCAAGAGGAAGGGGGAGGAAGAAACTACCAAAGAATGGAAGTTTTACCTTGTTTTCTTGCTTCCTTTGGCTTGTTCTTCCAATTGGTTGACTTGCTCCCGTAAATTTTGAAATTACGCTCTCTGTTCTGCCCCTAAAATAGCACCAAACTCTTTATTAAAATCATAGAAAGAAAGCTTGAGAGGAGAAGAGCAAGTTTCAAGAAGGAAGGATATGGAATTTCTTAAAGTTTCTTACCTTTATCTTGAATTTCTTCCTCCAAAATCTTTCTCCTCTTGTGCGCCTAAGAAGGGCAGCTTCTCCTCTGGTTTTGGGCAGAAGTAAGTCATTCTTAGAGAGGAGAGAAAGAACGTGGCATATAAGGACCCTTTTTTAAGCTTCCTTTAACACTTTAATGCCAATTTTGCCCTTCGTTCTTGCATTTTCATTTCTCCTTCATTTTAGCTCCTTTTTTAGAACCGTCTTTTCCATCATAACAAATAGGTTCCCAATTTAATAAAATACCTTTGGAATCACTCAAATAGGAGCTAAAAGCCTCCCAAACGAATCGGTCAAAATCTGGGTCAACCAACATTGAAAAACGTCCACCGAAGGGGATTCAACTGTTCCGGGGCTTTTCATGGTTTTCAAGGCCTCTAAGAACCCCGAAGAACTCAAAACTTTCATTTAAAAAGCCCTCCTGTATGTTTTCCAAAAATTCCACTTATTTACGAAAATGCCACTGGCCTTTCGGCAAATTTTTCGAATCACTCTGACCCTGGTTTCTGAGCAACTCAAGGCTTAAATCCTCATTTTCTATTATTTAAAATTTTATCATAATTTTAGTTGGCCCCAATTTCTTCTATTTCAGGGACTTCCTTTTATATTTGGTCCATTTCTGACGTGTACGGAGAAACCGAACATCGTGTTTTTCACGTTTCGCGTTTCTCACATTTACAGAGGGACTGGATGTTATAGCAACCTCCTCAAAGAAATGGTGAAACCTTTCTTAAAACATAAAAAAAAAGCTAAAAATAATGCATTTTGAACTTTTTCAAAACGCGTCGCGGTGCTACTAAGTTTTTATTTGTACTAATCAAGAGTACAGTAACACGAAATTTTTATGCCTTGACATATTAAGTTCTATCATTGGGTGCCACAATATTTAAATTTGCTACCATAACATTGCATTTTTATAATAGCACTTTTGAGTACCATCTTTTTCTTTTCTTCTTTCTTTTCTTTCTTCTATTTTTTTAAAGCTCTTTTTCAACAAATCTTTTCAACTCTTGTTTCTTTACATTTCAAAGCTTCTAAGCTTGTTTTCTTATAATTTTAACCCTATGAAAGTATAAAATTCATCAAATTATTATTTATAATATATTAATAAAGATTAAATAATTTAACAACCTAAAAATATAAATAAAAACACAAAACACAATTTATACTCAACTACAACAAAAAATGAACTTTAAACTAAAGAAATAAAACTAAAACTTACTAAATATTAACTTAACCAAAATTTATTAATTTTATATACCAAAAACATAAAATAAATTTTGTATTCATATGATTAGTTCCTTAAAATAATAAAAAAATGATAATTTAGGGACTTAATCAATTATCTTGTAATAAATTTCAATTGATTTGAGATTGTGATGAACTCTAGCTTGTAATTGTTATAACTACTCTATTTATTTGCAATTAATTGCATGATCTATTTATTCAATCCTTGTTCTTCATGCTTCTAAGTGTGAAAACAAATAGATCATTTGGGTAACCTAAATTAACTTAAAAAATAAATTTTAGGACTAGACCATTGATTTTGTAGTGTGGATTCATAAAATTTGTAATGTTGAGTGGATTGGTTTGCTTCTAGGATAAAAATATACCTATCGGCTTCACTTAGCCATATTAAGACCTATTCTTGATTAAACATCCAAATCAATTGTATATAGGATTATAGATTGATTAAGGGAATGCCTATAGATAATTTGAAAGATGTTTGTATGTAAATTAGAATCCTAAGCTAGTAATGACATTAAGAGTAAGGTGAAGAGAGATAATTAGTTCATATGAAATGTTAGGGGAAATCATAATCCCAAACTTTTTGCTTTCTAATTTAATCTATAATGGTGTCTATCCTCTATTTTGTCATTTTTATGTCTTTAATTTAGTTTAATTTCTTATCACTGTCATTGTTAACTTGATTTAGATTAAGTTGCACGATTTTAATGACTAACAATTATCTTAGTGATAAATCTTTATTAAAATGATACTCAATTCATCATTATATTACTTGTGTGATATATATATATATATATATATTTGCATGAATACTTTCGTAGCGCAATAAGGACTAAAGTTAACATTTTTTTAAAACTGTATAAAAATTCAATTACAAACTTTAAAAAAAATTATGAGAACTAGATTAAAAATTAGGTTTAATTATGACAAGCACAAACAATTTAACCTATTTAATTATGTATTAAAGTAATATATTTTAAATAACAAGAAATTATCATAATTAACAATAATTACATGATAATTTTTTTTGTAATTTGTACTAAAATTTTTGTGAGTAAGTATTTGTGAGATGATGACTATTTTAAGTTGATCGAATAAGAGCTCAAAAATTTAATTCACTTGCTTTACCAACTTATAACAACTAGTAAATGAGAATAGATTTGTCACAACCTAATTTTTAAGTCATAATCGACGCATAAGTTAAACCAATCTAGTGATTAGCTGAGTTTAGCAAGCCTTAAGGATCCAAACCTATCTATAACACCATAAATTAAGCATTCCATATAACTCACATATTGTGAAAATACGCATGCATATCATATAATTCACTCGGGGATTGCCCAAAATTCGACAATACCTTTCTTAAAAGTTGAACAACCCAACCTACAAAATGGTTTAATCCAGTACCACCACCGGTAATATCAAGTTACATTTAACAAAATACTTCATAAAAAAACTATAAATTATATATATATATATATATATATATATATATACACAAGTTCAAAATGGCCATAACAGCCCCACAAGAAACACGACACCTATCATCCCTAAAGTCCTCCCACACCTATATGCCACTGCATCATAGACTCTAACACCAATTGCATATGACTGAGCAAATATTCTATGTATCTACCCGAACTTTCAAATCACCTCACTTTCCTATTTGCCCATCTATAAAATAATAAAAGAAAGGGATAAGCCTCTTACTGGTTTAGTGAGCACATAAATAACAAAGTGTATAGTAGGGAATTAAGTAACTAACAACTAATTTAAGCAATATTATAATTTATAGCTAAAGTGAAATGCAATTATTTAATAAACAAGAAATTCTCAAATTGAAACCAAATTTTCTAAATAATAAGAAAATATCTTGGCAAGGGGCATCATAGGAAGAAACCAAACCACCAAGTTCTTTCTCATAATTAAACCATAATATCTTGTCTTTTATCATTACACTAGATATCACATCTCAGTGCTTCATCAAGTATTTCACACCTCTACATTAAATACATCACATCTTAGTGTTTTTACAAAATCACAGCTCATTTTAAGTGCACCTACGCCGTTACTTCTACTAATGACTACAGAGTATTTAAAAAAAATAGAAATAAAAAATAAAATCCAATAAAAGTAGCATTTTAGGTAATTAAAAATAAAACAATGAATCAACAAAACAATAAAATGAATTACCCATTAATAAAGTCACCATAAAATATAGAATAACAAAATAACACACTTCTCTTACAAATATATATACACATCACTATTTTCACTTCCCTAATTCCTTCCTTCGCATTCCACAAGTACATAAGTTTGTTACATTTGAATTATCTATTTGCTTATTAATTAATTTATTATTTCATCATATGAATATGTATATATACTTATACTTAATTACATCAAAACATTTGATTTGAAGTTTTGAAAACACCAATTTTGTTTCCCCCAAGACACTAAATGTGTAAATCATAAATTGAAGTTTAGGCTAAGAAAACATAATATGCAATAAAATAAAAGTGCTTTTTTGCTATTTATACACTGACTGATTGGAACTGATAGTAGAGGCACCTATTTTTTATTTCTCAAGATAGAACCCCAGTTGAAGGAGTCCTTCTGGTATCACCTAAAATTATGTTCAATATGAAATAAATATTTTAGCTACTCAACTTATATCCATAATTATTTTTGTAGTAAAAAATGTTCTCTAAAACATAAATCCGTAAATTTTTACATATTTTACTATCTCAAATGCAAACCTTTAATTTAAGTTTTTCAATCTAGACTTCTATAATTCAAATTGAATTTAGAACTTACCTAATAGAGCTTAAAGGAAGGAGATGGAAGTGTTACTTTGGCACTTTAAGGATCCAAGAATGAAGGTCCCAAATTTATGGGAAGGGATTCCCTCATTTTTGCCTATAAACTGCATAGTCATTTTCAACAATTTTTGGCCACCTATATACATATATATATATATATATATATTGAAAACTAAAAAGAAGCCAAAAATGCTAAGCTGTGTGTTTTGCTGCCTTCATCTAAGCAATACCAGGAAGAAGAACCAGAGATGCTTACACTAGGGAAGCATGACAACTTTTACAAAGATTTCAATGAAATTTGCTTTTCCCTTAAAAACATAAAATCATATATTTAGGAGTTGGAATTAGATAAATAAACCAATATTAATACACAACGTACATGGATAAAAAACATAAAAGCAATTGAAAGCATTTGCTATTCCTCCTCCTAACCAAAGCAAGATTAGGGTATCTTAAGGCATATAAAACCAAGGAATAACAAACAAGTCACAATCATTTAAAATCCACACATGTTTTCAAAAATGGCCTTTTCTTAGACATTTTTAAAGCAAATTTAATTCAAAGTAACAAGAGTTTAAGTGAGTAAGGGGGGAAGAAATCCACCTCCTATTTGCTATTTAGAAACCCTTTGCATCCTTAAACCTCTTTTCTTAGAGATTTGAATTGAAAGCTCCAGGGCAGATAAGAGGTTTTTCCTCTGTTTCTTGTTTCTCATATCGCTTAGATGAGGGGGACAAAATCAAAGTGGTTTATCTTTGGCTTCTTTTCAAGAAAAAAAAATACAAAAATTAATAGAAGGACGTGGCATGCAAACAGATGTTGGATGAATTGGATGGCCAAAAATTGTTGAAAATGACCGTGCAGTTCGCGAGCAAAAATGAGGGAATCCCTTTACCAAATTTATGGTTTCACTCACAGCACAATGAAGGGAGAGGAGCTACACAAAGAATCATGCTTTAACAATGATGGAAGAAGATGGAAAATGAAGAGAAGGTAATGAAACAAGGTGAGAAGTCACCTTCACAAAAACCTCCATTAAACATCCCATACCCATAGCTGGAACAGCAAAAGAAAAAAAAAAGGGAGGAAGATGAGTGGAGATGCTACAACGGGGTGGAGAAGAAATGGTGCTGCAACTTGCCTTAAAAAGAGGATAAATGGCGGAGAAGGGAGGGGAACAGTTGTTCATGAAACGTTGCACTTGGAAGAGAAGAAAAACTTGCACAGTGGAGAGAAAAATTGAAGAAGCCTGCGGAAAGAAAACTGGCCGGTGACACATGGAAAAAAAGGAAAAAAAAGGAAAAAAAAAAACAAGAAGAAAGTGAGGCTGCGAGAGAAAAGATGAAGGAAAAAAAGGTGGAGGGATTATTTTAATATATTTTTGTTAAAATTGCTATTTTTCCCTAATAAGGTTGAAAGTGCTTTAATTAAATATCTAATTTACTAAGAAAAGTTCCTAGACAATTTACAAGCTCTAAATTAATCTAAAAATTATTGTCTTTATTTAATGACTTAAGATAAAATATTTTATATTAATATGTTTTTTTTTTTGGTACTTCATTTTTCACTATAAGGGACCTTATTGAAAAGTTTAAAATTTTCAAGTTACCATAGAATTTTTTTATTCATTAGGAGTTTTAGGGGTTTTGCTCGGACTTGGCTGTTCTTATGAGGACTTTGGTGCAAATTACAGGAAGATACGGCACAAGAAGTTGATAGGCTCTAATGGTATCATGCGCTATTAACTTTTTTATTACAAAGTGGTTACTATAGCTTTGTGTTGAAGCAAACAATTACATGATCCCTTTTCGCCATCTATAAAACCCAGGCAAACAGTTACGAGTACTGAAAATAGTAAAGCAACAAGAGCAATTAAAGCAGATGATACTCGGGCTGTAGGTCCCAGCTGCAATGTCACTGCGTTTAACAACAATGAGGGAGGCTAACAAAATTTCTCAGGTGGTAGCATTAACAGGGGCGCATATCCAGATGTCGCTAATACGTTTTCTCACCGAAGCAACGTTGGTGCCAATGTGTTAAGAATAACATCACTGCATATTCAGGCGACCGTAATACATATTCTCCAGTAATATGTTCTTTTCATAGATCTCAACCGTCATATACAGGCCAATCATAACGGATCCTAATCCATCACCTCTCGTATTGTAAATTTCTCCCCCAAAAAAAAACTATTGCTATACTTACAACAACAGCAGCATCAATAATTTATAATAATAATAAGTGTTAAGCTTAATATGGTATGTTTTCCTTGACAGCTACTTAAACGAACTCAGTAGAATTGTATCACTTATTTCTGCTAATTATTTATTATTAATGGATTTAATGTGAGGATAATAGTAAGGATTAAATACTTTTAATGAGATGTTCAAATTTGAGGAACTAAAGTAAAATAGGATGTTTTTAATTTTAAGGACGAAAATATCAATAACAACTGAATGTAATGCTGATAAGGGAGCTAGTGGTCTAATTAATAGTTCGTATTTCGTAACATGGATGTTATTGAACTCTTCTCTTCTGTTAAATCTTCTGTTTAAGGGTTGAAGCGCTTAAATCTCCATTGAAACGTTTTGATTGGCTTAGCGCATGAGACTATATGAGTCTTCTACATGTGGTTGTCATTTTGAAATTCTAAATGAGTTTTTCCAGTTTTGTTGTAAGATTTTAAATTGCAGTGTCTAATTGTTACTACGGCAGTTGTAATGCGAATCGTTTATTGCGCTGTCATATCAGAAATGCAAGCCAACCATTTTATAAAACCAAAGACTCTAAGACTTACAAAAGAATAAACTTCCACCAATTCTATTATTAGTATAACTCTCGGCTTATTATTTACACTCATAAGCTAATAAACAAAACCAAGGAAAATCTAATCCAAGTATTGCATCATACAAACTAGCGAAAGCCAAATTAACCAAAGGAGATCTTTTTTTTTTTTTTTTGATAAAACCAAAGGAGATCTTTAGACCTCAACTAGTTACATAGGTGAAGCTCTTATTCCAATATAAGGTAACACGGATTATTTAGAAAGACTCCGTAATATGGTTATTTCAATATAAGCTCTTATTCAGAAGCATTCAATAATATGGTTAATTACTGAATGTCACCAGAGGCATTAAAACCTCCTTGGATCTTGGCGCCAGTGCCATGGCCCTTGAAGGTACCATCTTGTTTGAGATCACCTTGGATGGATTGTGTACCAGAATTAGTGTGATATTGAGTAGGCAATGGTGGCGAAGGAGTATAATAAGCATATGGGTTCGCAGCTGGTTGTACTTGAGACCCAGCGCTAACTGCAAGACCTGCAACACCATGAACAATGCCTGCCATTGAGATTGATCAAGTCTTAAATCTATATAGGCTTCTTTCTTTCGTTTTCTTTTTCTCAGCTTGCTTTGGGGTTGTAAGTGCTCCCTTTTATAGATAATATATATGCAGGAAAAACGGTGTAACGATATGGTGATTGGTGGGCCACAAGAAAAATATTGGGAGAATTTCACTTATCAACAAGGAATCTAGCGCTCCTTCCAAGTGGGAATAATTATACATATACATATAATATATATATATATATATATATATGTGCGCGTGTACACGCGTGTGTAACAAGCGTGTGTGACAAATGGGTTAGAAAATAGAATTACTACTGCAAAGCTAATATACAAAGAATAATTGAACCGTTAGAAATTAGGAGCCAAATATTTTTTAAGATTATTCTGATTTTTATATTTTTTTTATTAAAGAATATCTTTAATATTGGGAGAATTTTACTTATCAACAAAGAATCTAGTGCACTGGACACCATCATGATCATCATGTGTGGATGAAAGTTTTATCACGGAATCAAATAATAATTTATTGTTAGAAATTGGGAGCTGAGCATCTTCAAGATTATTCTGATTTTCATGTTTTTCTTTTTTTCTCTATTAAATAAAGGGGAGAAAGGACAAACATCGACAAAAATGACACGGCATATGTGGCATAATTCGGTTAGATTGATGTCATTTAATTTTTTTTAAGTCTTTTACTAAATCAAATAATATAAACAAAAGCTTATTGCATGGCTAGGCGCTATACATGCTTAATAGTTAGGTAATATACATAAAGCATTGCTCAAATTGTTGCAAACCAAATGCTCTAGGGAAGAGGACAAAATTATTTGTAATTGCTTGAGTTTTCAAGATTGAGTTACGTTAATTATAAATATTTTTTCATCTGATTTCTGTTAATAATCCCATGTTAATAGACATCTAATTAGAAGTGAAATAACCTCGCGTTGAGCAAATAATGAAATTTAAGATCTTTTTTTTATAAATAATAATTAGATTCTTTATCATTGAATCACTGGTTTTGCTATCTAAATTTTTATAAGTTAGAATTTTTTGACTTACTGACAATTTCAGTATAAACAAATTTTTCTAAATAATGATCTACACAGCTACATAAGTGTTATTCAGGATTTTTAAAATGCTTAATAAAATTATATATATATATACACAAATAAAAGTAATATTAAAACGCCATAACTGATCTTGTGATGGTCGTTGGATAAGTGATTATAAAGTAACTTTAAACTCAAACATACTAATTAATCAAGTTTATGAAAGTTATGGCTCTTTTAATTATATAGTCAGAACTCACAGTAATTAGTTTTAGAGTTATAATATTATGAGGTGGAATTTATTATAAATTCTTTATGATATAATAAATTATTAAATATAAAATAATATTTCATTAATTTTATTAGGTTTTTTACTGTATATGATCACAGTATTTATTAATCATATTTATAGAATTGATTTGACATTGTATATAAAAAATATGTATAATATAGTAATTAATCTAATAGAATAAAAAAAATGTTCTTCCATATACAATAGTCATTGGGCCATAATTAAAATTCATAATAGACCCAAATTTATTGTATAATCACCATAAATTTTTTAGGAAAAATTACATAAAAGACCTATATCTTATAAAAATTTACAATAAATGATCTTAAAAATCAAAATTACACATAGTAATAAATTCCTTAAATTCAGTAGTAAATCTTCAAAAATTTAATAGTAGTTATAAGTTTAAGAAATTTACTAATAGGTGTAGAAAAGTGTTAATTTTTCTTATGCCTTGTAATAAATCTCTTAAAACATGATAGTAATTATAATTTTTAAAAATAATTTTAATTTTTAAAATCTTTTGTTATAAATTTTACAAAATTTGAGTCGTAATTTTCCTAATTTTTTAGCTTTTTCTTGCAACGGCTTTCATTTTCCCATATATTTATGGTTAAAAGATGTTCAATTTATTTAGGGCTATCAAATGAAAACATGAGATTGTTTTCTCAACTTCTATATATTTTTGGATTCATTATATACGGGTTACACCGTAGAGTAACTAATTTATACAAATTCCACCCCACCCTGCTGAATAATATTATCCATATCGAGTTAAAACCCGAAAGTGTTATTCGAGCATTGAAAGAGAATTAAAAAGGAAAAAAAATATGTAGGCGCTGTTCTAAAATGAGGCACAACAACCCATGTACGTTTTTGCACAAAGAGAAAGACCAACTGAACATTTGATTAATTTTTTTATTCAATTACATAATCACATTCATTTTAATTTATATTGTTATGAAACAGCATTATCAATGTGGGATATCCAATTCTTTTCTAGCTTATGATACTTTTTATTGCCATTTTAAATAAAAGTTATCAATTAATAATGAAAGGTTTCAGAATAGAGTAAGAAGAAAAGAAATCAGGAGTACATGGATTGTGTTCTTGACTATCTGGTCATACACGTTACATATATTTATAGTCCGTAGTGGTATCTAACAGAAATTAACCACTTGCCTTAGCTGTACAATTACTGAACTCGTTGTGGCTAACCATAATTTAATTTCTAACTCAACTAACCGTGGTTAAATTAATAGAATTGACTATGGGGTTGACTACTCTTCATAAATTTAAACATATATACTCAAAAGAAAGTTGATAAAAGAACCAGCACCGAGATCATAGAATTGTCATGGTGTTATTGTATAATCTCAGAGATTACATAACAGAAAGTATAGGCATGCAGCGCCTGCAACACACGGAAAGTTTGATTTTAATATATTCGTAAGTTGTCCATTTTTATTTCACCAAACCTTAGCAAACCTAGGAAGATGCTGATTCACTTAATGTCGCCGGAAGCAGTGAAGCCACCCTGGATAGAAGCTCCAGTGCCATGGCCCTTGAAGGTACCATCTTGCTTGGTATTACCTTCAATGCCTGATGTACCATGACTGTAATATTGGTTAAACCACCACGGGGCCTGTGCGGCTGCCGGCTGCACAGGTGGTTCAGGAATGACAGGAACCGGAAGAGGAGTGGGACCGCCGGCATAGCCCTGGGCATGAGCCCCAATGCCATGGCCCTTGTATTCACCTTGTTGATTGGTGCTCCCACTGATGGTTTGAGAACCGCCAACTCCTGCATATCCACCAACATTAACACATGCCATTGGGTATGCGTATTTTAAATTGGACCCCCTACAATTGATTTAGCTGCTGGTTTTTCTGTAGCTAGCTCAGCTTGTCATGGGGTAATTTAAAGCTGGTGATGCATCACGATTTGTCAAAAGATCCATAGTGAGGAATATAGACGGTGAGGAAAATTCTCCAGTGTTCCATTTGCTTATCCACAAGGTATCAAGTTCTGTCTAGTGGATGAAGTTAGCAAAGATCAATAAATTACGAAACACTGAAATTTAAAAGCCATTTAGATGCCATACAATTAATACTTCGAAGAGTGATGATATTATGAAGGAAAAATTATTGATGGGGACCAAAAACTAAATTAATTATTGTTAGAGACTTTATATATATTTTTAACCTACTCTTATCAAAACGACAAAATACCTTAATAAAAAGATTTATTTATAATCAAAGGGCTGTCTTCTTTCCTAGGGCATATCAATATAACTCCACTGAATGAATTATTGCAATCTCTGGAAATAGTTAGTTAAACCAATCATAGAATTATCACCAAACCAAGGCTGCTGGCTTTGTTCATTGAAACAAATAGATAACAGGAACCCACCTTATGCACATTTAATTTAGGCAGAGTTTTCAAAGAATGTCCCCATATGAGAAAGACAAAGACTTTAATCATCATAATGGATCGTTCTTGCAAAACCCAGGGGGCAGTTAGATTTTACTCGGGGAATGAGGAACACCCAGATGCAAAAATTATATAAAATTTGTGTGATTCAGTTACTCTCTTTATTTTACCCTCTTTCGTTAAATATCTCATGGGGCTTGTCCTATCTCCTTTCCCCTGAAATAAACTATGAGATTTTTCCATTGCATATTACTAACCCAGCGTGGGTCTTTCTTCATGGCCAAAGATTCCTGCACTGGGCCAAGCAACACCTTTCACCAAGCAATAGAAACTCTCAGGTTTCGGCATTTACATGTAAGATCAGAGTCTCGTCATTTGCAGAATTACTTGTATGTTTCAAATTTTCTTCTGTGAATTGTGGAACTTGGTATTAATTGCAAGGCATGTGTTTGTGGTTTTGTATTAAAGGGACCGCCGTCTGATTAAAAGGGTGATGACTCATGATGGAGAGAGCATATACCCACAAGGATTCCGTGCATAGCAGTCAGATGCGTACAGTGCCGTTCAGATTTGATTTGAACTGAAAATTTTATTAATTTTTTTTTTTTACAAATTTTAAAAAAAAATTTATTTTATAAGATGCACAATACAAAAAATAATTTTATAATTGATAACTATTAAAAAATAATATTTTATATCAAAAAAATTAAAAAAAAAAATTATGAGATCTGAATGCGGACGAACCAAATTCAGATTGTGCGCATCTTCCAGACTCACAGAGAATCCGGACTCACATATACCTAGAGTAAGATGGCGCAAAATCAGATGCTTCACGTTTCTTTCGTTAGCACGGTATGAGACAGTCAGCACTTAGGAGATCAGAACACGATGGAGATTTTCGATGGCCACGGTGGGAAGATCCGCACACGATCCGAGCACGATGGGGGAGGTTACTCGGCTTATCATGATAATTTTTTATTGTAATGATATAACAAAGGCCGTTGTAGTAAAAGTATATTACATTTTTTGCTCCATTTGACAAGAGAATATAACAATAAAAAAAATATAAAATATAAATAGATGAGAATATATAAGATTAAAAAAATATTTTATTTTTAGATGATTTAATTGATAAAATAATAAATATAATGATATAATAGATATTACATAAGTTATATAAAAAAAATACTTTCACAAAACACTGAACCAAACAAAACCAAATTCTGTTTTCAGTGTTTCAAAATAATAATTTTTGGTTTATCAATAATTTTTTTTATTAATCCAAAAACATCATATGTTTTAGTTATGAGTAATGATTATTAAATATAGGATATTTTATTAAATAATTACTTAAAATATTTTGATTTAATCATTATTAACTCTTAATAAGATTAACCTAATTATTGTGTAGTTAATGGGTATAATTACAATATAAATCTAATAAAATAGGCAAAACGTTGTTCTACATTTAGTATTATGTTATAATAAAAAATGATATTTTTTAGTTCATAATATAATTGCTCTACTTCAAATAATATTTAGTTATTTTATATTTGTTTATACGTAATATCCTTATCGTATCAGATTTGATATTCTTGTCAATATCAGTGTTCTTTTTAAGCAATAAATTTCACCCCAATACTATTTAAGATGTATAATTAAAATTTAAATTATTCAACTTTAAATAATTCATAATAATTAATTAAATTCGTGGCAGACATTTTCAACTTGATGTATGATTCAAGACAAATATTTAATTTGATGACAAAATTTATTTGACCAGAAATTTTATCGTACATAATCAATAATATTGTAAATTAATTAAATTTGTATATATATGGATTTTCAGGTTAAATTTGTATATGATGAATTAATATTATAAATTAATTAATTTTATTGTACATAATCGATAATATTATAAGTTATTGATTTTTGTAAATTGTAATTCAAATCATCGTTACATATATACGTTGAATTAGCCTTGTATCTGCCGTGGCCTTGTTAAGAAGCTTTTGTCTTTTTCAAAGCAAGACAACTATGGAAGAGGTATAACTAATATAAATCTTTGAAAGCTAGGAGACTATATTGCAGAATTTAAATTGTAACCAAGGACCGTGATTTTTTTTCCCTTTTCGTTTTTCTGTTCTATTTCTGTGAATTGTGATTTATATAGAAGAGTCGTTGAAGTTTGCCATCCCAGCCTTTTTGGTGCTTCGAATTGGATGTGGTGGATCGCAGGATAATTGTTGTGCCTTTTTACTAAATTAACAATTAAGCCCACAAATATAACTAGTTGAAAACGTGCTGATCTCGTTTATTATTTCATTTCCAATTCCATTAATTAAAACTAAAAAACCTGGTAATATTTAATCCAAATATCATATGCACGGGATTTTAAATTGCGGTTGTACGTGTTGTCGCAATTCTGCAATGATTACAGTAAAAGCTGATAAAAAAATTTTAAAAAATGATGATAATATGATGGGAAATTTACTATAAATCTTAATATAATGTAATAAATTATTAAATATAGAATAATATTTTATCAATTTCATTAAATTTATTACTATAATCATACTAGCTAATTAATATTTGTAGAAATGATTTGAATTTTATATAATTAACAAGTATGAATAAAATGAACAAGCTATATTATTTTGTATACAGTATTTATTGTATCATAATTAACATTCATAAAAGATTAGAGTTCATAATATTATCATACAAAGAAAAAACATTTGTCAAATATTGCAGAATTTACTGTAACAATAATATTAGAATCACAATTGCAGTTGACTTAAAACCTTGATAAGATGTAATCAAGTTGTAAAAAAAGCTAAATGTATATAAATATTGTCATTCATGATGAAATCGAAGAGGTATCAAAATATTCTCAGATCATTATATTAACTCTGAGCTCTTATTCGTCTATAGGAGACTATATTATTGAGTACAGATAGCTAGGTTGGATATATTTATGACGCTTAGGCAATGGAACCAGAGGCAGTAAAGCCACCCTGGATGGAAGCTCCAGTACCATGGCCCTTGAAGGTACCACTTTGCTCAGTCTTGCCAGCAATAGTTTCGGTACCGACATTTTGGTGCTGGGTAGAGCCGGGCACTGCTGGTGCAGGTACAGGTGCAGGAGGGTAAGCATATGGATAGTATTGATATTGAGGTTGTGGAGGTACTGGTACCTGAGGCCCACCGGCACCGGCACCGACACCAAGCCCTGCATATCCAGTAACATTGAGACCTGCCATTGTTGATGATAACTTGTGAGTTTCAGGGGGTGATATAATTCTTTGAAACGAAGTTGGTTTCTTTTGCTTTCTTGACTTGGGGTTAAGTAAAAGAAAATTTCCGATCCCTTTTATCGATGGATCGTGCAGGATTATTGGGCGTGAGTGGGCATATAGTGAAGGAATATATACCCACGTGACGCGACACACCTGACTGGGGATAATTGGCTCTATATATTCGTCCTTATCTCAGGTCGTATCATTATGGTATCCCATGCTCCCGAGTGGGCCTTTGTCCATCTGAAATAGATGGACAAAACGTGGGGCTTGGCACAGGTCTAATCACATAACAAATTTAAGACATTATATATATATATATATATATATAGATAGATAGATAGATAGGTATATGTATATGTTTAATGTAAGAATAAAAAGATATACTATGTTGAACGATTGTCAAATATTTCAGATAGAATATGAGTCGTCACTATTAATAAAATTTTTTTTTTATGATTTTACAATAAATTAAGAAATTAAAATTAAAGCAACTTTTCAAGTAGAAATTCAGATATTATAAGACGTTAATATTATTTAAATTTTAAATAGGCATTGATAATCCGTTTATAAACTATTAAATATTTTTATAATCATTTTTGTACGTCAATAATTTTAACATTAAATTTAAACTAAAAGGGTGGGATTTTTTATATTTATGGATGGAGTTATTGAATAACTATTGTCGATAATAATTAATTAAACGTGACTCTTTATTAACCCA
The DNA here is from genome assembly GCA_026724425.1 of Erythrophleum ivorense. NCBI lineage: Eukaryota > Viridiplantae > Streptophyta > Magnoliopsida > Fabales > Fabaceae > Erythrophleum > Erythrophleum ivorense. The sequence goes on from JAIUCV010000005.1 coordinate 49,438,369, forward strand.
TTTACGGACACAAAAACGTGCCGGTAAACTCAATAAAAATGACTAATTGAAGTGATCTATGTTGAGGGGGAGTCATGATCACTGGCGATAATATGATCACCTTGTAATATCGCAAGCAACTACAATCCCTGAAACGAGGGCGCGCAGTTGATCTTATTTGTGCAATGAGCATGGAAGCCAAGTGATTTAGGAAAACTCATTAATTAAAATTAATCTTATATTACTGAATAATTTTTTTATAAGAAGAGTTTCTAATGCAAAATTTAGTTTTGGATTAATACTTTTAGTCATAAATATTGTACTCACAAAACTTACATTACTCCAACATTATTTTATATGCATCCCATCAATTATAAATTTAAAGCATCTATATTTTTAAATATAAAGAAATTATTAATTATTTGATTATATTCTAAATTTAATATATAATTATTTTTAGTTTAATGACTAAATTAACAAATTATTTCGTTCATGTAATAAGTGTGTGTTAACTCCTAATCATTCATATTATTTTACACATTCTTATTAGGAAATAGGTGCTTAATGCCCTAATTTTATGGCAAATATGGCTAACTTCAGGACAAATATGCATAGATAGGATATATAATTTCATACACAAGTTGTTATACTATATGTAATAAATTTTAACTTACTTGTGATTAAATTGTGAATTACTCATATTTTGTTCTTTTTTATAAAATGAAAATACAAGAAAAATTGAATTGGAGTTATCTTGGAACAGGAACATTAGAAATCACTACAAGAAAAGAGATTTTTAGTGACGACTTTTAGTGGTGACCACAAAACCCCATCACTAAAAGTATGGATTTAGCGGTGACACTATCATGTTGTCACTAAAAGTTGTCGCTATAATATCACTTTGAGTTTTACCAAAATTTTTAGTGGCGACCCAAAAAAATTGTCACTAAAACTTTTTAGCAACAAAATCATTGTTGCAGCTAATTACATTTAGTAGCGAGGATAACAATGTCACCACAAAAAAAGTCATTTAGCGGCGACACATTTTGTCGCAACTTAAAACCTATGCAAAAATTCATTTAGAAATTATGGAAATGTAACATTTCCATGATTTTTTGAGAATCTTAAAATACTTGTGCCAAACTTGTAATGACGATGAATATTGTCGCCACTAAAAGTTACCTTTAGTTCAATTATTAATTCAATTTGAAAAACATGGCATACTGAAAATTGTTCATTTATAATTTAATATTATATGATAAATTCTCCTTAAATATATATATGTATATAAATATATACATCATATTTTATTAAAATAATTTTATAGAAATGGTCTAGAAAACTAATTTAATCTTAAATATTATCTTTTCCATTTCATTTAACCACAAATTATATATGTTTTATCTTCTCCAATACTCTTTAACACCCATACTTCCCTCTTCTTTCTTCGTTTAGCTATGCTTCTTCTTCTTTTCTTCAAATTTGCATGCCTCATTTTCTCTCTTTTTGTTTTATAAAAGAAGTTTGTAGCGAGAACAAGGAAAGGAATGTAACACCTTCATTTCTAGCTCATACCCGTCATGCCTTACATGCTCATATACATTTGGGAAGCATAAAAGGGAGATCATTTGCTCTATGTTCATATTCTTTCTATATGGCATCACGCACGGGTAGACATTCACTTTAGTATCACATGGACCGGGTGAGCTCTTTCTATGCATCCTCATATTTAATTGCACCATTAAGACTCATTTCAATTCCAAAAATATGCTTTAACCCATGGAAAGCAAAGAAGGATAGAGACATGAATATTCAATTTCGGCCATACTTGGCCTCAATTCTGGGCATAGTTTGAAAATTCAGAACTAAATACAAAAAAATCAAAAACATGATCTCTTGGTCACTCTGGAAAGCTTAGACTGTCTACTTCATGGAAAAAATATATTCAACTCATAAAATCCTGCATATAACGCGTTTGACACGCGAAATCATCTGGAGGTCAGAGGGGGCTCTACTACTGTCACAGTTTACTGATATGGATTTCAAGAATGTCTAACTAATTCCACAAAAATCCAATGCGTGCAAACGATATCACTATGGAAAGATGTGGATGTTAGCTAGAGATGAAAAATATTTCCAGATCAGTTCATTAAGCCAAACTCTCGAAAACCGATGAAACAGTACCTCGGGTCTGGTAGGATGACTGATTCTGAGCTGGAACTTCGAAATTGCATATCTTACTCTCTAGACCTCTAAATGAGGTGCTTCCAGTTCCTACAAGTCACTGTAACTATCTAGTTTCTGTGTATAAAATTTCATAGCCATTGGACTACGTTTGCCCCTCGGATGACACGGTTTCTAAACTGACCAAATGAACAGTGTTTTCTGAAATCCGAATTTCTGATGCCAATTTTGAAAAATCGTAGAAAATGCTATAGACCTCCAAATGACTTGATCTTTAGCTTCTCAAAAACCTCTAAATAAGATCTAGTCACATGTCAAATTTCAAAGCAAGAAGAGGTCATTTGGTCAACTCTTGACATCATGTGCAAAAGGGTCACTTTCTTGGTCACAAAGGGGCTCATGGGGTCCAATCTTAGTTCTTCTACCTTTAGGACTCTTTGAGCACATAAGAAAGCATCTATATGGGCTATCAATCATAGCTCAAGTGTCTAACAACCCAGATTGGAGAAACTCACTATTCCACACCCACTTATACACTCATGTGGCCAATACAAAAATCATGCTTTTCATGACAAAACTTGCTTCTTCATTCAAAATGGTCTCATTCTCATATATACATGATAAATACATTGGTTACAAACATTCATAGGTGCTACATCATATACATTGTTAATTTACATTCCTTGACTTAACTACAAGATAATAACAAAAAAGCTCTTTACACTTTCTTCACCAATCTCTCTAGCTTCAAGCTTGGTGGCTCCCATCTCTTGCCTCACTTGGTCCACCTAACATGTTTGGATGGTGGAGAGGGGGAGTGAGATTCAAAGAATCTCAATAGCTCATCTCTCATTCAATCATACATACAAAGCATGCAAACAAGTCTCACAATGTATGCATGAGCATGTTAGCATATAAAATCATATAAAAGCATTTGCAGCTTCTTAGTTGGCCATACATAAAAAGAACATTTTCAACATGTGAATAGGCCATACATAACATATACAAGCTTGCCAAGTCAATGGATTAGCCTCACCCACTCACTTGTGAATTTTGGACTTACCTCACCTATTCTTTAAGAGGTTCTTAGACTCAACCCTTGCTCTTTGGGAGTCAACCTCACTTTTGGGAGACTCTTTACTTTGTCTCAACCAACTTGAGGGCTTTTGGCTCATCCTCACCATGGCTAAAGGGTTATTGGCTTTTCCATACTCAAGCAAACTCAAGAAACCACATAAAACATCATTGAAATACATGAGGCATCATCATGCTAGCATACTTTTCATGGTTCAAAATATACATACACACAAGTAAGACAATGTAAGCACTCAAATATGCATGAGAGAAGGTGGAGAGAGCTACATTTTTAGCTAATCACAACTTTTCCTTTCAACTTGTCTCCTCCCTTATGGGTTTCATAATCAACTCTAGATGGGAGTGCTTCTCTTGAGCCTAGTCACACAAGAAGTATAGAATTATTTTCTGAATACTTATTCCTAAGTTAGGGATTTTTTTCTAGCAACCCCACTAAGCATGTAAAGCTAGGGGTTCTTTCTCTCACTAGAATCCCACTAACTCTCCCTCCTCTTTCAACTCTCAAACTCTTAAGAAGAGAAAGCAAGGAAGAGAGGGCTACATGACTTCTAACCTCCCTTAAGAGTGGTTTTCCACTCTCCCTCTTCTGAACCAAGCTCAAAACCTAACTACTTCCATAATCAAAACCATAAGAAGAGTTGGCAAGGAGAGAAGAACAATATTCTAAAGAGAGAAACCATGTAAATCTTACCTTTCTCTTGCTCTTCCTTCCTTCTCTAGGCTTCTCTCTCTCTCCTCTGCTCTTTTCTCTCTCTTAGAGTGAGCTTAAGTCGGTTACAGAGTGAAAGAAGGAGTTGGGACGCTTTAAAAAGTCAAATTCTCTATTTTCACGCTTTTTCGGACTAACCCTTGCTATAGCAAGCCATAACCCTTGCTACGGCAAGCTCGAATAAGTCCCAGACATCTGTCTTCGCTACAGCGTGCGCTACGGCGAGCAACTCTCTGGTTTTTGTATGGGGTGCCCGAACTCGCTATAGCTAGAAGGCAGTCTCGTTATACCTAGACCATTTCTCGTTATAGCGAACAAGTACATTCGCTATAGCCGGGCTGTAGCTAGCAGACTTAGAAAATTTTCAGCCCTTTGAAAATTTTCAGCTTTTCTCTTCTTCTTCTTTTTTTCTTTTCTTTTCTTCTTCTTCTTTCTTTTCTTTTCTTTTCCGGGTTGTTACAAGGAAAGTGAGAAATGATGTTACGATAAACTTCATTAGGGAAAGAGATGTGGTATCTTCCTTCAAATACTGAAAGAATAATGTTTGTTTTTTATTTTTGTCTAAAAGATGCAATGAAGTGGATGAAAAATTTTAGTAATACAATTTTCTGAATTTTTTTAAGTTATTCTTTATCTAGTTTTAGGCATTATATCATCATCAATGAAAAATGAAAAATAAACCAAAGAGATAATTATATTATAATTATTTATTAAATTGTAATAATTATCTTTAGAAAATAATATTAATGTAATTTAAATAATTTCAAAGAATATAGTTATAACTTCAGCTAATTATTTATTTATATATCAATTATTAATTATTATTTTTATTTATTTTTGAGCCAAATTTATGAGTTATCTTATCAATTAAAAACTAATAATAGACATGGAATAAGTAATCATAACAAGAAATATATTTTAATAATAATAATAAAAGTAATAAAAGAAAAATAAAAAATTTGTTGTGATTCAATTTTGTATGACCTTTTTAATAAACCAAATCCAATATGTAAGTCCAACCTAAGATTTGGTAAGTCCCAAATGTGTTAGGGTTTAGTAAAATTAAAAAGTAAAAAGAAATAAACCAACAAAATGGAATAAGACACAAGATCATCCAATCTCCTTTTCTCGTATTGGTAATGACAAAGAATGCTTTAAGAGAAGATTCGCATAATGAAGTAGAAATGCATGAGACTACCATACTTTGATAAAAATCAATAATACTTTAAGAGAAGATACGTATGATGAAGCAATAGGTATCCAGCAATGATAAAAGTCATCATATTTCAAGTTAATAAAAGTCATTATTGAATGATTAATAATCTTATTTCAGGTTAATAAGAAATTTAAATCAATTAATTCTGTAATAAGTAATAATAAAAGAAACTTTTAAATGTTATATTATATAAATAATGAAAAAATGTTTTAAAATAATATATATAGATATAATACTTATATAATAAAACTATTAATGCACAAAAAAGTGAAAATAATATGTGACATTAAAAAAAGTTAAGAAGCATGAGCTTTTATAAGAACCATTAATGCCAATATACCATATTTTCCCAAGATTTGTTTTTATAAATTTCAAAAAGCAATAAAGTACGAAACATATAAAAAAGTCTAAAAATAATATAAATATATATATATAATAAAAACTATTAATGCACAAAAAAGATAAAATAATATCTAAAATTTTAAAAATTCAAAAAGCATTGGCTTTTTAAAATGTTCAGTTTAATAAGAACCATTAATGCCAATATACCATATTTTGTCAAAATTTCTTATAATCTAAAAAATTGGCTACTTATTGTTAGAGCCTATGAGTTCCAATCATATGCAGTATCAATTTACCTACATATATATATATATATATATATTCTTTTTTCTTGGGTAGATATATTTTGATGTTTACTTGTTTAAATATTGAAGAGTCACAACCAAAATCTGATTCATTTGGCCCTTAGATGAACTCCCCCTTGCTTTTAGAGTTATATATAAAAACTTAGCAATTCAATATTATTCAGTCTAAAAAGGTACTATCTATATTTAAAAATTTACAAAAAAAAATAAAGGTAGCACAAATATATGATCATGTCCAATATATCCACCTACCAATTTGTATATATTTATCATTTCAAAGTTTTATAGCAGCTACATAAATTGTCAAATATAAAGCTATTATTGGAAATTAAGTAGATATTTTGCAATGTATATAGATGAATGTATTAGGTATGAAAAACTATACATCACCAAACCATTTTTCTACACCAAGTGCAAATTCTTTTTAGACATAAGTAACACCCAATTTAGGTATAACTATAACTTCAGCCAAATTTAGGTAATATTGCTACTTATGGAATTATTATTTATGGAAAAAAATGTTGGCACTATGACACCATAAGCATATCTATAATTATAATAAAAAATCCTTTTAAATTTTGACATAAAATAAAATTATTATTTTTTTAATTGAAAATGACATTAATTTGATGTTTGTTTATGAAAATTATTATTAAAGTAAAAATTTAATATGCTAATGACATGTTTTAAATCTTAGATAAATAGAGGCATAATTGATGGAATTACTTTTAAAGACATTTTTGGTCAAATTGTTTTAAAGATTTTTTGGTTCTTGAAATATGTTATTCAATGAAGAATACTAAAAAATTGTGTTACATAATTTTGAAATTGTCTCATCATCAATCATCAAATTTGACATAAAAAATGTGAATCACAGAATTCAAATGCTGGAATAAGATAATAAAATATTATTTAAGGGAAGAAATAGTTCAAAAAACTTTAAGAATATGCATAACTATAATTATGATAAAAATTCTTTCTAATCTTTGAAATAAAATAAAAATATTAAATTTTAATTAAAATTGATACCAAGAGATTATGTAATCTTCATATAATCTCTTATATCTATATTTTATATTTTAATTAATTTGATGTTAGTTTATAAATATTATTATTAAATTGATGTTAGTTTATAAATATTAATTGATTATGGTTTGGGTTGGTTCTCTCTCTACATTCTCAATAATGAAACATTATTATTGTGGAAGAGAGGAGCCAAAACACTATAAGCCTCAAAACTGGCAACTAGGGATTGGAGAATAGAAGGGTGTTATTTACGCCCCTATCCATCATTTACAAGTGGCCAAAAACACGGACAAATAATATTTGGTAAAAACAAAAGCCATGCCGATCTGTCTTGGCAATTCCATTATTTCCACTTTTTTATTTACTTTGAATAGGGCAGGGCCTCCTCATATCTGACTCACCATACTCTCCTCTATGCATTTCAATCATATGCTCTATGTAACACCTTCATTCTAGCTCATCTCATGCCTTTGAATAGCATAATTATCATGAAACATACACATAATTCTTATAGAGGAGGCATGAAGATTTGGACTTTTATTTGTAAGTCATCCTATCCAAAAACCTATTCGGTGTCACGTAAACCGTGTGAGCTCATTCTATGCATCCTCATATTTAATTGCACAATTACAACGCATTTCAATCACAAAAACTAGCTCACAACTCATGGAAACCGAAGGGAGACATGGGACATGCATATTTCTCCTCGGCCAGACTTGACCCCATTTCTGGGCAAACTTGGAAAATTTATAAGTAAATCTAGAAAAATTGAAAACATGCACTCTTGGTCATTCTGGAAAGCTTAGACTGTCTACTTCATGGGAAAAATATATGCAAGTCATAAAATCCCACACATAACCCGTTTAACACGCGAAATTAACTGCAGGTCGGAGGGGTTCCTGATACTGTCACAGTTTACTGATATGAACTTCAAAAATGTCTAACTAATTCCCCAAAAATACAATGCTTGTAAATGATACCACTATGGAAATATGTGGATGTTAACTAGAGAGAAAAAATATCTCTAGATCAGTTTATCAAGCCAAACTCCCGAAAATCGATGGAACAGTACCTCGGGTCTGGCAAGATGTCTGATACTGGGTAGAACCTTCGAAAATGCATATCCTCCTCTCTAGACCTCAAAATAAGGTGATCTCAGTGGCCACAGAAAGCTTATGACCTCTAGTTTATTCATGTAAAATTTCATAAGCATTGGACACCATTTGGCCATCGGGTGATACAGAATTCAAAACTGCCAGTATGAACAGTACCCATACCAGAATCCATGAAAAATCCCAACTTTGAAAATTCCTCAAATATTCTCTAGGTCTCCGAAAATTATGATCTTTAGCTTTCCAAAAAGCTCTTAATGAGCCTAATTGCATGCCAAGTTTTAGGGCAAGACTAACTCATTTGGCCAAAAAATGGTATATAGTTCCATTATGGTCAATTTTGGCTCTATATTGGGTACCAAATTTGCCAAATGGATTTCCCTTGGTCTTGGCACCTTTTGGGCAAGTTTAAAGCATATTTAAGACTTGTGTGAGCTGCCCAAATGGTCCCAAACCTCATGCATCTCATTTTGGCCATTCAACCCTCACTTATACACATTTGCATCAAACTTCCAATTTGCATAACTTGACATTACATACCCAAATTCATTTCTAAAGTTCATACATCATATCCATACATGTATACATCACATAATATCATATTTACATGTATCTCAAGGGTCATGTGCCATTTACAATAATCATATATATCATTGAACATCATTATGGTTCAAAAAGAATACAAACTAGGCCTAGGCTTGTCAATCTCCTTCTTTCATGGTTGTTAGCTCCCTTCACCATAGGTTCTTGGTCCACCTAGCATCTTAGAGCATTGGAGAGGAGGGGATGAGATTCAAAGAATCTCAATAGCTTATCTCCCATTCCATCACACATAATATGTGCAAGCAAGTTTCATATATGCATGCATGGAGAAAGTAGAAATCATAGGCATTTTAAAGCAACTTTGGCATGTGAATCAATCATGCAAGACATTTAAGAGCTCACTAAGTGTTTGGATTGGCCTCACACTTCTCCTCATGGATTTTGGACTTGCCTCACCCATTCTTTAAGCACTTTGGTCTCAACCATACTCTTGGAAGCCCACTTTGCTTTTGGGAGACTCTTTACTTTGTCTCAACCAAGCTCAAGGGTTCTTGGCTCATCCTCACCAAAGGGAAGAGTTCTTGGCCTTTCCACACTCAAGCAAACTCACACAAACATCATGTAATCATTTGAAAACATAACATAGCATCAAGCATCATTGCATATAAAGGTATGCTAGCATACTTTTCTTAGCTTGAAAATACACATACACACATTCTAAAACAAGCTAAACACACATCCATGCATGAGAGAAGGTGGAGAGAGCTACCTTGCATAATTTCACACACTTTTTCCTTAGCTTTCAAGCCTCCTCTTTTAGCCACACACCCACAAGTTGGTGGAAATAGTGTCTCTTGGCCTAGACATAAATTATGGGAGCCAATTAAGTTCATGAAATAATGTCTAGGGCCATGCAACTTACTTAAACCCTAGATTACTCTATAAGCTCCATTATGGTCCATAATCATACCTAATGAAGCAACACCCATCAAATGACTTCTAGGCCTCATTCTTTCTTTTCAATTATGATTCTTGACTCCTTTTAAACCTCTTGGAGTCATCACATCATTAAAACAAAGGGCCTAACAGCATGTTGCTTCTTTAGGTCCTAATATGGAACTTATGGCACCAATTCACTTTCTTTGAGTTCTAAATTTTTTTCTAAGGCCTCTACTCATCTTCACTCATCACATATGACTCAAGAATAGCCTTAGAAAAATTTAAAACTCTCCCTAACTATAGGAACTTGCCTAGGCCAAGACTATGGGGGGAGAAGAGTTCATGGCCTTCTTGATTTTTCCTTGATGGGAGATACACTTGGGAGACTTCCTAGAGGTCTTAGTAGCTCTAATCAAATACTCACACATGCAAGGAAACTCATATATCAAATCAGTTTTTGCAAAGTGTTCAAGAGCCCTACACTTTCCTAGCTTAGAGTTCATTATTTTTTTCTTGCAATTTCTTTGCTTTCTTGGATGGGAGGTGCATATGGGAAGCTCTCTAGGGGTCTTAGGAGCATGTTTAAACATTCAATTAAGTCTAAGAACATTCATATAAAATCAAATTTCCAAGGGAGCATTTGGATCCCTAATGGTTCCATCTTGTTTCCTAATGCCCCTTTCTTGATTACATTAGTTCATTCTTAATCCTTGCATTCCAAAACCTCTAATCCTTCCATAAATTAGGCAGAAAACAGGCCCTAAAAATTGGGCTCATGGTGCCCAAATTCGTGCAAGAGGGAGGGGGAGGAAGGAACTACCAAAGAATGAAAGTTTTACTTTGTTTTCTTGCTTTCCTTTGCTTGCTCTTCCACTTGGTTGGCTTGCTCCCTCAATTTTCGAAATTTCCCTCTCTGTTCTGCCCCCAAAACAGCACCAAACTCTCCATTAAAATCATAGAAAGAAAGCTTGAGAGGAGAGAAGCAAGGTTCAAGAAGGAAGGATATGGAATTTCTTAAAGTTTCTTACCTTTTTCTTGAATCTCTTCCTCCAAAATCCTCCTCCTCTTGTGCGGCTAAGAAGCTGGAGTTTTCCTCTAAAATTGGGCAGAAGCAAGTTGGTCTTAGAGAGGAGAGAAAGAACGTGGATAAGAAGGAGCTAAAAGGCACTTTATGCAACTTTTTACTTTTGCATTTTAGTCCCTTTTCTTGGCTTTTTCATTTTAGACTCATATCAACTCCTTTTTGAAATTCGTCTTTTCCATCATATTCCTTAGGCTCTTAATCATAAGAATTGCCTTTGGAATCACTCAAAAGGATCTGAAACCATTCCGAACCGTTCAATCAAAGTTTTGGTCAACCTTTGCCGAAATCGCTTACCGAAGGGGTTTCAACTGTTCTAGGGGTTCTCATGGTTTTCAGGGCCTCTGAGAACCCTGGAAAGCTTAAATTTTCCATTTAAAAAGCTCTCTTGTGAGTTTTCAAAATTTTTCAAAAATTACAAAAATACCCCTACTTTCTTCGACAAATTTTCTGAGCTCTTCTGGCTCTAGTTTTTGGGCATCTCAAATCTCAAATCCTCATTTTCTAATATTTAAAATTTTATCATAATTTTAGTTGGCCCCAATTCCTTCTATTTCAAGGACTTCATTTTATATTTGGCCCATTTCTGACGTTTACGGAGAAACTGAACATTGCGTTTCTCACGTTTACGGAGGGACCGGATGTTACACTCTAACTCTCTCTACCCCATCAAGTTTTATCGACATTGTCCACAAAACATTTATCCAAAACACATATATTATTTCTATTATTATTTTAAGAAAAAATATTTGTAGATAGTTCTTTATATTTTATTATTAAATTATCTAATTAAAATATAATAAGAATATAATTCCTTAATTAAATTGTTCACTTGATCTTAATACCTCGCCTCAAAATGGGATGGAATACTTCCATGCTTTTTTCCAGAGAAAGTTCTAACATGTACTAATTAAGTATAATTTTCACATTTTATTGTTAACTAAACTCTAAACCTCAGCTTTACGTAGAAGCCTCAATTATGGAGTTCTGGAGTATTCTTTTTGCCATCGAGGCATCATTGTCTTCCAATCGAGGAATGCCAAATCTTCATATAATCTCTTATATCTATATTTTATATTTTAATTATTTTAGTAGCAGTCACTAATTAATAAATTTAGGGATGGATTTTACATTTTTACTAAGTTGACGTTTTCAATCAAATCCTATAAAATCAATTAATCCCGTTAAAGCAATATTTGTAAAATCAAATCACTGCCACTGTAGCATTTCCTAATGACACAGACAACTAATCAAAATTGTTCAACTGGAATTCAAGCTCCATATTGCGTTGGTCTCCTGTGTTTTAGGGGCTCCCGTGCATTGTGTTAAGGAGGGAGTTTACTGTACCTTTTACTGACGTGTCACAATGGGAGCAAGCCAATTGCACGGAGGGTGGGGATCATGTTTACTGCACCAAATGCTGTAATTTCCTCTAATGCAGAGGATCCGCTGGCCACAATCCGAAAATCCCTAAATCAAAAAAGAGTGGAGCATTTTGCTGTGTGAAAAAGGAGATGCAAGAATGGGGCATTTTGGGTTGCAGCTGATTTTGGAGTCGTGAAATACAGTGGATGCCAAAGATGGTGGAAATCTGAAAACGAAGCTTTCCTCGAAGTTGCCATCCCTCTTTAACAGGGCTTTGTTTCGGCATCTTGCTTGTAAAGGAATTGCTACTTGGTTCAACCAAGAGAAGTCAAGAGTGTTGAGATTCGATAGCTAGAATAGATTCTGGGCAAAGCGGGTTACAAGTAACTTTTAGAGTTTTGCTTAATTTCAAAGGGGTTCTACCTATTTTTGATTTTTGTCAAGATGTAAGGCATTTTGAGATTGTCGAGTGTGAAATTATGGATTATTTGATCTATCACTTTGTAGAAGAAAGGGTTAAGAAGCTCCATTGAATCTGCAATGTTGTGATGTATTTATAGGTCATAGAGGTTTTTTGTCTCCAATGCAAGATGAAGCTTGGGAAGCCATAAAAACGTTGCGAGGGTTTCTGTCTCCAAATCAAAAAAGGTTCAGTGAGTGTTATCCCACTGATTCATTGATTCTTTCTTAGAGTTTTATTTGTCAACGGGATGTCATTCCAAATTTTGATTGCAATATTTTGATACAGTTCAACTTAGGAATTTAGTTTCCTACATTCCTATAGATACTTGTATATATTGTATTTTGGATGAAGATGCCTATATTGTGTTCGTGCCTTGATATTAATCATGATGCTGTGTTTTCTCCTTGAGTTAGTATGATAATTTATTTTGATATCTTACTACCTTGATATTGTTCAATACCTTTGATCTTGTGCCTTGTATTGATCATATTGAAATCCAATAGCCTTAATATCGTTCAATACCATGAACCTTGTGGCCTGTAAAAATCGTTAAGGTTGAAAATTTAGTTTTGTAATTGGGCAAGACTTGTTGGGTTGGTAGATTTTATTTAGCTATTGATGCTTTCATTTTTTACAATTTTTACATGCATTATATAAATTTTAGATACTTTTATAAAAAAATGCTAATCCTTTAGACATTCTTGCATAGTAACTAAAGAATGATAGGGAAGGAATTGCTGTTGTGCTTAATTTGCTTCTTGGGCCTTCTCCAATAGAAACAAATTATTGTAGTGAAATAAATAATGCCAAACTTTTTCAGTGGGAAATAATTTTCCAGGAAAAGATGATTTCTTGTATAGTTTTCTGTTGTTTGATTTTCTCCCAAAACCCTTAAAATGTTGAATTCCTTTAAGAATTTATTTCATGATAACAGTAGCATTAGTCATTAGAAAATAGTACGTTTTTCCTTATTTGCCTCCCAAGTCCCAACCACCAGCAATGTGAAATGTATTATCTACAAAGTTTTTTGGCTCCATGAAATAAATGGAATCTTATCTCTATATTAGCTTTTTAGTTGGTTATTATATGTATTTAATGAACTTTAATTTTCTTTCCTTTTAGTAATTAGATTATGAATTTGTTGTTCCATTAGAGAATTTGTATGAAACAAATTGATGAAAATTCTGTATTTCTCATTATTGGAGCTGGAGGATAATGATTATTTTCTCTTACAGTTAATTGTTCAGCACCTTGGCACTTATTTTGTCATCGTACGTAGAATTTGTGAAGCACCAACAGGACTATTGTATTTGTGTTGTTTACTTAATTTTAATTGGCAATTGACGTATGCCACTTGTACCATGTCCCATGTCAATGCCATGTTTTTTAGGCTTTAGCTTTTAGCTGTTAAGGGTGCTGCTAGGTTAATTTTCTTAGAATCGATGACATGTTGATTTGGATAAAATCCCCTATACGACATAGTAATTTTTACACTCGTCAATCTCATGAGCTTTTCCTGCATTTTTTAATTTGGGTCTAGCACTAGCATGTTAAAAAATATCTAAATGATCAATAGTTTAACTGTCAGTATGCCTCCTTTAGAACTGCATTGTCTTATTCTTCAGTTGCACGGATCTTCCTCTTATGATATGAATATCTGGCAAAGTGAACTTTCTTTGCTTGCTAGCTCTGCTTGATTTAACCAATTGAATTATGGGCTGTAGAAACTCAAGAAGGAGTTGATGCTATTATTGCCAGCATTTTGTGTTTTTACCTTGGATAAGTAACTAAAGCCACTGGCTCATTGCAGTCTAACCTTTCTTGGCTGAGTTCTGATATGATGATTTAAGTGTGGTCAAGACAGAGCATATCAGTGGCCCAGTTGAGAGACCACTTTTTCAAAGCTTAATATATTATAAGTGTTGTGGTCCTCAAGTGAGGTGTAAAGATTAGGATTGTAAAATAAGATCAGGAATACATGCTCTAGTAAGTAGTGCACACTAAAGACTTCTGCTTAAACTAATAGGCTTTTTTTCCCAAAAAAATATAGTGGCTTTTGGTTTTATTGTCCAATCTCAAAATCAAATCTCATTAGTCTTGTTGGAAGAGAAACTGTTTCTTTAACGTACAATCACTATTATCCTATGGTGACATGCATCAAAATATTGATCATATTGAATACCTTGAATGGGTTAGTAGATTTTATTCAGCTATTGAAGCTTTCAATTTTTACAATTTTTGCACGCATTATATAAATTTTATGTCTACAATTTCCATTTAAATAATCTAAGTATCAAATATTGCTAGGTTAAATTTTCAATCTATGCTTGTCTTTCGTCCCTCGTATGTACTATAGGGCATAGACTTACTAGTGTTTAATGGCACTATGGTGTCTTTTCCACCATCGTAGATGAAGATCCTTGGGCAAGCTTTGCTTGCATTTTTTTTTTAATTTTTGGGGTTTAAGTAAATATATTTCAATTAAATAGTATTTGGTTGAGCTTATGTATTCAATCTATTATTTTATTTCTAGTCAAATGTATTTATTAGTGTTAGAATAATAGAATTCAAACAACATTTCTTGTCTTTGAAAAAGTTGAAAAATTAAAATTGAAACTTGTAAATAACTAAGTAGAAAACGATAGTGTCTTTTAATAATAATCTGAATTATAACAGTCCTTACACTTAGCCATGACACAAAGCAGTAGGTCGCCTATGAAAGAACACCATGCGTATATAACATGCTCATTCAGTTTGGGTGCTTGCATGTGTGTTTATATATATATATATATATATATTACTTGACCCACTATCACCGATGGAAAAACACTTGCACTATTGCTAATGTGTTGGTTAATTCTGCCCCAAGAAAAAAATTCTAAATTAACTCACCAATAATTTAAATTTTCAGAATTCAAATTCAAAAAATTAATGAATTAAATTAAAGACGAAATACTTAATTATTTAACTACTAACTCAAAGTGTAATTAACTATTTAGGACCTTTTATTGATTAAATAGTAGAGCATGTTTAACTTCCCTTTGTTGTTTTACTACCTTGAACTTTCTTTAAGTTTAGTACCATTTGGTAGATTACAAATTACTGGATACATATATACAAACACCTTTAAATATAGTATTAGCTTCCTTGGTTAATATATATATATATATATATTAAAAAACAAACAGTTTGTGAAATGTGCTTAGGCAGATGATTACATATGTGTAAATTGTACAACATGCAGCAAAGTAGAGATGACATATCATGCAATGAGATCCTGTAATTTTGTTATTTATCTTTTTTTTAGTTGAAGTTTATTCTTGTTTGATTTCTGGTTACACTAATGGTTAGAATAGATCCTATTAATCTCTTAAAACATTTTAAGATGATCATGCTAGAGCTGGTTATAAATACAAATTATATATGGAGAAAAATGCAAATATTTTCCTCTAACTTTGAATAATTTGCACATATTCCTTTAAAGTTTTAAAACCTTATAAAATCTCATCTTTTGATAGAAAGATTGTGTTGCCCCCTTGTATTTCCAGTTCCTATGCCTTGTTTTAATATTTTGACCAACAAATATATAGTTGCAGGCTAAAGGAGTACGCCACATGACGAATAAAAGAGACTAAAGTCACACCTTAATTGAAAGAGAAGGAGCAAAATTCTAAAGTGCGATAGTTCTAAGGTATTTTTTAGTCTTGAAAAGCATATAAAATACTTACAAATAATCCATAGCTGAAAGGGGTATTTGCTTTTTTTTTCAGACCATGCTTTGACTTTACTGAGGTGGGTTGTAATTATATTTTTGTGTGTTAATGATTATTACCCCAAAACATTGTGGTCCTGTTTTATGGATCTACATAGGTATTACCCCAAAGCTTAATGCAAGTTAGCCTTCATATTAGCATAATTAGATCATGAATTGTTATTGTTTTAATCTATTGAACTATTGTTACTATAAATCCCTCTAAGCATCCTCATCCCACTTCATCTACTTCCCATTGCTATTTACTCCTCCATTATAGGTTTATTATGACAATTTTGTTAATTAATTCTAGCACTTGATCCTAACAATATATATATATAGAGAGAGATAGAGAGAGAGAGGATCTATACTTAATGAAAGGCCATTAGCTAGTGAAGGCCAAAGCATTTTCTATTTAGGTCACCTTTTCTTCTCTTATATCTATGTTCCTTATTCTTCCCCTGTATTACCTTTTGGTGGGGATTAACTAGAAAAGCCAATACTTTAGGTGTTCATTTAGTATTGATATGCCATATTGTTGGTTTACATTGCTTGTTGGTTTATGGCATCTATATAATGTGTGCGATGTTTTGGTTGGTTTACATTGCTTCTTTCAAGTTTTCACCAGGATATTTGATGCTGTTTGACATTTACTATCTATTAGAATAACTATATTAGGATTAGGTGCTGAAAAAATTTTTCAATTAGTGTAAAGTCTGAATGATAGAAATGTTAAAGTGATGTGTTACAATATTTAATAGATAATTAAGAGTAAATATTTAATAAATAATTAATACACTTCCTATCCCTTTTCTAATAATGAAAAATACTTAAGATGCGTGCTGAAAAAGTATAGGTTTGGATAATAAATAGAAAAATGAATATAGGAAAAGGTCATGGCCATGATATATTTGTTTCCTGTGATTGAAATATTTCGGCTTTCAATTCCAATAGGCAAGGTCAATGCATATATATATATATATATATATTCATATTTACACAGAAGTATTGATAAATTTGTTTCCTTTGTAGATGAAGAACATCCTTTTGACATTTTTTTCCTTTTGGTTTTCGGTGCAGGTCTAACTTTACAAGCTATCTTTGATTCTTTAATTCCTCCTCACAACTCACTGCAGTTACTATTTGGAGTAACAAGGTGATATTTTCTTGTTTGTTCATGACTTTCTGAATATAAAAATGTGATTTAGGATATATATGGAACTTTCTTGTTTGTTCATGACTGTCTAATGAGAATTCCAAAGAGTTGTATAGAGCTCAGACTTATCTTCATTATTTTATATTGATAATCTTAAGTGCCAATGTACTTGAGAGTTTTCTGCTACTGGGCTAATCACCTGCATTATTTCACACTAATAATGGCAAGAGTTCCATAAAGATTGAACTCCTTCTTTTGATTGCGACCACTTGAAGGAGTTTGGCCATAGAACTGATTCCTTAACCTAAATGCATGCTAAACAAAAGGGCGGTCTTGGGCTATATTCTAAAGAGAAATATATCTCTTTCTTTATAGATGGCACAAGAGCGAGAAGAAATGGAACAAAAAATGCAAGAAGAATTTGAATGGAAGCTGCAGCAAGAACGATCTCAGATGGCCCAACAAGTGCAGGATGAAGTTCGCGCACAAGTTGCTGCCTTGTTATCCACATTGTAATAGTAGGTATATAGCACACTTTCTTTACTTTTTCTAGGAATAAATGATATTTACTATTTTTTTCAATTCTAATAGGGACATCTACCTTCAAGTAGCAATATTTCAGGTAGACTAACCCAATGAATCTAGATAAATAGCAGTATGTTTATAAATCACTGCTTCTTTCCTACTAGTTTGAATATTTATTTAAGCATAGTTCAAAACTCAAATTTTAACTTAAATGCTTTTTCCATTTCAATTATTATTGTTTCTCTTTTAGCCCAAAGTAATTATTAGTATTAAATTCAGTAATACTTTTTTTTCCTCTTACAGGTTAAGTGAGCTTTAAAAAATAGCAAAGCATATTAACTATATTCCACTCACTAGTTGTATTTTTTAAGAAGTTCAACAACTATTAACAGTGAATATTCAATTTGTAACTTCAGTTTTCTCATTGTTGATTATGAATTTGTTGAGTTTACTCTTTGTTTTTAATGAAAATTTTCTTTTAATGTAATTCAATTTAGTTGTTGTACTTTGATTTTGTCATTGCCTTCTCATATATTCTGAGATTGATATTAGAACTATTTGAATTGTCATTTTTTCATGAATAATGTGTAACTAAAATAGAATGTTTTAAAAAAAAATTCAATAACCTTTGGTGGCGACTAAAGTAGCCACTAAATGCTGCAAAAAAAATTTAGTGGCGATAAAAGTAAAAAAAAAAAAAAGAAACTGAAAAAGAGTGACATTAGTGTCACCACAACAATTAGTGGCGACACAAGTTGCCACTAAAACCAAAGTATTTAATGGTGATCGTTAGTCACCACTAAAACCTTATTTAGTGGCGACAAATAAGTCGCCACAAGAAAGAGCAATTATTAGTGGCGACCTTACATCGCCACTAGAAATTGAATTAGTGGCAAGCATGTCGCCACTAATTACCAAACCTTTAGCAGCAACAAGTCGTTACAATTCTTGCTTTGCCATTTAGTGGCGACCAAAGTCGCCACTAATTGTTTGTTTTTAGTGACGGCATTTTTTGTCGCCACTAAATATTTTTTACTATAGTTGTATTAGTAACAATTTAGCGACGACCTTGTGTCGCCACTATAACTATTTAATGGCGACTTTGGTTGTTTTTTGCGGCGACTTTTGCCGCTACTAAAAGCCATTTTTTTGTAGTGAATCTAGAGTCTAAGGTATCAAAAGGGGAGTTTTTAAGATCTTAAAGAATTGTGCTATGACATAAAATTTCAAGTCATAGTGCAATTCGAAGGAAGTCAAAAAAAAAATCCTCCAAAAGGCATTTGCACCACAACATAAAGTTTCATGACAAAATTTTATGTTATGGTGTGACATGGATTTTGACACTTTTTGTCTTGCCCAATATACAATTGCACCATGATGTGAAAATTTTATGTTATGGCGCAATTCACACTTATCGATACACTATCTTTTTTGGGGGGGCCTAATTTTGGCTATGTTTTGCCTTATGTACCTCTTCCATTTGCTTTTGGTTGCATTTTGGGTCTATGAAAGGTAAAGAAGGAGTTCTTGAAGGCATTTTGGAACAAGGGAGCGCTAAGGCTTAAAGATTAAAGAGAAGACAAGCATTCTTTACTAGTTTTCTCTCTCTCTCTCTCTTTTTGGCATTTGTTTAGATGTATTTGGTTTTTTCTTTGATTTTACTACTAGCTTTTATGATCATCTATAGCTAAACTCTATAAACTAAGATTATTATGAACCCTTGTATAATTAGTGGTTGTTTCTCTCTCTTACTTTGTGATTAATGGTATATGTATATATATGTATACATATATATACATATATATATATATATGTTTATTTGACCCTATGCTTCATGCACGCTTTTTGATTACTTGGCCAATAGTTAGATTAGTTTGATACTTTACTTGAACTTGGAAAAGAAAAAGTAGAATTAGGTCTTAGGTTGAATTGTGAGTATCAGAAGCTTGCTCGATTGAGTGGATAGTTTCACTCATGAGATAGGAATATACATATTAGCCTTACAAAGCCAAATTAGGGATTGAGTTATTGAATTGAGCTTGGATGATTTCATAAGGGATTATAGAATTAATTAGGTAAACTTATATAAGGGTTGGAAAAACACTTACAGGTTCAATTAAACCTTAGACAAACATGTGTCATCATTAAGAGCAAGGTTAAGTGTGTTAAATTAAATCACTTTGAAATACTTGGAAGATTAATAATTCTATATGCCTCTAATCACCCAAAAATCCAAACTTAGTTTTGGACTCTAATTTTGAATAGTGAGTAGCTTTTATTTGCTTTACATTACACATACACTTGGAATTGATTCGCTTAATTTAAGTTAAGGCACAAATTTTAGGATTTGACAAGTTTTGACAACAAATCCTCAAAGGAATGATCTTTCCTTATCACTTTTCTACTATTGCAATATATATATACTTGCATGTATGTTTTTAAAGAGCAACAAGTTTTGGCGTCATTGCTAGGGATTTGCATGCCAAAATTTTTCTTGTCAATATTAATGCCAGAATATCTAGTTTGAACTTAGGCTTTATGTATAGTTTTACTTGTGTTACTTTTTTGTAATAGTTACCTTCCTCTTATACAAGAAGTTCAAAGTTTAGAAGTTATGTCATTTCAAGAGGGATCTGTCCAATCAAACTCTATAGGAAGAATTCGAAACTTCTAAATCAACCAAAAATATGCACTTTAAATATGCAAGGTTATCACTTAAGCATAAGAAGGCCAGCATTTCAAACGACAATTTTAAAATAAAGCAAGTGGTATTACAAATGCTCCAAATGGCAGGCAGCTTAGAGGCTCATCTTTAAAAGACCCTAACACTCACCTCTCAAGCTTTTTAAAGATTTGTGATTCTTTTAAACAAAATGGGATATCTGATGATGCAACCCAGTTGAGGTCTTTTCCCACTATCACTTCGAGATAAAGCCAAAATGTGGATTAACTCGTTGTTAGATGGATTGATTACCACTTGGGATGATTTAGTTATAAAATTCTAAGCCAGTTTCTTTCTACTAGCTAGATTGGTGAACTTGAGAAATGACATCATGTCATTTATGTAACAAGAAGATGAAATATTGTATAAAGGTTGGGAAAGGTTCAAGGAACTATTAAAAAAAAATGCCCAAACCAAGGTTTTCCTAATTAAGTCTAGATTCAAACTTTTTATAATAGGCTACTACAATAAATGAAGCCTATCGTTATTTAGTATCCAATGGTAGCATTACAGTCAATCTAAATGTTAAAGTTACTTATAATTTGTTAAAAATTATGGCAGCTAACTCTCTTCAACAATTTTCCTCTAAACCTCCATAAAAAAGGTTGTAAGGGCCCATGAAATTTATGCATTAACTATAATCTTAGCTTAAATGGCTGCAATGAACATAAGATTTCATAATTATGATATGTGTTTTAATGCAAGCATGGGTGTGAGTACCATACAAACTCTAATTATAAGTTGTGAATATTGTGGAAAAGGACATTTCATTGGTGGAAGCAGTTAATTATATGGGTAATTATGAAAAAATCAAGATAACTCATACTCAAAAACCTACAACCCAAGCTGGAAGAACCATCCTAATTTTTCTTAGAGCCAAGGTCAAAATCAGACTCAAACATCTTAATCTAAAGTGAGATTATAATACCCCTCTAGGTTTTAGACTTAAGCTAAACCATCAATGCAAGAAAAGAAGCCAAGCATGGAAGAAATATTCATGTAATACATGGCTAGGCAAGATGCAGCTATGGAAAAAATCAAAATAACCCATAATCAAACACTAACAACCCAGGATAGAGAAACCATCCTAATTTTTCTTAGAGCCAAGGTCAAAATCAGACTCAAACATCTTTATCTAAAATGAGATTGTATAACCCTTATAGGTTTCAGACTCAAGCTAGACCACCGATGTAAGAAAAGAAACCAAGCATGAAGGAAATATTCGTGTAATACATGGTTAAGCAAGATCAGCTATGGCTAAGCAAAATGCTATTCTAGCTAAACAAGATGCAACAATGACGAAGCATCAGTTAACAATTAGAAACATAGAGATACAAATAAGCCAATGGGCCTTATCTATAAATTCAAGACAGTATGGTAGTCTTCCAAGAGATACCATTCTGAATCGAAGAAAAATGGCAAGGAGGAATGCAAGGCCATTACATTGAGAAGTGGCAAGGAATTGCCTAAAGTGTCACTCCAATGCAAGAAAACAAGGCTAGACAAGATGAAGTCATGATGGAAGATAAGAATAAGAAGGGGAAACCTATTAAGAAAAAGAATAAACATGTTAAGAAAAAGAATGATATGTTGAAAAGGAGAGTCAAAAGAAGATCACCCCTTCTTTACTATTTCCTCAACACTTCCAGAAGCAAAATTTAAACAAACACTATCAAAATTTTTTAGAGATCTTCAAGTAGCTCCACATCAACATTTCATTTGTGAAAGCCTTAGAACAAATGCCAAGCCACACCAAATTTATAGAAGACATGCTATCAAATAAGAAATGGTTTGGAGAGTTTAAGATGGTGGCTTTAACCTAAAAATGTGTTGTCATCTTATAAAAAAAGTTACCCCCTCAAATGAAAGAACTAGGAAGTTTTACCATCCCTTATAACATTGGAAAACACTTTATTAAAAGTGCCTTGTATGATCTAGAAGTGAGTATAAATTTAATGCCACTATCAATTTTTAAGAAACTTAGGGTAAGGGAGGCTAAACCAACAACAATGACCTTGCAATTACCTAATAGGTCTTTAGCCTACCAAAATAAAGTCATTGAAGATGTTTAGGTTAATGTTGATAAACTAATCTTTCCAAAAGATTTCATTGTCCTAGACTATAAAGAAGATAGAGACATCATTATCATGTTAGGTAAACCCATTTTAGCTATAAGAAGAGTATTGGTTGATGTGCAAAACGATGAGCTAATTATGAGGATAAATGATCTAGAAGTAACCTTCAACATGTACAAAGTAATGAATAGCCCAAATGAGATGAAAGAGTGTTGTTATGTTCTGTTAATTGATAATGTTCTGCATGAAAAGTTTCATCAATCAACTTTGAAAAACCCCTTGGAAGCATCATTGGTTGGGGTAGTAAAGAAGGAGAAAAATGGAGTCAATAAGTGTGTTAAGTTGCTAAAGGCCACTTAAAAGCATTTTGAGGCTCCACAATAATTTGAATCACTTGATTTATTATCTAAACCAAAGTTTTTGTTGAAACCATCAATGGATGAGCCTGTATCACTAGCTTGAAGCCATTGCCCTTTCATTTGAAATATGTTTGCTTTGGGGAAGAATGCATCTTACCAATGATAATGTCTGCTTCTTTGACTAAATAATAAGAAAAGAAGCTTATCTAAGTGTTAAAAGAATTCAAGAGAGCTATGAGGTAGTCCATAAAGGACATAAAGGGGATAGGTCCATCCATTTGTATGCACAAGAGAACCATAAGAAGTCTTTTAAGCACTGAAAAAGACTTAATCCCATAAGGAAAAAGGTGGTCAAGAAGGAAATACTAACATGGCTTGATACAAGGATTATTTATCCTATCTTAGATAGCTTATGGGTGAACCCAGACCAATGTGTCCCCAAGAAAAGAGGCATGACTATGGTGACTAACACTCATAATGAGCTAACCTTACAAGGACTATGACTTGGTGGCATGTATGTATGGACTACCAAAAATTAATAATGCCACAAGAAAAGACCATTTGCCTTTACCTTTCATTGAACAAATGTTAGACAAACTAGTAAGGAAGGATAACTTATGTTTCTTAGACAAGTATTTAGGATATAATCAAATTTCCATCACCCTAAAAGATTATGAGAAAACCATCTTCACTTGGCTCCATGGCACCTTTTCCTTTAGAAAGATTCCATTTGGATTATATAATATAGCAACTACTTTTCAATTATATATTATGTCTATCTTTTCTAACATGATTAAGCAAACTATGGAGGTTTTTATGGATAACTTCTTGGTCTTTGGAGATTCATTTAAGGCAAATGTTGAAGAGGGTTAAGGAGACTTGTCTAGTTCTTAATTAGGAAAAATGTCATTTTATGGCATAAAAAGGCATAGTCTTTGGGCATTAGGTCTTAAGTAAAGGGCTTAATATAGACAAGGCATAAACATCCATCATTGAGTAACTCCTACCTCCTACTAATGTCAAAGGAGTCTGTAGCTTCTTGGGACATGTAGGCTTCTATAAAAGATTTATTAAAAATTTCTCAATGCTTGATAAGCCATTTTGCCACTTTCTTAAAAAGGATGCACTGTTCAATTTTTATCATAGGTGTCTCATGGCATTTGATGAGTTGAAGAAGAAATTGGTATATGTTTTGATCATTGCGACTCCTGATCAGACCATCACTTTTGATGCAACATATGATACCAGTGACTATGTTGTGGGAGTAATACTAGCCAACAAAACAAAAAAAAATTCATCCATTCTACTATAAAGTAAAACTCTATCTAATACCCAATTAAACTACACCACTATAAAAAAAGAGTTGTTAGTGGTGGTCTTTGCAATTGATAAATTCATAGTATATCTAATTGGTACCAAGGTAACCATTTTCACTAATCTCTCTGCCGTCAAGTATTTGATAGAGAAAAAGGACTCTAAACCAAAGTTTAGTAGATGATTCTTCTTTTACAAAAGTTTTATTTGGAGATTGTTGACAAGAAAAAATAGTGAAAACTAAGTCTCAAACCACTTGTCTAGACTGAGTCCTGAAGCTCAAGGTGGTGAAAAGAAGCAAATAAATGAAAGTTTCCTAGATAAATGCTTGTTTTATATGGATTGCAATAGAGCACCATGGTATGCTAGTCATATGAACTATTTTGTGTGCTATGAGCTACCTCTAGAATTAAGTTATTACCAAAAGAAAATGTTATCACATGATGTGAAGCTTTATATTTAAGATGAACCATTTTTGTTCAAAACATATGTTGATCAGATATTGAGAAAGTGTATCTATGAAAAAGAGAAAGAATCCATTCTATAAAAGGTGCCACATGTCAAAATATGTGGCCATTTCAATGGGCAATGCACTGCAGCAAAAGTCCTCCAATCAAGCTTTTACTAGCTTTCTTTGTTCAAAGATGCTCATGCTTTCATCGTGAAATATGATAGTTTCAAAGATCTAGGGATGTTTCAAAAAGATATGAGATGCCATTGAATAGCATTTTGGAAGTTAAAGCATTTGATGTTTGAATGATAGATTTTATAGGGCCCTTTATATCCCTTAAAAGTAACATATATTCTTATGGCGGTTAAATATGTGACTAAATGGATTGAAATCATGCCCATCACACAAATGATGGTAGTGTGGAAGAAAGATTCTTGAAGAAAAATATTTTCACTTGATTTGGTGCACCATGAGCCATCATTAGTGACAAGGGAACTCATTTCAACAACTAGCTATTTAAAACACCTTTGAGAAAATATGGAATTCAACACAAGATAGCATTGGCATATCATCCTCAAACTAATGGCCAATGTGAAGTTTTCAATATAAAAATTAAGAGGATTTTGGAGAAAATGGTATGCCCCTAGAAAAGATGAGTCTGATAAGCTAGATGATGCCTTATGGCCCTATCACATAGTATCTAAAATTCCAATTAGGATGTCTCCATACAAGCTTGTCTTTGATAAAGCTTGTCATCTTCTAATAGAATTTGAACAAAATGCTTTTTAGGCTATTAAAAAGTTAAACTCTGACTTAAAGAAAGTCTATGGGAAGAGGCTGTTGTAATTTAATAAGCCTAATGAATTCAAGCTTCAAGCTTATGAAAGCTTCGAGCTCTACAAGGAGAAGACAAAGTAATGGCACGATAAGAAAATCTTAGATAGGAGGTTTGTGCTTGGTCAATTAGTGTTACTCTACAATTCAAGACTCAAGTTATTTCTTGGAAAGCTAAAACCAATGTGGTTTAGGCTATTCACAATAATAGATGTTTCACCACATGGTGTTGTGGAAATTATGGAAAGTGACTCAACCTGGAGGTTTAAGGTCAACGGCCAAAGGTTAAAACACTATTAGGGAGAAAGGGAGACCTTCAAAAGCCTACCATTACATAAGGCAATCTTACTTGAAGTTGATGGAGAGTCAAGCTAAGGACTATAAACGTAGCACTTCCTGGGAGGCAACTCAAGCTTCATTTTTAGTTTTAGATATTTGATATTGTTAAATTTGTGTTTTTGGTTATCTCTTGTTGGTAGCTTTGTTTCAAGTGGTCAAGTGGGAAGATTGTGAAGGATACTTGAGAAATTAAGGAAGTTAAAAGTAGAGCATCAAGTTTATATAAGAATTTGGGAGCCAAGAGTTAAGATTAAAAAAATTGAAAAGGGAAGTGTCTCTTACCATATTATGCTTATTTAACTCTTTTTTTTACTCTTTAAGTTGTAAGAATTGCATGTTTGAAGTAAGTTCAAAATCACTGATATAGAAAAAAAAATGCTAGGAGCAATAGTGACTAATTATGTCGTACCGTAAAATTGTAAGTCATAGCATACCTTATGACAGTAAAAAAGAGTGCCATGTCATGAATTTTCATGTCATGGTACAAATTCACTCTCTAATATTCTAAAAGCATATCATGCCTTGACTTTAGCACATCGTGCCATGACATATTTTCCTAAGTTATGGTATGATGCGATTTTTATAAAAAGGCTTTCTCCTAATTTAATTTGCCTTATGACATAAATTTTCAAGTTGTAACACAAATCATCCTTTTTTTTAAGAAAAAATAATTTAAATATTTCGAACCCATTTTGCCATAACCTATTCATTCCACTCACCTTCAAAACTCAATTCTCATCTCTTTGTTACCAGATGCACTTAACCTCCACCTCTTCTTCCATTTTAACTGCACACCTTCACCTTCATCCTCACTTCCATGCCACCCTTTTTTCAGGCCAAACCCCTATCGTCAACCCCCTCAAACCCTAAACCCTTCTCTTCCTCATTATTAACCTCTTCCCCCTTCATTATCCTTCCTTATTTTTAAAGCCTCTCCACCACACACCTCTATTTTTGGCCATCACTCCCACCTAACTTACCCCTATGATTCTTTTGGATCTATATGCATCATTCCAACTCCATCATTCTATGCATCTAAAGTATGGTTTTTATTACCAACTAAATTAGGCCAGTTGATTTATGGCTATATTAAGATTTTGGGTTATTGTATGCACATCTTGGTAAATAATTATGCTTTATTGTTAAATTGCAAGTGCTTTGTTGCTTTACCATGCCTCTTATACTAAGATTTCAAATATGCCTACCAAATACTTGAAGAAATGCCTTAAAGACTTCTAAATTATTTTGTTTGGTAATAAATTAAGCTAGCTAGCACTTGATGTTTTGGTCATGCTTTGAGCTCATTTGATTGCAACTGTTAGTCACCTTGTAGGGTGGTGATATATTGCTAAGCTATTATTTATAAATGCAAAATTAAATTGTCAACTTGATTGACTGATTAATTTTAAGCCATTAAGAAATATTGTGCATATAGCCTAATGTATCTGGAGGATCCTATTGAATAATGGAACATGTAGGCCAAGTGATAATGTTACATCCCTTATATGATTTATCTGATTTAAGGTCACTACTTTCGTTAATGGTTGTTCGGGGTTCATGCAACTTGGCTTTATGTTAGCAATTAATTTATTGTCTATAGTATTTAAATGTTTTAATCTTCTTTTTCAAATATTGATCATAGCCCTAAAGAAGAATGCTATGGTTGAGGCTTCATCTTCTTCTATAACCCCTTTTGATCAAGCCCACTTTGTCTCCCTAATATCCCAACAATGTTACAATGAGGTAACATTTCAAAAGCTTTGATACAGGAGCAAGCATCCAACACCCTTCTTTCTAAAAGCTAGAAAGTCTTTGATCAACCACATCCTTGGGATAGGGAAACTTTGTAACACCATAATGTATTAACCATGATTATCCATCACTTAAGCTTGATTCCATATGATTCCCAAAGAAAATGACCAAAATTATGGCATTTTAATGCTTTAAGTTGGGGTTTAAATGTGCATACTTCGCCTCGTGGGCCTCGTGAACCCATCAATCACAATTTCTACTTAAACTCCATTCATACAACTCATACATAGCATAAAATAACCCATGAACCATGGATATGAAGTCAAAAACCAGAAAAAATATAATTTCCCAAACGGGTCCAAAAGTTATATTTTTGGCTCCAACTTTGAAAAATTATAACTAATTCTAGAAAAATGAAAATCAAGCAAATCATAGCTTTCTAGTAAGCTCTGGATGTCAAATTTACACTAAAAATAATTTTAGGACATGAATATAGCCTTTGGACTACGTTTGACAATGAAATAGACACAAAGGTCTGACTGTCCCTAGTACTGATACAAGTTTCTGATGTAAATTTTAAAAATGTCCAATTAATTTTAAAAAAATACAATCCATACAAATGATACCAATCTAGAAAACTATAGATATTAGCTAGATGGGAAATAGTTCCAGACTAAGCCAAGAGCATTCAGACCCCGAAAACTAATCAAATAGTAACGCAGGTCTGAAGGTGCATTTGGAATAGGACAACAACTTCAAAACATTATTTCTCCCTCTACAGACCTCCAATTGAGGTGCTTCCAGTTTGTATATGTTAGTATGGATGTCTAGTTTCTACTCATAAAATTTCATGGCAATTGGATACCGTTTGACCATGAATGACACGTATCAAATTTTGGACCAATTGCACAGTACATTAACTAAAATTAGAAAATTCTCTAACTTCAAAAATTCATCAAATATTCCACAGATCTCCAAATAATACCCACTTTAGCTTTCCAAAAATCTCTCAACAAACTCTAGATTCATACCAAATTTCAAATTAAGAAGAGCTCATTTAGCTATATCTTGACATAGTTCCCGAATTTGGCAAATTTAACACCATATATGGTTCAAAATGGATCCAAATGGCCTCTTACCTGTTCTAGCACCTCTTAGGCAAATTTTAAAGCATAAACAAAAAATATATGAATTTTTCAAGTGGTCCAAATCATCACACATCTCAAATTCACTATGCTACATATAAGAATGCAATGCTAAGAGTGAGCTACCAAGTAGGAGAATCACACATTCTCATTGCTTTGGCTCTAATATTGATATATACAAAGTATTCACATACTTTTACATTTGCTCCAAGGTTTACATCTAAAAAATAATATATACATATGAATATTGATATTCTTTTACATCAAAGGCCATATAAAACTATACAAAGTGCCAAGAGATGGCCATTTATACTTCATGGCCTCCAATCTTTGGCTCTTGATCTCTACCTGGACCATATGAGATAGGAGAGGGAAAGGTGAGATTTATGAAATCTTAATAGCTCATACACTCATTCAAGAAAGTAATTAAAGTATATAAACATGTCAAAACATGCAAGTAGGCATTCAACCATTCAAAATCATATCACACATGATTTACATGCCATGAAAATCATATCAATGCCAAGAATAAGCTCTAGGAATTTTTGGTCTAACCTCACCCTATTTTAGGGACTTTTGGATTGGCCTCACCCTTGGTCTAGGGACTTTTGACTTAGCCTCACTCATCTATGAGACTTTTGGCCTCATCTCACTTATTTCTAGGGACTTTTGACTTCCTTACCCATCACATGGGTCTTTTGGCATCACCTTACCCTTTAAGAGTAATTTTCATAACCCAAAATATGAGTAAATTGGTACCAATGCATCAAGGCAATAACATATGACATGTCTCACAATACAAGTGTATACACAAGCATACAATAACCATCATACATCTAAGAATGCAACAAGAATTAGTGAAGAGCTACCTTACAAGCCAATACAAGCCCTCCCTTTTTTATTTCTCTTTTCCTTCTCAGTCTCACAACCACAACTAGGTGGAGTCGATTCTCTTGGGCCTAGACACAAAAAATAGCATGCAATTACTCTCTTGGAACTCAAACAAATACTCACAAAAGTTAGGGGATTCTTACATCAAAATAAACTTTACAAAGTGTTTAAGAATCCCTATTTTCTCCCTTTTAAATTTCACTAACTCTTCTCCTAATTCCTTTGCATTTCTTAATTCCTAACACTCTAATTCAAGGGTTTCTTACTTATTCTAAGTCAGAACTTCCTTCCTCTCTCAAGCTCTCAAGTTGGTAGAACCAACATACATAAGAAGCAAAGATACATAAGCATTTACCTTGAATTCTAGCCTTCTTTAAGAATGGTTCCCTTACCTTCACCTTCCCTTTAAATTTCCACTCTCCCTCTTCTGAACTAAACTCAAAACAAAACCAATTCAACAACCCCAAACCATAGAAAAAGAGGGCAAAGAGAGAAGAACAAAATTCTAAGAAAAATAGCTATAGAAATCTCAAGTCTTGCTCACCTTTCTCGTTGTTCTTCCTTGGTTTCTCTTAGTCTCTCTTTCTGTCTCTCTAACCCTTTTCTCTGTTTTAGGTGAAGCACAAGTCAGTTAGAAGGAAAGAGAGCTTCTAGACTCTTTAAGAAGCAAAATTCTCCTTTTTCACACTTTTTCCAAAATAACCCTCGCTATAGCGAAAAATAACCCTCGCTATGGCGAGCACGTATCATTCCCAAACTCCTTTTCTTGCTACGACACGTGCTATTGTGAGAAATGTAACACCATATATTTTTAGCTTGCTTCTTATCATTTCTAAGTTCCCCATGATGAATGGCACAAAAGGGAATGGAAAATGGCATTAAAATAATGCCTTATTTCGCATTGCGTCGCGTATGAAAATTCTATTCAATGTCACGCGGACCATATGAGCTCATACATCACATTCTCATATTTAATTACATACATACAACTCATTTGCATTACCAAAGTTGGCCTATAACTCATGGAATTCAAAGGGAAGCATCAAACTCACACTATTATTTTCGGCCAAATTCTTAGTTTTTCTGTCACAATTTCGAAAATTCATAACTAAATCCACAAAAATTGAACCCCAACAAACTTTACCATTCTAGAAAGCTCTGGATGTCTACCCCATGGTAAAAGTAATTTAAGCTCATGAATCATTAAGGAGAGAACATTTGACATCCAAAAAACTACTGAGGTCTCTGCTATCTGGGCCACTGGTTTAGTTTACTGATATGAAGTTTCAGAATTCATAACTAATTCTAGAAAATTTGAAATTATACATTCTTGGTCATTATAGAAATATAAACATGCCTAATTTATGCAAAAATATGCCCAGGCCATGAAACATAACACAGGAAGCGTTTGACAAGCGAAAAGGGGCAAAAGTTTAGACAGCTACTGGTACTGATGCAAGTGTCTGCTATAAAATTCAAAAATATCCAATTAATTTCAAAAAAATCCAATCCATGCAAATGATATCAATTTGGAAATATATGAATGTTAAATTTATGGTAAAAATAGACTTAGACTAGATCAAGCACGTTTAGCCACTAAAATTCAATGAAACAGTGACTTAGGTCGTGCTACACTACTATTACTGTTCCAAAAATTCAAAAATTTATATCTCTTAGCTCAGACCCCAAATGAGGTTCTTCTAGTTGCTATAAGTCTCTGTGAATGTCTAGTTTCTACCTATAAAATTTTGTAGCCATTGGACCATGTTTGCCCCTCAGATGACACAATTTTACAACTGACTAAATGAACAGTACTGGTGCAAATCTGAAATTCTGATACCAATTTTGAAAAATCATAAAAAATTTCATAGACCTCTAAATGACCTAATCTTTAGGTTCCCAAAAAGCTCTAGGCAAGATCTAATTGCATGCAAATTTTCAAGTCAAGAAGAGGTCATTTGGTCAGACTTTGCTATAGCTCAAGAATATGACAATTTTGATCCCAACAAGAGGCAAATTTGGTTCAAATGAGTCATCCATTATTCCACACACATTTGAGCAACTTAGAAAGCATAAATATAGCATAAATAAGTCCCTCATAAGGTCTGAACCCTCATGAAACTCAAATCACCATGCCACTTCCATAAACATACATACACAAGTGGGCTCCTAAGTGGTCGAATTACACAATTTTATTCATTAAACTCTATTCTTGATACATACACTAACTTTACATAGTTTTACACTTGTTCAAAGTGTCATGGCTCAAAAATAACATTTACATATCTACTTTGACATTTTAGACATCATAGTACATCAAAAATGGAAAGATTTGTTAAGAGATGGAGATTTAAGCTCCTTGGCTTCCATCCTTTGGATTTTGAACTCCACCTAGATCATATGAGATGAGAGAAAGGAGGGGGTGAGATTCATTGAATCTCAATAGCTCATACACCTATTCAAGCACATTTTCAAAGCATAAAACATGTCAAAGGTACAAGTATGCAATCAATCAATCTATGAAGCATTCATCTTTCACATTTTTGTGTCACAAACTCATGTCAAGCACAAGAATGAGTTCAAAGGACTTTTGGTTTAACCTCACCCCATTTCTAGGACTTTTGGATTGCCTCA
Organism: Erythrophleum ivorense; assembly: GCA_026724425.1. NCBI lineage: Eukaryota > Viridiplantae > Streptophyta > Magnoliopsida > Fabales > Fabaceae > Erythrophleum > Erythrophleum ivorense. Next base: position 49,470,676 of record JAIUCV010000005.1, read on the forward strand.
CTCTTGATTCTTGGGACTTTTGACTTAGCCTCACCCATCCAAGGGACTTTTGGCCTTGTCTCACCCATGCCATGAGACTTTTGGCATCTCCTCACCCACATTAAGGGACTTTTGGCACTACCTCACCCTTATGAGTCATTTCCACTATTCAAAGACATTCAAGAAAGTATATTGGTACCAAAATAGCAATATAGCATCAAGTGCCATGTCTCAAACATATCAATATACACAAGCACACAATGACACCATATGCAACAAGAAAAGGTGGAGAGCTACCTTAGTGCAAATTCAAGCTTTACTTTGCTTATTTCTTCTCCTTTTTGGTTCCACAAACACAAGGAGGTGGGGTTGGATTTTCTTGGCCTATTCACAATAAGCAATACTTAATTATACTCTTGGAACAAGTTATGACATCCAACTCACTCTTAAGACTACACTTTGTTCTATTTGTCACAATATGGTTCCATTAAGGACCTAATGAAGAAACTACCATAATTAACATTCTTGGTTCCATTCTCTTTCCATATTTAGACCTCTTGGCCTCATTTAAGGTCCTTGAAGTTATCACACGCTCATTTTCACAAACCTAGGTCCATGTTGCTTCATAAAGTTACATTATGGAAGCCATTGCCTCATCTGCTAACCTAAGGCTTCTAAATTTTTTCCAAGGGTTTCTCCTATCTTCTTTTATCATATAAAGTCCCAAATCAAGCTTGGAACTATTTAAAACATCCCCTAACTATCTCTAAGGGTCTTGACCTAGTTATGCTTTCATTAAAGACCCATGGAGTTTGGGATTTGTCCTTAATGGATGGGGCACTTGGGAGGCTCCCTAGGAGTCTTAGAAACTCAAACAAACACTCATATATGATGGGGAAGTCTTGAATCAACCCAGATTTTAAACTATGTTCAAGCACCCTACACTTTTTCAACTTAAGTTTTACTAGTTTTTCATGCATTTCTTAGGTATAATCCATCTTTCCATGGCTTAGTTTGATGGATTCTTTTACATTATGAAATAGAAACTCTTCCCTCTTCATGGTTTTTTTTGAGACATCCCACCATGGAAGAGGAGAAGGAGAAAAAGAAGCAACAAAGGGAGAGAAACTACCTTGCAATCAAGCTTCCTTCAAGAGTCCTTCCTCTTCCCTCTTTCTCCTCCTTAAATTTCAAATTTCCCTTCTCTGATCTGGACCCAAATCAGCACCAAAAATTACATTAAAACCATGAAAAGATGAAGCAAGAAGGGGAGGATGAAGTTTCAAGAGGAAAGAGCATGAAAACCTTACACTTTCTCACCCTTTCTTTGGCTTTTCTTCCTCCAAAATTCCCTCTCTTTGTGCGCCTAAGATAGCAGCTCCATTTTTGAGATTTGGGCAAAAGAAAGTCGGTTTAGAGAGGGGGGAGGCTGAAAGTGACTTAAAAAGAGAGTTTAGAAACTTCCTTTGTGCAATTTGTTTCCATTTTTGCCCTTCCATAATGGCATTTTCGGTTTGGCTTCGTTTTAGCTTCTTTTTTAGAATCGTCTTTTTCATCATAAAATTTAGATTCCCAATTTAATAAAATGCCTTTGGAACCACTCAAATCGGAGCTAAAACTTTCATGAACAAATCGGTCAAAATTTAGGTCAACTAACGTCGGAAAGAGTACACCAAAGGGGCTTTACCGGTCCCGGGGCTTCCCATGATTTTTGGGGCCTCTAGGAACCCTAAGAAACTCAAAATTTTTATTTAAAAAGCCCTCCTAGGTGTTTTTCCAAAATTACACTTATTTACGAAAATGCCACTGGCGTTTCGGCAAATTTTTTGAATCACTCTAACCCCGATTTCTGGGCAACTCAAGGTTCAAATCCTCATTTTCTATTATTTAAAATTTTATTCAAATTTTATTTAGCCTTAAATCACTCATCTCAAGGGACTTGCTTTTCAAACTGACACATTCCGGTGATTGTACAACATATCGGGCGTTACAAGAAACTCCCTAATTTTTGTGTGAAACAGCCAAATTCGCTATAGCTAGATGCATTCTCACTATAGCGAACTGGTACATTCACTATAGCTAGTTGGCTTCTCCTTATAACGAACAGGTGCATTCACTATAGCCAACAAGGGTCCTGGCTAAGACTTAGAAAATTTTTAAAAATTCTGGTTGTTACAAACTTATGTTTAGAACCTATGGCTGCAATGATGCCAATATTTAAATAATGTTATGCTAATGCACCCTTTTGCCGAGAACATCAGCTCCAAGTTCAAGGGCGCATAGTAAGCCCCACTAAGCAAGTCATCTAGACTTTTACTACCTCCTGACCATTCATGATTATGAATACTACATGTGTTTGATCAATTGTGAAGATTCTAATCTAGATGATGTGGTTAATTGACTAATGCTAGTGGGTTTAACCAATGAAGGTTGTCATGTGGGGTGCCCAAGGCTATTTATAAGGGTAACCTCAACAAAGTAGCATATTATTCGACTTTTTTTGGTGCAAATTTGTTCCCCAATGCTCACATAAGTGATATTACTAAAGAGCAGAAAATCCTCATTTATTTTATTATGAAAAGGTGACCTATTAACATTAGGTATATTATTTATGAGAATATAGAAGTCTCTTGATCCATTTCTTCAAGTTTGGCACACTTGCATTTAATTACCAAATTGTTGCCAACATTAAGGTCTCGTTTAAGCCACATGAGAAGGCCCTTCTACCAAAGAAGTTTTTTTACATAGAAATGGTAGGCACCCCTAAAAATGATGAGGATGAGCTAATTAAGCAATAATCACTTCCTCTACCAATTCCTTTGATGTTACCACCTCCTCCACTAGAGCCCACCCTAGGTAACATTTATGCTATGGTTCAAGAGCTTTCACTACAATTAGTTGAGAGTGAGCAATGATTCTTAGAGATGGAGAGTCATTCTCTTAAGATGGATTATTAGAACTATCAATGCTAGATGCACTTAACTAACAGACTCCATTAGGACCCATTTGAGCTCCATACACCACCAGATTTTTTATAAGGTCCACCTACACCATATGCCCCACCACCACAAGAGCCACCCAAGGATACACCAACTAATGATGCAACCACTTGATCTTCCTTTTTTTGTATATTTATTTATTGTTTTAGTTGTCTTCTTTATGACTTTAAAACATCTGTGCTATCTTTAATTTTGTGCTTATTTTGTATTGTACTTTTTTAATTAGAATTGTCTGTTAGTACAATTCCTCTAATCAGTACTCTTTTTTTATTTTATCTCACTTTCTTTTTTTGTTTTTCTTATATAAAAAAATTTGAAATGATGTGTACAAGTGCAGCCACACAACTCAACTTGTTAACACTCTAACAATTGTAATCAAGTGAGTCTTTTTCTAATCTTTCCCACTTTGCCATTCAAATTTATTGTCTCTCAATATTGGGGACAACATTGTATTTAAGTTTAAGGGTAGGGCAGTCTAGGACAAATAGTCCAAATAACATGAAATTTTGCGCTTGAACTTTTAACTTGGCATTTTTCAATTTTTGAGCTTTAATTGAGCTAGTCTATCTGGTTGCCTGTTGGAATCTTCTACCTATTGCCAATGATAGTTAGGCTATATCAAAATATATTTAGTAGAAATTTAATGCTAATTATGTTTTATTCATAGTACAAATGTGTAAAGTTATGCCTTCCAGCAATTTTGAAAAAATTTGCTCACCATTTGGCCAAACATAATTCAAATGCATATGTTAGGAGAAAAGTTTTTACAATCCAATATGTATATCCAGTCTCAGCTGTAGGGCTCTAGAACTAGTATTCTACTTTCTTGAGGTGAATCATTAGGTATTATATGACCTATAAAGATAATTTAGGCATTCGTTTGTTGCAGTTGTGCCTTTTAAGTTTGACCTTTATTTAATTATATTAATGCTTAAACCTTATTTAAGCCTACTTTAGAAAAACCATATAATTTTGTGTTTTATTTGGTTTACCTACATTGACACCTAGTCTATTAAAAAAAAAAGAACACCAATGGATTTCCTTTTTGCTTGAGAAAATTGGAATATTTTTACTAAGAAAAGGATGTTTAGGTTGAATAGGGAACATGAAAAGATTAAATGCTCACGTGTTATAGATAAATTTTTACTTGTATGGCTTGTGTTGCCCTCCTCTTATTCAAAAACAATGACAACAAATAATAATGGAGCAAAAAAAAAGTTATAAGTTTTGTATGAGAGGTCAAAAAGACCTAAGTTTAAGGGGGAATTAGTGATTTGAAAAAGAAAAAAATGATTCAATAGGAAGAAAAGTGGAAGTACAATGAGGAAATTTGTTGCTCATTTTGTATATATGTTATCATGTGAATTCTCTCAAGATTTTTGCATTGATTTATATCCATCTTTCTTTATCATAGCCCTTGTCACATTACAAGCCTGAAAGCCCTTCTAATCTTGTGGTTTTGTGCTGCTTAATTTAGTGGAGAAAAAGAAAAAAGGCAAGCTTATGAAGTTCCTACATTTGAAACTACCTTACACATGTTAGAGTGCAAAAAATTGATTTTGGCACTTGCATCGAAATGATTATCTAGCTAAATACACACTCACTTTAAATTGGTTAGAAGTATTAACACTAAATACACACTCACTTCAAAGTGGTTGGGAGTATTAGCATTATTATTCAAAATTTGTCACTAACACTTATTGCTTGATCTTCATGTTAGAATATATTTTATGATGCAATAAGTGAGGGCTTTAGCAAGAATTGATTTTGAGTAGGCTTGTGAGCATTCTAGTTTCTTTTCCTGATTTTCTTCACTTAAGGATAAGTAAAAGTTTAAGTTTAGGAATGTTTTAACTCCTAATCATTCATGTTACTTTGCACATTTTTACTAGGAAATAGATACTTTGTGCTCCAATTTTATGGTAAAAATGGCTAATTTTAGAAAAAAATGTGCATAAATAAGATATATAAATCCATGCACAAGTTTTTATACCATAGGTAATAAATTTTGGCTTAATGTGGTTAAAATGTGAAATTATTCATACTTTTCTCTTTTTATAGGATGTAAATAGCAAGAAAAAAATTGAGCCAGAATCACGTTAAAATAAAAGCATTGGAAATTTGAAGTTTAGAGGTATCAAAGTAAAAGTCTTAAAGATTTAAGAAATCGTGCCACGACATAAATTTTTATGTCGTAGCATAATTTGAAGTTAAAAAAATTCATCCAAAAGGCATTTATGCTATAACATAAAATTTTATGTTGTAGCGTGAAACAAATTGTGACATTTTTTTCCTTCGCCAATATGCAATTGTGTCGCACAAAATTTTATGTCATGGTACAATTTGCACTTATCAATAGGCATTCCTCTTTTGTATATTTTGGCTAGGTTTTGCTTCATATGCCTCTCCCTTTTGCTTTTGGCTACCATTATGGGTCTGTGAGAGGCAAAGGAAGAGCTCCTGAAAGCATTTTGGAGCAAAGGAGTGTTAGGGCTTAAAGATTGAAAAGAAGACAAGTATTAGTTACTAGTTTTCTCTTATTTTCTTCTTTCCATTACATTTGTTTAGATGTGTCTGGTTTTTGCTTCAATTTTGCTACAAGCTTTTATGATTATGTATAGTTAAACTCCATAATCTAGGATTATTATAAACCCTTGTGCAAATTAATAATTGTTTCTCTCTCTTGTTTTGTGATTAATAGTGTATGTGTGTGTGTGTGTGTGTGTGTGTGTGTGTGTGTGTGTGTGTGTGTTTATTTTACCCTATGCTTCATGCTTTCTAATTGCTTGGCCAACAATTAGATTGGTTTGATATTTCACTTGAACTTGGGAAAGGAAATTTAGAATTAGGTCTTAAGTCGAATCGTGTGAATACCTTAAGCTTGCTCAATTAAGTGGATAGTTTCATTAATTGAGATAAAAATATACTTATTAGCCTCACACAGCCAAATTAAAAATTAAGCTTGGATGATTTCATAAGGGATTATGGAATTAATTAGGCAAACTTATGTGAGATTTAGGAAAAGACATATAGGTGTAGTTGAACCCTAGGGTAACTTATATCATCATTAAGAGCAAGGTTAGGAGTATTGAATTAAACTGCTTTGACATACTTGGAAGATTAATAATTCTAGATGCCTTTAATCATCTAGCAATCCAAACTTAGTTTTGAACACTAATTTTGCATTGTCATAGTTTTTATTTGCTTTACATTATGCATACACTTAAAATTGATTCGCTTAATTTAAGTTAGATTGTATATTTTAGTACTTGACAAGTTTCGATAACATCACCAAGGAAACAATCTTTTCATCTCATTACTACTATTATGATAGATATACTTATCTGTTTGCTTTTAAAAAGCAATAATGTCTTAATTGATATATATATATATATATATATACATATAAAAGCTTGATATGGGCTAAATGGAAGTTGTCTTCCTCTACCACATAGTCATGGAATAGTACATATGGGAAAGATAATTAATAATATGGAGCCTAGCAAAGATTCTTCATCCTATTCTTTGTTTATAATATATTTGGTGCCCTAAAGTGTCAAATAAAAAATTTTAAATTGAGGTTGGAATCATAATTGCAATGATTGTAGAAAGAAGAGACAAATGTGAAAAAAATACAACTATGATCGTATGATGTATTGCAAATGCAATTATATACCTAATGAATTTACAAAATTAACTTTAATTGCAACTAATGAGAAGATTTAATCTATAACAAACATAATAGCATAGACAATGCAAAGATTATTATTCAATACATCGGTTGACTTCTTCCACTATTCTACATACTATAAAATCCATTCATTTTTACTTAATGTCAATAAAGGTAGTGAACTAGCCTTGAAACCTAGATCTAGTGCGGTATCCCTTAAAGCCTACCTTTTAAGCGCTCTCACCTTTAATATCTTTGGTTTGAGATTGGGACTAAACACCACCTCTACATCCTTTAACATCTTGCTTACAACTTTTGTTTTCTTGGTTGCACTTTAGCTTCAATGCCAGTATGTGATGAAACCTTATTTTTATCAATGGATTGAGGTTGCGTAGATTCTGAGCTAAGTTTATTGCCCATTGGTGACTATTTAAGATAAGTAAAATTAGTATTTGTCCTTGTTAAGGAAACTATTATGCATGAAATATAATGTATTTGTGTTTAGTGTTATGTATAGAAATATTATTCTGTTACTAATTTGTTATTTGTTATTCTTTCTATTTTGCCACCTGTCTTAGGCTTTTAGAGTGGCTTGGAATGGTATCAAGTCTATATAATATTTTTCTCTTTGGCTTAGATACCTAGATTGATGGCAACAAGCTATTCATATTGTATCTACCTTCTATTTTCCTTACTTGGTATTAAAGCTACTCAAGGCTCACACCATGGCTTCACAATCTTCCCCTATTCCATCTAATAATGGATCCACTAGAAGGAATGCATCAGTAACTCCCTCTTTGAGTTTGACCAACAACATCACCAAAAGTAGCTCAATCATCAACTCTTTCAATCCACTATGCTCAATCAAGTTGGACCGAACAAACTACCTTTTGGTAATCAATGACCTTTCTAATCATTAAAGGCAACAAGCTAAGGAGGTTCATCTTCAGAACCAAAGTCTGTCTATCATAATTTGTCTATAAAGGTGTAGAGAACAAATTGAATCTTGCATATAAAGAATGGGCATCAATAGATCAAGTCCTTGTTGGTTGGCTACTGAACATGATGACACTAAACATAGCTTCACAGATGATACACTACTTTACCTCCCAAGAACTTTGGGCTACAACCAAAGACCTCTTTTGAGCACGCACCAAATCGAGAATTACTTTGTTCAAATTTGAATTCCAGTGAACAAGAAATGGGAGTATGAAAATGGAAGAGTATTTTACCAAAATGAAAAATATATCTGATAATCTAATGTTTGTTAGAAGTCCCATTTCTTTAAATGATTTGATCACTCAAACCTTAGCTAGCTTGGGTTCTATTTACACTCCAATTGTTATGTAGCTATCTAACAAAGATGATCTCACTTGGATTAACCTACAACCTAACTTTCTCACTTATTGGAGTAGACTTAAACAACTTAATAGGTTTGCCAATGTGAATGTAGGTAATCCCTTGGCTAATGTTGCAAAGTTGAAAAATGCTTTCAGCATTATGTAAGAGGAAGAGGATATTTGTGAGGATCTTCTCAAACTTCAAAAGGCTTATAGGGCTGAAGAGGCCATGGTAGGAACTTTAAACCAAACAAACCTATTTACCAAATTTATAACAAGATAAGCACACTGCAACAACTTGTTATTTCCAATTTGATAAAAATTATTCTAGCACTTCTTATTAAAAGAAATGACTCAAAGGTTTAGCATTAGTGGCATCATCTACTACAGTAAGAGACAATGCATGGTATATGGACAGTAATGCAAATAATCTAATCACTAGTGATGTGTCACAAATCAAAAATCCTACCAACCAAAATAGTAAGTTGACAATCATAATAGGGAATAGAGACAAATTTGAGATTGTAAGCATAAGAAATTTTAAAATCAGATCTAAATAGGGCCATACTCTATTCATGAAGAATGTATTGCATGCTTCTAAGATATCTAAGAACCTTTTAAGTGTCTCAAAGCTTACCAAATACAAAAATGTTGTTGTTGAATTTGATTTAAGCAAATGCTATATGAAAGACAAACGCCCTAGAGTAACCTTGCTGCAAGGGATAACAAAAGAAGAACTATACAAAGTGTATGCCTCAAGCTTTCAAGACTCATCCACAACTATTTCCAATGCTTTGATCTATCAAAAAAAAATGGCACCATAGGTTGGGCCACCCTTTCTGACCATGTTTTACATCAAGTTTTAAAGGAATGTAATATTAAGTCTAGTGCTAATAAAGATTTTGAGTTTTATGATTCATGCCAATATGGCAAGTCTCATTCGTTACGTTTTAATTTATCTCACTTATGCTTTTATACCACTTGAAATCATCAACCTTTGGGGGCCATCACCAACTATGTCTATCAATAGATTTAAGTTTTATGCATTGTTTCTTGATAACTACAGTAGATATGTTTAGATTTATCCATTAAAATCTAAAAGTGAAGCACTATCTATGCTTACTTATTCAAAAAACTTGTTAAGAATCAATTTGATTCCAAAATCAAAATCTTGCGAAGTGACTGAAGAGGGGAGTACCAAAGCTTTATGAGTGCAATTCAAGAATCAAGAATTTTGTTTCATTTATCATGCCCTTACACTTTTATGAAAAATGGTAAGGTAGTAACAAAACACTGTCACTTAGTAGAGATTAGACTTACACAATTAGCTCTATCAAGTATGCCTCTTTGTTTTTGGTAGGAAGCCTTCCACATAGCTACTTTTCTAATTAATAAACCACCTTCACTAGTACTAGGTGGTGTATTACCTTTCTTTCAGCTCTATGGTAAAAAGTCCAAATTATAAAGAATTAAAAATTTTTGGTTGTGCACGTTTCCATTGCTTAAGACCATTCAACCAACATAAGCTTTAATTTCACATTAGTATATGTTTTTATTAGGTACAGCAATTTTTACAAAGGCTTCAAGTTCCTAAGTCCAATTGGTTGGATCTTTATTTCAAGATATGTTGTATTTAATACCTTAAATTGCCTTTTTGCATCAAGTTTTCTCAATACAAGGTAGCCACCCATCACTAAAGTACAACCTGTAGCTTTCTTTAGAGTGATTTTAGATAGTGAATTGTAACACTTTGACACTATAGGTGCTAGACACAATCCTCCATAAGTTATTCAATTGAGCTCCAATCATACTTCCCCAATTACAACGGAATCAAAGTCAATAAGTCATTTAACAAAACACTTTGAATCTATAACGCATGAAGATAACTATTCAAGCTCAACGTCCCTTATTAGGTGAAAGTAATAACACCTCTGATGCTCCAAGTGATGAAGTCACTCAACAGACAAACAAAGGAGCTATAAGACATCAGATGATCACTAAAAGCAAGAGTGGGATACACAAACCAAAATATACATTTACTAGGATTTTAGTTGTTGAAGAAAGCAATAGTTTCAAACCCACTACAATAGCTGAGGCCATCACGCTGCCTTAATGGAAGAAAGCAATGGAAGAAGACTACAATGCCTTAATCGAGAATAACACCCGGTCACTAGCTCCTTACACTAGATAAGATAATCTTGTAGACTACAAATGGATTTTCAAATTAAAATATAATTCAGATGGCTCAATTCAAAGACATAAAGCTCACTTGGTTACAAAAGGCTTTCAACAAAATCTAAGAGTGGACCATGATGAGACTTTTAGTCCACTTGTTAAAGCATCAACTATTAGAATCATATTGACCATTGTTGTATTCTTTAATTAGGAAGTTAGACAAATGGATATAAATAATGCTTTCCTGATTGGACTTTTATGAGAAATAATATATATGTCCCAGCCTTAAGGTTTCAAAGATCCCACCGAGCCTAATCACACATGCAAGCTCACCAAGCCTCTCTATGGCTTAAAATAGACACTAAGAGGATGGTATGAGACATTGAAAGATACTCTTCTACTATAGGTTTTTCATAATTCAAAGGCTGACAATTCTTTATTCTTTTTTCAAAAATAAATCACAGGTGCTCTTTGTCTTGGTGTATGTAGACGTTATAATAATTACTGGTACTCATTCTCATGATTTGAAAGCTTTTATACAGAAGCTAAATATCTTGTTAGCTTACACTATTTTTTGGGCATTAGGGCTTATTAAGATGACATAAGTCTTTATTTGAGTCAAGGCAAGTATATTGAAGAACTTCTCAAAAAATTTAAGATGACCAATGCAGCCCCCTATCCAACTCCGATTGTAGCGAAGAAACATTTGTCTATCAATGATGGAGAACCATTAAAGGAGCCCTCAGTTTATAGAAGTGCAATAAGAGCACTGGAGTATTTAACTAATGCAAGACCTGATATCTACTTTGTAGTGAATAAGCTTAGTTGGTATTTAAGTTCTCCAACTAATAAACATCGACAAGCAACGAAGAGAATGTTGTGCTATCTAAAAGGAACACTAAACTATGGTTTTCATATTAAACCATTAGATGTTATAATTCTTTCCAATTTTTTCTAATGCTGATTAGGTAGCAAATTCAAATGATTATAGATTAGTTGCTGGCCATTACATTTTTCTTGGAAAACCATTGGTAGCTTGATTTTCAAAGAAGCAAAAAGTTATTCCCCAATCTAGTACTAAGTCTAAATATCAATCCTTGGTCATGCTAGCTACAAAACTAGCTTGGATTAAGTCCTTATTGCAAGAAGTTAACTTTCCTCTTTAGCAGCCTCTGATAATATGGTGTGATAATATAAGTCCTGCATCTCTAGCTTCTAATCCAGTGTTTCATGCTCACATAAAACATATTAAACTTGATGTTCACTATGTTAGAGACAAAGTGTTAGAGAAGTATCTAGTTATAAGATATGTTCCTTTGCATAAACAAGTTGTTGATTGTCTTACCAAGGCATTTTCCCATTTAGGATTCTAGGTCTTAAGGGACAAACTTGGAATGTGTTTGACTCCTAGACTCCACCATTTACAAGGAGGTGCTAAGGTAGCTATTATACATGAAATATAATGTTTTCGTACATAGTATTATGTATAGGAATATTATTTTGCCACTAATTTGTTGTTTGTTATTCTTTTTATTTTCCCACCTATTTTAGGCTTCCAAGCTGGCCCTTAACGATATCAGTCTATATAATATTTTGCTTTCTGGCTACAATGCACAAATTGACAACAACAAGCTATTCATATTTCTCTCTGCCTTCAATTTTCCTTACTATCCTTTCTAGCTTAGCTTGGTATATATGGGCTAAATTTTGAAGTTTCTTTTATAGATATAAGGGAAGTTAATATGAAAATTAAGATAATGTTTAATATTGGTAATGAAGGTGCTTTGTTTGTATGAACATGTCACTAGGTGCTCTTGACTAGTGGGGATTTTACATAAGAAAACAAATGAAGATGAATCTTACTATTTAGCAAATGGCCTATTAATTTGAGCATATGCAAAGCTAAAACACCTATATACTATTCATTATTCTACAAATAAATTTTTTGTTTTAAATATTATCTACTTCGGAAAAGCATGAAATTTTTAAATTTACTTTTGTCTTATATTTTATTTTTTTTATTGTTTCTTATTCTTTATAATTAATATTAGATCCTACATCATGTTTATTTTAGAAAAAATTATATTCAAAAATCCAAATTTTGCAAAATTTACAATAAAGAATTTTAAAAATTGAAATTATTCCTAAAGACCAAAATCATTATTAAGTTTTAAAGGACTTACTACTAACTTAAAAAAAGTTACTACTAAGTTTTAAAAAAATTAGTTACTATTAGTTTTTTAAAAAGTCACAACTTAAATAATTTTGATGGTAGCTTTCCAAGAATCTAATAGTAACTTTCGTAAACTTAATAGGAAGCAGTAGTAATTTAATTTTGATCTGTAAGAATAATTTTAATTTTTAAGGTCTTTTATTATAAATTTCATAAAATTTGAATTTTTAAATGTAATTTCGCTTTTATTTTACCCAAAAATTGTCAAATTTAATGGTTGCGTGATATCTAATCGCGTGACCATCGATTACGTACCCTGACGAAAATTTTGGGGTGATTTGTTTATCCACAAGGCATCAAGTGCTCCGGAAGAACCAGTGAGATTTTACGTCATCAAACCGTGGAGGGGGCTCAGGATACGTATGGGACACACCCGATACAGGTATACATTTGCCAGCCCACTAAATGATTTTAAATATTTTCACATAATCTATGTCCAATTTGGTATTAAGAAAATTTTCTTTAGATTTTTTAAAATAATAAATTAAATGGATAAGTTTACGAGACTTACCATATCAAATTAATTAGTTATGTCTCATTAGTGGTTGTTTGATACATAGATACTTTACATTCTGCGATATTCATGACATATATTTAAAATTATGTTATTTTGAAATGATAATCACTAATATAAAAAAAATGTTATAATTAATATTTTATAAAAATTAGCTATAGTAAACTTAAAAATTTGGTGTGTAAGATGTACGTAAATTTTAAATCATATGAGATATGCCACTAAAATCTGCCTTCCGTGTGTTTTCAACATCTTAGATTAATCTCATATACTAAAAAAGAATATATAATTCAAACTAATTAACTACTATTCGCGACAAAGTTGAATGTATTAAAAAGGTCTATAAACCTCGTATCGATATATTGTTGAGAACGGTTACTTCAATATGCTTACATTTAATAGTGGCATGCATTTGTATTATGAGATGAAATTTAGTTCGAGAAATACTTGTAATAACAATATGTGTGACATGATATTGACTTTACAATAAGGCTGCGTCTTACTGCATAATATAATGCATATATGCTCACTGAACGCAGAAGGAGCCCTGGACAGTGGCTCCAGTACCGTGACCTTTGAAGGTCCCTGTCTGATTCTTAATACCTTCTATGTCCTGCGAATCTACGGTGTACTAAATGTGGTAATGGTACTGCGGGGCTGCTACATAAATGATGGTATTAATGTTGGGTTGTGGTTCGGCTGATGCAGGTTGAGAGGCAACGACGTTAGGGTAGCTTCAACTAGGGTGTTCATCGGTCTGATTGGCCCTAGGAGCCTGCCCTAGTCCCGTCTAATCAAGTCGAGCCGGGCCGAGCTAAAAGTATAAATGGGCATAACTTTAAACATGATTATTTCGGGTCAAGTCGGGCCATGGGCGAAGGTATGTTCCGCCCAACTCGCACTAATAGTTACTTTTTTTTTAGTTATTAATATCTTGTCATCTTATTTTTTTTATTTCATTTAATTATCTCTGCATACTGCAATTTTTCTTACTTACGCAAATATTCTTTATTTCTTAATTATTTGTATCATTGATGTGAATCCTTACTAATATTTCTTTTATTAAATAATGAAAAAATATATATTTACCTAAGACTAATTATGTTAGTATATCTTATATTTTACTTGATAATACTAGACTATTTTTTTATTACTGATACAAATATAATAGTTCTAAAAGTCCATTGTTTTGAAATATATGCCTATAAGTTTGTGTAAAAATATTTTTATATTACAAGTATCAATTCATTAAAAAAAAAATAGTTTGGGCTATCCTAATCCGCCCTATCCCAACATAAATCGGACTTATTAGAGTTGAATAAGGCCATAGGTATAAAAACAAGTTTCGTGTCTTAATCGAGTCAGGTATCGGACATACTAGATGTTCAGTTTGGTTCTGTCCATGTACAGTCCTACTTATTAGGGCCACCCTAACCCGCCCTAAAATCGGGTTTCTTTGGGTCGGGTCGGGCCACGGGCATAAAAATACACCTAAGACTTTAATCGAGCCGGGCTTCGGGCCAAGCATCGCCCTGACCCGGCCCTGCCCATGTATACCCCTAGCCTCAACCATTCGTTGTAACTTCAGTTACAGCACCTGCAGCTGCAGCCATTGAACTCTTTTTTTCAAAAAGAAAAAAAAAATATCTTGATCTACTTATGGGGTATAGGCTAAGAAGCAGCAGGGTACCTCTTATAGTGGTAGGAAAGAGGAATACACAAAACGGGCATATGCATGCATGGCTGCAAAGAAAGTGACGAAAGCGAGGAATATTAATTGGTGGTCTAAGCTTGTCAATAGAGCTATCAAGTGCCCTGAATTGTGGGTTGTTACCTTAGAAACAGTGATAAGGATGAATCTTCCAATTTTGCGTAGGTCATCATCCTAGGGCATGTTCATGGAATCAATGCAAAGCAAATAGGCTTCAAATTTTGATTAGGTTGGCATCACTTTAGACATTTCTTTATTCCTCACACAGAACGTTTATTCTGTCCTTATGCCCATCAAGAGTTTGTTCCATCTCAGGAAAAAAAAAAAAAGGATTTGAATTTTTTAATGATATTAAAATAGCGTAGTTTGATCCATACCCATTAATTGTAGCTAGATTAAAATTTAATCTTGTCTTAATTTGGCCTTTGATTCAAAACAGAATTATGTTCCTTAATTGAACCACGATTTGAAGCAATATTTCATGAAATCGATGCAAAGCTGATAATTTTTTCAGACCAAGAATGAGTTTACAAGTTTTCTCCGGTTTCGTAATCTCTATATTTTATTTTACACTAGATTTCATGGATACTCTCGCGTTTATTGAAGCTGGTTGTGGAAGAGAAAAATACAAGTTGTTATTGTGATGTGTACATATATATATATATATATATATATATATATATGTAGAAGCTGTGGTTAATATAACATTATTTATATTAATGAAAGTTATGAAAGTACAAGTCCTTGAAAACTTATTTATAATATATTTGATATAACATATATAAAAATTTTAAAATAATATGTTTTATATATCTTAAATAACTCAGCGATAATAATTTTTTATATATGTTAAATTTTTTATAAATAAGTTTTTGAGTTATACCATTTGTATTTTCATGCTATATTTCTCTTTTCTCTCCTCTCTCTCTCTCTCTCTCTCGTACCAGCTTTTGAACACGGTACCTCATGGCAACGTCTTCTAAGACTTACCATGAAGACCATAGCGCTGGTTTCATGCTATATTTTCTTTTTCAAACTTTTAACAAATTTCAATATAATTCCTGATGAAAGGCCAAATAAACTTACATTTGAATTTAAAAGTAATTAAATTAATATATTTTGTTGTTCTTTGTTTATTTTTTGTAATATTTTATAATAATATTGTTACTTTTACATTATTTTTTATTTCTTTTGATTAGTAATTAATTATTTCTTGTTTTTTATTTATAGTAATTAATTAATTAATTTTAATTCTAAATATACATATATTTATATTAAATATTTACTAATTTTTATATAATTATGATATCAGCCAGTTCAATTGTTAGTCTAACCGATTGAATCAATGGACATGTCAACCAAATTTTAGACATTAATTGCTTTTTACCCTTTAGTTTTTTTTTTTTCTTTTGGAGTTTAGAGATAGGAAAGTGAAATGGCCTGGTTTTGTTCTCACTCTTAACTTTCACGTTCGTAGTAATGACGAGAAAGAGTGGGAACTACTAATTCCCAGTTTCTTTTAATTCGATTGGACTTTCTTTTTAATTTTTAATGTAGATGTCATTTTCCTTTTTGTTGCTTAATTTTATAACTTGTGTTTATAACTCTTCGGTCTCTGTTAAAATACATCTAAATTAACTTACTTTATTAAACACATACTCTCATAAATTCGAGAATTCTTCTTAGTCATTGTTGACATCACTGAGGAGCTCTTATTTGAATACATTATAAGACTACAATAAACAACCAAATACCCAGGCAACGCAGAAATTATTTACCATGTAATATGTTTAGGATACATATCTTCAACTGCGCTGATAGCTTCCACGTTACAAGTGATGTTTAATAATTACTGAATGTTACCGGAAGCGGTGAAGCCGCCCTGAATCTTAGCTCCGGTACCATGACCCTTGAAGGTACCGGTCTGAACGGCGTCGCCTTGAATGGTTTCGGTGCCGGGATTATAATATTGGTTAGAGCCAGTAGGTGCTACTGCTCCAGGAATGCCATAATAACCATAAGGATTGTATTGAGGTTGCACTGGTTGAGGTTGAGGTTGAGCACTGAAGCCCCCAGCAATACCTGCATATCCTGTAAAAGAGCCTGCCATTGGTATATTATATCCTACTTCAAAGTCTTAAGTTGAGATTATTTGTGCCTTTGTCCTAGCTAGTTGGGAGCTTGATTGTTGAGTTGGGTAATTAGTAGATACTCCTGTATCCCTTTTTATAGATGCAAGGTGTTAGTGTTCCCAGAAGAAGACAAGTGATTAAGCTGTTGCTGGTTGGACAAAGGAAATGGTACCAAGTGCTGAGAAGTGGGGTTCCTCCATATTAATTTCAGTATATCACTATGGCATGTGAGTGAATCTTACTTTTTGGCAAGTGGGATTTATGAATATATAACAGTTCAAGACCATTTCAAGGATCCCAAGCAAGCGCTGATGGTCTTGGAATTTTGCCTTTTGCCAATAAGACGAAAAGATTTTGATTTTGATGTAATAAAGTGTGATAGATAGTCTTGGAATTTGACAGTGGATAATGTAGCATCCCTTTTTTCTTTTTTCGGGGCCACTAATAATGTAGCATCCTTCTTTATTCCTTGCGTTGCGCACTGCATATATTCAGTTTCAGTGCCGGAAAAACTTTAAAGAATCTTCAGAAATAAGTCTTCACTTACCTTTTCTTATTGGGTTAATCCTCATATCAACACCCAAAAAAAAGAAGTGTATGCAAATAATTTGTATTGAACCAAGAAGCTGGTAATTTAATTTTTTGTTAATAACAATGATATTCTCTGATAGCTTGAAATCAAAAGATTGTGAATATATTTTCCTTAATATTTTTTGCAATCTAGTGTGAATGTTATTCTTCTCCCAGTCCACTGTATCAGAGCCACCCTCAGCACTTTCTTGAATGGCCTTAATTATTTTAACAACATTTAACCGGCGTTATAATTACAACAACAGTATCTTCGAAGTTAATTTATTTTTAGAGTCAATATATACTCTTTTCTCATGAGCAATGATTTATACAACCCTTACATACATATTTCTCCCGAAACTGAAAAACTGCACTGCAACTAAATCATTTTGAACCTGTCAATAACAGGACTGTTTCTCATGACCGTTTTCTCCTCGTCAAAGCCTTGTAGCTATTATTTTTAATTTTACCAAAATACCCTCATATATATATATATATATATATTAGTTATGTGGCAACAAAGCAAAAATAATCTGACAATAGTAGTAGTATTGCGATAACTGTAATGGTGATAGTAATAATAATAAAAATACTAACTATATACGGTAATAGTCACAAGGTACAAAGTAATAATGGTGATGATGAGATAATATATTAGAAAATAAGATAAAGTTGAATGTTCTATTAAAAAAATTATACAATATTTTTTTATATCTGGACTTATCGCTTAATATTAATCAGTTTTAATCTTATAAAAAATTTGACGACAAATTAAGTTTAAACAATCGTTTATGCGCGCCAACCTTCTACAACACACCAAAGTGGAGCTAAGACTAGGTAGCACTCTAGTCTATAAGTATATAAGGCAATAATATATGGGCTAAATGTATGCCCATTAATTAAATCAAATGATGATTTAATTTAAATTAAAAAAAAAACCACAAGAACTCAATAGGATCTGCATATCTCGTCTATCAATTTGTATACTACCAATTAGTTACTCAATATGCGCTGATGCCCTTAAAAAAACTGAATAAAAACACTAATTGGGGCTATATATAATTATATGTAGAAATTACAATTTAAAAGCCTAATTGCATACATATTATGGTGGTTTTGCACTAAATTTTTGAATGTCATATATTTACATTACCTTTACACTAAGAAATATATATATATATATATATACATACACAGTTCCTCATATTTTTGTTATTAAATTCTCTAATTATAACATGATATTCAATAATAACATAATAAATTTATAATTTTTTAATTAAATTATACACTTATCATGTTTTAATTAAAATATATATTTATTATATTTTAATTAAAGAAGTTGATATAGCTAAATTTAATATGCAAAAGAGTGATATATTAGTGGACAGCAAGACTTAATAATGTATTAAAAGATATTACGCTTATAATAATAACAAATAATTATATCACTTTTATAAGTCAAAATTTTAGAGATCATAAACTCTTAAGAGAGAATTATTAAAGAGATAGACATTTTTCAACCTATCCTTCTCTGCCTCTGACCAACCGAGAAAAGAAAACCCAAAAAAATCCCAAGTCTCTCTCACTTTCTTCATTCTCCCCTCCTTTTACCTGATCCTTCCTCCGTTCTCAAGGCAAGACTTGGTTTAAAGAACTCCCGATTTTCCAAAAATACAATAAAATATTCGTTGAAACAAAAACGTCATTAAATTTAAACATGGATTACTGCCAATGTTACATCGATATAAACCACTTATTCCAATACATAGGTATATCCATCAGCACAGCTCTGCATATTTATGGATTCATGCTTACTGAACGTAGAAGGAGCCATAGACGGTAGCTCCATTACCGTGGCCCTTCACTACACCAACCTGAGTGGTAAGCCCATTAATATACTGCGTATCCGAATTCTGATAAAGATCAAAACGGTACACTGGTGCTGCTGGGACAATAATATTGTTAGGATAATTAGAGTTATAGGGTTGGGGTTGCACTGGATAAGCTGCACCAAAATACTCTGTACCCACGGAGTTAGATGCATCTCCAGGAGGAACAATACCTGCCATTTTGTGTTGAACTTCGTGTTTTGGGCAGCTTTGCTTGATATTATCAGGTAACTGAAAAACAATTTTCCTTTTATAGATGTTAGAGGAATAAGTGAACAATAGAGATTCCTTAGTAAAGTCCATCAGCTATGCGTTTAAAGTGTTCTATAACTATGTTAGGATTTTTTTTTTTTGACATACTTATATATCCCTATATGATTTATTTGATTTTTTAAAAGCTTTTGTAGGAGAAGCGCGAATTTCAGGACCTGCTTGATTTCTTATTTTTAGAATAATTTTTTATTTTTAAGAACAAAAAAATAAAAAAAATTTATTTAATAATGTGTTTTTAATGAAATATTTTATAAAATAAAAAAAACAAAATTATGTTTTCAGAAACAAAAAAAATCAGAATATTTTTTAGATATTTTTTAACTTTTATTTTATAGAATAAAAAAAACAAAAAACAAAAAATAGCAATTTTTTAAAATAATGATTCAAATACATTTTTTTATTCTTTTTTGTTTTCAAAATTTGTTTTAAAAAATATTTTTTTAAAAAACATTAAAACCAAAACAGAACCAAACAAACCCATTCTTGGCTTATGCTATACTTGTTCTTGAATTGGCTGGGATGTATTTCCTTGTTAACAATATGGTATCGGGTTCTCTATGGACCAAAGAAGAAAAAGTGTTCTCTCAAGTGGGGTTGTCACATTAGAACCAGATGTGGATAAATTTTAGAATCTAAAAAGTTAATTCACAGTTCAATACATGATTTTTATGGAATCCATGCAAAGGTGATAATTGCCTTTACTTTAAAATATGAGTAGGCTTCATATTACAGCATTCATTATTTCTTTCGTGGTATTTAGATCTTTAAATTACAAACATATGAGATATTGCAATTGCACCAATTATAATTATGCAGGACAACAATGAATCAAAATACTGACAGTTATTTCTGACTAGCTGCTGAATGTATCTTTTTTTCTTTAAGTTAAATACCGACTGGCATTCAATATAAAAGTATTTTAAAAAAAGCGTTAATTCTTTTATTTTATTAAAAGCTGCAAATTTGCACCTTATTCGTGACTAATAAGGTAGATGAGAAATAGTTATAAAATTATATATAGAGTAATAATTAAAAAGGTATTAAATTAAAATATTTAAATATATTATTAAAACACCGTATATATTTTTAAAATGATATATATATATTAATAATTAAATAAACATAAAATTAAAGTAATGTATAAGAAATAAAATATATTAATAAATTATCTACATCTGAAGATGAGATATCAAATGGGGGAAATGGATGGGCGAATACAGATGTTCCTTTACAAGCTCTGTGGGTCTTCTCACTCACACAGTGGACAACAAGTTGGCCTGCACCTTCCATCCCCGATCTCTCTACTTTCTCTTAAAACCTCTCCCCCTCGTTTGCCTTGTGAACCTCTCTTTATAGTTATTCTCGTCACTTCCCTTTCCAAGCAGATATGTTACATACGCAAACCCAAAAAAATTCTGATAAAAGAAAATTGTCCAGAATGCTTTTTGAGCAAGGATGAAGCCTCTAAGTGACTAATCTCATCCAAATTCTCCTCCACCTCGTCAAGCCTCGACTACAGCCCAACATATACCCCAAGGGAGGGAGCAGTGGGGTTTTCCTTCTTTCTGGACCTTACACTGATGGCCTTGAAATGATATTGGGCCTTCCCCATTCGTAACAAGATATGTATATGATAATGCATTACGTCAATAGCAAATTATACTAAATCTTGGGTGGGCTAGCTTAGGTTGACATGGGTAGGTGAAAATAATAATAATAATAATAATAATAATAAATTTTGAAAAATATTTTATGTTTTTATAATTATTATTTAATAATATTTATTTTTAAAAAAATTAAAATAAAAATACAATAATTATTTTTATTCACAAAATTTTTTTTTTTCTTTACTTTCGTATCCATTCTTAATTTTATACCAGCAAACAGTGAGTTCATTAGGGGCCCAAAAAAAGAATGAACAAGTGAGTTCCACGGAAAATGTGGCTGCTGGGATTCGAGCCCAGGTCTCCACGGCCACAACGTGGAATTCTTACCACTAAACTACAGCCACTGTGGTGATCATGGCCTCCTAATAGATAATTTACTCAAAAACTTGTCTTAGACGCAGATCATGAACCATGGGGCAGTACACATAAAATGATTAATGGTATGTAGCGTTAAATTTTGTGGACCAAACCAATATGAAATTTAAAGTAAAGTAGGCATAGCAACATTAATCGAACAAAGTTCACACATGATGAAGTCCAGGAGAAGTAAATTATATAATATCCCAAGACATGTTTCTTTTGAGTAAAATCACACAACACCAAGACGATTAATTAGACTCCTCGAAACAAGCATTTAGTTACCGTACGTTCTCATCAAAGGAATTTCCACACAGAAAGAGAGTGAAGTGGGGTTCCCTTCCACCCACTAAGCAAACAATTGCCATTCATCTCAAACGTGCAAAAACTCCCACAAGCAAATCTCTTAGCCACCAGTTCCGCCTGGTACAACGACGACATACTCAATTCTTCCTCCACCATCCCAAACCTCGCAAAGAAAGTTCTCCATACATCAATCTTCACATTCCTAATCTTCCTCTCTTCTCCCTCCGCAGCCACAATGTTCCTAATCCCATGACTAAAATACAAAGACTCCAGAACCATCCTGTTCGAATCGTCCCGTTTCATGTATGTCTCAAGACAATCGAACAAAGCACTGAAGTAGAAAAGAGCTTCGGTAAAACGGTTGACGAATGACCTGGAGTTATGGTTCGCCTCAACCTCCGTCACCACCATCACAATCGGCTTCAAATTTCTGATCACTCTCATCACAGCTTCCAGTTGATCTGGCTGTGGAATCATGGGCCTTAGTGCAAACTTAGAGTAAACTGCAATTGTTTCCTCGCCATCTAGCTCGAACAGATCTTCCTTCAGCTCAAGCATATCGGATACCATAACTATATTAAACGAGAAGGATATGTTCATGGACTCAGCAAAACTGGTCAATCTCTTACCCGTATCCTCAAGTAAATGCTTCATTCTAGTTCCAACTGCTGTTATTCTTAAGAGTTCGAGTGGGCATTCACGTCTAGATTCAAGGGCTTGCATAAGAATTGACCATTGACATCCCTTTCTGATTCCGAGATCGATGATGTGAATCTTTTTCGAATCGTTTAATTTTTCTACGATGGCTTGGATTCCGGCGAACTCTACAACCTTACAGAAAGGAAGCTTTTCGCGGCATGCGAGGGCAGTAGGGCTTGGATTCTCCATTGACTTATCAGGATCGAATAATGAGAATGGTTTTTCTATGTATTTATGATAATAAACTGGGATTTTTTCTAACGGAGAAAATGGAGCCCATGCTCCTCCCGTTTTTTTATTTATCCTTTCGTGAAGAGCCTCTGAGAAGTACGAAACGACGCGTTTCACGGGGTTCCCGGTCTTGGAAGACGTTGATTCGCAGTGGTGAAGAAGTTTGGTTGCTCGTTCGAATTGTCCAAACCCGACTTTCTCGGCAGAAGCAAGAAGGGATTCCGCGAGCTTCACGTCCTCTTTTTCTTCGTCGGAGAGGCCGGAGAAAGAGAAATCGTAAGGGTGGGAAATTAAAGAATTCAAACCCCCCGATCGATCTGAAGATGATGATTGGATGAACCTTGTTCCAGCCATTCTCATCACATCCTCAGTTGAGAGCTTCCTTTCTGTCAAATCATCAGTTTCAGTTCTACCGTATAAACGTTTGAACCCATTGCCATGGTTGTTGAGAAGCTCAAGTGACGCTAAGGGGAAAGACAAGTTCTGGTTCTGGTTCTGGTCATTCTTGTCGACCTTGTTGGGTTGGGAGAGATCAACCATGCCTGAGAGTTGATCATCAAACTTGATGACGTCATCGAGCGGTGAAGAGACGACCATGTCGAACCGAAGATTGTCCCACGGTCCATAATCCAGATACGATAATTGCTCCTTTTGTCGGTTGGTACTGGATAAAAGGTAGTTTCCTTGTGATGAATATTCATGATCAGGGAAGAACCCGAAATTGTTGATAGAGTAAAGGGAATCCATCCCGCCTGAGTCACTCCAATCTTCTGCGTCTGAAATCTGAACGTCTTTCAGTACTTCATGGATGATGATGATGACGACGATGATTCAGTGGCTCTGATGCGTTCCAGAAAACGTTGTTGGATGAACTATATTTGTCCTCAACTGCTGCATCAAAACTGTACTCACTGAAAGGGTACAAGTCTGCCATTTCTGGGCTCTCTTAGTTCTCTGTTCTAAACTGTGTTTAAAGAGTTCTACATGTAATTTAACAAGGACAAGATGTTTGATAATTATTATCATACCCTCGGCTTTTCTTTTAATAAAACTATATATAAATCAAAGATTCGATAAAAGTTTCTGATTATTCTAAGATAAACTTGACTAATTCTCAGATATTTGTCGAGTACGGTAACAAGGATGTTAATGGGACGATATATTCAACGTGCCCTGCACCCTGGCCTCCAATAATTCAAGTTACAAAAAGCCATTTGCTTGCACAGGAGTGAATAGACAAGTCAACTACGCTAACACTTTTGAATTATATTTGATATTTTTTATATTTTAAAGTTATATTTAGATTTTTTAACATTTTGAGAGAGATATATATTATATATAAATTTTATTTTTAATTCATTTTCTATCAAATAAGTTAATTTTTTGTATAATATGAAACTTCCATTTTTTAAATATAACGATAAAAATAAATAAATGTTAAGCCTCAACATAAAATTATAATTTTATTTTTAATATGTTGGTAAAAATAAGTAATTAGTTTTATTTTTTAAAGAAATGTATATTATATAAAAATTATTTTTATTGAAAAAATAAATTAAAAAAGATTAATATAATTTTTAAAATAAAAAAGAGTATGATTACAATTGAGTTAATATTCAGGAAATATTAGTAAAATTTACTCTGAATATTTTAATTTCAATCAGTTTCATATTTTAATAATCTCTCCAGACAACTTAGCGGACCCTTGTTTTCCTAATTCCTAAGCAGATCCAACAAAGATTGCGTTTCAGACAAGATTAATAAATATTAAAAAAATTAGTTTTTTTTTTAAAGTAAAATAAATCTCCTTATATTTAAATTAAGTAAATGAAGAAATAACTTCCTACTCTCCTCTTATATTAATAATTACATATATTTCTTTACTTTATTTATACTAATGTAAATTTTAAAACTAAATACCAAAAATCCTCAAACCATATGTACTAAGTACTAGGATATTATCGTACTCACCAGAAAGCCACATTTTTTTATTATATTAATGGCAACTTTGTGCGATCGATACCGACGATGAATGACAGAAAATCCAATTAATTTGTAAGTTTAAGATGCCCCTGTTCCTGAACGGCTGAACACCGATGTTATGGGTCTGTGACCTACGATTTAATAAGCTATTCTCATTGAAGATCTTCTTCTCCTCAGTCTTCTTCATTCTTTAACTCCAGATTTTTTAGCCATACGAATTCAAGCTCGCAGGGGAGCTAGTTGACCATCTTTCATTTTACAAAATAAGAATTCTTCTACCACTTATAAAATTAAAAAAGAAAAAAAAATTGCTCATAATCTCTCTAATTCTAAGTGATACACGGATAATTTCTTTGATTTTTAATTTATAATAAACTTTTTTTAAACTTATAAATGTATACAAATTAACTCCTTATTATTAATTAATCCATTATTTTATTAACGAAATGTGACACGTTAAAAAAGAGTTATTTATATAAAATTTAAAATTCATAAATTATTTGTCTATTATTTAAAATTTAAAATAATTATTTAAATAAAAAAATTAAAAATATTTATTATTATTGGTGTGTCATACTATGTTAATAAAGTAATAAATTAACATAGATATTATATATACAAATTTAAAAAAAATTATTGTTCAATTTTAAAAATCAAAAAATCATTTTTTAAGAATTCCTAAAGTTTAAGAAATTCTGTACAATTTAATACAAAAAAACCCCAAAACCATAGAAAACGGCTGAACGGACAAACTCCTCTTCATCACATTTCATCTGAGAATGTATGTTGGCATTTCTTTTTTCAAAAAATAAGACTAGAAATTAAACCTTGACATAAAATACCTATCAATTTTTCAACTGGTACATGTAAACTACTGACTTATATAAGTTCATATTCATTTATTATATTATCTAACATTATTTTTAATCAAAACGCAACCGATTACGTAATCATTTTATCATAATTAAATTGTTAAGTTCGCTGTTAAGAGTAGTTACGTGGAATTACATAATTATCTTTTACTTTTTAGTCACCGTGAAGCGTTATTAGTGAATGTTCTTTTTTCGAAGGGATTGGAGCTAGGACACTTCAACATAAGGATTTAAGACCCCTCCCCTTTTTGTTCTCTCTCTCTCGCACACACACACACACACACGCACACGCATATTTTAAGTGAACCAACTTCTTATGATTAATTTTTACTTTAACTTGACAATTTTTCACAAACACGTCTAATTAAGTATGTTTCTTTGAAAACAGGATAAAAAGATGCTTTTAGTTCCCTTTCTCTTCTGGTTGTGAAGTTTACTTTCTTGATTGGGACATTAGTTTCAAGCATCAGGATCTGACTATATTATATGAAAACAAAGGTGTCCGAAACAAAGTGCTGCTGTTCTAGGCATTTACGCGGCTCATATTCCAAAACTCAACTTCAAGCTCAAGAACACGCAGCAACGCAAGTTCAGCTCTTTTGAGCTCGTCATCGGAAGCCCTTTGCAAGCGCCGAGTGGCAATCTTTTGCAGAGATTGGCAATACTGACCAAAACCCTCATTTCCCCATCTTTCACATGTCTCCTTCAGTTCTGGTGGGGTTTTAGACCCCTCTTCAAGACACTGCGCAAAGCTCTCTTGATACACTGCTTCTATGGCCCATAATGCTGTTATGGCCTCTGAATATTCCACGTCTGGCCTCATTAAACTCTCCAAGAACCTGTCACAGCACAGCATGCCTATAATTTATCGCTTTAAACTTCCAAACACAGATTTGAACAAATGTAAAGATGTATTTTACATAGACCCGCCTTGATATACTTACTTGTTAGCATGTCTTCACATGTCAGCCATGGTTTACCTATAATTGTTATAGGTAGAACAGGTCTGACTAAGAAACTTTCAAGAACTTATGACATTTGTCTAACAAAGCCTAATGTGAGAAAGAATTGCTTCCCTTCCCAAGGTTCACAGAAAAGATTTGTTACCCGACAGTATACCTGCTGTGTATATGAAGAAGGAAGTTAAATAGCAGGCTCTCCGTAACTTATATATTGCCACATTAAATCCATATTTTCAAGGCCTTTTGTGATCCCAAAGTTATAAATCTTAGAGTAAATCTTAATCACACACCCCATTTGGCCACAAAATTACACATCTCTGAATAATGAGCGATTGAATTACTGTAGTGTCCAATTAATAACTAAGTAGGCTGATCTAATGACCTACAACGAAGTGTGTTCTTAGGCTTCTTGTCCCAAGTTTAACGCAGCTATTCCATAAGCTTTCATCGGCGGCAACTACGCACTAAATTAAGCGTTTATCATTAAGTCAAAAATTATAACAGTTAATTAAAGTACAACTCTTTATATTTAACCCCACCTAATTAAAACACCATATTTTGACTTCGACTATGACTCAATCCCACATTTGAGCCCCCTCTATGAAACAATTACAACTATAACTTGGCCAACCATCTCTCCCTCAGCAATTGCCCCACTAAGAATCTAACACGTGACCTCGATTTGTTGGATCAAACACTTATTACTAAATCAAAAATTATAGTTGACTATGACTTGATCCCAAACCTCGCCATAAGACAACTAGTGTTATACCATGGCCAACACTATAATCCTTCGTTACCAAAAAAAATTTCCACTAGCTATAACCGAATCATCAAAACAGAATATTTAAGGAAGTAGCGGATACCGTATTGCATATAAATGGAGCATGATGATGGATGGTTAACAAACCTTACCTGCAATAGTGTATATTTGCTTGCTGAGGAGCAACGTCAGAAAGTGGAACATCCCACTTGGAGGCTTCCCTTTTGAACCATGATATCTCATCGTCCAGGTATGCTATTCCCCCCAATATTACTTCCATATCTGAACTATCATCGGATTCCTTCCAGCCTTTTATCAGTACACTGGCCACAAATGGGACAAACGCTCTAACAAATAAGTAATCTTGTGCCTGCATAAACACACATGCAAAATTTATAAGTCTCATGAGCAGTTTCAGGCCTTACCCAAAGAGTGTCCTTAGAAACACATCAACAAGGCTAAAACAGTTCATTCAAACCTTTGCAATGTCCTATAAGAAGCACTTAATTAATTAAAAGATTGCAAGCAATTCTTAACAGAGCAAGTCAAATTTGCATCATATAATGCGTAATTAAATAGGAAAAACTTCTCTCCTCAAACAAAATTAGAAACCCATCAAGGCAACAAGGTTAAAACAGTAAATTCAAGCCTGTGTCAGTGTCCAACCATATAATCCAGAAGGTGAATTGAGTCCTATAACAAACACTTCCTTAATTGAAAATTGCATGCAATTCATTACAGAGCAAGTCAAATTAGAATCATGTAATAATGTAATTAAATAGGAAAAATCAGAAGCCCATCTGGGCAAAAGAAGTCTAAAACAATTGGCAATTAAAATGAAACAAATAACCCAGAAAGGGAAGTGGGGTAACCCTTACCAGCCATGTTTTGAAGGAAGACATATCGATGGTGCCATCGCGAATGGTGATGATGAAAGGGTGCCTAGTGGCCCCGGTGTATTGCAGGCTGTGCTTGCTCAACCACGCCTCTATTACCCCAATCTTCTTCTCCTCTGCCTTCATCTTCTCTTCCATCCCCTCAGCTGCTAATAGCATCAAAATATCCAGACTGTTTATGACTTTCCCGTTGCATCTGGGAGCAGACATCATCGGTCATTAATTGCACCCCCGAAGACTCCTTGTCATCATGTGGGCTAACTTTTGCTGGATTCTACGTGGCTGTCCCCAAACAGAGAGTCCCATGCATCACCACGTCTGGCATTCTTAATGGGCTTTGGTTTCGTGAGCCAAGCCCATGTGACTATATCACTCCAATTTACGAAGTCAACTTATGATTGAGGAGAGGCCCATTATATCAAATTAGATGATAAATAAAATTATTATAGGTAGAATATTACTTAATTTAATTTTTTTATAAAATTATTTTTAATTTAATCTCATATTTTTTGATTTAATCTCTCATAAATAAAATTTTTATTAATAATATTTTATATTAATCTATTATTAATAAAATTAATAATTAATTTACATATTATAAATAGTAATTAAACAAATAACTTATGAAAAAATATTTTATATGTCATTATGTTGTTTATTTTATATACAATAAATTGACATAAAGATATTATTAATAATGATTTTATTTGTAAGAGATTAAATTGAGAAATATTTATATGTAAATGACTAAATTAAGAGGAAGACAATTTTACAAGGAATTAAATTAAAAATTATTTTATTTATAAAGAATCAAAAATTAAAAAATAATTTTTTAACAGATTAAATTAAAAAATATTTTATTTATAGAAAACTAAAATGAGATTTTAATCATAAAATTATTAATACTCACTATCTTATTATTTTAAAATGTAATTTTTTAATCATCACTATAAATTTTATAAAATTAAAATTACATAATTATTAATATAAAAAGTAAAATTTTATTTATTTTTTACTTATTGAATTTTAAAAAGAATTATGTAGTTATTGATATAAAAAAGATGAAAATTTATTTAACTTGTTATTATTTTATTTATTTTTTAAATATAAAATTTATTATTTAAAAATAAATTAAAAGTAACCTGGCATGGACCAACAGAAGCAAAGATCAGTTCGACCATTTTCCAATAACAGACAGACACGTAAGAAAACTAGCATCGCATGACGTGTCCATCGGAAAGCCAACGTGCTCGTTTTCATATCTCCATTTTAATGCATTCCCACTCAGATATTTTCTTGTGCATATGCACTCGCTTGGATTCTTGTCCGGTGCTCGGCGGTTACCGTCGTATTGACCCGGCAGCGGCGGCGGAGTTGGCTGAGGTGGTGGTGCCGTGGAGGCTTTGGTTCTATCAATTTTGCCATTAAATTTTGTGTACGTTGTCTGAGGTCTACAGTTATGGCGGAGAAGTACAACCTGAAGAACCCGGCGGTGAAGCGGATTCTACAGGAGGTGAAGGAGATGCAATCTAACCCTTCCGATGATTTCATGAGCTTGCCTCTTGAGGTATTGTCTCTTTTCACTTCACACTAGTAATTTCATTGGGTTCCTGTTCTATTAGGGTTTCCAGTAGAAGATCTCTCATATTATCATTTAATTTCAAAGTATGGTGCTTCCCATTCGATATCTGGGCATATTTGATGCTTGTCAATGGAATTGTCGACCAATGGGGTTTCATTCAGCTCCAGAGAGAGCCTGTCGTTATGGTATCTGTTGCAATTCAATTAAATTTTTGATAGCTGTGAAAGTTTATATGTAATCCGTACCATCAACATTTTAGAGTTACTTGAATAAGCTTGTTTCTGTTACCAAATTTCGAATTTTGACATTTTTTTATGATTTAAGAAAAAAAAAATTGAGGACAGGCATTCATGTACTGATTTGTGGCTGCTTGTGGAAAATAAGGTATTTTTTAATTGAAAGAAACTAATAGATCCTGTTCCTCCTCAGAAGTGTGCCGTTGACCTCTTGAGTTACAGAGATAAGAGGTGTCACAATTTTCGTGGTTGTGATTAAGATTAAAATAGTAGTTTAGGCACGGAATTAAAAAAGAAAGGGTCTTGATCCTTCCTTCATTTGAATAGTTTATCTTAGTGAAAGGAAACAATTTACATACGTATGTTTGGGAATACAATTGTTTGGAAAGAAAAGAGAAGAGTTGTTGTAGTATTTTCATCGTCCAAATTTTTTTACTTGTATTTCCCTTTACTATTGTAGATAAAATTTTAAGCTAATGGAAGTTCATTTAAACTTTATCATCCCCTCCACTTCTGTAGGGAGCAAAAATAGGAAAAATATTTCTAGGGAACGCCTTGTTTCCTGGCTTTTTTTACTTTCTTTTATCAAGATAAACCAAACAAGTGATCAGGTGGTTCGTTCCTTCTATAATTTTCCTTTTTATTCCTTGGTGTTACCGAAGTTCAACCAAACATGGTAGTGATTGGAATATTTTGGAGAAATTTTAAGCTCATCCCACTGAATTTATATACTATGCACACCAGATTTTTTAAGCCTCTCTTTGTCACTCTCTTATTTATTTTTCTTCATGTCAGGGTTTCCCCAACTTGATAAGTTTATATGAATGTTGTGCATGATATTTTTCACTTGGTCTGCATCTTCCTATATTCTTAAATATTTCAAACTTGGCATTTGATTATGGAGTGGCATTGTCCTGTTTTTGCATTCTTCTAGAAATTTTCTTTAAGCAACATCAATATTATGAGTTTTGTTTTCAGGAAAACATTTTTGAATGGCAATTTGCAATAAGAGGGCCTCGTGAAACTGAATTTGAGGGTGGTATTTATCATGGACGGATCCAGTTGCCTGCGGAATATCCATTCAAACCTCCTTCATTTATGTTATTGACAGTAAAGATTCCCCCCCCCCCCCCCAATAGATTGAGTTGATTGCTTTGTCATATTAATTGCTGTAATATCTTTTTGAATTGTTCTGTTTTAATTTTTATCAACTATTCTTTTTTGAAATTTGGAAGCCCAATTCCAACATGCTTATAAGTTTTACCGTTATGTCTCAGCCTAATGGTCGTTTTGAGACACAAACCAAGATTTGCTTGAGCATATCAAATCATCATCCTGAGCATTGGCAACCATCATGGAGTGGTAAATAACATTCCTTTCCGGTCTTGATGCAGTGCATTTGTTTAATTTTTTTGTAAGTCATGTAGGGAGCAAATTTAGTGGCTTGATTTGCTTTATCCTGTATTGCATATATGCCCTATATTGGTTATAGAGCTACATAAAAGACTATAATTGTTCTACAGCTTTATGTTGCTTGTTGCTTTGCAGCTATAGGAGTGCCTGAGATATTTGATTGTGGCCTTCATAATTTTCATGAAATATTGATTTTGTCTATGTAACATTGGCATTGCAATATTCCTAGGGACATAATTTTACCCACATGAAATAAGTTGACATTGTAATGATTCTTGCTTCATCTGTTCATTTGCCTGCTGTGTGATATCTGATGCTTATATCTTAGCCAGGTAAAGAGAGGGGCTATTATTTAGTGAGAAAATACTGATCACGCTATGTAATTGGACTTCCAGTATTCTATTGTTACTAGACTGGAAATGTATCTGTGTCATTTAAAGCATTCTTGTTTAGTTACTTTAGTACATTGCTTACATAGTCCGAACAATAAATTACAACCATTAAAGGTTTAAAGGCTCAAAATTTTCCTGTGATGGGCAAAGCTTCTGATCTGGCTGATGTGAATTTCTTTTGGCAGTAAGGACTGCTTTGGTTGCATTGATTGCATTCATGCCTACTAACCCAAATGGTGCATTGGGCTCATTAGACTACAAGAAGGAAGAGAGGCGTGCATTGGCCATTAAATCTCGTGAGGCACCTCCAAGATTTGGAACTCCTGAACGTCAAAAACTGATTGATGAGGTAACATTTGTTTTCTATTGTTTTTTAGCCAGTGCAAGTTTTCTGTAATACCTTGTTCTAATTTTACTTTTGGATCCCAGATACATGAGTATATGCTAAGCAAAGCACCCCCTGTTCCTCAACTTAGCCCATCAGAGGACCCTGAAGAACAACACCCCAGAAATGAGGGGGCTGAGGCCAAGGTTAGTTCTCAAAATCCAGAGACCACACCGGCTGGAGAGGGGCTTCAAAATCATGCAGAAGTCGACAGAATTGTTGAAGAAGAACTCCCAGCAAATGCTAATCCTCACCCTATTGGAGTTGAAGCTTCAAGAGAGATTCCATCCAGTGTCTCAAGCAACCAGCTACTCCAAGATTCAGATACAAGGATTCCGAATCCAAGGCCAGAAACGAGGGTCAGAAAACCTGATGATCGCTTGTTCACAATGGCTGCGATTGGACTTACTGTTGCAATCTTGGTACTTTTGCTGAAGAAGTTCATTAAATCTGTCGAACATGGTGCAGTTTTTATGGATGGATCGTAGATGTGTTCATTGCTTGTGCTGGCTTCTGAGGTTAAGATTCTTAGCCTCACGTAATTAATAGAATCTCAAGCTCATCAAAACCGAAAGATTTGTAATATCATGATTTTTTGGTTATGCTTTGGGCTTTGTAATTATCGTAATATAAATGTGTTACACAGCCGCCAGCTACACCGTTCGCAATTTTCTAGCACTCTTTTATTTTTGCCCCATAATATGGTTTGATCTATTGCCTACTTTCTGTACCAAATGCCAAATGTTTATTATATATATGTGCACACATTCATCTATGACTCTTGATTTAGCAAATATATTTGGCAATTTTGCTTTATTCTGCGGTTGGCGGTGGTTGTTTTAACTGAAGGATAAAACCTACAATGTACTTTCTAAATTTATATGCCTAATTTAGCTTTTGCTTTCACGTTTTGTCAAATGTGCAAGTTAATTTTTAAAAATATTAAGTCCGTTGTAACTTAGTTCTTATGTCGGAGTTCAAATTTTGTTGACGTCTTGTTAATTAAATCAGTTGGCATGCTAATGTCCCCGTGGCCCATTATGTGCTTTCGTGGTAATTTTATGTAGTGACGTATCTGAAATTCAAGGGTATCTTTAATTTTCATCAGTATATTGTAATATCCATCGTTTTTAGAGAGAGAGAGAGAGAACATAAGAAGTGAATTGTTTGTAGTGGCAAGTTGAAAATCACTTGTATAAATGCTGTCTGTGAGGGTTAAAAAAAATAAAAGCTTCAATGTCGATAGAGAGCATAATAAACCAGCCTTGTAATGTTGTTTGCAAGTAAGTAGTAAATTAAACACTTTCATATAGTGAAAAAAATACCTTAAAAGTCAAGAAAATTATATGTACGCTAGAGTCAAACCAAAATAAAAATATTATGTTTGAACTTTTCCCATATCTCTTGAACATAATATCTGAACCCTTTCCATATCTAACAAGTCCACAACCAGCAGTAAAAAACAAAAAACCAAAAAATTCAACATCATAAGATCCCAAAACAAAAAACTCCACTTCAACCCGATAGCGCTTATTAAACTCCTCCTTTTAAGAACGTGGTACCATCATAATTCTAGCAAAGATGAACCTATTAATTAGACGCCAAAAATCCTCTCAGAGTATTTAAACAAACGCTGGAAGTCTCAAATCAGAAGCAAGTAACCTGTAACGAGAAGCAAACAAAATCATAAAAGACAACAGAGGATGGAGTAGTATGAGATCCTGGAGCAAAATGAATTGAATGGAGTGCCTATCTGCTTCCAAAAAGACCCATGACCTAGATTTACACGCTTTGTCTGTCCAACACCACTGACGAATAAGCATCAACCTTAACCATACATAAATCAGAACTCTATGCTAACGTCGACGTTTAGTCATTGACCCACCATATAACCCTCCATTCATCGGAGGATGAGCAATAAAATACCCTGCTGCATCCAGGCAAAACAATATTGAGATACTAATCTCTTTAACATCCATGGGGTGAAGATGTGTAGTCTCAAACACACGGCAGTACCCAATGACATACAACAAAAGCAGTAAAATAACCGTATACCCTTCCACTTGATGCATTACAGACACAGTTTGAGAGAACCAAATCTGAAGCCATTGTTGAATATCTGAAGGTTGAAATTGATCCACTCACAAAGACAAGGAAAACCAGACCAGACAACCCGTTATAACTGACAACACAGAAAAAGATGGTATGACAAATCAGACAAATAGGCAAATGATGATATTGTAAGATAGTAGGTAGCCGGAGAATACTAGTTACTAACAATGTTGTTAAGGTCCAATTGTTCATTAAATTCACAGAAACATTAGTTCATCGTTAATAGGTTTAATTAAGGTTGAACTGATAATAATTAAATATATTTTTATATGTCAAAATTTTAATATAATAAATAAATATTAATAAATTTAAAATATTTAATTATTAATTTAACATTATATTTTAAAAATCATTTTTTAATTAAAAAATAAAAATTACCTACAACCAAAAGTTGGAAGTATTTAAAATTGAACTTTTAGAATTTTCAAATTATATTAGAATTTCACTTATCATTAAAAAAAATCAAAAAATAAAAATAATTTTTACTAAATATTTTGATATTTGAAACAAATGTTATTAAAAAATAGAATATAATGAAAAGTAAATACTGAAAATAACCAAATATATATCTTTCTTTCTCTTATATTTTTTTTTATTTCTCTCTAGTTCAAACCCCTATTTTTTTAGTACATTTTATTTTTAATTTTTCATATTTATTTAAAATAAATTATTTTCTTTTTATGAAAAAAAAAAACTCAATTCACGCAATTTGTTACCAATTCAATTTTAAACCAATTCAATCAATTTTTGACATGTTAGATCGATTTGACTGTTTTTTTGGCTAATCAATTTTCTAAATTAACCAAATAAGACCATAATCCAAATTCCAATCTAATCAATTGAATTAATCAGTCCAATCCAATTTTGAGAATATTGATTAATAAGTTCCATCAAAAAGAAGAATCCTAAATGTTATCCAGACCTTCCAAAACTAGGCCCAAGCCTGAAAACCTGCGTCATTTAAGCTATCAACATCCCTGGCCAAAATCTGAAGGCCATTGTTGAATTCTTTCCTTTTTGGCGGGCGGCAATCATTCTTTTGTTTCTCATCCTTTACGAAGAGAGATTTTTTTTTCTTTTTTTGGAGAAAATTTCCCACCAAAATTATTAAGGCATCATAGAAGAATACGATGCCTCATGAAGCACCAGAAGGGAATTTTCACTCTGCCCACAAAAATGTCTGAGTGTACATTCTCTATACCATGCCACAATGTGTGTAATGCGTTGTGTATACAAGCATTCTTCATATAGCTTATTTAAATTATATAGTCATCCTTGGCAAATCTTGCAACAGTGCTTCCTGAGAACTATTTAGTAATACGTAAAGCTATTTTTGTAACCATATTCTGCTAAAATGATTCAAAAGTAACATTTACCAATCTCTACATTCGCTGGATCTATTAAAAAAAAAAGGATGCTAGCTGATTTCACCGAAATGAAATAAGCCAGCAAAGAAGGCATAAAATTAGCATGCAATTAGAGGCTGCATCTTTTCATGTACGGCTCTGTAACAGTTAAGACTGCAAAGGGGAAGCTTTAATTTGGAATCTCGATACTTGTACACATTAGTGCAGTTTGGACCTGCACATTTTTCTCGAGGGGGAGGATAGCTGAAACGAGCCATAACATAAATTAATTTAAACATCCAAGCAAAAACAAGTTTAAAAAGTAAATCACAATATCAAGCACCAAAAATGTCTAAGAAGATTAATCATAATAACGATCAAACTTCTGATGGTGAGAAACAAAGCTACTGTACCTTCTAGGCACCATCTGGAAGACACTTGGTAGACCAATATCTTCAGAAAAAGTAACCACTGTTCCTGAGGGACCTATAGTCCAACGAACAGTGTTGGATCCAAGATTGAAGAAGTTGCTAGATTTTTCCTGCACAGTCAACATGTTAGAACTTGAAACAAATTGCTAAGAAGTCAAGGTTGATCATCGAGCCATTAAGACCTGTGCAAATTCATTCCGTTGCTTTTTCATCCTTTCCTTTTTCTTCTTCCTACTAGAATCTTGACCAAGTATTTTTCTGATGGCCTCAGCCTACAAAAGCACAATGTGGGAATTCCTTTAGAGCAGATCAGAATATATTGTCTAGAACATGCATGTTGCACCTCATTCCTGTCCCACAATCTCAATTCCTGAATCTAAGACAATGAAAGAAATCAGGGATTCAACCTCAGCCTCCCTAGCCGCCTTCTCTGATTGCATTTTACGTCTCTGTGCTGCCTCAGCTTTCTTAAGCTGCTGCTCCATTTCTGACAATTTGCCTTTTTTTCCTTCTCATCAACAAAACATTGTATATACAGTTAAACAGAAATTTATAAACATAAATAAATAATTTGAATTTGGGATCTAATTATACAATGCTATGATGAATTATGAGTGAATACCTTGTGCGAAAGCATGAATTAGGGAATATAGCAGGAAATAAATGCTTGAGAATGCATTCTTTCACAAAAATCTATTTTTCTGCCAAAAATCTAGTAAGAGCGTATTATAGCAGTTAATTCATATTCATTGGCCATTTGGCCCCCTCACACCAGTCATATAAAAAGCTGGACTTCACTGACAAGATTGTAAGATAAATTTAAAGGTTCTCAGAATACAAGAACTCACCAAAATTTCACCCCCATTACGGAGTTCTTATTTTCCAGTATAAATTTCAAATTTTTAGATGTCATCCACACACACCATCCGAAAGCAAAATTCATTATCCAAAAAAAAAAAGGATTATAATAAACAAAAAACAGTCTCATTGGTTATCTACTTTATCTGAATAATCCAAGTCACAGTTATACTTATTTACATGATAAGCCAAACATAACAAAGCAACTAAAACAGCATTACCAAGCAAAAGTAATATAAAAATAATCAAAATGCTCACCTGAGATGTCAACAATGCTTGCATCTGACCCAGATAAAACATCTTTCACTTCACTAGATTCCTTCTTTGGCTTCTTAATCTCAGATATAGGCTTGCCATTTGATGTTGGACCTCCTTCCACGTAGCCATGATTCTCGTATCTCCTTTCTGACTTCAACTTCTTTTTACCATCTTTACTTGAACGTGGTGTTCCAGAATCATTGAGACTATCAATCTGACTCCTCTCTGCAACCTTACATGTCATGTGTTCTATTCTGGTTCCCCAATTATCTTCATTGCAACTAACTTTTGACGCAGAAAGTCTTTCAAGGAAGTGAAGTTTGGCGTCTTCATTTTCTTCATTGCTAAATCCCACATCCAAGGAACATCTTTTAGGAATGCGCTTGCTCTTACAAACTAGCTCATGATTCACAGTTAAACCTTCTCCAAATGTTTTTCCTCTACATGAATGATTCCCTGCTGTAATACCAGATACAGTGCTGGAAAACTACAAGGAAATACAATGGAGATCGATTATAAATAAGAAACTTTGGCTTTAAGTTTCATAACAAACTTCAAGGAAATACCGTGGCTTGACTATCTGTATATGAAGTCAATATCGTGAGATTAAATATTGCAGAGTTGTCCATTGGACTCTGGGTGCTATTATAGCGAGTAAAGGGTACAGCTACCACACCTCAAAGGATAATAATATTGATTTGCATAACTATTCATTTCATTAAAAAGGAAATTCAGAATCTACTGTGATGGAAACAACTGACAAGATCAGTCTTCTTTTTTTTCTTTTTTTCTTTTTTTTGGGTTGTCTTGATAGAACAAGATCAGTCAAATTACCTGAGAGTTAGGGCCATTGGAACAGGCAGAAGAGTTTGTAGCACAAGAACCACAGGTGGAGGAAATTTCTATCTTTGCCTTCGTTTGAATAGTATGAGTAACACCCCCAAACTTGAACTTCAGCTTCTTCAGCTTGTTCTCAGCTCCTGATCCATCAGAAGCAACCATTATATCTCTCTGATTCTCATTCTCATCATGTTTGCCATAAGGTCCTACAAATGATGGCAAACTAAAGTAGCTCTGAAACATTGCATCAGGATTAGCTCGCGGTCTGCGTGATACCCTACTCCTTTTTCTAGTCCTAATGGAGCAAACAGCATGTCCAGACCCACAAAGGATTTCCATTTGTGGTATTAGTTCTACCAACAAAAATTAGGTTGCATCAGTTATAAGACAATTGAAATCTGCAACAAAATAACAAGAAAGAAGACCTATAATAGAGGCTTAAGCCAATACATATTGCATGTTTGAAATCAAGAAGTACATTAGGAAAATAAAAATTAAAAGAAAAAAAGACCCACTAATCGTACTTTGTTGTCATTACTCTTCACACTAGAGACATTTGTCCTACATGTAATTGTTTATAAAACCAATAAAAGAAGAAAAGGAACTTTTCTTTTTTAAGTAATTCAATCAAGGAATAGCTCATATGAGTTAAGGTGACAAATTGAGTATCCATAGTCTAAGTGGAAACTTGGTATTCTTGATCAATATAGAGCAATACATGCCAAAATTTGAAAACAAAGAGAGAGAATATAGCTCAATACAAGGTAAAAATTAAAAATAAAAGATACAAGAGTTACACCCATAAAAGGGAAAAATAATTGAGAAAAACATAAAAGATAATAGTCATATATGAGTAAACCTAAAGTAGCATAAAACTAAGCTACCAGATATGTTCTAGTGATGAGGAATTTGGATAGTTAGCAAGAGGTCTTAAATTCAAACCTCTACTCCATCACATACCAAATAAGTAGTCTATAAACTGAATTAATGGGAGAATAAAAACACCAAAAACTTAAAAGCTTAAGCTATTAAACGAAGGCCATAAATAGTTTTAATATAATCTCTAACATGCCCTCTCAATCAAAGAGTTCTGATATCATGCCAAAAATCACTTTAACCAGAAAGTTTAAGCTATAAAATGAAGGCTCATCAATTGTTTATTACTTCTCAAACATTAGTGATAATGTGTAGTTCTACTGAGTTACGTAGTGTGTAATTAATAACATTATTTTGAGCTTTAAGCTTCAATTAATCGAGACTCAACTATTCTACATATTCCCAATTTTTCTAGTGAATTTGGAAAAAATTATAGACTTTTTTCTTTTTTGGAGGAGGATTACCAGAAGGGAAATGGTGGAGTAGAATCCCTGAAATCAAACCTTCTCATATTTAAAACGAAATAAGGTGCCCCTACGCTTACTCCTACCTCAAAATATGAGACATAGGTGCTACAAGTTGGCACACGGGGTTGTGGGTTGAAAAGGGATTTAGCGCATCCTACTAGCGCCGTAACCGTGTTGGAGTAACTTATCCTCGTCACCAGCTTGCCTATCTGAAAAGGAAAAACCAGAAGAGGTACCGCTAGAGTGCTATACCTATAGGTAGTTGGCACTGACTCGTAAGTTCATCCATGCAATTTTTGCCTCATTTTCTTAGAAAGCAAAGAGGGAGGGAGAAAATCAAGCAGGCCTTGGTGTGTCGGGTTGAGGGTAGGGGCTATTCGAGCGATACTATATCTGTTTCTCATCTCTCTCTCTCCCTCTATCCTACTCTACGCTCCAGTACCAATCAATCTGGTTAATTAGATATACTTACAAGGCAATGAACGAAATCAAGCACAAAACTGCGGAGAACACCCCAAGTGGGGAGAATACAGAAAAACTCTTGTCCTCATGCAGAGTAATTAAGAGTACTGTAATAGAGAATAGAGTTCAAGCTCAACGTACAGAATAGTAAACGAGAGCTAGCATTTGAGCGAGAGAGACATAATTTCTTCGCCTGTGGAGAAAAGAAAGCCTAGCCTCGGCGGAAAAGCAGCTTCTTCCGTCACTTTTCCTCCGAATTTGGAGGACTAGAAAGAGCCCAAATTGCAGGGTGTTATTACATAAATCTGTCAACTGTGTTTGAAACTTAGGATGGGAAGGAATAGAACGGAATGGAATAAACAAATTTCTGAAAAAAAAAAAAACAGAAGTAGTGTAAAAAATTAAAAAAATGATATTTATGTTTTTATTTAAAATAATAATAAAAAGATATAAATATTATTAAATAATACTTATAAGAATATAATTAAATATTTCTCTTATTTTCTTAAATCATTCGATTTCTTTGATTTCTTTATTATGTACCAAACGTGAAAATTTGTGTTTAAGTATTAGACTCAAGGCAAAGTATGTCTGGTAAAGTTTAAAAAAATAAAAAAGAGAACAAAAATAAAATTATAATAAGATTTTACGACTTAAGATTACATTTGTTTGACATAAGAAAAAAAATACTTTTTATCTAAATATTTAATAAAAAATAGTATAAAAATAAAAATAAATGGCATGTAGCTGATTAAAATATTTGCGATATAAAAAATATTAAAATAATTAATTTTTCTCTCACTTTTATAAAAATATATTTTTATAAAATTATAATTTTTCAATTGTTTTAAAAATAATTTGTCATATTTTAGATGAAAAATTAATAACAAAAATGTGTAATTAATTTTTTTTTTTGGATCTAAACTAACGCTATAGGTTAAGAGTGACTCTCATTCTCAATCTTTGATGTTAATGCACAAATAAATAAAGAAAGTGTGATCATGGAAATTTTTTTAAATAT
Organism: Erythrophleum ivorense; assembly: GCA_026724425.1. Classification (NCBI taxonomy): domain Eukaryota; kingdom Viridiplantae; phylum Streptophyta; class Magnoliopsida; order Fabales; family Fabaceae; genus Erythrophleum; species Erythrophleum ivorense. The sequence goes on from JAIUCV010000005.1 coordinate 49,511,576, forward strand.
ATCTAGAATCTGGTACATCTAAAAAAATTAATAAATAAAATTTATGTATAATACAAATAAAATCTAGTATAAAACAAATTTTAATAGTTAAGTATATAAATGATTTGCCACACAAGAATTGCTCGTGAACGCAAATGAATTGTGATTTGTGAAGCGTGACATACACATTTCAATTACAAACAGACAAAACGAAGAATGCGAAAGGGTCTCCAGCCTCCACGCCAAACACAATATGACACCCATCTTCCTTCTTTCTTTTTCATCTATGCTGGTTTTCTCTCTCATCTTTTCATTCTTCCCATTTTCACAGAGCTTGAGAATCGGAGTTTCTGAGACCACCTCCCCACTCCTCTGCCTGCCAATGGCATCGTCGATTAAAGACACAGGTAGAAAAACAGTGCCATCCAGGGGCAAATTGATCTTTTGCTGGTCTTGTAGGTTTGAACAGTATTTTCTGTTCATAAATTGTTGGGAAGCACAGGAACCTTGTGCGATGAAGCTTACCGGAAGATGTTTCAGGTGTACCAAACACACATTTTTTGTTTTTTGTTTTTTGTTCACCCGATTGGCAGCAGGAGGCAGAAGGAAAATGGGGATAATTTATTGAATAATTTTATCTAATATATATTTTGTATGATTAGAAAAATAATTTATTTTTATCTTTAAATATGTAAATAAAAAATATTATTATACTTAATTTATAAAATATTTATTGTAGTATTGTTTTTTAATATCATTTTTAAATAGAAGTACTACAATTATTTTTTTTATTTAATTAAATATACAAATAAAATAATAATTTTTATTTTTATATTATATTAAATATAATTATTTCATTTCATTTATATCTTTATTAATTCAATTTTCCAAAAGACTAATTTTCCCCCTTCCTATTAGTATTCTTTCCAACATTTCCATTCCTACCACATAATAAAGTTCGCCCATTGCTTTAAAATGTGTCATTTTACTTTGCCTAATTTGTTTAATAATTATTTAATTATTTGTGATATTTTTTACTTCAATTTTAATACAAATAATGACATAATTAACCAAGCAATAAATAATTTTATTATTAAAAACATTTTATGGATATATTAAACAATTTCATAATTTTCTAAAGTTATTGCAAAAACTCACATGAAAATATAAATTGTTAACTTAATTCTAGTAATAAATTTAGAGCATCAAAATTTTTTTTTGAATTTAAAAGAAATATAATTTTGCACTCATGTAATTATTTTTACCAAAATTTATGTAGTAAATATTACAAAATATTTAAGTATTAGCATAACAATAAATTTGAATGACGCACTTTGCACATCAAACAAATGAATTTTTTATACAAATAACAGAATAATAAACAGTAATTTGTCGTTAATTAAAATTTTAATTTGTGTTATACTGACAAGTAAAAACCAACGAAAATTCAATTAAAATTGTATACTATTCAATTTTGCTTCGTTTAGTTCTACTCATAAGGTGTTCATTGGTTCGTGGTAAATGAATTTGGACACTTTGTCCAACTGATTCAAATGATTGATAAAGAGACATAACCAATTAATGTAATTTAAATAATAGTAACTAAACTAATAATCCAATCTTATGAAATACCATTTTTAAAATTCTTGCAATATATTTTAAAATTTTACATTTACTTGATTTTAATTATGAAGATAAACATTTCAAGTGTTACATTACAACAAAATCACTCAAAAAGAATAAAAAAAATGTTGAGATATATTAATTAAATGAGAAACTAACAAATAATAATAATTTGCATATATAAGATAAAATATTAAAATTAGTAATCGATTTAGTTAGGTTGAAATTGAACTTAAAAAATGGATATCCAACAATAAAATCAATTAAAGTGATTTTGCAAAAATTGCATCCAATTAATTTGATCAAAAAGTCGCTTTAAATTAGTCTTTGTTGCATCAATTAGGTTAAAATTGAATTTGAATTGTTTTTAATAACCCTTGTTCGTAATCAGACAATTCCATCTGGCTTTTAACTAAAAAAATATTAATTTCCTTTGGCTCTCCAACAAAAAAAGATAAATTAACAATTATATATGTGTACCGCTCACGTACACTCTATAGTCAATAATAAATAAAAAAGTTGAAGACGTAAAATCTGAACTAAAGAATGTATCAAGTAATTAAGCCTCAAGCCATCAAGCTTAGCTAAACCAAACTTATATTAATTTAGAATGGTCTGCCAACACAAATTGGGTCAACTTGCAAAAGAAAAACAATAAAACTTTTGCTACTAAACTTTACCTAATATTCATCAAATGTAACAAATCAACCTCCACCAGGGTAAAAATTTAGTTTTCCAAATAAAAATATTATGAGTAAATTATAGGAATGTCTCATGAGTTTAGTTGAAATTACACATATTATTTATTTATTTTTCAAATATATGCATACTTCCTCTAAAACAAAAAATTATCATACTCTTTAACCCAATTTAATTTTTTTTATTAAAATAACCTCCATTAAACCTAAATATATTTCTTTATTTTAAAAAATAAATTGAGGACATTTTGATCAAAAACTTAAAATTAAATTAAAACATAAAGTAACTTTTTGTTAAGGGAGATTTATATAATTTTAACAAAAATTTTTAAAAAAATTTATGTAATTTACTCAAATATTAAATTCCAACTAATTTATAGAATTAGAAAAAAAATTTGCAAGTTTAATGCTGAGTTAAGCTCAGCATTATTATTATTATAGGAAAAAGCATGTGGCATCTTGTCATTAATTTGAACTCAAATATTAAATTTAATATTTTTACTTTAATCTAAAGTTTAAGAGATATATTATGACATTTTAAACTTCATGTACCAAATTCTTAGTTCAATATAATAAAATGTACTTTTTAAAAAATTACACAATGTAATATGTATTAAATAACCTTTTCAATTCTCTCCAAATCATTTGATGTACCAAGTGCTAAGGATGGAATAGGAATATGAGTAGTATTAAACAAGATTATCAAATTCGTAAGTTTAAATAAACTCATTAAAGAAAAATAAATTCGTAACGTAAATTCATAAGAGTTTATATTTGTTAATAATTACATATAAAATATAATATATAAAAAGAAATTTATTTAAATATAATTCAAATTATATTAATTTTTTTTAAAAATTATTTATATTCTATAATTCATATTTTTTAATATAAAAATTTTAATTAAATTCATATATAAATATTATTTTTGTATCATTCTTTATTGGATTGTATTGGATTTAAAAAATTTTATCTTTTTTAAATTCAATTTGACTCAACTATATGGTAACTCATCAAATTCAACTAAAAAAATATTGAATTAATCGAGTTTATCTGAGTCAAAGAAGAATTAAACTGAGTTTATATTAACTTTGAATTTACAAGCAAGTTAACACAATTTTTTTAAATAAAAATTTAAACTCACTAAAATTGAAAAGTTAACTCGTGAGTTTAATAACAATAATATTGAGGGTTTGATCCCTCTAATGTAATATCAAAGAAAAAAAAATCATTTGATGCATAATAAACAAGATAAATTAGGATCTTTTCCGATCTTGTTTATTTTCATTTTGTCATTTAATAGTTTAAAAATGTTATTCTACTCATATTTTTTTGGTACATAATGACGCAACGGAGTATTGAATCTAAGCCAATCTGCAAACCACCAAAGTCTTTTGTCACCAGATTACTTAAATAACTTAAAAAGTCTCATCCTAAAATGCGCAAATACACACCAGTTTAAGGAATTTTTATTGGTTTTTTACATTTATTTTTGGTGGATAGTACATATGAGGTATCAGAGGATATCCCAAACACTGGATATTCGCATTTACCTTGTAAAATAAATCTTTTATCTACGAAAAGAATATAATTTATTTTTTTCTTATTTTAGACTTTTACAATTATTATTTACTCTAAATAATGTATAAAAATATTAATTTAAAAAACAAAGTAATAAATAAAATTTGTAATATATGATATAATTTGTATTCATAATTATATATATTTATTCTAATTGTTTTATATAATATACAAATATTGAATAATGAGTATTGATATTCAAAAGCTAATACATCCCAAATCATTTTAAATATCTAATCTTATATTCAAACCTTATCTACTAGCCAATATTAATTAGATATCAAATATTTATTATGATAAAATATCATTAAACATCGAAAATATTAGCTCAAATTGTCATTCAGATTAAAAATATGATGCTCACAAACACATGCTCACAAATGCGGTTAGACATAAAATATGTTGGATTCCACCAACCAAACCTAGGCATTTCCATACACAAATTCAGCAACATAGGTGCCCAAACCTGCATCCTTTGTTGTGCAAGGATGCACAACATAAGATGTTGTGCCCCCCCAATCAGAGGGTTGACGCACTTTATTTAAACACCTCATTTGTTGTGCACAGCAAGTGATTTGGTTTGATAGGCGCCCATCTTGCAAACTTCACACAAACCATAAAACATGCAACACAAACACTGCATATATATGCAACCAAAATCCATCCAATACAAAACACAATGATTACAGAACTGTATTCATTTTTCTAGAATCCGAGTTCATTTTAGAAAAGAGCAGATATATCCAGCGGGACAAGGGAGTCATGGCTCAAGCAGATACAAGCTTACTCCTTGACTTTGAACAAACAGCAGAGAAAACCAGCTTTAATGGTTGTCTGCCTTCAACACAAACACAGTGCATATATATGCAATCAAAATCCATCCAATATAAAACACAAGGATTACAGAACTGTATTCATTTTTCTAGAATCCAAGTTCATTTTAGAAGAGAGCAGATTACAATATATCCAGCGGGACAAAGGAATCATGGCTCAAGCAGATACAAGCTTACTCCTTGACTATGAGCAAACAGCAGAGAAAACCAGCTTTAATGATTGTCTGCCTTCACCACAGTCACAGGGCAAGAGGCGTTATTCACTACATAGTTGCTGACACTGCCCATTATAGCCCTGTCAATAATGCAGAGAATGGAATTCAATGAAACCTCAGCAACTCAATATCCAGGAGGAGTCAAAATAGAAAAAAATATTAAGTACACTCCTCGTACAATCTGGTGATATAAAGAGCCAATAACAATTTACTAACGTGGGTGTATCAGTAAATCCTTCCACTTGCAATATCCACCTTAAAGATTTCTCCTTATACTGCCTAACTACGTGATAAGTTTACACAAGAGTTTTTTGTACACATGTATCTGGCGGCCTTGGCCTCCCACTGTAGTGAGCAAACTTTTTCTTTTGGGGTCAATTTAACCCATTTTAAAGAGGGTTAAAGGCAACCCATAAAAAATATTAAATCATTTTTAATTATTCACAAATTATAGGATTGGCATAATGTCAACGTAACTCATTTTAAAAGAGTGCTGAAGCCTAAAGTTAACCCATCAAAAAATAAAAAAGATTTATAAAAAATTATTAAATTATTTTCAATTATTACAAATTGTAACAAATATTTTAATTAAAGGGACAAATTCTTGAAAACATTTTGATAATATTTTAATTTTAGAAGAATTTGTGTAAATTATTTTCATAATAGAGCGAGTATATATAATTTAAATATCTCTTAAGAAAAAGAAGAGTAATTTATTTTAATTAAAGTTAAAAGTTAGATGTCAACCAAAACAGGTTAAAAATTATTAAAAAATTAAAAATATTTTATTAATTGACGGGAAGACAGATGAAGTCACTTTAAAAAATTAACCTTAAAAATAATTTACAGGCCATAGGTTGCCACCTTAACCCTCTTAACTTTGGTAGGCTGGGTGAGGTTGAGCCTCTTTATCAGAAGACTATAATTTTGTTAGTATACCCCATTATTTTATCGAGCTAGGTTGAGCTAATCCGATTAGCTTAACTTAACGTATTTTGAGACCTAAAAAACCAAAAACTAATAAAATCCAGAAGAAGCATCTTAAATACAGCTATGCAAGCTATCCAAATACTTTAGAAAACATTATAATTTACAAACTAAGTTAAAAATATTTATATTAAAGATCTTAAATTTTAAAATTATTTTTAAAAAACTAAAAATAAAAAATTTAAATTGTAGACAAAAATTATAATTCAGAATTATAAGTTAAAATTTTTAATTTTAAGATGTTATAAAATAATTTTAAAATTTAAGATATTCCACTATAAATACTTTTAACCTGATGTTATGAAATATAATTTTTCCAATACTTTATGGCTGAATTGGGGTAACCCAGCTAGCTTACTTACCTTCTGAGGGTGCCAAGGCCTCTGTTCCCCATAATAAGGCAGTCCAGAGGTATGTGATCAACTGCTTCGCATATCTTCTCACGAGGATCTCCCCAATAGATCTTCAACAGTATTTCAATCTGCGCCACAAAAAGAGTTGAGCTTACTCTGATGAACATTGAACAGTTATCACCTTCAACTTTTTAAGGCCAAAGAAATTATAATTATACCTTCTTCTGTCTGGCAGCAACTTGGACAATATCCAGGGCTTCTGCTGCAGGTTTCACTCCATATTTCTTCATGATCACTGGATCACATAACTCAGCCAGAGGTATCAAAGCTGCATTTAGGTCAATATACAGAAACCCATTTAGGACTAACTCATAAATATGGGCTAATGGTTGGAGTTTTGATAGTTCACTAAATCTCCCCATCTTGAAAGAGGGGCGAAATACCATTTAGAATTATGAAAGGCTTAAAAATTCTAGAATTAATGAGAAAATTTTTGCTTTGATAAACACAAGACAAAGTGTTTTTCGATCGTAATCGTATTATATAAAAGCCACCTTCTCTCAAATTGGAATTGACCCCAGAAATTCGATGCACATCATTTCAATTTAACAGAAATCAAACATAGATTTATAAGAAGTACTACTTGAATCAGTTCGATTCTGGCATATGCAATAACAGTAGGAGGAACACATGATTACAAGTGTCCAATCGTTGAACTATTCGAGCAAAGTCAACAGTAGTCAATATTAGTTATCTATCAAGTCGTAAAATTAATCGAAATTATACTGTGCAAGATTGACAATGAAAATTTTCTAGGGAAACAAACAGAAAATAACAGACGCAAAAGGGGGAGATTTATTACGAGAGCCCGTAGCTTCCCAGAGCTGAATCTCGCCCAGCTCGTAACCATTTTCCTGGCTAATGGTGAGAAGAATAAGGTGATCCCCTTCTCGGACAAGGTTATCCACCGTCCATTGGAGGGCTCTGATGCTGCAAGGTGAGAAATCAACGGCCACACCCACTCTCCTATGAGCTGCCATTTCTCGCTTTTGCAACGAACAAGGTAGAGTCCAGCGTTCTGAGATGGAATTCGATTTTTGATCTGAATGCTTCACAGAGAGAGCTTGATGACGAAGACCGCAACTTCTGAGGCTGAGGCAGAAGAATGGAGGGGGTGGACACAAGGCATGAAGTGCGCTCTTCTTTGACCACAAATGGCCGACTTTTGGAAATTTGTTATAGGTGGGCCTGGTGCACACAAGACAATTAAGGGTAAGAATTAAACTTGTACATGTGAGTTTTTGGGTTTATACGTAGCATAAATGAGATTTATAAATCTAAATTATTAAGTATATAGGTAATATGTCACATCATACTAAGTGTACGTAAAAATGGCTACTTTTGAGACTCTTGGAGAACTTTGCCGTTGTTTCTGACTGTTGGATGGATCATCGAAAAGGGACCTACATAATTAACAACTGAAAGGTGCACATGAAAGGGAGACCACTATCTATTTTTGTTGAATAATCAATTAATTATATATAAGTGGAACAGAAAAAAGAAAGCAACTAATTTTGAAAGATTTTTTAAAAAAATTGTTTACAGTTACTTATTTTATAATTCTAATAAGATACTTAACCCCCATTTATCCCTTATTCATGGGTACATATGGCATGGACATGAAAAATAAGATGATTAGATAATAAGATAAAAATTATAAAGAAGCATTAAGTATAAAAAATTTATTTTATTGTATTGACATTTTAGTCCCAATAATTTTATACATTAGGTTTGTTAACACATTATTCTTAATTTTTGAAAATTTTAAATAATCCATTCAACTTTCTTTATTTTCTCAAAAGCCCCAAAATCATGCTCTTCTACTTTCTTTATAATTAAGAAATTTTTTAGAAAGTAAAGAAAATTGAAGCATTAGTTAAGATTTTCAAAAATTAAGAACAATGGGTTAACAAACATGATATATAAAATAATTGAAGTTGAAATGTCAATACATTAAAATAATTTTCTTGTTACTTGAAGCTTCTTTGTAATTTCATCTTATCATCTAGTCATCCTACATTTCCACACTAGTGCTGTATGTTCCAATAAGAATGTAATATCTAATAGTTTTATACTAAGTTAAACTTTGGATAAAGTTATGAGAAGTAATGAGATGAAGTAAATATTTAATAATATTTTAAGATAATAAGATATTTGGTAGTATTTTAAGAGAATAAGATATTTTTATTATTATATGATTAAATAAGGTCACTAGATCAACCAGAGCCGATAAAATTGGACAAAACCCTGCTTACACACAAATCGAGGTAACCAGTAGTATAGGTGTAGCTTGAGTTGTTTTAAACCACTATAAAACCTTGAATTTTTTATTTTTTGAATAAAGAAAAAAGTTAAATGATGTATAGAGTAAAGTGGCCTTAAAAAAACATTAAAAAGATAGAACAAGTGAAAAATGACTATAAGGGTAAAAGAGTCAATGTAACCATAAAGTAAGACAAAATAGAGATTTAGAAAACATGAGGATTGACTTGACAAGTATATATCCCTCATGATAATATTATAAAATAAGGTTAGCAAATTAATTAGATAAAGTTGGTTCGGTTAAATCTCTGGCAGTATACAAGTTATGATTCCTAATGGCAAGATTTTAATCCGGACTATTCTATACTATTTTAAGTCACTATAACCTGTAAACAAATATTTTAAATAAAGAAGAAATTTTAGGATTTGGTATGGAGCAGTCAATTTTTGAAAAAACTAAAAAATGAGTTCAAACGAAGGAATTAAAATATAAAGGAAAAAGTATATAAGGAAATTTTTAATTTAGTTTAATAATATAAAAGACTTAAATGAGTGATATAAAGGTTAAATAATCCATTGATTTGAGAAAAAGAATTAAGTTTGATGATATTAAAATTATAGTTCCATAAAAACCATAATATCCTTTATGAATAGAATAAGTGATATGACTAAGTTTTTAGACTCTTTTTAACCATAAAAAATGAGTAAGATGAGATAGATAAATGATGGAATTGCTACATGCAATGTAGCAAATGGGATGAGGCATTTTAAGATACTTAAAGCAACATAAATCATACTTTAAGCCCTAATATGCACATATATTGGTAAAATGAGATTGAATAGTTTCTAATTTGTTGTTTCATATCTTAATTGATGTGTTTAGACCAAGTTAGTACAACTACACGTTTATGTATGTATAAAATCAAGAAAAGCAAAGAGAAAGAAAAAGTGGAATAGTTCTTTAATCAAGATTTGTAGTTTATATCAGGTATCTTACTCTTCCCTCCTTGCATGCATTTTGATATTCTTGAGTTAAGATACATTATATATATTGGTTATTTTATGAGTTGCTTGAGCTTATGCTTAAGTTGGCTATATTAGTATGAATTTGTATATATGTATGAAATATATCTTTGGCTCTTGGTAAGAGTGGCAGAGAATTGAGCGCAGTAGTTCTTTCCTAACACAGAAATGAACTTAACAAGTATGTTTTATGCTATAGTGATACAAGTTCAGATATTTATGTCAATTCAATGTTTTATTTTGTTTTATGTTAAATGGCTATACATGCTTACATTTCATTCTTGAGTTATTCATTGTATGCATTGGAAAGGTTAAGTATTGCCATTGAGATGCTGCCTAAAATTTCACCCTTTTTTCTTTTAATAACGCGGTTAGGTAAAATGCAAAATAAGGAGGATAATGAGAAAAAGAACTAAAAAACATCAATTTAGCAAGAGTTTAGCCTAAGACTTAGTGTTATCTACATGAATATGTAATTTCATAATTTGATGTCATGTAATAGTAACTTGTACAAAATTGTTAAATTATGAATGTATGACCAATAAATGTATGTATAAGACATTGGAACATGATTTAGTATATGGAAATTCATTGAGTTCATATATATTTTCAAGTGGAACAGTAATTTTTAAATGCAAGGCAAATTTCATATGATGAATCATCATAATTAATGCATATATGAATTGAAATTTGCTTATGGCAAGAAGTGGCATATTAGAGCTCAATTGAGATACTTTGAAGCAAAAATTTTTACCATTTGAGCAATAAAATTTTCCTACCCTTAACCACCTTATTGAAGAATCTGGGGTTGAAATTTGGTGAGAATTTAACAAATATTTAGAGTTTTTTACAAAGCTAAAATTTATAATTTTTGGAGCTCCGTATAATATTTAGCAAATTTTTAAAGTTTGCCTAAAAAGCTATTATGGTTAGTACTATTCACTCTGTGACGATTTTTGTTTTTGCAAGTTTTGAGAGATCAAATAGATTTAATTTAACTTGAAATTTTTACAATAAAATGTCCATATCATAAGTTTTAAAATGACATTTAATTTGTTTTAATTGGAGTTGTGTAACTCAAAGTTATAAATTTTTAAAGTTCATATTTTGTTATGTGCATTATGGCTAAAGTAAACAAGTGGTTCCTTTCATGTGTTTGAGCTCTACATTCATGATATTTTGCATGAAATCAAATATTTGAAATTAAATTATAGTTGGAATTGTAAAAAAATTATTTTTAAGTATCACAAGTTCACCTGATGTATTTAGTAGTTAAATTCCGCTGCTAAAGGATTTGTGATGTATACTTTCACTTAAATAGACATCCAATTTTACAAGGCACATGAAATACAATAAGGTATAACAAAGAAAAGGACACATGAAGGATCTTTTCGTGGAAGAAAGCAACTTCTAATAATTAAATCCTTCCAATTTGCAACAAAAATTATGACATATCTCTTTTTATGAAATTAGATTATCATTAATCACAATAGTGATTGCACTCAAGATCTTGGTCATCCAACATATCTAACCATTCTCTGTGTGACACATATTTATCTTTCTTTTTCAAGAAATTCCAAAAATTTTAATTGTAAGGTAAAATTGCACTTCACATTATAAAACACATAAACCTTTTTTACTATTCACTCAATTTTCTTTTTCATTCTTATCCAAAAAATGACTTCTTATAGTTAAACTTTTTAGGCTTTTAAAATAATTTCAAAATCTATGACCTTTTACAATAAAAATTTAAAATTTAAAATCATTTTAAAGACTCAAATGGCTAAACATTTTAACTATGAAGAGTCATTTCTTATATAATAGTAAATAAGAATAGAAGAAAAAACTATGTGAACAATAAAAAGGACTAATGGACTTTTATAGTATGGAATGTATTTTTTTCAGTTAAAATTTGTGTCCTTATAGTTAAAATTTTTTGTTTTTCTACAAATAATATATATATATATATATATATATATGTGTGTGTGTGTGTGTGTGTGTGTGTGTGTGTGACACAAAAGATAGTTAGATGTGTTAAATTGTCAATATCTTTGACTCTACCTCATGTAGTCATTATTGTGATTGCAAAGGATTTGAATTCCTCTTCTTACTTTTTGTAGACATTTATCTTTTTATTCATGGACGGTGTCTTAGCAATTGACATAGACTCATCCAATATAAATGACCCCATATATACATAAGGAAAATAATGGTTTTGTAAGTAATTAAACTAGCAAGTACCCATGTATGATGCATGAGGTGTTGATTTTTTTTTAAACTGTGAATTATTACAATTTTTAATTTAACATTTTACATGATTGTTTTTTCATGTATCAAATCCAAACATAATCTTTTTAACCAACAATTTTTTTTTAGGAATAACCTTTTGGACATTACATTTGTAAGTTATTTTCAAGGTACTGAGCATTCATAAACACCTATATATGGAATGGTCGATGGTAGGACATTAGACAAATAATAAGAAATTAATCTCAATAGATGTAATTAAAGTAATAATGTTGATATTGAATGACATAACAAATATCTCATCTAATTCATATAGTCATTCCAGTCTAAATAAGATTAATTTATTTGAAGTGTTAATACAATTACAACTCAATGATGAAAGATATAAACATATATCTAAAAAACTAAATGTCAATATCAACTAATTAGATATTTAATCCTACGTGCATGAGAACATTTGATTGAATATAGCATCTCAATCATCATTGATAGTGGTTAATGGAAGATATGGCATGCAATCTTAAATGTAAAATGCTTAACATCAGGATCAAAAGATTTGACATGTGTCAAACGCTTTAGCAACATGTGCATAATATATTGTTCATGGTTTTTTTTTTTTTTTGTCATCATGGTCTACATCAACTTTGTGGGTTAGAATGACTGAATCTTCTAAGATGGATGATAAATGGAAAGTTAGAGGTAGATTATCACTCTCACCCACAAAAAGCCAGTTATAAATTAAATAAACCTTGCCTTTATCCACCTTTTTTTTTCATCAATTGCTATGTAATTATTTTATAGGTTTCTTTTTCATAAAAATTAAAAGCAATGATTTAATTTAAATTAATATAAGCTACATCATTACATAGAACCTAACCTTCATATTAAGAAACTTAAATTAATATTGAAATGCACTAGTACTTCTCATTTAGAACTTTTTTTCCTTACTTTTCAAGGTAACTTCCCATAACTTCTCCCCCAAATGTAGGGCACTAGTGAAAGATTTTCTCAAAACCTAGTTTTAGATTATTATCTCTTAACCTTTTCATTCTATCCTTATATGTTATGCTTAATCTTTATTGTCTTTCCATCCTTTTAATCTATCTTACTTTCCATTTCACTTCTTTTCATTCTTTCCTAATCTTAGTGAAGAAAAAAGTTCTTCCTTATTTTACTTTTCATTTCCTTTCTTTGTTTACTTTTCATTTCTTTTCTTTGTTTATCATTCTTATAATATTGCCACTTAGGGGTATTTGGAAACAATGGAGAAAATTAGGGACTTGTGCAATGGAAGATGTTGATTATATGATGGTGGATTTAAAACAGTGTCATCAATAATTTAGATATACTACAAGAATTTAGATTTAAAATAATAGTTTCTTAGCAGTAGTTGTTATGCTGCTAAAATTGGAATTAAATGTAGTTGATTCAACTACTACAAAAGTGAAATGTTTTCAAAACCCCACCCCATCCTTGACAAAACAAATAGTATTTTAGATTTGAATATAAAATTTTCAACTCAAACCCCCACGAGCTTCCTTTCCAGTTGTAGAAATTGCCCACTGTCAACAAAGAGGTCGTCACTCATGCTATTCCCACACTGTTTGTCCATTATCTAGTTGCCTTCCTTTCTTGCATTTCAACTTCCTTTCACCAAATTTTTTCCCTTATTTTCAACCATTTAAACATATTTTCTTCCATCTTTCTCCATTTTTTTGATGCATTGACTCATTGCTAGCTATTCAAATTTGGTTTCTCCATATTCAACCATTTTTTAAATGCATTTAAAGGTATTTACTTAGATTTGTGTAGTTTTTTATTCTTTAGAATTTTTAGATCCAATTTTTTTTAATATTTGATTCAAATAAATTATTTTATATGTTGTTTAGATTAGATACTGTACCTAGATTTTTAGAACAACAATGCTATAGAAACTTTAACATCATATAAATTTATATGCTTCCTAGCATTTGACATCCTTCTTTACTTTTTATGCATTAATTGGTTGCTAAGTTGAAATGTGTTTTTTTGTTGTCTTGTTTACTTAGTTTGGGTAGTTTTTTATTCTTTAAAATTTTTAGATCTAATATATTTTTTTTAAATATCTAATTCAAATAAATTATTTTTATATGCTATTTAGATCTAATACTACACTTAGAATTTTAAAGTAATAATGCTTTCCAATGCTTGATTAGGGTCGTGTAATTGGTCATATTTGGCAATATTGTGATTATGGTTTTGGTAATGGGTTCATATTTGAAAATATTGTGACTATGAATTATTGAATTGACAATGCTTAACATTATTGTGATTATGAGTTATTGAATTAGATATATTTGGTAATATCTTAATTATGATTTGTAGATGATGACTCCCTAATTTTGGTAAGTGTAAAGTATATTTTATGATTGATTAGGGAGTCAATTGCCTATTTCTTGATTGACTTTGTATAAATTTTTATTCAATCAAAGTAAATAAATAAAACATAATATTTACAATATTTTTAGTAGTTTTCAACTTTATTTTATTTTGATTTTAACCTCAAGATAAAGGTAAAGATTTGTTAGAAAGAAATAAAGAAAATGAGAAAGTTGAAAGTCAAAAACAAGCTGTTCAAGTCTTCTCACTATAGCGAGAATGCAGTTCACTGCAATTAGGATGCCATTTCACTATAGCGAAATCGTGACTCATACAAAATTTAGGAAACTTTTTGCTACAACGCAAGCTATGGCAAGATCAATAAGGATCTGAAACTGATAAGCTCTCACTATAGCGAGAGATACCCTTCACTATAGTGAGACCCATTATTGAAACACATATCTTCGACTTGCAAACTAAAAACACAATTGGCAACTAGGGATGAGCCATTTTAAGCCTGAGGGGAGAGTTTTTAAGGAGAAAAATGCACCAAGAAACTAGGGTTTTGAAGGCAAAGAGCTTGGGTTGAAGATTGGAGGCTAAATCAACGCGATTTCACTGAGTTTTCTTATATTCTTTATCTCTTCTTCAATGAATCATTGTTTATTTGAATCTCTAGTTTTGTTTGCAATGTGTAGAGCCATATGTGGCTAAATTTCCTAGATCCTAGGTTTACTCAAACCTATTGCAATGTAATGGAGATTTTGTAAAGTTAATTTAGTTTGATTATTGATCTAAGTGTTTAATCTGTTTATTATTCTTCATTTAAGAATTTGGCCATCTCTTTTGTGAAATTGGGGGTATGAGATTAGCTCTTGAAAAAAGGAAGTCTTAATGGATAATTTGATTGAGCAATTTAGGATTAAGTTATCCTAATTTATTCATAGGTATAAAAATATATCTAAGAATCTTAAGTGGTTTAAAAGGATTGCATACAATTAATCTAATTAATCGTGAGAGAAATCTGCAATTAACTAGAATAGAAGTCTAAGTGGTTCGAGAGACACTTAGGCTCACTTAATCTTCTTAACTCAGATTGTTAATTAACTAATTAATTAAGCAACTCAATTCATGGCAATTAGAGGATAGAAACTTAAGATGCTCCTTAGTAATTAGTCTTATTAAAACAATCTTAACGCTTAGTATTAGTTTAAGTTCATTTCTTTTAATTTCTTACACTGGTATTTGTTTTGTCTTAACTTAAATGAAAGCAGATTTCTTTAGGCCTAATTGATTCTAAATCAATTTCTTGTGAGATGACCTTGATTCACTATACTATAAAAGCAATCTGTATGCTTGTGGAATCTATTGCAAAAATAGTGGCTATAAGTAGACTTGGTAATATTTTGATTAAAGGTTGTGTAATTAGTCATACTTAGCATTATTGTAATTATAGGTTGTGGAATTGGTCATCTTTGGCAATATTTGTAATTGTGATTTTGGTTTAGCAATATTACAAGTATGATTTTGATAATAGGTTCATATTTAGAAATATTGTGATTGTGATTTAGGTAATATTGTTAATATTGTAGTAAGAGACTTTTTGAAATTTGATTTGGTCTTATATATAAGAAACAAACTATCATATTAATTACAGTATTCTAATTATGTCCTTCATTAAATAAGTTATTCAAATTATGAGTAGTGGTGGTCATTAATTTTAAGGAGAAAATGCACATATTAAATAGGAGTATTTTTGAAAAATAATTTTTGTTTGAGATAAGATTAATTACTTTTAACTAACTTTCTTAATATTCATGAATTAGTTATTTGTTTTTTATATATGAGACCAGAGGGAGTAACTTGTAAGACTTTTGTTTCTATGATAATATTATTGTGGGTACTAGATTTAATTTTTAATGTTATATTTAATTATAATTTATAATTTATAATTGTTGTAATTATTGTAAATTAGTTATTTTTAGCTATGTTTATATTCAGATTCAAATACCTCCAAAAAATATTTTAAAAATTACATAAATTCCCAAAAAAAATAGTGACGGCTGGACTTGCCACTATAAGGTTATTCATTTCGCAACCACTACTAAATCTATGTCATAACTTACAATAGTTGTGTCAACTATCACAAAAAACTTATTGCAATAATTTTTTCTATAATTGAAAACAACCATCACAATGTGATACCCAACGAAGCTTTTAACAATGGATTTTACAACTATTGCTAAAGTTTTTAGCGACAACAACTGCAATTGTTGTTATATTTAGAATAGTCACTATGTTTAGAAACAATGGTTGCGAAAATATAGGTTTTTTTTTGTTAGTGATATGCACAAACCATTGTGAAATGAATTATTGTAAAAGATGGAGTTATTGACGTTCATAGAGGATATGCAATGACACAAGACTTATTTACTGCTTTTATAGGGTGTAATGGCTATTTTGAAAATGAATAATTATTTTTTGTGAAAGGAAGATAATTATTCATAATTGTTTTGATAATTGCTTTAGTTTGAATAATGATAGACAAACTACAATGATAACATTTAGACCAATTAGTTTTCAACAACACTCAAAATGTATTTTGGGTAGCTAATCATCTTTATGAAATTTAGTCTTCTCCAATTATTCAATATCCATAATTCCTTGGACTCAAACTAAGTGTTACGTATTACAAGATTAATATTAATGGCTCTTCCGATCCTGATCAAGTACCACATACTAATCTTAGAATCATTATCAAGAATGCTAATACTATTACTATTGATGGATGTGATCCTTTAGTTCATGCTGTCTCACTATGCCACACTGAGGCCTTGGCAATGCAAAAAAGGTCTTTAGATTGCAAGTATGATAGGTCTCTCATGAATTCATGGAATTTGATTGTCCCACGTTTCAAATTAGAAGAGTATATGAAGTTCTTGATGATATTAAAATCTATTCTCAATCTTGATTTTTTTTTTTTATTTGAATGGGTTAGATATTACGCTAATTTGCCTGCTAATGGGGTATCTCATTATGCTCCAAATAAAGATATAGCATGTAATAACCCAAAAATTTTAAATGTAAGAAATAAGGGAGAAATCAGTTATAAATATTAAATATAAATCAAAAGGAACAACCTTAAATATTAAAAAAGAAAAATCACTTAGAAAATACTAACAAATAAAATATTTAGTCTAAACAAATTTGAATTGAAGAAATTTCTATATTTAAGCTATTGTAATTTTATTAGATCTCTTGTTACAAGTAATTATAAAAATCAAGTGAAATTCGAAATAAGAGTTTGTTGTAGCCTAATTGATAGCTAAGTGATCATATATCCCATTGGATGCTAGATTGAGACTGAGTTGCACTATCTTTAAACATTTTTGTCTCATTTTCCAAAAATATTATGTAGAAAAGGTCAACAATTAAAAATAGGCTAGTACACTCAATATTAGTAACCATTCCAACTTCTAACAAGGCTACCCAGTAAGGCTAAGGATACTTGCAAACTAACACACACACACACACACACACACACACACACACACACACACACATATATATATATATATATTGCTTTAAATGATATAATTACATAAATATCTATATGCCCCAAAGAATGATTCAATGATCATTTCTTATGTTTAATGATATATACTCCATAATTTTAAAAAGATTTATATTGTACCATTATGTAAATTATTATTTTTATTTATATTATTGTAACTCATAAACTTATCTTTATAATTGAATGCTTATAAATAGAGGTTATATACCAAATATGAAGAATACAAGTGAATGAGAATTTTTTATTTTTTACTCTTTTCAATTTTCTCTCTTACTTTTCTTATATTTTTTTGCATTTTTTTATTAGTTTTACAACAAGTTATCAGCATGATACTTTAACAAATTGGTGTAAGGTATTAATTTTTAAAACTTCTTGTTATCACATTAAAGTATAAGAAATATTTTGTTCTTACTTTATATTGTATATAGATTTGATACTTTATATTATCAATAAGTTCAAGGTTATTTATATTTATAATATAATTATTGATTTGATATTAACGAATGTTTAAAAACTAAAAGGTTAAATATGATTAGAAGGTTAGTAACTATGTCACTTATAGTTTTTGTTATTTTATAACCAATGATTTCACTATCTTAATAACTAGTTTATATATATATATATATATATTAATGGTATACTTTGGTGAGTTAGTAGTTATAAAATACCTTTTTTTTTACTATAACCTTAAAGGCTAATAATTTATGTACTTCATACTATTAAAAAGTTTTAAAAACTCTCCAATTTGAACATGTTTATGAGCAAGTTAATAACCATTTATGATTTATACACAAATTAATCATTAAAAGTCAATAATGACTTGTTATAATTATTGAAATAAAATTATGAGTAATGACAACAATATGACTAGAAATCATAAAGATAAATAGCCATACATTTTTTAAATTTAAAAATGCCAAAAGTGGTTATAAAACTTAGAATATCATAAAATATTGAATAGTCATATTGAAATAGTAATGTGTTTTATTATAGCAATTTATGTACAAATTTAAAAATCCTAAGAGAAAAGACATATATTGTAGCTTCTTTCTATATATATCCGTTAGCCTTTATTGTAATGAATTACAAAAATGAAATATCCAATTTATACTTTTATTTTTTTATATGTATCACTTGAGAAAAAAATATCTTATATACATATAACACTTGAATAAAAAAAATGATGCATTTTCATAAATTTAGTGCCCTTAATTTTTTATGAAAAATACCTATTATAATTATTTGATGTTGCATTTATTTTATTATTATCAATTTAGAAAATACTTTAAAAGAAAAAAATAAGCATTTTTAGAAAATACATAAAGCGTCATTCTTTATTTCTAACAGATTTCACAAGCAATTGAAAAATAAAAAAGATATTCTATAAATAGACCCATAATCCTTGTAATAAATTAAAGGGAGAAAATATGCAAATGATTTTTTTAATTAAGAGATATTATGAAAATATGCACAAAGAAACTTAATTACTCTATGTTTCATATTTTGAATGTACTCTTACATTAATAATATTGAAGCATACTGTTAATGAATAGTAAAAATATATAGTAATATATATATATATATATGAAAAGATGATATGTGTTAGCTTTGAAAAAAACTACACATAATAGAGTATGGTTTTGTTCTTGAAGAATATATATATATATATATATATATATATATATATAAAATATAGTTCTCGTTTTATGGTTAGACATTAGATTTATAGTAAAGCCATATGTCTCACAAATAGTACTTAAAGATGTAAAATATTTTTTTCATTTGATAATAAGTAATGTCAATGTCAATATTATATTAAGTAGTATAAAAGTAATGAAAATTCTAAAAGAGCTACTACATTATTACTTGGGGAGACAAAGTTTATTATTAATGACCCATTATTTTTACTAATTTTTTTTAAATTATTATGTTTCAAAGATATTAGTTGCAATAGAATAATATTGAGACAATAAATGAAAAAAATATTAAATATCCACTTATTACATCTATTGCACCCATAAAAAAAAATATTGAAAAAACTATTTGTCTTGTATTATGTTTGTACTATATAATTATAGTACGATTGAAACATATGTTGTAATAAATCAAAAGTTCACTGATTCAAATATATTTATTATTTGGCATGGTAGGTTAAACTATCTCAAATCAATTATGATATAAAAAATTATTGAAAACTCATATAGGATCCATTAAAGATTTGGAAGATTCTTTAATTTAGAGAATTATTAGGCACTGCTTGTTTTGAAAATAAATTAATTACTATAATATCACTAGCTAAAGTTCTAAGTAGATTCCCCATATTTCTAGATCATATATAAGGTGATATATGTAGGCTTATTCATCCATCATAAAAACCATTCAAATACTATAAAATTTTGATAGATGTATCTACAAAGATGGTCACATATGTGTTTATAATCAACTTGTAACTTGGTATTTATGAAAGTACTTACTTAAATGATTTATTAAGAGCACAATTTTTAGATTGTATAATCAAAATAATTTGTCTTGATAATCTAATGAATTTACATCTCAAACTTCTAATGACTATTATATTATTGGAATAATAGTTAAAGAGCTTGTTGCTCATGTTCATACAAAGTGGTTTACCAAAATCATTCATTAAACAACTCCAATTAATATCTAGATCAAAGATGAGTCTTCAAAGAAAGGTGAGAACATATGTTGATTATAAGTCCCATTTTATTTACAACATGATTTGCCACTTGTCATTTTAACGAAATAGTTTTCTCAATATTAGAGGAAGATAATAAGCAGCTAAAAGAATAAATTACATTGAATACATTATCATTATATCATCTAAATTCTCATATAAAGTAATATGAGCTAGAAGTTAAAAAAATAATACATTTGCAAAATATTACAATTCAATTATTAGATGTATTTATTGACAAAAAAAGAGTCACCAAATCTCATATATAAGCTAAAAATATTCCAATCCAAATTAATGTCCCAATAAAACAATTGGTTAATGTAAATAAAAGTAAGTCCCACCTAAAATGTAATAGACCAATTGGTTCCAAAGATAAAAATCGTAAAAAAAAAAAAACTAAGATAGTCATATTGAAAAAATGGGTGCTCAAGAAGAGATCTAAGATATAACTAATTTTAAAACCCCAAAAAAGGTTCAAGTACTTAGAAATAATAAAAAGATCTTGGTAGGTTATGTCATTATAGGAAAAGATGAAATTGAAAAGATATAGTTGTCAACAATGTTTTTTTCATACAATATTATTATTAAAATAAGACAACAAAATAAGGATCTTGAACTTAAATTTGTTAAATTTATTGAGAAATTTATATAAAGAAATGATTAGCCAAAAAGAAAAGATGTAATTCAAACACAATTAAATTAACTTTTAAAACGTGAAATTTTTAATTTTTTGTCTAAACACCTTAAGTGTAAAGTCAATATAGTATAAATAGGTATTTGTGCAAGAATGAAATAAGAAAAATAAAGTTGTCAAACACAAAAAGATAACTTATAGCACAAGGATTTTCATAAAATCTTAGCATTGACTATGAAGAGACATTATATCTTATAGTAGATGCAATTACTTTTAGATATCTTATTAGTCTAGTAGTATACGAAAAATTTGATATACATTTGATGATATTATTATAGCCTATTTATATGGCTCAATATATAATAAAATTTACATTAAAATCCCTGAAGGATATAAAATGCCAACAATATGGAAAGATTCTTGAGAAAATTGTTCAATTCATCTGCATTAATCTTTATATGAATTAAAACAATTTGAACATATGTGATATAATCATCATAGCAAATATTTATTAAATAAAAGTTATAAAAAGATATAATTTACCTATATGTTTTCATAAAAAAGGATTTATATTAAACTTTATCATAATTGTTATATATGTTGATAATTTAAATATTATTAGAACTTTTGAAAAACTTTAGTTAATTACTTAAGAAAAAATTTGAGATAAAAGATTTCTAAAAAAACAGAGTTGTGTCTCAATTTTACAGAGTGTGTCTCAATTTGTAAATCCATTATTTAACAAATGAAATTATTCTTATCAATTAGTATATATTGAAAAGATTTTAAAGTGATCCTATATGGATAAATCGCATTCATTAAATACTCCAATGATAGGAAGATCACTAAATATGAATAAAGACTCTTTTTGTCCCTAAGAGAATGAAAAAAAACTTCTTAGTCATGAAGTATTATATCTTAGTGTTCTAGCAACATTAATGTATCTTGTTAATAGTACACAACCTAATGTTGCATTAGTTATAAATTTGATATATAGCAAGATTTAGTTTTTTTTCCCCAACAAAGTACATTGAAATATAATTAAGCTTTTATTATGATATCTCTGAGAAACTATTGACATGAGGTTATTTTATTTAATTGAATTTAAATCACAATTTATTAGCTATATAGATACAAGACATTTATTTGATTCACATAAAGCTCAATTTCAAATAGATTATTTATTTACATGTGTGGGTATAATTATATCATAATAGTTTACAAAACAAACTTTTATTGTTACTTCTTCAAATCATGCAAAAATAATTGCAATGCATGAGACAAATCAATAATATGTTTGGTTAAAGTTAATGACTCAACGTATCTAAAATATGTGTGATTTACATTTAAAGGAAAAGTTTCCAACAATATTATACCAAAATAATACAATATGTCTAGCTCAACTAAATGGATAATATATTAAAGGAGATAAAACTAAACATATTTCACAAAAATTCTTTTTCATGAAGATTGGTGATTTGTTTATATGATAATTTGACAAATTTGTTTACCAAAGTATTACCAACTTCAACATTTAAAAAGTTACTATAAGTATTGGGATGCATTAATTAAAAATTATTAAGTGAAGTTGTTATTAAAGGAAATAAAAAAACATGTTCTCTTTTTCCTTTAATTATGGTTTTGTCTTGTTGGATTTTCTTGGTAAAGTTTTTAATGAGATAACTTATATTATAAATATTGTGTTTTTTTTTTCCTTTATTAGTTCTTTATCTCATTGGGTTTTTCTTAATAATATTTTAACAAAACATATTATTTGTTAATAAATATCTAAAAAAGAGTGTTGTAAATAATATAACTATACAGATGTCTATAGCCCTTAAAGAATGAATCCAAAATCCTTTCTCATTTTTAATGACATGTATCTTATAACTTTCAAAGGATCTATATATAATTATATAAATTAGTTTTTTTATTTATATTGTTATAACTCATAAATCCATTTTTACAGTTGATGATGAAGTTACGTACTAAGCAAGAAAAATTCAAGCAAATAAGAATTGTTTACTTTTTTTTTGTCCCTTTCACTTTTTTCTCTTACTTTTGTTATATTTTTTTTATTTTTTTATTAATTTTACCCAAAAAAAAAAAAGACATTTATCATTAGACTAAAAAAAAAAAAGATATTTTCCTTTTGCCTTGCGTCGCTTCGATTCTTTCTTCCTCTGCTTTATAAGCCTTCCAAAGCTTCATCATCACGGGGCTATTTACCATTAGTCTCATCCACTTATTTCCATTTTCGGCCACTTCCTTTGCGCAAAAAAAAAAAAAAAAAATCCACCATCTCCTTTCTTAGTTTCTGGCATCTTCACGCTTCATTCTCTTGCATCTTTGCTGTTCCAGCCCATTGTGTAGCAAGGCCACTCCTGTCCATCCCTCTCAGTTCTTCCACATGCGGCTTCAACTTTCAGTGCTGACCCATTTTCGGTTCTGCTGTGAATCCGCGAGCAAGAGGGACAGTAGATTTGAGCTTCTTTTGCTTACATCATCTGTGTCTAGCAAGGCCCGAAATTTGTCCACCCATTCATGGTGCAACTCTTCTTCCTTGCTTATTTTGCCTCCTGTAAAATTTATTAGTAAACAGTGACAATTTATTATTTAGGGTCCTTTGGTTTGGTAGCACATTGCAAAAGGAAAAAAAAAAAAGAAAAGGGAAATTGAAGAATGCGTACAAAAGAAATGTTCTTAATTTATGCAAATCATTTTTACTCATATCCTCTTTCTTTTTCCATTTTCATACCTATAATTTTGTATACTAAACAATCCTTATTTTGTCAAAATTGGATTACAACACTTTACCAACAACTTGTTTTTTGCATTTTCCTTTGTGACGTACCTTCATGACTTGGTCATTAATTAAAGCAGAGTTTATATTTGGGAAACTCAAATAATGATTTTTGATACAGTATATGTGTGGTCTTAATTCATATACGCAATAAGAAATTTCCTTTATCTAAAAGCATAAATGCAAATATTAAATTGGACTGATTGATTTATTAAAAAAACTAGTAAATTGGCCATGATTTCAGTTTATTTAATCTTTAAAATTGGCTCCAAAAAATTGTCAATAATTAGACAAATTGATCAAAAATCAATAAAAGTTAGTCGAGTTTAGCATTAAACTGGTCAAAAATAGATTTTGAACTTTTTTTTTAAGTTTTAGTTGAAGTTTTGACATTCTATAGTAAAGATTTATGATGTTTATTAGTTCTACTAATTCATTTTAAATAGATTTGTTATCATATACAAAATATTATTACTAATTTTTATATTTTTAAATATTTATATCTATTTTAAATATTATTTTATTATATATATGAATATAATTGTAAAATTACATATGTATTTATTTAAAAATATGATTCTATCTTGATCAAACTAGTGATTCATAAATCGTGCTTTATCTTAATTCAATAATCAATATAATTTTTAAAATATTATTTCCACAAATTAAATAATAAAAAAACTAAAGAGTGAAGAGTACAGTCAACCAAAAACTATGGATAGAGTTGATCCATCTTTAAAGTTCAAATTATTCATGGTTAGGCCCATCATCTTTTGTCTTCATTTTAGTTTTAGGGTTTTTGTTTTTGGGCATATTTATTGGGTTATGAACGTAACATAAATTTTTGAAATTTTATTTTACATCAAAATGTGTTCAATTTTATATTTAAACGAGTAAGTCAGGTTAGTGGTTCTGACTTCTCGTGAAGATCCAGCTACACCCGATTGCATACCCGTCTGTTGAAAATAGAGTATGTGCAACACAATTTTGAAGGAGAATCATAACTTTCTAGTTTGGCTGTGTTTTAGAGAAATACGTTTACAAATTAACACATTAAATGACTGTCTTTTCATCATTTATATAAATTTATGGTCGGCATGCAATTTATTTTTTTATAATTTTTCACAAAATTTATGCCATGTTACAATCTAGAGGATATATGTGCGTGTGTGTGTGTATATATATATATATATACACACACACACACACACATATGTGCAGTATTATTATTTTTTCTTCGCCGGATTTTCAAGTTAGCCCATTTGGTATATGTGGAGAAAAATGATTTTTTTAAAAAAATTATATGAAATGTTTATCATACTTTTATACTTATTATTTAATAATATATATATTATTTTTATTTTAAATAAAAATATAAAAATCATGTTTATATCTATAAAATCAACTTTTAATTTTTATTTCTAACAACTCTTTTGTTTCAATTTCTAACAATTCCATATAGCAAACAGTCTCACTCAAGTTTTGACTGAGAAGGAGAACATAGCCTGTATAATTTCTGACTTGCCATCATCATTAATTAACATTTGCTGTAAATTTTGAACTGTTTCTAATCATTCATCACAAAAATCCCACATTATTACCACCCTGTTGCTGTTGGCAATCAAAGAGGGAAAAGCACATTTTTCTTTTGGGAACATGGTAAAGAATGTTAACTATAAAACTTCTGGAGGAGAAAGGGGATATCAAGAGCCCACAGAAAGCTTCTACAGAATGAGCACAGTTGCAATGGCAAAAGAGTCCAAAACCAAAAATCAATTAAGGCAACTGCATTTCAATGTCTGCCTCCATGATTTCCTTCTTCTTTTATACTCTCTAACCTGTTCAACAATTCCTGCATAATAGAATCCCTTGACATCCACTTCCTGGCAAAGCCTGCTAAAGAGTTCACAAGATTCTTTCTCCTTGTTGTCCTTGTCCTTGTCCTTGCCCTTGCCCTTGCCCTCATCTTCACTGACGAGAATCCTCAGATGCCCGAACAATTTGACATCTTTCTCGCAGTGGATGAAGGCTCTCATTAGCAAGGCATAAGATGTGAAGTGCTGAATATGATCAGACTCATGATGCTCTAGTGCAATAAGGTTTGCAAATAGCACCTCAGTGAACTTATGGGTTACCAGTTGGGGAATCTCAAAAACCCCATCAGAAAAGCTAATGTCTAACAGGCTCCTGGCTGTGAATTTCATGAACTTGATTCCATCTTTTTGAAGCTTTGTTGCACACTCAAGATCTTGGGGAACCTCAGCTTTTTTTGATAGAACTGGTGGATATGTAGGGAGGTAGCACTGGCGGATAAGGTCAAGCAAATGGTTCCCTTCTTGGCTGAACTTCTCACTGAGAAATTCCCGTTCTCCAGGTAACATTTTTCTGAAGAAACGGAAGGCAAGATCGCTGAGAGTACACTGTATTGGAATGGGTACAATCTCGAACAAACTCTGAAGAATCATCCATGGTATCTGGTTTTCCAACAAAATGAGGTTGCACCTGACAGTAAAGAACAGCCCTGGCTCGGTAAATATGGGGTCACCACCGCGCCTCAGACCCTTCAAAGCATATTTTAAGAAAAGCTCGATAATGAAACAGCCATCAAGGAGCATCATTTCCACAAACTTGTCGCTCGTGAGATTGAGTGGTCCTTCATAGCAATGTCTTGCTGCTTGTTCTGTCTCTCTCAATGCCTTTACACATACGTACAACGTTGCTTCCAGGTTTGGCTTGCGACTGAGCAGTGTATAAAGGTAATGCCACTTGTGCCCTTCCATGACTTTTAGGTTCTGCTCACCGTGATGGAAAGGACCAATGGAAACTTCATCAGGGATAAACATTTTCTCAGGCACATTATATGTTGTTTTAAGTTTCTCTGGCACTCTGAAGATAGATCTCAAAGATGAAATGGCTTCTATCCTTTCTTTAATGGAAGATACGAGGTCTTCGTTTGCCACCTTGAATTTGTCACTACCAGGTTCCATCTATGACCAGGCTACCCTATTTATATGGATGTTAATTGATACCTGAAAGCCGTTCTTCTGTTAAAGTAATTATATTGCTACCAATGTAAGCATGAACAAGAACATGAAAATAGTTTTAGTACATAGCATACACAGATGTATATACAACATGAAATTTGAACAATTTAAATTAATTATCGTATGTGGTTTGGTAGAACAAGATGAATTTGAAGTTAGCCATACCTATACATAAAGAAAAATATAACATAATTCCAAAGTACTAGGAACAGAAGGAGGATAGAGTCTTCAGTTTCCAAATTCTATGAAGCACATGCATCTCAAAAAGGGAATTATGTTTGTGTCAAGTACACGTTGAACACTGTTAAACACCATGCAAAATATTTAATGACATATGAACACTTTAAAAATCATTGTGTTGCAGTGTTGATATCTTGTTGTGTTTCGTATTTGTGTTAGTTTTCACGGTTCTAAGCTCAGCCTAAACTAGTGAGAACTTTTTCATTTAAGTATAGAAAGATAAGAAATCAACAGTCTGCTTTCACCTCGCATTTTATACACATATATGCCTTCAGATGGCATTTTAGAACTTATACGTTCAATTATTTCATTCCATAGTAGTTAAAATTTTCAAATGGCATCAGTTCATAATATTGAGAATGATAAATTTTACAAAAAGTCAAATCTCAACAATCAACATAGGAAGGTGAGCCGTTGCTTTCTAGCTTCAAAATGATTATCTCTTCAACTAAACAATGTGCTAAGCAGACAGTGAAAATGCTAATTTAATGAAGGAATGCTATTTATATTTTGCTGATTTAATAGAATATACATAGAATGTCACAGAGGTTGGTTTAATACATAGAATAAAAAAATAATACTTTGAAAAGGAGAATGAAAAAATAATTTTAAAGATAAAGATAGCTTTCATTTCTTTATTTAAAAAAAATTAAAAATAAATAAATATTATTGAGTGATGATTTTAAAGATATAATAAATATTGCATACAATTAGCAGAAAGAAATTACTTTTTTATCAATGTAACCAAACAAGCCAAAGTTTCCGGATCCAACTATTTGAATTGAATAATATATCATCCTTCTCCTTCTTGGATATAGAGGCATAAGTATCTATTTTGATTAAGCCAGACAACATGTGGAAGAAATCAAACCAGGATAAAGCCTTTTTTTTTTTTGGGTCTGTTGACATTTTTCTGATTTTCTTTTTTTTTTTCCTTCCCTATCGCTTTTCTAACCATGCTTAATGTAATTCTTTGGTGTTTTTAATTACATTTCTCTTTTATTGTTGTGAAAAAAATGCATGCCGGCTTATCTCAAAGAACTGGTAAGGTTATGATTTAAACTGGTGACACTCTCTCTAGTTACTCATGGGACACTTGCCTCTCCTTTACCATTATGCCAAATCTTAGGAAATTTTTTATTGAAAAAACTATATTTCATTTCTTGAAATTAAGATTTAATACAAAATTATTATATAAATTTTAAAATGTAACATAATTGAATTTTGAACTAAAATAAAAACATTAAATCGTAGTTCAAATTGATTATCAGAACTTTGGCGTTTGGACTAAAATATTAACAAACCATGTAACCTCTGATATATCTATATATATACACTTTCATCCCAAGCCGATGATGACCGGTGATGTTTGTTGAAGTAAGGTAGTATTTATTCTATATATTAAAACTCAATTTTTTGCATTATTCATAACCTATTTCTGATGTGATATTTTTTTCAAGGAAACTTCCTTCTTTTGTTTTTTTTCATTTTTTTTTCTATTTCTCAGGTTCCGTACTGCTGGAATAAGGCCCCACATAGTTTTGTCATATTTTGGATTTGATATTGCAATTTTATAGCTAGACCCTAAATAATTCTGAGAAGTAAAACGTAATTACTCCTTTTTTTTGTTTAATTAAAAAAATACTAAGCACAGTATTCAGATTTAACGCAAAGATTGATTACTGAAATTTTAACCGCAAAAAAAAAAAAAAGTACAGACCTGGATGTGAGCTCTTGAAGTTAGCAAATAATCTCTCTATCATGCCAACCTGCTTCTTCATTTTTCTCCCTGCACCTCTGCCAGAACTGTTGACGCCTTAGCAATCGAAGTAGGTTGTTATATATCTTCACAAAACTACTGGAGAGTGGTTAAGAAAGAAAAGTTCATTGGAATCCAAGATAACTTGGGGAGAGTGGTAAGAATAACTAATACCGTAAACCATTGAATGGGGAAAACAAAAAGCGAACAGAGATGTCATTTCAGAACCTGCAAGAGCTAAGGTTCAGGAAGACAGAAAGAAAGCAAAGCCTGGTCGTAGTAAAGCAAACAATGATTACTTGACAGATAATTCAAGAATTATTTACAGTATAGTCAGAATATTTACTAACCACGGTCACCCCTTTTTTCTTCTTCTTCTCTCATTTCCAGTCTTCTTGCTTCTTTTCTTCGATGAAGGAGATTCTTCCGACAAGTTTTGCACATAAAGCTGAACTTTGCAGACAGCTGAAGAATATCTGCTCATTTAAATCTTTTACGAAGAGTTCTTTCGGACAGAACAGGAGGAAAAAGCTTAAATCTGTCTCCCTTAATAATATTACAAGAGGGAAAGCTTGAACTCGACACTCGACGAGTTTAACTATATCATACAAAATATTCTTTCCGACTAGTTGGAGCGTAAGTTTGAGTTCCTCTCCGTCACATATGGTAAATAATAGAGACTAGCATTGCAAAATATTAACAGCAAAGCTTTTCTTTTCTAAAATAAGCAGATCAATATTGTTTTAACGGATGAGTTACCGATTCCAGATAAAGCTATCATTCAAACGCTATAAAGCAGATACATTTCAAAAATTGAGTCATATTCCTGTTCCACATGTGTCTAACACTACTTGCATAGGTCTATCACGCATGACATGATTCTTCAAAAACGATACTTGGACACTTCATATTTCCTGTTGCAGTATTCCTGTCGTGTAAGAAGCACAAAAGCACTTGTATGGCTATATGCAAAAAGTGTAAAATTCCATATCACATTGAAGATGGTGCTCTCTACTTTGGTACTAACACTGTCCTGTATAGCAAGCCAAGTTACATATGGATTTTGTTCTTGAATGTCATCTTCAAAACATACCATCAGAGGATCCTATAACAGCAAATATAATGCAGAAAATGGAAGGTACAGGTTTTGGGAATGTTTGTTCATAATATTCGCAGTGAAGCATTGGCAAACGGTCTTGAAAATGCTTACTGAGCAGAACTCTCCGGATGGCAATATGAGAAGAAATGATTGACTGTGTCGAGCTGGGTAAAATGTTAATCAGTTTTTGAGAATCTCAACCCATCATCTCCAACTGCAAGTTATTATCGTCATTTTAGAAGCCCAATGCCATGAGAGTTTTGCGTCGCTTATTAGGGGCTGAACCAGTTAGTTTTTACATGGTTGATAATACAGCCCTTCAAATCCTTCTAATCTAGTCTTAATGAAGTTTATAAGAAGCCATTTACTATTTGTCGATTTTGAAACAATAAACGGCTTCTTATCTTGAGTTACCTGCGTTTCTTTCTTTTTTTTTTTTTTTTGCCCCCTGATCAGGCTTTTGAAATATACATTTTTTGTATGGATATGAGGGAAGCAAGAACATTTTCTTAGAAAGCTAGTATTACTTTTTAGTTCTTTATGTGAACTTTAACGCTGTTAATGTCTTATTGCGCAATTTCAACCGAAAGATGGATTGAATATCAAATTGGCATTAAGGATGGTATAGCAACAAAGCTCAGAAATACTGGTTTGGTTTATTGCTGGATGTTTCACAAACCATAAAGTAACAAAGTATCATTCCACTAGCACTTTAAGGAAGTGCCCTTATATAAATTAGAGTAATAATTGGGATGAATTATAATTTATCTTAAGTTTGCCTCACTTTGATTTAAAGTGTATTATTTAATCTCTTTTAATTTGTTTTGTTAACACTTATGATATGATACTTTCAAATTAAATTTTAATAAAATAATAACATAAATGATAAAATTATAAATAATTTTATTGTTAAAATTGTTTTACTTATATATTAAACATTTTAATATATTGAAATTATTACTAAAATTAAAGCGAAAACTCTAATTTTTCCCATATCAATTTAATTGGAACAAGAAAATTAGATTATAAAAATATTTAATGTATAAATAAAATTTTCATTGCTTTAACATTCATATAATTATTCATAATAAAAATTAAGATAAAACATCACAAGATAATTAAATAATAACAAAAATTATAGAAGAATTAAATAAATCTTTAATTATAATTTTCCCACCATTATTTCGTTATGGTGTAACGTTTGTCTTACACTGTAATCATAGGAGCCTGCCTCGTAGAGATTGAACGCCCCAGTGGCAAAATATACCCGTCGTCCCATTTGATGTCTATATAAAACAAAAAACAAAAAGCAAAACATAACAAAACAAAATTGCCGCCTCTCTTACGTATCTAGCTAACATCGTGGTATGTGGTGAGTAAAGCAAGAAAAACCCACTGTTACCATTGGGCATTTTTTATCCTTTTATCAAGTTCCTGCAACACTTTTTTGCGATTAAGTAGACCAGCTCCGCATTAAATTATGCAAGAGACGCACCTTTTGAGTATGTGGTGTTTCCTGTATCTTGTTTGACCTTCGTAGAATCTGGGACCCAAAATGGAAAATGAATTCCGGAATCGCCCTGTACAAGCTGTGTCATCGGTTATCTTCTTCCTTAACAGCGATAGAAATACCTTTTCACTTCAGAAAATGGACAAGGATTACCTTCGGTTTCTGTCTCCTTGTTCATACAACGTTCTCCGTTTCATGTAACAATTATTCACACTTGTATGCACGAGTGATTTCCCAGGCAATTGCATCATCTAACGAAAGGCCTTCTATCAATCCATAGCTCTCCTTTTTACAATTTACTAATGCAACCATGAACCTCTCATTCTCTAACGACGAAGGGTACATTACTTGTTCTTCCTGATCATAAAATAATGTGATGGTATGTGAGACAGGAAACAAGTAGACTAACATGAACAACAAAGCTACTTGTACGATACTTAAGTTCACATCTGACACTTGCCATCGAATTAGTAGTTTACATGGCATCAACTAAAAATTGCTGTTCTCTATGTCAAGAGTTGAAATCCCTACTCTATATATTGGGGGGAAATAATAAGTTGATAGTTGACACAATTATATGGGTATTGGAACACAACTAATCTCATTTGAGCTAATGCACATTTATACTCAACCCTCACAAACTGCATTCATTAACTGCTCAACCACTTCTTTTTTTTTATCAGAGTAATACTACTTGTATAACTGTAACTGATCTTTGAGATCTATTGCTGTAACTGACTCTAACCAACAATGTGAATGGTACTACTATTTATTTAGACTATACCCATAAAATATAACAAAAGCTTCAACTGATTAGTATGACAGAATGAATCATTTAATGTTTACGAAGTGTCATAATTTCTCACTACTTTTTGCCATGTTAGCAGCATTACTGTATACCAGACTATTGTATAAGCACAACTTTATTTCGAAACGACGAGATAAATAAATTCAGTCTATATACGAGATGCAACCATGTGAATTGTTGGACACGTTCACATAGTTATTTTATTTTTATTATTATTTTTTGTGTAAAACCCTGCCTATACTGTACTTTAATATAAATCATTTCATAACTGGTCCCAAATTCAGAAAAAAAAAAAAGTTGTATTAAGCAGTCGACAGTCAATGTAAAATTTTGTCGAATCTTTATAATATGGATCAATGATATATTAACATTAATGCTAGGGAGTTGCCCATAAACAATGCGTTGTATACCTCGAGTACAGTGTCAAATGAGCAAGAGTCACTGCATCGTCGTCTGAGTATAGTGAAAAATAAATAAAGATTCTCACATTTTTGTAAACGAATATAAATAAAGAAATTAATTCACGAAAGTAGGATTCGTCTTAGAACTTAGAATATTGGTACACTCACAGATAAATCAATGAAAATAGTAGATACTATGATTAGGAGGAAGATTAATTTTATGTGCTTACAAGGAACTAAATGGATAAGAGAAAAAATAAAAGAGTTAAACACTTCAAATTTTAAAGTTTAGTACACTGATAAAATTAAATTTAGAAATGGAATAGGTATAATTGTGAATAAGGATTAAAAAAATGCCATTGTGAATGTAAAAAGATTAAAAGACAGAATTATAACATTAAAATTTATAGTGGAAAGAACACTATAAAATAGAGTTTTATACCTATTCCATTAAAATTAATGTTATCAATGCTTACGCACCACAAGTAGGGTTAAAAGAACACTATAAAATAGAGTTTTGAGAGAATTTAAAAGGTTTAATTCAAGGAATATCTTTAAGGGACAAGATTCTCATAGAAGGAAATCTTAATGGTTATGTTGAGAGTTTAAGGGAAAAGATTCTCATAGGAGGGAATCTTAATAGTTATGCTGAGAGTATATCTAGAAGTTACGAGAATTCACATAGAGGATATAGTTTAGGAAAAATAAATGCAAAAGGTAAAACTATTTTAAACTTCTCATTAGGGTTTGATTTTACTATAATTAACACTTATTTTAAGAAGCGTAAAGAGTATCTTATCACGTATAAAAGTGAGAGGATATGTTTTCAAATTAATTTTTTTCTATTAAAGAAAGTGGACAGAAAGATTTGCATGGATTACAAAGTTATACTTGAAAAAAGTTTGACGACACAACATAAGATCTTAGTGATGAATATTCGAATTAAGAGGAAAGTAAAAAATAAAAATCAAGATAGGATGGTAAGGATAAAGTGGTGGCAATTGAAAAGCGATAAAAAAAAGAACTTGCAGAAAAGGATTATGAAGAATGGATTATGAGAGGTATAAGGAAGTGCAAATGATATATAGAATGAGATAGCTAAAGAGATTAAGAAGGTTGCAAAAGAGATATTTGAAGAATAAAGAGGTATTGAACCTAAGGATAAAAAATCTTGGTGGTGGAATACAAACGTATAAGATAATGTTAAAATTAAAAAAGAATGTTATAAAACACGGTCTTTGTGTAAAAGTAAAAAAAATTGAAAAAAAAATATAAAATAACTAAAAAAGACACTAAAAAAGTAATGAACGAAACAAAAGTTAAGACTTTTAATGGGTTATATTAATCCTTAAGTACTAAAGTTGAAGAAAAAAGTATTTATAAACTTGCTAAAAGTAAAAAAAAAGAAAAACAAAAGGCGTTGACTAAGTGAGATGTATTAAAGCCGAAGAAGGAAGAGTCTTAGTCACAAAATAAGATATTAAAGAATGGTAGAGGTGTTATTTTCATAAGTTTTTTAATGGAGAACATGAATTTTGATTGCACTTAAATAACCTAAATACTATAAAAAAAATTAAAATTATACCTTTTATCGTAGGACTCGAGAGGCGAAAGTAGTAGTTTTGAAAAAGATAGAGACTGGTAAAACAATAAGACCAAATAATATACTTATTGACATATGAAAATGTTTAGAAGTGAAAAGTATAAATTAACTCACAAAGTTATTTAATAAAATTATGAAATTCAAGAGAATATCAGACGAGTAGAAGAAAAATACTTTAATTCTTATTTATAAGAACAAAGGAGGCATATAAAACTGTACAAATTATAAAAGAATTAAACTTATGAACCACACTATGAAATTATGGGAGAAGATTATTAAACAAATATTAAGGCAAGAGACTCATGTTACAAAGAATTAATTTAATTTTATACTTAAAAGATTGATTATGAAAGCGATATACTTGTTAAGTAGATTAATGAAAAAATATTAAAGAAATTAAAAATATTTACATATGGTGTTCATTGATTTAAAAAAGACATATGATAAGGTGCCAATAAATGTTTTGTAGAAGGCTTTTGAGAAAAAATGAATTCATATTGCATATATTCAAACAATTCAAGATATATATGATGAGATTACAACTAGTATGAGAACTCGAAGTAAACCCATTAAGAATTTTTCGATAACTATTGACTTATATCAAGGGTCAACTTTGAGTCCCTATTTCTTTATTTTAGTTTTAGATGTACTTACTGAACATATTCAAAATTCGGTGCCACAGTGTATGCTCTTTACAGATGATATAATCCTAGTTAGAAAGTCAAGAGAAGAAATAAATGATAAGTTAGAGATGTAAAGACTTGTTTTGAAAAATCATAAATTTCATTTGGGTAGAAGTAAAACGGAGTATATGAAATGTAAATTTAGTAAGAGGCACACTAATTCTAGTGTAGAAATAAAAATCGAAGAATACACCATACTACATATCACTCGATTTAAATATCTTGAGTCTATCATACAACATGACGGGAAAATAAAAGAAAATATAAATCATAGGATTCAAATAGGATGAATGAAATGAAAAAGTGCTTCATGTGTTATTAGTGATAGGAGAATGCCACTTAAACTTAAAGATAAATTTTATCATACAATTATAAAACCAGCAATGTTATATGGGATTGAGTGTTAGGCAATAAAAAATCAACAAGAGAATAAATTCAATATCGCAGAGATGAAAATGTTACGTTGGATGAGTAGATATATCAAATTAGATAGAGTTAGAAATGAATATATTAGAGAGAAAGTTGATATTGCAATTATTATAAAAAAGATTGTGAAATTGCATCTTAAATAGTTTGAATATGCATGAAGAAAACCTATAGAAACCCCAATAAGAAGAGTAGATCAGATATAGAATAGTCCAATAATTAAAAGTTAAAGAAGACCACAAAAAATTATAGGCGAAACTATTAAAAAAGATTTAGATTTAAATATAAATAGTCTATCTAAAAATATGATTTATAATAGAACTTTATAGCGTCGTTTGATCCATTTGACCGACTCCATCTAGTGGGAAAAGACCTTGATATTGTTATTATTATTGTTGTTTATTTTGTGTGGCTAAGTCTACGAATTTTAAAAAATTAAGTCTACCTACAAAGTTCTCAAAACAAAAACAATCAATACCGATTTGGACGTTACCTCAGGAAGTTCATAAAACTCCTCAGGAGATATCTGCAGTAAATCCATAGCAGTTTGACCAGTAGACCATGCCAAAACTTTAGCACTCTCGTCTGCAACAGTAATTTTCAAGTCGAAAGTTCGCACTACTTCAGCATCACAAACTTTATGACAGAAGCTGCATTCTAAGAGCCCACTAGGCATCTTGTTGACGAAGTGACCGCAAAGAGAATGTGAAAATCTAGTATTAACATGAAAATGTTCCATCGGATCAAGCCAGACTCGACATATCTGCAGCATTTATAGGAATGAAACAATCAGAATATTTATGGTAAACAATAGTAATTAGAATATATACTTAAAAGGAAAGATGTCACTACAAGAAAAAATATACGTCGGTCATGAAGCTTTAGAAAAGCAAAACCGACTTGCTTCACTATAAATAGAGATGCAATATGAAGTGAAGTTGTAAATGTGTAGCCAATAGCCAAGAAATCCGAAAGCAATAAAAAGCATATTAACCATTCTGCATTCCATTCGCTCCTTTTCCTATAGCTTCAAATATTCTAATCACTTCCACTCTTTCATAAAATCAAAAACCATCATAGCTCCCGAAGTTCATTGCCAGATGTCTTTGTCTAAAATGCATGACAAAAATGCTGAAGGTAATTTTCATGTTGCAACGGCCGTTATTTATGATTTTACCCAAGGATGGGATAAAAGACACCATAAACTATAAACATCCATAATACACAGTAAGTGAATCAAGTGGAATGAAAAACAGAGAATAGAAAATATTAAATTAGAACCAAAACAAGAAACTCATACTTGCGCATAGCTGGTCTGGCTAGTTATATCAGAGAGGCGTGATAGCTTATGAAGACAAGATGAGTTGATCAATGCTGGCAAGCAACTGAGATTGATGACACAAGCCCCATTATCATTCTCAAACCACGATACTTCCAGGCTGCCAACCAAAAACATTCAACTGGATCATGTTATGTTAATACTTCAACCAAAGTACATGGACACCTTAAAGGTTACTAGACAACAGTTTTTAAGAGTAGAAATTGACTGAAGCCGTATTCTATTACATTCACAAATTATCCTTTTTGGTGGGTGGGGACTGGTGAGGTGCTCTTTTTTTAACATTCAAGTCGGATGTGCTCACCGCTTTTGTTTCAATTTGGAGCATGTCAAGCCAGATATAAAAACTGTGTGACCGAGACTTAATCTTCCCAGTGACCTGAGATATTAGAGAAGTATAAGAATGGGGAAGATTGTTAAAAGATTAATCAGAAGAGCAAAATAGAGGGATAAAATTCCAAATGATTTTTCATGATGCCAATCGTTCATTTTCTTTCCCCTCTTTTCTTGCCCTCCCCTCTTCTTTCTCCTTTATTTATGTTCTCTAGAAATTTTCAGGCTTAGACAAACCTATCCCTGAAATAGTCTACCCAAAACTGCCCATGCAGGGGAAAAGGGCAACGCTAGCATTGCTTGCAGTCATTACCAAGATGTGGTAAAATGAAGCTTTGCCCAAATTACTCCGCTAGTATCTGCAATTCTTACAGAGAAAATAGTTTCTGGGGTAACATCTTTAATAATATCTGTAACAACACCATAGAGGCTGATGCTAGTCATTTTGTCACGAAGGTCGGCCACAAACGACTGCAAAACTTCAGCCAAGTGAAAAAAGTTAACTAATAAACCATAAGATGCGGAAAAAAAATACTATCTCAACATAGTGTATGGCGAATGGTTTGAAATATTTAGATATCCAAATTTTATACAGCCATACGATCGGCATTTGCTTAGCAGCATCTATGTGAAAAACAGACATATATGATAAAGACCTTCACAATTACCATCGTTTTATCATTTTTTGACTTTCAAAAGCGATAATGCATTACTGAGATACACATAGCAATGAGCTCCGGGAGAAACATAGGCATAAGCAAAAACATGGAATAGTTGCCAACAATTATGCGGTCCAACTCTTGAGTGTTAGGATTGGCAAGAATGGCAAATGGAGACTGCAAAGTAAAACTAGAAGGGTGAACCTCGACCTGAGAAGCTCTTCGTATATTTCAGTATAAATTGGTTAAAGTCGAAAGCTGGCAGTCAACCACACAACATTGTATGCCTTAATGTTCATCCTGATTGACTTTGAACTCCAACCAAATTTATATTCTAAAGCTGTTAAAATCAAAACACAGACTACTGGCCTCTAATATAACAAGGGAAATAGAATGCCAGATAGCTTCTATGATTGTGAACAAATATAGAACTAGGAATATCGTGCCTTCGTTTTTCTGTGGAGAAAGAGATAGACGGTAAACTCACCCGAAAAGGGTAATTACTGTAATCAATGGTCCCAAAAGAATCACAGGGCAAGCTCACTTGAGAAAATTTGGGACTCTGACTAGGAATATGTGAACTCAAGGGCCTTGAACTTTGATGGCGATTTGGTGTCAATGAAACGCACACCTGATCAACAAAGAAGTTAGCATTTTAGCCATATGGCGAATTCTATGCCACACAAAAATCCATGACTCACCTGTTCTTCGTGTTGAATGTAAGGCACCAAATATAATTGTGTTGCAGTTCCATATTCAAGACAAAATTTCTCACTTGTTTCAATATTACACTCCATAGAACTTGAAATATATGGTTTGTCCAGTGCAAGCATACTTCCCACTCTGTAAAAAATAATCATTTATAGAACCATATTGGCGAAAGCAGTACTCAAACTTTGGAGGTCTGATACAGTGTAAGAAATCACCTGAAGAGATTGGAAAGGAGAGTCTGCTCACCCCATAAGAGAAACTGTAACTTCACACCATCACCATCGACAAGAGTAATCTGCTTTCTCTGTACATTTCCAAACTTGCCTTGAATTTCCACTGATCCAATGCTTTCAATCCTATACAAAAAATGACAAAATAGTAACACCGCGCCCTTTTCTTTAAGGGCAAAAAAGATCACTATACTGGATTATAGAATATGGACCATGTTGATAATGCACGTCTAGATGAAAAATCAATGATCTAGAAAACAATTTGGACTTCATAACAGCTCTTGTATTTACTTGAACTCTACCTGACATAAAGTGAATAAGAAACCCCTTCGTTTGCTGCATTGAGAGATATTGAAGAGAAAGAATCTGAACAAAACTGAGCTCCTAGTAGCATGGCATCATCATCCTGATTCTACAATTTCGGAGAAAATAAATCTGTCATCAGGAAAACTAGATCTGGAACTCATCTTTAAGCCAGGTAGCACTAGTCTTCAGAAGCAGATACCATGTTCAGAACTCAAAATACTTCCATCTGAAATTTCACTGGTCAGATATAAAGATGAGAAACTTATAGAAAAAACTTTGACAATTACCTCATCCAATAGAATCACAAGATACTCCGTTGGCAAAAGACGTGGATGACCAGAGCCTTCAGAGGCAGTTCGAAGATAACAACCAGTGAGGAAAACCTCCCTCCCTTTCTTCAGAATTCCATTCTCCATGCCAGCCAAGTTATAGAATCTGCCAGACAGAATGTGTTGTGTTTAATCCCAAATGAAATAACAGATTAAGAGTATGCCAAGTTTGAGGCAGAGAGACAAAATTTAAGCACAAGAAGCCAGAATCAGTTGCAACTTTGGATAAACTAACAAAATACTGCAAGAATATTCAACCATACACATCAACTTTTCAATTGCACCGCCCATTGCCATTAGTCATGTATTTCACCGAATGCGAATATGCTTTCAAGAAATACGCTACATGTATATTACAAGACTTGCATTTTGCGCCAAATTTCCAAAGTAACTTGTCGGTAAATTAATGAAATACTATTTTATTATCATCAAGGGAAATGTAAAGCACTGACAGACTTAGGACAGAACCTTTTGGGGATTAAATTATAATCTCTAATTTCCACCTGATCTCCTCACTAGAGGACCAGCACGCAGCATCAGATGGACTCCCTTGAATAAAGAAAGCTCCTACATATAATTAAAAGTATCTAAACTTTCAAGAATTATAAATTTTAACAATTTATACAGCAAGGGAAGTAAACCCACTTATTATGGAATATGGACTAAATGAAAAGCAAGTTGTCAATGTGGGAGGAAAGCAAAATCAATTATTCCTTAAATAATCAGATAACAGAATTTAGTTTTGACCTTGCTAGGTCCAATATCACCTGCTGTAGTTACCTGCGATGGAGATAGAGATTTACGATATTGGAACTCCAATAGTCCCCTAATGTTAGCACGTGGATGTTTGTGCCTGAAAAAAAGTTTACATTGATAAATATCTATGACTACAAACAGAAAACTACAATAGAAATATTATTCATAACAAATAATATGTTAAAAAAAACTCATATCGAAACAGATAGTATTCAATTTGTAAATGAACTTAGAGTTATCTTCCAATATGTAGTCGAACAATCTGTATGCAAAGATTGTAATTAAATGGGAAATCAAAGCAGATGAATGCAGGCTCTAGCTTTTCATAGTACCATAATTTTAGGGCATGCCTTTGATTGTCATATATAACTCTTTCTTGGTCTATATTCCGTCTCCTAATTCGTTTTTCCCTAATGGAGACTTGCCCCAAAAGTAGCAATTCAGGTCTGAATCTTATGCCGCTTGCATAATTCCGAGAGTTGGTGCCATTAGACCAATGAGTATTTATCGCTCGTTTACTTCATGTTTAATTTAAACTTTATTTCAGATAATAATGTCAGAAACAAAGATCTAGTTTATTTTTTGGTCGGATTTTTTTCACACGCTAGTTGCGGATCCCAATGACTATTCCTTTTTTCTTAAAAATCGAATTTCTGGACAATCTAATAAGGATGATTAGAGAAGGCAGCCCCAATAATCAGGAAATGCTTTAATTCCGAAGTACCTGGGAGAACAAATGCATCAACGATAACAGCTTCCAGAACACTGTTTAAGGACAAGAAATTTTTCTCATATATTGAATCAATGGTGACAGTGTTTGGCAGTTTCATTCTCCGGTGACTCTTCTTGAAGTGCTTAATAAATTCTAGCCTCTTCTTCGGAGCCCCGACTCTGCGTTGCTCATTCCAAGCCTTCAGAACAAAACTAGAGATCAGAAAGCAACCGTATAGCGAAGAACGAGAACATCAAAACCAGCGCACTGGTAAATTGATACAGAAATCAGAATATTATACTGAGTTCGTTTCCTTCCCCCTACAGGGAAAAAATCGATAGGCGAAAATGGAGTACCAGGGAGAGTTCAGAGAGCATTATAGCAGGCGTGACTCCGCTTGAATAAGCAATGCAAGTCTTGAGAATCCGAGATACGATCCAGCTCCAGCCAGGCCCATCGGTTCCCACGCCATCACCATTCGGATCGCAATCTTCTACGTCTTCCAGAAGCTCGGACCTCGCATAATCGATGAATTTCAGGAAATAATCTTCCACCTCCTCCTTCTCTTCGCCTTCTTCTTCTGGTTGAAGATCGACGTCCATGGCGGAATCTCTCTCCATGCCGTAACGAGAATCAGGAAGGCGCCCTTGTCCCATCTTCTCGAGCCACTGTCATGAAAATGGCGGATGCCCGCTTTGGCGCGGTTTCAAATAAAAAGGCTCGCTTTTGCAATAGCCGTTGAATGGGCTGGGCTAAGATAGGGCACAAGGGCCTGGCCCTGATTACCTACAGTGAAAATGGTGCACTTTCTTTGCGCTCGTATAATGGAATCCTCATACGAGAATTCTGAGAAATTTTCTCTCCAAGGGATAAAGGTAAAAGTTTTTTTTTTTAACAACCCAAAATATGAGGATGAAGACAAATTCTTTGTTCGTCGGGATTTTCCTACATTAGAATTATTATAAAAAGTTTATTTACTTAATTGCTTAAGTATATATGTATATCTTGAAAATTGTATACTTATAATTTAGATTAATAAATCCATGAATGATAACTTAATACAAATAAAAAGCTTTTAGAATAGTCCTCTTGATGGAGTAGAGCTTCTGGAAGGCGTCCGAAAGCTTTTCTGGTATAAATTTGAGAGAGACCAAGGTCCTTGATAATGCTATAATGTTTTTAAGTCAGTGAGAGTTTTAAGCAATTGGGGAAGTTTATAGAGCATAAAAACATATCTAGGGGCCCTTTAGGCTTTTTATAGGTAATTGGGGGTGTTATGGTAATTTTAAGGGATTAGATAGCAATAGGTAGCGAGTTAAGTGGCAACCCCTGATCGGATCGGAAGTAAGCCCTTTCTTGTTTGTGCACATCAATTTTTGCTCAATTTTCTCCCTCACCCGACCCTTTATTTGGTCCACAGCCAAAATCACAACATATCATATCTCTTCATCAAAATGCATTATTTCACACAGCAAAACGGTGCATTTTGAGTTATTGGCTTTGTTCTTTGAAGACGCATAAAATGTACAACTAACCTTTTCACATTTGTTGTACGTTTTATTCCTAGCTTTGAGTATCTTGTCCCTCACATTTTTTTCTGCCATTTTCCCTAGGTTTGGGAGCAAATTGCAGCTAAAGTGCTTAAGGCAAAACTCCTAGAAAAGTCCTCAACCACGAAAAATTGAGTTTGCCTTCCTCACCAGTTGAATAAGTTATGATTGGTTGAGTCGATTGGCTTTGGTCCTTAGTATATTCTTAGCAAACCACTCACTATTAAGATAGTTAGAAATTAGCTTGGGCTACTTAATTGATTAAACTCTCATATCCAGTAACCAATAACGTATTTAAAAAGATAGACATACATAGATGGGAGAAATCGCTAAAAGCATCTGTGTGAGACTAAAGTTGATAGTAATTGGAAGGGAACTTTGCAATATTATCTAATAAGTAAATCTTTCATATCCCTGACACAGCATGCAAAGGACAATGGGGTATGGGAAGCCCCTCTTAAATCTACCACTCTCAGAGTTTTGCCCCAAACATTTTAGCTATAATCTTCTTCCAATCCCAAGGGGTAAATGGTGGCAAAAATGTGAGAAGGAAGACACTTAAAGCTGGAAACCAAAAAAAAAAAAAGCATGATAAATGTTAGAGGGAA
Organism: Erythrophleum ivorense; assembly: GCA_026724425.1. Lineage (NCBI taxonomy): Eukaryota > Viridiplantae > Streptophyta > Magnoliopsida > Fabales > Fabaceae > Erythrophleum > Erythrophleum ivorense. The sequence goes on from JAIUCV010000005.1 coordinate 49,554,607, forward strand.
GTTGTATATTTTTAATCTTCTAAAACACACCATTTTTTGCATCTTTAGAAGACAAAGTCACAAAACTAATAATTTAAAATGTACCGTTTCACTGAGTGAAAGGGTGTATTTTTGAAACAAGAGGCGTGACGTGGCATGATTTTGGCCATGCATCAAATGAAGGGCCAGATAAAAGAGAAAATTGAGTAGAAATTTATGGGTACGAACGAGAGAGTAACTGCTTCCGATTGGATCTAGGAAATCAGACATGGAGACTACTAGGACATGGCACAAGGCACTCGCGCGCTAGAGCCCAACACCAAATGGTCCCCTTGGGCAAGCAAAGTTCTAGTGTAAGCGAGTGCAGAATAGGATGTGATGTAAGTGGATTGGCTTGGTCCATTAGTTAGTGGGGTTGTGGGCCAACATCAGACTGGTTGGCCCATAAGTTGCAAAGCAACATTCCAGTGAAAGCGAGTCCATGATGAGTTGAGAAGTGTTTTGAGGTGGATTGGCTCGGTCCATTAGTTAGTGGATCTCTGGCCCAACGTCCATTTAGTAGGCCCATTACCAAGAAGTCTGCTTGGGGCCAATTGGGCCATGCGGACTAATTTTGGCCTTCATTATAAATTTAAAATATTTTATTTTAAAAATGTATTTGAATTTAAGATTATAGATTGTTTTGATTTTTTAAAACTATACTTAATTTTTATTAAATTTTACAAATATGAAAATCTCCGTAATTCCTTCCCCCCCCTCCCCTTTGTTGCCATTGTCATTGTCTTTAGCTATTATTGTCATTGCTAACACTTTTGTATTTTATATATTATATATTTTGATACAACAAACACTTCAATCTTATACGATACCACTTAATACTTTTTATACCATCAAATCTTACCACCAAATGGTATACAAAAACAACCTCACCATTTTTCTTTTTTCACACTTGAAATAAAATCCTGAAACCTGAAGGTGCTGAACCTAGCGAATTCATGGACGTAGTAATAGGTTGACTGGGTTCCCAGGTAAAGCCGACTGAAAGCTACCGTTGCAGATACCAATCAATGAAGAGTTGTTGAAGGGTCTTTTCCATGTTTGTAATTTTGCCAAATTTGTAGGCAGCTTTTTTCTTGTAGTGCCTGCAGGTTTGAAAATGAGCTGGAGAATGTGACTTATGAGCAGCATTTTGTGTCCTTCTCATGGGCGTAGCTGCCGCAAACCGCAAACTGGGCCATCCATGCATCCATCTGATCTCTCTGTCATTAGATCACTCCCATTTCACATCACTTCTTTTTTAGAATTATTTTTTAAATAATTAAACTAAACTGAACAAGTCAGATTTTTAGAGGGGGGATCTATTGGATTTTCATGTATGGTATATTTTATTCAAATTTAATTTGATTTGGTTAATGGTTACAGTAAATTTTTCATTTATGGATATTTTCTCAAAATCTCTTAAGTCTACACATATTTTTTCTACATTTGTAAAGCTCAAAACCATAAAAAAATTAGATTCAAAGGGTTGCAAACTATAATTTTATACTCAATAATCAATTCCAATTTTCTAATAAAAAATTTGACAATACCAACATTAATGTGAAAAGGCCCAAAAAAAAACCTTCATATAACTTTGGTTCAATTTAAGTCAATTAGAATTGAACCAAACTATTCAAAACGAACAATTGAACAAATTATGTCAATTTTGTTATGCTGAAAGTCAATTTTGGAGTTATTTGTTTTGGTTTGGATTATTTTTAGGTTAAATTAGTTTGATTCAATTTTGAACACTTCTAACTAAAAAGTACCTGTGTAAAATATATTAAAATTAGAGTAAATTGCTCTCTTATTTCTTAAAAGATAATTAAATTACAAAATCATATATTTTATTTTTAAAATGTACATATATTCTCACAAGCTAAAATATGACCAAAATATTCTCAAGAATAGTATTATTTTTATTAAAAATATTCTTAAACTTTTATTTTAATATCATTTATTTTGTGTTTAAAACTATTTATTTTAAATTTAGAAAGTTGACTATTTTAATTGGCCAAATACATATTTAATATCTATTATATTATTTAAATAATATATATAAGGGTTTTTTTTCAAAATAAGTGTAATTATAACTCATCTTTTATTATAGGGAGATTAGTATAATATATCTTTTAATTTTAAAAGAAAAAATATATTTTTTCAAAATGGAGAGAAATTCATAAAATTTAAATATCTCTTAAAATATAGAAATATAATTTATCCCAAAATTTAACCTACCTAGCTATGTCTATAAGAGAGATAGATAGAGTTTTCCTTTACAAATTAAAATGACTTTAAAATTTCAAAGTTACTTGTATTTTTAAAAGGAAAACAATTTATTGATCTAACAAATGATATAAAATAAAATAGAGTGATTTTTTTCCGATATTTTTATATCATATTTGGAAAAACCCATAGTCATCTAGGAGGCTTTGTGACATTTTGGGAATGTTTGGTATAAATTTTTTTAGATATTGTATGGTATAGTTAGGATTTTCATGCAACATATTATAAAAAAGGGAAATTTAGTGAGAAAAAAAAACAACCTTTTCATTGTCCTCTCGCTTAACCAATTTATAGGGGTTAACAAGGAATTATACTCTCACCATTAAATTCTCTCATGGACCTAATTGTGAGGGAAAATCTCTCACCAAATTGGTTGTTAATTCTTTCCCAAATTCCTCGCTATCTACAAAGGTATTATGAGATAAAATCTCTAACTAAAAAGAAAAATGAGAAAAGTATATTCAATGACCCAAATTTTATAAATTTACAATAAAAAATTTAAATTACTCCCAATGACTAAAGTCTATATATGTTTTTTTTTTTCTATATTTGTAAAGCTCAAATTCATAAAAGATAATTTTAAAGGGTTGTAAACTATAATTTTATACTAAATAATCAATCCCAATTTTCTAATAAAAAATTTAACAATACTAATAGTGATGTAAAAAGGTCTAAAAAAAGAACTTCATATAACTTTAGTTCATTTTGAGCCAATTAAAACTGAATCAAACCATTTAAAACTAACAATTGAATAGATTATGTCAATTTCGATATGTTAAAAGTCAATTTTGGACTTATTTGTTTTAGTTTGGATTATTTTTAGGTTAAATTGATTTGGTTCAATTTTGAATATTCCTAACAAAAAAGTGCTTGTATAAAATATATTAAAACTAGAGTAAATTACTCTTGTATCTCTTAAAAGATACTAGAATCATTTATTTTATTTTGAAAATGTACTTATATCCTCACAAGCTAAAATATGACCAAAATATTCTTAAGAATAGTATTATTTTTTAAAATTATTTTTTAAACTTTTATTTTAATATATTTATTTAATTTGTGTTTAAAACTATTTATTTTAAGTTCATAAAGTTGACTATTTTAATTGGCTAAATACATATTTAATATCTAATATATCATTTAAATAATATAAACATAAGGGCTATTTCTCAAAATAAGTATAAGTATAACTTATCTTTTACTATAGTAGATATTAGTATGATATATCTTTTGATTTTAAGAGAAAAATATATATTTTCAAAATAGAGATAAAGTCATATAACTTATATATCTCTTAAAAGAACGAAATATAATTTATCCTACCTAGCTACTTCTATAGGAAAGACAAAGAAAGCTTTCCTTTACATATTAAAATGACTTTAAAATTTCAAAGTTACTTGTATTTTCAAAGAAAAACAATTTATTAATCTAACAAAAGATATAATTTTTTAGGTTTCTATCTCATATTTAGAAGAAGCCATAGTCATCTAGGAGGCTTTGTGACATTTAGGGAATGTTTGGTATAAAAATTTTTAGATATTATATGGTATAGTTAGGATTTTCATGCGACATACTATTAAAAAAAGAAATTTTAGTGAGAAAAAAAATCATTTTGTTGTTCCCTAACTTAACCAATTTACAGGGGTTAATAAAGAACTATTCTCTCATCATTAAATTCTCTCATTGGCCAAATTATAAAGGAAAATCCCTCACCAAATTGGTAGTTAATTCTTTTCCAAATTCCTTCTTATCTAGCAAAGGTATTATGAAATAAAATCCTTGACTTAAAAAAAAATGAAAAAACTATATTCAATAACCCAAATTTTATAAAATTTATAAGAAAAACTTTAAAAGATGAAATTATCTCCTAATGACTAAAGTCACTAGGATATACTATTAAGGTTTAAGAAAATTACTATCAAACTTTAAAAAAATTATAGTTTAAATACTTTTGATAGTAACTTTCTTAAGCCTTAGTAGTGAGTCTCTTAAAATTTGGGGGTAACTTTGGTCATTTGAGATAATTTCAATTTTTAAGATTTTTATTGTAAATTTTGCAAAATTTACGTCATTAAATATAACTGTCCCAAAAAAATTTGCTTAAAAAAGACTCCAACTCCTCCTATTCTTTATTGATGCAAAGTGGGTTACTAAGTGTTCTTAACTTAGATTTACTCTTTCCAAGTTTTGAAGTAAAATGAGAATAAGTTCTTTAAGCTATACATCCACGATGTTGATAAGCATTCTCATCAATATAAATATCTATATCATTCAAGATCATATTTTGCATCCCATAGTACTTGCTCTCATTTTAATTCTTTTTTTTTTTTTTTCTGCGAGAGGGGGGTAAAGCTTTCATTTTAATTCAAAAATTGTGAAGAGTGAATCAAAGTTGAGAATATTTAGTAACTTGCTTTGCATTGAAGAAGATAAGGAGTTTGAGCCTCCCTCTGAACAAGGTGATTTGGGTGTAAATGATGGTGAAATAAATCACAATTAAGAAATGAAGACATACCTAAAAGACAATGAAATTGAAGTTACCCCTAAATTAAGTGTGGAATGATTTCAATGTTTTGAAGATGTGCTTTAAAGAAAACAATGTTGTTCTTGCTTTTTGAAACACATCTTTAAAATATTGAAATCATTTCATCAACTAACTATTGAGAAAACTTTGATTACATCTCTAGGCAAAAGAGAAGAACCAATAGTAATATTCATGTACAACCATACAATTTGACATGGAAATGAAAAAGTAAATCAAATGTCTTCACTTCTTTTTTGCTTTAATTTCCACGGTTCCATCTCATCATCCTCGTGGATCTATCTTGCCCTCACCCACCCAAGGAAAAGAAAGGAATTAATGTCAATTTTGTAAGTGGCACATTTATGAAATTGACCAAAAGGAACCATAGCCATCTAATAACTAAAACAAAAACCAATCCTCAAGCCTTTTTAATCTAATTTACCTGACAAAATATGATAAAGCAAGAAAGAATAGCAATATCATAGCTTAATCAAGTAAGAATAGGTAGTCATACTCAAGTAACATATAATCATTCTTGAGGTAGAAACCAAATAGTTCCTCATATTCATCCCATTTCACATTGAAAGAAAACAAAATGAGAAATCCAAATTAACTCAAGCCAATCTTTTCTAAACCTAATTTAGGATGCAATTGAACTCACCACAACAAAGTGAAACACCCACCTCTTATATAAACAAGAAGTAGAAATAGGCAACACCATATCTTAACCAAACCTAATGAAATGCTAAGAATCTGAATCATGCTTAACTAAACCCATCCTTTGATCCACTAAATTTATTCAAACATACTAACAACATTATTCAAGTAAGGGGCAGTGAGGGAAGGGGAAAAGGAGAAAGGAAGACATGCACCTACCTCTAAATGTGTACATGTGTGCCGATTTAAAATAGCAACAGATCAATGAAGAATATTTTTTTAGCTAACTTAAAAAATTTTAATGAGGGATATTTCCCTTGCTTAATGGTTAACGATTATAATTTAGAGAGCAAAAGTTTTTTTGCCATTTCATTGCTAAATCATTGTAACAGTTAGTGCGAACTTTCACACCTTTTCTCTCTTCTAACCATGGTGAATATTAGTGAAGGAATTTCATATCCTTGCTAGTCCCTTGTTAATCTTCACTATTTTCTTGTTGTGATATTTGGAAATAATTTCAACCATATATGTTGATGGAAAATGAGATGGGAAATCTAAAATTCCATTTAATTTTTGGGAATAAGTTACCCAAATTTAGTGGATAACTAATTACTAGGGAAATTAAAGTTTTCAAGAAACTCAACTAGAAAAATGTATACAAAACATAGAAATTTTATTTCCTCAAGTATAGTTTCTTGGGAAACCTAAGAAAATCTGCATGCCTAAACCAAACAATACCTTAAGTTATTTGTATTTCTTATATATTAATATCCTAAATAATAAATATCATATGACGATAATATCATTTTTTTTGTGCATATTTTATATCACAGGAAAATTATAAAAATCTGACCTCACCCCCTATAAATTTGTTAACGTTTATAAAATATAACTTACATATTTTTTATGATGATTTTTTAATATTCATAACAAAACATAAGCATGTTAAATATTTTAGAATTTTATAACTTTGATATTTAACATATCATAAAATGTGAAATCATTAATAATATACCAAATTCATATGCCTACTAAAAACTTCTTAAAAGTTTTAGCAGATTTATCCTTTAAAGATATAATCATTTTTAATTTGTAAACTTTCTCTTTTTTATTTTTTATTTTAAAAACTTGTGATGTCTCCACGACACAAGCTTCCATTGAAGATAATATATTAACCTATAGGGACTTAAATGTGAATGAAAATTCCTGGTTTAAAATGAATAGATTAAGTAAATATTATATAAGTGAATTGACAATAGACTAAATATTTTAAAATTTTAAGTCAAGATATGGTGTCAGACTTATGAATATAATTCTTTTTTAAAATCTAATTAAAAAATCTCCCCCATATTCTACAAGTATGTCAAAGTCGGAAAAAAAAAAAACACAATAAGTTGTCCTAACTAAACAAGTGATAAATATATGGTCTTAACATAAACTCTTCTCAAGATGGTAAATTACTCCAAATAATAATTAAAACAAACATCAGATTTTGGATCAAAATGCATGTTTTTAAGCTTAATTATGAATATGCATGGTTCCGCCCTAAAAGACTCTATAAATATATGGTCTTAACATAACCATGTATCGTGAAGAATTTTGTTGACGCAGAGTTTAATTAAAAGAAATACATGTATAATTAGAAAAAGGAAATCTGTGCGTGTCTAAAATATATTTTAGAGAAACAAAATATTAATAATAGTAATTATTTATATCATTATTATTTGGGTAGGTTGCTATTAAACATCAAACACATTCTTTCTTTTCCTTTTCTTGAAGGTAGGATGTTCATAATTTGTTTCAACTATAAATAAAGAAGAAAGAAAGAAAAGTTCTTAAAAGGCCCTTCTTCTAGTCCCATCCAGTAGCAACAAGATCTGTTCTGTGATTGCCGCAACAGCTAGAAAAAGACCACTCATTGACACGTTGAATTGTTTCAGAAATAAGTTCCAGCAACACATAATTGTCTGCGTACATGTTCACTGGAATGCATGATTGTCGAATCCTTGGGAGAAGAGAGAGAAATCCATTAATTTAAAATAATAGAGAAAAAAAATTACATGGGAATATTCTGACAGTTCCATATCTCCATGTTTTACGGTGCTTTCCACAATTTGGACTTTTTATACGTCTAAAGTTGGCTTGTGATGGTGATTTCTGCTGCACAAGTTAAAAGGACAAAGCAATTATAAGCACAATTGACTAAAGCAAAAGGCAATGGTAGCGTACGTAGAGGTGATAAGAAAGAAGCGAATATTCAGAAGGTAGCCCCTTCACTGTGGTTTAGCTATAATCCTTTTCTGATGGCAGCTCCTTCACGTGGTCTCTCCCCCTGGGAGTTTCCCGTGGCTGCCCCCTCAATGACGTGGAGCATTGGGAGAAGAGATACCATAGTATTCAGGTTTAGGATTAAAAAAAATTATAATTACTCGATAAAAATATACATATTAAAAAATTTTTAAAATTTTTTTAAAAAATTTAAAACTAAAAATTTTAAATTATATAAAAATTATACTTTTGGATTTTAAGTTAAAACTTTTTATTTTTAAATAATGTTAAAATTTAAAATCTTTTAATATAAATATCTTTAACTTAGTGTTTTCAATTATAATTTTTTTAGAATTATATAAAAATATTGAATAAGTCTGATTTTATGTATTTAATCGTAATATTCTCTTAATAAAAAATTATAATTGACTTATTAATTTATAAACTCAATTGCAAAAAGCTTCAATAGTCTAAACTTAGAATTTTAGTTGTGTAAAATTTTTAAAATACTCTTTTTATCATTGAATATTTCTTTTATCTTCCTCTTTATTTCCTCTAATGAATTTGTTGAGGATGGCAAAAGGTAACAACAAAGAATAAGTGGCTTAAAAGAGAGGACAAATGATATTACTTGAAAAAATAAATATTACAGTAAAAGTGCCAAAAATCAAAATGTTAAATAAGTATTAATTATGAAAGATCATGCTTTAAGAAATGCAATTGGGGTCCTATTTGTACAAATGAAAAAAAGTAAGTCAATCATGACATTGATCAAGTTGGTATGTTTATTTTAATTAAGTCATATTACTCATAGCAATTTGCTATTTGCCAAGTCATACTATTAAAATTAACTTGTTATCTCGGTATATTATATGTGACTTGATTGGATTTAACACTTTATGTCTATAGGTTTTTGGGCTTTAGTAATGTAGATTGGGTTGTTTTAAGGCCTATGAGAACTTAAGGCTTATAAGGCAGCCATAACATGTGACATTATATAAAAAGTCTTAATTCACTCACAACAAATATGCTCATACAAAGAAGGAAAATCAAAACACAAAAAAAAATTCTTTTATTCCTTAAAAAGGTCTTACAAATGCCAGAGGGAGTTACAAGAAATTCTACAAGTTTCTTTCATGGAGCTACAAGAAATCTATCAAAAAAAGAAAGAAGAAAAAAACCCTAGTCATTAAAAGAAATTATACAAAATCTACAACAACAAAATCTAACCTATAATAAAGTCAAATCTATAGTTGCATAACTAGGACTTCACTAATGCGTTAGCTTGACAAAACAAAGGTATTTGATATGTGCTATACTATCCTCTTCTTCCTACAACTTAATAAGAGCCATTGATTGAGAACTTCCCCTACATCATGCACAAACCCACCATGCAATGGCAGATGAGGCATTTATGCATATGAAAATACATCCCTCTGAAGATTCCATCTACAACCTCCAAAAAACTTGAGGTTCTACCTTTAAGTGCCTCACAACTTCCTTAGATCAAGAAAGGCCAATTTTGTTAGAAAAAAGACATGCATGACAAAAATTGCCTTACTGCTTCATAAAGGCAAAAAGAGTAAAGGCTAAAAGGTCAATATGCACCATATCTAAAAGAAGTATTTACATTATGAACAAAATTTTAGAGGAAAACCAACAACCTTTGGCATAGGCTAATTGAATGAATGCAACCAAAGAATTCAATATGCAAACAAATGTCTTCCTACATGGCATAATTATAAAATGTCCAAAAAATAATTAAACAATCTTTAAGCAGACACCCACTAAGAAAGGGTATGCCTCAAGGAGCACATCAGGGATTGATAATTAGATTCCACCACCCTAAAGCCACTTAACTACAAGGATTTGAACTTAAGGACCTTTTCCTTAGATGTTAAATGAATAAGAAATCCCTATAGCCCACACATTTGTGGCATCCATCACAATGGGTAGTGCCAGAGAAAGATCCCTTTGGGGTAGCATTGATAAGGGACCAACCTCAAGTAACTATAGGGACACAAAAAAAGGAGAGAGAAAGAGAGAAAAGATTCTACAAATTTTGAAATACTTCTTTTAAGTCTATCTCACTTGTAATTTGCTAGTGGACTTGGGGACAAGTGCTATAGTTACCTTATAAGCCTTAAATCATCATAAGCTCAAAAATAACCTCACATTACTAAAACCCAAAAACCTATGGACACAAAGCTTCAAGTCTCATCAAACCAAACACAATGTACTAAAATGGCAAATTGATTTGAATAGTGCAACTCCACTAATAAAAAGTTGCTATGAGTAACACAACTTAGTTAAAAGAGACATGCCAACTTAATTGAAATCATGATTAACTCTTATAAATAGGACTTCCATTGCAGTTCATAAGACATAATTTTTCATAGTTAACACCTTCTTGGTATCACTTAATACTCTAATTTGGCATGCTTACTATTGTAATATTTACTTCCTTAATTAAGTAATAAGATTCTTCCTTTTTTTTAAGCCATGCATTCCTTGTTGCTACCTTTTCCCATGATCTACAGAATCTATTAATGGCCTTTAAATTTAATTTTTGGTATTATGATAAAAGAAAGGCTTAACTATTATTTTGGCCCCATAATTAACTTATTTATTTGTATCACTTTAGTCCTTTAATATTTTATTTCAATTTGGTCCATTAACTTTTAATTTATGCCATATTTGTCTATTTTTATAACATTTATTGAGGACCTTTTTAGAATAATAAAATATGTTAAAAAAATCACTTAAACAGTAAGATAAAAGTTAAAAGACCATTTTGAGACAATAAATAAATTTAAGGGGAAAATATGGGATTAAGAGTTAAGAAACTAAATTGAAACCAAAAAATTAAAAATTAAAAAACCAAATTGAAACAATAAAAAAATTAAGGGATCAAAATAATAGTTAAGCCTAAAAGAAACTAGACATATGCAATTAGTTTCACATACTACCATTTTTGAAAGATTATGTTTATGCATGAATCAACTGACTTGAATTCAGGCGCTAATGTGATACAACCTTTGCCAAATTAGTCAAAGGTCCCTTGATTGACACTATAACCTTAGAACCCATTTTTATTATTGGCAATATAGATTCTCAAACTTCCATAGCTAAGGGTTGTCTGAGTTTAGAGTGGTATTGATATCTTTAAAAGCTCCAAATTTCAGAATTTTCAATTGTGTATATGAGATAGATCTCATTCTCAAGGTATTAGTCCACTGCTCTTTAACAAAATTTCAAAATCATCCATTTTATTTTTACATCACAAATTCAAATTAGTTTTATACTGCAATACCACTTTTTATCCATTACTGGTTAATAAGGAAATTGAACACAACTAATTCCAAAAGCTAAAATTGAACAGATTCATTGGGATGATAAAGAGAAGAGTAAAAGGGATATTAAATAATAAGGAGTATATTTTAGTAATGTTATATAATTAATGTTTTTAGTTTTAGACTATTTAGGACTTAATTGCAATGGATTTATCAAGGGTTTGATTGTGATGTTTTAGATGGAGAGGGACATTTTGAAGTTGAAAATTGATGAGAGTGTTTGGATAGCTCACTCATTCTTATAATGGGATGAGCTTGTCTCCTCCTTTCTATATCAAGTTGGAAAATCATGTTGCATAGCTGAGATCAAAGACGGATGAAAAAGCAAGAAAGGTAGAGTTAATGATGGCTTTCCCCCTTTAGAACTTTTAAGGTTAAGTGTGCTTACTATCTTTCTAACTTCAATGGTAATATTAGTTTGTAATGTATTTACTACAATTCAATCTTACAAATTGAACAATATTTATTTTTATAATATAATTTTTTATTTATTCCTAATAACACTTCATATTGTAATTTACATAACTAATCAAGAAACCGGACATTAACCAAGGAGAGTAGAACATTCTCAAGTTTCTAATAATCAACAATGACAATAAATTGAATAGATAATAAGAAAAGGAGAAATGACTTGTTGCAAAACTTTTCTCTTAAGTACTACAAAATAATTGCATGTAGTTGACTTAAGCTATAATTTCAATGATAACTTGATTTTGCATGTGGTTATAATTCAAAATTGATTTTGATTATGGTTATAATTTGAAAATAATTCTAGTTGCGGTTATATAAATGCACAACTCCATATAGAGAGAAAATGTGTTTGACAGTTTGAACAACTACTATTTCCTTAGATTTAGTGGCAATTCAACCAATAATCACCACTAAATCTACTTAAAATAGTGTAGTCTTAATGGCAGGTACATCTAAATCACCACTAAAACCATGGGTTTTTTCAAAAAAGGAAAGGACATGTATTTATTAGTAGTTATCAAGTAATAAATCCTTGCACCTTACTTTAGGGGAAGTTATTCCCGCAATTGATTTAAACTACTATTAAATATCTTGTGATAATGGATTTAGTGGCTAAAATTTGAAACACCACTTTTTTCTTTTGTGGAGGCTTTAACATTATAGCTAAAAAATCGACCCTATAAGTCTTTTTTTTATTTTTGGGTAGTGAGATCATATGTAAATTCTCATATTTGACAGAAAGAAATTCAAGTAATTAACTGATCTTTGAAAGAAGAAGAAAGTAATTTTGCCTTTAATTTACTCCTAAATAAATAGAGAATTCAAGATTGATGCAATTGAAATTGGAGAATAAATGGCTCTAGTGATAAATCAACTTGAAGGATTGCATTGCTCTAATTAAAACCAGGTGACTAAATTGCTTTTTTGAGTACTAAAAGGATTAAAACTATAATTAATGAAGCCTAATAATAAATGAGCTTATTACAAGCTTATTGATTCCAGTATCAAAATTTTGTAATTTGATTTGTTTAATTAAACTTGTTTAATATGTGATTCAAATTAATTTACATAATAAATGAACTGACCTAGACTCTAGTGGTTCCCAATGAATTTATGGTCAACTACACATAGGCTCTGTTTGGTTGGATGCGTTGCGAAAGTATTCCTTTTATATAACTTGTGTAATGTCTATTGCATCTTTATATTTATTATTCTATCTATCAAATCATTTTTTAAAAAAATAAAAGTAAAATAATTATTTTTTATTTCACCTACCCCTACCTACTTACATTTTACATTGCTTTTACCATTACATCTTTTAACCAAATGGAGCAATATATATACATACAGAGATTGTAGATTCATGATTAAAGATATAATCATATACTGAAGTACAGTTCCTAAGATGTAAGGACTCCTGAATAATCAATCAAACGCATTATATCCATAATTTTAGAATAAATTATATAAACTTCTATTGAATTTTATTGAAATTATACAAAATCCTTCTCTATTTTCAAAACCTTTACAAACCTCCCCTAAACAATGAATAAATTACATGGGTTTTCCTTAAGTTTTACTAAAATTATACAAACCTCCATTTTATTTTCAAAACCAATTATATATATTTCTCCTCAAACAAAAGTTGCATTACACAAACATCTCCTAAAATAATAGTTGCACTACACAAACTTTCTTTCTATTTATATAATGTAAGGGAATTTCAATAATTTTTTCTTATATAACAAATATAAGTTCACATTTTTTGTTAACAAAATTAAGAAAAAAATTGCTCAAATTTTCCTTGAATTGTATAAATAGAGAAGATGTTTGTGTAATTTTAACAAAATTCAAAAGAAGTTCATCTAATTTACTCATTGTTCAAGTAGGGTTTGTGCAGGTTTTGCAAGAGGGGAAATTTGTGTAATTTCAACAAAATTAAAAAAAAAGTCTATGTAAATTTTGAAAAAAGAAGAAATATCTATATAATTTTAATAAAAGTCAGAGGATGTTCGTATAATTTACTCATAATTTTATACCATTCTTGTAATTTGTATATGTTCTCGTGAGTTTGAACCAGTAAAAGAAATGGCTGAGTATCTATCACCAGTCTGGCTTCAGTTACATGGAGTTTCACCCCAAGCAACTTGAATCTGGATATATGTGAAATCAATAAATAACTTGATATCATCTGTTCAAATTCATTTAAATTTTAACTGTGAAAGTATAACATAAGTCTATATTCATAGAATATGATCATATATCTAAATAATCTAACGTGGTTTGTTATAAATTATACAGTAATATATTGATGGAACTAGATATATCAAGCGATCACTATATATTTGCCTATAAATATGTATAAAGTATCTCTTGAACTTCATGACTGAAAGTAAGTACGAAAGCAATTCTTCTCTAGAAAAATTCATCTTCCTCCAAAACAAATTGGTTCTTTAATTAGTTTTGAGAGATGACGAAGTAACGAACGTTTGAGACATTGTCGAAAAAAAGTAAATTTTCAATTTCAAAATAAAACCTATATTTGCCTCAAAATGAGAGTAATGGTGCTTAAGCAAACGTAAAGAGGAAGGATCAACGATTCCCTGCCCTCATTCATCAATGTTGGGATAAATCAATATTTGAGAATGTGACTAATGCTATATATCATCTCAAAATAAGCATGGGAGATTTTGCAAATTATTATTCGAGAGTACTGACTGTTGTTAGGTATATATAGAAGTAGGAAAATGTTCATGCAATAGAAATGGCTCCGTTATTTTTGCATTTTTCATAAAAGATTGTGCTAGTTTATGTTCTTAAACACAATCAATTATGCATTCTCAACTTGTGAAATATACGCTGGCAACATTTTGTCATTGTATTTTTTATAAGATTATTTAAATAACTTGATTTTAAAGCAAAGAGGGAGTAATGGAAAATTGGTTGACAAGTACTAAAGCACTTGCCAAACATTATTTATTCCATGATAGAAGCAAACATAAATATGCCCAACGTATTACATTGCTAAAATGGAAGTGGAGTACTTCAAATTTGTAAAGATTCAAAATCAAATTGCCGACATTTTTATACAGTCTCTCAAGTTTAAAAAGTTTATTAAAACGTGAGATGAAGTGAGTAGAAAATTTAAGAAGATTTATTGAATTATAGAATCCGATATTTCTTATGTTTCTAAGTTAGTGTGTTTTAATTTTTTTCAAGTGTGCAAGCATAATTTACGAATGTATTTCGTATAAAAGATTTCTATAAATAGATGTGAAAATATATGCCGTATACCTTGAAATTATATCTTCTATATTTAATTGGTCTTGAATGCAGGTGTATACTGAAAACCAGTTAAGAATTCTCCTCCAAAAATTTCTCCTCCCCCCCCCCCCCCTCGGATATTTCACAAGCAATTATGAAGGACAATGCCATGTTATTTTTCAGCGGATACGTACGTACTAACATTTGAAGTGACACAACATGCATGAACAAAAAATGTGAAAATCCTCATAAAGATTCACTGGATCATCTGGTAAGGGCTGTAAGGCTATTGCTTCTTTTTTCGGCTGCAACCCGTGTTGATTGTGTCCTGATGAAAACGACTATTACAAGCCTTGTCAGCCTTTTATTCTGTGAACAACAAGTTAAAAGGACCATGCTGCTCTCAAGATTCAACGCACGCATCAAGTTGTATGCTGTAAATTTTGGGATAAATTACTTTGTTATTTTTCTTCGAATGATACAGCCTTCTTTTTTATCTTAAAGAATTTATTTTTTTATAAAATCAAAAAATACTACACACTTGCTTCTTTTGTAAAAAAAAAAAAAAATTATAATTTCATTTTTTTACCAAAATACCCTCATATTTACAAGTATTAATTAAATAAGTATTTAACCAATATAAAATTGTAAAATTATATGATTAAAAAATAAATAATTATTAACAACAAAAAATAGTCTCAAAATAAATTTTCAAGATTAACTAATTAAAAGATAATGATTAATAATATTTAATTTTAACAATAACATTTGTATTAAATATATATATTTATAAATATAAGCATCACCATAAATTTAAAAATAAATTAAGTTTATGATTTTCAATACAAAATAAATAACATTGAAATAAATTTTTTTGGCCAAAACATTGAAATAAAATTGTAATATATTTTATAATAAGCTATATTGTTAATAAAAGAAATCTATATTGCCTTTGAGGGCGTTTTGGTTTTCTTTATTTAAGAAAAATTTGAATATATTTTTAAAATAGAGAAAAAGAATGTACAATTTGAACAACTCTCATAAAAGAAAAAAGTAATTTATCCTAAATTTTATATACGTCATTCAAAAAGACATCAAAATGAATGAAAAGAAAGAAAAATATATAATATATCTAATAATAAACTATTCACCACGTATAAATATATGGGTAATTAATTACTCTTCCTTTCCATCAAATATAACTAAATTCTACATAACATCCTTTTATTTTAAAAATATACACAAATCCCCTGAAACCAAAAAATAGCAACGATATCTTTTATAACAGTGTAATTTATTAGAAAATTTAAGTTTAAAATTTTATTTTAATTTTATTTATTTATTATTAAAATCATAAATTTAATTTATTTTTAAATTTATGAAAATAACATTATATTTATAAATATAGATTTAATATAAATGTTATTGTTGAAATTAGATATTATTAACTATTATCTTTGAATTGGTCAATATTAAAAAAACTATATCATGGTTTTTTTTTGTTTTTAATACTTATCTATTTCTTAATCTTATAATTTCACAATTTGCTAAATTTTGAAAATGACTATTTATTTTGGTTAAATACATATTTAATACTTGTTATATTACATAAGTGATGAATATAATTAAAGGTATTTTGGTTAAATAAAAAAGATATAATTGTAACTTATTTTTTGTTGTATGAAAGGTTCACATAACATATGTTTGGGTTTTAAGAGAGAAGAATGTAATTTTTAAAAGATTAAATTTAAATGTAATTTCTTATATCCTTAATATCAAATACCCTAATAAAGTTATAACACGTGTAAAAATTCTCTAAAATTATATATTTATCTGTAAAAATCATATAATATTATGTTTTAATAAAATAATCTAATAATCAAGATATATAAAATTACATATAAATTTTTCTTTTTCTCAAAGCAGAAAAAAGCCTATATAATTTAAGCATAAGGAGAGTAATTTCGTTTTTATATAACTATATATATATATATATATTTATTTATTTATTTATATATGAATAAGGACGACGCAATAGGAAGTGATTGGAAGAGACCTCATAATAGGAACCTTTTCTTTCCGGCCTCCTTTAATTTTGTACGCAAGAGAGAAGAGAAATGGTCGATATAGAGAGCAAGGTTGTTATAAGGGAATTTGATGAAGAAAGAGATGTTAAAGTGGTGGGGAAGCTTGAGAGGAACTGTGAGATTGGGACTAAAGAGGGGGTCTCCATTTTCACCAACATGATGGGTGACCCTTTATCTAGGATTAGGTTCTACCCACTTCATGTTATGTTGGTGGGTAACTCATTTTTCCTTTTAGCCTTTGCCCATCTTACAATATCTAGAAGACTTAGGTCTCACATGGTCCTAGTTTCTCCTTCTCTTCTAGGAAAAGTCTCATCTGTTTTCAAGATAACATGTGCATAAATATTAATGCCTATATATAGACTCTTCATGCATGTATGCTTAATGACTGCAGGTAGCTGAGCTGCTTGAAAATGGTGATCTTGTTGGAGTGGTTCGGGGATGTATTAAGACAGTGGGATCTCTTTCTGGATCACTCTTGAAGATGGGTTGCATACTTGGCCTTCGGGTCTCTCCTACTTATCGGTGATACTGACACCCACTTTCTTTTATTTAGCGCCTCTCCAGTTGTGTTTTTAATTTTGAGTAGATTCTCTTTTCTTTTATTTTTTATGAAAAATGTACAATCTTGCCTTGAAATTAAAATATACGCTAACTAGCTAGTTTTAACCAAAATACATCAATTAATTATGCGGTTGTTTTTTTGTGTTAAAAAGAGAATAAACATTACACGAAAATACCAAATTTTTGATGGTTGGATGATTTATTTGTAAGTTTTTTTTTTTTAATTTTGGGTAGGGGTATTATTGTTAAGAATCAATATAAATTGCTTAATTTCTTATTTCTCTCTCACATTAAAAAAAATTGCTTAGTTCTATAATTTGGTCAAATACATATTTTTAAGAATTAATTCTCACTTTTTTGGGGGTAAATTACATTTGATTATCTTGCAGTTTGGCCTATTTCCATTTGAATACTATATAATTTAAAGGTATACATTTTTATACCTTGTAGTTTAAACTGTCACGTAAATTTTCATTGCTACTTTTTATTAGCATTTTAGTTGCCAACTGCGCATGTGACCCATTTTTTCTCTAATTTCTCACTTTTTTTTTATGAAATTAGAGATTTCAATGGGCCAAGGAAGGGATGTTGGTCTTCATTACGTACGAAATTAAAAATATCATATAATTTGGAAGAAATTAAGAGGAAATTAGGGATTTTGTTTTAGAGACAGGATTAAGAAAAGTATTGCATTGTGTTTGTCAAATTTTGAATTTTGATTGACTAGGAGAAGAATTTAAATCTTTATTGCATATAGAAAATTGGGACTTTGTAAGAAAATTAACAAGTTAAGGCAAAATTAAGAACAAAATTAGGAATTCTATTTAAATACAAAATTTGGAGAAGACATTTGTTTTATGTGTTTAATTTCAGATTTCTAATGTTAAAGGAAGATTTTTGGTCTTTATTGTATAAGAAATTAAGAATTTCATATTGAAACAAATTTTAATGATTAGGTCTAAAAGATACATGAATAAAATAATAAGATATTAATATACTAACACACAAACTTTCAAATTATAGGCACTAGACAAATTACAGAGTAGTAGAGTGTAACTCACCATTTTTTTTTTGGGGTGCAAATTCTGGAGTATTTTTCTCACAAAGAAACACAAGACCTTAAGAATCGAACCTAGTTACAAGTGTCTCGACACAAAGCTACTCGTCAAATTTTGGAGTTGCTGATCAATCCTCTTCTCTCTGCAGGAGAAAAGGGATTGGACTAAAACTAGTGAGCTCAGTTGAAGAATGGATGCTGAGAAATGGAGCAGAGTACTCATTCGTAGCCACAGAAAAGAACAACAATGCCTCCAGAAACCTATTCACCCTCAAATGCAACTACCTCAACCTCACTTCTCTCCTCATTTTTGTCCATCCCACTACTTTCCCTGAGAAGCAAATCACTACTTGCAGCAGAGAGGTAAAAATAGAGAAGCTGAGCATAGACCAAGCCATCTCCTTGTACACAAGAACCTTGAGACACAAGGACATATATCTAAGAGACATGGACCTAATTTTGAAGGAGAAGCTCAGCCTTGGCACATGGGTAAGTTATTACAAAGATGATGGTAATTGGGAAATTAATAATGTCAATAATAATATTGAAACTACTAATATTCCAACCTCTTGGATCATATTTAGCTTATGGAAAACCTGCGAAGCTTATAAGTTTCAAGTTAGATCAAAGTCTAAGCCACTTAGGTTTCTAATTCACACTACTCTGAATCACGCAAGAGAGAAGATCTTCCCTTGTCTAAGAATGCCCGTGAGTGACTCGCTCTCGAGACCCTTTGGGTTTCTCTTCATCTATGGGCTCCATGGAGAGGGGGACAACCTTGGAGAGCTTATGGAATGTGTGTGGAGGTTCACGTCGAGGTTGGGAGAAAGAATGAACAATTGTAAAGTGGTTATAACTGAGCTAGGGCTTGCGGATCCTCTTGCAAAGCTTGTGCCTCAAACAGCCTCTATGTCTTGTATCGATGATCTATGGTATATTAAGAGGCTTTCAGGACAGAGTGATGAGAAGGATGATGAAGTGTTGATGAAGGGACAAGTGAGGAATGTGTTTGTTGATCCTAGAGATTTTTAGGCTTAGCAGCCATCAACTACTAAGTTGACCTAAAATGGCTTCTATATGTCAATATAATTTGGCTCATATATATGTATATACTTAATATATGAAGTTATCTCTAATTCAATCAAACGCAAATACAATTTTCATTAACAATGATTTGGTTATGTCATACGTTTACAAAAATGTAATAATATAAATTAAAGGCTTACGATTCATATTGTTTATATAATATTATCAAAAAAAAATTGTTTATATAATATATTATCCAGGACCACATTTATATATTAGATCTTATTCTAATATGGCACAATAAACAAGATAAACATGTTTTGAATTAGAATACTCATGCGCATACACACGTATGCACACATTCAAAGTAATTTTTTTGTATTGAGTGATGATACCATAAATTTGAAAACATTATATATTTTAACTATGATAGAATAATAATTAAATATAAAATAAAATTTTATTTAATAAATGCTTATAATATTAATATATTTAATAATTAATAACTATTAAAAGGATTAATTTAATTTTTTGTATAATTAATGAATATAATTATAATAATAAATCTATTATAATATATGATAATATATGAAAAGTTGTTCTATATTTAATAATAATTATATTATAACTAAAAAAAGATAATGTTTATATATATATATATATATATATATATATATATATATATATAAGTTCAACCAGTTTACAGTCCAAACTTGAACACGGTTGAATACTCAATAAATATTGGGAATGCTTATGCTTCTACTCTTCATCGAGACTTTTCTTTTTCTTTTTCTCTCCTCATCTGGAGATTTTCTTTGATTAGGAATTGAAGAAAAAAATAATTAATCCTTTAAAATTTTGAAAGAATTGCATTTATTTGTCTTGAATTTTGCCTCTAATGACAGTATCTCGTAATTTAAAAAGAATTGCAATTGACTTCCTATGTATTAATTTTATTGTTTATCATCAAAATTTTAAAATTTCAATAATTTAAAATTATTAAAAATAAATCTTTTTATGATTTAATACTTTTTTTTTGGCCTTTTTGTTCATCTTCTCCCAACCACTTCTTTGTGGATTCCTTACATCCCATAAATTCATTTCCATTACTCTTGTCAAATATTCCATGTTTAAAAAATTTCTCTGAAAAAAGCTCTTGTCAAGTATCCCTGCTTTTGTCCTTTGGTTAATCTTGCTTTTTAATTAGGTGTATTTGGTTGCTTATAATAGAGCAAAAGAAATAGGAAATAGGAAACATGAACTGGGCTGGGCATTAAGGTGAAATAAATATAATTTGCCCTAAAATCTTTTGAAATAGATCATTCGTCATTTAAGGTTTCTCAATTTAAACAATTTTATAGTAGAGACTAATTGTTTAATATTATATCATTTATTTAAAAAAAATCCAAAGCGTTAAACTTAATTATTTTAGAAAAAGTAAAGTTGTAAAAATAAATTTATCATTAATTTTTATTTTTCAATTATTTATAAACATTCCAATCAGGAGAGAAAAATCATCATTCAATATTCTATTTTCTACTTTCTTTCTTTCTTTCTTTCTTTTTAACTTTTGGATGCCTTCCATTTATTTCTCCTCTCAATAAGCAGAAAATGAAAGATAATACATTGATGTTAACTATCACCCCAAAAAAAAAAAAGTCATACACATTGAATATCATTACTCAGTTTTGAATTTTCATCGAAGTTCTCAGTTTTAAATTTTCACCGAAGTTCGCAATTCTTCTCGATAAAATTAAAATGAACGATATTTTTGCATAAAATTAAAATTAAAATGAACGACATTTTTGCATAAAATTAAAATTAAAATGAACGACATTTTTGCATAAAATTAAAATTAAAATGAACGATAAAGAAAGAAAATTAACAATGTATGGGATCTTCCAGAAGATGAGCCCCTATAGCTCAGTGGTAGAGCGTCAGTCTTGTAAACTGAAGGTCTGTAGTTCGATCCTGCATGGGGGCATTCATTTTTGCTTTTCATACCCATCTCTAGATCTTTTAGTCACACTGCATAGTTATTAGAATTGTAGGTAACTTCGTCATTAATACTAAATCAGTCATGTATCATTTTATACAAGTCAAATAGGGTTTCAAATTGACTTCATTAACCTTTGGCTGCTTTCTTAGTCATTGCAAGAAACAAGCAAAATAGTTCAGAGCTTCCACAATTGAACAACTGGAGAATATCTTTGTTCCTTTAAAATTTTTTTTGAAATCTATTATTTGCATCGTTATCTTTAAAAAGTAGAAACTGAATCTTTAAATGCTCTTTTTTTTCTTTCAACATAAGGTAGCAAATTTTACGAACTAGTATTGCTCAACCTTGTTAAATTGGACTTTGGCAGTATTGCTATTTAATCTCCATATTTTTTATGGTGGCTTACTTCAAGAGAATTTTTAGGGGTCTTTTAACCTAATTTCTATAAGGACAACTCTTTATAATAAAAGAATCTAAATTAAAGTTATTTGCACTCTTAAACTCATCAACATCATTGCCACTAAAAGATATCCTGGCTGACTCTTTGTATAATCAAACTTTTACTATCAAGCCAAAAGTTATAGCCAATCCCTAATTTGTCAACAATCTCTCACACTTTCCTCAATTATTCTCTTGCAATTTGAACAAATGATTTTACTCTTATATCAACTACTAGAAGGCCCCCACCAAAATTTGGTAGGCCCCACAGTGAAAAGAAAAAGAAAAAGAAATAGTTACATTTTGCTGCAGAATATGAACAGTAAATCAAAACCTTAATTACATGTATATTTTGATCTTAGGACCAAGTGCTCACCAATTGTAGAATCAAATACTTGTCACAAATGCTTAACAAGTGCTCTAATACTGATCGGTAATCTTGTAATATTTAAGAATCCCACAAACTATGAAGCACCATCTACAAATTTGGTGCCCTGTTGTATGTAAAAGAACATTTCAGAAATTAGCCTTCTTAGTAGAGTTGAGCACTGAAAAACACAAGCCGCGAAGTCACTACGAATTCCAAATTATAGCATCATAGCTTTTATTTCCCAAGATAGAGTAAGAAAGGAGAAATTATGACTAAATAAAAGAGAAAAACACTAACAAATCAAGGTTCTTTTTTTTCTTTTAAAGAGTATTCTTTTATAGAGGAGTAGATCTCTAAAGGTGAATTTTATCTGGGAAGCAGATCTTTTATGGAAGACTTCCATTCCACGTGTAACTTTTTCCTTCTTCCTCCGGTCCAAAGATAGGTTATATTACTCAAAAATGGTCATGATTAGATCACCAGATCAACTTGGTATCGAAAAAAAAAAAGATCACCAGATCAACTTCGGATTTTCTGTTACCAGTAGGAAACTATAAAAAATTATCCCCATAACCTGCTAAATGCATTAAGGCCTATGGCAGTCACCAGCTAAATATAGAGGCTATGATATGAATTTCCCCGCCCGTACAGAATTTCCTTGATCTTACTGCCATTGACAATCTAATTAATCTGCAGTTAACAGATTAACAATCTAATTATTCAACTAAATACCTGTCAGCACTTTTACTGGTTGAATCAATTGATAAGGCTCCTACGTAATACAAGCTGTATCCGTCCTTCTTTCTTTCCGTCCAACCCGAAGCGTACATATCACCAAACTTTAATGTCATTTTTTCCCTTTTCCCAAACACAATCACAAAAAACACATTATGGGAATAACAATTATGGGTAACTATGGCTGTTATTTTTCAAAGTAATTTTTTATTTTAAAAATAAATAAACAAAAAAGAATATGTTTGGCAATGATTTTTCTTAAATAAGTTTTAAAAGTAGCTTTTTGAAATAGTTATAATTTAAGGAAAAAAAAACTCAAAAATTACTTGTTTTAAAAGTAATAACGTTAGATAAATTCATTAATAGCAATTTAGTAAACGTAATACTATGACTATTTAAAAGGAAAGAATTTTTTAAAAAAATCATGTCCTTCAGTTATCCTTTTTTCTGCTTATAAAGAGGCCAAATGATCGTCTTTCTTCAATGCTCTCGCAAGACAACTAAGAACCTCTTCATATTACTCCCAGCACCCCCACACAATGCTAACAGGGGAATGTGTGCCTCGACCAGCAAGAGAATGGCAAAACAACCCATATCCTGATGAACTATATATCAATCAATTCACCAAATCCAGAATCTGTAATCGGTTTACCAAGCTCCAAATCTGCAGTAAGCTGCTATCCCAGTAGGAAATAGAAGGCATGCTTTATGACAACTTCACTGAAGAAAAAAGAAAAAGAAAGACAATATGAAGAAATTGGAGCGTTTCAGCAAAGAAACAAAGACATTCAGAAATGGGCCTGATTATAACAAGAATGTCAGATTTATTTACGATCCTCACAATACAGAGCTTTCAACAAATTCACCGTGAAAGTAACGCCGCCCAGACTTTATTCCTTGTCAAAGCAAGACAATAATGTCATGCAATAATGTCATGATCTCATTTTGTCAAGAAAACAAAATTTGGAACCAAAAATCGTGGATCACCTCATTATATTTTGTCTGTCCTTTGTCAAAAATGAAGGACAAAGGAGCCCTCAAATTGCTGCAAGAATTTAACTACCACCCCAGCGCCGCTTTCGAGCTGGCCTATGTTGCTTTGTTTCATCTGTATCAACTATCGAGTCATCATTAAGCTTTAAACTCTTCTCTGCTTCTTTTTTCATTGCAATGGGCTCCTTAAAGCGCTCTCTACGTTTCTCCATCTTAGCTAATGTCTCAAGAATCCTTTGGCTGTCATAACCACCTATATTATCGTCCCGGTCAGAATTATTTTCAGTACGAAGCATCCTTTTCTTCACGCCGCCAGTCGGTGCTGCACCCTCAGAAACATCCCTGGAAATAGAAGCCACCAAGTATGGTTCTTCTGTCACTATCTGACCTTCCTCAGCATCCAAACCTTCTTTCTGCCCCTTATCTGGAATGTTCTGAAGCCATTTCCTACACTTATGGTTACTCACAGATTTGGTAGCTTTCTCAGTCTGGGATTTATTAAAACCCATAGAAGCTGTCAGCTTCTTGGCAATCCCCATATGCAAGTTTTCAAGCCTACCATTGCACATCAAACTTCTAGTTCTGGAACTTCTTCCATGAGACTGCAGAATCAGTCATGAGCATATCACAAATTTATAACTTATCATACTTGGAGTATCAAACAAACACCAGAATAATATCGACACATCCAGCAAATTAAGGCCACTGATGCTGTACACATGCATTATACAATGCATAACAAGAGAAACAGCAACTAGAAGGTATGATGTATGTGGATTGCAGATTTAGAGTCTCAAGAGTAAACATAAAAAATCAACAACATAATGTTCATAATAAGTCATCAAAGTTACAGCATGATAGATAAGAACTTAAGAAAAATATGTTGGAAACTACATACTAAAATTGACAGATTAGCCACATTGTCCAACCTATGAGCATAAGCTCAATATAAAACAATATATTATAACCATAAAGCTATCACTCTGCACACTCATTGATAAATATAAGATGGGTAAGTACACCGCAAAACAATTTCTTCTTTTGCTCAGTCTATGGTAAGACCAATCCCATTATGAAAAATTACAGGCCTCAATATACAAAGATCAGTGAAGCTGTCAAATTTCTATTAAACCATGAACATCTGATGATGTAAAGCAGGATTCAACAAATTTAACTGGGATCAGAGAGATCAATGTCTCTCCAAACCAAATCTCCAGTAAGAATCTTCCTGCAGGCCCCGTTCATCTGTTTGAAGCAGTAACTAAAACTAAAACCACATAAAATGGTGAGACTGCAAAAGCTGGAAATTAGTTACTTGCTACAGGTCAATGTATATATATAGTTCATACATCATACTACAAGACAGGCACTATAATCAGAGAAAGGTAAATGTCTTAGCAGATACCATCCTTTATTCCCAAAACCCTTACTTAGAAATATTAAGAAAGCCCCAAAACTGGATCAAATCTGTAACTCCAATTTTTCATTTGGAAATATACTTTTAAAGGCACAGTACAATTATGAAGCTCTTTAGCAGACCATGCGCTAATAACATTGGAATTATGTACACAATGTGTACTTGACAAGTTGGAAAGAAGTAGGATAGTTTCATCCAATTCTCTCACTTGTCTCCAAAGATAAAGGTAAGACTGTGGAAAGAAAACAACAAAGTACAGTGGAAAGAAAACATAATTTAGTAAGAATGTAAGATATAAAACCAGCATTTCTTTTTGTTCTGGAGAAGCTCAAAAGATAGCAAGAGCTTTCAGGGGCATATTGAATGCCTACTTGTAAACAGTGTAAGGCCAATAGACATACATATCAAAAAAGTATAACTACTACCTTCAATTCTTCATTTTCTTCTCCTCTTTCAAAGGCAATATATTGTAGCCAATGAAAAATGTTATATTAGCTTATTGCTCATGCTTGATATAAGTTACTATACATGTAAAGGATTCTTCTTTTATTTCTTGGGACTTCTTTTGCTTACTTGGTTGAATGGGGGTGCTCAAGTTAGCTCAATTGCAAAACCCTATCTAAACCAATTATAGATAAATTAGAAAATGAATGAAATGTGCCAGCAAATTATAATGTCCTAGAACATAAATAATACAGAAAGCATTTATCAAATGCCCAAGAATTATCTCAAGCTACAAGAATTATGGCATGGGCCCTGATCAGGTATAGTTTGCTGTGTTGATGACAATGAGCTTAATCATCACAATTATTAACATAACATTCCACATGCCCAGCAAAGCCATATTTTATTTTTAGTAGCCTGATTCAAAGGGTCAATAATGTAATTGGGAAAAGGGAGGGAGAGACGGGCAGACATGAATAACTTGATCTAAGACCCAAAATATTCTTTTCAAATTCAAGTGCAACCAGCTAAATAAAGCTGCCTGAAGACAACTACTGTACTTAAAAATCACAAAAGAAAGAATGCTGTATCATGAAAGTATCAGTAAAGTCCTAAACAATACGAGGAACAGAAAACATATTTGACTAAACAGAAGCACCTCCAAGTCATTCTATCATAGAAAGCAAGTCAGAGACTAATGTTATAATGACTTCCACGAGCTTTATATATTTTCTTTGTGTGCTTGACCAGAGATTCTCTCTAACTTAGCTTGATAGTATTACTGAAACTCAAGCACATCACGACATATAGTATAGGGGCAGAAGCTAATGTATATAAAAGTAGAGAAGGAAACTGTAGAACACAGCACATAATTGGAAGAGCGAGGATGGTAGTACAATGGATTGAGATAAAATTAACAATAAAAATTAAATTAAATAGCCCAGCAGATGTGGAGTAGCTCATATGTACAAGTATAGCAGTACAGGTTCTTAACCATGGGTTCCCCAAGTTTACCTTTCCTTCCCCTTTAACCAAGTCAATTGAATTCCTGCACTTCAGCTTTGCCTGCCCACGCTTATCTCTACGCATAATCTTATAGCATCCTTCTATACAATTGTCACTACCTCTCCTTGGCATATGTAGGCGATGATGCTGCAATTCTATATCATCAATTTCTATCTCATCATGCAGAGATTCATATCTTGCATGAGTCCCTTTATGCCACGATGTTTCCTCATAGGAAAATGTTGCCTCTTCAGCATCCAATGTATCTTGATGCCTTAAAATAACATCATCCTCAGTCCAATCCAGAACTTCGGATGGGGAATTGTATCTTCTCCTCCCCAGCTCACACCCTTTTGCAGGATGGATTATAAATTCTTCATCTCTGGAAGCATCAATATTATTACGATACCAGTCACTGCCTCTGCCATCTCTAGCACGTTTATGTCTTTCACAACCCCTAAGATGTTCATTTACTCTTGTATCATACACACAGTTTTTCTGTGAATCTGGATAAGATTGTCTACAATACTGCAAATTTGAAGTCTGATGATAAGTGTATTCCTGACATTCATCCTCCATTCTCCCAGACCATAAGCTGTCTAAATCCAATGGGGGCCTGACATTCCTCCTTCTGACAGATCTTTTCAGTTCTCTATCAATATGTAGAAATTGTTGTTCATATTTACTATCTAATGATTCCATTTCTCTCTCAATAGAAGTAGTTATTCTATGGCTTTTGTCTATGAAGCCAAGCCCACACTCATTAAACCATTGATCATTATCACTGTTTCTGTCCCTAAAATAGGGCTTCTCATGCCTTCTTCTCCTCTGAATGTCCCTCCCCTTAGCAGGAGAAGAGCGATGTTTTGAAATAAGTTGCCTGGACTCCCTATAGGACAGAGGACTCAATTCATCAGCAGCATATCCTCCATTAGCATGACACC
Source organism: Erythrophleum ivorense (assembly GCA_026724425.1). Lineage (NCBI taxonomy): Eukaryota > Viridiplantae > Streptophyta > Magnoliopsida > Fabales > Fabaceae > Erythrophleum > Erythrophleum ivorense. Next base: position 49,582,527 of record JAIUCV010000005.1, read on the forward strand.
AAGCTTGCTCACTGTCACCATCATCTGCCATTCCAGTTCTATGTTCAAAAACATACTCCCTCTCATCCCAATTCTCTCCAACATGTCGGTTTGTATTCTCCCCGAAGCTGTCTTGACTTTCCTTACATGAGTATTTAGTGTAAACCATGTGAACCATGTCATCAACTACTTTTTCACCATCATAATGGCAGGATTGTTCTGTTTCCCTATAACATGAAACATCTCTTCTCTTATGACTACCATAATCATGCACTTGTTCTTTCTGCCTGCTATAATTAAAAAATTTACAATCAAAGGGAGATAGTTCCCGAGCACCAGACGTGGGGTTGAAGAAGACATTATTATATTTCTCATTGTATTTATGCAGTTTAGAACCAGGCCCATGGCTACGGCTTTGAGACCTCCGTTCTTGATGAATTGAACCTCTTTTTCTAGAATAATAATCCATATTTTCTGGTTTTCTGTTGAAACTGCTGTTCTTTGGGGTCTTTTGATAAGATGGTGCAGACTCCTTCAAGTCTGTGGCAGATTTTTCCAATTGCCTTGTCAAAGGGTTATGCTTTATCTCATTGTTAGCATGTACACTGTTTTCAGATTCACTATCAGAATAGGAAGTCAGGCTAAGGTCTTGGTCACCAAATGATAATTGTGATTCAACCAAGCATTGATCAGCAGTGCAAGCACCCAAGCCAACTCCTTCCTCGGCTTTTAACTCTCCCTCTGATGCTTCTGCAGTATCTTCTGAATGTTTCTCCATCTGAACCTGATGTTCATTTTTATCTACACCAGGAACTGGATCATTTCTGTAAAATTCAGGGTCCATATCAGCAAGGTTATTTAACCAATGCTTGGCTCCAAAAGAGAACATTTAGTTAAGAATTTAAATAATAAATTTATGTTTCAATAGAAGGAGAAAAACTATAATCACATACAACCCAAGATCAGTTAGTGAATAAGAAATGTTGACAATTATTTAGAAGAAAAGATTATCTACATAATGTGACTTGCCTACTAGTTTAGGATGAAAATCAGATGCAATGATTTACTATCATTATGTATTATTCCTTTCAATTACTAGGGCACAATCTTGCCAAGAAATTGACAAAACTTGAGGATTTCTCAAGGGAAGCATTTCTAGCCTATGCCTTGAAAACTTAACTGGTCTGAGCCAGAATATTGACATATATTTTTAATCTTGAAAAGTAAAACGGAATTTTTTGAAAGTTTTCTTAGAGAACTTCTTTTGCCACTTTTCTATTAGAATACTAAAAGGTGACATGCCACCTATATTATAAATATATTATAAATAACTATAAAATAAATATGTTACATACATCCATACCCATGTCAGCTTTGTGGTGAGGCTGTATGTTTGCCCTTCAAAGGATCTTAGGTTTGACCATGCCTAGGCACTCCTTTACAATATTTGTTGATGATGACATGGGGACTTTAAATGCAGCCACGTCATCCATCAACAAACCAGTGCGCCAGCCAAAACTTAGCTGGTTCACTGGTTTATTAGCAAACTGACAATATTTGTTGATGATGACATGGGGACTTTAAATGCAGCCACGTCATCCATCAACAAACCAGTGCGCCAGCCAAAACTTAGCTGGTTCACTGGTTTATTAGCAAACTGACCGGTCCAGTCTGCTTTTCAAGACTATGTCCTATTAATGCCATTTTCAAAGAGCATAAGCTAGAAACAACAAAAGAACAAGCAAGGGAGAAAAAAAAAAACTATAAAACTTTATAAATAATCAAGAAAGAAATTTAGAGGAGGGGTTTTTTCTATGTTTTATAACCACAAACCCTTATATTTTCAAATTCCATTCAAGAGATGCTGCCTGATTCTCAAATTTGACAGACTTACCTGTACTTTGAACATAGAAGATGAATAAAGGAAATCAAAAAGTATTTCCTAGAATACTCAAGCACATTCATTAAATAAAAAGGAATCACTAAAATTCAGTATCTGACAAACTGCAGACCTTTTCTCAATGGAAGAGTCCTCTGAATTTTTTACAACTTCCAATAGCTCTTGAGAAAGCTCGTTGTCATGTTCACTAACAGAACTGGGAATATTTATGTTATTGCCAGCATTAAACTCCCCTTCTTCAGATAATTCATGCACATTGCTATTGCCAGAACCAGAATAACTCTCAGAGGATTCAAGCACCTTGATCTGCTCCAAACCAACAATAGTTAATAGAAAGACAAATGGAAGCTACAGCACAAGGATTTTGGAAAACCTAGAGTGAACACCTGTATCACCACATCAGAATCCCTAAAGCGCGGCCGCCTTACATCCATGGATGGTTGACGCTCACCCATCCTGTCCTCCACTTGAATTGCTCTACCTTTTGGCTGAATTACAAAGAGTCAGTCAGTAAAGGAGCCCAAGTATGTATTTGCATGCGAAAGTTAAGAAGACAGCTTAAATTAACGTCTAAAACATCAAAATTGGATAAAAGAAGTAACTGATATCAGCATACCAGTTCACATCCTAATGAAGGAGAAAGTAAACTCCCTGATACAGCTTGTTCAGTTTGCTCTCTCATGGCTTCCTGAAATATTTTTCCAGGTATGAAGGATGGATTAAGTGAACTTTAGCACAATAAAACAACTAGTTAATTAATTTATTAACCATTTTTCCACAAAAATTGTTACACACCTGATTAATTTTTGAAGACTCGCTAAAAGGGATACCAGTTTGCATGGATGCTTGCCAAAGTTGCTCCTGCATACAGTTTAAGTGTACGATTCTGTTAAATAAACTTTGCAAGAATCTTCAAATGAAACAAAATGCCAAAATTTTCTCCACGAAAACATTAAACAAATGATAAAGGAAGGTAGCAGAAACTCCAGTCTCCTAGAAAGGACATGCATAAAATCAGTGCTCAAATTTGAGATTCTTTGGGCACAATATACTCACCACTGATGCACAGTAGTGCTTCCAAGTGTTTTCATCAAAACCAAAGTTGAAGTAATCTGTTGTGTCAACTCCAGGAATTGTCCATGGCTTCTCCTCTAACGTAGCAATGTTTACATCAAATACACTCCTGTGAGGAAGAAAATAATTAGAATGGGAGAAGTTAAAATATTTGAATGCCAGATAGAACATAGCATCTAAAATTTTTATTGTTATTGTAAATCTCAGAATTGTGTTTTATGATCATAGAAATTTGCCATGGTATACCACCTACTGCAGTTTCAGTTCCTCAAAGAATTTGAGAATTAGTACAACAATTTTTTTTTAATGGTTTTAAGAAGAGGAGAGGCTGGAGGATGGGGAAGCAAAATGAACTGATGCTTGAATAGACTACAAATCATGTAAATATGTATACACTGACCAGTGCCAAGGAAGACACGATCCATATCCACATTGAACCACCATTGGATTTGCTGCAGCACATACGTGAGCAACATGAGAGGAGCTTGATACCTGTTTCTGGACAGATGCTTTACCATTTCGCCCACCTTTAGTAAAGGGTGAAAAGTAGGAAACCAGCCCCATAGACTTGTTGGCTTTTATATTGTTCACTAGTGCTGAACCTCTCCTTACATACTACAGAAATGAAGAAAAATAAAGAACAAAGCTTGATAATCTTAAACATTTAACTCCTGTGTCAGTTGCACAAATATTGCCACATAGGCACAGAAGACCGAAAATAGCAGCAAAATAGATTGTAGACCTTTAATTGGGAAAAAGGAATAAGGCCAGTAGGAAATACATTGTAGCACTCCACTTTGAATTAAGTCAAGGATATACGACCCAAAAAAAAATGTAGGCAGTTAATTTTGTTATCAATAACGTTCTGTCTGATTATGTGCTATATTTTATAGATAAAGAAACTCATTATAGCTCTAACTACTTGAAGGGCTGATGTGAAGTATGTCCTTGATTTCTTCAATAGTAAGTCACCATAATCTTTTAACTTATCTAAATTTCAATGTATTATGCCCGTTATCTAAAACAAATCTAATAGACACCGTTTACTGATTAAAAATACCAATTTCTATATACAATTCACGACACCTAACTTGTTTTTCATATTGTCCTATCCAGAAACAAACTAAATCACGTTTCAGATATTTCATAATTACAAACAATCCATAAAGAGCTACTACCTTATGGTGAAAAAACTGTGATTTGTATCCACCTTTCAGCCCTTTTCTATTTTGACCCCCAAATCCATTGGAACTTACCAGTTCCGACCTATCAGCCAGTTGATCTCCGCACTTCCCATTCTTGCCCAAATTGCTCCCCTCAGTGAGAATTATAGCTTCATCACCATCATCCTCATCATAACCAACCCCTCTCACAACTCCCCCGTTCCTAGCACCCCCAACTGTAAAACCTGGGCAATCCTCATCATTCAACACTATATTCAAATCATCCTCACTATCACTTCCAATATAATCATCATTCACCTCCTTTCCACCATTGGATTCCGAATCCACACCGCCAGAACGTGTCGATTCGCCGCATTCTGAATTAACTTTCATTGCATCGGAGACAAATTCCTCCTTATGCTTAGCATCTTGACTCTTCGTATCACTATCATCATCTTCTTCGGAATCTACGTACGACTGAGCAAAGTTGGGCATGCTATCGGTAGCTGAAGTCCTGTGAACTTCAACATTAGCGTAAAGTTCTCCAAAATCATCGTCAAAATCTTCCATTTCTACCTATAAAACTCAGAGACAAAGGGAAGGTAACTGCTGGGGCTTTGGCAGATTAGGATCTTCCATTTGGTGATAAGGTTGAAGAGTTTATCAGTGTACGGTCACTGCCTGGCTGAAGCAAGGAAGCAGTAAAGTACGCTCACTTCCATGAAAACTGAAAACCGTAAAACCACAGACCCCTAAATATCTTTGAGCCAAAAACCCTGGAATCTTAAACCCTAGCATATGCGATGACCAGGCACAACATTTGTGATTTTTTTATTGGAGGCCAAAAATGAGCTCATCTTCAATTCTTTTTATCAGATGTTTCAATAAAATAAGAATTCATACAAATTTTATGTATCAATTTAAATTAGTATTAACTAATTAATAAATTGATTTTAATAATATTAAATAATTAATATGGATAGTATACACAGCAAGTAAATTCATAAAAAAATTAATATACATAATTTGATAATAAAAAAGTATTTAAAAATACTATTACATATAACTTTCTTAAATTTTATTAAAATTATACCTTTTTTTTATTTTTCAAATATATACAAACTATCTCTAAAACAAAAAGTTATCTTATATTTTGGTCTAATTTTAAATTTAATAGAAGATATTTTAGTCAAAAAATTTAAAATTAAATTAAAATATTATGTAATTTTTTATTTTAAGAAAAAATTCATAAAGATTAAAATAATTTACTCTAAATTATGTTATTTTATATAGGTTACAAGTCCATATTTTCTTAAGAGTAATTTACATTACACCATCATCTTTTACAAAATTACAATTGTAAATATATATTATCAAAATACGCTTATATATATTATTCATATAATATAATAAATTTTTAAATTTTAGAATAAATTAATTTTTTTAATTTTTAAAAAAAATAAAATTGAAATAAAAGTTTAAAAAATATTTTTTACTAAGTTATATTTTTAATAAAAAAATTAGTATTATCCTTAGAGTATTTTAGTCATATTTAAAAAAATTAATAAATTTTGTTATATTTTCATAATAAAGAGAATGTTATGTAAGCTAAACATCTTTTAAAAAAAATAATTTACTTTTTTTTAATTGATACGTCTATATAAAGTTCATAAACAATAACAAGTACTCCACAAAATGTCATAGGATTTAAATCCTAAGTAATGTTAATTACTTAGTCATCTTATGTCACAAAAACATAATTGTGTATAAGCTCTTAAAATTTTTACAATGGGCTAAAGTATTGTTTGAATGAGGATATTAACATATTTATACTATTTTATAATCTAGATCTTAATTTTTACAAGTTAATTTTTTAGTGATAAGATGTATTGATTTATAAACTCTAGTAATCAATTCAATCAAATTTTAACATAATTATTAAATTTTATAATTAATTATGTAGACTTCAAAAGATTAGGAAGTTGAAGAATACTATATATTAGAAAGAATAGTTTGCACTCTATTATATTTCTTTATACATATAAATCCTGGTTTTGAAGCACTATAGTGTTATATAAAATATTAACTCCTTTCCCTACTATTTTGTTTTCTCAAACAATGCTATCTGTTTGATTATTTAATAAATGATTGATGCATATCATTTGACTTTGCCAAGAAATTAATAATACTTAAAACCAAAAGTAGCAATCTGTGCAAGGTGTAAACGTATTAGGAAATTAAAATAAAAGTTTTTTTGTTTTTTACACGAGAATCCAATGTAAAAATGAAATTCATGACAACTTAATTGCTTACAATATTATTTTTACTAATTTTGTAAATATATATTATTTTGCATTTAGTCAATTGTGATATTTATCACACAAAAAGTCCCACTTGTGTACTGTAGTAAATCTAGCCCACTGCAAAAATTTTAAAAGCTTATACACAATTATGTTTTCGTTATATAAAATGATTGAGTAATTAACATTACCTAGGGTTTAAACTATGTGACATTTTGTGGCGTACTTGTTATGGACGCCTTGAATTTTATAATAGGCTTTTGGTTTGCTTGAAGCAGAAGAGGAGCATGCATCCCAGTATAAGCAGCCTTGTGTACACAAATGTGTGCATTTGTAGAATTAGTATATGGAGAATATATATGTGTGTGTGTGTGTATATGAGACAAATTCATTCCCATTCACATCTCCCTTCTCTGTCACAGCGTTCAATTGAAAGCTTGGGTGAGATTTGAAGGTGTGATTGAAAGCTAGGTTTAGGATGAGTTCTGATCTTAGGTCAATTGAAGTTAGGGATTTTGATTCAAATTGGGGGAAATAGGAGTCACATAATATCCTATATTATATAAGATACTAATCTAACAAAAGACTCTAATGCTTACATTTATATTTTAACTGAATTAACATTTTAGTCCTCCTAATTTACATTCTTTCTTAATTTAATCCCACATTAACTATTTCATTTCAATCTTTACAAATATATTTTGTTTTTAATATTGTTTTCATATTAAGTTCGTTAACATATAATTAACAGAAACAAATAACAAAATCTAAAGTAATATTGGTCTAATTATTACATGTCTAATTGTTATTTAAACATGTCATGATAAAGCATCAAAACAGTATAATGCTATGACTATTTTGACTTACTTGATGTCATATAATCACATATTTAAGAGATAGTTAGATTTTTTGTAGCTATGCTAGTTTTACATTCAATCATATCATTCATTGTTGTTAATTATTCATTAACGAGTTCAGTGTGGGAATCATATTGAAGGTGAAACATTTTTTGGAAGCTTGAAAGACATTTAAAATCTAAAAGATGAAATTAAGAGAAGTTGTATTTTGAAAACTAAAATATTCATTTATTCATTTTTTTCATGCCATATAAGATGTAGTGCCGTAAAAAAAAAGGGGACCAAAGGAGTCGTGCCCTTCCAAAGTATCAGTGAGTGCAAGCTATGAAATCAAGATGCAGCATGTAGAATTAAGCATTCAATAATAGAAGGCAAATACGTAGAACTTGGAAAAGAGTCCAGTTTCCAGTATCACCTTTGGGATTTTCATTATATATATGTAGTAATTACACAACATCGTTTTGATTATTTTAATTTTTTAATTTATAATTTAATTAATAATAAATTATTAAAACCAATATCTCAAAATGCATCTAAAAATAAAATCACAACTTATTTGAAATGTCAAATTTCAAATCACTCTCAATCGCTTGTCCCAGTTTAAGATGTGACTTCCAAATCATGCACTTAGTACCCTAAGAACACATATACATTGGTATGCTGGTTTAAAATAGGAAAAGGTTAAGTAAGAAAATATACCTGTTCATGACAATGAGAGAAAAACAATTAAACACATCCATAAAAGCCTACACACAGAAGGCAGCATCTTGACAGTAGATGTTGCCCTGCATAATCCTAAGTTTTTCCTTATGATTCCATTGTTCCTCTAACTAAAGGTAAAAATACACAAGTCAAGGGAGAACCAAAAAGGTCCTAATATAACTTAAATCTGCAAAAATGGCGCTAATGATTCTGAATCCTTATCTTATCTTCCTCTTTGCTCAAAAATTTGTGAAAAAACTACACTTGAATCATCAATCTCGTCGGTTGTCGCACTTGTACTTCCCTCTTCAATGTTCAACATAGCAATAGCATTATGAATAGCATAAGCATCATTTGCCTTCTCTTCCGCTGCATGTTTCCCTCCACCTGGATTCTCTTGCAACTGAAGTGCAAACTCAAGGTTCCACAACACATCACCCATTGAAGGCCTTTCAAGCCCATAGTCAGCTATACACTTCAGAGCAGTGTCTGCAAATTTCTTCAAGCACTCAGGGTTGATTTCGCCTCTGAGTTTAGGATCAATAATATTCTCCAAATTCCCCTTCCTCTGACACAATAAAGCCCAATCTGCCAGGCTTACTTGTTCTTTAGGCAAGCTAGGATCTAGTGCTGGCCTCGCACAAAACACTTCAAAAAGAACCACCCCAAAAGAGTAGACATCAGATTTTTCTGTGAGTTGCTGCCTCCTGAAATACTCAGGATCTAAGTATCCAAAGCTACCTTTCACTAATGTGGTCACATGGGCTTGGTGAAGATTAGGACCTATTTTGGATAGCCCAAAATCAGATACTTTTGCTACCCATTTATCATCTAATAGTATATTTGTGGTTTTCACGTCCCTGTGAATGATGATGAACTGGGCACCTGTGTGAAGGTAGTGAAGCCCCCTTGCAGCTCCAATGCAGATTTCTAGCCTCTGCTTCCACGGTAAAGATGGCTTGTTGCTTTTGTATAGGTGTTCTCTTAGAGTTCCATTGGCCATGTAATCATAAACTAGGATCATTTCACCATTTTCTTCGCAAAACCCAATTAGAGAGACTAGATGTTTGTGCCTTAGCTTTGAAAGCAGGTCGATTTCAGTCTGAAACTCCAATACTCCTTGGTCAGAAGATGGGTTTGATCTCTTTATAGCCACTTTGGTCCCTCCATCTATGACACCTTTATAGACTTTCCCAAACCCACCAACACCAATAACCTGCGATTCGTTGAAGTTCTTGGTAGCATGTCTGATCTCTTGGAATGAAAAATGTCTGCATAAACCTTGTCTCAAAGTTGAAAGATTACTGCTCCCACAAGATATAGTTGATTTGCTATTTGTTGTTTGAGAATTCCCATATAAAGGCAACCAATTCCTAACAACAGAGTCATTCTCATAATCGTGTCTTTTCCTCCTATAGACAACAAAGCAGATAGCAACAACAAAAGCAACCCCAACAGCTCCTCCAGCAACCCCTCCTATGATTGGAACATGATTGGTTTTTGAAGGGCTAAAACTCTTTCTAGCTTCATCTTCAAGAAGCATATTTGATGGTGTAGGATTAGGCCCAGCTAAATTTCTATTATTGTCACTAACCTTGAAAACCTCCAACCCATTAAGAATAACATCATAATATTCTGGTTTCTGTGAAACGGAAGGGTGTAAAGCGACCCATAATTCTTCATCACCAGGTCCATCATTGACATAAATTGCATAGTCTTTATAAGTAGGAACCCCTTTGGATCCTGTCCATGCTATAACATCGGCAGTTGCTTGTGCTGTTTGATTATTAACATAAATATCAAACACCCTTTGGTTAATCTTGTCTAACTCCAACTCACAGAAATGAAGCCTTACAACGTAGGTAAAGTTTGGATCAACCTGAAACACCCAAGTAAGGTTATAGTTCTGGTTGACACTAGCATTTGGACCCATGGATCTTGCAGAGCTATAAACATCCAAAGGGGCAATGGAGTGAGGCGTATCAGAAGGGTATTGAACCGTCACATTCTTATCAGCACCAGAAGCAACCCCACTAGCTGCTCCAAACAAATAGGGGATATCATCGTACCATGTCCTGCTTAAATGATCAGAGTCATTATTGGGTGCTATGTACTGTCCTCCAACGTTCAAACGAAACATAGTCTGCAACGAACTATTCCCAACATCAATAAACTGGTCAGTAGAAACCAAGATGGCAGGCATGAAAATCTCAGGCATAGAGATTATCTCAATCCCATTAATAAAACCATATGATCCATTGTGCTTCAAAGAGGGTGTGAAGGTGATGTTGAGTTCACCAGATTGGATAGGTAGAAGAGAGTATTCTTTGATGAAATAGGCTTGTGTTAAAGCTTGTGCTGTAATGAAAGAGCTGAAATTGTTGAGGAGAGTAAGGTCATTTGCATAAACAGCAAAATAGGCGTCTGAGGGATCAAGGGTGCTATATTCTGCGGGATAAAAATGGAGTCGAAGCCAGTGGCGACTTCCGGAAGAGACAGGGAATTTGTATGAGGTCGGGGAAGTGAAGATTCTCGCAGACATGTAAGGAATTTGGGAAGGAAGAGAAGGGTCTGGAGATTGTGCTGTTGAGTTTATTGTGTTAGTGGAGGAGGTTAGGAATTTATAATCCGACCGCCATCTTCGTCCATTTTGATCTACACCCACATTGGAGGAAAGACCACAAGAAATGACGAAAGAATCCGAATCTGGTGAAGATTTCGAACTAGCAATTATGATCAAATATGCAATAATCAGAGAAAACAAGATATGGGTATTTGATCTCATGTCTTAACAAGACCTTTGTGAGAAGAATTTGAGACCCCCAAAAAAAAAACTGCATTTGAGAGCGATGGACATGCATGAGAGGTTTAATTACAATATCTATAACAATTAAGGGAAAAAAAAAAAGCAGAAATTCAGAATAACTTGGGAGGAATTTGCCCCCAGAGAATCAGAAAGATCATGGGAGATGGAACTTTTTTTTCTTTAATATATGTTTTTCTTTATTTTCCGGGGGTGTAGGAATAGGAGCCAAAATGGCGATAGATAGAGAGGTTATTCTACAATAACGGTTGGAGAGTGGAACATGTTAGATGCTTGAAGCAATATATATAGCCATTCATTGGCGCTTCTTCAGTTCGAGTTTCTTTGACACTATCATTTTGCACCCCATCATATTAAATTTCGGTTTCTTGCCTTTTTTTTATTTATTACCAAACTAACACACATAACGTAGGTGTTAATCATACTTATAAAATGTCAACTTACATACCTAACATATATTTATTGTCACCGATGTGAGAACTAAATTCCACTCGCGAAAGGGTGGGATTTAACCACAGCAAAAGTTATTATATACTCCTTCCAATCTTATATATTAAAAATAAATATATTTATGAGTATTAAAAAAATTAGTTAAAATTAATTAATTTTTTTAATTTTATTTTAAATAAAAATTATTTTTTTAAAAATGTCCCTATTTAATGTGTATACTTTCTTCTTAAAATTAATTATAACTATTATTTATAATTTGAATGACTTATTTAATGAAGGATATAATTAGAATATTACAATTAATATACTAGATATAGGTAGTTTGTTTTTTATATATAAATTCAAATAAGTTTGAGAAAAGTCTCTTATATATGAGATTGGAAGAAGTATTTGTTTGAACATATACAAGATTTATTTCTTTAAATTCATTACTTGAAATTAATGTTTTTCTTAATTTAAAAAAAAAAACTGTTAGTGTAAGGTTGCCCAATTATTAAGAAAGGAGTTGACATAAATTAGCCTTAAAAAGAACAATACACAACTTTATTACTAAGAAAATATTAAATAAATGTTTAGTTTTTCTTAATTCTTTATTAGTTCATGTATTTGTTTGAGCTTTATTTATTCTTTTTTTTTTTTTGGGTCTTGCCTAGGACAAGGTACCAAAAGGTGAAGTTATAAATCAGCTACTTCTATGATACATTTATTGTAATTTCTGTTTTTCTAAAAAACAAAAAAAAGGAAAACAATTTTTTAATATTTTTAAAATCGGATCAGTCATTGAACCAGTGGAGGTACTGGCTCACCGTTCATTGGTCGAACCGTGGTCGAACCGGTTATAATTAAATATATTATTTTAAAAAAAGTTATGTATTAAAATTTTAATATAACAAATAAATATTAGTAAATTTAAAATATTTGATTATTAATTCAATATTTCTTAAGATATTCCAAAAATTAATGTTTAATTTAAAATAAAAATTATCTATGATTAAAAGTTAAAAATATTTAATATTAAATTTTTAGAATTTCTACTTATTATTAAAAAATAAAATAATAAATAATAATTTAGCTAAGTACTTTGATATTTGAGAGAAATATCATTAGAAAATTGAACATAATAGAAAACAAGGATAAAAAATAATTAATTATGCACATTTTATTTCTCTTATATTCTCTTTCTTTTAAAAAAAAATCATATTTCAACTCTCTCATCTTTTTTATTACCTTCTATTTTTAATTTGTCAAATTTATTTAAGATGAATTATTCTATTATATAAGAAAAAATAAAAAAGAAAAAAGAAAATTGGTTCAGACCGGTTCAAATCGATTTTTTCAGTCTGATTTTCACTGGTTCTTGACCGGTTTTTTGATTGGCCGGTTTTCTAACTCAACCGAATCGGATCAGGGATTGGTTCCCGGTCGAACCGGCTGGTCCGGTCCAGTTCTGATATCATTACAATTTTTACTCATTTTTAACAACAAATTTTTTTCATTGATCCTTTTGCATAATCAAATAATCAATGTTAAGGATGTTTTATGGTGTGACTCATGCACCTGTAAATGATCTTTTCATTCAATTTTTTCATTCAAAAAAATGTTATAAAAATATCATTTGGATTTTTTTAATTAAATTGGGGTCTTAACTATCAAACTCAAAAAGACAATACTGAAGAATTTGCTCTATAGTATAATCTCCCTTATATTTTTTATATATAATATTATAATAAAAGGAAATCGCTAATTCTCTTTAATCTCTTAATTGAGGCTCCATTTTAAAATGATGAGACTTCCTAAATTTACGAATAGTTAAATTTTTTTCAAATAATGTTTCTTCTAGTACTCTTTAAAATTATAATTGCTTTAAGAAACAAACTCCCTAAAAAATGTTTTAAAAATTATCATATGATATCAATTAAGTCTACTGTCAAAAGTGATTTTTGTAAAAGTTTTACGAACATTTTTTTCACACACTTTAAATAATATATTTTTCACAACAATTACAATAGAACATTTTTGAGAAATTACTAATCCTTAATTTTATTTTTTATTATTTTTCAAATCAATGATAAAATTTTATATTTTATATATATGTGGTCTAAACGAACATAGCTAATTTGAGAACCACTAACAAAGCGTTTGGATCACAAAATTATTTTTGAAAATTTAAGAATATTTTATGAGAATGATACATTCTCATGTTTGGCTCAAAATTAAAAATATTACTATATACACAAATACCTCATCGAAATTATGTTTTTTTATTGAAGAATATTGAGAATCATCTTATTCTTTCCTTCAATTTGATTTTGAAGAGAGAACTTGAAAGTGCTTGATTCTCTAATCGAATGTAGAATTTTCACGAAAAACGTCAAGTTGTGAAAAGTTTTTTAATTTGGAGGCTTGATGATCGAAACAATTTGAAAGATTGGATGCTTTCTCAAAGGTTTGAAGGAAAACTCAAATATAGAGCTCTAGTACTACAAAGCTCAAAACTCCTCCTTGGAGGCTTTGCTTGATTTGGGCTTTAGAGCTCTCTCCAATTTCCCTCCTCTGAAAATGACTTAGGACCCTACTATAGTACTCTGACCAAAATTTTCGGTTACATTCTCTATCCCAATAATTATCTCTTAATTTTAGTTTTTTTTATCTAGAGATAATTATGTGATAAATCTCAAATTATTCATTATGATGCTATTTTACATGTGGCGTATTTTATTTGCCATATAACATTATTATTTATCATATTTTAATAATGATTCAGGTCATAAAATTTGAACGGCCAAAGATAAATTACTTTGTATATGTGGCAAAATTTATTAGTTGTTATTTTTTTTTTATTAATCCATTTGAATGACATAATGAATTTACTTATTTGTTTTTAAATATTTCTGTACGTCATATTCCAGTATTCATATAGAATTTAATGATTGGCTTAAAATTACGAGAACAAATTGTGATTCGCTAAAATACAATTGCTTACGATTAAATTCTCGGAAATGGAAATACTGGACTCTCATGATCCCAAAATATCTCGAAAATAGTAAAATATCGCTTTACCCTCAGTGTCTCAAAATAATAAATACAAAAGCCATTTGAATTAAAAAATATATAAACATCAAATGAAGATAAAAATATTACAAAATTTGTTAGGAATTATAGGAGGCACATAGCAGAAACGTTTAAAATTTTGATCCCAATTTTCACCAAGGATCCGTTCAAAATCGTTTAAATCGAATAGGTTCAAAAAATTATTTTTTTTTTTCTGTCGATTGAGTTTGTTGTTTACTTTTGTTTAGATCACAGGAACTGACCACAGATCAGCTTCCTCTATTGGTATCCACACGAATGGGGTTCAGCAATTCAAACGGTGTGCTAGTAGCCTATCCGAACAATTTCGTACAGTACATACGACATTCGTACAGTGTCCCTTTCTCTAAGGATTTTGGAAGCAGCTCTAGCTAATTTTTTCTGATATAGAAACCCCTATTTATAGACTAGAGTTTCAGATATATTTAATTAATCAAAATTAATTAAATATATCTATTAGTTTAAATTCAAATCTATCTTATAATTTAAATTTAAACTAACAATATCTATAGCTTAATTTAAATTATTTGATTAGTTTAAATTTAAATCTATTTGATAGAATTAAATTTAAATTATCTGATTAGTTTAAATTTAAATCTATCTAATAAAATTAAATTTAAATTAATTCATATATATATACATATATATATAATATCAAATATAATATACATATATATAATATATTTTGAATTTAATTATTTATATATAAATAATTAATAGACACATTTCTGATTCAATGAATGTGGACATTTTAGCCCAAGTTAATCCGTTCTTGTGTGCGACCCTGCAGGTCCATATGATGTTGATAGTGGGCCAACTGCACTGTTTGACCCACAAATCACAAACGGCCTCTAGCAAGACATTATGACTACCCAAATCATTCAGAATCGGTGATCACCGATGCAACCTATCTTATAACCCTATCATATCCCTTTTGTCATACGATATCTAGATCGAGTATGAGACATGAAAATGTCATCCTCAACTTGCTCGATTATAACTTTCTCGATTTTTGAGCAGACTGATATAAGATGGAACCATTTCCATCTGAACATGGCCATACATTTCTCAGTTACATTTATCGAATGACCCAAAGATATCTCTCTATTAATTAGAGGGATAAATTCTATCTTGACCACTTACCTTCCTCTGCATGAATTCTATTATTCTTGATCATAGTATTTATAATCACCCAATCAAAGGTGACATTAGACTATGCCAAAATACAGTGTCCTTCATGTAAGAATCTATGGTGATTTCAGGTCCAAAGGATCAATAACACAATTATATATGAGATAAACTTATAACCTAATTCATGTAATTTATCTCATGATAGATCTATCCAGCGTTCTGTTCTCTAATACATGCCTTTTGATTCATATCAAAATACATGATTAACACTTAATCAATCAAAATTATACCAAATGTTCTCATATGATTGATGAAAGACATTTTAGATAATTCAAAAAATAATTTATTCATAAATATTATTATATATAAAAATACAAATAATATAATAATATAATAAAAAATTCTTATTTTATAATAAAAATAATATTTATAATATAATAATTAACTTATACAATCTCCAACAAAATTATTATAATATCTAATGTTAACACCTAGACACAAGATTGCATTCAAACAAATAAATTAGTCAAATACATTAACGCCAAAAATAAAATTTGGACTGGGCTTGGTGGGGTGTGCCAGGCCCAAGCTGCAGTGCAACGCTAGGGCGACACGCTAAAGCACCAGTAGCAAGCAACTGTTGTGTGCCCTCCCCCCTTAAAAAATTAATTTAATATCATGTGGACCGATGGCCCACGTATCAGATATTAAACTGATAAGAACAGATACTACACTTGATCTTAGCCAAAAGGCCGAGAAAGGTATGAGTTGTGTTCGCTGACACCGCGTGCTTTTATATCCATCTCTTCCCTCGTCGTCTTCTTTTCCAAACGGTGTGGGACTTGAACCAAAGCTTCCTGTTTCATATATTGATATTCATTTTGTTCTTGACCAATGCCTTTGTGCAATCCAGAGGGCTATGAAGATTTTGCCAACATTTCATTCTCTAACATGGTAGTTTTTTTATTCCATCTTGCTGGTAGAACTAGTGCTCACACGGTTGAGGGGTTGAAGAAAGAGGGATTCTTTCAATGAGTATCTATTACCAGTAGTATTGTCACTTTGGCTAGCACCTTCATATGATGATTTTTTTTTTTGGCCGTTGCTCTTTTTTTTTCCTTTTTTTTTTCAGCACATTATTACCTTCTTGGTTTTATGTTACTTATTTCTAAAGTAGTACTCAGATTACTAAAGTAGCACATTATTTCTAAAGTCCCAAAACTTTTTTGTTTGAGATTATTGGAACAGTTATGGTAGAGCACGAATGCTCTGCAGTAGGTGATTTGTGCAATAATGGTGTAATAAGTAAATTGCACTTGTTTTTTTACTTTTTGAATTTAAGAATGAATAATAAAAGTAAATATTATAATTTTGAAGATAAAATTTTAACTATATAATAAATTAAATTTTTTAAAGTATAATTTTTTTTAGAATTAAGATTTTTATCCTTAAAATTACAATTTTTATTTTCTATATTCATTTTTAAACCCAAAAATAACTTATTATGTCATTATTGTATGAATCCCCCAGTGCACTATTGCTGCAAGAAATGGTAGCCAAGTAGCCATAAAGTCCGAACATGGTGGTGCTGTTGTCATTGAGGGTGGCTTATAGGGAAGGCCTGGCTTTAGTTGGACTTGTTAAGTGTGTATGATCGAGGCTGGCGGAATGAAACTCGAGCATTTTTCTTTTGGGTTGAAAATTGTAATAGACTTCTAAATAGTAGATCCAACTTCAGAGTCCATTATCAAACGGGGAGTGATGGTCGAAGCCCATGAAATAAAACCTGGAATTTCATGATTACTTCCTAATAGCTCACCAATATTATCAGCATATATATATATATATATATGGAGGAATTTGTTATGTTTATTGACTTCCAAACAATACCAATTTCCTCTTATCTTGAGCTCTGCACTATCTTTTTTTTTTTTCTTCTTTATATTTATTTTTTTAAAAAAACTGTGCTCTCTTATTGCTTGCATTGTCCGTATGAGTAAATTTCTTTAGTTTTGTTTAAATTTGAGGAAATAATTTTTTTTATATTATATTGGATGGATCAAACTCTTGATATTATTCATACTCCTACCCTACCCTTACTATTTGGACTAGCCCCAAGTGGCATAAATAATTTAATAATAAAAGTATTATCTCCTATGCCATAATTTTTAGACCTAGTCAAAGAAATAACAAATATAGTACAGAAGGTTCACAGTGGAATTAGGAACTTCCCTTCTAATTATTATTTTTCTGCTTCTTAAATAGATTATCAATTTTATACTTGACTCGGGTGGCTAATTAATTTAATATCATGTGGGGTATGGCCCACTTATTAAATATCAAACAAAAACAGATTCTATCGATTTAAAAAAAAAAACCTTCAATTGCTTAATTATCTTAATATTAAAAAAATTAATGATTATTAAAAAAACCTTATAATCTCACCATCCATCCAAATTATCTGAATAATCTAAATCCAAACACTAAAGCAATTGAGGATCCTCTCAATCAACATGATCCATTTTCAGTATTAAACTGAAAAGACACTTGATCTAGGCCAAGAGGCCGAGAGAGGTACGAGATTAATAGGCCCACACCGCTTGCTTTTATATTTATGTCTCCCCTCTGCGCCTTCTTCTCCGCACGACATGTGATTTGACCAATGCTTTTGTGCATATCCGAACGGCTCTCGTGAAACTGTTTGATCATTTGTTGATGTACGCATTCAAAGTTCAAACGGGTCCTTTTCTTCCTCAATCAGAACACAGTCTAAAGAATCTTGTGTGAGTTTCTGATCTAAATTTACCTATATCTGGGAGGAGATTTGAAAGAGAATTTCTTAAATACTTAAAAAACTGATAGGGTGGGTATAGTAGGATCTCAAAGAAAATTCTCACTAATAACTACGATAAAAGCTAAGCCTCATTGCAGCCCAACCTGTGTCTTCTCTTTCGGAGTATTCCATTCACCCACACCATATATATCCAGTTTCAGATGATTATGGAAGTGGAAGCAATAATAGGGTGGGCAAATTGACACCTCTACTTGCTGCAGGGACTAATGCCCAAGCTGGGTTGGAGAAGAAGGGACTCTGCCAACTAGGCATCTTTTACCAATAGTATTGTCACCTTCATATGCTAATTTTCTCCTGTTTCTCTGTTACTCACACCATTATTAGCCCCTTGTTTCTAGGTTTGTTATTTCTAGAGTAGAACTCAGATGATGATTCGTGTGAAATCTGCTTTGCTCTTATTGAAGAGTCATAATGCTGTGAACTCGAGAACATTATGTATTTTAATTATAATGTAATAAGTATTCAATATAAAATAATATTTTATCAAAATAATTACTTAAAATATTAATGTTTTTGAAATGATAAATATAATTATAATAATACATTTATTAAAATAAATAAATTATTATTTTTCATATTTAAAAAAACACAATATTTCTATATTTATAATATCGTCAGCTTTGGTTCGACTTTTTAAATGTGTTGGATCTAATAAGCTTTTAAATAGTATTCCCAAGCTAAAATTCAAGCACTGTTGAACGCCCATCATCAAATTTTGAGTGGTGCTACAAAGCCCATGTCATAAAACCTGGACTTCCATGTCTACTTGGCATTTATCTGACCAACATAATTCTGTTTAAACTTGAGAAAACCATTTTAATTACTAAAATTAAAATTATGATTAAATTATTGTGATAAGCTATTATCTTTACTCATTTTTTTTATTTAGTTTAACAAATTAGTATTTGCTGCTTAAGTTTTAAAAAATTTTGAAAATTTTTTTGATCATTTAATCCTTCTAATTTATTTCAATATTCAGTTTGATCTTGATAGTTTATTTTTTAAAATTTCAATATTCAGTTTGATCTTGATAGTTTATTTTTTAAAATTTTGGTAATATAACTGACTATATACTATTTTAATATTGTACATACAATCCTGTTTACTCACGCTACTCACTTCACCAAAAGTGTTATTACATAGCACATGTGAATGGACTTTTATATTATTATTTTTTTGTTGGCATATATATATATATATATATTGTTAATATAATATATAACTAGTCATGTCAACCAAACTTGATAAGGCATTAACACATTAATGATGTTAACTAAATAAATATTTGTTAATATTAGAATAATTTAATTATAAACTTGTAAATTATAAAAATTAAAAAAAAAACTATAAGGAGAGATAAAATAATTCTTACAAGTAAAAAACTTTAATCTAAACATAATTTAGAGTCAACTTACTTATTATTTAAATTTTTTGAATCCTTTTTATCAAGTTTTTTAATTAAAATATAACATGTGTATAATTCTTTAATAATATTATGACAAGTATATAGCTTTTGTAAATAATTATTTGATTTCTCAATTTAACTATATACTTGTTATGATAATATTAAAGAACTATATATTTATTATATTTTAATTAAACATTTTAATAATAAAATTATAAATAATTACACTTATTTTTTCTCCTCGTGATTTTTATACACATGTGTCTTTTAGTCTAAAACTCTACTTTTAGGCAAAAAATAGCAATAGATAATGAATCAACATTTAGATTTAAAAAAATTCCAAAATCTTGTAACTTCCCTTAACCCAATATTAGCAAATAATTTGCTAAAGTTGTGAACAAGCCTAATAATCTAAAAAATTTATCTTATTGGTTATATCAACAATATAGAGAATAATCTAAAAATTTTCAAATGAGGCTTGTTGGGGTGTGTTAGGCCTTAGCTATAGGGTAACTTTTTTTTTTTGGTAAAAAAAATGGGAGGGAGGAATGGCACTCCCAACTCCCATCAAGACTTGAAATTTTAATAATTGGAGGTCTATTTTATACTTTTAGCCCCCACTAAAAACTTAGTCACATTAGGCCTTGAAGATGGGCTAGCCACCAGACCACTAGTAGGGGTTGACAAGCAGGACAAACCATATGAGAGTACCCCGCTAGTGGGTGAAGGATACTCCCATGTGATTTGTTCGGCTTGCCGATCCCTATTAGTGATTTGGTAGTTGGCCCATCTCTAAGACCTTAGGTGACTAAGCCCTTAATTATATAGGACAATCTTAAGGCAATGCATAAGGACACAAAAGATGTAGGACTTTAAAGGGTCTTGTTTGTCTTTCATTGGAACATTGTGTAAAGATTGAGTGAGAGAATTATTAGGCATGATGCATCAAAACTTTAAAGCAAAGATGTAGACTAAACAATAAAGATGCACACGTCATAGCTTCACTAAGGCATACTTGATTCTGATAGTTGATATTGCTTTTTCTTTTTTGCCCCTTTTTACTATTTTTATGAATTTTTTTTTTATTGTTGGATTTGGCTGGGTTAGGAATTTTTTTATTAAACTTAGTTTGATTCAAATGTGTGATAACGCACCAAATTCAATTTAAAAACACTAAGTCAATTATGTTTATCTAAGTTTGAGGCGACTTAACTTGAATCTATACTAAGTCTGAGTTAACATGCAAGTTGAAATGAATTTCTTGAATAAAAGTATGAACTTGATAAACTCAACAAATCAACTTAAAAGTTTGACAACAATGTTTGGGTGGAGATTTGAGAGATAATTTCTATATACTTAACCTTTTCTAAAATTTGTAATTAATATTATAAAACCTAAGAGACATGTATAACTCTAATAAAAGTTCTTTACATGTTTGGTAAAAGATAACAAAGAGAACGAAAAATAACAAATTTAAAAAATATTTATTATATTTTTATAATTATTATTTAATATTATTTATTTATTTTTATAATTTTTTTAAAATAAAGAATAATAGTTATTTTCTATTCACAAAATCAACTTTTTTTTTATTTTCATTTTTATTCTTAACTTTTTATATATTAAATAAGTTTAATATTCCATTTACCCACTTATACCCACATCCGCTTCAAGTAGGGCACATCTTAAATGTCCAAAAAAGAAAATGTAAATTTGGGTATTTTTGTAAACCGAAAATATTATTTAATTATAATTTTAACATATAAATTTTATAACATAATATTTTATTGTGTTAGTATCAATAAAAAATAAAAAAATATTATATATTTGTTAAAATTAATGTTTAAAATTTTTATTTTTTCTCTTCCATTCCAAGTATCATTCATTTTTCTATGTTGATGAAATAACCCTAAGTCACACCATTTAAATAATACATTGAAATGTTTTTATTTTTTGTGATATTTTTAGAATAAAGTATTATATTTTATACTTGTATATTAAAATTGTAATTAGAATATAATTTTAGACTCATGTGTAATTTTTTTTTAATAATAACCCTAATTACTTGATCGCAAATTTGATTCGCTTGATTGTAAACTTTTTTCTGTTTAAGGATGACTTTAAAATTCAAGGCATCAAGTGCAATATATTTTGGGTTGTTAATACAGCAAGAGTTACGTATGATTTTGGGCAATTTGCATTTATCTAATAAATGTATGACATGTATTTAGAAAAAAATTAAAAAATTAAAAAAAATTAATTAAAAAATGGCTCTATATATATTTTTATTTTTTTATATTATCTTTTTAATATAAATATAATACATTATTAGGAAGGATGACAACCAAGTACGTACTCTCGTTTTTCATACTTCGAATATTTTACTAAACAATGGCCTCCATCACTTTCCCCACAAAATGCATTCTATATAAGCCGTCACTTTCCTCGCGCACCACGTTGGGTTGTCCATAGCACTCGTCAAATGATTCTTACTGACTGAGAGATTATGTTTCGGTTATTATTAGGTACCGTATACTTTACTTTATAAAGCAAGTTTTAAATTTAGTGTATCATCAATTACATACTAAAAGATATCTAGCATGTTTGGTTTAGTTTTTTTTTTTATTCAAACTATGATTTTGGTCAAAGCAACAAGTTATAATTTTTGTATTTTGTAAATTATAAATCATAGTTTTAGATATCCTACTATTTTTTTAAACACATACGTCATATGTTTGATTGTTGATTTGCTTATTATTTGTTGTTGCACGAGGCGCATATACGTGTGTCAATTATATGTTTAGATTGATTCCTTTCTTTGCTTAACTGCTATGTGTGCTGTTCCTTGCAGAAGTCAATGCCATATTGCTTGAAAGACAGTGAGTATTTTCTTATTTTTTAATTAGAAGATTTAAAAAAGGGGTAAAGAGCTTGATTAAGAAAAAGAAGGAGGAATTGTCTTGTGAGGTCTCTCCGAAGGTTGGGCCAAAAAATAAAAAATAAAAATAACAAATCAAGGAAAAAAATTTATATTTTTTAACTTTAAAATATATATAAAAAAATAATTCAGTATGAGTCACCGATTTACCTATTTTCAGAGATTTGTCACTTTTTAATACTTAATCTCTAAATAAATTTTTGTGTTTGTCTTTCGATGGACTTATGGCAAACCCTACCTCATATGATCAGCCTCCCTACAACTTCCCTTGCTTTCACGCATGTATGCATCGATCTGCAAGTAATTGTGATTTTGACGAGTTGAAGGAACCTCACCTACACCTGCACGCACTACCAATCATTCTTATATACAAATATATTACAGAAGGTATATTTAAATTTTAATACTAAAAGTTATATTTAATAATAAATTTTTTTGATATTTATAAAAAGTATATCACATAAATATTATTATTATTGTTATTATTATTATTATTATTATTATTCTTTCTGATGTTTATGTAAGAAATGAATCTCCTCATATTAAAAATGTATATGTTTTCTTGTGATCTCTCTAACGTGAAGATCAATTCTTTTCAAATTTTTTTTAAAAATTAAATTTATAAATGACACAAGAAAAAATAAAAAATTTTTAACACTAAGAGATCTAAATCTGTTTGTGCGTATCTATGTAACTTGGTCTATAAAAACTTAACACCTGGAATGCATCTAAAAATTTATGTGATTTTCGGCATTTGCTTATAAATTCAATTAATTATGACTTCAGGTTTATCAAGTAGAGTTCACCTATGAATGCCGATGGAGAGAGCACCAACTGTGTCTATACAATGTGTGTGTAGCTGCGCGTTGAAAAAAAAAATAATTTAATCAGAAATAACAAATTATTATTTTTAGATAAAAAAAGTTTAAATATGACTTTTCTTTTTTTCAACACGTAGCCTAATACACACATATTTGGTCACGAACTGACAAAAGATGCTACTAAGTAATATTTATTGCAAAATCTGTTAAAATTTTTGAGTTCGGCAATAAATTTAAGCAACTAACTGTAACATCTAATTAAAAAAAACGGTAAGTTTTGTAAGTCCAAACGCATATTTATTTAAGTATTTTTCATTAGCATAACTCAATTTAATAATAAGAGAATCACTTGGATATATTAAGGTAGATTATAAGTGTGTGTGTGTGTATTAAGCCTACGAATTCATTCCCTATAAAATATAAGTTAAATGACACTTACATTAATAATTGCAGAATTTTTATATCTGATAATAATTATTGGTAAAATATTCGAAACTCTCTTGTTAAACTAAAAAGTGGCTAAAAGCTTTTTTGGTAAAAACTTGTCAAAAACTCCATATAAAGGGATACATAAACTCTATAGTGGCCATATAAAAACTTCTAGATATGCCCTGAACACACATTGAAAAAGCTAGATAAAAAAAAATTAAAAAATACAAGGTAAAGAAATGGATAAATATTGCATTTATCATTAAATGATAGACATGAAAATATTTATTCATATAATACAAAAAAAAAAAAATGAGAGCCAGAGGTAACATCCCTTCCCTCTCCTCCCTCTGCAAAACTCACTTGCAGAAAGACAGAAGGAGAGCAAATGGAAGCCAAGAGTAGGTAATATGAAGTTGATATGCTTTGAGTAAAATATTTCATAAATGAATCAAATTCTTTTGCAAATTTTAAGTTTAAAAGTCCAAAAGTTGATCCATGCTATTTGGGATTGTTGTGGACTTTGGTTTCTTTTAAAATTGTTTTATTTCAAATGGAGATTTATAAAAAGTACAATAAAAAAATCAGTTTGTTTTTTGCAAAATCATTTTATAAGTGCTTTTATTAATAATATTATGCTTGGCAAATTTTTTTAAATAAATGTTTCTTACTTAAAATTATACATATTTAAAAGGGGGAAACAAAAGTAAGAGATATTTATGTTAATTAATAATTTTAAGTGGGTACTCTTATGTGTAAAAATAATAATTTTCTACTATTTTTGCTTCCAAAAGTTTTAATTTCTACTTCTTTTACATTATTAAAAAATTTACTTGTCATTCAGAAGCAATTTATTATTACTATTATTATTAGCATGGACTTCTGCAAATTTAGAGGATTCAAAAAATTTATCTAAACCGTGAAACTAAATAGTGCACCAGATCAAATTTTTGCTGTGGGCCCCATATAGTAGAAAAAAAAAAGAAAAACCTAATGGGTCCTACAACAACAAAATAAAAAGAAAAAGAAACATAATGCAAGTAAATAACAAGATGCTATAAATAATATATAAATAATGTAAATAAACAGCAAAATTTCATGACTTTTTATATATTAAAGATCGTTATATATATATATATTAACAAAAACTTGGCTAAATATCCTATTTTCTCAAAATAAGTACTTTTTAAAAAATAAATAAATAAATAGCTTGTATCATTCCAAAAACTAAATCAAATAAGACGTTTTCCAAGTTTAACCAAAAATACAGGTCATTTCACGTTTAAATATTATGTAAAAAGACTTTATATAATATTTATAAATCAAAACTTATAACTTTTTAAATATTAAATTTACAACTTAATGTTGTATACATAAAGATAAAAAAATAATTTTTAGGAGTATATATATATATATATAATTCCGCGGACGGCATTGTTCTGTTCACATCTTTTTTTTCTTTTTCTGCTTTCTGTGGACCCACATTTTAGCTTTTTCTTTTTTTAAAATGGGACTCATTAAAATTTTTTTAATCTTTGGCACAGGGGTCGGTCCTAATTATAAAATTATAAAAATATGAAAACATGTAGAATAGTGAACTGGTTGAATTGGAAACTTGTCCTTTGCTCTGGGATGAAGGAACCACAAACCAAATCAAGCGGCTAAGAATTTGGGACGATTTGGTTTACTTTGAATGACTTCGATCAATTTAGGACACCATTACGCTAGGTGATTTTAGAAGTATGTTTTTCTCGCATCTTGATATATTTAATATTTTATTCTTAATTAGTTCTCTTCTTAAATTAACATAACTTAATAAAGCATGATATTATATTCTCTTTTATCAATGTGTAAGCCAATTATTTAAATGGATAAAAAAGTAAAAAAAAATGTAGGTTTAGTTGTGTAAATCCAATTCTCCAAGTTACATGTAGAATTTTAAGAGGACATTTTTTAAACTTTGTTTTATTTTTAATGTATTAAGTCCACATCAGGATGCCCTCTTAAAACGATTTGAAAACAGACTTAGTTTCAATTAATGTGTAAATTTGAAAATAACTTATGGTATAACATTTTTTTTTAAATTTTGAAGGTTTTGTAATCCATATCAACTCCTTTATTGCTTATATATTAAAATAAGGTTGAAATTATTTTAGGACTCTCTCTCTTTGTCCCGACCTGAAGGAAAGAGAGAATGTAAATAAATCCCATTAATTCTGAAGCAGAGAATGTCTTTCAAAAATGTAGAATTTTAAAACTAGAAAAATTAAATTTTTGATATTATTCTCATTTTTACATATCACACTTTTTATTTTCCCCCATATTGGCGACAGTATAATCTTCATGCTCCCTTCACGGACAATTTAAACGTCAGCGATGTCCGTGCCTTAAAATAATAATAATAATAATAATTGTGATGAAACTCGTGTGATTATTTTAATAGCAATAAGGGAAAATAGCATATAAAAAATCTAATTTTATAAAATTAATAATAAATAATTTTAAAAATTAAATTTTTTTAAGAATTACTAGTACAAATTAATACCTTTTAATTATTATTTATATTTCTCAAAATCATTACTTATTCTTACCAAAATTAGAAAATATAGATGATAAATTTGAAAAATACAAGTAACAACTATACAGAAATAATTTACACCAATGGTACATAAAAAAATTTTAAATTTTAAAGGTTTCTTAGGGTTAATTTTATGAAGTTAGGATTTTTAAAAATTATTTTTCTTTATTTTTTTAAAACAATTATGGTCTTATTTTTATTTTTCTATTTTTTCTTTTTAGTAATTTTAATATTAATATATTACCATACGGTTTTCTCTTGTCCCTAAGCCACCATCTTCTCTGGCTGGCTTTGCTATTGGACATGGATGACTACCAACATCACTAGCCATGGCAATAGCCGCGAGCTTATGACCTTACGTCACGTGACCATCTCGCTCTCTCTGATCTCTCTCACTTTATAAACCCTTCCCCGCCCTCTCTAAAATTCCACCATTTTCATTCTCTCTCGTCTCTCAAATCTCCCTCTTCCATTCCACCCACTTCCTGGCTGATTCCACAAGACTAGTGAATCAGGTACACTCTATTTTACCCTTTAATCTCATCTTCTTCACAACTCTCTGCTTGCCTTCATTTGCGATCTGGGATCTCCTCTCTGTATTCGATTCCTGTTCTCTGTCTTTTTATCTGAATTCAGTTTTACGACTTGGATTCTCAATGCGCATTCAAATTCAGTGCCTGATAGTTTTGTGAAATTTAATAAGTTTGAGGGTTTAAGAGCGTGGGATCTTCTTCTTATGTGGGAATCTAAGTTGTTGTATCCATTCAATTATTGAAATTTAATTTTCAAATGATCTTAATGGGTTTAATTACGTACATTGCATAGATTTGGATTTTCCTGATGAATAGTAATAGAGATCCAGCAGGATACACTTTCCTCGTAGGTCGGCTTTACCGTTCGTGTGTTGAATTGAATGTGCATTAGCTTTTGATTTGTTTGGTGTAATGTCAAGTCCGTTTAGTTAATGTAGTTGTTTGGCAGTTTGGAATTTGCTATAATGGTGAATCTGCGTCGTTTAGAGAGCACTGCGTGAGTGTTTTTTTTGGGAGAATTTTAATAAAGAACCCAAAATAAAAAAAAAAAAAATTTATTTGTAAGGAACTGTTATTACTAGTTTTTTTTGAATGATTATCATTTTTTTCATCTTTTGCTCCTTAAATATAATTTTTTTTTCTTTTTTTCAAACATTACTGCATTTGCTCTTCTCGGTGAATGTCTTTGTGAATTTTTTTTTTTTTTTTTCTGTGTATGTTGTTGTCTTCCTTTTTAAGTCACGTAGTGTTTCAAACTCCAACTTTTTGCCTTTTTTCCCGTTCTTGAATGTATTTGAACAGAATAACTTAACGCCCCACAAAATTTCTAGAGCTGTTTTCTCACAGAATGAATCTGATTGGTCAACTTCATCTTATTACATCGCGAGTCCAGATATCTGATTGATTGGTTTCTCCCTTTTATTTTGGGAAACTTTTCTATTTTGCTGATTAATTTTTCACTTGAATGCTATTTCTTCTTTTGTGACTTTCCCCTTATTTGGCTAATGTAAATTAAAAGGTCACATTGCTTATTGCTATGAATAGGAAAGAATCTCATAATTTTTTTTTTTTCCGGGGAAATTATCCTCTTGAAGTTATGTGCTGCTCGAAATAGTTTATTAATGTATGATCTAGTAGAAAGGTATTAGTCTCTCTTTGTGATTTCTACTGAGATAGTAAATGTATTATATTCATAAAACTTTGTTTTATTTGGTTATATATGTAAAATATGGTTATATTTAACTTGTTAAATATGGCTTTTGGTATGATAAGTGTTTTTATATCTCTGTGGTGTCCCAAATATTCTTTAATACCAATTTGAGTGCAAACTAGAAAGTAATCTGTTTGTATTTCATCGGATCTCCTCGTTTCTTCAAGATGGCCACTGGACAACTGTTCTCCCGCACTACACAAGCATTGTTTTACAACTACAAGCAACTTCCTGTCCAGCGCATGCTTGATTTTGACTTCCTATGTGGTTTGTACCAATTCTTTTCGTCTTCTGGTTTGTTTTCTATGATATTCTTCCGGAGTAGACTGACTATAGGAAATTGGACGATTGCAGATTATTTGTTTTTATTTCTAATGAAAACTCCATTAAATAGGTAGGGAAACACCATCAGTTGCTGGAATCATTAATCCTGGTTCTGAGGGATTTCAGAAGCTCTTTTTTGGTCAGGAGGAAATTGCCATCCCAGTGCATTCTACGTATGTGTTGTTTGTTCATTTCTGTCTGCAATCTGTCTATTCTCTACTTTAAATTTCAATTTGGTGGCTTTAACGTAATCAATCAGTGCTTTTTTCTTCATTTTGGTGAGCTTTTCACATTTTGCAACATTCTGCTAAATACTATGTAACCAACCTGTAGGGAATGATGTAGTAGTTTGTCTGAGTGTAAAATGCTCTCAGCACTGTGTTGGCTTATTTTGCAGGATTGAAGCAGCTTGCGCTGCACATCCTACCGCCGATGTCTTCATCAATTTTGCATCATTTAGAAGGTCAGTGTTTATTATATATTCTTTCATGGGTTGAAGTATCTCATTGCACTGGACGTTGAGAAAGATTGATATACTTGCAGTGCTGCTGCTTCATCCATGACCGCTTTGAAGCAGCCAACAATTAGAGTTGTTGCTATTATTGCTGAAGGTGTACCTGAGTCCGACACCAAGCATTTGATTGCATATGCCCGGTCAAACAATAAGGTGAGAAGAGAAATGGAAATTCATACTTACACAAATAAATGGCTAAAGAGAATATATCCTGGCAAAATTAATTTGAGTGCTGATGCTGTGGTAGGTTGTTATTGGCCCAGCCACTGTTGGAGGCATTCAAGCTGGTGCTTTTAAGATAGGCGACACAGCCGGAACAATCGACAATATAATTCAATGCAAGCTGTACAGGCCTGGATCCGTTGGCTTTGTTTCTAAATCTGTATGTAGTTATTCATTTTCCTTTCTTCACATTGCTCTCATCTTTCTCATATCTGTATTCACCTTTTTATCTTGTTCCCCTTCTGAAATTTCCCATAATACTCCAAGCTTTGTATTAAGGAAGTTTGGGGTATATTGAACGTGTTTGCAAATATGCACATCTTACTTCTAGATCTGATACTTGGTTTATCCGTGCCTGTCCTCTGCTTACAGCACCATTGGGAACTTATTAAAGTTCCCAAATTGTAATGGGTTTGCACTATTTCCTATGTGCATCTGTAGAAAGTGAAAAACATTACTTTAGAATCTTGTGTTTTGCCTGTTATACTTGTCCATCATGATTTAGTTTCTAAAATCTCCAAAATCAGTTTTAGTTTCTTGGCAAGCCTTTAATGTCTTATTCTTTTCTTGTTGAATAAGTTCAGTTGGTCGAGATAAAAAACTGAATTGATGAATATACCAGGACAAATCAGAAGAACAAGCACATATTTGTCACTTACCCAGCAATTCGTCAAGTGCACATCCATCCCCATCTTTAAATCTATTAATCTATGTTTCTGAAAGTCCATTAAATAATTTGGTGAATATGAACTCAATCTCATTGTCGATTTTAGAATGGAATGATGATATAATAATTAGGGTAAATTATTCTCCTTCTCTTAGAGATACCCAAATTACATAACCATTCCCTCTATTATGAAAATATATGCAAACTTTTTTTGAAACCAAAAGATGACCAAAATACCCTCAATAATAATGTTTATTTCTTTTATTAAAAATATAACTTATTGAAAAAATATATTTCTTACATTTTTATTTCAAAATTATTTATTTTGTGTTGAAAACTATAAAATTTTAATTTATTCAAAATTTGAAAAAGTGACTATTTTATATTAGTCAAACATATATTACATAAATAATAAATATAAAGATATTTTGATTAAGATAGGTGTAATTATAACTTATTTTTTGTTACAAAAGAGGTCAGTATATCACATTTTTTTATGTCAGAGGAGTAAAGTATAATTTACTCTAATAATAATGGTGGAAGAGTGCAGTGCTACCTCACTAAAGAAGTGCAATGCAGCAAGATGGGCACATATTGACACTTCACTTCCATAATAGGATTCTTTAACATTATTAACTACCCTTTCCTCTCTTATTCATAAAGGATGGTAATAGCTACTGTAACTAGGTAACTAGTTTCCATTTCATAAGTGAACTTTTTATTAACTATTATGCAATTTAGAGTACTAAATGGCAAATTACTCTGCATGTTTTTACTGTAATTGCTTCGATTTAATTATCTAGATTTGAACATTATTTCTTTTCGCATCACTTAATATCTACAATGCTGCTTCTGAGGGAAGACAATCTTTATGAACTGTAGGGTGGGATGTCCAATGAATTATACAACACTATTGCTCGTGTAACAGATGGAATTTATGAAGGTACAATTGACTATTTATTTTAATTTTATTTTTCTGTACTTCTTAAAGTTGTTGTTGAGTTATATCTTGTTTTGCTATAGGCATTGCCATTGGGGGAGATGTTTTTCCGGGTTCTACACTTTCTGATCATATTTTGCGGTATAACAACATACCCCAGGTAAACTATTTTTTCTATTTGGGGGACTGCATATCATGTCTACAAGCTAAAAGCAGCTGATGAGAATTCGAAGTATTTAAGTTTCTTGACAATAATTTTATTTTAAACCTCAGGTTAAAATGATGGTAGTACTTGGGGAACTGGGTGGGCGTGATGAGTATTCCCTGGTGGAAGCCCTAAAACATGGGAAAGTGACAAAACCAGTTGTTGCCTGGGTCAGTGGAACCTGTGCACGACTCTTCAAATCTGAAGTGCAATTTGGTCATGCTGTATGTTGCTTCTCCATTATCTTTGAATAAGTTCTCAATTAAACCATTTCATTAGAGGGCAGCATTCCTAATGCCTGTTGCCCCTCATATTTATCAGGGAGCTAAAAGTGGTGGTGAAATGGAGTCTGCTCAAGCGAAGAATCAAGCACTAAGAGAAGCTGGAGCCATTGTTCCCACCTCATATGAAGCTTTTGAAGCTGCAATTAAGGAAACATTTGACAAATTGGTTAATTTGCAACTTCAATTGTATCTTGAGCTTTTGCTTTTATCAATGCAAGCCTTGTACCATCTCCAACCCCCAAGTAGAGCAGTGCTTAAAGAAATCTCTCTAGTTTCCTTAATTAACTATATTGCTTTTGGCTAATATTTTGATAGGTGGAAGAAGGGCAAATCACACCAGTGAAGGAGTTTACTCCTCCACAGATTCCTGAGGACCTTAAATCTGCAATTAAGAGTGGAAAAGTCCGTGCTCCAACTCATATTATTTCCACCATCTCTGATGACAGAGGCATGTTGGGATCCATCATCGATTAATGCTGTAACATAGAAGTTTAGTTGTTTTTTGTGGCTTAGACTTGATAGTTGAACTAAAGTTGTCTCCAAAAATTTTCTGCAGGTGAGGAGCCATGCTATGCTGGTGTTCCCATGTCTAACATTATTGAAAAGGGTTTGGGTGTGGGTGATGTTATATCTCTTTTGTGGTTTAAACGCAGCCTTCCTCGTTATTGCACACAATTTATTGAGGTTGGTTATTGGTTACTGTCTTTCCTCTTCTACTATGTGTCCAGTACGTGAGACTGGTCAATGCTCAAACTTTTTTAGATACGTCCTTGTGCTGTCAATGTACCATTTAGATATTGCTTTGCGAAACAAACTATTGATTTCATCTTCTAGCTTCTCTATTGCTGATACATACATTTGTCAGATATGCATCATGCTATGTGCCGACCATGGTCCTTGTGTCTCTGGTGCGCACAATACTATAGTGACAGCAAGGGCTGGGAAGGACCTTGTTTCCAGCCTTGTATCAGGTGAATATATGCCCTCAAACTTGCTACTGCTGGAGTATGCTTAAAATTAATTTGAGTGTCCCGATTTAGTATGCTATTTTTTCTATACAATGGTGAGTAATGACCTTCTGAACCAGGTTTGCTTACAATTGGTCCTCGATTTGGGGGTGCCATTGATGATGCTGCTCGTTACTTCAAGGACGCTTATGACAGGGTATGAATATCAGCCTTTGCCACTGAGGCTAGTTTACTCCTTTTTTTTTTTCTTCCCCCAGCAGCCTTTACTACAATACCAACATTGAAATTATGCTGTGCCTTGGCAGAATCTTACACCTTACGAGTTTGTTGAAGGTATGAAGAAGAAGGGCATCCGTGTGCCAGGAATAGGGCACAGGTACGATATTACTGTTCTACTAATTCTCTTTCAGTTGCTGGTACTATAAAACTTCAAATGTCTGAAGCTTGGTTTCGCCCTATGAAAAAGGATCAAGAATAGAGACAACAAAGATAAGAGAGTAGAGTTGCTGCAGAAGTATGCAAACACACATTTTCCTTCTGTAAAATACATGGAATATGCCGTTCAGGTTGAAACCTATACCCTCACGAAGGCAAATAACCTGGTTCTCAACGTAGATGGTGCAATTGGGTCCCTTTTCTTGGATCTTCTTGCTGGCAGTGGAATGTTCACCAAGGAAGAGATCAATGAAATTGTCGAGATTGGCTATCTGAATGGGCTATTTGTGCTGGCTCGTTCCATTGGCCTGATTGGGTGAGTTGGGTTTACTGCTTTACTTTATTTTTTCATCTGGACCTTTGTTTTATTCATATATATGAAGGTAG
This sequence comes from Erythrophleum ivorense, assembly GCA_026724425.1. Lineage (NCBI taxonomy): Eukaryota > Viridiplantae > Streptophyta > Magnoliopsida > Fabales > Fabaceae > Erythrophleum > Erythrophleum ivorense. The sequence goes on from JAIUCV010000005.1 coordinate 49,615,711, forward strand.
GTCCACTGGTCACACATCATAGGAGTTATGTACCTTTGTGGCCTTTTTATCCCCTATTCTCGTGGTCCAAACACCAAACTATTCCATTTTCATCCACTAGGTGCTCCCATGGTCACTGATACTAATTGTGCCTATTGGGGATCGAGTATATGGTATTGCTATTGCATGTATTGTTTGATAAAAGAAACAAAACAATTGGACTCAGAATTTCTTCATTTCCCTCCCAAAAAATCAGAAATTTACACACATAATCAATCACAAGGACAAAACTCTGGTTTTTCAAATCTTTACTATTACGTGCTCCTATAAAAATATGATATATGAATATCTTTTATTGCTCAATACCAAAAGATTAATTCTTTTTTTAAAAGTTATTTCACATATTATGTTTTTATTAGATAAGCTGATAGTATTAGACCTAAACAAAATTTCATCTGTTTCCTTCTAATCAAAATCATGGCTTTGTCTCATTCCTTGCTTCCTTTATATAATTTTCAGGCATACCTTTGACCAAAAGAGATTGAAACAACCACTCTACCGCCACCCATGGGAGGATGTTCTCTACACGAAGTGAGAATTTGTTGCTTAAAATTATCAATGGAAAATCCGTACATCTGCAATATGCTGGAAAGTTTATGTTTTTTCAGCCTTTGAACTGGTGTTGTACGATCTGTTGGAGGCAAGCCGTGTATTTTTTCTTTCGTGGGTTGTGCTAAAATTTAGGAAGCACTCTGAGTCAAACTTAAAATTATTCTTTTATCATTGTGAAAATTCTGGTTTCTGTTCTGTTGTTAATTAGGTTATGTTTGGTGGAGTATAAAAATTTTCAATAGAATGGAAAGAATAAATGAGAATAGAATGGAATCTTGTGATGTAAAATTACATTTAGTATGATATGGAAAAAAGCAAAAATATTTTTACATAAGGATGTTTGATAGAGTAAAAATAATAAAGAATAAAAATAAAAGATGTGCAAGTGATCTAAACACCCCTAGAGCCACCTAAAAAAAAGTAAGAACATTATTTTTTGTTAATTAATATAAAACAATAAGAAAAAGTTACAGTTGAAAATTTTAAGTTAAAGATATTTATATTAAAGAATTTTAAATTTTAAAATCATTTTAAAAATTATAAGGATAAAAAAGTTTAACTTAAAGTTTTGAATTATAATTTTTTTGGGTAATTTAAATTTTTTACCATTGAATCATTCAAAATAATTTTAAAATTTAATATTCCTTAGTATAAATATTTTTTATTTGAACTCTTTAATTATAAATTTTTTAAATAAAAATAAAATATTATTATTATTTGGATCAAAATAATATTTCTACTGTTTTTTCTGATTTCCTTGGAATTGTACAGTACACCACTAGGGCATATGAAGACGGAATCCATTCAGTCCAGCATTCTCTCACCTGGATCCCCTACTCATCTCCAAAAGATGAGTAGGTATTTCTCTGAATCTGGACCGTCCAAATTTAGTATTTTATATTTTTAATTTTTTTAATTTAAATTAATATTATTTTTAAAATTGATAGTTAAAAGATTATTTTTATTTTATATTTTGCATTTTTTGAGATAAATAAAATATAAAAAATATGAAAAATTAAAAATATCAAATCTAAACCGTTCAAATTTAATCTGAATGGTTGAAATGAAGATGAGTAGGAGATGAGTAGGGAAAAGATAAGTAGGGGATCTGATTCCCTCTCTCTTCTTTGGAAGGAACTGAAGAGCGGGACCTGACACTCTAAAAATAATTCAATAATAAACTGTTAATATTAGCAATTAAGAATGACATCTATCATGAACTAAACACATATTTATATGTAATATATGAGAAGACTAAAATGTTTTATTTAAATTTTTGTTTATTTAGATTATTAATATATAAATATTAAATTTAAATAATAATCACATCAATAAATAATAAATTAACAATTAAGCAGTATAAATTAAGAAATAAAGTAAATTATATTAACATTTTTTTAAAGTTTGATTAAAGTACACCTAAATTAAAGGAGAGGTTAATGCAATATATATATATATATATATATATATATATATATATATATCAAAACATTAAGGGAATTAAGTGTAATTTTTGAAATAAGAGAGTATTATATATAATTTAACTAAATCTTGAGAGAAATTAGGGTAATTTAATCTAATATTAGCCCTCACTTTGTTTTACCTATTGTGTCATGGATTAAAATATTATATATTTATTGTGATTTTATTTTCTATATTTTAATTGAATAAAAAATTAATTAAAATTAATCATACTGAATATTTAAAATTATTAATTCATACAAGAAATATTAATTATAAAGTGAAATCTATACATACCTTTTCAATAATTTGACAGTAAAATACAAATTTTTAAAAGATTTGGCAAACACAATAATTTTGATAAAAAATGCTTATCAAATAATTTTTCTGAAAATAAAATACTTCTTTTTTATTTATTTTTAAATGAAACTTCATTTAAAATAATAATTTTAAAATAAATAAAAATCTGCAATAATTTCAAACCACCCCTTAAGGCTATAAGGCCATCTAACTCAGGAATGTGGAGAATCTCTTTCACAGCTCTAAATACTTTCAGTGCTTGAGTAATATTGCATTTAACATTTCTAAGATTTTGTTCTTTGTTCATTGCCACCAATTTCGAATAAGAATAATCTCACACTTAAAAAATACTTATACAAAATTTAAAAAAAAAATTGTCAAAGAGTCTTATTTTTTTGGCACACTAAAAAGTTTTGAAATGACTGACAAGTTATTGATGAAATTTTCGGTGCTATAATGTACCATATTTTGTTTAATTACTATTATAATTAGCCATTAACTTTTTTTTTTCATGCTTGTCAATATTTTTTATTATTATCTAAAATATCCTCCCTTTTTATAATATACCTGTAGGTGTCAATTTTACGTTTCACTTAGTACACAAAATGAAATAAAATCGAACAAAAAATAAAAATATATATAATTTTAAAAATAAAAAATAACCCTTATATATCTACTTTTAAAAAATAATAAAAAGAGATTAAAATTGTTAAATAATAGTTATAAAGACATAATAAATATTATAAAAATAAAAAGAATAAAATTTCATCCCTTTCCTCCAACCATATGAGGGTGAGTGACACTATTTTTTTGAAAAAACATTTTCCTCACACATACGTCGTGGTTAGTGATACACACACTAATTTTTTTTTTTTCCAATATGTGTTACTCCTAACGATATTCGCACACATTTGGTCCAACAAATTTTAATATAGGATGTGTCCCATTCCATGGTATTGACACACGTAAATTTTTGTGGGATGAGGGCATCATTTCTTTCAAGGTGTGTCAACATCTTTGATAATGATACACGTTGAGTTTGGCTTTCTTTTTAAATATAACCTATAAATTAGCAATTATATTTGTTCTATAATTAAGTCTATATACATAAAAATGTTTTTACAAAATTTTATCAAATGTTATTAGTAATACAAATATAAACTATTCTAACATTTTTCTAAAATATAACAATAAAAATTATAACTTCTCTAAAATTTCAACATAATTTCTCTTAAATTGGACATTTTTTACATTAATAATTGTGTCAATAACCTGCAAAAATATAAATTTTTAGAGCTTAGTTTCTTCCACAGATAATAATAACATAAATGAATGGAAGCTTAAACTTTGACTACAATTAGTGGTGTTGCCTGTATAGACAAGAGCAGCCAAAAGGTTGTGGAGCTCGCCCAAAAAAAATAAACACATAAGTTGTTTTTTGAAAGAAAAAAAGAATCACTTCAGAATCAATTTAAAAGGCGTTACTGTAAGGCATGCAATGGGATCATCTATTACAAAGGATCTAAACAACATAGAAAGTCATTATTTTAGCATACTTTAAAAAGTTAGACCAAATCGATTATTAACCTACCCTTTGTTTGGTTGGAAGGGAGGGGAGCCTTTCCCCTTGTTTGGTATAAGAAAATTGGAGGGGAGGCCCTCCAAACCCTCCCCTCCAAAAATAAGGGGTTTTAGATGGGAGAGAAATATTTTGAGTGTGTTTAACCAAATTGCCTATTAAATTGTTTTTATTTCAAATATAATATAAATCATATTTTTTTTAATAAGATTTAAAATATTTTTTATAAAAATAAAAAATATTTTTGAATAAAAATAAAAAAAATTATTTTTTATAATAAAAAGTAAGAAAAAGTTTTTTTATAAAAATATTTTAAAAATAAAAAAAAAAATTAATTAAGAGTATAATTATCCATTAATCTCTTCCCTCCCCTCCCCTCTAAATCAACCAAACAACATATCATTAAAACCTCTTCTCTCTCCTCCATTGAACCAAACACTCCACTAGTAAATTCACTATTGTAGGAATAAAATACATTAAACATATAAAAAAATTATATGTTCTTGATGCAAAAAAAAAAAAAAAGAGTAGATTTTCAGTAATTGAATTCTACACTAGAAAGTTTTGGGATGGTTTTTGAACCTAAAATTCCCTAAATTCGTAATCTTCATGTTGGTATATTTTTTTGATATTTTTGGGCAATTTTTAAAATTCTTTAATGAACTTTTTGCCCATTTTTTGTGTTTTAAATGTTTACAAATTATATAAAATTATGAAAAATTAATTAATTAATTTCATTCATTTTATAGGAACATTGTAAGCATAGAAAATTATATGAGTCACAAAATGGATTCAAATAAGAGAGTTCAACAACATATTTATAAGATAAGAAATATTATAAATTATTTAAAATCTTATCTTATAAGAAATGGCATCAAAATATCACAATTTTCATATGCTTTGAGCTTTGATCAACTCACTCCCTCATGATGAATTTTGGACACCCATCAAGGTTGAATTGAGAGAAAAAGTTAAGCCAAATAAAGAAAATAATTGGAGAGGGTTAAACTTTTATAAGTACATAGCTAAAATAGAACTTGCAAAAAAACACTACATTGTTATTAATGTTAGATGTTTTATCTTGTTTTCTCAATTCTCCAATATAAGAAGTACATGACATTTTGGGCATATTGTATATGAAAAGAGAATACATTTTAAAGGGCCAATTAAGCATGCTAGAGGAATTTATTACGATGTATAGAATGCTACTTACAATACAATTATAGACCTAAAATTGATCATGTAGATGTGAAATTATTTCATAAGATGAAATATCTTTAGGATGTTCAAATATGTTGTATAATATTTTAATCCATGTAATTTTAGGATTAATGTATTTAAATTAGATGCTTTATTTAATGCATTTTATTTATTTATTATTGATTATTGAGATTTTTTTGTGAGAGTTTTTAGATTAGAAAACATGTGATTATCTAATAACTATAATTTAAAAGAAAAAATTTATTTATTTTGTATAAATCTGATAAAATAATATGGCATTATTATGACACATGTGATGAAAGTAAGACACATGTAGACTTCTGATTATGAACCTAATCATGTTGTTCTTAATTTTGTTAAATTTATTACAAATTTGTGATATTATATATATGTTTTAAATTATGTGTTGTATCAATGTAGATATTTGAATTATTAATTATAGTTACTAAGAACATAATAGCTAAGCTCAACAAAGATGAAAATTTGAACAATGACAATTGACAATTTTGGCACCGTAAGGTTTTTTATATCATTGAGAAGTAAAATGCTAAAGAGCCACTTATTAATATTATGCTGGAACCTGAGTATGGAAATACAACATATCATGGAAGAGATGAAGAGGCATTTTAAGCTTGGAAGAAAAAGGACAGTATAGCTCATACTACGATGCTCAACTACATGGCTAATGATTTGATATGCGAATATGAAGCATATCCTATAGCACAAGTCACATGGATTGCCTTGAAATATAAGTTTGGGAGTACTTTTACAACCAAACTTAAAAAGCTGACTAATCAAGTTTGACACTTATAAATTGTATCCTAACAATTCAATGAAACAACACCTAAGAGGATGTCAAATATGATTAAAAAGTTAAAGTTAACCGGTCAATGTCAGAAGATGGGTTATTTTGCTCGTGACTGTACTGAGCAGAAAAGTATCACCATGTACTTTATTTTCACATTTTGTCTGTGTTTCTAGTATTATTTTAATGACTGAATCTCATTCTTTGTAAATTATTGACTCAAGAGCCACAAACCTGTAGCTAAGGATCGAGAATCCTTTGTGAAGTATCGTCAATTGCCTTTCAAAAGCAGATGATTGTATGTAGAAAATAATGTCAGGGTTGAAGTCAAGAACATTGGTCATGCAAGTTGACTTTGCGTAGTGAATGGACACTTATCCTACATGATATTTCATATGCACTAGAAATCCAATGGAATTTGGTATCTATTATATCTCTTCTTAAATATGACTTTAATGTTTATTTCCGTGATTACTTAGTAGACATTTGTAATGGGACAACTCATTATAGTTATAGTTTTCTCTTTAATGGTTTTATTGTATTAGACATAATTTGTGATAATATTTATAAATATGTATGAAAATAATTGTTATGCTTTATCTTTTGCTTCCATTTCTACTCTAAATATAAATATTTGGTATGTTAGGGTAGATCATATAAGTCAAGAACAAATGAACAGATTAACAAAAAAAAAAGATTGTTAAGATTAATTTCAAACTTAAAAATGACTTTATGTGAATATTGCCTAGTGGGTAAAGCAACTAGAAAACTATTTAAAAAAGGAATTAAAGTTGAAGATCTATTGCAATTAATACATTGTGATATATGTGGTCTAATGAGTATGAGGGCGAGACACAAAGCATGTATTTTATTACAACTATGGTTTAAGTTTAATTAATCTTAAGAATTGATTGGGTAAAAAATTAGTGAAACTAATAAAAACTAATTGGGTTGGTAATGAACCAATCAAAAATCATTTTTTTAAATTAAAGTTTTAACATTATGCAATAAATATTTATGATATTTATAGAATTTTATCTAATCCATTTCTTATAAATTTGTTGTTATATTAAATTAGTTTAACTATTTTTTGTATTTTTTAATTATTTATATTTATTTTAAACATTATCTTATAATATATATGTATATATTAATTTAATTATAATATATATAACTTTAGTCAAATTATTAAACTATGAATTATTTATCATTTCGATTCAATGATGAATTTAATTTTTTTAAATATTAATTTTTTGTTATTATTTATTAATATTTTATTCATTTATGTTTTTATAGGTTCTTGACACATATTTTAATGTGAAAACTTTTCAGTTGATGTAAAATTGTTAAAAAAATTAATGTTTTCATTGATCACTATATGTTTTAGAAAAGTGTTAAAATAATTTGTATTTTTATTACCAATAACATTTGATAAATTTTTAAATAAATCAAGTTTTAAAAAACATATAAACTCATAAAAACAAATATAAGTGCTAACTTAGCTCTATATAAAAAAAATTATTAAAAAAAAGCCAATTGTTTGTCGCTATGGAAGATATTGACATGGATGGGATTAAATTTTACTTTGACTTAATCATAAAAAATATTAATCCAATATCTCAAGTTAAACTTTTTTTTATTATTGAATTATTTAAAATAATTTCAATTTTTCAAATTTTTCCATATAAATATCTTTAGACAATTTAGATAATAAGTCATTGTCATACTTTTAAATACTATATATTTTGTAGACTATTTTAATATAAACAGTAACTTATATATATATATATATATATATATATATATATATATATAAAGATTATAGTGGCTATGTTTTTCTTTTAACTTCCTAGTTATTGAGTTTCAAAAGAAAAAATCTCAATGGCTATGTCGTAGAGGTAAAATATATATGAATATAAACCATTTGGGGACAATACTTTTTAAATGTTGCGTTTGAGTTTTTTTCTTAAAATCTATTGCATATAAATAGTTGAGTCAAGAGTCTCGTGTGCACGTGTATTCAAATAATAAGATCTTAGAATTAATTTGATAATCTTGATATTAGACAATCTCAAATTATATTAATTGTTTGTTCAAATAATATTAGGAGTGGTGAATTATTTTTTTGGGTGATTTTATTTGAATAAACTATATATAGACAAATTTAAATTTGAGAAAAATAAGTAATTTTAAAATTTCTAGATAAATAGACCTCAGGAATTTAAAGATTTAACGAAGGAGAGAAATAAAAATTAAATTTGTTACTCGTATGTTCAAAAGTAAAAAAACTATAGTCTATAATAATTTAAAATAAAAATATTTTTGCGAGATATCTTACACACCAACATTTCCAAATAATAAATACATATAAGCTGTGAAGAATAAGTTAACATATACTTTGGTAGGAAAATTACGTTTTCCACGTCATCCAAATATCTTGACAGCTATTGGACAGCGACTTGACTATCAGTATTTCTGTGGTCACTTTTTTGGCAGCCATCCTTGTCGCTATTTCATGGCTGTCCACGGAATCTCCGCTTTTTCTTTTTAAGATTTTATTTATACTTTTTAAAAAATATTTGAAGGTTTATTTTATAAAAAGGCATCGTATTTTTAATAGGTATTTTATGTATGAATTAGATTTAGACGTAACTTTTATATTTTTATTATTAAAATTTTTAATTAAAATATACTAATTATATAATTTTTTAGTTATTATATGATAAGCATACAGTTTAATTAATTAAATCATCGTATATGTATTTGTAAAAATTATACATTTATTATATGTTAATAAAAAAATATAATAATAAAGATATAAATAATTACATATAAATTTTTTTTTATATTTGCTAGATTTTGTGAATCTCTTTATTTTAAAAATTTTAAATTAGAGTGGAGCTAAGTATAATTTTTAAAACAAAAAATATAGATGTAATTTAGCCCTGTTTTAAAGGAGTATAATATAATTTACTCTATTTTACAAAATATATTAAACTTTTTAATTTTAATTTTTAATGGTTTTTAGTTCACAGGAGATGGAATACAGTTTTTATACATTAAAATCTCTTACACTTACGTTTAAAAAAAGGTGTCATTTAAGTAAAAATTTTTAGATTATACTAAATTTTTTGAAATTTAAGAAATATACCTACGTAAGATACAGATGAAAGATAACTTTATTTTTATTTTATGATTTAATTCATATTTAAGATATATTATTTATAATTGAATGATTGAAACAATTTTAGGTTTAGTTCAAAGTTATTAATAAAGACATTTAAGCCTAGAGAATAATTATCTCAACAGTATTTATTAGGATTATAATTTGTTTTTATTACAATATTATAGTAGAATTTAGTTAAAAATGAGAATAAAATAGTCTAAAATTGTTATCCTATATTTAAGGATAGCAATGAATTTAGATATTTTAGATATCTATTCATTGAATACCAGCCAGGTGCTGATAGAAAATACTTGATGTATGATCAACTAGCGGATGGATTCAGACTTAGCCTTCAAATGTCAGGTATCCATCCAATATTAATGGCCGGATAAGATATTTGATGCTTCCTACTTGATATTTATATATTTTATGTAATAATTAGACTAAATATAAATAACTATACAAGGACAAAATTAATTGTATACTACAAGCTTTATTATTGCCAATTTATTTTTTAGATGAATGCTTCTAATACATTGTTTGAAGTAGTAAATTATTACAAACTTTAAAATTATATTTTAAAAGATAAATATAAGTAATTGATGTTTTTAGATATTTAAGAAACATGACAAATTTCAAATATTTGTGATAAATATGTGATTTTACATTTTTATTCTCTTTATAACTAGTCTATTTAATATAATTTATATCTTATTATAATTATTGATATTGATATTTATGTATATGACATAAATTAAGAATTAAAAGTAATTGAGCTCAAAATTAAAAAAGTTTAACATTTTATATTTCTAGCATTTATTACTTATTTTATGTTTTTCACTATATTAAAAGTCCAAAATGTGAATAAGATCTTTAAAGAAGTTTTAAAAGACATCTCAAACTTTTGAAATAATATTATAAATCTAAATTTATGTCTATTTAAGCCTCCAAATGTGACCCCAACATCTAATGATACAAAAGCCCAAAATCATATCTACATTCAGGGTTGCAAACTTTATGAGTGACCCAAGTAAAAATAAAGTTGTTTTAAAGAAGAAAATAAGTTGAAAATTTGAGATTTTGGGTCTAAACTAACTGGTCAAGATAGTGTTGGTTTTTGGCCTATAACATAAGCTATGAGGCTTTGTTTTGTGTAAAATTTAATGCATTAGGAAGATAATATCTAAGACTACATATTTTATGAAGGAAGCAACTTTTGAAAAAGACTTGCATTTGGTTTAAAAGATGTGGCTAAGTTAGAGAATAAAATTAAGAAATTGAATCCTAATTAAATTAAGATAACTCTTTATTTTTTGAAAGTTTGGGGATATTTTTAAAAACATTTTTGAGAATCTTAGGCTAGTTGTGCATAAATATTCTTTGAAAATTATTCTAATCAGGATGTCACAGTCAACAAAAGAGAGTTTTAAAGAATGACTATAATATTGAATTTTGAAATTCTCACTAAAAATTATACCCATCATTGATTCACTTTTTTTTATGTACTATTTTCTTTTTTATTTGTTATATATTTATTCATTCTTTATTTTATAATTTTTATTTTTCATTATAAGTAGCTACACCAATAAGATTTAGGATTTGGATGGATATGTTTTTTGAATATGTTTGAATTATGATGATACTTTTTATATAATTAACTTATTATTTAGTTTAAAATTTCTTTTACAATTTGTTAGCTATTTATTGTGAATATTACATATGTAGCGAGAATAATTAAAATGTGAATCACTACAGAAGATCATCTAAGTAGTAAACTTAGGCGTATGTTTTTTAAGATAATAATTTAGTCTAAGTGAGATTCTACTGTGCATGCTTGTCAAGTTATTACACAGAGGGATACATTGAGGCCCATAAAGCACAATGAGTTGATGTTAGAGCATACGATTATGATAGTAGATGTAGGTTTAGCATATATATGCATCGTTTATCTTGAGAGATAATTTCACATAATTTAAAAAATTAATTGTCAATTAGGATAAAAATAAATTACATAAATTAGTTAAATTTATTTATAAGAAGAGATATTGAAATTTAAATTTCAAAGGCTTTTATTAATGGACAATCTTATCAGTTATTTTTGTGAGTTTTACTTTTTCTTAACTCTTAGTTTATTTACTTGTGATGATCTTCTAGTTAGTGGGATTAATTTTTAGGAATTGATATTTGGTCAACTTTCCTTGTAGTCAACACTTAACTCATTTTTTTCATACTACTTGTGTGATACATGAGTTTGTAGATTTTACGCAACAATTAGATATTTCATGTGCATATACTATAAATTTAGAATTTTATTGAATTTGGATAGGGTTTGAATATTGAATATAGATTTAAAATTTGAATTTAAAAATCTAAAATTTAAGCCGCTACTTGCTTAACTTTCTCTAATCATTAAACCTTGAATTAATGAATTCTCTCTTAATTGACTCTATTAAACAAAGTGTACTGCAATATATTTTTTGTTTGGACAAAATATATTTTAAGGTCTGTTTGGTATATGAAAAATTAAGATGAAAATAAAAATAAAAATAAAAAAGATAAATTTATAAATAGAAAATATCCATAATACCTTTATTTTTAATGATTGAATAATTATTATCATAAAGTATTAAATAATGATTGAATAATGATTATATATAATTTTCTCTAACTTTTTTTCACCTTTTCCATTTTCTTCATCCTTTCAGTGCAAACCAAACGGGCTGTTGGTACTTTGTTAATTAGCTTGTTTACACTCTGGTGCCATGTGATTTTAAAGTCTGCATTTAAATGGTCCATCATTTGTTAATATATTGGTATTTTGTAATTTTATTTTGTTAACTTTTCAATAAAAGATGACATATACAAGTCACATGATACTCAACATGGATGGAACCGAACTCCGTCATGTCTCACTAGTATGAATTTTTATGGCCAGTTTGGTACGTAAAAAGTTAGATATAAAAATAAAAATAAAAAAAATAATTTTATAGATAAAAAATATTTATAATACTCATACTTTTAATAATTGAGTAATGATTAATAAATAATATTAAATAATGATTAGATAATGATTAAAAGAATAAAATTGACATTTTGACAAATTTTCCATTTCCGTTCCGTTTCCCTAGGGCTACCAAACATGCCATTAAACTATCCCAATTTCCCTATCTCTCCAAACAAAAAGCCTACAGAATTGAAATCCCTTTATTAATGTAATCCCTTCCTTAATTGGTCAATGTGCTTCAAATCGACTCACTCTCAGGATGTTCACACCTCAAATCAATGTTCTCATCTAAAAATTTCATAATTACCAGTATAAATTGTAGAACTTGAGGGAAAAAAACGTAGACTAGAACTTCGAGTTCAAATAAAAATTACGATCAAAGACCACATTTGTTATTGCGAAACTCGCTGAAAATTTGAGAACAAGTAGAACATTAAGTGGAAATTAGGGCTATCTAATAAGAGAATTGTAATTTTTTAGGGCTTTGATTTTGTCCAAAGAGATTAGAAAAATTAGGGCAATTTGAAATTTAAGTTCTGTGATAATGAAATTCAGCCAAATTTGACTATTTTGGAGGTTACATGATTTGCACATGCCAGTTTTTGTGCAAAAATTAATAGAATGAAACTACAACTACCAAAAGGATAACAATTTAAACTACGTATCATTTAGAATGCGAATTTTTAAACTATCAAATATGAAAGTATAAACAAGCCAAACTTCCCCTTTCTTTTTTCTTTTATATATAAATATAATGGAGCAAAGATTTAAATTTAAAATATTTTGCTAACTATCTAGACCCTTTACCCCTATGCTACAAACATGGTAACTTACTCCATATTCAAGTTCACCTATTAAGTCAACATTTTTAGTGTGGAAATTATATTTAATGTTAAGACTCAAGAGGATAACAATTTTGTTAACAGTTTTGTTAATAAATTAAGTTTTTGTCTAAATCATAATTGAAAAATATATAATTTTTAAAAAGTACATTTAATTTACTAAAAAATGTTTAATTTGATGAGACATCATTCTTTAAAAATAGCTTAGAAGCACTTTTTTATTGTCTCAGCCGGAGTAGTAGGAAAGAATTTTTTTAAAAGTTTTATTAAAATTATATTAACATTTTTTTGTATTTTGAAATATGTACGAACATTGTTTATTATAAACTTTACAAAATTTAAATTTTCAGATGTGATTTTCGCTATTTTATTCTATCATTTTGATATTGATGCATACATCATCCCTATCCGCCACCGCCTCCATGAATGCTACTTTTTCAACTCTCACTCAACCCTCCCCTCCCCTCCCCTCCCCCATCACATTGCCTTGGATCCTTGGTCGCTGTCATTTCTGAATTATTATACGTGGCTGGTGGGTTTTACTGTGTCTTCAATGAAATTGATGTTACACCACTTGATCAAATGAAGTAGTATTTTCATCTAGGTCTTATTTGATTTAATTTTGTAGAATAATTTTTTTATTTTTAAAAACAAAAAAATAAAATAATTTGTTTGATAATATCTTTTTAATAAAATATTTTGTAAAATAAAAAACTCATTTTGTTCTATAAAATCAGATAAAAAATAAAAAATAATTACTTTTTAAAATTATGATTCAAACAAATTTTTTAATTTTTTTGTTTTCAAAATTTTGTTTTTAAAAATATGTTTTAAAAGTATTAAAACAAAAACAATTTTAAACAGATTCTTAAGTTTTAACTGTTTTAAAAAATAATTTATAATTACAATTTTAAATATATTAAAATAATTCATAATAAAATTTATAAGAATAATTTTTCTAATAATTCTAAATGACATCTTATAGCCTATTCGATTCAGATGTACATCGCATCATGGGAACACAACTATAAAATTCTCAGTGAGATTATTGTTTTGTCGTACATTTGTCCCCCACTACTGAGAACACATTGACGTGCTCCCACATTTTCAGTGTTTTTTAACTTTTTTTATTATAAAAATTACAATTTAAGATTTTAAATTAAAAAATATTTATAATAAAATATTTTAAACTTTCAAATTATTTTAAAAAATTTTAATATCAAAAAATTTAAATATGAAACAAAATTATAATTCAGATATTCAAGTTATAATTTTTTATTAATATAATTTTAAAATTTAACATATTTCAATATAAATATTTAATTATAATTTTTACTTTTTAATTCTTAGCTATAACCAAAAACAACAAAAGAAAATGATCCTATTTAATCGTACACACAATAAAAAATATTAATTTACTTTCAATATTATACCCAACGGCACTTCTTACAATTGCAGTCGTACTGCATCCAATCATAAAATTTATATTTAATTTTAAAAAGTAATACAGAAACCATATAAAAATATGTACATATCTTATAATTTCCTCTTAGAGTGCAAGATTAGCCCTTAGCTTTCCATAGTTATTTACTTATTTTGTATCAAAAGAAAATTATTTAATTATTATATACCTATGAAGTTTTGAAATCTAAACTTTTATTTCTATTAATATTTATTGAATTATTTTGCACAATATAACCTATATCAATTGTTTATTTGTGATTTTTGAGTGTTTGTTAATAATAAAAATGATTAATTAATAAATATGATTTTGCACATATTAAGTTAGATTCAACAAATTGAGTTGAACTACTTCAGATGTATGACCACGCACAAAGCTAGTATGTATAGTTGAGATGCGTACAATGTGTATATTTCATTTGAATTGTCTAGATTAATTTTATGTGGTTTAAATTATATATATATATATTTATTTATTTTAAAAGATATAAAATATAAAATAAAAATAATTTTATAATTACTAATTATAAAAAATAATTTTATATTAAAAATAAAAAATTTATAAAATATAAACTTTTCAAAGGCCAAATTAGAATGCACATCCCTAAAAACGGAACAAATAACTAAAACACTTCTAAAATAAACAAAATCTAAAAAAGTAATATTTTATGTAAATAAATATAAAATAAGAATTAAATGTTATTATTGAATTATTTAATAAAGTATAATAAATAAATTTTTACAACTTAATTTTATTTAATTAAATTTTTAAACTTTTCATACATATTTTATTTTTATTAAAAATTCTAATAATAAAATATAAAAATTATACTTAAAATATTGATTTTTGTTCATTGAAATAAAAGAAAAATAAAATATTTTTTAATTAAAGTATATTAGACTTCCACCAACCATGCATTTTGTGCAGTTTGGTGCAAGGGCAAATTTGACTTCTCAAACCATCTCCTTTCCAGTATTACATATTCCATCGCCCAATTAAAGGAAGTAACTTTCCTCCAAAATGCTGAAATTTGCTTTTTGCAGGGCAACCCTCACATGCCAAACAGCTAAAAACCTGTTTCCCTCTCTTTCTTCCTTTTCTCACCCTCACTTTCTCTCTGACCAAACATAATCTCAGTACATTTATCTTATTGCTAACTTAGGATTTATTTGGAATTGCCATACTTTTTGTTTTTGGGGTTTTCTGACAATAAAAGTCATAAATTTATATATGGTTAAATTATTTTTTTAAATAGTACTTCTTCTAATATTTTAGGTATTGTATAGATATTTTTAAAAACAATTGTGGCAGTTAAAATTTAAGGTGTCTAATTTTTTATTTTAACTAAATTTTTATACCTTCATTTTTATTACTTTTTTTTTAACTTATTTCATAGCTTATGTTTTCATAAATGTAAATACACAAGTCTCACATATTTTTTCTATTCTTATCATAAAGATATATTCTTTTTATTTAATTTGTGTTCATAATCCTATAACTATTAGCTTGATGAGTCATTAAATTTCATTCTTATATTATTTATATATTTCAATTTAACTTTCATCTGATATTTTAATATCTTCGTATGAAAATTCTTTATATTTTTAATATTAAAAAAATCCTAACATATATCTACTATTATCAATCTACAATAACCTTTAAAAATTATTAATAAATACTCTGTCAATGAATTTTACTTTTAAAAGTGATTTTTATAAAATTTTTATTAAAAATTAATTTTGCCTTTTTTAAACAACAAAAATTTTCACACTATGTATAACACACAAGCTTTTAAAAAACCATAATATTTCCATCGAAACCTTAAATTACAAAAAGACGGAGGTTATCAGAAATCACCAATAATAATAATAATAATAATTGTAGAAAAAACTTTCACATAAAAGATAAATCATATGAGGAGCCATTTAGTATTAAAAGAGTTAGAAATAAAAATAAAAATAAAAATAAAAATTTTATAAATAAAAAATAAATTTTATACTCTTATTTAAAAAAATATATAAAAAATAGATATTATTAAGCAACAATTATAAGAATATAATAAAAATTATTCAAAATTTTTCAATCTTAATTTTTTTAAATTTAATATCAAACATGTTTAAATATAATTTTTTATATATTTATTATTATATTTTTAATTAAAATATAGTAAATATATAATAATTTTTTAATCAAACTATGATAACTTAATTAAAGAAATCATACAATTATTAATAAAAATTATATATATATATTATTAAAAATCATATATTTATTATATTTTAATTAAAAATTTGATGATAAAATTATATTATAATATTTTTTATTAGAATTATTTATTATATAAGTTTTATATCAGTAAATAAATTATTTATCCGGTTTTACGTTTTTATTTATTTATTTATTATTATTATTATTATTTATTTATTTTTCACTTTTTTTGTTATTATTTTTTGATTTCCGTACAATTGCACGGAAACAAAACTAGTTTAGTGTAAATTGTAATGCGGAGCCCAATAGCCAAAGTGACGTGGCCATCAATCAATTGATGCCCCTCTCAATTATGCGGGCAGGGTCGCATCCTCGGCCACACGAAAATCCAGCACAGAAAATATGATAATAAAAAACACTTGACCCGGCGAACGAGGAAGAAACGGAGAGTGAGAGGAAGGAGATGAAAAAAATGTTCCGTTTCAGTCCGGACCACAGGGAGAGAGGAAGAGAGGGTATTTCAGAATCACTAAAGTGAAGCCAAACAACCAAAAAACTAGTCCGCGCGTCACTCTTCTTCAGTCTCCTCTCTGAACTCTGTTAAATCTCGCATTTTATATATTTTTTTCCTTATAATCTTTCTTGCCCCGCGTAGTTGGGACTCCGGGATCTTTGTGCTCGCCTTTCAATGGCTACGGCGGGCAGAGCGGCAAATTCACAGACCCAAGTTCACTCTTCGGGCACAAGCTATAAGAGAACCCATAATACAGAGTCCGTCAGCAAAGCAATTGCTCAGTACACTGAGGACGCTCGCCTCCATGCCGTCTTCGAGCAATCCGGCGAGTCTGGTAAGTCTTTTGATTACTCAAAGTCCATAAAAACCTCCATCCAGTCCGTTCCCGAGCAGCAGATTACGGCTTACCTATTGAAAATTCAAAGAGGTGGGAGTATTCAGCCCTTTGGTTGCATGATTGCCGTAGATGAACCCACTTTTCGGGTTCTTGGGTACAGTGAAAACGCGCGGGATTTGCTGGGAATTACCCCTCAATCGGTTCCGAACCTTGAAAAATCTGAAACCCTTACGATTGGAGCTGATGTTCGCACGCTTTTTACCCCCTCAAGTGCAGGACTACTCGAAAAGGCATTCGGGGCTCGGGAAATTACACTGTTAAACCCCCTTTGGATCCATTCTAAGAATTCGGGGAAACCCTTTTATGCAATTTTACATAGAATTGATGTGGGAATTGTGATTGATTTGGAGCCTGCCAGAACAGAGGACCCTGCCCTGTCCATTGCTGGGGCGGTGCAGTCTCAGAAGTTGGCGGTGCGCGCAATTTCGCAGTTGCAGTCGCTTCCTGGTGGAAATATTAAGCTTTTGTGTGATACTGTAGTTGAGAGTGTGAGAGAACTGACTGGGTATGACAGGGTGATGGTATATAAATTTCACGAGGACGAACATGGTGAGGTTGTCGCTGAGAGTAAGAGGCCAGATTTGGAGCCTTACATCGGTTTGCACTATCCTGCTACTGATATCCCCCAGGCTTCAAGGTTTTTGTTCAAGCAGAATCGGGTTAGGATGATTGTGGACTGCAATGCCAGTCCTGTTAAGGTAATTCAGGATGAAGCGCTAATGCAGCCACTGTGCTTGGTTGGATCAACTCTTCGTGCCCCTCATGGTTGTCATGCACATTATATGGCCAATATGGGATCAATTGCTTCATTGGTAATGGCAGTCATAATCAATGGGAACGATGAGGAAACTGTTGGTGGTCGTAACTCCATGAGGCTTTGGGGCCTGGTTGTTTGTCATCATACTTCTGCTCGATGCATTGCTTTCCCACTACGCTATGCTTGTGAGTTCCTTATGCAGGCCTTCGGGCTTCAACTGAATATGGAACTTCAATTGGCATCGCAGTTATTGGAAAAACGTGTTTTAAGGACGCAGACTCTCTTGTGTGACATGTTGCTTCGGGACTCTCTTACTGGCATTGTTACTCAGAGCCCTAATATTATGGACCTTGTGAAGTGTGATGGAGCAGCTCTCTACTACCAAGGTAACTACTACACATTAGGTGTCACCCCGACTGAGTCCCAGATAAAGGACATTATAGAGTGGTTGTTGGCCAGTCACGGGGACTCAACAGGTCTAAGTACTGATAGTCTGGCTGATGCTGGGTATTCTGGGGCTGCCTCTCTTGGTGAGGCAGTATGTGGTATGGCTGTTGCTTATATCACAGAAAGGGTTTATCTATTCTGGTTCAGATCCCATACAGCAAACGAGATTAAATGGGGTGGTGCAAAGCATCACCCAGAGGACAAGGATGATGGACAGAGAATGCATCCGCGTTCTTCATTCAAGGCATTTCTAGAAGTGGTAAAAAGCCGTAGTATGCCATGGGAGAATGCGGAAATGGATGCTATACACTCTTTGCAGCTTATTTTGCGAGACTCATTTAGAGATGCTGAGCAAAACAATTCTAAGGCTGTTGTGCATTC
This sequence comes from Erythrophleum ivorense, assembly GCA_026724425.1. Classification (NCBI taxonomy): domain Eukaryota; kingdom Viridiplantae; phylum Streptophyta; class Magnoliopsida; order Fabales; family Fabaceae; genus Erythrophleum; species Erythrophleum ivorense. Next base: position 49,634,846 of record JAIUCV010000005.1, read on the forward strand.
CCAGCTTCGTAACCTAGAATTGCAAGGGGTGGATGAGCTGAGTTCTGTGGCTAGAGAAATGGTTAGATTGATAGAAACTGCTACTGCTCCCATCTTTGCTGTAGATGTTGATGGCTGCATAAATGGCTGGAATGCAAAGGCTGCAGAATTGACAGGACTCTCAGTTGATGAAGCTATGGGGAAATCTTTGGTTCATGATCTTGTGTATAAGGAGTCTGAAGAAACTGTAGACAAACTTCTTTCCCGTGCTCTAAGAGGTAGCCCGTCTAAAACTATTTTTCTGGTCAATTCATTAATTAATTAGGTAAGGAAATTCTGACTAAACATCAGGAAGAACTTTTGGGTCTATCCATTTTTTGGTTGCCTAAATTCTTGTAAACGTAACAGCTAAAAGCTTAGTAGAAGGTGTAAATGGTACTTCAACACATAATGAACTGCAAGTGAGAAAAAGTTTCCCCAAGATAAATAACTATCTTTTCCATTCTTAGCACAATTGATGGATGTCTAATCACGCAAGCAGTAGTCCTGTCATTTTTAATGTGACAATTAGCCATACAGCAGCTTTAGGCTCAAAAGAAAAAACTGTATGAGAATGAGAAACACTAAGATGAGCCTGAATGTGGAATTTGTGTCCATAATTGTTTCTTATGCCAAAAAGAAAAGGTTAATGTAACCATTGACATTTTGGGATAAGAAGAAAAGCAAAATATTCATTGTCCAATGTCATTCTTAATTGAATCTGTTGTTATAGATTATCTTGTTTGTCTTTAGACATAAGACGGTTTTGATTATTAGTTGTACCATAACAATTTGTATTTAATTAGTACAGGTGAAGAAGATAAGAATGTTGAAATAAAAATGAGGACGTTTGGCCCTGAACATCAAAAGAAGGCAGTTTTTATAGTGGTGAATGCTTGTTCCAGCAAGGATTATACAAATAATATAGTTGGAGTATGTTTTGTCGGTCAAGATGTGACTGGTCAAAAAGTAGTAATGGACAAATTCATTCACATACAAGGTGACTACAAGGCTATTGTACACAGTCCGAATCCACTGATCCCTCCCATTTTTGCATTGGATGATAACACATGCTGCTCAGAGTGGAACACTGCCATGGAAAAGCTTACTGGATGGAGCCGTGGAGACATCATTGGGAAAATGCTGGTAGGAGAGGTTTTTGGTAGTTGCTGTCGACTGAAGGGTCCAGATTCTCTAACCAAGTTCATGATTGTGCTGCATAATGCGCTTGGTGGACAGGATACAGATAGATTTCCTTTTTCATTTCTTGATCGGAATGGAAAATATGTGCAAGCACTTCTGACTGCTAATAAGAGGATTAACATGGATGGTCAGATTATTGGGGCTTTCTGCTTCTTGCAAATTGCGAGTCCTGAACTTCAACAGGCTCTGAAAGTCCAGAAACAACAGGAGAAGAAATGCTTTGCTAGGATGAAAGAATTAGCTTACATTTGCCAAGAAATAAAGAATCCTTTGAATGGCATACGCTTTACAAACTCTCTTTTGGAAGCTACAGACTTGACTGATGATCAAAAGCAGTTTCTTGAGACTAGTACTGCTTGTGAGAAGCAGATGTTGAAGATAATGCGGGATGTAAATTTGGAGAGCATTGATGATGGGTGGGTTTTCTGAGTAATCATTTTAATTTTTTAGTTAGTCTGGAAGATTATTTATAATTACCATTTCTGGGCTTGCTTAAAAGCTTAAATTTTTAGGTCAGGTGAATCTTTGACACCGTATTAAGAGTAAGTTGACCAAGTGATTCTAAGGTTCAATTCTTGTTGCCTCCCAATCTGCTAATGAAAATTATCTATATTATTTTGTGGTTTCAGTACAAGATAGTTGGTACTTTTGAATCTATACTTCATCCCTATTTCAAGCCTAGTGGTTATTAAAGTGAGTGCTGTTAGATTTTGAAGAGCCATTCTTAGGCCCCTGCTTAAAAATTGAGCTTTTAGGTTGGGTGGTTTCAGTACAAGATAGTTTTTACATGAAGACATGCTATTCTATTAATTGGATATTGAATTTACAGTAGTCAATCAGGGTTTTTGATGATTTTCTGTAACTTTACCTCTGATAATGCAAAGGATATAAACCTGTTATAGTTTCCATTTTCCAAGTTCACTAGATAAATGGTCCCAATGTTAACAGATAGTACTGAGTTGTTGATGCTTATGGAAATAGCATATGAAAATAATATTTAGTTCTAGTCTGATAAAAATGGGAAGAATAATTGTTAGTATACTTATCTTTTGTAATCTAGATATAGCAACTTCTGTACTGTTAAAAAATTGCCAATTCTTCCAACTTTGAGTGCATGTTTTAATACATTATAAAGGTATCTCATCATGTCTATTCCTGGATAAAGAGCTATGAACGTAATTAGCTAGCTAACACATTTTCTTTTTGGTTCAAGTGAGACTCCATTAAGAGCCCATTTTGGGGAGGGGAAGGGGTGAGTGGGGAGTTAGACCCCCCATATGTTAGGATTCCCTGGCACCTATGTCCAAGGGAGGTGCTATTTGAGCCAAGGCTCTCGAGTCTTGGGTAGAAAGCTAACTATTTAATTTGTAGTTTCCTTGTTGTCATATTTTTCATCATTTTACATGTCTTCTAGATGCTGTTGATCTTAACCAACTAACTCAGACAAAGCACATGTCATGCTTGCACACATGTGCTGCCTTCTCACTATGTTATGTTAATATGGGGAATTGTACATGGCACGAGAATTAGAAAGGTCCAGTCTATCATTCTATGATCATGGGGGTTATACTGTTGCAATTTACAGCTGTTGGTAATCAGTGCTTACTTGCTTTATTGTCCTTAAAACTTCTTGCATCAATTTCCATAAGAGAAAGACAAGATTCAAGTCTTTGTCTACTTTTGAATTTAGGTCCTTGGAGCTTGAAAAAGGGGAATTTTTACTTGGGAGTGTCATAAATGCGGTTGTTAGCCAAGTGATGCTATTGCTGAGAGAAAGAAATTTACAGTTAATTCGTGATATTCCTGAAGAAATCAAGACCTTGGCTGTTTATGGTGATCAATTGAGGATTCAACAGGTCTTGGCTGATTTCTTATTGAATATGGTGCGCTATGCACCATCTCCAGATGGTTGGGTAGAAATTCATGTTTTTCCAAGAATAAAACAAATTTCTGATGGCCTTACTCTTCTTCATGCTGAATTCAGGTATATTAGCATGAACTTAGTCATTTCATTAACCATTATTTCTTTCCTTAACTTTCACAGATGATGACAACTACTGATTTATCACCCTGATTTGAATTCTGTTTTGGTATGAAAATATGATGGAAATCAAGTCAATGGTTTTTTTAATCATTTTTGTGAATTTATGAAATGCTTTAGTAGTACTCTACTGCAAATTCTTATAATGAATTGCCAGTTTAAATTACTCTTGTTTATCTTACCTTAAAGTTTAGTAAATGCTTCAGTTAAGTGAAACGTGATCTCTTAATTGTTTGACTGACCATGCAAGTTGGACCAATTTTTTGGTTGCATCTCTTCTATGGGTAGATCAATGATTTTATAATCTTAAAGTCTTAATTCTTAATGACTGCAGAGCATCAATAAACTTGAATTATGGGCTTCAACAGAAGTCTGGTTTGGGTTGGATTTTAGCTGCTTTCTTCAACCCTTGAGTGTTGGCTTTTGACTTAAACATAACCTTCCTTAATTGCTATCCTAATAATACCCAATTTGCCCACTTGATCTCCCCCTCAAAAAGAGAGAGAACCAAAATTTCTTATTTGGCGAATGTATAATATGATGTGTGTTGCAGGAAAGGCCTAGCCGTGTTTGTAATTCTCTGTATGTGATGCTTGCATACCCTGAAAATGAGTTAGTTATTGATTTCTTTTTGTGATCTCTTGACACAGCATTCCATGAAAAGAGATTCCATGAAGAAAAGTTAAACAAACATTGCAATTTCTGATTATTAGCTAAATGCAGGGTATTATTTCAATTCTTATTCTATGTGGAAACCTGAAAATTTGTGCCAAAATGATTTTTCTCATCTACTTAATTTATTCACTTGGCTACTAATATCTACTTAATTTATTTCAATTCTTCTTCTGTGTGTTTTTTACTTTTTGGTTTTGTGAAGGATGGTATGTCCTGGTGAAGGTCTTCCTCCTGAATTGATTCAAGACATGTTCCATAGCAGCCGATGGGTAACTCAAGAAGGCTTAGGGCTGAGCATGTGCAGGAGGATTCTAAAGCTAATGAGTGGTGAAGTCCAATATATCAGGGAGTCGGAAAGATGCTACTTCTTAATTATTATTGAACTACCCATGACACGGAAAGACTCTAAAAGTGCAAACTAGGTATTTTGCAACCTCTCATGTTGACTGTTAGATACTTCCATTGTCATAATATTCTCAAGAGTATGCAGCTCACCTAACAAGGGACTTTTAAGGGACATGCATTTGAGCAAGCTGATTTGGCTTGTTATCCAGGCCAGATGTTGTAATTCTACTACCAAGTTGGATTGTTACTCAGGCTCCACGCTGCCCAAACATGTTTGGCACAGCAACCTAGTGAGTGACTAGTTAATTTATAGCCAATGTAACCTTAAAAATCTCACAGAAAAGTCATGGCAGAGTGGATGAAAGGTTTTGCTGCCAATTTGTGCACATCTTCATGATCAAGTGGGTGTCATGTGAAATTGTTGCCGATGCTTCCATGAGTAGCTGCTGCTGCGGACTCCATAGTCAGAATTGAACTGCATCCTTCTCCCGCCATTGTTGTGTAGTCATGTAACTACTTATGCAATGTGTGTTCCTGAATTCGCAAATAATTGTAAAATTTTTGTCTGCTCAGAGTTATTCTCTGAAAATGTTGCTGTTCTACTTGGCGTCTCATTTTTCTGCCATGGTTTTGTATATCCCTTTCTTCTAAGTAATAAAATCTGGGTTGTCCTGTATTTTTGGAAAGCTTTACGGAAAGCAGTCTTTTTTCAATCAAAGATGAATAATTGAATATGTATGCCTCTTTCTTTTTGCAGATATGTTATACTCTTTAACACATACAGGTGAACTAATTAGAGCTGCCAGATTCCAGAAAGCATTGGGAAGTGAATGTCTTCCTAGATTATATTTGCATTGAGGAGATTGGAAGGGAAGGTTAGATTTGATTTAGGCATTTCCCTTGATTTAGATCTAAAACAAATCATTTTTTCCCCTCCATTCTGCAGACTAAACATACCCTTTGGACAAATCCAAAGCATATGTAAATTAACAGATGGTGTTACAGGATTTCTAGCCTGCCTCTGCTGGTTTTCCTGTTATGGCAGCAATTCTAGGAGTTCATGAATAGTGTTCTTAAATTCACTAGTGGAGCCATGATTCACTGGTTTGCAAGAGATCTGGAAAAGTTCTTAGGTCATGTTTGGTAGAGTAAATATTTTTAAAGAAAAAGAAAGAAGAATAGAAATAATAATGAAATAAAATCTTGTGATTTAAAATCACGTTGCATGTTATGGAGAAAAAAAGAAATATTTTTTTAATTTGGATTTTTGATAGAATGAAAATGATATAAGAATAGAAATGAGATGTGAAAATGACTAAAATATTTATAGAACCAAAAAAATAAAAATATCGAGTAACTACTAATTAACATAAAATAAAAAAAAATTATAATAAAAGATTTCAAATTGGAGATATTTATATTAAAAGATCTTAAATTTTAAAATTATTTTCAATGATTCAAAAATTAAAATTTTTAACTATGTAAAAAAATTATAATATAAGACTTTAAGTTAAAAAATTTTATTCTTAATTTTTTAAAAATATTCTTAAAACTTTTTAATATAAATATCTTCAACTTGAAGTTTTTTATTACAATTTTTTTAAATAAAAATAAAACATACTATCCTTAGGAGTAATGTATTTTTTTTTTCTCTTTCCATTTTGAACAGCACTATTCCTTTACAAAAATAATGAAATACACCATGCAACTTTGGACAAGACAGAATCCAAACGTGTTGTTCTCAATGTAGATACACTCAATAGGATTATAGGAGATCGATGTTTATTGAAACTTACGACATGTTTACATCTCCATTTTTCATTGGTTTATTATACGTACTCACCAGGCGTACCTTGGAAATTACCAAAAATGTTATAGTACAGTGTATGTAGATACATGTTATGGTTCATAGTTTCTCTGTACAGAGTTGTGCAGGTGAAATTTTAAATGGTGGCATGTAATATAGGTTTGGTTAGCAGAGGTGACTGCATCATTCAGCTGCCTTGCTAATTCCAAGTTAAGAATTGGACCCTGTGGCCTCGGCGCAAGGGTTCCAGTTGCATACTTACATCATGGCCTTACAGTGTAAGGCACTATTGATTTTTTTTTCTTCTTTTGATTAAAAAAAATTGTATACACATTGATTTATTTTAAAAAAAAAGTTTAAAGAAACAAATATTGTGGGGAGAAATCATAGGGAAAAACTGAAAAAACAACAAAAGTAGTCTATCTACTGGTTCACCAGCTTTGGTTGCCCCAAAAAGCTGGTCGTTGATTAAAATATCTGATTCTTGGTCCTACTATAAAAACCGACCATACAATGTGGCAATAGAACTCTCAGTAGATGATTTTATTCCACCACTTGCTGTAGTGATTTTTTCAATGTGTTTTTATTTTTATTTTGCCATTTAAGGTTTAGAGTTTAATATAAAAGATAAAAATTATAATTGTAAGAATAAAAATTTTAATTACTAGGAAAAAATACATTTTAAAAATTTAACCGTTTTAAAGTGTAATTTTTTTATAATTAAAATTTTTATCTTTATAATTATAATTTTTATCTTTTATATCAAAATCTAATCCCTAAAAGACAAAAAAAAAAAACTAAAAACACATGAAAATTGGGGTGTAGGGGATCCTGGTTCTATAATGTGGTCATTTTCTGTTTGAAAATCCAATAGACGAAGAAGAAATGTCACAACAAACAAAGTAACTAATAGGGAGCCCAGTGACCCCAACTCTCTTAAATTGGATATATCTGCCCTTTGGATAAGGAAAATAAATGCCCTTAATAAAAAAAATCTTCTAAAAACACCCAAAAATAATAAAAAAAAACCTCAAACGTCTTGAGTGTAAGAAATGAAAAAAGAAAGGCGAAAATAGTTATTTAGGCCTTAATATTAACTGCATGTTAATTTTAAAGAGTAAAATTAATATCATGTGAGTTATATTTATGAAAATATTAAAAATGTTAATTTTTGGATACATAATGATAATTTCTTCCCTAATTAACTCAATTTTTAAAGAACACCCAAAAGATTTATTTATTTGTTTTTGGTTACAATGAGGAAAAAGACAAAATACCAATTAAACCTTGACATCAATTTATATTAAGAATCGAGACCAGGATCACGTCAACTTTTCAACTTATTAACTTGTCAAAATTTTAAAAATATTAGCTTTTGTAGATAATTTTAAACAACAAAAACATTTCTAAAGTTATAATCAGAAAAAAAAAATCAAATAACTTAATAAACATTTTATAAAAGTTAATAAAAACCAATTTATTTTAAAAGATCAAAGGAATAAGTTATTATCAGTGCCTCCCAAAATTATCATTTAAGCTCGGTTTGGTTTACAGCATTTGAACATAATACATTTATATAGTTTGTATGATATTTATTTGTACTATTATAGTATTATTTTATTTATTAAATTATTTTTTAAAAAATAAAAATAAAATAATTATTTTTTACCTCACTTACCTACATTATACATTTCTTGTATCATTATATCTTTCAACCAAATAGAGCATATGATTTAATATTCTTAATGTTATAAGAATAATTTAGATTTCTTATCATCCTTAAATGAAAATACTTTTATAGTATTAGAAAAATCAAATTATAATTTTAAAGAGTATAAGAAATAACTTTAAGAAATATTAATAATAATTTATTCCGTTGATTTTTCAAAAAGGATTTTAATTTTAAAAAATATTTAGTGAAATTTTTATCAAGTTGTATTGCTTAAATGGAGTTTTATTTATTTTTCAACGTCAAGTCGCTCTGGCCACTTGCCAAGGTCTAAAGGGCTCTCTGGTTTACGTCATCTGCTCGCACAAAGAGCATTGAGCGATAACAAGAGATAAGGTTGCATATGCAAATGCATTTCCCAGTACAGTAACAATGCTTCCTTTTTTTTTCCCATCAAAAGCAATGAAGCCCTCTCTTTCTTATAAAATATGAAATATTTATTATATCTCTTTATTACGAACTCTAAAGATAGCCCATAGATTCCATTCTCCCCATTGTAAGTCTCCCCAAGTTGTGTGCGTGCACGCCTTTCTCCAACCATCTTCCATTGTCGTCTGGATTAGTTTATTACAAGAAGAACATAATATAATTTAATTGGTTTACTATTATTTATTAAATATGACAGTTTCTCACTATTTGGTAGAAAGGAAGAGAACGTGTAATGTAGGAGCCGGCGACTAGAGTTCACAATAAGTTAATTGGAAATACTCTTTTTTGAGATTTAATTCAATAGACCGAATTTCAGTACAATGGAGTAACTTCCAGTCAACCGAAAGTGGTTGCTTTTGATGTAAGTTCAAGTCACCAGAGAGAAATTAACAATCACGATTCAGAAACGAAAAATAATAGAGAGAAAATTTCAGAGGAGGAGGGAAGAGGTGAGACTCGTAGAGGATACAACACATAATTCCCCATATACTTTACTATTCCTCTTCTCTTTACCTAAAAGGGCTTTGGATTCACAGAGCAAAAAGAAATGAAGAGTGGGAGGGAATTTTTTTTTTAAAAAATTATGAATGGAAATGATTATTTTATTCTTAATTTAAAAAAATAAAAATAAATATTATTAAGTAATAATATCAATAATATAATAAATATTACAACAAATATTACTCTCATTTTTTTTGAAGAAAAAATTTCAGATATTATTATGATGATTTTAATTTTTTTATATTTAATTTGAATGGTTTAAATTTTAAATGTGTCAAGTATACAATAAAAATAATTTTTTAATTATAAATTTTAAAAATAATTAATAATAAAATATTCAAAAAAATTAAATCAATTAAATCAAATTTAAACAATTCAAATTATGATAACAACACCTGTTACTTTTCCTTCGTGTGCAAAGAATCTACATTAACCTTTTGTTTGCAATACCAAACGGGATGTGATATTTTTCCCCTTCCCATCTCTCAAATTTCAGGTTTTTTTTTTTTTTATCTGATTCTGTTGCTTTTCCCAACTGCTATTACCACGTGTCCTCCAAGACCATTATCTTCTGAGTTCAGCAGTGTGCGCCACCTCTCCATATGAAATAACCAACTTCAAGGATTGATTACCACGATGTTTATTGGGCAATTAAATATGAAAAACCCAACTTAATTGAGAGTCGGATCAAAATATAAATAGATAAAATTATATTAAATTGGGGTTGGATGATGGATAAAAACATAAGTTATTTTTTTTATTTTAGTTATTAATATCTTGTCATATTTTTTTATTTTTATTTCGTCCATGCGTTTTATATGTTGTAGCTTTCATTATTCACCCAAATCCTTTGTATGTTGCAATTTTTATTATTTATCTAAACCCTCCCTATTTTTTAATTATTTTTATTATTGACATGTATGCTTTTTGATATTTTTTTTGTTGAATAATAAAAATACATATGTTTATTTAAGACTAATTATACTAGTATAATTTATATTTTATTTGATAATACTAAGTTATTTTCTTATTGAAATTATTTTACTAATAAAAATATGAGAATTCTAAAAGTTTATTATTTTGAAATATATGTCTATAAGTTTGAAAGAAAATATTTGTATATTGTAAGAATTAATTTATAAAAAAAAAATGTCCTGAGCAACCCTAACCCCCTTAGACCAACATAAAATAAGATTTGTTTGAGTTGAGTATGGTCACATACATAAAAATAAGTCTAATGTCTTAATCGGACTCAACATCGAGCCTACTAAATATTCGGCTCGACTCTGCTTATGAACAATCATACTGATTATACACTACAAAGTGTAATAATAAAACAATTTGTATAGTTCTCATATTTTATTTTTAACTTTAAGGAAAATGTTTTTGTATATTTGATGAGTTTAAAAATATTGTGAGTTTTAGTTTTATTATTTTTTAAAAATAATAAAATTACAATTCATTATTTAATAAAAATTTTAGATCTAAATCTACAAGCATTTTTTAGAAAAAAATTACATTAAAAACTCAAATTTTATAAAATTTATAATAAAAAATCTTAAAATTTGAAATCATCCCCAAAGATAAAATTATTATTATTTACTATTAAGATTTAAACAAGTTATTATTAAGTTTTAGGAAAGTTATCATCAATGTTACTTAAATTGTTAATTTTCTAAAATTTAATAATAATTTGTCTAAACCTAACAATAAATCTCTAAAACTTGATAGTAATTTTAGTTTTTAGAAATAATTTAAATTTTTTTAAATTTTTATTATAAAAGTTATAAAAGTTAGATCCTTGATTGTAATTTTCTTAATTTTTAAGAGTTATAAGTGTTTTAGTCTTTTAAGAATGTAGCTTAAAAATTTGGTATTATTGTAAAAAAAAAAAGGAGAAAGAAAAGAAAGCACTTTTTAAACAGCTTTTAACATATCTTTTATATATATATATATATATATATATATATAACTATTTTCCACTTTATATTTGAAATTATTCATTTGATTTAATAATAGATGTTTTTTAAATTTTAACTACTCACAACTATATATATAATGACATATATTACGCAACATTTTTAATTATAATGTAACACTCATTAAATTTTATCTCAATCATATATATAAATAATATTTAAGCTATTTTTTCACAATAAATTTCCAAAAATATTTTTAACACATTACTTTTGATAAGCTTTAGGATTTTCAACTAGAGTTAATATATTTAATAGTGAGAAATTTATTGCAATCTTTACTTAATTATAAATTAGCATTAATTAATTATTAAACTAATTAATAAATTAAATTTAAGTATTAAGTTTAACACTACCTAAATAGAATTGGGTCATATGATATGACAACCCATGATAAGTTGAATTGTCTATAAAGTTATTAAAAATAAGAGTTTCAACTTACAGTTGATATTCAAACTAGTTATACTATTTATATCAATTAAAATTTGTCAAATATATATATACACACACATATAACAAAGGATTATCAATGAATTGATGTGTCATTTCAAGTATATTCTAATCTTGTTATCTCTCTCATTGGTCTTAGCAATTAGTGTCATAGCTAATCATATGTATATTTGAAAACCATGTTATCCATATTCATATGTTCACATATCCTCCTAAATTGCTTTCATATGGAATTAAAGACTTATCTCTATGCACTAGAAATTTTGATTATATAGATGTTTGACGTTTTGTGATTTAAAACTAGTAAGGATATTTAGTTAATTTGATTGAAACTTTTAATTTAGTTGATATTTGACTTTTTTTTAATTTTCTATAATATTTATATTACTACTTGCGATATATTAATAGTGCATATACTTTATCATATAGCATTGTTAATATGCTTTGTTGGTGTAATAATATTTCACTTGACATTTCAATATTTCTTGCACTCTATTTACACAAAAGTGTTATAATTGTTGTTTTCTATTGACCTTGATGTGCAATTAAATTTTCTTGGTTTATTTTAATCTAGAATCCTTAGGCGGCATTATAATAAGCAATAGCTCTATAGATGTAATTACATTAACAGGATGTGAAAGAAACAATTGTTTATGATTATGTTACACATACACAATTCATGTTTTTTTATGTTGTTTTTTATTGTAGCTTATATATTTATACAATTATTATCTATAAAAACTCTGAATAAGATTAACTATGATGATTAGAAAGTGTCCCAAAACATATATCTTGATATTGCACAATTGGATATGGCCTTGAAAGTGGAAGCGCCTGTTCCACTCAATGGTAATTCCAATATTGCTAGTGAAGTTTTTTATGAAAAGTGGCATAACTCTGATGGAGTCTGCTTGATAGTAATGAAGTACAACATAGACAAAACTATTAGGCAAGGTATTCGTAAAAAAGAAATTACTGTGGAATTGCTTAAAACAATTGGTGAGAAATTTTAAAAGTTTGAGAAGATTCAAGATAGTCATTATTTATTCTTTTACTATAAAATATGATGGTATCTCTAATGTTCGTGAACACATTATGAAGCTTGTAAACTATTTTAACAAGCTTAAGTTTGTTTGTCTTGATTTGGGAGAAACTTTTATTGTCATGTTCTTGAATTTTTCTTGCTTTGGTTTTAACTCTTAAACACTCCTTATTATACTTAATAAGGCAAATGGATTATAGAGTTCTATTTGTACATTTTGATATTAAATTTCTATTTATTAAAGAGAACATTCGTGAATTTTAAACTTAGATTAAATATATTTCTACAAATCATATGTTTGTAAATTCATTAACTAAAGTCTTACTTGTTAGAATTTTTTATAAACATGTAATTCATATGGGTGTTCTAAAACCTTCATACACACTCTCTCTCTATACTCTCCCTTTCTCTTTTTTACTCTTTTTGTTCTCCTATCTAAGATTTCAAAGGATTATCAAATGGATTCAAGCGTCTTGTCAAATATATTCTAATACAATCTTGTTATCTCCCTCGTTCATTTTAGCAAAATTTGAATAATAAGCAAAAGATTTATAATTAAACTATTTGTGTTACTTCGTATCATGACATTTAAAAATGCTAAAGTTAATCTCTCTTTTTTTAAAACGGTGGAATGAATAAAAATACAATCACAATGACTTAGATTATGCATTCATGTACGTGCATGAAATTTTTTAAGTATTTAATTTTTAATATATTTTATAAGTAAATTATGAATAAATATATCAATATATTTTTAAGTAAAATTTGTTTTTGAGTATATATTTATTTATGATTAATTTTTAAATGGACCATATCTAAAGTATTTAATAATAATTAATTAATTAATTATGTAGCTAGGTTTAGAAGACGAATACATAAGCAATGTAAAATAAAACTTCAGGCAGGCAGGGGCAAGGTGGTTCTATTATTATATTAGTCTATAATAGTTCACAGCCAATCAATCTAAACCAACTAAAAGGGAAACAAAGGATTCGATCAATTGAAAACGTTAGTTATTGGGAAAAGAAAAAGGGTGGGAAACACAGATCTTCAGCTTTTGTGGCATAATTCTCTCCTTAGATTTACACTCAAAAGTAAACGCAAGCTATCTTTGATGGAGACACATTCCACACTTACCCTATTCCCCTTGCAATCCTTTTGACACCTTTGTCCTTTACATATAATGGCGGCTGCATCTCACTTTGGTTTATAAAAAGCAATACTATAGTGGAAGATTTCAAAAATAAAGAAAATTTTGAATTTTTAAATTTTAAAATTAATATAAATATTTTTAATTAAAAACCCTTAACTGCAATTTTTTTATAAATCTCTATTTATTGCGGTCAAACACAAATTTTTAGAGTGAATTAGAAGTTTGGTTGCATCTATTCTTTCCTAATTTGATGTGTTAAAATTTAATTATTTTTGGTTAATCATCATTATGTTTCTTATACGGTTTATTACATTAACCCTATGATAAATTTATAATTTAATTAAAGAATCATATAATTATATGTAAAAATTATACACTTATTATGCTTTAATTAAAAAACTATATATTAGTCATGTTTTAATTAAGAAACTTGAAAATAAAAATATAAGAAATTATATATAAGTTTTTTTTTTTATAAAATATTATATGATCATCATGTTATTTTAATTTTGTGTTTTAATATATTTTAATAATAACTAAGTAGTTAATAATTACACATTAACTTTGCATCAAGTTACATTATTTATCTTTGTTATATACTTATTAACAGGCTCAACGTAAAGACTCATTCTAAGATTTATGGAAGGTTCAAATTTTGAGGATTAAATTGAAACAAAATCTATATATCTAATAAGATAGTTGGCCCATTTTACTTTTTATTAACTTTCCTGCTTTTTACTATTCTTATGTAAGCCCTGACGTCGCACATTTTTGGTCCGTGCCTCAGGCTAGTATATCTTCTAAAAATTAAAATAATAGTTCACTTATAATCTACAACTAACAAATAGTTACTAGGTTTGTTCATAATTTTTTTAAAAATAAATTATACAGACCTCCCTTAAAATTTGTTAAAATTATATCAACTTAATTTCTATTTTTAAAATATACACAAAATTTTTTCTAAAATAAAATATTATGCTACACTTTAATCTATTTTTTATTAAAATATTCTCCATGAAGCTAAATATATTTTTTAACGCTAAAATACCATTTTATGTATTTTTTATTGAGAATATTTTAGTAAAAAAATTTACAATTGGAATAAAGTACATATTTTGAAAACATAAAAAAAGTTTTTATAATTTTAACAAAATTTAAGAGAAGTAGGCATAATTTACTCTTTTCTTATAATGATATTATAAATTTAGGTACATTATGAATTTTAATTATCATGTATAAAATATTTTACTCATTCTATTAAATTCACTATAATAATTATATTAATTAATTATACAACAATTAAATTAATCTTACTAAGAACTATTAATTATTAAGATTTCAAACAATTAGCATAAAATATTGAATAAAATACTCTTTTATATTTAACAATTAGTGCAGCATACTTAAAATTCATAATATACCTAAATTAACACTTCATCCTATTATCACTGTTTTTTTTTTCCCTCTGAGTTTAGCCGTCATCTACGGATAACAAATCATTTTTATCAATGTGACAGTTTCTACAAATAGATATATCAGAATAAGGACAAAATAGTAAATTTGCATAGTTGCCCTACGGGTACTCAATGGTACTTTTTTCTTTGGTCCTCAAAGTTAAATCTAAGTGAGCCCATTGAATTATTATATGCAATTGCTAAATTAAGTAATTGAACCAATAAGCAACCTTCTTTTTTGCCATTGGGCGAAAAAGTTATCTGATTGTTTATTTATTTAATATTCAAATTCTTTTTCGACACTTTTTTTCACTATATTTGTAAATCAGGGAAAAGCGTGTTTGTTGTTATCTAAATTTAAAAATATAAATAAAAAAACTGAAAAAACAACACTGTGTAATGAATAAAGCGGCTTTTTTTTTAATTTTTTTAAGCGAAATGAATAAAATAGCTTTAAAATTAATTTATGAATCTGATATTAAAAATATCGTATATTATGATATAATTGTTATTAAATGTTAAATAATATTTTATTTATTATTATAATATTTTATTTATTATAAAAATTATATTGATTATATAAATAATTATTAATGATTAAAATATAAAAGATTTAATAATACAATATTATATATTTAATAATTATTAAGTTACAAGTACACTATAATGCTCTAAAATTTACAATATTATCACTCTTATGCCCATCTGGTAAAAAGAAGTAGAAGAAAAAAGAAAAGAAATTACTAATTAATCTCAATTGATATATATTTTACAAAATTAGAAAAGAAATCAATTTTTATTTAATAAGCACCCGAATAATGTGTAATTATTACATCTAATTTATTCAAAGTCTTTTATATCTTTATTATTTTTTTAATTTTAATACTATTTTTAAGTAGGGATACAGTAATTATCTTTTATCATTTTTTATTTTTATATTATTTTTATCAAATTAAATATATAAATAAAATAATATTTTTTTTATTTATTTTACATATCATACCAAATATAATTTCATTCTATTTATATAATTATTTTTTATTTTATATTTAATAAATTTGTATATCCATAGAAACATTAAAACAAATAAGCAATATATTAAGAAAATAATTAAAGAACCTTATAGTGGTTAATCTCTCTATCGTAGGCAAACTTTCCTTGGATGGGTATTTTCCTAAAACTTCTTCTAAAAAAATGTTAGAGCATTTTATTTCAAATTAAAAAGGAAAGAATCTATTAATTAAGATTCAGAAAACGCTCCGAGGAAGTTGAGGTAGACGCGCTCTGAGGATTGGACCAATAGTAAAGAATCCGGCACCATTATCGGCGGTTATTACACACTGGCATGTTAGCGCGTGGGCGGTGTTCTTTGGCTTATGATATAATTACCATTTCTTGGTCAAATAGTTGGAATTATGGGACAGTACTTCACAAAAAAGAGATGCCAAACCCGCATGTAGAGAGAGAGAGAGAGAGAGTTGAAGAATAATAAGCAAAACCTGAAAGAGAAGGAAGCTGAAGTTGAATTTATTAGAGAGAGAGAGAGAGAGAAGGCAAAAAGAGCTTCTTGCCCCCTAAGAGCTCTAATCTCTCTTTCAATGAGCTATTGACTGCGGAAGAGACAGACACGCAGAGATAAGACCTTCAATTGAAAATTTCATAAAATCCTTTTGTCTAATCAATTTCAACCCGCATCTGTTTTTGTCCCTCAAGTTTATCTGCTGTTTTTGTAGCATTTTGGGAGGGAGGGAGAGAGAGAGAGAGAGAGAGAGAGTCACTGAATCAAGCACGGGACTTGTTGGCTGTGTGGAGGGAGAGGGAGAGAGGCAAAGAGGGGTCATGAATCTTCTTCGTAAATTCGTATTCTCAGCTTGTCGCGTTGAACATATCTGAAGATTCTCTTTTGGATATAGCTCAATTATAGCTACAAAATGGGAACTCCCCCAGCAGAAGAGCTTCTCAAGAAGATCGAGGACCTCGAGGCGGGTCACGCACAACTCAAAGAAGAAATGTCCAAGCTCAAGCTCTCAGGCGCGAGCGATGCTAGGGCCGAGCAGAGCCACCATCGCCAGAGGTCGCACTCGATATCGCCGCAGCGTTCGAGATTGGGTGCGCCCTGGAGGAGAGCCGGAGGTGGCGGATTCGACGGACCAGCTTCGTGGAAGAGAGGCTCGTCTTCGTTTAAACATTCGTCACCGCTTCAGAGGGAAAGCCGTAGCAGTGATCCCCAAAATGATGGAGAAGGTGGCGTTCGAAGGGGCCCTTCAGCTGTGAATTTTACTGATGGGCAGTATCTGAATATTTTGCAGTCAATGGGACAGTCTGTTCACATATTGGATCTTAACGGGCGTATAATATACTGGTGAGTAGTTTATTCTACTTGAAGTTTTCCTTTATTTAATTTCTTGATGGTAGTTTATGAGGTTTAATTTTGTGGATTCTTATTTTGGTTGCAAATGGAGATAAAAATATAGGTTGTAATCGAGTTTCTATAATTAGTCTGTTGGAGATGATAGGTCCTCCGATTATAATGGATGTGTATTGAGTTTCATATATTTCGAGCATAAAATGTTCTGTACTGTTGATTAAAAAATTCTGGGACCTATATCAAAAGCTTAATTGTGTAAGGTTTATGTAATAATTTTGCAGGAACCGTAGTGCTGAAAATCTATATGGTTATCCAGCTGAGGAAGCCCTTGGTCAGGATGGCATTGAGCTGCTTGTAGACCCCGGCGATTTGGCTGTAGCCAATGATATAGTCAACCGGGTCATTATGGGAGAGAAATGGACTGGGCAGTTCCCTGCCAAAAATAAAATGGGAGAGAAGATTTTGGCTGTAGCAACCAATACTCCTTTCTATGATGATGATGGAAGTTTGGTTGGCATGATTTGTGTCTCAAGTGATTCACGACCCTTTCTTGAAATGACAGTTCCATTCTCAGGTGTAAAGCACTTTGAAACAGATTCAGGCTCCAGCAATCTTAAAAGTAGCATTACAACTAAACTTGGTCTCAACTCTCAACAGCCTCTTCAAGTTGGTCTAGCATCAAAAATTTCAAATTTGGTTAGTTTTCAATTTTCTATGTTTCTTTAATTTAGTATAGCATGACATGCCTTGATATTAGAACCATTGAAATAGGCATCCAAGGTGAGTAACAAAGTGAAGTCAAGAATCCTAACAGGAGAAAATAATGTGGAGCGTGAAGGTGGAAGCAGTGAAAGTCATCATTCCCAGCATAGCTTCTCAGATTCTGTTTTCTCTGACCAGAGAGAAGATGCTAACTCAAGCGGAGCTAGCACACCCAGAGGAGATGTGCCACCATCTCCCTTTGGTGTATTTTCTCACATGGAAGACAAATACCAAGAAAAAAATTTAAAAGATTCTGGTGATGAGGGTGAAGGTAAACCTATTCATAGAATCTTAACTTCCAAGGCTGAAGCATGGATTCAAAAGAAAGCAATATCGTGGCCATGGAAAGTGAATGGACAAGATGGGTCGGAGGGAAGGAATGTCCATGTTGCTTGGCCTTGGTTGCAGAATGATCATGAAAATGAGCCAGTTCAGCGGAAGCCTCTTTCTTCTGGTGTGAGGCCAGAAAGCCAGGCAGGAGAAAGTAATCGACCTGTTAATAATGAAGCATTAGGATCCTGGTCCTCCTCCGTCAATGTTAACAGCACAAGTAGTGCAAGCAGCTGTGGGAGTGGCAGCAGTGCTGTCAATAATAAATTGGAAATGGATACTGATTGTTTGGATTATGAAATCTTGTGGGAGGACCTGACAATCGGAGAACATATTGGGCAAGGTAGGTATTTTTTTTAACCAAACGGGCATGCTTTGGGATAACAAGGTCTTGGCATTATGTACGTATTAAGAGAAAAACAAGTATTCATTAAAAAGAAAAAAACTTAAAATATTATCTATATATAGAATTTTGAATTTTTGAAATTTGACTGCTTTGCAAACAACTAGTTATCAGTGGTTATCATATGTAGAATTGGTTCGTTTGATTAACTCCCCTACCATCCCCTGCTGATACCATTATTCATTCTTTGTTTGCTTGGTATATTATATTTGTTGCCTATTTACCTTTTTGTTGTTACTTTGCAGGATCATGTGGAACCGTATATCATGCTCTGTGGTATGGATCAGTATGTTCTTTGCTCTTCCTGTTCATGTACTACAAAAAGGATGTTTAAATAACTAGTGGCCATGGCTATGTCTGAGAATTCTTTTGCTTCTTTCTATTGTCCACCTTTTTTGGTTTAAGAACGCATTGAAGGTTTTCTTTTCTATTATACAAATTATGATTAGGTTGCAACTCAAATTACTAGCATGTCCTATAATGTTATAAATTTCAAATAATTTTGTGAAGAGGTCATGCAATTTCTGGATGGCCAGTGAAATGTATATGGCAAATGCAAGCCTGAGGCAATGCTGGAGTTTCATTTGGGATGTGGCTTTTCTGCAGTGACAAACTAAATATTGCTGGCTAAGATGTGATGCCAACTAACATCCACATTTCTGCAGGATGTTGCTGTCAAGGTATTCTCCAAGCAAGAATACTCGGATGATGTAATAATGTCCTTCAGACAAGAGGTATGCTTTCTGGCAGTCAAAATTTATTTAAAAAGAAAAAAAAGAAAAACTTCAGTTGCTAATGTACTTGGGGGAAACAATCTAATTAGAATATGCTAGGTTTTCCTTGGGGGATTTTACTTTGATGATATTTGCTTGATAATTTATCTTTGTTGCCTTTTTTATTGACACACTAAACCACATCCATGTTAGGTGCCAGGGTGTTGGTTTCTAAATATGTGAACCTGGTTCCATCCACCATCTATAATTGTGGGATTGCTTCATTGAGTTTAATTATGTTTGATAAGGACCATTAATGATCTGTTGACCAAAAAAGAAGGAAAAAAGGATCAGTATGGTTGAAACTAATGACTGTAAGTATATGATGGATGTAATAAGAAACATAACATTGCCATATCATAGTACGATGCTCTTATATGGATGTTATGAGCAGATGGTGTAAAACCAAACATCTAGGATAAATTATGGCTGTCATAGTATGACTGGTTGCATAAGATTAAGCTTCATTAGCCCTAGAGATGTGAACAAGGATAACCATTTTTTCATCGCATAATGATAGCTAGCATTATATTACAGGTTAACTTAATCATTTGTGTACATACTGTTATTATTTGCAGGATTGCATGATATTGGTCACTTTAACAATTTATAGTTTTATAAATGTCATCTCATAGTGAATACAATGTGTTCAATTTTAAAGACAAGACTTAGGTAAAGTTCTTTAGGTATTTGCCATAGGTTCTTCAATAAGATTATAACATGCGAAACATTTTTTACAATCCAGCATCACATGATTGACTCCTTGAAAGAGGTTCCACCACATGTCATAATTCTATTGAAGGACCTTGTAGCAAATACCTAAAATTGCACCTAAGTTTTTTCCTCTTTTTAATTGTAAAACTTAGCAAAACTAATAATTTGAATATTACATAAACCATATTAGTCATTGAGTGGAGCCATAGTTATCTGACATCTTTATATCTTAGATTGTAACCAATATGGAGTTGTTTATGCAAGAGATTGTTCTTCCACCTCTTCATGTGTCCTCTTTGATAATTATTTTCTTCTATTTTTATTTTAGACTTATTCTACTATATACAAGGTTGTTCCCAAGAGTATTGACCCTCTCCCCTAAACAATTCATCTATATATAACACTGATTTGACAATGTTGTTGATATAAAGGTGTCTGTTATGAAAAGACTTCGACATCCAAATGTTCTTCTTTTCATGGGGGCAGTGACCTCATCTCAACGTCTCTGCATTGTGACAGAGTTCCTCCCACGGTTTGTTCAGAACCTTTTTTGGAACCTTGTATCTAGTTTGTTCTTTTACCTTATGTTACAAAATATCAAGTTAGGCTAATTATTCTTGCATTCATTTGTAATTCATTTCAGCGGAAGCTTGTTTCGCTTACTCCAGAGAAACACAGCCAAACTTGACTGGAGACGGCGAGTTCATATGGCTTTAGATATTGTGAGTATTTTGTGGTAATATTATGGAGAAAACATCTCATTTTAATGATGCTGAGTTTTTTTTTTTGATATAGTGGCATGTTCAATTTTTTCCCCCTCTCTTCTTTAATCCTTTTGGTATTATATATTCATTTTGGACATTTTTCTTGCTCTCATTGAAGCGATGTTCTATTTTTATCTTTTCTGCAGGCACGAGGTGTAAACTATCTTCATCATTGCAACCCACCTCTCATTCATCGAGATTTGAAGTCTTCAAATCTTCTTGTTGATAAGAACTGGACTGTTAAGGTCTATCATCTTTCATTTTTCTATTTATTCTCCATTTGTTAGGTTGTACACTCTCCTGTGATTGCTTGAGGATTTAGCATTGTATTTTATTTAGCATGACAATATCTTAATCATGTATTAGTTGAACAGGTTGGTGATTTTGGCCTTTCGCGCCTAAAGCATGAAACATATCTCACTACCAAGACAGGAAAAGGCACGGTAGGTTCTCATTTCTTATTTGTTGGCCACAGGATCTTTTTGTTTGAATTCATTTTTATTTCACACAGAAACAAAGGGGTTGCTGATTCTAGCATTTTCTGCTTTGCAGCCTCAATGGATGGCACCAGAAGTTCTTCGTAATGAACCCTCAGATGAGAAGTATGTCTGATCTGTACCCTCGATTACTCTCTCTCTCCCTTGTGTTCCCCTGAACTACTAGACTTTGAGTGCCTATATTTTCTGCTTCTTGTGGACATCAGGTCTGACGTATACAGCTTTGGGGTGATATTGTGGGAGCTTACAACTGAAAAGATCCCTTGGGAGAGTCTCAACTCAATGCAGGTGTAGTTTTCATGTATTCATGAACCTTGAAACTCTTACGAGAAAGAATGTATATAGTGAAGTGATATCTAGGCTTGTTGAATTGAAACTCACCAGAAGAGTTTGTTTCATATTGGTGGAAAAACCCATCATTTTTGTTAAATCAGTTATTCCAGCCCTCGAAGACAAACTATAAAGAATGCATGTGTGTCTCTGAATTGCTTTGCTATTTTGTCACTTATTTACTTACTGAATAAAAAATTTTGATTAATGGGCCATCGGGACCTGCAACTTTTATTTATTAATTTGTTGCACAATTCCTTCTGATATCTCATTCTACTAATTTGTCATATTTATTTATTGTAACTGTTGTATTGTGGTGGGTGCAAATATGAACAGCGGTTTCTGTAGGATACTTGCAGGTGATTGGAGCTGTTGGGTTTATGAACCAGCGGCTAGAAATTCCAAAGGATGTTGATCCTAAGTGGGCTGCTATAATTGAGAGCTGCTGGCATAGGTGTGTATTCTGTTCGCTCTGTCACTCTATTTTATATCTTTTCCCGCAGCTCTATATGTACGAGAATAAAGTAAAAGGTTAATTAAATGACTTGTGTCCTAATTGTTGGCCAGCATGCCTAAACAAATTTTGTTGAGAGCTGTTTGTCTTAGAGATATTATTAATTAAAAATCTATATTTTGGGTTTCTTCTTAACAACTTTAGCTTTTGAGATAGTTGGTTCTTAACAAAAAATTAGAGTTTTTTGGACCAATTTGAACCTTATCACCCCTAGTTTTCTAATTAAATTAAAAATTTCATCGCAAGATTTCCAAAGAGCTTTTGCACGAGGTGTTATAGAAATTTATTCCCCAAAAAAAAAATCTTAGGCCTTATCCTACAAGTTTCAGCTATTAGCTTGAATGGGTTCTTGATGGTTCCATAATTAGTGACCTTTATAGTTTCTATTTCTTCATTATTTACATGAAATACGTTAAGTAGCCCAAAATTCATATTGGTAATCTGTTTTATAACAAATTAGCGGTTCCATCAGTTGACTTCACAATGTTGTATCGCTTTACATAACAGAATTTTGTGATGGAAATACTTATTTCATCTACTTTTCTACCTCTTTTTGGCAGTCTGAATTTTTCTTCATTCAACTGTAACATGGGCTACATTTAAGAATGATTACATATTTGATGGTAATGATGCTTAGAGTTGAAACAAGTTCACTTTTTAAGAAAAAAAATTATTAATTAAATAATGGCAATAAATAGAGAGACAAACTTGCAAACTGTTAGGTCTTATAAATTTGGATGGATGAACCAATTTTGGTTGAGTGCTGTTGGTAACAAGACTCAAATTCTCCCATATGACCTTTTTTTTGGGGGGGGGCTCATGATCCATGTATTGTATCTAGACAAATCTACCGCCCTTGAGTTTACTATTTCATTAATGTTGCTTACCTGAAGTTGTTAGCATCATATATAACTCGAATTTCTGGACGAGTTACTTTGATTGTAGCTAGTATTATTGTAAATTGTTTGGCTTAACATGAACTTTAAAGGAACTGTATTTTTCTTTTTTGTGGCATATTTTGTCTCTTGGTATACAAACCTTAAATGAAAAATTGAAAGTTATACATAGTGGGTACTCATTTGAAGTTTCAAAATTTTTCTCATCTTGAATTGAAAGAGAAAAATATTGAATTGACACACAAAAACTTGCATGTCAAGTCTCTAATTTATATTAGTGGTGCTGTTGCCAAATATCTTTTGCTAACTTGCATCTCTGTTCATTCCCACCAGTGATCCGGCTTGCAGGCCAACATTTCAGGAAGTGCTGGAAAGGCTTAAAGAGCTGCAGAGACGGTATGCCATTCAGCTTCAAGCGGCTCGATCTGCTGGTGGTGAAAACACCCAAAAGGAGTCCTAGACACCACCTTTGACCTTCTTTTCTTCAACTGCACCTGCAGCTGATATAAGGATTTTTTGCCAACACTTTTATCAATTTCTGGTGAGCACATGGGTTGATACAAACAGCCAGGCTGGGATGTTGGAACCATGCCAAATTGCTGATCAGATTTGTGGTTCATCACCATTTTCCCTGGAAATCATATGGAGTCAAGATTGAAAAATGAAAGAAAAGTGAGCAAAGACTTTTGATGGGGATGATTGGGTTAGTCGTGTTTTGTTTCTTGAATGCCGTCATGGATCTCCAATTTGTTAGTAGTGCTGTATGTTTGGAGTCATACCAAATGGGGTTGATTGTCACCTCTAATCCTACATGGAAAATTTAGCTGCTATTAAAAAAAAAATTGTACAGGAGGCAGAGAAAACAAAAACTTCGAGTTTTCATTTGACTAAATGGATTAGAATCTGAAAGTATCTTCCCTTTATATTCTTTGTTAATTATGGTTGGGTCTCTGTCATTACCCACTTGAATCAACAAGGTGCGGCTTGGCATGTCAGATTGGCATTTGAAAATACCCTTCAGGATTGACTAGTCTGGTTAAACTAATCAATAAGTGTGATTTTCCTGTGTAGCTCCACTTCCTTTTTATGTAGTCTCAAGTGGCAGAATTATGTGTAAGAACAAGAAAGAAAAAAGGGAAAAAGAACAGAACAGTTGCTGCTAGGACCAGTAATGTGAAGTTATGAACAAAAATAGAATTGAAAAATCAACTGAAGAGCCCGTGCAGGTTAACTCGGTAAAGGCATTTACGCTAGACTTCTCCTACTTATGTGCGTGGTTTGGAATTCTCTATTCGATTGGTAGTCCCTCTTAATGGTCAAATCTTTGAGGGAGATCCCTAAACACCCAAGGGCTGTTTGAGTACCTGTCTTTAAGGATTAAAGATATTTGGAAGTAATTTTTTTAGGATTTTAAGCATACCGTTAGCGTCTTAACCGGTGAGTCTTCAAGTAATCTATTATTATTATTATTATTATTATTATTATAAATATCAAAATGATGAATCAAATTGAATATCATGAAAATTTGAAAAGGTAATTCGTAGGCGTACTTAACACGAACAATTGCTATAATTAATAAGTCAAATTGAGTAACATTTTTTTTTGGCACCATATATTAGACCTCAGATTTGGTCTATAAAATATAATCATAAAGGGATATAAAAATGTTTAGTGTTATTCACTTCTGATATAAATATGTCTTTTTATAATTAATTTATGTATTTTCTGTAAACTAAATTTACTTAGATACCTCTGATGGTGCCAGAGTCACCAGTTTCCACGCCACAGTTAGGAAAAAAAAAAGAGTTACTCCTTTAGTGTCATTTTAATGATGTGCCACTAACAAGGATTGATGAGAGACAGAGCCATCCGACTGTAGATTGAAGTACATGGGTCTAATTAAATCTTTCATCAGGTCGGAGAAACATAAAATAGATTTGATACGCATTCAACACTCAAAACATTTATTTTAAAATATTACCCAAAAAAATGTTAGCAGTTGTACGTGGAGGGAATTTACTCATCATTTTGTTTTCCTGCTGCTACTTTGGTGCCTTGCTCATGTGAATATGATAATGGAAGAAAGATCAATAATGGAGGGACCACTGAGTTCCAACTTTTGCATGCAACTTGTAGGATATCAAGAACTTCAGTGGTGGAAAAATTTCGAAGCTCCTAATTCGAGGATTGGGTTCTTGAGCTTTAACACTCGAAAAGTCAGCTTTCCAACAAGGAAACAAACAAGTGAACAAAGATTTACCAATTAGCGGTGTTTTAAACTTTTTTTTTTTTGTTGGGATCATTCAACTATGAATTTAAATTTTCTATAGTCATAAATTGACTGTATAGTAAGAGAAAAATTGAGAAAAAAAAGGATGTAAAGAAAAAAAAAACTTTATACATATTCTTATTTCTTTATATTACTCTCTCTGGCTGCATAATTATAAAAAATTTAATTTCTTCAACTAGAAGTTGTTGAGTCTGTTACTAATTTCGATCTGAATTTTAAAACTAGAATCTTTTATATGTTTTATATTTTATGTAAAATATAATAAATGCATAATTTATATCATATACACTATTTTATAGGCCATAATATAAAATCTGAGCTTGGCCGTTTCAAATTACCGATCTCATGTTTGGCTCCGCTTATAAATAAATCTAAAAATTTATCCAGCTTAATAATATAACTACAAACACGAATTTTTAAAAGTTGGGCCTCAGTGATCCAAACAAGTGCCGATCCAGGTACCTAACATCCACTACTATTTCCTACATGGATTTCAGCAGTGCTTCCCAATTCTTTACATTTTTTAGGGATGCGAACTTCATACACACATTTATAATTAAATTCAAACCATTTAAATTTAATATGAATAATTTATATTTTAATTATTTAATTTAAATTATTATTTTTAAAAAAAATTAGTTAAAACTTATTTTTATTTGACAATCTATATTTTAAAAAAAATTAAAAAAAATTAAACCATTCAAATTTCATCTAGTCAGTTCAGATCAACAGTAGTAAGCCTGGATGTAAGCAGTTGAGTCCGGAAATTTGGAGCTAAAGCTTGCGCGTTTCAGTACACAACAGATCTCTCACCCTAAAAAAAGTTCATAGCAGATCAATGAAAATCCTAATGGCCACAATTAAAAATAAAAATCCTGAATAAATTAGAACTTAGATGGTATACATGTGAGGATTCAAATTTCGACACAAGTCAATATATGATGAAATGTGTCATCTGCTTAAACATAAACCATTGTTCGTTCCAACAACTCTAGCGAAGCAAATGCCGAATGGCAGCAACAGCATCACCTTTATGCTCACGCAAGGTTCTTTCAGCCACCTTTTTGTCCAACTGTTGAGCACATTAAAGAAGAGTTACCAGTTTATCTTAAAGCAAAATGAACTTCCAAAAGTTGTGAAACATCAAGTTCAAGATGAAGTTACCTCTAGTTCATTTGCGATTATGTCAACATCAGCTGCATTTATCTTAACAGCAGCCAATTCTTTCTCCCTGTAACGGAAACAGTATGGATGTTGAGAAGAGATATAAAAATTGATATCTAGACTTCTATTGCAAACGAGAGAATGGGAGGTAGGAGGATACAGTACTGAATTTTACATATGATAAGTTCATAGTTTCAGATTTGCATAGTAAAACTCTAGCTTCACTAATGTAAAAAGTATGACTTAAACACTATATTAGCAGTTGGAGTAAAAATATATTTATACAAAGAATACAAGTTATACAACTGAATGATTTCAATCCACACATGGGAACAGAAGAAAGACATACATGCAGATTAAATAGAGAAAAGCTCAGCTAGTAAGACTTGGTAAACAGCTACAAGTATCTGTCTTCGTTGCAGAAATGAACATTGGGAGTTGGGACTCTACACTTTTTAAGATTTGTGGACGAGTACATGCCCAAGGTTAGGAACTGCAATGATTGTGCATTTACTGCACGAGAACGTAGTGACATCTAATCAGTGTTTGAGAATGTTGGTATAGTGTCCAAATGGCTCCACTACTTACACAAACTTATCTCACACTACCAAATCTAAATTGGTTTAAGCATGCTTGTATTAGGGTCCCCACAATAATTGCAGATGAGCTTTTACTTCCCCAGTGACAACTTATAAATTATAACGTGCAATTAGTGTCAGCATCAGAGAAGTCAACAACCAAATGCAGAAGAAATTTTTAATGGAGTTCAAACTTTACAAACCCTTATAACTTTAACCAGCCCAACTCAAAATATAGTTAACATATCCAGATTAAAAAGCTAATCCCTTGGGAAGCCAAGGAGATAATAATCTACATATTTTGATTCAGATGCTGAACATTGTCATTTCTATCATCTGAGGGCAATTCAGTTGAGCCTGAAAGTTTCTTTTGACACTTAACCACCGCCTTCTTGGCATCAGATGTGTAAAGATTAACAAACCCATATCAATCTTGGTTTATGGCATTGACTCCCAGAAGATAGTATAATTCATAACTGGGATACATGATTCTAAGAAAAAGGCTAGAGCTTACTACAAGTGATAGTTTATGGTATGTTTTATGGGCCCCTCAATCTTATTCAATGTATCCCTTAGCGTTTGCCAAAATATTAAAGACCATCATAAAAGCAAGGCACCTGATTTTGGAGCACAAAGGATTTAAATATAAACCTGCTGTAGATGTGACATATAAGAGTGTCTTTTTCTGCATATTTGGTCTATCAAAATGCCATTCTCACCCTTTTAAAGGACAGAGAATTGGGTAATAAGAGAGAAAAAAGCAAGAATAATAACACCAGTAATAAATTAAAAAATAATACTAAAGAAATGACTAATCCAGATCTTTTACGTTCACAAATTGAATATCTATAGTACATTTGGAGAGCCATAAAGAGAAAAAAAAAAAAAGAGTATAAAGAGAGAGAATGAGTCTTATACACACTTTTACTCTTTTGTGTCACTCTCTATCTAAATGCATAAATATAGCAGATTGAATTTGAGAAAAGATGTTATAGCAATTCAGTCTTGTGTTGGTCAGAACAGATCGCAACAATTTTGGACTAAAGTTCATTGGGTAGTCAAGTGAAAACTGACTTGTGTCTCCTCCTTGATTAGCAATATGGTATTTTGGTCCATTAAAAATATTTTAAATCAAAATAGCATGTAATTAGACAGGAACATGCCAATAGCCTCTCCACTTGTTAAAACATCATTAACTATTCATTATGTCAGCTTATTAAAATGCTAAAGGCAAAACCCATTTTCAACATCAAAAAGAGAAGGTTCACCACTGTTTGCCAAGTCAAATGGAAGATTTAAGATATTCGGAGGAAATCAGGCACACATTTAAGATCTGAGATCACTTTATGTTAGTAGAGTACATGCTATGAAGAAAGGAATCCCCAGAGGCTTTGTTCCATTATACAAAAGAAGTCTCTTAGAAAATCCAATGAGAATAAATGTTCCAGATACGAAATGTGGGAGCATACAGTAATATTAGGACCTCCAGGACTACAAACTTTAAAAGAGTCAGTGTCTCCTCATTTCCATTCTATAACTTGAAATAACTTCTTCTCATTTCCATTCTATAACCTGCAGTAACTTCTCTATTAGATAAGTGAAAAACTGCTACCAAATGAATGCAAGTATATCTGATAAATTTCAAGTAGACAAAAAAAATTTCTACAGTTAACACAAAATTAGTAAAAGTGTAAGATACTTGTATCGCAGGCATGAATCATGTTACAACTATTCTGAAAACGAAACACAATACTAGGGTACATAAAACTAAGCAATTCGAATATAAAACATAGGTAATAATCAGAGAAGCCTTATAACAAGTGAACATTCTCTTCATGACGAATTTTCGTATGTTAATTACCTTAAAAACAGAAATTTCTTCATTTACTTATCCCCCTCAAGGTTATTATAAAAATCACTAATTAGGTAAACTAAAAACCTTATGAGGTTTTCTGGATGTATTGATAACTCAAATGAAAAGTTGGAGGTTCTTCATTTATTTAAGGAGAGAGAAGCAGATGCTTCCCGTTGATTTCAAACTCCACTCCAGTTTGAAGCTCCCAAAGGCAGGAATAATGCATTTTCAGAAGGTTAAATGAATTTTGAACTCGGAAACATATGTTCGGGTAGCCTTCTGAGCTTTGGTTGCTAAAGAAGCCGGACAAGCCGATGCCGAAAAAAATTAAACCATGAATAACAACCCAAGTGTTCGGAAATATTAAGTGCAAAAATGTACTTCTGATTTAGACCCTTTCCTGTTAAAATAACAAGCTCAAAACTTTCTTTTACCTCAAACGCATCGCATTCCTGTCCGCTTCTGCAGATGCAGCGATTGACGCCATGGCCTGCCAAATCACATAACAACCGTTTCAAGCGGAACGCACTGCCGTAATCTTTAGAAACCCTGCCTCCATCACTAAATTTAATGACACGCTCTTGCAATGTTTGATTTCTAAGAAAATAAAACAAAGAACAACAAAGCAGATCTTAAAGAGACCGAACGGGACCTCTTGGACGCGAGTGGAATCGAGCTGGCGATCCTCAACGCGATCTGTGAGCTTATCGAAAGCTTTGCTCTGTTGCTGTAAGTCCTTGGAATCCTCTATCCTCCCTATTCCTTCATCTGCAGCCTCCATCTCTTCTCCTCAAGCTTTTTGCCACCAAAATTTCGCCCAGAGAAATTCGAGACTGAATTTAAAAGCTTCGATTGCGAATAGATTACTATGCCCTAATCGCAGATAAAAACGAGACGATAGTCGGCTCCGCAAGACTACGATAGTGCGATACTTTGAGCAAGAAGAATGAGCGTGAGCCTTGAAAGCGACAGGCACAATCTGGGTGTTGCGTTGGTGGATCTTCAGGCTTGATTGGGCTTCTGGTGGAAGCCATGGGCATTGACTCCTCATTGGGCTTATGTCTCAGATAATCGTGCTTTGAGTGTTAGATTGAACCTATTAGCCCCAGCAATTATAACTTTTTCTTTTCTCTTGTTTTTTTTAAAGAAAGTATATTTTATTCTTTAAATTATAGTTTAAGACATTAATTACAATATTAATATTTAAAATTTAAAATATAATACTCCATTCTTGAGATATCACAAAAAGTTAAATTGTTAATCACCTATAAAATTTAACGTTTGATAGTTATATGGTTAAGAAATTGATTTTCAAGTCTTCAAAAGTCAATTTGTGTTATTTAATTTTAGGAAAACAAGTTAGATTTTGTCATTTGTTTTCAGAAATCTAAGTATTTTTCAAAATTACATAAGTAATTTTTTAAAAAACAAGAAGCAGCAGTTGACTTTTGAAAGTTTAAAAGACCATTTTTATTAATTACATGATTATTAGATGTTAAAGTTAACAAATAAATAACTATTTTAATTTTTAAAAAAATAGTTCAGGAGCAAAGTATTACATTTTTTATTTTGGGGTAAAGTAAAGGGGTAAGAAGCCTAAGACCAAAAAAACGAAAAGAAAAAACTACATAAATCATAAGAAAACAAGGTTCTTACTTTATTAGCAAGTAAACTCAAGTTAAAAAAAGAAATGATATCCTCCTAAAGATGCACACCTAGAGAGTAAGACTTAGGCTATGATTGATAAGAAGATCAGCACATTTGTTAGTCTCACGAATAAACATGAATTGTGACAAGGCTATAAGAACCAAGGTTCCAAGTTATCTCAAAACTAATAAAAGCACCCTGAGCTTTTGCTTGGAGAGAGGAGCACCAAACCCCTTAAGCCACTAACCATATGGATCTTTAAGGACATCACCACACCCGTTGACCCAAGACTTCCTTTATTAGTACTATTATAATTTAGCTTGATCCATTCTATGTTTAGTGGCCACTACCTAGTATCTCACACAGGAGGCAAAATTTGCACAAGAATTATTAGGACAAGTCTGAGCATATGTAATACATTGAGCATAGATTATTATAAATCTGTCTAGATACCTTGGGATGGATGGAGCTAGATTAAACACACATGCATTTTTCCACTTCCAAATAAGCTAGATCCAATGTTAAAGAAAAAGTGCCATTGAGAGATTTGAGGCCAACCAAGTAGTGAGGGAGTAAGTGAAAAAACAAGATTTTCTCTCTAAAGGAAGTAATCTATACCACAACCAAGCCATCAAAGGACAATTGCATAAGATATGCAAAGTATTTTTCGCACTGTTATAGGCATGGTAGCCCAAGGTAATCCCACTCCACCATTTTCTTAGTTTCTTAGTATGCAAGTAATTATGTGCAGTGAGCCATAGGATTATCCAAACTTTCTCAAGTTCTGACTAGTTTCAAATAAGCTTCCAAAAAAAAGAAGGATGCCTCAAAGTGTCACCTATAATAAGGGAATAGCCACTATAGATAGTATACTAACAATGAGCCTCCTCATCTTATTAAGCCATGTCTTATCATAAATTAGGAAAAAGAGGCAAAATAACATTTATTTTCAAGTAAGACTCCCTAGTAATGAACTACTAAAATCGAGTCTAATTCTAACGTCCATTAGGAGACACCACACCATAAATTTTCCAATTGGCCATCTCTATCTTAGTCGCCTTGGGAACTTCATTATAGAGCATTATGTGCTTATCAACCCATCAATCTATCCAAACATTAATGTTCTCAACATTTTCATGCAAACAAAAGGAATCAAAATGATGCTAAATAGTCCCAAAAGCATGCTGTAAGGGAGAAGCAACTACTTACAAAAGGACAAGTAATAATAAGAAACCCCTTTTTGTATTTGGCCTTGAGGATATTAATCTAAAAACTATCTTCATTATAACGAGGTTTTCGTCCCAATTTGAGAAGACATGCTTCTTCCATAGCATTCAAATTTTTAATACCCAAATCACCATTTTTCTTCATCTTATACATGAGGTTCCAATTAACCAAGTAAAATTTTCTTGTTCTTGGGATCATGTCTCCATATAAAAGAAATTTTGAAGTTGCTCAAGCTATATACAAAGAGTCTTCAACAATCCCATTACCATCATAGGATAAATAGAAATAAATCCCAACACTGATTCAGTTAAAGCAACTCTTTCGATCATATTGAAGCAATTAACCTTCCATCTTAAGAGTCTAACCCTAACCTTGTCAACAATGTCCGTGTAATCCTTTTTACACAATCTCCCATAAAGTTCATATATATATATATATATATATATATATATATATCAATGCTGTAATTTAGGGAGTAATATATACTTTCCCTTTAAAGATTTATTTAAAAAAAACCCATGCAGCTCACCACTTGAGTCCCGATTTAGTCTAGGTAGAGTTTTTTTTATTAAATAATGATAATAAGTTTATCATTTTTTTAATGAGTTAACGTGCGTAAAAGTTTTTTTTGTGATGCCAAATAGAGGTTTGGATAAACAATTTTAGCTCATTTTAATGTAAAAATTGTTTAAGTAGCAAGGGAGAGACGAGGTATTTTTAAATATCTAATGTATCAAAAAAGAAACAAGGAACCTATTTGGTATGTATTTTTGAAAATTGTATTTTTATATTTAAAAATAAAAATATATTTAGAATTACTTTTAAAGGATATGTTTTGAAAACAATTGTTTAATTTGTTGTTTTCTAAACTGAAAAACGCAAACAACAATAACATGTTGTCCAAAAAAAAAAAACTGTTTTGAGAATACTCATTTTATGGTGATAAATTTATAATTATATAGATTTATTAATGCCATTTTGATTAATATATATAACTACAATTTCCTTTCACATTATTTATATATTTTGCATGATGTTATATTTTTAAATGGTCAAAATGTAAAGAACCCTCTTTAATTTAGGAGATTATGTAATTTAACTCTGCCAACTCTAAAATTTGACCATAAACTTTTTAAACTTCTAGTTTTTTGCAATATGTAAGCCTCTTATTATTTTTTTAGTCCAAAATCGTAACCCCAGTTGCTCATGTAGGTCGAAAGGGGAAGGTCAGCCAAACATACATGCAACATGTCATCCAAAATGGTAAATAGAAGCCTTTTTGTTGCAAAAAAATGTGAAAGAAAAAAAAACCCTTACTTGCTACTTAAGATATCTTGTATTTTTTGCTTATTTCATTTATTTAGCTTGCATAGACATGCAAGGTTAAGATTTTGAATGAAAAAATTGATAGAAGGGTTATGTTCCATAAAATTAAAAATTTGGAGATTTATAATCAACTTTTATAGTTAAATTACATAACTTCCTAAATTGAAGAGAGTTCTTTGCATTTTTAATTTAAAATTTTTTTATAATCAATATACTTTTATGATAATTAATAATTTGTGTTTAGTGTTTAGTTTATTAATAAAGCCCAACATGACATAGTCATATAATTAACATGTAATATGATATGAACACGTTGATACATTAAAATTTTTTTTAAAAAAAAGTACAACACGTACATATAACAAGACACCACACACACAAAAACACACACCACATTAACATGTAAAATTTAAAATATATATATATATATATATATATATATATATATATATATATATATAAAACATAAACACATGCTATAGTAGTGCACGCACGCACACAAATAAAACATTCATGACACAAAATAAGGCATACAGCATTCAAACACATGAAACATGACATTGCACATGCCCACTTGCATAAGCGTACATTTGCACATGACACAATATGACATCGAATGCACAAATGTGTGTGAGTGAACGCATTCACCTGAATGCACCCGTGCACAACTACATACACAACACTGAACACCCATTTACACGCACACACACAATACAACACCTTACACAATTGCATGTGGACACATAAACATGATATGATACAACATCATATCACACACGTGACACCACATTATGGACATACCTCCACACAGACAATAGAACATCACACACATATGCATACACTCATAACATGACACTGCTAGCATAAAATCTTGTCAAATTTGAGTCAAGTGTTTTTTTTTAATTTTTTTTAAAAAGAAATTATTCAAACTCATTTTTTATTTTTTTATTTTTTTATTTTTAAAATTACTTTTAAAACATTATCCAAACAATTTTTTTATTAAAATTGTGTTTAAAATTATTTAACAAAATTATTTTCCAAAATAATAAAACAAAAATAAGTCAAACTAAGCCCAAAACCTCCTATATGATAGCATAATTAGGATTACTACTTTTCATTTTTGTTTACTAGAAATCACGCCATTCATAATTTAACTGAATATATAATTTTGGGAAAATTTATGATTTAATATAAAACATATAACCATAATAAAATGACAAAAGGTTTTGAACTAAAAGTTCTATATATGCAACACTATTTAATTTGCGTAATGCTTGCTATTTACTCTGTACTCTTTCTTTTCTTGAATAACAAAATCTTCACATCCACTAAAATTAGTGTCAAATAACGGATGTTATTTTTATTTTAAAAATGTACATTGACAGGTTAGTCAAAATAATCATATTTAGTAATCAAATGCCTAAAAAAATTTTATTATCTATATTTAAAAATCAAACAAATTATTTTTAAATACAAATATATATAATATTAATTTAGTTCTTGACATTAAACTTTTGTTAGTATTATCTTGTTGCTATGGCTACCATGTGTTATATTAGTACTATGAATATACATGATTTATATTAACAAAGAAAATAAAAATAGATAAAAAAAATTAACTCAAATATGTAACGTGTGACGTGTGATGCAACATATGATTTGGATATATTTGATTAAATTATTTATATCCAAAGTACTAAGATAGTAAATATTCAAATATGTCAATAAAATTTAATAGAATATTAACAAAATTATAATAACAAGGAATAAATTAAAAAAATTAAATTATAAAAACTTAATTATAAATGTCTAAATTATAGAGAATGAATTAAAAATTGAGTAAAATTATAAAACTAAAGGAGTAATTTAGCCTATTAATTTTTCCAATTGATCAGTTGATTTGTATGCTTGGATTTGTTGGGATGTATTGTAGTTTTCTTTGGGCTTATTTATTTATTTTACTTTTTGGTTTTGTCTATTGTTTTTGTTAACCAAGTTGTGAATATGTTGTTGAGATTCAATCCCATTGAAAAAGGAGGATACTCCCTTCTTTCATCTTTGAATGAAATTTTTAGTTTTGACCCCAAAAAAATTACTATATTTTGTATCTTTTATTGACGTTTAGCCCCTTTCTTACAATATATTTATGAAGTAACCTTATAAGAGCTAGGATAACAGCAAATCCAATAATGCTATAAATGTTTAAAATCAGTCTAAATATGACAATTTTTATATACATTTGGTGCACCACGTCATTTGTATACTCAACGGTTAAAATTTATTTTGTACATAAACCTCATCTATATTATACATAGGCTCTACTTATATAAATTTATTTTTGACTTTTGATTCTTTTAGGTGGATCATGGCTAAAAAAATTTTTCTAAATACATTTGGAAGTGTGGGATCGATGGTTAGAAAAGCTAGCTCGCACTCATATCCTACGCGTGGCTTTAATTAAAACTAATAAATAAACCACATGATGGGACAAGCTTCCTGCTTACCAGTTTCATTTATAAGTGACTCAAACTGCCACATTTGGACTTTTTTCTAATGAGTGTTTTAATCACTTTATAATTGTAATCACATTGAATTACAGAAAATTTTGCGACGTGCAGGATTTTCACTCTAACTGAAAATGGGATGAGCATTAGCTGCATCCTTAAGCATTTAAATGTTTTATACCAACTGAGTAGGCAATTTGAATCAATGATATTCATTGGACTGAAGATGAAGTTCAAATATATTATAGATATACGTACAGGTTAATTTGGAATAAAGTCGAAACTTGCATAGGTTGAGTACTGCTAGTTGGTAGCACTTGAAGTATTTGAGAGAAAAGACAAGGTTTCGTTATAGTTCACCGGCTTATAAAATTTGTCTTCTAATTGAGTTTGAAATAAAAGGACTATTAGAAGTTTAGCAGTACCGATCAGAGAAAAAGATATCTCAACGAAATGCATTAATGGTTTAATCGATCTGCGCTTCAGGAATAGTATAAATGTTCGCCAGGCTAATTAGCCCATCAAGCGTTTAATTCGAGCTTTATTTTCTTTGTTTTTGTAATTAAGGATGAGGAGTTTTCTTAGTGGGACAGTTCTTGTGCTGATATTAATGGTAGTTGTAGGAATATCAGAATGTCGCAGGATCAAAGTTGATGAGCTTCATGGCCTTGAAGGTGTCGATTCTGGTTATGGAGGCTATGGTGACGGTACTGGAGGTGGGTATGGAGGCTATGGTGACGGTACTGGAGGTGGGTATGGAGGCGGTGCTGGTGGTGGCTATGGAGGCGGGGTAGGAGGAGGAAGCGGAGGAGGTGGCGGTGCCGGAGGAGGAAATGCCGGTGGGGATGCTGGAGGAGGAGCAGGTTGTGGTTCTGGAGGAGGAGCAGGTGGTGGTGGCGGTGGTGTTGGAGGCGGCGAGAGGGGAGGAGTTGGGGGAGATGGTGGAGGTGGGGGCTACGGAGGTGGACCTGGTGGAGGCACAGGCGGTGGAATTGGTGGAGGTGGAAATGATGGCGGCAAGGAAGGAGGAGTTGGGGGAGATGGGGGAGCCGGTGGTGGTGCAGGTGGGGGAATAGGAATAGGGATTAATGTAGGCATCGGAGGTGGAAACGGTGGGAGCAATTACGGAAGTGGCGGTGGTGGAGACCACAAAGTTAGTACTGCTGGAGGTGGAGGAGGAGGAGGAGGAGGAGTTGGTAATAAAATTTGAATCAAAGTCTAATAATCCTTATTCTATATATATCATTAAATGTGGTGCTCGTCCATGGAATGGATGGATGCAAGTACTAATAATTATTAAGTGAATTGTTCAAATAAACATGTGTTTGGTAACTTTGGCTTAGTTCTTAATGAACTTAACCTAACTGCGGTTACTGCAGTTAATTAGGTTAGCAGTTCTTGATATAGCAGTCTGTAGTAATCTGCATAATAAAAAAACAGCAAATACATATAATGTGAGTTGTTTTTGGTTCAAGTGATGATACAGGAATACCATACATATATACATACATACATACATACATACATACATACATACATACATACATACATACATATATATATATATATATATATATATATGATTATTGTCATTATAGGTGTTGTCAATATTATAATGTGAATATAGCAGTCATAATTTTTTCACAAGATAGAACAGGATCGCTTAGTTTAGCCCTTCTAGTTTCACCTGGTCAATATCCTTTGATAAAGACAAATTAACCCACTATTCTCGCCATCATTTTCCCTGTTTTGAAATGGGAATGAACCTTTGTCATTTATTAGAAGTATTATTTCACAGTCACAGCTAATTCATAAATTAATCATTATTGTTCAATTAATAATGTATAAGTCAGAAGCATCAATACAAGTACCTATATCAAGTATGATACAATACAACTAATACATGAGATATAACAATTTTTAATCAGGTACAAACTTAAAAAAAAAAAAAAAAAAAAGATATTGAGTCATGAACGTGCAGTGGCGGATCAACAACTGCCGCCACGAAATGTTAAATATGGACATTGACATAAACACGTCGCCATAATAAAATTTAAAGTATTTATATATAATTTAAAGTGTTGTTTTATAAAGAATGGACCTGAGTCTAATGCCTAGGGCAAAGAAATCGGGCTTCAGCCCTCAAGGTAGCAGAAGCCACATTGTAAGTTCTAATTTGAATTTTCAAGGGATCCTGAGTGCACATTTTATGACATCCTTTTGGGGTACATAAGATTTTATTTTATTTTATTTTTAAATTCAAAACAAGTTGATAAAAAATTTGACATTTTCTCTTTATCAACTAAACTATCTTCCTTTAAAATTTAAATGCTAATGGTTGCTTTTAACACTCTCATTTGATGATTTTTTGAGTGAGAATGAAAGTTGTGACATTAGAGGTACCATCTTTGTAAGGATAATATTCCTGCATAAGACCTAATTATTATCTAGTCTATATGAAGCGGATTTGTCTATTTGATATCTATATTTCTCTCCTATAAACCAGTATTTAAAATTTGTCATAATTAAAAAAAAGGAGAAAATTTGTCATTTAAAATTAATCACATAAATCATTTCTTAATTTCAAAATTTTAATTTTTTTACAAATTAAAATTACTAAATTACTTTTTTTTTAGTCTTCTAGAGGACTGCACCACTTGTGCCAGCAATTCTTGACTTTGATTTCCATAACTAACAGGGGATCAATAATAACTCGCAACATGACAAGGACTTGAGTTTTTTGAGATTTTGATGTACTTTCTCCTCCCGGTGAACAATTCATCAGTGTTAATCTATAGATTTGCATCCTCACATTTAGTTTTCTTGTATTTTGTTTAAAGTTAGATAAAATATTCCTTTTTCTTGCATTTTAGATAAAGAAAGAGATAAAAAGAAAGAAGAGTATTTTATCTAACTTTAAACTAAATGTAAAAAAAAAAAATTAAATATAAAAAATCTAAATCTGTTAATCTATTAAAAAAACAAAGCATGTAAGTGTGCAACTCAACATACTTGTGTTAAAATGACGATGGTTCTACTAGAAAAAGCAGAGCAACAATATAACACAGGAATGCCTTAAAATGAAGAAATTTTTTTGCAAAAACAGAAACAAAGAAAAAAAATAAGAAAAAACTTCATTTTTTAGGTTATTAAAGAAATGGATTAAGTAAATCATAAATAGATATATAAATGTGTTAATAAAATTTAATTTTAATATGTTCATATATATATATATATATATTCATAAATAACTATATTTATTTATATTTAATAAATTGAACCTACATAAAAACTTTTGAAGAAAAAAAATAGCTCAAATAATTTGCGCTTCTTTCAATTTTTTTGCCCACTTCATCCGTCTTGATTGAGGAAAGGAGTTCTACATGTACTTCTACAAAACGAATTCAGGAATTCTTAAAATAGTACACTATAATAAAATGTTTATACGTTTATTTATAAAATATTTAAACAGATAAATATAAAAAAAATTAAAATGTAAACTTTACATATGTCATAAATAATATGAAAATTCTTTAGATATTTGATTAAAAAAATTAAAATATTCACATGACCCGACTTTAAAATTTTCCCTTTGCATTTATTTATTCTGTACAAGCCTGATGCCAAAAACAGAAAAGCCCATACCTTAAGCCACTGCACCCAAAGATTGACGGAAAGAAAAATTCTGAAAAAATAACTGGCTTTGGAATTTGAAAAAAAGAAAAAATTTGTCGGCCTGATGGAACTTGACAGAGATCAAGTAATTAAGGATTATAGTTCAAAATAAATAAATAAATAAATAATTAATTGTTGGAGCAAGATTAGGGTTTTCACAATTGAACAAAATTCAAATAATATTTTTAAATATTTATTATTGACAAAAAATATGATTAAAATGTACAAAATCTCTTTTAGTTTAAGAGTTGGTACAGTTTAACAAGTAACAATTATCCTTTAGACTTCTACATTCGTACAATTTTCTTTTTCTGTTGGCAAAATTATTAAATTAACTAATAGTGTTTTTCTACATTAAAAAGAAGAAAGAAAAAAACACGCCACGTTATTACTCCACTGCTTATGCCCCATTAACAATCTCATAATTTTTGGTAAAAATTTATTTTGATATTTGAATTAAAATCTAATTATAAAATTCGTATATAAACTTTAAAATATAACAAAATATTTTTTAAAATAGTATTTATAATTTAATGAATATTTATTATATTTTAAAATTAAAAAAATGTTTTATTATATTTTATAATAAAATTTCTTTAAAAAGAGATTCATATACACATGATATAACCTTCTACTCCCCGAAAAGACAACTCGTACAGCGGACGTTTGACGACGAAGGTGTAATGAGGGCAATTTCGACATTCTACACACCATTCCATTGCAAATTTGCTCTTTCCATCAGCTCAACGATGAAAGCACCTTTTCAACCGAAGTTGGAATTGATCATGATATTCAAAAAATTTAATATAAAAATAAAACTAGAATTAAAAAAGATAATTTGTGCACATAAAAATTCATTATTATATCTTTACTTTTTTTAAAAAAATAAAAAATTCATATTATTAAATAATAATTATAAAAATATAATAAATATTATATACGATTATAAAAATAGAGTCCATTTATACATTCCCAATGGCCCCAAATTCATTTGTACCAAATTCATTTATACATTCCCAATCATGTTCTCCGGTATATTTATGGCTCTTCACATATCATTTAGAATACATTTATGTGTTTACGTCACTGTTCGCCAGTAATAATTCAAAAAGTAAAGTTAATGTCAAAATATATTCACTTTGATAATGAGATAGTGTGTAAGGTTGTCGAGAAGTCTAACAAGTAACCGCCAACGATCCAATATTACCCTTCAAGATCCCAAAAAAAAAAATGAATGCCAACCAACCAACCAACATCACTTCTCAAAATCAACTAAAAGTCTAAGAAAGCTGTGGAGAAAGTATAAAAAGCAGGAATTTAGGGTCAAATATATTAATTAATTGGCACCATACCATCATCGCCATTCATTGCTTAGCGCGGTTCATGGTTATGCACATGATGACATGTTCAACAGGTATGGGCTATCCTCATTCCTCACTTCTCATACCTGCAATTTATTCTGCAACACTCAAAATCCTGAAAATGGGATCAGGAGGAATGGCCACTAGCTAGCTTTTCGCATATTATACAAGTAGTAATCATGAAAATACCAAATGCATCAAGTTCTGTGAAACGCATTAAATTCCATAGACGCGTGTAAGTTCATTGGTTTTCAACTCGGCACAACGCAACAACTTTTATCAATTATGGACTTTTTACTAATTGTATTTTGTGTTTTTATTAAAAACGTAATGTTATATGTTTTGGGTCAATGGACAAACACGACGCTAATGATCCCCTTGTATGGACTATTGGTATACCTTGTATATTTTGAATTGGTGAGACTAGGCAAGTGTAGGCCTTACCTCTATTTGACTTGTTATGAGAGGGCTTTAGGGTTTTTTGCTTCACTAATTCTCCACCTTTATTTAAAAGAGAAATATTCATGTCTTATAAATAGGGTTTTGGATATAGGATTTTTTTTTGGCTAGATTGGACAGATTGAGCCTAGGACTAAACATGAGTCGGCACGACCTGATTGATGTTTGGGTTTGGGTCAATATAATATTGAGTTATTATCATGGATTGGCTAGACTTATTTTTTAAAATCATTGATAAAAAGTTATAAAATGATTCTTTAAAAAAATAAACTTTTTATATAAATTTTTGTAAAGTTATATTTTATTTTTAAAAAATTAAAATTTTTATAATTTTTTAAATTATATGACTTAATTAATAGTGTATTTGGATATGCATTAGAGAATTTAAAATCACGTTTATCAATTATTGTTATACAAAAATAATATATTATTACTTTGTACAAAACATAATTTATGAGATAAAAAAGTTTTTTTAAACATGTGCTGAGTCAGGCCAATATTCAAATTGATTTTTTAACTTGATCCATTTCAACCTAATTTAATCTGACTTAATATGGTCAAGTCAGATTGAACTCTTTAAGCAATTAAACTAGATAAACATTCCTAATTGAGCCGTCATGCTCAATTTCCCCCTTAATGATTGAGAAACAATGTTCATATCTAGCTTTATGAAGCTAACGAGTTCTTGTCGCATATCTCTTTATCAGTCATTGTCCAACTGAGTAATTACCATAATATCTTCGGGGAACCTTAGGTAACAACAACATATTCTCACTTTTCCATTAGTCTGTCATGAAGCATGGGAGCCAGCCAATCAACCCATACTGTAATGTAAAGTGTAAACGAAGGATTGCATTAACCACTGAGCATTCGTTCGGTGAAATTTTTAGGTGTTCCCTATTGAATTCCTCAATAGCGTCTTAACAAGTAGAGACATTTTTTTTAAATTATAGTGATAAATTGTATAAAATATGTAATGTAATTATAGTATTTGGTGTTCTGGTTTTATTTTTATATATAACTTTAAGGTCATAATTTTATATTGCTAACTTTATAAACAATGCACGGATTCCCTTGTGCTGCACAGAAACTTTCATAAATAGTAACACTTAAAGTTAATCTATTTGCAATTCTAACAGCATTGTTCTCCCCGGTAGTTGCTCTATTTGCAGGTCATTTAATGTTACCTCTCCATTATTTGAATCAATATAGCTGTTTTACTCTTTCCTCTTCTCTTTATATATTCAACTCAAGGCTTATAGGAGTTCCCAATTTCATACACAAACTTCCACTTCTTAGTTATACAATCATTCTTCCTTAGTCACAGGCACTTTATAAAGATCATTGTCTTGAGTTTTCATTATAATTTTCCACAAAAGATGGATAGATCGCTCACTATTAGAATTGTGTTTCGAGCTTTTACAGTTTTGGCCTCGTTTGGAATATGCACTTCAATCGACCCACCTCCAAATTTTGTCTTTGGGGATTCTCTTGTTGATGTGGGAAACAACAATTACATTGTTTCGCTCTCAAAGGCTAACTTTTTACCCAATGGCATCGATTTTGGAGGACCAACGGGACGCTTCACAAATGGTAGAACCATCGTCGACATTATAGGTGAGATTAGATTGTTATTTTTCTCTTTTGGTATCAAAAACACTCATTATGTAGTTTACCTTTTAATATTTGATAAAAGACTTTTCTTTTTTTGGGTTTAAGAGTTGCGAAAAGCTAATACAAGATTTGCATTTAACTTCAAAGCCTTTCAATAATCTCTTTTAATTTGAGAGATTTGAAAGGAAGTTTTTTCTTTAAATAAGGGGAAAGAAAATATTTTTCCTCTATTTTTTTTTTAATTTTTCTCCACACAAAAGATAAAATGCACAACTTCAATTTAAAAAAGAAAACAGAAAAGCGAGTGAGAC
Organism: Erythrophleum ivorense; assembly: GCA_026724425.1. Classification (NCBI taxonomy): domain Eukaryota; kingdom Viridiplantae; phylum Streptophyta; class Magnoliopsida; order Fabales; family Fabaceae; genus Erythrophleum; species Erythrophleum ivorense. The sequence continues at coordinate 49,678,031 of JAIUCV010000005.1, forward strand.
TTATTTAAGCTGAACAGATCTTTTTTTATCTAAGAGAAGATCTATAAGAAAAAAAAAAAGTTATGGAAATAAAACGTGAATTTCACTTTTTTTTTTCTTCTACATAATCTTCTGTTAGATTAGAGGAAACATGATTCATTTAAGTGGACTCATAGACTTTCTCTTCTTATGTCCTTTCAAACATATCTTGAATTCACTCCTTAACAAAACAAGATTACTACTTAGTTGTTTCCAACATTTCGTACCTTAGATTTTATTACTCTAATAACTTTTTCCTCGCGCTAACAGGTCAAGAATTGGGCATTGGTTATACTCTTCCATATTTGGCACCCACTACATCTGGGCCAGTGGTTCTGCGGGGTGTCAATTATGCCTCTGGGGGAGGTGGAATTCTCAATCTCACTGGAGAAATCTTTGTACGCTTTTTGGCACCATTTGATGTTATATGTGAATTCTCCAAGAGCAATTACTAAGTGTTTTTTTTTTTTTTTTCCTTTCATTGATAGGGTGGTCGAATCAACTTCGATGCACAGATAGATAACTTTGCAAACACCAGGCATGATATAATCTCCAGCATTGGTGCTCCTGCGGCTCTCAACCTATTCAAAAGGGCAATTTTTTCAGTCACAATTGGCTCGAATGATTTCATTAACAACTATTTGACACCAACATTCACAATTTCTGAAGAGAAATTGGCATCCCCAGAACTGTTTGTGACCACCTTGATATCAAGACTCAGAGCACAGCTCACTGTATGTAATACTGCATGATCACAACTTATGGCCACCTTCTTTAAATTCATGTTTCTCACTCAATTTCTATTGGCATATATATATGTATGTATGTATGTGGATGTGTGTGTGCAGAGGCTATTCAATCTGGGAGCCAGAAAAATAGTGGTGGCAAATGTGGGGCCTATTGGGTGCATTCCAAGTCAGAGGGACACAAACCCAGGTGCTGGAGATAGCTGTGTGACTTTCCCCAATCAGCTAGCACAGTTATTCAACACCCAATTGAAGAGCCTCATTTCTGAGCTTACCACCAATCTGGAGGGTTCAATCCTTCTTTATGCTGACGTTTACCACATCTTATTTGACATACTCCAAAACTACACTGCATATGGTGTGTATACTGCAAAACTCCTTTATGCTGACGTTTACCACATTTTATTTTGTGGACTAACAAGTGGCCACCTTGTGTGAGAAAACAGGATTTGAGAATCCTTCATCGTCTTGCTGTTCTATGGCTGGGCGGTTCGGAGGGCTGATACCCTGCGGTCCGACATCGAAAGTTTGCTGGGACAGATCAAAGTACGTGTTCTGGGACCCTTACCATCCTTCTGAAGCTGCAAATGCTATCATCGCAAAGCGACTCTTGGATGGCAATCTTGATGATATTTCACCCATCAATATTCGCCAACTCGCTCAATCTTCTTGACCTCTTTCTTTCTTCTGGGACAGTTTTGATTGATTATGGAAGATATATTATATTGATGGATATTAGTGACATTTGACGCAAACAGGGGGTGTTGTCCCATGTTTCTAGCTTCGAAAGATCAGATAATGTGTCTCGTTATCCTCTTCCCCATTATTTTTACCGTATAGGAGACGCTGTTATAATGGTTCTTAAAATCGGGGACCAATTGGCAAATGATAACAAAGGGAAAGGAATTGTTTTGAAAAGATACTTCTGTTTATTGTAAGAAAGTTAAATAGTACGTTCATCTTTAACTTTACTTAATATTTTAAATTAAATTAATCATTTAAAATTAAAGTATTTTAAAATTATTTCTTAAATTTTAAATTTATCTCATAAAAAACCATTTTAGCCAAATCTGTTAAAAGTTGCAGACTTTCCTTTATTACTAAACCAAAAACGAATGTTTTGAAAGAAACATGGAAGAGAGGGGAAGGTGCTCAACAGTGGCAATCTGTGATCTCAATACATGAAACATGCTATTTGTTCTGATGTACACAAGATTATGAGAATGAAGAGATTATCCACCAGCTTACCACTTGATTAATTTTGACTTATACGATGATACTCTCCGATGTTGGCCTGTCCCTTACTTATATTGCTTTGCCTCAGTTCGCTCCCACAAAAGCAGGATACTCTTTTGCCATGGCGTGAACTATGGACAAGTCGCCAATCTTTCTCCACCGTCAGCCACCGCTAAGCTTCTTCAATCCACTTCCATCGAGCAGCTCCGATTGTATAGATCAGACCTTGCAGAAACCAAAGCCCACACCAACACCGACATAGGAATTGTCATCGAAGCAACAAACGGCTACCCGGCCCCTCAACAATATTTTGGGCTCCAATGTGGCCGGGTTGGGCCAGGGTGAGTCTTGATCACCCTTACTTGAAGCACTCTCCCACTCTTTCATATTTTACAAAACGTAGTTTTGGCAAAGTATTTTAATGCACATTTCGCATTGCTAACAGATTTATTAAAATGGTCTTTTTTAGATAAATTTGAAATTTAAAAGTTTATTTTTAAAAAAATTAAATTTAAGAGACTAATTTAAAACATTGAATAAAGTTAAATAACTTCCATTCTAATTTAGCCTTATAAAAAAATATTGAACATACATGTATAACCTGATCTGCCAACATAAGATGTTTATAACAAATTAAGAACCTAAGTATAAACGGTATTTAATTTTAAGCCATTTTTTCAATTCTCTTCGAAAAGAGGTTTTCTGGTCATTATTTTCTTTTAATTGATTAACAAGAGTGGTCACGTATTGATAGAAGTACAAATACATGCAGGCACATAGACATGAAGAGAAGAGAACCAAAATAGCCTTCGCAGGACATGATTAAAGAAATAGAGTAAATTATACATTTTTTTTATTTTGTTTAAACTATATTTTTTATTTTTAAAATATATATTTTATTCTAATTTCAAAATTTTTAACTAAAATATCTTCTATGAAAAAATATATAAGATAATATTTTAAAAAATACGTATTTAAGTTGATAGAAAGTATTTTTATTAAGGTTTTAAAAATTGGACTAGACCAATTGGTTCAACGGAGAACCGATCCCTAGTTTAATTTAGTTAGTCCAAAAAATTGAAGAGCCAAAAAACTAGTTAAAAATTAGTCAAAATCGGTTTGTACCATTTTTTTTAAATATTTTTTTATATAATAAAATAATTAATTTCAAATAAATTTGATAGATTGAAAATAGAAGGTAATAAAAAATGATAGTTAAAATATAAAAGAAAATATTTAAAAAAAAAAAAAGAGAATATATAATAAGTAAAATGTGCATAATTGACTAGTTTTTATACTTATTTTTTATTATATTTATGTTTTATTTTCTAATAATATTTCTCTCAAATATTAATATATTTAGTCAAAATCACTATTTATTTTTTATTTTTTTATTTTTTAATGATAAGTAGCATTCTAATATAATTTAGAAACTCTAAAATAATTTTTTTAATATATTAAAAAATATTGAATTAGTAATCAATTATTTAAAATTTACTAATATTTATTTCTTATATTAAAATTTTAATATATAAAATTTTAAAATATATATATATTTAATTATTATTAGTTCAACCACAATTTAATCAATAAATTGTGAATTAGTGTCTCCACCGATTCAATAACAGATCTGATTTAAAAAATATTAATTTTTATTAAAAATTTAAAATTAGATTAAAATATAGCATAACTTTTTATTTCAAAATATATTTATATATTTTAAAATTAAAAAAAAAATATATATATATATATATATATATATAATTTTAACAAAATTTAAAAGGTATCTTTATAATTTACTCAAGGAAAAAAAAAAAGTGCGGGCATGTACATCTATAAGTCACTTCTTAGCTTCACTAGCTCTGGCCCGGCTTATCGTTTCATTCAGTCCATATGAATTTTGGTTTGACCCAAAGGTTGAATTGATGTATCGGAATTTTTTTTTTTTCAAATAATCAGTAATAATAATTATCATTATTATTTTCATATATTGAATAATAAAATGCCCACAAACTCCAAATTCATCATAGCATCAATATGATTTTTAATTATATAAGAATGTGATTAGAAGGAAGAAAACGACAGAACAAAAATAATTTAAAAAATTTTTTGAAATCAAATTTTATTTATTTATTCTACTCAGTTTAAATATATTTAAAATAAAAAGTTTTAATTTCAAATATACATATTAAAATTAATAAAATTATATTCATATTTAATTATTTTTAATAATTAAATTGACTTTTAATTATTTATAATTAATTTAGATATTATTTTCATTTTGTGAATTTGTATATGTGTAAGTGTGTATAATGGGGGTGTTGATCAACATGACTCATTGTTTTGGACCACAACTCACTTTGAAGTTTTTTTTTTTCTATAATTTAGCATGCATCCTTTTATACAATAACACAAATTATTATGTCATGATTTAGAAAGACGACACATGAAGAAATAAAATTGAAAAAAGAAATTCACCGTGATAAAAAATTGGTACATGCATATATATTATAAATAAATATTTTTATAATATAAAATAAAAAGGTGATATATATGAAAGAAGTCTCTTGAAATATCGATTTTAAAATAAACATCCTTGTTATTTTATGATTAGTTATTAATTTCAATAAATTACAGACATCATATTATGGAAGTACTAATTTTAAGATCTATATTAATTTTTAAACCATATAAATTGTTCTTTTCACGGTATATTAAAATTAATATTCTCATTATACTTTTCATGGTATATTAAAATTAATGTTTTATATGAATAAAGCCAGCCATGTTTAGGGCAAATTTATAATTTATATTTAAATTTAGGGAAAAGCCTACTTTTAGTCTCTAAAATTTTATTCAAGTTTCAATTTATTAATAAATGTTTATTTTAATTCAATATAGTTTTTAAAGTTTTTAAAAATATTTAATATCATCTTTAAACCCCCACAATTTTTGTCTTTAATCTATAATATTGGGCATCGAATAAATCAGATCTAGTCGTATATGCTCAAGTAATTCCCCCCCCCCCCCCCGCTCCTCCCCCTCCCTCTCCTTGAAGGTTAGGTCACATCTTGTTTCTATTGAGGTACTAACAAAATTAATGAAGAGTTAGACATATTAAAAGAAACAAAACCATGTAGTTGAATCATATTAGACACTTATATTAATAGAATCATCGAAGATGATGATATTAAACTTTTTTTCTAAAACATTTTAAAGACTATTAAATCGAAATAAAAATTTTAAACTAGATCAAAATTTACAAAATTTTAAGTACTAAAATTGAACTTTTGCCTCAAATTTATTACTACGAATGAAAAAAAAAACTTATATATAAATTTTGTAATTAAAATATAATAAATATATAATTTTTTAATAATAATATGATAATTGCATGATATTTACAAGTAGTTATATAATTTTTGAATTAATCTATATACGTATTATAATATTATTAAAAAATATTTAAAAATAAAAATATACGTATTATAATATTCCATTTGATAGGCCCAGTGTATGTTTTATAAAAAAAAAACAACAAAAGAAAAAAAAAAAAAGAGCCAAAAGTATGCATGAATTAATGTAATTATAATTGGACCAGATTGACCGATTCAACCGATTGGATCAAAAATCGAATCCTAATCCTATTTGGACAACCCATCAAACTAGAACTTTCAAGAATCGGTCAACTTTAAACCCACGTGCGCATTGCTTCCAAAATGTCTGTGCGTCATATGAACTACAAAGCATTATCAACTTATATATGCAAATTTTTATATAAATAGATTACTTGTGAATTACTTCGAAAACTTGGTTAGATTCGAACTCGTGTACTCATAACTTCTAAAACAATCATGCGCCAGTTGACCTGCAAAATATTTTTAACAAATATAGGCAAATTTTTATATAAACAGATTATAAGTTAGTTACTTGTATATTTTTATAAAAGTAGCCATATGAGTGTTGAACCAATAACCTAAGGGAGCAGCATTTCAACATCTTAATCATAGTTAGTTTTTATAATATTTTAATTTCAATATTTGTTTTAATACATTAATATTTAATGACTATATTTATTAATAAATAAGTTATTCTATGCTCAAATTTTAAAATTAAAGAATTAATTAAATTTAAATATTATATTTATTATATTAAATTTATTTATATATATAATTAATAATACAATATTTTAAAATTTATTAATATTTACTTATAATCATTTATTATACTAAAATTTTAATATAAATATTTAATTAGTATTAATTTAATCACGATTTAATTATAATTAAATTAATAAATTATAAACCAATATTTTTATCTATTATTCAATTTTAAAAACATTGGCATGAATTGACTCTCAACTTACGTTACAGCTGGATCATTAATGGTCCTCCACCGCGGGATGTCCATTAAGCCCAAGTTTGAGGTTGAAAGTGGAACTGGTAATTGTGAGCTTCCTTTTCAATTAATGCATTCACTGGGCCAACTTCCCGCATTTTCTGAACAGCAGCCAAACAGGGACCAACCAGGTTCAACAACTTAGGGGCAACTGTTCCCCTCTGAAAAATTTATAGGTTTAGTTTATTGAAAACTGAAAAAATATTAAAAAATTAAAATTATATAAATAATGGAGCACATTTTGCCCCTCAAAAAATAGGAATAATCAAGGTTCAGTCTAATCAACGCCCACGTTAAGTGTTTTGACATTTTTTAGGCTTAGTAAAAATAAAAAAATTATTTATTACATCTTTGTATAAACAGATGTGCAGTGAGTTTTGTAGAAATGAGGTGCCATCCTACCAAGGAGGGTCTTAATCTCTACGTTGGTAGTAATCAATATATATTGGATATATAAATTGATATTTCGCAAATATAATTAATATTCACCTTAAGTATTGTGGTCTGTTTGTATATGGTTTAGAAAAACAAAGGACCTAATTTGACTTAGTTAATTTGGACTGACTCAACTTGATTTTATTATTTCATTCCTATACTACTTTGTTCTCCTGGTTCTGTGTTCGAACTACAAGATAACTTTAAATTTGGAATTTTTGACCGCAAAACAGGTCTCACGCTAATACTAAATAACAACCATGGCCTTTTGTTTTTTTTTTTGGGTGCCAACTAACCATGGGTTACAACTCACAACATTTTGTAAAGCGAATATCAAGAATTTTATAGAAATTTTTTTATTCATTTGGTTTATAAAGAGAAGTAAACAATTAAACTAATTATAAATCAACATTAAAAATTATATTAAAATAAATTTAATAAATTTACATATTTATTAATAATTAGTTCTATTTATTAATTTTTTTAAATTAAATCTATCTATTTTTTTTCAAACAATATTGAATGGAATGCGTGAGAAAGGTGAGGCCGAATTCCTTAAATTATAAAGTGGAAAGTATTATGATTTTTAGATATAATACTGTACTTTTTTAAATATATATATATATATATATAAGATATTAATACTCTGATTAATTGACAGGGATATTATTCATCAAATGAAAATTTTATAATTTATTAAATAACTAATAACAATATCAATAAAAAACATATAAGTACTTTTAAATAACAAAGAATTACTTATATAAATTTATGTTGTAAATGATATAATTATGTAAATGTATATAATATCCAAAAAAAAGACTTATCAATATGTTTAATAGTATAAATTTAATACTTAAATGATTTATATTTGATAATTATGTAAATTAATTTTTTTTATTTATAACATTGTAATTTATAGATTTATCTTTATGATTAAAAACAGATAAATAGAGATTACATTCAAAACATAAGGTATCCAATTGAATAAAAACTATTCTCTATTTTCTTCTTTCAATTATTTCCCTTATTTTTATTATGTTTCTTACACTTTTATTAATTTTACAACATGTCATGGGCACAAATCCTTCTTAGACCTCATCAATTATGAATGGAAGGAAAGCCAAGAATGAGTTAGGAGATATAAATACCATATGTCTAAATTAAGAGATAGATGCAGTCTGAACCTTTCTCTTTGCATCAAACAAGAGAAGTACTCCGAAAAATCTTGTTCTGTTGAGAATTGGAAGAAGCCAAGCATTAAATTAAAGGATACATGTTAGAGAGTTCTATCTGCTTGTGTCGCTGCATTAGCTGGCATCTATACTGAGTTTTTTATGACGGAAAAAAATGGCAGCATACAACTGTACGCGTTTATGCTTGGTGAATTTTTAATATGGCATGTACGGCTTCTTCAGAGGTGGATTTGAAAGGACCGTGGGGGCAACGTCTTTTCGATGGAAAAAACACCATCCAGGATGGTAGTATTAAACCTAGGGTCTACTGGTCTTTTGGCTTCATGGTCAATGGAATATGCTGATCATATTGTAAAGGTCTATTCCACGTCTATGGCAATGCTTCTGACAACATTAATTCCTCTTCAACTTCACGCCTACATTGCAGCTTTTCTTGGGCATTATTATTTGTATCATGTCTTTACAGATATGAATTCAGACACACAAAAAAAAAGAAAAGAAAAGCTCACATTCATAATGTCACATCACTGTAGAAATTCTAAATACATTACAACTGTTTGGAGATTTACATAATACCAAGGCTTTGCTCGTGCTACATGCTACGCTAGGTCTGCGCAAGAAAAAGAATGTAAAATATAAATAAGTAAAAATAAATAAAATAAAAAATAATTATTTTATTTTTATTTTTAAAAAATTAATTTAATAGATAAAATAATAAATATAAAGATATAATAAATATAACATAAATTATATAAAAAGAATATTTGTGTGAAACACCGAACCAAACGGAATTTGAGAGACTTGTATAATTTTTTTAATTTTAATAATTATTTTTTTGAGTTGATAATGAAAAAATTATTTTTGTTTTATATTTTACTTCTTTTAAAATTTAAAACAAAGAAATTAACTGTTTCAAATCAAACGTGAACAATTCAATTTTGCTTCAAAAGAAAGCACCAAAGCATGCTGTTATAGATAATATACATCTTTAAGATGTAAGATATCATCAATTTCTGTACTAAAAATAAGTATCATAAACATCATCCTATCTTATATCATAATATGCAAAATACAACACCTTAACATTGAGATAACGCTTGAAGGTATATCAAATGCCTTCTTGCTTTCTCACCCCAAGTCAATACTCGTCTAGTTACTTGCTTGAGCATCATGGATACATCTGCTCCGTCCAAAATAGTGTTCATATTAATCAAATGGCCCCAATGCCTCCCACATATACATCAAACTTGTTCTGTTTTCCGCATGAAATTATCCTTCATTTTCTCAAAACTCAAAGGATGGGGTAGGTCCCCCACTAACCGCTTGAACGAAACCCCACCGCGTTTGATAATTAAGATTACATCTCCATAGCCCACTCCGTAGGACACTCTGGCAACAACGTTCCACGCGCCACCTCGCCGGAAAACACGATGCTTGTCGACAACGATCCAACGGCGGGCTACTAGTTGGAGCCATTTGAGGGTTTTAAGTCGCTTGTATCTGGCTTCATGGCAGTTTGATTACTTCGAAGTGAATTAGGGTTATCGTCCCATTGCAAGGTTTGTTTTGATTCGTTTTTAAGTTAGGTCAAGAAATTTTAAGGTAGGTTTGGTCATTTAAAGATTGATAGATTAAATTAGTATAGGATATGTAAGCATGTAAAAAAGTTTTAGTGGAATCATTTCTTTAATATGTTCGTTAATAATTAACAATTTTTTCAGTATAACTCAGTCCAAAAGAAATCTTCTCTCATTTGACAGTGTTGCTACAAAAATTTAGCACCTTTTTACCAGGAATAAAGTGAAGTGGTAATTGAGTTGGAGAGAGGGTGTTGATCGTTTTTGAGTGGTTAATAGTAATAGTTGGGGGATTAGCGAGTTTTGGGCTAAAATTGCCACCCTCATCGGCAATGCAAATATGCCTATGAACTTTTACATGTTCAGTGGTGAACCTTCCTTGGACACTAGTGATAGCTGCATATTTCCAGTGCACTGTTGATTGTGAAACCCTAGTTCTGAAAAAGAATGCAAAGAAAGGGCTAATGAAGGGCTTCTTACCTGGTTTACTCAAGTATAAACTGAGGTGAAATATATTTGTTTCATGTTTGAACTAGTAGAGTGATTTTATGCAGAACAATCTCTTACAGAGTTTGGAACTTTGAATTTCTCAAGCACCTTGCGATTTTCGTCTCATTAATTAAAAGATTAAAGTAAGAATTTCAAAGTGTATTTAAGAGTGAAAGAATTCAATATTTTAAGAGGTTGAGCTCTACATGTAATCACTCATTGTGGTCTAAGATATTAAAATATAAAATATTATAATATTAAGATTTGCTTATTTCATGTAACAGTTAAAAAGTTATTAAAGAGATTCTTTTTTTTTTAAAGGAAGTTATTAAAGAGATGAGACACTAGTTTTTTACTTTTTACACACTAAATTTGACAAACAATAAATTCAAGAATGTGAAATCTTGTAATTTAAGATACTGACGATACAATTAGAGGCATAGGGCATTTTATACATTTAGATATCCTGAACATTTTTAAATATTTTAAATAGTAGTGTACTAAATATAAATACCATAAATGTCTATAACTAGATAGAGATAATGATAGATAGAACTGAGAAATGAGAAATTCTTTAAAATTACTAAGACGGAGTAATTTTTTAGCATGTAATTAGAAGCTCCTATTGCGCGCGATTGTAAAACCTGGGGAAATCTTTAAAATGTTGAACTTCTAAACAATGTAGAATTACATTGAATTAGAGATTGTTTGATATATACAACTTTTTTTATGAAAATAGAAAGAAAATGCTAAATCAAATGCAATTGAATTAATTGTATTTAGTAGGCCAAAAAAGATGCCTTTCCATATGTCGATTTGGTAGAATAGAAATAGTAATATAATAAAAAACAAGTGAGGATAAATGACTAAAATGCTTTTAGATTAAAAAAATAATATAGTAATGGAAAGATGGGAGGAGAAAATAACAAAATTGTCCTCTCTTTTTTTTCTAAATGAAAAAAGTGGATATACTATTTTAAATTTTGAATTATATAATTTAATTATTTTTTATTATTTATTTTCTTATGTGTGTAAACAATTGCCCTTACATCTTATTTTGATTCTAATAGAAAATATGATATGCCAAAATGCCTTTATTTTGTATATTTGGTAGAATAAAAATAATGTGAGAATAAAAAGTAATTGATGAAAAAGACCAAAATGCCTTAAAAAAACTTTTTTGACCCTTACAAGGGACACACATGACAAAATATATTTATATAAATAATAGATGCATATTATGTATAATTGTTTATAATTAATAAAAAAATAAAATAAATATTTTATAATACCAAACTAACTTATATATAATAAATGAAATTTATTAAAATAAATTTAATATTTAATTAATTTTTACAAAAAATACAACTTAAAATATTTAAACAACATATTTTTGAAGTTTAAAAATAACATGGTATAATGATAATTAATAAAATAATAATATATTAGAAATAACATACACCAACCTCCCAATGTCAATCATTTGGAATGTTAATTAATAAAAAAACACAAACACTAAAATAGAAAATAATCAAAGGAGGAGAACGCAGTCTATCTATGATGTCCATTTATGCTTATCTAATGTTATATTTGAAGCGTCAAACACCTCGCAACAATGGCCATATCAAAGATAACATACACAAATTTGGGTGATTGTCATGTTGAAAAGCAGCTGTTTAGTAATGACTAGGAAGGGCAAAATCGACTTTCCAATATTTTGGAGGAATGCTACTACACCAACAGTGGAGGAATGCTTCTTTCCACTCGCCATTTCGGTTCAACAAATGATTCTTTTTAACAAACAAATATTTTTTTTCCTTAAAGAATCCATTTTCATGTCCGTTTCTCTCATCTTACCAAATAGGTGATTACAGAGAAAATAAGAATTCTCACATACTGTAGAAATATATGGTAGCTATTGAAATTATTATCAGTTTCTGCTTCGCAGTTGAAAAGAAAAGAAAAAAAAATCTATTATATTTAATAATTATTACCTAATAATATTTATTTTATTTTATAAAATTTTAAAATAAATATAAAAAAAATATTTTTATTTTAAAAATTAACTTTTTACTTTTATTTTTACTTTTAATTTTTTATATATCAAAGGGGTAGTTAACTTTCTCTTCACAGGAAATTGCCCTACAGGGCATTCAATGTCGTCAGGCAGGGACCGCCCAACTTGACATAGCTAGTGCCCTGTGAGAGCCAAAATTAAAGGAGCTCTTTTAATTGCCTTTTTTTTCAACTTTTTTTTTTTGGAAAGCTTTGGCATATTATTCGCGTTTCATGTTTAATGTTTGCCCATTTCATTTAATGACTTATATCTGTACAAAAGTAAATTCTAATATAGCTATGGTAGCAATTGAATCATGCCAAAAATTTATTATGTTCTAATTTTATTCCAAACATATTAAATTTACATAAAAACAAAAGTTATAAATATATTCTATTTGTTTGTTAAATGAGTGAAGTTTGAGGAAATTTAAATGAATAAACTTTCTCACGTTTAAATCCTTTTCAAGTGAGTGCACTTGAATTTAAAGGCAATTATATTATCAGGTAAGCCAAAAAAGTTGTACAAGAAACATTACTTCTCTATTAAGTGTATGTGTATGAACATGTTCTTTTACTGAGTACACATTGATGAAATAATTTCACATGTTTTACTTGCAGGGTTGACTTGCTATGATATTAGATGCATGACATTAATAAAATGTATGGCCTCTTTTGTTATAAAACTTGATCAAGTCAACATCCTTTACGATTTTATGTTCTCTTAATTTTTAGTACATTAAAGTTTTCCCTCCTTTTATTGTTAGCTAATTGAAGGATGTTAGTATGTAACCATTTACCTGGCTTGTTTGTATATGGTCCAAGTAAGGGCTTCATGATATGTATACTTAAGTATCCTTGTGGGTTTTAAGGGTTAGACAAATGTTTGACTTTGTGTTCTATGCACCGTAATTATAAGTTGTCTGGTTTCTAATTTTATATTTTTCACATTGATAAATATATTTAAAACAAAAATTAATAAAATAAGCAATAAGAAATGATGAAATTAATTAAGTTATCAAGAAAGTGAAAAAAGAGTAAATTAATTTATGTTAAAATAAAAGAATAGAGGTTATCAAGTTATTCAGAAGCAATTTTTGCCACAGCTTGAAGTTGAGATTTTTTTTTTTTTAATTTTAAATTATTAGTAACCCTACAGAGAAGCTGCCAAACGTTCAAGGTGGATGCCTAGCCAACTTGAAGCTATACAAAGCCTTAAAATGTTAGAATCTATAAATGTGGAGATTATGTCTACCAGGGCTCATTATGGCTCTTACTCTGCCAAGTCAGGAGGACATCTAAGCACTTAGTTGAATCTGCAAGAATCATACTCGGTGGCATTTATGTGGTTTAGACTTTAGACTAGTATCGGTGAGATATAAACGAAAGGCCAATGTCCCCGAAGTTTCAGAATGTGATCTCTTTTACGTTGTTTTACCTTTGTGATACTAATTTCCAACACATTCACCCATTACTTGAGTTGAAAAACATTGTCACATCTCCTATTTATATTGAGTTGAAGGCTTACAGGGCTTGCCGTCCTCATCCCATATACTTTGCTTAGTTCTCCAGCATAAGATTTCTGAATCATTGTGATATGCCATCTCATTTAACAAAGCAACCATTCTTCTTGAGTTCATACTGCTTCCCATTCACCATTTAGTTGTTCCTGAAATCCAAATATATACTTTTACTACATATTTTATAAAGCTTATTGTTGTATAGCAGAGAAGAATTCTTTTGATTCTCTATGACGTCCTCTCTGATGCTTATTGACTTGAAAAAACCAGTCATTCTTGGGATTACATTTCAATATTTGATAGCTTTTCTCCTGTTTAGGATTTGCTTTTCAAAAGACATTCCTGCATCTTTTGTCTTTGGGGATTCCCTGCTTGATACGGGTAACAACAACTACATTGTTTCACTCTCCAAGGCAAACTACGTCCCCAATGGAATTGATTTTGGATGGCCATCAGGACGTTTCACAAATGGAAGAACCATAGTAGATATCTTAGGCAAGAGTTGCTAACTTTTACATTTCTGTTATTTTCTTCTTTTTAATAAATATTTTACCCAATTTCCAGCTTTTGGTTGAAACTATCAACTTAGTTACTATTTCTCTTTTCTCTTTCAATCATTTGTAACACCAGGCCGCCAATTGGGTCTTGACTTCACTCCTCCTTACTTGGCTCCCACTACAGCGGGATCAGTGATTCTTCAGGGCGTCAATTATGCTTCCGGCGGAGGTGGGATTTTAAATCACACCGGAAAAATTTTTGTAAGTTTCTTCTTCAAGCTTGGAGGAAATAAATTCAAATTCGAATATTTTTAGAAGAAATCTTCTGGTATAGCTGTTTTTAGTGAATTAGCACTGTATATTAATTGAATACTAACAGTAAGAATCTTCGTTGTCACTGATAGGGTGGTCGAATCAACTTGGACGCTCAGATAGATAACTTTGCAAACAACAGGCAAGACATTATTTCCAGCATTGGTGTTTCTGCAGCTCTCGATCTACTAAAAAATGCTATCTTTTCAATAGCAATTGGTTCAAATGATTTCATCAACAACTATTTAACACCTGTGATATCAACTGCGGAGAGGAAGCTGGTATCTCCAGAAATGTTTGTGGCCTCCATGATATCAAGATTCAGACTACAGCTCACTGTAATTTTTCTCAAAACCTTGAAAACCTTTCCCTAAAATTTTGCTTTTGTTTTGCCGTTGTCTATTAAGGCTGGCCAACTGACCTAAGCATGATAAAATACACAGTTTCCATGTATAATTTGAAGAGTTACATTGTGATTGATACAAGTATCCCACACGGACATGGCTCATAAGTGTTGGGGCACATATCATGCTGCCTTTCTTATAATTTTGCTTATTTGCAGCGACTATTCAATCTGGGAGCCAGAAAAATCGTGGTGGCAAATGTTGGACCTATTGGGTGTATACCATATCAGAGGGACATAAACCCAGATGCTGGAGATGACTGTGTCCCTTTCCCCAATCAACTAGCTCAGTCATTTAATACCCAATTGAAGAGTCTTATTACAGAGCTCAGCACGAACTTGGAAGGGTCATTATTTGTTTATGCAGATGTTTACCACATTTTAGAAGACATTCTGCAGAACTACAATGCTTATGGTGCGTCTGTTTAGTATTCTTCTCGTTTCTCAAGCATTGTGCTCAGAACTTTTTTAGTGCTTTAACTTGTCTTCATTTGGAACAGGTTTTGAGAATTCGGATTCATCATGCTGTCACCTGGCTGGAAGATTTGGAGGTTTGATCCCTTGCTTTCCTAAATCAAAAGTTTGCGAGGATCGTTCCAAGTATGTGTTCTGGGACGCTTTCCATCCTTCTGATGCTACCAACGTTATCATAGCAAAACGTCTCTTAGATGGTGATGCTAATGATATTTGGCCGATGAATGTTCGGAAACTCTCTGAAGCTTGATTTATTTTGGCTTTTGGTGAATTGAATATTTTGAGTAAGATGATGGAATAGTTTATTTAGTATCAAAGCTAATAGAAACACTATATATTTGTTATTTGCAGTTATTTGGTATATTGTTGTCTTATATTTCTTGACATTTTGGATATCATGGAAATAGGATATTAAGGTATAAATATCATGATATTTAACATTATCATGTTTTGTATGACAATTGAAAGTTGTTATAAAAATGGTACAATTCGTGTGCTATAAAAGTTAATAGAATTATAACTTCGAGAATGAGATTATTGTAGTTCACGGGTGGTAAGATATCACTCAAGATGAAAGCATTCTAATCCTTGTATTTTGTATTAACTAAATGCATGTTGAATGTAGTGATCCCAGGCATATTAAATTTATTTATTTTTTGACATCCAATATATCAACACTCTACCCAGCACCTCCTAATAAATTTATCTCACTAAGCACCATGCCATCATCGTTTTCCTAATGGAAAAAGAGCTAATATTTGTGCAGTTTACTTCCTCTGTGTGTGTGTTGATCTTAATTTATTTGCAATAAAGAACCTGGGGCGAGTAGGTGATAATGGCTATTATGAGATGCAAGTTTTGTCAATGTAATTTTGTTAAATAATGCAAGTCAACAGCTTATTTCTGCGAGCATCAGAAAATACACAACTGGTATTGTGGCTTGGTGACAGTGACCACCAATTTCCAAAAGGGAAGGAGGAAATAAATGGAAGAAGAAGAAAATTAGATAAGAAAGAAGGACCACGATAACGAAAACGACCAGATTAGTTGTGGGAGCTACCAGCATTAATCATTCATCCACTCCCTCTGACAAAAATTTAGATCACAGCCTCACAGGTTCTTCCTTTGCCCAAAAGGCAGTATATGTGTCTTTAGACTTGAAAAATATACTGACACAGCATTATCTGAATCATTTGCACATAATTAAGTAATAGCAGTAGATAGTTCCTAGATCTCTCGGTGGTACAATGGCCAGAAAGGAGGGAGTTGGAAAGTTGTTTCCAAGGCTAAAAGTGTCCTTCGTGATGTTTTCCGTGGGCTGTCTCACTTTGGTTGGTATGATTGCCTTGGATTCTGAAATTCTGGGGTTAGCAGTGCTAACTGGGGGAGGCGGTCCTTGTGTAATTCACCCTTCGTGGGTCACTAGTCTTACAGGATTGGACATGAGTAGTCCATTTAGGACAAGGGACCTTAGCCCAAGTGGGTTGGATCTGGACAGTGCAGTTCGCTCCTTCCCTTTAAGCCAAGAATTTAGTTAGAAATATTTTACACTTTTTGGAGTTGCAAGCCTGAGTGCCTTTAAAAAAATAAAATTGTCGCTTAATATAGTTAATTTAGATGATTGTGTTGCTTGAGAAAGCAACAAATGTAAAAGAAAATTTTAATTATATTTAGTTGTAATTATAAATATATGTGATATTGTGGTTAACTAAGTGTTTCATTGTATAATTCTATTTGATACTATCTTATAGCTTTTATATTAATAAATTGATGATTGTTGTATGATATATTATTTTTATAGGTTTTTTTTTGGGAAAAATCTTACTCTCTATATGAAAATACTATTTTTTAATAAAAAATTAAAAAAAAAATACTTAGACCCATATTTATGGAATATTTAAAGCCCAACAAATCAAAGAATCTCATGAGCTGAGTTGGATTGGACTACATCATCCCATTATAAGTTGTTGTTTAAATAAGCTGCCTTGTTTAATTCATCTTACTTAAATGGGTTGAAAAATTGTAACTCACTTCACTAGATGGGTTACCATAAATTAAAAAAAAAAACAAAAGAAGAAGAATCTAATATGGACTAAAGGCAAAGTAATAAAATATCAGTTACAATAAATTAAAGGCAAAGTAAAATGTTAATACATTAGTACTATAGGACATTGAACTTAGCTTGATTTCTATGAAAAGGCCAACCCCCCCCCCCCCCCCCCAAAAATAGACTATAAAAAATATCAAAGGTAAGGGAGGAATGAAAGCTAATTTCTCTATCCAAATAAATATGCTTATTAAAGCTTAAAAACTCATCAATATGCTATTGCTTGTTAAACCCTTAAATTTTTACTTATCGCCATTGTTGTTGGTCGTTAACTAGAGGATGTTAAGCATCATTGGTTATCTTGGGGGAAACAATGAAGGGTTAGGTTAAAAAAGACGAAAGGCTAGCTAGGTGTGTGAACTAATGTGAATATGTGATTAATGATAATGAAGGCTCTAATATGTTAATTGCTGCCAAATGTTGCATTTTACTTATGAGTAAGAAAAAGTTAAAAGAAAAAGAGATAAATGGGCCAAGTTGTAAGTTGACTTATATAATAGGTGGAGTTAAATGAGTTGATTCGGTTTAAATTATAATATTATACATGTTGATAAAATTTAAATTCAACATTTTAAAATAGTAGATCAAATAAGTCAATTTGAAAAGTCTGATTCATTTTGACAACTCTACAAAAAATGTGATATTATATTTAATCCCTACATACAAGAAAAGACTTATTATTATTATTCTAAAGCCCTCTTGCTTGAGCACCACAATCTTACTTTCTTCTATTTCCTTTTATTACTTTTACTTTCTTCCTTCTCTTCTTACATCATTGGCTCTAATTTTCTTTTAGGAAGCTTTTCCTTTTCCATGTAAGAATTGTTGTTTTTAGTTTTGTTGAGGATTAACCTCTCACCCTCTAGAGCAACAAATATTTTGTTTGAGAGATTTACGATGGTTTTATAATTTTAAAGGAAGAAAGCTATTTTAGAGTCAAAACTCTTAAAATAAATTGAGAGGTGTGTTGTTTTTTTTTTTTTAAGATTTTTTAAATTTTGTTCTTATGCATTTTATTTTAGTTAATTTTGGAGTTACCGTAACTGATTTGTGTATTTTCTTAAAATGTTATTTTTAAATGTTGTTAGGAATAATGTTGTCTTTTATGAGGTATGCTATTAAGCTCAGTCTAAATAGGTTTTGAATTTGCTCCCTTTGCCTTTCTTTGCTCAAAGAGGTTATCCATTTTAAGTTTGTGGTGTTGGTGGGCTATGTCCATGCCTTTACGTATGGTCTTCCTTCTTCATGATTCTCAAATTGTATATGAAGTTTCTTTCTACCAAAATGTAGTGTTTTGTCTTTAATATTATTTTTTGTGGGTGTGTTGCTCTTTCAAGTTGGGTTAGATTGTATCTTTTTTTTTTTAATTATACCCAAATTTTCTTTAATATATTTTGTTGGTAATAATATTAAATTTATACACAATATATATCTCTTCCAAAAAATAAACTATTTAATTGCTTTTATTGTCAAATAATATCATGGTTTCAAGTTAAAGCTTAATATCAACTTAGTATTTTTTTATTGTTATATTAAAAATAAAACATAGTCTCATGTTTGATAAAAAGGTTAATAATTCCAGGAAAAAATAAAATTAGAGAGAGAATTTTTACAATATATATCAAAATATCAAGCATCGAGTGTAATTTTTAAAATAAAAAATATCAAATATAATTTAATTAAATTTAAAAGAGTTAGCATAATTTACTAAAAAACTTAAAATTTATGCTTTTTTTTTAATCATAAAAAACAACAAAATCTATACATACATAAAATCCCGTGGCTTATCACGGTCCCTTAAGCATTGATTATTACTGTTTATATCTTTTTTTTTGTTTCCTGCTGTTTGTGGGACCTAAGTTTTTTTGAATTTCATGTAAAACTTATTGAAATTTTTTTGAACCTTTTATAAGTGCAGAGAGTGGGTTATAGTTAAATATAGAAACAAACAAAACAAAACAATATAAATTCTTGTTTGTACGAGTGTATTTAAAAACTATAATTTGCTTTGTTTGACATATACGTATCAAATTCTGATTGTAGTTGAGTAAAAGTGCACTGAATTTTTCACCCAACACTAAAAATCTAAATATTTATCTTATTATCATTAAGATGTTATCTAAGGATGAAAAAGGAATCACACAAATGAGTACCTTCACATTACATATGGTCCGTCCGATATTATAAGGCTTGTTTGAAATTGTTTTTGTTTTAATATTTTTAAAATATATATTTTTAAGAACAAATTTTTGAGAACAAAAAAATAAAAAAATCTATTTGAATTATTATTTTAAAAAGTAATTATTTTCTATTTTTTATCTGATTCTGTAGAACAAAAATTACAAAATACTTAAAAAGTGTTCTGAGTTTTTTGTTTTTAAAAATAAAATTTTATTTTTTTATTTTTTAAAACACTTTATTAAAAACACATTATCAAACAAATTTTTTTATTTTTTTATTTTTAAAAATAAAAAAATTATTTTATAGGATAGTTTTAAAAAAGCCCATAATCGTCATACGGCTTCGAGAATTCCGACTAAAACATTTATCATGGTCTTCCACCCATGTGATACAAGCCTCGCTTTCCAAATAGGAAAAGATCTAAACGTCATCAGGTGGTCCCCACTCAACGTCCACTCTGTCTTTTTGTCGTTGTCGCCGCCATCATCGGTTTATCTCTTCACGCACCTTGAGACGCAATCACCACAAAACGACGCCGTCGGATCGGGATCGGATCGTATATCCTTCATAACTAGGACCGTGCGAGCCGTCGTGCCGCGCAAAGAAACTCGGGTCCGAAACGTAAAAAATGGACTCGTCGTCGCTGGAGAAGAAGCTTATACTTGTCCACTGCGAGCCAAACGGCGTCGCTTTGATCACGATCAATCGTCCCAGTTCTCTGAACTCGCTGACCAGGTCGATGATGACTGACCTGGCTCAGGCATTCAAGAGGCTGGACAGGGATGATTCTGTGCGGGTAATGATATTGACCGGGTCGGGTCGAGCGTTCTGTTCGGGTGTGGACCTGACCGCGGCGGAAGATGTCTTCAAGGGTGATGTTAAGGACGAGGAGTCCGACCCGGTTGTGCAAATGGAGCGGTGCCGGAAGCCGATAATTGGAGCCATTAAAGGGTTTGCTGTCACGGCTGGCTTCGAGATTGCGCTTGCTTGTGACATGCTGATTGCTTCTAAAGGAGCTAAGTTCTTGGATACCCATGCTAGGTTCGTTTGGATTTTATTTTCGTTTTAAAAGGATTTATATTTGCAATGAATTAGAGACTATTTTCTGATAAAGTGATTTGGATTCATATATGATCTAGTTTCTACTGACTTTGATACCTTTAACGGATTTAGGGGGGGTATGGGGCCCCCAGGCTCTACTAGTTTGACATAGACCTCTCCCAATGGCAAAGTGGATCCACTCTCCCTAATGTTCGAGCTATTGACATCTCTGCCTATAAGATTTTCCGCCCCTTCCCTTATTCAGCGGAGTGGTACTCACTTACTTGGTAAAGGACTAAAGGCAGAGAGATAGGAATATGGAGGGTTGAGAACGAGGCAAGAAATAAGAAGAATGTGGAAGGGACAGGCGAACAAGAACTAGTAACAAGGCATCTCATTTTTGCTTCAGAGAAAATTAAAAGGGGCCATTTCAACTTAACAAGTTGTTTTTGTAATAAAGAGCACGACCAGCTCTTAAACAGATCCTTATATTAAATTTTAAAACTTCAATTTGCAGATTTGGGATATTTCCTTCATGGGGTTTATCTCAGAAGCTTTCACGAATTATAGGACCCAATAAAGCTCGTGAAGTATCTCTTACAGCCACTCCTTTGACAGCAGAAGTAGCTGAAAGGCTGGGCTTTGTGAACCATGTTGTCGAAGAAGGTGAAGTATTGAAGAAAGCCCGAGAAATTGCAGATGCCATTTTAAAAAATAATCAAGACCTGGTGTTGAGGTACAAGTCAGTCATAAATGATGGCCTCAAGCTGGACCTTGGCCATGCTCTCTCTCTTGAAAAGGTTAGATATCTATCATTGTTTCTAAGTAAATAAGATGGATCAAATTTTAAAGCTAGATTATTTCAGGTTGAGTTGGTTCTGTGAAGAAGGCCCCCATTACAGTGGTTTTTGTTATAGTATATGTTTAATCGGTGCTGAGAATGCTAGAAGATTAATTCACTGGTACCGTTGTGAATTTCAAATGCAAGTATATTTTTCTTTATGTTATGGTCATGTTATAGCAGATATACTAGACCTTAAATTAAAGAGTGAATTATGCAGATTTTTTATGAGATTTGCTAAAATTACACAGACTTTCTCTCAAACAAAATGTTATGTCATATTTTAGTTTAATTTTAAATTTTTTGACTAAAATATTCTCTATCGATCACTCTTGCATATCTTTTTATAAAGGGTATTTTAGTAAAAAGATTTAAAATTAGACCAAAGTATATATTTTGAAAATAAAAGAGAGTTCTATATAATTTTATTAAAACTCAAGGAAGATCTATGTAATTAACTCTAAATTAAAAGACAGAGTGGTAGCCCAATTTAAGGGTTGGCAAAGGATGTTGGGCCATCTCTCCCTATTATCCAAAAGTTTAATGATATTCATTATAGTATATATGATCTATTCTCTGGAAAAGGAAAAATTTAGAGTAAATGACACAAACTTCCATTGAGTATTTTTTTGAAATTACTAAGACATTCTCTCTGATTTCAAAATATACATAGACCTTTCATAAAATAAAAAGTTATTTTATACTTGAGTTTAATTTTTATTTTTTAGCAAAATGCCCTCCATTTAAAATTTTTTAGTTAAAAAGAATATATTTTGGTCAATTAAGGATATTTTAGTAAAAAAATTTAAAATTAGACTAAATTGTAAGGTAATTTTTGTTTTAGGTGAAGTCTATGTATATTTTGAAAATAAAGGGGAGATTTGTATAATTTCAGCAAAACTTTAAAAAAATTTGTGTAATTTATTCAAAAATTTATGACTTGGTTCCTTGAAATTAAATACTCCTTGATTTAACGACCTGCAGGCTACAAGATACAATGGTGACATTTTGTACAGAAAGAGTTGGGTAGAAGTGATACAGAAAATAAAAAGCAGAACCCACTGAATTCCCCGTACCCGTATACCCTTATCCTTCACTAGTGCAGTGTGAGGTGTGCAACAAAAAAGAACTGTGTGTGAAATACTTTTATCCTCCACTTCATATTTCCTGCCATCTCTCTTTGCTCTGCTCCTCCTTTCCCTTTAATCCTTTTCTTTTTCTTGTTTTCTTTTGTGGAGTGCCACAAGAATACAGCAAGACATCGATGAAAGCCAGGAGCTCACTTTGGTGTTATTGTCTCTGTATTCATCCCTATTAAACAAATTGAAAGCATACAATTGATGTGAGATTAAATTTCAAACTTATATTTCAATTCTTAATGTTCCTTACAACCTCGAGCTCCAAATGATATAGTTTTTAAACTCATTTTACTTCTTGAAATGCACTTGCTTTGAACTCAAGTTCCAAACTTGTGTGTGCGCATATGGAAATACAGCTATACTCAGCTGAGCTTTATCACATACTGCTATGTAAGAATGTTGGCTTAATATCTGGCTTGCTTTACCATTGGTTGTGCTTAGATATTTAGCTAGTTGCTTTATATTTTACTGTGTTTTAAAAGTCCCCAGGATTTTAGTGTCTGCTGGGCATGTTTTGGCTCTAAAGGCTCTGTTCTTTGATTGTAGATAACATACACTCTGTATGATCATTAGTTTGTGAAAAGCTAAAGAGAAGATAGGTGATTGAATATGTAGTTTGAATATTTCATTCCTATGAGTAGATGTGTGTGTATATATATGTATACACACACACACACACACACACACATAAACACCCACAAGTGTAGTAACAACTTCTTAAATTTTAAATCCTACAAATTAGGAAATGATAAGATAAGTTACAGTACTTTTAAATTCAAATATCTATCCTATCCTACTAAATAATAGAAAAACAAACTAGATAAGATAATAATTAACCTAAGATAAATACTCATCATAACTGATACAATATTCTAATGCTTCTCCTCAAGTTGGAGCATATGAATCATATGCACTAAACTTGTTACATATGTAATTGGTTTGAAGACCCCTAAGAAAGATAGTAAATATATTTGCTAGTTGGTCATTTGAACTAACAAATTTGGTAGCAAGACACTCAGATTGAATCTTTTCTCTTATAAAGTGACAATTGATTACAATATGTTTCGTTCTCTCATGAAATACTGTATTAGAAACAATATGCATTGTCGTTTGGTGATTCACAAATGAACTCCATTTAATTGATACTTTCAAATATCAATTCCCGAAGAAGTTGCGTAAGCTATGTAAGTTCACATATTGCTAAAGCCATAGTGCAATATTCGACTTCTGTACTAGATCTTGCAACTATACCTTGTTTCTTACTCTTCTAGCGGACTAGATTACCTCCAATGAAGACATAATATCCTAAAGTAGATCATCTAACAATAGGAGAACCAACCTAGTCTTCATCACTATAACCAAGCACTCGAGAGTTGTCTTTATCTTCATATAACAATTTTTGGCTTGGAACTCCTTTGATATATTTAAGGATGCGAACCACAGTATCCTAATGACCATCACATGGGGGTTGTAAGGATTGGCCAACTACAAGCAAAAGAGATACTTGGATGAGTAAAAATAAGGTAGTTAAGTTTTTCAATCAATCTTTGGTATCTACCAGGATTTGCAAGGGGCTCCCCCTATTTTGGCAAGAGCTTGACATTTTGATCCATAGGAGTATTGACTGGTTTGCAATCTGACATACCCATTTCATCCAATATGTCTAAAGCATATTTTCTTTGTAATATAGCAACCTTGTTGCAAGATTGGACCACTTCAATTCCCAAAAAATATTTTAGTTTTTCCAGATCTTTAGTTTGAAAAGAATAAAATAGATGTTGTTTAAGCAAAATAATACCATTTTAATCATTGCCTTTAACGACGATGTCATCCACATAAATGACTAAATAGATGCTTTGATTAGATGAGGTGTGCCAGGAAAACATAGAGTGATCTGCCTTATTTTGGACCATCCAAATTCCTAAATAACCAAGCTAAATATACTAAATCAAGCTCGAGAAGATTGTTTCAACCTAAAGAGATCAACGTAGTCATCAAACCTTTCCTGATTCCCCTTAAGCAAGTGGTTACTACATATAAATTTTTTCTTCAAGTTCACCATAGAAAAAGGCATTGTTTATATCAAGTTGATAAAGAGGCTAGTGACGCATTGCAATCATGGAGAAGAACAAGTGGATAGAAGTAATTTTAGCTATTGGGGAAAAGGTGCCACATAATAAAGCCCAAAAATTTAAGTATGTCCCTTGGCAATCAGATGAGCCTTCAGGCGATCAATGTTTCCATCAGTGCCAACCTTAATAGTGTACAACAGCCAACAACCAATCTTGAGTTTGCTCGTAGGTAAAGAGACTAAATCTCAAGTGCCATTAGAATGTAAGACAGCCATTTCATGAGCATTGCTTGTCGCCACCCAAAATGAGAGGGTGCTTCATTGAGAGTCTTAGGAATGGAAATTGAATCCAAAAAAGACATAAAAGCATAATGAGGTGTAGACAAACGATGATAAGTCAAAAAATTATAAATGAAATGAGGGTCACAAGTTGAGCTAGTATCTTTATAGGAGGACTTTCAAAGGAAGGCAGGGCCAAGATAGGTGCTGATATTGCAGTAGGGGGCGAGTCAACAATTACCCTAGCAAAGCCCTCAGAAAGGTGAGGGGGAGGATAGTAGTGATAAATCTAAAATGAATGAACAAGAGTGGTTGCTGGAGGATTGATGTAGGACAGTGGAAGATCTTCAAGTACTAAATGATGCTTAGTTGTGGGAGAGGACAAGAAAGGAGATGTTTCAAAGAATGTCACATTGGCAAAAATAAAACACCTTTTATGGTCTGGATTGTAACGTCGATATCCTTTTTGAAAGTGAGAATACCCAAGGAAGACATATATAATGGATTTAGGTGCAAGTTTATCTTTACCAGGGGTTAGATTATGAACAAAACAAGTGCACCCAAAAATACGAGAGAAAAGAAAATAAAGAGACCCAAAGGGAAACAAAATAGAGTGGGAACTTGATTTTGTAACATAGAGGAAGGCATTAGGTTAATCAAATAGCAAGTAGTAAGAATAGCATCACCTTATAAGGGGCACATTAGAATGGAGGTCGAAGGAGTAAAGTACGAGCTATCTCAATAAGATGCCAATTTTTGCATTTGGTTACTCCATTTTGTTGTGGTGTATGTGCGCACAAAGACTAATGAAGAATTTCCTATGAAGATATAAAAGCTTAAAACGGGGTAGGGAAATATTCATGTGTATTATTACTTTGGAAAACATATATAAAGGTACCAAATTGATTTTTTACTGAAGCATAGAAAGATTGTAAAATTGAAAAGATCTTAAAACGATTTTTTATTAAATATAACTAATTACAATGAGAATAGTCATCAATAAAAGTTACAAAATATTGAAAGCCTGAAATAAACAAAATAAGACACAGGCTCCAAACATTAGAATGAACCAGTTTAAAAGGGGACGTAGCTTGATTATTAACACATTTTGAAAATGAAGCATAAGTTTGTTTACTAAGTTAACACAACTCACTCAAATGACATCAAAGTAGAAAAAGAGGGAAGCATTTTTTAGAGTTTGGAGCCTAAGTGATTGTGTACAAGATATAGAGTAGTTGTATAGGCTACTGATGATAAAGTCCCTATGACTCGTGCCTTTTGCCAATCATTGACTTGTACTCTGGTCTTGCAAAAAAAATATTTGTCAGTAAGGTAACGGAGCAATTAAGAGTACAAGTTAACTTATTAATAAAAACAAGGTTAAAGGGACACTCAAGGATATAAAGAACAGAATCTAAAATAATGGGAAGAAAAATTATAACTTGACTAATTCCTTTAGCAACAATTTTAGAACCATTTCTTAGAGTAATAGGAGGAAGAAAAACAGAAGTAAAAATGCAAGAGAAAAGACCTTTGTTACTGGAGATATGATTAGAGGAACTTGAGTTAAGGACTCATGGTCCAAGAGAGGAGGGAGCGAGACGAGCAACGAAATTACTAGTTTGGGCAATTGAAGCCATGGTTGGAGATTGCTTGGACATCTGATAATGTAAATATTCATCATAATCATCGCCGGTCAATGTAATGGATTGATGGGCTTGGTTCTCAATCGTCTTAATTTATACTTTGGAACATTCACAATGCGAGATGGACGACCAAGAAGGGACCAACAGTAATCTCGTGTATGACCCAATTTATTATAATGAGTACATTGAGAGCATTTTTGACTACCACTACTATGTCCTCCTCCTCCACAATTCCCTTATCACTAGTATGAGAAATTAAGGTTGAAGCATTTGGAACAAGGGCATGTAATTTCTCTATAACAGGCACATTTATGGAAGAAATGTGCACCAAGCAAGTGAAAATATCATCTAAAGTAGGAACAGTAGAACTTCTTAGAATCTAATCTTGAATAGGGTCAAGATCAAGTCGAAGGTTAATCAGAGTTATAACCATAAAAAATTTGTCCCATTATTTCTCTTGATCTATTGTTGATGTTGTAGTGGGCATCAAAGTTCTGAACTCATATTTAAGAGACCCAATTTTGCATACATAAGTGGTAGTATCCATGCTTAAGATTGACAAGGTTAGACAAAATATCATAATAATGTCAAATATCATTAGTATTTATTAAGGCAGTCTTATTCTAAACCTCGTAACAAGTTTCATAAGGTTGATACACAAGTAACTGAGATTCAAGAAAATGCCACAACAAAGCACATAGTTGGGAATCAATTTTCATCCAATTCAGTCTATCTATAGCAAGAATGTTAGTCTCTTTTTCACTTAAATGGTCTAAATGACCTTGTCCTTTAAACCATAATCAAATAGATGCAGCCCGAGATTTATAATTGGATGTTCCATGCGATTTTTCGGAGGTAATTACAAGAGAACCAATAATAGCAAAAGAGAAAATACCTAACTTGAAATTTTTGGAGGTAGACATGACTATTTGGATGGAAGGAGTTCTCAAAGATACCTTTGGCAGTATAAAAGCAATCAAGGAAGCAAGGAAACAACTAGACAACACTAAAAATCAATGGAAGAGATCATGGCGAATAGCTTTGGGCGAATGATGGTGGAAAATAGTGGCAGATGCACTCTCATGCCTCGACATGTGGTTTGGAGCACTGTTTGTGACAATTGCACGTGGGAAGTTATCTAATGACTGACTTCTGGGTTCTGCGGATCAAAGCCTTATAAACACAATGGTAAGGCACATGTCTTAAGAGGACATATGGAAGGAAGGATTTTGGCTTTACACAAAGATCTGAAAGGATTTTTTATTTTTTAATTAATTGGAGAGGCACAGCTGGAAGGAGGTACTATTAGCAGGGATCACAACAGGCTCTAATACCATGAAAAACTAAAGAGCAGATAGGTGATGGAATATGTAATCTGTATTTTTCATTTCTGTGTACACACACACACACACACACACAGTGTAGTAACAACTTTTTAAATTTTAAATCTTACAAATTAGGAATTGATAGGATAAGATAGTTACAAAACTCTAAAATTTAAATATCTATTCTATTCTCCGACATAATAGAAAAACAAACAAGATAAGATAATAACTAACCTAAAATAAATACTCATCATAACTAACACAATATTCTAACAGTTTGTTCATAAATGGTATTGGGCTTTGTTGCTGACTATTAAAAAGAGAAAATTGTGGGAGATTCCCCGATTGGATGCATGAAAGCACAAATGGTTCTGATGCACATACCCTATTTGAATGTTAGCCAATTGCTTATAAATTTATTCTAGTTACTTGGAAATCCTGTTGGATCTTTTCCCTAAGCTATATTACCTCCTTGTTTAAATTGAATTTAACTGTTAATTATTTTCAAACTTGTTTTTTAAAGTATGGGCAAGATGAAAACTACAAACTCATTGAATGAACTTCTAATACCAATTTAATGATGGATGAATTTGAATGAATGAAACGTCACTGGGCACAGCTTTCTTAAGGGACAATTATAAGTTTTTCTTCTATTTTCCTCTTGGTTTGTATAAATTTACTTACTTTTTTGCATCATTGATCATTGATAGACTATGTTAATCTCTGATTTTAATGTTAGGAATTATCAACAAGCATTTTATATTTTAAACTGAAAATTCTAGGGGACTGTACTTTCTCTTTGCCACCATTTGTTTCTTTATCTTATGTACTGTTGAACCCATTGCATTCTTGATCTTCCTGTAATCCTCTTTAATTCTTTTACTTGCATTTTGTCAATCTTCCTTATCTAGACATTTGCTGCTTTACATTGTGCACATTCTAATTGTTCTATCCAAGTTTCATGAAGTTCTTCATGTGTTTGTGGATTCCAGGAGAGGGGTCATAACTATTACAATGGAATGACGAAGGAGCAATTCAGAAAGATGCAGGAATTCATATCAGGTCGAAGTTCAAAGAAACATTCCAAATTGTAGATTATGCGCGTACTTCTCTCTCATGCTGTCAGAATGGACGTTGGTTCCCCCAGGCGGTGGGGTATTACTTTCACAAATGGAAGATACAAAATCAGCAGTCATAGTTTATCATAATAAAAGGAATTACTTTCCTTACAACAGTTCTATGGTTTTCAAGAAGAAAGTTCTTTTTCTAGTCATTTCTTAAATCATATGTTTATCTAATTTATTGCTCTCAGTGGGTGTGTATATTGTCATGAAATTTGGTTGACAGATGCTGAGTAAACTGGACTGTAAATTATGTTTCAGATTTTAGTTCAAGTGAATTAAGATCTGCTGTGATCGTATGAATTTAGACTTGATTCTTAAATCTTGTGTTTCTAGTTTTTACTTTCTACCATCAACTGGCGAAAATAGCCTGCAAATTCAGATATAAGTGAACTGAAATATAGTTGCCTTTAAATGAAACCTGTAACAGAAAAGTGGGAAGAATATGAGCTTGCCTTCTATTTT
Organism: Erythrophleum ivorense; assembly: GCA_026724425.1. NCBI lineage: Eukaryota > Viridiplantae > Streptophyta > Magnoliopsida > Fabales > Fabaceae > Erythrophleum > Erythrophleum ivorense. The sequence goes on from JAIUCV010000005.1 coordinate 49,707,603, forward strand.
CTTGGTGCTTTATGTGAAAGTATGAATTTTGGTTAGAAGGAGCTCTTGACTCTGCAAGACTGCAATCCAATTGATAATAAGAAGGATTCCTGGTATTTAGTGCTATGTACATTTAGGTAAGTTTGGAGAAAGATAAGAAGAAGAGAGAGGGGAAAATAGAGAAGGAGAGAAAAACTTATCCATTTCTCTCCCATTATCTTTATTTCACTCCTTTTGTATCCCCTGCATTACTCCAAGGGATTTAGTGGCGATATTGAGCCAGACGGAGATGGTATTACAGACTAGAAACTGAATTAGTAAAGCTACTCTCTCCATCTCCATTCTGGATATAAATTTATGAGTTTAAATTTATAAAATCATAGTAAAAGAGGGTCTAACTTGTCAAGGCCTATTTGCTTTTGGCAACAAATTAGTCTATTATGAAGCTAACAGGAAAAAAATTTTAGTGCTATAGTCAAGAAACCTTTTTTATTTGTCAAAATATTGATGGTCGTAATGCCCAATCTTTTAGTACTATGATACTACTATAGAAGTGATAGAAAATTTCTCATATGTTCAGAAAACAAGGACACCAAACATGTGTTTAGCTCAATATTGTAGTAGTACAGATTTCTTAGTTTAACTGTGTTGAGAGAAGAAGAAAATATGAAACGATCAAATATAAGCATAAAGGAAGCAAATCTCCTTCTGGCTCAACGTCAATAACATTATCAGTAAAGTCCTCACCGATCCATGGGATAGATAGCAAAACTGAGAACTCCGTTAGTTGATCAATCAAACCCTGCCTTATCTCCATCAGGAAAACCTTCTCTGGCTTCTTAAATGGAGTATGCCAAGAATTTTCCCAATCCTTTAATCTTGATCTCTACCATTAAGGTACTCCAAACTGAAATGCTCATCTACTGTTAAACAAGTTTTCAAGGCCAGTTGAAGGGAATATTTCTTGCTCTTTCAAATTGATAAACGGATTCTCTCAAATTCTTTCTGAATTGATATTGTTAATTTTTTTAAAAAAATAAACACAAGATATATGAAACTCATTTGAGAGATAGGTTTTATTTGAATAGTAGACTCTAAACATATATGGGTCTAACATATTTTGAATCTATCTCTTTCCTAATTTGATATACTATTAATTATGAAAGATCTAAATTGTTCAAACTAATGCACAGGAAAAATTGTGAAATTCTAAAATGAAGGTTGGATTACAATGTCAACTCTCTCTTTTTGACCTTTTAAGGGAAAGAGCAATAGATTTTTGAAGGGAGACAAACATATAGTGCTCTGTAAGAAGGACCAATGACTTCACAATGCTGTATTCAACCAGAGTTATCTATTAGTTCATGATGGACTCGGTCTTGTCAAAGACTGTTGTGACTGCAATGGACCATGTGCATCCTTGCAGCCGATACACTCCCATGGGATCCCCATTGGGTTTTCGAACCTCAAATCATCACCTACAAATGGCACTCAATTCATTTGAATGATATTAGAGGGTGCATATATGAAGGGGTCTTTAAAATGCATTTAATGTCATACTTAATCTGTAAATGCAAATTGGTAAAAAAAATCTGAATTAAGTTTTTGCATTCTTTTATGCAAGAATTCAAATCTCCTTTTTAACTAGTAATCAGTCTTGTTTGATAGACAACTTTCTCTTAAAATATCTTCTAAAACTTAAAATTTTTTTGAGTAGTTTCTTGTAACGATTAACAAAAAAAATTCTTGAAAGTAATCTTTTATGTTAGCTCTCGTCAATTCTTTTTAGATCTCCAATATCTTATCGATACATTGATCATTAGTTTTATAATAATCTATCTTTATTATCATTTTTTGCAACCACCAAGAAAAAAATACACTTAAGCAAACAGAAGGGTCCAAATTAAACTAAATTACTAAAAAAAATTATTTAAATTGGTGAAAATTGCATAATTTGGTTTGGTTAAGCTCATTGTAGACTCAACCAAATTAAAATTTTTACATTATGAAATAGAAATTTATGATATTTATTGAACTCTACCTAGCTTATTTGATATAAATTTATTATCATATGTAAATAATTTACTTAATTTTTATATTTTTAGATATTTATATTTATTTTAAATATATGTATCTATTAAATTGTAAAATATTATATATATATTTATACTTTTATATATTTTTTAAAAAATGATTCAACCCTAATTTAGTCATGATTAAACCATTGAATAATGAATTGCTTTTTATTTTAATTCAATAACTAGTCTAGCTTTTAAAATATTATTCTTAATTATAGACGTAAATTCAAATTGAAACTTGTGAAAGAACAGCTACTTTCTTGCATCTGGATCTTTTTAATTGAGAGGATCCATCGGCTTGAGGGACCATTAATCTGAAGTGTTCAAATTTGAACTGAATGGTCTAAATCTCAAGTTTTTTATTTTTTATTTTTTAAATATAAATTTTTTTTTCTAAAGTTTACAATTGAAAAATTATTTTTATTTTAAATTTTGCATCATTTTAAAAAATGTCAAAGCATATTAAACAAAATTTAAAATGTGAATCATGTAAATTAAATTTAAATAGTTCAGATCAATTATCTCTCAATTAAAGGGCAATTAGCAAATTCTCTCAATTGAAAAGATTTATTTTGCTGCTGCTTCATGATACTATACAGCTCAACAACTAAAAAATCTATCACCACCTTCTTATATAGTAAAACGATATTGCGAAAGTTTCTAAATACTAAAGCTTGCTTTCACCCACTGCATCCCCTTCTTTTTCCTTCTTTGCGCGTACATTTTAATTATGGTCCCTTACATTTTCAATTTTATTTCATACAGAAATTTATCAAATTTTATACTCCAACTCTTTCAAAAATCATCAATTATTATTATATTAAATTCGCAATCTAATCTATCATAAACTCTAATAATTAAAAAAAATATATAGAGCCATTGCCCATGAGCAAACAGCACCCAGCCAAAGATGTGCTTCTGACGGGGACTTCCATTAATTCAAGCCTCTCTAAAACATTAGAGGTGGCATGATGATGTCTGAAACTAGTGTTAGTGTTAGTGTTAGTCTCTCTCTCTCTCTCTCTATATATATATATCTATATAAAAACTTTTATAATAATTTTTTATTTCAATTACTATTGATAAGCTACATTAGTTATGACTTTACTTTGGGTTTTCTATCTCTTTTTTTTTTTCTCTCCTTTTCTTCTATTTTCTTCCTCTTATTATTATTATTTTGTTCTCCGAACATAGCACAGGCCACCTGCTCGATAAAGCATAACAATGGTACAAGCGCCCATAGGAAGGAAAGCACCCACCGAAAAAAGCCTGTCCTTTGTGAATTATCCTCTCCATCCAAAGCAAGCATTTCACAAGGCTTTGCTTTCTGATGCCACAACATTTTTTCAGTACAAATTCCCATCAAATCTCTATTGGAATCCTACTCCTTTACCACACTTTTTTTTGCCCTTCACATTTGGTAATGCCTATTATCATGGGCACTATATGGGGTTCAGATATGTTAAGCATATTTTTCTTTTAACAAAATTATGCTCTTTTTATTAACGGCTTAGTTTACTTGAAATTTTGAAAGCTTCATTTGATTCGCTACATTGCGAATGTAGTCCATTTACATAACTTATATAATATTTATTACACTTTTATACTTATTATTCTATCTATCAAATTATCTTTTTAAAAATAGAGACAAATCAGTTATTTCTTATTTTATCTATCCTCACCTACTCACATTTTATATTTCTTTTACTATTATATTCTCCAACCAAACATATTGAAAACTAAATTTATTTAAAAATTTTCTAATTTGGAATTCCTTTGTCATGTCCTATTCTAGATGTCCCCCAATTTCCAGGACAAAACTTGATGCTGGTTTTTTGATTAATCGCATGAACAGAACTATGTCTATAACCCCATGCCAGATTACGTCCAATCCTTGTATATCTGTTTGCATCAAACCACAATTAAGGTTGTAATGGAGGGACACAAGAAGGTGCATCTTTTTCCCAACCTTCATGTGGGTGTATAAGGATTGGTCACTATCACATGATCGTGCCTTTCAGCTCTCTTCATATTAGGATAGTAGGATATGCAAAACACTTCATAAATAACACAGATATTTTATGGTTGAGTATTATATAATATTAATTTTTTTTAATAAAAAAATTCTTTAATATTTTTGAAAATTTTTAAATTGTTTCTATTGGTAAACTTTAATTATTAATTGTTAGATGAATTTAGATGAATTCAGATGCCTTCGTCCATTGATTAATATTATTTACTTGGACAAAAAAATGATATTTTGTAAGTACCATTATTTTTTAAATTAAATAAAAGAACGAACAAAAGAAAGAAGGAAGGGTGGGACCTATTGATAAAGCTTGCCATTAATGAGACTGATAGTGGTTAATTAGCTAAGAATGTTATTACAAATGATGGGCACAAATCTTTTGACACCATCAAATATAAATTTAAATATTTAAATATAATTTAAAATATTCTATAATATTTAATATTAATATTTGACATGCCTTTACAATTTTTTTAAAGTATTTTAACTTCATAATTATTTATTTTGGGTCTTTTTCTTTGTTTTTAACTAGTATGTGGTCTCCACCAATTTGGTGGGCCCCACAAAAAAGAGGAAACTGTCACATTTTGTTTTAATTTAAAAATAATGCCAAAATTATTTTTATTTTTTTTATATATAATGATGATGATGTTTTTGCTGCATTCCCATTATTTTCTTGTTTCCACGAAATTTCTTATAGATGGGATTTAGATTCCAATTTGAATTGACTAGGCTAAATGGTTCATTAAATTTCCAGCTTTATGTCTAGTAAAACGTCAATTTGACGTTTGCTTTGGCACCCATAAATTTTTTTTTAATATTTTTACATTTTTTATGGGTATAAGACTAGTTTCATTCGATATTTATAACTATCCATTTTTTATAAGTATTTTTTAACAAGCTCAAACCTATAATTTTTAAAACGATAAAGAGAATAGACCAAAAAGATCTTATAATAACATAAATACTTATTATACTTTTTTAGTATTAGAAATTAAATATTATTATTATTCACTTTTTAACAAAATTTAAAGTTTACTTTAACCATAATTTTAAATTAAATTACATGAATTATAACCTAGAAACAAATTAAGGTAAGTGATAAAATATAATTATAATAGCATCCAAAATGAACTCACAAAGACAATACTTGATGACACATTCTTCCTTGACTTTCCTATGGTGTAAAGACTATGAATTTGATAATCTTCTTTCCAATTTTTCTGTCACATTAATTACATTGAATTTGGAGCTTGTCGTTACTAAATGATCTCATTCAAAGTCATTGACAGCAACATATCGTAAGTTTTGAGCCAAATATGAAGTTGAAGTTGGACAAGAGATGCATGAAGTCACCGAAATCAATAGAAAAATAAAAGAGATATATACAAGATAGAGAAGATACTCTAATCTCTATACACGAGAAAAAAAAAAATTTAAAGGCTAACTTATTTAAGATTTTATCTTGGGCTGTCATATTATTTAAAACTAAAGATGTGTTTTTTGATTAGTTATGTCAATTTTGAGTGAAAAATAATTTCATATGTGATTGGTTTGGCAGTAAAAAGATTAAGAATCCCGTTTTTTTGACACAGGTAAGTAAAAGTAATTATTTATTGCTTTGTAATAAACGCGTTTTAAATTTTTCAACCGTACATGCAAACACATTTAATGATTTCACATAACCATTGAAAGTTCAAGTCACTTTTTGTCAATTTTGAGAGTGGGATGCTAGCATTTGGAATGGAAGATTAATAGTTGTTTCCTTCTTGAGGACTAAATTATTAATGGTCCTCTATGCGAAGGATTGAAATAAAGTTTGAGCCACTATTTTGATATTTTATGTCAAATAACAGTTGAAATTAGTACCCAATTGGGATTACGTTTTGGAGTTTTATTTCATATTCAAACTTATCTGCTTTTTTGAACTATGACTTGAATCTTTCTCAGGGTATATTACTGGTTCTCTATTTTTCTTCGTTTTAGTTTAGCTTTGCTTTTTGATTATATGAGAATTTATTTTTCCTACATCGCGTAGTTCTCTTGTTTTGTGGAGCTTTTGTGTCTCTTCTTTTTACCCCAAAAACAGAAAAAAAAATTATTTGCTTTCACACTTGGAACCTTTAAAAATGAGTAAATTCAAGTTTATAACAAATTACTATCTATTTTCTTTTCTGACAGTGAATTAGACAGTTAAAAATAATATGAAACAAAAAAAAAAAAAGATTTGATTCTTTTAACTGTTTTAATTTAATTTTAATTTGATCTCTTAATTAATTAACTTCTAATTAATGTTATATTTGTTCATTTCTGTATACTTAGAATATTAAAAAAATTTAAAATTATTCTAAAATACTAAATAAAATTAATTAATAAATTAATACTTGAATTTTAAAATTTAACAAAATACTTCCATAACAATAACGTTTGATATTAAAAAATATTTTATTATTGATACGGCTTGAAATTTTTGTATCAATTTTGCCACTAGCTCCATAATTCATGGGTTCTCCAAGAATGTTTTAAAGAAAAGGGGAAGAAATAGTGAATAGAAGGAGAAAAGAAGAGAAAAAGAGATGTAAGATTAAGTTTAATTTTTTTTTATTAATTTTAAAAAATAAATATAAAATATATAAAATTCATTACTTAAATAGATTTTATATATTTAAATTCCAGCGCCGTTCTGCATGTTTTTTTCACCAAAATTAACAAAAATTGGAGAGAGAGAAAAGGAGGAGATCCAAGCTCAAAACATTACCCAACAGAGGCTTCCCCACACGGCCAAAACCATCCTCTCCTCTGCACAAGCGAATGACCCCATTCTTGTTCCTCTGCCACCGAACACACTTCGCCTTCGCCTCTTGCTAACCTACGCCTCCTGCTTATCTTGTGCCTTGCGCACCCTTCTCCTTTCTTGATTTCTTCTTCATAAGCTCTGCTTTTCTTTCCCCAGATTTGGACGACTATCCTGACGACAAAGCTTGATCATCTGGGAAGGTTCTCGTATTGGGGTTAGGGTTAGGGCTTCTGAGAGATGTGGTATGCTTCAGGCATTGATGAATCTTCTCTCTGTGTGTTGGAAGCCATTCGGGCGCGGTGCTGAGAATTGCGATTCCATTGGTGTTGTCGGGAGCAGTTTTGGCGGTGGGGCCGGTGGAAGAGAAGGTAAAGACGGCTTACTTTGGTTCCGAGATATCGGAAAGCATGGCTCTGGTAATTTCTCCATGGCGGTGGTCCAGGCAAACCAGGTTCTCGAAGACCAGAGCCAGATCGAGTCAGGCCCTTTGGGCACCTTTGTCGGTATTTACGATGGCCATGGAGGCCCCGATGCCTCTCGATACGTTTGCGATCACTTGTTTCGGCATTTTCAAGGTCTTTGATCTGGAACCCCGTTTTTCTTATGTAGGCCTCATTTAGTTTTGGTTCTTGTGGCATTTAAGTGGCCACGTTTTAGTTTTCATTGTCATTCACGAGTAGGAACTGTTATTAGTGATTTCCATCAATTCACTTTTCGTGAACTTTTTAAAAGCATTGCTTTTTACTGGTCTTTTGAATTTGAGATTTCGAAGAATCAATCACAGTTGGAACTTGTAACATGCACGCTATTTGGGATATCAAGTTTCTGAGAAGTTATTGGGAGTTATTTTCAATTTAGAGCTTTTGGTATAAATATCTTTTTGATTCCATCCATTGGGAACGGTGTTCGGGATTGCCCACTGCGTAGTGTCTTAAAGTTTTGATCTGTTTTGTACCCCTGTTTTTTGGTTATATTGGTGGAGCGTACTGCCTTCAATTTTGGTTCCTTTACGGGGTAGAAAATGTAGGGGTTTGGCTCCAGATTCTCTTTTTCTATTGATACGGGAGCCCTTCTTATGTTAGCTGTCTTAAACTTAGTGTATGTGCAGCAATATCAGCCGAGTCAAGGGGAGTTGTGACTGCTGAGACCATTGAAAGAGCATTTCGCCTAACAGAAGAGGGATTTACTGCCCTTGTGTCAGAATTATGGAGTACTCGACCTGATATTGCTACTGCTGGGTCGTGTTGTCTAGTTGGAGTGATTTTTCAGCGGACCTTATTTGTGGCAAACCTTGGAGATTCCCGTGTTGTCTTGGGTAAGAAAGTTGGCAACACTGGAGGTGTTGCTGCAATTCAGCTATCCACTGAACACAATGCAAATGTTGAGGCTGTTAGACAGGAGCTTAAAGAATTGCACCCAGATGATCCCCAAATTGTTCTCCTCAGGCATGGAGTGTGGAGAGTAAAAGGTATTATTCAGGTAATTTCCTGTCCGTATATCCTCTTAAGAACCCTGTTTTTCCTCCATGTGAAAACTACTTTTTGCAGGAATATGTTCAAAACATTTATTGATTACTTGTATTAACCATAATGTGCTCTCCTTGAAATGCAGTGCAGGAGGAAATTAGATATTCAATTTTGGTGATAGGTAATAGGTTAAGAGGGTACTTAACCTGTGCCCTACTCTGATAATCTGATTGTTAAAAGTGATATGCTGCATGTAATCTATATTTTGGGAAGCAAATATGTCCTTAGACTCAAGCCATGTAATGTCAAAGATTTTAGTTCTTTTAATGTGTCTTTTATATCCCATCCCTTTTGCATATATATCTGCAAATTTTGAGGATTGAGGATTGGGGGGGAAAATAGTGTAAGGATTGAAGAATGAAAAGCTTCTTTAAAATTCTAATTGGGTCATAATTCATAATTACACACATAAGATGCATATGTATATACCATAGAGATAGGAAAGGATAAACACAGTAAAAGAACTATAGTCTATGGATGTCTTGGATATGTGAACACATATGGACTAAAGAAACTGCAGATCACGTGTGTGCAGCATATCATTTCTAACAATCAGAAAGGTGCTTAATGGCACAAGCTAAGTAACTAGCTTCTAAACCTTGTACCTATTAGTAGCTAGAGGGGACTATATGGCACAATTTAATGTATAAGCTCCTCCTGCACCACAACCACCATAGTCTATGTAATATGTATGCCTCGAGTTACTCCATACATATGGACTAAAGAAACTATAGAACACATGCAACATATACCACTTCTAACAATCAGAAAAAAGGTGCCCAAGGACACAGGTTAAGTAGCTTCTAAATCTATTCCCCTAGTGTCATTTTTTCTCCAAACACCATTCAGATGTAAAAGTGTGCTTTGAAACTATGAAAGCTTAAAATATAAATTTGCATGAACTTTTATAGAAGGTTAAAAGGCATGAGAGGTAAGTTATATGAATTTCAGATGAAAACAAGGATAACTCTGTCATCCGTGCAGTGCTGTTTTCCTTGTCAAGCAGAATATATTGCATTGTCTTAGGCTCATGTTTTAACTAGAGACAGTATATATGTAAAAGAAGCACGTTTCAAAGAATCATGAAACTTTAATTTAAATAAACTCCAATAGATGGTGGAAATGTATGACAGATGAGTTTAAGAATGGTTGATCTCTGCATGGAGAGAAATGAGTTGTATGAGGATTTCTCATTCAACATTGTCTTGGTTTTGGTACAAAATTAATTAGTCTTCAAAGGAACATCTCGATACTAGAGCACTATGTGCTTTAATTGGGAGTCTTAGGTTCACATCTCCGTGTGATGGGTGGGCTGGGATTTATGGGAGGAGTTTAGGTTGCCCTGCATCATGTAGAGGACAAAATAGAATATAAAATTTATGGATAATGTTACCCCACACCCCCCCCCCCCCAAACAAAAAGAAAGAAAGAAACACGAGATGGGTGGATAAACAAGATTTTAGTGGGTTACCCTTACCAAAAATGTAAAATGGATGGTAACTTCTCAAAATTTTATCCCTTTCAATAAAAAGTTATTTTTTCTTTTCAGAGCATGTTTTCACTTTTATGAAAGAAATCATAAGTATGGTTATCATGTCCTTCCATGGTGTCTAATGCTTATGAGTGAGAAAAGTCAATATTGCGAGTTACATTAGGAGTAAAAAAAAAACAAATGGGCTTTTAATCCGCACCTCATTGTTTTGTTTGTTTATGAAGTCAAATTTTGTTAGTTACTGAGTCAAGTTTTTCCTACTGACTTTTGCTACTATTACCTTATTTGTCAGTTTTACCTTCCACTGTTTGAATTAATGATGTTATCATATTACCTCTTCCATGATTGTATTTGGTGCAGGTTTCTAGATCTATAGGTGACGTATATATGAAAAATGCGCAGTATAACCGGGAACCCATTCATGCCAAATTCAGACTTCCTGAACCAATGAACATGCCTATTTTGACTGCTAATCCAACTATTATTTCTCATACTCTCCAACCAAATGATTCCTTCCTTATATTTGCATCAGATGGTTTATGGGAGCACTTGAGTAATGAAAAAGCAGTTGATATTGTCCACAGCCATCCACACGCTGTAAGATTCTTTATTACTGTATTATGATTTTCTTATTGTACCTAGTTCTGCAGCTCAAACTAAAAGTACTTGATTTACTTTTTCTTCAAATCATCTCGAATGGCTGTAAAATGGTTTGATCCTACACACACATACACATGTACATATACACGCCCCTTCAACTTCAGTCAATTTCAAACGCCCCCTTCAACTTTAAAATCAGAAATTACCCCCTCTAACTTTCATACTTTAGCATTTGGGAATTTTGGGATTTAGGGTTGGGGCATGCAAGGCTTTACATAATATTTTACCCACTTCTATTTACCTTTAAAACAATGGGGGTGTGCCATGAGGCAAGGAAAAAGATGTGAAGTGGTATCTTTGTTAACAGGAAATGAATAGAGGGTTTCAAATGCTGAAAGATGAAAGTTTAGGGTGTTAATTAACAGTTTATAAAATTGAGGGACATTTTTACAAATAGCGTTAAGTAAGATTAGTCTTACTCGATTGAATAACTTTTTATAGGATGAATTTCTGGCAAAATCCTCCATTGGATTGAAAGTTCTAATCATGAATTTATACTTACAAAATTTTACATCAATACAATATTGTTTGATACACTATCAACATATCAATATATTAAAGTATAATATATTTTTCAAATATAACGAGAATATTAACTATTTGATTACATATTGTTATCAAATTTTTCTAAAAATTTAACATGCACAATCAACATGATAATTACTTCTAATTCAATAGTTGGATAAATGAAAATTACTTCTTATGGTGAAATGTTGCGAGTTTTAAATGTGTCAATTCTTATATTGCTGTCAACTGATATATATATATATATATATGGTTTACATGGATTTGAACATTTTCCACTACAGCTTTGATCTATAAGTTAATTTTCAGTTCCCACCATCACCATGTACCATATGTGATATATTGAAATTAAAGATGATTGATTACTCTTTGTAGGATTGATAGTATGTAGAAGTAGAACTTGTGAACGTGAATACCGTCAAGAGTAATTGCTAAAGTCATACTGTCATAGGCTTGACAAGCTAACCTTTGACCTTTTAACTACTTTGACTTATGCCTTATCATGGAGTTGCATTATTAATATCAAAGGAATCTTATTTGTTGATATTCTTGCTTACTAACGAGGATCAAATTTTACTTTGGTCACTACTGTAGTAGCCTAACAAGTTATTCGTGAATTCAATTCAAATGTCCCTGAACACCATGAAACCCGCTCTGAATGTGCAAGAAGACTAGAAGCCTTTTGTTTTGTTTTTGTTTTTGTTTTTTCTCCCTGCATTGCCTATTCCTGTGAAGGCACGGTGCAGAGGACTCTTATATGTTGAAGTTCTAGAATCTAAATTTCATGATGGGGTTAGCTATTTACTGTTCCCGAGGGAGCCTGGGTCAATAGACTGAATTGAAATGATTTTGTTGTTGTTTGGCCTGCCATTATCGATCCAATTTTCACTTCATAGGTGCTCATAAATCCTGTTGATGCAGGGTAGCGCCAAGAGACTAGTCAAGGCTGCCCTCCATGAAGCAGCAAGAAAAAGAGAAATGAGATATTCAGACCTCCACAAGATTGACAAGAAAGTTCGCCGCCATTTTCATGATGATATTACTGTGATCGTTTTATTCTTAAACCACGACCTTATATCCAAAGGGGCAGTTTTGGACCCGCCACTCTCAATTAGAAGTGCTCTCGATCACTGACATTGTATGATGATTATAAACAAGCTGTCTTCTGCAGAGTCTTTTGGCCTACACTCAGATAACCTCACGGGTATCAGAAGATATACCACTGGTACGTGGTACTGTTAAGATGAACCTGAGCACGTGGTACGGTAGGTGGCAGCAAAATAGCTTTCAAAGTGCATTGGCACCCTTGGTTACTGATATTGAGACCCTCAGAGCGCTTCTTGATGAGGCCCCCATTTTATAACTCGTTATTCGAAATTTATCCATGAATATTAAACCCCAAAAAAAAAAAAATTCAAAGGTAACTTTTTGATTGTTCCAATTCCCTTTTTACGATTTTCGATCCTCTGATGCGTTCTGCAGCAAGGACATTTTTAAAATAAATAAATAAAAGGTGCTGGCTGCATGTGGGAGGCACGGTAATCATAGTAGAGGTAAGCACAGTAGAGGATCCGATTTTCTTTTCTACCCATTAATGATAGATTCCATCTAAGTGCTTGATCTAGTCTTTTTACGTTCAACTTGCTTGAGAGGAGCAAGAGTTCATGGCTCATCCATGACATCAGCATGTTAATTGATAGAACTTAATTATTTGATAATAATTTATACGAAGGTTTCCTACATAACTAGCAAAAGACTGGAGGGACGCACGGTGATGAATTTTGATAATATAAATTCATGCTAATGCAAAAATGCTATTTTATATTTGTGATGATAAGAAATGAAAATTTTACACTATCATAAATTAATGAGAGCTTTTACTATGCTCATGAGTAAGGATCATAGTATATGTTAAATAGACTTCCTTTTTAGTTTTTAGAATTTTATGTGGTATTTAGTATGTGAAGCCTGTATGGTTCAAAAGTTGAGCCATAAAACGATCTATGCTATCAAAGTTCATGAAATTAAGAACCAAAAAAGGAAATGGCCTGATTAATAGACTTTTAGCAATATGTACTGCAGGTGGTAAAGATTTCACTTGTCTATTTTTTTCGCCCCGATTGTTTTCATTCATTTTGTGGTAAAAAATTGTGGAGTGCTCATCTCAATTAATCTAACAGCTTCTGTTTCATAAAATATCCTCTTAGAAGGAGTAAATAAGCTTGATGAGAAAAGATCCATTTCATTGCATTTGTCTCTTTCGCTGCAAACATGAAAATAGGAGGTATTATTCATAACATGTTTCAATGTTTTATGCTTGCATTGCATGGTGACTTTCTCCTATTCTTTCCCTTACTCTCAGTTACCATATTTTCCTCTTAGATAAAGTATTGTATAGCATCAAATCCTTCAAAATTTACCCTCCAAACATTGATAATGTGAGAACTTATATAGCGTCAAAGAAGCAAAGCTCATAGAGTAATGGCACTAAAAAAAGAATAAAATTGAAATTAGGCACCCAAAAATAAAATAAAATAAAATCTTCAATTCTCCCAACATATCGCAGAGAAATGGGTTGTATATAGCCATATACAAAGCTCATAGACAAAGCATTCATATCTATTATGAATCGAATTCGTGAAAAGGTTCTGAGGATGGAAGAGACGTAACAAATTTGTGAATATTAAAATTACATCTTATATTCTTGAACCAAGGTTTTTGAAGCCATACAAGAGGCAACAGAGCATTAATCCAAAATGAGCACAATTCAAAGTAAATGAGGAGAAAATAAAGCAAAAGGATAAAAGAGAAATACCAGTTAAACTCCAATCTGACCAAGAATTCTTTTGAGGATAAAAGAAAAATGTGAGAAGTTGCCAAGCTGCCAAACTGAAGTAGAAGACCAAGACTTGTACCTGAGAGGAAGACTTGTTTGCAATGGCTCATCTCCTCTGTTCAAAACCCAACCCAAAGCTGAAAGAGGAAAAAGCTATAATCACATCACTTGTCTGAAAGATTTTTTATCAGCTTTTTAATTATATTTTTAGTTGTAATAAACACAAAAAATGAAAAATACTAATAAAAAATATATAAAGTACATCACAGGCTGTAGTATAATAGAATAGTGTAACTATATCTAAATACTAAAAAGTTTGAAATTATAATTAAAATGCAGAGTAAGCAATATACTTATTTTCCTTTTGGCTGCTTTGTCGCTATAAGTAATGCACGATTGAAATTCTTGAATGGTGGAAAAATATTTGAGCGGAACACCATTCATCGTCTTGTGCATCTCTATTCCAAAAACTTCTTTTAAATAAAACAATATTGAATTGATTTTAAAAAACAGTAAAGTATTTATATATACATATATATATATTGATAGTATCTTAAACGTAAAATAATTTTTGTGTATTATACATATTTATTTATTTTCTTTTTTCGTTAAATTTTAAGTTAATCTAAGGGTAATGTACATTGTGGGTGTAAATGCATAATCTAGTCTATTAAATAAAATGTAAATACTCAATTCTACATCATTTCCATGCGGCTTTAGATTCTCGCTCGAGTGTTAACTGAACTGAAATGTACCAATAAATGGAGAAACATATAACAACTATGATATTTCTCAAGTTTTCTTTTTTTTTTTTAATGAATTACTCAATTCCTGAAAGGTTTGAGTAATTTAACTAATTGGACTACGAAATGTTAGTATTATAATCTAATTACAAAAATTGAAATCTTTGATTATAAAACTTTTGCAATAAATATTTTTTTTAGTCCAAACAAATTAACCTAATGTTTAAGGAGGTGTGTTTTCTAAGATCAATATTTGAAGGTAACACTTACCAAATGTCACCTTAATATCAATTGATTCAAAAATACTTTTGTCATACTTTTTTTCTGTCAAAGAATTCTTTTTAATGTTAAATAACACTTACATAGAGTGTCAAAAAGAAATTTGGGTGATAGCATGTACATCTTCATTCATGTAATGCACTCAAGAATTAATTGCTGCACTTGTCTAATCTTATTCACTTAACTAAGTATTTCTTTACTGTATTATGGCTTATGGATTGAGCATGTAAGTATCTCTATCTAGTGACCGGAGAAAATTTTAACCATATAAGATTAAATGAAGTTATACCCATCTATTAATGTTTATGAAAAAGAAAATTTCGTAAATAAGATTGTTTGTTAATAATTAATTATTTTTAACTTTTTATATCAAACTTTTAAAATTTTCACACAATAAATATATAAATTTATTATTATTATTTTTGAACCATTTTGTGATATTGTGAGTAAAGAAATTAAAATTGATAGACTTATATATATATATATATATATATATATATCAATATTGAGAATTAGAGAACTAAAAAAAAAAATCTAGAACTATCATATGTGTTTAAGAATGCTACAAAATTTTTTTTAAGTTATTTGGTATAAAAAATGTTAAATATAAAAATATAAATAAAAAATAAATAAGATGAAAAAAAATTAATTTTTGTATTTATACTTTAAATATGTAATACAAAAATAAATATTATTAATTAATTATAATAAAAACATAATAGATATTATAAAAAAAATTTCAATTCATTTTCCATGGCTATCAAACCAGCTGTTAGCATTAAAATCTAATGTTGAATTTGTAGTTTTCTTTTTTTGGTGATATGAATTTGTAGTATTTTATTTGAAGAAATTGTAACGAAAATTTAAAATATAAAAAAAGGAATGTATGGCCATTATGGAAGTTTCAAGGGTATTTGAGCAAATACGGTATTTACAGTCCCGCCGGGTGGACTAGCTTCTTCTCGACGAAGGCCTAAGCAGAGAGAGTAGCCTCGTCTCTGCACTTTGCGATCAGCTCCTGAGCTTATGCCATACCTAATTCTTAGCATAAATTACTGTTACCCCCAGCATCCTATGCATATCAATTCCTATTTCTGAATCCTAAGAACGATTCATCTGATTATAGGGCCATGAGAATCTCGCGGTCTAGCTCGTTCCTATACTCCTTAGCAATCGCACTGAGTCTTCTCTTGACTCATTCCGAGTCGGCGCCGCAAGCTTTCAGAAGAGATTCCGGTCACCCTCAATGGCACCACGGAGCCTTCCAAGACGTGCGAGATAGCGTCCGATCCGATGTTCGCCGAATGCTTCACTCTCGTGCTGAGGTAAATTTTTCTTTCCAGGAAACGTAAAAATGAAAAATGACATATAGTAGCAATTTCATTCTTTGTTTTAGCGGTAGAATTCGGTTTGTAGTGAGAAATGCCTAGTTCCCTTTGGAACTAAAATTTTATTGTTTCCCTTCGTACAATTAAGGTATTACTCTGAGAATCATGTGTTTGTTGGTCTCTTTGCCATTTGGGTGATGCATAAAATTTGTGCTGTAGGTTCCATTTCAAGTTCCACTCGAAGTGAATGTGGTCCTTGTTGGTTTCGGTGGAGATGGAGGCTACAGATACTCTATTGATGCGCATCAATTAGAAGAATTTCTCAAAATGGTCTTTCCATCTCATAGACCATCTTGCCTAGAGACTGGCGAGCTACTTGACATAGAGCATCACATTGTCTATAATGCGTTTCCAGTAAGCTTCCTGAATGCTGGTTTTTTGGTTTATTTGGGTAGTGATTCATTTAAATTTCGTTTATTATAGCACAAATCTTGATGCCCTCTGTCACTCACATAAGAGCGATGTCATTGTTTTTTATTTGATTAATAATGGTGTTTGCTATCTCTGTTTATTTGTTAATTCAATTGCTTTATAATTGTATATATTCTGAATGCAGTTCTATTGTTCTGTTCTATATTATTTCTGATTGGTCTGGTTAAAGATTATGTATTTGTATGCAATATGGGTCTTCAGAGGATCTAGGTGAAGTTTGACGGGGCAGTATTTTTTTGGCTGTCTGACTGCAAGAAATTTGGGCAGCAAGGGCTTAGAAAATTTTTATTGATTTCATAATGAACACAGATGTGTTTCACAAGAATCACAACATAGAATGTGAGCTTTAAAGGTTTAGAGCAATGCAGAGGGAATGGTTGAGGTTGGGATAGTGTAAAAACTTCCAGGATTGAGTTGGTGTCCCAAGCTTGTGCCTAGCATTCAAGAAGTAAGACTTTGCAGACATTGCTTGTTTTGGGAATAAGGCATGGATTTGATTATTCAGATCAATAAAGTTCTGGTCACCATTGAATTTGGTCTGAAATTAATAAATTTTGGCACATATCTAATCAGCAAAATAATAAAAAAGGATACCTTTCTGCTTGGTGTTTAACTGTGTAACCCGGCCATTGGATGAGATTTTTGTTTCTTTCTTAAAGCATTAATTATACAAATAAAAGGTTACAACGATAGAATCACATGACATAGGTATTTTTTGGGCACTGTAATTCTGACAAGCATAAAACGGTTAGGATTAGGTCCTGCATCATAATCAAATTGTGATTCACAATCTTCTAGCTCATTGAGCTGGTGTTATCACATTTGCTTTGTGGACTGCAATCAAACTTATTATTGATTGCTTGCTTTTACATGGTGTTTTGTATTTGTCTCCCGATAGGTGTACATGCTCTTTATCTCAAATTCTTAATTCTAATATTTTCAATTTAATTCTCACCCCAGGCTGGACAGCCTGAACTGATAGCACTTGAGAAAGCACTGAAAGAAGCTATGGTTCCTGCAGGAAAAGCAAGAGAGGTAAAATCCAGTTTACATACCACTTTTTGCTGTGCTTGGTTGGTTTTAGAAAATATGTCTTTTGTCTTAAGAAGGTACTAATATTTGTTTAAAACTTCCAGATTGAATTTGGAAGGGAGTTACCCTTGTTTGAAGTTGAAGCAACAACTGTGGAGCCCATATTTAAGAAGCTGTACTCATACATATTTGACATGGATATTGAGGGAAAATCTGTCACAGAGATGGATAGACCAGCATCAATTGCAATATTTATTGTAAACTTTGATAAGGTATAATCTGTCCTTTGCTTTATAAAATATTTTTCTTTGTATTCAACAAAAGTCAGTTGATGTCAACTTTATATAAAGTACCTGGAAGCATAGAGGGATTAGTTACTTTGATTTGGCTACCTACTATAACAGAAAAAATTAGAGAATGTATGCTCAGGTATTTTATTATTCCTACTTGCTCGTACAACTGTTGTCACTGGGTTTTCTTTTCTTTTCCTTTCTAAATTCTTATATTACAGGTGAGAATGAATCCTATGAATAAGGAAATTGATCTTGATAGTTTGATGTACGGAAAACTTCCTGAGCTAACTGAGGATGATATTACAAAACAAGAAGGAGACTACATTTATCGTTATCGCTACAATGGTGGAGGAGCTTCCCAAGTTTGGCTGGGATCTGGCAGGTATGAAACAATTTGGTGCTGAACTTATCTTTCTGTCAAACTCTGGTGTCTCTGTCAGAAAGAGTGTTATCTTGTTTCTTGGAGACGCTTCACTGGCCAAAATCTGTTTCCAATGGGTGCTGTTTTCAGTTCTCTTGGCAACTTATGGAAAGTGGATTGCAAGCAATTGGATTATCCTCAGAATGATACCGAACCAAATCCAACCTGGGGTGAAGCATGGATTTTTAGTTTGCCCAAAGCAAATTTGCAATTTTTTTCTTTAGCATATATATGATATAGACAGTCAATTCTTTTTTGAAATATTTAAAAGATTATTAATGTAAAATATTTACAAAATTATATATATAGATATATATATATTAAATTTGATAGATTGCATCATAGTGAAAGAAGAAACTCATTTTCAAATTCATGTTTTTTAATTTTCTTCTCAGTAATTTGTTTTGTCCAGCCAAGAAGTCATTTTAACTTAAACATTTTCTTTAATGGTATCTTTGTCTTTTTAATTTAATTTATGATTATTTTTAACTTCATTGTAAACTATAAAAATTTTTTTGGTCATATTGGATTTCACGACTTTTTTCCTTGAAACTAATAAAATATTTTCTCATATAATAAAATGTACATCTGTATATTCACCATATTAGAGGAAAAAGGGATGTTTGTTGCTTATATTTTTCTGAGCATGTGTCTATACACATATGCAAGCCTGACTTTCTTTTTGTTCTGTTTAGATTTGTGGTGATTGACCTCTCAGCAGGGCCATGCACTTATGGGAAGATTGAAGCTGAAGAGGGAAGCGTTGGTTCTAGAACTCTGCCAAGATTACGAAGTGTGATGCGTCCAAAAAGTTGGCGAACATTTGCTGATCAATCCAGCCATGATATTTTTCTTGGACAGCTTGCTTCTTTGATATCAACCACAGTGGAGCACGTTATAGCTCCTGATGTTAGGTATTTGTGGTTTGTGATATCATCTTGGACATAAACATAGCCCTTTTTACTCACTCACGGAATTTAAAATGCTGTTTGTGTATAGCCTGCTTTTAGGTCAATATCAAGCATGCTACTGATAAGAGCACTTGAATATTACATGACTCTTGTACAATCTCTAGAATCTGATTATGTTCTTATCCTTGTTTTCAGGTTTGAAACTATTGATCTAACTTCAAGATTGCTTATACCTATAATTGTCTTGCAAAATCACAATCGATATAATATTATGGAAAAGGGCCATAACTACAGTATTAATGTAGAAGAAATTGAGACAGAGGTTTGTTACTTTGGAATAGACTTTTAAAATCTGTTACTTCAGAGCTTGAAAATTGCCTGGTGATGTTGAGATCCTGTGTAATAAGACAGAAACAAATGGGACTGAGACATTTTGTGCTTTCCTCTTAGGTGAAAAAGATGCTTCATGATGGGCAAGAAGTAGTTATTATTGGGGGTGGACATTCACTACATCGCCATGAGAAGTTGGCAATTGCTGTGTCAAAATCTATGCGTGGACATTCCCTGCAAGAAACCAAGAATGATGGACGTTTCCATGTTCATACCAAGATGTATCTGGATGGCGCTCTTTTAAAAGAGGTGGCTGCTTTGTTAATATCTTTTTACTATTTTATATGATTACATAATACATTCTTTTCCTTTTGTGCGTAGGTGGTCAAGGCATTCTTGCTTTTAGGTTTTGAATCAGGAATATGACTTTGCAACCCCTGTAATAAAATTGACAATATAGGATCTTATCAGGCACTAGGTGTTACTCTTGTTAGTTACATTTAGCTTGATTGATCTTTTAAGGAACTGGCAGACTTCAATGTCATGATAGCTGAATATCCTTGCATCTAAAACACTATGAAAAGTAGCTGTCTTATTTTCTTATCTACATCCGTTTGATGTTGAAACTGGTTTTTGCAGGAGATGGAACGTTCTGCTGATGTGCTTGCTGCTGGATTGCTTGAAGTAGCAGATCCATCTCTGTCAAGTAAATTCTTCCTCCGGCAGAATTGGATGGATGAATCCAGTGGATCAACTGATTCTATTCTTAAGCATAAGCCTCTTTGGGCTTCATATGACTCAAAACGGGGCAAGAAAAGGAAGAAGAAAGTAAAGAAACAAGGGGATCTGCAACCAACTTATGGAACTAGAGTAATTCCTGTGTACGTATGCATATATTGCTTGCCTTAATGCATGTAGTGGAAATTACAATTATCACTTCAGAGTATCTTTATTCCCTTATATATATATATATATATATATAATATAAATTCAATTTTTCTCTGTTGATCTCTTTCAATGGCTCTCTAAATTAGCTTAACTAGGATCATCCGGATTCCAGATGAAGTACTTGTAATTATTATATTAGATTTATTTATGGCGTTTCTCAAATAAAGTGCTTTATGATTGTTGCAGTCTTTGCAGAGAAATTTCTTTGAACTGCACTAATATTCATTTGGTTGGTATTGATGATATTATTTGTTTCTAAATCAATTTAATATTGAAATTTCTGAATGGAATCAGTTTTATATTGCAGTTTCGTGCTATCATTGGCAGATGTAGATCCAAACCTTATGATGGAAGATGAAAGTCTGGTGTGGACAAGCAATGATGTTGTCATTGTACTTGAGCATCAAAATGACAAGATTCCTTTAAGGTGAATGAATTTGAGTTGTGGGTATCCATTACCTATGCTTATATATTTTCTATCAGATTTTTAGACGTATGGGTATTGGGTAATAGCAGAATGAATAAATTGGTTGGGCCAATGAAATATGCTACTGATTCCTTTAAGAACAATCTAGTCTTTTTATGTGGAATCTCAAGGCTTGTCCACATAAGCCCATGCAAGCCACTTCATCTTTATTATTTTTAACTCTACTTTTAATTAGGCTTAGTTCTATTTTTCTTCGTGCAGATATGTTGCTGATGCAGTGTGATATGACTGCTTAAATGATGTGCATGTCTCTTCTTTCTTAGATCACAAATACTGCTTGCTTTTCTTGCTCATTGCATTTGTCTGTTTAACATAACTTGATGGAAAGAAACTACCTAAAGTCCATTCTTTATTTTCTCTGGGATTCCCCATAATCTAATAGTTTGGTGTTTTCTTAAAATAATTCATGTCATTCTTTCATGTGCCGTTTGACAGTTATGTTTCAGAAACACAGAGAAGGCATGCTTTTCCATCTCAGGCACAACGACACATATTGGCAGGTCTTGCATCAGTTGTGGGTGGTTTAAGTGCACCATATGAGAAGGCTTCTCATGTACATGAAAGACCAGTTGTGAATTGGCTTTGGGCAACTGGCTGTCATCCATTTGGACCATTCTCTAATACTTCTCACATCAGTCAAATGCTTCATGATGTTGCTTTGGTAAATGCCCATTTAGCATGTTAAAGTGAATTTATTTCAGTGAGATTTTCTACATTAGTAATTTGTTTGATGGCAGAGGAGCACAATATATGCACGAGTGGATTCTGCACTTCGTAGAATTCGTGAAACATCTGAGGTGATTTATCCTTCATTTTTGTTGTTAATATTTGTACTTACTTAGATGATTATGGATCCTAGCCCATGTTGTGCAGACTGTCCAAGCTTTTGCAGCAGAATATCTGAAAACTCCTCTTGGTGAACCAGTGAAGGGAAAAAAAGAGAAATCAACCACTGAGCTATGGTTGGAGAAGTTTTACAAGAAAGTTACTAACTTGCCCGAACCATTTCCACATGAATTGGTTGATCGCTTAGAAAGATATCTTGATGTAAGTACTTGATTTAAGTTGTTGACCTGACTTTGTGGGCATTTCAAGTATCTTAATATTTTGCAATATACATGCATACTCCAGGGCCTTGAGGAGCAGCTTGTCGATATGTCTTCATTATTATATGATCATCGGTTACAAGACGCCTTTCTGAACAGTTCAGACATCTTGCAGAGTACCATGTTCACACAGCAGTAAGTTATCCTATACTATAGTCTATGGCTTGGTTCTATATTTCGTCAAAGTGGGAGAAAAGTTTGGGCAAACTATTATCACCTCTTGAGAGGCGACTTAGTTGCACAGTATTTTTTCAAAACATACATAAATTTTTTTTTGAAATAAAAAAATGACTAAATTGATTTTCTTTTATTAAAAAGATAACTTATTAATAGATGTGTTTCTTAAATATTTATTTTAATGTTACTTATTTTGTGCTATAAATCATAAACTTAATTTATTTTAAAATTTCATTATGTTTATGACATTGTGTAGGTTTATAAATATATTCTCCATATATATTTAATATTTGTTCTTGTGTTATTTTTATTAAATATATTTAATACACGTGTTATTTAACAAGATCTAAATTTGGATTTTTTTTTTCATTTCTTCTAAACCATATTAGTAACTATCCATAATTTTGGGCATTTGTAGATATGTTGATCATGTTTTGGCCAGCGACAGGGAGAAAATGAGATGCTGCAATATTGAGTACAAGTGCCCCGTTCACTCTTCTCAAACTTACATCTATGGAGGAATACTAATTGCTGGCTTCTTTGTGTACTTTGTTGTAATTTTCTTCTCATCTCCAGTCCGCTGACTTAAAAACATTTTGAAGCCAACATTGAACATTCACAGCGATTTTGGATACAAGAGCACAAAGCACTGAATGCAGTACACGAAAAAAATTGTTAGGAACTTTGGATAGGTTATGTCTTTTGCGTGGATTTGCCAATGTTTTCTGCCTCATCTGGCTTCCACATTCCTATTAATAGGCAGAGAAAAGCTAGAGGTGATGGGGGATTAACTTCCTAATTGTAGGGGCATATATTTTCAATAGAAGATTTGACTAGCCAATCGACAGCCTTGCCGGCAGAATGAAAATCCGAAGATAAAGAAAAAGCAGGAAGCTTGCTAAGAGAATTAATATCGTAGAATAACAGCCAAGCACTTCCAATCTGGGGTGCCAAGATTTTCCATGATAGAATCAACTAGAGCCTTGTTATCAGATTCAAAAGCAACATTACCTAAATCTAGGTTCAGAGTCATCTGTAAGCTTTTTCTCAAAGCCATAGCTTCAGCCATTAGTGTAGAGGAAGCAACACAAGGCCAGCTATTAAGTGCATGTTTGGATTTCTGATACAAAATCACGATTGTACAAAAGTTACTCATTATTGTTTCTTATAAACCATAGTTTTCTTTTTACAAATCATGGTTTTCTGTTTCCAAAAGCTCATCCAAACATGCACTAACTCCAATACAGAACCATTGCATTCTCTAATTATGGCTCGCATTTTGCATCAGGATCCCCTGCACCTGGGGATGCAATTGCCTGGGATCTTGTAATGTCTTTTCAAGTGTTTCTAATTTTTTTTATTGAGATTTAGAGATAAATATAAAAAATAAAAATTATAGTTATGAGGACAAGAGTTTTAATTATAAGAGAACAGTATATTTTAAAAATTTTAACTTTGTAATATAATTAAAATTTTTATTCTTATAATTTTATTTTTTATTTTTTATATTTATCTCTCACCCTTTAAAAATAAAAAAATAAAAGCGCTTTTTAGAGATTGTAAGATCCCATAGAATCCCCTGCAGGAGATCCTGATTCGTCACCGCGTCAGAAGCGACAGCTTTCTCGACTCTTTGTATCATCAACCTGATCATGTGTCACGTCAACGATCATGATCATCTGCTGTTGAACTTCCTATCTCAAGTGGTTACAGGGACGATCAAGAGAGTTGGAACGTAATTTTTTGGCTTGCACCATGATGCGTCACATGATTATTGCTTCTATTAATAAGAAATTCGTGGCTTAGTTTTAATAATAATAATGATAATAATAAAACACATAAATCATAACGCTAGCATATACATTAATTGTAAAAGTAATAAAATAGACAATAAATTTTAATATGTATCCTACAAAGATTGTTGGACAATGAATAAGATTTTTTTAATATTAAAAGAATAAAAGAATAAAAAATTATTTAATTACAATTAATTAACATATTAGTACCTCATGTCACATTAAATACTAGCAATGAGAGTAAATGTATGTTATAAATTAGTATAAAAATATAAAAAGACTTTAAAGTTTAGACTCTAAATTCTAAATTAAATTATATATTCTAAAAATAGAAGAAGATGTATATAATTTATTTTATTTTTTTCATAGAATCTTAACAAAAATTTCATGAAATATTTTTCTAGTAAAACAAGAAAAGTGCTATGAATATTATTTTATTTTCTCACAGATCAAATTAAACCTAAACATTTAAAAAAAAAGAGGCCTTAACCCGAAAGGAAAATAAAGAAGCCTATGGCTGCGTTTGATTGTGAGAATATTACCTGAGGGAATGGAAAATCAACTCACATTCCATTAGTGCTATGTGTTTGGTTCCATGTTCTCAGAACTAGACCGGACTGGCCGGTTCGACCGGGAACCGATCCCTGGTCCGGTTCGGTTGAGTTGAAGAATTGGCCAATCAAAAAACCGGTCAAACCGGTCAAGAATCGGTAAAAAATCAGACTAAAAAAATCAGTCAAACCTGTCTGAAGTAATTTTTCTTTTTTTTCTTTTTAATTTTTTTATATAACAGAATAATTCATTTTAAATAATTTTGACAAATTAAAAATAGAAGGTAATAAAAAAGACGAGGGAGTTGAAATATGATTTTTTTAAAAAAAAAGAGAATATAAGAGAAATAAAATGTGTATAATTAATTATTTTTTATACTTACTTTTTATCATGTTCAATTTCCTAATAATATTTTTCTCAAATATCAAGATACTTAGCTAAAATTATTATTTATTATTTTATTTTTTAATAATAAGTAGAATCTTAATATAATTTAGAATTTTAAAAAATTTAATATTAAATATTCTTAATTTTTAATCATAGATAATTTTTATTTTAAACTAAACATTAATTTTTGTAATATCTTAAGAAATGTTAAATTAGTAATCAAATATTTAATATTTATTAATATTTATTTGTTATATTAAAATTTTAATACATAAATTTTTTTTAAATAATATATTTAATTATCATCGGTTTGACCACGGTTCGACTAATGAACCGTAAACCAGTACTTCAACCGGTTCAATGATCGGTCCGATTTTAAAAATATTGGTTTGGTTGTAGGAAAGGCAATAAATATTTTTTCATGGAAAACTTACTTTCCTTCATATAAAAGAAACCCCAATCATCCCATCTTGAGAAGAAAAGTGTTATTGTGCACTGAAATAAATTTTATAGTTGTAAGAGTAATATTAAAAATTATATATTTATTATTATTATTTATCTATTAAGGGTATTTTGATCTTTTTGATAATAATTATTATTTATTTATATATTTTATTATTATTATTTATCTATTAAAAATATTTTGGTCTTTTTAATAATTATTTTTTTTATTTATATCTAACTAAATAAAAAATATAAAAATATTTTTATTCTTTTCTTTAACATACTAAATAAATTTTATACATGATAATATTTTTTTTTATTTTTTTTTATTCTTTTTCATTCCATCCAATCGCAACGGAACCTACCCTATTAGTCCATATAGGAAATGAAGGAGAAAGAGTAACGAAGGCACCCAGGACCCACGGAAGTTAAAAACGCGTCACATGCCACAACCTTACAGTCAACACAGAAAGTCAAACCATGTGTTGTGGTTGTGGACCTCAAAAATTACCAAACGTGCCAAATATATATTACATCACCGCATACGTTTCCACTCAACGAGCTTGCTCTCCACGCCACATGACCCCTCCTATATTCCTGGGGCCCACCCTCCCTCCCCCCTGTTTTATTGGAATTCCGCCTCTCCAGCATTCACAATCCCTCCTTTTTCTCGTTCACATTCATATTCACGCAAGCCCCCCTACCCCAACTGCTATGTGTCCTTCCGGCCGCTCCCTCCCTCCGCCTTCCGCCGCCGTCACAGACCACTCGTCTTTTCGACCAGCATTTGACGTGCTCGATTCCGACCGCGATGGCAAGATTAGCCGCGACGACCTCCGGAAGTTCTACGCAGGGAAGGCTGCTGCCGACGTCGACGACCACGTCATTGGGACGATGATGACGGTGGCGGACACCAACAAGGACGGGTTCGTGGAGTACGAGGAGTTCGAGAGGGTGGTTCTGGGAAGCAACGGCGGCGGCGGTGAGAAGAACGGATCCTTGGGTTCGGCGACGTCGTTCATGGAAGAGGTGTTCAGAGTGATGGACAAGGACGGAGACGGCAAGCTCAGCCACCAGGATTTGAAGAGCTTCATGGAGATGGCTGGCCTCGCTGTTAACGACGACGACATCGACGTAATGATCAAATTGGCCGGAGGCGATCGAAACGGCGGCGTCACATTCGAAGGTTTGCATGGAATATTAATTAGCCGTTGATTGCGTCGGCGCAGGTCGTCGTCCATGATTCCTCTTTCTGTTTATGGTTTTGGGTTTGTCTTTTCTTTGTTCCAATAATTAATTATTATTGTAACAACAAAGAGAACTTCACGTTTTCTAATATTTTTGTGTGTTAAAGATATGTATCTAAGGTCATTTAATTTACTTTTAATTTTTAAAGGTGAAGAATTCAATTCAGATCTCTCTGTGGTTTCGGATTATTTGTTATGCAACAAGTTAGAGATAAAAATGAGAATGAAAAATGAAAATGAGAATGAAAAATAAAAAAAAATTTAAAAATAAAATACAATTTTTTTATTATTATTCTAAAATAAATATTTATTAAAATAAATATTATTAAGTAACGATTATATAGACATAATAGGTATTTTACAAAATTTTTCCTTCTCTTTTACCTCTTATTAACGGCCCTATAAGGAAGACGGAAAGTGAATTTACTTAGCTTCAAATGCAGTCACTTTTTGTTTTTTATTACATTAAAGAGGTGTCTCTGAGCTCTATTATAAATCAACATTTTTAATAATTTAATTTAAAAAATATTATCAAAAATTAATTAAATGCATTTAAAAATTTGTTTTATATTTTTTCTATTAGAAGAAAGGTACTTATGTCAATAAAGAAAAATACTTTAATTATAAGAGTTTTAAAAATACAATACAAACAGATTGAGATTATCAATTATATTTTTTTACAAATTAACTGTATAATCTTCAAAGCAAGGAGCACAACAAGCGAAACTTATTGTGTCTCATATACTAACCATGCCCCTCTCTCTTCCCTTTGAAATTATCAATTTTTTTCTTTTTTTAAGAAACGCAGGAATTCATATGTGTACAACGTACGAACAATAGTTAAAAAAATTAAGAGTAAATTACTTAAATTTTTTTTAAAATTATACAAATCTTTCATTTATTTTTAAAACATACATGAAATTCTTTTTAAATAAAAAATTATGCTACAATTTAATTTGATTTTAAATTTTTTTGAATAAAATATTTTTTATTGACCATTTTACATATTTTTTATAGAAAATATTTTAATCAAAAAATAAAATTGTTATAATTATATATCTTGAAAATAAAAGAGAGATTTATGTAATTTCAACAAAATTTAAGAAAAATCAATATAATTTACTCAAAAATCATATGAATTGGACTTTTATTTTAATAAAGATTATACTTTATGATCATAAGTTAAAAATATTTATGGTAAAAGATCTTAAATTTTAAAATTGTTTTAAAAAACCAAAAGATATAAAATTTTAACTAAGTTAAAATTATATTTTATATTATAAAACCTATACATCCTTTTAATTGTTCATCCAATTTTTTTTATTCTTCATAGTTAAAATTTTTTATTCTTTAAACCTTTAAAATTTAACTTATTTTAAAATAAATATTTTAAAAAAATTATATGTAATTATTTATATCTTTACTATTAAGTTTTCAATTAAAATATAATAAATAACATATAATTTTCATAGATAATTATATGATTTTTTAATTAAATTATACATTTGTAACAGCTTTATTTAAGAATTATATATTTATTATATTTTAATTAAAAAATTTGATAATAAAAAATATAAAGAATGACTTCTAAGTATAATTCATATTTTTAACTGATCCGGAAGTGTAATTTTTCCGATCTGTCCGTGTCAGGCAGGCGTGCAACTAGGGACAAACTACTTTGATTTTTCATCGGAAGCATATTCCTTGAGAGTGGTGTGCAAGTATGGGGAATTAGTTCCAACCGTTGCTCTGTTGAGTAGTACATCACAATTTCACATAATACAAAAAATATTGTGAATTAATCCCAACCGGTAATCAATAATGGATTCAAAGTAATACAGACTTCCTTTAGACGGTTCAAAAGGTCCTTTAAAAGAGTTCAAGGGTCACTACATGAAGACCACTTCTTTTTTTGTCAAAACTACGATGACTACCATTACTTCATCTGGGGCGGCGATTAAGGCCAAATTTGTGATCATTTTCAGTTTGTTTAATAAAAAAATGGAACTGAGTATTTAAGTTATTTTTCTAGGGAGAATATATATAAATACAAAGTTAGGATAAAATGATTTAAATATTTTTATGATTATTTTATCTTGTAATGAAATAATGAGAATATTTTTGTAAATTATTCTATGTGAAATTACTAACTTTTAACTTAATGAAAGACTGTAACAAATTTAAATGTTTAACAAGCTAACTTGAAAAACAATTTGATTCTTTCGCCATGCTAAACACCAGGTCATTACGGAATGAAACGTTGACCTGTTCAAAAATTCTTGGGGGGTGAACGGAGAAGGTATAATGAAAGATTGAAATTTCAACTTTACATGTGAGTTTCACGTGAGGATGAGATTTCAACTTTCCAATATTCCACCTGCACCACATGTGGCATTAATTCTCTTACAAGTTTTAGTCATCGAATTGAAAGAGTGGGATTTGAAAACCTCCAAGTGAATTTTTATGCTTCCTGACTAATTCAATCTTTTGATTAGTTCAAATGTTAGAAGAGGGGCAAAAGTGAATATTGATTAGTAATGTCCTAAAAATGTACGATTTGGGAGAAAAATGTGAAACAATCACATTAAAGAAAAAAAGGCGATTCTCAGGAACAATGAAGATTTGAGCTTCTTTAAACGTCATCGATCGAATATATTCCTATGTCCATTGAGAAGGAATATAATGTTTTATTCCGAAAGTAGCCACGAAATTGCAAATATAAAAAAGAAAAGGGGAAAAAAAAGCTATGAGGGGGGAAATTTTAGCATGCGAGAAGAGGAATGGTAACGAGATGTAAATCTTTAGTCCGTTTAATTCATAGAAAGTTAAAGATAAAATTAAAATAAAAAAATAATTTTATAAATAAAAAATATTTATTATATTTTTATTTTTAATAATTAAAAAATAATTAATAGATAATATTAAATAATAATTATAAGAATAAAATTAAATTTTTATCAAATTATTTATTTATTTATTTATTTTTCATTAGCAAACCAAACAAGTTGATATGTAGTGAGTAAATATACTGAAAAAATTAAAAAAAAAAATGAAAGAAGAAGAAAGAAAGTGAAGAAATTGTATAAAATTTACTTAATATTCCGCTGACTCTTTCTTCCTCCCCTTGTCTCTCTCCTACGTCAATGTTTGGTGAACCATGTTATGGTAGAAAAGAGATAGAAAAGGAAAAGTTAAAATGCGTGCTTGGTAATTTGGATAGTCATTCCTTGATGGAAACAGCTGCATGTGACTCTGACCACTGTGCTTTCCTTCAATATTTTGATTGAAAGCGAAGGTGAAGGAAAAGACTCATTTGCCCTATTATAATGCAGTGCGTTTTGGCAATCCAAAAGATGCTTTCTTAAATGACTACGGAAATTAATAAAAATTAATTTTTTAATATTTTTTTATTTCAAAACTATTTTAATGATTTTTTATTTTTTTATTTTATTTATATACTATTTTTATTTTATCAAATATAAAAATATATATTCTTTTTCTTTTTCATATCATATCAAATATAATTTTAATTTACAAGATTTCATTTTATTTTTATTTCTATTCCTTTAAAAAATTTTGTGAACTACCAATAGCAGCCCAAATTTACCAAATTCATTTACTTCCCTAAAGAAAAGAGATCCAGATTAATGGCAATTATAAGATAATGCAAGCGCGAGAGGACAGAGGCTTAAGGCTTTTCCCTGCTTTTGTCCCTATCCTTTTGCCTCTTTATTCCGCGTCCGGATCATCTGCTGTTGGAAGGCAACAGAAAGCAAGTTCTGTTCGATGAATTTGTGCCATCGGATGCGTCGAATGGCTGCAGTCTCTCCACGACAGATAAAGCACTAAAAATGCACCGTTTTACTAACCCAATACGGTGCGTTTTGACGGAAAGCAAAGCTGGACATATGGAAGAGAGGAACGTGCCATTTTTTCTGAATGTTTTGTCACAGGGAAGAGAGAAAAGCGCCATTTTTTCTGCTTGTTTTGCCACTTGATACTTTCAGAAGGTTAAATTGCATGAAAGGAGATTGGCGCCAAACTTGTGATGACGTTTACACGAAGAGGAGCTCCGCCATTTTCTGTGTCATTGATGCTCTGCATTTTTCTTTACTGAACAGTCTCTTCCCCAGCTTATATGAAGTGTATTAGATTGTAATTAGTGACTTTCATTCCTTAAACTATTGTAATATGCTCTGCTATATGTATGTAAAGATAAAAAAATTAATCTTGATTGTGTTTTTTATTCCTTAAGCTAGTATTTTTCTTTCATTTAATCCTTGAGAGAGATGAAAATTTTACAAATAGAATTGTATGTGTTATTTATTATTTATGTTGAAGATAACAGTTTTAAAATCTTATAGAATTTTAAAAATTATTTTTAGTCTCTTGAAGAAATGAACGTTTATTTAATCCTTGATAAAGAAAAAAATGTTACAAATTTTAGAGGTTTAGAATTTTATATGTCATTTATAATTCATATTGGAGATAAGAATTTTGGAAGTTAAGCATGCCAATACAAAGAAACTCATTTAACAAGAATGATATATATATATATATATATATATATATATATGCTTGTTTTCAAGTAATATTGCTTTTAACATTGTTTAATATTTGACTTGGTATTTGACATTACTATAGGTTGTAAGATATTTGATAAACAAGAAGTATTTAGAGTTGTGCACTTATAATATGCAAAATTGAAGGGAGAGAGGAAGAGCAAGAAGTATTTCTCAATGTTTATAAGATTAAAGGAAGGAAGACAAAGAGTTTATATAGTTCTAAAGTAAGTTCTATTAATGAATTTCAGGGAATTGGGTGATACTATCATTCCATTAATCGAAGGTGGCAACTTGGGAGTTGAATGGAAGCCCATAATAGGCATGGAATTTGATAGTGCGGAGTCAGCTTGGAGGTTTTGGTGTGAATATGGTGTGAATGTTGGATTTGGAGTTAGAAAACAATGGCAAAACAAAAACAAGAAAGATGGCTCTATATCTTCATGTAGATTTGTTTATTGTAAAGAAGGTTATCGTGGAAAAGATAAAAGAGACATTAAGATAATTAATCCTCGACCTGAGACTAGAACTGGTTGTATGGCAAGAATTGCATTGATAAACAAGAATGGAAAATTCCATTTGCATAAATTTGTGGAGGAGCATAATCACATTCTTTATCGATCATTGTTTCAATTAATGACTACACATGCAGGAGGAAGAGCCAATCTTGGATATACAAGATTGGATGTAAAGAATTATATTCGGTCTAAGAGACAACGGAGCATGAGATATGGGGAAGTAGGTTGCCTTTTACAGTATTTTCAGCGGCAATTGATAGAAAATTCATCATTTTATCATGCTTATCAGATGGATACAGATGAACAAATAACTAATGTTTTCTGGGCTGATGCAAGAATGCTCATCGACTATGGCTATTTTGGTGATGTTGTTTCTCTTGACACCACTTATTGTACTAATAAAGAACATCGACCTCTTGCTATATTTTTAGGATTTAATCATCATAGGGGTGCAGTGATATTTGGAGCTACACTATTGTATGATGAAACAGTGGAGTCCTTCAAGTGGCTATTTGAAACATTTTTAGAAGCCCATCGACAAAAAAGGCTTCAAACTATTTTCACTGATCAAGATAAAGTAATGGCAAGAGCATTACAGGAGATAATGCCTGAAACGAAACATGGACTATGCACGTGGCACTTGAGCTTGAATGGTGTCAAGCACTTAGGCAATTTGATGAAAGGTGAATCTTGTTTCTTAACAAATTTCAAGAAGTGTATGTATGAGTATGAGGAGGAATCACAGTTTGAAATGGCTTAGAATCAGTTGTTATTCCAATATGATGTTGTAGAAAATGCCTGGCTTAGATCAATGTACACCATAAAAAGAAAAATGGGCTGCATGTTACATGAAACAAGCTTTCACCCTTGGCATGAGAAGTACACAGCTCAATGAAAGTGTGAATGCAGATTTAAAGGCATGCATGAATCCAGATGTTGACATTATACAATTCTTTAAACTATTTGAAAGTGTTGTTGAGGAAAAACGGTATAATGAGCTTAAATGTGAGTTTGAGTCACGAGAAAAAGTACCAAGGTTAAGGTCAATCTACTCGCCAATGCTTTGACAACTTTCACAAGTTTTAACCCCCACACTTTTTGATTTGTTCCAAGAGGAGTTTGACCTATTCTTGGCTACTAGCATAAAACAAAGAAATGAAGTTTATCCACTATTTCAATATGTTGTCAACTTAGTGGGTGAAGAAGGTGAATGACGAGTTTTGTTCAATCCTAATGACAATTTCATATGTTGTAGTTATAGAAAGTTTGAGACTTTTGGAATACTATGTAGCCATGCTTTGAAAATATATGAGGCAAATGATGTTAAGCTAGTCCTAGATAAGTATATCCTAAAGAGGTGGACACGAGAGGCCCGAAATGGTATAGTTCATGATATCAGGGGAAAAGAAGTGGAGGAAGATCCTAGATTGGCTTGCACCCGACGATATAGACGATTTTGCCCTAAGTTAATCCAATTAGCAACTGAGGTTTCTATCAGTGAAGAAACATGTTTGCTTGTAGAAAAAGTTATGGAGAATTTGGGCAAGCAAATAAAAGAGATTCAATTAAGGCAAAGTAGTTTGGACACAAGATATCTATCTGCAGATGCACAAGTAAGTGAGACAATTGTAAGTGTTAAAGGATTCAAGAAAAGGTTCGGTCTTAAGAGAAAGAAACACTTTAAGAGTTGCGTTGAGCTAAAAGTAAAGAGAAAAAAAAAGACTCGAACGGTTGAAGACACACAAACTCAACAATCTGTGGTATGAAGATATATGTTTTAGTTTTTTTTTTCTTAATCTTTTTTTCTAAAACAACTTATATTTTAGAAAATAATTGTTATTTTTTCATCTTCTATGTAGGGTAATGAATCTTTGAGTCAAATGCATGCCGAAATATTATCTTCAACACCACTAAGAGCTTATGAGTACCCGCAAGTTAGTTTTACTCAGTTATTAATGACGAGTTCATTTTAAATAAACATCACATAAAAATATGGTGTTGCTATGTAGTTATTAAAAATAATGATAATATCATGTTATATATTTAAAATAATATTATTTTCAATTTGTTATATAGGGGCCCATTGAACACCCTCTGGAGTCACTTGGAGATCCAAATATCTGAGGTGAAACCAGATTTTTCAATGATGAGGATGCTTGAATCTGTTTTGATTATGTATATTGTTAGTACACTCTTATGCATCTATTTTGTACATCTTAATAGTACTGCAATCAAAGAGGATTGGCAAAATCATGCTATATTAGATTGAAAATGTCAAATACATCATATGTTCAAGTACAAGATTACATTGGCATCTCTAAATGCACATATTTCTACTTCAAAATATACATATTACATCAGCACCATCTTGTGTTCTGGCTTGTTTTTCTTCAATTCTGAGTTATGCTCCTCTAACGCATCACCACTTGTATTTACCCTCACATATAATTTTGGGTCTCTTATCTTGTCCTCCATTACTGAGATGAGATTAGTTAAGATAGCAGCATCTAACATTTTGGTTACTGGCAATGTGACATCAAAACTCCCAAGGCAGGTCAGGTTTGTTGCTCTATTCAACTCTTTGTCTTTCTTTCAACAACTTTAAAAGATTCCTCAACAAGCTAAGCCAACTCTTTCCAAATTCCTTATCCATGTTATTAGTAGTAGTTGGCATCATTGAATAAGCATTTTCTTGTATTCTTTCAACAACAAGTTTACCTGATACAAGAATACCAATATTCTCATATACATAAGAAACTAGCACTTTATGACTTCTTCAGTTATTTGAAAATTGAAAGCATCTCATAAATAAATTAGTCAATGGCTAAATTCCTTTTCTTACACATAAAAAATAAAGAAGAGAAGAATTAGTAATGCTCAGGTTTGAAACAGTTACCCTGCTTCCTAAGTTTCAGTGCACTGGTAATGTTTAGCTGCTTGGTTATATTATAAACTTATGGAAAGCATCTATTACATTTGGAAGGAAAATTTGAGTGAAATAGCTTACCTATATCAATCAAAAGAGAAGAATTGGCTCCAACAAAGTTTAGTCTCTGAGGTATGGCACATTTTATAAGCTTCGGGTCTACAAACAATTAGCATGCTTTCAGAGCCACCTTAAGCCAAAAAAGGGAAGTTCCATTTACTAGGTCTAACATGCAATTTCATAAAAGATTTTATACTGAAGCAAAATGAGTTTGCTCTCATAAAGAAAATGATATATAACAAGTATTATCACTAGTTATGATCTCATAAATAATAATCAATTTGTGCTAGCTCTTTTACCTCATCCAATAATAACACTACAATGTTAATCCAAATATTGCAGAGACAGCTAAATCATGTCAAAAGGGAGTTGGTTCTGGTCTGGATAAAGGCCTTCCAAACTGATTAACACATGAACTCCATTTTGTACATTGAGGCATTGAAGTTTAAACCACATCATTCCAATCAAAACAAAAAAAAAACTCAGCATCTGTATCCAAATATTACAACACAAGATAATTCTTCCAATACTAATCAATAATTTTTTTTGGGGCCTTTAGCCACCTCGTGTCAATTACGGATATAGAACTACCACCTTTCCAATGTTTGATATTTTCTCATTCAAGAAGTACCCAAACCTAAAGAAAAATCATACTTTAGAAGTTTATGATCAACTCCCTCTAACATTCGCACACCCACGGGTATAACAGAAGAAAAAAGATGTAAAATCAGTTCAATATACATGACAATTGATAAAGGAGAAAAATAGGAGCAGAGCAACTGTGTCTTGGACCTAAGCTAAGAACCCATTTGTAGCAATTATCATTGAAAGCAAAACAGATGCATGCGACAATGAGTGCAGAATGGGAAAATCAATTGCTTCAAAGTTGAGAGCAAATTCATGAAACGAAAAGCGAATCAACCATTATTGCAACTCCAATGATTCAAAAGTAGAGAGGAGAAGAAGGTTTACCTTCCGACAGCAGACGATCTGGACGCACAAAAATCTAAATTTAAGAAGAGGCTTTAGCGACTTCGGATGGGTTAGTAAAATAGCCAGAAAAATGGCATGCCTTTGACCTCAATATGCCCAGCTCTGGTTTCCATCAAAACGCATTGTATTGGGTTAGTAAAATGGTGCGTTTTTAGTGCTTTATCTGTCGTGGAGAGACTGCAGCCATTCGACGCATCTGACGGCACGAATTCATCGAACAGAACCTGCCTTTTGTTGCCTTCCAACAACAGATGATCCGGACGCCTTTATTCCTATCTTTTTTTACAGGGATGCAAGTACCTGCTAGATCTTTATTATGTAATATATTATTAAAATTATATCAAATTTTGTAAAAATGAAGTAAACTTTTATAAGTTTAAATCGATATAATTTTAAATTCAAATACACCCTTAAAAAATCAATATTAAGGTTTGTTAGTATAAATTATAAAAACTGATTTAATAAAATAAGAAAATATTTGTAATTTTGATATTACAACATCCCAACGCGCGGTGAACATAGTCCCAGTCTCTTTCTATATTTCTGAAGGGAGAAAATCTACTCATATTTTCGTCCCTATGAAGCAAAATTTTTTCCATCCCTGTCCTCATTCATTCATTCAAGGCAATCCCCCGCAATGATTCCAATAGATAAAATTACCATCCCAGTACAGGATTAACTAAAGCTGGCATGTATTTTATGAGCAAAATGTTGAGTGCAGGAGTAAAAAGAAAAAAGTATTTTAAAACGATTAAGTCTCACATTGTTCAAGTTTAAGTATATATATATATATATATATATTAAAAATATGTTATTAAACTAATAAAAAAGTTAAAGAAAGATGTGAGCTTGCGCGCGTACAAATAGACTAAGTTGGATTCAATTTATTTGAAATCTATTGGTTTCTCCTTTCACAATTTTCCGATTTGAAATTATGTAATAGCTTTTCTTAATATTATTAATTTTGTAACTTCCTCTCATACACCAACATTCTTCTTCTAATTTCTAAACATTCAACTCCTCACCTATACATATGTCTGCACTCTTGTCTGGGTTGCTTTTCCAACTTTGAATCTATATCAAGAATAATCTATTTTATCTTAAAAAATATCTGCGAAGGCAGAATAATCTTTAAGAATAATATCTTGACTCAAATCTTCAGCAATATTATTCCCCCTACATTAGACAAAATGGTTAAAATTATCACAGTACATCAATGGTCCAAATTTCTACAAAGTGCCTTTTATAGAGTTGTTGTCAATGAGGCAAAGGAAAGTAAGTTGCTACCTTTTTCTTCTTAGCAAGAGAAGAGTTATCTCCATTTGTCATCTACTTAGATATGTTTGCAATCTTTAGTTACCGCATGAGGTGTAGTAACTAAGAACAGGAAGAGAGTGAGATCCACTCGAATAAGGCTTACACCTCCCTCCTTTTATTTCTCTTATTACACCATGCAATACACAAGAGGATCCCTTCTCAAATGTTTGGTATGAGGATTTGTAATTTTTCATATAGAATTAATTAGCCAGACAACCTAAACCCAGGCATTGTCGATGTAGGGAACTAACAAAGAGTGTGTTTTGTTAAATGGATGAAACTGAAATTAATTTTATTTTGATTTTTAAAATAGAAATAAGTATATTACTAAAATACCCATTTTCTTCTTTATTCACTCACACACAGACTCTCTCTCAACTTTTTCTTTGCTATTCGCGTCAGCCAAACAGAAAAGGAAAATCAACATGCCATAGAGTAAAACATTAGGAGGATAGTAGGGTTTTTGGATTCCTTGAATACAGATGATCTGCAACTTGTACCCATGCATGGTCAAATGTGAAAAACCTGTAGTAGAAATTGGCGGAGAGGTTGATGACGGATTCGAGGTTGAGCTTTTGATGCAGATTGGTTTCATCAACTGCAAAATCATTTTTTAATCAGACCACAACGTACATAGCAATATATATATAAGAATATAAAAAAACTCAAATGAGTTAAATATTTGCCCACTTGGTTCTGTGGACCAGCTAAACAATACAATGTGAAAGGATATCTCTGGAAATTGGAAATGACGTAGTATCTTTCCTAATTTGGATAACCCTTAAATAAGACCATCGTGCGTGAATTTGGCCCCTACGATCATAAACTATTTCTTTGAACATTATTTTGTAGGCGGCATGCCAATAGATTACGACTAATAGCAATGTGATATGGTAAGCTAAGCAAATATCCTTTGACAAGGGAGAAAAAAAGCAAATGTCCTATAAAAAAAAATGGTTAAGCAATACAATATTGAAAAGTGCAACAAGTCATTTTGTATGATCTACTGCAAGAGATCAAAGATTTTATATTTAAAATTTTATTTTTTTAAAAAAATTGAACTCGAATTGTTAAAAAGAGATATATCACTTCTTATCAATTGAGCTAATTCTACCGTATATTTTAGGCTTAATTATATGTGCTACCATATAAACAAAATCACATACTCTTAAATTGTAACTGTGCATGATCCATAAGCAACAATGTTTTGGATACACTATATTATTTGTACAAGTAATGAATACAATTTTATCCGTACGCGCCAAAAGGTCTCTGCTAAAGAATTTACAGCATATCAAAGACTACTGGTTCATCCTTCTGTTAAAGATGAATTTACTGTAGTTAATGTTTGTTGGAAAAAAAAGCTTTGAAAAGTTTCTTGGTCACTATAAAATTTTTACACTATATAAGAATAACAAAATACTACATCATAGTAGACGGGGTCAAAAAACAAGAAACTACCGGACGAATCTTTCAAATATTAAGAAAATATCTTCTCTCTCAAGTTTACTATATTTTTAAATGATAGTACGAGAAGATTATTAATTTTCAATCGCCTCCATTCATTTATTGTATTATAACAATCTTCCGATCGATAATGTTTTGAGCCCACGATTAAAAATAAGCCCAAAAAATATTTTGCTATTTTTTTTTCAATTATTGCCAATTATAATTATTTTATTAAAAAAAGAGAAATTGCAATATTATCTTCGCTCCCAGATATAATGCTCTTTCTAACCTATAAACAAAATCCTAATTGACTCCTGTCAATTAATCTCATTACAGTAATTTTAATCATATAAATTAGACGTTAAATTTAACTACGTTGAATATATGCGAGTTGCTCATATCTTTTTCTCTAATTTTAAACCAACTAGATGTATACAATGAATGTCTAATCAATGGGGAGGAAACAAAATACGTTTCGCATGATCTAGTAAAAGATTATGCAAACATGGTTAAATTTGTAATTTGCTTTGAACTGGGAAACATTCCAATCAGAAATAAAGATGAAAGTGGGTACGTTGAAATTTTACTTTTTTTTTGGCCAGAATCTTGATAGGTTGAACCTATATATATTATTTGAATGCACATCTTATTTTTATAACGTCTTGACCATTATTTGATCTAATAACATCAGTTCTGTTATATGCTATACTTTTCTTACTAATATATTAATAAATCATAAAAAAAAATTTCCCCTAATTCGTTAATAAATATTGGTTTGATGATGCTAAGTTCCATCAGTAAACTTCTACTTTTTGAGACTATGTTTAGCGATGAATTTAACGGTCGAATTTCCATTAATTAGAAAAAATACGTCATTGCTAACGCTGAGGTATAATTTTGGTCTGTAATTTTTTGTTGCTAATTTATTTATTTTCAATAATAATTAATATCCCTTATTGTACTTGTACCAACCAAGTGTAAATTGATTTGGATCGATCCCCAATTTTCAACTATATGCTGTACCCTTCCAACTGAAGGGAAAAAAACACATTTTTTTTTAAACTTTCCTCTACTAAAAGGTAAAATATGCTACTCTTCCTTCAAGTTTGATTAAGTTATACCTCATATATCCTTCTTATTTTAAATATTACAAAAACCTCCATTCCAATTTATTTTTTAGCCAAAAAAGTTAATTTTTTACATAATATAAAATTATAATTTTATTTTTAATATGACAATAAAAAAGATAAATTTATGTTAAGCTCTCTAACATGGGATTTAGATATACTCTATTACAATAAAGATAATTAAATAATTTCATTTTTTAAATAAACACATATTGTGTAAAAAGTTACTTTTATTGATAAAAAATAAATTGAGGAGAAGCCAAATGTAATTTTTGAAACGAAAAAAAAAATATAAAATATAATTTAACTAAATCTCAAGAAAAGTTAAGGTTACCTCTAGTAAATGAATAAACTTGAGAGTATTATAATGATTGATCATCTAGGCTTGTTTGGTTGTAATCATAGCTAGAGAGATTAGTTTGGATTATGTAATTGTAGAAATTAACTTCGCTCACACAGCCTTTTCTACTTAGCCAGAGACCCATTCTGATATAATTTAAACACTTCTAATCAGCACATGGAAACTGATAGCTTAATCATGTTGAAGCTAACAACTAACAAGTGCCCTTACAAGTTATCTAAATATTCATACACAAACATGCTGGTTCCACTTTATTTAATAGCTGCATGCATTCTACACCATATTTATTATAAGGTGATTCTGCGAAGAGCTTTACCTAGGTTGAACTATTTTAGTATTAGATGCACTTGAAATTCTTTAGCTTTTAAATTAGTAAGTTGAGAATTTCAAAATCTATCTAATAATTAAGACAAATCAACCTCTTAACAAGTATATAGCTCTCCACAGAATTGTTCATTTCAGCTGTGCGGTCGTTGGCGATCATCTGTGAAATAGTGGTGACTATCAGTAGATGATCCAGAGTTATTTCCATAGCGGTGATAACTATCGTTTCCTTCGTTATCGTCGTCGTCGTTGTTGTCGCTAATCTTGGTTCCTCCATTATCAGAATTGGCGGTGTCGTTATTGCCAGAGCCCTTGTTGGCTGCAGGAAGGTCCCTTGGATCGTTACCACCTATTAGAAAATATAAAAATAATTAAGCATATACGTGTGATAAGTGCATTCTAGGTGAATAATAAACAAGACTCTCCAAAATACAACAGATTCTCTTGAACCAAGGAAACTTTTATATTAATACTTGACTCACAAAATAAAAAATTTATAAAAGCTCAAGAGTCAATATTTAACAAGTTACTACAATATATATATATATATATTGTTTTATATGATAATACATGCCATGTTACATTCATATTGATGAGTAAACCACATTCGATAACCTATCATATGGTTTTGTCCATTTGTTATTCATATAATTTAAAAATATTCAATCGAATATCCTGTATGAATTATTCCACTAACATTTTGTTAACTCGTTTTGTTAAATATTGGATGGAATGAGCATATGCCAAAAATGTGGCTCCATTTTTTCACTCAAATTGAACTCACATCCTTAGTTTCATAAACATCAAAATTAAGACCATATTTACATATTCAAGTGCTCTTATGCTATTTTCCCCCAAAATATACATATACTCAAGGCTCTAGTTTTCCAAATATATATTGTGGTATTTGGCTTGTCTTCCAATTAGGAATTTCAATGGACAAGGGGCAAGGATTTGAGGCTTCAAGTACATAGAAGCTTAGGGATTTCAATGGGGATTTATGAAATTTCTTAAGTCCTCTACCTGATTTAGTATTTGGGAGCAGAGTTAACATGAGTTTGGAAAGTCTTAATTTCTTAAATCCTCCATTTTGAACTTTTGCCAAAACTCATGATGGATTGATAAAAAATGATGGTCTGAGAAAGAAATTGGGTTGGGTATTTTCAATTGTGGATTTCGATGGGCAAAAGGAAAGAATTTGGGCATTCAAGTACAAAGGGGCTCAGGGATTATTTCAATGGGATTTGTGAAATTAGGCCATTGGATTAAGGGAAAAGAAGATCACACTCCATCTAATTCTTAATCGAAAAATATCACAAACTAGCTTAGTCTCAACGGAGCAAACCACTTAGTATGTACTCGATTGAAAACTCATGAAAGAATTAATAGACAATTAATTGTGAATGGGCCAAATCACATGGTAGTAAACGGTTTACCCTATTTTGATTTGATATATAGGAGTTCCTTATAAACCCTTAAAACAAATTTTCAGCTTTTTAATGTGAAACTTTGTCACACGATTTATATTGCAACACCACCTGGGTTGGCCTTTCGACCAAGAGCTACTTGGCTAAAAAGCTGCCGTTTTGGCCCTTTCTCGTCCTTCAGTATTGCATCAGCATCAGCATCAGCTTGCAGAGTGGTCAGGATCAAAACCAAGGCTACTACCAGTTGTGCAGGTAAGGTCCTCATGATGCTCAAACCGATCTTTCTGCTACAACCTGAAGAAGTAGAAAGCATGAAATTTCTAAACATTTTTATCTTATAACGAAAAATACTAACTAATCCAAAGCAAACTTAGAGTAACAGTGAGCAAAATCTAGGGTTTGACATGGAACTGTACCACCAATATTTGCAAACTTGATGAGGATTGGGATGCCAAAGGTGGCAATTTATAGGGACGCCATGAACTGTTGAGTGTGACTGAGCGTTGGAACGACGCAAGAGCAATCCTGAAGCACGAGAGAAGGAAAGATTACTCTTAGTGGGTTTGCCACTATCTATTATTATTTTCTGTCGGCTGGGCCACCTAAAATGAAGTTATGATTGTGATCGATAATTAGAAGGCAATTCCATAGTTTATGTTCAATTATCCAATCATTAAAGGCAAAGTTTTCATTTGATATGGCTCAATAAAGGGAGAGAACTTGAGATAGTTGTAATTTAAGTCGCTTGATACTGTGATTAGTTGACCAGGGGACAATTTTTACGCAGCATAGGGAATGGTAGAAAAACGGCTTCGTTATGAAACTTGGACGGAGAGATAAGGTACTTGCTAAACCACCTTCATATTCGTTGATAGTAACTGTACTGTAAATTCCATTTTCCAACACCACCACAATTATTAAGCCAAAGCATATTTTACCATGCAGACAAATTTCAGTTCACAGGAGAACTTGTGTGGTTTAATGATTAAAAAAATTTGTATTTTTGCCATTTAATTTAATTTTAAATTTTATTTTCATTTTTCAACTTTTTTTATTCTAATTTTATTCTTTAATTTTATCTTAAGTTTCATTTTTATCCCTTAATTTCATTTGGTTTCAATTTAATCTTTTTGTTTTATAATAGATTTCACTTTCATCTTTTAATTTCATTTAATTTTAATTTGATCTGTTAACTTTCATCTCTTAACTTCATGTAATTTGATTTTAATTTGATCCCTTAACTTTATTTTAAATTTTACTTTCATATCTTAATTTTATCTAGTTCCAATTTAGTCCTTTTACTTTATTTCAAAATTTCACTTTTATTACTTTATTTCATTTTATTTCTTTAATTTTCAAACACTAATCAAATTTTTTTTCCTGCTTTCATTTTTATTCTTTTATTTTTCTATATTGATATGAGTAAAGCCCCATCAAATATAATAATTTTTATTTGAAAGTTTAATTATCAATCTTATCCTTTTACAAATATATTGATTAGTATTCAATAGTCGAATTTGTTTTCATGCCCAATTTGTTTTCTAATAATTTTTACTCTAATTTCATATGAAACCTAAATATCTAAAGAATTTTAACTTTATGGTGTTAGAGAAAAAGAACATTTGAATAGTTTTTGAAAAGTTAAGTGCCAAATTAAAACAAAATAAAATTAGGGGACAAAAAAAAAATTTAAAGGAAAGTTAAAGGACCAAATGGAATCAAATAAAATTAACAGATGAACATAAAACTTAAGGTAAAGTTAAAAAATTAAATTGAAACAAAAAAGGTTAAGAGATAAAAAGTAAAATGTAAGATAAAATTAAAAATTAAATTAGAATTAAATAAAGCTAAAAAAAAATTAAATTTAAGTTGAAGTTAAGAGATTCAACATCCATTTTTGCCACAAATTTAAACAATTTGTGAGAATTTTTAAAAGTTCAAATTTATATTTGTATTTAGTGTACATTAATTAATAATTTACTCCACGGCCAACAAACATGTTAGCATTACCAGTACGTTCTCATTTAAGTTACGACTAAACTGACTTTGAAAGAGTAGGAGCTACTATACGATGACGCTAAGTAGTATAAAAATTTCAACGAATGCCATACACATGTACTACACTTCTACATATGTTTTACTCTGAAAATTCATAGTCCCTCATCATTACTAAAATCTTGTACGTTTTAATTACCTTTCTTATTTTTCTTCTTACGGTGCAGATGATCATATCTCCGCCTTCATTTTTCTGTTCATTTGTCACGCATTTTGTACATGGATCCACACCATAATAGAGGGAGAGTGGGAGATTAAACATTAAAATACATAATACAGTATAATACTAGTGTTAGTGTCTTGGAAACTTGATTTTTGAATTGAATTTCCGAGGCTTTGTTTTTTCAAAAACAAAATTTTGCCAATTGATGTCAAACTAAAGCCTGCCTCGCAGGCCCCAGCAACCACGATTAGTTCTATTGTCTTGTTATATGATCTGCGTTATTGTTGCAAGAAATCTTTAAGTTTAGACAAGTGGGTTGGTGCTCTAATGAGTATTCATTATATTTGGCTCAAATAGGGACCTAATTTCATCCCTTACATCCTTGGTTTCTCTAGTATTTGCCCTCTTATTTTTTTAAAACGAATTAATTTTGCTCCTCTGTGGTATGATTCATCCAAAATGTAGTATCAAACTTAACAGTATTTATACTGACTTAGACTTTCTTTATCTGGTATCATTATTATACTCATATTTAGTGTCAAGTCAGTATA
Organism: Erythrophleum ivorense; assembly: GCA_026724425.1. Taxonomy (NCBI): domain Eukaryota; kingdom Viridiplantae; phylum Streptophyta; class Magnoliopsida; order Fabales; family Fabaceae; genus Erythrophleum; species Erythrophleum ivorense. The sequence continues at coordinate 49,752,331 of JAIUCV010000005.1, forward strand.
CTGTTAAATATAAAATTAAATTTTGAATGAAAATGTAATCAAGGAATAAAATTGGCAGATCATCTTAGAAAATAGAAGGCAACATTACTTGCTATTGAACTAAATGGTCTCAAAATTTTTTTATAACAAAATAATTAGTAAATCTTCTAAAAAGATAATATAACTCCTAAATATAAACAAGAGAGTGAAGAAAAAAAGACAAGGATGATGTCTCTCTCTTTTTATAACAAAATAAATAGTAAATCTTCTAAAAAGATAATATAACTCCTAAATACAAACAAGAGAGTAAAGAAAAAAAAAGACAAGGATTATGTCTCTCTCTCTCTCTCTCTATATATATAGATACACACACACACACACACACACACACACACACACACATATATATATATATATATATATATAGAGAGAGAGAGAGAGAGAGAGAGAGAGAGTAATTGATACCACTGTAAGAACTAAGAATTAACATATTTAAATCTCTCAATAATTTGTTATAGAAAATGATTTTCATCAGTCCAACCATTAAATTAGAAATAATTATAACATTGATCTTGTATATTATATTTTAGAAAATTAGATAACAATAAGTATATTGAAAAATATACTAGATTACTAGATTGTGACTAATTATACATATTGAAAAATACTTGTTCTTTATGAAATGACTACACCTGTATATAGGGCCTACAAACACCACAACACCTAATCAACCCTTCCCAACCTGACCACATTATCATGAAGTCTAACACCATTAAGAAACTAGCAAAGAACCTACCCAATGTTTCTGGAAAATACATCAATCCCAGAGCAAGTCATGCAACTACCTATCGACATGAAAAATGTAAAGGAGCGGAGTAAGTTATACTGACTTAATGAGCATATAATTATAAATGACAAAGTATGCGAAAGAAAAAACAAAGCATGTACATGAGTTTTTTTTGCAATTGAGTAATTAAACAAGGAAAAAAATAATATATATCAGTTTCTACCAAGCATATATCAGTTTATATCTTTATTATTTTAATTTGAAATATCCTTTTTTTTGTCTGTCTAGTAATTGAAAGACTGTTTTTATTTTATGTTTTTTTAAATAAAAAAATGGATGGTTGTTGGGATTGAAAAAACAAAAAAAGAAAAGTCCGAGGGGTTGGATTCGGATGCTCAGCAGCAAGTGATCCAAATGTGTTTTCACGAGGGAGGAGAGAATGAGGGATGGGAAAAGAAAAGGGAAAATGTAGAAAAGGAAAAAGAATTAGAGTTTTCTATGATTAGACTCAGAATAATATACAGGACAAATTATTTTTTATCCTAAGAAGAAGTAAAATAGAGGTCCTTCAAAAGTTTTGATCCAACGAGTATAATTTATTTGAAGGCTTTAAGATATAAAGAAATCTTATTGGGTATAAGATAGATATATATAAGTAATTTTATAAGATAATTTTTAAGTTAAAAAATTAATTAAAATTAATTATTATTTTCTACCCAAGATGATTTATTTTGCATTAATGAATTATTTCTGATTTTTCTATTTAAATTCTAAATTTTCAGGGACCTATTTGAATTATGAAAAAATTATGATTATTACAATGTTATAATGTTAAGTTAGGGTAGTTTTTTAAATTGTAATAATTTATTGATGGAAAAAAACTGGAGTATAAAATAATGTTAAGTTAGGGTAGTTTTTTATGAATATGATCTTCATAATTAAAACTTTCAAGGTTATATATAATCATATTTGGTACCAATTTCTTATTGTACTCACCTAATTGAGTTATACAAGGGGAGGGGGGATACTTAATACTAATTTTTATTAGAACTAATTGTGTCATATTAAGAAGGAGGAGAGGCGGTTCATATTTTTAGAAGCATTTTTGTTTTATGGACAAACTAAATAAAGTTCTTTGTGTGATTATTATTAGATTATCTAATAAAAATATAATATTCAAAGTAAAAGTTTAATAATCGGATGTCCCCGAAGGGACAAGTAAAAGTTTAATAATAAATAATTAGAATCGCACGTAGATTTTGCGATTTACCTTATTATATATTGCAGTAAGAATGGAAGAATTGATGAAAAACTCCATTTTCAGCTTTTGAATCAAAATGGTTGAAGACGGATTGGCTTCCTCTTCTAACTCAAGGAACAAGATCTCTGAGTTTGAAATCTCTCTCTTGGGGATAAGAGAGGAGAGGAGGAAAGGACAGAATTACAGAAGATGCAGACGTGGACAGATACAAAACAGAAATCTCATAAGGAGTAAAATGTGGAGTGGTGTTCATGCATATTCTGCAGGATTTCTTTTTTTTTTTTAATATATTTCTTTTATCTTCTTTCTGCTTTCAGTGGTGGCTAGTATTTACTAAGGAGAAGAAGCTAATTGGGAACAGCAAATAGCCCTCTCACCCATACAATTTAAATGCTGTATCATCAGATATTATAAGTAGACATCAATCAGGTTAAGCTCTGTCGGTAATTTTGTTAATTAACTATTGACTCCCTTAAAGTGTGAACTATTCTGATGACAAAAGTCACTTTAGAGGCCTTAAACGAAAACCTAACCAATATCAATATTCTAAGCAATTTATTAAAACCCTAAGAGGTACATTCCATCACCATAAAGAGGCCGCGCGAAGCAAGCCTAGTTTGCTGAGTTCCTTGTAACGTCCCATGAATTCTATATACTTTCCGGGATATACAATAGAATATTGGGAATCACCAAAACAAACGCAGTATCTCATGAATATATGAGTTGAAGTGGAAGACATTTTCAAAGAGATTTCCATAGAAAAAAAATGGAATATTTCAAGCCTTTTCGCCATCATTAGCTTTAGTAATGATGGTGACGATCCTCTGGTCACCAGTCACCTAGTTTTTATATCTTAAAGATAGATTTTCACCCTTAATTATGTGTTCTACAGATTGAATTATTGGGTTATTAGGCTCTAACTTATAGACTTAGGGTGTATCGGTACCATATTGCTGGCCGCAAAGGGTAGCAAATTATTGGGGCTTGTCACGTTGATGTGGTGCCATTGGCATTCCGTTACTGTGGCCACCAAAGATAAAGTTATTATAAATATATATTATGATAACCTAACACTTTTCAAAGTTTAAATTTCAATTTTTCAATCATTATACGAATTTATTTCCAATTTCGCGGCTTTTATTAATGGAAGACAATTTGGGATATCTCATGTTACTTCATACTAATTAATTAGTGTCCAGTTGACTATAGGCAGTTTATATGAAGTATCAATAATTAATTAAAGTATAATAAATATTTGGTGGGTTAAAAAGGTAACGACTTTTGCTACTTAATTTAATACTTAATAAATTGTAAATCCCATACTCCATTCCGGACGATCACAGCTTGCTAGGGTAATATGAGAATACCAATATATGCAGCAATCAACCATTATAGATGTGATCTAGATATATATCTAGCCAATTGATGTGAGTGTGTAATTTGCAGGAAATTTTAATTTTAATTCTTTCCATGGCAATGTATTATAAAAAACAAGGACAACATTTTGTTCAGCTCTCAAGTTATGATCCAAAAAAAAAAAAGGTTGCCATGAATTTTTTTAAAAATGTAACTACAACTTTTACACATTTAGTATAATTTTCTATTTCTATTTTTATATATGGAGTTGCGGCCCCTTTCTTTGCTGGCATCTTTGTCAAGTCAGATCTACAATTTCCATCTGTACGCGTTCCTGGAATGTTTTAGCAAAAGATCACAACAGAATACAAGAGGAAAACCGGCAATTATGTCAAGAAAGTCTTTCCTTGTCTGACCTACCTTCTGGGCTTCTGCATTAATACGTCATGTTATGTTGGGATATAAACTCAGACGATATGTTTAATTGCTCAAAATGTACCGTTTTAAAAAATGAAACGGCGTGTTTTTGAATTGTTATTGGTGACATGGTGTAGCATGGATGGTGCAGTTATATGGACGGCTCTTATCAGAGAAAATTGATGCCATCAATCTTCTTAATTAGGGAAATTGAGACCATAAGAAAAAATAATTCTTTTGTAATATTGCATTGTATGCAAATTAGAAAAAAAATTTAAATTTTTAATATTAAAAGCTGCTTCCAACGTTACAAAATGCTTCTTTTTTTTTTTTTTATACAAAGGAAAGAGAACAAAACAAGGAATCGAAAAAAAAAACCCTAAGTCACATGATCAAGATTAAACAAGCTGGTGGCAAGGTGATCAGGAACGATCTGCAACCCAATAGGTTGGGTAAGAGCATGCTTAGCCAGCAAGTCCGCCTCTACATTCTTATCTCGACCGATCAACTGGAATTGAATTTGCCATTCTCTAGCAAGCATATGACGCAACTCTCTAATGAGATCCTCAGCACTATGAAGCTCAGTATTGTCGCTGCTTATTAGGGAAATAATCTCAGCACAATCACTTTGCAGTCTAACCAGTTTAAATCCATGATCCCATGCACGTTTCAATCCAAGAATACATCCCCAGAGTTCTGCTGTTACTGTCACCCCTATCTGGTCTAAACATAAATGCCTCAAGTAATCGACCGGCTTTGTTTCTGAGGATACCACCACTCCCGACAGCCCCTGTCCGATGCGAGAAGGCACCATCTACCCAGACATCAACATCAAAGTGATTAACTTCCTTGTCTTCGTTGGCCCCGGAGCTAGTAAGAACATTCGATTTTCGAAGCAACTGATGCACTCGTCTCATGCTTCTGAGAATTCCCGTAGCCTGAGCAATCACCCTTTCCTTATGAGTTTTGCTGTTTTCAAAAATTCTTTCGTTGCGTCTGTTCCATATTGCCCAGCAAATAACACTAAACAACTCACTCCATTGGTGTTCATGATGCCCATGAGTTCCTTTGAGATTCCAAATGCACCACTCCCTCAACTCAAGAGAATAGAATTTGCTCTGCTTCTGTGGGTCAACTAAGCGATCCCATATGAAGTGAGCATCATTGCATTGACACAGGACATGAAGTGTGTCTTCCTCTTTCTCGACACACCAAGGACACATTGCAGAATTGCCAAGGTGTTTACAGTATCTTGCCTGGTTAGTCATGAGCCGATCATGAAGAACTAACCACATAAAAGTCTTACATCTTTGAGGGATCTTAAGTTTCCACAGACGAGACCAAATCGGATCCTCTCTTTCACCATGCTCATTTAGAAGCCTATATGCAGACTTGATGGAAAACTGACCGTGATTCTCCAAATTCCAATGCACTGCTTCTTCCCCATTACGAAGGGCAACTTTTTCTATACCTTTTTCTACTTGTTCCCAACTATTCTTCAATCCTTTCCAGAACTGAGATCCTTGTCGAGACTTGTCAACTATGGGAAGAAGATCATTCCCACATTTATATTTATTTCTCACAACTTGGGCCCAAAGAGAGTCTTTTCTTACAATAAGACCCCATCCTGCTTTCATCATGAAGGCTCTATTCTGCTTGGCCATGTGACGAATACCCAGCCCTCCATGTCTCTTCTCCGTACACACCTTATCCCAAGCCACCAAATGAATCCTCTTCTTCTCATTAGTAGAACCCCAAAGGAATCCCCTCATATTCTTTTCCAACTCTGTACAGGTACTCATAGGAAGAGCTGCTGTTTGCATAGAGTAGAACGGAATAGTGGAGACTACTGCTTTCGTCAAAGTGTTTTTACCTACAAATGAGAGAGACTGAGTTTTCCAGTTACTAAGTCTCTGCTTTACCCTATCAATCACGAATTGATAAGTTCGGTTTGTCACCCTATTGTGGTGGAGAGGCACCCCTAAATATTTGCCCAAATCACTCGTTCTAGTTACTCCTAACAAATCGCTTAACTGTTGAGCCCTGGTATGATGGACATTCTTAGAGAAACACACTCTCGTCTTGCTTAAACTTACTTTCTGCCCTGATACTAAGCAAAAATTGCTCAAGCATCTCTTAATAACCTGAACCTAATCAATAGAGGCCTCCGCAAAGATAACCATATCATCCGCAAAAAATAAGTGGGAGATAGGAGGGCCACGTTTAGTAAGCCTTATAGGTCTCCAGTGGCCATGAGAAATTTCTTCCTGAATAAAGTGAGCTAATTTTTCAATACACAACACAAATAAATAAGGAGAAATTGGGTCACCTTGCCTAATCCCCCTTGAAGGGGTAAATTCTTCCGTCTTGCTTCCTTCCCAAAGAACTTGCATGGTCGGAGTGCATATGCATTGACGAATAATCTCAATGATATGCTGCGGAATATTTATTTCCTAGAGACAATCAAGAATAAAGTCCCATTGGAGACGATCATACGCCTTTTCTAAGTTAATTTTTATCGCCATAAAACCCGTTACAAAATGCTTCTTAAAATGTTAACTTTATATTTTATGTATATTTTTCTCTAATTGTACAATGTAAGTTTATTTTTAAATACAAAAGATCTAGATTAGGATTCAAATGCCTTAGTGGTCAACTCATGATGTTTCACTGTCTCAAATTCCCTATTCTAGCAAGTGATATAGAAATATAAAACTAGGTAAATTGGTTTTATTGTTATGTTACTTTCTTACAATCTTTTAAATATTACTAATTGCTATATATATATATATATAATTTTTACAATCTATCATTGATCCCACAAAAAACCTATATTTCCACAGAAAAATTATTAATTTTGAAACAGAACTACTATTAACGTCATTTATCCAACCATAAATTTTAAGTTTTATCAATTTTTAAATAGTTTATTGTTTGACATACAAATTTTATATAAAAATTTAAATTTGACTGATGATAAGTTCTATTTATTCTTGACGAGCAAAAAAATTTTAGGATAAATTACATTTTTTTATGGGATCTGTTTAAATTATTTAATCCTCTAGTTTATTTTTTAAAAACTACACACTCTTTTTTTTTTTTGAAAAAAATCAAAAGATACCTTATATTCACTTCTTCTGTAATAAAAGAAATGTTATAGTTACACTTATTTTTTTGTTACCAAAATAACTTATATTTATTACTTATATGATTTAATAAATATTAAATATATGTATTCTGAATATAAAATAGTTATTTTTTCAAATTTAAAACAAATTAAATTTATGATTTTCAAGACAAAATGAATAATATTGAAATAAAAATTTAACAAATCTATTTTTTAATAAATTATATATTTAATAAGAAATTAATATTATCATTGAAAATATTTGGGTCATAATAAAACATATGTATATTTTAATTTTAAGAAAAACTTATGTATATTTTTATAATAAAAAATAATATTGTAGAACTTAAATATTTTTTTAAAAAATAATTTATCCAAAAATTTATGCAATAGCATCTCTCCGTTTTTACGTTGGAACAATGTGTGAAATCTTTATCGTTTTAGTCTTCACTTTGTCGTCGACTTTTACGCATTGCCGTTTTCGTCCCAGATGGGAAGCAACGTCATGAATGCTTGAATGGTCACCGACTCCACCTGTACGTGTTTTCTACTTTGCACTATAAAAGTATTTTCGCGGTCACTCTTTTCGCCAACGGTTGAAATTTGCAAAACATTCAGGTCCCGCCAATGAAAGAGCACCGAACGCCACGGAAGCTCTCTGCTCGTTACGCAGGGAATGCCAATCGCAGATTGAAGGACTTCTCATCGAACAAATCTAACAAGGCATAGCACAATTTTTAAACTCTAGTTTCTCACTCTTTCCCTTCTTTCCAAGATTTGATTTCTCATATCTCCTTTGCTTTTTGTTCGATAGATCACAAAGAGCTTGAATGCAGCATTCAGATCCGTTTCTGAAGATTCATCTGATACCTCAAAGGATTTGGAGAATTTCGCGCTGATCTCTGAAATCTCAGACGCAGATGGCGATGGAGAAATTACAGAGGTGATTCTTGCTTCTTGCTTTGAATTTTACTGTAATTGTTGCCATTGTAATGTATCTAGCTGTTCAATTTTGATATGGCGTCTTTGCAGCATTTCCTTTGCTTTTTTATTTTTCTTTTTTCAAAAAATCCATATTAGTTTCTGTAAACATTAAAAGCTACGCTATATTTTTTGTAATCTTATTGATTATCCATCGAATTGAAGGTAAATGAATGGTTCAATCATTTTTTTATCTGTAACCTTTCTTTAGTGTTGCTTTTGCATATATCTCTGCTATCTTCTTGATCGACAGTTTTGGTGTGATGTGCTTGCTTAGCATTGAGCAATCAATTATATAAGGCAACTTGTGCTGTTTCGATTCCGAGAAAATAAATTAACTAGAAAGATAAAGTGCACTGTAAATCTCAATTAATTTTGTCGAATCGGTTAAATATTTTATTCCTAAGTTCGTCAAATGCTTCATATTTGTTTCAGACCTTGTCGGAAGAAGCATCCTCAGTGAATTTGCTTCGATCTGATATGACACCATCGGAAAAGATCACCGACGGAGAAGGAAGTGGTTTGGTGAATTGTTTTGGTGGCTCTGAGTTGGACAGTTCTAAGTTTGCTTTTGTGGAGGCAGAGATTGCTGTGAATTTTCTCAGAAAAGCTCAATCTGAGGTCCTCAACTCGGTCAGTGCTGCTCCTCAATATAGGAAGCTTATGGACGAGATAATTAACTTTGTCTTGGAAGGACTCAATACCCAACCAGATGAGAGAGACTGCGTTGCTGAAGTAGTCTCTGACAAAAATCGAATCATGTTTCTATGTTTCTTGTTGTGGATCATTGGAGTATCAGCTGTGATTTTCTTCACTTCAGACACTCATTGCTCTTTCAGTGGACCATTGCCTACTTGAACCATTCTGCCAAGTTTGATCAGACCAAGAGGTAAGATCTTCTTTTGTATGATTCTGTAATTATATCTGAAGTCTTTTACTGGATGATTTAAAATTTTGAGTTGAATCAGCTAATACAGTACTCTTTCTTACACTTAGACAATTTGAATGGTCTTTCTGAAATTGTATGATTGTGCTTTGAGCTATTAATTACTGCATTTTAAGGTTGAACCGCATGGCATACTATTTGCAATCTTAAGAAAGAATAGTTATTGTGTATGGTTTGTGCAGTATTTATAATAACAAATAGACTTCATAAATTATATTGTTTCAGGTAATACTTCAATTATTATATTATAGTCATTTTACTGATAGTTAATATCAAGTCTAAAAAATTGGACTGATCATTAAATCATTGAAGGTATTAATTTATGATTTTTTAGTTTAATCGTGATTGAATTAGTAATAATTTTATATATTAAAAACTTAATATTTCAATTGTATGATTGTGCATTGAGCTATTGTATTTTAAAGGTGATTGCATTGCATGCTATTTGCGGTTTTGAGACAGAGTAGCTGTTGTGTATGGTTTGTATAGTATTTATAACGACAGATATACTTCTTAAATCATATTTGTTTTGTTAATACTTCAGTTATCATATTATAGTCACTTCCCTGCTAGTTGCCATCATCTGGTATCTCCAACATGAAACCAAATACCATTGATTCTAGTGGTGTTAAGAACATTTACTAGCAAGAGGTGCATAATTATAATGGTTTTGCTTTTTTTAAGCAGCATGTGTTCTCCTTGTTGATTGTCATACTGGTCTCAAATAGACAATTCTGTTTTTTTTAAAAAAATATATATAACAAAGAACATTCTGCTAAATGCTAGTTTAAAATGGACCTAGAGAACAATATATGATTTCTGAGTTTTATAGTCGTATCTCATGGGGGCCAATAGGCGGTCTTGGCTTCTTGATGTGTAAGCAACTTAGCTTCCTATGTAAGGCAGACGTATTATCACTAAATATTCCCTACAATAGATCATGTATTCAACTCTAATCAACCCAAATATATGCTATGCAATAGAGATTCACATGCATATCCATTGTCTATGTTTGTAAATTTTAGACTTGTACCAAGAAAAGCAAATCTTATGTACATACCTCCGGCAGCAAAGTCGGGAAAAAACTGGAAGTAGATGAAATGGAATCCAAACTCCTTAGAATGCACAAGCAATAGGAAGAGCAAATTTTGTAATCAAAAGCGATCTTCTGACCAATTAGATAATCAGTGTGATAGAAACAAAAAGGAGAAATGATTAGCCTTCAGTCAGAAAATTTTAAATTGTCAGTTAGTTTTTACTTCTCACCATTAAAGAACTATAAACATGCAACAGGCTAGGTAATTACACATTACACAAATAACTGTTGATAATATGGCAAAACTGTAATTAAATGAAAAAATGAGGGCTACTTTTAAATTTTAAATATTTCAAATTTCAATTTTTAAAATAATCCAACATCCTATGCTTGACGCCAAGAGATTTCGAACTCTGGCTAGATCTCAGGGAAAGCTCACTTTTGCTTATGACCACCTTTTACTCGTCAGGCTGAGAAGACTATTATGCAAATTAATTTCTGCTTTTATTTAATTTTTCACTACATATAACCTAGAAGCAATTCTTTCTTCTTTTTGTCTAAACCAAGTACCTCTTGATCATGTGTTTTGTTTCTTGGTTAGTTGGGCTTGTTCTACTTACCCATCGTAATCTGTTGACTTGTTGAGATATGAACATCCACGTTTTCCTTTGGTCATATTAAACATGATCCTTTTCTTGGGCATAGTTCATGATCTAGTAATTCTTTTTTTTTTTTTTTGTGGGTGGGGGGGGGGGGGTGTGTTCAAAGAATTACTAAAGCCGAAACGCCAAATAAGCAAAAAAGAACATCTGGAGCCAAATTACTAGAACCCTAATGAATAGCAGCTCTTTTTTGGAAACGAGAAATAACACTTATTGGGAAAGGAGGCAACGGGAATCACGAATCTGTTTGTATTGGTTTTTATCCTTTTGCTTACAAAATTGTTTTCATAAATAATTTCAAGAATTTCTTTTGAAATAAAAAGATGCCAATTTTTTATCTTAGTTAAATTATTCCTAAAACAGAGCATAGTGATGATGGGAAAGACAGGTGAGGAAGGGATAATGGTAGATGCTTTAATTATAATATTGTCATTATTGAAATCAGTTAATGACAAATCACATCATGCTCTCACTTATTTTCGAAACACAAATTTCAAAGTTATTAGATTTTGTTTAACAGTGAGACGTGTGGATAATAAGAAAGAGATTTGAGTTCAATTTTTGTTCCTTAAGAAAAGAGCTCAAATTTTGAGGATCAACTAAACATTGTTTTTCTTTTAACAAAACTTATTTTAAAATTAATTTTAAAAAGTAGAAAAAAACACGCTTTTCCAAACTTGGTTTTTTAATTAAAGATATATCAAACATATTTTTAATTTTTTTAATATAGAAACCCTTACTTGAAAAAACGAAAGAAAGAAAGAAACCCAACTGTAACTTGATATAAAAAACTCTCAAGTCTCGTGTCATGTTTTTTTGCACCGAAAAAAAAAAATCAAGTCCAGCAATGACATATAAGCACAGGATTTAGCCTTATTGGGTCTATCAATATATGTCAATTAAACTTAATCATAAACTATTAGAAAATTTTTATAAGATGAATTTTTACAGAATTTTGTTAGATTATAAAAGGTTTTATTATCGACATCATACAAGATATTAAGCTATTTTTTTATATTGCATAATATATCATAAATTTAGTTCATAAAATTATATTTTTGAATAAAAAGATTAGTAACTATTTGATCTTTGAAACTATTCGTAGATGAATATTATGGATCCTGATGGAAACAGCTTATGTTCTACGTGGTTTTCTTGACGCTTTACTTCCTTAGTCACAATACACCATCGCTGGCTTGGTCCATGTTGCTTGATGGTCTTTCCGCCGTAATAAAACTATAACTTGATATTAAAAACTATACTTAAGTCCACTAACCATATATGCCCAGGATTTGGCCTTAATGAGAGTCATTCCCATATGGAGAGATTTATTAGTATATATTAATTTAAACTAAGAATAAATTACTATATTACAACAATAACAATAACAACAACAACAATAAATTTTTTGTATTGAATGGAGTTGATTACGTAGATTAATTGACGTTGTAAAATTTTATCATAAATCATATTTTTAAACAAATCATTTAAGTTTAAATTTCTCTCAATGATTTCTTTTATAGTTTTTTTTTTTAATTTTTTTCTATTTTTGATTATTGGACTATTTTTCATTTAATTTACTCTCATAATTGGGGCTCCTATAGATGTCTTCCACACATGTTCAAATTATCTAAGTTAGAATTCTATAATAGGTGCGATCTTTATTTTCTTTCTAATGCATTTATTTCTAATTTTATATTGTCTAGTATGTCCATTCATTTAATATAGCATTCTCATCTCTATAACATTGAATTTATTTATTTTTTGTTAACTTTTTATTGCTTAACACTCGGTTCTATACAACATTACAGGCTTTGTAACTGTGCGATAGAATTTATCTTTAAATTTGAGTAGTATTCTTCTATCACAAATAACGGTCGAAGTACTCTTCCATTTCATCCACCACGTTTGAATCTTATGTTGTACATATTCCTCTATTTTCCTATCATGTTATATAATACATTCAAAATACTTAAACTGTGTAATTTGTGGTATAATATGTTCTTTAATTTTTATTTTTACGCTAGAACTGGTGCGTCTATTATTAAACTTACATTTCATATATTTCGTTTTACTTTTACTTAAATGAAATCTATGAGCTTTTAAAACTTGTCTCTACATCTCTGATTTCTCATTCATTTTTTTTCTCGATTCTCCAACTAAGATTATGTAGTCTGTAAAAAACATACACTGTGGCATCGGCTCTTGGATATGTTTAATGAACACATCTAAAACTGAAGTAAAAAGATAAATGTTCAAAGTTTACTCTTAATGTAAATCAATAGTTATCAAAAAATTTTCTGTGAGTTCACTTTTTGTTATCATACTAGTTATAATCCCATCATACATATCTTAGATTGTTCGAATATAAACTATATGAGCTCTTTATTTTTTTCAGAACCTTCCGTAACACCTCTCTTGGCACCCTATCATATACTTTCTCCAAATCAATGAATACTATGTGCAAATCTCTTTGATTTTTTTGATATCTCTTCATCAATATTAGCAATAAGTATATCGCTTTCATGGTCGACCTTACTAGCATAAAACTAAATTGATTTTTTGTAACTTGAGTCTCTTGCTTTAACTTTTGCTCAATCACCCTCTCCCATAATTTCAAAGTGTGACTCATGAGCTTAATTTTTTTATAATTTGCATAATTTTGTATGTCCCCTTTGTTTTTATAAATAGGGACTAAAGTACTTTTCTTCCATTTATCTAACATTTTTTTGGATCTTATAATTTTATTAAATAACTTTGTAAGTTAATTTATACCTTTTACTCCTAAACCTTTTTATACCTTAATGGGATTTTATTTGGTCCAACTACTCTGTTATTCTCCATTCACTTTAATATTTCTTTTATCTTTAATTCTTGAATCATGCGATAAAAAGTATGATTTTGGTTCTCCTTTTTAGTGTCTAACTTATTTGATTGTAATAAAATCTTGTGCCCTTCATTAAATAACCTATGAAAATAACTCTTCTATTGTTTCGTAACCAAGATTTTTCCTTCTTCGTTCTTAATGCATTTCATTTGGTTCATGTCTCTTGTCTTTCTTTTTCTACTTTTAATTAGCTTATAAATATTTCTTTCTTCAACTTTAGTACTTAAAAATTGGTATAACTCATCAAGTGCTTTAGCTCTCGCTTCACTCATCACTTTCTTAGTGTCTTTCTTAGTTACTTTATATTTTTCTTAATTTTTATTACTCTTACATAAAGATCACATTTTATAACACTCCCTTGTAACTTTAATCTTATCTTGTATGCTTGCATCTTAATACCAAGATTCTTTATTCCTAAGTCAAAAGCCTCTTGATTCACCCCATATCTCCTTTACTACTTTTTTAAGCTCTTTAGCCATCCCATTTTACATGTCGTTAACACTTCTTTGCACGTTTCAAGATCCTTCCTCTACAATCTTTCTATGTAAGTTTGTTTTTATCTACCTTCAATTGCTACCACTTAATTTTTGATACCTTATCTTAGTTTTTACTTTTTACTCTCCTCTTAACTCGAACATTCATAACCAAAATTTTATGCTAAATAGTCAAGTTTTCTTTAGGTATAACTTTGCAATTTATGTAAAGTTTTCTATCCGATTTCTTTATTAAAAATAAATCAATTGAGAGCATGTTCTTCTACTTTTGTACGTGATAAGATACTTATCATATTTCTTAAAACAAGTATTAGCGAATGTAAGATCGAACGTTAATGAAAAGTTTAGAATAATTTTATCATTTGCATTTGCTTTTCGTAAGTCATGTTCCCTATGCGCATCTTTGTAATCTCTAGATACACTTCCCACATGACTATTAAGATCTCTTTCTAGAAAAATATTTTCTTCTAATGGTATTTCCTTAAGTCTTTTCAGAATTTTATCTTGTGATATCCTTCTAACCCTACTTGTGGTGCATAAACATTAATAACATTAAAAGTTTTCTTTTCTATTACAAACTTTAATGCAATAATTCTATCTCATAACTTTTTTACATCCACCACAATATTTCTCCAAAATGTATCTACAATTATATCTACTTTATTTTTAGACTTAATCTTACCAGTGTATCAAAGTTTAAAACTTGAAATATTTAATTCTTTCGCTTTTTTTCCTATTCATTTGGTTTCTTTTAGATATATAAAATTAATCTTCTTCCTAATAATAGTGTTTACTATTTTTATTGACTTCCCCATAAGTGTATTTATATTTCAAGTCCCAAAACGAATTTTATTCTTATGAACTAGCTTCTTTACCCACATTCATTTACGATAATGTGATAATCTTTGTTCATTTTTTATTACACCCAAGCATTGATGCAGCGGTTCTTATTCATTTGTTACTATATTCGAACTATACAACGTGTTGCTTCCGGGCAACGACCTAATGTTGCTTTTAAATTATTGATGATCCATGTTATAAAGATTTAATAAAGTTTTATGTTGGCTGTGACTGCTTAACACAACCTTCTTTTTTTTTTTTTTAAGCTTGGAACTGGTTATAAAAAATGATTTACATCAAAGTTTAGTATAGATAGAGTTAATAAATTATTATATTAGTCTTAAAAGTATTTTATTCCAAACTTATTGTTTAAAAATTTGTTATCATCAATTTGGTTCTAATATTTTTTAAAAAATTATTTTGGTTCTAATCCTAATTCAATTAGAACTAAATTGATGTCAATAAACTTTTGAATCAAGAATAAAATGATATGTTTTTAAAATATTATGCTTAAATTGATGAAAGTTATATTTTTTCAATGACCTATATCATAGTTCACTCTTAAAATTAATCATAAACTTTTTTTAAAAAATTTATAAGATGAATTTTTAACAAAATTTTGTTAGATTATAAAAGTTTTTATCATTAATGCAATACTCAATATATTAATTCAAAGTCGTTTATATGACATTAATAATATAATAAAATCAATATATAATATAATTTTGAATGTTAAAAATTATTAATTATTTAGTTCTATGCTTCATTATTATTTTTAATTTAGTATACAAATTATGATAATCACTTTTAATTTAATGATTGAACTAATTAAAATTACTAAATTCTAGTTCACCTCAAAAACCCTAGGAGGAGAGTCTTCACCATGGATCTATGAAACTAGTCGTAAATGAATATAATTGGTCTTGATGTAAGCAGCTCATCTTCTACGTGGCTTTCTTGACACCTCACTTCCTTATTCATAATGCACCCCCTGCCAGCTTGGTCCATGCTGCTTGATGTTCTTTCCAGTCTGGTTGGAACTTGGGGGAGCTGGACTTTAAGAAAGTAATTTGTCTATCAACTTTCCTTTTCTTATGTTTATCTGTTCTAGTCAAATGATTAAATTTTTTGCCGCTGTTTTAGCAATCCCTGAAGACCTTGGTGCCCTAAATACCACACTAGATACCATACAAGAAGAGACTGTTCCCTAATCGGCTGTTTCATTGAAGTCAAACTGTCAGCCTACATAATTAAAAATTTCGGCAATAAATCACCCTTTCAATTTATGTTTTTGTAGTAATTTTGGTCTCTGATGTGAGGCCAGAGTGCATGCTCTTCTTGATTGTGTTGTTATGTAGTTTGTAATATAGAATGAGATTTAAATTCTCATATTAGATGTAAAAAATGTTATTTAAAAATATATAAAGGTAAATTCATTTAGCATATAAAATATATATATATATATATATATATTAAAAGATTTAGATTTGGACTTGTCTATTAAAAAAGAATTGTTAAAAGAAAATAAGTACATCTATTATATACTAAAAAAGTATTATCTTTTTAATACATATATAAATATATTATTTTGGATATATTAAATAAATTTAATTTTATATACCTCTAAATAACATTTTTTTTTTATTTAATATAGATTTTTTAATCCCACTCTATATTACAAATTACATAACCTGTGAAATGTGATCGTCATATGAATTCAACTATAAACTGACTGGCGCCACCATCCCATTTGTAACTCTATTAACAAGAGTGCTTCCCCTCCATGGTCTCTAAAGTTGTGTCCATGCGGAACACCAAATTATCAAAAGATTGTATTATCATCATTATCATTAATCAAATTTAAAGTCCGACGTGTATAAAGTTCTGTACCTCATAGTTCATGTTACTTCGCTATAACCCAACAATTGTATTCATGTTGTTTGGGCACTACATTACTATATATCTCAGTGTGCCTATAAAGCATTGGTGCTAGGATTTTTTTTTTAAGGTTTACTCTATCATTTATTTGTGAAAGTTATTCACAAACGAATGGGACTCGATAATACAAAATTTATAATATTAATATGACAAAATTTCTTCAATCATATGTGATAAATATTAATTGGTTAATAGTCTACACAGAAGATCTCCCTGTGCCCTGCACGCTGAGTCAGGAAAATATAAAATAGATATTTATTTGAATGTCGGAAACAAATTCTAAGGTAACATTCTGAGGTATGCAAAATGTATAGCTCTTTATACTGCTTTGCCAATGGAGCAATCAAAATTTAAGGAATATCACTTCTCATTCCCTAAAGATTGCTTTTTGAACAATATTCTCCTGCTATTGCGATACTTTGTGCAGTTGACTTTGCTTGAATGTTATTTTACTCATTCGGGGAATGTTCACTTGTTTACTTTTAAATGCATATGCTATGAAATGGAACTTATAAGAAGAACAACCCTTATTCTGGTTTAGGTGATGATGCATGTATATGAAACTTCTAAGTAGGAACTTATTGCGACCAAAATGTTACCTTAGGAGCAATGCTTTTCGGTTGGTTTATCCTCGTCTTGTGATATCTATTAATTGAATTATATGGCATATCTATAAGGGGACTTGGTCATCATTAGAAGTTTTCATTTTTGCTATGCCATATGCACATCCAAAGAGGCTATGATATGTATCATCATCATATGCACGATTCAGATCCATTTGAATGGACTCGGATTTATCTTGATACCATCTTGTCTTACCATTCCCCACTGATATGCAGTGAGTACCATAATTTTTTTTTTAATTTTTAATGCTCCTCCCTTCTTTTATATGCTCAATGTCTTATTGTGTCTTACACAAGGGAGGCAACCTCTCTGGCACATCATTATCTCTGGTAATGATTCAGCTTTTCAAAAAGTATTTTAAGGTTTTTCTCTGTAAAATATCCCTGTTCACATGTTTACTGTGATTTTGGCGACAATGGTGACTATGCTTATGATTCTTACTATTCTATTCATAAACTAAGCTATCCATGGTGGTATTGGCACCTGGATGTTGCTTTCCGGTGTTCACTTTTCACTTTTAACCCCACTAAGTAACTAATGGCCATTTTATGTCTGCAACTTTCTGTTGTTGCATCTATTGAGCCTTGAGCTTCATCCTATGAACCAGGGACAGAGCATTTCGCACCTGAGTTGGGTGGGAAGCCCACTCTAAAATCAAATATAAATAACAGATAAAGGGTTGACCATTCTCTGCTTTATGGAATCATGGTTCTCATCTGTTTAATAATGAAATAATTGAGGTTTAATTAAAATATTATAAAAATCTAGTGGACGAGAAACTGAGGGCCTATTTCAGGAAATTTGGAGCATCAACTGTCCACGCCTCAACAAAGGAAGAAAGATTCCAAAACCCAATAAAATACAAAACAGGCCCGGGATAGAAAAGTGCTAGAGAAATAACCCTCATAGCATATGCATCCCCTTTTGTTTATTTTTCTTTTGAGGATCATCACCCCCCATAATCATTGCACGGAATGAAAATAAATAATTGTGGGACCTCATTCATTCAATCAATAAGTGGAAGCCAACAGCATGGGGATCCAATCGCTCATCCCTTATGCAAAGGAGTCGGAACTGTGTCAGAATTTGTTTAGCTCTGTCTGTAAAAGCATCTACTTTCATTATTGGGTTAGTGTTGTTCTTTTTTTTTTTTTTGATTTAGGTGCAAAGCTGCATAACTGATATATTTTAGGAATTTGGTTTGATATCTTTGCTGGTAATTTATGTGTTTTGCTTTGTATGTTTGTGTTGGAAAAAGTCTTCCTATTATTAGGTGTAATTTGGTGGTAAATAATTTAAAATTTTTAATTTAATTTTTTGTGTCGTTCTATATAAAAAATTATTTTTAAAGTGTTACAAGTGCATTGATGCTCTCCTTTTATTAGTAGATTTACTTATAACTATAAGACAATATATGGATTAATTTGGGACACAAATTTACTATACAATTAATAGTGTGTTAAGGGACATTGCTTGAGCGTGTCAGAAATTGGTTTATCTTCAGCTTATAATTTATGAATTACTAATGAATCATTGTATATATGCTCTTGAGTATTCAAATCTAAATCTTGAGTTAGTACTTAACAAATTTATTTTTTTAAAATGCACCATATTAATGTAAAAGGCGCATTATTCTTGATTGACATATTAAGTTACTTGAAGATATCTTTATCATTTACAAAAATTAGGATAAATATTAATAATTTTGTTTGCAGCTGTGAAAGTATCTACCCTTTTAGAAGGTTATTCATTTCAGGTTGTTTGAAAATTCATCACATTTTTATTTTTAAGTTGTCAAAGTTATAGTGATGTTGACGTGTCATTAATATTTAAAATGACGTTATAACTCAATCCATGCGAAACCATCACCTGGAGCACATCTAGTATGGTAACTGATTCTTGTAAAATAGTAATTGGAATTTTTTATGTTTGCATATTTAGTTGCATTGTGATATGTAAATAAGCATTTTATTCATTTTGTTGGTATATAGAGTTAACGGAATTCAATTAACATCTTCTTTTACGGAAATAATGAAGATGAACTAAGAATTTTTTTTTAAATGCATCTTATTTCGTTCAAGTTCTTCATTCTAAGCAAGAGATATTGTTTGACCAACCAAATATATTTATACTAAAAATTACTATCTCCGCAAATAATAGAGACATTATGCTTAACTTATGATATTACAGGGGCTTCTATATGAATTGTTATATAAAAATCAATCTTACCTGCATGTATCCAATGAACGTAAATTGAAGGATACGGTTGTTTGCATTATTGCTGATTGCTGGGAAGTAGGAACTGAAACCAAGAAGTGGAGCTTGCATGCTGCTGCCGTACCTTCTATTGCTGCTGTCTGCAAGAATAACAGGTTTTCACATTAGCAAGTTTACTTGTAAGAAAAAGAAAAAGAAAATCTAAAGTTAGACATTTGCCAAGTATTTTTACTATAATCTAAAGTCAAACTGATCGAAGAGTTATGCCATACAGGATTGACAAACATTGCCAAACAATTTTTAATAACGCTACCATTAATTTTCTTCTGCTTTTTAAAACAGGAAAAAAAAAAGGTCAAAATGCCACAATATATGCATTATGCAAAAATAGTACCATGGTTCATAAAATTGGATCACACTAGCCAGATGGATTATAAAAATCAATTGACCTATACTTATAGGTTCAGTCTCATTTTTATGAACTATGTATTATTGAATCAGTCAAATTAACTTGAATTGTGTGGATTTGACCTAAATTGGGAAAAGCTCGGGAGCTTTAGTTGTTGTCATAGTTTTTCGGGGGAGTAGGGATTTCCTCTTGCTCTCACCCTCCCTCATGTCTCGTCGTTCGGTAGATCTTATTATTATTTTTCTTTCGAGGGTTTTTCTGCTACTGCATCTTCTTCTCTCCTTTCTCTATGAAAGTTCTTTGCTTTTCCAAGAAATTTTCTTTTGATTACTTGCTGGTTGAAGGTCTTGCATTATGTTTAATCTGAAAAACGAAGATATTTTAAAAGACAGATGTAAAGGAAGATATTTAGTCGTGTTTGCTGTAAAGACTTTCACAAAAATAAAAAATCAGTCAAACTTGGGCGCCGAAAATGGCAGTCGAAGCCAGGCCCTTTAGCACTACCACATGAACCATTTACAATTTGAGTGTTGTCCTAGATCTGTTGAGCAGCGATGGCATGCAGCTAGATATGAAATCTTACGGAAATTATGTTGTTAAGTGAAAGATCTTATAGCTTGGTTTAAACTTAAAAATCATCGTTAGGACATTAAATTTATTTTCAAGTAATCCAAGTTTATTAGATATTATATTATTATTATTATTTTGCAATTTATTTATTTACTCACAATAGTCGAAAAGGCTAAAGTTAAAAGAATAGTTCCAATTTTCGTTTTTGGGTCAAAATACTACTCTTGAACAGTTTGCGGATAACCGAGATCTAGAATCCACGGGACCAACTAATTGCCACAGTTAAAACAAGACCAAATCCTAAAACCCAAAGGCCCAAGAGGGCACCCAAAATTTTTAAAATAATTTTAAAAAATGGTTTTTTTTTTTTTAAAGAAAAGGAAATTGCGCTAAAGAACAAGAGAAATGGACGCGTGCTGTATTGGGATTTCTTTATAAGCATCATCCACCGTTTCTCTCTCCCTCCAACTCCTGAGTGAAGGGACACCTCACCCACTCCGTCCCGTTCGAAGCCATCAACAACCCCACCACTACCACAATCTCTCTCTGACTCCTCCATTCTCTGTTGGATTATATCTCAAGCTCTTTCAACTATATAACCATCGCTGCCTGTCCTACTTCAAAGGTATTGCCCTTCTTTCAATTTACTTTTTCAAAATTTGTTCTTCTCGTAGTTGATCGCAATTTAATTTCACATATTCGAATCAGTTCTTGGTCATCCTTTTTGTCTCTCTCTTTCTCATTGTTGAATCCTATCCATTTGAATCTAAAATTTCCAATTTTTCCTTTTCAGTCTTCCTTCACCTGCATCACCCTCTAACAAAAAGATAGTTTTCCACTTTTCTGTAATTACCAGAATTTTCAGGGAAAGGAAAGAAAAATCCCATTTCGAACCTGCGATTTGGGGTTGAAATGGCGTCGTCTCTGATCTCAAACCCAGTGATGAACACGGACCGGTCACGTGACCCCTCCAAGAGGAAGAAGAAGAAGAAAGCTCAGCTGAAGCAACAGCAAGAAGATCAGAACCATATCAAATGGAAATCCCAAGTCCAGCAGCAAATCTACTCTTCCAAGCTCCACCAAGCCTTAGCCAGAGTCAACCTCGGCTCTTCCAGCTCCTCCGCGGCTGCGGACGCGCCGCGCCGCGGTAAAGCCGTCCGCGAAGCCGCCGATAGAGTCCTCGCCGTCACTGCCAAGGGGAGGACCCGGTGGAGCCGAGCTATCCTGACCACTCGGCTCAAGCTCAAGTTCAGGAAGCACAAGAGGCAGCGAGTCACGGCGGCTGCCGCCGCCGCCGGCACAGTCCGGTCGAAGAAGCCGAGAGTTAGCGTTTTCCGGCTGAAGGGAAAGAGCTTGCCAGCGGTGCAGAGGAAAGTGAGGTTTCTGGGCCGGTTGGTCCCCGGCTGCCGGAAACAACCGGTGCCGGTGATCTTGGAGGAAGCCATTGATTACATATCGGCGCTCGAGATGCAAGTCCGAGCCATGAGCGCGCTCGCTGACCTTCTCTCTGGATCAGCTGCATCTGGCGTCGGCTCGAGTTCCTCCGCGCCACCTCGCTGATGACATGACACTTTGGCCTATATGCCAGGTGTCAATTTTTCTTTTTAAAATTATTATTATTATTATTTGCCTCCTTCTTCAACCTCTTACCCCCCCTGTCTCTTGCAAGTAAAGCTTTCTGTTGAAGTACATATCCTCTGTTCAATTCCTCCTTCCAAGCTATTCATTCTGTCATACTTAGCTTGAAACCTTCGCCTCTCCATTCCTACTATGATTGAATTAATCTTCACCAATATGAATCTTCTTTCTTGTTCTGTTTAACTGTGAAAAATAAAAAAAGAAAAATTACATCAAAATTTATAATATTTATTTTGAAGGATATGTTAAAAAGAATAAATACTGATTTTAATTACAATGATAACTGGTTATTTAAAATAAATACTATGTCCTGAATATAATTGTCCCGATAACAAATGGTTGCAGCCTGAAGAAGATTGGAAATTGATAGGGACAGGTGACAACAAAATTATGACGATGAAATATAATATGTTTATATATATATATATATATATTAAAGATTTGCGTCTTGTTTACTATAAATGTAAACAGATTTACTTTTTTTTTTTTTTCAATTTCAACCTTTATTTCCTACCCAAAGCAAAGGACCTTGAATGGTAATAATTTAGTCAAAAACTACAGAAGCTGGGAAATTATAAATTGGTAAGTTGCAAAGTTGAATTCGTAAATGGGTTGGAGATTGGTTAGTTTTTCGAACTCTAAGATTTTGCTTCAAGGTTACCGTAGATTATCATCTTTTGAACTATTATTATTCTTGGCAGCTTTTGTTAATTGGTTAATATGATCAAAAGGGTTACATCCATAGTTCTATTCTTGTATGTTTTTTAAACTTTCAGTTCGTACTTGGTAAAAGGACAAACCAAATCAATGCAAGTCATGTTTTAAAACATTTGAGAGAAACGTCAAACGACAGTTAGACATAGAGATATGTCTGAATTCTGAAAACTGAGCATTTATTGGTCATTTTTTTCTCACCTGAAACTCCAAGAATTATATGGGCAGGTCTCTCTCCATTACTCTAAAAAAGTTGCCGAAAGCGCCAACGGGGTAAATATTACTATACACAGTATGGCCTAACATCCCATGTGGCTTTGTCTCCCTCCTTATGTTTGACATCACCCCTTTCTTAATCTTCCCTCTTCAATGCTTCTAAAGGCCAACCCCCGCCCTCTCTCTCTCTTTCAAAAACAAAAAAATAGAAAAAAGAGAAAGAATACAGAACTTTGGTGTATTGGAGAAGAAAGCTCAGCTTATGGCTTGGAATTCACACCAGGCACATCACATGCCCTCCTATGAGGTAATGGTCCGAGCTCACACAATATGTATAAATAGTGACACAGACACATTGATATTTATACAGATATAAAATACGAGAATATTCTGATATAACAAAATTGAAAGTATGATATCGTATTTAATGCAAGTGTGTTAGAAAACCAACACAATTTTTTTTCTGAAGCATTGTTAACGTTGAAGTAACTCTCGCTTTCGGTTATATATCAGAAACAAATAGGGTTTGGGGTTCATATACTAATGATTGAATTAGAGGACTACTAAAGTAAAACTCGAGGATGCAAGATTGCCGGTGGGTATGTGTGTGCTTTAAAGTTTCAGAAGTGGAAGCACATGGTAGCATTCATTCCAAATTTTCATTACACCATGGTGACTAGACTTTAACAGCAACCCCATGTGCCCATTTATTCTTCTTTCTCACTAGCTGTACAATTCTCAAATCCTAAAAGCATGAGAGGTCTAAAATATATTTTATTTACAAAATTATATACATTAAATTAATGGTGTATAAACATGTAAATCCATCAAGTATAAATTTAAATATAAAATTATGTTTCACATACTTATAAAATTGTTTGTGATGTATTTGATTTATCTATTTTTTATAAATCAAATGTATTTTATATTTTTTTTACAAATGATTTTTTTGAAAAAAAGAAATTGGTGAAAAAAGGACTATTTTATATGAAGGCTTGAGTTTTTCATTATGAAATACATCTCCAAAGTGTATTTTAACAATTCATTGATTAGATGATAAATTAAAAAAATCTTAAATCTATTTAATTGTGAGAAATTTTAACTTCTTTAAAATTTCCGTAAAATTATCATGTAAAAAATTAGATATAGAAAGTGTCTCGTATCTGTCCATGTATGTTTGGCAATTGGCACTATATAAAGCTTGATATCCATTTCAATTCGAAAGCAAATAACAAAGTGATGAGCAGCATTTGGTCGATATGAAACTCGTGTCACCAAATTCTAACACAAATGTTACTATCACAGCAAAAACAGATTCATGAAAACGAAAAAGTGGATATAACAAAATTAATAAATATTATTCCCTGCATGCGTGTAGTTTTCTACTTGCTTCACACCTGTCTCTCAAAAATGTTTTCTTCTGACAAAGATATTCTCATTTAATTCTCAGTTCTCGGGTAACATTTTTCTAAAAATGGACCAGTAATTAATTCACCCTTGTCTTCCTGTAAATTCTGTGGGTATCCTCTTAAGCTATCAAGTGGTTTTGTACGAAAATGCAGTAAAGGAAAAGGACAAGGGAATTGCAATATAGTACAGAAAAGCCATTTCATTTTACAATTCTAATTAAACTGGCTACCGCCTAGAAGTGGTTGTTTAAGAGGTAAGAAACCTCTTAAAGAAATCTAGGTTTTAAATATAATTAAACGTCATTAGAAATTCTTGAATAGTCTCTATTTATTTAGGCATGTGAAATGTATACATGCGTAAACACACATATTTTATTAGGTTTTCTAAACATATACATTTTAAATAGAATTGTTTTAGTATGGTTTTTATAAAAATATAAAAAAAGTATATTATGTTTAGATATAATATTCCAAAGATACTTTTAAATATGCGAAATATATATTTACCCAAAAACTTCTTTCTTCAAAGATAAGTAAGAGAAAGAGGGAGAGGGAGAGGAAAGATCATGTAATACATTAATTATGAGTAATAAATATTATTATATGCAATTATATCTTGGTAATCAATACGAGTAATTATTCAATCTTTACAAAGATATAAACATGATTGGAAATAATAATAATAATAATAATACCACTTGACCTTTAAAAGAAGAAGTCATCTCTGATTTAAAGCATGGATGCCTATATATTATTAAAAAAGAAAAGGGACAGGTATAGAATGTTTAAATAAAAAATAAAGCAATTAAGAGTTCATGACAGCCATGTATTAATTATTCCCTAATTAGGACTTGATTTGGGAAAAAAAGATGCTGATACCTGTAGTTTAAAGTGGTAATTTGTAGCACTAACTCTTGGAAATATAATCATAAATAGGAATATGGTGGCTCCACAAAGCATCAAATCATTAGTGCTTAGCATGTGGCATACATATTAATCCAAAGGTGCTCAAAGCAATTGCCCTCGCTTAAAATCAGTAACTGTTTGTGCTTTTATCTATACACTAAAAAAAGTGGGTGAGGATCATAGCTTTAAAGAATATAGATTAGAGAATAGATTACGTAATTATTGTAACCACAAACTATCAGTGAAAGACAAGAAAATAAGGAACAAATTAAATTAATTACCATATAATTTTATGAGAAAAAGAGTAAATAAATCTTTGTTGAGTTTCTTTACCATAATGAAAGCAAGAATCCTATATATGATTCAACCCCTTTATATACAAAGATGATCTTCACTTGATTAATTTTGATAAGAACTTAAAGCTTTATTTAAAGGATTTATTCTTCCTTATTGAGGGTGATTGAAATTATTTAATGTTTGTTAAATTTTGAAGTTTGTAAGATGCCGATGATCAGGATGAAAAATATTGTCCCTGATAAAAGAACATCCAATAAAAACTCTACACACACACATACTAAAAATTTTTTATATATTCTGAGTGAAAGACTTCTTAAAATTTAAAGAACGTCAATGGCTAAAATTATGACTCCAAGGGCTTGTTTGATACACAAAAAAGTCAAGATGAAAAAAGAAAAAAAAAAAGATAATTTTATAAATAAAAAATATTTATAATATATTTATTTTTAATAATTGAATAATTATTATTAGAGAGTATTAAATAATGATTGAATAATAATTATAAGAATAAAAATAAATTTTTTTTAAACATTTCTTTTCCTCTCTATTTTTTCCTCCTATTTTCATGCCTACCGAACGAGCAATAACATATAGGTAAAAGGAAATGTTTTGCTTCAAGATAAATAAAGATTCTACCCTTGTAAACTTACAAGGTCATAACAAGAGAGACTGATCATCTAAACATGTCACGTAAATTTTGCATTTTTTTATGGACTCAATCTTCTTCTTTTATAAATTTTTACTAAGAATTTCTCTCCATAGAAGATTACTTCCTCTATATTTCTTTCGTTTTCAAGCTTCTGGCTGTTAATATCAGCTGAAAAATCATTAGGAACATGTGCCATGTCAAGCCACAGCCCAACACCGTAACCATATTGCCACCCACTTCCTTTTGCCAAGACGTAAGCAATTACCAAATCTCCTATTCTGCATTTTTTTTTTAAATGAATATAGATTGCTTTTTTCCATGAGAGTACAACAAAAGCTAAGGGGAAGGAAAAGGACAAGCATTTGCAAAACCTACATTATTTATTTAAAAGCTTTGTCTAAACCCACATGGATGGGTCATAGCTTGTCCATCAGACTCCCCAAAAAAAAAAAAAAAAGTAAAAAAAGAGAAAAAGAAAAGGCAGCGTAGTGACAACCCCATAGGTCAGCACCACTAGCTATTAGCTATATGGAGATGGGAGATGGAAGATGAGGTAAGTTCGTTTTCAACCAGAATATCCCGTAAATGTTGTACGCTGCTTCGTTTTCTTCCTTGCCGACAAAATGTGCAGCTCAGTTTGGAACAAATATTAGGTTTTTTTTATTTGGGGGAGGGGGGGTTGTCAAGGATAGCAATTTTTCAATGTTTCATTGCCTTCTTTTGGATAATATCATAATCTTTAACATCCATGAAGGTGACTCTATATGTGCATGAAACATAAAATGATACTGAAATGTATGGGATATACAAATTTATTATATAAACTTTGGATGAGGTTGCTTTAAATTATAGTTCATCATATTTTCGTAGCTAATTTAATAGAATTAAATTATAGATTAGAGAAACTGTGATCTATAATTTAGTAAAAAAATTAATCAGTTTTCTAGTTCAATTCTTTCGAGTAGTACTTCAAAAGTAACTTGAGATTACATATGAACATAATACTCATAATTTAAAAAGTCGGTAGAGTTTCAAACTGCAAAATTTTAATAATATATTACTTGGGGGAGCCATTTTTGAGGTGATGGTTTCGATGTGTCACTTCACCTAACTAGCAATTGTACCTTAATTTTCTTAATGGCACACGTGAAATCAGATACATATGGAATCAATGAATGGCCTCTAATAATTTTGGATCCAATTATAATGGATATGTTCATTTGTTTTGGATTATAGGTTTGCAGCTGGCCAGACACATTATTGACTAAAAGAACCTATTAGGGCACCTTTCGATTAGATGCTTGTGGATACTCTTCTTTGAAATTTAATTCTTCAAAAATTATTTACAATATTAAATAATTACATCAATTTTGAAATTTGACTTCATTAAGAAAGGTTTAAAAATTTTAATTACTCAAAAATCGGTTTAACATCTTTTTAAAATTATGAGTTGAGAATTTTAAAAATTGATATAATCAAATAATTTAAAAATGTTTTAAATTATAAATTAAATGCAACGCATATTTATCACGTATCAAATGATTTATAGTTTACATGTATCTCTTAGGTTTCAGTTTTAATATCAGGCACTGAGGTGAAAGTTACAACCTCTAAAAGACACGCACATATAGCATTTTAATTTTTCAATTGAACCATGATTTAATGCATATTGTTGCCATTTTCAGGTCAATGGTGACTCTTGTTGTTTAATGTCAATATTAAATAATTAAACTACAAGAAAAATAGTTAAGGATAAATATACTTAAAGTCAAATGCAAATTTCTGGTCTTAATCTTCTGTTCTGTCATTCTGTCCTTGGATCTGCTATATAAAGTTGCACTGAGTTGCAATTTCATTAAAATAAGAGCAGTAGCGTCAAATTAACTGTGAGATTTAGGATAAGTATCAACAAATAACGGTGTAGCTTGCAAAAACTTGATATCAACGACTGTTTGTGATTATGACATGCTATTGCAGCATTCTGAGTTTTATTTACAACTTGCCTTTTACCCTACTTGATTAACCCAATCCTTTCTGGATTGCAATCCTTCTTTTAAGAAGAGTTAGACTAAATAATGGTTTATAAACAAGATCCGGCATTTAAGTGACGGTATATCCTTTCAGCAACAGAACGAAAGCTAGCTAGATCGAATAAAATATCTGTTTCTCTTTTTATAATTTTCATCTGCAGCTATTTATATTTGCGTGGTAAGTTTCACACTTTGAAGTTTGGCACATCACCCAATTGACTATATAAAATTTAATATATATATATATATATATATATATATTTGTGGCCCTAGCTGCATTTTACAATAAAAACTTTGAGTGTGGCTCTTTTTATCCATGGTGCAACAGCAGTTTTTATTGTCTTACCATATATATCCCTTTCAAAACTGAAAAATATTGATTTTAATTATAGCTAATTAATGAATAAGAAAAGAATAGTCAGTGAAAAGGGATCCAAGTTAAAAGACAGTGTCCAGCTAGCTAGCTATCAGCCAATCTCATAGTAAATATGTGATAATGAAGTGGGATCTCTTGTATATATATTATACCCACTTGTTTGGCTCAACAGTTTACAGACAAAGAAATGCCAAACCATATGGGTACTTTTCAAGCATTTGAAAAAATATGACCAACCTCCAAAGAGAGAGCTAACTCAAGCACTCGATCTCCTTCATTCAGTACCACACACCGAGCCTTTTTGCAAACCTGGTGGTCCTACTACTCTCACACTTGAGAATTAAAAACTCCTTTAGCATGAGGGGTTAGGTTTTGATGAAATGAAAATGGGAAATGGAATGAGAATGGAAAAAAATTTTATACCCCATAATTATGTTTGGTATGATAAAAAAAAAAATATTTTTATTTTTTTATACTTAATTAGATAAAAATGACATAAAAATAAAATGAGAAGAGAATTAAAAAATTAAAATATTTTTAATAATTATAAAATATAATAAAATATTTTATTTTTAATTATCAATAATAATAAAAAATAATAAAATAACATGTTAATTTAAAAATTTATTTTTAATTTACTTTTAATAAAAAAAAATTATTTGAAAAAGAATAAAATAATTTTAATTTTTTTTCTCCTACTCAGTAAAGTTCTCCCCTACTGCAAAATAATAGAATGGACTCTTCAATGTTAGTGGAAATATTGTCTCCCAGAAAAGAGGTCTCCTGCCTACCAAACAAGCTTTTCCCTCAATCCCACTCTCTTTCCCTCTCTATCACTCAACTCTCCCGCAAACCAAACAGGACCTAAGAATATGGCTGATGAGGTTTGGTGAAACTATTTGTAATTCTCTTTTTTTTTTTCCTTATAAATTTACTTATTATACTTTTTGTTACATATATACAAAGCCGATGGCCCAGCGAGAGAGAATGGAAAAAAGGCATAAGGATTCAACTTAAGACATAAAACTCTCTTTAATCTTTAAAGAGTGGAGTTGATGTTATGTGAGCTACTAATTTTGATTTTTTTTCTTCTTCAATTATCTGTATTCTCTCTAAAAGCCCAAAAAGAAGAAAATTAAGGATATACTTAAATAAATTTGTTATTTTTTCTGTTTTCAAATATTGTTTCCGATATCAATTTTGTAAAAACATAAAAAGTTGAAAATAAAGGCCTGTTTGATTTTTTTTATTTTTAAAATAGTTTTCTATTTTTAAAAACAAAAAAATAAAAAATTTGTTTAATAACGTGTTTTTAATAAAATATTTTATAAAACATAAAAATAAAATTGTATTTTCAGAAACCAAAAAATCAGAATATTTTTTAGATGTTTTATTAATTTTTATTCTGTGATTTTTTAAAATAATGATTTAAATATATTTTGTAATTTTTTTGTTTTCAAAATTTATTTTAAAAAATATCTATTTTAAAAATATTAAAATTAAAACAGAATTAAACAGGCCCAAAATCACTATCAAACAAGTTCAAATTTTCAACGTAATTATGAATTGATCCTAATTGTCCTTTACCCATGCTGTGAAGAAAAAGTAAGTGTATTTCAATGTTTCATGTGCAAACTGCAAATTAGGGCAATTGCCTATTATAAAAGATGCATCCTTCATTCATGTGTTGCTCCTTGTCACTCTTATTTTGAAGGAAAACAGCAGAACAGCACCAGTATGTTTATAATGCACACACAGACATAGACACACCCCATATTTCAACAATATATTGGTAATAAAAAGATGAAGAAGAAGAAGAAGGTTCTTCGTAAAAATAAATCAAAATAGTGTAGAATGAATTCTCAAAAAAAAAATCAAGTATTTGTGCTGAAGATAGAAAAAAAAATCACAAATGACCCTAACGTAATTGGACTAATAAAACAAAATTGACCCTTAAATTTGTAAGAGTAAAATAGAAAGAGAAGGTAGTGTTTTTCTTTCCTAAAGAATGTCAAGCCAAAATCTACATAACTTTTTGTTCTAATATTTAACTGAACTTGCTGGAATGCATGCTTGGTAGAATTATTATTCTCTTTAGAATGGTCCACAAGATTTTTTGCTAATTAATGATTTAGTGAATTAGCAATAAGAAATTTGAATTAAACTTTGGTCAATGTTAATTTCCCACTTAACCTAGAGCTGATAGTGATTAAAAAAAAATTGCATCACGCTCAGCTGCTAGTGTATTTAAATAGGTTTCTCTTTCCTTTAATATTTCTATATCTATAGTGCATGACAGCGTTACCAAAAGATGAATTAAAAAAGGGGAAAATAAGAGGAAAAAAATAATTGATTTATAGTGTCATTTTTATATTATATAATTTTGAGTAAATAAAAGATCACTTTTTTTCAACTTAGTCCTTAAATTTGTTCAATTTAGTCATTTAAAAATAAAATCTTTCAATTTAATCCTCCAAACATTTTTCTTCACTTACAATGGCCCCATCATAATGCAAAAACAAGATTTCAGGTGAACGTTAACTAATAATACTTGCTTAGATGTCTTCAATGGCCAAAATGATGCCTTTTTGTATTGAAGAGTCCATAACTGCTTTATAGAGAGACTATTTTGATTGAAATCTAAATTGACATATTTTATTTTTTAAATATCAAAATTGAGAAACTTTATTTTCAAATGATTAAATTATAAGAGAGTAATTTTTTAGAGTCCAAAACATTAATTTACTCTTTTTATTATTTTATTACTCAAAAGTATTTCAAAGTTTTTCTTCAGTATAAATTTTTTTCTCAAGCGAACATATTTTTTTGCATTGTGCGTCTTAATATATTTAAAATTTATTTTTAACATATTATTTAAAAATAAAATTAAACTAATAAAAAATATATTATTTTCTCTTATGATATTCATATGACTTAATATAATAATAAATTATATCATGAAAATTTTGAGCGCTCGTACGTTTTAACCATTAAATGACTAAATAATCGTTTGCAATACATTCCTAAACCTAAATATCATTTCAGAGTTATGCTGACTCAATGTGACCGAAAAGTTCCAGCACTTTAGCCTTATAAAAATTACTCTCACATTGTGATTAAATTTCAACAACTGATCACCCATCAATCAGCTAGCTAGCTAGTAAGCTATGCATCCTTATATAAAGTATTCTCACATTGTCACTTATTTGAATTGATATATATATATATAATGACATAAATGTCTGTTTCTGAACTATTGTACACTAATTGCTTTGGCCTTTTTGTTTTCCCTCTTATCCTACGAATGTATGACAATAATGCATAGCCACCTTGAAATGGCGATGGCCCCATATATATACCCAAATTAATTTACATGCCTAATGTATATGACAATAATGCAAGTTCTTGCACCCTTCACAAATTTATTTTTCTTATTCTTAATTTCTGAGTGCAATTTTCCATGACCACAAAGTTCTTAGATTTGTTTTCCAAAGATTCCAAAGTGATAAGCTTCTTTATTTTTTCCCTTCTTTTTGTATGATTTTCATACCTTACCTAGTCTTCTCTTTTGGCTTTTTAGAACTACGCTTATATTTAGTAGAAAATGAAAATTGGTCCTTGTTTTATAATTTTTTGGGGAATTGAATAAAAGTATGACTCTATTCTCTTCATATCAATCATTTCTCAATGTGAGACTTGTTGATTAATTTCAAAAGACAAAATTATAGTTTAAAATTTTAAGTTAAAGGTATCTATAATAAAAGATCTTAAATTTTAAAATTATTTTAAAATATTTTATAACTAAAGATTTAAACTGTACAAAAAAATTGTAATTCAAAATTTTAAATTTCTTCAATATAGATATATTTTAGTTTAAAATCCCAAACTATAATTTTCTCATTTCTTAGGATTCGTTTGGTTAAAAGATATAATGGTGAAGAGAATGTAAAATGTGAATAAGTAAGAGTAAGTAAAATAAAAAATAATTATTTTATCTCTATTCTTAAAAAATTGATTTGATGGATAAAATAATAAATATAAGAATATAATAGATATTACATAAATTATATAAAAAAAATACGATTGCTTCATAGTGAACCAAACAAACCCTTAATATCCATCCATATGCTGTACTGAAAAGATAAACTTTTTATATGCCAATTTCATGTTTCCAAGGTAAAAACACAAAAATTCCTCCTCGTGATTGCGTGCCACATTCTGATCCTTTTTTTTTTCTTTTGAAATAATATTATTTATAAAATACTGTTTATAATCCCAATTACATATATAACTGTAAGAGTGGAGATGTTTAAATTTATGGCTATGATTAGATACATTTTTTATGTAAATTATACAAACAGCATTTGCGGTAAAGATGTTTAATCTAAAAATAAAATATTTGATAAGCATATGTTATTATTATCTGTTGCATTAAATTCTAACATAAATTGTTTAAAAATACTTTTTCTGTAATAAAGATTAAAAAAATATCTAAAACTATCATTCATGAAACACTGTTTCGTCTTTTTCTCACGATTTTATTAAGATATTAATATTTTTGTTTGTATTTTTCATATTTTAAAATTGACTAGAAATTTAATGACTGGAAAAAATTAACTCAATAAATGTTCTTTTAACTGTATCGTAAGTAGAAATGCTCGTCTAGTAAGTTTCAGCTTTATTTACAAAAACATTTGTTGAGTTTCAAGATTGGGTTCATTTAAAATTTACAAAAGTTGGATTCATAATCTGACACATGATTAATTTTTGTTGTAAATGTTTCTTAATTAGTGGGTTCTTACATATTGTAAGATTAAAACATCTTTATGAAAAAATCACAAAGAAAATATTTAGTTATCACAAGCTTATAGTATTCCAAGTACGATAAGATTTGTATAATAATCATTTTCTTAGCTAAGCATGACAACTAAAGGGTATAACGGCTAGTATTAGGGACAAATTAAAACTTACATATCATAGCCTCTTGTCTCTTTCTTTGTTTTCATGTGCCTCTGTTACGTGATACATCAAATAATTTTTAGTGGCTGCCTGTCACGAACACCAGTAAGCACTAGGGACAGTTTCCAGAAATACACAGAACCAAGACTGAAATCTGCTGTTGTTTATTATTAACCTCAATGGCTTAACAACATAGCTACAAAATCATAATGCTAGAAATCGTAATGCTAGAATGGATTCAGTAGAGTGAATTCTCAGAAGAAAGGAATCAGAGGGAAAAGAGAAACATACAGAGGGAAGTAAACAGACTCAATTCCATGCCTCCACCCAACTACACCCACA
Source organism: Erythrophleum ivorense (assembly GCA_026724425.1). Taxonomy (NCBI): domain Eukaryota; kingdom Viridiplantae; phylum Streptophyta; class Magnoliopsida; order Fabales; family Fabaceae; genus Erythrophleum; species Erythrophleum ivorense. Next base: position 49,786,398 of record JAIUCV010000005.1, read on the forward strand.
GCTTATATACCCTCATTCTCTCTAACCTTCAGAGATTTCTTGCGGACACGAGTGCTACGTCTCACTCCCTCTTTCTGCCGTACCTTGACACGGGGATCATCTGACACCTGTCCCTCATCATGAGTTACTACCTCATCATTTTCTGTCACCTCATCATTTGTAACTACCTCAGCAGGTGCTTGCTCCGTGTGATCAGCCTCTTGATTAGTGGTCATGACACTGCCACTTTCGGTTCACCGGAAAAAAAAAAATCTAAACTCCCATTAATTTTTTTTTAAAAAACATGCTAAATAATGAAGTACGTTGTTGAAAATAAAATCACAAAGTAAGGACGATGAAAAGTTACGAGGTTGATAACTTCTATTGTACGTATGATGAATTTTGTAATGTTGTGTAAACTATAATGCCTCTTTGGTATTTTATATTTTTTCCCTGCAAATATATGCCTACTTCGACAGCTGCAATTGTTCCATTTGTAAAACGCCAAAGTATTTAATATAAGTTGCCTAAATGAAAGTTTCTTTCTTATGGCTTAAATGATAAAAACGCTATAATCTTTATTTGGTGATGGTGACCAAAGGTTATTACCTTGTAATAAATTATACATTTAAATAGATTTTAGAAAACGGTTTTTGTTATCGTTTTGATTAAGTTACTAAAATAATTTATCAAACATTGCCACTGACCCTATAAAACACCATTTTATCTTTCTATATCACCCAACAAAGTCATATACTCTTTTCTTTATCCTAAGTATCGAGAAATGATGACACCAACAAAGTTCATGTTTGCAATGGTGATATTATTTTTTGCTATTAGTGCATTGTGGGTCACACCTGGAGTCTCATCAGATAATGGTTCCAAAAGCTCTAATGCTCCTGCACCTTCTTATCAATTATCACCAGAAGAATCTCCTGGATTTTTTCAATATTTACGTCAATGTTCAAGAAAATTTATAGAAAATTGTGGTTATCTTACGTTTTCTGCTATTGTTTTTCGTAATGCGACTGTTACAAATAAGTGTTGTGACAACATAATTAACAAGGTGGGGAAAAGTTGCTATGACAACTTACTCATACTCATTCTTGATTCACCTACTTACAAAGCTAATGCTTCTCTAATTGCAGCAAGCAATAAGCAAGTTTGGAGTAGATGTACTTCTATAGTAGAAGCTTTACCACCTTCTCATTGATTAGTTGATCCGCACTCATAGATATACAATAATGTAATTTTGGAATAAAAGTCTATCACACATTTGAATTTCTATATATCTTTTTTCAATTTTCATGGAGCAGATGGTGTCTTCAATTCCGATGAGGACAATAACAAAAGATAAGTTTTTTTTGTTTAAACATGAAACATTATATTTACAGAATTCATAAACCATCAATCTAATTAACAAGTTCTTCAATTTGTTAAAATTTATTGCTTAAATGTAACAATTATTTTTGTTCTCAGAGAAAAGTTTTAATCCAATCACCTATTTAGTTGCTGTTGTAGCAAATATTTTCGTGTATAGTTAGAAGAGAAAGATTTATACAACCACTAGCTTCAAGCTCTGAATCAAGATTAATCTTGAACCACCTAAGCCCAAGAAAATCCAATGTAATTGACATTGAAAACTAACAAACTTTTTTAACTTTGGTTGGGGAATCTCTGTCCTGTTGACAAAGAACACACGGAAGCTAAAGTGTCAAATTATTAGGTTATGGTCTGTGATCACTTACCCATAATTCTGTTAAGAAAATTGTGGCCTAGGAGAGCTTTCTTCCTAAGTATCTTGATTTTGGGGCTTTATCTCCCAACTTATACGTTGAATCAAACGCCTGGTGGGCAATAATCCTGAGAGGAAGTATATATTTTAGACAAATTAAAAACCATATCCAACAAACATATTCCAGATCGAGCAAAGATTATTTCTTTTACCAACGGCATGGACAAGTTAATACTTTAATTATAAGACTTATCATTTCCAACAACATAATAAGGCCACCCAACAAATGATGAAATAATCATGTGGTGTTTTGTGGCTTTAAGCAATTTCCCAATTCATCATATAATAATCAGATATTAATGTGAGGAAGAAACCATGAGTGTGTGGAAATTTAAAAGGAATTGGATTCATTTACATACCTTTTTGTGAAAAATTACCTGAATAAATGTCTCACACAGTGAATTTGATCACTTTGACAGAATTAGATTTGTTACTTATAATAGATTGACCCTTTTTTTTAGAAGAAAAAAAATACTTACTGTCTGAGAGAGTTTTCTCTATTTTGTGTATGTCATATTTTTTTTGAAAGAAAGAGTAATTTTTAGCAATTGACTACTACTCATCCTCTACGCACTTTCAAGATCGCTGATATTTAGTTTTTGTTTTCTCACAAAAACAAATAAAAAAATTGATCATAAATTTTAAATTCATATTTCAAAATTTAAATATTAATATTAATTAATTAAGTTATATTAATTATTTGGTAAATAATAAATTTAACTTAATTAATTAAACATTTTCTTCTTTTATGGGATTTTGCTATGGACTTAGGTCAACTCATCATGAATGATTTAATGGTCTAATACCTTCTACTCACATATGATGGATGAACAATAAAGAACTCTCACTTTTTGCTTTTTGCTTTTCTTGAACTTTTATACTAAATGTTTTACCATAACCGTTTGGGCACAATCTTTGATAACTCTCACACTATAAGTCCTGTTATAGGATCAACATGAAAAATACATCCCTTAAATATATTTTGGACACTCATTCATGTGTCTCGGATGCTTTATAGATTCAGCCATCTATATCATATTTTATACTCACAGTAAATCTAATCCTTTTTAAGTTTAGTATCACTCAGATTGTTTTTTTCATATGTATTAATACCCACACTCATGATGTTACTAAGAACAATTTATAATGGGCATGCCTTGGATACCAACATAGCTGTATATAGCCTAGGTAATTTTTCTTTCGCTCATATACTATTTAGATCAGAATCTGTTGCTTTTTTAACATTAATCCTTTTAGGTTGAATTTATTATAACCATATGATATATACTAAAGTAGCAAATACAAACGCATCTCCTTATAATATTGTCATAGAGGCATCTATGAAAGGATTGATCATTTTTAGGACTCACAATAATAAAGCAATGATCTATTTCCTTGCTTTCCAATTGTGATTCTTAAGCACATGCAGTATGAATTGCATAATATGATATTTCTCTTAATTTATAAGAGTGTATATCAATTTAATTTATTTATCAACATTATATAGATCTTGGTCTTGACAAACACAAAGTTTAACTTGAATTCTACTATTTTGCTCACCTCTCATAGTGTCTTATAAGAAAATTCAAATTTGGTTACATGTTTTATGGATAATGGAAATCCATAATTTGATCTACATTTATATCTATATTTGGATCTCAACTTAACTTATCCTTTTTCTTTTTGTCGAGGTAACGCATTTATGTTTTGTGTTCCTTTCTATTATATATTGTCACTTCCACTACTTTTTATGGCAAACACAAAAAGTCTATCTTTGCTGGCTTCTCATGAGTGATAAAGGTGATTGCTCATATGAGAGAGCCAACCTCATTAACATGCATGACATACTATTATTATGTATATGACAACTATGATTATGGCATAGCTTGTTTATTTAGTCAATACTTGACTTGTATATATGGTAATGATATTCTACATCCTATGCTTACTAAAAGACTTCACACATTTCTCATATATGTCTTTAAGTATGGGCCTTCCCAGAAGATAAATTAATATCTTAGGCATAGCAATAATCCGAAGTAACATCTTTTTGTGCTAGTAATCTCTCACATTCTTATATCTATGTGTTCGCTTTCATTATAATACTCAAGGACTTTTAGTTGGTCATGGCTTTTTATATACCATGATTGGTCAACATTAAACTCAACATCTCACTAATGATTCACAAGAGCTTACAACTCTCTTTAGCCATAGCGTTTTGCACTGTTGCAAAGCATTAAGGGTGTTCAAAGGTTCGGTTTGGTTCGGTTTTGAGCAAAAACTAAACCGAACTAACTTAATCGGTTTAGCATTTTGTTAGACCTTGTCGGTTTTAAATTTTAATCGGTTTGGTTCGATTTTTATTCAATTTGGTTCGGTTTGGTTCATGTTTTTTTTTTTTGCCTAAAAGTAATTTTTTTTAAAAATTATTCTTTATAATATTTAGAATTTAACTTCTAATATCCTACATCTCTTAAAATTTTGACTAATAATAAATTTGAAATAATTTATTATTTTTATCTATTTTCTTTTGCCTAAAAAAATTTCATACATTCACAAAAAAACTTTAAAAAGTAAAAAAAAAAAAGAGCAATATCTTATAATAAAATAGTATAAATAATTTATATATTTCTTGAATCATATAAAGAATATAACTTTGATACAAGTTTAATTAATAAAAAATATTATTAATCTAAAAAGAAACAAAATATTACATTTTAATTAATTACAAATTTAATGGTTCGGTTAACCGAACCAAATATGAAAAAAATCGATAATCGAACCAATTTAATCAGTTTTACAATCACAAAAATTAAACTAAACCAATTTTTAATCAGTTTTATTCGATTTTTGAAGGTTTGGTTTGGTTTGGTTTAGTTTAATTAGTTTGGTTCGGTTTTGTTTACCCTTATAGAGCATGCAATGATCTCTGCTTCATTGGTAAACAACATTATACATATTTACTTCTTACTGTTCCAAGATATCACATCTTTATTCAGTAAAAAAATATATCTAAAGGTTAATATCACTAATCTGGATCTTTTCTTTAATACAGTGCTACCTTACCAGCATCTCAATTATTCCTTTAATAGCACTTCTATGCTATTAATTGAAATTTTACTGTTATCGACACACTAAGTCAATCATTCATAAACGTTCAACCTTATACACATTATTGCACATAATATCCAACAATGTTGAAGTGAGAGACTTCATACATGACTTTCAATGTAGAATCAATTTGAAGACATATCCTATGACTTAGACTACTACCTTATGCTATAAGATTGTTAATGGATTTATAGTTTTTTATGCTAAATTGCTTAAAGACTGTCTAATTGTTTTTTTCTTGTAAAGAGCAATTTTTTTTTTGAGCAATTCCTTAGATCTTAGTTCTAATGACATATTTTATTTTGCCCATATCATTTATCTTAAAATTTAAAGATAATCATTATGTAATAACCATTAAAGAATATTGTCTATTCTTAGTTAATGGCATATTATCTACAAAGGATAATATAAACAACTTCTCTTAAATCACCTAACAAAGATATAATGGTCTTCATTAATTATTTGAAATTCATTCAAGTGCTCAATTCAATGAAATTTCAAATACCCACTATCTATATGATTGATTTAGTTCTTAAATGAAGCTTTTGAACTTTTTGTTCTATTCCTCTTCTATGGAACTTAATAGTTGCTCCATATACTTTTTTTTTATCTAGTTCTTATTTCTAAACACGATTTTTCACATTCATTTGACATGGTTACAAGTCTAAACCTGTGACTAGTTAGGACTAGTCTTATTATACAATAGATGAGAAAATAGTTTGCTAAAATTATACCTTTCTATTATGTGTACTCCTTAGTAATTTAGTATGTCTTTAGTCTTTTAATTAATCTATGCTTCTCCTTATCTTAAAAACCATTTGTTATTAATTGCCCTTCAATTTGATAGATGGTTAACGAATGTCCTGGACATGGTCTGTCCTCATCAAATTTATCTCTTAATCCATTGCTCTTATCCAATTTCCTTTAGTAACGTTTGACTAAATCTCTCAAACAACATTTGGCTTCTTAGTGTTTAGTAAAGTACCTCTATGTGTTACCCTTTCGATCTTAAAAAGATGTTTAAGCACACTCTTATGATTACTCTAAAACAGTGGAGTTGTTTGTGCAATGTCCTTGCCTTTGCACCAAACTCCCACTTGGATCAATATGTCGAGGTCCAACTATTTGTACTTGTCCTTATTATCTTAATCTCATATCTTATATGGAGATGTATACATGTTAATCTCTTCTCTACTTAGCAATGCATTTTCTAAATGTGGTGATACTTGATTTAATTTTAGTTATATTTCCATTTTCATTTTCACCAGTAAAGATATATCTTTTAATTTGTTCTAAATATCTTGTAAAGATACATACCTTACTTTTTATATCTAATTTTCATGCTCATGAGAATTATCATGGATATAAGTAACCAATCTAATGGTCTTGAGATGCTTAAAATAGCTTATCATTCTGTCCACAAATTATAGAGTGTGGAAGTAACTTACTTAAAAGGCATTTGATTAAGTTTGAAAACATCAATTTGTGACATATTACCCCAAAAAGGTAAAACTACTTAACCCATCACCAATCTTAACCATTTTGAGTAAAATTTTCATTTTCTCTCTCAGCACCTTCATTTACTAAAGAATGTTGAAGAATTGTTAATTGACTCATGATTCTTTTATGTAATAGTTCTCTTAGAACTAATCTAACAAATATTCTGTCATGACCCAAACCCTGAGCCATGATCGACATCTAGACTAAACTAAGTAAGATTGGCCCAACCTAGTAAGCTTGATAACTCATTCAATACTCATACTTTTATATAAACATACATAAAAAGAGTTAGAAGTTACCAAAAATTCGATAGCGCCTCCCTTAAAAATTGGACATCCTAATCCTACAAATCCAACACAATCCAATACATTTCATTTAAAAAATTCACCAATATCTTATACCTCCAAATTCTTGCCATAATACAACATGTACATAAGTTTTAAAATACAAATAATTTTTATTACAAGGGTCATCGTGTGGTTTACAAAAAAAAGTACAACATTTACATGACTCAAAATAATGTGGCACCTAATAGCCAATATGTTTTAGAGTTCCTACACAACCAACTGACCAAAATATCATACCATCTGTGTCTGGGAGACATGCAAATCCTGGAGCACCTTAATCTACTGAAATGAAAATATATAACGAAAAGAGGTAAGCCTACCACTAGCTTAGTGAATATATAGACAACAAAACAAGTGGAGAAACAAGTAGATTTAGGGTTTTTCGCAATAAATCACTTGGATAAATAATTGACTAATATATATAGATATTGACAACAATTAAATTATATTATAGACTATCAATAAAAGTGTAATTTAAAATTAAGGAGAATAAGAGGGAATGGTTATCACAAGAAAGAATTATAATCAACCTTGAGTACCGCCACACAAGATTCACTATTACGATTAATGCCATTGCACAATATCACCACCATCCCCGAGTGCCGCCACATGGTGTACATCTAATGATATATCCAGTATAATTTTTATTGAGTGCCGTCACACAGTGATTATTCATTATTTTAGCTAAGTGCACCTAAGCTGTTACTCATGCTAATGGCCATAAGGTTTTAATCAAATTCCCATCCATGATTTTGAAATGAAATCATTTAAATAAATTAAATATTGACAAGTAAGTAAATAAATAAGTAAAAATTAGATCCAGTAAAAGAAGTAATTTAGATAAATATAAATAATGAATCAACAAATTTATATAATAAAATTATAAATAAAAGTTATTCATTATCTCTCCAACGTAATAATTATGTATATATATATATACTTTCATATACATATTATGATCCACATAAAGTTTAAATCGCAAGATTTGTTTTCTCAACAATGTGAACAAGGTAAATCATAAAATATGAAGTTGGGCTAGTAATACAAAGCATGGAGTAAAAAGAAAATGCTGTTTTGCTATCTACACACTCGCCTATGAGGATTGATTGTAAGGGCTCTAAATTCTTAAAATTTAAAGAGATTTCTAATTAAAAGAGTAGTCTCAATATCACCTATAATTATATTGAATATAAGAATATCACCTTGTTTACTCCATTAGCTTTTAATATGTTCAATATAATTAATTTCACCCTCTAACACCTAAACCCACAATTATAGTTTAAATTTTATAATGTCACTATTAATCCTAGGTTTTGCATTCCACAAATTAATTCCACATAATCTAATTTAAGCTTCTAAAATTTAATTTGAGTTTAGAATATATTTTAAGGAGCTTAAATGAACATGTTAGAAGTGCCAATTTATACCTTAGAAGATTAAATAAAAAAGGCCCAATTTGAAAAGCTTCCCATGTCCAAAATGAAAAAGGGAGCTGCCACAGATATTTTAGATCACCATAGGCATAAAAGAGAGCAAGAATAGAAGTTAAAATCAAAGAACAAATAACCCCAAGCACAAGAGAAAAAAGAATAACGAAAATGAATCAAAAAGCAAAAAAAAAAAAAAGAAAAAGAAAAGAAAAGAAAATGGAGCTTACTACCTAAGAATTCTTCCTCATGCGGCAGCCACAGTCTTCCAGCATTGGTCACTAAAACAAGAAGGTGGGAGGGGTGTTATAGTGCGAGGCACGACTGGTGAGCGACGAGGAAATGAAAGAAAAATGGGAGAAGGAGAAAAAGAAGAAGCTATGCAAAAGAGATGCAAAGCCTTCAAAGAAAGAGAAGAAAATTTGGCCCCGGGGGGGGGGGGGGGAGGAGGCGTGCTATAGCAATAAAATAATAAGGAAGAAAGAAAAGAAAACATATTATAAGGGAACAAGCAAAAATTATGAAAGAAACCTAGAGTTTTCTAATAGAATTTATGTAAGACTCATAGAAAAGTTATTTTTACATGCCAAAAGTGAAATAAGAATTCCACAATTATTTAGAGTTTCCATGTGAACAAATTTTAAAATTTTGGGACATAAAAATATCCCAATGGATATAAAATATATGTTAAAATAGTTTCTTAAAATAATTTTAAAACTTTAAAATTATCTAAATATTATATTTATCCTAAAAATAATTTTATCTAATTTAATTATTTATTTTACTATTATTATTTTAATTTGGATTATTACATATTTACATGCTCTTTCATAGCTCAGAATTTCATAAATTTCGTTGTCTATTTGATTTTTGACCATGTTTTTTATAGTGTCTAAAGTATTCAAATGTTTTTGACTCATGGGAGAGTAAGTAGACTTGACCACATTACAAATAATTGTTTGGCCCTCACTTTCTTTTTAGACCACATACTTCAGAATGAATTAATTGTAATAAGTTCTTAGTTCTAGTTCATTTTCAAGATGGTATTCTAATTAGCTTTATCCGTTAGGCGATTTTGTTACAGTGGCATTTCTAAAATAAAAATAAACTCTAACATCTATTGTTTTGCTCATCTATTCGTTCTCTTTTAACCTATAAGACTTTAGCCTAACCCATCATTCATTAATGTCCAAAATTAGATTGGAAGCAGAGTATTAGGACAAAACACTCATGCTTTATAATCTTACCCATTATAATGATACCATTTTATTAGAAATTAGGATTTTATTCTTTTTTCATTTTTCTTATGTCGATGGAGATTTTATGAAAAATCTACACTCAACTCTCAAATTAAGAAGATGAATAATAAATATTAAATTTTGTCAGATCTTTGAACACTATGTATGATAAGGTTCTTCCTTTATGCAAAACTAATTTTGTATACTTTGACCCCCTTTAATTTCAACTTTTATAATCCTTTCTACATAAAGTTATTTGCTTTTGAAAAATAACTAACAATATTTTATAAAGGATTTTCAATCATTGACTACATGGTTTATGGCCTTTAACTCCTTTTTACTTAACATAATCATGAGCAAAATGACCCACTTTTAGGTAGATATGATACTTGATTTTTTCTATGTCAAGCTTCTTTTTATTATATTTGCCTATCTTCTTGACTCTTTGTTAGCCTCTTAAAATGTTGGCAAAATCCTCTTTTAATATGAAAATGTCATTTTCTTACATATATAGATCATAACAGTCTCAATCATATAAGCATTTTAGGGGTTTAATAGCTTCTAACTGTTTATTCCCAAACTTTATATGATGAGCAATCATCATCAAAATGATGCTCCTTTTGTGAATTATTTTCACTTTCATATGTTGTTAGTTTATAAGTAGAGATCTTATTATAGTCTATCTTTATTGCTTTATGAATAAGGATATAACCAACTAACTTCAATTCCTTAACAGTCAACCTTTCTTAATTTAGTCATACTTCTATAACCAAATTTATTTTCAAAGGCTATCTTCATGGTTTGAATTGTTTGTTATAGCTAATGTTTAAATATGAAGTTATTAGCTATATTGCTTATTATCATTATGTGAATAATATTGCCCTTTTTATTTTCCTAAGGAAATTCTAGATCTCTAACTTTGCTAAATTATATTTCCATGCTTAACTCTTACATAACATTGTTCAATAGTTTATTAGCATCTTATTCTTCTCTAGGATCTAAGAATCCTACAATGTCAATTTTCTTAATTGACATCATCTAGCTTTTTTCTCTTAACAAGTTAGATAATGATGTTTCTCACAGTCATAATTATAATCTAATTCCTACATAGACATAACATAAAAAGCCTACATATATACAACGTTATATTTATATTCACAACAAACTTTGATCAACCCAATAATGACATTATCATGTTTACAATCAAAAGTCTACACTTGGTATACTTTTATCACGTGTTTTTTAAAAATGTCCTTATTGTTTTATTGAATTCATTTACAAATATTATTTATGTTGTAATTCTTTAAATAAGTCCTTAGGCTATTAATCTAAGAACTCCTACTTGCTAAATTATTTCTCACATTCTCCTATCTTAATTTATTCAATTCTCATATAAGTCTAAGTCTACGAATTCGATAACTCCCACTTATTAAAGTATTTCCTCTCTTTTTTATTTATTTAATATATTTAACTCTCACTATTAAGACTTCATTATAAAGATATTTATTAATTCCAAAATTGTTTTTTCTTCATCCCTCGTAGACTTGATCAATTGTTTTTAGCACTATAAGACTTTTCAATTATCTACAAGTCACATCAATATATTTAATAAGTTATATTTCATAAATTTGATCATTCTTTTACATTGACTAATCTTTTTTTTTCTAGCGCATTAGTGATGACAATTTTTTTTAATCATATCAACATCTGTTTTATCTAAATTTTGAATTAAAACCACATGTCCATATAAAAAATATGGAATGTCCCCGGATCTATAATTATTCATTTAAGGAAAATATAATTTTAAATTTCATAATTAAAATTTTATGAATTTTTTGGCATATCAAATTATTATTTTATGACCTAAAATATATTAAAACATAACCAACAGATGCCCAAATATAAACAAATTATATATTATCTTCAAACTCTCAAAATTAGGAAATTTTAAAGCCAAAAACTAATAATGTGCCCCACATACCACCAAAATATTTTTGTTCAAAAATTTTTAAAAAGATAAAAAGAAGAAGGGCCTGTCGCGCACCTGGTACATGGGCCACTTTCTGGCCCTCCTCTGATCACTATGATACCACCATCATCTTCCACTTACTTTTTGCTTTTTATTGGTCCAACTTTTAAATCTAAAGTTGGTTAGGGTGGACCACATGTGCCAACCCAAGAGTGCCCAAGCCATCTCATCTCCTATCCCTAAATTTTGTAACTTTTCTCCATATTTACATAATTAACATTTCTAATAGGTTTACTTTGAATTATCATATTTCCCTCAATTTATGTCCAAATTAGACAAACTTTATGTCATTAAAAAGCTTAGATAAAGAGCTTTCTAATGATAGATGATTTACACAGAGTTATAGTTTGTAGAGGGAGAAATATCCCTTGAAAACATCACCATTTAGTTATTTTTCCAAAAAAAATATATTTGAACTCTAAATTTTAAACACTCATATCTCACTCATCTTAAGTCCGATTGTGGTGTTTTTAGTGTTATTGGAAAGCTCTTTGAATGGGCTTTCTAATCATACTAATATTACTTTCTATAGTTTAGTTTATAACAAATGTCAATGCTCAAAAATTTGCTATTTCTCCATGTTTATATCCTAACTTTGAGTTCAATTTAATCTCTAATGGAGTCAAGATTTTTCTCCATACTTTTACCATATATCCTTCTATATATAGGCTACATTGTTATCTAAATTTGGGACTTTAAATGTATCTCTACATTTATCTGCCATTTTTTTTAATTTCAAAGGTCTTTAAAAATTATGTATTTCATGTATGCAAGACTTCAAACATGCCAAAGACAAAACACATATCATATTTCAAAACCATGGAAAACAATTTAATCGAGCCTCTTATTAGGCTCTGATACCAATGCTAAAATTTAAAAGGAGTTCAATGATTTACATACCTTTTTGTGAAAAATCGCTTGATTAAATGTATCAAACATTGAATCTGATCACTTTAATGAATTTAGATTTGTTGTTTATAGCAAATGCATCCTTTTTTATTAGAAGAAAAAAAAAGAATACGTATTATTTATGGATGTCATTTTTTTTTCTTTTAAGAGAGAGAGTAATTTTCAACTGCACACTCATTCCACACACACTTTCCCAACCATTCATAATTAGTTTTTGTTGAACAAATTAAAAAAACTTATCATAAACTTTGAATTCCAAAATTCAAAATTTAAATACTAATATTAATTAATTAAGCTAAATTAATTATTTAAATAATTAACTTAATTAATTAAACTCTTTTTCTTTTTTAAAATTACAGTTTAATAGTCCAAAAAAGTCTTTGGTGAGAATATTAAAATGGAACAATAGGAGCAGTTGATAGCATTTTAGACAATAAAAAAATAGCTATTCTTGATGAGAAATTATGATGAAAGACTTTCACAAGTCTAACTGTCATTGAAGTTTTCAAATATGTATCAAAGGCTTGTAAAGCTAAAATTGTGGACAAATTACACGTTTACAATGTTGAAGTGAAAATCTATGGATGGTTATATCTTGTGAATGACAGTAAAAAATTAGGTTATTAATTGAAAACTAACAAATAGCTTTATTGCCATTTCTAACGATTTTGATTCCACTTGATAGCATGCCCAAAACCGTTGGGACTAATTCCAAACATACTCATTCATCCTTTTTCTTAGAGGGAGAACTTGCTTCCAGTGGTTCCATCTCTAGTTATCCAATTTTATTTTCTTAAGTACGCCTCATCAACCATGTTAAATATTGTCAACTTGTGTATCCATTAAATTAAGAGTGAACCGACTGGGGAGTTAACTACGATTAAGTCAAAGGTATATGCATTTTGCCTCGGCTGTATTTTCTCCCGACAATTTTAATGGCATAATATTTTACATTAACCTTATTTAAGATTATACTCTTTAAGTGTTCTTTGAAAAATTCAATTTACGTGGAAATACTTTAAAGATTTATTCTTAATTTAAAAAAAAAAAGAAAAAAGAAAGAAAATATATTGTTCCAACTTAGGACAAATTCAAGCTATTTTAGTGGACTTAATTTAATTTTATCAATTAAGTCAATTTTTATTAGTGCTTCAAAGAATCTTAACTTCTAACTAAACGTAATGTCTCATAAAATGATTTTCTTTATATATGTTGACTTTCTACGTGTTTATGAGACGAGCAAAGTGGATCCATTTATTCTAACCATTAATTAAACGTTGAAGAAGATTATTTTTCTCCTTTTGTGCACAATACTATATCTTTTTGGGTGCAAATGTCAACCTTTCATATGCTGATTGCTATGACAGAATTATTAATATGTACCTCTTGCTAATGTATCAACATTAAATGATTAGCAAAAGACTTTCTTTTCATAGGTACACATGTTACATGATTTTAAATGAAGTTAAAAATATATAAATTTTTTCTAAAATAAAAAGTTATATTATATGCTTGAATTTTAAAATTTTTTAAATAAAAATATCTTTTATTAAATTTAAATACATATTTTTAACTAAAAAAAAATTAAATAAAGAGTATCTTAGTTAAAAAATTTTAAATTAGATTAAAATATAAAATAAATTTTTATTTTAAGAGATGTTTCTGTATATTTTAAAAATAAAAGAAAAATCTATATAATTTTAACAAAATTTTTAAAAAATCTATGTAACTTGTTTTAAAAAAAATTTATGAAACAATAACTTCTTTTTTCGCTCATCTCTCTACGTTGTCTCTCTACCTTGTATACCAATATTATTTTCTTCTACAAATAATTTTAAGTGATTATCTTCTATTTTCGAGAATATCATTTTTTTAGTTATGACATAATAATTATTAATATAAAATAATATTTTATATATTTTAATAGATTTATTATTATAATTATACTCATTAATTACACAAAAATAAATTATTTTTTTAAGAACTGTTAATTATTAAATAAATTAATATTTTGAATAATTATTTAACAAAACATCTTTTAAGGACGGATGGGCTTGCTATCACATAAATAAGCAATAACCAGAGATCACGCAACACGCCTAGGTGGAAATCATAATACTACTTACAAGATCGTCCATTAAGGGCGTCGCATTTCATGGAAATAAAACTACACCCCACACTACCCATTGTAAAAATATTAAACCCAGAAATTGATGTCAATGGGCCTCAATCAACGGCCAACTCATGCATTGGAATTCTAACAATGGCGACCCCAAAGAGATATGTGGATAAGCCCCAGAAGAGGGAGCCAATGGGCTTTAATAAACCAAGGTTGCCCACATTCTAAGCCCATAGGAGAACGAGACATGAAATGAAACGACAACAGATAAACTGTCCTCTTGGCAGTGGCGACGGAGAACTCGGTTCAGTTCAGTTGCCCCCACATTTTCAGCAGAGAATTCGAAAACCCAGAAGCACACGACATACATAACGTACTAGAAGGTGCATGCGCCTCTGTGACTTGAAACTGAGGAAGCAATGGCTTCATCGTCGTCTTCAGGGGTGACGGAACGAAGAGGAATACCAGGGGCTCAGTTCGTAGAGGATGTTCAGACTTATCTCTCACAGTCAGGTCTCGATGTCAATTCCACCCTTGCCTTCCTCCAAGAAAGGTCTTATCTTTTACCCTTTTCTTTTTCCCCTCCTATTATCAAATAGTCGGACACCCTTCAATGTTGACTTATGGCTCCTGGGTTGACTACCCCGTCGACACTTTGTCGCAAATCAGTATATTGAGTTATTGATTTCTCAGTATTAATTATAAATTATTGGGTATTGCTTTACTTGCTTCTGAAATGCCAACAATACTCAACGAGTCGCAGCTTCTCGAAAGGTAGGCTTCTGGGTTCAAGGATTTCTTTCATGCTGTTTTCATCAGGTCCCTAAAAATGAACTTTTGATATATGTATTGTTTCATGGTGGCGAGACACGTTGATGTAAATTCAGGAGGTTTGTTATAATTATTCTGGGCAAGAGGAAGACCATTTTATATGGATTTGAAATTTAGCGACAGTTGGAGAAGGAAGTAAAGCAGCAAGATTTTAATTGAGCATTTATTTTGTGCCTTGGAGCAATGCCTTAAAATAATGATGCGATAGAAGAGCATGTAGTCATATACTTAGAACTGGGTGGATAAATAGAGAAGTACCTATGGAGTTTGTATGTCATAGCGGTGCCCAAATTATATGTCTATTGTATGCCTTGCAACACTGTATGGTGCAAAGTACCTATGGAGTTTGTATGGCATAGCAGTGCCCAAATTATATGTCTATTATATGCCTTGCAACGCTGTATGGTGCAAAGTTGTAAGTAGTCGCTCGTCCTGTCACATTACAAAGAAAAATGTTTTCATAAGTTGCTGATGGCATGACCAAATACTTGAGAAACCAAAAGTTCATTCTTAGTGTCTTACACTTAAACAAGCGCTTACTTGAACATGTATTTTATGCATTTAGACTTCCAGAGGTATCAGTTTTATTTTATGATACTTTTGTGGTGACCCAGCACTCATTTTTGCAGACTTCAGCAATACAAGTTGGTTGAAGTAAAGCTTCTTGCTCAGCAAAGGGATCTTCAGGTGTCAATATATCTATTTAGATTGTACCTTTCTACATCACATGTCTCAGAACACCGAAGCATACATACATTTTTGTGTTAATAGTAGTGTTTGCTGTTGCATGAACTCACTTTTTTCAAGTTGTTTGATTGGGGGACAAAAAAGAAAAAGAAAAAAAAACTTATTTTGATTGGAGCTATAATAGGATGCACTGAGTAACATTATGTTCATTTGGATGTCAACTAGAGGTTCAGGTTCCTGCTTGACTGGATCACACAGGAACACTGTAACCTTTTTGTTTTGTTATATATCATGATTATTATCATTTAAGAGCATGTATCATGGGAGTGAACCTTTCATTTTTCCAAGACATATATAGGCTGCAAGCTGCAGCAAGATCCACACAGTTGGAATTACAAACTCCCGGAGTATCAAACAGACTTCCCGTGCTTCAAGGCTACTAAGTTGTCTTTTCCTACTTATCTTCATAGTTCAAGAATGGGTACTAGTACTAGTATAATGGGGAAAAAAAAACTGTTTCCAATTTATTCTTTCTTGACTGTTAATACTTAAAAATCAAAGTAATTAAGTTTAAACTTTAAACTGTGTTGTGCGTTTATGCTATTCAGGTCCAACAAAGACCTATATAAATTCATTAATACATATGTTGTAGTTTTTGTTTCCTTTTCCTTTCTGAACATATTTCAGTGATGCTAGTTTTTTTTTTTGGTTGGGTGGTACTCAGGCCAAGATCCCAGATATTGAGAAGTGTTTAGATGTCATTGCTACATTACAATCTAAGAAGGGTACCGATGAGGTTCGTTTTCTGTGTGAATTTGCATATTTTGCAGTTATGTTTTATAGTTTGGGTAAAAGATACTTGTACTTCATATATAAATCTATGAAGTAAAGGTGAAGTAGATGTGAATGTCACATTAATTGTTATCAGACTGCTAAAATTCTGTGCTTCTTTTACTGTTGATGCATATAATTTGCCCTGGCAATGTTTGCAATGATTGTTGTGTATATAGTCTAAAGAATGGCTGCTTCCTCAGTTTCCTTGTGAGTACAATATCACATATAAAAAGGAAAAAGGGGGTGAGTTTGGACACATGCCAGTACTAATACTATGACTGCTTGCTTAGAGATAGCCTTCTGTCTTGTTGACAGTTGACAAATTGGTGAATGTTGTAGTTATTGCTTTGGGTCCCTATGTCTAATTCTTGGGCTTCTAATACTGCTGCTTGTTTCTATAATCTGGTTTTGATTACACCTGCTTATATTTGCCTTTGATTTTCCATGGACATTGTTCACCTATCAAGAAGCTTGTGATAGATGGATAAGTTCATCCTGTTCATTGGTATCCGTCTGTTGCCATCCCCTAATACTCATTGTATCAAGCAGACGACTGGGCATCTTCTGTATATATTCCTCTTATCTTATGACATTTAGACCACGAATAATCTCAGCCTCCACCATCTGAGACAAAGGTGGACACTCATAGGCAAGACTATTCTTGTATGTACTGAACAGAACTGTTATCCTGAAGCTTTTTTCAACTTGTAGCATGTTCACAGCAAAGAGCAATGTTGGTGTCATGTCTTGTGTCCTGTTGGGAAATTCTTTCTAATAAAATTTTCTTTTATAAAAAAATGTCCCGTTAGGAAATGCTGTATGTTATTTCAAATTTGTTAGGTTGTAGGTGCTGTGACAAAACAGCTATGGAACTACATTGAGTCATTGTTTGGTAAAAATGTGATAAAAGCTTCTGACGTTGGACACTGGTTAAGGTAAATTTTGTAATAAAACTGCTGTAAATATCCAAAATCAGAAAATCAGATATTATAAGGTTAAATTGTGTGGACATAGTTTTAAATTAGGAAAGGGTAGTGTAAGAATTTTTATAAAAGTTGAAGGATTTTCAGGAATTTCATATTTTCAATAGCTACAACTGCTTTGAAAAAATGCCTTAGGGTGCTTCTCAAGAGCACCTACAACATTTTTTAAATGCCCTTAAAAAATTGAACTACAACAATTTTATGACTTTTGCTATCAAAAAACACCTGCATCAAAAGGTACAACATTCCCGAATTGGGCCTTAGTGCATTGCTTCTCTCTTACCAGATGCACACAGTTGCTAGATTCCTGCAGACTCTTACCACATCATGCCATTGTAGTAGACCTTTGAGTCTTGCTTTACTTGTTGGGCAAGGTGAATCAATGCTTGCTGCTGGTATTGTGTGAATTATTCAGAGCCTTTCATTTTACTGATGTAAGTGGTTAAATTTTCAACTATAATTGTCAAGGGCCATTTCAACTTAAAAGTTTAAGCTGTTAAGTAGAAGCCCAATTTAGCTTTGTTATAATCTCTAACAGAATTATTAGCAGTTTTACCCAATATGAGTGTCTGAAGGACCTTTTTATATCATCAACATCTTACAAAAATTTGCCTTGTAAGAAATACCTAGGAGGTGCAGCCCAAATGCTGAGTTGTATACTTTTGAACTCCCTTAAACTTGATGATAGAACGAAAAATGGACAAATGTTTTAAACAAACATAAGGGGAGGACAGTAACATGTCTAATGGAGAGCTTTGGTGATTATTTAGTAAATTTATACTCATTTGGGAGATCATACCCTAAATGCCTGTATCTACAAATCTGTGGTTGTCATGCACAGGTTCACAAAAGTAAAGATCACAACAATTGAGGGTGCAACTTGACAAGGTCTATTGTTTTATAGCCCTCCTTATACCTAAGATTTATCTTTCCATATTCTGCTTTGCTTGAAAGAGCTAGTCCTGAAAAGGCTACCCTAAGTCAGTTTCAAGTGTTTATATGCTAAGGTTTATTTCACATTTGGATCCTGTTTAGGAGATTACGATGGTGTGTGTAGTGCATAATATTAGAGGTATAATCTCAATATGTAACTATTGTTGTTTATGGCTATTTTTGGCTACTATATGGTTATTATTATAAACAAGATGATATATGTTGTATTAGTACTTGTATATCAAACAAAAGTCAAAATTGATAGGTTGTAAAGGTCCAAATTGCAACTCATACAAATTTTGTTATCTCTATTTTGTGTTCTTGGAATATAAGAAGAATGTATGCTTGCTTTTTTGCAGCTGTATAATGTATCGGATAAAATTTTTGTCGATAAGCATAACAGAATGCTTAAAATATATGTTAATAGATGTCATTAAAATGAATTAAAACTCAACAGTACATACTGAAACACATAGGAAAGGCTCTAAAACATGTTAAACATCCGAACTCTTGATACTTTTCTAATAATAATTACATGCTATATAACAATTGTAGTGTTTTATTACTAACACCCTGTCAAATTTTTACCCTAGCTTTTACAAATATTACCACATGAAGTATTGTTTCAGATACAATTTAGATACTCGTATCAGTGCATCATAAATTTTTCCCCTCTACCCATTTTTTTCTGTTCTTAGAGAGCTTTAGGTAAATGATTGTTAATTATTTGTCATTTTTAATTGTCAAATGTGTATGTTACTGACTAGATGGTTTATGCGTAATGCTGTACTTAAATACAGGCACTTGTTGCTGATTTTGAAGTTTCAGAAGGCATATATTCACGAGCTTGTGTAGAGGAGACTGACTCAGTGTGTTTATGGCTGGGAGCAAATGTTATGTTGGAATATTCATTAGATGAGGTCCTTGACTTGTAGTTTTAGATGTTATGACTGTCTCTTCTTTTGATATTTTCCCCCAACATTCGTACCACTTTATTTTCTACTGCAGGCTACTTCTCTTTTACAGAAGAACCTGGATAATGCTAAAGCCAGTTTAGAAGTTCTTGTTGGTGATCTACAGTTCTTGAGGGACCAGGTGACAGTAACTCAGGTCAGATTGCCAATTACCAAGTCCTCTGTATCTCTTCTTGCTTCTGTCACCACACCTGCTCAAACCACCTCTAGGGTGTCCTTAGGAGAGTTAGAACATAAGAAGGTAGTAAACAAAAAAGGGATTAAAGTTTAAAAGCATAGATCAAGGGCCATTTCAACCTAAAAGTTTAAGTTATTAGGAAAAGACTCATATGGTTTTGTTAATCAAACGCGTCCCTCATGTAAAGCTTTTTGGACATCAAGAGTGGATAGACCTAAAACAATTTGTGCTAAAATTTCAATTTAACGATGAAGAATAAGGGTGGCAAAGACCAAACTCCTCACGAATTTGTCATAGAGACTCGAATAGTATGCCAAAGACCATTATAATCCAAAAGCTTGAATTGTTGGAAAACTCATTAATAGTTTATTAATATTTCTAAAAGAAAGATTTTGATTTTACTGATTACTTCTTGGTAGAGGAATCAAAATATTGTATGAATAAATAATTATTTATGTTGGAACTTGATATGGTATTTTCATTTGAAAATCGGGATGAAAAACTTTTACAAAGGACGGGATGCAAATGGTGGTCAATCCATTTTTTCTTCATTCCTGTTCACTCTCATATTTAGAAAGAAAACATAGGCTGATTTACACTCCTCATCATGGATCTCTTACTTTCACTTCCCCTATATTTTATATTTGCCAAGCATACTCCTCATTTTTAGATACGGGGCATTTCGTACTCTTTTTTAATTTACTTAAGGTTTTAGTTATGTTTATCATCTAAACCTCGAATAGGGTTCTTGACAATAACTAGTTGAAGTTCTTGATCGTTTATGTAAATTTGATCAGGTTACAACTGCTCGTGTCTATAATTGGGATGTACATCAACGAAGAATTCGACAAGAAGCTGCTGCTGCTGCTGTTGCTCAAGAATCATAGAAAAGAAAATTAATAAACACCTATGTGCAAAGTTGGCGCTACATTTTCAGTTGGGAGTATGATTCTAATCTCCATTCCCTTTCTAAACTAGGTGTAGAGGGACTCTTGTTGATTCTTGTTCCTAATTCTGGTTTCAAAACAGTTGATTCTGTCAAAGATAGGAAACCAGTTTCGATAAAGTTTTAAAATATTGGGCTCTCTAACATATGTAAAATATTATATTCAGGTTGATGGGCATGTTTTCTTTGGTGTCTTTGCTGTGATTGATCATACGGCTATTTTTATCCTTTCAATTTAGTCTACTTGTTTAATTTTATAATGTGGATGCTAGTGGCAACCATGTTTTAAGTAAATGCTGTTATTCAAAGGGGACCCACAGAAGCTTCAGTTTGTGAATGAAATTTGTCGGTAAAACTACGCAAAATGAAGCCGACAAGGACATCAAAATCAAATGTTCTCCGATGATGTCAGCTCCATCTTATCCTTCTTCAAAAGGGTTTTAGATTAAATGGTTTATGATATATAATATTGCCATGGTTAGTCAGAGATGAGATGATGCCTAGTCTAATGCATGATCTAGTCAACTGGTCTACTCCTACAATTTCTAGAAAGCATCATAAATAATTGAAAATTTGGCAATTGAGAATCCCAGTCTTGAACCAATTTGATGCTTTATGATCTCACATTTGGTATACACATTTATTGGTTTGTAAATATAAAATGGTATGACATTTAAAATTTTCATGTTTAATATGATAATTGACGGTTGTCATAAAAATGATGTAATTAGTATTTTATAAAAATTTAAAAAATTAAGTACAATAATATGGGATCATTATGGTTTTCTTGTGATGGGAGTTATCATTTAAAATAATGTTATTTTATACTTGTTTATATCTAAGATACTAAGATCAAGATATCATTGCGGAAAGGCTTTCTTGAGCTCTGTTGTTTGAATGGGATGGTGCAAGTTAGGTAGAGTTGCACTATTGTTCATGTGCTAAAACAGGCTTTTTTGTTGTGTTTTAGCTTGACATGGAAGTTGAATGTAATAAGGGTAGCAGTCTAATATATTGTTATGAGCATGGACTCTGCCACATGGGGACCCATAAACAACGGCGAGTGTCTGAATTCTCGAGCCAAAAAGGCATTCCAGGCTCTGAAGAAGAAAGGACAGCTTTTTTCTTCCTTTCAGTTGCGAATCAAATATAAAACTACTAGAGCCTTCACTGCGTTTACACAGGATTTTTTCCATTCAGCTTCTGGTGATTGTCCTTAAGAGCATGGAATGAATGAAACATGCCATGTTTGATCCATGCATTAGCCATTTTCACTTGTTCTTTTGGTCATCCAATTTTTCACTCTCACCAAGCACGTTTAAGACTTTGTTAGAGATAAAATGCTCGAGTAGATTTGGTTGACAAAAAGTAGTTTAATTATGAATAAAATGTAAGTATATTGGGCCTTTTTTTTTTTTTTCTTTTAACATACCCACACATGCACATTCTTTGTTGCTGCTTAAGGATAGTAGTAAATTTGGACTATTCATACAAATTTGGATGGTTTAAATTTTAGTTTTTAAGTTTTTTTTTTCTCAATTTCAACTATTTATTTTTTTTATTTTTATTTTTTATATTAAAAAAAAAAGCAAAAGTGGGATGAAAACAATAAAACTTTCTTTATTTTGCATTATGTTTTTTAAAATAAAAAAAATAATTGAGATTAAAAAAATAAAATTTACACCATCCAAATCCATATAAATAATTTAGATTTGTTGCTCAATGGGAGCAATAATGAATCCGCATGCTAAAAACTTGTATAAGATACAATTTCTCCTTCTTCTTTATTCATTTTCATAACTTATATACACTGAGTCCTCTAACCATTTATGAATTCAGCTGCTTCTCATTAATAATTAACATTATTAGAGTCAATTACCATCGACTAACATGTCTTAAATTTGCTGTTTTTAAAGAATTTATACTCGCCTAATTTTTATATTAAATAAGACTCAAAACTCAACTTGCTTTAAGATATATTAGGCCAATAAAATAAGCTTCCTCGATTGATTCAGCACTACTAGGCAATATATTTCTATGCACATAAAAACATCGCATGTGTGGATCATCAAGTACTACATTCCAAAAAAAGAAAAAACAAATTAGAAAAAGATGGATTTGTTGAAAATGAAGTTTGCACTATCATTATAAGTCCCAAGTCGTTGCTTGTATTTTTATGCAGATAGATCCTTCAATTAAAGGGTGATGAGACGAGATCTTGTTCAATTGACCAAAATCCTATTAAAAAAAAAACTATGCTTCTGGTTCTTACAGTTTTATTTAATTTTTTAATTTTAACTTTATATATCAAAATTTTATAATTAAGCCTTTATAGTTTATAAATTTTTTAATTTAGTCCCTACTATTAAAATTATATCAATATTTTGTTAAATTTTACTGATGTAATTAATTATACATTAATTTAATACTTTAAATATATATAATTTATGATAACAAAATAAGTCAAAGTAGATAATAAAATAAAATTAACTTGTATATGTGTCAAAATATTGAAAAATAATATAATAATAGATACTAAATTAAAAAAATTATTTCAATTATAAGGACCTAATTAAAAATTGACTGAAACTATGAGGATTACAAATATAATTTTTCAAAAAAAGACCCATTCCATCCTTCATAATTGTTTCTTTCATTTTCATCCCTGAAAATGATTGAGGTTTAACATATTTGATAAGTTTGGAACCTTTTTTTCATATATTAAAAAAACCCCAGAAACTAATTAATTTGCTCAAAAAAAAAAAAAAGCGTCCTCATATATCAAATGTAATGGTATGTTCTACTTGATATTTATCCCTACGAAGATATCATCCTAAAATGTATTCTAATCGATCCAAAATGTTTCAATTAATCACATCCACAAGAGCTCAAGGTATACTTGGGAAAGCCAGATACATATCTCACAAATCACAATAATTGATGTACGAAGTGACATAATATTCATTTTGACGTAAAAGAAAATTATAGATCACTCTCGAATCATTCTCAAATTATGATGAACAATAATTTTGACCAATTTTAAATTTTGATATGGAACATTTAGGAGCATTAACTTGCACGCAATAATACTAAAGTATAAAGTAGTCCTTCATATACTAGTTTTTGTTTATCAGTAATGTTTTGGAGAATCTATACGCAATATTATTAGTTAAAATATTCCTTTAGGTCTTTGTAAAATAGTTCTTTGAGTATATATACGGTATATGCTATATAAATACACACACCTTAGTAAGCTCACAAAACTTGACATCTCTAGAGCCATATTCTTTAGTTTTACTTTTCCTTTTTCGATATGACATCTTGGGACTTTTTGAATTGGTCCAAAAATAATTTCTCAGACGATTTACTCTAATTTAATTTGAATATATGTAAAGAAATCATACTTTAAATTTAGAGTGTAAAATATTTATGACATAATTTTTTAAAATTTTATATACAATTTCTTATATTTTTGTAATTATATTTTTTAATTAAAAGATAACTAAATATATAATTTTCTAATATTAACATGACAAATTATAGTTTTGTAGAAAAGTATATACTTTTTATAACTAAATATCAAATAATTGAGTTTTTAAAGAATTTTTTTATATATATTATAATTTTATTAAAAATCCAGATAACAAAATATAAGAAAATATACCTAAATTTAGTCTTTTTTTAACATATAAATCAAAGTATTTTTTAAGTAAAACATTAATTTTTAACCTATTATTTATAAAGGTTATTAATTATAAAAAAATATAAAAATAATCCTCTGTAATGATATAGTAATTATAAGATTTACTGGTAAAATTTTTCTTATAATTACACCTCTTACTATTATATTTCAATCGTGGTAGAATAATGTTTTAAAGTGCTCTTTTTTATTGTATTGTTTTAATTCGATCTCTTACACTATATTCAAAATGTTAAAAATCCATCTCTTATTTAAAAAACATTATTTAATCTGATATACAACCATTTCCAAAACGATACAGATTTTTTATATTTAAAAATATAAAATAAAAAATTACATTTTTAAAAAGTCTAGGATGGTCAAATTGTTACGGATATTTTTTCCCTCTTTGGTTGCATGTGTAAGAGTAATGATAGTCAATTAAGCAGCGATGGATCATTCAAGATCAAGTCGGCATGCCAGGAGATAAGTGAGGAGGTTAATCTAGGGGAAAGAAAAACTTGGGTTAACATTTGGAAAGCTCCAATCCCCAAAAAGCTTCAAGTTTTTTTTGTGATAGGTTACAAATGATAAGCTTCATACTAATGCATTCCGTTTTGACCGTCATCTCTCATCTTCAAATGATTGCCCCTTTGCGTGCCCTTCAACTGAATCTACCTTGCATTACTTGCATGACTGTGACAAGGCAAAGTCTTTATGGAAGACTTTGATTTAACCTAAATTCTGGTCAAAATTTTTTGAACTTCCCCTCTTAGATTAGATCTCTTGGAATCTCAACACCAAGATAAATTCTAGCTATATTAGCGAACTCCAATGGACAAAGTTGCTTGCCTATACGTGTTGGACTTTGTGGACAACTCATTGCTCTTTCATCTTCAATGGGAACTCCTTCCCCTTTGACAGGTTTCATTTTTACTCCATTCAACTGTTCATTTTTACTCCATGCGTAAAAGTAATGATAGTCAGATAATCAGTATCTATGGCCCAAAAAAAAAAGACAATCAATATCGCAATTAAAATTATTTTTATAAAAGTCACTGAATTATCTTTAAAAATATATTGATTTGAAATACATAATAATTTCACTAATCCTTATGTAAGTCGTTGAATTATCTAAAAAAAATTATCTCATTTTACTCTTACATGTTTGGTAGGACAGAAAGGAACAAAATATAATAAAAATAAATAAAACAAATAAGCTATGATACTTATGTTTTTATTTTAAAAATATAACAAAAAAGATAAGTATTATTAAATAATAATAATAATAATAAATATTTTTAATTTTTTAAAATTTTCATTTCTTTAAATTCATTGCCATTTACCAAATAGTGTTGTTCCAATAAAAAGAGTTTTGTAATATTACCATGGTCCTGTTGCCTTACACCAATTCATCTTGGGGACTTCTATAAATTTGTTTTGACATATTACTTTTATAACATTTAGTGTTGATTATTATTATTATTATTACTATTATTATTACTATTATTATTTATGTTGTCATATAATTTTTTAATTCTTATTATCTAAAATAATGTAATATAATTCTAAATTATAATTGAAAACTCGAATTTTAATTATATGTTTTACGTTAAAATGCCTTTTTTATTTCTCAATTTTATTTTAATTTTCAATTTTTTCCTATAACTTTATTTTGTTATAATTATATTCTTTAATTTTATTTTAAATTTTACTTTTATCTTTTAAGAACTAAATTAAAATCAGATAAAATTAGAAAACAAATGTTAAACTTAATGTAAAGTTAAAATATATTTTTGTCTATATGTTATTATAATATAAATAATATATGTTTTTTAATATTAGAAAAATAGATGAAATACTTAAAAATGCATAGTGGGTTTTATAAAGACGTGCACGCAAGCCGAAGCTGATTTGTGGGCTTTGCGTCTTTATTGAAAGGTCCCCTGTCTGCTTCGGCTCTGCACTATGCGCGTTTTTATTTTTACTCTTTTCACGTTTATTACTTTCTTCTTTAGCTTTCACACCTTGTCATTACATACAGAGAAAAATTATTAATTGAGTATTTTAAGTTATAGGTATTTATATAAAAAAATTTAAATTTTAAAATTATTTTAAAATATCTAAACTATAAAAATTTAAATTAGAATTTCATGTTAAAATTTTTTATTTTTAAATTTTTAATATAAATATTTTAAATTTAAGATGCTCAGTTATAATTTTATCTTATATATATAACTCATAATTATATTTTATTACCTTCATTCAAAAAATATTAATAATATTATTATTATTCTGCATAAAATGTTGATTTTGACTTCTTATACGCGTACCATTCACCAACATCCCACAACCCAATGTCTAATTAATAATAATTAATAATATAATTATAATTAAATTAAAATTAAAATGCGAAAGTGCAAGAATTTAAAAGAAGAAAAAGATTATGAGATGCCGCAATCATCGTTTGCGCGTTCTTGCTCCTAAAAATTCGTGTCCTTCTAGTCAACGCGTTGTTCATCGCTGAATGCATCATCGTTTTTTTTTATTTCTTAATTATTGATTTTCATTTTATATAAATTTAATGTGACTATAAATTTGAATTTTTCAAAAATTAATAAATCTAGAATGCTTCGCTCAGTGTTTATAGGATTGAAAAATATTTAATTTATGCAAAAATCGCATGCGAGAAAATGATGTATTGATGATTATTCTCAATTATTTTTAATGGTGAAGAAGATTCATAAAAAAGAATGTGTATAAAATCAACTTAAATTTTTTCCATAAATTGAGCCCCTCACATAAACTGAGAGGATCTAGATTGATTGACAACGATATATGGTTTAGTCAACCTCGATACTAATTAAGAAGGAAAAATAATAATGAGGCAGACGGACTAAGCATGTTTCACTTATTATTTTTTTTATAGCCACTATTTTTTTTACCTATTACATATGTATTAAAAATAAAAAAATTTATCTAAAGATCATAACTTGATAAAAAAAATACTAAAAAACTTTAAAACCAAATTTTTTAAAAAAAACTATAAGATTAGAATTATCATTGATACTTCTCAAAGTCACTATTTATATTTTTTACAATTTTAACCTAATTTTCTTGATGTTATTATCTGTCCACTAAGACACCCATGTAACATTGAAAATATTATGTTATAACTTTAAGAAGTATGAATGATAATTTTAAAAAATATTAATATTATTGTAAGCTTTTGGTCGTTTTAAAGAATTATAACTTTTAAAATTCTTTAGTATTATTCTTTTGAAATAAAGGTCTTTACATAAAATTGTTTTAAAAAAATATTTCATAATAGTTACACAAGTAATTTTATTTATGTTAGCTTTTTCCTGTCATTATTACCAAACTTACAAGTTTGAAGGGGAAGGCGACTCTCATCTTTTTTGGTTATGTCTAAAAGAGGGGGAAAAAATCAAGAGGGAATTATAATAAAAGGTCAAAAAGTGAAAAAATTTATTCTTAAAGACTTGTTATCACTTGTTTTAAGATGATTACCACTGAGTTTAGTAATAAACAGTTGAACTTAGTGATAACAAATTCTTAAAAGTAAATTTTTTCAATTCTTAGTTCTTAAATATAATTTTCCCAAAAATCAAGCCATTAATTCCACAATGCTAGCCCTCGTGAAGGAGTACACTTTGTATCACTCTTTATATCAAATTAAGGTGTACTTTCATGCTTCCTTTTTTGAAAAAAGATAGCAAAGTGAGAATTTGAGAAGAATGATGGGATCAAACTTATGGCATTAAATTTCCCGGTACTCAAAGATCTGAAATAATGCTTCTAGACTCATAATGTATTGACAAGTTTCATCATTTTTAAGATGTTTTGTTATCTACTTTTGTGTCTTTGAGGCATCCTCATATCTTTTTATTTTATTTTATTTTATTCATCACAATTATAAATAAAAATGAATTGAAGATATATATATAGATATATTATTAGATAGTCATTTGATAATTACTGTCATATTTATTTTGATATTCAAAATATTTAATCTATTACATTAAAGTTTAGTAGTGTTTAGAGGGTAATAAAGAAAGATATTATGAGTTAAGCCATCATGGATTGGAACTCGATCCTCTGCGAAGCAACGTGATGCACAGGCTGTGCGAATCAACGAGACGACGCCGTTCATTCAAGAGCTTTAATCATAACCGTCTGCGTAATCCGTTGCTCCGTAGCGCGACACGTCAAAAATGGAATGCTGGTTTTGCGTTTGTCTTCCCGCCAACCATCACTAAATCTCAGCCGTTCAATTTGTGAATCTGCGTCGTCCATTGAAGCACACGTAAACCCATGATATGCAGCCTCAAAACGCAACACCCTCGCGTTGTTTCTTCAACCTCAGAAACCATATTAGATAGCGCAGGATTTTGCTCATTTTGTTGCCCAATTCCTCGAGCTTGAAGGTCAGATTTTTAGGAAACACCCGCAACCATTTTTTCTATTTAATACATCTGCATTATAGTTTCATTAGAGCCTCACTTGTTATTTGTTTTTTGCAGTGGTCTTATGTCATTATTCTGATCTCTCAACGTAGCACGAAGAAGAAGGGGATATATCTTTTATACATCTATCTGATATTTGGAGTTTGAGCTTGTAAAATCATTTTTCCCTTTTCATTAGCAAGAGAGATTGTAAAAAATTGCATAAAGTTATTCCCTTTACAATTAGTTCTTTACCTGCGTTCTTAACATGATACCAACGGAAAATATGGATATGTGTGTGTGTGTGTGTATATATAGTTGATTCTTTCTTTAGATGAACTCTTGGAAGCTTTTTTTTTTTAACTGAATAACTTTCATATATTGTACACCTACAATAATTTTTTTGTTTGCCTTTGTATACTTTTTGGCAAGAGTTGATAGTTGGAATATAATATGAAATTTGGTACCTTTGGTCAATTTGATTTCAACTTTAATTCTCAAAATCCATTTACAATCTATTTAATAAATTAATTTAATGATTTCATTCTTCTTTATTTGGCAACATCACGTTTTATAAAATTATTGAAGTGGCATCCAAAAAGGAAAAAAAATGTATATAGCTATTAGTTTGAGTTGTTTTTATGTCAATTTCACTTGAAAATAATCTGGTCAATAGTTACATAAAAAAAGAAATCATTTGGTATTGCCAAGTTTTAAGAGAAATACTTGGAATCATATATAAGTAAAAGTTGCAAGTGCAGCATAGTACTAAGTTAATAATATTCTTGCTTACTTGAAATTTTGCGTAATATTTTTATATGTCAAAAAGTTCTTATAATAATTTTTTTTTTATTTTTCAGGAACTAAAATATGGAGGTTGATTTGACTCCTAGACTAGGGTTGGAATTTGATAGTCTAGAGGAAACATAGAACTTTTGGGTTGCTTATGCTGGGCGAACTGGATTTGGAGCACGGAAATATAATAAGACCAAGAGTAGGAAAGATGACTCCATAGTTTCAGCTAGATACGTTTGCTGTAAAGAGGGTTTACGAACAAAAGACAAGAGAGACTTTATGACCATCAAACCTAGGCCTGAGACAAGGACTAATTGTAAAGCAAATGGATAGAAAATATAAAATCAATGCTTTTGTTGAGGAGCATAATCACCCGCTCCATGTTGCAGACACAATTCATTTGTTGGCATCACAGCGTAAGGTAACAGAAGTTCAAGCCTATGAGATTGACTTGGCAAAGGATGTAGGGCTTCAATAGAAATCCTCTTTTGAGTTGATGAGTAGGCACACTAGAGGAAGAGCTAGTCTTGGCTACACCCAGTTGGATGCAAAAAACTACTTAAGAACTAAAAGACAGAGAAGTATGGTATATGAAGAAGTTGGAAGCCTATTGCAGTATTTCCAAGAACAATACTCAAAAAATCCATCATTTTATCATGCTTATCAGATGGATACAAAAGAACAGATTACAAATGTTTTTTGGGCTGATGCAAGAATGTTACTTGATTATGAATATTTTGGTGATGCGATCTCTATGGATACAACATTTAGTACGAACCGTAATCATAGACCACTTGCATTACTTTTAAGATCAATCACTATAAGGGAGTGGTTATTTTTTGTGCAGCATTACTATATGACGAAACTATAGAGTCATTTAACTGACTACTACAAACTTTCTTAGAGGCACACCAACAAAAAAAACCTCTGACCATTTTTACTGATCAAGATCAAGCCATGGCTCGAGCAATACGGGAGGTGATGCCAGATACAAAGCATGGACTATGTACCTGGCATTTAATGCAAAATGGTGTCAAGCATTTAGGAAATTTGATGAAGCGTGGATCACATTTTTTGACTGATTTTAAAAAATGCATGTATCAATATGAAGATGAAATGCAGTTTGAGGAAAAATGGAGTCGGTTGCTTTCAACTTATAATGTCAATGATAACATATGGTTGACCTCAATTTATAATATAAAAAAAATGGGCATGGTGTCATATGAAGAAGGCTTTCACGCTTGGGGTGCGGAGCACACAAGTAAGTGAAAGTATAAATGTCGCTATAAAGAGTTGCACAAGACCGGATTTAGATATCAATCAATTTTTCAGGCAATTTGAACGAGTTGTGGAGGATAGGAGGTATAATAAATTGAAGCATGAGTTTGACTCACGGCAAAAATTTCCTCGATTGATTATACAAAGTTCCCCCATGTTTCGACAGCTTTCTCAGATTTACACGATTCCAATTTTTGATTTGTTCCAAAAACAGTGGGATCTAGTTGCAGCTGTTACTATAAAACACAGACATGAAGAAGAGCCTTTATTTGACTATTTCATTAATATGGTTGATGAAGAAGGTGAATGGAGAGTTCAGTTTGATTCTAGCAATAACTCAATCTCATGTAGCTGTCGGATGTTTGAGACCATTGGAATATTATGCTGTCACACTTTAAAGGTGTACGATGTGAAGGATGTGAAAAAGTTTCCCAAGAACTATATTAAAAAGAGGTGGACAAAAGAAGCAAAGAGCGGTATCATTCATGATATTAGGGGGAACGAGGTCCAAGCAGATCCTAGATTGGAAAGCACGCAACGATATAGACAACTCTGCCCTATGATGATTAGATTAGCAACTGATGCATCTGACTGTCCAAAAGCATTTTTGTTAGTACAAAAAGGTGTGTTAGAGTTAACCAAGCAAGTGACAGAACTTCGATCGAGCCAACAATGTCCAACTAACAATGATGGTGCAAGTTTGACACCGTTACCAGAGTCTATTGCCCCAGCAAAAGGATTCAAGAAAAAGGATGGAAATAGAAAGAAGAAGCAAGAGAAGGGTTGGGTTGAGAAATTAAGGAGCAAAAGAAGAAAAATAACTTCTATGGTATAGACATATTACATATCTTTATTTTATATTTAGTGGTTAATAAATGTTAATGCTACCTTACCTTTTTCTTTTAGGATAATCAGATGCAAGCAAACACCTCCAATAACATACCTCAAGCACCCTTTGCAGGATCTCAGATAGCTGAGAGTGATCTTACTTTTACTCAAATGTTAATGGTAGGACCAATTACGTTCTAATGCTTAACACCTCTTTGTAGTTTATAAAGGATCACATTGTGATTTGTATTGTTTTGTAATGTAGGCACCACTAGATTTTCTAATACCGTCACTTGAAACACTGGAATTCAGTCGAGATGTTTCATCAGGTAAGCAATAATATTGTAATAACAATGTTTAAAAGAAAGTATAATAAAATATATAATTTTATTGAAATCAACATATCATGTACATTGGACTCCTGTTCTCAAATTAGATTGCCAATAATTGCCTAATCTAAGTACAAGTCCCTAACAATTACATTTACATGTTGTTTCTTGTCTTTAGCTGTAGACAACAACCAATCACAGTTCCAACAACAATACACCTCTTGAAGAAGTAAGCTGATACACATGAATGCTTGTGTCCTGTTTTTTGCTTTGTCTTGTTTTATATTTGTATCTTGTTTTTTGCTTTATCTTATTTTTCCCTCTATGCTCTCATGCTTGTATCTCACCTTCTGTTCTCCACTTGTTTGTAATTGGTGAACCTACATATGTACAAGTAATCAATCACTTTATATTCAAGAATGATAAATAGAGGTTTGATCCATTTGCATTTAGGATATGGTCTTATCAAAGATGCAATTATTCACCAATCCAAACTGCAGTAGGTTCTCAAAGGTCCAACCAGCAAAAACAGAGTGATATTAAAAAGCTTAGTGTTCATGGAGGTATACCAGATTTAAGTGAAAAACAGAGGTTTGATTTATTTGCATTTGGGATATGGTCTTATCAAAGATGCAATTATTTACCAATCCAAACTGCAGCAAGTTCTCAAAGGTCCAACCAGCAAAAACAAAATGAGATTAAAAAGCGTAGTGTTCATAGAGGTCAGCTACTGAAGCACAATAAGTGATTTCAATTAAAACCTTTTTCCATTTCAGTTTCACCATATAGTCCTATTCAGAATTAGATTACCCACTTTTCCTTGTCAGCCACATTTTTTCTGTACACACTATTGCAAGTGCCAATCTAGAATCTGACAGTTTTGGCATGTCATCCACACTGCCAGGAGGAGCTTCATTATCCTTGGGAAAAACCTTTTGAGATATTTTGTGACAAGTTGCAACCAGATTTTCAGACTGTTAAAAATCATAATCAGAACCCCTTGCCACTCTTCATTAAGTACTGGTCAAATACAAAAGAGTGCAGACAATAATCAATGAATAAGGTTGAAAATTATGAAACAAAATATTTAAAATAAACACCAGGGGCACAAGTTAATAGGATTACCTTGTATCCCTGCATTGCTAAAAAATCATTCTCCCCTTGATTCAGAACTTTGCTGACATAATATATGTAAATCTTTCTATAATGTAGCACTAGCAGAAAATGAACCTTCCCTCAATAATGTAGCTCAGGATATTTACTTCAAACATATTGAACAGACAAATATCTCTTTCTAGCTCATTTATCTTCAACACTAATATGCATCTTTTAATTTCTCACTCATGATTGTCCTATGTTGTTATAGCCAATTCAATTTCGTCGTAGTTTTTAGCTGTCTAACTATCAAATTATGCACATTGCCTCTCTAAAACATTAGAATCTTTGTTATAACTTATTCATATCCACCAAACTCTACTGCACAAGATCTTTGAGCAATGCAGGGATCGACTCGTACCATTTTGCAACAGACTTAAAACCTGCATGCCCATCCTGAAAAATTTAAAATTTTGTTTAGAAAAAATCTTCACAAAAAGAAACTAGTTTTGAGACACAATTATATCCCCACCTGCCCAAAAGAAAAAAAAAATCACATGTAATAACAAAAAACTGCAAGTCCTACAGATTCAATGAAGCAGCTGAAAGAGTTAAAGAAGAATTAACCAAGTGACACAAGTAGAAGAGCTAAGGTTTCATCTGAAGTTACCATGGTGATGAATGCACATAGATCTTCTTTGCTAACTTATCCAAGGCAGAACTAAGTGGATCAGGAAACATTACTCGACGAGTCAAATCGAATTTGAAGATGAAGAAAACGATAACTATCGTCGATCTTCTAAAATTCTTTTCTTGGATCTCTCTTGCAGAACTGGACGCAAGTTGAAGGTGCTCCTCCCCCCTGGAACCCGATCCGCTGGAGGCTGCAAATCATGGGTTTACGTGTGCTTCAATGGATGACGTAGATTCACAAATTGAACGGCTGAGATTTAGTGATGGTTGGCAGAAAGACAAACACAAAACGCAGCATTCCATTTTTTATGTGTCGCACTACGGAGCAACGGATTACGCGGACGGTTACGATTAAAGCTCTTAAATGAACGGCATCGTCTTGTTGATTCGCACAGCCTGCGCATCACGTTGCTTCGCAGAGGATTGGGTTCCTCATGGACTTAAATAGAAGTTTTTTTATTATATAACTTGGTAGTGTTAAAGAGAAAAAAATATTTAAGGAAATTTACATTCAAGGACCATATGTTAAAGAAATTTATTATGGAGGATCATAAAAATTAAAATTATTGTTGAGGACCTTGGGATTTAATTTCTTCTAAGATAGTATAAAAATGCCTTCTTTTATTATCTTCCTCCAAGCTTTTGTATCTCCCTCCACTCATTTCTTCCTCCTCCTATTTCTTAGTCACAATCTCTGTCAAGGAAGAAAAGAATAGCAAAGATAGCATGAAGAAAGAGAATCGTAGCAAAAGAGCAAATCATTTTTCCTATTATCTTTTCTCTTAAGGTAACTTGGGATTTAGCAAGTAGAAAATTTCTGATCTTGTCAATGTCTTCCTTTCCTTTCCTTTTACAAGTGATGTCCTATGATTGCAATTAATGTTTCCATCTTGAGGCTTAAAACCCCACCACCATCACACATTCTTCTTCATCTCCCTTTTTAAATTTTTTCTATACAGTTATCAAATCCATAATCATCAATGTCCCAAAACTATGCATTTCTATTGATAATATTTTATAAAATGATGAACAAGATGGATGACTCACTCTTCCATATTGATTGCTTCGGCTCTCTTGTATTACTTACATCTATTAATAACAATGTAAATTTGTTACCATTAAAACTTTTTAGAGTTACAAGTTACTTTTACTCATATTACTATCAAGTTTTACATTTACCACCTAGATTTAGCTCTTATATATTACTTGCAACCACTACTTACAATGTAAATGTAACCACTAAAGCTTCTTTACTGGAGACTTGTACCCATGTTGATCACTACCAAGTTTCATATTTTTTACCACTTTGATTTAGTTTTTCTATATCACTGGTACCTATTAGTTATAATGTGAATTTGTTATCAATGAAGTTTCCTAAAGTTATGAGTTACTTTTACTCATGTTATTACCAAGTTTTGCATTTGTTACCATCTTACTTCAACTTTTGCATATCAATTGCATCTATTACTTATAGTGTGAATTTGTTACCACTGAAACTTCATAAATTCACAAGTTACTTTTACTCTTATTACTACCAAGTTACTTTGATTTGTATTAATAAAGTTAATGATATAATATTGTTTTTGTTTAAAAGATTTTTTACATGTTTATATCTTTTTGATGTAGTTGAGTCAAAAAGAGTTTGCTTAACAAAGAGCTTCCTAAAAAAAGAATGGATACTCTATTGTCAATAAAGTTTGCTTAACCCTTTTTTTATGATTATCTTAGCAATACATTTTTGCAGCCACTCATCATAAGTTGTCCTGTTGGGAGACCCATGAAAAAACGATGTGAGTCACAACAAGATAAGGTCCCGTTGTCATGAGGTAGGCCATAATCAAGTCAAATGTAGAAATCCTAATCCATCTTCATATTGATGTAAAGGAAGATACTTGTTGTTTTTGTTTGCTACCATTGTAAAGGAAGTTAAATTTTGTATTTTATACATACAAAAATAACATTTTTTTTACATGCAAAAGTTACAACTTTTTTTGTGCATAAAAAAGTTATAGGTTTTTTGTATGACCATATTGCTTTAGCAATGTTGACTTATATGAATGTAAAATACTTATAGATGAAAATGTTATTAATGAAACTTCCTAATGTTACAAGCTAGTTTTACTCATATTAGTATATATTTGTATAGCTTGCATCAACTTATTATAGAATCCACCAACATTGCACCTAGCAGAGCCCACTTATGGCACCAGTACCCACTGTAACTACCCAACAATATTTGATATAACAAAAATTAGTTACCACTAAGACTCCCTAGAGTTATAAGGGACATTTTGTATTGTTATTACTTGATTTAAGGTTTGTTACCACCTTTCTTCCACATTCTTATGTCATTTGCATGCATAAGTTATAATGAGAATTAGTTACCACTAAAGCTTCTTAGAGTTACAAAAGACTTTTAGTATTATTACTACTCAATTTTAATGTAGTTACCACATGGTTTTTCAATTCTTATGTTACTTGCATGTATATGTTACAATTAAACTTAATTATTAGTGAGGCTTTCTAGAGCTATAAGAAACTTTTAGTATTATTACTACTTGATTTTAGAGTTTTTATCACATTGCTTCTCAATTCTCATATCACTTACAAGCACAAGTTACAATGGGAATTAATTGCCTAAACTAAGGATTTCTAAAGTTACAAGGAATTTTTAACATTATTACTACCCAATTTTACGTTTGTTACCATCTTATTTCCTAATTAGAAAAAAAAATAATTAATATGAATTAGATTATAGAAAGGGGGAAAAATTCATATGACATTAACATGATGGGTTTTTTAATTTTGTCCATTTTCATTCATTTACAAAGATAAGTGCATCTTAGGAGTAGTATAGGTGGATATAGATAGTGTTTCAAAAAGTATTGGCATACAAGTTTGCAAATTCATAACCTTAACATATCTTGCCCATCATATCATTATCAAATTTGATTAAATTTCCACCTAATAAATATCAATGTATATATGGTTGGCTTACACAACTTGGTTTGACAAACAAAGTTTTTTTATAAGTATATAACAATATCCAAATTTTAACATTACTTGCATGATCATTCAAACTCCATAACCAATGGGAGATTACAAATCATATCATTATGCCCTATCACAAATGGAAACATTTGCTTTTATCATTCATCTATAATGGATGCACAAGTTATCGAGCTCTTGTAGCATTAATTGTATCATTTAGCTCTTACTTCTTCCCCCTTTTTGGTTGTAAATATGGATTCCTTTGTTTAGTCTTAATACTTATTGCTTGGAAGGTGAACCAAATCCCATAGTAATTCCACTCAAACTCATTTAACCAGTCCTTTTCCCTTCTTAATAGCAAAAAAAGAAGACAAATCCTTTCCTTTCCTAGCTATAAGAAATAATAAGATAAAAATAAAATAAATAACACAAAGACAAAACATTTTGAATATTTTCAAGCAAAAAGAAGCAATAGATGCTTAATGATACCCTTAATAGATCTAGTGAAGGTCTTGACTAAAAGATAACATGCAAGATTTTGACAAGAACCCATTCTAAAAGCACATTGTAGGGCATCATTTTCCTGAAGTGATGCTATCTTTATTGCCACAAGGGTCATTCTTCTAATTATCACATAGATTCTTAAGTGTATTTCTTTATTGACATAATAATAGGAACAAGAGGCATGATGTAAGAAATTCATAGAACAAAAAAACTATTCAAAGAAGAATACCTAAACCCATATCTATTTTTATACCATGGAATTGAATATGAACTTAAATACTACATGAATGTCTTCTAAATGAAAGGTAATTAAGTCTGTATATTGTAAAATCTTAAACCTAAAACATTTAATATTTTCAAGGCAGTCATACTTAAAAATTGTTGATTGACTTCATTATCCTTGCATTTTGTAAAGTTAGTTGCTCGTATGGTTACCTCTTATAGAATGTCTAGATTCACCTTCACTTAATTTGCAATCTTTTATTACAACCTTGACTTAATAGTAATAACTAGTATTAAATATCATGTTAATCTTAGAAAGTAAGAACATGAACTTGCATACTAACTATACCATTAATATGGTTATTTTTTTTTTCTTACTAACCAAACTACGATGCAACCAACCTTGCATCAAATGTAACAAATACAACCAATATCCATATTGTTCCTTTCCCTCATAAAAATAGCACAAAAGCTCCTAATTATTATGTAATTACTCATTGCCAAAATTTGGTGTCCCAAATTTCTTTCACATATACTCCGTAATGTTAATGACACATTTTTGGGAAGGTTTTTTATGGAAAAGTAATTGTTTGTGTAAGAATAGAACCTAGTAATGCAATACCTATTAATATAATTGTCTATGGTTGGCAGTCATAGTCATAGACAATTGCATCAAGTTTGATTGAGTAAAATTTCTCATGAATGATGTTCATAAAACAAATCATATAAGCAATCATCCTTGAGAAATCAATATTTACAAATGAAAAACCATGGCATCTATTTGAAATTGGTCACAAAAATAGAACAAGGGGAAGCTAGAGAAGAAAAAAAAATTACAAAGCAAACATTAAGTGAATGTTGAAGTGTTTCAATGGCTTCTCTCAAGAAGAAAGAAAAATTATCGACTTCAATAGCTTCTACAAAGTAATTGTCCATATTG
Organism: Erythrophleum ivorense; assembly: GCA_026724425.1. Classification (NCBI taxonomy): domain Eukaryota; kingdom Viridiplantae; phylum Streptophyta; class Magnoliopsida; order Fabales; family Fabaceae; genus Erythrophleum; species Erythrophleum ivorense. The sequence continues at coordinate 49,825,038 of JAIUCV010000005.1, forward strand.
AGAAAGAGAGAGAGAGAGAGAAGTGGTTCGACTTTGATAACTATCATTGACCACAAGATGGAGAAGGCTATTAGAGTTAGAGAGAGAGAGAGAGAGAGCTAGTTGTTCTCTAATGATGCAGTAACATGTGAAGATGACAAGGGAACGACAAAGAGTTAGTTCTTCAATGACCTAATGTGGAAGATACTAAGGACACTTCATTAAAGGGCATTTTGATCTTACCATGGCAAAATTTTAGTACTTTGGGCCTTAAGAATATTTTTAATTTTTAATTTTTTTTTCATAAAAAATATTATCAAATTGTGATTCTTATATAACATTTTCCTAAATATTTAAGTGCTTTTTGTAAGTTAAAAGATCAATTGAAAAAGAACAAAAATAAAATTTATGTTAAAGTTAAAAGACCACATTGGAACAAAATAAGATTAAGAGATAAAAGTAAAATATAAAATAAAGTTAAGAAATCAAATTGAAACAAAATATAATTACAAAATGAAAGTAAAACTTTTAACAAGATTAAGGGATCAAAAACATATATTGGCCATCTTAATTTTCATATTTAAAATGAGAATTTTAAATTAATATTGTGATATTTTAATGTAATTATTATCTTATATCATGGTATATGAACAACGGGAAGTCAAAAGTATAATTCTTAGCTTAAACCACCATCATCGGCTCTTAATTATATATGCTTCATTTTATTGGTCAAGAGCTAGTCAATATCAACCCTCTCTAACTTTTTCTTTTTAATAAGATGAAACCTAAAACATAACTGAAAAGAAGTCAATACTCGAGAAAATTTTTGAAGCTGAGAAAACACCAAACCAAAGACGATGATGCTCCTCCCTAAACTTCCTTGACGTTAGTCTAATTTAAAACACTAAATGCAGTGCTTTAATTAGGAACTTTGGTTGGCTTATATATATATATATATATATATCACTTAGTTGTTAAAAGCATAGAATTAACAAGCCTATGTGAGAATAAACGTTCTGCTATCATGCATATTCATGGAAACAAACTGTTAGCGAAGAAAACTGGAAATGTGGGATTATTATCATTATTATTATTATTAGTGGAAAAGTGGCATCTTTGAAAGAAACTTTACTGAAGCATAAATTATTATGAATGGCATTACTTTTATGTTGAGCTTGTATATATTATATGGTTAGCATCGTCAAATAGTTCATAGGGTGCCCCACAAGTTTTATATTAATTTCACTATTTGCTTTGGTAGAGAGATAGAGAGAAGAATAAGATAATGAAACTAGAAAACAGGACAAGCTGGTCTAAAAAAAGAAAAAAAGGATACGTTCAAGTGCATAATAAGATAACTTAAAATTATTACTAAAACAAAGAAGATCTTGCGAGGATCATGCTTCAATAAGAAAATATATATACAAAAAGAAATTCCTTATAATGCTACTAGAAATGTTTTGAAAGGAAGGGAAAAATTAAGTAGGTGCTTTGGAAATAATTCTTTTTTTTTCCTACAAGTTAACAGAAACTAGAAAATTAATTAGTTAATTTGTTAAAAGTACCATTAGTGGATGATGACAATGGACACTATAATTTAGTATGGAAATCATACATGGGGACACACATCTAGAACATGGCTTTCTTAATAAAAACACAAATGGGTTTGGTTAAGATCTTTTGAAAAATGATTCTGATTAGATTAAAATTTATTATTCAATTTGCTTTCACATTTGCTAGACGCAATTCAAATGGGAATATATGTTCTTCATTGAATATTTGACAGCGTTTCTAAAATATTACTTCTATTTTATTAACTTTGGACAAGTTAAATGAACCTTCTTGAACCTAAATCACCCAATAATATTCCCATGTTATTGTACAACAATAGAAGCGAGTACAAAGTTCATTTGTGGTTAAGATAAAATTGTCGGTAATAGAATAAAGATGTGCAGTTTCAATAGGTTGATGGCAGTTGGAATTTGCAATTATATTTGGATAGAATTTGAAACAAAGCAGTTTCAGATTCCACAAACGATGTTAGAAAGAATCTCAAACTTTTGTTTGATGGGGGCTACAAATATAGTTTATTGGCTGGTCAATACTGATTATAAGTGAAAATGGTACTATAAATAATCTTTGTTGTCTGAAATTGCATAGTGCGATCATAATATATCGATATCCTATCTATAACTGGTAGTAATATTGAATATTTTATGAGAATATGTGGATTAATTCATCTATAATGATTGATAATAATATTAACTAAGGCAGAGTATCAATGCATTTTGGGTTCCCTAAACAGATACCAAATTAATTTCAATTCCACGAGATAAAAATAAGAATGAAATATTGTTTTAACAAATTCAGATGGGTTTTGTTAGTTGTTTAATTGCCTCCTAAGTCGAATTCATATTTGGCAATGATAATATATGGTAACTAATTTAAATAAGAAAAAATATATATCTTTAGGATGCCTTAATGCGGGAAGATTATACCTATATTTTGAGTTGTTAGTGTAAATTGTATATATATGTTTTTTCTGATAATTTAATCGAACCTTATTAATAAGTGATATATAAGAAAAAGTTTGACAAAGACAAAGAAAAAAAACAGATAAGAAAAAGTAATATATTTAACTTCGATATTGATTATTATTTGCCCTCTTCTCGTGATTGATAAATTTGATATTGAATCTAGAACATTCATTGAACCGCATGATAAAGAAATGGGGTGCACCAGCATCAAATCAGCACCGCCCTAGCTACGGCATGGACTGAATAACTTTGGCCTCTACGAAGCATGTTCTTGTTGTTTACAACTTTTGTGACCAACAAATATTCACAAATTTGACTTTTGACCGATGCCTTAATAAATAATAATCATAAATGTGTTTCTATATTTGATTTTAAACAAATACTTTATTTTAAAAAATTTCTCTCCCCTACTACTTGGCGTTCACATAATGAGAAACCACGATGGTACAATCACCCTCCACATGATCGATGGACCATTCTTCCTCATCCAGCTTCGACATATATAGGCCGTATGTGAGGCACGTGATATGGAATTTAATTTTCAAATCTTCCATTAAAAGTGATAGATTCTTTAATATAAATCACATGAAATTGGAAGAGATAAATATATAGGGGTGGATGCTATATTAATAAAGGTTTTTTTTTCCCCGTCATTCCTCCTACAAATTACAAGAGAAATCAGGCATTTGAACGATATAGAGATAGAGTTACCGCTATGATTAAACTATTGAAATGAAAAGAGAAATCTGGCATTTGAAAGGGAGATTATTTTTAGTGTTTTTAGTAAGTATATATTACTGTTATTTATTATATGTTATTACATAATTTAATTTTAAATATAATTAAGTAGGATCTTAGGTTTTAAAAATTGACTATTTATTCTATTAAAAACAATGATTTATTTATTAAAATATTAGTGAAAATAACGATCATACTACGGGAGTACATTAAATATTTTGTTTGAGAAAAAAAATTAAAAGAGTATAATAATGAATATATATATATATATAATATGCAATTAAATATATTTTTAATGTATATTTCCAAAATTTGATAACTTTTTAAGATCTGCAGGCTGCAATGATAATTCTTGTGAATTCTTTTAGCTTGAACGGTTTTTTCTCTATGAAATTAATTAATTTATTTATTAAAATACATGTAAATTGTTTAAACACCATTAATAACAATTAATTTTTAATGATAATAAAATACACACACATATAGAGCAAGGGTTGATATTAAATAATATTTTTAAAATTAAATCAATCGTCAAACTAATAAAAATATTAACTCAAGATTCATTAGTTTATAGTAATTGAATTATAGTGAAACCAATGATAATTAAATATGTCTTTTAAAATTTTATATGTTGAAATTGTAATATAACAAATAAAAATTAATAAATTTTAAATATTGATAAAAAAAATTTGACTAAACACTTTAATATTTAAAAAGAATATTGCTAAAAATTAAATATGATAAAGAATAAATATAAAAAATAACTAAATATATATTTTGTTTCTCATATATTCTCTTTTCATTAATTTTTTTATTTTCACTTTTTTTTCTCTTATTATCTTTTATTTTTAATTTTTTAAATATGTTAAAAATAAAATAAAAATTTTAAAATTCAAAAATAGTTAAATCAGTTTTATTAGTTTTTAACCGATTTATTTAATTTTTAACTAAATCAACTTATTGATTTAAAAAAAAAACTAATTTGGCCAATCCCCATCCCATTTTAGTAACAGTAATATTAAGTGCAAGAATACCTAGCAAAAAGCGTGAATTACAAGGAAGCATAGAATATACCAAAACCGCGTAAAGTGCATGTGCTTTCATGTCCTCGTTCAGAAAAAGCCAGCCGTTGGATCTGCCACGTATGATACAAACTCACCCCGATGCATCCACGTCCAATGCACCAGTCGTTTGGCCCCACAATCATTCATCTAACAACAATCTCTTCCCTTGTTCTCCGTTCCGCTGACCAAGTCCTCCAAGTTAAGCACTTGCGGGGGCATTATTGTCTTTTCGCAACACGGTGAAAAACATACAGGAGTCACCAATTGATAATCCAGAACGGCGAGAACAGGGGACTGTCGTCCAATGAAGCTGTCGGATGACAAGGAGATGACGTCATCGGGCTGAAAGATGGCACGTGCAGAAGCTTCGAGGAGACGACTGTGTTATACGTAAACTCCCAGGTCACAACGCTACCGTGACTTCTTATCCTGAGTCTATGGCAATCTAAGTCGTCTCTATTAATTTACCTTGTTTTTAACTAACCTCGAAACGCAGACGTTTTTGTTCACACGAAGTAGAATTACCAAAATGCTCTACGTTGTGATATTCAATGGCAGCAGCGCCTGTGAATCCAAATTACTCGAATCAGTTCGTTGTCTAACTATGAATGAGGCTAGAACAAGAAATGAATTATGGCAAGCCTCAATATTTGAATTCAATCCTTGTGTATTCAAAATCGCTAGCTAATTATCATGCCCATTGAGATTTTCTTGAGGTAGTTGTGTCCATGATGAAAATTAGGTAAAATGTTGAACATTGATATTAATGTTATTAACTTAAAATGATTCAATGTTGGCTTGACTTGATTATCTTCGTATTGTGTCACTTATCAGATTAGAGCAATTAATTTGCCATGTTGAGTTTAATTAAATTTTTTTTTTGGAAAAGGTCGATAATTTATTTTACCAGCAAAATCGACTTTTTGATTTAATTAATGCGTGTGCCTTTACATTTTGTCGTTAATCTTTATTGGCAATGACTCGTGTTGTTTAGGTTAAAGTGCGATCTATACAATCTTGTTATATCTAAAGTGATGACATGGAGAGAGCAATTATAATATATATAAACCTTTAAATTTCAAATTACTATTTTTTTAAGTATGGGGCAACATATATATATATATATATATATATGAAATATCGAATTTAGAATTTCGCACAAATTATTTACAATTTTCACTACCAAACCATGTAGCAAATTTTACTCTTCAATCCTGTTTTCCATTAACATCAAATACGCAAAGAAAATTAAAGAATTTATACTGTTTAGCTTTCATTTTCTTTTTAGAAAAAGTAAGCAATTAGTTTAAACAATTATTATATGTGTAGCAAAAAATTTTGTTGAGAAAGATACAGAAGTACGAATGAATGAAACCCACTTGTTCAGTACTGAACATGATAAAATAAAAAGGTTACGGAATTAATCGTAGAGATAGATATATAGTAATTAAACTCTACAACACAAACAATGAATATTTAAGATGGTTCAACAATCAACTAGCAAGCACAGAATTTCGAGAGAGGGAAATTGATTTATGAGGTAGAAAGGGTCCACAGGAGCGAAGCTAATGAAACCCTAAAAATCTAACTGCATGCAAAAGTTTTCACCAACATCTAGTACATGTTGTTGCTATTCCGTATTGATGATGTGATTTGGGAACTTTTTGAGCATTTTCATTCACCTAATTTTGCGTTCTTGCGTGCAATCTCACAAACACCATCTTAAATGCTTCTGCCCCGACCCATCTGTCACACGTTGTTATATAATCCTCAAAGGCAAATTAGAATAAAAAATTAAATAACAACAGCTGTACATGTCACACAAACAAAAATCTTCATATATGGTAGAAATGCTCAAATGAAAATTGGGTTTATTATTTTTATCTCTTTGATATATAAAATAATTTATTTTTAAAATAATTAGGGTAAATCAGTTTTAAATTTATTATTCTCATCCTATTTGAATAATTGAAAAGATTAACTCAATGATTAATTATTCAAAAACATTATTTTGATTAGTTTGTCTTTTGGGAAAAAAATAAAATGATGATAAATACCTTAATGAAGTGTTAAGATTCCAGTATCATATAAACCAAAGAAAAAATTATAGCTACATTACAAATTAAAAAGACAAAACTGCCAAGCCCCACAGGTACCACCAATCATTTAATTATTAAATTCAAATTGTGCTTAACTACATAATAACCAAACATGTACGAAAAAACTAATTTCAAATTTATTTCATCAAAAATTACATCGTTACCATATGTTTTTGTGCAAAGGAGATAATCGTTAAAAAAAATTGCAGTGGTAAATTGGGGAGGAAAAGTTTAAAAGACGTGCCGCGTAAGAGATAATGGAAGACAATGAAGAAGGCAGAGCCATCACATGCTTTAGAACCCACGTGCACTCCCTCAGAGAGAGAGAGAGAGGTCCCGTTCACACTCATCCGGTTGCCGGTCAAATCTCCGCGTAGAGCTGCTGTGGACCCCACTAACTGTCCTCCCTTCGACCCATTTAATGCGATCAGGATTCACCGTCGCGGGCACGCTTGGCTACCGACACCTGTCGGTCACCCCCAAGGTGGGAAACCTCCCCAAGCCAACCTGTTGTCCAAAGTCCCAACCCTATATATCAAAAGTCCTTTCACGCACACTCAAACAAATTAATTAAATAAAATTCTCAAACTATCCCTCTTTGATTGCAACAGTTGAATTTTCTTTTATAAATAAGATGTTTTCGAATTTTGCTGAATCTTAATTATTTTATGTGAATTTATAATTTTACTTCTACACCTGTCATTTCTTTTTATTTTTTGGTCACCAAAATATGTATTCCCTCCGGTTCCTTTTATTTAAAATAAAAAATTATTTTATTAATATTAAAAAAATAATTAATATCATTTTAATTTATTGATTAGGTTTAAATTTGATAATTCTTTTTTATTTTATCCATCTTTATTTTATATGAAAAAACGTTATACATTATTAAATCTATTGGATGTAATAATAAATGAAGAGTAAAAAATTTATTATTTAATGAATTAAAAAAATATACCATATTTTTTATATTTTAAGATCAAAATTTTTTTTTTTAGATTTTCTTATAAAAGGGATTGAAGGTAGTATTATACTTTCGCTTAGAATATTTTTCAAAGTAATTAAACATAAATATCTTTAATTTAACAAACACAGATTCTTACCAAGTAAATTAATCCTCAGCGTGGAAATAAAATAAAATAAAATAAATAATTAGGCGCACTTTTGGAGTTTTTGAGAAAAAGTTTTTTTTTTTAATAATGAGGAATATGTGCTAGCTAGCTAGAGAGCTTTAAGTTGATGATATATAGAAGAAGCGATGAATAAAAATCAATGGATGAGAAGAGAGAGGAAGAAGAGAGCAGCGAGAGTTGGAGGATGGCAAATTCCGTGGCATTTCCCGACGAGATTCCGATGATAAGTAGTTCTAATCAGATGAGCTTTCCCCCTCCTCCTGCTTTTTCAAGCATCTCTGACATGATGATGCCTCTATTTGACAATGATTACAAGCCCAATTATTCCTCTGCCTTCATGGACTTGCTGGCTCCTCTACAAGATTACAGCCCCTCTTTATTCGATTGTCTCCCTTCCTCCGCCACCCACTACCCCCTTCCATCGCCGGGAAGCTCCAACGTCCCCGAATCCTCCGAGGTCTTGAACACTACTCCGGCCTCCCCCAATTCCACCTCCATCTCATCGTCCTCCAATGAAGCCCCACTCAACAGTATCATAACGGACCAACCCCATACTAGTAGTAAAGAAGGGAACGAAATCGAACCCGAGGATGAAGACCATGGAGATGCAGTCGGAGGAGACGACCTCGATCAACACAAGACTGAGAAACAGTATGCTCTTAATTTCTTTTTCCTACTGTTTTTATTTCTGCAGTTTGTATTTTTAGGGATAGAGCACTTTAATATTAATATTAAAAAAAAATGGTCAGTTACAGTTGAAGATAGAGGGTGATATCTGAAGCGGTTTCTGTTTGCTGTCTGTTTTTTACTATTTCAAAAAATCAAAAGGCGACAAATTAAACACTAATTATTGGTGTGTTTTGTGCACAATTAATATCCATGTCGGATTAGGCTGAAACCGAAAAAGAAGAACCAAAAGAAGCAAAAAGAGCCCAGATTTGCGTTCATGACAAAGAGCGAAGTGGATCACCTAGACGATGGCTATAGGTGGCGCAAGTATGGCCAAAAGGCTGTTAAAAACAGCCCCTATCCCAGGTATATCAATATTTCAATTTAATTTGATTCTCTCTCTCTCTCTCTCCCTATAGTACTCTAAAATTAATTTTGGTTTCATCTGTTGTACTTTTTGTTTTTAATTAGCAAGCAAGAATTTAAACTTGGAACTTGTTTTGAACTATTCAAATCCTTGCAAGTATTAACATTTCTGCTCTGTCCACTTAAAAAAAAAAAACAGGAGCTATTATCGTTGCACCACCCCCGGTTGCGGCGTGAAGAAGCGACTGGAGCGGTCCTCTGACGACCCGTCGATCGTGGTGACCACGTACGAGGGCCAGCACACCCACCCGAGTCCGGTGACGTGCCGGGCGAGCCTCGGGTTCGGACCCACGAGCGGTGGTGCCCTTGGTTCGCCACCCTTTGTGGTGCCACAAGCACAGCATCAGCATCAGCATCATCAGCAACAACAGCATGTGCAACAACAAGCAGCTGCTTTCTTCTATAGCTCAGCCCCACTATTCCCTTTGAGTATTAGCTCCTCATATAAGGATCCGACGTCGTCGTCGTTTTCTGGCTTGCTTCAAGAGAACCATCATCATCATGATGTAGGTTTTGGACCATCGTCGACTTCTCTAGCTAATTTGTTAGGGGACAATGGGCTTCTTCAGGACATTATTGTGCCAACGCAGATGAGGAAGGAGGAGAAAGAAGAAGAAGAATAGGTGATGGATGGAAAATTAAATTATATACATTTGGGGTCTTCCATGTAACATTAATTTTTTATGTGTCTGTATGGTATGTGATATTGATCTGACTGATGACACTTCTTGTGGGGGAACTTTGAGTTTTAGAGCTTACTAAAGTTAGTACGTAGCATATGGAATTAACCTTTTGGAGGTTCATGGTAACATGACTAGTTCTTGTAGCTAGCCCTATGGAGGGAGCTTAGATTTTGATTTTGCTACTTCAATTTTTTAATTTCTTCTTTCCTCCTTTGGGTTAATGTTAATTATTCTTTGTAACTAGCTAGAATCATTGGCACTGCTGTATGAGCCATTTCTTGCTTTTGTATCGTTTGTTTTCTTTCTTTATTGCCATACATTGTTGTCTTCTCGTAGTTCTACTTTGATAACTGTTCACTGGTAATTAGTTGGTAAGAAAATTTTTAGGGTTAGGGTTTTCCCCGTTGTACTTGTGGTGAAATCTGCATTTTTTTTTCGCTAGGATCCTTACGACATACTTTATGGGAAAAGGTGTACAGAATGTAACTTTGGACACTAGTTAAGCAAACTGAAAAATTTATATAGAGAGGAATTATAAATTGTCCCGCGATCACAACCAATTAAGGGGAGTTTATTACAGATGTCATCGATGAAGTTTTATTTTTTTAGAGTACTCTGTGATTAAAATTTTAAATATACTGCACAATCATGATGTCATAATAATGATAATGATAATAGCTCGGTGCCGCCTTAAGATTGTAAAGGAAATTTAGCTTTGTTCTAAAACGTAAAGACACTGATTACCAAAGTATTAAAAATATATATATATATATATATATATATATAATAATAATAATTCTCTCGTTACTTGATACAGTACATGGGTATGGAAGAAGTTACAGCATTATTCGATAAGCAGTACCATATAACTTTTTTGTGTGATGGCTTTATTTTTCTCATCATCTTCCCCTATAAGCTGCATACAGATATGGGTTTGAGGCATTCAACGATGATGTGTATTTCCTTGAAAGGAAATAGCTTTTAGAGAGAGTTGATGGCAAAGGATGGTGTGGTAGCTGCAGGTACGTACGTATGGAGAAGTATTGCTAAAAGATATTTATGACCTTTCATCATGCCCTATTATTGGAGTTGCAAAAGCATTTCTCCATTTCTTCTTCCCTTTCCCTGCTTGGAAATTTTTTGTATCATGAGTTTCCATGATGCAGAATATGACAGTTTATTAGTTGCTTATTATTGGATACTTTTAAATTGTACATCAACATTTCACATTTTATTTATCATGTTGTCTGTGTTTATGTTCCTGTCCAAGTCCATACTTCTTGAGATGTCTATTTCTTGTTAACGAAGATGTCACTTCACACAAATTTTCTTATCATATGATAAAATGTGATATATTATTGGTTGTAGTAAATTTTAGTTGTTTGGTTATCGATGATTGATTAAGAACTATTCAAAAGGAAAACAATTTTTATGGATGATTTAGCTTGGTTCAGTGTTCACCACCCATACTATCAGAATATTGAATCAGAAATTTAATCAAGGAGAGATAAAAAAGAAAAGTAAGGAATCTTCTTTGCGCAGCTTCTGATCTGAAGTATCAAAAACTTGATGACAGGAATTTGATCCCCACTAATCATTCCCCTTCCAAAAACCCATGAACGCTCCTTAATTTTTGGTGAAAGAAAATGAAAAAAGCAATACGCAAGCATAGTTGTGAGGAGTTTGAAATGAAAAAACCCATGAAATCTATTAGATATGTATTTAAAATAAAGTCCTATATAGTATAGTTGTGAGGAGTTTTGACGATTTGTAACGGCGTTTAATACGCAAGCATCTTAAATTTTTAAGTATTTAAAAATTTATATATAAGATATATTTAGGATATATATAATATGTAAATTTCAAATTTTTTTATTTGTAATTATATCCAAACATCATGTAAATGAGTTTCTGACATTTAAAAATTTAAAAATTTTATGCACTAAACAGAAAAAAAAAATCCCTTAATTTGTATGCTAAAATTTAAAAATAGAACTATTAAATTCGGAGCATAGAGAGGATAAGTCATAAATTTTTGGTAGACAAAAAGTTATATATATGTTCTTTAAAGGCAAGCTGGAACTGAGGAGGAAGATGTGGGCTTTGAAAATTGGGTGAACAACGGATAAGATTTTGTAGAAAGTTATCATAACCTCTCGATGTCTTTCTTTCTTGCCCCTTAATCGCACTAAAAAGTTGCCTTGACAACAGATTTGATTGCAATATCTTAAAGCAAAACACATACAGCGCTTGCTAAAAAAGACGGTATTTAGTGGAAAGCCAAAACTAAATAATCAGCTCTTTTATTGCTTCAAAATTGGCATGCAAGGTCCAGTTAGGTAGAGCAGCAATATGAACGGCCAAAAAAAAAAGGGCAATAGAAATTTAAAAATAAAATTTTAAAAAAGAAAATAATAGAGATAATAGATATAAACCAGAACATTAAATTTGATTTGATGAAGCTTTGCACAATTTTCTACCACCATGCTAGCTGCAGGTGAATATTCTCTACTTGAAGTGATGAAGAAAGTTTTTATTTTTTTCTGATTTTAAAAAAGGAAGGCATTTTGGTGGGCTTTTTCTTCTGGTCTTCTCATACTTTCAGCCTTTATGATATTTCGAATTGGAAAAAGCACTCAATATCCTCATGAAACAAGTGGTATCTTCCTGTAATATCTTACTGTTGAAGTGGAAATATATTAGATGCTTCAAAAAGAAAAGCTAATCAAAGAGAGGGAGAGGACGTCAATTTAGTCATTTTAATTTGCTGAGAACCCACAAATGATTCTTCAGAGGCATCTGAATCCTAATTGCGTGGAGAAACTAATATTCACTTTTTATGATTCAATTTGAGTAATGGGATATTTATTTTTTAAAAAAAAAGATTATTTATATAAGCTTATGATTAAATGCATGCAGGCCAACCTTATCTTTTTGATTAAATGTGACAGCAATAAGATAAGTTTCAATTTGGGGTGTGTGTATATGTGTGTGTGTGTATCCATCAATTATCAATTTTCTTTATTCTTTTCTTACCTTGCAAGTTTAAGATTATGTCTGACAAGATAATGCATGTGTTGGAAATGTGCCAGACTAGTAGATTCAAAATGTTAACCTCAATTGATGCATAACTCTCCAATTAATATTCTATTTTTAAAAAAATTATTTATGAAATATTTGCAAACTATAATATAATAATAATTTTGTATTAAAACTCTGACATATTAAACAAAAAAAATAACTTTATAATGATTTTACCAAGGAATTCTGGTAGTTGCGGTGGTACCTTGAATTCGGATTTCAATCATTTTGGGGGCAGAAGAGCTCTAAAAAAAATTATTTATGATCTTCCTGGAAGATATTAGAGTGGTTCGTGAAAGTAGAATGGAATCAATCCTAGTTTATTCCCTCTGGTTTAAAGGGAAAAATAAAATCCTTAATTCATGTAAAATATTTTAGATTATTTTATTTTATTATACGTGGCAAGTTGAAAGATGGTAAGTGAAGAGTTCTTTTTTGGGCTGTATAGTTTCATGATAACATGAAACAATCATAAAGCTCATATCATTCTTGTTGTGCCTTACCTCCCCACCTACCCTTCTCTTGGGAAATTAATATTCATTATACTCATAATATTAAAAAAATTAAATATTATTATCATTTACATTTTGATAAATAAACAATTTTCACATAAAATTTAAAATTCAACTTAATCATAATGTGTAATTAAACTACATATCTTTTATTAAAAATTAAATCAAATTACATGATAAAATATAAACAAAAGTAATATTAATTAAGTACTCAAGTACCACACAACTACGGAAAATCAACTCCTCTCGGTATAACACATTAGGAGAATAGTTTACTTTTGCAAAGCTAATTATTAACATTTGGGACCTTGGGTTTCACTTACGAAAAATGGCTTAACATATAGAAGTGTTTTAACTATATGTCACCAAAAGTAATACCAAATGTGGGATCCCATGATACTAAAAATTTAATATTATTATGATATATATTTTGATAAATAAATAAATTTTATCTAAAATTTAATATTCGACTCAATTATTATTTAAATTTAAATTACATGACTGTTATTTTTAAAAAAATTAAATTACATGACAAAATATAAATATCAATAATGTTAAGTACTCAGTATAGTACGTATGTATAAAAAATAAACTCCCAAAATAGGTCAGATAGTTCTATAAGTGGGTATATAGTTGTTGATAAAACTGGAGAATTGATCACTATATACATATGTACATATATATATATATATATATATATATATATATATTAAAAAAGTCACAATATAACAGCCAGAGCAAGCTATTTTTTCATGTCATGCTGAACTTTGAATATATACTACCGCAATCTAACAACCAAAACAAGCACAAACTACGTACCTTTCATATGGCATATTGAACTTTGAATATATACTGCTTAAATGGAGGACTGACTCTCTCTCTCTCTCTCTCTCTCTCTCACACACACACACACACACACACACACACAAACCTAATCTGCTATAAGAGAATTAATGCCACTTGCTATAACCGAAACAGAGGACAACCAAAAAGGAGTGGAAAGGCACATGGTATTACTATTAGGTGACCATACACAATGACCTCTTTTTATGCTTGATTCTATCTTCCAACAATCTTATCACCTTTTCTCTCACTAAATGGCCAATCCTCCTCAACATCGACCTTCCATAACCCCGATAAAATCTTACATGGGAGATAAACTACACAAATTCCAAAGTTGAGAATATTAGAGAAAAAAAAAAAGATGGATCAGTTACAATTCACAATACTCATAACGTACCAAAGAATCTGTCAAAATACTTCAAGTTATTTAAAAATAATTAGCATACATAAGATAACTAACTAGTTTTAGATAGACTATAAATTACAACCTGTTTTTATAAATAACTTAACTTGTTACAAGCTGTCTACTAATACATAACTCCAATTTATTTAGAAAGTTTTAAATATACAATTAATTATTTGATATTATTTAAAATATAATTTATTAATTAACTCAATAATTAAGTAAGATTAATCCACAAATTAATAAATATTCCAACTGACCTTGGACTTAGCCTCTTTTCCCACTTCACCAGCAAATTCCCATGTATAAAAAATAATATATATTTCAGCATGCCGATTCACTAAACCTTCAGAGACAGCCATAATGCAATTAGTATTCTGTCTCCAGACCAACTCTAAGGTAGATTTTATCTACTTAATCAAGTCAATCATTGAATACATTTATGCATGCAAGGCACATTTTTCAAAAATTCCATTTCAAAAATATTTTTATATATTTATAATTAATTTCATCTACCTATATTGAATACCATCTCTGCTTAATAATTCTATTATGTTTAGTGATCCTATGAAGCTCATTTCATAATTTGCAATCACATTACAAAGGCCCCTTCATCTCCTCTTCGTGGAGAAGGCAGTTTCTGAAAACTGCTTCGGCTACAATCATAACGATTGCTTTGCCATTGTGATGCATTTTTCTAATTTTTAGACAAATAATGATTTGCTTAAAAATTTCTACAATGCTCATGAACTATATCTGTTGTGGGATGTGTTGCTTCAATCCCGATGGATGGCACAAAGTTAATTTGGGTGGTCTAAAGAATGAATGAAGCCATACATCAATTACTCAAACACTCAAGTTTGACTCACTTCAATTTTTAAATAAGCTAATTTAAACAACTAATTTAGTTAAACAATTTAAGTTGGAAGTATACGACAGTATCATGTAATGTATACATCTTTAGTTATATATGATTTTTGTCAAAGATGAAAAATAAATACAAAAATATTCGTCATTGAAAATTGTAAAATGTTTATAATATTTATATTCATGTATGCACATATTTATACATGGTATAAAATATTATATCAAGTATGCGATATTTCAATAAATAGTATTTGTGACTCATTTATAAAACTACTCAAACTAAATCATAAACTTTAGTTTCATTTAAATTCGGATACATTTTCATCAAACAAATTTGAGCAAAATAAGACTTGTCTTAACCCAGCCTAATTACAGCCTCCCGAAACTATTACCAGTGCCGACATAGTTGCAGCTGATTGAAGAATCTGTTGCTTTGGTTTTTCTTGTTCTTCCTTCTTTTATTTTCTGCCAATGAGGTTCCAGCTCCGACGGTGATACGTTTTCTTTTCTCTAATAGTTACATCTTTCCTGGATAGCACATTGCTTTATTAGTAAGGAGCAATGATACATGATCGAACTTGTGATCAAAATATGCCTTTGGTTTTCTGCTTAAAATATTACTCAATTTTTTTTTCACTTAACTTTCCTAACACTAAAATATCTATTTATAAAATGCTAACTTAACAAATATGACAATTTCAACAGTTAAATATACATACGAACTTTTTTCTACATATCTCATACGTATAACTTATTTTATAAATTTCAAAATACATGGGAAACTATATTAGCCATTTCGACTAAAGGAACCCAAAACATTAATGACATGTGGAAATGCGCGTCAACTCCTGCTGCGCACTGCCACCGCCAAAGTTATGGGGATATAGATTCTTCATATTTAACTAGATATGCATTTAGTTAAATAGAGTAAAAAATAAAAATAAAAATAAAACTTAAGTGAACAAAAGAAAAATATATATATTTTACTCATTCGTACTCTTTTATATTATTCTCCTAACTATATAATATATTATTACGAAAAATCATAATCCAAATTATGCAAAGCTTTTTTTTCGGTTTTGGTTGGGTGGGGGAACATCCATATCATGAATAGCCACTAGCTAGCTATATTAAATATATAGTGAAGGCATTACCGTTACGGTGATTCTATGGAAAGCCCTTGTCTAAAATGCACTATGCCGGATTGTATGTACAGCCCATGGTCGTGTAATGAACGGATTTGAATCGCTACAATATATCGGATTGCACGCCCCTCTCTCATCTAGTGAACCCCATGCCGTAATGCACGGGCACCAGATCAGTAATATACCAACATGGAGAAACCATGGCAGGATAGAGCTACTTAAAATTGGTTAGGTTAAATATAATTATAGAACCTACGTTACACAAGGCGATCTGGTACTTGATAGGGCACTTCATTGCCTTATCTAATGACCCATAGGCTTTAGTGCTGAGCCAGCAAATGATAGCGAAACCTCAATAATGAGGATAAAGAACTCATGACATGCACATTAACTGTTACACCATGTTTACTTGGGGGTCAAAACCAAGGTCACTAGTCCTACCTTTGAGCATCAGTTTAGGGGTCTTATTCCTCAGCCATCGTCCCTATTTGCTGCCTAAGGCTCCAGCCCATCCATGTTCAGTTTCCTGGAGGCAGAAGATACCAGAAATGTCAGTACAGGAATTTTACCGAAAAAGAAAAATAATAGGAACAAACAAAGGTCAAAGCAATCATCATCTTTAACATTCATAACCGAGGTTATTCACAAGCCATCCTCCTCTTTCATCCCCCTCCCAACCCAAACAATAATAATGATAAGCTGAGATTGATTCTTAAATATACTAAACCAGATATTCTTCATCATCAGCAATTTGTAGGATGGCATCTTGTCTGAGAGTTGCTACCATCTTTCCCTTTTATGGGCCTCCCTTTTCCTCTCAACTGTCAAACACCTCACAGGGACTCTCCCGACATAGCCCAGAAAAGGAAAAGGGTCTTGAATAAAAAAGGGATAGGATAGAGGATATAGTCATCTTTTTATTGATCTTTTCTTTTTTAAGAGAATTTTTCTTTTTTTGGGGGGGGGGGGGGGTGTTGGAGGAGGAGGAGGACAGAGAGGATGAAGAAAACACCAGAAATGGGAGACAAGTCAGAAGACTGGAACCTGCTGGCTTATTTTTCCACATCCACTCTTGTGAAGCATGAATCCCCTGTACAGAATCAGGAAACTAGAATTAAACTAAAAGGAGAATATACATTAGTCAACAAAAAAGTGCGTGTGAAAACTGTAGAGTGAACTTAAAATACCTGTGGGAAGCGCGCAGGATCACCAACAGATATACCTGATGTCTGTAATTGTGTATATCCAACTTCCTGAAAAGCCAAACAAATTTCAAATATTTATATAAGAAAATATTACTAGAGATAAACATCCTGCTGTTTAAACAAATAGTAAATACAACAAATGGAACCACTGAACATCGGATATTTTAAGAGACAACAGAGCCTACATGCATAGATTCGTATCTCTAGTCACACAGGGCACAAACTCCTGAGACAAGATGGGAGCAAGAACTATCTAATTACTGAATCACAAGGTATGACCAACTCTAAGAATTTCTCTTCGACTTTTACTTAAACACAAGTAACCCTAGCGAACCTCATATATGCTAAGCAGATTTTTCTTTTTTCTTTTTTTTTTCTAACAGACAATTGTTTTCACATCAAAGAAAAAGATAGCATATTCTACATAAATCTATAAATATTTGTCTGAGAGAGCACATTCTACAAAAGGCCTTGTAGGACTGCACAACAGAGAAACAATGTCATTGTCATTCAGCATATGGTTTCTTTAAATGCCATACAGAGGCTAAAATACAAATCTTGACAGATAAAATGTTACCTGAACATTTTGATGACCTGTAACTCCATATGCCTGATACTAGAAATCCAGAAACTAAGTCAGCATAATAAAATCTTCTTTCAACACCACAATGGAAGAATTCATAGAGACACTTACAGAAGAAGTGAAAGAGGGCTGCTGTATCTGTTGCTGGTGGAGAATCTGTACTTGACCTTGAGGCAGCACCTGTTGCAATTGTGGAACTTGCTGAGCAGATAATACTGATGGCTGTGACTGAGTTTGAGACTGCTGAAACGATGGCATGTTCTGTTGCTTTTGCCTTTCAGATAATGTTAACTCCTCTGGTTTTTCCCACTATAGGTTCATTTAAAAAGAGATTAATTACATGAGTAAAGTGAAAAAAGAAATATGAAGGCAACTCAAATAAAGTCTCACCCGACTTTCCTGTGTGACACTATTATAGTAATACTTAAAGCCTTCAGGAGATGTATGCTCTGTCCAATTGCATTTTGAAGGAGCCATGTTCTGGTTAATTGCAGGTATAGCAGAAGCAGATGTGGATGAAGGAACATCCGAGGCTGGTGCAGCAGCAGGGGTGCTGGTCACTGCCTGTGCTACAGACACACCCCATTGAGGCTGCATGACCCAAATACACCAGCACATGAATGTTATTATGAAAAAGAAGTTCTAAGATATAGACAGCCTCCCTAGTGCACCCAGGGTAACAAATCGAACATGGTAACAGCATTAGCAAGCAGTAATGTTATGATGAACTGTAAAAAATATGTATGTGTCATGTTTTTATTGGAGAACTTACTAACAAGTACTTAAAAAATTGCGCCTTAGTGTTATCCTTTTTATTTTTTATCCTAATTTCAGTGCCTTTTGGGTGAGTGCTTTTTCAGTGCCTCCCACCTCCAAGTACTGGGACATCTAGTGCCATGCCTTTCTCCTTTGACTACATAGTGCAATCCATGAAAAAACCACAAATACAAAAACTTCTTGGTTCAGAACTCCAGAATCTTTTGAATTAAACTTGTATCAACCCACTCAGCAAATCAAGCCAGGCTACTGATGTTTATTCATTAATCATGAATGACTAGAGAGATTTTGACCTAAACTACCTGGTTTTTAGCAGCTTCTGCATTTTGGTGCAATGCTAAATCTTGACTAGATGGTTGCATCATTTGTACTTGTTGTTGAAGCTGGGAAAAGGCCTGCTGAGACGAATGAAAACTCGCTTGCAAAGTCTGAGTTTGTTGTGACAACATCTGAGCCAACTGAGATGGGGACTGCTGAAGAGGCTGAAGTGGCTGCTGCTGCTGCTGCATCGAGGCAGGAAGTCGCTGTTGATTTGCAGTATTTATTGCTGTATTAGATTGCAAGCTGGCATCAAGAGGGCTCTGAGGCATTGCAGCAGACAAGGCATTCTGTTGAGCTTGATGCTGGGAAGCTGGTACCTGTCCATTTATCCCAGGTACCTGCTGTGAAGAAAGAGGACCCCCAGATGAAAAAGGTTGTGGCTGTCCAACCTGCCTAACTGATGAGAGAGACATTGGTGTCTGCAAGTAGGGCATTGGAGCCTGAGGGTAAAACTGGAGGGAAGGTGGCAAGTCCTGAGGTGAATGCATAGGCTTCTGCAACGGTGACATTTGTTGGCTAACTGGTGGAATTTGTGAAATTGGCGGGTTGAAATTCTGAGAGCAATAATAATGTTACCAACATTTTTCATCCTGGCACGGAGGGAGTGAAGTCAAATAATCTTCATATACCTGTTGTGACATTGATGACAAAGCATGCCCTTGAAAAGGACCATCCATGGGGCCTCCTAGGCCAGTAATAGGACCACCCTAAATTTGTTTTAAGCATTGTAAGCAATAGGTGTTGCAAACAATACAATCCTTGAAAAATAACGAATAAAAAATAAATAAAGAAAACTGATAAATAAATACATAACCAGTGACTACATATAATCACTGCCCCACCAATGACTTCTTTGAAGATAGAAGAACAAGTCTACAGACTTTAGTAAGCAAGCACAGACGTAACTCTAACACCATTTTAATCCCTCCATTAACTTCGTTAGTAATTGCAACCATGCAATGTGAATCATGAGTATCTTGCAGACAATAAGTAATAACCAAGTTGTAGTCAGTAACAAATTATAGGAAGTGCCACATTGCACTTAAATTACAAGGCTTTGACTAACTACCTATATCTTTGCAAAAACTCAGAAGGCATCCATGGAAGATTTTTTCATAAAGAACTCAAATCCATTAAATTTACTTGCATATGTGTACTTGCAATAGCACATGTATGTCTACAGATAAAAGCAACTTTTAACTTCCATTGTTCTTCTCATCAAATTAGTTAAAAACAATGGTATTGTTTATGCTCTGATTAGCTAAGCTGCCTGATGGTCTGATAACAATAAGCAGCAACAAATCTATAGTGAATGAAAAATTAAAGGGAAGAAGATAACCATTAGAAATATCCCATTTTCGAGGGAATACAAAGGATACATCATTTATGGATCATAGTAGCTTTTACAGATAAAGATAACTATAAATATTACATTTAGGGCAAGAATCCACTATGCTATCAAGTTTTATACTTACTGCATTCATAGGCATTGCTGGGCCACTAGATCTTGGAAGCAGCAGAGGCCCCACTCCACGAGGACCAGCAGTAGAGGATGGTCCCATATTTGATGGATGCATTGGACGCCAATCATTAGGGGGAGGGATACGCTCACCCATAGGTTCATTAACATAGGATGGAGGACTGCAAAAAGTAAGTACAGAAAAACGCATTGCTCTAAATGCCAGTATGAGGGAGAGGTGATAAAGGAACCACTCAGAAGACACCAGGTAAAATTTAAAAAAAAAAAAATAGAGGGAGAGAAAGTAGGATACTGAGGGCCCGGTGCTTCAAATCTAGGACCAAATCCTGGACGGGGAAATGCAGGACGCCTAAAGCAAGCCAAACAAAAATTTATGAAACCACAAATAGAGATGAACACATAACATGCATTCATAACTTATATAGAACACTATAAAAGGTACACAGAAGCACTGAATTTGGTGCCAGCAAACCTAAGCACGGATACTGGCACAAATACAAGACAAAACACGAGACGGATACCATGACACAACAAAATATGTAGTATCCTAGTGCATTTTGAAATATCTTATTGTATTGGACAACATTATACAGCTCTGCTTTCAAGGTATCGTGCCTCACAGCAGTGGACTGACTTATATTTCATGCACATAATGCCAAGAGTATCAAGGAAAATTTCATCAAAATAAGACTGAACAACTCACTTACCTTAAGCACAAAGGAACAAAAATTAAAAATATTAATTAAAAACAAAAAAAAAACAGAAGGACTTGTTGAGGCTGTAAAAGGTCAGAGTCAAGACAAAAATCAAACAGTTTAAGTTGAACTCAATAATTATTTGGCAAGGCTTGGACTGAGATCAATATTCAAAGGAAAAGATGCTCTTTCATCCAGTTCTTATGACCAATGTGAGACTTGTTTTAACTTGTTTCTAATCCCTATGCCCTACTTCCATTGGGGCTGGGCCTGCTTAACCAGAGGGCCAGCCAGCCCAACAAACCAACCATAAGATAACTTGAGTTCAGATTGTCATCAAAATTTAATAATAATTTAAAAAAAAAAAAAGACTTGAGCATCACTTCATATTCATATCATGAGCCCAAGCCAACAGAGTCAAATCTGAACAGTCCACACTTGGTTCAATCTATTAGCATTCAAATGGATTTCTGTTCTTAAAGATAATCTTTAGGTAACATACCTTGAGTCTCCTTGCCGAGGTCTCTTAGGATCAGCAAACCGGACAGTTAATGGTTGATCACAACCCTTTGCAGAAAAATAGAAGATGATGAGCATAATGCTTTCACAAGGACAATTTTCAACAAAAAAGTGAAAAACTTTCTTACTCTCATTGTATAAATTCCATTAAGTGCATTTATAGCTGCCAGTGCCATATCTCTGTGAGAGTATTTAACAAAACCGCAACCTTCGATCAAGAGGGGGGAAAAAATTATCTATTGCCATTCAGTATTTCAGTTAAGCAAACACGCATACAAGAAAATCCAAAAATATCATGTTGAAGGCAACAAAAAAGAAAAATCAAGTGCTTCAATCTTCAGATTTCCCCCCCAGAAAAAATGTAAGCCAGGATTTACAAACACAACACCCACCCCAACCCAAAAAGAAAAACAAAAAGAAAATCTAGCTAACATTCACAGGTTTTTGGCTAAGATCTCATAGTGCTAGGGACACACCACGGCTTTGCTTCATCTCATCCCGCATAAGATAAACATCTTCAACCAGCCCATATTTTGAGAAAATCTGATGCAAGAGACATCATCTATTAGTTTCATGCTCTCAAACTACCAGTAACAGTAAGCATAACATGATTCTGAAAAGAAATTAAATATGCAGTATTAATATCTAATATCATAAAGACACATCAATTCCCTTGGGCCAGAGTTTCCATTTTGCTAGACCAGACAAATATTTGTCCCACTGAAAATACTTGTATGCTAGACAAGAGTTTGTATTGCAAAGCATAATTGGTGGATGTAACATACTTCCTCAACTTCATCTACCATAGCCTGTTTGTTCAGAGAGCCCACAAATAATTTGTACTCAGCTGCACCTATCATACAAAAAAGTTTACAGCAACATGAAACAGTCAATGCAACCAGAAGACTCTCATTAAAAGTAAGTTTTGATAAATGTATTACTGCCCACTTATTTTGTTTCAGGCTAGATAGTTGTTCCAACTTTGAACCTGTAAGTAAATTTTACTAGACTTGCATAACTTTTCGATGTAAATAGTTTGTCTACTACAATTGGCATCAGATTCAACGCACACAAGCAAACTCAAAACAGACAAGTCCAAGTCTCTGCAGTTCAACAAATAAAGGTGATAAACAAGCTTACATAAACACAAAACACTTGTTTAATACCTGTCATTAGTAATTACAACAACATACTTTTATGTTCTTTCACAAAATGAGGCAAGATTGACTCCCCAGCCAGATAACTCTTAATGAGGCATTCCAATTTTGTATAAACATCAAAAGTTACAAAGCCTTACAGTATATAACCATTTAAGAATGCATATACTATACACATGATGGTAAGAATTTTCAAAACTATCAGACATCAATTAGCATGAAAGATTACCAAGACGTTCCCGTTCACCATCAGCATATCTCACTTGGATTGGACCAACACCCTAAAAAGTAATAAAGTTCTTAGAAAACCAATAAACAAGTATTACACGTAGTATTTAGGATCAAAAACAAAACAGCTCACTCCAGGAAGAGTATGTTGATTGTGCAATGCTCTAATTGCCTGGTCAGCTTCCTCTGAAGTAGCATACTTAATGAAACAACAACCTGCACAAGCAAGAAGTTTTATGTTGATTCCATCAATTTCTATCACTCTTTCCACAGAGAGATGTCAATATTTGTATATCCATACAAGAAAACAAGCCATTTGGCCAGAGACTCAAGTAACTGTAGAGATTCATTATTCTCATGGTCAATTTTCATCACACAAATGAGATCAATTCATCATATGTATAATATGTAGCAACTATTTCGGTAAGTACTAGCAGAGGAATTTCATATGGGGTTACAATAGCAACCAAAAAAAAAAAAAAGAAATTGAAACAGCAGTGAACAACATAACCACTACCATACAGAGTTTTCAATCACCATGAGAGTATGAAACCCCCCCCCCCCCAAAAAAAAACAGAGGAAATGTAGAGCTCTATCTTTGCTGAGAATATTAATAAAAATTAAACAAAAACACTAGGCTAAGTCTTCAGAAACAATAAAAAGAGCTTAAATATAAATAAGTGGAGAGACCAATTTACACCTCAGGTGAAATCTCTCTTTTTTTTTTTCTTTTGACAATTGCCATTTGTAAAATCAAACAGTCTTTATAAGGATCAAGTAACTAATTTAACTAAGTTTCTTGCCAACTGCTAATACCTTTAAAGGAAATGATAATAGCACCAAAATAATATATTTTTTTAAATCCAGAAAAGGTTTTAATAACATTATCCTATTAGTCACTATCACTGTCAGTCACATCTGATTGGATAATGCATAATTTAACGTTTTTCCTCATACATTACACTCAAATATCCAGAGAGGACTGTTAAGTATGAATGCTTCCCTCAATACAACTGCTGGTTGCAAACCAGCTTTTCCTTGCTCTTACTTACTAAAACTTAAAAAACATGCCAAAAAATTAAACAGATGCTAGTATTTAGTTTCCACCATATAGGTAGCTTGAACATTCTAATCCTGCAAAGGATAAGAGGATAACCCACATCCAATGGCCAGAATGCATACAAGAAATCACATACACAAGCAACAAAATGGTATAAAGATGGAAAAAACCAAGTAAAACCCTAGATCTAATAGTCTCTAAAGAGTGAAGTATTGAAAGCATCAAGAAATAAAGGACCAATAGAATCCTTGTGTATGAGGTTGTACAATTTATCCATGCAAAAAAAAAAAGGAAAAAAATGGGGGGAAAAAAAAAGGGCATACACCCAAAGCAGCTAGAATTTCCTTTTCAATAATCAATTTTGCACTGATGTATCAGCACTGAACATGGTAGCTCACAAGTTACTGAGGCCACCCTACAATTATCAGCTATTGACAAGCAATTAATGAATAATTGCTTTACTGATAAATCTTCTCTTATTTCTTTGTTAGGCTAATAATCTAGCTTGACTCCACAATTGTTATTAAGAGTCTAAAATTGCACCCTCTGTGTCATCGCTAATGTGACATTTACACTTCAAAAATACAGGAAAAAAACTGAAATTATTAGCATTAAATCATTCAAGGGAATACTAAAGAGTGGTGTGATCTTAATTGACACCACCACTTTGCACAGACGCACCAAACTGCACATGCACAGACCTCCATGCAATACAAAAACCAGACCACTAATCTCATTTAACTAGAAACTAAATAAGCTTGGAACAAATTCATGTATTTAAACACAACTGTGAATCCAACTTTAGCATTGAATAAACATAGGTAGCGCAACACTGCAGAAGTGTGTCATGAAGCACCCAACTAAACATAAGGAGTTTTAAGACAACTCTAAATCCTTGCATAAAATTTTGTGCTCCAACAGAATAAAAAAGGACAGTCAAAATACCCAAAACATCCTACATAATCACCACAAATTTCACAGATATCAGATCTCCAATAGCAAGGGAAGAATCAAGCATAGGAAATTGGAAAAAAAAAAAAGGAAATTTGCAGATTAATATACTACACCCAGACTTATTTGAGGGAGACACATCTACTACAGGCAAAAGGGAACAACCAAACCCTTCAAAAATAAAACCATTCACTTCTAGTCAAGCTTAGTATCACAAGCTTGCACTAAGTTACTAGTGCAAAACAGCACCATCCAACCCTTGAAAATGTGCTTAAATATCAATCATCCCTGATCCCACTAACAATGTGGACTGGCCAGCAGCAGATCCAACCAAATACCAATCCAGTACCTGTCAGAACTCCATACTGAAATATAAATGAAAAAAACCTTTGTTATCCCAAACCAGAGAACATATGATTTCATAAAACCATATGGCTGCTCTGTAAAACTTGTGAGGGGCTGCACTTCTAATGTATCTCCATGTGCAATCACAGATCTATGATCACAAAGGAGCAAAACCATTGCTCCCAAGTCCAAACTAGAAACATTCTTAAACCACATAGCAATGGTATATCAAATCCATCATACAAGCATAACAACTGGGCAGTATCTACTAGCATGGGTTTTATAATAAGGAGTTAGTAACCACAGATGAACATCCATCACATGACCAAAAGGTCTGCCATTCATGAACTAGCTATTGAATTGTAAGTTGCCAACAAACACATAGCTTGCTAACATCAATTACCATCCATTTCCAGTCAACCCAACTTCAGACCCATGTAATTTATTAAATTGAAACTGGTATATGACAATCCAAACCATTCAAGAAACTCTCATGTTCACCAAAATATGGGAACGTGAAACTCCCAAATTACATTGTGATTAATACCATTCAAATATAAAAATCCAAGTTTTTTCTCTGTTCCTTCTGTACAATCTGACTTCTAAATTTTTTACATAAACAAGCTACAGTTATGGCAATAGACACTCATTACAATCAGTCATTGTGTAATGACCCCACCGCTGCATCCACAATTGCAAGAGCAGGATCTATTGTCCTCCAATATCTCATCTGCTATACAAAGAGAAGTTTAAATGTCTTCCTCCTTCTGCTATGACAGGATGAGGACAAAAAAAGGGGTGGCAACCAAAACCAACAAGCCTGGACTTGTTGCAAAAACAAACTGAGATGAAGATGAGCTTAGTCTCTTCCATCAGCCTCTCGATGGACCTGAAATAAGATACGTATGAATTACAATAGTCTTGGGATATAAAGATCACAAATACCTTGTTGCTGTCCTGTTTTTCTATCTTTGATCAGAGCAACCTCGATCACATTCCCATGTTCCTCAAACAAAGGGCGAATCTGATATCAAATAATTGTAACAAGATAATAGTTCATCACAAACACAAGATCAAAGGCGCAACATGAGAACCAGTGATGATAATATCTGAACCAGCAACCATTAGATAACTTAAAACAGAAGTGCTCAGAAAACCGTTGAAAACTTGAAAAGCTTTAAGCTTGATGAGGTATTTTTTCAAAGTATCATGGCAAAGTTTAACATTTTATAAAGTTAGTTTGAAAAGGAAGTTACAATACTGTAAACTTTGCATCCTAGATGAATAGCTTAACTAAAAACAGATGCCCATGTAGATTCTTTTTCTCCCCACTGAACACCGCAACCCCACCCAAAAAAATAGAGTGGAACATAAATGCAACTCAAACATAAATAGTTGCAATATTTCAAAAATATATTAGCCTTTCATGATAACAAGTGAGAAAACAAAAACAAGGGTTATGTGGCTTACATCTTCTTCAGTAGCTGTCCGGGGAACAGATCCAACAAAAAGTTTCGCAAAACTTCTACCATCAGAACGATCTAAAAAGGAAAAATGCATCAATCACTTATTCTCTTCCTTTTTCCCACATGCTGGAGGACATCAATCAATAACTTAAAGAAGAGGAAAATAACTAAGTTTGCAAGTGAGGTGGAAATTCAACAAAGAGCCACTTATATTTATCCTTGGTTTGTTTATTGCATATCCTGAAAAATTTCAATCTATATATAATTTAATAGAATAATATAACTTTTGTGTGTATGTGTGTGTGCGCACACGTTACATGGAGAGAGATATAAAGGTGATCAAACAACTATGAAATCAAACCTTTTTCGGTTCACATGGTAGGAAATAATAAACATAGAAGCTAGAAAACATGATTAAAAAGCGTGTGACTGGTATGAGAGATGAATGCATCAAACAACTGCATGCTTCAGTAAATTAGAACAATCCTGGTATTACACACGAGAACATCTGGCAAATGCCTCCAGACCAATTGGAGGGGGGGGGGGGGGGGGGAATGCTAGCAGGCTATCAAGATGTCAATCATAGAATGAACATAAAAATTGAAACAATGTATAAAGCACTCAAGAAGCAATCTATAAAACGGAACACCCAGTTACTACTTGTATGTCAACTTCACAAGAGTAAATAGACACCCTCTGACAGAAATAAGTAATAACAACATAAGAGGGAAGAAATACTTTTAGAATTTCAATGTACAAAAACAGACCCTTCCAACAATAAAGCCCCTATGATACATTCGAAGACAAAATTCTCTTCCATGGCTTTATGACAGGGGTCTCAGAAGATCAACTAATTCAGTATGCTTCCATCACAATTTTAATATCATCATCATTGTACTCATAGTCATACAAATGGCTACCGTAACTGATTCCATTGACAATAAATATTTAAGTCTTGCATATTTTGTCATAAATATTGCCAGGGGCATCTAAAAGTTGCCGCTACAGACTAACTCAACAAGTAAACTACCACTATCAACTTTTGTTTTTTCATAGAAGCTACTATTAACTCACACTCCAAGGAATTCCCTGAATCCCCACTGAAGCAATACAAAGCATGGTAAACAGTGATGTACCAACGAAGAAAGGGAAAAAATACTAGCTGTAGTTTTCACAGAAAAATAAGCAGGACCGGCATTACAAATTACACTTCAGAAGCATAAACCATAGAATTCAGCACTACAAAAGATACACCTCAAATCCCTGGCCCGGCTGTTTAATGCCATATAAAACCAGAATCTAGAGCAAACTCAAGCTCAAGGAACCAGAAAAGCACTAGACTTGTTAGAGAAAAGCGTGCAAGCAATTTCAAGTAACTATATATAACTCCATGATATCAATTATTAAGCCAGTAACAGAAAAGGGAAAAAGTAAAATTGCTATCAAACAGCACTCTAAATAACAAAGTTAAACAAGAAAGGCCAACTTTAATAAGAAGCAAACAAGCATTACGCTCACCTGGCGACCCTCCACGCCCAGAAAAGGGAAACCCTCGTTTCTGCCCAGAGTGTGGTGGCACGGGATGACTGTTAAACCCGAAACCACCAGCATCATCCAGTGGCCGGAACCTTCCACCTCTTCCGGGAGACCGACGCGGCGGACTGTCCAACGGACGGTGGTGACCACCGGCTCCGGCGGAGCGGAAGTTAGGTGGGCTACGGCCAGCGTTGTGATAGCTCAGGGGATCATCGGAGAACCGAGAGGGACCCCTGGAATGACGATAATGAGAACTGCCATGGCGGTCTCCTCTGTACCTATCCAGCTTGGCCCGCAGAGTGAAACCCTAACCCTAGACTTTGGAAGAACAGAGAGGAAGAGAAGGAAGAAAGAATTGAACAATTCTATGAGACAATTAGCGGAGCAAGGTTGAGAATAGCGTCGCTAGCTCTACGAGAAGACTTGTACAGTGTTATAGTGAATTGGACGTAGCGCACACGGATTTAAGCAGTAACTTCTTGTTCTTGAATCTCGACTCCTGTGCATCATGTCGTTTCACGAACTTCAACTTGCCAATAGGCGACGCTTATTGTCGTCTTAGGGGGATTAAACTACCAGACATCGCTTGCCGTTTGGTTCGGCCCCACGCTAACGCTCAAGGGAAGACCGGAAGACCCAAAATAAGGGGCCCAAAAAGACAAACGAAATCCAGATCTTCTGTTTTTAACCGGATGGAAATGAACGAGTTTTGTCGTGATGTCCCAAAGCAAGAACTATGAAACTTTTCGCCCCTTTTGTTTGAGGAAAAATTATAATTAAAAATTTTAACTTAAAATTATTTTATATTAAAAAACTTTTAAGTTTTAAAATTTTTTTAAAGTATTTAAGAATAAAAAATTATATGTCAAGATTTTGAAATCTGCAAATGTAATTTTTCCATTGTTTGAAGTTAGAGAAAGAGACAGTGACAATATGTTCAAATTACACTTACCGAACTCATTTAAAAATAAATTGAACCTATATAGGAATAAAAAGTTGTAGAGCTGGACTTGAGTCCAAATTTATTATCTCCATTGAGGTCTGAGCCCGACCTGAACTAGGACCACTAAAGCCCGATTCGCCCGATTTGTTCACTTGATAGTTTGCTATTTGAAATTGTTTGGAGCGGAAAGAATCGCACTGCGCGTTATAGCATAATAAGTCCTCTTTTTTCTTCTGCTATTATATAGGCCCCCAATACGTCTAATAATTTATCTGTGAAACTTGCATTTAAGAATCTAAGTTTTGTAGAATTTATAATAAAATATTTTCAAAATTAAAAGTATCTCTAAGAATTAAAATTGTTGTTACTTACTATTAAAATTTTAAAAAGTTATTCTCAAATTTTAGAAAAATTATTATCAATATTATTTAAATTATAATTTTCCTAAACATAATAGTAAATTCCTTAAATTTTAATAGTAATTTTGATTCTTAAAATTAATTTTAAATTTTAAAATCTTTTATTTTAAATTTTATAAAATTTGAGTTCTTAAATATAATTTTCCTATTTGTCACAATGGATTTGAATTTAAATCTTCAAATCAATTGAAAAATAAAGGATACAATTGATTGACTGGGCATATCATGTTCAAATAATTAATTTGAGAAACTTCATTAACATTGCTTAATCAAAATATGAAATAACATATTGGTTTATAAATAAATAAATATATATATATATATGAAATTCATTTCTATTCACATGCCAGCCAGAATATGCTTATAAATAAAATGCAATAAATTAGAAAAACTCTCATTTGCAGTGCAAAAAATTAAGTGCAAAAATAAAAATAAAAAAGATAATTTTAAAAATAAAAAATAATTTTAATACCCTTACTTTTGATGATTAAGTAATAATTAGTAAATAATGTTAAATAATGATTAAATAATAATTATAATATCAAAATAGACATTATACAAAAAAAAAATCTTTTTTACTTTCTTTCGTTATATCAAATGGACCTAAAATATTTATGGTTCTTTCCTTCAAGTGTCAGTCAAGAGCTACTTGGATGTACACTAATGGAATCTTCCTTTTCCTCAAAACATCATACGTAAATTGAAAGTTATTTGTTATAACTTAATTATCCCCTCTACCGAAATTTTTTATATTTACAGTTAATATATTAAAAAATGAATAATTTTGTACAGCTTTGTAGAATTTGGCTTTAAAAAAAACCCAATTCTTACCCATTTTATAAATTGAGCTTTGCTATATAGAACCGTTTTTAACTAGGTTTTATTCTATAGACTTATATCCTCTTTTTCATTGGACTTATCGAATCGTACAAACTTTCTATCCTAAACAATCTTTTTTATTTTATATATTTTGAAATAATTTTAAAACGTTTTTTTAAAAATATTGAACAATAAACTGTGATTGAAAATTTTGTTTTTGAGACAATTTATAGGAAAATGCATCTAAAAATTTTATTTCAAATTGGTCTGATATTACCCCATTACGTAATATAGAATTTGAGGTTTGTGTTAAGGTGGATTGTGGTAAGTATTTCCTCACTTCACATAGTGTACAACATGTGATGAGCATAAGGTTATAAGGGATATTTGCAATATTGATAAGTGTATTTTCTTTGAGGTCTCAAACTGTGTGAAAGAGCTAGGATATCTTAAAGTAGACCAAGCGTGATACATGTTGCATAGGGTTAGTGTAAAGGATAGGTTGAGGCTTGTATCTTGCCATGGCCACGGACAACATAGATATTAAGCATAAAATAGTGGAGTTATACATAATACATATTGTGAAAGAACATGATGTTTTACGTGTGCCTTTTGCTACCAAAGGGTGATGCAATGTTAAGGGATAGGTTTAGATGATGACACCCTGAAAAGTCAAGATGATGAGTCAAGATGATGAATGAGAATTCTCTGAAGTAAGAATACCTCTAAAATAGTAAAATATTTCATGTGTGTATGTTTTTTTTTTGGTTGTAATATATATATATATATTATTTTTGTTTTTAAAAGTATGCCTTCTGTCTCTTACTTCATGCACTTCAGGCGATTCTCACTTCAGAGGATCCTTATCCCAAGATGATAGTGTTTGGAGGTGATGAGAGAATGAGACATGAAGATGATGCATTGAATATTCACTTTAATAATAGTGATGAGGAAATGATAGATGAAGACGTTAGCTTTAGCTTGCTTAGTAAGAGAGTCCCATTGCAAGGGATAAGAGAATCAGAAAAAAATCAACTATGAAATTCACAGCCAAGGAGAAAAGCAAATGTGAGGGCAAAGAGAACAAGAGGCTACAAAAACGAGGAGGAAAAGAAGGGGGGAAAAAAGAGAATGAAAGGAATTAGTGTTGTCGCAATTCTATGAAAAACAAATGTTAAATAAGTCTATAGCGACAATAACGAGGATAATTCAAAAACTAATAGTTTCAAAAGGAGGTGATGTGGCAAATTTTAGATTAGGAGTTGAAAACATTGATAGTAAAAAAGACAAATATGAAGATGAATTTCAAAAAACAAGGTATTATTTGCGGAAGTCAATGTAAAATATGAAAGAATATAAGTGAGGAGTTAAAAACCTTTTTCACAACATATGAAAAGGATTTAAAGAAGTTATAATTGTTTATGTGGTACATACAAATTTTACACTTTTTGTTTAAATCAAAATTTTCACTTCAAAAGTTTATCAATAATATTTTTATATTTGTGCAGGTTCTTATGCTTTTTAGCAGACCATGGATTTTGTGTCTAGCACTTATATAACAACGTTAGAAATCAATTCCTTGGGACGACTTACTTGAAATAAAAGAGGTGGAATGCATTCAAAGCCACATTTCCACAAGCCGAGGAGAAAGTTACCAAGAAATTTAAAAAATTAATGAAGGTTCATATATATAAGCATCTTATTAGAATTCTTCCTAAATTTTAGATTTTAGAGTTAGTTTGAGTTTTTTTTAACTTAAGTAATGTATTGTTAAATAATACGAGTAAAACTCTCAAAAAGTGTCATAGTTAACGAAAAAGATAAATAACAATAGAGCTTAAATTATGAATAAGGCAAACAATAAGTAAAAGATAACAGAGATTTTAAGATTATATTATTTCAAAAAATATAAAAAGAGATTAGAAAGAAAGTGGAAAGACCATTCTACTTGGGCCAAGATGAGGATTTTGAGATTTACAACAGTCAAAGGATTGGTATAAATTGAGTAGCAAAGGATTCAGAGGATCATGTTGCCCCATTAACATAATATTGTAATGCGCTTCCACCGTCATTTATATAAAGCCTATTGGAATATAAAGGAAAGTGAAAAGAAGGAATCCAAACAAAGAAACCAACCAAACAACAAAGAAAAACAAGGACTGCTTTGTAAGATTTTGTTGGATCTTCATCTAATTTCACATTATATATACAAAGATGTTAACGCTTTGGAAGGGGATTAAAAAAATAAAAAAGAATAGATATAGCCAGGTTTTGCAAATGTATAGTTTGAAACTATTCTACACCGAAACGCCAGTATATGTACATTTTGTCAAAGAAAAAAAATCATACATAAAAATAATTATATGATTTTTTTAATAATTTTATTATCAAATTCTTTAATTAAAACATGATGAGTATATAATTTTTGTGAATAACTATATAATTTTTTAATTAAATCATACATTAGTTATATTATTATTACAAAACTTAATGGTAAACATATAACAAATTGTAATTATAAAATAGGTCAAGATAATACACATATAGTAGTATTATTTCTCTCAAGTGATGTGATTAATTTAAATCATAAAAATTATACTAATATGTATTAAAATAAATTTTTAAATATATATATAATACTAATCTGTATACTTTTCACAAGTTAGGCAACTCTGAATTTACTTAATTCATGAATCAAATGAGCTGAACTCAAAGCCTATTGGAATATAAAGGAAAGTGAAAAGAAACAATCCAAACAAAGAAACCAACCAAACAACAAAGAAAAACAAGGACTGCTTTATAAGATTTTTTTTTTTTTTTAAATCTTCATCTAGTTACAAATTATATGTACAAAGATGTTAACGTTTTGGAAGGGAAAGGGGAAAAAAAAAATAGATATAGCTTTGAAACTTGCGACAAGTATATGTACATTTTGTTAAAGAAAAAAAACTAATATGCTAAATTTTTTAATTAAAATATAATAAATACATATTTTTTGTAAATAGTTATATAATTTTTTAATCAAATCATACATTAGTTATATTATTATTGAAAATTTTGATGGTAAAAATATAAACAAATTCTAATTATAAAAAAGGTAAAGATAATACACATATATTAGTATTATTTCTCTCAAGTGATGTCAAAAAATTATTTTAAATCATAAAAATTATACTATATGTGTTAAAATAATTTTTTTAAAATATATGAAAAAACTAATCCGTATATATTTCACAAGTTAGGCAACTCTGAATTTACTTAATTCATGAATCAAATGAACTGAACTCAAAATTGCGATTGAACAATTCATAAAAATATAACCCAATTTATTTATATATGTTAGTGGATCTTCCTCTTCTGTCACGAAAGTAATCATTATTTTGTGGAGTTTATAGAAGCTTAGGCTTTTCAGCAGTGAGGTTTGACTCCACCTTTTATAAATGGATAATGTAAATTAAATTTCAGTTCTAAAACTTTGACATCGTAATAATGGAATTATGACTCCACCTTTTATAAATGGATAATGTAAATTAAATTTCAGTTCTAAAACTTTGACATCGTAATAATGGAAGAATCTGAAGAGAGTGGGGAAACTG
Organism: Erythrophleum ivorense; assembly: GCA_026724425.1. NCBI lineage: Eukaryota > Viridiplantae > Streptophyta > Magnoliopsida > Fabales > Fabaceae > Erythrophleum > Erythrophleum ivorense. The sequence continues at coordinate 49,859,317 of JAIUCV010000005.1, forward strand.
GGCATTCATTTTCTAGGTCCCCACAGGCAAATTTTAGAAGATGACAAATAGGGTAGTTTATAATTTTATTTTAGGCAAAGCTGTGTTGGTCATTATCATCCATAACATTTGGCCTATTTCATCAAACTTTTAAAGGAAGATAAGTTACTTATTTTATAGAAAAATAATTATTTTAATCAAATAAAGTGTTTAACTCAACTCCTTAAAAAAATAAGTTGAGTGGTAGAAAAAATAATTTTTTTATAGCGAGAATAAAGTAAAATATTACAACTTTTTTCTTTTGATAAAAAGTTATTTTTTAAAAAACAGCTGGACTTTTCATTCAAAATTTGTTAATTAACATAGTTAATTTTTATTTACTTTCTTAAATGCATATCCTATTTAGTAATTATTTATTAAATTATTTTACCAAGGATAAACTATTTCTCTTGCAATAATTCATGTAAAAGTTTATTTGAAAAAAAAGTTTCAAAATACGTCACACGATTTTTATTTTTTAAAAAAAGACCTGCAATTTTTTAAGATCATCTTAGCTGGCTTGGATTCAATGTAAGGGTCAGGTTAGATTAGATTGTTTATGCTTTCTTGTCTACATCAAACTTTATTTATAAATAAATAAATAAATAAACCAAAGGGAGGGGCAGCATACTTATCTTGTTGTGAAAAACACAAGCATTATTCATCTCTTGGGCGGTATTAGAAATCCATTGGCTTCCGTTTGATAGGCTGGATTAACTCCAGTGAAAAGGAATTGGAATGACAAATTAAAACTAAGAGTATTATAATTAATTATTTAAATTTTTTCTATTTTTACATTATTGTTATTCAATTAAATATAAAAATAAAAAATATTCTCATTTATTTTCATATCATGCTAAATATAATTATAAATTACAAAATTCATTTCTATCAAATTTCTTTTCCATTTTCAATCTTATTCCCATTTTCCCCAACATTTTTCCCAACAACCAAATCCGTATTACTTCAACAGCGCAAATCCCGTAAAGGGAAAACAAAAAAGGCTCCCTTTGGAAAAGAAAGTCAACTTCGTTATATCAAAAAGATTATTATTTTTTTGGTGCAATAATGGTACAAATACAATAAATTCACAAAAAGCAATTATAATTTATACTTTTTTTGTACTAATACAGATCTAGATTAAAAAAATTTTAAATTATTTCGTGTATTGTACAATTTTTTAAATTGTATTATTAAATGTGTAAAAATTATATTGGCCAAGAAAAAATTAAAAAATATTATATTATTAATTAAACTAATTAACTTACTAGGTGATCCGGGAGTTAAGCGCGTGATCCTACAATAAATAGGGATTGACTTTCCCTAATTTAAAATTTTTATCCTGACATATATTTTTTCGCTATAATTAACAGGTTGAAGTCTCGAAAATACGAAATAAAAGTGGATGGAAAAATGAATTTTTTGTATAAGAAAAAGAAAAGAAAAGAAAAGTGAATTTTGAATTTAAAAGGAAAAGTAAAAAGCGGACTCTTAAAAAGAAAAGTTAAAAGTCGACTCTATCTCTCATCAGCCATGTCAATTCCACGTGGCAATTTATCCTAAGGTACTCCCAATACTTGTCATCGCAATCCTTTCAAAAAACAAGTTGAGATTTTCACTCTAAATTTATAATTATCTTGATCGATAAGATATGCCTTATAATAAAGAAATTTTATTAAAAAAATATGAATTATTTGTGACAATATAATAATGTTGGTTTCGGTGCTCTCGGCATAAGCTTCCTGAGTGTTTGTATAGGAGCGTGCAGGGAAGTCTTGACTGAAGAATCCTCGTACAACAATGGCGAAAAACGAAGACCTTCCAATCCCCATTTTTAATTCACTCGACCCTGTGTATGGCGGAGGATCTCAGCTCGAAGAGGCTGAGCTTCGTTTTGACAATCTCAAGTCCAAGTTTCAAAAAATCTTCGGTCACCCTCCTGACGTCTTCGCTCGTTCACCTGGTCCTACCTCTCTCTCTCTCTCTCTCTCTCTCTCTCTGTACTTTATCTAACTATCCGTTTGGACAGTGAGAAAATGGCAAAGACTAATATTTGAACCCCCCAAAAAAAAATTGAACTTATGGGGGTGTAGTAATTGGTTGGTTCTTTTGGTTTTTCTTATTGATTATTATGGAAGCTTATTGTGTTTTTTGGGTTGCAGGTAGAGTGAACTTAATCGGGGAGCACATTGACTACGAGGGATATTCAGTGTTGCCGATGGCAATTCGGCAAGATACGATCGTGGCAATTCGGAAAAACGATGCCGAAAATGTTCTTAGAATTGCTAACGTGAATGATGAAAAACATACTATGTGTACTTATCCTGCGGATCCTGACCAGGTGGATCTTTACGTCCTTGCGTGTGTTCATTTTACTGTCTAATAATTTGGGTCCCTTATAGATTTTACACTCAAAGTTCAATAGTGATAACGAAAAGCGCCTTTAGGAATACATTTCCGCCCCTTTCTTTTGCGTTTTGGAAATAAGCTTGTTCTGATCAACAAAATTTTAGGTTAAATTCATCTGTTAATTTATTTGCTATGGCTCCGGTTTTCATGTAGGCACTCGACTTGAAGGATCACAAATGGGGCCATTATTTTATATGTGGGTGAGTCAGATGATTCCATATTTCTCTTGCAATTTTCTTTTATATGGTTAAATAAAATTATGTGATTTATTCCTTTCAAGATCTAGTCTAACACGAAGTATATTTCATTTTAGCCGTTAGGTTTATGGTTACAACTATCTAATGGGCTTACACCTTACTTTCAAAGAAAAAGTGCTTACAAGTATTCAAGTAATATTTAGTTATTTACTATTTGTTGAGTGGAAAGCAAAATGATCTGCTATAGCTATGAATGGAGAATCATATGCATAGATGTTGGTATTTCTCTTAGTGTAATCGGTCTTTAATTGAATAAAGAAAAAACTGTTTATTACTGTTTAATTTATTATAAATTGACAATATGGTTCTTGTAGGTACAAAGGTTATTACGAATATGCAAAATTGAAAGGTGTGGATGTTAGTAAAAAAGTTGGACTTGATGTTCTTGTTGATGGAACAGTTCCACAAGGTGTGTGCATACGTTTAAATTAGAATGGTGTTGCTGAGTACGTCCAAATTAACCTATTGGGCCTAGTTTTCATCATCTTAAATACTCTATTAGACAGTCTCTTGTTGTTGATGCAGTTAAATTCAATGAACAATATCAATTGTTTATACAGGTTCTGGACTATCAAGCTCTGCAGCATTTGTTTGTTCTTCTACAATTGCCATTATGGGTGCTTTTGGAGTGAACTTCCCAAAGGTATGTCATGGATTCTAGTCTGTACTTTGAGGGTTTTCAGTGTCACCTATATGTTGAATGAGGAGAAACAATGTTGATTCTCTTGCTAAATTGTTGCATGCTGAAATCGTTTGGCAGCATCTAAATCTTTTTTATAGTAGTGACTCGGATATCTGGTTACTTTATGTTTGACCTTGATCAGGAACAAATATTCAGTTGAATATTTTAAACTTTAGAGTGTAGGTAAACCAATGGCATACCATAACTTGATATAAGTTTCACTTTTGGTATGATTGTATTATTGGAGTTTCACTTGCTGTTTGTAGTTCCTAATTTTTGCAACAGTTGAAATTAAATTCATATGAACCTTTATTTTTTCATTGATTATAAATAATTTATCTTTTTTAAAGTGTGTATATGTGTGTGTGTGTGTGTGTGTGTGTGTACACTTCTTCTGGAGAGAGATAAATTTCTACAGTTTTAGGGAATGATTCAACCTTTGTACTCTACCTCCTATGGTACTACCAATATGCATTAATTACCTTTTACATGGACAAATTATCCTATGCTTTTGCTGTAGAATATATTTGATATTCTTCTTTGTCTGACTATTTATTTTTCATGAGTTCTGACGTTCTCATATTATTTACAGAAAGAAATTGCTCAAGTTACATGTGAATGTGAAAAACACGTTGGAACACAATCTGGCGGGATGGATCAGGTTCTAGACATTTTTCATTTATGTTCTAATTTGAATATGTCCCAGTAACTTGTCCCAGCATGGTCTTTTTCTTCAAGTCACCTTCCCATGTAATGGCTGTTGTGGTGCTTCAGAGTTGTTTTCTTCTAATTGGTACTGATTGACTGTTTTAACTTTTAACTAAGACTCAAGTACAGCAGCTCGGGTGATCATAATATATGCCCTATATTCTGTCTATTGTTCATAATAAATTAATATAAAGGAGATTCAACTATCTACAATAGACTTTGCTTTTTATGTACTTTTCTGTTATTTGCTTTCTAAAACACAAAGACTATACGGTATCAGATAGTCAACTTTTGAAAACTGATATGTTTGCAGTAACAAATTGAAATGTAATTTAAATGGGAAGTGAAATTGATGGTTTGAGACTAAATACTGGTAAATTGCTGTGTTTGAGACCTCAATATTAAAACAAGTCTGTTGCATTACTTTGATTCCAATCAGCTTTCAAGTCTCATCTTAGGTATTTTCATGATATATTTATTTTAATCTCTGTCATAGTTTAGGTAACCCTCCACTATCAATTGGTCTTTTGGTCTTGCTCTTAAGGCATTCTTACACTGTACTAAAACCTATGATTTTCTTATTTTAATTGACAGGCAATCTCTGTAATGGCCAAAACTGGGTTTGCAGAGCTGATTGATTTCAACCCCATTCGTGCTACAGATGTGCAGCTTCCTGCTGGTGGGACTTTTGTTATAGCCCATTCTTTGGCAGAGTCTCAAAAGGCTGTCACTGCTGCTACAAATTATAATAATAGGGTTGTTGAATGCCGTTTGGCTTCTGTAAGTACTTTTTGTCATAAGATTGTTTTGCTTCATTCTTATTTGTTATTTACTGCCTTGAAATATATTGTGGACTATGATAAAGCCCATGATGAAGAGTTGGGGGGAGGGGTGGGATGCAATCAGCCTTCTTGACCCCTTTGCCCCTCCTTTTGGATTTCCTTGTTTTCCCTCTCTCCCAAAGCTTTACATTAGCTGCTTCTTTTTGTTTTTCCTGTCACAGTGTGTGCACACTTTTGGAAAGTTAGTTGTCTAGGTAGATTTGTAACTTGCAGGTCCTTCTTATTGCCAGTTATATTTCCAAACTCACAATGTGCTATTCGGTACTATTGCAGATTGTGCTTGGAATAAAACTGGGAATGAAGCCACAAGAGGCAATATCAAAAGTGAAAACATTGTCTGATGTAGAAGGGTTATGCATAACATTTGCTGGTAAACATAATTCATCTGATCCTGTCCTTGCTGTAAAGGTAATTTAACACTGCATTATGATATCCTTGGTTTTTCTTTGAAATTTTTAATCCTTGAAATCATTGTGATCTCAACATTCAAGAATTTCAATCAATATGGATTTAAGTAATTCTTTATTTATATTCAAGATATTTATATGGCTTGTGCTGTTTAAATAATAATATTAATAATAATAAAAATCTCTTTGATACAGGAATTTTTGAAGGAAGAACCATACACAGCTGAAGAGATTGAGAAAATTACCGAGGAAAAGCTTACCTCATTTTTGGGCAATAATGCAGCTTACTTGGATGTTCTAAAAGTTGCTAAGCACTACAAGTTACATCAGGTATTTCTTATTAGTCCCTCTAGCAAAGTTATTCCCACATGTTGAGATCTTTATACAATCACGTTTCTTTTTACTTTAAACAGTTTGCTTCAACAACACGGTGCTTGGTCATCCATGTTAATTATGGATTTCTATAATCATCTATAACTACTGCCTGGATATTCTTTGGTCTCTAGAAGGCATTCATGTATGACTTACTCCAATTGAAAAATATCTATGATCTTCTTGTGGCTTTTGTGTTCCACGGTGCCAATGGTCATTTATTGCTTTATGATTTACCATCTTTTTGCTATAAGTGCTGTGATATAATTTTGATACATTTGCATCTAGAGAGCTGCCCATGTGTACTCAGAAGCCAAGAGGGTACATGCTTTCAAGGATATTGTATCATCAAAATTAAGGTGAGTCTTTTGGATTTTGATCACAGCTTTATCTTTTCATGAATGCCCTTTGAATTTTTGTATAATTCTTATGCGAGGGATATTTCTGGGCTAAAAAATTGATTAAATATTTAGTAGTCCATATTGTGAAATGATAAAGTCCAAACATTGAAGCATATATAGATGTGCTAAAAACCAGTGGATTGAATTCTATTTATTGGGTGCGTGCTACTATTTTTATTGCCTTGACGTGCAGACATTGAAATGTTACTGCTGCACATTCTGCTAAAATGCTGCATAGCTTTAATCATTTACATTTAGATGAGGTCCTCCTTCTCTTATGCTGAAATTTGGATGATCGGATAATAGTTTGACATTTTGTCTCTATATCTTCATTAAAACGTCTCTCGACAATTCATCTCTTCTTTGAATTGCTTTTTTTTTTTAATCCTTTTTCGTAGGCAATGTGTCCAATTTTCTTGCATCTTAACTATGCATTCTCTTTCAGTGAGGAGGAAACACTCAGAAAGCTTGGTGACCTTATGAATGAGAGTCATTATAGCTGCAGTGTATTATACGAATGCAGGTGTGTATCGTTTGCTCTCTGTTATTTTTTTTTATTTAAATATTAACTTACATTAGTGGCTCTTGCCTTTTGTTCTTTTATTAATTTGATAGAAAGTTTGTGTTTTTTGCTTGTTGTTTAGAGGTATGATTTTTGTTACACAAAATTTTCAAACCAAAATATCAGAGGAAGCTGTACAAATGTGATCTTTTTTCACAATATTGATATTTTTTTCTCTTGTTATGGCAATCAGCTGCCCAGAATTGGAAGAACTTGTAAATATTTGTCGTCAGAATGGCGCTCTTGGGGCGAGGCTTACTGGGGCTGGATGGGGTGGTTGTACTGTCTCTTTGGTGAAAGAGAGCATTGTCCCACAATTCATCCTTAATTTGAAGGTTTGCTATCAAATAATACTTAGGCAGTCCTTTGATTAATTAGTGAAATTAACATGTAGCTGATGCTGGATTTTATACATCTATTTCAGGAACGTTATTACCAGTCTAGGATTGACAAGGGTGCCATCAACAAGAATGAGCTTGGTCTTTATGTATTTGCTTCCAAGCCATCGAGTGGTGCTGCCATTTTCAAGTTTTAAGTATCTTTTCAACTTTGAAACTTTTTTCACTTCTATAGCCGAGAACGTGTTAGGGTTTGCCATTTACTCCTGATATGTTGTCAATCATTAACTAAAACTAATAATAATTTGGCCGAAAGAGCAACAAAGTCGGCTTTTGTAGTAAGATGGAATAGTGTTGTTCTATTTATGTGGGTCTAAATATAATTTTTTTAGATGACTTGCTTAAAAGGTTGTCATCAACCATTCTCAACCATGAGAATTGTTTAATGCCTAAGATGGTGCCACCCTTAGTTGCACATTGGCACCATAAGTGGTACGATAAAATGATTCTTAACTCTGGCTAACAAATATGACGATTTTAAATGTAATGATTTTGAAATGTCATTTTATTATTTACTTAAAAACCTTTAAAATATGTATTATTATTTTGAAAAACACACATGGGAAAAGGTGTCTAACTTATCCAAGTTTAATTTACGTAAGAAGGGCCATGTTACTGGCTGGGTAGTGGGAATTTGGGTTAAAAAATTCACACGTTCAGTCTTCTTTGTGAATGAAATATTGTTACAGAGCCCTCCAATGCTCAATCATCCCATCAATTCAAATTTTATAATAAATAATATTTTATATTATACACAAATTTTAAAAGATCATCGGCTTATCTAAAAGCTCGAAATTGAGCTCTTTGTACTAAAACCACATAATTTAAAATGGAGCCCTTGATCTGAGCTACTATGTACTATAAATGCGCACATGCGTTTGCATGTTAGATGTGAGGACACCCCACGTGATCATGCAAATGGCCTAAATAATAAGGACTCTGAGCTCAAAGGATTATTCAATCTTTCTGTTGTCACAAACGTATCATTTGAAATAAACGTCATTTTGGCCCATATGTGATGGTTACTCTGCTTTCATATTATGTATAAGTCACAAGAAGAACATGTCCGAGAAACTTGAACAACTTAATTGACATTATTGCATACTACTTCAAAAGTTGGCCTTTGCAACAACCCACTCTCACAAGTTGGTTTTTTATTTTTTTGTCAAGTCATCTCTTAGATAGTGTTTGATTCAACCAAGGGGAGGGGAGGAGAGGGGTTTTAATGATATGTTGTTTGGTTGATTTGAAAGGGAAGGGAAAGGAGGGGAGAGGAGGGGAGGAATTTTAATGAAATCTTATTTGGTTAAGGAGGGGAGGGGAAGAGAGACAAAATTAAATGGATAATTATACCCTTATGATATTATAATTAATTTTTTTTTTTGTTTTTAAGATATTTTTATAAAAAAAAACTTTTTCCTACTTTCTATTATAAAAAAATTTTATTTATATTCAAAAATATTTTTTATTTTCATAAAAAATTATCTTGAACTCATTAAAAAAATAAGATTTATATTATGTTTTAAGTGAAAGCAAAGTGGAGGTAATTTAGTCAAATAAAGCTAAAAATTTCTCTCCTTTTCAAAAACCACCATTTTTGGAGGGGAGGGTTTGGAGAGAAGGGGGTATTTTGCTTTTCCTCTCCTCCAATTTTTTTATACCAAACAAGAGGGAGGGAGACCCTCCCCTTCAAAACCCTCCAACCAAACCATGCCTTAATGAAAGTAAATGTAGTTGCCAATTTTAGGTGGCTTCCATCTTTTTAGGCACCATGCGATTCTTTCCTAGATCTCTCTTGTCCACTCTAGTGGTTTTGGCTATCATTTAGTCAATTTGTAGGTCATTGCATTCATATGATCGATTTTTAATAAAAACATTAACAAATATAACTTGAGTTATAAAAAAAAAATATTTAAGTTTTGATCATTTGTCGTGATAATACACTTAGCAATTTGATATCTTTGTTTTAGCAATGCACTCTTCATTCTCTCTCTCTCTCTCTCTCTCTCTCTCTCTCTCTCTCTCTCTACTTTAGTTTGATCTCTAAATAAAAAAAAAAGCTTTCAGTTTTATCTGCAAATTTTTATAATAGTGAAATTATCATTGAAGAAAAATTTTTGACAAGATGAAATAATTTAGAGAAGAAATAGATATTTAATATTTAATTTTGTTTTCCATGAAACCATCTTCCTATTTCTATCATGGAGAAGTGCTTTGTTTAGTATGAAGAATTAGGAAGGAAAGGAAATGAAAAGAGATGGTGGGAGAGAAAATAAATAAAATGAGAGAGAAAGCAAATGAGCTATTTCTCACTTTGTTTTATAGAATAATATAGAAAGAAAGAGGCATTTTTCTTATCTTGTTTGATTTCATAAAAGAAAAGAAAGGAAATACATATAAATAAAATATTAAATTACTTTATTATCCTCTATTTAATTAAATATATTGATTCTAATTATTTGTAAGTTATGTTAGATATGTTATTTTATTATCTCTCTTTTATTTTTATCTCATCTTCCTTCTTTGTATCTTGGAAAGAAATATAAAGAAAGAAAATAATGTAAAAAACAAGTAGGTTTTACAATTATTCTTTTTCTCTATTTATTTCTTTTCCATCCTAAAACCACATACCAAATAATGGAAAGGTACAATCCTTCCCCCATTTCATTTCCTTTCTTCCATTTTTCTCCTTACTAGGCAAAGTAATATAAGGTGTATTTAATTTTTTTTTTGTTTTAATTCCAAAAAATTATTTTCATTTAATAAAGTTCTTAAAGTTTTATTCAAGTTTCATTTTAGTCCCATAAATTTATTTTGGTTTAATATAATCTTAATAGTTTTAAAAAAGGTTCAATGACATCTTTTTTTCCCTGACACCATTAGATTTATTAGTAGAAATGTTTGATATGACATCACATGTAACTTTATGAGCTAAGTACAATGTAGACAGAAAAGCTTAAATCCAACTCAAAGATGAGCATTACCATTTTGCCAATTCTTGGAATTTAATTAATGTTATATTTTGTTTGCTAAAGAGTTGGATTTTCCACCACAAAACTAATGGAATTGAATATACGGTGTTGTTTAAATGCTTTTATGTCATCATTTTATTCAACTCATTAAGCCACATGTGATGTCACATTAACCTTTTTATTAATAAAACTAATGGAGCTGGAAAAAAGATTGAAATTATACTTTATTAAACCAATGTCTATTGACCTGAGTAGACAATGTAATATCTGATCTCATCATATGATCTTTTAAAACACGAGATTTCTTTACACACCTGTAAATTAAAAGAAACAAAAAGGAGAGTTATAAACTAAATTAAATTAATCTCTTCAGCCCTAAGAAATCTAATTTTACTTTATTCGAGTCTAAATTATTTTCATATACACTTTTAAGAATGCTTTCTCTTATAGTGATTTAGTGTATTTAAAATTTTGTATTTCTAGAATATTTCTAAAATTCTCTTATTAACTAAGCTAGATCTTTTGAGTTCACATGGTGCACCCTTGAAAGGTTAGGAATAAAAGTTTAACCTTTCTAAAATAAGAAACCAAAATGATAATGAGAGTAAGTGACCCTAAAGCTACTGGTCAGAGCACCATGTATTAAACTCCCTTTTAGACTTCCACCCACATCTGCCAACTCTATTTATGTCACCGTGGCATAAACATCACCATGGAGACAAAGCCTACTGATGAGCTAGCAAAGGCCTAACGAGAAGATTGAATGCCAAAGAATCTTTGTAAGAAAATTTAATCACCAATATATAAGACACAATCTTTGTAAGAATTTGTGAATTGCCTTTAAAATAAAACCTTTCAAGGAGAGTTTTGCTATTAAAAAATTAATGTTAAAATAAATAAATAAAATAAGAAAGATGTGAGATACTTCATTTGCATTTTATCCTCTCACACTTAGGATCCAAATCCCCAATATATACGAACTCTTGATGCTAGAGAAATCCATGTTAGATTGTTTTAGTGTGTATTTAGATTTTTGTTTGCACTTCCCCAAACTACGCTTTAGAGAAAGTAAAGGCTGGGAGCTTTTGCACAAACACAGTTTTATAACAGGAATCCAAACACACACTTAATAGGCTTGATGTGATTTTTATGAATATGAAAAGAAAGTAGAAAGTTGTAATTTTTTTGATGGGTTGAGTCACAAAAGCTATATAAAATTCTTGAATCGCTTTGAGAAAGTTTAATCACCAATATATACATATTCTTGATGGTGGAGAAACCCATGCCAGATTTTTTTTAATAGGCTTAATGTGATTTTCATAAACGTAAAAAGAAAGTGACAAGTTATAATTTTCTGATGGGTTGAGTCGCAAAAGCTATATAAAATTCTTGATCTCTCTCTCCACTCAAGATCTAAACAGCTTTTGTAACTCTCATCGTTTTGTAAATATTATGAATTAAGTAAGAAGTATCTAACATTCTTTTTCATACTTGTTATTGAGATGAAACTCAATTTCGTAGTACAAGATATTTATTATATATATATATATATATATATATAATGTCATATTCTTTAAAAGATATATTTATTTCTGCCCCCATATTGTTTAATCGTTCTGATTGTCTATGAATTTAATCATAGCAAAAACAAATCTCTTATTAAATCTTCGAACCTATTCGTTTAAATTTGATTAGTGAAAATGATAGTCTTGATGGGGATAGAATTGAGAAATGCAGGGACTCTAATAAAGCCAAGAGTAAAAGATGGAGAGAAGATGGATGGGGCCCTGCATGTCCAAAGGGTCTCCCCTCTCCATTGAATATCTCTCCTCCCTTGCATCTACCATTCTTCGTCTATGTTCATGAATTGGAACATAAAATAACTTTGTAGATAAACTAGATTGAACTGGTATATCCATTAACTTCGATTTTTTTTTTTTAAATTTCAGTTAATTGAGTATAGATCAATTTTTGCACATTTTCATTAATTTATGTATTTTTTGAATTTCTTAATCCCAATATAAATGATCAAATTGAAAATTGGTTGAGATATGCATATAAGTTAATCTAAATACTATTTGACCATATACCAAACTTTTTTTTAGAGTTAGTGGGTATAAAATTTCAGTTTAGTTTATTTTAGTTTATTTACAGAATGAATTTAAATATTATATCAAACTCTTTTAATTTTTAGAAAATATGTAAAAATGAAGTAATTAGAATAACTTATTTTCTTATTTTGCATAATAAAAATGAAAAAAATTGAATTTATTTAGTTTATTTGTTAAACAATTTGAATTAAAAATTATTTAAAATTTGATGTTTAGATTCATAAACATAATTGTTGTGCCACACCAAAAGATTAAAATGTACTTAGCAGTACTATACACAATTTGTATATAATTATGCCTCATTTGGCATGGAAATGAAAAATGAGAGAAAATTGGTTGTTTTATATCTTTGGTAGGAAAAAAATGGCAAAAAAGATATCAGTCAATAATTTTTTTTAAGCATTGTAGTGTGAGAAGAGAAAAAGATTTTGGAATTAAAATTCAAAAAAGCCTATAATGCTCCTGTGATATTAGTTGAAGTAAAACCTTCATAAAAAGAGCTGGATGCAAGTCAAGGTGGGGCAGACACTTTATTAATTGATTGTAAAAGAGATATTTAACAAATAAAAAAAATACTTGAATCTATTTATGTGATACATTATTATTTTTATTTTTTCAAAAATTTTAATTTATATATTTTTATAAATAAAATAATTTTGAAATATTACTTTTAATTATTAAATAATATTTTTACTTTTTTAACAAGAGAGACCCTAAGGCTAAGAGAAAAAATTATTATTTTATTACTTGTTTAATTGATTACAAAGCCAAAAAGATTATTATTTTATTATTTTTGATTAATTACAAAGCCAACAAAAGTTTGTTAACAAGAGTATTTTGATCATTTATTATAATTTACTTTTTAATTTTACATCATTTTTATCTTAGCAATTTGACAAATAAAAAAATATTTTTTTTCATACCATACCAAATGTAATTTTGTCATTTCCTTTCAGTACAATAAAGAGAGCAATTTTCAGGTGAAAAATCAATTAAAAAAAATGCTAACTTACTCTTCGCGAATTTAAAATATATGTAATTTTAAATATAGTGCTATGTTAAATATTAAATTTGATTTAAAATATAGAAATTAAATTTCACTTACAACTAAAATTTGGTTATATTAAAAAATAAAAAAATTAATATAATTTAATAATATTTAATATTAAAAATTATAAATTATATAAATAAAAATTAATTAAATTAAATTTTAAAAGAATTAAAGATCAATCAAAATTGATTCGACTTATTGTCAATCAAATCAATTAATTAGCCGCATTGTGACATTGTATATAGGCCAAAGGCATTACAACATATATATAATATTTATTATATACATGTATATATATATATTATTTACATAAATTAACAATTATTACATTAATATATTAAAATAATAATGTTTAAATATAAATAATTAGATAAAAAAATAATTTATTTATAATTATATTTTAAAGTTAAATAATTATATGTTAGTTATAATTATATATAAAAATTCATTTTTACGTTTTTTTTTAATCTAAAACCATATTGGTCATTTATTATCATTTACATTCTATTTGATTACTATTTTTATACTATCAAACAAACAAAGAGAAACATATTCTATTATCTTTTCTTTTAATATTAAACACAATTGATTCAATTATATTTTATTTTACATTTCTTTTTTATTTCTATCAAATATAATTCTATGTATTAAGTTAGACTTTAATCACAACCATTGCAAATATCTGTAGACTTCTTCATAAATGACATCAATTATCCCATAATAAGTGAGATAGAGATTTGATACTTTATATATAATACATATTATAAATTAAACAAATTACAATTAAAGATCTTAAATTAATTTTTTATATTAAAAAATTAAAAAATAAAAATATTATAATTACAAATATATTATAAATATTTATAATAGTCTACATGAAGAAACAAATTCATAGGAATTAATAGTCTATATGTAAAAATATATATAATAAATTATTTTTTAAAAAAATTAATACATATATTAACTAGCTTATGTTAATATAAATTGAAATTAATCGTCTTAAGGGATTTTTTTAAACGAAAAGAAAATAGAATGATTAAAGGTCTTTACATGTTAGTATATTTAATGTTTATAATAATTTTTACTTCAATATATTATTTTTTAAACTTCAATATAAATAATTTTTAATATAAAATGTAATTTAAATAGTTATTCAAAATATTTTGTGTTATACATGAGTAGAAGACTAACTTAAAAAGAAAGATAAATTACTTTCTCTTTCCCTAAAAAATATCCAAATTATACAACCCTCTTTACTATTTTGAAAATATATGCTTCCCTCCTAAAACTAATATATGATCAAAAATACTTTGAAAATGTTTTTTTTATTGAAAATACAAATTAAAAAAAATATTTTAACTTTGTTTACTTTGTGTTAAAAATCATAAATTTGATTTATTACAAAATTTTATTAAATTTACAACAATGCTTATGTTTATTATAATATATTTAATACAAATGTTATTATTAAAATTAAATTAATATTTATAAATTATTTGAATTTTAAAAATAATTTTGTGAATATATTCTTTGATTTTAATAATTTTTTGTCAAATAATTTTATAATTTTTCAAAATAAAAAAATTGATTATTTATATTGATCAAATATTTATTTAATACTTTTCATATTATATAAATAAAAATAAAAGAATACTTTAATTAAAATAAAAGTGATTGTGTCATATGTTTTTGTTGTTTAACAAACACAAAATAATTCAAATTACAGATCACTTGTTGCACCTTTCATCCATTAATAAAATTTACCCTAAAATGAAAACTAGATAAATAAGACTATCTAATAAGTTTATTATATTAAGTAAAGTGAAGAGATTAAAAATATAAATAAGTATTTCTTATAAATTATTTCTTGCTTTAGCAAAGACAAAACAAGTCAAGATGACTATCGAAAACTCAAAAACTAAACGTGTTTAATTTTTTAATTTTTATTTGGGCAGAAAAATTTGATGGAATTTTTAAGGAAAAAAGAACTCATTTTTAAGGAAAACAAAAGAAAACAAAATATACATGACTAAATAGGGGAAAATTATAAAAAGAAAGAAACATAAAATTGAGGGCCACGGTACAAAATGCCGAGTTGGCAACTGTCGGCGAGGCATTTCTTCCATCCTCGGCTTCCTTGCAATTGCATTGTATGCAACCCACGATGTTTTGGTTTTGGCATATAAATATGGCGTCTTGAACGTGACGTGAGCGCATGGGAAACAAAAGAAAATAAGTACTTTCCCGGTTCTCCCCTTTACCCCTCGTGTCCGTTCCTTATTTCTCGCTCTCTTTGCCTCCGGAATTTTAACTCTTCCATTCCCGGCCGTCACCACGCTCTTTCTCCATCATCGAATCTGGGGTTCTTTCCTTTTCTCCCAAAGGTGTTTTTGCTTTTCTTCTTCTTCGTCTTTGTTAATTCCTTGTTATTATTATGATGGCCGAACCTAGTTTCAAGTTGCGAGGTATTTGGATTTTTGTGGGTTTTGATTTATGTGGGATTTATTGGCATCTTTGGGCGAAATGTAACTTAATATGATGTGGGTAGTGAGAGGTTTCATTTCGCTACATTTTGTGGGGTTGATTGATTGTGTATTTTTCTTGTCTTCCTCTCCTTCCTGGGTCCTCTTTGGCTGAGATGCACTTTTGTGCGTTTGTTAGGGCCATACACTTTTTTCTGGTTGTTCAATTGTTCTGTTCCTTGCTTTTTTCTCAAGGATTTCCTGATTTTTTTTTTTTAAATTGTTTGTGGTTGTAATTTTTGAATGGGGCTTTTAGATTGCAGTTTCATGATTTCCCATGTAACCGGTTGAATTTTGTCCTTGTTGTAATGCAGGGTCTGTTCATTCTTGGGATTACATTTTCTTTAGTTTTTTTGAGGAGTCGTTGGAAATTAGAATCACATCGGAGATTTTGGCAGAAGGGCTTCAAAAGAAAGATTAGAGGAGCTTGCAGTTGACATTGAGATATATATTTTTTGAAACTTGACTGGTGTGAACTTATCTGAGTTATCACAGTTGTGATCGTCAGCAGAATAACGAGCTGTTTCCTCGATGATTTTTGGTCATTGTTGGCCTTTAGTGTGTAATTTATGTCAGAGAGGCTGTTAGGGGCTGCCTTTGGAAGGAATTTGTGGGCTCTTTTAATTTTGTAGTGTAACCAGAGTAGATAGATTGGACTAGGTTTGTGGCTTTGTGATGGATCACATAAATGCAAAAGATAAGGATACTGAACTTGATCTTGAAAGAGGGTTAGCAGTAACTGAAGACAATTCAAAGAAAGAATCTGGTCCAGGTGCTTCAAAACAAGAGAAGTCATTGTTTGCTATGATTTCTGGTGGGTTCATTGGAGGTTCTATTACAATAGAAGATAAGCCAAGTTTGCATTGTAATGAGTCAAATTTAAGCGGAGTTTCTGTGGATGTGGTTGATGTGTCAAACAAGTTAGTGGCTGGGCAAGACTCAGTGGACGTGAAGAAGAAAACTCTGGTAAAGGAGAAACGTAAGAAGGCCAGTAATAAAAAGGCACCCAAACCTCCAAGACCTCCACGAGCCCCACCATTGGATGCAGCTGACCAGAAGCTAATCAGGGAGCTATCTGAACTTGCCATGTTGAAGCGGGCAAGAATAGAACGCCTGAAAGCCTTGAAGAAGATGAAAGTTTCTAAATCATCATCTTCGAGTAGCAGCATAATTGCCATGGTTTTCACTATTGTCTTTTGTATCGTGATAATAGTTCAAGGTAATGTTTTGTGATTGAAGTAAATTCTTATCATGCATATGAAATTTTATCACTAATATTGTGCAGTGAAAGCTGAACGGGATTTAGCATTAGGCTAACAAATGATATAACCATTGGAACGTAGCCAATTGTTGAGTTGAGACCATTGTTTTACTTTGTTAATTTGATTAACTTTGGAATCTGCATTTCCTTTGCTACCTATGCCCTCTGCTGGGCTAGACCTTTCCAAATTTCATGATTAATAGGTCAGTAATTTGTTTGTTGACTCCATGAGAAGTCATTGTTTGGTGATGCTTACATGTTGAATAGAGACCACTGAAGTATATATGTGATGAGTAATCTCTCATGAATGTAATGTTTTGAAAGTTTAACTATAGTTATCATTTGCTAGTTCTACTTCTAATGTTTCCTTACTCAATCCTAATTTGGGATTTCCAAGCTACGGTAAAATTTTAGTATTCAAAAGATCCAGAGGGCAAAAGGGGTTTCATTATAAATCAGTCCTTTCAGATGTTGAGCTCATTAACTTGTCTACAAATTTGGCATACTTTAATATTTATCGGATGTTAAAACATGCTTTAAAGGAATTTTATTGACTAAGAGTATTTGTGTTATATGCTATACACTTGGCATTTGGGTTTTGGTGATAGCTAACCTGACTAGGTTTTATATTTTGTTTAATCAGTGCTTTCAGCCGTGAATTTGGGTCCTTGTGTTTTCTTACTGTTTAGTCTCCAGCAACTGAAGATTATGTATAACCATGGTTTGCATTTTCCTTGATTGATAACTATAACTAGTATTATCTTTTTCTTTTCTTTTCTTTTCTTTGATAGAATGCTGGGAGGGGGTTTTAGGTCATAGAACTTTTAGCATTATAGCCAAAATTTTCAGCATAAACCAACATAGAATGCAAGACAGCAAATTAAGTTTTGAGGACATTGTATTTCCAGTGGCCTGGTTGCCTTTCATGTCAATTTTGAGAAAACTGTAGCTTTCTTGTTTCTTTTGGTCTAAGACATTTTCTTTGCAGGCATGTCATCTGGAAAAAGTTCAGGGGCAAGCTTCCAGGGATCTCCTCTATCGACAGGAGGAGCAGAGGGTGGTCTGATCTCAGCTCAATTCCCCCTCAATCCATCTGCAAATAACCCAAGTGCTCCTGGTTTAGAGTCTCACAACAAGTAAGTTAAAATGCGCACTGCTTCTTGAACCTCTCCTCTGGCAGTAGATTTTTCTACTATATTCATATAACAGTAAAACACCTTGTTGCAGCCTTTTAATATCAATTTTGCTATGGTGCCTTGCAGTTTTGTAAAGCAGGTCACAGGTTCAGATTTGTTCGAACAACTGAGAAGGCGTGCAGTTTAATACAGTTTTTGCTGAGAATAAAAATGGCATTGCCAGTATTTTGGCGAAGAAAAATGGTTTAGTGTTCTTTTTCCTCTCACACAAGCCCTTTTACTTGTTTTGCCTGTCTACATAATTCTTTTATTATCAGACTGAGTATCAGAATGTGTTGGGTAACTTATCCCCATTATGTATATTAAACAATGTTTTGGGGGTGAGCTTAGTTATCATTGCTGTGCTGATAGTAGTGTCCTTCATTGACTTGCCAAATTCTTGTTTTTTTGCCTCCTTGGCAACTTCTTGTTGTTTGATTATTTCAATGGTTGTAAGTTGTGTAATATTCCCAAGTGTTCAAGGAATTTTTCCTTTAGAAGCTTCAAGAGCATATGTCTATTCACTTACAAAAAATTCTCAAGTGGACTCGGTTTATAAAAAATTGGAAGATCAAATCCATTACTTTAATTTTTCAGTGTGACCTATTTAGCATGGTTACATAGATACTAATTTTTAAAAAGTGGGTCCACCTAAGTTCTCATCATTATATATCTTTGGTGGGTTCACTTTGGTTGCAATAGCACTATATCGAAGTAAAGTAAGAAAAGTAAAGAAGCTACATAAAGCTTAAGGCAACAATGACTCTCCTATGCCAGCCACACCAGCAATCCCTACAATTTTGAAATTCATGATTGATGCCCCATTTATCATACCCTCATATGAAGAAACAAAAACCCAACAAAAAAAAGGAAAGGACGGAGGGTGGGGATTGGGAAGTGCTTCATTATGATGTTTTTGTTGATGCATCTATTCCGTATTCTGTTATATGTCTCATTTGATACTTTTTTCCCCCACTTTTTAAGACCCATCTGGAAGCAACTGTAAAAAATTCAAATTTAGCAGGGTTGAAAGTAATCATGGATTCATTCATTTTAACTAGGTTTGATATTCAAACAGTATAGTTGGATGCAGTTGCCGCTATTAATCCCTAATCTATTCAAAGGGAAAAACTTCTACAAATTCTTGAAATATTCACATATTATATTTTTATTAAAAATGTAAAAAATCACACTATTAAAGTTTTGTCCTCAACTAAATTGTTATTTGTTTGAGGCTTCCTAGTATAAGAGTTTGGACAATTTCTCCTTCTATTTTGAGTTGTTTCTTTTTTCTATTAGTTGTTTGATCTCTTGATAGGAACACATTTTTTAGGAACTTAACTTTCCTTGGAAGAAAAAGCAAAAGTTCTTATTCAGGCTAAAAGGTATGCCTTATTCCTCTAAATTCCATTTGAGATGGTTGGCTCTTGCTCGTGTCAAATGGGGTGTGCCAGTTTGGACCCTTTTTGTAGAGCATGTTGAGGAATAGTTAAAACATGTGATCTCACATGTGACATCTCCATCTGTGAACCAGAAAAGAAATATTCAGGAAAAGTTGACCTAGGAAGCTTCATCATCTGATAGAAGTTGGACACCTGTAACAGCTCACGTTCAGTGCAATAAGAAAATTCTAGATGATTGAAACTGAATTTGTTTGTTGCAGACAGTAATCTAATCTTATTCTTCCTCAAATCCCACTCACATGTATAGAACTATGACACTTTCTTATCCCTAGTAACCACTAGAGGTGGAGGATGGCAGAGAATAGAGCCTATGCAATAGCTACTTGAGACAAACTTGCCCTGTCCTATGTTTCTCAAAGTTGACTAATTTTGAAGAATTGCAGCTAGCTACCACCCACTTGAAGGTTTATTTTGCCCGTTTTAAAGGATGTTACAGAGCAAAGTATATTTGGAGACCATTTCCAGGAAGGGATTCTTTTTTTAAAATTTTGTACAATGATTATAATATTTTTGTAATTATTACTTAATAATATTTATTCTTATTTTTTTAAAATGAAAATATAAAATTTATTTTTTATCTATAATTTTTTTTATTTTTATTAATTACAATTCTATATATTAAAGGATCCTTAAAAAATAGATCTGGCTAGCAAAGAAAGACTACATCTTTTATTAATTAGAATTTAATTTTCTTTGGAGGGTATTAATTAGGTTAACATGGAAAAGTGCGCTTTTAATAATGGTGAATATATTAGGCCATTGTGAGAGAGTGATCTTAAAATTTTTTAAAAAGAAGATCGAGTCTAAAATTTTGAAACATTTCTCCTAAGATTTAGTGTCAGATTAATTCTGAGAACCGTAATTAAAAAATTATAAAAGAACACTATAATCGAGCCTAGTAATCTTTTATAACTAAAAAGGCTGAAGTAGGGCCATGATACAATGATCAGAAAACTCCAGAGTGACTGAACCATGGCTGTGCTTCAAAGTACATATAATTTTGTACAAACCCAATAACCATCAAAAAGCATTTATTCAACACAAAATGCAGGCAATGGTGGAAAGGGGCAGAGAGAAAAAGACAGAAAAGAATGTTAAAAAAAAAAAAAAAAATTAACCATTGAGTAATAATTTCATTATAGCAGAAGCCACACCGACGAGCTTTTGCAGAGTCCCATTTCTATCACCCAAAAGTGACTGATTCTCAGCAGAGCCTGAGAATTTCTTATCACAATTATTCACTTCCTTGGCAGCATCAGATATGCAGTAACTGGCAAACCCATATCTGCCTTGGCTTATAGCATCAGCTGCTTGTGGGAGAATGTACTTCACGATAGGGATATATGACTCTGCGCAGAAAGCCAAGGCTTGCTCTAACTGTTGATCTGAGGTCTGCTTGATTAACCCTTCTATGTAATTCAGAGTGTCACTTGCATTTTCCAGAAGGTCATTCACCATGACAAGAGCAATCCCTCTGAGATCAGTTTTTGGGGTAAGAGGGTTTGAATGGAGGGTGGAGATGCAGAGGTCATAAAAGGGTGTCTTTTTGCATATTTGGTCTATGAAATCGCCTTTACTGTCTATATTTAGGTCAGAGGATTGGTGGGTTGATGTGAAGAGAAGGAAAGAAGCCAGAAGAAGAAGATGAAGAAGTGGAAAGGAAGAAGAAGAAGAAGAAGAAGAAAAAGAAGAGAATGCAGAGGCTGAGCTAAAGCTCCTCATTTTTCTCTCTCGGGAGTGAGAATGGAGGATGATGATGGGTTGGAGGGGAATGTCTCTAAGGTTTTTGCCTGCCTGCCTGCTATTTATGGTTAGTTTGGTCGTTTGGTGGGTTAAAAATCGGAAGTTTATTTGTCGTCACATCCAAAGAAAAAAAAAATCTTTTAAAGTAATTTTAATTTACGAAAGATAATTAAAATAAATCAAACTCAGCTTTCAATAAAATGCATCTATGATATGATTACCTATGCGCCTATAATTAATTTGATTTGTCTAATGTTTAATAAATAGGATACGATTAAGAATCTCTCAAATAATTGGATTGTAATTGTTTTCATGTGCATTATTTTAAGTCTTATCATATGAGAGAGAAAGTATGATCAGGTTTTTGGATACCATGGGCTGCAAAAATAGGACGGAAGTTGCATCTACACATTGTTTAAGGTTGAGTTGCCTTTTCCT
Organism: Erythrophleum ivorense; assembly: GCA_026724425.1. NCBI lineage: Eukaryota > Viridiplantae > Streptophyta > Magnoliopsida > Fabales > Fabaceae > Erythrophleum > Erythrophleum ivorense. The sequence goes on from JAIUCV010000005.1 coordinate 49,881,109, forward strand.
GGTATCACGGATGTCGCCTCTCTCTCATCTTTTGTTTGCTGTGTTCCCTCTGACGCTATGATGCCAAGTTTCAGATCCTTCCAGATATTCCTCTCTTCATTATACCCCATCCTTCCTCACTTGCACATGTACCTTCTTCCCTTCAAGGCAAATAATTAATTAATTAATTGTACGGATACAAAATATAACACAAATATTAATCTCTCTTCATACTATATCATTCTTTTATTCGAACTGCAACACATGCTTGTCATTTGTGTGTTTTAATTATATTAATATTGTACATTGATACAGCAAACAACAAATGTCTCCTTTTTTCAGTGAAAAATAAAAATTTTTTGAATAAAAGCTATTAGCTAGTTATAAGTGATGAAGAGTGTGACTAATTATAGGTTCAAACTTTTATTTTGTCATGTATTAAAAGTAAAAATTAGACTTAAATGTTGTTGTTGTTTTTTTTTTAAATATTGGCAACATAATGGGGTTTAATGTCTAACAATAAATAAATAAATTATCTAAAATCATAAGATAAGAGAGTCTTTATAAAATCAGTCTTAATAGTTAAGCTAAGAAAAGAAAAAATACAATTCCAAACATGAAGGCTTATATGAAGATTCAATTTAAAAGAGACAAAAAATTTACATACTTATTCACCTTTCACAAGATATGAGTTATCATCACATCTTAACTTTTAGGCAAATAATAATAATAATAATCGGTATAATCGATTAGAATTTTTACAATTAGGAAAAAGATTATTAATAGTTTCTATGAAATTAATTGAGTCAATATCAAGATGTACTTTACAAAAACTACCTTGTCAAACAAGTTTAAGACTAATGAAGGCATGTCAAACTTCAACCTACATCAACATGTACAAACTAATATTTCTAGTGAAACTGAACTATTAATTTTCATTAAAGTTTCTAAAAATACCACCATACCATGTTAGATTTAGGTTCTTTTGCTAGCACTATCACAATTAACTTTCACCCATTCCTTTTTAGGTAGCCACCATTGTAAGAACTCTGCATTAACATCTTTAGTAAGCAAATTCAGCACATCAGTCCTTTCATTATTAATTTGTGAAACAAAGACATGAGTTTTGCTAGTAGGATCTTGTTGAAGAGTGCCAAAACTCCCAAAAATAAAGTAGTGTTTCTTCTCTTCCAAAGTAGCCAGCATCCCCCACTAAAAATGACCTTCCATGGTATTCCGTCCAAGTCCCTCACATTGTCCTATAAGTTGGAGGTGAGCCACAGCGTGAGGTTACTTGTAAAGAAAAGAGATCGTCTTTCTGCATCCACCACATGTGTCCACATAGCCATTGCAGTGGGGCAATCTCCCAAAACATGTAAGGTGGACTCAGTGCCCCCAGAAACATGACAAGCCATATTAGTACTTGTCCATCACCTGAATAATTCCTACATGTGTAATTTATTACTTGTCCATATTAGTTTTATTCTTTATTTTTTTTTATTAAGTTATTCAATTAAAATATGATAATTGTATAATTTTTAATAATAATATAATAAATGCATAGTTTAATTAATAATTATATACTTATTATATTTTAATTAAAAATATTATAACAGAAATATAATAAATTGCATAAAAATTTTTCTCTAAACAAAATATGTCCTACTCTGTAAAATGTAGTAAAAAAGATCCTAAGCAGTTGTCCTAACAGTAAAAGCAAGGAGCAAGCAGGTGATTCATAATCAAAAGCACGGTTAAAATTTCAAGTTCTAGCTTTATTAATTTTTGAAGCAGGTATCAAGAAATTATCTTGTGAATTTTAAATTTTGTCATGAATGACTTACTTTAAAATAGATAAATTAGTGGAAGTATTCATAACTTGTCCAAAGATTGCCTAATTGCAGTATTAGAAAAATACAATTAAAACAATTCTATTTTCAAAGGTCAAGAGAGACAGAACATCAACCAATGCACCAAAGAAAAGAGACAGATATTAACTAACAAGCTTAATATTTCCTTTTAGGCTAAGGGTTTGGAAGTTAAACTTGGACTTCTTGTAAATTATTCGAAGTGCTTATTGTTTGTATACTCTTAATAACTTATTTAACTAATATAATTGGCAGAGTCATCTGTACTGTGGAAGTGTAAATAAATGTACGATAAACCATTGAAGTTAACAATAACATGAAATTAGTTTCAAGGATTCCTCTTTAACTTTTAAATTATATGAATGAAAGTTAGGATACTCTGAATTGTTAAGATAGAAATGAAAATAGGAACAACAAAGATAATTTTGTGAATGAAAAATGACTTTTATACTCTTACTTAAAAAGTTAATAAAAAAAGACAAATATTGTTGAATAATTATTACATAGACATAATAGATATTATAAACCAAAATAGAAATGAAATCCATTTTCTCCACCTCAACTAAATGCCCCCTGCGAACTAGTTTAAAAACTATCCAGTCATAATTAAAAAGAGAAATATAAATAATATTGTGGGATAGAGATGTTTGACTATTTGTTTAGGGCTAAATTGTACAAAATTCTCATGAATTTGACAATAAATTTTTAAAAATTTTTAAATTTGTACAGATATCTCCCCTTTCATTAATTAGTTTGTTATTTTAGTAATAGAGCATTGACACGTTAAGGAGATTATTTGCACATGATTTAAAGTTTAAAAGATTATCTATATATAATTCAAAATTTTAAAAAGTTGTCTGCATGAAAAATGAAGTTTAAGAGAGTTTTTTTTTTTATTGGAGTTTTACACTCTATTAATAAAATAATAGATTAAATAATGGCAGAGAGATTAACTGCACAAATTTAAAAGTTTAATAAGTTTTATTGTTAAGTTTTGAAGGTTATAAAAGCTATTTATACTTGTTCCAAAATTCAGATAGTTATATGCAAATTTAACCTTTGTTTATTTAGAAAAGCATCCAAAGCAGGATTTAATCTTCAGATGATCTTAATGTCCACAATTTAATTTCTTGAAAAATTCAGTCATCTCAATCCATATGCCGCACTACCCTCTCTTCTTCTATCTCATTCTTTTAGGATCTCCTTTGTTAAACAAAGAAAGAAAGAAAATCGCATGATTACATGCAATGTAATCAACAACAACAACCTCAGTTTTCACTTATCAAAAAATCCATTTTAGTTTTCATAGACTAAACCCAGAATTATGAACTCATGTATATAATTGTCAAACATCATTTTACCCAAATATTTAAAGATTGAATTGTATTTTTATTAGTATATATTTTCCTCCGGGTACAAGGTGATATTTGCAAAACTGAAGGGTGAATTCCATGAGGAACAGTGATTCGGACATGGGTTTGATATTTAAGTTAGAGATTAGAAATAGGAGAAATTTTTACGTACATCAAATATATGTTCACTCAATGGTTAGATTTATTTCATATATCTACAAAAGCAGATTCTAACCATTGGATGTATGTGTACTTAGTATACCTTAACATTTTTCTAGAGATAGAAGTGAAAGTGAAATGTACCACAACCGTTGCTAGGGACTTCCAAGGGAATTTATGGCAAAAAAAGATTAAAAAGAAAGGTGAAAGAATTAGTTCGATTTAATTATTTTATAATATAAAATGCATTTTAGAAGGTAAGATCACCTAAATTATTATTTAAAAAAAAAAAGAATTTTCCTTTAATGTGTTTTAGTGGATAAAAAATGAAACTATCAATTCTATCACAAATTTATTGAAATGCATTTTATAATTTAAAAATGCACTTCTACTTTAATTAGAGAATGAAACAAAACATCCTTAGAACAACGCGTTTCCACCCCAAACTTGAAAAAATGAAAAGCTTATCTGCTAGTTGTTGTTATTGTTGTTGTCTGCTCATCCTTATCATATTAGCCCCACATTTATTGAATATGAATAAGACAGGATACATATTTGTAGTGTGAAAAGAAGAAAAAATAGAAGAAAAAGACACAGCAATACCTATCTGCTGCTAGCAATTTCCAATAAATGAACAGCAAAAATTAAAACCAGAAACAAAAGGCAACCTTGCTCACTGATTGTGTGTTTACAAGAACAATACCATTAGCTCAAATCTTGTTTTTATCCCAAAAAGCCATGCATATTTATACAAGCAACTAACATACACATATTATCACATGATTAAAATATAAAATATTACATAAATTTCAATGGTTGTAGAAAAATACGTTAGAAATTATGATAAAATTATTTATGAATCTTCGCATAATAGTATAATTTTTTAAATTGAAGTGGCCTTTAACATAATATCAAACTTACAATAACCAAATTGTTAAGAGTTGAAAAATATTTATGAGTTGTCACTTTAATAACTTAAATTTTTATGTTTAATTGCTAAAAAGATTTTTCTGTGATAAAAAAAAATTATTTTTTAATATTTACTTAATAGCTTAAATTTTCAATGGGAGTGGTCCAGACTTAATATCACTTAAAATGATTGAATATATTAAATTAGACCAACTTAACACAAATTCAATATTCTATATAGAAGGCATCTTCTTTTTCAGTAAGATTCCTAAAATTAGAAACAAAAACCCCAAGTTCCGAATATCCCAATTTAAAGAGAGAAAATGAATTATTTTAAATAAATCATGATCGTCTAAATTATTTAAAAAAATTTGTCAATTTTCTAAATATAAATTATTTATTTTTCAAATGATTTAGACAGTTAAAATTTATTTAAAATAATTTATTTTTCTTTAATAAATTAAGGTAATCCCAACTTCAAAACATAATTAGATGGTTATTATATATTTCTGCAATAATTATATTACAGACTGTTACACTTTACCAGAAACCCTGTTTGAGAAACAACTTGTAAATAGATCACAACATTAACAGAAAGGGTTGATAATCTAAAGCAAATTTCTGACAATAGCAGCAGTAACTTGTGCAACATCATGCACAGCATTATTCTCATGTGTGAGGGGTGATTTCCCAGAAGAGAAGCCACTCTCACAAGAATTAGCCTCCAAAGCAGCATCATTAGCCCCATCTTCTGCAAACTTGGGATCTCCCTTTTGCAGAGCTTCAATGGCTTCCGGAACATCAGCTTCCAGAACTGCTCTGTATTGATCTGCACAAGAACTCAAGGCTTCCTTTTCAATAACACCATGGCTTCTTCCCTGAAGCTCTTGATGAATTTTGGCTAAGGCTTGCTTGGCTTTGGCTTTAATGGCGTCCACCATTATGAGAGCTAGCCCTGTGATGTCAGCATCAGAGCTTCGAGGGTCTGATTTGAGGTATTGGAGGCAGAGGCCTTGGTTTGGTGTGTGCTTGCAGGTTTGCAGTATGAGGTTGGGATTGTTTGGAGATGAAGTTGCAGAAAGAAGAGATTGAATGGAGAAGAAGATGATGAGAGGTAGGAACTTCAAGTTTGTCATTTTTGTCTGAGAATTGAAAGATGGTGAGTGCTTTTCATACAGTGAGGAGAACGAGACTGTGGCGTGTAAGAAAGTGGACATGGGGTCTCAGTCTCAGCTTTTGTTTTGTTGTTTTTAGAGTTATAATATGATTTTGGGCAAAAAGGAAGGAGGAGTTTTGAGGTTAAACGAATGATCTGCAGATTCAATTATTAGTTGCTACAAGACATGAAATGCATGCCAGGGACAACTTTTTTTCACATTCTTTTTTCTGGTATATACTAATAGGCAATAGCTGCTGGTTTTGAAGAATCCACTAAAATAAAAAAGATAGTTGGAATTAAAAAAAAAAAGGTGGGAGGGGGGGGGGGGGAGAGAGAATATCAAACAGTTCAGATCTACTATGTTACTAAGTTTGAACAGCAGAAAATCTCAATATCAATTACAAATGAACCAATGAAGGATAGTTTATATAGGGACAATGGAAAACTTATTTACTGCTTTTTTATCATACTTTTTAATAAAATTATAATATAAACTTTTTTTCACATTCTTTTTTCTGGTATATACTAATAGGCAATAGCTGCTGGTTTTGAAGAATCCACTAAAATAAAAAAGATAGTTGGAATTAAAAAAAAAAGGGTGGGAGGGGGGGGGGGAGAGAGAATATCAAACAGTTCAGATCTACTATGTTACTAAGTTTGAACAGCAGAAAATCTCAATATCAATTACAAATAAACCAATGAAGGATAGTTTATATAGGGACAATGGAAAACTTATTTACTGCTTTTTTATCATACTTTTTAATAAAATTATAATATATAAAAAAATTCTTGTTAATTCAATCATGTGATATTAAATTGTATAAAATATCTATTTATCATATTTAGACACTATTATAAATTTACTATGAAAATTATATTTATAATTTACTTGATATATCTATTTAAAATAAATTGAGTTTACTTTAATTCCTCTATGTATGCTATGTTATTTTTAGGCACCGTTAATTAGTGAATATCAAGCATTAAATTAGTAATAAAAAATTGGAGGAACTACATATAGACTAATTATAATTTTGATATACAAATTTTAAAACATAACACTTTATCTTAATAAATTATGATAAAAATAAAAATATTATATATTAATTAAAATTAAAGTGTAAAACATCAAATGCCATGTCCTTATATATATTTTAATTTCTTCTTATTGTATCTTTTAAAAAACTTTAATTTTTGAGATGTTAATTTTAGCTCATTTTTAGAATGTTTTTATTTCTTGTGATAGTTTAGAGAAATAAAATATTATATTTTAAAATTTATATACTAAAATTATAATTAAACCATAGTTAAAAAAATTATACAATGTAACCTGGGATGAATTTCAATCAAAGTATTATAACCAGATATCTGGAGAAGAAGCAGATATAGTTAGACAAAATCTTGTGATGGGGATAATGAGGCAGATATTTTCTGGCATTTCTCTAATCTGCATTACTTTTCTATAGATATGAGTTGATCACAAATTGGGATGTGATACGTTAACATCAATGATTAATTGATATTTTGAACCATTAATACCATCCTGTACGCCAAACAAGGCTTATTGGTGTGATTTGGATGGATGATAAATGGCGTCCTCCAATGAATGTTAAAACTTGAAAGAGTCCACACAAATTGAGCAAAACTGATGGATTCACGTAAACTTCTGATCTGAAGAGACCAAAGCGAATAAATTATAGTTTGTCTTTTTTTGGGCCAATAAAAGATAATAATATCATTCCAACAGAAACCAAAACAGATACAGAGAACATAAAACAAGAAGGAAGCATCCAGCAGCTCCACTACAGAACATCCAAGTGCATGTTTAGTTCTTTTTTTTTGTTCAAAATGTAATTTTGGCCAAATCAACAAATTATAACTTTTATATTTTGTAAGTTGCAAGTATAATTTTTTCACATTTCAACCCTAAACCAAACGTTCTCTAAGCCTCCTTTGATTGGTTGTGAAAAGTTTTATATTTATATAACTTACAATATTTATTATATTTTTATAATTATTATTTTATTTATTAAATTATTATGTTAATTATTAAATTATTTTTTAAAAATAAAAATTAAAAAATTATTTTTGATCTCACTTATATTCTTTTTATTTTTACATCCTCAACCAAACAACTCATAAATTATCCAACATATTATGGCAATTAATGCCTTTAACATAGTTATCCAAACTAGCATTAGAAAAAAGCCAGTTCAGCCATATATCACATCTAGTAATATTCATGTCAGTAATTTTTGTTACCAGAGAGAGAACAACCAAAACCAACCATTTTTTACCCAAGAGCAAAGTAAACTTAAATGTTTCAATTGTTTCTACCTCCAAAGAACAGCAGGGACTGCAAGGAGAAACATTACATTTTTTCTTCTGCAAATTCTCTTTTGTAGAGACAACATCCACGTTAAGCCTCCAAAGGAAATGATTAACTTTAGGTGGGACCCACATCTCTTCTGATCCGAGGGAGTTTTCGCCACTCTATGACATTCCTTAACATAATGGTTACCCCCAAACTAGACAATCATCATCCTTATAACAACCAGATATAGGAATGACTTTAGTGGCTTTGATTTCAGCAGGAGTCAACCAATCCTTGATTAGAGAGAGAGGTCCCACTTTCCATTTTCAATCAACTCTGCAACTCGGCAGTCAGCAAAGACCTCAAAAGGAGCATCAGAAGAAATTTTTAGACCAGGCAACTCGGGAATCCATGGGTCCTTCCATACTTTGATGTTTACACCGTTCCCGACTCTCCAACACATAGGGTCAGCTAATAATTTCCTCCCTTCCAAAAGCCTTGCCCAAGCCCAGAGGCTTTTTTTTGCAGTATTGGGAAAATAGATCCCCTTAAGCATTTGAATCCACGGCTCATTTGGAGACCTCAGAATCCTCCAACACTGTTTTGCAAATGGGGCCAAGTTAGTCCTCTCAACCCAAGGCCCCCCTTAGCTATAACAAGTTTCTTCCAAATCACTCAATGAATACGCCCCTCCTCCTTTTTTCTGCCCCCACAAAAAACTTGCAATGATGCTGTTGAATCCTATCATGACTTCTTTAGAAACAAAAAGAAAGTCACTGGGAAAGTAGGGACCGCGTTAGCAACCGTCTTTATTTGAATTTCTCTTCCGGCTTGCGACAAAAGGTTCTGCTTACAACCTTGGACCTTGCTTCTGATTCTATCTCTCACAAAGGCTCAAGTCTCCACCTTCGACCTCTCCCAAAGAACAAGAAAACCAAAGGCCTGTTTGATTTAAATTTGTAGAATAATTTTTTTGTTTTTAAGAATAAAAAAATAAAAAAATCTGTTTGATAATGTGTTTATAGTGAAATGTTTTATAAAATAAAAAAATAAAATTTTGTTTTTAAAAACTAAAATTTTGAATATTTTTTAAGTGTTTTGTAATTTTTGTTTTACAGAATCAAATAAAAAATAAAAAATAATTACTTTTCAAAATAATAATTCAAACAAATTTTTTAATTTTTTTGTTCTAAAAAATTTGTTCTTAAAAACATATGTTTTGAAAACATTAAAACAAAAATAATTTCAAACAGGCTCAAAGTCTATGCTAGCGACGTGTTTGATATGCAAAATGTTAAATATAAAAATAAAAATAAAAAAAAGTGATTTTTTACGTGAATTTTTTCTTCCCTTGTTAGTTTCCATTACTATACAAAACATAGCTTATTGATCTGGTTGGGTCACTGAATAATAAACATAATCTCTTTAATAATTTATGTAATATCTATTATATTTTTATATTTATTATTTTATTTATCAAATTATTTTTAAAAAATATAAATAAAATAATTATTTTTTATTTTATTTGTTCCTATCTATTTATATTTTATATTTGTTTCGTTATTTCATATCAGGGGTGCTACGGAGAGTCCTCAAAGCTGTCCGAAGTGTTTCTTGAAAATAAAAAATAAAAAAAGAAACACATACACACCCGCACGAATTTTCCAAATTCAAATGCTGTCTCGAGGCGTAACAGTACTCAATTAAGATTGGAGTAACTTCAGCCACTATTAACTGTTTTTGTATGTTCAGATCATGGGTTATGAACTTATTTGGGTACTTGAGTACAACCCAATTGCTTATTAAATTCAAGAGGTTCTCATATCGTGGGTTAATCAATTTAATTGAATAACCTTATAAATATATAAATAATAATAATTAATTGTTATATATATATATATATATATAATATATACAAGAATTATGTTTAAACTTTTAACTTTCAAATAAAATAATTAATAAAAATTCATAACACAAACTAAATATAAGCATAGCATCGTAGTCAGAATAAATTTTCATGTCCACTATACTTTTGTTGCTTTTTTCTTTTTTAAAAAATTTTTTGCAACCATTTTTCTTAATTTTTTGGGTACAAAATTTAGCTTTAAAAAATTAGGTGACTCAAAGTATATGCCCAAGCTTATAAGGATGGCCCAATCTTAAAAAAAAAAAGCCTTCAAAAAGGGTTTTTTTCTCACTTCTATCTTGATTCAATGGGTATTTTATTGGTTCGCATACGTATTTGCCAATCCAAAGCAATTCCACCGTCAAATGGTTTTCGAGAGCCACCTAGACCATACGCTTGGTTGATTCCCGATCTGATCAGTTGATTCGGTCTGGGTTTTAAGATAATGGTACAACTATTAAAAAGGCATATAAGTATATGAATTTCTCATGAGAATTCAATTTTCCAAAGAAAAAAATCAATATATGAAAATTTTAAAACCTTTTATGAGTAATGTAATTTTTCAAAAAATTTGTTATATTATTAGTTATAATTTGTCGGAATCATATGCCTGCTAAAAAGTTTGTTGTAATTCTGTATCTGTATGTTAAATACAGACTTATAATTCAAGTACTTATGAGATGCTACAAGGTGTAGCTTGTGTTTAGTAAATTGGTAATTAGAATGAACCTAGTCTTAATTGATATACAAACTAATTCAAGAATACTCTTAATCGTACAACCAAAAAAACAAAAATGGTATTCGAGATATAAGACACAATAGGATGCTACAGTTTTGAGTAATATCTCGTATTATCAAAAATATATGAAAATCGTACATTTCATAATTTATATAAAATGTTAATTATATCATTTCTTCAATAATTTTCAATTAATATACGAAGTATAAAAGTTATAGTGCCTTATACCCCACAATAATTAAGTAATAAGCAGTTCATTCTATAGATTTATGATGAAGACACCTCCTATCAACACGTCTGCCGAGGTTTTACATAATGACAGCAAAGTTGTGAGCCAATACCAATTTCTCCACTTTGGCTAAATACAATCATTTGAAATGAATCTTATTCACTTTACATTTTCTCCAGTTGTGAGCCAATAACACTTTACATTTTCTCCAGTTGTGAGCCAATACCAATTTCTCCAGTTGTGAGACAATACCAATTTCTCCAGTTGTGAGCCAATACATAATGACACCTCCTATTGGAGTCAATCTTATTTGAGGCACTATCGGGCACTAAATATGGGCACCTCTCTAAGTGGGGATTTAAACCGTGATTCATCACGTTGTAGGAGACTAGTCCCTTCCGCTAGATCCAACCCCCGTTGGTAAATGAATTTTATTCACTTTACATTTTCTTTCTTTCCAACATCTCCCTAAGCACTCCTAATTTGACTTTCAAAAATGTTCTTTCTTCTAATGTGTGACTAAAGAGACCTATTCATACCGTATCATCTATCTCCTGTAACCTACGTAACAACTGAAGCCAGAATACACAAAAATACAGGACTTGAAGTACTTACAGGAAGCTGAGAAATCCGATAAATTAGAGTCTATACCCCAGAACCCAGGCACTCGGCCTCGCCACTATTAGATGCCATGTCGTTAGCAAAGTGATGTGGACGACGCTGTTGTGAGTAGGCTGGGGAACCTTTCTCGTCATAATCAGCTGTATTCTTCCAGCACGTTTTTGTACCTTTCGCAGTTTCATCCTCAAACTGAGCATTATTCGGCAGCTCAGAAGCTAGCAGAATCGACAATTCCATCTTCCCAGGAGAAGCATCATAGTAGGTGCTGATATTACTCATGAACTCCTCCTCTATCAATTCTATCTTATTGGCGACGTTATTCTTACCATCTTGTAAGCCCCAGTAGAAAACCACATGGGGCTCAGTTTCCTCGGTATCAACATATTCTGTCGGGTTGGGGTCACAAAAACCTTGGATCTCCTCCAGCTGTACCAAGCGAAACCACACAAGGAAATGAGGATAATATATATGATGATATTATTGACAACAATTACTTCTGTCATCATTATTGGAACTCCCAAGCGTAATAATAAGTGTTTATGGGCTAATTATATAGCTAGTCCATTTATGTAATATTTTGACATATTTATAAGGGAGCACTCTAATTACTAGTGATTTTTATACAAAGAAACTATATATTAAAAAAAAACAAAAGACAATCCCACTATTTTGACAATGTCACTAACATCTGTCTCTGGCATTTCTTGCCCTCTCTAGTATCTGAAACTTCATATCCTATGATCATGAAGAAACTGGAGTTGCACTTGGACATAAATTATTGAAATAATGAGATAAAAGCATATACTCATTGCTGACCGGTGACCACTCATGTAATTTAGTGAACTCCAAGACCATTTTCCCAAGTGATGAAGACAGTTTAAATACATTCCAGCTAAGACACAACAGTCTGGTTTTAAAGGTGTAAATTATAACAGAACTAACAAACATTGTCCAAGAAAGCTATTTACCATGACAAGAAGACCACGGAAGCGTGACTTGACCCACCCGACCCAGTCTCCAAGACCATCTTTATCAGGAGGAGAGAGGTAAATCTTGACAAATTGGGAATATTTTTTTGAGTACGGAAAAGGCTCAGAAATACTATCCCAATTGAAGTTTGAATTCAAAAGATCCTTCAATGCAACCAAATAAAGAAATGAGATTTAAGGCATATCTAAAAGCAAACGTGTTTTATGCAATTCATCAAAAGAAAAAAAGCAGAATAAACTTCAACTAAGGTTGTCAAGCAAAATCAGAAAAGCACCAACCATACAGAGCATTATGATTAAAGTGCCTCTGGATAGAATTACTAACAAAGTAACAAGGTGAGATGCTAAAAAGGATATCTTTGTTAAATAACAAAACATACTCTTGTCATATTATGTCCACGCAGAAACTCAGCCCTGATCCGGTAGAATGTGCTTCTAGTAATATTTGAATGGCAATACTCATAAGGACTAGATGGCAGCTGGATAGGCATCAAGGATCGTGTCTCCATAACATCTGTAACTGTTGGGAACACTCCTTCCTGCACCATCACTGGTGTGGGCCAGGGCCAAAAGGCAAATGTTTGAAACAAGTTCATAATTAGAGCATTTAAGGAGGCATCCGGATGTCTTCGACAAATAAAAGCTGCAAGAACAGCCAGATGAACTCCTCCCAAATAACCAAGTAACTGCAAACAAAAATGTAGCTTCACATAAGCCATAAAAGTTGAGTTTCTACTTGAAGCAAACAATGTAAGTGAACACTACTCGAGTACAAATGCACTTACAGTTCCATACACTCCTCGCCTTTTTGCCCATAATTTAAGAAATCGCAGCATAGATTGGAAATTCTGAAAACAATTTTTTCACATAAGAGACCACAGAACCAAAATGCCCAAGAGGAATGAAGTAAAACAGTACCAAGGTTCCTGTCGTTATTTCCCAAATTAATCTACAAGACATTCTACTAGTTTTATATTTTTAACATCATGTAGATATTTGTGACAAAAGTTCAAAAACATAATGTCTTACGAGAAAAAGATTGGCATGCATTTTACCTCCACATTTGGAACAAGCTGAAGAATGCGTTTATTTGCACGAACTCCAGACAAGCTTTTCCAGCTGGTTTCATCAATATTCCTCATAAAGAATGGGTTTAGTATGTCTACATCCTATAGACCAAAGGCTCAGCAATCAGATATATCCAGGCAATAAACAGCAGGGGTGAGGAAATGATTATTAAACAAAGGTCAGAAAAATATCAAAACAATATTGTGGTGCTAAAACGAAATATTAATGAACTACTTAAAGAGCCAATGACATATTCAGTAGAAAATGTTGAGCATGGATGTTCAAGAATTTAAAAACTCTTCACACATGCAATTGCTCCAAAAATTATGTTAACAAAATTTCTTACTTAACAACTCATTGTACTCACCTCAGGAACATATAATACTTTAAGTCGGGCGTATGGTAGATCAATGGAAATTCCATCAAATTTAAACCGCATTAGAGGGACTTTTGCACTCTTAACACAGTGTATCTCAGATACTTCAGGTCTCCTTTTAAGCATTTCATGCAAACAGACAAAAAAGTCCTCCTGCATAAATCACAGTCCATGGAAATTAAGACAATTATTACACTGAGAAATAGAAAATGATCGATAAGTAGAGAAATATAATAAACTTACAGCCATTGAGGCAAAGAAAGGCGCAACACACAAAGCATCAATGTCAGATTCTGGACTGTGAACCTGAACATGTTCAGAAGTTTAGAAGACAAAGTGAGTTTTTAGAATTGTCAAGAAGTTGGGGCAAATGCCCATAAATTAAAACATAAATGTCAGCTGAAGATTAAAAAAAAAAAAAAAAGAGCTTTCAGCTTCAGTAGTCAGAAATGACCACAAAAAAGGCTTAGATAGCCAGAAGATCAAGTAAAACCAAGTAGTATATCAAGATGCATGAGCATAACGTACACTTTAAGCAGACAAGCAAAGCAGTTCATCATTTAATAGTGGGTCACAACTCATTTCAAGTAATATATCTAAGGATATACCTCCAACAAAATAAGCTAAATCATAAGTCTTATTGATCAAGGAGCATCTAATAAAGCTAAGGTATCAGATGAGGTGGGAGCTTGCTTTGTTTGCTTACTTTATTTCCTGTACTTTTGTCATTTGTGTCAATTAAAAAAAAAATGAGTCATATAACTAGCGAGTGAGCATTTTATATGAATATATATATATATATATATATTTGTAAGAAGTCCTGGAATCAGGTCAAGAACTTTAACAGTGAAAATGAAATATGATCGCCAACCAGATCCAAATTGCTATATTTCCAAACTTTCACCACTATGCCATGACATAAAATATAAATAATAAACTAGCATCAGTGAAATTATATGATAAGAACTGAAATTGGAAAGACTTACTCCAAGGCCATAAGATCCATATGTCAATATGGTGGCTGAAGTGACAGAAATTTTGTGCTTTGGAAGTCGATGATTCCATGCAACCTTCTCAATCCATGATGAAACAATCTACACAGTTATGTGCAACATCAAATAAATAGTAAGAAAAATAAGGAGATACAATAGAAGTGCAGGATTGCTAATTGAATAACAATACCATAAATATATCATTTGTAACAAGCATACCACAAAGGAAATGCTACATAGAACATTTAAAAAAAAAAAATTCCAGTGCAAGCGTACCACAAGGGAAACTAATTTAAGATCAAAGTAAATAAAAATACAGGGGAATGCTAACTTGAACCTCCACACTAATTATGCGGCAGTTAGCAATCTACACCTAAGGTGTTTTGACCAAAATGTCCTTACTCTTTCACCGAAAGGTGCAATAAATGCAAGGTATTTAGGTCATGTAGCAACAACACAAATTTCTAAGACTTTCAATTAAATGATCTTGCATCTAATGTGCTGTGGAGAAATAACCTAAACACACCTACATTGATTACGTCTTTAGGTGAAAGAGTGGGAATTTTTTACCAAAACATACAATATAGAGATTGCTAACACTCACATAACTACTATGGAGGTTAGCACTGCCCATAAATATATCACTTGTAACATACAAAAGTAACATATATTGCATAAGCCTTGTTGAAGTCATGACAATGTTAGCACTTATCACACAAGATACCAACACCTTCCATAGATGTGACACATCACAGAACGTAAGTTTATGGCACTAGAATTACAATGCAGTCCTATTTTTTTTAAGGAATCGGATTGGAATCATGAATTCAGGATATTACAATATGTAGAATCATGAAAATGCTGTTACACTATATATACCAACACCATTCATACATGCGACAGTATCAAGGAAATATAATTTCACAGAGCTGGAAAAACAATACATTTCCTTCTTTTTTTTCCCCTAATGAAAAGGATTAGGATCATGAATTCATGATTTTACATATGAGCTTTCACGCCAAAGGTTCCGTTGCAACTCAATATGGTACAAAAAGGAAAGAAAGCGTTTTTAAAAAGATTGTTCCCAGAATGTTCTGAGAAAGTTTTTTCTACCTTTCTGTTATCATAATTTCACCAAGAGTGAAAAAGAACAAATGTGTAGATGTTAAGTATATGTAGCCCTCATAAAATAAACAAATATGCTAGACACCAACAATCCGAATACGTCCAAGCCACAATTAATTAACCAAAAAATATGGAATTGTCGCAGGTAAGACAAAAATATATTCCATTTTCCGATCAAAGCACTTAAGATGCCACATATACTTTAGAAAGATCAGAAAAAGAACGCAATACCTAATGCAGAAAACACAAGACATTGCGGAAAAAGTAGAATGCGCAAAAGAAGCAGACCAAGTAAAATGCTATGTTGAGCAAGAAAACCTTTTTGAGCTTCTGAATGGCAACTTTCCTTCTCAGCTCCTCTTCTGGCGATGGAACAAGTCCTTCGTCAGCCATCAACTGCAAATGGTTGAATTGAACCCAGAATCATAAACCCACGAACTAGAACACAGAACCCCCAGAACCCACAAGAAAAGAGAATATTGAAACCAGAACTCTAAAAAATACACAAAACAAACAAAAAGAAAACGTTGCCTCCAGATGAAATTTTACCTGATGCAGAGACATTGATCTTTCCTCGTCTACCTGGATCAAAAGAGCTGGGTTTGGAGGGGGTAAAGTTGGATTGTAGGGAACCAGCACCCCGGAGGGTGGTGGTGGGGGCACAGAAGGGTCAATCACCCAAAATGGAGGACGAAGAAAGGGAATGTTGGGGTTCACAGCTCCAGAATCACCGAACTGGTTATGGAAAGCGGGAAGGAAAACGATGCCGCTTCGAATTGGGTGGTGGTAAGCATACGCTTCCATACAAATCGCAAGCCCCACAATTTTCAAAGCTCCAAAAGAATGGCCTGGGAAAAGACAATCAAAGAAGATACCCAAAATATAGACAAAATCGATTCCAATGGCTAGCGTTCCTTACCCCGAATCCTAAAAGCAAAAAGAACACCAATTTAGTTGCTTTCCGTTATGATCCTCCCCAATAAGAATTTACAAGCCACCCTATATTTAGAATTAGAACACCTTTCGCCTCTCTCTCTCTATGTGACTTCTTTCTTAGTCTTCCTCTTTTCTATTACTCCTTCTTCTGCTCTGCTTTGCTCTCTGAGCTTGAATTGAATACTAACGGCATGCGACAGGGAAAGGCATTGTGGGCCATGCTACTGTGTGGCGATTGAGAGGATCTGCTCGCCACTGTGGTCATTCTTTCCCAGCATTAGACATGTGGCAGAATATTTGGATGCCACTTGTAGGAATTTGCAGATTTGTGGGTAGTGCCACGCAACCCGAGTTTATTGGCCCCGTTTTGCCATGGTCGGTGCAGACGCCCCAAATCTTCGAATTTTTTTTTAAAGGGCAAATGTATAAATTTTTTTGAATTGTAAAATTATATAATTTTTTTTTAAATATATACAAATATTTTTTAAAATAAAAAAATTATCTTATACTTTAATCTAATTTTAAATATTTTATTTAAAACATTCTTCATTTAAAACTTTCTTAGTTAAAAGAATATAAGATAATTTTTTATTTTAACACAAATTTATACATTTTTTAAAAATAAAAAATTATATAATTTTAATAAAATAAAAAGAGGGCTATATAATTTATTTTTTTAACTAAATTTACTATACTTGTATTTAGATTCTCTTTGTTTATAGTACGTAATAGTAATAATTTTTGGGGTTTGTTTTTTGGGCAATTAATTTGTTGGAAACAGTGATGTCAGCATGAGTAGGTGAAAATTTTGGACGTTGAAACAACCAAGCAATCCAGAAAATGCTACGCACAAAATGACTCGTAGCTCACTTACCTGATGGAATCTCTTCCCGCCACACCAAAGTGGATTCACCTCAATTTGTTTTCGAACCCAAAGTTCTCGAGAGGCCCAAATCCATTCGAGTGTCATTTTTTTCACTAAAAGTCATTGTTGATAAGAGATATTTTGGGCCTGATCCAACAATACCCTTTTAGGGCATCCCACCTTGTGGACCCAGCCCATAAGGAGCCTGTCCATGTTACATGACCATACGGATAACTTTACCAAATCACGTTTTACTCCGTAACGATCCAATCAATCATAATTTCACTTAAACCTAAATCAACTTAATTACACATTTTCTTTTATTGGCTTAACAGAATACTTTACTATAGAATAAAAAGCAAGGCCCTCCTCTTGTCTAAGGGACTACAGCAATGGAGGAGATCGTGCCGCGGAAGTGGAGGGTCAAGGAAGACGAAGATGAACCTAAAGATAGCATGAATCAAGGCAGACGAAGATGGTTCCGGTTTTATATATATATATATATATATATATATATATAGTTTTGTTTATTAACTCTTTATTATTTTTTGACTAAGAAATATTTTGGTCATTTTATCACTTCCCATTTCTGCTTTACCAAAAATCTAAATATAAAAGTTTTTCATTTTTTTTAATATTATATCAAATATAATTTTATATTATAAAATTCTGTTTCATTCTCTTTTTTACTCTTTTAAAAATTTCTCAATTCTATCGAATATAACCTAAGTTACAACACACTTGGATTAGAACTACCTAATACTATCAACTAAGCCAACTCGTTTAATAAACGGTCTCAAGCCCAAAATTAACCCATAGGCTAAATGCATCAGGCCATGGGTTACTTCTATTTTAAAAATTATGTTTAAATATTAATTTTAAGAAATTTTATTTATTATTTTTATTAAATAAATAGAAAAGGGAATTAACCAAGTTTTCTATTTTTTCTCCGGAAAGCTTTTTTTTTTTTTTGGGGCCTATCTCGTCTACTACGGTGTTGGGAAATAAATAAGTATGTTTTCGCTTCTTGCCAATAATTGTATCTTTCATGCTAATATATTGGGATACAATGACCTGTTATTGCAAAAGCTAAACTGCTTTTGAGCACATTTATCATAATTATAGGCATGTCTATTTCACCTCGAGCATATTTTTTTTTTTGGATTTTAATAATTAATGCAAGCCTGCTGGTAATCTAAACACGCTAGCTCATTTAGGCAAGTCATGTCTTCATAAATTCAGGTCCGCTCATGAGGCGGGTTAGATAACTTGGCCCATGGGTTTTGCCATGTTTTGACAGAATTATCATCAACCCATTGCTATAAATAACCTTTAGGATATGAGTATATGAGGGTATGTTTTAACATTTTATTACATTTTTTATAGTTACCGACATAAATATTAAAGTCTCACTAATTCCTTGATTAATATACAGAATTGGTAATTATGAAAATAGAACGAGGATATTAATGGAATGTAATAAGTATATTTGATATAATATAGAAATAAATAATAATATCCTTCTATTTCAATAAAAATAATATAAGAACAAAACTATTATTAAAAAATTAATTTTCAGTCCCCATTTAAAAATAGTGATAAAATAATAAAATTTGAATAAATTTAGTATCATAATCATATCAATTTATATACTTGTAAAATAAAAATAAAATTTTTTTTATAATCTTCCAAAATATATATCAAACAAAATTTTATAATAGATTTTTTCTTCTTCTTTTTTTAATCTTATTTTACCAAACGAAACATCAATCATCCAAATTTCTGCAAAGGCTCTCATCATAGACATCTTAAAGGCTACAAGTAGACGTATTTTTAGGTACTATTCATCAGTAGGATAGAGATTTTTACTTCAAATTTGTTTATGTTGTCGTTTGTATCAATACAAATATTGTGTCTTTGAATTAAATTATTGACAATTAAATAAATTATGAACATATCGCATTTAAAATGATTTATTTAGATTAAGAAAACGAGATTAAAGCCACATTAGTTCAAAGACCAACAACGACTTTGGTGGAAAGTTTTAAAATTTAAAAGGAGAAAAGGCAGTAGGAGATAACAGTATTGTTGCTGGTTTTTTTTTTTTTAAGTATAGATTGAAGAAAAGAAAAAGAAATTACTTTTATTTCAATTGTACCCCAAATTAAATTAATTAAACCTTTTAATGGAAAGACATAAATGAAAATTATTGCATCCAAATACAATCTTATAGGCTTTAAATTATATTATAATTAGCTAAAATATTCTTTATTGTAATTTTCTATAAATAAATTTTATGTATATTTTAAAATTTTCAAATAAATAACAGAAACTCAAAAATTCAATGAAAATAAAAGAAAAATTTTACTCATTGAGTATAAAGTTCGGATAAGAAATATAATATTATATGCAAATTCATCTTTACACGTCTCTAGCCTCAATCGAAAGTTCAAGAGCATACTAGAAAATACCATTAAAATGATCATAAATTGGAAAATTAAAAAATGTGAAATGGCATAATTTTTTGATTCGAAAAATACCAATAAATCGATGATTAGGATTATCAGATCGGAAACAAGAAGAAATGTCTCGTTGCCACCACCTCATGTTTCAGTTTCTGACTCATCATAGATCAGAAATTTGCCGGAAAATCTGTTAATATCTTAACGATAGTCGATAAATGTCCCAAGCTAGAGTTCTCTGGAAATTATTCGTACAAATTTAAAAAAAGAAAGAAAGAAAGTAGGGTAGATCAGATAGTACAGCCACAGCAGAGGAAGAAGTAGCAAAGCATGGAGAGCAAGGCGAGAGACTCCAACACCGTCACGAAAGCCCACACGACGTCGTCCACTATGGAGAAATCGAAACTCAGCCACCGGAGACTATCGAAGTTCCATTCGTTGGTCCATCGGAGCACTGATGTCGGCAGAGAGAACTCGAACTCCGGCCACCGGAAGATCGCGGCGTACCGCCACCCCCACCCCCTCGGGCACATGCTTTCCGTTGCCTCCTCCCTTGCTTCTTATTAGTTAAGCTGATCCTTCTGGTTTTTTTTTTAATCTAATTTTCGGAATTTATCTGGACTTTCGATAATTTATAGATACACGAAGAAATGAAGATAAGAGATGGCTTTGGAGATGTATGTGAGGCGTGGGGTGGGGTTTGTTGTGATATTTTCTTGCTAATTATTAATATTTTATTATCTCATTGATTTTACATATTACCCCGTCATTCATCACATTTTTATTTTTACCCCATTTCTTTAGCTAATTACTTAATTTGCTTCTAAGGGCCTATTTGGTAAGTAAAAATAAAACTTTAATGAGAATGAGAATAGGATGAAAAAAGAGAATGAAAAAGAATCTTATGTTTATAATTATGTTTGATATAGACTTTAAAAAAAAGGAAATTACATTATGTTTTTATATTCGGTTAAATAATATTAAGGTAGAAATTGAAAGGAATAGTAGATAAAAGATTAAATTATTTTTGGTAAAAGATAAAAAATAATAATTTTCTTTAACGTAAAAGAGAAATTCCTTAAATTTTTGCCCAGCTACTTTTATAAGTCTGGCTTTTTTTGAGTTGAACGCAAAAATATAATGATACAGTCAAGTACTCTAGGGTTGTTTGTTTTTTAAGAAAATTAAAAAATAAAAATATGTAAGGTAGTCCAACTAGACTATCATGTTTGTGCAGAAAAGCACAGACTTCTTTTATACCCTAATGTAGACAAGAGTGACACAACCAATGACAAAGAAACCCATCCTCTCCCTAATGTGATCGAACAAGCCATGGATTCCCAGCGCCAATTGTTATTTTCTGACAAGTGTAAGAAATTGAAGAGAGAAACAAGGAACAAATCAAGGAAACCCGTGTGTGATGGTAAATCTCCACCATTGACGATAGTTGACAAAGGAGGATGCTTCAACAAGAACCAGCCAAGGACGCGAGCAAGGGCAAGGCTCAGATTTCCATAACATGAACAAGTTTCGCATAGTCTCAATATTGAAGGAAGATATAATGAGGGTAATATGGTTATCTGTCTGTCCTCTCCTCCAAATTGGCTCGTTTTCCTTCACTTGAGCTAAGGTGAGTTCATTCCTAAATTTGCTGGAAAATATCAGACTTTGTGGAAATTGAAGCCAACATGCCAAACACGCTCAACGGCTCTTTCTTTTCCCATCTTCGTTCCTTTCTTTGACTTTTCCTGTATATCGAACATGCCCTAATATTTCAAACATAGGCCATGTGAGTCACGTATACAAATTGATGATGAGTGAAAAAAGGAATTTGGTAAAAATTAGATCAAATGTATATTATATGATAAAGTCTTTTCATCATACATTCTGATATATCTTCTCAATAATTAATGATAACTATATTTAAAAAAATTAAATTATTTTATTTCTCAACCTTAGTTATACATTTTGAAATAATAATAACTATGCCAATAAAAGGACATTAATTTTTTTGTTAAAAAAGAAAGCATTTTTTTATTTAAATTCTGTTGTGAAAATATCAATCAAAATGGTTAAAAAATTTATAGTCAATAAACACTAAATTTGTATTTAAAAAATAAGGGACATGTTGAAATGATATAATATTGTTATGTAAGTCTTACTTATTTAATCTTTTCATGAGTTTAAGATGATTTAACTTATATTGTTAAGGCTTTAATAACAAAGAAAATATAAAAAATTCTAACACGTCGAATAATAATTGACACGGATCTTTAGTTATAAAATAAACATAAATTTTAAATTATTAAAAGGCCTTACAAAATGATCATCTTACCTTAATCAACACAATGCAGCCTAACAGCCTTTTATTTTCCTCATAGTCAAGAAGGAAAATTCTTTGTATTTTGCTCTGACAAAGCAATACAATACTTTTAAATTATGTTAAACTTTCTCATTCTTCTTTCGCCACACTTTCGATGTAAAACATATATAGTCCCAATCTATTCTTTTTTTATTATTATTTTATCTCATTAAAATAATTTTTTACATGAAAATATCAATCATATCCCATTTAGTCTTATTACAAGAAAGTGTAATTTTTTAAAATTATATAAAGTATATAATTTTTTCTTAAAGAAATATTAATAAAATAGGATCAATTTTAAAAGCGTACCTTGTACTTTAGTTGGTAAAGTATACAAATCTCGTCCATTACAAAATTTCGCTTTTTTTCTTTTTCTTCTATTATCTTTGTTTTAAATTATTATTTTTCTTCCGTATGTTGATTTTTTTTCTTTCTCTAATTTATCTTTATATTTTATCGTCCTTGTCCCCTCGCTTGGATATTGTTCAACCTTTCTAATATGAATTTGTAGCCATCAGGTTTGGTAGTAAATTTTCATTTCACCAAAATCGCAGTTTGCCATTACCATCTTGAGGCTCCTTACCTATTCCATCATACTTCTAATGGAAACAACAAACATAACAATCTTTTATAAGAAAGTGGAAGCAAATGATGCATTATGAATTATGAAAATATTAAAAATAAAACTGAACCACAAAGGTGAAAATTCTTTTGGTGTGTTGGCCGACTCTATTAGTTATTATACATATAAAATGAGGGTTTGTGGTTACTATTAAATTACTATTCATTTGTTGTTCTTTTATTTTTATTTGATGTGATATTTTTTATATTTTTTTAAAAAATTTTTATTCACTTATTAAGTTTTTGTTCCCACTCTTTTGATTCCCATCCACCATTAACTTATTTTCAATGAAAATAGAAGGGATGGGATCCAAATCCTTTGAATGCACCATGCTTGTGATCGTTGCATTGTGTCAATCTATTCTAAAATATTTTAATAAATAATTGGATAACAACGATATCAAGATAAATTAAACAAAAATTAATTTTATAACACCAAGAGAAAGAGAAATTTAAGATATGAAAAATGAGAGAAAAGAAATAAAATATATGAAAATCAAAAAAGGTTCAATATCTACCACTTATCTGAAAGCTTCATATATTGACAATTTACAATTAATTTTTTTCCTTTTTTAACTAATAGTCCTCATCTTTTTTAAGTTGAATGTGTACAATGAATACCAAACCAGTGTGACTTACTGTTGGAGTAGGTGTGTCAAAAGTGTGTCAAAAGCTCAAGTCCCACATTGCTTAAAACAAAGAAAAACTTAGTGTATATATATTAAGATGTGATATTAGGCAAGTAAATGAGCAAAGAAGAGGAGTGGACTTGCGTGCACAACAACAGGTCAACGCAGGGGTAACACAGTTGAAAATCTTTGATTTCCTCCTTGCGCACGAGTTAGACGCGGAACTGGGTATTTGTTGTTGCAACTATTTTTGTATTTTACAAAAATATTTTATAAATAGACTTACCGAAAAAACCTTGTTTTCAGCAGTTTTGAAATTAGGACAATGAATTTTATTAATTTTTTGAACGTTGGAAATTTAAGTTTACTGGCTTTAATTTTTCATTAATCGGCTTTAATCTCAACCTTCAAAAACGGCCGCCGCTTTTAATCCCAACGTTCAAAACGAATTTTCATTAAACTGTAATTAAGTGGCCATTAATTATTTTTTAATTGCCCAACGTTTCTTGTTTCCATCTTCGACTTATAAAAGGTAATGCGTGGTGCGGTTCATAGCACACCGAGCTCTCGGACATCTTCAGAGCTCTCTCATCTCCTCTCCTCTCCCTTCACTCTTCTGAGTTATTTAATTTTTGCTGTTATGTGCCCCTATTATAGGAAGGGTCCATTTAATCTTAGGGAGTTGCCGACTTGTGATGGAATAACTCTTAAGGACAGTGTCTTTGGACATGACTTGGATCAATTTATACTAACAGTTTTATTTGTTGTAGCATACACTTACCAGGCGTAGATGACTCAACAACCAAGCCAATGTCACCTACCTCAACCAAGATCGAAAGTAGCCCATGCCACCTAGGAAGACTTCCATGATGGGTATACCCAGGAAACCTTAAAACACTGCCCCACAACAAACTCAAATTAAGACTCTCTATTACTTTTTTAAAAATAGCATTATTGATTTTTAAGAAAAAAGATCTAACCTATTTAATTTTGATTTGAATAAATTTGATTTAGATAATTTAAATTTAAATTTTTTATTTGTTTAATCTTAATAATTTATTTATTTTTAGTCTATTATCTTAAAAGAAGTAAAATATAAGATAAAAATAATTTTCTAACTCCTATCAGGCAATCAATCTATCTATTTGTTTGGTAAAAGTTAAAGAATTAATTTTCATTATGTGTTTTACTTTCTTTAAAATAAATAAAAATAAAAAAAAAATTAAAATTTGAACCACCTAAATCTGTTTTCTTAAAAAGTAGCATTCATCGTATGTTTTGTTTCATTCAAAATAAAAATAAACTAAAATTTTAATTTAAAAGTGGCAAGCGATTCTACTTTCTAAGAAAGCAATAGAGGATCTTAATTCATCCAACTCACACATTTGTTTATACCCTTATCACATAGCCAATAATCATAAATCAGGATCTTCTATTATGCAGTTGTATTAAGTAAGCTATATAGCAAATCCAATCATTCATTTTTTATTTTGATTTTTTTTTAATTTTGAATGAAGCAAAACATATGATGAGGACAATTTTTTTTGTGACAAATGAGGACAATTTTTTAACTTCTACTAAATAGACATTTTTTCAAATTATATATATATATAACCTTTTATTTGTTTAGTAAAAATCAAAAGATTGTCTTTATTACATGTTTTGCTTTCTTTAAAATAAAAAAATAACTAAAATAAAAAAAATGGATAGTTGGATCCATTATGCGGTGAAGGATGTTGATTTAATAATAATTTATAATTGATTATAAAAGAAGAGCCCATCAACAATCAACACATAGCATCTTAGATCAAGGTTGCCCTCATGGCTTGGAGTTACCACATTGCCTTTTACCCTTAGTTATATAAGGTTTATGCACATTAGGTGTAGGAGACTTTTTGGTTATCTTCCTTTACTTTAAGTTCACCATCAACTTAAGCATTAAGGTGTGTTTGGTTGGGGTTTTTTTAGAGGGAAGAAAGGGAAGAGAGATAAGATGTTTGGTTGGATAAAATTGAAGGGGAATGAGGGAAATAGAGACAAATTTCATTCCCTTTCAAATTGGGGGTTTTGGAGGGGAGGGAGGGGAGAGGTATTTTTTAAGTTATAATTTACTTTATTGCCCCTAAAAATTAAAATAATTTTTTTTCATCATAAATTAAAAATAAAAAAATATTAGAATTTATAATTTTTTTAAAAAAATATTGATATAAATAACTTTTTTTATAAAAAAAAATTAAAATAATATAAGGGTAAATTTGTCCAAATGTAATTACCTCCTCTCCTGAACTAAACAATAATCTCCTCTTCCTTCCCCTCCCCTTCCTTCCAACCAAACAGAATTCATTAAACTCTCTCCCCTCTCCTCCATTAACCTCCTCTCCCCTCCCCTCTCCTCCCCTCCCCCCCGCTAAACCAAACGGAGCCTTAGAGTATTTGCGGGAGCTTAACACCTCTCACATGAACAAACATCAAAGCTATATTAGTGTTAAGAATATACTTGACCAAAAAGACATTCATGTATATAAAATATAAATGTTATAAAAATTTAGTTTATTATCTTTGGGTTTAGTTATAATGAAACATCACCATCATTTTTTATTTTTATAATAATTAATTTTAGAGTAAATTACATAGACATATCCTAAAATAAAAAGTTGTACTACATAAACTTTTTCTCCATTTTCAAATGTATATTTTTCATCGATTGCTTTACTAGTAGCCGTTTGTTGACATTTGAATGTCTAATTTGACATACTTTTTAACCAAATTACTCCTCATTGACCTATAGCAATGTCATCTTCATCTTCATCATTAATGCCATTCCAAGTACCTTTACTTCATTATATTCATCATCATTGATGGCAATTTTAGGAGCTAGCTCTTGTCCATCAAAATCTTTTATCTCACCTTCTTCAACTTCCACTTTAATCTTTTTTGTCTTAGCTTATTCTTTTCTTGTTGTCCCTCTCCCTTATGATCTTCAATATTATCATCATCACTAGAACCACTACCAGTGGAACTACCATCACTATCACTATGATGTTTGTAATTGTTATTAAGTCATAGTCTTTAGGTTTATAGAATGTGATTTCTTATGTAATTTTTGTATGTTTTGATCAAGGCATAATCAAAAGGAAAATTATGCACAAGAAGAAGAAGAAGAAATAAGGCAAGATAATCACATGGCATACTTGTGTGCAAGTACATGAGTCATGTGGTAAAGAAGCTTTCACAAAGCCATCTTATAGAGAATTACACACTCCTTATGCAAATTTACATAGGTTGTGTAATTGGGAGAAGTAGGAAATTTCAAGACAAATGATCATATGGCCTAACTATGTGGATTTGCATGTCCCTTGCATTTGAAAAAATGTGAAGAAAGCCGCCTTTAGAGGATCATACAACCAATTCGTGTGATAGAGCATATTTACATCACCTAGTTATGTGTGCAAGTTTAAACACAATTAAGCATAAGACTTTTAAGGTTAGCAAGAATTTTGGAAGGAAAAACCTAGCCTTAATAAGTGGATTTTAAAAGGGATATGAGAAATCAGAAAAATGCACATGTCACTGCACCCTTAAAGATTTGGAAAAGTTTCTCTAAAAATTATTGCCATTAATAGATTTTTTTTCTCTAAAGTTAGTTAGTTTTGTTCTTTGCATTTTGTTTTCAATTATGAGTAGCTAAACCTCTAGATTGGGGGTTTGAATGGATTTGTTTATGGACTATGTTTGAATAAAGATTCTTATATATTAATTTTTATTGGAATTAATCTATTATTTTATTTTAATTTCAAGTAAATGGTTGGCCAATATTTATGCATCTAATCTATTGTGAGATAAATTAAGAGGTGAATTGCAAGAGGAGATCATCAAAACAATACACTTAGGTTGTAGTTCATAGACATATAGATTATGCCTAAGCAAACGTAGGTTGCATGCATGTCGAACAGCTTCATGCAGGCTTGCACTGAATTTCATCATGCTTAAGGAATTTATGTTGTATGATCATGAAAGTATACATTGGTTTAACATAGATGAACATGTTCTATCTTAAAAAAGAAGTTTATATACATTAAGGAATTAGTTGTTAATTAAAATAAAGTTAGTATATGAATTTATCCTTGTTCACTCATAGAAAATAAATAATGAAATTCAAACTACAGAGTTGTTTCATATGTTAATTTAGTAATCAATTACTTTTAGTATAATTTTATTCTTAGTTGCTAGTTTAATTCATTTGACTTTGCAATTCTTTTAGATAATATGGATAGTTGGGATTTTACCTTTGTCGTGGGATGATATCTTACTCTCACTATATTGTTTGGTTGACTTGTATGCTTGTAGAATTTCACCAACACACTACTACTACTAGTAAAAGTTGAAGAGGTTGGTGAAAATGGATTGTTACCCTCAAACTCTAAACTTTGTCTCATCCTCATCCATCTTTATCTCCACCCTTCCCAGCATTCTCTCCAATTATAACAAAAACTTCAAACCCACTCACTAAACTAATTCTTCCCATCCCTTCCTCAATATTATAACTTGAAACCCCCAAATTTTCACACTTGACTCTCTCATCATTAAGATTTCGTTCCAACCCTCAAGCATTAGTGGCTGGCATGTAAAGTATTGTGGGAGTGTGACTATGTGTCATCGTGATTTGGAAGCAATTGGAGATTTTAGGTAACGAGAGTAGTTTGGTAATTGTATATTATTTCAATATATATTGTAATTGAAAAAGGCATCTCAAAATCTTTTAAGAAATATTCCAAACAGTGTTAAATAATTGAACTAAAGTGTAAATTTAAAAAATAGAAAGAAAATTTATATAGTTTTAGTAAAAACTTAACAGAAGCCTAAGTAATTTACTCTTAACTTTATAATAAAGAAGCCATTTTTATATTATGATGATTATATTTTGAATTATCATCATTTATTTATAAGTTATTTCTTTAAAAGAGATTTTAAAAACAAAAAATATAGCATGTGCCTCATAAATACTTATTTATTTTTAGATTTGTTGTTTAACAAAATTTGAAATTGTAAAATGAAAGAAACTCGCTCATTTTAACAACATTTTTTTTAAGTTAGACTCAGATTAAATGACCTAGTAATAAGTTGGTTTGAAAGTAGTATACTGGATTATACATGAAAAGAAAAAGATTTGCATCTCTCCTCTCTTGCCTTGCCCGACTAACCTTCCTTGCATCATTCAATGAATCATGATGTTACCAAACTTTGCTAACTATAATCAATGATCGCAAGTAAGAATGAGATATAAAAAATTAATTAGAGTAGTGAGGAATATGAACAGCATATACCTCTTTGCCTTTGCTACGTCTTGTTATCATTCTTCATTGTTTTTAATGTGTTGAATGCATTGGACAACCATCCATTCTCACAAATTTATCGGTTCACTTCACATACACTAACTTTAATCAAAATTCAATTCAAAAGTGATATGATACTAGCTGATTTTAATTTTGTTAATTCAAAATTTTTTAAAAATTATTACGTTTTATAATTTATGTACTAATTTCTTATGAGCTTTGGAGTAAGTAACACCTTTTTAGACATAGATCCTAGAAGGTCTTAATTTACATAAGTTTAATTATTGTCTTACCTTTTTCATTATTTCTTACTCTCAAGACATTCTGATTTTAAGGAAAAAATATCCGTTGATTTTATAATTTTATTTTCATTTGTCCCAAAAAAAAAAAAGATCTGACACAGTAGCCTGAGTGGAAGTAGTGACCATTGCTATAGCTGTTTTGTTTAGGAGAGGTCGGCTTGTTGAGAGACCAAAATTATCATCGATGGATTATGTTGAAAATAATAATAATAATACAATTATTTTATTCAATTCCACCCCCCCCCCCCCAAAAAAAATCATGTGAGACATAACTCTGCCTTTGGTTTTGACTATTTGAGTGTTGGTGATATCAATATGACACGTTCCTGAAAATAAATTGAATCTTTTATAATTATATAGAATTAAAAAAGATAATATAAAAAAATAAAAATATATATGAGACTCGCTTCATCCTTTTGTACTTATTTATTTTTTTAATTATATTATATATAATTAATTTGTAACTACAAAAATATCAAATCCTCCCTATTGACAAAATTTGAATGAAATGTGGTTTTCATCAGGAAATGCGGGGGTGGAGAGACGAGAACTCGACATTGAAGGTGCAGCGTGCGCCATGGAAAATGACGGAAAGCCGCTTCTCACCATTATTCCTTTCAAATCTCTCCATTCAACTGTCCTCTTAAGCCGTGCGTTTTAAGAAATCCCTTTCAATTAATATAAAATATTGCTTTGACTAATAAAAATAAATAAATGAGACTTAGTTTTATATAATTTAATAAAAAAAACCATATGTTTTTCTGCAAATCTAACATCAGATATTTCAAGAGCTGTGTTCTAAATCTAATCTCAACTCCAAGGTTGATAGAAAAGCATAGTGAATCTTTTTTTTTCCCCTCGATGCAAATATGATATCATTTTATTAAAAAGAGATAAAAAATAGTAGGTATTAAAAAAATAAATTTTATACGTATTTTTATTTCTTGTATCACTTTTCATTTGTTTGTCTCTTATAAAATGATGTATTGAGTAGAAAATGATACAATTTAATAATAAAAAAAAGAGCTTCTATTAATTGTTTCTGGATCAGACCCAGCAACAACCCACGGGATTTCACAGAAGGGAAGAATCGTAATACAAACCGCTTCTTTATACCATATGCAAACTTGTGACTTGTCCACTTTCCACATGAAGTAAAGCTCCCATCACCATCAGTCATGGACAAACTCCACCCCCTCTCCCCTCTCCCCTCTCCCGCGGTGGAAATGGATTTAAGATATTAAATGTTGATTTTTAATGTGAGTTTAAATTATATGTATGAAATTATGGTTGTTTTAATTTGTTTTGGACAATTTCTTCATTTGAAATAATAACTTAGGAATATTATTGACTAATTAAATAAAATATTTGTTATTTTACAAAATTCTTCAAGTTGTTTTTATTCATTAATCTTTTTTTTTATTTTGATTTTCATCATCCGGTATCCGAAACCCTTTGGGTTCGACTAATCTGAATTCGAAAAAAACAAAGTGCAAAGGATTAGCTCTCCTCCCAACAAATGCATTTTCCAAGATCCGAACTTGTGTTCTCCTCCTTACGGGGGACCGAGCCGCTTACCACTTGAACCAACAGTTTGTTGGCCATTAATCATTTTTAAGAGATAGGATCTTAAGGTTTTTTTAAAAAGCTAATTTTTTTAAAGTTGATTATGTTTCATAATATCTTGATATGTGGTTGTTAATTAGGTCTCTTCATGTTATTAAATCTGAACTTAGATGATAAAAGTGCTAATTGGGAAGTTTGTTTATGCTTAAGCTAAAATTCAAGTGGTTTAAATTTAAATGCTTTATATTTTAGTAGGGTGACTGTCAGATTTTTTTGGTCAATTATGTTATTGTCAATGTTAACTTTTGTTTTACGGAATAGTCTCTTTATTATGCAATTAATCAATATCAATATATATAACACCTGTGTGATCCGCAATTTAGAAACAGTGCAGTTTCGGCTTGTAAATAGTGTAGTCCCCCAAGCTGCTTGCAATTATATTGTTGATGTCCATATATGAATAATGTATGACCCATACAATTACTGTTCACATAATATTTTTTTTCTGAATTTTTTATGTGAGGCCCACAAATATTTTTTAAATCTGCCCTGCCTTGCAGGGGAAGAAACTAGTTACATATGTCTTATTATCAAAAGATCTCTCTTTCTTATGTTGTAAAGCTATTAAAAAAATTATTTTTGAATGATAGATGTTTTAAAATAAGATTATTAAAAAGAATTACTTCTAAGTGATAAATATTTTAAAAAATGGTAAAAAATAATATGTTACATATATACATTTTAACATTAAATTTATATTTATATGAATATATTATTATTTTTTTATTTTTGACTCCTAATAATTTAATTCTAAATTCACCGTACATTGGTAAAGATTTTTTATTATTATATTTTGGAAAAAATGCAAAACCTCTATGCAACTTTAATTACTTGTCAAAACAAAAAAAAAGTAATTCATTAAATTTTACATTTAAAACAATTAATCATTTTATTTATTTTATTATTTATGTTATTTTAGATTCTCTCATAATGCTTTATCGAATACATGTTAGTAAAAGGAGCAAATGAAAATTTGTAAGAGTCCAAAGTGCATGTGTGATCACAGCACTATGGGTGATAAAAAACTTATTTTTAAAAAGAATTATAAATAAATATTTAAATTCAAAGAAAAATTATTTTTAAGAATCTGTTATAAATGTTTTAAGATAAATGACCACTAATTTTAACTAAAATAATTGTTTTGAGATAAATGATACCTAATGTTAACAAGTCTTTTAAAATATTTTTTTTAATTCCAAGTTCTTATTTATAATTCTTCCTTATTTTTATATATGTACAAGTTGAGAAACTATCATCCTGTTTAATTTACAGCGATATGAATGCATTTTATTTATATAACTTATATAATATTTATTATATTTTATAATTATTATTCTATCTATCATATTATTTTTTAAAAATAAAAAAAATATTTTTACCTCATTTATCTACTTTTCATGTTTCATTCACCTTTAACCAAACAGTTTTCTTAAGTATTGAATTCAAAGGATTATTTACAAGTCACTCAAAATTTAAGGAGGTTTAACATTTTTTTCATACACTTTTCATATATAAAAATATTATTTAAAGTATAAGTATAATAAAAAAAAGACATAAAAACATATTACACCTAACACAACTGGTAAAAAGAATAAAGAAATAAACTAATAAATTAAATGAAGGAGGAACGGAACCAAATTTAACCACGCGTCAAAAAATTAGTCCATCCTAACAACCTTAGTTTCAAAAAAATGAATATAAATTCAGAAAATAAAGCTTAGCAAAAAAA
This sequence comes from Erythrophleum ivorense, assembly GCA_026724425.1. Taxonomy (NCBI): domain Eukaryota; kingdom Viridiplantae; phylum Streptophyta; class Magnoliopsida; order Fabales; family Fabaceae; genus Erythrophleum; species Erythrophleum ivorense. The sequence goes on from JAIUCV010000005.1 coordinate 49,913,762, forward strand.
AAAAAAAAGGCCTTCTGTTAAAAAATCTGTGTAAATATATATATATATATATATATATAACACTCTAAATCTTAATTATATAAAAATTTAGTTACATTTAAAAAAAAAAGAATTAAAACAACTGTACATTGTGTCACTTATGCATGCAGTGCCCAGCAGATGATCCTTTCTCCCAATTATTTCAGTCATTTGCCCGTGAATACCAATGATCTTGATTGAGTTGCTTCACATTTGTTTGTCTAATGATATTTTAACCCACCCAAATATAACCAAGCGCAATTTTTATTTGGAGCAAAACTTACAAATGTTAAATCTCACTTGGGAACCATACACAAATGAGGAAATAGCATGACCTTTTCATAGAAAAAGAAAATTACATTTTTATCATTGAATTTTGGTAATAATAAAAAAGTAATTATTAAAAAACCAAAAGTAGTTGCATTTTTTTCATTAATTTTGAATATAGTTTAAATATTTAAAGTGACGAATAAATAGGGTTTGAGAAAAGGAAAAGAATTTAATGTGAAATTTATAATTTTTTTAGAAAATAAAGTATAGACTTGTTATATTTTTATCTATCTAAATCTAATATTAATTTTATAAGGTGGATCCTATGATAAATATTAAGAAATTAAATGCATTGTGCACATTAGAAATCATTGCTCATTGTTTTAGTAATAACTGTATACTGATAATTAATTAGTAATAATTACAATGTATAATTATTAACTAGTTTATTCCCTTGCAAGATGAAGGGGAGATTTAAAAAATACTTGTGGGCTCTATACAAAAAAAATTTAAAAAAAAATTATGTGAACAATAATTGTAGAATATACATTGTTCATGTATGGACATTAATAGACTGTCACGCACCCTAAGAAAGTCGCACTGTTCTTAGGACGCGACTCACACAGATATTTTATATATAGATATATATATATATTGATATTGATTTATTAACACTATTGAAGCACTTGTGCAGGTTACTAAAGGTGTTGGTTACTACATATAATTATCATTAATAATTAGTTATCAGTATATTAGCTAATGGCTATTAGCACAGGTCTATAGTAAGTTAGCAATGTGATGACTTGAAGTTATTAAAATGTACTTAATTCCTTAATATGTATTAAATAAGCCATCTTTTTTATAATTAACAAGGATTATAAGTTTTTCAAAAATAAAAAAAATATTTGATATTAATTTAAATTTTAAAAATGTAAGGTTCAAATTTTAAAAATCTCCCCAATATATTTTACTCAAAACAAACAACTTGGAAGGCCGAAGATCGCACTCAACGACTATCCGCGGAAGATCACATTTATAGGGAAAAAAACACGTCGGTGCGTGCTTTGCACTCGTTTTCGTTTCTCACCTTTTCCACCACTTTCTTGCTCTGTTCCTCTCTGTACCGAACAAGGCCACCGTAGATTCTCTGCAAATTCTTCTTCCTTATTCTCCTTCTCAGCTAGATCTGCTCTCGGATCATCATCGCATTCAATGCTCTTTCGTTTTCTGCTTCAATTTCTGTGATTCCAGAGCCGTGATTCTACTTCCTCTTCACTCTTACCCAATATGGTTGTCTTTAGTCCCGTAACTCCTGGTCAGGTACGTCTTCCTGTTTCTTCGGCTCTCAGATCTCGCATTATTTGATTTTGAATGCTACATACTGAAATGCAGCGCAACTTTGAATTTCAATGTGTTTGTCGTTAGGTTAGTGTAATGAACTAGTTATTAGTTGCCGTTGTTGGTTTTCAAACTAGTTCTGTATTTATTATTGCCTGCAGGTTGCGTGTGTGCTTGGAATTATTCCAGTAGTCGCGGCATGGATATATTCGGAGATATTGGAGTATCGGAAAAATTCATTCACTTCCAAAGTGTGAGTTTGTTTGATTATTCAACTGTAGTTGCATGTGCTGGTGCAATATTTACATTTTACAGGGGAATGTACTGTATCATTTTTCTTTTCTGAGTTGTGTGGTATATCCCGTAGGAAATTTAAGTGCTTGGCCTCAATAGGATTGACAAGCGTATAATTTACAGTATTTGATTCTCTAACCATGACTGCTGTTATGCATTGTTACGTATGGTGCATATGTAAATGATTTCTTCTTTAACCGACATTTTAGAATTTGAGATTTTTAATTTCTCATACTTATGTGCTAAGTTGTAGCTTTGTTCTAAATTGTCTCAAATTTCATCTGTTTTCATTTACCAAATAAGTTTTTAAAGGGAAAAAAATTGTTAGACGGTCATCCCGGAAGTGTTATTTTATTATGATCACTAAGGACTAGGTATGAAAATTAGCACTTATCACAAGGGTTACTAATAGATTTTTTTGATTTGACGCTACTAGTAGGAATTCAGATGTCAATTTGGTTGAAGTGGGCAGCGATGCTGTTAAAGAAGAAGATACAGCAGTTTTATTAGAGGGGGGAGCCCTACAGACAGCCTCTTCAAAAGCTCAAAGTTTAACTGCCTCATCACCAATTTTTCGGTTTCTAAAAGATGACCCCCTTGTCTTGCTTACTTAAATTATGGGTCTATCTTTGCTTAATCTAATTAGCATACCTTGGCATTTTTATTTATTTCTTCAGATTCCTTTTGATGGATGAAAATTTTCTGATCGAAAACCGTTTGACATTTCGAGCAATGTAAGTGGATTATATGATTTGGAAATATGCTTTGTTAAGTGGATCAAAATACTGACTTCTGTTTCCTTCACTCTTTCTCTGTTCCAGGTCTGAAGTTGGTCTCCTTTTGGCTTACTTTTATTGGTGTGATCGCACAGATCTCTTTGGCTCATCAAAAAAGGTTAGTAAGTCTGTTTTGTTACTTCATCTGTATGGTTCACTTATTATTGCTGAGTGCTCTCTAATTTTCTGATGGGATATGCTATTCAACATGCAAAATATTGCAGTAAGTTTTTTGTGGCTTTTAAGCTGACACCAACCAAGACATTTGCAATGTTTCAATATAATTATGTTTTTATTTATTTTCATTTCTATTTCTGTCATACCTCATATGTATAGCCATTGCAGACACCCTTTTCCAGTTCTCTTTATTAGGTGGGTGAACAGTTATATAGGTAAAAGACTGAAACCTTTATTAGCAGTTTGTTCACGAAACTTATTAATATTGGAACTATTTATCTGTGAGAAAAAAGAAAACCGTTGCCATTAGACTTCAATTTGAACATGTCACTTTCCTTTTGCAAAGTGAAGATGAAACAAAATTAGTGAAAGGTGGAAGCGAGTAAAATAAAATAGATTTACTGACAAATGAGTGGAACCAAGCATAAAGGAGAAAAGAAAACAAAAAAGGACTAGATATGAGATAAAGATATGAATTGGTTGTTGCATTAATATATGTACATTCTGCCACTGTAGCAAATGCCCAACATTAGTGGCCATAGGCCAGCACAAGTGAGTGCTCTAGATGGACCTTATTATATCTTTGAACTGATTGGAATGTCTTTGAAATTTCATAATGGAGGATTATGTCCTTGTATTCTTTTTTTTTTTTTGGGTGGTACTTTTTATTTATGCATGGTACAGATAAAATGTTCTTGTCTGGCATGATTTCGCCTTCATGTACAAATTGCAATCAACAATAAAATCCATGTTTTCTGGAGTAGATTATTGATAAACTGGTATTACATGGGTATTTATTATCTTTTGCTCTGTTATATAACTAATGTATTACCGATATGATTTTTTGATGACAACTTACAATAGTCTTTCTTTCAGAGTTACAACAGGGATCTTTTCTGGTTTCTCTATTTCCTCCTCATCATAGTTTCAGCAATGACTTCTTTTAAGATACATCATGACAAGTCACCATTCTCTGGAAAATCCATACTCTATTTGAATAGGCACCAGACTGAAGAATGGAAAGGCTGGATGCAGGTTGGTCATATTTTCATGATTGCAAATCTAAGCATTTTCCTATCATTCTGCGATGGAAAAATCTTTGATTGTGAAACTCCTCGATTAGGAAAATCCAAAATGGACACAAATAGATTTAGTATGAAGGAAGCACAATTTAAACTTGGTTTGGACCTTTTTGTCAGATCTTTTATGGTGCAATTGTAAACCTATTGATGTTTTGCCTTGATGTTGCTACCATTTGACATATGGTGCTTTTCTTGTGGTCTCACTCTTTCTCTGCTCACAGGTTTTGTTTTTGATGTACCATTACTTTGCTGCATCTGAGATCTATAATGCAATTCGTATATTCATTGCTGCATATGTCTGGATGACGGGCTTTGGGAACTTCTCATATTATTATGTTCGTAAAGATTTTAGTCTAGCAAGGTTCGCTCAGGTATGCCAATTCCTTGAACTATAAGCTTGCTTTTGTATATTTGGTAACTGGTCAGCTATGACTGCAATATCTTCCTTACCTTGCTTTTCTGGTTGAGCAGATGATGTGGCGGCTTAATTTTTTGGTGTTGTTCTGCTGTATTGTCCTTAATAACAGTTACACATTATATTACATTTGTCCCATGCATACTCTTTTCACCCTTATGGTTTACGGGGCACTTGGTATTCTGAACAAATACAATGAGATTGGGTCAGTTATTGCAGCAAAAATCATCGCTTGCTTCTTGGTTGTCATACTAGTATGGGAGATACCTGGAGTTTTTGAATGGGTCTGGAGCCCATTTTCTTTCCTGCTTGGTTAGTAACTTTTGGGATGTTTAGTTTACATCTAAAAGCAGTGTGGTCATGCTGACTGGGTTTCCTTTAAACTTGCAGGTTATACTGATCCTGATCCTTCAAAATCACACTTTTCTCGCTTGCATGAATGGCATTTCCGCTCAGGGCTTGATCGCTACATATGGATAATTGGAATGATTTATGCTTATTATCATCCAACTGTAAGTTTCTGATTCATGTTCTTGGAATAATTGAAAAAACTCTACTGATCACGTGCACCTCTTCTGTGATTGATTGATGAATCTGAAGTAGGAAAATCTCCCTCTCTCTCTCTCTCTCTCTTTTGGGGGCGGGGTTGAATACCTTAATGACTGTCACAAAATATCATAGGTTGAAAGATGGATGGAGAAATTGGAGGAATCGGAAATCAAGCGCAGAATATCAATCAAAGCTGTTGTTGTGCTAATATCTTTACTGGTATTATATGTTAAATGGTATTCTTAAGTCACATAAACCTTTAACTTTTGGATTCATTTGTAGTACTAACCAATTGAGTTAATTTCTAGGTGGGTTATTTATGGTTTGAGTACATATACAAGCTGGACAAGCTTGCTTACAACAAATACCATCCATATACCTCATGGATTCCTATAACGTATGTGCTTATTTCCATACTGTTCTTTTGCTTTGTTGAGCTATTCAAGACATGTCTCTAGATATTCATTTATCATTTTATTGTGTAACAGTGTATACATATGCTTGCGAAATGTTACTCAAAGTTTCCGTGGCTACACTTTGACCCTTTTTGTGTAAGTGGCCTCTATAGTTCAGTCTTTTATTTAACTCTCTCTCCATCTCTCCCTCACACACACATGAACACACTTTCCCACACATGCAGACATGCAGAAACATAAGATGAGTCAATTTATTGCTGCATGCTGTCAAGTAATAATTGAACTAATTATGGCAGCTTTATTTCCTTGGTTTCAGAATACTAATTTGTGAATTACTTTGCTGATGCTTCTTTTTTCTGCTAGATGGCTTGGAAAGATCACACTGGAAACCTACATCTCCCAGATCCATATCTGGTTAAGGTATACATGTGTATACTCATGTATTGTGTCCCATATGGTGTTATTTTCAATATTACAGGAGGTGACACCACATCTGTAAATGCCTTATGTAATTATCAGAAGTTGCATGTGCAATTTAGTTGAATTTTATAATTGCTGATGAAACTTTTGATGTAAAGCCTGTTTCAGAAATTATGTGAATGGGATTTTAAGCTGTTGGATGATTTCCAGGGGTGGAAGAGATTTTAGAGTGACTCTCTGCTTTTCAGTTTTAAAAAACTATCTATGTATTCCTAAAAAAATTTCGTTATAATTACTTCTTAGTCATCATGAAAAGGGGGAAAAACACCTTTCACATTCATTATATGTGTATAAGTGGGTGAGCAGGTGTCGGTGCCCAGATGCGCAACTGTGACTGATTATTTGATGAAATGTGCATGTATTATTTTTATTTTATGAAATGTGCATGTATTATTTTTATTTTACATTATTCATCATAATAGATTCTTTTTACGATTTCTGTGACTGATTTCAGGTCTGGAGTTCCAGATGGTCAACCCAAACTATTGCTTTCTTTAATCCCAGACTACCCAATGTTGAATTTTATGCTCACTACTTCCATATATATTGCAGTAAGTAAATGATAATGAGATATTGAAATTCTGTAAACGATATTTTACTCTGATTTAACATTCTGTTTCCTCGCAGATTTCTTACAGGCTCTTTCAACTGACAAATACACTGAAAATGGCATTTGTGCCGAGTAAAGACAACAAGCGTCTTGTATACAACATAATTACAGCAACAACAATCGCAGTTGTTTTATATTCCTTGTCCTTTGTCTTCCTAAGGTTACCTCTGATGTGGGTACGTGTTAATGTGTTGTTACTCTGAACTTTTCTGCTGAGTCAGCTTTAAATCCTTACACGTAACTCATTGCTATCCACTAGTTGATATTATGTTCATATATGCTTCCATACACAACTGGATACATGCATGTATGTGAATGCATATTACACACAATTGCATGCAGTGTTCATTCTTGTCAAAACATAATTTGTCAGTGTTACAGGAAGTGATACTGATGGAAAGAAATCTGGCTGCATCCATTGAGTGTCAATAATTTCTATGATGATTTTGACGTATGGAAAAACTTTTGAGCTCCCATGTATTATATTTTTTTGGTCTCAAAATGTTTGAGGAAATTTGAGAAGATATATGTTAGTATAATTAGTATTTCTTTTGTGTTTCTGAGATTGAAAAGCGTTGCGCAGATTTAGTTTGAGAATTGAAACATGTATAGTACGGATTGCTGCAAGCTCCTATGCCAGTTTCCTGTGGATGCGGGGAAGAATACTGTGCAAGTCCTACCATTTGCTCGTCAAACCAAATCTTCAATGAAGGATGCCTTTGTGTTCATCCTTTTATTGAGACCTAAAAGGAAAAGTGAATCGTTCTAATAGGCTTCTAGCTGCAGGCTTTGGGATTTGGAAAGTTGTATAGTTGGGGGTGGATAGTGGATGACGTGTGAAGTTCTGTGTTATACTATGAAACGCCTTGGTAGCTAGATCGATTTATTATAGATGAGTAAAAGACATGTAAATACTTATATTTTCATTTATAATAGATTTGATATAGTCATCATTGATAAAGAGAGGTACCATTTACCACTGTCAAATGTTTAAAAACTTGCGTGTTTTAAACAGCTCAGATATGAATCAAGATGTTTCAAATTTCTTGAGAAATTTAAAATAAGAGGCTTTGCTACATTGGCACTTAGGTTAGTTCTTACTTGAAAAACTCAATTCCCAATGAACAAGCAGATTGGAGGGGATTATTTTGGTCAAAATTCTAGGTTCAGAACTATATCAACCGAAGAAAATGAAAAAGAAACCCTTCCTATTTTGGGAAATTTAAACATTAGTTAGAAAGAAAGTGAATAGACAATAAGAATTGTTAACAACTCGCTCCTAATCTTTGTGCTTTTAGTAAAAGAAACAATCTTTAAAAAATATATATATCTCAACTATTTAGTCATTAAACCTTTTTTATATATGATTTAATTTTTGAAAGTTTTTTAATTCAAAAGCATATCAAATGTATATAAACTAAGTAGTGAGTTATAAGTTTTAAAGAATAGATTGTGTACTCTTAAAATTCAGGAATCCGATAGTTGGAGTTTATATTTTCTAAGGATAAAAAATTACATTTTCCATAAAATATTTCACCTCCCTCTTTTTTGCTTATATAGCTTTCTTATGTATATAATTTCTTCTAATTTTAATTACTTATTATATGATATACGATCATGACATGGTGTAAATATCTAACCATGAACCTATATGTTTTTTGTCAGCTATTTGCAGGGACAAGGCAAACTCTGACCCGACGTTTATCGTTAGCTACATAACAACAGAGGAAGGGCAATTACAGAACTTGTTTTGGGCAGACGGCATTAGCCGAGCCAACTATGAATGATTTGAGGATGTCCTTTCATTTGATAGCACCTACAAAGTTAACAAATATGGGAAGCCACTGGTTATTTTCTCTGGTGTGAACTACTACGGTGGCACGACTGTGTTTGCGTATGCACTTGTTGTAGACGAAACAAATGATCCTAACAAGGGGATGCTAGAGACATTCCTGATTATCGAAAAGAAAATGACGCAACTTCATTCAACCTAAATGGAGCTTAGATTTCGTACTTGCATCTATTTCCAGTTACAAGTTCCATCTCAGGATTAATGAGGATTGATTGAAAGGAAGGTATTTCTTTGTTTCAAAAAATCCTAGGATAGGAGGTCTCCTGTGTTACCCTAACCACGATATCATGGTATTGATATAGTCTTCCAATATACTTGGGCAACGCAGTATTTGCCATACTCTACACTACCAATTTCGACTTCGGTCCACTATAGTATATGCCTTACACACACTCCTTCTCTATTCGGTCTTTCCATATGCTAAGACGGTGGAGACCTTTTCCTCAGGGATGAAACCATCTTGTCGGAATACATTCGTGAATCAGTTGACTTTCTCAAAATGGAAAGTCAATTATTTGATTTTAATAAATCCCAACTTTATCTATCAACCAGTTGACCTTACACGTACCAGGGTCGACCAATCGAGGCCAAACTCTCAGTGTGGCCTCAAGAAATAGTATGTTGGTCGCAAATCCCTCCGAGGAATGGTCATTCCGCTCCCAAGCAACAAGAACCAGCATCTATAATCTATCCGTCTTTGCCACTGACTATGCGGGCTCTGCTAACAAGCACAATGTCGCTGCACACTGCAGGGAACTAGATTTGGGTTTTCAGCAGGCTGAGGTTCACCCAAGAGTTTATTCAATTATGAATTTGGGTTTGTGGAGAATTAGGCAATCTGGAGGGGCCATGTTGTAAATAAAAAGAATGGGAATTTTGTTATTGTCTTTTATTGTGGGGTTACAATGTAAATACGATAAAGTATCATTAAAAAAAATTATGGGCTTGGGCTACATTGCTAATACCAACAATAATTTGTAATTGCTTTGGACCACTTGGTAATTTCCGCTACCACTTACCCAGTCACATAGCTCTCATGCACATGGCACCGGTATGGCGTGGCCTTGTTGGGACACGTACGTTTGCACCCACCTTAATTCTAATTTAAATATGTTTATAAAAAAAAACATTTTATATAATTATAGTATTTCTAAAATAAGAATACTACATTTATTGTGAGACCCTTGTGTTGTATATATTCTAATTAAACCCATATTTCGTTGTATTAAAGGGATTCTTAGGCTAATGTAAAAAAGTGTCCTCTTAAGATCGATGGGAGAAAAAAATTTAATCCCAGTTAGAAAAACACTCCTAATCTTAATACTAAAATGAAAACCAAGTTAAGGAGGAGGCTTGGTTTAGAGTGATGGAATCTGAACCACAAGCTTCACCCTTAATAATAATAATTGATCGTAAACGTAGCTTTCAAACAGAGCGATAAGTCTCCTGTCCTGACAATGACCCGACCCTCTTGTTGCTTCTCTAATATTCATACGATGCCATGCATAAACAAAACAAGGCACTCCCGTATATTTCTCTCTCCCAAGAAAGAATATAACGTGACGAATTTGCAAAAACGTGGGAATAAAGCACCTGAACTGATAAGCATATTCTTGATCAAACAAACAAATTAACATCTCTAAAAAGCATATTCTTTTCTGGGTATTCCATCTTAAATCATTCCATGAGGTGCACTAAAACAATAAAATCATTTAAAACTATACCATTACATTAGCATGATCTGATGAATAATCCATTTGGATAATTTTTCCTTTTTTTTTACCTAATTAATTACAGTTTAATCGTTTTCCACCATCTTTGCTTCCTTCTGAGCTTCTTCTTCTTGTTCCTTCTCTGATTTGAACAGAGACACAGGAAAAGACATGGACAAGCCAACCAGAGACTTGAAGGTAATAACAGATCCCTCTGGAGGAGGAGGGTCTCTTACATAAATCTCGATCAAGGTAAACCATACCAGGAAGTCCCTAGCTTTGACCCCTCTGAGATTCTTGATCTTGTTTGGCTCCAAGAATGCGGTAACCTCGGTATCGAAGCATACGAGGATATTGTCGAACCTATGCTCCTTCTTCTTCCGAAGCTTCATCCAAAGAAACCCTATTTCCTTCACGAACCCACATTCCTCTATGATATTATTCTCCTCCTGCTGAAACGTCGTCGTCAATAGCCCATCTGGTAGCCCCATCTCTGCCAGCAACAATGAGAACTTCTCCCTGCAAACTTGACCCCCATAATACACCTCTGCTTTGGCCTTCAGCTCCTCCGTTACCAAAGACATGGTGGTTTTTTGTGTCTTGGTCTTCTGGGTAGAGCAAGATAGTTTGTGGGCGGTGGTGACAGCGGAAAAAGATTGAAACTTTGAACCAATCCTGGGTCGGTAATGAATAATGATACGTATAGTGGGTATTTTATAGAAAGCTTTGTGAATTGGCCAATAGTGATGCCGTGGTGGGGTCTGATAAGAGCTTACAGGGGCAGAATTTATAATTTTATTCTGGGATAAAAATTCTATTTTGGTAATGGTGGAAAAAAGTTCTTCATTATCTTTTAACGAAAGAATATTCTAGGGAGTTAGAATTTTTTTTTTTTCTGGTAGTCAAATGGTGCGAAAAATCTTTAGAATATCGAATTTGATATTAACGCTATTTTTAAAGAATTGAAATAAGATTTTTGTCCCACTTTTCGGTATTACAGTGAAAAAATACTTAGATGTTCAAAACTAATTTATTTACCGAACTATTTTAAGTCACGGAAAATAGTATATTTTATTTTAATACCAGAAATGTGCAATCAACCTGATCTATTGTAGTCACATTGTAACATGAGTTGATAATATTTTATGTACTTCTTTTCTTGCCAAACAATCTAATCAGATCCTTGTGAGGTGAAATGTTAAGCCCTTTTTTTTTTCATTTTTAATCTTTTGCAGCAAATACTATAGAGTTTAACCATTGACATTATTTATTAAGAAATAATTTATAATTTTTTTTGGATAAATATAAATGATATTTTTAAAAATAAAAATCTATTTTTTAATAATAATCGCTTTTTTGGTTAATACATGACCAAAAAACAAAATTATAAATGAATAATCATATTTAAGTGTAATTTTTTGGCCGAAATAATCATAGACATATGTTGTGTGGGGATTATGTGGTGGTCAACATTCCAAAGCAAATAATTATTTCCCATTTTTTGAGGTTAACTTGCTGAACCTGAGAAAAGCCACGTTTCAGCCCAATCCATTAGTTTGCTTGTGGTCTGAACCTAAAGTTTTCAACTTTCCTTAAGCCCAAGCAACTGTTGAATAGCGATGAACTGGTCCATTGTCCATTTTTCACTCGGTCATCACATGATTATGCATCATCAGTTGCTTATTTCTCGTGTACGTGTCTCCGGTGATCCTTCGATCCCCTTCCATCCCACTCTTTTTTGGTCGCCTCTTTATCCTCAGTGGTATGGTTCATACTTCTACAGAAATTTTCATTCTTTCCGAAACGTCTATAATCTTGATCTACTTATTTACAATTTTTTTTTTCTCGGGGTCTTTTTGCTAAAAGCTGAACGCAATTATTTTGATATGTTGTTGTTTTGTGTATGTTGCGAAAACGATGAATGAATTCGATCATCTCCTTTTAAATTGTTAAGAAGTGAAGGGAAAATGAAAACCCATTCTCCCTTTTCGTGCATACGAAACCTAAGACCTACAAGTTGAATTCTTTCTGTCTCCATTTCATCAGGGGGAGGGGGGCGGGGGTTTCATCGGATGGCCATCCCCGAATTTTGTTACGGTAAGCAAAGCTCGTAAACTTACCCGTTTTTGTTTTTGTTCCAAAATTCCAACTTTGTTTGCGTATTTGAGGTTTCAATCATGAATATGAGGGGGGATGGGGTTTTCCCAGAGGAAGTTGTTATTCAGATTCTTGCAAGGTTGCCCGTTAAGTCGCTTTTTAGGAGCAAAACCGTGTGTAAACTCTGGTATAGATTGTCCTCGGACAAGTATTTCATTCAACTCTATAATGAAGTATCTAGTAAGAACCCCATGATCCTTGTGGACATTTCAGATGCATCAGAGTCAAAATCTAGCTTGATCTGTGTTGATAATTTAAGGGGTGTTTCTGAATTTTCGCTGGCATTTTTGAATGATAGAGTTAAAGTTAGAGCATCTTGTAGTGGCTTATTATGTTGCTCTAGCATTCCTGATAAGGGTGTCTACTATGTTTGTAATCCCATGACTCGTGAGTTTAAGTTGCTGCCCAAGAGTAGGGAAAGGCCTGTGACTCGGTTTTATCCGGATGGTGAAGCAACCCTGGTTGGTTTGGCCTGTGATTTGACATATCAGAAGTTTAAAGTTGTCCTAGCGGGTCACCATCGCACCTTTGGTCATCGTTCAGATGGAAGTTTTATATGTTTAGTGTTTGATTCAGAGTTGAATAAGTGGAGAAAGTTCATTACGTTCCAAGATGACCATTTCTCTCATATGAATAAGAACCAAGTTGTTTTTGTCAATAATTCCCTGCATTGGTTGACTGTTAATACAGCTTACATACTTGTGCTTGATTTAAGTTGTGACATTTGGAGAAAGATGCAATTGCCATATGATGTGATTTATGGAATGGGACACAGAATATATCTCCTAGAGTTCAATGGTCGCCTGTCCATTATTCAGATTTCAGAAGCATGGATGAATATATGGGTACTAAGTGATTACTGGAAAGAAGAATGGTCTATGGTGGATAAGGTGAGTCTGAGGTGTATCAGAGGAATGGTGCCAGGCATCTTTCCAATAAGTCAGACAGGTGAATATATTTTCCTAGCAACTCATAAGCAGGTTTTGGTTTATCATCGCAAGAGCCGAGTATGGAAGGAGATGTACTCTGTGAAGTATAGCTCAACACTTCCGTTATGGTTTTCTGCTCATGCATACCGCAGCGCCATGTTCTCATGCAATTGAAGTGTGCTCGCATTTGGCAACTGCTGTACATATATTTCTAGTTGCAGTATGTTATAATCATTTGACAATTGTTATTTGTTACTTGCTAAAGATCTTGTACATTTTAGGTACATTATATCAATTGTAGAATTATTACATTTGCTTTGCCATGGATAGCCCATTCTATAGTAGCTAAATTAATATCTGAACATTATCTAATTGGGCTTCATTATTTTTTTCTCACGTTGTAGAAGGAAGACGAGGCGAAAAGCCCTCAATCATATAAATACTGCAAAGCTGGTTATTGTTATAAATTATTCCTGCTTTTATATTGTGGGCTTGCATTTTGTGCCATGTTCATGGTATTAGTGAATGAGTCAGTTATTATTTTTCACTTCTGTTCACTGATGATCTTCCCAAGTTGAGACACTACAGTCTAAAAATATGTCTTCATTGGGCCATATCTAATGTGAAGAGTTGGGTTTGATTTCAATCTGCAGTTTCCCTCCTTGATATCCAGTTTTTCAATCACCTATAAATTACTTTTCTGATTTTCTCTTCTGGCAGCTCTGCGGATACTGCTACTCTCTCGTGTGCAGACACACCCTCCAGTTCTTACCCAGGATGATTTAGCATTCTTGCTATTCAGTAGATTATATATTGTTTAATAGAATACATTAATCATAGCTATGTTTTAACTATATTTAGTTATTCAGATTGAACAGCTTGTTGCATGAAAAATCATCACATTCGTCATGTCAACTTCCCAGGATATCCATGTTCTCTTTGGCAAGCACCTTTAGAGGACATTTTTGTTTCCGAGCACCCAGGTCTAGAAATGATTATCTCACATGAGCCCTTGGAAAATACTGAATCAGCCCTGGACAGAAGTAGTTCACCAGTACATTATCTTTCAGTTTACTCATGTCCAGAACTGATCATCTCATTCTCATATAGGTTCTTAGGGGTTAAATGCCGTTAGGGGTTTAGTTATGGTCTAAGAAGCATGGATGTTAACGGGACACAGGATATGGACACCAATATCGTAACATGATAAAATATGAAGTGCACGTGTAATTTGAAGAATGTGTCATGTATGATATGAGTGTGAGACACCGCACATTTTTTTTAGTTGTCCATGCATGATAGGATGCGGTGCACAGTCTCTGCATTGAGAATCCAGCAATGTGATTTTCTACAGAGTCGTGATGATGCCTGGTGACTCGGTTCAGACAAGACTACCTTGGAGTCAAATGTTGTGATGTGAATGTGATGATTGCATCACTTTGCTTTTGTCACAGAGTCTTTAAACTTTATGCTATCTCCAAGTTCATATTGAATTTGTTCTCCCAAGTTTCGCGTTTGCATGAACATGAGAACATTAGCCTTGAGCTAATTTGTCATGTCCTTTTATCTGACAAAAATTATACGTAAGAACCAGCCTGGAATGACATTTATTGTGAATGACCTGTTAACTAAAGTGTGACTTAATCCAATCTTTGAACTAATCAACTACAATACACTTCAGTTAATGGTTCCTTCGCGTAAAATATCACTTGAGATTGATCCTTGTTATAATCTCCCCCGTTTTCTATTCTTAGAAGTTTGAATGGGATTTGGGTATACGATTAACTGGTTACACGTGAAGAATCTTTCTTTCTTGTTATTCATATTCACCGTGTCAGATATCGGATCACGACCTTTCTTGGTAATGGCAGTATAATCTTCAAAAGATTTCAGTTGGAGCCAGAATTAAATTATCTATCTAATCTAGCACTGAGTTGCAAGTTGCAACTTTTAGTTTATATCCTTTTTTCAAGAGAAATTTTAATGCTATGCTAGGAGTCGATGAGAATTTTCTGAAAATAATCAAGGGTAGGGGCTTTTGTGGTTTTTTGAGCGTAATCCTATTTTTGATAAAAAAATTTTGCAAAAACCTTATTTATACAAAGTATTGTATCGAGATCAGACAAAATTAATGCAAGTCGGATTCATTCACGCCGACTTTGAAAAAAAAATAAATTAAAAAAAAATCAAAGAATGTCAGAATCATTCATTTCAATTTAAAGAAATAATAATTTTTTTTTTAAAAAATAAATGTCGGAATCATAGGTTTCAACATTTAAATTAATTAATTAATTTGGATGTCTGAACCTATGGTTCCGACATCTAAATGGTCAAAGTGCATTGCAATGCATTTTGACCAAGCATGTTTTATTAAAGCATGCGTAGTCAATGTGCAGACAAGCCTGCATGTCACATGCAGCAAGGCCTGCACATATGTAGGCCTTAGCTGCATCAATAGGCCGAGTAATTGCTTGGCCTGTTTAACGCTGCAGGTTTAATTAGGCCTGTAACGTTGTCAAGTCAGGTTTCAAAAAGACCTGATTTGATAATTTAATTTTAAAAAAATTTTTATATTAAATTTATATTCATTTTTTTCCTTTTATGTATATGAATTTCTCTTCATTTTACGTTTTAAATTTGCCTCAAGTGTTCTTTTCCAACATTCTTCTTTTCTTTTTCACCATCTCCCTTTTCTAGCGTTTCTCTTCTTCAGCATACATATCTCCACTTCTTTTTTTGTCTTCTTTTCATTTATAACTAGAAATATTCAAAGGCTTTCAACTTCTTTGATTTGCTCTCAAAAGGTTAGTAAATTTATTTAAATTAATTATAAATATTAATTAGTTAACGTATATATTTATATTTTATTTTTTTTATATGTTTTAGTTGTATTTATTTGTTAATTATATTTATTTTATTAGTATATTTATTTAATTTACAGTTTTGTTTATATATTTATCTTGGTTATATATATTTTATTGTTATATTTATTGAATGACATTTAATTTTTGCTTTTATATATTTTGTTTGCGTTTAAGTTTTTCTTATATTTAGTATGTCTGTATTAATTATTTTTTTGCTCAATTTATTACCTTTTGCATTTTTTATTTAATTAGTTCGAATTTAGTTTAAATTTAGTTTGTATGTTGTATTTCTTTTCTTTTTTATGAATTTTTTTTGCTATATTTAATGTCTTTCTTTTTTTTTTTTGTGTCTTATATTAATAGTATTTGTATTTATTTTGTTGTTGCATCTAACTACTTTTTATATTTATTTTTTAAATATTAAATTTTATTGTTATACTAATTTAGTTTGCTTTCATTAAGTATTTTAATATTTATTCAAGTGACATTTAATATTTTTGTTATATTTGTTCTGTTATTATTTAATTTTTTATACTTTTTTTTGTTAGATTTAAATGTTTTTCTATCTTTATTATGTTTGCATTTATTTTGTGTGTTCTATTTAGTTTCTTTATATTAAATTTTTTATAATAATTATGATTGTTATGAATTCTGTTGTTATTATATCTATTTTGTTTACATTGTGTGTTGATATTTATTTTAGTTATTATTTGCTGGCTATATATATTTTGTTTATATTTAATGATTTGTTATATTTAGTATGTTTGTGTTAATTATATTTCTATTTAATTTATTACATTTGCATTTATTAGGTTTTGTATGTAACTTTTTTGTGGTCATATCTATGTTGTTTATATTTATTTTGGTAACATTTATTTATTTGCTAAATAATTATCATGTTTATTTATTTTTTATGCTATATATATATTTTCTTTGCAGTTATTTTTGTTATCTTTATGTTGTTCACTTTTAGTAAATTTATTAATTTATTTTGTTTGCATGTTTTATGTGATAACTTGTTTAATGTTAGAATTTATTTGTTTCTTATAGCTATTTTGTTTGCTAATGATACTATAGGAAAAAAATAATGACCAATAGAAGTGAGATTGTATGTATATTTGCAAATAGGCGAATTTTTGAGTGTCCAAATGGTATGACATTTGAATACCCTAGAGTGAAGATAATGAGAGTTGATTCAGACATCACTCTAGAAAGATTGAAACAGATGATTGGGCAAAAGTTACAACTTTCTCCAAACCAATTTGTATCAGAATTAGTATATAGATATCCTGCCTCGTTAAATCCAACATGGTACCAAGCATGTACTTTAGAAAATGATTCTGATGTGCAAGGGATGTGGCAAGTGAACTCGCGGTTCCCATCCCAATTGACTGGGGCTGAGTTGTATGCGTGTATTTCAACTAATCAAGTTATTTGAACGTTGAATCACAATCAGAGGAGGATCATGTTGCATACACACTTCCATTTACTAGTAATATGCATAACCCAGTAGAACAAACATCTTTATTCAGTGCATATCTTGGAGATGTGCATCTATTTGAGCCACAAGCCAGTTCTGGGCAACAATATAACATCCCTCCTATGGATCACACGATTCAGCTGATTTTATCCCATCAGGCAATTGGTAATGCTTTATCTCAATCTCCTATGGTTGTGACAGAAGACTTAATGGATGAATTTGAGGATAAAGATAAGTATGACTCTCTTATCCCTGATGAGTATGATGAGGATGACGATAATGATGATCATGAGTCCAATGAAGGAACCAATGATGATGGAGATGATTCGACGGAGCCTGCGGGAAATGAAACTGTGAGTCAATATAATGAGCCAGCAATTGCGTTCTTTTCACAGGTTAATACCAAGGCAGCAAGTGGTCCGAAATTCTCTGGGATGAGAGCTTTTATGAATCTCAGTGACAACCAAGAGTTACATGTCGGTATGCAGTATGCAGATATAAAGGTACTACGTCGTACTATTAAGCTATACTCTGTTTGAGTGCACCACACATTTCATGTTCACCATTCTTCTGCACGAAATGAAGAATATCGGTGTATTAACTATGGTCGTAGTTGCAGTTGGAGGGTTAGAGTATGCAAAAAAGCAAAAAGAACACATTGGGAGATCACAAAGTATGATGGACCACACACATGTCTTTCAACGACATTATCCCAAGATCATCCTAAGTTAGATTATGATGTTATATCATCGTGTATTGTGGCAATAGTGACAGACCAACCAGAGGTGAAAGTTTCCCAGGTCATTAAAAGGATGCAAAGTTTATTTGGTTACACTGTTTCTTATAGAAAGGCTTGGAAGGCAAAACATCGAGCCCTTACCCTTGCTTTTGGTAACTGGGAGAGCTCCTATGCTTTATTGCCTAAATAGTTAGCTGTTATTCAACATTTCATACTTGACTCAGTGGTATATTTTTTAAATAATTGATGTCAACAAAATAGTTCTAATGGGTAGCCTGTAGAGATGTTTCGTCTAGTATTTTGGGCATTCAAGCCATGTATTGATGCATTTGAACATCTTAAACTGATTGTCCAAGTCGATGGGACATTCTTGTATGGAAAATACAAAGGCACATTACTAATGACTGTATCATAAGATGGCGATAGGAAGGTTATACCCCTTGCATTTGCTATATAGTGGAGGGAGAGACACGAGGAGCTTGGGCTTGGTTTCTTTTCAATCTTCGGATGAGTGTCATCAAGAAAAGAAGGGGGATTTGCTTGATTTCTGATAGACATCCTTCCATTTTATTTGCCGTCTTTGATTCAAGGGTTGGATGACAACCACCGTATGGACACCATATTTTCTGTCTTCGGCATGTGGCTTGTAACTTACATAAAGCACATGGGACGAATTGGCTGAAGGAGAAATTCATCAACATTGGATATACATATGAGCGTCATGTTGTTGATGAGAAATTAGCCGAGTTAGCAATGTTACATGGTCGAGTGGCTACTTGGATAGCCGATATTTCTAAGGAGCAATGGTCTAGGGCCTATGACACAGAGGGGCGACGCTATGGTCATATGACAACAAATCTAGCAGAAACAATGAATGGTGTTTTCAAAGGTGTTAAAAGTTTGTCTATAACTGGCCTCGCAAATGTAACTATGTATAGGTTAAATAGATATTTTATTGAACGAACTCAACAAGTGCATGCACAACTAACGGCTGGCCAGGTATTTTGTGAAACTCTGACTAAGAAGTTGACTCCAATTACACAAGCTGCCTCTGCATGTGTTGTTCGCGCGTTTGATAGAAGAGCAGCATCTTTTGAGGTCGATGAATCATATGATGTCCAAAATCATCAATTTGGTCGGTGTTGCAAGGTAAACTTAGTCGAGCGTAAATATGATTGTAGCGAGTTTCAAGTTAAAAAATACCCGTGTCAATATGTTGTTACAGCCTGTGCTAAAGTTGGCCTTGACCATCTTCAATTTGTTGACAATGTTTTTCGCTTAGAAACGATACGTAATGCATATAACAATGAGTTCCAACCTATTGGTGGCGAGATTTATTGGCCACAAATAGATTCTCCAAAGTTGGTTCCTGATCCATCTATGATTCGAGCTAAAGGGCGCTCACGTTCAACACGTATACGCAATGAGATGGATTGGATACAACTGGGTCAGCCCAACAAGTGCAGATTATGTAGAGAAATTAGCCATAATCATTCTACTTGTCCACATCGTCGCTAGTTGCACTAAACTTTTGCATGTATATGTATGAAATATTGGCTTTAATGTATATAAATTAGGACCTTATTTTTAAATATATATTATCTTTGTGTGTACAAATCAAGTGTTATTATTATTTGTGAATATATATCTTTGTGTATGTAAAATAAGTTTGGACTTTACTTCTAAATGTACTTTATTATTATGCACAATAATCAATTATTGTTATTTTTAATGATGAAGACTTATCCTATTTTATGTTATTTATAACGACATGCGGTATGCAAGAAGGTTACAATAATGGCGCATCCGCAGCAGGTCATCCAGTCAGGGCCAGATGATGACTCCCTTCTATACCTTCAGACACGACATGTGTCACAGGCCATGTGGCTTGGCCACGTAAGATAATCTCACACTTAAAATTATTTTAGTTGGTCTTTATGTTTCACCTTTATTTTAGCTGATATTTAATTGTAATAATGTGTATAATATTTTATACATTTTTTTAGGATGACCGAGTGCTCCGACCACGACGTGTCATGCATACTGATCGACTTCCTCCACCTTCTCTTGCTATTTTTGATTATATTCGACAGGCTGGATTCTATGGTGCTGCCTGATTAAGTCAATTTGAATATGATCGATTACTTGTGTCTGCTCTTGTAGAGAGATGGAGGCCCGAGATCTATACCTTTCATACTACCCGCGGAGAATGTACAATTACTTTGGAAGATGTTGCTTTGCAATTAGGCCTCCCGTGCACAGAAAGGTCAGTTATTGGTCGCACAAATTTTATATGGCCACAAACATGTGAATGGCTACTTGGAATTACACCACCAGATGATAAAGTAATTGGACAAAAGGTCGTCATTAATTAGTTAGCTGAGCACTTCAATGAACTGTCCGATGATGCAAATGACGAAGATGTGCATCGATTTGCACGTGCATATATATTGAGGTTGATCGGTGATTTTCTTATGCCAAATAGATCTAGTCATAAGGTGTACTTAATGTACCTTCCATTGTTGTGGGATTTTGAACAAGCTGGCGAATACAGTTAGGGATCTGCATTATTAACCCACTTATACAGAGAACTTTGCAATGCAACTAATCCTGAGGAACAAGATATAGGTGATTGTTTGACTCTACTTCATTTTTGGGCATGGGATAGATTCCCAATGTTAGCGCCACAGAGACCTCTACAACTAGATCCCCAGACAGATATATATCCATCACTACCTCCTTTAGGATTCAGGTAACACGTGAGAAGTAATATATACAAATTACATGGTTTCAAAATATTATTTATTTCTCTATCAACATGTTGTAATGTGTTTTCTTCAAACTACAGATGAAAAAATGTGGGACGACCTCCCCGTCCTGGGGTTATGGGTTTACGGCAATATCGAATTTTGTTAGATGCAATACGAGACAATGAGGTTTATTCACTTTACATAAATTGATCATTGTTAAATTAACTATTATATATGATATAATTATTATGACTTTCTCATGTTTTGTATATAGATAATTTGGCAGCCATATGAATCAGACAGTGTACGAGACCTTATCCACAATATTACTTGGTGTCTCGAGACATTTGGCTAGCTTCAATGCCCTTTATTTGTTTTCATATCATCGAGTGGCATCACCTAGATCGTGTGCTTCGCCAATTTGGGAGGCAGCAGCCAATCCCCACTTCTCCAGTTAATTTTGGAGCTTGCCATACATTATAATTGTGAGGAAAAACATCAACGAATTGGCAAGAAGAGCATATAAGCTTTATTGAAGCATGGAATGCATGGCAAAATACTTTATCTGATGCACCAATAGCTACAGCACCTATGGATCGCACTTCCGAATACATACGATGGTATTGGACTCGTACTCGTCGGTGGATCCATCCCGCTAGTGGTGCTACTGGTTTTGCGGTATATTTTTTACTTATAACCATTATTATTTTTTTCTTAGTATAACTTATATCTTTATTTTACTAGTATAGCTTTTTTTTAGGCCGATATTGCTGATGACCTATATAGGTTAAGCATTCAGGACCCTTCACAAATGGATTATCGTGACTATCGAGAGAGAGAGAGAGAGTCATGACCAAATGAATATCTTATTGGCTCTTAGGGAATAGCGTTTCACGATAGTTTCCCAGCCTGCTCCACCTGCTCCTGATTTACCATGACCAGAAATTCCAGAAGGCAGGCCAAGCAAAAGGCGTGAAGGTTACATGTTAATTCGATTGCCCCTTATTGACCCTAATGAACAAAATCGTCATGACATTGGTGCTTCAGTATCATCTGCGTTAGATGAAGATGCTGTAACACAACAACCCCCTAGTACAGGTGATCCATCTTCTTCTCTCCCGATTAGCCAATATGCAAATTTTGGAGATGTTGGTCCATCCTATTATGTGCCTCCTTCGTCGTTGTCACAATTTGAATCTCCTGGTCCCTTTCAATTTGGATCGTTTATGTCATTATTTGATGACTCAACAATTTTTAATACTGAATATGGTAGTCAATTGTTTGAAATTGGAGGATCATCTCATTATGGGTTCATAACCTCTCAGCATCCAATTCCTCTCGTGCATTCTCCCACATTTGATCTAAATTCTTCACCATCTGTTCCTGCTAATAATCTACCAGATCAACAACCTAAAGAACTTGAAAAACCCATGGGTCAAGGGCGACCACAGCGTGAAAGACGAAGAGCTCGTTGTGGCACTGGTAGCCACTATTTTTGATATGTATGATCAAATAAATTTATTTTCGTATGTTATTACAAATAACTTCAATGATATTAATTCAATTTATCCCATATTTAAAAACATAGTCAATTTATCCCATACTTAAAAATATATTATATTGTTACTTATTTTATACCATAATAAATTTTATTTTTAACTACATTTCTATACAATTTTCTTCATTTTTTCCCTATATTAATTTATTTTTTATTGGATACCTTAATAGTTAAATTTTTATTACTACTTTATTAATAATTATTGATATTTACTATTTACCTAAATTTATTAATTAATTATTACATAACTAATATTTATATATAACACATTAATGAATGATAATTCTAAAATAAATAAATAAATAAATAAATAATATAATTATTATTAATTTTAACTATCCACTCACTCATTAAAATAAGTTAATTATAACTAATTTTAAGAAATTAATTATATAATAACAATTTCTTATTAATTATATTATACACTATAATAAATATACCTCAACTAATTTTAACTACTTAATCATATAATAATTATTACCTAATCATATTTCAATTATAGACTAATCATTTACTAATAATTATCTCTTTATTATTAAGTAATCATACACAAATCATTATCTCTTTAAATCAAATTCTCTTCCTTAAAAGTTGTGCCTCACCAAAATTGGAGTGGATGGGTCGGCTTTGGCAAGAATTGTGGGATCTTAATAAATATTTTGGTCCAACATGGATTTAACTAAAAAATTTTAAAATAAAAAGGATTAGGCTCAAAAAACCGACTTTTGTTCTAAGTATGATGTTAAGTATCAATTTGGATCTCTTTAATGTGTTAATTTAGAAGTAAAAAAAGGTATATTATATATAGGATTTTTACATTTTGTGAGACTCATTACCTAAATAGATTTCATATACAATGCTTTTATCTCTATTTAAAAATAATAAGATTAAAAATAAATTAATGATTTAGTCCCAACTCTTTTCATAATTTGATCTTTTAAAAATTAAAATTTTCAATTTCATAATTTGCATCAAAGTTAGATTTTCGTATGTCAAAGAAATATAAACATAAATACCTTTTAGAGGGATTTTATTTGAAGACAAATATTTGAAAAATTGAATTGAGAGATTTTATTTTTAGAGAATGAAATTAAGAAGAATATAATCTTTTTAGAGATTAAACTATTATTTTATTCTAATATTAATTTTTTTAAAGAAATAAGAATCTAAATTATAGAGTATTGAATGCTTAGGCGCCTAACCTTGGATCCGAATCATTTGTAATGACTTTTGGTAAAGTTTTTGATATTGAACACAAAGTATTAATATTACACATTCAATATGAATTTTATCAGCATATATCAAGAATGGTGAACTTATAATACTAATACTTTATGTTTAATATCAGCAACTTCACTTAAAATCATTATAGAGGATTTAAATCCCCTAGCCATATCATTAGCAAGGAAAACTGCAAGAGCTAATAAAAATTAACTAAAAAGTAAAACTTGAAAATGCAATAAGAATTTCATTTTGCATCTCTTTTTGTGCGGTGAAAAATCCCAAGTTTTCAAAAAAATTAAAATTAAAGTTAAAAAAAATAGTTTACTTCTTCTATTTGCTAACGTAGCATTCTTTGCTAACTATTGTATAATTAGATTATAGCCATGTTTAGTATGTAAAATAAAAAAGAATAATTTCATGGACAAAAAATAATTTTTATATCTTTATTTTTTTAAAAATAATAAAAATATATATTATTAAATAATAATTATGAAAATGTAATAAACATTTCTCACAATTTTTTTTTTTTTAAAAAATCTTTCCTTTACACACATCCAAACAGGATGAAATCCGATAATCCTTTTCAAAGGATGGAGCTACCGAATCTCTGCATTATCCGTATTTGGACCCCAAAAACTGGTACCTCAACTACTTGTTTTTTGGGTCTTCACCCTACGCAACAGGTTTTGAAAAATTCAGGAGCTCTGGTTGACAAAGAAGGCAATTAAGAGACACAGAGAGAAGAAAGATGCCACCACTCAAATTGTATGGGGATAAAATATTATTAAATTTAAAGTAATATGTACTAAAAATAAAATAAAAAACTATTTAGCAAACATAAATACTATTTTTTTTGGGGTGAAAGTAGAAATATATTACATGACATAGATTGCCAAAATACATGTATAGGAGGAACATAAGGCGACAGTCAACCATTACAGAGCCAAGCCACAGAGACAGTTGGGGCCCGTTTGACTGGTGGAAAACAGAAAGAAAAAGATATAAATTTTATATAATGTTTATTATATTTTTGTGACTATTATTTAATATTATTTATTTTATTTTATAATTTTTTAAATAAAGATATAAAATTATTTTTATTTATAATTTTTTTATTCTTAATTTTTTATTTACCAAATAGCGATCAAATTGTCTGCTCTAAACTAATCAAGCTACGTCCTACTGTGAATTATAGGTACTTTGGAAGGTTGATGATGACTTGATGGCTTGCTTGGATCAAAATATAATCAATTTATCAAACGATTGATAACCGAATAATGCGAATCCACTTATTCTAATTTGGTTGGAAATGAATAAAGTTAATCCCATGAGAGGTTTCTTTATTTTATTTTTTGGGTGGCTTTTTATTTGCTCTTTTATAAACTTTGCTCTTACGCCAATTTTCATATCAAGAGTGTTAAATATAGATATAATTAATTCTTCATATAATGTTGATACTATAAATTTGATAAATATAAATACAGGACCGAAGAAGAATCTTAAATATGTGAATGACATCTTAATTAATAATGTTGGGATACAATATTTTTCTTATCATTTTTTTTCACTAAAAATAAATGAACAATTTAATTTATTTTCACCACTCTAATCCATTGAAACATTATTTGTGTATATCTCTCTCTCTATGTATATATAATTAGCATTGACCCTGCAAAAGAATTTTAGTGGGTCTCATGCGAAAAAAAAAAATAGTGTGTGAATAATGTTTACACGAAAATAAATATAAATAGTATATGAACAGACATAACAGTGTCATGACATACACATGTGAAAAATTACACTATTTATAAGTTAGAGCTCACATGGGTTATATATATATATATATATATATATATTCTTATTAATAACATATGATTTTATCAAAATCCCATTAATATACTTTTAAAAATAAAAAAAAAATCACAACTTTCATACCCTTTCTAACTTATTAGGGGAAAAAAATTAAATTTCCTTTTTTAATATTGCAGATAAATTTATTTGAATATACAAACTTGCATAAATATAGACATTTATATACCCATAACATTTATTGTATGTATAGGGTATACCCAACCCTAGTCCTTCATGTGTACATTTCATAATCCATAATGTTGGTTTACATATAAAGGTATTTGATATATTGAATTTGTTAGGAATAAAAATATAAATTGGAAAAAAATAATTTATGGATAAAAAATAAATTTTATACTTTTATTTTAAAAATAATAATTATAAAAATACATCATATTACATATAATTATGAAAATAGAATCCATTCCCTTTGATCATACCAAACGTCATTTAATTTACGTATGTATAATTCAATTAACTAATTTCTTTTTTTTGACATCATCATGATTCATATGTTCTTGTACCTCCCTAACCCTAGTCCCTATAAACGTCAGTAAAGAAATTAAAAATGAACTAAACTTAGTAATTTTTTTTAATTTTTTGATATCAAATTTTTTTATTACAATTTGATAAACATATAATTTTTAATAATAATATAAAAAATGTATTGTTTAATTGATAAATTTTCCAGTTATCAATACAAATTATGTATTTATCATATTTTCATTAAAAATTTTAATAATAAAAACATAATTGAATTGCATATAAATTTTCTACCATTAGAAACCTACTCTATTGAATCCTCAAATGTCCGTACATGCTCCTTCCGTGCTAGTGCTAGTGCCCGTTAATTAGGTGTTCATTGACTAAATTTACATTATTTTTCTTTTTTTTTTTCCAAATATATAAAAATCATTAATGCATCAAGATCTTATTTAAAATATGATAAATTTCTCTTTCTTTTTTTTTTTTTAGAGATTGTTCTTTTTATTTTAAAAATATATACCTACTATAAGTTAAAATGTAACCAAAGTATTCTCAAGAATAATATTAATGTTTTTTTAAAAATATAACTTAGTAAACTTTTACTAAAATTTATTTTTATGTTGTTTAATTTTTATTAAAAATAAAAATTTGATTTTAGAATAAAAATTTATTAAATTTATGAGAATGCTTATGTTTATTATAATATATTTAATATAAAAGCTATTCTTCAAATTAAATTATTATTGATAAATAATTTAAATTAAAAAAATAATTTTTTTCATATATTCCTTGTTTTTAATATTTTATCAAATAACTTTATTCTTTGTTAAATTTAGAAAATTAACTATTTTATATTAATCAAATATATATTTAATATTTATTATGTTACATAACTAATAAATATTGAGATATTTTTATTAAAACAAGTGTAATTATAATGCATTTTTGGTTACACGGGAGATGAATGTAGCGTATTTTTAAATTTTAGATAAGAGAAGTATACATTTTTAAAATTTAAAAAAATATATGTAATTTACACATTTTATTAAAAAAAGAAAGAAATAGTTATCATTAAAATAGTGATATTTTATATATCTTATTATTAGATGTTAGTAATGTTAGATTATAAGTACGAGTAGAAAGTCTCATAAAAAAAAAGATTTTAAGAGAAGTATATAAATAAATTTGATTTATAAGACTAATATTTTAAGGTTTTGAATCAAAATATAATATTAATCCATAAATACAGGTTCTCAAAAAATCATATTAAAAGATGATAATTAAAATAAAACAAACTCTCAGAATTAAGCTGTAGGGTTCTATCAAACTTAGGGGATGCACCTAAATGCTCTCTCTCTCTCTCTCTTTAAAATTACTAAGCATGGATATCATTATTTTTCTATTTTTTTAATAACATTTCACTTAAGTTAAAAAGCTAATGTATGTGAAAAGTATAAAGAGGGTCAACATAGTATAGGTAAGAATGTGATCCTTGTTATGTTTTGGGTAATAAGATGTGATGTAATGCGTCATTTAATATTATATATATATATATATATTCGTCAAAGTTTATCCAATTAAGTTAAGAAATTTTAGTCTTTGACCCAATAAAAAAATGGATTATGTACAAATTGATCTAAGATTACTGAATTGTTATAAAAATTTCCAAAATAATAATATTTATGCTTAATTGAAAATGTTATACTTATTTATTCTAGTTTTATGAAATGCAAAATTTCAAATACGTGGCATTTAAAACTACAATAATATTATTCATGGTTAAAAATTAAAAAAAGTTTATATATAATTTTTTATATATTTGTAACTATATTTTTAATTAAAATATAATAAGTGTATAATTTTTTAATAATATCATGATAAATATATAATTTTCATAAATAATTATATAAATTTTAATTAAAAAATTTTGATAACAAAAATATAAACAATTATAACTAAATTTAATTATAAAAAGATATCACTCCACATAAAAATATTAAAATTATAATACTCCACGTTGATTTGTTTTGGCCAGGATATTCATAAAATATTTGCCCTAGCAATTTATGAACATAAAATTTACAAATTATAATGACGAGGTCCCACAATAGCCTTGTACGGGAGCATCTGCAAGTCCACACTTCCGTGTTTGGAATATGAATAACCAGTATGCCAAACAGTGCCTTATTTAGCAGCATCTTTAGTTGTGGATGAGAGAGAGAAAGTCCTCGGTCAAGAAACGGGCCTTACCATTCTACAGCTTCGTGAGTGTCTCCCCCTCTCTGCAGTCTATAAGCGCAGCTTTTGGCATTTTCCCCATATATCAACCTTCCCAATCCAATTCCCCCAAGATGAAAATATGCCAAGCACAAATTATCTTCTGGGGTTTTTGATACCCAACAATCCTATGGTTGTACTTTTAGGGCTTTCCCTCTCTCTGACTTCCCCTTCTTCTTTTCTCCTTCATTGGGCCTCTCACCTCTATCATCGTGGGGTAGCTCAAGGTATGTTCTTAATGATGATCTCCAGTTGTTAACACTTTTTGTATGTAATATTTGATCATCTAGGTATTGTCCAATTTCTTTATCGCAGTCCTCATTTACATTTTTGGTGTGATATTCGATGAATTTCATGTGGGGGCTGTATCAACGAAAGTGGGTTTTACAACATCTAGGATTTTGAGTTTTTTTTTTTCTTAATAATACTTAAATGGGTTCTTGAGTATCAGTTTTCTTACCGTGGAAACTGGAAACTTTGTGTACAAGCTATGGATTGGGTATTACAAGTTGAAAAAGAGAGCTAAAATGTGTTCGTAAGTAGGGACGACTTGAATTTGCAGTCTGATAATCATACCTAAGCACAACCTTTGCATTCACCTGCTTTCTATCTCTACAGTTAGCAGACATCGCACACAAGTCTAATATATATTTAAATTGCAATTCCACCTCATATTTGTCAGATTTTTGTCATGGATAATTTTGCATCCACACACACATGCATTCACCTTGAGGACTACTAGCATGAAATAGATTGTTTAGCCTATAGAAGCGCTTGTTCTGATCTGTTCAGTGGTGACTTACATATGTGTAATATTATATTGCCATCATCGCTATTGCTTCCATATTAGGTAAAAGTTATCCTACCTACCCAGGGAAACTGCAACCAGGGAAGAGGCTTGGCGGCATTGGGGGTGAAGTTTTCCTTCAATAATATATTAAAAGTTAACTGTATAATCTGTTACAATTGGGTGAAAACAGAAGTTATAGATTTTTTGTCATGTCCTTCATAAGTGCAATTCTTGAGTTAAGATACCTGTAATCACAGACTGAAACATTTCTATTCTATTGCTTCAGATACCAGGTGTTAATACTCCTTTTGTGGCTTGCTTCTTTTGATGGAGTTAGAAATGGCATAATATGAGATCCCTTTTGAACTGTTCCTCAAGGTATTGAAGATTTATGGCTCGGAAGGGTAATCAACAGAAGAATGGAATGGACCATCATGGTTTGAACCACAAAAAAGCGGTTTCTGGGTCAGTGCTTTCAGGTGTGAAAGAACATGCTAAAGCTGGCCAGGTAAAGGTCTTTCCTGGAGAAGAGCTCCCAAGTGGAAACCAGATAAGCAGTCTTTCACAGAATGCCAACGAAACTACTTCTGCTGGAGATGGTAATAACAATGAACAAAAATGTGAGAAATTTTCAAGGAAAGAGAAGCAAGGGATGGTTACTAAGCATGACCTGGTGGAACCATTGTCTTTCAGGAGTAATTCAGGAGAAGGCAGTCAGAATACTCAAGTTCCTATACTAGAAGAAAATGGGGCATCACCTAGAAGTAATCAAGGTCAAGAAAATATGAAAAGTAGATTGAGACTTTTGCTGAATGGTTTTCACATAAAAAGCGTAGTAGAAAAAGTAGATCTTGCTAATAATTCGTATTTTTGGAGATTAAGGTTGTGGGTGTCTTCCATCTTCACAGCAGTTACTGGATGGCTAACCAGACAGAAGCCATTGTTTGTATCTCTAATGTCCAGCATTTTTAAAGCTTGTGAGCATCCTAGAATGAAAATTCAGCAGGCATATCGCATTGTACTGAAATGGTTTTTACAATTTGGGAACATAATACTTCTTTTATCAGTGTTGTGGTTGGATTGTGCACTCAGGGGTATTGATTCCTTTGTACGTATGGGGACTGCATCTTTCTTCTCTGTTATATGGTGCAGCATATTCTCAATGATTGGTATGATAGGGATGCTCAAGTTTCTCGTTATCCTGGTAAGCCCCAGTTATAATTGTTGTTACCTCTTACTTTATTGGATTGATTTCCATGAGAATATCCTTGATAATTTAAGTTTTGATTATTATTATAATTGAGCTGATATATTTTGTTAATTCTTTTTAACCCTCATATATTTATATTTGTCGCTTCTGTATATGTGACCTTTGCATTTATATATCTTCAGCTCTTTAGGTGCCCCTAGTGATTATTTTACATTATTGGTCGTGCTCTTTTGATTCTGCATTCCCTTGTCATGGTTTGAACATGTAAAAGATGAATCATGAAACCCTATTAGAAGATCCCAAAAGTATCATTATACCTGTTCCTGAATTAAATTTCACACGTTTGAATGGGTTATTCACGAGTTTGTGAGCAATCTAAGTAATGGTTGTGTATTTTTATGCTCAATTTAAAGAACAATGGGTCTAATAAATTTTCATGAGCGTCAACTTTTACTGTCTTCAAGGATGTGTGAGATGTTCTAAATGTTTGAGTAACAAGCAAAAGAAATTTTGAACAGCCCTTCTGGCAGTTTTCGTTTTGTTTTGTTTTGGTTATTGATGAGCCAACTGTGTGAGTATGAATATTGTGAACTTGAAAGAAATGCCTGCTTTGGATTATGAGTAGTTCACTGCCTGTTGTCTCATTTATATGTAGCTCAATAGGAATAGATTTTAGATAGATATTGCTATGGACTCTTTCTTGCTTCTTTATCATCATCATCAATTTTTAAAATCCCTATTTAATCTCTACCTGTTGGCCTGCTCTTAATTACTTTATAGCTGTCTTCTGGTCATAATTCCACTATCAGAAGCTGGAGATATTGGATGCGTTTTGCAACTTCTTGATATATGCTTGTTCTTACTGTTGCAACTTTACATTGAGAACTAAAGAAATGCAACGATAATTTAGCAGTTGAGGAAAAACACAATATTGGTAAAATTTTGAACTCCCATTATCAGACTCCCTGTGGGATGGAAATGCACATAACCAGTTTAAAAACTCTTAGTTTTGCCTATGGAGTTGATTTGTACATAACTTGAATCAGCATGAGTTACAGTTGTCCTGAAATTAGTTTTGAGCCCCATTTGTAACAAAGATATATTGTTTTCCTATATACTCTAACTGGTTGCTGTAATGGATCAGGGCCTGGCTGCCTTGATTGGATTCTTCATTGGCCTTACCCTTGCAATTTTGGTAGCTGCAGTCCTTGGAATTGTTTTCTTGTGGATTTATGGCAGCTTTTGGACAACTGCAACTTTCATCTTCCTTGGAGGTGATTTGTTAGCCTTTTGTGTTGGTTGGATCATTTTCTTTGTCTCTCTCTCTCTCTCATCCTTTGTGTGTAATGTGTGCACCTTACAAATGAATACATATTTATGTTCTTATATATAACTTTGACATATGCTGTTCCCATGCATTGTTATGGAAAACTTGCTAATGCTTGGCAATATTTAAAATTCAGGATTGGCATACAAATTGAGCCATGAACGTGTTGCACTACTTATCACCACCGTGTATTCTGTCTATTGTGCTTGGATGTACGTTGGGTGGCTTGGCTTGCTATTGGCTTTAAATTTGTCATTTATTTCAAGTGATGTGCTGATATACTTCCTCAAGAAAAGAATTAATCAGCAAAGTCAATCCAATGCTTCTCCTGAACATAGAGCTGGAATGCAAGGTCAACCAGATTTCTTTAGTGATGAGCCAATGCAGGCTTCTTACTCTGAAAATGGGCCAGGACTGTCTGCAGATCGAAGTGCAGGAGTACCTTCAACTAGTGGGGTTGACTCTGATATATCTTCTGAAGATGAAGTTGTCCGTTTGTTGAACTGCTCTGATCATTACTCAGTATTGGGCTTGACACGGTATCAGAACATAGATGCTTCACTACTGAGACGGGAATATAGGAAAAAGGTTATTGCTATTCTCTGATGCTAATAATGGCTCAACTATGTCTTATTTTTTAGTGAATCTTTCTGATATGTTGTACTCTTAGGTGTTACCGGACTGTTAGTGATCCTTTGATTGGTTATCTAGTGCTTATGGGTTTTCTTCTAGAACTTCATTACAAACTTTTTGCAGCTTGCTGCTGTTTCTTGATAATTTCTTATTCTGAATTATCTGTTTGTATTGATTGTTAGGCAATGTTGGTGCATCCTGATAAAAATATGGGTGAAGAAAAGGCAGCGGAAGCATTTAAGAAACTTCAAAATGCATATGAGGTAAGTTTGATGTTTTGCTCACTCAGAAAGTCAAAAGAGAAAATTCCACCCTAAATTATTTTATACAAATATAATGATTTCCCCAGGTTCTTATGGATTCCTTGAAACGAAAAGCATATGATGATGAATTGAGGAGGGAGGAGCTCCTGAGTATATTTCGCAGGTTTCAGACTGCTTCTCATAAGGTATGATGTTTGCATATAGTGATCAGGATATGAATATGGCCAATGGAAATAGCCAGGGATATGTAGAAGACCTAGGAAGGGAGGACGAGTAACCATTGTTTATAAATCATAATACAAATGAAGCATTGCTCCTCTGATCTTCAATGGAATTTAAAAAAAAAACCATATTACATGTCCTATATAAAAAATAGCTAAAATGAGAAAAACAGAAACAATAAATTGCTCTCATGTCTGAATGTCAATCTCGTTGCAGATTTCACTCACCTGCAATTAAACATGACTACATTAAAAGTATGATGTGTATTCAAGCCTTTATTTCTATTAAACTGGTTCATCTGATCTCGTTTTTATTAATTATTCCTGTGCTCTCTGAACTTTACAGACCATTTAAAATACCTAGTCACCTATTTAGTTTTTGTGTTAATCTGTGATCTAACTTTAGCTTTGGATGTAACTGATTGGCCAGAATGGCAGGCATGGATTCTTTCCTTCAGGATTTGCACGATCAGATGCAGACAGTGATGACCTATTTGGTGATTCAAGGCGAATAGCATGCAAAAAGTGTGGCAGCTTTCATATCTGGATACACACAAAGAAACAAAAGTCTCGAGCAAGATGGTGCCAGGTTTTTCCTTCATCTCTTTTTCTCTAAATGGAGCCTCAGTAGCTTATGTAAATGACAGTTGCCTAAGCATATCACATTTTTGCATGATATTTGTGTTCGTACTATCAGCATGTTTTCTCTGATGAGAAAGCTTTTCTTTTTTCCCCTGGCATGACACTTATGTTTTCCACTTTGTTGCTTCATTTGAAGGATTGCCAAGATTTTCATCAAGCCAAAGATGGTGATGGATGGGTTGAACAATCGTCCCAACCATTTCTTTTTGGATTGTTGCAGAAGGTAAGGATCAAAGTACCATGGTGGAAAGTCCTGTTATTGGAGAGCACCTTGTAACCTGTAGTTCTGCTTTACGTTTTTAACCTTTTTTTTTTTCTCTCTCTAAAAACAATGCTACTGTAATAAATCAATTTTTGGTTGCGGGTGTTATGAGTTATGACATCAGAATATGATTTGCTTACTGGCATGTTTTCTTTTTAGGTGGATGCTCCTTCTGCTTATGTGTGCGCTGATAGCAGGATATATGATGCCACTGAATGGTATATCTGTCAGGTAATGTAGTGTAATTCTTCATTTTATTTCTCTTTATCTTATATTATGATATATCCTCAATTAGAAGGGTCTGTGAGAGAATGAAAAATTTGGCTGTTGAGGAGAATTGGGAGCCAGGGCAACATGAATTGGCTGGTAGGGGCTTGGAGAAGAATCCCAATGGGACACGTGGATGTTGTTTGGGGGGCTTATGTTTGGAGATGTTTAGGCTGAGGGTGATTAAAAGGGCTCAAAGGGAAAGTTGAGAGTAGGATCAATTTTGGGGAAACTTATGGGAGGACTAGCTTCATGAAGAGCCAAAATATTTTCTCTCTCTATTGTGGCTGTTTTCTATTGAAATTCTAAGAGGAAATCTAGGTTTCCATCATATCATTTGAGAGATCAGTTAATTAGATATATCCCTGCTGTGAGGTGGTTGTGTCGACATGCTTGTCAAAAGCTTAATTTGTTTCAGTTCACATTAATTAGATGTGCTTATGTCTTTATGTCTTTGTTTAATTGGTGTGGTTCTTGTAGCGAAGAAGGTGCCAAGTTGTACCTGTAAGGTCCTGGAGAAAAAATATACGTAATCTGGACAAGAGTATAGTTGTGTTATAGGCAAATGGGATTTTGATGGAGACTTAAACAAATGTGGAAAATTCACCCTTAAAACCAGCATGTAAGGGGGGAAGAACCATACCATTTAAGTACCACAAGAATTACTTCTAGTTACTCAATATGAGAGACTTAATTGTAGCACTGCCCTTGAACAATCACCGTCCTCGACAGCTGCACTTTGGGGTGCTCGCTCCAACCATCGGGTCGCACCCTTTATCGGTGATCATTTATGTGTAGATTGGTCCAACTCTGATACCAATGGATGGAGACCTAAGTCAGCTTTAAAAATTGGCTTGTAAAGGGGAAATACGTGCCACTTAAGTATTATAAGAATTATTTGTAGCTACTTCATGTGGGACTCCATCATAACACCACTAGCCAACATCTTTACAAAAATATTTGTTTGATGTATTCAAGACTTTCTGAGTAATTGGCAGAGTTTCACACAAGATACTGACAGTGTCTATTTAAAGCTGACTGTTTTCATTATGTGAATATTGCAGTTGAAGTTTTTTTTTTTTTGAGTGCTTTTGAGGATTTATGTGACTGAAAACTTGCTTATGGTGTCTTGCTTAATAGTGGTGTGGGTGTGAATGAGGACTGTTTTCTTTAGAAGTGCCATGCGAAAACTTGGTTTGCGGTTTGTCTTTTTGTGAAATCCTTGGTTGTTTAGTTTACTTTGCACCCAAGATTGCTTGAGGTCTGTATGGAGATTAAAGGATTCCAAGACATTAATGCTGAACATTTTTATTGCAGGGTATGAGATGTCCAGCAAATACTCATAAGCCGAGTTTTCATGTGAACACTAGTTTAATGTCAAAGCATAGTTCAAGTAAAGGATCACACTCAGGTCAAAGAGGTGGTCGGATGCCGACAACGAACACGGAGGAAACCATGACAGAAGAGGAATTCTTTGAATGGCTACAGAATGCAGCACAGGCCGGCATGTTTGACAATTTAAGTGGCAGTGCTGCTGCCGAGAGTCCATCTACTAAATCTGGAAGTGGGATGAAAAACCCCGGCAGTAGTAGTGGCAGTGGAAGTGGAAGCAAGAGAAAGAAAAAGGGAAAGAAGCAACGGTGAGAAATCAAGGGCAGGATTTGTGGGCACTTGAAGCTCGAATGAAGGCTCAAAAAATGTTGCAACCCCTTGTATAGTGTTATTTTTCGCAATTGTCTCTGTTGTCCATTAATTTTTGGGTATTCTGTAAGCCGCAAAATTATAGCCTTAAGAAATGACGGTGTGGCAGTGATCCTTTTGCGCTTGATTTTCCCAGTCAAGTTGCTATATGCTTGAAGCCTTTGGAGTTGAACCATTGAAAAGATGGGTAAGCCAAAGGGATGGTAATAGTAAACCCTAAAATTCAATCACTCTCTGCTGATGCTCAGAGGAGATTTGTTAGTGTTATTACCAATCTATGCAGTTAGTTAGATTAGCAAAACAGCGTTATATTTTTATAACAGTACATTTGAAATAGAATAAGAGCAATAGCGCAAAAGATATTTACAAACTTTTGGAGCTTCTCTCTTAAAATTGTTGTATTAATTATTAGTTGATACAGAAATGTAAGGAACAGAATATAATCTGTGAAGATCAAGAGATTTTGCTGTCTGGTTTCATCGTAAAATTGAGTGTCTTCGAAAGAGTCGTTTGGAAGTGGGATTGAGACTTCAAAGTTGAGCTTCAAATCTTAGTGGTCCATTTCAAAAACCAAATTTGAACAATTAAGGCTTAAAGTGTATTTCCACCGAAAAATAAATAGTTACCCACGGAACTTAACAATTTGGCGATTTCATAATTATTATAGATGATAGTTATAAATTTAATTAACGTATTATATTTAAAATTTTACTTTTAACATATTTTAAAAATTGAATCTAAATAAGATGGGATACTATTATCTTTTATTAATTGAGCTAATATTTTATTTTACACTAGACTTTTTATAAGTCAAACCAATAGAATTGGGATGCAACTACAGGTTAGCTATGAAGTTGTGAGAAGACATAATTATATAAGAAGCATCATCCATCCATAAAAATAAAGAAACATATTATTTATACAATTAAAATTTTTCAAAACCTTTATGAAAAGAAAAATGAAAACCCTCAATTATTCAACAATATCTAAATTTAGTGATTTCAACGAATTAAATTTGCTTTCTCAAATGAGCAGTTAAACATGAATACAACCACTCCTTACTCAGTTGGGAGAAAAATGATTGTTCGAAGTGAAAAATTCAACCCAGCAGGGAAGCAGCCCCAAAATGAGTTACAAGTTAAACTACACAGAATATACAGCTTACCTCCGAGTCTTGTTTCACGGGTATATTACTGCGTCTCATTCCTCTTTGGAGGCTTCCCTTCATGGAGGCACTCCTACCGACTCCATCTACAGCTTGTCTTCCACTAAAGATTCCAAAGATGATGATAGGCAACGGAATTAAAGTAAATTACAATCCATGTTTGATATTCGCAAATGGGTACCCTACATATTCTTCCTCTTCCTCCTTGCCATTTTCTGGTCAGAATCTCTCCGTTGGGCGAAGAAAATCAGTATCAGTGATTGTGGGGGCCAGGAAGAAAGACAAGAAAGAAGATAGCCACAGCTTTATACCGAAACCCGACGAGGCCACTGGGTTTTTCCCTGAAGCTGTTCTGCTTAAAGAGGTTAGTTTTATACAATAACAAACCCATGTTTCGCTCTTCTTGTTTCTCAGTTTTCTAGTATACTTTTTGCTATTAGCGAACATTTTCTTAGGTTTAGTTGAGGGAACAACGAAACTCTTTGAAAGATTCTCTTGGCTCAGACAAAATCAGTAGAAATGGCTTGCTTCAACCCATTTTCTCTCTTGCAAAATCTTATCTGCGTTCTATTAATTAGACGGAAAATTGCTTACTAATACAAGAGCATGGGTATGGGAATTTTTGCGCATTTTGATAATACCTTGTTAGAATTGAACTACAACACACAGGTATATATTATATAACACTAGTGTTTGTCTACTTAACACTAATGCCTGGCCCGTTTTCATTATGAGTTTAATTTTTGCATGACAATGAAATGAAGTTTGTTGATTCAAATTTCAGAAGAAAGTTGAGGAAGATGGCAAGGTTCTCCCAGAGTTTGCAGATGCTGAAGAAAGTGAGTGGTCATAATTCAGTTATTCAATCCCTCCTAGTTGCTTGTATCTTTTCTTGAAAGATTATATTGGTAATGAAAACTGTACTGAGTTTTTTTTTTTTTTTTTGGGTTTACAGGACAGCTCTTCGAATCACTGACGCTTGAGCTGGAAAGTGATATGAATGTAGACCAAAGTAAGTAGCTTCTAGAATTAACTGTCCTTTCCTTTCTGACAGTGAAGAGGAATAGAAAAATAATGTTGTTATGTTGCCAATCCTTATATTTTGACCAATGAAGTCATATATCTATATATGTCAATTCTGAATATTTTAGTACTCAAATAGCAACCTGTCGTTCTATGAAGGTGGAGACAATAAAAGGTTTCTTTACTGATTTGTCTCTAAATCCCATTAAGCATGAAGGTGATCTCTCACAATATTTTGCCTCTTTAATCATGCAGTGCGCCACTATGAGGTTGTTTACTTAATTCATGAGAAGCATGCAGAAGAGGTTGCAAATGTCAAGGAGAAAGTTCAAGGTAATCTTCCACTCTAAACCTTTCTTTTTCTTTCCTTCTTTCCTTTTTCCTTTTGCCTGTATTCCCTGATGCTATGTAGAATTAGTTCATTAGTTTCCCAAAATATTTCAGTGATTTATTTTCTGGCCTGGGAGTCATGTCTCTACATATTTCTGAAAAGACGACTTAAGTGAAGTTCGAAGTTCTTCTCCAATAATACTATAACATGTGGACATTTTGTACAACTCTGCATGACATTATTGACTACTTAAAATAAGTTCCTCCACATTTCATAATTTTATCCAAGAACTTGATAGCAAATATCCAAAACCTACACCTAGTTTTTTTTTCCTTTCTAAAATGGCTGTACTAGATCAGGCAGACATAGGAGGTCTGTAAGAGTTGAAAAATATTTATTATAGGCTAGGTGCTATCTAACTGCACTTATCTGAATTGTCAAGATATTGATGTTTAACCTGGTTTTTTATAAAGATCATAGCTGATAATAGTATTCTCTACATGTTCCATCTGGAATTTTTGTAAGGCCCATCTGTTTCTTATGCTTATGTCCATTAAGCAAGAAGAGGAGGCTGTGCAAAATTTTTTTGCACAAGATGACATGATTCTGTTTGAGATGATATTAGGTACTTGATACCTTCTAAAAGACTGGAATTGTTAAAAAAAGGAGTAAATTACAGTTGACCTCCCTGATGTTTGGCCCAAAATCAATTTACTTCCCTGAGCTAAAGTGTTTCATCCATCCTCTTTTGTAGTTTGTTATGTTATCATTTAACCACTGTGTGACATTTTCCATCCAAATCTTAAGAGAAATAATTATGTGAATGTTACAAGGATGAACAATTTCAATGTTAGAAGCGTATTTTACTTATATTTTGATCAGTTTCACAGTGTTCTTAGGCTATTACATACTAGGTTTAAGCTGGCAATTTCAATTTTCAAATGTCATCCTAGTCTTAGCAGTGGCCTCAGAAGATTTATGAAATTGTTCAGGATATAAGTGAAACATGCTTCAATTTTCATCGTATTAATATTTACATAACCATTTCTGTCGAAAATAGAACCAAAAATATCACAGTACTTAAGTAATAACTAAACAAGGGAGGTTGAATGACATACTTTTAACCACATGGGCAAATTGATTCCGGGCCGAACCTTAAGGGGGTAAACTATAATTTACTGAAACAAAGAAAAACTCCTAGAAACATGATAGTGTTGGATTGCCAATTGGACTACTGCATGGCTTTGAGTACTAACGGAAAACTGTTGCATCAATTCCTTAGCATTGACCTGGACACAACAATTGCTTGCTGTGTTAGGGATTAGCATAAACCTGACTTGCCTTAATAATGAAATTTAACTTGATCTGGTTATCTTCCTGACATTTGTGCAAACACAATTTGCAGACTTTTTGAGGGAGAAGAAAGGCAGAGTGTGGAGGCTGAATGATTGGGGAATGAGAAAACTAGCTTACAAAATAAAGAAAGCAGACAGAGCACACTACATCTTGATGAACTTTGAGGTTGATGCCAAATACATTAATGAGTTCAAGAGTCTATTGGACAAAGATGAAAGAGTCATCCGACATCTCGTAATAAAGAGAGATGAGGCTATCACAGAAGATTGCCCTCCTCCTCCTGAATTTTACTCTCTGCGTACAAATATTGATGATTATGATGAAGAAGAAGAAATTGATATGGAATATGATGATCAAGATTATGGTGATGATTGGGATGGTGAAGATGAAATGGATGGTGATGATGCAGATGAAATTATCTTTATAGATGGCGATGGTGATGGCGATGGTAGAGAATCTAGAAATGATACATTAACCAACTTAAGACAGCCAGAAATAAGAAGATTGAGAGATGAGAAAGTAAGCAGGTAGGTAGGTAGGTGTGTGTTATCTTCTATCCTAGATTTTTTTCTTTCAATAGGAAATGCAGAGCAGTTCTACACATTATGGCTTTGCATATGTAAAGCTTTAAGTAATTAAGATGTCTTTTGTGTTGTTCACCCAAAATTAAAAGCATGGGTAGTATGTATGAACGACACCAAAGGGTAGTTCTCTCCTCGTCTATAAGCTCCATACTTGCTGATATTATGCTTCTTCAAGAATAAATATAGATGTAACACACGAGCTATGGACCGACCTACACTTTTTGCACTCAAGACGTGCATGAAGCTAAGGAAAACCTAATAAAGTATTCAGCCTGTTTGGTATTTGAAAAGAAACAGATTCTCTTTTCATTGTCCCCCCAAAGAAAAAGGGATATGCCATATTTACTATATTTTTATTATATTATTTAACAGTATTTATTTATTGAAAGATACAAGTATTATTTGTCATTTATTTTTGTAGGTTTTAGAAATAAAACTCTCAAAAAAAGCTTGAAGAAAGAGTAGAAAAAAATATTTTTGGAGGATGACTATTATTGAGTCTACTATTGAGTATTTAAATACATCAAATCATGATTAAAATAAATAGAAAAATCTATTAAAATTCAACTAAATCAGCAACTACGTGGTTAACTAATAATATCCTACTAAATCAATAACTAAATGGCTAAATATTAGAAAACAAACTTTGATAGAAACAAACTTTATCAATTTTATTTTTTGAAATGTAACTAATTTCTAAAAAACAACAACCACATGTTGACAGCTAATGAGGCATATCTCAACATCTCCTCCTTGCATCATTAGTTGCACATGCCTAGCTCCATCCTTAGTGTTTCAAACTTGTCTTTTGGTAAAACTTTAGTAAAAATATCAGCCACTTGATCAGAGGTTCTGCAATAAGTCATTGTGACTTCACCATTTTGTTAAACTTCTCTAACAAAATATAACTTGATATTAAAATGCTTCGTTTTGCCATGGAAAATTGTATTTTTGGATATTATAATGGCTGCTTGATTGCCCACATAAATTAGTGTGTTTTCCTGTTACATAAATTGTAAATCAATCAGTAACTTTCTTAGCCAAAGAGCTTGCTTGACAGTTGCATTTGCTGCTATGAATTTTGCTTCTGCAGTTGATTGAGCTACCATTTTTTGCTTCTTTGAACTCTAAGAAAATACCCCAGAATTTAAAGTAAAACAGTATCCTGAGGTGTTCTTCAAATCATCCAAAGATCCTCCCCAATCTGAGTCAGAACAACCTTCCAATTTGAACACTTAATTACATTTATACTGAATACCATAATCAAGAATTCCTTTAATATATTTTAGGACTCTCTTCGCGTCCCTATAATGATTCACTGTAACACAATGCAAAAATCTTAAAAGAACACTTACAACATAGAGGATATAAGGTCTTGTTGCAGTCAAATACATGAGACAGCCAACAAGACTTCTATGAATGCCCTCTTCAATCTTCTTTGTAGCATCATTCTTACTCAGCTTCTCTTTTTGATTCATTGGAGTAGCAATAGCTTTACATCCCTCCATGCCAAATTTGTTCAAAATTTCTTTTGCATATTTCTTCTTATTGATAAAAATTCCCTGTTGATCTTGTTTTATCTCCATGCCTAGAAAATAGGCCATAGCTCCAAGATCTGTCATTTCAAAGAGTTTCTACATTTCTTAATTGAATAAATTAACCTGCTCAGCATTGCTTCCTGTCACCAAGAGATCATCAACATATAAAGAGACAATCAATAAATCAACATGTGAGTACTTGATGTACAGGGTTGATTCATTTAAACTTCTTGCGAATCCAAGGCTCTGCAAAATGCTCATTTATTCTACTATACCAGGCTCTAGGAGCCTGTTTCAACCCATACAAGGCTTTCTTTAGCAAGTAGACCTTATCCTCTTGCCTTTGAACAACAAAACCTTTTGGTTGTTTTACAAAAATCTCCTCCTCCAAGTGACCATTGAGAAAGGCTGACTTCACATTAAGTTTCCATACTATCCATCCTTTTTGAGCTGTAATTACAAGTATTAATCTGATGGTGTCTAGTCGTGCAACAGGTGCAAAAGTATTTGTGAAATCTTCTTCATACACTTGTGCATAGCCTTTGACCACCAACCTTGCTTTGTATTTGTTGATGGAGCCATCGACATTCAACTTTGTCTTGAACACCCATCTCACTCTTAAGACTTTCTTATGTTCTGGTTTATCAACCAAAACCCAAGTTTGATTCTTTTTAATCATATTCAGCTCCTCTTGCATAGCATCAATCCACTTTGGATCATTTGTTGTATCTGTAAAATGTTTAGGCTCTACCATAGACACATTACATCTCTGATATATATCAGATAATAGTTTTGTACCTCTAATGGGAAGATCATCGATAATCTCATTTAATGGTGAAGCTATAGATGATGATTTGCTATCTAGTATACTCTGTTTTTGTTCCCAATGTCACTTTTCTTGTTTTGCAAATTGAACATTTCTGCTGATCACTATTTTTTTAGATTGTGGAAGAAATACTTTATAGGCTTTATAGACACTGTTGTAGCTTACAAAGATGCCCAAATTAGCTCTCTAATCAAGTTTGTCTCTCTTCACCTGTGGCACAAGAGTAGAACAGATACAACTAAACACTTTCAAGCTCTTTAAAATTGGCTTGTAACCATACTAGGCTTCAAATGGCGTTTTCCCTTGCAATGCTTTCGTAGGCAACTTGTTTTGTAA
Organism: Erythrophleum ivorense; assembly: GCA_026724425.1. Lineage (NCBI taxonomy): Eukaryota > Viridiplantae > Streptophyta > Magnoliopsida > Fabales > Fabaceae > Erythrophleum > Erythrophleum ivorense. Next base: position 49,956,541 of record JAIUCV010000005.1, read on the forward strand.
AAATACAACCATATTAGCTGCTTCAGTCCAAAACTTCTTGAGAAGATCCTTCTCAGGAAGCATGTAGCGAGACATCTCCATAATAGTTCTGTTCTTTTTTTCACTCACTTCATTTTGCTGAGGAGTGTAAAGAGCTGTTAATTGATGCTTGATTCTAACTTCTTCACAAAACTTAGTGAATTGATTTGATGTGTATTCAATCCCATTATCTGATCTAATGGTCTGAATCTTGAAACCACTTTGATTTTCAATTCACACCTTGAAATTCCAAAACACTCTTGCAACTTTAGTTTTGAATCTCAAGAAATAAATCTTGCACATTCTAGTCATATCATCAATAAAAGCTGTATAATAGAGACTTCAATTCAAAGATGGCGTAGACATAGGCCCATAAAGATAAGTGTGGATCAACTGTAGTTTTTGAGTTGCTCTCTAAATTAATTGAGTGAATGGCAGCCTAGTTTGTTTCTATATTGACAAGTTTTACAAACTGACTTGAGAGGTTCCAATGGAGGTACTCCTTGCACCAAATATTTCTTGCTAAGATCTTACAAAACATACTCATTGCAATGGCCTAGCCTTTTATGCCCAAGTTCTGTTTCATCACTAATTACAACATGAGCTCTTTGATCAATATCAGTCAAATCCAAGGGAAAATATATATTGTTCATTTTGACTTTAAACAATAATTGACCATGAGCATCACTGATCTAGCACATTTTATCTTTAAATAACACCTCAAAACCATTATCTATGAATTGGCCAACACTAAGTTTTGATATACCTTATAAATAAAAAGAACATCTAAAATCTTCTTTATACTTGAAGGAGTTTGCAATGCAATGGTGCCTTTGCCTTTAATCTTCATGTAATCTCCATTGCCTATCTTTGCTTTGGAGCCTTCTACCTTTTCTAGATCAATAAATAACTCCTGATTGCTAGTCATATGACTAGTGCAACCACTGTTTGCCAACCAAATTTCGGTTAAAGTGATGACTGAAAGACACTTTGCAGTGAATAATTGCTCTTTCTGTTGATTTGCAACATGAGCTTCTGTCACTTGTTGAGGTTTGTTTTTGCATATTTTAGCAATATGCCCCAGTTGTTTGCATTTGTTGCACATCACATCTAGTCTCTTCCAACATTTGAATGGTGGATGACCCTTCTTCTCACAGTGTTCACAAGGAGGAAAGTTGTTCTTGTTGCTGTCCTCCTTCTTTCCTTTCTTTTTTCTTTTATAACTTTGACTGACTTGCACCTTGGCTTGCAATGCTCTTTCAACAGACCCTTCGTGCCTCATATGCCTTCTTTGTTCCTGTACTTGCAAGGCACTCAAAAGTTCTGCCAAAGTGATGGTTGACGGATCTTTTAAGTACTCCAGCGTTGAGATAGTTGTCTCAAACATTTCAGGAATGGTTACCAGCAGCTTCTACACTATCCTGGAATCAGCAAAGTCTCCTTCCAATAACCTCACTTTATTTGTAATTCCTAGAACTCTTGAATAGTTTCAGATTCCTTCATCTTCTGCATTTCGAATTCCCTTACAAGATTCAGCATCTGCATTCCTTTGATCTTCTTATCTCCTTCATACTCTTTCTTGAGATAATCCCGGATCTCCTTAGCTGTCTTCAAGGTCATAATTCTCGTGAAGATTGTTGGAGAAACAACAAAGAACAAACAAGACTTAGGTTTTGACTTCCTCTGCTTCTTCTCTTTGTGACTTCGTAGTTGAGCTATTGTAGGATTCTCTGGCAAAAGAGGAATCTCATAATCCTCCTCAATAGCTTCCCCTAAGTCACTGGCATCTAGAAAAGCTTCCATTCTCATTACCCAAATATGATAATTTAGGCCATCGAAAACTGAAAGGGCTATAGCAATAAAAGAGGGTTTAGCTTGTGTGGTGGTTTGCATTTTGTATAACACTCAGTGTTTTTCTCACAAGTCCCACAAGATAACAAAGCTCTGATACCGGTTTGTAGGTTTTAGAAATAAAACTCTCAAAGAAAGCATGAACAAAGAGCAGAGGAAAATATTTTCGGAGGATGACTATTATTGAGTCTACCATTGAGTATTTAAATACATTAACTCATGATTAAAATAAATAGAAAAATATACTAAAATCTCACTGAATCAGCAATTACGTGGCTAACTACTAACATCCCACTAAATCAGTAACTAAATGACTAAATATTAGGAAACAACCTCTATCAATTTTACTTTTTGAAATGCAACTAATTCCTAAAAAACAACAACCACACTTGACAGCTAATGAGGCATATCTCAACAATTTTTTATTTTCTTTTCATTTTTATTCTTAACATGCTGTATGCCAAATAGTGTTTTAAGTAGTAGAGTTTATTAGTACATTCCTTTTAACTAGATTCTATTGGTTCTTAATGCTCACCTTGAGTGCAAAGAGTTGTACATGAATGCTTTTGGATGGTGAGATGCACCAAGAAGGCATTGAATGATCTGACAAGAGGTTTAACCTCATGACAACAATCTAATCTAATTTATTTAGTTTTTCTTCATTTATAGATAGATTTTATGTAGTAGTTATTGATTTTAATAAATTAGTTATTGATGTTAATAAATTTTGTTTACTTAGTCTTAATAATGCAAAATTCAAGATAACAACAAAAATATGACAAATGGAATGTTTTGTGTTGGTATTTCATTTTTTTCCCTTTTTAATAATACTCGAAAATGGTGATTAATTATGTAACAAACTCTTAAAGATAATAAATAGTAAATGACAATTAAAACTCTTAAGTAATAATAAATTTTAAATAATAGTCAACTTATGAAAAATTTTTATATATTTTGAGAGTGCCATATCATTCTTATATAAAAAAGATATCAAATTATATCAAACAGTGCTTATATTTCTTTCCATTTTATCAAATTCTTCTTTCATCAACTCATTACCCACATTTTTTTTTCATGAAAACATTCAATTAATTATTAATAGGTCTTACATTTATACATTGCAAAATTATCTCTCAAAAGTAGAGAGAAATGTGGACTCTCTCTTATTTGATTTGATATTTTTTTATTTGAAAAAGCATAAATGCCATGACACTTTTAGAATATGTAAGAAGTTTTCTAAACTCATATTCTAAGCTTTAAATAAAAATAAACTCCAAATCAATTAGGAGTTACACTTGGACTTCTCAAAAAACAATGTGAAGTGAAAGTGAGGTGAATTTAAAAAAAATTACCAAACAAATTGAATTAAAACGTTATAAAACTAATGAAAATACAAAAACTATAACAAGAGTAAGAGAAAAAATTGAGAAGAGAAAAAATATGTAGTCCATATTTATAAATTTTTAACTATAAAAATAGACTTATGAGTTGTAATAATATAAATAAAAAAAATTAATTTATATAATTGTACAATATAAATTCTTTAGGAATTATAAGATATATGCTATTGACAATAAGAAGGGATTTTAGAGAATTATTTTTTGAGAGTTATATATATTTACATAATTATATCATTTACAACAATGAATAAAAAGAAATATCATAATTCTAGCATGTAGAAATAAATGAAGCTTCTAACTAATCAACTCTTGGCTCCACTATATTTATTGGATCAAAATTTTATTTTAATTCTTCTCAGATGGGGTATTTTTTAATTTCATTTTTATTTATAAAATTATCTTTTATATTTAAATTTTCACAAATGCGTATTTATCAAATCAATCATTTACAAATAATATTATTATCAATAATATCTTTATATCAATATAATGTTAACGATACTAGCTAATGTGATTACATATAATATATATATATATATATATATATATATTGGATATGTTACCATTTAGTCATCATTTTGTGGTATGTAAATTGACTATTAGTTTTATTAAAAATAGATAGACCAAATGAGAAATGACATTGTTGATAATAGTTTTATTTATAATGAGCTAAATTAAAAAATATTCATATCAAATAAGAGGATATTTTTATGAAAGATCAAATTGAGAAATGCTCATATATAAAAGAATAAAATTAAAAGAATAATTCTATAAATGAATAAATTAAAAAATATTCTACAAGGGACCAAAGCATAATTTCCATTGATCTAGATTACTTGCATAAACTGGCCACGGAATTGCCTGATAAGTTTGAGGTAGCTCGTTGAGAAAGAAGGTAACCATGGTAGCTAAAATAATACAAATATGAGATCAGATGAAAGCCAAAAATAAACCAACTGAAAGACTTCAAAGTCGAAACTCAATAATCAACAGATTTGTCTACATCGTACAAACAACGCTCAATCTCATCGAAGAAGAAATAAAGCCTATCTTATTTCACGCTTCCAATTCAAGACAAATCTCATTTGATCATTCAAACTTTAAAATTCCTAAGTTACGTCATATTGCCACGTGGCGTTTGCCCTGTGGAGCTGCGTGAACTAAATATTTCTTTTCGTACAAGATTTCAAATGGCCATGGCGTCATGCCCTTTATTACGAAGCCAAACGCCAAGATGCTAATTTCGTCCCTCTTTATGTGCAAAGTTGACATTTTTTAACATTTGAGGCTAGACGAAATTTTCAGTTTAGTTGTTTTCAAAGAAACAATAAATGTAAAGATATATATGAAAGTTATTTTTTTCAAAATGTAACGTCATTTCACTTAATTGTTCAAAAATGTATATTTTAATAAAAAATTTAAATACTTTTATATTTATTAAATTTTTACCAAGAAAATAATATAAAAAATAGATATATCAAATTAATTATGAATGAATATTTAAATATGTCAAAAATGAGTTTTACCTTCTTTTTTTTCCCTTAAATTACAAAGGAGACACAAAATCTTAAAAGTGAAAAGTGAACAAAAAAACACACACACAACAAAAATTGAAACCGCACATCAAGTCATCAGACACAAATCTAATAGAAATGTCATTGAAGTTAAAATTTTTGGACTAAGATAAATTTCACTTTAATATATATGAAAGCATGGTAGAGGCAAATCCACGTTACAAAAATAATATATCTAACATACTTACAAGTATATGCATAATTAATTTGACTAATATAAATTTTATAAATCAAATCTACCAAACAAAATTTTCTAGATCAATGTCCACATCACATTGCCCCAAAAAAATTTCTAGATCAATGTCCCCATCACATAGCCCCCGAAACTGCCCAAAGAAATGAGGACGTAAATAAAACCCACGTTCACAGAAAGAAGACGTAACAACCTGCCCAAGGTTTGTGACAACAGAAAGGACAGAAGTCAAAGGAAGCAGAGGTTACTTATATACGTGAATGAGGAAAACACTAGTGGCATATACGGCATTACCCAGAAAGAGAGGCTAGAAACATGGGGTTTCATGCAAAAACTTCCATTAATGTGCTTTTGCTAAGCTCCCTCCTCTTGCTTGTAAGTGGAAATTCAAGCCTAACAATAACTGATATAGATCTTCTGGAATTTCCTCTGAATTTAGAGTACTTGGAAGCTGAGTTCTTCCTGTTTGGAGCTTTGGGTCATGGATTGGATGTAGTAGCTCCAGAACTAGCCCAGGGTGGACCCTCACCCATCGGTGGCAGATTGGGTAATCTGGGCCCCTTAATCAGGGACATCATCCTCCAGTTTGGATATGAGGAAGTTGGACACTTAAGGTTCTCTCTACTCTCTCTAAATCTAGTTTCTTGTACTCTATGAAATAATATTATGAAGCAGGACACTTTAAGTAATGAATTATACTGTGTTTGAAATGTGTCTGACACACTGTTAAAATGTTGGTGTGTTTTGTATGTGTATTGCAGGGCTATAAAAAGCACAGTAAAAGGGTTCCCAAGGCCATTACTGAACTTGAGCAAGGAAACATTTGGTGATGTGATGAACAGTGCCTTTGGGAAACAGCTGAACCCTCCTTTTGATCCTTATGCAAACGACATAAACTACCTGCTTGCGTCTTACGTGCTTCCTTATGTTGGCCTCACTGGCTATGTTGGAACAAATCCACTGCTCCAAAACGCCACTTCAAGAAGGGTAAGCCTCAAAATCAACCCATTAAGAGTCTGCTTGGTATAATTGAAAATTCGGAATGTTTTTGTCCCTTTTACATTTGCTTGGTACAAAGAAAAATGAAAGGAGACAGTAGTTTAAATGAAATACATCTTATTTGACTTTGCCAAATAAGATATATTTGGCAAAGAGTAGTCATTACATCTTATTTTGGCAAAGAGTTGTCATCACAACCTTTTCATTCTGACTTACCTCCCTCTCTGTTCCACCTTTACTCTCTGTGACTCCCCAAGGCTTCAATACTTGTTTGTCCGTCCAAAAATGAAAAATAAAGAAGAGAGTTGTATAAATTACCTTTTTAAGTGTTTGGTATACTATCATTTTGATTCTATTATCTTAAATGTTAGTTGTTATTTTCAAGAAAATCTTATATATTGTGAGATAATAATGTACCAATTAGTTCGTAAATCATTTTTTAGAAACAACAACAACAACTATTTTTGCGCCGTAAAAAAGAAATAAGAAATTACTCTTTTTTTTTCTGGGGTGATACATACCTTTACTCAAATAAAAATTTTGCAAATATTGTTTCAAACATTAATAAAACTGTCAAAAGGTTTGGCCAAACATTAAAAGACTTCTTTGCCCCAACACTTTTCAAAATAAAAATAAAATTTAATGATCTATAATACCACTCAAAAACTATAAGAATCTCTCATCTTTTTACGAGGGTGTATGTCACAGCTTGTGGCAGGGCTTTTGGGAGTGGAAGCAGGGCAAGACGCGGTGATTCGAGGATTGCTCTACGAACGCAAGGAAACAAAGGTGGCGCCATATGGAGTGAGTGTGGCTGAGTTCACAGATCGCATTTCAATGCTAAGGGACAAGCTAGGGAAGGACGGTTTGAAAGATGAAGGGCTTGTAGTGCCTACATACTTGGGAGCTGAGGGAAAAGTCTCAGGGAATGTGCTTGCTGGTGACAAAGACTCACTTGCCTATGGAAGGACCCCACAGGAAATATTGAGGATAGTGTATGGAGATGGTGATGAACATCTCCCTGGTGGTTTCTTCCCACAAGGTGGAGGTGGTCGTATTGCCAGATCCTACTTAAAAAATTACAAAACCTAAGCTTTAAAAGAAAAACTGTATCTTTGACTGTTTTGGCTTTCTTCGGCAGCAGATCGTAGTAGTAGTATGGGCCGTTATTGTATAGAATAAAATTTGATCGTAGCAGATTTGATAAAATAAAATTTAATAGAATAAAATTTTAAAAGTATATAGGGTTTATTATATGGTATTGTATAAAATGATATACTGTCAGATATATTATTTTATATTCAGTGACACAGTGTATAATATTGGATTGAATAAAAGTTATGTTTGATAATATATTGTATACTATTAAATAAAATAAAAAATTAAAAAAATATTATTTTTTTTATATTTTTACTGTAAAAAATTACCTAATTAAAATATATCAAATAAATGACTCTTTAATAATAAAATGATAAGTATATAATTTTTGTAAATAAACTCTCTATTAAATTATTAAATTATATGTTTGTCACATTATTATTAATAAATTAATAAATTATTATTTAATTAAAAAAATTAATAATAAAATATAAATAATTATATCTAAATTTAATCTTAAAAATTAATCATTCTACAAAAACACCTCTTACCAAATAAAAATCTTTCTACAATTCAAAAAAAAAAAGAAAAAAGAAAATTATGATCTTAGGTTCTTCCCCATTCTCCGGCGTCAGTGTCTTCGGAAACTCCTCCCCTCCGGCCACTCTTGCACTCGCCGGAAACGCGGCCCGGCCCTTCCCCCTCATTACTCACTCTCTCTCTCTCTCTCTCTCTCTCTCTCTCTCTCTCTGAAACTTTCTCGTATTTTCTCTCATACACACTTAGACAGCCATCAATTACTTTGTTCACGTTTGCTTCTACCATTTCCAACAATCATCTCTCTATCATCCTCTTCAATCATGCTCACTTGCCCTATACCAGTTTCTTTCTCATCATTTTACTAGCCTTCCATACCAGCTTTTAAATCTTCCTTACCCAAAAAAAGTCCCACTTTGCTACCCTAGTTCATCATTTCCTTTTCACCCGTCCTAATCGCTCTTTTCGGTGTATTTATTGCACACCAAACATGTACAGGTTCGAGAAGACAGATTCCTCAACGACGCTAAAAACCCATCTTTCTCTTCCACCTTCCTCGATAAAGTTTACCGTTCCATCGACGAAGGTGAGAGGAAGAGTGGCGAAATGAAGTTGTACAGAGAAACAATGGAGAAGAAACAGAGCAGAATCAACGGGAAATGTAGTAACAGAAGCCCGGAAGAAAAGGAGATGGCAACGGCAAGTCTGTGCAAACGAGAGAGAGAGAGAGAACTTGATATATTATACAGTTCAAATGATAAATTCATCACATATTATATTGACTTATGTTAGCTGCAAATTTTTTATTTAATTATTTTGATAATAATAAAATTTTTAAGTTAAAATTTATACAAGCATTAAAGTTAAATCATTTGTTAAGAAAAATAAGATATAGTAACAACATATGACATATATATATATCTACATATCATTAAAGTATTTTGACTAAGTGAAGACTTTTGCAAAAGTTATGTTATTTATATATTATAGTGGAGGATCACCTTTTTACGTTTGTAGAAAGTAATGAAAAAACATTGGACAATGAAAAAGCAAAAGTTCAAGAAACAATAAAGGAACTTGGAGCTGTCAAGTAAAAGTAAAAGAAGAAGCTTTGACAAGTTCAGAAAAGCACACTGAAGAAGAAGAAAACAAAAGCCAAAGAGATAAAGAAGCGAAGACTATTGTTGGAGATGAAGGGATATGGGAAACTAAAACTGCATAAATTCTTTTGCAAAATCTGATTTATCAAACCAATGAAATCTGGTGACATAAAGTGAAAGAAAGTATCCATCCCACATACAGTCAGTAAGCTACATTGAAGAAAGAAGAAAAGGGAAAAGAGGGAAAGTTGCAGAAGCAAATCAGTGAAAAGAGAAAGAAAGCAGAGCAAGCAAACAGAGGAAAGGCCTTAATGAAAAAAAGCAAAAGATAAAGACAGAGAATGGGAAAGAGGGAAGCTAAAACATCTTGCCTCAACAGTCATGGTGTTTTGTTTCAATATTCTGATCCTTAAGACAATACAGAAGCCGAATGCACAGACTCACCGAAAAGTTGAAAACTGTCTCTGTTTTGGGCCTATATTTCTGCTCTGCTCCAAAGTCAACTACTCCCTTTCTGTTCAGTCATCGAAAACATAAAAACTACCTACTCCTCTGACATGTTGACCGAAAGGAGAAATGGTGAAAGAAACTCTGAGCTAATTGATTAAATCTACCCACTCTCTTGGACGTGCTGAGCGAAAGAAGAAATGATAAAAGATTCTCTGAACTGACACCGCTGATCTTCTGCTTAAATGCTCAGCTACCACTCATCTACTGTATTCCAACGGATATCACTCAGCTACTCAAGCTCTACTGTATTCCAACGGATATATTTCGTTTGGAGCCACTATATAATAGTAGAATGAAGAACTGAAGAAATAGAGAGAGAACCGAAAGCAAAGAAAGAAAAACTAAGTTATATTATTCATTATTTTTTTTATCTTAAATATTTTGAGCTTAGTTTCTGGATAAATCTAGCTTATGAGAGCTTTTAAAAGTGAGCTTATTGTAATCCTTTATTGATAAGGATTTTAGATATATTTTCATATCATTTTTTCTGTAAATCTTTCTTAAGTGTGAGGAAAGTAAATTTTGGGTAAGCTTGTGTAAAATCCAAGTGTTGTAAAAGTTTTAGGTGAGTTTGGAAACCTAGGTTCTGTGAGTGTATAATATGATTTTATAGTGGAAATCCCTTGTTGTGTATCAAGGGGATTGGACGTAGGTCTTGAAGACCGAATCAAGATATATCTGGTGTTTTCCTTCTTCTACTGTGTTTTTTATTTTGTTTCAGCCTCTATACTAAAACCTTGTCGACAAGGTCTTGTTTTATCTCCTTGATCTTTACTTCTCAGTTATCCTTTAGAAGATCCTGTCGACAAGATCTTAGTTTGGCTACAAAGTTTTCGCACCAGTACTCTTTATCAAGTTTTTTTATTGAAAACATTTGATATTAATATATAATCGATTTAATTGTCTTTAATTCTATTTTTCTACAAAAGCACCTATTCACCCCCCTCTAGGTGCATTCTTCAACTTATACTATCACATCTAATATCAAACGGATCCTAATAGTAATAAGCGTGCTACTTGATCATTTATGTTGCATTGTAGTTAGCTGACACGCTCGGGGCCGGTTTCCATGTTGTTAAATTTGTCTTCTTAAAAATTAGTTATTTTAAACTTATTTCAAAAAGTTTTGCAGTACTCGTTAAAAATTTTCAACAAACACTTTGAGAACCATTTATTAATGGTTGGGATAATATTTTATTTAAGGGTAATTTTACTTTGAAAAAAAAGTTTAGTTTCTGCTTTTGATTCTGTTAGAATTAAAAAAAAAACTGTAATTCCTTGCTTATCTCCTATACCAGAAGAACAGATTCTGCTCCAATTTATAAGTAATTGTTTTTTCATTAAACACCAACACGAACTAAAAGAAAGTTCAATTCAGTATATTGGACTCTGAACAATGACATGCTTTTGGTTCCCCCATTTGGAGACCTCCATGAACATTCACTCTCACTGCCATTTTCAGTTCCCCCATAGGCAGTCTGTTACTGTAACTACTCTATTTGCTTCCAAAGTAGCTTCATGATTGGTACAGAGGAATTCAAGAAAATCTGGTATTCAGTCACCAACCAATTTATTTATTCATAATTCATACAGATAACCTACCAGCTATCCTTATTTATAGTTCATAAGGATATTGGTGGCTGATACAAGAGCTAGTTAAACCACCTGTACCGATTAGTTAGTTACTAGCTAATCTTTCTAACTAACTACTTGACAACTTCCTAACTACCTTCACAACTGCTCGCAACATTCATACTCCCCTCCAAACATTATCCTTCTCCTCAATGATTTGCTGTCATGTCAAAGATTGGAAACTGTTCCTCGATGCCTGACAATGATTCCCATGTTGCATATTCCGTGGTAGCATACTTCCATTGCATAAGCACCTGTGTCAGGGCTAACTTCCCTTTCTGCACTACTCTTCTGGCCAAAATTTTCTGTGACCCCATTGGAAAATGCCCTTGGTCATCATCCTTGGGTAATTCTTCTTTCTTACAACATTAGATGAACCCTTCATTCTTATGGAGGTTCCAATTTGAACAATCTTGTAAGGCCCATAAAATTTAGTTGTCAGCTTATGTGATGAAGGAATATTAAGGGTATTCCTTCCAACACGATGTAACTTTACATATACAACATCTTTTTAGATTTTTAACATTATATTTCTGTCATAAAAAATAAGACACAAAATACTTAATAGCTTATATAACAAGTAATAAAATGTTAAAATCACTAGTTTGACAATTGACAATCTGCGATGTCTCCCTTTAAAGCACAATCCAGAGAATACTAACATGGTCTAAATTGATTATTATAGTTTACAAATATAATGCTTCACATGTTACTTTGAGTGTACTAAAGTCTAAAATGAAATCACATAACTAAACTACTTCTTTTGGCATAATGAGTTTCCCTTTAATACTAAAGATGCGTTCATTGAAAATATGAAAAAAGGCATTCCATAGGTGAGTAAATTTCACTGAAAGAATATACCCCCTCCCCCCACACACCTATATATAATGTTAGTTTTCTTGATACTCTGCAAAATTTAAACAATCTATTTATAAAGTAAAAGATGCGAAATTGAACCTTGATTGGTCCGTGCAACTGGCAATTTGTGATGTTTTTCTTTGAAGTGCAGCCTAGAGAATACTAATATGGTTTAAATTAATTATTAGAGCTTATAAACAGAATGCTTCACATACTACTTTGAGTGCACTAAAGTCTAAAATGGAACTACAAAATTGAACTATTTCTTTTGGTACAGTGAGTTTCCCTTTAGGTGTGTTCATTAAAAATATGAAAAAAAGCATTGTAAGTAAATTTTACTGAAAAAATATACCACACACACAAAATGTCAGTTTTCTTATACTCTTTCCAAAATCTGAACAACCTATTCATAAATTAAAAGGTGCGAAATTGAACCTTGATGAAATCCGTACAATGAAGATATTATTTTCTAAATAAAATAAAAGATTCTTTGAACTTAAAACTTATCCTTTTCTCTAGTTGCTTTGATAATGTCCTTGTTGTCACCTCTAGAGACATGTTGTAATATCTTTCTTGTCACCTCTAGAGACATGTTGTAACAATAAAGTCCTTATCATGTCCTTCTTATCACATCTTCAGACAAAGGTGATAACTTTTCTAAAACACAAGCTTCTTTGTATGAATATAAGAAAATCACTTGTCTTGATCCTTTTGAAAAAAGTGTACAAATCTAGCTTATATATGTATGTATATAAAATTCGATTCACTTAATATTTATAAATCAAACCTACCCAATAATTTTCTATAGCAAAGATCAATGTCTATATCACATGGCCCCAAGAGTTTTCTCTTCCCACTTAAAAGTTCAAACCCCCAGAAACTGCTCCAAGAAAGAGGATGTAAATAAAACCAAAGTTCACAAAAAGAACACGTAACAACCAACCCAAGGGTAGTGGCAAAACAATTGAGAGAAGTCAAAGGAAACAGAGGTCATTTATATATGTTGCCTTGTATGTGAATAAGGAAAACGCGTGAAATATACGATATTATCCAGAAAGAGGCTAGAAACATGGGGTTTCATGCGAAAACCTCCATTAATGTGGTCTTGATAAGCTCCCTCCTCTTGCTTGTAAGTGGAAATGCAAGCCTAACAATAACCGATACAGATCTTCTGGAATTTCCTCTGAATTTAGAGTATTTGGAAGCTGAGTTCTTCCTGTTTGGGTCTCTCGGTCATGGATTGGATGCAGTAGCTCCAGAATTAGCCGATGGTGGACCCTCACCCATCGGTGGCAGATTGGCTAATCTGAGCCCCTTAATCAGGGACATTATCGTCCAGTTTGGATTGCAGGAAGTTGGACATCTAAGGTTCTCTCCACTCTTAAATCTGTCTGATATTATGATAACGAATTATACTGTGTTTGATGTGTCTGACACTTAATTAAAATTTTTGTGTTTTGTTTGTGTATTGCAGGGCTATAAAAAGCACAGTAAAAGGGTTCCCAAGGCCATTATTGAACTTGAGCAAGGAAACATTTGGTGAAGTGATGAACAGTGCATTTGGTAGACATCTCTATCCTCCTTTTGATCCTTATGCAAATGAGATAAACTACCTGCTTGCGTCTTATGTGATTCCTTATGTTGGCCTCACCGGCTATGTTGGAACAAATCCACAGCTCCAACACGCCACTTCTAGGAAGGTAAGCTTCAAACTCAATTATATTAAAAAATAAAATAAAAACTTCTCAAACCATTAAGAGTCTGTTTGGTACAGTTGAAAATTTTGAATGTTTTTGCCCCTTTTATAGTTGCTTGGTACAAAGAAAAATGAAAGGAGACAGTAGTAGGAATGAAATACATCTTATTTGTCTATGCCAAATAAGATATATTTGGCAAAGAATAGTTATTACAGCCTTTCCATTTTCACTCTCCTCCTTCTATGTACCACCTTTACTATCTTTATCTCCCAAAGGCTTCAATACTTGTTTGTCCATAACGAAAAAGGGCATTGTTTGAATTACATATTAAAGTGTTTGGTATACCATCATCTTGATGGTGGTTTTTCATATGTCAATTGTCATCTTCAAAATAGTAAAGAACGAGAGATAATAACGTACCAACTAGTTTGTAAATCAATTTTTTAAAGACAACAAAAGCTTTTGTGTTGTAAAACAGAAGCAAGAAATTAAAACTCCATGTAGGAATCGATAATAATATTTTTTTTATAAAATACTTTTACTGAAATAAAAAATTTACTAATAATATTTCAAACATTAATAAAACTGTTAATAAAGATTTAGCTAAACATTAAAAGAATTCTTTGCTACACTTTTCAAACCAGAACAAAAATTAATTATCTGATATCATCCAAAAAAAAAATATCTCACATTCTTAGAGAGATGACATGAATGAGGGTGTACATTACAGCTTGTGGCAGGGCTTTTGGGAGTAGAATCAGGGCAGGACGCGGTGATTCGAGCATTGCTATACGAACGCAGGGGAACAGTGGTGCTGCCATATGGAGTGAGTGTTGCTGAGTTCACAAATCGCATCTCAGCGCTGAGGGACAAGCTAGGGAAGGAAGGTCTGAAAGATGAAGGGCTTGTGGTGCCTAGAAACATAGGAGCCGAGGGTAAAGTGTCAGGGAATGTGCTTGCTGGTGACAATAACTCACTTGCATATGGAAGGACTCCACAGGAAATATTGAGGATAGTGTATGGAGATGGTGATGAACGCTTCCCTGGTGGTTTCTACCCCCATGGTGCAGGTGGTCGTATTGCCAGACCTTACTTATAATGAGATTCAACCTAAGCTTAGCCAGAAAGGGTATGTTGAGACTGTTTTGCCTTTCGCAGGCAGCACATCATAATAGTGGTAATAATAATAAGCTTTCTACTTGATCATTTATGTTGCATTGTAGTTAGCCGACAAGCTCGGGGTCCGTTTCCACGTTGCTAAATTTGTCTTCTTAAAAGTTTATTATTATTTTAAATTATTTTCAGTAAGTTTTACAGTAAGGAAGCAGATTGTTATTTGTTCAAATTTTTCAACAAACACTTTAAGCACCATTTATTAATGGTTGGGATAATATTTTATTTATGGGTAATTTTACTTTAAAAAAAAAAGAACCAGTTTCTGCCCTTGATTCTGTTTTTTTTTTTAAAAAAAAAGTGTAATTCCTTGCTTCGCTCCTATATCAGAAGAACAGAGTCCGCTATAAGTAATTGTTTTTCTTAAACACAAACAGAAGCTTTTTTTTTGGGGGGGGGGGGGGGGTGGGGAGGCTCAGTTCATGTACATTGAATTATGAACAATGTCATGCTTTTGGTTCCCCCATTTGGCGACCCCATGAACATTCATTCTCACTACCTTTTTCAGTTTCCCCACAAGCAGTCTGTTACTATAACTACTCTGTTTGCCTCCAAAGTAGCTTCATGATATCCCAGATCTATAACCTTTTGCTTCTGCCACAGAAAATAAGACACAGAAGACTTGACAGACTATATAGTCAGTCAAAAAAAGTTAATCTGTGATTTTTCCATTTGAAACACAACTCAGAAAATACTAACATGGTCTAAATTGATTTCCACAGTTTACAAACAGAATGCTTCCCATGCTACTTTGAGTGCACTAAAAGTCTAAAATAGAAGCACAAAACTTAATCATTACTTCTCCATTTGTTTCTGTTTTAAAAGGTGATGTTGCCAATCGGCTGCATCAACCAGGGAACATATTTGATAACAGTTGAAGTTTCCACCTCAGAATTGGTATTTCTTTCTAATTCAGGGACACCAAGCAGATCATCCATCAGAGCCATATAAAGAGAGACAAAAATTAGAAGAAAAGAATACCATTGTGTGTTTTGGTTTTTTTTTTCTTCCCTTTTCTTTACTGTTTTTCAAAGGGCAATTCAATCTTGCGACAACATTTTCTATTAAGTACCAATTATCTACACAATAACACTGATATATGTGCTGATCAAGTAATCAGAGGCACAGATAAGCACATGCTCCAATGCATGAAGGAAGCAAACCAGAACTAAAACAGGCAAGCAACCCAAAAATTTAACTGTGTAGATTAAATTACATGGTACAACCAATTAGATGATCTAAGTAGAAAGTTAAAGAGACTTCCAGTAAAGTAAAAGGTTTACCTCATCAAACAGGGGCTCTTGAATTAGAAACCGGAAGAAATGGCACTTTTTCCAGGCCTCCAGCAAAGCCTTTTCACATTGAGACTGGTTGACAAGTCAAAAATCAAAATTAAATGAGACACCAACTATCTCTAACCCATTGATGTTTGATATCAAAGATTATTATTATACCTGAAGATAACTTGATAATAGCCACAGTTGAGCAATGTTCTGAAGCAAAGCTTTGATCCTGATCATCAATGGACCTCAAGGCAAGGATTACATCTTGGATCGTAGAGAACAGTCGCATCTTGGCTTTGGCCAAAAAATTTTTTGTAAACCATCTGCCCTTCTAAGTTTTTGCTTACCAGTAATTCAGTAAATAAGGGCTAAAACATCAAAATAACTTGCATGTGCCACTACAACTTTCGCTTCACTCCTCACTTTTATGGTATGTCTGAATGTGCATAAATTAAGGGAAGGAAGGGGACACTTAAATTTTGTTTGAATCGCTTTACAGAGGAAGGAGAATGGAGGAGAGCCATTTCCCCTCATTCACCCTCCTACAGAAGAAAATTTATTCCCCTCTATATCCTTTGGGGGTTCAAAACAATTATAAATTTCTGTTCCTTTATCCCTCCAACCAGATTAGGGAAAATAGGCTCCCATCTCATGTTCTGTTAACATGTTTATACAAGGTGAAGGTGAACACTTTTCCTATCCTTATCAACTCGTGAACATAATGTTAGGGAGAACCATACACAAGTGCTTAAATTTCCTCTCATAATCATTCCCTTTATTTTCTATTTTTATTCCAAAACACAGTAATATTAGCTGCTTAACAGGTTTTCTTCCCTTCCAGATTCATTCCCCTCACTTTCTCCTGTTCGTCAGTGCCAGGTAATTTGAGCATCCATTGCACTCTGTAGATGATTGCCTTAATCTTTAATAAGACAACGCAGAATGTTATCCATTTCCCAATATATCATCCAGAATGCGAATTGGTCCCATATGACCTAAGTTGTTAAAGAAGCAGCGAACCAAGACATCCCAAGTAGCGATATTGGGAAAGGTTCCTTCACTTGCCATTTTATGAAGATACACAATGGCCTCTTCAATGCCTAACAAATTACAAACACCACACAGAAGACTAGTATATGCTACTATGTCTGGACGCCATTCCTTTCCTGCTGCAAGCTTATCAAAAAGTTGCATGGCAGTTCTAACCTTACCCCCCTTACAGTACGCATAAATAATTATGTTAACTGTGATCGTATCTGGCTTTGCTCCGTTCACCAACATTTTCCCTAAAAGCTGTACAACTTGTTCTTCCATTCCAACATGAGAAAATCCATACATTATAGTATTATAAGTAACAGAAGTTAGCTCCAGCTTCCTTTCTTCCAACTCCTTAATAAGCCCAAAAGCTTCTTTTAATCTGTTAACCCTAATTAAACCATCCAATAACTCATTATAAGTTGTGATATTAGGCAAGCACTCATATTTCTCCATCTGATCAAGCACACCCATTGCCCATTCTACTCTTCCACTGGCACACAGGCCCTTAATAAATGTGTTGAATGTAACAACAGTTGGTGGACAGCCATCATTATTCATAACTTCTATAAGACGATGAGCTTGGTTAAACATAGAGTTCTGACAAAGGACATCCAGCATGCAGGTATATACCACAACATTAGGATGGCAACCACAAGTTATCATTTTGTTCCATGTCTCCGAAGCACCTAGCAAATTGCCAGATTTTACAAAACCATAAATAAGAGAGCTATATGTGGTAACATTTGGACAGCACCAATTATATTCCATATGATTACAAGCAGATATAGCCTCTGCCATATAACCATTGGAGCAGAGACCATATATTATAGTGTTATATGCAACAACATTGGGCTTAACTCCCTCTTGAATCATACGACTCCACAAGTCAAGAGCCCCACCCAATTGGCCACCCAAAAAATGGCCTTTCATCAGAGAAGCAAATGTATGAATATTAGGCCTGCATCCTCTCATAAGCATTTGGCCAAAAACTGCAAGAGACAAGTTAACATTCCCCATATCACAAAGACAACTAATAACTGTAGAGTAAGTGACAACATTTGGGTCAATACCCTTATCTAGCATCTCAATTATCAAATCAAAGGCCTCTTGAATTTTGTAATCTTTGCATACTCCATGTATCAAAGAATTATAAACGGGCACCACAGGTGCAAATCTTGCGGCTAGATTCTTTGCTTCATCTACCCGACCAAACTTACACATAGAAGATATTATAGTTGTGTAGCTCACTGCATCTGGAGGGCAACCCTTATTTGACATTTCTACAAGCAACTTGCAAGCCCCATCCACCTTTCCGTTTTGACAGAGAGCCTTGAGAAGAATGTTATACGTAAACACATTTGGCTCCAAACCTTCCCCTTTCATGTTGTTATATACAGGATTGATCATCTGAAACCTATTTTCACCCAGCAACGCATCCAACAGGTGATTGTATATCATGACCGTGGGTTTGCACCCAAATTCCTTTATCCTGTATAACATCTTCAAAGCATGATCAGCCAATCCAGCTCGCTGATAAGAATGTATAACACGGATGAATAAGTCTTCAGAGCAAGCTATACCTCCCAACTTCATGTGTTGCAAAAGATACTGCACTCCATCAATATCGCAATTTCTTCCAAGTTTCTCAATCATAATCTGGTATGTCAAATGGGTGTGTTTGAAAGCTCTAGAATTGGCCAAGGACTTGAAGTATTCAAGTGCCAACACAATATCTCGCTCATGTCTCAATCTTTTCACAACTTCCGATTCTTTAAGAACGGAAACATGTGTGGATTCGACTTGGGGTTTTTCAAGATCAAAACTTGGGTTTGTGTTGAGCACAAACGGGATTGAAGGCTTGCGCACTTTTAACAACAAGGAACACCCTTCTCTCAAATACATTATAATTTATAATTGAAGCCAAGCCTTTAGCTTCAGATTCAAGATGCTGAAAACCCAAGAGAAAATCGACTGAGAAATCCGTCAAATGGGACAACTTTGAGGTAGCCCAGCCTTCTTGGGCCAGCACCAAAAAATTTAGAACAAAAATTTCTGTGTTCTCTGGATCTTCAGGTCCAGTCTGGTGACCCTGATGATCAGGATCCTCAAAATACAGGATCATAAATGCAGGAATTTCATCGCGAGGCAAATCAAAATATTTCAATATTGACCCTACTCTTTCCTCTAATGGAACCGAACCATTACAATACCTAAAATTCTTCACAAAGCAAGTCTAAGAACCTTTATTTACCTCAGGACCTAGACAGAAACATGTGGCAGCCTTCAACCCGTTGCTGACTACATTCTCCTACAAGGACTCGCCCACCCAACACTTGGGTTCGTGACTAGCCATGGCGAATGGCCTCACCAGTGAACAGATCCAAAAACTGGTTGGCGCCGGTGAGGTGGAGCACGGCGGCGGACGTAGGGCGGCCCGATGCAGCAGTTCGTCACTCAAAGGGGGAGTGTTTGGGATACGTTGTGATTTGGAGGGGTTTTTAATGATACGGTGGGGAGGATAGAAAATGGGGGAGGAGAGTAAAGATTTATGGATAATTATATTTTTAATTAATTTTTTTTTATTTTTAAAATATTTTTATAAAAAAAAATTTATTATTTTTATTTTTATAAAAAATATTTTAAATTTTATTAAAAAAAATAAAATTTATATTATATTTAAAATAAAAATAATTCAAGGAATAATTTGATTAAATATACTCAAAATATTTTTTTTTCTTTCAAAACTCTTTACTTTTGAAGAAGAGGGCTTGGAGGGGAGTGAAGGAGAAGTAATATTTTGCCTCCAATTTTTTTATACCAAACAAAAAGAATGGCTCCTCGGTTTTTTGAGCTTAATCCTTCTTATTTTAAAATTTTTTAGTTAAATCCATATTGTACCAAAATATTTACCAAGATCCCACAATTCTTGCCAAAGTCAACCCATCTACTCCAATTTTGGTGAGACACAACTTTTAAGGAAGGGAATGTGATTTAAAAAGATAATGATTTGTGTATGATTACTTAATAATAAAGAGATAATTATTAGTAAATGATTAGTCTATAATTGAAATATGATTTGATAATAATTATTATATGATTAAGTAGTTAAAATTAGTTGAGGTATATTTATTATAGTGTATGATATAATTAATAAGAAATTATTATTATATAATTAATTTGTTAAAATTAGTTATAATTAACTTATTTTAATGAGTGAGTGGATAATTAAAATTAATAATAATTATATTATTTATTTATTTATTTTAGAATTATCATTCATTAATGTGTTATATATAAATATTAATTATGTAATAATTAATTAATAAATTTAGGTAAATAGTAAATATCATTAATTATTAATAAAGTAGTAATAAAAAATTAACTATTAAGGTATCCAATAAAAAATAAATTAATATGGGAAAAAAATGAAGAAAATTGTATAGAAATGTAGTTAAAAATAAAATTTATTATGGTATAAAATAAGTAACAATATAATATATTTTTAAGTATGGGATAAATTGACTATGTTTTTAAATATGGGATAAATTGAATTAACATCATTGAAGTTATTTGTAATAACATACGAAAATAAATTTATTTGATCATACATATCAAAAATAGTGGCTACCAGTGCCACAACGAGCTCTTCGTCTTTCACGCTGTGGTCGCCCTTGACCCATGGGTTCTTCAAGTTCTTCGGGTTGTTGATCTGGTGGATTATTAGCAGGAACAGATGGTGAAGAATTTAGATCAAATGTGGGAGAATGCACAGGAGGAATTGGATGCTGAGGGGTTATGAATCCATAATGAGATGATCCTCCAATTTCAAACAATTAACTACCATATTCAGTATTAAAAATTGTTGGGTCATCAAATAATGACATAAACGATCCAAATTGAGAGGGACCAGGAGATTCAAACTGTGCCAACGACGAAGGAGGCACATAATAGGATGGACCAACATCTCCGAAATTTGCATATTGGCTAATCGGGAGAGAAGAAGTTGGATCACCTGTACTAGGGGGTTGTTGTGTTATAGCATCTTCATCTAACGCAGATGATACTGAAGCACCAATGTCATGATGATTTTGTTCATTGGGGTCAACAAGGGGCAATCGAATTGACATGTAACCTTCACGCCTTTTGCCTGGCCTATCTTTTGGAATTTCTGGTCGTGGTAAATCAGGAGCAGGTGGAGCAGGCTGGGAAACTATCGTAAAACGCTGTTCCCCAAGAGCCAATAAGATATTCATTTGGTCATGACTCACTCTCTCTCGATAGTCACGATAATCCATTTGTGGAGGGTCCTGAATGTTTAACCTATATAGGTCATCAGCAATATCGGCCTAAAAAAAAGTTATACTAGTAAAATAAAGATATAAGTTATGTTAAGAAAATAATAATAATGGCTATAAGTAAAAAATATACCGCAAAACCAGTAGCACCACTAGCGGGATGGATCCACCGACGAGTACGAGTCCAATACCATCGCATGTATTCGGAAGTGCGATCCATAGGTGTTGTAGCTATTGGCGCATCAGATAAAGTATTTTGCCATGCATTCCATGCTTCAATAAAGCTTATATGCTCTTCTTGCCAATTCGTTGATGTTTTTCCTCGCAGTTGTAATGTATGGCAAGCCCCTAAATTAACTGGAGAAGTGGGGATTGACTGCTGCCTCCCAAATTGGCGAAGCACACGATCTGGGTGATGCCACTCGATGATATGAAAACAAATAAGAGGCACTGAAGCTAGCCAAATGTCTCAAGACGCTAAGCAATATTGTGGGATAAGGTCTCGCACACTGTCTGATTCATATGGCTGCCAAATTATCTATATACAAAACATGAGAAAGTCATAATAATTATATCATATATAATAGTTAATTTAACAAAGATCAATTTATGTAAAGTGAATAAACCTCATTGTCTCGCATTGCATCTAACAAAATTCGATATTGCTGTAAAGCCATAACCCCAGGACGAGGAGGTCGTCCCACATTTTTCCATCTGTAGTTTAAAGAAAACACATTACAACATGTTGATAGAGAAATAAATAATATTTTGAAACCATGTAATTTGTATATATTACTTTTCAGGTGTTACCTGAATCTTAAAGGAGGTAATGATGGATATATATCTATCTGGGGATCTGGTTGTGGAGGTCTCTGTGGCGCTAACATTGGGAATCTATCCCATGCCCAGAGATGAAGTAGAGTCAAACAACCACCTATACCTTGTTCCTCAGGATTAGTTGCATTGCAAAGTTCTCTGTATAAATGGGCTAATAGTGCAGATCCCCAACTGTATTCACCAGCTTGTTCAAAATCCCACAACAATGGAAGGTACATTAAGTACACCTTATGACTAGATCTATCTGGCATAAGAAAACCACCGATCAACCTTAATATATATGCACGTGCAAATCGTTGTACATCTTCATCATTTGCATCATCGGACAGTTCATTAAAGTGCTCAGCTAACCAATTAATGACAACCCTTTGTCCAATTATTTTATCATCTGGTGGTGTAATTCCAAGTAGCCATTCACATGTTTGTGGCAATGTAAAATTCGTGCGACCAATAACTGGCCTTCCTGTGCACGGGAGGCCCAATTGCACAGTAACATCCTCCAAAGTAATCGTACATTCTCTGCGGGTAGTATGAAAGGTATGGGTCTTGGGCCGCCATCTCTCTACAAGAGCAGACACAAGTGATGGATCATATTCAAATTGACTTAATCGGGCAGCACCATAGAACCCAGCCTGTCGAAGATAATCAAAAATAGCAGGAGGTGGTGGAGAAAGTCGATCAGTATGCATGACACGTCGTGGACGGAGCACTCGGTCATCCTAAAAAAATGTATAAAATATTACACATTATTACAATTAAATATCAGCTAAAATAAAGGTGAAATATGATGACCAACTAAAATAAGTTAAGTGTGAGATTATCTTACGTGGCCAAGCCACAAGGCCTATGACACATGTCGTGTCTGAAGGTATAGAAGGGAGTCATCCTCTGGCCCTGGCTGGATGACTTGTTGCGGATGCGCCATTATTGTAACCTTCCTGCATACCGCATGCCGTTATAAATAACATAAAATAGGATAAATTTTCATCATTAAAGATAACAATAATTGATTATTGTGCATAACAATAAAGTACATTTAGAAGTAAAGTCCAAACTTATTTTACATACGCAAAGATACATATTGACGAATAATAATAACACTTGATTTGTATACACAAAGGTAATATATATTTAAAAATAAGGTCCTAATTTGTATACATTAAAGTCAATATTTCATACATATACATGCAAAATTTTAATGCAACTAGCGACGATGTGGACAAGTAGAACGATTATGGCCAATTTCTCTACATAACCCGCATTTGTTGGGCTGACCCGGTTATATCCAATCCATCTCATTGTGTATACGTGTTGAACGTGGGCGCCCTTTAGCTCGAATCATAGATGGATCAGGAACCAACTTTGGAGAATCTATTTGTGGCCAATGAATCTCGCCACCAATAGGTTGGAACTCATTGTTATATGCACTGCGTATCGTTTCTAAGCGAAAAACATTGTCAACAAATTGAAGATGGTTAAGGCCAACTTTAGCACAGGCTGCAACAACATGTTGACATGGGTATTTTTCAACTTGAAACTTGCCACAATCATATTTACGCTCGACTAAGTTCACCTTGCAACACCGACCAAATTGACGATTTTGGACATCATATGGTTCATTGACCTCAAAAGATGCTGCTCTTCTATCAAACGCGCAAACTACACATGCAGAAGCAGCTTGTGTAATTGGAGTCAACTTCTTAGTCAGAGTTTCACAGAATACCTGGCCAGCCGTTAGTTGTGCATGCACTTGTTGAGCTCGTTCAACGAAATATCTATTTAACATATACATAGTTGCCTTTGCGAGGCCAGTTATAGGCAAACTTCTAACACCTTTAAAAACACCATTCATTGTTTCTGCTAGTTTTGTTGTCATATGACCATAACGTCGCCCCTCTATGTCATAGGCCCTAGACCATTGCTCCTTAGAAATATCAGCTATCCAAGCAGCCGCTCGACCATGTAACATTGCTAGCTCGGCTAATTTCTCATCAACAATATGATGCTCATATGTATATCCAATATTGATGAATTTCTCCTTCAGCCAATTCGTCCCATATGCTTTATGTAAGTTACAAGCCATATGTCGAAGACAGAAAACATGGTGTCCATACGGTGGTTGCCATCCAACCCTTGAATAAGAGACGGCAGATAAAATGGAAGGATGTCTATCAGAAATCAAGCAAATCCCCCTTCTTTTCTTGATGACACTTATCCGAAGATTGAAAAGAAACCAAGCCCAAGCTTCTCGTGTCTCTCCCTCCACTATAGCAAATGCAAGGGGTACGACCTTCCTATCGCCATCTTGTGATACAACCATTAGTAATGTGCCTTTGTATTTTCCATACAAGAATGTTCCATCGACTTGGATAATTGGTTTAAGATGTTCAAATGCATCAATACATGGTTTGAATGCCCAGAATACTCGACGAAACATCTCTACAGGCTGCCCATCAGAACTATTTTGTTGACATCGATTATTTGAAAAATATACCACTGAGCCAGATATGAAATGTTGAATAGCAGCTAACCATTTAGGTAATAAAGCATAGGAGCTCTCCCAGTTACCAAAAGCAAGG
Source organism: Erythrophleum ivorense (assembly GCA_026724425.1). Taxonomy (NCBI): domain Eukaryota; kingdom Viridiplantae; phylum Streptophyta; class Magnoliopsida; order Fabales; family Fabaceae; genus Erythrophleum; species Erythrophleum ivorense. Next base: position 49,981,213 of record JAIUCV010000005.1, read on the forward strand.
GCAAGGGCTCGATGTTTTGCCTTCCAAGCCTTTCTATAAGAAATAGTGTAACCAAATAAACTTTGCATCCTTTCAATGATCTGGGAAACTTTCACCTCTGGTTGGTCAGTCACCATTGCCACAATACACGATGATATAACATCTGAATCTAATTTAGGATGATCCTGGGATAATGTCGTAGAAAGACATGTGTGTGGTCCATCATACTTTGTGATCTCCCAATGTGTTCTTTTTGCTTTTTTGCATGCTCTAACCCTCCAACTGCAACTACGACCATAGTTAATACATCGATATTCTTCATTTCGTGCAGAAGAATGGTGAACATGAAATGTGTGGTGAACTCGAACAGAATATAGCTTAATAGCACGACGTAGTGCCTTTATATCTGCATACTGCATACCGACATGCAACTCTTGATTGTCGCTGAGATTCATAAAAGCTCCCATCCCAGAGAATTCAGGACCACTTGCTGCCTCGGTATTAACATGTGAAAAGAACGCAATTGCTAGCTCATTATATTGACTCACAGTTTCATTTCTCGCAGGCTCTGTCGAACCATCTCCATCATCATTGGTTCCTTCATTGGACTCATGATCATCATTATCGTCATCCTCATCATACTCATCAGGGATAAGAGAGTCATACTCATCTTCATCCTCAAATTCATCCATTAAGTCTTCTGTCACAACCATAGGAGATTGAGATAAAGCATTACCAATTGCTTGATGGGATAAAATCGGTTGAACTGTGTGATCCGTAGGAGGGATGTTATATTGTTGCCCAGAACTGGCCTGTGGCTCAAATGGATGCACATCTCCAAGATATGCACTGAATAAAGATGTTTGTTCTACTGGGTCATGCATATTACTGGTAGATGGAAGTGTGTATGCAACATGATCCTCCTCTGATTGTGATTCAACGTTCAAATTAACTTGATTAGTTGAAATACACGCATACAACTCAGCCCCAGTCAATTGGGATGGGAACCGCGAGTTCACTTGCCACATCCCTTGCACATCAGAATCATCTTCTAAATTACATGCTTGGTACCATGTTAGATTTAACGAGGCAGGATATCTATATACTAATTCTGATACAAATTGGTTTGGGAAAAGTTGTAACTTTTGCCCAATCATCTGTTTCAATCTTTCTAAAGTGATGTCTGAATCAACTCTCATTATCTTCACTCTGGACATTCAAATGTCATACCATCTGGACCCTCAAAAATTCGCCCATTTGCAAATATACATACAATCTCACTTCTATTGGTCATTATTTTTTTCCTATAGTATCATTGGCAAACAAAACAGCTATAAGAAATAAATAAATTCTAACATTAAACAAGTTATTACATAAAACATGCAAACAAAATAAATTAATAAATTTACTAAAAGTGAACAACATATAGATAACAAAAATAACTGCAAAGAAAATATATATAGTATAAAAAATAAATAAACATGATAATTATTTAGCAAAGAAATAAATGTTACCAAAATAAATATAAACAATATAGATATGACCACAAAAAAGTTACATACAAAATAGATATAATAACAATAGAATTTATAACAATCATAATTATTATAAAAAATTTAATATAAAGAAACTAAATATAACACACAAAATAAATGCAAACATAATAAAGATAGAAAAAAATTTAAATCTAACCAAAAGAAGTATAAAAAATTAAATAATAACAGAACAAATATAACAAAAATATTAAATGTCACCATAATAAATATTAAAATACTTAATGAAAGCAAACTAAATTAGTATAACAATAAAATTTAATATTTAAAAAATAAATATAAAAAAGTAGTTAGATGCAACAACAAAATAAATACAAATACTATTAATATAAGACACAAAAAAAAAGAAAGACATTAAATATAGCCAAAAAAAATTCATAAAAAAGAAAAGAACTGCAACATACAAACTAAATTTAAACTAAATTCGAATTAATTAAATAAAAAATACAAAAGGTAATAAATTGAGCAAAAAAATAATTACTACAGACATATTAAATATAAGAAAAACTTAAATGCAAACAAAATATATAAAAGTCAAAATTAAATGTCATTCAATAAATATAACAATAAAATATATATAACCAAGATAAATATATAAACAAAACTGTAAATTAAATAAATATACTAATAAAATAAATATAATTAACAAATAAATACAACTAAAACATATAAAAAAATAATATATAAATATATACATTAACTAATAAATATTTATAATTAATTTAAATAAATTTACTAACCTTTTAAGAGCAAATCAAAGAAGTTGAAAGCCTTTGAATGTCTCTGGTTATAAATGAAGAGAAGACAGAGAAAAAAGTAGAGATATGTATGCTGAAGAAGAGAAACGCTAAAACAGGGAGATGGTGAGGAAGAAAAGAAGAATGTTGGAGAAGAACACTTGCATCAAAATTTAGAACGTAAAATGAAAGGAACTTTATATATATAAAAGAAAAAAAAATAAATATAATATAAATATAATTTTTTTTTAAAATTAATTGTCAAATCAGGTCTTAAAAAGACCTAATTAGGCCTGCAGCGTTGAACAGGCCGAGCAATTGCTCGGCCTGTTGAAGCAGCTAAGGCCTATATATATGCAGGCCTTAGCTGCATGTGACATGCAGGCTAGTCTGCATGTGCAGACTAGCCTGCATGTTTGGCATGATGTCAGAACATCTTTTTTTTAAAAAAAAAATTATTATTTTTTTAAATCGGAATGAATGATTCCGACATTCCTTTATTTTTTTTTAATTTGTTTTTTTTTCAAAGTCGGTATGAATGAATCCGATTTGCATTAATTTTGTCTGATCTCGGTGCAATACTTTGTATAAATAAAGTTTTTGCAAATTTTTTATATCAAAAATAGGATTATACTCAAAAAACCATGGCTCCTCTCTCCTCCCCTCTTCCCCAAGCCCCTTCAACTAGACAAGGGGTGAATGGGATGGTTGTGAACAAGATTGCTAAGATTTCGCATGTTTGTTCCTTAGGAGTAATATTTTAAAAAAATATATATCATAATTGGCGGATGATGCACTTTGAAGTTGATAATAAATTGATAAAAATACTGTTTTTTTAGGATTAAATTAATAACATCAAAATCTTTTAAAAATAATATAATAATTTATTCATGTTGAAAATAATATTTTTCTTTAAAAAATACATTTTTGGTTGTTAAAGTTTTATTTAAATGTTTAATTTAGTCCTAACAATTTATTTTGATTTAATATAATTCTCTAAATTTTGTCCAATTTCATCATTCTTATTAATATTGTTACTAATGTTTTAAAAATTATAGTTTAATAATTTGACTATGGGTGAACTAGGATCAAATCATTTTTTAATATATATATAAAGTATAAATGAATAATATTTTATAATTAAATTAATACATATATTATAAAATGATATTTAAAATAAATCTAAAAATTAGTTAAAATATTTTACATATAATAATAAATTTTTATGAAATGAGTTGGTAGGGTCTAATAAACATTATAAATATTTATTGCAGAATACCAAACTTTGATTTAGAAAAAAAAAATTAAAAATAATTTTTAATTGGTTCAATTGCCTAATTTTTATCTTTTTTTTTTGTTTTTGACTAATTTAGCCTATTTTTCATTAGTTTTTTTAGCTTAACTGATTTTCAAGATTAACAAACGGGCATCATAACCATAATGAGTTTAATTTAATTTTCTCAACTATATTATTAACTCTATTAATAGAGGTGTCTAGCATAGATCAAACATAATTTAATAAATTGATTGAAGATCTAATGTGACAACTCAATTTAACTCAGACTTAAATTACATTGTTTTACTTCTTCTGATATGTCCGAGGCCAAAAATCTAACTCTTCACCAATTTTATTCATGCCTTCGTGAAAATGAGACACAATCTAACTGATAAGTGAACACAAGGGGAGAACTTGGGGTTTATGTAATTTGGTTCAATTTACTCAAACCTTAAGGCCCTATTTGGTATAACAATGAAATCTGAGAAGGAAAGGAAATCTGTTGAAAAAATATATTTGGTATACATGAATCATGAGAAATGAAATCTGATGTGAAATCTTGTGCATTTTCTCTATCTTTTTCGTGCTCATTTTTTTAATTCTTTTTTGCACTCATTTTCAAACGGAGATATACATTTTTTTACCGTATCATACAATTTTTTAGATGAAAATATATTTATCATTTTTTAACTAATTATAAAGCTAAAAAATTATTTTCATATTTTTTGTAATTCATTACAAAAAAATAAAATTAATAATATTTAATATTAAAAATAATAAATTATATAAAATTAAAAAATTGACTAAATTTAAACGATATCAATTAAAATTCTAACTGAAATTCAGTCAAAAAAATAATGTTTTAAAAATTTTTGATTGAATTTCAATTAAAAATCAATATTTTTGACTGAATTAATTAATTAGTTATTATTTTTAAAATAATTTATTATTTTATTATATATATTTAATACATATATATTTAAATATATTAATAAATTAATAAATATTAAAATAAATAATTATCTGTAAAAAAAATCTCCAAATAATCTATGTTTCCATAGAGTAATGATAGTTTTGTCATTTCATTTTTTTCACTTTCTATTTCATTCTATTTTTATCCAACTAGACAATTTAATACAAACATATTCTTTTTTATTTTCCACTAATACCAAACAATTTCTTTTTTTATTGACCTTTCTATTTCCATTTCTATCACTAAAGAATCTACGTATCAAATAAGACCTTATAATCAATTGAAAACAAAAATTGCATGGGTTTACAATTGATATTCAACCTTCTATAAAAATTTAAAATTATATTAAATCAAATAAACTTCTTAAATTAAGTCAAAAGTTCAATAAAACTTTATAAGATAAAATAATTGGTTCAAAAAGTCAATTTACAAATTATATGCATCAAGTGAAAAATATCCCATTATTTTATTTATTAATATAACAAAATGCTAAGCCAATTTACTCTTTAAGTAAATTAACCAGGTGAACCGAACGAATTAGATTTTTTTTCTTTTGTGATCTAAAAATTGCACATAATAGGAAAAAGAAACATGATTTAAGTTTATTTTAACACCTCTACTTTTCACTTGCTCATAGATGAAAAGGGGGAAAAAAGTCTTTAGAGAACAACTCAATTCTTTGACTTTTTTTCTCCCTTTATTTTATTCTATTGGGAAGTGGCAGTCTAATCCTTGCATTTTCATTTTTCTTAGGAGCAAGAGACTTTGGTTTGAATCAGATTCTAAGGTCACTATTGATCTCATTTTTAAAGGTTATATTGCTTCACTACTTTTGAAACAATTGATAACTTAGATTAGAGAGGCCACTCGAAGAGATTGGTCAATCAAAATTAGTCACGCTCATCGTGTAGGTGATAAGTTTGTTGAATGGCTAGCAAACCAAGCTTATGCCATATATATTGGATCAAGATGTTGAATCAACCTCCTTGTGGGTGCTATAGCATTCTAGTGGATGATGTCTTTGCTATCTCTTTTTCTTGTGCTATTGATACTTAAGCTATTTTGGCTTTTCTTGTATTAAAAAAAGAGAATAATTTGCTTAGAATTAGTTGAATTTTTTAATCCAAAACGACATGCAAAAGACTCAAGGATATGTAGGGAGATGTTACCCTAAAAGAAAAGAATGAATAAAGGATAAAAGCCTCAGTAGCCTTGTTGAGAGACACCTAATGACCCACTCCTCATCGTTATATATGTCACTCTTCTATATTCCACTATTTTTACTCTAATTTACACTGTTGTTTCTCTTCTAGACCTCGTATACAGGGATCCTCTCTTATCTTGAGGAAACGAGAGAGGATCCCATCTTCTTTAGAATCTTTTGATGAATTTAATGACTTTAATTTTTTTTCACATGTCATCTAATCATAATTTTTTTAATTCATTATTTTACTAGTATGAAATAATAAATAACCATTAAGAATTTGAATCTTTTACATACAGTAAATAAATCTTTTGAAATAGTGCGTATTATGCAGTAGCATTAAGCATGCATATGAGATTTACTTTTTTTCTTTCTACTATTTTTTCAACTGCATGCTATTCATTCATTTAGTTAAATACAAAAGATACAAACTCTCATAGTTAATGATTATCAGAGGATTCCTATCTAGACCTTACATATACCTAATATTTTTAAAAATTGGTAGACAAAAATTTACATAATAATTACCTAAAATTAGTTTGTCCTATTTGATTTAAAATACAATATAACATTTTATAATTTACTCTATCACTTAATCATCATGAAATAGTTTATATTTAAATTTTAATAAAATAATCATATGAATGTTAAAACAATGAATAAAATATATTTTGGTTATATCTTTACAAATTTCATAATGCTATGATACTATTATTGGAACTAAGCTAATTGTTTTATTTTTCAAGTTTTAGCTTAATCCCAACACTAGTTTCAAAATATTAAAAAAATATTTAAGATATAAATAAAAAATATTTTGATAAATTATTTAAGATTTTGATAAATTCATTATTAAATGTTACAAAATGATTAAGTAATAATGAAATAAAAATTAAATGATAAGTCACATGAGAAGAAAGGGGAATTTACCCATAAATTAATACCAATCACATTTTATTACAAAATACCAAAATGTATCTAAATGCCTCAAGTTTTCCACAGATATCAAATCATTAGTCTTTCCTCATTAAAAAAAATAAAGGAAAAGAAAAGAAAAGATCAATTTAAAGCTTAAGTTACAAAATTCAAAACATAAAAGGGTGAGTAAATTAGTCAGTATTCGAACGTTAGAAGAGCTTAGCAAAAGAAAAGAAAAAGAAAAATAGTAAGAAAGAAAGTTGCATTTTCAAGTATGTAGAAACTGAAATAAAGGGTTTATAGTAATGAATCTGATTATCATGGTTCCAAGGCCTCCAAATAGACTTGAGAGGTAATCCCAGAGAATGTAGTATCTTGTTGCTATTAGTGGTACCCTGCTATCTGTGTTCCCACTGTCACAAAAATAACATAAGCACCAAGGTTAAGGCTAAATTACATTTTGGTCATTGAAAAATATGAGATTTCAAGTAGGTTTATATCACATTACTCTTTTTAATTGGGCTTTTGAAATTTTGGTATTTTCCAACTTTGCCACAACTAACATGACTTAATAATTTATTGAGTTACTAAACAATTAATTTTCTTTACAGATTTGATGGGCTTATGTAATTTTAAATCAGACTAAAAATTAGAAATTTATTTGAAGATTCAATTTAAAAAATACTTCATAGGGTTTTGTTTGTGAATTTGTATAATTTTAAGAACCCAAAATTTAATTTAACCTAATATTGATTAATGAAAGCTATTGTATAAAAATGGTTAAAAAGATTAACCCACATCTTACTTACAAAATGATTTAACCTAACTTAAAAAAAAAGTAATTGTATCTTGAAATTGTTTTGCCTTTCACACGTAACAGATAACAACAACAACAATAACAATAACAATAAAAATAAGCCTTCTATACTTGATCATTAAGGTTGCATTGTAGTTAGCTGATGTCATAATCTGAGGAGGATTTATGTTTAAATGGCTAGTGTCATGATTATGGGAGTAGGAGAATTTATCCTTTTATTTAAAACTTTAAATAATTAACTTACAAATCTATACTATATCAGTTTGTTATAATTAATAGATTAAATCTGTTTAATGTTAGTTTGTCAATAATGTAAAATCCCTAATTTTCCTTTAGTGATTATCTAGAAATTATCTATCGCGAATTCTTTAATATATTTTGAAATTAGTTAGATTTGTATTTACATATAACTATTACAAATTTTATTCTTTTCCCCAATTCTTCTCTCCTTGTTGGCCGAACATTAAAAGTGTTTTTCTCCCCATGTTTTTGATCCTTCTCCTATGAATGTGTACACCCATCATTTGTAAATCATTGTGAAATACATTTATATTAATTTTTGGTCCTTTCCACTTGGTATCAAAGCACATTTCTAACAAAAAAATGACTTTCTTTCATGCGTCTCCCTCTCCTTATTTGCTGCACCCAAATGGCATCTAAAAAAAGCCAATTTTTGAATGGGTCATTTGACTTAAATTTCCCCATTCTAGTTATAGTAGATGGGCCTCTTCCTATCATTATTGGGTACAAACTGAATGGTCCCAATTACTTGTAATGGACCAAATTAGTAAAGCTCTATTTATCCGACAAAAGGAAGGATGAATATTTGATTGGTAGGATGCCTCCAAAAGATAAGACAGACTTAAAATACAAAGTATGGAAGGCAGAAAACAACATAGTGATATCTTGGTTGATCAACACCATGGATTTCAAAATTAGACATATCTTCCTCTTTTATGACACTACTCATGAAATTTGGGAAGTAGTGAAGGACAACTATTTTAATAGAGACAATATTTCTGAACTCTTTGAGAGTAAGGGCAATCTCCATAATCTAAAACAAGGTGAGTTATTGATTACTCAATATTACAATGCTTTGACTTACCTTTGGCAACAAATAAATGTATAAGATAGCTAAGCATGGGATAACTCAACAAATGCTATGAGATATAAGGAGATTGTAAAGAAGAAGAGAATTTTAAAATTCCTCCTAGACTTGAATAAGTCCTTTAATGAATTGAAGGGGAGAATTCTTGGTACAAAGCCCTTATCTTTATTTAAAGAAGTCTTTTCAAAAGTTTGTAAAGGAAAAAGTAGAAGGAAGCTCATGTTAGGCACCTCTACTACTATCACAAGAGGATTTGCACTTTTTGCCGAAAATACAAATTAGACCAATGACAACAAGTAGAAAAAAGAAAGCCTTAGTGTAATCATTATCACTAGTTTGGACACACTTGGGAGAAGTATTGAAAATTTGATGGCAAACTCACTGATTGCAAGCCATCAAGAAAGCTAGACAACAAAGGTTATCTAGTTGCCCTTGAGGAAACCTTTAAACCAACATTCTTTATCAAAGAACAAGTTGAATAGCTTTAGAAATTAATTAGCCAAGTTTCCCTCTCTAATCTTACTATTGCTACTAAAAATACAACCTAGAAAGGTTGTTTTTCTAATGTATTTCATACTAGTATTGTATATGAGTTAATGTGATAATTGACTTAGGTGCTTTGAACCATATGATTGTTGATATGTTCTTATTTTGTAGATGCAGCCCTTATAAGAATAATTATAATGTGTGAATAGCTAATGGTTCCCTTTCTCCAGTGCCTGGAATAAGGAAAGTGATAATTTCACATATTTTAAGTTTTTAGCTCTTGAATTGGTCTTCTTAGTGCCAAATTTATCATGTAATTTGCTATCAATAAGCAAGCTTGCATAAGATATGAAGTGTATTACTAAGTTCTTTTCATTTGAGTGTATATTTTAGAATTTGGATTCAAAGAAGATGATTGGCAATACTAAAGAAAGTGATGGGTTGAAGAACAAGGTCATGTATAATGTGACCTTGGCATCATGTATAATGTGACCTTGGCATCACATAAGGTAGAAACTTTTAAAAAGGATAAGGAAGTTATATTGTGTCATCAATGTCTTGGTTATTTGAATTTGTATACTTGACAAAAATTTTACCATCCTTATTTATGAATAAAAGCTCTAAAATTTTCAAATGTAAGGCATGTCAATTTTCTAAACATAGCCAAAGCTTTTACCCTTTCGATGATTACAAAACCATCCCATCTCTTTTCTATCATTCATAGTGACATTTGAGTCCAGCTAGAGTCCCAACCATAAGAGATGCTTGTTGGTTTCTATCCCTAATTGATGACCACACTCGTGTTACTTAGATATTTCTTTTAAAGGATAAGTCTAAAATTGTGCTCATTTTTAAACAATTTTATAAAATGATCCAAAACTAATTTTAGATTTAAATTCATATTATTAGGACTAATAATGCCCATGATTACTTCAATTCTGTCCTAGGCCATTTTTTCTTTGAAAAGAGCATCATTCATCAAAGTTATGTGTGTATACCCTTGAACATAATGCTATTATTGAATGAAATAATAGATACCTTTTTGAGATTACCTATTCCCTCATGCTAAACATTCTAAAAAACCATTTCTCCAAAATAAACTTATCACTAACTTTCCTTTTAAATTGTTTTGGTGTTCTGCCTATGTTTACATTGCCTCATCCCAATGAAGTAAACTTGATACTAAATATGTGGAATGTCTTTTCCTTAGGAATGCTTTTTATTAGAAATGATATCACTATTATTCACCAACTAGCAAGAAATTTTACACCACTTTGGACGTACCTTCTTTGAATAGTTGTTGTATTACCCCAAAATTCATGTTCAAGGGAAGAAACTAGCAAGAAGTAGGGTGGAGTATCAGTTCTGGGATTCTATTTTTATTGAAATAGACTTTATTTCCATTGAAACAACACCCAAACTCATTGAAATAGCATAAACAAACCTTATTTCCACTAAAACAACACTCGGACCTATTATCCCACCTAAACTTGAAGCTTGTCTAAATGAGAAAGTGTTTAAAGTTACTGAAATCCCTTATAATTTGGCTAAACCCAAGGCTATTCTAGAGGCCAAAGTGTACTCTAAACGTTTAAAGTTGTTGCAATTCAAAAGCATTGCCAAACTAACCCAAATTCCAATCCTAGCAACAACATCCAAGGTAACTCTAATTCTAAGGTTGCTTTTAATGATTTGAGCCTATCCACTTATCTTTACTTCCCTATTACCTATAGAAAGGGATTAGATCTTGCACACAGCATCCCATATCTAATTTTGCCACCAATAACAAGTTATCCCTAGTTACAAGGTTTTCACATTTTGGATAGCATTGAAGTACCTCACAATATTGAGGAAGCCCTCAAACATCCTAAGTGGCGAGATGTTATAAATGAAGAACTAAAAGCCATATAGAAGAATAGGACATGGGAGCTCACCTAAAGGCCTAAAGGAAAATAGATCGTGGGTGTTCAATCTAAAATACAAAGTTGATGGGAGTATTGACAGATACAAAGCAAGTTTGGGGGCTAAAGGTTTCATGCAAACCTTTGGGATGGATTATCAAGAGACATTCGCATCAATTGCCAAGCTCAATACAATAGTGTACTTCTTTCTATGGCAGCAAATCTTAATTGGAAACTTCACCAACTAGATGTCAAGAATGCCTTTTTAAATGGAGACCTTGAAGAAGGAGTCTACATGGAAATACCTCTTGATTTGAGGCATCCCAACAATGACAATCTTGTATGTAGACTTAAATAATTACTTTGTAGGTTTAAGCAATCCCCAAAAGTATGGTTTAAGAGATTTACCAAAGTTGTCAAGAACCTTGGATATTCACAAGCTCAAATAGATCACACTCTATTTTTCAAAAGGTTTCCTTATGATAAAATTAAAATCCTAATTGTTTAGTGGACAATATAATTGTTTGAGGAAATCATGAAGAAGAAAGTTCACATCTTAAAGGTGTCTTGAGAAAGGAGTTTGAGATTAAATACCTAAGAGCCTTGAAATACTTTCTAAGAATGAAAGTGGCTCAATCAAGTAGAAGGGTCATTATATCCTACCAGAAGTGCAATTTTAACTTGCTAAAGTGCACCGATATGTTAGGATGTAAACTTGCAGACACACCTCTAAGTTCCTCCAATAAAGTGGGTTCAAGAGAAAGCACTATTCTTGTGGATAAAGGAATGTACCAAATATTAATAGAAAAACTTATATACCTCTCACACACAAGACCAAATATAAGCTTTGCTATAAGCATAACAAATCAATTTATGAACACTTGGACTGAGGAACATCTAGAGGCTATAAGTAGGATATTGATTCAAAAAAGGAACCAACAAAAATATAGAGGTTTTTTCTAATGTTAATTAGGCTAGATCTCTTCATGATAGAAGATCAACATTTGGATATTGTATTTAAGTATGAGGCAATTTGGTGACTTGGAGAAGCAAAAAGTAATCTATTGTTGCATGAAGTAATGCTAAAACTGAATTCAGAGTTATAGCACATGGCATTTGGGAAGGAATTTAGTTAGCTAGACTTCTTGAGAAACTCCAATTCCTGACTACAATTTCTATAAAGCTACTTTGTGACAATTAAGTAGCTATAAGAATAGAAAAAAATTCCAATTCACTATGAGAAAACCAAATGTGTGGAGATTCATCATCACTTTATCAAGGAGAAGATAGAATAGGGAATTGTGGAAATGAGCTACGCACCAACGCCTTGCTTAAAACTTACTTTGATAATCGTTTATCCAAATGAAGTATAATGGATATATTCTCTCCAACTTGAGGGAGAGTGTGGATTTCCTCATTTTTCTCTAGTGATTATTTTGAAATTATGTATAGCTGATTCTTTTTTTTTTTGAAATTAGTCAAATCTCTATTTATGTATAGTTGTTATAGATTTTTTTTTTTCCTTGATTCTTCTCTCCCTGTTGGCCAAACATTAGGAGTGTTTTTTCGCCTCCCGTCCTTCTCCTATAAATATGTATACCCATCATTTGTAAATCATTGTGAAATACATTTATATCAATTTTCGGTCTTTTCCACTGATCAGTTGGAAGATTGAGTTATTCTGGTGTACTCTCACTGTTTGAATAAGAAAAGAGACATTTTCCCTCCCCAATTACTCTGATCAGCTGACATGCTGAAGGTCTGCTTCTATGTTGCTAAATTTGTCTTCTTAAAAATTATTATTTTCAATTCTTTTCAATAAGTGTTACATTAAAGAAGCAGATTATGATTTGCTCAGATTTTTCGACTAACACTTCAAGCACCATTTAGTAATGATTGGGATAATATTTCAAGGGTAATTTTAGTTTTTGCTTTTGATTTTGCCACGAAAAACTTTAATTCCTTGTTTCTTTCCTATATCAGAAGAACAGGTTCTGCTACAATTTATAAACAAATGTTTTTATCGAACTATGAAGTATGAACAATGTCATGCTTTTGGTTCCCCCATTTGGAGACCTCCGTGAACATTCACTCTCACTGCCATTTTCAGTTCCCCCACAAGCAGTCTGCAACCATCTCCTGTTCGTAAGTGTCAGATAATATACATCAACTCTGTAGCTGATTGCTTTAATCTTCATTAAGACAAAGTAGAAAGTTAAATGTTATCCATTTCCCAATATATCATCCAGAATGCGCATTGGTCCTATATGACCTAAGTTGTTAAAGATGCAGCGAACCAAGACATCCCAAGTAGCGATATTGGGAAAGATTCCTTCAGTTGCCATTTTATGAAGATACACAGCGGCCTCTTCAATGCCTAACGAATTACAAATGCCATAAAGAAGACTAGTATAAGCTATTATGTCGGGACGCCATTCCTTTCCTGCTGTAAGCTTATCAAAAAGTTGCATAGCCGTTCTAACCTTACCCCACTTACAGTGTGCATAAATAATTATGTTAACTGTGATGGTATCTGGCTTTGCTCCATTCACCAACATTTTCCCAAAGAGCTGTATAACTTGTTCTTGCTTTCCAACATGAGAAAATCCATACATTATAGTATTATAAGTAATAGAAGTTAGCTCCAGCTTCCTTTCTTCCAACTCCTTAATAAGCCTACAAGCGTCTTTAAATCTGTTAACCCTAAATAAACCATCCAATAACTCATTATATGTTCTGATATTAGGCAAACACTCATATTTCTCCATCTGATCAAGCACACGCATTGCCCATTCTACTCTTCTACTGGCACACAAACCCTTAATAAATGTGTTGAATGTAACAACATCTGAAGGACAGCCATCGTTAGTCATACTTTCCACAAGATGATAAGCTTGGTTAAACATAGAATTCTGACAAAGGACATCCAGCATACAGGTATATACCACAACATTAGGACGACAACCACAAGTTATCATTTTGTTCCATGTCGCAGAAGCACCTAGCAAATTGCCAGCTTTTGCAAAACCATAAATGAGAGAACTATATGTGGTAACATTTGGAAGGCAGCAATTTGTTTCCATAAGATTAAAAACAGATATCGCCTTTGCCATATTCCCATTGGAGCAGAGACCATGTATCATACTGTTATATGCAACAACATTGGGCTTAACTCCCTCTCGAATCATACGACTCCACAAGTCAAGAGCTTCATCCAATCGCCCACACAAAAAGTGGCCTTTTATCAAAGAAGCCAATGTAGCGATATTTGGTCTGCATCCTCTCATAAGCATTTGGCCAAAAACTGCAAGAGACAAGTCAACATTCCCCATATTACAAAGACAACTAATAACTGTAGAGTAAGTCACAATATTTGGGTCAATACCCTTATCCAGCATCTCAGTTATCAAATCAAAGGCCTCCTTAATTTTGTAATCTTTGCATACTCCATGTATCAAAGAATTATAAACAGGCACTGCAGGTGCAAATCTCGAAGCCAGCTTCTTTGCTTCCTCTACCTGACCAAACTTACACATAGAAGATACTATAGTTGTGTAGCTCACTGCATCTGGAGGGCAACCCTTATTCGACATTTGCACAACCAACTTGCAAGCCCCATCCAGCTTTCCACTTTTACAGAGACCCTTGAGAAGAATGTTATATGTAAGCACATTTGGCTCCACACCTTCCCCTTTCATGTTGTTATATACAGAATTGATCATCTGAAACCTATTTTCACCCAGCAACGCATCCAACAGGTGATTGTATATCCTGACTGTGGGTTTGCACCCAAATTCCCTTATCCTATATAACATCTTAAAAGCTTGATCAGAAGACCCAGCTCGCCGATATGAATGTATAACACAGATGAATAAGTCTTCAGAGCAAGCTATTCCTTCTAACTTCATGTTTTGCAAAAGATACTGAGCTCCATCAATATTGCAATTTCTTCCAAGTTTCTCAATCATTGTCTGGTATGTCAAATGGGTGTGTTTGAAAGCTCCAGAATTGGCCAAGGACTTGAAGTATTCAAGTGCCAACACTACATCTCGCTCATGTTTCAGTCTTTTCACAACTTCCGATTCTTTAAGAACGGACACGTGTGTGGATTCGGCTTCGGGTTTATCAAGGTCAAAACTTGGGTTTGTGTTGAGTATAAACGGGATTGAAGGCTTGCGCATTAACAATGGGGAACACCCTTCTCTCAAATACATGGTAGTGAGCCTTCAGCTTCAGATTCAAGATGCTGAAAACCCAAGAGAAAATTAACTAAGAAATCCGTCAAACGGGACGACTTTGAGGTAACCCACCTCACTTTGGGCGGCACCAGAAAATTTAAAACAAAAATTTGTGATCTCTGGATCTTCAGTTCCAACCTAGTGAGCCTGATGATCAGGGTCCTCAAAATACAGGATCATAAATGCAGAAATTTCATCACTCGGCCAATCAAAATACTTCAAAATTGTATCTACTCTTCCCTCTAATGGAACCGAACCATTAAAATGCCTAAAATTCTTCACAGGCCAAGTCTAAGAACCTTTATTTACCCCAGACTCTGGACAGAAACATGTGCCAGCCTTCAACTCGTTGCTGACACAAGGGCTCGCCCAGCCACCACTTGGGTTCTTGAGTGTTGACTAACCATGGCGAATGGCCTCACCAGTGAGCAGATCCAAAAACTGGTTGGCGCCGGTGAGATCCGATGCGACGGCGGACGGAGGGCGGCACGTAGCAGCAGTTCGTCGATCGGGCAGGGATGATGGTTGCGAAAAAGCCGGTACGATTTCGCTCGTTTCCTCTGTTTTAGGTATTTTCAAATATATTAGCATCTGTACGGTCCAGATTTAAATTTGGACGGTACAAATTTTATTTTAAAATTTATTTTTATTTTTTTAAATTTTAAAAGAAACGAAAAACAAAAAAAATAAACTTTTTTAACTATTAATTTATAAAAAAATAAAAAATAAATAAATAAAAGATACTTTACTGTCCAGATTTAAATTAGATGATCTAGTTTTTATTTTAAATTTTTTTAATTTTTTAAAAAGATAAAATGTAAAATAAATAAAATTTTTTAATTATTAACTTATAAAAAAAATAATATTTAATATTAAAAAAAATAAAAAATAAATAAATATAAAATTTGAACAATCTAACTACTTTTGCAAAATAAGAGCACTGTCCGCATTTAGCTAAAAAGTGATAAACTCAAACCAATCAAACATGACGATTAATGACCCGTTTAATATGTATGAGAATAAAAAAAAATTTATAAATAAAAAATATTTATAATATTTTTATTTTTAATAATTAAATAATAATTAATAGATAATATTAAATAATAATTAAAAGAATAAAATAAACATTTTTAACAAATTTTCTGTTTTCATTTTATTTTTTTTTCCTATGCTAAACATACCGTAATACAGTAGCTTATTCATTCTAAAAATAATTTATTATATAAGAAAAAAAAGTTTACTCCTAGCGGCTGAAGTTTCACTTAAATTTTGATTTAGATTCAATTTTTTATTTCTGATTTTAATATAATTTTCAAAGTTTTGTTCAATATCATTTGTTCTCACTGATGTTTTTACCTTCATTGACAAAGTGTCTAAAGTAGTTTGGGTTGAATAAAGATGCTTTGTGTAAATTCAAATTCAGCTCAGATTTTGCTTCTTCTAATATGTCTGACGCCAAAAGATTTAACTATTTGTTAGTTGCGTCTGCATTTTCAAGTTTATGCAATTAATTCTAATCTACTCAAATCTTATCATTGTTTAAAATTAAAAATTTCATGAGATTTAAAATGGTATCAAATCTTTTTCAAAACTTTAAAGATTGTATTAAATTAAAGTAAACTTTTAAGATTAAATCAAAACTTGAATGAAACTTCAAAAACTAAAAATATATTTTTATCTATTTTTTAAATTTATTTAAAATGACAATTTACAAATTATGTGGGCAGAGTGAAAAATAATTCATTATTTTATTTATTAATTTAACAAAAATGTTAATTCATACGATGACAAAACATCCCATGAATTCTAGAGTGATTTATGTAAAAATAAAAAGTTTTTTCTAAATACATTGAGACAATAACAAACCTCTTCTTTGGGTAAAAAAACTCTCTAAGTTTTTTAGGGTTAAAGAATTTTCTCATCCTTTGATAAACTTTCTTGAGACATGTAGTGCATGACATCATATTGCCCAGCTCTGAGGATCATCAGACTGGTACTTTATGTTACAAGTTTTTGATAGGTGACAACTGCAGCACATATTAATAACAATAACTATGAGGGAATATGTAAAAAAAGATTTCAAAAATAAAGGAAAAGCTTCAAGAGAAGCCATGGGAGATAAACACTAAAAATTTTATTGGGTTTTCCCAGCTTGTCTTGTAATGGAGAAGAGCTCGGTATTTGCAACAAGAAGCTCAAGCTAGCAGACAAACTATTTTAATAAAGTAACTTGGGAAAAACTACTTTAAGTACACAGATAATTTATATATGACACAAACTGATACAGATATAATAGGGACAATTATACTAACCTTTAGGACGAATTAAACAATTGAACTCAACGGATTTTTTTTTTCATTATAAAAATGCACAAAACAGGAAAAAGAAACACGAATTAACTTCATTCTAACGCTTCTCTACTTTTCACTTACACATAGACGAAAACAACTTAATGCCTTGACTTTTTGTCCTCCTTTATTATAAATTTTATAAAACACCAAGATCATGAAGTGAAGCTAAAGGAGCAGAATATTGACTTGATAGATACACAAATTTTGTATCGTGTTATTCTTCTAGCAACTGATAGTCTGATACACTGCATTTTCATTCTTCTAAGGAGCAATGCTAAGTTTCTTAAAATAAATTGAGGATATTAATCCAAAAAGATGTGCAGAAGAGTCGCGGATGTTATCCTGAAAGGAAAGAATGAAAAAGGGTGAGAGTCTCAGAAGGCTTGTTGAGAGGCACCAAATGAGCTGCTCCTCTCATTGTTATATATGTCACCCTTTTATTTTCCATTATCTTTCCTTCTACTTGCATTGTTTTTTCTCTCAGACCTTGCATATCTTAAAAATATACTCCTAGTTAATCCTTTTTAATGACCCTTCTTAACACAATCGTTAGTTACGACATTAAAAATCAAGCAAAATGTTAAATTCGATTTTCAAATGCTTAGAAGACCCTTGATCAAATCAAAAATTATGTATTACTTTATTCTTAACCTCTTCAAACAGAATAAAGGGTATCTTAGACATTTAATCAATGAATTTAGCCTTTGAAAGATCTCTGATGTCTCATTTAATAGTTATACTCAGTATCATTTTGAAAAAAGAACAAGATGATACTATATTTTTAAAATAAAAGGGTGGTCCATATATGTTTTCAAAAGAGACGGGATCTATGTAATTAATACTATATTCAAGGGAGGTCGAAGTATTTTACTCAAAATTAATATCCTTACATTATTTAGATTTTAGGATGTATACTACATATATATTTTAATTTTTCCTTTAATTTATTTTTCATTATCAAACATATTATATTATATTATATTTAGATTTTTAAGTGCTTGACTCATATACCCACCCCCAAAGGCAATGTTTATATTCTCTTGCCTTTGCTTTTGCAGTTTTGCTGAGGGGGATTTACTTACAAGGAAACCTTTGAGATTGATATTTTTCTATCTTTGTTTCTATCAAAGACAAGCTCTGCAGCTTAAGGATATAATGGCCCGTAAAATGTGGAAAATAAAAATGTAGGTAAGTTTGTTTGATAGAAAAAGAGATCATATTTGAAGTTAAGTTCTCACCACCATAACTCTCTCTTGCTATAAAGAAATCTTGGGATTTGAATTGTGGAAATCTTTGCAGCCATTTCACCAAGAAATGGTAGGCATCTTCAGCTAATTTAAGTAAATTACAAGCATTTTGCTTAATATTGCAAATTTAGATCACTTGATCAATAAAAGCATAATATATATATATATATATATACAAATTTTCAGATAAACTCGATCAATCAATGATAGTTAAACTAAACTAATTATAAATAGACCTGTAATCATGTCAAACATATTCATCAGTAGGACCTAACTTTGATAGACTTACATATTTATTGATATCAAGTCTACTTAAAAAAACTAGTTCAAACTCATATTAAGCAAAGAAACTCTCACAAAAATATCTTCCAATAACGAGAAATCAAAAAATGTGTTGGTGTAAGAAAAGCCAATTCCAACAGGGGATTCCATAAATAACATTTGCTTCTACAAGGCATTAATTTTTCATGCTTGTATAATCAAAGTAGATCTAATCATTTTCCTCCTTCTCCCCACCTTCAAAAATTTATTTCTGGTGTACTTTTTGCAGCGTTAAGTATCACAGAAAAGAAAATATTAAATATGACATAATATTAAAACTAAAAATATAGACCAACAATGGAACTGAAATGGAGACCTTGATTCCAGGAGAAGGTGTTGAAGTATATAGTCCTCCACCATTTTTGTTTACTAGAAGAGCTCCTATCTCAACTACTGCACCATACCCAATTAAGGAGCATCCAAGTCCTTTAGAGGCAAATTATGAGTCAAACATCAGATGAAATGCTATAACATTAGCTGGATTAAAGGAAAGGAAAAAAAAAGGGGAGGGGGGGAAGAAATTGTGTAGTAGTATTATTCATCATTAACAAGTCATAGACCTCCATTTAGCCAAAGAAGCGAAGGCTTCTAATCTGGTTCAGATTGTGATAGACTAGCTTTTTTTTGCTTCTCTAACAATAATGGAATACTGTAGTCTGTTGCTTTTTAGTCTTTGATTGCTAGTCATGAATCCGTGAGTTCTTTGACTGGACTGTAACAAGCGTAAGCTTTGGTTTGAATTAGCTTAGTGGAAGGTGCTTCCAAATTGTGATAGACTAACATATCCAATTGAGGGTAGAATTTTGATAGAATATTAAAGAGATGAAGAGAAGGAAAGAAGAGAGAGAGAAGAAGATAGAGAATAGAATGAGAAGAATTCTGATCACATTATGCATGCCACCAATACACCACACATGCCATATATGCTTTCTGTTAATGACTAACTACCTAACAGCTACGCGAGAAAAGGAAGAAAACTAAAAGCTATTAATATGTCAATATGCAAAGACATAATTGCCCTTCTTAATATAAAAAAGTCTATCAACCACCCCCTTAACATCACCCTTGTCCCCAAAGGTGTAAGTGGTGGCTAAATTGCGGATGCTTCTTTTGGATGTCTTATTAGACTTCCCACATTGCTTCTTCAGTAGTTCCTCCCTTCCACTATACTAGGACTTGGGTTATTGCTCTGTTATATCATGCACCATATGTCTATCTAAAATAGCCTCTGGTTCACGTATATCAATGATAGCACCCTATTCTTTTGGTAATTGGTGAAGCTGAATATTAGGGTCGAGACTTTTTTTAGTAGTGACACATGGAATGTAAGGGTGAATTCTAGAAGTAGGGGGAAGTTTCAAGGTATAAGCAACAACTCCCATTTTAGCCATGATTTGAAAAGGGCCATAATACCAGGGAGAGAGTTTTTCAGAAATTCTCTTTTCTATAGAAACCTAATGATGAGGCTGTAATTTAAAAAAAACCTAGTCTCCCGCTTTGAAGGTTCTTTCAGAATGACCCTTGTCGGCTTGCTGCTTCATCCTATGAACTGCCAACTTTAGATTTTGTTTGAGTTTGATCAACATAACTTCTCGTGCTGTAAAGCTTCTATCAATCATGTCCATAGCAGACTCATGAGGTAAATATGGAAATTACAAAGGTGGCAATTGTCCATACATAATTTCATATGGTGTACAACTAGTACCAATGTGATAGGTGGTATTATACCACCATTCAGCCAAAGGTAGCCATCGTGCTCACTCTTTAGGTGATTGCCATATAAAGCTGCGAAGGAAATGTTCAAGGCACCTATTCAATACCTCACTTTGGCCATCAGACTGGGAATGGTAAGCTGTGGAGAGGTTCTGAGTTACTTCTAGTCGAGCTAAGAACTCTTGCCAAAAGCGACTAGTGAATAAGGGATTCCAGTCACTAATGATGTTAGTTGGCACAACATGTAGTTTGTACACGTTGTCTAAGAAGAGTTGGGCTAGAGTGCTAGTGGAAATTGGGTAAGTGATAGCCAAGAAGTGAGCATAATTGCTTAGTCGGTCCACTACAACCCAAATAACATCCTTGCCTTCCGATTTTGGTAACTTCTCGATGAAATCCATAGCTAGGCTCTGCCAAACCCTACTAGGACTAGGTATTGGTTGTAATAATATGAGATAAGCTACTGTCTCATATTGGCATCTCAAACACGTCTCATAGCTAGCTAAAAAGGCCTTCACATTACGTGTCATCCCCTTCCAGTAAAAGAGAGACTTAACTAGTTTCAAGGTGTCCTTAATCCCCGAGTAACCTCCTTGCAGAGAGGAATGAAGCCACAATAAAATAGTATTCTTCAAGGTGGTTTGTGAATTGTCGATTACTAGTTTATTTTTCCTAGTCAACAATTCATTATGCCACATATATGTGAGATGAGTTTAAGCATCCCCTTTGAGGTTAGAAATGATTTTCTATAGATCAGAATATGAATACCATTGTGATTGGATTGCTTGCCATAGATCAGTAGAAATAGAAGAGAGACTTAATTGCAATAATTCTCCATGAGTAGCACAAGATAATGCATTAACAACCATGTTCTCTTTGCCTTGTCTGTAACAAATTTCATAAGTCATTCCTATAAGCTTAATAATCCAGTTATACTAGGAAGGAGTGGATAATCTTTGCTTTAGTAAATGCTTAAGACTCTTCTGATCTGTTAGAATGATGAAAGATTAGAATGATGAAAGGTTGCAAGCTTAGATAGTGATACCATTTTCCCATTGCATGAACAATTGCTAATAACTCACGATCATAGATTGATAGCAATCGATTTTTTGGAGATAAGACCTTACTCACATAAGCTACTGGATGAGAATTTTGCATGAGCACAACCCCAATACCAATGCTAGATGCATCAGTTTCTATAACAAAGGACTGTTCCATATCAGGAAGAACCAGAACTGGGGCCTTGGTCAGAGCATGTTTGAGCTTCTTAAACGTTGTTTCAACCTCTACATTCCAAATGAAGCTATCTTTCTTGAGCAATTCTATGAAAGGTTGTGCCAATTTGTTGTAATTTTTTATTAACCACTTGTAATAGCTCGAAAGCCCCAAGAATCCTCTCAATTCTCTGACATTAGAAGGTGTGACCAATCCATGACAGCTTTAATTTTATTAAGATCTACCGAAACTCCTTCTGGTGTGATAATATGCCCAAGGTACTCAATTCTTATGATAGCAAAGGCACACTTGGTTGGTCTGAAGTAACATTGTTGGGCTCAAAGGATACCAAAAATAGTCCTTAAATGGAGTAGATGTGTGGCCATATCCTTGCTGTAGATGAGGATATCATAAAAAAAAACTAGTACATATTTCCTCAATAACTCCCCAGAAATGACATTCATGATACCTTGGAAGGTAAAGGGTGCATTGGATAATCCGAAAGGCATGACCACATATTCATAATGCCATGAATGAGTTTGAAAAGCGGTCTTGTGAATGTCTTCCTTTCTCATCCTTATTTGGTGGTACCCCACCCTTAAGTCTAATTTGGTAAAAACCTTGGCCTTCTCTAATTTATCTAGCAAATCTTCAATGAGGAGAATGGGGAAATTATTCTTCACAATCATTCTATTCAAGGCCCTATAATCAACACATGCGCCATCCTCTATCCTTTTTCTTAACCAAAACTACTGGTGAAGCAAAGGGATTGTTATTATGTTAGATAACACTTGAATCTAGCATCTCTTGTATCAATCTTTCTATGATATCTTTTTGAACAGCAGGGTACCTATATGGTTTTAAATTAACTGGATTAGCACATTCCTTAAGGGTTATTTGATGATCATGTGTTCCTCTTTCAGAGGGTAACCCTTTTGGTTCTTAAAAAATATTAGAGAACTCCCCAACAATCTCGGTTACTTCTGCAAGAACACTTTTGGGCTCTGTAGTTGATAATGAACAATAAGAGGAATTGTTGTAGCAAGGAATTATTTGCATCATGTAAGTCTGAGGTTGAGAGGTCATAATTTTAAACAACCTTTCTTCACTAATCACCTTATTGTGACCATCTCTCATTCTTGCTAGTTGAACCCTTTGTCCACCCCAGTCAAACTCCATTATCAATTTCTTACAATCTAATTGAATCACACTCTACTCCCTCATCCACTGCATACCTAGCACTATGTTAAACCCTACTGAAGGTAAGAGAATGACATTAGCTATAAATTCAATACCTTGTGATATCCAATTTAATCTTTCACAGCGTCTTATACCCTTAAGTGTGCTTCCAACTGCCACTGTAACCATAACTTCCTTAATGGGTTTCATATCTCCCATTTCATGAATAGTAATTTTCTCATCCAAGAAATTGTGAGTACTACCTCTATTAATGAGGATATGGAGTACCTTCTTACCACATTTGCCAATGATCCTCATGGTGAGATAGTCGGCTATTCCTAATAAAGCACTTACTGAAATAATAGGATTGGTGCAGACCTCACCTCCATCGGATTGAGAGTTGGACTCCCCTGCTTATGATCATTCTCTTTCTCATTAAGACTAGAGTTAGCTTCCTCAACCTCCATCAAATAAATTTGCATACGTTTCCTTTGATGACAGTCATGGCTAGGAGTATATTTCTCATGATAGAAATAACAAAGGTTCTTAGCTCTATGTTCTTCCACTTTCTTCTGAGACAGTTTCTATTGAAACCTCATGGTTGGTTTACCCAAAATTCCTTTAGTAGAAGTGACCTCCGTACTTGAGTTTCTCTCCTTCTTATCATCATTCCATACCCTTTTTTGCTTGTCAATTATGGTAACGGGGCCTTTAATGGACAGATTAGGTCACTGTCCTTCCTTGTTTCTTAGCCCCTACATTTTTTGTAACAACTGTAAATTCAAATTTGTAGTTTCACCAATCTAGTAGCCTCCAACAGAGACTGAGATTTTAGTAGCTTAACCTTTGAAGCTAGCTCAGGTTTTAGAGCTCCTAAGAAACAGCTTAATTTTTGCAATTTAGACAATTCCACTTTGCAAATGAGGTTATCAAATTTGGTTTGAAATTTAGACAGAGGTCCATCTTACTTTAACTGCATCAACTCTTCAATGGGATTGTCGTGCAGTGGACCAAAGTGCACCTTGACAGCTTCTACAAATGCATCCCATGTCAATCTTCCCTGCACACTCTTCTCAAAGTACTAGAACCACTTATAAGCCTTCTCATCCATAGCCAAACTAGCAAGCATCACCTTATTTGTTTTCAGTGTTCCATCTAGCGAAAAAAATGCTCACACTTTGAAATCCAACTAACAATGTCTTCCTCGGTGAATTTGAGAAATTTCACCTTAGTGAATCGTGTAGGTACCTGATACTTGCCTCCCTGGTCATGATACTCGTTCTTACCTTGATTTCTATTACCACTGACCATTTCGATCATCTGTAAAGGGAGTCCATGGACCATCTCTTGGAGATCCCCCACTTGTTGTGCCATAGTCACTCAACAATTGTCAATTTCACTGTGCAACTCTCCCAGCAATCGCTCCTCAACCTCTTGTGCATGGGCTTGCAATCACATTCCTTCTGCCATGAATTGTCCGCTTTGATACCAATGATAGACTAATGTATCCAATTGAGGGTAGAATTTTGATAGAATATTAAAGAGATGAAGAGAAGGAAAGAAGAGAGAGAGAGAGAGAAGAAGATAGAGAATAGAACAAGAAGAATTCTAATAACATTACGCATGCCACCAATACACCACACATGCCATATATGCTTTTTGTTAACGACTAACTACCTAGCAACTACGTGGGAAAAGGAGGAAAAATAAAAGCTATTAATATATCAATATGCGAAGACATAATTGCCCTTGTTAATATAAAAAAGGCCTATCAGATTGAGCTTCAAAGAACCTGTAGAAAAGAGCCCTGCCATGGTCTTCATCCATAGTGACATAACCTGAAAACTGAGATAGCAAGGCTAGGAGGCTGGCCTGCATGATTAATTATCCTATCAGATTCATAGGATTCTACATAAATATCTGATGCCTTAATGAATGGTATAGATAAGAGAATGACACACAGGAACGTGAGACACAGAATAACATTCATATCTGTGACTGTAATGGGCATATTTGCTCCGCACATTGAATTTACGACTGCTATATATAAGGCTGTGTAAATACTAGTATAGTGCTAATAAGTGACTGCGATCACTTAGAATATTCGGAAAAATGAGTATTTACTCACTCACAGTGATTTGAACAAAAAATATTTATGGGCATTCACTTTATAACCAATTAGCTAGGAGGGTGGGCCAGCATTTGATATTTGTCACTCTGATTTTCTTAAATAAGAAATGAAGCTTCAGCTTCAAATATGATGGACTTGTAATTAGTTCATGTTTTGAACCCAAAGAACTTTTTAAGCTAAATTAGAAAATGAATTAGCATTTTGGTCCCCAGAAAATACATTTTGTCTCAATTTGATCTCTCAAGGTTTGAACTCTCAATATAGTCCTCTAATTAATGATTTGTTTTCAATATCGTTCTCATGTTAAACTCGTTAATAAATATGGTTTACATGGCCTGACATGAAGCTAATGCAGTCGTTTGATGCGTAGTTGTTACTAAAATATGCCAAGACAGAATATTAAAATGGCATGGTATTGTAATTACTGGCAAATTTAAGTTGCACAGTACTTTGTCACGACATGTTGTAGTGACACTTGGGCATTTAATGGTCACATTATATCACATTGCCTATCTCTGTTAACTAGCTTAACGTGAGAACGACATTCAAGATGAAATACTTGTTAGAAAACTAAAATGAGATTATTAAAAAGGACCAAATTGAGAAAGAATATATCTTTGGATAACCAAAGTGTTAATTCACTCTAATAAAAACTATTCATAGATATTCCTTCATTATTTTAAGCATTTGAGTTAAAATTCACACTCACAAAGTCAGGCCTAACCACAATAGTAGCCCACTTCGTTAACCATAAGAAGCCATGATTGATGCATGTCACTTTCCTTATATCAGGATGGGTGTGTTTATTAAAAGTAATGCTTGTGTCTGTCACTGTGGTCGCCGCTTATCCTGATTTAGTAACAGTAGCAGCTTTGGATTCTTTCTCCTGTTTCTGACTTTATACAAAATCATCTACTAAAGCAACAGCTGCCAACCCATTATTGCATGAATAAGGTTTGTGTTAATACTTTAAATCTTTTCTTTGGTCTCAGCCCTAAGCAACTAGGCAAGAGATTAATCTGTTGAGATTCTAGTACTAGTGTAGATGGTAAGAAAGGAAGCATTCTTTCATAGATTGTTTGATACTGTCAGAGAATATTAGTTGCATGATGCAAAAGGAAAAGCAGAGTTGTCACAAGCGATGTAAAGCTTTTAATAAAAATTGTAAGGCAACTGTAATTAAGACAATGAAACTATCAACTTTTGTATAGATAGGACAAGTAGCAGTCAGTTATGGCATTTAACAAAGCCATCGTAGAGCACATACGAGCAGACTACTTGAAAAGGCATTAAGATGTTCCTATGGGATGTACATTTACGCATCATATAACTAAATGATGAAACCAAACTAGAAAGACAACCTTTGAGATTGTGATAAGACCTTAATCATAATAAAATGCACTATCAGCCACAATTCCTTGCATTTCCAAGAAGCGAGAAATTCCCTTGTTTGATCCAAATTACAGTAGATTATTCTTCCGTTGTGAAGGTTGCCTCTAAATAAAGTTGAGTCATATGGCTGCACAAATTCGAATACATTAAAATGAAATTGAGCAGTACTGATATGAGATTCTCTATGATAGTCAGCTACGAAATATTAAGCAAACAGATATTCCATCAATCGTGATGAACAGGGGTTGGGAATGCTTAGGACCTAATATGTGGTTACTGAGCAAAGAGAAATCCAGGTTCTGCATCAGTTTGTGAAGTGAAGTAGGCACTTATATTAAGCAGTAAATGACTTCCTTCTTGTGCATATGTCTGGCGTTTGGTATAAGACATCATAATAATCGGAGCTCTAGATTAAATACAACCCAAGAAAAAATGAAAATCAAATGGACTCATGGATTATAGACTTGATGTGCCTTGCCTTAAATAAAGTGCTCATTGTGAGAAACGTAAGAGTTTTGGACATTTGACAAGATATTAAAATCTACCTTCAAGAGGCTGAAGAACTGATGTGGCACTCTTCTTCTGAGGTTTCCTTTTCCTTTTCAGGGAGAATGGCCGGATAATGAATCTTGAGAAGCGGCTCAGAGTATCCTGTAGACCATCCATCTGATAGTGACCAAACCGCCAATCTCGCTTGATATAAGGTCGCTGAATAGGTTCATCGAGTCCACCTGCAATGAGAAACAAGAAGAATTGTAATTTATTTTTATCCAAATGTTACCACAAATATAGAATCATCCACACAGCCTTCAATTAGGGGTCACATGGAATTCTAGGCTTGTCAAACTACAGTCATACGGAACGAATAGAATTTGTTGACCCAACTTTTCAAATGCCACGCAGCTCATAAATTGAACCACTACTTTATATTATTTTTAAATTTGCAGTGCAACAAGTCATGGTCATTTAAGATACAAGTATTTAGAACTCGAAGAGGAGCTAGAAACAGAGTATGGGCTGAAAGTAAAGAATGTAAATGATACCTGCATACATCAAACCATGCTTGTCTACAGCCCGATAAAATGGTCTCGTTTTCTTCTTGTTGGCAGCTCTCTGGAGTTCATTCCATGCTCTTTCACGGTCTTCATATGTAACTTTACCGGTGTTTGCAATCTGAAATTAAGAGCCCATTGAAGGTCTCTTTAAAAATTAGAGAAAAGTATTGTCATGTAAAAACATAGACAAGGAGTTCTAACTCTTGAAAATAGGTAGTAAGAAGGACGTGGGATGCGTGCAAGATTATTTGCTCGGTCAACTGCTACAAGTCCAAACTTGGGACCATATCCATCAGCCCACTCCCAGTTATCAGAAATAGTCCAGAACAGGTAACCAATCACAGGCACACCCTGCAAAAACATAACAGGAAGGCCTAACGTGAAATCAGTAATTATGAAGAACAACATGATTTAAAGCTGATCAATGTTGAATTCAGAGTCCAAACCATTAACATGGCTGCATATACAGCAAGCAAATGTTCCAACAGATATGACTGACGGATTAGATCTGTCTCATCAGATACTCCATTTTCAGTAATGATAAAGGGAACATTTAGATGTTTGTATCTTTCATGGAACTGAAGCAGCATGCGATATAAGCCATCGGGATATACACCACGACCAGATTCACTGTACTCATCTGTTTCCACAAGTTTCAGTCCCGCACCAGAAACCACTTCCTAAATGTCAGAATTGTTATGTAAGTATAAGCCTGATGCAAATAATGCATTTATCTAGGTTAATAAAGCAAACCTGCCCATAGTAGTTTATGCCTATAAAATCCAGCTTGTCAGAAATACTATCGATGTATGGGAAGAGAGTCAAGGAATTAGCCAGTGAAACAGCAGCAACATCAAACAGACCATAGGGTCGCATGAATGACACATGGTGTGCTACACCAACTATGGGTTTTAACAAGTTACTGCCAAAAGGTTATCATAAATCAGAAAATTATAATTACAAAATTACCAAAGCAGTCAATTATGGTCATTAACTATGAATGTGTAACATATTAACTGAGAAGGAATGCAAAGGGAAAAAAATCATAAAACATTGTTCGATGTTCTATAAACTTGCTACACATTTCTGAAGCTTCTTTGAAAAAGGAAAACCTTTGTTCATGGATATAATCATATGCTTTTGAGTGTGCAATAGCCATCCAATGCATGGCCTGTTGGAAAACTCCAGTTGGAAGAGCAGAAGTAGCAACCTCCAGCATATCAGGATGACCACCAGGCCAAGCTCCAGCACAATAAGTAAGCATACAGAAGACGTGAGGTTCATTAAAAGTAACCCAATATTCTACCAGATCAGATACACTGTTTACAACAAGCCTGCATAGAATGGGAAGATTTGAGGAAGATCATCATTCCATATGCTACCATAAGATGAATAACTCAATGACATGATCATGGGAGGAAAAAAAAAAGGAATATATAGGAGGATACCAATACAATCTCAGAACTAACCCCTACATGTTTTGAAAATACCTACATATGGAGTTTTAGTAATTATCAGCAAATAGACATTATCATGAGTGACGGAATTCAGAGATTAATGCTTTGATTTTCTTATTATTCAACTATGAACAGAAGTATGATATATAGAGAGGGGTGGACAGCTTCATACCCTCTAAGGAAGGAAAAAATAAAAAAATAAAGCATAATAAAAGACCTAATTAAGATTTGCTTACAATCACATAAAAAAGGAAATAAAGTGTTGACCCAACTAGTAAAATAAGGAAACAAA
The DNA here is from genome assembly GCA_026724425.1 of Erythrophleum ivorense. NCBI lineage: Eukaryota > Viridiplantae > Streptophyta > Magnoliopsida > Fabales > Fabaceae > Erythrophleum > Erythrophleum ivorense. The sequence continues at coordinate 50,010,753 of JAIUCV010000005.1, forward strand.
TAAAGACATTAAAACTTGAGAATAATCACATGTTAAATGTGATTTGTAGCAAATAATGACATATTAAATATGATTTCCAACACTTTTCCTCAAATTGGGAACAACTTAGAGCTAACATTGCCATTCTTCTTTCTTTTCATTTGGAGCTTATCCGAAAACTGTCTTCATTGTCATAGAAATAAAGACCTAGACAAGGTTTAATTTTCTTCCTTGTCTTCTTCTTCATTACTCCTTGCTATGGAGTCTCCATGATTTTTCTTTTTCCCCTCACCCTCCTTTGTAGCAAGGGTCTTGATTTTAGACATCCTCACCTCATGCTTTTTTGTGAGGTAGAGATCTTGATTTTCACTAGCTAACAATATATAGTTTTCTACACTAACCATTAACTTATGGCTTTTTACACTAACCATCAATGCATATATATATATATATATATATATTTTTACGCTAATCACCAACATATTTTGTCATTCAAGCCTTATAGGCTCTAATACCATGAAGAAATTCAAAGATCAATACTTAGATTCTCTTATTATTTAACTCTAAACAAAGGTACAATATATCAAGAGAGGTGGACAGGTTAACATATTGACCTAATTAAGGTTTGATTACAATCAAATAAAAAAAGAAATAAAATGTTGACCTAACTAACAAAATAGGAAAACAAATAAAGGCATCAAGATCTCAAAATAAGGAAACAAATAAATGCATTAAAGCTTAAGAATAATCACATACTAAATAAGATTTGCAGCAAATAATGACATATTAAATTTAATTTCCAACAATAAGTCAAGATGGAGAGTTCACAATGGATGGCAACTAATCTTCAGTCATTCACGAATCTTTGCAATACACTTTCAAGTGAATTTTTCATCACAAGAGATAGAAACTACAACTTTTTAACATCAAAGTATACTGATAAACAGCTATATTAATCAACATGGAGATTGATTATTTTGTTTAGAATGAAGCCACTTAAATTTGTTTTTTTTTTTTGGACAGAAACTAACTTCTTTTTTAACTTTGAAGTGTAAAGGTGGACAGCTCTGTCAATCACCGAGTAGCTTAATTAAATTGTTTAGAATGAGGCCAGTGTTTTATTTAATCAAGCTGCTCATAATGCCAAAGTGAACTATGTTTCTGACTATCATATAATAGTTCAACATAAGGGTGCTACAAACCCGGCAAACCTAGAAAACCCGGGTCAAATCATGTCAGGTTTTTGGGTGGGGGCTTGTTAATTAGGCTAGGTTGGGTCCACAAAAAATAAAAACTTCATAACTGGGCTGACCCTCAGGTTCTACTTTTAAAATACCAGGTAACACACTTTTTTTTAAATACCCCCTCCTAAATGACATCATTTTGTCCCTACACCCCTCCCTTTTAAATCCCCCCTTCCCCCACGACCATGAGCACCAAATCCCTAACCTCCCCCCCCCCCCCCACCCCTCACTTCTCTTCATTCCCTTTCTTCCCCACTCTAACAGCAGGGCATTACTCCCCAGCCCCCACCTCCACTCCACAACAGCAAGTCGGCGATGGCGAGGCGACCCCACGAGTATGCAATGCCGAGGTTGCATTCTTCAGTTCTTCCTCCCCTTTTGAGTTCTTAGCATGTAAGTGTTTGTTTGGATAAGATTTAATTGGTAATGAAGGACAGTAAATTAGTTTAACTTATTTGTATGGAATTTTGTTGAGTTGTATTTTATAGGTATGTGTTTGATGATTAGCCTTTTCAAGGTTAGGGTATGTGAAATTATACCTCAAATTTCATCTCTCTACATTCATTGTGCTTAATATTTTAGATTATACCCAGAAATCAATATTTTCCTAACAAAATCTTCTTGCATCACTATCTGCCATCTACTTCATAATGCAATTTCCTTCACCTTTCCCATATCAATTGTAGAAAATCCAATGGTAGAAGATTGAAACTCCTAAAGGAAAAAGCTATGTAAAGAAAGTGATTCATTTGGTCTGCTACTATCCTAAAAATCATTGGCGCTATTCATATATTTGGTAGTGCCAATATGTCTAAGAGTTTTGTCCTTGAATACATGATAAATGCTGCTGGATTATGTTTAACCCTATATATGCATTTGCATTAATTACCCAGAAATTAAAAGGTGTCCATTATACTCCTCTTTGGTTTAATTAATTTCCATTAATCACCGTGATTAATTAGTTCGCCAAAATGGAATTTAACACAGTTTGATGAAAACATGTAAATTAAGAGAGCAATTCATTTTGCATGAGGACTGTAGCTAACAATTTACATAGTTTTCACTAAACAACATCAAAGTTCCATTTTAGCAAAGCAATTAACAGTGATGATTAAAGGAAACAAATTAAACCACAGAGAAGTAAAATGGATATCTTTTAATAGCTGGGTAATTAATGCAAAGAAATCTATTTTTGTTAAATGATACATATGAGCCTTATATATTCTGCCTGAATTTTCAATTTGTTCCCTATACCATTTTTTTCCCAAACCACTCCTTACACATTCATTCTATTTTCAAATGGTTCCCCAATGCCAATATCTATCATAACATCGTCTAACTAAAGTTGAGTTGGGCTAATGGAATACACATGTCACAAACTAGATTTGATGCGGACTTTGATTTGCCAACATAGCAAGCATAGAGGCTAAATTGAAAACTCAAACCAACTATAAGGACTACATTAGTGGGCTAACATAACAAATTATCAATATCAAAATTCTGATATGTAACAAAATTCTAAAGCCAAATGATGATGGCCTCTGTGAAGGGACTCCTGCCCTTTCCCTTGCCCTTACTCAAGTCATTCCTCTAGATTGACAACTTTGTGTTTTCCTATAGACTCAATTTAGCCTTTTGTTTGTGTTTTCTATTCCTTCCTCCTACCCATCACATTGTACTTAATGAGGTGCAAGTATCCACAACCACCAAAATTATTCATAAGATTTCTGAGCTCAATTCAGGTGTTGCTTAACATTAATATGCCAATTTCAATTTCAAGGTGGAGTTAATCTACCACCTCAAGCTACTGTTTCAAAAACAAATTCCTGTAAGAGGTATTCATAAATTATTGCACTGTTGGAACCTTTTCTCTTTCCCTTGCTCAAGCCATTCCCTTGGGTCAAAGAATGAAGGTATTTTGTGTGAAATGTTTTTTGAAAGTGTAACTTGAGGCAATAGACTAACTCCATCTTGATGTTGAAACTGGCACCTTAATGCCAAGCAACAACTAAATCTCACAAATCTTATAATGAATATTTTGGTAGTTACAAATACTTACATCTCATTGAGTACAATGTGCTGGGCAAGAAAAAAGAATAGAAAACACAAACAAGAGGTTAAAGTGAGTCCACCAGAAAACACAAAGTTGTCAACCCAAGGGAATGGCATGGGCAGGGGCAAGTAAGAAGAGTTCCTTTACAATTGCCACCCCCATTTGGCGTCAAAGTTTTCGCATATCAAATTTTCTTCTTCTTAATTTATGTTGACAAACTAAAGTGGCGACAATAGTTAGCCTAAATTTTCAATTCAGTGTCTATGCTTGTGATGTTGGCTGACTAAAGTCCACATCGGATTTAGTCAGTGACATATGTGCATTCCATTAGCTAACTTAGCTCAATTAGACACTGTTATGACAGATTTTGACATCGCGGATCAGTTTAAAAACAGAATGAAAGAATAAGGAGTCATTTGAAAAATAAATAAATAAAGTATAGGGACCAAATTAAAAACTCAAACAAACTATATAGATCAAATGTATAATTTGACCTAAATTTTTAATGATAGTGACATACCACAAAAATTTCTATCACTTCTTTCCTTAGCTTTTTCCTTCAAGAGGTTCAGTTTTCTACCATCGACTTTTTTAATTGATACAAAAAGGGTGAAGGACATTACAGTGTGAGGTGGGTGGGGGAGTGTGATACAAGAGCATTATGTTAGGGGAATATTGATTTCTAAAGTAGTCTAAGATATATTGAGCACAGACAAAGAAGAAAGATGAAATCTGAGGTATAATCTCACATACCCTAACCTTAAAAGTGCTAATCATCATACACATATTAAATATGACTCAACAAAAAATCCAGCCAAATAAACCAATTTAAAATCTGTATCTGTCCTTCATTACCAAATGAAATCTAATCCAGACAAACACTATTAGGAACTCAAAAGGGGAGAAAACCCAATGAATGTTGATGAGTAGTTAACTTACTAGTTTTACTTTATTTATTGTTTTCTACGTTTTACATTGCTGTAATGTACACTTTATTAAGACCCCTTGAATATTATTAAATTTTATTACAGTACTACTCTAAATGCTTTTATTTTCTTTTTTCTTATTGATTATTTAATCTTGATAGAAAAGGAAGCTGTTATGCTAACTTGTTTGTCAGCAATTATCATGGAAATGTATGTGCAGCTTGCTATTTGTTCGGGCACCAGAGTTGTAGTTGCTTACGAAAGTTAGCACTCTACAGTCTATATGTTTTCTTGCCGTGTTAGTATGTCTCACAGATATGTATGTTAAATTGCAGGTTGCTTGCTATTTGTTCATGGAAATGTTCGGGACAGATGCTTTACTATGCAATGACAGCAAACACTAGGAGGAGACTAAAATTGCGACGTCACTCAGGTTAGTTGGAATAAGACTCTCTACTTTCCATTTTATTGATTACCAAAGATATGATTTGATACAAAATGCATGAGATGTTTAATTGGGGTTTATTTTAGATTTCAGAACATTCTATTTGGATTGATTTGGGAAGTTTAAATTGATCTTGATGTTTTTAGTTAGTGAAATATCTTATCCCTCAATACATAGAATTATGCAGACAGCAGTGCAGGCAGAACATTAGGAAACATAGATAATAGTTTTTTTTTTAATTGACAAAATTCACTAAATGACCAACTGACCTGGCCCAGCCCATTGGCATGATTAAACCCAGTTGACAACCGAGCCTCACTAGCCTGCACGTAACTGGGCCAGACCTGGACCAGGCCTAGAGTTGGGCAAATCCCTGATCCCACCCTTGTACAGCCCTAGTGCACCATTCACTAAGGTAAACTAGACATCCCACTTCATATCTTATGTGTTCATACCCTTTCTATTGCTTAATCTACAATAGGACAGGGACATATATCGCTACTTCAGATTATGTTGTGGCTACCTGAAAAATTCATAGAACTCAACCTATATAACCAAGCCCCGTTTTAAACAGTATTAATTTGTTTAAATCACCGAATGAAGTATTTATAGTCATAAAAGCTTAGCCAATTGGAAACAAGTGTATGCAAAGCTAATATATCCTGTACTCTTCCTATTCTCAGATTTCTAGTGGTATAAGATTTGTCTTTGGTGCTCTGCCCAAGGTCTTTTTGAGGGAGTTTCTCTTACATATATGCAGAGAGATTAGAGAGTCTTGACAGCCTTTGTCAAGAACCATTTTTTTCCCAAAAGCTTAGGCTGTTAGTAGAAGGTCCAGGAATTATTTTGACATATATATATATATATATATATTTAACATGCCCTCTTGCACAAAATCTCTTAGGGGCTTTAAGTGTGGAAAAAGCACAGGCCCAGCATAGATTGTCAAGAAAAGATAATGGAAGCAACAATGATCAAATCTCTTACCACTTGGCCAAAGAGGCATTGATACGATATCAATGACCATAACATCCCAAAAGCTTAAGCTTTTAGGAGAAGGCCCAAAAATGGTTTTGATTTATATCTATAACTTCATCTCTATATTGTTTTCATTTGTGCCTTTGTTAAGGAGGATATCTTGTCCTGCACTTCCTTCATAATTTTTTTTTTCTCTTAAATTTTCTTCTTTTTCTTTATCGTATACACACACCTCAGTCAGAAGGAGAGCAAAGGCCCAGAAACAAGACAATGATGGAATTCTGCAGTAAATTGCTCCCTTATCATATTGGACTACTGATTTGGCAAAAGTTTACAATGATAATCAAAGATCCACATACAAAGTTCAATCAAGTTTAACACTATAGTTGCTATATATCTTGGGATAAATCATAATTGATATTAATACAGCAAAGTTATGGTATGCATCGCGATGTGGGTATGCACTAGTTTCACTTACAACCAAAGATAGGCTGGCACAGGGCAGCGGTTGTTCTAGCTTGAACATCATCAGAAACAGACGGAGAAATAACATATGTAGACAACTACCATTGAAGGAAAGACTAACCTGGTAAAGTCCATGAAATAATCAACAGTCTTTTCCAGCTTCCAACCTCCATATTCACCAGCCCAGGGTGGCAGTGAGTGATGAAAAAGAGTGAGCATGACCTTCATTCCATATGACCGAATCCTATTGATAATCCACTTATAACGCTCCAAAGCAGCATAATTAACCTAAGAAAGAAGATCAAATGACTTACTCATAAAAGTAAAATCTCTGCACCAGTTGAATTCACTGAAATGGTTCTTGATGAAACAAAATTAGAAAACATTTTGACTAACTCCATAAGAAACTATTTAACAATATTATTTATGAGTTATCACACTTGCCAAGTAGTGATAAATGGCATCATCATAATACTTAATCAGTATGAAAGGCCATTATCACACTTACAGATTCTTTTAGCCCATTTACTGGCTCCTCTGGCATTATTCTTGACCAATCTATACCCATGCGAAAGACAGAAACACCAGTATCTTTGGCCAACTTTAGTTCTGTATCAGGATCAGACCAAAACCTTAACCTCTCCTCCCTGAGAATCAGGCATTATTTTCTATTTAGCTCAGAAATATCCACTGTTATATAATCAAAATACTCTAAAAGTGCACAAGATCCATCTCTTCTAGCAATAAACATTAAAAAAAAATTTAAATGATATCAGCATTAAAATCTGGGCTTACGGGTGTGGAACGTTATGCCAAGCAGTTACATTATGATGGTGTTCTTCTTTTGGCACAGCAGTTGGTGCTGCTGCTGCTTCTTCTTCTTCTTCTGTGTACTTCTCAAATCCTCTAATCATGGCCTCCATAGCAACCTTTAGAGGCTTTTTACTCTTTTTAATTGCTTTGTCATCATGCCGAGATAATGCAGCTTGGTGAGACCCACCATCACCAGCAGCAGAGGCAATCAAAGCATCAGCTTGTTGTTCGACCTCTTGTGAGTCATCATAAGGCTTTTCTTCTTCTGCAAACTGGATCCAAGCATCATTAAGCCTGTCCTCAACATGTGCTGGTGCTGTAGCCAGGCCAAAGAAAAACCCATTTTTCTCTTCTGCAGGTAGTCATGAATTGGGAAAAAAAAAAAACTGTGAACCTCGTTCATATACACAATTACGCATAACTACATAAGCTTAGTAGCAGCACCGTATATATAAAAATGTTATATTATCAACGACAAGCCAAAAATTTAAAAAGTTGTTGAGTTTGCCAAACTTCATGGCTAATATTGCTCATAGAAGCAATTATAATACGATAACTTCTCTTTTGATGGGCGTACAATTCTTACTTCTTTTTTTCGTATATAAAGGGCTAAAGCCAAGAGACTACAATGGATTCACAATCCTGGGTAGAAGAAACCCTCTAACATCATCAAGAAACAGCGCCCCACAACCTGGCGGTGGGTGGTCAAGCTCCCGAATTGCAACATGCAATCCGCGAGAAAAATTTCTCGCCATCAACCACTCGATTGCCTTCCCTATAAATGTGTAAATCTTACTTCTAATCCTATGCATATAACCCGAAACCAATTTCAGTTGAAGTAAGAACTTAAACTACATTTCCTCCCATTCAAAATCGTGTTCGAGCTACAGACTTCGCCAGAATATGCCCTCGCAATTGCAGCAGATATGGTTCTCCCAACTATGTACTTAAGCTTACAAAGTATTCCCCTGACCCTGAGTATATGACCAGAAATAGGACACCAAAAATTAACAATACTCAATCATCACTTAGATTTCAATAACAAATCCCAGAGCATGCTCAAACAGTCTGAAAACGAAAGTGCTCATTTCTAGTTTATTACCGTCAACATTGAAGGCGGCGAGTACGTCAGAGGACTCGTCGATAGGCGAGCGGAATGGGCGGAGATGTTTTCTCCTGTAAAGGGAGAATGAGAAGGCATTAGCGGCAACGGTGAGCGTCACGAGTGCTCCGGCGAGCTTCGTCGCTGTGACGAACAGAGCCACAAACGTCATTTCGCCCACCCCCACAGCCCAAGCCAAACACGAGTGTGAACGTGGTTGTCCACGTGTCTCAGAGATAACGAACTCATAAAGCGAGAATGCTCCGGGGGGCCCGCCGAGAGCATTATCATGTACACGTAACCTCCACTTCACGGTAGCTTAGCAAAATACGGCAAGCTCCAACGGCGATTTCTGGGAGTGAAGTTGTCGTTTCTGTCCTTTTCTGTTACGCTTTAGCCAAATACGGCAAGCTACATTTTGCTGTTTTCTGGTGGGGGGATTCTGTTACCATCACTATCACACACAATCCAACATAATTTAGAATCTGATTCCTTAGGAGTTTAAGCTTTATTCTACCACCGCCCAATACACAATTTGGTTATCTCTTTAATATTTTAATCCTTAAATTATGAGAAAATTATATTAAAATTTTTTTAATTTGTAAAATTTACAGTAAAAAATTTTGTTATCTTCTCAAAATTGCAACTAAATTATTTTTTAAATAGTTTTTATAAGTTCAAGGTCTCTAAATATAATTTTTCTTTAAATTAATCTATTAAAATTTGTAGCTTACTATACATCAAAATTTTTCATTATCAAGTCACATTAATTTTAAAAACCAAAATATATATTTATAATGCTTTGAAGCATTAATTAATTTACTAAATATGTACACACGTAGTGATTTATAAAATTTTAAAGGACTAGTTGGTTTAAAGAATTAAATTCAAAGACTACAGCATACCAAATAATATATTTTAGAAACCTATATGTATATACACTCAAAAAAAGTTTTTTATGTACAAAATTTTGATACTTTTCAAGAAAAAAAAACACCTAATTTAACAATTTTGATAGCTTCCAAGAATTAACACGGATTAATTTTTTAATATAATAAATGTATTGGAGATTTTTTTTAACAAAACATCCTTAAATTATTTGATGATAAATTTGTCACGTGACTAATTTGTGTAATTACTATCTTCAAGACCTATTAATTTAGAGATAAAATTGTTCTTGTTCATTTTGTAAAAAAAAAATTTAGAAGGAACTTTATGAATAATTTGTTAGTATTTTTCTCATATCTAATATATATATATATAAGATTTCATATTGTTACTTACCCGTTCACGAAATGATTGATGTCTTTTGTTTTTTTTTTCTTTTTCTTTTAACAGGTCTATTAATTTTTGACTGCCGGTGGATCTGTATAAATAGTTCTACTAGTATAATATAAAGTTGGTAATTACTTTTTTTTTTTAATTTTCATAAATTTTACAAATGTTTAAATTTGATTTCAACTGATCTCACTTTAGCTTTTCTCAAGTAGCGTCGTTTGAAAATAGATGCAGCCCACATATCAATTATAAGCATTGTGACGAAAAAAAAAATGCAAGTAATAAAATATTACTTTTGTCTCAAATATTTTTAGTAGGTACATTGACTTGTTTTCAAAGTTATCATCAGCATAATAACAATTTATAAAATATACATAAAAATATATGATTAGTATATTATGAAAAATAGTCTTTTTGTTAGGTTGGTGTTGTTTAAATATGCATCCGCCAAAGTATTTGCTCTATTTAAAAAATTCTATAAAAAAATATTAAAAAACTTATACTATAAACTAAGTTTTAATAAAATAATCATTCTTCATGACATATATAGTTATATGTCTTTAATTATAATTATTTTATTATAAATATAAAAGCACTTTTTAAGAGATTAAAAAATATCTAGCCAATGCCCTAAAACATTTATGGGAAAAGAAATGTCTCTAAATTATTATTATTATTATTATGACACTAGCCAAGCTATTTGCGAGGTGAAGGTCAAGTGGGCCAATATTCAGAAACAAATGATGCGACATTGGTATAATCATTTCAATTTTTTGGAGAGGTGAGACAAATATTAATTATAAGCTATGTTGCTTCATACTTTAGAGCGAATGTGTTCATGCTTTCTAAATTTAAAAATGAATTTTTGGAATTATAATTATTGTTAATAAAATGTGTTTTAAGCATTTTCTGTACTGCCAATTTTATGTTTTTTGACTGGTGTCTAATTAATGTCTTAATTAAAAATTATGTTAAATGTAATTTTAAAAAAATCTAAAAGCTAGCATACTTTTAAAATAAAGAGGACATATTTAAATTGATCATGAATCACGATTGGTTAACGTCATATCCTAAAAATAAATATTATAAAGAAAGACTCGGGGAAGACTTCAGTCCTTCACTGAGAGTACTAAACATATGGGAGGAGACAAGTTCATCAGAAGCAAACTTCGGAGGAAGCAAGGCCATCTTTCGACTTCTGGTTCTCTCTTTTTTGGTTCTTCCGTTAGCCAAAATGTAAGCTTTTATTCTTTAATTTTTAAAATTTTCATTTCCTTTTTTTCAATGGGTAAATTCTAACCTTCAATTTTGCTTCTGATATGTTGTGTTTCTATTTTGTATATATAGATTTTACGATTACAGTTCGTATCTTTATTTATAACTCTCATAATTAAGAAGAAATTCTATGAATTAGTTTTTTTTTTTTGGGCCAACTTAGAGATATCTTTATCCACGGTCAATGACGAATCTACTTTGCTATCATCACATGCTCTTTCTGATGTAAACCAAAAACTTACTTAGTGGTTGTATAGCTGGTCAATCACAAATTTTTTAGCATCAAATAATTTTTCTTCAAGAAGCCAATCACGGATTAAATTTATTTTCGGTCCTTTTATTTTTATAAAAATTTTAATTTAATTCCTTCTGTTAATATTGTCATCCTAAAAGAAAAAATATATTTTTTAGTTCTTCAATTTTATTTAAAATTTTACTTTTATTTTTTAATTTAATTTAATTTAATTTAATTTAATCATTGGCTTTATTTCAAGTTTTATTGTCTTTTAACTTCATTTGATTTCAATTGAGTCCTTTAATTTGTTTCAAATTTTTATCTCTTAATTTTATTTTGTTTTAATTTGATCTTAATTTCTAAAATCTACTCAAATATTACCTTCCTTTTAGACTCCAACACAAAAGTCTTGCATAATTCCTTAGTGACTTAATTCTAAAAAGCCATATAAAACATTTGGATAGGGAAATTACTCTACTAATGAAAATACGTTAGTTGACTAGTAGAGGCCATTAGTTAATTGATGTCTTCAGAAGCATTCTCCTTATTTTGGATTTCTTGAATTATTCTTTGATTATCATTAGTCGACTGATCAATGATTGTTAGTCAGCTATGCCTTTTAGGAAATATTTTCTTAGGCATGCTTTTTCAAACTATCTCTAACAATTATATTTTCAAAATATATAACCAAAGACTTGTACTCTTCAAATAGCTTTTTTCTTTTTTTACAGTGATTAAGCATCCAACTTGCTGCCTTTATTTCAAAATTTAAACATAAAGAATGGAGGAGGTAATTGATAGAAAGGAAGGATGCAACCATGTCACAATCGATGAAAAAGACTTGTCAAATTCACTGGCAAAACATCTGAAAGACAAATTAGCGAAGCTATCTCCATTGTCCAGTGAATGCAACATATATCGAGCTCCTGTGCAACTGCGTGAACGAAACGAAAAAGCCTTTACCCCTCAAGTAATTTCAATTGGTCCGCTCCATCACAACAATAAAAAGCTGAAAGACATGGAAGAACACAAAATGCAGTTCCTAAAAGACTTCCTATCACGGGCTAAGGTAAGTCTAAATGACTGTGTAGAACTTTTGAAGAAGAAACAAGTGCAATTGCGAAATTGCTATGCAGATGCCATTGAATTTGATAGTGATAAGCTTATTGAGATCATTCTGGTAGACGCAGCTTTCATTGTTGAAGTATTCTTGAGAAATAGACCTGATTACAAGTTGCACAATGAAAATGATTGCATTTTTGGTAGACCATGGAAGCTACGATTTATTAAAATCGATATGCTTTTACTTGAAAATCAAGTTCCTTTCTTCATCATTAAGGACCTTCTTTCACTAGTTGGATAAGCCATTCCCATAAAGGATAATGTTAGTCGTTCAGCAATCAAGCTAACTTATGAGTTTTTCAAAAAAAAAAAAATGTATTTGGTAGATACTGAGAACTTCAAAAATGGGGTTTTGGAGATTCCACACTTGAGAATATATAATGCCACAGAGAGTTTTTTTTAGGAATCTCATTCCATATGAACATTGCCACTTGCATGATAATTATGTCAATGACATGTATTTATCCTTGATCGCCTCATCGACACCCCCGGTGATGTAGAGTTGCTTATTGAGAATGGAATTATTGAATCAGAGTTATCAGGTAGTCAAGAGGTGGCTTCTGTCATCAACAAGCTTTTCCCAGGAATAATGATGGCGAGAGCAAATTTTTACTTCACAGATCTATGTAAGGAGTTGAATGATTATTACAAATTCCCTTGGCATAAATGGAGGGCAACTTTGAAACAGGACTATTTTAGTAATCCATGGGCCATTATCTCTGTCATTGCAGCAATTGTGCTTCTTATACTCACCTTCATTCAGACAATTTATTCAGTCATCTCCTACTACTACTAGCTAGTATATATATATTGTAGCAATTAGTAGTTAAAAAAAAATCATTAAAATGGGTGTTTTAGATATTTGAGTATGTTAACACATTTATTTTGATAAATTTTTATTTGCTTCTTGTACCAATTAATCGTGTATTATATTGTTTTTAAGACTCATTTAAATATATGTTCAGATATTTAAATCCCTTAACACATGTGTTTTGATGAATTTTTGGTTGCTTTTTGCACCGTTCAATTATACATTATATGGTTATTAATGATTTGTCATGTATTATGTATTTCTTTGCGCTTTCCACATCACCTATATGTTTTCGTGCAGTTCCTTTTGAATAAGTGAAAATTGGACGAGTCTACAGTACAACTTGTTTGCGTGCATAAAATTGCTAAAGCTAAAATCATGTGACCTTAATAAATCCAGTGGTGAAAACTTCTTTAAAGGCAACTTGCTAATCTACTTAACAAACAATGGTGGCAAGCTCTTTGTTTTTTTAAAACTTTTGACCCCACAATATGCAATATCATTGCATAATAACCCCTCATTACAAAATAAATAATTTTGGGCCTATGTTTTAAAAATTAGTGAAACAAAAATTGTGGTGGTTGAGTGGTTCATTGATTGGACTTTTTGACTTGTTGACCCCACAATACATTTAATTGCGTAATAACCAACATTGCAAAATTAATAAATTATGGGCCTATGTTTTAATGGTATACTGTGGGTTGGTCATCAAGAATTGTCATTTGAAAACATAGTACTCATTATGCTTATCCTGGATAATATCTGGCAAGCAAGAAATACGCTTCTTATGGAGAACAAGCAATAAAATGCTTTACAAGTGCAGCACAGAATTAAATCTCAATGGAGAGACCATATTTCTGTTAAATTTTCACACTTGAATCCTATCTGTGGGCCACAGAGAAGGATGTTAAGCTTTTGTGGAAGTTTTAATAGAGTATCCCTTGACTCTGTCAAGGTGGCGATTATTTTGGCAACTCAAGTGGAAGCAGCGAAATGTGTGGTAGTTGGATTGTTCATTGTCAGACTTACTGGTAATGGGCTCAAGTTGTTGTAGCTGACAAGGTTGAAAGAAAGACAGTCTCCTTCTAAACTCTATATCTTACAATTTCATTGCAGAAAAGTTACATACCTGTGTTAACTTGGGAGTACCAAAGAAGGTTGGTGCGAATTTAATTTAATGGACTCAGATCCTCTCCCGTGGTTGTGTCGCTAGTGCCTCTCCAGTGAGTGATTGTAACCGTTAATATCATCCAACGGTGCAGAACCAGCATGCAGATTTGTAGGTCAAAACGCATCCGTTTTATATGCCACAATCCGATGGCTTTTGTGCTACTAGGTGTCACAAGATATACCACGATGAAGCAAAATGGAAAGGAAATTTTACAAACCTCCCACAAAACTTCAGATATGGACGCGAATTAGCTCGGCACCCCGACCTGCTGTCCAGCTCTTTCCCAATGACTTCTACTGATTCGTGTCTAGTAAGAGAAGATAAAGGGGAAAGGGAAGAAGTTTAATTTGGTGTGCTGGTATCATAATAGTATAAGAAGATCCATAAGCTCTTCTTGTTCGAGGAAGAGGGCCCCTTTAAGCCTTCGGTGTTTGCCTTGGAGAGAAAATGGGCTCCGTAACTCAACCTCCACATGCATTTAGAGGCAGCGAACCTTTTTAATGAACATTTCTCTTCATCTACAGCGAAGGAATCTGAGCTCGGCAGTGTAGATGAAGCAAAATGAAAAGGAAGATTCACTAACCTCTCGCGCAAACTTCAAATGCAGCCATATGGATTTGGGAGAGCTCGGCCATGTACAACGAATTGATTTTGATTTCAAGCTCATCACCTGTATACCATTACTTCATAAAGCTCCCTTCAAACCAAAACTATAGTGTTGCTGTGAGGTAGGAGGATAAGGTATTGGCAATTTATATTCTTACTGAAATTCAGCTAAATTTTGCTTTGTTTGGTTTCTTATTCTAGAGGATTTTTCTGGATAACATTCTGGGCAGTTTGGAGAATTTGACTGTAATTGTTTAAAAATTACACCTCTTTTTTTTGGTTAGAGAAAGGAAAACTTAAGATCTCTGATACAGAACTTGTAATTATTGAAAATATAGGATAAAAGATATTGCTGCATGAATGTGGTTTAAGATATAAAATCTTGCTGTATGAATGTGGTTTCTTTCATAACATGAAACATTACAACAAATTTTCTTATTGTACAAAATACCAAAAATTTTCTATCTTACAATTGAAAAGATGGAACAAAAGCACCAAACTCTGATTTAGTGAAATTTTAATTTTTGGCCCAAGGACTTCAGCTGCAACCAGCGAGACAGGGAAGCAACAATTGAGGGAGGGGAGAGAGAGGAGGGAAAATGGATGGAAAAGAAATACGGTGACACTAAAATGGAGGGAGCTTTTAGTATATTGCCTTCATAGAAAACGCATCGTCTTTGCATTTATCAGTATCCATTTCTTTCCTGTCAAAATGCACCATTTTGTATTAGTAAAACGAAGCATTTTCATCTGCAGGGCAAGCTCTCTCTTCTGGCCATTAGATGCATTCTATGGTGAGGATTAGCCATTGTAGACAACATGAGAGACACAATGGGAGGGGATCTAATTCATTCTAATTGCTAACCTGCAGACAATAAGGTTTGATCTGTAAGCAGATACCCATGACGTCCGTAGACTCTTTGAGACTACATAAATATGTACTTTGCGTGAGTGTAGAACAACTAATCCCTTCCTATGTTTACTTTGCTTTTGCTAGGTTCCTTCTTCGTTTGTGACCACTGTTTCAATCAATGAGAAAAAATAAAAGAAAAAAGAGACACTTAAAAAAAATGGGCTTAAGGACTGGAGACTGGGTCAGAGGACTTTTGTAGAGCGTACAGAAGACTTGAGTTGAGTAAGAAGAATTTTGAAGCAATGGCAAGAAAATAAGATGGCATCGTGTCTTCACCAGAGTGAAAAAAAAGCTTGCCCCAAAAAAAAGGAAAATTGAACCTTTTCATTTAACATATCATGATGTAAAAATAGAGATAAATACTAAAAAAAGTGATATGTCTATCTTGTTTTGTTTATATATATATATATATACACACACACACACAACATTGGAGCCTTTGGTCTCTCAAAATAATATGAAAAATAAAATATTTTTAAAAAATATAAATATAAAGAGCACATGTCACACATATATGATGTCAAACAAAAGAAAAGTATAATTTTATTTTGGTTTTTTAAAAATGATTCCAAGATCAATTTTTTTTTTTTTTACTTTTTGTATCACTTCAGTGTTTGAATGGTGTGATTTTGTTTCAACTCTCATATGTTTTAATACTTTTGAAAATATATTTGAAAAAAAATTATATATATATATATATATATATATAGCTGTAAAATGATACAAACAGATTTTTAAGGAAACAAACTGATGCTGATGTCATTTTAAGAGGATTAAAATACAGTTTTACTCTATTATTAACTATTTCATAAGTTTAATTTTTATTATGTAATAGTTAAAATTATAATTAATTGAGGGATCACTATCTACATTATAAACACAATATAGTTTTAATAATAGTATTCTTTTGCCTTTTCTAATTTTTTGCGCTAAGTTTTCAATTAGCATCTTTTAGCAACTTGCAGGTAGCGTTGGATGTCCGCAAACAAATATTATAAGGAAAGACTCAAGGAAGACTTGCGTCCTCAGGAGAGAGTACAGAAATATCGGAGGAGACAAGTTCACCACAAAAGCAAACTTGGGAGGAAGTAAGACCATTTCATGATTTCTGGTTCTCTCAATATTTGGTTCTTCCATTAGTCAAAAGGTAAGCCTTTGTCCTTTAATTAATTTTTCTTTTCCTTTTTTTCCAATGGGTGAATTCTGTCCTTCAACTTTATTCCTGATATGTTGTCTCTCTGTTTTGCATGTATAGATTTTATGATTCCAGTACGCATATTTATTAATAACTCTCCTAATTATGAAGAAATTCTATGATTTTTTTTTTTTGGGGGACTTAGAGATAACTTTATCGATGGCCTATGATGATTTTTATTTTTTTGCCAACTTTGAGTTTTCTCTTCAAGGAGCCAATCACTGAATAAACCAAAGACTCAAAATTTATTTTTAGTCCTTTTATTTTTATAAAAATTTTAATTTGATTCCTTTTGTTAATGTGGCCATTCTATATTTTAAGTAAACAAATATATACTTTTGGTCTATTAATTTTATTCAAAATTATATTTTTATTCTTTAATTTTATTTAATTTTGATTTGATCACTTAACTTTATCTTAAATTTCATTTTCTTCCTTTGATTTCATTTTATCCTAATTTGATCCTTAACTTTCAAAATCTATTCAAATATTTCCTTCCTTCTAACCAAAAAAAAAAAGCGTGGCTCCCTAATAACAATTCTCATAAGTCGCATAAAACTTTTCTATTAATCAACTTGATAATATTAAAGAGAAGGAAATATTTGAGTGGTTTTTGTGAATTAATGGAGCAAAAATGAAAAAAAAAACAAAATTAAGAAATAAAAGTAAAATTTTATATAAGTTCAAGAGATAATATTGAAACAAACTAAAATTAAGGGATAAAAATAAAACTTGAGATAAATTTAAAGTATTGAATAAAAACAAAATGAAAGTAAGAGATGGAAGTAAAATTTAAGATAAAGTTAAGATATCAAAAATGTATTTTAACCTTTTAAAATATTTAAACTTAATGTTTAAATATACTTTTAATCTATCTAATTTTATAAAAGTTTTAATTTTGTCCCTCTAATTCTAACACAAGGAATGTTATCATCTTATTTTTTATAATGTTCCAATTATGCCTTTTTATCACAAATTTATCCAAAATTTAATGCTAAATTTAATAGTCTATTAACTTGGACGTCAAATCATAAATTTGGCATTAAATTTTAGATAAATGATATGGAAAAGATAAAATAAGATCATTTTGTCAAATAAGATGGTAACATTGCCTGCTTTAATCAAGAGAACAAAACTAAATTTTTACAAAATTAAAAGAACAGCATATGTATTTAAACTAATATTATATTTGTGTATCAATGTACAAAATTACATTTTCAAAATATATAACCAAAGACTTATATCCATCCAAATATCTTTTTTTCTTTCTTTGCAGTGATCAAATATACAACTTGTTGTCTATATTTCAAAATTTAAACATAAAGAATGGAGGAGGTAATTGACAGAAAGGAAGGATGTGACCACATCACAGTTGATGAAAAAGTCCCATCAAATTCAATGGCAAAACGCTTGAAAGACAAACTAGAGAAGCTATCTCCTTTGTCCTATGAATGCAGCATATATCAAGCTCCTATGCAACTACGAGAACGAAATAAAAAAAGCCTTCACTCCTCAGGTAATTTCAATTGGTCCACTTCATCACAATAATAAAAAGCTGAAAGACATGGAAGAACACAAAATGCGGTTCCTAAAGGACTTCCTATCACGAGCTCAGGTAAGCCTAGATTACTGTGTAGAACTTTTGAAGAAGAAACAAGCGCAATTGCGAAATTGTTATGCAGATACCATTAATTTGATAGTGACAAGTTTATTGAGATCATTTTGGTAGATGCAGCTTTCATTGTTGAAGTATTCTTGAGAAATAGACCTGATTATAAGTTGCACAATGAAAATGATCGCATTTTTGGTAGACCATGGAAGGTACGATTTATTAAAACCGATATGCTTTTACTTGAAAATCAAGTTCCTTTCTTCATCATTAAGGACCTTCTTTCACTAGTTGGATCAGCGATTCCCATAAAGGATAATGTTAGGCGTTCAGCAATCAAGCTAACTTATGAGTTTTTCAAAAAAAAATTGTATTTGGTAGATACTGAGAACTTCAATGTTGAGGAAAAAGTGGGTCAATTTGAAATACAACATTTTGTTGATTTTGTCAGAATTTGTCATTTGCCCCTAAAGATGCCATGCAAAAATAAAATAAATTCTTTGACTATGCCTAATGTAACCCAGTTACGCCAAGCTGGAATCAAGTTCAAGGTGAAGAAAAGCGGGAATCTTTTTGATATACAATTCAAAAATGGGGTTTTGGAGATTCCACACTTGAGAATATCTGATGCCACAGAGAGTTTGTTTAGGAATCTCATTGCATATGAACATTGCCACTTGCATGATAATTATGTTAATGACTATGTATTTATCCTTGATCGCCTCATCGACACCCCCGGTGATGTAGAGTTGCTCATTGAGAATGGAATTATTGAATCAAAGTTATCAGGTAGTCAAGAGGTGGCTTCTGTCATTAACAAGCTTTCCCCAGGAATAATGATGGCGAGAGCAAATTTCTACTTCACAGGTCTATGTAAGGAGTTGAATGATTATTACAAATTCCCTTGGCATAAATGGAGGGCAACTTTGAAACAGGACTATTTTCGTAATCCATGGGCCATTATCTCTGTCATTGCAGCAATTGTGCTTCTTATACTCACCTTCATTCAGACAATTTATTCAGTCATCTCCTACTACTACTAGCTTGTATATATTTTGTGCCAATTAGTAGTTTAATGGATTAACAAGACTCATAGTAAAGAGTAGAAAAAGGGTGGGGGTAAGGATTGGATATTTCATGACACTTGTAACTTAGCACTATTT
The DNA here is from genome assembly GCA_026724425.1 of Erythrophleum ivorense. Lineage (NCBI taxonomy): Eukaryota > Viridiplantae > Streptophyta > Magnoliopsida > Fabales > Fabaceae > Erythrophleum > Erythrophleum ivorense. The sequence continues at coordinate 50,030,136 of JAIUCV010000005.1, forward strand.
GATACACAATAAGATTAGAAAGTATGAGTAGCACTAGATAATATTATATAAGAAATTCACCTTATGTCTTTTATATTATTATGTGTTTGTTGCACCAATATATATATATATATATATATAACAATATGTGTTTACTAACAAAATGAAAATGATATTTTATAGATGTAAATAATATTATACTCAAGTCATAGCATGATAATAATCATAGTGGTAGTGGCAATGGCAATGGTGATAACTATGCAATAATAGTGGTGGTAAGATGAAGGGAGTCATGGTGGTAGTTGAGGTAATGCGTTGGCAAGGCAAAGGTAATAGTAATGGTGATAACTGAAATAATGGTGGTAGCGATGACAATGGCAATAACATAGGAAAAGTAGTGTCGATGGTGGTTATGGTTGTGATAATGGAAGTAACAATAATACCTGGTGGTGATATTGGTGGTAAAAAGGCAAGGTCATGATAGCAGTAGTACAAACAACAGTGACAATAATAATGGCAATGACAAGGTAGAGGTAGTAATGGTGGTGATAGTAAAGTGACGATAATGTTAAAGATGGTAGTGACAATGAGAATAATAATAGTAATAGTTACAATAGCAACTTTATATAGTGATGGTGGTTGTAAGACAATGATAGTCAACATGGTAGTGGTGGTGACAACGAGGGGATATAGGTGTGCAAGGTGGTGGTAAATGAAAATAATATGACAATATATTAACAAATAATGATTATATATATATATATATATATATTAAAAAAGATACGTTATATACGAATTTTTGTCATGGCTTATCTTTCTTGTCTTAGGTGGATAGTGTCATATGGTGATAATTGTATAAAATATCCTAACCCTAGAAACTTATATAATTCATTACAAGCACCAAACACCATATAAACATAGATTGTGTTAGCTTGTATTATCCTATTCAACCTAATATGATACATTAAACAAAGCTTATATTTAGAGAAAGATACCACTTGAGTTAAAATTCTTGAATTGATTTTCAATTATTTAAATTTAAGTAATTCCATTTGTGTTTTTTATTTTTAAAATATGAATAATTTTATTATTAGTTTTCAAATTTTTTAATCATTACACTATATTTATGATCTATAAGGACTAAGTTGTTATTTTAGTTATTTCATCATTAATCTTTAGTTCCTATTTTAATCATACTATCATATTCTTCTATAGAGAGTACCTAATTGAAATTTACTTTCTAAAATCTACCTTGCATCTTAGAGATTATTTGGTATGCAAAATTGTTAGATATGTAAAGGAAAAGAGAATGAGGATGTGAATGGAAATAACTCTCATAGCCTTATCAAAATAATAATAAAAAAATGGATAAATATAATTGAGTAATGATAATAAATGTATAATAAACATTGTATAAATTAAATAGTCTCATTATTTTTTATGCTTTCTTTCACCCTTTTCATTTCTTTTGGCCAACCAAACAGGAGCTAAATCCTTTCAGGAAAGGAAAAATCATGTTAGTTGAACCATAGGCACAAAAAGGCCTAAATGGGCTTAAGGACTTTTTTTACATATCATAGAAAGAAAGAGATGTGTTAATAGTCGGGTTACAAAAGTTAAGAGTGCCAATGGTGAATGGGTGAATGATTATTCCGAGAATGAGAAATTAGCCTTTAAATATTTTATCGGCGTACTTTTAGTGGATCATATAGTCTAGCAATTATAAAAGTTCAACATTCTCTCACTTTTATCTCAATAGAGCTAGGTATTGTAACCTTTAACTAAGTTTGAAATTGAATGTATTTTGTTTCAAATGAATCCACACAAGGCTTTTGACCTAAATGGTTTGTATGCTCTACATTTACAACATAACTGGCATATAATGAAACCTAAGGTCAATGGAAATTGGTTTACACCATGTCCTGCTCTCTTTAGGGATTTTAGTCTAGACCAATTAGTGTATGTAATATGGCTTTCAAAATCTTATTTTAGGTTATGCTTAACAAACTGCATAAGGTTATGAAAATGATTTAATAACACTAAATCAAAATGCTTTTGTTAAACGACATCTTAATTATGATAACATATGTTTCTTGCCCGAAAGCTTATGACATTTATAGATAAGACAAAAAAAAGAAAGAAAGGTTGAGAATATATGGTGTGCAGTGAAGATTGATATTCAAAAAGCTTATGATAAAATTTCTTTGAATTTCCTTAAAGGGGTTTTGATTCGGATGAATTTTCTTATTATTGGAAGAGCATGATTATGCAATGTGTAACTACAATTTCTTAAACTTGCTTCTGAATAGAAACCTGGGGATGGGTTGGGAATCAATTAGGAACACAAATTTAATGAATAAAGCTTTTATAAGCAAATAGGTTTGGAGAATTGTGAATAAACGAAATTCTCTAGCTAATAGATGGGTTAGCAATATTAAATTAATATCGTCAAAGGAATTTGGAATTTGAATTCAAGAATTCAACTCAGGCTTCTTGGTATGGAAGGGAAATATTGTTAAAAATAGTGATTTGATTATTAATAATCTCAAGTAGGTGGTTAAAAGCGGGGACAAAATTGATAAAAATAGCAGATTATGGCGGCATCCAACTAATAACCCAAAAAATGTTCAAGAGGTTACAAAATCGAGAGATAACTATCTTTTAATGGATGAAACACACAAAAGATTGGGAGAATGTATATAGAAGACATCACCCTGCAAATTACACAAGTCTTGGTCTTTAAAATGTGATGATATTGACAAACTCATTTGGAGAGTCACCAAAAAAGGTTTATTATTTAGGAGGTTAAAGGCTACAAAAGCTTTTTAGGCCATATTTGGTACTTGAAATAAGTTTTTAATAGAATGAAAATTGAAGATATATTGAGAATAAAAAAGAATTCTGTAGCTCTTAATTATATTTGGTATGATATAAGGTAAAATGTGAATGCTTTTGTTTTTTTAGATTTAGTTGAATGAAAGTGAGATAGAAATAAAGTAAAAAAGATGATAAAATTCAAAATACCTCCAAATAAATGAAAAATAAAAAATAGCTTTATTAAAAGTCCAAAACATTTTATAGCACCCTGTTTTGTCACTTTCAACCCTATTTCCACATTCAAAAACTTGAAATGGAAAGAAAGGTTTTATTTATTTATTCATTATTGCTCTCTTCAAGACTAAAATTAAAGCATTTAAAGATGATAGATTCTCTAGTTATTTAAAACTTTGAAACTTTCTATTTTAAAACTTTTTATTTTAAAAGATTGTAAACAATGAAAGCATTCAAACTACAGCAATACTAATGCAGCTTTAGATGACGATGGCATTCTTTAATCTCCTAGCCATCTATAGAGCGTGGTATTGGGACACTTACGACATTCTGACAAGGGCGATAAAAGCTTTGATGCGTCATCCTCACTTAAACAGTGAACGCCAAAAGGTTTTGATGGATGACTTGCTTCTCTCATGTGGATCTCATTTTCTTCCACTAAATTTGAGACAATTGATGGAGGTCCTTAATGCATTGTCCTCACCTACATAGTGAATGCCATCTCCCTATGACTGACATGGCTAAGGCAATGACACTCTACCAAATCTGAGATTTTCCTTTAAGGGAAAAATGGTTAAAAGATGATCTTCTCCCTCAACAAAGACTTCTCTCCTTCAATGTTTTAGAGTCTATTGTGGGTGAGCCAACTCCCTTAAATATAGGAGTCTATAATCCTCCAAAACATTGAAGGAAAGAAGTTTATTCAAAAGCAAGTTTAAGATATTATAGTTACACATTGCATAGAAAATTCATTTGAATCCAAACCCTTTTAAGGAAATTCAAAAAAAAATTATCATAAGCTTTTTGAATATCAATCTTCATTGCACACAATATATTATCCACCTTTCTTTTCTTTGTCTTATCTATAAATGTCATAAGCTTTAAGGCTAGAAATATATGTTATTAGAATTAAGATGCCCTTTTATTAAGTCATTTTCATAACCTTATGTTGTTTATTAAACATAACCTAAAATAAGATTTTGAAACATAAACCAATTGGTCTAAATAAAAATCCCTAAAGAGTGCAAGACATGGTGTAAACCAATTTCTATTAACCTTAGGTTTCATCAAATGCCAATTATGTTGTAAATGCAAAGCAAGCGAACCATTTAGGTCAAGAGCCTTATATGGATTCATTTAAAACAAAACACATTCAATTTCAAACTCAATTAAAGGTTATAATACCTAGCTCTGTTGAGCTAAAAGTAAGGGAATATTGAACTTTTTTAGTTACTAGACTATATGATCCACTAAAAGTACACAATAAAATATGTAAAGGCTAATTTCACAATCTCAAAATAATCATTCACTGATTCACCATCGACACTCTTAATTCTTGTAACTTGATCATTAATATGTCTCTTTCTTACTATGATATGAAAAAAGTCCTTAAACCCGTTTAAGCCTTTTTGTGCCTATGGTTTACCTAACATTATTTTGCCCTTTCTAAAAGGATTTCGCTCCTCTAAAAAGACGTTTGGCTGGCCGAAAGAAATGAAAAGGGTGAAAGAAAGCATAACAAATAATTAGACTATCTAATTTATATAATGTTTATTATTATTATATTATATTATTATTATTATTCAATAATATTTATTTATTTTTATTATCTTTTTATAAGGCTACAAGGGTTATTTCCATTCACATCTTCATTCTCTTTTCTTTTACATACCTAACAATTCTATATACCAAATAATCTCTAAGATGGAAGGTGGATTTTAGAAAGTAAATTTCAATTAGGTACTCTCTGTAGGAGAATATGATAGTATGATTAAAATAGGAACTAAAAATTAATAATGATAAAACTAAAATAAAAATTCAGTGCTTATAAATCATAAATATAGTATAATGATGAAAAAAAAAATTGAAGACTAATAATAAATTTATTTAAATTTAAAAAATAAAAAATGCAAATGTAATTACTTAAATCCAAATAATTGAAAATCGATTTAAGAGTTTTGACTCAAGGGATATCTTTCTCTAAATAAAAGCCTTGTTTAATGCATTATATTAAGCTAAATAGGATAATCTAAGCTAATACAATCTATGTTTATATGATGTTTGGCGCACGTAATGAATTATATAAGTTTTTAGGGTTAGGAATTTTATACAATTACCACCATATGACACTATCCACCTAAGATGAGAAAGATAAACCATGATGAAAATTCTTATGTAACCTATATTTTAATATATATATATATATATATATATAATCATAATTTGTTAATATATTGTCATAATATTTTCATTTACCACTATTACCACCACCTTGCACACCTATATCATCTGGCCACCATCACCACTACCATGTTAACTATCATTGTCTTACCACCACCATTACCATATAAAGTTGTTGTTGTAACTACTACTATCATTATTTTCATTGTCACTCCATCCTTAACATTATTGTCATCTTGTCACCACCATCAATACTACCTCCACCTTGTCGCTACCATTATTATTGCCACTGTTGTCTTTACCACCACTATCACTATCTTGCCTTGTTGCCACTAATATCACCAGTAAGCATTATCATTACTTTCATTATCACAACCATAACCACCAGTAACACTACTTTCCCCATGTTATTACCACCATTGTTACCACCACTATTATTTCAACTATCACCATCATCATTACCTTTACCTTGCCAACACATTACCTCTGCTACCACCATGACTTCCTTCACCTTACCACCACTATCATTATGTCGTTACCACTAGTGCCACTACCATTATTATTACCATCATGCCATGACTTTAAGCATAATATTGTTTACATCTATAAAATATTATTTTTATCTTATTAGTAAACACATATTCTTATATATATATATATATATATATATATATTGGTGCAACAAACACATAATAATATAAAAGACATAAACTAGGTAACTTATACAATTTTTATCTAGTGCTACTTATACCTTCCAATCTTATTGTGTACAAATGGTGCTAAGTGCCAAGTGTTATGAAATGTTTAATCCTTACCCCACCCTTTTTCTATTCTTTATTGTGAGTCTTGTCACTCCATTAATTGCGTCCAAGAAAAATTATAACAATAAAACCTAATTTGATCAAGATACTGCTATAAATATATATTGTTATACTCAAAAACTTATATTCTTTAATTATTGATGGGTAGTTATCGAAAACCTACAAAACGTAATCATGTTACATGTACTTTCTAAGAATGTAATATTGATTATTTTGATATCAAAAATCATGGGAAATTTTTATATTATTCATTTCTTAGAATAAGTGTAAAAAGTTAATAAAAACATGATAGAGTCTCAAGTAATGATAGGTTCTCACATTTTTTTCTCAGAAAAATTATAGTTTAAGACATCATATTGAAGATATGTATATTAAATAATATTAAATTTTTAAAATTATTCTAAAAGGCCATAGAACTAAAATTTTAAATTGTGTCAACAAAAATTACAATTCAAGACCTTGAGATAAAATTTTTAATCTTAAAATCCATTAAAGTAATTTTAAAATTTAAAATTCTTCAAAATTTACACATGATGTTTATCGATTTGAAAAAAGTATATGATAAAGTGTCAAGAGAAGTTCTATGGAAGGCTTTGGAAAAGAAAAGAGTTCGTATAACTTATATTCGAACAATTCAAGATATATATGATGAGGCTACAACTAGTGTAGTAATAAAAGATGGACTTACAGAAGATTTTTCGATAACTATTGGTCTACATCAAAGGTCAACTCTAAGCTCTTATTTTTTTATTTTAGTCTTAGATGTGCTTACTGAACATATCCAAGAGCCGGTGCCATAGTGTATGCTTTTTGCAGATGATATTGTCTTAGTTAGAGAATCGAGAGTAAAAATGAATAAGAAGTTGAAAAGGTGAAAATTAGCTTTAAAAGCTCATGGATTTCGTTTAAGTAGAAGTAAAATGAAGTATATGGAGTGTAAGTTTAGTGAGAGACACACTACTTCTAGTGCAGAAGTTAAAATTGGAGAACATATTATACCACAAGTTACATGATTTAAATATCTTGGATCCATCATACAACATAACGAAGAAATAGAAGAAGACGTAAAACATAGGATTCAAGCAGGATGGATGAAGTGGAGAAGTACTTTAGATGTTATTTGTGATAGAAGTATATCACTCAAACTTAAGGATAAATTCTACCGCATAGTATAAAACTGAGTATTGGGCAATAAAAAGTCAACAAGAGAATAAGTTCAATATTGCAGAGATGAGAATGTTGCGTTGGATGAATAGATACACTAGACGAGATAGGATTAGAAATGAATGCATTAGAGAGAAGGTGGAAATTAGACCTATTGTGGAAAAGATTGTAGAATCAAGATTTAAATGGTTTGGTTATGTTAGGAAAAGACTTATAGAAGTTCCAGTTATGAAAGTAGATGAGATGGAGAATAGTCTAATAATTAGAGGTAGAGGAAGACCAAGAAAAACTAAAAGAGAAATTATTAAAAGAGATTTAGATTTAAATAATTTATTTAAAAATATGATTTACGATAAGTGTTTATGACGTCGATTGATTTATGTAGCTGACCTCACTTAGTGGGAAAAGGCTTTGTTATTGTTGTTGTTGTTTTCTTTTTCTTACTTTGTATTTTCCACTCACTTAGTCATGAGATTTAAGGAGCCACCTACACTATCCAAAAAACTAATATTTAGCAATGGTTGCAACCACCGTTAAAAGTTTTAGTAGTGGTTCTTGCTAAAAGATCCCTCATGAATAACATTATGATAATTGTTTTCAACCATGAAAACAACCATCACAAAAAGTACAACCACTACCCAAAAAAAAAAAACCTTTAGCAACAATTTTAAACATCACTATTTTTATACAAATTTTGGTTTTTTTAAAAATAATTTGTATTATTTGAACTTTATTATAAATATAGATAAAAATAACAAGTACAAAATAATTACAAGAATTATAAATTATAATTAGATATAAATTTAAAAATTAAATTTAGTAATATGCAACAATACTATTATGAAAATAGTAGTCCTACAAATCAATAAACAAGTCATAAAAATATAATATCATTTAATAAACAATCATATAATTGATAGATCTATTAATGCTCTTCTTTATTAGAATATTCTCTTACACTTGCTCGATACCTACTCCTTTAATCAGGTATTTAAATTAAAAAATATTTAAAATATATAAAATTAAATTACACAAAATAAATATTATATAATGAATTTATTATAAATATTACTATTGAAAATTAGAAGGAAGCTAACTCAAGGAGAACCAACCCTAATAATTACAAAGAATGAAAGCTATTGTTGTATCAAATTTTCATATTTGCTCCGCCATTGTTATTTGCAATTGAAAAACTTGACTTTCTAGTTCTACAATAGAATGAGCAGTCGAACAAGTGGAAAAATAACATAGACAAGATTTGAAAAAAAAAATTAAGTAATGAACATAATAAATTAAGATAAAAAAATAAAGTGAGAAAAGAAGGGAAGGGAATTAAAGGTAAAATCTAAATACATGCATAATAAATAGTTTTCTAATCTAAAACCTAAATAATTAGCTTAATTTTTTTTTAATTTGTCAAACTAATTTTAAAATCACTATAATTTGCAATAATTAAATATGTAAGAAATTTTGAGATTTATAATAAGTCTAATTGAAAGATTAAAAAAAATATAGAGATAAAGATATATTCATTAAATTTAAATCAACAATATCAAATAATGAAAAAAATAAACAGTGCAAAAATGGGGCTCTGAACAAACAATAAACTAAAATGAGTTTCTAAGGTATCAAATTTAAATAAAAAAAATCAAAGAATGTTTTATATACACATAAAAATAACAAAACATTAAAAAAAAACTCACAAATCAACATAAAAAGTTTAAATAATCTAAGATCTTAACACAAATCAACCGCTTTAAGTGAACAAGAAGTCAATATATCTCAAAAATGAAAAAAAATCTTAAAATCATTACCTCAAAATAGTTAAAAATTAAAAAAATTTGAAAAAGATGTGGCTGAAACGATGAGATTAACGGTGCACTGCACGACAAGTGGCGGGCGATGGATGGTGGCATAATGACGACAACGATGGCGCGGCGCAGCAACGGCAACAGCAGCCTCCACAAAGCTAGAGGCTTGGACCATTGCAGCACGGTAGCTCATGGGGTTTCAAAGTTTTATTTCCCTCTTTTTCAACCTTAGGACTCTTACATGATTAAAATTCTCCTAAAATAATTATTTTCAAGTGCCAATTTAGAAATCACATTTCATAATAGTGGTGGTAATGATGATGATGATGATGATGATAGTAATAATAGTGTTTTAGAGACATTTCTTTTCCCATAGATGTTTTAGGGCATTGGCTATATATATTTTTAATCTCTTAAAAAGTGCTCTTATATTTATAATAAAATAATTATAATTAAAGTAATATAATTATTTATGTTATGAAGAATGATTATTTTATTAAAATTTAGTTTATAGTTTAATTTTTTAGATATCTTTTATATAATTTTTTAAATAGAGCAAATACTTTGATGTATGCTTATTTAAATAACACCAACTTTGCAACAAAAGGACTATTTTTCATAATCTGCTAATCACATATTTTTATATGTATATTTTATAAATTGTTGTCATGCAGATGATAAATTTGAAAACAACTATTTAAAAAAACTCAATGTACCTACTAAAATTATTTGTGACACAAGTAATATTTTATTACTTGCATAATTTTTTTCGTCACGTTGCTTATAATTGATATTTAGGTTGCACCTATTTTCAAACGACGCTAGTTGAGAAAAGCTTAAATGAGATCAGTTGAAATCAAACTTAAACATTTCTAAAATTTATGAAAATTAAAAAAGTAATTCTCAACTTTATATTACACTAGTTGAACTACCTATACAGATGCATCCGCAATAAAAAATTAATAGACCCCACTATTAAAAGAAAACCAAAATTCATGAACGAGTAAGTAACAATAGGCTTACCTCAACCCATGACAGGAAATCCTTTAGGGTGTGTTTGGTTCAATGGAGGGAAGGGGAGGAGAAGGGAGGGAAGGATTTGAATGGAGGGGAGGGGAGGGATTTTAATGATACATTGTTTGGTTCAGGAAGAGAAGGGAGGGAAAATAATAATATATAGACTATTTTATCCTTGTATATTTTAAAAGTAATGATAATACAATTAATTATTTTTTTATTTTTTAAAATTTAATATTTTTATCACCAAATTAAACAAATATTAGAAATTATCTATAATTATAATTATTTAAAAAAATTTATGAATAAATGAAATTAACTGAATAATTAAACAAATAAATATGAAGGTATTTTAGTCCAAAAATATCATTAAAACAACTTTCCCTCGTAATCCTCCTAAATTGGAGGGTAAAGAAAGAGGAGTGAAAAGAAAGTTTAATGAAATTTTCCCTTCCCTCCCCTCCCCTTAAACCAAACAAGGGGTTAGGAACTGCATATTGTGTTCTTCCATGTCTTTCGACCTTTTATTGTTGTGATAGCATGGACCAATTGAAATTACTTGAGAAGTGAAGACTTTTTCATTTTGTTCATACAGTTATGCAAGAGCTCGATATATGCTACATTCATGGGACAAAGGAAATAGCTTCTCTAATTTATTTTTTAGACATTTTTTTAGTGAATTTGACAAGACTTTTTCATCAATTGTGACATGATTATGTTCTTCCTTTCTATCAATTACCTCCTCCATTCTTTATGTTTAAATTTTGAAATAAAGACAGCAAATTGGATATTTGATCATTGCAAAGAAAGAGAAAAGCTATTTGAAGGGTATTAAGTCTTTGGTTATATATCAATTTGAAAATGTAATTGTTAGAAATAGTTTGAAAAAACATGTCTAAGGGAATGTTTCATGGAAGGCACCAGTTGACTAATGGCCATTGATAAGTTGACTAATGACAATTAGAAGGTAATTCAAGAAATCCAAAACAAGGGAAATGCTTCTAGAAGACATCAATCAACTTATGGCCTCCACCAGTCAACTAATGTCTTTCACTAGTTGAGTAATTTTCCAATCCAAATGTTTTATATGGCTCTTTAGAATTAAGTTACTAAGGAAGACTTTTGTGTTAGGGCTTAGAGGGAACATAACATTTGAGTAGATTTTAAAAGTTAAAACGAACTTAAGATAAAATAAAATTAAAAGATGAAAATTTGAGGTAAATTAAAGAACTAAATTGGAATCAAATAAAGTTAAAAGATAAAAATAAAATTTTAGATAAAATTAAATGATTAAAAGTATATTCTTAATTTTAGGATGACAATATTAACAAAAGGAATTAAATTAAACTTTTTATAAAAATAAAAAGGACGGGAAATAAATTTAATCCGTGATTGGCTTCTTGAAGAAAAATTGTTTGATACGAAAAAATTTGTGATTGACCACCTATACAACCACTAACTAAGCTTTCGGTTTACAGAAAGAGCATGTGATGGATAAAGATCTCTATCTCCACCCCTCCCCCTCCAAAAAAAAAAAACTAATTCATAGAATTCCTTCTTAATTATGAGAGTTATAAATAAAGACACGAACTGTAATCGTAAAATCTATGAATGCAAAATAGAAAGACAACATATCAGAAGCAAAATTGAAGGTTAGAATTCACCCATTGAAAGAAAGGGAAAGAAAAATTCAAAAATTAAAGAATAAAAGCTTACATTTGGGCTAATGGAAGAACCAAATAAAGAGAGAACCAGAAGTCAAGAGTCAGCCTTGCTTCCTCCAAAGTTTGGTTTTGTGATGAAGCATTGCTGGAATGTAGGGAGGAACTTCATATCCCAAATTCTTCGAATTTTCCATGGAAGGAATTTTGAAATATTAAAGTTCCTCAAAAAATTTTAATGTTCATCTGGAAACTCATAAATATTTATGATGCTACCAACAAGTGACATTTTGCAGAAGCATCATTTAAAGATTAACATATTTGTTTTCTGTCACACCCTTATTGTTTGGATATGGTCTCACAGAGCAAAATTCATCCAACCAAAATCCATTATTTTTTGGTGGGACCACTGGTTTACTCAGCGGGTAGCTCATCAAGATGAATTGTTATTTGAAAACACAGTGCTCATTAAGCTTATCCTGGATAATATCTGGCAAGCAACATATAAGCTTCTTGTGGAGAACAAACAACAAAATGCTTTATAAGTGCTGTATAGAATCAAATCTCAACGTAAAGACTATACATTTTTGCTAAAATTTCACACTTGAATACAGTATCCCTTCACTCCATCAAGGAAAACACTTGGTGATTATTTTGGTAACTCGATCGAAATGTGGTAGTTGGACCGTTCATCGTCAGACTTGCTGGAAATTGGTTCAAGTCGTTGTAGTTGACAAGGGTGAAAGAAAGACAATATGTGATAGGTACTTAGAAAAATGGAATGTCTTAGCTTCACACATGCTTGATGTGGTAGTTAACGGGAGTAGTTCTTTTATCTTGATAATGCGCTTTTCAAGGTAAGTTCTCTCTGCTTCCTTATATCAATGGAGTGGACTATTTGCAGATGGTTGACCGTCATAGATGCAAAAAAGAAAATTTAATTACTGAATTGTAAGAAGAGAATTCAAGTTTTAAAAGTACAATTTGATTTTGGTCTTTTAAAAATAATTTCAATATCAATTTTTTTATTTTTTATAATTTTTTTATTACTTTAATGTTGGAATGGTGTGATTTTGTTCCAACTTCTCATGTTGTTTTAATACTTTCGAAAAGATAAAATTGCACAAAAATATATAATTCTAAAATGATACAAAACGTTTTTCAGAGAACTAACTTACGCTAATGTCATTTCAAGAGGATTAAAATAAATTTTACTCTATTATTAATGATTTGACAATTTTAATTTTTATTATGTAATAGTTAATATTATAATTAATTAAGGGATTAGAATATACATTTCAAATACTACACAATTTTAATAATAGTATTATGACATGTTTTTTTCTAATTTTTGTACTAGGTCTTATATGCTGAAAAAGAAGGGTAGGTAAATTTGCTAGTTAGTTGCGCCTTCTACAATAGACTAGGTTCATGAATCATGATTGCTTAAGGTCATGTCCGTCAACAAGAAAATTATAAAGAAAGACTCAAGGAAGACATTGGTCCTCCACTGAGGCCCGTTTGGTAAGTGAGAAAGATTATTCTTGGAATGGGAAAGGGAATGGGAGAGCAAGGAAAGCATGTTTGGTATGCAGGGTAGTCTTTTCCTTAGAAAAGTTCAAACCCTCAAACATAGAAGAGTGCAAACCTTCATATTTGTGATGGAAAGTAGTCTACCTTGAGGGAAAGTAAATTTTTAGACCATTTTAACCTTATGTGTTTTAATTTCTAGTGGTAGAGATAATTAAAATTAATTTTTTAAAATTAAATATTATTATTTTATTATTATCAAAAATAAAAAAAATAATTATTTTTCTAATTTTTTTTATTTTTATTGATAATTAAAAATAATTATTTTATTATTATTAACAATAAAAATAATTAAGAATATTTTGACATTTCAATCTCCCTTTTATCCCATTTCAAATATAAAAAAATAAAAATATTTATTTTTTTGTTTTTATCATACCAAACATACTTATGGGGTACAAGATTCTTTTCCATTCACATCTCATTTCCCATTCCCATTGTATGAATGCTCTCTCCCACCTACCAAACGGGGCTTGAGAGTACAAATATATGGGAGGGAGCAGATTCTCTCCACTTTGCTTGCAAATTGAAGGGTCTAATTTTGAGAAAAAGGAATCGTAATTTAAAAAAAAAAAAACAAAGAAAGTAAATAAATAATAAAATAAAGCAGCTTCTCTCATAATTGGAGGATTCAATTTGCACGCAAACAGGAGAAGCTGCTCCCCATATGGGAGGAGACAAGTTCATCACAAAAGCAAACTTTGGAGGAAACAAGGACATCTGGACTTCTGGTTCTCTCTTTGTTTGGTTCTTCCGTTAGCCGAAATGTAAGCTTTTATTTTTTAATTTTTAAAATTTTCTTTTGCTTTTTTTTGTTTTATAACACTTTTTTTGCTTTAATGTAGCCAATATTCTTTAATTTTTCTTTAACTTTTTTTTTTCTAATGGGTGAATTCTAACCTTCAATTTTGCTTCTGATATATTGTGTTTCCATTTTGCATATATAGATTTTACGATTACAGTTCGCATCTTTATTTATAACTCTCATAATTAAGAAGAAATTCTATGAATTAGTTTTTTTTTTTTGGCCAACTTGGCGATATCTTTATCCAAGGCCAATGGCGAATCTACTTTGCCATCATCACACGCTCTCTCTATGGAAACCAAAAGCTTAGTTAGTGGTTGCATAAGTGGTCAATCACAAATTTTTTAGTATCAAACAATTTTTTTTAAGGAACCAACCACGGATTAAATTTAGTTTTTCGGTCCTTTTATTTTTATAAAAATTTTAATTTAATTCCTTTTGTTAATGTTGTCATCTGAAAAGCAAAAATCTATTTTTGATCCTTTAATTTTATTTGAAGTTTTACTTACATATTTTAATTTTATTTAATTTAATGTGATCTTTGATTTTACTTTAGGTTTTACCTTTATCCTTTAATTTTATTTAATTCCAATTTAATCTCTCAATTTATCTAAAATTTTTATCTTTTAATTTTATTTTGTCTTAATTTGATCTTAACTTTTAAAATCTACTTAAATGTTATCTTCTCTCTAAGCTCTAACACAAAAGTCGTGCATAGTTCCTTAATGATTTAATTCTAAAGAGCCATATAAAACATTTGGATTGGAAAATTACTCGACTAATGAAAGGACATTTGTTGAATGGTAGAGGCTATTAGTTGATTTAGTCACCTAAAAGCATTTTCCTTAATTTGGATTTCTTGAATTACTCTCTAATTGTCATTAGTTGACTTATCGATAGCTATTAGTCAACTAATGTCTTCCACATAGCATTTTCTTAGACATGTTTTTTCAAATTACCTCTAACAATTACATTTTCAAAATATATAACCAAAGACTTATATCCTTCAAATAGCTTTTCTCTTTTTTCGCAGTGATCAAATATCCAACTTGCTGTCTTTATTTCGAGATTTAAACATAAAGAATGGAGGAGGTAATTGACAAAAAGGAAGGATGCAACCACGTCACAATCGATGAAAAAGTCCTGTCAAATTCACTAGCAAAATCTTTGAAAGTCAAATTAGAGAAGCTATCTCCTTTGTCTCATGAGTGCAGCATATATTGAGCTCCTGCACAACTAAGTGAACGAAATGAAAAAGCCTTCACTCCTTTAGTAATTTCAATTGGTCCACTCCAACACAATAATAAAAAACTAAAAGACATGGGAGAATACAAAATGCGGTACCTAAAGGACTTCCTATCACAAGCTGAGGTAAGCTTAGATGACTATGTAGGACTTTTGAAAAATAAACAAGTGCAATTGCGAAATTGTTTTACAGATACCATTGAATTTGACAGTGATAAGTTTATTGAGATCATTATGGTAGATGCAGCTTTCATTGTTGAATTATTCTTGAGAAATAGACCTAACTACAAGCTGCACAATGAAAATGATCGTTCTTTTAGTAGACCATGGAAGCTACAATTCATTAAAACTGATATGCTTTTACTTGAAAATCAAGTTCCTTTCTTCATCATTGAGGACCTTCTTTCGCAAACTGGATCAACCATTCCCATAAAGGATGTTAGGCGTTTAGCAATCAAGTAGACCTATGAGTTCTTCAAAAAAAGAAAAATTATATTTAGTAGATATTGATAACTTCAATGTTGAGGAAAAAGTGGGTCAATTTGAAATACGACATTTTGTTGATTTTGTTAGAATTTGTCATTTGCCCCCATAGATGCCACGCAAAAATAAAATAAAGTCTCTGACTATGCCTTTAGCAACACAGTTACACCAAGGTAGAATCAAGTTCAAGGTGAAGAATGTTAGAGATATGATTCAAAATTGTTATAATTAATTTTTGTAAAATCTTTTTAGTTAGTTAGTTAGCTAAAAATTTAAAACTTTATCTAATTTTAAATTAAATTAAGTAGTAGTTAGTTTTTATGATTTTTTTACTTTTAGTTATCGTTTATTTATATATTTTAGTTATTTGTAAGCCTATAAATAAGTAGTCTCAATTGTGAAATAAAGTGAAGTAGTAAGATATTAATTTTTCTACATATTTTTTTAATTTCATTTAAATAATCTACTACTTTAAATTTTCAGCATGGTATCAAAACTCTCATGAATTTTAAAGGACCTGTGAGTGATTGACTCTCATGGCTTTTAGTAATATATCAGCTCTCTCACCTCCAATTTTCAACGGCGAAAATTATCAAGTATGGGCTGTCAAGATGAAAGCTCATCTAAAAGGTCTTGGCTTATGGTAATGGGTTCAAGATGAAAGATAAATAACTCCTTTGGGAAGCAATCCAACTCTCAATCAAATTAGAGCTCATGAAGAAGAAGAAGCAAAAGCTCCAAGAGCTTTATCTTTAATTCATTATGCTGTCTCAGAATCAGTTTTAACAAGAATTATGACTTGTGAAACAGCAAAGGAAGTTTGGAATATGCTAAAGGAAGTATATCAAGGCAATGATAGAATAAGAAGGATGTAAGTCTTAAATTTTAAAAGAGATTTTGAGATTCTGAGCATAAAAGAAAAGGAGACCATACAAGAATATTCTGACAAGCTGATGACAGTGGTAAACAAAATTCGACTAATGGGAGAAGAGCTACCTGATAGTAGGGTCGTTGAGAAGATGTTTATAAGTTTGTTTGAAAGATTTGAGGCAAAAATTTTATCTCTGGAAGATTCAAGAGATATTAGTGAAATAACCTTGTCAGAATTAATTAATGCTTTGCAAGCTCAAGAGCAAAGAAGAGTTATGAGAAAAGAAGGAACACATGAGATGTTTAAAGGAGCCTATCTAGCCAAAATTTCAAAGGGTAAAGGAAAAATTTCTCAATGCAATCATTGCAAGAAGTATGGTCATGAAGAGAAAGATTGTTAGCACAAAGGAAAGCCTTAATGTTTCAAGTGCAAGAGATTTGGGCATCTACAAAAGAATTACAAATTTAATAAGGAAGAACAAGCAAATATGGTGGAGATGGTTGAAGAGGAAACTCTTTTTTGAAAGTTGGTGAGAAGTGTTTCAACAATTGAAAGTTGATGAGAAAGTATATCAACAAGATGATAAGAAGTGCATCACGAAATGAAGAGAAGTATTTTACAAATTTGATCATGTGGAGAGAAGTGCTCCATAAAATTTGAAATTTGGCAATTTTGAATCAAAGGGGAATGTTGGAGATATGATTCAAAATTGTTATAATTAATTTTTGCAAAATCATTTTAGTTAGTTAGTTAGCTAAAAACTTGAAACTTTATCTAATTTTAAATTAAATTAAATAGTAGTTAGTTTTCATGATTTTTTACTTTTAGTTATCATTTATTTCTATATTTTAATTATTTGTAAGCTTATAAATAGGTAGCTTCAATTGTGGAATAAAATAAAGTAGTAGAATATTAATTTCTCTACATATTTTTTTAATTTCATTTAAATAAACTACTATTTTAAATTTTCAACAAAAGTGGGAATCTTTTTTATATACAATTCAAAGATGGGGTTTTGGAGATTCCACACTTAAGAATATATGATGCCACAGGTAGTTTTTTTAGGAATCTCATTGCATATGAACATTGCCACTTGCATGATAATTATGTCAATGACTATGTTTTTATCCTTGGTCGCCTCATCGACACCCCCAATGACGTAGAGTTGCTCATTGAGAATGGGATTGTTGAATCAAAGTTATCAGGCAATCAAGAGGTGGCTTCTGTCATCAATAAGCTTTCCCCAAGAATAATGCATTGGCAAGAACAAATTTCTACTTCACAGATCTATGTAAGGAGTTGAATGATTATTACAAAGTCCCTTGGCATAAATGGAGGCCAACTTTGAAACAGGACTATTTTAGTAATCCATGGGCCATTATCTCTGTCATTGCAGTAATTGTGCTTCTTATACTCACCTTGGTGTAGACAGTTTATTCAATCGTCTCCTACTACTATTAGCTAGTATATATATTGTACCAATTAGTAGTTAAAAAAAATCATTAAAACATCTGCTACTATTAGCTAGTATATAAATTGTACCAATTAGTAGTAAAAAAAAATCATTAAAATGAGTGTTTTAGATATTTGAGTCTGTTAACACGTTTATTTTGAAGAATTTTTACTTGCTTCTTGTATCAACTAACCGTGTATTATATAGTTTTCAAGACTCATTTAAATATATGTTCAGCTATTCAAATCCCTTGACACATCTGTTTTGATAAAATTTTTGTTTGCTTTCTCCACCATTTAATTATACATTATATGGTTGTTAAGTATTTGTCATGTATTATCTATTTCTTTGCGCTTTCCAAATCAACTATATGTTTTCCTACAGTTCCTTTTGAATAAGTGAAAATTACGGACGAGTCTAAAGTACAACTTGTTTGCGTGCATAAAATTACTAATTCTAAAATCAGCTGACCTTAATAAATCAAGTGGTGAAAACTTCTTTAAAGGCAACTTGCTAACCTACTTAACAAACGATGGTGGCCAGGTTTTTCTACTTTTGACCCCACAATATCCAATATCATTGCAGAATAACCCCTCATTACAAAATAAATAGTTATGGGCCCGTTTTAAAAACTCGTGAAACTAAAATTATGGTGCTTCACTGATTGGACTTTTTGACCCCACAGTACATATAATTGCGTGATAACCAACATTGCAAAATTAATCAATTTATGAGCCTACGTGTTAATATAACCAACATGGGATACTGTGGGTCGGTCATCAGGAATTGTCATTTGAAAACATAGTACTCATTATGCTCATCCTGGATAATATCTGGCAGGAAAGAAATGCGGTTCTTATGGAGAACAAGCAACAAAATGCTTTACAAGTGCTGTGCAGAATTAAATTTCAATGGAAGGACCATACTTCTGCTAAATTTTCACACTTGAATCCTATCTGCAGGGCACAGAGAAGGATGTTAAGCTCATGTGGAAGTTTTAACACAGTATCCCTTCACTCCGTCAAGGTGGCGATTATTTTGGCAACTCAAGCGGAAGCAGCGGAATGTGTGGTAGTTGGATTGTTCATTGTCAGGCTTACTGGAAATGGGCTCAAGTTATTGTAGCTGACAAGGTTGAAAGAAAGACAGTCTCCTTCTAAACTCTATATCTCACAGTTTCATTGCAGGAAAGTTACGTACCTGTGTTAACCTGGGAGTACCAAAGAAGGTTTATGCGAATTTAATTGCTAACCTGCAGACAATAAGGTTTGATCTGCAAGCAGATACCCACGACGTCCATAGACTCTTTGAGACTACACAAATATGTACTTTTTGTGAGTGTAGAACAACTAATCCCTTCCTATGTTTACTTTGCTTCTGCTAGGTTCCTTCTTCGTTTGTGACCACTTTTTCAATCAATTAAAAAAAGAGACACTTAAAAAAAAATGGGCTTAAGGACTTGAGACTGGGTCAGAGGACTTTTGGAGAGCGTACAGAAGACTTGAGTAAGAAGAATTTTGAAGCAGGTGCAAGAATATAAGATGGAATCGTGTCTTCACCAGAGTTGAAAAAAAAAGCTTGCCCAAAAAAAAGAAAGGAAAATTGAAACTTTTCATTTATCATGTCATGATGTAAAAATAGAGATAAATACCAAAAAAAATTAATTTAAAAAATAAAAGTGATATATCTATCTTGTTTTGTTTATATATACACACACACACACAACATTGGAGCCTATGGTCTCTCAAAATAATATGAAAAATAAAATATTTTTTAAACAATATAAATATAAAGAGCACATGTCATACATATATGATGTCAAACAAAAGAAAAGTATAATTTTATTTTGGTTTTTAAGAAATAATTCCAATATCAATTTTTTTTTAACTTTTTGTATCACTTCAGTGTTCGAATGGTGTGATTTTCTTTCAACTTCTCATATGTTTTAATACTTTTGAAAATATAAAATTTGAAATATATATATGTAGCTCTAAAATGATACAAAAAGATTTTTAAGCAAACAAACTGATGCTAATGTCATTTTAAGAGGATTAAAATAAAATTTTACTCTATTATTAATTATTTGATAAGTTTAATTTTTATTATGTAATAGTTAAAATTATAATTGACTAAGGGATCACTATCTACATTTTAAACACAATATAATTTCAATAATAGTATTATTTTGCCTTTTCTAATTTTTTGTGCTAAGTTTTCAATTAGCATCTTTTAGCAACTTGCAGATAGCGTTGGATGTCCGCAAAAAAATATTATAAAGAAAGACTCAAGGAAGACTTGCGTCCTCAAGAGAGAGTACAGAAATATCGGAGGAGACAAGCTCATCACAAAAGCAAACTTCGGAGGAAGTAAGAACATTTCATGATTTCTGGTTCTCTCAATATTTGGTTCTTCCATTAGTCAAAAGGTAAGCCTTTGTCCTTTAATTAATTTTTCTTTTCCTTTTTTTCCAATGGGTGAATTCTGTCCTTCAATTTTACTCCTGATATGTTGTCGCTCTGTTTTGCATGTATAGATTTTATGATTCCAGTACGCATCTTTATTAATAACTCTCCTAATTATGAAGAAATTCTATGATTTTTTTTTTGGGGAACTTAGAGATAACATTATCGAAGGCCTATGATGATTTTTATTTTTTTTGCCAACTTTGAGTTTTCTCTTCAAGGAGCCAATCACTGAATAAACCAAAGACTCAAAATTTATTTTTAGTCCTTTTATTTTTATAAAAATTTTAATTTGATCCCTTTTGTTAATATGACAATTCTATATTTTAAAAAACAAAAATATACCTTTGGTATTTTAATTTATTTCAAAATTATATTTTATTAGATCTTTAATTTTATTTAATTTTAATTTGATCTCTTAACTTTATCTTAAATTTCATTTTCTTCTTTTGATTTCATTTTATCCTAATTTGGTCCTTAACTTTCAAAATCTATTCAAATGTTTCCTTCCTTCTAACCAAAAAAAAAAAAATGTGTGGCTCCCTAAAAACGTAATTCTCATAAGTCGAATAAAACTTTTCTATTAAACAATTTGATAGTATTAAAGAGAAGGAAATATTTGAGTGGTTTTTGTAAGTTAATGGAGCAAAAATTGAAAAAAAAGAAAGAAAGGAAATTAAGAAGCAAAAGTAAAATCTTATATAAGTTTAAGAGATAATATTGAAACAAAATAAAATTAAAGGATAAAAGTAAAATTTGAGATAAATTTAAAGTATTGAATAAAAACAAAATGAAAGTAAGAGATGAAAGTAAATTTTAAGATAAAGCTAAGAGATCAAAAATGTATTTTAACCTTTTAAAAGTATTTAAACTTAATGTTTAAATATACTTTTAGTCCCTCTATTTTTATAAAAGTTTTAATTTTGCCCCTCTAATTCTAACACAAGGAATGTTATCATCTTATTTTCTATAATATTTCAATTATGCCCTTCTGTTACAAGTTTATCCAAAATTTAATTCTGGATTTAATAGTTTATTAACTTGGAAGTTAGATCATAAATTTGGCATTAAATTTTAGATAAATGATAAGAAAAAGATAAAATAAGATCATTTTGTCAAATAAGATGGTAACATTGCCTGCTTTAATCAAGAGAATAAAATTAAAATTTTTACAAAATTAAAAGAATAGCATATGTATTTAAACTAATATTGTATTTGTGTATCAATGTACAAAATTACATTTTCAAAATATATAACCAAAGACTTCCATCCAAGTAGTTTTTTTTTCTTTCTTTGCAGTGATCAAATATACAACTTGTCGTCTATATTTCAAAATTTAAACATAAAGAATGGAGGAGGTAATTGATAGAAAGGAAGGATGTGACCACATCACAATTGATGAAAAAGTCCTATCAAATTCAATGGCAAAATGTCTAAAAGACAAACTAGAAAAGCTATCTCCTTTGTCGCATGAATGCAGCATATATCGAGCTCCCGTGCAACTACGAGAACGAAATGAAAAAGCCTTCACTCCTCAGGTAATTTCAATTGGTCCACTCCATCACAACAATAAAAAGCTGAAAGACATGGAAGAACACAAAATGTGGTTTCTAAAGGACTTCTTATCACGAGCTAAGGTAAGCCTAGATGACTGTGTAAAACTTTTGAAGGAGAAACAAGTGCAATTGCAAAATTGTTATGCAGATGCAATAGAATTTGACAGTGATAAGTTTATTGAGATCATTCTGGTAGATGCAGCTTTCATTGTTGAAGTACTCTTAAGAAATAGGCCTGAATACAAGCTACACGATCAAAATGATCATATTTTTTGGTAGACCAAGGAAGCTACAGTTCATTAAAACTGATATGCTTTTACTTGAAAATCAAGTTCCTTTCTTCATCATTAAGGACCTTCTTTCGCTAGCTAGATCAGCCATTCCCATACAGGATGATGTTAGGCGTTTAGCAATGAAGTTGTCCTATGAGTTTTTCAAAAATAAGTTGTATTTGTTAGATACTGATAACTTCAATGTTGAGGAAAAAGTGGGTCAATGCGAAATACAACATTTTGTTGATTTTGCTAGAATTTGTCATTTACCCCTAATGATGCCACCCAAAAATACAGTAAAGTCTGTTATTATTCCTACGGCAACACAGTTACACCAAGCTGGAATTAAGTTCAGGGTGAGGAAAAGTGGGAATCTTTTGCAATTCAAAGATGGAGAATTGGAAATTCCATATTTGAGAATACATGATTCCACAGAGAGTCTTCTGAGGAATCTTATTGCATATGAACATTGCTACTTGCATGATAATTATGTCAATGACTATGTCTTTATCCTTGATCGCCTCATCGACACCCCTGTTGATGTAGAGTTGCTCATTGAGAATGGGATTATTGAATCAAAGTTATCAAGTAGTCAGGAGGTGGCTTCTTTCATCAACAAGCTTTCCCCAGGAATAATGATGGCAAGAACACATTTCTACTTCACAGATCTATGTAAGGAGTTGAATGATTATTACAAAGTCCCTTGGCATACATGGAGGGCAACTTTGAAACAGGACTATTTTAGTAATCCATGGGCCATTATCTCTGTCATTGCAGCTATTGTGCTTCTTATACTCATCTTAGTGCAGACTATTTATTCAGTCATCTCCTACTATTACTAGCTTGTATATATATTATGCCAATTGGTAGTATAATGGCATGACAAGACTCATAGAAAAGAGTAGAAAAAGGGTGGGGTAAGGATTGGATATTTCATAACACTTGTAACTTAGCACTATTTGATACACAATAAGATTGGAAAGTATGAGTAGCACTAGATAATATTATATAAGTTATCCACCTTATGTCTTCCATATTATTATGTGTTTGTTGCACCTATATATATATATATATATATATATAACAATATGTGTTTACTAATAAGATGAAAATGATATTTTATAGATGTAAATAATATTATACTCAAGTCAAAATGGTGGTCATAAGACAATGGTAGTCAACATGGTAGTGGTGGTGACAGCGAGGGGATATGGGTGTGTAAAGTGGTGGTAAATGAAAATAATATGACAATATATTAACAAATAATGATTATATATATATATATATATATATATATATTAAAAAAGGTTATATAAGAATTTTTGTCATGGCTTATCTTTCTCATCTTAGGTGGATAGTGTCATATGGTGATAATTGTATAAAATATCCTAACCCTAGAAACTTATATAATTCATTACAAGCACCAAACACCATATAAACATAGATTGTGCTAGCTTGTATTATCCTGTTCAACCTAATATGATACATTAAACAAAGCTTATATTTAGAGAAAGATACCACTTAAGTCAAAATTCTTGAATTGATTTTCAATTATTTGAATTTAAGTAATTCCATTTGTGTTTTTTATTTTTAAAATATGAATAAGTTTATTATTAGTTTTCAAATTTTTTAATCATTACACTATATTTATGATCTATAAGGACTAATTTGTTATTTTAGTTTTTTCATCATTAATCTTTAGTTCCTATTTTAATCATACTATTTTATTCTCCTATAAAGAGTACCTAATTGAAATTTACTTTCTAAAATCCACCTTGCATCTGAGAGGTTATTTGGTATGCAAAATTGTTAGGTATGTAAAGGAAAAGAGAATGATGATGTGAATGGAAATAACCCTCATAGCCTTATCAAAATAATAATAATAATAATGGATGAATATAATTGAGTAATGATAATAAACGTATAATAGATATTGCATAAATTAGATAGTCTCTTTATTTTTTATGCTTTCTTTCACCATTTTCATTTCTTTTGGCCAACCAAACAGGAGCGAAATCCTTTTAGAAAAGACAAAATCATGTTAGTTGAACCATAGGCACAAAAAGGGCTAAATGGGCTTAAGGACTTTTTTTTACATATCATAGAAAGAAAGAGCTATGTTAATAATCGGGTTACAAAAGTTAAGAATGCCGATGATGAATGGGTGAATGATTATTCTGAGAATGAGAAATTACCCTTTAAATATTTTATCGATGTGCTTTTAGTGGATCATATTATCTAGCAATTATAAAAGTTCAACATTCCCTCACTTTTATCTCAACAGAGCTAGGTATTGTAACCTTTAACTAAGTTTGAAATTGAATGTGTTTTGTTTCAGATGAATCCACATAAGGCTTTTGGCCTAAATGGTTTGCATGCTCTGCATTTACAACATAATTGGCATCTAGTGAAACTTAAGGTTAATGGAAATTGGTTTACACCATGTCCTGCTCTCTTTAGGGATTTTAATCTAGACCAATTAGTGTATGTAATGTGGCTTTCAAAATCTTATTTTAGGTTATGCATAACAAACTACATAAGGTATAAAAATGTTTTAATAACACTAAATCAAAATGCTTTTGTTAAATGGCATCTTAATTCTGATAACATATATTTCTTACCTTAAAGCATATGACATTTATAGATAAGACAAAGAAAAGAAAGGTTGAGAATATATGGTGTGCAGTGAAGATTGATATTCAAAAAGCTTATGATAAAATTTCTTTGAATTTCCTTAATGGGGTTTTGATTCAGATGAATTTTCTTATTATTAGAAAAGTATGATTATGCAATGTGTAGGTACAATTTCTTAAACTTGCTTCTGAATAGAAGCCTGGGGATAGGTTAGGAATCAATTAGGAACACAAATTTAATGAATAAAGCTTTTATAAGCAAACATGTTTGGAGAATTATGAATAAACCAGATTCTCTAGCTAATAGATGGGTTAGCAATATTAAATTAATATCGTCAAAGGAATTTGGAATTTGAGTTCAAGAATACAACTCAGGCTTCTTGGTATGGAAGGGAAATATTGTTAAAAATAGTGATTTGATTATTAATAATCTCAAGTGAATGGTTAGAAGTTGGGACAAAATTGATAAAAATATCATATTATAGTGGCATCCAACTAATAACCCAAAAAATGTTCAAGAGGTTGGAGAATCAAGAGATGACTATCTTTGAATGGATGAAAAACACAAAAGATTGGAAGAATGTATATAGAAGATGTCACCCTACAAATTACACAAGTCCTAGTCTTTAAAATGTGATGATTTTTATAAACTAATTTGGAGAGTCACCAAAAAAGGTTTATTATTTAGGAGGTTGAAGGCTATAAAAGCTTTTTAGGCCACATTTGGTATGTAAAATAAGTTTTTAATGGAATGAAAATTAAAGATATGTTAAGAATAAAAAGGAATTCTGTAGTTTTCAATTATGTTTAGTATGATATAAGATGAAATGCGAATGCTTTTGTTTTTTTATATTTAGTTAGATAGAAGTGAGATGGAAATAAAATAAAAAAGATGATAAAATTCAAAATACCTCTAAATAAATAAAAAATATAAAAAACTTTATTAAAAGTCCAAAACATTTTACAGCATCCTGTTTTGTCATCTTTAACCCTATTTCCACATTCAAAAACTTGAAATGGAAAGAAACATTTTATTTATTTATTCACTACTACTCTCTTTAACACTAAAATTAAAACATTCAAAGACTGTAGATTCTTTATTTATTTAAAATTTTGAAAGATTTTATTTTAAAACTTTTTATTTTAAAAGATTGTAAACAATGAAAGCATTCAAACTACAGTAACACTAATGTTGCTTTAGATGACGATGGCATTCTTTAATCTCCTAACCATCTATAAAGCGCGGGATTCGAACTTACGACATTCTAACAAAGGCGATAAAGGCTTTGGTGTGTCATCCTCACTTACACAGTGAACGCCAACAGCTTTTGATGGCTGACTTGCTTCTATTGCGTGGATCTCATTTTCTTCCATTAAATCTGAGACAATTAATGGAGTCCTTAATGCATTGTCCTCACTTACCTTGTGAACGCCATCTTCCTATGATTGACATGGCTATGGCAATGATGCTCCACCAGATCTGAGAGTTTCTTTTAGGGGCAAAAAGGTTAAAAAACGGTCCTTGCCCTTAATGAAGACTACTTTCCTTCAATGTTTATGAGTCTCTAAAGTGGGTGAGCCAGCTCCCTTAAATATAGGAGTCTGCAATCCTCCAAAACATTGAAGGATAGAAGTTTACTCAGAAGCAAGTTTAATAAATTATAGTTACACATTGCATTATCATACTCTTCTAATAATAAGAAAATTCATTCAAATCAAAACCCCTTTAAGAAAATTCAAAAAAAATTTATCATAAGCTTTTTGAATATCAATGTTCATTGCACACAATATATTCTTCACCTTTCTTTTCTTTGTCTTATCTATAAATATCATAAGCTTTAAGGCTAGAAATATATGTTATCAAAATTAAGATGCCCTTTGATGAAAGCATTTTGATTTAGTGTTATTAAATCATTTTCATAACCTTATGCCGTTTATTAAACATAACCTAAAATAAGATTTTGAAACATAAACCAATCAATTTAAATTAAAATCCCTAAAGAGAGCAGGACATAGTGTAAATCAATTTCCATTGACCTTAGGTTTCATCAGATGCCAATTATGTTTTAAATGCAAAGCAAGTGAACCATTTAGGTCAGGAGCCTTATGTGGATTCATTTAAAACAAAACACATTCAATTTCAAACTCAATTAAAGGTTACAATACCTAGCTCTGTTGAGCTAAAAGTAAGGGAATTTTGAACTTTTTTAGTTACTAGACTATGTGATCCACTGAAAGTACACCAATAAAATATGTAAAGGCTAATTTCACAATCTCAGAATAAATCATTCACCCATTCACCATTGACATTCTTAATTTTTGTGACCTGATCATTAATATGTCTCTCTCTTATTATGATATGAAAAAAGTCCTTAAGCCTTTTTGTGCCTATGGTTTACCTAATATTATTTTGCCCTTTCTAAAAGGGTTTTGCTCCTCTAAAAGGACGTTTGGCTAGCCAAAAGAAATGAAAAAGGTGAAAGAAAGCATAAAAATAATTATACTATCTAATTTATACAATGTCTATTATACTTTTATTATTATTATTCAATAACATTTATTTATTTATTTTATTACTTTTTGATAAAGCTACGAGGGTTATTTCCATTCACATCTTCTTTTTCTTTTCCTTTACATATCTAACAATTTTGTATGCCAAATAGTCTCTAAGATGCAAGGTGAATTTTAGATCCTAAATTTCAATTAGGTACTCTCTATAGGAGAATATGATAGTATGATTAAAATAGGAACTAAAAATTAATAATGAAAAAATTAAAATAACAATTCAATCCTTATAAATCATAAATATAGTATAATGATTAAAAAATTGAAGACTAATAATAAACTTAGTACAAAATAATTACAAGAATTATAAATTATAAATTATAATTAGATATAAATTTAAAAATTAAATCTAGTACATATGCAATAATACTATTGCGAAAATAGTAGTCCTACAACTCAATAAACAAATTGTAAAAATATAATATCATTTAATAAACAATCATATAATTGATAAATTTATTAATCATCTTCTTTTTTATTGAACATTCTAATACACTTGCTCAATACCTACTCCCTTAATCAAGTACCTATATTAAAAAAAAAATCATTAGAAGCATATAAAATTAAATTACAAAAACTAAATATTATTTAATAAATTTATTATAAATATTACTATTAGAATTTGGAAGGAAGCTAACTTAAGGGGAGCCGACCCTAATAATTACAAAGAATGAAAACTATTGTTGCATCAAGTTTTCTTACTTGTTTAGCCACTGTTGTTTGTAATTGAAAATTTTGACTTTCTAAATCTATGATAGAATGAGCAGTAGAACATGTGGAAAAATAACATAGACAAGATTTGAAAAAAAAAAAGATTAAGTAATAAACATACTAAATTAAGATAAAAAGTAAAATAAAGTGAGAAAAGAAGGGAAAGGAATTAAAGGATAAAATCCAAATACATACATAATAAATAGTTTTCTAATCTAAAACCCAAATAATTAGCTTAACTTTTTTTAATTTGTCAAACTAATTTTAAAATTACTACAATTTGTAATAATTAAATATGTAAGAAAATTTGAGATCTATAATAAGTCTAATTGAAAGATTAAACAAAATACAAAGATAAAGATATATTCATCAAATTTAAATTAACAATATCAAATAATAAAGAAAATGAACAATTAAAAAATGGGGCTCTGAACAAACATTAAACTAAAATGAGTTTTTAAGATCTCAAATTTAAATAAAAAAATCAAAGAATATTTTATATATGCATACAAATAACAAAAAATTAAAAAAAAAACTCACAAATCAACACAAAGGTTTAAATAATCTAAGATCTTAACACAAATCAACCATTTTAAGTCAACAAGAAGTCCATATATCTCAAAAAAGGAAAAAAAAATCTTAAAATTATTACTTCAAAATAGTTGAAAATAAAAAAAATGAAAAAGATGTGGCTGAAACGATGAGATTAACGGTGCACTGCACGACAAGTAGCAGGGGATGGATGGTGGCACAATGACGACAACGATGGCACGACGCAGCAACGGCAACAGCAGTCTTCACAATGCCAGAGGCTTGGACCATCGCAGCACAGTAGCTCATGGGGTTTCAAAGTTTTATTTCCCTCTTTTTCAACCTTAGGACTTTTATATGATTAAAATTTTTCTGAAATAATTATTTTCAAGTGCCAATTTAGAAATCATATTTCGTAATAATGATAATAATAATAATAATAATAATAGTATTTTAGAGACATTTCTTTTCTCATAGACGTTTTAGGGCATTGGCTATATATATTTTTAATCTCTTAAAAAGTGCCCTTATATCGATAATAAAATAATTATAATTAAAGTAATATAATTATTTATGTTATGAAGAATGATTATTTTGTTAAAATTTAGTTTATAGTTTAATTTTTTAAATAGTTGTACTTTGATGTGTGCTTATTTAAATAACACCAACTTTGCAGCAAAAAGACTATTTTTCATAATCTGCTAATCACATATTTTTATATGCATATTTTATAAATTTTTATTATGCAGATGACAAATTTGAAAACAACTATTTAAAAAAACTCAATGTACCTACTAAAAAGATTTGTGACACAAGTAATATTTTATTACTTGCATAATTTTTTTCGTCACGTTGCTTATAATTGATATTTAGGCTGCACCTATTTTCAAACGACGCAAGTTGAGAAAAGCTTAAATGAGATCGGTTGAAATCAAACTTAAACATTTCTAAAATTTATGAAAATTAAAAAAATAATTCTCAACTTTATATTACACTAGTTGAACTACCTATACAGATGCATCCGCGATAAAAAATTAATAGACCCCACTATTAAAAGAAAACTGAAAAAAAGGGAACAGTCATTTCATGATGATTTTTAGTTTTTTGCCAACTTTGAGTTTTCTCTTCAAGGAGCCAATCACTGAATAAACCAAAGACTCAAAATTTATTTTTAGTCCTTTTATTTTTATAAAAATTTTAATTTGATCCCTTTTGTTAAATGCGGCCGCTCTATGTTAAAAAAAAAATAATTTTTGGTCTTCTAATTTTATTCAAAATTATATTTTTATTCTTTAATTTTATTTAATTTTAATTTGATCCCTTAACTTTATCTTAAATTTCATTTTCTTCCTTTGATTTCAATTTATCCTAATTTGGTCCTTACTTTTCAAAATCTATTCAAATGATTCCTTCTTTCTAACCCAAAAAAAAAATTTGTGTGGCTCCTTAATAACTTAATTTCCATAAGTTGTATAAAACTTTTTTATTAAATAACTTGATAGTATTAAAGAAAAAGAAATATTTGAATAGTTTTTGTAAGTCAGCAGAGATGGAAAACAAAAAGATATTAAAAAACAAAAGTGAAATTTTATACAAATTTAAGATATAATATTGAAACAAAATAAAATTAATAGGTAAAAGTCAAACTTGAGATAAATTTAAAGTATTGAATAAAAATTAAATTAAATTAAAGGATAAAAACAAATTTTAAGATAAAATTAAAAGATTAAAAATGTATTTTAATCTTTTAAAAATATTTAAAATTAACGTTTAAATATACTTTTAATCCTCCAGTCATAGATGCAGGCTATAGCCAATGGCATTGTCAGGAACAGTTGCTTAGACATACCATCATTACTTCAGTTGATCCCACCTTGACGACTACCATCGCTCGCACCATCACTGCACAGGAAGCCTAGATGACTTTAGCCTCACTATATGCCAACACATCCAGGTCATGAGTTATGGTTCTCAAAAAGCATTTACAGCAAAGTACCAAAGGAATAAAGTCCATTGCAGAATACCTTTATGATATAAAGCGCATTGCAGATGAACTTACGATCATTGATCGCCCAGTCCCAATTGAAGATCTAACTCTCTACATTATTAATGGTCTTGGTTCAGACTACCAGGAGATGGCAGCCTTAATACGTACAAGAGACACACCCTTCACGTTTGAGGCGCTGTTTGATCGTCTTCAAAGCTTTGAAGACTTTTCGCGTCGTGAAGAAGTCTGAGCCTCTGGTACCTACAGTTCATTTTACCCAGCATTCTACAGGCCAAGTCAAGTCACCTAAGACCACATCTAAGCTTCTCTGTTGCACCTCAACTCACCAAACGAATCCTCCAATACATACGCACGCCATCGGTGACCCCAGGGACGATCACAACAATTTAACAGGTCCAATCGTCCACTTCCAAGATGTCAATTTTGCGATATGCGTCGTCACATTACCAAGTACTACCCTACGTTGCGCACACCTGAAGTTTCACCTCACTTTTCTCATATGCATCCTCAAAGACAATCTCATAATGTCAATCGAAACCCATGTGTTAACCTCACAACTAAAGCTTCCTCTTCATCAAATTGGGTCCTAGACTTAGGTGTGACAAATCATGTCACCAACAGCATGGATAATCTTCATCTCTACCCAGAGTACGATGGACCAGATGATATCATTGGTGATGGTTCAGGTTTGAAAATCTCACATGTTGGTTCAACGTCTCTTAACACACCTCACTTGCATTACCTAACACATTCTATGTTCCTTATATCTCCACAAACCTTATATCTATTTCTCAATTATGCAAAACAAACAATTTTTTAGTTGAGTTTCAACCTCACTATTTCTTTGTGAAGGATCTTTACACAGGTCAGATACTTCTCAAGGGACACAATGACGAACACATTTATCATCTTTCAACCTCATGTCCTTCGTGTGCTCTGTTTACTGTTCACTTTGCCGCATACTGGCACTCTAGGCTTGGTCACTGTTATGAGCATAAGTTCTTAGAAAAACCACACCCTAAAAACTAACTATTAGAGTGGGAGAGTCCAAATCCTTATAAGGCCTTCCTTTCAAGGAAACCTTCCCGATGTGAGACTCATAACAATCCCACCACCTTCGGAAGTCGGCGTCCCGATAGCTGCACTTTGCGACACTTCACTCAGCGGTGCTTCACTTGATCACGGTCAGTCCCTCCGCAGGTTGGCCGACTCTCAACGAGAGCACCATTTGTTATGAGTATAAATTCTTGGAAGAACCACACCCCAAAAACTAACTATTAGAGTGGGAGAGCTTAAGTCCTTATAAGGCCTCCCTTTTAAGAAATCCTGACCGTGATCAAGTGAAGTGCTGCTGAGTGAAAGTTCTTTTGAAATGGAGGCCTTATAAGAACTTGGGCTCTCCCACTCTAATAGCTAGCTTTTGGGGTATGGTTCTTCCAAGAACTTATACTCATAACAAATTATTTGTAATGATCTTAAAGATAAACGACAAATAAAGATATTGACAAAGGCTCTGAAATAGATCCTTGGACTTTGCAAATTGGCATAGGTTCGTAGAGCATTGATAAACAAGGAAATCAAAATGATCTGAGCAGTACAATAACCGTTTTATAGAAAGGGAAATGTTGCAGAAAGAAAAGGTTCAGGGAGAAAGAGAAATGTCAAAGAGGAGACGTAACAGACCAAATTTTTCCTCCCTCTTCTTCTTTCCTTGCTACCCATATATCATGCGTCCCTCAGCTTTCACATGCTCCTCCTTACACCCATACTACGCCTTAAGCCAATATTTCCTTGTGGTCCCTCCTCATCATTTGGCTCTCCCACCGTAGCCTTCTCATTTGCTAACATGTCATCATTTACTAACACGTTGCCTTCCTTTACATATGCCACCTTTCTCTGCATTATAGTCACCTATCAAATCAAGTTCTCCACTATGTTCTAAATAAACAACTTGTCTTCCTCTTAGCTAAATAAGGATTTCTCTTATGTGGCATGTTATTGCAATAAAAGTCACCGTTTACCTTTTGGCTCTTCCTCTATTTCAACATCTAGGCCCTTTGAATTTTTATTCTCTAATGTATGGGGTCCATCTCCAATTTTATCCATTGATGGCAATAAATATTATATGCTCATTATAGATCATTTTACCTGCTACATTTGGTTGTTTCCTATGAAATCCAAAACAAATGTTACTTAAATTTTTATGCAATTTCATCTTCAAATCTATAATAAATTCAATGCCATTGTGTCTGCTCTATAAACTAATAGGGGATCTAAATACTACAAACTAAAATGTTATCTAGCCACTTATGGTATAACTCACCATATTACACCTCAACACGTTGGATTAACTGAACGTTGCTATCCTAACTTATAACTATGGCTCTCACTCTCCTTCACGATTCCTCACTCCCCTCCACTTTTTGGTGTCATGCACTCTGTCACTGTGCATTCATAATCAACCGTCTCCTAACTCCCATTCTCAACTCTCTTTCCCCATTTGAATGTCTATTCAATAAGCCACCTAACTACCATCATCTGTGCATATTTGGCTCTACCTATTACCCATGGCTCAAACCATACACAAGCCACAAACTCTAACCTAAATCATGACCTTGTATTTATCTTGGTTTCTCTCCCTAACATCATGCTCACAAATGCTTTGACCCCAAGTCTCATAGCCTCTTTCTTTCTCGTCATGTCAAATTTGATGAATCCACCTTCCTCTTCCACGCCTCACCTTCCACGTCCTCCTCCCAAGTCTCATGGGTTCCCTTTTCCTCACCAACACAACCCAATCATATTGTTATCCCTCTTGCCTCTATCTTTTAACCCGACACCACCACCTTCTTCTTCTTCTCCCTCCCCTACGCTGTATGATCCTCCTTCACCTGCCCGTACACACCTTATGCACACTCGGTCTATGAATAACATTTATAAACCCAAGAACCTACTTCACGTGACCAAGCATCCACTTCCACCACCTATTGAACCAACATGTGTTACTGCAGCCCTTAAAGATGAAAAATGGTGTGCTATTATGTCTATTGAGTTTACTGCTATTCAACAATAAGGCATGTGGTCCTTAGTTCGGCCTCACCCTTCTCAAAATGTCATCAAATGTAAGTAGGTTTTCGAAGTCAAGTTGCATCCTAATGATTCTATCTATCGATATAAGGCTCGGCTCGTTGCAAAGGGTTTTCATCAACACCTTGGCCTCGATTACACTCACACTTTCACTCTTGTCATCAAGCTTGGTGTGCTACTATGTTTATTGAGTTTATTGCTATTCAACAATAGGGCATATGGTCCTTAGTTTGGCCTCACCCTTTTCAAAATGTCATCGAATGTAAGTGGGTTTTCCAAGTCAAGCGGCATCCTAATGATTCTATCTGTCGATATAAAGCTCAGCTTGTTGCAAAGGGTTTTTATCAACACTTTAGCCTCGATTACACTCACACTTTTAGTCCTGTCATCAAGCTTACCACTATTTGCTTGGTTCTCACTCTAGCTGTTACGTATGGTTGGCCTCTTTATCAACTATATGTAAATAATGTTTTCCTTCATGGGAGTTTGCATAAGGATGTGTTTATGAAACAACCTCCCAGGTTTGTTGATCCTAACTTTCTAGATTATGTTTTCCAAATCTATTTACGAGCCCAAACAAGCTCCTCATGCTTAGTACACAGCGCTTTGGTCCTTCCTTCAAGCAAAGCGGACCACTTTGTTTTTATTCGGCTTGATGGTATGACAATGACCTACATTCTTATCTATGTTGCTGATATCATTATTGCAGGGAATGACATACCTTCATGTCCTCTTGTATCACAGTTTCAACTCGTCAATTCTCCATTAAGGATCTCAGCCATCTCAACCTTTGCTGACCTCTTTCTTAGCCAACACTACTATATTTAGGACCTTTTTTTGCAAGTTCCACATGTATGATGCCAAGCCAGTACTCCTGCAGCTACATCAAGCCCTCTGATCAGATATGATGGTGCAACACCTGCAAATGCTTC
The DNA here is from genome assembly GCA_026724425.1 of Erythrophleum ivorense. Lineage (NCBI taxonomy): Eukaryota > Viridiplantae > Streptophyta > Magnoliopsida > Fabales > Fabaceae > Erythrophleum > Erythrophleum ivorense. The sequence continues at coordinate 50,065,025 of JAIUCV010000005.1, forward strand.
TGACTACTAATGACTCATTAGTGCTTTGCAATATCTCTCATTCACTCTCCCTAATATCTCCTTCATAGTCAATAAGCTTGCTTAATTCATGCATGCCCCCTCAAGCATTCATCGGAGTGGTACAAAACATGTCCTACGATACTTGAAATGCATAATCAATCATGGCTTCTCGATCCGTAAAGCTTCCTCTATCTCTTTTATGGCATTCTCGAATGCTAACTGTGCTGGCAACAAAGACGACTATAAGTCCACCTTAGTTTATCTTATATATCTTGGAGACACTTTACTCTCATGGAAGTCTTCCAAACAACACACCATTGCTCGCTCTTCAACCAAAGCAGAGTATTGTTCTCTTGCACTGACTGCCTCTGAACTTGCTTGGTTGGAGTCCCTTCTTACCAAGCTTTGCATTCCTCTCACACATAAGTCAGTTATTTACTATGATAATATTGGACCAACAGCTCTCAGCCTTAACCTTATCCTTCACTGTCGCATGAAACATATTGCCATTGATGTGCACTTCATTTATGATTGAGTCTAGCAAGGTCTTGTCCATGTTGCTTATGTGTCCTCCAAGGATCAATTGGTCAGTGCACTTACCAAACTGCTGCCACGTCAATGTCTTCTTAATCTCAAAGTCAAACTTAAGGTCTCTGACGGTACCCTAATCTTGCAGGGGCATATTAAGGATAACATATTAGTTGCAAGGGCACTTTAGAGATTCCCTTCCATTCCGTTATTATCCTATGCATCTTAACCATTATCCCATGTGATCATATCTTACTAGTTTTACATATCTTACCCACCACGAATCTTTAGGCTTAGTTATCAACTCATATCCGTATATAAGTTGCATAACACATCTTCGAATGAATCAGAGCAACACCTTTTAATATTAAGAACCTCTATTCCCTCTATAGAAACTCGTAAATACAGTACTACTAATAAGTGACATTTTGCAGAAGCATCATTTAAAGGTTAACATGAGGTGTGTTTTCTATCATCAGCTTGATGATACTCTAGATCACCTTTATTGTTTGGATCTGGTCTCACAGACCAAGATCCATTATTTTTTTGGTACCACCACTGGGTTACTCAATGGGTTACTCATCAAGATTAATGTTATTTGAAAACACAGTGCTCATTAAGCTTATCTTGGATAACATTTGGCAAGCAAGAAATAAGCATCTTATGGAGAACCTATATAGAATCAAATCTCAACAGAAAGACTATATATTTTTGCTAAAATTTTGCACTTGAATACAATACCCCTTCACTCCATCAAGAAAAATAGTAAGTGATTATTTAGACAACTTAAGCGGAATATAGTAGTTAGACTAGGGATATTCATTGGCCCATTAGACCCAAGGCCTGCCTTAACCCGGCCTAATAGGGTCAGGCCAAAAATGTAAATGACATAATTTTAAACAAAGTTATACTAGGTTGGGTCGGGCCACGGACGAAAACATATTCTGTCCATCCTACCCAATAGTTTTTTTAAAAAATTATTAACATATTGCCATCTTATATTTTTTTTTATTCTTACTTCATCTAATTCTCTCTACATATTGCAACTTTTATTATCCACAAATCCTCCCTACTTCTTAATTATTTTTATCATTGACGTGCATGCTTATTAATATTTTTTTTGTTGAATAATAAAAATATACATATTTACCTAAAGTTTAATTATATTAGTATAATTTATGTTTTGCTTGATAATACCAGACTTTTTTATTAAAATTATTTTACTAAAAAAAATATGAGGGTTTTAAAAACTCATTATTTTGAAATATATGCCTATGAGTTTGTAAAAAGATATTTTTATATTATAAATTTCAGTTCATAAAGAAAAAAAAAAGTTCAGGCGGCTCTAACCCAATATAAAACTGGGTTTGTTGGGGTCAAATCAGACCACAGGTATAAAAACAAACCCAATATCTTAATCGGGTCAAACATCGAGCATAATAAATGTCAAGCCTTACCCTGCCCATAAACAGCTTTAAGTTAAACTGCTCATCATAAGACTTACTGAAAATGAATTCAAGTGGTTGTAAGCATTAAGGATGAAAGAAAGACATCATGTGATAGGTACTAAATAGTATAAGATATCTATATCTTATAAATATTTAGTGTGGTATTTAATAAGAGCGATTCTTTGATAACGCATTTTTAAAGATAGGTTCCCTGCCTTCTTCAATCAATGGCATGGAGTGAACTATTTGCAAAAGGTTTTGACTATTACAAATGTGGGAAAGCAAATTTCATTGCTAACTTGTAGGTAAAGAATTCAAATTTTAAATATATAACTAACATCAAGTCTCATGCAGTTGCATGGAAACTCAAACATTAATCTAATAAAAAAATACATGTTTGTGAAAAAAAAATTACACAAAAATTAAAAATTGTGTGACATGGAGGCTACAACAAAAAGGAGCTAATACTATTTTAAATCTAATGAATAATATTAGTCTCCTGTACTTTTATAATCATTACCAAAAGAATAGAATTTTGTGACGGTTGTATAGCAGCAATTATTATAACGGCTGCTAAAAATGGAGATGGTGACATTTTTATCCACTGCAATTAAATTGTAGGTGGGCGTTCAGCAACAACCACTACTAAAACATCAATCACACCGCCACCTTTGACAGTTCTGATATGCAAAAGCCAAAAACACTTTCCCCTCTCTTTCTTTGCTACAGTGCTATGAAGGACAATAACCACATTGCCTAATCACTCTAGCCACTGGCAGTCCTTGTCATCGCTGTTCAACGAACCAAATCCCCCGCCATCGCCATCCAGCCACCTTCCCTCGCCATCGCCAGTAGATCTGTATTTTTCTTCTATTTTTCAACCATTTTAAGGTATTTTTTTTCTATGTTCTTTATTTTCAACCATTTTTGAGATTTTGTTTTTATGTTCTTTTATTTTTCAAGATTTATTGAATGATTGATAGCACAAAAATTGTTGGAATGTTTGATTTTTTTTTTCTTGGTTCTTGAGAGATTTTTTGTTCTTGAGTTGAACACTTTACATGTGTATCTTTTTTTTTTTCTTTTTTGCTTATGTTAAGAAGATGAAATTATTCAGTCGAAGTATTGTCTTATCTGACTTTTATGCAATATGCTTCTTGAATAACAATTCTTTCTTATGGAAAACCTTTAAGCATATTACCCTAGATTATGAACTGGAGTTTGGATGAGTTTTTTTCGTTTTTGTTAACCTGATCTCATGAATTACTGATGTGTCCTCCTGTTATCCAATGTTTAAAATATGGAAAAGGAAAAAAAAAAAGGAAAGAGTAAATATTGGTTTTGAGATAATAAAAGCAGACAACAATATGTTAATCAGTCAGTGAAGTCTTTATAGATGTTTTGGGACACAATGTCTACGCGTTGCTTTTTATTTTATTTATCAATCAGTAAAGTCTTTATAAATAGCACCGTTGCGCTTGTAGTGATCGGATATGGATAAATGACTCAGGGACACTCTTTTTATCTCTTCTGTGCAACTTCTTCACCAACCCATATCCCTTTTGTTCTTTCTCTATCTCATCATGAATGGATTTTTTTAAGGTGGTGGAATCATGCATAGGTCTTCTTTAAATCAAATCTAATGTGTTGTTCTCTTCTTTTAAAATGTTGATAATTAAAAATCTCTTCATTCAAAACACAGCAATAAAAATTCAACAAAATTTAAGGGTCAGTATAATGAACTACAAAATTTATATGTGAATAAAGAGAAGTATATAAATATAGGCATATGTATTAGCAAAGCAAAGGTATCACATATATATTATCAATCTTTATCAACTTTATGTTTCTACCAAACTAGTTACTAATTTTGTTTTCTAAATTATATATCCAAATATAATAACATCATCTAAACTAAGAAAAATGCCTCCAATCAAGTTCTCAGAAAATGGTTGCACATTGGGTGCATGCTTGATGAAAGTTCCAGGTGAAATGATTTGAGTGGCGTCACGCATATGGCTGCAAATTTCATTCTCACATGTCAGCCTTTTGTATTCATAAAATGAATATAAGGATTGGATGTTCCTCGCAATATAAATACATGTTGGAACTTCATTATTGGAGTTACTAATTGAAGCTTTATTTTCTAAAATTGATTGAATGTGCATCTTAATAATAATAATTTGATAATCTTAAATAAAATGATCTTTTGAATTTAGTTTCACGTTTTAATGCTTGAGTCTATTAATAATGTAATGGAAATAATATAGGGCTTGATTATTTATAATGGTTGGATGACTTGTCACGATGTTCATAGGATTTTTAGTCTTTTTTTTTTTTGGAGATTCCAAATGCCATCTATAGTTACTATAAACAAGAAGACCCACTCTTTAAATATGGGCCTGGTAAGACAGTAGGACCTGAAACCTACAAAAGTGGCCTGAAAAGTGATACAAAAATTAGAAAAAGAAAAAATATATATAAGAGATGATTGCATATGGCAATGAAACAAATAGACTTATTTGCAGGATAATAATAAACGTCTCAATCTTTTTTGGTTGAGACCGATAATAGTATAAGTGACTTAACTAACAATGTCTATAATTTTAATATTTTAAAAATTTATGGTAATTTGTGTCATGCACATGGCCCTTAAACTATCCTAAAGATTAGAAGGGAATAAAATATATCAAATCATTTGTTGTAATGGTCAGAGGCTATATACTAACAGATATTGATATATTTTATTTTAGTCTTTTAAAAATAATTCTAATATCAATTTTTTTTTAAATTTTTTTTATGACTTCAATGTTGGAATGGGGTGATTTTATTCCAATTTCTCATATTGTTTTAATACTTTTGAAAAGATAAATCTAAAATGATACAAAATGTTTTTAAGAGAACTAACTTATGCTAATGTTATTTTAAGAGGATTAAAATAAAATTTTACTTATTATTATTTATTTGATAAATTTAATTTTATTATGTAATGATCAATATTATAATCAATTAAGGTATTAGTATATAAATTACAAATATTATACAATTTTAATAATAGTTTTGTGACATTTTTTTTCTTTTCTAATTTTTTGTATCAAGTTTCATATGCTGAAAAAGAAGGATAGGTAGCAAAAGGTCAAATTTGCTAGTTAATTGCGCCTGCTACAATTGACTAAGTTCATGAATCATCATTGCTAACGCCATGTCCCAAAAAAAAAAAAAAAAGAAATATTATAAAGACTCAAGGAAGACTTGAGAGGGTACAAATATATGGGAGGAGATTAGTTCATCACAAAAGCAAACTTTGGAGGAGTCTAGGCCATCTCGACTTCTGGTTCTCTCTTTATTTGGCTCTTCCATTAGCCAAAATGTAAGCTTTTATTCTTTAATTTTAAAATTATTCTTTTCCCATTTTTCAATGGGTTGAATTCTAACCTTCAATTTTGCTTCTGATATGTTGTCTTTCCACTTTGCATATATGGATTTTACGATTACAGTTCTCATCTTTATTTATAACTCTCATAATTAAGAAGAAATTCTATGAATTAGTTCTTTCTTTTTGGCCAACTTAGAGATATCTCTATCCAAGGCCAATGATGAATCTACTTTGCCATCATCGCATACTCTTTTCTGATGTAAACCAAAAGCTTAGTTAGTGGTTGTATAGGTGGTCAACCACAAATTTTTTAGTATCAAACAATTTTTCTTCAAGGAGCCAATCACGACTTAAATTTATTTTCGGTCCTTTTATTTTTATAAAAATTTTAATTTAATTCCTTTTCTTAATGTTGTCACCTTAAAAACAAGGATATACTTTTAGTTTCTTAATTTTATATACAGTTTTATTTTTATTATTTAATTTCATTTAATTTAATTTGACCTTTGATTTTATTTTAAGTTCTACTCTTGTCCTTTAACTTCATTTAAGTGTAATTTAATCTTTTAATTTACCTTAAATTTTCATATTTTAATTTTATTTTGTCATAATTTAGTTTTATTTTTAAAATGTATTCAAATGTTACCTTAACACAAAAATCTTACATAGTTTTTAATGACTTAATTCTAAAGAGCCATATAAAACATTTGGATTGGGAAATTACTAACCTAATGAAAAGTCATTAATTAACTGGTGGAGGCCATTAGTTGATTGATGTCTTCGAAAGTGTTCCCCTTGTTTTGGATTCCTTGAATTACTTTTTGATTGTTATTAGTCGACTAATCAATAGCTATTAACCAATTGACGCGTTCTATGAAGCACTTCCATGGCATGTTTTTTTAAACTATCTTTAACAATTACACTTTCAAAATATATAACCAAAGACTTATATCTTTCAAATAGCTTTTCTCCTTCTTTGCAGTGAACAAATATCTAGCTTGTTGTAATGGAAGAGGCAATTGACAGAAGGGAAGAATGCAACCACGTCACAATTGATGAAAAAGTCCTGTCAAATTCACTAGCAAAACGTCTAAAAGACAAACTAGAGAAGCTATCTCCTTTGTCCCATGAATGTAGCATATATCGAGCCCCTGCGCAACTACGTAAAAGAAATGAAAAAGCCTTCACTCCTCAAGTAATTTCAATTGGCCCACTCCATCACAACAATAAAAAGCTGAAAAACACAGAAGAACATAAAATGCGATTTCTAAAGGATTTCCTGCCACGGGCTAAGGTAAGCCTAAATGACTGTGTAGACTTTTGAAGAAGAAACAAGTGTTGTTGCGAAATTGTTATGCAGATACCATTGAATTTGATAGTGATAAGTTGATTGAGATCATTCTGGTAGATGCAGCTTTCATTGTTGAACTATTCTTGAAAAATAGACCAGATTACAAGCTGCACAATCAAAATAATCATTTTTTTGGTAGACCATGGAAGATACGATTCATTAAAACTGATATGCTTTTACTTGAAAATCAAGTTCCTTTCTTCATCATTGAAGACCTTCTTTTGCTAACTGGATCAGCCATTCCCATAAAGGATGATGCTAGCGTTCAGCAATTAAGCTGACTTATGAGTTTTTCAAAAAAAATTGTATTTGGTAGATATTGAAAACTTCAATGTTGAGGAAAAAGTGGGTCAATTCAAAATACAACATTTTGTTGATTTTGTTAGAATTTGTCATTTGCCCCCAGAGATGCCACGCAAAAATAAAATAAAGTCTCTGACTATGCCTTCAGCAACACAGTTACACCAAGCTGGAATCAAGTTCAAGGTGAAGAAAAGTGGGAATCTTTTGGATATGCAATTCAAAGATGGGGTTTTGGAAATTCCACACTTGAGAATATATGATGCCACAGAGAGTTTTCTGAGGAATCTTATTGCATATGAACATTGCTACTTGCATGATAATTATGTCAATGATTATGTCTTTATCCTTGATCGCCTCATTGACACCCCAGGTGATGTAGAGTTGCTCGTTGATAATGGGATTATTAAATCAAAATTATCAGGTAGTCACGAGGTGGCTTCTTTCATCAACAAGCTTTCCCCAGGAATAATGATGGCGAGAACAAATTTCTACTTCACAGATCTATGTGAAGAGTTGAATGATTATTATAGAGTCCCTTGGCATAAATGGAGGGCAACTTTGAAACAAGACTATTTTAGTAATCCATGGGCCATTATCTCTGTCATCGCAGCAATCGTGCTTCTTATACTCACCTTGGTGCAGACAGTTTATTCAGTCATCTCCTACCACTACTAACTAGTATATACATTGTACCAATTGGTAGTTTTAATAAAAAAGAGATCATTAAAATGGGTGTTTTAGATATTTGAGTTTGTTAACACATTTATTTTGATAAATTTTTATTTGTTTCTTGTACCAATTAATCGTGTATTATATAGTTTTTAAGACTCATATATGTTCAAATATTCGAATCCCTTAACACATCTGTTTTGACGAATTTTTATTTGCTTTTTACACCATTTAACTATACATTATATGATTGTTAGGTATTTGTCATGTATTATGTACTTCTTTGTGCTTTCCACATCAACTATTTGTGTTTTCCTACAGTTCCCTTTTATTATGTAATAGTTAATATTATAATTAATTAAGGGATCACTATACATTATAAATACAAGACAATTTTAATAATAGTATTCTGAAGTCTTTTTTTTCCTTTTCTAATTTTTTGTGCTAAAGTTTTTAATGCTGAAAAAGAAGCATTGTTAGAAAAGGTCAAATTAGCTAGTTAGCTGCCACAATTGACTGAGTTCGTGGTTGCTTCTTCTTGCAACTTGCAAATAACACTATTGGCGTCTGCAAAAAATATTATAAGGGAAGACTTGCGTCCTCTACAGAGAGTACAAATATATGAGAGGAGACAAGTTCATCAGAAAAGCAAACGTTGGAGGAAGCAAGGCCATTTCCTGATTTCTGGTTCTCCCTATACTTGGTTCTTCCATTAATCAAAAGGTAAGCTTTTGTCCTTTGATTAATTTTTCTTTTTCTTTTTTTTTCAGTAGGTGAATTCCGTCCTTCAATTTTGTTGCTGATCTATGTTGTCTTTCGATTTTGCATATGTAGATTATTTTACGATTCCAGTATGCATCTTTATTTGTAACTCTCATAATTGTGAAATAATTATATGAATTAATTATGATTTTTTTTTTGCCAACTTAGAGATATCTTTATCCAAGGCCAACGACGAATCTACTTTGCTATCATCGCATGCTCTTTCTTATGAAAACCAGAAGCCTAGTGGTTGCATAGGTCGTCAATCGTAGATCTTTTATTTTTTTCTTCAAGAAGCCAATCACGGAATAAATCTAGGGCTTAAATTTATTTTTATTAAAAAAACTTAATTTGATTCCTTTTGTTAAGGTGGCCATCCTATTTTTTCAAAAGATAAAAATATATTTTTGATCCTTTAATTTTATTTAAAATTTTATTTTTATCTCTTAATTTCATTTAATTCTAATTTAGCTTTTAATATTAACTCATGTTTCATATTTATTTTTTAAATTTATTTGACTCTAATTTAATTTTTTTACGTTTGCTTCAAATTTCATTTTTGCAAATCAATGGAGCAAATTGGAATAAAGTGAAATTAAAAACAAAAGTGAAACTTAAAATAAACTTAATGGGCAATTTTGAAACAGATTAAAATTAAAAGATAATAGTAAAACTTAAAATAAAATTAAAGGACTAAATTAGAATAAAATAAAATTAAGAAATCAAAAGTGTACCTTTTTAAAATGTTCTAAGGTGTAAAAATACTTTTGGTTCCTCTAATTTTTTAAAAGTTTCAATTTGGTCCCTCTTATTTAACACAAGCAATGTTATATCCCATTTTATAATATGTTCCAATTTGTCTCCTCTGTTATATCTTCATCTAAATTTAATGCTGAAACATCAAATCTAAATGTAAATTAATAGTGCCAGACAAATAAATAATATCTAAAACAACAAATTGTTAAATTTGATATTAAATTTAGGTAAATGATGAAATAAACAGATGATCATTTTATAAAATAAGATGGCAACATTGCCATGCTTTTGAACCACAGAACCAAATTAAAACTTCTACAAAACTAAAAGAATTAAAATTGTATTTAAACCTATATTGTATTTGTATATCAATGTACAAAATTACATTTTCAAAGTATATAACCAAAGACTTATATCATTCAAATAGCTTTTTTTCTTTCTTTGCAGTGATCAAATAATACAACTTTTTGTCTATATTTCCAAAGTTTAAACATAGAGAATGGAGGCGGTAATTGACAAAAAGGAAGGATGCAACCATATCACTATCGATGAAAAAGTCCTATCAAATTCACTAGCAAAACGTCTGAAAGACAAATTAGAGAAGCTATCTCCTTTATCATCTGAATGCAGCATATATCGAGTTCCTGCAGTACTTCGTGAAGGAAATGAAAAAGCCTTCACTCCTCAAGTAATTTCAATCGGTCCTCTCCATCATAACACTGCAAAACTGAAAGGCATGGAAGAATACAAAATGCGATTCCTAAAGGATTTTCTATCACGAACTAAGGTAAGCTTAGAGGATTGTGTAGAACTTTTGAAGAAGAAACAAGTGCAACTGAGAAATTGTTATACAGATGCTATTGAATTTGACAATGATAAGTTTATTGAGATCATTCTGGTAGATACGGCTTTCATGGTTGAAGTATTCTTGAGATATAGCTCTGATAACAAACTGCAAAATCAAAATGATCATTTTTTTGGTAGACCATGGAAGCTACGGTTCATTAAAACTGATATGCTTTTACTTGAAAATCAAGTGCCTTTCTTCATCATTGAGGACCTTCTTTCAATAACTGGATCAGCTATTCCTAGAAAGGATGATGTTAGGCGTTTAGCAATCAAGCTAACCTATGAGTTTTTCAAAAAAAGAATGTATTTGAAAGATATTGATAACTTCAATGTTGAGGAAAAAGTGGGTCAATTTGAAATACAACATTTTGTTGATTTTGCTAGAATTTGTCATTTGCCACTGGAGATGCCATGCAAAAGTAAATTAAAGTCTCTGACTATACCTACTGCAACACAGTTACACCAAGCTGGAATCAAGTTCAAGGTGAAGAAAAGTAAGAATCTTTTTGATATACAATTCAAAGATGGGGTATTAGAGATTCCACGCTTGAGAATAAATGATACCATAGAGATTTTTTTAAGGAATCTCATTGCATATGAAAATTACCACTTGAAAGATAGTTATGTTAATGACTATGTCTTTATCCTTGATCGCCTCATCGACACCCCAGGTGATGTAGAGTTGCTTACTGAGAATGGGATTATTGAATCAAAGTTACCAGGGAGTCAAGAGTTGGCTTCTGTCATCAACAACCTTTCCCCAGGAATAACCTTAATCAGATTCAAATTCTATTTCTCAGATTTATGTAAGGAATTGAATGATTATTACAGAGTCCCTTGGCATAAATGGAGGGCAACTTTACAACAGGACTATTTTAGTAATCCATGGGCCATTATCTCCGTCATTGCAGCAATTGTGCTTCTTATACTCACCTTAGTTCAGACATTTTATGCAATCATGTCCTACTATTAGCTAGTAGCCTTGTATATAAATTGTACTAGTTAGTTGTTAAAAAAAATTGATTGACGCTGGTGTTTTAGATGTTTAGGTTTTCCAAAATATTGTCTTAATAAATTTCTATTTTCTTCTTATGGCAATTAGTTGAGCATGGCTCTTAAGCATGTTTTTTTCTTTTTTTTAGTGAAATATTGAGACTAGGGGCCTAAAGATAGCAACTAAATGGAAATTACATAGGGCATGTAAATCCCCATTATATTAGTAAGCAAAAAGGATGTCGTACTTCTTGGGAGTTAGCCTAAGTAGCTAAATTAATTTCATGATTGAGCCCTAACTTAGCAAGATGATCAACAACATGTCGTACTTCTTGGGAGTTATCCTAAGTAGCTAAATTAATTTCATGATTGAGCCCTAACTTAGCAAGATGATCAACATCATGTTGGCTTGTTTTCAACTGTATTGCACTCTAACTTCCCAATTACTTCTGATCATATCCTTAAGAGAAAGGAAAATGCTATGTAGGTCAGCATTGCATTTATGAGGCACAAAGAGACTCTCCACCAATAGGTTAGAATCACATTCCAGAACGATCCTAGTGTAGCCTTGAGTACGCACAAGCTTTAGGCATCTAAGAGCTCCCCTAACATTCAACTTTAAGAATAGAACATTTACCCAAATTTTAAAGAAGCTAAAGATCCACTTACCATTCTCATCCCTGATTAAACCACTTAAGTAACCTTACTCATAATTTCTCTAACTGCTTTATTAGTGTTGACTTTGACCTAAAGACAATCCATTTTTTGCCATCTTATATAGGTCTCTAATTTAGCTTTAGCCTTTTGAGTATTACAAACATCAAAGGGACCCTAAGACAATTTTTCAAAAAAAATTCTGGATTTGGTCCATTAAGGATAGAGGTTTAGAATACCCTATTCAAATAAGCTTTTATTATGCTATCCCCAAAGTTTCCAAATGCTAATCACTTAAACTATAACCTAAGGAAAAAAAAAAGATCATCCCTAAGATTGTGGTTGAGATTTAACTTAATCTATTGCCACAAGTCACCACTAAAGAAAATCCCAAGTCTCACCAAGTTAACCAAATTAATTCACAAACTTGCAACATGAGGATAGTCATGGATGACATGATAATATCCTTATGTAAGTGCAGACAAAGGTTATAATAACGGTTATCTCCATACCAATTACTAATAAAAGCCTTAGTTAGGAGTTTTTTGTCCAATATTTGCTAGACAAATATATAAAGCATCCTTTTGACCTTTGAACTCAAAATGATCCAATAAGAACTTTTGATAGAAAATTCCTTATTGCTTTCCTTCTCCCATTTAATTTGATCAATATTTCTCTAAGGATAAAGGACAACTTCATAATGTAACCATTCAATGTTAGGAAATTTTAAAAATTAGGAAAGCTCATTAAAGTTTCATAAACCCTCTTTAACAAAATCATTGACTTTGGTATTAATCATCTCAGTTGGGATAAGCCTTAAGGATTCCATAAAAAGATATTTATCTTGCACTTCCCAAAAGTCATTCCAAAAGGAAACATCTTCACTGTTAACACAACCCATTTTTGATTGGCCATCAAATATTTGTCAAGACAATGACTTGCTTCTTTCCACAAGACAAATTTTAGGGGCTTAAAAATCATATTTCTTTTCTAGTCATAATTTAAATCATACTTTCCCTTGAGGACTTTTATACGCTAGGCATCAGGCTACATTTTCAATTTCCATCTAATTTTTAGAAGAAAAACATCATTCAAAGTAACTAATCTTCTAATCTTTAAGCCCTCTTAAACTTTTGGGTGACAAATTATATTCTGATTAATTAAGTGAGCTTTCCTGGTATTCTCCTAATGGCCTTAAATGAAATTCTATTGAATTTTCTTAATCTCTAGGCAAGTGCTTTGACGAACTCTTGTAAATTGCATAGCATAAGATATAATTGAAGAAGTGACAAGTTTGGCCAAAGTCAAACACCCAACTATAGAGAAGCAACCAATCTTCCATCCAACTAGGCGCTGACATACTCTATTCACCAAATAGTCAAAACTTTGCTTTCAATGCCTACCATGCATAAAAGGCATTAATAGATAATTTCCAAGGTTATTGGAATTGAAAAAATAGTAGGATGAAGAACTTCATTTCTAACATTATCATTGACATTCTTAAGGCGAGAAAAAAAGATTGTAGTCTTCTACTTATTAATTTTCTACCTTGACACCTCACAAAAGGAATTTAAATAATTTATAATGCATCAACCTTATTACTAATCTCTTCACTGACAAGAAGGATGTCATCAACAAACAACAAATGTGAAATTTAAGGGCCAGATTTCCTAGCCTTCAATGGCTTCCACCTCTTAGACTTAATAGTTTCTTCAATGATATGAGTCAATTTTTCCATGTACAAAACAAAGATGTAAAGAGACAACAAATCCTTATGGTGAATTCCTCTAAAAGGTTTCAATATTTGAGTCTTCATTCTATTCCAGAGGATGCTGAAATTGGTAGAAGAAATGCATTTCATAATTGACTATGTGAGATTAATAAACATATTAAGCTCTTGAATAGCCTATTTTATGAATCACTAGTTAAGCTTGTCATAAGCTTTTTTAAGATCAATTTTAATAATCATAAAAACCTTTTTTACCTCACATCCTATTCACAAAGTATAGCATTTCTTGAGTAATAATAATATTATCTTAAGTGGATTTCTCAAGAACAAAACTAGCTTGGTACTATAAAATCTAATCTTTTATGTAATTCTTTAGTCTATTAACAATGATTTTAGCTATGCATTTACAAATAAATTTGTAAAGAGAAAGTGAATGAAATTTGAGAGAATGGTTTATATCCTATAGCTCAAAACCACCATCAAAAGAATTCCTGACTCACTTGCCCGTTCTTTTGAAAAAAGATCGTTACCAACCCATTAATCCTAGGAGCTTTAGAACCTTGAATGGAAAAAATAAAAATTGCAAGTTTGATTTCCTCTTTGCTTACTTCATTTCCCAAAGAAGCCAATAAAGAAGAATCTAAAATGAGGAAATTGAAAGTACACTAGAATCTCCCTTTGGAATCATTTTCCTCTTTAAAAAGCCCTTGAAAGTACTGGATAGTCAAAGCTTTAACTCTATTATCACCATCCACCTAATTGTTGTCAACGTCATGAAGCATACAAACTTTATTCCATCTTTATCTAGCAATGTTTTTGGTATGGTAAAATCTAGTATTTCTATCACCCTCATACTACCATTGTCCTTTAGATTTTTGATACCAAAGTAGTTTTTCCCAATGAAGTGTTTTAGTCAAATCTTTTTGAAGTTCACACTCCAAGTGCACAAGGAAGGTATTGTGGTGACAAGGTAAGATTTGCTAAATCCCTTGTATTCAGGACATAAATCTTCTTTTCCTCTTAACTAAATGACTAAAAACATTCATTTTCCACATTTTCATCTTATCAATGAAATCATTTAAGTTTGAATTCCAACCGCCATTATAAATTCAACATTCTTTCACAAAATGATTAAAGGTACAGTGTGTTAGCCAAACCATTTCAAATCTAAAAGGTCTCTCACCAGAATTCTTTCCATCAAGGTCAAGAAATCAAAAAGAAAAAATTATGGTCTGAGTAAGTCTAAAGAACTTTAACCTAAGCTTCATTAATATCAATCCTCCAAAGAGAATTACAAAGTAATCTATCCAGTCTCTCAAAATTTAGTCATAGTCATCTATTTTAGGACCTCTCCATGCAAAACGAAGAACTTGAGATGGCACATCCATAAGATAATAGTCTTGAATGCATTTAAGAAAAGAAATTTCCCTATTAGAAGTGAATGGTGCACCTTCTTTCTTCTCAGAAGGCTATATAATTTCATTAAAGTCACTTACAAGAGCCCAAGGGCCACTCATAGTGTCTTTAATATTATGAAGAACATCCTAGAGTTCAATTCCTAAACTAGAGTGGAGATTAACAAAAATAAAGGTAATAAACCAAGTTTTAAACTTTAACAAGAAGATGGAGGAATTGGTTATGTTTAATTAACAGTTGAACATCACCAAAAATATCCTTTGAAGCAAGCCAAATTCCCCCAATAAAACCTTGACCTTCAATACACACAAAAGAATTGTAACCAGCCTGCTCAAAGAGAAGATCCGCCACTTCTGTGTTGCATTTGGTTTCCAACGAGGCAATATAAACAGGCCTATTTAGCTCAATATAATCATTGAAAGCTCTAAAGAAAACATTATTACTTGCTCCACGGCAGTTCCATGATTTTTCTATTCATTGAAAAAAGAATTAGTTTTCCTAGGAAGAAGTCATGCACGCGTCCATTTTTGAAATATCTCCCTTCAGTGAAGAAGAGTTATGCTGGACAGACCGACGAACCCAATGAATCCAATGCCAAATCACAGCTAGGATCAGGTGGCTTTGGAGGGTATAAAATAAAAGGGTCTAAATCTTCCAACGCCATCTTGTCAATAGGGCCATTAACCATCAACTGGGGGTTCTGCTTTTCAAATGGGCTAGCAAAAGAAAGCCTCTCCTTATGTTGGCCTAAAGTAACTAAATCAGAAGGGTCGGGCTCAGTGATAGCACTAAGTTACTGGGCTAAGATGACTCATTGATAGGCCTCAACTTATCTCTCATCCCCACCTCACTCACTGCTGAAGTTTGCACTATTTTCAGCCTAGCCTCCCCCGATCCGGGATTCTTCCTCCCCATAGCATGCTTGCTTATTTTCTTCTCAAAGGCCTATTGCATCTCTTTATGGGTGGTCCCCTCTTCATCGACACGTGAAGCTCTTGCAAGCTTATCCATTCCAAACAAATCTTCATCATGGTTAGCCAAAATTGCGAAATGGGAGGAATTAGCAGCTTACATCCTTACACAAGTTTTGTCTACTTGATACCTGCAGATTGAGAGTGGGCCCTTCTATTATCCGTAACCTTTAAGGCTATGTTTGGTTCAACTGAGGGGAGAGGAAGGGAGAGATTTTAATAGAGGGGAAGGGAAGGGAGGGAGGAATTTTAATAATACATTGTTTGATTCAAAAAAAAAAATAATAATAATATATAAACTATTTTGACTTTATATATTTTAAAAGTAATGATAATATAATTAATTATTTTTTTATTTTTAAAAATTTAATATTTTTATTACCAAATTAAATAAATATTAACAATTATTTATAATTATAATTATCTAAAAAAATTTATAAATAAATAAATTTAAATAAATAAATATAAAGATATTTTAGTTCAAAAAATAATTTTTCCTCTCAATTTTCCTAAATAAGAGAGAAGAAGAGAAAGAGAGAGAGAAAAAAAAAATTTAATGAAATTTTTTCTTTCCTCCCTTCTAAAAATGCAAACCAAACGAGGGGAGGGGAGGGGAGAATCAAACCGGGGTAAGTGCCTTTCCCTTGCGAGGACGCAGGTCTTTGTACAAGCATCCACGGACCGAATTCGCTGGAGGCATGCTCGACAGGGATAGTCCCATGAAGTTCGGCTACAAGCTTTGTCTCAGTTGCACCAGCAGGCTTCTTCTCAGTATTAACATCTTTAGCAACTTTTAAAGGGCATTTTTCATCTAAATGCCATATCTACCATAAGAAAAGCAGACTTGATAAATGCTTTCGTATTAAATTGGATATTTTTTGCCATCGAACTTTGAAAGTAAAGGGGTTTTTTCAAATCCACTTCAATACAAACTCTTGCATACTTGCCTCTTGCTTGAAGAGTAGTGGTAGTATCAATCTTTACAGTTCTTCTGACATGATTACCAAAGCTTCTGAGAAATTTATCACCAAAATATTCACTTGAAAGATCAGGAAATGTCACCCAAACTGCTACCGAATCAAGACTAGCAGTGGAAGGATCAAAATCACGGTGCCATCTTCTAACTGAGATATTGATAAAAAACGAGCCAAGGACCTTCAATTAAAGCAAAATCATAGCCTCCCTCATTAGAAAATTTCACCAGATAGAAATCATATTTCAAATCGATAATGGAAATAATTCTTTTGTTAGCCCACATCTGGTATAATTTCTTCTCTAGTATCCTGAAACCGATGCTTCTTCCCAAGAGTTTAATAATGAGAGACTTTGTAAAAGGGCTTCTGCATTCTCAGCTTTTCTTTTCTGGATACTTTAACCGCCGTGCAATACTCGTCCCCTTCTAGTTCATCTTCGAACATGAAACCATTTTCTTCCTCAATGCTTTTCAACTCTTCTGAATCTTTTGAATGAACTTCATCATCGCTCTCCTACCATGGAGTCTCCACTATCATCTGAGTCCATATCCTCTACAACTTCGCTAATACCCGGCAAGGATGCTTTGTAGGATTTTCGGTGATCAAGGCTCTCTTCAGTGGCTTCATCACGCATTCCTTCAAGATCCCCATAGCATATTGGTGATATGGAACTACTCTCAAAGCCATTTCCTTTTCTTTTTAATCTTTTTTTTTTCTAGCCAGTGAATCATCTTCCTCTTACGTAGAAAGAGCGTCACCTTCACTGGGCACTCCAGCTCCAATCATTTCTCTAGAACGATTCGCACCCTGATTCTTGAGTAATTGTCATGTATTACAAACTGGTTTGTGCTTTTCACATCAACCATTTGTGTTCTACAATACCTTTTGAAGATGAGTCTACTATACAACTTGTTGCGTGCATACAATTGCCAACGTCATAATCATGTGAGCTTAATGAATCCAAAGGTGAAAACTTCTTCAAAGGCAACTCGCTAATTTAGTTGACAAACAGTGGTAGCCAGGTTTTTAACTATTCACCCCACAAAATGCAATATAATTGCATAATAACCCCTCATTGCAAAATAAATAAATTATGGCCCTATGGTTTAATACTAAAGATTAGTGAAACTAGAACTGTGGAGCTTCAACGGTACGAGTTTTTGACTTTGGACCCCACAATACATTTAATTGCATAATAACCAACATTTCAAAATTAATCAATTGCGAGCTTACGTTTTATTATAAGAAGTATATAAAATTAAATTACAGAGCTTTATTTAATCACATAAATCATTTTAGAGTGAGTTTAAATTTTTTGAAGATTATCTAATTACGGGATCTTTTCGTTTATTATAAAAATTTATATTATCCTCTCTTAAAATAAAAAAAAAATTATTTGACAACTGAATCTCAAAGATCATATCAATTTTTTCTAAAAAATATATTTCTTGAAGTTTTTTTAATTTCAATGTATTTAATTTATATTTAGAACAAAATAGTTAAAGGCACTCTAATCCATAAAATGTGTTGAGTGGTGTGGAGTGAAATAGAATGATTGGATTAGTACCATAAGATTGATCAAATATTTAATAACTAACTTAATTGGGTAATGTGAATTAGGATAGTTAAAAACCTATTTTAAATTCACCTTCATTTTTTAATCTCCTTTAAATTATATATATATATATATATATCTCTCTCTCTCTCCCTCTCTCTCTCTCTCTCTCTCTCTCTCTGTGTTATGGCATTCTTTGATAAACAATAACGTGATTTTGTTTTTAAACTATTTATATTGGGGTATTAAATTGTAAAAATATATTCATTCATGGACTCCCTGCTTGTCACCACATTCTCGTTGATTCAGGATTTCTTTCCAACTTGGAACTGCAAAGTAGGAACTTTCCCTTCGTCATCTCACAAAAGTCCCGTTTGAGCTTCCCTGCTCAATTCTGCTAACCTCCGACACCTACGTTTTCTTTCATCCGAGCTGTAAGTCAACTAAATCCCTGTAACTTTCCCATTCCACTTTCATTTCCCATTTGTTGATGATCAATTTAGAATCTTCCCCTTCTAGATTGATTTTTTCCCCCACATATTATTACCAAATACCAAGCTCTTCTATGTAACCCCTGTAATTCTTACTTTGAAGATCCACGAAATAGTACATAAATAAAATCTTAATCGTAAATATTCCAGAACCATTTGTACTTCTGGGCTTTAGTTACTTGATCATACAAATGACTACTGGTAGCTGAAGTGGAATCTCTACCATGAAGCCTTGTTGTAGAATCCTAAGAAGCTATAAAAGCTCATCAATTTTTGGGTTTTCTCCAACCAAGCTCGATGATTCAATCAAGGACATCTTGTTGGTACATCCCAAATCAACACATCACCATAGGTACCATACTAATAATACTCAAATTGTAGGGTTTAAACGTGTGATCAAAACGAATTGGAGAGATTTTAACATTTCCGGTTCAGATTGGGGTCAATCTAGAATTTTTGGTACTACTGGTTGTGTCAATATAGTTGGTGGTAGGGGAATTTTACTGATACTGAATGTAGCTTCCAATGTTAGAAATCGTTCTACATCTGCTGATTCTCATGTTAATGAGAAAAACTTAGAGAAAATTCACATTCAAGGTGGGTTGAATGTGAAGCCCTTTGTGATTGAAAGAATTGAGACTGATCAAAGTAAATTGGAACAAGTCTCTGAAGAAACAACTAATGGTTCGAATGCAAATATAGATATTGTAAATGGTTTGAATAAGAGTAAGGTTGAGAGGGAGGTGTCTGAGATTGAAAAGGAAGCTTGGAATTTGCTTCAAGGTGCTGTTGTCACGTACTGTGGAAATCCGATTGGGACTGTTGCAGCTAACGATCCTGCTGACAAACAACCACTAAATTATGACCAAGTCTTTATCCGTGATTTTGTTCCATCAGCACTTGCCTTTCTGCTCAATGGTGAAGGGGAGATTGTCAAGAATTTTCTACTTCACACATTACAGTTGCAGGTATTTTATGTTGCTATTAGCTTCATTAGTTTGTCATTACTTTCCTTTATTCACTGTGCTTTTTTATAGCAATTGTCCTGTCGAGTGTACAAATCTTACTGAGCATTTTGCTCTTGTTTCAAATGTCGAACTGATAAGGAGACTTTTTTTTGTAATAAGAACTGCTACTTATGTAGTTTTTGAACTGTTAAGAAAGTGCAGTTTAACTTTATTGCCAGTTGCCAAATTTAGGCACTCTGTAGCTTAATGAATGTTACGGACTTAATTCCTCTCCTGCGTAGAGGATGAGCCAAAAATGGTGCCTTCTGTGTCTTATTATCATTCCTCCTTTTCTCATTTTGAATTGTCACGAGTAAAATGTCACTGCCTAAAATGTTAGTATATTTCTCACTAGATGTCCGACTACCATCATTTCATCGAAAAAATTTGAAGGTAAATTATTCATAAGGACCTGTTTATTGCAATATTTTTTGGAAAGGGCCTGTAAACTTTATTCAATGTTGGTTATTCAGATTTTACTATAGATAGTCTGTGATGAGTGTAATTATTCAAATAACTATATTGGTCCATTTCAGTAAATATCAGCTTCATTGGGTTCACCCTATAATTCTCCCTCTTTTAAATTTCCTGGTAATTCATTCTTTGCAAAGTTTTCCTACTTCCCTTCTTTAGTGGCAAAAATTTCCATCTTTTAAGAACATTGCATTCTTTAAAATACAATTAGTTAATAAGTGACTAATGAATGGGACTGAGGGATTGTTAGTAGAGGTTCTGTCAATAACGAATGTTGATTATGCTTTTATGGAATTTCAATAATTGGTTCTTGATGTCTGTTCCTTCTTTAACAATTGAATTTAAATCAATTGTTTAAATCTGCCAGAGTTGGGAGAGGACCGTTGACTGCTACAGCCCAGGGCAAGGATTGATGCCAGTGAGCTTCAAAGTTAGGACTGTGCCTCTTGATGGAAGCAATGAAGCATTTGAGGAAGTTTTGGATCCTGATTTTGGTGAATCAGCTATTGGCCGAGTTGCACCTGTTGATTCTGGTATGCTAAATTTCACTGTGGAAGCTCAGACATTATGGTTTTGTTACATGAAATGTTGCTGCACAATCATCAGAATTTGATATCCTTTTTCACAAGTACAATTTTACTAATATTGTGGTAAAACGAGAAAATTGTATTGTTGATTTTACCTTTGCAAATCCTCTTTGCATATCTCTTGTTGATATTACAATCCAATATTAGGCTTAAAACATTAAAGCCCTAAGTTGAATATTTGTTTACAGGATTATGGTGGATCATCTTGTTGAGAGCTTATGGGAAGCTCACTGGTGATTATGCATTACAAGAGAGAGTAGATATCCAGACAGGAATAAGGCTGATCCTTAAACTGTGTCTAACTGATGGATTTGATATGTTTCCTTCTCTTTTAGTTACTGATGGTTCCTGCATGATTGATAGACGGATGGGCATTCACGGTCACCCTCTCGAGATCCAAGTAAGCTAAGAGTGTTCACTGTCTTTCACTTGGTTATTTCTTACTTAGGCTATGTACTCGAGATGAACATTGATGGGCTAGTGGTTTACTGAAACAAGCCCTAACCATTTCAAAGTTGGCCCCGAAAGCCTAACTTTTCTATGACAAAATCCGAGGAAGGCCCATGGTTTTCTGGGCTTTTCAGAGTTTCGTGAAAGGCTTTATGGTACTCAGTGTGCACAGAAAGATAATTAAAAAACAAAAAAAAATCACCATTTTTCTCTAAGATACCTTGAAAAATTGTTTAAATTCATTCAAGAAAACCTAATTCTCTATTAGTGCATTAAAACTGATTTGTACTTTTTAGATGTGTACATTTTCACTAAGTCATTGTTGAAAATAATTGTTATTGCTTACTTGAAGGTTACTACATCCTCATTTTAGAATTAGTTTTGAATTGGGCATGCTCTTTCAATACTTCGACAAGAATTAAACTTCATTACCTGTCTATTGCATCGAAATGGGGTAATTTATGATGCTATGCCGTATTAGCCAGAAAGAGACTAAGAAAGATAATTAAAGTTAGTGACTTAGTGCCCTCCTAAAATTGCGTATAGCAATCTATGACATTTCATCATTGATTAGACTCTATCCCTTGTCTCCCTGTCTGAATGAATATTACTTCTTTGCTTAAAAGTTTCTCTTTCGGTGGTTTTGAATTTCAATTTTGCAGGCATTATTTTACTCAGCCTTGGGCAATAAAAAGTCAACAAGAAAATAAGTTAAATGTTGCAGAAATGAGAATGTTGCGTTGGATGAGTGGACACACTAGAAGAGATAGAATTAGAAATGAATGCATTAGAGAGAAGGTGGAAGTCGCTCCTATTGTGGAAAAGATGGTAGAATCGAGACTTAGATGGTTTGGTCATGTGGGGAGGAGACCTATAGAAGCCCCAGTTAGGAGAGTAGATGAGATGGAGAATAGTCCAATAACTAGAGGTAGAGGAAGACCAAGAAAAACTATAGGAGAAATTATTAAGAGAGATTTAGATTTAAATGGTCTATCTAAAAATATGATTTATGATAGAGGTTTATGGCGTCGATTGATCCATGTAGCCGACCCCACTTAGTGGGAAAAGGCTTTGTTGTTGTTGTTGTTGTTGTTGTTGTTTGTATTTTACTCAGCCTTACTTTGCTCTCGTGAGATACTGATAGTCAACGATGCAACCAAAAATCTTGTTGCTGCCATCAATAATCGCCTGAGTGCACTATCCTTTCACATGAGAGAGTATTATTGGGTCAATAAGAAAAAGATTAATGAAATTTATCGTTACAAGACAGAAGAATATTCTACTGATGCTGTCAACAAGTTTAACATCTATCCTGAGCAAATTCCTTCTTGGCTAGTAGACTGGATCTCTGAGGAAGGTGGCTACTTCATTGGCAATTTGCAACCTGCTCATATGGATTTTAGGTTTTTCACACTTGGAAACCTTTGGGCCATTGTTTCTTCTTTAGGCACCACAAAACAGAACCAGGGAATATTGAAATTAATGGAGGCCAAATGGGATGACCTTGTTGGTCAAATGCCTTTCAAGATATGTTATCCTGCACTGGAGCGTGAGGAATGGCGTATAATCACTGGCAGTGACCCCAAGAACACGTGAGCTTCTTTGGTCTTATTTATTTGGTTTATGGTTCTTCTCTAGTTTGCTGGGTGCATCCTTTCCCTTTTGTGAAGTCACATACAAATACTAATTATCACTAACCCTGCTTGCAGCCCTTGGTCATACCACAATGGTGGATCTTGGCCAACACTTCTCTGGCAGGTGAGTTTGATATTTGTTCAGATAAAATCATCTGTGAGATAATTTGTTTGTACATGTACTTAAATTTTATCAATCGCTGAAAGAGGAAACTAGTTAACATGTCTTTGTATAATTTCCATTTTTTTCCCCCCAAAAATACATGTTATCAAAATCTTTAAACAGTTATCCTGTTCCTGCCTATTTGCTTGATGTGCCTTTTGTTTTGATGACATGACAATTTGTATTTTCTAAACTTCAGTTCACTTTAGCCTGCATCAAGATGGAAAGGCCTGATTTGGCAGAGAAGGCTGTTAACTTGGCAGAGAGAAGGCTCTCTTTGGATAGATGGCCAGAGTATTATGATACCCGAAATGGAAGGTTCATAGGCAAGCAGTCCCGGCTGATGCAAACATGGACTATTGCTGGTTTCCTTACCTCAAAGATGCTTTTACAGAACCCAGAGAAGGCATCCTTGTTGTTTTGGAAGGAGGATTTTGAGCTCCTTCAGTCTTGTGTCTGCATGCTTAGCAAAGCAGCTAGAAAGAAGTGTATACGTTTTGCTGCAAGATCACAAATTCTTGTTTAGAAGAGGAGCATCTCAAAGTTTCACCCTCTTCTTCAGTCTGGTGGCTCAGTGGCGACTATGGGCCTGCAATAAAGGTACTCTTGGATCAAAGTAATCGTTTGAAAGTGACCTCGTTTAATACCAGAATTAATTCTGGGGAAACTCCATTTTATATGATCAAAAACACTTTCAAATTTAATCTGAGCTGGTTATCCTCTTTAGTGACAACAGCTAACTGTATAACTTAGTTTTTTGTATTATCAGAAAATTTTTAAGAAAATTTGGTTTATAAAAAAGAAATAAATTTAATCATTTATAGAAAGCCACATAAATGGGGCAGAGTTTTAATTAAACTTAGATATGACATGTTTACTTGTCATTTTATAACTGATTTTGATTTATTTATTGTGTAAATCAACTTCAAAATACTTTCCTATCATCAATCATACCCTCACTCCATGTAGATGCCTGTCTTCTACTTCTAGGATAGTCAATTAGTGTATGTTTGAATATGCTTTAAGAAACCACATTTGAAGAGAAACACAAATTCTTTGCTTCTTGTAAAATATGATTTCTTCCTTGCAAACCATGTTTTCTCTTTATAAACGCCATCCAAACATACTATTAATTGCTGGTGGGTTTATAACGGCCTAACTGCAATTCATTATGTTTCTTCAGCGTTTCTTTCAAGTTTCATCTGTAATAGCTCGTTGTTATTATTTTTTTTTTTTTAAGTCAATGTACCATTGGCCTTGTAAATCCTGGAAGAAGCTAGGAAAATTGAAACAGCTAAACAGATTTTCATTGATAAATGAGCTACATAAGTGCTAACATCAGTCGGTACCAGAGTAAAAGGCTAGAAACAGTAACTTTCCCCCCCTTTCCCTTATCTAGTTATCTCCTACCCTGTGCAAATTTTGCTTTTGAAGACAGACTTGCTCTCAAAACATTCGCAGGAACCAAGTTTTACATTCATTTTGGTGGGCTAGAAGCATCGCCTATTATTGGTCTACTTCTGTACCCCTCCTGAAATGGTGAATTCTGTTATCACCAAGCCTGAGAGAGTAGGCAGCTTGCTTGTATTCAGCCCAGGTGAAAGGCCTGTAAAGAGAGGGCTTCTGGGTGGTAACCATTTCTGGGAGAGCAGCAATGCAGGCATTTAGAGGTGGAGCCCCAAAAAACGCCATTGACATTCTGGACTTAAGCGAGTTTGTCATTGCCCTATGCCTGACGCTTACAAATCTCCCATTTGTCATCACCTTCACATGAACAAAATTACATATCAGTCCATTAGTGGTCCATCTCAGAAGGCCTAAACTGTTCCATACATATATTTATTTCTTGTTCAACTGTTGTACAGTTCACCTTCATGGAAAGAGTAATTTTAAACCCTAGTATTCAAGCTTTGGATTTCATTGTAATTAGACTGAACTAATCATATATAGATATGTACTTATCTTGGGTCATTTTTCAACAAAATTTATTTCTGATACATTTAAGAATGATTTTTTTATTTACTAATCTTTTTATAATCCGAGTTCATACAAAAATCTCTTTATGACTCAATGTCTTATTCCAATCCTAGTCAAGAATCTAGTGCAGAAGCAAACTCCAACCTCCACGTGCCTAAGCAAAGCACTATATATTCAGTTTTATGTGTCATCATACATTGATCTGACTGGTTCTGAACTGATGTGCGGAACCTACAGTAAATTGAACTCAGAAGCAGCAGTCAAGTTGCAGTGCTTCCCAAGTCATTTCACTTCTCTTCCTGTCAACTATAGCCTTTTGTATAGAAATTTTTTTCTTGCTTGCTTTCGGCTTTCCAGTAGAGACCCATAGTTGCATATAGAAGGAAAAATCCTAGCGCAATTTTGGATTTTGCTATCACACTTATCAATAAATTGAGAATTTTTACGCATGTTATGATCTAATAACAAAATTTTAAAGAATTTATATGTAGGAAGATACCTGTAGTGCATCACCCACATTGACAAAGAAAGCAGAGGGGTCAGGGGAGACTGGGATCCAGAGGCCATCCTGGAGAGAGATCTGGAGGCCACCAACGTCGTTGGATCTCAAGATCGTCAAGATCTGAGGGTCAGAATGCTCCCCAAAGCCAACTTTGTAGTAGGAAGTAGTGGTAGTGGGGTCCCTGTCCTTAAGGGGAGGAGGAGGGTAGTGATTGAGCCTGAGGAGAGAGTCACTGTCATGGTCCCTGAGGAAAGTGCTGAATGCCAGAGTATTAGGGACCCCCAGACCCTCTGCCATTAGCTCCAATATCTCACATGCCAGCTCCCTCACTGCCCCTACGTATTCACTCACACTAGACCTGTCATGTACAATCAATGTCACAGAGCTACTCACTCACAATCACAAACCTGTTATAATACATGCTTCCTCCTTCAAACTTCAAAAAATGCCCCCGTACCATTATTTTTTTTTCTTTTTCTTTTTCTTGAATTCAAAATAACAATGACATTCATTTCTATAAACTCTCCAGAGTTTGAACCTCCCACCTACTAGATTTTCTTTAAAATTTGTATATAATAATAAGTTATAATTTTGGAATAAATCTCAAGACAGTGTAATTAGGAATTCGAACTCTATTATATCCCTTTTACGTATGCTGATGTGCAAAATTTCCAGACCCACGAATGCATTTTCTTTAGCTCACCATCTTTATGTTTTTGACAATTTAACATAAAAACCAACATAAGAATCAATGGTAAGAGCAAAAGATGCAAAAGAAGTCTAACTCAAAAGATTAGGGGGGAAAACAAATTAAACTCAACATGATCACATAAATTGAATAATATTATTTTGAGCAAAGGTTTAGTAAATATTTATTATTAAATTTTTAATAAAATAATATGTAAATGATTTTTTAATTTAACATTACATAATTAATTTCTCATAAACGTTTCACATATCGTATTTTGAATTAACAAACTATTAAAAAATTGAGATTGTTCCCGATATTATCTCTTTATTGTAATATCTGCAGATGTGCAGATATTACAAATGAAGAGGCTGTGCAGATATTACAAATGAAGAGGCTAACTGCTTAAAGGAGGCCACTTATTTAAAGTGGCTCAGCTTTTGAGCTAAGGCTGCTACTGTTAAAATCTTTTAAAAAATATCATAACAATGATTTAACCTTTTGGATTTCGGGATTTGATTTGATTGGACGTGGTTGATGTATCTGTGACATGTCATTCTCTGGTTATTCAATTCAAATGGTACTTGAACTGCGCCGACCACCTCCTCTTTCTCTCCTCTCCATGATTTAGTTACCTTTTTTATTTTCGAAAGTTCATTATTCAAATATGAATTTTTTTGTGATAACCCCTTAAAAAAATTTAAATCATTCGCATTAAATCATTAAAAATTATGTATTTAACAATAATTAATTAACATAAATTTCAAAAAAGTTAATAAAAAATTTTTGACCACTTAAAAATTAAAATTTCACTTTATATTGTCACCGTACTCAAATCATGAATGACTTGGTTTGGTTCGAAGCAGCAGTTCCAAGTGTTGACTTAACAGATGTCATTGAAAAAGTAGAAGGAGGTAACTTGTCTCTGACATATACTATCCTACCTCCTAGGACTTCTTCCTTCCAATATAGTCCTGCGTGCTACCTTAATTGTTTTAAGAAACACTTTTAGGTTTAACTTCTAATTTATATATTATTTAATAAAATAATATCTAATTATATAATTAAATTTCATATTTTATTATTTATTATTACAATATTATCATATACATAAAATAATATATGAAATTTATATTATATTACTTACTGTAACAGTATCATATAAATAAAAAGTTAAGTAAAATTTATTATTATATTTTATTAATTAGTGTATATAGATATGAATTTCTCATTTTAAAAGTCACATGCATCCAATATTTTAGAGTCATTTTTTAAAAAATTCAATAAGCTTAATATATATTACATATAATTAACACATTAATTATAATGGATTATTAACAGTAAAAGATTTTTCTTTCTTTTTATTCTTCGTTCTGGTCTTGATATAAAATGGCCATCGATTTTTACTAACTACATAGTTCCTAAAGATTTCAAGCAATTTTTGAGCAGAATAGAATATTATTCTAATTGAAAACTGGATGTAGTTAGATTTTTACTAACTACATAGTTCCTAAAGATTTCCAAAGAAACATGCATGCGAATGTCATGGAGAGTTTAATAATCTCTTTAAATTTTGTGCATAATAATTTTTATTATTCATATTTGAAGATGATTTAAAAATAAATTACATAAATTTTTTTAATTTTTGTTAAAATGATACAAATTTCTATTTTATTTTTATAATATCCATAGACTTCTCTTAAAATAAAGATGTATATTTAAGTTAATGAAAAATATTTTAGATTAAATTTTAAAATTAGACATATATATATTAAAAATAAAAAAAAAACTATATAATTTCTATAAAACTCAAAGAAAATACATATAACTGACCCATAATTTAATAATAAAAAATTTTGACATCCTACAAGGTTAAATTCAAAAAAGCAAAATCCCAACTAATGTATATAAAACTAACTATAAAACTAACATTCAGCAGACAAATGGAAAGAGATTAGAAATTTATAACCTTATAGATTACAAGAAGAGGCAAAATAAAAGAAAAGCTTGAAACCTAAACTCTCTTCATCAACTTGAATGGTTATCGTTGCTATTTATTTGCTTATACATATAGAATAACAAAGACTGAGTTAAAATTGCAGCATTCAGTGGAAAAGGACCAGAGGCAGTAACAAATGGTGTTGGTAATTAATAGAGAACAGTTCTCACTCATAGTATCATATATATATATATATATATATATAAATAGGGAGGAATATTAAAGAACTGTTTGAAACTCTCATGATTCTCTCTCTTTAATATCTGACTAGGTGAGATACAAGACCTTCTAATCACTTTTCCTATACTACAGTTCTTGCCTCCCTGTTTGTTCACACACCCTTTCGTCTTTAAATTTTTTTTTTTTAAAGGAAAGTTCTACTTTCCCTCCCATTTTTCTTCTCTTTATTCCTCAGTAATGAGAAAAGATTTAAATATTAATTATAAAATCATTTGTTTACTTGTCACTATCTTTTCTTAATTAAAATCAAGTATAAATATAAACTATAATATGTTTTATATGCATTTCAAAGTTAAAAATTTTTTATATAAATAAAAAATCTAAAAATTAATAACATAGTTATATATTCACAAATCTTTACTCAACATAAAATTTTTTAGCTGAAACTTCCACTCACTTTAAAAACTATAGACTGTATTAAACAAGATATATATATATATATATATATATCACAGCACAATAAAATTATAATTAAATTACTGCTTCGTATCCATATAATACTCTCTATACAGGAAGGAAGAGATCCTTGAGCTAAAACACACAAGAATCACATGTAACGTGTTTAAGTGGCCCAATGAACTTTTATTCATACCAGAGCCATCTTCAGAATTAAAAGACTTCGAGTTCGAATTGATCAGAGTTAGATTAACTAAAAATAAAGAGAAATACGACTTCTATTAAAACAAATATATGTGTTCTTGAACATAAACACAAAAGAATGGGACAGAGAGCGAGTGAACTGAACTAAACTAAACTAGACCTTGAGGTTTTGTTTGAATGGTTGGATCACTTTCAAGACTATGCCTTCTTTGAAGTATAAAAGAAGACTTTATGCCTCCTTTGCAGTTAAAAAAAATTATAAATTAAGCATGCAATGAATGTGAAAGTAATAAGAATATGAATATACGTATATATGTAGATATATACCTGAAGTTGGATGGGTTTAGTTGGGAGATAGTTATGGAGGAAGGGGAAGGGGAAGCGTTGAGAAGAAGGTACTCGAGCTGGCCCACGTCTCCACGGTGGCCAATGTTGTTGGAGCCATAGCCAAGGCAAGCATTCTTGTGAGCCAATGGTTTGGCGAAGAAAGAAAAGGCTTGTTGTTCCAAGTTGGCTATGGTGTGCTCGGGAATTCCATGCTTGACCAACTTGAAGAAGCCATACTCTTCGCACGCTTTCACTATCTGCTCCGATACCACCCACCTTTCCGCCGATAGTTCCACCCTCGGAAACTCTATAGCCACGACACTCTCGGTTCGAACCGGGTTTGGAGAAGCCACCACCATCTCTCTCTCTCTCTCTCTCTCTCTCTCAATAGAAAAGTAAGACAACTTGGATTTGTAAATGAGTTGGTGACTGGTGAGTAATGGGCTTATATCAGAAAACCTGTGTGTGTGTGTGTGTGAGAAGGACCGATGAATTAGCAAAGGGGAATTAATATAGGGAGAATTAGAATAAAAAATTAAAAATAAAAATATTTATTTTTAAAAATTTATTATTATTTATTTTAAAATGATTATTATTATATCTAATAACAAATTATTGAATTTAATAGTAATAGTTCTTAAAAATAATTTTTTTTGTCTTCAACGTAATTCTCCCATTAATATAGGATCAATTAAATTCTGTATGATGGTAACTTGCTATTATAATATTATTTTCTTTTTAATATAATAATAAATACAATTAAAATAATGTTATTAATAAAATATATATTAGAAATTATGATATATATATTAAATATTAAAAAATTAGATATATTTTTTAGATAAAAAATATTAAATCTAATTTAAATAATTTTTTTAAAAGAATTAGTGTAATTTACTTTTATATTTTTATTGATTTATTAATGCATATCATATTATAATTAAGTATAAATTAACAAAAAAAAGTCTTGTTTAATTGGATTGAGAACAAATTCAGAACTTTTCGGATGCCTATAGTGCATAGATATATTGACGAATAAGTGGCATATTGATTGAGGCCGGAGTTTCGTCATATTAAAATTATATATATTTTTAATTATTTGTACATAACATAAGAAAAATTATTTACTTCAAATAATTTAAATTTGTTTAAAATGAAGTATAAAATGAAAAATTCTAAAATAAGAATGTTGACCTTCTTCAATATTCTTTGACTCAAGGCTTTCCACTTCAATTATCTCTTTATTAGGAGCATTCATGAACTCGCCTTAGTTTAGTTTTGATTAAAATCAAATCAAACTGAAATTGTTAGTTTAACATTTTCTTAAATTTTGTCGATTTTAATTTTTAATTGATTTAATTTAATTTAGTCTGATTTGATTTTTTATTCTTTTAAATAAAAGTGATTTGATTTTTTTTATTTTTTTTTATAATATATAAAATTTAACTTCTAATATAATGCATCTTTTTTATATTTTATTAAATAATAATATTAAAATAATTAATTATTATATATTATTTTTTAAAAAAATATCTCATAATTATATTTAATTATTTTACAATTGTAATTGAATATTATATATATAAATAATATAATAATAATATTTTTTATATAATTTATTTGATAAACTCGTTTAAATATAAGTAAAATAAAAAAATATATCATTATTTTTTTTATTAATAAAAAATTTATACATAATTTGAACTTAATTAATAAAATAAAAAATATTAATTTAATTTGATTCATTCAATTAATTTGGATCAATTTTCAACGTCCTTATTATTTATATCTTGTTTATATATTTATATTTATATATATATATATATATATATATATATATATATATATATATATTCCTTCGAGTTGCCTTTATTGCCGTCTCTATGACTCTTCGCTTCCAGACCTCCATTCCCAGATTCACAAACGTGCTAAACGTTTTTGCCTCTCAACCACAAATCCAAACCAAGATAATTTAAATAATAGATATAAATAAAATGATAGAATGAAAAATAATTTAAGTTCAATTTTGTACAAGTAAATAGATTCTACGAGTCAAAATTGCAACACGAAAAATAACATCTGTTTTAACTATGCTCAAGATTTTTCTTGCTTGCATTGATATTATAAGGCCGATATGAAGGATTGTATTTATGAAATTGTCTAAAAAAATTAGTTCTAACAAAGTTTGATAAAAGTTATAGTTATAATAATTTAATGTAATATCATAAATAACAAGAGTTATATATATAGTTCTTTATATCATTATTATGAAATTCTCTAATTAAAATATAATAAAAGTATAATTTTTTAATAATAATATAATAAATGTATAATTTTATAGATAATTATATAATTTTTTTAATTAAACTTCATATAGGTAATGTTATTATTAAAATATTATATATTTATTATATTTTAATTAATAATTTTAATAACAAACAATCAAACATATAAAGAAACTAGATCTAAATATAATCCTATAATAAATTGGGTGTGCATTGTAAGAGTGAAAACAGAGGTTTAGGGGGTACGCATTGCTTTAAATAGGCAGCATGTGGTGGATTCGGAATGGAGATGAAAGGACCAAGCTTTGCTGGTTATGGTGACCCATTTTACTATTACCAAAGGTACCATTGCATTTCCGCACGTCCCATTCAAAACTGATCCATTGCTGTTTCAGTACTGCTGTTTTCACTCTTTTATTTATGAAAATCCAATTATTTATTACAGATTATATTACATAGATTTTTTTTTTTATTTTTAAAATATACATAAATTTTTTTGAAGTAAAAAAATATTTTATATTTTAGTCTAATTTTAAAAATACCTTCTATTAATTTAAATATTTGTTAAAACCAAGAAAAATAAATGAAGAGTATTTTAATAAAAAAATTAAAATTAGACTAAAATATAGAATAATTTTTTATTTTAGATGAGATTTATATATATTTTAAAAATAAAAATAAGATTTGTATAATTTTAAGAAAAGCTTATAAGAGGTATGTATAATTTACTCTTTATTATATTTCTCTTCAAAAATTTATAATGACATCAACTTAGTTTTTAAATTTTTATTATCATTAATTAAATTTCAGCTAACAAACATTTACTGCCAACAAAATTTAATTTTGAAAAGTTTTAATGATATCAATTTAGTCTTAAGTCATAATTAAAATGATATACTTTTTAAAACATTGTAACTTCATTGAAGATGTTAATAATTTTTTAAAGATTAAATGGGTGACAAAAAATAGATTATTCTATAAAGAATCTCTAGTAACCCATTAGAATCTTCGTAAAACATAGCATTTTTATGAATTTGTTCGTTAAAAAAATTGAGTATTTTATTTATTTAAAAAATTATTTATTAAAGTTTTTTTTTATGTTTGGCCAAAAACACAAACCTAAATTTCTAGTCACAAATTTGCCCTTTATCTTTTATATTTTTTTGGGATGAATTTTTAATATTTAGTGAGTGATTTTGTATATTTGTTTTAGTTTTATATATTATATATAGTTATTGTGATTTTATTTTTCATATTTTAATTAAATTTAAATAAAAATAAAATATATATATAATAAATATTTATCCATTTCAAATCTTATTAATTACAAAATCAGATCTATTTTTTGTTAAGACACCAAAATTTTCATACAACTATTATTTACCCTCATCTTCGTTTTGGAATCAATTTATTATAATTAATATCAATGTATTAAGAGTGCTTGAGATATATGAATTTTCAAATTAAAATTATTATATTACATGTGAATTCTTTAAGCTATGTTAGTGATGTTATTTTATAAAAAAT
Source organism: Erythrophleum ivorense (assembly GCA_026724425.1). NCBI lineage: Eukaryota > Viridiplantae > Streptophyta > Magnoliopsida > Fabales > Fabaceae > Erythrophleum > Erythrophleum ivorense. Next base: position 50,098,310 of record JAIUCV010000005.1, read on the forward strand.
TATGTGAAATAAAATTTTATGATAAACAATGTCTAGTAAAAATTTTTATAAGCAGCTAAAAATATTTAACATTACAAATTAAACCTGAAACGAAATGATTTGTTTCAAAGTTGAAAAATATGATAATAAAATTTAAGAAATAGTCAAAATGTTATAGGAAATTTATATAATTTGAGAGTTTTCAAATCCTTTTGGTGTGCATATAAAATACATTATGCCATGATATAATATCAAATACTATTTCTGGATTAATTTGCTTGGAAGTTCATCGTCAAGTATCACTGAGAGATCATAAGACAACACGGTAAGCTTGGGCATGCGATTTTGTAACATGAATACGAAAAAAAGTGATGGGGTTTTATATGTATGTGGTTGGCCCCACGTTGAAGCCAACATGTTATGTATAGAGCTCTAATTAATTTGTCCAAACATTAGCTTTCTTATCATTGTTGTCAAATTGTCAACTTTTTCTACTATTAGGCCAAACAATCACAACGATAGAAGCTACGCACCAGCATCTTCATTTACTATATTCTTTCTATGCTCGCTCAGGTTCATCCTAACCCAACAATTATTGTCCCACTTGTTGGTTTAAAAATTCTCTGCCATTAATTATTGCCCCATAATTAAATAAAAGCTATGATATGTTTAAAACATTAATAAATAAACAAATAATCAGTTGTTTTAACTATAGAGCTAAGTATTTTTGCAATTGATGAAAGTTCATATATTAATAAGGTGAACCAAATCAAATAATTTTGTATGTCAATTGTCAACTTAAATGTGTAAAAGTTTATACATTCGAGTGCACAACTTGATTATGGGTAAACAAGTTTGTCCAGCGCAATTGACCCAACCTAAAAAACTAATTATTAGTCCAAAGCAAAAAGTTCAACGAAAAAAATGCTTGTTTAGAAAAAGCACAATATGTAAAATGTGCCAAGTTCAATTTTTTTTTTTTAACTAGCCTATTTCAAATTAGCCCCAATCGAATAATATTTAATTTTATTAGTTAAAATTGACACAGTAATTTCTACTTTTTATTTTTAGTATTGACGGAAATTTTAAAAATTTTATTAACTTTTTATTCTTACATTGTTTTATTTATAAAAATGTTTCATTAGTTGTCTAATAAAAAGAATCCTAAATGTGTTTTCGATAAGATATTATAGCATTGATTGTGGCTATTTAAAAAATTTTAATTATTTATATTAATTTTACTGATTTATAAATAATTTTGTATAAATATAACAATTTTTTTGTCTCACATAATAATAATATCATGAAATTTTTTCTCTCAACCAACCAAAAGGAGTTGGGTCAAATTTTATCTTATTTTTTAAAGTTAGCTCTAGACTTGACAAAGTGAAAAAAAATACGGGCTTGGGCCCGGGCCTACCAAAATTTTTGATTTTCTATAAAACTCAGCTTGTTTTTATATACTCTGTATGAAATTAGGGTGTGCATTTTCCCATGTGGTTGAGAGTCTCAATGCCAAAAGGCTATTCGTACCAAAGACAAAAGGGCAAAACCCACTGTTCCAACAACATTGGATAACCAAGTGAGCAAGAGAAAGCTCCCTTTTAGCTTCCTTTACAGTGTTTTTCCATATTCGTGGGGTTAACTTGGAGCCACATGCACTGTTAATCCGCTCAGAGAAGCTAATATTATTTATCTGGGTTATTTTAACAAAATGTCAATTATTTATAAAATAAACAGTTTTTAAATAAAAAATAATTAAACACTCTAAAAAGTCCACACATGTTTTAAGGGGTTAGGATAACATTATTGTCACAACACCCAATATATGACTTCCTTTTTGTACGAATACAATGAATATGGGGTTAGATAAGAAACAAATGAAACAGTGGTTTTATTTTTATTTTCTCTTTTAAGGTTAGAAATCGAGAAGATGACGTAGTGCACATGCAGGGTCAGTGAGTGATGTATTGAGTTTTGTTGCAGCGGTCCAGAGTACTATTGCCCATCAATTATTAAATATATTAGACGGAGATGCCATGCAATTATTATCCCGCAATAGTTGTCCATCCAATCTCCAAAATCGTTGTCCATCCACACACACACACACACGAATACATTTATTTATTGTGTCATTAATCCAGCCAAATAACAAGAAAATAACACAAGCCAGGATGAGGGGATATTTAAATTTTATCGGCGATTTTTTTTTTGAAATATTATAAGATTTTGTTCATATATATATATATATATATCACCCTTAGTTGTTAACTAATGAGTTACCTACTATTTGAAATATTCATTTGTGTAATTATAAAATGTGGTTTGATGTACTATTATCCTAGTTTTAATATTTTGAATATTTAAAAACAAATACACATATTTGTCTAATTATGGAAGCTGCTTAACAATGAGAGGTGTAAGTCTTAGTGTGAAATCTTGGGAAAGCAAAAAAAAAAAGTGTTATATCATAAATAGATTATGAACAGCTAAAAAAAAACTGTTTTAATATATAGAATAGACTCTAATTAACATCTAACAAAAAAAAATATTTGATACATTGTTAGACATATGGAAAAATCTTTATTACCATAAATAATGAACAAGTTACAATTTGATTGTTTAAAAGATACACAATAGCGATTACCAATACTATTGTTGATTTGCAAATGAATTAATAGTTTACATGGGTCTAATTAAATTAACATGTATGTTTTATTAAGGTTCAAATCCTTATTTCTACTTATTAAAAAAGTATATATATATATATATATATATATTGTTAATTTAAGTCATATTTTAATTATATATGGTGTGATGTATATATCTTGATTAAATTAATAACTATAATCGAAAAAGAGAGATTGATAAAATTAAATTTGAAAAACAAAACAATCATAATTAATTTGAGATGCTGTGTTGTAGTGAACACTGGTCTATGGTGGTACTACTCTTACTACGAAATTTCACATTAATTACTTTCACACATTTTTACATATAGAATAATTTCATATAAAAAAAAGGTACTTACATTATTTGTTGAATTTAACAAGTTAATAATATAAAGGAAAAAATAGATAAAATATTGTGAAAATATCATGTCTCCATTGTTTATTCTACATATTATTTTCTTTAAGGCCAAATATTCATTTTTTTTTTCAATTTCATTCAATGTTCTTGATAATTAATTTTAGACATTGGGTAGTAGTGGACACTGGTCTATTGCAAGTTCATCATTAGCTAGCTCTGATATTTCCCTATATATGTCCCTCTTTTCCCTTTGCTAGAGTCATTCTCAGCATGGCATCATATCAATAAAAACACAGTTTATATAATTAAAACTGAAAAGTACCCAACGGTGTTTCTTTTCATTGTATAAGAAAAAATGTGTATGGGAAATCCCATCCTACTGCCCCTATATAAAAGGTAATTCTGTTCTGTTGCAATGACATTTTTCTAAGAGATATAGATAACTCAATTATATCCTTTGAGTAATGCTAATTATAACACTATTTTTCCTCATAACTATTTTTATAGGTTAGCATTTAATTTTATTCAATTTAGTATAAACCAAAACTAATATATTTTAAATAAATGAAAAAGGTTTTTTTTTGTTATTAGTGAAGATATCATGAGTATTTATAAGTTTTTAAATTATTTATCTTCTATCTCATAAACAAATTAACAAAATAGAATTATTTAGGAAATAAAACGCGTAACAAATTAATGTAAGTATTGTATAATTAACATTTGTTTAATCTCAATGTTCTGGAATTGTATTTCTAATCTTAATAAAATAATATAAGAAATCAATAGATAGTGTAAACGTTTTTTTTTTTTTTTTCCTGAGAGAGAGGGGGGGAAAATCCAGGTTTATCACAAGATTTTTGTATGACAGGACGAAGATGGCAATATTGCATGTATCTCTATCTCTATCAGACTATGACGTTGAAATGGATGGCACACTGTGTTAGCATATAATGCTATGCTCATGTGTATGCCTTTTTGAATTTCTAGTGAAAGATGAAAATTACACATGCAAATAGAAATCCCACATATGCATGTATCTGATCTAAGTTTTTATAAAAATTAATAACACACAGAATATATTGTTGATTCTTTTTGTGAAAGTCTAAAATATACAGTACCCAAAGAAGGGCCCATTAATAATTTGAATTGATTTTGATGATGACATTTCTTTTCATGTTATAGCAACATAACATACTCTTTCTTTTTATATAAAAAAAATATCAATCACATGTTGGTGGCTGACAGTTGATTTTTTAAAAAATTTTAAAAGATTCAATTTTGATTTAAAGTTTTATATGAAAGAAAAATATTATATGACGTTGATCAATACATGCAAGAAAAATTTAGATTTTTATTCACAAGTTTAGAAAAATATTGAGAGTCAGTGATATAGAAAATCAAATACTACTTGTTTAAAATGTAGTATACATTCCAATTATTGATGAGATTAACAACGATATAAAGTACGAATAACTTGATCATTATGTGTTTATAGATATTTTCGTCAATGATCAGATATTTGCATTTTACTCTGAAATGTATAATGTCTCTAGTGTAGACTAGTCAAACACTACTGAATAGTACAGTCTAAGAATCAACGTTACAAAGACAATACCTTAAAATTTTGTAATATTATTTCGATATTTTAATCATTAACACATTTAGTATAATAAAATTTAATATTTAAAGTAGAACAACAAAGATGGAACAACTGTGAATTCTAATCAAGGAGCATACAATACTAATTAAATTGTTGGAAAAAGGAAATATATAGACGTAAACAAAGCTGGAAAACAATCTTAATCATAATATTAATAATAATGAAAGGAAAAGGAAAACAAAAACACATGAGAATGGAAAACTGGGGCAACAAAGAATTGGCTATTTTTTTGTGGGGTCAAAATTTATCATCAACATTCTAAATAAAATGGAAAACTGGGCCAACAAAGACTTGGCAAACTTTTTGAAAGAGATATGCTTCTGACATGCATTATTGTGTGGGTCTCATACAACGTGATTTATTTCTTTTTAGTGTTCCAGGGACAAGTATTTATGCGAACACAGGTAGAAATAAAAAACCGCTTGGGAATTTGAAAAATTTTAATCTTGTGTGCTTTTATACTTCTTTACTAATAAAAAAAATGCTGTGAAAATAAAAATTTAATGATTCTTTTCCTTTGGAGTGAAAAAAAAGTGTAGTGATTTAAATCCTTGGATAAGGGCCAAATTTGGAGAATCACGGAAAGTCTTTTGTTTATTTATTTTTTATTGCGTTGTTATTTAGAAAAAAGTTTTATAAATTAAGTATTAATTAGGTTTAGTGTCAGAATGATTAGTTCCATTTACAATAGATCATTTATTTAACATTAGAGTTGATTATAGGACAGTCTACGATTGCTTTTTTTATCAAATTTAAGAAAAAGAAGTTTCAAATTTAAACTTTTTTTTTATGTAAAATAACAATTTCAAGTGAGACAGGTTAATTTGGCATTTAGGGCGATGGAGTAATATTCTCAATTCTAATATACATCACATAATTTATTTACCATTAGAATTGATCATGGTACAGTCTTCGGATGAGATTTTTATCAACTTTATTAAATGAATTTCAAATTGAAATACTTTTTAATGTAAAATAATAATTTGAAGCATAACAAGTCAATTTGACATCTAGAATAATGGGTAACTAATATTATAAATTCATATCAAATCAGATTCTCTACTCATTTTTTTTCATTGTTTGTATTAAATTTAGACAATTTAAATTTTAATATTTTTAAATTTCTTTTTATTTGAAGTAAAAGATAGAATAAAAATAATTTTTTAAATTGGCAACTTAAAAAATAATAATTAAGATTAAAAAATAAAAATTTTAAACTATCACAGTGCCCATATCCTTTGCATCCGGATTAGTAATGTATACATCTAACGTGTACAAATTTTTTCTTCTGCGTGAGGGTCCCTCATGAGCTTTACGTCATAAGCAAAGATGGACCCTCTAGCATCATAGTTCTTTCGGGCTTTAACAAGGTCAGAGATGCTTAATTGAAACATTTTATTTATGTGATCCTAAGGCTTGTGTTATTAGAAAATGTTACGTAATTTCAAGGAGTCATATTCTTTATGTGATCCTAAGGCCTAGGTATTTGAAAGGTAATTTTGATGCCTAATTTTACTTGCATTCTAGTCTTGCTTGCATATGGAGATTAATATGTAAAGCTCATCCTTCACTAAGCCAAATTCTCAAATGGTTAGTTAGTGACTGATCATACGTAGTTCTATCAAATTGTCAAATTACCATTGGTGGCTTGCGCCTTGTACAGCCTTCTCAACATTCCTCAACACTTCAAAATAAGCATGTGTTTGCACTACAAAAAAAATGATTTTTAATGGCGACAAAAGTCACAGCAAAAAATATCCAAAGTTGCCACTAAAGGTTTATAGTGGCGACAAAAGGTCGTCGCCAAATTGTCACTAATAAAAATATAGCAAAAAGACTTTAATGGCAACAAAAAATGTCACCACTAAAAACGAACAATCAGTGGCGACCCTTGCCGCCACTAAATGCATGACAAAAATTGCAATAAGCTATCGCCACTAAAGACCTGCTAATCAGTGGCAACATTGTTGTTGCTAATTAGCAAAACTTGTCAAAACATTAATTTTTCGCCACTAATTACTAAAATGCCATAATTAGTGGCGACATTGTGTCACTAATTAAGTTTCTAGTGGCAACGAAAGGTCGTCACTAATTATCGTTGTTTTAGTGACATCTGATGTTGTCACTAATTATTGTAGTTTTAGTGACAACTGATTTCGTCACTAATTAATGCATTTTTAGTGGCGACCAAATGTCACCACTAATTATTGTAGTTTTAGTGACAACTGATGTCGCCATTAATTAATACATTTTTAGTAGCGACTAAATGTCGCCATTAATTATTGTGGTTTTAGTGGCGACCTGTCAACGCCATGAACCATTACATTTTTAGTGGCAACCTATTGTTGCCACGAATAGTTGTATTTTAGTGACAACTGTTAGTCGCCACTAATTAATTATTTAGTAGCAATGAATATTAATTATGAATTTGTTGCCACTAAATTTAATTTTGCAGCATTTAGTGACGACTTTTGTTGCATTAAAGGTGACAGAAATTTTTTTTAAAACATTTTGATTGTAATTACGCATTATTTATCTAAAAAATAACAGAATTCAAATGGTTTTAAAATTAACTTTAGAAGATATGAGAAGGTACAATAACTAAATTGAATTATATCAAAAGAAAATTTTCATTAAAAACCTTAGTAAACTCAACAAAATTATAGTCAAATACATAATCAACAAACAAATTGTACATTCACTGTTAATAGTTGTAGAACTTCTCAAAAAATACAACTAGTGAGGTGGAATATATTTAATATGCTCTATTATTCTTTGAAGCCCACTCATCCTATAAGGGGAGAAAAAAAATGTTATTGAATTTAATACTAGTAATTACTTTATGCTAAAAGAGAAACAATAACAGTTAAAATATTAGATAGCATTTAAGATAAAATTTGAACTTTGAACCATGCTTAAATAAATATTCAAACTAGTAGGAAAGAAGCAGTGATTTATAAACATACCACTATTTATCTAGATTCATCAGGCTGGTCTATTTGAAATATTGCTACTTGAAGGTAGATGTCCCTATTAGAATTAAAAAAAAGGTAAAATATTGTTTATTCTTAAAAACAAGAAAGAAAGTGTGTTATATATCTACTGCTGCAATGTGGACAACAAGGTAGCAACTTGTGCGCAAACTTCATCCTGCGCTTGTTGGGTCATCTAAGATCGCTCTTGTTGCAGCTTCCGTTCAAATTCTTCTTGCATTTTTTGCTCTATTTCTTCGCACTCTTGTGCCATCTGGGCACGGTCCTGCTCCCATTTTAGTTCCATTTCTTCTCGAACTTATTCTATTACAGATGACACCTTATAGTCCACGTCAACTTGGTCAATGGGTCTCTTTTTCTGGAATTTCTTTCCATAACTCTTTCCACGAACAAACCCTGATCGTGCACCCAATACAGTAGATAAAATTTTATCTCCAGTCATGCGATATTCAACTTCAGATGATTGTTGTCGAAGAACAAGCTCATGTAGACAACTCTACAGTTTAATTAACAAATTAAAAACACATACAATAAATTGTAAGCAAGCAAAGATAAAAAATTAAAAGATGTTGAAAAGTTAAGTGAATCTCCTGTGACTTGGGATCAACCCACTCTATCTCCCCATCCTTTGTACGATGAGTGTGTTGCCCCTCCCACACCACGTTGGGTCTCGTTGGTTCACCAGTAATGAGATCCCTCTAAAATATTTTAGAAATAACATTATTTCATCTTATAATAATAGAGAGAACAAAATGGCTATATAGAAGAACACTTATAAATAAAAAATGAAGACACCGTCTTTACCAGACTATGCTCTATCTCTGCAAACAACCGCGTGCCACATGTATGCTGGGTTACTTACTTTCCTCTAGTTAGTTTATTTCTATTACTCATCGCCTACAAGTGGATGAAAATATTTATTATTATTTAAAGATAGTTATAAGACTTGTATATAAGTAAATAAGTTCAAACTATATTATAGAATAAGAGTACATTACCTTAAAATCTTCAATAGCCCAATGCTGGAGCAACCACTCCCAATCTATAGGATGCACATCAGCCGATCGAACTGCACGTCTATCTTCATCTGTATGTAGAAATTTGACAAGATCATATAACTTTGTCTTCCAACTCCTAAACAATCTCCGTAAAGTACTAAGAGTGAAGCGCTTCATCAGCGACTCAGCTTGCCTTCTCGTTGTTCAAATTTATCCTACATACCACAAATATAAATAGTTATAATTACATATGTAAAGGGTTTAAAATTAAATACCATTTAGTTTGTATAACTGTCTATACACAAACATATTGCCTTAACCTTTAACCACATAATGTCTCCATATTTTTCTTGTTGAGCAGGCTAGTCACTATCTCTAAATAAACAAGTGGTCTGAACCACCAAGCCACAATAACTAGAGAACTCTTGAGTGCCATCTCCAACAGCCCGCTTGAAGTTTTCAGAGATGTCAATAATAATCTTTCTACCATGTTTTGTCTTTAAATCAATAGACATACACTTGTATTTCCCTCGACCTTTCTTAATAGTGCTACAAGAAGCTGAATAAAACATGTAGGTCATAAAAAATCATTACACCTAGATAGACATATGTGTGTGTGTGCGTGCATGTGAGGGGGGAGAAAAAAACCATAATTAAACAAAATCTAAAGGTGATTATACCTGCACCACTCTGGTTTAGTCATGGCTGCATGGGTGAAGAATCTTCATGTTTTTGTTATATCATAGATGGTGGTAGTGTGGGTGGAGTAGACTCCCTACTCTCAGAAACATTCCCTCTGACAAGTCCTAGTGATGATATCATATCACCTGTGTGGTCGCGCCTCAACCGACCACTACCACGCCCATTCCCTCTTCCCCCCTTTCTCCAACCCTATCATGTCCATCACTTGACATTTCCTGCAAAATTGTAAATAAGATGTGAGATAAATTAGTTTGAATTCAAATGCTAACTTGATGAGAAAAACATAAGGCAATTTATATGTAAGTACTTTACCATAAAACTATTTAATCTAAGCTATAAGTAGTATCATCTGTGTCGTTTGCATCATCCTCATCAAGTATGTCCTCTCTACCTTCTTCATCAGTGAACACATCTTTATCAATTATGTCTTCTCTATCTTCTTTATCAGTGGATACATCCTCATCATTATCATCAATGAATTCATCCACTGCAGCAATTACATTTGGCGCACTTAGTCGAGGGTGTTCACTTGATTAGTTTCTTGTTTCTGGTTGAATGTCATCCCTATGAAGGTAAACCACTAGGTCAATGCCTACATCACCACTGATAGTTAAATCTACTTCAATTTCAATCTATTGATAAGTCTCATCATTTAATAATTCCTCATTGTCCCCATCTACGCCATCATCAGTCATCTCTGGCATATTAAAGAAGTCATGAGGATTTGTTTTTACAACAACAAGCCAATTTGGGTCATAATTGTCCTCCAGGTAAAACACTTATTCTGCTTAAGATGCCAAGACAAATGGTTCATTTGAGTTCAATGAGTATGGGGTATTGACACTTGTAATTCCATATTTGTCCACCTTGTATCCTCTTCCAAAATGACCCATATCCCACCAATGACACTTGAAGAGATACACTTTCTTATTCCCAATGTATGACAATCCATATACATCTTCTAAAATACCATAATACTCTTTTGTCTCATCTAAATCATCACCCCTCATAAGGATTTCACTATTCTGTGTTCTTCTACCAGAGGCTCGGTCTTGAGTGTGAAATCTAAATTCATTCACCATAAATATGGAATAACGATGGACCATTTTTAGCGATCCCACTCCAAGACTTATAAGGTCATCACTCGCAACATCCCGTGCACCTAACTCTAAAACCTATAAAAGACAACATGTATGAATATTATAACTTTTAATCTAACTAATAACAATATGAGGTCAAAACATACCTATGCATAAAACCATTTTGAGAACTCCGCAACCATTGAAACTTGTGTTTTTGTTTCCATCTTGTGCTTTTTGCAATGTATAATCTACTTCATTAAAAGGCGATAATAGAAAATTTTTTAGGTAAATGATGGCTAATTCCTATAAACTTACTCAATGAATGGTCAAATATCTTCATAATTTTGAAACACATACATACAAGCTTGATTGAACTCTATATCTGATAGAAATATTGATTCATAACGTCTTCTCGCCTACCCACTTGAATTGAAGATAAACATCTTATCATGTTCCATATGTCCATCATCATTCCTAGGGGGTCTATTGAACTTAAGTGGGATATTTTTCAAATAACAAGAGCAAAAGGTAAGGCATTCATCAGCCAAGTAACCTTCAGCAATTAAACCTTCTGGACGAGCCTTGTAAACATAAGTTTTTAGTGTTCGCAAGTACCTGCATTAGTATGAATAAGGTAAGACAGTTTTTAAATAATAAAAAAGACATCATAGTTTAAGGTTAACCTTACCTCTCAATAGGATACACCCATCGATATTGGACAGATCTACCAAACTTAGCCTCTCTTGCTAAGTGAATAGGCAACTGGACCATGATATCAAAGAAGGTAGGTGGGAACACCATTTTCAATTTGCACAATGTGATTGTAATTTGGATTTTTAAGACATCAAGATCTTCAATCCTCAAGCACTTTGAACACAAGTTCTTAAAAAAATTTCCCAATTCGATTATAGGTTCTGACACTTCATTAAGCAACAAGCCACGTATTGCAAGTGGGAATATGTCTTGTAATAATACATGGTGGTCATGACATTTCAACCTAGAGATTTTTGGCTTGTGCACATTGACACACCTCGAAATATTTGAAGAGAAGGAGTCAGGCACCTTCAATTTAGCCAAGAAGTCACAAACTTTTGCATTCTCTTGTGTTGATAATGTATAGCATGCTGCTGGAAGCAGGATTTTGTTACCATATTCTATGGGATACAATTGTTGCCTAATCCATAAATCAATCAAGTCATATAAACTCTTCAGTGTATCCTTAGTCTTTCCAATGATGCCCATCAATGTCTATATTATGTTATTCGACATATTTCTTTCTATATGCATAACATCAAGGTTATGTCAGAGCATAAGAGTTTTTCCAATAGGGTAATTTAAAGAAAATACTCTTTTTCCTCCAATTGAAAGCATCATTAGTGTGGTAATGCTTTCACTTTTGGCTTTTCCTAAAACTCACATCGCCTAATGCTTGAAGCTGTACAAGTGCTTTATCACCAGTTAGAGGCAAGGGTGCAAGTGAATGTTCAACTTTCCCATCAAATGCCCTCCTATTATTGTACCATGGATGATTGGGAGGAAGGAAGTGATGATGCCCCATGTAACATAACTTATTCCGTAAAAAAATAGAACATGTGCCTTTGTGGCAACAAGGGCATGCAAACTTTCTCTTGGTAGACCAGCCTGAGAGGTTCCTGTATGCTGGGAAGTCACTGATTGTCCAAATGATAGTAGCACGCATCTTAAAATTGGACAGTGAATAGGCATCATATGTGTCAACCCCATCGCTCCATAATCCTGTAACTCTTCAATTATAGGTTGCAAATACACATCAATGCTATTACCAGGACATTTATGACCTAAAATAAGAAGTGTCATCATAAAGTACGGGTGCTTCATGCATAACCACGGTGGTAAATTGTATGGCACTAGCATAATTGCCCAAATACTATAATTAGTACTCATATTTTCATATGGCTGGAACCCATCACTAGCTAGAACCATTTGTACATTTCTGCAATCACGAGAGAAGTCAAGATATTGGGTATTGAATGATTTCCAAGCAATGGAATCAAACGAATGTCGTAACACACCGTCGTCAATATGTTCTTCCATGTGTCATCTCATATCTTTAGCTGTTTGTCGAGCCATGTACAGCCGTTACAGCCAAGGCTTCAACAGAAAATGTCATAACACTTTACGAGGCACTTTCTTGTCTTTGTGACCATCCAACTTCCATCTAGACATGTTGCACTTAGGGCATGATTCTACATTTGCGTGTTCTTGCCAATATAAGATGCAATCATTTTGACATGCATCAATTTTAGTATAACCCAATCCGAGCCCCCTAACAACCTTTCTTGCTTCATAATAATTATCAGGTACTAGTGCCCCTTTAGGTATAACATCTTTAAATAAACTCAACAATGTATCCATAGATTTGTTACTCCAATGGTTGAGGCATTTCAGGTGAAGGAGTTTGACAATGAAAGATAGCCTTGTTACATTATTACAACCTGGATAGAGTTTGGTTTGAGCATCTTCTAACAATTTAAAAAATTGGCTAGCCTGCAAGTTAGATGACTCAATTGAATATGTTTTGCTGAATGCATCATGTAACATCTCAATGATGTCATCATCCTCGTCATTGTCCATAGGTGCTTCATCATTTGCATGTTGGATGGAACCATGGATACTAAGTTGAGTTTCTCCATGTGAGTCCCACACTTTGTAACTTTCATTGAAACCCTTCTTAAACAAATCTGCCCTTACTTCACTTCTTATCTTCCATGTTGTATTCTTGCACCCCTTACATGGACATCGAATCATATCAGTCACCCCAACTTAACTGAATGCCCATTGGAGAAACTCATAAACACCTTGTCCATATGCCATATCAGCCCTATTCCTAATGTGCATCCGACTTTTATCCATCCCTAAATGCAACATGAATGTTTTCAAAGTGAGTATTTATAACTCGTTTGTAGTTATATACTCGTAGGTATTTATAACTCATTTCATTACTCAAAAAGAATTAAAGCTGTTCACAATTATAACATTTTTGGACCCATTTCAACTTCATCTTATGTATCTTGCCAACATATGAATCCTTAAACTAATCCCTACTAGAACTTTTACACATATGGAAGGAAACCGTCCCATGTAATATAACTTAAACCATTAAAAATGCATTAATAGATTCCCCCACGTGATAAATTTTCTCAATTAATGATTATAGACAAAGAAAACCCTATAACTATTAATTTTTTATGAAACATTTACTCCTAATAATTTATTAAATATTTAATTACTCACAATCCTAATTATTTGTTAAATATTCTTCATCCTCATTTTAATCTATCAATAATTAATTAAATGTTTCATTCATTATTTTGAAATTTAATTTTTATTTTTACTCTTAATCCATTAAATACTAATTAAATGTTAGACGTTGCATTTTACTTAATTATGCTTTTCCTTTTTAAGGCTTTGGCATCCATTGCTTATCAAATTGCAAAGTTATTATTATTATTATTTACTTTTTGCTTTTAATATTTACCTATTAATTTGTTATTCAATCTTTTATTTTATTAATTATTGAATATTTAATTCTAACAATTTGCTAAATATTCTTCATCTTCATTTTAATCTATTAGTAACTTATTAAACATTTGATTCATTATTCTGAAATTAAATTTTTATTTTTATTCTTAATCCAATAAATACTAATGAAATTTAAAACTTTGTATTTTATTTAATTATGTTTTTAGTTTATTCAATATTTCATTTAATTATTTATTAAATATTTAATCCTAAGTCTTTGTTCAATATTCTTCATCTTTATTTTACTCTATTAGTAATTAATTAAATGTGTCATTTATTATTCTGAATTTAAATTTTCATTTTCACTCTTAATCCAATAATCACTAATTAAATTTTAAATTTAGTATTTCATTCAATTAGGTTTTTCTTATTTACGCCTTAACCATCAATTACTTATCAAATTTCAACTTCATTATTCTTTTAAGAATTGCTTTTACTTTTAGTAGTTGCCTATTCACTTCTTATTCAAAAGTTTCCTATTATTTATTTATTGAATATTCAATCCTAAATACTTATTAAATGCTTTTCATCTTTATTTTATTCTATTAATCATTTAGTAAATGTTTAGTATATTATTCTTAAATTACATTTTCATTTTTATCTTAATCAAATAATTACTAATTGACTTTTGAATTTAGAGTTTATATAATCGTGTTTTTCTTTTTTAACTTGTAACCCATCAATTTAATTATAAAATTTCAACATTGTTATTACTTTTAATTACGCTTTAACTTTTACTAAGTACACTATCAATTTCTTCTTCAATATTTTTACTATCAATTATTTATTGAACATTCATACCTAATTACTTATTAAATGATTTTCATCTATATTTTATTCTATTAATCATTTAGTAAATGTTTAATCTATTGTTCGTAAATTACATTTTCTTTTTAATCTTAATCAAACAATTACTAATTAACTTTTGAATTTAGAGTTTATTTAATCATGTTAACTCATAATCCATCAATTAATTATCAAACTTCAAATTCATTATTTTTAAGAATTGCTTTTACTTTTAGTAGTTGCCTATTCACTTCTTATTCAAAAGTTTTCTATTATTTATTTATTGAATATTCAATCCTAAATACTTATTAAATGTTTTTCATCTTTATTTTATTCTATTAATCATTTAGTAAATGTTTAGTGTATTATTCTTAAATTATATTTTCATTTTTATCTTAATCAAACAATTACGAATTGACTTTTGAATTTAGAGTTTATGTAATCATGTTTTTCTTTTTAACTTGTAACCCATCAATTAATTATGAAATTTCGAAGTTGTTATTACTTTTAATTACGCTTTAACTTTCAATAAGTACACTATCACTTTCTTCTTCAATATTTTTACTATTAATTTTTTATTGAACATTCAATCCTAATTATTTATTAAATGCTTTTCATTTGTATTTTATTCTATTAATCATTTAGTAAACGTTTAATCTATTGTCCATAAATTATATTTTTCTTTTAATCTTAATCAAACAATTACTAATTAACTTTTGAATTTAGAGTTTATTTAATCATGTTTTTTCTTTTTTAACTCATAATCCATCAATTAATTATCAAATTTCAAATTCATTATTTTTTAAGAATTGCTTTTACTTTTAGTAGCTGCCTATTCACTTCTTATTTAAATTAATTTTTGGATATTTTAATTACCAAATCAAATATTTGTAATTGATATATATATATATATATAACACTAGCATAGCCATTGGCCTCGAAGGATATATTGTTTCATCCAATCCTAAGTTTTAATTATACTTCTCCAAAAAAATGAAAAACCTAATAACATTCTAAATAAAATGGCTCATATTTTTATCTATTATGATAGCAGAAATATTTTATTTAATAATTACCGATTACAACATTACATATAATGCTGCATTTAAATGCATAACTGCACAACATTTCAACATGGATTTTATCATGCTATAACTACATACCCATTGGATGCATCACAAACGCAATCTAAAAAAATTACGGGTGCTCTTTTAAAATTGTTTTGAGATAATATATTGTCTCAATTTATGCATCCATTTTCGAACATACCCTTATCATATAATTTTTATAACAAGTACTAGATCCTACTTAATTGGTAGGAATATCATTATTAAACGAAGACACTTAAATTCATATAGCAAGTAAGAACAGAGTCTAAATAGACTATTGGTGGATTTCGGGTACGAAATGAAAATTGCTCAGAAAAGGATAAGGAAAACGTTTATTCTTTCCAACAACATTTGCATCACTTTTACTATACACACAGAGAGAACATTTATCTTTAAAAAGGCATGAACCAACAAGAAAATATTACCTTGATGCTCCAACAGTGATTGCAGCGAGTTGTGAGAAGGAATTAAATGATCAATTCTTACTTGTAAAGTTAAACCTACACCCAAAACCAAAAGAAAAAATAGCAAAAGGATTTCTAAGAGCACAAGAAACAAAAAATCAATGGCCTTCTTCTATATACATTTTTCTAGTTTATTGTCCAAACTTATATTTTTCCAGCACTTAATTCCATATATATCCTAAATCACACTTTTATCTTCAGAAAGGCATGAACCAACCAGAAAATATTACCTTGTTGCTCCAAACAGTGACTGCAGTGAGTTGTGAGGAGAAATTAAAGAATCAATTCTTGCATGCTAAGTTAAACTTGCACCCAAAAACAAAAGGAAAAAAATGTCAAAAGGATTTCTATATATGGATATATATATATATATATATGCACAAACCCTGCCTGTTCGAATGATTTTGATTTAAAATTAAATTGTTAGTAACATATATGAACTTCAATTTACAGGACCTATTTCATTATATTATTTACAAAAATAATTGATGATGTCAAAGGCTAGAAATTCTTCACTGTCTCATGCCAAAATATTTAAGAGATTGTATTATAAATTTTTTTAAAATAATTTAAATAATATTTTTATTTAATTTAAAAATAATATAACATTTCTGAAAAATGTAAAAGAAAACTAAAATATAAAATAACTTTTTGTTTTAATAAAAATTTATGTATTTTTAAAAATAATAAAAAAGTTTGTATAAAATAAAAAAACTTATGTAATTTACTCAAAAGAAGATCTAGCTATCAGGAAATAAAGGGAAAAATTAATCTTCTTAATACATTATTCTAACTCCTTTTTCCATTTCCTTCAATACAATCGTCTTGCTAGTTTGATTCAAAATATATAAAAATTAAGCATTTGATTTTGAAATGTCATCTTCATCATTTATTATTATTTTTAATTTAAAACAAAATTTTAAATAGATTTAAATTGTAAAAAATATATAAACGAAATTAATTCTATGCTTTGTGAAAGTTAATAGCAATAAAGGCATAAAGAAATTCAACTGGAGTAATAATAATGAAGTGAGCTGAAAGTAAATGTCATTATCAATCGCTACCATGAAAGTACTGAGCAATTTGCAGTAATGGCCTTCACCTGTTACCATGAGGCATTCCCAGCACATTCACTATTCTTTGAGCTGAAACACACTGTAAATAAAATGGTACTTTAAAATTCTGGTAAAACAAATTGAATTGTAATAAATGTATAAAGAAGTTAACATAAATTTTGTCCTTAATTAAATTAAAAACCTTAACAAAGATCCTTTTATGTTTCTTTTCAGTTGTGTCAGCGTAACTTAGTTCTATTTCTTTGATATATTATGCAGTTAACATTTATTGTCATAACACCATGTGTTAATCGTCCATGTCTATACAAAAATCAAAATTTAAAACAAAAACCTCATACATCAATCACTCCATGTTCACTATACGAAATCTCTATTTCTCTTCCAAAGCAATAGAAATTAGGAGGAAAATAAAACAAAACAGAAGCAAGATAATGGTCAAAACCAATAATTTTCATCTTGTTAATATTTGTTATAGGCACTTCCAAGACAGAGTATTGCAAAGAATCTTTGCAAGTGACTAGCTTCTGATAAACAGGGGATCTTTCATTAAGGTCTACAATGATTTTTTATTTAAAATTCATCTTCTAATTATCCTATGACACACTTGTTCGACCTTCTCACTCCACTGTAACTTTGCAAGGGTAGATCATTCCCAATGATATTTAATCAGAAAAATAAAATAAAAGGTGATAACTCAGTGACAAAGTATTTGAGAAATGGTAAATCATTCCCTTTTTATGGTCAGGGAATTTCAACTGCTCCAATGTATTATAAATGCAGAGCACAAACAATATCCATACGATATTACTAAGTGAATAGCTTTACATTTATTATGTCTGATTCTCCTAATTGAATCTGAAAACTACTATCCCTCTGATATTACTTGATTATAAGGAGTATATCGTTAACATTTGAAAATGAAAATGTCTCTGAATTTAAATAAAAGGCTATTTCTCAACAGCTTCCTAAAACTTTAAAGCTAGT
Organism: Erythrophleum ivorense; assembly: GCA_026724425.1. Classification (NCBI taxonomy): domain Eukaryota; kingdom Viridiplantae; phylum Streptophyta; class Magnoliopsida; order Fabales; family Fabaceae; genus Erythrophleum; species Erythrophleum ivorense. Next base: position 50,116,734 of record JAIUCV010000005.1, read on the forward strand.
ACAGCGCAAATCACATATTGGTATGAGTTAGCTATAGGAGAAGCTTATAAGCAATTCGATAATTTACAGAAGTTATATCTAGTGCCTGGATTATATATACATATAACACTAAATAGAGGACTTGAACCATGGAATAACCAAGTTCTGTTCCTTAAATTTCTGGAAGTTTCAAATGAAGGGTACAATATTCACTTATTTAAAGCTAGCATTAATAGTTCAGAAGAAATTTTTGCAACCTCATTTTCTCTCATTTTGACCTGGAGATTTAATGGTTATGAAAGACTAGTATATTGGGAAGATGTTTATGGTAGAGTCAAGTCCATCTATGGGGAGAGAATTTGGTTTGGCAAAATGAACTGAGACTAAATTCTGTTTGCACTATTGCTATCAGTTTTCATGATAAGCTAAAAGATGATTGTTTTGATTCTTTGGTGCAATAAGCTAAAAGATGATGGGGAGGGAAATGATAAACCTCGCAGCTTTGGAGGCCCAGTTTATGAGAGGAGGAATAGAACTATGAAGGCCCATAAGTGGGGAAAGGTCTACGCTAAGAAGAAAAGGGATAAAGACCCATTAGGTGAGGTGGCATTTGAAGGATAACTATTGTTGTCGTTCAGTGACAACAAAGAAAGAGAGAGAAATGATACTAGTGTGTGTGAGTTAGTTATAAGGGAAAGAGAGGTGTCCAGAGAGGAGTAAGGAAAATGATTTGAGAAGTTAATGGGTAATGCATTCTTCAAAAGAGTAGGAAATTATGAAATAGTTTGGGTTGATGCTAAAGCAAGGAAGGTAGAAAATGGTTCACTATCACTATTTCCCCTATTAATTGCTGCTCCACTACATGAATCTATCCTTGTTGATGGGTCAAAATTAGCAAAATTCAAGCACTTTATCTTTGGCAGGGGTGTAATAGTGGAGTTTGTTGGCAGAGCTTTGCGACGTGGTGAATATGTAATTGTATGGAATGTTGGGGATACAAGTCAGAAGAGTGGTGGGTACTGGTATGAGTTAGCTCAAGGAGAAGCTTATAAGCAATTAGATAATTTATAGAAGTTATATCTGGTGCCTGGATTACATATACATATAACACTAAATGGAGAACTTGAACCATGGAATAACCAAGTTCTGTTCCTTAAATTTCTGGAAGTTTCAAATGAAGGGTACAATATTCACTTATTTAGAACTAACATTAATAGTTCAGGAGAAATTTTTGCAACCTCATTTTCTCTCATTTTGACCTGGAGATTTAATGGTTATGAAAGACTAGTATATTGGGAAGATGTTTATGGTAGAGTCAAGTCCATCTATGGGGAGAGAATTTAGTTTGGCAAAATGAACTGGGGCTAAGTTCTATTCGCACTATTACTATCAGTTTTCATGACAAGCTAAAAGATAATTGTTTTGATTCTTTGGTGCAACAAGCTAAAAGATGATGAGGAGGGAAATGATAGACCCCGCAGCTTTGGAGGCCCAATTTATGAGAGGAGGAATAGAACTATAAAAGCCCATAAGTGGGGAAAGGTTTACGCTAGGAAGAAAAGGGATAAAGACCCATTGGATGAGGTGGCATCTGAAGGATAACTACTCGTTTAGTGACAGCAAAGAAAGAGAGAGAAAGGATGTTAGTGTGTGTGAGTTGGTTATAAGGGAAAGAGAGGTGTCCAAAGAGGGGTAAGGAAAATCATTTGAAAGCTTTTGGCTTAGGAGAGCCTCTAGTCTCTAGAATACAAGAGAACCTTTTTCTTTCTCTTGTTTATTTTCATTTTCTTCTTACTTTTGTTAAGCCTGTAATCTGCTACTATCCTACTCCATTTTTTCTTAATTGCTCAAGGATATTATAGTTTTGTCTGATTAACTATACAAGATCTTGTTTGGGTTCCATCACATACCAGAAGACCAAATACAAGATAACAGAAAAAGCACAAGTGTATTGGTATTAGGAAAAGCCACGATCATGCCATTATTAGAAGAACTAAATAAAATAAATGTTGGAAAGGAATTATCATAGTGTTAAAACTTAAATAGCTTTTCCCAAAAAGATTGGCTAAAACAACCAGGTAGATAGCCATTTACACAAAAACTAATCACAAAAGTCCTCCTCCATCATTAGTCATTAACACTCTATAGTTCAAATTCACCTAAGAAAATCAAAAATCGAAGAAATTACCCAGGAAAGGGTTAAGAAATTTAACCTCCTACTCTCCTCAATTTCTATGAACCTAAATACCCTAGTATATTTGTCTTATGATACAGAGCCCAAAAGCATAGATCTTACTCCAAAATCTAGTAACTTCATTTGACTCTAAAATGGCTAAAGAGTAATGCTACCTAGTAGATACACAATGAAAGGAACATTACAAGTGAAGGAGATCTTACAATGCTACTGGCGCAGAATGAAGAAAGGACGAAGAAAGATTTATAACTAAGAGAAAGGAAGAACAATTAATAAATAAGCGGAATCATTACCAGAGAAACGGGAGGTTGATCATTGTCAACGTTGTTGTTGTCATTGCTCTCGCCGGAAAAGGAGGTTGCCTCATTGGCTATGAAAAGGAGAGCTTAGGGCTTCAGAAAGCGGACGGGCTCAGGCGGCTAAAGAAGAAGAGTTGAAGAATCTAAGTCCTAAAGAGTAATTATTTAGTAAATTATTCCATTTTTTAACCAAAATTAAGAAATAATGAATAATACAAAATTAAGAGGAGATGTGTAATATATTTGCTTTTCTAAATACTTACTAATTGTATTTGTTACCTACACATTAAGGCTGAAGCAATATAAATTAACTCTTTTATAAAAATATAAAAAATTTTACAATTGTTTCTAATTAAAATGTACATTTGATTATCACAAAATCTTAAACAATTTAATACATAGAAGTAGAAAATAAATTTTTTATACTTTAGCTTTTTTATGAATTAAATATTAAAATAAAATTATCTATTTAGTTTATTGTTTACCTTTGATTGATGATTCATTTAATTTACTTAACTATTATAAATCAAATATATATAATAAAAATTATTTTTACGTACATTAACATTTTTTCATGAAAAAGGATTAATTTCATAAACTTCTATATATGTCTATTATTAAATTTTTCAATAAGAATATGTGGATTTGTTATAATTTCCAATTACATTATTAATTTTTTCTCTTGAAATTTTAGCACGTCATAATTTTGTTGAAACAATATTAAAGTTCATATTTGCTTCTAACAAATGTTTTTTAAAACCTTATTCTTTATTTAAATTATGATTAAATGTCAACGATATATACATATATCTAGTCAACCCAAAAAAAAATTATCATTTGATGACAACAATTTTATTTAATATAAACTCTTTAATTTTATATTGGTACATGTGGTACATATGAGGAGCAAAACAAGAATTAGTTGAGTTTTAAAAATTCAATATTCTTTTTTCAGTTGGCTTTGATGCTTAAATTTTAATCATTGATAATTCATTATTATTATTTTAATATAATTATCAATTTTAATAATAATAATAATAATAATAATAATAATAATAATAATAATAATAATAGTAACAATAATAATAAATTATTAAATTTTTATAATTAATTGATAGAAATAATGATTATTGATAAAGATAAGTATAAGAGAGTGAAAGTATTTAACTTATTAAATATACGTTTTTAATTCCCAATCAAACTCTACTAAGCATTCTCATGTACTCCTTCTTTTTCTACTTAGCTACCACAAATTTTTTCAAAGAAGTGATTCACTCATCTTACAAACTGTATACACATCAATGGAAAATCAAACCCTAAATGAAATTTAAGGGCTTCCTCTAAAGGGAGCATCATCTAGGCAAAGAAAGGTGTAGAACCACAAGTCCAAAAGACTAAGCCTTCATTTAATGAACTTTTGAAGAAGAGACGATTAATGGAGGAAGGAAACATATGGGCTTATCATATAGATGAAATTCTAATTCTTAACCTTTAGGGATATGTGCATATAATTTTTTTTCCTTTGCATCTATAAGTCTCATTGATCACTTAACACCTTATAATTAAAATTTTAATTTATAATTTTCTTTTTATTTTTTTCTAACAACTATTTATAACTTAAGTTATTACTTGGTAAAGTTTGAAGTGAGACTACTAGTTAGAATGGAAAGTTTAATCAGAAAAAAACAAGTTTATTTATAGTTAGGTTTTGTAAAGCCTAATAATAATTTGACATCTACTAAAAACTCTTTTCAATCTAAAGAATGTCATTCATCGTTTTCTCATCTTACTACTGCCAAAAGCCATGATTGAAACGGAAAGTCTAAGGTTTTTTTTCTCCATTTTTTTTTCATTATCTCATTAATTTGACTTTATTATTTTGCTCATTCAAACACGACTTTATGCTATTGTCTTATTTATTTGTTATTTCTTCCCTTATTATTTTATTATTGTTATATTTTTTTAATAGAAGTATGTTATATTTTTAAAATTTTTATATCTCATTATTTATGCTATATATCAAAAAAATTTATTTTATTATTACTTATTCCATTATTAATTGATACAAATTTCTTCTTAATATTTAAAAATTTTACCCATGATTAAAAATTAAATTTCTTATCAATTTTTAACGTTATTAACTGATTTAAAATTTTTATTAATGTTTAAGTCATTCTTATATTGAAAAATAAAAATTACCCTTATTTAAATTTTAAAAATACTTAACATTCAACTTCTATTATTCCTAAATAATATTAAACTTCCACTATCATACAAGAAAAAAAAAAACAAAAAGCTTAAAAATAATAAATAAGAAAATGTTAAGATTGAAATTAAAAAAACCTAACCAATTTTAAAATATATTTATAGTTATAAATAATATATATTAGTTTTATTTTTTCTTACATATGTATGTCATATATTTTTTTTTGTTACATGATTGTCTTTATATATATATATATATAAACAAAGACAGAAGTTGTCAGAACTTTTAGTGGTGTTAAGACTAGGTCGCCGCTAAAAAGATCCTTTAGTGATGACCCTATGTCGTCACTAAAAGATTTGGAGCAACTCCTTTTAATATTCTAAAGATTTTGGCGCAAAAAATTTAATAGTGATCCTCTATTGTCGCCACTAAAAGATTTTTTAGTGATAACAAGAATAAGTTGCCACTAAAAAAATACTTCAGCAACAAGAAAGTTTTGTCATTAAAACTATACGGTTTAGCGCTTAATTTTTAAAATATTTAAGCGCCAAATCTTTTAGTGACGACAAGATTCTGTTGCCACTAAAAACCTTTAGTGGTGATATAAAATGTCGCAACTAACATGTTTTAGCAGCGATATTGTCGCCACTAAAATCCTTTAGTGGCAACCCTTTTTAGGTCGCCACTAAAAGATTTTTGCCAAAATTATTTTTATTACCACAACATTTTGGTGCCAAAATATTTAATTAAAAAAAATCAATGTTGCATTCTTTTAGTGGCGACTTCATAGTGTCACTACTAAAAAGTTGTCGCAATAATTTGTTTATTGGCATGAGGATTTGGTGGCGACAAAGTATCACCATGAAACAATTTTAATGGCGATGTTCTTTTTTGTCAGAAATAGTTTTGGAAATTATTTTTGTCACTTTGACAATTGTATTAACCATTAGTGGTGACTTACTTTTATTGCCACTAAAAGATCTTTTAGTGGCGACCCTTAGTTGCCTTTAAAATTTTGACCTAAACTTCTTTATGAGATAGGATTAGTTTCAACCTTTTGTCGCCACTAAATGTTTTTAGAGGCAACTTTTTCTGTTGCCATTAAAAGGTCCTCAACATTGCTCTACATTATTTTAGTGACAAGTCTTTTATGTTGCTGCTAAAAGTTAATTTTTAATGGCAAAATTTTTAGGTCGCCACTAAAAGTTGTCACTAATAATCTATTTTTTTGTAGTGTCTGGATCTTTCCCAATATCGTCTTTGGTGTAATAGGGGAAAGAAAGAAATAAGAGTGAGCTTTATTTATGTTAAATCCACATTACCTTCTATTTCTTTCTCATATCTATTGCATCAGATGCAACATTAGAGATAAACTTATGATATGTTTGGTTGAAAGATGTAATGGTAAAGGGAATATAAAATATGAGTAGGTAAGGGTAGGTAAGTTAAAAAATGATTGTTTTACTCTTACTTTTTTTAAAAGATAATTTGATAGATATAATAATAAGTATAAATGTATAATAGACATTACATAAATTATGTAAAGGAAATGCATTCGCGATTCCGCAAACCAAACTGACCCATTACTTTTAATCAAAATTTGTAAAATAAAAAAAAAATTGATCTATTAGATAAATTTATTTAGGCTTTAAATCTAAGAGAGATATACATTGTTAAGATAAGATATAAATGTGGCCCCAAAAAATAAAAATACAAAGGATTTGGATTTTCTTTGGTAATGCACTTTGTAACTGGAGAAAAATGATAAGACTCAATTAAATGGGACTCATACTCTTATTCTTTTTTTCTTTAAATTTTGTCCTAAATACATATTTTGAAATCTATATAATTTAATATTCCAAGGTTTATATATAAAATATTGCGTCTTTTGTGTTAGACTTCGACTGGAGAGTCCTTGAAGATGCTCTCAAGGTTGATTTTGTTTCTATAGAAACTTAAATGCAAAACTATTCCAATGGCTGCAATGTTACACAAGCATCATTTTAATTTTCACCTGCAGAGCCCTATATGTGTCAACAATCCTTTGAAACTCATGGGAATCGGGTATTAACCTTTGAAGTGGAATGATCTTACTAAATTTTCTGTCTCTCGCAATTTATATTGAAATTATCGAGAGAGCTCTGATCTTTCATTCTCTTTTGTATATTTTTATATTCTCTTTTGTTCTGTTCTTTTTTTTTCAAAGAGAGAGTAGTTTATATACGTGAACTCAGATATAGTTCTTTCAATTTTTGTTTTTTGTAACTTAGACTAAAAAATATGATTCATATTTTAAGTCCAATTAATAATAATTCAATTAATTAATAAGAATTAAAATTATTGGATTATAAGTCAACCCTGTAGGAATTATAGTGGGCTACAATCAATTATTTTTGTTTTAAATAAAAACGGGCTAATTTATTATCCATGAGAGATGTATTTGGGTCCACTTATTATTAGTGATCCTATTATTTTAGACTGGATATCTAATTGATTAGTATGGATGAAAGTGCGAGCCCATAACTCATAGGCCCATAATAGGTGGGTACTAGAGTTATATATAAACTTGGCTAGATCTCTTCTGTGTTCACATCAAATTCCAACTCCACAACTTACTCCATTATAAGTTGTGATAGGGAGTGTGAATCATAGAGGAAGCTCTAATCTCTTCAAACCTTCAGACATTCAAAATTAACAGGGTATCCTAAATCTGTCACCATGTCTTCTACAGGTAATCAATCTAGTATTCTAATATCATATAATTGTCTTGAATTTATTCTTACATTTGGTATTAGAGCCACAATTATATGATTTAGAATCTAATTGGTTGAAGACATGATCATATGCATAAAAGTTTTAACCAAGGGCTATTTTCATCCATATAATTTTTGATAAATAAAATTGGATGATATTCAAAGAATTAGAACTTAAAACTTTAGGGCTTTTGCATATATTGATATTCTGAATTAATTGATATCTGAAATTCGAATTACCATGCACCATGAAGAAAGAATTTCATGCTTAAAACTTAAGTTAGGGTTTATTAGAATTGAGTTTCAATTCTCTCAAAATAGGTTAAATTGATGAACAATTTTTGTATCATTAAGTCCCTCCTTAATCATGTGAGTATGACTGGTGTTTCAATTGCATCAAGAATCATCTAATTCCATGGAAATTTAGAATTAGAAATCTATTTGTAAGAATGAATTTTCAATCTCATTACTTTCTTCAACTTGATGAATAATTTTTGAATATAGTGTTCCTTATAATCATATAAAAGAAACCCACAAATCAATTGCATCAAAAATTAGCTTATTATAGTGCAATTTCCTTTGAAAATTTTTGACCATGGAAACTTTTTTTGAACTCGATTTTATGCATTGAAATCATCCAAATTTGTGAATTAAATTTGGGGCTTTGCCTATTAATTTGTTTTGAATGAAACCTTGAATCAAAAGAACACAAAAATTGCAAGGAAACGCGTATGAAATCCCTCAGAATCGAGCTTCGTATATCTCGACGAAGAGGGGTGATGTTGCTTCAAAAAAGCCATGAAAAACTCAATCAAATTTGGGGATTTTAGTGTAAATAAGTTTAGAATGGGATTAGGAACAAAAACCACAACAAAATCGCATGAAAAGAGGCTTAAAAAAACTCGAAACCCGGCTTGGAAACCCACGGGTCTGCGTGACCCGTTTCAGCAAATGGGTTGACTCGCCTAAGGTTGAAGATGAAGCTGAATTCCATGCCCACTCACGCCTCTGGAAAGTGAGAGAGAGTTGGCTTTCATAGTGGAATTTTTCAGTTTCATTTTTTGCGTCACAATCTATATTTTAAATGTGATTTTTAAAAACATTTTTTTATAATTTTTTGACTACAATAATTTTTTTTATATAAATATTAATATATAAAATATATTTTAATATTTATTCGGACAATTTTCTAAAAGGTGATACATTGAAAAATTAATTTATTATATTTTGAACATTGTGATAATGTTCACTTTCCATAAATTATAATATATATTTGTCTACTCTTAAGCCTAATATATATACCTTAATATGTTTATTTTAAGAAATATATGATTTTGTTTTAATTCTATCTACATGAAGCCTCCTTGGGAATACTAAAGAATTTGTTTATGGACAGTAAAAGTATAATATTTCACCTCTTTAAATATTGTACCATAATTTTGGACAAGTAATTCATATGCAAGGAGTTTTATAAATTACTATGGATAATTAACACCAAAGTGAAATTATTCATATTAATGCGTAAAATCTCCTTTGTAATTAGAGGAAGGCTTCTAATTATCTCATATTATAGCCTGCCCTAAGGGGGTTATTATATGTTATAATTAGGAGTTAATTTGGGATGAAGTTAATGGGGAATATATTGGTCTCAGATATTTATATGCCTAAAGGGGATAGACATTTGAACTCAATGTATTTTCATTGATTAACTCATCTGAGGTTTTGATTTAGGTGGTGACCTTGATTTGTACATTCTGCCCAAAGGGGAATGTGCTATTATGTTGCCCTCATTGAGATAGCTTGTTTTAATTAAAGTTATATATAAAATTGCCCTTATTGTTTATCCTAATGCATTCTAATTTTGCAGTTACCTTTTCTATGAATAATTGTTCTACTTCAATTGATATTTTAACTTGATCAAATTATAACAAGTGGAAGCAAGACCTAGAATTCTCCGTAGGAATTGCTAACCTTGATCTGGCACTACGCGAGAGTAAGCCTAAAGTGAATGAGAAGAGTACAACTGAACAGAAAGAGTTCTTAGCCAAATGGGAAAGATCCAACAGACTTAGTCTAATTGCCATTAAAAGGACCATCTCTGAGCACCTACTTAGTGGCTTACCAGAAAACACAAGTCCTAAAAAATTTCTTACTGTTTTGGGAGAAAGATACCAAGTATCTAACAACGCTGAGTCTGGATATCTTATGAAAAAGTTGACTGATATGAGGTGTGACAACAATGAAGGAGTAAGGGAGTTCATTTTAAAGATGGTTCATATCCAAACCAAGCTAAAAGCCCATAACATTAACCTAAATGAGAATTTCATTGTCTCACATACCTTGAACTGCCTACCTGCCGAATTTATACAAATCAAAACTGCGTATAATACCTTTGGTGAGAAGTGTGTCATTAATGACCTCATTACCAAGTGTGTAGCTGAAGAAGAAAAATTAGAGAAAGAAAAGAGTGACCTATCTTGTGGGCTAACCCTTTTTACTTCCTATGGTAAACCCTATTCTGGTAATGGTAATTGGAAATATAAGAAAAATCAATTCAATATTTCTCATAAGAATCAAAGTTCAAGGAAACCAGACAATGGTCAACATCATGATGTAAGAGGTCCTAAATCGACTCTCATTAAGAAAAACATATAGTGTTTCTGGTGTAAGGAAAATGAGTATAAAAAGAATGATTGTGCAAAATTCAAAGCTTGGCTAGAGAATAAGCATAAATTTGGAGGAATTCAAGAACTTGAAGAAACCAAATGCGAGAGAAAGCAAGATAAGGGTAGCAAAGAATCTCAAAGTAGTGTTGGAGTCAGTGGGAGATGTCATTTTAGTTTTGGCAACCAGATATGAAATTGTTTTGAAAGACATTTTTATGTACCTTCTTTTAGGAGGAGTTTGATTTTTATTTCTTGTTTAGATAAATTTAGTTTTTATTTTAATTTAATATTAAACTCCTAAATTATTAGTTATGGACATTTAGTGGATGATTTATATAAATTATCCTTGGTTTTTGATAATATTTTATCATCTTTAAATATTTAGGTCTAAAATTAAAGAAATTTTTTTTATCATTGCACGAGCATTTGGAACATATCTTTAAGGAAATAGTTAAAAGATTAATTAAAATTGATATTTTACCTTTCTTAGAGTTTGACAATTTAGAGACCTGTATAGATTATATTAGAGGAAAGTTCACTAAGAGTAAAAAAAAAGATGCGACTAGAAGTTCAAGTCTTTTAGAAATCATTCACACAAATATTAGTGGACCTTTTTCTTATATTATTTATAGTAATAGGTTCTTTATCACTTTCATTGATGATTTCTATTGATTTGGCTATCTTTATTTGATTAAAGGAAAATATAATACTCTTAAAAAATTTTAAATTTTTAAAATTAAGGTAGAAAAATAATTAGAAAACAGACTCTAGTTATCTTTTTCACTATGCAAGTGGAGTTTATTGGTTGTTAGGCTGTTGCTACTCATGTTATTTGGTTGAGAAATTTAATGATAGGGTTTTATATTGTAAATTCTATTGTTCAACCACTAAGAATTTACTGTGACAATAGTACTGTAGTATTTTACACTAAAAATAACAAGACTACTAGTGATTTTAAACATCTATAGTTGAAATATTTGATTGTCAAAGATTTAGTAAAGAATAACGAAATGGTTATTGAATATATAGACACAGATTCTATATTGACTGATCCCTTAACCAAAGGACTTGGACTCATTGTATTTAAAAGACATATTAAGAACATGAGCATTGTAAGTTCTTTTGATATGTTTGGTTAGTGGGAGTTTGAGTTTTATATTATTTTCTTATTATGTTGAACATTTTTTTTGGATACTTTTGACATTCATATGATTTGTATTCCGACTAATTGATAATGCATTGAATTTTTGGTATTATGTATTTTTGAATATATGTATCAATTGCAAAATTTTGAACTTGGTATCATTAGGACCACTATGCCTGTGGTCGATGTCATATTGGAGTTGAGGCATGATGGTTTTTTAACAAACTATATAGTTTCTCTGGTTTTAAAGCAATTGAGAGAAATTGTGAGGACTGACAAAAAAAATAGTAGTTAGGTCGTTGAATCACATTGGCATACTATTTTCTTGCTGCACTCCACACTAATGGTTAGTCGACGGAGTTAGTGACATTTGTAACCATGGAAAGTTTGATATCAGTAATAGATATGATAACTGCAATGATTCAGTGTTACTTGACTCTAGTTAGATGGAGTGGTATTAGATATCACATCTTGGATCATTTGTTTTTTAAAATATGGTCACATTACAAAATTAGTCATTAGCCCAAGAGTCGTTTTCAAAATAAAAGTTTTTAAAATGAAAAATTAATTTTGCCCAAGTGGGAGAATGTAGGAATTATAGTGGGTTACAATCAATTGTTTTTGTTTTAAATAAAAATAGACTGATTTATAATCCATAAGAGATGTATTTGGGCCCACTTATTATTAGTGATCCTATTATTTTGAGTTGGATATCTAATTGATTAATATGGATGAAAGTGCGGGTCCATAACTCATAGGCCCATAATGAGTGGGTACTAGAGTTTTATATAGACTTGGTTAGGTCTCTTCTATATTCACGTCGAATTCTAACTCCACAACTTATTCCATTATAAGTTGTGATAGGAAGTGTGAATCACAAAGGAAGTTTTAGTTTCTTCAAACCTTCAGGCATTCAGAATTAACAGGGTATCTTAAATCTATCGCCATGTTTTTTACATATAATCAACCTAGTATTCTAATCTCATATAATTGTCTTGAATTTATTCTTACAAACCCAACCCAACAAAAACAATGGATTACATCACTTGTTTATAGAATGTCACTTTAACAAAGTAATTTGGTTTGTATCCTTATTAATACAGACAGATTTCATTCAACCCTACAACTTAAATGATTGGTGGGATTTCTCGTTTAAAAAGTTATAGGCCGATTTTGTCAAATAACGTTCTATAGAAAATCTTAAACATGAATAAGTTTCACAATTATAGAGGTCAAAAGAAAATAAAAAAGCATTAGATTCCTTAAGCCGTTCGGTATGTCAGTCTGTGACCAATATCTTTGATGTTGATTAACATACAAAATGTCTCTGTTTAATATATTGATAACTAAGATGATAGGTATCAACAAAAATATTGAAGTGGTATAAAATTATGTTATATTAGGCAATATCTCATAATATTAAAAAATTATATTTTTTTCCAACTTTTTTAATTCTTATAATATACTACTTGTATTCTTTTCATAACATTTTTAAAAATTGTCAAAATAAGTTGAATTCATCATGTTAACCCATTTAACTTATCAATTTGGTAAGTTGAATTCAAATTTTATAAATCGATATAATAATATAAGAAAAATCAACCTAACTTACTTTACTAACACGAATTAGCCCGTATAACTTTTGTTTTTGACCCGTTGAATTTATTTTAGTATCCTTCTCTAATCCATTCATCGTATTCTGGAAAGTATAATCTATTGTCTTCGTCAATCCTACCCATCCCAACAGTGATAAACTAAGGCAACACTTTTGATCCTTCCAGCTGTTTCAAAATTAAATCCATGTTCATTTTTTCGATTAACATCCTAGAAGAAGCTGCTCTTATAAGCTCAGCGAAATCATCTTTATCCTCTGATTTCGATGAGGCATTTGGGCAAAGCTGCAAACGGTCCAGCATCACTGTGGTGTTGCTGTAGTTCATGTTGTTATCGCAGTTTATGATGCTTTGGACGTGAAAGTCCTTTGCTTTCCCCAGAACTCTGATGGGTGAAGTAATTATCCCCACCAACATGTTCTGGCTTTGTCCCTTCCATTCATGCGCCTCACTCTTCTTCTCCTACACTTTTTTTGTAAACAAAATTTTTTATGGGTTAAACGGGTGAGAGGTTGGGTTGAGGATTTTGACTTGTTTAATTAATATGAGTTAAACTGATGAATTCGTTTAATCCATGGGTCAACAACTTGTATAAGTTCAGTTAGTTCATTTTGACGGTTTTAATCGTTTTCAGTTATCATACTAATGATAAGCATTTTAAATATTATAATATCTTATATGTTGGTATTCTATATAATAATATATAAAATATAAAATAACACTGAAATAACTTATACCTAATTTTTATATTTTTTTATGAAAATTTTAAATTAAAATAGAATAAGTGTATATATTTTTTAATAATAATATGATAAATATATAATTTTTATAAATAAATATATGATTTTCTAATTAAATTATATAGTTATTTCCACACTGAGTTGGTAGCAAGAGTCTTAGGTGGATTTTGCCCAAACCGGGCTTCATTTTTCCAGCAGAAGGCCTACGAACCATCTGGCATATTGTAAGGTTAAGCATTCATGGAAACAAAGCAGACAAACAATAGGCCCAAGTTTAAGAATCAAGAATATTCGTAAATCGTTCATTGTTTCTCAAACAACAAGCCCAAGCCCAGAAACATAAATGATGTTTGAAACTTATTGGATTTGATTACACCAAAACTTGCATGGTCTTGAATTGTATGAATGAGATTTATTTTGGACATGGCTTTATGGAGATGTTAGAAATTAGGAAAATTTATTGAAAATAATGAAAGGTAATTTTCTTTTTCCTTACCATAAGATTTTGACTACATGATTTCTCTTGTTTGAGGGTGCAGATTGTGACCAAATATATTATAAATTTGTGTTGGGTGAAAATTTGAAGGTCTTCTTATATTCTTTTTTTTAAAGCCATGAGTATTTTTGCTCATGTAATTAAATGAAAATCATCCTTTAATTTATGTAATTAAATAGAATCTCCTTTACATCACTTATAACCTAGTAGTATTTTGTCGTTGAAAATTATAACAATTTTTTAAAATTTAACTCAGGCTAAAATTTGAATTCAAATCCTTAACAACTATTACTATTGAGACAACTACAGCATTTGAACCTCAGAAAATATTGAATTTTAAAGCTAATGACTCAAGTAAGTTGTAGGCGTTGTAAAGAAATAATAAGTTAGAAATAAGGCAAGCGTTGTAAGAGTACCAAATTTGCGATTTGTTGTCTAGTACTATCAATATATTATTCACCAACAATTTACATTTTTTATTCGTTAAATTGATAGTAAATCAAATATAATAAAGCTAAAAGTAAATAAAATATGACTATTGCTATTATTTAGTTATATCTCAAACATATTTTTTGAAAATAATTACACATTAATACTACTGTTTCTCACCAACATTTTTTTTTTCAAATTCATTCATTTTTGTTAGTTTACCTAAAAGATGAAGGACAACTAATTTAAAATTGTCAGTAACCACTCAATATTCTTTTCACAAATTAAATTAAATTAATTTTCAGCTTTCTATCTATATTAATTATACGAGTAATTTTTCTATAAAAATTATATTAAAACTTTTTAAATAAAAAACAAGCATAAATGATTATATTAGAACCATTCAAGTGATTCTTGCACACTACGAAGCACTTGAAAGGTACAAGTTCCTTTTTGGTTATTAAAAATGATTTTGAAAAAGAACTAGGACCGAATTAGATAATATTTTATTAGGAGTATCTTTTATGAAATTAGTATTCCTTTTTATCTTCTCAAGATGATGATAGATTGTATTTCCTTGATCTCTAGTATAATTCTTTATAGCGATGCTAAGACAATTTCTTTTCTTCCTACTAAGGGATTCGTCAAGTGGATTCTCTATTTTCTATGGAGAAATTAGCTCATATCTTATATGAGATAATTTTGGCTAATTGTTAAAAAACCTATTAAAATGTGTAGAGATAGCCCTCAGGTAACTTATGTTTGTTGATAATTTGACTCTTTTTGAAAAAGTATATGTAAATTAAGTTGAATATACCATGAATTGTCTTTTTTTTTTTTTCAAGTTATCTAGATAAGAGGTTAATGCTACTAAGTCCACTATTTATTTCTCAAAAAATATGGCTTCTGCTTTGAAAAATGAAATAGTTGACATTTAAAGTTTCAATATAACCAATGATTTGGGGATGTACTCGGGAAAACCCTTGACGTATAGTAGGTCTCGGATTAAAGATTTTAAGTTTATTATTTCCAAAGTTAAGATGAGATTGTCAAGGTGGAAAGCTTACCTTAGTATGAGAGGGATAATTACTTTGGCTAAGTCAGTTTTAAGCTTGATTCCTGTCTACCCAATGATGGTAGGAAGGTTGCCTAAGACAATTTGTATGGAACTCAAGAAACTCCAATGTTTTATCTGGGGGCATAACTCAAAGGTTCGAAAAACTCATCTAGTGAATTGGTCTAAGCGTTACAAACTGAAGCTTTATGGAAGATTTGGTGTTAAAATTTTAAATGCCATGAATGAAGCATATCTGCTCAAATTAGGCTGGAATTTACACTGTGATCATAATGGTCTCTGGGCCAACGTCCTTAAGTTCAAGTACAACAAAGGGGCTCTTATTTCCAATTTCCCAAGAGTGAATAACACTAACTTCTCCTCTTTGGTGTGCTTTGGGATTGGTTTGAGATCATATTGAAGCCTTTTCTATGCATAGAATTAGTAATGGTAACACCAACTTCTGGCATAACTATTAGTGTTGAAGAGATGATTCAAAATTATTGCAATTAATTTTTACAAAATTTTTAATCAAATAATAATTAATTTTCATAATTTTCTACGTTTAATTACCACTTGTTTTATATTCTAGTTATTTATAAGTTTATAAATAGACAGTTTCAGTTTTGGAATAAAATAAAATAGTAAAATATTAACTTTTCTATTATTTTTTTAACTTTATTAAAATAGTCTATTATACTTTTATGAATTTCAAAGGACCTGTAAGTACCCGACCCTTATGACTTCTAATAATACATCAGTTCTCTCACTTTTAAATTTCAATAATAAAAACTATCAAGTATGAACTGTCAAAATGAAAGCTTATTTAAGAAGTCTTGACTTATGGTAATGTGTTCAATATGAAAGAGAAATACCTCCTTTGGGAAGCAATCTAACTTTCAATCAAATCAAGGCTTATGAAGAAAAAGAAGCAAAAGCTTCAAAAACTTTGTCTTTAATTCATTCTGTTGTCTCATAATCAATTTTAACAAAAATTTTGACTTGTGAAACAACAAAGGAAACTTGGGATATGCTAAAGGAACTATATCAAGGCAATGATAGAACAAGAAGGATATAATTCTTAAATCTCAAGAGAAATATTGAGATTCTAAACATGAAAGAAAAAGATACCATATAAGAGTTTTTGATAGGCTAATAACGGTGATAAACAAAATTTGACTAAGGGGAGAAGAGCTACTTGATAGTAAGACTGTTGAGAAGATGTTTGTAAGTTTGCCTAAAAGATTTAAGGTAAAAATTTTATCTCTTAAAAATTTAAGAGATAATAGTAAAATACTTTTATTAGAATTAATTAATACTTTGCAAACTCAAGAGCAAAGAATAACTATGAGAAAAGAAGGAACATAACAGATGGTTGAAGGAGCTTATTTAGCCAAAATTTCAAAGGAAAAAGAAAAAATTTCTTTGTGTAATCATTGTAAGAAGTCTGATCATGAAGAAAAAAATTGTTGGTATAAAGGAAAGCCTCTATGTTTCAAGTGTAAAAGATTTAGGTATTTACAAAATAATTACAAATTTAAGGGAAAAAAAGAACAAGCAAATATGGTGGGGGTAGCTAAAGAAAAAATTATTTTTTGAATTAATTGATGAGAAGTGCTCCAACAATTGAAAATTGATAAAAATGTGTATCAAGAAAATGATAAGAAGTGCATTATGAAGTAAAGATAAGTGCTACACAAATCTGAAAATGTGAAAAGAATTGCTCTATAAAATTTGAAGTTTTGCAATTTTGAATCAAGAGAGAGTGTTGGAGATGTGATTTATAATTATTGCAATTAATTTTTACAAAATATTTTTAATTAGTTTGTTATTTTAAAATTTAAAATTTTATCTAATTTTTAATTAAATCAAATAGTAGTTAATTTTCATAATTTTTATATTTAATTATCACTTATTTTCACATTTTAAGTATTTGTAAATTTATAAATAAGCCATTTCAATTCTGAAATAAAATGAAATAACATAATATTAACTTCTCTACTATTTTTTTAGCTTTATTAAAATAGTCTATTGCTTCAAATTTATTGGATTGATGGCTCCAATGTACTTTGCAACGTTAATACCAGAGTTTGGGGCCAGATGTGATTAACTAGAAGGTTGCTGATTCGGTAGACTGAAATGGTGGCTAAAGCTAGAACATGTTTCACACCATCCATCCACCTAATGAAGCTCTCAAATCCGACACTCTCTCATGGTGTGGAGATTCAAATGGTTCCTATAGTGTTAGAAGTGGGAATTAAGCTGATCATGGACGAAGCGACATTAGGCAACCCATCCTCATTTTGGAAGCTCATATGGAAATGGCATGAAATTCAGTCTTTCCCCTGGCTTGTTGCTCATAACAGTCTCCATATGAAAGAACTTGGAAGGAAATGGCATGGTGGAGTTTCCTTGTGCCATGTTTGTGGTAACCCCGAAAATACTCTGCATGTGCTCCGTGATTGTACTATTGCGTATAAAGTGGGGGATACTCTGGTTCACCTAATCGAAGACACTTGTTTTTCATTTCCTCCCTTACTTTCTAGTTAGGGTCCAACTTACATGAGGACTCATGCTTGTATGAAGAGATTCCGTGGTGTGTAATCTTTGGTATTGCTTGTTGAATGCTTTGGACCGCTATAAGACTTTGTTTAGTAGAACTAAATCCACCCCTCACAACCCAGTTAGTAAGATCGTTTCCTATGGTCAGTAAACTGTGCATGCCAACTCAAAATCCATGGTTTTTTTATCTCTGCCCTATGACTGCTGATATGTTGGTGGCCTCCTCAGCATAACTGGGTCAAAATTAACTGTGATGGTGCTAGTAAAAGAAACCTACGACCAACTGGATGTTGAGGTATCTTTCGGGACTCCCAAAGTTGTTGGTTAGGGGGCTTCTCCAAGATTGTTGGGTGGTGTTCTTCCTTGTAGGGTAAGGTATGGGGTGTGTTTATTGGCCTTGAGTTGGTTTGGAGTCTGAGTTTTCGTAAGATATATCTTGAACTAGATTCCAACATTCTTGTGATGGCTTTAAATGGTAGAAACCTTGACTCTGCTTTTCCAACCTGATCGACTATGCTAATTAAGGATGTTGTGGTAGGAGATTGGTCTACAAGGATAACTCATGCTCTCTGGGAAGCTAATCAGTGTGCTGATCTTCTATTCATCCACAATTTGCACCTTCCCTTGAGATTACATTTTTGGGATTCTATTCCTGCATTTCTTAGTCTAACCAATTTGTCCGATTCTATGGAGATCTACTTTCCCTGTAGTTTTATGTGGTTTTTTTTTTGGGGGGGGGGTTTCTTTTGGATATCCTAACCCCGTTATTTTATTTAAAAAAAAATCATAAAAAATGATAACACAACATCTTTTTCTTTAACGTTTGCTGTAGGCCCTTTCATTCTCCTGTTCTCCCATGAAAAGCAGCATTGAAAAATTTTCCATCAGGGCATTATTGAGATGTCATTCCCTCTACTTTTCAAAGGTTTTCAATGGAATGATACTGAGCAAAAGTAAAAGAGCCTAATCAAGGAGCCATGTTCGCATGTAACCTAAAGATGGAAAAAGGTTTGACTATCATGGGGCCCCATGTTGGTAGTACCTCAAACAAAGTGACCTCAAAAGGACCATGAAGGATATCATCATTGTAATTCAATTTAAGCTCAGCCTTTATAGAAAAAATTTTAGAAAGTAATTAGAACAAGTTAATTGCAAATCAACATATATACACTTTTTTAATAAAATTTACTTTAACATATTTACAAATATGTATTTAATTATAATTATTTTGATTTATCTATTTATATTGTCACACTCCTTCGTTGCCACACAAACTCTCATACAGCAAAAAGAAATAAGAAAAATAAGGAAAAAAGTCATTAAGTCATACACAAGCTAAAGGCGTATAACTTTTCAAGGTTCCAATTGTAGACATCATCATTTTGTGCAAGAAGTCATCTTCCACTGACTCATTTTGGGAACTTCAAAATATAGGTAATTTTCTCTCTTGCTGATAAAGCCTTGATAAGTTCCCAATTTGCCTTCTTCTTATAATTACATTTGGCATTCTTTTATAACTGCATACTCAGACTATTCTCTGTATGGCATATTGCAGATGCAGATGTAATTAAGCTGAAATTTTGCATTCTTCTTCATCTCTCAGACTTGAAAATATTTGAGGAATTTCCTTTGGTCTGATCTCTATATGACCAAAGAGCGAAAGTAGCTTCTTTGGGGCAAATTGGTCTGAAAGCTGTGATCACTTTGATCCCTTTTTTCTTTCTTTCTTTCTCGCTTTTGAGTAGAAAGTGTACTCAGTCAAACACAATGGTAAGAGTTCAAAGATTTCAAATTTATAAAAGAAAGTTATATTGAAGCTAATAACCAATCCACGCCCTGATTCGTGAAGTTTGATTTTAAACTACCAAGACCACGTTTGAAAGATCATTACAGAAAATAAATGTTCAGTGACGATTCAACTTTTATGAAAAGACAGAAATTTTATTTAAATCGCCACAAAAAATTGTTGGTGACGGCAAAAATTGCCATTGAAATTGTTATTTCTTGTAATAAATGAATACGTGTATGCTCCAAAATTAAGGTTTTAAATATTGATGTTCATGTTTATACTAAGTCATAGGCACCCATTTGGGAATATGAAACAGTACTATAGAAAGATCATTGTCTGCACATGTCATCTTGATAAGTAGGGCTACCATATGTAGGTGACTGATTGAAACAAGTTTGGCAGCATGAATAATTCATATTTCATATATGGTTGAAAACCAAACAAGTTTTTCCCCTCTTTTGTTTCCTGATGCCGACATTTCTCTCTCTCTTTTTTTTTTTAATCTACAATGGGAATATGCTCAATGACTAATACAAGTTAAATATACTGGAAGATAAAAACTAATAATTATTCTAATCAATCATACTCTAGTATTCATTTTTCTTTTTAAACAAAAAAATCATCAACATAATTCTGTCGTGAACAGATTATGCATCTTTTAAGGGACCAATTGATACTTGATATGATATCATATGACCCAAGTAATTTAAAATTTGATTTTTACTAATTCAATTAAATTTTTGAATGGAAGTGCCTTAAGTTGGGTAGATCAGTGTCAGTGCCCAGTGAAAACATTAATAGGTAGTGTAATATTATTCCCCATGGTCGTCTCAGGTTGTTTTCTATCCTATATTGCTTGTCCTTGCCCAGCTGTCGGAAAGGAATAGCTGAAGCACTAATCCGAATCAAGAATGGGATATATGGGGAATTAGCATTTTAAGCTTCAAAAATTACAAATATGGTTTTTTTTTTTTTTAAAAAACAAGCTATTAAAAAATACTTGGTTTTGAGTTATCAAAAGCCTGAGAAATTTTTTAAGAGTCATACAGCGTCCAATTAACTAGTGCAAACAATTCAAAGAAATTCATCAAAATGAATGGATTAAATATTTAAAATATCCACTTCAGTGAATTTTTATTGGAGTTAACTGATAAATTATGTTATATGTACCTAAAAATCTTACAGAAAACCTTGACTGAACATGTAATGAATAGGAGGCCAGGCTGTGAGAGACGGGGTATTCTACAGTTTAGGACCACACATGCAATCCCAAATAGAGTTTCATCATGACTTATGCCTTACTTGTCTTGTATAAAACAAGAAAAACAAAATCAATAAGATAGGGAAAGATCAGAGAATTCTCTCCTCTCTCTCTCTCTCTTATTCTGGCTTTTTGTTTTTTTCTTCCTGTGTTTCCTCATATATTTCTCTTTTACTATAGATCTCTCTATATTTAAGTCAAGAAAAGAAAAAAAAAATCTCTCATCAGCATTCAGCTTTATTTTTCATATATGAACCGTAGATATATACTACTTTTCAACATTTCTACCTTTTTTTTGGGGTGAGTTTGGGGTTAATAAAAGCTCGTCCCTGAATTTTTGAGAAAGAGAGATGGCTCCAATAATACAGTGGATATTTGCACACAAATAGAGCAGTCACGAGAGAGACTTAAATTAAAGGCACAGATCAAAGAGAATATGTACACACTTTCTCAGCTAAACAACATATAAAACAACGAAACTGAGATGCCTGCAACAACAACAGCAACAGCAGCATAAATAT
This sequence comes from Erythrophleum ivorense, assembly GCA_026724425.1. Lineage (NCBI taxonomy): Eukaryota > Viridiplantae > Streptophyta > Magnoliopsida > Fabales > Fabaceae > Erythrophleum > Erythrophleum ivorense. The sequence goes on from JAIUCV010000005.1 coordinate 50,138,440, forward strand.
TCTGCGCACACAATGATACAAAAGCGAAATTGATTGCCTTAACAGAATAAGATCATACACATTGCTTTTCAACTCTGAACACAATACAACACAACACAGCACAACACAACACTACACACACCCCCATCTTTCTTAATTATTAATACTCTCGATCTGTCCTTCCTTTTACAACACCAAGGACCACCGAAAATTTACACTTCACAAGAAAACTAATAATAAAAGTAAACCAACCCCAAAAGTCTACTAGAAGTCAAGGTTCTGCATTGCTTGCACATTTCAAGAACCCCTTTTAGAGAGGTTTTAAGGCCATTCTTTTTTTTTTTTTTTGGGTGCTTTTCGTGTCATACCATATTAACATTAATTCTTGCATGCTAGGCCAAAAACTGAAACAGCTCAGGAGGGATAGACAAGGAAGGAGAAGATGAGTTGGATGGAAAAGGGGAAACACAGAGATCAAACTCTACATCAGTAGATTCTGACATAGAGTCTTTCACAGAAGTGAGAACAAAGATGACGGACGCGGCGGGGGGTCTTACAAGGTCAAGAAAAGGTCTTACAAGGTCAAGAAGACTCAAATAAGAAACAAAACAGAAAAGAAAAAAAAATGGGGGTAGAAATTAGATGAAGAAGAGAGTAGTGGGTAAAAAGCTCAGGTAGGATAGCACCCGATCAGAAGAATAATGGGCTTGCTGCCAGTAGTAACATTCCAGAGGAAGCAGCATCATCATCAGCAGCTCCGAGGAAAGCTTCCTCTTGGCTATGGCAATTCTTCCCAATTCTCAAAGTGCTAGACACATGCATGGTGAAGGAGCCCTTATAGGGACCTGCAATCAAGGATCATCATCCTCTTAGTACAGAGAATGAACAAGAAAACCATTACTGAACACAGAAATATATATCTTCTTTTTACATTATACTTTACTATGCTGATCTATAGGAAGAAGAAAAACAGCTACAAAATATAGTTTTACCATGAATTACACTTATATATGTCACTGAACTTGTATATATGTACAAGAAGTGAAGAAAAGAAGAAGAAGAGCAATGGTATTTTTTATAGAACTTGAATACTAACTAATACCTTCATTGATGAAGCCATCTTTTGGTTCCATCTTTCATGAGACCTTTTAGGCTCCTCTGTATTTGGAGGGTGAGAGAGAGAAGGAAGAGGGTTTTTCTGTTATGGTTATACAAGTGAAGAGGGAGATGCAGGGGGAGGAGGAGGCTTATATGGAAGAAAAAGAGAAGGAAGGAACGAAGGTGGTTGAGGCGGCCAGTGGGCTTTCCTGATGGACCTGACAGCGACAGCGACAGGTCCAAGGCCCAGAAAGAATGTAAAGGGACTTGCTGATGTCAGCCGGGCGGGTCCGCCCGTAATTTGCCTGACCGTGCTGCCCGGCCGTCCTTGCGGCCCCCCTCCCAATGGGACGGGCAGTAAAATTTAGAGTAAATTGCCCAAGTGTTTTTTAAAAAATATGTATGGATTTTTTTAAAATAAAAACTATCTTATATTTTAGTTTAATTTTAAATTTTTTAACTGAATTTTTTATTTCATTTTTTTTGTTTTAAAAAATATTACTTAAATTAATGGATAATATTTTAATAAAAAATTTAAATTAGATTAAATTATAGAATAATTTTTATTTTGGAAAAATTTATATATTTTTTAAAAATATAAGAGAGATGTGTGTAATTTTAACAAAATTTAAAAAGAGTCTGTATAATTTACTTTAAATATATAAAAAAGGTAAATAAAATAAAAATATTAAGTATAATTTTTATTATTAAATTTTTTAATAAAAATATAATAAATGAATATTTTTTATAGTTCACTATTAAGTTCTTTAAAAAAAATCATTCTCATGATATATATATTGTAGAACTTAACAATAAATAATAAATTTTATCTAAATCTATTTTGATTAAATATCAATAGTACACTACACTAAAAATAAAATATAAAAAAATAGTGCATGATGGCCTAGTAAATGTTATTTATTTTATAATAAAATTTCTTTTGTTTTAAATTTTTTCTTTACAGATCTTGAAAATGAAAAAGAGATTCATATATGTGTAATTACAAAAAGAAAAAAACTACAATTTCTGATGTTTAACTAATTTTTTGTATTGATTTGTAGTGTTTTGGTTTATGCAATGTCCGTACCATGAGGGAACGAAAGGGTTAATTTACAAAGCGATGCTCGTGTGGTTTCCTGAAACTCTCAATTTTCTAGCCGATGAAGACTGTCTACAGCATATTACTGCCATAACTCTCTACTATTTTGCCATTTGGACCAATGGCTTCAATGGGGAAGCTTCCGGATCTAATATCGTCCTACACAGGTAAAACATTAATTGTATGATAAGCCTTTAAGTTTAGTATTACAAGTTTTAAATTATGTATTTGTGTGAATCACTCAACAGCGAGTTTAAGCTTGAAATTCAATTTATGATCAAATCTTAGTTATAGATCATTTGAGGTAAACTATTAATACTTATTTTTATAATAGAAAAGAACTTTTGATTAGATGAACCAAATAAAATAATGTAATTTCGAATGGTAGGCATTACTATTATTATAAGAACTTGACCCAAGAAGAACAAAGTGGTTGATTATGTAATAGGCATTACTATTATAATAATAACAAATCTATGGTTGATTTTGATTCACGAACTCGTTGTGTAAAAGAAATATTAATTTAAAAAATAACCCATGTGGTAGACAATGTACGTGGAAAAATAACAAGGTGGGTCTACTCTATTATTTCGGTAAGATAGAGACATCAGAACTCAGCAAAAATTAATTTGAGATTGCTTTAAAGTGTTTTGTATGTTATCTTGGTAGTTTTCCCCGGGTCTCTTGGATTATTCACTTAAATTTGGTCAAGTTTTTAGACTTGTTTGAAACTCAAAGTTGTGCCTATGAGTTACCCCGTAAAGAGGGGACAAACCAAGATTAAAATAACATGTAGTCCATTGGGTAAAATGAAGAGGGAACAAGGAATCTAGGTGACCCAAAGAAAAATATGCTAAGCTATAATTAACACCTCTAAATGCTCAATAAATTAGGATCTGTTATGGTGGCAATCAAACAACAATTTTTTATTACATCTCATTTATAGATGGATAGACCAAATCAACCACTATAGAACATTTTTTTTTTTTTTATAAAACTTGCTCCTAATATGCTCATATATTATTTGGTATAAGATATTGATGTTTTATCAAACTCCTATTTTTTTCAACCATTTTAATCTCGTTGTTATCTTATTTATAATTAGTTTAATCAATAAAATTATCTGGAAGCATGGGGTGAAGTGGGCAATAGCCCCCAGTCTCCAAAATAAAATATGGTCAAACAGGTTACAAAGCCGCACCGTCCCCAATTCCTTGGCCTGCGTTCTCTATAATTTAAATATATTGGTTTTGCATTGTTTGACTTGAACTCTCACTCTTATAGCCTCTCTTCACACTTTTTGGAGTAATCTTTTACTGTAACATATTGAGATTTCAGAGTAGAAAATTAACAAATTTTAATCTAAAGGCTCTCTTTGTACATCAAGTGTCCCCACTCCTTCCCTTTCCTTTTGCTCTCTCTCTCTCACTTTCTTGGATTTTCAGAAACCTTTGGCATCATTCCACGTTAAACAGGTCCACTCCATTATTCTCATCTGAGCCTGTGAATAATATGGCAGAAAAGGGTTCTGTCCCTTAGAATTTTTTCTGTTCTACCCATGAACCTTAAGCAGAAGAAGTCCTTTCGGATATCATAGTCTTTTATTCCATTCCGTGACCGCAAATAATTTGCCATTCTGATTTCCACCACAGATTGGATTAAAATATACGCCTTCTATTACCCAAAAATTTGATTGTCAGTGCACGTATCCTGATTTCCACCACAGATTGGGTTAAAGGTCAAAGAGACCAGAATAATCCTGCAGCAACAGGACAACATTGGAAATGTCATTCATGCACAAACACGTGTGGGTGTGTGTGTGTGTGCGTGTGACAAACAGGGTGTGAAGTTTTAAAACTCTAGCAAGCTTGAGAACAAGGTTTTGGTACCTTTTAGCTACATGTGCGGCAAGATACATGCAAGGGTTGGACAATTAACTCAATTGGTAGGATTGAACTGCATCAATTGAAAGGTCTTTTGGTTCGATCCTTGTTTGGTGATGCTTTGTTAATAGATATCTACCAATTGTGATACGCTCCATTTTGGAATTAGAACAACCTATCTAATTCTTAAATATCTGTTACAAAATATATATATGCGGGGGTGGTAATATACCAAAAGGGAGGGTCTTGTTGGTCATAGTGAAGTTCTGTATGTTTTTGGCCCCTCATAGATCTGTCAGATCCTTATTGGTAACATGTTTTAATTAATCTATTGCTTGACTATTATATGAGCCAGCTAACTCAGTTATGCACTATAGTGGCAAACTGTTGCTACTTACTAAGGTTTTGCTCTATATCTGGCCTTTTGGACCACTGCTTCTCCATTTTGTCCTTGATTCTCTTCTCATTGGACATCCCAGAAACATCAGCCAGAAAAACATTGCAAAAGCCAAAGTTTAATGCCCTACATTTGTTTGTGGTAGTGGTAGATACAGTCTTGATCTGCATTTTTCACCCTTTTTTCCCCTTCTAGTTGTTAGACTCTTTGGTTTCACTTGCACGCAGTCAAATACATCACATCAGAAACTTCCCTAATAGACAGCTTTTGACAGCACTTTCTTAACAACATAGATAAGAATGGTGCATTTGGGGTAGTTCACGTTCTTTCTGATAAAAAAATACGAAAATCGCAAAGCTTGTAGGTTCTCCTAATGGGTTGGTATACATGCCATTTCACTTCCACATTAATGAAGTGCAATGGGTGGAGCCCTTTGAGCATTTGGGCAGTTTCCACATTCTTTTTCATGAACAATAGCAAGGTTCTGGCTCTGGTTTGGTATGTCATGGATCACTTTAACTCATTGCAAGTGCAAAGCGTGGAGCCCCTGAACTTCCATTTAAGAAAGAATAGATATTTAACATGAATACTGAACATGACACAATTCAAACCCTGTGACACAACAAAATATATAATGTATGTATACGTGTAATTTGAAATGACACATTGATATGGTGTCAGACTGATAATTTTTGAAGTATTGCTACTTCCATAAAAACATGAATAATGGCACTTGCAGCGGCAAATTAGTGTGGTTTGGGTGGAAATGTAAGGTTGATGTGATGTGACCAATGAGTAGGATGCATAATTGGAGAAGGAATTAATTGAATACTATGAGACACAGACTAGTTGGATAAAATATCAAACAGTGGATGGGCATACATACATATTTATACACACACACACACACTCTCACAAACACAAATAAAAAATAAAAACATATATAAATGTAATTGAAGAATAAAAAGAAAAGAAAGGGGTTAGTTTCAGGGGCAGACTACCCTTTTGATTTGTTCCATGAAGTGACTCCAAAGAACAACGATGCACAACCGAATCAGGAAACCAATAATGCACAACACAAGGATAAAGGATAGTGTGAAAGGTGTATACCAAGCCGTACATGTCTCCTTTATCAATTCGCATGTGGACAAAGTGGAGCTGTTCCGGCATTAATTCTGTAGCTCAGAGACCCCATTTTGGAGAAGAAAGGAACAAAAAAACTGCAAAGATTCTCTCAGAAATTTTCAAAAGAAAAAGAAGGTAAGATGGGTGAGTTAATTTTTGGAATTTGGCATACATGAACATATGGTGGTGGTGGGGTCCACCTGGTCGCCATCAATTTCCGGGTAAAGGAGTGACACCCACATTCAGAACTAATCCATGCTCTGAAACCATGATCAATATTCTTTGTAGTCTTCAAAAACAGCAATGCAATTCCTAAATTCAACCTTAGAGAAAAAGGGTAAATTATTTTGTTTTCTAATCATCGTTGTGTGCACTGAGTACCATAAAGCCTTTTCGTGAAACTCTGAAAGGCCCAAAAAACCATGGTCCTTCCTTGGATTCTGTCATAGAATATGGCTTTCCAACTTTGAAATGGCTTGGGGCTTGTTTCAGTAGACCACTAACCCATCAATGTTCATCTCAAATACATAGCCCAAGTAAGAAATAACCAAGAATTTTGCTACCGTGACCCAAAAGACATTGATATGTCCAGTCCAAAAGGAAACTTTGGTATCTTCGAAAACGGTTGTTTTTGGCGGGAGAGGATCAACATTGTGAAGTTATGAGCCCTTGCTTTTTTGAGAACCCGCAATACTAGTATTGTAGGAGTGCAGCAAGCGTTCTGAAATTGTAACTGATTTTATTTGTAGGGATTAAAATACTTAATTATGAAAAAAAATTGAGATTGTTAGAACAAAAATTTTAACTATGAAAAAAATTATATTCTAAAAATTTTAATTATATTATACAGTTAAAAATTTGAAATTGTAATTTAATACAATTAAAATTTTTAAAATATAATTTTTTTGGTAATTAAAATTTTTATCCTCACTTTACAATTTTTATCTTTTCAACTTAATTTTTTAACTCCTAAAAAAAACTAATAAAAACGCTTAGTGCAACCCTGCAATACTACATGGGATCCATTCTCTCCTTTTTGACCTAGAGATCACAAATAAACATCCCTTTTTGTGCTTATTTTGGACAATGGATGAAAATGTTCCTCTCTTATTACTGTTATGATATTTATATGTTGGGTAACTAATTAATTTCATCGAATTTATTTTACTCCAAATTTGGGTTATACAATTAGAAGGGACCATCTCTCTCTGTATATGACATCCGAATTGTCCAAAATTGAATTTAATTCCAAAAAATAATACCTGTTAATACAAGTGCCATCTATATCACTTTAATTTTAAAAAGATTTTCTTTAGTGCTCAAAATCAAGAATATTCTATTTATAACTGTTATTCATTATCAAATAAATTTAAATATTGTTAACTAATTGCAGATAATTTTTATTTTTAAACATACATATTTAATAAATCATTGTTAGATACATATGTCAAACTAATTTATTTGTTTGTAAATTTAAATATGGATTCTTTCATATATATATATATATATATATATTGCATCAGCATATCATGAGTCTCAACCTCCTCAAACAAACACGAGTATTGATTGAAACTATGTTATGCAATAAATCAAGAGTGTTTTAGGTATTTAGCCATCCAATTTACTCTTTTGATTGACTTCTAACATTTTAATTAATAATTTGTTAAGTGTAACTTTAAAAAGTACTAAATGGTAGCATATTAATTACTAAAAGATAGGGATATTGAATATTTTCACACTAATTAACTACAAGAGAAGTCAAAATATTTTGTTCTAGAATATTAGATGTAAGAGGAGGGAAGTGTAAATAAAAAAGAGGTGTGATTAAAAGTAGACAAATTGTTGTTGGTTTGGCTTGGCTTATACCCTTTCTTCCAAATTAAGTTCAACTATAATCTAATTGCATTGACCCCTGCAAAAGTAGAGTCATATAATTAAGTCTAATTGTTCCAAATTCGTGAAACTCACTATGCACCTTTTAGGTACCAAAACTCATGGGAAGAAACGAGTCTTCATAGTTTATATTACTAATGAATAAACCCAGAAGGTTCGCTGATATTAATGATATAATTTGTCAAAACTACTTGTTTACTAAAGATTGTCCTATTCAACTAATTCAATCCGAAACTCGTCATAATGCTGTTGAATTTGCGTTAACAATAGCTGTCTTGGGGAAAATACTATAATAATTATAATGATTTGCTATGAATTTGGTGTGATAAAAAGTGGTCTTAATTTGGTAATTTATTAAAAAGAATTAAAAGGAAAACACAAGTTATGTAACACTTGATTTACAAAATTAAATAATCTACAATCATACAGTCATATAATAAAAAAAAGAGATACAAAAAAATGTATATAAATTTCACTTCATATCTTTATATATATATATAGATTTTCTTTATTCCTCTTGATTACATTATATGTAATGAATTTATAATTATAGAAGATATGGAGTCTTGACTTACCTATTTGATTGGGGACTCAAGAAGAAAATAAATGGAGAGAGAGAGAGAGAGAGAGAGGGTATAGTGTAATTGAGCGGCAGAACTTAATGCGATAATTGAAGCTAAATTAGCGGCTTTAATTCTCAAGTGGTCATCGGAAGTTCTTCCTCCACTCTACATAGAGTCAAAAGCATCTTTGAGGTGTGATATATTTGCATTGAATTTGATTATTTTCAATTATCTTAGTAAGACTCTGCTAACAAATGTCGGCACGCCAACAACGAGTGAGTCAAATAGTAAGTAAGATCGATTCAATGGTTGAGTAGCCAATGTAATATTATGACTTAGGAATTCAAGACCTATAAAAAATAGGTATGGAAAGAGACAGTCTCAATACTCTGAGAGAGAATAATTTCACATAAAAAAGTATGAAAATAATTATGAGAAACCATAAACAAAATGTCAACATGTGTTTAAGTGGTTCAACATTTGTTCAACGAGGGTAGCTGATTTAGGAATTTAAATTAAAATTTTTATTTATAAAAAAAACTAAATGGGGTGTGAGTTGTAATACCATCATATGAGTACGACTTAGGGATTTCATTTCCATCTGGTGCAAAACTGCAACGCGCGATTTGGTGGTGATAAGCTTTTTATTTATTTTTTAAATAAGCAAAAATGGTATATATTCGGATTGTCAAGCATCGACCAATGTTTTCAAATGAACAAGTGGAAAACTTTAATATTTAGTTGTAGAGTTAATATCAAGATATCTATACTCAATGTAATTTTAAAAAAATTGAGATGGTAGTACTTGATTTTTAAAGACTAAATTGATCGTATATAGTAATATATTTTAATTACTAATAAAATAATTTATTCTTTATTTTAGGACACATTTATAAAAGAAGAAAAATAGATGCAGAATAATTAATTATGAAATAAATTTTTTAAAATCTTATGAAGAATATCTTTTAAAAGGTTAATATTGTTCGATTTTATTTTTTTAATAGTTTGTTGGTTGAGTTATAAATTAATAATTATAAAAAATAAAAAATAAAAGTTTTTACCCCTCTCACAGGATCATAAAGTGATATGAGAAAAAATCTAAATCCCTAAACATGTCATTGTTGTTAAGAGTGTAATAACTACTTTCTAAGACCTTGGTCGTTAATTCGTTATTTTAACGTAATTCTTGGTAGTTTTTATTTGTTTATAGTTCACTTGTGTGAAGGGCCATTTTTTTAGTGGTGTTTAAAATTAAACAAAATCAAACCAAAATGAAAAAACAGTAAGTTTAATCAATTTTTCACAAATTAAATCGATTCAATTGTTTATTTTTCAAGATTTGATACTTGCTTCGACGTTTCTTTTTTTCATACAAAGCAAGTCTCTTCACACCTCTCACCTGTTCTGCTAGGTGTCATGTGGGAAAAAGAGGAATAGCAAAAGATATTGATATTATTCGTCAAATTCATATTTCAAATTTATCATACATGTGATATGATATATTGATGCACTCAGTGGATGAATGGGAATTTTGCAGAAGCATCATGCTGCCAAGAAAATATGTGTATCTCATATGATGTTCAACCCGCATTTAACATCAATGACTAATTATGGGCCATTTTCTTTATTGGTGATGTTCTATTCTGGAGTGTTTTAATAGTAGAAAAGCAATTGTAAAGGGCTCTAACAACTTATGGATTTTATTTCATACCACAATTCTTGGGTTTTGAATTTATAAATCAAAGAAAAATCACATCACAGAACACAATGCATATTTGAGAAATAGTCCTACCCAAATTTGCAAGGAGGGCATTTTAGTTGTGCATTGAAACCCTTAAAACTAATAAGATAGTGTCAAATTGTCAATGACCCAATTAATAGCTTTGATAGATATAATGAAAGTCTATGCAATGAATAATAAATTAACATTAGTTTTTCAACTCTTTTATACAAGTTTTAATTTGATATTTGTAAGTAGTTGGTGTAATTTAGTTGTATAGATAAATGGTTAATTAGAGAAGAAACTAGTTTACAAGTTGTAATGAATTGTTGACTAAAGAAGAAGTGAGAAGCAAGTTGACAATAATTAAATATTTAAAAGAAAATTAGATAAAGAAATTATAAATATAAACAAAACCAAATCAAATCGATTACACAAAACCAAATAAATCCTCTTTTTGGCAAAACCAACTTGCTTAATTTGAACTAATTTTAGTCCAAAACTCAACTGAATCAAACCCATCAACACCACTTTTTTTTTTTTTTAATTTTTGGGTTTCTTAAACACTCCTGGCTATTATCTACTACCTCGTAACCACTTTAGTGTTGTTCTATTAATACTTTTACTTAATATTACTTTACACATTTATTCTATTGATTATTTGAATTGAATGGTCAACAAAATGGTTAACCCCTGACTTCACGATCAATTGATCACCCTTCACATAGTAATCAAGTTCTTGAGTTGAAGGATATTTTAATACAATATCAAATTTTCTATAACTAAGTGATTAAGCATTTGATCAATGTCCACCTCTGTTCTTTTGATTAAATTCAGTTTTTTCAAATGTAAAATTTTATTTAAAAATTTAAAATTTTTAATTGAAATATGCCACCTATTAAAGTTCTTAAACTACCCTTTGCGATGGTTTAAAAACCAAAAAATGAGAAGAGTCTATGGGCTGCCATCTGGAAGACTTGTTTGAAGCTTCACGTCAATGGCCAGAGACGAAGAGATAGGCCCATTTGTTTTCTAATGATCCAAGGAACCTACAAAAACAAAACAGAAGGAAAAAGCAAAGGCTCTGTATAGTAAACTGTTTTTAGAATAAATTTTTGTTTTTAAGAATAAAAAAATAAAAAAACTTATTTAATAATATGTTTTTAATAAAGTGTTTTGTAAAATAAAAAAATAAAATTTTGTTTTTAGAAACAGAAAAATCAAAACATATTTTAGGTGTTTTGTAATCTTTATTCTGTAAAATCAGAAAAAAATAAATAAAAAATAACTATTTTTCAGAATAACAATTCAAATAAATTTTTTAATTTTTTTTATTCTCAAAATTTATTCTAAAAATTATCTGTTTCAAAAATAATAAAACAAAAACAGAATCAAACATGTCTTAAAACTCTCTTAGAGATTGCGAAAAAGAGCAAATGTATAAATTGGTCCCTAGAAGACACATTCTTTTATTGTTTGGTCTCTAAAATTAAGTGTTAAAGGAATCAGTATCCTGAAGTTACAAACTCAGCACGCATTACTCTTTTCGTTGATATTAAAGGGCATGTTTACTCTATTTTAAAAGGCTATCTCAATAAAAAAGTGTAACAAATTATAAATTTCGATAAACTAATTCATTTGACACAATTGAACGATAAGAATGTATTTTTTGAAGATGAATTTGTATATTCTTTAAAAAAAAATTATAACTGATCATTCATTATTAATTAATGGATGAGAATGTTTAAATTTATTTAACATATAGTACTCGTGTCAATTTATCTAAGAGTTAGCCAAGATTTTATACCATTAAGATAACAAGAAAAACGATGCTAGAAAGCAGAAAACAATGATACATTAGGCTGAAGCAATAATCGTGGTTGAAGGTATAACTAGCCAGGCAAGGTTGTGTTCAAATTACACGCTAAATTAAAAGTATTTATATTAAAAAATATTAAATTCTAAAAAATAAAAAATTTTAATTTAAAATTCTAAATTGTAATTTTTTGTCCAGTTTAATTTTCTTATTATTAGATCTTTTAAAATAATTTTAAAATATAAAATCTTTTAATATAAATATCTTTAATTTAAAATCTTTTAACTTTAATTTTTCTAAGGATTTAATAAATAAGCATTTTAGTTAAACAAAGTGTGTTGCATATGGCGTAAGCAATGAGATAATCTATCACATCAACATTCGACGTGGTTTAAACAAATATATCAGACGCTTGACCCGTGTTTTATGTGTCAAGCGTTAACTAAGGTTCAAGTATGATGGTTTTTTATTTCTTATTTTTTAAATCCTTTCGTCTTTGTTTATAGTCAAAGCACTAAGTTGATAATCTCATCGCTAATGATTTAGTTTAGTAAACAAGCAGTTTTTATAATCATAATAAATTGGCTTAGAAGTGAAGGAGACGTATAATTCTTATCTTAACTATTTACACAAATTCAGGTTTTAGGGCCAGCATTTAAAAAGATTTATTCTTTCATTGTATCAGACTGATGATATGAGGGTGCAACTTTAAAATTATCTTAAAAAAGTAATTTTGTCTGATGTACAAATTAATTTAAAAATATTATTATGGTATGAAAAACAGAAAGAAGTCTTTATGAGTCACGGGAAGACAAAGACATTGCGACGGGGATGGAAATAACATCAATTGACCCAAAGTACTTCTGAATAAGATTTTGAGGTAAAATTTTTGGGTAATTCTTTGTAGCACTCTCTCACATTAAATTTTAAGTTCGTGGTTTAACATATAAATTTATATACATGAAACTTGATATACATTAATGGTGATTAGCTTAATCTTTTAAAAAAGGCAACCAGCTCTTAATAGAATCACTCAAAAACGTAGAGTAGTTGAGAAGTTAAACTTTTTCATTATCGAGTTTTTAATCAAAGGTTGGCATCACTAGTGACTTAAAAACTTAATTTTAATAAAAAATTTCTTAAATTACACTAATTTGTATTTCATCGTAGACAAATTTAGTTCACTTTAAATTAAAATGCCAGTGCAATTTTCCCCCCAAACGTATGTGTTTAGTCTGCCTGATATGTCTTTAGTTGATTAATTTGCACTATGTTACTATATAAGTAGAAATTAACAGGAATAGAGTGCAATGGAGGTAAATTTTCCCACGTCTCGTATTCGTTTACTTTATATTTTTTTCACATATATTTCGGGACTAAATAAATTTACATAGGGAATATATTTAATGAGTAGGGTGTCTATTATGAAAATCATAAAATAGTTATTAATTGGTGAATTCACATGGAAATTTTGAGTGGTTTCTAATCTTAATCAGCTGTCATAATTACCTGTGGGATTCAACAATTTTGATATTTGCATGTCATTCTTTTTCACGTCACATTGATTGACATCTACCATCTGTCACTTTTTTCCCTAAAAGATATTATGTTACTTATCTCAATCAATTTTTTATATTAAATCAACGATCCAAACCAGTCAGAAGTACAAATTTTGTTGTTGTAGAACTATATATTTCCAAATATTGGACTTTTCTCTTACGAAATTTTCTATGTATGGGGTTTATATATTGGAGAAAAATGATTTTACGATGATGATTAATATATATATATGTAATGATACAGAAATAACAATATTTTAAAATCATTAGTTGTCTCACTTCCCTTCATTTATATAACAAAAACACTCCTAAACTAATATTTTAACAAAACAAAATGTTTCAAGTTCAATCTTTATCTCAATGACAAGAATTTTTAAATTATCACAAACTGAAAAATATCTCATGTTAGCAGTCTTATTTAATTAAAACTTATCGAATATGAAAAATTTCTATAACTAGAATTTTCAATAATCAAGCCTGGAATTTTTTCGCAATAATTACTGATCACAACGTTACTTTTTCCTAACTCATGATTAACAATACAAACCACAATATTCCTCTCATTCTTGAAGCTTGCTAGCTACGGTTTGAAAATCTGCATGGAAGCACGTAGGAGAATAATTAACGCGTGGTGATCGATTTCAAATAACGGAGTAAAATTCTAAAGATCATCTGAAGAAACTGAATTCTGTACTCAGATAAAACTTAAAGATTCCCTGACTATGACATTTAAGGGAAAATTAATTATCGTCTAATTATAATTTTAGTACATAAATTTTAAAATGTGACACTTTTTCCCCTAGACTATTACAAAAAGTAAAAATATTATGTTTTAATTCAAAAACTAATATCTCCCAAAATAAAAAAATTTAGGAAGAATGCAAAATTAGAAATCATGCAGGGAGAAATTATAGAAGATAATTGAGACAGGATAGTTGGGTGTAAATTGTATTTAATGACTTTTTGAATCCGAAAAATATTTAGGACTAAAATTTCTAAATAATCAAACGTAGAATGTATTAGCAAAAATAACTATGATAACTTTTTCTTCAACCCACAATTAACAACACAAACCGCAATTTTTAATTTTTTTCTCAAACCTTGAAGGTTAGCTAGCTATAAAATTTTTGAAAACACACGGATGCAGGTAATTGAATTAATTAATATGTGTGGTTTGATTTCAATTAACATCATAGATAAAACACTTCCGTTTACGTAATTCAAACCCTAAACCCACTCAATTCCCATCCTCAAAACCCCAAATTAAGCAATTTGAATTATGTATTGTCATCACCCATGAATGACAGAAAAACCTAATTGCAAAAACATGTTTTTGCTTTAAGTGGAAGTGGAACACAAGCATGCACTTTGTTCGTTACGGGTCGGAAAGATATTCTCTGCATTTTGAGGGCAATGACCTATGGAAGTTGAATTTCAAAAGAGACAACATATATTGAACTCGTGGCTGTGAGGGGCTGCCTCTGATGCAAGAATAAGATTCAATCACAATTTTTAGTTGTTTGGTATCAATTTTTATAAAAATAAATGACAAGTACATATTATTTTGACTTAATATTATATAATTGGGTATATGTAAAGAAATTCTCTATATATGATGTGTTTATTGGAGAGTATGATAACAAACATTTAAGAAAACTTATCTAAGTCTGTCATTGACAGAAACCTTTAACTTCCAGCTAGCATTGCTCTTTCGCTTTCATCACAAAGCCTTCACGCAACTGCTAAATGAGAATGAAAAGGATGCGTTAACGTGGATGCAATTAATACAATGTCAATGGACTACAAAATGGTGCAAAAAGGAGATTTGAGGACCATCCTAAAGTGCACGAAAATGAAGATCTTTTTGTGTAAACACATTGCATTTTCTATTTTTGGACCATTTTGATTAATACAATTATACATTGTTTTGAGGTTTTCAATTTTGAAAAAGCAATTAAAAAATTGAGTAAAATACTTTGATCCCCACTAAACAATATACTACTCATATACGTACCTCATGTCTATAACCCTAATTTTGTTAAAATTTTCTTAAGGATTGATGTACATTTTATAAATTAATTTTTAACGCGTAATTCAACAATTCTATTAATATATATTAATATATTAAATTGTAGAGTGTATTTTAAAAAGAGAAAGCCTCTATTTAATTTGCTTACTTGACACTATATTACGAGGAAGATCAAAGAGAATGTATTAACGTGGATATATACACTCAAAATGGGCTAAAAAATGGTGTTAAAGAAAATTGGAGATCTTTTTGTGAACGTGTTACATTTTCTAGTTTTAAACCATTTTGATAAGTGTGCTAAGTGGTCCTGTTTGGATATGTTTTACACATTCTACATTACTTTGAGGTTTTCCTTTTTGGCAAAAAGAAGTATTCTTCTTATGGTCTAATTGCCTGTGACAAGCTAACTCCATGTGGTTCAATAGTTTTCTTACACACTAAGAAAACAAAAGTCACAAAATTTACGTTCAGTTATGCTGCCCAGATAAATTTTTAAAATCCTAAACTATTAAAAATTTCAAATGCCACATAAATAAATAGTCTGTGGAGAGGAGAATAGAATAGATTATTCCTCTTCTTTATACTGAATCCTAGAAGACAAAAGAAAAAAAAACATTTAATTAAAAAGTCTTCCCTCAGTTATTATTATTATTATTATTATTATTATTATTATTATTATTATTATTATTATTATTATTATTATTATTTCCTTAGAGATTGAGCACATACAAAGAATGGTAGTGTAATAAATCAATTTAAGAAAACTAAAAATATGATTTCAAAGTTGAATACTAAAACAGAAGTGAAATTATAAAATAGAAAAAGCATTTTTGTTATTCTAATTAATTATCACAATTTTTTTAAAAGATACATAAAATTTTCTAAAATGAAAGAAAAACAAAACTATCATAAAATACTCATAGTCTAATTGATAAAAGAATTTATTTTTGAAGATATTTTAAAAATAAAATTTTGCGCTTTTTAGATTGGCAAAAAGAATTTAGATTGAATAAAAAGTGAAGATAGCTGTGAACATATATATATAATACCAAAACCAAAAGCAGATTCTTATTTATATTACTTTTATTACCTCCTAAGAAATCTGCACGTTCGGTAGATTTGAAAAAGGAGGAGAAGAAAAGACGAGGAAGATGGAAGTGTGTAAAAACATGTTTGATACATTTAAAAAAGAATCATGGATGGATTGTTTATATTGTCTAGAGTAGCACCGTCCATTCTTTCACTTTTGTATTGGAATGACATTATTGAAGACGTAAAGAGAAGAAAAAAAATATCATTTTGCTTCAATAATGATAACATTTTATATTGGAAGATCTTAAATTTTAAAGTTATAAAAAAAATTTTAATAATAAAAAATTTTAATTTGAGGTTTTAAATTATAATTTTTTATGCAGTTAAATTTTTTTGTTTTAGAATCCTTCAAAATTTTAGATTACAATGAATGACTTCAAATCTTTCAATATAAATATTTTTAATTTGAAGTCATTCATTGTAATCTTTTTAATTTTATATTAATTAATAAAAACAAATTTTTAAAATTTTTTTAGTTCTAAGAGTGTTTTAATCATTTATTCATATTCTATTTTTATTTTTATATTATTTTTATTCTACTAAAGATTTAAATAAAAAATATTTTTATTCTATTTCATATTATATCAAATATAACTTTAAGTTACATGTTTTTATTTTATTTTTATTTCTATTCTTTTTTAATCTTTTCCTCTATCAAAATAACCTTAGACAAAAGCCTGGTCACAGAATACTGTGTTTTTCATAATTGAAAATTTTTTAGTTCTATAATAAATCAAGAAATAATAAAAACAATTGAAGTAATTAAAAAGCAAAAAGAAAAATGCGGAATGGATGAGTCCCCAAGTTCATTGAAAGGAACTCAAGGGGAGTGCTTTCCAACAGCGACCAGACTACCGAGGATTCCACATGCGAGATAACTCGTTACAGTGCCACCATCAATGTGGGACCCACCCATGCCATGGCCATGCTTATTTCCTTCCAAATGTCCCGCCGCCTTACCAAGCAGACATGATGATAATTTGATAAGGAAGAGGAGGAGGAGGAAGCGGAGGAGAAAAGTATTATTTATATTTTAAAAAATATTTATTTTGATTTCATAAAGCGCTTGGTGTAATTTTTTTTAAAAAAATAATAAGTTACATGTTAACAGTAGAAGAAATAATTTTTTATTACAAAATCATTAATTATCATATCCCTATTTAAAATTATTAATTATTTTAAACTTGTCATTATAGAAACATGTCGTTTTTAATAATTTGACTATAGAAAATATTTTTTTAAAAAAATTATAAAATACAATAATATTGATAAGTATATCAAATGATTTTGCTCAATACAAATGGCTTTTTTTTCTTATTGTACTTCTTGTGAAATTATATTTAAATAAAAATTATTTTAAAATAAACAAAAATTCACAACAACTTTAAATGAACTTATTTAATCGAAAAAAGTTTAAAATAAATAATTTTTTGAAAAATTAAAACACATTTACACAAAATTTGTTCATATGAAATTGTAACAAAAAAATATAATATTTCAAATAGCTATTGATATAATTCAAATATAAAATAATGTATTTTGGATCTTTTTACTTTTTAAAAAATTAATAAAACTTTCTAAATTGAAGCCATTATATTTTTTTGATACAGAGTAGAACAAAAGATTTATATATAAGACCAATTAATTGTAGGTTTTTTAAGTAAAGTAATCATTCACTAAGATTAATAGTCATTTAACATTTAAAATGAGAGATAATAGATTTGAAAAGTTGGACATGTTTGACAAGCATTTCTTTAAACTTCACTATAAAGTTTAATATTTTAAAAGGTGGAAAATTGTGTTTTTATTCTTGGTAGTGTGGAAATCATCATGAGAGGAAAAACTTGAAGAGTTCTCTCATTTTTCAACGAAGTTTAATATATAAGAGAAGTTTATTTTGTATCAGTTGGTGAGTTTTTTTTTTTAAAAAAAAAAAACCAATTGGGCAGTTAACATGATTAAGCCGTGAAATTGATCATACAAAACCAACTTTTGATCTATATTTTGTGAGTTGAAATAGGAGGGACACAACTCTCCTAAAAAGAGTTTTTCTACATTTACTAAGTTTAGAATTAAAGTATCAACGATGTACAAAATTTGAAGTGTAGAGTTTATAAATGGAAATGGCTATTGAATTTAATTGGGAAGAACTGTACAAACATTGAAATTGACAATAGATAAACTTTGAAAGAAATTTAATACAATTTGATTAGAAATTTGATTGAAAGCATAAACAAAATAATAAAAAAGCTGATAAATGATTGAAAAAAATAAAGGAAGTTATAAAGCAAGTTTATTAGGAGATTTTTTTTTTTGTATTTTGTATGATGCTTGCTCTCAATTTATAACCTCATTTGTTATGTGCATTCTTCATCAAGCCATGTTTTCATTTATTACGTTTGTGCTTAATTGTTTCGTGGCTTAGTGATGGAAATTGTGGAATTCAATTACCTCTAGAGATTGCTTATTTTGCTAGATCCACGCCTTCCTAACTTTTTTAGCATTTTGTTATATAATGGGTGGGTCTTTGGCTAGTAATGATGCTTTGACTAGCAATGAAGCTTTGGCTATTAACTAGTTTGTTTCAACTGGGCTACTTGATTGGATCTTATTGGCCAATCCTAGCCTTTAGTCATAGATGATAACCTTATGATTTTTTGTGCTAACACTATTTTATTAAGAAATTGGATGGTAGTTTATATATATTCTAATTCTTATAATTTTTTAACAAATTAATATCGAGTATTGTGAGCTTTAGTGTTTTAGTGAATTGTTGATTTTATTTTGTTTATGATTAATTATGCTGACTTTTTTTTGTAACTAAGAGACTATTATTGTTTTTATTAGCTTTTTATTACTATATTATTTTTCAAATTTAGTCCATTAATTTTAACTCTTCATGTTGAGGGATTTTATGTTATCACTGTGTGTATTATTAATAACTTGGGAAAATTAATCATTTGGTCTATCTACTTTGTCTTAATTTTAAATTTGGTTCCTAAAATTTATTTTTTTTGCAAAATCATCCCTATAATTTTTTACCATTTCAATGTTAGTCCATATACTTTACAAATGTTAAAATTCCAGTGGACATGTCATAACAACGTCAAAATATTGCTAAGGTGCCAAACGAAATTTGATCTGGAAGCCATGTATGAAGTGAGAAGTATTGAAATGTTGAAGGCTCAAAACGCAGAGCACAGCTTTGTGGGTCTCAAAAGGCTCGAGTCTTCATATTTTTCTCCAAACAAGCAAAATGCAACCTCCTATGTACAACATAAAAGTGAAATGCTGAAAAGAACTGAATTACCATTCTTATGGTTCTTACTGTTCCTTTCTACTCTCACATTCATAAGTCCCTTCTTAGTTCTTAGCCACCATGTAGCCTTTTATTAACCGTTTGGATTTGTGTAATAATTGTTGGTGTATGCCCTGTAAGCTAATTGTAAGGTGATTATACTTACATATATTGTATTACATTTTGATAAATAAAGACATTTCAATTATTATATTTAATATTATATCTGCATAATATAATTAAATATATTAATTGTTCATAGAATAATTTTTTATTTTTAAATTGTTCATAATTGAGTATTATTGTGAATTAAGATATTAACAATACAGTGAGACTAGTATGTATAATGGCTAATGATGACGGTCATGGATATAAGAAATCAAGTCATTACATCGATATGTGTTAGAAAACAAATGTATTGGACAAACCCACTATGAGAGTGCTATATGAATTGCTATGTGTCATAAGTCATTCTTATAGTAATTATGATATGCATTGTCCTTGGATTTGAAATTACTACAATTTTCTATATGAGGAGTTAAACACTTTGATGCTGTTAATTGTCACCTTTAGTAAAGATAACCAAAAAGGTAGTGATTATGTGTATAAAAAATCATGCAAAAGGACATATGAGATTTTATCTCTCTAATATAAGAGGAGTGATATTTGTGAGCCCTTTAATTAAGTAATACTAAAAAATGTATGGCCATATTCAAATGGATTAATAGGTGATATTGATTCATTTGTTTTGATTTAGTTTATCCAGAGATCAAAAAACACATAGATTAAATTATAATGATGACCCATTCCATACCTCGAGTTTAATATAGACATTTGGACAAAAGAGATTGAACGACATAGAATATTGGTTGTGAATTAGATATGTTGAATCATAAATATTCTTATTATTTGGGTGGTTGCGATATGTTATTAGATATCACTCACTGTCTACAATATTGAAATAGGATTTTTTTTGGATAATTACCAATATAATAAAACCTATAAGGTTGCACACAAATAGTATATCAAAATTGGAGTTAGTGTAATACAATCAAGATTTTTAGTTGGACTAAAAATCTTAAGAATATAGCCCAATATATATAATATAATATAATACAATATATTATATTATATTAAAGTAATATTACATTCTTTTTTAACAGTTGTTATTAGACTAGTTTAATAACTGAAGTCCTCTTATCTCTTCACTAATCATCTATTTGGTTGGAGCCCATTGGGTTAGACATAACAAAACCCTAGGTGTTTATTTTGAAGTAAATGTTTAAGGGTTTTGGAGGATGCATGGACTATACACAAAGTGTGAGCAGCCAAATAGAGTGAGACTCTTCTAATAGAGATTAAGAGAAGAAAGGCTTCATTCATTCAAGATTTAGAATTTTGGCTTACTCAAGTGTGGATATTGTGGAGATTCAGATTCGTTGATATGTGTTTGTGATTCCCTACATGCGTACATAAAAAATTGCAGAACTATTTGGGAATATGAGCATTTGAAGGAGTTTGTGCATGTACAAGATTGAAAATTTGTGAGTTGAATAGATGTGACTCACTTACAAGAAGTGATTTTTGTGAATGGTAATAATTTTATCACTAGTTTATACCCTTTCTACAAGAATCTTTAGTAGGTGTTAGGAAAACTTTTAAATTATTACGCTATCTTAGTCCTTAAAATCTAACAATAACTCAGTTAAGATCTATAACCACAATATGTAATGTTCTGGAACCATTACATTTGACTTGGCTAGAGCTGTAGTTGTTGGTAAGACATGAACTAGATCTGGATCCGTAAAAAATGCAATCAGTTCAATCTCTAAATTTCCTAGACCAACTAGTTGGAAAGAATATTAGGCCGTACTATGTACTTACATCTATTTACAACTGTGAACGTAGCACCCAAAACACCTGAAGACAAAGAGAGAAAATAATAAAGTGTCTTTTTAAAGTCTTAAGGCAAGCCAAATGAAGCATTTTGATAGAAAAGAAGAGGAAATCTCATGAACAGACTAAAAGACTCTGTTTTTACCTTCAGGAATCAGGAGTAGTAGAACCCAACTAAGAATGAGAATGAAATGGCTTGTGGAAAGAAATTCAAGTAATTGATGGAAAGTAGATTTAAAGTGAATTAGAAGTTTGGTAAGGTTTACATGTGAGAGAGATGGGTGCAATAGGGAAGGTGATAGTGTGGCAGTGGGAATAAGGGGTTTAGTTCTTGCAATCGCTATGAACTAAAGTGAGTGAGAAATGACAAAGGTGTTTTCAAGAAACAACTTTAGCAGTATGAGACAAGTGAGATTTGAGCAAATAGTAATTCCAATGCAAATGTAATTGGTGTTAAAGCTAAGAAGGGACTTTCAAGTGTGAGGAGAGAAAGGAACAATAAAGATCATAAGATTGTTTCTTTCTCTTTTGTGTCCCACCAAGGGGTTGCATTTTGCTGGTTCTGTGTTTTGGGAAGAAGATGAAGACTCCAGCATTTTGAGACCCACAAATGTGTGCTCAGGGTTTTGAGCCTCCAACATTTCAATCCTTCTTAGTTCATATATGGCTACTACATCAAATTTTGTTTGTCACCTCAATAATATTTTGACGCTTGTTATGACCTGTGTATAGGGTAGGGACTAAAATTTTAACGTTCATAAAGTATAAGAAACTAACAATGGAACAGTAAAATATATATAGCGATGATTTTGCAAAAAAATTAAATTCTAGAGACTAAATTGAAAATTAAAGCACACTAGAGAGACCAAATTATTAATTTTCTTTAACAACTTTATACAATAAATATTTGTTTACAATATATATATTTATTTTAAAAAATTTATATACAATTATTTATATCTTTATTATTAGATTCTTTAATTAAAATAAGATAAGTATAAAATTGTTTAATAATAACATAATAAGTGAATAATTTTATAAATAAATATATGATTTTTTAATTAAATTATATATTTATTATTAAAAAATTATATTGATTATATTTTAATTACAAAATTTAATAACAAAGGGGAAAAAAAAAGTTACGCCTAGTCTGATCCTTTTTCTTTTACCAGATCAACTTTGACACGACAAAGTTATTTGTCCACTCAGACCGTTTCTGTTGTTTCCCAACAAGACCTCCCATCCAAATTAACTACTGGACCATATTTAGTGTCCTAAATTAAAGTCAATACTACGTGTTCCTTTCCATGGGAGCCAATAATTTCAACCCAAAAAAAGAAATCTCACAACGCACAGCTTTCTCAATTATAAATTTAAAATTACAGGAAATAAATTATAAAATTTTAAATTACAAAAATTAGATCAAAATTTAAGTAAATTATAAAAAAATTAATATAAATAAAATTAGATTTATTAAAAAACTTGTTTTATTTAGATGCTATTACGCCAAAAATAAACCTAAAATATGAAAAACAAAAATAAACCTTAAAATTATTGAATATAGATGGGCTTGTGGAGATGGAGATCAAACGTGGCCTGATTTTTACGGAATGACGGACGCTCATTTCAAGGTTTGCAGCTGTCAGTGCTTCAGTCAAGGAAGTCTAACCGAGGCAGTCTCATGGGCAGCGGCTTCTCTCCAGTATTGGCGCAAACAGGATGATCCAGTCCTGAGACAAAGCTGCTTCATTTTATTATTTTTTATTTTTCATTTTTTATTTTTAAAGTTATAATATGACTTTACTCAGGACTGGATGGTCCAGTTTGCATGACGACTGGAGAGAAGCTGCGCCCGTCTCATGTTTCTATCCTTCTTTAATCAAGAATAATTTTAAATATATTCAATTAAAAAAAATCAAATATACTTGCGTTACTTAAAAATGAGTAAAATATATAGATTTTACTTAAATTTTGTTAAAATTATAATTTTTTATTTAATTTTTTAAAATATTAAATAAAATATATTTGAGTTTAAAAAATTTAAATTTAGATTAAAATATAAATAACTTTTATTTTAAGAAAAATCTGTGTATATTTTAAAACTAAAAAAAATTATATAATTTATCTATATATATATAAATACTTTAAACATAGATTTAATAATAAAATATAATTAACATATTTATATATGATTTATAAATTTATAAATTTTAAATTAATTATTTTTTATTCTTTATAATTTTACTCAATTTTAGTATTTATAATTGAATCCTTAAATTTTCAAAATTTAAGACTTTGGTCAATCACTGTGAGTTAAATTTTGTGATGATACTAACGTGTGTCATGTTGATAATCTAAACATGACTTATGCCAATCAAATAAGCAAACGTAAATAAGAAAGTGAAATTTGTTTACATATACGATATTATTTATATTAAAAAATATGATAATTTAGTTTAAATTATGCATATATATGACATGAAGATAATATATGATTAGTTATATTAATAAAATTTAACAAAAAAGATTAAATTAAATTTTTTTAAAATGATAAAATTTAATTATAAAATTATAAATTATTAAGGTCATTAAAAATTAAGTTAGATTATAAAATGAAAAGGATAATTTAACTTAAATATTTATTTGAAAGTTTAAATTAATTTATTAATGATAACACGTGGCAGCTGCTGAACACCTCACTGCCCTGGACCTCTTCCGTGGGTTACCTTAGGGAAACACGCCTGCAAAGATTCCCCGCCGCCATACCCTCTTTCTGTAAACCTATTCCATCACGTTTCCCTTCGCCTTTTGCTCCTCACTCGGCACGTGCGAGGCCTCCCTTTCTCCGGTGTGGAATCCACCACTGCGTGCAATTACCGAATTGCCCACCAAGTTGTGGATTGGACAGGAAGTTTGTAATTTTTGAGTTTTTAAATAAAACTCGTACGTACAACTCCATCAACACATGAGTGGAAATTAGGGTGATTGGAACCGTACCTTTGATAATTAACGTTGATAAATATATAATAAAAGGTTCGTGTTTCAACCTTTTGGAAGTTTTTGTCCCCAGTGGCCAACTTGAATATTGGATTGCTATAATTGCTTTTCTATCGCCTTTTATTGACTGAAAATTACTAATAAAGACTTTAACCTGAAGATATTTATATTAAATAATATTAAATTTTAAAGTTTTTTTATATAATTTAAGAATAAAAAATTTAAATCATATAAAAATTGCAGTTTAAGACTTTAACAAAATATTTTATCTTTAAATCTTTCAAAATAAATTTAAAATTTAAAATCTTTTAATATAAATACTTTTAATTTAAAGTCTTTCAATTATAATTTTTCTTTTATTAACCATCTACGAACACTTGGAGGGGGTGGACTTCTGATCCTTAGGTTCATGTCCCATGGACAATGTTTCAAAAGTGGTATTATTAGTTGCTCATATTTTAACAGTTTCAATAGGGACTTGAAAAAGAAAAAAGGTGTGGCGTGGGACAAACTATGCCCATCTTTAAATTTTTTTTTTTTTTCATTTTGCTCTATCATGCTTCAATAATGCACTCACTAGCTAGCTATATCTAGATGTAGCTATAGCTAGTTAGGGAATTGAAGTACGACTTAAAATTTTAAAATAAATGAAAATAAAAAAAAAGATAGTTGTCTTATACTACTCAAAATGTATTGATATTTTGCTTAATTGATATCATTATTAATTTTAAATAAATTTAAATGTCTTCATCCAATAATTAATATTTCTGTCAACTAAGTAGATTGTAGTATATTAATGGTACCACTATTCTTTTTCAAATTTAAAAGAATGAATCACAAAGAAAGTTCAAATTACAAATATTCCCACCCCTTCTAAAAAAAGAAAAAAAAATAAAGAAATGAAGAAAAAAGAAACCCGAAAAAAGAAAAAGTACCAATTGATGATTATTAAAAAATCCACAATTGATTCTCTTTACCCTTATAATCCAAAGCAAATTTAAACCTATGTTCATCGCAAATCCTATGTGTGTGTGTTCGACATCTGAATTTATTCTCTCTGGTATTTCTACTTATCAATATCATCTCTCTAAAATTCCAAAATAGCCCACCCTTTTTTTTACTGTGTATAATTTTTCTTTCCGTCTTCCACCACTCCTACGTTTTACATGTTGTCACTGAGCTGCTGCTGTAAAAACAGCATGTTTTCAACATTCCAGAAATTGTCCGATGTGTCCCCAGCACTCTGAACCCAATACTGGTTGTTGTTGTTGTTTGGCTCCACGGCTTGCGTATCCAAGCTGGTGATGCAATCCGAGAAGCTCAAATGAGCTGTTTGGTAGTAATCCGGATTAGGGTTAGCCTTATTACCAGCTGGGACAGTACCGTAATAATAATCCGACAAGTCCGAGATCGGTGAAACCTGATTCGATCCGAACGAGTCCGATGAAGCCGCCGTGCTGCTGTTCTCCGTGGTATAACTTTGTGTAACCTGGGAGCCCCCAAACTCAAAATTATTATAATTGTATGCGGTGTTGGGAGTGGCGGTGGTGACGGTAGATATCGCCGGAGAAACCGAGAAGGTGGCGGCGGCGGCGGAAGCTTGAATGCGCTCCGCGAGCCTGGGCATCCAAAGGAAGCGCATAGTGTCCTTGAATTGCTTGCTGTTCACGTCACATTTCAGCTGCTTGGCGTGCTTTTGGACTCGGGTTCTCCAGTAGTTCTTGATCTCGTTGTCGGTTCTTCCCGGCAAGTACTGGGCGATTTTCGACCATCTGATCATCAAGTCAGAAAAACATGCTTAATTTGTAAAAGAAAAAAAATTGTTGATCATGCATCCAAGTTAAAACAAAGAAGAATTAAAATGAGATAGAGCTTCAAATTAATGGATTTTTTAAACTGTGTGTACTCATATATAAGATATGATATTTTAAGTTATATTATAACATCATCATATCAATATATGCCTTTTTTAGACTGATGTTTTCTCACTCACCTGTTTCCCCAACGAGAGTGAAGCTCAAGAATCAGGAGCTGCTCTTCGAGGGTGATGTTTCCACGTCGAACATCGGGTCGAAGATAGTTGAGCCATCTCAATCTGCAGCTCTTACCGGTTCGTTTGAGGCCTATAAATCATTAAGCAAAAGGAGATTGCTTAATTCGCACAGATTGGTAAAGTTTCTTGCAGAGAAATAATAATAATAATAATTGGTGGGCAAAAAGAAAGGGCATTGTTCGTTTTCCGGTACTTTTCTTTGTCTGAAATGAAACTTACATCATGATGATTTGCTTATCTTTGTTATATGTGATTGAAAAAATAACGCAAAAGATAAATATCGTACTCTTGATGTCACATGAGAAACTAATTAAAGCCGCAAACTTCGGCTTTGAAACTTGTTGTAAGCCATAATAATGGGCGTGTTCCCGAATGAAAAGTGTTTAGAGAGATAAGAGAAATAAATAAAGAAGGAGAAAGACGTGAATAGAAATTAGAAAAGATAGAAAGGGGTTAATTAAATAAGATATAAAATTACCAGCAGAGCGAGCGAGGGAGTTCCAGCGACCTTCGCCATGAGTGGCAATGTAATTGATGAGGGTGAGATCCTCATCCACAGTCCAAGGCCCTCTTCTGAGGTCCAATTCGTCGTCGTTTTGGACCTTGCTTCCTCCTCTTCCTCCTTCTACAATATCCATATCCATGTCCATTAATCTCCCCCTGTTTGATTGGAATCCCCAATAGCTAGAGCTTCGATCCAGCGAGAAAGGTAGCGTTTTTCTGCTTTTAGTTTGAGAGAGAAAGAGAGAGAGAGATTAGAGATAGTTTTGGATTGTTGCAGGCGAGGATAGAGAAGGGTGGGGGCTTTTTATAGATGGACAGATATGGAGTTTTGATTCACATGAGTGGAAAGGTAGAAAGCCAACAAGTACTGATTAGCCCAAATTAATGAAAAGTTTAAGGTGTTAAAAGTAAAAAAAAAAAATTAATTCAAAATTTTAAGAGTGCATTTTTTTATGTCAATTTAATACATTTATAATTTTACTTTATAATGTTGTAGAGAGAAATCCAACCTTTTTTGAGTTAATAAAGAAATTATTGTCTCTTTCTATTAAATGAAATTATAATTTATTGCTAAATATTGAAATATTTAATCAACAATTTAATCTAACCAAGTTATTTTGGTTAATAAGTAAAATAAAATGGGGTTTTAATTGGAGGTTAATTGATTATGGCTCGTAAGTAAGAGAGGGTTCGAAGTTTGACTTTTCGACCCTGCGTTGTTGTCAGGTTGGGTTGTGTGGGCGTGCCAGACAACAGAGCTTATCGCTTCCT
The DNA here is from genome assembly GCA_026724425.1 of Erythrophleum ivorense. Lineage (NCBI taxonomy): Eukaryota > Viridiplantae > Streptophyta > Magnoliopsida > Fabales > Fabaceae > Erythrophleum > Erythrophleum ivorense. The sequence continues at coordinate 50,166,215 of JAIUCV010000005.1, forward strand.
CACATTACAAAACCTAAATTTTCAGATAATATTGATAGATACGTCCCTCTAATTATTTGTTTTAAAAATAATTCACTATTTTTGTTATTTATTTAATTAATAAAGTGCTTCAAAGGAGAATGTTAATCTTGCAGTAGCTCATTTTTTAATCTCACAAATTTTGAAATGTATTAAACTTATTTAGTCTCACTTAAATTCTCTTTTGTTAATTACATCACCTGCAAGATTTTCAGTGCAGCCAATAGGATTGGACCACCTTAATACAAACTAAAAAATAAAAAAGTTCTTTCTTTCTTTTTTTTTTCCTACAAATAATTTGAGGAAATTCAGGGAATAATTCATATATTTTTACTTTAATTAAAGAGATATAAATTGTGATTCTTGGGCTGATTTTTTGTACATTCGAACAAGCTGAAATGAGCCAATGAAGAATACTGGCGTCTTAACAACAATTGTGAAAATTAAAAGAAAAGAAATCGGCGATGTGATCTACATGGAATGTACCAATCTATATTCTTTACATTTAATAAAGCTGCCTCTATTTCTGCCACTAAAATAAATCTAACCTCGTGTACATAAGGGAATTTTTATTTACTTTTAGAATATATATTCAAAAAGTTGAGACAACTAATTAATGAACTTTGCTCTGCATCTTTATTAATTAAGCTGAACGAAAGGAAGTTCCTTGAAAATCTTCGATAGTGACCACAATCTCTTTTTTCATATGATAATACCCACACACACACAAAAAAAAAAATTGATATGATAAAACACCCAAAACTTAATATAACAAAATCGAAACGAAAAAGTTTAATACATGAAAATGATAATGTATTGCCTAGGGCGTCTGGCATACAAGCTATTTCTTTTTTAAACTAAGAGAAAAGGAAGGTGTAGTGATACTTTTTAACAAGCTAACAATTTTTAGGAAATGATAAATTATACTAAAATTCCATCTAAATTAAGCAACTTTTTCATTTTATATTTATGGATCCTTACCAACTATTATCAATCTCTTAAACATTTTGTAGGGTTGTCTTAATCATGTAGGTTTTGATAATTTAATTTTGAATTTTTTGGGCTTAAAAGTATATTGGATTTGTAAGAAATCCATAATACTTTTGAACTATACTAGTGGCTTACAACCTCAAAAAAGAATATATATATATATATATATATAATGAAGAAGCACCTCATGATTAATAATGTTCAAAGAAATTCTATATGGGTTTGGGGAAAAGAATGATACTATATGTCCCTATGATTCCCTTATGCTTTTTCTCAATAATATTAATAATAATAATATGATTTGGAATTTTTTTTTTTTAAAGATTCCAAAGCACGGTGTACTATATAATGGGTGGAATCTAAAACTTGTATAAGCAAATATCAAGTTGTTTCATTAATTAATAGTACTTGTTATAATAAAATATATTCTACTTATTATTAATATGCTTGTGTGCGTGTGTGTATGTATATGTGATTATGTTGATATACATAAGAAGGAATCTTCCATTGCATAGCACGAAAAAGAAAACTGTACGCTTAGAAACTTTTAAGTGCAATTCTTGCATCCAAGTAAAGAGATAATAAAAACATAATAAAATAAAAAAATAAATTATACAGACATTCTATATAAGTTTTGCTAAAATTATATAATTTTTTTATTTTTAAATTATATACAAATCCCCCTAAAACAAAAAATTATCTGTAATTTAGTCTAATTTGAATTTTTTTACTAAAGTAACTTCAATTTAAATGTTTGGTTTAAAAAAAATATATATTTAGATTAACAGAAGATATTTTAATAAAAGAATCTAAAATTAGACTAAAATATAAAGTAACTTTTTTTAAAAAAAATTGTATATATTTTCAAAATAAAAAAGAAATCTATATAATTTACTTAAAATAAATGTTGCAAGTGATAAGACTTGCTAATATATTCATTTTAATAAACTTTTATTGATTCTTCATGCTTATCTTAAATATGAAAAATGTATCCAAGCGTATCTCATTGATTAATAGTGTCCACAAGAAATTTATAATAGTTTGTAATGCTTTGCATGTCTCATTTAGAACGGGAGACATAGTAGACTGTTTTTTTTTTCTTTTTTAATGTTTTCTTGTGCAATTATGCAGTGTCTATGTGGTCAAGGAAAAAGAAAATCTAATTATTTAGGTTATAAGGACGATGCATGATGCTACGCTTCAGTGAGAATCAAATGAAATGGCACTATATTAATAGCTTGCATCTTGCAAAGCATGGCCACCAAAGGAAAGAGTGAAATATATATATATATATATATATATATATAGTGTGTAACAACAAATTAATGAAGAGAAATTAATTAGTATGAAAACCCTCTTTATAAGTCCATACTTTTCATGTGGTATCGATAATATGTGTAATATATACATCATGCTCAGAGAATCAAAAGAAGCAGCTTGCTCAAGGCCATAGATGATAAAGCACATTATATTATAATCGAGATATTGAGAAGATTCAAAAGCTGCTTCTATGGTTTATTTAACAAGGCTTATTTAATTTCGGGATGATGCTTTTGCCCATCAAAGATGTGTGCTATAATTGAAGATTTGTTCGGTTTCATTTCTTTATAAATCCTCTTTATAAAGCACATTATATTATAATCCAGATAAGGAGAAGATTCAAAAGCTGCTTCAATGGTTTCATTTAACATGCCTTATTTAATTTCAGGATCGTGTTTTTGCCTATCAAAGGTGTGTGCTATACATAATTGAAGATTGGTTCGGTTTCATTTCTTTTAGTCCAGTTATAAGAGTTCTCAATTCGGCATAAATTATCAGGAGATACAATCTTTGCAGAGAAGATGCAGGGACTTCAACACACACACATATTTTAATTAGAGCAAATTACGTTCACTTCATCCTGAAGTTTTTAAAACCCACACTTATGTATATCCCATCTAATTTTATTTTTTTATAGAAATTAATCCCATCTTTATTGACAAAATTGTTATATGAGCTCATACCCCTCTATAAAAGAAATAACGTACTAATTGAAATAAGAATATAATATCATATATTTCAAATTAACCCCCGATGTATATAGAAGCAACTCATTAGTACTGTACCTTAACTTGAGCAGCTAAAACATCCGGTATTTTGACGGCTAAAACATTCGGAAATTTGAGCTTTTTTATTAAAATAATATTTTTTAATTTAAAATTATATCTGACAAGAATATTTACTTATATCTCATATTTTTGAAAAAAATAAATGACATAGGTTCCAATTTTTTTTTTTTTTCTAACTATTTTATGAAAACTTGGAACTATGCCTATCGCGCTGATGGGGTAGGGGGATAGAGGGTTTGAGGGACAGAGAAGAGAGGGGTGAGCGGCTAAAGGGAAGGACGTGGGGTTGGGCCAGGGGATAGGTATTTTAATATAATATAATATATATAAAATAATAAAAAATTATATAATATACTATTTAATTTTTAATATAAATAATAAAATATAATTAATAATAAATATATAAATTTAATTTGTTATAAATTATATTTTTAATAAAAATATTTTTTTTAAAATTTTGTATAAAATAATATTTTTTACTTTATTAAAAATTTTATATAAAAATATTATCTCAATTTAGTTAGAATAATAGATCAGCTTAATTTATTAACAAGTTTAATAAAATGTTATATTATTTGGTCAATAAAATGAATAAGTTAAACATTAGAGTCAATCTATTATTTTATAAGTTGAGATGATTTTATTTATAAGGTTTTTAATAAAACTAAAAATATTATTTTATATAAAGAGAAATAAATTACAATTAATTTTGTAGTAAATAAATAAATGAAAACAAATAACACTACTAGAGATAGATTTAATGACCATCATTCTAGCTGCTTGGGAAATATTATCAAATCATCTCAACTTATTTTAAAGTAATCCAAGAACCAATATTTTTCAATTTTTTAAAGAATAAAAATAATTTTTTTATTTTTTAAAATACTTGAAAAATTAAAATTAAAATTAAAATTTGTGCATACAAAATAATTATATTGTTAGTCTCATTAAAAATTTTATACAAAAAAATTCTTGACTTATTTAAAATAATGAATTAATTTCAATGTTCAATCTATTTATTCTATTAATCAAATTATATAATACACTATTAAATTTGTTATCGAACTAAATCGATCTATTATACTAAATAAATTAAAACCATTTTTGTATAAAAATTTTAATAAGAGTAAAAATGTTATTTTATACAAATAAATTAAAAGATTAAATTTTAATTAAAAATATAACCTTATAAAAGAACTAATTTATATGTTTATTATTATTAATTATATTTTATTACTTTATATTAAAAATAAATAACATGTTATATAATTTTTATTATTTTATATATAATATAATATTATTATATTAAAATAATTCACCAATCTGTCACCACTTTTCTTGGGAAAACAAAAAATTCAACAATTAAAAAATTTTCTTTTATGCTTTGTTTGGATGGGGGAAGAGAAAAATGGGGAGAAAACGGGGGGAGAGAAAAGTGGGAGAAAATATTTGTCCCTTTCCGTGTTTGGATGGGGCGAGAGAAAACATGGAGGAGAGAAAGTGGTTAAATTTTTTATGACAATTTTGCCCTTATTGCCTACGCCGTCTAAATTGAATAAATATTGTAGTTTAATAGAAATATATATATATATATATATATATATAATATTTGAAAGAAAATGGAGTTGGGAAGAAATTGGTACTTCCACGTCGGGTCTTTGATTAATGCGAGCCTGTAGTTACTGAGCATTAATAATGTATCCAACGTTCACTTGAAGTTTACGGCGAGAATGGATTCTTTCCATTTCAAATTTCTGTCAATTTCGTTGATTCAGTATTAAATTAATTTAACAATAATTATAAGTATAATTGATACGCACTTAAAAATAACATAAAAAGGAAGTTATAATTAATTAAAGATAAATATTTAAGAATTAGATTTTAATTAATTTGAATATTTGATTTGACATTAATTTAAACAATATGTAATTAACGGCAGCGGGATTTGAATAATGTAAAATAAATTAGATATATTATTAATTAACATACTTAGATTCCTTATAATTATATATATTATATTTTTTCTGATGTACAAAATCTAATATCACATGCGATATCAGGACGAAAAGAAATCCTTTCGTATAAAGCTTCCTCATGCCAAGACAACAAGGGGAAGTTTCCCGTGAAACTTCATGCCATGCCATGCCAAGACAAGTATAGAAATCATGCCACGCCAAGAAAAACTTCACGAGGAAAAAACCATCATGCAAAGAGAAAGAGAAGACGAAAAAGTGGACGGAGGACAATGCAAGAAGAACAAAGAAGTGAAGAAAAAGCATGTGACTCAAATGACACATTTTCGTCCTCATTTGTGACTTAGCATGCAACGTATAGCATGCTTTATACGTGTCTCACAAACACGATATATAGCCATGCAGGAGAGGAGTACCTAGTCATATATTAGTTGCAGTGAAGGGATGGTGCTCTAAAAAGGTTTTGAAAGATTTGAGCTCTGGTAATTACCGTGAAGTTGAGGACAAAATTATATAATCTATTCTACCTACAGTTCTATTTATTTGAGGCGTGCTATTATTATCACAAATATAGGAGGTAATCCGTCTGTATTAGTGTTCATGATGAACAATGTATGTTGAAATGGTTTTTTATATGCATCTATTGTTCTTTATAATGTTCATCGATTGTTATTTATGTTGTAGATGGATAGAAGATCTTATGGAGATGTTTTGTATTCTCAAATTCGTGCCGGAGTTAATATAGGAAAAGAACTTATTTATCCAATTGGTGAAACAGGGTACAGATTAACCTCGAAACATTCTGACAATTATTTTTCTTTACCAATATGTGGGTTTATTCTTTCTTATCAGGTTTGGTCCCGATGGAAATGATACAGTTGAATATATATCATCTATTATAAAACATAATTACGTGGGAGCTTATAACTCATGGAAGGAGGTTCTTGAATCTGTTCGTCAGTTATGGTTTGCAGAATTTCAGGTAACTTTTGACCCGCTAGAAAGTTTATTATATGTATCTTGTTAAAATATATCTAGTTATACTAATTTTTTGTCATAATAAATAGAAATACTATGTGTGGACACGGGAGGATCATTTTCAAATTCATAAAAATTTTAAGGATCGAGCAAGAAATCGGTTAAAAGATTTAATTTGTTACGTTCAAGATAAAGGAAAACGGCCTACCTGGATTAATAAAAACATATGGAATGATTTATGCGTTAGTTGGAACAAAGTGGAATTTAAAGAGAGAAGTGAACGGGCGAAGAAAAATAGAGCTTCAAACTCTGTCTATGGACCATCGCTTCATACAGGTGGAAATATTCCATTCACAGATCATATTGCTACTTTAGCTGAGGAATTCGGTAGGCCAATAACTCCAGTAGAGCTTCATGTCCGGACTCATCAAAAACCATTATCCGATGAATGGGTTGATAAAAAATTTGAAAAAACTTTTGTAAGTATCTTGTTAATTTTTTCACTTACTTTCAATATTATTAAATTATAACTACATAACATTCTCCATTAATTATTTTATCTCAGGATGAATATGCTAGGCTTAAAACTAATGTAGCAACTGCTGCGGATGATCCACAAATTTTTACACTGCCAAATGAAGTTGCTCTGTGGACACTAGCAGCCGGAGGAAAAAAAAGTGGAGGTTCAATATATGGCCTAGGAAGTGTTGCACATGAAGTTGTAGATGATCCAATATATGGCTATAATTATGGTAAAAGAAATAATCTTTTGTCATATCCAAGTGCAATGGAGGTTATATATCTAGGAGCCAACCTTCATCCTGATATTGATAAGAAGCTAAAAGATCTTCGGATGCAAATGGATGCAAATGATAAATCAATATTTGAGATGCAACGTGAAATTTATGAATATCATGCGAATAATTGACCATCTTCTTTGAACAATTCCACAAAAAAAAATTGATGCAAAAGTTAAGAGAAATTAATGTTATTATTTTTAATCATGTTGTGTAATAGTGTAAACTTGTTTTATTTAAATTTATAAATTTGTATTACAATGTCAGCAATATAAAATATGTCTCTCATATTTTATTTTATTTGATAAAATATTTGATGTACCTTTATTTTTTTTTTAATTTTATTTGATAAAATATTTGATGTACCTTTACTTTTTTTGTTCATAGGTGAGAATCTTTTCTTACACCTAAATCTGTAAAAATATATATGGTTTGTCTTTTTATCTCTTGATCTCTTGTATTTATCTAACCTAGATTCACATGTCTTATCCTTATCACATGGCTTCATCAACAATAATGCATGTATCCGTAGGCACTCACACGGACATATATATCAACATATGTGTCCTATATATATTCATATACATTCCTATCTCATTTCCATCTTCTCCCCATCTCTCAACATTCTTTTCCAATATTCTTTTCCCCCCTGTATTCACGAAGGTGCCAAGGCAAGTATAAAGGATTATCATTTTAGTCTTGTGAGGATGGTTATATTATTATATTATTATTAAAATATTTTATTACTTGTTGTTGTGTAGGATGTTTTCAAGGAAAGGAAAAAAGACACGGAAAAATTCTTCTCAGGGAGAATCATCAATTGTTCAGGAAGAAACACAACCAAGTTCACAAACCCTACCTAATATTCAGTCAGAAGCAGATAATGTGCAACAAGATACTTTTGAAATGCATGATGAGCCCTCTACTAATCATAATGAAGTTCTTCCTACGCTGATTACGCCTGACGGGATTGGGTTTTTACCTTTAATTTTCTTACATATATTATTACATAGTTTTTGGTAGTGGGTCGTAATTTATTTGCTTCCACTATTATTCTTCTTGTAGGTTCAAACCAAATAATAAGGATGTTTGTAACTCAATTGTTACCATTTTCAAAGATAAATATGATGGTCCATGGAATTGTTGGAGTGAGGTTCCATACGAATATCAATAACTATGGTTTCACGAGTTTGAGGTTTATCTGATTTCTTTGATTACTATACCCAAAATGTTAATTAATTAATTTTATCTGACATAACTCTTTATTTGTTTGTATTGATTTTGTGGTTTCACTATAAGAAATGTTATTATTGGGATCCATCACATCACCATGAAATCTGGCATAACTGAAAAAATCGAGTGCAAAAATGGTTAAAGGATATCATTGGACATGTACGCGATACACGGAAGAGACCTTCATGGATAAAATAGCCAATTTAGGAAAATTTATGTGATCATTGAGACTCTAATGAATTTCGTGCCAACAGTGAGCAGAAAAAGAAAAATCGTGCTGCTACTTCTTTACACACCGGAGGTTCTACATCAATGGAGGAACATGCACGAAGATTGGTATAATTTATATATTTATTTTCTTGTTTTAAGGTATCATTTTATGTAATATGGCTTTATTTCATTTCATAGGCCCGAGAGTTGGGAAGAGATCCTTCGTTTTCTGAACTTTACCAAAAAACTCATCAACGAAAGTCAACTAATTCATGGGTGGATGAAAAATCAAAGAATGTATGGGTACATATATATATAGATATATACTAATTTTGCTAACATACACATGAATATTTATGTTAATTACTTCTATTTATATTGTTAGGATGAATACTTGAAGCAAAGAGAGAGTAGAGAAAGTTCAAGCTCAAGTGAAAATACTACAGATATAAATTTATTTGTCAAAGCTGCTGGCGGTAAAAAAAAGGGAGCCATATATGGTCTCAGTAACATGTCTTCTAAAATTGTGGGGGATGCTAAGACTGGATATACATATGATCGAGAAGCATCCTCAAGTCAGATGCCACCATACCCCCATGCGTTTTGCCTTGCCTTTTAGCCTTTCTCGTTCCTAGATTTCTTTTGTTGGACACATTTAATTTTTTCTCCTCTTTCATATTCCAAAAACTTTTAACAACATTTTGGTTTTCTTTTTTCTTCGCATAATAATATTATAATTTTTAATAATATTACAATTTTTTTAGTCAAAACTTTATTTCAATTAAATGTAATTGGTATCAAGGTTTAAAAGACTTTATATATATATATATATATATATTTTATCTTTCTTTTTGTCTACGCAAATATTATAACCCTTTGAATAATGTTCAACTAATTAAAAATGTAGTTCTCATATATAGTGAACTTAATTTTTTTATGTGCGTAACAATTTTCAACTATTTTTATTGTAATATCTTCCTCAACTTTATTTTCCCCAATTTCAAAGCAATTGTTTCAATTTTCTTTACTTGTTTTAATTTTCTTTACTTGTATAACAAAACTGCAATAATTGGTTGAAGTTGTTGCTAAACAAACTCAAATTATTTTTTCAACATATAACCATTCTACCTCGTAAGAAATAATTAAACCAAAATACTATTCTAGCATGTAAGACAAATGTCTGACACAAATAATATAACACAGAGTGAAGCAATTTAATTACGCACAATCTTATGATAGATAACTGCAGCATATAATGATAATCGTTACATTGAAAATTCAAAATATCACTAGACCTGATAAGCATCATTGAGACTTGGTAAGCATCACTGAGGTAACTATCATTGAGAGCTGCTGGCATCACTCATCATTTGGATCAATGTTTGTAATCGCAGATATTTTGGAACCCTAAAAAATTTTCGCTTATTTTTTTCTTCGTTGCACAGAAAAAAATAACATTTCAACTTTGTTTCATCAATTAAACCAATTTCTTCTAACTCTGCCCATACTTCTTCTTCACTATAATGTCGAGGTTTGCTTTTCTCTAAGATTGAAAGTCCCCTTTCAGCAATTTCAGCTTGCTTTTCAGCCACTGCAACTTGCCTTTCCGAGAGTGATATAGACTTATTTTGTAATGAATTTCCATCTCGCATTACCTCAGCTAATTCTTTAATTCCCAGTGAAAATTTTTCATATCTCTTTTCAATATTATCAACCATCACTTTCTTGCGCTTTTGACTTTTTGATGATGCAGTACCGGTTGAGTGATTTGAATGATTTGAGTTCGCATACGTGAGACTAAATGAATCTATATTTATTCCAGAATTCATGGGCTCAAAACCCCAATTGAAATCACTCTCACTTGTTATTTCATTCAGCAGTCCATCATCACACTCATCATTCAGATCGATACATTCCTTTTGCCATCGTTTTACCTTATCTTTGATACTCTCAACATATTTTCCTGTTGCTCGGTCTGTGCCAAATAATTCATATAACTTATCATAATGTAAAATAGGTGTAGTCATCCACTTTTTTGCTTGAGGTTTTTTCTGCAATGATAAAAGAAAATTTGTATGTCATTCTAATACAAGTGAAAGTTATTTCTAAAGAAATGCATTTGAAAAATTAATAAAAATATAAAATTAATTGACTATTTATGAAGAAATAAATATAACAAAATTACCTCAATCAACTCATGCCAGATTTGAGTTTCTACTTCAAATATTTTTGTGATTGGACTCCAAGAGAAACCACTTAATCCATTAAATAAGTCATAAAGTTCTGCAAACCGTTGCGATAAAGTTTTTTTTTGATTTTTCAAATGTTGCTTGGTGATATGCGACCCAAAAGAATTTCGCAAAGCTTGCAACACATTATCATATGCAAAAGTTATGAAAGTACCATCTGGTCGATTGCCTTTTAGCATCTCATCTAATAATGCATCGAGAAAAGCTTCATCCATCTCAGGCGACTATCGAAGATTATCTTTTACTGAATCTTTTTGTTTTGGAGCCATCAGTGTATTTCTACATGAAATAAAATAACGTAAAATCTCAAATAGTAAAAGGAATTGCATCACACAAACCAATTAATCAATATTACTAACCATGTAATTATTTAAAAAAGGTCAATAATTTTATTAATAACATGCTTAAGTATTTCAAAAAATATAAATATACATTATAACATAATACTATATGGACCACATCAAATGATTATATACTAAATTATTGTCTACTTTGATAATCATTTCGATAATCATTCCACATTTGACTGGCAATATTATCTCTTAATATTGATCATCGTCTATATTCCTCCTCTTGACCATAACCAGAGTAAGTCTCCATAACATCAAAGGGATTCTGCTGTAATTCATGATCAACTTCAGCAATTAAATTCTCATCAGGATCGACTCCCATCAAAAAGTTATGTAATATGCAACAGGCTATCACAATATCAGTCATAGTTTGAAAAGAATAATGGGGTTCAGTGCCGCTAGCTATGATTGGAAATCGTTTTTTTAAAACTCCAAATGTTCTCTCAATGACATTTCGTAAAGAAGCATATCGATGATTGAAAATTTCTTTTTCATTTTGTGGTGATCGAGCTGAGTATTCCTTCAAGTGATAACGCACTCCTCTATAAGGTGTCAATAGGCCTCGCATGAGTGGAAACCCAGCATCCCCAAGATAAAACTTACCTACATGTATACAAATATCGATTAGCAGGCACAAAGAAACTTAATTTTTTTCTAATACTATAAATTATTAATAAGTGGTATAAATACCTTGAGGTATTATAAGGCTATCTTCTCGTGACAAAGCATTTTTTAAAACTCTAGAATCTGAAGCTGTGCCTTCCCAACCAGCCAAAACATAAGTGAATTTTATGTCAAATGAACATGCAGCAAAAATATTTTGGGTAGGATATTCTTTTCGTCCTCTAAAGCGAGCAGCCTCTTTTCTAGGTACTTTTGCTCGAACGTGAGTTCCATCTATAGCTCCCAGACAATCCTATCATATACAATTAGTTAACACTAATATATTATGAAATATTTACATTTTTCATGATTTAGATGGATATAAATATAATATCATACCTTAAAATATGGATAAAATCTATTATTGTTGCATATTTGGACAGCAACTTTTGCTCCAGAAGGCTGTGTAAGAAACTCAGCCTCAAATGAAACCACCGCATGCAAAACATTATGAAAATGGCGACTAATAGTCTCCTCAAATCGATGAAAGTAAAAACACAGTGTTCTATTTTTTACATTATGGGCCAATGTGTGGAGAAATTTGACAACTTGTTCCTCAACTGTAACCCACCGTGAATCTTTTACTCTTCCACTACTTCGAATTTTCTCACATAACTCCTTAAAGACCTGTGGGTTCATACATAAAATATCCCGACAATTTTTTTCATCTTCTAACCGTATCATCAACTGTCTTCTCATATTATATCGATCGATATCACTAACGTTAATAGATGTAGTCTTGAGATTTGACATCTCTTCCAATAAATGAATTGCATGCACAAGCAGACATATAAAGCGGATCATACAGGTATGTTTATGTCTGTCCAGCTCTTCTATTAAATGGTTCAAATTTGAGCCCGCATTTGTTTCGCCAAAATTAATTAATTGCTTAACTTCAACGTCAATATCATCCATATCTTCTTCCACTGTAAATTCCATATAATTATCGCCCTACTAGATAATCATACAACATTTGTAAAGGGAGATTGTATATCGGCCAAGGAAAAACTTATAAATACATACTGTATAAAATATTAAGAAATAATAAATACTATGATGAAGCAGAAACATGTTATATGCTACATTACTATGCAATAATATGTAAAACGTAACATTAGGATTTAACAAATCGTCAATTAAGGAACCCTGATTTCCAAAAGGCTAACAATCAAGTCATTCAAACTCGTTTGTTTTGACAAAGTTCTAAATATATTTCGAAAGAGATATATCTGAGTGCAACTCAACTATACAATTGCATACAATACATAAAATTTATTTTCGGGGGAATTTGTTCGTACAGTTTTGGGAGCAAAGATAAAATTACTAAATTTATCCTCCAAATCAAATCTTATGGTACATTTCGAGTCACTGTGTGAAAGGTTCAATTTCTGCTATAAAAAAGTTTATTGTAAAAAAAATTTCTACGGTCATCTACGAAATGAAGATATCAAAACAATAACCATAATAAATAAATGATGACAATTGATTTTAATGGTAATAGAAAATAATGAAATATAAAATAGAAGTTGAAAATACCCAACTATGATATTGCCAAGTTGGGAGGAAAAAACTAACGGATGGAGCAGCAGTGTGAGATTTTTGAGAAATATGGGATGAAGGGAGTCAAAATGTCCAACGCCGCAGTTCAGGAGAAAACGAAGAGGCAGAGCTTATTCGAAGTTACGGGTAGAAAAAAATTAGGGTTGGCTGGAACCTTTTTATCGAGGACAAAGGCCGAAAAGAAATTTATGTTCAGGGTTAATTTGGGAAATGCAAATTACGTATAAGCAAGATCCCGTTTTCTCCCCAAAATCTCCCCACATCTGGAGAGAAAAAAAACACGCGGGCCCCACACCCATTTTCTCCCCTATTTTCTCCTCCCTCGCGCATTTTATCCCCATCCAAACCGGAGAAAACGTGACCCCTCCCCCCTGATCTCCCCTCCCCTCTGGTTTTCTCCCCATCCAAACACGGGGTTAGAGTTCTTTGAGAGTCGAGTATTTTAATTTTTTTCCATAATTTTGTATATATATATATATATAAACACAGAGAGAGAGAGAGAGAGAGAGAGAGAGAGAGAGAGAGAGAGAGAGAGAGAGAGATGAAGAGCTAATTCTTTAGCAACCGGGAACAGAGACTTATTAATTAGAAAGCGATGAGAAAGACAAAAAGGCCAACATATAACACCTTATACCCGGAAATATACATCGAAATCTGAAACTACAAATTAAATATGTATGATGGAGAATTGGAGATGCAAAAGATACCCTGATCTATGTTCTTCTATTCTGATGAGCTCGGGCTCAGCTATAACGCTACATAAAGTGAAAATCATCGGTGCAATGACGCTAACTATAAAAATATATTCCAGATTAAAAAAAAAAGGCTATGCAAAATCTTCTTAATTATTGACTCAATATTATTTCTTTTTTCTTCATAATTTTTAATGCTATTCGGAAGATGTGTTTGTCTCGAAAGAAAATTGGGATTCCACGAAGTTGATGAAATTACACCTCTCAATCTGCGACAATCTAATTACAGTTAAGTTATTCATCATGTTTGGAAAGTTTAATTTTTAATCGTGATTTGTTTGATAGCAAACAATTTTTTTTTATTGTGCATACTGTAAAGTTTAGAGCCCGTTGTAGTCTAGCTTATAATACTTCACTGCATTTATTAAGACCATCCATTTTTTTACTGTAGCTAGGTTATCTTTGAACTTTGTCTCGCCCACCTTGACTTAGTATATTCAAAATTTTACTCTCTCAAAGTGCTCTTTAAATATATAATCGAATCCAAAAGTGTTAAAAAAACATATCTTGTTTTATCAGTCGAGCTAAATCTTCTAGTACTGATACTCCATTATTTGTTTTGAAGTGAAAACGATATGGATAACCCATTATCAATCTCAATTATTAATGTCTGAACTGAATGTATGCTTGATATTTTATATATATAGTTAAGACCAGAATTGTCTGTCGCAATTTATAATATTTATAGATAGCAAGGGTAATGATTTTGTCTTGTTCACAAAGTGGTGTTAATTTGTGCAATTTGCACTAATTATTCTGGGACAGAATAATGAATAACTCTTCCATCATCAATTTTAGGTTATAAACAAAGCAAACTGGGACATGCACTTGTCCAGAGAATGGGATGCCGTGTGAAAGGGGTTTTGCAGCTATAAACACAGAGGTAGAGAGATTCTGGAAGGAATATCAGTTCCTAGCTGCTCCCCACAAAAAACCAAATTGGATACACCATTGATCTTTGACACGTGGCCCCCACTATGTATCACTATAATTTTTTCTTAGAAATTAGAAGGTATTTAATTAAATATTCACCGATAACTCATTTCTGTAAGTTCATGAGCAATATATAGTATATGTATTGTAGTAAAATTTAATATATCAAATGTGTTTTGATTTTCTTTTATAACTATCTTGCACTTGGTTTATAGAAAAATATATGTCCACATATTAAAGGGATAAGGAACAAGAAGGGAACAACACGGAACGGAAAGGAGCAGAGGTTTAGCATTACAAGGAAAAAACAAAAGTCAGATCAAAGTGACAGCTAAGAATAGCGCACTCTCGAATGACATATTACTTTTCCTTCTTGTAATTTTCCTCGTACTTCCTTCTTGTAAACTGTAAGAAACATGCACCTATCCTCATGCTAATTTTATATTGCTAACTAATGGTCGGTTTACCTTCAAAATTAGGAGGAAAAAGTGACGATACCAACGCGTATACTGTGTGTGTTGCTTGTAATATACTCATCCCATCTAAAATATAAGTTATTTAAAAAAAATTTTAATTTAAAATATAAGTTACATAACAATGATTATCTTTTTTTATAATATTATTCATTTAATGATAATAGTTATATTAAAAATTCTTTATTTAATGATAAAAGTTACATTGACAACAAAAATAAAATTAAAAAGATATTATAATATTTAAAAAATTTAAAAATATAATTAATTTTTTTAAAAAATATAAATTTATTAAAAATAATTTATATTTTAGACAAAGAGAGTAGACCTTTAATCAGCAACTCGATTTGAGAGCACTAATTTTGATGGAAAATGCACCTTCCTTCTCTTTATCGGTAAAAGGAAAAAAATTAAGAAATAAATATGTTACTTTAGTTTTGAAAAGAGCAAAATTTGAGAACATCACAAATTTTAGTTTTGTCATAATAATTACTCCCTCCGGTCCTATTTATTAGAAACAACAAACTGTTTCACTGGTATTAAGAAAAACAGTTAATATTAGTTTAACTCATTAATTATGTTCAAATTTGATAATTGTTTCCTATTTTACCCATCTTTATTTTGCATGGGAAAACGTTATGCATTGTTAAGTGTATTAGATGTAACAATAAATGAAGGATAAAAAAGACATTTATTATTTAGTGAAATAAAAAAATATACCATGTTTCTTATATTTGGGACTAAAAAAATCTCTTCAAATTTTCTTATAAACAGGACCGGAAGGAGTATTAAACATAGATCAATATTTTATTAAATAATTACTTAAAATATTAATTATTTAATAATTAATAGCTCTTAGCAAAGTTAATTTAATTTTTGTGTAAATATTAAGTATAATTATAATAATAAATTTGATTAAATAGATAAAATATTATTTTATTTTAAATAATATTTAATAATTACTAAA
Organism: Erythrophleum ivorense; assembly: GCA_026724425.1. Lineage (NCBI taxonomy): Eukaryota > Viridiplantae > Streptophyta > Magnoliopsida > Fabales > Fabaceae > Erythrophleum > Erythrophleum ivorense. The sequence goes on from JAIUCV010000005.1 coordinate 50,182,469, forward strand.
TGTCATAATTAAAATTTATGGTATTCTCAAATTCAAACGATCACAGATGCATCGTAATTTTTAGATGGAGCCTATTCGCAGAAGATCATCACCGACATTCAAGCCACATATTACAAATTGATTTTGTCAAGCACACTCTTATTAGGCATAGTCCTTACTTTAAATGAGATGAAAATGAAAATAAGCACATAAATGATTGTGTTGATTGTTTGAAAGAAAATGAAGAGTGTATCAAGCTGACTAAGTGAGAAAAATCCCTCATATACATACAACATTCTTGTTAATTGATTATGCCATAAGAAGGCAGCTATGTACCGGCACCAATTATTTGAACTAATTTTTCAAATAATAATTACGGCAAAATTTAATTCATTATTATATGGTGAGTTATTCGGATCCGTGTCACTTCGGAATAATTTGGACTCAATGAGACTGTCACCATCCATTTCCATAGAATTTATTTTCTTGGTCTTTTTGTCAAAAGATTTGGCCGGGTTTTCAGGATTTGTGGCGTTGACATTTCTGTGTTTGGACGGTATTCCCCATCAAATTTGCAACACTCTCTGCGTTTGTATATATGTTTAAGATTTAAAAAAAAAAAGAGAGGGTCATTTTCATAAGTTGAACTAGAGCTTAATCTGAAGCGTCTTTGACTCAAATTGCCTACATGTCTTTGATAATAGTTGCCAATTTTCCTTGTCCCCAGTTTTTGACCTTTTTTCCCCCTTAAATTCTAATAACTATATAAATTATATATGCAATGAAAATATGACATAGAAAATTACCAGAAAAAAAATTGAATAGAAAATTGGGAGATTAAAATTTGCAAATTTTATTCACTATATATATATATATATATATATATATATAATAAGGGTCAAAATTCTTTCTAAATTAAAAGTTATAACTACTTGAAGTTAAGATTTATCTATCAGCAATAAATTTTTTTTTCTTTGACTTTTGATACTTAACCTACTCTATAAACTTTTAGTACACAAAAAATTAGATATAGAAATAGAAAAGGAAAAGAAAAATATGATTTTAAAAATAGAAAATGACTTTAATATTTTTACTTTTAATAATTAGAGAATGGTTAGTAGATAATATTAAATAATAATTGAATAATGATTATAAAAACAAAATAAATATTACACAAAAATTTCCTTTTACTTTTACCTTTCAAACGAGGCCTTATATATGCTGTAGACACTACACATAAAGAATAACTTGTTTCCTTATCTTTATTTAAATTCTCCCCTGCCTTGATAAAGGGAAATTTGAAGCTAGGTTTAGTAATTTCAGTTAACTTCACAAACAAATTCAATATTTTGACCAATTCAAATTAGTTACAAGAGGGTCTATTTTCTCTCATTTTAAGAAGTGTATAATTACACATATGTTAGGTATAAAAAGTGTAGAAAGGTGTGTCATGAGTTGAACTAATACATCGTACTCGCTTTTAACTTATATTTTACTTACTTGATGAATGATGCATTTATGGAGAGGATGTTGTTGTCTTATCTTAAACTATTATTTGACAATAATAAATCACAAGTAGGGTATTTTTGAAAGCCTCCATGCTTCCAGATATAGGATCCTCAGTCAACAAATATATAGTTTTGTTTATTGTTTTTGTTTGTTCTTTTTTTGGGGGGGGGGGGTTATTATGATAATGTAAATTTAGAGTTTGTTCGTGCATATATCAGCTAATCTATATCTATGATCTAGTTAAAGGCAAGCCATATCGAAATTGAAATTCACAAAAATTATCTACGACCTGATTTGAATAAATAGACAAAGTAAGGATTTAAATTTGTGTACTAGGTCAACCTCTTACTCTATATATATATATATATATATATATATATATATATATGCAGGAATTAAGTCTGTCTTCAATACTTTAACTAATGTTCATTCAAAAGATACGGCTATTTCTTGAACTAATTATACTAAAAATATATATCCTAATTGACTCATATTATATATGAACTATCTAAAATTTTTTATATTTATAGACGCGAATACTTTCATTATATCATTTATTGGAAAAGTATAGAAAATTAAATCACATCTGGAATTTAACTAGGCATCCTAGCTATTTATTTTGTAATTAATTAATTTTAAAGAAGATAGTTCATTCGTATAGTTCAATGAATTCTTGCAAAGGATGAAGGCTGCATCATGCTAAAGGTAGGTTACAAGAAAGTTCAATCAGTAGGCATGTGGGTATATTTGTGGGGATTTTACGTTCCTAGCTAATTAATAAGATATCAATCATAAACTACATGAAGTTCAAGATTCTCATATTTTGTGTTAAACATTATATATTCAAGATTCTGAAGATTTAGTAATGCCTTAGATGATAAATTTTAGATATCAGTTTATGAATCTGTACTTTTTATTTGATATTCACAGTTCTCTTTAGATATTATTCGAAATTTTTTTTTTTTTTAAAGAGCATAAGATTCCCAACAACCTAAAAAAGTGATGGAGATCTTGGATGCCCCAGCCTCCAACATTCTATATTTCTATCTATAATACACTCATATTAATTGACACTAAAATGCAATGCCAAATGTTTATGATTTGCTGTAATTTGGGCAAAATTTCAACTACATATGACAATAATTGGGCTTCTAATGTTGACTATATAAATTGGTCGAATACAAGAATTGAATTATTTCGATGCAGCATAACATTAATTGAGGAGATGGAGAGCGCTGGCGAAACCCTACCTTTTGGTGAATGTGAGGTACTACAAAGAAATTGGCATTTTCTAGCGGTCTTTTTTTTTGTTGGTTTTTCTTAATTTTATATTTTATCTTTTTTATCGATACTTTTTGACTACCACTAATTGCTTGAATGGCGGTTCGCTGGCCACCGCAATAACAGCCGGGGTACTCAATTACCGACAATTATCTTTCAACTGCAAAAATAACTGCCGCTAATTGTACACTGCAATTACCGGTGGTTGTATCTACATTTGCTAGTGGCTCCTAATTGCTATGAAGAGGCAGACAAAGTTAGTTATTTTGTCCAGTTTGAGGCAATTCGTGTGTTAATTACAGGCAATTATTGTCTACCATACTATGTCCAACAAGAGTTAGTTAATTGACAAATTACGGCGGTTGTGTAACTACTAAAAATTGACTGTGCGAATAGCGATGATTTATCTAATTGTAGGAATTCGAACTTGCTTGGTGTCAGGAGGTTGCATTTTCCAAACCATTGCTAATGACGATTTTTTTCTATACTATTATGCATTGATATTTATATTACATGTAATCCTAAATTTTTATTGGTTTATATATTTATATTAGAGGCATAACTGAAATCATATTTACATTATAATCAATCATTACTAAACAAAGTCATATATTTAATATAATTGTCAAAGTAAAACACAACTAATAAATTTGTTACTCAACATAATAAAAAAATATTATAAGTTGTGCATAATGTTTAACTAAACATCTACAATTAAAAAAAAAACACTACAAGTTCACAGAAGATCTCAAAATGAAAAATATAATCATTCCTCAGCTGGTGAATAGCTTGAAGAGAATGAAGGATGATGATTATGAATAATTCCTTGAAAAAAGAAAAATAATTCAAGTAAATATGCATTTAATAAAACATAATACTATTCAAAATAATTCATGTGTGCTACTTTGTTAGTATCAAAACACTTTTATTCATATTTTCTTTGAGAGTAAAGCTAAGATCAATCAAAATGTCAAAAGCGCTTGAAGTTAACGTGAAAACAAAATAAGACTAGCATAACAAAATAACAAAGACACAAGTTAAAAAAAAAAAGTAAATCGGTGACATAAACAACTTATTTCCTAAAAAAGTATGGCATGTAAGTGTAATATTTTTGCCTTAAATGGATTTAAAAACTTACTTTTATCTGCATTAGAATTTGGCTCAAAAACTTATATGCAAAGTTTTATATAATTGTCCTTTCATTCCTCTTATTATATACTTTGCTTTTTTATTTCTTTCTCTCTTCACTTCATGCTTTTAATAAATTTAAACTACTTGCATAAAGACTTACTAAAACACCTAAGTATAGATAGCCATTTACATAAAGACTAATCACAAGAGAGTCTCCCTTTATAAGGCATCATCAACATCTTGTGGTTCAGACTCACCCAAAAATAATAGCAAATTGAAACTTTTGGGCATTACTATCAACCTTTAGTGGATAGAATCAAACACAAAATAGTGTTTAGCTATAGTTGCAAGCAACATCAACTACTTAAGCATAATAAGCAACTAAGAAAAGTATATAATGACAATGACTGAATGACAAAATAAATAAATATACACCTTATTCACTGAAAAATAGGAAAACCTTTCAAATTCTTTGTTTTTCACAATAATTTGAAAGGTTTTTTTTATAAATTTTTTTTATAGGTTTTCATTTTTTTCATGATATTTTTTAGTGCAAACTGTTGTGAGAATTTTTTTAAAAAAATTTGCAAATTTTAGAAGGAAAATGAAAATCATTCTTATAATTTTTTTCCATGAGAACAAAAAAAAAATTCCCAAATTTTTTTTGTTTTCACAAAAAGTTATCATGAGAAAAAGTTTAAAATGTTTTTGTTTTCTCACAATATTCTTCCATAAGAAAATAGAAAATAGAGCAAAATATTTTTTCAACTTTCTCACAGAATTATTCCATGAGAAAGTACTGAAAGAAAGTATTGATTTTCATGGAAATATACCTTGAGAAAGTTAAAAAATCTATTTTTTTTTTATTTTCTCATTATACTATTCCATGGGAAAAGACCTATATATATATATATATATATATATATTTATATTTATATTTATATTTCTCATGAAATTTTTTCATGAGAAAATTTAGTGAGAATGTTTTAATCTAATAAGAGTTTCTACAGAACCTAAAACTGAGTGTCTTGTTTCGTTTTGTAGAGATCTTTGTCTGCGGCAATTGCATGTGCTCTTCTTCAGGTGGAACTTGCACTTTGGCCATTGTCCAAGTGCTTTGCTGCCACCAACAACGTCCAACCATCCATCATAGCCTATCCCTTCGTCCATCATGGGTTGCTTCGTTGTGTAGACCGCTATATCCATGTAGGTGAGCCCAAATGTTCATCATTGATGATTACTTGAAAGTTTCATGAGCAATTGATGATTATAGCTACTGCTACCTGTGTAGCACTTTGTCTTCGTAATTTAGCGAGGACTTCTGTTCTGCACTTCTGCTTAGCTTAGCATGATAACTTTTATATATTTTTTTTATTTTCTTCTCTTCTTATATTTGTCTTAATTGAATTTGAGTATATTCCTACTCTAGTCCAAAAGTTACATGAGGTTCAGATTTGTCATTTAATTTACTTATTATTTCTCTGAAAGCATAAAGGCCTCCATCCCTGGTAACCCTTTCACTACTAGTACTCGGCTTTGGGCTTGCTATGTGATTTAGTGTCTATTGTGTCTAGTTAAGAGATTGCATCAAGTCCTTTTGGCTATTTTTATTTTTATTTTTATTTTTAGAGTAGCTTTTGCCCTTAAGCCACTCATTTCTCATTGTCATCATGATACATTCAACCAAGGTCATGTGATTGTTATGAATTGACTTTATTATTATTATTATTATTATTATTATTATTATTATTATTATTATTATTATATGAATTCCCCTTCACATTTTTCCTATTTCTTGGATAACGAGGATGGAGAATTTCTGATGATTTTATGAGGGCCAGGGTACCTCCTTGGAAGGAGTCAATTCCTAAAATGTGATGAAACTAAGATTTAAGACAACATTTGCTCTTTAATGCCTATGCGCTTAATACATTGATGATTCAAGTATGGTAGAGAATATATTAATATTTTATGTAAGCCTCCTAGATTTTTATTGAAGAAAATAGTATAGAATATGTGGTATTGATGGAAGAAATGAGAATTTTGAAACTTGAGCCATTTTCGAGTTTGACCTAGGTTTGAGTCTAGTCCATATTATAATTATTTTTTATATATTATTAATAAATAATGTTATTAAAAACATTTATAAATATAGATATGAATAAAAAAGAATTATATAACAAATATGATTGTCATGTTTTTTCACTTTTACTTGTTGCATAATATATTATTATGAATAAATTATAATTCAAACAAAATAAATTATTAATCAATAATATTATTGAAAAAACTATCATCTTGAGAGATTTTATTATTTCATGTATCTTCTAAGTGGTTTAAATTCCCTACAATACCTCTTTTCAGCTATTTGGTATTTAAAACCAAAACCAAAAAAGTGAGCTTATTTGGTATTTAAAACCAAAACCAAAAAAGTGAGCTTATTTGGTATTTAAAACCAAAACCAAAAAAGTGAGCTTAACAAGTAATAAAGTAGATATATATAGTATTTGAAACAAAACAAAAAAATCCTTGTACACATTACATAATTGCTAGGCAAAAAGCAAAGCAAAATGGGTTATACTAAACTTCAAATCTACACTTTTTTTATACACTTTGCATAATAACTAATAGAAGCTTAGATAAGTAAGCAAATTCTATCCCTTAAAATACTCACTTTGATAAATTTTTATTGATTGATAACACATTATATATATATACATAAAACTTTATTTTATGCACTTGTTCTTTATTATAGAAACAAGTAGTGCAATGGAGCTATGTAGTAGTTTTCATGAAATGAGCTCATAATTTGCTACATAGTTCTATTTTGACTTAATTTCCATACTATGTTCACTTTTTATTTACTAAGTTGTTTACACATTTTGATGTTAGAACTTCCATGCTGTATTAACTTGTAAAAATATCTCAATTTTGTATTGAAATTAGGTTAACTAAATTTGTCATATAAGGCAACAATAAGCATTAATAATCATATTAAAAGAGATGATTCTCAAATAAACATATCAATATATATACATTATCAAATTTATCAAATAATCATATTAATAAGCATTTGGACTCAAGGATGTAGGCATAGATAACAGAAACAAAAAATAATGATAATAAAACATACAACCTATCAATAATCAACTACATACCAAAAAAAAAGTTGCAAATGAGACTACATGCTAAAAGTTACCTCGAATGAAGATTCAATACCCAACTCACTAGAATAAAAGACAGCTCATACACCTCTTTGTGGAGTGCTACATAAAAAGTTGAAAAAGAAAATCAATCAGCATGTTTAATTATATATAGTATAGATTAATAACATAAGTTCAAATACATATTACTTTTCATTTTGCAATATAGCAAAGGAAAAACAATTATTGCAATTCAATTGATGTGCCAAATTGTTAGTTATTAGTTGCATGCTAAATAATGATTTAGCAATTTTACAAGATAGTTAACTTTTGTTGAAATAATAAGGACTTAGGATTTAAATTACAAAGGAATAAAGTAAAAGAAAAGACAATGGGAACATGACCAAGTGAAAAAAGTGCAAGACTTGAGCAATGGAATATATCTAGTAAATCAATTTATACTTCAAAAATAAGGAAAAAATATATGGGAGTAACAGTATAATAACAAAAGCTTTGTATAATTTTGTTCATAAACAAGTTGACCACTAAAACATAGGGTTCTTGTTGTAAACAATTCCATAAGTATACAGGCCACACAAATAATAAACTAATAAGTACAATATCATTTTTATGATGAAGGAATTTAATTACCAATTACTAAAATTAATCTTATTATCTAAATTATCCAATTGAAATTAAAACTAATTCAAATAAATTGAAAGTAATAGATTTACTTAACAAATACTAATTATATATAAATATAAAGGCTCTGGAATTTAAAATACCATATTTACTTTCCTAAGTATCATTCAAAATAAACTCTTGTAACCTAATTCAATTGACGTAATGGCAATTCTACTAATGTAAGTGAAGTTTTCTCTCAAGATAAGATATCATATTCATACCAAGCCCATGACTCTCATGATCATAAATTTAGTATAAACCCATTACATATAAAAAAATTCAAAGTAGATATTCTTAAGCCATTCAAATGTAACTTCTATCTCTATAAAATTACTATATAAGTCTATTATTCTATTGATTTACACTATAACTGACTTCTTCACCCTCCACAATGTATCAAATGAACAATGGCCAACTATTCATAGACAAGATTAAAAAAATAATAGATTACTTTAATAAAAATTGTCACAAGAGTAACATGAAATCAGCTTAATTGGTAAATAGGTTCATCTACACTCCATATAGAAGAATCTAGCTATACATGACGAAAATCAACAAACAACAATAAAAATAAGCAAATCCATATTTGAAAGCTAAATAATATAATTAAAAGAAAACAAATTGACTAAAGTGACAATCTATTGGCAAGAACTTTAAATCTTTTTTTGTATCTAATGGATCTCCAAAGCATTCCTTCAAGGTGTTCTTGAGCCTCAATTTACATCTCTAGGTCTTTTCTTGGCTTCCTCCTTTAGAAATTCAAAGCTATCTCATAAAAAGCCCAAATTTTAGTTGAACATAGACAACCTATGTTAAAATCACCCATTTATATGGTTTGCCAATATAGGTTTACATGATCGTGTAGATTTACATGGCTAGCCCATAAAGACTTTTGGTCTTCTCAAAATCTCCCTTTTTGACATGTCCATGCTCACCAACACAATAAGCCTATGTACCATGCTAAATATGCTTGATTTTTTAATGACTCTCTCACACTTTTTACTTTCTGTTGTACTAGAGTAGATCATATAAAAAGTACATAAAAATTATATAATCTGGATTTAATTACTCAAATTTATCTTAAGAAAAATATGCAAATTTATCATTTATCAATTCTCTATTGTATTTTTCCACTAGAGTTCTCTAATTTGCATTTTATTTTTCATGGCCATTGGTTCAAAATTCGAGGTTGATGCCTTGCCACATTTATAGAACCAAAGACATAGCCAAAGAAACCAACAATAATTACTATATACAAATATACTTAGAATGCCATTTTTACCCTTTCCTTTATATTCAATCATAAAGATTATATCTTTCTATTCAAATACATGTATTATGGTCGCTACACGATTTCATAACTTAATTTTTTTTGTTGCCTAACTTATCATTGCATCAGCTTGCTTGACTCTATGGATTTCACAGACTAAAATATAGAATCATAATTAAATGCATTTGACTAACATGACAAACCTTATGCAATTATTGATTTTATCAATACCAAGAGAATTGAATTATATTATAAACACCAAAAAAACCTTATCATATTAGCATCTATTTTGATAACTTATATTAACATTTTTTTACTCACATGATGCATTTAAGTTTAGAATCATTTTAGGAAACAAAAAATTAAAATAAAAAATGGGGTCTTTAATCACATTACTTTGCCAATATGGCATCACTCACTAGTGAAATCTATTGGTAGATTTGCAAAGTGTGTACTAGTATGTGCAACATTGGAAGGGGCATATCTTTCATTTCTTTTGTGCATCTCATTAGCAATGTTTCATTTCAAGAAGAAAAAGCTAAAGCTAAGTTGAAACATATCAAGACACCTAGATTTGAAGATCTAAAATACCTCATCCTTAGTTGAAGAGTGGAATTGAAATTTTAGGCATCATTTGAACTACAATTTGGTCGAACAATAGAATTCTTGAGCTAGAGCTGTGAACGAAATTAATGGCCAATTTGAACTTTTAGAGGAAGGAATGATGAAGATGAATAGCTTGAAACATGGGGCATGAAGCATCTTTAGTTCCTTAGGGTTTGAAGAGAACAAAGATGGAAATGGAATGTGAGAGTAAGAGTGAACAATCTAAGAAAGGAAATGAAGTGCTTAGCACAAGGCTTTAGAGAGAATGAAGATGGAGATGGAGATAGAGGGTTTAGTGTGAGGGTGAAAGTGACAATGAAAATCCAAAAGTAAAATTTAGAGTGAAAGTTCAATGTGAGGTGCATGGCATGAAAGTGAAATTGAGAAAAAGGGAATCTATTTTTTTTGGGACAATTTTTAGTGGTTCTTAGCTGTTGAAAATTATCATACACTTTTGGCATTTGTAATGTATTTATCGATGATGCCAAAATTCTCGATAATTGACATGCAAACCACTTGAAATTGTTTAATTTTTTGTGGCTAACTTGTTGCCAGAAAAAACCATCTTTAATTTTTTTATGTAATAACAATAAGAACATTCTAATTTTTTTTGGCCAAATAACATTATGATTTAGGTCCTCTTACTTGTTAAAAATCACTTCTCCAAATTAGATAAAAGTTCATGAATAATTTTGATCTACATTATACATCCTTTCATGCAAAATTTCTTTAGACTAGAAAATTTGCATAACACATCATACCTTGAGTTTTTTAAATTAAAAGCATACAAGGGTGTGATAAAGCTCAGCATACACTGAGTTTAATTAGCATTTTGGTGATATAAGTTTGAAAATTAAGTTTAATTGTCACATATATAACAATCTTTTGGTTCCTTACAACAATCCTAAAGGGAGCAAATGCTCTTGCAAGGACTCCTAATACCTAAACCAAGAATACTAGATATAAACTTATATGAAATATAATATAATTCATACTTGGTTCCTTAGTGGAAAGTTAGTACTTGTCTATGTGTTATGACCTAGTTGAGTCCAAGATTTTCAAGAGTAACTATGAAATTAGGTTGATTGAGGATAAAATATAATTGTGATTGATTGAACAATTGCGCTTATGACATAAAATCTTACATTCATCTTAATAATTAATTTGCATGTGATTTAAAGATAGATAATTACTTTTTATTGAAATTATATATATATAATATCAATAAAAGACATAGACTAAATTTATACGTACAATGTTAGGTAAAGGCTAATAATAAATCCTATCTTAATACTTTTTGTCCAATTTTGTTCAACCAAGTGAAGTTATACATACATTTATTTGTGTGCACTTGATATTTTGTGTTAATTTGTGAGATATCTTTCTACAAACCATGATGATCCAAAGAAAGGTTGTAATATATTATCCATTTTCATTCCCATGTACTATAAAACATTATGTATAGATAGATTTTGTAGGAAACAGAGAAGAGAACAAATGGAAAAATGGCTCGATGATGAGCACTGTACATTGCATTGAATTTATAATTACACAAGAGTACAAAGCATGGATTAGCTAACAAAATGGAAAGAAAAAGAGCTCAAATGATAAGCACCATATGACAAGGTCAGCTTAACAAATTCTAATAGAAAGAATGAATAAAACAAACTTCCTTTAAGATGTAAGTATCATGTATTAATATATACACAAAGAACCCCAAGTAAAACTAAATTACTACCTAGCATGTTCTAACACCCTTTGCAAACTTGAGGGCATAACAAAGACTCCAAGTTTGTCTCTCAAATTCCAAAATCAAGAATGAGACAATAGTTTAGTCAAGCAATTAGTCAACTGTTATGATAAAGGTACATATTGTATGTCAAGTTACTTAGCCAGGACCCTATCTCTAATGTAATGGATATCTAGCTCAATGTGCTTCATTTAAGCATGAAAGACAAGATTGGAAGCTAGAGCAATGACACTTATATTATCACACCATCTAACTAGAGTTTGTTTAAGTAAGAACTTAAGTTCAAACAACAAAGACTGAACTTAAGCTAATTCAGCAGCTAGAGAAGCTAGTTATTGATACTCAGATTCATTACTTAACCATAAGACTAACTTTTTCTTCTTCGAAGACCAAGCCACAAGCATTTCTCCAAGAGAAACATAGTATCCGGCCACTGGCTTCTTGTGATTTGGACATGCAACCTAGTCTGCATTTGAAAACCTTGTGAGAATGAGAAAATCATATGGTTTTATGTGTAAGTCATAATGCATGGTACCCTTAAAGTATCTAAATACTCATTTCACAGCCTACCAGTGAACATTTGTTAGAGAATTCATGAATTAACTAAGTCTATTGACTGGAAAACAAATATTAGGGTGTGTTTTGGTCAAGTACTATAGCACTTCAATTGCTTATCAATAAACAATAGGATTGCTGATTAAATCTCCTTCATTGATAGACAATTACTTTGCTGCAACCATAAAGATAGGACAAGGGGAAGCATTTAGCATCTTCAATTTCTTTAGAAGATTAGAAATGTAGTTGCCTTAACTAAGATATAATCCAGTGTCATTCTTGTGAACTTTCATTCCAAGAAAGTAATGTAAAGTGCCAAGATCTTTTAGCAAGAAAAAGCTATTTAACTTCTGTATGAAATCTTTTAAGCTGCTAAAGTTATTTCCCGTAATCAAGATATCATCCACTAATATAAGAACTACAATTGTCCTTGACTCATCTTTCAAAAAGAATAAAGAGGTATCACCTTTTTGAATTTTGGAAACTCTAGTCTAGAAGAGTGTTTTTCAAGCATTCAAACTAAGCCCTGAGTGCCTATTTCAAACCATACAGTGCCTTTGTTAGTTTACAAACATGATTAGGCCTCCTTGGATCCACAAATCCCTCAAGCTGTCTTATAAAATATTTGCTCTTAAAGAAGACCATTAAAATAATTCAACTAGCATATCTGCCAACCAAAGGTAACAGCAAAGGTAAAAATAATTCAAATAATGGCAACCCTGATTACTTGATTGAATGTTTCCCTAAAGTCTATACCTAGGTCTTGTTGAAATCCCTTGGCAATTAGCTTGGCTTTGTGCCTAGAGATTGAACCATTTAAATTGAATTTGAGTTTAAAAACCCATTTGCAGTCAATTAAATTTTCTTATCCAATGTAAGGGACTAATTCCCATGTTTGATTTTGAGTTAAGGCATTGAAATCCTTAATCATTGCTTGCTTCCACTATGGTGAATGAAGAGCCCTTAACACATTTGAAGGTTTAATTCTAAGTTTCTCAAGGGATTCTTATTTCTTGTTTTTGTAACTAGTCCAATAAAAGAAACCTTTGGTTTAAATGTCTTACATTTGCTTCTGGTTAACATTTTATGGCCTATGATTACTTCTTCTGCCTAAACAAACTCAATATCAAGATTCCCTTTGTAAGTTCTTTAAGCTGATCTGGAATAGACTTGAACTCTAAATTTTGACAACTTCTAAAGATATCTTTTGCAACTTCTATTAAGTTGTCATTATTAGAAGAAGATGAATAGGAGAAAGAGAACCAATTTATAGTTATCGAGAAGAGTGTTGTTGAATTTGAACAAGGCAAGTACCTAGTTCAGAATTGCACCTTTCATGCTTCTCATTTTCTGGTTCTATTGGTGACTTGAAGAATATAGCTAGTTGTATTTCTTCTTGTATTGATCTACTTGTGTTCAGAAAACCTAAACTAAAAGGAAAATCCGCTTCATTAAACACCAAATGTCTAGAAATAAGAATCTTAGATATGGGGCTAAGGCACTTGAAACCTTTAGGAATGTTGCTATATCTAAACACATATTTAATGGTATGAAATTGTAGTATGTTTTTGTTACAAGGTCTTAAACAAGGATAATAGGCACACCTAAAAGTTTTTAACTCCTTATAATTGGGGCGTGACCTGAATATTTTGAAGAATGGTGAAACTTCACCAAGGACTATAGTAGGAAATCGATTTATCAAATAACTAGCTATTTGGAATGCTTCCCATTAGTAGCTCAATGGTATTTTAGATTGTACTAATAAAGTGAGACCTAATTTAACAACATGCTTATGTTTTCTCTTTGCCTTGCCATTTTGAGATGATGTATATGTACATGTGTTGAAATATGATTCTTAAATCCTGAATAATAGTAGTAGAACTTCGAAACTCTCACCATAATCACTTCTAATATTTTAATTTTGTTGTCAAATTGGTTTCAACTAACTATTTAAATTGAAGAAATGCACTTAGAGCCTCACCTTTGGTTTAGAAGGGTATATCCAAGTGAATCTATTGTAATCATCTTTAAAGATAATATAAAGCCTAAAACCTTTGGTTGAGTTGATTGGAGATGGCCCCTATAAATTAGTATGCATCAATTTTGAAGGTTTAGATACATGAGAGTGTGAGACTTTGCAAGGAAAGGCTTGTGATTTGCCATATTAGCATGCTTTACAAAATTCAACATTTTCATTAAAGGCATTTACATTACATTCAGATAATACTTGAATAAGGACATAACTAGAATGGTGGCAAAGCCTACGTTGCCACCCTTTGTTTTATTGAAAGAACACTATATTTGACTTCAATATATCACTAATTTTCAGGTTTAAAAATAGTAAAGCTTTTGTTGCACTTCCTTTGCCACTCTCTGTCATTATTTACAAGTTTATAGAAGCCTTCATGCATTGTCCCTTGTAAGAGAGCCAGACTCATTTCCTTGTTCTTCACATATTAGGTATCATCATCAAATTCAATAATTACAAAATTTTCATTAGTCAATCTAGAAATGCTTAACAGGTTTTTAGCAATCTTAGGGCCATGAAGAACATCTTTCATAACTAGAGACTGATTTTCACATGTTATTTTGGATGAACCAATATTAAGAATCTCCAACTTATCACCATTAACAACTAGAACATTAATCTTACCATTACTTGCAATAAGATTATCAATTTAGGCAATGTTAATGGTTATGTGGCTACTTGCCTTACTATCTGAGTACCAATAATTGTCACTGATAGTTTGAGGAGAGGCAATGAGAGCTTGGGAGATACTATGAGCATTGGGAAAATCATTCCTTCTACTTCTATTATTGTTATTCTGAGTAAGAGATCCTGTGAAATTCTTGTCAAACCTGAAAAAGCAATGAGCAACGGTGTGTCCTAATTTATTGCAAACTTAGCGCACAAGTTTGTTGCCTCTTGAGGATCTCCTACGACCTCTAGATGCTTTAGATTCACCTTTCTGGCCAGAGCCATGCCAAGTCACTTCTATGCTAAAATCAAAGGAAGAAAAACAATCTTCAATGTGTGCCATGTTGGCAAATGAGTTGTTCATGTGCAGATTGAAGATGCCACTTAATCGACTTTCATAGGTTAGGAAGGTAGCTTGTAGATCAATCCATAAAATATCAATTTTGTCAGCTAAGTGAAAAATAATGGGATTGTAATCCATATCCAATCCTGCCAACATTTGAGAAATGAGATCATTCTATGAAATCGAATTTTTAACAAAAGCCAAGTTGTTAGCTATGGCTTTCATCTTGTTCAAATACTCTTTTAGCTTCAAATTTCCTTTCCTAGTTCTATAGAACTCAATTTTGAACATCATTACTTTGGATTTGGTATGGGCACCAAATTGGTCTTTGGCTACATTCTAAAGATCTTTTGATGTCGAGCAATGTGCTAGTTGAGAAATGACGTTAACAGTTATAATGTTAAGAAGCCATCCAACAAGAAGTCGGTATATTGAAACTTATTCTTCATAGTCCAGATTGATCTTTACATCCAAACCCTCAGTGATAAATTTAGTCAGGCACAGCTTGGATCTAGTAATGAATTGTCAAGCTTGTTATCTCTAATAATCAGCAACACAAGTGGTTGCCATAAGAGATAGTTGGTCCTATCCAACTTGATAAGGCATGGTAAACTAAGATCAATAAGGGTTGAACCAAGTTTGGGTGGAATAGTAAAAAGGAAAAAGGAAGAGATTTTATTAGTGGGTTGATTCTCAGTGGAGGAGTTGGTAGAAGAAGCAAAAGTAGGTTGACTTGCTATGGTGTTAGCCTTTAAACGCTCTAATACCAAGATAGATTTTGTAGAAAAACTAATAAGAGAATGAATAGGAAAATTGCTTGATGATGAGCACTGTACATTACACTGAATTTATGATTACATAGGAGTACAAAGCATGGATTAGCTGACAAAATGGAAAGAACAAGAGCTCAAATAATGAGCTACCATGTGACAAGGTTAGCTTAACAAGTTTTAACAGAAAAAATAAATAAAACAAACTTCCTTTAAGACATAAAGTATCATATAATGAGACATATACAAAGAACTCCAAGTAAAACTAAATTACTACTTAGCATGTTCTAACTTATATAGTAATCAATCTCACTGGCATGCAAAGGCAGACTTGGGTTAGAAATTTATTTGTTTCACAGGGAGGAGATTAAGGGGACAAAAGGAAAGGATCAATGGGGTGTGTGTGTGTGTGTATTATTTGGTATGTGTTTTTAAGATATAAAGGAAAAGAATAGGAAGAAAGAATAATTGTGGGATTCACATGTTTTTTTACATTATTTCTTTTCCTTCCTTTTCCTTCTAAGGTTGGAAGGAAGGAGAAGAAAAAGGAGAAACAAATGTAAGAGAGATAATGAAAAAACATATCTAACATAAATAAAAAATGATCAGGGTCAATATATTTAATTAGATAGAATATAATAAAGCGATTTGATATTTTATTTATATGCATTTTCATTTTTTTTTCTTTTCTTGAAACTAAATATAAAGATGTCTCTTTCTTCCCCTCTTATCATATATATGTGTGTGTGTAAAGAAAAATAACTTATTCACTTTCTCTCTTCTTTCCTTTCCTTTTTCACACCATTTTCTCTATTTTTCTCCTTAATCCTTCTTACCAATCAAAGTTACTAGTGCTTCAAGAAATTCCGAAATTGAAGAGCAGCTTCACTTCCCATGTTTCTTTGGCCCTGTCTTGCCTAGAATGTATAAACAAATGTAGTATTTCTAGATTCTCAGTAAAAACGTTACCACTTAAGAAAAACTCAATTTTTTAAGGAGAAAAAACGGTCATCTATATATCTCCTTCGTCCGTATGAACACACCTTTAATGTCCCTCAAAATTGCTATCTAGTAAGCCTCCCTCCTTTTGTTCTTTTTTCTTTAAAAAAAAATAATTTAATGAAATAAAAATATTTAACAATAAAAGCAATGTGAACAATGTTCAATTTCTATATTCTCTGGAAAATTAGTACTGAAAGATTAATTTCTGTTCTTCCCCTTTGGATTCCTTTTTTGCTTTAAGAAAGGATGATCGAGAATAATTCCACGATCTATTGGGAAACAAGATTACATATAAAAGTGACAATGGTAAATAGAGTTGATTACAAGTCCCACGTAAGTCTAATTTCTATCATTTTAAAAGAATTTGAGTCTTAAATTCGATAGAATTTTGTAAAATAAAATTTAAAACTCGATACAAAATGTATTCGGCCTGAAATTCATATGTAATACAATATTTTGCTTCTCAATCTCATGGCCACGTTAAATCTGATGTTAAGTAAGAAGCAAGGGCTATTATCTAAGTGCTCAAAAGAACTTTTCTCATACTAACCAAAGAACAAATCGAAACATGGCCTTATCATTAAACTAATCCTTAAAGAAAGCAACGAGGTGCAAGAGGAAGAAGAAGCCGCCGCCAGCATCCCAGAAAAAGACGAGCACCATGACTGTCTTGTCCCATGGACGCACGCCTAGATAGCTAAGTTTTGAAATCCTAATATTATAAGTTAAAAAGCAATATAATAAAGCCTAAGCGTGAGTTTGTGTCCTGCCTTATAGTCATATAATTGCCATCTTCATCAAGCATACGTAACCATGTTAATTGGTTTCCACTTTCCAACTCTACATTTTATTGCATAATTTCCTATATGAAACCAAATATTACTCAATAGCGACTGAATTGCTAAGAGACAATAATATCATTCTTTATTTACTATATATTGAATTTAAATTTTTTTTACGTGTTTAACTTGAGAATAACATTCTAAATACATCAAAATGAAAAAAAAATGTCCATTAGTGCTATCTTTGTCTCTACGATTGACAAGCAAATTAAACCCTTCTAGAAGTGTGGTCTACCAGAGCCTGTTGTTTCATTGCAGCCACCAAACAAGAAGTCCACCATATTAATATTAATAACCTTGCTTTTGTTCAAAATAATGTCCTAAAATTGGAGGAGGTGCCAGCCATTATCTACTTACTTTTCACACCACGAGGGGTGGTGGCAGCCATGGAGAAGAGAAGGTCGGATTCGGTGATGATGTGGCCAACCATGTGTCCAGTGGTTTAGTTGGTTTGTGACACGTGGACGTGACCTATCTGGAACCGTTGTCAACTTGAAACCTTTTAGTAAAACCCCACTTTTGGGTTGGTGACCTTTCATTAGAGGACATATTTATATGGGTCATTGGGAGGATGACCATTCAATTTAAGTTGGTCTTTAACTGGATAATTGGATATGGCTTTATTAACCAAATCTAGCTTGACAGATATAAACTGAAAATCTGAAACCCTAGAACTAGAACTGATTTGTGTGTCACTTTACTTGCGACTTGAGAGCGAATTTTGCTGGAATGTCAAGAAGTGATTAGTCCACATAGCTAGGCAGAGACGCAGAGTTTACCGTTTCTCATAGATTCGTAGGTTGGATCAAAGATGAGAGAATCCGATTAGTGCGATACGATTATTGATTAGTTAACTACCATATGGATACGTTCTCATGTAGAAAATGGACCAAAACAGTAACTATCAGGTTTGTCATCATACCTGAATCCAATACACATTTCCACTATACGATAGATCCTCGATACATATCTTTTTCTTTTGTTTTTTAATTCTTATATAAGATTTGCTTCTGTCTTGACATTTTCATTCGCGTTTAATTTAAATTACGATTTGGAGTAAAAATTATGACCACAATATATGATAGATTTTGTAGTAATATAGGCATGTGATTGCGGTTTCGAAGGATGATATCATTTTGCATTTTATTATATTTTCGTTTACGATCACTGAAGTGTACGTAAATTCACGATGGCAATTTAAAATTTCGCTTATAACCATAAAAAGAGTAGTTTGACAAAGAACAATGAAGGTGAAAATGTAGGTAAAAGTACCATTTCTATTTTAAAAGTTTTAAGGTTACTATTAATACCGTCACAAATATTTATTGTGTTAATTTTGTATTATATACTTGTTAAAATTCTTAATATCATCATAAATATTAACTTATTAAATACATAGAAATTAATAACATGTTGTTATAATGTATATGTCAAATCTTAAGTTCTGAATTAGAGACTTTAAATTATCAACTCTAATTTTCAACATGAAGGAGAAGGGCTAGGATTAAGGTAGTTGAATATTCATATAAGTAATGTATAATTTATTTTAGCACGCTATAATGACTATCTTTGTACATGTAAGGATACGTTATCAATTTTTATTAATTTAATTAACGAAGTTAGCGTTTTTAAAATGGTATTGAGAATTTGACAAACATTTACGACAAAATTAACTCGAAATAAACATTTGAAATGAAATTGACACTAACCTCAATCTTTTGAGACTCAAAGGATACTTTTGCTTGAAAATGTATCACACAATTTATCATATTACAGTGGATTAGTTTGTGATTTTCTTGATGGAAAATTAAGTGAAAATGAATCTGCATATCCACTGAATACAATGCTGGCAATGCTCTTTCCATGTGCTTTTATGTCTAACATTAATTAAATTTATTTACCAATAAAGTGTAGTAAAAATAAGTAAATAATATATATGTATGAAGTGGTTTGTAGTATATTTTGTCACATTTTATTTTTAATATACATTTTAAATAATACGATGTAAGATATCCAGATATAAATGCTATAATTTTTATAATGTTTATATTTAATTAGTATGGCAATTAAAGAATAAATATAGTTAATACTTTACAAAAAATTAAGCTAAAAATGTAGAGACGTGTCACTTACATAATTTTTAGATAATATAAGACTATTCCACCAAATGATGATATCTTATGTCTCCAGCCTTTTTTTTTTTTTTAAAAAAGACAGGTTATTTTAACACTACTATTTATGGCGCCAAGGTCATGTCTGAGATTTTAGAGGGGTAAATAGAAACTCGACCTAAAGGATTGCTTTTAAGGACTTTTAGTTATTGAAGAGGCTATACAACTAGTTTGGCCTGAACTCTAAGGAATTTCCCCTGAAATTATTGACCATCAAACAAAATTCCTTGTAAAAAAGGATTCACCCTCTTGCACACATGAGGATGCACAAACCAACATCTTGAGTCCTCCAGACACCGAAAATATAAATAAAGATAACAATAAATCCTACACCATTGATTAGTAGAAATTTAAATATTTCTTTTCAACTCTTAATTTTTCATTCTTCTTTCTCTTCATTTTTTGTAACTTACATAGTGTAGTTTTGTTATGGAAGAAATTATAGGAGCAATAACGCTTGATATTAAACTAAATATTTTTTAGATTACACAATATAGGTTTTTGTCTTCGTTATATCATGACCTTCTTTAATAAAAATATGATATGTGTAAATTTTTTTTTTTAAAAAAAGGCTCAATTATATAGTGTTGAATTATAAGAATCATAGACTTATCTTTCTTTTTATTAAAAAATGTGATAATAAATATATAAAAATTGTATCTTAATTATTATTATTTTTAATTCTCCCTTCCTTTTAGTCAAGCACTCTCTGCCCATTCATTATCTCATTCTCATGAACAATTTCTTCTTGTTAATTGACTCCGTTTCAATCTATATCACTGAGGAATGGCTTTTGTGACAAGATTTGAGAAATTAAAAAACATAATGGTTTCCACCATTATCAAAATGACAAAAAAGGAGACCATGAAATGACAAAGATGATGACGGATTATTGGTTATATTTGCCAGCAAAGTAAGTGATAAGAGAAAGCGATGTATCATGTGTCAGATTTAAAAATTTTATGGTGAGAAATAAAACTAAGATTTGAATAAAAGTTAAATTACTTTTCACTTGTCCAGATTCAGTGGCACCTAGCTAGCTCTTAAATCAAGTCCACGATGTAAAACGACATGTCTTTTTGGAATTTTTCCAATTTTCCACTTATGGGTTTTGTTCAATTCACTTGTGTGCTTTCTTAATGCTAATCTATTCTTCCATTGTTTCTTGATTACCTCCCCTTTTTCTCAGTTTTTGGCTGTGTACAGAAATTTAGAATTTTTATAAAAGGAATTTTAATTTTAATTTTAATTTTAATTATTTTTTGGGCTGCATGTCATTTTTTCTTTCATTCAACCTTACTATCCATTTCTTATTTTAGAATTCGAACTCAAATCCAAATAAAAGACTTTACAGAGTGCCTTCTATATATAAATGCATGTAAATTTGCCTTGTTGGCCTGCATATTTCAAAAGCCAGAGGACATGGACAAAATTATATGTGAACACCAAATAAATCAAGAGAAATTTAACATGCGCTTTTAGTACGTAGTTCTGGAAGCATATTTTATTCGACACATTTATTTAAATATTGAATCTCGTATGTCTAATTGTGTATATATTTTACATGCCAAATTGATCCAAGAATTTAAAAACTAATCTCAAATTCTTCAAACGGACACACAGGTAATATTTAAAGTTATTATACTATATACAGTTGATCGATATTGTCTTAAGCGTTTAACCAATAAATCTAATTTAATCTTGACCGGCCTATTATATGTCTCAGCTAACAATTCTGTTAAGTATCATTTTGAGAGAGGAATGATAGAATATTTTTAAAATATAAAAAAGGTTCACGTGTATCTTCAAAATAGAGGAAGGTATGTGTAATAAATATTAAATTTAGGAGAGAAAAATATTCTTTATAAAGATTTCCTCATAGGCCAAGCTAATGTGGAGTATGAAATGAACAAATTCAGAACCTAGATCACTGGTCACAAGGAAGCTTTGGAGTTAAAACTCGTGCATCAACAATTCTCAAAAGTGAAGGGCAATAAATGAACCCAAAAAAAAAAAAAAGAACACTTCGTTCAGTATAAGGTGATCGAAAAAGTAAAGAACTGAAGAGCAAAGAACCTTGCTCACAATTTAGCCTTAAAAGAGTTTGAACTCAACAAGCTAACCCCTCCCCAGTGGAAAGCAAAGCACTTGAAACTAATTAACTTTCTCATGTCTGGCCCCCCAAAAAAAAAAAATTCTTGTGGAAACCCGTGGCATGGGAGACATGAGGTTTGGTTAAAGCCCAACAGCATCATTCCTTGAGTCGAATTAAAAACTTGATTATTGCCATCACCTCCCTGTTATTAATTTATATTCAAAAACCTTTATCATGTGCTACCACAATGTTCATTTGTTTGTGTTTAATTACTTATTGACCAAGACTATACGTTTGGAGGCTTGTCCCTTAGGGTTTTTAGAACATTGTGATGCAACAAAATTGAAAGTTGAAAAAATTACATTTGAAGACCATAAGTTGAAGATATTTATATTAAAAGATTTTAAAATTTAACATGATTTTGAAAAACTTAATTATTAAAAATTTTAACTTAGTTAGTCATAGATTGTAATTTTTCTTTGCAATTTAAATTTTAGTCATTGAGTCTTTAACAAAAATTTTTTAAATTTAAAATTTTTCAGTATTAGTATTTTCAATTTGAGATTTCTAACTTTAATTTTTCCTTAAAATTTTTTTATATGAAAATTTAAAATGTTATATCATGTTTACTAAAAGTCTCTCTTACACATTAAATACAAATATAGTTATTTATTTTTAAGATAGCTTGTCTTAGTTGCAATGATGCTATGCTTTTTGGAGTCTTTCAAGAAGCCTGTTCTCTTATTTAACTAGTTACTTGACCCGTGTTTTGTAAGAGAGCATGCTTGTCTCGCACCTGTTTGGTCAAGGGCAAGAAAAAGAAAATGAAAGGGATTCCATCGCCTAGGCTTGTTTGCTGGGAAGAAAGCTAGCTAAGAAGAAAAAGTTGTCTTCTATAGAAGGGAAAGTTGAATCGCACCAGAAGGTGAGAAAAGTTGGAGCCAATTTTATAAAATGTCCATTTTACCTCTTGTTGGAACCCACTAGAGTGCACTGCCCATAGGAAGTTACTACGTTTCTCCTTTAAGCATGATTCCAGATATCCACAGGGCCGCATTAGCTTTTCAGAAAATTTTAGGGTTGTTTTTACTTTGATCACCATATTTTTATGCTTTATTTGGTTGAAGAATGTAATAATAAAGGGAATATAAAATATGAATTGGTGAGATAAGAAATGACTATTTTATTCTTACTTTTAAAAATATGATTTGATAGATAAAATAATAAATATAAAAATATAATAGATATTATAAAGAGATTACGTTTATAATAATGTAAACTAAATGAAACCTTATCCAATGGTCACTTTTTCACAAAGGACATTTTGGTCATTTTTTAAATCTTATTTTTCTTTTTTATACTATTTTCATTCTAACAAACATATAAAATAAAGGCTTCTTGTTTCTTTTTTGTGTTATATCAGACAGATTTGATTCCCTTTCATTTTATTCAATATTCACGTTTCATTTTTATTAAAATATTTTTTACATACTAAATGAATCCTAAGGGTTATTTTAATCACCAAGAGACAAATTTACATTAAACTAATCAAGTTTATGCCTATCTCTTGCAGTTTCCTCGCCTATGATATGCAAAGTCTATTATGTGAAGGCTCTAAAACACCCTTTGTGCGCTTTGCTTAATGAGTGCTTGTCAACAAAGGAAGCCTCTCAGATTAAAATATTATATTCCACAGCCAAATTAAAAAAATGCATGCTTCGCCACTCCAAAAAAGAGTTATGGCAAGAGAGGATAATGTTCTGCCTTATCAACTAGTGTTTCATTCCTTTTTGGAAGATATCCTCAGAGTAATTTCTGAATATACACTAAATTAAGATGAGGGAGTGCGCTCTAATAATTCCTCGAAAAGGGTATTTAACCTGGTGCCAATTCCAAAAATATCCCAGGGCATCATTTAAAAAAAAAAAACACTTCATTATGCTGGATAACGTAAACTAGAATGGTAAATGGTCACTATAATTTCACTATACCTAAAGACAGCTTGGGCCATTCCGATCATAATAAAGAGTTAAAATATTTTTTTTTTAAAAAAACCAAACATACTGAACTAATTGTGAGTCAGCTGGATGAAAATTATGATTATGAACTAACATTTTAATTTTTGGTTATCATATAGCTCATTGCATTAGATACCCACTTGCATTACCTTTTTTATTTTTTGGACTTTCATATCCTTGCATCCCAGAGATTAGATGTTTCAGTTTCTTTTTTTTATTTTTTTATTTTTTTCTTTTTGGGTCCAAAGATGTTTCAGTTAAAAATTAGGAAGTTATAGGATTTCCCTTCTTTGCTGGTGTGCCTACTTGGAGGCCCAGCTTTTTGAGTATTTCTTGATAACTAGTCGTGGCCCAATTAATCCAGTTTACCGGATCACAGAGACCATCCTTCCTTTCCCAAAAACGCACAAAATATTTTAATTTGATAGAATAAATTGGTGAAACAGTGGCTACTAAGTGTCGTCATTTGATGCACTAATAATGAGTAACACTTTATGTCTTCGATTTTAATCCATTCATAGAAAAATAGATTTGTTAGCATGCAATTTCAATGGTGCTTCGAACCTGCTGCTCATGCGCGTTCATGCACTCTATGCCTTTTCTGTTTGCTTCAAAACTGCCAACGTTTCTCAGTTTACAAAAAATTAATAAACTAAAGTAATCATGAATATATATATATATATAACAGACAAATTAATTTTAGTAAAACTTGCCTTTAAACCAACAATTCCTCTTTCTAGCGGAGAGGGCGCTAGGAAAATCGTGCATAAATGCTCCATTGCTGTATACAAATATATTAATTCGTATATTCCCCTATTTCAGTTGCACTGCCTGTTCATATATAGGGTTGTTTTTGTTCCTTCTCTGAAAAAAGCATGTCTAGAGAAAGTGAGGAATTTTCCACAGAGATTGTGAAGAGGGGGGTTGAGAACTCTGGTCCTAATGCTGGTTCTATTTCCTTCTCTGTTAGAGTGAGGCCAAGGCTTCCAGATTTCCTTAGTTCTGTGAATATGAAGTATGTGAAGCTTGGATATGGCTACCTCATTAGCCATCGCTCCTATTTCTTTTGGCTGGCATCCCTACTTGTTGCAATTTCAATGGGTGCTCATATAAGGAAGTTTTTCACTTGGAAAAACCTCTCTCATACTTGTGACCTCACTCAGGCTCTCTTTGTTTTAGTGCTCTTTTGCCTAACATATTTTTACGGTGATTTCACACCCCGTTCTACCTATTTGCTTGATTTTGCTTGCTTTCGTCCTCCAAATGAATTCAAGGTAAAACCCCGCTTCTTATGAGTTCGTACTATTCACATTCAGGGTGTGCATGTGTTTTTAGTCAAGCTGTTAAGCTTCTATAGATCAGGTACCTTTATCATATCATATACCTGTTGTGCTTGTGGCTTGCTGGTGAGAGCATTTTGCTTTCACTTACCAAGTCGTGAGTTCGAATTGGCAGCGAGGAAACAGATATCTTTACCATACAGGAAAAAAATTATAAATTTGTTTTTCTTTAACTGCAAAGTATTGATATTTTAAAGATAACTTGTATTGTCTGATTTTCCTATCTGAAACTGTTTGTGGGTTAAACTGCTTATGAGTATACTTGGCTCACTTTGGCAGAATGAGGCCTGGATTTGAGTTTATGAACTTGAATTCAAACCGATACTGTATTTCGTAGCCAAGTTTTGCCTTAGGCGAGCTCAAAAAGAAAATTTATCAATTTTTTCACTTCTCAAAATTTACATTATACTAACAATTTATTCTCATTCATTGTAATCTCTTTCTCATTTCTCATCTTTTACCTTTTACTCTATGAATTTGTATTTTTCTAATAAATCAGGCATAAAAAATATGATGATTTGGACAAAATTCTTAGTTATAAAAGTATTGCTAAATTGACTGTAAACTTTTTTGGTTATTTTTGTAAATACTATTTATTCATAAATTGACTATTAATTTGTTAAATCATAATTAATTTTTTAACAAAAACTTTGAGTGAAACCTAAATTATATAAAAATGAACGTGAGTTAAACTCGAGCTTTATTTATGGGTTTAAACTACTTAATTAACCTTTAGTGATATGCTTAAATTAAGGTTTGAAAAGTCTATTCAATTGTGGTCTAAGTTAAGCTCAACTTAACTTGGCCTATTATAAATACTTTATTTTGATACTTTAATTATACCTCAACATTATATATTTTGTGTTATGTTTATCATATATATATATATATATATATGTTATCCTAGATTCATGTCATCTATAACAAAATGCCTTGAGTTGATGGACCTGTTTATATTAACGCTTGACTGAAACTAATGAATGCAGATCTCCAAGGCCGAGTTCATAGAGCTAGCTAGAAAATCTGGGAATTTCAACGATGCAGCGATGCAGTTTCAGGAAAGAGTCCTAAAAAATTCTGGAATTGGTGACGAGACCTACATGCCGAGGTCAGTGTTCCGTCCAGGTTACAAAACCTCCCTAAACGAAGCTCGAGAAGAGGCATCGAAGGTCATGTTTGGGGCAATCAAGGACCTTCTTGAAGCCACAAAGGTGAAACCAAAAAACATAAAAATCCTAGTTGTGAACTGTGGAATACTAAACACAACCCCATCACTTTCTTCCATGATCATAAACCATTTCAAGCTCAAGCACGGCATCCATAGCTTTAATCTGGGTGGTATGGGCTGTGCTGCTGGAATCATAGCCGTTGATCTGGCCAGAGACCTTCTGGATGCCTACCCAGGATCTTATGCACTTGTGGTGAGCACAGAGTCTGTGAACTATGCCTGGTATGATGGTAATGACATTGACATGCTGCTTCCAAATTGCTTCTTTAGAATGGGAGCTGCTGCTATTATGCTCTCAAATTTTCGCCTGGATAGATGGCGTGCCAAGTATCAACTCAAACAGGTATCACCTATTTACTTTAATTTTTATTTTTATTTTTGGGTATTGTTTCACCAGTGATCAAGTTTAAAACTCCTATCTTAAATCTAATCAAAGACTAGGATGGCAACCAGACTGGACGAATTTGAAAGGCTTTCTCTGCTGTCTTCATCTCAGCTACTCATAATTATCATGGAACCAATTTCTCCCATACAAATACTTTTTGGCAGAGTTGAAACGGGCCAAATCCGTAGGGCTAATAATCCGTTTAATCTTAAAAAATTATACAGAGTTAGATGAATAAAATGATATCTTGTTTTGAATAATGACTTTTTCGTCCACCCCTAAAACTAGCCAATGCCAAGCCAGACTAGTCCTATTTTCTCCAACAACTAAGGCAAGTTGAGCTAGCTCTAATTGATAGCTACATGTTGGAATCCTCATTTTATATATGAAATTAAGTATAAAATTTTTAAAAATATATATAATTAATATATCTTAATTCAAACACAATTCCTAAAATTAGACATATAATGAAGTTCATTAATATGCATACTGAAGTATTTGAATTAAAAAAACATTAGTAATTTTGATATAGTAAAATCCCACTGTAGTGGGAGAATGGTTCACTTCATGTCCTTGAATTCTAGGCTAATGAAATCTTCCCCACTCGTGTGTATATATATTTGAACATTTTGTGGTTTGAACAGAATTAACAGTTTCTGACTTGATGTGTAATGTAAGTTTCTCTCAAAATAAATACTATGGCAGCTAGTTCGAACTCACAAAGGCATGGACAACAAAAGCTTCAAGAGCATACACATGAGGGAAGACAGCGAAGGTAGGAGAGGGCTTTCCGTAAGCAAAGACGCAATAGAGGTAGGAGGCCATGCCCTTAAAGCCAACATCACCACTCTAGGCCCTTTAGTTCTTCCTGTCTCAGAGCAGCTTCACTTCTTCACCAATCTCCTCTTCAAAAGGAAGAAAACAAAGCCCTATATTCCTGACTACAAGCTAGCCTTCGAGCACCTGTGCCTTATGGCAACCAGCAAGAAAGTGCTGGATGAAATCCAGAACAACTTGGGGCTCACTGAGGAATACATGGAAGCATCCAGGAAGACTCTCGAGCGTTTTGGGAACACTTCCAGTAGCAGCATATGGTACGAGCTGGCTCACCTTGAGGCTAACTTGAAGGTCAAGAGAGGTGACAGGGTGTGCCAGATTGGGTACGGGTCTGGGTTCAAGTGCAATAGTGTTGTTTGGAAGGCCCTCAAGACTCTTGGGACACCCAAGAAAAGTCCTTGGATTGAGGATTAGGGTTCTGCTTTGCTTCGCAAGCCAGTAATATCTATGGCCCCTTAATTACAGAAATATCATATCTTCACCGTGTGATGGTAGTTTTCTTTTGCTCTTTGGACTAATAAGCACAGAAAATTATACTAGGTGCGACCAAGGAAGTTTGGTTATAGCTTGTGATGACGATGTCTTGTTTTTAGAATCATGCATGCGTGTGTATTATTTTAATTTTTTTAATTAGTCTTATTCCTATAATTATCACTTCATTGTTATATTATTAAATGCTTAAATTTAATTTGTGATCCTTTGAAGTTATTAATTGTTTTGATTTGATGCCTTTACTTGGTGTAGAATTGATCCCTCAACTTTTAATTTATATCACTTATGTATAATATAAAGTGTCAATTCCATCTTGATGATGTTGATATGCATCTTAGTTATCTATTAATTTGATAAAGAGTGGTGACATTTTAAAATACATATGATATGAATTGAGGGTTAAGGTTACTTTGCAAAACATATTTAGGAGATTGAATTAAAACAATAAATAAATTTCGCCGAGATGGCATGCCAATAACACGTATCACTTATTTACTTTCAATTTCTTTTTTTGGTGGGTTTTGTTTAGTAGTGATCAAGTTTAAGACTCCTATCTTAAATCTAATCAACCCTAGGATGGCAACCAGACTGGACGAATGTGAAAAGCTTTCTTGCTCTACTCACTGTCTTCATCTTAGCTACTCATAATTGACATGGAACAAATTTCTTCCCTTCTCATTTCCAGCAAGGACTAAAAAACTTGTTGGTAGAGTTGTTGAAGCAAGCCAAGCCCTTGGGGTTGATCTGTTTTATCTTAAAAAGTTATATAGGGGTTAGATGAATAAAATGATATCGTATTTTAAAAGATGACATTTTTGTCTAGCCTTAGGACTAAGTAATGCCCAGTTAAGACTGGTGAGCAAATTGAAATTCTACTTCTTAAAAAAACTTTTTACATAACCCTATTTGACTCTAACAACTAACTAAACGTTAATTTATAGCTAGCGAACTGTATTGTTTTATAGCTAGCTCAACAAGGGATATATTTTTCAGATTGTATTTATCAAAACAATCGACAATTTTGTTAAATAAAACGTCATATTAAATTATTATTGTTATTTCTTAATATGTTATAATTTTCCAATACCATTTAATTAAAGTTGTTAAAGTAGGCTAATCTGACTCATATAATTTATTTACAATCCCTTTAACTCATCTATTTTAAATCAGCCAGATACTTGGCTTATCAAATGAGTTGCCTATTTAACACACTAAAAAAATTTTGAAAAATTTTCAAAAAAAAAAAAAAAAGAAGAAACAAATAACATTCATTGTAATATCTTTCAAAATTTAAACGACTATCACAAACAATTAAATTCAAACTTCAAACATTCAAATAAT
Organism: Erythrophleum ivorense; assembly: GCA_026724425.1. NCBI lineage: Eukaryota > Viridiplantae > Streptophyta > Magnoliopsida > Fabales > Fabaceae > Erythrophleum > Erythrophleum ivorense. The sequence continues at coordinate 50,211,939 of JAIUCV010000005.1, forward strand.
TCATTCAATCTCCGAGAATCAAACAAAGATAGCTATTTAACTAGTTCAAATCATATCAAACAATTAAAACAAAGTAAAATAAATAAAAAAATTCTTCAAATTTCTTCATCAAAAATATTTAAATATTGTCTTGAAGAGCCAATTCTTATAATAAGAGTTGAAATATTATTTTAATTTTTAAAAGAATTAAAATTAATTAAAAAAGGTTAAGTTAAAGTGGCTTACTTGTCAAGTGAATTTTAATATCATCTTAAAATTATATGAGTTACCAAAATTTAAACTCAACCTACTAAAATAATAGGTTAAACGAGCTGAGATTCAACCCATTTTAATGGCTCTATATTTAATATTTATTTTATAAATAAGTACTAATATAATTTTATGTAAATTTTTATTTTTGAGAAATACACAATAGATAATAGAATGTCTGTATATCATAAAACTGAATATAAAATAAAACATTGATTTTAATATCCCTCTAGAAGAGTACTTTTTAGTGTTTAATTAAGAGCTAGTTAAGTAATTTTTTTAGGGATTACAATTTTTTGGATGTAATTTCTGAGTTGAATTTTGCCGGTCTTTTTTGGAATCTCAATATGTTATTGAGGATCCATAGTCTTAAAATATCATATTCTGATTATTATTTTTATAACAAAAATAAAATGATGGCATGATGGTATTTAAAATGTTGTGTATTATTTAAAGGAAAAAAATCCCTTAAATTTGGTTATTTACAAATAGTTTCTTATTTTTTCAAAAAAAGAAAAAGAAAACGATTCCACAACTTTCACATTTTAAAAAATAAATCCTTCTATTTATTTTAGCTTTAATATCACTATTTCATATGCCACTTTAGACTATGCCATATTTCACTGAAAAGCATTCTTTTATCTCCAATGTTAATATATGCAATTTTTGGACATTTTAAAAGAGTTTAAAGTAATATATGAGATAATGACATTAAAAGTGAAATAAATATTTTCTATTGCATTTTTCTGTTTTAGATGTGATTTTTTTAATGTAATTAAAATTTATGCTCTGTCTACTATAAAATGTTTAAAATAGGCATTGATTGCTAATTTCACACACACCCACACATACACACATACACACACACACACACACACACATATATATATATATAATGTTCATAAAATTTATTAAAAAAGAAAAGGGTATATACAAGAGAAATTGGCATGTAACGATATAATTGTTGTACCTTGCATTTTATACAGTTTGTGAAAAATATAAATATCTCTTTTCATTTTAAATTATTTGCAAAAACTCTTTTCACTTTTGAAAACTAAATAAATATTCTCTTCAACTATATCATCTTTAATTTTAAGATTTAAATCATTTTATAGTTTTCTATTATTTAAATAATAAAAATTTTACTTCAAACTTTTTCATTTGTTGTTCTTAAATGATGAAAGTGTGCCATGTGACAAATAATAGAGTTTGAGATAATATCTTTATTAACACAAGGTTAGTCAAAATAGAAAAAATAATTCAAATTCTGAAATTGATAAGTTAAGAGAGATTTTTTTTAAATTTTTAAAGTTCGAAGAAGATGTTTGTAGATGATTAAAAATTGAAGAGGCTATTTTCCTTTTTTTAATAAAGTTTTATTGAGTTAAATACACTTTTTTTTTTAAAAAATAATTTTATAGTAAATTGGGGTGTTCACATCGAGCATTAGTTTGGTTCAGTATCTTAAGCTAACTGAACCTTTTTTTCTTAATTTTTAATAAAAATTATAAAATAATTTATTAAAAAATTTTCATATAAATTTTTTTAAAATTATATTTTAACCTTAAAAATTTTTATATAAAATCTTATAATTTTCTGTAATAAGAGGACCAGGGTGGGCTATATTGGGGTTGGCCTGGTCCTCAAAAATTTTTTTCTAACCTAGATATGATTAGGTTGGACCAAGCTAGCTAAATCAATTAGATCATGAACACCTTTAATGATAAACAATTAAACACTAAACACCAGAAAATAAACTTGTCTAAAATTAGCCAAAAACAAAAAACAAAAGGTAACGTATTTGTAAACAAAAAAAAATGGCATACTTTGTAAACCAAAAATACAAAAAATAACGCGCCTTGTTCTATGTTAAAAATTCAAATTTTATCCTATTGTTTTATTTGAAAAAATGGTCTGAACCTAAAATTATTGTAACGGATTGGTCCGGTTTACATAGCCTATGTTACACGGGTCGGATCTGTTTCCGTTGCCCGATCGGGGCTCTATCTTCGTTTTCTGTGGTACCTTCCTGGCTTTAGACTGAACAAGAATACCAGTATTCGTCCAGCTCAAGATTCGCCAAGAATTCAACGTAAGCTTTTATCCCCAGGCAAAACCCTAAACTCTTCCACAGCACACAGAGAGATAGAAAGAGATGGTGAAGGTGCGCATGAACACGGCCGATGTGGCCGCAGAGGTGAAATGTTTGCGAAGGTTGATCGGAATGCGATGTTCCAATATATATGATCTCTCTCCTAAGGTTTGTTGCTCCCTACCTCATTTCGTTCAAATTAAGATTGAATTGAATTATCGCAATCACCAGGTGAATCAAACTGTCCTTTTTAAAAAAAAAAATTTGATATTCATTTTTTATATTTGCAGACATACGTATTCAAGCTCATGAATAGCAGTGGAGTTACGGAGTCTGGGGAGAGCGAGAAGGTGTTATTATTGATGGAAAGTGGTGTCAGGTTGCATACTACTGTATATATGCGGTAAGGATAATTTCAACATATGAATGTTATATTGATTCTATGAAGTGTGGATGATTAGAGTATAACTCGAATTTTTTTTTTTAATGTTTTTAGTGACAAAAGCAATACTCCTTCTGGTTTTACTCTCAAATTGAGGAAGCATATTCGGACCAGGAGGCTTGAGGATGTGCGGCAACTTGGGTATGATCGGGTATAGGCATTCAAGCATTTTTCATGTCTAGACGCCTGACATTCTCTCTAAGTTTTCAGTTTATCTCATTCTTTCAATTTTTTCAAATGTGTTTCAGATTATTCTCTTTCAATTTGGGATGGGTGAGAACGCATATTATATTATATTGGAGCTATATGCCCAGGGGAACATCCTCCTCACAGATTCTAATTTTACTGTCTTGACTCTACTTAGATCGCACAGGTTGGTGATTTGTGTTTTGCTTTCTAATCTTAATGTGTTGTCAATTTGCAATATAAACCCAATGATGATTTGCATGCAGGTAGTATTGTGGATTTATTTTTACTGGTTCAGATGTGTTGAGATATTTATAGTGTTTATGTAGATTATGTTGAATTTTTCCATGTTGTGCCCAATTTAGCAAATCGGCATTTTATGTTGAGTGTCAAGCCAGAGCTGGTATGGGACTAATGCACATATTGTTACTTTAGCTTCATATGACATTTGGTTGAAGGCACACATAACCATGCTCCACATAGCAGCGACATTGTGTAGATGACTTGACCAAATATTTGTGTTTTACAGTGGAATTTCAATAAAATCTTGCATATGCATGATTGGATAGTATATTAGTATAAATTTTTTCTACTGGCTTCTAAAGCATACACTTTATGATGTTTGGCAGTCTGATATCATAACGGACAGGCTTTTGATCATGATCATTTCATTGCATGGGTTTGATGACTGAGGGTAGTGATTGACATGCCTAATATTTTTATCTGGCCCGACACAGTTAGACTGTGCTGAATATTTTTTTGTTATTTTAAGTGTACATTTTTAGACTCTGAAATTGCACTGGAGGTGAAAGAAAGATGGGCCATTAGCAACACTTCTATAATGTGCAATTATGTATCTAAAGAGGGATTAAAAAGTTCATTTGAGCTGATGTACTTTTCTTTTGCTTCCTATGGCTTTTTCCCCCTTTTGGTTGCTCTTGTTGTACATCTCTTTAAACTCTTAATGAACTTTAACTATGCTTCTTATGTACTTTTTTCTTTTTCTGTGGGTGTGTGAATGAAAGCTACAGAACTGCTGGTGTAATTTACTTTTACTCATTTATATTCTTGGGGCTTGAGTCATTTGATTATTTAATCAAACTATTGAAATTTTGAAAGCATTCTATGATTAGTGGGGTGATAGCAATTTATCAATTACAGGGATGATGATAAAGGGGTTGCAATCATGTCACGCCATCGTTATCCTACTGAAATTTGTCGAGTTTTTGAACAAACTACTGCTGCAAAGTTGCAGACAGCGCTGATTTCTTCTAAGCATGCTGATAATGATGAGGTAGTTACAGTCAATGGAAATGGAAATGATATCTCTAATGTAGCAAAAGAGAGGCAGGGAAATCGCAAAACTGGGAAGTCATCTGTAACATTGAAAGTTATACTTGGGGAGGCACTGGGTTATGGACCTGCCCTTTCTGAACATATTATATTAGATGCTGGCCTAATCCCCAATACCAAGGTTCCAAAAGATAACAAGTGGGATGATGCTACCATTCAGGTTTTGCTCGAAGCTGTTGGGAAGTTTGAAGACTGGATGCAAGAGATTATATCCGGTGATAGAGTTCCTGAAGGATACATTTTGATGCAAAACAAAAATTTGGGGAAGGATTCTTCAGTCTCTGAACCAGGAAGTTTTAGCCAGGTTACTATTCTAGTTCTATAATTTTAGTAGCTATATTGGCTTGACTAGAATTTCCTGTTTGTGCCAGATACAATGGTGAAACAAAAAAGGGGGATGCTTGCTCACTTTGTTCTTTTACAATAGAAGCTTACTCATATTGTATTTACATACCAGTATCTTTCCCTGCAGTTGTATGATGAGTTCTGCCCACTCTTACTAAACCAGTTTAAGTCAAGGGATCACACAAAGTTTGAGACATTTGATGCTGCTTTAGATGAGTTCTACAGCAAAATTGAGAGTCAAAGGGCTGAACAACAGCAAAAATCCAAAGAAAACTCAGCTTTTCAGAAACTCAATAAAATACGCCAGGATCAGGTTGGTGCCCAGGCTAAAGGGCTTATAGAAGTTATTATGACTTGAATATATATCAACTGAAAGGTGCACTTATTCTATTCTCTATTATCAAGTTGTTGTATGGCTCTTTAATTTAAGATGTTGCTTTATCTAATGTATACACTTCAAATTTGGTGCCTTAAGGTTGCAATCGAGATATAATTTCAATCTCCAAATTTGTATGGGCTTCAGTTGTCTTGCAATGACACTGTAGAAGACCATATCTATGCTTGGCTTCAATATGAAAGAGGGTGGACCTGAGGAGGATTCATGTTCATGTTGTTTTTTGCACACTTAAATGTGTTGACAAAGTAATCTCTGGCTGAGCTATGTATTGTAATTGTTCTTGTATTCAGAGTTACACTCAGCAGAATATGATTTGTTAGTTTGGGAGGTTGGAGAGTAACATGAATGAATGAAATGTTTCCCTCTGAGGATGCACGTTATTATTAGGTTACTGCTGCAGAAGTAAAGATACATTAACTAAATGAGTTCCTGTTAAAGTCATCAAAAATTTAGGTCCAATTCCAAAGCAGTCAAATTTGTTTAACAGGATGTATGCCACTGTTCTGAGCTGGACTAGATACTTAATACATTTTATGTCGAATCCCAGATTGACTGTATAACTTGCAGATATGAAGAGTTGAGTTCTAGGAGAGTTCAGTTTTCCAATTCCATCGCTTAATAGTTCTAACTTCTGAAGCACACATGATGTATGACCTTCCATGTTGGTAAATAAAGATATTTAGATTATCTTTCTTCCATATTAGTAAATAAAGATATTTAGATTTTCTTTCTTGAGTTTTCTTGATACAATGAACAAAAAAAATATTTTGCTATTTCCATTGCAGAATAGAGATCAATATTAGATGTAAAGTGGTTATATGCATGCACAATGTCTACAACTTCTGGACTATACATACAGTCATTGTTTGATAGTTCAAGACAGTAACTTGACACACACATAAATTATAAACTTTAAAGTCATTGTTGGATTATCTGATGTCCAAGTTTTATTCCAGCACACCCACAAAAAAGGGGTGGGGGGGTGGGGGGGGATGATGTGAAAGGTCCAGATTGAGTGACTCTGCATGAAGCAAACTCAATCTTCCTTAGTTTGTATTTGTAATATCTAATTCCATTTTGCATGAATGGTTAATAATAGTGGTTATTAGGATCTTGAAGCACTTACACACATACTCCTTAAGAATTTGTAGGAAGGTTAGTGAGTGAACAGTTTTTTTTTTTTCCCATATTCTTGATATCAGAATATAAACTTTTGGGATTGGTGCTGACATGGTGTCTAAATTGATGTGGCTCATTTATGTGATGTAGGAAAACCGAGTCCATACTTTAAGGAAGGAAGTTGATCACTCTATTAAAATGGCAGAATTGATAGAATACAACTTAGACGACGTCAATGCTGCTATCATGGCTGTTCGTGTAGCTCTTGCAAAGGGTATGAACTGGGATGATCTTGCCCGGATGGTGAAGGAAGAAAAGAAAGCTGGAAACCCAGTGGCTGGTCTCATTGACAAGCTCCATCTTGAGAGAAACTGCATGGCTTTACTATTGAGCAACAATCTTGATGAAATGGATGATGATGAAAAGACATTTCCGGTGGATAAGGTTTAAGTTTACGATTTGCTTTTGTTCTTTCATTATGTGACATAAAACATGTATAAAGTGCTCTATTCTATATATTTTGTCTATTTTCTGTCTTTGGATGCATTAAATTAGTTTATTTATTCTTGAAGAAGTGTAGATTGTGGTGCATAATGAAGCCTGCATATAGTTCTGAGTTTCTAAAATTATTGACTATTATTTATGATTTTTAACAGCATGACATGACATGACAACAAAACAATTATCTGGAGAATTATCTCATTGATATGCTTTTTGTTACCTTGTCTCTTGTAGGCTCATGTAAGTCAAGAATTCATTATAGTTAAGTGTTTCACTAACTTTGTACTAAATTGTGATTCCACTTTTGCTATAGGAATACCACTGAGTCAATCTCTAAGGCTGAAGGATTTGAGTTCAGATCTCACTTAGAACCAAAATTAAGAAAAAGAAGGGGGGGGGGGACTGTAAGAGATATTAATTAAATCTTTCTTGGACACTCTCTAAATAGCTTAAAATTTTGGGTTGAAATGGTCCATAGCATGGTATTTGAGCCTCTAATGACCAAGTGGTTTGAAGTTGAATTCTTGACCCACTCATTCTCCTAATTAAATTAAATTTCAGCAAACAGTATGGCGGACTTGCACTTTGTTTATAATTCAAGTCCAGAGAGCATTCATATGAGGGAGCATTTTAGAGATATTAATTACATCATTCTTGAGCTTTCTTCTAACTTCTTAAGCTATGGGTTGAAATCTTTTTTAGCAATCACTAATAATCTTGTTTTATGAATAATTATGTGAAACTTTAACATATTTTTTCCCAAAATGTGTAACATAAGTAACCATAACATGTTTAATTTCTAGGTTGAAGTTGATTTAGCCCTCTCAGCACATGCCAATGCTCGAAAGTGGTATGAACTGAAGAAAAAGCAGGAAAGCAAGCAGGAAAAGACTGTAACTGCGCATGAAAAGGCTTTCAAGGCTGCAGAGAGAAAGAGTCATCTACAGCTTTCTCAGGTAGTTACACATAGTGCTTAAAGCTCTTCAGCTTACATCACAAATTGCTACATGATTGTTGGATTGAGTGGGTCATTTACATAAAATGAAAGCAGAGACTTGGAGGGTAAAAAAAATAATCATCCTTGAGTATGGGAAGAAATGGAGTCGAGTTTGGCAGAGTTAACTTACCAGCTACTACTAAGAGTTTTATTGGGTTTGATAGAAGCTTATCACATTAGGTCTGTTGAGATGAAGTTCCTTATTATTATTGCTACTGTTGTAATAAAAAGAAACTATATTTCAAAATGAGAGAGATACACAACAGGAGGATTAAAGGAAACAAGATACCAAAAGGTAACAAAAAAATATAGATGCTTAAAACAGGTAACAAGGCTGCCCAAAACCTCATGCACATAGTTGTTTTGAGGGAGATCATGTGCATGATAAATATCTAACTTCAAGGGTTTTTTTTTTTATGTGTTAGGACGTCTTAGATTAAATCCATGCTGACTATAATAAGAGTTTCATTACCAGAGTCCAGAGCACAGCACTTTTCTTGGCATGCCTCTCTTTCTTTACCTTCTGTGATTTTTCTGGTTTTAGTTGCAAACCATCAAAGATCCTCACTATGACACTAATGCTTTTTCTTAATTAAAAAAAAAGAAGCTGATCTATAGCAATATAATCAAAAACTATTTCAACGATATTTGGTGGTTAATTGCCCCCACTCTCTCTCTCTTCTTTCTGCTTTTGGGTTGCCCTTTTATTAAAAAAAAAACCTAGGTTTTAATGGCTAGCTATGGTTGAAAGTGATAGAAGACTTCACCTGTGCATTTTGTCCTCATACTTTTGTATTAATTGTACAAAGGGAATGGTAAGGACATGTAGGACTAGGCTTATTGTTGACCCTTGCTTGGTGTGTCCCATTTCTAAAAGGCAGGAGTAAACCTAATGTTTATATAGGATTGACTTATGTTACAACGGTCTGCATTATGCCATCATCTAGCTTTTTCATAGTGAATGTGTTGAGTTGTGTCCTCCAACACTCTGTCATTCTGATGATTGATTTTAAAGGAATTTTGTGCAGTATTTTTATGCGATAGCATATCATGACATAGACAAGCACTTAGTAGTAGAATTGGCCCAAGTTTATCACATGTATATTTTGTGCTTGAAGATTAGAACCAGGCCTGTTTTGAACTATATGTTTGGATCATCAGGCCAAGCCCAAAATTGGTGAATGAGTAGTCATTGGAAAGGTCTACACTCTACATGTTTATTTTCTATGAATTGGCTTTTATTTTGTTTTGAATTTTCTAGAATTAGTTATGCTATTTTGTTTGCAGGTTATTAGGAGAGTTGAAGGTCAAAGTTATCATTTTCTTGTTAGTGAAATAGCTCTTAAAATTTGTAGTAGTTTGCTAAGCGTGAAATTAGGCTATTAATGTTGTGATTTCCTATTCTTGGAGGGATTTATCCTTCTATATTTTTCTCAAGTAATGTTTAGCAGACTGAAATTTTTTATTAATTAAAAAATTTAAAAAGCCTTTTCTGTTTCTTTCTCTTATTTTATATCACTTTGGTGGATTTTAGAGGGTGGTTTTTGTCTATAGTTCTATGTCTCTAAGGTGGTGGTTTGTTCTGTGTCTTCCTTTTTTAGTTGTATATTGTTATCTTTGGAGGATGGCTCATCCTTAAAAAAGAGAGGAAAAAAAAAAAAGAATAGAATAAAGGCTTCTTAGTGATGAATGTATTGAAGTATAGTTGTATAACCTGCATCGTGTTCTTAAAAGCTATCAGACTGATTTTTCATCCTTGATTTCCTTTTATGTGTCAGCCAATTTGTTTTATACTTTCATTTTATTCATTCGTTTTCTTAATATAATTCTATTTTCAGGAAAAAACTGTTGCCACAATTTCTCATATGCGTAAAGTTCACTGGTTTGAGAAATTTAATTGGTTCATTAGCAGTGAGAACTATCTAGTTATCAGTGGACGTGATGCCCAACAGAATGAGATGATAGTCAAGCGATATATGTCCAAAGGAGATCTGTGAGTATTTCTTGTTTCATGACATGTCTTCTGATTCATCTTAGGTCCCAAGCTTATGTGAGGAATTGATTAAAAAGAAAAAAGTTATTGGGAAATATAGTAAAAGTAATTAGGTTCTCAAGCCATCTTATGAATAATACTTTAACGCTTAGCATGTCTCCCAACTCCTGATCATTCAAAGCATATATTATATATCTCTGAAATGTATTCATTAAATGATTGCTGTATACATGGGTCTTGAGAATTTGTCTATCAGTTTCCGAGTGCAAAACTGCTTTAGGATTTGAAAAATGTGTAACATTCTTCTTGTATATATAATGGTCTTTTCTACCTTTGTTTTCCTAAGAGAGCTGTCTCCACTTTTAACCAACCAAATGTGCTGGTTTCTTCACTTGCACCTGCTGTGATGTCTTCCCTTTCCCCTTTTTCTCCATTGGTTTGTTTTGTGTTCCATGTATAAACAGATACTACTAGTTTTTGTATGCCATGGTATTTTGTTTGTTTTTGACAGTCACTTGAACTTTGTAATGCAAATTATTTGTACTAATTGATTTCTCATCATGAAACTAAATTATTTTTTGTCACTTGCATTTGAAAGTGCATAGAACATCTGTAATCAAAACAATTGTGCAATATCTTGAAATCTGTGAAGTTTGTCTATTCTGAAGTATAATGCAATATCTGATTCTGTTGATTTGATTATGTAATAGTTATGTGCATGCTGATCTGCATGGAGCTTCTAGTACTGTTATCAAGAATCACAAGCCTGGGCAACCAGTTCCACCTCTAACCCTGAACCAAGCTGGATGTTTCACAGTATGTTATCACCCACCCCTACTATATTTTGTTTGAACTTAATTTGATTCATTGTCTATTCATGACTTAAATCAAGTATTAACCCACTAGCGCCTTCATATTGTGTTTGTGATGTAGGTCTGCCACAGCCAGGCATGGGATTCAAAAATTGTTACTAGTGCCTGGTGGGTTTATCCTCAGCAGGTCAGTAAAACTGCTCCTACGGGCGAATATCTAACGGTTGGGAGTTTCATGATTCGGGGGAAGAAGAATTTTCTTCCACCGCACCCTCTTATTATGGGCTTTGGCCTGCTGTTTCGCTTGGATGAGAGCTCCTTGGGATCACATTTAAATGAAAGGAGGGTGAGAGGAGAGGAGGAAGCAATAGATGATAATGAAGAAACTGGCCCTCCTGAAGAAAGATCTGATTCTGAGTCTGATAATGATGTTACGGATGAAAAATCTGCCACAGAATTGGAAAAGAATGGTAATATATCTGCAGATTCACATAAACCACTGCCAGAAGACTTTCCTGGAAAGTTATTTCAGAATAGCGTGGCTACCATTAATGCTGAAACTACAGTTTCACATGATTTACCTGCAGAAGAAGAGGGTATGTTGAATGTGGTCGATAGGGAGAATTTAGCTGATAGTAGTGGAAATCATATTGCATCTGTCAACCCACAACTTGAGGAGCTTCTTGATCGGGCTCTAGGACTTGGATCTGCTGCTAAATCAGGTAAAAGTTATGGAGTTGAAAGCTCTCTGGTTGACTTAGACAGCGAACACCATCCTGAAGAATGCAAAGTTGAAGTAAGGGACAAACCTTATATATCGAAAGCTGAAAGAAGAAAGCATAAGAAAGAACAGAAACAAGGTTTTGCACACTCAAATGTTGAACATGGAAAGGGGGAATCAAAATTGACTGATATTTCTGCTAGGCAATCTGCCAGAGAAGTTCAAAACTTAAAGACAGGTGGTCAAAAAATCAGCCGTGGGCAGAAGGGCAAACTCAAAAAGATTAAAGAGAAATATGCTGACCAAGATGAGGAAGAAAGGCGCATTCGAATGGCTTTGTTGGCTGTGTGTTCCAGTAACTGGCACTTTGTTTTACTCATTTTTATCCAGAGGAAAATGGATATATTTTCTATGCTATTTAGTCTTCTCCATAAGCACACATATATGCATGCATGATTTTATTTTTAAAATGTACTGGTATACATATGTCAAACCTGCTAGGATGAAGCCACAGCCCACAGACTCTTAAGTTGAACTAACGTTGTAATATTCCCTCAAAAAGCTTTCAATGAAGCAGGATAGGAGAAATCATATATGACATTACATTTTCTACATTATCAAATGCATATTAGGGGTTGCAACAATTTTTTCATCTTCCCGTTATTAAATTCCCATAAGACTAACGCCGATTTATTGTGTATATCTGTAGTCTGCTGGAAAATCAAACAAGAATGAAGATACACAAGATAAAGGTGGTGGTAAGCCTTTATATTATTTAATGAAATGGTGGACGTATAGTGTATAATATGATGTTTCACTACCTCAAATCCATTAGCATAATCATTTATGTATGCAATTGTTTAATTCGTTTTTTTATTTTATTGAATTAAGTTTCAGTTCTGGAAGGTCCTGCAGAAGCTCCAAAAATATGTTACAAATGTAAGAAGGCAGGACACCTATCTCGGGATTGTAAAGAGCAACCAGATGATTCGTTACATAGTCATGCAACGGGTGGAACTGAAGAGAGTTTGAACATGAATGTTAGTAACACTTCCGAAGCAGACAGGGTGGCAATGGAAGAGGATGATATTAATGAGATAGGTGAAGAAGAGAAAGAGAAACTAAATGACGTGGATTACTTGACAGGGAGTCCACTCCCTAATGACATCCTCTTATATGCTGTGCCTGTCTGTGGTCCATACACTGCAGTTCAGTCATATAAATATCGGGTGAAGATAATTCCTGGAACGGCAAAGAAAGGAAAAGGTTCAATTTATTTTTCACTTTATTTAGCACTACCATGTTTCTCAATAGTTTTTTTTAACTAACTCATTTTCTGCCTCTTTTCTTTTTTTCTTTTTTCGGTTTTGTTTATAAATGGGGCGTAGAATTTTTGTTTGGTGCAGTCTTTGGATGCATGCTTATTCTGACATTACTAGGCTTGAAATCTCTCTCACTCACACGAACACATTAAAGTCTTATGCAGATTATGCTCAATTTTGTATTATGCAGCAATATATGCTAAAAAATTATGAGTATCTCATGTTAAAATAATTTTTTCTTCTTTTTTTAATAGCTGCAAAAACTGCAATGAATTTGTTCAGCCACATGCCAGAATCAACAAGCCGAGAAAAGGAATTGATGAAAGCCTGTACAGATTCTGAGCTAGTCGCCGCAATTATTGGTAATGTGAAGATATCGGCAGCTGGCCTTACTCAATTGAAGCAGAAGCAAAAGAAAGGCAAGAAGAGCAGCAAACAGGAAATGTAGCTAATCATGTGCAGGATTGATGTTTGTGAAAGCCAAGTCCTTTTTTCTTCAAGTGCTAACAATTTTCCATGTTATGTATGACACCAGAGAAAAAGTTTTGCTGCCTGGAGATCTGCTGTGTAAGAATTGCAATTTAATGTCCTTGTCGTGCTTATTTCACTGAAATATTATAGATGACATTACTGCATACAGTAGTTATGTCTCCTCTACTGTATTCTAAAATACAAATTTACTCCTATTTGGCAAAGGAAATGAAAATAACTGTTAATTATTTATTGTATCGACCCCATCAAATATTCATACATAATTTAGAACACAATTTATCAAACTAGTTTTAGATAAATTAAATCAATTATGAATAGATATATATGAGTATATTTTGTAGTTAGTTTTATTTTTAACAAATGTACATGTTTATTTATAATTAATTAGAATCTCTCCCAAATTGGTGAGAATTTGACAGTCTAATGTAACGCACCACTATAAATATATGCATACAAGAGTCGCAAGTTGGCTGGCAAAGTATCTTTCCATAAGTAATTCATACATGCGAACCCGTGTAAAATAACTACTACAGCAGGAAGAGGAGTAAACTTTTAGAATAACTACTACAGCAGAAGAGGAGTAAACTTTTGTCAAGACGCGAAACTCTGTTAGGTTTACATTGTGAATTGTCTCTCTGCCCTTGCAGACAAGAGAAAAAAAATCCCAACAATATCTTGCTATTATAAAATAACTCAAGGAATAGAAAAAAAAGAATTTAGAAAAGATAGAGAATAAAAAAAATCTTACTTCTAATTTTATGCATCCCTCTCAATATAAATGAAGTGTCTATTTACAAGTTTGTAACTACAAATTAAAAAGTCACATCTTAAATATGAAATGATACACCATAAAAGAGGATATAAAAGTAAGAGTTGAATATCTAAAAGTTTTAGAATTACAATTTTTAAAGAAATATCAGGAGATGGATATTCACATAATAAATAAATTCATAATATACCTTTAATGATTTTGAAGGTTAAAAAATTAAAAAAATATCTATAATAATGGATGGATTTATAACACTTTCTGCCAAAGTATATAGGATCATGTAGTTTCAGCAAAGGCACCATAAACTTACCACGTTAGTTGATATTGCAGATGTACATTAGGGATCAACGCATTGTTGAGCAGTTGCGAAAAGACTCTGCAAGGCCATGGCGTATTTTTTTTCCTCAGTTTTCTAATTATGGCCGCTAGTTTTCTATCCAACTCCATCATAGTTAAACAGCTATCTTAATCCTAATGCATCGACGTCATAAAAGACTAATAATCCATAGTTATACTTGCAAATAATAATCCATATCTATACTTAAAAAGAAAGAAAAAAGTGAGTAGGTGAGATGGTAAATAATATTTGTATTCCTATGTTAAAAAAATAATTAAAAAAGTTATTATTGAATAATAATGACAATAACATAATAAATATCTCTCATTCTTTAATGGACAGTATACTTTCCATCAAAGTGGACTCTTTAGAATGCAACTTCTTTACTTAGCCGTATCCATCTTATTTAAGTCATTCAAATCTGATTTAAATAGTTTAGACTTTTTTTTTTAGATATTTTTACTTATTTATTTATTTTTATTTTTAAAAATGTTGAATGTAAAATCAAAATAATTTTTTAACTGTTAACTTAAAAAAATAATTGAGTTAAAAAATAAAAAAATAAAATAAAATTTAGTTATCCTAATTAGATCTAAATGAGACAATGAAATGGGCATAGCTAGGCACAGAAGTCGCTAAGTAGAGAATCCATATTACACATGCCTAAATAGAATCAAGGGTCTATAGCTGAAAAGGCATTTTTCTTTAAACTTCCATTGGCCTTTTACAATATACTGCAATATGGTATGTAAAAAATCCATATAATAGTGAATTATTTCGAAGGTAATACTTGATAATGTTTCCCCTCCCCCCAAAATGAAAAGGAGAAGTTTTAAGTTGTAACAGTCACAAATGACTCAAATTACAAAATTTGAGTCAATTATTATTAGTGCGATTGAGCTCTCTCTCTATATATATATAGAGAGAGAGAGAGTTAAAGCACATTTTGACAAAAGTCCAAGGGGAAACAATAAACAGGACACTAGTTGTCTACTTAGAGAGAATGTATACAAATTCCTTTCACAGCATTGAAAAAGGAATGGAGTTATTATTACAGTCTCCAGTGTATTAATATTTATGTCCCTACTATTCATGCTTTGATTAAGAAAAAAGAAAAGAGGAGGAAAAGAACAAAACAGAGATGAGTAAAAATGAGACAAATCTTTGAAAACTTTGGGACAAATTTTAGTACGTGTAATGCTTCATGAGCTAAGAAGGAGCACCAAGAACAATCTTTTTTACATCGCACATGCTACGTGGGAGTAGGCGGAGATTAGCAGGATGAGTTAGGATTCATTCGTTGTTTGTAAAAGGGATACAGTAGATATAATAGGTGCAAATTGAATTGCGATGTGGTTTTTTTCGTTTTCTCTAAACCAATTGGTATTAGAGCTAAATTATTCTTTTTTAGGTTAGATGAGTTAGGATTAGTTAATTGCCAGTAGAAGTTGGTAATTTTGCTAGATGGTTTGCATCCCTAGTAGCCTATAAATAAGTGGATGTAATATGTGTAAATTGAATTGAGTTGTAGTACTTTTGGTTTTTTTGTGCATGTAAATAGTTTTGAGGCCTAACAAAACTAGACATCTTGGTTCTTACTCATGATCGAGTGGTTTTTCCTATATTCCTCTAGTTCTATCCATAGTATATTAGAATCATAGATAATTGTAAATTTATGTAATTCACAAGTATTAATGAAAAGGTAGCGACTGATCGACCTTGCTTGAGCTTTAATGGAGTACTCTGCGATTTTGCATTGGCATATCTCCGTTAAAGAGGAGAAGCATAAATCGCCATTGAAGAAATAAATTTCTCCTCAAATGTGAACCATTTGAAATTCCCTATTAAAAACAAGAAAATGGGATGAATATGCTCATTTCTAAATTCAGTAACCCTAATAACCTAACATCAACACTTTTAAAAAAAAAAAAAAGTTGAATAGGAACAAAATGGATTACCAAACTTTGAGCTCTGAACTGAGAAATTGAACAACAGGAAAGGGAGAGAAACGAGGCCGCATTAGCTATGCAATAGGTTCCAAGCTCCAATGGTTGTAATTTGAACGAAAATGAGTTTAGTTTGTCTTAATTTGTGGAGGGAAAATTAATTATTTTGAACAAATAATGACCGTCTAGATTATCTAAGAGATAAACTATATTTATAGAAATTACTTATGGCTCTGTTATTTTATCCCTGGTTCTCTCATTTAAGGTTTCTTTCTTTTAAATAAGGGAATATTTGAATGGTTCCGTGGTGAAAATTTAGCACAATGATGCATTACTAGGGGCTACAAAGAGGAATTCAATTCTTCAGTGTCCTTTTCTTCTTCTCATGTACGATGGAGATATGCGAATGTTAGAAACAAGAGTCCTTTATGAATGAAACCTCAAGTTCAGCAGAGAGAAAGCCAAGGTTAGTCACATAGGCCTTTTCTTTTGATACTTCTGAAATGCATAAATTTACAATGATCTTCCTTGGTTGCTCTATGATTTTAATACTCAAAGTCTGGATAGAAAAATAGAAATATAGCAAAAGGCAAAAATTACTTTATTATGAGCAAGAGCGAGGATTTGTAGTTTTGATATGCTAAAAAATTAACATGGAGAAATACAAGAAAGATTAAATGATGTAAGTTGTACTTTTTAGTTCATGTAATCTAATGAGGATCTTAATGCTCTGTTGTTGCTCACGAAGCATTATACATATGTAGATTTGTAGAAAATTCTCAAAGATTTGTCTCTACTTTTTTTTAATAAAAAACGAATTCTGTGTAAATTGATGCATTTACACTTTTGGGTCTTATGATCTACATATTTATACATACATATAGGTTTTTTTCCTCGCATTTTTGTATCAAAAATTTGAATTGTTATGATTTTGTAGTGTACCATATTACCATCACAAATTCACGAACATTTTTAATTAATTAAGAATTAAATACTCTGAAGCTAAATTATGTTGGACTTCTTGAAGACTTCAATCAGTCCTCTCTTTTTTGATCTTCTTTTACTTTAAGGTCGTTATTCTCATGGTTATGGATGACTAACTAATTTGCCATTGAGAAATATCCTAATTAAAAGCTTTACTTAGAAATCTAGTTGAAATTATAATTAACAAACTTCCAAATATCTTGAAGTCATAAGGACTTCTTTGAACCATGTCAAGTTATGATTTAAAGCTTTAAGCTTTGAAAAAAAAAATTACAATTAAAATTGAAAATCAAAACTCAGATGCTAAAGAAGTGTCATCATAATATCATCACTTATTATGCATATTTGTTGTTAATAAAATACTTTACAAATTTATAAATTATTTAGTAATTTTGTCTTGTTTTGAAGGTTTTTTTTTATAACATAAATATTGCATGTTAATTAAATTTTGGAATTCACATTTAAACAAGTGATATTGTGTTATTGTCTGGTGTTGAAATATTTAAGTATTTTAACCTCACCTTATTTACGTTATGTGAAATTATGATTTCATAATGATTATTTAGTTAGAAGTCATAAGTTGAGATAAAACAACTTTTTGTTGAACACATATTATATACATGAGGTCAATCTAACCAATGTACACTAATTATATATCCAAACACAAATGCAAATATGTGTTCATTTATATTTTTAGTCAAATAATTAGGGCTCTCCATAACTCATTTATGTTTAAAAGAAGAAACAAATGAAGGGTCAAAGGATTCTCTTTAGTTGAGATCTTTTCCATTTGGTGCATTCAGTGTTAAATTATAAGTAAAGAGAGAGAAAAGAGAATAAGTGATAACGAGAGGAGTTTGAAAAAGAAGATAAAAACAAATGAATTGACCAAATGGAAAGGATCTCAACTGGAAAGAAGTTATGCCTAAATGAAGGCCATCAAAGTAGCTCCAAGTCTATAATGTAAAGTAACGGTTCACTTTATTTGGAAGAGTCTTAGCTTTTCTTCTTTGTAATTAAGAAGAAATATATCTCCTAACACACATACTACTAACTGACACGCATCTTCCTAGTCTTCTTCTATGTAGTCATTGAGCTCAACATAATCCTACTAGGATTCCTTATATGTTCAAACTATGTGCCATTATGAGTAAGTATGGCGATTGTCACAAACTTCATTATAAGTTTCTTTTTCACTATTGACATGTCATGTAACAATAGTCAATACAATGATGATGGCTTCACTTTTTACACGACTTCTATGGGCTACCCAGAAGATGACCATTGACTTTTCTATAAAAGTATCTGAACCATTATTCAGAAGATGGCTACAAATCGAAATAAAAGATTATGATGGTAAGGTGGATAAAAATATCTAGAAGTTGTTATGAATTTCTATAGAAAAATCAACATTAAATTATTAGAGACAATGGAAATGTGGTTAACTTATTAGACTATATAAAGGCCAACTTAGATTCTCTACTTATCCCAAAAAGGATAAGCATGTGTTTATCCTTTTTGGACTGTCAGTCTAAATTTTAATTTTTTTATTCATTTTTTTAATCTTAATCATTATTTTTTTTAGTTGGTAATTGAAAAACTATTTTTATTTTGTGTATTGCTTCCTTTAAAATTAAAAAATATATATTGAAACTAAAAAAAAATTAAAAAGATGAGTATGGTGCTCATCCTTTTTGGATGAGTAGAAAATACAAGTTGATATAAAGGCTAGAGATACTTACTGCAGCAAGTGTCAAAGTGTGTGTACTAGTGAGTAGCTATGTAAGTGGAAGATTGAGCGAGTGTGGTAGTCTGGTGTGAGGTAGCAATGCTAGAAAATTATGCAAGTGTTGGAGAGTTAGTAAGGTGCTATAATGTAAGTGTAAAATTTGTTAGAAATATAAAAGTTCCAGGTTATTCACCAATTCCATAAGTATTATCAAAGTTTGTTTTAGTTTTAGGACCTCTTGGTCGAGTGTTCAAATTAGAAGGCTCATGCATTTGTGTATGTAGTTTGGAATTTTCACACGAGACGATTCTATTGGAATACAATTAGGTACTATGAAAGATTTTGATCAATAATTAACTAAGTGAAAGTCTTAAGCACTATCAAGGTTATTATGGCACATATGGTATCAACAACTTGCTCAGTTGAGAATTTAAACAATGACAACTATATATATGGAGCATTATAGTTGAGCTCTATCTTGGAGGTCAAGCTTTGTTTGTACTTGTTGCTACTATAGCCACATTTTATGAAAAAGAAAATGATGTAAAGTTGCAGCTATTAGAAAATAAGCTGACCATAATACAACAAAATGATTTGTAAGAAGTAAATACTTTTCTAAGGTCAAGTTTATTTATAAAGAAATTTTAAAGTTAGATCCATAATTTTATTACAAATGAATAAGTGCAAATAATTATTATTGCAAGTTTAAATCTAAAATATCATAACCTTGTTATAACCATAAGAGGCTAAGTGAACCAACTCTAAGTTAAAAGGTTTAGTAGCTAACCAGAAAGTTTTGGTTGGCTAGTAGGAGGAATTCACTATCAAGAAAAGGTTAACAAGAGGAATTTAACTTTAACAAGAAAGGAAATGCTAAGGAAGAGGCTTGTATCAAAGGAGAGGTTGTCCAAACTCACAAAAGCTATAATATAAGCATAGCAACGACAAGACGAAAGATTGCAAAAGGAGAGGCCACTTCATTAGAAATTATAGTGCAACCCGCTAACCAAGAAGAAAGGCTAGAGAGACAAATCTTGCTTTATAAAGAAAGGAGATGATAGGTGGCACCAAAATATTTAGCAAAAAAGTCATTAAGAAAGATATTGTATCAAGGAACAATTTACAAGATTCACAAAAGGAGAAGCTACTTCACTACAAATTGCAAAGCACCCTACAAAAAAGAAAATGCTATAAGAGATAATTATAACGAAGAAGAATGGAATGTCCAATCATCCTTTATGGCCACACAAAAATACGAAACAGATTGTAACATCTTATATTAAAGAACCAAGAAAAGATGTAGTGTTAGTCACGATAAGTGACAAATTTATCAATTGTGAAGTAGATTGGATAGTTAATTTAGGATGCTCAAATCATATGACTAGAAATAAAGATAAGCTTATGGCAATGTCAAAATACAAAGAAGGTGGAGTTGTTGTAATTGCAAATAACTAAAGACTGCTAATAACCCATGTTGGTAATACAATAATCATCCCCTTATATAGTTTTAAGAAGGTATAGCTACAAAATGTTTATTGCATGATAAGAATGAAGAAAAATTTCTTATCAATGATAAGAAAAAATAAGATGGTAGATTTATGGCACGCAAGGCTTAGCCATGTCAACTATCACAAAAACAAGGCAATGCTTAAGGGGCTCCCCTAGTTTGAAGTTCAAGATGCCATGTAAGGAATCTAATTATAAGGAGCCATTTAAGCTAATACACTCAGAAACCTTTAGACTAATAAAGCAGTCTTCAATTAATGGATTTTGGTACACTTTAGGTATATGTGGGTAGACTTTATGAAAAAGAAGCTAGAAACATTATCCAAATTCAAAATCTTTAAGGAGAAAAAGGAAAAAGAAAAAAGAAGTTGACCATAAAATATTGTGCCTATACTGACAATGCAAGGGAATATATATCTTAAGAGTTTAGTGAGTACTTATGACAAGATGCTAGCATGGCAAAAGGCACAAGCTATCATGGAAGGAATCTAATTTCAGAGCCAATGTGCCATTTGAGCTAGTACACTCAGATGTCTATGGATTGATAAAGCAACCCTCAAGAATAAAAATGAAAAAGAAGTCAAAAGCATTACTTAAATTCCAAAATCTTTAAAGAGAAAAATAAAATAGAAGTTGCCATAAAATACTACGTCTACATATCTACATGAGAGAATATGTCTATGGAGTTTAATGAGTATTTACAATAGAATAAGATTTGAAAACAATTGAATTAGCAATGGCCAGTAGGTTGGATCATAGCATTTCTAACCTTTTCATTGACTGTTATAATCCACGAACATGCAATGAACCAACTTTTTATAAAAAAAATGACTTACTACAACAAATACTAAAAAATGACTCACTGTGAGTTTGATACTTAAAACATAAGGGGTGCATTCTTTACATGTAGGATGTTCAACATATCTCTGTTGAGTATTGATTCTTCCTTTCTGTGACTCCATTCTGTTGTGGCAAGGCATTATCGGGTAAGTTAGTTATTATTGAATCTTATTTTGTCATAAGTACTCACTAAACTCCTTTAAGTTTCCCCTGTTGTCAGTATATAGGAATAATATTTTATGGCCAACTTGCTTTTCATTTTTCTCGTTTAAGATTTTGAATTTGGATAATGCTTTTTACTTTTCTTTTATAAAGTCTATCCACACATACCTCAAATAGTCATCAATGAATATGATCATGTACCAAAATCCTAATATTAATGACTATTTTATTAATCTAAGGATGTCCAAAATTAGATTTCTTGCATAGCAATTGGTGTGCCTTGCCATATTAGTATCATAAACAAACAATATCATCTTGAACTTCTAATAGAGGAAGCCCTTTATTAAGGATTACACTCTTTATCATTACGTAGATAAATTCTATGCAACTTCCTTCTATGATCAATGTGCTGGTGATCTTTAAGCTTCTATATACCTTAACATCATTTGGCTCAAATACCATATGGTTGCCATCAAATGCTAGTTGCAACACTAAATAGAAATTTTTCTCCATTCTTAGAAAGTGACAAACATTTTGTACCTATACCTTCTTCAAACTATATTAAAGGATGATTATTATATTGCCAACATGGGTTATTAGCAGTCTCAAGTTGTTTACAATTATAATAATTTTACCTTCTTTGTATTCTGTCATTATTGTTAGCTTATCTTTATCCCCAGTCATATGATTTGAGCATCCTGAATCAATTATCTAGTCTACTTTATAATTGACAGACTTGTCACCTTATTCAACGCTACTTATGATTGTGACAAATTTATCCCTTCAAAGCATTTCTAGCTCTCTTTTAAGAATTATTTTGATTGAATATATATATATATATATATATAAACTAAATTGAAAAATTTTATTTTTGGAAAATTAAATTGAGAGGAGAGTGACTTAAGTCTAAGTTGAGAAACTTCATCTCTAAAGAAACAAATTAAAGAAAATAATTTTTGAAGGACTAAATAATTAATTTATTCAAAAAAATTAATTTTCTAAATGTCTAGAAATTTGTTTCTAGAATGCTTAAATATAATAAATATAAAAATTCAAAATTTATGTGTTTAATATATTTTAAATAGTACATAATTCATGATTGTGTGTGTGTGTGTGTAATTTTTATATATTGATTTTTAAAAACTTGAAAAATTAAAACCTGCATATCACGACTCTGTGTGGCAAACATAATAGAAGGAAAAATTTATTACTAAAAGAAAATAAGGCAAAAGGTATTCCCTTTAAAGGCAATACCTTTTGCCAAATTCATTCCAAATTCAAGGCAACATTTTTTTGGTAAAGTTTTGTATAAATTTAAATAATTAATTAAATATAAAATTAATTTAATGAAAGACAAAATAAATAAAATGATATACAATAATAAATAAATTTTTTTAAAATATTTGACAATTAATTACATTTATATTAAGAAAAAAAGACTATAACAAATGACTTCTAGTATCATAATGAAATTTTTTCCTTTCACATTGTGGTTGTTGTTGTCTCACTTCTTCTAATCGTTGTTGCTCCTACATCGTAAGTAAACAATTTGAATTTAAGCATAGGGAGTCAGCTAAAGGAATTAGCTCATGTGGTATCACAAATCATAGTTGCAATGATCTTTTAGGTTTAAAGGAGCTATCTGCATATGGAACACTAAATGCGGATGTATTGAGTAGAAGTTGTGCAAATGATCCTTGTAATACCATTATAGATTATACATGTAGCTCATGCCATATTCATGTCTTGATAGTGAATAATCATATTCATATTTTTGGCAACAAAATTTCTTGTTATTAAAAGCATCAAATAACTCAATTATGCACAAACAAATATTTTGATCATTCCATTCCTCAAATTCATGCTAAACAAGTTTGTTATACTCAAGTTATCTCATAGAGGCATAACAAATCCATACAATTGGTCATATGCATAAGTTGAACTATTTGACACATATTAGGAATTAAATTTTAAAAATTCATAATTTGAGTTACACAACTTTGATTTATATAAATTTAGTGACTATGAAAAGTTTATGACATGAACTTTATGTTATAAAAATTTTAAGCAAAAAGAAATTCATTTGGCAACTTAAAAATCTAGAAGCTAGAATCTATTGTAGGTGAACAGTGACAATACTAAATTTACATAATTTAGTCAATTTTAAAAATTCATAGAATTCTAAAAATTATAATCTTTTTGCTCTGTATAAAGCTTTCAATGTCCTCTAATTACCTACCAAATTTTAGCTTAAGACTCACCATTTGGGCTATCTATGGTAGAGGGGCATTTTATGGCTCAAATGAACTAAATTTTGGTTCTAATTGGTACTAAATGAGCTTTAAAATGCATGTCTTCTCTTGGGCATGTTTTAAATGACAAATACATCATGCATAGCTGGTTCAACATGTCACAATTGCTATACAACTCAAAATCACATTTCCACTTACAATTATACACACATTTATTCAAGAACTCAAAGTGCCAAACTACATTATATCACATTATACAATCTATAAATGGTATTTACATCATAATCTAGTACTTTTAAATATGTTGGCAAGTCCATACATCAAAATACACCAATATATATTCATAGATACAAGAGTTTACCTTAAAATAACTTTCATTATCAAAGTAGCTATTCTTAAGCTTTTGGTTCATTATTCTTACTTTCTTGAGAGCCACCTAGCCATGGTTAGCAGAAATAAAGGAAAAATGAGATCTAAAGAATTCTAATAGCTAATCTAACATTTAAACATATATATATATATATATATATATATGGCTCACTCAAGATCCAAGATGCAAGCATGCATATCATACAACCCTAGATAATTTATTTTCATACATTAGAGATTCCATGGCTCTATCAAATGTAATATCATGTTCTTGGAATTTTTGGTTTAACCTCACCCAACCTCTAAGGAATTTTGGTTTAGTCTCACCCTCTTTTAAGAATTTTTAACTTAGCCTCACCCATAATTGAGACTTTTGGCCTAATCTCACTTACATTTATGAACTTTTGGTCTCACCTCACTTAATTCAAGGGACTTTTAGTATAATCTTGTCCATCAATAGTCAAATCAATTCCAAATGTAATCAAATGCTATGTAATTATATATAATTATCAAATAATCAACAATATACATAATTTGCAACTATTACATACAAGCAATCTAAGGCACTCAAGCAAACCAAGTATACATACACAAGAATGGAAGAAAAACTATCTTGATACAAGGATTCCAATTGATTTCCTTAGTATCGCTCTCTTGTTCCACGGCCCTACACCTACACTTGAATGACAATTTACTTGTTTGGCCTAGACACATTAAATGAAACATAAAATCAACAATGGAACTATGCTTACACTCATATTAGCCTTATGAGTATAAGTTAGGATTTTAGGTACAACTAATGGCTTCCTTCATTGCCATAAGAAACAACTCTTAAATTCAAGCTCTTAGTTCCAAAACCTCATTTGATATAAGTTATATGAATATAATAGAACCCATTAGAGTCACAATATGCATGATTTAAGGAACTTAGCATCAAATTGCTTTTTCATACCTAATTGAACCCTAAAAATTTATTTTTTAAAATAAGGTTTCTAAATTTAATCCAATGGTTCCTTTAGTATCTATAATTCTTATCTAAACTATTTATAACCTTGGATTCATTAAAAACTCTTCCTAAGTACCAAGGTCATACCTTGGCCGAGCCTATGTCTATAATGAGGGTTAAGGGAGTTTTGCCATTTCTTTTGAGGAATTTTACACATATGGAAATTCTTTAGCTTCTTTCTAGTTTAACTATAATCTTACATGGCTTGAAATACCTTTCTAAAGTTTTAAATTTCTTAAATTTCAATAAAAAATCTAATTACTGTATCTTGCATCTTATTGCTTCTTAGTTGTTTCTTTTGGTTCCATTTTAATCTTCATAATTCTAAACCCTCTTCTCCATTAAGTTTCAGCTAAAAACCAACTCCCTCTAGATGCTCTCAAGTTGGCTAAACCTGTCGAGAACAAGAGGAATAAGGAAAGGCAAGTTTCTTATACCATGTTATATATCATTTGAAAGTGCTTTGAATGAAAATTATTATGATGTGATTAGTTTCCTTTAAAGAGCTCCTTCTTCCATGGATTTAATCACAAAACTCACTCTTTTAGAAAATCAAAACTACCAAAAGAAAGAGGAGAAAGAGTCAAGAAAAGTTTATACTAACAAATAAGCAAATTTTGCATATAAATTTACTTATATAGAGCCTTCTTCCCTTTACTTCTCCCTCCTTCCTCCTTCCTCCTTCTTCTCATGCCTATGATTCAGTTTCAAGAGTGTTCAAAGTTAGTTATAAGGCTGGGATGGTGTGGCTAGACATATATAAAGGAAAAAAAAAGGATATTTTATAACAATTCTAAAAAATTTTGTTACGTCCTACCATTTCAATTCTTTTATTTGACCTCATTTTAAAATCTTTTTTAGAACTATTTTTTTTCATCATAAAATCTAGATCCTCTAATTTATTAAAAATATTTATTTTTAAATTTATGAGATTTAGAATAACTTAAAATAATTTGATCAAAATTTGTGTCATTCGACAATGCAAATTGCATATCGGAAAGGTTTTAACCATTTTAATTGTTCTTATGATTTTCAAAGTTTTTAAAAATCTTAGTGAGCTCAATTTTATCATTTTAAACTTCTTCCTTTAAGTTTCTAAAATTTTTTTCTGAAATTATGATTTTGCTACTAAGTTATCGATTTATTCTGTTTAGCCGTTTTGGCTTCGATTTTGAGCGATTCTTAATTTATTAACCTTGTTACTAGATGCTCTAATTAGTATTTTACCTTTAAATTGCCTCAATTCATCTGAAGTCCCTTTTCATTAACTAATTAGTTTTAATTTTGATTCTTCTTAACTCATACTGTCATTCTCTAGGTTTATGACCCTATTTTAAATAATCTATTTCACTATTTAAGGACTATTTTAGTTGCCAAAATATATAATATTACAATCCTAAAGTGCTAGATTGCTACTTGGGTGTTCAAAAATAAGACATAAAGCGATGATGGCATGAAATATGAAGGAGCAAATCCTTCAAAGTCACCAAATTAGCTGGCTAACATAGAAAAAAATGGACTGGTTATGCAAATATCTTGATGCGCTGATGTTGAAATATATGAAGATAGGTTGATCATGCTAATGCCAATTTTCTGCTGCATTGGCTCCTCATTTTGCTGCCTTTCTCCTTTAACAATGAGCTGTTGGGATGATAAATAACCCTAACATCTCTTACTCAGCCAGCCTATCAGAATTTGAGACCTAGATAGATTAGGTGCTAGTTCAACAAGCCTAGAGAACAATAATAACTATTGTTCATCAAGAGCTAATAATATATTTTTAGAGTCTTGACCTACAGTTTTATAGAAATCTAAAAGTAGAGAGTTTTGTAAGTACATCTTATAAAGTCCTTCTACTAAATCAATCTAAATAAAAAGAAATGAAACTTTGAATGTTAGCAAAAAAGTGTTTTGTGTGTGTGTGTGTATCAAAAAAAGGAAGATAAAAAGGGTGACAACTATTAAAAATTTACTACATAAATAGTCACAACACTAAGTGGTTGGATCCATCGCCAAGTACATTGCTAGTGCCATTATATATTTGGATATACGATCAAAGGGCTCCTCGATAATAGGAGACTATACTCTAACATTTTACCAGTTATACTATAGTTAGATCAAAGTACTATATTCTATTATCTAGTTTGTTAGGGTTCTTTTTTGAAGCTGTAGAGCATGGAGGACATCCAATTTGACTGGCGCTTAAGGGATTGGCTAACGTCAACCAAACTGGTATAGGACACGGTTTGAATGGTATCACTCTACAATGTGAAAGCATATGAATGTTATCAAAATAATCCAAATATCTAGGAAAGTTAGGCAATACTCTAGAACCAAGTCATGCATGTTATATGGCTAATATGGGCACTAAACAATCTACCGACAACATGGATGAAATAATATGATAGTAAGAAATGTTAAAGTTATGATGTCTATATAGAGAAAAAAGAAAACTAATAACTACCTTATTATTTCTCATTGCATCTAGTAAAGTCTAGTACTGACTTAGAGCTTACATACTTGGACAAGAAAATTGTTTAACATTCTTCCATTTGTCACGATTTTCAATCATATTAGGCAATCAATGATAAATGTATACAACCATTATGAATGGAATCACATACACAGTTTAATTTTAATTCATAAAGCCCAGCGATGGAAGTAGATGATACTTCTTTACGCAAGGGTTGGGAGTCAATAATCTCTTTGATGCGAGCATAAGAAATCAATCCTATGCCTACTAGTGCAATAGTGTCAACAACCATTTATCCTTTCTTGCTCTTATATGTTGCATTGCAGAATTTTAATATAGGTAAGCCAACATTGCTGAATCTTAATTAAACCTACCAACTTGCTCAAAGTCCGTAAGTAATGGGAGATACATCAAATATATCTTATGACTAGACCTAGCTAGCAGTAAAAACCCCTAATCAACCTAACTATATAGCCTTATGTGAATCAATGCATAACCTCTTCATTGATATTATCTAGTAAGTTAGCAAAGTTCTCAACCAACCATGCAATGGTCAGTTGCTACCTATCAATCTTCTCAACTAGCGATTGAATACTAAAAGGCCCTTCACATGTATCGGCCCAAGGCCAACTTGCCCCTCCGAAAATAAGGTCCCTATGACATGATAGCCTAATTGCACAACACTGTCCTTAAAAGTAATTGTGTACTCACCTCCAATGGTGTGGTACATGTGCATCTTTAGGCGCAATCATTCCACAAGTGTACTAACAAGTAATAGATTATACTTGAAATAACAAAGTTGGGCTACACCATTAAAACCAACTTGCTTTAAATAATCTATAATAGATAGAGGTAAATCATCTAAACGATCCTCATGTTGGACATTTTATGGGCAAAGAATCTGATCGTCCTGCAAACACAAACAATTACACACGGCCTATTAGTTGACTTGAACAATCATCAGTGTAACATAATCAGATGGTTAACAACGATAATCAAATTATTTCACCTACCTATTCTAAATGGCCTTGGATATATGCAGTCTTTATAGGTATAATAGTGAGTCCTCTTTAGGACTCAGATGCAAAACATACTATGGAGCGGCCATGATGTCAATGCAACTATCAAGATTAATACACATATACAAGTTTAATAGAGTTTATGGAATAATATACATATGCAACAAACTTTGCCATCTAATACATATAGACAAGTTGAATGACATTATTTTCTAATACATGCAAAACTAATATACTACAACTTACTTTATTAACATATAAAAAATTCAATAACATTTTGTATTTTAATTACATATTGTACTTTTATACACTAGTTTATGTAATTAATAGATGTTGTTCTCCTACTAGGTATTACCTTGATGATGAAGGCAAATAGCTTGATTATGTTCCGTTTATTAGTATAACTCTCACCAAATAAGTTATCTCAAAGCCTTAAAATCCATCTCATTTCCAAATCATAAGGCTCGTGGTCTACCTCTCTCACATAATATCAATGAATTGGGAACTAACTTTAGACTATCAAGATTTGGCCAATATTATTGCCCTCTAATCAACTGATAAACATTGCTATAAATACTATGCATGGTGTCTAGGCAAAAAACAAGATCCACAAGCTAAAATGAGCCTAGGAAAATGGCTACGTAAGCTACAAGAACATGCTAACATTGATACTTCTTCACATAAAATTCACCACAATCACATATGTGTTTGATTAAGCTAACCTTGTAGCACTGACCATATTAGTGATTTATCTTATTATTTTGCTTTTCTACCTTAAATAATATAGCATTTCCATCAAACGCTCACACAATATATACAGGGGCCACTACACATTTGTAGCCATCTTTTTTATAAGGATTTAGGAATAGACTAGACTTGCAACTATCTAAACATTGACATATTCGACACATTGCACAAAGTACTAGGTTCCCTTTAATATGTTGTCTTAGCTATGTCTAATATCAGCAAAGGCTTAATGCCGTTTAAAATGTGATTCATGTAATCAGCTAGGTTCATTGTCATATGCCCATAATAACAACTCTTTACATCATACGCCCAAGGTCATTGTTCTTTCAGGATGTCTGCAAACCACTTAGTTGCTTCTTCATGTATAGTTGCCAACTCAACTAACTTTTCATTAACATATCAATGCTCATATGTATAACCTATTTAACATAATCATTGGTGTTACAATTAGTACTAAAACAATGCTAATGCATATAGTTATTTAAAGATGAGAAAAATACCAATGTTTTTTAACTTTTGTTTTAAATCCAATAACTTAAAATAAGTGTGCAAATCGCTAGTCATATGACTAAGACAGAACACATGGTAACCATATAATAGTTGTCAACCAATATGAGAATTAATAATTATTGTCAAAATTGATGGATATCTATTGAATATTAAACAAATCCCACATCTTCTTAGTACCACTCACTTACGCAAGTTAAAAAAAAAAAACCTTATGCTCATGCTGCTTATATATCTTCCTCCACTATTGCAAATGCAATAAGCACAATCTATCGATCGTCATTTTATGTTGTCATCAATAAGGTCCCTTTATATTTGGTGTAAAAAAACCTTCCATTAATTGGATTATCAGCTTTAAATGATCAAATGCATTTATACAATATTTGAATGTGCAAAATACACGCTTGACCACTACCATTGGCTCACTAGTCAAATTGTTTAGTTAACATTATTCAACCACAAACTCAACATACTTACAATTATTTTCTCTTACTTTAATTTCTAAATACTATTGAAATTTTTTAGCATAATTATTTTTAAAATACCATAATTTCTACACTGGTATTTTTTTTTATAATTTTTTTATATTTTTTATTTACATAATTATTTCAGAAGTGTAAAAACTACTATTTCATTTTAAAAAATTTCTTTCTCATGTGTCCTAATTTCCTAAATATAATTATTTTTCCATATGATCCTTTTTTTATTTTTTATTTTTGGCTATTTTTGAAATTTGTCATCACAATTAATATTTACTATTTTTATTTAATTTTTTATGCTATTTGGGAATCTAATTTTGTTTCTTTTATATTTTTTGTCAAATAATTTTCAAGATACATTATTTTCAAATTTCTTATTCCTTTAAATTTATGCTATTTTTTTAAGTTTTTAATATTGGATTGCATTAAATATTTATAATTATTTTCTCTTACTTCAATTTAAATACCATTAACATTATTTTAACATAATTATTTCTAAAATATCCTAATTTCTACGCTAGTAATTTTTTTATAATTCTATTTATATTTTTTATTTATATAATTATTTCAAAAGTTTAAAAACTACTTTTTATTTTAAAAAATATCTTTCTCATGTATCCCACTTTTTTAAATATAATTAATTTTCCTATAATCCTTTTTACATCTAGTTGGCTATTTTTGAAATTTTCCGCCATAATTAGTATTTACCTTATTTATTTATTGCTATTTGGGAATCTAATTTTGTTTCTTTTATATTTTTTGTAAAATAATTTTCAAGATGCCCTATTTCAATTTTTTTTTTATTCTTTTAAATTTATGCTTTTTCTTAAATGTTTAATATTTTGATTGCATTAAATACTTATAATTATTTTCGTTTACTTCAATTTTTAAATACCATTGACATTATTTTAACATAATTATTTCTAATATATCCTAATTTCTACACTAGTATTTTTTTTTTATAATTCTATTTACATTTTTTATTTACATAATTATTTTGAAAGTTTAAAAATTACTTTTTTTTGAAAAAAATTTCTTTCTCATATATCCTAATTTCTTATATATAATTATTTTTGCTTTTTTTTAGGCTATTTTTGAAATTTTCCCATATAATGTACATTTTTACCTTAAGAATTTTTTTATTACTTGTTATTATTATTATTTTTTACTTCTTCATTTTTTTACAATTACAAATATGTATTCCTTTACTCATGCATTTCCCAAAATGATAATGAGAAAAAAAATAATATAACAATCTCATATAAAAGAAATAATATAATAAACATGCAGCAACATATTTAAACTAGAGTTTTTTATCCCATCACTCTATTTACATATTTTTTTATTCACATAATTGATTCATAATTTTCAAATGTATTTTTTTATTATTTAAAACAATTTCTTTCAAATATATCCTCATTTTTCAAATATCATTATTCTTTTCTAATCCTATTTATATTTCTTAGGCTCTCTTCCAAATTCTCCACCATATATTATAAAGTTCTAACTCCAGAATTTTTGTTACTTTTTTTTTTTTACTTCTTCATTTATTTATACTTACAAAATATGCATTCCTTCTTTCATACCTTAGCCAAAATGATAACAAACATACAAAAATAATTACCATACCAATAACATGTAAAAAAACTAAGAAAATAAACATATTGTACAATAATTATAAAATAAATTGATACTTATATACATACAATACTTTCTATATCATTATGACAATTTTTTTCTCTTTACTAAACTTACATGAATATTAAATTATTTACCAACACAAAAATGTTTAAAAATTCGCATACATTATGAAAAATAAAAAATCGTAGATAAAAGAAAATTACATATAAAATAATACTGACCTCCAGAAAAAATCTCTTGGCTCTTCTAGATTCTCAACTTTTAACTTCTCAACTCACTTCACTAAAAAAGAAGCTAAGTATAGAAGAAGAAGCTAAATGTAGAAGAAAAAGAAGAAGAATAAGAAGTGGGTTGAGCTGATGGCAGAATAAGAAGAAGAAAGCTGAAGCTAATGAAGCAAATGTAAGTCATTTTCAAGGAGATGGTAGAATGTTATAAGCAAAACATCATGGGCATATTGGTCATTTTATAATTTAGTATTATCCCCTTTTTTCTCATCAATCAATCATGTTTTGCCAAAATCTCCTCCAATCAATCACTATGCATCGCATAGATGACACTTTCTCATTTTTTTCTCGTTTTCTTTTTAGTGTGACCGATTATAGTGCACAAATTTTTGTAGACCATGCTCAATCTACGCAAGCTTTTGCAGACCATGCTCAACCCAACCTACTACCAGCTGAACTCAAAAATTGGTTTTGAGTTCTAGAAGAACAAAACTTAGAACCAAAGGTTTTGAGTTTATGTCATGTCACCAGTGAACTTGAAACCAATGATTTTGAGTTTCTGTGTCATGCCATGGGGAAGAGAAATTCAAAACCATTAATTTTGAGTTCACGTGACATCCCATGTAACTCAACTACTTAGAACTATTAGTTTCAAATTCTTTATCGATTTTTATAAACTCGGAATGATTCAATCCCAATCCAATAAAACTATTGCTTTTTAGTAAATATTTTTTCATATATTACTTTTTTATCATAATTTTTTTTTGGGGGCATGACTTCATAATCAAAATTCGCACATACCACACCCCCAGCTTAATAGACGTCACATACTAAGGAGATAACAAGACCAAGTATCACAAATACAGAGTGGCGTTTGCTCGAGATGGATTAACCAAGAAAACCTTAAACCATTAAAGTACAGTTCAATCCTTCAATCTAAAGAGGCTTTAAAAGATCGTTAATGAAAGCCCATGGACAACCTCTAAGAAAGATTAGGACAAACAGTGTAGAGAAGACATTCATTTGCCTTAATCAGAATTGCGGTGATTGAAGAAAGAAGAATTAGGTAAGGAGCGTGTGAAATAAGTCAAAATTGAAGGTGTGTTTGCATAATTTGCCCCAGTAGTTACAAAAAAATGAATATATTCAAAGAAAGAAAAGGTAAGCTTAGATAGTGTTGAATGACAAAATTTATAATCACAGTAGTATCTATTAAAATTACAATACAATGACATTAGTACACCTGCAACAATACCATTTAGTTACAACTTACAAGCCATAAGATAACGTGTAAAAAGGGAAATGGCAGTGAAATTCTTAATCATGATTCTTCAGCTGGGGGCACCTCACTCAGATCCAGTCCCTCCGCAGGCAAGTCTGAAGTAAGTGGTCCCAAGATTCCATCACTGCTGAGAGTTAATCCACTCTGCAAATTAAGGTTAAGGGTGAAATAGGTCCATCAAATATGAACAAATAACATCCTCTCTAAACAGGTCAACATGTATGAATGCTATAAGGTGACCAAAGTAACATATCCTGCCCCTAAAGATCCGTAAATATTATTTAAATCAACATAGTGTACCAACATATACCTTCTAAACAACAAAGATTATTAAAGTTTCAATGAATATAGTTACTGACTTTGGGTTCACACGTAACATTTGATTGTATATTGAAAATTATTATTTTGTATAAATCATATTCATCTATGCCTTGTATAATAGTACAATATTTCTAGCAAATTAAAATTAATGTAATATACATGTGTATAAACATACATAATATGCGTAATGCATACACACAATATGTAAGTGAATAAGCAGGTCAGGGATGCAAGTAATGCTTCCCATATGTGGACTTGTTTTAAAAAATGGCCATTTGATTGCCACCAACTCCATCATTTGATTAGAAAAAAAAAATTATGATATAAATTCAAGTCAGGAAAACAAGTTAAATCTCTGATATAAAACAGGTTTAGGTTGACTAAAACTTAAGCTATCCAGTTTGAAATGGCAAGCCAGATAAATGATTGCAGTTGCACTGTGAAATTGTTTATGACTAGTAACGAAACTCCAGTATAACCATTTTAGGTGTTCTAATCCTCTTCTTCAGCAAGATATAACTTTTTAATTCAGGTTCTTTGCTTTTAGTCCCCTTTAATTCCTTGCTGCAGCTTCTTTATCACTGAGTTCAGAATTTTATGCAAATAATCAATAATTAAGTACCTCAGGCTGGAACCTAAGCATGTCTGCACGAGCCATGGCTTCTGCTTGGGCTATTCTCTGTCTAAATGTCTGAGCCATCTCTTCCGCCTATCAAAACAGAATCAGAACTGTAGGTGTACATTCTATTTAAAAAATGCTGATCCTAATGAGAAAGCTTGAAGCAGAAGATCTATATGTACTGGAAGAGAAGATAAAAATACAATATAGAACAAAAAGGGAACTTTTTTTTGGCTTCTTCCAGAATATCAAACCTAGAGACTACATGATGGCACAAATAAAAGACTAATAAGTAATAACTAGAAAAGAAAAAGGGGGGGGGGGGGGGGAGCAGGAAGTAAAAATAAGCCATGATTAACAAAGCTATTGATATTCTACAATTATAGTTTACATATGTACCAAGTGACAGACTTAGGATCCTTATACCTTCTCAAAGACAAGCTTTGGATTGCGAATCATGTCTCCTGGTGTGGGTTCTAACTTCTTTGTGGAAAGGCTTACTCGGCCCCTCTCCCGATCATGACTTAAGATCATCACCTAAAGAGGAATATATTTGAGGAAGTAATGTCCATACCATGGCTGTAATACCAAGTAAATATCCACGTAGCTTACAATGGGTTTACCTTGAGAGTATCACCAGGTTGAAGAACAGTTGAGATATCAGTTACACGATCATGACTGATCTGACTGACATGAAGAAGGCCATTAATTCCACCAATGTCAATGAAGGCACCATATGGCTTTAGACTTTGAACAGAGCCAGTGACCACTGATCCAATTCCTAGCTGTGCCTGGCTGTCAGCCATGGCCTTGCGGTTACTGAGAATAAGTCTAGACTGTTCCTCATCCACCTCCACAAACTTCAGAGGAAGCTCCTTCTCAAGAAGCTCTTCTGCGGTTGATTTCTGAAAGGAAAATACACGAAAGAGTTAAGAGTTTGGGGTGGCTGCTAGAATTATAAAATTTTAACTTCGCTGTATTAGGAAGCCACATGGAAGACAGAAATTAACATGAAAAGAAACATAGTATTTACCCAGAATAATCTAGTTCAAAACATGCTGAAGCATACAAGTTTTGTTAACAGTATTGCATGTTTGCTACATTGATAAGAATATAAGACATTTCCAAACTTTACAAATCTGTGTCACCAATACTTGTCAATAACTACCACAGCTTAGTTGTTCTCCATATTGTTGCAGGGTATCGCACAGTAATGCTTTTGGGACTTGTGTTTTTTGGTCCAACACACAATAGACTATAGTCATTTGATTAGGATTCCCGCCAAAAGCCCTTTTAGTATTTTGACAAGCCATAATTTGAATTGACAGATCACAGACTAGAAGTTTTAATCTGACACAAATCCTTAAATGCTAATATAAGTCAAGAGCTAACCGTTGATATCTGTGAAAAAGGAACAAACCCTCTAAGGCCTTCCACCACAGCCACAACTCCACCTTTATTTGCACCAACAATCTGTCACTCAAAGCGCATATGAGAGAATGAGAGCGAAAGTAAGAAGGGAGGGAGATAGGTAAAGAGATAAACCGAGTTAATGTAATCATAGATCAGATTAACCTATTTCCAAAGGTTATGGATTTATGGGAATAGTTTTTTCTCATGCTTCACTTATGATTTTTTTTTTTAACAGGGATTAGAAGAAATGAACGCCATAAGCAATATGAACTCAACTCAAATTTATGTTAAATTTTGACACACGGGAATTTGTTGGTATGCTAAACCTACCTTACCCTTGACAACAACATCTTCTGCTTGAAGTTGTCTGCAGCGTTCCCATGCAAGATCATATTGGAGAGTCCTTAAACTCAAGATCAAGCTATCATCGGCTTCATTTTCACCAATGATTACAAATTCCTCTCTCAAGCCAGGAACTATGCCTGCATCTGCTACATGTTTAATTCTGTGGATGCATGCCTCTTGGAGAGGCAAGTAGGCTGACGACTTTGCAGTAATGTCAACAAGCGCTCCATTGGCATCTGTATTGAAAACAGTGCCTTTAACCTGAAAAATAAACCAGCACCATAAACTAATTCAAATTAGTAATTAAGTTAAAAGTACACATAGAAGATTAGTAGATTAATAAAATGTACTTGGCTACAAGTACATCATTTTTATTATGAACCATTAATAATTTGAATAGGCAACGAAGGAAATTTTTTTAATAATGGTGGAAGCATTAATCATCCAAATAATCAGAAACAAATTTAATGTCATTTGTTTTCAGCTTCAATTAAAATATTTGTGACATTCCAGGTAAATAAAAAAGGAAGATAAATGCATATAAAAAAATGAAAGAACTGTTAAGCATATTTTCTTCATTTCCTTAAAACTTTCAAGAAAAAAACAAAGTTACAAAGTTCATACTCCCAAAGTAAACTTTGCCAGCTTTCTCCATAAAACTCATACCATCACCACCCTCGTGCTCAATTTCCTGCTTCTATACAATTCTAAACAAGTTTGCGTCAAGATAAGCCAAGCAGCACACACCCTCCCTCTCAGTTCCACAAAATTCAAATACAATTTTCCACTAAAGGTCAAGGATTCACAATATTTTATGATGTCAAAAAGTCCAAAAGAGCCCCAGAGCGACTTGGGGAAAGAACGAATAAGAATATAGTGCGAATTCCATAAACACTGACCTTGGTCCCAATTTCGGAATCGAAGTCATACTTATCAAGCGCGGCGTTGAAGTCCTCGACGGTGAAGGAAACACCTTCCATGGGAGCAGTGCGACAGCGCTCGTAGGCTTCTTCGAAGAGGTCCTTGAGCTTGAGCCTCTCTTTGGTCTCCGCATTGGAGATTGCTACGGAAGCGACAATGGGAAGCAAATTGCGCTTATGGGTATGGGTGGGAGAGAAGGGTTTGGAGAGAGACGAAGAAGAGAGAGGAGAGCAGCACCTGAGGCCGGTGAATTGCTGAGCCAGAGACATCGCCATCTCTGATGTCTCTCCTTGTCCTTCCTGGCTTGGGAATGGGATAGTGTTTTCGCCAACGCCCTCTATCGACTATAATAAG
Organism: Erythrophleum ivorense; assembly: GCA_026724425.1. Lineage (NCBI taxonomy): Eukaryota > Viridiplantae > Streptophyta > Magnoliopsida > Fabales > Fabaceae > Erythrophleum > Erythrophleum ivorense. The sequence continues at coordinate 50,249,208 of JAIUCV010000005.1, forward strand.
ATTACTGCTCCGTTGGGTTCGATAAGGCTACCTCTACTATATTGCCAACTTGTCCATCTAATTATCTAATTATAAAATTAATACGTAAAGTTTTTAGACATAATAAAATATTTTTAAATTAAAATAAAAATATTAAATATTAATTTAAAAGTAATTGCAGAGGCCATGTAATTCTTCCATGCTCTCTTTTATATCTCTATTTTTATCCCAAGCTAAACTTAGTTTGTAAAAATTGTTAAAACGAGAAAATAATCTTTTGTAATTTAATTTAATTTAAATTATCTAAAAGTTTTGGTTTAAGTTTTAGAGAGATCTAATGTACTTGAATTTAATCCCTATTTATCCTTTTCTCTTCTCTCAATCTTCTTGTAATGTCTTATAACTCTTTTATAATAAAAAAAAGTTATTAAAATTTAATATTTTTATTTTAATCCAATGATATGAAATATTTATGGATGATATATGAATCAAAGTTAAAACTCTTAAAATAATAAATCATGAGTACTTTATCTTTTTACTTGAATAAAAATAATTCTATGCCATAGAAATAAAATATTTTCACTGAGAAAATGTTGTAATTTTAAAAATTTGTGGCAAAATTATAACTTATGACTCTAATTTAAAAATATTTATACTGAAAAACTTAAAATTTAAAATTATTTTGAAGGATCTCAAAATCAAAAAAATTAATCTATGGAAGAAAATTATAATTTAGAACTTTTAATTAAAATTTTTGTCCTAATAATTTTAGAATAATTTTAAAATTTAGGATCTTTTAATATAAACATCTTTAATTTAGAGGCTTAAACTATAATTTTTCCAAAATTTATTATTCTAAAAAAATCTATTCATATAGACATATGAGAATCTAATATTTAATATCCCAAATTTACGATTAATTTCACAACAAATTCCACGTAACAAATGCCCCACATGAGATGAGGCTAAAGGTAAATGCTGATTATTATTTGCACTATGGGAGGAAAATGATTTTACAATAAATTTAAATGGACAAAATGTGTATTTCAATATTATGCCTTATCCCTTAAAGAGTAGGTCTTTTAAGTCTCGCGTCAAAAACAGTGTGTGTGATTAGTGGTGAAGCCAGATCCTTGAGTAGGGGGAGATAAAAATTTTTTCTATAAAAAATTTATTATATCCTATTTTTAAAAAATTCTTTTATATTATATTGATTAAATAAAATACTTCCCTTCAAACTTTTGAATTAAGTTAAATAAGATTAATTCATCAATAATATCTTAACTTTTTCTTTCTTAAATGTAGAAACAAATTGAAATTTAAATGATAATGTTTTAAGAATTACTCTTCATATTAATATAATAATTTTATTGTCTATATATAAAGATATAGTTTTATTCAATATTTATGTAATGCATAACAAAGTATACTAAAAACAAAATACATTATCATCAACAATATTATAATAATTCCATGAATAGTTTAAAATATTATTTTAAAAGATAAAAAGTTTATTTGATGAAGTATACAAATTTATCGCTATTAATGTGTAAAAACATATATCTACAAAATACAACAAAAACCATTTTATCTAATACTATTTCAAAAAATTTTGCATCATTCAGAAACAATTATTGGTTCAACTGAAAACAATATATTAACATATAAACTTAGATATATTCTATTTAATTATTGTAGGACTACTAATTACAAAAATATATTAAAGATATGTATTGATTAAATATAAATTAAAAATATTGCTTTGTTTTAAAAATATTATAGAGCTCTCTAAATATTTGATATATATATATCATACATCTTTTCTCTGATTACTTCAATTAAGCTAATTTTTTTTTTGCACAATATACATTCCTTTAAAAATATAATTACTTAGTTGTCTTTATTATTATATTAAGAATAAAATTATAATTTTATACTGTAAAAAAAATTAACTTCATTGACAAAAGATAAATTTCTAATATCAAATATCAAAGAACTAAATGATGTTTTTGAAACAAAAAGAATATCAAATATAATTTAGTTAAGCTTTCAAAGAAATTAAAATAACTCACTTTTATTTTTTATTTCACAAAAACCATTTGACATTTCATTTTTAGATATTTTAAGATGAATTTTTCTAAAATAATAAATTAATGATTTACTTATTAAAAAATCATTATCCTTTCAATTTAATTCTTTAAAAACAAAGCATCTTAATATAATTTTTCAAATATTTTTTTAAATAAAAATGATATTTTTATTAAAGAAATCATTAATTAATAAACTTATTAATTTAGCATAAACAGAATTTATATAACATAAATAAAGGTCTATAAAACCCAGATCCTCTTCTCATAATATACATAGACATCCAAATAACCACTAACTCATAACTTGAACTTATTCACGAGTTATTTTCTTTCAAAATAATATTAAGTAAGCCAACATAAAGATCAACCTAAGTTGGCCCCGGGAGAAAAAAAAAAAAAAAAGAGAGGCCACCGTAGTCTTGATTATTGCCAAATGCGTGTAAACATGGTTGCTCTGTGAAAGGATTGCACTTATGAAAGTTGAACTTATAAATTAATAAGTGTGTTTCTTTAGTGCCATATTAATAAATTTATTATGTGATTATAAGTTTATCTAATAAAAAAATTATTTTAAGTGAGAAAATATTCTGGAGACTAAAATATCCAATATTTTATTTGGTAGATAAAATTATTAAGTATAAAAATGTAAAAAAAATGATGATGTGAATGAAATTAAATAATTAAATTTGATATGATATAAGACAAATAAAAAAGTCACTGTATTTATATATGAAATTGGATAAAAATAGTATAAAAAAAACTCATGTCCCATAAATAGTGTTAGAATAAGTAATAATAATAATAAAAAGTATAATAAACTTTGTATAAATTAAATACAATAATTATTCTTAATTTACATATTTATAGAATATAAATGAATTTCTTTTCTAATTTTAAAAAATATATATCATGGGAGATTGTTGAATGAATTTCTTTTTTATTTTTTTGGACTAAGCTTAAGTATAATGCTTTATATTTTTATTATCAAGTAATTAAAACATGATAAATATATATTTTGTAATAATATCATAACAAAAATATAATTTTTAAAATAATTATGTAATTCTTTAATTAAATAATATACTTGTCATATTATTATTAAAAAATTATAAATTTATTATATTTTAAGTAATAAATTGATAATAAATATGTGTTTGTGTGTGTAAAAGTGTATAAGATTACCGAGGCGGGGCATAATCAAGATGAACTGACGAAGCTCATCCAGAAGGATTGCTTGTCCCTCGAAAGACTGTTGATTTTTAGGAAGGTACTGTTGACTTTCAGGGTGTGGGAGAGAGGCAGCTCAGATCGAAAGAAGCAAAGAAGCAGAGATGGAGGAAGCAAAAGCGGTTGTGAAACACGTGTTGCTCGCAAAGTTCAAAGACGAAGTTTCGCCAGAGAAGATTGAGGAGCTCATCAAAGGCTATGCCAATCTCGTCAATGTCATCCCACCCATGAAGTCCTTCCATTGGTACCCTTCCTTCTCTTTTCTCTTTATTATTTCGTTTCCCTCCCGTTGCATTTCTAGTACCCAATTAGATCGCGACAGGAAAATGGTGTTCATGGAAGAGATCTTCAGAAAACAACAAGGGATAGCAAGAAAAAGGAAAAGAAATAGGACCCTTGAAAACCCATTTAGATCAAAGCGACTGTAAGTAAGAGCAAAAGGAATTGGACCCATAAAACCCAAAAGATTTGCATTTTCAGATCTCAATTAGATCAGGACAGAGTAAAATGTTATATTGAAATTTGAAGAGTTCTTCAGAGAAAACAACAAGAGACAGCTACGAAGAGGATAGAAACCCGTAAAACCAAGAAGTTTTGCATTTGGAGAAATTAGTTAGATCAGGGCGGGAAAAAAAATGTTTAATATGAGAGTTCTTCAAGAAACAAATAGAGACAGCGAAGAGGAAAATGAATTGAACCCTTAAAACCAAAATAATGAATCCATAACACAGCAAGGTGTAGCAAAATGAATGAGTAAGATGTGCTGAAATTGTGATGATGGTTTTAGTTTCCATGATCTCCAACCTGGAAGAATTTGTTCTGTACTGTTGTGCTTGTGGTGTATATAAGTCTATATTGAATTTTTGTTAGATACCCTTACTCAGAAGCAACCGGATGCTTCAGAATTGATGAAAACATTGGGAAAAAAAGGATTTTGTTTTCTTTTTGAATCGAAAAACAGCTGCATTTTTTGTTTTATTTACTGTTTGGTATCCCTGCTTTTAAATTTGTTTTTGAATGTCATTGCATTTTAAGATCCATAGATATTCTCAATAAGAGTAAGGTGATTTTTATAACTTTGACAGCTGTTCAAATCTGTAAAAATAGATGCTAATGATTTAAACTCATTGCCCTGTCATATCTATCATTTTATATGGCAATATCTTAGGTGCCTGCGTTAAATTAGAAATGGCTTACAAGGCATACCTCAGTTCATTGATGTCCATATCAGATAGAAAATATTTTGAATTTTGATTTAATAGTTTTTATTTTGGGTATATAACGACATGGGGACACAACTAATGGCTTGACATAATATTGTTTTAAATTCCTACAAAGAAAATTAATTGAGAGAAAGATAAATGTCCCCCTTTAGTTTGGCATACCTTTAGGTTCTAAAATTCATTGCCAATAACGTTGACAAAATTTATTAGTTCTAATAGCTTTTATAATGCCTAATGAACCTTGGATTTTGTGAAAAAAGACTGAATCTAGATAGGTGCTTGAGAAATATCAATCAACTGTTGCTTCCTGCAGTTCCAAATCTTTTGTAGTGGAACCCCTTCCAATGGTTTCAGTAAATAAGAAAATCTTAGATAAACCAAGTTAATCATGAATATAAGCATGTCAAATGTATGTTCTACTTAAAAGTGTACTTAAACATTTTTACATATTTATCAATGATTCATTCGATTTACCTATATTTGTAAACGAGATCCGTATAAAAAATTTTTGACGAGTAAATTACATCAAAGCAATAAATGTATTCCCATATATCTTTTTATCTTCTGCTATTTTTGTGTATAACAGGGGCAAGGATGTGAGTGCTGAAAACATGCATCAAGGCTTTACTCATGTGTTTGAATCAACCTTTGAGAGTACAGAAGGGGTTGCAAAGTATGTCGCTCATCCTGCCCATGTGGAATTTGCAACCATGTTCCTTTCCTACTTGGACAAAGTGATTGTGGTTGACTATAAGCCTACCATAGTTCACCTCTGATTTGATTAGTAGTGGGAGTTGCTCATTGCTTGTGTTGTGTAAAACATAAATTAAGTTTCTTTGCTGAACAACATTTTGGTACGGATTGTAATCTTCTATTAATGTTTTGTGCATTTAAAAGAAAAAGCAACACAAAAGAGGAAAAGCATTATATGGGGTCTGCTTTTTCGAAAACGGATCCCCTGCTCAGCCTTCACCTGCTCAACGCCTGCTGCTCCGAAAAAACGATGTCGTTCGACTGCAATGATCTTGGTCGTTCGAGACATCAACGCTCCTAGACTTCACACGCAACCTCACTAATCCACACGACGCCATTTCGATGTTGCTACACTCGCGAAATCCTGGCCATTGCTTTATTATGAAGGAGGCTGAGCAGCAGCCAAGCTCCTAGACGATGCTGCACTCGCGAAAAAATAAACTTCATCTTTTCTGCTATTCCAAAAAGGCGGGAAGCTCTTTTGAACAACTAAATCAGTGGAAGCTTCATCTTTCCCGTGTTTTGTGTTGTCTGCAACTTTGTAGCTTGCAATTCTGTAGCTTTTTCTCCAGCATTTTTTTCTGTTTGCAACTTTGTAGCCTGCAACTCTCTGACACTGTATATTATCTTCTCCAGCTGTGTGCGTTCGAATGTGTATATATATATATATATATATTTGTTTAAAGCATATATTTCATTCTACTTTTTTCAAAACCGTAAGCGTTGCGTTCAGACGTGTGTGTATATATATTTATTCAAAGCATGTATTTCATTTGTATATATGTAAATATAAATATATATATATATAAATATATTTAGAGTTTGATATTATTTAAAGTTTATATATATTTAAAGTAAATATATATAAATATATGTAAATATATTTTGCAAAGTATAAAGAATTTTATTTAAATTTTGCAAAGTTTAAAATTATTTATATCTAAAAGATGTAAAAAAGTTGTAATAAATAAATGCAAAGTTTTTGTTTTGTAAAGTTTTGGGCTTTTTATGATATGAAATGATTAAAAATAATACTTCCTCCATTTTTTATGCATAGAATAATGAAGGCAATAAACTAAATATCATATTAGTATAGTGTGAAAATTGATAAAAGAACAACTACATATAAAAAAAATGAATAAAAGAATAAGAACATATATATAAAAAAAAAAATGAACGCCACACTTTGCATATTCTATTTTAGTATTTGTTCTTTTTGTAATCCTTAATATAATAATTAATCACCACTATTTGTAACTGAATTGTCTTTATTTTGAGACCTTAGTTATCCATTTGATATTTCAAGTCTATTTCTTTAACTATTATCTTTTTATTGAAATAATATTTATTTTAGTATATTGGTACTTCTTAATTAACTTTGTCAATCTTTTTTTTGCAGGAATCATTATATGGAGGGTAATTTAATTCCTAAATTAGGTTTAGAATTTGACAACGTAGAGGATGCATGGAAGTTTTGGGTTACTTATGCGGGCCAAACTGGGTTTGGAGCAAGGAAACATAATTTTACTAGAAGTAAAAAAGATGGGGAGATAATAACATATAGATATGTTTATTCTAAAGAAGGTGTGCGAACACAAGACAAAAGGGAGTTTAAGACGCATCGTCCAGAAACTAGAACCAATTGTAAAGCAAGAATGTGTGTTATACGAGTTGATGGAAATCCACTTCATCTTCCAGAAACAGTCCACATGTTAGCTTCTCAACGTAGATTAACTGAAGTTCAATCCCATGAGATTGATTTGGCTGAAGATTCTGGACTTCAACAAAAATCATCTTTTGAGCTTATGGCTATGCATGCCGGAGGTAGAGCTAATCTCAGCTATACCCAATTGGATGCCAAAAATTACTTGAAGACCAAGAGGCAAAGAAGTATGGTGTATGGAGAAGCTGGATGTTTGTTGCGCTATTTCCAAAACTAATTAATAGAAAATCCATCATTTTATTATGCCTATCAAATGGATATGGAAGAGCAAATTACAAATGTCTTTTGGGTTGATGCCAGAATGTTACTTGATTATGCCTATTTTGGTGAAGTGGTGTCAATGGATACTACGTATAATACAAATCGTGATCATAGACCACTTGCTATACTTTCAGGTTTTAATCATTATAGAGGAGTGGTCATTTTTGGGGTAGCACTACTATATGACGAAACGATAGAGTCATTTAAGTGGTTATTGGAGATTTTTTTAGAGGCTCATAAATAAAAAAAGCCTTTTACAGTTTTTACTGATCAAGATCAAGCAATGGCACAAGCCTTGCACGAAGTACTTCCAGAGATAAAGCATGGCTTATGCACATGACATTTGATGCAAAATGGTATTAAGCATATGGGAAATTTAATGAAGAGGGAATCAAACTTTCTAAGTGATTTTAAAATGTGTATGTTTCAGTATGAAGAGGAGAGGCAATTTGAAGAAGCATGGATCCGGTTGCTTTCCACTTATGATGTGCATGAAAACACTTGGTTGACCTCGATGTACAGAATAAAAGAGAAATAGGCGTAGTGTCATATGAAGAATGCTTTTACACTTGGTATGCGAAGCACACAGGTAAGTGAAAGTTTGAATGCAGATATTAAAAGTATGATGAGACCAGACTTAAGTATTAATCAATTTTTCAAACACTTTGAACGGATTGTAGAAGCTAGGAGGTATAATAAGTTGAAATGTGAGTTTGAGTCAAGGGAAAAAAAACCCCAATTGATTGTGCAGAGTTCCCCTATGTTACAACAACTTTCTCAAGTCTCCTATCTTTAACTTGTTTCAGGAACAATGGGATCTATGTGCAGCTGCTTGTATCAAACACAGGAATGAGGAGATTCATTGTCGGCCTATGTCATTACTATGGTTGATGAAGAGGGAGAATGAAAAGTTCAATTTGATAAGCGTGATAGGTCAATTTTATGTAGCTGTCGCAAATTTGAAACTCATGGAATATTATGTTGCCATGCTTTGAAAGTGTATGACGTGAAGGATGTGAAAAAACTCCCAGAGCAATATATTTTCAAAAGATGGACAAGGGATGCAAGAAGTGGTGTCATACATGATATTAAAGGGAATGAAATCCAAACAGATCCTAGACGAGAAAGTACACAACGGTATAGGCAACTCTGTCCAATGATGATAAGATTAGCAACTGAGGTAGCTGATTGTCCAGAAGCATTCTCATTTGTACATAAAGGGATCTTAGAGTTGAGTAAGCAAGCAACTGAGATTTATTTGAGTTAAAAGAGTTCAATCACTAACAGCGGTCCAAGCACAAAATCAGTAAAGACAACAGGATTCAAAAAGAGAGATGGCATAAGTAAGAAAAAACGACCCACAAGTTGGGTGGAGCGTTTACTAAAGAAAAGAAGACGAACTACATCACTTGGTCGAGATTCACAAAGCAACCAATCTCTGGTATGAAATTATATATGTCTCTAATTTCTTATTAATGTTCATAAAATCTTAATATATCTCATCTCTTTTAGGACAATCAAAGACAGGACAACACTTCTAACACCGCGCCTCAACCATCATTTGCATTCCAGTCACCATTTGTAGCACAACCACAATTTGCATCTTAATCAACTAAGAATGATTTGACTTTCACTGAAATGTTATTGGTAAGAGAAGTAAATTCTGTAATAATTATAGCTTAATCCTTATCATTATGTGATTACAGTGTGATTAATGTTTTTTTATAATATAGGCACCACTAGGTACTTCCATGCCGTCACTTGATTCTTTGGAGTACACACAATTGGATGAGCATGAATAATTTGAAAGAATGGCAATGAAATATGATATTTTTATTGAACTCAATATATTTATATACAATGGACTCTTTGACACAACTTAAAATGAACAAAAGTGCATAGTTTTTGCATTGAAACTATAATACAAATCCAATGTTGTTTAGTGTACAAGTCCTTTTTTACTAGAACTAAGTTGTATATTTGACCTATTTTCCTAGGATACAAGAGATCGCTTGACACGTCTTTGTGAAAGAGTTGATGCTTTGTTGAAGAATGAGGCAATTGTAGGTCATGCCCTTGTTGATGCTTTGTTGATACTTGTTTCTTGTTCTTTTGCTCTTCTTGCTTTGTTGAAGAATGACGCAATTGTAGGTCATGGCCTTGCTGATGCTTTGTTGATACTTGTTTCTTTGTTTTTTTTTCTCTTCTTGTAATGTGCTTCATGATTCATGTAATTCAGATTGTGTAGCGCAATATCTTATTCAACCAGTAAATTGTATAGCACAACATCCTATTAAGGCAAAAAGGAGTTGAATCTGAAAAAAAAAAATCTGTTTTAGATGATTCAAGCAAGAAACAAATCATTTGTACAAAAATAAACTATAGTTCTTCTAGTAGGTCTGGGCTTTTGCTTTTCTAATTCCTGCAATGGAAGTTGCAATTTATTCTACCATTAATACAGTTTCAGGAGGAGTTGCACTTCTCTCTTACATACTAGAGTTTGAGACTCAGGCTAGAGGATCCTTACTCTCCTCTCCTAGGATTATCAGAGTGTTAGATTAGCCTTTGGATTCGTTCTACCTTCCACGCTATATCCAATCTTTTTCCCTATTCAGTAACTATAAAATAGAACTAACAAAACAGCCACATAAAAATTACTATTCAATTTGTTGTATATCAAGAATGAGTTATATCTCAAGAAACAATCAACAAATTAAACTTCTACTCCTCCTAAGTCCAGGTCTAGGCTTTATAAGCAGTTAACAATAATGAAATGCAATTTGAGTAATGTCCTGTCATAACTTGAACATCACAGATAAAGAATGATGTTTTAGAGTGTTAGGCTTTTGAGAAATAAATGTAAATACAACTTGAGTAATGTAGAAATTTCTCAAAAGAATGATGTTTTGTAGGTAAAGAATGATGTTTTCTAATTCTGAAATTCTCAGTTTGAGATCTAAAATAGTTGTCTTGCATATGGCCCATCAATAAATTATCCATTTTGGGTTGATTCAGGACTCTTAAAGTCTCAGAGTTTAGTTATTCCTACATGCTTAGTTCAATCCTCAATGGCAAATCAAGTCTAATTTTATAATAGAGAAGATGATGGACGTCAACCTTATCAATAATAATTTTAGGAGTAGTAACAAGTCATCTTTAAGAAATACTACAATACTCTATGCCAAAATCAAAATCTGCTTTTCCTTTCAAAATTACATTGAATCAAATATGAAAGACAATAAATACACTAAATAGCATAAAACCCATTGTTTATTCATCATGTACATGGTTATATTGGGCTTTACCATATATGATCCATTTAAAATCACCCAGATTAAACTCCATTTGATCCATGGGATTCTGAACTAATGTCAGATAAAAGCAACTTGGAGAAAGACTAATCATTCTTCAACAGCTTCAATAGTAGGCTACAATAAGCGAGGTAAAGCAGTAAAGACAACAAACCTGTGGGACCTATTTGGGAGATACAAAACTTGTAGCCTCAATGACAGACAACCCAGAAGATGCTAGTATATGAATCAATTCAACCTTTACAGTTATAGGTACAATGTTTTTCTCATTTTGTAATCCGACTCTTGGACCAACTTCTACAATCTTTACAAACTTTGGTATACCTTCCAGAAACTGCATTAACCAATTAAAAATTGGGTGTTATTGACCACCCAAAGGAAGAAATAACATCAATTAAATCGACTAAAGAAAGTTTGTAATTTATAATACAATTGGAACCACAAAAGGAGGCAGACAGTGAATAACTAATTTAATAATTGCAAGAACAATAGAAAACATAAATCGCTACAGCCAAATTATCATTCAACCTTCTAAGTAGATAAAGAAATACTGCTCACCACTTAGTTGCATTTGCTTAAGGCCAAGGCCTTTACTTAGTTCAAACTCCATTTCCAAACCATAAGGTAATTGAAAAGTATTAGGTATGTTGTCTCCTTCTGAGCAATAACATAATAGGTAAATCATTGGCCTAATACATTAAAATAAAAGCTTGTAATCAGGCAATCTTTAGCTTGACCATTCAACTAAACCTCAAAGTCATCAAATTCATATTATTCATTACACACTTTCTCTGCAAAAGGAAAAATAAATAGTAGTCATCTTAAGTATTTAATCCACAATGCACTGTATTGTAGCAAAAGACAAGCTAGCATAATTTTCTTCTTCTAGTTCATCCTCTAAAGGAGGGATTTCTTCCCCAATTGCATCTCCTTCAACTAAATCGCTAAGATATTTCCAATGCTTCTGAGAAGGGTTATATTCCTAAAGTTTCTTCCATCCAAGTTGTTCACACTTTCCATCTGTTCCATTGTTGTTGGCACTAGAAAGGTAATATATTTGCAGACCACTAAAGTGACAGTAGATATATCAGCTATTAAATATAATGCAATTCAATGTAATTCCCTGGTCATATGGCCACATAGCAAAACAACATGCTTCTTTCCACAAACAACAACAAAATCAAACAAGTTCTTTGCAAATTGAACCATCATACCCTACCCATATGACCACATAATAAAGAAAAAAATTTCTCTCTCCATTTAAAATTATTGGTACCAACTCGTGTAATAAAAGCAATTTTACATCATCAAGGGTGAAACTAGCATCAAGGTGGAGCAAAGCATAGACAAAACAATGAGATTGGTAAGCTAACTTATAAAAACAAGTAATAGCTCAATATTACTTCAAACCAGAAAATAAGGTGAAAATCATACTTAGCATTCCTCGTAGCTTCTGCAAAATGGATATCCAACTTAATGCTAGTTTCAGGAAATACATTTGAAAATGAAAACAAACTCCAATTCAGCGAGCAAACAAACAGAAACAGCAGATGCAACTTCATGAAATACATTCACCCAAACTCAAAGCGAATTTGAGAATTTTTGGCTGGAAATGGAGTTTAAATAAACAAAACACACACTGCTGGAGATGAAGATGGGAGATCGAAGAAGCTATTTTTCTGGGTAATGAGCAACAAATCCAGACGAAGACACACTGCTGGAGACGAAGATGGGAGACCGAAGAAGCTATATCTCTGGGTAACAAGCAACAAATCCAGATGAAAAGGGGTAGAGATCAGATGCCATCGAAGTGGGGGATCTGAACCCGTCAAAGAAGTGGTTTTTCAGGTAATGTCAAAACGGCGTTGTGTGGATTAGTGAGGTTGCGTGTGAAGTCTAGGAGCATTGATGTCTCGAACGGCCAAGATCATCGTAGCCGAACGACGTCATTTTTTTGGAGCAGCAGGCGCTGAGCAGGTGAAGGCTGAGCAGGGGATCCGTTTCCCTGCTTTTTCTCTTTTTAGTCACTCTTTTTTTTTTATTTCTCTCCAAATATACATTATGCATGTACTTACTAAATGCAGAGAATCTAAATCTGATTGGTATACATTCTTCGTTATTACATCTACATTTGGTGAAGTGTGTTTTGCTGGTGGCTTCACACTGCCTGGAGTAGCTGAGCATGTTCATTTCTTCGACTTTTTTGTTGTGGAACTGGTAATCCTAAGCAACAAAATAATTTTCTAGATTATTGAGAATTGAAAGCATAATTCCTTTTGGTCTTAGCTATGACTACTTTCTTTTATTCTTGCCCATTTCTTTCAATTTTTTTTTCTTTGGTTACATAGTTTCATCAGAGTTTTGAATCAAGATGCCTAACGAGATATTGGGATCGAATCCATTACGACTACTGTAACAGGTTTGAAATTTTGGTTTGCTTTTTTTTTTTCGACTTTTGTTGTATTATTTTCATAATTACTACAAGCATAACATAAACATGTAAATATTATGACTGCAACCCTATTTACACAGAAAATTAGTTGTAGCTAGTATGCTATTGCGAAAAAGATTATTTGTGGCCTTGTTTGCTATGAACAAAAGAAATAGATTTTGTTTTTATTTTTGTGTGTAATATTTATTATATGTTTATAATTATTTTTTTTTCATATACATTTCTATTTCATCTTAATAATTTTGTATACTGAACGGGTAGAAAGCCTCTAATTTTCATTATCCTATCAGTGTACCATAACAAGTAACCTCAATGAGATCTATGTAAGCACTTAAATCACTTTTTGATTATTTAATATACATACATATATATATGTTCCCTATTTTAAAAGAGAAACCACTAGGCCATGTTTGGTATAGTAAAAAAGAATGGAAAAGGAAAAAAAAAAAAAAGATAGGTAGAAGAGATGAAAAATAATGCTTGTATTCTTACTTTTAAAAATAATAATAAAAGGAGATATATATTATTAAATAATGATAATAAAGATATAATGGATATTTTTTATTTTTAAAAACTCTTCCATTCACTTGAATGTATTACTGAAGGGAAAAAATGCTCAAAAAGAACATTGTTTTCCTCACTAGAAATCTCTTTTATAAGGGCTAATTGTTTCCTTTTTTATATTTAAATGATAAAACTTTTCATTCAAACAATCATGCCTTTTAATTAAGATAATTAAAACATATAATAATCATAAAATTGGATCTTTTACTTTTTCTAAAAGAATGAGTAAAGGACACTCATCCATCTTTTGAATTATTTAAATTTGATTTAGATAATTTAGATTTTTTTTTACTTTAATTTTTTAATGTTGATAATTGGGAAATTATTTTAATTTTACATTTTACTTCTTTCAAAAAAAAGTCAAAACTAAAAATATATATGAACTATTTAAATTAAATTTAAACAGTAGAATTCATCCTAAAAGGTGATTATCCTCGTACATCTTACGGATAAACTAAGGATTCAGACGCTACTAACTACATATGGCAACTGGACCATTCTTGTGGAGAGGGAAAATATTAGCCACTTATAAAGGAGTAATATATTAACTTTGCACCCAAAAAGATCGAATTTCATGCTATGAATGAACAGATTTAGATGCAGGACAAGCATCAGCTTAATCTATTTATCGCAGCAGACACTAACCATTTTTCCTTAAATTACCCAAAAGACACAAAACAAGCTGTGTATTGAATCACCTAACCAACTTCAATTCCGGATGAGAAAATTGGCCTGTGATTATACCTAAGTCCTCCAAATCCTTCTTGCTCTTTGGGCTTGGGGTCACAATCTCCAACGTCTTTGGTGACAACATTTTGTTTTAATAAAAGGTACAAGAGTGCATAAGAGGGAGTGTCAGAAGCATTGGCGTGAGCTATGGTTATGGTATAGGGCTATTATATGAAACTCAAACATTTTTTGTTCTTTTCAAAATTTGAAATAAATAATATTTTATAATTATGCATGAATCCAATGTTATAAAAGGTATCAATTGATAGAGATCAGTTGGCAGATTTTTATATTCATTATTAAAGAGAGTGCATATTTGAATATTGTGGCCTATGAAAAGAAAAAGTTACTTGCTCTTTTGTTTTCTGGTTATCTTTGGATCAAGAGTACTATAAATGATTGAATCTTTACCATGTTCGGGAATTTATTAGGGAGGGAGTTAGGGAGGAGAATAAATGATTTATTTGAGTCACTTTCCAAAAATAATCCACTCTTCATGTTTCTAAAGTCAATCAACTTTTGGAAGGTTTTGAATTAAGGAGGATTCAATAATTGATTATTTTATCATTCCCTATTTTCTTAAATTATTATAACTATTCATTTTAATAAGAATTTTATAAGAAAATTATAATTAATAATTTTTTTAAAACCTTTGTCCTTGTTTTTTTTTTTTTGTCAGAGGGAAAAAAACAATTTGGTATTTTTAAAGTAATGACTATTGAATATTTTATCATGTGAGTAAGTGAATTTATTTCATGCTTATAGAGCTGATGTTTTATTCATATTAATACGTACTATTTGATATTTTTATTTTAGATTTATTATTATTTAACATATTATGCTCTATAATAATATAATAATTTTTTTTAAAAAAATACATGCTATATATTTGATTATTGATTTAAAAATTCAAATTAATGAACTGTGGACCACCTCTTATACTAAAAGTAATAAGTGATTTGCCCAATTTTAAAATATTAGAAAGCATAGAGCTAGCCGTATAGTACTCAAAAGGCTAATGTATTTGGATAAAAAAGATATAATATTTTTTTGGGGGGGGGGGATAATTTAGGTTGAATTCTTTTGAGGAGCGTAAAAGCAATAAATTCTAATGTATTAGGTCAATATAAATGCGTATACATCTCAAATTATTTTTTAAAAAAAATCCTTTAACTCAAACAAAATTCGAAGACATCCCTAATCACAAATAATAATAAAAGAAAAAAACGAATCAATGCGCATTAGTCGGATGATTGTGCATGCTAAAATTCAAGGAAATGCGAAGAAACGCAGTTAACGTTGATAATATCAACACTGCATGCAACTTGCAAATGCAGATCTCACAATTTATAAATAAATTTAAACATCTTATTCAATCCCAAGGACATTCTTGGATCGATGATTTCTCAGTACAACAAACAAAAGCTACTTAATCAATCAAGAAAATGATAATCAGCGAGACATTACATATATATATGTGAACCAAATAATTAAATGAATTAATCAAGCTAATTAATATCTCCCTGAAAGACGATTGGCAAGGATCATAATGATGACGCTGACATTCTCCAAATACTGGTTGTTCTTTGCCAGAGCAACGGAGGGATCATATCCTGGTGCTTCCGATGATGCACAATCATCGATGTTGGTCATCACAGCAGAAGCAGCAATGTTCATTCCAAAGAAGTCATGGGATTCCAAGTAGTTTTTAGCCTTCTTGAGGCTGTCCAAAGCGTCGTCGTAATGCTCAGAGCAGGAGTGATAATGCTGCATGAGCCGAATCTCCTTGGTCTGATGGACCATCAAGTCCAGACTGGCCTTGGTGCTGGTGGCACTGGCTTGAGCCACCTCAATGGCGTACTTGGCTAGGCAAGGAAGCTCTGAGCCTTGCTTCACGTTTAGAACAGCCTGGCAAAAGCTAGGGTTTCTGTGTTTTGAGCAAATGTCTATTATGGATGGGACGTGTGAATAAGCACAAGGAGCAAGGCAAAGGAATAGCACCACAATGGAGCCCACAAAGGGAGAATAATGAGCCATTTTTCTAATTATTATTGGATTATATTTTTCTCCCTTATTCTCCTTGTGCTTGTTAGTATGAGTTATTGTGATAGCTTCATTATGCAGGAACAACAATTTATATAGCCAACTCTCTAGGCTTTGCTTTCCCTATTAGCGGTATGGGGTTAATCCATGGCTTAATTAGCAAAAACTAACGTAAGAGTCCTTAAAAAAGGAATACGCATTTTGAGGTTGTTGATTACTTTGCCTGTAATAGGAATATTATTTACAATAGATTACCTGGAGTTATGGATAAATTATAGAAGATCTCTTCTAATTTTCAGTGGCAGAGAATGAGTATGCTATAGTAATGATTCGAAATGGTAGAAAACGTACGCCATTATTTGATTCTCTTACAATTTGACCTAATATTATTACACGTGTTCCTTGGTTTTGCTGAATTGGATATCTTATATCCATTTTAGGTACCGCTCTCAAACCAAACTCGTCGTTCAAATAAATATGCTGCATGGCACAATTGATTATTGTTTATCCCAAGTAATTAAGACGACCAATAATTTGCAGATCAAAGCGAAATAATGAAACTTAAAATTTTTTTATTCACAGACTCATTAAATAATGTATTGCTCCTACTAGGGATAGAAGAGTCATCCATATTATCAAAGCCTAGTGACAACTTTGACAATCATACACCTCCATAGCCCAAATTTAGTTGGTTATTGGTTTAACTTGGCACCTAGCCTAACGAATTGGTATCCTAAGTTGACCAAGTTTTTTTTTTTAATTTTTGATAAAAATTATAAAATAACTTATAAATAAAATAAAATTTTCATAAAAATAAAATAACCCTGGCCCACTCATGCTATATTAAAAAAAATTATCTTTAAAAAATTTGAAAATTTTTATATAAATCCTTACTGTATTTTTTTTAATATAATATAACTAAGTCGGGCGAGTCTGAATTGACCCAAGGCTGGCTCATGTCTTGAACACCCCTGTTGAATGGGAAAATTTCTTCACAGAAATTCCTTGGACCGGACCTCAAGAGAAACCGAATGCTGAAAGGGAAATAATTAAAAGTTTTATGCTAAATGCCATTAAATCCTTTCTTTGTTTCTAGAATCAATTGGTTCTAATTTTTAACCAAGTCTAAGCCAAAGTAGTACATGCAAATTAACCTGAATGGTTAGACACTGCTGACCAAGAGATTGAGGAAGAGGTCAATAAGAATAATCATTTTATGGACTATGGCGGCAGCTTTATAAGCAGGGATCCAGATGCAACCTGGAACTCCATTATTCAGTCTTGATGCAATCAGTTGAACTATTTTTGACATTTGTTTTTGAACATTTTATGCGGTGGAAATCCAATTCCAAATGCATTTTATGGTCAAATGCCTATATTCAAGTTCATTCTCCTTGCTATTACAGCATGGCCAATCCGTTGAAACATATAACATCACTACCAATAATATATAGTGCCATTCTCAGACAAATTACAATATCAAAACACAAGCCCATCATTTTACAGACGTAGCAAGTTCAGTTCTTCTAAGAAAACACTCAAACCCCCACCACCAGAAAGCTGCTGCACCTTGCCTCCTTTCTAATATCATAAATTTTGAAATTGAAAGAAAATTTGAGAAGCAATATTTAATAACTTTGACAGGTTTTTGAGCCACGGATTCTAAAACAAAAGGAAACAACAGGAAACGAAGAGACATCAGGCCGAGGTAAACAGAAAATTGAAAGAATTTATTCAAGCATAAGTAAGAAGCAACACAATCATTCTCTTATTATGCATAGAGGTTAATAAGGAGCTAATTTGTATTTAAACACCTACATTTGCTAAGGACAGACACACAATGGAATCTCCCCCAAGTCATCGTAATTTCATAGACAAAATTGAAAACAAGAATAACGAAGCAGTAACCAGCTCTTCAAATGTGAATGGGCTTGTCAAAAGTGGCCATTGCAGCTTCTTTCACTGCCTCGCTCATTGTTGGATGTGCATGGCAAACCCGTGCTATGTCCTCACTTGCTGCATCATACTGCAAGGCTATCACTGCTTCGTGAATGAGCTCTCCTGCATTGGCTGCCATAATATGCACTCCCAATATCTTGTCTGTCTCCTTTTCAGCCAATATCTTCACCAATCCTTCAGCATCATCAATTGCCTTTGCCCTGCTATTAGCCAGGAAAGGGAACTTCCCAACTTGGTATTCGACACCAAGTGCTTTCACTTGCTCCTCAGTCTTCCCAACGGATGCAACCTCAGGGTGTGTATAGACAACCCCTGGGACTTTGTCATAGTCCACGTGACCAACCTTACCAGCTATGTACTCTACACAAGCAACCCCATCTTCTTCTGCTTTGTGTGCCAACATTGGACCTGGAATTACGTCTCCAATCGCATATACACCAGAGACATTGGTGGCAAATCTTTCATTCACTAGAATTCGTCCTGCCTTGTCAGTTTCAACTCCTATCTTGTCCAAGCCAAGTCCAGCTGTGAATGGGGTCCTACCAGCAGACACAAGAACAACATCTGCTTCCAATGTGGTCTGATCACCGCCAGCTGCTGGTTCAAGGGTTAGCTTCACCTCATCACCTGAAGTATCAACTCCCACCACCTTTGTCTTAAGCATGAATTTTATGCCTTGCTTCTCAAGAGTACGCTGAAACTGCTTCCGAACCTCTCCATCCATGGTTGGAACAATATCTGGTGCAAACTCAACAACAGTTACCTCAGAGCCAAGTCGGCCCCACACTGAGCCCATTTCAAGCCCAATATAGCCTGCCCCAATGACCACAAGTCTCTTGGGGATTTCAGACAAAGCAAGAGCACCTGTTGATGATACAATTTTCTTTTCATCAAGGGGGACACCAGGTAGAGATTTCACATCTGAACCAGTGGCAATTATAATGTTCTTTCCTTTCACAACAGTATTCCCACCATCAATGGTGTCCACAGAAACTTCAGAACCAGAAAGAAATTTGCCATATCCTTTGACATAGTTTACCTTGTTTTTCTTAAATAAGCCTTCAATACCTCTAGTGAGATTAGAAACAGCTTTATCTTTTTGTGCCATCATGGCTGGCAAATCAACCTCAACAGATGAAAACTTGACTCCATGGCTGGAGAATGAATGTTTGGCCTCATGGTACAAATGTGAAGAATGCAAGAGTGCCTGAACCAAAACATGGATATATTTAATAAATGAGTACATTGACTAAAGAGAAGACTATATCCACTACTCTTAGCAACCTGATGCACCTATATTTACAATCATGAAATGAAGGAGATACAGGAAAGTTACTACCACAGACTTAGGGTTGAAGGAGAAATGCTGAAAGTATATTATAGTCTGTTGCATAAAGAACGATTTTGCATGACAAATTTAAGTTAACAATAAGCAAGAAAATGTAATTACCCCCCCCCCTCCCCCCCGAAAAAAAAAAAATGCAACTTAGTATGACAATTAGCAGGCATGGACTTAATGTATGGTGATACAGTGATATGGTCTATTGCCCAGTTAATAATTCAGTTAAGACATTGATAATAAGCAGCCCTAGTACTTCTACCTGAATTTTGATATCAATAAACAAAATCAACTCAATCATACGAGAACCCCGGAAGTAAGAGCAGTGCAGGAGTTACATTAATTTTGTGATATGTGGTTAAACTTGCATTTAGTTCTAAGATGGAAAAAGGAAAAGGCAGAAAAGGTAGATCGAAACACAGAAAAGAAAGAGCCAGATATGAAGGTTTAAGAACTAGTGCTGCTCAATAAATGATCTCCGTCTGCTCTATACTCTCCTTTCATACGTAAATTTAAAAGCACCTCATCTGAATAACTACAGTTTCCAAAAGGTGGAAGCAACAAAAGATCATGGTTTTGTTTCCCAATGGTTTCTAAACCTCTGAATTATCAGGATTCACAGCTAAGATTATTAACTTCCGTTGGCAGAACCAACAATTAAAGCCACACATGCATCAAAAATTACTTTTTTTTTTAATTCTGTTTTTGACAAAACAAATATTTTACATCAACAATTTAAACAAAGTAGAAAACCGATACTACTTCTACCCCAAAAGGCACGTTATAGCGATACCAAAAAGAATCGGCGGGCGAAGCGATCGAGTTCTCTATCAAATTCAATAACTCGTTCATGGTAAAAAAAAAAAAAAAACATCAAGAAAACCACGGAAATCAGTCCAAAGAAATAGGAAACTCCAGCCCACCTCCTACTGTGCAACACAGAAATTCAGAAAAAGATGAATTCCAAATCGGAAGTGCTTTAAGAAAAATCCAACATTGGCTTACCTTGGAGGGGATGCATCCCACGTTGAGGCAGGTACCACCCAGGGTCCCACGCTTCTCTATGCAAGTGGTCTTGAGCCCCAATTGAGCGGCTTTAATGGCGGCCACATAGCCTCCGGGACCACCACCGATGATGACGACGTCGTTATCGTCAGATCCCGAAGCAAAGCCCCTGGAAAAGGAGGCGAGAGAGATCGAATACTTGAGGGTCTCGGAGGAGAGATTCCTCGACAAAAGGAAACCCTTCCGTCTCGCCAAGCTAGCCATAGCCATTTCCCCTCTTCTTCTTCTTCTCTACGAGCTCTCAGAATCAGATCAAAAACCTCAAGTATCCGATTCAGCAACTACCTAACCATTTCCTTTTTTGAAGACGAACAGAGTTGCCAGCCATTGCTTCTATTCTATTCCTTCGCCTTGTGCTTTGAAAAAACACATATAATAAATTAAAGGGTAGTCACATTTATGAAAATTACACTGCTTTTATTATAAAAATGTAAATAAATTTTTTTACTAAAAAATAATCAAAATATCCTAACAAAATAAGAATAAATTTTTGTTAAAAATATAATTTCAAAAAAATAATTTTTTAAAAAATTATTTTAATATTATTTATTTTATGTTAAAAATTATATTTTATTTTATTTTATATTTAAAAATAATTATTTTTTGTTAATTAGATATATATTTAATATTTATCATATTATATAAATAATAAATATAGAAATATTTGATCAAATTAAATATAAATATAATTTATTTTTTATTTTTCACCAAACAAAGGGAATAATTTTTAATTTGGATGTAATCTGCATCATAATTTACTTTTAATTAAAAATACAGAAAAAGATCTGAACCGTTGATTATTGGTATTTATAAAATTATATTTTTTTGAACTATTCCATTGGTTGGTTTACTCATGCAAATTCAACTCTTCTTTTGGACCGTTGACTCCAGGACGGCTGCGGGAATAAGTTGGACTGATTGTAGGTTATAGAGAATTAGAGAAATAATCTTCACACCGTCATTTTCATATTTTTATTTTATATTTTATTATTTTGATATAAAAATAAACTATATATATATATATATATATATAAAAGACCACGGTGGATCAATCAGCCCAAGACCCTAAGCCCAATGACTGATCAACTCAATCCTGAAGCCCACCCATGAGCTAGACATTCAGGAGACGAGACAAGACAATCTCTTGCTAATCTTTTGGAAGCTTGTAACGGCTATAATACTTGATTAATAGTATAATAGTTAATAACTGCTACACACTAGAAGCAAGCTAGTAAATGCTCTCCCTAATAGCAAATTCGGATTTTTTACTTGACCCTCGATATTATTTTGTTAGAAAAAGATAGGTCTAGGAAGATAGGTTTGATATGTTTTTACTCTTTTTAATTTTGATTTTTTCTTACTCAATATTATTTTATTAAAGAAAGAAAGAATAACATAAGAAAAAGTATATAAATTTTACTTCTTTTATTTATTTATTTATTTTATCTCTATTCAATAAAATAGTATTATATTTGCACCAAGTGTTAAGAGAATTTAGATTTTTCTCTTTCTCTCTCTTACGCTATGTTTGGATGGAAAAAAATGAAGGAAGAGAGAAAATTAGCGGAAAAAAAATGGCATTTTCCTCTATTTGGATTGAGAAGAAAACGGAGAGGGAGAGAAAATTTGGAAAGAAAATGAGGGTGGGTTTCAGTTGAATTTTTTTTCTTTGAATATAAAGAGATTTTGAGGAGAAAAGGAACCACTAGCGTAATATATTTTTTATTTTCCCTAATTAACATTCACAAAAATTCCCTTCTTATATCTTCGATCCTGATAAACGGGCTATACAACCCTAGTTTTTATTCTTCCATTTTCAACAGAAATTCCTCGTTTTGGCTCGACCTTTGGTTTTCTCCTCCAAGCTTCGCAGCATTGTCTGGTATTTCCACCTTTTTCATGTCATATTTCATTAATGCCTTTGGAAGAAATTTTATTATCATTTTTTCATATCATATTTCATTACCGCCTCTAGAAGAAAATTTATTGTCGTTATTGCTGTAGTGTTTACATCTCGTGGGTGATTATTTCAAAATCTTTTCTATAATTGACTTATTTGAAAACAAAAATTGGATTTGCAGAAAAGGGATAAAAAAGATAGTGTGAAATTTGAAAGATAAATTTATAAATTTTAAGTTTTGTTTTCCACACCTATGCTGACAAGTCGGTGAAAGAAGTAAATTTTTTTGATTTTATTTATACATTTGTATTGTTGTCATAATATTAATATTATATAGTTATGGGTTTCATTCATCCTATTGGACTTCATATTTTTGTGGATTATGTTACTACGATTCAGAGTTAATAGTCAAGGTTTGGCCTACTATGTATACGAATAAATTTTTTTATATTTAAGGCTGAAATATTTTTTGCAATTATTTTGGGAGGAGGAATAACCTCCTCTTAGATTTTGGTATAAAATTTGAGACAGCTAACTTTTGATATCTAAAATAAAAGATTGCGAATAAACTTTTCTCCTTTTTTGGGACCTACATTGTCCTTTATAACTTAATTAGAATGTCAACTACGTTAAGGCGAGTTGCTACTAGAATTAGCAATATTTTTAGGCTTTTTTGCACAATGTGTTGAGAAATTTGGCAAAATGAGAAATAGCATTAAACTATATGAAATGTTGGTAATTAAACTATTTGGAATATGGACCTTTGTAGCCTTCCTTTTTAGGTATTTGAAGTGTCGTAAAAGAGGGATGCCACTTTCCATATTCTTATCTTTCATATTACCTATAATTAATATAATTGATCATAGCATTTATCCTTTTTGGCAACTTTGTATATATTTATTTATAAATTTTTATTTTTGTTTCTATAAAGTATGCCTTTACATACTTTGTATAAATGTTCCATAGAGCAATAACTACAATAATATGAAATTCACGAAAGATGTGGAAGAAGATATATATGATGTTGACTTTGAAGTCAAGCAATTGATTAATTTTAGAGTGACAAATGAAGGTTCAAATTTGAACCATTTAATAGAAGATTTGAAAAGGCGCAAGTGTACATGTATGGTACATCTTATTTGTTTGCTTCCACATGCAATTCATTTATTGGAAGAGATGTCAACTCTAGTTAATAAATCTATTAGTGTTAGTAATATTGATCTATATAACATGAGAAAATAGTTGATGATATGGCTACAAAATGAAAAAAATTGTTGTGATGTTTTGCGCATGGGTTCACAAGCTTTTAGGGAATTATGTGAAAAACTTCGAACCATTGGAAGAGATAAAAATTCACAGTGGGTTACAGTTGAGGAATGATTTGCTAAATTTCTCCATATATTAGTACATAATGTAAAAAATATGACACTATACTTTTACTTCCATTAATCAAGAGAGACTATTAGTCGCCATTTTCATAATATTCTACGCTTAATGGTTTCACTTGAAATTGAGTTTCTTTCACAACCTTCTAGATAAAAAGTTCCTATCCAAATTTTTAACAATATTAGATTCTACTTATATTTTAAGGTATATATTTATTTTTACATTTATACATTTTATGAATAAAATAAATGTTCCATAATATAGTGCTTTTAACCAATTCTAAATGATAGGATTGCATGGGAGTTATAAATAGAACTCATGTTTAAACAAAAGTACCCAGAGAATAGGTCACTCGATTTCGAGGATAAAAAGAGTACCCTATGCAAAATATTTTTGCCATATGTTCATTTGATATGAAATTCACCTATGTCTTGACTAGTTTGGAAGGAACAGCTTTGGATTCAAGAATTTTAAAAAATACTTATCACGAGAAGATAATCTTATAATTTCCTAAGGTCTATATGTAATACATTCATAGTTGATAGTGTTAAGTGTACAATTGTTTAATTCTTTGGTCGCTAATCAATGTTTCGTATTTGCAGGAAAATTTTATCTTGGAGATGCTGGGTTTCCACTCATGTATGGTCTATTAATACCTTACAGAGGAGTGCGTTATCACTTGAAGAAATATTCGACACAATCACCACATAATGAAAAGGAAATTTTTAATCATTGATATGCCTCATTGCAGAATGTCATAGAAAGAATATTTTGAGTTATAAAAAAGATTTTCATTCATAGCTAGTAGCACTAAACTACATTATTTCTTTCAAGTTATGACTGATATTGTAATAGCTTGTTGCATATTACACAATTTTTTGATGGGGGTTGATTCGAATGAGAACTTGATTGCTAAAGTTGATCATGAATTACAATAGAACCCCTCAATAATATTGAGGCTTACTCTAGTCACGGTCAAGAGGAGGAATATAAACAATGATCAATTTTCAGAGATAGTATAGTAGGCCAGATGTGGAATGATTATCAGCATAGATTATAAGTTCTTATATAATCATTTCATACTATAAATAGAGCTTTGTTCTACGATGTATATCAATATTGTTTAAAATGTTGAAGTATGTTATCAATAAAATTGTTTGGTGTATTTTAAAAAATTTGCATAATTATCAAAGTAGATGACTTGGATTGTGAATATAGTATTCTTTGTATTGTTTGAGATTTTATATTATTTTGTTTCATGCAAAAATTCAATAATAGCTCCAAAGTAGAAAGATTCAGTGAAGGACAATCTGTGATAGTCACCTGAGATGGATGAAACTTTTCTTGATACTTTTATTGGAAGAGATAATAAAAGGAAATCATCCTGATGAAACATTTACAACATTTGCATATGATAATATGCTGCAAGCTCTGAGAAATTCTTTTGGGCCACATATTACGAAACAACATTTGAAAAATAGAAAAAAGAAGTTGTCATAACAAGTTAGAGAGCTTTATGATTTATTCAATAGATTAAGTGGCTTTTTCTGGAGTCCAATTACAAAAATGTTTGAAATTGAAAATCAAATCTGGAATGACTTGATTTAGATAATTCCATCTTGGTAATTAGACTACATAGATGTTAATTAGTTTGATATCTTTGTTCACAACTTTGTTTAGATATGTTTTCATTTACATTGGTATAAAATAGAAATTTGCACATTTATTATGTATTTGCAGAAAAAACTCTAAGCAAGAAAGTGGATGACTACACCTGTATTACATTATGATAATTATATGAATTGTTTAGTGTAGACGGAGCAACAAGAAAATATGTTGAGAGTGCTAAGAATAAAGTGAAACAATGACAGAAAGAGTGCATTGATTAAAATGACATTGTGAAGAAGGAACAATGAATGAAAAAATAAGTGAAGATTATTTTAATTTGGAGTATGAGCCCACAAACTTTGGAGCTAATATGGATACGTTTAGTCCTACATATGGCAATTCAAATCACTCAATTGGAACTACATCTTCTAGAGGACAAAAAAGCAAGAAAGCGATCATTGATAGTATTGAAGATAGATATGAAAAAATTATGCTAGGAATTAAATAATTAGTTGAAGTCATCGGGGATGGTAATTTTCTACATGATAAATATATATCATTATCTTAAAGGCAGGTTGTTGCTGTTGAGAAACAAGCTGAGATTGCCAAAAAAGGCCTTGCAATACTTGAGAAAAGTAGACCTCGACATTATAGCGAAAGAAGAAGTATAGGCAGAACTCGTGCATATTAGAGTAATTGAAGATTACAAGTCAAAATATTTTTTTTTAATGTAGTGAAGAAAAAAGTAAATAAACGTTTTTTGGAGTTTCATGTCATTTGCATTTGCAAACATTGATATAGATAATGAGTGATGTTAGAATTTCTTAAAGCAGATTATGGTTAGTAGATGAATGCTTTTTTGATGTTGTTAAGTTATCAACATCATTTTGTGATAATGATTATAGTGTGGTTATAGTGGTGTTGAACATGAAATTAAGTTTAAGTAGTGGTGGTGTTGTTCTGTTTTGTTTGTATAAGTTTATGATAGGTGTAGGCCGCTTTGTTGTTAATTGGATGACTCTAAAATGATACTTGGTAATGAAATTGAAATATCATATAATTGTGCTATTTAAAATTTTTCTATAATTGTTATGTTTAAAATTGTTATAATTGTTCTACTTAATGCTGCATGTTTGTTGGGATTCACATCAACGCAAAATGGCTAAACGTTGGAATGAATAGGAAATACAAATTTAAAAAGCATTTTAACTTGTCTAAATTTTAGGAAAAAATTGTAATATATAGCATTGAGCTAAATATATATATATATGGTTGGAACGTTATAATTTAAAAGAAATAATTTTATATAACTTCTAGATAATTTGTAAAAGAAAAAAAATATGTCTTAAAAAGCAAAACAAAAAAGAAAAAAAAAAAGATAAGTCCTAAAAGCAAAAGTAAAGAAAAAAAATAAGGGTCTAAAAAGAAAAAAAAATTCCCAATGTTCGACTAAAAATCGGTTGGATCACCTGGTCTGACTACTCGAGTCCTATCAAAAAATGGTTGGACCTTTGGTCCAACTGCTTGGTAGTCGAACCAACAGGTCCGAGTCCAACTGTTTTGCAATCAGACCAAGGGTTTAACCACTATTTGGTCAGACCAAGTCTGACTGCCAAGGAGTCGAACCAAAGGTCCAACCATTTTTTGGTCGAACTTGGTTTGATTGCCAGGCAATTCAACTGTTTTGCAGTCAGGCATCGCATTTTTTTTTTTTTTCTTTTTAGACCCTTGTTTTTTTTTCTTTATTTTTGCTTTAAGAACTTATCTTTCTTTTTTTATTTTTTCTTTTTAAGGATTATATTTTTTTCTTCTATAAATTATCGAAATTACATAAAATTATTTCTTTTAAATTATAACATTCTAACCATATATATATATATATATATATATATATTTGCTCAATACTATATATTACAACTTTGTCTTAAAATTTAGACAAGTTAAAATGCTCTTAAAATTTATATTTCCTATTCAATCCAACATTTAGCCATTTTATGTTGATATCAATCCCAACAAACAAACAGTATAACTTTGAGTTTTTTTTTTCTTTTCTAACAAATTTTAACATGGTTTTCTTTCTCTTTTCTTCCTTACAAAGTTATACATTTCATTAAGAATTTTGTTCCACTTCTGTTGCGAACATTAGAACATATATGTTTGTGCATGCAGTAGTTACATAAAGTAACCTTCAACATGTAAACATTACCTTTCAAACCGTTACTATCAATGTTTAAAGCAATCATTACAATATTTCATGTTAAGATGTAGGTAGACGATGTTCTATACAAATTCGTATCATATCTAGCAACTTATGTATAATTACAAAATATATATTCCTTATGTATATATATATAGTTGCATACGCAGCTAAATATAGGTTGAATGGATGAACTATACACACTACAATTATATATCTATATATATATATAGTATACAATATTATAAACATATAAACATAATACAATATTAGAACCTAATATATCTATATTTATTTCCTATAACAAACTTTGAAAAAATGACTTAGCCTACTCCTCTTCCTTACTATCCTCTCCTATGGCATCGTTATGTCCTTCGTGTGACACATCTGATTTTGGTTGGGATGAGCTGCGTCTTGCCTCTGACCATGCATTATTGCTATGCGTTATCTCTTGTAGTTGTGCTCGCAGCTCTTCAATATGTCGTTATTGCTCTTAAAATTGAGTTTGATACGATTGTGTTGAAATATTGATGATTTCATTTCGTATCATATTTTGAATATAGTTTGAATGGGGGTACGATAGCAATTGACTTGACGATATTTCTTGATTGTACATGTATCCCGTCTTAGAGTCTCCTAAAATTTTACAAGACATATTGCCAAGTTCATAAACTACATCCCTCTTTTTGCTACCAGCAGCTTTAATAAATAAATTCAAGTTGGACACGTTATCGCTTGAGCTTGAACTTTTTGTACTCTCCTTTTGCCTTAAATATTTATCCTATCAATATGAATTTAAGTGATTAATATAAAAATAAATGTATATATATATGTGAAAATAAATGTATACATATATATATATATATATATCATGTACGTACTCAAACAATTTTTGATTTTTCATATACCCAAGAGTTAGTAGATTTACGTTAGTGTGTTTTTAAATAAATCTCTAAGAATGAAGGATCTCTTCCCAACTTTCGACCTTATATAATGAAATGAGGAAGGATTAGATAGAATAATATGTAAAAAGTATGAAATAAATGTACAACTCCATACCAATCTTTGGGCATGTTCCTTTATATATGTAGAGCCTCTTGTGTGCAAAGAAGCACTAGCACGATTTTTCTTTTTTTGCTCACTATTAAAACGAAATTTGTCAATATTTCAATGGTCACATAATTCTTCCCAAATTGATTGTTTAATCCATTAGGGTCTTTTTCGTATGTCACGGATATATGCAATTATATCCTTTAAATGGGGTTTTACTTGATCTTTCCAATTCTGCCAAATCTCATTATGATGCCTCAGGTCCCAATAATAATATTTCTTTCAATGCGTAACACAACACCAAACCAAACAGTAGATGTTCAAGTTAAAGTTAATTAATTAGTATTTCAAGCTCAATAAAAGGAGTAGAAAGTCAAACCTCAAATTTATGAAACCATAACTGTTGATATTCTTATGGAACCTCACTCCAACAATTTCATGCTCCATCATATTTATCTTTAAAGATTGTAACAATGGAAGCACAAACAGTTTTATTATTTGGTTTGAACCTATAATAGGAATAAGGATTGAAGGAAAAAAATTACGACTCATTTTAAACAAAAAGATAGTAACATTAAGACGTAGTAGAAATAAAATTATATACCATGTGCCATCATTTTGGTCACTAGAGTGGTTATCATGCATATCATGTGATTCCTGTTGAACGTTAAGCGAGATTGGCTGTGTGTCTTCTTGAGCAATAGATAATTCTAATTGAGAAAAATTCCTCCTTATTTTTCTTCCTCTTCTAGAAGACATCCTGCAATTAAATGTAACTCATGTTGATGATAAAGATAAATTGTATGAAATTGAATTGCAAGTACGTGAGGATAGATAATAGAGTAGTTATATTTTACATGGTCGTAAATATAAAATGATAATCTTTTCTTCTTACCTTGGCAACTTTGTGAATGTTAAGTTGAAAAGAACGTTATAAGGAAAAGAGAGGTATAGAAGGTAAAGTTTAACTATGTAGAAATATATATACCCACTTATTGTGTGGGTGTCTGTGTACGTGTGTGTGATTGTACATGGACGAGAGTGACATGTGAATTCAACTTAGATAAGAATAACAATAAAGAGACAAACTAAAACTATTCCTAGATATTATTGTCTATGTAAAAGTATATAGACATCAAGTAAGAAAAGGTGTGAAAAGATTCTCTGAGCTATGATAAAACTTATTATCTAATATGCAATAATAAAAATTATTATCTAATATGCAATGGCTACGTTGTTCATGCATAATGTCATGACTATCTGACTATGATGAAACATGCATAAGTCATAAGGAATCTCAGTGGAAGAGAAATGAATAAGGTAAAAAAAAAAGTTATCTATTTTATATTATCTAAATTACAGTATAATTACATAAACTTGTATCAAATAAGTTCACATCGTTACATAAATTTATCCAAAAAAGTTACATTCATTTCTCATCAACTTTTTCACTAATTCTTTTTATTGGATTTTTTTTTGAACTTGAAGCTTTATTGTTATGATTATATTTAAAAACTTGACGTTGCATCTCAAATATTGAAGTCTCATTGGCGTGCATTTGCATATGAAAATCCTTCAACTTTTAATCAATATCAGGATGTAGGGAACCCCCTGAATATATGGCATCTACCGCACTTGGATAAGAGAAAAGGTTATATTTTTTACCATAGTTATAGCCATATATTGAATCATCTTCTACTTTATGTGCAACACTTTCCAAGCCATATATGGAGCCTCCATTTTTTTTCCTCCAGCAACTACTGTCCATAAAGCAACTTCATTTGCGAATGAAAAATTTTGTGCATTAGTCGCATTTGCTATGCTAGTTTTAAGTCTTGCATATTTGTTCTGAAACAAAACAAACAATGGAGGATGTTACATAATTGTGATATATATGTAAGAACATTTAATAAAAGTTTCAAAAAATAGGATACTTATAAAAGTATTTTCAATTTTTTTGTCAACCCATTTTCCAGACATTGGTTTTTTATGAGTCCGAACGTTAAGCTCTACTAAAGTCAAAGGCCTACCTAATTCTTTAGTTAAAGTTGCAGCGTGATTTATGAATGGAATATTTCTACCAGTATGGAGAGACAACCAGTGGACGGAGTTTGAAGCTCTATTCTTTTTGGCACATTCACTTTTTTGTTTAAATTCTACTTTGTTCTAATCAACACATAAATCATTCCAAATGTGTTTATTAATCCAAATACGACGCTTTCCTTTGTCTTGGACATAAAAGATCAAATCTTTTAGGCGATTTCTTGCTCGATCTTTAAAGTTTTTATGAATTTAAAGATGATCCTCTATTGTCCATACATTATATTTTTATCCCTTACACAAAAAAATATCTATAAATCCATGTATTCCAACATGGTGGGTATAACAAATTTGGTATTGGTTATGAAATTGAAATTTACTTGAAATTCTGCAAACCATAATTGCTGAACTGATTCAGAACTTCTTTCCATGAATTATAAGGCCTTAAGTAATTATATTTTATCACTGATATTATATATTCAACGGCATTATTTCCATCGGGTCCAAATCTAAGGAATGCATATAACAAGATTATGATTAAACTAAAATTTTTTTAATATTGAAATGAAAATCCATACCCTATTTCTCCGATTGGGTAAATGAGTTATTTTTCTATATCAACTTCTTCTTGAATTTGGGAATACAAAACTGCTTTGTAAGTTTTTCTATCCATCTACACAGAAAATAACATTAGATGAAGATAAAAGAAGCATGCCAACATATATTCTTTACGTTAAATAATTATACAAATATAATACCTCCTATATTTGCGGTAATAATAGTGAGCCTCGTAAGAAAATAACACTCATACATGATGCATCAGCTGAATGGAGAATTATATAGTAGCTCAAATGCATCATATTATTTTGTCTTCAGCTTCACGTGACCTGCCAAACTACAACACCTCCATTGCAACTACTGCATGGCATAGGTTCTCCCCTCATTCACCCTTATGTATCCTGAGACACATGATTAAGCTTTTTATCACCTACAAATCACTGTATGCTAAGTCACTCCCTGGATAAGGATGAAGTGTTCATGCCTCCATATGAATCATACAATGTTCTACACGTAAAGCTTTAGAGCATGGCAAGGATAAGAATGAAATCACTTTGGATGCAAACGAGGACAAACCAAGAGAAAAAGCTAAGCTAGCCATGTAAAGTCAAAACATTTTGTTTGTTTGCAAGAATATAGCAATCTTTTACCTATTGTATGGTGAATAATTATTGACGTGTATATATATATATATATATATATATTAAATTCACATATAATTTATGAATTATTATCCCAAATAGTTGTTATTTAACTAAGTAATACATACATATAAAAATATAATTATATATTTAAACATTGATTTGGACTATAATTATTTGTAAAGGAAACTTAATTATAATAATTAGTGATATGAAATAATTTTTTAAGTGTGGTTGAAGGTGAAATTAATATAAAATTAGTTATTCAATTAATTGATTTGAAATTAATACGAACCATTAAAACATATATTTTTAATTACTTAATAGAGACGTTAGTTATGTTTGTTATTTTTAAATCTCAATTTAACGTTAATTTCATATAAATTATGCCCTTCAATTAATTGCTTCTAAACTAATAAACATGTTTAAAATGTATTATATATGTATATCCCATATATAAAGCTAAAATAATTAATTTACAGGTATAACATAACTTTTTTTTATCAACATGCTTTCAACAAGTTTTGACATCACTTGGTCTGAGTAGTTCTATAATAAGGGCAAAATTGTTCAAAGGGAATTAGTAAACTTCTCTTTTTCCATATTCTTCCTCGTCGCATCCAAACACAGGAGGAGAAATATTTTTCTCCCCACTTTTCACCTCCCTCCATTTTCTCCCCGCTTTTCTTCCCCTTCACTTTTCTCACCCCATATCTTATGACAGTTTCTCTCCATCAAGATGATAAAGGGTCCATTTTACCTTAATAGTTGTATTAAAGTTTCTATTACATAATGCCTAGTACATTGACTTATCTTCACCCACCCCTTTTGGCCAATTCTCTTACTCCATTAATACTTTGCCAATTTTACTAAAGAACTCTACTATTTACCATTGTTTAAATCATCATTTAACAATTAATCTTACAAAAATTAATGTTTTAAAAACTAGATTTATCAATAAATTGAAATAAAAAGTGATTGACAGTTTAGTAGTCTAATTTTAGTTAAATTTGAGTTGAACTATTTTTTAAATATATATAATATTTTTATAATAAAATTGATATATATTATAAAATAATATAAAATTTAATTAAAATACTTTTTATATATAATAATAAATCTATAAAAAATGAATTAGATAAGACCTGTTTAACATCATAAATTTTTACCACAGAACTCCAAAACCTTGATTTAGATAAAAATTAAAATTAAAATTAATTTTTGACCAATTTAAGACTAACTTGTCCAATTTTTACTAGTTGTATTGATTTTTGACATTTTTTTAAGACTAATTTTGAGAGTCAAATAAATTGGAGTCATAATTAGTTCCTCAATTTTTTTGATTTAATCAAAAGATTCAGTCCAATTTTTAAATTAGTAATTAAAACAACAATATACAACATATAACTCAAAAGCTGAACAAAAAAGTGAATGATTAAAATAGAATGAATTTTCTCACTCTAAGTTACCATACAAGTAAAACTAATTCAATGGAAAAGAAAAATACAAAAAGTTCTTATAAAATCTCAAGTCACTTATAAATAATTATTTAAATTTTAAAATTAGAAAATAAATTCCTTAATTTTTACATTTATCATTGTGTCTATTTCTTTTTTGAATATAATAATTCAAATATCATATCAATTTTTTTAATAATTAAAGCAATAATTTTTTTTGTTCTCAATATAAATATATCTACCAAAAATAAAAAAACAAACAAAGACATTACCCTAATTTTTTCTTGAGAATGAACATTGAAGGGACTTTTTTTTTTAATTTTAAAAATTCAAGAAGGTGTTTGCAATTAATCCAAAGTTAAGGAGCATTTTACATTTCTTTTTTTGATAAAATTGTGATATATCATCTAGAGAAAGATGCAACTATCTTTACATCTCTTCTTATGGAATAAAAAGTTTTAAGCAAGTCAACCCATCTTCTCCAAATTAATAATAACACGTCACACATATTTCATTACACATTATTGCATAGAGATAAATTACAAACATGCAGTTGATCTCATGTAGCTTCTGCAGTTATATATGCAGTGTTTGTAACTGACCTTGACCACTTGTACAACCGTTAGCACATTCTTTCTTTCAGTCTCATTGCATATAAACGTCTGCCAAAGTCTTCCATCAATCCTAAGACTTTGGTTTGAATAAATGTAAAAACAATAATAAGAGGTTTTTAAAATTTGATTAGAGCTTACTAAGTCATTTGATATCATAAAACAGATTTTCATAAGTTTACAAATTCTAGATAATCAAATGAAGGCCTCACACGCATTCCTATGGCCTGGCCTTGGTAATTTGGTTGCACAAGGGTAACCCACATATTTAGCTGTCTCCCCCAAAAAAGAACGAACGTTAGAAACCTTGAAAATGGATAATTATGCGAGAAAAAAGATAAATGTATAATTTAGGGCCTGAAAAATTTCTCATCTTACGCTTTAATTCTTGCACTTATTCCTTTATATAAATCTCAAACTCTATAACTCTGCTACTTGTATATATTAAGTTAGTCTAAACATGCAATTTAGTCCACTAGAAACCAGAGTGTAAAGAACTACAAATTTTGATGAACTAATTCATATGAAAAAAATAAATTTAAAGACTAAAACCTTAAAAGATGTGTAGCTAAATGGGAATTGAATTTAAAAAAAAAAAAACCCTAAACAGATAAGGGGTTGTTTAGTTCAAACTCCACAATGTAATTTTTTTTTTCATAATATCTATTATGCTATTATGGTCATTAGTTAATAATATTTATTTTTTATTTTTTTAAATAAAAGTATAAGTGTTATTTTTTATTTTATCTACTCAATTTATATATATATTTTGTATATACTATCAATTTTGCCAACCAGGCCGAATGTTTCAAGTGAATGGTAAAGGTCCAGTCCAAAGGATGAAATTGTCTAAGGACATATGCCTATATAATGATAAGTTTAAGCCAATACAAGCTCATCAATTCGTCATTTTTGGGGGGCTGAAAGTCAGATATTTAAGTTCAAAACAAGTCAAATGTCACATTAAGTCCCCAAAAAAAAAAATTATATCACAACAACTGAGTAAAAATTATTATGAAAAAGATTCTATGGCATTGGTGTTGGAAAATTTTAGGCTTAAATTATGTTAATTTTATTTACTTTTGTTTTTTAAAATAATATATTAGTTACTGATCTATTAAAATATATTATAAGCCTAATTGATTAAGTAATTATATAGTATTTGGATTTTAACATACATTATAATATAAGTCTAATTAGTTGTTAATAAAATGTAAATTATTAAATTTACTAAAACTTGTAATGTAAGCTTTAATAAGATACCATACAAAACAAGTTTGTAACTAAACTTGACATGTTTTTGACTTGTCTCATAAATGATGGTCAGAGTTGTCAAAAAGTGACACTTATAATTGATTTTTACAAAGAGTATGATATTTGATGAAGCTATGTGTTTAGCTTTATCGATGAAATCTGAAAAACTTTCAATATAGTTATGTTAGGAATATTTTGTTATTGAATTATATATTTCTCTCATAAATGTTTGTGAGAGAGAGATAATATTGTTAAATTCTAAAATCATGTTGAACTATTTTTATGGGATATATGTTTTCAACTCTATTAATTAAAGGCTTTTACCACTTGATTATTTCTAGCTTGTGTGTGCAGGGAGGGTTATGCATTATGACAAGTTGGATTGTTGAGAATTTCGAGATAAATATTTGTAACTTTACTAATTAAATGCTCACTTCCTAATTAAAGGTTTAGGACCTAGATAGTTTAAGAAACATTTCCAAAATATGTAAATTTTAGGGTTTTTTGATCTTTTGAGTTAGTCAGCTTATACACATTTTGCATTTATATGATTATTTCACGATATCACTCATCTTTTGTTACATTTAATTGATGTAATATGTTATTACATCTATTTGACTTGTTTTATTAACAATAATCATTGTGTTGTTGATTTGTTTGTGTAAAGATTAAATATAACATGTATCTTAAGGTATAATACCTGTTTTAAGAATGACTATTATATTTATTACAATATATTTTCATTGGTGCCATAAAATTTTTTTGAGATAAAGTTATTTGAGATATAGAAACTTATTTTAAACCTAGTGATTTTTCTAGCAATTCAATATAAATATATTGGTAAATTATAATGATTTCTCTTGTGGTTTGAGCATAAAAAATTTTGAGAAATTACATGGGAAACAGATAAAAAATAATGTACTATTAATTACTTTTGATAACTATTTCTTATTATACTTCTAAACTTATAATCTATGTTAATATAATTGTTAATATGTATGATAATAGTTAGTCTTATATTAATAAAAGACTTAATGATTGCCATTATCTTATATTGATAATTATATTGAATGGAACTATATACATTGTATTATCTTAGGGTCATTTTTCTTAAACAAAAGTGTGCACATAAGATTTTATTGTTTTATCAACTAAAGAATCATTTACAAAATAAAATATGTTTCATCTTAAAACACATTCAATGTAGCCCAAGTAGAAAAATGTCAAATAATTTTAGATGTGGACTTACATTGATTGATTTATTTTTATTTTAAGAAAATATTTAGCTAATGATCTATTAAAATATGTTATAAACTTAATTGATTAAAAAATTATATAATATCTGAACTTTAACATATATTATAATACAAGTTTGATTAACAGTTAATAAAATATAAACTATTAGATTTTACTTATGGCTGTTATGGCAGGACCTAACAAAACATTATATAAAAGTAAGTTAAGTCTTCCTCAGACCCTATGAGGTAAATCTATTGCAAATCTCTGTCAAGTTCAAGAGAATAAAGAAGACCTTCCCATATCTGGTGGGATCAATTATACTCTCCTACAAGAATATCAATCAAGTTATATTAATTGGAACTATATGATTGCTCAGGGCAACGCTATGGAGACGAGCAAACTGATGATGCAGATCAGAAGCCCCCGACACCTCGGCAATCGGCATCACATAATGACCCTTCAACTAATCGACATGCCAAACAAAGCGCCATTAAATTAATAAACAAGAGATTCATGAACTGAAATTTGATTATGGTTTCATCCACGAAAATCATCACGGAGAAGTTCAAATCTTTCTCTTATTCACAGAAGTAACAATGTCAAATTAAATCCAGCATGGTAGGGACCAATCAATTACACCTAGCTACTACTGTCTATATATATACCAATATAACCCAGAAAACACCTCCCAATCAAATAGTTCTAAACCCACCACCAATTATAGTCGTCCTATCCCTACAAAACTGCTGGCTGCTTTTTCTCTACCCCTCTGAAACAGCCTCAACAGATATCGATCTTTCGATGAAAAAATCATATGTAAAACCAGGAGAATTGTATTTACATTCAATTGCGCTCCAGTAAGCTCTTCAATCTGTTACGAGGCCTCTTTGGACAGACAGCAAGCTCTGAATCTTTGCCTTTGGGGTGGACATGATTCGACTATGCTTTCAATGGAGGACAAGCATATAACAATCACAGTGAGAATATCAGATGTATTCAGGCGCAGTGCTTCCTTGACTAGCTCTTTAGCACATTGCTGTGGATCATCATGCCTTCTTAACCACGGCGGACAAGACTAACTGCTTCCTGACTCGAAATCACATCCCAAATCCCATCACACCCAATGATTAAGAACTCATCATCCTCTGTCAATGTAACCTGCTGAACATCTGGATCAGCAATAAGAGGCGAAGCAGAACCAGTGGGAAATTTTTTTAAGTCCCAATCCCCAAGGGCTCGGGTCACAGAAAGACAACCATTGAGATACCCATCATCAATGAAACCACCTAAGTCCTCCACTCTCCTCTTTTCTGGTAAATAACTCGGTCTATGATCTTGAGACAACTCAACAGCTACTCCTCTTCTGCAGAGAACTGCCCGACAATCGCCAGCATTTGCAACCAGTAAATGCCTTCCAAGTATAAGCGCAGTCAATGCTGTTGTCCCACAGGAACTACTAACGGTTTCTTCATCAGCCAAGGCAAGGTCTGCAAGTAAAAAGGCTCTCCGATGGGAATCCTCCAATTTCTTTAGAAATAATGCATCAGTATCATATGACTGCAGCAGATTAGCATCTTCAAAAAATAGTCTCATAGCATTCCTCTTAATAAAATAGGCTGCATCAGGCCCTCCATGACCATCAAAAACTGCATAAAATGCACTTGGTATCGGGGACTTAAACACAAATCCCAGATAGGAAGCTAGATCATCTATTTGAATGTGTTCATCATCCATAGATCCTCGTGGGCCAATTTCAGCGTGGCTACCAGATCGGACATTTGGTATGAACTTGGTTGGAGAGATCTCTAAAATGGGATCTTTAATTATCTCAGAGCAACTCTCAGCCTACAATACATTTGAGAAGGTAAGATGATGTAATAAGATCAGGGGACAAAAAATAGATAAGACATAAATGAACACATTGACCAAAAAGAAAACAAAAAATCCCTCCAAATGGGAAAAATATAACAAGAAAGGAAAACAGACGGACAAAAAGCCTGCCCACTAAGCTCTAATTATGGAGAAGACCTGCCAGCAAGAAGCAATTGGAACTTAACTAACACTAGCCACTATTTCAACTGATTTCTTCTGGGTAAAATTTCTTTTTTCTTCTTAGGGCCGGGGGATTTTTTTTTTGGGGGGGGGGGGGGGTGTTACCATACACTGTAATTCTAATCTAGAGGCATAAAAACTGAATTACAAACTCTAGCTGCAAAACCCTACAGCATCTGCAATCCTAACAAACACTAGGGGAGCATTAGATCTTCCCCACATCTATCAAGAAACTTATAGCGTAGAATTAAGGTTTGATATTTACCTAAGACAAATACTCAGACAACTCCAGATTTATTGATACGAAAACCTCAAATAAATAAATAAATAAATAAATAAATAAATAAATAAATAAATAAAAGGCTTGCCGATTAAGTTTTAGGAAACCAAGATAAAAAGGCAATTTCGGGTAAGAATCTAAATTCAAACATAAAACCAAAAGTAAAAAGGAAATAATAAAGCCAGGATAAGAAACATACCGTTTCAAGGCGGCACATTTCAGTAGAAATCGATTCAGACGAAACCCGTACTTGGCCAAAGATCGGAATAGAAGATGAGGTAGGCGAAACCTCAACCTTGACGTTGTGTTCTTGTGCCACGCGAAGATGATACTTCACATCTAACACAGGAATGCTCTGCTGACAGATAATTTCTTCGGCCACCATCTTCTGGCTCACAATCCTCTTCAAAAGTCGTTCTGCGATATTCTCTGAGCTTATCTCTTTCAAAAACACCAGCACCAGAAAGAAAAAACAAGGCTTTGAAATTCAGAAATTTTAACGTTCAAAATTGGGTTGAAATTGCGATATCAATTCGATAAAAACAAGAAGAGTAAGCAAATTAGGGTTTCTCCTCCACACCTCTCTTTCTCTGGCTCTAAAATAAACCTTGTGAAAGGCCTTATATAGGCGCTTACTTGGACGCGCCAATTGAATTCGTAAGGAACTCACTGTGTAAACGAAAAGCCAATAATACCCTTGACGTAAACGAAAATTACCCAATTTATATTTATATTTATTTAAAAATGAATGAATTTAAAATCACCATCTAATCCATAATCAGCTCTGTTTAGAATAAATTGATTAAATTCTATCCCCCAAAAAAAAAAAAAACACACACACACACACACAACCTATAAATCAAAGCTTAATTACCATCTACCCAAAGACTATTCATTAATGATTTTTTTTTTGGGAGATGCTAATTAACCCTTTTGTAACTTGTAAGTATAATTTTGCAGAATTTAAATTTGTTTGTTATTTTACACCAACATAATATTTGAGAGAAATAAATTAAGAGGTACCGATTCAATATATTTCCACTATCTTCCTTCCCCAATTGAAAACGTATACAATTCACATCGCTTAATCTATTATTTTAATATAATAATATTTCGTTAGCGTCAAAAAATAATTCTAATTCAATTTTTCGGTAAAGCTCGTGACACGGCGGAATCGTGTGGGGTCAGAATCGGAATATTATTGGGTATCCCTTACCTTTGCGTTGAAGGGGTAGGATTGTTGAGTATGTGTATACTTCAAGCAATTATTATCAAATATTTACTTTTTTTCTTTTTGCCATTAATATTTGTTAACTTTAATTAGAGATAATTAAAATATTAAAATGGATGTAAACAAAACTTTGAAATGCTTTCGAAAGCAATTGTTATCCACTCAATATGCTTGTGATGGAGGGAAATGCACATTGGAGGAGATGCTTTTCTAAGGGATAAAGAAGAACCTTTTTGGTTTTTATATCTATCTATATTACGTTATTGTCTCTCTATCTGCAACGTTTGTATTTTTTTTAAAAAAAAAAAGCTGAAGCATAATATTTAATATTTTAAACATATCAATTCTTTAAATAATTGATAACATAATTAAATAATAAATGACGTTAAATATTTTTGTTCAGAACTTAACAATAAGTAGTGACTTATCATTATTAAAGTGCATGATAATATTTTTCATTTTAAAATAAATTATTCAAACAAAAATTAAATAATTAGGACTTCACCTTAAGATATATCTTTTTTTTTTTTTCTGAGAAAAACAACTATTACAATGTCATCCAACTTTACTCGAATTTAATATGAAACACGTCCTTGATCGTATCCTTATTCCTCCCAATATGCAACTTATATGACTAATTTGAGAAAATTCTAACTCATATCATCGTAGCGATTAAGTTATATATATATATATATATATATATAAAGCTCAATCCTACCAAAACTTATATAGTTTGAAATGAACTATGTAAATAGAGATTAATCTTTAATTTTGAACCAGTTTGGAATGATTAGCATGAGTTATTGCAATTGCATTATTTCAAGAAGAAATAGCTTAAAAGAAGTCAAACTCATTTCCAAGGAATATTCAACCAAAGTTTCTGGGTCGGTCAATTTAAAGATAAAAAGCGAGGAACGTTTTAAAGCCTAATCGGCGGGCGGTGTAGCAGTACAAAATCCATCATTTATAGGCGCGCACGCACATATGGTCCGGATATTATTATTATTATTATTATTACTATTATTATTTAAATTTCAGTTATTTATTTTTATTTTTAAAAAATAAAATATTAATCTTTTAACTTTTATTAAAAAAATTTGTCTATTTAGTAAAAATTAAAAAATTATTTTCATTTTCTATTTTATTTTTAAATAAATAAAATTTTTTAAAAAAATCTGCTAAAATCTAAAGACCTCCATTAAACAGCACGCAGTACTGCCGAAGGATTCAATTCAGTGAATGCTCTTTTAAATAATATTTTTTATTATCCACTCAAATATTTTTTTTATTTATTGTATTAATTATTAAGCCTATTTTATACTATTTTAAAATAGTACAAGATGACTTAATAATTAATATAGTGAGTAAATAAAGAAAATTTTTTAAGGATTTTCAAAGTACCACATTATTTATGTTTTTTCAAATAAAAAAATATAAGTCATATAAAATAGAATCTATCTATTAATAAAATAATATTAAATTATATAATTACGTATTATATTCAATTATTCACTTCTTCATTATCACATTAATGGAATAGGAAGCAATATTAGGTAGAGTTTATTATATAATTTGATTCTATTTAAATAAAGTGATAGACTAAGTTTATGTAAAAAAAATTTATAAAGAAAGTATTTGATTGGGTAATAAAAGATATTATTTAAATGAGCATTCGTTGAATCTAAAACCGCGGGAGCGATTCCTTGTACCATTGGATGTTTTGGTTAGGGCCTACGATGACATCACGTTCCATTATATTGTTTATTTCATCCACATGGTAAAAACATGCGAAGATAAATGCAAACAAAATTTTTCTTTTATTCTTCCTCCTTGGGAAATTACTCAATTAGGCTTGAAAAACGTTCCTACCTTTTTTTTTTTTGGTTTAATAAATGTTGGACCATGAAACTTGGTTGAATATTCCTTAGAAATGAGTTTGACTTTTTTGAAGCCATTTCTTCTCGAAATAATGTAATTGCAACAACTTATACAAACTAATGATTCTAAACTGGTTCAAAAATAAAGATTAATATCTACTTAGATAGCTAATTTCAAACTATATAAGCTTTGGTAGGATTGAGCTTTATATATATATATATATATATATATTAATCTTTACGATAATATGATTCTAACATCTCCACCGAATCCTTATCCCACTTAACCACTTAATTAAGTCTAGGCAGTGGTTGAATTTATTTGTCTAGGTAACAAATATATAACATTTGTAATTATAGTTCTGTGCTATCATATTCATATGTTATGAATATTTTTTATATTATTTTTTTTAAAGATAGGTTATGTTAAAAAAAAACTACAAAGGTGAAATTTTGTCAAATTAGTCATATAAATTGCATATTGGGAGGAATCAGGGTACGATCAAGGACTTGTTTAAAATTCAACTCGAGTAAAATTGGATAACATTCTAATATATATATATATATATATATATATATTAAAGGTGTAGCTTGAGGCTGAGTCCCAACTATAAGATGCAAGTTTAAACTTCAAATGTTGAAAGAGATGTTTAAATTACATAATTATTTTTTATTAAAAATATGAATAATTTTTTTAAAAAATTATAATGTTAATTTTTTATTAAAAATATAACTTTTTGACAATATGTATTTTTGATACTTTTATTTCAATAATTTTTTATTTTGTGTCGACAATTATAAATATATTTTATTCTAAATTAAAAAAAATATTTTATATTGATTATATATATATTTAATACTTTGTATATTATATAAATTATAAATAATAAGGTACTTTGATCAAAATAGATGTAATTATAGTTTATCTTTTATTACAAAAGAAATAAGTGTAGTGCATTTTTTTATTTTAAAAAATAAATTTCTAAAATAAAAGAGAAAGCAATATAATTTAAACATCTCTAAAAAAGAGAATGTATTTTACCTTAATGGTTAATATACTTTTTAAAATTCTTATGGTAAACTAGTCTCTTTAGTCCTAAGATTTTTACAAAAAATATTATTACTTAGTAAAAAATTTTTATTGAAAATATATTAAAATAAATGTCATTAAATTTTACAAATTGATGATAAATTAAATTCTCGCACATATTTATGCAATGATTTGTATTGTTTGCAAATTTAAACTTTATTTATCAGTAATTATTTATTTTACGTTTTAATTCATAAAGTATAAAATCCGCGAAAGCATTCATTTTTTAATGAGTCACAAAATAGTGAAATACCGTTTCGTTAGTGCTACGCTTAGTCGTAATCCGATTGCATTACTACGTGGCCCAATTGCACTGTCTGAATATTTTGTGGAGGTTAGAATTTTTGCAATCATAAATTGATTCGTATAATTAAAAAATAAAAAATAAAAA
This sequence comes from Erythrophleum ivorense, assembly GCA_026724425.1. Taxonomy (NCBI): domain Eukaryota; kingdom Viridiplantae; phylum Streptophyta; class Magnoliopsida; order Fabales; family Fabaceae; genus Erythrophleum; species Erythrophleum ivorense. The sequence goes on from JAIUCV010000005.1 coordinate 50,292,788, forward strand.
ATAAAAAAGAATAAACATAAAAATATATTTATATATATTTTTATTTATTTATATTACTTTTTTTAATTATAAGAGAGAGACAGCCACTAATTAGTACAACGCACACTGGCCATTTCAATTCTTTAAAAACCCAAAAGCCAATCCCACTACCTTGCTTCTCTAGGTTTTCTTTCTTCTACCCCTTTATCTTTTTTATTCTTTAAAATAAAAAAACAAAAAAAAGTAAAACCAAAAGTGAAAGAGAGGTGTTCTTTCCCACTCTCCTGCAGGATAACCATCAAGGGTCTGACTTCATGAAAATCCACTTATGCATCAAATATGACCAAAATTGGTCCATGCAGATCATGTTATAGATGAAAAAAGGAAAAAAGAAGTGGCCACAAGGGCAATTCTATTCTCTCTTTCAAACGGTGGAGACTCTTTTATTGTTTGCTTATATCATCCAAGGAGACAGGAATATTCTGCCATGCTCGGAGGAGCATGAGAATAGATACTTTAAATCAATATAAAAGAATAATTAGGGGACCTGTGTAGTCATAATGCAATAAACCCATTCACTATTTTTTTTCTTTAGGTTTAGAAATAAATATAGAAGATAAAAATTGTAATTTTGAAGATAAAAATTTTAAATATGAAAAAAATTACATGATCCGTGTTCAAAAGAATACACCCTTAAAAAACAGTTTCTTTCCCCCCTCTCTTTCTGCTCAACAAGTGAGAGCTCCCGTGCCTTAAAATGCAAAAACCCCAGCCCAGACTACAATCTCAGTTTTAGCGATGAGTTATTCAACCAGCTTTTGTTGTGCATGACTTAAGAATAATTCACCATTTTAAAGTTAATATTTCTTTAGTGTTAATTAGATTCTGAGAATAAGGATTAAACTGAACTTACTATTAAAAATAAAAAATCGATTGGTCTCATCAGGATTAATCTTTTTTTCTTGCCCTGGGCACTGCATAAGATTTATCGTTGATAACACAAGAATATCCAAGCAGAAAATATCTTATTCATATGTTGAACGTTTGTGTTTTATGTCCTTATCTGTTTTTCTTGTTCTTGTTCAATTGTCCTCTTTTAAGTAGTTTTAGCAAAAGAAGCAGGAATAAGGGTAGCTTCTGAAGAAGAAGAGTTTACATGTTTAAACTTAAAACATACTCCAAGTTTATATTCGACTGTAGTTTTGCATAAAAAAACAAAAATGGTTTCTTCAGCCTTCTAACTGTAGGTATGATAAAAAATTTCAATATCCACTCCCAGAATGCCACAAAGAAAAGATTAATGAAAATATAGTGATATTTCATGGCAATCAAATTCAAAGTGGTTAACTAAATCTTGGGTGAAATAGTCAGGATGAATGAATAAATCAAAGAATAATACGTATAAGGTGACATATGATAGCTAACGTATAACCTTAATATTGATATAATAAGCTCAAACCTCAGTACAATGAGCCAAAACTTGGAAACTAACTTCGAAAAGTTATTCGCAGCATGTCGGTTGGTGTTCTTTCTGCAGCTTCTCCCAAAGGCATAACACCATCCTAGGATTTTGATAATGGGCAAGTATATAATTTGATTCACATCCAGCATTGTGAAACCTCTCATCATTTTCGTAATGTACTTCTTTACCACTCTTCTTGAACTCTTCAATCCATATCCCCATGGCAACATCTTCCAATTTGAAGAGCTAAGTAATGAAAAATATGGACAGATAATGATGAGAAAACCTAACTTTCAATCCCAGTTGTAACATTAGAAAAAAAATAATAAGTGAACTGACATTTTGGTCATTGAAAGATACATCTTGTCTAAATTGATTCCCCAAAGTCTGAATATCTTATTCCAGCCCCTCTATTTTGTCTTTAATATAGTTCTCACATTAAGCAATAGATAGTTAAAAGAGACAGGTGATGTGGCCATTAATAGTCTAATTGTTAATAAAACATAACATGATACATCACCAAAAGACTATGGTGTTGTGGTTACTTCGAATAATAAAGTGTTCTATAAATGGCATGTTTCAATGACAGCTAGGCATTTGATGGCCACTTAGATTCACGTTAAGCTGGATCACCCGTTTTTGTTAACAAGCTTAACGTGAAAACAATATCGTGGGCTAAATACTCATTAAGGGACTGAACCCCACAGCCTAAATCCTGAACTTCGGGGGATTAGGTTGAGAAAGAGTGTACCTTTAAAGCACCAAAATTTTAATTCACTCAATAATAAACAATAATACTGTTACGTGTTATTAGTAGAGAGCAACTGGTAGTATAAGTCAGTAAGTAACAAAGCAAATAACAAATAACTGGTATTATATGGAACCGTTATTAGTTGTTGGTTAGAGGAATTTATAACAGACTTAGATACTTCCCTGCTCCTCTGGTATAAGTATCAAGAAATGGCATGGAAGGGACCAGCGAATACATTTTTTTCTGAATAACATCATCTATCATTCCAATTTTGCCTAGAGTCCCGCACCAAATACAATTATTTTATATTCAATGAAGACATATATCTATGAAAAATGAATGGCTGATGATGATTAGTCCCTCTTGAAAAGGAACCCCAATAATTGATGGTGGCAATTACCAATAAAGCTTCCCACAGATACACATAAATCTGCTTTGAGATAACACTTGTTTCTGTCGATTTCAGTCTAGGGTTTCACTTGTTTTCAGATCTTTCGGAAATTGTTAATACAAGCATGGGGTTTAAGACTTCCAGAATCCCAATATTTAAGTAAAGTTTAACACTTGACACAAACCCTGAAATGATCACTAAAACACAATAAGACGAAAGAACAAATTCTTACCTTCAGTGTTCTTTGTTCATGGCCATGGACAATGAATTTTGCTATGTCTCGAGAGATGACATAACCTGGACCATGTGCCCATGGTGGGTATGAAGCATGTGGCCATTCCTACTCAAAAGGAACAACATCAAATTTGTGGGGGGAAAACGCTGTGTAGTTTACTGATAGCATTTCAAAGAGATTTATACCTCCTCACTAATGTACCATTTGCCGTCTTTATCCCTATGAGGTGATGATTTGAAAGATATGAGACCATACAAGAGGCCCTCCGATGGCTTTCCTTTAAGGCTAGAAAGCACTTCATTAATCCTAACAAAAGCATCATCATCCGTTTTCATGATGTATTTAGAAGGGATGATTTCTGTCTGCAAATTTAGTAAAAGATCTAATTGATTAAGTCGGTCATAGAAAGTAAAATTGATGAAATATAAGACTTGTAGAGAAAAACAAAGTAGAAAGTAAAGTTGATGAGAGAAAAAACAAAGTCCTGCACCACCATATATATTTTATTAGTTGCATACACAGCCTGTGATGCTGTTATAATCTTAAATAGAGTGGCAACCTATCAACTAATAAGATAATCAGAGATCAAAACCATTGTTTAGATGGAAGATAATGTAAGACTCTCCTAAAGAGTCAGTAGGCAAGTAGGGTAAAACCAGGTAGCCTAATTGTTGCGGAGCCAAATCATTGAGTCTATACGTTCACAAATTCATAAAATTCTAATCACATTGTTTGAAAGGTTGGTCCCAGAGTAAATTTCTCCTAAAACACATTTCCTAGATATTGATGTGAACATGCAAAAAAATAAATCATGGACAAGACCAATAAAAAATCGAAATTCAAGCAGAAAGGGATTTTGATCAGAGTAAGATTTGAATATTATTTCCCTTCCCCTTCCCCCGAGAGGCTCTTTAGTTTCTCTATTTTTTTACAATGATGTATATAATAAAAACTATGGATTACTTTAAAGGATTACAAATAGAACGTTGTACCATCTTAGCAGTCTGAGAACAAATTGGATATGGCTTATAGACAATCAGCAATCTTATTATTTTCCTAGCATAAAATCTTGATCCACTTACCCCTAAAATGCATATTGCAATAGTTTTGAAGGTGATCAAACCATAATAATCAACAAATGGCATAAACTGGATATCTCCATAAGCTTGAGCTTCTCTCCACAGCTCAACGTTAACTATATTGTTCTTATGCTGCAATCAAATAAAATATAAATGTCACTAGTTATAGGGTGAAGAAAAGACACAATTAGATTGCAGATTACTGGGTTGAGCCCTCACTAGTGCACTCGCCGAGTTAGAATATTGCTCGCGGCCTACACAGATATTTTTTGTTCTAAAATGTAAACAATATGATCTATTTCAATAAATGATGCAATTCTTGAATTCAAATATCATAGATATATCCCAACCTCTTCACACACTCCTTCCACTCAATGTAAATTCTTTAGTATATATTTCAAGTAAGACACCATTTGCACTCCTCTCCCAGCTACCCACATCAGAGGGAAGAAGAAAACTTAGAAGTAGGATGGATCATAAATTGTATGAGTTATACCCTCCTAGTTAACTCAACAAGAGATATAAAGATAACACCATATGATAAATGATAGCATATGAAAACCTCACTTCATCAATTCTATTTATAAGAAAGCAAGATTCAATTTCATTTCTTTCAATGACAGGGTGGAGCAAATACCACTAAGAAAGAAGGATTCGGACTTCGACAAGACTCTTCAAGGAAAAGCTAGAACATAAACTAGAACAGGAGATATTTCAGTGTAAATATTCACTTTACCAAGTCTGCAATTGATCACTTACTAGCCCAATGAAAAATCGGACAGCTACTTCCCCAGAACGTATAGCCTCATATTGCATCCAAGACCCCCTGAGGGCCATTCGACGCTCAAAGTTATTTCCCGTGGAGAATACCCCAATTAACAAAACAAGCCTTTTTCTGGGGATGGAAGGAGCTTTCAGTTTCTCAACATCAATAACTATATCATTATCTTCAGTAACAGGTAAACTTTTTGCCAGCGCTGATAAGAGACTTAAACCACCTGCTACTTTGATGCTGTTAACTAACCAGGGTTCAAGTTTCTGCATCCACAAAAACTATCCGAGGTTGGAAGTGACCATTCCATGATTTTAACTAAAAATTTAATTTTTAGCAATATCTCTCGTTCCATACCTTACCTCCCTAAATGCAAAAGATGTTTCATGCCTCCCATTCACAGTCATGTGAAATCCCTCTGAACCCACCCACAATGTGGCAGTGAAAGGATTTCCCTCAGCAAAAGGGAAATTAGCAGTCCTATGTGCACTTTCCCCTGAAATATTAGCAGTTCTAGTACTAGTAGGTTGACCCACACTTAGATTCTCTTCGTTGCTGCTTCTGGCAACTTGTACATTGCAGAGCACAAGTCCATCAACTGCACCATTTAGAGTGATGATTAGAATTCTCTGCAAGTCCACCTCTTGACTATTGAAAAAAACAGTATAATAACAAAATGTAAAATTAGCTTTTTTATTGTTATATAATCATGCTGTTCCAAACTTGGCTACCTAGTCTGTTATTTATGAGGCAGGTTGGTGCCATTACAGCTATAGCCCAAGTATGGAGCAAAAGTGGTGTTTACAACTTTAAACAAGCATACTATAGTGCTGTGTATGTCTCAACTTTAAACCCACTAGTCACACTGCATCAATTGAAATCTCTTGATTAAAAATGAAAATATACCTTCTTGGATGTTAGCAGAACCATGAGCAGGACACTTTTCCTCTTTTCCCCACCCAAGGTCATTAGTCCATGTATTTTGAACTATAAATGGATCCTCAGTCAAATTTTCTCCTGGAAGACTCACACTGTAATGCAAGATGATTGGAGGACTTGGCTCCTCTTCTTTTTGTTGGCCCACAAGTTCAATCTGAAAGCTTCTGTTTTGCCCAATAGGAATGCCAATCAGTGTAATCGAAGAATCTACAACTAGACCGCAAGGAAGCTCAAGAATGATTCCACTGCTTGCTACTGTTTTACCAGGTGTGGTTACAGACAATGGGCAGTTTTGATCTTCTGGGCTATCTATCATGCTAATCCTAGGGGCTTTCTCCTTCTCAATTGCAGACAACAACTCTTTCCATGCTACAGAAGCCTCTTTAACTCCTTGAGCTGTCTCAGGTAAAGCATCTGACCTTGACAGCAGGGAACACAAGGGAGTCCATACAAGCATTGCTTTCAACTCTCCTTCAGAAAAGTTTTTCATGTCATAAAGATCATCAAGCCCTTGAACATGTATAGAATGTGACCTTTTTGTTGGTTTTGAGACTCTTTTTACTTTCACATCTGAAGAGTTCATAGTAAGATTGTCTCTTACAGTGGAGTCAGTTGGTGTATGATTATTAAAGAAACTATAGGCTGACTGTTTCTGTGGCTGCATTCCAAAAAGGCTGTAAAGGAGAATCAACATCATACCCAGTGCGATGATCAACAAGCCTCCATACCACTTCTTCATGTTCAGTAAACCTTGTACTAAATGTAGCCGTTTCTGCAGACACATAAATTGTATTACACTTGAACTACAAGATCCACAGAATCACCACCAAATCGATAAAAGAAAGAATGAAAATTTATTTACAGAGATTAAGTCACGTCAACCAATCTGTAGATCCAGTGATAGGAATAAACCATCATAAGTAATTTCTTTTTCTTTATGGTTCATTTTGCCACAGGTAACTGGGGGAAGGATCTAGATTCTAGAACTTGTTGGATAGCCCACATGGAGGACTCCCATACCATAGTACATGAGTAACTTATTCAGATGTCAAAAAGTATTATAATCTTTCTTTTTTTTTTTTATAATAAAAAAAAAAGCATAGTATTAATCATGTGTGATTCATTTACATGATAGTGTTCCCTTGGAGAATAGATAGAAAATGCAAGTATATCTACCAGGGTACTGAATCTTAAGTGACATGGTTTGACATAGAAGTTTAAAGAAGTATATCGATCAGGATAGTGCAGGGCCATTTTAGTTGAGTTACCAAATCTACTGTCGTCAAATTCAAATGCAAGTAAATTCTACTCTCATTGGAGTTCCTGCTTCCTAAGTTCTGATTGGAAAAATCAATTAGCACTCCAGAATAACTTTGTTTTTCTCTTCACTGCTTTATGGTAAACAAATACATATAGCATGACAGAATAATGAGTGTCATAGAAATTTCAGACAATAAGATTTCCCAAACGAAGACTACAAAAGAATGAATATATCCCATATATTACGGTCTGCCAACATTTTATAGACGTAGGCGGGTGTCCATCAACATGGCATACACCGAATCCAAACTAGTCCTTCGCCGTAAGAAATTTAGTCGTAAAGTCCACATTTTTTTCTCGGCTAAAACCATATTTTGGTCATGGTCAAGAAAAGAACAAGACCTGAATATAACATCATCCTTACGTTCGAAAGCAATTTCAACCTTTTCTTTTCGGGGACAGAAATAAATTCCTTTTCAGTGAGCAATTCACATATCAAAACTTGGGGAAGAATATACCCAAACAGAAATCAAAACAAGGACACAAGATTTGAAGGTCAATATTCAACTACATCTCACCATTAAGCTGCGAATTGCTCCAACTTGGGAGCTTCAAGTCTTGGAATGTTTGAGGGAATAGTGACACCATTTTCCTTTTTCTAAATTCATCTATTTGAATTTTTTTTTAATTCTTTCTACCAACTTTTCTTATTTGGAAGACGACATCGTGTCTTTAAGTCCGTGCACCGTTGTTTTAGCGATTTTGTCCGACGCGGGCAAGGAAGTGCGAATTATAAAAGAAAAAATTATTTCAAGTTTTTAAGTTATATACATATTAATTTTAACATTATTTTAAAAATTATAAAAATAAAAAATTTAGATTGTGCAAAAAAAAAAAAATATAGAATATGACTTCAAGTTAAAATTTTTTTATTCTAAAATTTTTTAAAATAACTTCAAATTTTAAGATTTTTCATTATAATATTTTAATATAAAATCTTGAATTATAATTTTTTAATTATAAAAATTAGAGGGAATTTCCTTTTCATAATTTAGATGTGCACGTTCCTAATTTACTCTTAAAATTTGAAAAAATTACATCTAATAATCTAGACTTCTTAAAATTTTCAATAAATAATTTTAAAAATCAAAATTATTTTTAAGACACAAAAGACTTGATGTTGACATGAATTAAACAAAAATGCCCTCATCTAAAAGTCCCTCATGTCTCTCTCACTCTACTTTCCTACCAAAGTCCCTTCCTCTTCCAATAGAACGTAGCCTTAAAACCGAATCTCAATCTCAAGCTTTCATCAATGACTTTCTTATTTCTTTTTCTTCTCTCTCTCCTCCTCTCTTCTCCACAAAGCCATCCTTGACACCATTGATATTCTCTTCAGTTCAACCTATGTCTCCATGTCTCCCCCTCTCCACATCTCTAGTATCTCACTTTCCAAGTCCTTTACTAAACTCTTCTCTCACAACCTTCTTCTCTCACTGTCTTTGCTCCATTGGATTCTTCTTTCAAAAAAATTGGTTAACCTTCTCTTGGTCTCCTTTGTTTCCACTTCTCCCCTTTATCGTTGTGGCCATAAAGCCTCTAATCCTAATCTGAAGAAATTGAAGTCTCCTAATACAATGAAGAATTGATTACAAAAAAATTTCAAGTTATATACGATAAACCCTCACAAAATGGAAGTGATATTTCAAGATATGAAATTGCTGTATGAGAATTAGGATGCATTAGTGGTAACTAATTATAAGGTTATAAGTTCTTTAAAACCTAATAATAACTTTCTTAAAAGTTCTTTTTACTTTGGGAAATCTAGGCTTTAGCACTCAAATGTTGTGACTTAGTGTAAGAAAAAGTTGGGACCCAAGTTGTAAGTTTCATGAAATTTGGTAGTAACTTTTTAAAAATTCTTTTTAACTTTAGGGAGCCGAAGTTGTAACTTTTGAACGTTGTGCTTTATCATTTTGTGAATCAATGTTAGGGAGTAATATTGTAAATTCTCTAAAAACTGATAGTAACATATCTAAAGGTCTATTGTAACTTTTAAAAAAGTTATAACTAAGTTTTAAAAAAGTTACTATTGAGTTTTAAGGAACTCACAACTTTTAAGAGTTGTAACCTAAGCTTCTTGAAATTACAAAGGACTTTTTAAAAGGTTATTACTAGGTTTTGGGAAATTTATATCATTGATCTCTAACTTTGATTCATATTAATGCCAAGTCACAATATTCGATAGTTATAACTTTGGCTTCCCAAAGTTACAAGGAGCTTTTAAAAAAGTAACTATTAGGTTTTAAAGAACTTACAACCTTATTCTCTAATTTTGATTTACAAAATAATAAGTCACAACATTGGAGAATTATAACCTTGGCTTCCCAAAGTTATAAGAAACTTTTAGGAAAAAAGTTACTACAAAGTCTTAAGGAACTTCAATTTTGGTCCCCACTCTTATTGACACCAATGCTAAGTCACAACATTGAAAGTTACAACTTAGACTTCTTGAAGTTACAAGGTACTTCTAGAAAAGTCATTATTAGATTTTAGGGAACTTACAATCTTAATCTCCTATTATAATTTACAAAATGATAAGTCACAACATTTTAAAGTTATAACCTTGGCTTCCTAAAGTTACAATAAACTTTTAGGAAAGTAACTACTAGGTTTTAGGGAACTTACAACCTAATTTTAATTTAGACCAATGCTAACCTAGGCTTTCTAAAGTTATGGGAAACTTTTTAAAAAGTTACTATTAGGTTTTAAGAAAATTTACCATCTTGATCTCAACTTCTGTTTACACCAATACTAAGTCACAACATTTGAGAGTTGCAACTTAAACTTTCCAAAGTAACAAGGGACATTTAGAAAAGTTACAACTAAGTTTTAGAGAACTTATAACGTTACAGTTAGTTACCATTAATGCATCCTAATTCTTATAAAGTAATTTCATTAAAATATTTAAGTACAAAAAATGTGGAGAGTACAATTTGCCTAATCTAAATTCATGTTACAACACCCTTGCCTATCCTAAATTCTATTACAAATAATACATCCACTTGATACTTGATGATTGAAGTGAAGAGTACAACATTTAACAACTATTGAACTTGACGCTTAATTCTCTCTATATCACTACTTCTAATATTAATTGCCTAAGATTGTCCCATTGGCAAAACAATATATCTTGCACTATAGTCTTTTTCCTCAAATTTAAGCAAATTTTATAATCATTAATGGATTATAAAAAGTGAAAAAATCTACTACAGGGGACCAATAACCTAGGCATTTTGTCTACCTTTTGGTCTTATGTTCTAGGTAAAGGTGTGTATTGTTGTGTGCAATTGGCTTTTCATTCATGACTTCAATCATATAGAGACAGGCTTCAAAAATCAAAATAGAAATCAAAACAGCATCCAAACCAATCGACAATGGGTAACCTTACAATTAGTTACCACTAATGCATCTCAATTCTCATGGAGCAATTTCATTGAAATATTTAAGTACAAAAGATGTGGAGAGTACAATTTGCCTAATCTAAATTCACTTGATACTTGATAGTTAAAGTGGAGAGTACAATATTTAGCAACTATTGAGCTTGAAGCTTAAATCTCTTCATGTTACCGCTTATAGTATTAACTACCTAAGATTGCTTCATTGGCTAAACAAGATATCCTGCATTGTAGTCTTTTTTTTTTTTGAAATTCAAGCAAATTTTATATTCATTAATTGATTATAAAAAGTGGAAAAATCTGCTACAAGGGGATAAATTGGAATAGAAAACAAAAGCTTCACAATTGCATCAATTTTCTAACAACATGACACAATTACAAATAATCTAGGCATTTTTCTACCTTTTTAATTTTATGTTTTAGGTAAATGTGTGTATTATTGCAATTGTTGATTGTGACTTTTCATTAATGACTTCAACAATCATACATTGACAAGCTTCATAAAAAATCAAAATAGAAATCAAAACAGCATTCAAACCGATCAATACTTACAATAAGACAAACCAAATAGAAAACTCACAATTTGTAGTCTACCTCAACACAATAATCGTGGATTGGAAGGATTTAAAAATAGCAAGGAGAATGGGTTTAAAATATGTCACCTTGCTCAATTATCTGAGATGTTTTATTTTAAGAACAAATGAGAGTAGTGAGAATGTAATAATTCTTCTCTTCGTAGCGCACAACTTGGTTTTATTATTGAGAGAGCCAAGATTGTATGCTTTGAGAGAGATTTCTGAATTTGGAGAATAAAAAGAAGACTAGTGGGAACATGGTAATTTTTCTCTTCTGTAGAGCGCAACCTAGTTTCGTGATTGAGAGTTGAGATCATATGCTCTAAGAGAATTTTTTGGGTTTGGAGAAAAAGGAGAAGAAAAATAAGATGATAGCAAGAGCAAGAGATTGAAACATAATGAAAGAATTTGTCCATTCATATAAAAAAAAAGTCTTTTAGGCTTTTAAAATAATTTGAATTTTCAAAGTTCTTCATTATAAATTTTGAGAAGTCTAAGTCATTGAATGTAATTTTTTCTAAAATTTAAGTCCTTCATTTTAATTTTTTTTAAAACTATTTTATTATAAACATACATACAAACTCTTTTAAACTAAAATATTTTCAAAGCTAATATTAATTTATTCTATTAAAAATATTATTTATTAAAAAACATTTTTAAAAGCTTATTGTAATGTTATTTATTTTGTATTAAAAGCTATTATTATAAGTGTCCTTAGACATAAGATTTTAGATCAACCTAGTCCATTTCTCAACCTAATCCATATATATATATTACTCATATGGTTTCTATAGTTTCATCTGACAATTTGGCTCGATCATCATCATCAGCCTACCACCTTTACAACTTACAAATAGAGACTCTTACAATTATATTAGAAAGACATTCTTACCATTGTCTTTACCATTAAGCTTAGACTCTATCAAGAATATTTACTTTGTCCTATCATTATTATTATTTCTTTATCATTTCTCTACCCCTCTCATACTCCCAATTAACCAGCTTTGTTTGTCATTACAATCACCTTCAAGACCACACCCAAATACAAAAACAACTATAAATTGAAATTATTCTAAATTTAGGAAATTTCTTATTTTTATATTAATCATATATATATATATATATATATATATATATATACTTGCTATGTTATAATAAACAATAAATATAAAAATATTCTAGTAAAAAAATATAATTATAACTTATTTTTTGTTGCAAGAGAAATCAATGTAATTTGTAACTATTTTTCCTCAATATAATTTTCATCTTTATAATTACAATTTGTAAATTAAAAAAAAAACTTATTTTAACCTAACCAAATCCTCTTCTGTTGACATCACAAGAGGAAAGAATCCATACTCTTATTTACATGCAGCATGCGATGTTTTATACAAGCCAATTGTTTGGAAGATGTAAAGATGAAAAGAATGTAAAAAATTAATAAGTGAAAATAAATAATATAAAAAATAACTTTTTTACTTCTACTTTTAAAATAGTAACTAGATAATTAAAATGATGATTTGATAAATAGGGTAATAATCATACATATATAATAAATATTATATAAGTTATATAAATAAAATGTGTTCGCGTTATAACAAATCATACGGAGCCATAGAATATAAGGTACACATTTTGCTATGTGACCATTCAGATCGTACTACTATATGCCAAACATGAGTATATCAATGTCTTAAAGATCAATAAAAATCAATACGGCTTGAGAAGGACGACTATAAATAGGACCCATCTTGCTGTGATTTTGTATATGTACATAGTGAAACGATTTTGGTCAGTATATACAACAACTATAGGGTACATACAAGGAATGCTGAGACAGTAAAATCTCCAAAGATGAGGAGGAAGAGGAGTGGCAAAGAAAAAAAAAAAAGGGGGACACTGAACTAAACATGCAAGGTCACCAGGTTGGGTGTCCCAGCAGGAAACCGGTTCCTCATAGATTTGCGTATCTGGGAATATCGAATTCACAAGTTTAAACTAGTTTGCTCCGGTCAGCCTGTAAAAAATTAGGTACAGGAATCTAGAAATTAAAATTACCATTCTAACCCTTCCAACACTATTATAAATTACATAAACATGTAAGACACTTCAAATGATTGAAGACGAAATTTAAAAAGTGAAAACATTGATTGATAGAAGTTATACATAAGCAGGGATAGAATTAGAAAAAAAATTGTAAGGGGACTAAAATTTATACTTAATATGATTTTTAATAATTATTAAAACTATAACTTTAAGTACCTATTAAATTAATATGATAATAAAATTTATTAAAATTTAAAAACAAAGACACATAATGATACAAAAATTAGAAAAATATAATAACATCAAAATCAGAAAAAAAAAACTATTTTTTTAATTTTTTTTAAAAAGGAGGAACATTTGGTAGTTCAACGAAGGATTTGGACGTTATTAAAACATTCTACCGTGTTCAATTATCATGCACGTGCGAGAGATAGAGACCAGATGTCCTTAACGAAATAGTCATGTTATGTAAATATTGTAACCCAAGACAAATATATAGGGAATGTTGCTGCGGAAAAACAAAATAAAAATAAAAATCAATTTGGCGTCAGCTTAAAATCAGAATTTGTTCAAGTTCTAATCACCTCCCTGCTCCCTCACCCCCAAGATGAAAAGAAAAAAAAAGGAGTAAGGAATTGCGATGAAAATAAATTACCATAGTACCTTTCAGATTGGAGGGGAAGTAGGCTTAAATTAAGGCTCAAATGATGCAATTCTTGATAATGGCGATGGATGATGTCCAATGCACACTCACTCCTACTTCCTAGTACTGCTTCCAAAAGTTGAAGTGAGGGGAACTGACCCAGGCATCATTTGGGGGGACGGGGGGCAAAGCCCTTCTTTAGGTATTATATCACCACTGGGGCTGTCAGCAATTGGTGAATATGGCTTTGTCACTATTTTTTTAAGTATTCCCTGCAAAAAGGAATTTATCATAGAGGAAAACAGAGTCATAACCATATAAAGTCTACTTGGCAAAAATATATTAAACAAGGCATTTTCTAAGGTGCACTTAGTGTACCGGTGTAAATGGTAATGTCTTCTCTACTTATGTTACTGGTAACGACACATTGTTACCACCATTAGTAACTGGGAACTGACACAATAGTGAAACGTTACTAGCACATTACAAAACCGTCACCAGTAAAATGTTACCAGGACATTGTAGAGTCATTACCAGAGATGATATTACTATTTACACTGGTGCACTTAATTCTTTATTGTGCACTGTAGAATCCACCATTAAACAATTATTTCGACAAAAAGTAAAAAAAAAAAAAATGTAACCATGCATTTTTACTCAATCGAATTTACTATGTAGAAACTAGAATCAATAGATGCAAAATATGCTTTTGCAGAATTTCAGGTTTTCTAGCTTCACTGAAAGATGCATGGCATGGCCAGTTCTAAATAAATTTCTGGATTTTGCAAATAACAACTAGAGAGTATACAAATCAATGTGAAGGAAAAACACAAGATGATACCTTTGCCGCATTTGGGCCATAAGTGTTCATTGCACGTTCAATTGCAAGATAAACTTCAAGAGCTTGCCGGGATTCAGGATTACATTTTATAATACGAGCATTTTCTTTCAAATCCAATGATCTAGAATGCAAATATAAAATGAGCCGTGAAGGGGGAGCTTTAGGGCTGTCTTTCTTGCTATGCGTCAACTCCTTTGTCCCAAGGTCATCCCACAGTACATCCCACAATATCGAACATGGATCCTTTGCAGGGCTGAATTTCCTTTGAGCAATAATATTGGATGGTTGCTGACATCAACAAAAACAAAAAAACAAAAAGCTAAATAACAGTGCACCGGAGAGTATGGTTTGTTATCCATTGTTCTCAATTATGAATACTTACTTGCAATAATATGACTCTTCGATGAGTGACCATAAGGATTTTCCCTTTTGGGAGCAGAAAGTGGTCTTCATAAGCATCTGATAATGCAAACTTTCCACGAACTTTAAAAAGATCAACCTGGCCAAAAAATGAACCTGATTCTGCAAGCTGCAATATGACCTTCATGACAAAAATATGACAATAGTCATCATCTATAAAACCAAGCACATTATAAAGAACACTAAAAACATGTAAAAGAGCCCAAAGGAAGAAAATAAGGTACACAAAAGATGATTGCATTAATACAATAGAACCAGTAAAATAGTCAGAAACAGGTTTCATTAAAAAGCCATCCAAGCCACGTAAATTCACTGTCAGTGGCTGCTTGAAATATATGTTCGGCAAATACAGTATCTGAGATTTAATGATAACAGGTACAGAAGCATAAAACAGGTCATGAATATAGACTTCAAAAGTTGATATAAATGTAATGGTTGATTTTCTGTTCTGCGGTCCAGGCCAACATCGGTAATGGCCAGTTAAACAGGCAAAAGAAGAGGAATTGAACCCAAATTCCCTGATGAATAACAAGTCAACAAGTTCTTGTCTCCAGCTGGATCCTCAATGACATAATGTGATACAACCTAAGCTTACAGCCTGTTTACTTAACATTAGCGAAAAAGTTTGTATATCTTATAAGTGATATATTCAATTAAAACATTCCTTTCTTCAAAGGAAATAAAATGTATAGCTCTTCCATAAATTTTTCTAAACTTGGATTCAACAACTCTGTCAAGATTCAATTGATAACTTGATTAGTTTCAATATATACCATTGGCATGTCTATGATTGAAAATTCTGTCTACATAATAAAAGCACTTTAGGCCTGTGATCTATTGCAAGTTGAGCAACTGGTACCTGTCCTTGAGCTTTGTACTCATCATATGGTTGAAGCAAATTATCACCACTTATTACCCGAGGCAGTCTCCTCCGGAGAAGCTGTTCATCAGATGTTATAGCAGATGCAATTTTCATTCTCATAGCATTGGCACCTTCGGTTGTTTTTGACAGAAGATCCAGAACTCCACTCACTGGTTGTGCAGCTGCACCAATAATTCCCTTTCCAACGCCTTGAACAAAACCCTCAACACCAGAAGTTTTTGCTCCTTCGAGAGGCTTTGTTAATATGCCTGTCACTCCTCTGAACAAACCTTTAGCTAATGCTCCGCCTCCCTCTCTGATAACATCACGGAAGTCCTCCACACCTTTGGCTTCCTGCCAAATGAAACATATGTATCAACATCCTATCAGATTACTACATGTGATAGAAATTTTAACATTGGCAAAAATATCAGTAATAAAGAAAAGGTTGTGAGCACTGGCTAAGGCAAGCAAGTCATATGATGCAATTAATGTTATAACTCTATGAACCACTCTTGGGCTTAAAAACTCAAACTTTTAGGTTACGTGGTTAGAGTTAATTTTTCCGCTTCTTGTTCTATAATCAAATTCCTGCATTAAGTAGGTAGTTGTGAGTAAATACTTTGTCCACAAACAAACAGTTTAGTGCCCTTCAACATGAGGTGGAGTGTTAAAAACTTAAAATTAAAAGAACCATTCTTAGACCTTTGCTTGATATGGTAATCTTTTGGGTCAATTGGTTCTTTAACAAGTTTCTTCCAAAAGGCTAGACACACTACAGGACACTCATCAAGCACCATCCAAGTACAGAGACTTGATTCTATCTTATTCTTAATTCATGTAATCATCTGGGTTCAAATTAGATATATGATTAGTTGGTAATTTTTTTCATTAAGGGTTATTATAATTTGAAACATGCGCACATGCACGCATGTGTGCGTGCACACACACATATACATACACATGCATGCACGCATGCATGCACACACACACAGCAGTGAAAAAAGATCCTGATATCAATTGTCATCTATTTCCATTTCAAGGGCTTTCATGAGGCAGGATTACCAAAATTAAAGCATAAGTACTGTGCAACACAATTGTTAATTTATCAAAGTAAGTAGTAAACAACCCTGTATTGGTTCTGCCTGACAAAACGTCAATTGTATTGTATTGATCAAAGAAATGTATCACTGGTATATATACAGCAAAAAGAAGCTATACTAGGAAATTACCAGATAAATCAAAAAACTAATCCCCAGAAGTTAGAAATTACAATAACTACTGCCTAAAGTCGGAAGATTACAACAAATCAATCCTTGAAGGTAGGGATTAAACAATAACTACAATGATTACAGCTGCACTATGCACGGGATTTTCCCGCACTGCTGGTATAAATGCATTTAAAAAGAAAGGCAGTTAGCTTGTAGTTGTCATGTCTTTGTTTAAAGACTAAGGTTTTAGGAACAATATGTCTATCAGATTAATGACAAAATCTAGGAAAGATCACTGTAAAGTAAGAAGGACTATCTTTAAACAAACCTGTCTCTGCCGACTTTGAATAAACTTCTTGTCCATTGACAGTGCAGCCACACCTTTACTCATATGTCCAAGTGCACTACTTGCATTACCCAATATATCAACACCTGAGAGCAGCTGAAGTGGTTGGCCTAGAAGATCCTTCCGGATATTTGAAATAGCCATGCTAATCATAGAACTCTGCCTCATGCACACATTCTCGTGAAACCTCGGATTAATCCTGACCTAATTGAGGAGTAGACATTTATTTGGATTAGCGTTATTTGATTATTCTCTCCCAAATCTAAGACTGAGTGAAAAAGGGCATGGCATCCCAAGATTTGTTTTCTTGGAATCCTCAGCATTTCTAGGTATATATCTCTGATGCTAAATTGCAGATAAGGGGCAATAAAGTATTGCATTATTTTGACATCTTGCTATTGTGTTTTGACTGAACAAGCTAAGTTAGTCATGGAAATATAGATGGATAACTTTCATTTAGTGATATGAGGAACTTAGTAAAGTTTAGTAGGAGAAGAAAAGAGTTACTTGTAGTACACCCACAATTCAGTAAGAAGTTACACAAAAATTTTTACAGGTGATTCTTCAAATTAAGGAAACTTACTGAAAACAATTAAATACTTACAGGCATATTTTCCATGTTCCCCAATGCAGTCATTAAGGATGCCCAGAACCCAAGCACACCCCTTGGCCTTTGACTGGGTGACATAGCCATAGACACTTTTAATCGAACTTCCGAGATATTGAGGACACTGTAATTCCAATTTCTGTTATATAAAATTTTAAGGAGACCAACAAAACCATACAATTCCCTGCAAAAAAAAAAAAATTGTTGCATACCCAATTTGAATGATTGGATCAACTGAAGCAGCAGTTGTTTGAGAATCATACAACCTACTGAGCTTCACCTGCTGGATCATTTCGTGAAGGCGCCAAATAATAGGTTCATGAATGTTTATCAAAAAGGCAGCTGAATTTTCTGGCCCCTGCTTACCAGAAACCAATCAAAAGATAAAAATATAAAACAAATCAGTTTCATATTTCATAAACAAATTACATATTGACATCCTTTTTACTGAGTAAAACTTAGAATTTTAAGACACTCACATGAAGACCAATATACGGATAGACACAAAGATCCAGTGATCCATTTGACTGCATTGTCATGGAAAATTTCAGGATATAGTCAGTTTCGGCCACTACTCTTTGTGGACGGAAGAGAACTGGCATTGGGGTTAATGGCAACTGGTTGTCCACTTGTAGCCCGTGCATTCTGAGTTTAAATCTGAAACACAAAACAAGACAAATTTTATTTTCAATATTGAATGACTATGGATAACCAGACGAAAAAATGAATAATTCTTAGATGGTTAACCTAAAATTCCTACACAATACGGAAGAGGCTAAATTGTATTGGTTGACAAATGAGTGGCTTTGAACAATATTTTCACCAGATATCCCATGCAAGAAAAAAGTAAACTTTCAAGATACAAAATTAGAACAGTCAACTAAATGCAAATCCTACCTATTGATTCCAGAGCCCAAACCAGATGAATATGCCAGAACAAGATTCTGAATAGACAGGTACAATATTTCCTCAGGTGTATGATCAATAACAGATATTCCAAGCTCAGCAAACTCAAAAGATATGTGGAATTCACAATCTGCAATAGACATTGTTTGTTGTTTTTGAGAATCACTTTGATAGATCTGAGACATTGATGACAAATATTTTCTATTCAGAACTCCTGTGGGTTCAGTTTCTGGCATCCAATCACTGATCTTAACAACATTGATTTTCTCTTCCTTTACAATAGTGACACACAAGGCTCTGTTTGATTCATCAGTTACATGGACGGGCTGGTGATCAGAAATTTCATCAATATCATACTTAAATGATTTCAATGGGTCAGTTCCATCTACTATGAGCTCCAATAAGCGTCTTCTCCCAACATCTTCCCACAGAAATGAAGCAGCAGCATTAGGAAGAAGAAGCTGCCAAGAATCACTGGTACCATCAACTTGATGAAAGCGAATGGGCAGGAACATTGAATGATTTTCAATCCTGTCAGCAGAAAGTTAATTAATCATACAATGTATATAGTCTAATAACCTTTATAAATGGTAAGACAGATGACCAATATTTGCCAAATCAAGATCATTATGACAACATATGTAGATGAAGTAATGGGGAAACAGAAAACTAACTTCATATGTAGATGAAGCAATGGGGAAACGGAAAACTAACTTCTTCCAATGTTAGAAGGTATGCTTCTAACACTTCAATTTGTATAAGTTAACTCATAAGACAAGAAGATAAACAGAAGAAAATGGTCTGAATTCTTCTCTAATTTTATTCAAATGGTAGGACAGATTTAAATAGAGGCCATGAAATTCAGGGAATCTTGTCACCATCGGTCAGAATATCCAACAAGACAGATGAAAAGAATAGTCATTGGTAACCCCAACCTCAACTATTGCCCTTTAGGATTTAAACCCTGCTTGAATATCTTGTAATTATTGTCTTTCATGATTAGAGACTCCCCAAGGTTGCCCTCATTTTTCCAAAAGAATGGAGTACATGTGACAAATTAAAGAGTCTGAGGTTGCATCTCCGCTTATAGGGTTAATGGGGAAATAGGCAAAAGCGTTAAATCCTGAAAGTTGATATATATATATATATATATTTTGGGGGGGGGGGGGGGTTGGGTTGCAAATGACTCAAATTTGAAGAGGGTATGTGCATTTTTCCTAAAGGAATAACTCCACATGCTTCACAAAATATTAGAAAAGTATGTGATGTTCCTCTTTTGTTTTGTTCTCCAATGTCAAGATTGCAAAATATATAATTGGAAGGAACATTGTGATAGTTCCTAAGGGATTTGAGAGAACAAAAACCTGTAAGGACTTGACGATGAATTTGGACGAAATATAACTTCAAAGCGTGACCTCTTGGCACCACTTCTTACTGCTACTCTTAATTGCATTTGATCATCTCCAATATCGTTTTTCAAGTTAATGCGCATTTCACCTTCATTGTCTACACTAAATGGTGCACTCCACTGGTACCCATCCATGCGCAACTAAATGAATATGGGATCCTTCATAAGGTATAGATAACATGCAAAACATATATCAAGTTAGCAAACAATTAATGAAAATTAGTATCACACCTTCAACAATTCGACTTTGGCAGATGACTGCCACCCAAAGGGTTTTGGAGGATCGGTGGGATGAATCCATATGGATGCCTGAGAACCATATTGCTGCAGGCAGAGACTACATCCAGCCCTATTAATGAACAGCGTGTGTGGCTGGAAATGAACCACCTGGACATCAAATAAATTGACAGATTTTAGTTTCCTAAAGAAAATCCAATTCCAAGGACAAATTGCTTCTTAACTAGTTATCATCATAAAATTAAATAGACCACAAAACTCCCAATAAAAATTTATTAATATTAGAAGGACATAAAAGAATTGTATCCACAGAACACCAAAATCAGATAGTCTTTCATCCAGTCTCAGATTAGAATCATAAGGTGATGATAGAATCATCTTCATTATTATTTTTCAATGATAGAAAAAGATTTTAAGAAGACAGTTAATAAAAAGGAGAATAAAATATCCTCCTAATAAAAAAATGCAGCAAAGCAGCCCAATGCAAATCTGGGATAGTGACACCCCAAGTAAAATCGTATGCAGAACAAATTGAGAACATGAGCACTATTTTTTCCCACAATGCCTCCAAGACAGAGATACATCCTTAACAATTCTTGCATTACTCGTAAAACAAATACACCATAACACAGCAAATACCACATGTTGCCACACTACATTAGCTTTTCTTTTCCTTCCGGAAGAATTTCAGAGTGGAGTCCCTGAATTTTTTCTCATTCATCAAAGAGAGAAACCATTACATAAATAAGAGAAGATGACGACAAGACTGCCATTCAATTCTCAAGAGACAGCCACAATAGACTTAAAAACAGAACCAAATCAGAGAAATCCTAGTGCTATATAAGGAAAATAAAGTGTTGACACATCTGGGCTCAAAAGTGTTGGTAATAAATGTAGCTCTACCATCACCTATGCTACTTTATCCTATCTTGATTTGGCTTAAAATTGTACAACTCAGATTAAATTGCAGGCTCTTCAAAGCCTGATTGAACCAGGAAAAAACAAATTTATATTTCTAAAGGAATAGCATATCCAACAGATGCGAATTAAGTAATAGCCATGTGATACAGTTGACAACATGGATATACCATATCTAGAACCAATTTATTTTAAAAGCTTAAACTGTTAGGAAAAGGCCTAGGAATGTTCTTATTGATAATCTCCAACAAATAGACTGCCAAAACATAAGTAACAGCACAGATTCTCCAACCTTCGTTCTGTCTGCAGTCATGTTCAATAATGCTGAAAGCTTGTAGTAAGATCCATCTGAATTGAAAGCCTTGACATCAATACGCTCCTGGCAAAAATTAAGTTTCAAGAAATGAAACAAACTTGGGAAATTCCAACGCATCATAATAAAAAAGAAAGAGAAATAAGCATATATGAAACTCCAATATAAAGCTGGTTATCATATATTTTGACCCTTTGTTTATGTCACCTTGTTTTCCAGCTCAAGGAGAGAAATCCCAGAACTATAAACTTCAGAATTGTGCATGGCAACTGCAATGCCCATGCGGGGTGAAAGGCAAGTATCTTTTTGAGATTGAAACACAGTAAGTCCGCTTCGAACAGCATAATCTTGTGGCGAAAGCATGCTAGGAAATGGACTGTTGTCTTCAATTGCTTCAAGTACCTGAAGGTTTCTCCTTGAAATAGAATGTCTTTTATCTGTTGAACTTAAAGGATTTTTCAAGGCTGTTTTGGCAGACTTAACTGCTCTAGAGACAAGAACAGAATCCATATCTGTATTTTCCAAAGGTTCCACCTCCACCATACGATATGCCAAAGCCAGAGATAACTCATTAACAATCCAATATGGGACAAAAAGCCTTAAAGTTTTTGGAGCAGCACTTGTCGCACCCATATCATATTCGATGCTCACACGCAATTTCCTGTGAATATGATGATTAGGGAGTTGACAGATGCTAAAAAAAATTCTGCTAAAGCTAAAGTAGGCATATAATTTTCCACGCAAATAAAATCAATTGGGCATGAGCATCAGTAATACAAAACTAGACTAACAATTAGCATGAATAAAAATCTACCATACTTCCCTCCTTTCATACTTTTTGACCATTGACAAGCACAAATATGTATAAAATACATTTCAAGAGGACATTATGCTTGACTATTACCTAATATGTGCTACAGGAAATCAATTCTAATAGTGATAATATAAGGATGAGTAATAAATGGTAGAACACCAATATGTTGGATAATAGAATATATGGTCATGCTGGAGGAAAAGAATTAGGCATTAAAAGTGACAAAGATGTTGAAATGACAAGTTACAGTTTTAGTACCTCATGACTATGAAAAAGAACCTATATAATTTGTGCTAGAGTTGTTAATATAACCATTTCTGGGCCTTGTCCTAAAAGCTTAAGCTTTTGGGAATTGGGATGAATTTATCCTTGACATGGTATCAAATCCTTTATAGCCAATTGGTCAGAAATTGATGCTTGCCATCTCCATTCTCATAATTAAATTAAAATTCAGCAGTAGGAATGGTGGGCTGAGCTTAGTTCATGTTTCAATTTTAGAGGGCTTTCATGTGAGGGGGTGTGTTAAGAGTTGCTAATACAACCATTCTTGAGCTTTCTCTTAATAGTTTGAGCTTTGGAAAAGAATTTGTCCTTGACAAACGTATGACACCTCTAGAGCAAATGTTCTTCAACTAGATAGTGAGAACAGCCTAGAGAAAGAATATCATATATTCTTTTAGATAGATATTCAACATGGTGAAAAGCAACAAGCACTTGATTCAAGCATTTCAGTTTTTTTGGTTTCATTTTTAAATTCTGATTGCTTACCTTCTACTTTGCTGGTGAACCATCCAGAAAGATGCGACATGATTGGTAAAAGAAGGATCCAGTACAAGAATAGGGTCCTGAATGAAGCAAGCAAGAAAAGAGTATCAGCTATAACTACAAAACACACCCAATTCAGAAAATATATATATTTCTTAAATATATGATTTAAGTACATGCAGATCAAGACTGAGTCATCACCTTTTCCATAAGCCAACCACCATGCACAGACAAAGTAAGATACAAAGGTTTCTGAATATCTGCTGAATAGATATTTGCACTCTGGCGAGAAGATATGACACCGTGATGCTGCTCCACACAGTTTCCTTCCTTTGTTTTTTCCCACACTGTAAATTCAGCAGGACAAGGAAGCCGGTTTTCCAACTTCATTGGAGAATTGATGGATATTTTCCAATCATATACTGGTGCATTCAGTTCAGTATTAAGAACTGAGGCATCTGTTCCCACACTAAACCAAAATAACTTACTTCCACTGCTAGGAGAACAGCACAGAAGTACATCCTTCTTCTCAAGCTGATTTAGCTTCAAGGAGCTGTTGGGTGTCAGAGAATTCTGTCCAGAACCTTCATCTAATAGGAACTGATCTTTGCCATACACAGAACTTGAAGCAACAGCTACTGCACGACCCCATGAATATAAAATCTGAGGATCGTCCAATCTAGGTCGAACTTGCAAACATTTATCAGAGTCTTTGGAAGTACTTTTCCAAGACAAAACAGCAGAAGCACCAGGATCCATGATAGTGGCTTCACTCTGCATGGAATCTATTCCTTGTTCAGAAATTTTTTGTCTTGAACGAATCCATCGCCTTCGACGCACAACATCAGAGGCTGATTTTGTTGAAAATTTTGAAGAAGTAGGAGGCCATTTTAACCTTACAAGGTCAGGCCCATATGCCCAGCCATCATTATCAACAAATTGAGTTTTTTCTATGGTCCATCCTGATATCCATTTCCACCCTTGAGGAAGTGGTGGTTCAAAGAAGTCCTTCAAAATGACATAAATGACCAATGTTACAAACATAATGATGATGGCCATAGAAATTGACGTGACCCAAAAAAAAAAAAAAAGAAATTTATAAACATACAACCTTTGATGAGTGAGAGAAATCCCTTGTACTCCAGTGGCCAGCATTTTCAAGGCGCACACTTGGCCATTTGTTACCCCAACCAGATGTAGGGTGATAATACTGATTCTGAAAGACCTCTTCAACTGCACTACCATAACTGCTAACTCTATATGAGAAACCAGTTCCACGACTCAAAGATGAATGGCATGTGGAAATGTTCAACCTAACATCTGAATCATTCACTACTGTAATGAGACCTCGGAAAATTGCATGCTTCTTGCCATTTTTCATGACAACTTCCATTGCAATGAATTCATTTTGCAATGATTTAGGAACCACTGAAAGTGGAAGCAATGACCGAACACTCTTCCACTCACCCTCTGGGCCAAGCCCTACCCAGAAACCTATGTCTCTATCAGCATCATCCTCACTTTTCACATCTTTCTGAAGATTTGCAATTGTATTTCTTTCAACATACGAAATTGAAACTAAGAGGCTTCCTTCCTGCGTGTCTTCAACATTGTTTTGTTGAACCTGCAACAGTGAACAACAAAGAAGCAACAAAATTCTGATTATCTATATAGAGGACACATACTGTAAAAATGATGTGAAATATAGTAACTAACCATTCTCTTAAGTGGATATGATATTACATTCTGAACATCATATGGTTGATGAACCATTCTCATAGAAGCGGCCCTCCTTAAAATATTTGCATCATGTCCAACAGAAAAAGAAAGGGAACTCACAACATCACCTGCATGATAAGTACACAAGTTCTGAGGGAAAAGTCAAAGAAAGCAGAGGTTTGACTCATCCTTCTAGAAAAATTTTGATGCTAACAGCACCTCAAGGATTTGAGCATTATTTCAACTTGAAAGATGTGAAACCACAGAGAGCACAATATTTTGTGTTCCTTCTAACTGAAATCTCTTGTACAAAAGATTATAAGTGTCCTAAGAAATGAAGGACAGACCTTCACTTTGCACCAGGAGAAAACAAGTTGTAATCATGTACCACATTCCAAGCTACTGAACAATGTAAGAACAGATGGCTATTCATTTCTTGAAAAACTAAAGTAGATGAGGTATATAGCAGGAGAAATAGCTTTCTGAGATCTCTCACCCTTTTGCCCCAAATATTGCAATACCTTATCGTGCTTGTTTTATTATATAGAATTGTATAACTTAAATATATCTCAAGATACGATATAATTATAATACATTAGTGAAATATCAAAACATAATATATTAGTAAATTAATTTTTCAAACAAATTATTCTTTACTTTATCAATTATTTTTTCTTTAAATATGCAAAACATAATGTATTATATATGTAAAATGTTGAGATACAAAACCAAAATAAGTAACAGCCAAGTGGTTGCCAGCCTTCCAAAAATGTCGAGCATCTGTGTTCAAGTCCATTCTTTACCATTCACTGGGAAGCCTTTCATATGTTGATGATGTGGTGCCTCTAAAACACACCACATCAGCAAGCAATCAAACAACCAGTAGTTTTCTAAGAACTGGTCTGAGTCAGAGGGTTATTAAAAACTATCTGGTTCTGATCGTTTCAGTCCACTTCACTTCAGTTTAATAGTTAGCTGACCAGACCACACATACTTGGAGATTGTTTTAAACCATATAGTCACTTTTTTAATTTGCACACGCTTCTATTTTTTTTCTGAAAGCCTGAAGGCACCACCATATAGACTTTTTCTTCAAGCTCCCCATTTAGGAAGGCATTTTTGACATCCATCTAGTGTAAGGACCAGTCAACATTAGCAGCTAAAGAGAGTAACACCCTTATAGTGTTTAGCTTTGCAACAAGGGCAAATATTTCGGTATAGTCCTCCCCACAAGTTTGTGTAAACCCTTTAGCAACTAAGCAAGCCTTGTATCTTTCTATGTCACCATTTGCCTTGTACTTGATAGTAAAAGCCCATTTGCACCCTGCTACCCTTTTTCCTTTAGGTAACTCCACTTCGTCCCAGGTTTCATTTTTTTTTTTCAAAAAGAGCATTCATCTCTCCATTCTAATTGAAAGAGCTTCATGTATATTTTTGGGCAGCCTATGTTTCTCCATTCTTTCTGTCAATGCTTGAAGGGCAGGTAAACGACGGTTATAAAGACAAATAGCTGGAGATAGGGTGCCGTCTACAAGTCCTTATCCCTTTTCTGAGACCTATAGGAAATCATTAAATTGAGTCCTCAAGTTTGATCCATCTCCATAATCCACCAATTTAGTTTCAGTTTTGGAATTTACTGTGGGTTGGACTCTTGGCAGTGCTGTTGTTGAGTGGAACTTGTATTTCTTGAGGTCTTTTGTTCCTTTGTGAGTAGACATGAAGTTCATGTTCAGGTAGATCAATTTCTCATGGATATCCCCCAACATCTTGTTGGTTATTCTAGCCATTAGGCCCATTGTCCCTAGTGAACTGTGACTTTAATCCTTGGAGATGTGTCTTTATGACTTGATTTCATGGGATTAAGTCAACTTATTTTACTTCCTATTTTGTTCCTTGATTTTGTATCTTGTATTTTATTCATCTTTATTATCATGTCTCATGGGATTCTAGTGGCTGATTTGTAGCCATGGTCCCTATTTATATGTTGCCTCCATCTTATTCGAAATAATAAGTGTTTTGGTTATCTCTTCTACTTTTTCTTCATGGTATCAGACCCTAAGAGCTTGATCCACCTATATGCCTATGTACAGGTACCATTTGACCAGAACCGAAGAATAGGAGGTGAACTCCTCAAATGAGATGGCATCACAGTACACTCAGAATGTGGTCTCGCACACCAACCTAGGTGTATTCAAATCTACTCCTACCCTTGTCATGGGCCACAGGCTCAATGGACTGAACTACATTCAATGGAATCAATCAATCATGATGTTTGTGAGTGGAAGAGGCAAAAAGGACTACTTCACAGGTCAAGTCGTTCAACCAGAGTGGTGTGATCCCAAGTACAAAACCTAGAATGCCAAAAATAACCCGGTGATGTCCTAGCTCATCAATTCGATGTCAATAGAGATTGGTGAGAACTATATGTTCTACAAAACTGCCCATGACATATGGGAGTCTACTCGAGAATCCTACTCCACCATAGAGAGTGTTGTTGAAACTTATGAAATAGAAAGTCTCATCCATGATCTCCAACAAGGTGAGATGTTAGTAAATCAGTATTTCAATATCCTTGCCAAGTATTGGCAACTGGATGCTTTGGAATCCATTACTTGGGAAAGTACTACAGATGCTGCCACACATAAAAAGATAGTGGAGAAGAAACATATTTACCAAGTTTTGATGGGCCTTAATCACAAATTTGATGAGGATAGGGGGAGAATGGGGGAGAATTTTGGCCTGATCTCCCCTTCCCTCTCTTAAATAAGTTTTCTTTGAAGTTAGGCATGAGGAAACTAGGAAGAAGCTAGTGCAAAGCCTGCCTCTACTCAGATTTCCAGTGAAATTTCAGCCCTTATAGCCTGCAGACCCAATATGCATGAAACTGAAAATAAGTAGAAAAACTAGGGCAAAAGCTGGTGTGATCATTGTCACAAGAGTGGCCACACTAAGGGCCCATTTGGTACGCAGAAAGTTAAGAATGAAAATGGGAATGGAAAGTAAAAAGGTGATTTTAGGGGTAAAAATGATTTTTTTCCCTTATTTTAAAATATTTATAAAATGGGATAGATATTGTTAAGTAATGATTATATGGGTATAATAGGTATTTTGCAAAAACTTCATTTTCTTTTTTCTTTCCATTCCATCTACCAAACGTGCCCTAAAGAAGGTTGCTGGAAACTCCATGGAAACCAGCCAATTGGAAGCCTAGTTCTAAGGGAGAAGGAAAAGGCTATATTGTGACTACAAACCCTGCTGCTACCTCTGATTCCTCGTTGTTTAGCCAAGAACAACTTGAACTCCTCCAAAAAATTTTTTTGCCATAGAACACAACAACCAGTGATAACAATAAAGGCACACATATTTCTGGTAACATTGCACAATCAGGCAATTTCTCTCCGGCATTGAATACGCAAAGCTTAAATGCACATACTTGGGCAGTGGATTCTAGGGCCACTAAACCATATGACTAGCAATTTTTCACTTTTTGACAGTTTTAACCCTTGTACAAAACTAGTAACAGTTAAAATTGCTGATAGAGCTCATGCTAATGTTATTGTCCTTGGTACAATCAGACTTTCAAAGGATCTTGTACTTAAGAAAGTATTATTAGTGCAAATCCTTGCTTGTAATTTACTGTCAATTAGTAAAGTAAGCAAAGATAATGCATGTGTGGTTAATTTCTCGAATGATGGATGTGTACTTCAAGACTTGGGATCCAAGAGGACAATTAGCAATGCTAAGAAGGTGCCTGGACTCTACCTTATGGGCTCAAGCCTCAACAACTGAGAATAAAGCTGCTCTTATTGCTAATAGTTTTGAAATTTTATTGTGGCATAATAGGTTAGGTCACCCTAATTTCCATTATATGAAAAAGCTGTACCCAACATTATTTAATAAAAATTCTGCCTTTCTTAAGTGTGATACTTGTCAATTAGCCAAGCACACCAGAACCACTTACTCTTCCCATACTTATAAGCCTTCTTACCCCTTCCAATTAATCCATAGTGATGTTTACGATCCCTCTAAGTGTACTGGGTTCTCTAGTGCAAAGTGGTCTATAACATGTGGGTCTATTTGATGAGAGAAAAATATGAGGTTCCCTCCATTTCCAAATCCTTCCACTAGCTAGTTTAAAACCAATTTCAAACTCCCGTAAAAGTCCTGAAAGGTGATAATGGGAGGGAGTACATCAATGCCTAACTTAATTTATACCTGGCTGAGCATGGTATTCACCACCAAAGAATTTGCACTTATATAACAACAACAACAAAGCCTTTTCCCACTAAGTGGGGTCGGCTACATGGATCAATCGACGCCATAAGCATCTATCATAAATCATATTTTTAGACAAACCATTTAAATTTAAAACTTTCTTAATAATTTTTTCTATAGTTTTTCTTAGTCTTCCTCTACCTCTAATTATTGGACTATTTTCCATCTCATCTACTATCCTAACTGGGGCTTCTATAGGTCTCCTCCCTACATGACCAAACCATCTAAGTCTCGATTCTACAATCTTTTCCATAATAGGTGCGACTTCCACTTTCTTTCTAGTGCATTCATTTCTAATCCTATCTCGTCTAGTGTGTCCACTCATCCAACGCAACATTTTCATCTCTGCAATATTGAACTTATTTTCTTATTGACTTTTTATTGTCCAACACTCAGTTCCATACAACATTGTAGGTCTTATAATTGTGCGGTAGAATTTACTCTTAAATTTGAGTGATACTCTTCTATCACAAATAACATTCGAAACACTCCTTCATTTCATCCACCCTGCTTGAATCTTATGTTTTTTACATCTTCTTCTATTTCCTTATTATGTTGTATGAGAGATCCAAGATACTTAAATTGTTTGACTTGTGGTAGGATATGTTCTCTAATTTTTACTTCTGCGCTAGAAGTGGAGTGTCTCTTACTAAACTTACACTCCATATACTACATTTTACTTCTACTTAAACGAAATCCATGAGTTTCTAAAGCTAGTCTCCATCTCTCCAACTTTTCATTCATTTCTTCTCTCGATTCTCCAACTAAGACAATATCATCTGCAAAAAGCATGCACTGTGGCA
Organism: Erythrophleum ivorense; assembly: GCA_026724425.1. Lineage (NCBI taxonomy): Eukaryota > Viridiplantae > Streptophyta > Magnoliopsida > Fabales > Fabaceae > Erythrophleum > Erythrophleum ivorense. The sequence continues at coordinate 50,322,823 of JAIUCV010000005.1, forward strand.
CCGACTCTTGGATATGTTTAGTAAGCACATCCAAGACTAAAGTAAAAAGATAAGGGCTCAGAGTTGACTCTTGATGTAGACCAATAGTTATCGGAAAATCTTCCGTAAATCCACCTTTTGTTACTACACTAGTTGTAACCTTATCATACATATCTTGAATTGCTCGAATATAAGTTATACGAACTCCTTTTTTCTCCAAAGCCTTCCATAGAACCTCTTTTGGCACTCTATCATATGTTTTTTCCAAATCAATAAACACCATGTATAAATCTCTTTGATTCTTTCGATATCTCTCCATTAATCTTCACAAGTATATTGCTTCCATAATTGACCTTCCTGGTATAAAACCAAATTGATTCTCAGTAACTTGAGTCTCTTTCTTTAACCTTCGCTCAATTACTCTTTCCCATAATTTCATAATGCGGCTCATGAACTTAATTCCTTTATAATTTGCACAATTTTGAATGTCCCCATAAATAGGGATTAAAGTACTTTTCCTCCACTCGTTTGGTATTCTCTCAGATCTCATAATTTCATTAAATAACTTTGTGAGCCAACTTATGCCTTTCACTCCTAAACCCTTCCATACTTCAATGGGTATGTTATCCAGTCTAACTGCTTTGCCATCCTCCATTCGCTTTAATGCTTCTTTTACCTCTCCCTCACAAATCCTATGATAATAAGTATAATTTTGATCCTCTTCTCTAGTGTTTAGCCTATCCAATTGCAATAAAACCTCGTGCCTTTCATTAAAAAGCTTATGAAAATATCCCTTCCACCATTCTCTGATATCTTGTTCCGTGACCAACACTTTCCTTTTTTCATTCTTGATGCATTTCACTTGATCCACGTTTCTCGTTTTTCTTTCCCTACTTTTAGCTAACTTGTAAATACTTCTTTCTCCAACTTTAGTACCTAAAGATCGGTACAACCCATCAAATGTCCTCGCTCTCGCTTCGCTCATTGCCTTCTTAGTGTCTTTTTTAGCTACCTTGTATTTTTCTCAATTTTCATTACTCTTACATAACGACCACACTTTATAACATTCCTTTTTAACTTTAACCTTATCTTGCACGCTTGCATCCCACCACCAAGATTCTTTATCCCTATATCCAAAACCTTTTGATTCACCTAATATTTCCTTTGCCATCTTTCTAATATCTTAAGCTATTCCATTTCACATATCGTTAGCACTTCCTTGTATTTCCCAAGGTCCTTCCTCCACAATCCGTCCCTGTAAATTCTTTTCTTTATCCCTCTTTAGTTGTCACCACTTAGTCCTTAGCACCCTATCTTTGCCTTTGCTTTTTACTCTCCTCTTAACTCTGACATTCATAATCAAAACTCTTTGCTGAGTAGTTAAACTCTCTCCAGGTATAATTTTGCAATCCATGCAAAGTTTTATATCCGATTTCTTTATAAGAAAGAAATCAATTTGAGAACATACCTTTTCACTTTTGTATGTGATAAGATGTTCCTCACGCTTTCTAAAACAAGTGTTAGCTAATATAAGATTGAACACTAATGAAAAGTCTAGAATAGTTTTACCCTCTGCATTTGCTTCCCTTGCACTTATACCATCCAACAAAATGGGATAGCTAAGAGAGAAAAATAAAAACATTTTTTAAATAACTAATACGAATTTTAAATTAAAATTAACTTGACCTAAATACGAGGCTAACAACCTAACAAACAGATAAAAATTTAAAATATAATTATCCTATCATAAGAGAAAGATATGATAATAAAAATCTAACAAAATAATGTCTTCTAAAATATCTAAAAAATAATATTAAAAAAGCTACTAAATAATAATAAAACTAATATCAAAATGCTGCTAAATAATACATGCAATAAAGCATGTCCTTTTAATATCTTCGTCAAGAATGACATTCTCCAACAAATACTCATAAAACTGACAACACTTCTGTCTCCAGATCACTGTCCAGCAGTGTTGGAACAGGACTAGTGATGTTTTTGAACCAGTTGCACGTTGTGCCTACTTAGAGTGCTCAAGAAGCATTTCTCTTCTTTACTTAATGAATTCTTCATTTTCAATCAGGAAAGGAAAAAAAAATCTGCTCTCAAGTTTTTTTTTTTCTTTTAAAGAAGATATCTTATCGTTCTCTTCTTATTAATATTTATTCCAATAAACTTTAATTAGAAAATAGGAAGTTGTAAGAAAGTGGATTGATTAATGAGAAACTGCGTCCATGTGTCTTTCACTAAGATTAAAAAGGTCTCACTCAAGAGGTTGGCCAAGATATACCTTTTCCAGCTTTAGCAGCAAGATTTGTAACCTCTATTTCCAACTTAGCAGGGGCCTGGAACAAGTTAATCAATAAAATGGTGCATGTAACAAATCTTTACATGAACAGTAACCCATACAATAAATTTCAACTTAAGATGGGAAATTTTAATTTTAGAAATTCCTGGTAAAAATACTTCCAGCTTAAGAATTATTAATAACAAGGTAACATGTCAGCCATTTTTGAGCATTGTTAACCATTTGATTGGGTTACTTGGTCCTACACATGAAATATTTTTGCTAGAAATTTTTACTTCATATGTTGACAGCAGATTTTTCCCAACGTTTCTCTTTAGAGTTTCTTTCAGTTAATGAACATATAAAATGGATCATTTTATGCTCAAACAATCCATACAATACCTTTCGGGGAACTTCAAATATGAAGAGTTCATTCCACCTTACTGTGCCTTCATTGCAATCATTAATTCTTGAAACTGTAGGTTTCACACATTTCGTTCTTGCACTCTGGGGAAACAGCTTTTGTTGTTCTGTTGCCTGACTGTCAACGACAAGGCGCAAAGCACAGAAGAAGTTATGGCTGTTACCATCATCAATGAGAGGTAAACCCTACCAAAATTTGAACAAATTGATTTCAATTTTCCAGGTGAAGGAATTATGATTGAAATACTTGATAAATCATTTCAACACATAATCACCTTGGCTTCAAGTATCTTAACAGCAATATACCAACGTGCCTCCCTAGATTCATCTGAAACATTTAGCCTATCTGAAAACCTTGGAGGTGGAATCCACACTGAAGCACAATCACCATGATGTAGCTTGTCAACAGTCTCTACATCTTGCTCAACTTTTTTGATGTAGATATCGCACCCAAGTTTATTTTCTATTACCACAGTCTGCAAGTCATCCTCATCCAGTGCAGAAAAAGTTGTATCATCCCCATTTCTTTGCAGACCACCAACCTCCTGCACAACCAATGAGTTTGTAAAGCTTTACCAAAGCACATGCTTCAAAGGGTACAAGGATAATGGATTGTGAGTATTTGACCTCCTTTAGCTTAGATGCTTTCTGTTCAAGCTCTAACTGTCTTCTCCATGAAAGAATGCTTCCCACAAAGGATTCAAGATTTGCTGCACTGACATTTACATTCAGAATATTGGTGGTAGCAATGCGGACTCTCTTTGCAAGTCCAGATGGTGAGTGTACATTTGTTTGATATGTTTCAAACCTAAACAAGTTTGGAAGAGAACATTTAATTGCTTCCATTCCCCCAAAGGATCGGCTCAAAATTAATATAGAAAAAAGGAATCAAATCATTATTACATATTTATAATTTCAAATTTTAAAAAAGAATTATTAACCAATATTTACTTGAATATTCCATCAAATGGCTCCACAAGTGGCTCCCATGCCTCTAATTGTGCATTGAAGGTTGATGCAGCAATTGAAGAAATCAGTACTGCATTCATGGATTCTAGGCGACCATGTGTTGCAAGCTTTAAATTTGTAATGGTTGTGTCAAATAGAGGTGTCATCTGAAATGACAGTCCAATTTTTCATCAGCATTATAAACTGGGAAAAAAGAATATTGTTTTCAGATTAGGCATAGAAGATGTACCGCCATTCCACACATGCTGTCCAAAATTGTCAAAGACAAGAATCTTAGCTTCAGCTCAGCAGTTATGTTTTCTCGAGTCTTGGGCTTCACTGGATCACCAATTATGTAGGCTAATCGGCTTGATGGCTTTTTAAGATCAGAACGTGCCAGAAAGGTGCAGGCCTGCAGAGATAGGATAATGCATAACCTTTTTGTTCCTTGTTCTTTTGATAAATGTAACAAAAGCATAGCGTAATCAGATCAACATGCAGCTAGCTACTAGGGAAAAAAAAAAAAGGAAAAAAAACTTCTTTAGATAAAAAAAATGCAACCAATTATATTTATTTAAACTTACAAAACAGAAGATACAAAATTTTTTGAGTGAGTTTAGTGCAGTGCAAGTGAAGATTAACCTGGTTTTCTACTTTCCAAATGCTCCAGCAATGGGGTGCCCTTGAACTTGAAGATCTTGAAAGTGGCACCTCATGGATATTTGCTTGGCTAACAAGATCCATCCTTGGGCAGCAAAACAGATCAGCACATGGTGGTTCATCTGTCTTGGAGACAACACATCCTAGAGAAACATAACCAGGAGGAGCTATAGGGTACCAGAAGAAGATTTCCTCAATTCCTTTCCCCACAATATGTGCAACTTTAGTAAACTGAACAGGTTTGGCAGAGATATCAGGATTGTCATTTTTGAAGATTATTCCTAGTGCAGGAGGTTCAAGGCTGAAAGGCATGAAAAGTGACAAGATATTAATGCCAACAAAAAATTGAACTAGGTTAACGAAATGATACATAATGGCCATTAGGTCATTAAACAAGCCTTATAAGATAACAAGGTCTGACCCTTCAGTGATGCAATCACCCAAGACAGCATAACCAAGACGTGCAACAGGTCGCCATATGGAGACTGGACGACGAAGGTCACTGCCTTTGTCCCACCAAATTCTCTCAAAGTTAGGTGAAGACATATAATTGGTTGCTTTTGAAATGGACCTCAAAATATCCCATCCAGATGTATTTGCACTTTGGCTTGCTTGCTGATTTTCACTGTCAGCAGAATTAAAATCTGAGACTGGATCTACTGGAGAAGGCTGAGCTCGATTAGAGCTCCAGAGAAGTAGATGATTTAGGTCATAACATCTGTCTTCAGGAGGACATTCAGTTGAAGGATGGGCAAAAAATGATCCAATAACATTATCAAGACGCCAAATGTTAAATCCAGAGGCAAAGTGAATGTGGGATGGAGAACTAAATAAGCAATCTGAATATGAAGTTGATGTTACGAGATCAGATCGCAGGCAGTGAACAACATGATTTGGTGGTGGTTGACTCCCTAAATGTGCCACACAGCCCAGTGCTGTGTATCCTGGGGGCGCAATAGGCATCCAGAGAGAGCAATCACTGCTAGCAACAGCGTATCCTTCACCTCCTCCACCTTGATTACCCATGAATGAACCAATAAGGAGAAAACCAACTGGCTTCCTCACACGCCCATATGTGTTACTGACTGCCATTACTGCCAGCGAAGGAGGAACTGACCTGAGAAGACATTAAAACAGAAGTTAACGTAAAAAAGTACCTAATATAATTCACAAATTATCAGACAAAAAAAAAAAAAGACTAATATATCAATGGATATCATGTTGACCTAAACAAAAATAGAAAATGATAGTGACATGTTGACCTGAGAAATTCACCTTGAAAATGAAAAAAGAAACACCACAATGAAGCCAAGGGCATCTTGTAATAGAGAAGCTTAAAAAAAAAAATAAACACCTACTATTTGGATTAATACAGACAAATAAGAGGAATTGGTCTTTAAAGTCTTCTAACTTGTATAGCTTAGTTTCAGTTCTGTATTGGACAAAAAATTTCCCAGTTGATTTTCTTTCCTAACATCCAAGAAAAATCTATTGGATTCCCCATCTGTGCATATGAAATGCTGATGCGTAGGTGTAGGACCTAGATCACAAAACTTTTATCACTGCAATGATGGAACTGTCTTTGACTAAGAGCATTTTGTTTAGTTTGCTCACCTATATGTCATGTCCTTTAATTTATTTACATAAGAAGTTTTATTAGAGAAGATTAAAACAGTACAAATGTGTTGGAGATCATGTGATTTATTGTGCTTGAATCATGTGTATTTATTAGCTTTTATTCTCTTTATTTGGTCAACGTTTAGTACCTATTTTGTAGCTCCAGAATTTCAGTCATTATCAGTTTGTATTTTTCAAATTTCATGTTGCTGATTTTATGGGAATGAGTAGTAGGTTTGTTGCCATCTCTCCCCTTTTATATACTCATGTATTTCACCAAGGAAGTGCAAGTAATCAGGGCAACTTTACTCTGATTTTCTTCAAAAAGAAGAGGTTAAGTCATCCACTTAAATGTTATTTCATGGCATTTTTATCCTCATCCAACTTCAGTGTTGACTCAGATAATATAATTTTTCTTGGGCATGGTTTAGAACGTGAAACAAAAAAGAACAACATGGATCCTAAAATAATAGGATAAAAATGGCAGATACCTTGATGTCACACAATCTCCTAATATAACATAATTTGCTGGAGCTTGAGGCCTCCAAAATGTAATATTGTTTCCTGCAAAGTACAGAAGACGAAATAGTTGGTTAAGAATTAGAGAACCTGTTCTTGGCTACATGGCACACAGTATACATGACTAACAAATTGAATGCAGAAAGATGAAATGACATCAGGTTATTGAATATAATTGGGCAGAAACCTTGTTGAGACACCCAAATTCGATTGAAGTTGGTACATGAAACCAATGGTGTTGCATTTCCAAAGTTAAGCGCAGCAGATGCCTGACTTTGCAGATTGAGTATAAGAGAAATAGCACTAAGTGAAAGATGGATACATATATCTGTTGACAATAATGAAATATTTGTTTTGTCCTTCACAGAAGTGTATCCCCCTGAAATATCCACTGGATCCAGAATGATAAGACCAGAACCAGCCTCAACGGTAAAATCCTTCACCAGGGCTCTAATCCAAGTGTCTTTTTCTTTGGAGGCATAGCTGCTCATATTAAGAGAAGAAAGTCATATCAAAAGCTTGTTTGCATATTCTTTCCACTTAAAGACAGCAAATAAAAAAAAAGGGAGATCAAAGGAAGAGTTAGTCAAGATAAACTGGATAGATAATAAGTACGTAGGAATACTGTATTTATATGGGCATCCCAAGATGGTGAACATACCAATTAGTTTTAAGGAAAGGATTGAATTAGACAAAAACCATGTACTTGAAAGCAAGGTTTGTCATTGCTACTGCATTACAAAATTAGGTTGACATGCACTGTAGAGGGAAGGACCAAGGGTCCTCCTTTCTACACAATAAGTAGTATACATTCTTTAAAATTAAATTTTAGAAGAACCCCTCCATGGTATGGCTTCGGTAACACAAGAAAGACACCCAAAAAAAAAAGGAATTTTCTCAGTTGCATATGATCAGGTAGATAATGTTCAAAATGGATTTGCACAACTTGAGGTCCTGAATGTTTAATGATTCTCTCCAAAGTCCAGATATGCAGATATTCCAAAATAAACATATTTTATGTAATTGATTCTTTTATAGTAAATGTGTTATGATAGATGCCAGGAGGATGCTATATTATATATATATATATATATTCCACAAAAAACACCAAGGTAAAGTTATACTAAGAAGTTTCAGCAAAGTGAATGACTTTCACGGAATATCCAGTGTAAGTACTAAAGTACTAGCCCCAAGATTGTTGGCATTTTGCTCCTGGTTACAGAATACACCATCCTACCGAACCCAATGAAGAGAGATAAAAGAGGTTTCATACTTGTTTGCTTGTTTCTATAACAACAGTTTACTCCATTACTTTTGTCTAATTAAAAATAATCAATACAGAAGATGAAGCTAGGTCAGAGAGTAAGAAATAGGAGCATTATGAATTGTAGTGAGGCAATAGACATAAGGAAAAGGGTCAGTGAAGATGCACTCTTCTAACCAAGAATCCTTCCATACACAAAACCAAGAGCCACCATCCACAAGAAATATGAGCAGGGGGAAAAAAAGTAGATGCAGGACCCACTAGCATCAAGAAGCCTAAGTATAAAAATCAAAATTGTTGCTAATCATGCTCTGATTCACATTGATTCAGAATATTATTTCCTTTTGTATTGTTTCCTTTTATTGTGTGATATTCTATTTATTTTGTTTCCTTTTTTCATTCTGATTTATTCTGGTCTGTAGTCAACTCATTATTACTATTTGTTTCTTTTATTTCAATTGGGTTATTTTCCTTTTTGCTTCCTTCTTTTGTGGGACTGATTGGTCAAACTCATTGTGGCCAACTTCCCATATATTTGTATCATGTTTTTCATTCTAAATAGACAGAACACATAGCCACAACAATTGCTCTATTTTTCAACATGGTATCAAAGCCTTCTCTCAAGGATTTGAACAAAAAACCCTGTTGAAATTTGGCTCGATGCATGCCTACCAGGTGACGTCACAAGAGATATCTTCTGTATCAGAGGCATCCAGTGGTTAGGCAACATCTAGCTACTGTCATGGCCATCGACAACCCACCTATCATGATTACAGGACACCGGTTCAATGGGACTAACTATCTAATGTGGTCCCAAGGTGTCTTGATGTTTGTCTGTGGCTGAGGGAAGGAAGAATATCACACTGGAGAAGCAACACAGCCAGCTAAATCTTATCTAAAGTATAAAACTTGGACATCAGAATATAATATGGTGATGTCGTGGCCTGTAAATTCCATGACAATAGAAGCTAGGGAGAATTATATGCTGGCCAAGACAGCAAAGGAGATTTGGGATGTGGTTTGGGAGTCCTACTCCAAGGTTGACAACACAATCGCTTTATTTCCGATAAAAGGCATGTTAAGGGATCTGAAGCAAGGTGGAAGGAATGTCACCCAATACTATAGCACCTTGGTAAAGTATTGGCAACAACTTGACCTCTATGAAGATTATCAATGGACCAATACTACCAATGTTGCTACTTACAGAAAAATTGTGGAAAAGGAGAGGATTTATAGCTTCCTTTAGGCCTTAACCCGAGCTATGATGCAACAAGGGGTAGGATCATGGCTACTCGTCCTCTACCCTCACTTGCAGAAATATTTGCTGAAGTTCAATAGGAAGAGTTGGCAAAAAACTCATGGGGCCAAAGCTTAGAACTAGCAGTTGAGAGTTCTGCTTTAGCTGTTCGAAGCAACTTCCCATCTGAGAATAAGACAAGGAATGGGAAATGTTGGTGTGACCATTGCAACAAAACAGGTCACACCAAGGAGGTTTGTTGGAAGCTACATGGAAAGTCTACTAATTGGAAGCCTCAGCAACCAAGAGAAACTTGTGTATTCATGGCTTCAACCAAGGAAAAACAGCCACCAACTCCACTTGAACTTGCTATGTTTAGCAAGGAACAATTGGAGATACTTCAAAAGATGATTAATGCCCATGGGAAAGAGAAAGCAAGGGGTTACTAGTGTGATGGCACAAGCAAGTAATATTCCTACAACCTTACATACTCAACATGAAAAAACTGATGTCTGGATTATTGACTGAAGAGTTTCTAATCACATGTCCAGTAATGCCTCTCTCCTAGTTAATTTTGTTTCTAATGTTGAAAAACAAGTTGTGGAGATAGCTGATGGTTCTTATGCTCAAGTCTGTGGTACTGGGGTTGCTAAGTTATCTGAAAACTTAATTTCAAGATATGTTTTATTTGTTCCTCAATTGACATGTAACTTGTTGTCCATTAGCAAGCTCACCAAAGACTTGAACTATGTGACTCACTTTTATAGGGATGGGTATGATTTTTAAGATTTGGAGGCTGGGAAGAAGATTGACAGTGCTAGGATATGTGCTAGCCTCTACTAGCTTCAAGGTCCAGAGAAGAAGAATAAAGCTTTGACTCATCATGTGTCTTCTAATAAAATGGATGATGTATTATTGTAGCATTATAAGATTTAGGCCACCCAAAATTTTCTTATATGAAATGCTTGTACTCTAAGTTGCTTAATAAAAATTCATTCTTTCCTTCTAGTGAGATTTGTCAATTTTCAAAGCATGTTAAAGCATTTCACCCCACAAACACTTATCAACCTTCCAAGCCCTTCTCTCTCTTATACACACAGTGACATGTGGGGACCATCAAGTATCAAAAACATTAATGAGGCAAAATGGTTTGTCATGTTTATAGATGACCAAACTAGACTAACATAGATGTACCATCTCAAATCTAAATCTGAAATTACACAGGTGTTAAAAAACTTCCATAAACTAATTCAAAACCAATTTCAAATGCAAATTCAAACCTTAAGAACTGATAATGCCTGTGACTACTTCAACCTTGGGCTTACCTCATATCTTCAACATAATGGCTTCATCAAAGCTCTTGTGTCAATAGCGCCCCCCCCCCCCCCCAAAAAAAAACAAAAAAAAAGGGATAGCTGAAAGAAAAAATAGACACTTATTAGAAGTGGCAAGGTCCCTTTTTCTTACCTCAAATACTCCTAAGAGTACTGGGGTAAAGTTGTTTACTGTCACTTATCTAATTAATAGAATGCCTTCCCATGTCTTAAAGTTTATATCACCCTGCCAAAAACTCTTAGACACCTACTCATAAACCCAAATTTTGTCTATCATTCATTTTAAGGTTTTGAGGTGTACGACATTTGTTCACAATGATCAAGGTGGAAAATTGAATCCACATGTCATTAAATGTATTTTCATCGGTTATTCCTTCCACCCAAAAAAGGTACAAATGCTATTCACCTACCACCTACCAAGAACCTTACCTTCCTTGAAACTTAGCTCTTTTACTCCCAAACGCCTTTTCAGGGGGAGACACACACCTAAAACAAGGAATGGCTATTTGGAAGCATCCCTACATCTAGACCCAATAACCAAAGTGACCAAGTCAGACATGAAATAGAAAAAACCAGACTTGAACCAGACTAACATGACAAGGACCAAAGTAACCAACCTAGACCTGAAATTGACCAAAACAACCCTGAATCACAACTTGAGCCAACCCAGACCATTTGGTCCAAAGAGCCCATGCCTGTGGCCCATCCTAATGCTCCATAACAACAAGAATTGTTAGTTTACACTAGAAGATAGCAAGTACAGAGAGCAGAATGTCACACTACAGGGGTTGTTCAAAAGGTTGAAAATAGCACATGTCCTATGCACGGTCAACCCATTTCCCTTACTTCAAATTCTAAAAAGGAGTTAGGCATACCTATTGCCTTGAGGAAAGGGGTAACAAGCTGCAGTAGACATGCCATTAGTAACTTTTTTTCTTATGACAAACTATTTCTAAAGTTGTAGGCTTTTGTAATCAATGTTGCACTTGAGAAAATCCCTAGCAATGTCCATGAGGCAACTAAAAAGGAAGAGTGGAGAAGTGCCATTAAAGATGAGTTAGCTGCCCTTGAGAAGAACTAGACTTGGGACATAATTGATCTCCCTCCTAGCTAGACCACTATAGGATAGAGTTTCAAAGTAAAATATAATTCTAATGGGAGTATTAGCAAATGCAAGGCAAGATCAGTTGAAAGGGGTACACACAATCCTATGGAATTGATTACGAAGAAACCTTTGCTCCTGTAGTCAAATTTAACACTATTAAAGTGTTGCTTTCTATTGCTACAAGTCTAGACTGGCCTTTCCATCAATTGGATGTTAAAAACACTTTTTTGAATGGAGATTTGGAAAAAGATGTCTCTATGGATATCCTCAAGGGGTAAAGTGTGGAAATAGCTCAAAAAGACTGTGCAAACTTTGTACATCCCTATATGGTCTCAAATAGTCTCCAAGGGCATGGTTTGAGAAATTCACCACAATTGTTCAAGCTCGAGGGAATGCATGATGCCAAGTTGATCACACCTTGTTTGCCAAACAAAGACTAGACTGGAAGTTAGCAATCCCGATTGTCTATGTAAATGATATAGTGATTACTGGAGATCATGTGGATGAAATTGTTAGATTAAATAAGTCCTTTGCACAGGAGTTTAAAGCCATGGATCTTGGCTACTCAAGGTATTTTCTTGGCGTAGAGGTTGCTCGAACGAAAAAATGTATTTTTGTCTCCTAAAAGGAAGTATACAATTGATATGCTTGAAGAGATAGGTATGTTGGGCTGTAAACTTGCAGACACCTTCATGGAAGCTAACTACAAGCTTGGTCTCAAACTAGAAAGTGCTCCAGTTAATATTGAGAGATATCGAAGGCTTGGAGGGAAATTAATCCACCTAACTCATACCCGTCCAGATATTAGCTTCTCTGTTGGTGTGGTGAGTCAATTCATGAGCAAACCAAATGACGAACATTTAAAGGTAGTGTACAGGATACTAAGGTATCTTAAGATGACACTTGGTAACGAATTGTATTCCAAAAGGGGAGACCATAGAAGTGTTGAGGTGTTCTTAGATGCAAATTGGGTTGACTCAGTGGTTGATAGGCGATCTACAATTGGTTATTATGAGGTAACTCAGTTACGTGGAAAAGCAAAAAGCAACCTATGGTTGCTAGGAGTAGTGCACAAGGCTGAATTTCAGTATTTAGCACTTGGAATTTGTGAAGGAATGTGAATATTGAGACTCCTCAAGGAATTAAACTTCAATGTGAATGTGCATATGAAAGTTTTTTTGATAACATGACGACTATTGGGATAGTGAAAAATCCTATTCATTATGATAGATCTAAGCACGTTGAGATTGATAGACATTTCATTAACTCAAGCCTCATTGAAGTGAAGTATATCTCCACTGGTTCCTAAGTTGCCCATGTGTTCACCGAGTCATTATCATGAGTAAAATTTGAAGAGTTGAACCGCAAGCTAGGAATGATAAACATTTACTCCCGAACTTGAGGGTAGTGTTGCTAATTGTGCTTTGATTCACACTGATTCAGAATATTATTTCCTTTTTTATTGTTTCTTTTTATTGCATGATATTCTATTTATTTCGTTTCCTTTTTAAATTCTGATTTGGTCTGTAGTCAACTCATTATTACTATTTGTTTTCTTTCATTTCAGTTAGGTTATTTCCTTTTTTGTTTCCCTCTTTTGTGGGACTAATTGGTTGAACTCATTGTGGCCAACTTCCTATATATTTGTATCATGTTTTTCATTCTGGATAGACAAAACACAATGCCACAACAATTGCTATGTTTCTCCACAAAAATGCTTTACAATCTTGGTCTACTTCAATCATGGGGCTGATTGTAATATTCCAAAGACCTTATTAGATTATAATTTAGAGTTACTAGGATTAGTGAGGCAATTACTTTAGATGAGTTTGTATCATTGATCCTAAGGATATTTTAGTAAATTTTGCATTGCCAGGTAATGGGTTATATATAAATTATTCAGTTCTAACCTTGTTAAAGGATTATTGATTATCTCTAAATATTATCATAGTTATCTATAAAGAATATCCTTTAGTTTTTAATTTGAGATAGGAGAGTTACTTATCTTCAACTTATTTATCTTGTCTTTATTCACAAATGTTTTTTTCTTTTTACTTTTGGATAAAACAGAGAACTTATTGGTGAGAAAAGATGACAATACAATGAGTTTATTTTGTAATTAATCTCTGTTTTCAAAGTATTATATGTAAAGGAAAGGTACAAAGCACTAGAGTGTGTTTTTCTTCAGCCCCTACATTTTACCAACCTCTATGATTTTAACATGGAATTAGAGCTTGTTTATATTTTAGAGTAAATTACACTCACCTTCATTGAGTTTTGTTGAAATTATGTGAACTTTTCTTTTATTTTCAAAATATATACTCCTCTCTTCTGAAATCAAAAGTTAAGCTACATTTTAATCCAGTTATATATATATATATATTACTAAAATATCTTCTATTAACTTGAATATATTTTTTTAACTAAAATATCTGCCTTTAGATTCAAAATTATACCTAAAACTAACCTTAAGGAACAAGTTCCTTGATAAATCAAATATAATCAAGTACATAAAAAAGTTATGCAAAGTTGAAAATTCTTATTCACAACAATTCTCCTTCGCTAGTGAGGTAGTCATCCTTCCCTCTACCTTGAACGAACAACATAACGCTAGAGAACCATTGTAAATAGTTGTTCCCATTGAATTGATGGCATGTGATGATGACTAGACAAGCATCATTAGAGCCTTGGACAAAAGAAGCGAGAGAAAGGGATGGTGGAGATGTGAGGCATGTCATAGAAGAGGAACCATGATTATCATGGCTTTCAACATTCAACCCATGGTTGAATTGGATGGAGGGGTTGTCAGACATGGTGCTCTAACACCACATGTTAAGTGTCAACGCCCACTCGAGGGAGCTCGAGTTATCAAGATTTTCAATCATTGGGTATTTATCATTGAACTTAAAAGAGGAACTTATATAAGTGGGTTTAACACTATATATTAACATAAAACCTTAAAACATGAGGTCTATTGTAACATCCAATTTTTAAAAAACGAGAGAAAACGTAAGAAACGTAACGTATGGTTTCTCCGTCAATGAACGAAATTCACCGGATACAAAAGGAAGTCCACCAAAATGAGATAGTTAAAGTCCCGAAAAATTTGGGAAGCAGTCTAGACTTCTAAAAATTAGAATCCTAGGTTCAGAAGGAAAGAAAAACAGAGCTAGAATGGAGAAACAATTTTTTTTTTCGAACAACTTACGAAATGTAATAGCATTTTCATAATTTTGAGCAAATTTTGGAATTCATACAAGAGGGCCTTTTAAATGAAAGTTTTGAGTTCTCCAGGGTTCTCAGAGGCCCTGAAAAGCATGGGAAGGCCCGGGACAATTAAAGCCCCTCTGGTGGACATTTTCCAACGTCGGTGTACCAAAACTTTGACGGATTTGTTCGGGAAAGTTTTAGCTTCGATTTGAGTGATTTCAAAGGCATTTTATTAGATTGGAAATCTAAATTTTATGATGGAAAAGACGATTCTCAAAAAAGAGCTAAAATGAAAGAGAAACGAAAATGCAAAGAACGAAAGACAAAATAGGAATTTTTGAAAAAGTGTTTCTTCCTCCCTTATAAATAGATGACGCCTCACACTCTCCCTCATTTAGTTTCAGATTATTCTGCCACCTCCTCTCCTCCCTTGTTCTTTGTTTCCTTTGATTAAAATATAGTTTATAAATCTGATTCAAGGGAGAAATTCAAGGAAAAATTCGGATTTGAAGAGAAGAGCTCAAAGAGCACAAGATTTAAGTGAGAAAAAGTAAGAAAACAAGATAATTTCTCTTCCTATGGTTGTCATCTTTGGTTCCCTTCACCATTTTGCCCCACTTGATAAAACCCTAGGAGGAGATGATTTTTAGGCAGAACCAAGCATGAATCTAAGGAAAAAGGGTGTGGAGATTAAGAATATGCAAAGGGAATTATCAAGAAATCATCAGATTTCAAGATGCAAATTCTAGGGTTTTGTGTACACCTTCCCAAGTCTGATTTTATATGATGATTCCTAGGTCTAATCAAGAGTTTAAATGAGCTCCTAAAATCTCTAAGATGCTCCCCACATGCTTCCTCCTTCAAGAAAACAAAGAGAATTCCAAAGAGGCCAAAAAGGGGCATAGTCTCGACCAAGCAAGGTTGGGGTAACTAGGGAGAGTTTTAAATTTTCCTAAGGCCATTTTTGAGTCATATATGATAAATGAAAATGAGGGGAGGCCTTGGAAAAAATTTAAAACTCATAGAAAGTAATTTGGTGCTTTAGGTTCTATATTATGATCTAAAGAAGCAACATGTAGTTAGGCTCTTTGTTTTGATTGTGTGATGACTCCAAGAGGTTTAAAAGGAGTCAAGAATCATAATTGAAAGGAAAGAATGGAGCCAAGAAATTATTTGAGGGGTGTTGCTTCATTAGGTGCATTTATGGACCATAATGGGGTTTATAGAACAACCTAGTGTCTAAGCTAATTGTGTGGCTTTAGAAATTATTTCATGAACATAATTGGCTTCCATAAATTGTGTTTAGGCCAAGAGAAACCTTCCCCACACTTTTGTGGGTGTGTGGCCGACGCAAGGGAGGGATTTTCAAGAGAAAAGGTGTGTGATTGTGTGCAAGGTAGCTCTCTCCACCTTCTCTCATGCATGGATGTGTGTTTAACTTGTCTTAAAATGTGTGTATGTGTATTTTCAAGCCATGAAAAGTATGATAGCATGATTTCATATGCCATGGTTTCATGATGACATATTATGTTTCATATGATATTTTGATGTGTGCTTGGGTTTGCTTGAGTGTGGTGAAGCCAAGAACCCTTAGCTATGATGAGGATGAGCCAAGAACCCTTAAGATTGGTTGAGACAAAGCAAAAAGTCTCCCAAAAGCAAAGTGGGCTCCCAAGAGCATGGTTGAGTCCAAGAATGCATTAAAAAAAAAAGGTGAGGCAAGTCTAATATCTACAAGAAATTGGGTGAGGCTAATCCACTTGCTTGGCAAGTCTTTGTATGCTATGTATGACTTTCTCAAATGATGAAAATGCCTCTTAAATGCTTGCACGTGTTAACATGACCATACATGCATTTATGAGACATGTTTGTATCTCTTATGTATGATTGAATGGGAGATGAGCTATTAGAATTCTTTGAATCTCATTCCCTCCTCTTCAATGATCTCACATGCTAGGTGGACTAAGTGGATAAGGTAGTGGAAGCCAACCACCTTGAAAGAAAGAGTTTGACAACAAAGTGTTTGAATTTTGTCACTTTAAAGCCATAGGTGTGTCACATATTATAATCCAATGGTGTATATGGCCTATGACTTTTTAGACATGTATAATTATGATAATATGTGATGTATAAATAAATGGACATGATGTATGAACCCTAGAACATAATTTGATTATGTAATGCCAAGGTATGCATTTTGGAAAGTTTGATGTAATGTGTATATGTGTGGATGAAAAGGACAAAATAAGATGCATGAGGTTTGGGACCATTTGAGCAGCTCACACAAGTCCTAAATATGCTTTTAGACTCGCCCAAAAGGTGTCAAGACCAAGGGAAAATCATTTCGCAACTTTGGTACTCCATATGGAGCCAAAAATGACTATAATGGAACCCTATGTCACTTTTTGGCCAAATGAGCTCTTCTTGCTCTGAGATTTGGCATGCAATTAGAGCTTATTGAAAGCTTTTTGGGAAGCTAAAGACCATAATTTTCGGAGGTCTACATAATATTTGATGAATTTTCAAAGTTGGCAATTTTTTTAATTTTAGTATGTTGCACTATTCATTTGGTACGAAAATAAATCTATCACATAGGGCTCAAATGATGTCCAATTGCCACGAAATTTTATACAGAGAAACGAGACATTCATAGTGACTCGTTCCAACTAGAAGCACCTCATTTGGAGGTCTAGAGAGGGAGATATGAATTTTTGAACATTCGGTCTAGTATCAGGAGTTTTACCCGACTTGAGTTACTGTTCTATTGAATCCTGAGGTCTGGGTTGCCTGAGCTGGTCTGGAAATATTTTTCCCCTCTAGCTAACATCCACAGCTTTCCAGATTGGTATTATTTGCATGGATTGGATTTTTGTGGAATTAATTAGACATTTTCAAAGTTTGCTGCAGAATTTTGTGACAGTTTCAGAATGCAGTTTGACCTCTGGACCTTTTCAGATGTCAAACGTCCTCTGTGATGAATGTTATGGTCTGAACATATTTTTAGTGTGAAATAGACATCCGTAACTTCCTAGAATGACCAAGAATGCATGTTTTCGATTTTTCTAGAATTAGTTATAATTTTTCAAAATTTGGACATAAAAGAGGCAAAATCTGTCCAAAAATAAACCTCCATGTTTTATGCTTCATTTCGGTTTTCTTGAATTATAAGCCACATCTTATGATGCAAATGAGTTGTATTCATGTAATTAAATATGGGAAAGTATGGTATGAGTTCACACGGTCCACGTGACACCGAATGAAATTTTTATACACGACGCAGCGCAGTTAAATGCATTATTTTAATAGACTTTTTCTACTTCCTTCATGGATTTGAAGATGTGATGCATAAGAATGTTATAAGATGAGCTAGAAATTATAGTGTTACATCTATCAACCCTTCTCACTTATATGCCCCACTCAAACTCCAATTCTTTTCAATGTCACATTTGTCCCTACCGAACTATCAGCTCTAATACCATGTAGAATTGCAGAGAAGACAAGAAGAGAATGCTCTAAATGATAATGTAATTGATGTGTTTGGCCAAGTACAAAACTAGGATACGTTGAGATGCTAGTCATCCTTTTCCTAATCTTAATTAATCTAGATAACTATCTAACTTAAATTACAAGATAACAACTCCTAAAATAAAGGGATAAAAACAAAAATATAAAGTTGACTAAATGAAGTAAATAAAACAAATAAGGAAATAACTAAAATATAAAAAAATGTGCAAATAAAAAACATAAATAGTAGCAAGACTAAACATAGAAAAGGACGAGAACCCTCCAACACCTTGAAAAAGTGTTTCCATCACTGTTTATCAATAAAAGGCCTAGTTTGTTCAATTGTGAAATCTGTCAATTTATCAAATATACACAAAACACTTAAATCACATATAGCAGCCTTCTCGTCCTTTCTCAATTTTCCATAGTGATATTTAGGGACCATCCCCCATTAAATATATCACAAGCACCAATTGGTTCATTATCTTTGTTGATGATCATACAAGGGTGACTTGGTGTTTCTTATGAGGGAAAACTCAAAAGCTGGACACACATTCAAGAGAAAATTCACTCCATGATCCAAACTCAATTCCAAACCAACATTCAAGTCCTTCGAATTGGCAATGCCACTGAATACATTAGCTTTACTGTTGAAAATATTTAATAGGAAAAGGTATTATTCACCAAAGCTCATGCAGCCACATAGCCTAACAAAATGAGAGCCGAAAGTAGGTGCCTATGCTCTCCTATTTACCTCCAACCTTCCTAGTTATTTTTGTGCTGATGCAATTCTCACTGTAGCCTACCTCATAAACAGAATGCCTCTCAAGTTCTTCAATTCAAAACACCTATCTAGGTACTCACTAAAACAAACCTAAACAACAGAATCATTTCAGATTGACCCCTTAAAGTCATTAGGTGTTATGCATTTGTCCATATCCCACTTATCTTAGGAATAAACTAGACCCAAAATCTGTCAGGAGTGTCTCTCTTGAGTACTCTCCAACCCAAAAGAGGTACAAATGTTACTCTCCTGATCAAAAGAAAATTTTCAACTCCATGGATGTAACATTCCTTGAAAATCAATTCTTCTACTCCAAAACTCACATTCAGTTTTTTTTTTTTTTGGGGGGGTGGGGGTTTGAGGGGTGAGGGAGGAAATAACATAGACAGCAATGAATATCAATTTTGGCACCTCAAATAGATCCCTTTAGATTCCATAACCAAAACAGCACCATTTTTACCTATGCCTATCGACCAGCAGTACAATAAACCCATTGAACTTGAGACTATCAATCAGCAAATGACCAAACCACTCCAAGTTTATTCCAAGAGGCTAAGAACAAAAAAGAAGACTCAGACTGAGCATCCAACTCTCCCAGAGAAATCTTGCTGGAGGTCTGATCCTACTGTTGAAACTTAAAATAGTTTTATTATTAAATTGTAATTTTTTAGAATATTAGACTATAGTATCAGCGTTTGAAATTTCAAACGCTGACAAGATAAAATAATTCCTATGGTATTTCAGTGGTAGTGCATAAGCTGAATGTATATCCTTGTCACAAGGTATTTGTGAAGGAATTTGGCTACTACGAATACTCAGGGGATTGGGGATTTCATAGAGGAACCTACGAGGATGATGTGTGATAACTTGGCTGCTCTAAGCATTGTCAAGAACCCTATCCATCATGATAGGACAAAGCATGTGGATCTGGATTGTCGCTTCATTAAAGAGAAGGTTGATTTTGTGGTTGTTGAACTCATTCAGGTTCCAACAAAATTTCAAGTTGCTGACATCTTGACCAAGGCTCTATCTAGAGCTCAGTTTGAGGAGTTGCGGTCCAAGCTGGGTAAGGTCAATGTCTATATCCTAGCTTGAGAGGAGTGTTGGAATTTAAAATAGTTCTATTATTAAATTGTAATTTTTTAGAATATTAGACTATAGTATCAGCGTTTGAAATTTCAAATGCTAATAAGATAAAATAATTCCTTAGCCTCATCTTTAGTTTTTCTGTTAGTCACATATCTCCGTGTATTTTTCAGCTGTTTCTATGATCTTCAGCCAGATGACGACAGATTACTCCTCCATGGTGGCTATTTATGTAACCTGTGGAGAATCAATAAAATAAGCAGCTTAAGAGTGAATTACTTAAGCCTTTCTTCAGTCCCATATGTATCGAAGCATTCTGCAGTGGAATAAACAAAAAACATAGAGAAATACCTTCTCTGTTTCTGTACATCTCTCTCTCTCTCTCTCTGATTTTTTCAGTCACAAATCCAGGTAATACCAAAAGCCAAAATGATTTAGTTTCATCTGATTCTATTTTATTACTACCATATGATGATCTGAATTTTACCCATTGCGCAAAGGAAAGTAAAAAGAACCTGTACTCAACATCCAATATCCCAATTTAATTCATATGAAAACCGCTCACCAAGGTATCATGCCTTTATATCTAAGGTGTCACAAATGCAAATTCCAAATAGTGACCAAGAGGCCATGGAAAATCCAAAGTGGAGAGAAGCTATCAATGCAAAAATCCTAGCTCTAAATAAGAATGGCATGCGGGATATTGCTGACTTACAAGAAGGGAAAAAACCAGTGGGATGCAAGTGGATTTTTAACGTAAAATACAATGCAGACGAGAGTATTGAAAGAAAAAAGACAAGGCCAATAGCTAAGGGCTTCCATCAAACCTATGGAATTGATTACCAAGAGATTTTTTGTAGAATTTTTAGGATAAGGAAGCTTAGAATAGCTTAGTTCATTTGAATGAAATTGAGGAATACTTATAGGGACCATGGCAACATGTTTGCCACTAGAATCCCATGAAAAAAGCCACAAATCAAGCAAAAGTAAAGGAGACAAACCTCCAGAAGATAAGCCACAAATTAAGGGGAAAAAAATAAAGGCTTACATAATGATGATAGATGACTAGTAATTAGGAGACAAATTCTAATAATTATGTGTAGAAAATTATGATTTCCAACACTTTTGCTCCAATGGCTAAGTTAAACACTACCCATGTCCCAGTTTCATTAGCTATGAAGCTTGATTGACCTCTCTATCAGATAGATGTCAAAAATGCATTTCTAAATGGGGACTTAAAAGAAGAAGTTTATATGAAAATTTTGCTAGGATTTGAAGATAAAGTAAATGCACATAAAGTGTGCAAACTAAAGAAATCATTGTATTGCCTCAAACAATCACCCCAAGCTTGGTTTGAGTGATTCACTCGAGTAGTAAAAAGCATATGTACACTCAAGGCCAAACAAATCATACTCTTTTTATAAATCACATCGCTAAGGGAAAAATCACATTACTAATTCTCCATGTAGATGATATCATCCTTATAGGAGACAACGATGAAGAAGTGAACGAGTTAAAGAATGTCTCAACTCAAGAATTTGAATTAGAACGGTTATTTTAAATGATTCCTAGTCATGAAAGTAGCTCACTCAAGCAAGGGAATATTTGTTTCACATAGAATGTACACCCTTTGTTTACACAAAAACAGACATGCTTGGCTACAAACCTACAGACACTCCTATGAATTCCTCTTTGCAAACCTGGCATGGAAAAAGATAGTGCTCTTGTGGACAAGGGAAGATATTAGAGACTTGAATTAGACCAAATATTGGAATCTTAATAAGTGCTGTAAGTCAATTTATGAACAACCCTAATGAAAAACACCTCAATGTTGTGTAAAGGATATTAAGGTACTTGAAAATGACACTAGGATAGGGACTATTCTTTAAGAAGGGTCTCAACAAAGACATTGAAATGCATTTGGATGCAGATTAGACTAGTTTAGTAATTGATAGAAGATCTACATCTAGATATTACATTTATGTTTGGGGAAATTTGGTCACTTAGAGAGAAGCAAAACACAGTTTGTGGTAGCAAGTAGTGCAGAAGCTGAATTAAGAGCTATGGCACTAATTACATGTCAAGGAACGTGGTTAAGAAGACTTCTAAGTGAACTAAAGATCCTCTACGATGATTCTATAAAACTGTCATATGACAATCAAGTTGCTGTCAGTATTGCCACAAATCCAATGCATCATGAATGAACCAAACACATGGATATTGATAGACATTTCATTAAAGAGAAAATTGAAGGAGGAACCATTAACATTGTCCACAATTCTTCAAATCAGCAAACTGCAGATATTCTCACTAAAGCACTACCAAGAATTGCAATTGACAACCTACTTTCCAAGCTGGGAATGATGAACATATATTCCCAAGTGTGTAGATTATGAAGAATTTAAAATTTAAATTTTTTCGTTACATGTAAATTATCCTATAGGTTGTCATTTTAGATTAGAACTGTTACCTAGATTAGTTCCCCGCCCCCCCCCCCCCCCCCCAAAATAAAAAAATCTAATCCTGATTTGGAACCTAAAATCAAGTAAGTTAGCTATGTCCCTCTTGTCTGTGTGTGTATGTGTATAGCAGAACTCAGTTGAATGATACACTTAGAAAATTACTTCCCATCTTTAGTTTATTGCTAGTTTAATTGATACAAGACGTTGATAATTTTCATAATTTGTATATGCATCAAAAGGAAGAGAATGAAGGAGACCAGAAAAATTTGCAACCATGGGCAACCCATTCCAAATTCATTTTCACTAGGAGATAAGGCTAGAGGTACAGGTGTATTCACATCATGATTGAAGCATACAAGTAGTTTCTAAAGAAATCAGCAACTCCCTAAGAACATATAATTCACAAATAACAAGAGTATGAAAATATTCATAGAAAATTGTATGAAATTGTTCATGTAAAAATCTAACAGGAACTATAGGTACAGATAACAGCAGAAGAAAGTGACCATGCTTACATGAAGCTCAGATCCAACTTTGCACGAACAAGCTTCTCACCATACGATGAATCATCCAGAGATGACTTAGTACCATCATAGAAGGTGAACTCAGGAGATACAACCTTACAACAAAGGTCAATGGCCATCAGTGAAAATACCAAAAAAGAACATGCATGCAGAAATGAAAGATCCTGCTTCTTCAGGGGGTGAGTAGTGGGCAATTCTAGCCGAGATTTTAGTCCATCACTTTATTATGGTTCCTCTCTTCTTTTTTCAAAAGAACAGGAGCATAACAAGTATAACACAAAGACTTTAGTAAATACAAGGCAAATCAATAAGATATTATTGGAGCTTCTTTAATTGAGGCTTGCATTGTCAATGAAAAAGGACAGTTGTTCTTCTTGTTTCATACAGATTGATAGGTTAGAACATGATTACCAAACATCCAACAACAGGTAGGTTTCAATTTTGAGAATTGGCAGGTAGTTTTCTTTGTTCTTCCAGTTGTATTCTCTGTTTTTTAGTTGTATGCAGTTATGTGCTGCTTCACATTAGTTGCTCTGTTCTTTTACCCCTGGAGTTCTGCCCGTATAATGAAAAGATTTTTGGTTGGTTTTTCCAGTTTCTGGCATAGTTAGTTAGGAAGCATTGTATAAAATTCCAACAGAATAACCTGCAGCTTCCAATGTTCTAATGTTCTGTTGCAATAAGATCTGGGGTGCAGCTGCTAGTCTCAAACATCTCACTTAGGGTAAGTATATGGAGCTATTCCACAAGCCACATTTCAGATAACAGGAACAAATCAATAGTTATGTATATGAGAATAAATGCAAGGAGTCTTTCCATGAGTCGGGGTATACATAGCTAATTTATCCCTCTTCCCTCTCAAATACATATGCAGGGTCACACATCTAAAAATGACAGTATCAAAGAGGAGTTTTTGAAGGTACCAAGCAACCATGCAAATTGGTAAACCAAAATAACTGGGTAAAATAAACTTAAATAGGCTAGTGTGCATTGAAACACCTCTGTCAATTCATCCACTCTAATATGCAAAAACGTGGCTACAGATCATCAGTTGGACCAATACAATAGCCATGGTCTGCCATAGATGGAAATGGTTTTATTGGCCTGAATACTATTTGGTTAGGCAATGGAGCATAAACACAAAGGTGACATTTGGTATGTGAGTATTCTAATTTCCCAAGTACTTGGAAATCTTTTTATAAAAACTTTAAGCTTTACATTATTAAAAAAATTCATCATCTCTGTATTATTTAGGACATATACAATGCATAAATTTCAAATTTTTCATATGTTATATCCAAAGTTCCAAACATCTTATAAATAAGTTTCTAGGCATTTGGGAAATCAAAATTTTCATGTACCAGTCAACACTAAAAGCATATCCAGTTAAGATAAATATGTGCATGTTAACTCTTAAGAAACTGAAAGATGACCTACCTGGGTTTCAAAGGTGAAACTTTGAATTTCATTTGAGTCACCTTGAGAATATGTAGAACTCAAACTCTCTGTCAATTGATGAACTTGGTCTACACTCTTATCACCAGACGAGGAATTGTCCAGAAACACTATATTGACACCGTCATCAATAGACACTGAGTAGCTGCTATCATTACTCAGGTATGTATACTTCCTTAAAAGAGAACCATTCTGGTGAATGAATAAAAAAAACAAACATGTAAGATTCTAATGGCAAAAAGAATAAAAATGATATTTTTTGCACTCCCCATGCACCAGATGTTGTCCTTGTGCAGTTAATCTCTACCTTCATATTATTATAAATAAAGGAGGAGGGGGGCCAGCCATAAAGTTTGTCCAAGTTCTGCCTGTGTGCAGGCCTCCTTATTCACCATATTTCTGTTCTTAAATTTTACAAAGTGCAACGGTCCAAACAAAAGTCCTTCCATTACTAGAAGCCCCAATTTTTCATAAAGACAGATACGAAAAAGTGGAGCAGTGAAAATACTAAGACTCCCCCCCTCCTCCACCAAAAAAAAAAAAAAACACTAGCAGCCTCTCCATCGTTAAGGTCCCTAAGAAAGGCCAAAACTTTGGAAAGAGTAAAGATCAGAAATAGGGGCTTGCCGCAGACAGGAAAAACAATTAAGGACAGGGGAAAATATCAGAAAACAAATATGCCTACATCCAATGATCCTCTCAACCAACAAGAAGAACCATTCCAAATAATAAGTATAGGAGAACAAGGATAAACCAGAGAGATGAATTTACTGGGGATTTGAGTGAGTAGCACTTAGTGCTGTCAAAGAGGGCCAATGGCGGTGGGCCAGCCAGTTAGCCAGCCAATTGGGCAGGCTTCAGCATCCAAAAATTGGCCTGTTTAAAACAAGCCTAAATGTCCTGGTGGGGCAGGGCGGCCCATTCAAATTAGAAAAAAGAAAAAGAAAACTAAATCTAACCTAATTTACATATTCAATAAATATGGCAAGTTTAAGCATGGAAAATTTGGCAATTTTTAAATGAATTCAAATACACATATAATATAGTTGATTTTGAAAGCAATTATGGAAAATTAAAGCTGTTAACAATGAAAAAGATCTATGGAAAGCAATAAAGAGGCAATATTATACTTCCAATCTTCACTACTTTACATAGAAAAAGTTTTGTTTTTAACAAAGTTCAACAAGCATGAGTTGTCTTTTAACAAAAATTATTAAAATTTTTTTACCACTATAACAATGAGCGATCATGGACTACAAAGTATTGGATTGTTTAGTATATGGGCCGCCACTGGTGGTAGTTTTGGCATCCCAACTGTTCTGGCAAGCACCATAAAAACTTTTCAGTTAGAATTATCCCAAGACAGCAAGACTGTGGTTCTAAAGGAATATGCCATGAGCCCACAACCACTTAGCCGTGAGGCAATATTCTTGTCAAGAGATATAAAGAATTTAGGAAAGTCTTGTAATAAGAAAAGAGTTAACCTGTTAAGAGGTATATAGAAATTAGGAAAGTCTTGTATGTTAAGGAAAGTACTTGTAGAGCACCCAAACTAAACAATATATGTGTCTTTGTGTAGTTATACTATAAATAGATTTTGAGAGTCAGTCTTATACATCCCACTATTGAGTCTTCCAATAATATATATTTTGTTTAAAATGCTCATTTTCTTCCTAAATTTTGCTCAGCCTATTTTCTCAATATGGAACCAGAGTACAGGTACCACTCACCTTGAGTCCTAATATTAGCTTCAGCAGAAAAAGAAAAAAAATCACAAAAATAAAAACCCAGTGCCATGAGTTCCGCATTTATCTGATGATATATTTCGTTGTGGATCATCATTCTTATATGGGATTTAAATCTGTCAATATCCTTTTTTTATAGGGTTGTTGATGTCAAGTTCTACAATAGTTTGGTTTTCATGCTGGTTTGTTCGTTTTGCTATCAAAGAAGTTACAGTCGAAGCTCTTACTGTGACTTTGGGTGTCATAAAGAGTGAAGATTCCAAAAGTTGGATGTTGAAGACTTTGGCACTGGTAGGAAAGTGGCGCTGTCAGGTGTCCTGGTCAGCTAATCAGAGTGGAGAAAGCTTGGAGAAGGTAGAGGCGACTACTCATGGGATGTGGGCCAAACTCAAAAGACTTGTGGAAGCTATGTCATTGTGTTAGACAATGTGGCTGAGGAGAGCAACTGAGAGAATGTTAAGCAAGACACTCATGTGATGTAGGTCAAAGTATTCTAGGAACTATATGTCTACATACAACATAGAGAAAGAGCTAGTTGCCTAAGTCCTTAAGACAATGGTAATTTATTTTATTTGAGTTGGTTATTGTTCTTTGTTTTCTGTTGGCTTTTATATGTAACAAGTTGCAAGCTTTGTGAGCTAGTATCTTAAGGGCAAGTCTTTAAAGTTATTAAGAAATTAGGAAATTCTTGTAGATAAGAAAAGAATTGCCATCTTAAAAGGTATAAAGAATTTAGGAATTTTTTGTAGGTTTAGCAAATAATTACTTGTAATGCACTAAAACTAAAAGGTATAAGTGTCCTCTTGAGCTTATAGTATTAGCAAAAATAGAGGTTGAGAGTCAATGTTATAAACCCTACAATTGAGTCTTGAAATAACATATATATATATATATATATATGTTTATCTTAAAACAAATATATATTTCGTGTAACTCCCTCCTTTTCTTCCTTTAGTGGGCTTAGCTTGTATTACATGAACTAACCCTTGTACATGGCCTAATTAGCAATTATAAACAGACACAGTACTTTTTGGCTAAGCAAGTGAGTATCTCATTTAGAAAATTACATGGTATTAGTGCAGGTTTGAAAAGAAAAGTGAGGTTTCAATTGTTTCCACTTTTAGAGCCGAAGTTCCAACCATTTCTAAGGAACACTGTCCCCCATTTCTTCAACATTGCTTTTTTATTTGTCTCTGTTGCTAATGGTCACATGTTATTATACACATGATTTCTTTGAAGGCCTTCTATTATTTGACTTGGTTTATTTCCTTATTTATCATGCTTTATTTTTTGAATTTATTTTGTTCCTATTTTCTCTATTATGTTTTTAATTCTATCCTGATTTTCTGGGATTGGAGACTCATCACTTTCGTCTCCTTTTCCTATTTATCTTATGTTGTATCTTTTGGGAAAACCTAAGAATAATAAAACCACCAGAGGCTATACTCACTAGCTTTGGGTCTCAGAATTCTTCATGGTATCAAAGCTGAAGATCTGAATGTACCATGTTGAAGTTCAGGTTTGGCCTGAACATAGACAGCCCAAATGGACAGAGCTCCATGACCAAGAGGAATTATCATCCTCCATTGATATTGTCCATCTTTGTCCATCAAGCGCCCAATGACCCAAAGTCCTGTTCTCATCACAATACATCACCTAAACGGCCAAAATTACCTTCAATGGTCTTCAAGCATGAAGCTGCTCATCAGGTGCAGAGGCAAGTATGAATACCTGACTGGAGTTGTTGTACCTCCCAAGCCTGATGATCTGAAGTACAAGGAATGGGAAGCAAATAATAGCATGATATAATCTTGGTTGGTTAATTCTATGACCACTGTGATTGAAGAGAATTTCATGCTATACAACACAGCTCATGAGGTGTGAGAGGAAGTAACGGAGACATATTCATCATTAATAAAACCAAGCTGTTATTTTAGACATTGAAGGTTTTCTCCATGACTTCAAACAGAGTGATTTAGGTGTAACACAATACTACATAGTCCTGATTTGTCAGTGGCAGCAATTAGACCTCTGAGACCCATCAATGGTCCTATGCAACAACATGCCCTACGACAATCAAATAAAAGAAGAAATGAGAGTCTATGATTTCCTTCTTGAGCTCAATCCAAGTTTTGATGGAATCAGAGGAAGAATCATGAGTTTAGAAACTCTGCCATCCCTAAGAGAGGTGTTTTTGCTGTCAAACAAGAAGAGAGTCAGAAGAAACTCACCTCAGGGCTCAAACACATCCCATAAGTACTGAATTATCAGCAATTGTGGCTAGAGGACCTCCAAACAGTGACTATAGATTGAAATAGTCAGACAGACCATATTGTGAACAATACCACAAGGCAGGTCATAAAAAGGAAGTGTTGGAAGCTTCATCACAAACCAGCCAATATGAAGATGAAGAACAAGCATGAAGGCAGTAGGTACATGGTGCACACTGGAGAGAAAGTGCAGCCTAACTTGAATTCTTTCTCCACAATGCACTTAGAGTTGCTTCAAAATATGATTGGGAATCAACTTTAGAATTCCCCTAAGAAGGATGTAGGTGCTGGTCTTGCTGCCCATACAAGTAAAAGCCCCTCCCCCTAAAAAAAAGAGAAGGGGGGGGGGGGAGCTCTGAACTCCAAAGTCTAGAAAAATGACACATGGGCAGTGGACTCCAAAGCCACAGATCATATGGCATGTAATCATGCTTGTCTTGAATACTTTAGTGCTTGTAATGATGAGATTTTGTTGACATGTGCTGATGGGTCACTCTCCAAAGTGATTGGTATTGGTATAGTAAGGATAATCGAAGATTTAGTTCTAAAAGGGTTCTTTTGGTACCCAAATTGACTTGCAATCTGTTATTTGTCAGTAAATTGATGAAGGAACTTAATTGTGTGACTAAGTTCATTATTGGTGGTTGTCAATTTTAGGACTTGAGAGTTGAGAGCAAGGATTGGCAATGCTAAGTAATGTGCTAGTCTTTACCTCACAAGAAAACAGAAACCTTAATAAAGTAGCTTTATCTACATGTACCACATTTAGTGATTTAAAATTGTGGCATTATAGGATGGGTCATCCCAACCTAAGGCACATGAAAAAATTGTATCTTCAGTAATTCAATGAAAAGTCTGCTTATTTTAATTATGAAGTGTGTCAATTGTCAAAACATACCAAGTCTTCTATCCTGCACACAACGATATTTCCTCTCAACCTTTTTCTTTGATCCATAGTGACATGTGGAGACCCCTAAGAATAAAAAATGCCATGGGTGTAACATGATTTTGTCACTTTTATCGATGATCACTCGACGATCACTTGAACATACCTTATGAAAGAAAAATCTTCGGTTTCTCACATATTCAAAGCCTCGTATGCCTTTGATCAAAATCAGTTTCACATAACTATAAAAATTCTCAGATCTAATAATGAAACTTAATACTAATGTCGTCCTAGGTGATTTCCGATGGGGAAAAAGAGGCTATATATCAAAGTACAAGTGTTAATACTCCTCAAGAGAATGGGGTCTCTAAAAGGAAAAATAGACATTTACTTCAAATGTTCCTAAAACCTTCTTAATTGCTTCAAATGTTCCTTCTTAATCGCTTCAAATGGTCCTAAAACCTTCTAGGGGGAGATTGTCTTTATTGCCACATATCTCTTCAATAAAATGCCTTCAAGAATTTTGAAATTTCAAACTCATTGTGAAAAATTCTAGCAAGCCTTTCTTGTCACTATTTCCACACTTTCTACCTTGCCTTAAAAGATTTTTGGGTGTACATCATTTATTCATATGTATCAAAGTGGAAAACTTGATCCTCAGTCCATTAAGTGTATATTTGTGGGGTACTCACCCAACAAGAAAGGATGTAAGTGCAATTCACCAACCATAGAAAGGTTTTATGTCACTATGGATGTTACTTTCTTTGAAACCCAACCTTATTTTCCTAAAACACTCATTCATGGGGAGAGTGAGGATGAATGGGGTTTTGTCATTGCGCCGGTAAATTCAACCAATTCTGTTCAACATCCTGAATCTGTCCTTGTTTCAACTGAAAATGACCCCAAATACTTGACCACTCCTAAACCTCAGCTTGAAAATACTAAAAATTCTATACCCAAGCCTTTAACTGTGGAAAATTCTGCACCTGTTACTGAAACTACCGTGGGACAGCGACAACAAAAAGATTTCCAAGTGTATTCAAGGAGAAGGAAAATACATGAACCAATCACATTTCCTATGAGGCATCCCCTAAAACCCACTCCAAGTCCAAACACTCAGAATGACAATCCAGCACAACTGGATGTACCAATTGCTCTAAGAAAAGGGGTAAGGTGCTGCACACTTCACCCCACTAGGAATTTTCTATCTTATGACAGACTCTCACCTGATTATCGTGCATTTATTGCTGGTATTCCTCATGAGAAAATTCCTCAAAATATTCTTGATGCTTTAGATTCCTCAGAATATTCCTTAAAAAATTCCTCAATTTGGAGAAGACATGTGATAAGGTGCCAAGAGATGTTTTGTGAAAGGCTTTGGATAACAAAGAGTTCATATTGCTTATATTCAAGCAATTCAAGATATGTATGATGGGGTTACAACTAGTGTGAGAATATAAGGTAGGCCCACTGAAGATTTTCCAATAACTATTAGCCTACACCAAGAGTCAACTTTGAGCCCCTATCTTTTCACTTTAGTTTTGGATGTACTCACTAAACATATCTAAGAGCCGATGCCATAATACATGCTCGTTGTAGATGATATAGTCCTAGTTAGAAAGTTGAGAATAGAAATAAATAAGAAGTTAGAAATATAAAAACTAGTTTTGGAATCACATGGATTTTGTTTAAATAGAAATAAACCGGAATATATGGAATGTAGATTTAGCATGAGGCATACTAATCTTAGGATAGAAGTGAAAATCAAAGCATGCACCATACCATAAGTTACTCGGTTTAAGTATTTTAGGTCTATCATACACCATAACGAGGAAATAGAGGAAGATGTAAACCATGGGATTCAAGTTGGGTGGAAGAAATGGAAAAGTGCTTTGAGTATTATTACGAATAGAGGAGTACTACTCAAGTTTAAGGGTAAATTTTATCGCACAACTATAAGACTTATAATGTTGAGGAGGACTAAGTATTGAACAATAAAAAGCTAATGTTACAAAGATGAGAATGTTGTATTGGATGAGTGGGCATATCAAACAAGATAGAATTAGAAATGAATACATTAAAAAAAAGTTGAGGTCGTATTTATTGTGAAAAGATTGTAGAATCGCATCTTAGATGGTTTGGATATATGTGGAGAAAACCTATAAAAGCCTCAGTAAGGAAAGTAGATCACATGGAGAATACTCCAATAATTAGAGGAAGAGGGTAACCAAGGAAAATTATAGGTGAAACCATTAAGAAAGATTTAAACTTAAATAGTTTATCTAAAAACATTATTTATAATAGAACTTTATAGGGTCGTTTCATCCATGTAGCCAGCCCCACCTAGCGGAAAAAGGCCTATTGTTGTTGTTGTTGTTGTATTCATGATGCTTTAAATAGCAACCAAGAAGAAGTCAATGCCTTGGAGAAAACAAGAACATGGATAATTGTTGATCTACCTAACGAGAAGAAGCCTATAGGATGTAAGTGGATCTTCACTATAAAGTACAATCTAGATGGAAGCATAATTCAGCACAAGACCAAGTTGGTAGCTAAAAAGTTTACTCAAACCCATGGGGTAGACTATCAAAAAGCGTTTGCTCCAATTGCTAAATTTAATACCGTTAAAACACTTCTTTTTATTGCTGCTAACCTTAACTGGCTGCTTCATTAGTTTGATGTAAAAAAATCCTTTTCTAAACAGTGATTTAGAATAAGTTTATATGGAGATTCCTCCTTTGATTAAAGTTGAATATGGCAAGATTAAGGTGTGTAAACTTCATAAATTACTATAAGGTCAAACAATTACCAAGAGCATGGTTTGATCAATTCACGAAGGTGAGTAGAGGATGAGTATAAACAAGGCCAAAAAAATCACACTTTATTGCCAAAGTATTCAGTTAATGAGAAAATAGCCATTCTTATAGTTTATGTTGACGGCATAGTTGTTACAGGTGATTTTGAAGAAGAAATTAAACAGTTGAAAATTCCTCTCGCTAAAGAATTTGAGATCAAGATTCTTGGCAATCTAAAATATTTTTTAGGCATGGAGGTTGCAAGATCCAAAAATGGAATTGTTGTTTCTCAAAGACAATATACTTTGGACCTGTTAGAAAAGATAGGTATACTTGGATGTAAACCTGCTGAAACACCTATGAAAACTACTTATAAATTGGGATTCAAGGAAGATAGTTCTCTTGTTGACACATGAAGATACCAAAGACTAGTTGGGAAGCTCAAACACCTTTGTCATACTCAACTAGATATTTGTTTTCTAGCTAGTGTTGTTACTCAATACATGAACAATCCCATTGAAAAACATATGTAGGCGGTGAACAAAAAAAAAAAAAAAACTAAGATATCGAAATATGACATCCAATAAGGGTATCTGTTTCAAAAAGGGATGTGACAAGAGTATTGAAGTTTATATTAATGTAAATTGAGCTGGTTCTATATCAGACTAGAGGTCTACAACCAGGTATCGTACTTATGTATGAGGTAATCTAGTTACTTGGAGAAGTAAAAAACAATCTGTAGAAGTAATGATGAGGAAAAATACAAGGTATTGTCTCTTAGCATCTGTGACAGATTGTGGCTGAAACGTCTTTTTAGAGAACCAAGGATTCTATTGCTGGACTCTATGAAGGTACTGTGTGACAATATGTCCACCATCAACATTGTCTAGCCCATTCATCAAGATGAAACATGTAGAGCTAAACGGGGAATTTATTAAAGAGAAGCTAGACACTGGAATTATTAATCTCACTACATTCCTACCCAATGTCAAGTTGCAAACATCCTAAACAAAGATCCACCTAGAGTGAAGTTTTAAGACTTGCATGGCAAGCTAGAAATGCGTAACATCTATTTTCCAGCTTGAGAGGGAGTGTTAATGGTCACATGTTATTCTACACATGATCCCTTCAAAGGCCTTCTATTATTTGACTTGCTGTATTTCCTTATTTACCTTGTTTTATTTTTTGACTTTATTTTGTTCTTATTTTTGTTTTATTCTTTTTTTTTTTTCTGTCCCGATTTTGTGGGATTGGAGACTCATCACTTTTGTCTCCTTTTCCTTTTTATGTTGCACTGTATCTTTTGTGAAAACCAAAGAATAATAAAAACACTGGAGGCTCTATACTATTTGGTCTTAGGTATCAAAATTCTTCGGTTTCCAACCTTTTTTTTATTAATTAAGACATTTTCTAGTCATTAGAAAATTTTTCAGCAAGGTCCTTTAACCCTTTAGGCCGGAAACAATCAAGTCAGCATCAGAACTCTCTACCCAGTCTATCCCCACAATGGTGATGACAGAAGATACCCATGTGTTGCCCCACATCTTTCCTTCTTGATTCGTTGTCATGTGTTGGTGTGTGAGGGCATGTGGGCCACAAAGGAACCCACTCATGTGCACAAAACAGGTCAATCAAGCTTCCTAATGTCACTTTGGTTTGGCATGGATCATGATAGCTTTTGGTGTTTTTTGGCTATGTTTCTTTTTTAAGAAAATAAAATCTTGAGTGGCTTTATGAGTTTTTCTTTACTTGTTTTAATAGCTTAATATTCTAAATATTATTATGTGATTTTTAATGTGTAATTTAAAACCTTGGTTGAGAAAAAAGAAAAAATTGAAGATTTCAACATTAGATTGTGTTTTCTCAGGTACTATGGGGTGCAACCCAAGTAGTGAAGACCAGCTAGGAGACTGTGACAACGTGGTTGAGGAGAGCAACTAAGAAAATGTCAAGCAAGCAACCTATGGAAAGCAGGTCAAATAATTGTGAGAGTTTGTCTATTGAGGATGTCATAGAGAAAGTATTAGTTGCTGAAGATCTTGGATTGTAATTGGCCAACCATGGGAGTCACAATGCTTTGTTTTGCCAACCATGTGACTCGCAATGGTTTGTCTAGGGTTCTAGGGTTCCAAGTTTCATAATGTTTTTTTCTTTATTTTAATTGAGTTTTATTTGTAACAAGTTGAAGTTTGAATAATCTTCGGCACAAGGGGGAGTGTTAGAATAGTATGAGTGTGTGATGGCTAGATTAAAATATGTGTCAGTAATTAGTGGGTTAGGCTTGTACTACATGCACAAACCCTTGCATTTGACCTAATTTACAATCTGTCTAAGCAAGTCAACACTCCCATTTAGACTTACAATTCCTAAACAATCCTTAAACATTTAGTTACCACGACCCAAGTCCCCATCCTTAATAGGCTTACAACAAACCTTCCAACTAAGTAAATGACTACTTATACAATCTTGGACCCGTAACATATAAAAAGAGGATAACATCAAAAAAGGATTATTAAAAACAGAAAAGTATCAACACAATTAATGAGAAAGATATGATCTCATCAACACAATAAATCACTCCAATTCCTCTGCATATGTTTTAGGGACACTACCTTAAGAAATCATGGTCTAAGCACCAAAGAGAGGCCTAAAAAATCCCAACTATTCAAAATTATAGGGAGAAAAAGGGGGTCCTTAAAAACTAAGCATTCCACTTCAACCAAATACACTAAGGAACCGTAGAGTTAGCACACATCTATGAAGCATTTCCTCCCTACACCAAGCAAATCCTCCAAAACTATTCAACAAAACTTGTTACAAATTTTGATCACACACCCATGATTTGCCAAAAACACCAAAAAACTACTCCCAACATTCCACTGTATTACATCTTCCAGTTTCCAATAGGGCTTGCTAAAACAATTGAAAAGTACATTGAAGATTTTCTTTGGTTGGGGTTGGAAAATAAAAAGACGGACCATTTAGTCAGCTAGGAGACTTTCTCCAACAAAAGAAATAAATAATTAAGAGAGAGAAGAAGTACAAAGACAGAGCAAACCAAACCCTTAGCAAAATATACAAGGGAAGTCCCTTAAAGATCCATGAGCTGAAACCTACTAAGATGCTTGTGCCACAGACAAGATGAAGGAAGAAATTGCTGAATAAAAATTCTAGAATTCTATTCCACCCAAATGCGCCAAACACCAGCCAAAAGAGCAGAGTTCCAAAGTACTTTAATCTTCTAGTTTACCTCACCTGCGCCTTAAATTAGTTTTCAGTCCCCTATCAAAAGAGGGAAAACATACAGATTCCATTTCAAAAATAAAAATTAATTCATGCCACCAACAAAGGTTCCATAATATTAAAAGATAGAGACATCATTTGCTTAATTGTCAGCTTCAATTAAAAACATAGCACAAGCAGTACATATTTCATAACATAGCAGTTATAATAGGTACAAATTCCTATATCAAGGACATAATTAGATGTTTAGAAACATATTTACTTGGACAGTAGGAAAATTACTGAGTCAAGTTTTAATGCATCCCCCATTTGCACCACCAGAATATATTAATTCATTCAAAAATTTAAATTTCTGAGTCAGCAAATCAATCTCAGTTCCATGCTAGGCAAATAACATGTCAATGACATGTAGAATTTGTTACTATTATATCCTTCAGGATTGAAATCTTATTCCTCACTATTCATAGAATTATCCTCTACTAACAAAGTTTTTCACACAAACATATCAGCTACCCTCAAACATATCACCTAAATAGAACTTGAAGAGAAGCATTTTACCTCAATTTTTACATTAACAAACCGCAATCTCTTGCCACGACCAATGAATATAATTGGTCGAAAACTTGTACTGCGCAATTCCTTGGCATCTTTTTCAATACTCAAACAGATACACTTTCCACAACCATCGTATATATATTCATCAATGCCTACACAATCTGCCACTAACTGTTTAGATGGAGAGAGGTGCACCACATCTTCTGTCTGCTTGTAAACAGGTTCCGTCAATACTATCCTATTGTTTCTGCCAATGGGATCATTCTTCGGATCCATGGTTTCTTCTCTTCCTGTTAATGCTCCCAAAGCAGGCACAAAAAACTCAGCCACAGCAAGAAGAAAATCAGGCACAACAAGAACCCGAGGTTGTTGCACACGAATTACAAATGACTGAGATGACACGCGCCATCTGTAGTCCATCAAGAACATTGTCAAAATAGGCATATCAATGTCAATTCCAGCTTCACTGCCCGTCCTCCTAGAACTACTTTTGTTAAAGGAAAAAGGAACACTTTCAGTAACTGTTTGTTTGGAAGCATCAATAGATGATCCAAGCATCAGACGCATTTCAGGTTTTGTGTCAGGCCGGACATCTAGTATGGAAAATTTGGGAATTGTCACATAGAGGTCTTTTTCAGATAAAGAAGTCATGCGATATGAGGCCCAAAAACCTTCCAGCTGCAAAAGCAACACAACAAATACCATTGAGAGTTATATGTCAAAAATATTAAGTTTTGGAAGCATAATTGCAAGCTGAAAAGAAAGTTTAATGACTTGCTACAAAAGATATTAAAGCAAAATATCATGCAAAAAATGGTGCATATAATGCTATCAGTATCAACTTCTTATAAAATAAATACTCACTGCAATATGAGCCAATGGCGACTCCTCATCTGTGCCATAACACAACTCTAGTAAGGCATGATTGACCACAACGGCAACAACTGTAACTGTCTGTGATAGCAAAAGTTGGCTGTTCATGTTGACCTTATCGACCAGAAGCCTAATAGTATCCTTTGAGACAGAATTTCCACCACGAAAACTTGGAGGAAGCCTTGGTTCTTCAGATAAATTCATGTACGTACAATCCAAAATCACTTTATATTCTTTTTCAGACAACATAGCATGCAGTAAATCCACCTGCTTAAGAGATCATACAATTAACTGGAGAATCCAGAGTCTTAAGTAGGAGCAAAATATAGAAATTTACAAGCAGAAATGCCTGCCTTGATATGTCAAAAAACGACTTGACCTGGAAGTTTAAGCTACTACTAAACATGGGCTCAAGAATAGATTCCACAACTCATGTTCCTCCTCACTTTAAATGAACATAAACTAAAACATGATAAAGAACTAGCTAATACTGAAACTAGACTCTACTTTAAATTGAATAATACTTATAAAATTGAGTGGGGCAAGAATCAACTTCTAGACAAACCATACAAGGATTTAATGCCATGTAGATAAAACAGTTAACCTAAAACCTTGTACTGTCAACTAAAAACCAATACTGGTTTATATAACCCTAACATGATGTAAATGTCTTCACGGTAAGATTGGTATTAGTACTTCTTTTTTATTAGACACAATAAGAAATTTTAGCAGTAAGAAAAGAATGTACAGCTAGCTAGAGGATAGGAAATCTTCAAACCAGAATATAAAAGAAAAGCTGAAAACAGCACATAGTAACAAAAACCCTAAAGAGTCTAAAAGTCTCAAAGAGATCTTCAATCTCTTTGCATATATGGATAAGGAGTTCCCCTTAGAAAGACCATTTGGTAAGCACCAAAGGGAAGCCATACACACAATTCTATCCCATAAAACAATTGAAGGAGAAGACATGCCCTTGAAGATGCATGCATTCCTCTCCAACCAAACAAACCACAACCCAATAAACCGCACATTGACACAAAGTATTGTTATCCTTCTTGATACCAAACCCTTTAAACCAAATAAGGTGAAGCTGTTTCAGGATATTAGGACACACTTAACCGTCACCAAAAATACCAAAGAGCTTATTCCACAGGTATATCACTGCTGGACAGTGGAGAAACACATGGGGTAAAGTTTCTGAGCTAGATTTACACGTTACACACAGGTTAAGAGAAAGAACTCTATGGGGCCAACAAACTTACAACATGTCATTTGTGTTTATCTTATTGCGTACTGCTGTCCAAACAAATGATTTGACCTTTGAAGGAGCTTTAGATTTCCAAATTGGATTATCAAGAAGAAAGTTTTCCCTTGTAGGAAAATAAGCCAGCATTTGAAAACAAAGTTTGCAAGAGAAAAAACCAGAAGAAAAGATTGGTATTAATGTGATATTATGAACTTTACTTTTATTATTCACAAGACTAAAAGAGGATCAGACTGTTAGAGTGAAAGATTTTTGGTCTCTCAACTCTGATACTATATGTTAGATATTATAATAAAACTATTCATGGGTCTTCACTAACAACTTAAGCTTTTAAAGTAAAGTGGTTCTTGACATGGTATAAAAGCTTCTACAACCAAGTGATCTAGATTTCGATCCATGCTACCTTCCTTTCTCATATTAAAATATCTTTAAGTTTCAGTACACGGTATGGTGGACTTGTACTTTGTCCATAATTCAAGCCCAAGAGGATTTTAAGTGGGTAGGAGTGTTAGATATTATAATAAAATTATTCATGGTCTACACTTAATAGCTTGAGATTTTGAGTTAAAGTGGTCCCTAACATTAGGGTTTATAAGATGATCACAAAGATTTATCTTTCGAGCTTAGTTAAGTTCTAGGGATTTTTGTATACCAATTACTTTTGTGGGAGGGAAGCTAAATTCAAATGGTGCTTTAGTGGGCAATAAAATGTGGAGGATATTCGATCATGCAAGCAGAGTGGTTTGGCATACAAGGTGATCCCCTATGAGAGGCATTAAAGAAAGGGAATGGATAATAGAAGAGGTATTGGATTCAAACTTTTCATTTGAGGTCTGCCATGGAAATTTTTCCTGTTCAAAGGTAAACTCTAATACCACTAAAATTGATTCTCCCTCAATGAATTATCATTATATGCTATAGAGATTTACACAAGACTTTAGGAATAAGAAAATAAAATTCTAATATAGTAAAATCTCAAACTACGAGGGATAGCTGAAAAATTAGGAAACAAAAACAAAACAAATATTAATAATCAATAGCGCAAATCAATACCATAAATGATGGGATTGAACCCCATCTTTAACACTTCATTTAAGTTGAATACCCTCGTTTGGATAGCAGTAATAAATAGAATTGTCATAAATGATCTGTTATAGTCTTGTAAGCCTCACAAGGCTATTTCTTTTAATGTTCATCTTATGTGTTTTCAGAATTCAAAAACAAAAAACTTGTTTTTACATTGTGAAATTGCATGGCAACTTAGAAATCAGCCTTTTGGTCTCTTTGAGGAGAACCATTTTGTTGGTATAACATGATTTCAGCCCTAATATTCAAAGATTGAGATTGATTTTATATCAAATTTGAGGAGATTTGGGTCTGATTTGGTTCAACTATTATTATGTATTTAAATCTCTTTATTTTAGTTTTAATCTTGCCTTTTCCTTTTTTAGATATGACTGCTACGGTCATTAGTTTATTTTCTTTTCTTTCTTGATCTGTATCAAAGGACTTTATGGCCCCATATAATGCCATTAGTCCGTATATGTAGCTGCTCCCTATTCAAAAATAATGCAACCATAGAATTGTCTTCCTACCCCTTTACATGGCATCAGAGCCCCACTAGCTGATCTTCTCCGATGACTACATACGGTCTCCAGACAACTATGAGTGAAGAAAAGAGAGAGCTTCTCACAGAAATGATGATCCAAACACCTCAGACCTTCATCTATAACACCACTCCTATAAGCATTACCACTCACAAGCTAAATGGATATAACTACCCACTATGGAGTCAATCTGTGATGTTGGGTATGGGAA
This sequence comes from Erythrophleum ivorense, assembly GCA_026724425.1. Taxonomy (NCBI): domain Eukaryota; kingdom Viridiplantae; phylum Streptophyta; class Magnoliopsida; order Fabales; family Fabaceae; genus Erythrophleum; species Erythrophleum ivorense. Next base: position 50,362,670 of record JAIUCV010000005.1, read on the forward strand.
AGGGAAAAGAGGATTATTTGAGTGGAAAGGCTTTTGAACCAAATACCAATGATTCCAAGGACAAGACTTGGAAGGCCGAAAATCATCAAGTCATCACTTGGCTAATAACTCCATAAGCCCAAAGATAGGCAAAGATTTCATGTTCTTTAGGACTGCCCATAAAATTTGGGAGGTAGCCTAAGAAGCCTACTCCACCCATGAGAGTGCCATTGAAGCTTTTGAGATAGAATGCTCAATCCATGTGCTAAAATAGGGAAATACTCCTATAAATCAATATTTCAATTAGCAACTAAACTTGCTGGTCACTCATACTTGCAATTGTACCACCAACGTAGCAGCTAACAAGAAGATTGTAGAGAAACAAAAAATTTACACATTCTTAATGAACTTAAATGACACCACCACATAAGTAAGTGTTTGCAGAAGTTAGACTTGAAGAAAGAAAGCAAGGCAAAGTTTAAGGATACACACCACCACAAACCCAAATGAAGGGTCTGCACTTGTGTCATGTGGACTACATGAAGGAGGTGACAATAAGTAGAAGAAAAGTGACAAATTGTGGTGTGAACATTGCCATAAAAATGGTCATTCCAAGGACGTGCTAGAAGATCCATGGGAAACCACCAAACTAGAAACCAAAACCAAAGAGTGATGGGAAGGGCTATGTTGTTAGTAGTATGGACGAACCCACCACATCAAAAACTCCACTGTTTTCCAGTGAACAACTAGAGCTTCTTTAGAAGCTGTTTGGACTACAAAAGAATATGGCTTAGGACACTTCAAAGGGTAATGTAGAAATTGGATATATTGCCTAATCAAGTAATTTTTTTTTTTGGCTGCCCCTAATGCTCAAAATCTAGATAATCTCACATGAGTGGTAGATTCTAGGGCATCAGATCACATGACAAATAATTCCTCTTTATTTGATGAAATTAACGCGTGCACCACACCATTAACAGTAAAAATAGCAAATGGGACCTTAACTACAGTGATAGGGAGTGGGACAGTCACTATGTCTCAAGACTTAGTCCTAAACAATGTTTTACTTGTGCCCAAACTTGCATGTGACTTGTTATCTATCAACAAATTAATCAAAGATAACAATTGTGTGGCTAACTTTTTCAATGGTGGATGTGATTTTCAAGACTTGACATCTAAGAGGATAATTGGCAATGCTAGGGAAGTATCCAATCTCTACCTTATAGGTCCCACGCCTACCAATAAGTATGGCCTTGGTGCTAATACAAATGATTTGTTGCTATGGCACTATAGATTAGGCTACTCCAATGCTCAATACATGAGAAAATTGTATCCATATCTTTGGAATAAAAATTTTGTTATGGTTTCCTGTGAAACATGCCAACTTGCTAAACATACTCACAATCCTTATCCCACACAAAGCTACAAACCATCTTGACCTTTCCTTGTAATCCATAGTGACTTGTAGGGACCTTCTAAGGTCAAAAGAATTTTAGGGACTAAGTGGTTTGTTACCTTTGTAGATGATCACACAAGGGCAACATGGATTTATTTGATGAAAGCAAAATTAGAAATACCCCCAATGTTCAAAACCTTTAACCAATTTATCCGAAACCAATTCCAAACTTGAATCAAAGTGGTAAAAAGTGATAATGGGAGGGAATACATAAATTCTTCCTTTTGATACCTACCTCAAAGATCAAGGAATTCACTATCAAAGAACATGTGTTTACACCCCACAACAAAATGGGATAGCTAAAAAGGAAGAATAGACACATACTTGAAGTTGCAAGACCCGGATTATTTACCATGAATGTTCCTACTGTTTTCTAACAGGAACCCATACAAATAGCAGCTTACCTCATAAATAGAATGCCATCCAAAGTCTTAAATTTCCAAACACCATGCTCCCTTCTTCTCCAAACCCACCCCACTACCCAAATTATCTCTTCTCTATCCTTAAAAGTGTTTGGATGTACTCCCTTTATCCACATCCATCATAACCATAAACTTGAATCAAGAGCAACCAAATCTCTATTTTTGGGGTACTTATCCAATAAAAAAGGGTATACTTGCTATTCCCCTAGCCAAAACAAATTTTACATCTCTATGGATGTCACTTTTTTTGAAGACACACCTTACTATTCCAAAATCTCCATTCAGGGGGAGAATGAGAACCAAGGTGAATGGAGTTTTGGTGGTGAATGGAATTTTGGTGATGTTCAGAACTATGAAGGTTGTAATCACTACAAAATAGCCCCTACCAGCCTTATTCCCACTCTTGTCATATAGGAAGTCGAGCCCTATAACCCTCCTAAACTTGGGCCAAAAGCCAGCAACCCCCATGAACATGAAACAAAAGCAGAATCAGGTTTGGAGCAGAGAGAAAGTGGGCCTGAAACTAGTGTGACAGATGCAGCAATGAGAAATTCTTGTTTACTCATATCAAAATAGGGACTTCGAGATAGAAGCCAAAACCAATTCTACCCAAAATCCAAGTCCCTCTAGCCAAAGTCCAAAAATGGAGGATTTAGCTACAACTATTGTGTGGAAAAAAGGTAAGAGGCTCCATTAGCAAATATGTGTCATATAACATATTGTCATCTTTGTAAAGCCTTTATGATCAACATTTCTAATGGAAGAAAAAAAATCCCTTAAAGCATCCAAGAAGCTCTTGAATAAGGACAATGGAAAGAGGCGGTTATGGAAAAAATGGATGCGCTTAAGAAGAATGGAACCTAGGACTTGGTAGATTTATCTGAAGGAAAAAGCTTGTCAGTTGCAAATGGGTTTTTAACATAAAGTAGAAGATGGAAGTATCAATAGACATAAAACTTGGTTGGTTGCAAAGGGATTCACCCAAATACATGGATTAGACTACCAAGAAACCTTTTCTTTAACAAAGGGACATGTTGAACTATAGATATATATAGTGATGCTGACTAGGCGGGCCTAGTTATGGAAAGGAGGTCTACTATAGGCCAATACACCTATGTTTAAAGGAATTTGCTGATGTACAAAAGCAAGAAACATTTAGTTGTAGTGAAGAAGTAGCACTGAAACTGAATATCAAGCCTTTGCTCAGGGAATTTGTGAGGGGTTGTGACTAAATAGACTACTTGGACATAGCAAGCCAACTACCCATGAAGGCTCTTTGTGATAATGTAGCCGCCATCACTATAGCTAAGAACCCAGTCCAGCATAATAGAATTAAGCAAGTTGAGATTAACTGTCACTTTATCAAAGAGAAGGTTGACAAGGAATTATTGATCTTTCTTACATTCCAACTAAAGCTCAAGTTATAGTTGTCCTAACCAATGGAAGAAATGAGGCAATTGAAATAGAATGGTAGCGTCAACAAGTTCGAAGTTGCTTTTGATAATCTTGCATGCAAGCTAAAGCCACGAGAACCTTACCTAATCAGTTGTTGCATTGATGGGTTAAAGAAAGATATAGCAGATGGGGTCAGATTATTCAGGCCCAAAACCTTGCTTGATACCAGGAGGATTGCAAAGTTATAGAAGCTCAATTGATATTCTTCAAGAAAAAAATGGAGGAGTCATAGGAGTAGTGAGACCTAGAGCAGGAGAAAGTGAGTTTTATGGTAATTAAAAATGGTCATTTGTTACAAAGAATTCAACCATAGATTCTGAGATTTGTAACAAGCAAGAGGAGAAAGGGAGAATTAAAGGAGGTTTCAAGTTGCAGAAAGTGCTTATACCAAACAAGATTGCATAGCATAGAGCAAACAACTTATGTTACTATTGATGTGAAAAATATAGTCTAAGCCATGCATGTCCTAAAAGAAAGAAGCTGCAAACTCATTTGATGGAAATTGAAAAAGGTGATTGTTTAGAAGAAGAAATTACAAAAGATGGTGAAGGAAAGGCCGTATAAGAAACAGTTCCAAAAATCTCATTGAATGCTGAAGGAATTTAGGGATTAATGCTTTCTCTTATCATTAAAGTTTGAAACAAAGGTATATTTATAAAGAAAGGCAGACACAAAGGAGAAGACAAAAAAAATAAATTCATAATAAAAGACCTAATTAAAGTCTAATTAAAATACTTAAAAAAAGAAATAAAATATTGACCAACTAGCAAAATAAGAAAACAAATAAAAGCATTAAAGCTTTAAAATAATTACATGTTAAATGTGATTTGCAACACATAATTACATATTAAATATAATTTCCCACTAATGGCATAGAAGGTGGGGAAGGCGATACAACTGTAACTTTGGCTGAAAATGATATGTATTATTCATAAAGAATATACCTATTTATATTCATTCCGCCTCTGAAAAAAAGGAAAATCTAATCCCTATGATTGTGCTAATTCAATCCCTGTGATTATGTGTATTAATTACAAAAAATATTTACGTTAATATTTCCTATTCTATAACAACAAGGGTGCAGGGAAATGTGGAAAAGAAGGTTTTACAAATTTTGAGTGATAGTGGCAGCACCCATAATTTCTTAGACTCATAAATGGTCAAGAAATTCGGGTGGCCAATGGAAAAGCTAGGAGAAGCTGAAGGGACAACAGTTGGTGAGAGCAGAATCACAATTCAAAGAGTTTGCATGGAGTTTAACGGAAAATGCAAGGGGAGAAATTTACTATAGATACATTTGTCATTCCTCTACAGGGTTGTGACATAGTTTTTGAAATACAATGGCTAAAATCAATAGGGTGTGCACAATGGAACTTCACTGAACTTACTACGCTATGCTGGAATAAAGGGAAGTTGGTGGACTTGGGTTCCATTTTATGATTTTCAAAGAGTGCCCTGAATTTTTGTAATAATCACCCTTGAGGTCAAGGATTTTTCAGGGAAGGGGAGTATTGTTAGGCGTATTAAGAGTGTAGGTGAAGTAGTTAATTCTGTTACTAGTAATTAATAATAGATAGTTGTTAAAGGAGGTAGTTAGCTAGACTAACTCTTATATAGCCATGTAATAGAGGAAGGAAGGCAGCTAGCATGGATTATAAGTTTTGAATTCTGATTTCTCTCTTTTTTCCTATTCTTCTATCTTTTTATTCTCTTTTCGCCTAACATTGGACTTACCTTCACTTCAAGAGAAAATGATGGAACTCTCCTGAAAACATCCCTCAAGCTTCGACGAACAAGAATATCAAGTCCTTGACCTTCTCGTATCATTGGTTTTCCAAGACAACCATCAATTCCAATAGACATGTTGATGCCCAAAATCTGCAATTATTTTGGAGTTAGAATATGCAAAGAATTCATAATCAGCTGCTTAAATAACAGGAAATATAAACCTGAGCATAAAGAAGATCCACGTGGACAGCTGAAGGATCTTCTGGAGAACCATGCCAACTGAATTCATTTGTAATATCTAGCTTTCCCAAATCAAGTTGAATAAAACTGTAAATCAATAAAATCAGAATGTTTTCCACAAAATTCCAAGGCATAAATACATCATATCAGATGGAATGAAGATAGTACACTGCGAGAAAGATTGTGGGGGAGAATGTTTGAATAAATAATAACTAAACGAATCCTAAAATGCATAGAACTATTATCCAAAAATAACTAAAAAACAAACAAGCATTAATTAAACCAAAATAAATAAAATAAAAGCAACTTAATTAAAATATACACATAATAACGTAACCTCCAACACTACCCTTAAGTTGGGTTCCTAGCTTAGAGTTATTCTTACTAGCATTGCCAATCAACTTCTCCAAAACTTGGTCTTGATTGCGCAAGAGTACTTGAACCCACAACTTTTTCTACAGTGTTCTAATCCTAGTTCCCAACTAGTTTTTGTAATAACTTTCATTGGTAAAAGGATTGGTTTTAGTCTAAGTCATTCCCTCATTGGTCACCACCAACTCACGATTCTCATCTCTTGGTTTTAGCTTCCAATTTGGTGGCCTGCCATGAATTTTCCAACAAACCTCCTTGGTGTGACCACTTTTTTGACAATGGTCACACCATAACTTTCCTTGTCTTTTCAACCTGTTATCATTGTTCTAAGCTGCTACACTATGTGATACTAGTGCAAAGGTTTCATCTTGATTTGGAGAAGTGGAGAGCTTTGCGTCAACTTTCTTCAACTCTCCTTGTGCCTTACTTCTAAAAACACAACTTTAATTAAAGGTAGAGGTGCTATAGCAAGTATCCTTCCATGTAACCCATCAAATGCATTATTCAAGTCCATAAGGAATTTATAAATTTGCCTCTTCTCAACGATATTTTTGTAGTTTGTTACATCAGCAATGCATTCTCATATGTGGGTCTCCAACACGATCCACTGCTGCCAATAATGTGTAAGTGTGTTGAAGTATTGGTTTATGGGCATCTCCCTTTGTTTTAGATCATGAATCTGGCTTTCCATCTCAAACATTTGTGCAGTGTTCTCTTGGGCTAAATATGACTGTTTGAGCAGCTTCCAAAATCTCACGAATTGTCTTATATAGGAGAAATTTTTCCCCTATCTCAAAGGTCACTGGAATAACCAGCCAAGTCATTGCCATGTGATTCTCACCATGCCAAATCTTTTGTCACGTATCACAGATTGGCAGGCTTGGCCATATAGATAGTCCTCCTTCCTCTTCCCATAAATCAAAATCAAGATAGATTGACTCCATTGAAGGTAGTTTTCAATTATCATTTTATTTTTTTATTATTCATGTGGGATTTTGCTACTTTACCCTGTTTTATTTTGCTTCCTTTTATCTTGTAAATAAGATTTGATTTATGCTTTCTGTGATTTTAGGTACTAGAGCGTCACCTAAATTTGTGACCATTATCCCTTCATTCTTGTATTTTTAACTCTCCTTTCTATGGAATAGTCGAATTAGAATGCCAAAAATTTATTTTGACGTCTTCTTCTTCCTATGTGTCATTCTATGCCAAATTTTACGATACTAGAGCATTAAATGACATAAATAGGGATGGCTATCAATTTCGACTCCAAGAGAGCCTCTCACGCCCATGTCGCTACCTATCACATTGAATCATCAGTAACAACACAACAATAGAGCCACCTGAACCAGCCAAATAAAGGCACAAACCAGCCAAACAGGGAGTCGAACTAGCCAAACAGCTTCTATCCTTTCTCTAATTCTTTTGACACTACAGAAAATCACCCACCAATGATCATCGGCTTCAAACTAAATGATAATAACTATCTCCCTTGGTCCTAGAGTGCTTTAATGTTCATCAAAGGTGGTGAAAAGGAAGAATACATCACTAGAGATGCCATACAACCTAAGATCGCCTATCCTAGGTACAAAGTGTGGTTTGTTGAGAACAATCCTATCATGTCATGGTTGGTGAACTTCATGACAACAAAGATTGGGGAGAATTTTGTCCCCTGTAAGACAAACAAAGAGATTTGGGATTTTACAAAGGAGTCTTACTTATCCATTGAAAACACTCCTACTATGTTTCAAATCAAGGGAACACTATAAGAGGCTAAGCAAGGCAATTTAAGTGTTCCTCAGTTTTACAATAACCTTGTCAAATTGTGGCAACAGTCTGACATGTGTGAGACACACCAATGGTCTTATAGCACTAATACAGTATTACCAAAAATTGGAGGAAAGGGAAATAATCTATACTTTTCTCTTGGGCCTCAACACTACTTTCAAAGAAATTAGGGGGAGAATTATGGCTATGAGGCTACTTCCATCACTTAGATAAGTATTTTATTAGATCAAATAGGAGAGAAGCAGAATTTAACTTGTTTTTGGAGAGACTAGTGCCCAAACTATCCCTGAAACTTTTACCATGGTGGTCAGAAATAGCCCCACTACTAATTTGAGGCCAAAAAAAAAAAAGAGAGGAAGGTAATGGTGTGACCAAAACAACAGGTTTGGGCATACCAAGGGTACCTATTGGGAACTCCACGACAAGCTAGCCAATTTCAAGCTACAGAATCAAAGGGAGACTCGAGAACTTATAGCTAGTGAAGAAGAGCAAAAGCATGGGCAATTTGATCAAAAGTTGTTTAGCAAATCAATTTATTACAAAAATTGATTAGCAATAAGGGACAAGCTTCTAGCAAGGTCATCAACATTGGGTTTATGGCTTATTCAAATAACCCTCCCAAAGTGAACTCTAGTAAGTTCCAACAATTGGATGGTTGAGTCTAGTGCCTTTGAACACAAAACTGGTAATAGTTCTATGTTTGATAAGGTTGTTCCTAGCTATAGTAAATTTGAGACAATTGCTAATGGAACGTTATCTAAAGTTGTCAATATTGGGACGGTACAAATATCATCAAATCTAATATTGAAAGATGTCCTCCATGTCCTTTCATTGCAATGCGACTTATTATCCATTAGTAATCTTGTAAATGACTTAATTTACTAGACTAATTTTGATGATTATGATTGTTATTTTCAGAATTTAGAATCAGGGAAGAGAAGTGACACTGCCAAGGAAAGCGATGGACTCTACTACCTGGATGGAACTACAAGTTGCAATAATGATGTTTCTTCACGGTTTCTTTCTTCAAATAATAATGAGGATGTTTTGTTATGACATTACAAGTTAGTCCACCCAAACTTTCATTACATGGAAAAATTATACCCTTATTTGATCAATAAAAGTAAAGTGAAATTTGCCAAATTTCTAAGCATGTTAAATCTTCTCCCTTTCACTCATATCAACCTTTTCAACCTTTTTCCCTTATATATAGTTATGTTTGGGGTCCTTCAAATGTTAAAAGTTTAAATAGTATAAGGTATTTTGTTACTTTTATTGATGACCACACAAGGCCGATATGGGTTTACCTCCTTACAAAAAAAATGAGGTTGCAAATATATTTCAACACTTTCATAAATAAATCCAAAATTAGTTCCAATCCCTTATAAAAATTTTTAGAACTGATAATGATAGAAAATTTTTTAAATCCAATTTTTATTCTTATCCCACCCAACATGGTATCCTTCACCAAAGTTTCTATGCTAATACACCCCAGCAAAATGGGATCGTTAAAAGAAAAAAGAGACACACTTTGGAGTTGGTTAGGTCCTTTCTCTTTATTTCTAATACTCTCGCTTTTTACTGAGGAGAAAAAGTGTTGATAGCCACTTACCTCATTAATAGAAAGCCGTCAAAAGTGTTAAAAGTTTCTTTCACCACCAAAAAAAAAAAAAAAGAAACTCTTGAGACCTTCCCCACCAACAAAACCACATCAACTCCACCCTTAAAAGTCTTTAGGTGCACCTCATTCATCCATAATGATCATGGGAGTAAACTTGAGCCCAAGAGCCATCAAATACATTTTTATTAAGTATTCATCCGCCAAAAAAGCGGTATAAATGCTATTCTCCCTTTTTAAGGAAAGTTTTTACCACCATAAATGTTACTTTTTTAAAAAAACAACCATTTTAACTCGAATCACCCATTTAGGGAGAGAGTTACAGCAACACCCAGCAATATGAATGAATGTTTAGGAGTAATATGGACATGGCACCTACACCTCAAATATTGGAATCCAACATCAAGTTCACTAGTGACCCTTTCCACGCTCTAACTAAGCCTACTACTCAAAGTCCAATGCCTCAACCTATCTTCCTTGGCCTTGACCCATACATAATTCATCCCAAAGAACCTTAGAATACCCAAACAATACACAACAAAACAATATATTGGTTTACACCAAAAAGAAAAGAAATTAGGTGACAGAACAGCAAGAATAGTGTCGAAACTCAAGAGGCCAACGTGATGAACAACAATGCACTTTTCCTAAGCATGAACATTCAACTTCCTCCACTCCAAGTTCTAAAAATCGTGAGGAGCTGGATTTGCTCATTGCTTTGAAAAAAGGACTAAGGACTTGTACTATGCATCCTATAAAAAATTTTGTTGCATATTACACATTGTCCCCTATGCCACAGGCCTTTGTTCACAATGTTTCTCTTGAGATGCTAACACATAACTTTTATAGGGCAGAAAGAAACCAAAATGGAGGGCTACTATTCATGAGGAAGTAAAAGCCCTTGAAAAGAATAAGACTTTGAACATTGTTGATTTGCCTCCTAGAAAACAGGTTGTTGGGTGTAAGTGGATTTTATAGTCAAATACAATCTCGATAGGAGTATCAATTATCAAAAGGCTTGGCTCATTGCCAAAGGGTTTACATAAAACCAAGGCATTGACCACCAAAAGAACTTTGCTCTAGTGGCAAAATTCAACACTAGAAAAGTCGTAGTCTCTCTTGCAACAAATTTGGAATGGTCTTTCCATCAATTAGATGCGAAGAATACCTTCCTCAATGGAAACTTGGAGAAGGAAGTGTATATGGAAATCCCCCTTGGACTTGAGTATGAGAATGATTCAAATAAAGTGTGCAGGCTTCATAAATCATTGTATGGACTCAAACAATCTCCAAGAGCCTAGTTTGAAAAGTTTGTCATGAAATAATGGAAAAATGATTTTTGGTGTTATATTTCTGAACTAATTGCCGAGGGTGTATATATATAAACACACAATAATACACAGACCAAAAAAGGAAAAAAATCTTCTTAGGAATCAAGGATAATAACTGAAAGCAAAAACCCTATAATTAAGGGATCTAAATCAAAACAATCTAACAGAATATTCTTCGATACTCCCCCACAAGCTGAGGAATAAATGTCTTCCATTCCTAGCTTGAATACAAGATCATGGAAACTTAAAACTATTCAACCTTTTTGTTAAAACATCAGCTAATTGCTTTTCTCAAGGAACATAGGACATGCACACTAGACCTTCTTCTAATTTTTCTTTAACAAAATGTTTACCAATTTCAATGTTTTTTGTCCTATCATGTTGTATAGGATTAAGGGCAATGTTGATAGCCAATTTGTTGTCACAATAGAGCTTCATAGGTCCTCCCCATTTAATCTTCAAATCATCTAAAAAAATTTTCAACCATAGGAGTTCACATATTCTGTGAGCTGCCTAGAGGTGAGACTCTTTTGGATCATGCATAAAATGATTGATTGCACTTACTGAGTAAACTATGTCTAGTCGAGTATGAGTACGATAAATGAGTCTTCCTACTAGTTTTTGATATAGTCTTTTGTCAACATCCAATTCCTCTTTTGCTTCTCCTAACTTGTGGTTTGGATCCACTAGAGGAGAAGTTGGTTTGCGCCCAATCTTCCCTATTTTTGTTAATAGATCAGTCACATATTTCTGTTGAAATATGAAGATTCCTTGTGAGGAGTATGCCACTTCAATACCAAGTAAGTATTTCAGTCTCCCTGATTCCTTAATCTCAAGTTCTTTTAAAGTCTTGTTTTAATTTGAGCTTTTCCTTCTCATCATTTCCTCTCACAATGATATTGTCTACATAGACTAGGAGAATAGTTACTCCCCTTGTAGTCGAGTGTATGATGAAGAGGATGTGATCTCCTTAGCTTTGTTTATACCCAACATTTTTCATAACCTTTGAAAATCTCCCAAACCATACTCTAGGAGATTGTTTTAACTCATAAAGAGCTTTTTTTAACCTGCATACCTTGTTTTCTGACTCTCTCAAATCTAGGTGGGATAGACAACTAGATTTCTTCATCCAACTCTCCATGCAAAAATGCATTCTTCACATCATACTATGGAAGTTGCCCATTAAAGTGAGTAGCTAAGGCTACAGGAATTCTAACAATATTCATTTTTGCAATAGTGCAAATGTCTCTTGGTAGTCAATTACATATGTCTAAGTGTATCCTTTTGCCACCAATCATACTTTATATCTTTCAAGAGATCCATCAGCCTTCTATTTCAACGTGAAAATCGATTTGCAGTCAACAATCTCCCATATCTTATTCTTTTCTGATGTAGCCATTTCCTCACTCATAGCATCCTGCCATTCCCTTTTTTGATAATGCCTTAGAAACAGTAATAGGATTAGCAATGATATGTAATCTAATAATGAATTTTTTGTGTGTGGGTGACAAGTGTTCAAGACATACATAGTGAGATAAAGGATAAAGGGGGTGATTGGGGCACTCTCTTGTACCTTTTCTAACAACAATAGGAAAGTCTACATCTAAGCTGTCTCTGGTGTCAACATTAGTACGTGTATGCAGAGGTGATTCAATCAATGGGTAAGATCTTACCAAAGTCCCATTTCTAGGAGCTGAGAAAGATTCTTGGGCCTATTTCAGTTCTAGAGTAGTCTTTCTTCTTGAATATGTCCTAGGAAAACTAGGAAAATCATGAGTAGTGGTATTATAAGCAATATTAGGAGGGATAGAAGTAGATTCAAATTCAATTATAGATTTAGATTATTGTGAATTTGCCTTAGGTTCAAGGGTTTTGGTTGGAAAAGATCAAGAGTTTAAAAGGGTTCAAAGATCTCCTAGTACTCCCAAGGATTATCTTCTAACATTGAACTCTCCCCTTGAAGAGAGGACTTGCAAATAAAAAAGTTTATTTTCAGCAAAAGTAACATTTGCAGAAACATAAAATTTCTTTAAGGAATGATGATAGCACTTGTATCCTTTTTGAATAGGTGACTATGCCAAGAAGATGCACTTGATGGCTCGAGGGTTCAACTTATTTCTTAGGTGGTCATGGAGATGAACAAATGTAGTGTACCTAAAAATTTCTAAGAATAGGGCCATTAGATGCTCTGAAATGGGGGTAAAAGTCATTAAGAAGTTCTGTGGGGCTCTTGTTGTTTTAAGATAGGTGAGTCAACAGCACAACTTCTCCCCAATAACTTTTATGAACATTTCTTTGAAAATATAAAGCTTGGGTTGTGTTGTTTTAAGATAGGTGAGTCAGCAGCACAACTTCTCCCCAATAGCTTTTATGAACATTTCTTTGAAAATATAAAGCTTGGGTTGTGTTGTTTTAAGATAGGTGAGTCAGCAGCACAACTTCTCCCCAATAGCTTTTATGAACATTTCTTTGAAAATATAAAGCTTGGGTTGTGTTTCATAAATGGCCAATTTTTCTTTCGGCCATCCTATTCTGTTGAGGGATATTTACACAAGATGATTCATGGATAATGACTTGATACTAAAAGTAGGATGACAAAAATTGATTAAAGTAGTCTCCAGCATTGTCAGTCCTACACCTTCTTATTTTGACCCCATATTGGTTTTGAATCATGAAAAGGAAGTAAGGTATGATAGCACTGACTTCATATTTTTTGTTTTATGGAGAAACAACCAAGTGACCCAAGTGCAATCATCAATAAAGGATAAAAACCAACGAGCCCCTGAAATAATGGGTATGTTAGAAGGCCCTCAGATATCGTTGTGAATCAAATGAAATGGATGAAAGCTTCTTTTATTGCTAAGAGGAAAAGTTACACAAGTTTGTTTAACAAATTCACATGTATCACAATGAAACTCAAACATATCTAATCCTTGAAACAAATTGGGAAATATAATTTTTAAAACTTTAAAGGAAGATGTCTTAGCTGTAGGTGATGCATCCAAATAGCATCTTTATTGGAAGAACTAAGAAAAGACAAAGAAAGGCTGCACTTATTACTGTTTTCTGAGATAATTCAAGATGATAAAGACCATTCCATTCCTTAGCAAGTCCAATCCTCATCCCCGAGCTCTAGTCCGAAAAAACACAATAAATGAGAAGAAGACAATAGAGCATTTAAGGTTTGGTCCTGAAAAACCAAGTTCTTTGTGGGTGTTAGGACTAGCACTAGGTTTTAATCTTATAGGTCGAACTTCCTGAATAGAAATCAGGTTAGCAAACAATTTAGGTATATGTAGAATATTTTTAAAAAACAAATGTGGTTGAAATATATATATCTCCAGTTTTTGCAATAGTAGCTAAGGTTCCATTGATAATAATAATTTTTCTATTACTTGCACATGGATTATAGGTGTGGAAAAACTAAGATGTGGGTGTCATGTAGTCAGTTGCACCAGAATCAATTAACCACACAATGATATACTGTTTACTCGAGGCATTCATGCAAAGAGGAAATAGGGGTTTACCTAAAAAGGCTAAAGAGCAAGTTCCAGAAGGTTTTTAAACAGTTCCCAACAAAGTTCTTAATGTTTTCGATTTCTTCATTCTTGAACCCCAAAATTGCAGCAGTTTTCTCAGTTTTGGACTATTTTGTCAAGTGTGCTTGTAACCTTTGCGGTCCCCATTCTCAACTTGGTGGTTTACCATTAAACTTCTAACACTTTTCTTTTGTATGTCTTGGCTTTTTGCAGTACGTACATCCGAGGTTGTTTTTATGCTCCTTTGCTTTGTTTTGTTGTCTACCACTTCTTGTTCCCAAGGCTGTCCCATCTACATATTGTGGCTCAAGCATCACACTCTTTCGGCTTTCAAGAAATATTTTCTTCTAGAAAGATGGTGTATCCTTTCTTTCAAGAATTTGAACTCTAACCTAGTCAAATTCAAGGTTTAAACCAACTAGGAACTCAGAGACTCGATCTTTATCGATCAAATTTTTCAAGATAGCAGTATCTCCATAGCATTTCATTTCAAAAACTTGATAGTGATCAAGTGCTCGCCACAAATTTTGCAATAGATTTACTAGCTTTGTAGTAGTTATTTTGATCTTTATTTCATATACTTGTACAATATCATGAGCCATTAAGTAAGTGCATTGAATAAAGGAGAATAAAGTCCCAAATTTCCTTGGTTGATTTCAAGAACATCATTTGCCACTAATTGAGGTTTCCATTGAGTCCTTAAGACAGGACATTATCCTGGAGTCCTTCTCATCCCAAGCAGCAAATTTGGGGTCATCCTTGGCCCAGCCAAAGATGGCTGGGCCAATACTAAGAATATGGCTTAGTCTCCCTTGACGTTTGAGATAAGTGCGGACAAACTGAGGCCATTTCAACTAGTTTCTCCCATTGAGTCTGTAAGAAGTTTGTATGTTTTGTAATTCTCCAATTTTCTGACCAGAGTTGTAGTCATCAGCTGGGTAAGGTGACTAGAGATAGCAGATTCAAAGGTGGACATGACTACGTGTTTTAGCAATTAAGGCTACGGAGGCTATTGGATCAAAGGAGTGAGAAGAAATAGCAGCGATAAAGGTTGTGAAAAGGAATAGCAGCAATGAAGGCTACAAATAAGAAGGAAATGAAATAGCAACAATGAAGGCTGCAAAGAAGGAGAGTAACGGAGAAGAAAGAGAATCGAGGAAATAATTCCTAGAGCTCTGTTTTTGGACCAGTAGAACAAGAGAGAAAAGATGCTCTGTTTTTGGACGTATCAAACAAAGGCAAAAACAATGTGTAATGATGGGTAACATAGTTGAGTAATAGACAATGAGAAATGACTCAAATGGTAGCAGTGGACAGATCGACCAACACCAAGAAGTGTGTCGAGCACAAAAAAGGAACAGTGGTAGCAAAGACTCACAATGACAAGAACTCACATGAAGGGAAGGAGAGCTGAAAATTTTCAAGCTCTAATACCATGTTATAAAATAATGAAAAAATGATTTTCGGAGTTGTATTTCTGAACTAATTGCCTGGGGGTATACACACACACACACACACACAATGATATAGGACAAAAAAAGAAAATAATTCTTTCTAACAATCAGGGATAATAACCAAAAGAAAAATCCCTATTATTAAGGGATTTAAATCAAAACAATCAAATAGAATATTTTTCTACAAAGTTCACCACTACTATTAAAAAGTATGGGTATAATCAATGTCAGGCAAATCACACATTGTTTGTCAAAACTAGTCATAATAGAAGATTGGCAATTTTAATTGTTTATGTGGATGATATTATAGTTACAATTATGAGATTGAGAAGTTGATGAAATCCCTTGCAAAGGAATTTGAAGTGAAGAGACTTGGTGGGTTAAGACACTTCCTTGAGATGGAAGTGGCAAGCGGCATCACTATCTCCCAATCCTTGAAGAAACCAGTGTGTTGGGATGCATGTAGATACTCCAACCGAAGCTAACTATAGCAAGAGAATTCACCGGTTGATACTGGTATGTACCAAAGACTTATTGGTAAACTTATCTACCTATTTCACACCTGTCTAGCTTCCTTATGAGTGTAATTAGTTAGTTCATGAATAATTTTAATGAGGAATACTTCGAAGTTGTATATAGCATTGTGAGATATCTCAAGATGATTCTTGCTAAAAGCCTATTTTTTAAAAGGGAAACTCATAGGGGTATTGAAGTTTCCTTAGATGCAAACTGGGCTGAATTTGTGACCAATAGAAAATTCACCACTGACTACTGTACATTTGTGTGTGGTAATTTGGTCACATAGAGAAGCAAGAACTAACCTATGGTTGCTAGCAATGGTGTTGAAGTCAAGTTTTATGCATTAGCACTTGGGATATGTTAAGGACTATGGCTGTTGAGATTTCTCAAAGAACTCAAATTTAGTGTTGATCATCCTATGAAAGTGTTTTATGATAACACGGCCACTATTGAAATTGCAAAGAATCCTGTTCATCATGACACAATGAAGCATGTAGAGATAGATAGTCATTTCATTAATGAGAAGATTGATTCTAGTGTACTTTGAATTGAGTTATATCTCTTCCAACTCTCAAATTGTAGATTTGTTAACAAAAAGCTATTATTTGTGTCAAGATTGAAGAATTGAGATCTAAGCTAAGAATATCCAACATCTACTCTACAACTTAAGGGGAGTGTCGGTTATCATTTATTTCATTATTATTTATGTGCTTCCAATTTATGTGGGGTTCTGCTGCTCTACTCTGTTTTATTTTGTTTCCTTTTATCTTGCAAACAAGATTTGATTTATGCTTTCTATGATTTTGGGTATCAAAGTGGTCAACTGGATGTGTAACCATTGTCTCTACATTTTTGTATTTTTAATTCTCCTCTTTATGTATTGAATTAGAATGCTAGAAATCTATCATGGTGTCTTCTCCTCCTTGTGAGTCATTCTATGCCAAATTTTAGTAGTCATTCCCGTTAAGGCTATGACTTGTAACTAGGATTAGTGTGGTGTCAAGGGTGGCTAAACAATTTTGAGTTGTCATCTTTGTGGTTGATCCAAGGGTTTGACTATTCATAAGTGTGGAAAAACCAAAGTTATTGAATCTACTCTATGTTCCATGTTGAAAATAGAATGAAGGAAGCAACAAATTTAGGGAATGTTGGCCACACCAAATTTGGCCAATCAAATCCCAAAATAAAAGCAAACATAAAAACAAAGAAAAGAAAACTTCTTAAGGAAATAATCAGTCATAAAACATCAACTCCAATACATGATTGAATCAGGTAAAAAAGGAAATAGAATAAGTAACATAAAATATAAAACATCATGATACTAAGCATGTGATAGAGCACACAACTGACAACAAGAAGGATTTGGTAGTCATATTCAGGCATTGGTTTGGATCAAGCCAAAGTAGCTCTAATGCCATGTAGAAATTCAAAATTAATGATCCTATGAACTTCCTTGATTAGATGAAACTAATGCTCTATTTATAGATGATTGTTAGCGATCAGTTTTTATTTTCTTATATTTATTTCCTTATTGTTAATTATTGTAATTATATTAGAAAGTTGACCTTAGAAATTAGTTGTCTAATTGTTAGAGATTTTATTTCTGATTTATTTTGTTTCTTAGAATAGTTTTTCTTTCCTAAAATAGCTTCATTCTTTCTGTATAAATACCCTTGTCGTTTGTTCAAGTAATACATACAGGAATTTCTCAATTTGTATCATGGTATCAAAGCCCTAGAATTCCTAGGACGTCTACCCTCCTTTTTCAGGCCTTCCTTGCCGATTGTCTTTCAACAAAACTTTCCATATTACTGCCTCTTTGTGTTTCATGTATACCCACTCAACCCTACCACCACCAGAGCCCTTAGACCACCCAGCCAATATTTTCCTAGTGACCAGATCCTATTTGGCCTCCCCACGCACCGCCACAAATTTTCTAGAGCAGCTTTCACACTCCAGCGCGTACGGGCACGTGACCCACCTTTTCAACCACCGCTTTTTCTAGATCTGGTTGCCTCACCTTACCGCATCTGTGCTCGGTGTTGTTCGATCATTTTAGGGTTTGTGTGTGCTCATTCTCCTTCTATGTGGGTTCTTTTAACACTAATTGGAAGTTTATTTCTCTATTCCACAAAGTTTGCTATTCGCTTGTGTTCTAGATCATGTCTGAGTCTACTGTCACTAGCCACTCTTTTAATTCAACCATGGGCAACTCCTCGTCCTACGGAGTTGCAACACATTCCCGTGACACACCAATTGAACAGCAAGACTACTTAAAGTGGTCTCAGTTGGTTCGCATCTTTCTAAAGGGCCGAGGCATGCTCAGCCATTTGCTTGGTATTAGTCCGAAATTTGATGATCCCAAATTTGCGACTTGGGATGAAGAAGACTCTATGATCATGATATGGTTCCTTTTTCTATGTCCCCTGATATTGGTAATACCTGTATGTTTCTACGTTCAGCTCAAGAGATATGGGAGGCTATTCGGCAAACTTACTCCAAAGTTGAAGACGCAGCACAAATTTACAATATTAAGATAAAAATTACACATACTAAACAGGGGTCCTTGTCAGTCACTACATATTCTAATCTCCTGAAAAATCTTTGACAAGAACTAGATTACTACCAGTGTATTCAAATGAGATGTAGTGATGATGCTATTATTCTTAAGCGTATTATGAAGAAAGATAGGATTCATGAATTCCTTGTCGATCCCAATGTTGACTTTAATGCTATTTGTGTTCAGATACTAGGACGAGAGGAGTTACCATCCTTAAATGAAGCTATTCTTCTTGTCCTGGCTAAGGAAGGTAGACGAAGTGTCATGCTTAATACCCCACCATTGGAGAGTTTTGCTTAAATCTTCAAGCATGACAGGCCACGTTCTGATGCAGCAAAAAGACAAGCCAAACACCCTCAACAGTCTAATAAAGACACCTTATGGTGCACCTACTGCAAGAAGCCTTGCCACACTAAAGAGAAGTGCTAGAAACTTCATTGTAAGCCTCCACACATGAGGAAGGGACCCGGCCAAACTCATATGGTGACCACCGATTCCAACAATGAGGATACCTCTTCTATAGTTGATTTCAAAAAAGAGGAGATTGAGAAGTTACGAGGTCTTTTGGAAACCTTGGAGAAAAGCCATCCATCTACCACAGGCACTTGTTCTTTGGTTTTCTCATATATTTTTTCTTACTCTTCATCTGCCTATAATTTCATCTTCAATGTCTCAAATAAAGTTTATTCTGCCACTTGGGTCATTGACTCTAGGGCCACTGATTATATGACTCATTCTTCTTAGCATTTTCTTTCATATACTCCTTGCCCTAGTAATCGAAAATTCACTATAACAGATGGATCGGTCACTACTGTAGCTAGTTAGGGAGATATGTGTTTAAATGCTAATATCGTGCTTAAAAATGTTCTCCATGTTCCAAGACTTTGCACCAATCTTATTTCTATCCAGAAACTTACAACTAATTCTCATTGCAGTGTGACTTTTTATCCTTCTCATTATGTATTTCAGGAACAGGGCACGAAGAAAATGATTAGACTTACTAAGGAGAAGGACGAGTTGTATCATCTTGCAAAAAATAATGGATGCAGTAGAGTCCAAAGTTTGTTAACTATGTCTTTTCATTCTTAGTCTTTCCAATCCAATAAAGATAAGATTTGGCTTCACCATCTTCGTCTTGGATATCCATCATTTAATATTATCAAAATTATGTTTCCTACTTTGTTCAAAAGATTAGAAATTGAAACTTTACATTATGAGACTTGTGAACTTGCTAAATATAAACGTCTTTCTTTTCCATTTAGTAATAAAAGAACTTCTATTTCCTTTAGTTTGATTCATAGTGATATTTGGAACCCAGCTTCGATTTTTAATATTTCTGGAGCTCGATGGTTTATTTCTTTTATTGATAATTGCACTCAAGTGACGTGGATTTATTTGTTGAAATAAAAATATGATGTGAGCACTATATTTCCTATTTTTTTAATCATATGATTCAAACTCAATTTAGAACAGAAATACAGAGATTTCAATCTGACAATACAAAGGATTTTTTTAATAACTTTTTTCATGAAAAAGGAATAATACATGAATCCTCTTGCATTCATTCACCTCAATAACATCGGGTGGCCGAACGAAAGAACGGTCATTTTTTGCCCACTCAAGTGTTTAATTTCAAAAGTCCCATGTAAGTTCTCACACAATTTTTTCCAAGTCTCAATACATCTAACAACCTTATACCTAGAATATTTGGATGTCCTGCATTTTTTCATAAGCATTCTCACCATAGAACCAAACTTGATTCTCAAGCCCTCAAATGTATTTCTCTTAGATATTCTTTCACTCAAAAAGGTTATAAATGTTATCCTCCTCTTACAAGGAAATTTTTTGTGTCTGCTGATGTTACATTTCCTGAATCTGATTCTTACTTCCACAATGAAGGTAATATAGTTGTTGATCCCTCTATCCAGAATAAATTCGAAGACTTATTTTCTTTTGATTTCCCATCATTACCCACTCATGCCTCGTCATTACCTAAGCCACGATTATCACCAGACAACTCACCTGAGCCTCCATTGCAGCCAAAACCAATTTCAAACCCTACTCGTCCATTACAAATATATTCTCGAAAGAAGACATCATCTTCTCCGCCAAAGCCAGTCCGATCACCCTCTTCTACTCCTGACAGGGTTGAGGTACTCTCTTTACCCAGTAATAATCTGAATCACAATAATTACGATATTCCTATTAGTTTACACAAAGGCACACAAATTTGCACAAAATATCCTTTATCTTCCTTTCTTTTTTATATGCATTTGTCTCTGAACCACAAAATCTTTCTCAATACACTAAATGTCATTCCTATTCCCAAAACTTTATCAGAGGCATTCAAGAATGAGAATTGAGTCAATGCTATGAAGGTTGAGCTGCAAGCACTTGAGAAAAACAAAACTTGGGATCTTGAGGAATTGCCAAAAGGAAAGGCACCAGTGGGCTGACGTTGATATTTATCACTAAATATAATTCAAATGGTACCTTGAAAAGATACAAAGTTCGACTTGTTGCAAAAGGATATACCCAAACATATGGCATTGACTAAATGGAGACTTTCGCCCTTGTTACAAAAATGAATACAATACGGGCATTATTGTCTGTAACTGCTAATTTAGGTTGGACATCACAGCAATTTGACGTCAAAAATGCCTTTTTGCATAGTGACCTAAAAAAGGAAATCTATACGGAGATTTCCCTAAGATTCAATTCTCAAGATAAACTCGACATGGTGTGTAATCTTAAGAAGGCACTCTAAGAGGCTAAAACAATCTCCACAAGCATAATTTGGAAGATTTTCTATAGTCATGATTGGTATGGGGTATAAGCAAAGTCAAGGTGATAATATTTTATTTGTGAGACATTTAGCCTCAGGGGGAGTAACTGTACTCTTGATTTATTTGGATGACATCATAGTCACAGGGAATGATCATAAGGGGATTGGATTGTTAAAAAGGCAACTGATAAAAGAGTTTAAAATCAAAGAATTGGGCAAGTTGAAATACTTTCTCAACCTTGAAGTGGCTCATTCATAACAGGGCATTTTTATATCCCAACACAAATACGTGTTGGCCTTATTGACAGACACAGGTAACTTGGGATGTAAACCCATAGAAACACCTAGAGTTTAATCATAGAACATGCAAAGCTTTTGAAGATACACCAATTGATAAGGATTCTTATCAGAGGCTTGTGGGACGGCTTATCTACTTACCTCATACTAGGCCTGATATAGCCTATGCTGTGAGTGTTGTGAGTTAATTTATGCATAATCCAAAAAAATCACACCTCAAAACAGTCCAAAGAATATTACAATATTTGAAGGGTACACCAGAGAAAGGACTTCTGTTTAAAAGAGGTGAGGGATTGACTCTTGAGGCTTATACTGATACAGATTATGCAGGATCTCTTGTTGATAGGAGATCAACCTCAAGGCATTGCACTTTTCTAAGAGGAAATCTTGTCACTTGGAGAAGCAAAATGTGGTTGCAAGATCGAGTGCAGGAGCCGAGTTTAGATCAATGGCACTTGGAATATGTGAGCTATTATGGTTAAAAGTAATTTTGGAAGATTTGAAGATTAAGTGTGAAGGCCCAATAAAACTTTACTATAACAATAAATCTGCCATCAACATTGCTCACAATCTAGTACAACACGATCGCACTAAACATATTGAGATAGATCGTCACTTCCTCAAAGAAAAATTGGATAGTGGCCAGATTTGTACTCCTTTTTTTCTTACTGAAGGTCAACTTATAGATATATTTACTAAGGGATTATCTAGTGCCATTTTTTAAGACATTATCACCAAACTTGGAATGAATAATATCCACTCACTAGTTTGAGGGGAGTGTTAGCAATCAATTTTTATTTCCTTATATTTATTTCCTTATTGTTTATTTCCTTATTGTTAATTATTGTAATTATATTAGAAAGTTGACCTTAGGAATTAGATCCCTAATTGTTAGAGATTTTATAGGATTTTATTTCTAATTTATTTTGTTTCTTAGAATAGTTTTTCTTTCCTAAAATAACATCATTCTTTATGTAGAAATACCCTTGTACTTTGTTCAATTAATACACACAAGAATTTCTCAATTTGTGTCAATAATAAAAGGGAGTGCAAACTCCTAATTCAACTAAAAGACATAGCTCTCAAAAATAGGATAACTCTATCCTAATGTAAACAAAACATTTAAACTAATCGTAAAACTTATGGAAGCGTTATCCAAAAAATAACTAAAACAGTTATTCTTAATTAAAACAAAACAAATAAAATAAAAACAACTTAATTAAAATAGACACATAATAAGAAAATCTCCAACACTGAAAATTTTCATTGATGCAGTTTTCACCACTACTACTATTCACAATAAGGCCCTATTCATAATCCAAAGCCACCAAGTAAATAGAAAATTAAAATTGGTATAGCATTAAAATAACAGTTTTAAAAGATATACTAACTCCTTGCTTTGGGAATTTCTTGGAACAACAATAATTGGAGTGTCGAGTGCAAGATCCAGCTTGAGTGCAGCAGATCCATCAATTTCATACTTCTGAATCAACCATTCAAATCCTCCAACTTTATCAACAAGTTTGGTCGCTTCTTCAGTATGCGGAGAAGCAAGTTCCATAAAATACACCATTATCTGTAGAAGCAAATCCTCATCAAATTTAATAATAATTCAACTAGCAACAGCTCACAAAATGGTTGCAGGAGTGGGGGAAACACACCCCCCCTCCCAAAAAAAAAGGAGTAAACATCAAAAGCTAACTGAGCATACAGAGGACTTTGAATCTCAAATGCTATACAAAACAGAGTTCTACAAACTGAACCTAAAATGCAAACCTGCAATCATAGTTATTTATAGAATAATAGTGCATAGCTCACATATAATCACAAGGGGTCCTAAATGCTCTACTGCATAGCTTTGCAGATGCTACATTTAATTGTAGAGCACACTATATGAAATATATGGCGTATATTTAATATAATTCAGATTGACAACAATATATGATCAATCAACTAATATATGTATGAAAAGCTAAGCTCACATTTACAACATAGCTCATGGCAACATAATAATCATAAAATGCAAGCTGGATCTTGAAGAAGAGGGGAAGAAGAAAAAGGCACACAAGAGTTCTTGAACAACAGATGAGACATGGCTGCCAGCAACCTCTGGCCAGTCAAAAATATTATCCAAAGAGGCAGAGTGCCTATCAGTTTTCCATATTGACGCAAAAAGTAAGTACTAAGAGGCTAATACAGTTCTGTAGCACTTGTAATATATGTGCTACACAAAAGTTGCTACACTACACCAGTAGCATAGCACAACCGCCTTTCAAGTATGGATACAGGTGTAGCTACTGCTATAGTTGGCATCGACACGCCAAAAGAAAAGTACCACATCAACATGCCAAACAGAAAAGTACCACAAATTTAATTTCTAACTCCAACACTGTGTTTTTGAGCATACCTCCTGCACAAATCTATACAGGAAAACAATGCGAACAGCAGAAAGATGACCTTGCAGGCTGTAGTCATATCCTTCATAGTCATCATCTTCAGCCTGATAAGAATTGAATTTGAACTGAAAGAGGAAGATGGAAAAGTGTAGTTTTAGTAAACAACTGAAAGGAGTAAAACAAAATGCATAAGGAACCTCCAAAATGTTGGTTCGTATGAAAGATAATACACCTTTATAAGGGAGTCCGTGCCAGGATTGCGCAAGTCACAAAGCCAAGCCCAACAGTGATCCGTTCCAAGGGATCTATCACAAAGTCTAAAATTGCCTAACGTGCCTTCAATGGATAGAGAACTTGGGTGAACCTTGATAGGAAAAATAGTTAATTTCAGAATATTGTACACAAAAAAGAAAATAATAACAATAATAATAATAATAATAATAATAGTAATCAAAGCAAAAGTCTTCTTTCTTATTTACAAAGAAGAAATTTTATTAAAGAAGAAAGAAGAAAATTAAATTACAACTGTGGAAGAGGATAAAACATACTTCAAAACAGAGAAAATAAAACAAAAAAGAGAGCCCAAAAGGCTAAAAACTGTAACCTATCTGTTCAATCTCTGCATATTAGAAATAGAAACTCCCTTAAAACAACGATGAGGTGAGCACCAAAGTACAGCCATAAACAAATTGCTAACCCATTAAAAATGTTGGAACAGCTACAAACTCAGTTAAATACAGGAAAAGTATAATTTAGTAATTGAAGAAGAAACCTCACAAATAGATGAAACCTCAAAGGGAAGAGAAAGGTGAGCATTAGCTGTGAATGCCATTACCTTAAGATCCAATAGGAAACTCTCTTGTACCAGTGTAGCAAGTTGAGAACCATCCTCCTTGTTAAGAAACATAGTTACACTGTCTACATTCATATTTAAATAAAATATAACACGCTCTTTACCGAAGCCCAACAACCCTTTGACATGCCCTTTTTCATCAGTTTTCTCCTTGTTCACCAGAGATTGCTCCTGAGAAGTTGCTACTGTATCTGTATGATTCATCATGTAGGTCACAGAGCTTATATCCAAGCCAAAACTTATTAATGCAACAATAGTGGGCCGGTTGCAAAAAAATTCCAGTTTGGACATGCGAACACTCATCTGAAGATTAGGAATCAAAATTATTAATGCAGCATCTTACTATAACAGTAGACCAGAAACTCAAATCTAATATTAACAATTTTCAAATAAAGTACCTGTGTATCTATACCATCATAGTCAAGTGAGCTAGAACTCCTTGTTGAAAAGGTAACAGAAATGAAATCTGAATTATCAATTCCCTCTGCCTCATAATATACCTCACGAGGAGTGCCCTGTCCCTCTTCAACTCCCTTTTCATGAATAAAGGTTTCAATCGACTCAAAATCAGGTGGAATACCCACCAACCCCTTCTGATCCAAACACACATTATGCATATAGTTTCCTGCATCTTGTTGAGACATGAATTCAGATAATGCATCCTTAAAACCATCATCATCCTCAGGAAGCCCAACAGGCACATCCTTCCCAAGAGAATCAAATGAGCCAGAGCACGTAGATGAGGTTTCATTCTTCAGCACTGAAACTGCTACATAATGTTCACCCACTGATAGACGACCCTGAAGTTTATCCTTAATTTTCAAAGAATGCAGTTTCATCTTGACAGTTAGGTCACCATCTGCATGAATGAGATGCACCTGTGAAAGAAAACAGCCACAGAATCAATACTAATTTGGAATGCTAAAAACATTATATGCCAAGTTTGCTTCAGAATTTTTTTTTTATAGAAAAATAAGCTTTATTTGTTCATAAAGATTAGAAATGAGGAGGATGTAGAGAGAGAATAGAGAGAGTACCAAAACCAAAAGCCAAGAACATAAAAGATCAAGAATGCAGCAAAGCTTCCTAATCTTTACGCATATCCCAAAGAGACACTCTTTTGATGACAGCATTAGAGAAACAACAAAGGGACATCATAGAAATTATCCCATCCCACAATAACAGAAGACGCAGTTAAACACCCTTAAAAATGCAAGTACTCCTTCTCAACCATGTACACAATAGAACCACAAAAACAGAACACTCATCTTCTTGCCAACGGTTTTATTTTCTCTAGGCCACTCTTTTGTGGTTCTATTTTCTCTAGGCAACAAGGGATATGTTTCAGAATGTATCAAACCTCTTAGAAATAGGAACCATGTTTGGAAAAAACAAAAAACAAAAAAACAAAACATGTCAAAACAAAAAACAATAAGGAGTGAAAGAAATCAAAGGCTATAGAAGTGTTTATATTTGCCTCAAAACCAGCTACTGATGAACATATACCTTGTTGAAAAGTAAAGAACAAAGTGAAGAAATGACAGAACAAAAAGACAGCGGGAAAAGGCACAAGGCTGAAGTGTGCATTCCTCCTTAACCATTGTCAGAGATATAATGAAAATATTAATGGACCTTCACTTAATAGCTTAAACTTCTAGATTGAAGTGAAGTTTGTGGAATTTCAAAGTTGAGAATAATACTCTGATCTTGTTATCTCATTGCAGCAGAAGAACATTCATTTATAGGGAAGTTGGGAACAAAGGATCTCCCAATTAATCCCATAAATTTAGCAAATTCACAAAACAAAATATCTCCTACTAAAAGCTCATAAGGCAGCCATTCTTATGAAGTGGCTATGGATATTTCCAAAACATAAAGGGAACAATTACACTAGATTAATAAGGGAAATTAAAAGCTAATTAAGAAAGAATAAAAGATATTGAAATCATTTGATAATGACACATGATCTCCAACACTCTCCCTCAAGCTAGGGAGTAGATATCTAACACTCTTATGGGTGTCTCGAGGCACAACACGTGCACAATACTTATTTTAGGTGAAAAAAGAAAGTTGAGGTGGTGTCGTCACAGGGGCAAGCAGCAGCTGAGCAGTGGGTTTTGGTGGGGACCAGGCCATTGGAAGAGAGAGAATATGAGAGAAGTGAGGAATAATAAGGGGTGGGGTGTGCGTGAGCTAGACAAAGAAGAATATCAAGAAACTTGGTATAGGAGAGACTAGCCTCTCGAATGCTAGTGTTTTTTTTATTTCCTGCCATTAATGTCTGTAAACCTCCATTATAGTGGACTTTTCTTTTGATATATCAACATAGTAGCCAGAATCCTATCAAATTTGGTATCAAGGCACTTTCCAACGGGAATGGTTAATATTGGAATGAAGGAAGAATGGAGAATTTGGGAACGCGAGTAGATGGAATGGAACAAAGTGTCACAAAATTGGAAAAGGAGGTGTCATCAGTGAGAGGCCTTCTAGTTGAAGTTCCAAATGAAGTGTCGAAGGAAAAGAAAAGGCAACTAGTGAAGCTTCTTCGCTAGCACATGCAGCACCTATATCGAGTCCAATAGAGATTAGAGGAAGTAGCGGTGCTTCGGAAAAGGAAACTTACAGATTTAGGAGATTGGAGTTGTCTATATTCTCGAGAGATGATCCTTTAGGATGGGTTTTCGGATAGAACGATATTTTCGCCTAAATGGAGTGGCTGAAGATGAAAAATTAGAGGTAGTGGCTATAGGCTTGGAAGAGAGAGCTTTAAACTGGTTTCAGTGGAAGGAGACTCGACACCCAATATACTCATGGTCAAGATTGAAGAGAGATCATATAGTCAAGTTTCAAAGAGTCTATCAACCTTACTATACCAAATCTAGCAACTTGGGAAAGAGAGCCATTGGCTATTTTGACTGTTAAATCTTCATTACACAGAACAAGGTAAACAAGACAATAGATATTACCCATCAGGTGATCAATGGCCCTAAAGTCAACCACCCATGTATTATTTCTTTGAGTTTGAGAGCTTAAAGCAATGAAATAGTTACTTGATTAGGCAACAAGTCTTGTACAAATATAATTTTTGAATGGTAATCTTTCTTCAGAATTTAGACCATGGGCTTTATGCCTCTCTTCTTGTATGGCTGAGCACAACTCACCGTGGGCTTGAACCTCCAACCACTTCCCCAATAGGCAAATAAAGGAGGCTGAGTCAAGCAGTTTTGGACAAATGAAGGCAAAAGATGGTACATGATGCACCCTCGCATGTCAGTGTGTGAGACAATAGACAACAAGACTCGCATGTCAATGCATGAGACAATAGACAGCAAGACTCTACGGCATGTGGGATTTCAGAATGTGGCCTAACTCAAGGGTTGAGCAGATAGGCACCTTCTAACCACAATTAGAGGGCACATGTCTATGGCAACAGAATTTGCTACTCTCCCAAAGTAGAAAGGCATGGTTTAGGAATGTGATTGCTCTGATACCATGTGGAACTTCAAAGTTGAGAGTAATACTCTGATCTTGCTATCTTATTGCAAGCAGCAGAACATACATTTATAGGGAAGCTGGGAACAAAGGATTTCCCAATCAATCCCATAAATTCAGCATATTAAAAAAAAAAAAAAAAACTCCTACTCAAATCTCATAAAAAATGAAACATAAAGGAAATGATTACAGCGGACAAATCAAGGAAATTAAAAGCTAATTAAGAGAGAATAAAATATATGGAAATCATGTGATAATGACACATGACCTCCAACAACACTCTCGACATAGTATCAAAGTCTTCATGACCAAGGCGGTCAGGAGTTCAGCTGTTGCCACCCAAATTCTGCATAATTTAAAATGAAATTTCAGAACAAGATATGGTGATATTGCACTTTATCCATCCTTCAAGACCAAAGAGCTTCCACTAAATAGCTTAAGCATTGGGGTTGAAGTGATCCTTGACATCATCTATAATCATATTAGGAGACTAGAAGTACAATACAGATAATTCTATAACATTCCCAAGGAATTACTCATTATATCATTCAATTTCTAGATTACAATCTACCCATCAAATCTTAATTATTATCTATTACGAGAAATTTATTGGGTAGTGAGAATTAAGGAAACCAAAATAAGGAAAGTCTATTATTATCTAGTAAGTTAAGAATTACCATGTTAGGAGATAATGAGAATTAAGGAAAGTCTTCTAGATGAAGGAAATAGTTGTTTGCTGTGCACCCAATGTTAAAGATGCGATTGTCTTTGTATGGCTATAGTATCAGTGCAGAGGTTGAAAGACAATGTTATATACACCATAATTGAGTCAATCAATAAGATGTTTTGTTTGGTCCCTTCCTCTCCTCCCTAATTACTGCTTCTCCTGTTTTCTCAACAAGGTATTAGAGCTATATTATCACCCACCTTGAATCCTACCCCAACAAAAAGAAAAGGGTGGACTTTGTCCGAATCCCTTCTCCAAGCAAAACCTGAAAAGAAATGCATGGTTGAAAGCTACAGAAACCAGCAAACTAGCAGCCAAGGCAGTTATGCAGGTTAGGTTGTTTCGACATTCTAGGGGTTGTGGTGCCACCTTACCTTGCATACAATACTTAATTATGTTGACTTTGAGGGAGTTTTTATGGTAAGAAAAATTCCACATGTGCACTTAACAATTAGACACTCCCATTAATGCTTCAAGTCATTCATTCTTTCACATTTGACGGTGAGACATTAATAGGGAGACTAGACTAAGTCACTGAGAAACGTTGAAGGATATAAATCCGATGAAGTAGGAGATGAAAGTGATGACAATTGTGGATCTGAATATGGTTCAGATGACTAAATTGATATGCTCGAGCTGTTATTTAATTTCTTCCAAGAATTTTTCGGACTTAAGTAATGCATTTTATCTTCTATTGTCTTGTTAATGGCTTGGCTATTATGGCTACCACATTTTTTGAGTTGTAGAGCTAGTTAGCTTTATACTTTGACATAAAGCTTAAATAATGACTTTATAAGTGCACTTAATAATATTATGAGTTATGACTTAATGATTATTGTGCTTTAATAGTGATATTAGTGACTTAATCAGTGCATTTAATGATTATTATGTCTTATGACTTGATAATTATTATGTTTGAATAGTTAATTTATATATCAAATGTTATTCCAAATTTACATTTATCTATTTTTTTTGTTTATATAGCATATTTTTTTCTTAATCTACTACCTTGCCTCACTCGAGCATGCACCTTTCTAATTTAGATTCGTGATTTGGTGAGGACAATTATCTCTTATAACTGCGAGATGTTATTTGGTGTGGGAGGCTAATTTAGAATCTTTTTTCCACTAGACGACCAAATTGATAATCACCCCTTTTGTGGAAGACAAAATATATGGATTTAGTCCTTGTTAATTCCATAAGGGTAATAATGTAATATCAATAAAAAGGTCATGCAACTTGTCATTAATATTAATTTTGGGGAGTGCCATAACTAGAGCAAGCTTTGACCTTAAGGAGCTTATTATTCCAACAAGGTTTATCTAAGAGGAATTTCCATCAAAGTGATAAATAAGTAAGAAACTAGAATAAAGATTTATAACAACACACACAAGCAGAACCAAAACTAAAATTAATAGACAAATGAAAAGAATTTAAATCTAGCAAAGACAAACAAAACTCAAATTCAGTAGTTTCTCTATCATTAAGATTTCGGGAATAAAAAAATTCCAAGAGAAGTTGGGTGCCTGATTTAGATGCAAGAATGATGTAGAGAAGAAATATGATAACAAGGAAAGGCATGGAAAAAAAAAATTATCTAATACCTAAAGGTTATTCCAAAATACAATAAAAGAACCACTAAAAAAACCAATGGTCTAAAAAGAGACTTATCACTACTAACAATGTAGAAACTTATAGTTTAATTTCCCTTTTAACTTATTTTATTAGATGGAAGCAACGTTACATTTATATACAATAAAAGATAGAGTAGACTCCTACTCCAACTAAAAGACATAACTTCCTCCCCCCCCCCCCCCACCCCCACCCAAAAAAAAAAAGGAACTTCATTCTAATCAAAATAGGATAACTCTACTACTACAACAACAACAATAACAATAAGTATTTTCTCACTAGATGGGGTTAGCTAAATAAGATAACTCTATTCTAATTAAAATAAAAAACTTAAAGTAATCTTATCTTAATCAAAACAAAACACTTAAGATAATTCTAAATGCATAAAAACATTATCCAAAACTAACTAAAACAAGTAAGTCATAATTAAAATAAAACAAATAAAACAACAATTAAAATTAATGGTCATTTCCAATACTCCCCCTCGAGCTGGATATTACGACTTGAAGCTAATCTTTTAACATTTCCAATCTTCTTCTTTTTCGTCATCTGGAGGCTATCCGAAAAATTTCTTCATCCTTATCATTTTTTTAATTTCAGTTTCTTTCGGTCTTCTCTTCCTCTCATTTTGCAGCAAAGATTTTGATTTTGGGCATCCACTCCTCATCCTTTTTGTGAGGTAAAGATTTTAATTTTCGCCAACCATCAACGTATGGTTTTCTCACACTACCCATTAACGTATGGCTTTTACAATAACCATCAACATATGGTTTCCTCATGCTAACCATCAATGTTTTTTTTTTTAAACACTAACAACCAACATATGATTTTTTTTTTAATCTATAGTTGGTTTCTTGTCATCAACAACAATAACTATTCTTCATCATTTATTTTTTTCAACCTTAGTTTTGATCTAATGTTGTAATGCACTAAATTTTCATCAGTTGCGCTAGCAGACTTTGAGAGGAAGTCAAGTCAACCAGTTTTAGATGAACAGCAGCAAAGGACAGGGCATCACACACTCTCATGCACTAGAATGTGAGACGAGTTGTAGATGCGTGTGGTTGCTCATGACGTGTGTGAAAAGGTAGCTAGCAACGAGATTCTAAGATTTCACCAATCAGGGCCTTTTGAAGATAGTGATGGCACACGTGGTCTCTCCTATGATAGCAGAATGATGATTCTAAATTTTGGATGTTTTTGTGGAAAGGAAAATGAAGGAAGAACTCTAAAGCAATACATTTATATGCCTCCTATTGGCCACACTTAGCCATTCAAAGTAGGTCAAGTCGATTAGGCCTCTGCTACCATGTAGAAATTCAAGATTTAACTTTCCTCTTAACTTATTTTATTAGACACATGTAACATTACATTTATAGAAGATAAGAGAGAGAGTAAACTCTTACTAAAAGACAACTCTAAAAGAATGTAAGATAACTTTATTCTAATTAAAATATAAGAACTTTATCTTAATTAAAATAGAAAATTTAAACTAATTTTATCCCAATCAAAACATCTATGTTAATCTAAACACACAAAAATATTATTCAAAACTAACTAAAAACAAATAAGAATTAATTAAAATAAAAACGAATAAAATAACTTACTTAAAATTAATGATAATTTCCAACACAATTTTTCATGGACTCAACCAAATATCTTCGACACCTAGCATGGCATCCCAACCATTCTAGAGACAATCATACAAACACTTTTCTCTTATTAAGAGAATTTTATTTTAAGGAAAGAAGGAGGACACAGGAGGAGGGCACAATAACATCCCTAAACAAAACCAAAACCAAAACCAAGAGTTTGGAGTACAACCTTACAAAAAATTCAGAGATGAAATGAAACTCGTAAGGACATTAAGAAAGCCAACCTATCCCATTAAATATATGAACTATCAAAGACCACTTCAACTCTAAAGTTTAAACTATTAAATGAAGGCCTGAATAGTCTTATTATAATCTTCTACAAACCCCCTAACACAAAACCCTTTGGACTTAAAAGACTGTGGATAAAATACAAGTCCATTATACCTTGTACTAAATTTTAATTAAGAGAATGGGAAGCAGCAAGTATTGAACTCTAGAACATGTGGTTAAAAAGGCTCTGATACCATGTCAAAAACCAGTTCAACTCAAAAGCTTAAGCTATTAAGTGAAGCCCTAGGATTGTTTTATTATAATTTCTTACAAGAACAAAAAGTTCTCTAGCTAAAAATACTGGAGTCATGCTTTCGAGAAACACACAAAACTCTAGCGTAAAGATAACTAAAATTATAAATGGAGAGAGAAAAAGCCCTTCAACTCAAGTGGGCAAATCCAACACAAGACATAATGGAAGAGCATAAAAAATTGAAGTGGCATGGAACAATCTAGCCATTTTTGCTCTTATTCAAGATTTTATCAACCTCAATAAAAAAGTGGAAGCTACACTATATACAAACCTTTCCCCCACCACCAAGAACCTCAAGAAGCAGAGACTCGTCAAGTTTCCCATCAAGGATATCTCCAGCCTGAGCAGACATAAAAATATATCTCATCATTAATTCGTGGACCTTAGACCAATAAATAGTAAGGAAAGATGCAAAACTCTGCTAAGTTTTGGAAAAATACAAAGGAGTTCAATAAGACATTCAACACCTCTTCATGCCAGCCAATCATTGTTTGAGAGAGGCAAGAACTAACATTGGGTGGGAAGAACACTAATATTTACAAAGTAAAAATATCTCAACATTACAAAATTTTCCTCTCCTCACTCCCACACCAAATAAAGCCTTACAAAGAGGAACACATCTGACCTTTCCATATATAAACAGCTTCATTTCCACCAATGCCCCCTTAATAGTAAGGTCAACTGATCTTGCATTTCTCCTATTCACAAAACTGCTAGCAGCTGTATCATCCTTTGAGTCACCAAGCACATCAACTAATGGAGCAACCTGTATGCAACATGCATGCTTATATATCTTCAACAATAAGGATCAAGCTGATAAAAAATTAAAAAAGAGAAAAATAAATAAATTAAATTATGTCATACAGAAGCTTGATATGTTGCTTGTACAAGTCCCTTAAACCAGGTAGCCTTCTCCACTTCATCTCGAAAATCCAATATCCAGGTGCTAGAAGACTCCAGAGCCTGCAAGAGAATTCACATTTTCAGAAGAAAAGAAGAACAAGCAAAAAGAAAGGTCTTCCAATGTCCAAAGATAGATTACCCATAATAAGTTTCAAGTGGCATTTAAAAGGGAAGGAAAAAAACAAAGCACAGAAAAGCCCACAAACCCATCTGTAATCTGTTCTTGAGTTATACGATGTTCTTTAGTTCACTTCCATACACTTAAAACCAGGGGGATGGGGAAGGAGGGATCAACAATTGAAAGAAGAAAAAGATATATAAGAAATTTTGAACTGAAACATACATAATCCTTTTGTTAGAAAAGTGTGATAGCTCGATTAAAGGATGTCTGTGTCAACAACTAGTGGGCTAGGTTTATACTAGTTGTACTCTTGACCTAACACTATAATTATAAATAAACTCACACTGTTATGTGGCAGTTAGCTGGAATTGGTCCGTTGGTTAGCCTATTATTCTGTTAGGAAATCATAAGCGTATCCCTATTAGTATAAATAAGGGATGAATGCATGTAAAAGGTGTGAATCATTTGAATACTAGTGTGTGTTTTTCGTTACGATGTATTAATTGGTATCAAAGCAATTTCATTCCTACATAACGGAAGAAGAGTAATGGGTTAGCAAATGCGAGCACCAGACAAAGGTGATAGAAATAGATGTTACTAGAATACAAAGCCACATGATGTAAATGGAGGAGGAATTGAAGAAGAAGAAGTAAGCAAGCATCTCCATCTCCAAAATAGAGATGGCAAATAAGAGTTAGACGCAAGCCATCTTATATCAAGAACCTCTGGCCATGGAAGTTTAAGAAGAAGAGAAACATTCTTTGTCTATGGAAATTTCAAAAGAAGGAGACCAAGTTCAATTAGCTTCAAATTTCAAAAGACGACTTGAAGTG
The DNA here is from genome assembly GCA_026724425.1 of Erythrophleum ivorense. NCBI lineage: Eukaryota > Viridiplantae > Streptophyta > Magnoliopsida > Fabales > Fabaceae > Erythrophleum > Erythrophleum ivorense. The sequence goes on from JAIUCV010000005.1 coordinate 50,397,348, forward strand.
CTAGCTCAGTCCATTACTTGTTCCTTAGACAAGTAGGCAAGATAGGGGCGCTAACGCACAAAAGCTTATAGTGTTAAGGCAGTTTTCTTGCTCCTTGCTTGTTTACATTAAATATAAGTTTTAGAAAGGGGCAGCCCTACCCCCTAAATTAAATAAGAGTTAGATCCAGGCATCTTATATCAAGAACCTCTGGCCACGGAAGTTTAAGAAGAAGAGAAACATTCTTTGTCAATGGAAATTGCAAAAGAAGGAGACTGATGGAACCCAGAGAAAATGGATTTCTATTATATATATATATGGTAGGATATTCCCTTCTTCTTGATAGTGAAAAGAGAAAGGAAAATGGTTATACTAGCTGAATACTAAAATTGATGACAGAACAAAAGATAGCAGAAATGTAAAAAAAGAACAAACAGAAATGAAAGAGCTCAACTCCCCATCCTCCTAGCTTTCGAGAGGCCAGGTTCTCTCCCCTTTCTTCCTTCGATATCCCCCTCCACCTACACACCTCCTCCTCTATATTCTCCGTCCTCCCTTCCACCCAATCTCTTTCTACCACCTGTCCCTATATGGTCAGAATCAGTTATAGTTAGTAACTCCCCATTTTGTCCTCCTTTGCTCATCCCTTTCCCCTGATGGCCTCTCTCCTTTTTCTTTCTCTCATAAACCCGCCATTCCTTATTGGGCCTAATGTGCTTAATGGGTCCATCATTACCTTCCCCACCAAGAGTTACCTTGTCCTCAAGGTGGAAAGTAGGGAATTGCTCCTTAATAATATTTGTATCCTCCCAAGTATTGTCACAGTTAGGCAATTGTCTCCACTTAATAAGCACCTGTTGCTACCCATGAGTTAAAATCCTAGTTTTGAGCACCCTTTCACGTTGGACTTGAAGCTCCATCTCCTCAGATAAGGATGGTGGTATTTCCTGGTATGGACAGTGGGATGGAGAGATTCTTTTAACTGTGAGATGTGGAACACCGGGTGAATTCTGGTTGTGTCTGGGAGTTCCAATTTATAGGCTACTTTTCCATAACGTTCCATCACCCTATAAGGCCCAAAGAATTTTGGAGATAATTTTTCATTCTGTTTTTTAGCAAGAGCTTTCAGTTTATAAGGTTTCAACCTCAAAAAAACCATGTCTCCGACTGCAAATTCTACATCCCTTCTCTTTTTGTCTGCCTGCTTCATCATTCTCACTTGAGCTTGCTCTAAATGAGCCTTCAACTCTACTAAAATCTGGTCTCTTTCTTTAAGCTGGTCATTGACTTCTTCCACCGCTGAAATCTTATCTTACCACTTCAACAAAGTAGGAGGATCGCTCCCATACAACGCTTTAAAGGGAGTCATCCCTATCAAACGATTGTAGTTGGTGTTGAACCAATACTCAGCCCAAGTAGCCAATTAACCTATGTTTTGGATTTATCTCCTATAAAACAGCGAAGATAAGTCTCCAAGCTTCTATTATCCACCTCTGTTTGCCCATCTGTTTCCGGGTGATACCCAGAGCTATATTTGAGAGTAGTGCCAGCCAAAGCAAACATTTCTTTCCAAAAATGACTAATAAAGATACGGTCTCGATCAAAAACGATGGTTCTTGGAAATCCGTGTAGTTTGATTATTTCCTTGACAAAAATTTATGCACCTTTTTCGCTGTAAAGGGGTGAGACAGTGGAATAAAGTATCCATATTTAGTGAGTTTATCCACAACCACCATAGCAGTGTCAAACCAGTTTGATTTAGGGAGAGCCACCACAAAATCCATACTAATATCTTCCCACACCCTTTGAGGAATAGGTAGTGGTTGAAGTAATCCAGCTGGGCTCATAGCATCATACTTGTTCCGTTGACAGGTTATACCCCTAGCCACATAATCATGTACATCCTTTTTCATTCCCTCCCAATAAACTACTGCACTCAAACGTTTGTAAGTTCTCAAATACTCAGAATGTCCTCCCATGGGTGAATCATGAAACTCTCTTATGAGCTCTTTTGTTTTCAGAGATTTTCTAGGCACCACCAGCTTGTTGTGATATATGAGGCAGCCGCTTTTAAGGCTGTATCCTTCCGCTACAACCTCCCTTTTGATTAATTTATGGATAGTCTCGATCATCTTACTGTCATTCTTGACCTCTTCATCCAACTTTTTAATTCCTTCATACTGCCACAAAGAAAAGGCCTTGAATTCTACCCCATTTTCCCTTCACAAAAGTGCATCAGCCACACGATTCTCCTTCCCCAGTATATATTGAATCTGAAATTGGTATCCCATCAACTTGGAAATCCATTTTTGTTGATCTGGATCCATGACCCGCTGCTCTAACAGAAACTTCAAAGCCTTCTGATCTGTTTTAACTACAAATGGATGTCCAGTTAAGTAATGGCGCCATTTTCTTATAGCCATGACCATTGCCATGAGCTCCCTCTCATAAACTGAGCCTTGCCTTCCTTTCACAGAGAGTTGTTGACTGTAATATGCAATAGGCCTCCCTTTTTGCATAAGTATAGCCCCTACTCCACTCCCTGAACCATCTGTCTCCACTTCAAATGGTAAAGAAAAATTAGGCATTGCAAGAATAGGGACTAACACCATGGCTGTTTTTAGCTTCTCAAAGGCCTGTTAAGCATTTTCACTCCATTTAAAGGAGCCTTTTTTAAGTAGCTCTGTAAGTGGGGCGGCTATCTTACCATAATTTCTAATGAATCTTCTGTAATACCCGGTTAATCCCAAGAATCCCCTTAATGAACGAATATCTTGAGGCTTTGGCCACCTTATCATAGCCTCAATCTTAGAGGGATCTGCTTGCACACCTTCCGAAGATATGATGTGTCTTAAATATTCCAACCTGTGTTACCCAAAAACACACTTACTTAGGTTGATGACTAGCTGGTGTTTTCCTAAAAGCTCCAAAGCCACTTCCAACCAAATGTGCTATGTGTTCCTCCATATCTTCGCTATACACTAAAATGTCATCGAAGAAGACAAGGACAAACTTCCGTAAGTAGTCCTTAAAGATGTCATTCATAAGTGACTGGAATGTGGAAGGAGCGTTAGTTAACCCAAACGGCATCACCAAAAATTCATAGTGGCCATTGTGGGTTCTAAATTCTGTTTTGGCTTCATCCCCATGCCTAATCCGTATTTGATGGTACCCCAACTTAAGATCCAACTTTGAAAACAAGATAGCTCCACCTAACTCATCAAGTAGTTCATCAATAGCGTGTATGGGATATTTATCTGGAACCGTTATCTTATTTAACACCCAGTAATCGACACAGAATCTCCAACTCCCATCTTTCTTTTTAACTAGTAACACCGGGCTCGAATATGGGCTAGTGCTTGACTGAATAATCCCAACTTCCAAATCTCTGGGACCAACCTTTCAATCTCATTTTTTTGGGAATGGGCATATCTATATGGTCTTATGTTTGGTGGTTGTTCTCCTCCCTTAATGGTGATAGAATGTTCTCTTGATCTGTGAGAAGGTAAACCCACCATAGGTTAGCACACCTTGGGAAATTTCTCAAGCAATCCTTGAATCTTTTCAATGATCCCTTGCTGTCCCAACTCTGTTTCTGCTGTGAGTGTCCCAAACTCCAGTAAAAACCCCTCTCCCTTCCCTTTGAGGGCTTTCATGATGCTTTTGAAAGAGCCCACGGTATGGGTTAAGGTGGGATCCCCTTTAAAACAAACCCACTTTGTCTCTTCTGATTTTCATGTAAGATTGTTCCCAATTCACCCATAATTCTCCCAAAGATTCTAGTCATTCTATTCCCAACACCACATCCACATCTTCCAATTTGAAAGGATAAAATGTTTGGGTAATGAGAAGTCCTTGTAGCTCAATTTTCACATCTTCACATCTGCCTTTTGTTATAATTTTCCTACCATCTCCTAATGTGATTGAATACCATTTAGTATCTTGCACCCCAATCTCCAGCTTCTCAACCAAGTGAGTGGATAGAAAATTATAGGTAGCCCCACTGTCAAATAGCACCAACACCTCCTCTCCTCTAAGGCTTCCTTTCAACTTCATTGTTTTTTGGCTGGTCATCCCCACCACTGATGCCAATGATAACTCCATCACTACCATCACCTTCTCTAACCTTTTTTTCTGCTAGTGTCTCTAAGTCTGGCACGTCGACTCCCTCTACTTCCTCTTCTTCAGTCAATATCATCATTTGCAATTGCTTGTTTTTGCACTTGTGATTGGGGCTAAACTTCTCCTCACACTTAAAACATAGCCCGTGCTCCCTTCTGCGATTTATCTCTGCTTCTGATAATCTCTTTTTACTGTTGCGACTGCTGGTGCCTGTGCTAGTAGTGATTGGAATAGTTACTTTATTTCCACTGGTCTTGCTCTCTTCACCAGATTTTAACTCTTGCACTTTGTTGGTTACATTGTTACTGGTATTCTTAGAGAATTCTGTTGCACTAGAAAATTTTGGAAAATTAGATTTTAGTCCTCCCCTTTTAGCTCCTGAATAGTCCTTTAATCTCCTGGACTTCCTTTCTTCTCTGGTTCTTTGTAAGACCATATTCTTCTCCTCCACCTGATATGCCCAATCCATAAGCTGCTTCAAAGTCTTCAGCTGGAGAAGCCTAACTTCCGCCTTTACTTCCTCAGTCAATCCATTCTTAAAAATTCCCATCAACACCTCATCTGGTATATTTCCCAATGGTGTCGACATCAACTCAAACTTCTCTCTGAATTCTTCCACTAAACCATCATGCCTTAAACCCATCAATCGCTCATACCCATCTCCTAATTGCCGACAATGGAAACGGTCCAAGACCTCCCTCTTAAACTCTTTCCAACTGCAGACAGGGGCTCTTGTCTCGAGCTATTGGAACCAGTTGAGAGCTTTCCCCACTAGTCCCACAACTGCAACGTCCAACTTCTCCTTCTCTGAAATTCCGTTCACTGTAAAATATCTTTCCATTTTGAAAATCCATCCAATCTGATCTTCACCGGAGAAGATAGGGAGTTCCAGCTGCCGAAGATTGTTCATCTCTTTTCCTCCAACAGTCTCGGTGCTCTGTGTTGTTTACTGCTTCCTTCTCGCACGTCGGTGATTTTTGAGGTTCAACTCAAGGTTTTTCCTACTGGTTCCTCAGATTGAAGGCAACTCAAAACTTACCCCACTGTTCCCTTAGTTCAAAAAGCAACTCATGCACCATTGATAGTTCCCCTTGCATTTCTCCCTGGTCCTTTCACATCTCTTCCACATTCTTTTCCAATGAATCTACTCGACTCTCCATTCCCGTGCCCACCATGCCCCAAACAATACGCTCCGATACCAAAATGATGGAGCCCAGAGAAAATGAATTTCTATTATATATATATATATATATGGTAGGATATTCCCTTCTTCTTAATAGTGAAGAGAGAAAGGAAAATGGTTATACTAGCTAAATATTAAGATTGATGACAGAACAAAAAATGGCAAAAATGTAAAAAAAGAACAAACAGAAATGAAAGAGCTCAGCTCCTCATCCTCCTAGCTTTCGAGAGGCCAGGTTCTCTCCCCTTTCTTCCTTCGATATCCCCCTCCACCTACACACCTCCTCTATATTCTCCGTCCTCCCTTCCACCCAATCTCTCTGCCACTTGTCCTTATATGGTCAGAATCAATTATAGTTAGTAACTCCCCATTTTGTCCTCCTTCGCTCATCCCTTTCCCCTGATGGCCTCTCTCCCTTTTCTTTCTCTCATAAACCCGCCATTCCTTATTGGGCCTAATGGGCTTAATGGGTCCATCAGACACCAAGTTCAATTAGCTCCAAATCTAACAATTGACAAGATGCAAGAGCCCTCCAATTCCAACAATGAAGAGAACAACTACGAGTAAGTAAAGAAAGATGAATATGATGAGTCCAAAACATTCCAAATCACAAAACATTCTAAGTCAAGAAAATAGCCAGAAGGCACTTGAGTTTTCCAAAATCAAAAAGGAAGAAGATGGCTATTACAATATCAACAACGAAGATGGCTATTAAAATGAAATGCCTAGCCAAATCCAGAAGTCTGACCAATCGATCTCCTCCATTTCTTCATTTCCCTTTCCTCCACTGCTAAGCATGGTGACAAATCTACTAAGATTTCCTCTCTAGCCTCAACCTGAGCTTTGCCTTAGTAACAGGAGAAACAAAATTGGCCACGACATTGACTTTGTCTCAAATTGCCAGCAAAACAACGTCACAACTCCAAAAGCATTCTTCAACCACCTTCAAACCCAAACCTTCAAAGCCTCTTGAACGGAGCTGTGTTGAGCTTTGAACTAGGACCACTGACACTATCTCCTCCCTCTAGGCCCCTGGTTTTCACAATTTTCAGATTTTGGTTCAATGGATTTTTCTATGTTAAGCTGGGTGAGGTTCTATCTAAAAGTTTGTCCTGAATCCCCAAGGTCGTCGATTCATATGAACGAGTGAAGCATCCTCTATGTTATATCACAATAGCTATGTTGGTAAAGAGTTAAGATATCATGAAGCCTATATTGGCATTACAAAGGACCCTGTTCTTGGTGATGGGCAAGATTATACTAATCAGCATCATTTAGGAGGAAGTAGTTGAAGGAATCGATGCCATTAAGGGAATTGAACATATAAATAGACTTGATAAGATTAGACTAAAGGAATTAATAGGCCTCAAACTACAAAGTAAAGTTCTTGTCACAATGATTAGTGATAAAGGAGAGTCACATAATCTTAGTGCGACAGGTATAGAGGCTTGCATATCCTTCAATGTTAAGCTGGTCACAAGTGATAATTGGGCAATGGATACAGCTACAATAGTGGAGAAGATAGTAAGGCAGGGTTCAAGCAAAGCTTCTACAAATAGGAAGCAAAAGTGGATTCTTTATTAGCTGGAGCAACAATAGTCTTTGGGAAACATGTGGTAGATTTGGATCTCAAGGTGGCTACACCAGTGAGGGCACTTTACACAGAAACAATGAATGGGCCTTTCATTATGGGCAAATGAGCTAAGCGTCCTACAAATCCAGGAAAATTCATTATAGAAAATGGCCAGATCCAATTATTCACTGGAAATACCTGCATTAGAAGAATTACATGCCCAATCCAAATGACCATCAATACACTGGGCAATTGGGCCACAAGAGTCAGTAGCTAAAGAATTGCTTCTATCCACTCAAAAACTGGGCAAATGATCGTTCATTTTTTCTTTTACAAAAAAAATCTGAATTTTTTATACCAAATCCTTGAGGACAAGGATCATTTTCAAAGGGAGAGTATTGTTACATGATAGTTAATTAGAATTGGTTAGTTAGGCTATTAGTCTGTCAAGAGATCTTTGGCATATCCCTATTAGTATAAGGGATAGATGCAAGTAAAGAGTGTTAATGATGTGAAGACTAGTGTCTTTTTTGTTACTATATATCACACACAGAGCCTAGTAATGTTAAGTCAGCTATCCCGTTCACATTCCTATCTCTCTTTCTTTGACAGAAAATAAAATCCATTAAGGACAAGAGGAAACCATACAAAAATGGAAGGCAAGCAATCTTTCGAAAACCAAGAACAAACTAAACAATCTTTAGCTTAAAAGAGTTTTCCAATCCCTTTGTAAATCCACAAGGTACACCTCCCCTCTTAAAGAACCATTAGCCACAACCTAAAAGGAAGACATAAAGATAATTCTCTTCCAAAGATGTGATGGGAGAAACCTCTGGTTAAAAATTCCTGCATTTCGTTTGAGACACAGACATCACAATCCTGCAAAATCAGCACATTGCCAAAGTATTGTCTGCACCTTTTTTCTCCATAACCAATAAACATCATTGCTAAAAAAACCTGTAGATTAGCTACACATACCCAACTCTCATTAAAAATGCCAAACAGCCTATTCTAGACTTGCCAAGCCACCTTAGAACAAAAATAGATGATTATTTGTCTCTGAACTTCTAAAACGCATCACACAAACATCTAGTGACATAGATGTACTGAACCTTCAAGTCCAAAGCAGATCAACAACAACAACAATAACAAAGTCTTTTCCCACTAAATGAGGTCGGCTACATGGATCAATCGACGCCATAAGCACCTATCATAAATCATATTTTTAGACAAACCATTTAAATCTAAATCTCTCTTAATAATTTCTCCTATAATTTTTCTTGGTCTTCTTCTACCTCTAATTATTGGACTATTCTCCATCTCATCTACTCTCCTAACTAGGCTTCTATAGGTCTCCTCCCCACATAACCAAACCATCTAAGTATCGATTCTATAATCTTTTTCACAATAGGTGCGACTTCCACCTTCTCTCTAATGCATTCATTTCTAATCCAATCTCGTCTAATGTGTCGACTCATCCAACGCAACATTCTCATCTCTACAACATTGAACTTATTTTCTTATTGACTTTTTATTGCCCAACACTTAGTTCAATACAATATTGCAGGTCTTATAACTGTGCGATAGAATTTACCCTTAAATTTGAATAGCACTCTTCTATCACAAATAACACTCGAATCACTCCTCCATTTCATCCACCGCGCTTGAATCCCATGCTTTACATCTTCTTCTATTTTCCCGTTATGTTGTATGATGGATCCAAGATACTTAAACCGTGTGACTTGTGGTAGGATATATTCTCTAATTTTTACTTCTGCACTAGAAGTGGTGTGTCTCTTACTAAACTTACATTTCATATACTCCGTTTTACTTCTACTTAAACAAAATCCATGAGCTTCCAAAGTTAGTCTCCACCTCTCCAACTTCTCATTCATTTCCTTTCTCGATTCTCAGACTAGGACAATATCATCAGCAAAAAGCATACACTGTGGCACCGACTCTTGGAAATGTTCAGTAAGTATATCCAAGACTAAAGTAAAAAGATAAAGGCTTAGAGTTAACCCTTGAGGTAAACCAATAGTTATCAAAAAATCTTCCGTAAGCCCACCTTTTGTTACTACGCTAGTGGTAACCTTATCATACATGTCTTGGATTGCTCAAAGATAAGCTATATGAACTCATTTTTTCTCCAAAGCCTCCCATAAAACCTCTCTTGGCACTTTATCATATATTTTTTCTAAATCGATAAACACCATGTGTCAATCTCTTTGATTCTCCCGATATCTCTCCATTAATCTTTGCAACAAATATATTGATTTCATAATAGACCTTCTTGGCATAAAACCAAATTGATTCTCTATAACTTGAGTCTCTTCCCTTAAGCTTCGCTCAATTACTCTTTCTCATAATTTCGTAGTGTGGCTCATGAGTTTAATTCCTTTATAATTTGCACAATTTTGAATGTCCCTTTTATTCTTATAAATAAGGATTAAAGTATTTTTCCTCCACTTTTTTGGCATTCTCTTAGATCTTATAATTTCATTAAATAACTTTATGAGCCAACTTATATCTTTCATTCCTAAACCCTTCCATACTTCAATGAGTATATTATCTGGTCCAACTGCTCTGCCATTCTCCATTCGCTTTAATGCTTCTTTTACCTTTACCTCACAGATCCTATGATAAAAAGTATAATTCTGATCCTCTTCTCTAATGTCTAGCCTATCCGATTGCAATAAAATCTCGTACCCTTCATTAAAAAGCCTATAAAAATAATCCTTCCACAGTTCTCTGATCTCTTGTTCTATGACCAACAGTTTCCCTTCTTCATCCTTGATGCATTTCACTTTATCCACGTCTCTTGTCTTTCTTTCTCTACTTTTAGCTAACTTGTAAATACTTCTTTCTCCAACTTTAGTACCTAAAGATTAGTATAACCCATCAAATGCCCTCGCTCTTGCTTTGCTCACTGTCTTCTTAGTGTCTTTCTTAGCTACCTTATATTTTTCCCAATTTTCATTACTCTTACATAATGACCACAATTTATAACACTCTTTTAACTTTAACCTTATCTTGCACGCTTGTATCCCACCACCAAAATTCTTTATCCCTAGGTCCAAAGCAGATCATGTGTGTTAATTCTATCATGTGTGTTAATTCTATTAAGTAGTGCAATCCAATAGAAAGCCTTTATGATAGAAAGAGCCTTAATCTTCCAAAAAGATTTTGACAAGGAAAGACATTGTGCATTTTGATGTCAAATTAAAAACTTAAAGAATGAAAAACAGGTACAGAAGCCTTATGAATCTAAACTCCAAACTCTTCAATCAGGCAAGGAAGAAGCACGAACAAGCTAAGGATTGCCAGTAGCAATGCAAGATCATCAACTCTCCCATTAATAATACAAGGATTTCCCCCATGTTTGTCAACATCCCTATCTATCTATCTTCATTGACTAACTAGTTTGCAACACTTTTTGTTGGAAATTACATGTTATTATGTGCCTATTTTAATTAAGTTATCTTTATTCTATTTGTTTTATCTTAATTAAAGTTTATTTGTTTGAGTTATTTTTTTTATAACATTTCCTTACTTTAAGATTATCTTAGGAGTTTTGTTTTGATTAGAATAAGATTAGGTTATTCTAAGATTAGGTTATGTTTTAATTAGGATAAAATTATCATGTTTTGATTGTATAAAGTTATCTTATTTTTTTAGAGTTGCGTGTTTAGTTGGAGTAGGAGTCCGTTTTCCCTTTTATCGTTTATAAATGTAACATTACTTCCATTTAATAAAATAAATTCACAAGACTCTAAATTTCTACATGGTATTAAAGCCTACAAGGCCTTAATAACAAAATAAAAGCAAGCAATGGCACTCAACACTGAAAAAAGCAAGTCAACCAATGAAATTGCCCAACTAACCAGCCAACAATGGGCAGAAAACACTATGTATATCAGAGGACGTGGGAAGGAGGATTACATCACTTATGATGCTGTCCTGCCAAGTTCCAAGTACAAAATTTGGGTGTCTGAAGAACAACCAAATCGTGTCTAGGATGATCAACTCGATGACCAAGGCTATTATGAGGATTAAATTTGAAGAACTCAACTCCAAGCTAAAAAAACCTTACTTGTGGGGGACCGTTGAAGATTACATGTTATTATACGTCTATTTCAATTGAATTGCTTTTATTTTATTTGTTTTGCTCCAATCAAGACTTACTTGTTTTTTAGTTATTTTTTGGATAACATTTCTATGTGTTTAGGATTAGTTTAAATGTTTTGTTTTTATTAAAATAAGATTATGTCTTATGTATTAATTAGGATAAAGTTATTCTAATTTGATTAAGACAAAATTATCTTCTTTTTTAGAGTTACGTGTTTAGTCGGAGTAAGAGCCTGTTCTTCCTTTTATCGTCTATAAATGTAACATTACTTTCATCTAATAAAATAAGTTCAAAGGATTATTAAATCCTGAATTTCTACACTTTTTTAATAAAAAAAGTGAACATATGAAATTATATCCGTAGCATGTATGCAATTCCAGTCAATAAAAGAAAACTAGATTGCAAACAAAAATATTTCCACAAGTTTACAAGGTTCAAGTCCACCAAGGCATGATATTATGAAATTACATCAGAGTAAATTTTCAAGTTTACAGAAAATCACGAACAGATGTTTCTAATGAGTTTGACAAACAATTCAAATTCTAACCAAAAGAACAAGCTAATCCACACAACTTGAAACAAAACACAAAGTATTAACAAACACACCACGAAAATTGAAAACAAAAGCAGAAAACCAACATATGTAGTGTGTAATAATATGAATTATTCTGGGAATGAAATGTCATATTTTTTATGAGATCAATACTTGTAAGCAATTTAATTTACCTTCTGAACGTCCATTCCCCTGAAACATACAGCAATACAAAATGGGGAGCCACCAATATTTGCTGGAGGAACTTCAAGGACTTGCCTACCACGCATGCTGCAGAGATCAAAGAATATATTCAACGTAACTGTAAAAAATTTGCAATTTCCAAATAACAAAATTCCATTTAAATTATACATTGACTGCAAGAAATCATATAAAAAAATAAAGGTAACTAAAGATAGTGGGAGGTTAGGCCTTGGTAACTGGGTATCTAAGAACACACTGTCAAAGAGTCAGAGCCAGACTGTGGCAGTTTGATTAGAGAAACGGAGTTCATAGCAGATGAAATTACTCATTTTACACTGCTCATTTTATGCTGAGGAGAATCCCTCCTTTTACATCATTAATGGAAAGACTGGAGTCATATCACATCTCATTGGCAAAAGGCCTTCCACTTCAAGATGTCTTTAGAAGAAGAGGAGGTTTGAAGTGCAGTTTGGATATTCGTACTCAAGCTACAGGCCCATACAGTTTCACATCTTTGTCAGAATTTTTGGGACATAAAAACTATATTTTCTATAAAAATGTTTGCAGAATTTTATTGTATTGCCACCATTGGTGTTAACATGCACTCCACTAACGTTACACTAGTGATCATCTTATGCATCCTGGAAACCAAACCTCCGATTCTCCGAATAATTCACCCATTCATCAGTTTTGCTCTATGTAGGATTCCAATCTCTCTCGGGACTTTCATTTTCTCATAAACCTAAAAGACAGAAACTTATGACTTCAGCCCCTTTTGCAAATGACGTTATCCCACAAAAGAATGGAAAGCGACACTTAAGATCAAAAACACTACCATTAATCGTCATCCATAATCAATACATCCCTGTTAAAATAACACAACAGCACATTTTTGCTCTCCTTATCTAGGCCTCTAAAATGAATACACAAAAAATTATGCAAGGAATCAGGATAAACCCAATGCTCCTGTAAAATGCCAAAAATGCCCACAATTTTTTTTATCACAAAATTCTTCCTTTGCATCTTCATTTTATATGATGGGGATAGACCTCCACTCTGCACATACTCAAGAAGGAAGAAACGTGGGGGAAGAGTGGGAGTTAATGAAGAAGTGCCTGACCAAGTCTAACATAACCACTGGGGAAGTAATTGGCAACAAGTGCATGATCTCCTTATTTTTAGCAATTAGCATTACCGTTTCTTCTGTATTTCTGTTTTAATTTGTATTTGGTAGTTAGGACATTTAGTATAAATATCAGGCCTGGGATCAGCAAAAGAATGATCTGTTGCATGTCAATTTATGTAAACCATATTATTGGAGTTATATGTGTTTAAGATCCTTGCACTTATATTTCTAATAAAAACTCTACTCCCTCATTCACTCTTCAATCTTAGTCTCTATCATTTCGGTACTAGAACCAGGTTGGGCCATCATGGTTAACACCAGAGCCACCGCTTCCCAAAAATAACCGGCAAATTCTCCACCCCCCAAATCCCATTGCACAACAATTATCTTTCATCACATCCAAATTAAACACCCTCAATTCCTTGGCAGCTTAAGTCATGGCTTAAAGCACAAAATAGCAGCACTAGACATGGGGACTCCAGTTAGGGGCCTCAAGATAAAGGAAAAGCTACATGGTCAGAAAATGAAGATGATGATAGTCCTTGGTGGCTTAAAAATCCATCTCAACAGCACGACACTAAGATGGAATTTCCCAAATTTGACAGCAGAGACCCACATGCGGTTGGATTCTAAAAGCCAGAAAATATTTCCATCATTATCAAAGGCCAGATGAGTTCAAAGTTGATGTGGCCACCATGTATTTGGAAGGGGATGCACTAGACCTGTTCACCTGGATTAATAGCAAGTGTATACTCCTATATTGGGAGGAGTTAGTCAAAGCACCTGAAGATACTTACAGCCCTGCTGAATTTCTTTTCATTTATCAAAAGATGAGCAAAGAAAAATAAATGCTGGGATAATTGTTACAAAATAGCTTGAATTAACATCAAATGAAAAATTAGAAACATAAATGTATAAGACCTTAGGTATCGCTGGTAACTCTGAGACTTTGCAGATTCAAAGACATAAAGATATGATCCTGAAAGCAACAGGAAACAAGGCTGCCATGTAGCTATTGAGTTGCCAATTCCCTGTAAATTGAAATTCATTTGAAATTTTCATGAGTACTTTCATGAGTCAAATAAACAATTGAGAGAAACCAACTACTAACAAGCACATAATACAGAGATCTGAGGATATACCCTCCAAACAAGGATTCTACCATCAGCAGCAAGATCAGCAGGACTCCAAGGAGCAAGTTTAGCTTGGAAGTTATCAGCAGTAGGCTGACTACAGGTTTCAATTGTCCCATAAAATATGTTCAGCAGTTCCATAATTTTAAAATATCTCTCTGGAGAAAAGTGAATCCCGAGGTTTGGCACTTGAACTGAGATACGAGTTGATGGATAACTTGGATGAGGCACTTTAATCTTGAGTAATTAAAGGCAGAACCAAGATTAGAACAAAATAGGAATACTAAAATATCATCCAGAATTTAAGGGGGAAAATCCAGAAAACTATTAGTAACACGATGGATGAGGCATTTTATTCTTGAGTAATCCATATATATGTATATATGTATATGTATATATATATATATCACATAAACGTACCTGATCAACAAGCACTGCCATTCCACATCTATCAATGAGAGAACAATAATTTTCAGCTTTATCTGCAGCAGATGAAATCAATAGCCGATTATCATAATTTGGTTTCACCAAACTGCAATGCCCAAAGTCAGAGCCACAGTCTGTAAAAAAGGCAGCAATTTCTCGTCCAGAGATCAAAAACTGAGAATAAGGATTTTTCCTCTGCTCATCAGACTGACTTTCCTGTAAGAATACTAAACTATCTGAGAGAAAGACAAGCTAAAATAGCACAACTCAAGGCCGTATATCTCAGGAGCATACCACTGTGTGCAGCGTAAAATGACCAAAATCCAAAAGAAAGTGACTACCGCATTTCAATGAACCACTAGTTCTGAGAGGAACTCTAACTTTTGGAGCATCAAGATCAATGTCAAATGCAAATCTGAAAAACCAGCCACAGGTTAAGTGTGCATTATATGCCTTTTCCACTTAAACAGAAAAAAATACAAAATCTATAGGTGCACCAACAAGAATCAATAGCTCTTAAAGTCAGTCTTGATTATGCATATTTTAATATCATCAAATAGATGGAAACTAAGTCTCCTGAGATACTAACACTGCATGAAAGTACCATCCTAATGTTAGTAAAGTTCAAGAAGATGCCTAAATCCCTAATTCCATGTATCTTTCTCGTGCTGTGAGTTTGTTTTCTTCAGAGGACACCTAATCATCCTCATTTGTATCTTGCTTCTCTCTTGATAAAATTCTTCTTCAATCCCCCTAAAAAAAACAAAAAATCGAATTCCATGTTTTCTTTTTTCTGGATAAAAAGATAAATACATTAGGGAGCGAAAAAAAGGAGTACAAAGAAATGGAAAAACAACATATCCTCCCAAAAGAAAGACAGGGAAAAAAGCACTGTAATTACAAGAATGAATGAGTGTTAGATAACCGCCCAAAGAGAAGAAGGAACCTTTCCAACTATCTAGATGTTTAGACACCTTTAGAATCACAGGATCCCAAAAAGAACTGGCACTTAGATTTCTTCCAAAAGGAGCTTCCAAGTAAATGAAGGACTTGGCACCCTACTGAAGCAATCCAAGAAGAAAGAATATCCATTTCAACATTGATACCTTCCAACCACTTTTTGCCATGTTCACCTTCAGGCTGCAAATGACCTCAATGGTCTGCCAAAAACAAAGAGTATCAGGAAGGCTTACACTATCCTCTTCCAAGAACAGAGAAGTATCATCTACAAACTCTAGGTGGGACACCACAATCTCCTCTCTTCCCACTTGAATCTCCTGCATTAGATTTCTATCAACTGCACACATCCACCACTTGGTTAAACAAAAAAGGAGATAATAAATCTCCTTGCATCATTCCTCTTAGCCCCCAAAACCAAGACTCAGGTTCCCAATTCATTATCACTGTGAAAGTGGCAGAAAAGAGACAACCAAAAACCCAACCTCTCCAATTTACCCCCAAGCCTTTACATTCAAGAACCTTGTCAACGAAACTCCAGCTGACTCAATCATATGCTTTCTTGAAGTTCATATTCATAACCAAACCATGAACTCTTTTTCCCTTAGCTTTATCCACTACCTCATTAGCCATCAAAGCAGCATCAATAATCTGTCTACCTGAAATAAAAGCACTTTGGTTCCAAGAAATAGTATATGACAGCACCTCATTCAATCAAACTGAAAGAATGTTGGTTATAACTTTGTATACACTGTGGCCAACAAACTAATAGGCTTCTAATCCTTTAACTTAAAAGATCTGTCTCTTTTTGGCACAAGGTGGAATGCATGCTCACCCCTACCTTTCCATTCCAATCGAATTTGTCAAACACCTTTAAAAGATCAACTTTAGCCATATACCAACAGGTTTGAAAGAAAGCCAGCGTAAGGCCATCACACCCAGGGAATGTTTCCATATCCATATCCCAAAAACCACACTTCCAATCTCTTCTTTCTCAAGGTCACACTAACCAAGTTGCTTTTACTTTAGTAATAGCATTCCAATCCAACCCTTCTTAAAATGCCCTATTGTCATAGAAATTAATGTAAAGCTCAGACTCAAGAAAGGTAATCTTCTTCACAATAGCATCTACATCCCTCATCCGCCTTCCATCCTCAAGCTGCAACTCCTTGATCAAACTTGTTCTTCCCCTTCCTGTAGCCACACTATGAAAAAGTTTTGAATTAGAATCCCCTCCCTCAACCCAACAAACCCTTGATTTCTTCTACCAACTTCTTCGTGAATTTATACCCTTGTCACCCCTCCAACCTAATGTCTTGCCACTTGTCTTTCACAAAAGCCAAAGAACCATGATGTTTAAGCCACATTTTTTCAAAATGAGATGTTGTAAGGCCCTATCTCACCTTACAAGATTCCAACACAATGTGGAAATGGTCAAAAAGTGGATGATGCATAGTCTCCACCACAAGATCTGGAAATGTCTCTTCCTATGCACTTGTAAACAAGAACCTATTTAACCCAAAAGAAACTGCACACCCTCTAGTAACTGACCAAGAAACTGCACATTAGTGAGGGGAATATCTTTAAGCTCACAATCATGTAAAAAAATATCAAAACCCCTCATAATAGAAGTTACAATATGACCCCTTAACTTCTTATTAACAACTCTCACAGCATTAAAATCGCCTTCCATATAACAACAGGGAGAACGAAACTACAAATCGAACTCAACCCTTCCCAATAGAGGTTTGCAATCCATCTCTAGTAGATCCGTAAACAAAAGCAATCTACCACTATCCTTTTGCCTTAAAATCAAACAAAATTGAGACTGAAATTTTCCTATGAAGATAGTCAACCTTATTTGCTACCCTAGTATCCCATATCAACACAGTTCCTCTAGAGCCCACACCGATGGCAAGAATTCCCAATCTTAAAACAAGTCTACCATAAAACTTCTTACCACCTGACCATCTATCACCTCTAGCTTAGTCTCTTCAAGCATGACTATATCGGGTGAAGCCTTCGAAATAGCTTGTTTGACCTTTCCCTCTTCTTTTGACTACTAAAACCTTGAACATTCAAACTTAAAAGTTCAATTAACACAATTTATTGATGTGCTAACCCTTGCTTCCTCCATAAACCATCGATGTAGCAAGCTTTTGGAACTCATCCACCAAGTGGTTCTTCCTACAAACATAAATCTTATGAGACTTTGCTACCGACACTTGAATACCATCAGAAGAAACCAATTTAACACCCATGAGCTGATGAAGAACTCGTGGATTTTCACTGGCCTTGTCATTATGGCAATTATAGCTACGGCACTTTCCTCAAGAATAGTAGATTTTATACCATCATTCATTACATCATCTAAATGTGAAAGTGACAAGAGGCCATCACCACAATTCCTACCCACACCTTGATCACTTGGGAAAGCATTTTCACAAACAACGGAATCACCAAGTAAAGGTAGCAAACAAGGAACAACAGTCAAAGAAGTAGAAAATGGTGAATGAAAGGAAGAAGAATCACTCCCCCTCATTATCAAATGATTTTCAGAGTTACCCTTTAGATTTACACCAGCATTTTCTACAAATATGAAGCCTCCCTTGATCAACATTTTCCCATGTTTGATTTTTCCTCAAACATTTGTAATAAACCATCTAGTGGATATCGGTGGCATCATAGTGGACATCTTTGGAAAAAGATCTGGCATCACTATCTGTAATTTTTGAATTAATAGACCATCTTCTGATTCAGCCTCAAAATCCTCTAAGATATTTTCTCACACAGTATCTGAATTCTCCCTTAAAATAACCTCCAATTAAAAAGTTGGCAAGACTTTAATTCATCAAATTTATTCTCCCCCAATCCTTCTTTTTTCCTCTAATAAGGGATGGTCTGTGCTCCCTTCAAGCTAAATTAAATAAATAGATGCTACAGAACTTAGAATCCATCCCTTCTCTGATATAAACTCCCTTAAATTCATTCTAACACAGGCTGCAATGTTCTCCGCAGCAACTTGCAGGTCTATCACACCACAACCCAGATGAGGGTTAGAGTTTTTGGCCTGGTCTATCCCATGAAGAAGATGCTCTGACTTCGACAAGCGATTCTAGACCTTCAGAAAAATGTTCTTGGCATTCTCTACCCATCAAGACCCATTCTCATCCAATTTCGGATTTCTTCTGCCACATCTTCTGTGGGAGAGGATTATTTTATGTCCTCTAGGTGGATTTCAGCAACTGGTCTTTTTAGGCAGGCATCCAGATCTTCAAAGGCACTGCAAGGCTCGTTTAACATTAAGAGCCTAGGTTGTTTTCTTTTGTTTGGGGAGGATCTTCGGTCCTTTATTTTTATACCATGTTGTATTGTTCACTCCTCTCGTCAATAAATTCATAGATGGATTTGCCAACCTATGAAAGACACTGACCCTTTTATACTTCAGGGCCTAAGGTCTTGAAAAGACATTGGACCTTGGCTCAACATGCCTAAGTAAACCATGTGGCTTCCTCTCCTCTTGGGTCCAATAAACCACTCTCCCATTACATGGGACTAACACAATCACTAGAGTTAGTTGAAATTCAAAGTTCCTGATTTTGTAAGATCTACAATGGCAAGACTATGGAAATCAATCATCATGTATATCCTTCCTTTTATACTATGCTCATTTCTCATGTAGGCGATGGTTCTTGTTTTCAATCAAGGAGGATCATTGGTTGGAGCCTCTTATTTTTCTAAGCTTTTCCGTGCCTTCACTGTCTATGAACTTTGCACCAAACAACTACATCTAACAATTCCAATTTAAAAGGTTTCAATATTTCTCAGAATTTTCATTTTTTAAGGAACATTAATGGAAGAGTCGTTAATGATCTTGTTTTGTTGTTTCACATCCTTGGTTCATTTTGTGTTTCTGTTTCAAAACAGACAGATATGGTCTTTAAATTTCTCATATCAGATACCCAGTGGAACTGAATTGCCTTTCTGCAGTGATAAAACTTAATTTTTGTTGGTTAGCTTACTTTTCTTGTCAAAGGGGATGGATTATCCACTCCGTCCCTCTTCTTCAAATCTTTTTCTCTTCTTCCTAACAAAAAACCTTTTATCAAAAAGAAAAAACATAGAGCTCTTCCATCCCTCTGCATGTTAGCAATACCATGGGCTGAACACCAAAGAGAGGCAATGAATTTTACTGACGGGGGGAAGAGGGTTGCTATGAAAACTGTCCTGTCCCAAAGTCCAAGCATTAAATTAAAGCCAAAGGCTAGGCAAACAATTTAAAAAAATTTCTCAATTTAGTAAAAAGAGAAAAACAGAGAGCTCTACAGTCCCTTAGCATGTCTACCAAGGAGTCTTCCCCAAAGCAAGACCAAAGTGGAATTCCATGCCATACATGCTGTAAATCAAGCAAAACTTTGTTCTTTCGCTCAAACTTACAAATTCATAAGAACCCATTAAGCATAGTACAGATAATAATCGATCAGAACCCCATTTAGAGATCAGCAGAATACAAGCACAACACATAATACAGAAATACATTAAAAAAAAAAAATCACTGCCTAAACCACCCATTGGCATCATTCCATGAAAAAATGTGTTTATGAGCTTTTAGTGCAAGGGTACAAATATCTGAAGTCCAACTCCAGCTTGCAGCATTATGAGCAATGAAGCATGAACATCCCCCCCCCAAAAAAAAGAGCCATATCTGTGTCCAACATGTATCGAACACACAAGATTGGGCTTGAAAGGAATTAAAGTTTTTTGCGACACCATAAGACAAAAAGGACTAACTAACAGAATCTGAGGAGAGAGTGTGTAGGGAGGGAAGCCGTTACTGATATACACAGCATGTGGAAAGTGTTGGTGGAGGGATTGGAGAGTGGGGAGAGATGCTAGCCTCTCAGACACTAGTGGTGGTGCTCTGTGTGTTTTCTTCATCGTTTTTCTTCTTCTTTGTACTCATCTGAGCTCTACTCTTCCCTTCTTCTCACTGATTTGGGAAGAATATCTCAGTTTATCATATAAATAATACTAGTTACAAAATAGTTTCATCAGTGATTAATACAAAATTCAGGACACATTCTTTGAAAATCATAAAGCAGGAACCAAGTAGCATCTTCAATAACTTTTCTCTGTACCAGTACAGCATAGTAAGTTCAGTGAAGTCCCATTGCAAACATCCTCTTGATTTTAGCCATTGTATTTCAAGAACTATGTGACAGCCATGTAGAGGAATGACAAATGCATCTGTACAAAATTCCTTCCCCTGCACCTTGCATTTAAAATCTTTGCAAACTCCTTGAATTGTGAAGCTGCTGTCACCAGCTACTGTTACTTCTGCTTTTTTTAGTTTCTCCATTGGCCACCCCAATTTTTTCACCATTTGTGAGTCTAAGAAATCATGTGTGCTACCAGCATCACTTAAAATTTGTAAAACCCTCCTTCCCACATTCTCTTGCACCCTCATTGTTGTATTGCCAGCCACACCATCCATGACATTCAATGAGATTTTGGAATTGGTTCTAATACTACCTTCCTTTCACCATCTTTTGTAATTTCTTCTTCTTCCAGGCAGTTACCTTCTTCAACTTCCACCAAATAGATCTGCGTCTTCTTCCTTTGAGGACACTCATGGCCTTGAATATATTTCTCATGGCAGTAGTGACATAAGTTGTTGGCTCTATACTCCTCTATTTCTTTAGGTATGAGCACTTCTTGCAGCCTGAAACCTTCCTTAATTCCTCCTTGCTTCTCTTGCTTATTATAAATCTCAGAACCTGTCGTAGTCACTCTTGTAACAGATGACCTTTCTTGATTACCATAGAGCTAACTTCCCCCAGATCCTGTTCTTACTATCCCCTTGATTCCTTCATTCTCGCTCAAAAAACTGCAATTAAGCTCTTGTAACTTCACAGTCCTCATGGTGTCAAGTGATGTCCTGAGCCTAAACAACCTAACTCTTTCTGCTATGTTTCTCTTTAAACCAGCAACGTAGCAGCTAATCGAATAGGCTTCTGGTAATTTCAGCTTACAGGTCAAATCATTAAAGGCTTCTTGGCAGTCATAAACACTATCTTGTTGCCTTAGCTACATTAACTACTCCATTGGATCCTCATACACAGGTCCAAACTACTTCTTGATTGCCTCTGAATATACCTCCCATTGAATGTATCGCCCTTCTTGTATATTTTCAAATGCCTAATGCCAGCGAAAACTCTCATCCTCAAGGTGCAGACTAGCAAAGGTGATTTTCATTTTTTCTGGTGTCTCATCCAACAAAAAATACATTTCACACTTCGATAGGCACCCAAGAACATCACCTTGATGGAATTTTGGCAATTCCATTTTGGGTAGCTGGAAATCCTTCTCATGTTGCTACTGTCCACTTCTGTTTCTCTCAGTCATCGTTCCTTCCCATCAATTTCATCATCTTCAACATCTGGGTCATCGGCAACATTCCCTTCATTAATTCTTCGATGCTTGACATCCTCTGGTCCATCACCATCATTCGCTGGTCCATCATTGTCATTCACTGGGCCATCTGACTCGATAACCTCTGATCCAGCATCGATTGAACTTTGTCTTCAGTTCTGTCCCAGCGTCAAACAAACTTTGTCTTCAGTTTCACACAAGGGAGCTTGTGATCATGTGGTCTCAACCATGTCCAAGAGTTGGTGGTTCTGACCAATTACCCTCGCCACTCACTGCTCCATATCAGACATTCGCTAATCAATCAAGTTCGACACTAGCTAGACAATGCTCATCCGAACATGTTCTTCCGTCTCTCTCTTATTGAATTGGCAGAAAGAAGAACAGTAGGATAGAAGACAGAAGAAACAAGAGATAACAGAGAATCAGAATTTCAATTCCCTATCCACATGCTGACTTGTGAACTTGTGGCATCCACAGGTTAGAGGATTAGTTGCTCTGATACCACTTGATAGAAGAAGAGAGAATAAAATGATACAAGGATAGAGAATTAAGAGAACTGAAACTTCATTAACTGTCATAATATGCTTTCTTCCCTCTGTTACACAACTATATAAGAGTTAGCTAGCTAACTAACTACTCTAACAAATAATCTGTTATTAACAGCACTAACAGACTTAACTAAATCAGCTACTAACTATCTATGCCTAACAATAGCAAAAGCCCATAATAAACCCGAGACAAAATATAGCATTGTGCTCTAATAGTAGAAATCTTTGGTTGAATATTCTATTGTCCTCTAACAAAATTGACCGTACCAACAAATAGACTATAAGAATACACCGCACTTCTTTCACATAACAAAACCTTCAAATTTTAATCCACATATCGCAATGACTACCCAAATACATCAGAATTCTAATGAAGATTACTTGGCATATGCAGTAAATTTTAATCCACCTACTAGCAAACGGTATAGTTCATAGATTAAATCAACATAACTGATGTAATACAGATTCCAATTGGTTCTCCATTAAGATTACCATAGCAAATTTGATTACTGGGTTGATAACCACTAAAATATTGTCCATAGTTATAGAGGAAGCAAGAACAGTTCAAAACAGCAAAACACAATCAGACAGAAAAACCAAACATTTTAAAAGAGAGAGATAGACATTCAAAAGAAAATAGGTGATAACCTGCTTTGCTCCTCTAAAACCATTTGAAATTGCTCTTGTGCTCGACGAGTCACTTTCTCAAACTTTATCTGCCCTTGCATTCAACAGTTAATAAAACATTATGACAGAAAGGTTATAAAGCTAAAATGGTGTTCTGAACTATCATTGTTAAGGAAAAACATTTCCTAAAAATCATCAAAAAAATGAATATAAAACAAAACAGTAGTATACAATATCTAAGGCTTAATTTAAAGCAATATCATGTCATTTTGATAAGAATCAACGATTCTAAGGTTTCCACTAAACATGTAACCAATGAAGTCTAAAGATTCCTTCATCTATATAAGGAGTAATTACAAGTTTGAACAAAGTAAAAACAATCAAATAATAATAATAAAGGAAGGAAGGAAGAAAAGTCAGAAATGAAAACTGTATTTTACCCGAAAGTCTAATGCAGAGAAACCAATACCTGCAAAGCAGTAGCTGTCTCCAATGCAACGGTAGGACTAACTGCATTACTCCTCTTAACAAACTCTAGGATGCGATCAATACTTTCCATTAACACCTGCCAACAAAGAGTTCAAAAGATTCTGTAGGTAAAGATTATGGAGAAACAAGAACCTTCAATGTCTAAGTGGTGTAAGTTTTTGCCTATGCAAAAAAAAGTTAAAAGCTATGAACTAAAACTAAAGATCTATATAATGACCAACTACAAGAATATACTAGGTCCTTATAAAAATAAATGTCTACTAATACATTTACCACCTACTGGACAAAGAGTACATTAGCGAGAATTGTAGGTATATCCACATCACCAGCTATTCCATGTCTTAAAAAGTTTATTCAATGCTTAATAACAAAGTTCCATGCATCGAAGGGTACTTACTAATCACAAAACTTTAGCATATATTCTCTTTCAACAATTAGCTTGCTGGACCTGATGTTTTACTATATCTTCATATGAGAAACAAGCAAAACTATTTTTTAGATCCAGAATTTAAATGGATTACAGTTGAAGACATTTTTTAATAAAGAGAAAATACGAGGAAGAAAGACAAATTGGATTAATCTTTCTTCCCCATTCATTTTATTTCTCTTAAACATTGAGGGATATTATTTTCCTGACCAAGAGCATATCCCTTTTACCAAAGGAGGAGTCATTATCCAATATTCACTAGAAGGAAAGGAGAGTACATAAATGCACTAGAATAAGACTAAAAAAGCCAGACAAAAAATGAAAGATCAGTTCATAAGAGCCTTCCATACACTGCTTATCTGTTAAAAACGCCCTCCTCAAGAAACCATTAGCTGAACCCACAAGGACACATCTCGATTAGGAGATTCTGCCTTTCCAGATGCATTTTCTTTACTTTTTGATTGGTAAGAAATTTTGTTAAAGAGAATAAAAGATTGCTGACAAAAGAAAATGCATAAAAAAAGAGAAGAGAATAAAAGATTAAAAAAGGACAAAATATCTTAACATAGGAACAAGAAGAAAGCAAACTAGAAACAAAAAAGGCCATTGATAAAATAAGGCTCTTCAATCATTCTGCATTTCTGTAAAAGAAACTACCTGAAAAGAAAAAAAACCAAGGGCAGAACACCAATTAAACCATCAAAACAAAATGATCCCTCAACAAATCTAAGACAGGGAACAAGCCTTAAAAAGGTATGAGCATTTCTTTCTAGACAAATACACCAAAGAACAGCAGAGGTTGCACGTAGTCATACATTGTTCCAAATTTTCAGGACACTCTCAAGATGCACCGGGAGGGCATGACAGCTCTTTCGCAGGCTCCAATCATTGACCCAGAACAGGCCACTGATGTCCTTAGGCACTAGCCAAGGCCTTCTTATTTCCAGGTTGGACCTAGTTCGTGGTGATTTTTCTCTATTCAGGGCTGCATACAAACCAAATCACTATGGTTGCCTCTAAAAATGCTCCACAGCCCAAAAGTCGGGTACTTTTACTTCTGCTTTTTTGGGTCTCCAGTTATTACTAATGAAAACTTAGATGGGGTCTAATTATATCTCTTGGGCTGCCTCTGTTGAGCTTTGGTTTCTTGGTTAGGGCTATGAAGATCACTTAGAAAAAACAAGTGGATGACATTTAGTGGTTATGGGATATGATTGCCACCTCTAGTTTTCAGGCTATGGAAGCAGGTGGATGTGCAAAGCCCTTTAGAAGTGTGTAATGCTTACAACCTTGTGGTACATTTAGCAAGACCAAAATGCCACAATCTACATTTGAAGAAGATTAATTCCATTGCAAATCCTATGCGATAAAGTGTTTTTGAGGGATTTCCTAAAGGTCATATGTCACAGATTTCCTACACATCCAATTAATTTTTTATGAATAACCCATGGCCTTTAACCAGGGATCTTATTGTCAAACAATCAGCAGGATTTGAAGGCTGAGTTCTTAGTTCCTAGTTTTGTTGGTTTGTTTGAGAGGATAATGAAGGAACCTCCCAAAGTCTAGTATTATTTATGTATATTATGCTAGAATTCCTACGCAGATCAGCAATAATGGATAGGATTCACAAGCTAAGATGATTACAGAAGAAGGTAAAATGTAGAAAAAAAGAAACAAAGGTCCCCTAGCTTTTGGGAGGCTAGAGTCTCTCCCAAACCATACTCAAAATATTCCTTGCCTCAGTCTACCAGACTCAGCTTGTATACCCACACCAACAGTATCCCTCACCTCCCTCACGTAGCATGTGATTAGTTAGGCTTAGGGACACCTCATCACTATTATCATTCCCCCCCCCCCCTTTTTTCTTTAGACCACAACCATGACCAGCATATTTCATCTAGAATATACCATGTTCCACCCTTACCCAACCCTTGAAGCTTCTTGCCCTCAAGGTGAGAATTAGAAGTTAGGATTAGTGGTCTTCTTTCAATAGAACCTTGTGCTTCTTTAACCAAAAGAACAATGCACAGTTCCGAAACAAGCATCTTCCAACCTATCATGAAAGCCAAGAGCCAATAACAGCAGCATGAACAATGCACAATTCCGATTCATTTTCCAAGACCAAAAATCTCTCCCAATTGTTGGACACCACTATATCATAACCACCACCCAAAGTGCTCTTCTGTCACAACCACCAAGTCCCCCAATGACATGAATATCACAGTAATCCTGAGTCTGTATATAATACCTTAAATCAGCGTCTTTGCAGAAAGCAACCTTATTGGATCTAATTTCTTGACCCACTAGGTTTTACCTTGGCAGATGTATATAGCCCCTTCATACACCTGAAAGAAAACCTTGCCATCCTCCATCTCTTTAAGGACTTGTTTCCTTTGTTAATGTATTACCCCATATCGTATAGTTTCCATTGCTAGAATGTCAACTGCATGCGCAGGTAATTTCTCAGGACAAATGTAGTTCCCTATCCTAGTAGAAGAATCCAATGATTGATCATAACTCAAGTATCCTCTAGCCTTTAGAGAAATTACATCTCTCTTTAAACAAGAAGCAAAACACTGCTCATCATACAGTACGCTCAAAGGATGAGCAGCATAGACTAAATGACATTCAAGAACCTACTTGTTTTGGGTATCGATATGACAGCATTCAATTGGTTTACCAAACAGTTTCTGTGGATGTTTCATAAAGTATTAATGATCAAGAGGACCTCGAATTGCAACATACACAGCAAGAGATGGTCTATCTTTCCTTCTAGCCCTGACAGCCACTTGCCACAAACTAGCAATACTACTGAAAAATCGTAAATGCAGAGTCATATCAATTTCTCCATCAGCAAAGCCCAACTCAGAAGCATTGATTGCAGCAATGCTGCAAATTATACCACCAAAAAATTCACTCTATTTTTCTCCTATCTTCTGCAATGTAGCCACTGCAATATGCAGATATCGAATTTACAAGATGCAAGGTTGTCTCATAGATAATCTCCCATATACGAGATAGAACAAGTTCACAAGGTTTCAGCAATTGACAAAATGTCATGCAATGAAAACCATTCTCTATTTCAGCAGCAATGAAGAGAAGTCCATATCCAAAAAGCCAAACGTCCGCTTCCTTCATTCCTTCAACGTAAATACCCTCTATAATACCTTTACATACCTGATGCAAAAGAACCCCATCTTCAGCTAGAACATTGTTTTCACTTAGAGCTTCCACAATTTCAGAGAGGCCAATAAGTTTGTCCCATGGTTCAGGTCCCTCAAACCAATGTGTGACTGTGGTAAAGAGTTCAACTTGTAACTCAACAAGAGTGTGAAACCCCTCACCAAGAAGAGTAAGCAACATATCCAAGTGAAAATTCAATTGAGTGGCAACCATTCTCCAAGATAGCTCATCGTATCATTCCTTGCAAGGCCAACTATCTCATCAAAGAATACTACAACAATTACAGATCAAATGGTTGATTCAAAAACTTCCAAGCGGTGCTTGCTCACTCACCATAATTTTTACTTGAAATTTCAGGTTCATTTATGGGAAAAAGATCAACCCCACATCATGAACACATACCTGAGCCAGGGGCATCTTTCCTTTTCCAGGTGGACCACATAGAGGGACTCCAAATCATAATTTTTCCTGTGTTTGGATCTTCTGCTCAAAAGCTTCATTCTCCTTGTCATCAATATCTCCTTCACTAGCCATTGGCAAAAACTGAAATCCATCAAATTCCTATTACCATGGTTTGTACCAAGTTTTTCCTCCTTGTGCCAGCAGACTTCCAACTCCTTCCTTCTCCTTGCCTCTGCACCAAATGGAAGTCACACCAGCACCACAGAGTTTACCCATGAAGACGTTAGGTGCATGCTAGCCTCACCCAATTTCTCATTGAGATTAGTAACAAGTTGGGTTGACAATGTAAGGTAGATAATTGGATGGAGCTACCAGGTTTTCTCCCAAAAAGCCTAATAGATAAGTATTCCAAAAATTACTTTGAGCCTCTTTCCCACTTAATTCTCCTAACCTGATCCAAGACCCATCTTTTTGCCTTCCTCTTGCCCTTGTCATAGGCCTTCTCTACTGCCAAACATTGCTGCTGTTTGCACACACAGAACGTTTCTCTCCATGGAAACAACACTCCCACCTTCTCCTCCTAGCTCTTTTGGCGTTTGACACTGGCTCTGATAATGAAATTATTTCAACCCAAACTCTCAATTTGCATCCTTCTGGATTGGCTTCATGGGTTCAAAAATTTTATTAACTTCTAACTTCTCATCCTCTTCTGGGTTGTTCTTGAAGGCATCACTTAATGGTTCATCAAAATTTTTAAATGGTGCAAATCTCAACCTGGTAGGCTCCCTGTGGATTTCTTCTACCTCTTTTTCTCTTCTAAATTCTTCCTTCTCCCCTCTCAACTCAGCCAAAAGCTCCTTTAGATCTATATCTTTTGCCTTCTCCATTTGTGATGTGGGTGGAGTTCTAACTACAACCTCGTCTTATCCATCATCACCAATCAGCTCAGCTATTTTATCACGTATCCATCATCACCACCTTGATCGACTTCATTTCTTCCTTCATCTCAGCAAATCCTCCCTCCCAGTCCTCAACTCTGTTCTCCATTCCCTCATAATCATACCATTCTAATACCAAATTGATGGAACCTCCAAGAGTCTAATATTATTTATGTATAATAAGCTAAAATTCCTACCAGATCTGCAATAATGGATAGGATTCACAAGCTAAGATGATTACAGAAAAAGGTAAAATGCAGAAGAAAAAAAAAAAGAACAAATGTCCCCTTCCATTCAAGAGGCTAGAGTCTCTTCCAAACCATACTCAAAAATATTCCTTGCCTCACTCTACCCAATCTCAGCTTATATAACCCACACCAACAGTATCCCTCACTGCCCTCCTCCTAATCTCCCTCACATTGCATGTGGTAAGTTAGTTAGGCTTGGGGACACCTCACCTTGGGACATATCACTAGTCCCCCCTCTTAGACCACACACATGACCAGCATATTTCTTCTAGAATATACCAGGTTCCATCATTACCCAGACCTAGAAATACTTCCTCTGTTTTTTCTTTGTAATAAGATTTCTTCTTTTATCACTATTGCATGAGGATAAGATAATACTCAACATATCTTGTTAATAAACTCAAAAGTGACAAAAAAACCATGGAAGAGGTATAGAGACAGCAATAATTACAAAAAATCCACGTATCCACTTCTCTTTCACTCTCCCAAAGATAGAGGAATTACCGTAACATGACAGGGAGAAATTGTAGCGGACAGTCTCCAGTCAACGTTCTCCCCAATTGGTAAGTGCACAAAACTAGCAGCAAGTGCATTCACCTTTTGCTCACTACAGACACTCTGCACATCAAGTTGCCAAGAAGTGTAAGCTAACAAACAATAAAACGTTAAAAATAATTATTAAATATAAATCATATAATTAACCAACGCAAAAGATATAGGATAATTGAAGCCCACAGTAAAAATGGCTGGTGAAAAAACTAGGGCTGGAACTAAAGGAGATAGAACTAGTTCCATATGTGTGTCATGCTAATTGAAAGAAAGAGCAAGGGAGAATTTTTTTAAAACAAATAATTCAAGTCCATGTAATAGTTTCCCATGCTTTGGAAATATCAGCAAATTAAAAACCATGCCACTAAGTTTATTCTCTTGGAGTCAGATAGAAGTAAACCTGAGCAAGTGAACCTTCAGGAGCAGATAAACCATAAAATTTTAGTAGCATATCACAGTAAATACTACGATGCTTAAACTTGGTCGACACATGAAGTTGCTCAAATCGACCACAGACAATTTCCATCTGATTCATGCTAATAATCCTGGCAGCAGCCTGACCAATGGATATTGTTACCAAAAGCTTTATCATATTCTGCATGTCCTTTGATGAAGTAAGTGCCAAGTCCTCATCAGGCTGGTAACTTAGTAACTTATTGATTGCCTGCCATTCCTCTTTTGTCAATCTTTCCTCTGTAAACTGTCGTTCCTCAGAGGCATCGTCAAACGAGGTTTCTTCTGTGTCAGCACGCCTATATGAAAGAGCAACAATAGTAAATTTCCACAGACAAAGACAAATATTGAGAAAACAAAAAACTTCGGTGAGACCCCAAGGCCTTTTTTCCCTAAAAAAAGAAGAAAAATCTGTCAAAAGAAGAATTACAAAGAACAAAGATAAAGTATCCTCCTGAAAGAGACACAGCTGTAGCTCAAATTTAATGCAACAAGCAGAAATAAAAGCAATAAAATACCATGTAATAAGCAAATTTACAAATGATGAAGTTGGCACATACCATCTGAATGAAAACCAGCTTCTTTTATTGACCCTTTTTTGTTGAGCCGCTACCTTCGATTTCACAGATTCAACCTTGGCATGAGCTAGTAACCTAAACACAATAACAAGCAAATTTGGCCCACAGATAAATAATTTTTCTATTATAAATGGATATTTATTAATGGAAGAAGATAAAAATGGCATAATAACAAAGGATAAGAATATTTTCCTACTTGATCAAAAGAAAAAACAAAGACTCAAAATTAACTGCAAAAGACATTAATCAATATAAAACGGGCTTCCAACTTCTTCTGAAGATCTGTCAAGAACAACCTTCCTGAAATAATTATGATATTATCACTTCACTAACAATTTTTTCATCTTACAGCTTTAATCAGATAGGGTTGCCACTTTTGGGCTTCCTTGTAGGATTCAGCCCATGGTTTATTTAGGTGCAATTTCTTTGATGGACTCACAAAGGATTTGAAAGCTCTTATGAGTTTGGTGATGTATATTGATTTATGACTTACACAGTTTTCAGTTATCCTTTTTATTTTTGGGGAGGATCTAGGGCCTTCTAACCTAAAAATTCTCCTCCCCAAGTGAAATTTCTTCTATCCCAAAACAATCTTATTTTCATCTTGAAATTGTCTTTAACAACAACAACAAAACTTTTTCTCACTAAGTGAGGTCGGCAACAACATAGATCAATCAACATCATAAAGTCCTATCATACATCATATTTTTAGATAAATTATTAAATTCTAAATCCTTCTTAATAGTTTCTTCTATAGTTTTTCTTGAAATTGTCTTTAACATTACAATAAAATATACATAACTCTTACCTGTTGGTTATTAATTCATTAAACTATTAGAAATTTAAATCTTTCAAAGATAACTTGTAATTTTATTACTCATCCTAAGAAAATTGCTTATATTTCAAAAAGAGCTTGGCAAGTAAGCATGAACATCAACCAAAAATAACAAACTATACATCCTCAAATATTAAGCGAAAAGGAAATTCAGAAAATTAACGAAGTGCAGAACTACAAATTCTGATAAACACTTCAGTTAATTAATAAACTGTGAAACTCATTTCTTTTTTGCATTTTTCAAAATTACCAATCCTAGTGAACCTTGCATGCACAGAGATCCAAACATGTATCAGATTTGTATATAAAAACAAAAATAAAATAGAATGTTTCAAACTTTCAATGTTGGAAAAAATAGTTATCACCAAAGTATAGCATTAAAAAATATATATTACTCAGAACAATAATGACTAGTTTCTGTCATTATAGCACAATGGACAGGAAACTATATACAGACCTCCACAAAAGAATTACTTTTGGATCAAGATCTTTTTCTATTTCTCTGATATCTGTATGATTGACATGCGATGAATGTTGAAGAGAAGCCATATACAATTGAATGTACTGCCGACGACGCTGACAAAGATGCTGAATTTGATCCCATGACAAGCGATAACTGATTTAGTACAGCATATCAGTCAGCATCCACACCAGGAATAAATGTAGAAAGCACGGAATCCATATTTTTTTCACACTTTCTTGCATTATAATGAAAACTGTCTTTAAAAATCCCCCCCCCCAAAAAAAAAAGAAAAAAGAAGTTAGATGATACTATCAAAATTACCACATCCTCCTCTGCTGAAGCCCAGCTTGAGCAGCATACTTCCACCATAATCTAGGGGCCTTTGAAACTGGAATTGTAGGCCTTAAATGAGAAACTTCCAAATATGTCTTGTATCTTGAAACAGCTTCCAAAAGTTTAATCCAATCATGATATTGGGCCTGTAAATTCAGGGAGGAAAAGTAAACAAAGTACTTTCAGGGAGAGGATGAGATCACTTACATCGTTCTAGAAGGATTCAATATAAACAATCTGCTTGATAACACAGGAAGCATCACATTAAGGGGGGAAAAAGTCAATTAAACCTCATAAAATACTAGAAGCCAGGAGATGATCATAATTTCATAAAAATTTTGTTTAAGTCAAAATTAAAATACAATATATTCTTCATGGATTAAAAAATTATTATTATGAGGAAAGCAGTACAACGAAAAGGAAAATTAAAACAGTATCCTTAAACAAAGCATTAATAAGAATAGCTCTACAATCTCTCTCACTACAAATCAAACAGGAAAATTCCCTGAAAATCATGTGATGAACACCGCTAAGAGGCAAACCCAGGGGAGTTTTTGTGCTCAGTAGTAGTGCTTCCTGAATATTCTTACTCTACAGATTTTTTATATTTTCCTAGCTTGAAAATCATTTTGGAGAAGAGGGTTTGGAAAATCAATTTACTTCGGCGGAAATCGTCAAGGTGCATCATATGGGGACACAGCAATTCAAAATATCTCCAATCACAAGGACAATTAGAAGGTTGCCTTTTATGAAAGGAGGATAAGACAGCCTCCTAAAAGAAAAAAGAAAACAGGGGGAAAGAAAAATGGAAAGAAAAAACATAAACTTAATAAAATAAGATTTAGAATCTAGAATTTTAAAATCGGAATTGCAGAAATTCCTATTTTAAGCCAAAGACCTCCCTTTGATTATGTATTTAATATCTATTAAGTGCCTTAGCAGAAGATGCTTTTCACTCAAATATCTGCAAGACGGGGAAGAGAGATATCTTGCATCATCTAGGGAGATTTGACTTCTAAAAGCACAATAGATGAGTGCTAGAATCAATGAAGAGATTGAGTTACTTGATGGAATAATCGGATGCACAATTGTATTTTTCTTTTTAAGAATCTTGTACAATCAGAGGCATAGGAAATAAGAAAAGTGTGCATGAACATACAACCTATTTTTTTCTAACGCTGTATCTTTTTTAAGGGAAGAATAAATCTTATGCTCCATTCTCCTCACAAAGCCTCAAAAGAGGACAGAGAGAAAGTCTTCAGAGGAAGCTAAGAAACTCACTGCTCTCTCTCAAATCTTCCAGAAAAAAAAAATATATACATATATATATTCAATAAATGTCACATAACCTCACAATGTAGAAAAAGATTAATGTTAGACATAATGAGCAATGTTATCTTCTTTTATTTCTTTTCCCTTTTTTTCACTCCTTTATATCATTACTAATACTGAGGATCACTTACCTTCTTCCTTCTGACTTTACTCTTTCTTAAAGCCATTTTTCGTTTTAGCAAAAAAGATGAGGGAATTCTAGACATCAAAATACATTACACACCAAAATTAAAAATTAAAAAATACCTCTGTAACAGTAAGAGAGATGTCACTGAGAACAAGGGAAACTTTCTCAAATGGAATTTCTGGATTGTTTCTTTCTTGATTTCCAAGGCGATGATATTGTAGGTTTGCATTGATAGGGTACACCAAGTATGTACGGTTCATAGCCCACTTAGACACCAATCTATGGTCAACAGAAGTTTCATTTATGCCATCTTCAAATATCTAGTAAACAACAAATATGAAAGAACAGATGAAAAGGGAAGTAAGAATCACATTTCAATAAACTATTATTAAAAGCAAAAAGGTTCAGATTTAAGAATGAAATGCATGAAACAAATAGAATGAAAATACTAATATTATCAGAAAAGAATAAACCTCAATCCATTCTTGGGGACTCATATCCTCCCATCTCTTATCAATTTCCCAGGGAAGGCAGTCAGAATCATGATAAAGAGCTAGCCTCTCAAGTTGCAAAGACTGTAGAGAAAAAAATAAGTATCATCAGCCCAAAATAATTATTATATCCACCATATTCAGAAAAGCAAGATAACTGCTGCCATGCAAAGAATAAATTTGGTAACTATATTTAAGAACTCAAACGCACCCAAAATATATATATATATTTTAGTCTATGATGCACCACCAAATTCTTACAGAATGCTGCAAATTCATTTTAAAAGGTTTAGTAACAATAAGGCAAACAAAATTTTGGGGCAATGTACCATTATAGGATTCTGTGGTTTGTCTGGCTGGACAAGAATGCCCGCATCTTTAAGGGTGTTTACCTTTAAATTTGTTAAGGGATAGAATTGTTTTCATGGCTCTTCTTTGGTGTTTGGCGTTCATATTTATGACATGCAAAGAGATTGGACAACTCACCTTCATTGATCATTTTTATTATTTAGGAATTAGGACTTATGTTGCTGTGTTCTCATATTGTTTGTTTTCTTTGTCTAAAAATTTATTATCCCCCAACTTTCTGTATTCTCTTCTTATTGGTCCGCTGCGGGTGGGCCAAAAACAAAAAAGAACTTGCAAAAGCAAACACCTGATTAATCAAGAGTCCAAACTCTCCTATCCAAATAGGGAGAAAGACAAGTGAGCCAAAGAGTAAGCCAAAGAAACTCAAGTTCATGAACTTCCCTATCAAAGGCACTTCAAGAAAAATGAGGATTCCAAGAAAATTATCCCCTGATTAGACCCAAAACAGAAAAGAGGATAATGATGAACATAGAAAGAGGATACAAATTTGGAAAAGCTTGACAAAAACATACATTTCCTCCCTGAAGATCCTCCCAAAAATTAAATCAAAGTCCATCACCCACTTTGAAGGACATGAGATTCAAAGGAGACACGATCTCGAGAAATAGATTTCCAAGGGCTTGTATAAGTAGCCAAATGCACTGGATTAACATCCCATCCATTCAATCCAAACCATGCTTACCCTGAATAACCTGATACCATAAAGATATCTCTGGTGGGAAACACCATGGCCATTTACCAAGCAAAGCAATATTTTTGAACATCAAGTTTCCTACATCTAAACCCCTACCTTCTTTGTTGAACAACAAACCTCTCAACTAACAAGTTGATCTCCTCTCAACTCACTCACAACTAACAATAGAAAATCCCTAATAATTTTATCTAATCTCCAGGCAACACACACTAATTCAAGTTGAGAAAGATAATATGAGGGAATACCAGATAGACAATACTGGATAAGAGTAATGCAGCCACTTAAGGAAAAGAAAGGCCCCTTCCAATTGTCTAAGTGTTTAGAACTTTTTTAAACAAATAGCTCCCAAATAGAAGTAGATTTGGGGTCATTCCCTTGAGGGATGCCCGAATAAATAAGAGGCCACTCAAGAACTTGACAACCTACAAGAGAAGCCAAAACAGAGAGAAGCTGGTTATCCGCATTCAACCTATTCTGAACTATCCATACACATCACACAAATAGGACGGCCCAGTGCACGAGGCTCCCACTAGGTGAGGTCTGGGGAGGGTAGGTGTACACAGCCTTACCCCTGTTTTTTACAGAGAGGCTATTTCCAATTCGAATCCGTGACCTCCAGGTCACTCAGCGGCAACCTTACCGTTGCACCAAGGCTCGCCCTCTACACATCACACAAATATTAGGAGAAATTCTCGTTTTGGGGCAATGAACCTGCAACAGATTATGAGTAGTAATCCTATTTAGTATTGCATTCTATAAGCATAATTTACCTTATACGGAACTTCAGATTTCCAAAGGGTTTTATTATTTTATATAAAACAAACTTTTCCCTAATTGGAGAATACATAAGAAAATAAAAGAATGATTTACAAGAATAAACACCAGAGGAGTCAAGAGTCCAAATTCTCCTCTTTGGATTGGGTGAAAAACTAGTGTTTTCCAATCATTTAGATTTATGAAAAATTTGAAGTTAAAGGACAGTGAAGAACCCTATAGAATACAAAATTGCTGAACAGGTGCATTATGCAAGGGAAAATAAAATAATATAGACATGTAATAGCCTCCTTGAAAGAAAAATCTCCCACCCAAATATACTCCCAAAATCTTATGCGAGATCCATCACCTAATCTAAAAGAAACAAAAAGGGTAAAAGTAATCACAACACTGAGATATGAATTTCCATCAAAACCAGAAAGAAGCAGCGTGCACAAGTTTTCAACCCAATTATTCTCACTTAAACCTTGCTTCCTGCAAATTACTATGTGCCAGAATGAGGTAATCCATAAAAAAGTAATCTTTTTTATGGAAAAGGATAATTTATTAAAGAGAAAAGAGATAAGTACCAAAAAAAAAAGAGGACAAGAGATCCCCCCAAAACAAAAGAAACCCAAGACTCTAACTCAAAAAGAGCTTTGCAATCCCTTTGAATATCAACTGCCACAAGAGATACCCTCTAAAAAGGCTTTTTGATGACACCTATAAAGAGACCACATAAATAATCCTTTCTCAAAAAAGATACAGTGCTAGGAACTTCTGATTAAAATCTCTCAAGTAAAAGACACTGCGAACCAGCAAAAACTGCACATTGCCAAAGAGCTTTATGCGCTTTTCTTTGCCCAAAACTATAAACTTGATAGCTAAAAGAACTTGTTGATCCACTAGACAAACCCAGCTCTCATTAAAGAAAATATGCCACAACCATTTACCCCCCAAAGAAAAGTTTTTAGCCACCAAATTTCCTAAGCCCCAGCCTCCTTCATTTTCAGGTCTACAACAAATTTCCCAACCCACAAGTTGATTTTTTTTCAAATCTCCAACACCAGAATAAGGAAAATCCCACATGATTTTATCTAACCTTTGAGCCACACCAGATGGAATATGAAAAAGAGAAAGATAATAAAGGAGAATGCTAAACAAACAAGACTGAGGGCCCATTTGGGCTGCTTTCAATTTCTTCTTACTTTGAAACAATTTTTTCAATTAGTTTCATAAAAAGTGCTGTAACAAAGAAGCAACTGGTGTTTAGAAAAATTATCTGACAAACGCCTTTACCAATATCATTGAGTTTGGCCAATCTTTCAAAAAAGTACTGTTTATTGTCACCTTACTAAAAGGGACATATATAAAAACGACTCTGCATCAATATTGTTTGAATGGAAAAATGATTTTAAATATTTATCAAGGTTAATTTTAATTAATTTTTTAATTTTTATTTAATCAAAAAATATCTATAATAAAATCACAATAAATATATAAAAAATTTTGATCAAAATAAATAAGTGATATATAAAATTAAAAAAAATAGAGTGCTTGTGCGTGGTAGCAAGCCAACAACAAAGAGAAAGAAGGGGAAAAGAGAGGACCTAAATCATATAAGATAAAAGATAAGTTTGTCATTAATGATTTTGTGTGAGTGTATTTTTGTCTTAAATAATTTTCTGCTTCTGCTTCAGGTTCAAAGCAAAAGTTCCATTTTCCTGCTTTCTTCCTATAGCAGAAAAATAAATTCAGCTACTATTTAGAAGCAGCTTCGGATAGGGGCCAAACACAACCAAAAACTAAAATAAGTACTTTTTCAAAAAATAAGAAGCTTTTTTCTTCCTACGGCACTGCCAAACAGGCCCTGAATGAGAGTAATTCAGCCACTCAAAGAGAGAGGGGGGAAAAAATCACCCTTCCAATAGTCCAAACATTTGGAAACTTGCTTAGTCACAGGATCCTACAAAGAGCTTTTTGGGTTGTCTCCAAAAGGAATACCCAAATAAAGGAGAGGCCACTGCTGCCGTGGAGGCAAAAGTTCATTAAACTTCATTAGACTGCTCAAAAACATATGTTTGCAAGGAAGTACTTACCTTCCGCAATTTATCCAAAGCACCGCTAGTATCAAAGGTTTCATTCCCATGTTCATCCATTGTAACAGCAGCAAGCTTAGCCAAAGTAACACCAGAAGAAAATGGATGGCCCGGATTACTGCAAACAGTTGGTCGCATAAGCAAACAGCAAGCAAGCTAAAACATAATTCCTTGCACCTAAAATCAGAATTTTAAAAAAAAAATGCAAATAAATACAAGTTTGCACCCAACAAAAGAATTTAAGTGATACTTATCTACTAACCTGACTGTGTCTTCATATCTGATATGAACATTGCTAATAGATATCTTAAGATTTCCAATAATAGTAGCAATTATAGAACTCAGCCATGAATTTCCGGAAGGTGGCTGTAATACAATTAGCCATCAGTTACGTTTTTCAACTTTGCAAGAATGCACACACATGCATTTCTGATGGACACTGGAGTTAAGGATGTCATTTCCATGAAAGATTATATCAATGCAACAAGAGTCAATTCACTGACATATGCAGAAGAAATTAACTTAAGTGTACCAAGAGGTAATCAATCCATAAAAGCATCAACAAATAGGCAAGATACTGAAAGTCAAAAGGTAAATTTTGCATAATAAGAATACTTCATGGTCCAATTTTGTTTTTATATTGCAAAAACAAAACTTATTAAGAAGAAAAGAAAAAACGCAAAAAGGGGATGAAGCATACTCCTGAGAACAAAAACAAGAACAGAAAAGAGATGAAAATAGAAACTCAATCATGCAACAAAGCTGCCCTGTCCCCCTGCATATCGAATAAAGAGACATCCATAAAGAAACGTGAGCCGAACACCAAGGAGACCTCATGATCCAATTTATCTCAATCCAAGTTAACATGATTCTGTTTAGTAAAAGAAGAATCTATTATTCGACACTAAGGGAGGAAAGAGCTTACATTTGGGTGGAAAATAAGAACTCCTTTTCAAATTTAAATAAGTAAACATAGTTAAACAAATAATTAAAAAGTAATCAAAGGGAAGATGATTTAACATCTTATATTCAAGTGATCTTGCATTTTCATTTATAAAAGAAGAACCTCTTATTAGAAAGTGAGAGAAAAAAGAAAGTACATCTGGGTGGAAAATAAAGAATCCTCCTTTAAAAAAAAAAAAGAGTCAACCAAAGTGAACATGATTAAATACTCTTCAAATTTGAACCTGACTCACACTATTTAAACACCACACAAGATCACACATGTTATCTTTCATTATCCAGTCATCTCTCACTTCCAGTTCATCATATTTCTCTATTTTAATTGATATATCCATCCACAGATGATTGAAAAAATAGCCTCTTGTCCACTACTTAACTTGAAAATTAGATCCCAGATATGTTATTAGCCCAAACACAGAAGACACTTGCCCAATGTAATTTCTAAGCAAGTTTTCTTATAAAACAAAAATTCTATTTAGTAAGAAAAGAATTATTAGAGTGAAAATTACAGGGAAGGAAGATAAGATATCCAATTAAAACAAGCAAAGCATGGGACAGAAAACAAAAGAAAGCAAAAAGCAACAGATTCTAGAATGCAGCAAAGCTGCCCAAACTCTTCATATCCAACAAAAACACAGACACAAAGGAAAGCCACAGAAACTTCCCTGTCTCACTCCCACTGTAAAGATATCTTCCTTATCTGTAGATATTCAGATAATTGAGAGTCCGAATTCTTCTATTTTATTTCAAAGAGAGGATTACACACACACATATATATAAGGAGAGTTGGCTACAAGAAGCAGCCAATCACTCCACAAAATCAGATAGCAGAAGACAAGGGAATAAATTCCTAATAAAAGCTCATAAAACAAAGAAAAACCAGTGTTGACAATCAGGGATTAATGGGCAATAAACACAGGATTCCAACATTCCCCCTCAAGCTAAGCCATATATGTTGAACATATCCAACTTGGAATTCATGTCTGCAAATTTAACTCTTGATAGTGCCTTAGTTAAGATGTCAACCACTTGGAACTTAGTTGGAGTGCAATTCAGTTAGATGGCACCAGATTCTAACTTTTCTTTTATGAAGTAGTGATCAATATCCACATGTTTTGTCCTGTCATGATGCACAAGATTTTTTGCAATACTGATAACAGTCATGTTGTCATAAAGAATCCATATAGGTCCTTCTATATTGACTCTGAGTTCTCCAAGGAGTCTTTTCAACCAAATTCCTTCACAAACACCTTGTGCAAGGCCCTAAACGACACTTCAGCACTGCTCCAGGCCACAATAAGTTGTTTTCTACTTCTCCAGGTTACAAGATTGCCCTACACAAATGTGCAATAACCTCAAATAGAACTCCTATCAGTAACAGAACGAACCCAATCTGCATCTGTACAATCCTCACGACTCCTATATGTTCCCTTCCTGAAATAGATACTCTTGCCAAGAGTCATTTTCAAATATTTAAGAATTGTAAACAGCTTCCAATTGTTATTGATTTAGCTTGTTCATAAATTGGCTCACTACAATTACTGGGAAGTTAATGCTAAATCTAGTATGTGAGAGGTAAATTAGTTTACCTACTAGCATTTGATACATACCAGTGTCAACTAGAGCACTTTCAATTTTAAGTCCAACCTTATAATTTTCCTCCATAAGAGTGTCTGCCTATTTGCAACCTTGCATTCCTGTCTTCTCAAATAAGTCCAAAGTGTACTTTCTTTGGGAGACAACAATGCCCTTCTTAGATCTAGCAATCTCCATCCCCCAAAAAAAAAAACTTTAATTCCCCTCAATCTTTAATGTCAAATTATTGGCCGAGAGCACTCTTTAGCCTTCTTATTTCATTAATGTAATCACCTTTAATTAGAATCTCATCAACATACACAATAAAAACAAAAATTCTACATCAATTGAAAATTTGGAACAATGTATGATCAAGAAGCTTGCCCTTGATTATACCCATAACCCTCCACAGCTTTGGTGAATTTATCACTATAAGCTCTTGGGGATTACTTTAACCCATAGAGTGATTTCCTAAGTTTATAGACTCTATATATATTGTCTTCAAACCCAACATTTAACTGCTAATGAGAGAAGTACTTTTATGGTGTTGAACTATGCAATAGATACAAAAGTTTCTTGAAAATCAACACTTTTCGGTTTGAGTAAATCCCTTAGCCATCAATCTTGCTTTGTGACGACTAATACTCTCATTTGGATTGTACTTGATGGTAAATATCCACTTGCACCCAAGAAGCTTCTTTTCTTTTGCTAAATCAGTAAGCTCCCAAGTACTATTTTTCTAGAGCAATCATCTCATCTTCAATAGCTTTTTTCCATTTAGGTTTCTTCATTGCTTCACCAACACTTTTAGAAATCTATTCATTAGAAATATTTGCTACAAAACACTAACAATTTGGAGACAACTTGTTGTAGGAAATGTAATCACATAAAGGGTATTGAGTGTAAGGCCTTACCCTTTTCCTCAAAGCAATGGGCAGGTCTAAATCATCTTGACTTGGACTTGGATGAAAAAAGGGCTCCAAAGGTGCAGTAGGCTCTATCTCATTACCTTTCTTTTTTCTTGAATAAACCAAGAGCT
Source organism: Erythrophleum ivorense (assembly GCA_026724425.1). Lineage (NCBI taxonomy): Eukaryota > Viridiplantae > Streptophyta > Magnoliopsida > Fabales > Fabaceae > Erythrophleum > Erythrophleum ivorense. The sequence continues at coordinate 50,438,659 of JAIUCV010000005.1, forward strand.
TAGCTTGTTCGTTACTAACACCTTCAGTCTCGAGTTCCCTAAGATCAAGTAGGGGAATAGAGTTGGTCTTTTTGGGTTCAGGGTTTTGGGTTCAAGCTTCAAGGAAACTTGGCTTGGGTTAAAGGCTAATATCAAGGTTATTTATGTGAGTAATTTCAGATCTAATGTGGGTAGTTTAAGTGGTTTAAGGCTGATGTCATACCACAAACCCCATTCTTGCATCTTCTCACTCTCCCCCTAAATGGGTGTTTTGGGACAGATAGGTCGGTTCTCAAAGAATGTGACATCGATAGTAATATAGGTCCTTTAGGTGGTAGAAGAATAACGTTTATAGCCTTTTCAGTTGAGGAGTATCCAATAAAGATATATATGATGACTTTTGGGTCAAGTTTGCCCCTATGGCAAACGTGAACAATGGAGGTGTAGCCAAAGACTTTTGAAGGGATGGTGGACAAATTTTGTGTTTGAGAAAAGTTTGAAGGAGCTTGTGATAAGGAGTTTGGAAGTCTATAGTTTCAGATAGCATTCTATTGATGAGATATATACCACCCTCCAAAAATTCCCCCCCACAAAAAAAAGGTATAATTTAGAAACGTTGGTGATGATCATTAAGGATTTAGCAACTTCTAGGAGATGCCTGTTTTGCTCTCAGTCACTCCATTTTGTTGGGAAATATTAACACAAGAACTTTGGGGAACAATCCCTTGCTAGGTAAGACAATTAGCAAAGTTGGTGTTGAAATAGTCTTTAGCACTGTCAGACCTATAGATCTTTATTTTAGTGTGAAATTGGGTTTGAACAACAGTGGTAATCTATTTGAAAATGTTGGTGGCTTCATATTTCTCCCTCATAAGGTAAACCCATACAAGTCTTGTGTCGTCATCAACAAAGGTTATGAACCATCTAGACCCAAATAAGGTTTTAATGTTTAAGGGCCCATAAATGTCACAATGAATTAAAGTGAAAGGTGAGTAGGTATGTCCTTGTGTGAAGGATAGAGATTTCTAATATGCTTAGAAAGTTGACACACTTCACATTGGAGAGAAGCAATGCTATTTTCACATAATTGAGGGTATAATCATTTCAAGTACTGAAAGTTAGGGTGCCCTAGTCTCTACTGTCATAGCATGGTTTCACTAGGAGGAGCTGGCAAACTACTAGTAAAATAAGCTCTTTTCTCTCATGTTTTAGCTTCAGTAATGAGATATAGCCCATGAACCTCCTTAGCACTGCCAATTTTCTTATCTCCATCCAAATCTTGAAAATGCTAGCCACTATGAAAAAATTTGGCAATACAATTAAGATCCTTAGAAAGCTTGCTAATTGACAGCAAATTGCAAGTTAAAATGGATACAAGTAATACATTTTTTCAAAATCAATTCTCCACATATCTTTGTTGTCCCAATACCAACCACCTTATACAAGGTTCCATCAATAATTTTCACAACCATATTTCTATGGCAAGGTACTAAGGTATCAAACAATGAAGCATTACCCATCATATGATCAATTGCTCCTGAGTCAACTATCCAAGAGGTGTTGTTTTGGACGCAAGAGTTGAGAACAGTATGAAATTTATGTGATTGTGCTACAGCCCCAATTCTTATCACACCACCTGAGGGAGGATTGGATTGGATTACTTGAGATGATCTCAAGGAACCTCCATTTGCATGCCAAATGTATCGGGTTAACAGAAATAATGAGCAACAAACACGGGAGCCAAACAGAAATTTTGTGCAAGAGTGGTGGCTTCATTTTTGGCCATAGGAAGGACAACCAGACACCATAGGTCAACAAGGGTGGTTAATTCGACAGGTTCAAGGCAAGAAGTGGCCAAAGATAGTGTTTCGCATGCCCTCACATGCTAGCACGTTGGACGGAACACAACGAAACTCAGAGGCGGATGGCAGTGCGTGGAATGTTGGATGGTGGCCAAACTCCAAGGTTTGGCTAATCAAGACCTTCTGAACCCGACCAAAGAGAGCGTGTCCGTAGTTTTTGAGGAGAATCTGGTCTTTATCTCAGATCTCTCTCTCAACATGTCCTTGGCTACAAAAAACTGCTATAGCCCCATATGGTTCAAGCTTTGATACCATGTAGATATTCAGATAATTGAGAGTCTGAATTCTTCTATTTTATTTCAACAAGAGGAATACATACATACATACATACATATATATAAGGAGAGTTAGCTACAAGAATCAGCCAATCACTCCACAAAATCAAAGAGCAGAAGACAAGGGAATAAATTCCTAATAAAAGCTCATAAAACATAAAACAGAGAAAAGCCAATGTTGCCAATCAGGGATTAATGGGCAAACACAGGATTCCAACGTTATCAAATAACTATTTTCTCAACATTAAAATCATAACATAGTTGAAGTTCAGAAGAAAGAATTCCATGATCCCAAAACAATAAGAGAACATAATCAATTTCAACATACATTACACAAAGGCAAGCATTCATGCAAATTAACTTTAAGATAATGGTCACTGTGTTCAAAAGCTCTGAAAAAAAATCTAATCAGCAATGCAAAAAAACCTTAACTTACAAATGAAATAAGTTTCAGATTAAAATAATCAAACACAAGTATGATAAAACATGTATAGCTTGCTTTAAGTTACTTGTTAAAAAAAAACCAAAGGTAATAAAATAATGCAACCCAATGAATTGCAAGAGTAATAGCCAGGTCATATTGAAGTCATACACTTCCCAGCTTTGACTTAGATATTGCATCAAGTGTAGCTGACTCTGCTTCCTGTATGAGGAAAAATTAGATTAGAAGTCAAAGAACAATATAATAAGAACTTCAAGTAATGAAAGTAAACTGCTTTTATAAGACATAAACTGTGTTATTTCTAATATGTATCAATAAAAAGAATTAGTTCAATGACAATATAAAAAGTAAATTCCCATCTGTATTTTTTTTAAAATAAGAAATTTCATTAACAAGTGGGAGGGGAAAAACAGAGAGAAAGGATGAGACATCCTCTGAGACAATTTAAAAAGAAACAAAGACCAAACAGAATGGGAAAAATCCATCAGAACAGTAGAGCCCTCCAGTTCATTGGCTAAACAGCAGAAACAGAAGCCCCAGAAAGACACCATTACTTGATACACACAAAGTTTTATGAAGACAACTTTTTGTACAAAGAAGAAATTTTAAAATAGACAACTAAAATAAAACAGAGAGCCAAAGATAATCAAAATGCAACACAGCTGCCCAATCTCACTTTGAATCAGAAATAGAAAATCCTCTAAAACAACTATGGCCGAGTGCCAAACAGAAGACAGATGCCAAGACAATTCTATTGTATATCTTAAATAATTCTCTAAAGATAGCAAGAAGATAGAGCAAAGAAAGTTGCATAGTTCATTCTCACATAAATATCCCTTGCTCTTTTCATTTTTTTTTTTTTCCTTCTTAAAGAGCTGTTGAGAATAACACATCCTCCTAGAGCAAGAAAACAAGGCTTACAAAACATACACTACCTTAAACATGTAAGAAGGCTTCCTAATCCCTATGCATATCTAACAGAGACACTCTGTTAAAAAACTCTGCCGAGAATGGAATTCCAATATATTCAAGGGTCTTGTTATGCCCAGAGATTTATTATGAGAGAGGATTTATATCTTTTTCCATCCAAAACCTCTAAAACAAATCAAAAGGAATTTTCTAGATTTTCACACCATACAAAAATCTCACCAAGGATACCAAACAATTAGTTCCATAGGAAGTGGCTACTGTACAATGTAAAAGCAAGTAACAAAATGTTTTGGAACTTTTCCATGCACATTAGACAAATATTAGGGAAAGAACTATATTTGGCCTGCATATATGCAACTTGTCATTAGTATTAATTTTATTTAGTATCATAGTCCACACAAACCATTTGACATGTCAAGAAGAAAAGGTCCCTATTAGGAGAGCAAGTGAGAAAATCAAGTTAGGATTCACAAGAATACACAGTGGAAGGACCCAAAGTCCAAACTCTCGCAATCAAGAGAGGTAGAATGAATGGTGTCAAGGAGGACTAGAAGAGATTCTAGTTCATAAATATCATTTTAGAACATATCCTAACAAAGTGAAAATTTCAAGGAAGACCTTGAACAAACTAGAAACTTTGAAGTGATAAATTACGCAACCAATAAAGAAAATATACAGTAAGCTATCATCAACCTTAAGGGCACCAAAGATCTGAAAGAGTAATACCTCTAAGAAATAAATTTCTAGGAGCATGCATAAAAGGAAGTGAACATTGGCAAGGCATCCCCACCCTTTGTAATCCAAACTATATTTCGCCCTTACATATGTTATGGAATAGATTGTCTGTGTGGCTTCCCTTTGTTGCTCTGCATATGGGTTTTCTTACAGGAGTCACCATATTTCATACGAAGAGATTGGCCAGCTGTACTACATTATAAGTTTGACAGAGCTTTTGTTTCTTTTTCTGTTTTGAGTCTATTCTTCTTAGTTCTGGTTAGAGAATACCTTATCCTACAACAAGTTGTACTTTCTATTCTCTCAAACAAAAATTTCTTCTTTCATCCAAAAAATAAAGCCATAAGGAATAAGATTCTAAAGGTAAACAACATAGCCATTTACTTGCCAATGCCACGTATTGCAATACCAAGTTACCAAGACCCAGAACTCCTTGCCTCTTCAGGCAACAACAAACCTCCCAACTAACTAGATGTCTCTTCTTATCTCCCCTACACCACAACCCATCACACAAGGTCCCTCATAATCTTTTCAAATCAACAAGCTACTCCTACCAGAATCCAAAAATGATAGATAATAGAGTGGGAGATTAAGTAAACAAGCATAGATTATAGTAATACAACCGTCTATGCAACGAAAAGACCCCTTCCAAGTATATAAACTTTTTGAATCACAAGCTCCCAAAAACAAGCAGCCTTCAGGTTTCCCCTCCTGAAAAAAGAAAAGAAAAAAAAAGAGGGGGGGATGGAAACCTGCATACTCCTAGTTGGAACACATACTGAGGTAAACCACCATTGAACACTCCTAATGCAGTATGAGAAGGTAAAATTCTGGTAATTGGTTGTTGTTAGCCAGTAGCAGGCCTAAGGCCCATTATTTCTGAAGCCAATATCTGTTAGAATATTTCTCCTGATTTTTAGGGATTAGATTACCTAAAATATATCTGTTGCTATCCTTGTATTTATCTGGCATTATCCTAGCATTTATTTCTAGAATTATTTCTATTTTATATATTCTGTACTCAGCAGAAAAGAATATAGTTGTATTTCGGCTTCTATTCCTCTGTTCATGGTATCAAAGCCTGGTTTTGGTCTACCATGATTCGGTTTGGGTTCGGCCAAGATGACCGAGGGTCATCGACGAAAATTTCCTCCCAGCCGTCGGTGATAAATACCCAAGGTCCTCAAGTGCCAAATGAAGCTACACCAGTGTCCATAACGATACATCGTCTCCACGAACAAAACTATCTTCAGTAGTCGTCCAGCGTTCGATTGTTCGTAACCAGCAAGGGCAAATATGCATATTTGACCAGAGCAAAACTAAGGCCATCTGTCAATGATCCCAAGTATTTCGAATGGGAGGCCGAGAACTCTACCGTCCAAGCCTGGTTGGTGAATTTGATGACCACCGAGATTAGTGCTCACTTCACGTTGTACAACTCTGCTCACGATGTGTGGGAAGCAGCAAGCGACATGTTCACATCTCTTAAGAACAGAGCTGAAATTCTGGAAATTGAGGCTTTCCTCCATGAGTTCAAACAAGGTAACTTGAGTGTCACCCAATACTATACCAATCTGGTTGTTCATTGGCAGCAACTGGATTTATACGACAGCCCCGATTGGTCATGCACAGCAGATGCAACTCGCTATACAAAAATAAAGGAGGAAAAGAAAATATTCAAATTCTTGCTCGGTCTCAACTCCTCATATGATGGGACACGTGGCAGAATTATGGCTCTTGAAAATCTGCCATCACTAAAGGAAGTGTTCTTCACTATTAAGCATGAGGAAAGTAGAAAGAAACTTACCTCTAGTGATCAACTGAGATTCACTGAGCAAGATTCTGCTGCACTAGTTTCTCGAGGAACTCAGAATAACGATGGTAGAAGCAAGAGAAATGGGAAGTGGTGTGATCACTGTCAAAGATCCAGACATACCCGTGATTTTTGCTGGAAATTGCATGGTAAACCACCCAACCAGAAAGGGAAAGGCGGCAAAGAAAGCAAAGGTTTTTCTACTACTATAGATAACAAGAGTGAATATGTTCTTGAAAAGATTAACAAGGAAGATATAGAAGCTCTCAAAAGGTTGCTAGAAAAATATGAGTCCCACACATTGTCACAAGAAAGGGTAGTTGCAGCCAGCAACATTGTATATACAGGTAATGCAATACTTGCATTCAACACTAAAGCGCATCACCAAGGTATGTGGTTGGTGGACTCAGGTGCTACTGATCACATAACAGGAAACAAATCTCTGATTCGAAATCTTCAACCTTGTGACAAGCCAATGTTCATCAAAATTGCTGATGGAACCTTTACCTAGGTTCTTGGGACTGGAATAGTCTATATATCTGAATATATTATATTAAACAATGTTCTGTATGCACCTGGTCTAAATTGCAATCGGTTATCAGTTAGAAGAGTGACATGAGATCTAAATTGCCATGCTGATTTTACATCTGTTGAATGTATTTTTCAGGACTTGGAGTCGGGGAAGAGGATTGGCATTGCTAAGATCCTAGAAGGACTCTATTGCTTGGAAGGAAGTTGTAGCGATCGGGAATTATTCAAATTCGAAGAGAAGAGTGTGTTTTCAGCCCAATTTTCGAATAAAGATGTTTTATTATGGCACTATAGGTTAGGCCACCCCAATTTCAATTACATGTTTAAATTATTCCCAAATTCTAAGAATAAAAATGATCTTTCTCTTACTTGTGATGTCTGCCAAATTTCCAAACATACAAAAAGCTCCTACAAACCACATATTCACAAACCATCACAACCCTTTTCCATGATTCATAGTGACATTTGGGGACCATCACGAGTCCAGTCCCTCACCAAAGCAAAGTGGTTTATTACTTTTATCGATGACCATACACGCCTTACTTGGGTATTCCTAATGAGGGAAAAATCTGAAATGGTCCAAATTTTCATCAACTTCCATACTATGATCAAAAATCAGTTTCAAACAACCATTCAAGTTCTAAGGAGTGACAATGGGAGAGAATATATGAGTGATACACTACAAAAGTACCTGAAACAGCATGGCATTATTCACCAAACCAGTTGCATAAACACCCACAACAGAATGGCATAGCCGAGAGAAAGAATAGACACCTCCTAGATGTTACACGAGCTTTAATGATAACACACAATGTCCCAAAAACTTTCTGGAGTGAGGCAGTTGTTACTGCTGCACATTTAATTAATAGGATGCCTTCCAAAACCTTAGAATTTCAGACTCCAATCCAAAAGCTCACCGAAACCTTCCCTAACACACATCTCATTACTCATATTCCAAAAAAAGTGTTTGGTTGTGTCGTTTATGTGCATAATGATCATGGAAGGAAACTTGATCCAAGAGCCATTAAGTGCATTTTCCTCGAATACCCAGCAACCCAAAAAGGTTACAAGTGCTATTCCCTCTTAGGAAATTTTTTGTTACCATGAATGTCACCTTTGATGAGCAGATCCCTTTTTATCCCAAAACTTCCATTCAGGGGGAGAATTATGGGAAGGAATGGGAGTTTCTGACCCTGAACGCCTTTGATAGTCAACCAGTATCTTTTCCACCTCCCCAAAATCGATTGAATAGTTCTATCCAGCACTCAAGACTCACTCCAGCAACTGAAACAGATTTCTCACCCAATCCCAACTTACATGAAATTGAATTATCAAATGAAACCTCCCAGCCTGAAAATGACCAACCCAACCATCCTGAACCCAAAATTGCTCCTATTGAAACTGAACAGGTAGAGAAAAATCATACTGAAACATTGGTGGCAGATCAATATAGAAGCAAGGAACTGATGGTCTATTCAAGAAGAGGCAAGGACAAGGTTCAGGAAAAGAAATCCGAGGGTGAGACTTCTACGGATCTTATACAAAGCCAAGAATCAACTCTATTCTCCATTCCTGATGATTTGAGCCAGCCAATTGCAGTAAGAAAAGGGGTAAGGAAGTGCACTTTACATCCTATCAGTAACTTTGTCAACTATGATAAATTATCTGAAAATTTACAAAGCTTTGTGACTAGTATTTCTAATGAAAAGTTGCCATAAAATTTCCAAGAAGCAATTGCAGATCATAAGTGGAAGGAGGCTATTAATGAAGAGTTGAGAGCACTGAAGAAAAACCAGACTTGGAAAATCACTGAACTACCCAAGGGCAAGACTATAGTTGGGTGCAAATGGGTCTTCACAATCAAATATCACCCCGATGGAACAATAAGCAGATATAAAGCTCGTCTAGTGGCAAGAGGTTTTACACAGACACATGGCATTGATTACCAGGAGACATTTGCTTCGGTGGCAAAGCTAAATACAATCAAAATCCTCTTATCACTTGCAGTTAACCAAGAATGGCCTCTCCACCAACTCGATGTGAAGAATGCCTTCCTCAACAGAGATCTAGAAGAGGAAGTGTATATGGATGTCCCTCAAGGTCACTCAGATTACAAAAACCCAAACAAGGTATGCAGATTATACAAATCACTTTACGGCTTAAAGCAATCACCAAGAGCCTGGTTTGATAGATTTGCAAAAGTAGTGAGAAATCTAGGATGTATGCCAAACTGATCACACCTTATTTGTGAAACACACAAAAGAGAAAAGCTCAATCTTGATTGTCTATGTAGATGACATTGTGTTAACAGGGGATGATATAGAAGAAATACATAAATTAAAGAAGTCATTGGCTGCTGAATTCGAAGTTAAAGATTTGGGAAATCTGAGGTATTTTCTTGGGATGGAGGTGGCTAGATCAAGTAAAGGAATTGTTGTTTCATAGAGGAAATATACTCTAGACCTATTGAAAGAGACTGGGATGTTGGGGTCTAAGCCTGCAGAAACTCCAATGAATGCCACTAATAAATTGGGTCACATTGAAGAATCCTCACCGGTAGACACCGGAAGGTATCAAAGATTAGTTGGTAAACTCATATACTTGTCTCACACAAGACCTGATATCAGTTATCCAGTTAGTGTGGTGAGTCAATTCATGAGTAAGCCACAAGAAAAACATATGGAAGCTGTGTACAGGATCTTGAGATATTTGAAGATGACTCCTGGAAAGGGCTTTTTTTTGAAAAAGGGCGTAACAGATAGATTGAGGTGTTTACAAATGCTGATTGGGTAGGATCTCCAATTGATAGAAGATCAACAACAGGGTGCTGTACGTTTGTATGGGGAAACCTAGTGACATGGAATAGCAAAAAGTAGCCTGTAGTTGCTAGAAGTAGTGCAGAGGCTGAGTATAGGGCCCTAGCCTTAGGTATATGCGAAGGAATGTGGATACACAGACTACTAAATGAATTAAATATTGAAGTACACCTTCCAATGAAGGTGTGGTGTGACAATATGGCTACCATTGGTATCGCCAAAAATCTCATTCATCATGACAGAACTAAACATGTGGAGATTGACAGACATTTCATCAAAGAAAAAATTGATACTAAGTTGATTGATCTGGCCTATGTCTCATCAAATTCACAAGTTGCTAACCTTTTTACAAAGGCCCTTTCAAGAGTTAGATTTGAAGAGCTTAGTGGCAAGTTGTGAATGATAAATATCTACTCACCAGCTTGAGGGGAAGTGTTAGCCAGTAGCAGGCCCAAGGCCCATTATTTCTGAAGCCAATATCTGTTAGAATATTTCTCCTGATTCTTAGGGATTAGATTACCTAAAGTATATCTGTTGCTATCCTTGTATTTATCTGGCATTATCCTAGCATTTATTTCTAGAATTATTTCTGTTTTATATATTCTGTACTCAGCAGAAAAGAATACAGTTGTATTTCGGCTTCTATTCCTCTGTTCAGTTGTAATTAATAATCAGGTAAGCAGTATTTATTTATCATTTATTACAGATTATCAATAAAGAAGTATGAGTCTATCAATAAAAAGCATTCTCCTGCCAGTTGAGGATTCCTCTCTTTTAAAAAAAAAAATCTTCTTTGACCCCTTAAAAAAAAAACAGCCATACACCTAAAATAAATAAGGAAGAAATGCAAATAAAATTCACATACAATCTGACCTCAATCTGCTGGATCTTGGCTTCAAAAAGTTTTTGCCTATCCTCTTCCTGTAACAAACCAAGCTCAACTCAGAAATGGCATAGATATATGTTAATTGACTTGAATACAGAATATTGTTGTACCTTCATAGTCCGACCATCTGGAGCAGGATAAGCAAGAACAAAGACACGATCAATCAGAACAATCACAGGTTCTTTGCCCAAACTTTTCCAAGGAACCTAGATTACATTGGACAAAGAATAATGATACAAAAATCACAAACTCCCTTATAGCTGTATATAGCCAGGGGATGTGAGAAAGTAGAAAAAGGGAATATATATATATATATATGCTTTTCAGTTTAATATATATACATATATATATATATATATGTATATATATTAAACTGAAAAGCATTGAGAATAATGCCACAAAAACAATGCATCAAAGCTAAGTAACCTTGGGCATACTGCGTACTCATCTGTAGTACTTTCACCTTCTTATAAGTACACAGACGCGTAAACATGAGTGTATGCAACTATGTATTTATATATTTGTCATTAATAAAATGTACGATGTATGCCCAATATGTCTGTATAAGTATCACTAAGAAACCCTAGGTAATGGCAAATGCTACCTTCAGTGTAATGGTACCAACAAAGCCAGCTTTGACAGTAACAGGTAGTTTTAGTGCATTTAGTGCCTCTGCCTTCAATTTCAAATCCTTAAGAACAACATCACCTGCAGACATCAAGTGTTTCATTTGAAAAACAAAGAAATATAGATTAAACTTGTTAAAAAAAAATAGTATGCTATATCGCATAGACACTATCACATTACACAACACAACACAAAGATATACCACAATTTAAAACATAATATAACATGATAGGTGACTATTTTATATATATATATATATATATATAGAGAGAGAGAGAGAGAGAGAGAGAGAGAGAGGAAAATGCTAACCTCACTATTGTGTGGAGTTAGCATCCTCCATAATTTATCATGGACCAGAAATTCATCCCCCTCTTTAAAAGAAAAAAAATAAATGCATGGGCATTTATGTCATTTTCTATAGATAGCATAATAAATGCAAGGGCTTTTAGGTCATTAACTTAATACACAAATTTTAAAAACTTGCATTAAATGATTTTCCATTTATTGTGTTTTGAGAAGATGACCTAAATTCCCTTTTGTTTCTTATATATTTTAAGAAAAATGTTTTTTTTTAATCAAGATTTTGAACAAATGTCTAATATGTATCTAGCATATCCCTTTCATTCTTCTCTCGTTCCTCCTTTAAATTTTTTTATTCAATGTCCGAATGGACTCTGGTTTTCTTTGCCTGAATCTTTTCGAAAATCCAAGGTTCCTAGATAAAAGTCTTTGTTTGGACTGCAGTAAGATAGAATTAATACAAATTCTTTGCTTCAAACTCAAAGGCCTAATACAGCTATTTCTCCAGATGTTTGTTGATGTGTTTTCAGGAGTCAGAAACAACTAATCATCTGTTTTTGCTTTGTCAAGTGGCTTGGCAAATTTGCAATAGGTTGTTTGGACATTTTCAGGAGGACTGGGTGTGACTAGCTAATCTGCAGATCAAGTATAATGGTCTTGGCCAGAAGAAAGAGCAAAAAGTTCTTTGGGAGTGTGCTGTCCTGGCTGTTTTGCACAAGAACGTTTAATCAAAAGTTTTTTCCTACACATCTGATTTGGGAAGGAGTTATTTTTAAGGCCTCTTTGCAGGTTTCAGCAAATGGTTTTTTTAGGGGGGTTTCCCTTGGGGATTTACAAAGGGATTGGAAAGTTCTTTTGTGCTAATGAGTCTGTAATTTTTCTTTGTTTTGAGAGGATTCCTTGTCCCCTTTTTGTATTTTTCTCTTCTTTTCAATAAATTCTTTGTTTCTATTAAAGAAAACTAAAGAAAGCATCAAAAATATTAAATATCAAAATTTATTATTTTCCAAAGAAAAAGGAATTTTATTAGATAGAGAGTGAATTACATGAAAGGTGGATAAGACAGCCTCCTAAAACAGAAGAATGCAAGGACAAGGAAAAAGAATGAAAAGGAGAAAAAAAAAAAAAGGAGCACTTGAATTTAAACAAGTAACAATGTCACCCAATCCCTAATCATATCCAACAAAGAAAATCGCTTAACAAGTCTGAGCAGAATACCAGAGAAATGCAAGAGATAAAACCCTTTTCCATAAGGCGATTAGACTCACTGTCACGCCTTTAAATATCTGAGCATTTCTTCCCACCCAGCTACACCATATCAAAGCAAAAAAATGCACAATGCCACAAAACTTTTCCATCTTCATTGTGACCGAAATGTTTATACTGGATCACTAAAAACTGATCCAAATTTTCTGGGCATACCCAACTATGACCAAAAATACCAAATAACTTATTTCAAAGTGAAGTAGCCATACTACAATGTAAGAACAAGATCCCAATTTTTCTAAATCAGCCAACACATAAAATATAGAAAGGAATGCATCAACTCAAAAGAGCAAACCAGTGCCGCTCTAATGACAAGAGCACATTGTCAAAGCACCTTACTCTCCTTTCTACTTGAAAAAACCTTTCACCAGATTGGAGACAAAAAAGTAGAAGCTTCCACATTAGGTGGAGAAATCCGATGTTCTCCAAACAGCCCAAACAATTTATTCTGTAATTGCCAAGCTACCTCATCATGCAAGAAGTTATGACAGCTTTAGGACTTTGAAAAACGAATTTTTTCCCCCGAACTATATATATTATTCCTTGCTCAACTTACAATTAAGGATAAATGGATTTGAGAGTATTCTTTAGCGGACACCAATAGCCAGAAGCCTAGAACCCCCCCCCCCCCCCATCCCCATTAAAACAAAGAAAGAACAACAAGAATAAGGGGAAAATCATTGATATGGCATAAAAACCATTAAAATAAGGTAATAAATTTAGGCTTGAATTCAGCAGACATATACAGATTTTGACTAAAAGCTGGGGAACTATCAGATGACAAACCTTTCCAGACACTTATTCTTAAGGCCTCCGTAGAGAGCCCATGTACATATTCGCCCAAATATCTCCGAAGTAAATGCAGTACCTGTCGAGAAAGTACCGATATTAAATCCTGTGTTCACATGACTCTTTAGCACAGGGGATCAGTCACTAATAGCAGTATTAATATTAAAAAATAACCATATGATAAGACTTAAAAATGCAGCTATAGCTTTGTGGCAACTATCGACTTATAAAACTGAGAAAGGAAAGAAAATCGTACATCTAAGGAGGCAATGAGGCATTGTCGACACTAGCTCTACCCATCAGGACAATTAATTGGCAAAAATAATCCAGTAATATTTTAAAAAAATCATCAACAACAACAACAACAAATTAAGCAAACCAAAGGCATTAAATACGATAAATTTAACACAGAAATTCTTGCACAAAGACAAGGTGTTGAAAATTTCAAACTAGACAGAATTCTTACGTGAGCTTCGAACATGGTGAAGAACGGGACCAAATAACGATCCGAACAAGCTTATCGTCCGATCAATCCGCAAATTAACGATGATCGAAGTCGAAAATTTGTCATCGAGAAGGTCGAGGATAACAGAGTGTACCAAAGTTGAAGTTTCGATGGGAAAATAGGGTTTGAAGAAAGCTCGATCGCTGAAGAGTAAAGACCCCGAAAGCCGAACGGTTGGAGATCGGAAAAAATGTCACAAAAGCTAGACAAGTGATGTAAGGACGTGCTGGGTGCTTCTGTGGCTTTATAGGTCCCGGTCATTTCCAAGTTTATGCATACGTGGGCCGACCTTGAATGCCATCATTCGAACGCCTGGAACGGACTAAACGAGGCATCGTGGCGGTCCGGTTCACGTAGATACTTTTCATTTCTTTTCTTTTTTGGGGCCAAATCACACTAGATATTTTATTTCACTCCGTATTTTTTTGCCCTTTTGTTTAGTGAGATTATATAGAGGGAATTTTCCTTTTTCAAAATATAGAATGGATTTGAATGTAAATTATAGTAGTTTATGGATTTGAACGTAAATTACAGTAGTTTTATCTAAATCAACGTGGTATAGCAATTAAGAGTGTGGGTAGTTATTAAGAGATTTTAATTTTATTGTAATCTCTTATTCTATTATGTACACAAAAATTTTGGTGTCATCTGAGGAAAAAAAATATTAGTTACTTGTCCAACAAGAAATTTATTAGTCAATTTTATTTATTTTAAAAGACAAAATGATTTATGTATTCAGATAATTAGATGCTACCTTGTAAATTTGTCACAAAAATTGTTTCAGTGCTCACTCATTTCAGTTGAAGGCTTTGGGTAATCTTTGGGAACAAGCTGCAATGAGTGCACAACTAGTACCAAGAAGAGATGAAAAACCCCACAATTTCAAGCCCTGGCCCTAATTCAATTCCGGTTGATAGAATAGAGAAGGTAGAAGAGCATTCTGTTGAAAAATTAAATTAATATAAGTTCATTTAGTTATATCTACGCTACAAATTTCGCTTGCCCCTACTTTGAGGATGTGCACGTATTGGCGAAGTATTGTAATTATTGGAAATTGGAGATATTAAAACATATGCAGAATTATTAAATACAAAAATAAAAAAATAATAGTATGGTGAAGAATGATTCTCATATCTTTATATAAAAAATAATGATAATAAATAATAATAATAATAATAATAACAACAATATATTGTATAAATTTTTTTTTTTTTGGGTAATTCCATCTCCTCTTCCCTATCTATCATTATATCAAACGGGGCTTTAGTCCATTGTTTAACTTTGGAGCATGCTCTTTCCTTTGGATAAAGAGGTCCACAAATTTGAATGATAATTGCTAGCTTGTTTTGTTGTAAATAAAATCTGTTCTTTCGAATGAGTTATTGTGCTCTCATTTCGCTAACAACAATTGTTCATCAGGATGCTGCGATATCCAGTGGTTGTTTAATTTTTATTTTCATCTATGTGTGGCACAACTTCTATTCTGTCATGCATCTTTATGTTTGTGAATTTACTAATTTGTTTTGACCCAAAAAAAAAAACAAACAAACAAACAAACTTACTTTCTAGTATTTCTCATGTTATATGTATTGGGCAAAAAAAAAAATAAAACAAATGCTATATTATAACATTTTTGTTATGCGAATGCTCTTTTATAACATGTAGTAATTTTAGAAAGGCCTAAAGTCTACATAAATATTTTACACAATAAAAAAACTCATTAACATTTATACTAATTTTACATTTTAGATTATTTGAATCTAATAAAAAAACAAATATTCATAAAATATTATGTTAAACTAATAGGCGGTTTTAAAGGCCTTGATGATCTATATTTTGGGATAACAATTTGTCACCATCCTTGATGCTGCAATAAAATTGTTACATCTGTTCACTTTGCATATTAGAACCAAAAAAATCTTCAATTCCTTGAGTAATGACTTTCATTATTCACAGTACGTAAGAAAAACCATCACAAGGGAAATAAAAATAACACTTTGAGGATATAAAAATGCATTTCAAACAGTCAGTAAGACAAAATGAAAGTTTATAAAACATCCATATTTGCCATGAAAGACAATTCGAAAGAAAACGAAATGAGCATAAAACAAAAATCTGCAAAAGAAATAAAATTGAGAAAATATATATTGATATATAGATTCGCACGCAACACACAATAATTCAAGTCATGCTTTGTTCGTGCTTAGAAACACAGTATATATTTTATAGGGCGTTTAACATTGATGGACATGAAAATGAAGTTAGAAAAAAAAAAGAGAGAGAGAGAGAGGATACAAAAGGATCCTTAGAGGATATGCTAAAAGTACATTTCAACATAGTTTTTTGATACCCAAAGTAAGCCAAAACATTACAGCATAATATTATAACTATTAACGCTATAAATTTTAACTCCTTCCATACTGCCTTATCAATATAACTAAGATTAGTATATTTCAAAAACTTTTGAATCCTGTCTGGTGCAAGCTCTACATATATATATATATATATATATACACAATATATATATACAATATATATATACTAGTATAAAGGTTTTAATCTCAAAAGACAACTTAATCTCACATGTAATCACGAAATTTTAGGATTCCATATCCTTCTCCCTCTTTGGTTTATTTTTGCCGGTGCTCACATTCTCAATCTTATGGCTTGTTTAGTATATAAAGAGAGATAAATTGAGTTTCCAATGCACAAAAAATAAAATATACAATTTCTATTATATTATGTTATTATTATATAACAGTATCCATTATTTTTAATTACATTTTTATTTAGAAATAGAAATATTATTTGTCATCTATTTTTATTTATTTTTGTATACCTAACATTCTGTATATAAAACAACCCCTTCTTTTTGGTTAAAAGTTTTAGAACTCAAGGCCCACGTCTAGTCCAAAATATTATGTTGCCAAAAAGGACGAAGTATTGGACAGAAAATGGTGATGAACTTACAAACTCAAATTGGGCTTTTGTGAGCCCTGGTGTGAAAATTCAACAAAAAAATGTGTAAATAGATATAAATAAATGAAGAGAAGAGAACTTGTTGAATAAAGTTTTGGACAGTATTAGATTTTCAAAACTCAACCTATAATTAGTAGGTTATCCAAGAACAAAATTCATAGGTTCAGATTTCCTGTAGTAATAATAATAATAATAATATCTACATCATTCACCACCTTCTTTTCTCCTTAGTTTAATATTGTGCAAAAAATCCATTAATTTATTATGGCTCATCAAGGGAAAGGTTTTTTAAAAAAACTTTGTATACATATTTTGGTTAAATGGGTTGGAAATATAAATTTATTTTATTATTATAGATTAGTATTAATAATTAATTAATATTATATTAATATCATAATAGTTAATTTAGTAATAGTTACTGTATAAATGGATTAGTTCTCTTAATAAATTATGAATAACATGTAATAGGTGAGTTACCTATAACTATATTTAAAGAATAAAAACCAAATTCACAACTTACATAGAGTTAATTACTCTATTTATGCTAGGTAGGGTTAGATTTTATAATATAACACAATTTTAGCATATCCTCTAAACTTACATTAATATTGTGAGTTATATCCTACCCTTTTTGTCTATTACCACTATCTATTACATGATATTTAAAGTAATTATGGATTCAAACATCATGTCTGGAATGATCTAACTTAATCTTCTATTATTTTATAACAATTGATATGGATATTGTTATGAAAAAAAAATAACTTCTTTTTCATTTATTGTATCTTAGTGATTGATTTGGGTTTTGATCCTTTCTATCATAAACTATAATCTGCATTTTCTTTCTTGCTTTTTATTGCCTTTATATGCTGAGGAAAATTTTCAAATTTGATTGTGTCTCAAATTTGAAACTCGAATCTATGTGAATGTTTCAATTTGGGCCTTAATGTAAACTTTAATCTATGTTAAATTTCGCTAGTCAAATAAACTAACATATTTCTACCTAAATCTATATAGTTATTACTATTCTTAAATCATGTTAAAGTCTTAAATCTAAAGCAAATATAGCGGAGAAATTGTTGAATCATGCTTATGGATGTTTTCTTTGGGATTTGGCACTATCTACATGATAAAACACCATTTTTTTTAACCTTAAAGGTGCAAACATAGCAAAACTTGCCATTAATGACTTCTTCAAATCTTGTATAGACATATATATATACATATATATGTATGTAATCAATATTAAAGATTGCTATAATTTTCAATGCCTCTAAAACTCTACGAATTTGTGTTGTTAAGTTTGGGTTGCATCTTCCATTACCATCGCTGGAAGGTTGTAGCTAAAGGATGAAGATGCTAAAGCAATTTTTTGGCATGCCCACATATGCCCCTAGCACATAAAGGCGCATGGGCCCACTAATTGGGTCTAATTTGGCCTAACTATTTTTCTGGATATATTTTTTTAATAACTTTTTAAAGATTTACCCAATATTTGGTTTGAGAGTTTTGAAGGAGAGGGGAGGGTTTTGCCTCCCTTCCCCTCCCCTCATTCTTCTCTATTCCAAAAGTGGAGATTTTTGAAGAGGAGAGAAATATTTATATTTCATTTGACTAAATTGCCTTTGATATACCTACTTTTGCTTTCATTAAAAATATAACGTAGATCTTATTTTTTTTAGTGGGGTTCAAGATAATAAAAAGTATTTTTTTAATAAAAATCAAGAAAAATTATTTTCTATAATAGAAAATAAGGAAAAGTCTTTTTTATATAAAAATATCTTAAAAACAAAAAAAAATTAATTATAATATCATAGGGGTATAATTGTCCATTTAATTTTATCTCCCCTCCTGAATCAAACAAGATTTTATTAAAATCTATCTCCTCCCCTCTCCTCTAGATGAACCAAATAAGGTATCGTTAAAACCCCTCCCCTCCATTAAAATCTCTCCTCTCCCCTTGGTTAAACCAAACAATGCCTTAGAAATATTATTTTATAGTTTTTTTATAACATTTCACATGACATTTGGACTATTAATTCTTTGAATTTTTGGTTGGAATTTTTTTGGTGTATAATTCAAATATATCTTTACATGACATATATTACACACTCTTAAAAGTGATGGATTTTGGTATATCATGCAATTTTTGAATTAATTATGCACTTTTATGTATTTATTATGTTGTAATTAATTCTTAAGCTAAATTTACTATGAAATTTTGGATATTTATTTATGGAAATTGTTTTAACATATGTGTGTATACACTTTATAATTGAGCACTTGCTTATTGTGGGACCAACTATAAAAATGTGTTTTTGGTAAATTTTGTTTATTATTCGGTCCAAATTAACAAATATACATATTGATATATTTCTATTTCATTTATTGCAATTTTCTTAAGGAAAACTACAATGATAATGGATATGCCCTATTGATCTACCATTGTCAATGTAAACTAAAATTGCCTTAATATTTCTTAATTTTTTTAATTAATGCCTTAATATTTCTTATATCATATCAATGCAAAGATATTAGAGACATTGATTCTTGTGGGTCCTTCTTGATATGTAATTGAGTTTTCTTGGTTTACTATGATCTAGGATCCTTATGCGGGATCATAGTAAACAACAATCATATTCTTGTAATTGTAATAGCTGGTCTTAAAAGGAACTTCAGTTTATGATTATGTTGCGTATATAATTCATGTTTCCTCATGGTGTTATTTCAACTTTTATGTATATGCAATTATCAACTATGAAAACTTTAAGTGGGATGAAACTTTGATGAACGAAAAGAGTCTTTAAACATACATTTGGCAATTGCAAACTTGGACTTGGCCATGAGGTGTGAAGCACCTACTACCCCGAATAGCAATTTTACTACAGTAGAAAAAGTCTTCTATGAGAAATGGCATAACTCTAATAGAGTTTGTGTAATGATCATAAAATATATAATTGACAAAACTATCAAAGAATGGATTCTTGAAAGGGAGACTGTAATGGAATTTATGAAAGTAATCAGAGAAAAGTTCAAAAGATTCGATAAGGCTCACGAGAGTTATTACTTCTCCTTATTGAAGAACACTCGTTATGATGGCATGTATAGTGTCAAAGAACACATTATGAAACTTGTCCTATATAATAGCAAGCTAAAGTCAAAGTCATTTGGCATTGATGTTGGTGACAATTTTCTTGTTTGGCATATTCTAAGGTCATTCTCATCACAATTTCAATTGTTGAAGACTTCATGTAATACTTAACAAAGTGAGTGACTATCAATTAGTTGATAGTTATTGTTTATCGAGACGAGGAATCTTTGAATAACTATGGCACTTCCTCTCCTATTGTGAATTTTCTCTTTTATGAATCCAACAACAAAACAAAGGTTACTTATCCAAAGGGGAAGAAGCCTAAATTCCAATCCGATAAGAAGAAAGGTGATAAGAGAAATGGCAAGTACGATAACAATCTAGGACCAATTGTGACATTTAAAAAAAAGTGTGAAAATGAGGGTACTTTATTTGTCCCTAACTTTATTTAATTTTGAATCTGATGTCATTGACGCTCCTTTTCATTCTTAGTGATTGGATTTTAGTGATACTATTCATATTATGAATTCCTTATAAGGGTTCAAAAATAGGAAGCCAAGTGAGAAAGAAAGGACCATTATTGGTATTGATGGAATAGTAATAATGGACTTGATAGGAATGGTCATTTTATGTTTAAACAAGTTTTGAAATTGAATAATACTATTTATGTACTTTATTCTATGGAGAACTTGATTTCTATTTTTATATTAGACCGATTTGATTATTCTTTTAAGGCTACGGTTAAGTTGAAAATTAAGAAATGAATTAAGTGCTTTAGATTAAACAAGGATGGTGAATATTATGGTAGATATGTTAAAATAGGCAAAAATCGAGGCATATTTACATTATTCCTAAAAAAGTGTGAAATTAAGGCACAGTACACTATTCTTAGTGCCTTTTAGCATAATGGGATTGCGAAAAGGCGAAATCATACCTTAATGGATATAGTGAACTGCAGCTCAATCAATCTTCATAGCTTGAAGTTCTATGGGGTAATACTTTGAAAACAACAATATATATACTTAACCATGTTCCTAGTAAGGTTGTTCTAAAGACCTTTATATGAATTGATGTTTGATAAAAAGCATAGTTTGAGGCATTTTTGTGTGTGGGGTTGCAAGGCAAAAATGAGATTGCACAATCTCTAACTTACGAAATTAGATGCAAAATCAGTCAATGATTTTTTATTGGTTATTATACAAGCTCTAAAAGTAGTAAATTTTATTGTTCTACTCATTTTATTAAAGTCATTGAATCAAATCAAATAATTTATTTTGAAGACAACCTAGATACTGAGAGTCAATAATGCTATGTTGTTGATCTCTGAGAGAAGAACACTATCATGCCTATATTGTTATTGCCTTTATCATTAGAGTTTGTCTTTAAAGGGGATATTGATGTTCAGAATCTTGCTAATGATCATGATGAATGTTCATACAGAGCTACTACACATTGATAATGTTATTTTGCTAAGGCGATCATATAGGGTACATAAACTAGCAATTTCAAATGATTTCATAGTCTACTCGCAAGAACATAAATTTAATGTAACTAATATTTCAAATATGTTTTCTTACCAAGAAGCTATATCACGTTCTAACTCAGCCAAATGGTCAAAGGTTATGAGAGATGAGTTATCTTCTGTAGATCAAAATCATGTTCAAGAACTCCTTGATTTGCTTGTTGGTCATAAAGTTATTGGCTATAAGTGGGACTTTAAGAACAAGCATTGGACTATAGGTGAAATTGAAAGATATAAAGCTAAACTAATTCTAAAGGTTATAATTAAAGAAAAGGTATTGATTATATAGAGGCTTTTTCACTAGTATTTGCTAAAGATGTCCTTAGAATTTTTAATTTAGAACTCCACTAGATAGATATTAAGACTACTTTTTTATATGCAAGTCTATCCAAAAATGTTTATATGGTGTAATCGAATGGTTTTAAGGAAACGGGAAAAAATAACCTAATGTACAAATTGAAGAGTCCATTTATAGGTTGAAACAAGCTTTTAAACAATGACATTTGAAATTTAATAAAATTGTTACATCTATTGGTTTTGTTAAAAATTCTTTAAACTAATGTATCTTTCAAAAGATTGATAGGAGAAACTTCATTATTCTTGTCCTATATGTTGATGACATGCTTTTGGCAATCAATGCTCCTAAATGAGACAAAACACATGTTTTTTTGTCACTTTGATATGAACGATTTTGGTAAAGCTTTCTATGTTTTTGGGATTTAGATCCGTATAACTGGTCTCATAGTATTGGTTTGTTTCAAGGGACTTATGTTGGCAGAGTGCTTAACAAATTCAATGTGCACTCATATTTTCCTTTGTGTTACACCTATTCAGAAAGGCAAGAGATTATCTAAATCACAATCTCCTAAGAATGATAAAGAGAGGATTGAAATGGATAGTGTTCCATATGCTTCTATTGTTGGTAGTTTGATGTATGCTCAAGTATGCACTTGTCTGAACATAACCTTTGCTATTAATGTACTTAGCAAAAACTTGAGCAATCTTAGACAAGATCATTAGAAAGATACTAAAAAATTTATAAGGTACCTACAGAGTACTAAGGATCATATGTTGACTTACAGAAAGCCTAATTCTCTTGATATCATTAGTTATTCATATTTAGATTTTAAAAATTGTGTAGATGTTTTGAAATCTACTTCTGGATACATTTTTACTATGTTTGGAGGAGTTATTTCATAGAAAAGTGTCAAACAAACACTCGCAGCCACCTTAGTTATAGAATTATAGCATATCACTTGTTATGAGGCCACTTGATAGGCTATATGATTAAGGAAATTAATTTCAGGGATGCACATCGTTAAGAGTGTATCTTAGCCCTTAATTATTTTATTGCGATAATGCATCTGTTGTATGATTTTCTCAAAATGATAATTTGATATCAATCTCTTATTTGTTAGAAATAAAATTTGTGAATCTCATACTTGAATTGACTATGTTTCTATGAACTTTATACTAGTAGATTTGTTAATCACAAGTTTATCAATTAAAGTTTTTCATAAACTTGTGATTCAAATGGGTCTTATAAGATCTTTTACAATGTTTTGATTAAATGGGAGTCTGAGTTGTGTTCTTTAAGGATATTTTGTTTTTCTTTATTTTGTTTATATAATTTTGAACACATTTCTTTTGATATTCTATTTTATGTAAATTTGGAATCTTGTTGGCATTTGTAGCATTTTTTCCTTATCAAATTTGATATTCATGGTTTGCTATTTCATTTTTGAATTTTTGTCACAATATGTATATTAATTATTTGATACGATTAGTATTTCTTTGTGCATTAATTTGCTCTTGTTATGTTTAATAATTGATTAATGCCATCTAAGTAAGAAATTATTGGAGATATTAATTTATTTTATTATGTATTAGCATTAGTTAATTATTAAACTAATTAATAGATTATATTTTATTAATATTATAATGATTAATTTAGTAACAACTACTGTATAAATAGATTGATTTTCTTAGCAAATTATGAATAACCTATGATAGATAAGCTATCCATAAACTTATTTACGGAATAGAAACCCAATTCATTACACATATAGAGCTAGTTATTTATGTTTTATGATATGATATAATTTTGACTTATCCTTTGAACTTATTTAAATATTGTGAGTTGTACTCTGTCTTTTTTGTCTGCCACCATTATCTGCTACATAATTTCCAAAGTAATTATGGATTCAAATATAGTGCCTAATATACTCTAACTTAATATCCCATTATTTTATAGCAAAATGTTCTCAAAAAACATAAATGATAATTATAATTTTTAGGAAAAAAATTTTTATTCAACACTTTAGCTTATGAACACAACTCATAAAAAGGAAATAAATTAAATTAACATAGAAAAATATGATACCAATTAAGATAAATTTATTATATATTCAATAGTTGGCATTGTGATATATGCGCTTTTGTATTTACATTAAACGTCAAACATATTGGTATAACAAATAATTAAGAATTTAACATTAGAGGCTTAGATATATAATATATTATGTAATTGTATTTCATTATCTAAGTTTGAAACTTTTGTCCATTGTACTTGGAAAGTATAATTGGGTTTTTCTTTGTCTCCCATGCCAGCTATAAGCATTTATTGATGCAGATGGTCAATTATCTTTTAAAGATAAAATCAATAAAATAATTTGTCCATTTTTATACATTATTATTTTTCAATTATTTTTATCATTTATAAAAGTTATTAAATTTTTCATTAATGATTATTTTGTTTATATTACTCTATATAAAATATACCTTGTACTTCATTTTTTTCCAAAACACAATGTCTTTTGCAAAATGCATTTTTACTCTCAAAATTGAAAACCAGTAACACTTTTTTACTTTCAAAATGCATTTTGACCTTGCTCAACACCAATGATCTGTACTTGTACTTTTAATCTGGTAAGAAGAGTGGGATTTGTTAACTTAATATTGAAATTAGGAACTATAGTGAGAATTACATTGTCACCGTTAAGAATGACAAGTGCTGCTCCAATTAGTGCATTCTGAAAGGAGGTATATGATGTATCCAAGAGGGAAACATAAGTTGTAGCTACGATTCCTTTTCTATCATGGTGGGTGAGGATGAGATGGATGGCTCTGAGATAGAGGTGAATGTATCATTGATGGATTCAATGTAAGATAAAGCTTGTAAGAATCACCAAAGTGACATGCTATTTAGCTTGGATTGATTGTAACCTACATTGATCTAGCTTAGTTCCTTGGACTATCTTTTTGATAGAAAGTATTTTTGGAGAAATGAGTCTACATATAGATCTAGTAAAAGAACAATTTTGATGGTAAAGTTCATAGGGATTAAGGAGAAGGGCGATGGTTTCTTCAAAGTGAGATTCATCTAGAATATGGGTAATTTCTACAAGATTATCTATTTTGTTAGGGGCATGGAACATATAAGAAGAAGGAATAGATCTAGGTAGGAAAAGGGGAGAAGAAAGGCGGATTGGCTCATAGGAGTCTTTTGTAGAGGACATAGTGACAAAAGTTTCTTCTTACTCTCTTTTATAATAAATCTACTTCTGATTATCCAAAAAGAGAAGAAGGCTCTTATACGACTCGGGGGTCAGAACTCATTTTAGAACTCCTTTCTCTTCCACTTCTCTTTATTAAGATCTTTTAGTCTCTAAAGATCTTCTTTGGAGAGACGCCATTTAGGAAACAACATAAGTTCTGAGTATTGCTGAATGTATTCTAAAGGGAGAGGAGGAGTTACTTTATTAACTTCCTTTCTATCTTCAGAAGTAATAGAAAGACAATTTGGACAAAAGTAACTAAAATAATGTTCACACTTATCCCTTAATCTTTAGGGGATAGGTTCTATACCTTGTCGATGTAATACAAAGAATTCTATTCTAGTTTTTTAATTAGACTCATTAGAATCCTCTTCCTAGTATGCTTAGACTAATAGCTTCTCTTTGTATAGACTTTCTTTTTGTCCTGGCCTCTTAAGATCAAGGATTCTTTTAAACTTATCCAAAAACTTTTTAAGTGAAAAACTCATTGACAAGGAGGAACTTCTATTTAAGATTACTTCTTTTTCAATACTTTCTATTATACAAGATCTTTATCCAAGGCAACTACAAAGCATACTTGTATTTGATAAGATAATTGTAAGAGATTTACTAATAAAAGATTTCAGAATATGAAGATACTTAGAAAGAAAGCATGAGAGAAACTAAAAATTTTTATTTCTCACACTTGATTACAAGACTCCCTTTAGCTTGAGACTATTAAAGGAAATACACACTTCTTATAGCCAGAGGCTATAACTAATAAACACGCAACTTTTACACTAGTGGGAGATAGTAGTACAGACACGCCTTTAATAATGTGACTTTACAGACTATAAAGATAAGCATCACATGAAAATAAATAATATAATAATTATACAATAAGACAAGGAACAGTCTGGTTGAGAATAAGCTTTTAGGATAAGCCTTATCCTTTCTTGATTGGCTCATGAGATGGTGACAGATTGGGGTCATCATCTGAATCATCTGTGGCTTTTGGATTAGTTGTTGATTTTTCAAAGTAAGTGAATAGCCATTCTTCAAGTTTATCAATATCACCAGGCTCATTAGGGTTTTGTGAGTCCTGCATGTGGATATATAGGAAACATGATGGTGAATCCTGAGATGTTGATGCTAAAGGAGGCTGTGAACTAGATCCTTTCATAAAGTTAACCATTTGAGTTGAAATCCATATTTCAATATTAGGAAAGTTCACTTTTGGGAATCTAAGTTCTCCAGGAATGAATTCACTAGGATAGGGTCCTAATGAAATATAGAAGATAAACCTACTTTTATGATAATTGTTAATTTCACGTAAAAATAATTTTAAAACTTTTAAGGCATCACTAGACTGTTTTGACCAATTAAGGAATGTACTCTATTCATATACATAGTTCTTTATAAGGAGCATATTTTGCCTATTCATCTAGTAAGAACGATGGATAATAAAGATGCTGAAAACCTTCTTATTTGCATTAGGTGTATTCCATAAATTATGATTCATGATGAGCTTATGGAGTTCTTGATGTCACCAATATAGCAGAGAGAACTACTCAAGGAGGGTCCACAGATTGGATTCATTGTTTTCTTCTTGGGTGAGAAACTAGTAAATGAGTAAAGGAGGAAATTATATGGCTCATGAGTAGAGAATAATAAGAGCCCATAGATACCAAAGAGCATCGTTAGTGATGTGAGTGCAAATCCTACAAAGGATTATGAGAGAAGTTTGTAATAGGTTGAAAGAATGAGGGAAGATATCAAAGGAGGCATCTCTAAGATACCTATGCAGATAGTAAAACAAAGATTTTTTAACGAGTTACTGAACCTTAGCAAGAGTTGTTGGTTTCTTTTCACAGGGTGAAAAATCTTTTTTAAGTTGAGAGGATGATGGATAGTACATCCTAGTATGGAATGAGCCATATGGATGAGATGGATTGGTTTTATTAGAGTGAACAAACTCATAATTTTAGGCTTGGAGAGGAAACCTGTAAGGATGTTATTGTGACTTTTGATGTGTTCTATCTTAAATTTATAATAGGAAAACCAATCTTTTTTAGCGAAACACTTATTTATTTGATAGAACATTTTTCTTAGACTTTAAGATTTTAGGGGAAGGAGGAATTATCCATTTGTATCACAAATTCATATGGATATAAATGAAAGTTGAATTTCTCGATCCTCTTTTTCACTGCAAGAGAATCTTTTTGTAGATTGTATGATAATGTTTCTTAAAGTCTTTAAATTGTCCACTTATATGGCCACGGTAATATTTCTTCCCAACAATTTCTTTAATAAGTACTTCACCTAAAAAATCTCTTTATCCTATTGAGTATTATATAATGCATTACCAAACATAAGATATTATTATTTTATATGATAAAATATCTTTTACAATGTCACACTAAACATAATATAATTTTAAAATCTTAACAGGTCTTATTTAGTCAAACTTTGTACATCAAGTGTGCCAAATAAGCCCTAAATATAGAATAATATCATTTTATATCATATAAGATTTTATAGAATGTTATATAAAATATTGCATAATATTAAAATTCTATTCAACTTTATCCAGGCCTCATACAATATAATAGGTGCCATACGGGGCCCTAAGGCCTAATTAAAGTTTGGCATATAAGGCCCATACCAAATTTTCCTTAAAAAAAACCCTCGAAGCTCCATCCTTCCATCTATGGTTGTGTCTCAACCTTTGTCAACTTTAGAACCTTTTAACTTTGAATGAGAGAAGCAAGACATGGAATTTTTAGCACCTTTTGGTTTTGATTGTTGGTTTGCTATTCGAAACTCTATTCCATATTGGAAACTACTATCTTAGTTCAATAATCCATGGAAGATGTCATTTGATTGTTAGTTTCACTTAGGGGAATGGATTTTTCTACTTGAACTCTTGCTTTAACCTTTAAAAAGTTGCTTTATGTTTGGTGCTTCTAGTGTATGTGAGTGTTTAGGGAATCAAAGAAATCCAAAGCTTGTTTTGAATTTTCTTAACCAATTTGAGTGAGAAGCTATGTAAGCCTGAGTAGTAACATTAAGCAAGCTGCTATATTCCTTGTACCTTACGATAATTGGTGACTAAAACCTCTCGACAACCTAACCGCATTAAAACTCTTGATCTTCATCTACATATAATTTTCCTCTTAATTGATCAAACCACATGTTTAATTGCTTATCTCAATATCTACCAACAAGTTGCAATAAGCATGCATGCAAATCTAAAAAAATTAGCATTTAATAAAAATGATTAGGTAGTAGTAGTGTTTACATAGAGCAGTGTGGAAAATAAAGGAGTATCATATCCATGTGAGAATGGGGTGTTTAGTGCTATTTTGTCTTTTAACATGCAAAATTAGTGTCAAATAAAGCCTTCTTTTATGCAACCTATTTGTGAGCTTTGGAGGTTGAAAAAATGTTGCTATAAAATAGATCTTCTTTTTAATGCCATTTTTGTTGTTGTAAAATGTTGTTCCCAATGGTCATTTGATTGAAAAAAAATTTACCTCTATGTAAATGTTATTTCTTATAATGGAGATTGAGTCTTAAGTTAGATTTGATATTACTTTATCCATTATTAATAAGTATTTTTATTCCAATTTATTTTAACTTGGCATTGTAGCATTCTAGCCAAGTATATCAAAAGAGCCAAAGAATCATTAAATAAAGGCTGCTGATTACTTGTTTTAATTAAATAGAGATTGTTTTCAATGTCAATTAGGGGTGAGTTAGACTTATTAAATGTTAAAACATACTTCAAAAAAGTTATAGGTGTCAAGTTAAGGAACTAATTTGTAGGAGTTCACAAAACAGTAGCTATAAGCATTAGGAAAGGAAATAGGGGAATCAATAACCAATATGATTATTAATGTTTCTAAGGTTTGAAACAAACATTTTTAAAAATGATAAGATGATAGAATATTACGAAAGAAAATAAGGGAATCAATAACAAAATACTAATGCACTATTAAGATGACAGAATATTAACCTGCATATTTGAAGAAGATGATAAGATCCCTTAAACAACATTGTTAGCTATCAAAGGTGTGGTGGTTTTCAAATGACCTTGTGAGATATTAAAGCTACTAGAACCTTAAGTCAGTGATGACAAAAATATATTTATATGATCTCTTTGTATGTACAGCTACAAAATGGTCCATTACTTTCCATCACATTGCTCACATAGGTAGACCAATATTGAATCAGAAAATAAATTAGGAGACTGTTTAACTTCACTTTTTCTAATGTACATTCATCATGATCTAAGTTCATTGATATTAGTGATGTCAATGATTCTTAAGTGTTTGTTATTGGTGTTAGACTAAACACACCCGTTTGGTTGGATGCAAAGTAAATATAATATATTTATATAATTTGTGTAATATCTATTATACATTTATAATTATTATTTCATCTATCAAATTATTATTTTAACCATCAAATCATTTTTTTAAAGTAGAAGCACAAAAGTCATTTCTTATTTCATATATCCATTTTTTATATTCACATCCTCTTTATATTATCTAACCAAATGAGCCTTAAGTATTTGTCACTTTTTGTTAAATCTATTTGTTGATGTTTTGGTTTGTGTTAGTAGGCCTTGGCCATGTAGTTTTCAATTTTCTTACTTAAGGGTATTTAAAAAAAATCAAGGGTATTTAAAAAATTAAAATTAAAATTAAAAATTAAGGATATTTACAAATATATATTTACAAATTAAAAAATAAGTATATTAATTTTCTTAGCTCTGAAAAATTTTACTTTTCCAAAAATTAATATCACATAACAATTTTAAATAAATATAGTATATTTTTTAAATAAAGAGTATTTTTGTCAAAAGGACTCATTTTTATCCTATTTAATATTATACGGTGCATTACAAAACATAATATATTATTATCTTATATGATATAATATTTTATACAATATTACACTAAACATTATCTATTAGGTCTTATTTTATTAGAACTTATCCCATTAGACCCTGTTCAAGAAGGTATAGCCATCATTATATTATATCTTGCATGCTTCCTGACTACATCAAAGAAGTCAAACCTAATATATTGAAATTTGCTTTCTCTTCTCTCCCTAGCTCCCTTTCACAATCAAGAATCTCCCTCGGCCTCTCCTCTACTACATTGGTAAGCAAATTAATTTCATCTCTCCTTTGATGCCATTTGAGCTTCTTCAAGTGCATTTTATCCTTCATAACTTTTTCTTATCTCTCTCTCTCTCTCTCTCTACTTCTCCTCAAATTAGGTCTTTTCTTGTTGTTGATTCATTGTCACTTCAGATTTTAAAAGGGGTTGAGAATTTCAAGAAACATTTCACTGCTTTGGCCATCGATTTTTAGTTTCAAGCAACAAGAATAAGTTAGTTTTTCATTCTTTCTTCCCTTTACTTCTCTTTCTTTACTTGTTTGTTTATTTGGTTTTCTTCTTATGTGGAAATAATGTTTGATGTTGTTTCGGGCTTGTATGTTTTCTCATTATAACTTTTTGGCAAAAGTTTAAAATTCTTGTTATTGCAAAAGAATCAAAATACATAGGTATTTATACAATAAAGAGGAAGTTATTCTTAAAAAGAAAATAAATGGGAAATGGGAGACAAATCCCTAACCATTAAGGATTGGCAAAAAAGCTAAATCAATTAATTTTTAAGGTCAACTAATAATTACAAGGATTCTAATAATAATTACAATAATTAATGAGGATTTGTAACACTTCCCCTCAAACTGGTGAGTGGATATCATCCATACCAAGCTTGATGATTACATTTGGAAAGATGATATTAGATTATTCTTTAGTAAACACACCTACGAGTGGACCACTAGTGGGAACAAAAGGAATACATATTAGGCTACTATCCAATTTTTTTTAATGAAGTGTTGGTTAATCTCAATATATTTAGTACAGTCATGTTGCACTGGGTTATAGGTAATATTAATAGTAGATTTGATATCACAAATCTTCCCTCTAAATTATCTAAAATAATTTTTAACTATAACAATTTGCATACTCCAAGTGCCATTGCTTTGAACTCAACTTTTGCACTAAACCTTGCTATCACATTATATTTTTTGCTTCTCTACGTGGCAAGACTTATGCCTTGGAAAGTACAATGCTCTAAGGTTGATCTTCTATCAATTAGAGATCCTACATAGTCTGCATCAGTAGAGACCTCAAGTGCTAGTCTCTTTTTAAACAAGATTCCTTTCTTTAGTGTAGCCTTCAAGTACTATAAAATTCTATAGATTGCCTTAAGATGTGATTCTTGAAGATTGTGCATAAATTGGCTTACCACGCTCACAGCATCAGTTATATCAAACCTTGTATAAGACAAATAAATTAGTTTTTCTATAAGTATTTGATAAGACTCTTTATTAACTAGTGAGTTTTCTGAAGTCTCACAAAGTCTATGGTTTAACTCTATGTGTCTCTACTAACTTGCATCCCAATTTGCCCATTTCTATCAATAAATCTAATACATACTTTTACTATAATATAAAAATACTTTGTTGTGAGTGAGCAACTTTAATGCTTATAAAGTATTTTAGTTTGTTCAATTCTTTGATCTCAACCTCCTTTATTAGTTATCTTTTTTACAATTCTATTCCCTTCAAATCATTTTCTATGATAATGATATCATTTACATAGACTAATAGTATGGTCACTCCCTTAAGAATGAATACTTTACAAATAAAATATGGTTAACTTAACTCTACTTATGTCTTATAACAAGCACAACTTTGGAAAATCTCCTAAATCATGCCTTAGGGGATTATTTCAACCCATATAACGCCTTTTTCAATCTACACATGTTGCTTAGTTCAATGTTAGAGTTAAATCCTAATAGTATCTCTATATAGATTTCTTCTTCAAGGTCACCATGTAAGAATGCATTCTTAATGTCAAATTATTAGAGTTTCCAACCACAGATAATAAAACTCTCACTATATTCCTTTTAGCAATTGGAGCAAAGGTCTTCATTTAGTCTATACCATAAGTCTAAGTATACTTTTTAATAACAAGTTGAGCTTTGTACCGCTTTAAGGTATCATTTGAATTATATTTAGTGGTGAATACCCATCAACATCCAATGAGTTTCTTTTCTTTCGATAACTGTACTAGGCTTAAGTTTTGTTTACCTTAAGTGCTTCCATCTCAATCTTTACAGCATGTATCCAATGCTCATTTTGCAATGCCTCGGATAAAGTTTTGACAATAAGGATGGCATGTAAACTAGTGACAAAGATTTTATGGTTATGAGACAAATGCTTATAAGAAAGAAAAAAAGATAAAGGATGCTCAGTGCAATGACTTGTGCCTTTTTGTAAAGCAATTGAAATATCATAATGATTATATAAAAAAGTTTTAAAAACATTATTAATGGGTAAATGTGTTACCTTAACACTAATAGGGAAGAAGGAAATGATCAGAGCTTTGGTTAGGAGATCTGTGCCTTTCTTCGAGAATATACTTGTAATGGATAAGTATAGTCTTGAGTTTGCTTAGGCTACAATTTTGGCTCATGTATGGTGATGGGTTGTAATGCAGTCTCAAGTGAAGCATTTGCTAGTAATTATAGGAATTCAAGAAGAAAGAAATTCATATATGTATCTGTGATGGAGGAATTCTCTCATTAACAAGGAGAATTGTTAGAATACAGAGTATTTTCAACAAATGTGAAATTAGCATAGACATAAAATTTCCTTGACAGAGAGTGATAACACATGTATCCATGGCTCACAAACTCATAGTCTAACACTTTTACATGTATTGTTATTATATTAACATCAAAATATAGATTCATATGTTTATGTACATAACACCAAATTCTAAGTTTTTTATTTGTAGAATTTGGACCTCTATATCTTCATTTTCCTTTCTTGGAGTTCCACTTGGTTGTAGTTAATGGAGAAAAAGAAATAAAAGATTTAAAGGAGCCCAATGACTAAACCTATATTAAAACACATATATAGTTCACTCAAGCACATGAAAGCACGTATACAATCATAGCCATATCATATACAGGAAAACAAATCCATGCTTTAAGTATTTCCTTAACTTAAATAAGAGCAAATCCATATCTTCAAGGGACTTTTAGCTTAAAATAGAGCAAATCTATGATCACTTCCCTAGCCTTACCAATCAAAGAGCCACCTTACTCACAAATGTAAACAGGTATCATGCAATTGTGTATTCTATTTAATAACCAACAAGCCAATCTATTGTAAATAATACATACAAGCAATAGAAGACTCAAGCAAACCAACTATATATATAAGTATGAAAGAAAAGCTACCTCAACAAACAAACTCAATCAAATCCCCTGCTCTCCTTCTCTTGATCCCACAAGCTCACATGCACACACTTCGATGTAGTCTTACTTACTTGGCATAGACATATTAATTAAAGCATAAAGTAATAAATTAAGACATATTCAATCTTATTTTAACAATATATATGCAAACTAGGTTTTAAAGTATGGATTTAGTTACTTTAAGTGTTCCAAAATAACCCATTCCCTTTGCCACATTTCGTGTAGCAATTCTATCATTCATCTATCTTAATTTACTCACTTTTTATGGCTACAACAAGTCCAAAAAGCCTAGCCATATCACTTATTCCATTTCTAAGGTTAACTAGAGTTTTCATGGTACCGAATTTTCCACATCATCATAACTTAGTCTTTTCCTCAAACTAATGATTTATTTAGTCTTTATATTTCCCTTTTAAGCCTCTTAAACTATGAAACCAAATTAAAAGCTTCCCTAAGTACCTATTCCCCCCTTTGGCCGAGAAACACCCATAGCCTTCTAATCTTGGAGTTTTGTTTACTTTATAGAGAATTTGATAGTTTTAGAATCTCTATAATTCATTTCTAACTCAATTATGGTATTATGGGGATTAACTAACTCTCTTAGGGTTTTGAATCTTTCAATGCCAAAACTAAACCTTAGGTGAACCATTATGTTATTATTTTAATTCTTAACTAATTTTATTTACACATTCGTATTATTCACCCTTCAAAACCTTTGGTTTCACTAAATATATGTTCCCTTCTAATCATACACTATCTTGACTAAAATTATGGTCGGGCTAGGGTGCAAGAATAAAATTTTCTCTTAGCGTAAATTATACCTTACTTTAATGTGCTCTTAATGGAAATTATTTGGGTACAATTGGTTTTCTTAAAAGAGCTTCCTCACTCAAAGGACTAGCCACAAAACTCTCCCTTTTAAGAAACCAAAACCACCATGAGAATGAGGATAAGGAGTAGAAGAAAGTTTATAACAACATCATATTTAAATTTAGCAAGTTTGTTTATCTATATGAAGTTTCCTTTTCCCTTCTTCATTCTTCACGCCACCATGAGAGGATTTTGGTGTTGCCTAGGTCGGTTATGAGAGGTAGGAGATGATTCTTATGCTTTAAATAGAAGATTTTAGGGTTTTATAACTTTTTCAAAAACATTGATTTTGCCTTTACATTTTAACTCCACCGTTTGAGCTTGTTTCTTAATATTTTCAAAAACTGATAGGTCCACACTAAAATTTAGATTTTCCTCTTAAAAAATATATACTTGGAGGTTATAGAGAATTAAAATAGTTTGAAAAAGTTCAGTTATAGTTACCACTACCTGAGGCCCTAAACCATACATTATGATGGATTTAGTCAAACCAACCTCATTTAGTAACTCTATTAATCTTATTTTATAATATTATAATGAGAGATATTCATTTCTCAAGTCGATTCTCATATTTTCTAAATCTTTGATTCTTTCCTTGTTAGTTAGGCTGAAATTAGTTTTTATTATCCTAATTGGCCTTTCTTCTCCCTGTGACCCTTCTTAGTTATCCATTTCCATTCTTTAGGGGCTATTTTAGTTTACAAAATATAGAATATTACAAAATTCATGTCACTCAAGTGCAATGATTAATGAATGAAACAAATCACGGGCTCCATAAATATTAGACATAATGAAAGAACCCAAAATATTATTATGAATTAAAGTACAAGGAATATAATTTCTTTTGTTACTAATTGGAAATGAAGCATGTTTGTGATTAATACGTTCATGAGTTTCACAATGAAAAGTTTCAATGTCTAATCCCTTAAATAAAGAAAGAAACATTATTTTAATAATATGAAATGATGGACGACCTAAACAAAGATAGTGAACCCAAGTCTTATTTTTATTAGATTTAAATGATTTGGATTGAAAGAAAAAATGTGATAAACTCTTAACTCTGTTTTGCCCATTGCTCTCTTCAAGATAATATAACCCATCTTTCTCTTTAGTATGTCTAATCATCTTCTTTATGCCTTGTTCCTAAAATACACAATGATTAGGGAAAAAAGGTTACACTACATTGAGAATCAGTAGTAAGTTTTTGAATTAAGATAAGATTGATACAAAGTTTGGGAATATGAGGCATATCCTTAAGTGTAAAATAGTTACTTAAACAAACACCTCTTTAACCATGGCTGGTAGTGATTGATCCATTAGCTATGACGACTTTTTGATTACTAGGAAAAGAAGTATACAAAATGAATTTTTATGTAAAATGAATCATATGATTAGTGGCCCTTAAGTCAATGACATATAAGTTGGAGGAAACTTTATTTATTGCATTTAAGATAGAATTAAAGATAAATGAAGAGGGAGAAGAAGTATCTAAGAATACTAAAGAACAAGTAACTTTAAGAGTTTTCTCTAATGTCCCTTATAAGTTTCATAACTTTTCAATTTATTTTCTGTTGAAATCAACAACAATGGAGTTTTCCTCAATATTGGAACTTGTAGTTGTCATATGGGCCCTACTAAGTCCCTTCTTTATGTGTTAAAACTTACTATGGAGCTTCCAACACTTCTCTTTGTACTCCATTTGGTTGGCCGCAACGCGATCGCATTCCCTTTACATAGATTGTATAATATCTATTATACCTTTATATTTTTTATTATATCTATCAAATCATCATTTTACTATCAAATTACCTTTTTTAAAAGTAGAGGTAAAAAAGTCATTTTTTATCTTACCTATCCCCATCTACTCACATTTTACATTTCTTACCCTATTCCTTCCTCCAACCAAATGGACCTTTAGTGTGTTTAGACTTCTTGTAGTAGGTACACCACAAAGTGTCTTTGTTGGACTATTTAGTTTGCCCTCTCACTTTATCAAAACGTTGCACAGAATGCTTGGAAACTAATATGGAACTTTCCACCAGTGAGGTCTCAATCATTACACCTTTTTTTCTTCTTCCATTAGCACAATGGCAATTGTCTCATTCAAAGATGATAACTCATTCTTACTGAGTATCTAGACTCACACAACATTGAATTCAATGGTCAATCGTATAGGAAATTTAGAAATCCTCTCTTTTTCAACAAACCATTTAGGAATAGCTACATCCTAACTATCAGCACAATGGCAATTGTCCCATTCAAAGATGGTAAGTCTTCCTTGTCAAGTATCTAGACTTACACAACATCAAATTCAATGGTCAATCCTATAAGAAATTCAAAAATCCTCTCCTTTTTTTACCAAAATGCTTAAGAATAGCTACATCTTAACTATACTTCATTTGAATGCATTGATAATGATCTATCTCTTGCTAAAGCCTTTTCAATAAATTAAAGTATTTAGTGATTGACTAATTGCTTTGTTTAGTAATGGAGATTTTGGTTTTAACCTTATAAATTTATGTTGCATTGCGAATCTTAGAATAGATTTGTTGAACAACATTCCATATCTCTTTAGCAAAGTGAAGGAATATGTATGTGTCACCAATCTCTGGTAACATAGAGTTCCACAACTAGGACATTACCAAGGAATCCCCTTCATCTTAGGTATCAAATTTGGGATCCCCTAATTTTGGACCAGTACCTAGCAAATGACTTAGTTTGCCTCATCCTTTGAGGAATGTGCAAACTATTTAAAACCATTTCAAATAATTCTTCCTGTTCAATCTATATTTAGGTTAAATGTATGGCAAATCACTTATAGGAGTAATGTGGCTACTGAGGGATAGGTGAGAGATCTTGTTAGTTACTTTAGACTCAGACATAGTTAAGGCAACAACATAATAGAGACAAAAAATTGAAAAAAGAAGCAAATAGAGTCAATAAAATTAATTGTAAATAAAAGAGCACCATTTTCAGAGCCAAAATAGGAGTGGAGAACCATTTGGCAAGCTTCCAAAATGTCTAATGATGGGATCTAAGTTAATATTAACCAAAGAGAAGTTGTCACATGCGCCTATGCATCAGCGCATGGGACTCATTACAGGGACAATGTGGTGGCACGTGGCAACATGTGTGACTATTGATGGTTTGGTTAACATGAAGATGTCGATTGGTGAGGTCTGGAGTGGTTAAAGGTGGTGTTTAGTTCAAGTGAAGATTTAAAATAATAAAATCAAAAATCACAATAACAATAAAGGCTACAATTAAAAAAAAACTTGGCTAGCCAATATGATAAAAATGCCTTGAAATTCTAAGGCTCTGATATTATGATCAGAAGTATGAAATTCTTGGTATTGCAAAAGAATCAAAATACATGGGTATTTATACAATAAAGAGAAAACTATTCTAAAAATAAATAAATAAATATGAAATGGGAGACAAATCCATAACCATTAAAGATTGACAAAATAGCTAAATCAACTAATTCTTAGGAACCTAATAATTACAAGGATTTTAATAATAATTACAATAATTATAATAATTAAGGAGGATTTGTAACACTTTTAATCACTTAATTGAGTATGTCCTAAAAAATTAAAAGCTAACATAGGCCCTAATTAAAAAGTCTCTTATAGGCAAGTTTTGCTTTTGCTCATGTATTAAGATGATAATTCATATAAGCTAAGTATCAAACATCAAAATAATCACAAAGTAAATCTAACTAATTAAAAAGTTTTTACCACTTGTCAAAAGCTTTGACTTTTAAAAGTTACTTTGTGCAGTCATTGTTTATCTAGAATTTTCTTTTAATTTTGAAACTATTGTAGCAATTTTGTTGTTTGGAGTTTTTGCAATATATTTAGAAAGTAGAAAAAATTAAACTTCAAAAGAATCATCTGAATTGAGTAGTGATGTGAAGCATAGATAAGAGTTATGTTTGTTCGCGAAATGGATATCATAAACCAAAATGTGAAAATTGAAATTGATTCTTAAGCTTTAGCAATATGAATAAAAAAAGAAAAAAAAATTGATTCCCTAGTCACAATGCTTTTGGTTATACTTTTTGTGTTTAACTAAGCATATATAATAAACCTCAAGAGAATCTATTTGCAGCTTAAGTTTATATGGACGTGCTTTCATTTTTAAAAGTTAATGTCTTCTTTTGCAATTTATAAGAGTATAATTAAAATGATGGCATGCTAAGTCACTACCCGTTTTGTCTGTTATTTTGTCATTACTAGCCTTATTTGGCTAGAAATCTAACTAATTAGTGTTTGTTAACAAATGACTCTGATTCACGGGTAATATTGTGTTTTTTCGAATAAATCAAGAACTTGATTTTCATGTTCAAGAAAAGAAAAAAACCTACATTAACTTGTACATAATTTCTTTTTTTAGTGGCACTCTTTTAGATTAGTCAAGACAATCATTGTACAAGAGGCACTTTCTCACATAAATTTTCCCTTTTTCTTTCCTTTTATATGCACTTTGGTTATTTGCACTGCATGTAGGTCTTGGTAATACTTTTGTGCATCAAGGCTGCTTATTTGTTCTATTCATTGTAATTATTATTGTCATTGTGCACTTGAATTGGTTTTAGGCATTTTATCTCATACTTGCTAGAGTTACCTTAAGTTCTGTGAAGTCTTTTGATTGCTACAAATTATGCTATTATTGTTTGAAGATTAGAATCACAGTTTTAAGTCACTAGCATTCTTATCACTAGTGTCTATCCTAAGTCTCTTGCTATCATTAATATCAGCATTGTACTTTTATTACTATTTTAAGAGCTTTTGTATCTTATAAAGTTATTTATGCAAAAAAAAATTATATATACTTATTTACCGTGTATTTGCTTAGCTATCTCGTGCAATGCCAATGAGACAGCTTGCAATTTACCCTATTAGCACTTTGCTATCTTATGGTTAACATTCATCAAATTTTCAATAGTACTAGATTTTAACTCCTTGTTTTTTTTTTTTCAATTTGAATCAAAACCTCAATATTCTTTATTTTTGCAATCCAAACCTCGATTGAGACAAAAGATTAAAATTCATCTTCAATCTATTTAAATCTCATCATAGCTTTCAATCACACTAGGGATTAAATTTAGGTAGTTGCAATGGAGAGGATTGAAAGATTGAACTTTTGATCCCAACTTTGTTAAGAAAATATTAAGGAATAAGTCATTACAAGTGCTTGTTTTTTTGATGACAATTAGTGATTTGGTCTTGATTTAAATGACTAAATTTGAATAAATATTTTAGGAATTAGAACGAACCCAAAGCCAATCCCAACTCTAATTTTAAGCTAACTTTGTTATTATTCAAAACTCTTTTAACCTCTATTGCTACTACAATTTCCACAATTAAGAGTGCAAAGAGAAAACTCTTCATGAGTAATCTAGCATTTGTGATTATTTTGTCAATCTACCATTGGATGAATCCGATAGAGCTCAGAGCTACTCATAAATATTGTGAGATTTTTTATACTTCTAACACAAATAAATATGGTATTAATTTTTTTATTATATTATATTTTATAATAAAAAGAGATAAAAATAAATATTATTAAATGTAATAATAAATATAATAATAAAATAGATGTCTAAATTATTTTAATAAATTAAGTATCATTATTAATTATTATAATAAATATAATTGTTAAAATCGTATTCATATAAAATTAATATTGCGTAACAATTTGGGCGTGACAACCCTTTAAGTGAGCGTCGAGCTAGAAGCCTTACCGTCTCTTGCTTCTCAGTTCTAGTCGCACGATCTCTCTCCGTGTCTCTTGTCTGAAGCCTGAACTCTGAGGTCGTCGGAAGCTTTGGGCCTTCTTTTCTGCTGCTATTCTGTCCGGCTTTAGAGTTTGAGGAAGAAAAGTGAGGCGTTGGGATTTCAAAGTCATTTTTTCTTGCTTCTGCATTCCTCAGTCAGTGGGTGTTTATTATGCATTTTGTGCTTCTAATTTGTCAGATTTTGAAGCCATTTTTTTTTGTTCACGTGTCTTTGCAACTCCCCCTGCCTATTGGGGTTCGCGTGTCTGTTATAAAGTATTTAGCTGTTGCAATTTAGTTCCCCGTGGGAAAATATTCTATGTGAAGTGTCTCACTCTTTAAAATTTTATCTCTTAAATATTTTACTCGGAGTCGGATCACCCATTGACAAATTATGAAATGGAGGCTACTCTCATGAATGCCTCTTATGTGTTTGGCATAATTCACGTGAGGGGAAAAAAAGTAGCTAGTGATAAATTTTTATTTTTCCCTATCCTTGGAAGCTATTGATAAAAGGAATTTTGTTATGAATCATGATGGATGAGAGAGCTGTGAAAGTTAAAACAGAGGATCAACAATGTCATGCTCTTTCTTTGTACATTGAGACACTCGTATGAGTGCCATAACTCTCATACTTTATGATTCTCTTTCAAGGATGCCCCTAGTGTGTTTGACATAAATCCCATTTTTGCTTGTTAGAAGTCCTGAACTTTATGATTCTTGAAGATAGTTAAGTTTTATGGTGGAATTATCTTTCTTAATCATTGGTTGGAAATACATGTCTTCCAATCTGAGTGCTTTCTATTTTTCTTTTGTGGCCCTTATTTGAGTGCCTTTGCTTCTCTAGTATTAGGAATGCTACTGATTTGTTTCTTATACTTATGTTAAACAATATAGATATCCTTCAGAATCCAATGTAACAAAATTATCAATAAGCTTCCATACTTGTTTGAATAGCCATACCGGAAGAAAGCATATGCTTGTATTGTTATACCCATTCAATTTTTTTTATAAAGCGAAGTTGTGGCTACTGAGTTGAGCCATCCCAATGGTGGTTAGGAGTGCTATGTTTTCAAATTCGTAGTTCCCAGAAGCACAGGTTTCTTCTAAGCTTCCCTCAAGTCCATTTTGGCCAGTAGATATTGATTTCACTAGCATCTAAACCTACTGCTAGAATTAGTAGAAATAGAGATAAAAACAAGAGTAAAATCACTGACTTGGAAGCCATAGGTTTGTGGAACTTGAAAGGATTTGATCTATATTGTGCTGAAGTTCACTCATTTGGTAATAGATGCCGGTGAATCCTCCATTAGTACATGCTGCCTTTTCTGGTGTGCTAGTTCAGTATTACTATTAATAATGGGACTTCTTAGAGCAAAGAAGTTTAACATGTTGTTAATAGTTGTATGTTTAGTTAATTATGTCATATTTTTAACCTTTTTTTTTGAAAAAAAAACTGGTTCAGAAAAAATAAGAATTTAGCTTTTAAGTGATAGGGCTATTTTTCTTCTTTGGTATTGTCAAGTAAGGAAAAAAGGGTCAGTTTTGTTAAAAGTAGTGAACATAAATTCAAACTTAGAGGGCACACAATTAAATTTAGTATATATTTTAAAGAGTACAGTTGCCTATTAAATAGATAACATGTGGATTATGGAGTCCAACTCCTCCAATAATTTGTAGAAGGAATGCCTTTGTTTGACATTATGGACTGTTATGTCTGTATAGCTGGATGCTGTTCTAGTCATTTGCCTATATATCCATGACATGAGTGTGAGCTATGTTTATATGGTGTATATCACTAAGTAATGCAAGGAATCTTCTGAGTGTAATTTTAGGTCTTTTTTTTTCAGTTTGAACTTCTTTTTCAAAGCCAGGAAAGGCATCCATTGATTCAATTGGCCTACTATTATTATTCAAGTTGATAGTTGTTTGTTTAGGTAAATAGGTCGTAATTTTAAGTTTTTTTTTATAAGTTGTAACTTTTTATCACTAATTGTTTGTTTAGGTAAATTTGTTGTAATTTTAAGTTGTAATTTTTTATCACTAAAAATAAATTAATTTGTGCCATTACTTGACTCACGACCATAGGCCATAAGCTCATATGTGCAAGCCCTGTCCTGACCTGCCCATTAACGGGTACATTATAACTTTAGGGCAAAGTTTTCTCAGAACACATAAATACCAGAAGCTCACTGAAATAGACTCAAGCTGCAAAACACTTTATTTCCCTAGCTTTACGTTGCTCACTGGACAACCGTTCTTTTACTTTTTTGCTTTTCTCCGTTCTAAACTCCTCTCCTTTTCTGTCTCATTTTCTTTCTCGTCTATTTATTTTCAGGGGAAACCTGGAATGGAACAGAGGTTGGCTAATTCTTTACGTTTCACGATAAATGAGAAGAAGTTCATTGAAACAGCTCTGCTTTCGGAGCTTCGAGTGGATGGTCGCCGTCCCTTCGACTACCGTAAGCTCACTATCAAGTTTGGCAGGCAATTAAATTCCTTTCCTCTTCCACACTTTACTCTGTTCAGAGCTGGTCATATTTGCTCCACTTTTCATGCCGCTAAATGTTTTTGTGGGGTGTTGCAGGGAGGATGGTTCATCTGAGGTGCATCTGGGGCAGAC
Source organism: Erythrophleum ivorense (assembly GCA_026724425.1). Lineage (NCBI taxonomy): Eukaryota > Viridiplantae > Streptophyta > Magnoliopsida > Fabales > Fabaceae > Erythrophleum > Erythrophleum ivorense. The sequence goes on from JAIUCV010000005.1 coordinate 50,481,170, forward strand.
CCATGTGATGGGTTTTGTGACAGCTCAGCTAGTTCAGCCTTACAGAGATAGGCCCAATGAAGGCACACTTTCAATCTACACTGAGTTCTCTCCCATGGCTGATCCTTCATATGAGCCAGGTCGTCCTGGAGAATTTGCTGTTGAGTTAGGGCGAATTATAGACCGTGGTTTAAGGTGATTTTGTTTTTCTTTTAGTTTCTCACCTTTCTTTGTTCAATATATCTTGTTTAATCTCATTTATAATTTTTGTAAGGAGGGAGTGATTTGTTTTAGTGGTAATCTTGTAGATGAATAAGATGGTGTTTTGTTCTATCTTTGTTGGTATGGAAGCTTATGTGGAGAAATAAACTCATCTTCTGAGTGAAGTTATAAAACATTTTCTGTTCTGCTTATTGTTTACATAAATCTATCTGAATATTCAAAGCGAATCTACAGGGAAAGCAGAGCTGTAGACACTGAATCACTTTGTGTTCTTTCTGGGAAGCTGGTGTGGGCCATTCGAATTGATATCCATATACTAGACAATGGAGGGTGAGTTAGTTTAATTTTCTTTATATATTGTCAGCTTTGTCCTTCCCTTGTTCTTCATCATACATCTAGTAATTTATCTGAATCAGCTCAACTCAGTTTTATTTTCAACTGTTTGGAGATATTAATGCTAAATATGTACAATTGTTTTGTTGGGAATAGAAACCTTGTTGATGCTGCCAATATTGCTGCTTTGGCTGCTCTGTTGACATTTCGGAGGCCTGAATGCACATTAGGAGGAGAGGATGGTCAGCAAGTTGTTGTGCATCCACCTGAGGTTGGCTTTAATTAAAGAATAAAAATGTACTTCTAGGAACATTTAACAACCTGCCTCGTTTGTTATTTTGATAGGAATTATTGTTTAAACATCCCAGTTAGTGGGAAGTCTCACCATGAAAGTGAATTATGATCTTGTAGCAATCCAAGACTCCAAGTATTGTTTAGTTGGAGTCCATTGTTGTTATCCAACAAGGCAGGGAACTCATTTGATTTTTTGGTTGGAAGTATATTTTGTATAAACCTTAACTTTTTTGTTTTTGGTGATTCTTTCTTATAATTTGTTACATAATCGCATTATGTTACTTGACCAAGGTTATATATCATCCTGATTCACGTTAGAAAAGAAAAGCTTAATTGAGTTGGGTTCCAATAAAGTATTGTATATTGACTTAAGGAGGCCAATGTTTAATGAATAACTACCAGTTATAGCTCCTTTTATGAGCCCTTTAATGTAGTACTGAACATTAATTGACAGGTTCGGGAGCCACTTCCTTTGATTATACATCATCTTCCTATAGCTGTGACCTTTGGATTTTTCAGTAATGAGAATATTATGGTATGATACACACACACATATATATATTCTCTCAATTATGTATGCTTTTCTTGAGGTTCATTTAATACATGAGATTCCATCTAATTTTAAATGGTGCTTTCTAGGTGATAGACCCAACCCACCATGAAGAGTCTGTAATGACAGGGCGAATGACTGCTACACTCAATGCAAATGGTGATGTGTGTGCTGTTCAAAAGGCTGGAGGGGAAGGAATCTTTCAGCGGGTGATCATGCATTGTTTGCAACTTGCTCATGTGAAAGCTGGTGATATTACAACCAAGATAAAAAATGCTGTATGTTTTCCATGTATGATGCATAAGTGTTTAGAACTTGAGCTGGTTTTGAAATCATGACCCTTGTTCTGTTAAATGCTAAACTCCAATGGTGCCAAATTCTTGATAAAGTCTTCTGAAATTTTAGCCAATGAGCTTATGACCTTGAAGGTTATGTGCTTATTTGGATGGCTGGTAGAGAATTAATTCTGGAATAATGAGTTTTATGTTTTGGAATGTTCACCCAGAATTTTGTATGAAAGTTTTTTGAATGACGGATAGTGTTAGGTAAAACTACTTTTGCAGTGTCAAATTATCAAAAGAAGTTATAAAAGATTCTGCAATGTTGTTAGTGAGGACAGACTTCTAAAATCAATTTGCAAATTCAGTTCTGCATGAACATTGAGAAGTACATTGAGGCTTTTCTTACTTCTACCCTTAGGAGTAAACTGTGTCTATTAATATCTTATATGCCAAGTCACTAGTGAAAACTTTTCCTATGCAGCACTTCTAATTTTATTGGCTTGTCGCCTATATAATGTATATTCAACTGACTCCTTTCTGTTATAATTGAAACTGGTGTAGGTTGATTCATACAACACAGAAAGGGCATTACGGAAGATTAAGCGTCACTCTTCTGTTCCCTTAGATGTAAGTGGTTCTGCTGTTAGGTTAGGGGAAAAACAAAGTCAGTCAGATGGTAAGAAGGATGGTGTTTGTGTAGACCAATTGAAGTCGAAGGATGAAGGAAGTTTCATGGAATGTGATGCCACATCATCAAAAGTACAAAGTAACATTATGGGTGGAGTCCCAAAAAATTTCATTGGTGGTCCCTCTAGTTGGTATGATGTCAGCCTGTTCAAGAACTAACAGATTCCTTTCTTATTGGTTTTATATAATAATTAATTGTTAGCATTGTCATTTCTGGTGTGGTCCATTTTAATACTGCCAAACTTGTCCTTTTGAGAGAATTTGATAAAAAATTTAGGTATTCAACAGTACAGAAAGTTGCAGTGTTTCACATTAAATTAAAAAAGTGTTAAAACACACACACACACACAGTTTATGATAGCATCTTCAGAAATGGTATAATCAATTTATACCAAAGACTAAATATAACCATAAGTATGTAAAAAGAAACTAATGGAACAGTTCGATAGGAAAGAACTCTAAAATATACTTAGAATCCTCTGCATCACAATATTTGAGGTCCTCGCATCCTGAGTTCTGTCTATATCAAGAAGAACAGAGATATTTCGGTTTTGTTGGATTTAATCAGAATAGTGTTTTATATCTAACCATTTTTCCTTCTCTTCCTCAGGGATCCATACTCTGAAGGTGTCAATTTTGATAGTCTTAGAGCTTCTCTAGTGGCACGTGGTAATTACTTTGTTTTCTTTTCTATGTGCTTGAAACTTGAGATTGTACTTTGCTTTTTCCATCATCCATTAAGATCTTGGCAGTGATATGTGCCGAATTTCATATTTCAAACACAATGGTTGCAATTTATAGGAGAATTTAGGCCATAGAAGGCTTAGCCAATCACCCTTAAAAAGGAAACAAATATGAATATAAATGAAAATAGAGACTCATAAAGTAGGAAACTTATGGAGACCTAAGCAAACATAGGGAATCCACCCTTAAAAATCGGCTTATAGGACAGAGGAATCATACCACTTGAGCACTGCTAAATTACTTGTGGTTACCCAATGTGAAACTCTATCATAGCATCACTCCTGAAGAGCTGATGTTTTCAATGGTTGCACTTTGCCATTGAGATGCACCCTCTACAGGTAGTCCTTTTTCATAAATCTCAGTCCAGCTTTGATACCAATTGATAAAAACTTTAAAAATCGACTTGGAAGGGGAAAAATCATGCCACTTAAGTACTACAAGAATTACTTGTAACTACTCCATTTAGGACTCCATCAGAAACTATTTAAGGGAAAAAAACAGCATTTGACTTTAGCCTATTATCCAACAAAAACCCATGTGATTCTTATGAAGAATTTGCCCACTAAATGCCCATGAATCATGGCCCATTAACCAGCTAACATAAAGAAACAAATAAAGGCATTAGAGCCTCAAAATAAGAAAACAAATAAAGGCATTAAAGCCTAAGAATAATCACATATTAAATGTAATTTCCAATGATATGCCTTCTAATTAGCTCTTTAGGACACACATGCACATATGTGAATTTTTATATAGTGTATATTGATCCACTGGCACCTTTTTACCCTTGGTGGTTATTCAATTAAAAGTGGAAAAAGCAGCACTGAACGCTCATTATTTTGAACAAAAGTAATTTGCTGAGTTAAGTGCTATATTTCATAAAACAATAGTACTTAAGCTTCTAATTGTTGGGTAACATTATCTGTTTAGCTGTTTTGGTGTTTGGAGTGTAACGGTTTTTTTAGGGTGGTTTGTCTACAGATGCTAGGAGAGATTAGTGCTTTTAGGCTTTCCTTTTGGTGTTCCTCTTTGATTTTGGAGGATTCATTGTCCATCTTTATTCAATTACCTCTCTCTCTAATAATTTTTTCTTTCTTTTTTAGAGTAGTTATACTTTTGCCTAATCTTTTAAAAACTTGAGCAATTGTCAAACTGGTTTGTGGTCAAACCAGTAATAAAATGTACATTTTTTAACTTTTTATATATGACATAACAGTGCATAAAAATATAATTTGTAAAAAAAATTATTTATATATATATCTGTATATAAGTAATTTAATATCAAAATAATTAAATAGTGCATACTACTATATTTGAAACATCATTGAATTACTCCATTAAGCATGAAACAAGTTCACAATTTTACATGATGTAATGTTCAATAATCAATAACAATTATGACAATAACATTTTCAATAAAAATATAATATAATGGAAGACATATAATATTTATTTATTTAAAAAAATTATCAACATGACGTTGTTTCTGCTTAAAAGGTCTCAAAAGATAGGACTTCAAAATGACATCATTTCAATAACAGGACAAATAAGAGAAGAAAAGCAAAATGTGCGAACTGGTATGGTTCACTGTTTTTTGTCTGAATGGCTTTAAGGTTTAAACGAAACTGGTTGTAAGATTTGGGAGGGTTCTCTGATGAGTTGAGAACCACAGTAGAAAAGCTAGTCAAATCCCATGGATGTGGGTTGAGTCAATTATTAGAGTGGTAGAGATATAGAGGATCCGTCTTAGGATTGGGGTAGTTGGTTAAGACAAATAAATATTTGAAGATTTTTGTGATTTGGAAATATTATTGAGTATTGACGATGATTATTTATTATATAGGTTTGGTGTGTCTTGCTATGTCTTGTAAAATTTGGAAGATAGGATATTCAGATGTTAAACATATCAAAATCTTAGATATTGGTGGTAAGAATTGAGCTGTATAGGTGATAACCAGAAAAAGTTGAGTAAGGAATGTGAAATGTTTGTAGCCATTCCATTTTACTTTTTTTGTGGGAATTGCCATTCCAAATTTTAATGGTTTAAAATTGCACTTTTAGATTCAAATTGAAGTCTAAGTTTTAATTTTTTTCAAGCATCATGGATCTGTTAATTTTTTTTTTTTTTTTCTGTTTTCTGACTCAAGCCATATGATTTAATACTTTTCTTTTGTGATAATAGTGTAGAAAATTGAGTTGTGTTGTCTAAACCAATCAGTAAATAGTTATAATCCTCTCACAGAAGCACTCGTCTAGGCACCAAAAGCAAGGGCCTGAGTCGACAGACTGAATGGACATCCCTTGAAGTGTAAGAGGCAACATCCCCTTCTCCTGCAGTGTTGTCTCATCTTTAGGCTATGTTTGGTATGATGTAATGTTAGGTATGGAAAGAAAAAAAGAATAAAAAAGTGAATGAAATAAATAGAAAGTAACTATGGTATGCCTACTTTATAAAAAGTGATACTTCATACCATAAAATATTACATTGTGGATTACATTGCATTCGGCATACCAAACATAGCCATGCCTAGGCTAGCACCTGCAGTGGCTTTGACTACAATTGGACGAACTATTGTTATCAATTAATCAGGGAACAGAAAATGATTCTTATATAGCTTGTCAAGATAGTTTTAACATCATCAGCCTACAAACTAAAGCAAACAGAAAGAAATCAACGCTTGTACATAGCATGTGTAACTAAAGCAAACAGAAAGAAATCAATGCTTGTACATAGCATATGTATGTAAACCTAATGACGATACAAATGCATAATCTTGCTAGAGCTTTTCTAAAATGAGCAGGACAGTCAGCTGCTAGCAAACAGAAGGATTCAAGAAGTGAGACAATGTCTACTGAAGCTAAGCTAGAGGAACCACCACAAGATAATAAATCAGATTCTTCAACAGTAAACACAACCCCAACTGCCGGGCGAAAGATTGAAGGCATGACTCTGAAAGATGCAGTGAAGCCCAAGAATAAGAGAAAGAAGAGAGCTGCCTCCAATCACGAAAGTTAGATGAGCTATTGTCAGTTTACATACTACCTCTGACCATGTAAGTTGTCTAAACTGTTTGCGTGGATTTTTTTTTTTTAATCTTTTTTCTCTTGGTGGGGATAAAACCCTAAAAGCTAGATAAAAATTCCAATGGATAATGAAAACTATTTTTTTTGCCTGTGATCAAAAGTAATACTTCATACTGAGAAATGTTATTCATTATTCAATTGTTATCATTTTGTTCTTTTGTGCCCTAAAGGTCCATCTTCTTGTTTTCTCGTTCCTTAAGGTCATTCCCCTTTTTGTTAAGCAGATGGAAACGCTGGAAATGTTTCTGGCTTTCTGCTCTAAGTTAGGGGGGTTATTTTGGTGGAATTAACAACTAGTGTCTCATATACATTTTTTCATAGGAACTTCTATTTTTCAAGCGATCACTTCTAGTTTTCACTTTGCTAATGCATTGCCTGGTACCTCGTTTTTATTTTAGATAGTTGACAATGCGCATTAAAATGTGATATTCAAATGGAAAAATGAGGCATTATGTTCACAAGTGCTTTGAGTAATTATTTCTCGTGCAACTTTCTCTTTATTTGTATAAATTCGCAGAACTTTGAAAAAAGCGTAAAAAGTCTGGTATAATTTTCCCCTTTGGCATAGTTTTATTAAACATATTTCGTTTATGGACTCAAGGAGAGATATTTATCTTGGCTTGAAGTGATAAGAATTTAATATGACTAGGAGCCAACGTTTGCCGGATTTTGGACCATACTTGAATATCTGCACTGGGAAGATGGCTTGGGTAATTCCTTACTCAAAGCTAACAGGTTTTCTGTTACTCGGGGTATCAAATGTTGCCCCATCATCTTTAGTGGCTGTAAGGAGTTCCGTCAATTCCATGTCAGTCGTTTATCTATTTAGCACTTTGTTTTGATTTATAAACTGCAACAATGTGTTGTTAATGCCAGAGTAAAATAACTTCTTCTTCTTCTTTTTCTTGTTTAAGCATGTTGAAAATAATAGGTATTTTATCAAAGGAAAAATAAAAAAGGGGATCATTGAGGTGATTTATACACCTGCACATCAAGAAGTAGTTGATGTTTTAACCAAAACTATTCCAAGAACTGATGGAAAATTATGAAAAATTTATTCTAGACATGGGAAACTTTGGTTTAGAGATTGTATTTTCTGACTTTTTTTTTTTGTATTTCCTAACTTTCTTTTGTTTATTATTATTATTATTATTATTTTGGACTCCTATAAATAGTCTTCTAGTGGTGTAAGTTTCCCAGACAAGTTTCTAGATCAGTTTTTCTCTCCCAACTTCCTTCCTCAGTCTTTTTCTCCCTGTTCTCCTTCTTTCTTCTTCCTTTTTTCCCTTTTTCTTCATTGTTCTACATCATTTTGATGTCAGAGCAAGGTTTCCTTTAATCCAATCACACCTCCATCATCGGAAGTCATTGGAATCTCACCGAAAATTGCAAAACCGCACTTATTAATGACAAAACTCACTTCTACCCATGAAATTGACCAATTGACCACACTGTAGGAACTGCATGACCGAACTCGGCCCATCCCCCAGAATTCATAATCGAAAACCACTACCATGTGCCCTCACGCGCTGATGAAATCTACTACACATGGACTACACACTCTAGACTTCGTCTTTTTCAGCCTTTTTTATTTTATTTTTCACTCCATTCAATCTATGTTCTACCTAATTATCATTTGGGAGGATTTTTAGGGTATTCCTACTAAAATAGGTTTTTAAAATCACTATGGTAAGATATTTATACTCTTTGAATTCTGTAACTAATTACTTGATTGAAGTTTGTTTTAAGGAGTTTGTAAGGCCTTTCCTATGATTCTAGTTGTTTCTTGACCTTTGTTGTTTTTTGTTTATAAAATTTGCTTAGTCTTTACTATTCTTTATCTATAAATTTGTGTACACCATTTCCAAAACAAAAATCAAAATTAAAATCATTCTCTATTAAGTTTTGTTTATTAAAGTTTCTAATAGTGTCAATTTAGATTGTTTATTACTTTCAGCGAACTCAACATTGCATTGTATTTTCCTTGCATAACTATTCATGATTTATATAACAAAAAGGCTTTTTGAGGTGAAAATTTATTGTTTTAAAATCTAACATGGAATAAAGTATCCAAAACATCCAAACTAGCCTAAGCAATTTTGAAAAAGGATATAGGGTTGATAGAGAATATGTGAGAAATTATGAGTGCTATTAATTTGTTAGGTAAGTAAATCAATGGTAAAAATATAGGTCTAGTTTGGATTCTTAGAGAGGAAAATGTCTCAATCTGTAACTAACTTAACACTTCACTAATGAGTTCCAACAGGAGTAGTTTTTTGTAGGTCTTAGTGTTAGAAATATTAAAAAAACTTTTTCATAAGCTTTTTAATCCACAATCTAAGTTGGGAATGTCCTAGAAGGGTTCACAATGATCTAGGTGACATCATTAGAGGTTAATATTGAATCTCTCTAGGATGATGGTAAGTTAGACCCTTATGCTATATGCTCGGCTTGGTATTAAATAATTATATATATATATATATATATATGGGGACCAAAATGAGAAAAATTTTAAGGACCATTTTGTAATTTTAGTAAAAAAATTTTAAACACATTTTATAAATAATAAATAGTCAAAGGATGAAGGTTCCTATGAGGCCTTTACTAAGTATAATTGTTATATTTAGATAAAAGAAAACAAGATAAAAAGTGTGTTTTTTTAAAGTTGAAAGTAAAAAATTTCAAAATTGGCATAGTAAACGTACATTAGGAAAAATAAGTAGGCTAAATTGCCTTTGGTGCTCGTATCATATCCGTTTTGAAAAATTATTCAAGATAAAAAAAATCACCGCAATTAACTTATAAAGATTCAAGTTCTAACATTTTGAAATTTTATCCTTTACGTTTATATTTTCTTTTATTCTTTTATTTGGATCAACATTTTTTTCAATTTCAGTACTTAGATCTTAAAAATGTATTAAAAAAGTGATTATATGTCTAAAATAGTCAAAATAATTACAAAATAAGAACTTCTAAAAATTGTTACGTCTTTTAAGTTTTTTTAAAAAATTGCATGAAACCCAATTAGGCTTGGTATGCCTAGCTTAGTCTGGGTCGTGCCACGGTGCAGCCTTGAATTTTCACGATTGGTTTATTTGAGGCAAGCATAAACTTAACGCGGCCTAACTCACATGTTACCTTAGTTTTGCTAACCTTAAAACATTGGTAGGCCCATTAATGCCAATGCCATTACCTTGTAGATAAATCTAGTGCAACATTTTCAACTAAATTATATTGGCCAACAGTAGAATATAACATGTTAAATTTTATTATGTATAAAAGATATTCAAATTAATTTCGTTTCGTTTCGTTTAAAACTATTGTACTTCAGAATGATTCTTTATGAGATTTTTTTTGGATATTATATATAATTCTAAACTGATGTCTCTATGTAACACTAACGTGATATTTAATTCATGAGACTTTTAACTTTTGGAGTGATAGAAAATTATTTATTAGACGTTTAGATGTGACAAATATAAAAAAATTTTATATTACATGTCTTAAGATATGGGATTTTTTATATATGTCTACTTTAAATTTTTTTAACTAATATTTAAAATATTTAAACATAGCTAAATTGTGCAAAACCTCTTGAACTTTGAATCACATATAGGTAACTCTCTTAACCTTTAAAATTTGATAATGAATTCCTTTACATTTTCAAATTGATATATGTAATCTACCACAGTTAGTCCGTTATTTCAATAAAAAAGTATGATATGTCAGTGACAATGAATTTTTTTAAATTTCATTTCTTGTACAAATAACTCTTTTAAATGTTGGATTATATGTTTATAATCTTTTGAATTTGAGGTCATGTGCCAACAATACTTTTAATATGTCACACTTTATTAATAAAATAATGGGTTAATTAATAATATAAGAATTATTTGTACAAATTTAAAAGTTTAGACAAGTTTGTTAATAAATTTTGAAGGTACGAAGATTATTTATATATGACCCAAAGTTTGTAAAAATATATGCAATTTAGTATTAAAAGGATTAGAAAACTTATACACTAAACATTGAAGGATAGTAAAATTTCATGAGATACATTTTTATATCATGGTATCTTGACAACCATTTAATTTAATATAAAGAAATCGAAAGAGGCCTTTATGTCATGACAAAGAAGATAAAATGGACAATGGTTGAATCTCTTGCTCAAGGGATGGAGCTTTGCGATGGGCCAATGGGCAAAGTTTGGGATGGGCCAGTAGATAGTTTCAAATTTTTAGTTAGGATTAGCTTTAGATGTAGTTTTTTATATTTTATTATTAAATTTTGTAATTAAAATACAATAATATATAATTTTTTAAGTAAAATATGATAAGTGTGTAGGTAATTGAAAAATTATATATTTGTCATGTTATTATTGAAATATCATATATTTATTATATTTTAATTAAAAAATCTTAGAGTAGCAAGAATTTAAAGAACTATATATAATTATTTTCTTTTCAATTATTCATTGTGGATTATATTTTAGAGTAAATTGCAAATATTTTTTAAAATTCTGTTGAAATTATATAGACCTCTTTTTATTTTTAAAATATACACTTTATTTTAATTTTAACTTTTTTTATTGGAATATTTTTCATTAAAAAATATATTATAGGGTATTTTGATTAAAAAATATGTATTGCAATTAATGAAGAGCATTTTAGTTAAAAAAATATAAAATTAGATTAAAGTGTAGTGTAACTCTTATTTTTGGAGAGATTTTTGTATATTTTGTAAATAGAGAGGAGATTTGTATAATTTTAGCAAAATTCAAGAGAAATATATATAATTTACTCCATATTTTATAGACCTTTTATAATTTTTTTTACAAATAAAATTTGTTTAGAGTTAATTGTTATAGAAAGAAAAGAGCAAAATTAGTAACATATCAAAAATTTTAACATACTATACCCTATGATGTGAAACATATAACAGAATATGTTAGCTACCTTTAGATAACATTCTTTTTGTTAGGATATAATTTTAGGGTGTTATTTTAGATGCTACCACATTATCACATAACTATATACTAAACATTGTTATCTAATTATGGTTACTAAAATACTATAATATATGAGCAAACATGGTCAAAAATCACAATACACCAAATATCTCTTAAGAGCTATTTGCATGTTCTTAAATTCATATTAAAAATAGTGCATTTCTTAACACACATTCCATTCTAGATTGTTAGGATATTGTATTTGCCTTTTAAAAATTAAAATTTTAAAAATGACTCTATTTTAATTAGTTTTTGTTTTTAAAAATTAATTTTTTTTGACACTATGCGATCACATTATAAATGTAACACATGCATTACCACATAAACTCACATCGGCAATGTTGTGAATAAACTCTTCCATTTTCAAAAAACAAATTAGTAAGACTTATGAAAGATGACATATGTATTAATATATTTTTTTTTATCCAAGTAATTTTAGAATGGCTTACATCTAGTGATCAACGTTCTATTTTTATTTTTGGGGAATGCAATCAACTTTAATTTGAGTTTACAAGTTAATGGATGGTGAAATGGCCTTAGGCCTCATTTAGTACACAAAATACTCCTTGATAGAAATGGAAAGAGAATATTGAATGAAATGCAATTAAATTAATTGTGTTTGGTGTGATAAGAAAAGGAAAGAAAATGCCTTCATCTTTATTTGTTTGGTAGGATAAAAATAATAATAAAGTGAAAAGTAAATAATAACAAATGATCAAAATATCCTTAGATTAAAAAGATAATGTAAAAATAAATTTTTATATATAATTATAATTAGTATACAATTATTATATTTAATACATAACTATACTTAATTTATTATTTTTATATAATTATTTATGTTTATAATTTATTATTTTAACATAATAAAATAATTATTTATTTTAATATTTTAGGTATATTATTTTAATATATATTAACTTAATATTCATTAATTTATATATAATACACACACACATACACACACATATATATATAATAAAATATATTAAATAATATATACATATATATATATATATATATATATATATTATTGCAATGGGTGGTGGCACAATGTATTGCCACAAATGTGATTGATTTGAAATCGATTCAATTAGCAGTTGGATAGATTAATTTTGATTGAATCAGTTTTTTAAATTTAATTTTATTAATTATTAATTATATAATTATTGTTTTTAATATCAAATATTATTATTTTTTATTTTTTAATACCAATCCAACTTCAGTTGCAAGTGAAATTTACTTTTTACATTTTAATTAAAGTTCAATATTTAACATGGCACTACTATTAAAGTTACATAAACTCAAAATTCATGAAGAGATTGATTTTTCAATTGAAAATTATTCTCTTTATTGTAGTGGAAGAGACTTGCGTTTGGTATGATATAAAAAATAGAGAGAATACCTTTCTATTTATAGGTTTGATAGGGTGAAAATAATGTAGGAATTAAAAATAAGTTAAATATTCTTACCAAAAAGAAATGTTTGGCTTTGTTAATTGAAAAATAATAAAATAACAACATTTTTGGCTTTGTAGTTAATTAAAAAAGTAATAAAATAATAATTTTCTTTTCTTAGACTTACAATCCCTCTTGTTTAAGAAAAATAAAAATATTATATGCTGATTAAAAGTAAGATCTAAAAATTATTTGATTTAAAAAATATATAAATTAAAAATTAAAAAAGTAAAAATATAATGCATCACATAAATAGATTTCAAGTATTTTTTTTATTTGTTAAATATGACTTTTACATTTAATTAATAAAGCATTTGCTTCAACTTGATCAGCACCCTATTTTTTCATAAAGGTTTTGCTTCAATTTGTATTATAGAGGTATTATGGACTTTTTTTGAATTTTAGTTCCAAAACCGTTTTCTTCTCTCATGTTACAGTGTCAAAAAAAACATGTTTTCAGTTGATTCCTTTTTTGCCATTTCTTTTATTACCAAACATATAAAGCAATTGATTCTCTTTTATTTTCCATTTCCACCGTATACCATATCGGGCCTTAACTGTGTCAGGGGCGGAGGTAGAAATTTTTTCTTAGGGATGAAATTGTAAATTATAATATATAATATTTTTTGTACAAAAGGTTATAACTACTCTATAATATATATGTGTATATATATATATATATAGTGTATGAAAGACTATATATTATATTAAATTCAAATAAATAGCACACTCTAAGACTTGTTACTATAGCTGTTTGTGAAATACCACAATATAAAACATGCATAAAAGGGAGTTTATGTTTTAAATTAGTTATATTTTAAATGATTCATTTTATTGGCTAACATTTTATAAATTATAAATTGATTAGGTTATATATAAAAAGACCTATTGATAATTTATGATGATGATAATAATAAAAAAAGATATTTTATCAAATCTATAAATGATAAAAGACTAGGGAATTAAAAACAATGGAAAATGCAAAGGTAAGTTGAAAAATATTTAAAAAATCTTAAAAAAATTAGAAAGAGTAAATATCAAATAAAGTAAAAAAAATGAAAAAATTAGAATAAAATAATTAAAAAATATTGAGAGAAAATGATGATCTTTATTTTTTGTATTTTAATCTATTAATATAATAGTGTAAACAATAGTCTTTTTTTTTAATTTTTTAAACTTTAGTAAGATATTATCTTAAAAGTTTGTTTTTGTTAATTTTATTATTTTAAAAAACTGATATAATTATTAAAATAATCTTTGGTTTATAAAAATTAAGTATCAATCGATAGTATTTTATTATTTAAAGTATGACATATATCAAATCAAATTGTTAGTTACATTTTCATATTTTTTAATACGCATAAAATTTATTTCTGGAGGACTTCATATAATCTTTTAATATATATATATATATATATATATAGGTAGTGGGCCATGTGATGGCGTATGATGGCTATACTGCATTGAGATCATTAATTTGTGCGCTTACATAGTTCATAGTTCATACGTGGTCCCCACAAGCGAGGGTGCTCTCGTAATGGTGTCTCTAGCGCTAGTCATGGGATTGCGGGAGTTGGTGAGGCTCGGAATACAATTCTTTAGACATGATTTTGGCCACTTGGTGCTCATTAGGCTATTTAGGCTTTCAACTACATCCTCTTTTTTTTTTTTTGGGTTAGGTTAAAGAGTTTAAAGTTTCAATAAAAGGTTAAACTTAAGTAAAGAGTAATTGATTTGAATAATAAAAAATAATCTTATATGCTTGAATAAATTACACTGATTTTTTTTAAAATTTAATTAAAATATACTTGATATCTTTTTTATTTTTAAAAATATATTAAATTCTTTTAATATTTTATTATATATGATAGAAACTCTCCCCTAATTTATATTTTGTCGAAAAGGTTAATTTTCTCATTGTAATATGAGATTGTGATTTAATATTAATGCCATAGTAAAAGTAACTAAATGATGTTAAGTTATAATATAAAATTATGATTTTATTCTTAATATAAAAGTAAAAATAATTACATAATTTTATTTTTGGAAAAAATTATATAGCGTAGAAAATTATCTTTGTTGATAAAAAAAATAAATTAAAAGAGAGTTTAATGTAATTTTTAAAATAAAAGAAATATCATATGTAATTTAATTAGATATTAAGAAAAATTAGTATAATTTATTCTAAAAATTTTCATGTGCAGTTATATATATATATATATATATATATATATATATCTTTCGATTGAATATTATAGTAACATTTTAAGGGATTAAAACTGGGTTTGATTGAAAAAAAAAAAAGAGATACATATTCGGTCTTATTTATTTTCTTCTATGTGATACTGGTATACTTCAAGAAAAATTGTTATGAGCCTTAACAGAGGTATGAGAAACATTTTACAATATGAAACAACAAAAAAGATTTCGGTTATACCATTAGAAACAAGAAAGAAGGTCCTTGTAATTTAAGTAAGATTTAAGAGATTGAGATGTAATTTCTCAAGAAAAGAAGCATTAGCATAAGTCGTACTCGTAGACAAAAGAAAATTATTATTCATGTGAATAATTCAAAGCTGTCTTGAAGACTCAAAACATTGGCCAACTCTAACCCGCACACTTACTCAAACAAGATACTCTCTCCAGGAGCTATGAAACTACCATTCTATGCATTTGTGTTCACCTTGGCGATGATTACGAGTGAACGTCAATTGAGTTCGACACAATACTCAACATAATCAATTGATGTTTAGATGTTAAAAAAAAAATCACTTGTAGCCAATTATAATTGTACGTAATTCAAACTTACTAAGTTAGGTGGAGTCGAGTTTGAAGGAAAGTTAAGTCAATATACATATGTGTGTGTGTGTGTGTGTGTGTGTATTTTTCTGCAAAGAAAGTGAATATAACTTTGAAATTCGTCACAAAATCATGTTTGGTAGCCAGTGTAATAATAGAAAATGAAGTAACTTTGAATTCATATTTTCCTTCAAAGAAATGTGGAACTACAGTAATTATGACTGTTAATTTATATAAAGTTAGATTTGCTCTTATTATCATAAAGAAAATATTATATATATTTTTTAAATAGAGATATTTTTATCATTTTATCATTAATTTTTTATTTTTATTATTTTTATCCAACTAAATATATAAATAACATAATTTTTTTATATTATACTAAATATAATTATTTTATTTCATTTATTTTATCATTTTTTATTTATATTAAAAACATTTTTATATATCAAGCGAAGTTTTAATATTAGATGCCTCGTTAACTCTATATTTGATTTTTTTCTTCTATTTTTAACATAAAATTTTACAGGAAAAAATTCATTAACCCAACTTGACTTTTCTTACATATATATATATATATATATATATATATATATATATATATAAATTAATCAATTAATGTTTAGATGAAAAAATAATCACTTGTAACCAATTATAATTTTTGGTAATTCAAACTTAGTAAGTTATAGGTGGAGTCCAGTTCGAAGAAAGAGTTGAGTCACAATTTTTTTTTTCATGACATGTGCTTAGACTTAATTTTAATGTTACATGCCTGGTGAACTCTATATTTGATTTTTTTTCCTTCTCATTTTAACATAAAATCTTAGTCGAGAAAATTCATTAACCCATCCTGGCTTTCTTATATATATATATATATATATATATATATATTGTTTGGTGGAATTTGGACGAATTGAGTAATTATGCAAACTTAACGTTGACCGAATATTTTAACGGAGATATTTATTAAACACTTAATAATTAAGCACTTATGCAACTACCACATCATATAATGAATTGATCAATAATCTTCATTTGCTTGATATGTTTTGGATTAATAGGGCTAAAAGCCTATGAACTTGGAACACCAAGCAGCATTTCCTCATACTGGTCCATCCCACTGTTGGTGTCTGCGTTATATCATAAATGACTCCAATATTAATGAGAAAAAAAAAAAAGCAAACAAGACTAAAGATTAAGGTTAAAATAATGGGTTTACTAAAGAAGTTGCTAAATAATGCTCTCTGTTCTTTATCATTGTTATCAAAATTGTACCGAAACTAGTTAAACTAGTTAAAATTTAATGAATTAGTTATTAGATTAATTTGATTGATCCATAAAATTAACATGCCAAAAATTTTATGAAAAATTGATTAAACTTGTTAAAATTGATTGAATTAGTCAAATCTAAATTGATTGTGAGTTCATTCAATCTAAACTTGTTAAACTTGTCAAAATTTTAAGATTCTCTTTTATTTTATTTTGGATAAAATTAAAAAAATAAAAAATAAAATATAATAGAAGAAAAAAAGTTTAAAAAAATTAAAAAAAAAAGAAAATCGAGAGAAATAAAAAGATGTATTTTTCATTTTCTATGTTCATTTTTCATCATACTCTTTCTTCTAATAATATATTTCTTAGATATTAAGATATTTTGCCAAAATTATTCATTTCTTTTCATCAACATGTGAAATTAGTAATTAGTAACATTTAAATTTTAGTAATATTTATTTGTAATATTAAAATTTTAGCATATAAAATTTTAAAAAAGTATATTTAATTATTATAATTCGATCATAATTCAATTATGATTAAATTAATAAATTATAAACTATTATTTTTACTAAATTAATAATGAATCCAATTTTAAAATATTAGATATATGTTATCTACATGTCTCATACGAATAGCCATCGGAATTTAAAACCCTAAAACAAAGCCGTTTAATTATATAATAATTTAATGAACTTTTTAATCCCCTTCCATATGTAGCCCGTGACACACACAAGAAAACACCATCTCGTGAATTCCAAACATACACGTGTCCCCTCTTCATCCGATCCTCCGTTTGAACACAAACTCAGTACGCAAGCTTTCTTGGATTTTCAGCATAATAGGACTACATGTGACCATTCGTAATTTTGCGTTTCAACTTTGATACATCGAGTCTCTCTCACAATACAACGTCACGTTTGAAAAAGGAAAATATATATATATATATATATATAATACATTTGAAGTACATTCAAAGCCCAATACCAGCTAAAATTAATTTTGAGATCATTATAATATACCTGTTAGTCACCATTTTGTCATATAGTGGCGCGTGACAAATGCTACTGAACTCCTTTTCCTTTCAAATTTGTAACAACATTTTTATAAAAGAAAATTTAATCACAGTTAAGAATATAACTATTACATTTATTTTTATACATAGCAATTGTTCTATCATGAATGTATGTTAAAAAATTCTTCGATACTAATATAGTGTAATTTAAAGAAAATAAAAAATTCACAGTCAACGTTCCATTAAAAAAACGATCCCAATTGATCCATTTTCTCGTATATATATATATATGTAAAAAATTCAAACTGATATATAAAATTCATCCTGAAGGTTGTTAGAACCTCACATGTAAAAAGTCTTTCGGCTAATCAGTGGGCACTGACCAATGCATGATGTGGTACGGGGCCCACACATGAAGAAACGAACCACTAAGCTGGCGCGTGCATTATACCGATATGACGTGTCGTTCATTAGAACCACAAACACTGCCATCCCTAGTCAGCCTGAGATCGCAAAAAGCAAGAGCACTCCAGAGGTCTCGCCCGTGAGAGTGCACACGTGACGGATTAAGACAAAACGCGCATGCATTCCGGCCGTTACCGTCGTTTATACTTTCGATCATCCTCCTCTATAAAACACTCCTCCCTCCCACCATTGTTTTTCGCCCCACAGCTACACTCCACGTTAGGTCCATTTGCGATTGCATTTATTCAGAAACAGAACTTCAGCACAATAAGAGCTCATATATCGTCAGGTGAAGTCCCTAAAGTCTCATTGCTTTTCATATATCTAAAGTTACAAAATTATTCTATACATTCAGTGATTTTTGAAAATAAAAATAGTCACGTAGAACGTGGAAGCTACTTTTGTTTTCAGTATTTATTTTTTGCATTTATGAAAGGGCTTGATCACCCGTGAATAAACAATTCTGTTGTCGCGCGCCTCTTTTATGGCCATACGTGGAGCTAAACAACAACGAAGAGTCACGAGATTGATTCTTCTTACACCATCACCACATTCACTCAATTTGACACTTTTTCTTCTTTATTCCTCTCGAGTTTTCAGCCCCACATTTCCCAAACTATTCGTGAATAGGATTTGTTGTTGTTGTTGTTGTTGTTGTTTTGGTATAGTCATGTGCTTAATCATGATAATTAGATACATATTCATTAAATCACAATTAAAAATAAAATTGTCTGTTATTTCATAAATTATTTAAATTTGATTATTTTATTTTTCTTAATAATTGTGTGTTTGTTAAGAATGGGATGTTAAGCACGTATATTTCAAATCAATGATGGGTCACTCTCTCTGTGGCTCACGCATGCGGGCTTGTGAGTGAGAGATCAGAAAACAACAAGCAAATATTTTGGAATGACAATAAATAAATGGGTGTGAGGACAGATACGTATGTAAGGGATATATATTGAATATGCCATTGGATTGAGTAGAATGCTTTGGTGAAATGAGATAATAATAATGATGAACATCTCAATTATAGACGTAGTCGCCTAATCTAGATGGCAAGTGAAGCTACCAGCTAAGAACAATGAACATTTAGAACCCCATTTAACTCACTACAAAGGTGGTTGTCATGCATTAAAAAAAGTTGATTTTTTTTTTCACCCGGCTCATATGTTTGCTTATGATTCTTTTTGAGTTAATAACAAAGGGGCTTGATCTCCACTATCTGCCTGTGATGTCTATCTTTTTTATTTAAACAAAAAATTTTCTTTTATACTAATGGACAGATGATCCTGCAAAAATCAAAATTGAATATGATTTTTAATATATATATATATATATATATATTTCATATGCCTTCCACTTCTCCCCCTCCCCGAAGCTAATATTAGATATTTAGCTTCTACTAAAAATAGTCTTCATCTTTTCGGAAAAAGGTCGAAAATATTTTGGCTGCTTATTGAAAAAAAACATTGTTATTCATGTATTTGTTAGTATTTATTCTTCTCTCTCTCTCTATATATACATACATATATAGCATCATGACACTTGACACATGAAGCTTGTAAAGATAGAAAAGAGAAAATCATCTTTCCACGTCCTACTTAATTAGTTTGCAATCATGTTATGTAATTTCTCATGTTCATCCAATCGGGGCATGCAACACGGTGAACTACTCATAACGTGTTGAGTTTTACGGCGAAAAAATTAAAAATTTTGTTTATCTAATCATAATACGTAAAAGCACAATTCATTACTTTGTTTGAAATATAATTTAAAAAATATCATCGTCTATCCAAACACGCACGGAATACATTTGGAATATATAGATAAATGATTTGTGATTGAAATATATAGTTAAGCTTGAGGAAGTATGATTCGAAATGAAATTGTATTGTTGGCTTTAGCACGATATTCTAGAAAACTAGGGCCTCCCAGAAGCTGAAAATTGTTCAGCCAGCAATTTCTGAAAAGCAGAAATTCACTAATACAGCAGTAGAAGCAATGCAAGGACATCGAAGCGAGGCCCAAGATATCCTGGACCACCAACCGCTGAACAGTTTGTAAAGAAAATAAATTAGAAACTGATCAGGGGAAAAAAAATGGGCCATTGAAGAACAAGAAACCCTGACAGGGTTGCAACAGAACCTCCAAAGGTTCACTTCCAATCAACCAGGGATCGACACGTGTCATCCTGTGCTTTAGAATGAGTTCCTGAGCCATCTGTATGTTTTGATCATAAATATGAGCCGCTGGTTCAGGATGAAACTTGCTAGTTAGACCATAGTCATTCTTCTTTCTTCTTGTTTAATCTTCACCATTTTTTACTTCTAAACCTGAAATTTTTTGCCTATATACAGAGCATATCTCCTCATGGATCTCGTTCGTGGGTTTCTTATGATCTGGATTACTATGATTGGGTTCACCCACAATTGGAGAAATGCAGAAGGAAGGTACCACCACCATCCAAAGAAGCAGAAGGGTCCTGTCCCTTCACCTCCTTCCGAGTCTCCTAGTGTTCCTTCTAAACCACATCCAAATAATCCAGGGCATTCCACATCAAACTCTGTTTTCGATGTAACATCCTTTGGGGCAGTTGGAGATGGTTCAGCTGATGACACAGCGGCGTTCGTGGCAGCATGGAAAGCAGCTTGTGCAGTAGAGTCAGGGGTTGTTCTAGCTCCTGAAAATCACCATTTCAAAATCACGTCTACCATCTTCTCAGGTCCCTGCAAGCCTGGATTGGTGCTTCAAGTAAGTTTTGCTTATTCAATTGAAGATTAACGAGTAATAACAAATTCATTGTCCGTTAGATATTCTGATAAAAAGACTAATGTGCAAAATGTGAACAAAACAGGTGGACGGAGTGCTCATGCCTCCAGATGGACCAGGTTCGTGGCCAAAAGCCGATAGCCGCAACCAATGGCTTGTGTTCTACCGACTTGACCAAATGACTTTCAATGGAACTGGAATTATAGAAGGCAATGGACAGCAGTGGTGGGAGCTACCCTGTAAACCCCACAGGGTATTCTAATCAATTTATCATGTCATTAACACATTGATAAACTGATAGGCATAAAGATCGAGAGTCAAGTATTGATCAATTTGGTTTGGTCGATTTTTGAACCTTAATTCCCCCTAAATTGCACTGTTGCATAGTATCTAATACAGATGTATGTGAGGTGGACACAATTTATTTTCTTGAAATGCGTAATCTGTAGCTGTCCATAATGAATTCCGTATTTATTTGATGTTGAATGTAATTGGAAGTCTACTAAATGATAGTAATATGGAATTTTCAGGGTCCCAATGGAAAAACGTTGCCAGGACCATGTGATAGCCCAGCAGTGAGTAAACTACTCTAGCTCAAGCATTAATTATGAACGCTTCCTTCTCTTTTGAACTATCTTATTCTTAGCAATGTTTCTCACACTTTACTTTTGGTTTATAGATGATAAGGTTCTTCATGAGCTCCAATTTGGTGGTGGCTGGGCTAAGAATTCAAAATAGTCCTCAGTTCCACATGAAATTCGATGGCTGTGAAGGTGTTCTGATTGATAAGCTGTCTATTTCTTCGCCTAAACTCAGCCCCAACACCGATGGAATCCACATTGAGAACTCCAACTTCGTCGGA
This sequence comes from Erythrophleum ivorense, assembly GCA_026724425.1. Taxonomy (NCBI): domain Eukaryota; kingdom Viridiplantae; phylum Streptophyta; class Magnoliopsida; order Fabales; family Fabaceae; genus Erythrophleum; species Erythrophleum ivorense. The sequence continues at coordinate 50,502,994 of JAIUCV010000005.1, forward strand.
ATATACAACTCCATGATTACCAATGGTAGACACTAAACAACAATGTTTCAATTACCCCGTATGTCAGTTTAGTTCTATGTTTCCCCTACAGATGTGTAATTTAAAATATCATGATTTGTACAGGTGATGATTGCATTTCAATTGGACCTGGGTGCTCAAATGTGAACATAGAGGGTGTAACTTGTGGTCCTAGCCATGGGATTAGGTACCTTCATTCTTTTTTATTATAATCTTAACTTTCGACTTATTAATGGACATTTAAAATACAATCATGATTTTGAATGACACGTGTTAAATACTTGTATTAGATTTTAAATTACAAGTAAACACTAAGTTTTATCTTGTGTTCTGATATCATCTTAGTTTTCATGGCTTCATGCTATGTTCAGCAACATGGAGAATGACTTCAACCAACTAGCTTTCAGTTTCCTCCATAAGAAAAACCAAAAATGAATGACTATGATGGGTTTGAAAGTTACTTTATATTTGCATAAAGACCATGATCAATGTTAAAGCGTCCTCAATCCTTTCTCTTTAAAGATATGTATTACTTTGCTGTTCTAGTGACCTATCACTTCAACAGTTGAAATGGTCCAAATCAGGCGGCATCTTTTGGTAGGACGTAGGAGTAATCAGAAAGAACCAGAATAGACTAAACCAAACCTAAGATGACTATATCCAAATGAACTTTTTTTTTTTTGGTATCCCTTAAAATACCAAGTTCACTACGAGACTAAATATTAGAGCACGACGTGTATATATATATGTCTGTATATATGATTTGTCATGTTGTTGCTGTGTCCATATCCAATAAGTTATGTGTTTTGTGCAGCATTGGAAGCCTGGGAGTGCACAATTCGCAGGCATGTGTGTCTAACCTAACCATCCGCAACTCGATCATAAGGGAATCAGACAATGGGCTTCGAATCAAGACGTGGCAAGGTGGGATGGGCTCAGTGACGGGCCTAAAGTTTGAGAATATCCAAATGGACAACGTCCAAAACTGCATAATTATAGACCAGTACTACTGCATGTCCAAGGAATGCCTGAACCAGACATCCGCCGTCCACGTCAACGAAGTGTCGTACAGGAACATCAAGGGCACTTATGACGTGCGTACCCCTCCCATCCACTTCGCCTGCAGCGACACTATCGCTTGCACCAACTTAACGCTCTCTGAGGTTGAGCTTTTGCCCTACGAAGGGCAATTGCTGGAGGACCCTTTTTGCTGGAACGCATATGGGACTCAAGAGACCATGACCATACCTCCTATTAATTGCTTAAGAGATGGTGAGCCTGCCACTGTGGGAGAGCTCTCTGCATATGAATGCAGCAGATAAAGATTATTATTTTAAATTTTAATTGCTCATATAGAAGAACTTGATGATTGCGGTTTTATAATTTGTCACTAGGATTCATCCCTTTTTGGGTGTATTAATCCCTTATTGTGTGATGAGAAATATTGAATTGGGTCCATTTTTTGGACCAACACATTGTAATAGCTTGATTAGATATGTATATTATATAAATGAATTTCTTTTTTTTTTATTCTATAATAGACCCATATTTTGAGAAGTGCAGCGAATGAGAATGAGAGAGATTGGGATGGAATTCAAACACATCAACCTCGTTCAATTTTGTTTTTGTCACATAGGGGTTCATGCCTAGGAGTAAGAAATAAGGGAACGAAAAAAAAGAGCGGAATTGAACTCAAGGCTTATCCTCTGCAATAGTCGTCAAATGAGCAATTATTTAAATACCAATTTAGGTTTCATTCCTGCCCGTGGAATCCATTACTTTTTATATAACTTGATTTTTTTCCCTCCACATAAGAACACTTCATTCAAAATAATAAAGAGTACACATTACAATTGATAAATTTATTTTTGACCTGAAGGCGTTTAGTGGGTTTTCAGTGACTTTCAATGAGAAGTGATTTTCAAATCTTATAAAATAGAATACGATTGAGATTACGAGGAGGTCACGAGGCCATTGTGGATTTCAACACTTAAGTTGCTTTTCTATGTCCAGAATTGGGAAGTGAAAAAGATGGAGGAGGAGAGGTCTGAGAGCGAGAGGGATGCTTTAGTGGCGTAATGAGGTATTTGTAGGTGAAATCCCTTTAGGACATTTTGGTAGGTGGGCCAGGTCATTTAGATCTGTTGGATTGAGCCTAGCCCAATCATAGGAGTGAGCAATCTAAAAATATATCATTAGCTCCTCAAGTTCTTTTACATAGTATGAAAAAACTTGGGTGTATTTGTTGGAGGTCTTGCGAGGTGTGTCTAAATTCATGATCAAAGAGGGCTCTAAAGTGCATTTGAAGAGACCTTGGGGGCCTAGTACGGAGGGGTGCTCGATCAGGTCTTTCGTTTGAGGCTAGGGCTTAGCCTTGGTTCTTTGCTCTTGAGCACTAGTTAGTCTGGGTCGATCAATTAGTTTGAGGGCTCAACTTGACAGGTGGAAAAATTGACTAGTGTTTACAAATATAGCTTGGGGCTCGTCTTCTGCGAGCGATTTTTTTTCTTTTTGATTAGATTTTGATCTTCTATTTATTAGATAGGCTTTCTAGTTTGTTAGTTGTTTTGTTAAATTTTGTTCTTGCTTTAAGATTTTTTTTTTTCATTTTTTTGGATTGTATTCTTTTCCTTTATCTTTGTTGATGATGTATTTTCATGTAATAAGGAGTGGAGGATCAATCTTTACGCCTTCCTTTTTTTCATTGAAAACACGCAACTTAAAACATAACAAAACACTCATTACAAAAAAATTAATAATTTAACTACAATTATCGAACTCAATTTCAACAACTTCACACTACATGAGACTTAGTAAAAAATGACATTTTTCTTTTGTTAAATTAATAGGTGTTGGGTTTGTTTTTCCCCCTTTCAAAAAGAAAGTTAAAATAGTAACTTATCTCTTAATTTTATTTATCATTTTCAAAATGGCCCCAAGATTTGAAATGTTTTAAAATAATCTCTTAACATTTCAAAATATTTCATAAAAATCCTTTTTGATTAGATTTGTCAACTCTAATAATATCTATTAATTTTGATGATAAGATGGATACTAACGGTGATCGCAATTTAAGTTAGTTTAAAAATGAGTTTAATTTATAAAAAGTTTTTAAAAATATTTGGACTTAGGCCCAAATTGGTTAAAAATTGGTCAAGCCAGGCCTTTTTTTTCCCCTTAAAGATTACCAATGTCATGAATTTGTCGATTCACTATGCATTTGTAGATGTGAGGGAGTTCTTTAAAAATATGCTATTTAGGAATCAATGTACCAATACACCTATGCATCCTAAGAAAAAATGGTTATATATCACCTCAAGGTCATTTCCTTTAAGTGACATGAATTATGTGATAATTTTTTTAAATATAATTAACACTTTTAATTAACAATTAATTTAGCACTGCATGATGTATATATATATATATATATATATATATATATATATCCTTATGTCATATTTTAAAGTAAACTCTTTAAATCAATTTAACTCTATTTAAATAAGATATTTTTTTATTTGATGATGAATAATTCCTACATATTGCACATAGGTCAAAATTATTTATATCACTATATATATTGGAGAAAATTGTGTTGAAGGATCTTATATTTGACTAATGCAACAATGAGAACTACAACTATAAATAAATGTTAATTGAATGATGTATCTCACGTTTCATGAAATTCAAATTTTATCACTTTAAAAAATAAAGTTTACTCACATTAAATCAAGAAAATAAAATATTAAAGTTTAAGTAATATATTGATTAATATATTTGTTATTGATTAATCATATAAAAATATATTATAATATGAGACAAGCTCAAGCCCAAGCTTTAAAAAAAAAAGTATAAACCTAACTTGTTTTTCATCTGAGCTTTTTAAAGACAAATTTATCTTTTTCCCAAATTCATATCTATTTTTTTAGGCCAAGCTTATCGAGTTAAGTTGACTTTTTGACTCATAATCAGATTTAGTGAATACCATGTGGATCATTTTATGTATTTTAAAAGATTAGGTGGCATGATGAACTAGGATTTAAGAAAAAAAAGATAAAACCAATTGTAATTCACGCTCTTCATTGTTATGGTTTGCTAGGGCATATGGGGAGTGGTTTCAATGGCAACAATATCATCTAATGGTAGTGTCCTCCTTTTCTCTCTCTCTCTCTCTCTCTCACACACACACACACACACACACATACACACAATCTTTCTTTCTCTCACCTTGCTTCTCACAACTTTTTTAAAGGGAAGGGAATGTTAAATTTTCACATGGCTTTCCCCTTGGATGTGCCTACCACACCTAAATTCTTTTTAAATTGTGATTAAGTAACACTTTGCATTTTGTCTGAATTGTGATTAAGCAGCATTTGTGTGACATTTTGATTAAGAAGTAACTAGTGGTACTTGTATAGTTATGCACAATCTTGCAATGCATTTATTTCTTTCTTTAATTTTTAATTTAGCTTTAATGAACATACTTGTTACTTTTTAGTTCATTTGAGTTTGTTTATAACATTTTGAACTTGGCATTGAAACCCAAAATTTTCATTGGACCAGAGGGCTATTAGCATAGGGATTTTGTTCTTTGTGAGACTAAATTGATGGTATGTTTACATGTTAGGGTCATTTGAGTCATCTAATCTAATTACTATACCATATCATAAAGATTTTTTTTCAATTTCCTTGCTCAATTTAATTTATTATTAATTGAAATCTTGGTGGTTGCATCTCGCCTTGACAGTGTTGGATAATGGTGGGGAAATAATTAAATACAATATTATTTATTTATTTATTTTCACAAGATGGCAACTTCATATATTGGCATTTCGTTTTTCTATCATTGTCAAATTTTGATTTGAACTACATTATTATTTTTTTCTTTTTTGGTTGCATTAGAGTCATCTTACTACAAAGTATCTTATCGGGTTGATGTAACTTTTGACATTAATACCATTACAAATGATTATGATTAGTCCATCAATGAGGCAATGAAGATAACTAAGGATTTCATCTTAACATCTTATACCTTGTCCTTCTATGGTTATTTTTAATGTGTTTCTATTTTAGTTGTAGTTTATTTTTTTCTATTTAAAGGGAGAAAGGGGTCAATCATGCTCATTTATACTATGCTTCTTCCTTTGTTAGATGGAAACAACCATCATAGTACCTATACCTATGAGAGAAGAGTAGTAGAAAAACTTGAAGCCTTAACTAATAGTAAATTAAGTAGTCCTTCACAGGCTCGTGAACATTCAAATTTTGGTATGCCATATCCAAAATCATCTTACTTCAATGATGCTAAGGAATGACATAAATTTGAACCATTGGATCAAATGTTCCATATACACAAAAAGTCATTTAGTTCCATATACACAACAAAATCCTTGAATTGATTCTCACACCTTTAGCAGTACAATTCTTTAAAAAGTAATGCTATTATAAGACTTCCTATGATGGTTCCAGTTGTTTTGTTCCTTTTTATAGGTTTTATTCCCTCACTTTGTGTTTTTCTTTTCAAGCTTGCTTGGATTCTTTGGTTTCACCCACCACAAATGAGCTTCTCAAACATTTGCCTCTCTAGTTTCTCTTTCCCAACAAGGAAAATCATGGCATGATTTGATGGGGAGAATTATAGAATGCATATTCTTGTAGGACTATTATTTGTATTCAAAGTATGTGTATTCCAATATTTGTATTCAGTGCACCTATGTATAATAAGGACTATTATTTTTTGTCTATCTAGTATTACTCTCTTTACTCATTTTATCTTGCCAAAAAAAAATCTACAATTCTAAAAACCAACATTGAAAAAAGAGAATCAAGCATAGTTTGAAGTTGAACAAAAATTATAAAAACCAAGCAAAATGCCAAGTACTAACTAGAATATATGCAAAACACCAGCATTGGCTCATGATATTAGGTTATTATCAACTCTAATAATACACTTCAAATAATAAGAATTCAAACTTTGAGAGGCAAACTTGGTTTTTTGAGTAAGATCTTATTTTTTTAATTATGTTATCAAATCCATTTGTTTTTTTATTATACCTACAGGAGATATGTCATAAATGACTTTGGTATGACCATTTGTTTGCAGAGTATTATTTAACCTATAATGATAAGTATGATTGTTGAAATTAGAACTTATTGAAGTTGGAATCTAAGTATTAATTTTAAAAAAAATTTAAAGTTATGCCCCTATCATGATAATAAGGGCACATCTTATGACAGTGAAATTGAATTTTATAATTTTGACTTAAAAAAAATTAAAATTATACCTCATCACCTTTTATTTCAGCATTAATTTATTTTTTTGACTATGACTCCAACTTCAGGCCCTGTCACCATGATAGGGGTATAGTTCAATGTTATTTTAAAAGAAAATTATTTTTGGTTTAAAAAATTTCACAAAATCTTGAAATCGGAGCTAATGGATCCTATTTTTGGAAAATCCATATCATTTGAGGGTAAGTTTTTTGATTAACATGGATTTGACAAATTTCTTCATTCATATTACGCATTTGGCTCAAAAAATCGACAAACTTTGTCAAAAAGTAAACACAAATGTTACATATACGATTTTGGTTAATACAATCAATATGATTGGTCAATACACAAATGTTACAGCTCTGCCAAACTATGATTGAAATATTTTAACATGGTGGCGTTAGTTGGTTAATACAATCAATATTAAAAGAAAAAAGCTAAATAAAGGTTTTCGATTGAGCATGTAGGTGTGCATATGCCTTTCCGAATGCTGAAATTAAACAAAGCAGATACATATAAGGAACACTGGGAATTTATTTAGCTTTATAAAATGAACAAGTCAAAAATGCAAAACATGTAAGATTAAAGATAAGAAAGCATTTGGGTGTGGTAGGCACATCCAAGAGGAAAATCATGTGAAATTTTAACCATCCCTTTCCCTTAAAAAAGTGCAAGAAGTAGGTTGAGAGAGAGACTAGTTGTGTGTATGTGTGGGTGTGAGAGAGAGAGAGAGAGAGAGATGACGCTGTTACTGGAGGACCTGCCGCTGTTAGAGGATTTCGTCATTGTGGACTGCCAATGCCGCTGTCAAAACCACCCCTTATGTGCCCTAACAAGCCACAAATAATGAAGAGAATAAGCTACAACTAAGGGAGAGCGTAAATTGCATTTGGTTTCATTTATTTTATTTTATTGTTTAATTTTTGGTTTAATGCTACTCATCACTGCCATCTGATATTTTAAAACACATAAAACGATTCACGTGACGTTCTCATTAATAGCAAAATTAACAGAGGATAATGGATTTGATGGATCCAATTAAAAAAGATTTTTATGAGATCATTTAAAAATCTAAGAAATCATTTAAAAATACTTTAAACTTAAAATAACCCTCATCATTAGCAAAGTTACCCGAGGATAATGGAGTTGACAGATCTAATTAAAAAATATTTTTATGAGATAATTTACAAATCTAAGATATCATTTTTAAAACACTTAAAATTTAGAACAATTTAAAAAATAAACAATGCAAAGTACTATTTTTAACCTTTAAAAAAAATTCAGTAACTTAAGCGAGGTCGTTTTGCCAGCATCTCTTGTCCAGTTAACACGTTGTCCCCCAGCGTTATGCCCTCCATCACACTCTTCCCAATTCCTCTCGTCTCCGGCCAAGTTGAAGACTAAAGAGCAGTTCCCTCCATCACCTTCTCCATTCGAGCTGTTGGGATTGGGATTCCGTTCGAGCTAGCAAACATTTTTTTTTTTGAGGATTTAATTGGATTCTGATGGTGTTTGTTTTAATCTTATTTACTTTCTTTATGCAATTTTGTTGTGCTTGCTTTATGTTGCGTAATCCATATGCTTGTGGGAGTTGCAATGTGAACAGTCTCCATGGGAGAATAGGACGAACCGGAAAAAAGAAAGAAAGAAAGAAAGAAGGATATGGGGGAAATAACGAATGTTCTCTCTCTGATTGCAAACTGCAAGTTGCAAGACTGTGTCAAAGGTGAAAATGAGTATTTTGAGTGTCTTTTTTTTTTTTTGTAAAAAAATCTGTAAATTGTACCACTGTGATGTTATAGGTACCAATGCAAAATTTTAAAATATATCCTATATGTATATATATATATATATATATATATATATTTCTTTTTTGCTTTATCGTCAATGAATATTGGTTGACATTTGCTTCCATCTTCTGTGCCTTCGTGGGTGCTCAGAATTGGAAGTTTTTCTTGGCATCTACCTGGGCTCATGCTTGTTCTTTGTTGGCAAGCCTCAGTTCAGGAGTTCTTTTGGAGATAGGAGATCTATCACTCTGCCTTTTTGCTTTTTTGTTTAATTCTAATTTCTGTACGTACTTCATTTTGATTTTTTACGTATATCTGGTAATTTGGTGACAAAGAAAACCAAACTTGAAGCAGCTAGACAGAGTCCACCTCTGTTCTAACAACAGAATATAACCTGAAATTGCTTGGATTTACCGAATATAATGTTGACTAGGTGTCATTTGTACACTATAATCCCTAGATTTAGTTGATCTAGTGAACTCCGGACCCAAAATTGATAAGATTTTAGAGTACGAAAGAGTAAGAGAATGTATGGTAGTGGGCACTCTGCTCTTTATCTATATAGCCAAGCATTAGCATGCCCATTGTCATGAGATGTGTCACACTTCAGTATTTGTCTAGTTGGGAACACAGGAAAAAGGGAATCAGTTGAAAAATGAACTAATTAGGAGTTTTATTTAGTTAATTAGTTATTAGGTAAAATTATTCTTATTTATATTTTGCCTAATTAGCTCATGAGTTATGAAGAAAATTATGAGAATTTGATTAGGGATACTTTTGGGAAATCAGTTTGAACATAAACCTATCCTAAGAGTTAGTTAGGTCATACTGGAAATATCCAAATTAGGTAAAATAAAGAAAAGCCCAATTAAATACCCTAGGCCCACTTCTAATTCAGCCCAAAACCCATTACCCACTAGCTAAACCCAACACCCATCGCTTACGTTTACCATTTCCCTTATTTCTGTCCGGCACACTAGAAGGACGCTGAGAGACGCTGAGAGGGAGAGAGTGGAGTGTGAAGCACAGCGTGAGGGACAGAGAGAGCTTCCATTGTAGCAGCGTTCAAGCTTTGCAAGCGGGGAAAGAAGATGTTTTTAGCCAAGGTGGGTGCTACGAAAAATGATCTATATTCTCCCCTCTACATTTTGATGCGATTGGGTTCTGATTTGGTTGAGGTTTTCTTTCTTGGAGGTTTGGGAAATCTGAGAAATTGGTGTTTGGGGCGTTGATTTGAAGAAGAAGTTGTAGAGGTGGAAGCACTAGTTGGTAAGTGATTTTTCTCCATGGGTAGCCCCTTTTCGTTTTCTATTTTGGCCTATCCTGGGGGAGCAATTTGGGAAAAATAAGTTTCTGTTTGGCGCAAATTGGAAGGCTTGGAATGGATAAAATCCTATCTCAACTTAGCTTTTAAATTGTGCAATCCTTTAAGCTTTAGTGGTGTGTGACTTTCTAATTTTGGTCGAGGTTTAGGAAGGAGAGTACTTGATTCAAGTAGCTTGATAAGTGACTTGACAGCCGTTTTGAGGTTGGTTTGAAATTGAATAAGGTAACAGGCATTTAATTCTTATTGCATATGCTTTGGAATTTGATCGATGGTTTGGATGTACACTTGCTATGAATATGTTTGGTTACTCATATCTGAGCTGTGGTGTGCTCCAGAGCCATGGATGTGCCCTCCCAAGTTATTGGCCTTTAACTATGTTAAATTGACTGCAAGTATGGGATTGTAGTTGATTGTAGGCAAACCTATATCAGTGTTGTGATTTCTCATAGTATGCAATATGATCTTACTGAAATATTAATTATCACTTCTCTGTATATGTCATTCGAATTTCATGCTTGTTGAGATTTTTATCTCACCCGTTTGTGGGTTTATATTCTACCAGGTGAAGGATCGAGGAAAGACAGAGAAATCGTCTACTAATTGGTAGCTAGTGGTATCTACGCTGCTGAGGTCGCTGTTCTAGATATTTTGTGTGTATGTGGATATATAAGTAAACTTTGATGTATTAACTCTTACTCTAGAGCATCTATTTTGCGTATGTGTATGATTGCCAAGTTAGGCTAAGGATTGTGCTAATCTAGGTGATGTATGATTCTTTTGGCTTTTACATATGGGTTGTTGATATGATGCGTATGACCTGATACTTGACTGGATGGAAATGCTAGTTTATGAGTTGCTTTGTTAAGGAGGTGCGTGAGTTAGATTGCTTTTGATATATTTTGGGCTGAGTAAGCCAAGGTTTTATATTTTGAATTTGAAAGTGTAATAGTATGTGAGGCTAGTCGGAGTTTGTGATTTGAGGTAGTCTCGTATGCTAAATTTGAACCAGAACAGTATAATTTAGTGTTATAGACTTGTTTGAATTGGTTTGGCATGATTTGGTTAAGAATTGGTTGTTTTGGGTATGCTAGTTGTTGTTTCAAGTGTTATTTGCTTGCTGTCATAAAAATTAGATTTGGGGTTGCTACCCTTGTTGTATCAGGTTGTAACTTTGGTAGGTTATGATAGTAGCTTTGGGAGGTTGCTGTTGTAGCTGCTATGGGGAAAAATCAGCAACTTCCCCAAAACAGAACAACCTCTTAGTTAGGTCCTTTCTTGTGGCAAGTCATCTTAAAATGAGTCTCAACCTTAGGATGGAGTAAATTCAAGGTTAAGAGGGCTGTACACTAAAGGTTGGAAAGTTTGAAGTAGATTAGAATAGCCTAAGCGTACCCAAAGTTTCTCTAATCCTTGAGTTTGGTGATTTTGGGCTAGATTCATAAATTAGTGTATTTGAGGGGTAAAATGAGTTCCTTTTGATCCAAACTTTTATGGAAACTTAGTAGCAGTTAGAGGATGCCTCAAACTTATTATGGTGAACTATGGAGCCCTGTGGTGAGAGTGGATTTTGCAACCAGTAGCAGCAGCTTCGGCCTTTTCCTGAGCTGCGGCACCAGTCCAGTGCATAGGAGGGATTTGCTGTGTGTCTTAGAATTTTATCCAGATGAAGGTAGACTTTTGGGAATTCAATCTAACCAAGTTTAGAGGAGTCTAGTAGGGTTAAATTGAGGTTTAATATCACCCTTTTGGTGCCGTAAGTTCAAGTGAAGGTAATGGACTTTAGGTTTAGAGTTAACTCCAAATGACATAGAAGATGTATGGGTGTAACTTAGACTCTTAGAGTTGACTCTAACTGGACGTAGTTAACTCCAACTTGAATTAGCCAACTGAATAATTGTGTTATAGTTAACTCCAACGTAGACATAGTTAACTCTAAGCTAAGTTAGTGAACAAGCCTTATAGTTCTAAGAAGTAGAGTTAAATCCTATTTACTTCACTAATATTCTAGTTAACTTAATCTTTAGTTAACTATAAGTGGCTTAAGTGTTAGTGATAATCAACAATATTAAAAGTTCAAATGGATTCGTATTTTCATATTAAGGTTAATACCTTTTGCTTTCGCATTAAGTATCTTAGATTTGGACATTTATATGATAAGTACCACACCTAGAGAGTCAGGTTTGACAAGATACATAGTAGAACCGGACCCCAATCGTTTGGAAACAATTGACCCAATATGAATAAGACTTCTCTGAATTCTGGATTCTAACAGGCATGATGACATTTTAGGATCTTATGACAGCTTGTCTTTAGCCTTCCTTTCCCATAATATAACTTGTACTTAATTAAGGTATGAATCGCATGATTGTTGATCTCTAAACCATACAGCATGAGTTTTCCATTGATCATCAAAAGAGAACAACTTGAATCTATGATGCTGCACCATTCTAAATTCTAGACATGGCATGAATGGGTTTACATTTTTTTTTTTAAATTATTATTGTCATCATTGGTTTAGATACAAGCAAGACAGTTTTGCTGGCTTTGGTTTTTTCAAATATATCACTGATGCTACTTTAGGTTCTAGTAATTGTCAAATTCAGTTTTTTCTTCTGCCACCATCTGTTGGTAAACGATTGGTTGCCGTTTTTTGATAGGCATACCACTGCATTTCTCTGCTGGTTTAGTGTTATTTTCACTTCACTTTTACACCTCTCATGGAAAATATTTTATATGGATATTAAATATTACTGAACTACTTTATGTGTTACTCTTTTTTTTTTGGGGGGGGGGGTTATATGTTTGTAAATCCTTGTCATTGGGAACCTGCAATTATGTAATAGTTAGCAGCATTATTTGTAGCGATGGAACATATTTGGGTAGTAATGAAGATGATGATGATATTGAAGAATAAGATTTCAATTCCGTTATTTGTGATTGATGACATTGAAGAACAAGAGCCATATATATATATATTTGTATACATTTGTAAATTAAAAAAAAAAGGTGTGACAATGGGCTTGGCCTATAACAGATAAGGGCCTAGGCCCAAACCTGGCTTCGCTGGGCACACGAACAGGTCTACTTAGGAGGATCATACCATTATCTTTCTTTTCTTCAATTAAACACTCTTTATGAAGATAAAATAGCTTGTCGTGTTCTGCAGGGCTGTGTAATTCTGGGAGGAATCTGTTATAAAAATGCCTTCTCTTCAAACTGCTCTGCCTCCTGAGCTGGCCAACAATGTCATTAGGGTTTGATATGCAAATGATCTTAGTGTTCCTTTAAATTGTCTTTTGATTAATATGGTTGCTTATACTACTTTCTATCTTTTTTATAGCTTTACCGTGAATGTCTACGAAGAGCTAAATATATTGGCCATCGGGTATGTGATTTTCTACACAAACACTCGCCTAGCTCCAGTGGGTGTTTGTTGCTGCCTTCAAAATTTCATTGCAGTACATGTGAAAAAGCCTGTTTGAAGTGATGGGTATATTGTTAAAAAGTGACTAAGGACCAAAATTGACTTATATTGAATCCCCTCATCCCTCCTTCATTCTGCTTTCCTTTGATTGGATTTTTATAGCCCTGTAAAGAAGTCATTACTGTGCTTTAGCTTATAAAGTAACTGACTATAATTGGGAATGCATCCCACAGGCTCTATTAGTAAAAACGTTGTTAAAGGGCAGCCAGATTACACTCCTCAACTCTTCTGATAATACAATCCTACTTGAGGATGACCATGTATTGTGGTCATATCTTACTTAATGAAAGGAAAAAATAATGTCCACAAGTTTGTGAATTCTTGTGTTGTGTGTCATTTGAAAGGCAATTCTAGAGTGGCGATACTATGGTAAATATTACAAAGAAGAAAAGTGATACAGTAGTAATTGCAATGGTGCATGTTTAAACTACTTTTGTGATATAAGTTTTTTGAAGACATATACATGTTTTCCAAAAGTCATATAAGATGTATAAACTTTACATTCGCTACATGCATGACACTTTTCATCAATGAGTATGACCAAGTTTACCTCTTAAAGGGGTCAAATTCCATCTTTTAGAAGTGCACTCCTTCTGTTGGACCATTATTTTTTTTCCTTCTAAAATTTAATGTCTTTAATGAGTGTCCTTGTACTTGTATGGTTGGAATAAGATGTGTGAAACTGATTCCAGTGTTTGCCTGCTTGCTGTTGCAGCAACATAACACAGCACTTCTTGTTAGTATGGTGAGGCAGCAGTTTAAGAAACACATGGATGAGACGGATCCTGAGAAGATTCAAAAATTAAAGGATGAGTAAGCTTGCGCCCTAGTTTGTTGCACATTTGGTGTTCATATTTTCTAGATTCCTACTCCTTTCCCAATTCTTCCTTCTTTCCTTGGGTTTTTTTCCCCCTTCATTTGTTTTTTTTTTTTTTTGTGGGGGGGGGGGGGGGGTGGGCTGGATATATTTGGTGTCAAGAACACGTGCAGTAGATGCAATGCATGTCTGCATGCACAGAAGCGCATGAATATGTATGCAAACATTATAGTTATACATGTCTTAAATTTAGAGCGCAAAATAATTCTCTCTTTTGGGTTTTGCAGTGCTGCAAGAGGACTTATAAACCACATACTGTATGAGTCAGAGAAAATGTCTGGTCGTAAATTCAGTGAGAGCCCTAAAGTTGCTTAGGTTGCTTTTTCCAATTGATTCAGTTTGCCCATCAATTCATGGTTTGGAAAAACATGAATGTAGATCAACCTCTCCCAAAGTGTTTATGATGTTTATCTTAAATTGCTGATCGAATAAAATAGTTGGAAGTAATCCAGTGGTTTCTTTAATTACTCGTTTGCATTCAAGAGCACCAAAGTTGCTTTTAGTTACTTTCTTCCAAACGGTTCGGTATCAATTCAAGGTTTTGGCTATTTGGCTGCTAATGAATGTAGAACCTCACCTTCTTGAGGGTTATTGTTTATGAGAAAATTTAGCTTCAGTTTTATATTTTTACTATCAGTTATTTCTATAATAAAATGATAAGTATATGAGCTTTGCAAATGTATGATTTTTACAACACTAAATGATTGGAATTTTAAAGAATTTTTTTACAAATATCATATTTTTATTAAAGAAGTTGACAGTAAAGATATGTGAAACTGCATAAATTTAGTCCTGTTGTATATGGTGGGTGGATGTGTATGGGTGTGTGTGGTAGTAATTTTTTCTATCTTTTCTCTTTACAGTTATTTTTTAGCTTTTTTATCTTTATTTTTATTTTTTGCTTTTACCGGGTGAAATAATACACTTGGAGGAAATAGCGCACTGGTCAGTAGCCTTGCTTTGATACTTGTTTATATTCAATGTAAAATGAATTAATGATTTAGTTTTTAAACGATTACTATTTTTTTAATTTGGTCATTTAAAAATAAAGTTTGTTAATTTAGTCCCTAAAAGATTATTTTCTTTTCAATTTGTTACTTGAAAGATGAAGCATAATTTTAATATAATCCAAAAAATTTGCTCCCAATCAAAATTGCCTCACCGGAAAGCATTTGTGGATTCTAAGAAAAATAATTAGGTCCTTTTGAAAGTTAAAGACACATGGACAAAGTCTATATTATTAATTAACAGTTATATGGGATATCATTATTACCTTTTGATTTAGGAAAAATATTTATTGGACTAAATATTAAGGTTTTGTTTTTAAAGGATCGAATTGATAGAAGAGTAATTTTTTATAGATTATATTGAAAATTTTTATTTGTTAAGAACTAGATTGAAAAAAGAATACGTTTTTAATGTTTAGATTAACATACTCTTTAAGATATTGCGATTGATGCATGTAAAGATATGCCATAGTGGAGGTCCGAGCCAGGAGATTGTGGCATTATTTTTCTGTTCGAAGTTACCATCTAAATGCTTCAGGTTCTGACCAATTGGAGATCTTGTATTCATAGTAATTAAAATTAGGTCGCGTTTGGTTTTACCAATTGGATTGGAAAATGAATCCTAGTTTAGTCCAATTTGACCTTCAAAACCTGGCAGATGCAAAACCAACTAAAAACTGATGAAAATCGGTCAGGTTAATACATTGGACGGTTTGAATTTTTTTTTCCAATTTTTTTTTAATCCAGAACAATGTTGTTTGACTTTTTGTTTTTGTTTTTATTTTTTTTGTTTGGTTTGCAAAAGAAATGACCAAATTGCAAAATTGGACTCACGCCTTATCTACAAAATCACAATGCTTTGGGAAGAGGATGACCTGAAGTACTTCAGGTGAAGTGAAGAGAGGAAAAGAAAAAAAAAAATGAAACTCACTGTGTGGGATTTATACGATATATAAGTCTCACCTATTTCTCTCTCTCTCTCTTTTCATTTCATATTCCCAAAAGTATTTTAGAGGATCCAAATCCTGATACTTTGTTGACAATAGTATGCATATATTTATATAAAAATCAAATGTCATTCTTTTACTATTTGACTAAATTTAAAATTCAAATTCATATAGGTTCTCGCTTCATTTGGGCTTAAGCCTTCATTGATTCATTTTGATAAATTCTTTTACTATCTAATTAAATCTTATTATATAAATTTTTTTATAAATAATAATAATAAATTAGTATATTGAATAGTTAGTTTTTATAAAATATTGTCTTTAATATTTGTTTTAATACGTCAATATTTAATATATAAAATAAATAATATACATTTAATTATAATATGTTTAATTATAATTCAACTAATTAATTGTAAATTAGTAGTTTTATGGTTTAATAATTAATTTAATTTTAAAAACATTGCTCATTTCTCACGCCTAGGTCATGATTTGTAGTTGGGTGCAACATGTTTCTTGGACTCTTCATAGCAGAGAAGGTCAAATATATATGGTTGATGCCGCAATTGCAAGGCAGCTGTTAGGAATTAGGTCATGTTTGGTATATGGAAAAGTTTAAGGTTGGAATTAAAAAGGGAGTGGGAGAGCTTATTTTGTCTGTTTGGTATGCCAGATAGAGCACTTCATGGAAGAGCTATCTTCATCAAACTTAGGAATTTGGTCTCCTCCATAATATGGAAGGAAAGCACGACATTCCTGGGAGAGTAAAATTTGGTGACCAATTTGCCCCTGAAGACTATGACTTCTTTGAGCTCGAAATGGACGCCGTCTGCCAGAAATTGTGCTCAAGCTCACCCCTATCAGAAAATCCATGCCTTCTGTTGAAAATGAATGATCCGTGCTGTAGAAACTAAATGACCTGTGTTGGTAGTGAAAAGGCTGAGCTTCAGATTCAAGAACAGAATGAGCAATGAATGGAGTGTTTCATTCTCCTTGGCTGCATGAATGATTGATGAAAAGAAATGAATAATGGCTTCGTTCTCCTTAGCTTCAGATTCAAGCACCAAAGCTCCAGATTCACGCAGAGGATGGATGTTTTAGTCATTTTATTACCTTTCCTTTCCATTTTTATTTTGTTTCTATCTTACCAAACATTAAAAAGTAAAGATATTTCTATTCCTTTATATGACATACCAAATATGATTAAGGGTTATTCTCAATCCTTATTTAATTTTTATTCCATCAAAACTATATCCTGCATACCAAACGAGACCTAAAAGATGCCACTTGCACCTTCCACTGCAAAAAATGAAAGCTCTGCATACTCTGTAGGAGTGGGGATGAGAGGGATAGAAGAGGCTAAGGAAGGACGCAAACCAAACACGTGTAGTAGTGTCTATTTGGCCGGCTTTTTAACTGGCATAGTACGGTAGAGAAAACTTAAGAATAAAATATTCAATTGTAAATATTATTTTTTCAAATGTTTAAAGTTTTTTAAAAATATTTTAATAAAAACACAAGATATTCATATCCTCCGAGTTCCTATGAAGTTTTTTTTTAATAAAATAAGATTTGAACATGGATTAGGATGTGACGCGTTTAACTTTTTTTTTATTAATAATATTTTTGAAGTGAATAATTGTATCGTAGAGGGTAGGTTTTATATAATAAATATTATATATATATGTTATATAACATATATTATATATTATTTACTTTTTAAAATATTGAAATATAATTATTAATAACAAATTTATAAATAATAGTTTTATTGATAAAATTATATTTTAATTATCTTTAATTTGTTTGCATGTAATTTTTTTTAAAAAAACTAATGATTATGGAATCAAGAGAGTTTATAGGCAAACAATGTAAAAAAAAAAATAACGATTTCTTAATATAATCCTGGGAATTAAGAGAGTTCTAAAAATTGCATGTACCGTTTCTTTGCACATAATTTGCCCATGAACCCTCTTGATTCCATAATCATATGTTTGCAAAAATTTACTTTTAATCTTTAAAGTTTCACTCAAGTCTTATTTTAATTCTAAAAGTTTACTTTGATTTAACATAGCCTTTAAAGTTGGAAAAAGGTTGAATATCATTCTTTTCTCAAATATCATCGACTTTATTAACAACAATGTCCAATGTGGCATCATTGTAATTTTATGCTTTGAATAAAATAATAATGTGGTAACTTAGATCCAACTTAGACTTATATTTCAAAAAGGGGTTGAATAAGGCACCAATGGAATTGATGGAAAGACAAATTTTAAACATTTGAAATATCTTATTTGGATAATTATAGTAATATAAAATTTTTTGGACATGAAAAATTATAAGCGAAATTATTAAAAAAAATTTAGATTTAAATAGCTTATCTAAAGATATAATTTATAATAGAACTTGATGACGTCGTTTGATTTATGTGGCCAACCCTACTTAGTGGGAAAAGGCCCTGTTGTTGTTGTTGTTGTTGTTGTGAAGTTTCTTGGGCATCACGGGTGTGTTTCTTCAACCACCTACATTTCATGTATACCTATTCGTGTGTAAGCAAGTACATATACATATATGCATACTTATATGTATGTGTGTATTTACGCTCACATGTATGTTGTGCATATGTGCTTATGTGTTCATATACATCAATGGGTGTTTTTTTATATATATATATATATACACACACACACACACATATATATATATATATTTGTATAGATACACACATGCTCATTTACATATTTGCATACATACACATACAAGTGTCTATGCATGTGTGTGTGTATGTGTATGCTATATCCGCCCATAGTGGTGTGCACATATATATACATTAGTGGGCATGCATGTGTAGGCCACTTTATTCATGTTTGTGAAGAAGAGGTATTAAAAATAGTATATGAAAATTCTTTAAAAATAAAAGAAAAAGAAATTCAAAAATTTCACTTAGATGAAAATTTTTAATTCTTTTAAATTGACTAGATTAAATTACTTCAAAATTTTAAATATTCAATCCCTCCTAATAAAAAAATTCAACAGAATAATTCATATGCCTCCAAAAATCATCTTCCCCAACTAAATTGCCTCATCAACACAACCTAAACGATAGGAAGCTGACGACCGGGCGAGCGGTTAATTGGCATTGGGCTGGCCAGTCGCCAGAAAACTAGAATTGGGTACCAAAGAAAACTTTTTAAGAGAAAATGGAATATCAGGGTCAGTACATGTCTATCAAGTGATATATAATGGAGCAGAAAATAAACATTTACAGTGTCATCTCCTTTCACACATGCTCCTTACCCGTTGCGCAACACGAACAAATTCATAAAACAGCGAAAAATCGAAAGCGATGTGAGTTTGACTTCCATTACTTTTGGAACTTGAGCAAGAAGATGGGTTCTGACAAATGACCAGGTCAAAACCACCAAATCTTTTGATCATACTGTCAAGCCTGCTACTTGTGAGCCTTTGAACGTCTTCAATCTGAACCAACTCCCCTGTTTGTCCAGACGTATGCCACCACCTCTTTAGAACCTTCCTCTTTGCCTCAGAAGTCTCAACTGACACAAGATTTTTTATCTTAATCCCAAGACGGTGAAGAGCAACTTCTGCCCCACCAATCCCACTAAAAACTGACAACATGGTCAATCCACCTGGGAACATGGGCTTCAACACAGAGAGATGATATCCCAACGTGTCTGTCTGAAAGCAGTATTTTAGTAAATTGAGTCTTTCTCTTAAACTAATATCAGCAACGCGGGTATGATTCAATGGATAGCCTAAGATAACCTCCAAATATTCAGGCTCTATAGGACCCAGTTTGTTCTTCCCAACCCATACAAGATTTAGTGTACAGCAATGATGTAGGATGTCTTGCTTCTGTTCAGATGTGAGTACTCCACTAGAATTAGTCAGAATTCTTCCTAATCGGTCACAATGTTGTGCTACTCCACTAGTTTCACAACTGATGCAGCTCAACTGCTTCCTCGAATCCCAAGATGGCCACCAATTTTTTGTAAGCGGTATTGCATCTACAATAGTCATAGGTGGCATTGGGAGGATGCGGAATCTGTTTTCAGCTGGAAGATTGTGTACGTATCCTTCTCTTCTACTTACGGCTGAAAAGAACTGAGTATTCACAAATTCAGGTTCAAGAGCATATAAAAACTGAGAAATCTTTGCCCATGAGTCATAAGATATATTTGCGATGTTTCCATAAAAGAAATATGGAGGCTTTGCAACTACTCTGTTAAGACACCTGGATGGATTTGGTTTGTAAAGTTTGGGCAGTCCACCAATGCCGACCTCAACTTTTTCTTCCACCCAATCAGGATCAAGAGGAGAGGTTGAGTCATCATAATATTCTTGCTTCGGCCTTTTCCTGACATTATTTTCCTCGAAGTTGGAATACCGCATGTTAGAATATGCACTGGGAAATTCATCAACACACTCTTCCTTCAACCTTTTACCCCGGTAAGTTTCCTCTAAGTTGATATCCCTTGAATGTGAAGGTTCATGGCTAAAATTCTCAGTTTTCACTTCTTCAGTACCATTTAACTCTTCTTTAATTCCCATAGAACATGAAGTAGAAGCTGTGGGATACTAGACACACAAGAAATTCCATCATTTAGGGACTAACTGGAGTTAATAAAGAAGGGATGCTTACAGTACCATGATGGTGAGCGTAAAATAAACCAATGTCTTTCATATGAGTGTCACTTGGCACAACTTCAATTATATTTTGTGTGAGGTAATTAAAAAAAGTCATGTCAATCTGATTCTGCAAAATAATGTGCCAAGAGGTATAAAGAATTTCGGAAAGTTTTGTAGGGTAAGAAAAGGGTTATCCTTTTCAAGGTATTAAGAATCTAGGAAAGTCTTGTAGGTTAGAGAGATAGTTACTTGTAGTGCATCCAAAGTAAAGAGTGTCTCTCTGTGGTTACTAGTGTAAATAAAGGTTGAGGGGTCAGTATTACACACACCATCATTGAGTGTTTCAATCAAATATTCTGTTTGATTGGCCAAAACAAACTATGGAGAAATCAGAGTAAAATATAAAGTTATAAAGGACTAAAGAAAGATTAATTGACTGCAAAAGTTAATATTTAAAAAATATGAAAAGTAGGATAAAGTATAACCTTATATTTCACAACATAATCGATGCCATTTTGCTCTGCAACAATACAATTCGCAAGCTCTGATACAGGAACCTCAGTTCCTGAAAGACAGCTAAATTAGTACGAGAAAGATACAGAAGCTGAAGCAAACAGTAGGCCCTAGTAAAGGAAAAGGACAGAAGGAACTGCATATGACATTTCCAAATTCAAATGCGAAAGCATATGGAGAAGATAACAGGTAGATAAAGAGTGCAAGTAAAACACGAAGAGCTAAATGATCACTTTGTAATTTATAGAAGGCAATGCTGTAGCAGATATTATTGGTCCAATGCCTACCCCAATGGTATCATCCCATGACCCAAAAGAAAACCAATGAAAACTTTCCGACAGAAAGACTGCAAATATAACCTCAATTACTGGGGTTCGCCAGAAATCAGCTATTATATTATTACTCACCTAGCTTTTCAATTGCTGATGATACTTCAGTCTCAGAGAACCCCATTTCAAGCAGTTGAAGCGTTTTCTCCATGGTTCCAAACAGCTTTTCATTATTAATCTGGGATCCGAGGTTTAATAATATGTATTAGATGCATAACTAAGACATGGGATAATAAAATGTACATAAACAGTACAACTAGTGGTTAAATTTTTTTTTTTTAATGGAAGAATAAGTATTAGGGCAAAGAGAGGGAATATAAATCATAAGTTATTCTCCTAAACAAAAAAACAAAAACACAACTCAGCATTAAAAAGAAAACCTCATCAGTACAAATAAACAATAAAGTTCTCCAATCCCTACATTCGCAAAAGAAACCCTGTATAAAGCCAAGGGCTGAACAAGAGAAGCTGTGAAGACAATCATATCTTCTAAAAAATCTAAGGTCAATGATTTCTCTTTGAAATTCTGAGCATTCTGTTTCCACCAAATTCATCAAACCACAACATTAAAGCACCTAGATACAAAGTTTGCACTCCTTACTCCAGCCAAAACCTCTCAAGATAGACAGAAGAAATTATTCCACAAACTAAGGGAACACCTAAGATATTATGGAAATCCCAAATAATCTACTTTGAATATATCTAGCTGCCGGGAAATGCAAAAATAAATGAGTGGCAGTTTCTAAACTAGAAAAACAGGCAATGGACATGTCAGGAAAAATGCATGTGCTAAACATACCAACCATGACAAACAATCCAGCTATGAACAGATTTTACAAAAGGATATCTATATCCTTAGAAGTAAACCATGCAACATTGAAGTCACATCTAAGTCTTGAAAGAAAGGGAAAAAAATAATAAAAAAAGGTAGCAGCTGCCTTCTTGTCCCAATGTCTGTTTATTTTTGCTTAAATTGTCTTCAATGTAAACTTTTTTCCTCTTCATTCCAAAGGAAAGATTACAAAAATGAACATAAGGCACCCTCCTAGAACAAGTTAAAGAACAAAAACAAAAACAACAGAGAATAGAAACTATGGGCCTATTTGATTCTGTTATAGTTTTAATGTTTTTAAAACAAATGTTTTTTAGGATAAATTTTGAAAACAAAAAAATTTAAAAATTTGTTTGAATCATTATTCTGCAAAATTGTTGCTTTTTGTTTTTTCTTTAATTCTGCAGAATAAAAGTTAACAAAAAAATGTTCTGATTTTTCTATTTCCGAAAACACAATTTTGTTTTTATGTTTTACAAAACACTTTATTAAAACACATTATCAAACAAGTTT
This sequence comes from Erythrophleum ivorense, assembly GCA_026724425.1. Classification (NCBI taxonomy): domain Eukaryota; kingdom Viridiplantae; phylum Streptophyta; class Magnoliopsida; order Fabales; family Fabaceae; genus Erythrophleum; species Erythrophleum ivorense. Next base: position 50,525,551 of record JAIUCV010000005.1, read on the forward strand.
TTTTGTTTTTTAATTCTTAAAAACAGAAAACTGTTTTAAAAACAGGAAACCAAATAGGCCCTAATCAGCTAATAAGAGCTTTCCAACCCCTTCGCATATTTGACAAAGACAATACTTTAAGGAAAAAAAAAATTATCAGAACGCCAAAAAGAAGCCAAGAAAGTAACTTCATCCCAAATATGATCTAATGAGACAAAGCCATTACTTAAAATTCTAGATCTATGCTCTTTATAATCACATTAAATAGTTATGTTTACACAAACTTTGCTGTACTGGTGAAGATGACATACTTTAAAAATTCACACATAAACACACAGACACAGAGGATTTAGCATTAAGTGATTGAAAATATAAAGATTCACAAGAGAAAAGGCAATTGAATTCAGGCACACACTTCCTGAAATTTGTAGGCTATAGCAAAAACTTGGGGAATATTTAGATGGCAAGAATTAATAATCAATGAGACCCAATCAAGGAAAATTTTAGGACTTCTAATGAGTAGGAGACTGAACATGGCAATACAAAAGCAAAAGAGAATTTCTGACGGCTGCTATATGGCTGTCAAGAGCAAAAGAACAGAACCCAAGAATGAGAAACAAAAGTAAAAACAGGAAACTCGGCTTGCTAGCCTTCTGATGCTCAAAATCCTCATCAAATCAACTTCAACCTTTTGGCCCCCAAAATTAAAAAAATCAACTCCAATCTTAATTCCCAACTCTCTTACATCTCTAGATACAATGGACAACTGTTAAACAAAAGCGAGATTTTCTTGTACTAATGAGACCTGAACTCTCAATTTCATAAGATTTGGCAATAACAATCAACTTACACAATTTAAGAGACCATAATAGTCCCAATAACATAAATAGACTCAATATGTAAGTCCAAAGGACAATGGTTAAAGACCAACCCAGCAATTCCTATATACTAAAACACAATTAGACTACTAAACTATTAAATTAGTAATAAAACAACTAGCAGTTACACTTTATTTTGCTACCAAAAGGTCCCTTTGACTAGTCTTTCAGCTCCCAAAGAGGCAAAGAAATGTCCAATATCTGCAATTGAAGTTGGCCAAAGCGGATGGACAGTCAGTGAAAGTGATTCCCCTCCTTTTTCCAATTTCTCAATATTACTTATTGACCTTTAACCATAGCAGTCTATAGCCTTTATTATAAAGGAATGGATACTCAAAATTAAGCTCAGGTGATCATCCATGAAAAGAAAATGCATAAACAATAAAATCAGCAACTTCCTAGAGAAAGAGTTACAAAAAATGTTTCAAAAGTTATTGTTATACAGTGGCCCTCGTTAAACCACTGCAAAAAACATATTTAAGAATAACCAACCCTTCAATAATACACTAGCTTAAACAGCATGAGCTTGGGAAATGTCAGATGTACTGATGTCAAGTTGACGCAATCCAGCAACATGATCCATATTATTTTATCTAATGGAAAATTAGGTTGAGATTTAATAACAAATTAAAATTAGTGAAAACAAAATAACTGTGGAAAGATCTCTTCAGATGTATCAAATATGAAGACCTCATTTTTTGCGTAAACAATGGCGATATCATCTGTTTCCTTTTCAATATTTCTGGCAATCTGGGCAGCAACTATAACGTTCACCAGCTCATGAATTGAAGCATGATCACCTGACACAAAATAATAAAACAAGAAATCCACACTGACATTAGTAATCTGTAATTGTAAGTGAGCAACTTCCTTCTTTACCAATATAAATGCTATGCAAACTCAAGGTAAAGCACTCAGAAATCAGAACACTAATACTGCACTTCTTAAATAAAGTTGGAAACATGTCATGCTGTTGAGAAACCTGTCTAAGTGGATCTCCTAAAGGATTAGGACTTTATTATCATCTAGGAGTTATAGAGTTTATTATTGTTTAGGCGTCTCACAATTATCTCTTATCATTATCCCAACGAGTAGATCTTGTAGTTAATCTCTATTTTAAAAGTGTTATAAATAAAACAATCAATGAGCTAGAATCAAACAATTGAGTGACTCTAGGGGAATATTCTAAGAACAATTGTATCATTCCTCCTAATATTATATAAAACAAACAAAGGTTGAGGTGAAAAATACACTTCAGCCTACAAGTCCCTCTCTATCAAGGCCAGCATCATTTTCTCCCACTAGTTTCTTCTTCTTCTTCTTCTTCTTCTTTTTAATTTTTTTCCCCAACAACTGCAAACCAATTTCTGCTCAGCAAGCCATTGGATTAGAACAAATTCAATGGCTGATATCTTTCAGAGAGGGAGAAATCATAAGGGATGTGGAGAGTAAATCAAAATGAAGCCCTGGGCCCTGATGGTTTTACAATCACTATCTTTCAGAGCTGCTGATATGATATAAAAGGGGATCTTAAGAAGGTTTTCTGTGAATTTTTTCTCAATGGTAAGGTTCAAATTAGAATAAATTCTACATTGTTCTTTTACAGCGCTTATAGGCTTAAGTTCAATCAAAGACTTGTGGGTATGATCATTTGCGGTCAGCCCAATTAATTAAAATTATAAGACCAGAAAATTTATCTATAAAGTTACATTGAAAACACCTAAAGCTCATAAAGGAAAAGAGGGGTTTGAAAAAATTCATTTATAGCAATTTATAAAATTATTTAATCAAGTATATCCTTGCTGTCTTGTATCCTATAAAATTTTAGAAATTGCCCTATCCCAATATCCATGTCATGTTGCACACATATTGTAATTTGTATCCATGCTTCATGGCCTTCAATTGCCCTATTTTCTACCACTAATCCACCAAAGAAAACCCTGACGTTCACACTTGCCCATTGAAACCTATACCTTCCATTATCCTCAATTAATGAAATGAAGTGGTCCTCGACCGTGGTGCTTAGCTGATGGTTACTTAAGACAGGTTTCCATGTTGGATGTGTGGAAAGGTTGGTGAAATTTGCTTGTCAGATGTGCTTTAATTTTTTATTCTGGATTTTTGGTTTTACTTAAGAGGATATCTTGTTCTTTGCTCTTGTTCCTACTTCTCTCTCATATCTACTTTTATTTAAAAAAAGAAAATTACTTATTAGAGTCTTGCGTCATCTCCTTGGCTATTAAAAAAGAAACCAACAATATATGTTTACAGGCCACCTAAGAGAACAGAAACAGAAAAGAAATTAGATGTAGCACCATAATATAATGAGAAAATCTATATTGATCATAAAGAAGCAGCATCACAGGTGACAGGTCTACAAATACATACCAAGCTTCTGGATTGCAAAATCTACTTCCTTCACGGAGAAGTTCATCCTCAGTAAGGATGCTCTTTTATCATCATTAACTTCACAAAGTTCATCAGGCTCCTGCAAGAGAGATTATGCCAAGTAGAATCAAGTTGAAATAGAAAAAAAAATATGGTATATTAAAGAGCCTGATAAAACTAGAAAGTGAATTTTACAGCCAAGGGAATCTTGATTTAAAGAAAAAAAAAATCATTTGATTCAGAGAGTGACAGATGCAATAACACAGATGATAAGTGCAGGGTGAAATAAATATTGCAGAGACAGTAGGAATCAAGAGTATCACTAGTCAACATATGTGACAAGTTGGTGGTGACAACTATAAATGGTGATTCATTGATGTTTTGAAATCTTTGAACTAATGTGGTCTAGCATAAGCCTGGCCTTTTAAAATTAAAAACTAAATTAATTGAATGTCAAATATATTTGAGCATTTTGTTAAGTCCGTCAAGGCTTGTGGTCAACTTTCTATTGTTGGGCTCTTGTAATGCACTTAGTTTGATAAGTGATTTTATATTTAGGCTTGTGAATGGATTGTCCACAATGGGCAGGATTGCTCATGATCCAAACATGAAGAGGTACACACTCTCATCCTATATTCATTTTCAGTTGCCCCATTAAGGGGTTTAGAACTTGACATCTTGATTTGCATCTACGCCATGAGAATAGTAAAACTCTGATTAATGTTAGCTAGTTGCTATTGGCATTATTGGGCTAATGTCCTACCTGCGACGCCTATAATGGGGGTAGTCCCTCATGCCTAATGTGGCTTTGAGAAACTACAAGGAAATGAGGTTGCACTATTACTAATAGCTGTAGCTTTTAATGTAGTGGTAGGTGCTTGATCCTAAGCATTTGAAGGAACTAGCTCGCATATCTTTGGCAATCTAAGGTACAAAGATTGATCACTAAATTGATTATTATTTCTATTCACATATATGCTAATTAGATGAGATTCAAATTTCATTTGTCATTTTTTTGAAACTGGTTTTACAAATTCGGAAAAAGGTGCAAGAAAATCCCAAAAGCAGTGATAGTTATCATTAAATCTCTATGAGGACAATTTATGAGTGCTGGAATTCAATGCTTTAATCATTAGGCTCTTAAGTCGTGATTCCCTCTAAGTTGAGACCTAACAGCTACCTTCCTTTTATGGGCTCTAATCATCTTTCATTTCCTGTTATTTTCTCTGCCTAATGTGTAAGTCCCTTTTTTGTTCCTCTCTGTTTAATTACCACTGCATTGGACATGTAGGAACTGTGTGGCTATGTGTCTTATATATTTGTACTGTTTTTCATGTCCTCTGCCATCACCCAATCAGGAATGACTCGACCTACCACTATGTTTGAGTCCCAGCCTAATCTTATTACCGCTCACAAACTAAATGGACTGAACTACCTTCAATGGAGCCAATTTGTCATGATGTTTGCGTGTGGAAGAGGCAAGGAGGACTATTTGACCGATGATGCTGTGCAACTTGCTAGAGGTGATCCCAAATTCCAGACATGGCATGCTGAGAACAATTTAGCCATGTCCTGTCTCATAAACTCCATGATTACTGACATTAGAGAAAACTACATGTTCTATAAGACTGCTCAAGACGTCTAGGAGAATGTTCATGAGTCATATTCTACACAAGAAAGTGCAGCTGAGTCCTACAAGATTTAAAGCTTGATTCAGGAGCTCAAACAAGGAGATATGATGGTAAACCAGTACTTTAACACTCTTACAAAATAATGGCAACAACTAGATGCATTGGAAAATATTTCTTAGCAATGCACCTCAGATGCTGCCACCTATAAAAAGATTGTTGAAAGAAAAGAATTTATCAATGTTTGATGGGCCTTAATCATAAATTTGATGAAGTTGAAGGGAGAGTTTTGGCCCACACTCCCCTCCTCTCTCTTAAGGAAGTTTTCTCTGAAGTTAGGTGTGAAGAACATCAGAAGAAAGTGGTACAAAGTTCTGGACCAACACCTAACCCAGGTGAAGCATCTGCCTTGATCTCTAAAAATATGACTACTCATGAAAGAGACAATAAACAGCCTAACAAGGGGAGGAGATGGTGTGATCACAGCCACAAAAGCAGTCACACTAAGGATACTTGTTGGAAAATACATGGAAAGCCACCTAATTTGAAGAATAAATCAAAAGGTGATATTAAGGCCTTCACCGCTGGTGCAGACACTTCAACAGCCCCTGAAACGTCTCTGTTTAGCCATGAGCAACTTGAGCTCCTATAGAAAATTTGTGTCCCAAAAATCCTCAAGTAGTGAGAATAAGGGTACCAATATTACTAATAGTACTGCCCTCCCAAGTAACTTTTCTTTAGCTTTAACCACTCAAAATTTATAAGCACACACTTGGGTTGTTAGATTCTGGTATTTCTGACCACATGACAAGCAACCCATTGCTGTTTGACCACTTCAGCCCATGCATCAAACCTACAAAGGTCAAAATAGCATATGGATATCTTGTCAATGTCACTGGTTTTGGAACAGTTCACATTTTAGAAAATTTGGTCCTCAAGAAAGTTCCTACTATTGCCTATAACTTGTTGTCCCTAAGCAAAGTCCTCAAAGATAATAACTGTATAGTTCATTTTACTAATAATAGTTGTGTTTCGGGATGTGGAATCCAAGAAGATGATTGGCAATATTAAAGAGGTAGACGGTCTCTATCTCTTACGCACCACCACTTATAATAAAATAGCCATATTTGCTAGTATCTCTAAGATCCTTTTATGGCACAACAGGCTTGGCCATCCTAATTTCCATTACATGTAAAAGATGTATCCCTCTTTATTTAATAAAAATTCTATTATTCCCTATTGTGACTCAAGTTAGTTAGCCAAGCATACTAGAGCTACTTGCCCTTCTATCCCTTAAAGACTATCCCATCCCTTTCAATTTATCTATAGTGATGTGTGGAGGCCATCTAAAATTAATAATCTCAAGGGAGTTAGGTGGTTTGTGACCTTTATAGATGACTACACTAGAACCATATAGGTTTATCTTATGAGGGAGAAATCTAAGGTTCCAAACATATTTAAACTTTTCACCAACTCATTTTAAATCAATTTCAAACTTCCATAAAGGTTCTTCATAGTAACAATGGGATTGAAGATTTCAATATTAATCTTACCTCTTACCTGATCACCCATGGCATTCACCACCAAAGTTCTTATGCCCATACCCCTCAACAAAATGGAATAGCTTAAAGGAAAAATAGGTATATCCTTGAAGTTTCCTGTTCACTTATATTTACTATGAATGTACCAAAAAAGTTTTAGGGTGATGCTATTTTAACCTTGGTTTACCTTATAAACCATATGCCCGCAAAATCCCTAAACTTCCAAACTCCAAACTCCTAGTGCCACTCTTCTCAACCACTACTCTCACACTTCCATGCTCACTACCCTATTGTAAAAGTCTTAGGCTACACCACTTATGTTCACCACCATACCAGCTCCAAACTTGATCCCATAGCCACCAAGTGCATTTTCATTGGATATTCATCCTGCCAAAAGGGGTATAGGTGCTATTTCCCAATATTACAAAAATATTTTGTCTCTATGGATGTGACTTTTTTGGAAGACCAGCCTTACTTTCCCTAAGCCTCCATTCAGGGGAAGAGTTCTAGTAGTCCACAAAGGGAATGGAGCCTTGTATGGAAGAAGCTACTCCTAATACCCCTATTTTTGCCCCTGCTCCTGTTCACACTACTGGCCTTGACAACCTTGAGCCTCACCAACCTTGTCTTGACAAGAAAGCCAATGAAATTAAAACCCAAACTAGTAATAAATCCGATTCTACTCCTAGAACTAAATATAACATGTCTGGAGCTACTAATATGCCTCAAAAAGAGCCTCTTGTCTATACCAAGAGAAAGAAGGTTCTAGAGGATGAGAAGATTTCCCCACCTAAGCAAATCAGTCCCTCCACTCCTACTCATGATCTAATTTCACTTGAAGAGGAATGTTTAGACCTTCCTATTGCCTTAAGGAAAGAGACAAGAGCTTGTACTAAACGTCCTATTAGTAATTTTGTTGCTTATAATAAACTCTCACCCTTTTATCAAGTTTTCGTGGCCAATTATCTTCTATAAAAGTCCCTAACACTATTTATGAGGCTTCGAAACAGGAAGTATGGAGAACTGCAATCAAGGAAGAGATGAGTGCACTCCAAAAGAATGGTACATGGGATCTTGTGGAACTTCTTAAATGGGAAAAAGGTTGTGGGTTGCAAGTAGCTATTCTACACCTAGCATAACTCTGATGGAAGCATAAGCAGATACAAGGTGAGATTTGAAGCAAAAGGTTTCACCTAGACCTACAAGATTGATTATTAAGAGACCTTTCCTCTTGTGGCTAAATTCAACTTTATAAAGGTTATTTTATCTCTTGCTGCTAATTTGGAGTGGCCGCTTTACCAACTTGATATAAAAAATGCCTTCCTTAATGGAGATTTAAAGGAAGAAATTTACATGACCATCTCTCCTGGCTTTGAAGACCATGGTCGAGGAAAAGTTTGCAAGCTCAACAGATCTCTGTATGGCCTCAGGCAATCTCCTCGTGCTTGGTTTGAAAATTTTCACTTTGGCTGTGAAAAAAACAAAGGTACACTCAAGGGCAAGCTGATCATACAATATTCACTAGGTTCACTAATGGAAAAGTTGCTATTCTAATTGTGTATGTTGATGACATCATTATAATTAGAGACCATGTTGATGAAATCAAGACCCTAAAGGATGCCTTAGCCAAGGAATTTGACATAAAAGACCTTGGGACTCTAAAGTACTTCCTTGGTATGAAAGTAGCTAGACCTTCTAAAGGCATCATCATATCCCAAAGGATGTACACCTTTAATCTCCTAAGTGAAACCGAGATGTTGGGATGTAGGCCAGCTGATACTCTTATGGAGGCTGACTACAAAAGCAAATTCTCATAAGAAATCTTCCTGTGAATATTGAGAGATATCAAAAACCTATTAGTAGACTCATGTACCTAACTCACTCAAGGCCAAATATTAGCTTTTCTATGAGTATTATTAGTCAATATATGAGTAAATCCACTGAGACTCACATTAAGGAGGCCCAAAGATTTCCAAGGTACCTAAAAATGACTGCCAGAAAAGGGATATACTTTAAGAAAAGTAGTAATCATAGCATAGAAATCCATTGTGATGTTGATTGGACTAGTTCTATCTCAAATAGGAGGTCTACTTCTAGCTACTATACCTCTATGTGGGAGAACCTAGTTACCTAGAGAAGTGAAAAACAATTTGCGGTTGCTAAAAACAGTGTTGAGGCCGAGTATAGGGTTTTAGCTCAAAAGATTTGTGAAGGCTTATAACTGAATAAACTTCTCAAGGAGTTAAGAATCGAGTGCAAGGATTCTACACTAATTTCATGTGATAACTTGACTGCCCTTGGCATTGCAAGGAACCTAGTGCAACGTGACTGAACCAAACACATTAAAATTGACCGACACTTCATTAAGGAGAAAATTGATGTCGGTATCCTTGAACTCAATTGTACTCCATCTAAGTCACTGATGTTCTTATTAAAGTTTTGACTCAAGTTAGATTTGAAGAACTAGGAGTCAAGTTGGGGATGATTAGTATCTACTTTTCAACTTGAGAGGGAATGTTGGAATTCAATACTTTAACCGTTAAGCTTTAAGTCGTGATTCCCTCTAAGTTAAGACCTAACAACTACCTTCCTTTTATGGGCTCCAATCATCTTTCATTTCTTGTTATTTTCTCTACCTAACAAGTAATTCCCTTTTTTGCTCCTCTCTGTTTAATTACTGCTGCGTTGGACGTGTAAGAACTGTGTGGCTACATGTCATATATATTTGTACTGTTTTTCATCTCAATAAGATAAGAAGCTCTTTTTCACATCTTTCTATGCCTCTTTGAGCATTCACCTTCAAGGAGTACACCTGAGTATTAAAAGGATTAAGCCAACATATAATGGGAAATTTAATAGATTCATTTGAATATTTATTAACTGCTGGGCCCAGGGAAGTCCCATATATGGAGGAGATTCATTGAGCTTTTTTCTGTTGGACTTCAAGCAGAAATATATAAGTGGGTTTGACACTACCTCCTAACCCAAAACTATATGGCATTAGGTCTATGGGTCTTTTCTACTTATATATGCCTCCTTTACTCTAATTTTATCCAATGTGGGATTTCTTCCTACTCTCACTCACACTTGCCCTCAACAATCTCTCCTTCAAATGTGAGTAATATGCTCCCCTTTTCCCCTTTTTATGACAACCCACTCACAAGAGCCCACTAAGCCCATACCACCATTGAACCCTTTGCTCCTCCAAGTATACGCCTCCCAATCTCTATGTGACTACGCCTAACCACTGCGCTCTCTATTTTAAGTGGGCATAATCACAAGCTCCAACCACTTAAGCCACTATCTCCATACTTGTCCCTACCGAACCAAGGGCTTTGATGCCATGTAGAAATTTAGGATTTAATTTCCTCCAAACTTATTTTATTAGATAAAAGCAACGTTGCATTTGTAGACAATAAAAGAGAGAGTAGACTTCTACTCCAATTAAAAGACATAATTTTTTAAAAAATAAGATAACTTTATCCCAATCAAAATAAAACAATTAAGCTAATCTTGAACGCATAAAAGGGTTATCCAAAATTAATAAAAACAAATAAGCCTTGATTAAAATAAAACAAATAAAATAACTAAAAATAACTTAATTAAAATTAATGATAATTTTCAACACTCCTCCTTAAGCTAAAATTCTAGCTTAAACTAATCTAGCATTGTCAATTTTCTTCTTTCTCGACATTCAAAAGTTGTTTGAAAAATTTCTTCATTCTTGTCTCCTTTTTTAAAATTTTGGTTTTTGACTCTATTTTCTTCTTTCCCTCACTTTGTAGCAAGGGTCTTGATTTTCAGCATCCTCTCCTCAGCCTTTTTGTGAGGTGGAGATTTTGGTTTTTGCTAACCATCAATGTATAGTTTTTTTACGCTAATCATCAATATATGTGTTTTTACACTAATCACCAACGTATGGTTTTTTACACTAACCACCAACATATATATATATATATATATACACTTTAAATGGCGCATAAAGGGGTAGCTAGTTGCTGAATTATAAGATTTGGCCAATCGGGCTTTCTAAGGGTAGTCATGGGGCATATCGTATTTCCCATGATGATAGCAGAATGGTGATTCCAAATTTTGGATGATTCTCTTGAAAAGAAGATGAAGGAAGAACTCCAGAACATTGTTTTTTTTGCCTCCTATTGGTCAAACTTATCCATGCTTCATGTTGTCCAAACTTGGCCATTCAAAATAAGTGAGGCCTTTTAGGCTCTGATACCACTATCGAGGCCTGGGAAAGCCTCATATATCAGGGAGATCCATTAGGCCTTTCTTTGTTGGACTTTGAGAGAACATATATATAAGTGGACTTGACACCACTTTTTGACCCAAAATCATATGGCAGGTCTATGGGTGCTTTTCACATATATACTCTTATTTTAGTCCAATTTTATCCAACGTGAGACTTTTTATCACTCCCACTCACATTTTAAAGGAAATTAAAAAAAAAAGAACTGTTGGGGCCCAAGGAAGGCTCATTTATTGAGGAAATTCTTTAATTCTTTCTTCGTTAGACCTTGAGACAAAATATATAAGTGGATTTGACACCTTTTTTTAACCCAAAACCATATGGTATTAGGTCTATAGTTCCTTTCTACTTATATAACCCTCTTCTAGTCCAATTTTATCCAATGTAAGACTTCTTCTTGCTTCCACTTACACTTGACTTTCACAATCTCCCTTTCAAGTTTGACTCCATTACACAAACAAATACGCTCCCCTTTTCCTTTTTCGATGGCAACTTACTCACAAGAGCCCCTTGGGACCACACCACCATTGAGCCCTCTACTCCTCCAAGTGTATACCTCTCAATCTCCACATGATTATGCCTAACTACTAAGCCATCTAAGTAGGCATAAACACAAGCTCCATCCACTTGAGCCACTGTTTCCACACTTATCCCTGCGGAACCAAAGGCTTTGATACTATGAAGAAATTCAAGGTTTAATTTCCTCTAAACTTATTTCATTAAATAGAAGCAACGTTACATTTATAGACAATAAAAGAGAGAGCAGATTTCTATTCTAATTAAAAGATGTAACTCTTAAAAAATTAAAATAACTTTATCTTAATCAAAATAAAACAGTTAAGCTAGTCTTAAATGCATAAAAAGGTTATTCAAAACTAATTAAAAACAAATAAGCCTTAATTAAATTAAAACAAATAAAATAAATTAATTAAAATTAATGGTAATTTCCAACATTAACTGCTCTAGTTGTAAGAACTAAATGATACATGACTGGAGTTTTGAGATATATATGAAAGCTATGCTACCAAGGTGTATTTCAACAAGAAAAAAAGGAAAAATTTAACGATGCATATTTCATTAGGGAAAAAAAAATATGTCTATTTCATTGAGAAAAATTGTTAATAAGGTGCAGAATTGGCCTGGAAATTTTTTGGATGTGGACAAACACAAACACATACTCATTCTCATACACACCCACATGAAAAGAAATTTAGCAAGAAAGTTTTTCTCCTTTGGAACAAAAATAAGTATCTTTAATAGATCAATCAATCTATGTATTAGAAAGAAGGTATTAACCATGGCAAGGTACACTAGCTAACAATACAAGGGTCAAGCAAGTATTACAGCATGAACTAGAGCAATCATAATTTTTATAGCTTCAGATCCAATACAAGTATTGAACACAGCTGCTGTGATGATGCCCTAACTAATATTAGTAACAAGGCCAACTTAAATTCCCTTGCTAGAGTTCCAATGAGATGCAGGCTATGAAAAGCAAAAGCATCCAACAATCATTGCCAACACAATAATGAGGAAACATACTAAAAATAAGAAGCAAATACCTCTTTTGGAAAAATGCCTGTGGAAATCTCTGCAGGATCCTTATCATCAAATAAACTATCAAGAGAATCTGAAGATTGAGAATTTGATTTTTCAAGAGCCTGTATAATTACAAAGCAAAGTGAATAGTAGTCAAAACTTTTAAGTTAACCATTTAACAAGAATTAATCCTTGAAGAAAATAAAAATATAATTGAAAATCAACCTGTTTTTTTAGAATTAAATACGAGATTAAATAATTTCCTGATAGAAAAAGAAATTTTATTAAAAGTGCTATTCTAAACCCTTCATTATCAGCATATCTGTCAGCACTAAGCAGTAATTAACAATTCTCAGCACAACGGACATGAAGAACACATTATAGCTTTTACCACTATTTATAACTATCCTCACCCCCCACCTCATAAGGCACACACAATACACGTAAATTGGTTTACTTACAGAATATGCAAAGAGAGTCTCCAATAACTGGTCAGCATTGCCTTCACCTATACATTTGAAAGAAAATATGTTTTTTTCTTTTCTTTTTGGTTAACTTGAAAGATGTTTAATCAATCAGAATAGGCACTTGTATTGGCATACTGAAATGTATTAGATGTTCATGATCAGTGTCATGTACTTAGTGCAAGACAAGAGCATCCTGCTCATGCATAAAGTACCATTTTCCTCAATCACTTTATCAACAAGAGATGGTAGGAATCCCATTCCAATAAAGAATGCCCTTAAATTGCCTCCAGATGAACTTGCAACATTGTTCTGGTATTGTCAAGAAAAAAGTTAAACATAAGTAAATAGAAAGAAAATCCAATCCAGATAACTACTTTTGTGATTGCTATAAACTCTTATGCATATTGAATGTGTAGAAATAATGTCTTTCCGCATTATAATGCATATAGTGCAAATAGGGAAGTACACAAGACTTGCATGACAAAGATAAAAACCACTAAGCACAAACAGGAAAAACAGTTGGATCATATATAGTCTCATAAACATCCATTATATTACTTCCTTCCCATATGTTTAATTTTTTACTAGAAACTTAAATGCAATTAGAATTGGGTTTTCAATTTTCATTTAGGGTAAGGATATTGCATTGATTAGCAAAGATCCTCACTTATGGTTTCCTCATCACAGTACCCAGGAATAACATCTTACGTGAGAAGATAGAAACTTACAGCATGGTTGGTAGTACAGAATGGAAATTCAAAGCGAGGAAAAATAAACTTTGATTTCAACTTGTAATTAATTCAAGCTTTGAAAGGACAAAGGTAGAAGTAAAATCTGTTAGATGTATAGATCAATTATTCCTAGACGGATTCCCAATAGCTTTAACTTTGGGAATGATAAATTCCTTCAAATTGTATCAAAGCCTTTTAGACCAAGTGGTCAAGAGTTGCTGCCGCCATCTTTACAATTAAACTAAATTAAACTTCACCCAAAAGAAATGGTGGGCTTGTGCTATGTCCACACTTTGAGCCCAAAGAGCTTCCGCATGACAGGTTTGTTATGGATATAAATCAAAGCCATTCCGAGGCTTCAACATCAAAGCATAAGCTCCTTGGATAAGTGGATGACTAATGTAGTATTAATGTAATGTCTCATGAAAAAAGTTAAACAAACAAAGCACAATGTCAAAACCAAAAAGTACATGTAGTAGTAGCCTTTCCAGGAACAGGAAGACAGAAACTGAATAAGTGAAACCCAGTTTTGACATTTCTGAAAACATTTCTTCATTGAGGGACACTTTCATCCTCACTCCTAAAAAGTAACTGCTTTGTAATTTGCACGCATATATATTGATTACGTATGCTTTAAGTAACTTATCAAGTAAATTTTAATCTAGGGACCCCTCAAAAAGCAAAACAAAATGCATTGTAAAATATTATACATTTATATTTTCAATAAGTCCATAACATCAAGTAAAAATGGGAAAAGGGGAAAGGGAAAAAGGAAGGTTGATAAAGGTACATAGAAATAAATTTTCATTTCAGTTGTTGGGGAACAAATTTTGGAATGCTATAGAAGAGAAAAGTAATGTAAGCACTACTAGAGCACATAACTAGCACATTTATGCTCCTATTTTCACCTCATTTACATTACAGGTGACGAAAAATGATTACCTCTCTCTCTTTTCTAACTCCTATCAAGCAAGGACTAACTAATTTCCACATTTTAAAATATTCCTTCCAATTTGTTTCCCATCAAGCCAGCTGGAGTTCCTTTATTATACTTTCAGTCTGGGCTTAATATCAGCACCAACCCTTACATCTGCCCCCCATAGAATTAGAAACCTTAAGATGAAACATTAATAGTTCCTTCAATAAGACAGTGTTGGAGATCAGCTTTATCTTTTCATGATTTATCCCCTTTATTACTTCCTATTATCCTTCAGTTACTATCAGTTTTTATTAGACTTAATTAATTGTTTGAATAAGCTGATTTAGTGGCTGACTTAGTGGGATTGATTAGGCATTTTACACCCTTCTCCCTTTTCTATATGTACACTTTCTCTGTTCTATGAAATTAAGAGAAATAAGGATTTTTTCTCTTCTACATTTCTTCATGGTAACAGAGCCCCATGAGGCTTGATTTTTTCAAATGCCAACAAGAAGCATTCTCCTTCGTCATAAAGTGTTGGTTTCACACTAACAAGAAGCCAAGCATGCCTTTTGTCTATTTTAGTACCATAGCCAGTGCCACCCACCCTCTCACCATGTTTAGAAGGCAATTATCAGCCGAAACCCAGAATCCAACAGCCATATGCATCTCCACGTGCCACTGCAACATTCTACTGGTTGTCCCACATGTCAGTGTGTGAGGACGTGTGACACTCTGTTGTGCACCACCGTTTACCTAGGACCCCTCAACTACTCCTCCTCTATTGATCTGTGGTGTCAAGTCGTTCTTCCTCAGTCCATGGACGAAGCCATTCTTATCCCCACCTTGCATTCTAGTTCTTGCTTCTCTGTGTGTCAAGTGGGTAAGATTGTTGTTGCCTCACTATTTCAAAAATCATCTCAAGTCAACCTGGTCTTCTCTCAGATAGTGTGATAGAAATTGGGGATGTGACACAGTCAAGTAATGCATTAATCTCTCAAGCTCAATCATTCAAAACATGGATTGTTGATACTGGCACTATTGATCACATGACTAGCAATGAATCTCATCTTGAAAATTTTATTCCCTATATTGGAAGTTTTGTTGTAAAAACTGCTGATGGCACACTTTCCACTATGAAAGGTACCAGGTCTGTAAGAACATCAGAGAAATTGACTCTCCAAAATGTGCCTTTCGCACCCAATTTGACATGTAATCTACTATTTGTTAGTAAGTTCAACAAAAACCAGTAATGTATGACTAAATTCTTTGCTAGTGGTCGCCATTTTTAGGACTTGAAATTAGGGCAAATTATTGGCAGTGCTAAGGAATATGCCAGGCTCTACCTTATTGAAGATGCTAATGAAACACATAAAGAGGTTCTTTCTGCTAGTTGTATTACCAATGAGTTGATGTTAGGTTGGGTCGGAACTTCAAGTACTAAAGGATGTTATTTCCCCATCTAAGTCATAATGCTTGTCCTATTCAAAATGGAGTTTGTCAGCTCTCAAACCATGTTAGAGCCCATTACTCTTCACACCACCATAAATCCTCTTAGCCCTTCACCTTAATCCACAATGACGTTTGGGTTCCCTCCAAAATCTCTAATGTTTCAAGTGCTAGATAGTTTTTGACATTCATAGATAATCATACTCCTCTTACTTAGGTCTTTCTGATGAAAGGAAAATCCAAAGTGCCTCATATTTTCAAAAATTTCAGTACCATGGTTCCAACCCAATTCCACACAAAGGTTCAAACACTTAGAACTAACAATGGCAAAGAATACACTAATTCTTCCCCAAAAGATTACCTAGACAGCCAAGACATTGTTCACCAAACCTCTTGTGTGGACACATCACAACAAAATAGGTTTGGTGAAAGAAAAAATAGACACCTTTTGGAAGTGGCTAAAGCCCTCATGATATCCACAAATATACCTAAAAATTTTTGGGGAGAGGTTGCTCTCATTGCTATTTATCTTATGAATGGGATGTCCTCTAAAATTCTAGTCTTTCATACACCATATCAACAATTTCTTCAAGCCTACCCCACACCCACACCTTATCTTCCTTACCTCTTAAAGTTTTTTGTGCTGCTTCTTTTGTGCACATTTATCATAGAGGTAAACTTGATCCCAAAGCTCTTAAATGCATCTTCCTTGGCTATTCCTCCACCAAAAAGGGATACAAATGCTACTCACCAATTACTAAACAGTTTTACACTACCCTAGATGTTACCTTTTTTGAAACGCAACCCTATTACACCAAAAGGCCCATTCAAGAGGAGAATCAATATCTAGAGGGATGGAATTTTTTACAAAGTGACCAGTGGTCTAATCCTACACCTGACTCAGAGATCGTTCCTAATCCTATCCCTTTTCCTACTATTGAACCTGTGACCAATAATCCCTCACCACCTAATCTTGAGCTTGAAGCTGACTTGCCCACAAAGTGAACCTAAGAATAGACTAGAAGGGAAACAACAGAAGAAGCTCCAAGTCTACACTAGAAGATAGAAGGCGGAAGTTGTAAAGCCAAGCATGATTCCAAGGCAAGGCCATGAAACCCAATAAGGTCCAGATGTGTCTGCTAGTGATGATTTGGATGACCTAACTCTATCAATTGCATTGAGGAAAGGAGTGAGAGCTTGCACATAACATCCCATTTGTCACTTTGTCAGCTATGAGAAACTCTCAATTAGTCATAAGAATTTAGTGACTAGTATATCTTCAGAAAAATTACCTCAAAATGTGTAGAAGGCCCTGAGTATACCAGAATGGAAGAAGGCCATTCAAGAAGAAATGCAAGCCCTTGACAAGAATAATACTTGGCAAGTAATTGATCTCTTAGAAGGCAAAAAATCTATTGGTTGCAAGTGGGTTTTCATCATCAAATATAATCTTGATGGTAACATAAACTGTCATAAAGCTAGATTGGTAGCTAAAAAATTCACTCAAACCCATGGAATAGACTACCAAAAGACATTTGCTCCAGTTACTTAATTCAATACTATTAAAGTTTTTTTATCATTAGCAACAAATTTAGATTGGCAACTTCATCAATTAGACGTCAAAAATGCTTTTTTGAATGGGGATCTTGAAGAGGAAGTTTTCATGGAGATTCCTCCTAGTGTCTACACTCATGATGGGAAAAATAAAATGTGTAAATTGAACAAGTCCTTGTATAGTTTGAAACAATCACCATGGGCTTGGTTTGACAAGTTTACACAAGTTGTAAAGAGCTATGGTTATGTGCAAGGGCAGGCTAATCATGCTCAATTTCTGAAATTTTCTCCTAAGGGAGAGATTGCTATTTTAGTTGTTTATGTATGATATCATTATCACAGGAGATTTTGAGAAAGAAATGAAGAATTTAAAGGTAGCTCTTGCAATAGATTTTGAGATTAAGGACCTTGGTAAAATGAGGTATTTTCTGGGAATGGAAGTGGCAAGATCTCAAAAGGGGATTACAATTTCTCAATAGAAGTACACTTAGATCTTCTTGAAGAAATTGGGAGCCAAACTGATACGCCTATGAAGTTGACCTATGAAGAAGGACTAAAACAAGAAGGTGCTCCAGTCGACGCAGGATGATATCAAAGATTAGTTGGGAAACTCATTTATCTTTTCCTCACCAGACCTATATCGGTGTGGTCAACTAGTACATGAATAAGCCAACTGAAATGCATATGAAAGTTGTTTATAGAATCCTTAGATACTTAAAGATGACTCTTGGTAAAAGCACTTTTTTAAGAAAAGTGCTTCTAAGGGCATAGAAGTCTACACTGATGCAGATTAGGCATAATATGTCATTGACAAGAGATCCAATACGGGGTATTGCACTTTTTTGTAGGGAAATCTTATCACATGGAAAAGTAAAAAATAAGCTGTTGTAGCAAGAAGCAGTACTGAAATTGAATTCAGAGCTCTAGCTCATGGGATATGTGAAGTTCTATGGCTTAAAAAAATAATGGATAATATGAGAATCCATATGATTGGACCTATGAAGATATTTTGTGACAATATGGCAACATGAGTACTGCAAAATATCCTGTACACCATGATAGAACAAAGCATGTGAGGTTTTATAAGCATTTCATCAAAGGAAAAGCATGAAGCAAGTATTCTTGAATTGACTCACATATCGACCCTAAGTCAAGTAGCTGATCTTTTGACCAAGGCCTTGCCTCAGATGAAGTTTTAAAAAACTAATTAGCAAGCTAGGCATGTTAGAGATCTACACCCTAATTTAAGGGGGAGTGTTGGGGATCAGCTTTATTTTTTCCTAATTAATCTCCTTTATTACTTCCTATTATCTTTTGGTTATTATTAGTTTTTGTTAGACTTAATTAATTTTTTGAATAAGCTGATTTAGTGGGATTGATTGGGAGTTTTGTTCCCTTCTCCCTTCTATATATGTACACTTTCTATGTTTTATGAAATTACGAGAAATAAGGATTCTCTCTCTTCTACATTTCTTCAGACAGTAACACACTCTAAAGACTATCATGTGCTTTATTCCTAATATATACAGCAGTAAATATCAGTATATTACCATTATAAGAAAAATCAGAAATAAGTTCAAGTGAAAAAAGAAAAAAAGGAAATGTCATACATCCCACGAATGTGTTAGCTCTACCATACATAGAATAGTATAGCAATTTCCATAAAGATGAGAGTACGCTGCCTCATGTAGAATTGATGAGGATAAAATACCAAAATCATTTAAAAAGACCACCTAATCTCAACAACCGATCTTATGCAAGTTAGTGCATCTCTGCTTGACTGTTTTGTTTCAGCCATCATTTTCTTTTCAGAAACACTTGAACTCTGATGAAAACCAACACCAAAAGAAGATTAAAATGTTCCTCTGTTAATGGTTTATCAAAACAAAAGACAGAATCCCATAACCAGAGCACAGAAAACAGCCGATGAAGTAAAAGAAGCTAACAAAGGAAAGGAAAATACTCTCCTAGCATTCGAGAGGTTAGAGACTCTCCTCACACCAAGCCAAATTCTTCCTTGGCCCCACTCTAACCCCTTCAACCAGAATATATTCCCCTCTAACAGCCTACTCTCTCTCTCCTCCACCTCTTATGCCATGTGACAGTTAGTTACAGGCACCGTTTCCTCTTTCCTCTCCTCTGGACACCCCATCAGCAAGTAATGCAGCCTTGGCCCTCTTTCCCTATCCTTCTCTTCTCATGGGTCTTTAGCACTCCAGGCCCAATAGTTACGGGTCCGTCAAACTCCTTTAAATTTTACAATACTATTAAGCTCAACATCAGGCAGCTAAAAGACAAAGCTCAAGAAAATGAAGATCAAATAAAGACACATCAGAGATAGGATATCCCGAGATAAAATAAAGAAAACACAACAGACTGAGCATGCTTGTGTCATTGTGTGTCTGTGTTGACAAATCTGCAACATACCCCAACATCCCTTGGGCAGGTCATACAAGGTGACAATTCATAATCCAAGACCTCAGTCTTTGGAACCACAGTTGTTTTATCTTCCATGTCTGAGGAGCAGTTTCTATTCAAATTTCCTGCCATTTCACCTGTAGAATAAAGCCACAAATTATAAATGCATATATACTTCAATATTATGCTAATGGCATGACTTGTAAAAATCATTTGAAAAAAAAAAAAAACATCATTGCAAAATCTAATCCGAGACAACCAGAAATAAAGCAGATGTGCCCTTTTCTAAAACTCGAACTGTGAATAGCAAAGCAGCAAGAAATAATATGGCTTGCAGAAGTTCATCTTGAACAAAAGCTAGCAGTGCAGTCTAAGAATACCAAATTAACAATATCATCTTGTTTTAGTTATGCTAAATATATTTGTCCAACCTTAAGAATCATAACCCATGTAATGCATAGTCACATCCCAAGCACTGGGTAGGTGTTAGATAATCATTCCTGTGCCTGCAATTAACATCTATTCCTTGACATCATATCACAGCCTTCATGACCAGGCACTCAGTAGTTCGATTCTTGCATCCCCCATTATTAAATTAAAGTTCAGCACATTAGTGGTGAGCCTAATCCTCTCATCAACTACAAATGACTTTGGTGTGTACGTGCTAGAGATATATACCATTCTTACACCTGCAAGGCTGCACCTCACAACTTAATCCCGCTTAAGAATAACTAGTCCTCAATAGTAGGCATTGGATCAAAAGTTAAAATCATCACTCTAAATTTAAAGGGTATATCACCTGTCCAATAACGAATTCAGAACTTGAAGAGTAGAGTTCATAAATTTAAAGCAAAATACCAAATCAAATGGCTGTAAAGTACCAAACTTGAAAATAACCAAACCCATTGAATTATAAGCCAAGCCAATAATCTTACTCTCCCAAGAAAACAAATCTTTCTGTTCTCTTTATTTTCAATTAATTGTAAAGAAAATTCAAAATTCAGAAAAATTTGGTTATTTAACAAAGATAAAAACGCGGAAATTCGACAATTTCCTTAATTAATCTTTTTCAAAACCTATTTTACATTATACCTTTCTTCCTGCCGGCATCCAACCAGGCAGAGCCCGAGCTGTGAAACTGCAAAGGAAAGAGAAAAATCAGAGAGCCGAATGCGAATCCCTCATGGTGAGACTTACAAATTCAGAAATGCAATGGTGGAATAAGCAATTCGGCGTGCCTGGTCGTAGGTCGAACCAGTGAGTTGAGCTTCCCAACAGCGTGAAAGCTCGCTCCGCTGTCAAGATTCTTCTGCAGGCAACAGAATCTAGCGCGACTGTTCTTGTTGTATAGTGTAGTACCCTTAACTTTTAGTTCCGACGCATGAGTTACATGTGGCTTAACCTCAACTCCCGAAGAACGATTATCAGTTCATTGACCTTATTCGCGATTACACTATGAATCCCTGAGAAAAACAAAAATGAATTTCCCTTGAAATAAAAGAGCATCCTACAACTAAACTTGGTTTTACATTTAACATCAAGAAATTTGTTTTATTTTCGTTTCCTGATACTCAATGACTTGATGTCATTTTTTCTTTGACTGAAATGTCCTTCAAATTAATTAATTTTGTTTAGTTGTAGCATCTTTTTATTATAATTTAAGTAAGATTTCTATATATATTTTATTACTAGAACTTACCGCTCTTGCAAGATGTAAAGGGATTCAAAAAACAAGCTGTGGACCCCACAAGGAAAAAACAAAGAACTCTCATCAAGTGAAAAAACAAAACAGTGAATAAAAAGTATATTGATATGACATTATTGAACAATATTCAAGTCATTGAATTTTATATATATATATATGATAAGTAAAAAAATTACATAATTAAATCATCATTTAAAAGAAAATATAAATTTTTTACCCATTGTTCCGAGAATGAGAGACCAAACTTGAGACGTATAGTTTTAATGAATGATTCCGTTATTGGGATAACTTAATATGAAAAAATTTAAAAGTACTTGTAAACTTTTAGCAAAACAAAAGAGCTCAATTAGTTTTCCTTCTCAAAATTTAATGTTAAAAGCAAAGTCTTTTGGTAAATAAAATTTGTTCTTATTGAATTCAAAGACTTTTGGAAAAATCTTGAAGACAATTGGACACAGAAAAACATAAATCTAAAAGTATACGAATATGTATCTTTTGAAAATCAAAGAATCTATCTATAGTATGAAAATCTAACTTGATAGTTAATTCACATCTATGATAAGCATGACTGAAGACATCAAGTACAACTTGCACATTGTGCATGAAGTAGCAAGTTATATGGAAGGTTAAATTTAAAGGAGATATAAAATCAAGGAAGTTGCTGCATGTGAAAGACATGGATATTGATAATGGGTTTGACAATTAAGGATAACATGTCTAAAAAGAGTAGGTTAGGAAATAATTAGCCTTGAGTGTTAACTTTTTAAAGACAATAAAATTATAATAAAAGAAGCGAATTTAACTAGAATTATTACTTACTAAATATCAAACTCTTACTCGATTTACTAAAGTGGTCATATATAACATAAAAACATCTTCATTTCAATTTGATTAAGCCATTCTTAAAAATTATTTGTATGGAAAGGAGGATGAGAATCACGTTTTTACAATATTCTCAATAGTGACTAAATTGAGCATCGTACGTGGCACTTGGCCTACACATCCATTCCAAAAGCATTGCTTCTTTGCAAATTTAAAGTAACTATGACACATTTCTTTTTAGGTAAATATTGTATTGACTCTAGAAAAAGAGATAATCCCATTACATTCTCTTTCGTCTTAATTTCTTAAAAAGTAAAGAGTAAGGTGACTTTTTAAAAAAAAAAAACTATCTAAAGGATAGGTTTGCTAAACACTTTGAATCATTTTGCTTGACAGGGAATTGTATTGGGACGAAAAGCCATAAATGATTGGGTGTCAAGGGGAGCCCAAGGCTGGTGCAAAGCATCCTTAAGCTAAATTAAGAATGTTACGGCGTGCTAGACATCTAGGAAATCTTAGTCGTTTACTATCCAATTGATGAATAAAACAGGCATTTTTAAAGAGAGTGGAAACATGTCTTTTTGACTAATTAGAAGCACCTTGAGCTGAATAGTTGCCTCCTTCTAACAGGAAGCACTCACAAATAAATATAGATAGCTTAATAAGGAATACCCATGGCTAAACATAAAAAGCTTAATACAAGGCACCCACTCACAGAAAGCCAAGTAAAAGGGAAACTGGAAGCATTTCTTCTTAACTAGCTACCTGCTAGCAATTGGTATCTCGTAACGAGTTGTCGTTTAGCAAAAGATACCCCTTCTTAAATAGCTACGTTTTAGAAGGAGATGCCTCTTTTTTTATTTAGTTGCCTCTTAAGATGAGATACTTCTTCTCAATTAGTTGCTTCTTAAAAGGAGCCACCTCTTCTCAATTAGTTAGGATATCTCTTTTCAATTAATTTAAAATTAAATTATCATGACTTTTTACTAAATTAAATAAAATGAACTAATATAAATAAATCACTGTGAAATAAAACTCATGTAGGCATATTCATAAAATGTTGTAAGTATATTGTTTTTTTATAAAACATATTTCAAATATATTTACATATTATTTATGATCAGTTTAATCTGCACCAATGGCTTAATATGTATTAATGTGCATGTCAATCCTTTTCCTTTTATTTTTAACCCAATATCAAAATGTCAGCTTTTATTAAAAAAAAATTAATAGCAATAGAACTTACCAAAGGAAAAAAAAAAACTACATAATCCTGAAAGCACATAATAGGAACCATTTATTGTCTAAATTCTCAGATTTAGACCAACTCTATATTGCTTGTCCAGCCCACCAACGTATCTTGAATCCTAGTGAACTTATTCTCTACTGTAACCCATACCTTTCTCTAAGAACCATATTGAATAAACAAGCTTGGATTTTCTCTCTTTGAGAAACTAAAACAAGACCATGTTCCCAAAAGATAGCATATTGAAATTGAAACTAACTGAAGCTGAAATTACGAAATTGTTTGTTTATCAAAATGTCAGTTGTAACTTCAAAAGAGTGGAGCATAAGCCACGGAAAATGGAGTATATGCAGTAATTACCATGTAGTTGATGAATGATACATCTTTTTAATTTTAAATTGAGAAAGAGAACTTTTAAGAACTACCCATTTAGTTTTCTTTTTGTTTAAGGAGATTATAAGACATTGACCCAAAAAGTCATATTAGTATAAATTTTCTCAACTCGAACTTCTATTAAATTTTAAATTTTTTATATAAAAAATTATCATTTCTACTCCTGATTGAGTCCTCATTTCCATTTGTTACTTTTTCATCCCTCAATAGTAAGTAGATCGGATGTGGGACACTAATTACTGTCTGAAGTAGGATCCAGATCCTCTACAGTGGTATCTGCAATGGATGATCTGGACCGTCCAGATTAATCTGGACGGTCCAGATCTATTTTTTTTTAATTTTAAAAATATTTTTTTTCATAAGATACATAATGTAAAATAAAAAAAATTATTAACTGTGAATTTTTAAAAAAATAAATTTTTAACTTAAAAAATAAAAAAAAATTTGAACCATTAAGATTTTGGTTTGGATGATTGAGATTTTATAGGAGAGAGAAAGGAGAGGAAAATAATGGAGAGGATCTATTTCCGTCTGAGTACTCCTATGGAAGCAGTAGAACCATTTATTAATTCTTATTAAAATATTTTTTTGTATTTAACTAGTGTTACTTACATATTACAATCAAGCATGGCAATTAATCGACTATGTAACTAACTATTACGGCTTTTTTTAATTTCTTTTAATAATAAAGGCCACACAACTTTGATGTGTTGCGCGGGTACGCAGCTTTAAGAATAGGAGTGTAAATTAATAAAGTTGCTGTTGAATTACTTAGAATCGACTCATCAAAAATTTAAATTAAGCTTAGTTTGCTTATCAAATGAATGAACTTGATCAATATATCTAGCTTCTTTTGTTAAACAAGCCAAACCAAAACTTAATATTCAACTTGTTAAGATCGTAAACAAATTGGCCAACAATAAAATATATTTATTATATATACTGTAATCAAATTTAATTTTATTAAAAAACTGGTACATTGTTACAACATTATAATATAGATTTTTTTAAAATTTGTTTATACGCAAAGACTAGGAATAAAAATTTTGCAAGATGGGAGCAAAGTGTCTCCTCACTTTCTGTTTTTTGTTATTAACTGTTTTTCTCATCATCATTTTCATTTTTTGTTGTAAGTGAATTTTTTTTCCAATCCCTTCTTATGGGGACGCGAATCCTCACAGATTCCTACAAAAATCTTGATTTTTTTATTTAAAAAATAAATAATATTAAATAAAATAAAAAATTATATATTTAAAAAAATTAATTTAAAGCTCAAATTTTTTATTTAAGTTTTCTAACAAATTCTAATCAAATTCAAAAGACAAAAAAATTTCAAATAACAAGTTCTATAACAAGTTAAGTAATAGAAAATCAATGAAGAAAGTTGATGAAAATATTTAGAGTGTTTTATTTTATTTTAAATTAATATAAATATAAGTAAAGAGTAAAATATTTAATAAAGAAAAAAATAAGACATATATATATATATATATATTTTTAAAATATCTATGTAAAATTAACAAGAATGAAAGTCCAACAAATTGAGGAGCATGATCCCATTCTCATCCCCAAATTACTTTTGGGGAAATTTTTACTCCTTCCCCATCCTCATTAAATAAGAAAAAAAAATTAATATAGATCCTTAAATAAAACAATACCAGTGAACATTTCTAAATTTAAAGATTTTTGCTATTCTAACAAAGACATACATAATATAAAAATTCTTTTTTTTATTTAATTTAATCTTAAGATATGCGTATAAGTATATAAAATATTCATTATATTGTTTGTAATCTATTCAAACTTGACTTATTCATGAATCATTTAATCTTGGCTCGAGTCAAGCCTAATCATCATTTTGTTCATTTAATGCTTGGCCTCTATTCAAACCTAGTCTATCTTAAATAAACGAAATTAATCATACTAGAGCTCCACTCGACCAGCTTATGGCCGTAGTGCGATACACTTCCCCAACCAATGAAGCCGTTCTTTATCCATCTCAGATCATCATTATAATCTTAGAAATTCCTATACCAATAATTAGAATAAAGTAAATAATGAATGAGGAAATTACAATATATGCTTGATCCCATTAAATATGAATAGCACAAAGAGGAATAAACACAAAAAGGAAACACTGTTAACTTCTTTGGAGTAAATCTCTCCGTTACATTCCATCATCTTCATAAGCAAATCAATGTCAGGTATACATTAGGGAACAAACAGAATGATAATCTTGCAAATATAACGGAAGCACAAAGAAGCAGGTTACAGAAAGTTCAGACTGACTTAGACGTATGGCTTGGATAAAACTGCAACCAATTAAAAGAGAAAAAGAAAAATTCCCTTGTATCTCAACCGCAGCAAAGGGAGATGCAATAAGAGGTTACACTATTTCAGACACGCTTTCGGAGGCAACACCATCATGAACACAGCTCAAAAAGCCCATGACATCAGAATGACCCAGTAGGTAGAACTGGCGGGGAATGAACCAGAGAAGAGAACAGCACTATAAAAGATGGAAAAGAAGAAAGTCAACTTCTCAACACTTCTTTTTTTGTTTTTCTTTTTCCTTTTTTTTTGGGGGAGAGTATTTCCCAACACTTATAACAAGTATCAATCAGGCAGACATTAATGCGTCTTTCACCAAAGGAATAGCACCATTATTGCCCAAAATTAACATTGAGATCCATTTTTAACAGAGGCTCCTCCTTTATCTAGCTGCAATGCCCTTGGATCAAGTGGAATACTCCCAACCTTCAATATCCCAGAAGACCCAGTATATCCATTGACTTTGACTTGCATTGAGCCCACTGTTAGAACATCAATCGGTTCTTTGTTAGCAATACCAACAGAAGATGGTTTAGTCTCAACCTGTTTTGGGGTAATAGTGACTGAACCAATCTTCAATGCTGAGGAAATATCTTCATTGTCAACTGCAATTTTTTCAGCCTTGTCATCCACAGAATGTGAGCTGGTAACATCAGGATTACTTACAATCTGCTCAGGGCTTGAATTTGAAGTCTGATTTACGCCATCCAAATCATTAATTAGCTTAGAAATATTCTCATCTTTGCCTGGAGGTGTTTCAACATAATTTAACTTCCGGGGTGGTTCCAATGTTGGTATGAATAATGGACTTTCAAAACTTCTGATATGCAATTTGGCTTTCTCTTCCTGCATGATCTTCTGACGATTTTCATAGTACGTAAAGTCGTCAAGCAAAGATGTCTTCAAATTATGATTTTTAAATATCTTCAGCATTTCCGAACCTTTCTTATACATTATCTGCACGTAAACAGATACATTTTATGGTCAAAGTTATAACAAATAAAAGGGGAAGAGCTAATAAAAATATCCAACACTTATCAAGTTCAAACAAAACCCAGATATGATCTTAGCCTGAAACTGAAAACAAGCATGAAAAAATATCTGTGACAGATATTGTTCCAAATTGGGAACGAATAATAGCGCATATTATGAGTTGATTTCTTTTCATATATGAACAGCTGCTAATTGAACACATTCAAATACCAAAACATATCAACCTGCTAATTGAACACAGTCAAACACCATGATGAACAGCTGTAAGTTTATCAAGAGACTCTTCAGGTACTTGAAGGTTTTAAAAACCCAAAAATAAATAAATAAGCAACAGTTCCATTCACAGGTAATAATCCTCATCATACAGATTGCATCAGGAGGTAACATTAATAAATTACAACAAACCTTACATGCAAAAAAAAAAAAAGCAGACAGGTTCAACAAACCTACTACAGAGACATCACTGTTAAATATAACTGAAATAGCCAATTCTATGCCGCTTTATAGAAAAAACTGCTGATAAAAACGTTTTGTACCTCTTGTGTGTCTCTACTATTAGTCACTGGCTTGTTCTCATTGTTTTCAAGTATAATGTGCCTAAAATTTGCATTTGGCACATCTTTAATGATGTGCCACTTTACAGGGAAGCTCCCACTCCATTTGTCCTGCTGCCAAAAGTCCATATCCTTATTAAAGTCAACCGGACCTACCATCTCTGCAACACCACAGAATTGTCCACTTGCATTAACCTGCATCAAAAAATAATTAACAGTAAGCATGGCAAAAGAAGGGACAGACATGCACAGAGATTTCACAAGTTATACAAATAAAAGAGAAATAGAACTGCAACACATTGAATATATTAGCATAATGATAACTCACAGAAAAAAATAGAAAAATAGGACAGCCTCCAGATTTTCCCACAGCTATTTTCTTTGCATCTTCATAAGCGCTCTCCAGTTTCTTGTTTCCATGAGGCGTAGATGACCAGACATTATATTTAATGCTCTTGTGCACATCATCCTCACTGTATGACTTTATGACAAAGAACTTGGCATTTTCATATTCAAGAGGGAAATTGTCTTTGTTATACTGATCCGTATAGATGATGATGTTCCCCTGATCATTACTGTCTCCCGCCTTGGTTGTATAGGCTTTCACAGCCAAATGATGTTTTGATCTATTGATTCTAGGGCCTCTATTTTGTTCACCCAAGGCATCAGAGCTTCCATTTACATCACTTGGGACTTTGTTAGTGTGAATCTTTGGTCTAAATTTACCAACTGCAGACTGTCCGTTAGCACTAGGACCAAAGTCAGAAGATCCAGTATTTGAAGGAAGAGCTACTTTCAATTGGTTATGATGAGACAGAGTACTCCCGTTTGAAATATTATCTACAGATTGGATTGAGGCACCAGCACCTCTAGCCTGCAAAACAAAAGGCAAATATAACCATGAAAGACGTCATCAAGGAAATTCTGAAATTTTAAAGAGCAAGGGATCTTCACATCCAACCACAAAACAACATGAACAAAGAACTTCAACCGATCTTTATATAAAAGACCTCTGAGGAGGTCACCATCCAACATGCATAAAGCCATCCCCTCTAAATATGCATATCCTTGCGAAAGAAATGACTTGCAGGTGGGAACGATCTTTAAATGATTATAACAATATTAAAGAATTACATAAATATTGACTTCCCCCTTCAACATCAACGGAATACCTAAACTTATAACCAAAAGTGGAAGAAATTTCTACCTGATGAACAGGTGAAGAAGCCAAATTGAGAAAACCACCACCAGAAACACTTCCATGTGTCACAGCTTGCTTCCCACCAGCATTAGCTCTCGGGCCTTCCGAAATCCTGGTCAAGGAGCTTGGTTGATTTGATAAAGATTTTGAAGAGTTTCTACTAAAGGTACCAGAAGCTGAATTGATCTTATGTTTCAAACCTCTTCCATCAGGTCTACTGACAGAAGCACCAATATCAAACACAGAGTCAACAGAACTATCTGGAAAAATGTCCGGTTGAACAACAAGAGGAATGTAAGTAGGTGAAGAAGCAGGGTTTTGATAATTGGGAAGGGTGTAATACTGATTTGCCCCTCCAAATGGGCCATCAACTCCTATCATAGCACCAGGAATGTAAGGATTGTAAGGATTGTATGGAGACTGTGCATATCCATAGCTAGGTGTATAATATACATATGGCATACTTTCATTTTGTGCACCCTGTAGCAGAAATACAAGCGTTTAGATCAACTGCTGAGCCAAAATATTATTTATACAACCAGAGATTTTTTTTTAAAATTTTTGGGGGCCAGGGGGCAGGGGCATGAAAGAGGGGCATTCCACTCACCGTATACTGGATATCTGGACCATCTACACCAAAAATCCTATGGTAGTCCTCCCATTCCCCGGGTGGTTCAAATCCTAACCACAATAAATAAAAAAATAGCATACATATAAATATACTATCATAACATCAACCCAAAAGCACCAATATAAAAGCTATTATGTACCTGTACAGTAATACCCATAATTGGTGGCAGCAGGATAATACAAGTTTTGATCAACTACAAACTCAGGGACTCCTTCGTTATACATGACTTCAGATTGTTCAAGATTTGAGCTTCTCAAATGTGAGTTTAAAGTAGGACCTTCAATCTAAAGGCAAAACAATAAAACATTGTTGACCATCATACTAACTCAGAGACAGTACATACAAAACGCTTAGGTTAACCAGAATGTCAAACTATTTAAGCAAACTTCATATAGTAAAGATCAAAGAACATAAGTTACAAGAACTAAAAAAATTTACCAAGTAAGAATCTGGGTTTCTAGTTTCAGAAACATCATACATTTCCATATCAAAACTGCCACCACTGCAGAAAGCAATAAATAAGTATAAGCACACACAACTATTTGAAAAATAAAATAAAATAGATGAAATAACTTTTGACAGAAATCAGATTTCCATCAATTGAGAAAAAAATGAAAAAAGATTTCACAGGCTATACTCTATAATATGTAAATAAATAAACTCATGAGACACTTCCTGGAAAGCGCCCATCCTTCAAAATGTATGTGTCCTACATGTACCCAAGTCTAACACGCATAAAATACAGCCCAATACATAACCAAGGAGTATCCTTTTTGGAATATATACATATATATATTTCTATAATGGATACAGCTTAATGTTCCCCACTGAAGCTTATTCCACATACACTTAATGACCAGGCTTCACTTTAAATATTCAAAACAAACCTCCTCAATCCTACGGCCCAATTGACACTTTGCTTTCTCTCCTTCATTTCTTCTCATCTCTGTTCTCCATAATTCTACAGAAAGTGTTCAGCAAAGATCAGCTCTGTCTCTCAACTCTCAATGCAATGATACAGTAATTTTAATACCATCTTTATCTTGTTGGAGCTTGAAGTACTCACTATGCAGAAGAGGATGCACTGTGCACACGCTAAGAAGAACGTTCAATTCAGTCTATACTCAATACTCTTTCTACCCTATCTCTTACATATTAAGCATCGCTGCAGATAAAACTCTAAGTCATTCTAGATACGCAAAATACATCTATAAATTCATGCAAATGTGTCCTAGCCATATCTTATCATGTATTTTATTAAAAGTTACCATATCCCCATATCCATGTCATACTCAAATCATAGTAAGTATCTGCGCTTCATAGAGCACTACTAAAGCTAGCTAGCATAAATACTATGCAGCCCAACAAAGATAAAAGACAGAATAACAGACATAAGCATCCCCGAAAGAAACAGTGATGAATGTACCAGCCTCTACGGAAATAGATTTCATTACTCACTTTAATCTTTCCTGTACTCACTTTGACTAGAATGTCATAAATAAATAACAGTGCTTCAATCATATCGGTTGAATTCATTCTATGCCTAGTATTGTCAGGTATTTCCACTATCTCTAACACTAAACGCACACCTTCTACATACTTTTAAGTTGTGCTAAATTCCGATAATTTAACCAGGCAGCACAATGCCCCGAAGATGCAACAATACATCCATGGATAAGTTAACGGTTTTCAGTTTAGTCCCCTGAACATAAATGAACAGTACAACGCCCTTTGATTGATGCCAGGAAATGCAACCCTAGTAAGAGATATTTTCCAAAAGCTGAACAGTAACCAACTCAATTTGCTCACAAGAAGAGATAGGGGAAAAGGAAACTGAACCAAGGAGAAGAACTAAACCGTACTACTCAACAGGTTACAATATCTGACACCTGGAACAAGCATTAACACCATTCATCCAATCTCAAGTTACCTTCCAACACCAAAAATCACAATATTTTTATTAGACATAAATCCCTTCAACGGAAACCACTGAAAAGCCAAATATCGAAGCTCTTCGACCTACAAATCGGAAACGAGCTCAGTAACTTACTAATTAAGAAACCAATTTCGCGATAAAACACAAAAATCTACCCTAATAAACCTAGGAAACATACATTTTCACTCTCAAATGTGCCACCGAGTAGTCAAAGAATACCCAAAACAAAAAGGTAAATGACTCAAAAACCCCACAAAATAAGCCCTCTTCAATGACCTCGCATTCGAGGAATATAACTTAAATCCTCCAAATACAAAGAATGAATCAACAAAGAGAGAGAAAAGGCTAAGCGGGGACTCACCCGTAGAGAAGAAAAAAAAAATTTTGAATCAGGCCATAGTTGGCACGGAACGTTCCCGCAAGTTGGAATTGAGGGCTCCAAGCAGCGAAGGAGGAGTTTTCTGCGACATCTTGATGGCAAAGTAGAGGTGTCTAAGAAACCCTAACCATCAATTGAAACGAGAGAGCCTTTGGCGGTTTGGGCTTGTGCAAGAAAACAGGAGAGAGAGAAAGTGCGTTGTTGAGAGAGACGAAGAAAGAGAGAGGGAAGGAAAGAGACGCGGAAATAGAGATTCCCACAAATATAAGATACGAAGCGTTTTGCAACATTTTTGTATTCTACCAGATTGCCGAAAAAAGCCCTACGTTGTTTTGGATACAACAGAAACGCCACTTATTGTTTTAAATTAACAAATTCGAGTGGAGCGCATGGGAAAACGCCAGCAAGGCCAAAACGGCGCCGTTCTGGCTGCTTACTTAATACGCAAGATAGTAGGCTTACGGTACGGTGACAGTCAAGGCTCCTAAAGCTGTCCAATGAGCACTTTGCTAAATTAATTGCTTTACCCATATTATTACCCTTTGAGTCTCCACCGACAGTGCCAGTGAATACAACGGGTGGGGAAACGTGATAATAGTAGAGATCCTTCGCTGTCAAAATAGCCTCGCCTCTTGAAGTTCTGCCCAGGTAGCCGGAAATGAACAATGATTCCTCCCTTTCTTTCCCGACATGAATTTACCCCCCTTTTATTTTGGCGCTATTCTATCTTTGTTCATTTTTGTATACATTTATTATTATTTTCATGTTTTAATATCATATTATATTCACATTAGGTCAATGGATAAGTTGCTTAGCATGGTGGCAGTTCAAAAAAAATAATATCTGATTTGTTTGACGATTTAAAATAAGAAGGTAGTTTCCAAGAATTTTTCTTGAGTGATCTGCCTGCAGAGTGGGCCAAACTAAGCAAAAAATAAAAATTCAAACCAGCATCTTACATTGTTAAACAACAAGAAATAAAAAAATTTTCTATTTAATAGTTCTTAAATAAAAATACATTAGATTGGTACTTTCTGTTTGAGAGCCCGAAATTGAGAATACAAAATAAAAACCAAAAAAATAGTAGAAAATTAAACACTAAGAAGAAGAGGAAAACAAAGTGTACAATCAAAACTACTGTGGACCATGAGTGTTTATTAGCGGGATCGAACACTTGGGCACTCTTTGCGTTCAAGGTTAACAAGATCCAACAAGCAAGATTTTTAACACTCCTTTGCTGGTGACAAAGTCATATTAAGGCATTGCCAAAAGAGAAGGGAGCCAATCCTCAAAAGAAGAAAAAGACTTTGATGTTGCAGTGCATAACAACGAGAAGAACAACAATGCAAAGACAATCATCAAAATGAAATTTTAAAATTAACATCCTAAATTTCTGATTTCATGCAAGTAATTATCGTTGTTAGTTAAATTGTTTGTCTACTAACATATTTCTTCCAGTCAAAAAGTCAGTATCCACGTGGAGCACTATTAGCATCTAGTCATTATTTTCTCTCTCTTCTCTCTCTCTCTCTCTCTCTCTCTCTCTCTCTCTCTCTTCTTCTACACCTTCCTTTTACTTTTCTCATTTACTATTGTTTATCTAATCAAATCAACAATTCAAATTTTCAAACAAAGCCTTATCATAAAGGATTGTACCACTTGGCCATTCAAAATCCTTTGATTGAAGGCTCATTTAGAGTTGCTTGTGAGGAAATACAAAAGATCACTTAAAACTCTGTGTAGAAATGAGTGATGTCATGCCAAAATATCAATATTGAAATCAACCCTTCCAAAACCACCAAAAGTATCGTCACTATATATATCTAAACCCTTAAACAACAACCCTTTTTGTGAATAACATTCAAGAACCAAATAACAGGAATTAATTATGTATTAGGGGCTATTTTTGTAAAATAATGCCATTAGTAGGGTCAAAGTAATAATTGGAGGTTAATTGTATCACTAAGCTAAGGTGAGCGTATTATGTTAACCTCCACTAAGTTAGTAGGGATAATAATGTAATTATATAATAATTGAAGTCCATTAAGGGTTGTTATTGGCTGTCATCAGCTATAATACTTGTTAGAGTCGTTACTAAAGCATGATGATGAAAGTAGATCTTATCTCTCTTATCTCTTAACCCTTTCTTTTCTCTTCTTGATCTTTCCTTTTCTTTTTTTGCATTTTTTCCTTTGTTATTAGTATCAAGGCTGGCTGATTCTCGACCATGGTTGATGCAACTCGAACCCAAAAATTGCTATGAAAAGCTTAAGAACATGAGTAAAAGGATAAGCGATTGTAAATGACAATAGAATAGATAATAGAAAGAGCGGACCAAATTATGGTAATGGTGGAATAACAAATTTCTTACCTATATGAAGTAATTTGTGGCCTTTGCTTTTTGTTTATCTAGGTCTTGAACAAAAACAAAGACAGAGCTAAAAGACATGAACTTAATCAAGGTGCTAAAGAATACTAAATTCCCTCAAGATTCACAAAAAGGTTGATTTTTTTAAAATTTGGAAGTGAAGACACAAATAGATGGATAGTTAAGTCTAAAGGGTTCTTTTTGTTAAATGGTACCCCAAGCAGAACAAGATCATCTTGGCTAGTTTAGCTTTAAACGAGTCAGCTTCCAAATGGAATCAAGTTTTTTAAAAGAGTAGAAATGGTAGTTACATGGATTTAATTTGTAGAAGCTATAAAAATATAGTTTGGAACATTGTTTAATGAGCCAAAAGAAAAGCTAATGAAATTGAAGCAAATTGGTACATTGGTTTGAATACTAAACTCATTTGATAATCTTGTGAGGTAACATTATCTTACATCACAAACTAAGTTACTATTTAGCTAGGTTAAAGCAATAAATAATAGCAAGAGTGAAATTATTTCATCCTAACAACTTATTAAATGCAATAAAGTTAGCAAAATTTCAAGAACTCAATGTAAAGTTGATACAGAAAGGGCTTGGGATTCAAGAGTAGGTAGTTCTTATAAAGTAACCAGTATGACCAATAACATAGTAAGTAGAGTGCACTATGTTCGGAAAAGCTAGAATGACTAAAGGAAATAAAGCTAGAAGTGCATCTATAGATAATAATTTGAAGGGAATGTTAAGAACATCAATTGAGATTTCAGAAGAAGCTTACACCAGCAAAGGTTAAGGAACACAGAAGTGAAAAATTTATGTTATTTTTGCCATGAAAAGTATTCACTTGGCTATGATTGTCGCTAAAAAAAGAGAATGCAACTTTACTTAGTGGAGTTGGAAGAAGATACAATAGAAGAGTAGATAAAAATAGTAGTTATTACTGATGAAATAGAAAAAACTTCAATTTCTTTGAATGATTTAATTGACAACTCTGAATATCCTATTATGAGAGTGAAAGCTATGGCTGGAAAAAGAAGTCTCCGCATACTCATTGATATTGATAACACTAATAATTTTCTGGATGAAAGTTTTGCAAAGAATTCAGGGAAGCAGTAAAACCAATAGAAGCATTTAGTATGATTGTGGCAAATGGAAGCAAAATAGTGAAGGGTTTCAATAGAGTATGCAAGGAGAAGTATTTAATGGTGATATGATTTTGATACCTTTAATGAGATGTGATATAATTTTAGCCATGCAATGGTTGAAGACATTGGAGGTTATTAGTTGGGATTGTCTGAATCCTACAATGGATTTTAAGATGAAGGATAGAAAGATAAGATCATCAACTATAAGAAAACTAACCAATAAAAGGTAGTTAAAAGAGATAAACTATATAAATTACATAATACTAACCCCTATATATATATGCTGCAATTAACTCCTTGGCAACTAGAAGGATTCTGTTGTACACTCAAAATAGATAAGATGAATGAACTACCAATAGTAGTAGATAGTTTATCAAGTGAGTAAAAAGATATTTTTGAATAACCCAAGTCTTTCCCACCATCAACTTGGGAACTCTGGTTTAACATCCAAAGACAATTCCCTAACTTTGCAAGACCATTATAACTTAGGGGCAAGGGTTTTCTAATAAGGGAGTTTTGATAGGAATTAATAATGTATTTGGGGCAATTTTTGTAAAATGATGTCATTAGTACAGTTAAAGTAATAATTAGAGGTTAACTGTATCATTTAATTGAGGTGGGGTACTAGGATAACCTCTACTAAGTTAGTAAGGGCAATGATGTAATTACATAATGACAAAAGCCTGTTAAGAGTTGTAATTTGTTGTTGCCAGCCACTAATATCCTTTAGAGTCATTATTGGAGTATGATGATGAAAGTTGATCTCTTCTTTCTTATCTCTAGACCCTTTTCTTTTCTCTTATTGGCCATTCCTTATCTTTTTTATGTTCTTGATCTATTACAAAATTTAATGCAATTAATAATAAATCTGTAGTTTTGCCTTTAGATGTTCTAATCAAACTCTCTACAAAAAAAGATGTTAGGTGTTCCCAAACCAAAGAATCGAAGAGGATTTTTTACACATCAATTAAGAACAAAACTAGTCATAATTTGAATGATTTAAGAGGGTGTTATTGTTACAAAAATTCTAGCATATTGGTTTTGGCTATAGAATAAAGGCAAAGCAATTCTTGTTCAAAGTTAGGGTGTTAAACGAACCTTGGGTACTAGTTTTGGAAGAAAAAAGATGACTTTTAACTTTATAAATGTTACGACAAGAATAAGAGATAAGAGATTTTAAGGGATTTTGTCTGACATGGTGGTTGTGTCTTATGGCTAAGATTTTAAGGGATTTTTAAGAGATTCCTTAAACCCACCTTACAAACATTGTCACCAAAGTGTTAAGGATGTTCAATTGCAGAGGAATGATAAGAGAGAGAAAAGAAAACAAAAAAGGAAGAAAATAATGACTAGATGTTAATTGGGTTTCATAGGGGCACAAGTTTGTTGACAAGAAGTTTAGACTAATAGTTTGACTGATAATAGAGGTTATTTCCATAAAATTAGAAATTTAGGAGACTAATTTTAAGCTTTTAAAAGAAAAGATGATTATTTGCACACAACCATAAATTCAAAACTATTATATACATTTTAACCTTATTTTAACGAAATTAAAATATAAATAATTCTCTTCGACTTTAACTGTTTGACAAATAATTCATTTGATTTTAGTCTTGTTAACAAACATTCTTGAATTTTTAATACATAACAAATAACTCCTTTTATGCTCTAGAAAATAAAATAAAATAGAAAAGAATAATAAATTAAAATCAATTTTATGGAATTTGACTATATATATATATATATATATGCTTCCAAGTAATAAAGTCATTAATATGCAATTACTTGATTTGCCAAAAGATCAAAATTAAAATAAGTTGTTTACAATTCAACCTCTAGCTATCAAATTCGTAAAGAAAATATTAAATTTTTACACATACACATATATATAAGATTATGCCCCTTGCAACTAAGAAAAAGAAATGTTAAATTAATAATTGAGTAAATTACATGGATTTTTCTTGAATTTCATTGATATTATATAGAAATTTCATCTATTTTTAAAATATATACTTTAGTTGAATTATAAATTTTTTGAATAAAATGCCTTCTATTAACCTTAATGAGAAAAAATGTATTATATCCAAATATATACAAACAAAAATAAAAATTTTTGTTTTCAAAAATGTATAAATAAAATAAAAACATAGATTTTATTTTCATTAAATTTAAGACAAATTATAGAGATCTCCCTTATATTATCAAAATATGTACTTTAGTCCAATTTAAAATTTTTTTAACTACAATGCCTTCCATTAACCAATTTAAAATTTAGGTCAATAAACAATATTTTAGTTAAAAATAAGTAATATTAAACTAAAGTATATTATAACTTTCTATTTCAAGGAGGTCCATACATATTTTGAAATAGAAGAAAAATTTGTGTAATTTCAACAAAATTTAAGAGAAGCTTATGTTATTTACTTTTAAATTTAACCAAAATACCATTATGTATTTAGATTAAGGAATAATATTTCAATTAAAAAAATTTAAAATTATACTAAGTATAATACAACTATTTTTATTTTAAGGGAGATTCATGTATATTTTAAAAATAAAAGAGAGATCTATATAATTTCAACAAAATTCAAGAGAAATTAATGTAATTTACTTTTAATAATTTAATCTTTTAACTTTATTTAAAGTTTTAAATTAGTTTCTTAAGTTTGAAACATGCCAATATAATCATTTAACTTATATTTTGTTCCATAAGAGCTATTTTTTAAGAATTATGTTAACCCAATAAACGGATTTTACTAACAATGTTGATTAAACTTTATGTATAATATCTATAATGTCTCTTTTTTTTGTGGCCAAATCAGTATATATGATTTTTCTAATTTCTTCACACTTATTTTTCTTTCCCAAAGCATGTTAGGGCACAGATACTTAAGAACACAAAGAACCCACCATTACCATTAAAGGTTCAATCCAAATGAAGACACTCATGATGTAGCAAGTAGTAGTGGAGGCAACGATAATGAAAGGCCAATCCCTCCATCAAAACAAAGAGCAAGCAGAAGTGTATTTGATAGAAGGATAATAGAGGGGCATTTCAATGGAGAGATTGGTCAGATGCGATTAGTGCCTTTATTATCACCTACTCTGCCATCAATACCTTCCTTTTAATTTAACCTTCGACTACCAATGGTGGATTCTCAATGTTATCACTTCTCAAAAATCATGTCCTAACATGTTTAGAGAAGGAAGAATAAATGTGGGGAAATTGAGAAAATTATGTGTGTTAATTTGGCTAAAATGAAAAAAGACACTAAACTAAACATATGGAGCATTTTTCTTTTTTTTGGTGTAATACAATAGTATATATGGAGTTTAGCGAGCATATTTAATAACAATCTTTTATTGGGTTAATGCAAATCCTGAAAAAAAATGATTTTTAAGCTGTTTGGGGGTTGAGTTGTAAGAAAAGTAATATCTTTTCATCAATTTTATATAGTGTTTATTATATTTTTATAATTATTACTCAATAATATCTTACTACTTTTTATTACCTTTTTAAATTGGAAATATAAGGATCATTTCTATCTTTAAAATTATTTTTTATTCCCTTTTCCAAAATAATTATTTTTCACTATGTGTATCCAACGAATTCTTATGAAATAAAAATTAAGTTAAAGGATTATTGTAACATTTTTTTAATTTTAAAAATTAATTTAAAATTTTAAATAAATTTAAGATACTAAAATATTAATTTAATTTAAAAATATAACACTCCATGCATTTCTATCTTTATTCTTCTTAGCATAGCATTTAGAAACTCAAAACTAAATTATTTATGCGCATAGTGTATACACTATTTAAGAAAATAAAACTAAATTATATAGTTGAGTCACATATTCCATTACTCCTTACAATATTATCATATAAATAGAATATTATATGTTTGTATAGAATCTAATTATATAATTTAAATTTATTTTATTAAATAATATATAGATAACAAAATACACCATAATACACCATACGCAAAAAAAAATTTCTCTAGAGGCTCACAACGAAGTGCAGCTTTATTGGAGAGGGATCGATTTGTGAATTGTTCCTTCTATTTGAATGTATGCCATTTATCTTGCCATCAGTTCAAAACTACAGGAATGTCAAAATTCACTCTGGACAAAAAAGCTAAAAAAACAAACACCTAAAATTTGGATGCAACTTTTTATGGGTTTCAAATTAATTAAATCATAATATGTGAATTTTTTTACTCGACATCACAATATTGATTATTTCAAAGAAAAAAAATCAAAAACAAGTTTTACATGTCATAATTGCATTGAGCCTAATAATAAGCACACGAATAACTGCATTTTCTTCTATTATGCAAAAACTATGCACATTTTTTTCGTATTTATTTTTTTAATAAAAATATAATATATAAAGAAATTAAAAAAAACTAGTGATGATGAAAAGCTTGATAATAAATGCCTGAAAATTAAACATAATTTTTTTTCATTTATTATCTGCCCATGAATTTTATAAAGTAGTAAATCTTGAAAAGTACTTGATTTGAATATTGAACTTTTTAAAAAAGGATCGCTAAGATGCGCAACCAAGCAAACAAAGATAGTTTATAGCTTTTTCTTTCGGCAACCAGCAGTAAGAATTCTTAGCACTCGAACAACTTTTCCCTCTTATGTTGCGTTTGGTTTGAGGGAAACTCGGGGTAGGAAGAAGGAAAGCGAAAGGCATTTTGGAACTACTTTTAGAAGTTCTATTCTGTTTTTTTTAATAGTTTGTTTAATACATAAAATGAAAAGAAATAAAATAAAAAATTTTAAAAATTTGAAAATGAAAAATAACAATTATATTTTTACTTAAAAAATAAATGAATATTATTAAATAATAATTACAAAAACATAAAAAATATATTACATAAAATAAATAATAAAAAAATTACCTTTCCTCCAACGTAACCAAACAAAACCAAAATCCCATCCCAAAATTTTGTTGGAGAACAATTCCATTTGCGATGGAATCAAGCCCATTCCCAGGAATAAAAAGTAAGTGGACATATATGCCCTCAATAAACTTTGGCATCCCATTGCGCTCAAATGTATCATTTGCCTTATGTACAATGTTTCAAATTTTCAATGGCTTTCATCAACAGTATTTTAATAATTTTTAAAATATTCCCTGCAAGTTAAAAATATAAAAATATTGTAATATTTTTTATTGAGCATTTTAAAAAAATTTTAAGAGTAGTTTAATATTTTTTTCCATTAAAGTCATTAATGATCATGTATCAACTTTTTTTATTTTTGTACTATTTTTATCCAATTAAACATATCAAAAAAAAATTATTTTTTTAATATTATACCAAATATAATCATGAAACGCAAAATTTCATGTAAACTCATTCCTATTCTTATTTTCATTTCCACTTACAAAAATTATTCCTCTTTGTCAAACAAGACATCAGGCGTGTTTACCTAGACTTTTTATACGAGACATTAGGCCCCCAAAAAAAAACAGTAATTTTACTACAACTCGGAACTAATCCATAGAAATATATCAGGTTAAAACCACAGATAGATCTTCTGCAATGAACATGCCTAACGGAGCGTGACACCCCAACAATAATTTGTGATGCGATGGTAAAGAGATTGCAGATTGCAGCGTGAAGGAACCTACCATATATGGGGATCACCAATAGGCGGAAAAAAAAACAAAACTGGGAAGGGTAGATTTAGAGTTACTTTCATTGAAACAAAAGAAACAGTAATTACCATGAAAGTCAATACAATAATATGAGAAGAATTGCGACTCCGTAGTCTATATCCCAATTCCACAATTGATACAGCTAAGACGATCAAAATAAATGCCATCCAACTATAAATTTTAGCCAACCGAAGACTTGCTAGTTCCCCCCAGACGACAAGCTTTCTTTAATTAGCCATCAGATGATTCAACCTCGGCTTTCCATCAGACAATCATCATGTAAAAGCCAATACCCAAAAAAAAAGTGAACGTTAACATAGCCAGTCAGGGGACAAAAGTAGGACATACCCTTCCAAAAACGGGAGATTTAAAGCACCACTTTAGACATTAGGTACTGGTTGATTGCAAGGGTACAGCCTCTGGATTAACCGGCTCAGTACCCCCAACAACTGGTAGCTGCTCCACGTGTTCAGTTCCCAGAAGTGAGTTACCCTGGGACCCGGGGGACATAGAGAACATTCTTGGCTCAGAAGCTTCTACTTCTCGTGCCATATGTTCATTCTGATCAGAAATCTGTTGATCTGACTTATCATGTCTATCATAGCTGTGGCTTCGACTGCGGCTGCGACTGTAACTTCGACTACTGTAGCCACGGCTGCGACTGCGACTCCGGCTAATACTACGGCTATAACTGCGACTCCGGCCACCAGACCAGCTGCGGCTTCGACTTCGACCCCTGCTCCAGCTCCTACTTCTGCTTCTGCTGCGACTTCTGCTATAATCCCATGTTCGAACCCTTTCAGGGCTGCGACTGTAACTTCTGCCTCTATTCCTGTAACCAACATCTCTTCTATTGTCAAAACGCCCCCGTCCACGCCCCCGTCCTCGTCCATCCATGTTGTAACGATCATGTGGGCCACGTTCACCCCTACCCCAACCAATATGACCACCACGAGGGCCACCCAATCCCCAACCCCTGTTGCCCCTGCCAGAAAAGAAATCACCTCTTCCACCTTGCACACCAGGACCATCCCTCGTGCCACCACGACCGCCAAACCCACCACCATCCCTCATGCCCCCACGACCGCCAAACCCACTATCTCTCATGCCACCACGACCGCCAAAGCCAGCATCCCTCATGCCACCACGGCTACCAGTCTCCCAGCGCCCACCACTAGAGTCAAAACGGCTCATTCCACCCCGATCCTTTCCAAAGTTAGTTGGTCCACGCAAAGCCATCTGTCGTAACTCTGGAGGCACAAGCTGGTTAGCACCTTCCAAAACTTTAATCAAGTCACCTGCGTGTTTCCAGTCCTGCTCAGAGATAAAGGTGTATGACACTCCAGTGGCTCCAGCCCTTCCTGTTCTACCAATACGGTGTACATAGTCCTCAATTCCAGTAGGGAAATCATAGTTGATCACAACCCTGTAACAGGTAATTTCAGAGAATAGTTTGAATGAAGTAAAAGCCATCATGTACTAAGAACATGACTGTAATCTAACGCACTCAACACAACATATAAAAATCTAAATCTAAACAAATTTCTGTTGAAAAACTATGTACTTTAGCTAAAAAGCAGCTAACCTTATATCCTTAATGTCAAGCCCACGGGCAGCAACATCAGTGGCAACCAGAATCGGTGACTTCCCAGTCCTAAACTGATTTAAAACCCAGTCTCTTTCACCTTGAGACTTGTCTCCATGAATTGCAGCAGCACCAAAATTGCGGCCAATGCTACGGGCAAGCTGATCACATAACCTCTTTGTGGAACAAAATATTATGACCTTAGAACCTCGTTCTTGGGATCTGATGATCTGCTCTAATCGCCTTTGTTTCTCCATTTGTGGGACAACTTCAACATACTTCCAGTTTACAAGAGAACAAAGGAAAATAAGTCACAAAACAAAAAAATCCCCCCCTCCCCCCAAAAGGGCCAGGGGGAAAAAAGTTCTATATTCTTTTTCTTTGGGGGGGGGGGGGGGGGAGATCATAAACAACACACACTAGCACAAGACAAAAATGAAAGACAATTCATTCAAGATCTCTACAAGAATATAGCATCCAAGCAAATCTTTATTTCTATAAGCAATTTATGTCGTACAAGTAGAAACAAATAGAAAACTCACAAGTACACCTCAAAAAAAAAAAAAAAGTCATCCTCAGACGCACTCTAATTTTGGTGTCTTTGCACATATATTACAGAACAAATTTGAAAAAATGGAGCCCCAATTTTAAGTATTGCATTCCTATGCTATAATATATTCCCTTCTTGTTATGGACCATTAGTCTATTACTTACTATGTACTTGAAAATGGCAAACTTAAAGGGCTGAAAGGTGTGTCTCGCCAACTAAAAATAACCATAACAACATAAAG
The DNA here is from genome assembly GCA_026724425.1 of Erythrophleum ivorense. Taxonomy (NCBI): domain Eukaryota; kingdom Viridiplantae; phylum Streptophyta; class Magnoliopsida; order Fabales; family Fabaceae; genus Erythrophleum; species Erythrophleum ivorense. Next base: position 50,569,065 of record JAIUCV010000005.1, read on the forward strand.
GTATATACAATGACCAAGGGAGAAAGTGCTTCCAAATCAAGTTATAAATGGCAAAACAAGGTTAAAGAAGGAGGAATTTTAAAGCCCAGTTAAATTCAAGTCCCCCCCAAAAAAAATTAAATCTCATGCAAATTATTATTTAAAAAAGGGTTCAAAGGCTTTTTCTTTTCATTCTACTTTTAAGGCTGAAAATAATCAGCTTCTTCAAAACTCTACATCAACAGCCCCTTAAAGTAGTTTATGGCACCACATATGATCTTATAAGCTGAAAACAAACTCATCCAAATAAGGCTGGAAAGTTCTTATCAGGACATTAATGTTAGTGGCATGTCAACACTAAATAGATCAGGTCTATGCAAGATCCAAAATGAGATGCCCATGAACATATGACACTTAGTCAAAGAAAATCTGAAAAGCACAGACACATTGACATATAAAACTTCAAATAGCTTACAATACACATGGCACATATATTTCAGCATGTGTCACACTCAAATCCTAACTTTTTAAACTTCTTAATCAATGAGCTCCTTCTGCAGAAACACATAGCTGGCATCATCCTGTATTCTACGTACCTTGCTCGATTATTTTCCAAGAAAATTCACCAAATAAAAAATAATAATACTCTATTATTCAAACTATTCATGTGCAACCAAAAATAATCATAAGAAGAAGAAGAAAAGAACTTCCATCATCTCATCAAGATGAAATTTGGTCTCATTCTATCTTTTTCTTTTCTTTTTTCTTTTTGGGGGGGGGGTGTTTTGTTTTGTCTTCCTCTTGTAGTGTCAGCCATGCTAGACACGTGTTCAAGCTGAAAAATATTTCTTTATTCTAACATGTACAGACGTTTGTTGTTGCTGTATCATTGCACTGTCGTGTTCGACCTGACACACCTGAAAATAGGTGTTCAAGCTTGATATAAAAGGATCTATATAATGCTTCCTGTATTCTCCTTCCACAAACATTGACTTGTACACATGTAAGAGAGAGAGAGGGGGGGGGGAATACAGGAGCAAGCATGTGCAAGAGGAAAGACAGATCCTCAAAAATTCTTCACACCATATGGAATTTATTCATCACATAATATTTCTTACTCTATACTAATCCTTAAACCACACCAGTAAGAGCAGCAATCAAAATTCCCCAGGGAAGGGAAACATAAATTGATCGCTACAGCAACTCAGCTTTCATAGCTTCTAGAAAGCAACAGACAAGTATCATAAGTTTTAGTTTTAACCAGAGACACTAACTCAATACCTGTGTGATAGCTTTATTTGCAACAAGCTCATCAACACTTCCAATGTTAACCTGGACAGGATTAACAAGGAGATCACCCGCAATTTTTCGTACTTCTTTTGGCCAGGTTGCTGTGTACATAAGAGTTTGTCTGCGTGGTGGTATCTCATTCACAATCTTACGGATTTGAGGCTCAAAACCCATATCAAGCATTCGGTCAGCCTCATCAAGCACAAGAAGTGAAACTTGCCCAAAGTCAATTTTCTTCATTTCAAGTATGTCGTTCAGCCGACCAGGTGTAGCAACAACGATGTCTGCTCCACGGTCTAACTCTTTTAGCTGAAGAGCTTTGGGTGCTCCACCATACAAGCACTGCACAGAGGAATGAATTTGAGAGAAGCACCAACAGATCGTGGAAACTGAGTCAACAGGCTAAAACTCAATAAGGATTAGATATAAAAATAAGATTATAATAATAAACACAGACCGTGCAAGAGACCCGTGAAGATCGACCAAATTTTATGGCCTCATCTTGAATCTGTGTTGCAAGTTCACGTGTTGGAGCCAATACCAAGACTGTTGGGCCATTCAGAGGATTGTTATGCCGTTGTCTGAGAATCATAAATGCAGGTATTAAATAACCCAATGTTTTTCCAGAGCCTGTTTTGGCAATAGCCACTATGTCCCTACCCTGTAGGGCAACAGGCCATGTTTGAGCTTGAATAGGTGTTGGAGTTGAGAAACCCGCAGAATATATCTGAAATGAGGACATGTGCAAGTAATAAGCACCATGAACATTGGGTGCATCCAATTCCTCTCAATTTACAATACACAAAATCACATTCAATGGTGCACATAATTTTAGCAAACAACAATAAAAGGACCCATAGGTTATGGTTGCTTACTTAAGCAACTAAAAAGGGCAATAAAGACATAAGAGGCGGAGCCAATAAGCAACAAATCCCACGTCACATAAGGTGAAATTTGAATAAAGGGCCAACCACCCTTCTAGAAGATGCCCAAGAAAGGCTCCAACCATCCATTTTGCAGGCTCCAAAAATCAGGATAGTAGTTGCACATGTAAGTGTGACAATAGCTGCAGCGTACGACATATGCTCCTGCTCTGGAGCAGATATCGCACCTGCGACAAGCGAGAATAGATGAGTTTAAAAGTAAAGTTTAAGAAAAAAGCCAAAGGAAGAAAAAAAAAAGGAGTGGACCCAACACTTTGCTAGGGATTATCAAAACATGCAACACCATGTAAGGGGAGAGGATAATCTTACCTCTCTCAAAATTTCTGGAGGGAACCCAGCAGCATCAAATGTCATGAAGGGGGGAGGAACATTGTCACCCTGTCAAGTAAGACAAATATTAATGTCAGAAACAGCCCAGCCAAGGTTAAAACAAAGGTGACCATTCTACATGACAATAAAAACAATCGTACAAGGCCCAACCCACACAGTATGCTGCGAAAACCTTTCTGTGCAGAGCACTATCCATACAAAATAGATCATACTAAATATGAATGAAGAATTTTTTTTATATTTCAGAAAAAATCATAATTGTAATACACCAGCCAATCATGATACTGTACAAGTTTAGGGCTTATAAAAGCTTGGTCATGTCAAAATTGGCATCGATTATTCTCTTTATATCTGGAAATATTAACAGATATACCGATCACACAATCTACAAAAAATTATTTCAAAAGAAAAAGCACAGACCGTTGCTGTAACTTCATGTTGCTGACAGTAAATTTCAGCAGGCGAGAGATCAGTTACATGAGGCCTCGTCAAAGAGTTACTCGCAAGTGGTGGAGCTCCTCCTATTGGAGGATTAAACATGTTATGCATACCATGCCCTGGGATACCACTTAACCCATTTCCACTAGGCATTACTTTTTGAAAAGAGGAACTGCCAATCCTCATATCCTGCAAAGATGGAGAACAGAATCATCAACTTAAAATCAACATTTACTTAGAAAACAACGCATGCATTAAAGAGAAAAATATTAAAAGAAAATGATCAACTAAGATAGCAACATAAGTGAGAAAAAGAAGTGTAGCTTTTAACACAAGCATTATGTACAGAAAGACATCGTGATGTAATTTTTGTACCCTGCAGAAGTGCATATATACCCAAAGGATGTTCTTCCCAAACTACCTTTTCCTTTCTTTCTTTGCAGTATCTAAATGGAAACTTGAATATAAGTTTGAGAAAAGTATACCACCAACTGCAGTTATTCATTGAGGAATACCAATTTTCCCTTAAATAATTAAAAGTCAACAGCATTTCATTAACACTTAAAAAAAACTTATCTCACATTAGTAAGACAATCAAACACCACCAACAAATATTTCATCCAATAAAATAGTACAGTAATGATTTAGACTTGACAATTAAAGGAAAAAAAAAAGAAAGAACCTGTTGATTTCTTGAAATGGGTATTGGTGCAATATTTGGCTGCTGAGAACCCATTGACGGTACCTCTTTGCCAGAGTTATAGTAATATTCATTCGCAGCTCTACCGCGTAAGTTATCCTCATGTCCCATCTTTAGATCAACAGGATGGATATTAGATGGCTGACCATGCATCATTCCTGGAACTATCTGGTTTTGAAAGCTATGACCATGTTGATGAACTAAATCAGCATTACCCTGCTGCAAATGCATTGCTGCAGAAGGTTGTTGCATACTACCTGATATGCCACCAAATGGCTGCGGTTGGCCAGCATTAACACCTACACGTGGCACCTGGACAGAACTAATTCCAGCAGGAATGTTCAGATTGTTTTGCACTGGCAAGGCACTCTTTTGTTGATACTGGGATGGTGAAAGTCCAACTTGGCTTCCATTTTTAAAATCTACTTCCTCTATCTTTGGGAATGCTGCTTTAAACTCCTGTTGATTTTCTAATGGCTGACCATGCATGTTATGCTGAATCGGTTGGGAATTTTGCTGCCCAGTTGAGTGCATGCTTTGCGAATATGACATGTAATGTAGGTTCTGGTGACTGAATTGATGAGCTTGTGGCTGTACCATATATGAACCATGATCCTGGGAGGCTCCTTGCCCAAAATGTTGTGACTGGATGGCTTGTTGTGGCATCTGATGATGCATTTGCTGTGGTGGAATTTGCTGACTCAGAGGCTGTAACATCTGCTGTTGTCTAACTTGCTGCAAGCTTGGTTGTGGCATGGACTGCAATGACTGTGAACTCTGTTGCTGTCCAGCTTGTGTCACTTGAGAAGGCTGCTGCTGAGTGACCGGTGCCACCTGGGGACTCTGCTGTTGTGGCACCGTTTGCCCAAGCTGTTGGGATAGGTGGCTCACTTGCTGTCCCTGTTGGTGAGAGGCTTGTAGTAACTGCTGTCCATGCTGTGCTACCACCCCAACAGGTGGCACTGAATGAGCCACTGGTATGGGGGCCAGCTTGGGTGTAGAAACTGCAGGAGGTGGTCCTGTGGGCAAGGGTGGTGGCAAAGCAGTAGGCCTTTCATACTGGGTGATGTTGTTTTCAGGATTCCAATAGTATAACAGACCCGTGCTTCCATCAATCAATCCCTTCCAAGGTTTTGGAAGGGTGGGATCATCAGGGGCATATCGTGGACCAAGACCAGCCGGAGCTGCCTCTGCTGTTGCCATGTACAGTATGTATTTCTACAATCACAAAAAGGAACATCTGTTCAAATAAGAAAACAGTACAGACACTCAAACCCAGAAATTCCATCTATATTTACCAGAACCCACTAAAAACAAAATGAAATAACGACCTAATTTATGCCCCACCCCCAAAAACATTTGAATCCTTAAAATATTAGAAGAACCGACCAAAACCCAGTAGGAAAAAACAGAAAAAACTTAGAGACAAGTCAGAATAGTCACAATTTCGCGCTTCATACGTATAACATAGTTCAAGCAATTGTAACAACAAAAAAGGGGGGAAAATAACGGACGATGTACAAAAAAAAAATGAACAAATATAAATTAAAAAGGCTGTTTCATCAATAAACCATCTCATAAACCTTAGAAAATAATTTATCAAGAAAAATTAATCTCATTAAGTAAAGATTGTCAAAGATACATACCTGGGTGGAAATGCAAGCGTTTCAATGGTTGATTTCCCTACATGAATCAGTGCGCATAATGCCTATTGCTTTTTCATCCCCTCCCACTGACTGATTCGATGAAGGGAAAATAAAAACGAAGAAATCAGGGATATGTTGAAAGGACTGGCATGCTAGGGTTAAAGAAGCCGACAATATAGGTTATCTCGTTCTGCCCATGAGGAAAATTTGGTCGCTAATGTAATGGGCCATGGGCTTGGCTCTCATTTTTTATGGGCCTCGACAGGTTGCACGTCATGTGGGTCCGGAAACAATCTAACGGGCGAGACTCACCTGGAGTGTCAAGTCCAATTGCCTTCAAGTTTCAATCTTTGCTAAAGGGCTTTTCAGCTGGAAAGCCTCATATATTATTGGCTGGTTTAATCCTTGTATTTTTATAGCTGTAAGTTTTTTAATTAAAATATAATTTATATATAATTTTATGATTTTTTTAATTAAATTATATATTTGTTATATTTTTATTGAATAATTATATATTTATTATATTTTGATTGAAAAACTTAATAATAAAAATATAGAAAAGTTGTTTCTAAATTTAATTCTTTTCTATTTTGTAAGACATTTATTATAAAAGTCTTTAAATAAAATAAAATAAAATTATATATAATACTAATTAATAAAGAGATAGTTATTGATAAATAAAAAGAGAGTATAAAATTATTTAACCTTCTATTTTAAAATATTAAAAATTAATTTTCAACTTAATTTTTTATTTAAAAGTATTAACTTGCACTTTAGTGCATGTCAAACTAATAGAATATATATGGCTTTGAAACCTTTTCGTGGCTTGGCCCAAATTCCATATATTAGTAAGGTATAATAAAAGAAATATAGATATAACACCAACTAAAAAGGTAGTTATTGATATATAAAAGGGCGAACGAGAAATTATTTAACTTCATATTATCCCTTTTTATTTTGAAAATATTGACATCCACTTTAGTGCATGTCAAGTCAATACGACTATATATGGCTTTTGGATATTCTCGTGTCTTGTCCCAAAAGTCATATATTTGTAAGATAAAAATAAAATAAATTTAGATATAACACCAACAAATAAGGAGATAGATATTGATATAAGGAAAGAGTGAAGATTATTTAATTTTCCACTATCTCCTTTTATTTTAAAAACATTATAAATAAATTATCAATTTAATTTTTATTTAAAAAATTTATTTAAAAATTTGACATCCACTAAAATGCATGTTAAGCCACTAAGAATTTATAATCAAATAGAATATTTAAAAAATCAAATTATAATTCATAAAAAAATCAAATTTCTTATTATAAATATTCCTCATAAGCCATAACTAATTAAGACTTTTAAACTTATAGAAATTTATACTTTTTCTTCATTTTTTTTATTTTTTGAATTTTTAAGGTCCTTCACAAACTTTTCATTTAAAAAAAAGTTGTGCAAATGTTCAAAACAGAAAAAAAAGTACCTTGAAATTGAAAAATAAAAAATAAAATACACAACATGTCTTCAAAAATTTATAATAAAAAAATTGTATAGATTTATTAATATTACAAATACTACCCAAAAAATTTGAATCCTACTAAAAACTCTAAAGCTAATAATCCATATATGTAATGGAGACAAGTTAGCAATTTTTTGTTTTAACATAATGTTTTTCTTTTTGTTTTGTTTGCTGAAAAATATTTTTTAAAAAATTTTAAATAATGTAATTTTTTTTTTCTTTTGGGCCTCATAGCTTACTACCATCGCATCTACATCCAACCTATAACCATAGCACTTTTGAATGATGCTGAAAAGTAGCACACTACAATGGTCGAAGATTTATTTAGCTTTTACACTTCTGCTCAAGTTTTGGGCTTTAGTTTCCTTCTTCACAAAGTATTCAAGGATTATGCACATATATATATATATATATATATATAGAGAGAGAGAGAAAGAGAGAGACCATGATTTAAAAAAAAAAACCAGACAGAGACCATGATGAATGTGAGTAAGTTTGGGGTGATAAGAATTTTTTCTCTTTTGTAAAAAAGAAGTGAGGCCAAATAAAAAAAAATTATTTCTTTAGAGAAAACTATTCATGATATTATGTTTATGTATTAGTGGGATCTATTATATTTTCAACTTCTATTAATTGGTTGAGGAAGGTAACTAACATGGGAAATATTATACAAAAATTGCAAGAAATGCTAGGGGAAGCATATTTAATTTCTAAATTAGAGGATACTGAGTGATAATTCCTCAAATTTCAAAAAAATTAATAATAATTTGTTTCATTTTTAAAGAAATATATATTAAATATAATTTAATTAATTTTAAAAATATATAATTTATATTTGAATAAAATGAGGATGACTTTCATCCCAACAAAAAAAAAAGGTGACAAGTTGCTATGTTAAGGGTCATTTGAGAGAGAGATATATATATACATATATAAAGTTAAGTATAGAAATAAAAATTAAAAAATATAATAGATAAAAAAATAATTATCATATTTTTATTTTTAAAAAATATAAACATAAACATTATTAAATAATGTTTAGAAAAATATAGTACATTTAAAAAACAAATGAAGATCTTATCCCTAATTGTATTACCAAAAATAAATTCTACAAGAAATCTCTCACTTTCTCTATAGGAGAATGACAAATGGAAGAGAATGATGTTCATGGTTGCTCCAAAGAGAAAGATGATTTTATGGCCTAAGAAACTAGAGCAAACATGGAAGGGTACACTAATATGGCTAAAAATATGATGGAGGTCTCAAGCCCAAGGTTTAAATAAAAGAACATGTACAATGCATAGAGAGACTTAATGGTGAACTTGCTTCTGTTGAACCTCCTTTGATGTATAAATGTGAGACAATGTCATATAAGGACTTTCTTATAAGCTTTAAAGGAGTGGATAACCACCTCTACCATTAAGAATAGGACAAGTGGAGTATGTCATTAGAGGAAGAGGATGATGTTGAACCTTCAAATGATATTAAAGAACTTATGAAGATTCATCTAGTAATTCTTGTGATAAGTGAGGAATGGAAGGAATATTGTAGGCCATGGAGAATGACTTTGGTGATCACTTGGGAAGAGATTAGGATACCACTTTCTGAAAGCTAGATTGATTCGCCTTTGGAACATTAATGAATTTGAACTAATTAACCTAGAGAATAACTATTTTTTGGCAAGATTTTCTAACATAGATGATTTTCATTTTGTTCTTAATGAAGGTCATGAGGTTATCATAGGGCATTACCTTGCAGTTCAACAATGGTCACTAGATCCTGTATTACTTTTGAATTGCCTTAACAAGATTGCCATCTAGGTTTGAATACTAAATTTGCCCCTCGAATGCTACAATAGGCATTTCCTTTGGCGATTAGAGAACAAAATCGCCAAAACTTTAAAAACTGATGCCAACACCGTTTCATCACAATAAAGAGATAACGAACATATTAAACAAGATTAATTCACATGTATTGAGGTGGGCATTGATTAATGTAAAAAGCTTATCTCAAAGTTCATTATTTGAAATTCAGTTTTTACTATGAAATACGAAGGTCTCAATCTTATATGTTTCCATTATGGGCACTATGATCATAAGAAAAATGAATGTCTTAACAACCAAAATATGTCCATGTTAGCTAATCTCATTAAAGGAGAGACTCTGATGACCAATGTCCCTTAAAAGTCAAACTTGGAAACTCCTCAAAACATCCCAACAAATGAGAGATTTGTCTTTAGATACTAGTTAAGAAAATGACTAAGACATCTAATTTATATAACAAACTTGATGACAACAAGGAGTTCATTATCTCAGACAAATCTAGTATTGCAGAGCATGATTTATGACAATAAAATATCCATAGATCAAGTTTTGCTATCCTTTTAAATATGAATGAAGAAGAAGGAGATATGAATTAGATCATAAGTCCTATGATAATAGATCCTGTTTAACTAGAATCAAGGGAAGTTATGATTTACAATGATTTAGGAAGGAAAACAAGGGTCAATCGAATGCATCTCAGTCCAAAGAGAGAGAAAGGATCAAAACCATATGTTGATTCAACAAACTCATGTGCTCTTTATATTGACGTCTAATTCCTTTCACCCTTAGCCTCATTTGGCCCACAAAACACTAATTTTGAGCCCACTAAAAGCCCAAAAAATTGTATAGGTGGAAGTCTACTCCATATCTTACAAGGAAGTATCAACAAGCTTACTCCTAAGCCTAAAACAACCACCAAGTCTCTTGGCCTAATCGAAAAACTTCCTAATCCATCTTTAGAAGCAAATATTAAGAGCCTTGGTAAAGTAGTTATAAGAATGAACCATGATATTAAAGTTAAACTAAAGAAACCCCCTGACTTGTACGACATAGTAGGAACTCTAAGGCAAGCTCAACAAAACTTCCCCTATAGATGTGATGACAAGCTTTTGGAAGCTTATGGAACCACAAGAGCTCATACCAATGAGTTGTAAGGCCCCTTTAACCTTTTTCTCTTTATTTATTCTAATGACTTTAATTTGTTGGAACTATAGACAAGTTAGATCCAAGACTTTCCGAAGTTGTATCCAGGATCTTGTGAACATGAAAAGATTTCTATTTTTATCCTTCTTACACTTCGCATTCGTGGTCATAAAGTTGATCATGTTCTGCAAAGATTAGGCTTCACCAACTAGATTAGAGTTGAAGCCACTAGGTTTGTGGGGGTATATAGCTTCTTTAGGATAATAGCAAAGTAGAGGTGAATTATATTTCTTATCATATTTAAGTCCTCCATTATAACATAAGACTGTTAGATTTTGGAGTTATCTTTGCCCTTTCTAGTGTCTATGGTGACCCTTACCCAAGTAAATGCAAAGACTTATAGAGCAATCTTAGAAATTTTATGGTAGTGCTTTTAGGCTTGTTATCACACCCATATGTGATTGCACGACACCAAGAATTTTTTTTTTTTTAAAAATACAAATCAAATGAAGTAAAGTTGTCACCAAAATTTTAATTTTAACAAGGTAAAACTTTAAAAAAATTCTTTTCAAGAAAAAAAATAGTTTACGAATCAGATATGAGATTGGAAGTTAATTGTGCATTGAGAAGGTGTTAAGCACCCTATAGCACTCATTCTTAAAAATTGTTATCCTAAATTAATTGTGCAAAATTAATATGACTTTAATTATATTTTAATTTTCCTAACAATCACGTGTAAAAAAATCAAGAAAAAATATTTATTTATAAAAAGTGAACTTGAACTAAGATGAAAATTTAAAACTTACATACTCGATAGAAGGAATCAAAGTTTATATAGTTTCACTGAATAGAAAATTATATTTTTTGGTTTATGATTTTTAGTTTTGTGAAAAGAGAAAGAAAGTAAAAATCACCTTTGTCTTTGGCTAAACTAAATGGCTTTGGAGTTGGTTTATATGTCTTGATTTGTAAAAACTAAGTTAATTTTGTTTTTTTTTTACTCTTTCTATTTTTTTATTTTTTCATTTTTATTTTGAATTTGCTAAGAGAAAAGAGATTTATTAAATTATTTGTTTTAAAAGATCATTTTTTATTTTTTTATTTTTTTAAGAAAAAGATTTAAGATTTATTTAATTTCCAAATAACCTAATTTTGATTTATTTAAGAAAAACTCTTTAGAAAAAAAATCATTTGATTTTTTTTCAAACCTAACTTTGGAACTTTTTAAATGTTTTTAAAGGAAAATTATTTGATTTTCTAAAATCTTTTTCTAAGAACTTCTTTTAGACTTTTTTTTCTTTTTTCTTGAATTTTCTTAAAAATAATGGATGAAATATGGGCTATTAGAACCTAAAATTTATTAAAATGTGACTTCGTGACTCTAGGTATCTATATAGACTTATTATCCCATGTAATCCTTTAATTGAACTCCATATACTTGAAGAAACAAAGAGTCTCAGACGACCCTTCTAAAACAAAAATAACAATAAATAATAAATGATAAATGTATTTATAAGCACATAATAATTTATGATTATGTGTGATTTTGTGTTCAGTCAAAATTCATATTATTTTAGATATATATTTCATTACATGAATAAAATGGAAAATAAAAAAATAAGGAGCTAGTGAAATTCTTCCCTCTTTCTTTTAGTCCCCAACTAAGAATTCATTAATTGTTACCTCTCATATTTTTTATGGCCAATAGTTCAATTGTGTAAAAGAAAAGCATGAAATGGAATTAGTTCAATGATCGAAAATTAGTTTACTATTCAAACAAAAAAAAAACCACAAAATGTAACAAGATTTACAACCTTATTTTTACTTTAAAGAATCTAATTTCAAAGGGCCCAACAACTCAACATTTTCATAATGGTGACATTTGACTCCCTTTTGACTAATGAATCAAATCATGGCAAAATTTATCAAACAATCAAGCATGTACTTAATTTATAAACTAAAAACTGATTTCTCATATATTTTACCTCAAGACTAACTTGAATAAAATGAGACTATAATTTAGTATCCTATTATAGCACTTAAGGTTAAGTCATAGTATACCACATCAAAACTCAAGTCTTCAAATAACATTTGTTAGAATTTTAACATTAAAGTCCACTTCAAACACTAGAACTCATCATTTAGAACCAGAACCAAGTGCACATAGGATTTTATCTATAATGAAATATATCATTCCTCATTTTCATAAACAAGATTCATTTGTACATAAATTTGAATACCACCAAAACTATGTCCAACATATTTGACAAGTAAACCAAATCATATACATTCAATTGATAAAAAAGTTTCATTCCATTAATTAATGATTCCTCAAGACCTATACAGAGAAAGAACATCATACAAATTTCACATTCTTAATTAATGGCATATCAAGAATTGAGCTGATCAGAATTTTATATGTGAGCTTAAATACTAAACTGAAATACACATGGAAAATTCACTTGAAATATTGTCAATTAGCCAAAAGCTGCTCACATGCTCAAGCCAATAATGGAAGAAGAAATAAAGTCAGAAATCATCAACATTTCTACACTAACTAGAATCAAGCAAATCCATTAAACTATTCTTTGAAATCCTAATCCACCAAAGAAAAAGAAAAAAATAAATAACTATAAGCAACCAATAAAACTCCAAATGAATTACCTTACCTAACTGAGCTCTTCCTCTATGAAGTTAGTGGCAGTCAATAACTGTAGTAGCTCCCTCTTCTTCCTTTGCTCAAAGCATCGTTAAATCCTTTGACCCCTAATTTCAAAAGCCTTTAGCTGAAAACATGATCTCCCTTACAGCCTTGGCTTATTATCATCTTCAATTCACTTATCCTCTATTCTCCCTTTTTTCTTTGTTCACTGCTTCATTGAATCCATTAGCTTCTGATTTCAAAAACCTCTAACTGAAAATAGAGCTTAAAGGTAAAACTCGAAGTCCCCTTCAAAGCTTCTAGCCTAATTGAAAACAAAGTCCTCTATTTTAATGTCATCGATAGTAATTTCTTTAAACACCATCAACCTCCCTTGCCTCTCTCCTTAAAACCTACAGCAAGATCCCTCTCTAAAAACTTCCCTTAAAAAAGCTAAGCCTCTATGATACTTTTGACCAAGACATCTAAAAAAAATCCTCAAAAGCCTTTTTAGTCTCTTTTTCTTTTCAGATAACCTCTTACAAAATCTCCCCTCTAAATCCTCTGATCTGGATTAGCTTTATAGTGGATTTGAGAGTGATTTCCACTTTCACTCATGTGTGTTACTCAACTTGGAAAGAAAAAACCAAAAATAGAATTTGTTGTGCCCATCCATTCCCTTACTCTAACATTTCCTCTTTTTGCTTGACTTGTTCTCTTCTCTTGCAGCCACCAAGAGTGCATGCCATAGATTTGTAGGGATTTGATTAGGAGGTACCAGTCCTTCAGGGAGTAGGTTACGCAGCTTACCTTTGCAAAAGCTAATGTCAAAAGATAGGATAGCAGGGCTAGTGGGCCTTTTTTATTTTTGTTTGTTTTTGTTTTGTCATTTTTTTCATAAATTAAATTTTTTTTAATTTTTTCATTTTCTATATCTTATATTTGGCTCTCTTTTTTTTCCTTTTTTATTTTTTGTTAAATGGATTTTAAATAAGTTTGGGCTATTATCTTACCTTCTTTTAAAATGGGCTGGACTAAGACTCTCTCTCTTTTTTTTTAAGTCTTTTCTTTTTTTCATAATTGTATTTATTATTATTTTTTATTTCTTTGTTTTTTTAATTCATTAAATTAAAATGAACAATTAGACTTGACTCAAATGACTCATTTTTGTCTTGTCTTTTTTTTTGGTTTTTTTGTGCTTAATTTAGTAAAATTGACTAACTCAAAATTAAATTGAAATTGAAAATTAAATTTGACTTAAAAGGCTTTGAAATTTGAATACTTTTTTTTATTACTTTTAATTTTTTAAGAGAAATGTATAGACAATATACGATGTTTATACTTGTTGTAGGAGATTTCAATGATTACCTATCATCTAATGACAATTTTAAGGGAGTTCACCCTAACTAGAACTTTATTGATCAATTTGTTCTTGTATTTTTGATTGTGGTCTTCTTGATCTTGGGTTTAATGGTCCGAAATTTATTTGGGAAAAGGAAGCTTAAAGGAGTGTATTAACTAGGCTTTTTGTAATCTCTCCTAAAAGCTTTCTTTTCCTAAGGCTCATGTGCATTATCTCTTGAAAAATGGTTTAGACCACCACCTTTTTCTTATTTCCTTTAGTGACAAGATCAATTAAAAGGGTGCTCAACTTTTCCATTCCCAAGTAGCTTGGCTCTTAAAAGATTCTTTTGTTGAAGTTGTTAAGAATGCTTAGAGTAACAAAGAGTGGCCTTTACCTTTCATAATTATGTCACTATATGGAATTGTGACAAGATGGGTAATCTTTCTTACAAGAAGAAGAAGCTTTTAAATAGATTGCAAGGCATTGAAAGAAAATGCTCTAATGAAGATAATTCTTTTTACATAATCTAAAGACCACCTTGTGGGAGGAGTGCAAAAAGATTCTCGCTCAAGAATAGCTTATTTAGTTTTAGAAATCTAAGTGTAATTGGCTAAATTGTGAAGATTATAATGCAAAATTTTTTCATGCCTCTAAAATGGTTAAACATAAGAAAAATCATATTAAGACCATTAAAAATTAATAAGGTAAGTGGATCACAAATCAAACAATTATGAAAAGTTTGGTTGCTAATTTCTTCTTGAACCTTTACTCTAGATGCCCCAAGGTTAGGTTAAAACTCATTCCTTTCTATGACTTGCCCAAGTTAAATGCAAATTACTTGAATTTTATCCATAAAGATGTCTTTAACATTGAAATTAAAAACACTTCTTTTAGTATTAAAGCTTTTGAAGCCTCAGGACCTAACAGTTTTTAGGCTATTTTCTTTCATAGCCAATGGGACATTATTGGTGATTTTGTTTGCATGTTTATTAAAGAGGTCTTTAAAAACCTTAAGAATATTGTTGCTATCAATAACACTTATATTGTTTTCATTCCAAAGGTTGATCATCTGGAGTCTATGAAAGATTTTCGGCTAACATCTCAGTGTAATATGATTTTCAAAATTGTTACTAAAATTATGGCCAATCACCTTAATAGCTTTCTCAGTAAACTGGTTAATCCTAATCAATGTAGCTTCATTCTTGGACACTATAGTAGTGATAACATTATCATTGCTTAGGAGGTTATCCATTCAATAAGAAGGTAATAAAAGGTTTCTAGCATTTAAAGTGGATCTTGAGAAGGCTTTTAATTGCATAGATTGGGATTTCTTGAAAGAGGCTTTTAATTTAATTGAACTTAGTAATGGGTCTATTAAGTTGATTATGACTTGTATCTCTTCTTGTAATATACAAATTCTTTGGAATGGTGAAGTTTTTCCTTTTTCAAATCGTCAAAAGGCATTAGACAAAGTGATTTGTTGTCTCCTTATTTGTTTATCTTATGTATGGAAAGACTTAGGCATTGCAATAAATACATAATCAAAACAAGCTTTGGAAACCTATCAAGCTTTCATGAAAAGGTCTTGCAATAGCCCATCTCTTCTTCATTGATGATCTTTTCCTCTTTTTTAAAGCATCTTCTCATCAAGTTGAAGCTATGCACGATTGCATGAATATTTTTTATGCAACAAGTCAAAAAATGAATTTATCTAAAACTAAGGTGTATTGCTTTAGAAACAGTCATTTTTTTCATGCCTTCTCTTTCAGTTAAATTTTAGGAGTAAATATCATTGGGGACCTTGGTAAATATTTAGGTGTGCCACATCTTCACAAGAAAGCCACCAACTTAAGCTTCCATTTCATCTTAGAGAAGGTGGGAAAATGCCCATCTCTTTGAAATGGTAAATTTCTTATGCTAGCGAAAAGAAACACTTTAATTAAGGCTATTATCTTTACCCTTCTTAACTTTGCAATGCAAAACATATGGATTCCAAAAAATTGTTATGATGACATGGAAAAATTATGTAGGAAATTTCTTTGGGATTCAAATGAAAGTCAACAGAAACTTTACATGGTGGCTTGGAATGATGTTTATTTGCACAAAAAATGGGGAGGCCATGACATTCTTAGAATAAGGGCCCAAAATAAAGCTTTTCTCATGAAGTTGTGTTGGGCCTTAACTAACCATCGTGACGCCTTGTGGGTGCATGTGTTATATGAAAAATATGGTTGTGACACTAAAATGATACCAAAAGTCAAAAGAAATAATAAGGTTTCTAATACATGATGGATTGTTGGTGATATGTCAAAAGTCAAGTTTTGATTTGACTTTGGACACCTCTCCCTTTCCTTCTCTATTGGTATGCTAGAGGGGGTATTCCAAAGGTCAAGGTACACGCTACTATCAAAGACTTTTTGTCTTTACAAGTGCTTGGCTTAGATACAAGTTTGACGATCTATTACCTACTAATTTGTGTGACATCATCTCTAACATCCTCGACCTTTCTATTCACCATAGAAGTAACATCTTTTGCTGAAGAGGAAGCCATTATGGTTCCTTCTTTACTCGAGATGTTTACTTCCATGTAGTATGGGAAAACATGAATTGCAACACCAAGTTGTGGGAGAGCATTTAGGACTGGCCTATTTTCTAAAAGCTTTATTATTTCATTTGGCTAGTATGTCACAATTGAGTTTATAAGGTGCAACTATGTCATGATAGGAGTCTCTCCCTAATATGCGCCCTTACCTTTTGCAATAAACTTGAAAGTGTGTTACACTGTCTTTGGGATTGCAAATGTGCCCATTTTGTCTGGCATAGTCTTTTGAATTAGATGTATCATACATCTTATTTACTTTGCCCTTTCATGAATGGATCCTTTGGAATAGGAAAAAAGACGTTGGTAGCTCGCTTACTATGGACTACCCTTGTTGCTTATATAATTTGGATTTTTAAAACTTACAGGTGTAATGTGGTTATGAATAATGACTTTGTCAAGAATGACAATTTTGCCCATGCTTGTATTAGGAGAACACGGATTGATATCATTTTACAAGATAATACAGCAAAGTGCTTATCTTTTAGAAGAGAGATATTGTGCAATGGAAGGAGACTGCTCCTAGATGAGCCTCTCTCAATGTAGATGGCTCAGTGTGTAGCAATAATTCCATTGTCTTTATATGTATTGTTTAAAATGAGATAGACCTGTGGATAATAGGCTTCAATAAAAATATTGGCTATAGTCTCATCACTTTGGCTACGATTCCAATGAAAATATTGGCTATGATTTCATCACTTTGGCTGGGTTTTAAGGCTTGATTATAAGGCTTCAAATAGTTTGAAATCTCAACATTAAGAAGTTTATTGTTTAATCAAACTCTTTGGTGGCAATTAACCTTGTTGAGAATGATTGTCATCCAAACCATTCTTACTTTAACTTGGTTTTAAATCAGAGTACTCATTAATTGTTATTGAAAAATCACTCTTTTACATATTTTTTGAATGGCCTGTATGTGTGCAGACTAGCTTGCTAATTTTGCACACTCTTTACCTTTTGGTGTCCATAGATTTATGCATTCACCCATTAGATGTAGCTCTTGTATCTAGACTTATGCTCAAGGCTTTCCTTTCCCACACATGACACCTTGTTATTCTGTGAGCTTTGGCCACCCCCTCTTATTTATTCAAAAAAGAAAAAAGAAAAAAAATCTAATCATAGATACCAATCAATCGATTGTAGCGGTCAAACACGACAGATTTGACCCCTGGGTTCAAGTCGTAGCCCGGCTTCTAGAAAACCTGTAAATATACTGGAAAATTCGAAATTGCTCTTGCCCTTTATAAAACGGTGAGCCCCGAGCAAGCATCCTTCAACCCCCACTTCGCGATCCTGAGGAAACTACCCAGGAAGGAAAGAAACGGACAGCAAAGAGAATATAAAAGAGAGTATTCTATTTTCTTTGCTGAGACTGTAGCACTTATAGCTGAAGGCTATGGAAGCTGAGGCTACTACGACGCCAGAGTTTGCGCTGGCCGATACAGATGTCAACTGGGACAGGTTTAGTCATAGACGATCTTATACATTTTTTTTTTCTTGTGATTTTAGAAGTAACTTTCACTGGCAGGGTCAATAGAAGTTTCTGGGGCTTTTTCGATTTGGTTAGTTCAAACAACTCTCTGTTCATTTGGTGACATTGGAGCATCAGGGAACATTATTTGTTATGTGGGGTAACTTAATTTTTTGTTCTTAACGAAAGAAAAGAACCAGAAATGATGTTTTGCTTAAGGAAATTTAAAGGGCAGGCACAAATTGATAGAGTGAGGTTGGCTTTAACCAAGGACAGGGAATATTGGACGAAGGAGAAACCAAAAATTGCCTAAGCATGCCCCCCCCCCTCTCTTGTTATTTCAAAGCATTCCCCCATTCATTCCCTTCAGTATATCAACGAGTCAGTGGTTTTTGGATTAAGTGCGTCTAAAAACTTATTCATTCATTGTCTTTAAAGCGTGAAAATGTTGGTAAGATGGCATCTCATGCATATGCTTGCTTATATGTTCAATCTACCTTATCCCTAGAATCCTACGACTTTATGGAACTCAAGTTAGTTCCTTTTAGCTTTTCGTCTGAGTGTACAATACTACACGACTTGATGTGTAAGTTTGGTAAATTTTCAAGTTGGCCTACGTGACAGAAGTTGCTCTCCTAAGGGCTAGTAGTTTTATAGTAGGTGAGCTTTGGTGTCTCCATAAAACTTGAATACCTTGAATAATGCAATCTTAGATCAGCATTCGCTTCCATGCTGGAGTGATAGTTTCTTCTTTGAGTTTGACCTCCTTTGGTCTTGGAGGAATTTTATATGCCCCTAATTATTATAAAAACTTTATCCATATTATTTAATATCAGGCTCTTGCTTTTGGACAAGGTGGATCTTTAGATGTGATTGTCTTCCTTTTTTTTTTTTTTTGTCTTATTGTTTCTTTAACCTCTGACTTGATATTCTAGAAAGTAGAGTGTGAAGTGTGAACTAAACTTTCGTATAACCTCAATGGTCTAATCAGGTTGGATAAGGCCAAATTTCATGTCATTGGGGCCATACTCTTTACTGCTCAATCAGCCTTGCTTCATCCAACAGCAGTGGTAAAGACAAGAATGCAAGTAGCTGGATCTGGACTCTCTCACATGGGAGGAACATCAGTATTTGCTCACATATTGAAAAATGATGGTATTCCTGGACTCTTTAGGGGTTTTGGTACTTCTGCTATTGGATCATTGCCTGGTAGGGTCCTAGCTCTAACCTCACTTGAGATGTCAAAAGACTTCATGTTAAAATACACTGAAGGTTTTGATATGCCGGAAGCATCACGTATTGGTCTTGCAAATGGAGTGGCAGGCATGATCTCAAATTTAGTATCTTGTGTATACTATGTGCCTTTGGATGTGGTATGTAATCTTTCTCTATTTTCATTGTCGATCATTATTCATTTTTGACTGGGATATGTTATTGTATATACTGAAGTCAATTCAGACAAGCATTCAAGTCCATGCAATCTGATATCAGAATTTAAAGTGAATCTATGACCTATAAGAAATTTGCTTGTGAAATCCCGGTAATTTCTTCCTTAACCCTATAAAGTTTGTTTATTGTCTTCTCAGATCTGCCAGAGGCTAATGGTACAAGGTCTTCCTGGAACTACACACTGCAGTGGGCCATTTGGTGTTGTTCATAAAGTAATGAAGGCTGAGGGTTTTCGTGGCTTTTATAGAGGCTTTGGATTAACAGCAGTAACCCAGTCACCAGCATCTGCACTTTGGTGGGGTACATATGGTGCAGCACAACACATCATTTGGAGGTATATTTTGTCTTAAGGCAATCTATTAAATATTCTTATAGCTTACTCTTTCTTTTGTCATGTTTTATTTATATATGCTTATTGTTCAGGAGTTTGGGCTATAGAGATGACATGGAGAAAAAACCTTCACATATGGAAATGGCGACTGTCCAGGCTACAGCAGGGATGGTAGCTGGTGCTTGTTCCTCTGTTATAACTACCCCCATAGATACTGTAAAAACACGGCTTCAGGTATATAAAACCTTTTGTTCTGTGGCATTGTTACTTCAACACGAAGGACTAGATTTTTGTTTGTATTTGAAATTGGTATCGGTATGTATCAGTTGAATGTCTCATTTATGGACCGGCGCTTTTTTCTTTTTTGGTGTTGATTGTAATATCATTAATTTGGGTTTGCCTCTTTTGACTTGCACAAAGGTTATTGACAACTATGGTGTTGGAAGACCATCAGTATTGAAGACAACAAAGACACTCCTCAAGGAAGATGGATGGTGGGGGTTTTACAGGGGATTTGGACCTCGATTTTTGAATATGTCACTTTATGGAACTACAATGATTGTTACTTATGAACTGATAAGTATGTCACATCTCTGTTTATTCCTTCTGGCATCAATTCTTTCCTATAATGGCTACTTGAAATGATCATCACTGTCTTTTGGTATCACATATTATTCACATGTTGCGATTTCAACTATATTATATACACAAGTTAATGACTTTTAAGCAAGTTTTTAGCTCTGGGATGGCTCTCTCTTCCTGATAGATATGCCCCCCTCCTCCCGCTTTTCCTTCATTAGAGGGGTTGGTGTTGAGGAATGTTTATTGAGTTTGTTCTTGAACTCTTTAGATGTCAGAAAACTCAGCTGACAGCTGAGAAAGATGGCTCTAATATTCCTTTTCTTCTTTCTTTCCATCAGTAGGAAAAATTAAAAATTAAAAATAATAATTTGAATATAATCACAGTGGAAGAAATTTCATACCTGATAAATTCATACTTGATTACTTTTGCTTTACTCTAATCACTGGCATTTGCGATTTACGCAAAATCAGCTAATTAGACATTGTGTTTATATTCACAGCAGGTCACTCTAAACTCTCATGGCATGTAAAGTGCATAGGTCGATGTAGGGCATCCAAGGCATATTCATTACACAAGAAGCAAATAAAAAGTGTAGTAGACTCTTATGCAAGCTTCAAAAAGGATATCTAGTATGAGAACTCCTAACATAATGTCCATGCAGTTACAGTAAGCACTTTGTAAGAAAACTCAAGAAGAGTGAAAAGACATTTCCTTTTTTCATAGAAAACTCTGAATTTATCCTACTATGTGCAAGTGGATGATGTTAAATTTACCTGCCTATGATAGTATAAATCCTAAATCCAACTAAATATCCTAATATTTGAATTAAGAGATTAGATAATTAAGTATTAGGCTAACTCGTTATTATCTCAAAAGGAGTTGAGATAAGTAATTAGTTGATAATTAATGGAGTAAATTACACAAACTTTCATTGAATTTTGTTAAAATTATACAAATATTTTTTCTATTTTTAAAACGTATATAAACTTTACCTGAAACAAAAGTTATCTTATATTTTAGTCTAATTATAAATTTTTTTGACCAAAATATCCTCCATTTAAAATTTTGGATTAAAGTGTAGGATAATTTTTGTTTCAAAGGAGATCTGTGTATGTTTTGAAAATAGAAGGAAGGTTTGTATAATTTTAGAAAAATTTAGGAAAGGTCTGTATAATTTACTCAAATTAATATTTAGAGTTATTTGAATTTAAAAAGGAGTTTTTATCCTATTTGTTGAATATATCTTATCAATTGGTTAAGTGTACTATCCTGTTAAATTTCTTCTTAGGAGGTGTAGCTAGGATCGTGTCATAAACCCTATGCATGAGAAATTATACTCACACAGATAGAAGGAGGGAGGGGGGGGGGGGGGGGAGTGAGGGTTTAAAGTGACCTGCTATGAAAATTACACTTAAGGTCCCTTGTGCGATTTTACATAGCCATAAATCAGGTAAGTTCCTTTCTATTGTGATTAGTCTTTTAATTAGTGAAATTATTGATTTTACATAACCATAAATCAGGTAAGTTCCTTTCTGTTGTGATTATTCCTTTAATTAGTGAAATTATTTTTCCTACACCATCTGTGACTGCCATTCTGTGAAGTGACTTTGTTATAATTCCGACTTTGAAATCTTATCATTCTGATTCAGCTAAGCTCAAGGTTTTCATTCTCTGTCTCCCTTTTAACAGAAAGATTATCCATACAACCGAGTCTGGGATAGATGTTTGAAGAAGCGTGATGTACTGTAAGGCACAAAACCGAGATTCCATCCCACATCCCACTTGACTGACAGGAAATTGATGCATCCCTTCAAGCTGCACAATGCAACATGGCAATATCTGATGAACTAACCATATCTGACAGGTGTTCTTGCTCCATTTCTTCCATAATTTTGGCATCTTTTGTTTCTTAAAAGCTGTAGATTCGCAGGAATTCTTGTTTCCTTTTAGAGGGGGTTGGGAAAGGGTTGAATGCGTGGGAATCGTTCAAATTTCATTAGTGCTAATTGTTGGTTAGAAGGACATCAAAGGTAGTAAAAAAGCCCAAAATATCTGGGAAATTTTGCACATGGATGTTAGATTGGTAATGAAAGGAATTCATTGTCTTCCTGGTATCTTCCAGTTATGCCATGTTCTTTTTTTTTTTTTTTTTGGATCAATTTATGCCATGTTCTGATGGTAATGTTTCAATGCCTCAGCAAATTTTTCCTGAATTAATGAGGTAACTTGAATTAAATGTTTTTTTGATAGTGCACTTCCCTAGAGGTTATACGAATGCTTCATGCTGGTCCTCTGCAATATACAGAATAAGTTCTCAAATAAGATGGTCAATTTCATTGCACATAGAACTAAGCAAATTCAAAGGGAAAGGGAAGACAGGCCTCAGTAAAATGTTTAAAGCACCTTCTCTGAAGTGACCTCTGTGATTTACATACCCAATATACATATTACACAGAATCAAGGGATCCAGATTGTTATCTATGAAGTGACAACTGATACTTGTTCAGCTTCTACATTCCACCTAATCACCCAGTGATTCACATCAATACAACTTTAAACTTGAGAATTCTATTGAAATCTAAAATCATTCACAATGACTAAATATGGTAATTAAACAGCAAATGTTCTACTATTTTTAAGTGAAAACATCAATATATGCATGCTAGTTTTAAACTTGAACCGCTGTGTCTGCCATTAGCCTATTAATATTTTCTTAGTAATGATCAAATCATCGTCTAAACTCAGATGTTGAAATAAATATGAAATTCTCATGACGAAATAAATAAATATAATTAATTTCGGAATTTTCCTAATATAATTTAATGGTACAAACAATTCCATCTTTATAGATTATTAAATAACATGCTCAAGTAAGAATGATGAAATCTACATTTCAATAAGAAATAACACAAAGAAGGTGCTGTTCATTTTTAGTTATTGAAAGAGATATTAATCCCCCAAAAAAAAATTTAGTAGAATAAAAAAATTTAGTAGAATAGTTTTTTTTACGGCGTTAGAGTCTTTTAAACCAGTCAATCAATGTAAAGTTAAATTTATTACCTGCTAGTTTAGTATTTGAATTAAGTGTTAACTAATGGTAGACATGGGATTTCTCAAAACTTCCAATCCACCAACTTTAAACTCAATGTTAATTAAATTTATTTTCAATCTAATTCACAATTTTAGACTTTAGTCACGTAATGGCATCTTAAAATTAGAAGCCATTATTTCCTCTCAAATTTTTTGGTAAATAGAAAATTTATGAATTAAGTATTTTTTTTCCTAATTTTATGGTAAAATATACTACAATTGATGAATGCCTATTAACAAGGAAATAGTAAGTTAAACCAAAAATATTTTGATCAATACAAATTCTGCCATATTTGATTAAAAATTACATACGTTATTATTTATAAAAAACATTGAGTTATTGATGGATTATTAACATTTTTTGGTACCTATATCGCAAACTATATACAATCATGAAAGAGGAATCAATACTTGTGTACCAAAGTAAGACTTGGAGTACTGTTTTTAAATTGCAATTGATATGATATATTCTTTTTTTGGATGGCCCACCACTGATTTTATATAAAAGGTTCGAAGCACATGTTTGGCTTTGCTTAGAATTCTTGCTTATTTTGATATTATTATTTTTTAAAATGAAATTTCTCAAAAGCATTGCGAGGAGAAGACCCTTACCGTTAGACCAAATCATATAATAAGTACCCTTATTAATGTCATCAGTGTTTGGTCAATTTTCAAAAAGAATACCTTGAAAATATAAACATGTTTATATTTTAAATGCGACATGCTCTTTGACAATCAATACTCTTTAATTGAGGAAATAATTTTAAATATTTGTTATGATTAACTTAATTAAGATTTTAAATTATTATTTATTAAAATATGAACGATAATTTAAAATTTTACGTTTTCCATAATATATAATATATAATCAAATTAAATATATAAAAAGTAGAGAGAAGAAAGCTAGATTGATAAATGGATTATGATGAATAATTTTGTAAATTTTTATTTTGAGTAAGAGTATTTTTGTAAAAAAAAATTATTATTTTTTATTTTTTCAACATAAAAGTTTTAATTTATTGCTTCATTCTTACCAAAAAAGAAACCATTACGCTCTCACTTAGAAATAATTTTATATGCTAGTAAAATAATACTGAAAAATAAAAAAGGTATTTTTCTTTCAAATAAGTAATTTCTTTTTTCTGCAATGAGGCCAGACATGCCCTAAGCGCCTCATAATCAATAAATTAAAAACACTTTTTTAATACTTGTTAAAAATAATGTACAAGATAATCTGGAAATTATAATTTTTTGACTTCGTATTTTAATTTATAAAATTTATACATTAATTACATGATCAATATATTAAAAACAAAAACTTTACATAATGAGTACGGTAATGACTCCCTGCATTGCTAGCAAAAGCGTTGAGTAACAATAATTTATCCTCAGCCATTCACTAGCGTGGAGGAAGGAGGGAGCTTTCATATACCTGGCCTTGCATACACCACTGTTTTTGGCGTGGTCTTTTATAGTAAGGGAGAGAAAGCCTTCGTTGGCTCTTCCGAATCTGAATCTGGCTTAGACTTAGGGGTAAACGGCAGCTCATTTTGGTCTATCTCTCTTTGCTCTCTCTTCCTTGCTACCATCGTGAGTTGTTCTCTTCAAATTCTGGGTTCATCTGTTCTTAGATGATTGATTTAATCTCTTCCTGTTTGGAATTGAATTTGATTCGGATCTGTGTTGCGTGCAATTTTGTTTATTTTATTTTGGATTGAGTTATTGACATGATTAGATTCTGTCGTTTGATCTAAGCGCTTTTTCTTTTTTTCCCGATCTTCTGGTTGATTGCCGAGGGACAGACGAAGAAATAGGGTTGATTTTTCGTGTTTGAATTGAATTACTAAACCAACTTAGCTACCCTCTAAATTGGGTTTTCTTTTTCTTTTCTTTTTTTTCGGGATAATTTTGCTGATCTTGCAATTTTGTTATAGTTATATGTTTCTCTTTCCCTAGTATCCAAAATGGGCACTGGGTTTTGTGGTAAGAGTGCATGATTTTGCGATCTAAGCTTTTTTTTTTTTGGTTGCCATGTTGTGATTTTTTGTTCTGATTCAAGATATTCAATTTCTTCCCTCTGAAATATTTCATATATTGCAAATAATGGATTTATGGGTTTGTCATCACGTATATATGTTAATGACTCATAAAAAGTCTCTCTCTTCTGTTTTTTCTATGTTCTGCATATCTTTTTGATATTTCGACAAGGCGATCCTTTTGGAAATTCTTGACCAGAGGCACTTTGGTTTGGCTTGAGAACCTCTCGTATTTGAAATCAGTACATCGGACACTCATGCCACGGACAATCTCATTCACTTGTTGACAATCAACTATAAAAGGGATAACTGCTTAAATTGCTAGTGGCTTCTTAGAAAAATTGAAACTTGGATTACAAGAGCGACTGTTTCTCTAAACGATGTTATCACAAAAGCATTTCTATTACAGATTCTCTTTTGAAACTAGTGATTTTGAAGTCTTTTATGTCTTTTTCGTATTATATCTTCTCAATTAGCCTCTATACCTGAGAATAAGTGTATTGGCCTCTGATGCCTTACTCCAATTTGGATTGTTGGATATGCCAGATAAACAATGGGGCTGTCCTTTACCAAGCTTTTCTCTCGTCTCTTTGCTAAGAAAGAGATGCGTATTCTTATGGTTGGTCTTGATGCTGCTGGTAAAACCACAATACTGTATAAACTCAAGTTGGGAGAGATTGTCACCACCATCCCTACTATTGGTATGTTTTCCTTTTAATCATTTCTAAAATGAATTAGGATATGATAAAACAAACCAGACTAAGAAATCTAGAAGTTTGATTTCCTTGGGGATTTTATAGTATCTTCCGTTATAATCTTCAAAATTCATAAAAACATGAACAATTATAAATTATTTATTGGAATCTTTTTGCTCTTTAAGATTACTGCTTTTTGCAACTGATTATTTACTAAATCATATTTTCAGGATTTAATGTGGAGACCGTAGAGTATAAGAACATTAGCTTCACTGTGTGGGATGTTGGGGGTCAGGATAAGGCGAGTAACATCTCTTACCAAATTTTTATTCCCCAGTTTCTTCTAAACTGCAAAGCAGTTGGTTGAGATTTTATGTATGTTTTTCCAAATTAATATCACCTTGAAACCTTTTTATAATGACGTGTGCTTAAGCTTTAAGGAGTTGGTGCCTCATTGTGGTTTCTTTGTTACTGGTTTGATACACCTGATGGCTGATGTTCTTAGTGGTTGTTCTTCTTAAATCAATCTAGTTCATTTGAATTCTGTAATTTAACAGCATGACCTTTGTTTTTCGAATTTTTTTAAACCCTATTTGGATGTATTTGTACTTATTTATACCCCATTATTAAAAGTTATCCTTTTCATCTTAAAAAATAAAAAAGAAAAGAAAAAAATTAACCTTGTCTTGAAGTTTAATATACTCACACATCACACATGAGCAGCATATAGAATGAAGAATAAGAAGCACTCTTCCCTATATATGTATACCTGACAATACTGGTGCATGTGTAGTTCAAGATGTAATTTTTGTTGCTGATCCTAATATACTAATTTTATAATTAAATTCTTTGTGTCATTTTTAAAATATGTTTTTATCGCATGGATGGTTTCAGATTCGGCCCTTGTGGAGACACTACTTCCAAAACACACAAGGGCTTATCTTTGTGGTGGACAGCAATGATCGAGATCGTGTTGTTGAGGCTAGAGATGAGTTGCACAGGATGCTAAATGAGGTAAGGTGTGATTTGGAATCTAGGCTTATATGTTTGTGTAATATTTCTGTCAGAAATATGCATTCAATTAGTAAAAAGTAAGTGGATTACGAATTTTCATTTTTCGTGGACAGGATGAATTAAGGGATGCTGTATTGCTTGTTTTTGCAAACAAACAAGACCTTCCCAATGCAATGAATGCTGCTGAAATCACAGATAAGCTTGGTCTGCATTCTCTCCGACAGCGCCACTGGTAAATTTGACAACCCCCTCTTGACTCTACTACACATCTATCCACCATTATCAATGAGAAGTTTTGAATCATCATTTGGCATGTGCATATATATTTTTATCAGGTATATCCAAAGTACATGTGCTACTTCTGGGGAAGGATTATACGAGGGACTGGACTGGCTTTCAAACAACATTGCCAGCAAGGTTCCCCTCTTCCTTTTCTTTTCGGTTTATAGCAGGGATGGTCATCGCATTAGCTTTCTTTTCTTTTTTAATTAATTCTTACTAATTTTTTCATCCATTTTTCTCCTTGTTGCAGGGTTAAAGGATGCTGGGTGCTGGTTAGTTTTCTCAAATATGATAGCAAGCTGTGGTGCCAGCGTTATTATAATATTTGTGCCCTTTTTCCTTTTATTACATTATTGTCATTTTATTGTCCTATGAAATTTGGTTTTCATTCAAATAAAATTCATGCAAAATGTTTGGCTTCCGGTTTGCAATCAGTATATATATATATATATATATATATATATATATGTATGTATTTCTTTTATTGCCATTAAGTATTCATTCTTTAGTGATATTTATCTGGTTCCAACTGCTTTATGAGCATCAACTGAAATATTGAGTAAAATGTAGGCCACAATCATTTTGTCTGTAGTGTCTGTGTATTAGCTACATCTCATAGCGAAATGTAATCCATGACGCGCCCTAAAGCGTGGCTTAAATGCTTATGAAGAAGCCTTCCCAAGGCGTGGATGCATGTTTGCTAGATTGAACTGACCTGAAGAGTCAAGACATATCTTTTGAAAGTTATTATGTTCTTATTGACAGAATTTATATACAAAATAAAAAAAAGGGCATGCTGCCATGTAGTGAGTCAGAGTGTAGGTGAGATCCAGGTACTTATCATCGCCAAGCCCTTCTTCTTCTTAATATCTGTTTGTTGAGTCAAGAAGAGCTGTGGCAATGGCAGAAAGCTCGGTGGCGGGCATGGCTTTGGTGTTGTTAACATTGGTTACCGCCGCGTAATGGAGGAGCTTTTGCGAAAGGGAGAGAGTGGAGAGAGAGTTTGAGCCAGCACCTTATGAAGGAAATCGTGAATTATTTTTGTCAAAAGTAAAAAATTTCAAATTCTTAAGTAAATTTTCAACTTTTTCTTTCATTCTATTCAACTCGGAGTTGAGATAGACTAGATTGGAATTTAGATTGAACCTACTCTTGGACTATACACAATCATTAAAAAAAAAAAAAGAGGGGCAATTGACATTTACTTCTGACAGATTTTGATTTCTATAAAGGTTTAAATATTTTTAGACAAGGAGAGCATAAGGATTTGCATGCTGTAGCAGTATACTCACCATTGATACCGATGAACTTTGCGGTTTCAGCGACGTACATAAATCCAGATACAGGAAGTCGCGAAGGTGAAGATGAAAGCAGATGCTGGGGACCTCTTGTCCCTCCTAAAATTCTGATTCTTATATATATATATAGCCACCTTAAAATGCTGTGGCCACTTTGCTACACATATATATAGCCCCCCTTAAAATGTTATGTGGCCACTTTGCTGCTACAAACTAGAAGGGAAAATACGATCAAGAGGTGGTGTCTAGGCTTACTTTTTCTTTCTACAAGGTCAGTACTTAATGGCGTTTCAGGTGGGACAATGGGATGTGTTATTCACAATTGGGATGGATGCTACGTTGGGGCTTAATTTGGACAACATGAACCTCTTTTACGTGAAGCCTGAGCAATATTTGAGGGACCCATCTTGCAAAACTTCATCCTTGAGTGTGTTGCTTAGAATTGTCAAGTAAGATCCATCTTGCAAAACTTCATCCTTGAGTGTGTTGCTAAGAATGTCAAGTGAGATAAAAATGTTAAGAGTAGAGTGATAACAAATCTACATAATTTAATAATAATATTTTTGTCCTACAATTAAAAATATAAAGTCTTTGAATTTTTTAAAATAATTTTAAGATTTAAGATTTTTCATGATAAATATTTTTAATTTATGACCCTGAAATATAATTTTTTTCTAAAAATTATTGTCAAGGAGAGCTTAAAAAATAATTGTCAATAGTCTACAGTGCTGTGCTGTGGAGTTTGGTAGCTAAGGTCTATTTTACGAATATTTCAAGAATATTCTTGTTCACAACCTCCCAACCGTTTGTACTACTGTACAAAGTACAGTAGAATACAGAAATGAACAACTTTCACGTGCATGAAGCCTACTACACCTATTCCTTTCTTTTTCTAACTATGCATTACAAAGATCCAAGTTGTTCCATAATAGCTATTAAGAATCTAGTCGCGGCATGACTTTTTAATGAAGGATCCCACTTATAGGACATTTGTCACAACATTTTTGAATAAACGATTCTAGTATTTTTTTTTCCCATAACTTTTGGTTGTGATCCCAGAGAAAACTCTGGTTAAAATTAAATCTTATGATTCTTACCACTAAATCAAAATCATAGTCAAAACCCCTTGAATACTAATTAGGGTAAAATATATTTTGGTATTATGTGATTTGTTCTATTTATGCTATAATATTTCCTGATTTAAAAGTTAGCATTTAAGTGGTTTATAGTTTGAACTGTTAACATATTAATATTTTGTGGGTTTATTTTGTTATTTTTTGAATGGAATCCACTAAATTTTGTCTTAAATTTTCACTTTTCATATGAAATTCCTATTTTCGTTTATTTTGACCATTGAAAATTTTCTCTTCATTAATTAGAATCTTAAATTTGATACACAATACTCAATATCTTCCAAATATTGTCTCTCAAAAAAATTCATAATTTGTTCCCATTTTGATTCTAAATTCCTAATTTCTTATGTATTGAGGAGTGAGATCCCTCAATTGATCAGTTGAATCACTAAATTTAACACCCATAATATAATATCTTCCCAAATTTTATCCTTAAACAAAATCTCTAATTTTGTCATCAATTTTGCCCAAAATTCCTTATTTTCTTACAAAATCCCTAATTTCTTAAACAATTAAGACCAAAATTTCTCTCTTAGTAAATTGAAATCCTAAAATTGACACACATAACATAGTTTTTTTTTTCAAATTTTGTCCCTAAACAAAATCTCTAATTTCTCTCAAATTGCCAAATGAAATACTTAGTTTCATATAGTATCAATGTGCTAACAATTCAATCCACAAGTCATATGAATGCCAACTTTTAAACTTCAGGGTGCCAAAATTTAAGTAGGCCAAATAACAGGATAACAAAGTAAAATTTGCCCTATTATTTATTAAGTTGAATTGCTTATTACAAGGTTAAAAAATATAGCTATTAATTTGCGTGCAGTTTTATTTCTTTACTCCACATAAAATAAATACAAAACAGTACAGTTCAAATATAAGAAGAGTTGACAAACACAATTAATTTTTTATTTAACGACAAAAATGAGCTAGATTTTGAATTTTAATTGGTGCAAAATTATACTTTACGCTTTCAACCCTTTAAAAATTGACAAACTTCAAGTATCACTCGCTAAGAGTGACAAGTTCAATGACATCGAGCCACGCCATTTTCTGATTATCATCCTTCCAAGGAATTAGAGGATTCGAAAATCGCACACACTCATTTGTCTTCTTCAAAGGGTTCATTCACCAAGCTAATCATACCTTAAGTTTGCCTTTGAATTATGTAATTTAAATTTTCAAAAAATTACAAATACACAAATATAAATAGCTACAACTTAAATGTTTTGTTTGGAAATACCCCCCCCCCCCAGAGAGAGATATATATATATATAATGTGGGGCACGAGCATTTGCTGCCCCAAGATATAAGGTAAACAAAACCTAAAATGGGGGCAACGTGGAGATGCGGGGTATCGAACCCCGTACCTCTCGCATGCAAAGCGAGCGCTCTACCGTTTGAGCTACATCCCCGTCTGCATTGCTGTTTCTTCTAATTTATTTTGATTTTAAAATTAGGAAAAAGAAAATAAAAAAATAAATTAATGATTTAGTTTCTAAAAGATAATTTTTCTTTCAATTTGGCTCTTAAAAAAATAAAACCTTTTAAAATAATATATAAAAAATTACTTTTTTTTAATTTAATCATTCAAAAATAAGACTGTTTAAATTAGATTTTCAAACATCTTCCTCTAATCAATATAATCTTTCCACGAAACATTTATAGCTTTTCTAAAACAATGAGATTTAACTATGACACAAAATGATGTCTTTTTGGATTGAAGACATTGAATAATCTTATATCATTAGTTAAAATTTTGTTTTATCTAGTGGAGGAATTATTTTAATAGAAAAGAAAAATTAAAAGATTTATCTTTAGATGATTAAATTGATAAGAGAATAATTTTTTAAGAATTAAATTGAAGAGCTGTATCTTCTGAAGGCCAAGTGGAGAAGAGATTACTTTTTTATGGAGTAAATTATTAATTTACTTGAAAAAAATAGGGTCAGAAAAAGGACATGTCTACGTGGAGAATAACTGTGAGAGTCCAATGGCATGGAGGCAACTACCCACAGCCACGAACACGACACGTTCCTTTCATGCAGTGAACTCTCCCTTCTTTATAATCTCAGTTCCCCCGTACTTGCAAATCCATGACAAGAAGAAAAACGCAAGAGCGCTGAAAATCAGAAACCTCTTTATTTGTCATCTTCTAAGCTTCAACCGGCTGTTACAAGGAAAAAATGCCTGGCCTTACCATCGGAGACACAGTCCCGGACCTTGAAGTCGAAACCACCCACGGCAACGTCAAGCTCCACCACTTCTTCTCTGATTCCTGGACCATCCTCTTCTCTCACCCTGGTTCCATTCTCATCTTTCCCTTCATTCTTAGATTTTTTATATATATAGCCTCTCTCTTTTGAGTTTTATTAGAGATTATCACGAACCTCTCCCTTAACACTTTCAGCTTATTTAAGCTGAAATAGTGTTTCACATGTTATCACACCCTCAACCACTATAAACGGTCACAATTCTTGCGGCCCCCCTTTTCTTAGTTTAAAAATTAAATTTCAGTACAAATATATGGAGGGTTTGTGTGAGTCACAACTTTCATTTAGATGTTTAAGATTTTTTATTCTCTCTCTCTCTATATATATGTAATTAATGCAATAACTTAGGCGATTTCACCCCGGTGTGCACAACGGAACTTGGGAAGATGGCTCAGTACTCTGAGGAATTTGGTAAGCCAGGAGTGAAGCTGTTGGGTCTGTCCTGCGATGACCTCAAATCCCACAAAGAGTGGATCAAAGACATTGAAGCCTATACCGTGAGTTTTCACTGATCTCACAACCCCTCATGCACATCCTGTTTAAATTAACTGTTCTGGACATTTAAATAAGAATTAATTTAGAACCCATAAAAAAGCCAGAGACTTCAAAGTAATTAAACTAAAGGTTTTGCAGTCTAAACTAAGCAGTTATCGTCCAACTTTAAAATTAAAACAACCTATTTAAAGAAAAAATTATCCCAAAAAAATAAAAAACTGCTGGGTTTTAAGGATGTAATTGTATGTTTCTATGTTGCATGCAGCCAGGTGCGAAGGTGAACTATCCTATCATCTCTGATCCTAAGAGAGAGATCATCAAGCTACTTAACATGGTAGACCCTGATGAGAAAGACTCTAATGGCTCCCAGCTTCCCTCAAGGGCTCTTCATATTGTGGGCCCAGATAAGAAGGTACCAATTTTCTTTCGCCAAAGTTTGCAGCTTTTTTCTAAAGAGGCTAATATACATGTGAAGCACCTTACATTCGTATAACACAATTTACAACACTTTAAATTACTTTAAACATTACATATATTTGTAATTCTGTCGTGCGGCTTTATAGTTAGCTAATATGTTGATGGGGATTTGTTGCAGATAAAGCTGAGTTTTCTGTACCCTGCGACTACTGGAAGGAACGTGGACGAGGTGGTGAGGGTATTAGATTCTCTACAGAAGGCCTCGAAGTTTAAGGTTGCGACCCCAGCCAACTGGAAACCTGGGGAACCGGTTGTGATTTCGCCAAGTGTGAGTAATGAGGAAGCCAAGGGTATGTTCCCCCAAGGTTACCAGACGGTGGACCTTCCATCAAAGAAAGAGTATATGCGTTTCACTCAAGTTTGATGAGCCTTCTTCTTCGTCTTCAGCTGTTTGAGGCTCAATCCCCTTCCATCCTATAAATATATATAATATGTCTAATCTAAGTAGAAGTAGCAGTGTTTTGTGTTAGCTTTGTATTTTGTTCTTGTTACATATGCGTGCATGTCTCTTTTTGATGACTATGGACTTCATGTCTACAGTTTTTTGCTGTGAAAATATCCTGTATCTGTTAAATAAAACTCGTTTGTTCTTTCTTTTACTATTAAGTCTTGTATGATTCCCATCCACTATCAAAATTTTTTTCCCTTTTTGTTTCCATGAACTATTTTTCAGAAAGTTAAAAAAAAAGAATTGTTAGTTAATAGTCCAAGCCATATACTTAATTTTGTACAAGTTCATGATGGAGAGCCGTCTGTTCTGGAGAACCTAATAGTTCTTTATCAAAGCTACTTGCTTAATGCGTATAAGCAAATCATACTGTGAATTCTTTTTTAAAAAATAAAACGACAAGATTGATTATTCCAACGTTATAATGTTAGTGGTATGCTTCAGAATTTTTTACAACGAGCTTGCGCAACACTATGTACACTGTGGACGCTTCAGATTTATGCATTATTGGATATATAGTCAAATGCTAACTAAAACTGAAACCATGAGCCAGCCCAAGTCTGTTTCTAACTGCCAACTTCACTACTCATTATTGCAGTCTATTCAAGTTTCTTAGTGGTTGAAGTGACAACCTTCTAGCATTTTGAAAGGCGGTGCACCCCAATGCGCATGAACATGTTGGGATGCACACACTACACTGATAAATCTAGTAGGTGATACAGATACTTGAGGACTTTTCTGTCCCCGTCCAAGTTCCACCAATTTTATCCGGAAATGTGGTAAGAACTATGGAGTCTCAGATCTCCCACCTTGGATCATATGGTATTTAGAAACCGTTTGGTATAACGTTAATATCTAAAATCTTTTTTTAATTTTTAATTTTATTTTTTGGTGAAATAATATCTTAGATCTTTGAATTGATGTCAAGAGGCATCTAAGTGTACTAATATATTAATTTATACTAATATTTAAGATGTTTGGTGTTAAAGATGACATTATATATATGGAGTGATTTGAGAGCAAAAATTAGGGATTTTCTCATTCTTAAGTTTTGGCTTCATCTTTTTTAATCTTTACAACTTTCTGTTTATCTCACTAAACATGAATCTTAAATACCATGATAACTTCTATACCTTGTCTATATCATAGTATTCAGGATATAATTACCAATTGATTTTGTTTCTGGGATCAGTCCTTTACATGGTAAGATGAGGCGTCTCGAGAGTTCTGAGGATTGAATGTGACTCGTCTCTTTTTTGTTAGTGGACAAACAAGAGTTTGTGTCTATGATAGACTTCTTTGAGATTTCAAATTGGGTAGACTTTCAGAGAAAATTGCTACGAAGACAAAACAGGCACTTTAAATGGGCATGAACTTTTTTTCTTTTTTCTCAACTTTCTACTGCGAATGTCATGAAGATACGCTTCTTCGGATACATTTCCTACCAATTCATCTGCAATACGTTTCTTCAGAAAATGGAATTTTCAACACAATTATCCATAACTAAAAAGCCCTATACAAAACAGCTATCATCCCAATAAACTCAACAAAGATACAATATTGCTTCAAGAATGTCATTGCCATATGGCTTGTAACTCATAGATTGAGGCTCTGCTTAGTATGGCTAAAAATGGATAGTAACTTAATTGCATGTATGATGTATCAAAATACCTGTAAAATTTCACTCTTGCTGAGCATATCGGTAATCAGCAATACCTTTAAAAACTGTACAAAACAAATACCTCATCAAGTAGATTGGATCTTAGTAAGCTGAGAGAATCTGCTTCATGAAACAAACTTGATATCATCTGCTATTCCTGCCTTACAATCAAGTATGAGAGCCTGGGGTGCCATGTTTTGTGAAGTAAAGACACAACTGTCAAATTTGACATCAACAGAAGCAACGATGGAGAAGATAAAGAAAAAAGGGACCTCAATGCCAAATCTGTAATTGACTTTCAATTTTATGAGTTATATTAATTAACACTTGCTTCCTATTAGGAAAACAAGGTATTCCACCTTAGGCTACATATTAACGATCTCATTAAAGAAAGCGAAAGATCAGAATACGTTTCTTGTATTTAATATTTTGATTATAAAGATCATCATTACAGTCTCTAGAAATTTCTAGGACACTGACAAAAGACTAGGCAAGAGGATAACAAATGAGAAAGAGATGCTGCAACATATCAGAAACGCCAAGACTCCAGAGGAAGCTTGGGACACCTTAATGACACCTTTTTCACGAAAGAATGAAGCATCATGTCAATCATGCAAAGGGATATGACGATCAACCAATACTTCTCTCTGTCGAAAAATCTGAGTTAGAATCTGAAAGTAATTTCTCGGTGCAACGTATAAAAGGGATTATTATACGTGGATTGGGACTCGAGTATAAAAGCTTTATTAACATAAATCAAGGTTGGCCAACTCAACCTTCACTCTTAGAACTAGAAAATCTATTGGACAGCCAAGAGGCTTTAGCCAAACAAATGGCTAGTCTCACTGAAGAGTGAAGGAGCACTCTGCAATGGCAAGCACGAAGGGAGCCGTAGTAATCGAGTTAATACAAAACTAAGTAAATGGAAAAATAGAAATCAAAATGAGAGCAAGAAAAAGAATTTTCCTTTGATAAGAATAGTCAGGGAAGTAACAAGAAGTGTGATAGGACGTGTTATAACTCTGGAAGGAAAGGATACTTTGCAGGAGAT
Organism: Erythrophleum ivorense; assembly: GCA_026724425.1. NCBI lineage: Eukaryota > Viridiplantae > Streptophyta > Magnoliopsida > Fabales > Fabaceae > Erythrophleum > Erythrophleum ivorense. Next base: position 50,605,252 of record JAIUCV010000005.1, read on the forward strand.
TGTTTGTCTCAGAAAAAGATGACGGACAATAATTGTCTTTGACAATGAGAAAGGGATCAATTGAACCCAGAAATGTTTGTAATGAGCACGTCTGAAGAATTTCCAGTTAAAAGAGTTCTGGTGTTGGCAATTGTAGCTATTTTCAATCTTGATTGCATATTCCAAAGCAAGAATTACTAGACTTGTGTATGTGGAATCCTTTTTGAATGAAAGTCGATTAGATTATACTTTTGTATGAACATGGAATTTGCATATTAGTAATCTATCTTAAGCGTATTATATCATATAAGCTATATTTGACTAATTTTATTCGGTATAAAAATCAACTTTTGATTCTGATAGACTATTTTTATAAGATTATCTCAAAGTCTTCATAAATATATCTACTACGATATCAACAGTACCTAAATTTTAATATATGTGTAGAACGATTTGCAGGCTTAGGTTTCTAATGACCTTAATCAAGAACTTGGAAATTCCATGGGGGGTAGCTGGGCTATTGTGTTTAGTAAAACGTGCTAATTAAGCTGGAACTGGAGAAGCAAACAACTTTTCGAAGAAGGTTTCAGACGCCTGTGGGACAAAGTTCAATATACAAGTTGCATGTTGAACAGTACAAGATGACGGGAAGTGTTGGTGATAGGGAGGTCCATAACGTGAAGCAGATTGAGATTAAATGGCATCCTCCTGATCCGGGGTGGGCGAAACTTAATACTGATGGGGCAGCCAAGGGTGCTCCAGGACCTGCAGGTTTTGGGGGGCTGGCGAGGGATTCCAATGGAGAATGGATGATAGGTTCGGAAATTTAAATGATAGTTGTTAGGTAATTTTAGTTGGTGTTATGTTGTCCGTTTTGTGTAGCAGCATGCGGTATGTACGCGCGCAGCGTGTGTGTGTCTTAGTAACAGAATGTGTTTTAGTAGCGTGAGTAGTGTGGGTAGTTAAGCAGGGGCACTTACGGAGTGAAGGTTATCGCATTTTGTATTCTCGTCTCTTTTCCCTCAATATATCAGAATTTTCCTTCTTCTTCTTCTTCTTCTTTTTCTTCTTCTTCTGTTCCTTCCGTCTTCATTTCTCTGTTTCTACTTCTTATCATTGGTATCAGAGCTGTGCGATCCTCCATGGCTGACGCTACTCGTTCTCAAACCAATTTACGGGAAACAGAGGAGCGATTAAGAATGGAAGTGAATCAGCGACTCTCTTCTATGGAGCAGCAAGTGACAGGATTGCAAGAGTTGGTGAGGGGCCTTTCTTTCCAATTCACTGAGGTAATGAACCAAAATCGAGAACGTGGCCGGTTGGAGCTTCGTCAAGGGGGCGCAGAGTATCAGGTACCCACCCGATTCACTAAGGTGGATTTTCCTAGATTTATTATGGGTGATATTAGTGGGTGGATATCCAAGTGTGAGAGGTTCTTCCTGTTGGATGGAACTCCAGAAGACTGCAAGGTAGTATTAGCAAGTTTGGCATTGGATGAGGCAGCATATAAATGGTTCCAGAATGTTGAAAAGAGCTATAATGGCAGAGTTGACTGGAACGCATTTGTCGAAGCTGTGAAAATTCGTTTTGGGCCTGTGTTCGATGATCCTATGGAGGAACTCATGCAGCTAAAATAGCAAGGGAGCTTGGCTGAATTTCAAGAGGCATTTGATAGTCTAATATGTAAGGTAGAGCTCACAGAAGCACAAAAGTTGAGTTGTTTTTTGGTAGGTCTGAAGCCAGAGCTAGCTGTGGGGGTTAAGTTGTTTCATCCTACCACCCTCCTGGATGCCTCCCGGTTAGCCAAATTACAAGAACTGAATGTAGGATTATTGCAAAAACATTCATCTGGAGTACCATCGGTTACCTTCAAAATTAGTGCAATTGTTAGTACAGGGGAAAGTTATGTACCAGACAAGATGAAATTGATAGGAGGAGAACTCAAAAGGGGCACAAGCAATTCAAGTGGGACGCTGGGGAGTAGTGGCAGTAGTCAAAAGGGAATTCTGGGCAAACCTTTAATGAGGTTTCAACAGAAGATGACCCCAGCCGAGGTAGAGGAGCATCAAAGCAAGAACTTATGTTATTTTTGCCATGATAAATACTTCCCGGGCCATGAATGTCATCAAAAGAAGAAGATGCAAATATATTTGATGGAGGTAGAGGAAGAGGATGAGGAAAAAGGAAGCTGTGAGACAGAAGCACGACATGAGGAATCAATAGAACTGATGCTATCATCTCCGTCTGATCCCATTATGTCCCTTAATGCTTTACTTGGAACAGCTGCCTATTCAACAATGAGGATTACTGGGAGATGTGGAAAAAGGTGCCTACATATTCTTATTGACACAGGGAGCACTCATAATTTTTTAGATGAAAGTGTTAGCAAAGAAGAAGGTTGGAAGGCCAAGGCAAGTGAAGCAATCACTGTCACAGTGGCAGATGGCAGTAAACTACAAGGAAGAGGAAGCTATGAAGGGTTAAAGTGGATAACTCAAGGTATTGAGTTTGAAGCAGATGTCATTTTGTTACCATTGGTTGGATGTGATATGGTTCTTGGCATGTAATGGTTGAGGCAGTTGGGAATAATTAATTGGGATTGCAAAAATCTAGTTATGGAATTTGTATGGAAGGGACGAAGGGTGAAAATTACAGCAGGGAATGATGCAAAAAGCAAGATGGTAAATGAGAAGAAGTTGCAAAAATTGGTGAGTCACCAACCCCAATTTTTTATGATGCAAGTGATTCCAATGCAAGAGGATATCTCTTGCTGCAACATGAGAGCTGAGCAAGATGAACCAGTGCCAGCAGAGATCAGTAGCCTAATTAAGGAGTATAAGGACCTCTTTGAGGAACCTAATTCTCTACCACCTAGTAGGGGAGCGTATGATCATCAAATTGTTTTGAAGGAGGGAACAACCCGGTGAATATAAGACCATATAGATACCCCGCGACTCAAAAAGATGTGATAGAAAAATTGGTAAAAGAAATGCTTGAGGATGGTACTATTCAGCATAGCAGTTCATCCTTTGCTTCCCCGGTGGTGTTGGTGAAAAAGAAAGACGGAAGTTGGAGAATGTGTGTGGACTATAGGTCCTTAAATAAAGCTACTGTAAAAACCAGATTCCCTATTCCTTTGGTTGAGGAGTTGCTAGATGAGTTGGGAAGAGCCAAGATTTTCTCAAAGTTGGATTTACGTGCGGGATATCATCAAATTCGCATGAGGAAGGAAGATGTTTTTAAGATTGCATTTCAGACTCACTCTGGATAATATGAGTACTTAGTAATGCCTTTTGGGCTTACAAATGCACCTTTCACATTTCAAGGAGTGATGAATGCTGTCTTTGAGAAGTGGCTAAGAAAATTTGTATTAGTTTTCTTTGATGACATACTAATATATAGTGAGGGACTGGAGGAGCATATCAAGCATTTGAGAGAAGTCTTTTCTATATTAAGAGAGCACAAATTTTACCTCAGGCAGAACAAGTGTGCCTTTGCTACTAAAAGAATTACATACTTGGGCCATATCATCTCTGCAGAAGGCGTGGCTACTGACTCTCAAAAAATCAGGGCAGTGGCGGATTGGCCAGCTCCTCGGTCAGCGAAGGAGTTAAGGAGTTTTTTGGGGTTATCAGGATATTATAGAAGATTTATACGAGGCTATGGTGAGTTGGCAAGACCCTTGACTGATCTCCTAAAAAAGGATAGCTTCCAATGGTCTGAAGAAGCAGAACAAGCTTTTGGTAATATCAAAGAGGCTTTAATTAAGGCACCAGTTCTTGCTCTTCCAGATTTAACACAACCATTTGTGGTTGAGACGGATGCATCCAATACGGGCATAGGAGCCATCCTCATCCAGAACAAACATCCTATTGCTTTTATAATCAAGGTATTGTCACCCCGCAATAGATTACTTTCAGTATATGACCGAGAGCTGCTAGCATTAGTGTATGCAGTGGAGAAATGGCAGCAATACTTAATGATCCAACCCTTTACCATTCTAACGGATCAGAGAAGTTTAAAATTCTTACTGGAGCAATGACTTTCGACACCTGCACAATACACTTGGGTGACTAAGCTTATGGGTTTACAATATGAGATTTGCTATAAAAAGGGAAAAGATAATGTGGCTGCAGATTCCTTATCTAGAGCTAATCATGGAGAGTTGCTACACATGAGTGCATCCTCCATTTCTACTGAGTTATGGGAAGAAATAAAAAAACAGTGGGGTTCAGACCCAATGTTACAGCAACTGATCCATCAATTACTCACTAATGCAGCCTTGCACCCTCAGTACAGGTGGAATGGAGAGATGCTCACTCGAAAGAACAAGCTGGTGGTTGGTGGTTGGTGGTGGGCAAACTAAGCTCAAGGAAACCATTTTACAGTGGCTGCACTCCTCTCCACAAGGGGGCCATTCAGGTGTTAAGGCAACATGGAAGAGGGTTAAGTCTATATTTTATTGGAAGGGTATGTTGAATGATATTAAAGCTTTCATTGAAAAGTGTGAAACATGCCTCAGGTGCAAGTATGAAACTGTTCCTTACCCTGGATTGCTTCAACCCCTACCCATCCCTGATGGAGTATGGCAAAGTGTGGCAATGGATTTTATTGAGAAGTTGCCAAAGTCTGAAGGGAAGGACACAATTTGGGTAATAGTGGATCGCCTCAGCAAATATGCTCATTTTGTAGCTTTGGCTCATCCTTTCACAGCAGCAGATTTGGCCCAATTATTTCTAAATAATATCTACAAGTTGCATGGGGCACCTTCCAACATTATCAGTGATAGGGATCCTCTCTTTACTAGCAGATTTTGGCATGAGTTTATGTTAAGATTGGGTGTCTCCCAAAGCATGTCGTCGGCCTACCACCCACAATCTGATGGACAAAACGAGGTATTGAATCGTTGCTTGGAAAATTATCTAAGGAGTCTCACATGGCACGCTCCTAAGGAATGGGCAAAATGGTTACCGATGGCAGAGTGGTGGTACAATACTACTTTTCACACAGCCATTGGAACCACACCATATGAGATAATATATGGGCAGCCGCCTCCAATTCAAGTTCCCTATATTCCTCAAGAATCTGCTATGGAAGTGATTGATCGGAGTTTTTCAGCTAGAGAAATTATGTTACAGAAGCTTAAACAAAATTTAGCTACTGCAGTGCATCGAATGAAGCAATATGCTGACAAAAAAAGATCAGAGAGGGAGTTCCGAGTAGGGGACTGGGTGTTTCTCAAATTGCAGCCATATAAGCAAGGTTCTGTGGTGAAAAGGAGTTCTGAGAAGCTTTCACCAAGGTATTTCGGACCTTATCAAGTGGAAGCCAGAGTTGGACTAGTAGTTTATACGTTACGATTACCCTCATCCTCCAAGATTCATCCTATATTCCATGTATCTCTACTGAAGAAGTGCCCAGACTCTACTATTACCTTACATCAGTTACCTGATGAGTGGGGGTCTATTTCAACTAAGAAAGAGCTCGAAGCCATCTTGGACAGGCATATGGTGCAAAGACGCAATAGAGCGGTGACAGAAGTCTTAATCAAATGGAAGGAAGAAATGGTAGACGAAGCTACTTGGGAGGTATGGTACGATATTCAGCAGAAGTTTCCGGAGTTTGCTCGACAATTACACCCTTGGGGTCAAGGGTGAAGTGGCCGGGGAAGTAATTGATAGGTTCGGAAATTTAAATGATAGTTGTTAGGTAATTTTAGTTGGTGTTATGTTGTGCATTTTGTGTAGCAGCGTGCGGCATGTGTGCGCGCAGCGTGTGTGTGTCTTAGTAACAGAATTTGTTTTAGTAGCGTGAGTAGTGTGGGTAGTTAAGCAGGGGCACTTACGGAGTGAAGGTTATCGCATTTTGTATTCTCGTCTCTTTTACCTCAATATATCAGAATTTTCCTTCTTCTTCTTCTTCATGGTCAATTTGGGCATCTGGAATGCAATTACGGTGGAATTATGGGGGTTGCAGAAGGGTCTAGAATGTGTTTGGCATGCTGTTATAGAAAAATCTTTGTGTCGCTTTCTATGGTTACCGCTGTAAGGGATGAGGAGAATTTATTCTTGGGTTTTAATCTTCTTTTGCAATCCATCAAAGAGTGGCTCCGAAGAGATTGGGAGATTAGGGTTATGCATACTTACAGAGAGGGAAATAATTGTGCAAATTGGTTGGTGTCGCATGGTCTTCATAGGGCGGTTGGTTTTGAATTTCTCAAAAACCTCCTTATGAGCTATCTCTGTTAATTTTGAAAGACAAAATATGGCATGTTTGGTTTCTATTTTTTGAACAATTTTTTGTTTTTAAAAATAAAAAAATAAAAACACTTGTTTAATAATGTATTTTCATAAAGTGTTTTATAAAACATAAAAATAGAATTATGTTTTTGCAAACAGAAAAATCAGAATATTTTTTAAATATTTTGTTAACTTTTATTTTGCAAAATAATGATTTAAACTTATTTTAATTTTTTTTGTTTTCAAAATTTGTTTTATAAAATATTTATTTTAAAAATATTAAAACTAGAATAGAATCAAACATGTATATCATCTCGCTTGATTCCCACGTAGTTTTTTATTTGCTTTTTCTTTGTTTGGGTCTCTAGACCTTGTTTGTCAACCAAAAAAAAATGTGTGTAAAAATTAATGCTATGTTTGGATAGAGAAGGAGAAAAATAAAGGGAGAGAAAATGTTTTCCTTCCATGTGTTTGGATGGATAGAGGAAAAAATGTAAAAGAAATAAAATTTGTCAATTTATAATGACAATAATACCCTTATTATTTAATATTAATAATTTTTATATTTTAAAAAAAATTATGTTTTAAATATAAATTAATTATTTTAAATTTAGACACATTTTTTTAAAAGAAATAAGAATAATAAATTTTAAAAAAATCATGAAAACTATATTTCAATTTTTTTTAAAAAAAGTTTAGTCAAATAATGAAATGAAAAAAAATGAAAAGAAATTATAAAAAAATGTTCAAATAATTAAAAAAATTATTTGAGAATATGAAAAAAAAATTTATAATTAAGAAAAATAGCTTAAATTTTAAAAAAATACATACTTTAAATTGATTAAAATTTATTTTTTAAAAAATTATTTATTCATACTTATTTTAATACAATAAGTATGATTTTTAATTCTAAAATGTTATAAATATTATTTTAATATATATTAATTAATTTAAATATAATATATAATAAAATTTTTTTAATTATATTATTATATATTATAATATTATATATAGTAATATATAAATATTATATACTAAAATTATATATATATATATATATATATATATATATATGCATTGCCATTGGCGTGGCAATGTATATATATTAATTGAGATAGGCATCATCTTATCTGATAATCAACTTATTGCAATATATTAATTGAGATAGGATGATGCAATGCGGTCAGTTGATTTTTTTAAATTTATAAATATATAATTTATTAATTTTAATATTAAAAAATATATTATTATTTTGTAAAATATATTTATTATTTTATAATAAAATTTTAAATAAATAATTATAATATTAATTAATTAATTAAAATTCAAAAAAAAAATTGCTTAAATTAATTCTTTTTTATTTACAACTGAAATGCAGTCAAAAACATTCTTCCGATTGTCATTTGGTTGTAACCCACCAACGATAGTCGGTGGTGTTTTTTTTATTTTATTTTATAAATATATAATTTATTAAGCATTCTTCCAAGCCAGAATGGAGAATTTTGCTGAAATTGAAAAAGCAAAATCTAAGTAGTATGAGCCTTTTATCGAGATGGAGGGATAATTTGAAAAAATAAAAGACAAATTATAGTAATCAACTATTTTTTTCTCACAATCTCTTCATATATAGTGAAAAATTTTTTGGATGAGGCACAATGTACTTTTCTTTTTAATTTTTTTCTTTTCTATCCAAACTCCGTTTTTCTCCTCCCCTCTCCCTTCTCCCCACTTTTCTCCTCATCCAAAAGTACCATAACAAACTTTGCAAAAAGAAAAAAAGAAGAAGAGGAAACCGTACAACTTACTTCTTTAGACGGTGTGACCGTGTGAGATTTTATACATTTAGCGTTCTAACATTGAGTGTACGGTTTATAAATATCAAGAGAAGTTCTTTAATAGAGTAAATTTCATTAGGTTTACAAAATTTATACACAATATTCCTTCTAATGTCAATTTATTCAGAAATCTCTTTATTAACATAATTGTTAAATAGAGCGTATACCTTGCGCAACCTTTCTTCTAAAAACTCCCAGTTGCCTAATTCAATGTAAAATGTAAATCACCAGAAGGCGACACTAATATTCATGAAAACTTTTTATTTTTAAGCTTTTCTGGAGAGCAAAACATAAACCTACTTTGATCTCTTGTTTATATTGTACATGAGCCCGATAGAGTTGATATCGTACACGTAGACATTACTCCTTCCTCTTGTTCATCTCAACAAGTACAATAGGAAGATCAGGCCCAAAAAATCAGTATGGGGATTGGTAAGTAGACATTTATACGGTAATTCTTGCGAGTTTGGTAGGACCTAAAAAGTTGAATCCCATGAGAAAATGTTTTATAAGCAAAATGGAGAATCTCAAGTACTAGATGACTTTGCGCTAGAGCTTAGCAAACAAATTGGGATGGGAAAACTTGAATTCGACTTATATAAATTAGTCCCATCAAGAGGAATAAATCCAGCAAGACATATTGACATCAGCATATTATAGTTTTAAACAAGATTTCTATCTCTTCTTCTTTCCACCCTTCCCAGATTTGTTGGAGGGTCCAGCTGATGTCGATGCAGGCTCCTGCTTCTTAGTCCTTCCATGATGTCTGGGCACCATCTCCGCAACACGAAGCATTAGACTTTTTCCTGTAACACAATCAAAGCAAAAATGATGAGACAGATTCAGATTCATCCAATTTAAGCTACTAATGGAAAAAATGAAAAATTGTGGTAAATTAACTTCCTCACTCTTCTGTGATATTTTAAAGAGAATTGGAATTAACAATTGCTTCTAAGTAGGATGGTTCACTAGAACAGGTGTAAAAAATGGTTAAACTGGACCCCACCACTTGCATTTTCGTAATTCAATTTTAATACAAGATGCAGGTTTCGTGCTTTGTCAGCACTTCAAGCTAAAAAAACCTATTTAGTGCTACAGATAAAAAACCACAGAATGTCATGAGAAACATCTACCCAGAATGCATTCCTTGATAAATAATATTTCTCATAAATGGCTATTCCATGCATTAAAAAGCAACTTTCTTGATCAGTAGTCAGAATAACACTAGTAATTATATCAACAGTGTCCAAGTCCTATTTACTTAAATATTAACAAATCTACCTTTCATAATGAACTAAATCAGATTTGAGAATTAAGACTCGTCCACCATTCTCTCACCATAGAGAGCATGAACAATTCTACAAGCTTCTCATTCAGACTTTTCTTCCTATGGTAAAAGACAATATTTTTAGTTTTATTAATTTGATATTTTCTTACATGGTTTTAAGCCTCCCTTCTATGATGTATGGATGAAGGACTAATTCCTAATCCTGTACTATCTCTAATTCATGGGCTAGAAGATTGACATTACTCTAACTCCTGATGCAGAATCTTACAATTCCCTACCCAAATCTGAGTCAATGTACCATTACTGCTCCAAGTCCATGCTTCCAATTGGTGGTAACTGATCTCCATCCAGTCACTCCGACCATTTTTTTTTTTCTTGGGGGGTCGGGGGGGAGCTAAAACCAGTGACTAGAGCCATAAACATTACAACAGCTAGTTTAACCCACAACGTGGCTTATACAGAGGACATGAAAATAGACTGAACTTTCAGTATTGGCAAATCAGCAAATCCTCAGAACTAATGCATATAACAGTGTCAGTACTGGCCTCTGAAGAAACAAATAAATTAACTTCTTCACTGGACTCACGTTACAATGTAGGTAAACCATCAGGATAGAAACTATTCAGATCAACTATCAAATAAGTATAAGCAGCCTCAATGAAAATTTTAAGTACAAATTTCTATCTAACCTAGTTACAAATCACTGTAAAGCCTCTCCCTGTCCAAAACTCGCCCACCTTTGGATATTTCTCTTCTTTTTCCCCTGCTCTACAGCTTTTTTTTTTTGGGGGGGGGGGGGGTTTGTTTGATTCCATATGAAACAATCTTATTGGCAGAATACTTCTAATTTGATTCATTGAGTCCACTGCACAAAGTCACTACTCTAGAAATTGAAAAACTCAAAAACAGCCAAAATAGTAGATATACAATGTTCAATCATGCATATCGAGAGGCCAAGTGCCCAAGTTATATAGTAAAAATGCAGTGCGGTTAAGAGACAATGTTCCAATTGTCTAAGGGCCTGCCTAAGAATCTCTTTCAAAAATAGAAGTCAAACACTATAGTGGTTAATTTTAATAAATACATTCTGGTTGCAGAAATTAATTTTTTTATGTTTCTAATAAGTGATAGCTCCCAAGTCCTACCAGAAGGTGTTGGATCTCAACATTTTGTTTGGATAAGCTTTCTGTTTTGCATTTTTCGGTATGCCTGGAAAACAAGTACCCCTTTCTTTTGGCATAAAATGTATTTCTAAAGAAGCTACAGATTTCAGCTTCTAAGAAAATACTATATACATCAGAATTTTTTGAACCCACAATTTTTAATTTCTCCAACTTTTTTTTAAGACATGAAACAAAGTACTTTTCTCAGCAACCAAAACTAATCCCCATTATACACGTGTTAACAGAGCATTGTTAATAACTTGGCCATGAAATTGATGCCACCTAAAAGCTACAAATAGGGCAGCCTCTGCCGGCAGTTGAGAATGTTTGCACCACTCTTCTGCTTGGAACATTCTTATATACAACTACTTAAGACACAATTATCCTGAAGGCTATGGCCAAAGAGGTATTTGATGAAAATGATCAAATTACTGTAATGATTCAGATTCACTCAAAGATTATATAAGAGTTCATATTTTATAAAAAACAGCAATAAGAGTTGTATATATGGGCTATCTTACTGGATGCGATAGAAGGATTATATAGAGTCCCATCTTCCGTTTTCAGCAACACTCGCAATCTCCCTTGTTGCATAAAATCACGAGGGTATGCCTTGTCTATCTGGAATTGTCAAGAAAATTAAGTAAACCCACTACCAATAGTCCATTCCACAGATAGCATTTGAAGGGAACATACGGAGACACAAAAGCATCGGGAAGAAAAAGCATAGAATAAATTTAAACTTAACAAGAACATGTCTCAAATTATACAGCAACAAACCTCAATTGCAAATGGAAGTTTAAGATAGCTGCAGCAATCGCCAATTTCAGCACAAGTAGGATTTTCACATGCCTTGCTCAGGCCAATTCTCCTTCCTTCAGCCACTGTCTTTTTTGAATTTATGTAAACAGGGTACAAAACAATCCACCTCTTTATATTGGGTAATTCTCCTTCCATACTCCTGGTTGAAATTTTACAAGACCATTATTTAAATGGCTAAGACAAACACACGTATGCCTAAAGGAATCAGAAAATTCTGTAACGAACAACCATAAAATATAACAACCCTTCTTTCCTTCCTAATTGCCAAAAAGATTTAAAACAAAAAAAAATTGAATTGAAATGAATTCCGTACGCAATGTTGATAGTAGCGATCAATGTTCAAGCAATAAGAGGACCATACTTCAGATCAGTGCAGTGTCACTGATCTCAGGAGAAAAAGGAGAAACAAACAATTTTGGTTATGAGATCTAGCACCGCAATGAGGTAATGAAAGACGAAGATAATAATAATCAGGATAAAAATTGTAGTCATAAAAAAAAAATTAGAAAAGCCCCCATTTTCAACACAAATAAAAATTGAATGAATAAAAATCAATAACTACGTCCATTTTGAAGAAAATGCTATATGCATTCCATACTTTCAGTTGTAACAAGCATTGAACTTTAACCATGAGCCAACAGAATTGGGCGTGAAGATCAATAACCAATAACGCTTAGAGCAGACAGAAAAGCCAGAGAGATATTGGCCACCGATTCGGCGCAGTCATCGACCGGCGATAATGGAGAATATGAGGGAAAATAGAAGAGATGAAAAAGAAAACAAGAAAAAGTGACAGTGGAAGTGGAGGAGGAAGAAGAGCTTATCACAGACCTCGATGTCGATATCGGAGAGGAGCCTTCGCCGTCCGGTGTTGAAAAGGTGGCGATGACCTCTTGTTCTAGGTTACTCGGATCCTTTAAAATCCACGAAAGGGCCTAACGACATTTGTGGAGATGCGTTTTATATTTTGGATAGAAGTGGGCTCAAACGGTGCAAGTGCAGCAGTGCGTATCTGCACAGCGGATGGGATAAATTTTATAAATAGTAAATTGTGCAAGATTTCTCATGCTAAAATTAAATAAATTTTAAATATACTTTTAAAAAATATATAATTTTTTAAAATAAAAATCATTTTATAATTTAATTTAATTTTAATTTTTTTACTGGTGTTAAAAATATATGATGTATACACCCTTTAATCTATTCTTTTAACATGATTATATCATATTGGCATAAAAAAAATGAATGAATTCAAATTTATCACAATCTCACGTTTTTTTAATTTTTTTAATGAAAAAATAAAGATCAAAATGGTGATAGAGTACCCCCAAAAAAATGGTAAGTATTTATGGTAAGTAGAAGGATGGGGTAACATACTTTTTATATGGTATATTAATCTTAAATAAGCCCCGCAGTTAATCTTTTTATTAAAATAAATAAATAAATATTTCATTAATTTTAAATATTTTAACTCTTCCCACAAAACGACTAGCCGTACGTCCCAGAGCCGGAAAGTCTCGTCGTTGACCATCTGGGGTTAGGGTTTTACATTTATCTGAAGGAGGGAAAAAGGCGGGGATTTTGATTATTGTTAGTTCGAGTTCGATTCGGAGTTTAACCGAGGCAACAAGAATGGATTCTAAAGAGTTGGAGGAGGAGATTAAAGATTTAAGATTGAAGGATGATGCTGTAAGCACCGCGCAAGTTCGCAGTGAAGATCAAGGGCCTGAGGATGATGTTGGGTTGCAGATCACTTGCTTTTCTGAAGTCCTCAACGATGTTACCTTCCATTTTCAGATCATTCGCTTCCCCAAACAGGTATCTGATTTCTCTATCTAAATCTAATGTTTATCAGGGTTGTGGTTAGTATACCTTTTTCTGTTCTTCACGAAGAAAAATGCGGGGTTCAGTTATTACCATTTTACTAATGCACGTTTAGAAGAGTTTTGAGTGTGCAATTTTATAAATTTTACTTCTCCTGCTTATGCTTATAGACTTCTTTCTTTGAAAGAGCTTAGTTTTGGGTATCTGTTTTTGCTGTTCGGTTCTTGTGGTGTTTTGCAATTTAAATTAGAAAAGTTGGAAACCAATTGAAATTGGACAAAATAGTTATGAGTGGATTGGAATTTAGACTTTCCATTTTTTATTAATTGGTAAAATTGTCAAATTTTTGCTGTCTAATTTGGAAGAGCTGTTGTAGCCGCTGGGTTCCTTTGTATGGAACTAGGGAGAACTTCAGGCCAAAAGAGAGGCAGAAAATGTTTAGTAACCCTGGAAAGTTTTCCCCCTAACTAGACAGTAGACACTTTCTAGGCTCCTTTTGGAAACAATGTAAGGAAGGAAAATTAGATGGGAGGAATCAAAATTTGTAATATGAGTAACAAGATAAATGTCTTTATGCATGGTAATGATGTATTTTCATTCATTCTCTTCTTCCCAAACTAAGCCTTAAAGCCCTTATCAAATTTTACTTTTTCATTCTTCATTGCAATGTTCACTAGGTATGCAAAATTTAAATATATGGAGAATCTTCTATTTTAATGTTAGTTTGATCAGGACAAGTGTATAAACCAAATATAAATATAACTAAGTAATCCTGAGATATTATAAAATTATATTTTAATTTGATCTCCAGTTTTGGATAGGTTAACCTTACTGCACTTAAAAAAATCATTTTCCTCATGATCATTCTCTTTATACGCTCTTTAGTCTTCTCAACCGGATTACAGAACCTTTGTTTCTAATTTTTATTCCTTCCAACTTTTCCAAACAAACTTTTGTCTCGGTGAATTTTCACTTTTCAAGACTTCATTTCCTTGTTGACTAGTAGTGCTTGCTGTTTAAGGTTGCAACATCTCACTTTTGAAATTGGAGGTTGCTAGCTGCACTTGCCAAATAATTTCTTCCCACACTGCTGGTGACAACTGAGATTATTACTTCTGAGAAATTGGAATATATCAGAACTTCTTGTAGAATATTCCGTACCTTGTACTTTGCGGAGGGCCATTACCTTTCATTGCTTTGATTATTTTGTGTCATTCTTTCGATTTTAATGGTTACTATAGATTTATGTGTGGATTGGTTACAACTCTGCCAAGTTTGGACACATGTACGCAGCAGCACCAACTCGGCCTGTAAGTTTTCTTCTTCCTTTAAGCTTGTTATATTTAACGTTTCCCTCTCCCCCAGTTTATCATCTTCATAATTATTTTTGTTCGATTAAAAATAATACATATGTCATAGATCTTGACACGTTGTGGTAAACACAGAACAATATGGTGTCTGTGACTTCCATACTTGGTGGAGCTTCTGATAATACAGGATCTGGCATTGCTCGGCGATTAGGTAACTAAAGTCATGTTTGATAGTTCAAAATTTCTTACCCTGGTTTGTCAACTGGCATTGTCTATTTTGCAGTGTTAAAGACTGGTCTCAATATAATTTTGGCTTGCAGCATTCCAAAAAATAATCCCATGCTTGAGGTTTGATCGCTCGCTCTCTCTCACACGCACGCACACACAGAATTGCACACACAGTGAAGTCATTCATTTTGTAACATTGAGCATAATGGTTTTTGCCAAAAGTTATATTTTGACTTCATTTCAACGTCAAAAAAAAAAAAAAGAAACTAACACCCTTGCAAGTAATTAAGGGTATATTATTTTTCTTATTTTCCACTTATTATGAGAGAGAAAAATATTCCTAGAAAGTATAAACATATTAGTTATTTTGTGTTTCTTGTTATTTAAGCTACATTAATCAATTTTGACCATATTCTTTTAAAATACTTAATGATGCTATTCAGTATCATCCAATACTGCCTGCCATATGTGTCAGCATCACCTGTTGCTGCGGCACTTGCTGTTACCTAGTAAAAATGATACCAGTTCTGTACCATTTTGCTTACTGGTACAAAACGTGCCGACAGTACCTGCTGATATGGCACAATATTGCAATCACATGTCTATTATGGATGGTTGTTTTTTAATTTTCTCTAGTTAATATAAATGAGAAGGTTCAGAGCTACATGTACCTGCATCATTTATCATTTAAGTATCATGTTTCTTATCTACTAATCTTTTTTCTTGCAACTTTTATGCGTCTTTAGGCAGATGCTGAGAAACTGTTGATACAGAAGCTCATTAGCCTGGGTTACACCAAGTCAAGAATGGAAGGGAAATCCCTGTAGTATAGGCTGCTGCGACGTGTTGTATTTAACAAACAAGCATTCATCCCAAAGAGTTTGACAGCGTCTTCATGCACCCGTGAGCCCTGAAAATCATACCGAAGTAATGGATTGTGTTAGGGTTCTTCTCTCTGATCTCAATGCTTTCTTATTTTCCTTTCTGTTTTTTTTAATTATTTATCTCAACATTTGTAACATTTAAAGCTACCAGTTGTAAGATATTTTGCATTGGCTGAAAATAAATTCTGCAATTACTGGAAAAGTAATTTTTTTTATTGGCTAAATTCATATGGAAAAAAAAAATTGGGCACATTTTAAGGTAGTAATCTTTTTATTCTTTTCTTCTTTGACAAGCAAACAAGCATTAAAGACCTATTTGGTAATCTCTATATAATCATTATTTACTAGTATTTCAATATTTTTTTATTTTTTTCAATTAAAGATACAAAAGTTATTTATTCTCAAAATTACTTTTTCTTTCCTTCTATAGTTGTATTTTTTTTATTTTGCGTTTCAAACAAGTCTTAAAATCATGTTTGGTAGAGTTGAAAGATATTTAAGAAAATGGAAATGAAAATTAAAATAAGAATGGAATCTTGTGATTTAAAATTATGTTTATATGTTTGATAGAGTGAAAATAGTATATAAATAAAAAAATTAAGTGACCAAAACATTTTTAGTGCTAAAAAATATTTCAAATTTTAGTATTTTATGTAAATAAATATGAAATGAAAAAACAATTTAATTTTATATAATTTAAATTTTTAAAAGATTTTTATACATATTATATTTTATTTAAAACATTTAATAATAAAATATAAAAAAATACTTAAGATATTAATTTCTATTAATTGAAATAAAAGAAAAATGAAATATATTATGCAGGAAATTTAAGGGCAAAATGATCTTTAAAAAAAAAAAGTCATTCCCAAGCATCATTCTTCATTCCATCAGTTCTGAGAAGGAAGCTTCATTCTCACGGCTTGTTAGAATCCCATTTCTAGAATCCCATTTCTCTAGAGAAGGGGATGCAGGCCTATCAAACATGCATTGCCTTCATTCTCTTTCTTTTTTTAATTTCCTTAGGCCTCCATTCCAGTGTAGCAAACATTGCCTAACGTTGGTTTGTCAGTTATCCATGGACTTGAATTTCTTCGATGCAACTAATTTCATTGGATTATTTTCTGGGTAGGAAATAAATCCAGGTATCTAGTCATTTTATGAATCAAATATGTACAAAAAGTTAAAATGAAATTTAATGCAACGAAGCCATTGTAACCTCTAAATATGAGCTTTATTCTATCAAGAAGGATAACAATCCAAGAGACCAAGGCCAAAATCTGAAACAGGGAAAGGCAACAATTATCTATAAACTTTATATGTGCGGATCCATAAGATTTCTTTTATGAACGTATTGTATTATGTTTAGATGGAAACGGAAAGAAGAGAAAGATAAGGAAAAATTTTCAACTAATCTTTAGTCTTTTCCTCTCATATTTTCAGATGGAAAAATGCAACAAAAAAATCTCTCGAGTTTTGGGAGATAGTAAAAGACTTTTAACTGATCTTTCAAAGTCTTTTTTTCTTTTATATTTTTAAGATTAAAAAAAAACTTAAAAAATCCTTAAATTTTGGGTCACTCATAAATAGGCTCTTCGATTCTCTAAAATAAAAAAAAAAAAAGTCTCTATACTTCCACATTCCAAGAAATTAGTCATTTTATCTATCTTACCCCTAATATCAAACTCTCCCATAATTGACATGCTAAACTTCCATTTGTTCTCAATATCAGCATATCCAATTCAGAACGTTATGAGAGTTTTTGCAATATAGCATATGAAGTATTAACCTTGAGGCATACGAGAGAAAGACAAAAAGAGCATAACTCTTCATGAGAGTTATTTCAATTCTGTTTGCTAATTGCCAGTGTGCATGGAATTCTAAACTTCAGAGACAAATACATAAGCCAAGATGTCATCAAAATGACAAGATACCTTTACGTATCTTACTGTTCAAAATCATCAACACACCACTTCATGCATTTTGATTTTCTCTCTTAATTTCAGGAATCCATATATTTGTTCCCCGCAAACACAATTTTTTAAAACCATATATTTTTTTCTTTCTTAGTAAACCAGTTACAATCCTCGGAGTGGCTGATGGACTGTCTTGAGTTCTTACCAGAATTAGGGGTGTGTATGTTTGAACCATGCCATCATAGTGTGGCATTTGGAGGAGACTGGTCCATGAGATCAGCAATATTCCTGTAACTATAGCATATTCATGTATTGCGATAAGTTTTAATTTTTGCGTAATTTCATATGCACTGTAGTCGGGACACAGGCATCATCTGTCTTCTACTTCTAATATGGAAAAGATATGGCACTTTTCTGCTTTTTAAAATTGTACACTTCATTGAAATTACAATAAATTATTTACGTGAGGGTTTCTGGTGTCCAGTCATACAAGTTTTTCGGTCCACGATGGCATAGATATTTGAATCTACAACATCTAGGAAACTAAACAACCCAAACTCCCTCACCACTAGACCACATTTTGTAGCATGTCAAGTCATAATAGTTCATTTATGAACCAACGCGAATTACAGATACTGATAAGAAAACACAAATTACAAATACTTACAATGATGACCAATCAAATGACTAACTTAGCCAAATGTTTTCTCACTGCTGTAACACATATAAAGAAATCCGTCATCATCTTTGTAAGCTTTGTAAATGGCATCCATAAGATTTGCTGTAAAGTAGTGTTATGGACATAACATATTAGCATGATAAACGAAGATAAAGGACTGAATGAATCTGGCAAGATTTAATGATAAGGTGCATTTACCAGTTTGAGGTAAGGTGTTCTTCACAAATATAAACAGAGCTTTTCCAGGAGTCAAATGTAGTCTGTTACTCAAAATGAGTATGAACTGCCCAACAGACATATCTCGAGGAACCAAATATCTACAATAGAAAATGCACAAAGAGGAGATCAGGCCCTTCAACACAAGGTGATGCTTAAACTTACCAATAATCCAGCAGCAATTACTTGATGTCACTATAATTTGGAATTCAATGAATGCATCATCATCAATCTAGAATACAAGAAAAGAAAAAATTTCACGCGAATTAAGAGAAAATTTGCCAAAATAATGGAATAGCAGGCAAAGATTGACAAAAAAACCCTCTACGAAAGGATAACAGAATCCACTGCTGAAAAGAACGGTCTATTTCAGATGATACTATCAAATGTTAGCCAGTAACTCTGTATATTATTGACAAATGTACTGCATGAAAGCATAACGCTAAAATAGCAACTTATCCACTCGCAAGCATATGATAAAGATGTGAGCTATACCGAAATGAACAAGAGGAATTTTGGAATAAACTCTTGGAACTCAAATAGGGTGATTATTATATAAATGCAAGTTACTATTTTAGCAGAACAAATATTGTCATTTACAAATATAAAGTCAACTATACAGCTAGAACCTACTTCTTCTTGTCCAATTCAGGCAGGTCTGTCCTAGAATATTTCTCAATGATGACCTGCAAGACATCATATATAAAGAAAAATCATATGACTGCTCAAGAGTTGCTTTCATTAATATCGCATGAAAAAGTCGGATGTACTTGTTCCATTTATACCCATTTTAGTGATCGTGACGCATAATATACAATGCTTAGGTCCAGTCTGAAATAATATTTTCATTTCTTTTTTTTTTTTTCCCCTAATCTGTTCGAGGAAGTTGAAACAGCAAACATTTGAGCTTTCGAAAGTTCGCTTGCATCAAACATCGCCAAAGACTGCCAGCCGTTAGATGTAATATAAAGGTATAGAAAGAGACTAGAAAATGTGGTGGGAAATTTTGAAATCACTGCCCTGCTGAGACAGATCAAAAGCACAAGTGGCCAGAAACTTGCACGATTCACAAAGAAAATGGAAAATTGAACAAAAGAGGAATCCTAAATTGGCGGGAGGGGATTGAAAATTAAATTGGGAAACTGGGAATCATCAACTAGCACCATGTAAGAAAACCTAAGATGAACTAGTGTCTAGGCAAGGATATGGATTCAATTCCCTGAACGTTAAACAAAAACAGATGAAATTAAGCAAATTCTTACAGGAACTCGATCCGGGTATTTCACTGCGATACTTTGGGACTCCTTCAGTCGTTCATCTGCACCGAAAACAAGACAAATCAAATACGTAAACAATAATGCAGGATAATTTTACAGATTGGACGAAGAAAGAAAATGCTATTGTAATTGAAAACACACCGAACGAGAACTCATTCTTGAAGGACTTCATCTTCCCCATGTATATATCTTATTGCTTTGAGCTCCAAGAAGGATGGAAAATTGAAGAAACTAATCCGAGAATGAGAGAAAATTTTTCGCGAGAAAAAAGAAATTAAAACTTGCGAGAAAATTTGACGGAGGTGACAGACTGGATTTAATTGGAATGGAAACACCTTTCGTTTACGAAAGCGTTTTTCCGTTTGCGTCCTTCCCCAGTTTTCTGGCTTGATAAAATATAACAGTCTTTGAACAATATATCGCGTTGAGAACCGGACTGAAAGAACGAGGAAAGCCCAAGAAAAGCCCAAGTGGCTATTCAATTGCGGTTGGTCGGGCCCAATAGTCCATTTTAGGGCCTGAGATACTCCATGTGTCAAGGTGTAAATGGGCCTTTATTCTTCAAGTGAGGGGTGGCTACACTGCTGACATGATGAACAAAAGTTAAATGAATGTTTAGGTCACCTGTGACATAATTAAAAAATGTTTAGCTGACGTCATATTTTCTTGAGCCCGCCTCATACTATTTTATTTTTAAATTAGATATCTACTGTTAAATAATCATTCAATTAAAAAATAATAAAAAATAAGAATATATGTATAGAATTTATTTTTTTATATTTATTTTTCATTTCTTTCTGATTACTCTGTCAATTTTAGACGGGAGAAAATCTGAATCATTTTTTATACAAAACTTCCAATAAGGTAGCTCCATCTTGTTTGTCGTTTTCCGTGCGTTGGTGAAGCGTGGTAGGTGGCAATTGACTCCTCTCCCATATGACCCAAAACAAGAATATGAAAAATCAGCTCCATGGCCCACTTTTAAAATAACATTAAAGAAAATTCCAAAAGTTATTGTGAATTTGAATTGATAATAAAAAAAAATATTATTGTGGGTTTAATTGAGTGTACGGTCAAACTCAAATCTCCTAAAATATTTCAATAGTGAAATAATCTGAAAGAAAGAAAGAAGAAAGTAGAGTTTACATAAATTTTACATAAGTGAGTGTCATTTTTTTTTCTTATTTTACCTAAAATATTTTAGATAATTCAAGTTAATAGTTAAGAGCACGGATTCTTGAATTTGGGACCAACAATTGCACGGTTTCTTATTAGTATAATATTTTTAAATCTATCTTACTTCAATAATTTATTCTATTAAAGTGTATTATAAAATTTTAACGCTGTATTTAAATTTTAATCACTCTAATTCAATAATCAATTAAACAAAGTAAAGACGCTATAAACTTGACTTTATGTTAAATCATCAGGGTGCTGAAGCACATGTTCTTTGTTGCCTGCTTCAAATCTCACTTTGAAAAAAAAAAGAAAAAGAAAAAAAGGCAGATCCCACCATTGCTGAATAATCTCACTCGAAAAAGATTGCTCGAGTTCAACCCCACTGGTGTTAGATTATTTTTGTTGAACCCGAATGTTATTACTTATTTGTTAATAAATAATTGAAAATTTCTGAAATATGTCTAAAATTCAATTCATAAAAAAGAGTGTACCAAATTAATTATAATTAGATTAAAAATATATGCATGTAATTATTTTAAAAAAATTATTAGGTGGATTTTTCAAAAAAAAAAATAGTTATACAAATTAATTATATATGGATATATAAATATGATAAAAATAAATATCACTAAAAATATATTAATTTGTGATAATTTAGTCTATTAATATTTTGTAAATTGAATATATAAAAAAAGTTTACTTTTAAGTAAAACGTCCTTTTAATCTATTTACATATTTATTATTACTTATTTGTCAATAAAAAATTGAAAATGTCTGAAATATGTCTAAAATTCAATTCATGAAAAAGAGTTTACTCAATTAATTATAAATAAATTAAAAATATAAACACGTAATTATTTTTAAAAATATTATTAGGTAGATTTTTCAAAAAGTTATTTATACAAATGAACTATATATCAATATATAAATACGTCAAAAATAAATATCACTAAATATTAATATATTCATTTATAATTAATTTAGTCTGTTAATATTTTATAAATTAATATTTTATAAATGGAATATGTCTATAAAAGTGTTAGTACTAAGTAAAACGTCCTTCTAATCTATTTATATATTTATTAATAATCAATTTTATTTATTTATTTTTATATAAGTTGTTTACCTGAAAATTCTCTAATTAAAAAAAAAGTGTCATTTTCACTGGGGTTGGTTAGACGAGGACGTTGCACCGTGGTTCACCAACCCACATTGTACGTGGTCAAGCTTGGTGGGAATTTTCAATTTTATGAGATCCCTTTCAGAGCTTCATTAGCTTTCTATTTTGTGTTTGGTGATCAATGGTTGTTTAATTGACTAAAAATTTGTTTTGACGATTAAAAGTTTATTTTTATAATTAATAGTTTTGGAGTATAATTTAAAAAAAATTAAAATTTTTATTCCCATAATTAAAATTTTTTGTGAGAATTAAAATGTTTATCTTAATAATAAAAAATTGTTATTTTTCTACCAATAAAAAGATCACGTGTTAAACAACCCATGCGTGTGAAGTGACTGCAAATGGTCTACGTTCATTTTTAAAAGCTCTATTGGTAGGCAAAGGCCTAATTAAGAATGCTATAATAGATATATTTTTAATGAACCCCTTGCGTGCCAATTTTGAATTGTGAGAAGATTTTAGAATGATTTTATTATTTTTTTGATAAAAACTTTGATTTTATTAATATTTTTTGAGAAAATTAAATAAAACCAAATGCTCAGTATTAAAGAAAGATATCATTGCTAGACCTGTATGCTCTAATTTGCTGGCCTTTTAAGTTCAAATTTAGTACAAATTGTTTATGAGTATCATCTTGATCAGATCTAGCCCAAATAGTCCAAAAGCTTTTACCTTCATTTTTCATCTTTGTTAATTTATCTCCAAATACGCATAAAGAAAAAAATAGATTTTATTTTTAGTAAATTTAATAGAATTTTAAACTAATTATCATTTATCAACTGATAATTAACATAGCACATACCTTTTCATGTAAAAATGTGAGAATTTTAAAGTTCTTTTCTTTTTCTTTTAGTGCAAATTTTACACAAAAGTCATATGCCACATTAACTATTGGTTAATAAGTGACAATCAGTTTAAAACTTTGTTAAATTTAATAAAAATTAAATCTTTTCATTTATACTTATTTGGATATAATTCAACGAACATTAATAATGAAAGTAAGGATATTTAAGTTATCTCTAATTCCTTTTAAAAAAGGAAAAAATTATCTTGTTGTTTGTACATTTTCACTTAATTTTTAATTTTGTCCATATTATTTAAAATATATAATTAAATTTTTATAATTTAAAAAATATTTAATTTAATCCCTTATCTTAAACTTCTATTAGTATTCTATTAAATTTTGTTGATACAGTTAATACTGTATTATTTTAAGACTTTAAATATATATAATTTAAACTAATTTACCTAAATAACTTAATATATGTTGCATTACATATCATATATATTAATTAACTTCACTTCATTATCTATTTTTAATTTTTTTTTTATTTTTGCCTAAATCATGTATATTCAAAGTACTAAAATAATTCATGATGGCTATATTGTCAAAATGTAACATATATTATCAAAAGCTTAATGATAGAGATTAAATTAAAAGTTTTTCAAAAGTATAAGGTCTAAATTACAAATTCTTAAACTATAAAGTCTAAATTAAAAAGTTGGTAAAATTATAGGAACAAAGAGAATGATTTAACAAAAAAATCACCTAATATCTATCTAGATTAATGAAAGATATTTTAATTAAAAAATTGCATTAAGTTATCAAACAAACAAAAATGGAGGTTAATAGAGCTTTTGACAAAAAATAAAAAATTAAAATAATATGTAATATATTTTTTAAATTTCATAAAAAAGAGAATATATATTTTTAAAAATAAATAAAAAATCATATAATTTTAACAAAATTTAAGAGATGAAATATAATTTACTCAATGAAATATTAGAGTAAGTAATGACAAGCATTATTCCCTTCCTATGTTGTATAACCCAGTATGGTAAATTGAAAAGAAAAGATTAAAAAAAGAAAAAGGAATGATCATAAGAGATCTGTTTGTATTCCATTAAAAATTCACTAATACTTGTGACCATAATTTGTTTAATTGAAAAGCTGCTCTTGAGGAAACGAACCATCGATTAAACTCATATTAAATAGCCAGTAAATATCTTCTTAGACTTGTGAAAGGAGTTAATTTTTTTTTAACAAATGTAATTTAGAAATCTTAAGTCAACCTAATTCTCACAGCAGGCTGTTGACTAGTCTATAATTATCATAATCTATACCAGATTAAAATGGATCTTTGTATGTATTTATCCAGACAATATGGTCAAGAAGCATCGTGGTCTGTTCCAGCAACACCATAATCTGACGAGTGAAGAAATACCTAAGCCTCAAATTTGGTTCACTACCCATTTTTTTAAGGACATAGACACCTTGAATTTCATTATTATGCTAATGTTGTCTACAAGCTAAATTATTTTCAAATTCTTTTATATTTAAAGAAATTGTGTACACCTCAATTAGCTTATTTTTCAATTTGGTCAAGGCCTTACTCGGTCAATAATTCTTACCTGTTCTATACCTCAAAATTTTTATCAGAAGAGAAGTTTTTACTTTGTCAATGATTCTTACTTGTTTTATATATTCGAAAGGTGAAGAATAATTCTTTAAAAAAAAAAAAGACGATATTTGACGTAACGCATAAAAATTATGTCATAGATATTTTTAATATAACGTGCCTACCCATTCGTATATTCGATAGACGTTTGACTTACGCGTACGCTTGATTGATGCGATTATTTCTGAATAAAATTATTTAATTTAAATATACTAATCCAAAAATTTTGAAAAAAATTGTCATGCTGACAAGTAGTGTGAGAAAAAATCGAAAATGAAATTAAAAAAGAGGAACTTTCAACATCATAATACAGAATTTTTTTTTACTTCCATTTAATTTGACCGTCACAAGTTATCAGACGACGAAAATTAACTCAATTAATGAAATCATATTGATATACCTAAAATAATTAACTCAATTTGCGCAGCCGGATTTGTTATGCAGTAGATAATTTTTTAATAATAATTATTATTATTTTAAAAAAATATTTCAACTTTTTATTTGAAAAACACAACATTTTTTATTGTGTAAAATGTACAGTGAAAGATCTGGTTAGATCTTGAGGTAACTCAGGGAGTCAAACATAATAAAATGAAGGTATCGCGGAAACCAGGCTGGGGTAGGTGTGGAGGGGAACGCGTGGCGTGCTAAGCGCGTGGACAATACACTGATCTCACCGACTGCAGCGGACAGCTGAGATTTACTTGAAGAGACCGATGGCAGCCGTTGGATTGTCATCGCCCATGCTAGTGGATGAATCTAACCCCCTTCTCGCTGAGTAGGGGGCCTCCTGTGTCTTGGAGCCCCGATACCAGCCTTTGCTTGCCCCTATAAATTACAGCCTCATGGCTTCGTTTAGACTCGCACCGCTTGAGCAGTCTCAACTCCAAGAGGTTCCTTCTGTTCAAGCCACACCCTCTCTCTTCTACCTTTCAAGGTATTCTGAGGAGTTCCAAGTTTGTTAATAGATCTGAAGTTCTGCTTTAGGATTTTGCATCTCTGGGGTGATTTGTTTTGCATTTTCTCCAACTGGGTCGATTTTTGTGACTCCGAATGATTTTGAGCTTATGCTTTTATGTTGATTGGGGGTTTTTTCCTGGAATTGAAGTTTTAGTCGCATTTCGTCCACTAGTTTCTCTGCAATTGTGGCTATTCTCAGTGTTGTGCGGAAATTCGCTTTAGGCTTTCAGATCTGGTGAAATTGATCTGTTGATTTAGGGGTGAAATATGGGTTTTTCTTGCCTGTGTTTTGATTAACTTCCTTGCGTCGTAGTCTGCATCGCAAAGTCAACAAGCCCTTTGGTTCTTCCTCATATAGGGTAGTTTTTTATGTAGATTTGGCTGATGAGTAAATTTTGAACTTGGACTAAAGTGGGATTTCGTGATTATAGTTTTTCTAGCTGATTTTAGGCTTGCACTGGCTAAAGGCATAGTTAATAATTGGGAAAATTTGTTTTGTGCTTAATAATGAACTTTTCTTTGGACACTACTAATTATTTAACTTTTTCATTGAATATATCTTTGCAGCAACAGAGATGGCAGCGGAGACCTTCCTATTCACCTCCGAATCAGTGAACGAAGGACACCCCGACAAGCTCTGTGACCAGATCTCCGACGCCGTCCTCGATGCCTGCCTGGAACAAGACCCAGACAGCAAAGTAGCCTGCGAGACATGCACCAAGACCAACATGGTCATGGTCTTCGGAGAGATCACTACCAAGGCCAACGTGGACTATGAGAAAATTGTCCGTGACACTTGCAGGAATATCGGATTTGTCTCCGATGATGTTGGTCTTGATGCTGACAACTGCAAGGTCCTCGTTAATATTGAACAGCAAAGCCCTGATATTGCTCAGGGCGTCCATGGCCATCTCACGAAGAGGCCAGAGGAAATCGGAGCTGGTGACCAAGGTCACATGTTTGGCTATGCCACCGATGAGACCCCTGAGTTCATGCCCCTGAGCCACGTCCTCGCCACGAAGCTCGGTGCTCGGCTCACTGAGGTTCGCAAGAATGGCACCTGCCCGTGGCTGAGGCCTGATGGGAAGACCCAAGTCACTGTGGAGTACTACAATGACAAGGGAGCCAGAGTTCCTATTCGTGTCCACACTGTGCTTATCTCCACCCAGCATGATGAGACTGTGACTAATGATGAAATTGCAGCTGATCTCAAGGAGCATGTGATCAAGCCTGTGATCCCTGAAAAGTACCTTGATGAGAAGACCATCTTCCACCTCAACCCTTCAGGCCGTTTCGTTATCGGCGGTCCTCACGGCGATGCTGGTCTCACTGGCCGGAAGATCATCATCGACACCTATGGCGGATGGGGTGCCCATGGTGGTGGTGCCTTTTCCGGGAAGGACCCAACCAAGGTTGATAGGAGTGGAGCCTACATTGTGAGGCAGGCTGCTAAGAGCATTGTTGCTAATGGACTTGCTAGAAGGTGCATTGTGCAAGTGTCCTATGCCATTGGTGTACCAGAGCCATTGTCTGTGTTTGTTGACACTTATGGTACTGGGAAAATCCCGGACAAGGAGATCCTTGAGATTGTGAAGGAGAACTTTGATTTCAGGCCTGGGATGATCTCTATCAACCTCGACCTCAAGAGGGGTGGCAATGGGAGGTTTTTAAAGACTGCTGCATATGGGCATTTTGGGAGGGATGACGCTGACTTCACATGGGAGGTGGTGAAGCCCCTCAAGTGGGAGAAGGTTCCAGCGTAAGTGGGATATCAAGTTTTGCCCCCCTCCCCCTCTCCGGATTGTCTCTACTGTATCTCATCTTTAAATTTCTGTCTATCACTCTCTCTCTCTCTCTCTCTCTCTCTCTCTCTGTTCTCTTTTCTTTTTCTCTTGTCACGTTTTTATATTTGTGTTTCTTCAGAACATTTTTTTTATATGGTGCACCAAGAAGATGTACTCTCAGGTTGTATGCTCGATTATGTAATAATAGCAATTATCAAATGGAGAGAGTATACATTAGTATAAGCTGTATTTTTGTCAGTGAATTTTAACTTACATTTTCCCCTTCATTATGTTATAAGTTGGATTCCAGTGTTGAATTAAGGACACTAATATCTTATCTTAGGTATCACTAGAAGTGCAAGTGCTATGGAAGGTAAGGAAATGCATTTATTACGGGGAGAATTACAATTAAGGACATAAAAGTTGGATAAATTTATTTTAAAAGACTTATTATTATTAAGTTTAGAGGTTTTATTAGAAGTTAGTAATAATTTGTTTTAAAATAATAATAACAAGTAATTTTTTTTAACTTTAAATTGTTAATTATAATTCTCCCTTTATTATATATGGGCTTTGAGTATGTGGGACTTCAACCGCAGGATACAATTTAACTAAATGGGGAGAGAGGGGTGCAGTGAGCACTAATTTGTGTTCTTCAACATCTTTATGCTTTTTTTACTTTCATCTTGGGTCAATTAGAGTTCTCATTATCTATCTTTCATTTTCATTTTGGTTATTTTTAGAGTTTTTGGAAGAAGGTGAACAAGAATAAGTGGAATGGAATGAAAAATGATGAAATGGAAATATTTCTCTTTTGTTTGAGAGTTTAAAAGTGGGAAGGGAAAACGGGAAATTATTTTTTGTTTCCTTTAAACCTTTACTTCTTACTCCCTTCTAATTTATGGAATAATAGAAGAAAACATTTTTTTTATGATCAGGTAATTTATTATTTTATCTTGTAAATAAAAATATAAGAAGATTTCATGAGGTCCACAGAAAAATATTTTATAAGAGTTAAATTGTCATTTTAATTTTTTACTAGTCATCCGAATAATGGAAAAGTATTTTTTTTCCCTCTTTCATCCCCTTCTTTTTCTTTTTCCAGTTAATCTTTTATATTTCAACTTCTTTTGTCTTTAACTTCTGAACATAAAAGAAGAATGGGAAGGGGAGCTTTCTAAATCTATACTATTAAAAAGGTTTTTAGTTAATATAGAATATAAAAAAAATAAAGAAATAGATTTAATGAAGAAAATAAGTTCATGTAATGATCAATAAGACTTTGGGTTACCCCCTGCTAAGGTTGGGCGACCCAACCTAACCCTCCGGGAATCATCAATCTATTTTTAATGGATTTTTATGTAAATACTTTCAGGTAACTATTTTTACTAATCTACCTCCTATATTCATCTTTTTTTTTTTCATTTGGCATGGTCATCTTTATTATTTCTTTTCACATTAACACCATGCATAGATGCTAATTTAACTAAAGAATATATTTATATGCAGTTTAAGTGAATAATTTAATTAAGAAATTATACAATCTCATAATAATTATATATTTATCATAGTATTATTAGATAATCTTATATATCATATTTTAATAACAAAAATATAAATAAATAAACATAAATTCTCTTTTACTAATCTTATTTATAAATACTAATTTAGGTGTCAAAGTATGTAATGGAGTCATCGACTCCTTAACGATACTAACTTTGTATTTTTCTTACCATACCTATAAAAGATGTCACACAATTGAAAAATTGACCGGTAAATTTTTATTCATTATATATTAAATAATTTTTTACATGTAAGATTTGTAACATTTCTATTATGACTTTTCGACATGAATATGGTATACAAAAAAATGACCAAAAAACTTAGCTATTAAATTTTTTTTTTTCATATACTTAAAATTATTTATTTATTTATTTTTATTAATGGGTCGCGGTATCTCAGATGCCACAATCTATTTTTTTATTATTATTTTTAATTGGGTCGCAACATCTAAAATATCGCGACTCAATATATAATTTTTTATTTATTTTTAATTTATTATATATATTTTTTTAATTTATTTAAAAAATAAACTTAAATTTAATATATTTATTATTAAATTCAAATTATCTACAAAAAGTGTAAATTAAATTTTTTTTTTATTTTTTTAGTTTTAATTATAATTGAAATTATTTTAATTAATTTTAAAATATATAATTTATTATTATGATTATTTCTTCAACATTTTGAATTTTTTCATTTCAAATAAATTATTAGATTTATTATTTTTTAAAAATTGAATTGAATTAATTTTATTTTTATTTTTATTTTTATTTATCATCTAATTTTTAAACTTAAATTTTCTATATTTATTTCATCCAATTTTTTCAATTTCTTCATTTAAATTAATTACATAATTTAATTTTTTTTTTACAAAATTTTGAATTTAAAATTTCAATTCTTTGTAATTATTATTATTATTATTATTATTATTATTATTATTATTATTATTATTATTATTATATTAATTCGTTAACTTCTTCAAAATCTTTAATTTTCAATTCTTGAATGTCTATAACGTCACCAATATAAGCATATCGTAGATTACTAGTTCCTATGATTCAAATACATATCAATTCGTTAGTCCCACTGTTATTAGCTACATTCAAATGGGTTTGAAGTTGAATCATATCATTTTTCTTTCTTGTTCGTTTAGTGCAAAGGGCGAAGTAAAAAAAGGAAACTTACAATTGTATTTTTTTTTTCATCCCAAAAACATAGACATTCAAGGATTGAAAATTAAAAATTTTGAAAAAGTTAACAAATTAATATATATATATATATATATATATATATAATAACTACAAAGAATTAAAACTTTAAATTCTATAATTGATTTAAATGAAGAAATAAAAAAAATTGGATGAAATAAATATAGAAAATTTAAATTTAAAAATTAGATGATAAATAAAAATAAATTTAATTCAATTTTTTAAAAAATAATAAGTCTAATAATTTATTTGAAATAAAAAAATTTTAAATGTTGAAGAAATAATCATAATAATAAATTATACATTTTAAAATTAGTTAAAATAATTTCAATTATAATTAAAACTAAAAAAATAAAAAAATTAATTTATACTTTTGTAGATAATTTTAAATTTAATAATAAATTTATTAAATTTAAATTTATTTTTTAAATAAATAAAAAAATAAAAAAAATTATATATAAATAAAAAATTATGTATTGAATCGCAGCATCTCAGATACTGCAACCAAATAAAAATAAAAATAAAAAAATAGATTGTGGCATCTCATTAATAAAAAAATAAAAAAAAATAAATATAGAAAAAAAAAATTTAATATTGAGCCTTCTGATCTTTTTATTATGTCATATTCACGTCAAAAAACCTTCCTATTACCCAAGAGTTACATAAAGTTTATTATATTAATAAAGGAGAATGAACTTTTACTTTTGAAGGCACCGAGGGCCCATGCCCTGTAGGTCGAAGTGGCCGGTAAGATGGTTAGGGATTTGAACCTTTTACTCATCTTATTGTAAAATAGAAGATATATTTTTTAATTTACGTAGATTAAATTTAAATAGTTTAAATTTAATATATTTATTTTTTTAATTTTATATTTTAAAAGATGTAAAATATAAAACAAAAAATAATTTTTTTGCTGTTAACTTAAAAATAATAATAATAATGACAATAATGATTAAAAAAATTATCAAATCTGGACCACGTGGATTAAAGAAACCTCCTACCCATCCCATCCGGGTTCGATGGTTGGTTGATTGCTCCTAGATGCAAGGCGTCATAAGAAAGCTGGAAGATTCCTTGTCTGTCAAAGGCGCTGAAACATTCAGAGGACATGTAACAGATTGAATCCATATATGCGGGGGCCGTATACACATATATGCATATCACATGTATAAAAATTTTTCCAAGAGCGCATTATATTATGTAGTTTTCTATTATTTGTAATATTCTTACAATGTTGAAGTTACTTTATTGTCAATATAGTTCTTTGAAGTTGAAATTGATTGGCCAAAAAAAAAATTAAAATTGAAAATGCCCTACTCCAAATCCAACGGTCTGAAGCCCGGCCCAATTAGTTTGCTTATATTATTTTTAGATTAAAATTTTATTTTAGTTTCTTATGAATATAATTTTTTTAATTTCATTTATTATTATTTTTTTAACTTGATCCCTCACGAATAAAATAATTTTCGATTTAATCTATCATAAAATTATTTTCTTAATTCAGTCCCTTATATATAGATATTTCTAAATTAATTCTCTTACGAATAAAACAATTATTAACAATATTTTTTTGTGAATTTATCATAAATGAAATTATTAGATGTAATGACATATAATATATATTTTTTATAACTTATTACTTTAATCACCATTGTATAATATATAAATTGACTGTTAATTTAATTAATAGTAAATTGATAAAAAAAATTTATTGATAACAATTTTATTTATAAAAAATCTAATCAAAAAATATTTATATATGAAGAACTAAATGGAAAAGACAATTCCATATGAGACTAAATTGAGAGATATTCTATGTGTGAATGTTTGATTATTTTTGATTTTAAATCAAAACCAAATCAAACTGAGTTAGTTGATTTTGAAAAATGGAAGATCTATTTGATTTTTAAGTTATGGTTAATTTGATTAATTTGATTTGGATTTGTTTATGCTCACTTTTTTTTTCAAGTAATTTAACTTCTTTTTGTTTTAAGGCATTTTTGTAATAATAAAAATTTAGATGCATTATGGCTCATATGTTCATCATTAACAACTTACTTCTTTTCTTTTCAAACAAAATCTTACAAGCTATTTTCTCTCTCAATCATTTATTATCCACGCAATTAACTAACTACTTACAAATGTTAAATTAAATATTATACAAAAAGTCAAACAATTAATTTTGATTTTTTACTCATTGCATAATTCTTCATTATACTTATAAGAGCTGCATATAAAATATGCATTGTGGCCAAATCTGTTGGCTTTACGTGGGAGATGTGAAAAACAAAAAAAGTAGATAATGGTTCAATTTAGTGTAGTCTTACCCTTAAAAATAAAAAAACAGAGCTGATTTAATTGATTTTATATGTAGAAAATCAATTTGAATCTTTTTTTTTGTTTTCAATCAATTTGATTTGGTTTGCATTTATGCTAAAAATAAAATTACTTTATTGTCTTTACTATAATATTAAGAATAAAACCATAATACCATATTGCAGAAAAAGTAAACTTCTTTGATAGAAAAAAAATTTAAAGAAAATTTTTTATTATATATATATATATATATATCAAAATGTTATAAAATTCAAGTGTCATTTTTAAAACAAAAAAGATATTAAGTATAATTTAATGAAACCTTGATAGTATAATTTATTCTTATATTTATAATTAAATATTTTGTTAATAATTAGATTCGAATTTTATAATATAATTTTAATTATTTATAGTTAATTTAACTATTAAATATTTTAACATGTAAATGTTGTCCGATTCTTAACCATATTCTTGACATATCTGAATTAAGATTATATTTGATCCAGCTACGTATATCTGAATTAGCATCATAGCTTGTCGTTTATGCTGATGTAAGGCACTTAATATCTGAGTCGTTTAGGTCAGGACACACTCATCACCATCGACGGTTTTAGTTGTGCTATCAATAATTCAATATCGCTCATCGGCCTCCTCTAGGGACCAAGGCCCCGCGTGCCTTCACGTAAACGGCAAAAACTGTACTCAGAATCTTTGATTCTGAGCCAAATCAATGCACATGTGATTCCTTTCTTAACTTTAACTTTGTCTTCATTAAGGACGAAAAAAATTAAAAAAAATAACTAAAAAATAAAATAAATAAATAGAGCTGACCGTTTGTCCTGTTGTTTGGACCAGTGGAACAGAACCCCACAGGGACCGTTTGCTTTCACCGTCTGCATCCAAACAGGTGGTGCTACTGAAACCTTGTGTTTGGATTTACAATTAGCAAAAGAACGTGCAAAATTGATGTTTGATTTTGCTCGGCAAATAATTTTCTTGCCTTGTCCTTTTTACTCAATGATTTTGCATATTCTCATCATCTTGTGCCACTTGTACTATTTGCATGTACCCAATCTATAGAATTGGAGGAGCATATCCTCTGAAGTCCATTTTAAGTGAAGTAGAGAGAGAGACAAAAAAAGGGAAAGTATGGATTTCACATCTGACATGTGGGTCCCACACAATGTGAGACTCACATTTTTTTTTTCTTTCCATTTTACTTGAAATGGATTTCAGAGAATCCAACTCTCATGACTGGACCATTATTATCTATAACGGATAATATTTTTTTTTCCATGCCAATGCATGATGATATATAATTCACTAACAAATCTTTTTTAATTCGAAAAAAGATCTATTAGAGAGAGATCTGTTAGAGGGAAAGATATATAAATGAAACTTGATAGAATCCATCCATATAAACTTTTCCATATATATATATCTCTCTCTCTTTTGGAGAGAAGAGAATCCATGTCCATATATATCTTTCACCATCTTGTCCCTACACATTTTTGCTCTGCTTCCTCCTTCTTTTTAGGAAAGTATGTCCTTGAAGTATGTAACATGATATATATATATATATAAAGTTAAAGAATAAAATTAAAATAAATAAATTAAAGGCCTAAAAATAATAATTAAGACTCTTTTATAGTGATATTTTAAGAGTAGTTATTTAAAAAGTACAAAAAATGACACATAAAAAATACCACATACGGATAAATGTCAATGCAATAGAGTTTGAAGTACATCATACATATCCTATACGGATCAAATATAAATAAAATTCCTTTTAAAAAGTGACCTTATTTCATACTCATACACAAACAAATAAATGTAAATGTTTTGTGGGTCGAAAGAATTCAAGATTAATAAACAGTCCATACTCTATGGATTGCACAATGGGAGAAGATTCAGAGTAGTACTCTTGCAACATAATTTTAGAGAGTAGGGCTGCACAAATTTTTAGTAAGGCTGATTATTGACTTAACATAGTGTCTGATTTAGAGTTATACTGAGTTTCAAATCACAATTAGAAAAAAGCTATTTAATAATGAAATAATTTATTGCTAGTGGACAAATGAATGTTGCTAAATTCCTCACTAGAATGGGCCTTGCTAAATTCTAGCAAGCCCACTCTTATCCATTGCTACATTTGGTTTCATGGATTGCTCCATTTCAAGACAAAGTTTGATGGTTTTGGAAGCAAGATTTGAAAGAGAAAAGAAAAGGAAACTGTGATGCAATGGAAAATTTTTCAAGAAAAAAGGGAGGGAAATGCTGGAAAAAAGAAAGAAGGAAACGTAAAATTGTACTAAGAGCCAACATTTATTAAGAGTTTATATCTATCCTAGTATTTTTTTAACTTTTAAAAAATATTTTATTAAAAATATTAGGGTTGTTAAGCTACCTTTAAATAATTTTAATTTGAAATAAAATATTTATCAATAATTACTTAACTATTGCCAAAATTAATATTCAATATCAGTTTTAATAGTTTTAATATTTAATAATTTTAAGTGTGTATGAGATTAAATCTTTCTTTTAAATTCTTATTAAAGATTTACTACATTTAATCTTAGTTTTGAATTTTTTAAGATTATTAAAATGTTAAAAGTTAATCCGAGTATGTATTTAACTTTCTTTTTAAACTATAACTTATTTTTTAATGAATTTTTTAAATTAATGTTTATCTTTATTGCTCTATATTCAAATTTATTTAACAAAATTTTGAATTAATGTCACATGTCACTTTATATTTTCTATTTCATGATTTTTAAAAAAAAATTCACTGAATAGTCTCATTAAAAATTATTATTATTATTTAAAATGTTATTATTGTTATTTGAAATGTTAAAATTTATTTAGAAATGGTTTTGATGTTGCTAAATTTTGTTTGTTTATAAATAAGTGAAAACCTTATTTAATTATTTTTTATTTATTTTGAAATAAAATTAGTATCTATTTTTGAATTTTAGCAACAAATATTGTCACTGTTAATCCATCAGTAAATATGAAATTTCATAAAAAAATAAAATAAAAGGAACGGTTTTATCTTTCATAACTAATTTCATTGCTAACTATGCATTTTAGAAATGGAATTGTTTCTGTTGCTAATTTCTGTAGCTAAATTGAAATTTTCTAATGGTGAATTTTAAGTTTGATGCCTAAGTCAAACTAGTTTCTTAGCTGGCTTTGTTATTTTATATTAAATTTTTAATAAAATTATAAAATAATCCTTAAAAAGATGAAAAATTTATATAAATTTATATGAATTATATTTATCATTAAAAAAATCAAAATAAATTCCAATAATTTTTTTTAATTACTTGACCCAAATTGAATTACACTGACCAACTAAACTTGGCTAACAATCTATTTTTCCCAACCCAACCTAATTTAGCCCTATATGACCAAGTGAGCCCTTGTGTATCCCTGATAAAGAGTAGTGTTTTTGGTATGAATTTTGACAATTAAGTTTGTAAATATGAGAGAGCATAAAATATAAAGATTTTGAGTGTGGGAACCTTACCTAGCCAAGAAGTAGGTGATCAAATTTGTTGAGCGGTACGTGGGTGAATCTTCCAAAATTATTTATGAGACATCAAATTAAAAAAATAATTTCTGCCTTCTTTTTTCAGTAAATTACGTAGATTTACTTTGAATTTAATTGAAATTATATAAATCTCTTTTCTATTTTTAAAACATATACTAAATTCCTTTAAAACAAAAAATTATCTCATGCGTTAGTTTTATTTTTATTTTTTTATCAAAATATTTTTTATTTAATTTTTTTTTCAAAAAATACATTTAGTTTAATAGAGTGTATTTTAATAAAAAAATATTTTAAATTACACTAAAATATAAAATAATTTTTTATTTTAGCCAAAAATTATATATTTTTTAAAATAAAAGATAAATTTATGTAATTTTAATATAACTCAAAGAAAATCTATGTAATTTATTTTTTTTTCATTTTTTTGGACCTTTGGCCTCCATATTAAAAAATAAAATTTTGATGGTTCGCTTATGGTTTAGCGCCACATCCCCACATGGCCTCCTAACTTCACAATACCATGAACAAACAAACACTCTTATTTTGGAAACTAAGAATAATTGTGTCAAACGTTTCACGTAGGCTTACCGGTTTCTTAAATGGACCAAAAGAAACTCTCATTGGTTCAAAAAGAATATTAGTATTGCAGTCAGCAGTACTCAAATCAGCTTGCTATCACCTTAATTATTTTTCCAATCGGATCAAAGATAAGTTACTGGGATTGAGACTAGGGAATTCAAAGAAAAATTTCCTGGCTGTCCTCAGCAAATGGACTCAATGGGAAAAACATTAATATATGCCTTCAACAAGTTCCTTCAACCAGGGCCATGTCTAGAAATTTTGGGACTCTAAGTGAAATTATTAAAGAGGCCTAATGTAACTTATCAATTTTTATATTATTTTTCTTGCTTTTTGAACTGCAAAATCACTTATCAAAGTCTTATAATTGAATAATTTTAACATTTCATTTTTAATTAATAATAAGGTTAATCCATTTAATCTATCTTGTAACATAGTTGATCTTAATAAGTATTTAAGTAATTTTAATTTTAAAAAACTTCTTTCAATAGTAACAACCTTACAAGTATTGTTAATAATATTCTATAAGCGATATATGCATTTGGAAAAACAATCTAATCTTTCGATATAGTTTAACACTTTTATTGGAATATTAATTTTTTCTGTTAATATTTCTCTCAATACTTTTAATTCTAAAAATAAATCAAAACCATCAATATCAGAATGTTCACTTAAACTTAGAAAATTTTCAAGATTAATACAATATTTTTTCAATTTATCTTCTTCCAAAGTTTTAAATTTTGTGGATTCAAATAAAAAACCAAAAATAGTTTCATATTCTAAAAATTGTTCAAATTGACCCTCAATAGAAGAAAGATTGATCTACTATGTATAAAAAATATTTAATACAAAAACAATCTTTAGCTGAATGTGTGATCTCATCATCAACATGTTTATCAAAATATTTTTTTTCTATCAATTATTCACTTTTCATGAAATTTAGGCTCTATATCTATTTTAATAGCCTTTTTTTTTGTAAAGTCCAAAGCAGATGCAAAATCATTTTTTCTATAATTTTTCAAATAAGTAATAAGGTTCCTTAAATTATCTATAGCAATATCTATATGCATGTCTTTAAATTGTAGAATCTTAATAATAAATTAACAGCAAACAATATATTATACCAAATATTCATTCCTAATAAAAACTCAAATTCTCAATCTCATAAGTTGCTAAACATATGGCTTCACTTTTTATTTTAGGATTTTCACTACATTTTGATAATTTAATCAAAGCATTTTTTATATTTGGTACTTGAAACTTTATTGCTTTGACACTTTCAATTTTACTTTCCTATCGAGTTTGAGATAGTGATTTAACAGAAAATTAAAATACACTTTCTTGCAAGATTTTCAATCTTTTGGTAGAAGAAGAAAATAAATAAAGCTAAATTCAAATTATCGTTGTAAAACTCCAAAAAAAGAAATAGCTATAGGAGATGAATTGGTAATATCACGTAAAGCTAAATTCAAATTATGACATCCACATGGTGTATAAAATGCTCTAGGATTTATATCTAATAATCTTTTTTGTACTCCTTGATTTTTACATTTCATGTTCGATTCATTATCATAACCTTGTCCCCTTATATCATTAATATCAAGCCTATATTTATTCAATACATTAATAAGTTCATTAAAAATACCTTTTCCAAATGTATTATCAACCTTTAAAAATTCTACAAAATACTCTTCTATTCTTATTGAAGAACTTAAAATATCAACACATCTCAAAATAAGAGTCATTTGTTCTTGATGACTTGCATCCGGAGTACAGTCATTTGTTTATTTTGTATAGTATTACTTAAGTAATGTGCACGAAGTTCATTATTTTTTATGCACCAAACATGCTCTTGCATAATTTGATCAAATTCTGTAAGCATATCTGTGAACGCCGTATTTTATCCGGGCATGCTTAAAAAAATAATAATAAAATTAAACTAACAAAAAAAAAGAAAATAAAAAAGAACAAAAATCAAATAGGTCCTTTTAACCCAATAAGCTCAAAGAAAAAATCAAAGGGGAAAAAACCTAAAAATAAAATCAAAAATAAAAATAAAAAGGTAAAAGCCCATTAATCTGAAATTAGAACAAAAGAAAAATCAATTAAAAAATAGGCCCTAACCTTGCTTTCTTTTCCTCTAAACGAAAGTCCAATACCAAAAAAAATAAAACTTGATCCTAAAAAAAAATTAAAGCAAACAAAAATAGCTCTAGCCTAATTCTTCTAGACCCAAAGGTCTAAACATGAAAAGGAAAACGGGCTAAAAAACAAAGCAAAGAAAAAGGGCAGAGCCCATTCCTTTAGCCCAGCAACCTCTCAGACCTTCTAACTCAAGTCTGAAACCCGCATTCGAAAACCCTACCCGGTGGTTTCCCTCATCCCCTCTATTCCGTTCTTTGGCTGAGGAAAGGCATGAAGACGCCAGCCTTTTTAGAGGAAGGGACCACGCTCGCTCACACACAGCCACTATGTAAGCCCCTCAGCAACTGAAAGCGGATCACACAGAAAGGAATGAAGCATCGCGCATGAAGAATTGGTGGAGCAGAGAGCCACGTTTTGGTACACAAGGCGGAGGAGGACGCATGGGGTGAGAGTGAATTTCACTCTCTAATTCAGTATAAACAATTAGGGGATTTCCTTGAGACAGGGGCTTTTTTTTTTTTTAAGCTTAGAGAGGAAGAGAAGCAAAGTGTAAGCGAGAAGGATAAACTAGGAATTTAGGGTTGAAGGGATCGAAAGAGAAAGAGAGGGAAGAAGGGAGATTCATGAATTTTTTCGAATCAAGGAGAGGAAGCGAGGCCGAGAGAGAGCAGCGTCGCTGGTGAGAGCTTTTCAAATAGAGAGAGATTCTAGATTGCTAGAGAGGAAGTAAAACCAAAGGAGAGACTGAGAGTAAAAGGCTTGAAGAAAGGTAGGCTAAATTGGTTCAGGATTCGAAGAGAACCGAATGGGAATAGCTCTAAGCAAAGAAATCGAACCAGAGGTGCATCTCGATGTCTAAGAAGAGAATGCACCCAACTTCTTTCCAAGAACTTGAAAGGTATATTTCTTGTGCTTCCCTTTGTTATCCAGAAGCTATGAAGCCATGTGTGTGTTCTGATTTTGGGTGTTAAAATCTAAAGCTTCTGTGGCTTGAATATAGTCTGATTCAATTGTTACTGGATGCTGATGATTTGGATTTCCAATTTGATTATTTTATTTTTTATTTTATTTTTTTCTTTCTCATATCATTTGATTTGGTATACGCAATTTGTCTAGCTTAATCCGAAATCATGTTTCCTTAATCTGAAAAGATTTTGATATACTCTATTCTGAGATGTTGAGATACGATTTCATCTTGATCATTTAGTCAGGGTAATTGGATTTGGACTAACGAATTGCTTAAGATTTCTACTGTTTCCCTTTTTCAAATCTGTTTAGTAAGTAGCCCCTGATCAGAAAACTTTTGAGTGAGTCTCTGTGTAGTTCTTAGATATGAGCTTGAGGGTTCAATCTGTGTGGATTGTGTATTTGTATATGAATTCACATGACGAATCCTCCGTGAATAAACATGGATAGTTTGATTGAAGGTTTCTACTTATCATCTGGTCACATTGCTTTGTTATAGCTAAGGTTTATTAGTCGCATTGTTACATGAATTGAACATGGTTTGGCTTCCTTTCTGTTTTTGCTTAAAATTTGTGGTCAAGAAGCTTTAGCTATAGATAGGTCAGAATGAAAATTTCATATGCTTGCTCCATTGACTGCTTGCATGTGAAGTTTGTCATTTAGGGCCAGAATATGTGTTCCTTAAAAGAAAAATATGTTGTTTTCTATCATTATTTATTTCAATATTTATTCTATGCTTGGACATAACGGGGAGCCACATTTGGGGGAAATTTTATGTTCAGTAAATGTGAGATTAGTTGGAATTGGTTTGGATAATGCTTTGAGTTAGATTTAGGATCTTGTTTTGCTTACATCGTTGTTGGAAATATGATTATGTTATGAACCTTTATCTGTCTATTTATTTGAGAGGTCATAATGTCCCTACTATTTTTTTTTTAGGATTGTATCTAAAATTAAGCCTGAGAGGAATTCTTGAATGTAACTTGACCTATGAGACCTTGATTGCTTTTGTTTGATATTGAGACTTTGGATGAAAAGTAAGCTGTTGTGACATTTTTTTCCTCTGCTGTGCGAGGCCCATGACTTGAAGGCTCGTGATCTGATGAAAACAAGAGAGCAAGTAGCCGCCCAAGGAGATGGTTGGAAGAGATATCTTATGGGTCATCAAAGAGGGCGCTTCACTGGTTCATCTTTTACTATATAAATGTTTCATGTAATATGACATATGAGGATTGATTGGATGCATACAAAATACACGCGATCACCAAATTTTACATGCCTGTAAATATTGTCATTTTACCTTCATTATATTTACTTTTATTTTTCTTTTAGAATTTGTTGTGTGGAATTTTTTGTCCTCTCAGACACATGGGAGTTAAACCAAATGGACCATGTAAGGCAATAGGCATCCTTGGTATTCATTGGGTTACAAATTTGTAATTTTATATGTTTTGAGCTCCATCAATCAACATCAAATTGTTTTTTTTTAAAAGATTTTCAAAAAAAGAAACCAGATTAAAAACAAAAAAGGAAGAAAGCAACAAAAAAAGGAATAAAAAAATGATGATAAACTTTTCAATTTCAAAAGTTGATTTTAAATAATTGAGTTTTTAAAGTCTCCATTTCAAAAAATTGTAAACAAAACCTAATTTTCAAACAAAAAAATTAAAAGGAAAACGAAATCAACAAAATTCACCAAAAAAAAAACAAAGACAAAAACAAAAACAAAACAAAACAAGGATTAAAAATCCTTTGAATGAATGAAGAGTCTAGAGAAAAAAATTAAAAAAAAGAGAGGTGAAAGAAAGGAAACTCAAAATGGGAAAAGGTCAGGAAGTAAAATTAATTTTATCTTAGGCAAATTAAAACACATCAACCAATGCTAATTTCGTTTTATTTGCCAAAGATAAAAGTAGTTCTTATTTCTTTCTCTTTTTTTTTCAAAATAAATAAATAAATAAAAATTAAATAAAACACAAAAACAAAAAAAATTAAAAAGACTGAAAAACAATAAATAAAAAATAAACAACAAGAAGGCATAGGAAAGAGAAAAAATGATAAAAAAGGAGAGAAAAAACTAAAAATGCAAGAAAAGTAAAATTAAATTTACTTTTAGTAAATCAAAATACATCAACCAATTTCTAAATTTGTTTTCTTTGTTAAAGGGGAAAGTAATTTTTATTTTCATTATTTTTTCACAAAAAAATATATGTGAAAACTTAGTTATATAAAATAAATAAAAAATAAATTAACAAAAACAAAAAATAAAAAAATACATAAAAAAATTAGAGATAAAAAAAAAGAACAAAAACAAAATCCAACCAAAACACAGTTTTCAACCAGTCGAACTACGTGGACTTTGATCTCTCTCAAAGGATACGTAGGCCTTAGGCTTTCATCCTAAGTCAATTCTGCCATTGTAAATAAATATTTTGTTTAATTTTATTTCTTTAATTTCTTTTAATTTTATTTTATATTTAATTTTATTCCTTTTTATTTTAGTCTTTGATTTTTTTTGTTTTATTTTTTATTTTCTTTCTTTTTTAACTTTTAAATTTATTTCCTTAAATTTTTCTTTCTATTTTACATGTGATTGGTTAGGGAGAATTAAAATAGAACATAGGCCATATTAATTTTGCACAACTGACTTAGGGTAATCATTCTTAGGAATGAGTGTAGTAGGGTGCCTAATACCTTCCCCACTCACAATCGATTACCAAATCCAAATTTGATTCATAGACCATCTTATTTAAATAAAAAGATTTTTTTTAAATTTTGCCTATTCAAAAATAAAATTTTGGTGGCGACTTCTGAACTTACTTTTACTATTTTATTTTAATTTTAATTTCAGTTTTCGATTTCATTAAAAATCAAAATTTTTTTATAAAGACGCCACACGGTCGCATTGCATTTTTAGGTGTAACAATCTCAATCAAACTTAAAAAGTTCTCATTATTTTTTTCATATATCTTCTCATTTGTCCCACGAAAAGCAAGATTATTTTTAGAATGATGTTTGACTATAACTATAATTCTAAGTAAAACCTTTTCTCAATATTCCTTTTTTTTTTATTAATTTGTTCTTGTATATTTTTATCAATTGTCTTTTTTCTTCTCAATCTTGTTTCTATTTCAATCTATTTAGCTATATTAGCGATATGTTCATGACTTTTAAGCTTAGAATCAAGGTTTCTCCAATCTTTAGTCCCCTTATTAACTAGTTGATTAACACTACTTTTTTAACAAAACAACTTGAAACAAAAACAATAAAATCTATCTAAATCTCTTGAATAAACTAGCCATTTTCTATTATATTTTTCTCCATTTGGCAATATTTGTTGGTAAAAAAATGAAGAAAAATGCTTATTATTTTCATCTCTTGAAAATTGTAAATTTTCATATCTAATTGGACCATTTTCTACCATTAAATCTTTAAACTTTTCATCAATATTTTTCCAATGTCCAGGATCATAAATATTTTTAGGAACTTCACTTGATGTATTATTATCTTCAAATAAATTATCTTTGTTTAAATTTGCATCATCTTCTTGGTTTTGATTGGAATGAAATTATTGTTGTTTTCAACATCATTTATAGGTGACTATTCTATCATTTTTTCAGGGTCATTTGTGGGTGATTGCTTAATTACACTTCTTGTTACATCC
The DNA here is from genome assembly GCA_026724425.1 of Erythrophleum ivorense. Taxonomy (NCBI): domain Eukaryota; kingdom Viridiplantae; phylum Streptophyta; class Magnoliopsida; order Fabales; family Fabaceae; genus Erythrophleum; species Erythrophleum ivorense. The sequence continues at coordinate 50,648,468 of JAIUCV010000005.1, forward strand.
TTATTATTATGAATAGTAACAAATTTATCAAGAGCACCACGTTGAGATTGAATTAATTTTTCTCTTTTTCTTCAATTTTTCAAAACCAGATTCATACTTTATATTTGACATTTTCTATTAGTACAAATAATAAAATTAAAATAAAAAAAGCAGCACAAAAAATATATATGTAAAATATCAATTGCAAAAACATCAATTTTATGAGAAAAGGGAAAAAACACCTCAAATTTAGTATTTAAGATTTCAAAATAAAGCAAAAAAAAAAATTTCACTTTCCTTTATTTCATAGCTTTAACTAATGATTTGAGACTGGGAGACAATTTGATGGAAACAACACCTAGGGCCCCAAAAAAAAAGGACATGAAAATATGAAGCAAAAAAAAAGGGCATCATTCTCAAGCATGAAATATTAAAGTATTAAATAATACCTTGATGAAATGATAAAAGATGAATGGGGCATCTATTGCTATATTGTAGGCTAGGAGCAAATGAGCAATTGTGATATTTTTTAAAGAAAAGACAAAAGTGAAGTAATGAAATTAAACAGAGAGTGAGGAGAGATAATAGAATAAGATTTAGAGACGAGATGTGATGAGAAGAAATTGAAAAGATAGGAAGGAGACGTGAGGAATGAGAATCAATAAGACTAAATGATAGAGAAGTTAGAGATTTCGATTGTTTATTTGTTTTGTTTTGATAAGAGAAAAAAATCTTTGACTTTGTGAAATAACTTTTAATGTCATTATGAAACCTTCTAATATTATTGGTAATTAGAGGAGGTGAAAAGCTTTTCTATCATCTTTTTTTTTTTGTCTTTTTCCTATAGGATATACCAAGCAGAAATGAGAGCCTTGGCAAATATATAAGACATTGATGATGCTTATATATATATATATATATATATATATATATATATATATTAGAGGCCTGGTAATTGTAGGGCCTAAAGCAACCGCTTATCTAGTCTAAAGCTTTCCACAGCACTGCCTTTAACACGGGAAGTTAGAATCCATTGTAACACGTAATTTCAATACCTTCATGATGTCCACCACAGAAAGAACAAGAAAACCCACCATGTTCATTGAGGAACAAGCCTCGTTGTTACCTTGGGATCACATCGGACAATGAAGATGTACCAGAGTTTCTTTATACTACTATCCTCTGTAAAGAGTCTTATGTAGCTCAGTTATAGGGTGGCAAAAAGCATAAAAGTAAGGATTAATGATTTGACGTCATTACAAAGCATAACATATTTTTCCTCTGAAGGGAAATCCCCCAAATCAACATTCATAAGGGGGGAAAGGAATGCATCGAAATGCAGAAATTTCATAACTTTCCACTCAGGTTAAAAGTCAAAACAGATTGAAAATTAATTAACAAAGCCTTGGGATAATCTATTTGTTGTCAAATGTTTCCTTTCAATAGAAATTCCTAGGTCCATCAAATTAGTGACTTTTATTTTAAAAAGGAATTTCAACATTTCATTTCATCTTTGAAGGATCATACTTAACTATCAACATCAAAATTCAAAAACCAAACTACTTTCACGATTATTCCTTGGATTTTCCAAATTGGGAGAGCATCCAGCTTGCATGTCCTGAACCCTAGCTGTACCTTTAATATCAGTGACTGTGTATTGGATGGTATGACTTTTCATACCAGTTTGGACTGGAGAATTTAAAGCCTGGCCTAGTAGCTATGCATTTTGTTTGCATAAAATTCCTAAATTGTGGGTTTAACGCTATTGGCTTTGCCCCACATCTTGGCTCCTAAACGACCTCCTAACTTCAGAGACATGAACAAAGAAATAATGATATCTCATATTTGGGGAACTGACATCACACACTCCCTTCCAGAAACATTATTATGGATTCTAGCATGATTGATAAAGCCTTGCGGCTGTCATTCTCATTGCTTTTCCATTTGCTTATGCATCTTAGTTTGCATATTGCATGACAGAGATACAAATTGTTCCTTCAGCAGTATGGTACCGAAAATCTTTATGAATGACTACCAATCAGCGGTATGGAGTCATATGACTACTTTAATGAAAAGGAATTTTTTTTTTGGGGAAAAAAATTCTATTTTGATATCCTTTTATCTCATAAGCAGGTTACTTGTATGCCTCGAAATATTCATGAAGAAAACCCATGAGTAGGGTAATTTATGAGAGCACGTATTCCCTCTGAAATACTATGTCAATAAGGCACCAAAAGACATGGTCACACATTTCTTAGGCAGGGGCAGAATCAGTTATACAGTCTAGCCCATGAACCATCCTAAAATAAAAGTTAATAATTACCCAACATGTTGAGAAACCTTAACAAAAGTACAACCCATATTCCACTTGTCAAGAACAATGGATGCCATAATAAAATTCTTTAAAACTTTACAGCAAACAAAAATCGAAGTTAAGCAGGACTTGCTATCGTTTATCCAGAAAAATGAAGCTCGATTACCCAACTCATAATTCCTTCCACGTCAAAAGAAAAACTACAGCTGCTCCAAAAAAATGGAGGAGATGAAAAGGTATGGATGTATTAGCACTCTGAATTCTAAATGGCAAAAAACCAAGGATTTCATTATTAGCTTATTCACCTTTTTTATCATCAGTGATCATCATCTGTTTTTGCTGCTCCAAATAGTAAATTTTGTCATGCATACCTTCTTTTCTGTATGCCTCAACCATGACAGAGTATGTTGTGTCATCTGGTTGGCATTGGTTATCCTTCATACGATTGAAAACTCTCTCCATTTCAATCAAATCCTCTGCCTTTGCACATGCAGAGATGATGGCATTGTAAAATGAGATATTCTCAGGTATCTCAAACTTCTTAGCCAAGCGAACACTGCTAATTACTTTATGGAAGAGACCTGCATTGGCATAACCATTGATAAGGCAGCAGAAAGTCTTGGTATCAGCTTTCATACCCTCAGCACGCATCTGATCAAATGTATATTCCATGTGTTTAGCATCCCCCACAGCTGCAAATGCCTCAATCACATTGTTATAAGTTGCGGTTGTCCAAGGAAATTGAAGCTTGCGCATATACTCCATCACAGATGACATTTTGTCATACATTCTTTTCTTTCCGTAAGCACCAATCAAAATATTAAAAGTGCGTGTTTCTGGTTCTATCCCAAAATTACGAAACTTTTCATACCATCTCTCCATCATATCAATCTGGCCTTTATTACCAAAGACACCAATGACTGTGTTCATTGTCCATACATCAGGCTTGCATGTAGTACTCTCCAGCATATTTGACAACACTTTCTCCATCTGATCATACTTCCCTGCCTTGCCATATCCACTTAAGACAATGTTTTGAGTGACAGTGTTTGGGGTGATAGATCTTTCAGCCATCTCTTCATACAGCAACTCAACCAATTCACATTTCGAAGCATCCACACAAGCTTTAATCAAAGTACTGTAAGTGAAAACATCGGGCTGGCAAAGAGGGAGGTTCTTCATCTCATTAAGAGTTAAAAATGCCTTATTAATAAGGTTGTTGCGACAAAACGCTGCAAGTAAGGCTGTGTAAAGTTCAGAAGTAGGCTCACAACCTTCTTCAACCATTGTGTTAAAAAGTTGATGAGCACGTTGAGGTTGGCCAGATTTTCCAAGCAATACAATCAGTTTCATGTAAGTCCCTTCTTTCGGTTCGTAAAAGGGTTGCTCCCTAAGCATTTCAAATACCTGCACATTTAGATTACTTAACCATATATTGCCATATAACAAGATATCACTTCAGTTATTACTTATTAGTTCATAAGAATTTCTATTGGAGAAATCAGCCATGAAATTAATTTAACTAAATGAACAGTCTAAAAGCATCGATTTGATATAAGCTATGAAGCATAGATAGTTGAAAAATGGAACTGTATCGGGTTCAATACTTCTATCATACGCAATACAACGCTTTCAATTACACTTGAACAATGTATATTTTATCTTGTGTTACAGTAACCATAGCGTGTCACTGTCCTATATCCATATCCAGGTCAATATCGATTCTTGGGATATAAAAATATCAAAATCTACCCATAATATTCAGCATTAAAGAAAAAATACCCACTTGAGTTCTAAACAAAATATTGAGAGCAAAATGCCTGATTTGTGAAGCAAAATCAACTAAGAGATACCCAATTACCTCAAGGGCTTGAAGCCACTGTTTTTTCTCAATTCTATCAGATAAGGTTTCCGTGACCGTGCTGACCCAGGCCTTAGCCTTGACCTTTCGTTCCAACTTCTTCTTCACATTCTTAACCGGAGTCCTCCTCCCACGCTCAGGTAACGATTTTTCTGAAATGCCCGGAAATTCACCTTCTTTCCAATGTCTCTTTTTAGGGACCGAAGAAGAAGAAGAAGCAGCAGTTTTTGACGATGGAGCCGCAATTGAACAGCGGATAATCCGAAGAGTCGGGTCTTGGGTTTTCGGGTTGGGGACATGGTGGATCTTGCATTTGTCCTGAGGAATTGGAGAGGGAAGGATGCAAGAAGAGAAGGAGAGAGAAATTGAAGCCATAGGAAGAGAGAGTTTCAGCTCCAAGCATGAAGCTCCCGTCCTGTGTCCGAAACACCAGGCCTGCCTTACCCTTCAGCTCAATTAACTGTCCTCCTTTTGGATTTTTTGGTGCAAATTAATAAAATGCAGAAAAGAAAAAGTCTCTTTTTCAGCTATCAGATTAATTTTGTCCCGTATATTTATAGAATTTTTTATTATTTTTTAATTGCTATCATAGTTCATGCTGTTAACGAAATTAACTGGTCTATCCATCATATGGCCATTAAATTATATCAACGTGAATATTTGATCTAATATCTCATCTAATAAATTTAAAATAATTTTATTTTATATTTTCTAATCCTAATTTTTCTCTTCCTTCTCATAACATATAAGATAAAATATTAAGTTAATATCCACGTTGGCAATGTTATGTTTATGTTGCTACTTGATCTTTCAATGACCATATGTTCAATAAATTAAATAATTTTATTAATAATTTAGATGACATTAACAACTAAGAAAAATTCAGAATTTTTATAAACATGAAATTAACAAAAAAATTAAAATAAAGTGAAACTATTACAAATTTAAGGAAAAAAAAAAGGGTACTTTTGCCCCCAAAAAAAAGTTAGGCACAATTTTTTAACATAAAATTCTGTTCAATTTTTAAATATTTGTTATAATTTTTTTTACAACTTAACATTATATAATTGAGTTTTTTTAAAATTCTTCATATATTATATTTTAATTAATAATCTAATAACAAATACAAAAACTTTTATCTTAAAAGCCCATTCGGCAGGCATAAAAAACGGAAGGAAAGTAGAGAAAAAAAAAGTTTAAAAAAATTTTAATTTTAATTTTATAATTATTATTTAATACTCTCTTATAATAATTATTCAATCATTAAAAATAAGGATACTATGAATATTTTTTATCTATAAAATTACCTTTTTTTTTTTTTTTATCCTTTCCCTTCCTGCATATCAAAGGAGTGCTTCTTTTTATTACAACCCAGTTTTCCCCTATTCTTTTCCACAATTAATTTACGTTTTAGCATAAAGGCTCTCGTGGTTCTTGGTGATTCATCACTTTGCAAAATGATATATGTATTTCAGTTCAACTAATTTGAATTAAAATAGTTATGTGAGACTGATTATATACAGACATAATTATCCACAATATGGAGAAAATTATAATTTCTTTTGGTATTAAATCTTTTCACAATTATAATATTTTAGAGAAAAACAAAACAACATAACATTATTCTTTGATCGCCAATGCAATGCTCATCTTAAGAAAAAAAAAATTCTTTCTTTGTCTAGCCATAAGCTAAACAGCAACACAATTATGCCTTCAATTTTTTTTAAAAGAAAATTAACCCCGTTTATGAAAGATTGTTTTTTCAATTTAACCTATTAAATAGAAAACTTTTTAATTTAATTTCAAAAATATACATGGTGATTAATTGATCATCTATACCTAGTGTCATTTTTTCCACAAATGATATCATTTGGCCTAATTTATCAAACAATACCACGACCATTTTATGTCGCAAACTATTTTACTCGGAGAAAAATAATGATGAAATTAAACTTCAAATTGAATTGTAAATAATCTTTTCGATAGTAAACTATTAATTTACTATACTTCTTTAACATTTTGCCTTTTGATATACAGTTTTATAACCTAAACTCAATAGTTCTCTAATTTTTCAACACCACATAATTATACAAAGCTTAAAGAGAGTAAGATATATTATCATATTCAAAGTCAATAAAAATTTACTACAAGTCAGGAGTTAAGGAAAATAACTTATTTAATAACTAGAAGATTACTAGCCTAAATTGTAAATCCCTTTTAATATTATTTGACTAATACAAGGTATTCTCCTACATGTCTACAATCTTTATCCTATCACTACATACATGTCCTAATGTCATAGCATATCCTCAATTTTCAACAGAAAGTGCTGAGGAAGTCATACTTCCCTAAATATATTTTCATGACAGCTACTGCTGTCATTGATGTATATATACCAACAACTATGACTTACACATTTCAAAAAGTTAAAAAAAATAAAAACAAAACAAAACGAAATGAAACAGAGGAGGAGGATGAGGAGGAAGATACGGGATAAAAGAAACAATTTGCAGGCCTACTGCAAAAGAACACCTGATATGCAAACACTAAATTGAACCATAATCCAATGATTCCCATCTGAAGGGCTGGAAGACATAGCTAACTCTGGGTAAGCTTTTGAAGAGCAAAGCCACACAGACACAAACAGCTGCAATGCCCACCAATGAGAGCATTGCTGGCCTATAAACCAGTGCTGTTCCCGTGCTGTTACAAGCCAGCTTGCGCTGGCATAGCCCGCACTTATGTGGAATTGTTGCTGCCATTTCGATCTTCTCGGTTTGCAAGCTTGAAACTTTCGATGATGACCTATGCTTCTTCTTTGTGTTACCATCTACAAGGGTAGAGGGGATATCAAGCACATGATGATGCGTTTCACTTTTCTTGCTCGTTTTCTTCTGGACAAGTTGAATGTAGGAGTGGCAGCCCCTCATTGATGCGTAGTCATCGGGGGTCAAGCCTGTGTTGTCCCGGGCATTTTTCCAAGCCTTGATTCCCACCTGAACAATGGCAGACGTATAGTAGAAACTATTGAGTCTTGATAACATTAAAGTGACTTAAGAGGGGGGGGGGGGATTGTACTGAAAACCATATAAGCATTCCAGCACGAGCTCGCCCACTTATCGATTTTTTTTTTGTTTTATTAATGTTTTGATCCTTGAAATATAAGAACTTCCTCAGTGCGGTCCCTCATTTTCAATACTTCTCACTTTGCATTTAACACAAGGAGAGTGAAATACTAAACTGAGAGGAATTGAGAATGAGGGATAAAATTGGAGAGCTCGCACCTTTTTGGGACCAACATTTAATTTACTTAAAAAAAAAATGCTAATGGTTTAACTGTAGTCTGTAGCATCCATAACCACCTCAGACATAACAAAATAATTTTTTTTGGGGGGGGGGGGGGGATAGAAAACATAATTGTAATTCATTCAATGTCATCCTCTCTATAACCAAAACTGAAAATATAGAGCATACTGAGGAAAGAGGACATACCATTCCAGGATCGTTGGTTAATGCATCCAATACATTCTCTAAGCCATTCATGCTTGCTACAACATGAAGGGGAGTCAACCCAGCAGGCCCAATGGTATCAGGTTTAAATAAGAATCTGTCAGTGTTTTTGCCAACTTGCTTCTCCATACTGTCCGTGTCATCTGAAGATTGAACGGGCACAAATTTCAACAGTAGTTCCACCATAGGCCTGCAATTTCTCCTCACAGCTCTGTGTAGAAGACCCAAGTCTAACAATGCAAGCTCAACGGAGGTATGCTCTCCTGCATCAACAGTACCCTCAAACATAATGTCCAAAAGCTTTTTCATCACAGCACACCAATCATGGTCCATGCAAAATTCAACAAGCCACTTGAACCGATTGAAATGGAACAGATCCTGGACAGGTGCCATGGGACCCAACCTAACTTTTATACGACTTCTATGAAGGAGCCAACCCATTTCTTGTAGGAAATCCACGGCTTGAGTCTTTTCTTCCATTTGTTTGCTTCTCATCTGAGCATCTTTACAGATCTCAGCTGCCTCAATCACACTCTCCAGATTACGGATCTCTGAACAAATTTCTGGCTCTGCAACTATAAAAGGAAAGGAACAGCTGCTAAGACCATGATCTTCCACCTGAGATCAACATAGTCAAATCAGAGATGAAAATAATACTTCACAAGTTAGCAAAACGGAAAGAAATTACTTGTATACAATACTTTTTGTATCATTTTAATGTTCCACTTGACAATTCCCTTCTTCCTCTGTGGAAACCGTCTTTGTTTATCTAGGCTTTCAAGGGATAGCTTACCTCTAACGAATCACAACCACACGCACATACATATTTATATGATTTCATTAGTTATAGTTTGAAGCAATTAACAAGCATCTCTCTTAGCATATCTAGTTTAAGTTCACTATGCTAAAAATAAGACCAGTAAAATGCGTATGCTTAGGACAAAAAATTAGGAGCAAGACACCACCTCAATAAATCCCCTCCCAGTTACACTCGGTATGTGACAAGAGAAGTTAAGGCACTGAAGCTCATCATGTTCAATAGCTGTATCAGCACCACCAATCAAGTCACAACAATTATACTGTGCCAGATACTTCCCTTCAAGAGCACAGAGTAACCTGAAATCAAGAGGAAGGGACTAATGTCTAGACCAATCCCAATAGTTTTGACAACTGAAACAAAATCCAGAACTTCCCTACTTCCAAAATTATATAAACAGAAAATAAAGTACTTAATCAACTTGCAAAACCAATATTATACCCAAAGAAATTTAGGTGATGTTTCTTTCTCATCCCTTTTGAAATCTATTTAAGCATCTAAAATTCTAAATAAATATTTTGCTTAATATTTAAGTAAATGAGAGTAGCTTATCTTTCAATCACCCATCTGATCATGTTTGTGGGTGGTAAAGTCCATGGGCAAATGAGCTAATTCAGATAATGCAGAGAATGAGACAGAGATTTACCTTGTGCTAGAACGGAAAAGGTTGAAACCTTTAACAACAAATTGAGTGCTTGCCTTTGCAGAAACAGCAAGTGGTATAATACATGAAATTCTACAATGTTGTGGGCTTCTGAGGCTCAAGGGAACATCTAAAACAACCTGACCTGCAGGAGAGATAAAAGAAAATAAAAATAATCAATTCTAGTTACCAAAGGAAAATGATAAAAGTTTTTACTGATTCTCGTATTAGATTATACAGTCACAAGACCAATGAGGGAGAACAGACCATTGTACAGAAAAGCTACAGAATGCCGCACCCTTGTATATACCCATCCTGTCCTCCAGAAAGAATCATTTGATGCAGCAAGAAGCTTTTTCAAGCTGGGTCCTAGATTACAGCAGAGCTGCATTGCCATATAGCAATAAGCAGATTTAAATATTGTTTCCAATGGTGTCAGTAGAAACAGACACTCATGACATTATACAAAACTATACCTCCTCCCATGCAGATTTTTCTAGACAGAGATATATCGTTAATATGATGCAGCCTGGCCTTATATAGCTCTCAATCTCTGTGGGACTGCGGGATAACCAGTTGAGAATCTGGTGCTCAGAATAAACCACAAATCAAATTCTGCACAAAGAAACAATGCAGTAAAAGTATTCAAAGCAATTTCATAGTACAGAAAGTACCTGTGATCGAAGAACAAAAGGGAAATCATTTGGATCCTTGCCAAAGAGTTTGAAAACTATTCGATCTGTGCGACTCTGGAAACAATAAACAAAATACATTTCAATAAAAACAAATTAACTGCATCACTAAACACAATGAAGGCCTAGATGATCAACATATTGATAGGAACCCAACTCATACCCAAAATAATCAATTACTGATGGAAAAGTAGATGAACCCGAAATAATAGACCTAAATTGGCAGCCTTGATGGCAAAACAACCCCTCCCCTCTCTTTTAAAACCAAAACAAAAAAAAAAACCAAAACAAAACAAAAAAAGCGGTACCCCGAAGAGAGAAGAAAACAGTAATAATAAAGACACAGACCACATGTTTTTGCCAAGCACCCATCAAGATAGGGCATTTAAACAATGATTCAAAATAAACATTTGCAAAACCCTAGCTTCTTCAACAGGAAAGTTGATAGGAGCATTATCATACTGTTCAGTAATAAGGAAAAGAATTAAAATACTACAAAAATATACCTGAGCTTCTCCACTAGAACTCGAAGGTGACTGGGTAGAGGTTGAATCTGAGTTTCTACTTGTCTGCGGTGGACTTGACTTTTGAGAGTCAAGTTGTAACCATGAAGGATGATCAAGAGACCCAGTTCCTGAAGCCACAGGAGGATGAGATTTCCTAAGGTTCTCTGTATCATCCTGTACGTCATCATATACGCTATTCAGGTCAATGTTATTTAAGCCATTCCTTCTTACTGTAGCCTCTGCTGCAACTAACTGGGGTGGAAGGCTATCCCTTAACACAAGTACATTTGAAGGCTGTGATCCTGACGAAGATTTTAAACTTCCTACCCCACCATCACCTGAAGTTAAACATTTTGGCGCCATATCATATGCAGGCACTGTCTCAGACTGTCCCATGGGCTTTGGAGGGTACTGATTGCTGAGACCATTATCCATCTTGATGGAAGAACCAGAAGACTTGAAGGGTTCAGGACCATTTGAATTTAGATTAGGCACCTTCTGGGCAGTTCCAGATGTCCCAGCATTCACCAAACTTTGGGATCCCTCCAATAAGGAGGCTATGTTAGTTCCATTGATTGTACCAGCCAGGCTTGCCAGGTTCCTTAGCAGATGAGAGAGAATATCTTGGTCCCTACTAAGATCTGAGCCATTTGCTGCAATTTATAGAAGACATAATTTTGGAGTTAAATTAATATGCCCATGATGACATCCAAAATAAGGGTGGAAAGACAAAAAAAACGTCCTAAAAGCAGAGAAGCTCAAAATACAGTTAACCTTTTTTAAGAAATGTTTCAGCAGAGCAAACATTCAATAGCTGGGCAAGCCTTCAGGCTTTCTAGTCATGCAATTTGAATGTGCGCTGATATTGATGATACGCTCAGGAAAGGCAACAAAACAAGAGTCACTATCATACATTATGACCAAAAGCACCATTCCATTTACAATTTTGGCACATCAATTTCAATATGTTTTTTCATCAGATGTCAGAAACCAAGTGACTAACTCCCCTTGGCCATACCTTCTTCCTGTTGTTTTGGAAATTTAAACTCTATAGTAGAGTAATGGGGCCAAGTTAAACTGTTGAAGTTAAACAATCCCAGTTCTAGTTACATGAACTGAACCTTTGACATCTTTGCCATAGGAAAGACTAGAAAACTACAAGAGCATTGCTCAGAAAACAATAGGATGCAATCAAGCCACAGTCATAATTCCAAGATATCACTTACTCATATCATGAGTATCTTGATTTTTTTAATCAGCACATTCACAAAGAAAAGCATATTTTTATACTTGCTGACGTAAGACTAATATTGAGATTTAGGCCTAGTTTGCCTATAATGGATATAAATGCACATCAGACACCCAAAAGAATTCAATAAGAAATTATGCGTTTTAGTTCAGTTTTCTGGTGTTTAGTACACATTAGTTGGTAATAACTTCTGACTACCTGAGGTTAAATGACAATCAACAGAGTCAACCAGCCTAAGAAGTACCATTAATTAATAACACACTTTGAACAGAGAACAATAGATTTGACCAACAGGTGGGATTAATCAAGGTAACCCCATTGGTTGGAGTAGGAAAACCAGTGCGTAACAATATCTTAATTCTACTACTAGGAACAGAAAGTCATCCTCATCTTTCCAAGGAATCATCCGTCAGTCAATCTTTCCAATCATATCTAACTAAATACTCCCAGAAATTAAGTGTAGGAAGTCTTTCCTTTCATATCTTACTAAAAAACATGCCAAGGATTTCCAAATTCTTAACATCAATTATTATAGGTAACCCATGAAATGCTCCAGAGAAATATCCACCTGCTTGTACAAGAGGGTAGCAAAGACTACAACTTGGATCCTCTGCACAGGCTGTAGTTGGAGAGAGAAAGGAATAGGGGGTGTGGGTCCTATACAAGTGGAGTCCACAGCTTGTTCCTTTCTCTCTCCTACTGCAACCTATACAATACTACAGAGAATCCGAGGGCCAAGGACTAATCCTCATAAACAGATATTTTGAATTTCAATTCCCATCAAACTCAATTAAAATATTTGTTGCAATAGCTACCACTTCCTAACAAGCAATAACCATTTCTTTTTTATGGTACCTTATCAGAAAATTTACCACAAGAATTTCAGCATTAGGCTGAAAATCACAAAAATATCGATATCATCTAACACCTTACAGCAAGATATCATCTATGCAACAACTTTCACCATAACTTTTGATTTTTGAATTTATGATTAACAAACTTCCCTAAAACCAAAGAGTATATAAACCATCAAGATAGAACAGCATACTAGAATAAGCATTATTTCAGTTTCTTAGTTGAGCAGCTAATTAGGCAAAATGTGAAGAATGCCAAGTAGATAAATTTCCAATTACACAAATACTCAGTTACTCACAGTGCATATTGGACAGTATACGGAGAAGACTTGTTAACAGATAGCTACTACCCCCTTCATCATTGAGGGAGCCTCCATTAATGACAGCATCAGGATGTGTCTTCCTCCTCCTCCTATTGTGGCCTGCCAAACGCCTACGACAACTTCTTTTCCCCTCATCAAACTCTTGAAGAACATGAAACCTGCCACAATTTTTTTTTTTAAAAAGCTACATCTAATTGGGGTGCAAAAGTAAAAGCTCTTTAAACAGAAATCCATCTAACAAAGCATTTAAGTCATCTAGACATAACTACAAGAAATAGTGGGAAGAAAAATAAAAGCGGGTGGGGGGTAGTTAAAATAAAATATATGTACAACAATGTGGAATTTTTCATCTTTCCTTCTAGGCCTTCTACAAAAGTAATATTTTGATGATCATATCATAAATCTGAAACAAATTCTCCAAAAAGTGATGACTTCGTAACCTAACTGACCTGCTACACTGTTGACAGAAACGCTGCATAACATTTCCTACTAGTGCCATGCTGGCCTTGGAATGCATATCACAAACTTTATGCCGACGGTGGTAATCTTTTGCGCTACTAAGATCAGCCCTACAATCTTCCACCTGACAGACCGCTCGGTTTGAAGTAGTCCCACTCACAACTATCTTTGTCTTCTTTCCACTTTTTTCATCCCCTTCCATGATAGGGTAAATTTGACCCCCAAGGTTTAAATTAAGACATCCAGCTTCATCATTCAGCTCATCCCCTTCAGCTATAACAGCTCTCCTCCTTTTCTCCAATTCTCTCTTTCCTTTCTCTGGGTTGACATCATTCCAGTTAGCAGATAAACTGTTAGACGTATCAGCTATTGCAGGAATTTCAGGATCAGCTGGGAAAGACTGCCTATTTCTACAATCAGATGGAACTGAATTCAGTGGACTAGCAGTGAAAAGATCTCCGTCCCATTTCCAGTCTTCCAAATTCCACTCCAAACTCTTCTTCCCAACCGCCTTAATTTCCGGCACCATAGGTCCGTAGACAAACTGATTCTTCCCCCGAAATTTCGCCTCCATGAATCAAACTCCCAAAAACCTCACAAAATTACAACAGCCGGATTCCAAATCCGCCTGAATAAAATAACCAGCTGAAGAAATTGAAATAAACACGCAAGAACTTCAACACACCTGCTAAAATACGGACTTTAATTACCTACAAAACATTATCTGACAAAAAGAAAGCTGTTCCAGCCAGTTCATCCATCAATTCATCGTATCAGATATACCCAAGCAGCACAGCAGCAAGAGCACGGATCCAAACAAGGCCTGCTTACCCAAAACCGGCAAATCTACCAAACGATTCCACGATATCATCGAGAACTAACCCAGAATTGCAAACCCCCAAAGTGCATCATCATTTCACATGATTCCCAGCTCAATGCCACAACCCTTAACTGGAACAAGTACAAAGGGTTAACATAGAAACTCCAAAGAAGAGATTTATAAAGATTTAACAGAGAATTAGCAGTTTGCCCAAGAAGAGTGAAAACTGGCAAGGTGAGAGAGAGAAGCGAAGGAAGGGGAAGAAGGAGATGTAGTCGGATAAAATATAGGGTGCCGGCCTCAAAAGGCATGCGTAAAACAGAGAAGGCAGAGGGAAATTAGGAAAAGGTTAGGAAGGAGGGTGATAAAAATGCGGTTTCTGTGCCAAGACAGTACACTCTTCTTTTAATTTCTTGTGACGCCATGGTACCGAGGAATCTATACCCCACACCCCACCACCCACGTCTCTCGCTCTCGCTCTCTCTCTCTCTCTCTCACTGTAAAAACAAAAAAGAAAAGAAATTGATAAATTGTCAAATTCTGAAATGGAAATATAATGGCCATGGTAGAGAAAGAGTATAGACGAATGGGAGACGGGTCTGATTCTTTCAAGCCCGTATTTGACTATTCCAATGCGGAGGATGGACCCACGTGGAATCGTGGAATTGTCTCCTCCGATTGCTCACTGCAGATTAGCACACCCGATCATGAAAAAGATTAACCGCGGGTAACTTTGTTTGTAATGAATTATTATCTCCGATTTTATATATATAAATTTTTTTTTTGAGATTTGATTTGACTTTATGAAAAATAAATTATAATATTTATTATAATATTTTAATTATACTCTTCATTAAATAAGTCATTCAAATTATAAGTAGTGATAGTCATTAATTTTAAAAAAAAATATACATATTAAATAGAAATATTTTTAAAAAATAATTTTTATTTAAAACAAAATTTAAAAAATTAATTACTTTTAATTAATTTTTTTAATACTCATAAATTAATTATTTATTTTTTATATATGAGATCGGAGGTAATATTAAATTAACTTTTTTATGATCAATTTGAAGTATGCTACGTTGTTTATTTCTTTCTTTTTTGTTTTTTGTTATCTATTATGCCAAGATACTGCTAGTCAAATATTTTTTTATATACCCTTAATTAGAATTTTGAAAGATAATTTAATAGCTATAGCCAAAAAAGAAATCCACACGTTTGGTCAAAATTTTCCGACAATATATTTATTTTTTGGTCTTTCCACTGTGCAAATGTAGATTACCAGAAGGTGTGATATATTGGGGATTTTTTAAATTTTGGCTCATTTTATCTGGTTACATAAATATGGCAAGGGTAGTTATATCCTTAATTGTTTTTAAGGCTTAAATATATTCTTAATCATTTATATATTCTTATCATTTTATAAAAGTTTTAATTTGGCTTTCTAGTTTAAAATCATGTAAGTTTGCCTTCGTATTTTTTTTTTAAGTAAATTTGATCTCTCTATTATATCTCTATCTATAATTTAATAAAATTGAATCATTTTAAGTACAAGGCAACATTGTCCATTTTTAAATTAGAGGGTCAAACAGAAAATTTTATAAAATTAAAAGAGCCAATAGTGTATTTAATTTCTTTTAATTTGTGAATAGAATTAGTGATGCATGAAATTTCATTTTATTTCATATAAACATTTTTGTATTTTAACACTTATTTTTTTAGAATTGATAAAATTTAAATTCACAACTTATTCACAATTTCTTTTGCCAATTCTACGATCAATTCTAGAAGTAAATATTTCAACTAATACATTATTTCTTGATTGTTTAAACCTAAATCACTTACACTAGAATTAAGAAAATTTTCATGATTTAACCTTACTTTTTTTCATAAAATTAAAAATTTTAACTACCCATATTCTGTTATGATCAACTCCTGAATATTAAAGGATATGTATATATATATACTCAAAGGAGTTAACTTAATAATAATAATAATAATAATAATAATAATAATTTGGATGTAAACTATTTTAAAAGTATTTTGAAAATGAAAATTTAAATACATCAAGTGAAATATATATATATATATATATATATATATATATATATATATATATATATAGAATGTACTTATCTTTAAAATTGTTTTAAAAAAATTAAATTGAAATAATACGAAAAAAACACCTCTTACCGTAATTAAAAAAAAAAATGTATATACATTGGTACTTCCACTTAGGGGGTAGATCAATGAGCAACCCTTGAGGGGTTGATTGGGACAAATTAAGTGTGGACCATTTGCTACAAAAAGGCCATTCTTTTTCCTCTTTTGATTGCTTCGGGTTTTTCAAACCAAATGGCAAACACGTTTTTGTCTGATGTTTTTGTGATAAGACTATGATTCGCAGAAAGATCAAACTGAAATTAATCTTTGATTTTGACCAAAAAGAAAAGCAATTAGTGATAATGATAATGTTGTGAAGCAAGGTATCTACTGTGCGCTTAAATAATTTGTTATATTATATTATATAATATTATATTATATTATCCCAGTTTAATTATTAAGCGTAATTCAGCATGCAGATTTTGAATACTTTTCAAACCTACGTACGGTCGTTTATATTATATTTATTACCCAAATAGTAAGATATCTCACATTTAAGATTATTGTTCAAGTTTGAAGCTTTGATCATTAGGTTTGAAATTTACGACGATGGGTCCTTTGTTGTGCTCAGTGTACAGTAGGGACTATTCATCGTCTGTATAGTAGAATTTCTGTTTTTAAAAAATATCTTTTAAATGCAGTTAAATCTCATATCAATAAAATTTGTAATATATATATATATATATATATTATTTGGTTCAGTAATATTTATAAAGAAAAATAATTTAAGATTGAAGTGTTGATAATAATTAGTATACCCTATGTATTTTTCTTACTAGAACAAGTAATATGCATATAAAATATCACAATTTTTACTTATATAAACTATGTTTGGTTAAGTGATATAAAAAAGAAGAGAAATGTGTTTATCATAAAATAATAAAGATTTAGTCACTTTTAAAAAATTAAAAAATTTGCTATACACAACAGAGGATTCATTCTCAAAATGTATTTACAAGTATTGTTGAAGAGATAGCTAAAATTAGAAGAAAAAAAAAATAACTTAGTTTAGTAAAAAAGTAATATATGACTTATAATGCTAGGGTACAACCTTTTTACTCTATGAGAAGTGGGTAGAAGGAAAAAGTCAATATATAGGGATATTTTTCAAAAGATTGTTTATACTTTGTCTTCCTTTGGAATTCTTCAATTTAACTCCCTTTTTATAATAAAAACTATATGCTATCTATTGTCCATTTTTTTTAAGTTATTTGGAATTGCTCAAGTAACGTAAATTTTCATAATGTAAATTAAATTATCTTGAATTTATAAGGATATTATACTTATAAAACACCATAATTATAAAATCATTAACCTTGAACGATGAAAAATATTAATAATTAGTGACCGGTCTTTAAAATTAATTTGCTTTCTCTGTTACGTAAAAAATTGGAGGAAATTATACTTATAATCCCATTAATTTTTTAAATGTAATTTTCCTTTTCTCTTAAAAAATTGGTCAATAACCCTCGTGGTCTAAAGTCAAACGATTCAATTCTCTGATAAGATTTTAAAATGGATTAGTTGAAATGTTCCCAAGTTGATTGAACCCTTTTCTTTTTATGTATATGATTGTACGAAAATTAAATTTAAAATATTCATCTAATTAAATAATCAATATATAAATGTAACATAAAAAAACAAAAATAAATAATTATAAGTAAGAAAACCATTAAAAATAGTTGATTTTTGAATATTGGTTTATTTTTCTTTTTGAGGCAATACTTTGACAAATGTTACCATCCATGCATAAGAAAGTAATAGAATCCACATCGTCAAGAATCGAGATAAGAGGCATAGCTATAAAGTCTACAATAGTAGATTTGTCTAAATCAAATGAAGGTTCATATTTTAAAAATATAGAATTTTGAATTTATTCCATCCTAACTTGAAAAAAAAAATCAGTACAATATATTTTTAGAAATACATTAATTATACTGGTGTGAGAATTAATACATTTATTATTCTTAATATTTTACTGTGAGAAACAAATTTCATTAATTCAAACGTTAAATTAGAAAAATTTATGACGTTAATATTGCATGTCAAATTTTTAAAAATAAAAATAAAAATTGGATAACAATAGAAGTATAACGTATGATTTAGTGATATTTGGATTAATTTGTTTGCACCTAAATTAAATTTCCATGATCGGATTGAAAACTGAATCTTAGTGATTAAGAAATTCATTGAAAACCGTTGCAACTTTGGTCCAAAAACTGAATAAAATTTAAATTTAAATTTATAGTAACACCTTCACCAGGCTGAATCAAAATCCATGGACTTTTATATACGTGGTTAAAAGGGAAGGGAGTTTACTTTTAAGATTCGTGGTATATATTATTTAATAAATTGGAAATTTGCCCCAATATTTTCTCTTGATTTGTTTATGCAGTTTCTCACCTAGCCTTAACTGTTTGTGCTTTAAATCAATCGGTACATCCTAACCTTCTCATAAAAAAAAAAGTTTCAATTGGATGAAGGCTTAAATATATTTTTGGTCATTTTAATTTTATAAAAATTGTCATTTAAAAAAAGATATATTATTTTTTATATGCTTTAAAAAGATATAATTTTACTCTTCTATCTCATAACTAATGCAGAAATAAATTTTGAATATGAATTAACATTATTAAATAAATAAATGGCGTCTAAGATAATAAATTGTTAAATTTTGTAAAAATAATAAAATAAAATGACAACTTGGACTATTTAAAAAAAACAACATTGTTTATTTTAAAATTAAGGAGACTAAATTAAATCTTTTATACAATCAAAAGGATCAAAAATATATTTAAATTAAAATGAAAATTAGAAACCAACAAGATATAGCGTACAACAAAGTTCATTGCATTCATGCATAAATACAAAACTTACCCTTACCCTAATTAATATTTGTAATCTTCTCGTTAACTTTATCCTTGCATAGAAAAGGACTCGTGACGAAGTCTCATCATTAATAAATAGCCTCAGGGAGTTGAACAACACAATCAAATTTCTGATATGTCAACCATTTTTGTTTAATTTAATTGTTAGAATTAAATGCATATTATTGGTCTATAATTATTAATTATGATGTAACTCTATTTTTTTAATTATTTTATCATTAAATATATGTTAATTACTATGACACGAAGACAACAAGAATTGATAAATATAACTAATCTCCAATGAGCCAGCAAGATATGAAGACAGACAATTATTCTTTATGAAATAATAAGAAAGTCAACTAATATCCATGAAATGGTCATGTTAGTTAATATCAATCTATCCAAAAAAAAAAATCAATTAATAACTAAAATGCACCGTTCTAAAAACAGAAAAAAGGGCAAATGAGTCAAAATAAACAACACAGATGATGTTATTTTTGGTTGGACAGAATTCCCATACATCAAAATCACTTAAAAGTTATACTCAAGAAAAGTGTTATTTTAGTGAAAAACTCTAATATTTTTAAAATCACGTTAATATATAAGATTGATAGTTTTAATATATATATATATATATATATATAGTGTTTTCATGTATTAAATAAAAAATCTTGATAGTATCCTATAGTGGACAACATCCAAAAAGAGAAATAGAAAGATAAGAACTAAAGCCCATTCGATTGGTTCCCATTGAGCCCCACTTTTTTGTCCTTTTTCCTTTTCTATCTTACTGTTTAGAACAAGACAGAAGATTTGAACACATTGTTAATCTCCTATATCATCTCACCACAGTTAGTAGAAGAATCATTTTTTGCTAAATTGATTGCTATGGTTCAAATTCTAACAATGACATTTTACCATGAAAAATATTCCAACATTCTCCAATAGAATTAAACTGGTTCAACTCAATAATGGATAAATTTATCAATATTTTTAAAATTGGATCAATTATTAAATCGATAAAAATATTAATTTATAATTTATCAATTGAACTGTACTTAAATCGATAATAATTAAATATATATTTTTAAAATATTATACATTAAAATTCTAATGTAACAAATAAATAATAATAAATTTTAAGTTGTTGATTACTAATTTAATTTTTGTAGATATTTGAGAAATTATTTTTTAATTTAAAAATAAAATAATCTATGATTAAAAGTTAAGGGTATTTAATATTAAGCTTTTGGAATTCCCAAATTATATTAAGAGTTTACCGATCATTAAGAAATAAAAAAATAATAAATGACAATTCTGACTAAATATTTCAATATTTGATAAAAATGCTATTATAAGATCATACATAATAGAAAGTAAATACAAAAAATAACCAAGTACATGCATTTTTTTTATATTCTCTTTTTTTATTTTATATTTCAATCCCCCTATTTTTTCTATTACCTTTTATTTTTTATTTTTCAAATTTGTTTAAGATAAACTATTCTATTTTATATATATATATATATATATATATATATATATATAAGTCTTTTAAAAAAAGCTAAACTTGTTCAGACCAATTTTTGATCAGTCCAATTTTAACCAGTTCAACTAATTTTTTATTAGTTTTAAATTGATTATTTAGTTAATTAGCATTTTAGACTAATTGAATTGAAACAAAGACCGAACAAATTGGTCAATCTAGTTTAGTTCTAAGAATAATGCAATTTATACTACATTTTTAGTTAATTGGCCAGTTCAGTATTAAATTGTTTGACTTTTTTGCTCTAATTAGTATCAAATTAATATCAATGAATAGTATCAATTTAACCTTAACTAATAAATGAACCAAATCCACTCCCTTTTTTGACAGACCAATTTTCAAAACATTGAATAATCAGAGTATAAATAGCCAGAAAAACTTGTGAATACGTGGGTGAAAAAGGTACATGAGAAGGGGGCGGTTGGCAATATAGAACAAAAACAATGTTAAACTGAGGTGACAAACTATATATATTGATAATTGATGAAGCAAAATTAATCCAGAAGATGATTCACCTCTGAAAGTAGTAGTTGGTAGGCTCAACTCATAAATGAGGGCAATAAATAAAATAATTGTTTGTGTCCAGCCAACAAAGGCAAGTGAAAGCTACTTATCACCATGTGGGTCTGAGCTTATTGGTAGGAACTGGAAAAAAGGACTCATCACATTATTATTCACTGGGGAATCCCCTTGAGATCTATGGACTATGGAGTTTCCACTTCCAAGAGGGTTGAGTGCTGGAAAGTGGGAAATCCACCATCTTTTGAAAACTATCCTCTTTGTCACTACTCTATCTTGAAAGAGAGTGAAAGGAAAAAGAACATATTCTAAACATATAACATCCTTAGCCAATGGGTCTAAAGTGAATTAAGAGATCTATTCTTTTAGAGCTTAAGATTCACTATTGCCTTTTTAACATTCACTCTATATATATATGTGTGTGTGTGTGTGTGTGTGTGTGTGTATTTGTTTATTTTTCGAAGCTAAAAAGGTACAAAAAGAGTATTTTGGAGGTTTCTAAATTTAGATTCTCTCAAGTAAAAAAGATAAATAAAAAAGAGAAAACAAGTAGAAAAGAAAGAAATAAATTTCATATATATTTTTTATTGTATCACTATTTTTTATTTAAAAAATATTTTATTATTTATTTAATTAAGGGGATCTAAATTTAAAAATTTCTTAACTCATTTATAATACGATAACTAATTTTCACTTTTCAGAAAAATGCACTAACAAAATTGAGTTTAACCCTTGACAAATAAATAGATGCTATGTGATGTGGCAGAGACTACAAAATCATATCACTTTTTATCCCTTGAAAATTAAATTAGACTGCATACTTTTTTATCCTTCTCTTTTGAGGCAATGAGTGAGATTTCAACTTAAGACATTTTATAAAATACTTAAAATTTTCATCGTTAGATCACACTTAGAACTATCCTGCATCATGTGGGAGAAGAACTATCTTATATGAAGTACAATTGAATAAACCAATAATTTGGTAATTAATTGTTAGCTAGGGCAATTTATTTTTATTTTTTGAAAATTAACGAGTTAGCAAGTTAATCCTTCAAAATAACACACTTAATTATTATAAAAATTAATACATCTGTTATTATTTTTAAAAGTAAACACGTGCACTGATTAATTTTTAGAGGTTACAACGAAAAATCAAATAATAAATTATTAGTGTACTACTCTAAGATAGTGTACTCCTAATTAAATCTTAGTGATGGGATTGGATTTAGATTTCATACCAAAAAAAAGAAAAACAAAGGAAACAAATAGATTGGGAATGATCCTGCAGTTAATCAATTCCAATCTAAACAAGAAACCAGTATAGGATGCTTCTGGGAGTTGGGCCCTTCCCTTAAAATGCAAGTCAGCAAGTTACTCAGTACCATTTCAACTTGTCCCAAAGGCAGTACATGCATTAAATGGACCCTGAATTGCCTTTGAATTCAGGCTTCATATGCAGATGAAGGATGAAGGTTTAACCATTTAGGGTCC
The DNA here is from genome assembly GCA_026724425.1 of Erythrophleum ivorense. Lineage (NCBI taxonomy): Eukaryota > Viridiplantae > Streptophyta > Magnoliopsida > Fabales > Fabaceae > Erythrophleum > Erythrophleum ivorense. Next base: position 50,671,087 of record JAIUCV010000005.1, read on the forward strand.
CTCATGGAAGAACTCCAATTAACAAGTGAATGGAGGTGGGGTTTGTACAAGGGAAGGTAAAGTTTCATAATCTTATGCATTATTGTACATTATATAATTATAGAGAAAAAGACATGAGTAGTGTGTCTCACTTTATGTAGAATATACAGTTTTATTTCTTTCTCTTAATAAGTGCATTGTAAAAAGTTTAGATTACAAAGCAAAAAATATTGACAAATGGAAGTGAAAAGAGTGTGCAATGCCATACTGGTCCCAAGAGACCAATTGGTCATTGGGGTGAACAACTTTGCCTCTCTTTCCAAGTGGGGACCTAACGTTAGGTACATTCTCTCTTCCCTTTTCTAGCTGGAATTAGTGTCCTTAGAGAAAACGTGTCAGCTCATGAGAGAGGGTAGTTTGTCAAGGGTTGTTGTGTATCTTCCTTTTTTTTTTCTTTTGAAAATAATATTCTTTACATAAAATTTTGTGAAAAAATTTATGTTTAGTAAAATTATTTTATAAGTATTTTTATTAATTTTATTGTGTTTGGTAAATCTTTAAAAATGTGTATTTTTATTTTTAAATAGAAATTAGGTATTAAAACAAAATATGTAGTAATTAATGATTTTGAATGAAGGCATTTTTGTCAAATTGTGATTCTTTGCAAGAATGTATTGTGTATTTAAAAAAAATAGTGACACAAATGGTAAAAGTGTGTATAGAATTTATTTTCTTTCTCTCTACTCTTATTTTTCTCTAAATATATATCATATATTTATCTGTTAAATACAGAGGATGCAGATATATCTTTGTCTTCAATAAATGATTTTCTACTTTTGTTTTATCTCAAAAGAAAGGTTTTAAGAAATTGTTTTATACGCAAAATTACTAGAAATTAAAATAAAAATAAAATATAAAAAAATAATTTTGTAAATAAAAAATAATTCGTATACTTATATTTTAATAAATTAATAAAAAATAGATAATATTAAATAATAATTATAAAAATATAATAAATATTATATCAAAAAACGAAATCTTTTTCTCGTACACAATGAGTAGTAATTCTTTATTTTTTTTTTTATACAATAGAAAAAATGATTCTATTGCTACTAACAAGCACTTGTTTAATTTTTTTTTTTGACTTGACCAAATATATTAAAAAACTAAAAAGCTTGGTCAAACAGGATTTTCCCTGTTAGGATGATTTATCCATAGCCCTGGAAATATTTTCCAGCGCATATGTCCCATCCCATGTGCTTATCAAATTCCTTAGGATAAAAGGTGAATCTTACTGTGAATAAGATTTGCTAGAGCTACGCTTGAACAAGCTCGTTTCACATTAGAGATGGTTCGAGTTTTGGTACATTATGACCTCGTATATATTTTACGGTATTTTCAATATTATTATATAAGGTATTAAGATACAAGAAATCATATTATTTAACGTAATAAACTTGAATATGATATTTGAAAGCTGTGATAAAAATTGATATGATTGCATTACTTTGTAAAAATTAATAAAATAAAAAGTAGTGTGATATAAGAACTATAATTCTTTCTTATACCTAAAGGCATCCAGTAAAGAAGAGAACTTCATGTCTCTTTTTGTCTCTAACAAACCATTTTTTGGAAGAAAAATAATTTATTGGCATGATCGAAAATCTCTATAATATTTAAGTGTGCTATAAAATAGCACTTATAATCATATCTTGGATGGCATATATTATTTTTAATATTAGCATACCAAACACATATTTTGAGTGTAGAATGGCATTTAACGCACCATAGTCAAAATGGTGAGATATCAATTATTTGTCAAATAATTCAGAGAAATTCAGAGTCAAGCTTATAATTTTGTTTTTCCTCATTGAAGACTAATGTTCACGGAAATGAATGAGGTGGTAATTAAGCTGAAATTATACGCAAGAAAAATTCGTTGTGCCCTAGGGAACTAGGGCTTTAAGTCTCTTTCAAGCTCAACCTCCAAAACTGACCCTTTCAACTTTGCAAAAAACATGAAGAACCTGCATCGTTTTGGGACATGGGGGTAGACAAGTGGATCAGAGAAAGCGATATCTCCATTTTGAAGAATCAACGACAGTAATGCATCATCTTTTCTAGTACACAACTAATGGGCAAAACAGAGTTTCTCTTTTCCCTCCATTTTGACAATGGAAAGGATATGATTCTGTTCATCCCATCTGATGCTAAGTCTTCCACCCCCCCCCCAACAAAAAAAAAAAACATAAATAAATAAATTATACAATTTTTTTTTCTATTTTTGAAATATATACTTTAGTTTAATTTTAATTTTTTTTAACTAAAATATTATTCATTAACCAAAATACATATTAGGTGATTTTTTTTAACAAGAATTAGATTTCTTTATCACCAAATTTTCTTTCCAGAGTTGTTGAATTTGCAGGAGGGTATTTTAGTTAAAAAAAATGTATATGTATTTATGTTAATAGAGGATAACTTTGTTAAAAAATTAAATTAAAATTAAAGCATAGCATAATTTTTTTTTTATTTCAAGAAAAGAGAGTGTATATCTTGAAAATAAAAAATTTTATATAATTTTAATAAAACTCAAAAAAAGTCCTCATAATTTACTAAAAAAATATACCTTGTGGGGTTCAATTGGCAACTTTGGTTCCATTTTTATAATCTTAATTACTTCGTATGATCAATCTGATGGTTTATATGCAGGCCATGAAATTATACGCATTAAAGTCCATGCTCAAAACTCAATGATCTGGAGATTAAAAAAGAAAACGAAAAAGGAAAAAACTAGCTCCATTTTAATCACTTTTACCCATATTTCAATACAGATCAGGATATTGCGTTCTATTTTTTTAGTTGAGCTATTAGGGCTTACAAACAAATTAATAGTCATTAAGCTTTTACAGATATTCATATGATCATTTTTAGTGTTCCAGATCTTTTATTTTCAACCTCACCCATTATACATTAATGTATCAAAGCAGACATTTAAGTCTCGCTTGGTAATTTTAATATAAAAGGATTATCTTTATATAACTTGTATGTAAAGTTTATTATATTTTTATTATTTAATAATATCTCATCATTTTTTTAAATAGTGATAAAAATTTCATTTTTATTTTTAAAATTATTTTTTCAATCTCTCCATAATTATATTCTTTTACATTTTATGTACCAAACATATTTTTAACTTGTTTGATATGTAAGATATGAAAAAATGCAGATATAAAGGAAATAAAACGGTGATTAAAAAAAATATATTTGTGCCATTATTTAAAAATAATAAAAAATAATAAAATATTATTAAATAATAATTATAAAGATATAATAAAAATTACATTAAAATTATGTAAAAATAATACCTTTCCATTGGAATTACCAAACCTCAAATTTCAATTTATGTAAACAAGAATAATAATATGCTATCGTTTTTTTTCGGTCCTTAATGACTACAAGAAGATCGAGCATCTGATCTCTTGCAAAGAAAGGGCCAAAATTTCTCATTACTATATTATACCTAATAAGTATAAGCTACATATATATATATATATATATATAATGTTATATCTACTCTGTTGAACTAAACCTCTATGATTAGCACTCCTGGCAGTTGTAATTTTCACAAGGAATCTCTCTCTCTCTCTCTCTCTCTCTCGTTTCTGGGGTCTTTTTATTTGACAATTTTGGTTTTGGAAGAAAAGGAATGTGCTGGTGGCCCTACCTTGGGGTTGGAAACTATCATCGGATCAGACAATTCAGCCAACAACAGTATTGGCCCCTAAAACAAAATTTTTACCGTTACAACATTCTCCAATAACGCCCTAAAAAATTAAGTACACTGATATAATTAATAGTCATTTTGTACTATGCAATGAATGACTCTTTAAATGTGTTAATATTGTTCAACTAATATATTGGTAACTAGCTATTTGTATAGTTATTAACGCCTTAAATAATGAGCTGTCATGATAAGAAACTGTTATTAATTATATCTTCAAAATATTGGTAAATGCACATTGCTATTATTAGTTCTTTAATTATATTTTAAAGTCACTATTAATTGATGTAATACAGGTGAGGAAAAAAGCAGAGAAAAATATTAGAACAAGAAATAAGAAAAGGAGAATATAGAAGAAATGAGAGAGATATAAAAAAATAAAGGAGAAAAAATAAGAAGAGAGAGAAATGTAGATTTTCTAAAAATATTTCTTATTTTTTAATGTTAGATTCTGAACTAATATAAATACAAAAGTTTATAGTTATATTAGTCTAATCTTAATTTTAATGAAAGATAACTTTTAATAATAAATATATAAAATTATAATCCTATTAAAAGTCAAGGCATAATCTTAAAAATAATGAAAAACTAACAAAAAGATAAAAAAATATATATTTTAGCCATTTTCTAGAACTAATAATTTAAAATATATTTAAATTAGGATTTGCATCATTTCTCCCTCCCCTCATTTGAAAAGACTTTCCTCTGTAAAGGAAGAAAGTTGATACAAGTCAAGTAAAGCGGGATCAATGTGACAAAATATGTCCCCAATGATTCAAGTAGCATCAAAATCAAAACAACCTTGCCAACGAACAAAGTAACAACGGATGGGACCTTCAGGTGAGAAGATAACCTGATTGTCCATAATGGCATCAATGACTTCAATAGCTGGAATAATAGGCGGCGACAGCAGAACAGGAGCATGAGAAGATGGGGTACTTGCATAATCATCAAGGAATAATGAGAGAGGCTTAAAAGTGCCTTGATAAGGAACAAAATCCTTAACATTAATGATTGGACTAATGTTTATTTTATGAGGCAATTCAAGTAAATAAGCATTAGGGCCAAACTTTTCAACAATGCGGAAAGGGCCAAAAGCACGAGCATGCAGCTTCTTAAAGAAATTTGTTGGATAACACTTTGGGTGAATCCTAGCAATAACATAATCACCTTCTTGAAAATTTTGAGAATAATGATGAGTATCAGTAGATAGTTTATATTGATAATTGCTAACCGTTAATCAACGCCTAATCTTAGCCTATAGCTTATAAAGGCAGTGGGCAAAGTCTTCTGCTAACTAAGAAGAACGGGAGGTCAAGGGTAGTGGAATGAGGTCAATAGACTATCTAAAGTTATAATCTTGAATAATCTAAAAAATACTTTTGCTAATAGACCGATTAACTGAGTTATTATATGCAAATTCAACTACAGGTAGCACCAAATCTCAATTTTCAAGCTTATCCTGAACTAAACTTCGAAATAGATCCTCTAAATTACAATTGATAACTTCAATTTGTCCATCAGTTTGAAGATGGAAAGTAAAAAAAAACTTTAGTTGGATGCCAAACAACTTTTACAAGGTTTTTTGAAAGTAACTCACAAACTTTATATCATGATTAGACATTATGCTGACTGGTAATCTATGCAATGCACAATCTCCCTAAAGAATAACTTAGCTAGGTGAAAAGCATCAGTAGTCTTATGGCAAAGAATAAAGTGAGCCATTTTGGAAAACCTATCCATAACCACCAAGATAGAATCATGGTCTTGGGTTATTTGTGGCAACCCTAAAACAAAATCTATGTTAAGGTCTTTTTATGAAGCCTTTGGAATGGACAAAGAAGTGTACAAGTCAATATTTTGCTTCCAAATCTTTGATGTCTGGCAAGTGCAACATTGGGCCAAAATCCTAGCCACGTCATATTTGAGAGATGGCCAATAAAACCTATCTTCTACCAAAGCAATGGTCTTAGTAACACCAAAATGTCCTGCTAACCCTCCAGCATGCAATTCCCAAATGAGAAAATCCCTCAGAGATGTTCGTGAAGTACATAACTTAGTCCCACGAAAGAGATAACCATCATTAATGAGGAAGTTAGCATATTCATGACAGTTCTCATTGCTAATCTCCTGAAAAATAATCCCAAAATCAGCGTATAAAGTATATTTATCCTTGACTCTCTCAAATCCCACAATACTAACACTTATAATGTATAACAGAATAATTCTGTGACTCAAAGCATTTGCCACTTTATTCTCTACTCCTAAGTAGTGTTTTACAATAAAAGTAAACTGTTAAATGAATTCCACCCATGGAGCATGTCTTGAGTTCAAATGCTGTTGAGAGTTGAGAAACTTAAGAGCCGAATGGTTTGAATATAACACAAACTATTGAGGAAGAAGATAATACTTCTAATATTTAAGAGATCTAATAATAGCATAGAACTTTTTGTCATATATGGAGTACTTTTATTTAGCATCATTGAGCTTCTCATTAAAGAATGCTACTAGGTGACCTTTTTGACTGAGAACACCTTCAATCCCAATTCCAGAAGCATCACAAGCAACCTTACTTAGCAAAGTCTAGCAGTGATAAGGCAAGGGCTTTGGCGGGCTTCTTTTTTATGGTTTGAAAAGCTTGGGAAGTTGTAGGAGTCTAACTAAACTTGTCTTTTTTCAGACAATCTATGATAGGAGATATGATGGAGCTAAAATCTTGGACAAAGCATTTGTAGAAGGATGCTAATTCATGAAAACTATGTACTTCCTAAAGTGTCTTAAGTTCGGGCCATTCTCAAATGGTATGGACTTTCTTAAGATCAGCAGCTAAATCTTGCTCAGAGACTATAAACCTAAAGAAAATAACTTACTTTTGAAGGAAAGAACACTTGGGGAGATTGATATAAAATTTCTCTTGCTTCAAGGTAAAGAAAACTTTTTACAAGTGATCTAGGTGTTCTTTTGTAAATTTGCTAAAGACCAAGATATCATCAAAATATACCACCAGAAACTTACCCAAGTAAGGTCAAAGTATGTAGGTCATGACCCTCATAAAGGTACTTAGAACATTTGACCAATCAAAGGGCATGACTAGCTACTCATACAACCCATTATGTATCTTAAATGTAATTTTTCATTCATCTTTAGATCTAATCCTTATTTGGTGGTAACCACTATGAAGGTTAATTTTTGAAAACCAACGAGACTTGGAAACTAGATCAAGCATATCCTTAAGCCGAGGGATTGGAAACCTGAATTTGATGGTGATTTTATTAATGGCTTTGCTATCCACACACATCCTCCAAGAGTTGTCTTTCTTCAGAGTTAATAATGCTATCACTACACAAGGACTAAGGCTGTATTAAATGTAACATTTCTCTAATAAATTATTAACTTGTCTATTGAGCTCATCTCTATCCTCTGGGTTCATCCTATAATACGATAAATTGGGAAGTTGTGAGCCTAGGACGAAGTTAATTGCATGCTGAATATCTCTCATAGGCAATAGCTCAGATGGAAGCTCATCCAAAGTGATATTTTGAAACTCCTCCAAAAGTTTAGATACTTCTTTTAGCATCTCAAACACTATAGCTAAAACAGAAGCAATCCACTGTGCAATTTTGGCTACCACAACGAATACAACTGTAGCCTTCTTACTTTCTTGTACAAATGATTTTTTTGTCAAAAAATGCAAACTTTGACTTTTTAATTTTACAGTTTTCAACCTACTTGTATTCTTATTCTTAATCTCAGGCTTAGCAGGGCATAACAAGATTGTCTTACCCTCGTATTTGAATACAAATGTATTCTTCTAACCATAATTAGTGATATCATGGTCATATAGCCATGGATGTCCTAACTAGATATGGGCAATATTCATAGGGAGAACATCACAAAGGACTTCGTCTTTGTAATCTCCCAAGTGAAGAAGAACTCAACATTGTTGAGTAACAGGTAGTGATGTCTTATCAATCCATGTGACTCAGAAAAGCTCAAGACGAGGCTCTAATTTGAGATTGAGTCTAGTTATTCCATGACTAGATATGACATTCCTTGAGCTACCTCCATCAATGACTAGTTTACATGACATGTCTCCACATTTCACAAAAAGTATGAAAAATGCTAGTCCTCTTCCCTGAGTCTTTCGGTGAAGGGATAGATAAGATACACCTCATTACGCCAAGGCGTTCGAAATCTTATCCATAGTCATCCACAATGAAAACTTCTTCTACATCTAAGGGATACTCAATAGGATCTACCACAATATCAGCGTCATCTATTTCATCCATATCATCTGATTGGTGGTCAATGATCAAAGCACAGTGTGGGTACTTTAATGCAATATGCCCTTTAGAATGACACTGCAAGTATTTGATAGCGGAGCCATTAGGTTGAGAGCTAGAACCTGTAGACTAAGTATACTTATAAGTACTACCCTTAAAATTAGAAGTCTGATTGGGAGCTTGAATGTTTATCTTTAGGTATGTTCTTGCAGAGCACTCAAGAGGGAGAAAACTCTGGGTCTATAAGGTGGATGTCAAGATAAAGCTTCTGGCTTTAAAGCTTTTTGGTGAGCTTCTTTTAGGGAGTCAAGGACAATTAACTTAAGCTTTTTTTGTATGTCTAACTATAGACCATTAATGAACCTCATAATTGTTACATATGATTCTTCCTATATGCCACATCTAATCAAGAGGTCATCAAATCGGCCCATATAATTAGATACAATGGAAGTCTGCCTCAAGTTGAGCAATTCATTAAATATTTAGCACTTATAGTATGTTAGGACATTTGTTTTTCAACTTCAACTTCATTTCAGTCCAAGTCTATATTAAAGGTTGACCTAGATGCTCTAGGTTCACTTAAACATTCTGCCAATACTTCCTAACAGACCTTACAAGCTTCATCTTTGTAAATCGAATATGCTGAATATCATTCATATTGTACCACTCAAAGTAATTTTCCATGTTAACCAGCCAATCTAGAAATGTATCTGGGTTTAGCCTTCCATTAAACTCAAGGGCCTCAACCTTAATTTTTTTTACAATGTCATCTTGGTATTCTCTCCTGAAACCTTCTTGAACTTGCCCATAAGGTGAATTATACTGTCTATGATAGCGTCCAACTGTATCTTGATCATCCCACTGGTTATTAACATACTCGGGTTGGGAATTAGATATTTCGCGAAGGTGTGGTCAACTATTCCTTACACTTTGGTTACCTTTGAATGGAATCCTATGTTCATCTCTTGCACTTAATTTTGCCGTATTCATAGGATTCCCAAGTATACCTTTGCATTCTTACCTGTGTTGTATCTATTCGATATTCGAATTGCATCCATGATTTCTTTAAACTTGTAGTTGTTTTCCTCATGATTACGGTCCATTTGGTCCACAAGTTCCTTATGCGACCTCTCCAATTGGTTAATGCAAGTCTCAAGATTATTGCGGCTCTTAGTCATAGTGGTTTATAGGTTAGTAAGTTTATGATCAAACTGGTTTTGCTTATCAAGCAAGTCATGGATGGTCATGCGAACCTAAATTATTCTTCTCTGGCAACGAGTCTTGATAGGCGGGCAAACTTGATGGTGGTGGCGGCAAAGATATTCAACGTCGAGAAGGGTGATTTCAGGAATGTTTAAATGTTTTTCAACAATGGGAGAAATTCTTGACACTTATCAGACCAACTCTGATACCAAATTAATATAACACAGGTAGGGAAGAGAGTTGGGAGAGATATTAGAACAAGAAAAAAAGAGGGGGAGAAGATTAAAGAAAGGAGGGAGATGTAGAAGAAATAAAGGGGGAAGAGGAAGAAGAGATAGGAAGATGCAAATTTTTTAAAAACACTTCTTATTATTCAATGTTACATTTTGAACTAGTATAAATGCAAAGATTTATATTTATAGAAGTATAATTTCAATTCTAATAAAAGATAATTGTTAATAATAAATATATAAAATTTTAATTCTATTGAAAGTCAAATGTTTAATTTTAAAAATAATTAAAAATTAACAAAAAAATAAAAAATATATATTTTAATTGCTTTTTAAAACTAATACGTTTTTAAACTAATAATTTAAAATATACTTAAATTAAAATTTGTAAAGTTAATATAGCGAGAAATTGTTATAAATAGCATCCGTGCACTTAATTCCCTAACAAACCATAAAATTCGCCTTGCAAAAATGAGTGAAAAGCTTCATATTGTTCCTTATCAATCCAAAAATAAAAAAGAACAAAAATAATGGGTTTGCTTATGATTCTGGCCTTGAGAGATATTTTCAACGGGAATGATCGAAGTGGGCACTAGAGACATTGAAAAGCGCGTCTGTTTGATCATCAAGTATGCTCTTCTTCTTTTTCTCTGAAAAGAGCAGCAAATTAACAGCAAAAACGCGTGTACCTTGTTAACTTACTGTACATTGTTTGCGTATTCCAGAAAGGTCAGCAATATATTACCGACTAAGAAAATATAATCATTGAGGATGATTTTTTTTTCTCAGGACCTCCATAATTAGTACGTACTATATTTGAAAATGCACAAAATGTCATTTTCAGTATTATTAGTTCCATTAAAACATTAGCATATAATATACAATTATAACAATCTTAGTTATGTTTCGTTTAGAGTTTTGCAAAAGAGGATTTCACTTTCCAAATGCCTCGTGTAAGTGGAAAATTGCTTGTTTAAGTAGATATTTTATTGAGGAATTTTTGTGATACTTATAATGTATTAGTCCTCTCATACGTTTCTTTAATTTAAGATACTCATACTGTCATCCATTATAAATATTATTAACAATTTGCCTTTGTCCTACTAAACTAACTTATAGCAAATTAAATAGAACAAATTACCCTGGATTATTTAGAATTTAGCTTATATTACATAAACTTTACTTTTTTTTTTAATACAGGAACTTCTTATAAAATAAAAAAAGTTATCCAACATTTTAGTTTAATTTAACTTTTTTTGATTAAAATACTCTCAATTAATTTAAATACATTTTTTTAAAATAAAAAAAATTCAAATGGAGGGTATTGTGGTTAAAATATTTAAAATTAGACTAAAATATATGATAATTTTTTATTTCAGAAAATTAGATTAAAAGGTTTATGTAATTTTAATAAAACTCATAAAAAATTTGTATAATTTATTCAATTAAATATGCTTTTAGAAGGCTTATAAGTATCTTAATCTTGTCTCTTTTTATCCCCCATTAGTGATAAAAATTAAGCCGAATATATATATATATATATTAACCCTCAAAACACATACTATGGTTCAATTTTGACTTCAATAATGCATGTTAACTGGTTCGATGAATCTGTATTTGATTGCATTTTGTTAGATTCTATGTCACGGGTTTAGTCAATTGAAACATATAGAAGAAGGCAACCTAAAAAATTTTGGAACTTCGGGACAAAACAGATTTAAAAAAGGAGTCAATAATGACAGAAAAGTGTTTAAAAACTTTTAATATTGTTGATTTTTTTAATAAACACCGACAAATCACTACCTTCTTTATTTAATTGCCCACTTTCCCACTAACCACAATAAACATTTCAATTTATAATGACTTTTGACTCACAAGGTTGAATTATTTTCTTCTAAACAACCTTTTTTATTCTGCATTTTTTTTATTTAAATCTTATTACATGAATTATTAGATTTATTTAATTTTAACTTTTAAAATATGTGAATGCATGTATTGGTCATTAATTTTTTTTTATATATACATTATTAGATAAATTGATAAAATGATTAACATGAATTTATTGTTTTAAAAAATTTAATTATGCTCTTGTTAATTTTTTAAGATTAAAATTGAATATAGAAATTAAACTATTAAATTACTTTTTAATTCATGCTCGACAATACTTTAGTCAGGAAGAAATTAAATTAAGGAATCATGTGCAGGTCGTATCTAAACTTCCTAACAGTTTCAACTGCACAAATTAATATTAAAAATATCCAATTGGCGTTAAAAATATGTTTTTATCTAATGCCCGATTTATTTAGTTCCAATAAAGCTCAGTCTCCAGAAAAAAAATAAAGTGTAAAATATATAATCTTTAATAATTGTGTGAAATTTATTCATTAAAACATTTACTTGGCCTTTGTTTTTAAGATGCATGATATGCGTAACACTTTTGAAGAGTCAAAGATCAATTCTCGTAAATTTTCACCCCATTAATTTGAATAACTTTTTTATGTGATTTATTTGGATGGATTTGAATTTTTTTTCATGCAATGAGTTCATTTTGAGTGTAGTATCTAGCAATGGATGTTACTTTCAATTATAAATTACTATGTAATTTAATTTTTTTAATCATCATTATATATTCTAATTTAAAATTATAATTGATTTAAATCTTAAGTTTTAAAAAAATTATTTGTTTATCAAAATATAAATGACAATAGCATTAGAGTATGATAAATATTTTTTATGATATATATATTGTGATTAATTCTATATCTTTCTATCAAAATATAAATCTTGATGTTATGGGATTCTTGAATTAAAGACAAAAAGATAATGCATGGACTTTTTTTTTTTAACTAACCATCATATATTATACTTTATTATAATTCCCTTAGACACAAACTTGAAATGAAAAGAAAAAGTTGAGTAAAGTCACAATTTTACTCTATAATTATTATTCAATAATTTTTGATAATAATAATTTAATTATTAAAAATAAAGATATTATGGGTATTTTTATTTACAAAATTATATATATTTTTTATTTTTATACCTAATTTTTTACATATTAAACCACTCTTAAATTTTCTTCTAATAATTTAGTCCAATCATCGGGGCTGAACTATGGCATAATCTCCCTCATCGCACTCACTATGTTATGTAAAACTCTCACTGATTTCTATACTTACTCAGTTAAGCATCTAAAAAACACATAAGAAAACAACACACTTCACACTTCTTTCTTTTCTAAAATAAATTTTGTAAGAAGTGAGAACAAATTGACCTTTTCAAAAATGTAAACGTTGTAATATACACGCACAAAAGGTATCAATTGACACTGATTTTAATAATAATTAATCTTACATGTGAATAACTTTATATATATATACACAAAAATACACAGTTGGATTAATGACTTTTATCACAAAGATCTTACTCATAAAATTTGACATTAATTTGAAATTGTTTTGTGTTTCATTACTTAATCTATAAATTAAAACACTATATATATATATATATATATATATAAGAAACTTTAAACATTTTTATTACGTAAAATAACTCTAATTCTTATACAATTTGACATGAACAACACAAAAATTATTTTTAATCCAAGAGTCAGATCAATTAAAATCATATCTTATAATAAAATATTAAGAGATGTAAAAGTGTCAAATCTTACATTAATGTTAATTGATCATTCCTCATATATATATATGTATATATAAAATAAAAATATGACTTGGCTTCACAAAAATCACAACAAAAAAATTTTCCTACACATTTTCTCAGTGGTGATTTGAAGAAGGGCCCAAATTGATCGTAAGTCGTATGAAATTAGCAGTCCAGATAAAAATGGGCCCAATTAGGTAAGGTAGGTCTCATAGTTATATACTTTGACCGTTGACCTCAGTCTGACCTCAAAAAAAAAAAAGACTGAATATTTTGACCAAAAAGAGAGTAGTTTGACCCAAAGAAAAGACAATGAATTTTCGAGGATCTGAACCAAAAAACAAATTCCTAATCTTCAACCCAATGACTTACCTTTATAACAGAATTTTAGTAGACTAAGTCCCATGGGTGTGTTTAGAATCAAATTCTATCAAAAATTCATTTGAATACTATTATGAAATATACATAGAAAAAAAGAATGGAATTGCGCCTCAAATTAAATTTAGAAAAATGCACATTTAATTCAACTTAATTCTCAAATTTTGAGTGCTCCAAAAACAATCTAAAAGATACATAGACCAAAATATATAATTGTAAATAACTACATATATATATGGAATGAACTTAATAGTTTAAGTTTAAACTAAAATACACATTTTTAAATTTTACCTTAAATTTTACTTTTGTTCCTTAGTTTTTTTTTTCAATTTTGTCTCTTAAATTTACATTATATTTTATTTTTACTCCTTAATTTTATTTTATTACAATCTGATTTCTTAACTTTATTTTAAGTTTCATATTTATCCTTTAATTTCATTTTTTTAGTTTAATTTTTTAAATTACAAAATGATTCAAATCTTTTTTCCTTTCTCACACTACTAAGTTATTTAATAAAAAAATATTATTAGAGTTAAGTCATCAAATAGCTATACAAGTCTTTTTTTATTAATTATTTTAATTTGATAGTATTTGAGAAAAGTAAACATTTAAATAGTTTTTGAAATTTAAAAGATTAAATTAAAACAAAATAAAATTAAGGAACATAAGTGAAATCTAAGATAAAGTTAAAAAATAAAATTAAAGCCAAATGAAATTAATGGAAAAAAGTGAAACTTGAAGTAAAATTAAAAGATTAAATTGAAATTAAATAAAATTAAAAGATAAAAGTAAAATTAAATGACCAAAAAAGGATTTTTGCCTTAAATTTACTAAAAAAATATGTTCACCTTATCAACATTGAGAAAAAGATGGCAAAAAAAGTTAAGTTCATCATCATCAATACAATTCCAACCTTCCAATATATAATTCTAAAAGTTGGACAGAGTGATAAGCACTTGGCTCTCTTTTCCTTAGTTGATTTTTTCCCCATATGTTTCAATACAAAGCTCATGTCGATGAAGCATCTTTGCAGCATGGTTGGCTTTTTCAATATTATAATATTTGCAAGTGTTTGTTAAAGAAAATGAATCAATAACCTAATAATGCAAGTGGAGAACATCTAAATTATAGATATTAATTATTAAATACTTCCTTTAACCTACCACACATGGACTATGGAGAAAAGGTTGGTGCATTTAAAAACAAAATAGAGTACATATAATTATTTTTAATTAAAAAAGTTAAAGAAACAGATTTTCACATGTAAGGATTTTCTAAAATTTCTAATTATAAGGTTCGCACAGAATTTAGGAAGAGAATGGTACAAAATATAAAAGTATGTATAGAATTTACTTTCTTTTTTTACTTTCACTTTTTATTTTTTTTTATTTTTTAGAACTCTACAAAAATTTTATAATAAAGAATTCTTGTTCACATTAATGATGAATTGTTATTTAAATCTCAATTATTAATTATTCTTCATTACCAGTAATATTATTTTAATTGCAACATGCACTTCAAAGAATTTTTTCCCGAGGCATACCATATGTTTGCATATAATTGGAGTAGTTTACCAATTTAAACATAGTTTACTATTGAGATAGGCTGTAGTTGGGCGCCAAAATTCTTATTTAATGTATGCTTCACGTGTATAACTTTATTGGCTCTTTTTCTCTTAGTTAATTAATTTACAGAAAGTCCAAATTAAACCAAAATTTAGACAAATTCTAGGTATTTCTACTATATTATTATAATTTTTTTAAAATTTCCTGATAATAATAAATATTAATCTTGCAAAACTTAAATTTGGTAAGCTATAATGATTTTTTTGTTTATATTTTTTTAATAGGAATATATTATTCTAAAATTATTTATCAAAGTGCCGCTTGTATGCCTAGAATCCAAAAAGACATGCTTTAAAGGAAACTCTATTTAAATATTCGTGTAAACATATAACATATGTAAATTTTGAGGTAATATATAGTTATGTGATTTTATTAGATATATGCACAAATTTTGGGATATTAGTTTTAAGAGCTTCTTAGCAGAGATTTTATAGTTTTATTTAATTTTAATTTAATTCTTAAAATTTAAGAATTCATAATAGTTCTGATAATTTTGAATTTTGAATTTTAATTTTTAATATTAAAATTTTATTAGTTATTATTAAATTTTATTAACATAATCAATTATGTACTATCTTAATGTTTTAAATATATATAATTCAAGTTAACTCACTTGAATCATATACATATGAGTTTATTTTATTTTAATGTTATTTATTTATATATTTTTCATATATATATATATATATCATATATATTCAAAATACCAAGTATATAATTAGCTATGTTAATAAAATTTAAAGACATAACGATAAAAGTTTAATAACAGTCCTAAATTAATTTTTTCAAATTCGAAGAATCTAATTATAATTTTTTTAAAGCATAGGAAACAAATAAAAAGTTAAATAAAGAAATATTAAAATGAATTAACCAATGCTTTTTTGGTTTTGGTGTTTTCTTAAACTTCCATTTTAAGAAAAAAATGAATACACAAAAATTCCAAATAGAACCAAACAAATACTGAAACTTTACTTTCATGATTTTATCAGCTATTTCGGACGTGTTTGATATCCAAATGAAAAATAAAATAAAAAATTTTTTGTATAATATTTATTATATTTTTATAATCATTATTTGATAATATTTATTATTTTTTAAAAATAAAAATATAAGAATTATCTTTTATCTATAAAATTATATTTTTTATTTTTGTTTTTATCCTTATCTTCTATCGGACCAAAGCATCCTTTCAGCTACGAAAAGTCACGGGGCAAAAAGAAAATATTGAAAGCTAGGCGGAGGTTTCCGCCATTTTGGACGAGTGGGAGCCAACATGCAAAAGACTTTTTGACTTTGGTTTAAATAACAAACGCTTTCTTCTTCCACATTCAAAGTATTCCTTTGGTTTTGTGTTCCTTCTCCCTCTTACTCTTCATTTCATAATTCATTTCGCCTACCTTTGTTTGCTGGTTCTGAGTCAAGAAGAGAAAGAGTTCAATCGCGAAGTCTCTGTACTAAAAGGTGCCATTTTTCTTCTTAAAACCCTGATTTTACTTCTTTCAACTTACCACTTTATTTGAGCATTCTGTGTGTCTTCCTGCAATTTGAATTCCCCTAATTAAATGTATTCTTTGGTTCTTCAAAAGAAACATTTATTACTTAAATTTGTATAGGTTATGTGTTCTGTTGGAGTTCATTTCACATCGTTTTTTGTTTGTTTTTTTGCCAATAATTTATGAAGCAATTGTTCTTTGACTGGTAGGGATGATACCCGTTTATTTTGAATTTTGATTCATTCATAGATAATTCTCTATGCACATACTAATTTTATATCTCTTCATCAGGAATAGGCTAATCTGCTCAGTGGTTTAAGTGTAATTTATGTTTTGTCATGGAAACAACAGAACAGATTTTAGAACAAATTTATTCATGATTGTACACGTTTCTTAGATAGTTACATGCATATGTGAAGAGACAGAACCTTACAGTCTTAAACCCAAATAAGGCATAGTTTCCCTTAATACTATTGTAGTTTTAGAAAATCCTGAAGAGGAAAGGCTTTTTTGTTTTATTAAAAGTCTGACATTTTATGTCTAGGCAAAGTTACTACTAGATGATTTCCCCCAAAAAAAAAAGTTACTAGTAGATTACTCGTTAGTTCATCTCTTTAATAAAATCTATTACCTCTCTCCTTGAAGTTTGTCTTCAGGTTATGGGAGTTAAATTGTAATCATTTGGAAGAAAATGGGGTTGTTGCTACAGGGCTTAATTTTCTTCATGTTTTATCTATGTTTCCTGTGTTTTGAGTCTCCATCACAAGTCAAAATTTTAAAATATATAAGTGAAGAGCCGGACGATGTGGAAAAAGAGGATATCCTATGCTTGTTTTTAAATGTGTTTAGCGTAGTTTCAGTTTTTGAGCAAGATTCTTCTGTTTAACCAGAGTTGAATGACCAAAACGTTTGTAATATTGTTAAATATCAGTGTGTATATGAATAGAAAATTCCACTATTTTGGCAATTATACTAGAAGTATTTGTAGTCACTGCTATCTGATTATCCTTCTTCATTCAACCTTAGCATGAGATAATAATCAAAGTAGGCAGCATTCCTATCCTCCTCTCTTGAATCTGTGCTGTTAGGAGGGCAAGAGTTCTGAACTGAAAATATGTGACCTACTCTTATGATACTGCTTGACATAATTCTAAAATTTGATATTGAGTCTCATTCTCCTCTTCAATGTAGAGGATCATGGGTTGCTTTGGCTGTTGCAAAGGAAGTGATGTCTATACACATGCTGACAACAAATCCTTCATGCCAATCAATTCTGCAGGTAATTCACTATTACCAATTTTTTGTTCTTTCCTTTAAATTTTTAATTTGTTTGCCCTTAGATTCTATTTTACACTTGATTTTATAAACCTTGTTGCTGTTATCTGAAGTCTCCCTTGGAAATCAGTGAGGACAAGCTTTGTGGTTTTTGTACACACAAATTCTTATATTATTACAATTCAAACTTGTGTCATTGACACATTTTACATGTTTCTTATATTTTTCTGTCCTATGCTCAAATGCTCAGTTCCAAATTGATCTGTTTTAAAAAGTTTTAAAGTTGTCAAATATTTGCTTTCTGCTAGCACTGCATGATTCTGTTTTCGTTTCTATTCCTTTTTTTTTTTTTGTGGCTTTAATTCCATTAGTATGATGCAGGGAGCACTGGTTATCCTGGAAGAGAAGCTGTTACAAGAACCACTCCACCTACTATACATTTTCAACCCATTGCTGTTCCTTCCCTTTCAGTGGATGAATTAAAGTCTGTGACAGATAATTTTGGCACAAAATCTTTCATTGGGGAGGGTGCATATGGCAAAGTATATTATGCCGTATTGAGAAATGGCTGTGCTGTGGCTATAAAAAAGTTGGATTCCAGTAAGCAACCAGAACAAGAATTTCTTCAACAGGTTTGGTTCAGATGCACGATGTTAAATAGTTCTTCCATCACATTCTATGTTGGCACAATTTTTATTCAGTACGCTTGATTCATCACTTCACTTGTTTAGGTCTCCATTGTGTCAAGGCTAAGGCATGAAAATGTTATTGAGCTTGTTGGTTATTGCGTTGATGGTCCTTTTCGTGCCCTAGCCTATGAGTATGCTCCTAAAGGATCACTTCATGATATCCTACATGGTTAGTATATACCATATTATTGTTCAGTTTATGCTTTTATGCAAATGAATTCAAACTATATAATTGTATCTTTCAAAGTTTATACTTGCAGATCTTATGTATAGAAACTTATAACAAGCTTTGGAATTTGAGGATTGAGAACAATCTTAGCCTTGAAAATGAAATTGGAAGGCACCATTTGTCCAAAATTTACTTTGTTTATTCTAGTCTACTCTATTTACAAAACTTTAGAGGCTGCTTTTCTTATAGAGTAAGTAATTGATAGGGATTTAATCTCTCTATTGCAACATATAATTTTCTTAAGAATTATGGATGTAGGACGCAAAGGTGAGAAGGGTGCACGCCCTGGTCCAGTTCTGTCATGGGCACAAAGAGTTAAAATTGCTGTTGGAGCAGCTAGAGGACTTGAATATCTACATGAAAAAGCAGAAACTCATATCATCCATCGCTATATCAAGTCTAGCAATATACTACTTTTTGATGATGATGTTTCAAAGATTGCTGATTTTGATTTGTCAAATCAAGCCCCAGATGAAGCAGCTCGTGTCCATTCTACTCGTGTTCTGGGAACCTTTGGTTATTATGCTCCAGAGTATGTTATTCCTGGATGTAACAACAGTACATGTATAGTTATAGAAGAATGTTAAATAACGAGCTTTTCTGGATAGTCAAGGTTTCGAGTCTCAACTATTTGATGCAAAATATTGATTTAGTAGAAATGAAACAAGATATTTATTTTAATTACAGTGAACTTCTAAGTTTGGCTTATTGTTTCTCTTTCCATTTTCCAGCAACGGCTTTAACAAGTAATTGAGTTTGATTTTTTGGATCACAGATTTGCAATGACTGGAGATCTCACCATAAAAAGTGACGTTTACAGTTTTGGAGTTATATTGCTGGAACTTTTAACCGGGCGTAAACCTGTTGATCATACACTGCCGCGGGGGCAACAAAGCCTTGTGACCTGGGTATTACTTGTCACTTGCTTCTTTTCTGTTCAGTGATTTATTTTGATCACTGAACTTGTCAAGTTTGCACAAGCTGATTCTTGTTCATTGGATTGTTTTAGGCAACACCAAAACTCAGTGAAGATAAGGTAAAGCAGTGTGTGGATTCCAGATTAAAGGAAGACTACCCTCCCAAGGCAGTTGCAAAGGTAATTGGACTAAATTATCCTTTATCAAATGCTATTTCATTTCAAAAGCTTAGGTTATTAAGTTGAAAAAGTCCTTTGACATGGTACTGGAACTTCTATGATCGAGTTGTTAAAAGTTTGATCACACAAGGTATAATGGATCTACTCTTTATCCACACTTCAAGCCTAAAAGACTTTTATGGAAGAGGCGTGTTCGAGATTATAATAAGACTTGCTATTCATAGACCTTGACTTAAAAACTTAAATTTTTAAGTTGAATTTGTGCCTGATATTCTTAATCCTTCACGTCAATAATGATCTTCTACATTTGTTGTTTGAAATTCATTTGCACACTTATCATTCTATTTTAGATGCTTAAATAAATAATATAGTATTTTTTAAAAACTTGTCAACTCTATAATTTTTGTTTTGATGTAAATTCTAGATGATGTCATAGTTTATATTTTATTCACTTTTTCTTTTGGGGGTTATATTTTGGTATAGATGGCTGCTGTTGCTGCATTATGTTTGCAATATGAAGCTGGGTTAAGGCCAAATATGAGCATTGTAGTTAAAGCTTTACAACCACTATTAAATGGTCGTTCTGTTCAGCCAAAGGAAATGTACTGATCTGTAGTTTCCCAAATCCTTCATTGATACAGCAAGTGTTACTATATACTGTAATTTAGGCCTATAGTCTACAAACATGTTTTGTATTATATGTGTAATTTAGTAGTTTGTTCTCGGACATAAACCATATAAACCATTTTTATTACCAAAAAAATAGCACAGAACCCCTGCGATGCACGAAGTGGATAGACATTTGTTTAAATATTGATTCCATTATATTATCTGGAAAAATTGAAAGGAAAAAAAATACTATGTATAAATGAAAAGATAAAGATGAGTAAATGAATCTAAATTAAAAAAACATCATATATTGAAGAACTTGATAACAAATGCTAGAAGAATTTTGTACTTAAATTTTGTGAGCACAGAGCGAACTATTCTTTGGCCTTTTACTAGATCCAGTCATGATAAAGTTACTGGGATTCTGCAATTGACTCAATACAAGCAAATAGCAATTAATGTAACTGAAATAATGAAATCTATGTTGAAAAGGTGTTTATAGAAGCTAGCATAATTCTTATCTTTTCCTTTTTATATTCTTCAAATGATTGGTTTTCATCATCAAAATCTGCTCTAGCTTTTGAGTTTTCCTCGAGAATAACATAACTATATGTCTAGGAACAGAGTAATCCTTTGATTTCTTTCTGGAAAAATTCCTGTAGAGGGATGCACTTTTCCTTTTTTTATAAATTCTTGAAAATAATTTATTTTCTCCGTTAAAAACTATTCTAGTTTACCATGTTCCACAAAAACAAAGTAATTTGAGGAATTACCTATAACTACATTGATGTAATTCTTATCTTTAAAGCACTTGTCTTTTGATCTACTAATATTATGGTTATAATACCAAATAGTGCAGCAGGTTCAACCTCCCTCTCTCTCTCTCTCTCTCTCTCTCTCTCTCTCTCCCTATATATATATATATATATTATCGTTCAGAATTTCAGATGTTAAAGTTAATAAAAGTGATGAAAAATAAAAGTTAAACCATATAAAATAACTAAAATTGTAGTATTTCTTATAAATTTAATTTTAAAAATATTTTTTTTGACACTATTATATTAAAATAATAATATAACAGAAAAGTACATACTTTTTTTTAATATTTCAAATTAAAAAAACTAGGAGAAGTTTGGTTTTGGGCAAAATAGATAGATTCTTTTCCCATAATTGTATGTAATGTTTATTATATTTTGGTAATTATTATTTATCATTATTTAACAATATTTATATCTTTTTAAATTCAAATTAAAATACGCCCACAAAATTCTTTGTTCATTTACAAAATTTCTTTTTTCTTTTCATTTTTTTAATTCTGTATATCAAATAGGCTACATAGAAACAAAGGAAAGAATCTTTGAAAGATATTAAAGGATTAAAATCTTTAATTGTTCTTTGTTCTAATAAAAATTTTTCAACCAGGAGGAAGGTATGTTCACATTTTTAAATAGGCAAGTTAAGAATTTTAAGTTAGAAAACTCTCATCGATTCTGCAAATTTAATTTAAATTAACTTATTATTACATATATGCAATATATATTATGTATTTTTGGTGGCATTATTAGTATTGGATAGGATAGTACCTTCTCATGAAACAAATTGGAACTAATCAAATTTGCGAGCAAAACGAAATCAAGTACCAAAAACACAAGTATATAATATTTTATTCGTATTACATATCTAGATTCGCACATTATTTGGTTTCATCAATAACTTTCTATCTGTATCACATAGTATATTTTCGGTATAGCGCTGAGGTGATATGTACCTAAAATAGATTGTGTAATTCACCTCCCTGATGGGATCAAAAACAGATAGCGGATCACATATTTCTTTTATTCGTATAAAACTATATCGTAGTTTATTAATTATTATAAGATAAATTATGTTCTCCTTCCCCCAGAACCAGTTTCTCGTTGGCAGTTAAAATAAAGAGCAGCAACAGGTGATCCAAGGTTGTAAAGCTCAGCAAAATCTCTAGTGTTGAAATTTTGACGCCATCCAGGAGCATCTACGGTTTGTCGTCCCATCATTTGACGAAACAACACAAATACATAACGATGAATTCCCACCGTTGGTCTTGGACTCTCATAGCTCACAATCTCTTGCCCTATATATATATATATAGATATCATCAAATATCACCTTAATTTTCTAACATTAATTAACTTCATGAAGAAATTAATTAACCATTATGATAACACGTGTTGCATGTATATGATTTAATTTCTAGGTGAAGAAGGAGAGCAAAAGGTAGAAAAGAAAAGAAAAGAAAAGAAAAGGCGTATAGTTACCGAAGCTTGATCCCGTAGTCGCTGGAATATCAGTTACCAACCTGTAGGCATCCATATTGAAGGAGAGAATAACAAATTAAACATGACCTCTCATGCGTAAGAAAATTTTTATTTTTTGGCTAAAGGGATACACACACACACACACACATAGTTACGATGGAGCGGTCTTAATTTCTAGCAAAGAAATCGGGGTCTTCCAGTGTTATTCTCTGTTGTTTTCGCAGGATTGAAAACAGATTTTGTCTCCTTCAAGAAGCAACAAGCTATTGGACGTTCTATATATCCATTGACATTATGGACTAATTATAATACCAAGATATAAATGGAACAAACATGTGACAATGAATTTGTGAATTGTTTAAATATTCATATGATTATTTTTGTTAAAATTTGAATGCAAAGTATCACAAGATGTATGGTTAAATGATAATTGAGCAAACTACAAGTTGTTGAATATAAAACACTTAATTTAAACTGCAAATAGTGCACATACAAAAACTTGAGCGAAAAGAACACAGATTGAGCAAGCTAGCTATGCCACTCTATATATCAAGTTGACATACTAATAACTAAGAAGAAGAACAAAGGGAGAGAGAGGGCGCTCACCAATGCAAGTACTCTCTCAAGTTTGGGTCACTTGGGCTAGGGGCATCAGGGTCCACCATAATCTGCATGCAAAGTTAATACTCATAGCGTTATTAGTGCTTTTTTAATATTACAATTCATGGCTTAAAAAGAGTGTATATGAGAAATTAAAAGCTTCTTTCATATATTGTGGGGCTAGATGTATAGATGGATACCAAAGTGAAAAAGGTCCTGAGGTCATCACCACCAACATCAACCCTTGGTGGGTTAACAACATGGGAGGGTTTGAGCTCACCGCCATTGATGACTTCTCTGTTATTACTGTAGATAACCCTCATGGAGATAGACCTCGTAAAGGGGTCCAAAACATCTCTCACTACCCCTCCAACTATAAGAGCATCTCTTTCCCTAGGCATGATTGATAGGATCACTTTGAGTACAGCAAAATCCAGTGCATATGGCCATGCCTATTTATATATGTTAATTTCTTTGAGTCTCACCTTTTAGCTAATCTCCCAACCATCCTTAGATTCTATTGATGGCAGTTCTTTTTTGTTCTTGGGTATCTTCGCAGACTGCGATGTATATATGGAAAAAGGAATTAATGCCGATGCAGGGAGAGTTTTTCCACGTGAAGATGGGTGTAGGGTGAATTTTCTTCTGTAAAGAATAAGATGATAGGGATAAAGAGAAGGACCATGCTCCCCGCCTTTATATTGAAATTACAATAATGCTTTTTATTTTATACAATTGTTTTAGTATATATTTGTATTAATTGATATTTGTACATTTATATATTATACTAATAAACTTTTATATGTGTATCTTTCGCGAGGTATTTGAATTTATGATTATATCTTTTAAATTTACAAAAATTTACTTTTTTTTTTAATTAAAGTTTACTTATTCATCATAAAATATATATGGGCATACCCGTAGGTTTCTGTTCCTTCGTGGGAAAAGGGATAGGAAATATATATATCTTGTAGCGGAGAATGGGCGAGGCTGCAGAATAATTGGAACAGCAATTAGCAAGAAAGCACATTAATTTTCTCACTCTATATATAGCCCAGTTGTTATCCATATTAGATTTGCCCTTTTTTTTTTGGGTTACAATGGTCAGGAATATCTTTAGATTTTCTTTGGGCAAAGTTTTCTTACCAAGTGATTTTAAAAGCACATTAATTTTCTCACTCTAACTAGTATATTTAGAATTTAATTCCTAAAATACTTCCTAAAAGAATCGAACCTAAAATTATCATTAGGAGAATAGGTATTAATTTTTAATTTTTTCCAATTGAGCTAGCTCCTATGAGTTTAGATTCACCTATATCTTTCTTGGCTAGCTTTTCTAATTTTTCTTTTCTTGATTTATATGTCTGTGTTTGGACCAAATTCGTTAAAAACAAAAGGGATCGGAAAAAGGGTGGAGGAATTGGGTAGGGGGAAGTATAATACTTGAAAATGTGCCATGAAAACAGATATAGTGGAAACCCTTTTTCTTTTGGCAAGATGTATATCAAGATGCTGTGCTATAGTGACCCCCATCTCATGTATATCTTTCGTCCAAGCCATTAAGAGACAAAACAAGAGAATTTTTTTTTATCTTTACTCTCTGTGGATACAAGTTCAGTAATCAAAAGTCGAATTAATCGTTCAATTTTGTGTCAGGTAGCTACATATTTATACAGTATTCTTTTTTCACCGCAGTTTTGACTACATTGATTGGACTCCAAGTAATGCCAATTTGCAGCAAACCTTTCGAGTTTTCATGCTAGCATCAAAGATACAAATGAAGAAAGCAGCGATAATACTTGAAGAAATTATATAAGCTTTGTCACGAGACGCAATATTAATCATGATTTAGTTGCCAGGAATATTGTGGTAATTTACATATGATGTCTCAGGTTCAATCTTTCATTTATACACTCACAGAATGTAAAGACTTAATAACTACTTGGCAGGATCCATGCTCTACTTCTTTCAGTATAGTTCATTATTTTTTCTTTAAAGAACATAATTTTTGTCCCCTACAAAATACATGTTTCGATTATTTAGTTATTTAATCTTAAAAATACATTACTCAATCCTTAAAAGTTTTTTCTTTACTATTAGTGAATCCCTTATTTGCCTTGTTTTTGCTCCATTCAAAAATTACCAACGACTCCGTTGTGTATTTTTTAAAATTTAAGAATTAAATAGTTAATGTATGTATTTTTCAGACTTTTAAAAAAATTTACATTCTTTATCAAAAAAATAATATTAAGATGTTATTTCTAATGTTCCAACCCGAATTTCTAGGATTTTTGCTTCCTTTTTTAACAAATGATATTAATTAAATAAAGGTCGAAATGTCAATTTGCCCCTTATTTTATTTTGGTCACTCGATCTTTTAAAATTACTTTAAAAATCTTCATTTTTTTAATATTACAAAATGATCTTCCGTCGAGTATTATTAATTACTTGCCGTTAAATGCATATGTGAAACTATTTTTGTTGATGTGACTTTTTTTTCTAACACGACATTAACTTTAGGAAATTTAGATTGATAAACATAATGCAATTAGGTTTGACACATGAGGCTACTCAGGTGATTGAAACAATGAGAATTTGAGTAGAATGTGCAAGTTTGCTTTCGCATATTTTTTTTAATATTGGATTCAATTTTTTTGAAAAAATAAAAGAAAAAGGGAATTTTAGCAAACTCTAGTTCTTGGCCAACGTTGGAGTGCATATGTGCATGAAGGAGGGACATAAGAAAGGAATAAGAGAATAAGAAAATGTGGGCCCTTTTTTCTTTTAATTCAGGAATCAAAACGTAAGGTTTGCCACTCCGATGACATCATATTTTATGGTTCGCTTATTTAGTAATAAAATTATTAGGATGAAAATGAAAATAAACAAGAAAAATATGATTTTAAAGATAAAAAATCTTTTATTTTAAAAAAATAAAAAAGATAAATACTGTTAAATAATAATTACATATATATATATATATATTGCACATAATTAAAGAAAAGAATGTTGAGACTTGGGAGTATTCTCCGAGATCCAACGTTGATTTTACCAAGAGAAGGAGGGTGCATAGAGTGCTATAAATAAGATTTCTTAGTTATTAGTTTAAGTGCCACAATAAACTTAGTCAAAAGATTACACAAGGTGTAAATGGGAGTATTAGGTAGCTATGAGTAAAAGAGGATTTACAATTTTTTCATTCAAAATTGTAAGAGTTAAAAATTTTATTGAAGCTATATTGGACATGGATATAGGTTTATTTGAGAGACCAAACCACACTAAATTTTTGTATTGTTTTTGGTCTTTTGTTTCTCTTGCATGTGCTTCTATCATTAAGGTCCTAATAAATGGTGCTATAGCTATTGGTTTCGATCCAGGAAGGAAAGAGAAAAGAGTAGGAGGTGCCACATTAGCAGTCTAAGTGGGTCTCAATGCTATATTAGTGGGTTCTAGTGCCACATTAGTAGTTTTCTCAAAGAGGTTGGTTCTTTCTAATTTTGGTATTCTTGTTCCATCTTTGAGGTCAATTTTCTCAATTTTGGGTTGTTTTTTAATATTTGTTACTGGTTATTTGGATGGAGGTATTTAATTAAAAGTTATTAAATACTATAAAGGTAACACCCTTAACTCTCAAATAAGCTAATTAGGCATAAATGTGCTCTTAATTAGTTGCACTTAAAGTCCAATTTGGTTAATGGTTAAAATATGGGAAAATTTGAATATTTAGATAATTAACATTCACTATCAAGACATAAAAGAAGGTTCATGTTTATAGGAAGACAAAAATTCTTGTTAATACTTTCATCTCATTCAAAATGGTTCTATGAAACATAAAACTCATATATGTTGGTTTACAAATCATTACTTATCATCAACATGGTGAAAACTAAAAATTAATAGCTAAAATAGGAGTTTCAGAACCTAGGTTGAGACTTGAAAGGGCTTAGCCATGGCCAATTTGGCCTTTAGAACTTTAAAAACTAAAATTTTAAACTTGCATTGCGACCTAGAAGGCTCACATTGCAGCTAAACTCGAGTCTGGAACCAAAACCTCACAAAACTCGATTCTCGTCGTAGCCTAGAATATTCACGCTATGGCAAGATGTCTTTCTAGACCTCACTATGCACACACACCTGAGTCTTGTTGCGATGATATTACCGTTTGGAGCAATTCTCATGTGAGAAACCATAATTTGCATTGCAGCCAGAAACCTTACGCCATGGTACCCTTAGGCTCTATAGCTCTCCAAACTTAGTTTGGCTACAACTTAAAGGTATTTGGCCATGATTTGACTATCTTTTGGTTTTAAGCTCTTAAATATATGAACCAAGGTGTTTGTATTACCTCAACCTCCAACTTAAGGCCATTTTAAAGCTAAATTATAAGGCTTACATCCTCACATACACTTCAACTAATGGACTGATATATCCTTAGAGTTCATGGACTAATTTTTCTAACCAAACTTCATATTATATCAGCATAAATTCACTCATGACAGCAAGAAAGCAAGTTACAAGCTTAAATGACAACTTAAAACACCTAATACACTACCTAACGTCCCTAAACCACTTAGAGCAGTTTCAATGAATTAATTAAACATGCCCCTATCCTCAAAACTTTAAACCAACCCTTGAATTAGATTATGACTATGGTACAACTCCAATCACACATTAATAACATATGACAGCAAAATGCAATATGATAACACCAATGCTTACAACAAGAGCAATGTCATAACCATATTCATTAAATGATGAAGTAATCTTCCACACATGCATCTTAGATTACAAATTTCTCAATTACAATTAAATCCATCAAATTGAGCATAACTTAAAATCTAGTCATAGGGGGTGTTCATTCCTAATAGAAAATATTAGAATACTTATACTTGGCAATATGAATGCACCATGATGTTATACAAAATAAGTTACAAAAATTAGCATCTACAATAATTAAAATGTCTAAGTGCAAAAGTCCTATACAAGACCTTAGATTAGGGATGGTCATATACTAACTTCCCTTTATCCTTAATCTAAAAACCCTCACTTGAAATTGTTAGCCCATAAATGGGGTGAGATATGAATTCCAGGAACAATTCCATTAATATGTACCATATAATCAACATAAATGCTATATATATATATATATATATATATAGAAAAAAAATCAATAGCATATCAAATAAATCAATAAATGAATGAGTTTGACCATCAGTGACTACTATTTCATATTAGTAATTACATACATAATGTTAATGGCCAAAAATTGAAAGAAAGGGCACGATTACTATACCATCTCCTTATTGAGCATGATTACAGCTCGGTGCATTTCAATGAGTATGATCACAACTCAGTGGACGATCACAGCACAATGCATGGTGAAACCATGATCATAGCTCCACCAAGGACATGATCATGGTCCAAAGCAAACAAGTAGCCAAACCAATCATTTATCATGGAAAACATATCATTGCAGCAAATACAAGATTAATATGAATATAAACATAGAATTAAAACCCCTTGTTACCTGACTTGGTTTTGCTAAATTACTCAAGAGCTCTTAACTAATGTCAAACACCCTAAGTGGTAATTGAAATTCAGTTCTTAATCATTATTTACTACAAGAATAAGACACCTATTCAATCCAATCACTAAGAACTACTTAGAAAATACTTACCCAAGCTTCCAATGAGTTTAATATTCAAATTTTGAGCCCTCCAAACCTAGAAACTATAGTAGTTCACACTAATACCTTGCAAATTCGTACATTAACATAACTCCACACAAAAATTAGTTATAGAGGCCAATTTCTAGCATAATAACACATCAACATAAGGGAACATACTTATCCAATAGTTCCTCTAGCCTTAAACTCTAAAAATTATACAAGAAACACCAAAATATTAACTTTTTAGATGAAAATCTACCAAATGAAAAACCAATCAAACTAAAATGAAGAAGATGAGAAGATCAACTTTTATATAACTTACATTGGCTAAATCTCCCTCTAAGTGTGTAGATTAGAGCCAAAATGGTGAAAAACCCTAACCTCATCTTATATATGCATTTTCTCTTGTGTCTCTTGGCTGCCAAAGGTTTTAGATGAGAATAATAAAGGGTTTAGCTCACATTTCAGGGTTTTGAAGGAATATGGGGCCAAGGGACTTTGTCCAAGTGGGCCTATAACTAAACATTAAGCTATAGTTAAGTGACAGAACTTAAATTAGGCTTCCATTAAATTATCCTTGGCATAAATAAATTAATTAGGGAGTTCTATTTAAATTTTTACTCAATAAAAATCCAAATCTTCAATTAAATGTATTTCTCACTAAAAATTACCAAATTATTATTATATGCCGAAAAATATCTAAAAATAGTCATTTTTCTTAAGGAGTTTCTATTTTCCATAATTTTTCAAAATTTTTATACTAATTCCTTATTTTTCCCAAATTAAGCCTTTAATCCTCCATAATTCCACTTAATTAATTTTGGAATGTTACAATGAATACATCAAAGTATGAGATTCCATCGTTTGATGGAAAGATTAATTTTACTTTGTGGCAATGCACAATTTAACATTATTTGGTTCAATAAGGTCTTGATTTTGCATTACAGGATGAAAAGTTAAGTGATATGAAAAATTTAGAGTGGAGTACTATCTAAAAGAAGACAGTTAGTACAATTCAGTTGGTATTGGACCCACAAATTAAAAATTATAGTATTATTAGAAACATTATCAAAGAAGTTATGTGACATTTTGAAAGACAAGTATGCCTCAAGGACATTAACTAGTTATTTCATGATGAAGATGAATTTGTACTCATTAAAGATGGAAGAAGGTAATGTTATTGACCATGCGAATAAATTTACTCGGTTGGTATCTAGACTCTTGAATGTAGGGGAGGCAATTAAGGATAACAAGTAGTTGTTGCTTTTATTGGCGTCGTTACCCAAGTTTTACAAATCATTTATACAGTCAATATTAGTAGGAAAATGCAAATTGCAGCTGAATGAGGTGATGAGAGCTTTGAAAAAGGATCATTGGATGATGGGAAATAAAGATTGCCCCAAAGAGAGTATGGAGGGTTTTGAGTGAAGGAGGAAGAATAGAGGTGACATTTCAGCTAATAGATTTCAATAATGTTAAATGCTATCATTGTAAAGAGTTAGTTCATATTCAGTTTCACTGTCTAAAGTTTAAGGAGGACTTGAAAATTTGAAAGAGCTAAAAGGTAAATCAAAGGGTAATTCTTCTTCTTTAAATATGGTCAATTATGATAATGAACTTATCATGTCGAATACGAATACTATTGAGAGTAATCCAAGTTGGATGATAGGTTCTGTTGCTGATATTTATGTATGTACTAATTAAGACTTGTTTGAGACTTTAAACATTAAGGGCGACTTTGGTTATGTTAATTTGTGATACAAATTGAAGCAAAAGATTGAAGGCCTTAGAAGAGTTTGTATCCACAATGATAGAATCAAAGCAATTCTAAATGTAAGGTATGCGCTTATTGGTGAAGTTAATATTATTTTATTAGTTGAGATTACTTCATGTTGATACAAGTATGTGGGCATTAGGGATTGGTGTAGAGTGTAAAAGGATGGAGACTTGGTCATGCAAGAAAGGAAGAAAGGGAATAACATCTACTACTTATATGGGCTTGCCTTGTTAATGAAGATAGATCACAAGAGAAGGAAAGACATTCAAAAATCTAAGAAGAGTTTAGTTTTCAAATGAAACAAAGATATTTAGGACTCTGGAAAAAGGGAGGATTTGTTAAGAGTATTATCCAAAGTCTCCCATCGGTGGGTTCAAGAGAAAGGGTGCATAGAGTGCTATAAATAAAACTCTTTAGCTATTAGTTTAGGCTCTATAATAAGCCTAATCATAGGGTTACTACAAAGGTGTAATTAGAGTATTGGATAGTTGTGAGTAAGAGAAGATTTACAATTTTTCTATTCAAAATTGTATGAGTTAAAAATTTTAATGGAGTTATCCCTATTAGATGTGGATGTAAGTCTATCTTAAGGGTTCAATCATATTAAATCTGTGTTATTTTTTTTCCTCGTGTATGCTTCTGTCATTGAGGTCCTTGCAAAGGAATCTTTCTTTCAATTGAACTAAATTAGCAGGGGGTGGTGGCTCAAAAGTTTTTTGTTTTTTTTTGGTTGAGTATAAAGAAAGAAAAAGGAGAGAATCTCCCAATCTTTACTACAATTTTTGAATACACACACAAAGACGTTTTCGATATCACAAGGTTAAATTGTACAGTCACTTTCGGTATACCTTATATTTTTCACCAGGATCATTTTGACAAAGACAAAAAGATAGTGATAATATGGTGGAATCTATTTCCTATTAAGAGTAATTAGTTTGAAAAATCTACATTATGTGTGTGTGTGATGAATTAAAAGAAATTAATTGCTCACATTAATTTTTAAATTTTATTCCATAACTTGATTTTTTAAATGCCCAAATTTATATAATTTAAATATTATAATGATTTTTAAAAAATAGACACAACTCTTCATATAAGAGTCATAATACCTCAAATCTTATTATAAATAAGAATTGAAAACATACTAAAAAAAACTAACAATAGAAAAATGTATTTTCTCTTTGTCTCTCTCTTTAGATTTTTTGGGAGATTTTAGAAATTTCTGTCCACCAATCTCAAGTATTTGGGATAAATTTTAAGGGGAATTTGCCATGCATTCTACAACAAATATAATGGATGACAAATGTTACCTTGAGGAGAGTGAATTTGTACATGTTTTTAAAGCACAATTTTCATCTTCTACATTCATTATGTTCTTAACTTTTACAATCTTAGAGTGATATTTTGTGGAAGATAAAAATAACTCCCCCGAAGTTTGCCTTCTGTCTGTGGGACTAAAAAGTCACCAAGCAAAACTAAGCCTTCTGTGAGAGTTTTTGATCCTCTTGCCATGAGAGCTACTTACGGTAGGGATGAGCCTAACCGCTTGTTCGTCCTAGCAATTGTGGGTTTGGCTAAGAAGGAAGCCCATTCTTGGGCTTTGATAATACAAGAATTTGGTACTTACAGAGATGGGGATGCTTTGAATGATGTAAAGGAAGGAAGCGTTGGAGTATCTTGTGATGTAGAAAGGCAAACAAGGTTTGAGTTCAGTGAAGTTGGAATCTTTACTTTGGATTCTGATAACATAGCAAGACTTGTTCCAGGAAGTATAACTGTTGCACGATTTTTTTCCTTTCAAGTAGCGTGAAAATTGAAATTCGATCAAAGCAAAGTGCGAAAATTGCACAAACTGAAATTTCTTGGACCATTAAGTGTGATACTTTGCACAAGAAATTACCCGCAGACTTTTGGTGATAATTTTTCATACAAGCACGTGACACCAGGTAATCGACTAAACTTCTATTAATAATAATCTTTATTGATACCCTGGTGGTCCCAATTTAATTTTTTCCATGCTACAAAGTGCCTTGCTACGTTAACTCCCAATTCAATTTTTTTGTTGGGGTTAAAATGGCAGAGTGCTTTGCTTCGCTGAGAAAGAATAAAGGTAGCGTGCAGTATGTTTTAAAATTGCATGGTAATTGCAATCGTGGGCTGTCCATTCGTTTGTGTCCATTTGTTTTGATAAAGGTATTATTTAATTCTGAAAATTATACAATATTTGATGAGGCATATGAACGAAAGAAAGGGATTAATACGATGGGATCCCCGGCTATCTAGCCTATTCTTTTGTCTTTCACTAGTGAATGATTACTTTGATCAAATTACGATGGGGATTGAACCGCTATGGTGGTTATGCTTATCCACCAAAACAAGAAATTATGTTTGCCTACTAATAAGCGTAATTGTTTACTATATAAGTCCTGCTTATGATATAACGAAAGGCTGTGTCTGTTAACTGTTAATTATGCACAAAATACTAATTATTTTGTGAATATTGCAATCCAAGAAAAGTTATAAAGTTATTTCGTGGAAGCATTAACTGTGCATCAAAGATGAAGAATGCCTCTGAAGAATAGTCTTGATGAAGGTGAAGTAAGATAATCTAAAATCAAGATGTTCTCTACATGTAGGCTTATATTATATTTCTTTTTTAATTTTTTGAATGCTGTTAATAAAATATTCATATTTCAGTGTCATTTTATCTATTTTGGTAATCAAGAATTAGATAAATTTAAATATACTTAAATGATGGTATATATGTATTTTCTTGGATTGATAATTATCATGTAAAATTTTAACATTAATTAAAATAGTTGATAATTATCATGTAAAATTCTCATTTTAATTAGACTAGTAAAAAAACTTCTAATTTTAATTAAAATAGATGATAGTTGTCTTGTGAGATTCTGATTTTAATTAGAATTTGTTATATAATCAATGACAAAGACAGTAAAATGACATGTTGAGATTGTATACTAATGATTTTGGTCAAGCATGTTGTTTGTGAATTTTATATTTACAAATTTATTATAAATATATTCACATTTAGTGGAAAACTATTTTAAATAGTAAGATGAGGCTATTATTGTCTACTTTGTCTTATGGTTAGCTAAGCATATAGAATAGGGTTTGATAAAATATAGATTTATTTTCTAATTTCTATGCTTAAACATGTCATGAATGGTTATTTCTTGAGACAAATTGATTGGTGTGAATAATCTAAGAGCAATATTTTTAAAATCGAACTAATTATTGAATCGGTAAAGATATTAATTTATAATTTATTAGTCAAATCATAGTCGAACTTGTAGTAATTAAATATATATTTTTTAATCTTATATATTAAAAATCTCATATAATAAATAATTAAAAATCAATACAAATAAATTTTATAAGGTCCAACATAACGTAATTTTCAACTCCAAACAAATTAATATCCAATACAACATCCCAATCACAAATAGAACTCAAGTAATCAACTAATAGTCAACTATTATAATATTCAATAAAGTTAAATCTATTAGATACCAGCTCATTAATATCTAAAATAGGACAACCATCACGATCATCATCATCATGTCTAATTCCAAAATCATCAAGTGATTCCATAATTTGTTGGTCTATGATATCCACTTCTTTAACATAATAATTATATAATAAATTAAAAATAAAATTATGCACAAGAATAATACTTATATAGTATCCAAAACTTGAAAAAAAATTATATAAACTTTGTTCTCTTGATGATTCACCAACTATTAGAATTACATTATTTTTATAAATAAAATACTTATTCTCAAGATCTACACTATCAAACTTAGGAGTTGCTTCTTCTTTCTATATCTAATACTCAACATTGTCAATGGATTCATAATCAATAGGATCATAGATTCTCTTCTTATATTGTGACCTAAAATAAAGCATATATAATAATATCAAATAGGGTTTTAAATATGCTAAAAAGGGTAAATGACAATTATGTTTTAAGTATTATTTATATATATGTTCTTCAAACTCAAGTTATAATTAACATAAACAAGATTACTTAGCCTTTGATACTCTAGTCTATTTCCTTTCTTTGTATGAGTGTATTGGAAAAAACTCTAATTTCGCTCACATTCTAAAGAAGATGTTTGGCTAAGAGTACGAGTTGCTATATTTTTCAAGGTTAGAGCACTACCTCTATAATATGTCTACCACATATCTATATAAAATAAATACATGTAATTATATGACCAATCATAGTTAATCTTTTGAAGTATTTAAACAAGAAAATATTTATAAATTGGTGCTTACAAGGTTGTATTGTCATTGCCATATTATAAGCTTAGTCTTAACTGAAACTTCCTTCACGGTCACAATACATTTGCACTTCTTTAATGGCTTTTGTAACATCACTACATAAGCTTTATATCAAACCAATCAAGAATGGTTGGGATGACCTTATTCTTCTCACAAAATTTTTCATCATAAAAAAAAAAAGATTCAAAAAGTAAGTTGTTGCATGAAGATTGTGCTTCAAATGCATATCCCATCGAGTCGTAACAATATTTGTGTAAGGCTTGTATAATTGTTTCTTATTTTTAAACATCTCATTTATTGCATTCTTTGCCTATTACATGCCTTCATGATTATAACCTAGCGAAGTTTTTTCATCAGCATCTACAATTCTTAACAATTTGATAATGAGAGCCACAAGTCTCACATAGAAATAACAATTACTCTAAAATCTATTATCTAGCATTAGCAGGCTTTCTTGTTGTAGTGTTAGCCAATTTATGGCTATTGAAATGTTTATCTACAACTAAAGCTTGCAGATCATACTTATGCTCATACAAACTTCTCAATGTGATAAAAGTAGTAGCAAATCGAGTCACTCTTGGACGCATAATCTCTCTCTAGCCATCTCTTTTCCTTAGTCATGATAAAAAAATCATATGGTTATACACAAAGTTTGTTACCTTTGAAGTTTTTGATGTAAGGTCTATCACATAAGGCAAGCTACCAATGTCCTTTAAAAATATATTTATATAGCGTGCAACATAGAGTGACTAATAAATGTGCCTATATTTTTCATGTATTAACTTGTCAAATACTACATAAACAATATTAGTAGGTCCAACCTATTCAATAACTTTAGAAAACATTTTAAACAATGTCTTTGCATCTTTCACCATATTTGAGGCATCAATAGATTTCATAAATACTAAACCTACAAGAGAATGAACTAATGCATTAAATTGAATGTAAGAAGAATAAACTAAAAGGATTAACAATTACCCTTTAACAAATATTATACCTCCAGGAGAATCGACTAAAATGTTTATTAATGTTCTTTGCCTTTGGTCAGTCCAATCATCAACTATAATTATACATTCAGTTTTTGACCATTTGGTTTAATGGTCTTCAACAAGTAGTTAATTCTTTTTCTAGCAATCTTGTAACAAATTAATTATTGTTTCAAGAAAGGAAGGGCCTTTAAACTTAGATCCCATAGCAGCAATTGCATCTATAATAAGTTAAAAATAGGGAGAGTTTAATGTATTAAATGGAATATAAAAATTATAAAGCTGTGTAACAATTGCTAGTTTAGCTTTATATTGAATTTCTTTACTAGATAGTACACTTTTGAGACTTAGTTAAGAACTAGGATTTGTCCTTAGAGTAAAATAATTATCAACCTTAACATTACTTTTTCTTTTACCTAAAGTAAGTAATTGCCTCTTAGGTGTAGGTGGTTAAACTTTTTCAACTTCTGATCCACTTTCAATTTCATTACCATATGCTTCAGTAAAATCCTCAGACTACTTCCTTTGTTGTAATTTTTTTAGGATCTTTATCATTTTATGGTGAATATCATGAGAAACCTTTTTGTAGGAGCTTATTTGACCCAGTATGCCAGCAAAATGTTGCTTTATTCTATTTATGCCCTTTTTACATACCGATGAACAATAAAGGCAAGTATACATGTTGGTTTTCCCTCTTTCTTAAAAGCAAAATATTCTTAGGCAAGATCAGTCTTCCCACAAAGTGACATAAAAGAGGCAACTGTTAATTGTTTATTTGATGATTATGTATTGCTATTACCAACATTATTAGGATCCATGCCTAATTGTTATCCATGCTTTCAATATGCAATGCACTAGAAAAAGAAGCAAGTTATTATGACAATAGGAATAAAAATTAATATGACAACAAAAAGAAAAAAAAATCAATGCAATAAAATAGTATGGGAATTTCTGTAAGGGGTTCTTCCATTCAAAGTTGAATGTTTAAAAGTAATTGATTAGCTTGGGAATAATTCCTTCATACAAATTGCAACCCTAACAAACATTAGCTATTACATTATTTTTTCCTAACTTTTCTTTATTTCTTTAAGAAAAGGTGAGTGAAACATGAACTTTTTTTTTTCATTTTTTATATATCAGTTCTTTATTTCTCTATTGTTACTATTAGAAATTTACATAGAAATAAAATTTTAGGTATTGACTTTAACATTGCTTTTCTTCTTATTTTAATAGCTTCCAAATCTAAAATTAATTCACTAATTACTTGAATCATGCCTCTTTTATTACAAATTTTCTTTGGAGATCAGGACCACATGTTACCCACAAGCCTATTCATAGTCAGTATGCAAATACAAAAGTTAGAGATAACTGATAATTATACAAGCCACATGGGAAATAAGGACAAATTTGAGAAATAATTCTTAATCTTAAAACATTAAAATGGAAAGGGAGTTTTGATAACAAGGTTTGAACATTTCTAGTGTTGTTTCTTGACAATAAGAGGTGGATGAGATGTTGATTTTATAAATAATGACACAACCATAACTGAACTGACCATGAGAAAGTTTCTGTCTTTTTAAGTTTCAAACAATGCTGATATTTTAATATTGTTCTGCCATTGTTTGTGAAGGAACCAATGTGTATAAAATAAGGAATGGGTCCCTGTTTAATCTTAAAATGCCCTGATTTTGACACTCTTGGGCATCATCACCACCCAGTTTTTGTTGAAGTCAAACTATGAGGCTATATAATTAAAATTTTCAACACATGAATGTGCCCAATAAATCACCCTTTCAATTTTGTATGTTCTTTATAGTAATTTTGGTCTTTGATGTGTGGCGAGGATGCACACATTTGTCAAATGAGATTGTGATATGAATCTAACTAAATTAATTGGCATCCCATTTGTATTCTAATAACAAGAGTGCTTCCTCTCCATGCCATTAGGATTTCTTTATAAGTTTTACCCATAATTTATTTATGGAATTCATTCACAAATGAATGAGACTCAATGGTGCAAAATTTATAATTGGTTGTAATAAACAAAACTAGTAAGATTGAAAATGAACACAACTTAGGAATCTACAATGCAATTTATAAGTAGAATCCCAATGCTCTGAAAACAAACATTTGAATAGGAAAATTTTGGAGAACCCTATTGTTTTTTGGTTAAAAGAAAAGCTAAACCAAAAACCAAACACAGATCCAAAAATCACAACTAAAGTAGAGTAGCGATACAATGAAGGAAAAGGAAAATGCGCATGCAAATAAGAAACTAATTGAGCAGGAAAGAATGGGAAAGGATGAAAATCTATGCCTTGGTGATAAGCAAGCATAGGCTCAGCCTAGTGCCTTTTTTGTGTGTTGGAGTTGGAAGGATGAGAACAGGCCGCGAAGAAGAAAAAAGAATTGGGAATTTGGGAAGAAATTCATGAACCCTAAATGCACATTAAAAAAAAAAAAAGTCCACAACAATGTTTTTTTAGACCAAAAGATTTAAAAGAAAAAACCCTTCGTTGAACTATTAAAACCATTAAATCGACTGGTTTAACTAGTTGGTTTGATCTAATTTTTGTTACTACATATGATCTAGATGAAACAAACTCATTTAGCAATTATTTGACGAGGGTGGTGAAAGAGGGCTAAAATAAATTATTAAAAAAAATATAAAAAACTCTTTAAGTCACCATTAAACTTTTTCAAAAATAAAAATTCCTTTAGCGGTGACTATTATTGCCACTAAATTCTTTTAAAAATAATAAACCTTTAGTAACAATTATTATCACCATTAATAATTCCTTTCAACAGCAACACATAAGGTCACCACTAAAAGTCCTCCTTCATTGTTGAGTTTTTATTAAAGTTGTCGTTAAAAGTCCTCTTTCAATGTTGACTTTCTATTAAAGTCAAATTAATGGGGCTTAAGTAGTGACTATTGTTGCATTTGAAAGTCTTTTTTAATGGCAACACATGAGATCATTACTAAAAGTCTACTTTCAATAATGACCTTCAACAAAAGCCAAATTAATATGGTATTAGTGAAGATAGTTATTGCACTTAAATAGTTTTAGTGGCAACTTTTGTTGCCACTTTGTATTCATTTAATGGACCTTTTATTATAGAGGTATTAACTATGACTTAGTGATGATTAAATGTTGCCATTAAAACTTTTTAGTGGCAATTTTTGAACTTTTAGTGGTAACAAAAGTCGCCACTAAAAGCTTGTTCTTTTGTAGTATTACCATGAAATATGCCATTATAAGCCTGTTCCTTTGTAGATTGTGAAATATGAGTTTGTAGTATATAAAGTAGTTGACAAAGAGAAAAATAGTTGAAGAATGAGTAAAGAATTGTGGCTACAACCAAAGTCAATCATTTCATTGTGTATAATGTTTGTGAAGTAGTATATGCTTAGTGTATTATGGACTTCAACAACCATTTAGGCATATTAGCTTGAAATATATATTATTGGTATGTGATAATATAATCATAATTCAATATCTAGGACCAAGTCATAACTTGATATATGTGCTTACAAAAGGACTTACAAAAGAAATTATAAGGAAATTTTAAATAAAATGGGATTGAAACCCTTAAACTAGAGTTACCAATAATAGGAACCCAATTTTTAACTAGGCCAAATCTACTTTAAACGTTCAATGGGTAACAACTATTGATAAATATTGTGGACACTGTAAAGTATTTAGCCATTTCAAGTTTAGTGCATATTATAAGAACTTTAATGGTGAGTAACTCTTAATGAATTTAGGAAAGCCTCTGTAAACATAAGGAGTGGTGTTGCTTCTCACGAGAATTTA
The DNA here is from genome assembly GCA_026724425.1 of Erythrophleum ivorense. Classification (NCBI taxonomy): domain Eukaryota; kingdom Viridiplantae; phylum Streptophyta; class Magnoliopsida; order Fabales; family Fabaceae; genus Erythrophleum; species Erythrophleum ivorense. The sequence goes on from JAIUCV010000005.1 coordinate 50,711,074, forward strand.
GGGTTGATTCTTAGACATGTTCATGAAAAGCCTAGAGTGAAGCATATAACCATATAAGTGCTACAATTTTATGTAGATTTCTTTGAAGTTATATAAGACTATATGTGTGGTATTTCTTGTGTTAACATAAGAATTGTAGTTTAATACTTCATGCAACCATCAATTTGTCAAAACATTGAAGTATTTACACTAAAGGTAGGTTCAAGTTGAAAAACACCTATTCTTATGCATATACTTATGAATTAGAGAAGATATTTAGTTTTCAGACTAAGTAGGGGAATGTTAGGAATAGTTAGTTTAAAAAAACTAAGTTATATGTGTGTCCATGTGTGTTGGATCAAAAAATACCCAATGACTCACATTAATTTCCAAATTTTATTTTCTAATTTGATTTTTTAAATGGTCCAAATTTATATAATTTAAATATTATAGTTATTTGGAAAAATAGACACAACTTTTTAAATAGGGTCATGATACTTCAAATTCTTATTATAAATAAGAATTGAATATAAATTAGAAAATAATTGACAATGGAAAACCATATTTTCTCTCCCTTTAGTTTTTGTTTTTGTTTTCCCCTCTAAAACTTCAAACAATTCTTTAGGATAGATTTCAAAAATTGTTATTTGTCAATCTTAGGGTGCTTGAGATTGATCCTAAGGATAATTTACCAAATACCTTGCAACAAATATAGTGATGGCATATATCACGTTTTTAGGTGTAATTTTCATTTTTTCTTCATTCTGTATGATCTTAAATTTTACAATTCCAAGTTTTACTATCCTCACTGCACATACTTCATTCATTTTCTTTGCTTAGAAAAATAAAGTTAATAGGTAAGAACCTTCCTAAAACAGAAGGTTTAATTTCTTGCCAACTTGTAATTATCGTATTCACCTTTAAAAGGTTTAGCTATCCATGTGAATAAAAAAGAAAATATAGTAAATTAATAATTTGGGTCTTTAAAGATTATTTTTTTTCTCAGTTTAGTCTTTTACAAATAAAGTTTCTCATTTTGATCTTTAAAAAACTATTTTTATCTTAATTTAATTCTTTAAAGATAAAGTCTCTTAATTGAATTCTTTAAATATTTTCTCCTAATCAAAATAGTTTCTCTGTTAGGCAAAAGTAGTATCTCACGAGGTTGTTTCTATTTATATGAACTTTTTTAGGTGTCTTCAACTCCTAAATCGACATCATCTTTGTACCAGGGTTAGATTTCTGTACATTAGAGAGCTACAAATGCTTCTTGAATGGACCATTGATTGAGGAAAAATGTATAGAGGATTACATTGAGAGACTTGACCTTTGAAAAATCAAATAAAAGAAAAGAGTGATTTTTAAAAGATTAAATTAAGGGGCTTCTTTTTTTAAAACCAATTTAAGAAGAGAGCAATTTGTAGGAACTAAATCATTAACTTGCTCTAAGTGAAAATTTTATATTAGGTAAGAATCCACAAAAAAAGAAAAAAAACAGAAAATTTACTTTTCATTTTAGAACATCAATGCATTTTAACTGTTTACACAAACACTTGCATAAACAACAACAAATAATTAAAATAATTAATTATTTCACTTTTTGTAATTAATAATTAATTAAATTACTTAGAATAATACCTAATTTAGTTTTTACTGTTATTTAGATCAAATTTCAATGTTCTCATTTAATAATTCTTATATATTACCAGAGCAAGAGTATCAATATATTTTAAGAATTGAAGAATTTTGCATCATTTGAGTCTAATTCAGACATCAACATCCGAAAAGTTATTCTAATAGATGAGACGCGGTCCTCTATTCTTTTGCCTCTCACGCCTCACGTTTCTGCCAAAAGCCAGACACTGTATCCCATTATTCAAGGAAAAAAAATAAAAAAAACATTTTATCACTTTTAGTGTTTCAAATTGCCCGCGGCATCACGTGATGTGGCCGCAACCTTAATACTCCGCAATTGTGGTTCTTCTATTGCATCGATCTCCGCTATATTTGTATGAAAAAATAATTATACTTTTTTTATGTTTTTATTATCAGATTTTTTAATTAAAAGATGGTAAGTGTGTGTTTTAATAATAACTTGATAAGTGTATCAGTTTTTAATTATATTATATATTTATTTATTTTAAAAAAATTATATATTTATTATATTTTAATTAAAAAATTTATAATAAAAATATTAAAAATTATATTTAAATCTAATCCTATTTGTATTGGAGCACATCATTTTGTGCCTTATCAATAATGAAACTAATATTTGACAAGTAGTAAATAAAATATTTAGGTGTCTATAACTTTTCAAATTTTATGTTCAGTTATTTAGAATAACCTAAAAATTTTAATGAGGATATGTGTGTGTGTATATATATATATATATAATGAAAATTAAACTATTAAATCAACTTGTAATTTCAGAGAAGAAACATAATAGATCATAAAAATATTTTGGACCTAAACGTCAAATACTTTATTTCAAATGTTATAGATCTCGGTAGAAAAGTGGAAATGCGCAACCAAAAAAAAAAAATCTTGTCCAGATATTCATATGTAATATAGAATATTAATTTATTTTTAAATTTGAACAAAAGTAAATATATAAGAAAAATGTCATATTTATTTTTCTATATCTAGTTAATATAAAAATCATATATGTTTGAGTCAATTCATGCATATTTTAATTCATTTGTTTTAAAAATTTGTTCAAAAGCAAAGTATTTGGCAAATTAAAAAAGATGAGGATGTGCGTTTACTTCACCGACTTGATTGAAGCCTCACCAAAAGATCCTAATTCCTAACCCCCTCCTCGGCATCGACAAGCTAGGGGATTGAGCCTTCGGATATAAGTTGTTGAGTATCCTAGACGCATGCTCAGGAAGCAAGAAGATAAAGATGAATCCGAAAGATGCAGATAAGATCAGCTTCAGAACAAAGTATGCATTTTGCAACAATGTCATGCATGTCGTTCGGATTAACAAATGTTGGAGTCACCTATTAAAGGATGATAGATAAAATTTTCAAGAAATAAGTTGGCAAGAACCTAGAAGTCTACGCGGATGACATGGCTGTGAAATCCGAAGAAAAAGAAGACCACCTTGAAGATCTCTGAGAAATCTTCAGAGAACTCCGAAACACATGATAAAGCTGAACCCCACCAAATTACGGAGGGTACAATTCATGAGTGGACTTCCAGTGTTACTCTCTGTTCTGTTTTTGCAGGTTTGTAAACAGATTTTGTCTCCTTCAAGATGCAACAAGCAGTTGGATTTTCTATAAATCCATAAACGGGGACTAACATTACTAAGATATAAATGAAACAAACATGTTACAATGTATCTGTCAATTGTTTTAACTTTTAACATTCGTATATACAATTATTTTTATTAAAATTTGGATGTAAAGTACCATAGGATGCATGATTAAATGATAATTAAACAAACTAACCGCATGGTTGTCGAATATAAGACACTTAATTTACCCCACACTTAGTGCACATGCGCAGAAAACTAGAACGAAGAGGGCACAGATCAAGTGAGCGTTAAAGCTACTGTATATCATGTTCACATACTAATTAAGAAGAAGAATAAAGAGAGAGAGAGAGGGCACTCACCAATGCAAGTACTCTCTCAAACTTGGGCTAGGTGCATCAGGTTCCACCATAATCTGCATGCCAATGTAATAATCTCATAATGTTATTATTATTTTTTAATACTAAAATTTGTGGACTAAAGAGAGTATATATGAGAAAAGCTTCTTTTATATATTGTAAAGCTAGATGTATAGATAGATAACAGAGTGAAAAAGGTCCTGAGGTGATCATCACCCCCAACATCAACCCTTGGTGGGTTAACAACTTGAGGGTTTGAGCTCACGGCCATTGATGGCTTCTCCGTTATTCTTGTAGATGACCCTCATGAAGATAGACCTTGCAATGGGTTTCAAAACATCTCCCACTACACGTATGTCCAGATAGAAGAGCACCTGTTTCCCTAGGCATGATTGATAGGATCACTTTGAATATGGCTAGATCAAGTGCACGTGGCCATGCCTATTTATATTTGTGTGTTTCACTTTTTAGCTAATCTCTCAATTCTATGGATGACGGTTTTTCCTGTTCGCGGATATTTCCACGGAGACTACCCTTTATGGGGAAAGGAATGCATAGATATGGGGAGAATTTCTCTCTATCCAGATGGATGTAGAGGTAGATTTTCTTCTGAAAAGAATATGGGGACAGGGACAAGGGGAAAGACCATGCTCCCCGCCTCGCGGAGATGCCGCTATATTGAAATTACTACCTTTCATTTTATTCAATTGTTTCATTATGCATCTGTACTAAATAATATTTGTACATTTATATATTATTTTAATAAACTTTTATATATGTCTATCTTTAGGGATATACTTGAATTTAAGATTATATATTTTTATTTTACAAAATTTTACTTAATTTTTATAATAAAAGTTCACTTATTTTTCATAAAGCATATAAATACAAGGATCCCTGCAAGTCTTTGTTCCTTTGTGGGGACGTGGATAGGGAAAATTTATATCTCGTAGTGGAGAATGGCAATGTGGATAGGAAGTCTGGAGAATGATAGAAACGGCAAGCAAGAAAGGACTCTGGCCCGCCCCATTATGCCTTGGACTTTGCCATCCCTATTTAGACTTGGTTTTCTCTTTTCTTGCAATGGTCAGGAATATCTTTAGGCTTTCTTGGGGCTAAGTTTTCTTCACAAACAAGTATATTTAAGATTTTATTCCCAAATTGCTCCTCAGAAGAATTGAACCTAAATCATGGATGTCATTTACTTACCTATTTGATGATTGCTAACATATTCCTATTGTCCTTTCCAACTATCATGGAATAGAGAACTAACTTTGAAGCGTCCTAAAAGTACCATCACATGAACATCATCCCTATCCAGTCCATTAATCTGCATAAGTAATGTTATCTCATTCAACTTAAAGTCTTGCAGTCGATAATAATTTCTCCTAATTTTATCGCTTCACCCCCAATTTGGTGACTTGTAAACACCTCAAGTGGCCCATTCTAGTTTCCACCCCAACTACAACCTTTGTGATTTCTCAACTTAAGTCTACTACCTCAAACAATCTACCTTTGCATTATTCTTTATGATCCCTGCTCAGTGAATACCTTTCCATTAATTTTTGGTTCAATTAGGCTCACAACCTAACCTTATGACATTTATTAAGTAAGCCTAACTCCAAGGCATAAATCAAGTAAGCTAACTAGCTCCCATAACCTTTAACCTAATTTTGTTGAGCACACCTTTAGTCTTGGTAAACCCAACAAGGAAAGGCATTAATTCCCCCAAGTTCATTAATATCTAACATAATGCTTGAGCGTTCTTTATGACTTTAATCTTTTTCCATTAGCAAAGTAAACTAATCCCATCAACCAAATGAATCTTTAACCCCTAAAGCCCTTGTAAAATCTAAACTATTACTAATGTAGACCATAAGTCTAGGTTTTTCAAATTTAAGCTTCCATACTTAAGATCAAGCTTGGACCTTACTTGAAAGAGCCTAATAGATAAAAATGGAAGTGCAAATTCATACTAGAAAGCTAAGATCTTGAAACCCTTCATCTTTAAGCTTCATTCACAGGCCAATAATGGAGGGAATAACTGCAGCCATTTCAGAGTTTAGATTAGGAATCAAAGGGAAGGAAAAATGGGAAGGAAAATGATAGGGGATGAAAGAGGAAGCTTACTTGCACTAACCCCTCCATTTCAGTCACAATAAAAGCAAGAGGAAGAAAGATATGACGTTGAAGTATAGCAAGCTCAGAGAGCTTCTATAAGCACCCACTTGCTAGAAAATGGATGATGATGGTGACTAAGGGGATGAATGTCATTACACAACTGAAAGGACAAGATAAAGTGCACTTTCAAATGGAAGGGATGTAGCATAGTGAATGGAAAAAAATGAGATGTAGAGTTTAAGTGGGGGAGGGGAGAAAAGAAGAAAAAGAAAAAAAAGAAAAGAAATGAAAAGAGGAATTGGTTTAAGATATTTTTCCATTGGGATCAAAATAAGACATAAAGGCATTTGTTTACAACTATAAAAATTTAAATAAAAACCCCATTTATTTTAAATTCTTCAGGTCAACAAATTTCCTTGATTTAAGAGACTAAAGTGTCCCATTAAATACTTGACAGATGCCAAACTAACTCTTAGAGAAAATTTCCAAGCTTCCAAATTTCTCTAAAATTAATTAGTCTCATTTTCTACCTCTTTATTTTATATTAATAATTTTTATTTTTATTTTTATTATTTGTTTCTTTAATTTTTCTACCCTTAATTTCCTTAACTTTTAGGGCCTTAACTAAATTTATATTTCAAGGTGTTACATTCTTCCCCTTGAAGAAAATTTGGTCTTTCGAATTTGAACTCATGTACTAACCTTAAGCCTCAAATAAGTAAGGGTACTTAATATGCATCTCATTTTCAGTTCCTCACATGGCTTCTTCTTAAAAATGATTGCCTTATAAAACTTTTACCAAAGTAATTTTGTCAGATCTAAGCTTTTTAATCTGCTTATCCATGATAGCCACTGGTACTTCCTTATATGACAAATCCACATCTAATTGAATCTCTTGAGACTTAGTGATATAAACTAACTTTTAGCATTTTGTAGGATTTTGGAGATGAATTGAATCATCACTCAACCATTTTAAGTTGCGACTTGATTCCTTAATTCCTTATACAAATTTTTAGAGCTTGTTTACTTTGTGCTATTGATGAATATAGGTTAGGGACCTAACTTACACTTATTTTTAATTCTTCTAAAGGGTATTAAAGATAAGTAATTAGGCTTAGAGAGGATAATGAAATTAAGTAAACATGAAGTTCCTTATGTTGTTCAAATAGTGTACCTAATTGAATAAAAGTTTTAATTTACCTATACTTTTACATCTTCACAATCCATTAACCAATTTTATACATTAATTACTATTAATTTAGATCTTAAGTATGTGGTTTAGCTTAATAGGAAGCTACGAACATTACATTACATGTGAAATGGAAGGACGTTATTTTACGTGAATTGTATACTTACTACAAACTTACGTGAGCTAAAACTCATGACAAATTTTACATGGGCCACAAGTTCATGATGAATTGGTTACTTACCTATGTGAACTCCATGCCCACGACAGCTATCCCATTTTAAAATGGTCCTTCCAATAGTTCAGTTTTATAAATAAACAAATAAGAGTTTGAAAGAACATTAAATTTGAAACTTTTAGAAACTGCATGTTCATCCTATGGTTAATATTGTCTTCATTAATTTATGATTTGTGTAGCAGTAATAATTTTTTATAAAAGAAAAAAATGCTTTTGTGTTTAGGTGTATAAAATTGTATAGCTTATGAGAGATATAGGCTTCTAACTTAAGATAATTATTGCACTTGTTACTATATCTCAATAACTGATTGAGTTATTTACCATGCATTCTCTCAATTATTAATTCAATACATTCTGTGATGCTATTTACTAATTCAAAAATTTGGGAATTTCATATAGTAGAGTTGGCCTTGACTTTCCTTTGCACCTTATCATGGACTAGCTGTCAATTTGGTGAGCCTTACTTCTACCATGTGGGCAAAATTCATTTGGTTGCATTTTGATCCATTATTTTGGTTATATCATAGATGTAGCTCTACACTACTCACAAGCAAGGTCCTCTACCTAGTTATATCTATTTTGGTGGTTAAGATTGAAAGTAAAGCTCTCTTGTTAATTAACTATTTTGATTATCTAATTGTAGAAATTTTGGAAGTTCTAAACTTTAAAGGAGACTTCGCTAAAATTTCTACAAAAATGGATGGAATTGAGAATCTTTTTTTTTTAGGGGGGGGGGAATGAAGTATGGAATTATTCAAGTAAATTATTTCTAAGTGTTTCTTAGGCTAATGGCTACTCTTTAGGAAATTAGGTTAAGCTGAATTAAGTGATAAGGCTCAAAGGGGTGAGATTTACCCTATATACCATGTCGTTTATATTTGGTTTTTGGGGTGTGACAAAGTGATATCAAAGCTTAGATTCTTATGGTCTTATAGAGCAAGTGTTCTCTAATAAGACCTCAACCATCATTATGGAACCCAGGCATAATCATGGCTAAAGCATCATTAGAGGCCTTATAGGATGTTAAAATTCCTTTTCTTTTGTGTTTCCATGGTAGATATTTAGGTGTGCATATATGATAATGTATGTTCTAAAACTACCTTTAGCAATTCATATAAAGTGAAGATGTTGCTAATAATTACTCTAATCTCTATTTTTGTGGGATACCTTCTTATACACAAAGGGTTAGGATAAGTGTTAGATGTAACTTAAGGTCATTTCAAATGTCTTTGATAAGTAGGAGGTTTATATATGAAATTATGAATTCCATTAAGGATGAGGCATGTGCCTAGTTTTATTTGGATCTTAATTTTAATATGCTTAAACTTTAGATGATGTAAATAAGGAATGGATAATGGATTTGTGCATGTTGAAAGTGAAAATTGGGTTGAAAATTTACACAATACCATATTAGTTTAGCACATTGAATTTGTGTTAGAAATGTCATGGAATAAATGCTATATTGTCTAATAGGTTACTTAAAGGAATACTTAGTATATGAAATTTTGAGCAAAGTTATAAGGAAAGAAATTAATTAGCATGGTTCCTCTGATGAGTTTATGGTTCCTATAGAGAGTATTATCTTAAGTATGACTAATAATTAGATTACATAGTTGTGTTTTTCCTACAGTTATACGCAAGCTACCACACTTTCCTTGTGGACAAGATTTATAGTTTTTCCTTATGGATAAAAAAAATTGTTTAAAACATCCATTTGAGATTGGTATGTTATTTATGGATGCTTTAGGTTGCAATTATTGTCGCCATTGAAATATTGTCAGAACTCAAAAAAATTACAATTTTGTTTATTCTTATGGTAAATTACTACAATAATTTTTTGAGAAAGTCACAAATTTTATCACAATTTTTGAAAACATATTCTCACAAAAAAATTCTACATGAATTGTGAATTTTTACTACTATTTTTTTTCAACCAAAAATCTATGAGAATTTCCATGAGAATAGTTATTCTCAAGAAATTTTGGAGTTTTTCTCAAGGAAAAATTTTGCAAAAATTTTGCTATTTTCTTGTAGTGATACTCACTCTCTATATACATAAGAAGTAATAAGAAATGAATTTATTGATTTTGTAAGACGAACTCATGATATTAAACTTAAATAGCAAAGAAAACAAATAAAAGAAATGCGACAATAACTAAATGAATTTAGAAATTATTTTTCAAAAACACTTACAGCAAGAGGCTAATCCAAGTTCATAGGAATATCCACCTTCATATAGGCCAAATAGCTCTCATATTAGAAATCAAATGAAAGATAACAATGAAGATGATGATTGATTGTTGATTTTTTTTATGTAATTTTATTGAATTTATGTAACTAAATTATGTCTAGAATTTGTATTAGAGTTATTTTATTTTATTTTATTTAAATTTAATATTTTTACTTCACAAATTATATATATTATATATACGTTAAAAAATTTTAATAGTGTATATATATATAAAAACAAAAAAAGTGGCACAGGAAACAGCACTAGTCAGAGATGTAGCACTAATTTTCAATCTCATTGTGAAATTATAACCTACCAATTTTTTATTTTTCCTTTCTATAAAAAACATAACTTTGGTTTATAATCTTGTTTTTCTCTTTCATTCATCTTTTCATTTTCGTCCTTTTTTGGGTTTCTATTTCTATGTAGTTTACCTCTCTTATTCAAGTGAGGTTTAGCTCTCTAATCTTTATTATGCATCTTTCTTAAGCTCTCTTAGGCTTGTGGGTAAACTTTACTTTTTCTTTAATTTTTTCAAATTTTCTCTTTTTTTTTCTTTAATATGTTTCTTCTTCTATTCCATTTTTCTTTTGTTAACTAGTTATAGGATTTGATTTGCTTACAATTTTGAAAGCTTTTTCTTTCAATTTTTTTATCATTATTTTGTTTACTTGTTTACTGGTTAAAATTTATACAAGCTTTTTGATTTGATCTATAATATTGGTTAGAATCTAGGTTGATTATTAAAGTATCTGGTCTTATTTATCTTTTCTTATTTTGTTTCCTTCACAGACACAGGTGAAAAAAATTTATTTAAGATTTGATACAAATGAAAATTTATTTAAAGTATTGATTTGATTTGCAATGTTAGTTGTAATCTGGGTAAATATTGGAAAGTTGAAAATTCAATCAAACGAAGAAGGAGGAAGATTGAAGAAAAAGAAGAAGACAATGAAGAAGAAGATTATGAAGAAAAAAATCCCTAATAAACCTAAATAACCTAGAAAGAAAAAGAAAATGCAGAAAAAATAAGAATTAATGACATAATAAAATTTTAAGACAGCAAAAAAAATGTAATAATAATACATACTTCAAAATAGTTCAATGAAAAGAAAGATATTTATCTTTAAAAACTAAAATATATATATAACAAATTATTGTTAATTATAAATAAATCACAATAAAAAATTTACAAATATTATTAATTAATTACATTATATATTAATTATTCATTTATAGAAATAATTAGCATATTAACAAAAATATCATTTAATTTTTAAAATATTTATATTTATATTTATAAAAATGAAATTTAAAAATTAAACAGAATTTATAAAATATATTGTTTAACTTTTCCAAGTTTCAATTAGAAAATATTTCTGACTGAATTCTTTTTAACAAAATTATATTTTTAAATAAATAAATAAATATTAATTAAATTCTTTTTTATTTTTATTTTCAAAATTTTTGATTATTATTTATATTAGTTAAAATAACTATCATCAATTTTTATTAATATTATTTAATAATTATTTTTAATTATATAAAGTATTGTGAAATTATAATGTATTAATTAATGCATATTAAATAAAATTTCTCTCAATGTAAATTAAGAATCTGCACATGATGTGACAATGGTAGAGATTACAAAGATTACAGAGAGTTATTGTACTGTACTGTTGAGCAGCTAAATTTTAGTAGATTCCAAAATAACGAGTAAGGAGAAAACAACTGCTTATTCAATTGAAAATTTAGTCAAAAATATATGATTTCCGACTAAACTTTCAGTCACCATTCTTGGTTTTTGTTGTAGTGCTAAGGTTCCTTAAATAGACACCCAAAGTCAGCTAAATAAAAGAGACGTATAGTTTTAAAATTTTGTCATTCTAGCGCCAACTTCCTTGATCCTTATATGATGCACCTGTCGTCCTGGCATTGGGGTGCCAAGTTCTTGGTGCTAGGGCACAACAATCCCTAAATTTTTACAAATTAAAATAAATATAAAATAAATTATTATTAATTATAAACAATCCACAATATAAAATTTACAAATATTATTAATTAATCACAATATATATTAATAAAAAATATTATTTAGTTTTAAAAGTATTTATATTAATAAAAAAATTTTAAATTGAACAAAGTTTTAAGAAAAGATTGTTTAACTTGTTCGAGTTCCAATCGAAAAATATTTTCAACTGAATAATGGTTGGATGCATTTTTTAAATATTATTATTCCTAACTAAATTTTTTAATAAAATTATGGTTTTTAAATAAATATTAATTAAACTCTTTTTTATTTTCATTTTTAAAAATTTTTAATTATTATCTACATCAGTTAAAATAATTATCATCAATTTTTATTAATGTTATTAAATAATTAATTTTCATTAGTTAAATTTTTGTTAAAATTATAATGTATTAATTAATGCATATTAAATAAGAACTTTCTCAATGTAAATTAAAAAGCTGTGCGTAATGTGATAGTGGCAGAGATTATAAAGATTACATAGTTATTGTACCGCACTGTTGATTGACTGAATTTCAGTCGATTTCAAAATACCAACTAAGAAAGAAAACAATTGCTTATTCCACTAAAAATTTAGTCGCTATTCTTAGTTTTTGTTGTAGTGCTAAAGTTTCTTAAATAGGCTTCCAAAGTCAACAAATTAAAGAGATATGTAACTTTAAATTTTGTCATCCTGGCACCCGCTTTCCTAATCCTTATATGATGCATATGCTGTTTCGGCATTAGGGTGCCAGGTTAGTGGTAGGGCATTAGTATCCTTGGATTTTCTATGGTGCACATCTTTCGGCTGGCATGGGGGCTCTGAACTGCTGGCTCCTAGGGTGCCAGTTTTGCTACATTTTGTGAGGCTTGGTTTATCAACTCCCAGCTCTTTACAACTAGCATCATATGCTTTGGACGGCTTAAATATAACTTTTAACCATAAAAAATAACCCATTTCCTTCCTCCTTGATCTAATCCTCTGTCCATTCCATGATCTCATCTTCCTTGCCTACGATACTAAAGAAATTGCCCAAATTAAGAGATTTTTACATAGTTTTGCAACCATGCATGACTCATTATAAAATATCTAAAAGATGCCTAAAATGATTATAGGAGTAGGAGAAATTCATGAGGAATACACAATAAGTCCCTATAAAATCATGTAAAAATATAAGGAATCAAGGGATTTATCACTCATTCATTAAAAACAAAAGCGATCGAAAAAGGGGGAAGGAATTGGGTGGGGGGAGACGCAACTTGAAAATGTGCCATAAAAACATATAGTGGAAACCCTTTTACTTTTGGCAAGATATCAAGATGCTGGTGCTATAGTGACCCTCATCTCATGTATGTCTATAATCCAAGCTATGAAGAGACAAACGAGAGAATCTTTTCTAATCTTTACTCGCTATGGATTCAAGTTCAGTCATCAAAAGTCGAATTAATTACTTAGCTATATGTGGGTTAGCTACATATTTATACAATCTTTTTCCACCAGTTTTGACTGCATTTTTCTGACTCCAACTAAAGCCAATTTGCTACAAATTTTTCAGGTTTTCATGCTAACACAAATATACAAATGAAGAAAGCAGCGATAGTACTTGAAGAAAGTATATACATAAGCTTTGCCAGACGTAATATATACAAATGAATGCACGGATGAGAAACATAAGAAAGGAATAGGCGAATATAAAATATGAATATACGGGGCCCCCTTTTCTTTCAATTTAGGAATCAGACAAATCAACTCATCTTTTAGGGGTGGTGCTGGCCCAAAAGGATTTTTTTTTTGTTGAGATATAAAGAAAGAAAAAGGAGAGAATCTCCCAGTCCTTACTACAATTTTTGAACACACACACAAAGAAGTTTCCGAAATCAAATTCTTCAGTTATTTGTTGCACAGTTACGTGACGTTGGGTATCTTAGATTGTTCACCAGAATCATTTTGGCAAAGAAAAGAAGATGACAATATGGTAGGATCTAATTCCATGTTTTACTATCACCAATCGTCACCACATGAAATGCAGATATAAAACATAAAAATTCTCCCTACAACTATTTATATATTAATCCAACATTCGAAATTCACATACAGCTAATCTATAGACATTAGGATATTAGGAAATCCATACCAGTATGAGTCCTATACGAATCACTATCCACAGAAATTTTTCAAGTCACAGAATCTTACATTAAATTAAAATAGGTCCACAAATATTGTCAAAATTTTAAGGAACAATTCTAGATACAGAAAATGTTTAATCAAGATCCATTATATAGCCAGAACTTAAAATCTCTTTGCCATTATGGGTGCAAGGGAGCCAACGTACGAAGACTTTTGACTTTGGTTTAAATAAAGAACACTTTCTTCTTCCACATTCAAAGTATTCGTTTTGTTTTGTGTTCCTTTTCTCTCTCTTACTCCTCATTTCTCATTCATTTCGCCTACCTTTGTTTTCTGGTTCTGTGTCAAGAAGATAAAGAGTTCATCGCAAAGTCAAGTTGATGTTATAACTTACATTTTGGAAGCTATAATAAATAATAGTATATTAACTTTTTTTGAACTTGTCAACTACATAATTTTTGTTTTGATGTAAATTTTAGATGATGTTATAGTTTATATTTTATTCACTTTTCTTTTTTTGTGGTATAGATGGCTGCTGTTGCTGTATTGTGTTTGCAATATGAAGCTGGGTTAAGGCCAAATCTGAGCATTGTAGTTAAAGCTTTACAACCACTATTAAATGCTCTTTCTGTAGCCAAAGGAAAAGTATTGAATCTGTAGTTTCCCAAATCCTTCAATCCTTCCAGTCTGTGTTCATTGAATTTCCTTACAGCGTGTGCTACTGAATACTAGCTATATACTGTAATTTAGGCATATAATTTTCAAGCATCTTTTGTATTACAACATGTGTAATTTAATAGTTTGTTTTGGAACACAACTTAGGTGCACTTTCTTAAAACTTCGTTATTTGGTTATCTAATTAAAAAATAACTTGTCAACATTCTTTTAAGAACTATTTCTTTTTCATGTTATAATTCTAATGAAGAATGTAATAGCAAATATCAATAACTAAGTTCTGTGATTTTTTTTTTCTTTTACAGATGCAGTAATATAAGTGGCAAGATCCAGTCATGATTAAATAACAGAAATTTATATTGAGAAGGTGTTGTAGAATCTTGCTTAATGCTTATCCTTTCCTATTTATATTCTTCGAATGATTGGTTTTCATCATTACAATCTGCTCTAGTTTACAGTTTTCCTCGAAAATAATGTAATTATATGTCTAAGAACAGAGTAATCCTTTGAATTCTCTTCGCAAAACTTCTAGGGGAGCCATGCCCTTTTCTCCTTTGTAAATTCTTCAAAATAATTTACTTTCTTCGTTCAAACACTATTATAGTTTACAATGTTCCACAAAACCAATGTCATTTGAGAAATTATATGTAACTACATTGCTGTAATTGTTATCTTCAAAGAATAGGCACTTCTCTGTCGATCTATTCATATTATGATACCAAATAGCGCAGCAGGTTCAAGCTGTGACAGTGATGGTGTGCAGGGTGAAGACGATATGTTATGACACATTTGCAACAGATATTATGTATTTTTAGAGGCATACATTTTTAGTCTTGGAGAGGATGATACCTTTAATAAGAAACAAATTGGAACTAATCAAATTTGCAAGCAAAACATAATGAAGTACTAAAAACACAAGTATATTATATTATATTCATATTACATATCTAGAACGTACATTATTGATTTCATTAATAATTTTCAAGTTGTCGCATAGTACATTTTCGGTATAGCAGTGAGGTAATATCTAAAGTAGATTGTACAATTCACCTCCATGATCCGATCAAAAACAAATCTTTGTTTTATTTTTATAAAAGTCAATATTGTGTAAATATATATATATATATATATATTTTGTGTGTGTGCGCTTGTGTGTGTGTGTATTATCTTCTCCTTCCACGAGAACCAGATTCTCGTTGACAGTTAAAATAAAGAGCAGCAACAGGTGATCCAAGGTTGTAAAGCTCAGCAAAATCTCTAGTGTTGAAATTTTGACGCCATCCAGGAGTATCTACGGTTTGTCGTCCCATCATTTGACGAAATAACACAAAGACATAACGATGAATCCCCACCGTTGGTCTTGGACTCTCATAACTCACAATCTCTTGCCCTATATATATCATCAAATATCAATTTAATTTTCTAGCATTAATTAACTGCATGAAAAACTGATGAACCAGTATAATAACATGTTGCATATATATAATTTAACTTCCAGGTGTAGAAGGAGAGGAAAAACGTAGAAAAGAAAAGAAAAGGAAAGATATTTAGTTACCGAATCTTGGTCCTGTAGTCGCTGGAATATCGGTTACTAACCTGTAGGCATCCATATTGAAGGAGAGAAAAACAAATTAAACATGAGCTCTGATGAGTAAGAAAATTTGTTATTTCTTTTGGCTAAAGGGAAACAAATAAATATATATATATATATATATATATATAGTCATAATTACGAAGGGAACAATTCGTGAGTAGACTTAGTTTCTTGCGAAGATATGGGGGCTTCCAGTCTTACTCTCTGTGAGTGTGTGTGTTTTTCTTTGCAGGTTTGAAAATAGATTTTGTGTCCTTCAAGAAGTAACAAGCTTTTGGATTTTCTATATATCCTTAAACATGGACTAAATTTATTACTAACATATAATATATTTATATATATATATATATAAATGAATGAATCTGTTAATAATTAAGAAGAAAAAGAGAGTGAGAGAGGGCACTCACCAGTGCAAGTACTCTCTCATACTTGGATCACTTGGGCTTGGTGCATCAGGGTCCACCATAATCTGCATGCAAAGTTGACAATCATACCGTTGTTATTATTATATTTTAAATATTAAAATTTGTGGATTTTTTATACACTGTAAAGCTAGATGTATAGAAAGATATATATACCAGAGTGAAAAAGGTCCTGAAGTCATCACCACCAACATCAACCCTCGGTGGGTTAAAAACGTAGGAGGGTTTGAGCTCACGGCCATTGATGATTTCTCTGTTATTACTGTAGATGATCCTCATGGAGATAGACTTCGTAAAGGGGTCCAAAACATCTCCCACTACACGTCCAACTACAAGAGCATCTGTTTCCCTAGGCATGATTGACATGATCAGTTTGAATATGGCTAGATCAAGTGCATATGGCCATGCCTATTTATCTTTGTTTCTCTGTGTTTCACTTTTTAGCTAATCTCCCAACCATGCTTAGATTCTATGGGTACAAGTAACGCGGGTTTAGAGAGAATTTCTCCCCGTGGAGATGGGTGTCATTTTCTTCTGGAATGCCTTTGCAAGGACGCCTCTATATTGAAATTATTATAATACCTTTTATTATACAGTTGTATTATTTAATATTTGCACATTTGTATATTATACTAAACTTTCATATATGTCTATCTTTAGGGATGTATTTGAATTTAAGATTTTATTTTTTTATTTTTTTTCCAAATTTTATCTAATTTTTTTTTGTAAAAGTTTACTTATTCATCATAATTGTTGCAAAAAGATCATGGCATGCGTCCACATATATGGCATGCAACATTTATTTATTATTTAATTTATGTAATAATTAATTTAATTAGATAAGTTTTGATAAGGGAAACTTAATTAATTTAAGTAGTAATAATAATAATAATAATAATATTATTATTATTATTATTATTATTATTATTATTATTATTGTTAGATAAGTTCTAATTAAATAGATAAAATAAATCTAAATAAGTTATCCGAATAAATTAGATAACTATTTGAATTAACAAAGTATTTAAAATTCAATTTAATTAACTAAATTTGAATAAGATTTGTTCTATTTAAATTTAATTGATAGGATTTATTCTTATTAAGGATATGTTACATCTAAATTTCAAATACTATAAAATTCTCTAAAAATAGCCTCTTTCATCTCTATATACAGTAACCACAATTTGGATGCAAAATAAGAGAGATATTAATGCTCAAAGTTGGCTGTATGGCCCTGGATATTCTAAAAAATCTAAAATAGGTTGAAGTTGGGAGGATGAAAAAAAGCGACATCTCCACTCTTGGGAGGGGTGCATAAGTCTCACTCCAACCTCTTATTGAACAACCTAACACTCCAATAGAACCTAAGGGAGTATTTGGTTCAATGGAGGGGAGATGAGAGGTTTTAATGATATGTTATTTGGTTGATTTGGAAGGGAGGGGAAGGATTAATGGACAATTATACCCTTATAATATTAGAATTAATTTTTTTTATTTTTAAGATATTTTTATTAAAAAAACTTTTTTCTACTTTTTATTATAAAAAATAATTTTTTTTATTTTTATTCAAAAATATTTTTTATTTTTATAAAAAATTATCTTGAACCCTATTAATAAAAAAGATCTATATTATGTTTGAAGTAAAAATAAAGTAGGGGCAATTTGGTCAAACAAAACTAAAAAAATTTTCTCCCCTCCAAAAACCTCCACTAGGCCCCTCCCCTCCCTTCCAATTTTTCTATACTAAACAAGGGGGAGGGTTCCCCTCCCCTCCTCTCCCTTCCAAAACCCTCCAACCAAACACTACCTAAAAGGTAAAAGGAAGCCAATGGTAGTTTTAGCATTGTTAAAAATGCCAGCGACAATGACGCATGAAGCAACCTCTTGGAAAGACATGTGGGAGCGTGTGCAGGCTCCTTTTTAAATAGTTTTAATCTTTAAATTTTCTTAAAATTATGCCCTACAAATTGATATATAACATGACTATGTTTGAATAATCTTTCATAGTGTTTCAAATGAATATCTAATATAAGAGGCCTAATAATTTTGAAATAATATTTTTCACAATTTTAAAAAAAAAACATGTTCTTTGAAATTTTGGATTGAAACTTTAATTAGCATAACAATACCTAGAATATCCATGTTAGTTATGGATATAATTCCTTTTATTAAATAAAGGATATTTTTTTATTATTGTATATGGGCACACCTATACACATCCTATAACCATGGCTTCTTCTTTAAGTGGTAAGATTGACCTTCTCCATTATAACCCTTTATTGCTATATGTTAATGGAAAGTATTGATATTTTGTTAAGTGCCTCTCTTGTATATAACATATGAATTTTCAAAATAATTATTTGTATATGGAAATGGTATGGCATCCCTATTTTTACAATATATTGATGTGGTAGGATTCAATTATTACAATTATTAAGGGAATGTATTGAATTTATTAAGGCTGAGTAAAGGGATGTGTATACAAACCAAATTCAAATATATTGTTTTTGTTTTGGACATAAGGGCCAAAATATCAATGTAGTACTCTCACTTATGAATGTATAAATAAATGTGTGCAATACCCTTAACATGGATAGTGATAGGTGTTTCAACAATGTTAGGCTAGAATCATTTAAACACTCTTATAATGTTAAAGATGATTACAAGCTAACACATGAATTTGTCAATCTAATAATATAATTGGAAATTAAGTCATTTAATTGAATTATATACTAGATATGTGCCTAGCTAAACTAATGTGATAATGTAGAGAAATGGTATCTTAGAGCATAATAACAGACCTAAACAAAGAAAAATTTGACAAGAAAAATTATGACATATGGCATGGGAGGGTTACATATCTTCTTGATGACCAAGACTTAATACAACATTTGACTAAAGGCATGGGCTCACCTGTAACTAGGAATACAAACTAGCATTGCCATGACCAAAAGGCTTGTGATGCCTAATATAAGAAAGATTGAAGTACACATTGCATAATAACTTCATTGGAGAGTTTGAGTACTGTCCAACTACCAAGGCACATCTACCACCAAGTCCATGTGTTAACATTAAAATTAAATCAATACATAATAGACATGAAACATAACATGACTGAATAATCATCTTAGAGTAATGGCTCTTATGATAAGGGACATGAGATCAATTAGATATAAGCTCTTAGACAAGCGGGCTATGCACTAGCCGAACCTGGTTAGGTATTGTCCAATCTAACTTTTTTCATCAAAATCATTTTTGTTACTTATGACCTAGCTCGACTTAATAGGCCCAGTTTCATACTAGACCTAAATGGGTCCTTAGAATTTTTTTGTTTTTTCATCCCTCCCTACAAGCGGCCTCACGAGGGATGGAATAAAGAAAAACTATTATGAAACGGAACTTTAAATTCATAACCTCCATCTTCATTAAGTTACAGAACCCCCATAACCCCTGTAATAAATCCTTGTAACCCTTATTTGCATTCAATTTTCTATTTTAATGCACTGTTATTTTCCTGGATAAATTTAGCCTCTATAAGCACTATAAATAGGGCTCTCAATTGTAAACAAAGGAGCAAGCAATAAGATTTCCTCTCATTTCACTTTGTGAATTTTCTTAGCTTCTGTGCTAGTTTAGTATCAGAGTAGGTTGATCTTGTGGCGTACGACCACTAAAAGGAATCCTGATAGATGAAGTTGGCTGATATGACGACTTCTTCAATAACTGCTTTTCGATTCGGAAAACTAACCGAATGACGTCGTCTAGAGTCCAGTATTGTTGAAGCTGGACTGGGTGAGCAATGTTGGCATTTAATCCTCCAAGGTATCGAGCTATAGTTTGCTCTTCTTTCTCTTAGATATCACACTTTATCATCAGTTTCTCAAATTTCCTGGTATATTCTTGCACAGACAAAGCCTTTTTAAAAGATTATGTAACTGAATAAAGTTATCTTAATAATAATTTTCAAGAAGAAACTTATGTGAGAGCTCTCGTCTCATCTTGTCCCACATTTTGATCTTGCTCTTACCTTCCCTTTCACGTTTCTTTTTGAGATTCTCCCACCAAATGGATGCATGTCTCTTCAGTTTAATGGCAACAATCTTAACTTTCTGATCATCCAGTACTTCTTTGTACTTGAACACTCATTCCATAGTTCGTAGCCAATCAACAAACTCATCTCGCTGGAGCTTTCCTTTAAAGTCAAGTATTTCCACCTTAATATCGCTATTGCAGAATGTCTGTAGTCACGAACGGCGATTTCTGACAGATGAAGACCTATCAGAATCATCCCTATCTCCTTGTTGATCATCTAACTGAGCCCATTGGAGATTTATAATTTCCTGCATAACTTCAATTTGTCGCCTTAAGTCTTCAATCTTAACTTCATGTACTGGTTGACGTCGTGGTGGCATTTTGCCTAGACTGCAGTATCAGTGCTTAGGGCAAAGAATGCAATTATCAAAGTATAGGGGCAAAATGGTAATTATCAAAAGTATAAGGGTAAAATTAAAATTTTAAGAAATTTAAGGGTGAAAAGGTAATTTGAAAAAATATGGGGGCAAAATGGGATTTTGGAAAAGTTCAAGGGTCATAGTGCAATTTTAGAAAATCATAGGCCAAAATGAAATTAAAGTTTAGGAGTCATAGTGAAATTTCAAAAAACTTAGGGATCAAACTATAATTTCAAAAACTCTGGTTGACTAGTCAATGTGACGTGGCATGTATTTAAGAGAAGTTTTGAAGTTTTGAAGAATTGAAGAAATGATTAACTGAAGCACCAGTGCTAGCCCTTCCAAATTTTGACCAAATGTTTGAGGTTAGTTATGATACTTCCAACACTAGAATTGTATTGTGTTTAGCCAAGAAGGACATCCAATTACCTTTTTTAGTGAAAAACTCAATGATGCTAAGTTAAAATACTTTACCTATGACAAGGAGTTATATGCTATTGTTTAAGCTTTACAACATTGGAGTCATTATCTATTAAACAAGGAGTTCATTCTCTATTCTGATCATAAAGCCCTCAAGCATCTGAATTTTCAACAAAAGATCAATCGTAGACATGCTGCTTGGAGTGAGACCTTGCAGTCTTATCCATTTATACTCAAGCATAAGGCTGGAACTTGGAACTAAGTAGCTGATGCACTTAGCCATCGTCATACTTTACTATCTACTATTCAAGCTAAAGTTGTTGGGTTTGAGACCATCAAAGAATTGTACAAGGATGACCTTGATTTCAGTGAGTCATGGAGTGCCACTAAAGCTCATCCTTCCCACCAATACTACGGACAGGACGGATTCCTATTCTGAGGGAATGCTTTGTGTATTCCTCGATGCTCCTTGCGAGAGGCGATAATTTAGGAAGTTCATGATGGTGGATTAGCAGGACACTTTGGTCGAGACAAAACTGTAGCCTTAGTGAAGGAGAATTTTTATTGGCCAAGGCTTGAACGGGATGTTAACAGGCATATATATAGGTGTAGGACCTATCATTTGGCTAAGTCCAAAAGCCAAAACACAGGATTATACATGCCTCTTCCCGTTTCAGAAGCTCCTTGGAAGATGTGAGTATAGATTTTGTCCTTGGACTACTTCAGACCCAGCGATAGAAAGATTCCATTATGGTTGTTGTTGATCAATTTTCTAAGATGGCACACTTTATTCCATGTCAAAAGACGAATGATGTTGTTCAAATTGCAGACTTATTCTTCAAAGAGATTGTTCGTCTCCATGGTATTCCTAAGACTATCACCATTGATCATGATGTCAAGTTCCTCAGTCATTTTTAGAGAACGTTATGGAAGAAAATGGGAACTA
This sequence comes from Erythrophleum ivorense, assembly GCA_026724425.1. Classification (NCBI taxonomy): domain Eukaryota; kingdom Viridiplantae; phylum Streptophyta; class Magnoliopsida; order Fabales; family Fabaceae; genus Erythrophleum; species Erythrophleum ivorense. The sequence continues at coordinate 50,733,091 of JAIUCV010000005.1, forward strand.
AGCTATAGTTTAGTAGTGCTAGCCATTCTCAGACAGATGGTCAAACTGAAGCTGTCAACAGAGTATTGGGAAATTTACTTTGGAGAGGGAAAAATTTGAAGCAGTGGGATCTTATCCTTGCATAGGCAGAGTTCGCCTACAACAACTCAACTAATCAAGCTACCAGAAAGTGCCCATTTAAAGTGGTTTATGGTACACGCCCTCTTAGTCCATTGGATTTGACTCCATCACTTGAAAATAGACATTACAGTAGTGATGCAGATCAAAGGGCTAAAGAAATCAAGAAGTTGCATGAGCAAGTCCAAGAGAGGATTCAAAAATAGAACTGGAGGTATGAGACTCAACGTGACAAGCATCGAAAATAGCAAACTTTTAAAGTGGGAGACCTGGTATGGATACACTTGTGAAAGGAACGATTTCCAAACCAACTGAATGCCAAGTTGTCACCTAGAGCTAACGGTCCATTTAAGATTATGCAAAAGATCAACAACAATGCTTACAAAGTTAAGCTGTCAAGAGCCTATAGTGTTTTTGCTACCTTTAACGTTGCTAACCTGACACCTTACTTGAATGATGATGCCGATTTTGACTCGAGGGCGAGTCCTGTCCAACTCAGGGAGGATGAAACAGAACTCTAAATTCATAACCTCCATCTAATTGCCATTAAACTCATAACCTCCATCTTCATTAAGTTACATAACCCCCATAACCCCAAAAATAAATCCTTGTAACCCCCATTTGCATTCAATTTTCTATTTTAGTGCATTGTTATTTCCTGGACGAATTTAGCCTTCATGAGCACTATAAATAGAGCTCTCAATTGTAAGCAAAGGAGCAATCAATAAGATTTCCTTTCATTTCACTTTGTGAATTTTCTTAACTTCTATACCGTAGTAGGTCTATTGGGTATTAACAATGGTTTAGCCCAATCTCAACTTTGTCAAAATGATCAAGTATATATTCCTATCAAGTATAGCAATGCTTCAGAGCCACTGAATTTCTGCAGGACTTATGGATGTACTTCAAACGTTGAAGTCAAAGTCTAACACTTTCAAAAAAAAATTACAAACAATGATCTAACCAAAAAAATAAGTACAGACAATGAAAAAAATGGATCCACCACTACCTATGCATTCTAAACATTTAAAAATCATCACACTTGGGTCACTTCATCATGATCTGCATGCAAAGTCAATAATCATAACGTTATTATTTTTTTCTTTAATACTAAAATTTGTGGATTAAAAAGAGTATAGATGAGAAAAGCTTCTTTTATGTATTGTAAAGCTAGATCTATAGATATATATATATATATATATATACCGACGTCGTCATCACCAACATGCTTGGTCGATTAACAGAATGAGAGAGTTTGAGCTCACGGCCGTTGATGACTTCTCCGTTATTAATATAGATGACCTTCATGGAGATTGACCTCGTAAAGGGGTCCAAAACATCTCCCATTACACGTCCAACTACAAGAGCATGTTTCCCTAGGCATGATTGACAGGATCACTTTGAACATGGCTAGATCAAGTGCGTATATGGCCATGCCTATTTATATTGGTTTCTGTGTTTCACTTTTTAGCTAATTTTTTAATTCTATGGGTAGCAGTTTTTCCTGTTTGCGGGTATTTCTATGGAGAATCCCTTAGATGCAATGCCACTTGAGCCAAAGCATTTGGACGATATAGGAGGAATTTCTCTCCATGCAGATGGGTGGAAAGGTAGATTTTCTTCTGGAAAGAATATGGAGACGGTGGCAGGGACAAGGTGAAAAGCCATGCTCTGCGCCTTGCAGGGACGCCTCTGTATTGAAATTACTATAATACCTTTTATTTTTATTCAATTGTTTTAATATAAATCTGTACTAATTAATATTGGTACATTTATATATTATACTAATAAACTTCTATATATGTCTATCTTAAGGGATGTATTTTAATTTATGATTCTATATTTTTATTTTCCAAAATTTTACTTAATTTTTGTAACAGTTTACTTATTTATCATAAATTATATAAATAGAGGGGATCCCTGCATATCTCTATTCCTCCATGGAGAATGGGATAGGAAAATTGTATATCTTAGCAGAGAATGAAGGTCTGGATGGGGATGCTGGAGAATGACAAGGGTAACAAGCAAGGAAGGCCTCCTAATCATCGTGCCCCATTGCCATCACTATTAGATTTGACTTTCTTTTTTGTTACAATGGTCGGGAATATCTTTAGGCTTTGGGACTAAGTTATTTTTCCCAAGCACTCTTAAAAGCCTATTAATTTCCCTACACCAACTAATACATTTAGGGATGACCAAAAATAAAAACTAGTACGTTTACATTTAGGATTTTATTCTTAAAATGCTCTTTAAAAGAATCTAACATAAATCATTAGAAGTTCATATATTAACTTTTCTTATCAATTGCGTTAGATCTTATGGGTTTAGATTCACCTATCTTTCATGGATTTGCTAACTTTTCTTTTCTTTCTTGAATTATTTGTCTGTGTTTGTGCCTCGTTCCTTAAAAACAAAAGGGATCGGAAAAAAGGTGGAGGAATTGGGTAGGGCAGACGCAACTTGAAAATGTGCCATCATAACATATAGTGGAGACCCTTCTACTTTTGGCAAGATGTGAAGATGCTCCGGCTATAGTGATCCTCATCTAATGTATATCCATCGTCCAAGCCATGAAGAGACAAACGAGAGAATTTTTTTATTTTTTAACCTTTACTGGCTGTGGATTCAAGTCCAGTGATCAAAAATTGAATTAGTCGATTAGTTATGTGTGATTTAGCTATATATTTATACAATCTTTTTTCACTACAGTTTTAACGACATTTTTTGTACTCCAAGTAATGCACGATTTGTAACAAACCTTTCGAGATTTCATTCTAACAGCAAAGATACAAACATGAAGAAAGCAATGATAGTTTTTGAAGAAAGTGTTAAACCCGCATAATTATATATATATATATATATATATATGTACTCTCAAGCAGACACATCGAGGTAGTGCATGGCTTCACACTCCAGACCCTTGTTTCACTATTTTTTTTTTATTCTTCTGCCACATATTTGTTTCTGTCATGCCAACATTGCCCCTCATTTACCAGGTTAAAGATTGGGATTTTGGTCATTCCCCACTTCCATTTTCAACTGCACGTTCTCTTCCCTGCCTCCATCCTTTCAGTCAAAAAATAAAGGCAAGAGACAACAACACATCAGCTTTCATCTCAATTTTTCTTGGCTGCAGCTTGGTCCATTTTCCCCGGCATTTTCTGGGCATTCTCATCCTGCTGTGAGCCGTGTCTAGTTGCTAGATTTTTTGCAGCCACAAACTCGCACATCTCCTTCCTCCCTAGAGTGGTAAGTCTTGGCTTTTTGGTGGCTTGAGGTGGCTGTAAATTCTTTGACCTTCCTAGCTGTTATGGTGTATCATTTTTGTTCTCTTTTTGCCTTGAAACTAGCTTGCATTTTCTTCCTTCTCCTCTAATGTGGGTTTCGGTTTCAGTGAGGCTAAATGGTGCAGATCAAGGGAGTAAAGAGCTACCTTTTAAGTGCTCTCTTGATGGCTGGGGAGTCAAGGAAGTGAACTGCATTTCTTGGGTCCGAATTCAAGCTCTAATTTTGTATGTATTCCTCCCTTATGGTGTTGTTTCTTCTATCCTTATACCTCCACCATGGTGCCCTGCCCTCCTGCCTTATGCTTTGTGTGTTTGTGTACCGCTGTAGCGCGAGAAATGGGGGTGTGAAATTAGTCGTTTAATGATATATATATATATATATATATATATTCATATTGGCATAGTTTTTGGAGCTTGATAACATAGTTTCTTTTTTTTTTTTTTTTTTGCATTTGTGTTGATGGTTCGGTGCAGTGGTTAGCCTGATTTTCTTAGATATGAGGCATACTTAGTGATCTTTTTTTTTTGGCAATTGTGATTAGAAGGAAGGTTAGAAATTAGTAAGTAACGCATTTCTTGTTGAATTTACCACAATTGAATTCAAAAGCATTTTGAGTTGATTTCTTTTTATGGTTGTTAGGTGAGATGACTATTTAAAATTTTGAAATTTACTCAGGCAAACTACATAAAAATTTAAGAATTTGTATGGACACCATAATTAAGTCACTTAGTAAATGACTTGGTGGGCAAATTACCATTCAAGTAGTGAAATTAAATTGATAATAAGACTATATCTTGCTTGATGGTGGAAATGGAAACATAGGACTCATAAATTAAATGGTGCGAGTTAGTAGTGGTTAGGGAAATGGATAGCATATAAATTGTTGAAATTGTATCTTGGGTGATTAGGGTTGTACTAATATCGTGCAAGGGACCTAATTAATTACTATTTTTAAGAATTTTGTCACATTTGGATAAAGGTGATAAATTTCATGATTGACCATTGAAGTTAGTTAATATTAAGATTTTGTAAATTGGTGTATAGGGTATTTGGGAGTTAGGCGCAACCAAAGAATTAATGGAAAGTACAATAGGGAACTTTTTGGTGTTATCTTAAAAGGTGAATAGATAATGTCGAATATATGTTTTATTTTAAGGTTGGTAGTTAAACACTCATTAATTAATGTGTTGACTTTATTGAATATGTTTTTTATTATTTACATCTTTGAATCTTTATTAAGCATTTTTTGACTTTGAGAACATCACCTTTGTTGACTATGAAAGTCTTGAATTTTATTTTTTGATTTCTCTACAAATGGGAGTATTACTTATGTACACTATTCTATGTTTAGACTGTAAGTACACATAAATAAGAATTTAATTTACTTTGAACATATATTTATGAGATAATTTCTTGTGGAAGTTATCTATTTTGGAATCCTGCAACTAACCACAGTAGTGATTAGCCATGGTGCACTATGATATGCACCATAGTTACCAGGGGTATTGCTAGCGCTGTGTGATTGGTCACAGATGTGGATCTATTCTGGCTTTTGCAAGCAAGTTGCTTAGTGTCTATGTTACTTACCTTCATAAGCTATGTGCTTTACGTCTGACCCAATTGGTACAAATTAAATGCTTTCCAATGCATTTGATGTACGATTTTATTGGGAAAATTTTTTTAATCACCACTTTTAAAGTTTCAATTGTTGAATTGTTGTTTTGAATAATACATTAATGCAAAATGTTCTTATACCGTATAGTTAGCTTTATTTACTTACGGAGCATTTGATTCATTCTTTCAAATTTCAATTTTTTTCATATAATAGGCCTGCACTTGATCCTTCTTCAGCGGCTTAGGGTTGGTCATCCCTTTACGTTTTGGGTGAGCCTCGCATTTGTTTGCGTGGGCCTATTTTGATGATTCACTTGTAATGTACTTTGTTCTATTGTATAATTTTATATAGCTCTATTGCACCACAAATAGGGTCCCCCACCCTTAAAAATTAACTTATATTGGTTTGGATTGATAGTAAAACTTTCTTTTGATGTGTTTGTGCTGGTTGGCTTATTTGTATAAATACTGAGAAGTTCAATTTACAAAAGAGATTCTATCGAAATTTCTACAAAAGCCACCTGGAACTAAATTTGTGTAATGCAAATATGATTCGCAATTATTCTATTTGGTTCTGATATTTGGTATTGAGTCTTAGGGATATTCATTAATGTTTGGTAGGATTTTAGTTTAGATTGGCTTGCGAAAGAGAATTTGGCTATCTTCCATATCGGTCATACCTTTAGTTACGGGGTGTGACAGAAAGTATATAAGCTTTGTCACGAGATGCAATATTGATCATGATTTAGTTGCGAGGAATATTTAGGTTCAATCTTTCATTATTTACTCTAATGTAAATGTAAAACTTAATAAGTACTTGGTAGGATCCATGTTATTTCTCTTTTAGTATAATTTATTAAAATAAAAAAGAAATGTATTTTTTGTCCTTAAAAGTAGCATGTCTCAATTATTTGATCACTTAATCTTAAAAATACATAATTTAATTCTTAAAATTTTTTTGCCCACCAATAACTAACTCTTAAGCACGTAAATTTGCCAATGAAGAGCGCATGAATGCATAGAGGAGAGACATGAGAACAAAGTATGAGAATACGGAATATGAAAATGTGATGTCCCTTTTTCTTTCAATTTAAAAATCAAATTGATCACCTCATCTTCTAGGGGTGGTGGTGCAAAAGGATTTTTTTGATTGAGATATAAAGAAAGAAAAAGGAGAGAATCTTCGAATCCTTACCACAATTTTTGAACACACATAAGATCCACCTCCTATGTCTCTTTCTCTCTCTCTTAAGATCCTCTCCTAGACTAAAAAGGACCTGGTTCATTCACCAGAATCATTTTGGCCAAGAAAAGATGACAAGAAGAATCTAATTCCTTGTTTTACTATCCTCACCATGTAAGGCAGATATAAAACATAAATTCTCCCTAAAAATATTCATATATTCAACTTTTTATTTGATATTCACATACAGTCTAATCTATATACATTAGGATATTGAGGACATTTATGTTAGTATGGATGCTATACAAACTATCATTCAAAGAAATTTGTCAACAATTATAGAATCTTTCATTAAATTCAAAATAGGTCTACAAATATATAGTGAAAATTCTCAGGGAACAAATTTGGAAATAGGTTTAAGTTTCATAAACAAACTTGAAAAAAAAATGTTTGATCAAGATTCATTAGATAGTTAGAACTTAGAACTATCTTACATGTCCCTATAGTCTAAATTAATGAGCCAATATGGTTTCCAAAGAAGACTTTATGCTCACTTGTGCTTAATTTCCTCAGGTTAAGGAAACCTTGCATGCTATTAGAAATATGGATTGTAAATCCAATACCAATCGACCAAGTGTTGTGACAAATCTAAACCATATTAGACTCAAAACATACTAGAGAAAAGAATACCATTCTTCTCCAACCAAGCCTTCCTTTAGAGTAGTCTTTCCTCATATGGTCCATCTTCTTACAAAAGAAACAATATGTTACCTCGTGTTCATTTCATGAAGAAACAATATCTTTGTTCTTGCACTTTTTTTTACGACCTTTCTTCTTGGAGTTAGAAGCCATATGAGCCTTATGTGGGATGTCACCTCCTTCCATATTAAGCCTATGTGTCTTCTTGCACATATATGGCCAATAATTCATTCATTGTCCACTTTTCCTTATGTGTTATAAAGAATCTTGAATGGTCCCATGCTAAGGAGGTAGTTAGTTGCAGATCAACTGTAACAAGAAGAAATAAAAGATATCTATCTCATGGGACTTGAGTTGTGCAATTATATCTCTTATCTACATTATATGCTCTTACACTCCTCTAGTGCCGATCAACTTTATAGATAGTAGGCAAGCCACCAATGCACTAGCCATTAACTTATTTGATGACTCATATTGCTCATCAATTGCCTTCATATAATCATTAACCTTTCTACATTAAGGAATAGACCCACAAATGCTAACCCTAATGCAAGTCTTTATTAGCATTATGTCAAGGCAAGTATATTCCTCCTAGTGCTCATATAATGCAATCTCAATAGGGGTACTAGCACTATAGGCACCAATGGCTCTTCCTTATGGAGAGCATAATCAAGATCAAGAGCCCTTAGATGAAGGAAGATTCAATTCTTCTAGGCCTTGTAACTTTCCCCATTCAAAATGATTTTCTCAAAGGTCTTAACTAATATAAGAAATGAAGAAAAAGCTATAAAACATATATAAAACATTAATCATACTTACTTAACATAATTTAAGACAATTAATATCAAAATTAAAGGATGCTCACTTATGCAAATTATAGTAAAACATAAATTACATATCACTAAAATATACATGTGGGCGAATACCTTAACATATTATAAATTTATGTGTCTTATGATGAAATTAGAATGAACTCAAGCTTCTTAATACCTATGGGCTACTTAGACAAGATAAAGCAATTTCTATTTCATTTTAATCAGATAAAAAGATATAATTATATTTCCCTCAAAGACATATCACTCCTACATACCTAATTATAATTAATGTCTTTAAGTCTTTATGTGTCCATTTTTGTTATAAACAAACCAAGATTTATATTCACATATGTAAGGATGATTTGACTACTCTTAAACTAAATATATACTAATCATAAGACATCTTATTTTATAATTTGCATTTAAACATGGATATGCATCAAACATTGGTAATTGAATTCTAAGAAGAATAGTTAATAATTAACACAATCATTTTTCTAACACGCACATTGCCTAATATGTAATGAAGATTAAAGCATTAGAATACAGCACATTTAAATGACTTTTTGCATGACATTACATTGATCTCCCTTCATTTCATAATCATATTGCATATTATACACATTGACCATTCACAATATATATCACTCATAATGAGATATTAAGGCATGTTTTTAACCTTTATAACATATTATAAATGGCTAAAATGCGAATACAAGACTAGTGGACTATTGAAATGAACTATGAATTAAAGGTACACAATAAAATGGAAATGGATGAAGGTTCTTAAGTGTTGGTGATGATGTCCAACTTGATGCAACTTCTCTTAGATGTATCCTAGCAAGTATACTAGTTGTTTAAGTAATCAAGAACTTGAATATTAGAGTGTTGATTCTACAAGGAAAGTGTTTTTTATTGCAATAAGTTATTATTCATAATGTATGAGTTTTGCTTATTTAGTTAGTGGTTAAGTCTTACACTATTGTCCTAGCTAATCTAGTCATCGGCATTTGACAAGTGAGAAAATGAACCTAGCTTAACTCTAACTATAACATAAAAAAAAAGGAGTTAGTGACCAAAAAGCAAAAAACACATGGATTCCAAAATTAGATTGTGATTAACCTAATAAAGTATTCGCCTCCTTATGATTGTTGTTATTGTTTAGCTAGCAGCTCTAATATATTGAAGCTCCATTACGAATTCTCCAACCTATTTAGTTATTAATCTAAGTAAGTACATTCCAATCAGAATTGCCTCACCCCAACCAATTAGTAAACGCATTAAGTGAATTAGTTATAGGATTATTAAAGGTTAGTTTTCTCAAAATGCATCTCACTAATAACTTCCATCACCATAAATTAACTTTGATTGTAAGGTTAGATGTTCATTATGCACTAAGTTACTTCTTAGGAATAATGTCACACCCGAAATGTGACAACATGGCACCAAAAAGAAAAGATTTCAAAATTCGATTCTCGAAAAGGAAAACCAAATCAAAGTAAAATAAAATAAAGTCGTCACCAAAATTTTTATTTTCAAAAAGTAAAACTTTGAAAAAACCTTTTGTAAGAAAAGTAGTTTATAAACCAAAATCGGGTTTGAGAATCAATTATATGTGGAAAAGGTATTAGGCATCCTATAACATTTGTTATTAAGAACGGTTATCCTAAACTAGTTGTGCAAAATTAATATAATCTTCGTTCTATTTTAATTCCCTTAACAATCACATGCAAAGTTATGAAAAGAAAATAAATTTAAAAAAAAATAAAAAAAGAAAGGTTTATTTACAAAGGCGGACTTGACACAAGATGAAAGTTTATGACCTAAGTATTTTATAAAAATGATTAAAATCCACGTAGTTCGACCCAAAAACTATGTTTATTAGTTGATATTTTGTTTTGTTTTTGTTTTTTGTTATTTTTTTTAATGAAAAGAAAAAGATAACAAAAATAATTTTAACTTTAACAAATAAAATGATTTTGAAATTGGTTAATATGTTTCAATTTGCAAAAGATAAAGTTAATTTTACTTGTTTATTCTTCTCATTTTTTGTGATTTTTTGCCTTTTTTTCTTTATTTTTTTTACTTTTTTTTAATGATTGATTTTTATTTTTTGTCTTATTCTCTTTGTTTAATTAATTTTTTTATTTTTGATTTTTACTTTTTACTTTTTTTATTTTTTATGCTTTATAATTTTTTTTTGTTTTAATTTCTTTTTAAATTTGTTTTTTACTTTTTTACTTTTTTAATTTTTTGATTGGTTTTAATTGATTGTCTTAGATTTTTTTTAATTTTTGACTTTTTTTGGGATTAATCTTGATTGTTTATCATTTTATTATTTTATATTTTATTATATATTTTTTTAAAATGACACTTTTTGGAAAATGACACTTTCTTCTCTTTTTCTTATGTTTAAGTTTTTTTTTTCTCAATTTTGATAGTTTGAATTTTTCTTTTTTATTTTTTTGTTGATTAATTGATTATTATTTTTTATATTTTTCCTTATTTTGAAGAAAAAAAATTATTTTTATAAAGCATGTTTTAATTCCTAATTTTGTTAAAAGAAAGTTTGAAGAACACTCCTAGATCTTAAAAAAAGGAATTTAATTAATTTTAAATTTTTTTGTGATTTTTTTGTTGTTTTTGTTTTTGTTTGTTTTTTTTAGTTCTTATTTTGTTTTGTCTCTCTTTTTTTTTTTTGAAAACTTTTCTTTAAAAAAAATCAATTTGATATGGGTCCTCGAAACCCAAAACTTATAAAAAAAAATGTAAATTTGTAATCCAATAGATAACAAGGAGGCTTATTGACACACATGATATGTTTGTTCTTATGTGCCTGAGAAAATAAAAAATCTTACACAGTTACTCTAAAAAGAATACAATTAAAATAAAATTAAAACAAAAATATCTACAAACTTGTAGCATTTTTTTCTTTTTCTTTTTTTGATTGTGTGTGCTTGTGTACATTCAATCATAAGTAATATAATATTTACAATTGAGAATAGAGCGTAAACCAAAAACAAGTGCCTTTCAACAGTCTTCTGTTTTTTGAATACATTGTTATTCTCTTCTTCCATGCAAATGTCCAAAGGCTATTTCCATCATCTTGAGGCACCCCCCATTATGTCAATAAGCCAAGAAAAAGAAATGCATTAGATCTCAATCAAGCAATAATAAACAAATTAATCTTATGATTTTTAAATAAAGATAATATCTATCCTTAGAATTAATTTACTCAAAATCCATAAAATCAATGCCTAAGTGGGATCCATAATATCTATCCATTTCAAGAAACTTTAACACCATTTGGATAAAAGAATTAGGGAGTGGGCTGGACTTCAAAAGAAAACAAATGCAACTAATTTATTCATTAAGCCCCATCACAAATGCTAGTCCAAATAACAATAATTCCATCATAACAAAGCAAACTATTATTGAAACTTCCATCATCTCATTGATTAGTTCACAGCAAACACAATAAATTTAAAACCTATATAATAGTGACACTTGACTCACCTATAGTCCTTATTCAAAACATGGCAAAACTCATTATCCCATTAAACAAATACTCGCATGACAAAGCGAGGACTAACTTAAGGACAAGGGACCAGAGTTTAGCATCCTATTATTACATTAGAAGTTGGGTTATAGCATGCTGCATTCAAATGCTAATCTCCAGATCACCCCCCATCTAGTTTCACAGGAAAATCCGATACTCTTAATTTATTACAACAAGACCAATCTGCATTGTTGAACCAAACTCATGTCGATCCTATCATATTATACCGAGTGTGACTACCAACAGAAAAAAGATTGCAGGCAAAGTTCTCAAAATTACTTTCGGCCCTGTCCCACAACACAAAACACAGCTATTCCCACCTGTTAAGATTCAATTCATTCCTCCTATTCAAGCTGAGGTGGAAACAACTACAGTTTTGCCAATTCTTATCTATAATTTGTCATACAAAATAATACTTCCCCATATTAATGCCTTGTCAAATTCAATTCAAACTCATTCATACAAAATCACGAGGCATGTCAAATGTTCAGCAGGGCAGTACACACTTATCTAGTGATATTGAGACATATTATTTGAAAATGTTGAACGAAACTTACCTCTAATGGAGGTCAAAAATTTTGCAACTTAAGTCTAGAATCCTCTTCCTTTCCTCGGTCCCACAATGTTGTTCACGAAACAAGAGAATCTGATCAACTCTTTCCTTCCTACCTCACTTGATTATTCTTGCTGTCGAATCTCTACCCTATTTGTTTTCTTTCTTCAAATTCTCAGTCCCCTCAAGCTCTCTCTCTCTCTCTCTCTCTCTCTCTCTGCCTCTCGGTCCCTCTTCTCATCTTAACTCGTAACCCATTCAAAGGCTCCTCTTACTTACTCTCTTTTTTTCATCCAATCTCTCTCTCGGTCTCGGTCTCGGTCTCCCTCTCATTTTTTCCTTTTAATCTGCTGAATCACCTCCATTAATAGACAGCTCCAAGCGTGGCATTCACCCTCTCCGAAATGCGTCTCACGGATTCTTTGTACTGCTTGAAACAGATCACACCACTACCTTGCCCGGCGTCGCCTCATTCTGCTCCACTTTTTCTGAGTGATTTCGTTGCTGTGTGTTTCTCTGTTGCAAAAGCGAATCTGTTCCCTTCTACGCGATTTGCTTTTGGCTACTGAGGGTCATATATGTAGTGGCTACCTTATGCGTGTAGTAGCTATGCGTGAGCGAGGTGCTTGTCTGTGAGTGCCTTCTCCCTCTATGCATGACTGTGTTTCCTGGGAGACCCGAGAGAGAGAGAGAGCCAGAAAATGGGGACCAAGCACTTATGAAACGGGTAAAATCACACGTTTGGGCTTCAAAATTTAGCCTCTCTGTGTTCCTTTCATTTTCTAAAAAATGCCGCTGCTTCCCCCCCTTGTGTTTTTTGGTTGTTCCAGGGCTTTGTTTGGTTTTCTCTTCTTTTTACTTATTATTATTATTATTTTAGTGCTGGTTGGATTTTTGTTATCGTAATGGGCTTCTATTTTTTTGGGTATGAGGCTGAGAGGTGTTGGGCTCACAATTTTTTGTTTTGGGTTTATTTTTTCCTTTTTTTATGTTGGGTTAACAGAGGCCCAAAGAATTAACATTGGAAAGGCCTTCCATCTTTTTTATTTTTTATATTTTTAATTTTTGGGTTAATGGGTTTAAGATAATGGGCTTAGGATATGTGAGTTTGGTAAGATTTGGGCAACACAAGCCATATATGTTTTCTTTTTTTAGGTCCTTTTTATTTTTCTTTGATTTTCTTATTTTTATTTTTTTTGGGTTTATTTTTTGTTTGTTTGTATTTGTATTTGTTTTTGTTTTTTTTGTTCTTCCTTCTTTTTTTTAAAATTTTGACTTTTTTTTGTTATTTAGGCTCCTAGAATTTAGAGAAAAAGAAATGGATTTACTTTTGTCTCTTGAAATTTTTTTTCTCTTTTTCTTCTTTTTTTTATATATTCATTTTGGGTGGTTGTGTTTATAGAAGATTAAACTGCCACTTTGGGTGGTTGTGTTTATATGGCGATCATTACAAAATGTTTTTCTTATCACATTGGTTCTTCGTCAACATCATTTAGTTTTGGAGGAAGGATGTCCATTTTGTTAAGAATATAATAAATCTATAATCATATCTTTTTATTATATCATTCTACTAGAGCTGTATGGTTTGGATCCTTTCTAAGGTTGAGAGTCGATCAGCTAGACTAGCCTAAGATTTTGAAATAGATTAATTATTGTCTTGATTTTCATCCGTTAGGAATATAAGGAACGAGAAGCAAATGAGATTGTGTATGATTGTGTTATATGTCATTTGGTATTGTCATAACAAATAGATTTTTGAAAGCACAAAATGTTCCCTTGAGTATGCTCTGCACTTAATAAAGTGGCTTTTCAATCAATATGGCACGCATTATCAACAATGGGAGAGTTAACAAAACTATGTTAGTAGAATTCCACGTTGGGAAGGCCATTTTGTTATAAGCTGGCAAGATGTGGAATGTTGGATAGTAGAAAGTAAGACTCACTAGACTAAAAATCATGTTTTCATTTCCATCTAGTTTGGCTAACAAGCAGTTCGATCCTAGTCATGGTAGCAAAGATTTTGATATCCTAAATGCAAATTGTTATTTGAAGCACTCAAGCGAAGTTTAAATTGTATTCTTCTACAAGATATTATTAGTAGTGCTTAAAGTTATCTGATTACAATTCAATGTCACAAAAATCACATTAGCAACTACTAAAGATCCAGCACTGAGTTTTAGTGTATCTGCAAATGTTACAATTGGATATTATTAATTTTCTTTATCACTTTTTTTCGTTTAGAGTGTGTTCAATTCTAGACCATCTGATAATGTATTTGAAATCTCTTTGTTAACAGAAGTCACTTTCTGATAGTTTGACTTAGGTTTTATCTTGTATAAACTTTTAGTATGTTATCAAAAAAAAAATTGTATCGATCTCCAATATATATTTGTATTGGTGCACATCCCTTAGTACCTTATCAATAACAAAACAAAGATATTTGGCAAGTAGTAAATAAAACATTTAGGTTTCTATAACTTTTCAAATCATTTGATGAATTAAAGATAATAAAAGATGTGCTTTGACTTCATCAATAATAAAGCTTCACCAAAAGATAGGTTTAAACCAAAATCACCAAAGAAACTTTGGTCAATTTTTCACAACAAATGCACCATATAATTTAAGAAGGGCATAGTCATTTGTAAAAGAGAGACTCTTTTTCTCTCTAGGTTCTTTTGATTTATGTCTTACTTCTCTACTGAAGAGAAGTTATTATACATTAATGTATGTTGATCTCTCATTTCATCATTTTTTCATTTTTTTAATTTTCCACAAAGCTAACTCGTTTCAAAATTCAAATAAAATTAAATATTAATTAATTAATTTGTGATCAATAATTATTAATTAATTAATTAGCTAACTTAAACTAAATTATCGAGTTATAAATCAATTTATCATGAGTGACTCATATATTCTAATAATAATAAATTATTGCCTAACAAAAATAAAAGCAAGAAAATCCTTAGAAGATTGTCTACTTTATCTAGGGAGATGACCTGAATAGAAGAGGATTTTCAAATCCTAGTCTCATAAGTGTAACCCCAACGGAGGTAGAATATATTAAGAAAATTACATGAAAAGGATATGCAGAAGCCATAAGATTGCCCAAACCCTAGAGCCTCGTATAGTTGTTAGAATAATTTTTATGGAAATGGGAATAGAAATAGACTTTGATGCCATAATCATTTTTAGTATGACATTGAAAGGAATAGAATTGTCATTACATTTCTATGTTTAGATGGATGAAAACAATGGAATAATGAAAAGAAAAGTTAAGCAAATGACTATAATACCCCTCTGTTATTCACTTCCAAAAATGTTTTTTAATTACCAATAATAAGAAAAAGTATAAAAATATTTATTTTTTACTTTTTTAATTCAAAAATGCTTTTGTCCTTGTACTTTGGACATTGACTCTCTTCATTAATCCTTGTAATGTAATATACATATATCAAAATTTAAGCTGCCACTAAATCGAAAAGAATATTAAAATATTTAATATTTTTTAAAGTTGTTAAGAATATTTTGTCCAACCATTAAAAAAAAATAAAATTATTAAAAATTCCAAGAAAAATACATGGACGCCAAAGACAATTCAGTCATTCACCCTATCATTCTCTCAAAGCAATCAATATCCCATAAAAATTTTGAAGCAATCCATATTGCCTAGTGCATAGTAGTTTTTAGCAATGGGTTTTCCCTTCCCACATGTAAAACTATCAATCACATAATCTTCCACGGCAATGGGTTTTCCATTCCCAAGGGCAAAATAATTTTGCTGCCAACCAGACGAGGTGTAAGAAGAAAAGCAATGAAGGTCGAATTTTATTAACCGACTTTAGTCCAAGATGCAAAATGATTGGTAAAAAGAAGCCATCAATGCCAAAAAGATGGACACTTTATTCATGTAGCCCTGCGCGCTTTATTCATGTAGCCCCTGCAGAACAAAAAATGTTCACATCTTTATGAATGAAGCTATTTTTTGGATAATATGTTTTTTCAAAAAATAAAATTATTTAAATATATTTATTATCATATTAAGAATAAAATTATCGTCTAAAATTGGAACTTATCATCAAATTAACTATTTTTGTTATCATATTAAGAAAAAAAATCACAATCTCATATTATGCAAAAAAAAAAAGTTAACTTTTTTTAACCAAAAAAAAAGTGAAGAAAATATTTTTATAATATATATCAAAATGTCATAACAATAAGTACAATTTTTAAAAAATATATTATCAAACATAATTTAACTAAATTTTGAAGGAATCTTGGATAATTTACTCTTTCACTCGTCAAATCAATGTTGCCGCTCATCTAAACCATACAACTCTAGCCCAAACACCTCTTATACAAAGCAAAAGAATACATCATAAACTACCTAACACAGCACATCCCAACATAGACCACCAATGGGTTATTTGCTATGTAACAGATCAGCCACAGCCACAATATAAAAAAATTAAAACTGCCAACCCCCTATTTGGGAGGCTAGCAATGCGACTCACTATGTTGCTCAGTATGAGCAGCAGAGAAGCTGCACTCCCCCAAATCATATTTGGATAAGCTACTTCAGCAAAAGTGGACTTCTTGCTTACTTTTTTCTTTTTTCTTTTTTCTTTTTTATGGGTCTGAGACTACTTGCTTACACCATGGATCCTCTCTTGTTTAGGAGAGAATTTGTTGATGAAAGGAAGAGATATAGGATTAGGGATGGCAATGGAGCAGCGCAGGATAAAACGAGTTTTTCACTATTCATCCCCGCTTCATTCTGCTCTGCCCTGCCCCATACCTATCCCATAACTCCTCAAGTTTTTATTTACTTTTACCCCATACCCGAACCTGCGAGTATTATGTTGTCCTATACCCACCCCACCTCACTCCAAAACTAAAAATAATACTAAAAAATGAGATCACCAAGATTTGAACTCTTGCAAAAGAGTTTTAAAAATATTTACATACCATTGAGCTATAAGTTTGTTTTCAATATATTTATGCAACACTTTATATATACATATATATATATATATTATGTGTAATTAGTTTTATTTTTAGTATTTCATGTTTAAGATTAAAGTATGGGTTATCCCTACAAAAGCCATGATATAATAATTTTCTACAATAATCAATTTTAGAATAAAAATTAATTAATGCTAAACTCAAGTTTTGGTGGTTGTATAACCTAAATTGACACCATTATTTAATATAAGTTGGTTCATTTAATAGATCCCTAAGTATATTTTAATTTATTTTTTATTATTAAACTTTTAACAATGTTATGTTAAATTTTTATAACATGAAGATTATATGTTATTTTAATACTTTGAATATACATGATTTAAAAAAAATAAAAATATATAATAAAGTAAAAATAACTTATATGTCATATGATATAACATGTATTAAGTCATTTGAGTGATTTAGTTCAAGTAATATATATTCAAAATATTAAAATAATATATTATTAATCACATCAATATAATTTAATAGAAAACTAACAAAAATTTAACAACAAGGACTAAATTAATTAAAATTCTTTTTAAATCCATAAGAATATAATTATAAATTTTTAAATAATAAAGACTAAATTAAATATGAGGACCAAAAGAGTTGTTTTTTAAAAATCAAAACACTGGATAACAAAAAATACATTAATAAAAGATAATTTAAGTTGCATATTTTTTCTTTCAGATTTCACAAGTGTGTGTGTGTGTGTGTATATATATATATATATATATATATAACCAGCACCTTGAATAGTTTAAATAGACAATTTTAAATTTTTAAACGTGAACTTGATCCCAAAAATAATTTTAAAAGACTAAAAAATAGTTTTAAGTATAAATAAAACATACTTTTCAACAATAAAACCATTTATTATAAGTATCTCACATGATTTTTTTATATTAAATTTAGAGTCAAAAAATATTACATGAGAGTTGAAGGACATACTTTAAATTATAGAAAACAAACTCATTTCAAATCAAACTAAATATGTTTAAGTTGTTATTTACCTATATATATGTGTGTGTGTGTGTGTGTGTAAAATACCAATGTATTTATAGTCAATAAAAAATTATCAATAAGATATAATTCTATTACTAAGTTATTTATTAATTCAAGTTAACTCATGAATATACTAGTGAAATCAAAAGAAATTTTAATACTCTTAATTTGTAACTAAATAGTATATGTGAAATACATTTTAAAATTTAATTATCTCATTTTAATGGAATCAATATATTCTTTTAACATTTAAAGTTAATTGTTATACATTTATTTATTTAAATTACATGAATTTTTTGGATAGCAGGTCAACAAATAAAATTATTATTATTATTATTATTATTATTATTATTATTATTATTATTATTATTATAATTGAATTAAGGTAGATAATTAGAAATTTATACAAAAATATATTTGGTAAATATACTAAACATATTCTTATTAAACAAATAAAGTGATAAATTTAAGAATATATTTATATTACATATTGCTATTTATATGTTTTTATATATAATAGTTTGTTTTAATTTAACAAAGGCACATTTTTTGAGTTATAATCAAGTTGAAGTATTTGCACAATATGCCCTAAATTCGAATCCCACTATACCACTTATCCAACCTAGAGTCTAGTGGAATCTATCCGTGTAAGCCCTCTCTCTCATTTCCTGTTGGAGAGATCCTGATTCCTTACTCATTTTTCTCATTGCACAAACCAAATTTCTTCATAATCATCCACTGGCAACAAATTTTCTAGGATAAAGCGAAAGAAAATTCTACCTTTAAAAAACTTAAGCTTTTTCACTGTTAAATACAATTTAAGACTTTCACCTTATTAATTAAAAAAATTACAATAAAAATTTCAAAATGAATTAAATAATAAAATAATTCAACCTTTTGAACTAAACTAAGCTCCCCATAAAATTAACATGCCGATTTGTCTTTGGTTGCGCCTGCTCCTGGCATAGCGTTTGGGGCTTTTTGACTCTAATATAGTAAAAAAAAAACAAATAACTTAAAAGTTGGGCCGTCAAAACAATTTTTGCAAATATTTAAAATTTTTTTTAAATGGGTTGCAACATCTTTGACACCGCGACCCATATTTTAAAAATAAAAAAATAAGAGAGTCGTAGTATCAGAAATACCGCGACCCTCTTATATATAAAAATTTTTGTTTTACCCTCTAAGATGTTACCCTTGGAACCTACCAAATATATGCGTTAGTCATACTGGCTAAACTTTCTTTTCATAGAAAATAAATAGTAATGCATGGTTAAGAGATTCAACCATTTATTAGGTCTTTTTGTGCCGACACTTACGTCCTTCCTTTTTGTTATAATAATTATATTTTATCGTTGGTAATATTGTCATTGTTGCTGTCATACATTGTCAATCCATTTGCGCTATATCTGGGGAGAGAAAATTGTCTGACTTGCAATAATATAGTACTAGCAGTAATGCTTTACAAAAAAATAATATATTTTATGTAAAAGATAAACAAACAAAATGGCAAATAAAATTAAAATAAGAAAACAAATCTAATATATTATTATTCCCTCTTAAACTTATCCAACGCTTGAATCTATGATCATTAAAGACCTCTAACAGCTGCATTATGCACTGCATCCTTCAGCTGGCTGCAACTTTGGGGTAAGAGAAAAATTTTTATATATAAGAGGGTCACGGCATCAGGAATGTCACGACTCTCTTATTTTTTTTATTTTTAAAATGAGTCGCGATGTCAGAGATGCCGCAATCCATTTAAAAAAAAATTTAAGTATCTATAAAAATTGTTTTGACGGCCCAAATTTTAAGTTATTTATTTATTTATTTACTATATTAGGGTCAAAAAGCCCAGCGTTTGGAATATATGTGCGCTGACTTTTATGTTCCATGGGAAAGGCCTATCAACTTGTGCCAGTATGATGCTCGCTGTGAACATAATATGTATTTAACCTCACGTATAATCTCAAAAAATTCTTAAATGAGAATATATATATATATATATATATATATAACGAGACTTACTTTTAAAATATTTGCATGTCTTTCATAATTAATTTGATCTATTTATCTTTTTGTAAGTCAAATTTGTCCAAGAATCTCTAATAAGTTTATCACAACACCTTGAGTTAACATGATAAATCATATATTGAGCCATATTTCTTCTCTTCTTTGCTACATAAGCTCTCTTATCTCCTTCCAAAGCAAGATCAGTTGATTAATGATCCTAATTAAAAGACAAAAGATGAGGAAAAAAATAGCAATGAACTGTACACAACTACACACCACTAGCGCAAAAGAGCTGTTTAATGCCATATTCAAACAGAATAGCCAAGATTCTAACATCTAATAAAGCTATGCTATAACAACAAATAGGTATATATAAACCATTCCATCCTTGCTCCATCTCTTGGATGTCAACTGTGGATGTCATTAGAACTCAAAGTTTATAGAAGCTCAAAAGAATGCAAAAATTTCCTCGTCACTTGTATCTTGAATACCTGGATTTGGACAGTGAAAACCCCTTGGCTCTATTTCCTCTGGTTCCTTCTGCCATTTGACCTATAATCTGGATTGTCACTCTTTTCTGTATCAGAAGTCTCCCTTTGGGTCTCCACTTCCATGATTCCTGCCTGACTCTTTCGCCGTCTCCGATCCTGAAATGTTACCCATATGATATTATATGAGAAACACCAAGTTTCAAACACTTCCTCAAGTGGGAATTTTGAATTGGATTAAATAGCCTTGATTTGAAGTGGCCTCAAGATGGAAGTTTCTTTTACAGTATTTTTTTTTTCTTTTGGGTGAGGAAAATGGTAGTATTAATAGATTACTCCAAGAATATCTGCTAGGCACCATTGGCATGCCTAGAATTCCAAAGTGCCAGGCAAAGTCCAATCCAAAAAGATTGTCTAAAAGGATTATTTCCTTAGGGAGGCCTACTTAACTAGACCTTGGGAGACATGAAATTTTCCTTGGGAGGGTTGATCACTAGGTTAAAGGGGGGATGCAAAATCTTAACTAGGATCCCTTCAACCAATTGAGCTAACCCATATTGGCTTCAATTATAGTCTTTTACAATAACAAAATTTTTCAGATATAGTTTCTCGCTCCCTCACTCTTCCCTGCCCCCTCCCCTTTTGTTTTGTTTCGTATTTTCTAATGTTGTTGCAAAAAACCACATGTAGTAGTCATAAACACCAACTGCCATACAAAATTGAACACTTAATGTGATTTGAAAAAAGGTCTTAGAATCAGAAGTTGAACCTCTCGGGGTATAGGGTATTCTTCTGATTCAAGCATGCGGACAACTTGACTCATCTTTGGTCTTTTTCCAGCATCTGGATCAACACACCTAAGAGCAGTCAATAGTACTCGTTTAAGGGCACTTGTTGATGGCCTAGTCTCAAGTTTTGGGTCCACCACCTCTTCCGAACGCCTATTCCCTACCATCATCTTGAGCCAGTCAACCAAATTTACCTGCAAGAACCATTCAATAATGTTAAGGATAGTCTCATCAGTCAAAAATTCTAGGAAGAGAAAACAGTATATTGGGGGGGGGGGAATTTAAGTGGCAAGGACTCCAATGTCATTTTCCACGCATGTGATTCTTTGCATTCAGAGTTACAAATCAAAAGCATAAAATGAACAGAATAGACGTTCCCTAACTGTTATTAGCTACCTACAAACAATAACAGGAAGACATACATAAGAAATACCAATGACATACCTCATCTGCTGGTCGGCCATAATCCACAGGGTCTCTTCCAGTAATTGCTTCAAGGAGCAGTACTCCAAAGCTATAAACATCACTCTTCTCATTTAGTAAGCCAGAATTGGCATATTCTGGAGCCACATATCTGAAAAATGAAATGCAAACATAAAAAGGAGGAGGAGGAGAATGCAGTTAGCAAACTACAGACAGTTACAATTTCTCTTCGTATACTACCAACCTAAGGAAGTAAAAGGCCAACTGACTCAATTTTAGAAGTGCAAATGAAGAGTACTTAATCTTAGAAGTTCCAATTCATTATAAATCGCAGTTAAAGAAAAATGAAATTCTTCATATTTCCGTCTGGCATGGACATACTTTCATTTTATATTTAGATCATAAGCATGAGATTACCATGAAGATGAAAATTAACATTAAAGTTTACTTATTTAAATTCTCAATTTCCACCACAAAAATTAAAAACAAAAACCAAAACCAAAAAGCAGAAAACAAAATGAACATTATTCACTGTGCCTACGTTAACATTTGCCAGGAAAATATACTCTTGAAACAAAAAACAAACAAGTCTTAAACTAGCAGATATTTACTAATTGAATTGCATTAAACAGAAGACAGCTTACCCAAAAGTACCCATTACTCGAGTTGTAATATGACTTTTCCCAGCACCCAGCAACTTAGCCAGCCCAAAGTCAGATATTTTGGCATTGAAGTCATCATCGATTAGAATATTGCTTGACTTAATATCACGATGTACAACCTTTGGCTCAATTGCCTCATGCAAGTAAGCCAGCCTGCAACATATAATTTCATATCAAAGAAAATATACTCAGGAAATGTAGTAAATTAGATATGGGATAAATGAACATACGCTTTAGCTGTCCCAAGGAGAATTTTCATCCGAGCATCCCAAGTAAGATACCCATGCTTCTGCATGGCTCCATGAAGCCATTGCTCTAAATTGCCATTATTAACATACTCATAAACCAACAACCTGAAATTCATCAGGCATTCATCATGAATGATATAAATCCAAATAATACAAACTAGTACTCAGATTAGAAAGCACATGGAGCTGTAATATAAAACCACGGAGGCAGGTAATAAATTTTTATGATAATACAAATTGAGGAATTAACCTTATCATAAGCTTATAGGGTATGTTAATCAAATGGAACTCAAATGAAGATGAAATCAGAGACACAGAAATGCAAGAATGCAGATATAAAAATGCCATCAGTGATAATTTATCTGTCTTGGGTTCAAAATATAGAATTGGAAAGAAGTAGTAATCTGGTTGTAAAGCCCAAGTAAAATGCACTACACACACACACACTGTGTACCTGTGAGTGCCTTCAATGCAGTATCCAAGAAGTCGAACCAAGTTCTTATGTCGCACATGACCAATAGCCTCAACTTCCACCCTAAATTCCTTTTCAGCCTGTCCTCTGCAAAATTTACATCAACACTTATTAGACAAACTTGTTGAATATGCAGACATCCTAATGAAACACAAAACCAGATATAAGATAAACATTGTTCAAACTTTAAAATGAATATAAAGACTGCAATGTGCAACAAAACAAGCTCCTCTCTAAAACTTACAAATTATTGAGGATCTTCTTAACAGCCACAGGATTCCCATTGATTAGTTGACCTCGATAAACAACTCCATAACCACCTTCCCCGATCACATTGTCTCTTGAAAACCTGTTTGTTGCAAGTTCTAGGTCCCTTAATGTGAACCAGTGACCCCAGCCAAGTTGAGAGAATTCAGGCAAACCAGACAAGGAGCTGTAAGAAGAATTGGTCTTAGAGCCGCTGTCTTCACCAGATTGAGAGCCAGCACCATCTTTCTCTAAATGATTAAACGAGCCTGACTGACTATTATTATGATTATCCCCATTCTTTGTTTGGATTAAAACCTTGGTAGACTCCCCGTCACTGAATTTGTCATTCAAACTCATTAAAGCACCATTCTGCATATGATTATTTGCTGAAGCTTGATCAACTCTAATCTCTTTGATCTCTTCTGAAACCGATAACATTTGGCTAAGGGGAAGCATGCTGTTGTTGATTTTTCTAGATTTCTTTCGCAATGTAAGACATATTGATAGAACCGCAAGAATGATTATAATGAAAAACCCAACAGTCATTCCCATCAATTCCCACACTTTTAAACCAAAAACAGAAGTTTTCTTCGATAACCCTGAATTCAAATCAGATGCCATTTTGCTGATGCCAAGTATCTGCAGAAGTTGGTGTCAATCAAAATATAAGAAGGCAATTTTATGCATGCAGCAAATCAAGTAGCAAAATATAGCATTTGCCATAAGACAAGACCAATTATGGTTATAATACCAAACTCTTGTGCTGAATTCCTAATCCTCTACACCAGGTTTAAGAATGAAAATTACAAAGCAATCAATCCAAAATTCTAGCAAGAAGCTAACTTGTTAAGTACTTTTCCCCAAACAAGAGTGGAAAAAGAAAGAAAACTAGACGCTTGGCATCGTTTTTCACATCCCAGACAAATCAAGCACATACGAACCAGAGGCGTGCAAGAAGAATTTCAACAACTTGATTTCAATTATTTCAAAAGATTTAAATCTTAAATGCCCAGAAGAGCATGAAAATGCAAGAAACTAGCTCTCCACAACATTTGAAAACCAAATATGCCAGAAAGACTGGGAACTTCATTCACTTTGTACACAAGAAAAAAGAGTCCTACGGAACTTGTTTGTTTAATTGGACATTGTTTCATCTCCCTGGGATTTCCCATCAACTTTGAAGAGACGAATAAAACAATCTGTACAGAGAGAACCTTTACTGAAAAGTCTCAAATGAATACCTGTAGTGCACGACCTTAATGCTTCACAGACTTTCTGAAGCGACGCAGCTACTTGATCTCTCAAGCCCCAAAAGTCTTCTCGGATGTGAAGCCATTAGCGAATGCCCAGTTCAAGCCCATTGTCATATTCTTCCTTCCAATGCAATAAACCTTTCAGGGTTTTCTCAAAAGCACAAATTGGTCCTTGAATTCAATCAGAAAAAGCAAGATAGACCTCTTTGTGAAGTTGGAGGGAAATGGACAACACAAGGGGGGCACTTGAAATTCTGGGAAGAAGAATAAGCAATGGTAGGGCTTATAAGAAGAAGAAGGGATGGAATTATCAGGAGTAGGTGATGAGAAGCGACATGGTTCTTCACATTACATACAGTAAAAGAGAAGCATAAAAATGAAAACTTTTTCTTCGCTGTTTCTTCAAATTTGTTCCCTCCCCACACCCACTCGCTCTTTCACTGCGACCTCTCTGTGCCTCGCCTTTTCTTTTTTCCCTATTTTTTTATTGTTTTTATTATTCCTATGATTAGTTCAGAAGGTGACAGAAAATGAAGAAGCTTGAATCACACTTGACATTTGAAAAATAAGGATGAAAAATCTTTTTTTTATTCAAAATAAAAAAATAATAATAATGGGTTTATCTAAATTTCCCACATTTTGCAAGTCAACCATCAATATTGGACATTAAAAAATAACATGCGGTCATTATTACCGGAGACAAGTAATGTGTGAGGTCTTGAATAAATGCTAAAGTGAAGACTAGTGAAAAAGAAAAAGTTGGAAAGATTAAATGAACAAGACTGCACAATTACGAGTCGTTTAGTATGCTCATAACAAATAAATTTTATTTTTATAATTATGTATAATATTTATTATATTCGTATAATTATTATTTAATAATATTCATTTTTTATTTTCTTAAATAAGAATATATGAGTCATTTTTATTTATAAAACCACCATGTTTTATTTTTATTTTCAATTTTAACAATTTTACATACCATACAATCCTTAAATCTAAACTTGTCACTTTGTGAAATTTTTCATAACCTTGAGTTGCATTAATTAATAATTACTAATGTAATTAGTAATAATTAATCATGTATCATTGGTAATGGCAAGTTGGCAACTCATCCCCTATTATTTGGGGTTTGTGTTGAAGAGACCTTGTCTAGAGCCCCTTAACTTTAATGAGGAAAATAATTAGATTAAGATTGTTTTGAATCCATGCTACATTAAATCTTCTTCCAAATGGACCAAACCCTTTGATGCGGTTGCACTAATAAACGAATAATTATACAAATAATATTTCTTAAATTAAAATTAAAAATTTAAATCAAAAAAGGTTTTTTGATTACCAAAAGTAAAATACTAAATTTCATGTATATGAAAAAAAAAATTGGGGCAACGATTTATCCAAAAATAATAATACCAAAAATTAGGGTTGATTTATTTAAACTAATATATATGGCTTTAAAGCCTTCTAATGATTGATCTTAAAATCAGATATACCAATAAAAAATAAAATAAAATAAATTTAGATATAACACCATTTAATAAGGAAGTAATTCTTGATATAAAGAGAGAGTGAAAAGTTGTTTAAATTCTCACTCTCTTTTTATTTTTATAAATATTAATAAAATAATTTTTAATTTAATTTTAATTATTTAAAAAAATTAAAAAATTATCATACACTTTAATGCATATCAAGTTACTAATTGAAAATATGTAAATCAAATTAATTATTAAAAGATATATAAAAGTATTAAAAATATTTTTGTTGTGAAACCAATCTTTAATATATTTATATATAATTGATTATTTTTTATAAATTGAATATTAAAAAAAACATATATGCTAAGATGGCTTAGTCAAAGAAACAGACAAGACGACAATCAGTTTTCCAATAACCCATGGTACCCCTATTGTAAATTGGTGAAGAAGATTTAAGGATAATTTTATAGAGACAACGAATTTTTGGGAGGTTAAATATTTCCGTAATTAGATTTAATTTTTGATATTCTCATTTTATTTATAGAAAAAAAGTTAAGTAAATGTCTTACAATAAATTTAATCGTCAAAATTTTGAATCTCTCACAAGATCAGCACTCCATATAAATCACCCAGTATTTGATCTTGCTTGTGATGTGGGCATTAATGAATACTCAGAGACTACACTCGGACTCAATTTTCAACTTTTACCTTCTCCCTTCCTTTAAAAAGAAAAAAAAAAAAGACTACTCAGCATCTTCAGTCCCTATTGCATTGTTTCAAAGGGCCTCTCTTGGTTTGATGATTAAGAAGGTGTATTTTCATCTTAATTATTTAAATTCAAATTTTAAAATTAATACTTAAAAATTTTATTTTTCTTTAGATGCACTAAAATAATGTAGGAAGTGTCATAGGTGCCTTTAAAATCGTTCAAAATGTAACTTAGTTTCAACTCTCAATTAATACACGAATTGACCAAGAAAAATTCTTACCACTAAAAAAAATAAAAAGGAGGCACTGATGTTTGGGACTGCATTGCTTCACATTTCAGTTACAATGAGAGAATTTTTCAATGGAATTTGTGTGTATAAAGTTATCATTTTATTTTATTTTCAGAAAAATTTAGAAGATAGATTAATTAATTAATTTGTTAAATAAATTATGTATTGTAATTAATAGATGCTTACTATTATAACATTATTAACATACGCTCGTTTTATTTTAACTACCTAGCTATAATATTTTATTTGTGCCTCTCCCAACAAAGGATTTAGTGAGTTTATAGCACTTGGATCAGTACCCAGCACGATGTATACATACAAAATATAGTAGATTTTTGTTTATTTTCTTAAATATAATTAGATTTGGATATTAATATAATTTATAATATTTTATATGTATATTGTTTGATTTGACAAGAAAAATACATAATATACAACAATTCTTATTAACAGTTTTGATCTTAAATTTTGTTGTTTACAAATTTTATTAAATTAAGTAAGATGCATATACAATATTATATTTAAGAAAAATAAATAAATAAATAAATAATAAAAAACTTGCCACACAACACCATACTGTGCTCCAAATGCCAGTTTATAGTAAATAATAACCTCTGAGCTCATCGAATCACCAGCTAACATCTTGATTTCAATTCTCTTTATTTCTTTTCGTGCTTTTACTTTATGAATCAAATTCTAATTCTTTATGAGTGACTTAAAATTTACTTTTGTTTTTTTCACACACACACAAACATATATATTGTGCAATGAAGGAAATACATGGGCCTCTTACATGATGTTTTTTGGGAAAGACACCTAGTGATCCATTCCTCTATCGTTAGTAGTTTTTTTTTTTCTTTTTATTTAAATTTCATTTACTTAATTTGCTTATTATGTGATACTTTTCATCTGCAGTCCAAATGGGGCCCCAAAAAAGAAAAAAAAAAGATACAATAAAGAGAACTGGTTGGTAAATAGCCCCTTCATATATAACATGACTTTAATCTTATAAAGTTGATTAAAGTGGGAGATTAGCGATATTTAAGCGAAGAACCCCAAGATGATTAATATGGAAAATTAAAAAAGCTTCTATAAATTAGTGTAAGTAATCATTTTGGTTTCTTGCTTTAACATTTTCCTCCCTAAGCTCCTCATACTTCTTCTAATGAATTACTAATTATATAATAAATTATTATAATAGCATATTCAATCAAGTTAAAATTGTTTCGTGCAATAATATCTTATATTTTTTTATATTTTAAATAATAATAATATGATCATTAAAATTGTTATATTTAATATGAAAATTAAATTTGAAATAATTTTATAAATAAATAATTTACATTGAGTTTGTGTTCTCATCCATTCATCATTGCAATTATGCAACCCAAAATTAAATTATTGGCAACAAAATAAAGGTAATATTGAATTTAGTTTGTAAACTCAATTTGTATTCTATATAATAAATTTGTTTATAATATTTTATATAAAAAAATCATATACAATTACTTATATCCTTATTATTAAATTTTTTAATCAAAATAAAATAAATATATAGTTCTTCAATAATAATATAATAAATATATGATTTTTACTAATTATTATATAGTGTTCAATCATTTCATACTCATATTATATTATTATTAAAAAATTTCACACATGACATGTTTCAATTGAAGAATTTGATAGTTAAGCTATAAAAAAATTGCATATAAATTTGATTTTATTTTATATTAAATATTTGAATAAAATGTTAGGTTATTTAATTTTTTTTACAAGTTTTTTACTTATTTAAATTTAATCCTTTTGTACACTCTTGTAATTATTTAACTTTGTTTCAATTTTTATCACTTTTTTAGGATTTGAAACCCTTTTTCACCCTTCAAGGTTTGATTTAAAAAAAAAAGTTATTTTTACTCAAAAAAATAGTAAATTAAAATGTTCAAGAATTAATTTAATTTCAGAAATGATTAAGAAAGTTGTGTCTTAGAGAAAACCAAAAAGAAAAAAGTTTATACTCAACTTTAAAATTCTAAATATTTTGATTCCTCTCCTATACTTATGAACCTATATATGATCAAATGGTAATTAGTTAAAATTATAGCTAGTTTTTAAATAATCAGAAAAGTATTGACGTTTCTCTCTCTAATTCTAATTCTAATTCTACCTTCTATCTCTGATCTATCTTTCTCTTTTTGGCCAGCAATTACAATATATTGTTTTAAAGCTATGAGGCTAATATTCTACATATAATTGTTAATTAATCAGCAAACGTCAAAAGTTTCAAATGAGATTGTTATAGCAAACAAAAAGTTTGGTTTGAATAGACATTACTTAGGAAATTATGATCTTTTAGATAATATAAACAAATGAAGGATTGTCTTGTACCGACAATTCCAGATAGAAAATTTTCAAGAAAAAGTAAAACCAGAGTCAACTTCTAAATCACCTTGCCTTCTATATTTTATATAAAGGAGAAGCATACATGTACAATTCATTCGCTTCTTTAATTTCGCAGTCAAATATTTATTTGATGTGTGTTTTATTTTTTCGAAGGTGATTAAAAATTTTAATTTTTGAAAGAAAAGAAATTTAATTGTAAGGATAAAAAATTTAAATTTTGAGAACAAACTGTTAACTTCAAAGAAAAATCACATTCCAAAAATTTTAACCACGAAAAAATATTTATTATAAATAATCTTAAATTTTAACATTATTTTAAAAGGGTTATGAACTAAAAATTTGTCTCACAGATAAAATTTTTGTCACCATACAATTAAAATTGTTGAACTGTAATTTTCTATCAAATTTAAAATTTTTGCCTTTATAATTAAAATTTTTATTTTTACAATTAAATTTTTTCTTTCAATAAAAAAAAAACATATACTAAGTAAATAGTAGACTCTATTCCTTGGAATTATTAGTGTCACAGCGAAAGATCCGTGTCCTTTAATTTCAGTCCAAGAAACGAAACAAAACAAAACAAACAAATCAATTCTGTAATTCAGATTTTCATTTAATTAAACGAACAGAAAAAAAAAAGTACCCTTAATCTGTAATCTTGCCTTATCCTTCACTCTTTTATAGAAAAAGTTCTTATAGAGTTCAGCTTTGTATGAGACTCAGTTTTTTTTATTATTGAATGTTTTAAATTTTATAAAATAATTTTTAAATAATTGAATAAAAAAGAAACTTAACCTTAAAAAAAGTCGAGTATTCCATATTGTACAGCTGCTTCTGGGACCCAAAACAGGAGGCTAAAGAAAAAAAGATGGTCATTAGCTAGGGTTCCACGTGATTAACAAGATGATAAAGAAAAGTCACGCAATGTTAGACCCAGTCATCAAATAATCTTCAAAGCAAATCCCAACACAATTAAAGTTATGTGTGGTTGGATGTATTGTCAAAGTTTGAATTATAGTTTTGTTTATTTTTTAAACTTACAAGTCTTCGTTCCCGTATGAATGACTTGTTTTGATCAAATTATAAAAAATTACTTAACGTGTACATATGCTAAATCTATCAATCTCTCTCTTATAATATCTCAACAATTAACTTATTATCAAATTAGAAGATGCATTATAATAAAATTTATTTTGTATTTGCCACTAACACAACATTTTTTTACTTTTATCTCATGGTCAACCTTATATATATATCACTTTTCTTTTAAAATAATATATATAAATTAAATTACATAAAATTCCTTAAAATTTCGCTCATGTATTGATAATTTTTTAACCTTTAAAACATAACAATGAATTTTTATATATTTTTAAATTTGTATAAATAATTTTTTTATTATTATTCAGTTCGTTATTTCATTAATAAAGTGTAACATATTAATGACAATAAATTTTGTTTTTTTATGCAAATATTTTCTTAAATTTTAGATTACATATAAATAACTCTTTGATGTGTTAGTGAAAAAAATAGATTAACTACCTGCACAAATTTAAATATCTATAGGAGCTTATTATCAAGTTTTGAAAATTAAAAAAGTTACCTATGTATAATCTAAAACAAACACATATATAATTTAATCTCTATTTAAAACAACAAACAAGAAACACATTACAAGGAGAAGTAAACAAGTGCTTGATCAAACCCAACAAGCAGGAAGTCAAAACCAGATTAAGAAATGACAAAAATGAACAATCATATATATATAATTGGATTACATATATATAATATGTATGATACATAGAGATATGCTTGGAATTAAAATGTGGGTATTATTGTAGTGATTGAAATTATTTGTGAGAGGGTATGAACAAGAATCTTTTTGGTGGTGGAAGAGATTGTCAATAATCAGAAGGCATAGGCTGGAATTTGTGGCTGGTGGGATATCAACACTTTGATGTGCCTTTTTCCATTTCCAACATTTTCCAACACTTTGATGATTGGTGTAAAAAAGCCCACACCATTTTGGTTTGCTGCTGCTGTTGCTTATGGATCTTGTCCTCCTAGTTGTTGAAACTCCTCTGTCTTCTGAGGTTATAGGGTACTTTTCAAATTAGTTTCATTCTTTCTTTTTTTTAAAATATATTTAACATGTGTTTGTATGTTTCCTCCATACTCTTTCCCTTCCAAGACAAATTATTCATGCTGCCACTAATTAATTAATTAATTAATTAAACATGTCAAATTCTTGATGTTAGCTTACAATACATAACTATCCCTTGTATAGTTCTGGCACAGATAGCCAGCCTGTTTTAGACTGAATGTTTTAAAAAAAAAACATTTATGTAATTTTTATTAGAATACAAAAAATTTAAGAGTGATAATATTATAAATCTGGAAACACTATATTTCCTAATTATGATGTAGTGATTATTAAATATAGAAAAATATTTCATTAAATAATTGCCTAAAATATCAAATTGTTTAATGATTAATAATTATTAAAATAATTAATTTAATTATTGGATAATTCATGAATACAATTATAATAATAAATATATTAAAATAGACAAAATTTTATTTTATGTTTAATAATAATTATGTCAAAATTAAAAACCATAATATTTTCGAGTTCATAAACATACTGACTAATAATTGAAATCCTTCGAGTCAAATGCAATTGATTTGTTAAATTACGAAATGTAGCTTCTTCTTTTTTGGCGTGATGTTTGTGTTATTTTTTTAATGCTAATTAAGCAAAGTAGGTACTTTGTTAAGATGTTGACCATATAATTTCCTACACCTAAATCCGAGCTTATGCTGATTGGAAGTATCTCAGAAATTCAATTTAAGCATGACAGAGCATGTCTTATATGTTGTGTTTTATTTCTTCCATTGGTTTAGCTTTGAAGTAATCATAAACAATTAAACTAAAACCATCATGTTTTATATTTTTTCAATCTTTAAATAGTGGCTTATTTTTCTGTCAATGATACAATATATTAAATACGAAATCTGTCGGTGGGTTATATATTTCATTTACAAATTGAAAGAAAATTAAACAACAATCATAATAAAAATAAAAATTTATGTGCATGTATATATAGCCTACGTATCCGAGCTTATTCAGATTGGAAGAATGTCAGTTAGTTAGAGGTTCGATAATAGATTTTTTTTTTTTTTTCTAGTTGGTTAAGCTTCGAATACTATTAAAATAATATAACTATTTTTTCTATTCTCTAAATATATACTTTGCTTTTCTAAAATAAAAAATTGTGTTATATTTTAATTAAATTTTATTTTTTAAAATTAAAATACCATCATCCAAATCTAACAACTTAAAAACAAAATAGATACAGTGATAAGAAAATATAAGTCTTGCACAGAAAAATATTTGATACGTATTTAAATTAATTGAGGATGTTTTAGTCAAAATATTTAAAATTAGACAAAGTATATATTTCAAAAATAAAGAGAAAATATGTATAATTTTGACAAAATTTAAAAAATATTTATATAATTTACCCTTATAACTATAATCTTTCTATAATTCTCTCTTTATTTTATGGGGGGAATAAGAAGTATTAAACCAAATCCGACAACGACAAATTAAATAAATACCATATTTGCATATGAAATCTACAAACTTGCATGTGGATATTCTTCGATAGCCAGAATATTCTCAAAATTAAATCCAAACTATAATCAAACTTCCATTTTTCTTCGTTTAATTATATGTGAAAATCAATAGGATATTTTGTGATCAATTACAGGTGAAAATTACGTTACTTTATTAATGTGGGAAACAAAAATCAATATGAGACGAATATTTCACCCAAAATTATACCTTTCAATTGGGAGACAAATGAAATAATGACAAGCAATGGTCCTTTTTAAATATTATGTTAACTTTATTTTCATTTTCATTTCTCTCAGTTATATGACATATACAGGCGAGAGAGTATTTTTCTACTTTTCTCATTTTGACTTTTGTTTTGTTCCTTATTTTTCTCATTGTTTCGTTTAAGTAAAACTTTACTGTGAGGACTCATCCAATTATTATACAAATTTTCTAATTAGAATAGCAAATTGGTTCTCTAATTCAATTCTTTTTTTTTTTCTCTTCTTTTTGTCAAATCTATCATTTTTTTTTGGGTCATAATACAGTTGAATTTCTTTCTGAACAGCAATTTTTTTTTTGGACAATTAAAAAATTGATGTTCAGACTTGATAAAGGAACTCAACTGAACAGCAAATAACAAGTCCTATAAACCATATGGTTGGGGCCTCCGAGACGGGCCTCTTCCGGTCAGCCCAGGATTGATCAAAGCCCCAAATTTCCGGATTCCATATTGAGTGTGAACTCAAATCCACAAGCGTCTTCAGTAACAATTACAATTAATATTTTAAAAATAAAATCAATTATTACACCGGTGAAATGATCGATTGATAATTTATCAAAAAATTTTACTTATATCATTTATATATTATTTAATAAAATAGAGTCAAATCATATAATTGAACTCCACAAAATACTTTATTTATGTGATAGTATTATAATAGATCCTAATTCATTATAATATTATCATGTAATAAAGTATTGTACGGAGCCAATATATTATTTGATTCATTTTATTAAATATTGTGTAAATGATGCAATATATCAAAAGTAAGTAAAAATTTATATATATATATACATATATGTAATTCTTATATAATTTGTTGTATAAAACCAAATATACAAAAATTATATATTTAGTAATTTAATAACGTTATATACTGATATGTATAAAATAAAATCACAATATTACATCATATAATATATAATGACCAAGAATGATAATTATAATAAGATAGATAAAATAATATTAGTTGAGTTTTAAATAATTTTTTATATTTAAAAAATAAATTAAATAAAGAACCAACAGAATAATATATATATATATATATATAAAATATATAATATTTCGTGTGTATATATATATATATATATAACAACCACAAACTTGTCATTTCCGCTGCATGGGTTGATCCCTTATGATTGTAATTTTCAGACTTTTGTTTTTTATTTGACCCAGCCCAAATGGGAAGTCGCTGGGGTCTTCAATTGGTTGGTTCATTTATCGGGCTATTCGGACTAGAGAGTCAATTGACTTATTATTATTATTTGTTTGAGCCGATAGGTTTGATTTTAAAATCATGATTACAGCTAAAATGTGATCAACCCTTACAGCAGAAATATGATTATATATATATATTTTTTAAGAAAGTTTTGGTAACACAATTTTTTTTTTTATTTTGGTGACTAAGGATTGTTTAAAATTTTTTTTGAATTAATTTTTTTAGCAATTTTAAGAATGTATTTTTTTTTACTTTTTACTTTTTAAGATCAATTTAATTTTATGGAAAACACTTTGAAAATAATATCTTAAATACATTAAATCAATGTAACAAAATGTCCCTTTAAAATTGCTCCCAATAAAGACTTTAATTATTGAGAAGATATCAAGTAAGATGAATGAATTTATGTGAAAGGTAAGAGAAGAAAATAATCTTCCTTAAATCATAAATTAATAGTCCAAATTAATGTAAAAAATATTAGTAAGAAAATAAAAAGAAGATATTTATTACACATTTATGACAATTTTTGCATTAATCTAAACCATCAATATGTAATCTTACAATAATTATTTTCTCTTCTCACCTTTAATAAGATCTAAGTAATACAGTGGCTCAGCTATCCCAAAGCACTCAGTGTTGCTTAGCTACAAAAAAATAAGAAAAAAAAAAGGATTGAACCAAGTTGAGGACTAATCAAACCTAATAATAACAACAACAACAACAACAACACTAATAAAAAAATAAGAATCTAAATAAAAATTTTATCTTTCAATATCTATTTTGTAATTTTAATAAAAAATTTTTAAATATATTTTACAAATTATAAGAAATTAAAGAGTCAAAGCTCTTGTTACCCTCTTCCTTATTGTCATATTTATACAAAAAAAAAAAGAGATAAAGAACATACATTTTTTAAAATGAAACAAAAATTTCAAATAAGATAACAAATGTATGTTTTTTGGAAAAAAATAAATAAGTAAATTGCTTTTGATATTTACACTACCTCTATTTCAAAAAATTATTTAAACTATAAAAAAATACTCCAAATAAATCACCAAATTTCAAATTATAAATTTTTAAAATTTTACTCTATGCAAATATTTTTATTTTATTTATCTTTTAGACTTATATTTTTTAATTTTTATTACATAAATCTCATAAAAATATACCAAAATAAATTATTGTAAAAATTGAAGGAATATATGTGTGTGTGTGTGTGTGTGTACTTGTCCCAAACACACTCAGAGTGTATAAGTTACAGTGTATTTTTGTTATTGTCGTAGTTCGTTATTGCCATTAATTAGATTTTATTATAAAGGAATAATTAAAATAGAAAAAGTAATTAAACTCAAATAAGGAATTCTTCACAAATATATAAAATAAAGAAGAGTATTAGAAAAGACGTTATACAGAGGCACAGTACCATGCTCCAATGCCCAAACTTTTTTTTTTGCTGCCACTTCTTTGCTTATGTTATACCAACTTTACCCTTTATTAATGTGATGATACTTTCAAATCTCAAAACCCAAGTCCCACATTGAATAGAACTCAAATGGGAAGGGAATTACTCATATATAAAAGAAGGGACAAGTCTCACATCGAGTAGAATTGAATTGGGAGTAGGATTGTTTATGTATATAAAGAGAGCTTTTACATCTATACCTTGTACTTTATATCATTCAGTCTTAATAGTATAAAGTTTTTCTCCTTACCTGTGGACGTAGGTCACATTGGTCGAATCACGTTAATTTTCTGTGCCATTCTTTCTTTTCTCTCTACTTTCTTAATATCGCCAATTCACAACAATTGGTACTAAAGTTTTTAGCTTAAGTTTTTTTGCTGAAAGAAGATGGCGTCTCACAAATTCGATATTGAGAAATTCAATGGGTCGAATGATTTCACATTGTGAAAGGTGAAGATGCAGGAAATTCTGGTTCAAGGTGCGCGGTGACGATAGATGGAAAAGGAAGATTGCCCGAGAGTTTGAAGGCGGAGGAAAGGGCAGAGATTTTGGCGAAGGCTCATAGCGCCATTCTATTGAGTTTGACGGATGAGGTCTTGAGGGAGGTTATAGACGAGACTTCTACAACTTCATTATGGAAAACATTAGAAAGTAAGTACCAAAAGAAATCCTTGACGAATCGGTTATATCAGAAACAGTGGTTATATACCCTAAGGATGTCAGAAAGTATACCGGTAAGAGATAATATTGACAATTTTAATCAAATTATTTTAGATCTTCAAAGGGTCGGGGTTAAAATTGAGGAAGAGGACCAGACAATAATTCTTTTATGCTCGTTGCCTAATTCATATGAAAACTTTATTGACACGATACTTTATGGGAGAGACACTATCTCGGTTGGTGATGTAAAGGATGCTTTACAATCAAAGGAATTGAAGAGGAAGGTGTCTGGGTTCGGTGAGGAAGCATCAAATATGGGTTTGGTAGTGAATAGAGGCAAAAGCAAGGAGAAAGATGAAGGTAATCGAAGTAAGTCCCGTTCGAAGTCAAGGTCTAAGGGGCAACTATAATGCTTTAAGTATAAGGAAAATGGGCATTTCAAGAAGGATTGTCCACAATGAAAAAAAAGAAACAATCAAAAGGAATCAAATGATAAGGTAAGTGCCTCAGTGGTTCAGGACAATTCATATGAGAATGATGATGAAGATGTTCTAACGGTTAGTACCTTAAATTCTGCAAATACCTGGGTCATGGATACTAGAGCTTCTTATCACATAACTTCACAAAGGAGCTGTTTACTTCTTTTAAGGAGTGGAAAGGCAGTGTGAAGTTGAGAGATGATCAGGAGGAGCTTAGTGTTGAAAGCAGTAGGTCAATACAGGTAAAAATATTTAATGGTATGGTTAGAACATTTGATGTATGGTATATTCCTGGGCTACGAAAAAATTTAATTTTTCTGGGTGCCTTGGACAAGCAAGGATACAGTTTTTTTGGTGAGGGTGGATAGGTAAAAGTTTCTAGAGGTGCTCTAGTAGTGATGAAGGGTAGACTTCAGCATGGGGTCTATATACTTATTAGAAACTCGGTAATGGGCATTGTGGCAGTTTCTAATTTTTTAGGGAAGAACAATGATCAAACAGAGTTATGACATCGACGACTGGGGCACATAAAGGAGAAATGATTAGCAGTGTTGCAAAAGCAAGGGTTGTTGGAGGGCGTAGAAACTGAAAAGTTGAAATTCTGTGAAACTTATGTCAAAGGCAAGCAACACAGAGTCAAGTTCAGTTTGGGAAAGCATACCTCCACTGATATCCTTGAATATATACATTCAGACTTGTAGGGTCCTTCTCCAATTAAATCTCATGGAGGGTGCAAATACTTTGTGACATTTATTGATGATTACTCCAGAAAAGTGTGGATGTATTTTCTAAAGAAGAAGGATGAGGTGTCTGGGAAGTTCAAGGAGTGGAAGACTATGATTGAGAAGCATACTAGAAAGCAAGTCAAGACACTCAGAACTGATAAAGGGTTAGAGTTCTGCAATACACTATTTGATGAGTTCTATAAGAAAGAAGGTATAGTGAGACACCACACTGTATGGCACACACCATAACAAAATGGTGTAGCAAGCGGATGAACCAAACACTTTTGCAGTGCGTAAGATGTATGCGACTGAGTGCTAATCTTCTTAAGCAATTTTGGGTTAAAGCAGTTAACACTGTAACCTATCTAGTGAATAGATCTCCATCAACTGCAATTGATCTGAATACTCCACAAGATGTGTGGTACGGTACACCTTCGGACTATTTTAGTTTGAAGATATTTTGGTGCCCGGTATACGCTTATGTGAATGATAATAAATTGGAGGTGAGGGCAATGAAGTGCATATTTTTAGAGTTTGCAATTAGTGTGAAGGGGTATAGACTGTGGTGTACAGAACAAGACAGGACCCCGAGATTCATTATTAGCAGAGATATGACGTTTGATAAATCTGTTATGTTCAACCAGAAGAAACTTGATGATCTTGCAGGAAAAGATCTGGGTGTTAATCAGGAGGTAGAGCTTGAGGTGGAGACCTCAAGGACAAACAAGAACTCTGTAGACCAACCTGAAGATTTGCAGGAAGAGTAACAGAGTATAGCAATAAAAAGAGGAAGAAGAGAAAATAGAAGACCTATCAAGTATACAGACTGTGTGAATTTTGTTGATACTAACCCTATTGCATATGTACTAGCGGGTGGCAGAAAGCATTGATGTTGAGGAGCCGCAGTCCTACAAAGATGCGATCTAAAATAAGGAGGCAACTGACTGGTTACTAATTATGAATGAGGAAATGCAGTCTCTATCAAAGAATAAAACTTGGGAGCTAATACCTCTACCAAAAGGTGTAAAGTCTATAGGATGCAAGTGGGTATACAAGAATAAGTAAGGGATTCCTGAAGTTGAGCCGACAAGGTTCAAGGCGAGACTTGTAGCGAAAGGGTTTTCACAAAATGAAGGCATAGACTATCATGAAGTATTCTCTCCAGTTGTGAAGCATAAGACCATTCGGGTTTTTCTAGCCATGGTAAGTGTGCTTGATTTGGAGTTGGAGCAACTTGATGTGAAGACGGCATTCTTACATGGGAATTTGGAAGAAGACATCTACATGAATCAGCCTGAGGGGTTTCAAGATCCTGAAAAAAGATAGTATGTTTGTCTGCTGAAAAAATCTTTGTATGGCTTAAAGCAGTCACATAGGCAGTGGTATAAGAGGTTTGATGCTTTCATGGTTTCTAAAGAATTTACTTGTAACCCATTTGATAGCTGTGTGTATTCAGGGAGTTATCAAATGATTCTTGGATCTACTTGTTGCTGTATGTGGATGATATGTTGATAGCGGCAAAGAACATGACTGAAATCAACAAGTTAAAAAGGTTACTGAGTAGTGAGTTTGAGATAAAAGATCTGGGTGCAGCCAAAAAATTCTTAGGATGAAAATTTGGAGGGATCGAAAAGCACGCCAATTGTATGTGTCACAACAGAAGTACATTGAGAAGGTGTTGCAATCTTTTTAGATGGATCAAGCAAAGCCTGTGAGTACCCCATTGGCAGCACATTTCAGATTGGATGCTAGTACACTGCCGAGCACAGATGAGGAAAAAGACTACATGAGTGAGATTTTTTATACTAGTTCAGTTAGGAGTTTAATGTATGCGATAGTATGCACAAGACCAAACTTAGTCCATGCAGTTAGTGTTGTGAGCAGGTTCATGGAAAATCCAGGGAAAACTCATTGGGAAGCAGTAAAGTGGATCATGCGGTACTTGAGAGATACAATTGATGTTTGTTTAGTTTATGATACTGATGGATTTGTTGGTCGATTGATAAGTTATACAGATTCAGATTATGGTAGAGACCTTATGAGGCGGAGATCGTTGACATGCTATATCTTCACCCTATATAGATGTACACAGTTGCTTTGTCGACCACTGAGGCAAAGTACATGTTCTTGACCGAGGGAGTGAAGGAAGCAATGTGGTTACATGGCTTGATTGGAAGCCTGGGATTGAAAATTCAGATGCCTGAGGTGTATTGTGACAGTCAAAGTGCATTAAGCCTGACAAAGAATCTATTCTACCATGAAAAGTCTAAGCATATAGATATCAGATTGAATTTCATCGGGGATGTCTTAGAAAATAAGGTAGTGACCATTGAGAAGATACCAACAGCAGATAATTCAGCAGACATGTTGACAAAGCCATTGCCTGTTGATAAGTTCAGGCATAGCTTGGACCTGGTGTGAATACAAGTAGCATGAGGCCCTACGGGGCATAATGGCAGGGAGATGATCGAATCAGACGTCTGGAGATTTTAAGTCAAGGTGGAGAATTGTGATGATACCTTCAAATCTCAAAACCCAAGTCCCACATAGAATAAAACTCAGATGGGAAGAGAATTACTCATATATAAAAGAAGGGACAAGCCCCACATCGAGTAGAATTAAGTTAGGAGTGAGATTGTTTATGTATATAAAGAGGGCTTCTACATCTATACCTTGTACCTTGTATCATTCAGTCTCAATAGTATAAAGTTTTTCTCACTGTCCATGGACGTAGGTCACATTGGCCAAACCACGTTAATTTTTTGTGTCATTCTCTCTTTTCTCTCTACTTTCTTAATATCGCCAATTCACAACAATTTGTTTTCTTCTTTCTGCTGCACGTTCTCTTATTAGCTCCACTCTTTCGATTAGAGAAATAGAGGCAAAAAGGCAACAACCCATCAGCTTTGATTTCAATTTTTCTTGGTTGCAGCTTGATCCATTTTCGCTGGTGTTTTATAGGCATTATTGTTCTGTTGCGAGCCATGTCTAGTTGTTGGATTTTTGGCAGTCACAAACTTGCACAGCTCCTTCCTTCTTAGAGTGGTAAGTTTCAATTCATTTTTTTTAATGGTTGAAGTGGCTGTAAATTTTGTTTACACTTTCTAGCTGTTGTGATGCATCATTCTTGTTCTCTTATTTACCTTGGAATGAGCTTGCATTTGCTTCTTTCTCCTCTAATATGGGTTTCGATTTCAAAGAGGTTGAAGATAGTTGCAAAGGAGTTGCTTTGCAGGTGTATTTTGCTAGTTAGGGGATCGAGAGAGGGTGTGAATTAAAGTGTTATAAATTTCTTTTGATTCCTTGCCACTACTTGTACGTTGCTCCAATTTCAAGATGGCTGTGCATTTTATTCTGTATACTTTCTTCCTCACATCTTTCATGGTTCTCGGGTACTTGGTGCAAAATCATTGAAGGTAGGCTCTAAATTTGCTAGTTAGGGAGCCATGCTATTTTTGGGTCTTAATTCAAGCTTGTTTTATGTAGGTATTCCTCTCTTGTCCCATCCTTATACCTTCAAATCGTGGTGCTCACTACCATAAGCATCATGCATGTGTGTGTGCACACACTACTGTAGCTTAATAGTTGAGAGTGTATAATTGGCTGTTTAATTGTATGTATATACATATATACACGAAATTTTTGCCAAGAAAAAAAATGAGGAAAATAGGTTCTATATTATGACACCATGTCTTCCTTTGTAGATTGGTTTGTCAAGAAAAAAAAATTCAATGAGACAAAATGCTAAAGTTTTAGATATAACAAATTTGGAATTTTGTTGGGATTGATTCTCATTTCTAGATAAGTATGATTGGCCCTTGCCATTGAGAGTCCCACTTTGTTTAGTGAATTATGGAATAGAGCCAGAGTTATTAATGGAAAATGAGAATTTTTATTCTATTCTCCATTGATATCCAACCTCTTATTTGATTTTTAGGCTTATACATATTTTTAAATCATGATGTCTTAACTTGAGACTCTTTGAAATCATCAAGTAGCTCATAAATGAAATGTTAAGAATTAAAATTATAGGTTGAACAAATAGGTTCTTATTGGTATTGTGTTAAAGGGATCTAACTAACCACTATATCTTAAGATAAATTCTTCTTTTTACTATTATGAAACAATTTGAAGGCATTCTAGTACTAAACTCTATGGATCGTTGTTATAGGGCACTTGGGAAGAAGTAGGCACAAAAAAAAAAGCTTAGCAGGGGATATGATAGGGAATTTTTCCTGTGTTATCTTAAGAAGTAAGTAAATAATGCCAGCTATACATTTTATTTTAAGGTTTGTAATTAAACACTCCTTAATTAAAGTATTTACTTTATTAAATGTGCTTTTGATTATTTACGCATTGGAATGTTTATTGAGTACTTTTGGACTATGAAAATATTTATTGATGTACTCTGTTATATGTTTAGGTTACAAGTACACGTAAATTAGAATTTGATTTACTCTGATCATATATTTACGAGATGAGTTCTTGTGAGAGCTATCTGTTTTGAAACCCTGCAGCTAATCGCAATAGAGGTTAGCCATAGTGCACTATGATAAGTATCCCAGCTAGCAAGAGCATTGCTAGCCTCGTGCGGTTGGCCACCATACGTGGATCTGTTCTCATTTTTGTGAGCAGGTTTTTTTAACATCTATGTTATTTACCCTTACGAGCTGTGTGGTTTGCGTCTGGCTCAATTGGTACTGATTAGATGCTTCTCACTATATCTTATGCATGAATTATTTAAAATTTTTCTTTTTTTAATAATTGCTTTTAAAGTTCACTCGTGAATTGTTGTTTTGAAGAAGATTTTAATGTTATAATATTCTTACATTGTATAGTTAACCTTATTTATTCATTGAGCATCGCCTCACTCCTTTTATTTCAAATTGTTTTAGATAATAGGTTTGAGCCCGATCCCTCATCAGTAGCTTAGCATTAACACTTTTCTGCACTCTTGGCGAGCCCCACATTTATTTATGTGGGCATGTTTTGTTATTGTATTGGAATTCATTTTGTGCTATAGATTGTTATATGTAACTCCACTGAATCACAGATAGAGTCTTCCACCTTTAAAAATTGGCTTATTTTAGTCTTAATTGATAGTTGAACTTCCTTTTG
This sequence comes from Erythrophleum ivorense, assembly GCA_026724425.1. Lineage (NCBI taxonomy): Eukaryota > Viridiplantae > Streptophyta > Magnoliopsida > Fabales > Fabaceae > Erythrophleum > Erythrophleum ivorense. The sequence goes on from JAIUCV010000005.1 coordinate 50,775,965, forward strand.
ATATTTTGAACTAGCTAGCTGAATTGTAAAAAATTCGATAGATCTAATTTACAAAGGAGATTCTATCAAAATTTTTACAAAAATCTATTAAAACTAAATTTATATATAATGCATATATGATTTGAAATGGTTATATTTAGTTATGATATTTGGTATTAAATCATAGAAATATTCATTAGTGTTTGATAAAATTTTGTTTAGTGTTAGCTTATGGATAAAAATTTGGCTATCTTCTGTGTTGATTACATTATAGGTTGCGGGGTGTGACTATTATCATATACTCAAAATAATCAAATAAATATAAAAAATATGAGTCTTACATCATCATAACAAGTTAAATAAACCCAATCAACATAAATGTGATCGAGCCATTCTCCCGCTTGACACAAAATCAGCATGGCCCAACCAGAGCATGGTAGATTTAGAGATTTATTATAAAATTAACGATGAAAAGTTTTACAGCGTAACAGCATAAATGCAACGTGCTATACCTATGGATACGTGAAAGTTAATTCTTTTAAACTTTATTTTATTATTTCTTTTAAAAGCATGCAAACAAAATTTTTAATTTAAAAGCAATATAATTTATTTATTTATTTATTTTTAAAAGTTAATTATTAATAATTTAAACTTTAAATTTTATGTAATATAACTGTTTGTATATCTAGAGATGCATTATAAGATTAATGGTAAGAACTGTAAAGGGTATGAGCAACGTGATATACTTGGGGTCATACGAAAGTTAACTCTTCTTAATTTTAATTTATCTCTTCAATTTAAAAAATGATTATAGATTTTTTAAACTTTTAATTTTATGCAATATATCTTCTTTATTAACTTTTCAATTAAACAATTTAACATTATTTATCTATATAGGTTAAAAGAGACCCCAAATATATATATATATATATATATCTAACCTGTTAACCTGTTATCTCAAATAACAAAAATAGGCTTTCTTGTTGGAAAAAAAATATAAAAGAAAAATGATAAAGAAGTTATCATTTGTTACTTGGAGTAATATGTTGAATATACTTTAAGTTAATTTAGCATCTCTCAGCCCACAAAGCAAATAATATTTTGATTTTGGTTAAAGAAGTTCAGGGAAGAGTTATGTTGAGCTGAACTAAAAATTTGGTAGGCTAATAGTCAAATTATAAAATGAAGGAATAAATTACCCAATTTGGAGTTCTCTGCATTTTTTTAATTCTTCAAAATGTACGCATAGCTGGATCCACTTATCATAATCATGAGTGAGTGATTTTTTTTTAAGAATAAATTATACTAATCATTTTTAAAGCTTGGCTAAGTTATATTTATATTACTTTTGTTTTAAAAATTATATTTAATTCTCTCAATATTTTAATATATATTACAAAAACTTAACTTCTAATTATTTGTGTCAAATACATTAACTTTATATGAACATAAGACTGAAATGTAATTTTAATATGATAATAAAAATAATTAATTTGATGTTAAGTTTCAAATAATAGTAAAAATAATTAAATAGTTTTATTTAAAAAAAACACACACATTATACAAAAAATTAATTTCATTATAAAAATAAAAGTTGAATATAATTTTATAATATAATTTATTAAAATTTTAAATAAAAATAGTGTAATTAAGTGACATTTTCTGCGGATGCCCTTTTTCAGTTAAATAAAATAATCAATGGTATGGATAGGGTCAACCGTAGGGTGCCTCTTTTTTTGGGCGAGCGCACGCTTAATTAGAAATTGTGTATTGGAATTTGAAATCTTAGTAAGAATTGAAAAAGATGAATTATAAATAAAGACTTAAATTTAAAAATAATTATTTTAAAGAATTTTTTATCATTATTTTATAATAGATATTATTAATTTTAATTAAAGCTAATGACATCTAATAATAATAGATCTCTCAGAATAATTATATCTTTATTTATAATTTTTTCAATTAAAAATTTTTGTCCGTCGTTGAAATGCTTGATGCTCCTCGTAGTCGTATCTCAGAAACTTACAAGAGCAAGTGTTTTGAGTTTTTCGAAGACAAAAGTACATATTTTACTTTAATAATGCGCCGTTTAGTATAATTGGAAGAAGGGGTTTATATATATAATATTATATTTATATTATTTTTTAAAATACGAGTAGAAGAATTATTTTTTATATATATAATTATATTTTTTACTTTTATTTTTGTTTTAATAATTTTATATACCAAACTATTCATATTATTTATTAGCTACTATTATTATAAAATTTATTAATAACTAATCTAGATTCTGAGCAATCCTCACTCTACGAATAAGGGGTCATACAATTTGATTTAAAAAACAAAATAGAACTCTGCTGTATGACAAAAAATGTATTTTCATTAATAACTACTCAAATATTCTTTGATTACACTTTTTGCTTCATTCTTTTAGGCGTTTCTTTAAAAAAAGAAATAAAATTACCAAAACAACAAACTTCACTCTTTTAAGCCTTTCTTAATTGTTGTTTTTTTAAAATGGTGTGAATTTGACTCTTTAATTAATAATATGAACATTTGAGCCACATCCTATTTTCATTTTTTTTAAAGTAATTCTTGACAGAGATTTTTTTCCACAGAATTTTCATTTATTAACTACTTGGATTTTTTTTTTCAATTTCTAAATATGGATAACAAAAATCATAAAATGTGACTCTTAGCAATATTATAAGTTTCTCAGAGGAGAAAAAAAGTACACTGTATGGGATACGAGATCACCAAAACATAAATCTTTTTTTTTATATAAAATTAATATATTATGTATATATGTCAAATATATTTTTTAACTATATTACTCCTACTTCTTTAAGACGTGTTTAAATTACACAATCCGCTTTTTTTATTAAGAAAATTTATACAAACTATCCTAAAATCAAAATATAACCAAAATACATTCAACAATAATATTTATTTCTTTTATTAAAAAATATATTTTCAAATGTATTTCAATGTTATTTAATTTATGTTAAAAACTATACATTTAATTTATTTTAAATTTAGACAATTGATTATTTTTGTATTGATTAAATAGATATTTAATATTTGTTATATTATATAAATAATAGATATAAAAATATTTTATTCAAAATAGATATAATTATAGCTTTAATTGCAAAAGCAATGTCAGTGTAACATTTTTTTTATTCATGAAATTTGTATACAAGTGGCAAAATACAAACTATGAAGTGTGCTAGTTGATAGTGATATGAGGATTCCCCATTTCTTTGACATTTATTCATTGGCAGGAACACATATTAGATAAGTCCTAGAATGTCATTATGTCACAGAAACTACAAAGTCTCAGATAGAGCTAAGAATATGCCCTTTGCTCATTTATTCTTCTGAGTTTATTTCTCTTCCACATCCAAGTAAAATTTAAACATAGGAATTAAATGTGTGATTCAATATACCATTAAAAAATAATAATAAATTAAAAAAAGCAAAAATGTGGTCCAATTTGGGTTCTCTTTTGTTTTTTGTTTGATTCCTTTTCTAGATTTAATTTCAAACCTAATTCTAATTTTATTAACTCCACTGCATAGGTTCTCTGCCATAGGAAGTAAGATCTGAACATGAAGGTGTCACAAATTTATAGTTCACACCTAATTTTAGTTCATTAACTCTGGTGTGACTTATGGGAAAGTACTTTTAGATCTAAATTATTCAGAGTTTTTTTTTAATTCTATTTATATAAATCTGCAGAAGCCACTTTATTTGAACCCATATGATTAAAATGGCATAAGAATTTCTTGCTTAGGCACTTTCTTTGTTTGGTGAAAATGTCATTATCAGTAATCTCATCTCAACCTTGTAGAGGTGAATTCAGACACAGGTGGCCGGAATCCATAAATTATAAACGATAAATTGAGCAAAAAAAATCAATCACATGAAATATATGAAAACAAACAGCAATTCATTGAGGGGTGCTTAAAATTTATAGTTTAACTAAATTTTTAAGAAACAAACGGTATTATCTTTCACTAAATTTTATCATCAAATGGTTAATATTATGATTATTTTAAACTAGAGAAAGCAGCGATAAATTATAATATAATTTTGTTAAGAACATTAATATTAAAAATTAATAAACTTCTATGTAGTTTTTTATATTTTTATTATCAAGTTTTTTAATCTAAATATGACAAATGTATTGTTTTTCAATAATAATATAACAAGTGTATAATTTAATTAAAAAATAATATAGTTATTTATAAAAATCATATATATGTTATGTTATTATTAAAAAATCATATACATTTATTATATTTTGGATTAAAGAATTTGACAATAAGAATATAAATAATTGTATATAAGTTTTTTCCTATTCAAAAATTAATTCATGTGTATTTGCATTGACACAAATGTTAGATAAACAGTTTTTTTGTTCTCATTATGTCAAACATTTTTAATTAAGTGATTTAAAAAATATATATTTAATTGGACCAAAATTGTAATATTTAGAAATAATGTTTTTGGGCCAAATTTTCTTTAATGGGTTAACTTATTTCAATAGGCTAAAATTTATTTGATTATTTTAAATAAAAATATCATATGATTCAATTTTATATAGAATGATTAATTAACATATTATAGAACTTTTTTAAAATAAGAATTAATTGAGTCAAGACTTTTATGAACATGTTTCGACCTGATATTAATTGTTTTTCAAATAATATTAATGATGATATGGTTTGCTTTTATAAGAAAAGTTTTTAGAGGATCAACTTAAAGAAATTTTTCAAAAAAAAAAAAATTGATTGGGTCAAAATTCATATAAGGAAAATTTTGAAATTGAGATTAATATGATTAGTGAAATTATGATCATGATTTATAAAAACACTTCTCAAAATGATATATTTAAGGAATGATCTTTTAAAATGCGTCAAATGAAAAGTTTTTCAAATCAAGTCAAAGAGTTAGTATAATATACTTTTAGTGATTTCATGCACATTTACTCTAATTATTTCATTGTGCTTTTAATGATATAATTATAATTATGAATGAATAAGACAAGTCAGAGCAATCAAGGAGCGAAAAAGGAAAGATTGTTGTTTGAAGGAAGCAGATACAAAATTGTATAAATTAAGGATTATTCAAGTCCTGTGGCTTCTAAAAAAATAAATTCAATTGAATTAATATATTAAATGCTGCTTAATATGGGAAGAAGTCTTTGATATCATCAAGAATTGATTTAATGCTAAAAGATGAATGTTTTTTGTTTGTAGAAAGTAGAAAAGGAAACAAATTTACGAAGCAAATCATTCTAGTAAACCATCTAATATATTATACTTGTTAAAGTTAAATCATCAACATTAAATATGGTTCAAAATGGCAAGAAGATATTGAAGAAATCAGCATATGCTTTGTAGCATTAACTATTGAAATTCTTGAAAGTTGAAGAATAATCTACATATAAATGAAGGAAGAATTTCATCATTCATAAATTACAAAATGGAAGAATAATATTTTGGCATATAAACCAGTGCTCTTAAATACAAAATCAGCAATAATGAAATATCTTAAATTTTTGCCTCTTATCTCACACATTAGGAATACTATTTGAATTTCAAGGAGGAGAATTAATCAACATTTACCCAATGAAGAAAATCTTATACGGGCAAAAACCCCTTTATTCCTCTTAGTGAATATGCTATTTTGGACAAAACGAATTAAAAAAGAGTTCAAATCAGAATCAACCCTCTTGGTACTTAATGGGAAGATTTTACCTGGTAAAGTGTATCAAATCAAATGACAAGGAAGCAACATCACATTATTCAAAGTTCACTGTATAAGGAAACACGTTTGAAACTAAAGAAGCAAAGCAAGTGTTAAATACATATTTTTGAGCTAATGATATTATTTTGTATTAGTTGTACTTTAATGTGTAATTGCTTTATGTGAATTAGCCATTATATTTTTGAAAGAGCCATTTAAAGGTTGTTGAGATTAATCTTGAGCTTAATCAATTTTTTTTGTATATTAAGTTTCTAGGTGTTTTGAGAAAAATTTAAGGGAGAATTCCTTACTATCTTAAAAAAAATCTTGCAGGAGTTTTCAAGTGTATTGTAAAAAAAATTTAAAACAAAAAATATTATAAAAACCAAAGAATTGAACTTGCTTAAAGTTGTCTTGTTATTAGATTTTTCAGGAAGCTCAAGAAAAATCCAGTGGAGTGAGAAAAATTTGTGAAGTGAGGAAAGTCATAAAAACGGTGTATTAAGCCCTTACAAGATTGTCTTGAAATAGGTGGTAAACATTGTAGAATTGTGTCTCTATTGTAGGGTTATTTTGTATCATTGATGATTGACTATAAATAATAAAATCCATTGCTATATGTCTAGAGATTAGATATAAGATATTTTGGTTTCAACTAAAATAAATGGATTGCTTGTTTTTTGTCTTCTTTACTTACTTATTTTATGATTGAAGTATTTTCTTAAAAAGTAGGATTTTATTCCTTAAGAACCTATCATAATTTAAAAGGAATCAAAATTTTTGAAGGAAAACATTTTAAAATCCAATTCAACTCTCATTTTTGAATTATTCAGAGGCTAAGGGCAAATTTGAAGGACTAATGAGAGAGTATTGTTTTAGATGCACCGTAATATTTGTACATGAAACAGGCAAGATTGTATATGTATATAAATTTCATGTGTATAACTACAATATTGGCTGTCAAATTTATGGACACAATACTTAAGAATGATTTTTTAAGACTAAAAAATTACTCTTAATGTGGCAATTTTTATTGAGAGATAAAATAAGATAATAGGACTGAAAAAAAATGTATCATATTTAGATACCTTGAAAACCCAACAAGCAATCGTACCTCCATGATGAAAACACTAACTTCTTAATATAAATTTAGCTTATTATTCATAAATAGTGGTGTTGTTAGGAAAATATATGTGATTGATGTTATTTATAAAATTTTTATTTATAAACTTGCACAATTATATAAGTGCTTCATGTAAGTTCATTAATTTTATTTAATTTTTTTAGTTACACGTTAACAAAATAATATGCACTTATATATAAAACTACAATAATTATACAAGTAAAATTAAGGAGAAATTATAATTGAGGTTCATAAGTTAAAAATATTTATATTAAAAGTTCTTAAATTTTAAAATAATTCTAAAAAACCTTAAAATAAAAAATTTAAATTGTGCAAAAAAAATTATAAATAGAGACCTCAAATTAAAAATTTTTATCTTAAAGTTTTTTAGAATATTTTTAAAATTTAAAGTTATTCAATTTAGATATATTCAATTTAGAGTCTTTAACGGTAATTTTTCCTAAAATTAATCTTTGTTTTATTTTACCTATGAAGAGTAAATCACAAAACAGAATCAAAAGACTAGCAATTTGCTCTAATTTTTTGTCTCTTACATGAAAATTTAACAATTCATGCACTTATGTATCATAAAATTAAACTATTTGACTTGTTTGATAGATACAAATTTAAGAATAGAAATAAAAATTTTTAAAAAAATTATGAATAAAAAATAATTTTCATATTTTTATTTTTAAAAAATTATAAAAAATAAATATTATTAAATAATAATTACAAAAATATAATAAATATTACCTAAAATTTTTATTTTCTCCAATTCACCTTTCACGGAGTGTCCATGATTGTCGACGCCTGGAAAGAAAACTTGTTAAAAAGGATAAAACAAGAGGGAAAAAAAATCTTTCTTCACCTGACATCGTCTCTTATTTCTTTTAATTATAAAAACCAGTTTTTTTTAATTTATTTAAACGAAAAAGGAGAGAAGGGAGGAAGAAGATTTCTCTCCTCTGCGTTACTCTGCTGCCTCACAGTTATATGCACATGTCACGAAGAAGGTCTCATTAATCGCTCCTTCTGAACTACTAGCCTTCCCTCTGCAAAGTACCTGGACACCCATTTATCAATTAAGACGAACTCTACTTAATTCCACGCTCTCCACCTCCCCTTTCTTGGGATCTCTACGACTATTTCTTGTAGCGCTTCGTTTTCCAGATTCGAACCATACTAGTTCTGGATCTCTTTACTCTTTTCTTTTTCCGTTTGGCGCCATAGATCGGATCAGACTCTGCATTGTCATCGGTATTGTCCCTTCACCTTGACCACTTTTCTGAATCTGACTTCTTGGGTTTTCCTTTCTTCTTTCTGGGCTGGTTGTGAAATCAATTTTAGTTTGTTCTGATTCCGCCGATTCTTTTTTGTCACAGGTATTACTGTTTCCGAAAATGTCTAAATCTTTGATGCAATTGCAAAGGTGTACACTTTGCTCGGGGAGATGAATCTTTCTGGGTTTTAAGAAGAACCTCATCGAGCTTCTTATCTTGGAGAGTAGTATATATGCCTTTAGGTGTTATACTGAAGTATCAGATGTTATAGACCCGCTAAAGGTTTTGGCATTTTGGGGGTCATCCTTTGAAACCCAAAACAAGGCAAAATGATGAACAAAACCCTTTTCCTCACTTATCTCTACCTCCTTATCTACATATTGCTTTCCTCTGGAGTCATACTGTACAACAAGGTAGCGATCCCATTTGTCTTTTCTCTCTTATTGGGTTTCTTTTCCTACGTTTTTGTCGAAGCATGAAGGATTTTCTTTTTCTTTTTGCAGTGGGTTCTCTCTCCAAAATACTTTAATTTTCCGTTTCCTATAACACTGACCATGATTCATATGGGCTTTTCTGGGCTCGTGGCATTTTTCCTTGTCCGGGTCTTTAAGGTATATCATCCATTTATACTTTGGACATGCTCATTTATATGTCTGCTTTCTTCTATGTTATGTTCCTAATGCAGTGTACTAACATACATATACATATTAGTAATAAGATCAGAACCCGTTTCAGTTAATTTTATTGGTGGTTGATCATTATCAGTGATTGTTATCTGGCTTGATTTAAATATTGTAATCAATCAATCACACCTCTTTGTCCTGTTATTTTTCATCGCCTCTAAGCTTCAATACTGGTACAGGTTAAGTGTATTTTGGTAACGAAGTTTTTGATTTGTCTGTTAAATATGCATAGTCGAGACTATTGTAATCTTCACTGAAATGTAGGCTTTGGTCTTGAGTGCGTCTCCTTGACCAATGAAGGGACTAATTTTAGGGAGTTGAAGCTTTGCTAATGTTAGCTTAAAGCTGCCTATATAAATCATTAAGTGCATGCAAGAGTTGTTGGGAACCGACATCACTGTGTTGTACTCGGTTCTGCCGTTTAATAATTTTTTTTTGGGAATAAATAATGCTAGTACAGGCTACGCTAAAACTATGGGTCAGGGTGTCCTTTTGATAATATTTTATGGCAAAGATAAAGGTATAATTTCAGGCTGTCAAATATAATACCAGGTTCATTGTGAGTATGAGTAGTTAGAGTTGGGAATTTAGTAGTATGTCCTCAAAAATACTAGCAACCTGAGATCATAAGTAGTGACTTTGCTCAGCTCTATTCGACCAGAGATTGCAAGCATCCATTCGCAAGATCTCACCAAAGTTTTGTTTTGGTCATTAACCCACAATATAGCTTCCCAAGTGTTTATTATCTCACCAAGGTTATGACAAATTAGATAGCTTATATGAGCAACAATCCTGGTTATTTTGCTTGCTCAAGTTGGTACAGCTGTTTGATTCTTTCCTTAAGTGCATTCCAAGTTACATCAACTAAGAAAAAGAAAATATATGATACAGAGGAGAATGTCATTGATTTTTGGGTTTTTACCATTTCTGAGCTTTTATGTGCCTCCACTTTTATCGTAAACCCCTTTTTGGGTGATTTTTTTTTTCCTGAATCCTTTATGCATATGCTTTACTGTTCCATATGCATATCCCATCCTGTGTGTGTGAACTTTTGCCATCAACCACCCATGCTTGATAACTTCTCATGGTTTGATTATTTGGCTGGTTCCTTGACTGATGTACTTCTGTTCATAAATGCAGGTTGTGTCCCCTGTGAAAATGACATTTGAAATGTGAGTTTAAAGTTTTCTTTTGCCATTGTTATGAAGCCTTCTTATGTTTTCCTTCTCTTGTTTAACTGCTTGCTGCTTTCTAAAATACATTTCTTTCTGTGGTAGATATGCAACGAGTGTGGTACCAATTAGTGCCTTCTTTGCATCAAGCCTTTGGTAAGCACTGCAACATGGGCAAACTGAACTTTCTATGCTTTTGTGATAAGCATTATCCTCAGATTTGTTGACGGTATATGTCACTCATATATGTGTGTCCTACGTGTATTTAATTCAAGTTCGACAGGTATTGATGTTTCTCTTTGGTTATGAGAGTTGAACTTGGTTAGGCATTGTTAAAGTGAGTTTAGTTTAGTCTCAAAACTGTCACTAGTGAATTTGTAACATCCAAATTAAAATGTCCTTCAGTCAAGTATAGATAATTCAATTTATGTGTGCTTGGTAGAACTTGGCTAAAGGAGTCGGCTTAAGCTTGGTTGCCAGAAGCATGCTCATGTAACCCGATCTAAGATGATTTTAGTACTCATTAGCCTGCATTTTATGAGGCTGTAGCTGGTTGCTCATACATTGAGTACTCAAATTGGTAAGATCGGTATCATCAGAATGACATTAAATGCCCTTAAATAGGTAACCCATAACCCTTAAGCTGAGAATGAATGTGCAAGGTCAACATCAGGGTCAGGTGCCTTGAAATAAACTATTGGCTTGTTTTTTGATAGCTATCTTTGGTTGAGTGTGTACCAATTGATGCAATGCTATCTTCAGGGGCCTCAAAATAGGTTATTGGTTGGCAGTTGCAAATCATTTCCTTTGGCTTTCAGAATTTGATTATACATAATCTAGAGTTTACTTTACATCATTACCTATAGTTGGAAATTGTACATCTTTTGTCATTTAGATATCTTCACAGTAAGATTCTTCCAAGAAACTTTGATAGCTAATGTATATAATTGAAAGATTATTTGAAGTAATCACTATTGTTTCCATTTTTCTGTATGCTCTCAATTTTCAAGCTTACACATCATGTAATACTAATTTTGAAGATAGAATTACAGAAGCGATTTTTTTTTGGTTGTTACAGGTTTGGTAACACTGCTTACTTGCACATTTCTGTGGCCTTCATCCAGATGCTCAAAGCTCTGAGTATGTTATGATGAACTTCGCATGTTTCTCTTACTGTCTCAGCTATGTTTGCTAAACTCTTAAGTTTCTGTTTCAGTGCCAGTGGCAACATTCCTTGTGGCTGTTTTGTGTGGCACTGACAAAGCAAGGTGTGACGTATTCTGGAACATGGTGCTGGTTAGTGTTGGAGTTGTCATTTCCTCCTATGGGGAAATTCACTTCAATATAGTTGGTACACTTTACCAGGTCACAGGCATATTTGCAGAAGCTTTAAGGCTGGTCTTAACACAAGTCCTTCTACAGAAGAAGGGCTTGACATTAAATCCTATTACAAGCTTATATTACATAGCTCCATGCAGGTATAATCCTTTATGATTTCAATTAGATTTCTGTGAGATATTCCTATTTGAGACTATACAGTTTATTTATTGAACCTGACCAGAATATTGTAATAAATAACTATCCAATTAATTTATGAATCATGCTTTTCTTGACTTGGGGAAGAACTAATAACTATTCATTTATATATATTTCACTCCATTTTTCTGTAAATTGTTTATGTTTTAATCCTGATATTTGAATAAAGTAGCTGCACTTGGACATACGGATGTGAGACTACTGCTAGACATGCTTATATTAATGTTTTCTTCCAGTTATGAAATTTCTATTTGATGTCAAATTTTTCTTCCAGCTTATTAGATGACATAAATAAGTTTTGTTGGGTTGCTATTCCATTATCCATTTAAAGACATTGGAGTCTTAATGTGTGTATATAAGCATATGGCACAAGCTAGATGAGCTGCTAACTTCATACTTTGACATATGCAGTTTTGTGTTTCTCTTTGTGCCTTGGTATTTACTGGAGAAGCCTGGAATGGAAGTTTCACAGATTCAGTTCAATTTTTGGATCTTCTTTTCCAATGCTTTATGTGCTCTGGCGTTGAATTTCTCCATTTTCTTAGTAATTGGTAGAACTGGAGCAGTTACCATTCGGGTTGCTGGTGTGCTGAAAGACTGGATACTGATAGCCCTTTCAACTGTTATATTTCCAGAATCTACAATAACTGGGCTGAATATAATTGGCTATGCAATTGGTAAGTTTTGTATGAAACAAAATGTCTTTTGATTATCCTTCCCCCTCACTTAACATATTTTTTACTTGCAGCATTATGTGGTGTCGTCATGTACAATTATATAAAGGTTAAGGATGTCCGTGCCTCTCAATCAACGACTGAAAATCTTCCAGATCGAATCACAAAGGTCGGTTTCCGTGTGTATTTTTTAATCCACTTATGTAATGCTTCATTGGGGCTTTTTTGGCCCAACAGTTTAACATGCTTTGCCAGGTCTATATCCTGCATGCCTTTTTTTTTTTTTAAAGACCTTCATCAAAGCATGTTTGACTGTTAGGAGATTATGTCAGATCTGACATGTTGCTATATTTAGAATGAACGTTATACATGGTAGCACAAGTTGGAAATTGAGTGTAGATAAATATCATGCAAGATAATCTTTAAATTCTTGAGTGAATTGATGTTTTTGTCTTTGATAGATACACCTTTTCTTAGGTCCTCCAAATTTGGACCTTCTCATTTCAGTCCTCTAAAGTGTAATTTGTCTTCAATAAAGCCCTCATGTGAAGCCCGTTAACATGAATTTTACATGTATGGTTATATGGCCTGACCAAGAGCTGACATAGCTGTTAAACGCTTAGTTGTGAGTGGATTAGCACATACCAAAACGGTGTGTTTCCAACAAAAACAGCGTTTTGGTATTTTTGTTTTTCCACTTTACAATCACAATAGAGTATCTAACAACTTTGTCAACTCTTGGGTAGGCTATGTAACCATTTCTGCTAACTAGCTTAACGTGGGGATTTTATTGAAGACATAACACTTGAGAAGACCAAAAGGAAGAGATTTATGTTTTTTGAGGACCAAAATGTTTGTTCACTCTTAATTCTTTTATTTGGCGATTGATTTTATTTTAAATAAATCATAATATTTGGGCTGATAGAATTCAGAATATGACTTATGCAGGATTGGAAATTTGAGAAGAAGTCATCTGACATCTATGTGCCAAATGACATTGACAATGGGGGAAGCAGCGGAGGCAATGGTTCTGCATCTGACATGAATATTGATGAAGAAGCACCCCTTATTCAATCATCTAGGTTATCTCATATTGGACGTACACAGCTAACCAACCTTGGATCTGGAAAATGAAAACCCTAATACAGATATTCATTTTGAGTACCATTTTGAAAAAGAAAAAAGAGAAGAACAAGAAAAAGAGGAGACTGAGTAAAAACGCACCCTATTTTCTCATTCTTTTTAGAAGTAGTAGGTTTTATAATGGAAAGCAGATGCTTGTTCATTGTAATTACTAATTACTTTCCTGTGTTGGATGCAACATTATTGCTTGGTTCAGGTTTTTGAACCGTTTATGATCAGAGGCAGGGGACAAAACTGACTTTCTTGGACAACCACTTATTCGTTTGTTTCTTCTCAGTAATTGAAACATTTTTCCTTGTGTATGCACCTTTCTTAAACTGGAAGGTCGTGATTTACATCAACATAGATATCATGTTGGTTCCTGCTTAATTTATTGTTATTTCTCTATCTTTTGCCGTCAGTTTTGACAGCTGATATGAGCATTTCCCCTTAATCCGTTGGATTGAATGAAATAAGGAATCTTTAATTTTCGATTCCATAAAGGCTTTGTTCCCCACTAGGTTAAATATTCCAGTGTTCCATTTTGTGATAGCAGATCTTATTTGGGGCTTAGACTAATTTGCGTTTTAGGTTTTTGGGTCAGAAACTCGTTTGTGTATAACGATGCACGTACGGCTAGTTTTTATTAACCAAACCCAACAAGGTATTAATAAGCCAAGGCCCCCAATTTGAACATTTTATGGGCAAAATTTAATTGCAGATTTTTAACAATATTATCCTTTTTATATTTAACATTATATAATTGAATCTTACAAAAATATTATGTTTTTTTGGTAATAAAATGTATATCAATGACTTTGGAAACGGCAACGAGATCAAAGATCCAAACTAAAATTATGTTTAGAAGTTTAAAAGAGGATGAAATAGTGTGGCCCAATGAAATAAAATGGAAAGACGTCATTCTATTATTTTAGAATTTAATTAAAATGTTATTAATAGAATTAAATAATTTATAATTTTATTTTTTAACATTACCTTTATAATTAAGTTATAATTTTAACAAATTTTTAGTTAAAGAAGATATAATTATAATTGTATAACCTATCCATTTCATTTCTTTTCAAATCCTCTAATTTAGCGGAACAAAAGAGTTTGAGTTGAGTGGCATGAAGTCTAAGAATTTTTCACCTTTTCTTGTCACTTTAAAAAATCTCCCAAATAAGAATATTTATTCCATTTCTTGTCATTTCATTCATTACTATCAATCCAAACATAACCTTAAAAAGCTTGCACTTCCAAGAATAAAATAACAAATAGGAACAAAGGGTTCACGCTCTGACATACCCATGCACCAAGTCTAAATAATCAGAAGAAAATTAACAATACTCCACACCGATATTACATTTTCAAGAAAAGTAGATAAGACAATTTTATAGAAGTCAACACAATTCCCAATCCTCTCTCCAATACAGCTCACCCAAAATCTCATTCTTGTACTTTCTCTGATTATGAATTTATCCAAGTTTCATAATATGATCTATAATACAGTCAGCTAATTAATACTCTTTACCATTTGATAAACTCTATACAGAACATAGAACCAGCAATTTTGCATGTTGTGAAAACTCAATACACCAGTATAAGAAAACTCAATACACCAGGTATACTATAAAAATCAACTAACTAAACCCGCCTGCATGCTGGAATCCCCATTTAGGTTTAATCAGAGCACCTTCCACTTCAAAGAAAAGCACGTAAATGTATAATATAAACAGGGTACAGCGAGAAGACAAATTGCAAACACGTGTAATTTATGTGCAAAACTGATCCAGTATACACTGATTCGAGTATAAGCATAAATTACAGATATTAACAAAGCAAAGGAAAAAAAAAAAAGAAAAGGAGGGGGAGAGATAGAGAAAAGGGGGTGGGGATAACCATACATCTCCTTTGAAAAGGACATGTACAAAGAGGAACTTTCCGTCTAGCCCTGAAGCATTTTTAAAATGTTACATGAAGAAAAGTGGGCAATCAAGAAGCAAAAAGGGCTCTCGCGTGATTTGCAAAAAATCACAAACAAGACAAGAACAACTCATGCAAGAAGAAAAATATCAACTGACCCAACTAATGCCCCCAAACAGCAATACCCTAAATTTACCGTCAACTGAGAATAGGAGTCAGCATGGTAGGACAGAGAAAGCTCCTTCAAAATAAAAATTACTCAATATGTTGTCCAGTCCTTACGGACAAAAGCCTCCTAGAGGGAACCGGTGGCGCCAATCCAGGGATATTCCTAACGTTTTTGTTGTTGGGATTCACAATCTAAAAAAGAGCAGTGCCAGTTAAAACACCAGCATAATCGTCATTGTACTCAAATATGCAATACTAAAGTAACATCCATGGGAAGGCAACATAAACCTATCAAGCATTTCAATAGGCAATTAATTGAACAGGTCATTATGCACTGCACAATACATCCCTATCTTTTTTCTATTGTTCTTCCCGCCATGTCATAGAAAATTGAAGAAGCTCATTTAGGTCTCTGACAAATAGGTGAATTTTCAATTTAGTCCTCCACATATTATTTCTTTCAATTTAGCCTCTTGATCGTTAAAATGCTTGCACTATGTCCCTTCTTTCCCATCTTCATTCAAGATTCAATGTCAAATCTAATAATCTATGAACCTGAATGTTATATGCCACCTAATAACAATCAAGTTAACATACTGTTTGGTTTGGCATTGAATTTTGGATGGAAATGCAATATAAGAATAACGTTGCAAGTATTTTAATAATTGAAAGAAATGATACCAAATTAAAAGTTCACATATCTATCAAGAACTAGAAGAAAACTTTACTGTAAAAAAATTCATAAACAATAATCCTTTCAAATAAATTTTTAAAGTATCTCAGCCTAGTTTCACCTAATAATAAATTATTTGAGAGAGATCTTCAGGTTAATATGAATTACTTGAGAGAGAAAGAACGCCATGCTAAAATTTCATAAAATAAATATATGAAATGAAGATACCTTTACAACAATAATGGCTATTACACCACAGACGATAAGGAACAGGAAAAGCATGATGCACTTGTCCGTAGCCACCTGGTAAATAGGGTGAAAAACATGCAAGTATCATGACACTGGTATAAAGGAATCTATAAACTATATATATTGCATAAAGGCAATGAGAATGAAGCAACCTGTCTACCAATCTCCTTCACAAGCTGGGAGGCCTTCTTAATAGAGAACTGAATTGAATCCAGATCGTTAACAACACGGCCCATTTGTTCAGTCTGCAATATTTAAGGGGAAAAAATGAGGTCAAATTTGTAATAAACACCAAAGATAACTAACTGATCATATAGACTCTTCCTTTTCAAAGTACTCAGTGCAAATCAAACTTACTTGGCCCTTCAAGGTAGTAGCAGTTTGGGTGCCCACCTCAATCGTTTGATGTACAACCTACAGTTCAACAGAGTTCAGATCAAAGGTATATACGAGCAACAGAGCCATAGCAATATAAAATGATTCACCTGCTTAGATCGTTCAATAGCCTGATCAGTTTCATCCATTCTCTTCACCCCAGCATCAATAAGTTCTTGATTTGACATCGCTACAGGACAAGCCAAATGAGAATTGTGGCAAGATATATATGTGATTTGCCACACAACCATAAAACATACACGGAAGCCTCAATTAAGAACCCCAAGTAGGACACACCTACAAGAATTGATGCCTGAAATATGCCATTGCAAAAACTAGTCTACGGAGACATAATATGTTGATGCTTGAGGGGTACAAGTTACAACACAAAACACATAGATATACAGTGAAATGAGTTCCAAGTTATATAGCACAATACTGCCATTATCTCTACAGCATCAGATGCAATTTTTGTTGAATCAGGTGTATGACCTCTGAATCTAATTTCCCTCAAACAACAAGCCTTCATAAAATTTGAGTTGCTGACCAAAATTAAATTCTGTGGCTCCCACAGGACCATCAGAATTGTCAAGAGCATATAAAGTTCAGAACAAAGACACAATTGTATTAACAAAATCTACAATGACAACTACCAAGAATTATAAGCTGTAACATGCAGGGGTGACATCTTACTTGATGCCAGTTGAACATTTTCTTCAGCTGTGGGTTCACTAGCTCCAGCTCCCATGTCAAAAAGTTCAAGTTTCTTATTACCAATGGTGTTCATATACCTGCCAATCATCCAAATAATAGTATAAATTAGGGGTGTGCAAAATTGTCCCGGCCCGGTTGGCCCAATGCACAATTGGGCCGGGACAGGTCGGGAAAATTTTTTAAAAAAATTGAAACAAGGTCAGGTCAAGACGGGACTCATGATAACCTTTTGGCCCTATCGGACCCGACTCGGTCCAAAGTCTATATATATATATACATATATATTTTTATATATAAAAAGATAGAGACTAAATTGAAAGGAATTCTTTTTTTAAGGATCTTTTTATAATTTTAGCCAAAAATTTTTAAATATATTTTATAAATTATAAATAACTAGAGGAGTCAAAATTTATGCTAGAGCTCTCCTACATATAATTATGTAAGAAAAATAAAATTAAAAAATACATATTTTTTCAAATTTTAGCTATTGTATTTGCTTTTTTTCCTATTTTCTCCCTTGAATTCATATTTTTTCATGTCCATTGCATAAATTAAAAAAAAAACATATTAAAAAAATGGTTATATGCCCAAAATAATTGAACAAATATAAAAATATAAATTTTTTAAATTAAAATTTTTTTAAAAAAAATTGGCCCATTGGCCCTGTCCGGCCCGGCCCAAAGCTGGCCCGATTGCCGGGACTTGGGTTGAAGCAAATCCCGACCCGTGCCTACCCCTAGTATAAATCCTCAAATAGCCAAAGATTAAATTTTAATTTAAGGAAACAGATTATACCATTAATTTAATCCTGTAAACTTTGTTCTCCGAACAACATTTATTATAATTTTGAAAGCTGATTATGCTAATAGGGAAATATGGTTTTGACCATGTGAGCAGTTCCAATACTTTCAAATTAATTAATATTATTTTGAAGAAACAAGTTTGTTCAAATTGAAGAAATGTGTGTACCTATTCCCGTGCACATTATTTTATAAATGAGGTGACATTATTTATCATCTTACTTTCTTTTTATTTTAATAAAAATGAGATAATAAAAAGTTGCAAATTTTTAAAGTACTACCTACAACCCACTATTTTTTTCTTTTTAAACAAGAAGATAAAGGAGGTATTATGAATCTTCAAATAAGTACCCACTACCTATTACTAGTTATTCAGTTATCTCTATATCTATGCTAATATATATGTGGCTACAGAGTTTTGGTCTCTTAGGAGCCCTGGTTTTATTTACAGAAACACTACATATCTCATAGCTAAACAATTATTATGATGAAAAATAAACACAACCCCACTATCAACCACCATTAATCTTCTTCATAACTACTCTACAATCTCTCTATGTAAATATACTCACTCTTCCTATATGTACCACAGTTATCCCTCTTGATTATTTGAAATTGCTTATTATTTCCTATTTTGAAAATAGAAAATGACAGTAAATAAGTAAGTTTTAAAACTTTAAAATTAATTAAATTATTTGAATATTTGTGATGACAGTTATCTTAATTTTTTAAATTTGTTGATTTGTGATATATAGGAGGAAAGACACCAAAATCTTGCAAAGCCATGTATACCAGTATAAAAATACTATAATTTTGACAGCTGAACATTCTAACATGGAAAATTGGTATTAACCATGTAAGTCATTCCAATACATCCATAAGAATCAATTTTATTCAGTGTTTGTGTGTGTATGAACTTACGTCTTTCTCAAACCCACATAAGAATTTAGCTCCTTGATCTGCAAGAAAAATGTAAGAAAACATGAATTGGCTGCTTGTGTGCAAGTACATGCATGCACGGAAAATATGTCAACAATCATCAGACCTAATCCCGATCATATCAAAATCACTTTTATAAATTATAAGACAGAAATTGACATGCCTTTTCAAATGAGTGATAATAAACATCTTAGAGATCTTGAGTGGCACACTATTCAGAAAACAAACAACCGACAAATAGGAATAGTAGGAACATATTAATAACCAAGGCCAAAACTATAGTTTTGGACTTTTAGTCCCTTCTTAGACAGTCATAGTTGGGTCTAGGAAAGACCAAGCAAGAGACAGGAAATAATCTTCTACATATAATATGTCCATATAAGAAACCAAGGTGTGGTCACACTGAAGGAAATCTACTACAGCAAACAATAGGGATGTCTTCACTATCTTGAAAAAGTGATTTCATTAATAATAAGGACTAAGGAACTTCTCTTATCAGAATCTCAATCTCTCTCTCTCTCTCTCTCTCTCTCTCTCTCTCTCTCTCTCACACACACACACACACTCATGCACACACCTTGATTTTAAATAAGAAAACATAAGTAGGACAAAACCTCATTAAGAGCATATCCCCAAAATATTTTGGGGAAAATTGAAAACAAGTCAAGTAGAAATTCTCAAGGGGGAAAAAAAATCTATTCTCCATCTAACACGTTCAACCTCAGTATAAATCATGTCAAACATATATAACCCATCATAAAATCTCAGTCAAGTAGGCAATATTCCAAGAAAGACATCAAGACACAAAATGTTTCATAGCACAATGTTCTGCTGGTTGTAAATTCCTAAGCAATAAAATGACCCCAACAATAACTGTAATGAAGAAAATGACAATGAGGTTGATAGGCCCATTGAGCCCGATGCATCTAGGCCACAGACACTTAAAACTTATAGAAGGCAAAGAAGGAAGAGAATGAATAAAAAATCAGAAGGAAGTAATGCAGGATGTGGGGACCAGGGATAACTAACTTCCTAATGATTGTTCTTGTGAGTGGCTGACCTGAAGGAGGGAGGGAATTCACGTGAGAATGATGTAGGGGTCATTGCTGCATTATAGGTTACAGAGAGAGGAAAAGAAAGGGAGGAAAACAAAGAGGAATCAGGAAAGACCTGCATCTCGAAAGCAAGAGGCCATCTTTTGTTTTTTTTGTTTTTTAAATCTGTCAGTTTTGTTGTTATTGTCACTTGCTAGGCTACTGTAATCTGGTTCTGGGTCATCCTACCTCCATTTTAGTGTGAAGGGGGAAGGATAACCGATTGCTTGAGTGATAAATAATACTAAACCAGATAAGTTACTATCAATTTGGTATCCGAGCCAGTGCCTTCCTAGGGAATGGTAAATACAAGGAGGGAGCAACAAGTTGATTCAAAAAAAAGGACTGGAGGAAGTCCAAGCACAAGAGACAACAGTGATCGAGGTACTCATGGACTTAAGAAACAAGGTGAACTATCTTCATAGCCCATCGCAAAACACTGGAAAAGGGAAAGAAGATGTGGTGGGTCAACAACCATCGAACTCAAATATGGGAGAAGGAGACCACGGTGCCATTGAAGAGAAGGAAGCAGCTTGGTTTAGGAGACTTGAGCTACCATTGTTTTTTTGGCGAGGATTCCATAGGATAGTTGTTTTAGGTGGAATGCTATTTCTGCATGAATTTCATGGATGAAGCTAAGAAACTTGAAGCTGTAACCGTTTGTATGAAGGGTAAGGCCCTCAACTGGCTACAATGGATGGAAGTTGGGAACCCAGTAAGGAGTTGGAAGGAATCTAAGAAGAAGCTCCTAGCCAGATTTCATAGGAGGTAGCTTGGGGATGGTTGTGAGATGTTGATGGCATTAAGGCAGGAAGGGACAGTAGCAAAATATAGGAAAAGCTTTAAGCTGTTATCAACTACCATGAAGGAGACACCAGAAGCACTGTTAGTTGGGGCTTTCAGGAACGGGCTCAAAGAAGATATGAGAGCCGAAGTTAGAATGATGCAGCCCACCTTGCTAACACGGCTAATGGACTAGGCGTTTCAGGTAGAGGCAAGAAATATTGTGGTACAACAAGCTAGGGAGAAGAAAATAATTTCTAAAGTGGTTAAAGCAGCGGGAAATCCAAGCAGCAGGGGTTTAAACAGTACTCACCAAGAGCTTCAAGTTCTATAGAATTACCAAAAAAATGTAACTCAAGCTTCCCAACCCTGAAACCCAAAAAACAAATGAGGAAGTGAGAGCAAGGCAAGCACTGTAGCAAGTGTGAGTATCCCTGTGACTTCTAAAGGGAATACTGCCTTTACACAAAGATTGTCTAAAGCAGAGATAAATAGGAAAGAGAGCAAGGGCTTTGTTTTAAATGTGAGGAGAAATATAGCCCAAACCACATATGCAAGAACAAATCCCTAAATTTGATGATTTTGTCCTCAAAAGTGGGGTGAGGAAGTTTAAGAGGAGCTAAGTGGAAAAGATGTTAGTGAAAAGGAAAAAGAATTGCATGCCATAGAGTTATCAATGAACTCCATTGTAGGGATTGATGACGGGCACAAAAGTATGAAGTTGACGGCTCCAATTGAAGGAGAAAAGGTTTTGGTTTTGATTGACACTGAGGCTACCCACAATTTCATATGTTCTAAGTTGGTGAGTAGAATGCAATTGCCATTACAAAGGACGCAAAAGTATGTTACAACAATAGGCAGTGGACACAAGATAGTGGGGCAAGGGGTGTACAAGAAGTTGGGAGTTAGAATTACAAGGGGTAAAGATTCAACAAGATTTCTATCCTTTTGAGCTGAAAGGGACTGAGCTAGTGTTGGGCATTGAATGGCTTGAGTCATTGGGGAAAGCAAGAGTAAATTGCAGGTAGCTCACAATGAAATTCAAAATAGATTAGCAATGGGTCTGTTTGAAGGGTGATCTGTCACTGACAAAAACCTTAGTGTCCCTGGGCTTTATGCTCAAGACCATTAAAAGGGAAAGGACAAGTTATCTAACAGAGTTCTGTGAAATGGAGGTACAGGCTAAACAGCAAGAAGAGACCCCTGAAATTCAGGCATTGCTACAAGAGTTTGCTAGCATTTGTGAGCCAATAGAAGGCTTACCTCCCCACCAGTCAAGAGAACATGCCATTTTGATCAAACCAAGAGCAACTATCCCTAATGTTAGGCCTTATAGATATGCCCATTCACAAAAGAATGAAATTGAAAAGCTAGTAAAGGGGATGCTAGTAGCTAGGATTATTAGGCCAAGTAGCAGTCTTTACTCTGGTCCCATGTTGTTAGTCAAGTAAAAAGATGGAAGTTGGAAGTTTTGGGTTGATTACAAGGCTTTGAATAAGGTTACTATACCGGACAAATTTCCCATACCAGCCATTTATGAACTATTGGATGAGATGGGGAGAGCTACCATTTTTTCTAAGTAAGATTTGAGATCCAAATATAATCAAATTTGGGTCAGAAGTGGAGATGAAGAAAAGACAGCATTCAGAACGCATGAGGGTCATATGAGTTCATGGTAATGCCTATTGGGTTGATGAATGCACCCTCCACATTTCAGTTCTTAATGAATGATATCTTCAAGCCTTATTTGAGAAAGTTTGTTTTAGTCTTTTTTGATGACATCTTAATATATAGTTCTGATTTCCAACTTCACATGATCCACTTGAGATCTGTCCTAGAAGTCTTAACAAAAATTGGTAATCAGCAAGAAGTGCATTTTCATACAACCAAGACTTGAATATCTAGGGTACATGGTTTCAACAAAGAGGATAGAGACAGACCCACCCAAGGTGGAAGCAATGGTTTCTTGGCCTGTAACAAAAGATATCAGGCCTTACAAGGATTTTTGGGTTTGACCAAGTATTATAGAAAATTTGTGAAGAACTACAGCAAGATTGCAACCCCACTTACAGCATTACTCAAGAAAAATGCCTTCAAGTGAAGTGGTGAAGCACAAATAGCATTTGATGCACTAAAAAGAGCAATGTCATCCGCACTTGTATTAGCCATGCCTAATTTTTTTCAACCATTCGAAATTGAAACAGATGCTTAAGGCTGTAGCATAGGAGCTGTTCTCATGCAACCAGAGAAACCTATAGCCTATTTCAACCAAACTCTATCCAACAAAGCCTAGCAGACTTCTGTTTATAAACGAGAGTTAATGGCAATTGTGTATCCAGTGAAAAGGCAAACTCACTGCCTCATGGGCCACCCATTTATTATTAGAACAGACCAGAAAGCCCTTAAATTCCTTTTGGAACAAAGGATTGTTGATCCAAACCAGCAAAAATGGGTTTCCAAGCTCATGGGCTACAAGTCTGCGATTCATTACAAACCGAGGACTGAAAAGGAGCAGTTGATGCACTGTCCCACAAGGAAGAAATCATGGAATTGACGGCCTTTTTCTTGTGGAACTATGAAGAGATGGAAGCCTTAGATACCAAGGAGAAGAGGGATGAGAAATTAGCTCTCATTGTCCAGTAACTCATAGCTGGGACAGAGTTCCTAATGGGTACAGTTTAAGGAAGGGTTGTCTACTTTATAATGACAGATTGGTAATTCCAAGAAACCAAGCGAATTCCCACAATATTGGAGGAGTTTCATGACTCTCCTATAGGGGGGCACTCGGAACACTTACGTACTTATAAGCGACTGTCTGAGTCACTTTATTGGGAGGGTATGAAGAAAGATGCACAGAACTATATGGCAAGCTGTAATATGTGCCAAAGAAGTCAATACCAAGCCATGCATCCAGTAGGACTTCTCCAACCTTTGCCCCTTCCACAACATGTTTGGGAGGATATTAGTATGGATTCTATAGTCTACTTGCCTAAATCTAAAAAATGGGACACCATCTTGGTGGTGGTTGATAGGTTCACAAAATATGGACACTTCATTGGACTTTTGCACCCCTATTCAGCCAAGATGTGGCTGAAACTTTTGTGAAGGAAGTAGTTAAATAGCATGGCTTTCCAAAATCGATTGTGTCAATAGAGATCGAGTTTTTATGAGTCGATTTTGGCAAGAGCTGATGGGATAGCACTAAAGTACAGCAGTGGATACCACCCAGAAACTGATGGTCAAATGGAAGTAGTGAAACCGAAGCTTGGAGAGATATCTTCGCTGCTTCACGGGAGACAAGCCCAAGCATTGGGCCAGGTGGCTTCCATGGGCAAAATATTGGTTCAACGCCTCTTATAACCAATCTACAGGGATGACTCCATTTGGAGCATTATATGGCATAGACCCTACAACTTTATTTAAGCTGGAGCATATTCACTCAACAGTGGAGGATGTCAATGAAACTATTAAAGCTCAAAATTTAATCTTGGCTCAATTGAAGAAAAATTTAGAGAGTCCAAGAGTACATGAAACTTTGAGCTGATCAAAATAGAAGAGAGGTGGTCTTTGAAGTGGGGGATATGGTGTATCTCAGGATAAGGTCTTATAAACTGAAGTCCCCATCCAAGAGAGCTAATGAGAAGCTAAGTTCTCAGTTCTATGGACCCTATAAAGTCCTAGAAAGGATTGGGTCAATAGCATATCGGCTGGAGCTACCCCCTACCACTAGAATTCACCCGGTGTTTGATAGATCACAATTCAACAGTTCACTACATTCTACTAAATCTTCTCAAGAGATTCCTTCTTTTTTGAATGAAACCACGGAATTACAAGTGTAGCCAGAAGCAGTTTGAAAGAGTAGGAAGCTAACTAATGGGGTGGTGAAATTTTTAATCAAATGGATGGGGTTACCTGAATTTGAAAACACTTGGGAAGATTATGACACCATTGAAGCACAATTTTCTGATTTCCACCTTGAGGACAAGATGCAACTTGATCGGGGAGGTATTATGGGCCCACTGAGCCCAATGCATTTGGGCCACAGACCCAAAAAACCTACAGAAGGCAAAGAAGAGAGAGAATGAATAAAAAATCAGAAGAAAGTGGTACAGGAGTTGGGGACCAGGGATAACTAACTTCCTAATGATTGTTTTTGTGAGTGGGTGAGCTAGAGGAGGGAGGGAATTCACGTGAGAATGATGCAAGGGTTCTTGCTGCGTTATAAGCTATGGAGAGAGAGGTAGAGAAGGGGAGGAAAACAGAGAGAAATCAGGAGAGACCTGCATCTCGAAAGCAGAAGGCTATCTTTCATTTTTTAGTCTGTCATTTTTGTTGTTATCGTTATTTGCTAGGCTACTCTAATCTGGTTCTGGTTCATCTTACCTCCATTTTAGTGCAAAGGGGGAAGGATAACTGATTGCTTGAGTGATAAATAATACTACACTGGATATGTTTCTATTAGAGGTGAAACATCTATGCTGTTACTCAAGTAAGGAAATGAATATACTAGGCTACTCTGCTCAGAAGTAAAGGTCATTTCAACTCCCAATTAAAGACGAGATGAGGAAAATCATTTTAGATGTCTGGGCATATAAATCATATAGGTGGAAAGACACCTGTTAGCAGAGACAAGAAATTTAATTGATGTTGATATTTTCGACAAGCACAGAAGTGCAGAATTAACGGGAAAAGATATAATCCCAATGTATTAAATGAATGGAGAAAAAGGAACCATGTGAAGATTATATATTGTTTTGAAATACCAACAGTTGTTGCCCTCCACCCCCATAAAACAAACTTTGCTGCAGCTGCTTTTGGTGCATCTCCTTATACCTAAAATCTTACAAATAATTGTTCAGCACAATAAGACATTACATATAATTCTATTTTTATTCGGATGGGAGGATATAATGATACATTCGGCCAAAACCTACTTTCCTTGAGCACATATAAGTGCTACCCAACATTCCATGACCCATTTTTCTCCAGGGGGGAAAAAATTACTGCGAGCAGAGAAACCAGATCTAACCAATCCCTGTTTTTCTAAGAGTTATTGTCGATAATGATATTTCCTATTTCAACAATACAATCTAGAAAGCTTCATAACAAGGTTTCAAACACACAAAGGAACTGTACATATAAGAAAAGTGACCTAGAATTTCTTTAAAACATCCATGTGAAGAGTAAATTTCTGTTTCATAACAGCTTCATACATTAAAAAAATCCTTAAAAGAAAGTCTTGCACTACCAAAAAATTAAATAGATTATTTAAGATCTAAATCACATTTAATTTTTCATATCCAGTTTGACAAACTTCGTATGATTCTACAAAATCAGACATGACAACCTTATAAAAATATACAAGTAAGGTTATTAGATCTAACTAAAAAACCCATCACAGTCTGTATTGCCCATGCACTATGAAACTAAAATCTTTCAATTTTTTTTCCTCATAAAAACTTATGTGCTAATAAATTCTTCAATGTATTTGCTCTTTTTTCCCCTTGAAAATAGTCAAATACCTCCCTGAGACCTATCCAACCACACAAATTTTTTTTAGAATGCTGTCAAAAGTTGAAAACAAAATAAACTTTATTGTCAATGCACAATTCATGGAAAATCTTGCATCCTTTCCAAAGTTTGCAGGGGTAGATTCCTGGCTAAGCAAAACAGAAACCACCCCCCCCCAACAAAAAAAAAAAGAAAAGAAAAAGAAGAAGAAGGTTCTGGGCATTGACCATTGATTGCTTTTCATCATTTAGTTGCTTGTTCACTTCTGGGGGATTTCTGCCCTCTTCTTCTTTAATTTCACGATCAAACTCTTTTATCAACCTGAACCAATTAATCACAACATAAGGCTTCATATTCAATGAATCCTGGGTATGCATTAAAAAGGATATTACAAAATATGTCTAAACCACACAGAATATTATTTCCTTTGCCACTGGCACATGGCAAATAGCAAACCCCTTCTGCCTGACAGTTATAAGTCTGGAAAGCACATAAACCCTATGATGTGTGAGTGTGATGTAAGGTATCACAGTATCAGATACAATATTTCTATATAAAGATATTCAATATAGAGCAAGGCTGCACAGTGGCTGCATTGTCATCAATTAAAACTACAGGATGTTACCACAAGGTGTAGATTATCATCAAACAACTCTTACCTTATTATGGTTAATAAGTAACAAACAAATAATTTACACAATGCAAGCCTAGGAGGGAATTGAAAAGGTTATTATTTTGCATGAAAATCTGCATTTTCCTTCTTATTCAGCTTGATCTTAAATTGCAAACAAGAGATATTAAAATTAGTAAATGCATGACATACCTTTTGCACTCCCTCATTTTCCCTGTGAGTTCTTCCAGCTGCTTACTTTGTCTATTGGAATCTTTAATCTTATCAAGCTTCTGGAAGCCATTTCTGGTTGGCAAAAGGTCAAAATGTTAAATGTGAATACTAAATATATGATTCAATAAAAATTGCCCACATTCAAGAAGTGTATCTACAAATTCTTAGAGGATGACATTTATTTAGAAAAATATTAACCATGAATATGGCAGCAGCTAAGAATGAAAATAGAATAAATGAAATGGAAGTGAAGTATATTCTAAAAACAAGGTTACATTATGCATATATCACAGGTATAAAAATGCAATTTTAAAAAAAAAAATCAGAGTCAGGGACTCTTGGAAATTAATGCACGAGGTTTAACTCCATTACTACTACAATGCTCTGGCTATAACCCAACTTAAGCATTTAAATAAGGCCAATAGGAAAAAGGACATACAAAATGGGGAATGTAAGATCGTATTTCAAATTTTTAGTTAATTTCATTGACTGGGCAGCTGACAGAGAACATAAGGAAAAAGAAGGGCTAAATAGGTTGAAAGTAATGGTGTAAGCAATCTAGAGTGGGCGAGAAAGAGGAAAATATTCTAGAATTAGTCAAGGTAATCAGTACAACATCATATATACTCAACATATTTACATTTAAGGAACTCCTAAAATAATAAGAAGCAGATGCTACAAGACCCATCACATGGTTGCATACATTTCCCATCAGCAAATGACTAAAAGCAAATTTATGTCCTATCTAAACACATAAGCCCCTTAGAATTTTGACCTGCGAACCTAAAAGTCATGACATCACAAAAATTATTTAGAGCTTGTATGCCATCAATATTTACTCAAATAGATAACAATAGGCAATTTTGTCCCAAAAAACTGAGTCTGAGAACCCATCAAATCCTAAATGAAAGCCTTTGAGAAAAAGGGCTTATACCATGCCAATAACTGAGTAAGATTATCCTTCAAGTTTGAATTTTTACCCAATAAAAATTGAGATCAAAAGTTAAGCAATTAAGTATAGCAAGCTAACAAGTAACATGCAACTAGCAGTCTGACCTTCTGTACTTTGGTCCCTTCTACTTGTGATATCCAAAATCACCAAGAGCAGGCATATCAACTAATATTACCCCATTCCATTACCACACTCACTTTTACCAAGTATCAAAATTAGTTTGCATAATGTTATACAAGGAAGGATAAATAGCTGGTATTTTGTATTGCTGTTAAAAAATAATTAGTTAATAACTGGTATTGCCGTTACTCGGATATTCCTTTTCATTAGTTTGTTAGCTTTGTTAGATGTCTAGCGTCTGCTTCTATAAGTATAAATAGAAGTAAGATGGATGGGAGCTCTGTTTTTGAATTCTGAATGTGAATATACAATTCTTTTCTCAACTATCGTGCACCTTTGTACCAAATTGGTATCAGAGTCTCTTGTCTCCTACCATGGAGACTCACTCTTCAGAGCGCATTCGTAAACTTGAACAAGAGGTTGCACAAGCCCATAACAATCTAAGTGACCTCCATTCTTCGCAAATACGGACAAAGAAGATGATAATGGAAATGGCGGCTAAATTGGCATCCTTGCATTCGGTGTCTTCGAACAAAGGCAATGGCGCTAATGTTGAAGTCCATACGATTGGAGGACGACCACACGGCTTCTACCCACAGTTTGGATCCTACAACGGGTCCCCAGAGCAAGTCTTACCAATTCCCCACGAAGTTTATCCTAATAGAATGTTTGAAATTCAATGGCACTGATTTCAAGTCCTGGCTATTCTGTTGCAAGCAATTTTTCGACATTGACGAAAATCCCTTGAACCATAGAATTCGTCTAATTAGCTTACATTTGGAAGGGAGAGCGCTACACTGGCATCAAAACTATATGCAAAGGAAGCAGTTAACAGAAGTAGGATGGATAGAATATTTGAAGCAGCCAGGGAAAGGTTCAGTGATGTTTTCCATTCGGATCTTATGGCAGAGCCCAAGAACCTGAGGCAAGAAGACACGGTTAGTTAGTATCAAGAAAAGTTTGAAGATCTTCTGGCCGAAGTAGAATTAGTCGAAGAACATGCCATTAGTTGTTTTCTTGGAGGTCTCAAACCCGAGATTGAGGCTCTGGTGTGCATATTCAAACCTGGGTCCCTTGACAACGCCATGTATCTTGCTCGGCTGCAAGAAGCTTCAATTCAAGCTATTCCAAATCCTCGACAGAGTCTTCTTTACTCCTCCTCCTTCTCAACAAAGTCCTCTAGCGTCTCTACCACTTCTTATAGGGGTTCAAATTTACCTATTATTACTAAGGTTCCTCCTTCAGAAAAAGAAACTTCAGTGTCATCAACCTCTTCTAAGCCACAGTCTACTGCCACCAAAAGGCCATTCAATTGTCAAAGAAGGAAATGTTTGAAAGACAGAAGAAAGGGCTATGCTATTGGTGTCCCGAAAAATTTTCTCCTGATCATAAGTGCAAGACCTCCCAATTATTCATACTTATGATGGATGGAGATGATAAAGAATACTACATGGATATTGATACAGAGATAGCAGAAGAGATGGAGCTTCATCCTAAAATTTCCTTGAATGTAGTTACTGGGTCTCCGTTAGGCTTCAATGATCCTTCTATAATGCGAGCTTATGGTCATATCAAGAAGCAACCAATGTTGATCTTACTAGATACAGGGAGCAACCATAATTTCATGGATATTGAAATGGTGAGGAAACTAAAGCTGAGAACTGATTCTACCAAGAATACACAAGTATCAATTGCTAATGGGGATTAGTTGACAGTAAATATCAGATCTTGCAATTGCCCTAGACTATGAATAACAAGTTGTTCCAGGATGATTTCTTAGTCATGACTTTAGGAGGGTATGATATGATCTTGGGAATGCAGCGGCTGTCAACTTTAAGCCGAGTCCTTTGGGATTTCAAGCAACACCTCTTGTGTTTTTGGGAAAATGGGCAATTGTTTGAATTGTATGGCATTGATGCTCTAATTTCAGTAAGGGAAGATGATAAAATCAAAGACAAAACCTTGCTACACTCAAAGCAAGATTTTGTTCTGCAATCATGCACTAGTAAAGGCTCTCTTGAACTAGGAATTCAAGACCGTGAATTAACAGAGTTCCAGAGCAATACCTTGGCTTCCCTTCTTCGAGGGTTTGAAGATGTTTTTCAAACCCCCACAAGGTTGCCACCTTCTAGGGAGTTCGACCATGTCATTGCCCTAAAAGATGATAAGCCAATTTCTCAAAAGCCTTATCAATATGGCCCGACCTAGAAGGATGTTTTAGAAGCATTAGTCCAAGAAATGTTGGAGAATGGAATCATGAAGCCTAGCCAAAGCTCATTTGCGTCCCTGATAGTATTGGTGAAGAAAAAGGATAATACGTGGCAATTTTGTATAGATTAATGAAGGTTAAATTCTCAAACCATCAAAAACCAGTTCCCCATTCCACTTATTGAAGAATTAATTGATGAATTACATGGGGCTTGCTATTTTTCTAAGCTAGACCTAAGAGCTTGATATCACCAGATAAGGATGCACCCTAATGATACTCATAAGACTGCATTCTGTACCCACGAAGGTTTGTATGAATTCATGGTAATGCCTCTTGGGCTCACAAATGCACCGACCATATTCCAAGGATTGATGAACAAAGTTTTTAGAATCTTACTCAGAAAATTTGTTTTGGTATTCTTTGATGATATTTTGGTTTATAGCCAATCTTGGGAAGAGCATTTGGAACACCTAAGATAGAAGTTGGAAGTCCTAAGACACCACATCCTTTATGCTAGGAGATCCAAATGTACCTTTGGAGCTACTCATGTTGAGTACCTTGGCCATATCATCTTTGGAGAAGGGGTGGCAGCAAATCCACAAAAAATTTCAGCCATGATGGCAAGGCCCATTCCTACTACCATTAAATCCTTAAGGGGATTCCTTGGTCTTACGAGTTATTATTAGTATTTTATAAGAAATTATGGTGCAACTAGTAAACCCTTAACTGCTTTACTCAAGAAAGGGGGCATTCTTCTGAACCAAGGGTGCAGAGACAGCTTTTACTGATCTTAAAATGGCCATGTCTTCAGCTCCTGTCCTTGCTCTACCAAATTTCTCCCTTCCCTTCACCATGGAGACTGATGCTTCTAGTCATAGAATCAGTATTGTCCTCGCATAGCAGGGACACTCCATCACATTTGTTAGTAAAGCATTCCCTCCTCATAAATGTTACACCTCTACATATGAGAGGGAGCTCACAGCCTTGGTCTTTGCAGTTAAACACTAGCAACAATATCTAATTGGCAAAAAGTTTCAGATTTTGACTGACCATTTACCACTCAAGCATTTATTAGAACAGAGGAATGTTTCTCCTGAACAATATAAATGGATCAGTAAATTGTATGGCTTGGAATATGAGATAATGCATCACAGAGGGAATGAAAATCCAGTAGCAGATGCACTGTCCAGATATTCTTTTCCTCATTCTGATCTCGAAACAACCTGTTTGGCTGTCATTTCGATTACTTCCAGCCATAATCAGAGGGTTATTGCCTCTTTTCAGCAGGTTCCAATCTACAACAGCTTATCTCCAAGCTGGAGATGGACCCGCATGTTCATCCTATGTATTCTTGGCACAATAGAATTCTAAGAAGGAATGGATGACTGGTGGTGGGTGCTGATCCTGTTCTTAGATCAGAATTGCTTCACCACTTCCACAATGACCCTATGGGAGGCCATTCGGGAATGGTTGCCACTTATAAATGCCTATCCGTCATTTTTTATTGGAAGGGTATGGAAAGGGATGTTCAAACTTATGTGAGAGAATGTGCAACTTGTCAATGATTTAAACCAGAACATGTGGCAACCCCTGGGCTTCTTCAACCATTACCTATACCACACACTATTTGGACTGATATCAATATGGATTTTATCACTGGATTACCCAAGTCACACGATAAAACAGTGATAGTAGTGGTGGATAGGCTCTCAAAGACAGCCCATTTTATGGCCTTGCAACATCCATTTACAGCTCTGGACGTCGCACAGATTTTCTTTGATAATGTGGTAAAATTGCATGGGTCCCCTCATTCCATAGTTACCGATAGAGATCCTATATTCTATGGAAATTTTTGGAGATCTCTCTTTCGCATAAACAAAGTAAAATTGTTATATTCTTCTGCATACCATCCTCAAAACCGATGGTCAAACAGAGATTTTGAATCGCTAGTTAGAATGCTATTTGCGATGCATGACCGGTGATCATCCAAAAGAGTGGGTGAAGTGGTTACCTCTAGCCGAATATTGGTACAACACTTCTTATCACTCAACTATCAACATGACTCCATTTGAGGCTGTATATGGGATCCCTCCACCAGTGCACCTCCCTTACTTAGCTGGAGATTTTGTTAATGATGTAGTTGATAGGAGTTTGTGAGACCATGAGACCACCTTGCAACTGCTTAAACACCATCTTCAAAGAGCTCAAAATAGGATGGTACAGCTAGCCAATCGCCACAGGTCTGAAAGAGCAATTCAAGTTGGAGATTTGGTGTATCTTAAATTGCATCCCTTCTGCAGAAACACACTCAACAACTCTGCCTTGCATAAGCTAGCAGCAAGGTACTATGGGCCTTTTAAAATCCGACAAAAAGTGGGTTCAGTAGCTTATAAGTTAGACCTTCCACCAGGAACACATATCCACCCAGTCTTCCATGCTTCCCTTTTAAAGAAACATGTTGGGAAGGGTCCAGCCCACATTGATCTCCCTGAACTAAATAAGGACAGATACTTCTCCTTAGAACCCGAGAAAATTTTAGCCCAGAAGGTTGTTAAGAAAGGCAATTTGCCTTTAACTCAATTTCTAATTCAGTGGCAACATGATTCACCAGAGGATGCCACCTGGGAGTCTCTACCAGCCATTCAGCAACAATTTCCTCATTTCCCTACAGCTGCTACTAATCCTTGAGGACAAGGATTTGCTTGTTAAAGGGGGGAGAAGTTGTTATACAGGGAAGGATAAATAACCACTAGTTTGTATTGCTGTTAAAGAATAATTAGTTAGTAACTGGTATTGCTGTTACTTGGTTATTCATTTTCGGTAGCTCTGGTTAGATGTCTAGCGTCCACTTCTATAACACATAAATAGAAGTAAGACGGATGGGAGCTCTGTTTTTGAATTCTGAATGTGAATATACAATTCTTTTCTCAACTATCTTGCACCTCTGTACCACATAATAAGTTATAAGCTACTTCCGTTACACTTGGTAGGTAACTAGCTAATTAATTGGCTTTAGAAATAAAAAGCACCTTAATTCTCAAACGACGCTTAGTCTGATGGCCAAAATACGGTAATACGCTAAGTCGAAACTTGCTTAAGAAAAAAATGATGAACTTATCAAGATATCAGCATAAGACCCAGAACTCATAAAAGTAGAAGCGAAGCATTTATTAGGTATTTCAATTGGCGAAGTACCCCAATTTAAGCAATCATAACATCGAGACTAGTAGAAACTATGCATATATGTCAATTACGTTGAAATCTCCCAGATGCTACTAGTTTATTCCTTTCTAGTAGGCACTCATCACAAGGAATACCATTTTACATTACATAAAGTCCAGGGAGAAAATCTCGAATCAAAATATATAGGCAAATGTGACACACAAATTTATACAAGCTACGTCATGAACTATGAGGAAGAAGAGTGAGTATATTGAAATACATACGCGAGAGCTCGGAAGTGATCGCGAATTTCACCGTGGATCTGCTCCAACTGCGGGCTCATCTGCAAGTTGGTGGCCATGGTTGCCGGAAATTAAGTGTCCCACCAAAATCCCAGCAAAAACAGAAGCCAACACAGAAACCCTAACTGGTCGATTTGGCGAAAGTATTTCCAGGAGGGACCATCGATTTTCGAGGTAAAAAATGATAGCAGAGCAGCGAATCAAAATCGCACAAGAGATTTTCGATTGAGTAAGGTGGAACCATGGGAAAGGTTGAACGAGGAAGTTGGGGAACAGGAGTGAAAACAAGTTGTCTACATGGTCTTAATATGTAAATTAATTCTTGTTTTTTTTAAAAAAAAATTAAGAGATAAAGCATAAAATTAAAATAGCAGAAAAATATTAAAAATTTGCAAACTATCACAACGCGGGAAAGTATCATTCCCTTTTACTCTGCAAATTTTGTCTTGATAATATATTGCAAATAAATTGAAATTAAATCGCATTTGTCTTTTACAATATTTATTATATTATTATTATTATTTAATAATATTTATTTTTTATTATTTTTAAGTAGAAGTAAAATAAATTATTTTTTCAAGTAAATATATGTACAGGTGTTCATTCCTAATAAGTGATTCGTTTTTATCACACTTATCTTTTTCTTCACTTTCAAATTGTTAAGATATACAAAAGTTATTCTTTCTTTTCTTAATTCTACTTTATTAGGAGAAATATTAATTCCTTTTGTTTCTATGAGTTTCATAAATTCTTCTAAGTGTTTTTCATGTTGTTCTTTGTTCTCTGAGAATACTAGGATGTCATCCATGTATACTATGGCAAATTCTTTGATAGGTGTTAAAAGTTTCTGTATGTATTCTTAGAATATACTTGGACTATTATGGTATCTCATTGGTAATACATATTATGAATGATAATGGAAAATACTACTACTTAGCTTCTAAACAAATAGTTTAGTCTGTCATACCTGATTCTGCAAACTCTTGTTTATTTGATGAAAGCAAATTTTGTACAAATGGTCTTAATATGTAAATTAATTCTTGTTTTTTTAAAAAAAAAATTAAGAGATAAAGCATAAAATTAAAATAGCAAAAAAAAATTAAAAATTTGCAAACTATCACAACGCGGGAAAGTATCATTCCCTTTTACTCTGCAAATTTTGTCTTGATAATATATTGCAAATAAATTGAAATTAAATCGCATTTGTCTTTTACAATATTTATTATATTATTATTATTATTTAATAATATTTATTTTTTATTATTTTTAAGTAGAAGTAAAATAATTAATTTTTATTTTATTTTTGTCTTCTATGTATCAATAAGTTTTAAATAAAAAGTGTTTGACTAACTAATGTGTGGAAAAAAATAAAACAAAAAATTAAAAAACAAAATAAAATAAAACAAAAAATTAAAAAACAAAATAAAATAAAACAAAAACTCAAGAAAACACCTATTAAAAATCTATTTTTTTAATTTAATATAAATATCATCTATACACAAATACATACATATATATATATATTACTTTTTTATTTAAATCAAAGACAAATTATTTATATTAAGAAATTTATGGGGAAAAAAAATCTTTTGCTGTCCTTTAAGCACGATTATTTTCAGAGTGCTATATGATACTTGATAGGCAACACTTCTCTAAATTAATTTGAGTCGTGAGTTCCAATTGGCAGAGAAAGAGAGGAGGAATTTTTCTAAATTAATTTTAAAAAGGTAAATATTTTTATTTTTAGAAAGTAAAATTAAAAAAAAATCTAAAAATCTTTCTTTTTTTTTGGGTCTGAAATATCACTCTAAAATAGAGTTTGAAACTGGGATATCATTGGGCTGGCCCGGAGCACTCTGGGCCCGACTTGGATAAGTTCGGAAGAGTTTCTCCATACTTGGACTGAATCATATTTCACAACATTTTAAAAAAAAAAGTACACACAATAATTTTGCATGAAAAATGTAATTAATTCCATAAGCATTCACCATCTTGTCAGTTATTTCAATATTTAACATATTGACACAATAATTTATTAACAGGAAAATAAGCCATTTGCTAAATTAAGCTAAGTTTCTTCGTTCTTATTCATGTGATTTTAAATGCATACTTTTTTACAACAAATTAGATGCATTTATTTTAATAAGAAGAAGAAAAGGTTAGTTAACCTAATTTATAGTGAGATAATGAGTTTTAAAAATAATCCAAATGTTTATTTTTAATAAAGAAACTCCATAACAAAAATACAAGAACAATAAGTTTACATTTTATTTTCAATAAAACTTTCCACACCATTTTCTAGGGTGTTATGCTTTCGATATATATATATATATATAACATTTTTTCTGTTTTCTTGAAATTAATGATTGTTGTAGTTGTTCACAATATTATAATTTTCATCTTTAATTCTTTTAATCATCAATTAATCATGCATTTAATTAAAAAATTGGACGAAGAAAACAAGATAGTTTCAATATAATCTCATCATTGAGCAAGATTAAAATTAAGTTTAATTAGTCCGTTGAAAAAAGAGTTATAAAGTGTAAAAATAATTAGCCGACTAATTATTATCTTATTGCTGTAGAAAGGTACCCTATCAGTTCAACTGAAAGTGAAATTCATTATAATTTTACACCATATGTTGACTTTTGAGTGAACAAAGCTCACATCATTGGTCATATTCTCTAAATGAAAATCGACTTGCCATAAAATCTATTTCATGTCATTATTTTGGATACTGCTGGTGGTGTACCAGCCAAAATATATTTTCAAATTTTATTTTATTTTAATATAATCTTTTAATTTTATTTTATGTTTCACTTTTGTTTTTTTAATTTTAATTTGTTTCAATTTAATTTCTTAACTTATATAAATCATTCAAACATTTCTTTTTCTCTAACGTTACTAAATTATTTGTTAAAAAAGTTTTTTATAGCTCATTGATGGTTTAACGTTGATAATCACTTATCTACTTGGATTTTAATTTGATAATATTAAAAAAATACAAAATAAAACATCTGAGCAGCTTTTCAAAACTAAGAGACTAATTTTAAGAAATAAAATTAATGAATAAAAATAAAATTTGATATAAAGTAAAAAAAATTAAAGTGAAACTAAATAAAATTAAAGAATAAAAATAAAACTTGAGATAAAGTAAAAAAAATTAAATTAAAATTAAAAAATAAAAGTGAGATTGAAATGATAGTTTTTTTAATGAAAATTAAAATTTAAATAAAAACTGAAACAAAACAAGGCTTCATGGATCTAGCCAATAAGAAAATTTGTGACACAAAAACACTAAGCTGCTGAATCATGTTTATGGGATTCTGGTAGGATCATGATAATGATAATATATATATATTTGAGATATAATTTTAATTTTTAGTATCAATATTGTAATAATGCAATTTAAATATACTGTACAATAAAAATTGCTACAACATATATATATCTTAAAAATTAAAAAATAATAAATAATAAAGATATAATATATCATGTAATAATGACATGCTTTTTAAATATTAATCTTAATTTGTATTTAAATTCAGATAACAATGTTAAAAGTGAAAAAAAAAGCAAAAATATTTACTAGATTAGTTGGATAATGTAAAAAATGAAGAAATATAAAAAGTAGAAAAGTGAGATAAAAAATTGTTTTTATACCCTAATTTTTTTAAAAAAATATGAATTAAAATAGTAATTTAATAAATAAAATATAAATTAAAAAAATATAATAGACATTATATAAAGTAAATAAATATATTACATCTAAATCACTAACTAACCATACAGCTCTTAAACAAATGAAGCCTCCTTGAGTTTTGAGTCCTCCTGGATAGTTTACATCAACGTAAAAGTTATACACATATAATGGATGAAATATATTTATAAAAAAGAAAGGGCATTATTGTTTATGAAAAGAAGAGGATAGTGGGCCTCCTTATCTGTTATAATAATATATCCAATCAGAAAGGGGCATAGGCCTCACGTTTTGAAGTGCCCTTTCATGTGTAGTTTGCAGGCTAAGAGATTTGAATGTTGTGTGTTACATAAAGTGCACGGGAGCAATGAGCGGATCCAACAGATGATTTGGATGGTTTAGATTAATTTGGATTATTTAAATTTATTTATTTTTTATTTTAAATTTTTTTTTTCATAAGATATATAATATAAATTTTAAAAAAATCTTAACGATGAATTTTGAAAAAAAATAAAGTTTTAACTTAAAAAAAAATTAAACTATTAAGATTTTGGTTTAAATGATTGAGATTTTATGAGAGAAGAAAAAGAGAAAAAAATAATAGAGAGAATCCATTCCGTAATGAACACTTGAGTTTAGAGACGTGTGACAACCTTTTTTGTTTGGAGTTTGGACCACTACCCCAACATTAATAGCTCATATGGGACATAAAATGTTTAAAAATAAATCTAATAAAAATATAATAAAAATAATTTTAATAATAAAAAATTCTATATTGGTTAACCAAGATAAGTTAGGATTAGGTGCCATTGTTCAAACTATTTAAAAAAATTTGCTAATATAGAATTCCTAGATGACTAGATTAGTTAAAACCATTAAAAGTGAAAAAGGTTAAAAACCTTCATTGTCTAAGTATTCTAGATCCATTGGCATTCATAATAGTAGAAATAGATACATCAGAAATAGGATATGGAGGGATTCTTAAGCAAGTTCTCCCAAGAATAAAAAAAGAAATAAATTATGCAATACCATTTTGGATCTTAGACAAATACTCAACAAAAATATTCAACTATTAAAAAGGAAATTCTTTCAATTGTTTTATGTATTACCAATTTTCAAGATGATTTGTTAACAAAAGATTTTTACTTAAAATAGGCTGCAAACAAAGATGTTTTACAAAATGATATTAAAAATTTTGTTTCAAAACATATTTTTGCAAGATAACGAGCTATCTTATCTTGTTTCGATTTTGATATTTAGTATATTAAAGGGATAAGTAATCTCCCATAGACTTTTTAATAATCTTATTTTGGATGTCTTTTATTCTTTGTTGAATACGAGAGTTTTCTAATTATTCTTCTATTCTCTTTAAAATTTGAAACATATCGCTTTTCCTAAAACTTGTGTAGTTATTCCTTTTTTTATTACTTTAAAGGGATAGATTAATGTCAAAAAAAAAAAGGTTCCTAAGATAATAGATTTATTAATATTTGTTACTAATACAAAAAAAGTTTTGAAACATATTTTATTATTACAAATACTTGCTTTGGATAATTTATAATTTATTAAAGTTTTTATCCGTTTGCACTACTTAATTGTTTCTTAGTTTTTTTTTTATAATTTTGAGTATATATTAATCCTTCTTGTATACAATTTATATCTATTCCTGAATTTAACAATGCTATTGCTGTTACATTAAATTTGTTATTTATTATTAAATTTATTTGGTAGTACCACTTGTGTACTTGTAATCTTGATATTACATTTAAACAACTTTCTTCCTCTTCTAGGTATTTTGAATTTTCTTCATTTGTTGTTTTATTTGTTGGAATAAAATTCAACATGTGGGGCCACATATATAAATATAAAAAATGTGTGGCCATGATTTAATTAAGCCTAAATAATGTGATCTATTTTGGAATTAAAATTTTAAGGTTTAGGGATATAATTATCATGAAAATTTATGTGTAAAGATCAAAGTGATATTTATAATTTGATGAGGGGCTAAATTGTAAATATTACAAACTTTAATTTATAAATAAGGGTTGTGGTCCTAGATTGAATATGTATTAGAACTTTCTCTAACACTCCTTCCCATGGAACATTCAATCATTTCCAACAATGACAATTTGCAATATATAATTTATGAAATCCTGTAACACCTCCCAAACTATTAATTCAAGTATGCTTCCACATTCAGTTTATCTCTTGTTTTTAAAATTTGATATGAGACTATTGATTTATGGATTTGCATGTTATATTTAAAACTTGAATTTTATAATTCTATATTATTCAAATCCTTCAAATGGTATCAGAGCCATTTCCATATACAATTTTTAAAGAAAATTTTGAATCACAAAGTTAATTTTAGAATTCTAAAGATTTGTTATTTTTGCTCTATGAATAATCTTTGGGTGAATCAGTGTTTTGGAATTAAATTTATGTTGTTTGAGTTTTTTATTTAATGAAAATGTTGCACTAATTTGATATTTATGATGGGAAAGTATATGATATGAATTTTGGGTTAAGATTTGAGATATACAATTTGAGAATGAAGATGATCAAAACCTAGTATTTTTTTATATACATCTTTGTAAGATTTTAAAAAAAATCAAATTGCACGATGATTCAGGGGTGGCAAAGGATTCAAATGTTTTTTTTGTTAGTTACTAATTCAAATCTTGACAACATTTCATAAATAAAACAAATAAATAATAATAAATAAATAAAGTGGGGGCATTTAGATACTCCAAACACATACTCATGGAAAAAGGAAGGGTGGCGATCATGTTCAATCCATTCGAGCTTTGAAATTTGAATTTTCTGAGGGATGATGTTGTAATATCCAGTCCTCTGAAAATGAAAGAAAACGTGAGAAACGTAACGTACGATTTTTCCGTAAACGAACGAAACTCACCGGATACAAAAAGGAAGTCCCCCAAGATGATGTAGTTAAGGTCCCAAAAAATTTAGGAAGCATTCTAAACTCCTAAAAATAAGAATCCCAGGCTTAGGCGGAAAGAAAAACGGAGTTAGAATAAAGAAACAATTTCTTACAAAAAGTTTACAAAACGTAATGGCATTTTCGTAATTTTGAGCAAATTTTGGAATTTACACAGGAGGACTTTTTAAATGAAAGTTTTGAGTTCTTCGAGGTTCTCAGAGGCCCAGAAAACCATGAAAAGTCTCGGAACAGTTAAATCCCCTCCGGTGGATATTTTTCAACGCCAGTGTGCCTGAACTTTGACAAATTCGTTGGAGAAGGTTTTAACTCTAATTTGAGTGATTCCAAAAGCATTTTATTTAATTGGAAACCTAAATTTTATAATGGAAAAGACAATTCTAAAAAAGGAACCAAAACGAAAGAAAAACGAAAATACAAAGTATGAAGGGTAAAATTAGAATTTTTGAAAAAGTCACTTTCCTACTCCTATATATAGGTAGCGCCTCACTTTCTCCCCCATTTGGAATCAGAAAATTTTGCATAATTTCAAAAGAAAGGGCTAAGATTTTGGGCGCACCAAGAGAAGAGGAGAAGGAGAAGAAATTCTAAGCTAAATGTATGATTTTATGGTTATTTTTCATGCTTTTCTCCATCCACACCACCTCTCCTTCATCCTCCTTGATTTTCTTTGATTAAAATGAAATTTATAAATCTGATTCAAGGGAGAAATTCAAGAAAAATTTTGGATTTGAAGAGAAGAGCTTGGAGAAAGCAAGATTCAAGCCAAACTAAGCAAGGAAACAAGGTAAAATTGCATCTTATGGTTGATATCTTCCATCACCCTTCTTCTCCATTTCGCCTAACCCTAAGAGCTATAGGAAGATCTGGTTTTCAAGCCCAACCAAGCATGAATCTTAGGTATTTGATGGAGAAGAACAAGAATATGCAAAGAAAATCACAAAACAACCATTAGATTTCAAGATGCAAATTCTAGGGTTTCAAGTGTTCCATCCAAATTTTGATTTTATGTGATGATTTCTAAGTTTAATTAAGAGTTTAAATGAGTTCTTACGACCTTTAAGATGCTC
This sequence comes from Erythrophleum ivorense, assembly GCA_026724425.1. Taxonomy (NCBI): domain Eukaryota; kingdom Viridiplantae; phylum Streptophyta; class Magnoliopsida; order Fabales; family Fabaceae; genus Erythrophleum; species Erythrophleum ivorense. The sequence goes on from JAIUCV010000005.1 coordinate 50,817,838, forward strand.
CCCATAAGCTTCCTCATTCAAGAATACAAAGCACACTCCAAGGAACCCTAAATCATACATAGTCTTGGTCAAACCATGTTCTTATAGCTAGGGAGAGTTTTAAATTTTTCTAAGGCAATTCTTGAGTCATATTTGATGAATGAAAATAAAGGGAGGCCTTGAAAAAATTTTAGAACTTATAAAAAGTGATTTGGTGCCTTAGATTTTATATTATGACTTAAAGAAACAACATGATGATAGACTCTTTGTTTTAATTGTGTAATGACTCCAAAGGGTTTAAAAGGAGTCAAGAATCATATCTGAAAGAAAATAATAGAGTCTAAAATTTATTTGAGGGGTGTTACTTCATTAGATGCATTTTATGGACCATAATGGAGTTTATAAAGTAATCTAGTATTTAAGTAAATTGTATGGCTTTAGAAATTATTTCATGAACCTAATTGGCTCCCATAAATTATATCTAGGTCAAGAAAAACTATCTCCACAAGCTTGTGGGTGTGTGACCGAAAAAGGAGGCTTGAAATCCAAGGAAAAAGTGTGTGATTGTGTGCAAGGTAACTCTCTCCACCTTATCTCATGCATGGATATGTGTTTAACTTGTCTTAGAATGTATGTATGTATATGTATTTTCAAGCCATGAAAAAGTATGCTAGCATGATTTTATATACCATGATTTCATGATGACATGTTATGTTTTCAAATGAATGTATGATGTTTGTTGAGTTTACTTGAGTGTAGAGAGGCCAATAACTATTGATCATGGTGAGGATGAGTCAAAAACCCTTGAGATTGGTTGAGACAAAGCAAAGAATCTCCCAAAAGCAAAGTGGGCTCCCAAGAGAATAGTTGAGTTTAAAGCTCTTAAAGAATAGGTGAAAAAAGTTCAAAATCCATAAGAAAAAGTGTGAAGCCAATCCAAATACTTGGTGAGCTTTTAAATGTTTTATATGACTTATTCACATGCTAAACTTGTTTCTTGAATGTTCATGATTTGTATTATGTCCACGCATGTATTTTTAAGGCTTGTTTTGTATATATTATGTATGATTGAATGGGAGATGAGCTATTGAGATTCTTTGAATCTCATTCCCTCCTCTCCAATGATCTCACATGCTATGTAGACCAAGTGGATATGCTAATGGGAGCCAATAATATTGAAGGAAGAAGATTGGCATCCATATGTTTAGCATTTACCTTTTTAAAACCATAATGAATCATAATGATGTACATGAGTGTTGCAAATAGCTTATGACCCTTGAGACATATGTAATTATAATATTATATGATATAGAAATGAAAGTATGTGTTATGCGAATTGAGCATGTATGGCAAAGATAGCTTCATGAATGAGTTTATGGAAATGTGCAACAAAATAAAATGCATAGGGTTTGGGATTATTTGGGCAGCTCACACAAGTCCTAAATGTGCTTTTAGACTTGCCCAAAAGGTGCCAAAACCAAAGGAAAGCTATTTGATAATTTTGGTATCCCATATGGAGACAAAATGACTATACTGAAACTTTATATCACTTTTTGGCCAAATAAGCTATTCTTAATCTGAAATTTGTCATATAATTAGGTCTCATTAAGAGCTTTTTAGGAAACTAAAGATCATAATTTTTGGAGGTCTACAGAATATTTGAGAATTTTTCAAAGTTGGCAATTTTTCTGATTTTGGTATACCATACTATTCATTTGGTCCGAAAATGAATTCTATCACACAAGGCCCAAATGATGTCCAATTGCTACAAAATTTTATGTAGAGAAATGAGACATCCACAGTGACTCGTGCCAACTAAAAGCGCCTCAATTGGAGGTCTATAGAAGGAGATATGAATTTTTGAACATTTTGTCCTGTATCAGGAATTTTACCCGACCTGAGTTACTGTTCTATTAAATTATGAGGTTTAGGCTTGATGAACTAGTTTAGAGATATTTTTTTCTCTAGTTAACATCTATAGGTTTCCATATTAATATCATTTACATAGATTGGATTTTTATAAAATTAATTGGACATTTTCAAAGTTTTCTACAGAATTCTATGATAGTTCCAGAGTGCAATTTAACCTTTGGACTATTTCGGATGTCAAACATCCTCTGTGATGGATGTTATGGCTTGGACATATTTTTAGTATAAAGTAGACATCCATAACTTTCCATAATAACCAAGAATGTATGTTTTCTATTTTTTTAGAATTAGTTATAATTTTTTAAAGTTAGTGTCAGAATTGAGCAAAATCTGGCCGAAATGTAATAGGTATATTTTAAGCTTCCCTTCATGATTTTTGAGATGTAGGCCACATTTTATGATGCAAATGAGTTGTATTTATGTAATTAAATATAGGAATGTATTGTATGAGCTCATATGGTTCACGTGACATCGAATGAAATTTTTATACGTGATGTAATGCTAAGAAATACATTAAAACAATGTCATTTTCTTGCCTTTTGTATGAATTGCTTAATGTGAGGCATAGATATAATATGAAATGAGTTAGAAATATATGGTGTTACAGATGTCATGGTGATATCATTTACTAGCATTAAAATAAAACAAAAGCAAAAACAAAATAAGGTGTGGGCTGAATGTGAAAGGCTATTAACATATTGTATTTGGGCCATTAATATATATATATATATATATATATATATTGAATCAGGGATGGCAATGTATGACTTACGTGTTGGTGTTTGGTATATTTGTATATTTTATATATGAATATATTTATATTAAAGTATGGTTATATATATTATAATAAACATTATAATATCTCTTTGGAATAAATTTTGGTATTATTTTTATTTTTATTTCAAAAATTAAATTTAAATAATTATATAAAATAATGTTTAAATTTCCTAAATTTTGTTTATTATTTTAAGTGGATTAATTAACACAACATGTCACCAAAGTGATCTTATTGTAAAGATTTTTTTCATGAAAAATAATAGATGTTATGTGTATGTGTAATATCATACAAGTGTCTTAACCAGCCTAAAAAGAAAGTTGATACTTGGCTGAATTATGCATACATATGCAATGATAAATATGCGACAATATAAGTTTTATATGAAAATAATAATTTAATCCAAAGATAATTTCATTATTTAGCTGTAAGTATGGTCAATAGTTGATCATTACAACAAAGTTACCATTTACAATTAATATTACTATCCAAATACTTAATATTAATGTTGTACTGGTATTTTGTCATGGGTTTTAATTTATTGTTACGAGTTAATATTTGTTGTGAATATGCTTATTGAGTTATATTTTGTTCTTTTAGCTATTGTTTCATTTATCTGTCAATTTAAGTTATATACCAATCTTGAATGGGACCAATTTCAAAGAATGGAAAGAAAACATATAAACTGTGATGGGTTACATGAATCTCGACCTTATGCTCATAATTGAGCAACCCCCTTCTCTTATAGCTGCAAGTTCTTCTGATTAATGGGTGTACTTTGAGAAGTTGGATCACTTTAATCGCATGAGTCTAATGATCATTAAGCGTGACATTCCAAAATCCTTTAAGGGTGCAATATCTGAAGGAATTACTAATGTTACAGATTTCCTTGTTGAAATTAAAAAAACGCTTTGCAAAATGCAATAAGGTAAAAACTAGCACGCTTTTGCAACACTTGATTTCCATGAAGTATAAAGGCAAAAGAAATATTAAGGAATACATCATGGAAATGTCTCATATAGTTGTAAAGCTTAAGGAACTCAAGTTTTAGCTATTTAAAGATCTATTGGTGCATATAGTTTTAATCTCTCTTCTCATGCAATTCAGTCCGTTTAAAGTTAATTATAATTGCCAAAAGGAGAAATAGACTCTTAATGAGCTCATTTCTTATCTTATACAAGAAGAAGAGAGATTAAAGCACAATGGCATTGAAAGTGCTAAATTGGCAACCACCTTTACGAGGAAAGGCACAAAGAGAAAGAGATTTGAGGCCACTAAAGGTCCAGATCAAAAGAAACCTATTTAAGACAAGGATAGTGCTTCTTTTATAAGAAAACTTGACATCAAAAGAAGGGTTGTATCAAGTATTATGCATGACATGTTAAGAAAGGTGAGTTCCTTACTTTGATTTGTTATGAGATTAATTTAGTTTTAGTATCTAGAAACACTTGGCGGTTAGATTTTGGTGCTACTATTTACATAAATATTTTTATGTAAGGTTGCTTGAGCTACCGAAAGCCAACTGATGCTGAAAAACACATTTATGTAGGAGATGGCCAGTTAATAGATATAGAAGCAATCGGTGACTTTAAGTTGCTATTAAAAATTAGCTATTATTTGGATTTAATGGATACTTTTGTTGTACTACTTTTTAGACAAAATTTAATTTCTATTTATATATTGGACAAATCAAGATATTCTTGTTCATTTAGAAACTCTAAGTTTATATTATCTATTAATTCAAATATTATTGGAATTAGATCTCTAATATTTAATGATAATTTGTATTCACTTGATACTATTACATCTTATCAAGAAACATTTCATGCTTCATCATGTAGTACTAAGCAAAAAATTAATCAAGAAAATTTAAGGTCATTATGGCTTAAGCGATTAAGTCACATTTCTAAACCAAGAATTGAATAACTTGTGTCTAATGGCATTTTGAGTGATGTAAACTTTACTAACTTTGACATTTGTATTGACTATATCAAAGGAAAACAAACCAAAATTAAGTGAATAGGTGCCTATAGAAGTTTAGACATCTTATAATTGATATATATGGATATTTATGGACCATTTCCTAAGCTTTTATGAAATGGTCAACAACATGTTGTATCATTCATAGACGATTACTTTAAATATAGGTATGTATATTTGAATAATGAAAAATTAGAGGCCTTGAACATGTTTAAAATCTTTAAAATTGAAGTTGAGAATTAATTCAGCAAAAAGATTAAGACTGCTAGATCTAATCATGATGGTGAATACTACAGCAGATATAATAGTTCAAGTGAATATTGTCTAGTACCATTTATTAGATTCCTATAAGAATTGGGAATAATCCCTCAATACACAATGCTAGGGTCACCTAGCATGAATGGTGTAGCTGAGAGGCAAAACTAGACTCTTCAAGATATGGTAAGGAGTATGACAAGTCATTCTACCATACCAAAGTCACTATGGGGAGAAGCATTCAAGACAGTATTCTATATTTTCAATAGGGTACAAACTAAAGCAACTACTAAAATATCTTATGAACTCTAGACATGTTGAAAACTTAATCTTAAGCACTTTTACATTTGAGAATGCCTAACTAAAGCACACCCTTATGGGCCTCGAGAAAAGAAGTTAGAGTCTAAAATAATTAATAGTTACTTTATTGGTTGCTCTAAATGTTCTAAGGGCTATAAGTTTTATGATCCATATTAAAGACAATATTTGAGATAAGAATTGCACGGTTCTTTGAAGATGTTGAGTTTGGGAGGAGAAATAAGGTTAGAGACATTATCTTCGAGGAAAATTTGGTTTCAATTCCTAAACCAATTCATATTGTTTCTTATGATAATATTTAGGTTTTTTTACTTATTATTATTCAAGAAGTGAATCCAAAACTTTAATAAAGTAATGATAATCTAACTCCCATTCAAGATGAGATAATTTTTCCTATGAAATAAACTCAATAGCCTCAACAACTAGTGTTATTATGTAAATCCATTAGAGAAATGAGAAATGTAATTTTGGATGACTTCATTGTGTATCTTTAAGAACATGATAGAGATAATGGTATGATGGATGATGATTCAATCATTGTCCATCAAGCTATGTAAGGCCTTAATTCTCAAAAATGGATTGAAGCAATGAATGAGGAGTATAAGTCCATGCAAAGCAATAAAAGTTTATGAGCTTATCCCATCACCAAAAGGTGTGAAACCTATTAGTTGCAAATGGATATTTAAAATCAAACAAGATGCAAATGGTAATGTGGAGAGATATGAGACTCATCTTGTGATAAACGGTTTTACTAAAAAGGAATGGATTGATTATAAAGAGACTTCTCTTTGGTCCCTATGAAAGACTTTATTAGGACAATCATGGCCTTAGTTACACATTTTAACCTTGAGTTTCATCAAATGGATGTTAAAATAACGTTTCTCAATAGTGACATTAATGAAACAATCTATATAGTGCAGTGAGAAAACTTCCAGTTAAGAGACCTAAAGAAGATGGTTTTCAAATTGACAAAATCCATTTATAGACTTAAGCAAGCTTTTGGATGGTGGTATCATAAATTTCATCAAGTGATTACTTTATTTGGTTTTAAGGTAAAGTTGTTGATAATTATGTGTGTCAAAAGTTTAGTGGGAGTAACTTCATATTCCTAGTTTTGTATATAGATGACATATTGCTTGCTACTAATGATATAAGCATATTAAATGAAACCAAGAGATTTTTATCAAAGAATTTTGAGATGAAAGATTTTGGTGAAACTTCTTTTGTGTTTGGAATCCAAATACATCGAGATCATACTCAAAGTATTCTTAGATTATCATAAAGGAACTATATTGATAAAATCTTCAAAAAGTTTGACATGCAAGATTGCAAATCGGTAATACCCTTGTTACTAAAGGTATGACTTTAGCATCAGTCAATATTCTAAGAACAACTTTGAAATTAAAAAAAATGCAAAAGATTCCCTATATATCAACAGGTGGGAGTCTAATGTATGCCTAGGTCTATACGTGTCTAGATATTAAGTACATTGTTAATATGCTAGGCAGATATTTAAGTAATCCTGGAATGAATCATTGGAAAATAATCAAACAGGTTATGTGCTATTTGAAAATAACAAAAAATTACCTACTCATATATCGTAGATCAAATCAATTGGAGATCATAAGATATTCTAATTTTGACTATGCTAGATGCCAAGATAGTAGGAGATCCACATCAAGCTATATTTTCTTGTTGGCTGGTAGAGCCATTTCCTAGAAGAATGTCAAATAGATACTTAAAGCTTCTTTTACCATAAAAGTTGAATTTGTAGCATGTTATGAGGCGTCCAACCATGGAATATGGTTGTAAAACTTTGTCACTGGGCTACGCATTTTGGGAAATATAGAAAAATCATTGATATTATATTATGACAATTGATCAGTAGTTTTATATTCCAATAACAATAGGAGTTCTTCTAAGTCAAATCATATAGATATCAAGTTTCCAGTTGTGAAAGAAATAGTGCAAAGTGAAAAGATATGGATCCACTTATGAAAGGTGTACCACTCATGGTCTTTCATGAGTATACTGCTAGTATGGGTGTTATTATGTATGAACATATCTCAGTATAGTGGAAGTTTATATTTTGTATTTAATGTAAGATATTTATGCATTAAGATATTTATGTGATTAAATATAAAGTTATTCAGTGTTTAGTTACTGTGTTTTACTTTGTCACATTATGTTAAAGTATTGATCCTACTGAAGTAAATCAAGACCAGTTAGAAAATAAACACGTCAATATCACATTGCATGTAATTTTCCTATCCATGATTGATCTATGTCATTTGATTATATTTGTATATATGATCATTATTGGGTTTAGTTATGATAAATATGATGAGGACCTCTTTGATCTTATATTGATACAATCAATAGACCAGATTGTCTATATCTTATATATGTAATGGCAGAATTTTTGTGCTTATAAGGATAAATGCCTATTTGTAAAGTTTATATATGTGGCCTAACGAGAGATTGCTGGAATAAAATTCAACATGTGGGGCCACATATGTAAATATAAAAAATGTGTGGTCGTTATTTAATTAAGCCTAAATAATGTGATCTATAAAATTAAAGTTTACGTTTAGGATATAATTGTTATGGAAATTTAGATGTAGAGGCCAAAGTGATATTTATAATTTGATGAAGGGCCAAATTATAAATAACAAACTTAAGTTTATAAATAAGGGTTGTGATCCATAAATTAAACATATATGGAAACATTCTCTATCACCCCTTCCCAGAGAACATTAGGTCATTTCTAGTGGTAACAATCTAAAAGATCTAACCCATGAAATCCTATATGGGATTATTGATTTATGGATTTACATGTTGTGCTTAAAATTTGAATTTCATAATTCTATATTATTCAAATCATTCATTATTTTTACTTGCATGTTGTGTCTTTATTGTGGTTAAAATATCTAATTCTAATGTTACATCCTTTTTCTTTAATTGTTGTATTTCTTCTTTGATTATTTTAATTTCTTCTTGAAGGTCTCTTACTATTATTATCTTGCCTTCCCAAGGTTTAAATTTTTTTCATTATATCTTAAAAATTATAAGGTTTTACCTTACTCGTGCCTTCTTGGACTTCTACTAAATCTATAAGCTTGATTAAATACTATTCTTTAATATCTTCATCTTTTATTTTTTTTCTATGAAATCTATTAATACCTTGTCTCTTTTTATTACATTTATTGTTTTTGAACAATTATTACAAGTGCGTATTCCTATTCCTTCATAGTCTTCTTCATCACTTTCATTTTCTTTTATAGTTTCTTCTTGAATATAATTTACATGGTCTTTTATTTCACTTTCATGTTCTTCGTACTCATCATCTAAAGTTTGGTACTCTTTGTTTACTAATAAACTTATAAGACTTTATTTATATTTTTCATCTATCTCTACTATGTTGATCTTTTTTTATTTTTGGTTCATTTGACAATTCCTTACTATGTGTCCAAATTGTCCACATCTAAAACATACTAAACACTTTGTATTCCCTTTATTTGAAATTTTTTGAGATTTATAAAGAGTCTTATGTTTTCTGTTGTAAACTTTTCTAGGAGTATTTTTCTAAAATTTCTACATTTTTCTTTTCCTATATTTTGCAGAAGGGTTATGTATCTTCTCTATTCCATACTATTGATAGGAATTCCCTAGTTCCTTTTTATGTTCTTTTGTTTCTCATTTAATTTTGTTTTGTAGTTTTATGTCTGTGTAGACTACCAATCCTTCACTAGTAATGCAATTAATTATCTATCCATAAGTTAGTTGGCTATATGGTATTGTGTTTTCATATTGTTTTCTAATAGATTCTCTAACTTTTTCTTGCAAATAGTTTAGGTAATCCTACTATGAATCTTTCTTTCCAAAAGTTTGCATTACAGTCTGACCTGGTATATAATTTTGTCAAAAACATATCTTTATACCATCTAAAGTCTAAAATAGTTGGACATGTCAGATTTATTAATTGCTCGGCTATCATTTCTTGAAATTTTATAAGATCTCCTATAAAATGTTTTGTTATTGCATATAATAAAATTGAGACTGAGTCATCCTTATCTACTACTTGTCCATCTTATTGTTCTCTTTTGACTACATTTATTATAAGTGTTCTTTCTATTTTTGTTAAATAATTATTCCACCATCTTTTTAGTTATCCTGTGAATACCGTTACTAACATTGTTATTATTTGTTTTTTAGTATTATGCTTTACTTTATAAGTTGTAGCACACATTACCATGTGTATCTAATATTTGATGTTCAATGGCTTCATCTATATTTCATTCAACTATTGATTCACTTGAATAATTACTTTCAAAATACATGTTTTTTTTCCTCTGATTAAGTATCTAGATATGTTGGCCTTCTATAATAATTTCTAGTATGCAGTAAAGAGATAGGTTATCTTTTATTTTGAAACATAATTTTGTTTATTTCTAAAGAATCTTCTTCAGTTTCTTAGGTTAATGTATTAATTCTATGGGTACTTGTACTAATTTCTAATTTATCTAACTTATTTATGATTTCCTTTAATATCATATTGTGAGATTTTCAAATCTCCTAAGTTCATTTTTTTTGCTTTCCTCTTTAGTTAAACTATTAAATTTATATATAGGTCCTTGTTGATCTAAATGTTGTGACTTTCCTCTTGGATAGATTGGAATCTATTTGTCTTGTATTTATTTGATGTCCTACCTTATCTAATTGTTTTGCTATAGTATTAAGTACCTTCAAGATGAAATTGAAACAATCACAGAAGAAATACAATGATTAAAGAAAAAGGATGCAATATTAGAATTAAATATTTCAACCATAATGAGGACACAATATGTAAATAAAAATAAAACAATGGATGAAGAAAATTCAGAATACCCAAAAAAGGAAAAAGGCTATTTAAAACATAATATCAAAAGTACAAGTACACAAATCATATTGCCAAGTAAACTTAGTAATAAATAACGAACTTTAATGTAACAATAATAGTATTATTAGATTTAAAAATGGATATGAATTGTATATAAAAAGGATTAATATCCACTTAATATTATAAAAAAACTATGGAACAATTAAGTAGTGCAAATGGATAAAGACTTCAAATAAATTATAAATTATCAAAGGCAAGCATATGTAATAATAAGATATGTTTCAAAACTTCTTTTGTGTTAATAACAAATATTAATGAACCTATTATCTTAAGAACCTCCTCTTTGACATTAATCTATCCCTTTGAGGTAATAGAAAAAGGAATAACTATAGAAGTTTTAGGAAAACAAGTATGTTTCAAAATTTTAAGAGCACCACACATAAAAAGACATAAATCTAGCATTAATAGTATAAGTAAAAAACAAAATCAAATCAAAATGCTCAATAAAGAAATCCATTACAAAAAAAAAAAGAACAATTAAAAAACCCTCATATACAACAAAGAATAAAAGACATCCAAAATAAGTTTGAAAATGAAATATGCACAGAACATCCTAATGCATTTTAGAAAAGGAAAAAGCATATAATAGATTTACCATACAAAATGGATTTTGATAAAAAGAATATCACGACTAAAGTACAATCTATTCAAATGACTAAAGAAATTTTAGAATATTGTAAAATAGAAATTCAAGATTTATTAGAAAATAAATTAATTAAACCAAGTAAATCTTTATGAAGTTGTACGGATTTTTATATTCAAAATCGAGCTGAAATTAAAAGAGAAACACTTCAACTGGCCATAAATTATAAACATCTCAATAAGATCTTTAGGGGGATAAGATATCCTTTACCAAATAAGAAAACATTTGATAGAAAAAAATGTGGCAAGCGACTATTTCCTCAAAAAATGTTTTAAAATAAGATTTTTAATATATTTTTTGTAAAACATATTTTGAAACAAGAATTTTAACATCCTTTTCTAGATATTCATAATACTCTACTAATCATTTAGGGTGACTAACTAGTTTGGTAAACCAAGAGATAAAAAGTAAAATTAAATGATTGAAGTGAAATTAAACAAAATGAAGGGATAAAAATAAAACTTAAAGTAAAATAAAAAATGTTAAATTACAATAAAATAAAATAAATAAATAAAAATAAAATTGAAATAATGAGTTTTTTTAAATAAAAAATAAAATTTAAATAAAAAACTGAAAGAAAACAAGGCCTCATGGATCTAGTCAATAAAAAAAATTGTAACACAAAAATACTAGGCTGCTGAGTCATATTTATGGGATTCTGGTAGGATCATGATAACGACATCGCTCCAGTATCTATATATATATATATATGTTATAGCAATTTTATTGTACAGTATCATTTAAATTGCATTATTTATTATTGCAACAGCTTTTTTTTTTTTTTTAAATTCTTCTATGAAACCCAAATTACTGTACGCGAGATATATATATATATATATATTGTGAAAAATAAAATTTAAATAAAAAAAAACTGAAACAAAACAAGGGCTCATGGATTTTGGCGATAAAAAAAAATTGTGATACAAAAATACAAAGCATTTAGGCAATAGGAAAAATTGTGACACAAAAAGACAAAGCTGCTGAATCATATTTGTGGAATTCTGGTAGGATCATGATGATGATGATATTGCTCCAATATATATATATATATATCTCTCTCTCTCTCTCTCTCTCTCTCTCTCTCTCTCTCTCTGACTGAAAAAGCAACTTTTATTGTGTGGTATTGTTTAAATTGCCCTGTTTATTATTGTAGTAATTTTTTTTTTTAAATTCTTCTACGGAACTCATATAACTATGCACGAGACTTACTGAAATTTGAATCTTTTTCTTTTCTTTTATTATTTTCACAAATTTTGCTCCCTTCTCTTTTCAACCCCATGTTGAAGAGAATTTAAAAGGAGTGAAATGGGAAGAATCCCACTATTTTCCCTTGGTTTCTTTAGGTTCTGTGTTTGGGACAAAATTTCGGAGATTTGGCTAACTTCTAAGAAAAAAAGCAAGAAAAGTAGACTCTGGTCTGAGCAATTTTATAGATGTTTAATGATGCTAAACATGGGACTAGCAAAATCAGTGATAAAGTATCTGAATTCATCTGAATTAAGAGCCTGGAATAAGTGGCAAAGTTAGAGATTATAAATACATCCAATTTGTGCTTTTTTATTTTTGGGTAAAGGGAAAAAAAAAAAGGATAATGAAGAATTTAATGAGAATCAGCCCCAAAAAGAATATAAAAGGGAGCTAATTAGAGTTCAGTATCACAATTGAGATGGATTTGGAATATCCACCACAAGTTACAGGGAAAGTTCATAAAGAGAAGTAAAAGGGTATCTATAACCAAAGATTACAATTTTAGTATATAAATTTTAAGATGTGATATTTATTTTAAAAAGTATTAAAAAATAAAAATATTATATTTTAGTTAAAAATTGCATGACCTTCACATTATATCTTAAAAATAAAAAAATAGAAAAAGATATAAAATATCATGTAATAGTCACATGCTTTTTAAATATTAATTTTAATTTGTATTTGAATAAAGATAACAATGTTACAAGTGAAAAAGGAAAAGCAAAAATATTTACTAGATTAAAAGTGAAGCCTCTTTCTTTTGAGTCCTTCTGTGGAGTTTATATCTACGGACTTTCAAAGTAAATAGTAATGAGAAATATATATATATATATATATATATAATGGATGAAATATGTTTATAAAGAGTCTAACTTTTCTCTGATCTATGGTGTTAGCATTTTTTATTTTATTTTTGTTTTTTTTTTAATTTAAAAAAAATTATCTATTTCTCCATATTTATGAAGACAATATCAAATTCAATCATCGTGCAATTAGGGACAACCCATGCCCGTTTATAAAAGGGGGGGGGGGGGGCATTATTGGTTATGACTAGAAGAGGATGGTGGGCCTCCTTATCTGTTATAATAATATTATTATCCAGTCAGAAAGAGGCATAGGCCTCACGTTTTGAAGTGCCTTTTCAAGTGTAGTTTTCAGGATAAGAGATTTGTTGAGTGTTACAATCAGTGCACAGTATTTCGTTTGGTTTGCAAAAATTTAAATATAAAAATAAAAAATAATTTAGTAGATAATAATCTTAAATAATAATTAAATAATTATTATATAAATAAAATTATCATTTCATCAACTTTTTTTTATTTCTTGCCACAAATCAAACGCATTATTAAAGTCTAGTAACGTAATAGTTTGGACCACTACCACAATATTAATAGCCATAAAATTTTTTTAAACAAGAAGTAATGAAAAATATAATAAAAAAGTTTCTTAAAAAAATAATTAAAAAACCTTTTCACTAATAAAAAACAAATATCTCATAACTACATTTCCATTTCTTGTCAATCAATTAATCTATATCTATATTTCTCTCTCTCTCTCTCTCTCTCTCTCTACATTTTAGAAGTAAAAATTACTTTTCTCACGTTATTAATGAATCATGATATATTTTTTGATTTTTTATTTTTAGATAATTTTTTTATATTCTATCCTTGATAGCTTTTACTTGCTGAGAAAAATTTAGGGATTTTACATCTTATATGCTTTTCTCCTATCTCTTTTCAAAAACCAAAACTGTATTTTCTCTCTTATTCTTATATACAATTTCAAATCTTTCATAACAAGAGTAAGACTATCAAATTGAAAACATGATATGGTTCTTACAATAACAAGATATATATACAGGAGCAATCAATTTCCTGTATGATAATAAAGCAATAAAAAAATTTAGTCTTTTAGTATTCTTTTTTATTGCTCATATCGTATTTAATTTTTCTGCCGACTTATGGACATAGCTCAGCTTTCTAATAACTTTGTTTAGGTATTTTATATTGTATGCAGTTTTCTTACATTAAAATATCCCTTAATTAAAAAGAGAATTACTGATACATTTTATTTTTTGCCACTGAAAATTACTGATACCTTATTAAAGATAATTTTTTTTCAAGAAATTCATACAATAATAAAATATCTGTTTTTTTTAAAAGGCTAAATAACACACTCTGAATTACAATAGAATAAATTAATTGTAGATTAAGTCACATAAAATAATTGCTAGTTTATCTTAATTATTTTATGATGTTTATTATACACTAATAGATCATAGTGGTTACATTTAAACCTTTCTAGACGTTAATGTTATATATATATGTATATATATAAAGGGCCAAAAAAAAAATCTCAAGCAATGTCAATTCCTTTCCTTCAAGATACCTTTATTACCAAAATAAAGTAATCTCCCAAAAATATTTTCCTTCTTATCAAATCAAGCATTGGTTAAATTATTTGTGAATAACTATGTACGTGCAAATGCCCATATAAATTTCAAGAGGGTCTATCTTACAGGGACATGAATGTATCATTAAATATATTAATTACATATTTAAATTTAAATTTTGCTAATATTTTTTAAATTAGGCAAAAAAATTTCTTAATAAACCTTTAACTCCATTATAAATAATATGTATTTGATTGAAATACAAACATAATTTAGTTGAAATGTATGTTTAGTTTAAATACCACTTAATTATTATATCTGAAAAAAGTTTGTATCTAGAACGATTTATATTTGAAAGTTTTAATATATTTTTCTATAAAAATGTTTATTTACAATTTCTTAAATAGTGATTATTTAATTGTTTATTTAATTTTATAAAAATATAACATGGATTTTTATTATGTCAATATTACATCATTGGCTCTATTGATAACCTTACGCCAACCACTTGGCGAATTGTACTAATATATACTTTGTCCTTTCTTCTTATATTGTTATAATGTTAGTAAAAAAATTAGCTCAATTATTTCATTATGATATATTATATATATATATATATTTATTTATTTTTACTTGTAAGAATTGGACTCATCTTGAGTGGCGTACCATGTTTCAGTATGTCAATAATTGCCGAGGGCAACTGTGCATCATGGGTCAGGTCACGTGGGTTTATAAGGTTAAAAAATGATTATAAGAATATGAAATCACAAGATTAAATAATTTATTTTTTATAAAAAATAAAGTGGGCCCCAAAACTGGGCTGAGTTGGACTGGGCCAAGGGCAGGCGGTAAATTCTGAGTCAACCCAATGAGAGAGCGAGTGAAACTCGCGGAATAACCGCCCTACTTGACAAGTGTACGGTACGGATTGGATCCACGTGTCTAAACCACAGCATCCCATCGGAATTATCACGTTATGAACGAGAACATGGTGCTAGTTTTTACCACAAAGTCCTACAGCTTTCGGTTGCTTCGACAATATCAATCACCGCAAAAACAGAAGTTTCATTTTCTCCACGTCTGGTTAAAATTTAACCATAGTTTCTTTTAGAGGACCCGTCATAGTTTCTTTTGGAGGACCCGTCTTCCTCACCTGTCAATTTCTCTCTCCACAGAAGGAGACTCTTCTCTCTCTGTATTTCTCTAAATTGGAGATTCATTCGCGTTTCTGGTGTCTATTATTGTTATCTATGTCAGTTTTGCATTGTGTTGGCTTGGCTTGCATGCTGATTGTTGCTGCTCCGATTCGTTACCCAAATTCTACTGGGTTCTCCTCGTTCTTGTTTTTGGCTCCAGAACTGAGCCATGGCGGCTAAGAAGGCTTGCGAGTCCTTTTCCAAGGGATTGATCGAGGACGTTCACAGATGGGGTTGTATGAAGCAGACGGGAGTGAGCTTGAGGTACATGATGGAATTTGGGACCAAACCCACTGATAGGAATTTGCTGATTTCTGCTCAGTTCCTTCACAAGGAGCTTCCCATTAGGATTGCTAGGAGAGCTATTGAGCTCGAGACGCTTCCTTATGGATTATCTGAGAAGCCTGCTGTTTTGAAGGTACTGCTTATTCTGTCTTCTTGCTTTTCTTTCTACATTAAATGTTAATTTTTGTAAATTTCATTAATCCGAACCTTTCCCCTTGCTTTCGAGGTAATTCTGTTTGTGTGATTTTATCTGTTTATGGGGAAGAGAGTTTTGGATATATCATTTTACTGTTTTGTTGGTTTTATTTTTCTTTCTTGCTTGAATCTTGAGAATTGAGAGAGTAACTTTCTTTAAATTTGCGGATGTGAAATTTTTAATAAAAAATAATATGTGATTTGGACAATAATATAATGTAGATTCCTGGTCTTTGCAATTGACATGTGAGAATGTGAAGTTCTACTTGGTTTCAAGGAACTTGAGTGCCTTTAACATGGGCTGAACGGGTAAACTTCGCTGAATTATTTTAATATTACTCTTCTAATTACGGTTTTTGACTTCGGTGGAACTTCAGGAGTTGCAGATCTTAATAGTCAATTTAAAATTTGAAGTCAAATCTTTTCTCTCCTCGAGACAAACTGAGCAAGCTATATGATTCTATATGCTGAAAAAAGTATTAATTATTATTTTACTTGTATGTTTTTTTCTTTTACGTAAAACTTATACTGTCAAAAATGGAATGTTCCTAGGTCTTTAATTTAATAATTTTCATTGGTCCAAGATACCAGAATGCATTTGGCTAGGCTCTTCTGCTTTAGGTCTTCAATAACGTTAGTTTATGATGGAGTTATCTAGCTTGTAAGGTTGTGGTTTACGGAAATTTATTAACTTTCATTAGAAAAAAAGTTAGCATATGGGAGCAAAACTTGTTTTACATAAACTTATTGTTTCTTAAAAGCTAATTGATTATTGAATTATGTGCTAAATTCTTTGTTTTTAGGTTCGAGATTGGTACTTGGATTCCTTTCGTGACCTTAGATCTTTTCCTGAGGTCAAGAATATGAATGATGAGAAAGAATTTACTGAGATGATTAAGGCCATCAAGGTGAGACACAACAATGTGGTGCCCACAATGGCCTTGGGTGTTCAACAGTTAAAGAAAGGTATGGATCCAAAGATAGTTTACGAAGATCTTGATGAGATTCAGCAGTTCCTTGATCGCTTTTACATGTCAAGAATTGGAATCCGCATGCTTATTGGTTAGTTCACATAACACTCTACCTGCATTCAAGGAGACTAATAAGTTGTTGTTTCTAAACTCTAAACTTGTTATCTGTTTTTTCTTTTTCTTTTTTTCGTTTTTAATTTTTGGGGGTGGGATTCAGGGCAGCACGTTGAGTTGCACAATCCCAATCCTCCTCCTCATGTTGTAGGTTATATACATACAAAAATGTCTCCTGTGGAGGTGGCAAGGAATGCCAGTGAAGATGCCCGTGCTATATGTTACCGTGAATATGGGAGTGCCCCAAATGTTCATATTTATGGGGATCCTGCTTTTACTTTTCCGTGAGTAACTTGCTTCTTACTTCCATGAAGTTATTTATTTTCATTTTGCTGTCATTTTTAGTTATTTCTTTTCCAAACTTGTGTCTCTTTCCTTTTTGTTTTCCTTTTACTCAGGAGTGGTTATATCTTTTTGACTTGTGTACTATAGCTAAGAAGTTGTTTCTTTTCCTTTTCTTTATAGTTCCTTTATGTATTTTTAACAGGTATGTTCCTGCTCACTTGCATCTTATGGTATTTGAGTTGGTTAAGAACTCACTGCGTGCTGTCCAAGAGCGATTTATGGATTCTGACAAAGTTGAACCTCCCATTAGAATAATAGTTGCTGATGGCGAAGAAGATGTTACCATAAAGGTATATTGTTTACATATCTTATTAAGTACAATCGTAAAACGTTTGGCCTTTTGTATTGGAGATTTTTACATGCCTGTATAAAATTGCTACTTTAAGATAGTTGGTGTAAATGGCATTGTAGGTTTCAGATGAGGGAGGTGGAATTCCAAGAAGTGGCCTTCCAAAAATTTTTACATATCTCTACAGTACTGCTAGAAACCCATTGGATGAGCATTCGGATCTTGGAACAGCTGATGCTGTGACAATGGCCGGATATGGATATGGACTTCCTATTAGCCGCCTGTATGCTCGGTACTTTGGGGGTGATCTTCAAATCATCTCCATGGAAGGATATGGTGAGTAAACTATTTCTAATGGCTGTCTTCATTCGCAATATTTTTCATTATTTCCTTCCAGTATTCTACTATAGCACTGTATGGCAACTTTTTGTCTCTTCACTATTTGATAAATAGGTGGGATAAAAAAATGGGATTGAGGTCTGATCTGATTGCACTTCGATAGGATACAGCTGTGTCCACCCCTTTCGGAGTTTCTATTTAGGCCTTACAGATAATACGCACCTCCTGTGCTAGCCATTAGATCATCTGACATGTCATTGATTTGACACTGAAAATGATCCAATGAACCCTGTGAAAGTAGTTTAATTGCTTATTTTTGCGACACAGCTAGGTATTTGAGTGTGAGAATGAGTAATAGTATAATTCTACTAGCTTTCAAACTTTTATTGGAACAGTGGCAGCTTTAAGTGAAGTATCATTCAAATCAAAGCTCTTCTATACGTTGTGTAAGTTAGTCATGACTCATAAAGTACGAACACTTGAAAAAAGTAGCGTTCATATCTGACTTGTGTTGGGACTGTTATTAGATATGACAGGACATTCTGAATTATGCCTAGACATTGCAAATTTTGTCGTGTTCGATGTCTGTACTCGTTATGTCGTGTGTCAATGTCAATGTTTCATAAGTCATTACTTAGGGCTACATGCGGTGGCTATATTGGTGTGATAGTTTTTGGAATTTGCTGAAGTCTGCTTAGCACATTGATGCATTGAACTCCAAGAGCTACCATCTTCATGAATTGCTTACTCATATAACTTATCTACTACAATTCCATAATGCTATAATATGCATTGACCATGTTTTTTGGAAAAAATTTTAAGGCAGACCCGGTGTATTTACAACATGAGCCAATGATATTTAGACATATAAACATCCATCTCCCATTTGTTTGGTTTATATATAGCAGATTTACCTAAGAATCTCCCTTAGACCTCTTTTGCTTGCTTCAACTATCGAAAATTCTAATGCAATCCTTGGTTGTTTATTCGCAGGAACTGATGCATATCTCCATTTGTCTCGTCTGGGAGATTCTCAGGAACCTTTGCCCTGAAAGTAAGTAGGCCGGTTCCAATTACAGTTATGCTCCGAGTTACCATGAGTAACCCAAGGAAATACTGTGCAAGAAGAAAGGGTAGCGACCCCCCCTCCAAAACAAAAAAAAAGAAGAACAATTTGCTGTCAATTTTTTATTCTTGTAATTGGCAGATTTCTTGTAGATAAGCCATACAATACTTGAAGAATATGCACGACAATGATTCCATCTTTATCATTGCATTCAGCTCTTGGCATTTGCCGAATTTCTTTTGTTCCAAATGCTCTTTGCCCCTCAGACTTATCATTATTCCATTCTGTTGGAATGGAATATCTCTGGTATTTGATGCTGATATATTTGTTCAGGAACAATATGAGAAAAATCAGATGTTTGGATTAGGATCCTTTAAAGTTCTAGAAAACTTTGCATGGGAAATTCCTGGTGAAAAGATGCGATAAAGGGATTCTATCATTAGTAAATTTCACTCTTTTTTTTTTAATTAGATGTGGATTCTAAATCAATTTTATTGATCTCTTTTCTAAATCTATCTTGCAAAATTCTCTCCAAATGGGAATCCGGAATCTTTATACAACCTGCTCCACACATCTCTTCCCAAACAATGATTGAAGAAGTTTATATATAATTTATATTTTTGTTATTAGATTATTTAATTAAAACATGACAAATGCATAGGCTTTTAATAATATTAATATGATAAGTGTATAATTTTTGTAAATAATTGTATAAATTTTTAATTAAATTATATATTTATTATATTTTAACTGAAAATTTTGATTAAAAGAATATAAAAAATTATATTTAAATTTAATCTAACATTGATACGGTGAAAAAGACGAGGTAGATAGAATAAGTATTAGATTAATAATTGTTTCCCCTCAAAATTATATTTCCTTCCCTGTTCGTCGTGTTGGGAGCCGGCTATTGCATAGCAGGTTTCTGTAAGTTTCGATCGTCACAAAAGAATTTTTATTGTAATATCCTGTTCATAAACCATTTAGTCATGGCTTGTTTCAAATTGTGTGCACTTTTTTTCCTTTTTAAATTAATTTCTCCGCCTGCTTTTTCCTTTCTTATTATTTATTTCTGCTCTCTTAACCTAGTTAGATGCTATCTTAATACCAATGAACTGAACTTTACTAAAATCAAAGTTGAAAGATTCGAATATAGATTTCAGTCGAAACAACTTTAAAAAAAAGCTACTTTAGTTAAAATAATGTAATCATAAACACATTGATGCCAACTAGGGCAAGGAACGAGAAGGGGATACCATGCCCTTCCCTCCCGTTTTAAAATAAAATGTAGTCATGCTATTGTTTACTTACATGTTCAACACGAGGCCATCTAGACCTAAGCATTTTGTGATCCAGCAACACCAATGCTTTAATCACACTCAAGTTGCATTATGCACAAAATTGAGTAGAAATTTAAAGGTGAACATGGCGATTGTTCCAGCTTAATATGCCGACTTATCTCATGAAACAAAATCAAGCTATCTATATATTCGAAAAAAATTAGTATCACAAGTATTATTGATGATTCATGACAAATTCCGTCATCAGCTGCTTAATCTCCCCTTCATTCAGACAGATGTTCGTGATAATTAATACTTAACAGATAAAAAGGTAACGTCTAGAGAAACTGCAATCTTATGCTGAAGTAATGGTATGTGAAAACATTAAGCAAAACAAAAACAAGGAAACTGTACGCATCAGAGGCCTGGTATAAAATATTTTCGATACACCAGATAACATGTGACATTTTTCATAGCAGTAACTATTGCACATACGGACAAGAGGGAATGCCGTTCTTTTCCCTACCTTGACTTTTTAATCATCCTGGGTGGCGGCAAAATCCCAACAGAGATTAAAAATATACTTTCATGCTGCTTTGATACAACAAGTGCATGGTGTTGCCATTGGGACAATGTTTAATGTCAACATGGTGGGAATTCATGAAACCCTCCTTTGCTTAGCACGCTTCTGTGAATTCTGACCTTTTATCTTCCACTTATCATTTCCAGCAGGTCGATTTTTTCCTTCAATCTCTTGAACCATTCGCTTCCTAAAACAGATGATAAACAAGCAGAGGGTAACATAGCAAGCATAAGAGAAAATTTGTCCTTTGTATGTGCGAGTCTGTCCTTTTAGTATAAATCTTAAAATGTTTAAGCCGCTAACTATCTGAACTTCATTACAGAAAGACCTCTTTCTTTTTATTGGAAAAACATACAAAAGGTATCCTTGTACACTACGCAAACATAGCAGAACCCTTATCTGTGCACCTAACCTTTCCCCACCATCAAGTGATGCAGGAGAACTTTTTTTCTATGTGAAACAAGAAATTTATTGAGCGGGAAAAGAAGGGCCCAAGAAAAAAAAAAGACATTCAAATTATCTTCCTGGACCAACCAAAACTAAAGGGAAAAGGACCATAAGCTGAAACCCAAAAGAAAGCCGAGAACACAACTCTGTCCCACAAAATGTGTGAGGGGAGAAACAATTGATGCAAGAGAATAATTAATCCAATCCCAGAGAATTGTATGGGGCTTTCTTAACAAACAACATAACAACCTATCAGAAGTTACTGCATCATTTCAATAGCTTATTAGCTGCACCTTCAGCATTCCAACTTACACGTGGGATAGGACACTGTTCAGTGCATGATGTCACATTAAATGTTGCAGTCGAGCTTCTACAAAAAATAGAACTATTAATAACATTTTCCCCTTTAACTGACTTTTGATCCCGTGATCGTTACTCGGTTCTCCCCTAATGGATTCAGACATTGACTTTATGGCTATGATATACATACATGTGTTTGCTCACCACAATATGCATACAAAATGAAGACATTACGTCTTACAAGATCACACCAAAAAGGCATATATCTATTGCGTAGCCTACCTGTAAGCTGAAAGGTCATGATCAGAAAGCAGCTCATCTGCAAGCGTTGCTTTCCTCTCCTTTTTCAATCTCGCTGAGAAGAAGTGCTCTGAAGCCTCCACAACTGTTCCCACCTGATCATGTTCAAATGATTTAAATGCTTAAGTTGCCGAACAGCTTAACATTTTGATGAAACAAGTAACATATATTCTATGCAATTATCTATTTAGTGTACAACCCTGACTTGCCTGGATATATTTGGGTAACGTTTTTGATTTTGAATCACTCTTCTTGTAGTGCCGTTTTGGATCAATGGCACCCCTCATCTGTAACCATCAACACATACTATTCTTCTTAAAACGTATGAAGGCATAAGAATAGAAACAAGAAACAAAACAAGGTACCTAGATGCAAATTGATAGATACAGTCAAATCTGGGTTTTTAGCAAATTCTTAATTCTTAATAAATGTCTAGCCTGAAGTTATGGACTTTCAAATGCTCCTATCCTAACATGACCTTGGCCTGAACATTTATATTGCATTAGCAATTAATATATCCATGGCCTGATGGGGGGGTCTGTTATGTTGATCTTTTCAACTTAAAGAACCCTTCAGCTCTGGAAGTATCCATAAAACCCTTCGTTATATTCACCAGTGGATTCCATTAGTCTTCTAGAATTAAACTTGTCATTGTATAAAAAGAGACATCTAATTACAGGTTATTTAACCACATTAAGTCCAATGATCAGATCAACCTCACTTCAAGAGGTTAGGTAGGACAGTAGAAGTACAATAAAGATTTAAAAAAAAAAAAAGAGGGGGGAGTAGAAAGAGACTGCTAGATTATTATTGCCCATTCATCTAAATAATTTATGTAACACACGGCTTTGGTTCAGGAAAATCTCCAAAAGGCTTTAAAGTCATCAACAATCATTGCAGATCACAGGAAATATTTTAATGTTTTCATACTTTTCATAATTTTCATTTTGGTATTAAACGGTGCAAAAAGACTAAAGGCGGAAGCTGCACATCTATGGGCATTGAAACCCCAATCGTAGCAGCAAAATGCTAATTTAAATCCCTTGTTCGTAGTACCATATCTTTTGAATAGAGCTGCTTACTGGGGCAATCGAAGGTATGTTGTTTTAGAGAGCATGACATTGAACATATTTAAAATAAACGAGGAAAAGAAGAAAATTAAAAATTAAAAAAAATTAACAGCACCTTCAATAACTTCAGATCTTTCTCCAACTCGGGGGTAATGGTTCGAGCGGGCAAGTCGAACCTGATAAAGATGCGAAAGTTTGAAAAAAAAAAATACATGAAAATTTTCTTTACAAATCACAAGTATATATAGCTAAGGTAAGCAACGATGAAAAAATGAAACCAGAAAAAAAAATACACATAAGTATGTAGAGCATAATATATAATTGGAATGCAAGCATACCAATCTTTCCCGGCTGTATCTTCAATTTGCTTTCTGAGTAACTTGTTCAATTTTTTGGGGTCGGTGGGAGGAAGGAAAAGCCGATCAACAAGCTGGGAATTGGGTTTCCAGATGGCGGTACTAGTTGCCTCGGTTTGAGATATGTTATGAGAAGCATTTGTGGGTTTGGATGAAGATGATGATGGAATAGGCAACTTAGGTTGCCAAGAGAGGCCAACCACTGGCATCCTCTATGGCGACTTAAGTAAAGGAATTGTTCAAAATTCTAAAATGCGGATTCAAAAGACAGAGAAAGCGCGGAAGATAGTATAGACAGCATAAGACGCTGAGATCATTTACTCATGGAAGGCTTGTGGTCATCAATCGGGAAGCACAAAAACCCTAATTCCCACCACTAGGAAGGAATTGTTTAACAATACGGCGAAGGGGAAGCAATGGTGCTTCCCTGAGAAATTTGGAGAATGTCGAGATGGGCTGTTAAAAATTTTAAAAGCAAAATCGATTAATAAAATGCTTGATAATAATTTTTAAAAATTGTTAAAAATGCATAAAATGACATATGTATATATATATATATATATATATATGTATATGTATGTTACAACTTTTATTTTTTTTAATGTTTTGTAATACTAAAATTCTGAAGAATTGTATATTATATTATTAAGACATAATAAATTAGTTGAAGGTTAAATTAAAATAAATAATATAGAGATGAAAATTAATATTCTTCGAATTAGTAGTTATGGAGATTAAATTATTTTATTATTTTAGACTATTATGAATTTGTAATTAATTATATTAGTATAATTTAAGGTTAATTAAGAGTTATCAATTTTGGTGTCTAGTAAGAAATTTTTATATGGTATATTATTTTATTAAGTATAGGATTTATATTTGGCAAATTTTATAATATACATTAAGAAATTATGTATATGGTACCTTTAGTGTAAAAAGGATCTTTTATTCATCCCTTATGATAAATAGAGAGTGTTATATGTAAAGATTATGGTTTTTTTTTTGGGAAGAATACAGAATATAAAATAAAATAATTTTTTAATTATTGATTTTAAAAAATTATAATTAAAATTAAAAAATAAAAATATTTAAGATAAGTAGAGAATGACTTAAATTTAAATCAATTCTTTGTTTATCTCTTAAGATACTTTTAACAGTGTTAGTAATGGAATTCGGATTTTATACGAATATGAGGGAATGCGCACATCTTAATATAGATTATTTAGATTTAACCTGAATGATTTAAATTTTATAAAATTTATTTTATTTTTTATATAAAATATTTTTTTTTTGTAGTTGTTAGTTATAAAATTATTTTTATTTTGTATTTTATATTTTATAAAATTCTAAAACTATTTTTTTAAAAATTTATACTATCCAAATTAATTTGATCCATCTGAAATATATATCCCATGATTTGCATGGATCCGTGGGCCAATAACAGCTGTTAGTAACTTATGATTAATAATAAATGGTATTGGTGATAAATTGTTCGAGATGCTGATTACCAATTGATTTGGATTTTTTTTACCAAAATATTTTTTTTTAACTTTTTTACTAAAATTTGAGCTGTTGAATTTGTCAGAATAAGAGAATAAGATGAAGCTTGATATGTCATTTTGAAGATACGATTTTGATCGTCCATTATTAGTACAAAGACAACAAAAAAAAGCATTTTACTATTTGAGTTGAATTAGGACTTACTTTTTAATATTAGAATAGTACATCATTATAGGGTTATAGTAAGGATAATTTAAAATTCAATTAAACTAAAAAGATTTTTTTTAACATTTTAAATTTAAAACAGTTGTAACTACTTTTAAAAGCATTTCTTAAAATATTTTTAAAAAATTATGATAAATTAAAAATCATAAAATTTTTTTAACTAAATATAAATAAATAATTTTTACCATAAAAAAATTACTAAAAGCAAAAATCATAACAATATCAACGAGCACGAAAAAGTACATAATGACTGAGACTACATAGATATTCAGCATAAGATCACACGTGTTGCACCCCGACTGCTCATATTGTTAGTTGTTTTAATTTTTTTTTTAAGTTTGTAGAATATAAAGCATGGAACATGAAATTAATAATTTTACTAATATTTAAATATATTTTTATTTTATAAAAGTATGATTATTTTATTTATATATTTAATATTACTTATACTAATATATATAACTTGGAGATATTTTGATCATTAGGACAAAATTAAATTTTTTTGAATTATAAAAAATTATTTACAATTGTTTAAATTACAAAAACTAAATTAAAAATTAAATAAAAGTCTGAAGATTGACAAAATAATTTACCCAAAACATAGATGGGACAAAACTAGTTATTTAAAACCCGCAACCCATGATCCTGAAAATTACCATGTATAGCCTTCTTCAGACATTTAAAACTACCTATAGGGAGGTAGTTTGCAGCTGCAGTGGGATAAACTAAGGAGGACCGATTCCATATAAAATGATTATGCTTTCAATAGATAAAATAGATGTGCAATACATGGCTACCAGGAGGAAGGTCTTAATATTTTTTTCACAGAATATTAGTAGTAACTAGTAACTAGTGTCCAGATGAAACCAAATGGTTGACCTTCCAACTATTGATACATGTAAATTGATTACTCACTTAGATCATCACCAAAATAATTCAGATCAGATTCATCGTCAGTGGCAGCATCGATGTTAGCATGATCTACATCCAGTGATCCTACATCAGCCATAGTAACTAGCTCAGGGGATTCCTTCACTGGCCTTGCAGCTCCATCTTCA
Source organism: Erythrophleum ivorense (assembly GCA_026724425.1). Lineage (NCBI taxonomy): Eukaryota > Viridiplantae > Streptophyta > Magnoliopsida > Fabales > Fabaceae > Erythrophleum > Erythrophleum ivorense. The sequence continues at coordinate 50,844,215 of JAIUCV010000005.1, forward strand.
TAATCAATCGAATCGTTTTCGCATTCATTGTCTTGTTCGACTCCAAAACCGATGACCTACAAAGACAATACAGAATTAAATGCACTATCAGTACCAGGAGCTTTACTGCTGAGGAGAAGTTGAACCTAGATGAAGAGCATATTTCACTCTTGACCAAGATGGTGAGGGATTTCAAACACAAAAACTTATTCTATGTTGTCTGTATGGCAGTAACAATGCAATATCTGACAAGTAACTAGAAGTCAAAACATGTTTATAGCAAATACATCCCATTTCATTGACTTTGATGAAAAAAGATGCCATACATGGATGGAACATGCCCTCAAAACATTTTCAACTTTTTTTTTAAAATCTTTTTTTAACATCTAACCCATTATGCCTAATTGGCTTAGACTTTTCAGCCCCAGCAAGTTCAAGGGCTAGAGTCAAAGAACACTTGACAGCGGAAAATATAGGCTATGCTGTAGCATATTATGAGTAGAAGCATGAAATGACTTCAATCAGCCAACTCAACTACGATTTAATAAGAATATCCAATCAACTTCCAATTAATGCTATATCAATACTCAAGCAAGTTCAATGAAACTGCAAAAACTGAGTACCTTATCACCGCCAGAGCTTTGTACATTTGCATCAACCATCCAATCGTCAAGCAAAGGCTCTTGCAGAACACTGTCAATAGAGATAGATTCCTTGGACCTTTTTCTTAATTGACATTCTCTCAGTCGCAAATTGTAGTGAACATAGATGAGATCATTTAGTTTCTTCTGGGATAAACGATTCCGTCTTTTACTGTATATCTGATCGTATATACTCCAATCATGCTCACACCCAAAGGATGAGCATGTCTGACTTAATATGCGCACAGCAATTCTTTGCAGCTCTAAGCAACTTATTCCATGTTGTTGCCACCAAGCAGCTGGTGAGGTAGAAAAGAAGAAGAACATATGAACTCAAAGTTAATATAGTGAAATTAATCATGCATATCCCTGCATACGAAGGAATCTGTACATGAAGCTTTTAGAAGGAAAACATAGCAGTTTACCTGGTTCAAGCTCTGTTCTTGTGCTAATTGCCAATTCAGTTCCAAGGTCAGCCTTTGCAGAATTATAATCCGAAATCTGGAAAACATAAAAATGACAGTAAGGAAATTTCTAGTAAATTCGTTATTATACAAAAATGTCAACAAGGATATCATACCTGCATTGACACTGCAATCCGTCTTAAATTATCTGGTTCCAGCCGGACAATGCATTCATTGAATCCACGTACTACCTCAGAATGCTAGTCATAGAAAACAAATATTTACTTCAGGTGAGAACTTGAAGAAAAAATTTGCTGCCAACTGGAAATATTCAACATTCTCACGTACCGCCAAAAAATCCGGACGATATCGGTACGATGGATTTAAGAAATAAGCAGCCAAATAAAGAGGGTGATAGAAAAGAGAGTTCCATTGGTTGTCTATCACCTTCCAGAATGGTTCGTATTTACGAGCATCATCACCATGAATGGCTTTGATTGCAAGTTTAGCCCTGTACATGTCATTGTATATATATGGCATTGACAAGCTTTCGCTACTATAAAGCTTTTGAAGTACTTGCATTATTGGGTCTACTGACTTCCTAACATACTGCATTTTCTTCCAGAATGTAACATTCAAAACAATTTTTTCCACCTCTTTTCCTTCACTTGTGCTGGACAACCTAGATGAAATCCATTTGTTTGATGAAAACATTCGTCTAAGACCAACTCGATGATCCATTAAGTTCTGTAATGTAGCAAAGCTAGAGGCATAGCGGGTGCCAGCTGGCTTTAGAAGCTCCTGTCCCTGAGTAAATTCACTCTTCATAAGATTTAACAGCCATATTTGATTGTATATGAGCTTTGTAATTTTTTGGCCCTTTTCCATACACTCTCCTACACATCTTATCTTCATAAAATCTTCAAGCATCCGATCAATACAGTAGGTGGTACATGGGGTCCAGAATAAATTCCTTCTCTTCTCTTCAAGCATTTTCCCAGCAGCTTTATAGCTGGGAGTATTTTCGGTAATTACCTATATCAAAAGGGGGGATAAGAAAAACAAGGATAAATAACCGCTACCAGATGATATTGAGAACGAAGGAGGATGCCACAAGATTAGAAAAGAACAAATTACCTGCACTACATTTTCCTCGCCTATCTCTTCCACCACCTCGTCTAGAAGCTTAAATAAATTTGGTGCATCTTCTACAACATTAGTGGCATCAACTGAAGAAACAAAGTAAACACCATGAGGACAAGAAACCAGAAAGTTAATTAAAGTCCTACCCTGTGTATCTCTCCAGCTATCTGCCATTATAGAACAACCAGTAAATGCCCAAGAAGCCTTATATTCGACAAGGAAATTCTTAATTGTTGTGATTTCCTCCTGAAGAAACCGACCAGAAATAAGTTGGCTTGGAGGGCATACCAGTCCTTGTCCATATTGACCAACCACTTCCAGCATCTTATGAAAGTATATGGAGTTTGCAGCCTGTAAAGGAACTCCTGCATGATAAAAGAACTTGCAAATTGTTGAAATAACTTCCTTTCGAGATTTTCTAGTGGGGCCTGTCTTAACTTTCAGTTGTTTGAAAGTTTGAGGTGTCTGATTCTTGGGCAATTTCAGATAAACAGAATCCAATCTTGATCTTCTTAATAATGGTTCAGGACCACTACTAGGTGACATTCCCTTGAAGTTCTTTCTTAAATCTTTAGACAATCTCTTATCAACGTCTACCAGAATTTCCTTGTTCATATGATGCAGAGCATCTTCAACTTGCTCATCTTCTTCCTCTTCATTATCTGACTTTGAATAGAAAGTTGGCAAGTCCTTAGCCTCAGGTCGTCGATGTCTCCTTCCAGTGCGATGCCATTTCATATTCTCTTTTATTTTAAGATAAACTTCCTCAGGAGCATGTTTACAAGGTGCTACCTCTCCAGGAATCCTTGCCAGATGTTGTTTAAACCGATTTATACCTCCACTAACAACTTTCTCACAGTAATTGCATTTGACTTTCTTCTTTCTCTCATCCTGAGCAGTGCCATGTTCCCACCCTGGGTCAACATATCCTAATGATCTAAGGGGAGTCAAATTTACAGAAACATTTCTATCAACCATCAATTGCTTCCCTTTGCTTCTATATCCAACTCGTTCTTCCTCATCTTCCTCATCATTAGAATGGAAATTCATATATGCCTGTGCATCAACTTGCTTTTGTTTCTTATTGGAACGGCTTCCTTCCAGGTTTTCCTTCATTTTTAGGTAGACTTCTTCTGGAGCCTTTTCACAGTATGTTACTTCCCCAGAAACTCGTGCTAGATGCTGCTTTAATCTGTATATACCACCACTAACTATTTTTCCACAGTAATTGCATCTAACCTTCTTTTTCCGCTCGTCTTGAGCAACACCATGATCCCAACCAGGATCAACAAATCCGGTAGAGCGAATTGGAGCCATTAGTTCAGGTGTTTACCCAAAAAATCCTCCTCTTACATCTGAAGGAATGCACAATCCAAGGCGCATAAAAGTCCAACAATTATAACATTTCCAGCAATCTAAGGGCCTTCCCTATTCCAGCAATCATGATGTGCAGGCAAACTGCTGCCCAGATCTCAGAGCTGTAAATAGTATAGCCAGAAAATTGAAAATGCATAAGCCCAGCCAAAAAAACAAAACGGTAAGCAGAAAGACATATGGTAAGATGTATAAAAAGGGAAAAAGAACCAATATCTATGATCTGAAATCAGTGTATGTAAAAGATGGAGAGGCAGTTTGAACCCATTCTTTTGAAACACACCAGCCAAAAGTAAAAGGTGAAAGTTTAACAAAACATTACAAATTTACAACTGTGATGGCTGAGTTGAAAGATGGCCATATTCATGTATAAGCCTCCATTCTTCCTGGAGGCCATTTTATTTATTTTTCTGTAGTTGCTTAATACTTTTAACTTTTAGAGAGGATAGTTTGAGCTACATGCCTCTTCAAAGAAACTGTCTAACAAGTACCAAGAATAACACCAACATTTAGAGAGATATGGATTACTGGAACAGCATGAATAATGTAAAAATAAATAAATAAATAAACTGAACAAGAAGTTCAAGATTCAACACTCAAGAAACTTATGTCACAAACTCCTCTGTAAGGTTCCTGTTTATTCATCACCTTATTGGACAGCAAACATATGCATAGTTTACTTCTGAATTTTTGTAATACATGTCCTGTCATTTATACCTGTTTAAAAATGAAAAGCGATATGTACATGAATAGTTACCATTTGAAAAGTCCTCAGGTTAAGGTATCGATAAAAGTAGTTATTCTAGACAGTGACAGCATATCATATGATATGTCTTCAAAAGATTAACCACATAAATCATTTTAATATGCACTCTTTAGATGAACATTCTTATACTTTATGCTGAAATTGAAACATTGGGCCTGTGCTCTCTGAAAAATGGAATTCCCCTTATGTTTATTGCAGCCATTGATAAGTATGTGATCAATATGCTACTGTGACCTCGACAATGTTTTGTATCATATGCTACTAATATTTTTGGAGAATGTCTGTCATATATATTACCAAATCATGCCTAATTTTATTGCACTCTAAGATCTTTTAATATAGTGCACAGATTTTAAGTAAAAAACGGAAAAGGAACATTTGTGAACAAGCCAATGTATTATCCCTTGCCCATTCTATACAAAGGATGGGGAAAGAGGGGGAAGGGGGTTCAGTAGATAGGCTCTACTACTTCTTTGAGGATTAAAATCAGGTCATAAAAAGGTATACAAAGAACAATGATAGCAACCACAAAAATGAAAGCAAACTCCTTCTCAATTGCTGCAACTTAAAAAACCAAACTTTATGATAGTGTTGCCAAGGCAGAAGGTACAAAGCGTGGTTCGACCTGGAAATCAAGGGAAGAAAGACGTCCAACATGGACCAAGGATTACCACGTAAATTTGTAGTTATTAGGAGACATCAAGGGATGGTTATAGTTAGATGAGATTGGAGAAGGTAGTATACTGTCAAGGGAATAGTTAATTAGAAGTAGCTATCCAAGAGCTAGAAGTTCCTGTAACTAAAGATGTAAGAAGATTCTAAGATCATCTGAAAACAATTGGCAAAGTTTGGAGATTACTCACTGTCTCGGAGAGGAAAAAAACACTATGTTTCTCTTGTTTTCTTCCTTTACTTCTTTTCTGAAGCTCTATTAGTTTGGTGCTAACAATTCGTATCTGATTAAACCAAACCAAAAGCAACACAATTCAAAATTCTTTACTTCTATTTTTCCAAAGTGTGTGTACCCCGGCTAATCCATACATTCCATTAAACGCAGAAAAAAAATTACATGAATCTCTAGCTGAATTGTCAGAAGCTATTAATGTTTCCAATATAATCAAGAAATCAAATGAAAAATAAAAATTCAAACTTGCAGGTAGAAAAAGGAAATTTACCCACTAAAAGAAAAGAGCAAGAAATTATTGAATTTAATTAAATTTATGATCTGGGTATTGTGAGAGGCAGCGTTTCTTCCTATCGATCTGAGAAAAAATTTGCCCTTACCTGAACAGGGTGCGGTGGAAGCAGAATCAGAAAAACGAGCGGCTAATTGTGCAGGCTAACATCTATGAAGGTTTCAAAGAACTTGTAGGTTTCAGAGAATGCAGAGAGAGACATTCTTGCAGAATTGCAAGCTTTCTTGTATGAAAAAAGAAAACTTCAGGTGCGCCCGTGAGATCGGAGTTTGATCGGAGAAGGAGGAGAAGCTGAAATCGCTTGGGAATCGTGAGTCGCGAGTAGATGGCTGGGTGAGAGTCTCAAGAGTCAACTCGACCCGGCCGTGTTATACCATTTTCACATTTTATTTTTTATTTTTATAAAATTAAGTAAATTTTTTATGAGGACTATTTAAAAATATTATTATTATTATTATTATTATTTCTTTCACTATTATTTATTTATTTAATAATTTTATGAGTGAAAAATTATAGATACAAATTTTATGCAAACATTACATGAATAACTAAAAACAGACTACATAGTTCTATTTTCATTATTATATATCTTTTTTATAAAAGGCAGCATGTGGTTTTCAATTTTATCCAAACAAAAGCTTCACATCAGAATGTTGATGAAACAGAATTTTTTAGAGCCCTTAATAGGAGATGAGGAAGTTACTAATTAGTCTGAAATATACTAAAATGGGATATTTTGTTGAGTTGACTCAGCGGGTCTAAACACCCCAGCAAAATAAATTAATAAACTCAATTAAGCCATTTATGTTTTTTAAGAAGTAAACTTTTTTTGAAGTAAATTTTACTAACCTACGTAAGGTTTGGCTACAAGACATCGCGTTCTTCTCTTATTTCACAAATATCATTCCACTTCTCTGACATTGGATACTCATTGCAAAAACTTTTCTTGTTATTTATTTTTTGTTAATAAAATTTACTTTTTATATAATATAAGACTATAATTTTATTTTTATATGCTAATAAAGATATTTAAATTAATATTAAACTCTTATAAAAAGTTGAAATTTTACTCTTAATATAACAATAAAGATAAATAAAAAAATTTGTAATATATATCAAATTTTATGGAGTTAAATAATATTCTTTACAATTAAAAATATTAAATATAATTTAATCAAATTGAACGAAAGACTACTGTAAGTTTCTTATGCATCCCAGAAATAAATTTTGACCGTTGAGCATTATAGAGTTACGTTTTTTCTCCTATAGCAAAGGAGTCAAAAGCCCTGTTCCTGCCTATTCATGACATGAGTTGTATAGCTCTTCTTTTTCTTCTTCTTAGGCCTTGTTTTGCTTGGCCTCATGTCAATCTTCTTCCTTCAAATGATATTTCTTCTCTACTGTTGAAACAGCACCCAGCGGCCTGCTGCTTCTGAGTTTTTTCTTCCAAGCTGCATCCATTGCTACTTGGGCAACTACTTCGGCTTTTCCAGTAGAGAAGGACTACATAACCAATGAAACCTGGTTGCATCCAGCAGCCTCCTCCTAGAGGCTTCCCAAAAAGCAAAGATTTCCAACAAAGTAATTGCATTAAAACTCACAGATATAAGAACATCAAATTTTACATGGATCAGGAACCTTTTTTCACCCCCTATTTGTACACATAATTATACACAAGTTTTGTGTCTCTGAAAATTTTAGATGTATTAAGCTCATGTGGAAGAGTGTACTTCTAAAATTGATCAAGGAATGCATATAGTTTTGGGCAAAACTGGAGGATATCCTTCATCGTAATACAACAAAAAATTTAAACTAATTTTTTGGTCCCTCAAATTTATTTATTATTTTGATTTGGTCCTTAGGTCTGTTTTATGTCAAATTGGTCATTTAACTTTCTATTTTATATTATATGTATCTAAACAATCAGCTTCAACAACATATTTAAAGGCACTGATCTAACATCCTACGTGTCTCTGTTAACTAAGTAGATAGAACTAATAGTTATTCTAATTAAAAGTTAAATGTTACCATGAAATAAATTTAAGGGACTAAATTGAAATAATAAATAAATTTAAAGACCAAAATATTAATTTAACCAAAAAATATGCACAATATTTGCTAGTGGCACTTTTTCTTTTTATATAGACCCTTAGTGATATCTTAAGAATGCTGCTTTTACCCTAAGGTTATGTGTACATACAGAAATTCCGGTAACATATTCCTTTGAACAGTTACCAATAGTCTTTGCAAGAACACTCTCCATTGCTAAAATGGTGGAAACGGCTCCTGTCTCTTATTATTATATCACGATCAAAAGCCTTTGAGATCAGTTTAATTGCTTGGTGACAATCTCTACAAATTCTCAGATTCTTGGTGATACGTAGAGTTTCACCTTTTTTAGTCCTTAACAAGCCATAAGCAACTGCAAGTTTCTCACTGTGGTGGAACAATGGATTCTCCCTTTCCTCCTCAACAAGATCATGCAATACACCATCAGTGGAAGGAACATAGCCAACCAACCTGATTGATTCCAACATTTCTTCAACTTTGGCATACATTGCTTTAGCTTGAGGATGATCTGGATGAGGATGAGTCATTCCACCTGCAATAAACTCGTAAACAATTCCATCCATTTCAATAATGGAAAAACCTGGTTCCTTCTTCACTCCCCTATCATTCATTAACTTTCTTACATTAGCAACATCTTCCCATCTTCCAGCATTAGCATATATGTTAGCTAATGCCACATAACGCCCACTATTTCCAGGCTCCAGATCAATAACCTTCTTTCCTATCTTCTCCCCTAACTCATTGTTATTATGGATTTTACAAGCTCCAAGAAGGGCGCCTAATACGCCTGCATCGGGACTCATTGGCATCTCATCTATGACCTTTCTTGATTCTTCTAGCATTCCAGCCCTAGCAAGCAGATCAACCAAGCAGCCATAATGCTCTTTCTCGGGTTCAATATTATGGGCATCAATCATGTAACGGAAGAAATATTGCCCCTCCTCAACCAGTCCTGAATGAGCACATGCACTGAGGAGATTCACAAAAGTGATGTTGTCAGGAGCAACCATTTCCCTCTCCATCTCCCTGAAAAGCTTGATGGCATCCTCTCCTTTCCCATGCATTGCAAGCCCTCCAATCATGCAGTTCCATGAAGTAACCCCCTTCTCTGGTAATTTACTGAACACTTCAAATGCCTTCTCCAGACAACCACACTTACAGTACATGTCAATGATCGTTGTAGCAAGTTTTGGGTCCAAATCAATCCCAGTGTTATCAATATGTTTATGTATCCACTTTCCCTGCTCTAAAGCTCCCAGTCCTGTACAAGCAGTTAAAATACTAGCAGCTACAAACTTATTCAACTCCACTTTTTCTGCCTGCATCTTATTAAACAAAGCAAAGGCTTCCTGGAAACGGTTATTTTGAACACAGGAGGCAATCATGGCATTCCAAGACACACAATTCTTTTCAGGCATAAGTTCAAATACATTGAAGGCATCGTCAATAAATCCCCATTGAGAGTACGCTGTAATCAAAGTAGTCCAAGACACCACATCTCGAACAGGCATTATGTCAAACACCTTTCTAGCTTCATTCAAGGATTGAAAATTCACATACATAAAAATCAAATTGTTCTGGGAGACTCCATCTACTCCAAACCCGAATTTCACAACATGGGCGTGGACTTGTTTTCCTTCCTTAATAGCATTATCAACACAGCAAGCTCTTATAACAGATGGGAATGTGAAACTATTGGGAATCACAGATTCTTCTAGCATGAGTGAGTACAAGAGAATGCAATTTCTGGGCAGATGGTTCTTCAAATAACCTTTTAATATGGTATTGTAGACAAAGACATCTGGATTTGGAATGGTGCTGAAAACTTGGAGAGCATAGCGGAAATGGCCATTTGTGGACAAAGAGCAGAACTTGATTATGCGTCCCATAGCATCGTTGTCAGCTGAGAGGCCGAGTTTAACGAAGATGGAGTGACGTTGCTTGAGTTCAGCCATGGTTGAGCATGACTCAATTCTGTGGTGGGTTGGCAAGTAATGGCTCACTGAGCTAGGGTGAAGGATCTGCACATTAGGCGAAACCATTCTCAGTCTTGGATTGCCAGGAGAGAAGAACCGTTGGTCTTTGATCTTTTTCGCAGTCAATCTTCACTTCATATTTTGTTTTTGCTGGAGAAACGACATGCGCTTTTAGGGGAAGTGGATTATGGTACGAGAGAATTGGGCATTAAAGTTGTCGTTTACACGGAATACCAAGTCTATTTACAGTTTTTTTTTTTTTTTAATTTATCTTAGAACTTTGTATGGGCTAAACTCAATTTTAAGGGTGTACTTATTTGTATTGACTCGATATATTTAAAATTTTATTTTCAAAATGCTTCTTAAAAAATCAAATCTGGATTAATAGAACAAAATATTATCTAGTTGGTTCTCTTATGGAAATATATCTACAGTTTTAAGTGATCGAGGAGAAGAGAAATTCTTACATGCACCAGGAGCGTTACGTCATTCATACACTCAATGATTAAGATTTACTCTGCACGTGGACCCTACCTGTACTACACATTGATCCCACTTATACAAATTAAATCCTGATCTTTCATTTCACTTGGTGCATGGTGCACCAAGTGCACCAAAAAAATTTTTCGAGGAGAATGGCTAGGTGATATGCAATCTCAATGGTGCAAATGCATGATATTTTGGTGTCTCAAGATTTTCCTGAAGAAGAGCTTAACATTTTCCTACAGTAAACATAGATGAATAGGATTTGCACGTGATCTTTTCTAGGGTTCAATATATGAGACTCAAGTCTTATATGAAAAATATGTAATTTTGATATAAAATTTATATGAACCTTAAGTTCTTTAATTGCCTCTCAACCTTAGATTCTCCGTCGGTCACATGACTAGGAACCTGAACAAAAACAGGGAACTATTCTTCTCTCTCTGCCTTATGCGTTAATTTCGGATGTGATTCTCACTAATGTTTCTATCAATTTTTTAGTCTTTGATATTGTGTTGACAATTATTTGCCTCAAATAATAAAGATCTAGTTACAATTGCAGTTCTTCATTTTTTATCAACAAATTAGCTGTGTGTGCATCAGACAAGGGACTTGCATGAATGCTGTTATACTTCATTGAGATTTTAGTTACAATTTTAGTTTTTGATATTTTGAGATTTATTTTACATAAATATATATCAACTTTCACAATTCAAAACTTGACAAAATTAATAAAGTTTAAATTCGTAATTCAATGACTTACCGGGACTAATGAAAATTTAGATATAAGGTTTTATGTTTGTTTAAATCTTAATACTTCGTTTGAAAAAGAAAAAAAAAATTGTTCTTCATTTTTAGGAGAGATTCTTTGATAGATCCTACTCATATATATACACCAAATCAATAAAAATAGACATTTAATAAGATTTATCTCTTATATATGTACATGTCTATTTGTAATACGTGTCTATTTGTAATTAATTTGAAATACCTTACATTGAGTCTCCTTGAAAATTTTTCATATAGGTAAACAGACAGATATATTTAGTTCATGTCATGTGATTACGCATCCTATATGAAGCTTGGTTTTAGCAGAATAAGATTCTTGCAATTGAGTGAAAACAGACGGATATATAGCAGAGCATGCTATTTTGTTATATGGCTTTTTTTATGACTAGTACCCCAAATAGCTTAAAGCAACTGACGAAGGGGAAACTAATTCGGGAAGTTATTGGATAGAAACATAAAACACTAATGGCTTCCTTCTGCAATTGCTTCATTAACCTTGAATTCTCCATACCCACACGACCAAGAACCTAAACAAAACAAACCCCTCTTCCCCCTCCATCAATACACACACAAAAAAGCAAGGCAATAAAAAAATTCCCTAATTTAAGACGCCATTTTGACTATAAGAATTGCCCCTTTCCTCATCTGCAAATTCCTTTGCAATCTCTAATCTTTCATTAAGAACAAGCCAAGGAAAAAAAAGAAAAAGAAAAAGAAATGAAGCATGGCAAAATTATTGCAGGAGTCTCCATCATTCTTGTGGTAGGAGTAGTGGTTGGGCTTATAGCTGGTGTGACTCGTACAGGCTCTGATGGAACCAAGAATCAAGGAGTCTCCACAACCTCCAAGTCCGTCACTGCTTTATGCAATCCCACAGATTACAAGCAACAATGTGTTGAAAGCCTCAGCACTATAGCTCAGAATGGAAGTGCCACCCCAAACGACTATATACAAGCTGCAATTAGTTACACCCTCAAACAGGTTGAAGCAGCTATGAACATGTCTGGTGGTCTAGGCAACAACGCCAAGGATGAGAGGCAGAAGATGGCGGTGGACGATTGCAAGGACTTGCTGCAATTTGCCATAGATGAGCTCCAAGCTTCCTTTTCAATGGTGGGTGATGCCCAGCCTCATACCCTGAAACAGAAAGAAGCAGAGCTTCAAGATTGGCTTAGCGCTGTGATATCCTACCAGCAGTCATGCCTTGATGGGATGGAACAACCTGACCTGAAAATGGAAATGTCCAATGGGCTTCTCAATGCCACCCAGCTAACCAGCAATGCCTTGGTCATTGTTTCTGCCATTTCTGAGATCTTTGGCTCGTTCAACATCCCAGAAAACTCAAATTCGAGTTCAATCTCAAGCTCAAGCTCTCGAAGGCTGCTTGAAACAGAGAAGGGTGAAATTGAAAGAGAAAAGGGAGAAGCTGAAACACAGAAGGGAGAATACCCTTCTTGGTTAACAGTTCCTGACAGGAAGTTATTGCACGCCCCAAACAGTGCGAGGCCTAATGCAATAGTAGCACAAGATGGGAGTGGACAATACAAGACCATTGGTGAGGCTCTTGCTGCTTATCCTAAAAATCATAAAGGAAGATTTGTTATATATGTGAAGGCTGGGGTGTACAATGAGTACGTTACAGTTACAAAGAAGCAACTTGATGTGTTTATGTATGGAGATGGGCCTCAGAAGACGATAGTTACCGGAAGCAAAAGCTACGCCAGTGGCGTCTCCACCTTTAAGACTGCACCCTTTGGTAAGCTTGTTTCTATTCTCTTCCATCTGAATATGTATATAATGTAACTGTAAGTTCAGTTAGCTGCCTGCTTTTTCATAAGATTTCATGCTAACGCATCCATAATCTTATTTACTAATTATCGAACCTCCAAGATAAAACACCCAATCACCCAGAGTTCAACCATTGACCAGAAAACATTGGCGATACTATACTATCATCTTTCGGTTATTGATTGGGGTGTTCATGGGCCCTAAGGCTCAGTGGACCCGGCTCTGCCTGCCAAAATTGAATCAGGTTGAGTCAGACGTAAAATAAATCTAAAAAAAGTTTAAGGTCCAGGCACCGGGTTGATATGCCTTAGTCTGAAAAATAAATTTATTTTTTTAAAAATATTTTTTTAATAAAAATTTATATCAAAATTTTATTTTATTTAATGATAAAATATAATTTTATAAAAATTTATGTAAAATTTTTAGAGGTTATTTTATAATTTTAATAATAAACTTGAGTTGACTCTAAGGGATATATTAGCACTGTGAAATCCTAAAAAAATAAAAATAATAATTTTTATAAAGCTTTATATCAAAATTTTAATTTTTTTAAGTATAAAATATAATTTTACAAGAATTTATATAAATATTTTCATTTTTTAGAGTTATTTTATAATTTTTATAATAAATTAAAAAAAATCATCTAGTTTAGCCCAATCTTACCTGATATTAAATCAAGTTGAGTTGGATCGCGCTGAGTCCAAGAAACAAGTTTTAATTTTAAAATCCGTTTAAAATCAAGTTGAAAATCATATTAGACTAAAATTTTGACTGGCTCAATCTATGAACACTCTTAGTTGTTGATACGAAGCATTCTAAAGACAGATTCTCTATCATGAGAGTGATATTGAAACTGCAGTAGCCATTTAATCCTTGAAAGTATATGTTATTTATATTTTGATAATGTTATAGTTTTTTGAAGTTATTATTAAGTGGTAACAAAACAAATTACAATATTTTTTTTTGGGTATCTTGGGTGTGAAAATAATAAACTATAGGCTGTGTCATGTCTATTTTATTTTTATATTTTTTATTATATCTATTAAATTATTATTTTAATTATCAAATTATCTTTTTAAAAGTAAGAGAAAAAAAATTATTTCTTATTTTATTTATTCTCATCTATTCACATTTTATATTTTCTTTCCTCCCTCATTCCTTCCTCCAACCAAACGGACCCTAATGGTTGAAAGACACAATTTTAAACCACAAAAGCAAACTGAATTAGAACCAAATAAGAAAGAAAAATGTAATTTACTCCTTTTACTAATTATAGAGCCTCCAAGACAAAATATTCGAACACCCTCAAAGTCAGGCGTCCAGATTCTTGATTGCTCTCGGCCCTTCAAACTGGACGACCGTACGATTTGGGGTTTTTTTTTCCCCAAAAAGAAAAGAAAAAAGGAAGTCTGCTCCTCAGCTGATAATCCATTTTCCAAAGTAAGTCCAACCCTGTGGGTTGGCTCACTAAATCCTCCTAAAACACAAAGTGGATTAAGTTGCAACATTACAAGATAAACTCGTCAAAGTGAGTAAGATTTCTACAATCCCAATCCGCATAATAAAAGGGGCCGACCCGGCTAAGCTATTTTAGTCCAAAACGTGATGGATTAACCTGGCTGAGCCGGGTTGGCCATTTTTGACATACCCATTCTAACCCAAAGCTCAAACAGTGACAGTGCTAGACCATCCAATTTTGGTTATTGAAAATAACATGGAGCCTCCTGAGGAGAGGTTCCCTAACGAAATGGGGATGTTGACAATATTGAAACTGCAGCTGTTGTTGGGTTCGGATTCATCTGCAAGGACATGGGATTCAGGAACACAGCAGGCCCCGAGGGACACCAAGCAGTGGCACTTAGGGTTCAATCAGACAGATCAGCCTTCTACAATTGCAGAATGGAAGGCTACCAAGACACACTCTACACCCAAGCCCACCGCCAATTCTATAGCAACTGCGTCATCTCCGGCACCGTCGATTTCATCTTCGGCGACGCCTCCGTCGTCATCCAGAATTCCATCATCATCGTCAGAAAACCCATGAGCAACCAGCAAAATATAGTCACCGCTCACGGGAGACTCGACAAGCGCGAAACCACAGGGCTAGTTATACAAAATTGCAGAATCGTACCCGAGAACCAACTCTACCCTACGAGATTTCGGACGAGATCGTACCTAGGTCGGCCATGGAAGAACTATTCGAGGACGGTGATAATGGAGTCCACGATTGGGGACTTTATACAACCAGAAGGATGGCTTCCTTGGAGCGGCAATAACTTTCTGGACACGCTGTTCTACGCCGAGTATGCGAATCGGGGACCCGGTGCTGGAACTGCGAAGAGGGTGGAATGGAAAGGGTACAAGGTGATTACGAATAGGAAAGAGGCTCAGCAATTCACTGCGCAGCCATTTATACAGGGGAATGAGTGGCTACAGAGTACAGGTGCGCCATTCTTCCTAGGCTTCACCAACAGCAAGGATTATTTATGAAGAAGAAGAAGTTGAAGGTATGGGCAACGGGGGATTCAGTATTATAATGCAAATATATAGTTGGTTTGATAGTAGATAGGTATCACTTGGGCGAAGGCATGGAATTGAGATAGCCACCTCGCCTAGTGTATGTACATTTTGTAGAATATATGTATTTTTATTTATTTATCTGTCATTAAAGAATTTGTGTTCTTTCATTCTTTGTGCAACATCTGCCATGCTAATAAGTACTATATATTGATTTAGTATTTTCCTTCATGCAAATGACAAATTCTAGGTAGATTTATAGACCTAGACCAAGTCTTTGCGTGCGTGCGTCTAAGAATGTGTTACATACTGTTCAATAGAAGTTACTGAATACTATTATCGTAGGAAGATGTAATTCTTAGAAATATATGAAATGCTTATGTTGTTCTGTGTCTATGTGATTCGAACTCAAATTCTTAACCCTAGAGATGATTGTAGTTTTATTCAGTTTATTAGTCATATTTTTGCTTTTCTTTTTAATCGAATTTTTATTCAATCTTATAAAATTTAATTAAAATTGCTCATTTTTGTTTTGATTTAACAGAATAAGAATGGAAGAATTTTTCATTTTTTATTTTTTCGCTAGATAGAACGTTAAAGATAAGGCAAAGCTTATTATTCTTCGTTTACAAATATCCAAATTTTGATGCCTAATACCCCATAAATAGTTCGAACTGTATAGGAACATCACAGGTCAAATTGATACTCACCAGCCCTTTTCGTTTCATTGATGTTTATTAGTACTTTGTGGTAAATATGACTGCAGACGAGTGCCGAAGCTATCTCGGCTGCAGAATTTCAGGTAGTTGGAATCAACACTGCTGCTTCCAGATGCTAGTGTTTTAAGTTCACGTATTTAATATAAATCATTAAGTTAAGCTGGAGCTCTGAATATAAGACCAGACTTGAGTAAAACTTAGATATTTATATCAAAATTTTTGAGTTAAATTATAACATGTAAATATTGTTTACAATTCATTATCAAATTGGTGACTCCTCAAATTATTTTCCTCTACTTATCATAAATTTGCTGAAAATTTTGCTAGAAGATACGTGTACAAAATTTTTTTTCCTTGAATATATTGTTTGAATTGCAACTCACTTTTACCCATAAATGCACATCACTGACTACTAATAACTTGAATTACAATCTTCTTTACGATTGATATTTTAACTCACCTACTTAACTATGCGACCTCCCCCCAAAAAAAAAAAAAACATGGCGTGGCTTCTAAAAGTTCTGTTCTCAGAGGCCTATCCGCTTTACGAGCTCTCTGGTTTTCGACTTGGAGGAACGCCCAAATCATTTGACAACTTCTCGCACAACTGGATCATAACATGTGTGAAATATATAGCATCAGTTTCTGGTTTTGTGAAGACCAGAGCTATAAAAGAGAGAGAGAGAGAGAGAGAGAGAGAGAGAGAGAGAGAGAGAGAGAGAGAGAGAGAGAGAGAACCTGTCTATATACAGAAGAATCTCCATAAGATTTCCTTAACTCTACTACATACAAGGATGGGCTTATTTCAAAAACCTGTCACATTTGAATTGAAGATCATTTCTTAAACCCAAAAAACTAAGCAGAAATGAATTGAGTGTTAAGTAAACCAAACCAATCAGTAATCACGAAGAGATACAAAAGAATGTCATGAGTTATCCTGAAAAGTGAATAGGTATGACTAACATGTTTATATTATATGTTTTTTTATGTTTAGCTGGGTGTACTTATTTTTTGTAAGTTGAATCTATATAACAATTTTTCAAATCGGTTTATTAAATTTTGATGGAGTCAAAGAAAAATCACTACCTCTGCTACAACTGTGAGGCTGCCTAAACTTTTATGCGCCTTGTTGTTCTCTTGCATCACTTTCAACTGAAATATTGATGATACAGTGACGTTATTACAAAACTAAAGGTTCATTTATTTGCGATGGTAACAGAGAAAGAAGCTTTTACAAATATAAACAACGATACTAACTTTTCTATTTTTCTTTTGGACTGTAAATCCCATTTCTGTCGCAATGTCCTCAAGCCTCTCGATTAGGTCTTTTGCGGAGTGGTTGGATGTAAATCTTAGCTTCCTCTCTGAGACATCCTAGAAATAAAGAAAGATGTGTTTGGATATGTGTATAAATTTCCTTAGGAAGTGAAGAATAGTTAAAGACGGTGGAAGTTATGTCAAATACTTCCCTACTCACCTCTTTTTCAAAGAAGCCAGAGAGGTCTAGGCATGAAGACATCCCTATCAATTGAAATGCATTGATCAGCGTTGGTGATCCGGGACTCTTCTGTTCTGCTTCATGTGGCTATTGCCAAGAAAATAGTTCTGGGTTACGTCCAAAGAAAAATAAAAAGCCAAAATCTAAAGAAAAAGAAAGTCGCAAGTATATATACCACTTCATGGATGGAAAAAGTTTCATCGTCAATATATATATCCTCTTCCTCATCCTCCGGATTTGCTGGAATATAGTCCTGCTTGAACCATTCATCTGCTTTAATGCCAGCCATTGTTATCCGAGTAACAGGGTTGGGATCAAGAATCCTCTTTATCATGTTTTTGGCACCAGATGATAGCCATTTTGGTATCTGAACATCTCCTTTGAGAATCTGCACTCCGTCATTAAAAAAAAAAAAAGAATAGAATCAAAATCTTCTAAATATTTAGTCTATTGAAATTATAAGGTAACCTTGGAAAAGGAGAACAGAGAGGCAGAATTTGAATACCCTTTGGTAGAGAACTGCAAGATTCCTATCATCAAAAGGAAGATATCCTGTTAAAATAACATACAATATGACCCCACATGCCCATATATCTGATGTTGCACCATCATATCCTCTATTAGAAAGAATCTCAGGTGCAACATAGTTGGGACTTCCACAGGTGGTATGCAGCAAACCATCTGCCTGAAAATCTCACACAGTAATCACAAATCAATGACCAAATAATGCAGTATGAGAACATATATTTCCTATGTAACAGTATTATCATCATCTGGGAATTAGGGTTTGTAACATGAACTGGTGAAGTAACGTAAGATTTAATTAGAGATATAAGTCTTTTTAGCCAAGATTATTTTAGCCGATATCTTTCTCTTAACTATGCATCTTGGAAGGGATAGTCATTAGTTACCCTTTAGTTATTGATATATTGAATTAAACTTTGAATTTTGAGAACTTTTATTCCTTTTTCTCTTATTCTCTTTCTAATTCCACCAAAATGGTATACTTTGCCTGGAGGCATGCTTTAAAGAATATCTTACTCTAAAATGCTGGGGTAAAGCACTAAGGCCAAAATCGGATATCTTTATGTTCCCTTTGGCATCCACAAGTACATTCTCTAGCTGCAACAACATAGCGTCGTTTATTAGTAAGAGTGCACGCCATATAACCCAAAAAAAACTAGCAAAACATTATGTTCTTAAGAAGAGAGGAAAAGAACCTTGAGATCCCTGTGGAAGACTCCTTTACTGTGACAGTAGCTAACACCATCAATCAACTGTTGGAAAAGCTTCCTACCTTCAGCTTCTGGAAGTTTGCCTTTGGATGCCTGTGAAAACAAGTATATCACGTTAATTGTCATTGCCACGTGGCCGGCTGATATAAGTCATGCCAATGAAAATATATGGTAATTGTCCTCACAATTCTGTCAAACAGTTCTCCTCCAGTCACGTACTCTAGGACCATATAAATCTTGGTCTTGCTAGCCAAGACCTGTACAATTACAGTTATAAATCATAATCAGAAGATTTTGGCATCAAGACTTTAATAAATAAAGCAAAAGAAAAATGATAAATATATAAGAGATAGGTATCACTAATATGTGTTTAATATATGTATATGTCCATTAATTATTATCTCAATTGATTTATTTTTGATAGAGTATAACTTTAAAATTTTTTAAGGAGTAAATGCAATAGAGGAACCTAATTAACGACTACTCCATTTTTGCGAGGTGTAAGCAATACACGGACGTTGATTTTCTGCTGCTGAGTAAATATGAACTTCCATTTTTTTTTTGGCAAATCGCAACCATTTTTTTTTCATTTTAAAGAAGTAAAATGTAAAATAAAGGAAATTTCATTATCTATCAGATAAAAATTAAAAAACTATCTTTATCTTATATTTTAGTTTTTTTTAATATTAAAATAAAAAATGAATGAATCAATTGGGATTAAAAAAATATAAAAAAGTTCAAATTGCTGTCCAAACAGAGCAGTAAAGATTCTACGTGTAATGATACTCAGGGCATGAATGAATGCTTACCAGATCTTAATTAATTATCCATGGGAACATGAAATATTATTTTGAAAAAATCCGCATAAATTAATTATGGATGGATACTTAAAGGATAAAAAGAAATCCCAAATGCATGACCCCCCTCATAAACCTGTCGCTGGATATTCACAAGGGAAGAAGGCCCACCTCCAAGTGCTGCATACGAGTCATCAATAACTAAACCTCCGTATCGGAATTAAAGAGTTTTTTATTTGGCGCATTTTCACGGCGAAGCAAGGGATGGGATCCAAATAATCATCTATTTCAGATGCTGAGTGCTCATCCGATGAGATCAGGCGAACTCCACGTAAGAACATAGCTCAATTATCCAATTGAGCTATGCAAGGTAGTACGAAAAAAGAATATATATATATATATATATTCTAAGCATAAATTCTATAGTAGCACCCAAAGTTTGAAAATTCATAAAGCAAAGACCGAATTCCTTACGTGGGAAAATTGATTTGGCAAACTCGCACCGGAACCTATAATCTTCATCGCTTCTATATGCTTCTCATACGTGGCATGTTGATGCTTACCCATAAATCAACCCTCCCAATCCCACCAAAATCAAATAAAAATAAGGAAAAGCCTTTGTGGTACAAGTCACTCATGAACTCTCGAACCGCTTACTGGCAAAATTTGGTTGGTTGCCAGTTTAGACGTGGTCTTTGCACATTCTCTTCCCCGCTATAAGACATGGATATAATGTAACCGTCCAACCAAGAAAAAAAAAACACAGACAGAGACATATTGTTTAGAAATTTTAGAGTACTTTCGATTTATTAAAGATAAATAAATTAAATTAATTATAAATAAATAGATTAATATATTTCATATATTTTAGTGAAATTTATATTTGATATACTTATATATAAATTTACGATTAGGCGATGTTAACTCCTCATTCAGATAAAAGGACACAGAAATGGGCAAGCAAAGAATCCACATGAAGAAATAGTAATGCCAACTGTGGACCTCCCTTTGTGTGATGGGGAGGGAGAGGACGGGTGGGCGTAACTAGGGAGGTTATTGTTCGTGGGACGTTGTCGTTTTATAGAAGTATTTTCTGGGAAAATGCTTTGGTAATTGGTATTGATGAGGATAAAGATTTAGGATTTTTAAAAAAGCCACGAAATTGAGAACAAACAAAATCTGTGCTTCCATGATCGGTACAAGCTCTGTCACTGTACACCCGCGTGATCCGCCAGTAATGCAGAAAAAGTGTGTGCAGAGAAACCCCAAAAAAAAAAACTGTACAGAGGTTTTTTTTGTAAAGATGATTAGTTTTGGTTTCTTATTTGATAAAATTTTAAATCTGTTATTATTAATGCTGGGTAGAAGTTTTCCAGCTATGAGATTGTACCTCGTGTAGTCTGACGACGTTCGGATGCTTCAGGAGCTTCAAGGTGGCTATTTCCCTCTTAATCTGCAATTCCCAATTCATTTACATTAGATAGATTGTAGCTAAGAGATTCTGCTAACGGGAAAATGAAAATATAATGACAATAGCTATCTGTTTGAATCAAAATTAATAAGGGGATGAAGGACCAAAAATTCGTGAGTGGACTTGAAATCTGGATTTATATAGCTGCTCATTAAACTCCAGCCACAAATCAAGACGGAAAACTCTAGATTTTTCGACGTACGGACTAATGCGAGAGAGAAAAGAAGAGAAATTAGAGGCGAAGCAGACCTGATCGGCTATATTAAGGTCAGTGATCTTGCTCTTCTCGAGGGTCTTAACTGCGAAGGTTTGGCCGGAATCGGTGTTCCTGGCTAATTTGACTTTTCCGAAATTGCCTTCGCCCAGAGTCCTACCAAGCTCGTATTTCCCAAGTCGCATTCCCTGTCCTTGCTTCTCCTTCTCGTTCGTCTTCCCAAACTTCACGATCACCATCACCTATCCCCTCCTCTGCAAATCACACAGTCTACGGCAAAAAGACTCAATACCCTTTTGCCCCTACAGATTCTTGTCGGCCACAAAATTTGAAGGAAAAACGACGAAATTAGGACCCGAAAAGAGTTCGATACTTCCTTTGCTCGTGATTTCGGATGCTGCGATCTGAAATGGGCGTGGTATTATATAACGCGCGCTTGAAGCTAAAACGGTTCTGAAGGAAAGCGAGAGCCCAATATTTTTTAAATAAGACAATAATAAGGTAAAATTGGACGATATTTTTTAATTTTGATTCATAACTTTTAAATTTAAAAACTTAATAATGAATTTTTTAAATTTGTATAAATAACCTAATTAATCTATTATTTCACTTAAAAAATATACAACATGATGACTTAAAGTTTAATAGTTATTATTTATACAGAAAAATAAAGTTTATGAAAATTTATTATTATTGATCGATCACGTTCTAGTGAAATAATAAATTATGACAAAAATTACAGACACAAAATTCATAAATTAAGAGAAGAAAGTTGTCAATATTACTTTTATTTGTAGGTGGCTAAATATATATATATATATATATATGTAAGGGACCAAAATGAAAAAAAAATTTATGATAGATCAAATTGAAAAATGTCCCATTTTTAAGGGATTAAAATAAGGTTTTAATCTAATAATAAATATAATTTATTAGCACATTGCCTATAAATAATCTTTTTCTACTCGCCAATAAATAATTTAGGCGCACAACTCGTCACGACAATATTTTTTTTTTCCGAATACAGCTAAATGTATCATCATTCTGTCAAGTCTTTGATTGGAATAATTCTAAAAATGCATTCTCTTACATTTAGATATTTAGAATTCCAAATAAATATTTGAACTCAAAACTTTATTTGATTGGTATTACTCGGTTCAAAGTGACGCTCTGCACGAAACAGACACGACTTTTAATTTATTTGGCATTGATCATTCATTGATGATGTTCTATAGTCACCCACGCATTTTGGAACGTGTCTCTCACCTCTCATTCTGAATCCGTATATATATATATATATATATATATATATATATATATACACACATTACGCTCAGGTATTAATTTGTATAATTGGAAGTATTTACTTAAAATTTTCTAATATTATAGCTGTATAGTGTAAAAGAAAAAATGAATAATAAATATTTAGATAATATTGTCTTAAATAAAAATTTAATAGGACCCATTTGATACATAAATAAAAAAATAATTTTGACAATAAAGAATAAATTTTATATTTCTACTTTAAAAAATAATAAAAAGAAATAAAAAAATATTAAATAATAATTACAATAACATAAAAAAACATTATACAAAATAAAAGAAAAAAGAATCGCAATATAAGTCTTTACCTATCTTAATATAATAATTATTTAACATTTAAGAACATAAATCCTCTCAATCATAATATATGTATATATATATATATATATATATTGAAATTATACGTAAAATTTCTCTTAATTAATTTTTTTATGTAGTAGATTATCAGAAATTTGATCTTTATCATGTGGACAAATCACGTACTTCAAAACCCACAAGAAAAAAAGCTTGAGAATTGATGTTAGTGATATAAATATGATTTTTAATATGTGAGACTCCTTAAACAAATTGAATCCTTATGGTTTATTATTTTGTTATTAGACAAATTTCTGGTTTATGTTTCCCATCAGTTTCGGCATTTTTGTCATATTCCATCCTTTAAATTATTTTCCTGGGACCCTCAAATATTATTATTTTTTTCTTCTCTTCATTTCAAAATTCAGAGCTCAGGGGAAGTTTCTTCTTCCTTGGACCTTTCTCTATGTCAAATTTGTTTTTGATTTTGTTTTTGCTTTTTTGTTTTTTTGCCAGTTAATGTTCATACAAATTAACCTAATTAAGATTGAAGTCTTTCTTGTTCTTTTTTACTTACACTTGACTAGGAAAAATTATTAAGATAGATTATACCATCCAATACAATCCTATAGAAAAACTCTATATATTACACCATCCGTAAACTTCTATAGAAAATATGTATATATAAATTTTATTTTTTTTCAATTTCTATATTAACATTCTTCATATATTTTTATCAACATTTTTTTTTATATTTGTGCTATTAGAGTCCTTAACAAAATTATAACATATATAAAATTAAAAAAAATAATCATATCATGCTAAGTTAAAAAAATCATACACTTAACAATAAAAATTATATATTTGTTCTGTTATTAATAAAAAAAATATAGTTATTATATTTTAATTAGAGAATTAACATGATAGTAAAAAACATAATGAACTACATATAAATTTTTTCTTTTTTCCTATCCCCTAAATTGCAAGTATGATTTTATTTAGATGAAAAAGAATTATTTTATTTCCCATTTTAGGGTTATAAGTTAAAATTATTCGTTGAATTTTTATCTTAAGTATGGTTATATTTATATTTATATTTATATTTATATAAAAAGTAGTACTTTCATCTATAAATAAAATATTGCCGCTTTTTATTCCTTATTTTAACCCATTAAATGAGAATGAAATTTAAAACTTACCTCATTATCTGTCCTTAATATAAAAACACAAGATAAAATCTTATCCATTGATCACATTTAATCATGGTAATATTTTTCTGAGGCTTCTCATTAAAATTTTCTTTTCATGAAAAAACATCAATTTAAAATCCGTATTTCATTTATAATGAATAAATGCAAACTATGTATGGACAATATTAGAATTTTTATATTATGTCATATCAAATTGAACGACTTTAATTTCAACTCGTGTGAGCATGATGGATAGTATTTTTCATGTGCAGCTATCTTTCAAGTGAGATTTGATTAACAAAGATTAATAGGTGCATTTTTCGACTCTTTTGCTACAATGATATTTTAAGTTTTTATATATCGAATACTATTAAATGAGAAGTCAAAATCAATATACCTAAAATTTTTCAAATAATTTGGTACACAAAAAATTAAAAATTAAAAATTAAATTAAATAAAAAAATTGTGAACAAGAGATAAATTTCACACTTTTATTTTAAAAATAATAAAAAAATAAATATTGTTTAATAATGATTATAAAATTACAATAGATAATATATATATATATATATATATATATTTATTTATTTATTTATTTATTCCCATTGGATACCAACCAAGACTCTCATTCTAAAAATTTGAATTCATCATCTATAAATCACGCATTTAGTAGTTTATGAGAGCTATAATAGTTAAAAATCTAAAGTGAAATCTCATGGTTTAATTTGGTTATTAAAGATAATTTATAAAATAATATTCCTTTTTTAAATAGCTTTTAATATTAAAAAATAAAATTTGCAATTAATAGTTCAAGCCCTCTTTAACTAAGGAAAAAATAAAAAAGAAAGGAAAAATTATGAGTAATATCTCTTATATTTTTATAATAATCACTTAACAATATCTATTATTTTTTTTATAATTTTTTAAAAAAATAAAGATATAAGAATCATTTGTATTTACAAAATTATTATTATTATTTTATTTATTTCTATTCTTTATTTTATGTATATTAAATATGTTAAAAATGAGGCTTTGACTCGTAGCCACATGCAAAACGTGCCGTATTAATTTATAATTGTGGTTACGTGTAGGATTAAAGTAACTTTGGCACTTAGAGAATTGATTATGATAGGAAGAAGTGATATGGGAAACATGGAACATTCCTGAATATATGGCTTGTGTCCGCATTATTGGTATAATTCAAAGCTTGACCAGCAATTAATTAATATTAGTTTACTTGCCCCACAACAATAATTGCCCACTTAACCAGCTATAGTTAGTTTCCCTAACATACTCAACACCTCACGTGACGCTTTCTTCTCCATTACTTAATCACTAATTCTTAATTAAGGAGTATCTATTTTTTTACATTTTTTTTTGGATCAAGAGATAGAGATTTCTTTACTAGAATAAAAAGAAAATTAAAGTGACCTCTTTGTCAAGATAGATCCCCTCTTGCTCAACTGAGGGATTTAGATAGTTTAGATTTAAGCTTATTTTTTTATCTTCATTTTTTATTTAAAAAATTAAAATAAATAATAAAAATAATTTTTTTAATTACAGACTTAAACAAAATAATGATTTAAGTTAAAAAAATACTTTAAACTTAAAACAATTTAAATTACTCAATTAAGTAATGGATGAGGATCCTTAATTAAGAGGATCCTAATTACCTCTTTGTATGTTAGGGGGAAAAAAGAAGTTAAATTTAAACTCAAATAAAACACAAAAACAAAGATAAATTAGGTGGTAATTCATTTTCAGGAGTATAATATAATAACATTTACAATTAGAAAGTGGATTTTAACCCAAACTTTTTCAACAAAAATCAAAAGAGAGATATTCATATAATGTTTCCCAGAAATTATAAGTCTCATTTACTTTTACTCTTATCTTGTTTGACATCTCTACAACTACTTTTACAAAAATCACACAAAATATACAAACCCTACAAAAATTATCAATTAAGGGTTCTACTAGGATTCTGATTTTTCCTCAAATATCCTCTTTCAATATGATCTTCTTCTTCTTCTTCTTCTTCTTTTCATTTATAGCCTGTTTGGCATGATAAATGAAAAAGAAAATAAAATAAAATTCAAATGCAATTAAAATTTATTGAAACTCCTTAGTGAAATAGAAAAGTATGCCTTCCTTCTTATAATATTGGAAGGGAGGGTATTTAAAAAGTTAATTGATAAGAGGTCTATTATGCTTTGATTATTATTATTTAATAATATCTATATATTTTTCTCATATTTTTTAAGTAGAGATTTTTTTTTCATTTGTTCATATTTTTTTTGTTTTTATATTATTTTTATCTTATTAAACATATAAATAGAATAATATTCTTATTCTTTTATGTATCATATCAAATATAATATTTTATTATATTTACATCTTTATTTTCTTTTCAATTTTATTAAAAATAATTCTATGTATCAAACAAAATTAAGATTTCAAGATTTGAGCTTCAACATCATCCTCTTCATCATTGGGCCAAACCAAAAATGAAAATTTTGTTCAAACTAGCCATTACAATGCTGATGAAACTTTAATTTGGATGCTCAACGTGATTAAAATCAAATGCACAATCTACTCTATTTGAAAGCACAAAATTTGGGTTCAACAACATGAATCACAAAGGAAGCTCAAATCGATTTTTTGATTAAAGAAAGAAAGTGCCATATATCATACTAGAAAACCAATCGAAAAAGCGTAGATCACTTGACGTTTACATATTATATCTTTTTATTTTTAGTATTTAAAAGTGATGATTTTTACTTACTAAAATCTTAAAATCTCAACCAATTATAAAACCACCTATCTTTATGAAAATATGCGAAGTTTCAATATTGCAATATGAAGTTCACATTAATTTAAAATATCAAAATAGCACTTATAAATTATCAACTCAATAATATCTGTTTCCTAAACAAACAAAGTATCCATCAAAACTACTATCTAGAAAAGAAAAAAAACAAATAAACACCAATAAAAAATAAAAATGAAAAGAAGGTGAGTCAACTGAGTTGATCAACTCATTAGTTAATGTCATTATATATATATTTTAAAAAAATTAATATAAAAATAATAAGGATTTTGATATAAAATAATAATGACTAATAGTTTAAAAAAATTCTAAAATTTTATCTTTATATTATTAATTTCTATTAACTTTGAAAAACAAAAAGGATAAATTTAAGCTTTTTATTAATCCGTGCCTTGACATTGACCTATAATAATCTAATAATAGTGTTGGATTAGAGGTGGGACGGCACCGCACAAATGCACATGTGAATGCGGCTCTTCATTTCAACCACTTAAAAAATGATTTCCTTTCTATCTATTTATTTAATTATTTTTCGGTCAAAGGGGAATTGAATTTTTCTGTCTTTTTTTTTTTGAATTTTCTAGAAGGTACGAAATTACGGAACTGACCATCTCCGATCCTCCTACGAGGCTTGGGATGCTTCGGTTCACAATGATGTCACAGATCCAATCATTGAACTCTATATTTTATTTTTGATTAAAATTTTATTTTAATTCTTTATGCATAAAATATTTTTTAATTTAATTTCTAACAAATAAATATTTTTAATTTAGTTTTTCACAAATAAAAGTATTTTTTATAATATTTTTATTAATTTACTGTAAATGAAATTAATTATACAGATATTAATAGAATAAAAAAATTTTACATATCATTGTAAATGAATAAAAAAATTATTAATAATAATTTTATTTATAAAAAATTAAATTAATAAATATATATATAAAAGATCAAATTTAAAGAAAATTTTATGAGAAGTCAAATTTAAAAAATATGTTATTTATAAAGAATTAAATTTTAAAATGTCATATTTAAATAACAAATATAAAGTTTTACTATTTTATTTACATGATGGAAATTATATTTATTGTCTTTTTAAGGAGAAACGTGAATTGCGCTGATTTCGCAGGATCCCATTTCCTATTTGTGGTCAATGTGGGGCCACCGTGTCTGCACCAACCCATCTCGTGAAACCTAACTTTCCAAGCTCTCACTAAAAAACAGAATAAATACTAAATACAATTAAAAATAAAATAAAATGACAATGAAAGAAGAAAAAAAAATCATTTACTGTACCATTAAATTATAATTTCATTTATATATTTTAAAATTACATTTTTTATAAATTTTATTTTTTACTTAATTTCAAAAAATTTATGTTTTACGAAATGCAGAAAACATTTTTTATGAAAAAAAGAATAAATTAAGATACATTAGAATTAATAAACATTTTAAAAAATTATACTTTTAGTCTTTATAATTTTATTCAATTTTTAATTTAATTTTTATAGTTTAAAATTTTTTGATTAAGTTCCTATATTTTAAAATTTTTAATTTAATCCCTGTTATTAAAGTTTTGCTAACATTCTCTTAAATTTTATTGATATAACTAATTATAGATTGTTTTGATGCTTTGAAAATATATGATTTATTATAAAAAAAGAAATATAAATAGATAATGAAATGAAGTTAACATACATATGGCAAAATATTGACAAAATCATAATAATATAGATTAAATTAAAATTTACTTAAAATATAAAGATTTAATTATAAATTTTAAACTATAAAAATTAAGTGAAACTGTAGAAACCAAAAATATAATTTTTCCTTAGAAAAAAGACTCTTTGATTGACGACTTTGATTTTGTCAACTAAGTTTAACGCAATTTTTAATTTAAAAAAACCATTAAAGTAATAATAAGGTTTAAAAAACTTTCCTTTAAATAATTGAAAAAGGGTTAAGGTGGAAGTCCAAGAGAAAGAAATAGATATGGGATAAATATTGAATTGTTTTTCATTAAAAATCAATAGTGAAATTTTTTCGTAGGTATGAATAAGAACGACAGAAAAAGAAGGTAGCTGCACCAGAAAAAGATCTGAACTTAGGACCACTAACATAATTGACGCTTTAAATAATTATTGGAAGGTTGCCATGGGGACAGAGTGATGATGGGGATCAAAAGGATGGGAAATTATCAAAATGATATACGAAAGTTGTTGAGAGAATGAATGCTGAATCAGTTTTTTTTTTTTTTCTAAAGATAATAACAAAACTAAATATTATATTTACCCAAGAATAAGACAGAATTCAAAACAAATATCATATTTTGATTATTAGTGTTGATAAGGTATATATGGCATAAAAATTGTTGTAATATACTTCTCACAACCTATTACAGAATGTAAAGCTTCTCTGAAATTCTCGTGGATCGTTGCATAAAGTCATAATAATATTTTTTCAACACTAACAGGTATATATCCCTGTGGGTTGGCGATTATTTATTGCTTTATAATGCACCTCAACGACCACTTCCAACATTTCTCTGGTGTTGCAGTACCGATAATGGTCAACATAATAAAAGGTACAAAAAATAATTGGCCCAAACTAGAAAATAATGCGAATGAATGTGTCATTTGTTTGGGAATAATTGGCCATCCCAGTGGGGTTGAAATCTTATCTTTATTTTTTATTTTCTGTAAGTGTTTTGTGAATCTAGTTCTTCCAAATTGGCTGTTGAATTTTCGAATCATTTGGATTGCAAACTGGGGGACACAATCTTTATCTTTGAAACATTTTCTATTTTGCAAAACCATATGACATATACATAGTGTTTGACATACAAAACTTGCATTAGAGAAGTTGATTGAGTTCTCCAAACACTGATGAATCCAATCAACTCCATCTTGTGATAGCAGATCAATCTATACTCTTATCGAAGAACCATACCATACTGCATGAGTAAAACAACAATGAAAGAAAACATGGTTAATTGATTCCCTTGGATGCTCACAAAAAGATAGCTTTTTGTATGTTTTTCCAAGTCCAAGTAGTTGAGTCAACCATTGTTCTAAGGAGAATAATATTTGGGTCAAAGAATTCTTTCAAACAGAGAACTATCATCCACTGTTTTCAATCTCCATGCATGCTCGATTAATAAAGTCTTATTAAAATTTCCTATATTCTTCAACCCAAGTCCTCCATCACCCAAAGGACAACATAGTTCATACCATCTTAAAAGATGTATTTTCAACTAGGAACTTGAATGTCACCAAAAGAAATCGGCTGCTGACATATCAATTTTATGATCACATTTCTGTGTCAATTCAAAACATGATAGCGGGTATATTAGTATTGAATTTAATACTAACCTAATTAAAGTTAATCTTCCTACCTAAGATATGACATAAAACCAATGCTTTCCATGCATGTAATTTTTTCTCTATTCTATCTACTACCTCCATATATAAGTTATCTTTTGTTGTCTTCAATCAATGTAAGTACTGAAATACTTCTCCAATAATCTTCAAACAAATTTAACATAAAAGATATGTGACGTCCTTTTCTTATTTCTATGTGAAATACAAAGGTTAAAAATAATAATAGATTTACATTTGTTGACACATTGCCCATAAAATCTGCTATACTTTTTAAGAATTGCTGAATCATTTTTTAAAATTATGTAATTAATTGCTAAAGAGATACATCTAATTTTCAGTATATTCATCAAAAATATTTATTCACTCTTAAATAGAGTGACAATACTACCAAGAATATAGGCTCAAATCCTCTATTGTGATGCTTTGCCCCAAGCAAAGGGCCTCTCTTCTTTATCATTTTTTCTTAAGTGCTAATATTATTATTTTTCTAAATGTCCTCTGATATGGTAACATAGTGATATCACAATAGAGGATTTACTCTAAAAAGAATATTATGTCTCACATAATAATTATTAAATATAAAATAATATTTGATCTATTTGATTAGATTTATTTTAGTAATTATATTTATTAAGTATACAAAAATTAAATTGAATCTATTAAAAGTTATTATAAAATATTTAGTAAAATATTTTTATTTAATAATTATTATATCATAATTAAGATATATATTTAAATTTATAGTATTATCACTCATTTAAATATTAAACATGAATTTTTCATTAGAGATTAATATTTTATTTGCCATAGTTATTCACAACATTAACAATTTTAAATTTGTACAAAGAGATGGAACTTTAATAATAATTATAATTATAATTATAAGATGATATCATGAATAGATTGATTCAACAGAATATTTTAGGCAATCTTTGCTATTTCCATTTTTGTAATGATATTTACGCTTGGTCATGTAAATACGGCCATCGCAAAAATTAAACTTCGTTGGTACGTGATGTGAACATTCAACTCATAATTAATGTGAAAGAAAGCTAATTAATAATAAATTAAAAATATTGTCATAAGTTTGAACTCAAATTTTACTAATTTCATGCATAAAAAAATTTCCTTACTCATTCCTTGAAGGTAGGTCCCGAGCGATGATTTTTAAATCCCTTAAGCACTCCTGTGTTAATGAGTGGTTTTGATTCAGAAATATAAATTAGTTGAGATACACAAAATTATTTCTTTACAGAAAAATGATAAACAATTTTTTTTTGCCGCAATATTAATTATTGATTCTGAATATTACCTGATCCCTTTAAAAAAAAAAGAAACAGTGGCCTAATTATACATTGTATTGTTTCAATTGAAAACAAATTGACCGTATATTTAATTTCAATTGTAAAATTATATATAATGGGTCCAATAATAATCAAATATTATCTATTTCTGTCTTATATATTCATTGGGGTGATTTGGGTATATATATTAAAGAAGCTTTCGAATTGTAAGTGGAAAGAGTTTGATTCCATATCTCGATTGTGTCTCTATTAAAATCTTTGAGATTCCAAGTTTTATTTCCCTTTTGGAAGATATCACATGTATCATTAAGTAAATATTATATTCCATTATGTATTATTGATGAAAATATTCTCAATATATTCTCCTTTGTGTCTCTTCCTCTTCAAACATATGAACACGAATATACTAAAATATTAAAATAATGATCAAATTGAAAAGTAAACAAATATACATGGAATGTAGATTATCTGCTGCTTAGCTTCAATTGAGCGGATCTGGACTATCTATTTTTTGTAATATCAACTATTCATTTTTTTTATTTTAATAGGTATAAAATATAAGATAAAAATAATTTTTTAACTTTTACCAAACAAAACCTTTTACTAGAAAAATTTTTATTGAATAAAAGTTGAACAACTAATTTTATCCTACGTTTTATTTCCTTCAAAAGAAAAAAAAATACCAATGACTAAGATTGCAAAAAAATTGTGGAAGGTCTAAATTGCTACAGCAGATAATCTCTACTCATATATATGGTACTTATTCAAATTTTAAAATCTCACTGTAAAATAATTAAGTTCATAAAATTATGTCTTGCTATACAAAATAGAGTTTTAAAATTTTGAAGTGATATGAATCTATTATATAGGGAAAAAAAAGGACTCATTTATGATAAAGTTTAAACTTTTAACTAAAAATGCACTTTTTCTTAAATATAAAAGTAGATGTTGCAAATTCTTCTGCAATATGTATAATTAAGTTAAAAGAAAAGCAAACTCAAATCATAAACCTCCAACGTGTATAGTTGACTATAATAGAAAAAGAGTCTTATTTATTAAGGAAAAGCATGCGTAGGAGAGTGATCAACTAAATATGTAGTGTATATTTTATTCCTAAAAAAGAGAGAGAAAATAACAGTAGAGTTTGAATCCATTGAAAAGTATATGTGGGTGTTGTCCCCATTGAGATTAGTCTTACTGGGATACTTGTAGGGAAATAAAAAAAGAGAGAAAAGTCTATATAAGTTTTATCCTTTTAGACAATATGCTCCAATAATAATCAATTATCACTCATAATATTGAAAAAAACACTTATTATTTTTGTATATGTAACTGAATATTTCTTGATGAAAAAATAACAAATGTATAATTTTTATATATAACTGTATGATTTATTAATTAAATTATATATTTATCATATTTTTAGTAAAAAAATTATATACACATATCATGTTTTAATTGAAAAATATAATATTAAAGATATAAGGAAGTTTAGTCCTTGATAGAATACCAAAAATGAATGTTATATTAAAAAAGAAACCTTTAATTATTTATTAGATAAAAACATTTATTTTTAAAATCCTAACATGTTAATGCATGCCTATCACTTTAAATAATACGTAACTTTTATTATTATTATTATGTTGATTCAGACTTTTTGTCCTTATAATTTGTGGAAATTAAAATTCAGATAATTAAAACTTATTCATTCACAAAGTCGATAAAACAATTGAGTGGCAATAAATTGATGATAAAAATTTGCAGAACATATAAATAGACAAAAATTTGAAGGAATATATAATATTGAATGGAAAGTTGAAACCGTCCAACTAAAGAGACCCCGTTTTCACTTAGAACACGTGTACTCTTTAATGATGATTAGGTCAGAAATCCATAATTAATGGTACGTGTACGTAATGCCCATGAGAAACCCTAATAACAATTTTCTATTCATTTTACGATAACGAAACCCAGAGCTGCATCCATCTTTTCCCCTCGTTAATTCTGATATTTAAGTAGCAAACGTGGGACCGTATTAATTATAAATCTATTATAACTTCGTTTGCTTAATTGATTACCCAATTATAAATTCATCTTCTCCACTAGTCGAAAACTAGAACATTCAAGGAGAATAAGAAATTCATTTTCTTTCTAAATAATCTTAAGGATGCATTTTTCACATTAACTCGATATATTATGAAAATTAAAAATTTTAAATTTTGTTAATTGGATATATATATATATATATATATATATATGTATGTATGTATTTTTAAATTAAACGAAAGTAAACATGTACAGCCATATATTGTGTGTGCTTATGAGTTATCACTAAACGTACTCCTTCCCTGCGATAATTCCACACTCCTTTATTGGTGTGGCAACGCATTACGTTTGCATATATTAAAGAATATATTTCTCGTAAATTTTAAAATTTTTGATACAGCAATTCTCATTAAGTAATAACCACGTGACAAGTCAAATAAGAATATTTTTTCGACCATGTGACAAGTCAAATAAGAATATTTTTCTTTTGTTAATATTAATACTTATTGGTTCATTTTAAAATCTTAAAATAAGCTTTGACTAAACTAATAATTTTGTTATTGTTAGGAAAAGAGAGAAAAAATGGAGTCAAACCAAAACAAAAACTTTGAAATGTGTGCAGATTACACTGTTCTTAAAATAATATTCAGCTTTGGTTGTTCACAAAATGCCACACCCGACGTGTGGTTGAATAAATGCAATGCCCGTCGACGACAATAATGGCATCGTTCATTCATGAGCACGATCTTCTGTTTCCTGTTTTTTTCTGAAGCAACCTAACGAAATAAGAAGCATCCCTTAATTTAGGTCTTGTTTCTTTATTCACTTCATACAACAGACCCCTAATTTATTTGTGTCTTCCATAATTGTAATGGACTCGTTCTTATTACTGGTGCGTTTTCACGTAAGGCTACTTGAAACTTCACTTATTTATATTATACACATACAACTCATGCACCGAAGTATTTCTCATTATTGTTTCAACTTTTAGAGTCAAGTTGATAGCCAGCTGATAAATTTACATCGACTATATTCATCAAATTAAATAAATTTTATCTCACTCGATTTGGAGGGAAAAAAAAAAGTGACTACATGCAATGTCGACTCTCTTATTCTCAATTAATTTAATTGAATATAAGATTAAGCACTTATCCATTTTGTAACTTTTCAAATAATAAGCATAAGTGTCACTCTTAAAACAGAAGATCGGTTAACCTCTGGTTAAATAGAGATTGTTTATAATATTTAGTAATGAAAAGAGAGGATGAAAACCAAGTTAACATATAGATTGGCATTATTAATGATGACCCACAACCGCTATATATTTGTTAAGAAACACTCACACTTACCTGTGGGACAAGCAGATAAGGCTTTGTTCACATTGATGGGGAAAAGACCGAAAA
Organism: Erythrophleum ivorense; assembly: GCA_026724425.1. Lineage (NCBI taxonomy): Eukaryota > Viridiplantae > Streptophyta > Magnoliopsida > Fabales > Fabaceae > Erythrophleum > Erythrophleum ivorense. The sequence continues at coordinate 50,879,045 of JAIUCV010000005.1, forward strand.
AGAAGAAGCAAACAAATTGTGGCCATATATGGACGGGATGGCAAAAAAATCTGTGCAGAGGAGAAAATTTTGAAAGCGAAGGCCTTGTTTAACGTTGTCCACATGTGTCTCAACAACAACTTTCTTCTCAAGGCTTCGATGAAAAAGGAAGAAAAAAAGGTGGCTTTGCACCACATGTTTTTCTCTCCCATGCCTACCAGAGAGGTCAGTATCTACCTATTTCCACACCATACACTTGGCAACAAAAGTCACTGATATTTTTTTCTTTAAGTCAATTTGTGCATGATTTAAACTACGAGTGGTGTGGGAAATCATTGATTTTGGTTGTCCCTTTGTAAATGATGAGGGTAGACGTCATGTTGAAGTACCAAATTCTGTATTAATTACTTCCTCTTTAGCCTTGCCAATATCCACATCAGATGATTCAACTCTAACCACTATCACATCATCCTTAGACACAAGGAAAACACATGATATCTTATAATATCATAGACTCTTTCTTATCTTCTTTCTAGAACTTTCTGCACTATTATAATCACCCTACACGTGTCAATTAGCAATTTCATCTTCCTCCTTGTCTATGTATATTTATAGGCACTACAGTGTATTGTTTAATATGCAAATCAATGAATATGAATTCCAAAGATGTTTTGTCTTCATTTACCTTAAAATAGTATCAGAGCCATTGACATGTGTCAGTCATGGCCGATCCTTTACAACCTACAACGCCGCCATCGGCAACCTCAGCAACCACCACCTCCACTAGCACAACCTTTACAATTTCTTCTTCTACCTCTTCTCAATTCTTTCCCTCTAGTGTTTCTCACTTCTTTACAGTGAAATTAACACATGAAAACTATCTTATTTGGATAGCACTGATGTTGCCATACCTTTATGGACAACGTCTGTTTGGATACATTGACCATTCCATCTCCCTCTCCTACATTGGACAATAGAACCCCTAATCCTCTGTATCTAAAATGGTTTGAGCAGGATCAACAAGTTTTAGCACTATTAATCTCCTCTTTATCTAAAAATCTGATTGCTTAAGTTATGAAACATAAAACATCCAAAGCTATGTGGTATGCCCTTGAAACCATGTTTTCACAACAATCACAGGCAAGGTATATTCAACTTCATCAGCAACTAGCTACCTTAAAAAAAGGAGGTGATTCCATCACTGAGTATCATCGAAAGGCTATTATTCTTGCAGATTCTTTAGCTGCAGCAGGGAAGTCCATGACCAATGTCGAATTTAACACTTATTTTTTTGCCTGGTTAGGATCAGAATTTGATCTTGTGGTTACCTCCTTAACCACACTACTTGATGTTCCTATTTTAGAAGAAATTTTAAGCCACTTACTCACTTTTGAATCTCATTTATTAAGTCACCATGATATCAATCCTCCAATGCCAATCACTGCTAATGTTGTTGCTAAGCAATTTTTTGGTGTAATCTAAAATTCCTTTTCACATAGAGGAAGCAGATCTCATAATTTCTTTCTTTCCAGAGGTAGGGGCAATCGTGGTTTATTGCATGGTGGTCGTTTTTCAAGAGGAAGACGGGTGACTTCCTTTAGTGGCTTAGACACAAGGCCTATATTTCAAGTTTGTGCTAAACCTGGACACACTGCTCTTACCTGTTATAATCGATTCAATTATGCCTACCAAGCTCCATCACCAAACTCATTATCAACAAACTTTTCTCCACTGTCCATTACCAATGAATCGCTATGGCTCCCTAATAGTGGTGCTACAAATCACATGACAGCTGACCTTTCTTAACTTAATCTTCAATCTAATGTTTATCATGGTATTGACTCCGTCTGTATGGGTGATGGAAACCTTATACCTATTCAGCATAGTGGTTCTGGCATCTTGCCCACTCCTTCTGACAATTTTTTTTTCTCTCGTATTTTACATGTTCCTTTTAGCACTAAAAATATAATTTCTAATGCTCAATTTTGTCACGATAACTTTGTCTTTTTTGAATTTCACTCTCATTTTTTTTCTTATAAAGGATTCCTAAACAAAAAAGATTTTCCTTCAAGGTCCTTGCCACAATAATCTCTACACTTTTCCATCATCTGGTTCTCCTTCACTCCATCCCCCTGAGGCAAATTTTGGTGAACGCACTATTTTCCTTCAATGGCATCATCGCCTTGGTCATCCAACCTTCTGTACTGTCCAAAAAGTGCTCTCTTCCAACTTTCTCCCTATCACCACTAAGTGGCCCAACACTCAATGCTCTGTGTGTTGCACCTCTGAGAGTCATCGACTTCCCTCTCCAGCCTCACCTTACAGATCCTCCTTACCACTTCGTTTAATTTTTTGTGATGTTTAGGGACCTTCCCCTATAATTTTTATTGATGGTTTTCGTTACTATCTTTGTTTTGTTAATGATTGTTCTCGTTATATATGGTATTTTCCTCTTCATACTAAAGATGAAGTCCTTCCTACCTTTTTATCCTTCAGAGCTCTTGTTGAAAATCTTTTTACCACTAACATTTGATATTTACAATCTGATTGGGGTGGTGAGTTTCGTTCTCTTAATAAAACCCTTAAATCCTTAAGAATTCACCATCGAATCACCTGCCCTCATACATACACTCAAAATGGCACTGTTGAAAGATGTCATTACACAATTGTTGAAACTGGCCTTGCGTTAATGGCTCATACTAATATGCCTCAAAGTTATTGGACATATGCCTTTGCCACTACTGCTTACTTGCTAAACAGATTACCTAGTTCTGTTTTACATAACAAATCCCCATTTGAACTTTTCTATCGAACTAAGCCTAATTATCATTTTCTTAAAACCTTTGGATTTGTATGTTGGCCCAACCTTAGACCATATACTGTGTTTTTCTTGGTCACAGTACCTCTTATTTGGGTTATTTATGTCTTGACCCTTTAACAGGTTGGATATACATCTCTCGAAATGTTATTTTTGATGAAGCTCGATTTCCTTTCCATGAGACACCTGCTTCACCTCAGCCTATTACTCCTTCTTATATCACTTTACCATTCATTCCCACTGGGCCTTCCTCTCCTTCTGGCCTAACTCAATTTCCTAGCCTATCTCCATCCTCTAATAACCCTACCTTTTCATCACCTGTTGTTGATTCCTCCCCCTTCCTCTCTCTCACCTCCTTTGTCGTCTTCTCAGCCGTCTTCTTCCTTATCTGAGCCACTGCCACCATCACCTCGGCCAATGCATCCTATGGTCACGAGATCCCAACACAATATTTTTAAACCCAAGACTCTGATAGATGGTACAGTCCCCTAGCCTCCTTGTGCTTATCTCTCCTCAGTCATCTCCTTTGCTACCCCTCGCTTTGTTGCTGAAGCTTTGAAATCTCCAGATTGGTGAAAAGTGATGCATGATGAATTTCAAGCTTTGCTTCGCACCGGCACCTGGACCCTTGTACCCACTTCCTCCTTTCAGAACTTGGTGGGATGCAAGTGGGTTTTTTGAATCAAATACCATCTTGATGGCTTTGTCGATTGCTACAAAGCGCATCTTTTCACCAAAGGCTTCCACCAGCAACATGGTATTGATTTCACTGATATTTTCTCTCCAGTTGTTAAATCGGTCACTGTTTGGCTTATTCTCTCTATTGCTGTCTCCTGAGGATGGTCGATTTGTCAACTGGATGTCCACAATGCCTTTCTCTATAGCTACCTTGATGAAGCTGTTTATATGGTTCAACCTTCTGGCTTCAACCATCCTGATTTTCCCTCTCACGTTTGCAAGCTTTAACAAGCGCTTAATGGTCTCAAGCAGGCTCTACGTGCCTGGTTTGCCCGCTTAAGCTCCCGGTTACTTGAACTTGGCTTTTGCTCCTCTCGGTTAGATCCCTCTCTCTTTATCTATTCTCATTCGGGGATCATCTTGTATGTTTTAATTTATGTCGATGACATTTTGATTATTGGTTCCTCTGCTATTGCTTTGACTGAATTAATCACTGCACTAGGAACATCTTTTCCTGTTAAAAATTTAGGGTGCTTACACTATCTTTTGGGTGTTGAAGCACATTTTCTGCTTACTGGTCTGGTCTTAACTCAGCATAAGTATATTGTTGATCTGCTCACAAAGACAAATATGTTACATGCTAAACATGTTTCTTCTCTTATGTCTCCTTTAACAAAAATTTCTACTAGTGTTGAGACTGATTTTCATAATCCTGTGTTATACAGAAGTTTTGTTGGGAGTCTTCAATATCTGTCCTTTACTCGTCTTGACTTGTCTTTTGTTATGAACAAAGTCTGTCGGTTTATGCATGCTCCTAAAGATACTCATTGGCAAGCTGTAAAATGCATTTTGAATATTTATGTGCTACATCTCATTTTGGCCTACATATTACACGAACCTCCTTCACCTCCTTAATTGCCTTTTCTGATGTTGACTGGGGCGGTTGCCCTGATAATTTTTAGTCTACAGCTGGTTTTACTATCTTTCTTGGTGCTAACTTAATTACTTAGAGTTCCAACAAATAGCCCACCATTGCCTGTTCTAGTACTGAAGCAGAATACAAGTCTTTTAGCTACTACTACTTGTGAGCTTATTTAGCTTCAAAGTCTGTTATAAAAATTAGATGTTTATCTCTTTGACCCTCTGATTCTCTACTGTGACAACCTTGGTGCCACCTACCTATCCAGTGTTTCATTCACATGCTAAACATATTGCCTTGGATTACCATTTTGTTCGTGAGAGGTTAGCTGCCAAATCACTTAGTATAGGCAGTGTCTCTTTAAAAGATCAACTTCCTAATATCATGACCAAACCTTTATCTGTTTTCAGGTTTGCTTTTCTTTGCTCAAGTCTCACTGTCCATTTTGTCTAGCTTGACTCGCGGGGGAGTGTTGAAGCACCAAATTCTGTATTAATTCCTTCCTCCTCAGCCTTGCTAGTATCCACATCAAATGATTCAACTCTGACTACTACCACATAATCCTCAGGCACAAGGAAAGCACGTGATATCCTATAATATCACAGACTCCTTCTTATCTTCTTTCTAAAGCTTTTGCACTATTGTGATTACTCTACACGTGTCAATTAGTAATTTCATCTTCCTCTTAGTCCATGTATATTTATAGGCACTACAGTGTATTGTTTAATATGCAAATCAATGAATATGAATTCCAAAGATGTTTTGTCTTCATTTTCCTTAAAATGTCAAGACTCTGTTTTTGTGGGTGTTTGCCTTCATAGACTCTTATTGCTTCTTCAACCATTCGAGGGAGACTTAGGACATCCTACTTACTCACTTTTTTATTATTTTTATTTACATCATAACTTCAATATTTAAGTGGTGATAATGTGCTAATTAATAGCTAGGCCATGCATGAAATGTTCATTCCCTGGACCATCATCTTATTTTGATGTTTTTAATCCTAATGACTTTTTGATATAACAAGTTACTGGATGACTATGTTGTTGTAATGATTTATGAAGAGAAATTTGATGATAACAAAATTTGGTTCAATAGTCTTCATTTGAAGCAAGAATGCTACAGTACCCCCACAGATGTCCTATTTAATGAGAGTTCATATAGCGAGACATTGACCACAAACAAATATCTTGTATGGGTTGCTCATGTTATGAAGGAAGATTACCATAGGCTAACCATCTTGTTATTCATCATATTTCATCAAGAACTATTAAAGAGATTAAAATTCTAGATCATTCAATAACACTTGTTCACAAAATGATTAACTACAAGGGTAATCCAACTGTTCTATTTTATCATTCTATGATATGAAAGGAAAGGCCATACACCCTAGATATATGCTGTTGCAATATAAATGGTATGGAGATTACTTGCTGGCAACACCATACCATTTATATTGCACAAATAACGTACAATAAAACATAAAACAAAGATAAATTAGCTGGTAACACCATAACTGACAATTCACCTTTGGGAGTAATATAATAACCTTTATAATTTGAAAGTGGGTCCTAAGTCCGAACCCAAGCCTTTTCAATAGAAATCAGAAGAGAGATATTCATATAACATTTTCCAAAAATTAGAGATTCCACTTCATTTACATTTATCTTTTTTGTCGTCTTTCCAAATACTTCCATGGAGATCACATGAAATATATAAACCCTAAAAAATTTATCAATTAGGGGTTTTGCTCGAATTCTAACTTTTCCTCAAATATCCTCTTTCATTATGATCTAATCCTTTTTTTCTTCATTTATAAATGTCAAGATTTGAGTTTCAATAGCTCTAACCGAAAATGAAAATTTTGTTCAAATTAATCATTACAATGTGGATGAACTTTCAATTTGAATGCTCGAAGTGATTAAAATCAATTAGGGATTTTGCCAGAATTCATCACATGATATGTTATATAATAACATTTTCTTCATATGTACTGTATCATAATCTTGTATTCTTTATAAATTGCATACTTTTATTTTTAGCATTTAAATGTTATGACTTTTACTTACTAAAATCTTAAAATCTCAACCAATTATAAAACTACCTATCTTCATGAAAATATGCAAAATTTCAGTATTGCAATATCAAGTTCACATTAACTTAAAATATCAAAATAGTACCATATAAATTATCAACTCAATAATATCTTTTTCTTAGACAAAGAAAGTACACATCAAAAACTATTGCCCAAAAAAGAAAATCAACAAATAGACATCAGTAAGAGGGAGAAGTGAAAAGAAAGAGGTGACTCAACTGAGTTGATCGACTCATTAGTTAATGCCATTATATACTTTTTTAAAAAATTAATATAAAAATGATTGAGGATTTTGATATAAAATAATAATGACTAATAGTTTAAAGAAAATTCTAAAATTTTATCTTTCTATTAACTTAAAAAAAAGAATAAATTTGGGAGAATTATAATAAAAGATAAAAAATTAAAGAAATTTATTCTTAAGGACTTGTTATTATTGAGTTTAGCAACAAACAATTAAATTTAGTGATAATAGATCTTTAAAAATAATTTTTTTATTTTTTTATTCTTAAACATAATTTTTTCAATAAATTTAAACTTTTTAATTAATACGTACACTCATAGTAATCTAATAATAGTGTTGGATTACGTGGGACGGCGCCGCACAAATGCACATGCCAACGCGCCTGTTCATATTTAAAAAGCAATCGAAGCTGGGAAAATACAATTAAAAAAATTTTCAGTGAACTCTTACTTTAAATATTTATTTTAAAGTTCTTTAATGAAGTTACAATATACAAAATTTTTTAAAAAAAGTCAAATAATATAATGCTGAAGTATAATAAATGTCCACGTATTATTTTTTTAATAAAAAACTGTTAATAAATACTTAAAAAAAGTTTGACGGGTTCTCAACTTGTGTCTTTTCTTTTTTAAATCCAAATAAGGGCTTGAACGGAGAATCAATCCTAACCTTATTCAGGGTATTACCGTGGACATTGATTGTATTGTTGTTCGATCAGTCCAAAAAACACCGGTTTCTATTTAGTATATAAAATTATTAAATATGAAAAAAAAGAAAATATGAATATAAATAGAATAAAATAATTATATTTGATATAATATAAAAAAACAAGAATATATTTCCATTTGTTTATTTAATTAAATAAAAATAGTATGAGAATAAAAATAATAACAATAAAATCCTCTTGTCCCTGCTTAAAGTTATGTTGGAATAAAAAAATAATGATAATAAAAGTATAATAAACTTTATATAAACTAAATATCATAATTACTCTCAATTCACATGCTTATAAAATAAAAACAGATTTCTTCTTTAATTTTATAAAATATACACTAAACAAAATTATTTAATAAATTTCTTATCCTTCTTTTTCTACCCAGGGAGACATAATGGAGATTGGAGATTCATCCTTGTGATTGTAGGTGAATATTGTAGGATATGATAATTAAATCAACTTGGTCTAATGACAAAACATAAACAAACGAATGAGAACAAAGTTTGAGCTACATTTTTAAGATCACATGCATCCTTTACTTTCTGATTAAGCACAACGACGAAAAAGACTCAAAGTCATTTGTTTATTTATTTTTTTGGAAGTGCTGTATGGTCATAAGGATTAAAAAAATAAAATAAAAATGGTAATCTTTTCTTTGTTTCGCAAATCTCGCGGTCAAACTTAACTCCAATTCGTGTGAATCTAATAATAAGAATGAGAAGCAATGAGTTTATTAGAGGCTTTTATTATTATAGTTATAGGGTTTGAATTTGATTAGGAAGGGACTATTAGAGTGATAAAATAAGAAAATGAATGAGGTGAGGTGTCCACAGGAATGAGAGACAAGATGTTCGTGATGACCAATATTGTCCCCACAACGGCGTGGTAGCTGTCCCACGTGTTCCCGCGCATTGGGCTGAGGCATTCCACGTGCGAGGCTCATTCCCTTGTTGGTTTAATTATTTCCTTTCTATCGATTTATTTAATTATTTTTCAGTAAAAGAGGCATTGAACTTTTGTCTCTTCTTTTCTCTTTTAAATTTTTCTTAGAGGTACGAAATTACGGAATTGACCATCTCCGATCTTCCTGCTACGCTTGGGATGGTTCGGATCCAATGGTGTCGATCCAATCATTGAACTTTATATTTTACTATATTTTATTTCTGATTAATGTTTTATTTTAATTCTTTATACATAAAATATTCTTTTAATTTGATCTTTCATAAAATTATTTTTTTATTTTAATTCTTTGTAAATAAATATTTTTTCTTAATTTTTACAGATGAAATTATTATCAATAATATTCTTATATTAATTTACTATAAATAAAATTAGTAATAAATTGATGGAAAGATATTGTTTATTACCTATAAAAAAAATTTTCATATCATTACATTTGTTAATTTCATTTGTTGTAATTTGAAAGAGGGATATTATTGATAATAGTTCTATTTGTGAAAAATTAAATTAATAAATATACATATGTAAAAGATTAAATTAAAAATAAATTAAAACATATATTATTGTAAAAAATCAAATTAAGAAAACAATTTTGTGAGAGATTAAATTAAAAAAATCATGCATGAATGACCAAAATAAAGTTTTACTCTTTTATTTACTTGATGAAAATTATATTTATTATTTTTGTTAGGAAAAAATGTGAATTGTAAGAATTAATAATTCTTAGATATCCCCACATTATTTATATCCTTTTTAAGAAAAAAAATCTAAATCTAAATAAATTGGATTCATCTACTAATAAAATAATACCAAATTATATAATTAGATCAAACATTTAATTACCCAACACTCTATTATTACATAAATAAAGCATTCTATGAGACCCACACTCTTTTATCCACCATATAGAACCACTATTTTTTAGGATATATGATATAATTTAATTCTATTTTATTAATTAATATATAAATAATATAATACACATGGAACACTTTCTTTTTCCCTTTTTTATTTGTCGTCCACGTGGAGCACCGTGTCCGAACCCAGCCGATCACACGGAGCTTAACTTTCCAAGCTCCCACTTAAAATAGAAGGCAATGAATTTATATATATATATATATATATATACTGTACTATTAAATTATCATTTCATTTATATATTTTTAAATTAGATCTTTTGTGAAATTTTTTTGCTTAATTTCAAACAATTTATGTTTTACAAAATGCAGCAAAACATTTTTTATGAACAAAAGTTAGGATAAGTTAAGATATTATAATTAATAAATATTTATTAAGAAAAAAGTGAATTATACTTTTGATCTTATAGTTCTATTCAATTTTTATATTTTAAAAATTTATAATTAGGTCTTTACAGTTTAAAATTTTTTACTTTAATCTCTCCTATTAAGATTTTATTAGTATTTTGTTAAATTTTATTTATATAACTAACTATATATTATCTTAATCCTTTGAATATAAATGATTTATATTAATAAAAAAGGTAAAATTGATAATGAAGTAAAATTAATTAACATATACAATAAAATAATATTGACAAAAACATAATCATATGGATTAAATTAAAAATTATTTAAACTATAAGAATCTAGTTATAAAATTTTAAATTATAAAGACTAAATTAAAAATTGAGTGAAATCATAAAAATAAAATATATAATTTTTGTGAAGAAAAAAAAGACTCTTAGATTGACGGAAATCAATTCTCTCATTTGAGTTTAACACAATTTTTAATTTAAAAACCCATTAAAATAATAATAAAGTAAAAATAAAATTTCCATTAAATAAATGAAGAAGAGTTAAGGTGGAAGGTCAAGAGAAAGATATAGATATGGGATAAACATTGAACTTTTTTAATTAAAAATGAATAATGAAATTTTGATATAGGTATGAATAATACTGATAGAGAGAGATTTTCCCTCACGCTAGGTCCACCACAAAAAGATCTGAAATAATATTGGAAGGTTGCCATGGGGACAAAGTAATGATGGGGATAACAAAGAAGGAAACTTATCGAAATGATATACGAAAGTTGTTGAGAAAATAAATGCTGAATCAGTTTTTTAAATTATGTAATTAATTGTTAAAGACAAACATCTAATTTTCAGTTTTCTCATAAAAAAGATTTATTCTGTTTTAAATAAAGTGACCATACTTTCGGAAATACTGTGATGCTGGGCCCTCAAATAAGAGGCTTGTCTCCTTTATATTTTTCATTTTAAGGCTTTATTATTTCTTTTTTATAAATACCTTTCGTTGTGATAATACAGTGTTGTCACAAGAAAGAATTTATTTTGTGAGAATATTATATAATTTCATGTAATAATTATTAAATATAAAATAACATTTGATCTACTTTATTATATTTATATTTTAATTATATTTATCAAGTATACAAAATTTAAATTGAATCTATTAAAAGTTATTAATTAATAAACAAGTTAATATTTTCACTAATTGAATATAAAATATTTAATAATATATTATTTTATTTGATGATAATTATATTATAATTAAGACATGTATAAATTAAAAAAATTTATAGTATTATCACTCGTATATATATTAAATATGAATATTTTTAATTAAAAATTAATATTTTATTTGTCATAATTATTCACAAAGATCATATTAACAGTTTATATTAACAACTTTGAATTTGTATGAAAAGACAAAACTTTAACAACAACAACAACCATAAGAATATACCAAGAATAGATCCTTCAATAGAATATTAGGCAATCTTTTCATATGAGTTTTTGTAATGATATTTACGCATGGTCATGTCTATATGGCCATCGCAAAAGTTTAACTTCGTTGCTACGGGAACTGAACATTCAACTCATAATTAATGTGAAAGTAAATCTAATTAATAATAATAATTATAATAAATATTGGCATAAGTTCAAACTCAAATATACTAATTTTATTCTCAATAAAATTTTCTTACTAATTTCTCGAAGGTAGGTTATGCGGGATGATTGTTAAAGGAATAATTTATATATTATTTTTTATATTTTTATTATTAAAATTTTTAATTAAAATATGATAATTATATATTTCTTTAAAAATATAATAATAAGGGTATAATTTTTGTAAAAAATTATATAAATATTCAATTAAACTAAACAGATATTATTAAAAAATTATATATTTATTATATTTTAATTAAAGAACTTGATAATAAAAATATAAATAACTGTAATATGATCCCTTAAATACTTCTGTGTTAATAAGTTGTTTTGATTAAGAAATATAAATTAGTTGAGATACACAAAATTTTCCTCTAAAAAAGAAGATGCACAAATTTTTTTTTTTGCACAATATTAATTGAGATACACAATATTGATTCTGAATATTGACCGATCCTTAAAAAAATAAAAAGGAACAGTGGCCTAATTATACATTTTATTGTCTCAATTGAAAAAACAAATTGACCGTCTCTTTAATTTCAGTTGTAAAATTATACATAATGGCCCCAATAATAATCGCATATTCTCTATTTCTGTCTTATATATCCATTGGGGAGATTTAGATATGAATATTATAGAAGCTTTGCAATATTAAGTGGAAAGAGTTTGATTCCATTTCTCCGTCATATATGTGAAATCTTTGAGATTCCAAGCTTTATTTCCCTTTTAGAAGATATCACATGTGTCATTAATCAAATATTTATACTTCATTATGCGTAAAAATATTCTCTATGTATATTCATATTCTCTATGTATATTCTCCTTTCTGTCTCTTTCTTTTCAAACATATGAACACAAACTAAAATATTAAAATAATGATCAAATGGAAAAGTAAACAAACATATGTAGGGCGTAGATTCTCTCTTGCTTAATTTGAGCAATACAATGTGTTGCTCAAGTTGAGCAAATTTGGACTCTTTATTATGGTTTTTTTAAAATATTGACCATGGGTTTTTTAATATTTTTATTTTAAAAGAAGTAAAACGTAAGATAAAAATAATTTTTTAATTTCAAGCAAATATTTTAATAAAAAATAAAAGATATTTTTATTATATATTTTGTTTTTTAAAATAAAAAAACAAAATAAAAAATAAATGAATGAGACCATAAGAAAAATATGGAGAGTCTAGATTGTTACAACAAAGAATCTTTACTCATATATATGGATTCTTATTCAAATTTTAAAATCCAACTGTAATATAATCAAATTTATGAACAACTAAATTAAACATTAATACTCTCATCTCATTTTTTAAAAAAATATTCTGGTGAAAGTGTTCGTGAACTTTGCCAAAAACAAAACCTCCTTCTTAACCATAAATTAATCTATAGTCTTCCTTCATAAAATTATGTCTCGCTGTACAAAATAGTTTTGAAATTTTGAAGTGATAAGAATCTATTATATAGGAAAAAAAAAGGATCATTTACGATAAAATTTAAATTTTTAATTAAAAATTCATTTTTTTAAATACAAGAGTACATGTTGCAAGTTCTTCTTCAAAATGTATAATTAATTAAGTTAAAAGAAGAGGAAGCTCAAACCATAAACCTACGACATATATAGTTGACTATAATGCAAAAAGAATCTTGTTTATTAAGCAAAAAAATGCGTAGAAGAGTGATCAACTAAATATAGAGTATATATTTTATTACTTAAACATAAAAAAGAAAAAGAGAATAATAGTAGAGTTTTCGAATCCATTGAAAAGTATCTGTGGGTACGGTTTGTCACAAACCCTAATTAAGATTAATCTTACGCCTAAAAAGGGTGGGGGATACCCGTGGGAAAGAAAAAACAGAAAAAAGTCTATATATGTTTTATCCTCTTAAATAATATGCTCCTATAATTATCAACTATCACTCATAATATTGAAAAAAAAATATTATTTTTTTACATGTAGTTGAAATATTTCTTAATGAAAATATATAATTGAATGTTAGAAGTTTCATTGATTACGACTTGTTCAATATTTGAGATTTGAAAGACAAAACTCAATATTTTATCCTTTGAAATGATGACTTCTAAAATTAAACGAATGAATTACTTTTTCTCTCCCCGAATATTCTATTCTAATTTTCAGCACTCAAATAAAAAGTCTTCTCTTTTAATTTTAAACAATTAATAATTTTTACTATATAAATTACTCATAATATTGCCCACGCACATGATATTTATTAATTATTTAAGACTCTAAATAATTATACAAAGTTAATTTACTGTCTAAAAATCAACATATGGAATCAATTAATTTATCTTTTTTACTTCACATAACACACACTCAAACACATTAATTTATATTCCATGCATGAATGTGAGTAAAAATTGTTAATTATTAATGCTAGGGTGGTGGGGACGGTGGTGGGATATCAGATAGAATACCAAAAATGACTGTTATATTAAAAAAAGAAAGTGTTAATTATTTATTAGATAAAAAATATTTATTTATCAAATCCTAACATGTTAATGCATGCCTATTCACTTTAAATAATACGTAACTTTTTTTTTTTATCATGATGATTCGGACTTTTTGTCCTTATAGTCCGTGGAAATTAACATTCAGAGATAATTAAAACTCACTGGTTCACAAAATTGATATAATGATTGAGCGGCAATAAATTGATGATAAAAATTTGCAGAACTTAAAAGTAGACAAAGATTTCAAGGAATATATAATATTTAATTGAAAGTTGAAACCATCCAACTATGGAGACCTCGTTTTCAGTTAAACACGTGTACGCTTTCAAGATGATTAGGTCAGAAATCCATAATTGACGGCACGTATACGTAATGCATGACAAAGCCTAATAACAATTTTATATTCATTTTCGTTAACCAAACCCAGCACTTCATCCATCGTTCTCCCACGTTAATTCTTATATTTATTTAAATAGCAACGTTGAATTGCAAACGTGGGACTGTATTAATTATAAATTTATAAGTTTTGTTTACGTAATTGATTGTCCAATTTTTTTTGGGTGTTTCCTGAATTTAAATCTTCTTGAGGATCTCAACTAAGTCAATTGCACAGATTTAAATGATGTAGGTTGAAAGATTTTTTTTTTATTTCATCTTAATTATTATTATTTTTAAAGTCTATAGTGAAAATATTATTTATATTTATATTTTATTTTTAAAAAATTATTTAAAAATTTAATCTAAACTATCTAAATTAAATATAAACAATTTAAATATATGCCATTAACTCAATTGAAATTTCGTCAATTGATCTAAATTCATGTTGTAGTTAGTAGTTCATCTCAACTATAAAATTTATCCTCTCCACATGTAAAAAATTAGATCATTCAATGAGAATGAGAAATTCATTAAGTATTTTCTCTCTAAATAATTTTAAGAGCGTATTTTTTTTTATATTAGCCCGATATATATTATAAAAAATAAAATTTTTAAAATTTGGTCCCTTTAGACAATTAAAAATTAAATAAATCCTCTTAGATTTTAACTACCGTTGAGACAATCCATTGAGTTAAATTTGTAATTGTCTCTAAATAGACATTACATGGTTATTAATTTTTATTATAAGTAATCCACTGAGTCTCGTCTAAAAATGATGCGTTAGTGATGTCAACAAATTTTCATATTTTCACAAGACAAATTAAAATTTATTCACCAATATTTTTATGAAAAATTATCAACAACGTGTCTATATAAAATATCTTATTATATTATATATTAATCTCAACAATTAACCGGTTTCTTCATCAGTTTCTGTCACTTGTTGCGAAAGTAAATATGGACAGTCATACGTTGTGTGTGCTTATAAGTTATCACTAAACGTTCCCTTTCCCTAAGGTAATTTCAGACTCCTCTGTTGGTTTGGCAAATGCATTACGTTTGCATGTTTTAAAGAATGTATTTCACTTAAATTTTAATACAGCAATTCTCATTAACTAATCAATGATCACGTGACAAGTCAAATCAAAATATTTTTCTTTTCTTAATATTAAAATTAAACTTAAGGCTTGTTTAGTTTTTTTACAATATTTATTATATTTTTATAATCATTATTTAACAACTTTTATTCTATTTATTTATTTTTAAATAAAAATATAAAGATAATTTATATTCTCAAAATCATCTTTTTATTCTATTTTCTATTTTATTCATTTCTATTCTATATACCAACAAATCTTAAATACTCAAATCATAACAGAAAAATTCAAAAAATGGCAAGAGAAAACTTTCTTGTTGTTCCTCACTAATCTCTTACTAAAATTTTCAGTAAGGTAAAGCTATGCATCAAACGATGGGTTGAAATGTTTAACCCACCATACCATTTTGATAGGTGGGTTAAAGGGATCAACCTATTTAACTCATGGATTATTTGGGCCAACTCATACAACTTAGCCTTTTCTTTCTTACTTATTTTAATAATTTTAAGAATTGAAATGATATATCAAATCTTGTTCCAAAAACTAACCTTTTAAGACAAAATTCAAATGCTTTTGATAAAGAAATTTGAAAATTTTCACTACTTATTTTACTTTATTTTAGTTGTTTAATAAAATTTAAACTAGTTTAGTAGTTATTTTAAATTAATTATTGAAATTTGAAGGAGCTGTTTTAGTGTTTAAACTTTGGCTTTAATTATTTGAGCTAGTTATTTAAATTTTGGATTATATTTATCATTATAATGAATATTATTTATTTATTTTATTTTTTAAAATTCTTCTGGTGGATTAAATGGGTCTAAGTTGATGTTTCTAACCTCTTTAAAAAAATAGGTTAAATGGATGGACACGTTCAACCCACAACCCTGTTGACTCACTTTTGCAACTCTATAAGAAGGGATTTTTTTTTTTTTTTCTTTCAACCAATTAACAAAAGAAACTATCCTTACTATATATTTTGCATTTTTCTTGTAATGAGTTAGTTATTGAAAATAATAAATTAAAATTAAAAAAGCATGCACGACAATTTACTTTAACCAATAAGCTTTGCTTATATTACCCTTGGTTGTTCACAAATAAATGCAATCCCCGGGGATGACAATAACAGCATCGCTCGTTCATGAGCACGATCTTCTGTTTCCTGTCTTTTTCTGAAGCAACCTAAGCCAAATAATAAGCATCATTAATTTAGGTCTTGTTTCTTTCTTCACTTCATACAACAGGCTCCTAACTTACTTGTGTCTTCTATAGTTGTAAAGGACTCACTGTTATTACTAGGTTACCTGAAACTTCACTTATATTATACATACAACTCATGCACCTAAGTATTTCTCATTATTGTCTCAGTTCTTGCAGTCAAGTTGATAGTCAGCTGGTAAATTTATATCAACTATATTCATATTAAATAAATATTTTTTTTCTTAATTCTGTCCAAATTGTAAACAAAAATCTTATTAAAAGCAATACGTGAAGAATAATAAAACTATTTGCTTTAAATATTTTTTTAGTCCATGTTTTGCTTAATTTTTTAATTACTTCCTGTACTTTTAAAAATTACTAATTTAATTTTTACTATTAAAATTTTATTAGTATATATTTTTTTAAAATTTTGTCAACATTACTAACTATGTGTCATACTGACACCTTAAAAAAGAATGGATAAAAGTAAATTAAAAAGTAAAATTAACTCACACATATAATTGTAAATAATTAATAATATATTAAGAGTATTAAGATCACGCATAGTTGGTTGCATGAATAGCACACTGTTAAAAATTTAATGATAAAAGCTGAATTAAAAATGTTTAAAATTATAAAGGTTCATTTGATTCACAGACAGAATTGTCATGTAATAAGAAAGGAAATGTTGAGAGGAAAGCAATTGTAAATTTTATGTATTGTATGATATAAAAAAAAAATGGAATAACCTTTTTTATATATATGTTTGGTTGCATAAAAATAACATAACAATGAAAAGATCATAAAATGACAAAAATATCCCTCTTAAAATAAAATAAATTTGATTTTGTTTTCTTCCTTTGCAGGTGTTTCTTCCAACGAGTTATTCTGTTTCGCTAGCCCCGCATGTTATGCTTGCTGCCAACTGAATGCCTTTCAAAAGCTAAATCCCTATTTGTTTCCATTTAACCAAACAGGTTCTAAAGACTAAATTGTGAACACCGTATTTTGTCTGGGCATACTCCAAAAATAATGATAAAATTAAGCCAATTAAAAAAATAATAATAAAAATCAATCAAACAAGTCCTCTTATTTTAATAAGTTTTAAAAAAAAAAAAGAAACGAAAAATCAATAAAAAAAAAAAAGAAAGAGAAGAAAAAATCTCAAAAATAAATGACAATAAAAAAATAAAACCCAAAATCAAAAAAAATCTCATGAAAGAAAAACTCAAGAGAAAACAAAATAAAACAAAATAAGAGCCATTGCAAAAAAAAAAAAGAATGAGAAAAGCAAACCAAAAAAAAACAAAAATAATTAAAAATAAATAAATGAATAATCATTAAAAGGGCACCACAAAAAGGAGAAAAGAAAAATATATATATAAAAAGAGATTAGAAAAGAAAAAATGAATCAAAAATAAAAAGTAAAAGGCTAAAAGTAGATAAAGTAAAGTCAAGAAAACTAAAAAATTTACTAATTAAAATTAAAAGAATAGTAATTAAAAAAAAATTCATAAAAAAAAAACTACAAAAAAATGTCAAAATAATTTAAAACAAAAAAAAAAAACCACTTCCAAAACCCAAAAATATATATATATATATATATATATATAATAATAACCAAAAGAAAAAACTTTCAGCTCAATCAAGCCCAGCTACCAGAACCAGGCCCAATCCGAATTTAACAAAGCCTATTCCTTAAGCCCCAATGGCTATTCGGACCCTCCTAAACCCAATAACCCCTTTACCCGCTACTTTTATCCGGCCCAGTAGCCTACCCACGCCTGGATCCAGAAACCTGCCTCAGAAAAAACCCTACCCGAATACGTGGTCCCGCTGGTTCCCCCCCTTTTTGCCTTCTCGCTCCCGTACTATCCAGTGACAGAGGAGACAGCAAATGGAGGTGGAGGCACGAAGCTCGCACGACGTTGGCAGAAAAGGAGCATCGGCGCTGGGGTGAGTGGAGCAGAGAGGTGCAGAGGAAGGGGGGACCATACGGGAAAACGCCTATAAAATCGAGAGGAGTTCCAGAGAGTGGTGGAGGTTTTTTTTTTCGGAGAGAAATCGAAAAGGCGGAGGAGGTCGAGTGAAAATTGGTAACGAAGTCTTCATAATCAGGGAGGCCAGAGAGGAATCAGAGAACCAAGAAGGGAACTTTCGGATTGAGACTTCTTCCAAGCGTCGGAGTCCAGTGGAGGGAGATTCTGGACCAGGCTGTTCGATTGACACATAGCAGTCCGGAATCGATCGAAGGCGTCTAGAACGAGTTCGAAGAGTAGGCTTCCGAGGGTATGACTATTCATTCGTTCCCTTCCTGTTATTTTACTTTATTGAGATGAACATATCTTCGAGTCTATTTCCATGGCTGAACATCTGGGTTTTCATCTGTTTCTAATGATGATTGTTTTAAGTCTGCTCTGGTATGGGGGAGGTAATCCATTGTTTTTTTGTTTCTCTGTAAATTTACGTTGATGGGGGTCATGTCTGAGATTCTCTGTTTAAGTTCGTTAATCTTGATTGGGTTTCTAATTGTGAGCATTTTATGATTCCTCGAACAAGTGTGGCCTGTGTTCAATAGAATGTTTGAAAGAGATCTGTCTGTCGGCCTGCAATGATAGGTCGTGGTGCTGTTTGTCTAGGATCGTGCTAGTTAATCAAATTCTGAGTTGATAGGTTCTTCGTTTTTTTTTATATATAATAAACTTCGTAATTCAATGGCTGCAATGATCCTTCCCTGTTCTTTTACCATTTCCATGTTGCTATCTCGCTGTTCGTGGATTTTTTTTTGTGTGTGTGTGTTTGTGTTGCATATGCTAAGGGGAATGTTTGAGGGGCCAATGGTCTGCAATTGGAGGAGTTGAGCATTTTTGACTTAGCCCGTAGCAAAGGCGCAAGTGCAGAATCAGGGAGGTGAACGAGAAATCATCGATGAGCAAAACTCATGAGTTGCTGCTCAATGTAACGGAACTTCTGTCTTATCATATGATTCATGTAAATGTATTTGGATAAAATATAGTGCAAACATACACCATACACACACAGCTCCAAATATTCGATAGTCTTGATTTCAATTTGGTCTTTTTCCTTTTTTTTTTTTTTTTCTCTTCTTTCTTTTTGTGTGTTTTATCTTTGTTATTTACTTTCTATTATCATTTTTATTTATTATTTTTCCCAGTAGTAGACCTTAGGGCAGCCGTGTGGGATTTCATATCCCCTCAGGCATAAGAACCCAAAGGGCCATGTGTGGTAACAAGACCACCTTGTGTCCCTTGGGCCGCGGATGTACACCTTCTTATGTTGGGTTTCAATGGCCCTACTTAAAAATCCCGTTAAAAAAGAAAAAAAACTTTCGAAAGTAGAGGAAGATTAGTATCCCCTTTTTCCTTTTTCAAAAAAAAAACTATCATCATTATTCAGAGTCTCGTTGAAATAATCCTTTAGAAAGTTGAAAAATGGAATTTGTGAAAATCTAAAGGTAATTTTCTAGAGTTGGTTCTTTCCTCAAAAAAAAAAGAGAAGAAGGAAAATTAGAAAAGCAAAAGAGGTTAGGAAAAGTAATAATAATAATAAAAGATAAGATAAAATAAAAATATGGAAGCATCTGAACCAACCAAAACATAAGATAAAAAGAAACAAGAACAAAAAAAGAACAATAAAAAAAAAACAAGCAAACAAGGAAGAAAAGTGAATTAAAAATAAAAAAAATAAAAAAAAAGAGAGAAACAAAAACCAAAAAATAGAATTAGGAAAAAGGGAAAGTGAATCAAAAATTAACAAAAAATTTTTAAAAAAAAAAAACAAACAAAAGCAAAAATTAAAACAAGGGATAATAAAAGAACCAAATAAAACAAAGAACAAAAAGGGGTAATAAAGGCAAAAAAAAATAAAATCAAATAAAAAGCAAAAAAAAGAGAGAAAATTGAAGATGCAAGGAAAGTAAAATTAAATTTTCTTTTAGTTAAAACATATCATCCTATTTCAAAACTTGTTTTATTTGTTAAAGAAAAAAAAAATTAGTTTTTATTGTGTTTTCACAAAAATATATATAGAAAAATAATAAAAATAAAAAGGAAAAAACAAAATAAAGTTAATTAAAAATCGAACAAAACAATAAAAAAAAAACAAACAAACAACAAACCAAAATCAATCAAGAATTGAAAGTTAAACAAAAATCAAAACAAAACTAATCAAAAATTAAAAATCAAATATAAACTAAACAAAAAGAACAAAAAACCAAATAAATAAATAAATAAATAATAAATAATAAAAACAAAAACAAGGAACAATAAAAACCAAATTCGAATGAAAAGCAAAAAAAAAAATGATAAGGAAAAGAGAGAAAATTGAAAAAAACAAAGGAAAGTAAAATTACCTTTACTTTTAGCAAGCTAAAACACAATCAACCAATTCCAAAATCGTTTTATTTGTTAAAAAGAAAAGTAAGTTTGAACTCCTTAGTCTTTTCAAAAAAAAAAAAAAAAAAAAACAAAACAAAACAAAAACAAAACCAAAAAAAAAAAACAAAACAAAAACAAAACCAAAAATAAAAAAAAAACAACAAAAACAAAAACAAAAACAAAAACAAAAAACAAAAAAAAAACAAAACAAAACAAAACAAAACAAAAAAACAAAATAACAACACAAGACAAGAAACCAAAAGCAAAAATAAACAAAACAAAACACCAACCAGATATAATTTTCATTCGAACTACGTGGACTTTGATCCCTTCTGAAGGGTACGTAGGCCCTAGGCTTTCAGCCTAGGTCAAGTCTTCCCTTGTAAATAAAATATTTTTCTTTCTTTCCTTTCCTTTTTATTATTAAGTTTCTTTGTGTTTTACTTTAATATTGATTTCTTTTTTATTTTCAACTTTATTTCCTCCCATTTCTTTATTCAATTTATGCATGTGATTTGTTAGGGAAAATTGAAATAGAATTTAGGCCATTATATTTTTGCACAATTAACTTAGGGTAACTGTTCTTAGTAACGGGTGTAGTGGGGTGCCTAACACCTTCCCCACTCACAATCGACTCCCGGATCCATTTTCTGGTTTGTAGACCGTTTTTTTTCAAATAAAAAGGTTTTTCCAAAGTTTTGCCTTTTAAAAAAAAAAAATTTTGGTGGCGACTCCTGAACCCTATTTACAATATTTTATTTTAATTTAAATTTCGTTTTTCGATTTCATTCGAAATTATTCGAATTTTTCGAGTTTCTTTCTTTGAGAAAAAAGGCACCACGCGGTCGCATTTTCGGGTGTGACAGTTTGGCGACTCCACTGGGGACATCCTTTGAGAGTCAAGCCCAATTTAAGTTAGCTGTGCAAAAATATTATGGCCTTATCTTATTTTGATCCTCCTTTTGTTTGTTGTTTGTCTTATATGGTTATGGTAGATAACGTGCCTCTCACATGCTTGCTTTATACATTTTATCTTTCGTCTATATAATATGTGTAGGATAGATAACATGAGAAAGAAACCTTAAGATAGAGGACCATGTTTATATCTTACTTCTTGTTTTTGTATATATATGTTTTCTATCTCTTATTCTGTTTCTGTTTTTATTTCTGTCAATCTGCTTAGCAGATGAGGGTAGGGTAGTTCATAGGATAAGGAGGTAAACGCCCTCCTCACACACGTCACGGACACAAAATTCTCACACACATCATGGGCCCTATACCCGGGTCTGAGTGTTCCTAGGTTAGTAGAGGTTTATATTGATTTCCCTGTGAAGCCTTGTGCTTCCTGAGGCTATCATGAAGACCTCGCCTAAATTGTACCTTGTTATATGGATTGGACCTGTGTAGGATCTCTTTTCCTCTCAAGGTTGGGTTCATATGATAAGATCCTCATCTCACGGTGAGGGCAATTTGGGGACCAATGATTAGGGGTTATAGATCCACCAAAATTGGCACTGATAATCAAGCCATAGATACTTCCTAAATAGGTAGAGCCAAACTTCTATGAACCAATACTCCTAACCTAAGATCTATCCATATTAGGGCAAAGGAGGGTGCTCCCCAATCACTTATATATCACATTCATTCATCCAATGATATCCGTAGGGAAAGTGACGCATTGTCGCTATTTACTGGAATAATTAATGATATGCCATTGCACAATAGGACATACATTGATTATGAGGAAAGTATGCATTAGCTAAACCGACCCTTACCTAGTGGGTTCCCGACCCCAAAAAGGCCATAATCGCATTCCTTAATCCCATAAAAGGGAGCTCATTCAGCATACATTTGTTCTCTTCACATATTCATAACATACTATGAAAGAAAATGAGATAAGCTGATAAACAATATCTAATCTATTTTCATTAAAACAAACCTCCGCGCAACGACGTTTTTTCCAATAGAAAATGGGTATGTTCAAATTTTGGATGATTATAAAACCCATGGGTTTTGCATCTCCAACATACGGATGTAGTGTTTCGACTAGGGATTTAAATCTTTTAAGGCATCGAATCGTGTAGAAAGGTATATTTCTCCCGATTTAGTTGCCGCCTCTTTACTTTCATGGGGCAATTGGCTCCTCAAGAAATAGCGCGATATTTTCTGTCATTTCCCATGTCGGAACATTACATCCAAAATCATAGTATAATTGTTAGTGGATCGTTATATTAACTTGCTGAACACCTCGGTGTCAATTACGTAGGGAGTTATTCCTTCTTAAATTGATCTTTACGCCTCCATTCTCTATGGAATAATAAATTCCTTGAGGATTTGGCAAGTTGTCAAGTTAACAATAATGATACACCAGCTAACGAGTTTTGAACATTTTTGAAACAGTGGACGATTAACCGGATTGATTGGCATAATATTGGTAATGGAACCTTTGGGCAATGGGCGATATCTAGATCCGAGGCAGACTGGCTTAGTTGCAACAGGAGTGAAGCTTAAAATCAAGGCAGAAGCTGAATCAGTCGAAAGTTTAGTTGCTTTAAGTGGGAAGTTGAATGGAAGGCATATCCGAGATTTCCGAAGGGATTATGGGGATATTCTAGACTTGTTGCGAATACCAGTCCAGCCAGAAGCACTTTCTGCCTTGGCCCAGTATTGGGATAGCTCACTAAGGTGTTTCACGTTCCCTACGTTCCAGATTACACCCACTCTAGAGGAATACGGGAGCTTCATAAATGCACCCGTAGGAAAAGATACTTCAGTTTATTACTACCCTGGACATTTGCCGTCAAAGCGCACAGTGGCTCAAATTTTAGGGGAAGATCCTAGTAAGGTCCAACTTCATCAGAGAGGACAGACTGAGGGTCTTTCAAGGAAGTATGTGGAAAAGCGTTTGGAAATCCTAGCTGAAAAAGAAGATTGGGTAATTTTTAAGAGGGTCCTCGCCTTAGCCATATATGGAGTAGTGTTATTTCCATCGGCCGTGGGAATAATCGATTTGGCGGCCGTGAGTGTTCTATGGATGGTGGAAAATCACCGCGTAAATCCGGTGCCCGCAGTTTTAGCAGAAACATTCCTGACGCTGAGTTTTTGTCAACTAGAAAAGGGAGGGAAATTAAAGTGTTGCTTACAGCTCCTCACAGTTTGGGTGTTCAATCATGTGTATGGGAGGAAGTATCAATTGGGTCAACGACGTGACACCATCCACCACCCGGTTAGGGACTTCCTTAATCGTGAAGGTTCTGTCCTGTCGTCCTCAAGAATGACTCGTGATGATTGGGCTCAATCCCTTGGTCAGTTAGACGAAACCATAGTCTGGTGGAAGCTTGCTTGGTGGGAAAGCGAGGAAATTATATATTGTTGCGGGGAATTCCTGAATGTACCTCTCATAAGCCCTCGAGGATGCATCAACTACAATCCATCGATTGTTCATCAACAGTTTGCATACAAGCAAGACATTCCGTCTGAAGAGGCAACGCGATTGGTTCACTTCTATCATGATGATCCGGAAGCTAAGACACTTTGTCAAAAAATAAAGAATGCATGGAACCAAGTGATATGTAAAGGGAAATGTGAGCTGGGCAAGCGAATTGTAGCTGCAACTAGAGAATATCAAGAGTGGTTGAAGGATAGAACGAAAGGGGCCAATCCTTCTTTTGGACCGAAGGATCCCATGCTCGGCAACGATCTGCGTGCGATTGATGAACAGTTAGCACGGCAAGTCGAAGAGAAAAAGGAAAAATTGAAGAGTTTAGAAGAAAAAAGGCAAGAACGCCTGAGGAGTTTGAACCAAATGAGAAACGAATGTGCAGTGTTGCGGGCAGAGACCGATAGGGTAAAGAGGTATAAAGGAAGTAGGGGGACTGTCGAGGTGAAAAAGCTGAAAGAAGAAAATACAAGATTGAAAAGTACGATTGAGGAAGCTCAACAACGGATGATCGAAAATGAAAAGAAGATATATATTGGTGAGGCTCAGTTGATGAAGGTCCTTAAAGAAAAGGACGCACTAGAGAGGCAAATGCAGAAACTTGAATCTGGTGGGACTAGACGTGAGCTGAATATGCTGGCCCAGAAATTAGAACAGAAAATGAATGAAATATCCCTCATTAGGAGTGATAATGCTGCAGTGGTGCAAAATTTGGTCGAACAACTTAATCAGCAAGCCGAGACAATGGAGACGTGGAAGACACTCCATGCAGATCAAGCCGCAGAAAAGGAAAGATTCCGATCCTGGTTCAGAAAATTAATTCTCCTAGCCGATGAAATCCT
Source organism: Erythrophleum ivorense (assembly GCA_026724425.1). Lineage (NCBI taxonomy): Eukaryota > Viridiplantae > Streptophyta > Magnoliopsida > Fabales > Fabaceae > Erythrophleum > Erythrophleum ivorense. Next base: position 50,904,208 of record JAIUCV010000005.1, read on the forward strand.
CCTTAGCTTCACAAACACCCTGAAGGCAGCTGAAGGTTTAATTAATCCATTAAGTGCGCCAAAGGAAGTGACGGAGTTCTTTATGTTATGCAACGACGTTGTAAATGAGTTGAAATATCTCAATAGTTGTTAAGTTTCAAAGAATGCTGATGTAATGTATCCCTTGATACTTTGATCTGGAAAAAGAATTGTATTTCCTTTATGATTTAGACAGGGCTCAAATCAATGCAAAGACCCGATCGTGTAGGGGTCTTTATTTCCCTCTTACTTCAAGTGTCAACTTTGATATTCTTATGTGGATTAATAAAATCCTTTAAGAATCAAGGGGCCCAATGTTCCTGTACCAATTACGCCAAAATGGTTAATTTAAACTAAAGATACCCATATATATTAATGACAATAATAATAAAATGAGGGAAATATTTTTCCATACCACTAAATTTGTTTTTTTTTCCAGAGAGAGAAAAGAGGATAGAAAGGTCAAATTAAGAAAGACAATATTGCGCCTCCGAAACGCGTCCCATCTAACCAGATCCGTCCTACTAGGGTATACGACACACGTTCAAGAGCAAGGCTCATGGAAGGACATCAAGGGGAAGATAGCCAGAGAGCTGAGGGGAATATAGTTGCACTGAATGATCGAATCGCAACCATGGAGAACCAGATGGCTCAAATGAGCGAAATGATGAAGATGTTGCTGGAAACCTTCAAGGGAAAAGGCACTGATGACTCACCCAGCGCATCTAGTCATCCGCCCATCCCTGCGCAAGTGGGGATAAGCTCACCCGGAGTGGTCATAACGGAAGCACATTCTAGTCGAGTGCCTGCCCCTGTGCTGCAACAAAAGAGTGCACAAAATCCTCCCATAGTGGCTGCTGACAAGCAGGTTTCCCATGATGAAGTAAAAGACATGCAAGATTCTCCTGGATATGATGATACGTATACCTTCCAGATCCCAACTGTAGACGATAAAGGGAAAAATATTGATGCCAAGGAGGATTGGGAAAGAGAGTTAGGGGAGGTCAAGGACCAACTGCGTGATCTACAAGGTCCAACCACCTGGGGGTCATTAGACATAGAAGAGTTATGCTTAACTTCTGAAGTGTCAATTCCGAAAAAGTTCAAAGTTCCAGATTTCGACAAGTATGACGGCTCTGGCAATCCAATTTACCACCTTAAGTCATATTGCACAAAGATGACTATTTGGTCAAGGGATGAAAAGTTTCTGATCAATTTCTTCCCAGAGAGTTTGACCGGGTCTGCCTTATTATGGTTTATGCAATTAGACCATTCCAAGATTCGCAAGTGGAGAGATCTCACAAACGCTTTTATGAAGCAATACAAATTTAACCTTGACACCGCCCCGACTAGGGAGCAACTGAAAAGAATGAGTAAGAAGCCAACTGAATCATTCAAAGAATATGCCCAAAGGTGGAGATTAATGGCTTCCCAAGTTCAGCCTCCGATGATTGGGTCTGAATTCTGCTCTTATTTTATTCGGACACTATCCGATCCGTTTTACAAAATCATGTTGGGAACCCACGTCACCGATTTCGCTGATTTAATCGAGGTTGGGGAGAGAATTGACGCAGATATTCGAGATGGAAAGCTCACATCCCCTTTAACAGAAGGTGGTTTTAAAAAGGGGCAAGTCGTGAAGAAGAGAGAAGGAGAGGTGAGCTATATTCAGCCCTCAAGACCATTCCCGCGACAACCTGTGTCTTATCAAATCGGTAGGGGAAATGAAAGCCAAAACCAATATAGATCGACAGTAACTGGACAAGGACACCAAGAGAGGGGAACCCATGTAAGGCCAAGAGACGATCGCCCATGGCCCAATTTCAATTCTACCAATGCGGAGTTGTACCAAAAATTACTGGAGGCAAAACTCATAGGACCACGGTACGTGAAAGGGATGCAACCGCCATACCCGGCCTGGTACAACCCCAACGTCTCCTGTGAGTATCATATGGGGACCCCGGGGCATTCAATTGAAAATTGTATCACATTCAAAAGGAATGTGCTGGATCTGATAGAATCTAATCATATCCAGCTTAAGCCCAGGGAAGATTCAACAATTGCCACCAACCCTCTTCCTAATCACGAGCGACAGGTTAATGCCGTTGAAAATGAGTTAGGGTTTTCCAAGAATCCCGGTACTATTGGGTTGTCCATGAAAATGTTGTTGGCCAATCTTCGATTAGCAGGGTACATGTTGGAGCTATCACCAGAAAAGCCTGTCAAGATCGTTATTGGGCCACAGGCCACATTTTGCGATTACCATCAACAAGATACAGATCATGATGTCGAGGGTTGTACACAGTTCCAAGAAGCACTGAGGGAATTAATGACATTAGGAATTGTGGTTGTAGGGCAGTCTAAAGAAGAAGTTTGCGCAACAGATCAGAAGTATGTGGATTTTGTTATCCCTACTAAGCAGTTGAGAACAGTTACTTTAACTGTCAGTGATCCATGCCCACCATCAAGTCCTCTCACCCCCGAATCATCCCCAGTTATAATTCACATGCCAGCTCCTTTCCCATATGAAAGTGACCGCGCCGTACCTTGGAGATATGAGGAAATCATTGGAGACATCCCGAATCATGCAGTAATCGCCAAGGCAGAAGGACAACCCGTCACAAATATAGCAGAGGCAAGAGGGGTTACTCGAAGTGGTAGGGTTTATCTCCCCGCCAATATTAATAAGGACATGAAAGGAAAGGGAATTGATAACAGTAAAGAAAGAGAAGGAAAGAGGGACTGTGCTAACGAGGAATTCCTACGGATCATGAAGCAAAGCGAGTATGACGTGGCTGAACAATTGAAGAAAACCCCAGCTCGTATTTCAATATGGTCTTTAATTATGAGTTCGGAGGTACATCGGCAAGCGCTACAAAAGGTATTAGAGGGAGCATATGTGCGGCCTGACGTTACCCCAGAAAGGGTTACCAATGTGATGAATATCGTCAAATCTACATCTGCCATCTCATTCTCTGAAGAGGAGGTTGTAGGGTCATCTGCTAATCAACCTAAGGCCTTGCATATTACCTTAAAATGCAATGGCTTTATAATTGCAAAGGTTTTGATTGATGGGGGATCGGCACTTAATGTGTTACCCTTAACCACATTTGAGCAATTAGCAATTGAGGAGGCACACATTGAAAAAAATGATATGGTGGTTAGAGCATTTGATGGCTCTAAAAAGGCAGTGATCGGCAACACTCGTTTGTCCTTAGAGATCGGGCCAAAAACATTCGCGGTAGACTTTCAAGTTATGGATATTGATCCGTCCTATACAATGTTGTTAGGTAGACCTTGGATCCATTCCGCCGGTGCTGTACCTTCCACCTTTCATCAGAGGGTCAAGTTCATTGACGCAGGGAGGATAGTCACGGTCAAAGGAGAAGAGGAGATAATGCTAAGTAAACCAAGTACTTTGCCCTATATTGAAGCTGCTGAACAGGAGACAGAAACGCCCCTTCAAAGTCTAGAGATGGATGGACCCGGGCATGTCGTTGGGAATGTTAATCAGACTGTGGTCAAAATGTTAGAGAAAAATGGGTTTAAACCTGGAAGAGGACTGGGAATAAAGCTTCAAGGAATTGAACAGCCCATTAGTCTCCCTGAAAATCCCAGGCGTCAAGGGCTGGGATATGAACCTTTGCTGTCAAGTCAACTAAGAGCACAACCAAGCGCAAAGGGGAGTAAAGAGCAGGAGAGGCAGAAAATCCCTCATATCAGAGAAACCTTCTTGAATCCTTCAGGGGCCTCGGACCAGTTAAGCATTTCAGTGGTTGATGGTGGAATCTCACAGAGAGTTAAAACTTGGATCAAGATCGATGACTCCGGGGAAAGATTGGATAACTGGGAGACTGAGGATATCACCGATGTCGTAACTTTAGAGTAATTGTCATGATCATGTTGTTCCTTTGTTTTAATTTGTTTAAGACATTTCTCTTTGCAATTTCAATCAGTACTTTATGAGTGATAGTGGTGTTTTGCGAATGAATTTAAAAGTCCTTGGATATCCTACATTCTCTTTCTTTGCATTTTCTTCTTGTTCATTTGCATTTTTTATTTCTTCCCCCAGGAAATCGTTTTCCTCGGGACTCCTGTCCAACGCAGAAGTCCCCGAGTCCCCGCTACGTGATTTATGCGTTACTACAGATATGCATGATTCCGAATCCGATAGCGAAGAGTTAACCCAAATCTTTGAGAAAATGCTTGATTCTGGAGATAAAGGAATATGCCCACATGAAGAAGTAGTCGAAAATATTAACTTAGGGACAGAGGAAGATAAAAGGGAGGTTAAAGTGGTGGATAATCCAGAAAAGAAAGAAATGATTCAGCTTTTCAGGGAATACATGGACGTCTTTGCATGGTCTTATCAAGACATGCCTGGACTGGACCCAGAGATCGCCTCTCATAAGATTCCTTTATTTCCGAATGTTGAGCCGAAAAAGCAAAAGTTGAGAAGGATGAGCCCCGACATGTCTTTAAAGATCAAAGAAGAGGTCATGAAACAATTAGAGGCGGGATTCCTTCAAGTGTCCACATACCCTCAGTGGGTGGCAAACATCGTACCCGTCCCAAAGAAGGATGGGAGAGTACGTATGTGTGTTGATTATAGGGATTTGAACAAAGCAAGTCCGAAGGATGATTTTCCGTTACCCCACATTGATGTGTTAGTTGATAATACGGCACGCGCCCATCGATACTCCTTCATGGATGGTTACTCAGGGTACAATCAGATCCCTATGCACAAAGATCATAAAGAGAAGACCACATTTATTACACCATGGGGAACATATTGTTATAAAGTAATGCCATTTGGATTGAAGAACGCAGGAGCCACTTATCAACGGGCCATGATGGCACTCTTCCATGATATGATGCATAAAGAGGTTGAAGTGTACGTTGATGATATGGTAGCTAAATCTGGAGAAGGGGAAAGCCACGTGGTAGTTTTGAGAAAGCTATTTGAAAGGTTGCGTGAGTACAAACTCCGTTTGAATCCCAACAAGTGTATCTTTGGGGCCATGACTGGAAAATTGCTGGGTTTCATGATAAGTCAAAGGGGAATAGAGGTGGATCCCGATAAAGTAAAAGCAATTCGAGAAATGCCATCCCCACAAACAGAAAAAGAAGTCCGGAGTTTCCTGGGACGACTAAATTACATAGCAAGATTCATTGCCAACTTAACTGCAACCTGTGATCCGATTTTCAAGTTGTTAAAAAAGAATTACGCCGGAGGATGGGATAGTAATTGTCAACAAGCCTTTGACAAAATTAAAGAATATCTGTTAAATCCACCAATTTTGGTTCCGCCCAGACAAGGACGACCGTTGATACTCTATTTAACCATCTTGCCGAGATCGATGGGGGCGGTGCTGGGGCAACAGGATGCCTCTAGAAGGAAAGAGCAAGCAATTTACTACTTGAGCAAAAAATTTAATGAATGCGAGGCCCGCTACCCATTGATTGAGAAGACTTGCTGTGGGTTAGCATGGACTACTAGGCGTTTGCGGCAATACATGCTCTATTTTACCACTTGGCTAATTTCTCGGATGGACCCCATCAAATATATTTTCGAGAGCCCACATGTTTCTGGGAGGGTCTCGAAATGGCAAGTGATTCTATCAGAATATGATGTTAAGTATATGACGCAAAAGTCTGTGAAAGGGAGTGTCATAGCGGATCACTTGGCTGAAAATCCTTTGAATGAATACCAACCTTTGGATTTCCATTTCCCCGACGAGGACATATTGGCTATTGAGGAGGATAAAGATGAAGGAGGTGATGATGATGGGCAGTGGAAGATGTATTTTGATGGGGCTGCAAACATGTATGGCTATGGTATTGGGGCAGTAATCGTATCCCCCGAAGGAAAGCAGTTCCCAGTGGCTATTAAATTGGAGTTTGAATGCACTAATAATGTAGCTGAATATGAAGCTTGCATTAACGGACTGAACGCTGCTGTAACTTTGGGCATAAAGAGTCTCGAGGTTTATGGTGACTCAGCCCTCATAATTCATCAGGTGACCGGAGAATGGCAAACTAAGGATTCAAAACTGATTCCATATCAGAGGTTTCTGGCTCAGCTAATCAAGCAATTTGAAGATATCCACTTTCATCATGTTACCAGGGACAAGAATCAATTTGCGGATGCTTTAGCCACCTTAGCAGTGATGATCCGACTTGACTACGGAGTCCAAGTCCAACCACTCTGCGTGGAAGTCAGAGACTTACCGGCATATTGCTTAAACATAGAGGAGGAGCGTGACATGCAACCTTGGTATCATGATATCCAAACTTACATGACAAGTAGGGAATACCCAGCTGAGGCCATGGAAGGTGATAAAAAAGCCATTCGGCGTCTAGCCATGAATTTCTTCATCAGCAATGGAACCTTATACAAGAGAAGTCATGATGGTACTCTATTACGATGTGTAGATGCAAGGGAAGCCCAAAAGATAATCACAGAAGTACATGAAGGAATATGCGGTACACATACGAACGGGCTTATGTTGGCCAAACAAATCCAGAGATGTGGATATTTTTGGTTAACAATGGAGAAAGATTGCATTGATTACGTTCGAAGGTGTCACAAATGCCAAATATATTCGGACAAAATCAATGCGCCACCAGTTGCGTTACATAACTTGGTAGCACCTTGGCCGTTCTCTATGTGGGGCATTGATGTAATCGGCCCAATTAATCCCAAGGCCTCAAATGGACATCGTTTCATTTTGGTTGCTATTGATTATTTCACCAAGTGGATAGAAGCCAATTCCTTCGCCAGTGTTACTCAAAAGGCTTTTTGCAAATTCCTCAAAGCAAACATCATTTGCCGTTATGGAATACCTGAAAAGATTATCACAGATAATGCTGCGAACCTGAATGGAACAGAGATCTCCAAACTCTGTGAACAGTTTAAGATCAAGCATCATAACTCTGCACCGTATCGGCCACAGATGAATGGAGCAGTAGAGGCGGCAAATAAGAACATAAAAAAGATTATTGCTAAAATGACAATCACCTACAAAGATTGGCACGATATGCTTCCATATGCCTTGCACGGCTATCGCACGACTGTGCGTACATCGACTGGGGCAACTCCGTACTCTCTGGTTTATGGAATGGAAGCTGTCACACCAATTGAGGTTGAAATCCCAACCTTGCGGGTATTAATTGAATCCAATATAGATGAAAGTGATTGGGTGAAGGCTCGGTATGAACAGTTGAATATGATAGAGGGGCGCAGACTTACCGCTATATGCCATGGCCAGCTGTATCAAAAGAGGGTGGCACGAGCTTTTGACAAAAAGCTTCGTCCCAGAGAGTTCAAGGCCGGCGAGTTGGTTCTTAAAAGAATTTTGCCAAACCAGGATGATTCTCGGGGCAAATGGGCACCTACCTACGAAGGGCCGTACATTGTGAAGCATGCTTTCTCAGGAGGGGCATTAGTTTTAACGGATATGGATGGTCACGAATTGCCTAAGCCTTTCAACTCTGATGCAGTAAAAAAATATTTTGCGTAAGAAAGAGGGGAAAGCTCGCTAGGTTGGAAACCCAAATGGGCAGCCTAGGCAAAAGTTAGAGCATAGTAAAAGCTCGCTAGGTTGGAAACCCAAATGGGCGGCCTAGGCAAAAATTAGAGCAACAAAAAAGGAAACAAAAAAAAAAGGGAAAAAAGAGAAGAAAAAGAAAAAGAAAAAAGAAAAAAGAGAAGGAAAGTAGAGGAGGAAGTGAAGGACTGCCAAACAATATGAGAAAATGCTTAGGTAAAGGTAAGGAGGAATCTGAAGTTCAAGTTGGGCCAAAGTGCAGGGGTCACAGGCTTCATGTTGGATTCGGCAGAATGCATGTCGTGTATGATGCAAAGAATCACCTTACGTGGGAGAGACCGGGCTAACTGTAGAGGACATTCCTCGAAATACTTCTCAATTTTCGTTTTTTTTCGTTTCTTTCTTTTTCATATCTCAAATTACCTGTTGTCCTAACTCTTATGTGCTTAATCAACTCTTGATTGGAACTTGTTCTTCCAACCATTTCTATTTTGGCTGCAAGTCATGGATCGTTTATATCGCAACCGCTACTTTCATGTTTTTTTTTACGAACGAATTAATGACTAAGGAACGACATTTGTCAAAGCAATTATTTGGGATGTCAGTGTTACAACCCTCTTTGAACTATTTGTCCTAATCAATACTGGGAAGATAGACCGGAACCAAATATCAAATGACCTTTATTGACAAGCCACTTTCATTTCAAACTTGATTATGGAGACATGTGATGATTCCTGTCCCCAAGGGACAAATGACGAGGACAATTGCAATTTCCAAGATAGAAGTATACAATTCCATGTTGGAGGAGTTCCAAACATTCCCGATTGGATGTGAGCCGAAATACCCTGGGTCCGGTTAAATGGGTAGCGTTTTGAATAAATAATATGCCTTGGCTACGCCAGCATTTTTTAATAATAAGAAAAGGGATATGATAATAAAGGATATACTTCATTCATCAATTCAAAGAATAATAATAATAATAATAATAATAATAATAATAATAATAATAATGATAAAAATCCAAAAATCCAAAGTTCCCAATCAAGGCAAAGTCACAAAGAAAATGATAATAAAATAAAAGAGAGGGCAACTTGCCTTTTTGTGTCCTTCACATACCAACTCACGTTGGGGGCAAACAAAAGAAAAATTTGCATCTCATGAAAAAAAAGGAGAGAGAAAAAACGGTATCACATATTTTCCCTATCCCCACACTTGCATACATCACTAGCCTCTCATTCACACCGGGGCAAGTAAAAACAAACATTTGACAGTTTACTAAGTACTCAAAGTCCTACCAGAACAGGCATCAAAGTCCTGCCAGAACAGGCATCAAAGTCCTGCCAGAACAGGCACCAAAGTCCTACCAGAATAGGCACCTAAGTCCTGCCAGAACAGGCATCAAAAGTCCTACCAGAATAGGCATCAAAGTCCTGCCAGAACAGGCACCAATAAGAGTCCTGCCAGAACAGGCACTCAAAGTCCTACCAGAATAGGCACCTAAGTCCTGCCAGAACAGGCATCAAAAGTCCTACCAGAATAGGCATCAAAGTCCTGCCAGAACAGGCACCAATAAGAGTCCTGCCAGAACAGGCACTCAAAGTCCTACCAGAATAGGCACCTAAGTCCTGCCAGAACAGGCACTCAAAGTCCTACCAGAATAGGCACCTAAGTCCTGCCAGAACAGGCATCATAAGTCCTACCAGAATAGGCATCGAAGTCCTGCCAGAACAGGCACTCAAAGTCCTGCCAGAACAGGCACTCAAAGTCCTACCAGAATAGGCACATAAGTCCTGCCAGAACAGGCACCAAAGTCCTGCTAGAATAGGCACCTTTAAGCCCTGTCAGAACAGGCACCAATAAAAGTCCTGCTTGAACAGGCATCCAAAGTCCTACTAGAATAGGCAACCAAAAATCTCGCATACACCAGGCACTTCAAAATCTTATATAAGTTAAATATACCTTCGGAGATCTTGTACTTGCAAGCAACTTATATCAAGTTCCAGCGCATCCAGATAAGTTAACTCTCATCGACCTATTAGCTCCCCAAACAAAATATATGTTTTCATCTTTACTTATTCTTAAGCTAGGGATACCAAAAAATACATTTTTCGATTTCCTTGCTTAAAGAATAAGTAAAGAGGGGCAGCCTGCAAACACCATATTTTGTTTGGGTCGCTCTAGGCAATCAAATTGTTCCAGACAAAATACGTATTCTTATCTTTACTTATTTCTTACGCAAAAAATATCAGAAACTACATTTTTAATTTCTTTGCTTAAGAAACAAGTAAAGAGGGGCAACTGTGAACACCGTATTTTGTCTGGGCATACTCCAAAAATAATGATAAAATTAAGCCAATTAAAAAAATAATAATAAAAATCAATCAAACAAGTCCTCTTATTTTAATAAGTTTTAAAAAAAAAAAAAGAAACGAAAAATCAATAAAAAAAAAAGAAAGAGAAGAAAAAATCTCAAAAATAAATGACAATAAAAAAATAAAACCCAAAATCAAAAAAAAATCTCATGAAAGAAAAACTCAAGAGAAAACAAAATAAAACAAAATAAGAGCCATTGCAAAAAAAAAAATGAATGAGAAAAGCAAACCAAAAAAAACAAAAAAAAAACAAAAATAATTAAAAATAAATAAATGAATAATCATTAAAAGGGCACCACAAAAAGGAGAAAAGAAAAATATATATATAAAAAGAGATTGGAAAAGAAAAAATGAATCAAAAATAAAAAGTAAAAGGCTAAAAGTAGATAAAGTAAAGTCAAGAAAACTAAAAAATTTACTAATTAAAATTAAAAGAATAGTAATTAAAAAAAAATTCATAAAAAAAAACTACAAAAAAATGTCAATAATTTAAAACAAAAAAAAACCACTTCCAAAACCCAAAAAAAAAAAATATATATATATATATAATAATAACCAAAAGAAAAAACTTTCAGCTCAATCAAGCCCAGCTACCAGAACCAGGCCCAATCCGAATTTAACAAAGCCTATTCCTTAAGCCCCAATGGCTATTCGGACCCTCCTAAACCCAATAACCCCTTTACCCGCTACTTTTATCCGGCCCAGTAGCCTACCCACGCCTGGATCCAGAAACCTGCCTCAGAAAAAACCCTACCCGAATACGTGGTCCCGCTGGTTCCCCCCCTTTTTGCCTTCTCGCTCCCGTACTATCCAGTGACAGAGGAGACAGCAAATGGAGGTGGAGGCACGAAGCTCGCACGACGTTGGCAGAAAAGGAGCATCGGCGCTGGGGTGAGTGGAGCAGAGAGGTGCAGAGGAAGGGGGGACCATACGGGAAAACGCCTATAAAATCGAGAGGAGTTCCAGAGAGTGGTGGAGGTTTTTTTTTTCGGAGAGAAATCGAAAAGGCGGAGGAGGTCGAGTGAAAATTGGTAACGAAGTCTTCATAATCAGGGAGGCCAGAGAGGAATCAGAGAACCGAGAAGGGAACTTTCGGATTGAGACTTCTTCCAAGCGTCGGAGTCCAGTGGAGGGAGATTCTGGACCAGGCTGTTCGATTGACACATAGCAGTCCGGAATCGATCGAAGGCGTCTAGAACGAGTTCGAAGAGTAGGCTTCCGAGGGTATGACTATTCATTCGTTCCCTTCCTGTTATTTTACTTTATTGAGATGAACATATCTTCGAGTCTATTTCCATGGCTGAACATCTGGGTTTTCATCTGTTTCTAATGATGATTGTTTTAAGTCTGCTCTGGTATGGGGGAGGTAATCCATTGTTTTTTTGTTTCTCTGTAAATTTACGTTGATGGGGGTCATGTCTGAGATTCTCTGTTTAAGTTCGTTAATCTTGATTGGGTTTCTAATTGTGAGCATTTTATGAAAATAAAAATATAGAAAAATAATAAAAATAAAAAGGAAAAAACAAAATAAAGTTAATTAAAAATCGAACAAAACAATAAAAAAAAAACAAACAAACAACAAACCAAAATCAATCAAGAATTGAAAGTTAAACAAAAATCAAAACAAAACTAATCAAAAATTAAAAATCAAATATAAACTAAACAAAAAGAACAAAAAACCAAATAAATAAATAAATAAATAATAAATAATAAAAACAAAAACAAGGAACAATAAAAACCAAATTCGAATGAAAAGCAAAAAAAAAAATGATAAGGAAAAGAGAGAAAATTGAAAAAAACAAAGGAAAGTAAAATTACCTTTACTTTTAGCAAGCTAAAACACAATCAACCAATTCCAAAATCGTTTTATTTGTTAAAAAGAAAAGTAAGTTTGAACTCCTTAGTCTTTTCAAAAAAAAAAACAAAACAAAACAAAACAAAACAAAAACAAAACCAAAAAAAAAAAAAACAAAACAAAAACAAAACCAAAAATAAAAAAAAACAACAAAAACAAAAACAAAAACAAAAACAAAAAACAAAAAAAAAAACAAAACAAAACAAAAAAAACAAAAAAAAACAAAAAAACAAAATAACAACACAAGACAAGAAACCAAAAGCAAAAATAAACAAAACAAAACACCAACCAGATATAATTTTCATTCGAACTACGTGGACTTTGATCCATTCTGAAGGGTACGTAGGCCCTAGGCTTTCAGCCTAGGTCAAGTCCTCCCTTGTAAATAAAATATTTTTCTTTCTTTCCTTTCCTTTTTATTATTAAGTTTCTTTGTGTTTTACTTTAATATTGATTTCTTTTTTATTTTCAACTTTATTTCCTCCCATTTCTTTATTCAATTTATGCATGTGATTTGTTAGGGAAAATTGAAATAGAATTTAGGCCATTATATTTTTGCACAATTAACTTAGGGTAACTGTTCTTAGTAACGGGTGTAGTGGGGTGCCTAACACCTTCCCCACTCACAATCGACTCCCGGATCCATTTTCTGGTTTGTAGACCGTTTTTTTTCAAATAAAAAGGTTTTTCCAAAGTTTTGCCTTTTAAAAAAAAAATTTTTGGTGGCGACTCCTGAACCCTATTTACAATATTTTATTTCAATTTAAATTTCGTTTTTCGATTTCATTCGAAATTATTCGAATTTTTCGAGTTTCTTTCTTTGAGAAAAAAGGCGCCACGCGGTCGCATTTTCGGGTGTGACATAAATTATACATTTTTAAATTATAAGAACTAAATTGAAAAATTAATTAAGTGAATTTAAAAAACAATTTAACCAAAATATTTCTATTGCATGCTTTTTTTTTTTTTGGGAAAATTGCATCTACTCAAATTGACCTTTTGCTCTCAATTAATTGCTCCATTGTATTTATCTCCTACAATATAAATTGGATGTTAAGTATGTAAGATTGCTAAAACACCCTTTTGTCCTACTGGCTACGCAAGAATAAGAGAAGCCGAAAATAGGACCATAAACAATGGGAAGATATTTTGGTAGTCTCAACATATTGAAAAAGTATTAATGTGCAATTTAGACAATAAGGGTAAATGCAATAAGGACAAATTAAATAATGAGTAGTTTAAATGTGAAATTAGTCCATTTGCAGGGGCCAGAAAAAAAAAACAACGAAAGTGACTACATGCAATGTCTCTCTTCTTCTCAATTATGATAAGATTAATTAGCACTTATCCATTGGTCAAGTTTTTTGACTTTTCATATAATAATTCAAACAGAAGATCATTTAACCTGTGATTAAACAAAGATTATTTATAATATTTAGTAATGATAAGAGAGGACGAAAATCAAGTCACCATATAGAATTGACATTATTAGGATGACCCACAGCCACCATTTAATAGCTAAATAACACTCACACTCACCTGCAGGACAGGCAGATAAGGCTTTGTTCCTAGTGATGGGAAAAAGACAGAAGAGGAAGAAGCAAACAAATTGTGGCCATGTATATATGAATGGGATGGCAAAAGATATGTGAAGAGGAGAAAATTTTGAAAGTGGAGGCCTTTTCAATAGGTGTCCACATTCGTCTCAGCAACAGCTTGCTTCTCAAGGCTTTGATGCAAAAGGAAGAAGAAAAGGGTGGCTTTGCACCACATGTTTTTGCTCTCTTGTCTCGTGTGCCCCACCACCATGTGACTCATGCCTGACGGTCACGTTAGTATCAGCCTATTTCCACACCATACACTGGGCAACAAAAGTCATTGATTTCTTTTAGTCAATTTGTGCATGCTTTAACCAGTTTAGATTAAAGATGATTATAAATAAGGTATTGGAGTTTTTATTCTTGAAGTCATATTTAACAAGTAAAAACTTTTTCATCCTTATTGAATTGTTGAATTATAAAATCATTTGTGCAAAAAATTTATTTATTTTAAGTTGAGACTCATTTACATAAAACATGTTTATATAAAATTACCATAAAAAATAAAATATTTCAAACAATTATTAATATAATCCGAAACCACAAAATACTCTTTAGATGATATTTTTTTTCTATAGTAGATTATATTTGATATATATATACACACATACTATGGGTCTAGGGTGGGTCGAATACTATCTAAACGTATAACGAGACCCTTAAAATACATATAAAATTTTTTATTTCTAGATCCAAGTAAATAAATTTTGTGAGTATTCATGAAGTATAGGTATTTTGCCCATCCCTAGTTAAGATTTGGTAAAATACACTTGATATCTCTCCTCTTTTAAAAATATCACTTAACTCCTTTGTAATTTGATATATATTGCAAAAATTTCTGTTTTAGTTTATTTGCAGTCAATGAGCTTAACTTTTTATAGAAGATTTGTTCATTACAAAAATAAAATTATTTAACTATCTTTGATTTCATATTAATAATGATAATGAGTCTTATGTTGGAATTTAAAAATAAACTTTATGTCTTATATTAAATCTTATATAATACAGAAATGATCCGGTCTTGAGTTTCGCGAGTTATATTTTTTTTCATATTTTTTCTAGTATAGTCCTAAGAAATTGGCAAAATTACAATAAGAAGAACAAAACTTGAATAAATTCTCTTAGTATTTGTCAATTGTTATTAAGCTCTTTAATAAAATATATGTGTGTATATATATATAATTCTTTTCAAAAGACATAATTATGTGATATTAAACTATAATAACTATTTGAAAATTATAATTAAATTTTATGGTAATTGGAATATGTGATAATTCATGCATCACATAGACAGCCCCTTGACTAGGAGGTTGGTTGCCAGAAATCATTGATTTTGGTTGTCCCTTTGTGAATGATGAGGGTAAGGTTAAGAAGACGTCAAGGCTTCGTTTGCCTTCGTGGACTTTTATTGCTTCTTCAAGACATTATTATGTGTTTGAGACTGAGGATGAATCTCATCCACTCGTGTTTTTTTTTTGTTTCTATTAATGTCATATCTTCATAATAGCCAGCCCATGATGAGACAGGCTCGAAACTTTATGGGTAGGCCTCACAATGACTTTTGGGTTTGGTCCATATTACTCGGGTTGTTTTATAAAGAGTTCGAGTTCTCAATAATAAAATTATTTTGAGATCCACACTGTCAAAATAATATTTCATTGTTATATATGAGTCTCGAAGACCATCGAAGAATTAGGAGGCTTCAGGGCGAGCTCTCCCTATCATTTCTCACATTTCTAAAATTGGGCTTAATGGGAGTTCAGATTATTTTAATTTATGAAAAAAATAAATTATTTTAAGTAAATTTTGATCTTCTAGCATCCTATCATGAAATATAACTTGAAGATATTTTTACTTAATAATTTTAAAATTATTTTAAAGGATCCTATAACAAAGGATTTTAATTGGAAGTTTGAATTATAATTTTTTTTTTGTAATTTAAATTCTTAACTTCTAAATTTTTTAAAATAAATTTAAATTTTAAACTTTTTTTAATATAAATGTCTTTAATTTTGAATCTACCATTTTCCTTACAAGAAAATGAGGTGCATAGTGGGGGTGTGCAAGGACTATTTGGCCTGATTGGGCCAGCCCGCCCTGAGCATTATTGGGTCAAGTTGAAAAAATTTTTGAAAAAATTGAAACAAGGTGGAATCAAAACGGGTTTCATGACAACCTTTTGGCCTTATCGGGCTCAGTTAGGCCCAAGGTATATATATATATATATATATATTTATTTATATATATAAAAAGATATGGACTATTTTGAAAAAAAAAATTGTAAAGGTTTTTTTATAATTTTAGCCAAAATTTTTTAAATATTTTATAAATTATAGATAATTAAAAAGGTCAAGATCTATGTTTGGACTATTCTAAATATAATTATCACATTCATATAAAAAAATAAAATTAAAAAATACATATTTTTTTAAAATTTAATTATTATATTTGCATTTTCTTTCTTGAACCAATTTTTTTTCATATCCATTACATAAATTAAAAAAAAAACATATAAAAAAGTAATTATATTTTCAAAATAATTGAGCAAATATAAAAATATAAATTTTTAAATTTTTTTCTTAAAAAAGAAAAAAAAAATTAGCCCATTAGCTAACCTTGGCCCAATAAAAATTAGGCTAAGTTCAAACCAAGGCGGGTCTAAAACAAATTTTTTGTCCTAAAATTAAAATCGGGCCAGAACTCAGGTTAAAGCAAATTCCGAGTCGTCCCGACCTATGCACACCTCTAGTGCATAGCTTGTGGTTAGGAGTCAATAATACTAAATTAGATAATCAGGCCAATGATAGCCAACTGAGTTTGAGACAAATTTTTTGTCTCAAAATTAAAATCGAGCCAGAATAGGTTAAAGCAAATTTCGAGCCATCCCAGCCTGTGCACATCCCTAGTGCATAGCTTGTGATTAAAAGACAATAATACTATATTAGATTATCCCAATTCACCAAAAATGTTCTCAACTCTTTGATGATGGGCTCAAAGGAATAAGCAAACTTTGGGGATTGAAACTCCTTTTAAGTTTTATGTATAAATATAATTTTAGTTTCATAACTTTGCAAGTTTGTTTCTTAACTATTATTAACTTCGTCTCTTTATCTTTTAGATTGTTATCCTTCAAACTTTATTTTACAAAAATTTCTGTTAGGCCTCAACACAAAATGGCAAATCCATTAGTTCTTTAATCAAACTCACAAACTCGATTTGAATGTGAATTAATAATATTAAGTAAATAACCGTCAGCAAATTGTTAATAATAATAATAATAATAATGAGGTACATGTGATACAAAATTTAATTCATTTTTTTATTTTAAGAAAAATGTGCCTAGATTTTTATAATAGGAACTATGTAGCTAAACTATCTCCTGAAAAAAAAAAGGTAATTTAGCCAAAAAAAAAATAGCATACAAATTCAACATGTAAGTCCACCTTCAACTTTGTCAGAGCTATCAAAAACTCGTAAACAATTACATTTTTATATAAACTTCTAAAGCAATATGCATGAACAAATCACCAGAATCATCCAAACCAAAAGCTTACATTTTGTACTACAAAGTTGTTGCGAGGCAGGCAAGACATTAAAAAAAATTTGAGATGTAACGTTCAATTAGGCTAATAATTGTAAAGCACAACCATGATCCGACAAATAGATGTGGAAACCCATATCAAGGAACAAATAGATGTTGTATTATCCTTTTGGTTCACTCAATTTCTAATTCTATTCTTATAATTTGTTATAATTTACAAAAAAATTAATTTAATCCCTACCAATAAAACATAAATTCAAATCAATTCATCTAAATCATTTAGCATAATTTTACTTTATAATTTATTTTATCCTTTTTTATCGGTATAAATCAGATATACTTAAAAATGTTAAAATGACACATGATTAATTTAATCAGTAAAATTTAGAAATAGATGTAGATATGATTTTATATACTTTATTATCAAGTATGTAATTTTTCGATAATATCATAACAAATATATAATTTAAATAGAAAACTATAAAATTGTCTATAAACACCATATAATTGTCATATTATTAAAGAAATATATGCTTATCATGTTTTACTTAAAAAAACTTGATAACAAAAATATAAAGCATTGTATATAAATGTTTCTCAAAAATTTAGTAATACACTAACAGAAATTTAACCATAGGAATAAAATAAAAAAATTTTAAAACTTTGGGAACCTAACTACAAACTAGTTGCCCTCCCCGACAAGATGCAGAAGGATTCAGAAAATGTTCTCATGGCCCATAGAAAAAAATTTCGAAGAAAAAAAAAGTGTGTGAATAATATATATACAAACATATATAGTGCATGAACAATATCTGACACGTAATCCCGTGGAAGTCGCACGGTAATCGACTTATCTACAATGTGATTCCACGAGAATTTATATATATATATAGATATAGATTTTTAAAATATAGAAATCAATTTAAAAATTAAGATAAACTACATGGATCAAAAAAATAATTTAACCAAACAAAATTTTAACAAAAGCTATCTGTCACAACTCTGGAAAAACAATCTTCCATCATCTAAAATGTACGTTCAAAATCATTAAAAAAAAGTGATATAATTAATATATTTTGTACTTCAAAATGGGGTTAAGCAAATATTACATCCTAAATGTAGTCCAAATTTGACGATTGACAAAACTTCAAATCCCAAAAATCATAATAAGCATATGATACAGCCAAATGCATATCTTCGGAGACAACGAGCTTTTCATTGAATCAACAAATTGAAAGTACAAAGAAAAATCAGAAACAAGAAATGCCTGCACTATAACTCATGGTTTAGGTTCTACCTTAGCAGTATGCACAGTATATATACTTCATAAAAGGAAGTTATTAATTCTCAGCTGGATAGCGACAACCAACTTCTGAGAATGAAAAACGCCTTCTTAGAGTCTCAATTAGATAATCTGTGCATAGCCAGCAGATGAATTTGAAGATTATGATAAAACCCAGACAGCCTTCCTAGAATCTCAACCACGTTTCTTTCTCGGCCAATTCTCCCGTCGTTGATTTTATCACTCATGCGTATAGTGCATTCTGCTTCGATAAAGATTCCCTGTGCCACACAAATATATCAGTTTATACAGCATCTGAAAGTTCCAGTTGAACCATTTACCTATACACATGCAGAGTTATGTTCATACTTTCTATGCACGTAATCTTTCAGAAAGTAATGAATATAATGAATATATGTGCACGTAGAATTTGAGCTGTGTCAGAGATATATGCCACAGTTTGATGCAAAGGGTATAATTATCACTTCATGGCATGTATGTTATACTCTTAACTCTCACATTTTCAGCAAGCAGCGACAGCCAGGACAGAAATGTTGGTAACACAAGTTCCATACCAGGTACCAAAAAGAAGCAAACATCTTATGAACAGATTGGGAAGAGAACTTGATATTAAGGGTGCAATAAGTAAAGAAGCCGACGCTAGAAATAGACAAAATGCCAAATTAAGGATATCTTTGAGTTTCTCTCCCTCTAGTTATTTCAGATAGCACCAATTTGATGTCCGACTTGGGCCTAAATGACATGAGACATCAATAAAGATTACAAAATACTCTTAATACTCCACTTCTGTCATACCACCATCATTTTCTTCTTGATTCTGTTCATTTATTAACTAATTTATAATATTTTGTGAAGGAAGCAAGAGGATGTATATACTATTTTCCCTTCTTATCATTAAACCAATAGAAAAGAAACAGTAACTACGTATCCCCTTATTTATGTCTCTATATGGCATCAAATAGAGTTCATCTCTGACAACAACCAATGTCATCACTATTACCAGCAAAAATCACCATGTATTTAAGATATACCAGTATTAAGCATCATTAAACATTAATACTTCAACATTTCAATCTCTAGCTATAATTTAATGCTTAATAAGCTAAAAAATGTAAACATGTAACAACAAACAGACATGACTGTAAGATACTTCCATGCTGATATATCTGCTCAAGACATAACGTGAATAGTATAAGAGGCAGAAAAACCTAATTAACTGACAAGTTATGCATATGCCAACAAAAGTCTGCATGAGCTCACCAGCTCATATAATTTGCTTGACAGGTCATATGAATGCATTTCAGTAATTCTATGCTAACATCTAGCATGTCAACTAGCATAAAATCTATGGTAAAGTCTATGCCAAAATCTGGCTTGGCAACATGCACACGCGCGCGTGCACAGAGAGAGAGAGAGAGAACTACCACTTACAATGCTGTTATGCTAACAATAAAACTTTGCATGTTTTCTTATTGTGGCCAAGTCCCTTGCATTTACTGCACTGCAGCTGACGTTTAATTATGTCTATTGATTCTACCTGCTTCATCTTTGGTCTACCTGGAGGTCGTTTAGTTGGTGGAGGGGTTACAGTTACCGCCAGAGTTGATTCACACTGGACTGGCCTGTCTACACTAGGTACAGGATGAATAGATTCAGCATATGTTAATCGGTAATTCTCAACAGAGAAGTATCTGGAACAATAATCATATGGGCTTCTACCAATGCACTCAAAGACAGCGATAGCATGACAGCAAGGCAACCCAGTGATTTGCCATCTCCTGCAGCTACAATCCCAACGATCAACATCAACAATCTCAACAGATTCTCCACGTACCTCAAACGTGCTACCCTGTAAGAGCAACACCTGAAGTGACCGTGCAACTGAAGATTCATTTTGAAGCATTTCTTCCTTGGATGGTGTCAATTTTGTCATCCATTGATTGGATTCAACCCGTTGTGTATAAATTGCTTCCATCATCCTACCTCGTAATACATCAATCATTTGAGTAATTGGCAACTCATGTGCCTCTGACACCCAGCTGTAGAATTGATGTCCAAAATTGGATGTTAGATGATTATACCTTACTCCAGGAAAGAATGCATTGGCCCAGCGCTCTGGCTCACTTTGCATAACCCAGTTGTAGGCTTCAGGAGAAATACCTTTAATGTTCTCAATACTACGGTCAAAAGCCTCCAGTTTGGGTGCATATGCGGCAGCATAAAAATCATTAACCATGAAGCGTCTTGCCTCATGAGAGAATTGTCCCTTCAAGTCCTTGTTCAGTTTTTCAGCCAGGTGGCGTAAACAATAACTATGGTGGCATTTTTCAAATATCTCAGCCAGTGATTTTTTTAAGCCATTCTGAAAATCAGCGACAAATGTTATTTGCTCAGATGTTGATAGTGCTGATTTCAGCTCCTCCAGAAACCAATGCCAGTTGTCCTCAGTCTCAGCATCTACAACAGCAAAGGCCACAGGAAAAATGCCATCATTCCCATCTGCAGCTGTTGCAGACAACAAATCCCCTTGGTACTTTGAGTTCAAAGGAGTGCTATCAAGAAAAAGGAGAGGACGACAACCTTGCTGGAAACCAGATATTGAAGCGTGAAATGATACAAAGAGACGATGAAAGCTTGAATCCTCTTTAGTCGTAAATGTTGCAAAACTCCCAGGATTAGTCTCTTTTATCTTCTCACAGAAAAATGGTAACTGAGTATATGCCTCTTTATAGGAGCCTTGTAGCTGCTCTCTAGCAATCTCTTTTGCACGCCATGCTTGAGAATAATTTAACTGAATCCCATACTCACGCTTTATGTCATCTGCAATATCCTTTGGCTTGTAGTTAGGGGAGACTTTCAATTTCTCTTTTATGATACTTCCCACCCAACCCCTAGTTGCCCGATACCCAGCTTTTACAGCAGCCCCCTCACAAGTATGTTTTGTGGTCATTTTCTTAATGCAAATCAATTGGGTGGTGGTCAGCCTTGATGCATAGATCCTCCAAGGGCAACCTTGAGATTTACATTTCACAGTGACACGATGACTGTCGTTCTTTTTATATCTGTAAGCAAACCCATGGGCAATAGAGTATTTATGCAAAGCTTCTCGGAATTCACTAAAACTATTAAACCTTTGATCCACACCAGAGATGGTATTTTCCCACTGCTGTGCAGCTTTTTGATGCTTTTCGTCAAGGGTGCAGGCTGGAATAGAAGATAAAGGAACTCCATCAGCTACATCCACCTCAATCTGTTCAATGGCATGGACGGTATCAACTGGAACATCAACAGGAGCAGCAACAGGAACAGCTTCTGACACAGTTGTCCTGCTTGACCTGCACTGACAAGTGTTCTATAAGATTTTTAAAAACAATATACAAGTGGGATGGATATGACTCCAGAATACCTATGGCCGTTCATCAACTAGTAAAAGCAAGAAAATGTATTCCAACGAATTGCAAGCACAACTCTCTAACATCATAACCAAGATGTGATTTCTGCAATTATGGACTAAATTGAACTATAAAATTATCTATGACTGGTGGGAACAAAAGGAGAGGTGGACAACCAAGAACTGTGAATAAGTACCTACTACCAGGCATGTTAGATGTATTTCGAGCTGCTGCTTCCTCTGATATGATGAAAACATCAACTGAGGCAGCATCCCCCAAGAAATTGATCATGCGTTGCAAGTCCTTGTCTTTTGATACTGTAATTAGAGTTTTCTTGTTGCCCGGAAGGAAGTACTTGATGATCATCGTATCTACATTACAATTGAACGTTTCTGCTACTTCTGACTTGAAATCACTCAACTGCGTCTGTGAATCAATGTCTATTGCGTAGGCCTCACCCCCATTGTATGACAATGATCCATCCTTATTCGTGACAAACTCACCTCCCGATTGACATATAGCTATAACTTTTTTTGTAGCCATGGCCTAGTTACAAAAGAAGAACACCACCAATAAGACAAACGTAGTTCTCAATGTTTAATTTCACAGGCGACAAACCGTGAAGTTGTCTGCATTCAACATTTTGAACCTCTTATGGCAAATGCCCAAGAGGGAAGGGAAAAAAAAGGACCTACATTCACTGCCCCAAAATCCCCAATTCTTACCCAGTATCACAGAATAGAAAAACCCCTTCCTGGATGCGAATTTCACAAATAACAAAGTATGATTGATGACAGAATTCCGTATTAAAAAATCAACTTCCTTTTACCAAAATAAAAAAAAAAAAAGCACGCAACAAAAGTCTATCATCCTGATAAAAACCTAAACAAAAATTTTCCCTCCGACGGTAAAATAACCCCTCCCCCTCCCCCCAACAAACCCCCCCCCCCCCAAAAAAGTAAATATAATCATTACGATACAGAAAACAAACCCTAATCAGCTTGAGCGCAAAGGAACACGACGACGATACTTACCGAAAAGCCAGACTGATACAATCCCCTTAGCCGCTCTTCTTTCTTCTTCTTGGTCTTCCACGACGCTAACGTTGGAGACTTTTCTGCTGTGCTTAGCCGAACCAATCGGAGAGAGCGTGAGGCGCCAGCGCATGCTCAAATCGGAAAAAAGGGACGGACTGAAATTGTATGTATGCCTCTTACGACGTCGTAGTAGCCGTCGCACGAGACTATGATTGGCACGGTGCTTCGAGCCGTTGACTTATCATAATTTCTAATAGGCTTGACTTTTAACGGTCTACGATCTATCTCCACGTCGCCTGCGGACCACAATGCGAGTGTATAAATGTACACGTGGCTACTCGAAGATAAAGTCACGTGTTTCTCGCATCCCACGCCGCCACTAGTTTGTCTCATTTAGGACCAGATGATTGTCCGTATTTTATCATTTCCATTTTTTATTTTATCTTTGATTTGCTAGATTATTGGAATTTGTGGTGCTTTATTTGAACGCTCCAAAATATTTCCTGTGTATTCATTTTAGAATTTGGTAAAATTCAATTTATATAAAAATATTGTGGAAACATTAATTTGGGCAAAACCTTTGCTCAAGTTTTTTAAAAATTTTATTAACATATAAATTAAAATTTTTATGCTATTTTTTTACACACTAAATTTTGTATGAAATTAAGAGTACAATGCATGGCGTTTTTTTTTCCTCATTAACTTTAGGGGTGAATAAATTCCAGGTTGGGCTTATGTTTTCACTAACTGGAGGCCCACTTTGGGTTTATTATTGGGCCTATTTTTTTAGACCAGAAACCCATGTCAGTCCAAGGTTGGCCCTGTTTGTCAATGGCCCAGGTCAAGCTAATTAGAATTTGGTTATGTCTTTTTCTTTTTTATAGTTGTGAAAATTCTGACCCAAATAACAAACAAGAGTGGTTTATATTTAACGAAAGAGATAGCCCATATTAAAAAAGAGAGTAAATTATATTGATATTTTTTAATTTTATTGAAATTACATATATCTTTTTTTATTTTCAAAATATATATCTTAATTTAATTTTAAAATTTTTTATTAAGACATTTTTAATTAACCTAAATATACAAATATGTATTATATCTAAATATGCACAAAAAAATAAAAAATATTTTTTTTCATTAAGTTTAACAAAAAAATATATTTAGGTTAATAAATAGTATATTAGTAAACTAAAGTGTAGTGTAACTTTTTATTTTAGGTAAGTTTATGCATATCTAAAAATAAAGAGGGCATTCATGTAATTTCAACAAAATTCAAAAAATATCTTTGTAATTTAATTAAAAAAAGTAGTTATATTATAATAAGAATAACTCATATTCAACCAAAAAAGAAATAGCTTTTAATAAATAAATAGGGTTGGGTTAGGTATCTACCTTAGCTTGAGACTTAGCTCAACCTGAGGTCGGGTCTCTATAGCAAAGTCTAATTTGTTTTGTTGACCTAGTTTGACTCAATATGATCAAGCCAAGTCAAATTAGCAAGGCAAGCTGAGCTATGAAGACCTTAATTAACACTATATTAATATACATATAAAAAAATTGTATTGATATAATATGTGAAATGACTAAACTTAGGGTTTGTTTAGATGGGTGGCAAGGGATAGAATGACAAAAAGTGGAATGATAAATTTAAGGAAAAATTAGAAAGGAGAACCTAGACCGACAAAAAATTATAATGAGAGATTTTAAAAATTAATATTACTCTACAAGACCAAATGAAAATATGATGGACAAAAATGCCTTTTTTTTGTTAACCAAGTTAGTCAAATCCAAATGTTACCTACCCTCTAGACACTGCTTTCTTCCTCATCGACTCTCCATTACTTATCATTCGATGATTTTCCAACAACCGATTACTAAAAATCCTTGGATGGTTTCTCATTAGACAAGTATCTTTCGACGGTTTAACCCTCATGTGCCAAAGCTAACTTTCGACGGGTTCTCCCTTGTCGTAAATTGTGAGAAGCAATGGTAAGCAGCACCTCTCCTTTTCATTCGATAGATTATAACGTTCGCAATTTCATTCCTTCTAAAATGTTAGTATTTACATGCTTTTACTTCAAATTCAAAATATATTTGAGTTTTATTAGTAAAGGAAATTTAGGCAACGAAAGACTACAGTAGAGAGACTCTAGATTTATACTTGTGAATATTGAATTTCTGCTAGCTTTAGGTTAATGCTATTGTGTATTAGATATTGTTGATTTTTTTAAAACTTAAATTTAAGATAAGTTTTGCATTTTGGGATAAGTTCTAAATTTGAAATAAGTTCTAATAATCTAGTAACAATACTAATAATAAGCCTAAAACTCAATAGTAAACTATAGGGTCTAAAATATGAGTAGTAAAGTTCCTTAAATTCATTAGTAATGTCCTTAAATTTGGGAGTAAGAGTTCTAAAATTATAAATATGCTATACAAAGTCCCTAAACATGGTGGTAAATTTCTTTAAATGTAGTAGTAACACACCTAAACTTAGAAGAAAAGTGCCTAAAGGTCAATAGTAAAAGACAATCCCTAAAACTTAATAGTAAATGTCCTCAAGCCCAAGAGTAACATTCTTAAACATGGTATTAATGGTTCTACATAGTCCTTGGTAAATTTTCTTAAATGGAGTAGTAAGACACCTAAATTTAATAGTAACATGGCTAAAACTCAATAGCAAAGCATAGTCCATAAAATCTAGTGATAAATGTCCTAAAATCAAGTAATAACATCCTTAAACCTACTGGGGGCCTAAATTTAAATATCCCTAGACATAGCAGTATATTTCCTCAAGTGCAGTAGTAACACACCTAAACTTGGTAGTAATGGACTACACAACTAAACCTGATAATAATGAGGCTAAGTGAATGTATGAATTGTTAGTGAAGGGTGAGTATAGAACCTGTCATGATCTAGATGTTCTAATTTGATTATATAATGCAACCTATACAATAACCACAATCTAATTTTAAAGCTCTTTATATAAAATGGGTAATACAGATTATATAATGAAATATTACCTGTGGATGTAACTAAGTGACTTGTAATTCCTTATAATATAGTAGTAAAGTAGATATGATGCTAAAGGTTAGTAGTAAATTCCCTAAAAGTTAGTTGGAAGGACCTTAATATGTAACACATCGATGTAACTCGTTTAGTATTAACACCCACCTCTCTTACATTTTTATCTCGTTTTGCTTTTTATTTTTAATGAAATTGTTGTATTATTTTTAGCTGGCACGTCTAGAGTTATTGTCAAACACACTTAGTTGTTTGTATAAGAAAAGATTATTAGTGTTTTCTTTAGTTGTTTGTAGTTGTGGTTAAAGTGTATTGATTTTGTAACTGTCAGGATAGATTATCATGAAAGATAAGGATGTCATCTTACACAAACACAGATATAGACTGAAGAAGTTAAGGTGATGATTTTTGTATATTCCCTGACATAGTTGGGATTTATAGTCATCCAAATAAGAGTTAATTATGCATATATTTTTATTTGTAGGGTTGAATTTTACAAAAACAAAAAAGGAAAGTCTCAAGATGTTAAAGAGATAGGAAACATAATTGTTGTATAGCAAATGATATCTAAAATATGGTAGGGGAAATAAGTAAGACTGTTTGTCATCCTTTTACAGGGAAATGCTATGGTCCTAGTAGACTGGAAGAATTTGGAACTAAGTGAATAAAAGAGATATAATGATGAAGCATATGAAGAACGAATGGTGCATAAGATGAAGCATGTTCTAGGAAGTTCTCGTGTAAAGAAATATTTATTGTTATACGTATTTATAATCCCTGATTTAATGAGTTCATGTTATTTTAATGAATTATTTGTGTTTTATAGGTATCAATTGTTATAAGGTGCTCCCTCTCTCAGTTCACGGAAGTTGTAGAATTTATCAGAAAGAACAATGTACTCAATAGGTAGGTAGAGGAAACAAGGCTTAGAAAGTTGCTGGATTTGGCATTCTAAACTCTATCCAGAGACTTGTGCATCGAGATTGTTACAACATTTAATGTTCCAACCAGATCTTTATCAATCAGAGGTAAACGAGTGCCACTAAAAGTCCAAGATGTCCATGACATAATGGGCATTCCACTCGATGGTCAGCTTATACCTAACAGTTTAAAGGGAGAAGGCATAGTTGTGATCCGAAGAAAGTTCAAGGGGAAAAAATTAAAGAATCTAAAACATATTATACTGGGGGGTAAGGCTGAGAGAGGCTTCAAAAAGGCTTTTTTACTATTTACCCTAGGGACATTCTGATGTCCGACATCTAACTTATATGTAAATGATAAACTACTTCATGTTATTGTAGATGTGAACACTGTATTTTGTCCAGGCATACTCTAAAAAATAATAATAAAATTAAACTAATAAAAAATAAAAATAAAAAATCAGTAGAGCCTTTTAGTTTAATAAGCTAAAAAAAATCAAAGAAAAAAACTTAAAAAAAATTAAAAATATATATAAAAAAAGCAGAAGCTCATTAATCAAAAATTAAAACAAAAGAAAAACCAAAGAAGGAGTAATATAAATAAAAAAAATGGAATTAAAACAAATCATCAAAAAGGGCTAGAAAAAGAAAGGAAAAAATGAATTAAAAAAAAGAAAAGAAAAAAGTAAAATCCAAAAAAAAGAGCTAAAGGCAAATAAAAAAAACACAAAAAAAATAATAATTAAAAACAAAAACAAAAAAATCAAAAAAAAATCAAAAAAAGAGAGGGAAACAAAAAAAAAAGATTAATATTCTGAAACCTAATCCGGAAGATTTTGAGTTGAAACCAAAGCAAAAAAAAAATAAAAAAAAGGGCCCAAGGAAAAACAAATAGAGTCCAAAATTAGCCAAAAAATAAATAAAAATGAAAAAAAAGCCCAACAACCCAAGCCCATATTCAAACCCTACCCGTTTCCTTTCTCCCAGGTGCCCTCTCTTATTCGGGCTTCTCCTTTGGCAGACACGAGTGAGGGACGCAGAAAGAAAAGAAAAAGACAAAAAAAAAGGGGACTCACACGTGAAAAAGGGGAGGCGTCAGAGAAAAGGAGGAAGGGCACACGCAGAGGCGTCAGAGCAGGGAGAGACAGAGAGAAAGCGACGGGTAGGAAAACGGACAAAAAGGACGAAAAGAGGAAGCGAGGGATAAAAAAGAGAGGAGGAGGCGATTTGGGAGAAAAAGGGGGAGAGGGATGGAAAAAAAGGACGAGGCACGCTCAAGAAGAAAATGGGTTTTTCTTCGAAGGGGGGAAATTTTTGAATCGGGGGAAAAAGGCAGACGCACAGAGGACACGAGGAAGGGAGAGATTTTTGAGCGCACAGAGAGGGGAGAGAACACGAAGGGGGTCTGATACAGAAGGGGAACGATAGAGGAAAGGGAGATCGACGGGGTCAAAAGAGGGTTAAGCGAGTGGAGAGAAGGGGGAATGCGAGACCGATTATAAAAACCAGGGGGCAGAGGCATCGACGGAGAGGGTGAGGGTTTAGAGGAGGATAGAGTTTAGGGATTAGAAAGGGAGAGAAGCAGAGAGTAAGGGAGGTAGGTAGGGAATTAAGGGTTGAAATAAATTCGGAAAGAGGAGAGACTGAGAGGTAAAAGTGGAGGAGAGACAAAGAAAATGGAAGCCTGAGACAGGGAGAAGGAGACACGAATATAAGCGAAGAGAGGCAAAGGGAAAATTGAAGAAAACCGAGAGATTTAGCGAGAGAGAAACCCAGAAGCATCCTGTTGAAGAACAAGGGATTTGGCCGAGTCACAGCAGAGGGTGAGGAAGAGGCCTTCACAGTCAATGTCACAGAAGGAGCATTCAGCTAGTCGGGTAAATCGATTTACTGAAAGCCATTTTGGATTGCTGTGATTCTTGATTTTCTTTGGAAGATAGAGAACAGGACAAGGTTAACTAGTATGCTTTCCCTAGGGATTTCTAATGTCAGCCCTCTTTCATTTGTGGCTTGAATATTTGAGCAGCTGTTAACCATTTGATAATGTTTCTAAGTAGGCTTTCATGTGCGTTTTGGTTCTGTAGCTAGGATTGAACCTGAGATTCTGAACCTTGGCATGCTGTGAGTTGAGTGTGAGTCTTGTTTGGGTGCTCTGTATTTGTAATTTTTTGTTGAACCATTGATTGGTGAGATAGGAGTTTTGTATCAGTGGCATGCGTACACTTAGGTTGATAGCTCTACTGGTATTTGAGTTTCTGTGTAACTGAAATCTGCTTATGGACACAAGGCATAATTTGCTCTGTTATATCTAAAAATCGTGGGTATTTATTCTGCTTAGTATGCTCTAGTAGCAAATGCTGGGAATGCTGATTCAAGGGTTTCAGTTTTGATGTGGTATGATCCAGTTTTCAATGAAATGATAAACAGTAATTTCCGGTCTACCAGGAAGGTCATGAGTCATTGTTGTAGTTGGATTTAGGTCATTTAAGATAAATAAAGATGTAAGTCTTAACGAATCTTGGTTAATTTGGATTCTGGACTGATTTTCAAGTTTGATCTAATTCATTTTTTTTCTTTTTTCCTCTACCTTCTCATGACAACTAGGTTATCTGGCCATAGGTGTTTCTTGCACAGAGGAATTGTCTGTTTAAGAGGATTTATTTTGGGGCTGATAATATTGGATGCTTTGTATTGCTTTTTCTTCCTTTAACTGAATGCATAAATCTATGATCTGGGTGTTGGTAATTCAAACTGTATGTTGCTTTGATGTTGTAAAAGGTGTTGATCTTATGAGCTGAATAAACTCTGTTTGATGCCATTTTCGTTTGAACATTGATTAGTTCTTAATGAAACCTGGGCCTGAACAAATTATACTTTTCTTTCTTTTTCTTTTCATTCGAATATGGGGAATAATAAAATTGGTGGAGAGGATACAAGAAGGTGTTCTGAATACCAAAGATCAAAGGAAAGGCTGATGAGAGACTTCATGAGTTATCAGGGCATTAAGAAGAACAATGACAAGCTGAGAAATGGAAAGGCAACATCCTGGACAAGGGCAGCAACGCAAGCAAGTGATGTCTTTCATATTTCTATTTCATTTGTAAATATTGTTCGAAATAATACGTTATTTGGTTACTTGTACACAAAACACATACTATCACAAATTGTCTTGTACATGTACATGTTTTTGTTTTTATTCTTATCTTACTTTACTTTATTTTTTTTTTAGACTAGCCGTGTGAAATTATTTTTATCCCCTCAGGCACATAGGAATAAACTTATAAGTCATGTGAGGTAAAGCCTCCATGGTACTTATTTGGATCTCAAATTTACATTTTAATAATGTTTTGATTTTTCTTTCTATGTGAAAATAATTTTAAAAAAAGGGGTTTCAAGAAAAAGGAGATAGGATAAAACAAGAAAAAAAAATGAAAAGAAAGAGTTTTACAAGTTAAATAAATTTTTCAAATTCAAAACTAAACTTTAAGAAAACCAAGCTTTTTTTGTTTAATTCCCATTTCCAAAAAAAATAAACAAAAATTAATTTTCTCTTTTGTAGATTTTGGATTTCTTCTAACTTTAATTTGATAACCAAAAATTAATTTAATTATAAGGGTAAAAAACTTTTAAAAAAATGATAATAAGGAAACCAAGTTTTTTTTAATTTCCAAAAAAAATAATAAACAAAAATTAATTTTTACTTTGTAGACTTTGGATTTTTTTCCAACTTTAGTTTGACAACTAAGAATTAATTTAATTATAAGGATAAAAAAAAACTAAAAGAATGATAATAAGAAAACCAAAAGCGAAAACAAAGAAAAAAACAAACAAATAAGAATAAGAAAACAAAAAAACAAAAACAAAACACAAACTAAAAACTAACAAAAACCTAAAAACAAAAAAAAGCCAAAACAGAAACTAAAAAAACAAAAATTAAAAAGAATGAAAGATTAACAAAAGGCGTAAAAAAATATAAAATATAAAATATAAAACAAAAATGAAAAGAGAAAGAAAAAAAAAACTAAAAATGCTAGAAAAGGAAGTTTATATCTACCCTCAGTGAGTCAAACACATCAAACCATTTCTCAATTTGTTTACTAAAGAAGAAAGTAATCCTTATTTTTGTTGTCTTCTTGCAAAAAAGAATGTGAAAACTAAATTATATAAAATTAAAAATTAAACAAAAAAAATACAAGGAAAAAAAGAGACATGGAAAATTTAAAGATAAAGAAATAAAAAAAACAAGATAAACAAAAAGAAAAAAAAACAAAAGCAAAAAGATAAAACAGAAACAAAACAAAACAAAGAAAATATGAAACAAAACGAAAAAAGAAAACATAGAAAGAGAAAAATGAAAAAAAAACAAAGGATGATAAAAGAAAAGAGAAAAAAGATTGAAAAGATAAAAAGAAAGTAAAATTATATTTATTCTTAATAAATTAAAACACATCAATCAATTTCAAAATCGTTTTATTTGTTAAAAGAAAAAGTAAATTTTATTTTCTTTGTCTTTTAAAAAAAAAAGAATAAAAACTAAAAGTAAAAACTAAAAAAAGAAAAAAACAAAACAAAATTAATCAAAAATTAAAAAAAAACAAAAGCCAAATAAAAACAAAAATAAACAAAATAAAAAAAACAAAATAAAACATTAATCAAATATAATTTTCGCTCAAACTACGTGGACTTTGATCTCTTTCAAAGGGTACGTAGGCCCTAGGCTTTCATCCTAGGTCAAATTCGCTTTTGTAAATAAAATATTTTTCTTTTAATTTCATTCCTTTCCTTTTTATTTCAATTCTTGAATTTCTTTGTATTTTATTTTAATTTCTTTCTTTCTTTTGACTTTGAGTTTTATTTTCTTTATTTCTTATTCTACATGTGATTTGTTAGGGAGAGTTAAAATAGAATTAAGACCATTTTATTTTTGCACAACTAACTTAGGGTAACCGTTCTTAGTAACGGGTGTAGTGAGGTGCCTAACACCTTTCCCACTCACAATCGACTCCTGGATCCATTTTTCTGGTTCGCATACCATTTTTTAAACTAAAAAGGTTTTTTTTTCAAAATTTTGCCTTTTCAAAAAATAAAATTTTGGTGGCGACTCCTGAACCCTACCTATACCCCTATTTCAATTTTGATTTCATTTTTTGATTTCATTTGAAAATCGAATTTCTCTGTTAAAGGCGTCACACGGTCGTATTTTTGGGTGTGACAGTAGACATTGACCATGCGGACACATATGACTAGTCAAAATTTGTGTTGTCTACTTTTGTAAAGGAAGTGACAAGCTTCAAATTAGTTTCATGTAAAGGAGCAGAGAAGAAAAACATTGGGGGATGTCTTCCACTCCTTATGATATGGTTTTCCACATGTATATTTCCTTGACCTATTATTTGCATATCTAACAAGTTTAATTTTGGTCAATATTTTTTCTTCTAGCATTTTCCTTTTGAAGATGTAGTTGTCCCTAGCAATTCCAATGCTGTAAAGTTTTGAAATTAATAACGCATATAAGAAAAGGTTAAGCTTGAGAAAGAGCATATTTAGGTAAGCTATTCTATGTTTGGTTATATATACATTTGAATGTATAGGCTAATAGGTTTATTTGTTAATTGCTATGTTGTTGCTTCTAGGTGCAAGGCATCTTTAACATTAAAGGTCCACGTGCATTCCCTCTAGAGTCTGCATTTCACCATCCAATACCATTTATTCTATTTGAATCAGTTGTGTTGAAAGTTCTTATCTATCTCTAAACTAACTTTTATTTTGGGACCCTTGTAGGGTGTAAAGGAAATGAAAAAAAGACTTATAAACTTTGCTCATGGGTTACCTAAGATCTTCTGATGCCATAGACAAAATTTGTAAGCCTTACTAATAGATTGGTTGTTGTGGGTGAGATGGAGGGAACTCTGTAGGCAACGTGGCTGATGATAAGGAAGGGGAAGGAGAAAAAGCAACTGCATCACATGGGACCATGTCCAGTGGAGATGGAGACAATGCCTTATCAGATGAGTCATCTGGAAGTGCCATTGGGATTGAGTTAAAGAAGAGGAAAACATCATATGCCCCCAACCAAGTGGATGAAGTTATGGGAGAAGAACACCATTACAGGTTGATGAGACAATGTCATAAGGCCGTCAAATGGTTATCAACTGTGGAAGAACATCTCAACACACGAAGAAAGAAAGAGAAAAAAAGTGTATGAATATTACACTTCATGTGTTGCCAGGCAAATAGCAATCAATGTGTATACTGTAAGTATATTTTATGTTGCTGAGCTATTTATATATTTGATACATTTATGTTGGTAAATATGCAGTTCATTTTATATTATTCTAATTGAAAATTTCTTTGATATATTAATATTAGTGAATGTGTCTACTCTGTTACTAGGGTCGTAGTTGATTTGTTTGACTTTTACCTTATCTGTGCTGAATGCTAGTGCCTTAATAGATGGAAGTAGCACATTAGTGAGTCTAACTTTTGTATGTATCGATTAGTATAATGCTTTAGGAAGTGATTACTTTATACTTACATTAATTAAGTATGTGTAGGTGATAACCATGGTGTCCAGAGTGTTGATAGAAGACTAAAGGTGAGAGAACTTGGCCATTGGACGACACATACTAGATGAGGATTTCATGGTGACTATAATGGTCTTCCCTTTGATATCACCTTTAATGATCATTTGCTCTAATTCCTTATATAATAAAGTTTGTGAAATTATTGGTGTAGAGAAACCTTTTAAAATTTATAAGGCAGTACGATGTTAACGATTTGATGGATAAATTATAGTCTGACAAAGTGGGCTATAACATCATGGACTGCACCTTAGAAAATGTTACTTATTTGGAAATGTTTGCAGATATTTGCCCCTATGCTATTTCTGAATAACTGGTTTTACTTTATTTTTGACTCTCATGCATGCACTCTATACATCCTTGAATCATTGAGTTAAAAGGCTAACAAAGGCCAAAAGAAGATGGCCTATACTATGGTAAAATTATGTTATATTCTAATGGCATTTAGTTTCTAAAGTCAATTGTAACAGTTTAGCTATGTGTGATATTGTGTATGGGTGATATGATAGAAAGACCAATTCACCATGTTGTTAAATATGTTGAACTTGAGAAATTTGTGGCGGTAGACCCAATTATCACCATCAAATACATTGAGTTGCCCCAACAACCAAATGTGTAAGTGAACTACTTTGAACTTTTATTACTTATCGTACTACATTTATAAAATATGACTTTATTACATTACATTTGTTGCTCAATGATGACTGTGGAATTTATTTAATAAAAATTATAGACTAGGGAACCAAAGTCTGAGTGGAGAGGGCTTATCATGCTAACATATACTCCGATTTGAGCTTTTCTTTCATTGTTTGTTACAGTTTAATGCTTAGTGACTCATGGGTAAATGGTTGTGGTTTTTAAGAAGAGTTGGATGAGTTTCGTGTCCAACTTATGTGAGACTTAATGAACCATCCATTGAATAAGTTTCGTGGTGATGTAATGGCCTCTGCAATGGCAACAAACCAAGGGAAGCAAACCAAAAAGACGTGATGTATTGATTGTTTCCTCTTCTAGATTTTGTAGTATTATGATTGGTTGTTTCCTTCTCTAAAATTTTTAGTGTTATGGTTATAGACAAGAACATCCTGCTGTGAGGATTGTATTTGATAGTTATGATTATAATAAGATTATGAAATTTCTTGAAGTTCTTTTTTCTACTACTGTAATAGTCTATTTTCTTAAGGTCTAATAAATCAGGTCACTAAACTTGATATTAACAATCCTAAACTTAGTTAGCCTGAATATGATAGTAAATTCTCTGAAATCTACCAGTAACATCTCTAAAATTTGTAGTAATGAACTTAAACTATATTAGTAAATTTTCTTAAATCTAATAATAATACCTCTAAATTTCGTAGTAGCAGCTTTAAAACTCTATACCTTGTAAGAAACCTCATGATGGTAGTAAATTTTTTGAAGTTCAAAAGTAATAACCCTAAACTTTGTAATAATATAACTAAATTTCATAGTAATGGCGCTAAAACTCTATACTCTGAAAGGTCCCCAAAAACATTAGCAATTTTCCTTAAATCTAATGGTGGTACTCCTAAATCATGTAGTAATGGCCCTAAAACTCAATATTCTATTAGGAACCTAAACATGACGGTAAATTTCCTGAACTCGCACAGTAATATCCTTAAATTTTATAATAACGATTATAAATCAACTAGTTATTATACTGTGAAAGATCCCTAAAAGTAATGATACATATCTTTAAATCTACTAGTAACACCTATAAACTTTGTAGTAAGAGTTCTAAAACTATCTAGTCTACTGTTGCTTTCTTTGAAGCGTACACATAAGTATACGTATCGTGAAGGTAATATAGTGATAAGAAAAGATCTTTTCCTTGAAGATTTATTGTCAAAACAATGTCAAGTACTGAAATTCACACCCTAATTTAAATCAAGCGAATCAATTCTTAAATGTTGGTGCTAAAAAGAAATTGTTTATAGATTCTAAGCTATATAGAAGTTGAAGTTAGTATTTGAATTTTCGGGTGAATATTAGCATCTAGGATTATTAGTCCTTTTGTATTTCATAACAATTAGCTCAACATTCAATACCTTTGCTCTCAATGGTAATACATGTTGGTCTAGGATTCTGTTGTTCATATATATATTTTTCCAAATCTTATATAAAGTTACCCAATTAACTTTATAATTCCATACAAAATCAACTCAGATCAAACTATTATCACAATACTTAGTTGGACTATGTGAGATTATTAAATATATTCCTATCTCAATAACTAAACTATCCACTTACCCTAGTAAGTTTTAAGCACCCACACCACTCAACTTTTGATCTAACCTCCCTCTCCCTTTCCCAAGTTCAAGTGAGGTATCAAATCAATCTAATTGTTGGCTAATCAATCAAAAAGCATGAAGCATGAAGTTGAATGAACAAACATTAACATTAATTGAAAAGTTAGAATGAAGAACAACCACTAATCCATACAAGAGTTCCTAATAATCCTAGATTAGAGAGGGTTTAGCTATATATGATCATAAAAACCAAAGCCAAAGTTAAAGCAACAATTAGATACATCATTAAAAATGATAAAGATAGAAGAAGGGAAGAAGAAACTCAGAAATGAAATGGTTTCAGCTTCAATCCTTAATCTCCAGCTTCATTTTGCTTCAAAATGCCTTCTTAACTCTTCCCCTAGCCTCTACACCCTTGGAACAACACAAAAATAACCCAGAATGACGACTACTTCGTCTCCCACTCCTATATGAAGCCTCAAACCCTCAAAAATTCTGAAGACAAAATGATGCATTCAGTTAATACTCACTACGCCACGGCGAGATTGAGTTCTGGGAGACTGAGTGTCGCAACCTGATTATTATGTGTAGTGGCGAGGTTGGCTTCTGAGTGAATTCTGAGGGGATGCACGTTCCTTGCCTCAGTCCACATATTTTTTGCTACGGCAAGTTTTGATTCTGTGTGACTTCTCGCTGTGACTCAACACACACACGTAGAGGATTTGGCTTCAATCGATTAGCACCGCAGCTCCTCAGTATCTCGCCTCGACGAGATTTGCTTCTGACTGGATTCTCGTCGCGGCGACACCATTATCTGCCGCGGTGCGATTTACACAGCACGCTTTTCCTTGAATGCTTCCATTTCATTTGTGGCATGAATGATACTTGGCCGTGGTGAGATTGCAAAATCACCCACTTTGAGCCTCTTTCTCCCGAGATTGCTCAATGTTTTTCGAAACATGTATCCTATAAGAAGAACAAAATGTGATTAGTTATCAATATACTCAAAAGTAAGATAGAGATGAGGATTTTTTTAAGTATTGAGTATAAAGCTATTCATCCTAAGTATATTCATTTTCTCTTATGGAAGTATTATTTATCCTATAAGTGGAGGCTAACATTATGTTTACTAAAAGAAAATATGTACAATAACATGAATAGTTAGGAATTGTCATCTACATTAAGCCTAAACATAGTAGTAAATTTCTTCAATTCGCATAATAATATCTCTAAACTTTGTAATAATTGTCTTAAAATACCTAGTAACTATATTACAAAAGGCCTTTAAAAGTAGCGACAAATTTCTTAAATCCACTAGTAATGCTCTTATACTTCATAGTAATGACCCTAAAACTATATAATATGCAAGGAGCCTAAACATAGTAGTAAATTTCTTAAACTTACATA
The DNA here is from genome assembly GCA_026724425.1 of Erythrophleum ivorense. Taxonomy (NCBI): domain Eukaryota; kingdom Viridiplantae; phylum Streptophyta; class Magnoliopsida; order Fabales; family Fabaceae; genus Erythrophleum; species Erythrophleum ivorense. Next base: position 50,941,076 of record JAIUCV010000005.1, read on the forward strand.
ATAATATCCCTAAACTTTGTAGTAACAATCCTAAAACTACTAGTAATTATACTATAGAAGGTCCCTAAAAGGAGTGGTAAATTTTCTTAAATCCACTAGTGACAATTCTAAACTTCGTAATAATAACTTTAAAACTATATATACTACAAGTAGCCTAAACATAGTAATAAATTTCTTAAACTTGCTTAGTAATATCCTTAAACTTTATAGTAATAGGTACAACTTGATAGTAATGGACTTGAACCTTATCAGTAACTATGCTTTGTTCACACCACTCATCCTTAATGCCACATTTTGACCAAAGTGTTGGTTTTAACTTTAAATCATGCAAAGGCATGCACCTATTTGGTGCATCACTAGGTATAGTTTTTACTTTATAGTTTGTTATATGGGACAAAATCAATCAATTTCATTAGCTTCAAAGCTCTATACCTGTGCAAGGCAAGGGAAAGTGAAAATAATCAACTTGTGATAAGCAATAGCAAATCCTAATCTTAAAAGTGAAAACACATATCCAATATCTTAGCATCCACTCATATAAGGGAAGATAAAGTTATAAAAAAAAAAGTCATAATAAGAGAAAGTAAAGTTGCAATAAAATTCCTAAACCTTATAGTAAAGGCCTTAAAAATCAGTACTAACAAATACTAATATGTGGCAAATTCTTTTTATTACCTGTGCAAAGATTAGACATAAACAAATGTTATATACATATATCACTTGTAACATAAAGCTTCATTTTCATTACTAACATAAGGTTAGATATTATTTTCCTTGTAACTAATACATGCACAAAAAAATATTACATATAATTGCCAATAGCCAAAAGAATTCAAACCTTACTTCACCTGTAACCATTACAAAAAATCTTAACATGTCACTAATGCATGTACACAAAAAGAGCTATGTCTGCCCATGTACAAAAGAGAGCCTAACGTTCATGCCTTTAAAAAATAGGTTATGTCTACTTATGTATAAAAGAGATTAACTTATAGACTTTAAAAAAGTAGGTTGTGTCTGTCTATATACAAGGAGAGTCTAACTTTTACACCTTTAAAAAATCACTGACCACTTCCTGCACAAAAGGCATAAATAAAACTACCAATGAGCTACTTTTACAACTGTAGGATAAAGAAAGATGGGATTTTTACATCTAGCCCAGTTATGGCCTACCTCTTGGCAAAGAGAACAATGATACTGAACCTTGTCTTGAAATTGCGATTCACATCATTTCTTACTATAGTTTCCCAGCTGGATGACTTATGATGGGTGGTAGTAGGAAGGTGTTGCTTACGTAATCATCAATAGAAAGATTGTTCAAGTTTGGCATATCATAAGTCTTTACAATGATCATTATGTTTGTATAGATCTTTTGTTCCGAGGTCAGTAAGTAGCATTCTTTCACGTATGAGTAAACATTTCCATATGTCTTCTTTATTGTTGCATATGCATAAGGACATTGGATGCCAGACATTTGCTGAGCTTGACAAGTACACTCTCTTCATGCTACGTTCATCCTCGAATCATTGCTTCCTGTTCAAACTAGGAGCCGATTAATCCCATAATGTTCTGCTATCATATATTTTTGCCCTAGCAACATTCTCTTTGACCATTACCTTAATCCTCAGACCCACCCCATTTATCCATTTAGTCATACCTTCCTTGCTAACATATGATTTTTTAGCCAACTTCTCTCGATACTCGTTGATTAAAACACATTGTCCTTCCTCTCTTTCACTATTTATGCATTAAAAGATTCTACAAGTTAGTTGTGATATTATCCCATCATTGGTATGAAAATTTAGATAATGCCTACCTCTTAACATCAGCCTGTGTCTCTACCTATCTAAACAATTCAAGGGAGAATAATCTCAATTTTTCTAATACTTTCACATAGTCCATATCCAGCCGAGCATACATAATCCCAACTAGCAATTTTAGCACATCATCCTTACACCATCTTCTCTGATCCTTGCAAACTTTAAAGAACTCATTACTAAAGTTTTCTTTCAAGTGTTGATAGTAGAAGGAATGTCTCTCTCCACTAAACACTTCTCTTACTACATTCATTGTGGCATTGTGACGATTTGAAACTAGAGTAATTTTCATACAACTGATTAAGTTTTTAACATTTCAAAGGAACTACACCTAATTATCATATATTTTTGCACCTACAATTTCATAGGCAAGTGAAAAAAAGTCATTATCTATGTCATACATAGATGTAGCTAGAAGAATCCCTATGTATGGCCCACTAAGGTGGCAACTATTAATGCATAATATTGGTTGTAAACTAAGTATAAAACTAATTATACAGCATCCATATACAATGAACAACCTCTCAAAATAGTTGTTTGCCAATAATGTCCACCTTGTAATAGTTTCTTAATCTGTTTCCATTAAACAATTGCACAACTAAGAGATTAGCATATACGATCGGTCTATTGGCCTATTGATGTTAGTTAAAACTTTCTCCTTACCCCTTCATGCTTGATGATAACTCAATGTTAATGCATGTTCTCTGAAAAGCTCATTACGAATATCATTTAGCATTTTATCTTTAATTGATCTTAAACTGTCAACCATTATAGATGCCACTAAGTCCGCCATTTACTTAGGAGATACACCAAGTTGTCTTGTGTTAAGCATACATGTTCACTTTAAAAGGCTCGTACACTTAAAAAGGGTGTGGTTTTAGCCATTGCATACACTGTCAGCTTCCACTTGCATCTATCCACATCACACCTAACAATAATCTTTCGGGGGCTATTCTTCACGAAAGTGTATCCAAACTTATGGGCAATAATATACTTGTATAGTACTTGCCTGAATTCAATAACATTTGAAAAAATCTGTCCTGACCCAACAATCAAATTTGTCCCTTTGGCCGAATTTAACTCAAGCATTGATGTAGGGGCACTTTGTATTGCACATGGATGAAGTATAAGTTCCTAGTTGAAAGGAGACCTAGCATTGGAATGAATCAAATTTGAATTCATTCTATATTTTCATTTAATTAATATTTTGTTAGACTAGGAAGTGACACCAAAGTATAAAGATTATAACATACAATAGATATTTATTGAATAAGTTATAATAAGCTAATTTCTTACATTATTATTGATGGGGTTGGTGATGCTCTAGTTCGTTCCCAATTGATTATATATATATGCACATTTAATTATTGTATTTGATAAGTTGTTGCATACCGTTATCATCCACCATGTCTAATATATGAAAAGCATCAAATTTTAAAGTGTATTTCAATTGCATTTCATTGTCATCACAATATATACATAATCTCATTAGTTCTTACAATGATATCTCTTCATGTATCAGTCTTCCACCTATTTGACTCCTCTCATATGGAACTTTCTGCTTGAATCCCTTAAAATTTATCCACCCATATAAAAATAGTAGAACACCTTGCATAACATTTGATTTTCCATCCTCTGATATTCACTATTACACCTAAAAAAATAAAAATTAAAAAAGCTTTAGGCTTCTTCATTATTTTTGGAACCAGGGAATAATATCAATGAAAATAAAGCTAAAAGCAGATTGTAATATTCCTAAACAAAAATAATAATATTTTTAATAGTTATTGCATTCTTTCATATGGTTCAAAACATAAATAATAATAGTAAAACTACTAAAAGTCCTTATAACTCCATCCCAAATAATATATACAATGTAAACCACCCTTAATAAGTATAAGAAAAAGAAAACATTGCCATTAACCATGGAGATTTAAGAGACATAATGTATTATAAATTGCTACTTACTAGATTCTACAAAAAAAGCCTTTAATATTAGCATATCAATAAGTCTCTCTAACCTATTCCATTCTGCTCACGCCATGACAAAGAGGAGCTGCAAATAACGAGATTGGATAAAAAACTAGTAGGATGACAGGACAAAAGATGACTAGTAGAAGAAATGGGGGGAAAGAGGGATGAAGAAATGAAGGAAAAAAAGATGACGAACTGAAGGGAAGAAAGCTGAAGAAATAAAAAGAGGAAGATCATGGAGGAAGCCAGAACTAGTAAGGAACAAAAATGGCAACCACAACCAGAGTAAATTACATGGGATTCAAATGGCTTTTAACAGATAAGGGCATTTTTGTCCATCATATTTTATTTAATCCTGTAAAGTAATATTGATTTTTAAGGCCCCTCATTATAATTTTTTGTTGGTTTGGGTCCTTCTTTCTAATTTTTCCTAAATTTAAAGTAAACTCTTGTTTGAAAGTTTTTTTTTTTTAAAGAATGGTAAAAGAGGAACTCCAAGATCTTTTCTTGCTATGCAAAACCTAAATTTTGCTATTTTTGAGGATTTAGGAGGGAATGGAATGGCCTTTCAATCAAAATTACAATTATACCCTCATGGTTTTTCCGAAAGCCCACTAATGCCTGGCCAAATAAATCCTACGCTCTCATCTTTGTTCTTTGGTGCTTTGCATCTATTCTCTCTCTCTCCAAATCCTTTCTCTGAGCTTAGGAAAAGCTACCATGTGACTTTAGTTCTGAAACATCTAATGTCAAAATTCTACCCATCCCCCCAGGATAATCTCAAAGCTATCAATCATGGATACATCGCTTTAGGTCCTTGTTAATTGAAGCTTTAGTGGTTCTTCAAAGATTATCTGTTGAGGTCTGTGTCTCTGTTATAGGCAATCCATGCTGAAAAATTGGTAGTAAAATGGATACTGTAAGAGGCTTTTGCTCTTTGTTTATATTCGTTCCATTCATTTGATTTCAGTTTCCATCTGTTTTTCTTTAAAAAAATCCGATGACTTTACTTGCTTGCTCAGTGTATTGTCTTGAGTTGATGATTGCTTCCTTTCTTTTTGTTCTTTCTTTTCCAATGACACAAATGTACAGTGTCCCTACGAACACTTGACCTATTTTGTCTTGCTCCTTCCTTCCACTGGTTAAATATATATATATATATATATATATATACATATATATAAGGTTTGTGCGGAGATTGGCGATGGAAATGATTTTGGAATATGATTTATGAAGTCAACATTACTCTTGTGGATGAGTCCTTCTACCATTGTTCTGATTATGGTTTTGTTGGATTGCATTTGGCTGTACAGAAACAAAGCTCCCCTGGAGAATTTGAAGCCTAGTGTCTGTTGGAGTAGTTTGAAAAGAAAACTAAAGGGACAAAGTCCCACATTGAATAAAAACAACAACCCATAAGCCTATATAAGAGGGGAGATATAACACATGTCAAATAGTGCTTTGAAGGATGAAGTATATTTAAATATTAATTATATAATTAATATTTAAACACTTAGCACTTAGCACTTGGCACGTGGCGCGTTCGTGAGCATTGGATCAAAATAGATCTAATGGTCTGTATCTGGTCAAATTGTTTTTAATAATAATAATTAAAAAAAACCGATTTCAATTTAATTTATATACGTTTTTATCTTCAAAATTAGAAATTGATTTCGGTTTAATTGTCAACGTTTAAAAATTGATTATTCTTTAATCACAATTAAAAGTTCAGTTTCATACTCCTTCAATACAAAGGAGGCAGACCAGAAAACATTCATACAGAACAATATATCTCTCTTCCAAAATCAAAAAGAAATCTCTCTCTATTTTTCGTACTGCATGAAAGGAGATATCTGTAGTTGCTGATAGAAATCTCTGGTGCTTAGGATAAATCCTAGGGGTGGTTCGCTGAAACCCAGCAGCAAACTAGTGGGGGCGAATAACACCTTAAGGATAGTGTGTTGTCACACGTTTCTGAGCACTAACCAATCCATCCTCTACTCACGAATATTTCAACAATCTTAAGGTGTTAATGCTAGAGATGGAAACTGCTCAGGAATCAGCTTTCAAGGTCATGAACCAGGATTTCATCAAGCTTGATCGTTTTGATGGAACGAATTTCAACAGGTGGAAAGACAAGATGACATTCCTACTGACAGCCATGAAAATTTCGTACTTGTTGGATCCTACTCTGAAGCCTCTTGATGCTCCTAAAGATGACGACAGTGAAGCTGTTAAGAATGCTCAAAGGAAGAGATCAGAGGACGAGGTTCTATGTCGTGGCCATATCCTCAACACACTATCCAACCGGCTGTATGACCTGTACTCATCCATGACATCTCCAAAAGAGATCTGGGACGCACTGGAAGCCAAATATAATACAGAAAAGCAAGGGACAGATAAGTTTTTAATTATGCAATATTTTGACTACAAATTACAAGATGCTATTAACCTTTTAGATCAAGTTCATGATCTACAAATTATAGTTTCAAAATTGAAAGACATAAAAGTGGACATTCCAGAATCTGTGCAAGTGGGTGCCATTATTGCCAAATTACCCCCAAGCTGGCATGATTACAGAAAAAAGTTACTGCACACCACAGAAAGCTTTACTCTGGATCAGATTCTAAAACATTTAAGGATTGAACAAGAAACCCGATTTTTGCAAAAGAAGCATTCAGAATCTGAATCTAAAGTGAATTATGTGGCTGTTGCAGGGAATAAGTACCAGAATTTTTCTGGGAGCAATAATAGCAAAAGGAAGAACCCAGATTCTTCAGCCTTTAATCCAGGAAAGCAATTCAAGACTTTAAAGTCTTGCTTTGTTTGTGGAAAGAAGGGACATTTAAAGAAAGATTGCAGATACAAGAAAAGGGCAAAGAACGAAAATGCTAATAGTGCAAACATGGTGGATACAGAATTTACTGAAGTAATTGCCATGGTTTCTGATTTGCATATTAGTACTGTTTCTGAGGTGAACATGGCAGCTACTGCAAAGTCATTTGACTGGTGGTATGATTCTGGAGCAACGATTCATGTCTGTCATGACAAGAATCAGTTCAAGAATTATGAAATTGCTGAACAAGGACAAAATGTCATTGTGGGCAATGGTAATACAGCAAGTGTACTTGGAAAAGGTAATGTGGAATTGCAATTCACCTCTGGAAAAAAGCTAATTTTGCAAAACGTTCTTCATGTTCCAGATATGAAGAAGAATCTTGTGTCTGCAAGTGTGCTGTCTGCAAAAGGATTAAAAGCTGTTATAGAATCTGATAAGATTATTGTCTCTAAGAATGGGGTGTTTGTGGGCAAGGGCTATGCTTGTGATGGAATGTTCAAATTAAGCATCAATAAGAATTATTCAGTTTCTGTTTACATGCTTGACCATTATTTTTCTTTATGGCATGATAGATTAGGACATGTTAATTATAAAACAATGAATTATATGACTAAAAATGGTTTAATTTCATGCCAAAATAATAAAGATAAAAAATGTGAAATATGTGTGCAAGCTAAAATGGTTAAGAAACCTTTTCCTTCTGTTAGTAGAAGTTCAGAAAATTTAGAACTTGTGCATTCTGACATTTGTGAATTGAACAGCGTTTTAACAAGAGGAGGAAATAGATATTTCATAACTTTTATAGATAATTTTTCAAGATTTACAAGTAATCCAGGTACAGAACATTGGAAAGCAATTACAAGAATCCTAGGATACTTAAAGAAAACAATCAATCTAGGATTATTTTACAACAATTTTCCAGCAGTGTTGGAAGGATATACTGATGCTAGTTGGATAACTAATGTAAGTGATAATAAATCAACTTCAGGGTGGATATTTACACTAGCAGGAGGAGCCATCTCCTGGGCATCAAAGAAACAGACTTGTATAAGTCATTCTACGATGGAATCAGAGTTTGTTGCCTTAGCATCTGCATGTAAAGAGGGAGAATGGCTGAGGAACTTGTTATTGGAAATAAAGCTGTGGCCACAGCCGATGCCAGCCATATCTTTACATTGTGACAGTGAGGCTACTATGTCTAGGGCTTTTAATAAGGTTTACAATGGTAAATCTAGACATATAAGTCTAAGGCATGAGTATGTCAGGCAACTGATCTCTGATGGAATTATAACAATTCAGTATGTGAAAACAAGTGAAAACTTGGCTGATCCTTTTACAAAAGGACTTAATAAAGAGTTAGTTAACAAAACATCAAAAGGAATGGGATTGAAACCCCTTAACATCAGTCACTAGTAATAGAAACCCAACCTTTAACTGGACCAAATCTTGTTTAGAGGTTCAATGGGTAAAAACAAGTTACTAATAAGTGACTGGGCACTAGAGAATTTGTATAACCATTCCAGGTCTAGTGCATATATAAGAACTTAAGTGTTCAGGGTGAGTCAAACTCTTAATGAATTCAAGGAAGCCTAAAAGGCTTAAAGGAAATTCACCTATATGAACATAAAGAGTGGTGCCGCTCTTACAAGAATTTGGGGGTAATTCTTGAAATGTTCATGAAAAGCCTAGGATGAGCACATGGCCATTAAAGTGCGAAGATTAAATACGTGCAGTACAGATAAATATAAGGATATGTGTGTGGTATTTCCGGTATTAACACTAGAATTATGGTTCAATGCGCTCAAGCAACCATCAATTTGTTAATACTTTGAAGTGTTTACACTAACAATAGGTTCAAGTTGAAAGACACCTATTTTATGCATATTCTTATGAATTAGAGAGGATACTTAGTTTTCTTTTAAACTAAGTGGGGGATTGTTGGAGTAGTTTGAAAAGAAAACTAAAGGGACAAAGTCCCACATTGAATAAAAACAACAACCCATAAACCTATATAAGAGGGGAGATATAACACATGTCAAATAGTGCTTTGAAGGATGAAGTATATTTAAATATTAATTATATAATTAATATTTAAACACTTAGCACTTAGCACTTGGCACGTGGCGCGTTCGTGAGCATTGGATCAAAATAGATCTAATGGTCTGTATCTGGTCAAATTGTTTTTAATAATAATAATTAAAAAAAAACCGATTTCAATTTAATTTATATACGTTTTTATCTTCAAAATTAGAAATTGATTTCGGTTTAATTGTCAACGTTTAAAAATTGATTATTCTTTAATCACAATTAAAAGTTCAGTTTCATACTCCTTCAATACAAAGGAGGCAGACCAGAAAACATTCATACAGAACAATATATCTCTCTTCCAAAATCAAAAAGAAATCTCTCTCTATTTTTCGTACTGCATGAAAGGAGATATCTGTAGTTGCTGATAGAAATCTCTGGTGCTTAGGATAAATCCTAGGGGTGGTTCGCTGAAACCCAGCAGCAAACTAGTGGGGGCGAATAACACCTTAAGGATAGTGTGTTGTCACACGTTTCTGAGCACTAACCAATTCATCCTCTACTCACGAATATTTCAACAGTGTCACTGAAGCTCTTATCAGAATTAAAAATCTTTGGAAGAAATATCTTACAGTCAATAGAAATCGAAGGAGTGTTGTGTCCCACAAGCCTCATGTCAAGATTTTCTAAGTGGGAAGTGGCTTGTTTGTTTTCAATAGAAAGTTTATTAAAGACGTGCTAATTGCTTTAGTGATCAAATAAGGCAAGTGGCCAGCCATACAAATGATGATGGGAGACAAGGATCTGAGAGATATTCTATTTTATAACCCCTGAAGAAAGTTTCGATGCACGTGATTATATCAAATGGTGTTCACATCAGTATCTCTGACCAGGGAAAGAATATTTGTTGGGGAAAATTTTACTTAAGAACCATAATTTAATAAAAACTCTATTAAAAGAATTTAAAAATTAAAAAAAATTAGATCAAAAAGAAAAATTATCATAGAAATTTTTTAAAATTATAACTCATTTTTTTTCAAAATTATAACTAAAATTTTCTGGTATTAAAAAGAATTTTTTTTAATAATAACTTAAAAAAATATGAACAATAATTTCAAGAAACACTGATTATTCTTCAAATAAATTTTCATTTTTAAAATTTTTTATTGTTGTTTGCATCAATTTATCGTCTTTACCTATAATTTTTTCCCTCTTTGTTGTGCATAGTAGAAAGTTTAGATATCACTTGGAAATCTGGAGTGATAATTTAGGAATTCGTACATGCTAAATTCTCTAGAGAGTTAGCGTGACTTACTTTTCTGGGCGATATTTCCTCTTTTCTAAAGATTATTAGTGATATTATATTTAGGCATTTCCATTTTCACTGTCCTATGTATACGTTGATTTTGTAAGCTTGTCTTTGCTGTCGTCATTTAATCAAAAAATTCAAAGCCAGAAGCATCAAAGATGTGGAATGAAAATAATGAACTATGGTACAAGTCTGGCCAGGTCTTATTCTTTCTTAGTTCAGAGGAAATCTTAATACTTCAGCAGTGGAAAAAAATAAAAAGTAGGATTCAAGACCATTAACATCAAACTCAATCTTAAAAATTATAGTGTCATGTATACTATCAGCTCATTAGCACCGCAGGACCTAATTTACTATTGTTTCGGGTCCTCTTAAAGGAGGAAAGCAAATTTCTCCTTTCCTGCTCTTAAGAGAGAAATTATAGCAAACAATTTACAAAGTAATGTGTAGAGAATGTAGTAGGATTGACAGAAGTGAAATTCATTTGAACCCAAAAGAACGGCACCAGTTTGATTGACTACCCACAAAGGTTACGTCAACCTGATTGCACACTTCATGGCTGTTCCATTACCATTCAGCTAAATTGTAGCCCTAGATGGATACATAACATGGCTTTTCTTTAAACTTCAGATTCCAACACCACTTGTTCAAGGTAAGGGACTCGATATGAAAATTGTTATCGGAGTCCTCGTCCTTGGTAAATATGATATCCATTTTAAAAAAATAGAAGATATCATCATCATCATGACAGCATCATATGGTTACAAATTACAATAAACATCTGCTTCCTTTGTCAACAGAAGACTTTTATTTCTTCTATTTACCTTTCTTTTTGCCTTCATTCTCTCTAGGAAGAAGACCCATTAAATTGTGAGCAATAGTGTGAGTACGAATCATGAGCAAGGTTCTGCAGAAGAAGAAGAAACACGTATAAGCCAAATCAAAACCCAGATAATAACCTAATGCTTTATAATTTTGGATGACTCAAGGTGAAGAAAGGTTGATGATCCAAATACCTGTTCTTGAGAGCGGAAATACATGAAGGGTGTATAATTTAGAAAATTTGATACCCTAGATGTATATATATCAGCATACCTGCAATTAAAATAAATTTAAACAGCTCAGTTCTCAAGAAAAGCAAAAAGTATTCCTGAGTTTTGTCAGAGCCATTGCATAGTGATATAACAGGGATCAAGGGGCATCGACAGAAAGCACATACTTCTCAATTTGTCTCATCAAATGGCTTTTATCCCACAGACCGGCACGTGATAGAAAACCCCACCTAACACAGGCAGATACAGAAAGTTAATGCCAAGATTTGTTTAATGGTATCCACAGCCCTGGGACCACCAAAAGGGTGATAACCAGAAGCAACCGAAAAAATATGTGTTGGACAGAGTAATGAATTAAGATCTTTCATCTTCAGTTCATTTGTAAGAATTAAAGAGGCTATTCAAACACTGGATACACTAATTGAGCTCTATAATCAGGCAAATTCTAGACTAAATTTGGTTTACATAGTCAGCTACATGGCAGAAATAAATAAATCACATACAAGTTGAATACAATATAGATTTCTAAATCAATTACTATGTATTCTGAACTTACCTTTTATTGAAGAGCTCCCCATCTGCCTCCAGCATCGGAGCAATTTTCTCATCCAGTCTTTGCATAACAATAAGTAGCCTTTGCATGCTTTCAGTGAGGTCTTCATCATTCAAATTAGTCGCAGCAAGTGTCTTTAAGTACATAGAGAACTATACAGTCAACATTTAAGTACAAAGAAAAAAACCATATTGCCATCTTCGAACAATTCTTTCATTTTAAACGTATCTGGCTGGGTTTAAAAGTTATAATGCAATAGCTTTTGCACAATTTTTTTATTTTTTTATTTTAAAAGAACCAACCTTTGGCACACTCAATGACTAAATTCAGAACTCTACAATTAGACTAAGTTAAACTTGGGATGAGATGCACAATGTTGAGTTATTTTCAAGATGAGGAATAATAAGAATTCCAAGAAACTAATAAGTTAGCTAACACTGTAAGAACATAACAGGATTAATTACTGATATAGTGAGAAGAATAATGGCTACATTCAGTTATCATATTTAGCTTCAGAATATTATAAGTAAACTGAATGAGGCAACAGAACAAGGGCAGCATCACAGGCTGCCCAAACAGACGCTAACATAAAAATGCAAAAGAAAATTCTTGAGAGCCTTCTGCGTTATCTTTTTTCAACAGCAAATGAACCACTAAATTGGAAGAATATATAATAGGATCCAACTTACTTGAGCAGGACGTGAATGACCTCGCCTTTGTAGAGCTAGCCGAAGTTGGTTAAATAGATCCCCTACAATCTCCTTTTGATTTATAAGCTCCACCAACCTTGCTCTATGACCCTGGCTATGAATCAGGGCACTATACTGCAGTTTTAGCATTTTTGCAAAGCACAAGGTCATCACATAGTTGGAAACCAGTCAAGGCACAACAATAAACTCTGACAAATCTGGATGACCCATATTTTGTAAATATTTATTATGTCAAGTACAGATCATTCAACAAATGCATATGCATTTTGACTTCAAATTCAAAAAGCAATCATATCATTTTTTTTGCCCAAGTCCAACTACACAGACCTGAACTCTAGAGAGCATACTTCTGCTTACTTCAATCAGAAAGATTTTGTCAAACAACAACTGATTGTACTAACCTCTTCTTCCAGTTCTCGACAAATCAACGCTGTTCGCCAACGTAAATGGACTTTGGATTGACTGACATCTGTATAAATATGGTCACCAACATACAATATCTCATCCCCGTGGATATTTAAGGAATTTTCAACCATCTGTGCACATCCCCCTGAGTATAAACCCCCTGCAGAAGATGGCATAGGTAAAGGACAAAGTAGTCAAATCATGTAAAAATAACCTAAGTATAGCAGTAGTGCATAGGATTGATGCAAATTCATATTCCCAAGTAAATTTACCAGCTATACTCAGCGATTAATAACTACAAGGTGGTTGTTTATGTATATATCAAAAAGGAAAAAAATTCATTCAGCATATCAGCTGCATAACATCATGTCAGAAACAAGACAATTCAGTCATTACTTCTGATCAATCCTAATATATGTAGAACTAAGTGCTTGATAAACAATCAATACCATCATATAAAAGATATTTATCTTCATGCCAATAAACATTTAAACATGATGTAAAACTAAACTACAGAATGTAAGCTACCTTCCCAAATGTCAACTATTATGCTTATTGCATAAGCTTACCAAAGATCCCCTTGAAGCTACATGGAACATTGATAAGCAGATACTTATTGTTATACCTAGCCTGTTTGTAAGAACATATAATATACATCATTATTACTCTGTTTCAATCATCTAAATACAGGCACAAGCATGGCACCATTCCCCCAAGAAATTTGCTTTATGAGGTCATATTAAAGAATAAAGTTCTGTGATTTTCTTCTTTAAATTAGTCCTTTGCAGAATAATAAAGCAGCAAACAAGTCTACAATCTGTGACTCAACCTCCATCCCCTTTTTTTGCAAGGGAGGAGGTAGCAGTAGACCCAAAGTTTTTTGGGGAAAAGTGTATTATACAGTGCATTAAACAACAAATATATAATAGTGCTGAACTTTAAGCTAAAGGAGCAGAATAATAATTACCACTTTCTGCCTTAAAGCATGGACGCATAAGACCCTCGCCAGTCACCACTTCATACATGGGGTGTGACATTTGAAAGAATTCTGGTTTCCTTGCTGAGACAATTACCTATTCATAAATAAAAATCACGTTCATTAATGCAAGATCAATTTTACAATAAGATGAGGTCGCTGATTTAAGGCAAGATAATACATTGGATGTTGGCTATTTTTCATTCCTCCATTAAAAGAGGGCATTTTTTTAATTTAATTTTCTCCATGCATAAATATACAACTTACAATGTCAAAAAGATCTTGCCAACCCATATCATTGGGAAGGAATCTATTAAAGGAATGTTGCATCATTTTGTCTGTATAAAGACAATCTGAATTGGTAATAAGCAGAAGTTTTTTACCAGCCTGTTTCACGAAGACAACTAAGTAAGAAGTAGAAGAATATCACATGCTATTTTGGAAAACCAATTACAGGCCATACCTCCTTCTGATCCAAAAGTGCCAAAGGTAATTCAGGATCAGGCTCCACAAACTGTTCAGGCTTAGACATAATTTCACTCTTTACAAAAGCCATAAATCAGTTGGTATCAATAAACCATAACATTTAAAATTCAACCAGATTCAGACAACATAAATTTCTTCACCTTAAGGCGACCTTCTACATGTGCCCTGAATAAAGCTTTTCCAACAGCCTGAAAGCCATGCCATTATTAAAGAAAAAGAACGTCTCTAATCAAATTTACTGTTTAGGAAGTACCTTATAAAGGCTTTTATAATCAAGTGGGCCAAGATCTGGGGAAATAACCCCATCGTCCAACCTGTCAACCATCTGAAAAGGAGTATATGTTATCAATAATGTTTAATCCGAATCAGACACAGCTGCATTAAAATCAAAAGGAAACAGCCTTGTAAGTTAGGTGAAAAACAAAGGTGCTAATGCTATGAACAAAACAGAGTCAGAGGGAGCAACACAGCTTATGGGAGCTGCATTCAAACTCCAAAATCTTAACTTGATTCTTTTACCTATTGCAAAAATAAAACTTCTGGAACACTATATGAACATGACCCCTAGTAGGTCAATTAGGAGACATGCTGCTTTCATGACTTTCAATTTACCCCATTAGGGCTCATAAAACATGCTAGCAATACTCAAATGTAAAACAGCAATACAACTCATTACGCATTGTTGTAATCAAAAGATTCTGCAAAAACTAAGATCTGACTCCTACTGCAAAATAAACATTACAGCAGAATATATCTTGTCATAAAGTTTAGTGGTTGTCAACAGCAGTTCCTACATACCTGCATGTAGGCCACAGCTTCAGACACAGAGAAAAATGTATTGAGAAACTCCCATCGACTCTGCTTCAGGTCCACCAGTTCCCTCCCATACATCTCACTTCCATGCATATAAAATTAAGAAGCACTACAGAAGCTATTACTCCAGTTTGTGATAAACAGTATCCACTAAGCTATCAAAATGTAAATATATATCGAGGAAAACATAGGCTCTAATACGAAACAGTCTATGAGGCAACAGTAGATGATCCATGTCCAAGTGCATAATGATGCACTGAGGCTTATTTCAGAAGATGGAATACGGTACTTGAAAGAACCCCAAGGTATGATACCTTGGCACATTCTTGTGGCCAGTTGAACATACCACTAAGTTTTGTCAACTTTCATTATTCATTAATAGCTAGTGCTTAACAACATACAGAAAACCTAGAATGCACTCTATTAGAATTGATGTTGCCTGAATCAATGTATTATAACAAAATAGCTGCAAGGGGTGTTGATATAATAGGTCAGCAAGAAATCCTCTACATGTTTTTGCGTGATCAAAATCACAAGGCCCAATGCTTACCTCACAGCTCGAGTAGATAACATTTTGGTCCCATGCATAGCTCTCTTTATGTAACCAAATCGATCAGCCTTGACCAGATTACCTCTCTCCTTGTCTATGACAAGACCTCTAATAACCTGAGCAATTTATTGAAATGCATAGCTCACTAAGACAGACAAGAGATAATACTTATTCAATCAAATTGCAAAATTCCTTAAATGCCTTCAGCTTGCCAGGGATAACAGGTTACCAGGTCTGGATCAAATGCAAGTCCGTCAACAGGGAAACCCATATTCTTAAGGTTTTCCATACAGTAGTCATAAGCCCGTCCTTCCCAAGCCTGTAAAAGCATATCCATATCAGAAAATTCCACTCACCTGAATAGAGAGATAAGCCTACCGTTCCCACGAACAAAAAACAATAAAATATTGTCTTTCACACTTATATGATTCTATGGTCTGCAGTCCGATGCTGAAAATTTACGTGTACAAGAATAAAGATTTTCAGCAGAGTAGGGGCCTAAGAACTACAAACCTTGCCAGTGCCACATAAGTCGTAAAATTAAAAATAAAAGTCAAAGAAAGAACATGTGTAAACATAAACTACTTCAATGGTCCATTAGCATCAGCCTATGCCAAAGTTACAAAGATCTCATACTTATGGTTATTTGTTTATAAATACATAAATGATGAAGAATATACAAAGGAAATTATATTTGCAGGCCTAGTAGTTAAAATTTCAATATTTTACACCAACTATTTAATAATTTAAAAATGAATTTATATTTACCATCACATTATAATGCATCAAGGTGTAGTCCATATCATATCCAATGGCACTAATTGACCGTAGATTCAATGTACGGCTACAAAATATTCCACGAGGTGAATTTCTGGATGATGAAGGGCTCTACATGAGGACATGAAACATTGTTATCAATATTCACATAGTCAATACAAAAATTCCTACCTAGTCAAAAGCCAAAGTGAAACAAGAAAGAGCAAGAGAAGAAAAAGAGAAAATCAGTGTGGCAGTCCTAGACAATGACTGGATGAAGAAAATGGCTAGTAGTGGAGGAAAGGTATAAATTACTAGAATAATGCATCATAGTACATATTAATCAACAAGGATATCAGAAAAACTCAGCCTTGAATGCAATTTCCCTAATCCAGCAGAATAAAGTAAAGTTCATATCTCACAATCTTATGAGGAAGGTTTACATTGATCTAATGCGTTCACAAACAAGGTCAACATTGCCATGACAAAATATAAATTTCACCTTCACACTCCCCACAAAATATTGATCTAATGTGTTCGAAAGCAAGCACACCCCCCCCCCCCCGAAAAAAAAAGACACACACACACACACATATGCAGATTTTCCTACTGCTTTTTTTTTTGGCGCGGAAGATGCTGATAATGATGCAGATAAGCATTGAAGCCCAGATGGTGAGAAATTAACAAATATGTTCATGACACATTCATCAATTGATAACATAAACAACAAAGGAGCAGACCACTGATTATATCAAGCCAAAATAAAACAAATAGAAAAGAAGCAAGCAAGCAAATTGAGTATGTTTGCTGCACCGGAATACCCAAGTCTATCAGCAATGCTTCCGCTTCTTTAGCCTCTGTTCTGGCAACTTCCTCAATTGGACCTTCCAATGTAGCATGACCATCAATTCCTACAAGAGAAGCCGAAATTAAGAATGTTAGTTTTGATCCTTGACAGCAATAATCAATTGGTAAAACCAAAGAGATGTATCACAAACAAATTCAATAATTAAAGATAAAAGAAATCATACCCATCCAAGCTGGTACCACTGAATACATAAAGGAATTAGGAGCAATAGCAGGACTTTTAGTACAATATGCATCTATAGGAGAAATAACAAAATGGGTCCATCACAGTACAGTGGAATTAGAACGTGTAGTTCTAATTGTGTTCAAAGGGCTATCAATTGAAGCCGAGAAGACTGAGAGGCAACAATATACATTCTTCCTCTACTCTACTACGGCATAATACACATGAAATCTCAAAAAGAAGCTACTTGCAACTGAATATGAAAGAAGACAATAGCTTCAGAAACACCCTTCAATCAAACTTTTCAAAGAACAGAACAACCAAAAGCTAAAAAACATAAAAGGGTGAAAAGGACAAATTACGATACGAAATTGAACGGCAAATGGGCGGGGAACAAACAGGGAGGGTAAAGTTGGGAATCGCACCAAAAGCCTCAAGATGCTCGAGCTTGACGTTCAAATCTCCTTTGGTGCTCTGTCCTAGATAGTCCACGTCGGACTTGTTCGACGGTGTCACCGAGAAAACATCACCGCCCACCGACTTGGAGTCCACGCTGCAGCGGCAAACGGAGAAAGCTCTGCCAGATTTCATACTTGAGCTGGTAAAGAAACCAGGTCCGATTAAAGCTACGTTTGTGATAAAGTTGGGGTGGGCCATTGTTGAAGAGGTTTCTCTGCACACAAAGAAACTGCCTAAAACTTCCGCCGCATACATCTCTACTGCCGGTGGTGCTGGGGGGTGATAATGGCGGAGACGCGACGAGCCGGTTGAGGAGGGTGAAGTGGAGGAACAGTATATTAGAATTCGCTCAAAGCCGAATTTTTGTTGGGGAGCACTGAAAGTGAAGGAAAATCGTGATTTGTGGTTAGAAAATCTATAGCACTGTCTTTGTCTCGTGCTGATGTTTGCCCACGATCATACCTTCCAATCTCCGTTGATTTTTCGTTTGAGTCAAACATCTTCGATAGTCGAAGCCTTGTTCTCTTTTTTTTTTTCCTTTCCTTTTTGTGAGAAACCTTTTAACCTAGGGCTTCAATGTACGGTTACTTTCTTAGTTGTGTGCGCGTACAACATTAATATTTTTTTTTAGTTGGTAGAGAATTAAAATTTTATTTCTTGATAGAAATTTTTTAATGCATCTAGTTTATTAATTTTCTATTTATGGAGTCAAAAATTATGATTACATATTTTACAAGCTTCACTTTTATGTGTATGAATTTTTTATTAATTTAATTATAAACGAATAATACACTAGCAATATTTCAAAAATTTTTAGATAAATTATTCTACCTTCTTTTGAGATGCCTAAATTAGATATTTTTTCTTTTTATTATAAAAATATACTAAAGATCTTTTTATTGATTTCTTTTGTTAAATACATAAAAAAATAGTAAACTTATATGTAATTCTTTATATTCTTATTATTAGATTTCTCTGTCAAATATAATAAACATATGGTTTAATTAAAAAATGACATAGTTATCTGTGAAACTTTTATACTTATCATATTTTGATTAAAGAATCTAATAACAATGATATAATGAATTACATACAAATCTTTCTATAAAAAATGTAATTCTTAAATTTTTATCTCAATATTATTTATTTTGTCTTAAAATTATATATTTGACTTATTTTAAATTAAAAAAAATGTAACTATTGTATATACATATATATTTATTTATTTCAATACTTATAATATTATATAAATAATAAAAAAAGAACATTTTAGTTAAAAAAATATTCTAATCCTTTGATTTTATTTATTGTTTAAAATTGGCCACATAAGTTATAATTTCATCTCAAATTCTAGTTTATTATTACCATACACAATTTTTAAGAGACAAATTTACAACATAATTAAGGAATCATTTTAAAACGTTTCCAAACTAATTT
Organism: Erythrophleum ivorense; assembly: GCA_026724425.1. Lineage (NCBI taxonomy): Eukaryota > Viridiplantae > Streptophyta > Magnoliopsida > Fabales > Fabaceae > Erythrophleum > Erythrophleum ivorense. The sequence continues at coordinate 50,960,267 of JAIUCV010000005.1, forward strand.
GAAATAATAAATAGAATTTAAGAAAACAAAATATTATGTTAACACTTCTTTTTTTTTTTTAATCCAATCAAATTTTCAAAGTCTGTCGGTGTAAAAATCTATGTCGTCACGAAAAACAAGGAAACAAACCTTATCGTTTCTCTCTTAACCCTTATTGTTTAAATGTTTTCCAAATAATTAAAAAAAAAGAAAAAGAAAAAGAAAACTCTCCATTCAAAGTATGTCTACGTCGTTTCCAAGCTCAAAGGTTACGAACTCATTCCCACACTGTCAAATTTCCCACTTAGTTAATTAAAAGTTATTAATTTTTTTTAATTTTATCTTAAATAAAAATTATTTTTAAAAAATATTCTTATTTAATATATATAATTTTTTAAATTAATAATAATTATTATTATTAATTTAAAAAATTTATTTAATAGAGGATATAATTAAAATATTATAATTAATATACTGAAAATTTGTGATTTATTTTTTATATTTTAAACTAAATCAAATTCTGAAAAAAAAAAATTATATATGAGACAGAACACACACCACTAAATTTTTAACCACTTTCCTTCTATTCTTCCTGTTGAACAGATGTTTTTCATAACTTCACGTACATTCTTGTCCAGGTAAGCTTGTCCAATGGCCTCCCTCTCCCTCTTAATGCTCTTTCAATATATACATACATATATATATATATATACACGTATATGCATATATGTATATATGTATATAGATTCTTTCTCTTTCCACAGCCACAAGCCACGCATGCAAACATCTCTTTAAACCCATCAAATGGTCCCAAATTTTCTTAGAGTAGCTCTCTTTCTAACCCTTCATCATCATCCTGCTTACTTTAAGGGCTCGTTTGGTTTGCGGGAAAAGCCAACTTAGGAATAGGAGAGGGAATGGGATTACTAAAAAAGTGTGTTTGGTTTGCAGGAACAAACATTCCGTAGGCAAGTTGGCTCCCACGAACTGAGGAATGTGCTCTCCTTCACTTTGTCCAGGGAGAGAGCTCTGCCGGGTGGGAAACGAAAAAGCTAGACAATCTTGCCCTTCTCCAAATTAGCCAGGTCCTGTCTTCGTCTTCCTCACTTTGTCCAGGGAGAGAGCTCTGCCGGGTGGGGGACGCTCGCATAAACCTCCGTATCAGAGGTCGCACCCACTACCGTTTGCCGCCGATCGCTTACCATCTTATCCTTCTCATATAAGCGATGTCCTGTCTGCGTTTACCCCGCTCGTTAAGGACGTCCGCATAAACCTCCATATCAGAGGTTGCACCCACTTCCTTAGGCCGGCGATCGCTCATCCTCTGGCCATCGTCCACTGAACCTCGCAGCAAAGAAAAGGTCGAAGCAGTTCAACGTGCACTGTACAGCAAGTTAAAAGTAAGATTTCATCCTTCCCCTTCCTCAACCTTGTTGCTTCTGTTGAGTTGTAGTTGGTGCCCAATTTATTGTTGATCTGTAGCATGCGAGTCTGATATTGTGGACGTTGTTTGAATGATCTGTAGCTTTGATTCAATATAATATCCGCAGATGCTCTGTATTCCTACTATATCGTTTCGGTCAATATAAAACCTAAAATCGACCAAGCTTTGTATTACAGCAACATTCGAGTTTGATGCATTATAGATCTTGCTTTTGTTCTTCCAATCTTCGAGCTTGATACTGCAACAACAAGAAGTATGTTAAAGGTCTTAAATGTTGTTGGCATTTTAGATTCATCAGCTCTGTACTGTAATTGTTTCTTTTTTTTTCCTCTTGGTTGAAACTATTGATATGAACCTTGGAGTTAGATTGGTTAACGTTATGGAAATGGTACTGACGAATAAGGTAATGTCCAGAACACTATAGATTATAAGTTACAAGAAAGAAGAAAAATCTTTAAAAATAAAAGAATTAACTAATAATACTATTTGCTTCTTTATTTTTTAACCTTAAAATTTTATTTCAATTTTAAATTATTAGGTGCCTTTGATATATAATACAATTATGTGCTTTCTCAAAAAACTCAAGAAGGTGGCTGAAAGCAAAGTGTAGGCAAGCTCATAAAATCAGAATAAAAATTAGCAAACGCTCTTTACTATTTATTAGTTATGATATGATTTCTCAATTACCTTGGTTTACAGTTCCTGGCTAGCAATGTAGAAATTATAGGTTATGAAAGGATTCTTAATTACCTGGTAGTAGCAAGTTATGGCAATTCGTAAGATATTCTAATAAGGAACCAGCTAAGTTTAAAAAAAAAAATTGTAGGATATATATATATATACATATATGGATATAACTTCAAAGATTAGATAGAAGTTCTATTTTAGAATAAAAATTCCTTACACTTATGTATGCTTAAAAAATTCGTCCATAGATATGAAGTTAATTCACCTTTTAATTCTTCATTTATTGAAGTAGTTAGTTTGCCCTTAATACTATGGATATTGTGCTTATCTAATCTTCTGCCATGTTCACTGATGAGTTATATTATTCATATGATTTGATTTGATTTGATTTTTCCCGCAGTTATGGCGCACTTGAAAAGAGAAGTGATCCTTGGATTGTTGATATGGTGGTTGAATGTTGTTCATGCAATATATAGATTCCATTTGAGCATGGGTCTTTTGTTTACTCAGCCTAAGAGGTGTATTAGTAATAAGTCGTACACTATAAGCTTCTATGCTAAGAGAGAACAACTTATGAAAATGATTTACCGTGATGACACTACTTGTTATGACCAACTCAGGATGAACAGACAGACCTTTGATCGACTATGTTCTATGCTTCATAATATAGGAGGATTGAAATCTACTAAAAATATGTTAGTTAATGAGCAAGTAGCGATGTTTTTACACATACTTGCGTATCACGTAAAGAATAGAGTCATTAGACAACGTTTTGGAAGATCAGGGGAAACAATTAGTAGATATTTCAACATGGTGTTAATTGCTATACTACGTCTACAAGGCGGGCTATTTAAAACGCCAGAGCCTATTCCTGAAAATTCACCCGATGAAAGATGGAAATGGTTCAAGGTAATAAAATCTTTCATTTTTAAATAATGGACACTGGGTATGGTTTTTGTAGCAAACCTATTAATTGTTCTCTTTTCCTTTTAGAATTGTCTTGGTGCACTAGATGGAACGCATATAAGGATAAAAGTGCCAATTGAAGCTAAACCAAGGTACCGTAATAGGAAAGGGGAGATAACCACAAATGTCTTGGGAGTTTGTTCACCTGATTTACAATTTATATATGTCTTGCCTGGGTGGGAAGGGTCTGCAGCTGATGGAAGGGTATTACGTAATGCTATTAGTAGGAGGAATGGGTTGAAAGTACCTCAGGGTGAGCAACTCAACCATATTTTTCATACATAACACTGTCATTTACTATATCTATATATTTATGTTTACTCTTTTATTACTAAAAAATAAAATTATATTATTTAGGGCGCTACTATTTAGTCGATGCTGGGTTCACTAATTGTGAAGGATTTCTTGCTCCTTATCGTGGACAAAAGTACCATTTAAATGAGTGGAGAGAGGGTCACATGCCAACTTCCCCTCAGGAGTTCTTTAATATGAAGCACTCAGCTGCACGAAATACCATCGAGAGGGCTTTTGGGATTTTGAAACTACGATAGGCAATCCTTAGAAGTCCTTCATGGTACCCAGTGAAAACATATAACCGAATTATAATTGCTTGCTGCTTATTGCATAATTTTATCAGACAATACAATGATGATGACCCCTTGGAAGATGAGGTTGGGGACATTGCACCACGTGATTCAATTGAGGAGCATAGTCCTATAATTACAATGGAGTCAACCGATGCTTGGAGTGCTTGGCGGGACAGATTAGCAAATGAAATGTTCACCAATTTTAGGCGCCGTAGAGCAAGTAGATGAATTTGTGTACCTCTTGAAAACTTTAATGGATGTACTTGAAATATTAGCTTGGATGTTATATATGATTCGAACTAAACTAAATATTTAGGTATTTGCACATTATTATTAATAGATTGCTTGTTATGTGTATTTGTAATCTAACTGTTGACTATCAATATGATCTTGTCATTCATATACATTTGATTTCTTTAGTGCCTAAGGTCATGATTGTAATTGCATAAGTGGCTAATTTGTTGTTAGTTTTAACGTTAATTTGCACAGGTCTTTTGACTAGTTTGTAATTTGACTATTTCATCATCATGGAGCATCAACCTGAAGGTCCTTCTCAAGTTGGCAAACATGTGTGGTCACCTGAGGAGGATAACTTACTTGTGGCATGCATGCTTGAGCTACGTGAAGATGGAAAATATATAGCTGATAATGGGTTCAAGTCTGGGCATTTGCAGGTGCTGGAAATAATGATGGAACAGAAATTACCTGGAGGTGGTATTAAGGGGTGTCCACACATTCAATCGCGCATTAAAACATTAAAAACTGGTTGGGCAGTTGTTTATGATATGGTGTATGGTACACACACTAGTGGTTTCGGGTGGGATCCCCTGAGAAAGTGTGTTACGGCAGATAAAGAAGTATGGGATGAATATTTGAAGGTAAAACAATACATAAGTATATATTTGGCTAGTTTAATTGTTAGTCATGGTACAATCTATAAATATATGTTCATTTTTAATTGTTCATTTTTTTTTTGTGCAATCACACAAAAAAGCAGCACCTTTTAGGAGTAAACCTTTTCCTTTATTTGAAGAACTCTGTTTGGTGTTTGGAAAAGACCGAGCAACTGGGAGGGACGCCCAATCTGCTACTGATATACTTGAGGACATTGGTCAAGGAGATGTGGGTGTTGGCATAGATGACTTTTTCGAACCTGACTTAGGTGATGACCCAGATGGAGGTTTTGCCTATTCTGAAGTACCACCATCTCAACTAGGTGAAGCCATGTCTGGGTCGAGGAAAAGGAAAAGACGTGGACGCGATGAGACATTTGTAGAGGCATTCAAGGAGGTGGGTGCAGATTTGAAGCAAGGCATTCATGAAGCCACGAATAAATTATGCATATCATTTGGTGTTGAGGCAGAGTTGAATGCCAAAAGAGAGAAGCTCTTTTCTGAAGTGGCAATGGTGGATGGACTTACACGCCAAGAAAGGAATGCTGCTCATATCCAACTTTGTCGTGATGACAAATTAATGCTCGCATTTTTATCATTACCTATTGATGAACGGGCTGATTGGGTTCAACAACTGATCAGATAAGTTGATGCTTCACTTTTTGGGCTATGAGCACAAATTTAATGTGCATTTTTTGAACCATGGTGTGCAATTTTTGTTGTTTAAATGCTACACACTTACTATCTAAAGTTGGGAGAATACGATGCAAGAAGGGGTTGATTTTTTGGTGTATATATGATGGCAACTTATGTCGACATTTTTGTGGATAAGCTGGTTACTTTGATATATGGCTGGGTTATGTTCATGTATTTTTGTTGTCAATCAGACAGAAACTTATGTGCAAGGCTGTTGTTTTATTATATATAGGTTGTACAAGATTCTGTTGGTATTTTTGTTGTATATAGGGAAGTGGATTAGGTGTACACTTTATGTGAAAGATAGGTGCACTTTGTTATAATTTTGCTTGAAGAGGTGCACTCTTTTGATGTAACAAGTATCATGTACAACTTCAGTAATGTTTCATGTACAACTGACAGGAGAAATGTTTTGTTTCGCCCACCATGTGCAGAGGTTAGGGATATTGAAATTGGTATCTTGTTGACCAAGAGCTTTTTAACTTCATCAAGGACTTAAAGAAGAAAAAGAGATTTTGGTATTCTTTTTCCTTCTCCATTATATATTAATCTGTATTATTCAAAAAGAATCTTTCATTCAAGTTTGTCTCCTCTTATAATTATATCTTTTTTTTTTTGTAACAGGTAATCTATGTTGCTGTTGGATTTCATGATTTTTAGAGTTTGTCAATCATAAAGGTTGAAATATGTTAAAGGTATATATTGACATCAAGGAATATGCAACTACTTTAGCAAATTGTTATAACTTTCTTTGAAGGGACCAAATATATTTAGTACAAGTGCTATTTAGTTATTTTGATTGTGACTAAGCAAAGACAGGCCTCATAAAGTAGCATTTTGTGTATATGATTTGTGTTAAGGCTTTTCTAGTGCTTTGCTCATGGTTCTTTTTAGAATTATGCACACTTATGGTTAATTAGTGCTATTGTTCAATTTGTGGGAGAAATCTCATATGTACTAATGAATTTAATTGATTTAACTACATTTGTAGTTATGCCCCACATAGGAATATTGAAGGTTGCACTTGAAGAACGAATATCGCTGCGCTTGATGGTCAAAAAATTGCACTCTTTTGTCATATGTAGGTGCACTCCAAAAACATGCCAAATGTGTACATGTGCACACTTTTGTTGGATATAAGTACACTTGAAAGTTTGTTGCGTTGTATTATATTGATGTAAAATGTGTGAAATGTGTGAAACTCTTGATGCATGTTTATGATATTCTTAGGATTGTTATGGATATTTTTAAGCTTATGGGGTTTAATTCATGTGAGATTTGATTATCATTTTTATGGTCAAGAATTTAAAGTCACGCGTTAATTAATAATCTATAGCAAGGTTACATCCAGATTAATAATAAACTTTATTTAAATCTCTATTGTTGTTGCCATACTGTGTGTGTGTGTATATATATATATATATCATATGATTATGAACATATCTTTTTTGGTAGGATATCAATTGAAATTTGAAATGTAATATAAAAATTACATATTTAATCAAGTAATATTTATATAAATTCTTGTCTCGAACTTGGAAATTAATGGAATAAAAGTAATTAGTTAAGACAATATCATATAAGATGTAAAGGACTTAAGCAAACTATGTAAATCTTTATTAGCTAATTCAATTAGTCTATCAAGCTGCAACAAATGAAAAATGAAAGATGTTCATTCCTCTTTATATATATACATTCTCATTTGCGTTAATTCCTGTTTCATGTTTTCATCTTTCTCGCCAAATAAGTCCTGAGCCATGACATAGAGAATTGTTTGCATTATAAAAATATCTACGTCTCTCCCTGAATCACCAACTACATCATATAACCCATCTCGTTTCAATATGAAGACAACAAAAAGGACATACTGCAGTGGTGTTCACGGTTTGCTCGTGTGTTATAGCCTTTTCCACCCATGCAAAGCGAATTGGGACTATAAGGATTTATCCAAAATTACAGTCACAAGCAAGTCAAAATTTTGAAATTATTTCCCTGTCAGCCTGTTTTCACCACTTTTTAGAGAGCTCAAAATATGCTCCTAGCCTCCTAACTAACTCAACCAAAGAGGCAGCCCTATATCCAAGCTTAGTGAGAACATCAGCATTTTTTTCTTCTTTCTGGATAGGAAAAAAGATTTATTGAAGAGAAGAGAAAAGCAATACAAAACCGAGAACAAGAAGTCCTCCAACAACAAGGAAATAAAAGTTACAAATAGGACATCAGTGTATCACCAATAAGGAGACAGACTATATGCACAAGTCACAAATCAAAGATTTTCAAAGCTCTTTATACCACGAAAAGTTAAACTGCATTGAGTCCAAGTCCCTAAATAACCGTAGTAAAGGATCTAAAAGTGGATATGTGACTATATTTTCTCAGATTTATGAAACAAGACTACTCAAAAGTTAGTTCTAAGCTAACATATACCCAGAGGCTCCTTTCATTTGGATTTAGACAACACTCGTAAGGATGACTCTAAAGAGCTCCAAAATGCAAAATTAACAATAAAGAAACCACGGGTACAACAGTATAAATAAGGTCCCAATCACATTTTTAGTTGGTCCCAATCACTTATAACTATGAAAGGTAAAATAAACACCTAGACTCTCGAAAGGTAAACAACTGATAAGAAACCAGTGTTTTCTGTAACCATAATTAAGTTCATATATACTTGCAGTGATACCAACATGCAAAATTCACTTGCCTCCCTTCTTCTGAGCACCTTGGGTAACCTTAGCTCCAGTCGCTTCATTCTTCTCCACATTCTTGATAACTACCACATCCACAGGTTGATGTATATCCCTTACGGCAAATCGACCAAGATGATCAGAGAATGTTTCAACCACCATGGGCTTGGTGGGAATCATCTTAACCATACCAGCATCACCATTCTTCAAAAATTTGGGTTCCTTCTCAAGCTCCTTACCAGATTGCCTATCAATCTTTGTCAGAAGTTCAACAAATTTGACAGCAATGTGGGAAGTGTGGCAATCAAGCACAGGGGCATAGCCATTTCCAACCTGGCTAGGATCGTTCATGATGATAACCTGGGATGTGCAGCTGGCAGCCTCCTTGTATGGAAATTGGTAATCAAGTTGTAACAAATTTCAGAAACAAAATAATGATAATCATCAATTTGCTTTGGGAAAAGGAAGGTGGAAAAAGCTTTCGAAGGCTTCGAAACCACTGCACAAAGCAACTCACAAGTTTTTGTCTTCTTCGACGCTATTTCGCACTGCAGGTCACGATGCCAGGAAGAAAAGCTCCACCTTTCTTGTCCGATTTTCGTTCCCCTTCAAATGCCGTCCTTCAACAGTGGTTGGGAGAGGAATAGATGCAAGTCTGGTATAAGAAAGTCAGACTCCGTTCTCGTGCAGCTCCACCGCTCTTCTCCGAATTTCGTTTGAACGTCGTCCTTCAATAGAGGCCGGGAGACGAAAAGGAAGGCCAGATTGCGTTCTCATGGGACTCCCCTGCTCTTGTTCGACCTCCGTTGCCGTCAAACGCCGTCCTTCAATGGTGGCTGGGAGAGGAATAGATGCAGGAAGCTGTTTATTTTGTGCGGCTAGGGCTCCTCCGTTGCTGGGCAAAGATAAAATGTCTTTTTTCAATTTTATTTACTGAACAACAGTTACAATTAATTTTAAAAATAAGTATTTTATTATTTTTATTGTTTTTGGGGCTTTTTAGTCTTTTAACATTTTTTTCATTCCATTCCTTCTTCATTTCCATTTAACCAAACATCAAAAAATTATATCATTTCTGTTTCCTTTTATATCATACCAAACATATCGCGGGGTACAAGATTCCTTTCCATTCCCAATCCCTCTCTTATTCCTATTCCATGAAAAAACTCTCCCGCAAACCAAACGAGCCCTAAGAGCCACTCAGCCACTCCATTATCATTATCTGCGTTCCCGTCAAACTCATGTCAATCCTTTCGTGTGGGCCTCCACTCATTGTCCTGGAGGTTTGTGGGACCCTCGCATGGGGGCCTTTCTCCATCGTCATGTCTGTTTGTTTTTATTTGATATTGAAATTCTCATAGTCATTGGGCCGCAGCCCATTAAGGTACAAATGAATAGATACTTCATATTTACAGTTACTAATTGTGAATGATCTCATACATACAAGTGGGCTTTGGGCCTGGGGTGACCAAGACTTCAGTAAAAGCCCACCTACCCAATCACATTAGCTGAGCCCTTCTAAGGCCTAAGGCCCCATCTGCCTCTCCCTAATATGGATGCTCCATTGAATTGACACAGCTTTTTAATTTTGAGACCAAGAAGAAAAATCCCTTTCAATTTTAGACCATTTGCAAATATCCTCTTAAACTGTCATAATCCAAAATATGTCTCTCAATTTTCACACAAAAAAAGGGTTATATTGTCTATTTTTTTTAATGATGTCAATTTATATGTTACATGAAACTTTTTCATAATTAACATGCTGACATCAGAAACAAATAGAACCTTGTCACATTAATTATGGGAAAGTTTAGTGTAACATTTCTACTAGGAGAAAAATAGATAAAAGAACCTATGTCTTCAAGTGTGAAAGTTAAAAAGGATCTAATTTTCAATTTTAAAAGTTCAAATAGTTATTTACAAGTGATTTAAAATTTGGAAGGATTTTTTTATCATTTTACTTTTTTATTTATTGGGAATCATCATAGAGAAACTTTTATATGAAATTGAAAATTCTATCCCAAAATCAAGCATAAAGGGCTATCATGGTCATGAATTTTTAAACAGTTATATATTTTTTTTCATAAGCAGTAAAATCAATCCAAAGATACAACTTAGATACATAACTTTAAAATAATTGCTATAAAATTCTTCAATGAAAATATATGTAAATATATATTTTTGGCTTATTATTGCATGATTAATTGTATTAAAACATTTTATTTATATATTATATTTTGATTAACAAATTTATAACAAACATGTAAAAAATCATACTTTAAATGTTATGATAAAAAAACACCGTTAATAGAACTAGTTTGAACTAGCTAGTTTAACTAAAGAATGATGAACCTGGTTCCTAACTTGCACTAAGGAAGAAAAGCTGTGCCTCTCATACCATGCCTCCAAGATTGCAATGTTAACATAATAGTGCAAACTAATTTTTATATAAACATATAAACAAATACTATATATATATATATAATATAAGAAATTATATTTAATATATTTACAAAATATATTTAAAATAAAGGCAAAATTACATATAACTCCCTTGAATTTTGGGTCATGTGCAAATAATCTATTAAACTTTAAAAGTTGATAAAGAATCTCTTTGAACTTTGGATAATATACAAATAAACTCCTTAAACTTTGGACGTATGCAAATAATATTCAAACTACAGGGAGTTATTTGTACAAATAACTTTCCTAAAAAATGTGATATATGAGGAGGATTATTTGTAAATAATTCAAACTATAGGGGGTTATTTGCAAATAATTTAAAAAAATTTGGAAAGTTATCTATATATATCCAAAATTCAGAAGAGTTATTTGGATATTATTCAAAGTTTAAGAAAATTTATTGCAAACTTTGAAAGTTTAAGAGAATTTTTTGTATATGACTTAAAATTTAAGAGAGTTATGTATAATTTAACCAAAAATAAATTAATTCAATTGGTTTGACTACGATTTCATAATCAGATTATGAATTAGGCTCTTTTATGATTTAATGACTAATTTAGTTTTAAAATATTGGTTAAAAAGAAGAAGTAGAAAAGATGCAGAAGTTAAAACTGTGAATGGAAAAACTACCTTTGTGTCCGGTGTCAAATACTATTGTTTTTAAAAAAATAATAAAATAAGACTCATATGACAAGATATTCAGTACAGTAAACTTTTTATACTTATATATAATATATATTTTTACCATAAAACTATTCCTCTTAATTCCTATCACACGTATTTATGATTTTTCATGCAGTCATTTTTGTCATAAACAAGATACTAATGGAGCATCGGAAGCAAAATGTCAATCCTCCAAAAGGGCCAAAGAAAACCAGCACAATGATAAAGCGAATCTTTGCCTGCATGAGCTAGCATCAAACAAAGAAAGGGCCAAGAGCCCAAGAGCATATCACTGTTGACTTTAGTTATGTTAGGATTCTAATCATACAGAGACCTAAATAAAAAATAGGTCCTGGTTTTGACTCATATTATAGGACCACACCCTTCCTGTAATGATACACTTTTTATATTCTTGTGAGATTGTCTGACCATTAAGGGTGCAGTTAGGTGCTAAGTCAGTGTACTATTGCTTTTAGTTGGCATATGAAACTTTCTTGTTTATTAATCCCCACCTATAAATTATGAACCAGCACCCTACCCTCGTCCCCTGGACTGAAATGGATGACTATACCATAAGAGAGTATTTGAAAGAGATATCTTCTTATCAACATAGGTTTAAGAACATGTCAATATGGGGGAATTCAGCCTTAAAATCATCTGGGTAAAGCTCGAGAACAACAAACAATGACCCTAATACTAAATTTTTTAGAAAGTGACTTCAATATGAGAGTATCTACAACTTTGCTTTGATCACTGATTGCGTATTAATACTTCATGTAACTATTAATAATACAAAGCTCTTTTGTCTTATTGCATATGGTTCTTGTAGTTGTACTGGGCGAACTTCCAGCATTTCTCCTCTTTGAAGATGCTATCCGTAGCCTTTGAAAAATACTAAATCGCTCAAACAAATATTATATTAGTTCAGAAAGATCAGAAGGATTTTATAATCAAATGATTCGTAAGGACAGGTGATTGGGAAACTTTTTGTCTTTTTTAACCGATTCTACTTGGAAAAAACAATTACAAATTTACAATCAGAAAACATAATGCGGACCCCAAATTTATTGAAAGGATTTCATAAAAAGAGAATAATATCTCATAGGACAAAGAGAAAACATGAAACTAGCGATTAAATTTATGAGTTGCTCAATCAATCAATCAACCAACAAAGTGGGTATCTAGAAGCCAGGCACAGTAAGCAGCAATAATAAAAAGAGTTTTAGTTTGGGCATATACGTAATGGAGGTTACTAACTCAATTTTTCCTGGAGCACAGAGGAAAAAAGGAAAACAATATTACAATATAAAGATAGGGTGAGGAAAATTATATAAATTTGTTTTATAAGTGTCATTTTTATTTTGTCACCGGAAAGGATAACAAAGAGATAGACCTCAAACTTCCAATTTGTTGTCTCATACGCTCAGGTTTAGAACTTTCAGCATAATTAGCAGGTGTAATGAATGGGGGTAAATGCTAGGAACCTGATTGCTGGTACCAGAAAAGGACAGTTCAAGCAGGATAGTAGGAGATAAAGTAAAAGTAAGCCTTCTGGGAGAAGGAGATTGGATTGTTTGGGGACCAAGCAGTTGATCTCTGGGTTCATTTTCCCTCTATAATTTCAAATAGTCAATTGACTAATCTTTCTGCAGATATATATAATAGCTAAATGGAAATGAAACTTTCTTATTTTTGTATGTTTCTAATTTGAGTTTCAGGTTGGCAACCTTTCTTTTCTCTTTCAAGGGCACCTTTTCTGCAGATTTAACACATTGATATATGACTTAAAGGTTAAATAAGAGGAAAATTTAGTTGTCAGGGATCAAATCAACAGTTAGAATTAAATAACCATATGTTCAAATCCGAAAGAAAATCAATTAATGTAGGCTTGAATTGTTAACTTAAGGATAAAAAATTTATAGACTCAACTTTAAAATTTACGTTAAACATGTTTGATAATCGATTAATTTTGATTTGAATGACTAATCTTGATTTGAATGACTAATCTCTCTGCAGATACATATAATAGCTAAAATAGAAATGATTTTTTTTTATGTATGTTTCTAATTTAAGTTTAAGCTTGGCAACCTCTCTTTTCTTTTGCTTGGGCATTTTTTCTGCAGATTTAACACATTGATATATGACTTTGAGGTTAAATTTAAGGAGAAATTTTAGCTGTCAGGGGTCAAGTCATTAACTATTTGAATTAAACAATTATAAGTTCAAATTCAAAAGAAAATCAATTAATGTTGGCTTGAATTGTAAATTAAGAATTTATAGATTGAACTTTAAAATTCTAGGTTAAAGATGTTTGAAAATCGATTAATTTTGATTTGAATAGTATATTTAAGGATTAAGAAATTTACAGATTCAACTTCAAATTATACCATATACTTACTTGACTAATGTTGGATTATATAAAGAAAGTAATTTGTGGGAAATACACCTGCTTCACTAACCCGCTAGTTCCATACTAGACAAAGTGGTAAGCTTCATGACTTATCGTTGGTCCAATTAAAATAATGATATATTAATGTTTCTAAAGTATCTAATCCTGTTATGTTCTTTACTTCAAGTCATGAAAACCAAAGTGGGTTCTAATTTCCGACCGACATTCTTTCATTTCTCTGTTGCCCACTAATGGTAGTTTGCCATCTTCTGTGAAGCTGGAGATTGCTTCATCTACCTTAAGTTTGCAAAATGTTCATTTCATCTTCTGGTTTTTAATGTGTTCTGATCATTCAGTTGGTTCTGAAAGTATAATCTGAACCGTCGCTCTTTTTCTCTTTCTCGGGTTACTATCATACTTATGCCACTGTGTTTCTCTCTACAGGTTTAGATGGTTATATTTTTAGTCAACTAGTTACCATCTTATGTGTTTTCTATCTTGCTGAAGTTTCTGGGTTATTGGAGACTAATAACTAACTTCTTTGATGCTTTTGAAGTAAAATTAATTGATATCCTCTTCTGCATTCTTCAGAATTTCAAAGAGCTAAAAAAAAGCGATATAGCAATGACATAAAACAGACCAAGAGAGAGTGAGAGAAGTTTTCAAACCATTTTTCTACAGTGTTATAGAGAGACTAAACTTCTGAACCTCCATCTTCTTCACAAACCTAATGTAGACCACCCAAAAAAAAAAAACCTGAAAATTCCATGATCAAGTTTTCCAAAATTTGGAGAACACTATATCTTGTGTTGCTGACTTTAACCAACAATTCTTTTCCTGCAGCTGCTTTCAATTTATCAGCGTTAGCGGAGGTGTTTGTAAGCCATTAAAGTCTTCCTCTGGGAAAATGACAAGGGAAACAAGTTTGGATGGAGATACCATCACTACATCTGAGACAAGGAGTTCGGCAAGTAATCATGAGGGTGCACGTCCTGGAAAAGTACAAGCAGAGATAGACAAGCATCAGGGTTCAAAGAAGAGCAAGGAAAAAGATGAAACCACCAACACTATACCTTTCTACAAGCTTTTCTTATTTGCAGATTCTTTGGATTATCTGTTGATGATTGTGGGGACAGTTGGTGCTGTCGCAAATGGAATAGCTATGCCCTTAATGACTATAATTTTTGGAAATGTAATTAATGCATTTGGAAGATCCACGAACACTAAAGAAGTTGTCCAAGAAGTTTCCAAGGTCTACAACTTACTCCGTAACCCTTTTCACAATTAATATATGCTTGTGACATAGCTAAAAGTGTTGGTTATGAACAAGGTTCCGGTACACGATACCGTCTATGGGATCTGATTCCTACAGGGATGTTATATTTGAAATGAACTTGTAGATTTATATACTTTAAATTCAACTACTTTTCATCTCATAATGATGAATTTTGTACTCAGGTGTCTGTGAAGTTCGTATACTTGGCAGTGGGTTCCTTTCTTGCGTCGTTTCTTCGTAAGTACATCAGATTCTGTTTATAATGCTTAGCATATTAACTAATGACCTGGCTTATTTTGATGCCAACGAAAAAAATTTCTTGCTATATGCTAGAGGTGACTTGCTGGATGGTCACTGGCGAGAGACAGGCTGCAAGAATAAGAGGTTTATACCTTAAGACAATTTTGAGGCAGGATGTCAGTTTCTTTGACAAGGAAACTAACACTGGCGAGGTTGTTGGAAGGATGTCAGGTGATACTGTTCTTATTCAAGATGCCATGGGAGAGAAGGTATTAATAAACCAACATAAAAGTATTAATCGTCATCAATTTTCTTCTAACCATGACAAAATAGAGTTTAAGATAACTTCAAATTCTTCACTGTTTTTCCCCTTTAATTTCAGGTGGGACAGTTCATACAGTTAGTGGCAACTTTTTTCGGAGGTTTTGTCATAGCTTTCATTGAGGGATGGCTTCTAACCGCAGTCATGCTATCTTCTATTCCTCCTCTTGTCTTTGCTGGTGCTATAATGAGCATTGTTATTGCCAAAGTGACATCCCAAGGACAAGCGGCTTATTCTGCTGCAGCAACTGTAGTAGAGCAGACAATTGGTTCTGTCCGAACTGTACGCATATTTGCAGAAAAAACCTTCTTCTGATTGTTCCTTTGTGTAACTGCATATAGAAATGATGTCCATTCCTCCAATGCAGGTTGCATCATTCACAGGGGAGAAGCAAGCTATAGCTAAATATGATCAGTCCTTGATTAAAGCGTACAGGACTAGTGCGAAAGAGGGACTGGCTTCTGGATTGGGCTTTGCTTCAGTTTTTTTTATGGTTTTCTGCACTTATGCTTTGGCGATATGGTATGGTGGGAAAATGGTACTAGAGAAAGGATATACAGGAGGGAAGGTTGTGACTGTAATTTTTGCAGTATTGACAGGCTCCTTGTAAGTTGCATTATGCTTTATCTTTTACAATCCCTCCGCCACTTTCCATCTGCTGCTTTACAAAACAAAATACACAATTGTTAAATGATAATAATAAAAGTATTCATGGGCCTTCACTTACAAGCTTAATCTTTTGAGGTAAAAGTTAAAATAGTTCTTAACAACAACGAATAAGAAAATGTGAACATTTTTGTTGTTCTTACCTAATTATATTGCCAGGTCTCTAGGGCAGGCATCCCCAAGCTTGAGTGCTTTTGCTGCAGGACAAGCTGCAGCCTCTAAAATGTTTGAAACACTAAAAAGGAAGCCAGACATTGATGCTTATGACACTACTGGTCAGCAGCTAGATGATATACGCGGGGATATAGAACTGAGGGAAGTTTGCTTTAGTTATCCTGCAAGAGCAGAGGAAAAGATATTCAATGGATTTTCTCTCTCAATACCAAGTGGCACTACAACAGCTTTGGTAGGACAAAGTGGGAGTGGAAAATCAACAGTTATTAGTCTGATAGAAAGATTTTATGATCCACAAGCTGGTGAAGTTCTCATTGATCGTATCAATATCAAAGAGTTTCAACTGAAATGGATGAGACAGAAAATAGGCCTTGTCAGCCAGGAACCGGTTCTCTTTACTTGTAGCATTAAAGAGAACATTGCCTATGGCAAGGATGGTGCAACAGATGAAGAAATAAGAGCTGCAGCCGAGCTTGCTAATGCCGCTAAATTCATAGATAAACTTCCTCAGGTGAAATCACAAACTTTCATTTATACTTTGAAACAGCATTTTTCTTGCTTAAGAATTTAGCATGTTCTCTTCCTTTTTGGACATAGTGGCTGCATATCCTATTAGACTAAGGACAATATTGCTTACATATCTGATTATTCTGTATGGCCCTTTTACCTCAGTAGTTTTGTAAAATTATGGATTTAGGGGTTAGACACAATGGTTGGTGAACATGGAACTCAGCTCTCTGGGGGTCAAAAGCAGAGAGTAGCCATAGCAAGAGCAATATTGAAAGACCCAAGAATTCTTCTTCTTGATGAAGCTACGAGTGCCCTTGATGCTGAATCTGAGAGAATAGTACAGGAGGCACTGGACAGAATAATGATAAACAGAACCACTGTTATTGTGGCACATCGCTTGAGTACCGTAAGGAATGCTGATATTATTGCCGTTATTCAGCAAGGAAAAATAGTAGAAAAAGGTAAACATGCTATCTTAAAACACAAATAAATTTTCAGCCTGCAATCTACTGTCATAGTGTTCTCTTTCTCTCACAGACATGCCAGTGACTCTGGTGTATCTCTCCAAATTATCCTCAAATTTTGCTTTCATTGTTCATCCATTCTTTCTAACATAATCATAATTGTAAGAAGGTTCCTTAAAGCCAAATACATTATTATATCTTTCAACTGATCAGGTTCACATGCTGAGCTGACTAAGGACCCTGATGGAGCCTATAGCCAGCTCATTAGATTGCAAGAAATAAAGGAGTCAGAGAACATTAGTGCAAATGACATTGACAAGCCAGAAAGCATTATGAATTCTGAAAGGCAATCAAGTCAACGGTTTTCTTTCTTAAAATCTATAAGTCGAGAGTCATTTGGAGTTGGAAGCAGCAGCCGTCATTCATTCTCAGTGCCATACGGCGTGCCTCCAACAATTGGCCTCTTCGAAACAGCGGGTGCAGCACCTGAAGCTCCTCCTTCAGCAGCTTCACCAACACCAGAAGTCCCACTTTACCGCCTGGCTTATCTAAACAAGCCTGAGATCCCAGTCTTACTTATAGGGACTCTAGCTGCAGTGGCAAATGGGGCAATATTCCCCGTTTTTGGGTTAATGATCTCCAAAATGATAAACACTTTCTATGAGCCTGCAGATGAACTACGTAAAGATTCAAAATTTTGGGCATTGATATTTGTTGCCCTTGGGGTGGCATCCTTCTTAATAATTCCATCAAAGTTCTACTTTTTTGCTGTGGCTGGTGGTAAGTTGATAAAAAGGATCCGGCTAATGTGTTTTCAGAAAATAATTCATATGGAAGTAAGTTGGTTTGACAAAGCTGAGCATTCAAGCGGAGCCCTTGGAGCCAGACTATCTACCGATGCAGCTTCTATTCGAGCTTTGGTTGGGGATGCACTTGTTATGCTGGTTCAAAATATTGCTACTGCAATTATTGGCGTGGTAATTGCTTTCGAGGCAAGCTGGCAGCTTGCTCTTATAATTCTTGTGATGCTACCCCTATTACTACTAAATGGATACGCCCAATTCAAATTCATAGAAGGATTCAGCGCAGATGCTAAGGTTTGTTCCTCTAAATTTTCAACTTGGGGGATTTTGTGATATTATACAGAGGGGATATGGAAACACTACTTCAAAAGCATGGATCAATGGTTTTATAGAGATGTTAATAAGACATCTTTGATTTATCATTACGATATCAATACTGATGTCAGTGTAGTCATAAAGCACCTGCTTCACAAGAGACCTCAACGCCTCTTGCTAGTTGAGCAAGGGGCCCTCATCCAGGCGCTTGGTTTAGGTGTCTTGCATACATTAGGTTTATTTTACATAAAAATACTACCCTAAAAGCCCACCCACTAACTCATACCTATCAAATTAGGTATTTTAAAACAAGGTAAGTATTTTAGGCAAAGGAAATACCATATAGGCTCTCAGTTTCTGGATTTGAGAGCACTCTATCTTTATTTAATTTGTTAATCTATAGCTACTTTGTACTTTGACTTATGACTTGGTAACTTCGATAGTCACTGTTTCGTATGATTATTATACTGGAATATTTAATTTATATGTAAAATGTTATCATAATAGCTCATATTTATTCATTCTATATTTATATAGCACATTTTCGTACTCATGCAAATACTTTTTTAGCGCCTCTTGCCTGAAAGTATTAGGAGGGGTCTGGTGCCTTAAGGGAACGTTATGTATTTGACTACCTTGACTGATATTCATTTGACCAATAACGCGGAAATTGTATTACTTTAACAGAAATTGTATGAGGAAGCAAGTCAAGTGGCAAATGATGCAGTAGGGAGTATAAGAACAGTTGCTTCTTTCTGTGCTGAAGAGAAAGTGATGGAATTATACCATAGAAAATGTGAAGAGCCAATTAAGACAGGCATTAGGAGAGGGATAATAAGCGGAATCGGATTTGGGTTATCATTCTTCTTGCTGTTTTCCGTCTATGCATGCAGTTTTTATGCTGGAGCTCGACTTGTAGAGGATGGCAAAACATCATTCTCAGATGTCTTCCGTGTGGGCTATTCTCCTAACTTGTTTAACATAGCAGACACATATATGTTTTTTCATTTAATTATTGAAAATGAAGTATCCCCTTTTTTAAAAAAAAGAGGAACAAATTTTACCAAAAAGAGAAGAATTTATAACTAGCAAGAGGATAAGATATCCTCAAACTATAAATTGCAAGAAAGGCTTAGAACATGGTAACAGAAATCCTGTTAAGCCTATTAGTGCAATAGAACTGTCCAATCTCTTTGCATACAAGATAAAGTGGTTTCTTGAAAAAAAAATCATGTGCTGAGCTCCAAAGCCATATACATAATAGTATCACTTATCAATCACTTCGATCAAAAAATTTATATTAAGAGAAAGGTTCTACATAGCAGTATTCCAGCACTTTCTGATGTTTTTGTTTCCTGTTTTGCAGGTCTTCTTTGCTCTCACTATGGCAGCTATAGGAATCTCGCAATTTAGCTCCTTGGCTCCTGATTCAAGTAAAGCAAAAAGTTCTGTTGCGTCTATATTTGCTATTCTTGATCAGAAATCAAAAATAGACCCCAGTGATGACTCTGGAATGACATTGGAAGAGTTGAAGGGAGAAATTGAGTTTCACCATGTCAGTTTCAAGTATCCAACCAGACCTGATGTTCAAGTATTCAGAGATCTTTCCTTGAGCATTCGTTCAGGAAAGGTAAATTTCTAGTTTGTACACTGTAAAATGCATCAGTCAGATCCATTAGAAAATAATTTTGATGAACGTTCACAACTCTAAGGGTATGTTAGAATAACAGATAATGGAGGAAAAGAAAAGGAAAGTGAACTTTCAGTGAAATTGCAAGTTTCTTATAAGGGGAAAAAGAGAACAAAGGAAATCCTATTATCCCTTCAAAATCTTCCAAGGTCCTCGTTCGTTGATATTTCCAATTTTTTCAATTTGGGAAAATTTGGAGGAGAAACTAATTATTTACTATTATCATTACTTTCTAAAGTTTCAATGTCACGAGGTTAAATAATTATAGTTAATTATTTCATAAAAGATAAAGTAGTAAAAATATATTATAATTAATTATTTTTATTTGATTTTCTAAATCATTTTCAGCGGTAGTTTTAAACATGTAGACAAGTTGAAGACAAATTAGCATTAAACTTTCCACTCTCTTCCCCTTCCTTTCCTTCTTTTTGTTTTATTTTGTTTTGTTTTATTTTTTGTCTTTTTTTTGTTTTTTTGAATTTTTTCTCTTCCTTCTCCTCCCAACTCTCAAACATGCCTTAAATTTTTATTCCAATTGGAAGAAACTAACAATTTAATTATACTGGTTACCAAAAAAAAAAAAAAAAAAAAGCAGACAGTTGCTCTGGTTGGAGAAAGCGGAAGTGGGAAATCAACTGTGATCTCATTGTTACAAAGATTTTATGACCCTGATTCAGGTCACATTACACTGGATGGAATAGAAATCCAAAAGCTACAGGTTAAATGGTTAAGACAGCAAATGGGCCTGGTAAGCCAGGAGCCTGTGTTATTTAATGATACTATCCGAGCCAATATTGCATACGGAAAGGGAGGGGATGCGACAGAGGCAGAAATTATTGCTACAGCAGAACTGGCAAATGCTCACAAGTTCATTTGTAGTTTGCAGCAGGTAATTTACAGTGTTCTATCAGCTCAATTTCCCTTTAAAGACTATTGCAGCTAATTTGACCTGCAAAACTCTGATAATAAGAACTAGTTATACAAACATCATATATAAAAAGGATTGATTTTGGAAAAACAATACATGCAGGGGTATGACACATTAGTGGGAGAGCGAGGAGTTCAATTATCTGGGGGACAGAAGCAGCGGGTGGCTATTGCACGAGCCATAGCGAAGAATCCAAAAATATTACTACTAGATGAAGCCACCAGTGCCCTAGATGCTGAGTCTGAAAAAGTGGTTCAGGATGCACTGGATCAAGTTATGGTGCAACGAACCACAATAGTGGTGGCTCATAGGTTATCCACTATTAAGGGTGCAGATTCAATTGCAGTAGTTAAAAATGGAGTTATAGCAGAGAAAGGAAAGCATGAAAGTTTGCTCAACAAGGGTGGTGACTATGCTTCCTTAGTAGCATTGCACACAAGTGCTTCTTGAGCAAGTTGAAGCTTTTATCTGATCTCTTCCGTAAAAGAATTCAACTGAGTTCGGTCAAGTTACTAGTTTTAAACAGGGTCTATAGTTAGTCAAAATTACATATTGAATCTTCGGCTATTTTATCTTTTGAAAGGCATTGCCTCCATGTCTGCGTAGTTAAGTTTTTACTTGAAAGTCACATAGATTTTGTTTTAAAGGAAGGAAAAAGAAAAAAGTTTTCTTTATTCCACCATGCTTCCTTGGTAGCATTGCACAAGTGCTTCTTGAGCAAGTTGAAGCTTTTATCTAATCTCTTTCGTAAAAGAATTCAACTGAGTTCCGTCAAGTTACCAGTTTTATACAGGGTCTATAGTTAGTCAAAATTACATATTGAATCTTCGGCTATTTTATCTTTTGAAAGGCATTGCCTCCATGTCTGCGTAGTTACGTTTTTACTTGAAAGTCACATAGATTTTGTTTTAAAGGAAGGAAAAAAAAAAAAGTTTTCTTTATTCCACCATGCTTCCTTGGTAGCATTGCACAAGTGCTTCTTGAGCAAGTTGAAGCTTTTATCTAATCTCTTTCGTAAAAGAATTCAACTGAGTTCCGTCAAGTTACTAGTTTTAAACAGGGTCTATAGTTAGTCAAAATTACATATTAAATCTTCGGCTATTTTATCTTTTGAAAGGCAGTGCCTCCATCTCTGCGTAGTTACATTTTTACTTGAAAGTCACATAGATTTTGTTTTAAAGGAAGGAAAAAGAAAAAAGTTTTCTTTATCCCACTACCACCGTATAGATGGATTTCAAGCTTCCGTATTTTTTCCCACAATGAAATTAAGGAATGGCATGAGCTAGAAGTTAAAATGATTATTCTTACTAGCAAATTTAATTGCAGCGGTTAAAAATGAAGTCATGGCAGAGAAGGAAAGCATGAAACTTTGCTCAACAAGGGTGGTGCCAATGCTTCCGTAGCTTTTATCTGATACCTTACCCCGTAAGAATCCAATTCAATTCTTTTAAGGAACTTGTTCCAAATGGGGTTTATAGTTTTGCATATTGATATCTTATGCTTTTCTATCTAATTTGGGGCAATTCACAGATTTTATAGGAAAGGTAGAAAATGGTTCTCTCTGCTCTACTCTTGATTACCAATTCACAGGTAAGTCTCACGCTTACACATTTCCCCAATACATAGCTCCTAAAGAACCAAGAACACCCATAAAGATCTTAATCCATAGAGATGATGGCTTAGCAAGTTGCCACAACCAAGACATTGAAATTCTGCAGAACAAGGAGAGGAAAAGAGATTGAAGGAGTGCTTATCTATAATAACGAACTCAGAGCAGCATCCAAGCTCAGAAGGGAAAGAAAGTATGAGAACATGCTGCAGCTGCTGCTGGAACCATGGGACGCATCCTCCGCGTTCAAGTAGGCGCCAATTTTTTGGAAATGCATCCGATCAATTTCGAAATTCACTATGTCAATTTTAAATTAAAAAAAATGTGAGAGAATCCAAATCTGAACTTTCTATAGTCTCTGTTCTTCCCCCACAACACCGAAAGTGTTCAAATGCAGGTTTTCACTCTTGCAATTGTTGTAGCGTGCTCTCTTCTTCGTCCTTTTGATCTGATTATTCTACCGGAGATGACGGCTATTCCCTAGCCGCGTGGTAAGAAAATGTTTGCAAAAAGTGCAAATGTTTTAATAAAAAAAAAAAAAGAAACTGTTGGATGGAATTAAAAAAATATCAAATCTGTAGGGAATAATATAGAAAGAAAATGAATGTTATTTGATTTGTATGTTAAGTAAAATAAAAATAATATAAAAATTAAAATTAAAATATAGCAAGAAAACATAAATGCCCTTAATTAAAAAGAAAAAAAAACCAAAAAAGCCTTTATTTTATGTTTATATTCTATGCAGCGTGCATCATAGACACCAAATCCTCTCCTTTCTTCCAAATCAAAGTAGCCCCATCCTCTACAGAATTCAATGTAGTAGAGCAACTATCGTGAAGTGGAACACATTTGCGTGCTTCACCTTGTAACCTTAATGAAGACAAATTATTCATGGTTGATCAATAAGTTGCAGATCCACTTCTTCGACGGTGGCTGGCTAAGGGAGAGGCAACAAAGGGTGATGGTTGCGCCACGAGGATGAAGGGAAAAAGCCAGGGCATGACAATTGAAAACCACACACTTGATGGATGAGATAGGCCCAAAGTATAATATCGATGCTCTACTATGATTGAGAAGGGCAAAAGTGACTTTTATGAGCATAGGGTCCAAAGTATCCTTTTCTTTTTGTGCTGCTATGATTAAGGGTGTGCAAGGCCAGATTGACCTGGCTTAGATTGAACACTATTAAGATAGGATAAGTTGAGAAATTTTTTTAAAAAAAATTGAAATAAGATTAGGTCAGGATAACACCTCGGGTTGAGATAGGTTTCGTGACAATCGTCTGGCCCTACCAGGCCTGACCCGACCTAAGAGATATATATATATATATAAAGGTAGGGACTAAATTAAAAAAAAAATCTTTTTTTAAGGATCTTTTCATACTTTTAGCCAAAAATTTTTAAACATATTTTATAAATTATAAATAGTTAGAAAGGTCAAGATTTATGCTAAAACTTTTTTAAGTATAATTATCACATTCATATAAAATAAAATAAAATTAAAAAAATATATTTTTTAAAGTTTTAATTACTATATTTGTATTTTCTTCCTATTTTTTTCCTTGAACCCATATTTTTTTCATATTCATTGTATAAATTTTGAAAAAACATATAAAAAAGTGGTTCTATGCCAAAAATAATTAAACAAATATAAAAATATAAATTTTTAAAATTTTAAAATTTTTTCTTTAAAAAAAATGGCCTGTTGGCCTATCCTTTGTTTGATAATAACCAAGTTAGGTTCTACCTAGACTGGGACTCATGTTAAAGCGATCCCCAACCTATCTCAACCCCTACACACCCCTAACTATGATGAAAAATGCCATTGAACTCCCCATTTCCTTGTTGTTGAGGTTTTTGGTTACAAAACACAATTTGTAGTTGAATTCTTTTTGGTTTCCTTTTTAGTGTTGTACCAAAGATGGTGTTTAGGCTTTGTTTAATAGAAGGGAAAGAAAAAAAAATAAGAAAAGAAGAGAGAAAAAAATTATTACATAATATTTAATATACTTTTATTATTATTTAATAATACTTACTTTTTATTATTTTATAAAGTAAAAATATGAATATTATTTTTTTATTTTATTCATTTTTAAATTTTCTTTTCATTTTATCATATTCGATTATACTAAATGTAGCTTTAAAGAATTACCTGACCCTGATTTGGTTTGGTAGCATCAGTTAGAAGAAACGGAAAATGAATTTTTTTATACATTGTTTAATAGTCAAATTTTGTTCAAACATCATAAAGGAAGAAAAAATTCATTTTCTATCTTATAAAACCAAAAAATACAATTCAATTCATTTTGTCAAAATATACTTAACTAGAATGTTACCCGTGGTAGTTATAAAATTTATATGGGTCCAATAGCGAAAATTACTGTGGATCTTGTGGGGAAAAACACTATGTAGATCCTAGCAAAAAATAATAATTAATAATTAATAATTATTCTCTTTCAACTTATATATATATATATATTAGATTTGTCTAAATTTAACAAATTTTAAATTTATGTAATAAAAAATAAATAATTCTTAAAAAAATAAATTCATAATTTTCTTTTAATGGTGTTTGATTCAAGGCTCAAAAGATTAAGACTTTATTCTAATGACAATCACTTGCTTAAATTTGTGTCATAACAATATAATAACGTTTAAATGATAAAATAATATTTTGCATATAACAATTTTTTTAAATTGAACAATTTTGATGCTTGAGAATGTGTGTGTATATAGATATATTATGAAAATAAATTCAACCATAACGCTCAGGCTCCGTTTGGTATGTAGTATCACAAACGTATTCCCTTTATATAATTTGTGTAATGTTTATTCTACTTTTATATTTATTATTTTATCCATTAAATCATCTTTTTTAAAGTAAGAGTAAAACAGTCATTTTTTATCTCACTTATTCCTACTATTTACTTTTTATATTCTCTTTATTATTACATCCACTAATCAAACGCACCTTTAATCAAAGAAAATAACTTTTGGCTAGATAGTATTTTAAAAATTTTAACAAAATTATTAAAAATTGATCTAATACACAAGGTATGCATAGGTTGGGATGGGCCGAGAGTTATCTTAACCCAAATCCCAATTTGATTTAAATTCAAGACAAAACTTTTGTCTTAAAGTCTGACCTAGGTCAATCTTGGCATAGTCACTATTAGGTTAGGGACAGGCCAATCAAACCAAATTTGGTTAAAAGAATTTTTTTTTTTTACTTTAAAATTCTAGAAGTTTATATTTTTATATTCACTTAATTATTTTAGGCATATTAATATTCTTTTTTATATGTTTTTTTGAAATTTATGAAATAAACAAGAAAAAATGTGGGTTTAAATGAGAAGATAAAAAAATATAAATATAATAATTAAAGCTTCAAAAAAATATGCATTTTTAATTTTATTTTCTCTTGTATAACTATGATAATTATATTAAGGAGAATTTTAGTAGGAGTCTTGACTCCTCTAGTTATTTGTAATTTATAAAATATGTTAAAAATTTTTTTGCTAAAATTATATAAAAAACCTTATAAAAAAATTCTTTATAATTTAATCTCTATCTTTATATATATATATACACACACACACACCTTATGTCAAGTTAAGATTGACAATGTTAAAAAGTTGACTGGAAATCTATTATAGCCCAACCTTTTGTTATGGCTTAACTTTGTTCAATTTTTTTTTTATTTCTCAATTTATTCCTACTAAACATAGTTGGGCAAGAGCTAGCCAAGCCAATTAGGCCATGTACAACCCCCACTAATACATTCAAAAATTTACCAGGCATATGAAACAAAATAATTATGAAAGCTATTGATGCTACAACTTTAATATTCAAGTTTTGAATTTAATGGTTATGAACATAAAATCAAATACAAAATATCTGGTAGGTCAATACAAGCCCAATTCAAGTGTAATTTATGCCAAAGGTGTCAACAGTTAGGTCAATAATTTTCTACAAGAGATAGGAACTGAAGGAATATATCTATGACATATTAACACGAAAAACATGATATAAAGACTAGGTTGGTATACTGTTTGAATTACAATAATAATAAATAAAATTGTCTTAGTACTGCTTGAATTAATTACGTTCATATTTACATAAATAATGAAGGTTGTTTGTGGTTTAGATTCTAAATGTCCCCTCAACAACTACATTTATTCCTTCCTTCCAATCTAGAGAACAAAAGGAGAATTGCAAAATACTCCACACACCCAAAGTATAGGCCAAGCCAACTTTTATGACTTCTCCAAGCCCATATATATGGAGAATCTGTTAAATGTTTTCAAAATTCAAATTATTATTATTATTATTTATTTTTTCTATTAATTTAGTCAATTCAAAAGGTTTTGATGTGCTTGATGATATCACGATCAACAACTATTGATATGTCTAATAATTAAGACAAGTTTGAATCTTTTGCAGTTATAAATTAATTGCATATAATATAATTAAAAAATAAATATAAAAAGAAAAAATCTTTATATACATTCTTTTTTTAATTATATAATTGCAAAAAATTTAATTTCAATAGAGACACGCACCACCATCACTGTTGAAAACAGAGCCATCCACTTACTCATTATCAAACCCACCATCACCAAACGGACTGAAAGCAAGCACTTCGAAGCACTAGCTTTTCCATCAGATTTTAGGATTAAAATCATTAAAGCTACTTCATTATATTATAAGGATCCCTCTGGACCCCAGAATGAAATAAGAAAAAAATGACGTTTAACATTTAAATAAATGTTTGGTAAATTTTTATCTTAATTTTGATATTTCAGGTGTGACACTTAATTTATGGGTATCACATATTTGTATACTTTTAAATTTATTAATTTTTATAAATATTAATTATTTTTATGATAGTTTTCAATTATCATACCAAATTTAAAAATTTACAATATTTTATAATTTGACATTTTCTACTATAATATTCAAAATACTAAATAACATGTGATATTCTGGCCAAAAAGAAATTCTAAGTTAAAAATATTTATATTAAAAAATTTTAAAATTTGAAATTATTTTAAAGGATACAATAATAAAAAAAATTTTAAGCTATAATTTTTTGTCTTTAAATTTTTTAAAATTAAAATCCTTTTACATAAATATTTTTAAATATGCTCTTTTCTTAATTTAATTTTTATCAATTCTTAAAAGGGTGTTTAAAAGCTGTCAAAGTGTGTTCACATTGGAACCCCACCA
This sequence comes from Erythrophleum ivorense, assembly GCA_026724425.1. Lineage (NCBI taxonomy): Eukaryota > Viridiplantae > Streptophyta > Magnoliopsida > Fabales > Fabaceae > Erythrophleum > Erythrophleum ivorense. The sequence goes on from JAIUCV010000005.1 coordinate 50,987,946, forward strand.
CCAGAACCTACTACCTCAAAACTCTCAACCACTATTTTTGGATTTGTGTTTTAGGATCCTACCATAAGATTGTGTTTGTTGTTATTATATAGGAAACCAAAGTGTATTTTACTCTTTGTAATTGGATCACCATCATCATATATATATATATATTTAGTTAGTTTTGGAAGCACCTGATGGCTTCCCTAAATGATTTAGACCTCAAACTTGCTTATCATAGCCCTTTCCTTAAAGCTGCAGGCATGCAATTTCTTACTCAAACTACAACCATGTGTAACTTATTAAAACCAAAAAAAAAAAAAGTTTTGATTTTTTTTAAATATAAATTCAAAAGATATTTGTTGAGAAGATGAGTTTTTCATAATAAGATTTCTGTACGGAAAACCTAAGTGAATTAAATAAGAGGTTCAATTCATATTGCACTAAGATTGGTAATGATTCATCCTCAAGTCAACTGCTTAGCTTCAAATATACATTGTGCTTGTGCATGAGGAAAGTGTAGGGCCCAATACTTTCTGGCAAGTCAAGTTCTTCACCTTCGCCTGCTTTCTTTCCATAACACACTCAAAAATACACTGTATATCTTTTATCAAAGGCTAGGAACCAACATGGTGGAAATATTTATTGTATTTTCAAAGAATTTTTTTAATTTATTTCTAGAGTTAAAATAATTTTAATCACACAAATACTTAAAAATCTCTAATGAGTTGAAGCACGGATCTCCGGTAATATAGGATCCAATACAATAACGTACAGTAAAACAACTTGCACTTTTTTTAAAGACTAAAAATTGAAGTTAATAAAATAAAAAAAATATTTGTGAGGACAAAAAAAAATTTTATGAAAAAAAATTAATCTTATAAAATTTTTAACGGTTTATTGCATGTTATTGCACGGAATTCCTACCGCAGGAGAACGGTACTCAATGAATGGTCATGCAGTTGCACAATAGATGACTTTAATGCATTTATACTTTGAACCATTTCAGAGATCGATGTTGATTAAAGTAATTATTATTACACTGACAATAATCCGTTAAGTTTGAATCTGTAGCCAGTTAGCTGTTTGGAAAGAGACATAAAAAATTTGAACGAAAGGGATAATACTTAACGGCTTGGTTGAAATTTAAACGCTAGTTTGATCCGATGTCTCGCGTTTTAAGAAACATTTAATTAAACCGATGTACCAACCATAAATGGTTAACATTTGTGGGCGATAAAAAATTAAATTTGGTAAGGTTTTAAGGTTTTTGTTACCAAATTATTATAATAAAAAGGTAAAATGCAAATATATCTCTACAACTTGATCTGCAAACATATTTAATTTTTAAAGTAAAAAAATTACCTCTCTAAATTTTCACATTTCAATGTTTGAACCTGCTGTATATATTTCATTAACTGAATTTCACCTCACACTCTTTCTTAGTATGTTTTCATTGGTTTGAAAATAATTAAGAAAGAAATGAATAAAATGCTGTAAATAGTGAAATATATTTACATTTTTTTAATGAAATTATGATCTGCGACATTATTAGAGCATGGAAATGACTAGAAATTTTAAACATGTCATTGAATAATGTTATAGTAATTTATCTGCATTAGTATTTTTTAAAAACAAGAACAAATTATGCTAGATGCAGTTTTTTCTAAAGGGTTAATAATATAATGTTGAAATGAGTGGAAATGCTCAAACAATGAGAGGTGCACCAAAAAATAATGTGATTTCCAATTGTAAAAGTGTTGAGATATTTTTATTTTTTTTAAGAATTTGATAACAAACCTTCCTATTGTAACAAGAGAAACAATACAAGCACGTGAATGCAATTTCAAAGTTGCGAAGGGCAAAGGATTTCAAAAGAACAAAAGGGTCATTCCTTCGTGTGTATAACAACCGCAGTAAGAAATGGCACTTTCATGTGATATGCAAGTCACAACCAACCAAGGAAGAACAGATTCAGACTCTGTTTCTTCTTTATTTATTTCCAAGATTTCCTTCAAAGGGAATCACCCACTGCACTCCATAACACCCTCCCTTTCCTCCACTTACCCATCCCTTCATCCTACATATCCTCATTGACCAGGTGTTTGATCAATTGCCCCAGAGAAATCTCCTCATTAATCAAGTGCCCTCCGCAACAAATATTGAAGGTTCCTATCTTCCATTGTTACTTTCTGTGTTTAGTCATTCATCATATATCTATAATTTCATCTTTCCATGCCAAGTTGATTACATGAAAGAGGAGCTGTTAAGACTTGAAGACTGCAATATTTATCTGAAAGATACAGGAAGCTTTCTGGCAGGTACTGAGTTATTAGGCCATTAATTAACTATATCAATATCTTGAGCCTCTAATGTCTGTAAGTTTAAGCATAAGTTGAATTGTTTGTGAGCTGTGACATATGGTAGGAGTAGTTTCTTGGTTGATTTGATGGGCTAGTTGGCTTATTTCTTTTATCCTTCTCAAACAGTGAAAGCTGTTGGCTTAAATGCTCTTTATAACCAAAAGCTCAAATAGTAGTGTTTTTTTTTTCTCCCCCTCTTGACACCTTCTAAGAGCAAACTTGCCAAGAATTCTTATTTGATGAAAAGAACTTTAGAGTTGTGAAACTGAAGAACTAACAGACATTCTGTCCTTAAAATGGGCATTGCAGAGGCATCTTCATGTGCCTGTAAAACTTACTTTAAAAAAAGAAAAAGAAAAAGAGAAACACAATGAGCTTAGCTAATTGTGGATAAAAATTAGAGAAATTCGTACACCAACATAATTAAAATAAATAAATAGATCAAATTAATTATGAATAAACATAAATTATTTTTTAATGTATCACATATCATTTATTTATAATTGACTGAATTTATTTATTTTTTAAATAAATTGAGTATAATTAATTTTTTTTTCCTGAAAAATCATATTACCTACGAGGGGAGTCCAACTAAGAAATAAGCTCAGAGTGGTCCTCAGGTTGAGAGTGAGGCAAACGTGTGATTCAGGAAAGGGTTTTGTTTGCATTAGCCCTCATGGAAGACGTGGCAGGAAGGCCTGCTTTGAACTGTGAGAAGAGTGCGATGGCTCTAAAATTGAGCAGATGCCGCAGAAGCAGCAGCAACTGGTTCTTTCTCTCACTTTCATGCACAACACTCACATACTGTCACATGTGAATATGGTGCTAAAGCCTACGGAATATGTAGCTCATTCAGGTTTCACGGGTTTACCCTTTTCACCAACCCAAAGAATTTAATTTAATTTATCAGAAAAAAACAATATATATATATATATATATATATATGTAAGACGGCCCTTGGTAATTGGCATTCACATGAAGCTCTTGACTAACAATATTGCTTGATGAATCTCTATTTGCTGCAAAATTAAGAAGGTGGAAAGCTCCAATCTGCCTGTCAGGTCATATACTTCTCTTTGTTTAACTATCATCTTAATATGCCTCTTCATATGCATGCATGTCTAAGGTTCATAGAAAGAGATTTTTACTCTTTTCCCTTGCCTCACCTAATGGCTGCTTCCTTAGGTTTAGAGGCTCACAGGAAACATTTTCTTTTTGGCTCTGCTGTTTACACTTACAATTCTAGACCAATTGGCATGAATGAACATGCATTTCATTAACAGTAGACAAAAGGATCAAACTCATGCTAATAACTCACATAACGGGTATGGATTCTTTCTTTCTCTATTTAAATTTACCTTTGCATTTTGTTTTATAAATGCAGGGATCCAAATTCCTTATATAACACTCTTTAATTTTTTTTTTCAATTGAAGTGAGTTTGAAGTTTTCTATAACTCCTATGAAAAAGAAAAAAAAATCTTTCACCGAATATTAGAACTAGAGATTCTTTGATATAAAATTTATCTATATCAAATTAATAAAAAGTCAATATTTAATAACACTTATTTTCAACATGTTTACATGTTTATTTTTAAAAAAAATGCAAAAAAACTCCCTTAAATTTTGGATCACTTAAAAATCGTTTATTGAACTTTTAAAACCAAACATTAAGTCCTTAAACATTCACCCTTCAAGAAATATTTTTTTTTGTTTATTTTGCTCCTCACAATGTTAATTATTTGTCATCTTAGAATTGGAGACAATAAGACATATTGGTATTGAAGACAAGCGAAAACTTGTCATATAAATTATAAAAAGTTTGGTGTGAAAAATAAGTTAATATTATTTAAAAAGTAAATAAAAAGATTTATTTGTTAGAATGTAAAAATTCAAATACTATTTACAGGTAATTCAAAATTTAAAGAATATCTTGTATTTTTCTATTTTTTATTAGCTTAATTTACATATACTAAATATTCCTAAGAAGTTTTTATTTTTTTCAGAACACAAATAAGGTTAGTTGAGTTCTCTTAACAAAGATATTCTTAAATAATCTCAATGTTGGAATTATGGTCCTCTAAAATAGAGGAATCCCTGAAGTACTTGAGTAAGGAGAAAATGAGAGTGTTTTATTCTTTTTTAAAAATTAAACCCTGCCTCCCAATATTTGCTTTAGCATTTGAGGATCCTCTCCACTTTTGAGGATCTGATTCCTCAACGTTGATGTACAAAATTAACGAGGGATATATCAGTGACATGTGTTTAAATGTCATTGGCTTATAGCACATTTTATAATTTTTCTTGATAATGTCATTTTGCAGAAACCATGAAAGGAACTCAATGCTTTTCTGCTTTTAGAGTGTTAGGTAAGGAATTGGTGACTATTGCTCATAGCACCCACTAGCTTTTTGTGTCTTTTAATGCGGAATATTGAGGTAATCTATAGTTGTCTTTTGGGTATTCCAACTGCATTTTTAATCAAAAGAAAATATTTTTTAAAAAAAATATTTTCGTGAATATTTTAAAAAATAGTTTAAAAAATATTTTCCAATAATAGTTTATGGGATCCTTGAGAGTTGAGAGTTGAGAGTTGAGACACAACTTTTCGTGAATGGATTACTTGAAGATTGCTTGATCCTAGGTCTTAGATTTGCGTGGCTTATGCTTTGGATATTTGTTTGCAATCCCAATCTTCACGGATCCATTAAAAAATATTAATGATTTTTTCCTTTTCTTTTCCAAAATGGAAATCTTTTGTAGTGTGAAAACTCTTCCTATAATACTAAGTTATCTGGATTAGTATCTAAAACTCACCACAAAAATCTCAGAATATCTTATCCCTTGCTTTCGGTGTATTTGGTTTCTTTGGATGTTTATGTAATGGGGATCTGTTTCAAGGTGTGGTCCATTTTTCATGAAAATTTTAGTTATTTTAGGAGATAAGGAAATGAATGCCATCGTAGCCGACCTCTATAAAGTCGATTTTGACATTAAACAACATAAAAGGCAAAGGGAGGGACCTATATTGTGAGTAACATTTTTGTTCCATTCATTCAAAATTAAAGCATTCTTTGCCATTATATTTGTTCCATTCATTATTTTGATTTACTTAAAATTATTTTTGGGGAAATAGTGAATTTAATTTATGCTTGATCAATGAGACAATAATGTTACTTAATTTACTTTTACAAATTATTGATATGTATGCTTTTGAGTTTAAATGGCTGTGCTCCAATTTGTGGGTCAAATTTTAATATCTATATCAATAATTTGTGAACATAAAAATTGTGTATTTAAGATTACTCTACCTGAAAAATGAAAATGCTTTTATTGATGATTGAACCACTTCAGCAACAAAAGAAAAAGGATAAGCAATCAATGGGTCTGTTAAGACTTGAACTCAAAGCTACAATGCAAGACAAAGTGTAATTAAACATGCACTTAAGTATGCTTTGTTTTGATGGAAACCCACTTCAGAACACTCACCAACCGAATCTATCCTTGGAAGATCATTTAGATCATTTGTGTTGCCCTTTGAAACATGACCCTCAACTAACAATTTCACCGTAGAAGACACAGCTCTATAATTGAATAGTGATGAAGCTTCATCATGTTGGATCAATGAAATCCTTGGATTTCATAATAGCTGTGGCTTTTTTTTTTTATATATATATAAATAGATTTTAAGTATATTCTATTTATAAAAATAAGTTGACTAAATTATTAAAAAGAGATATATAAATATAAAAAAAAAATTTACTAAGAATTATATTAAACATAGTATATATATGATTTATTTTTCACAATCTATTTAAGATTCTTTTCTCAAAACGAATTGGACAATGTTTAATGATGTTGTTTTTTCTGCGTAAGGTAAGGATACCTTTTAGAACGCCTGATGATCCAAAGTTTTCCTCCTATTTGCACTAGAAAACACAGAAAACGGGGCCTCATCTTTGGGACCCTTGAGGACTTTATTCATTATATGGCAATCATAATCAGTATATTTAAATATTTTAAAACTAGAGTCTTCAATCTCTTTAATTTTAAGTCATAAACCATATACTTTTTCTTTGGTACTTTATTTTTAAGCCAGGGGCTTAGGCATACGTTTCACAAATTTTGAAGAAATATATATTTAAAAAAGAATTCAACGAATTATTTTAAATAGCCAAAAAACCGACAGTCGTACAAAGATGGAATATTTAGTGGGTATATAGCTACTAGTAATAGGTTCTAAAATATACAAAATCCAAACCAATCAACTGGGAAAGTCCCATTTTTATCTTATATTTTCTGTTGGTAACGCTTAGTCTATTTAAACACTAGCTAAAATTATCAGTCTCTATTCACGAAATCTAATCCTATACACGGAGAAGCAGCATTTGCCAATGCATTGTGTAAGTGCACAAAAGACGGAGACAAGGACTAGAAGCATGCAGTACAAGACAAAAAACGAATGGAATTTTCTCACTACTTTTCTGCGGCATCTAATTCACACTCTGGATCTTAGTGGGTAATTGTGTCCTTTGCTCTTCCATTTGGGTCCCTTGCTTGTTTGTGAGGTCGCCAAGACAAAGCGGCATAATCCCCGCAGGTCGAAGGATTTTTGAGAGTTGAAATTGAATTGGGAAGAAGAAGAATCAAAGCTAGTTATTACGTGAGTGCTCGTGGGTCATTAAGGTTCAAGGTGTTCGTCAATGGCTACCCCATATTATAATTGATATTGTCTCACTCTCAGTCTCACCCTTTTCACACACGCGGTCGCATAAATATGCTATCTTTTCCTTCAGAAAAGATCATCCTTTTTCACAAAGGCTAAGTTCTCGGCTCTATTACTTTTTCTGCTGCCAAATTGTGATCTTCTTTAGTCCCACTTGCAGACCCCATTTTGAGAATAAGAGCTATGAAGCAAGTGACGCCGCCACCGGCGCCACTGCAGCCGCCGCCGGCGACGACCGCAACGGCCAGAACTGTATGCAAGCCCAGTGACAAGTCCCAGCAGAGTCTAACGCCTTCTCGTTTCCGAGCATCTTCTAAGCCCAAAGATTCTCCAAAATCACCAGAGGCTGTCAATGGGTTATCATCATCATCATCATCATCTAGAGCAAAGTCAGTACCCCCAGACCTGAAGAACAATTCAAAGGCTAAAAGAGCTCTTTTGCTCAACAAGCCAAAATCTGGTGAGGTGGTTGTGGGATCTCAAAAGGCTAAAGAAAGCGAAGAGACTAAAGTTGTGGTGGCTCGTTTTGTAAGCCGGCAGGCGGTGGAGCAATTTGCTCGGCCGCGACGACGGTCTGGGGATTTTAGTTTGAGGAAGAATGAAGATGACCCGAGTGGGAAGAAGGAATTGCAGGAGAAACTTGATTTGAGTGAAAATTTGATCAAGAGTTTGCAGTCTGAAGTGGTGGCCCTGAAGGCTGAGTTGGATAAAGTTAAGAGCTTGAACGTTGAATTGGAGTCTCAGAACAGGAAGCTAACTGAAAATCTCGCTGCTGCTGAAGCTAAGATAGTTGCAGTTAGCCCCATTGAAAAGGTGATGATCAAAATTTTTATGGGTTTGTTATACTTTGCTTCTGAAAACATTAAGTTTCTTTGAACCCCCCTTTCTCCTTTTTAATAATCATTGTTTACCTTTCTGCTTTATATTTCCAAGGGTTAACCCCATTTTCGTGATCATTTAACACTGTTTGATTGGGTTTTCCATGTTCTTAATTTAAATAATTGGAAAGTGAGACTGAATATATGCGCTACGCTTGTGAATAATACCTAATTACCAATTTATTGAGAGATTATTCTGATTTTTATCTTGAATGAAGAAGGAGAAAATTGGAGAGCACCAGAGTCCCAAATTTAAAGACATACAGAGACTCATTGCTGACAAATTGGAGTGGTCGAAAGTTAGAAAGGTTGATACTGTTGAAGCCGTTTTTGTTAAAGCACCAATTCCAGCACCAGCAGCAGTACATGTCATTCCTGAAGCTGCAATTCTAGGAAGAAAACCTCCATCCAACCCATGTTTTCCACCACCTCCACCACCGCCACTACCCCCGCCCATCCCATCCCGGCCTCCAGCAAAAGCAGCTATCACCCACAAGGCCCCTGCACTTGTTGATTTGTATCATGCTCTAAAGAAGCAAGAAGAGAAGAAAAATCCAAAAGGATTGGGGAATTATCATAAACCAGTGGCTATAAGTGCACACAGTAGCATTGTTGGAGAAATTCAAAACCGTTCAGCTCATCTTTTAGCAGTAAGCATTTTTTTTGTTTTGACAATCAATTTTTGGTTATGCTCCTGTTGTCTGTAACACCTTCAGAGTATGTAGCCTTAATGACTGACTATCTAATACAGATAAGGACAGACATTGAAACGAAAGGAGAGTTCATCAATGACCTTATAAAGAAGGTGGTAGATGCAGCATACTCGGACATAGAAGATGTCCTTAAGTTTGTAGATTGGCTTGATGATGAACTCTCATCATTGGTAAGTTTTAACTAAATCTATTGATTTATTGGGCCAGTTTCTGAATCTGAAAAATATATTCCTGAAGAAGGGAAATTTAGCATTATTTTATTCAGATTGAACTGAATAGGCATGCTGATTTAGAGTTATTCATGTCCCAAGGGGAATCATCTGTAGTTCTGCGCTATATTTTTTTGTTGGTCCTTATAGTTTAACTTTAGTAGCTAATCTAAGATCCTTTGAAAAACCAAACTAAAAAAAAGGCTTGTTGAGTGCATAGGTCAGCCAATTGATCTTGTTGCTTGACAAGATAGTTTCATCAGCAAAAATGAGACATAATTACAAGAATTGTAAAAAGACATTGATGTTATGGTGATGTCGTGGTCAGTTGGTACAATAGAAGTTGTCATCAATAGCTTCTTATCCTCTCTTCTACAGGCTGATGAGCAAGCTGTCTTGAAGCATTTTAACTGGCCTGAGAGGAAAGCTGATGCTTTGCGAGAAGCTGCAGTTGAATATCGTGAGCTTAAATTGTTAGAACAGGAGATTTCCTCGCACAAGGATGACCCTGACATTCCATGTGGAGCTGCCCTGAAAAAGATGGCCAGCTTATTAGACAAGTAAGAAATATATCAAGATGACTTATTTATTTATTAGTTTGAAACGTGCCAGAATTATGGCTGGGGATGCTAATTCTGTCTTCTGTTGCATCTCTTTTTGTTAGATCTGAGCGAAGCATACAGAAGCTAATCAAGCTGCGAAATTATGTCATGCGATCATATCAAGACTTCAAAATTCCAACTGCTTGGATGCTTGATTCAGGAATTATGTCGAAGGTATATAGTTTTATGTGTATACTCTGTGCATATGAGAATCCTAATGAAACTTGGTGAAACTTTTTGACTTCTGATCAATGCTTCATTTATAGAATGTGAAAATGGTATAATAATTATTCAAATTGGCTGCTTGAACAGACATAAATACTTAATGGCATTGCGCATCAATCACTTTTTGGGGTGTACTCATACCCATCTACCTCGTGTTGCTTTATTTTTAGTCTTGAATTGACCTAATAAATATAGAACACTAAGCTCGGTCCAACAAATCTCGTGAAGGGTGTGTTCTTGTTTAGGATGTGTTACTTCAGTTTCTTTACCAATAGCTATCCACAACCACTCGATAACTGAGAAGATAGGACACTATCTAGCTGGAAAAGAGTTTTTAACTTCTAGACGTATGATCTACAAGACATCTGATCTACATGTAATTTAATTTTCACAAGATTTTAATTAACCCAACACCCTAATCCTTTTCTTGAATGAGTTAAGATTCCTGGCTGTGCAATTATCTAAATATAGAGTATTATGTGGTGGCATGTCAGTTTCTTTTTGTTGTGGCTAGATAACATTCTATACTACTTGTATCTATGGTCCAATTGTGGGAAATATGAAACTATCCTTCTTCAAATGTTTCCTGCAAGCTATAGAAGTTGGTGTCGTCGTTTATGATTATACTTGACAACCCAAGAAGGTAGTTGGCCGAGATAAATTATATGATTTTCTCTTCTCAAAGGTGGAATTTATTTCAATATAAAACCCAAGTGTTCTGTTGTCACTCGTCACCTAACCCAACAGGAAATGGCCATTCCCGCAGCAATGATCATAATCCAACCTTTTATTTGCTGAAGTTGTAATTAAAATTTTTAATAAACAAACCTCTAAAAATTACTGTTAAGGATTAATGCTTTCTTGTCCAGTGATCACAATCCTACTTTGGTGCTCATGCTGAATTTTATAGTTACAGTTGTAATAATTTAGTTGAGTTAATTGGCACTATCTTGTCTTTGTAGATAAAGCAGCATTCCATGTCTCTGGTAAAGATGTACATGAAAAGAGTGACAATGGAGCTCGAAGCCACTCGGAACTCAGACAGAGAATCTAGTCAAGAATCTCTTCTGCTTCAGGGTGTGCATTTTGCATATAGGGCACATCAGGTAATTTTTTTGAGCAACATCTCCAGACATGTCAAGTCGTCAATGTTGGTTTTCCAATAATTCCAACTACGGTAATTTATTTGCAAATGTTCAGTACTGTGTGATAAGACAGAACTTATTGCCTTAGGCTGCTATTTTATGTATTGAACAGTTGAAATTATGATGTTATTGCAATAATTTTCGAAATTTAAGAAAAGCAGATTGCATTGATGATGCCTGTGTACTGAGTTTATAAATTCATGAATAGTATCTTTACAAAAGATCTCTGCGCGGCAGAATAGCAGCCTGTACAAATATACACAATTCTATTAGCATCTGATTATTGGAATGAAAAAAGCGAGATACCTGATTTTAAATATATTAAAAAAAATCTATTCCAATTTTATCATTTATTAGGCTCTCTATTACTAGTTGAAGCTTGAGGACTTCTGTAGATAAACTTTTACTATGAAGTTCTCGGGTACGTTTTCTGCAGTTTGCTGGTGGTTTGGACTCAGAAACATTGTGTGCCTTTGAAGAGATAAGGCAACGTGTACCGGGGAACGTAGCAGGATCTCAAGAACTTTTAGCTGGCATACCATCATCATGAGAAGCCACTGATTTTGGGTGCTTGACCTAATGATTAGAAGAATTAGCAATTAAGCATTCATTATTCTTTTTCTAATGTCCAAGGGGTCAATGCTTGCGAGAGCAATATCAAGTGTCAACATTTCAGAAGAAAAATGGAGAAATATCAAGAGATTTTGGAGAGAGAACATTCCATAGAGAAGTTGAGTAAGTCAAATGGCTAATCTGCTGTCAAAAGTGTCAATTGTGGAGTTATATGTAGTTCATTTCTATTTCTGTAAAGAAAAGCTTTGCCACGTTTAGGTGCATTTCTTAACGTTTACTGAGTTACTATAATAATTAACAGTCATGTTTAATGCATCCATATTTTGTGCTTATTTGATGTTATAAATGGTTATTCAATATTTTTCTTGAATATGGATTATGCTTATGAAAACTGCTTGTTAGATTCAAGTTCATTGTATTTAGTCAATTCAACTGAATTGAAGAAAAAAAAAGCTGATTCTGTAGTTTGGTGTTTAATCATATCAGAAAGGACTATCCAAAAGTAATAATAATAATGATTGTAATAGTAATAAGAATAATAATATTAGTGATAGTAGTAAAAATAATACATATATACCAATTATGCAATCTCTCAATGTATGAATTCATCTGGTCATCTTCTGTCATAGAAGCCTGCTTTTAGTTCCATAACTTCATGACTTTTGCGGGGTCCTTGATATCAATCAATACACACCCCTAATTGATTCTATTAACATATCTGTAACAAGAAAAATTATTATTATTATTATTACAGTTACAGGTATTTTTTGGATGATCTTACTTCTACAGTATTCTTTTATAAAATTGAACTCAGACTGATAGACAATACTATAATCTCTTACTACCTACCTAGGTTCACTTCTTCATGTGTTATTCTATTTTGATAGCCAAATATTTAATCTTACGAGAATGGATGCTTGGCTTCTGAGCACAGTTATTCTTAGATTTTGATTCTTTTCAATAAGAGATAAGCGTAATTCCTTCAAGTGAAAGGAGAATCAGAACTAAGTGACCCAAAGCAACCTTTTTTTATTGGCATTTGGATTCTTACTGTGCACGCAGTGCATAATAGATCTTTTATTTTTTATTTATGTTTTCCTTTAAATATAATTAGATTCTGATATTAATAATTCTGTAATATTTCATTTGTATACTGTTTGATTTGATTAGAACTGTATGACGCCGTTTGATTTATGTGGCCGACCCATTTAATGAAAAAAGATTTTGTTGTTATTATTGTTATACTGTTTGATTTGATTAAAAAAACACATGATGTATACTAATTTCTATTAACATTTCTATTTTGATTTTTTTTATAGATCTTATTAAACCAAATAGTGTGTATATAAAACATTGCAAATCTTATTATTATTGAGATAATTACATTTAAAAGATTAGAAAAAATAAAACACAATGCGCAATTGAGAATCCAAATGTGATTGATTCGTAATTTTCTTTTCATCATTCCCTTTTTTTTTTCCCAACCCCTCTCCTGAAATTTAAGGGTTGGAAAATTTCAGGTCTACTCCATTTATAGCCATGTACACACTCCCTTTCAATTCCAACTAATCCATTCAAATATGCCACGCTGTAGGTTGTCTGTACATTAACTGGTAACATGGCTTCTGCAACCAAAAATATTATACATCTTTAATTTATATAATTCGGATAAATTTGATAAATAAAAATTTAAAGTTAAACAATTAATTTTGTTTTAAACTTACTGAATTAATTACCATTTTAGTTTCTCCAATTGATTTAAGGAAATAATTTACTTATTCTAATCTTATTTTATAATGTAAATTAATTTTCACTAATTATCATTAATATAAGAATATATAATCTATTAATATAAAATATAAGTTATTTATAATTATCTGATTAGAATTGATCTAAATCAATACATTATGTGTCCAATTTAAGGTGCCAATTATTGAACAACTTTTTAGAAATACAAGATAGTCAATCAACAATGTCACAAAATTCCTGGCTTTTAGGAATGTCCTCAGCATCTAAGAACACGTGCTAAATTGTATGTACTACTCATTCCAAGCATGGACTAAGACAAAAGAAATGAAATATTAAAATCAATATACGACAAATTTAAGTTTTATTTTTATGATCTATATAATTTAAATATTACTATATTTAATTTTTATTTTTTAATCATTTTAATTTTATTAGTTAGAATTATTAAATTGTTATAATGAATAATTTTTTGAGGAAATTCCAACTTCTAATGAACAATTTATAGGAAAATTATTTTTTAAATTAAATTTAGGATATTTGAATTATTGTTTTTAATTAATTAAAACCAATATAATTAGAATTAAACAAAAATTCAAATAAAATAAGAGTAAATTATACATATTTTTCTTAAATTTTGTTAAAATTATATAGATTTTTTTATACTTTTTAAAAAATATATGACATCCTTAAAAAAATTATCTTACATTTTAATATAATTTTAATTTTTTTTACCAAAATGCCATCAATTAAAATTTTTTAGCTAAAAAAAGTATTTAGATTAATAAAGGATATTCTAGTTAAAAAATTTAAAATTAAACTAAAGTATATAGTAATTTTTTATTTAAAAAATTTTGTATATATTTTAAAAATAAAATAATTATTTATATAATTTTAATAAAATTTAATAGAAGCCTATATAATTTATTTATAAAAAACTATGTTATTTTAAAAAAAACTTAACCGAAACCAAAACGCACAGTATGCTCCGATGGCTATGACTAGGATAAAACCTATGACACGTCCAGTAAGTGCTGACAAAGGCAGCCTATGTGGCACCACGTTGCTAGCATCTTGACCGTCTAATCTTTAATACATAGTCGGACGGTAGAGATCGATCCTGTTCGTGTGTTGAAAGAAGTGAACGCGTGGGAAACATAAAATGGTCACACGCTGCCGGGCGCGAAACCAGAGAACGTCCCATGTCATCCTTGAACCAATCCCAGACGTCCACGTAGCATCCGTATGAATCCTGATGGAAGTCTTCTTCTTCATACTTCCTCGAAAAGAGAGAAGCAGAAAAACTCCCCAAAGAAGAAAAGGCAAATTAATTCCACCTTCGATTCCTAGGCTATGGAGGTCTCCGGCACCGTTCTCCAGCGAGTTACCTACATCTGCGGCGCCGGAACTGATAGCCAGTCCTTCCCTCGGCGATTAGCGTCCGGCGGATCGGTGGCTGTGGCTGGTGATGGTGCTCCTTTTAATGGGCTCGTTCGGGGTATTAGGGTTTCGGCGAGGGCCAGAGTGGATTCTGGGTTTTCTGACGACGGGCATATCCAGTATTACCAGGCGTCGCCTCCTAGGTGCGGTGGTAGGGATAAGCAAAAGGGTTCGGCAGTTCTGACGACTAAGAAGAAGATGAAACTGCTCAAGGGTTTGTCTGAAGGCCTGTCAATGGCCTCCGAATTGGGTTTCTCTTTGGATTCGGCAAAGCGTAATTTGTTGGAGGAAGTTCAGGGGAAGCTAACCTCGGTGAGTTTCATGTGTTTCTATTCTTGTCCTTCACATAATTCGGTCGATCTAAGGTAATCTTGCTTCGGTTTTTTTTTGGGGGGGGGGTTGGAGGGAAGGGCGAGCAATATGCTTTGTGTTTTAGCATGCTTAAGGTTGTAGGCTTAGAACTTTTAGACTGCTCTATTTAAGCGATGATTAACGTTAAATTGCAAAAATCCGGCAATAGGTTCGTGAATACTTAAAACATAATTTTGTTATTACGTTACCTGGTAATACGGGTGGATTGTAAGTTTCACTGGAGTTTACTGTGATAAAATGGATAATTGGATATGGAAGAACAAGGATTTATCCGCTGATTATTCCATATCATAAGAATAGAAATTATCCTTCTACTTCCTTTTTCTTGTTAGTTCCAAATGCAAAGAAAAGAAACAGTGGTTCTGCTGAGAGTTTTACCTTTCTTGGTAATTTCAAAAGCGGGATTTTTTTTTTTTTATTTTGGGGGGGGGGTAGTTATGGAAAAATCTTATATTATATAATTGCTATTAAGTTTTTTAATTAAAATATTATAAGTATATGAATTTTGAATAATATTATGATAAGGTAGCGTTATGTCAAATAATTATATAATTTTTTAGTTAAATTATACATTTGTTATGTTGATATTGGAACGTTATACATTTATCATATCTTAATAGAGGAGATATAAAGAATTGTATATAAATCTAATCCCTAATTTATTAGGTTGTGTGAACCTGAAGACTTGCACATTGAATGGATTGTGCAAATCCCCTTATTCCATTTTGTTGTGAATTGTAGATGGACCTCCTCTAATGTTCTCGGTGTCATGTTCTTTACTATATACAGGAAGCTGCTGAGGTATTACTGAAACAACTAGAACAACTAAGAGCAGAGGTGAAGGAAATTAAGAGACTAAAGAAACAAGAGAAGGCCAGGCTAAAAGCCTCCAGGATGAATACTGCATCTGATCGTGAATCTTCATCATCTTCATCTGAATCAAGTGACAGTGACGGTGGAGAGATGGTTGATATGAGCAGCCTGAGAGCTAGTGCTGTCCTTGCCCCAGCAATAGTAGATCAATTGCAGTCACCTGTTCAGGAGGTTGCTGTGCTTTCCCCACCGAGTTCGTTGTCCCAAGGAGGTACTACTATTGAGGACAACCCTTGTGAGCTTGGTACTGCACATCATCATGCTGCAGAAATCTCTAGAAATGATACTAGTCTTAGCAGCAGTAGTGTTGGTTTTAAAGATGAAAGTAGTATAGCTACTACCACTGCACCTCAAAAGAGGATTGAAGTTTGCATGGGTAACAAATGCAAAAGGTCAGGAGCCCCTGCATTGCTTCAAGAATTTGAGAGGGTAATGGGCGCTGAAGGTGCTGTTGTAGGGTGCAAGTGCATGGGCAAGTGCAAAGCTGGTCCCAATGTGAGGGTTCACAATTCTGTTGGTGAAGGTCTCACTGAGGGATTAAATAATGATTCTGTTAAGATTCCAGCTAACCCTCTGTACATTGGGGTTTCTCTGGAGGACGTGGATGCTATTGTGGCTAGTTTCTTTGGGGAGAATCATAGAGATCCAGGTTTGGGTGCTGCTGCTACTTGATGATGGATTGAAGCAACATAAGAATTTTTAATTTTTGTGTTAATCAAGTGAAGCATTTGGTTTAGGCAGGTGATCATGTGATCCTTTTTGTATCTCTACATCTGATGATTTTAATTTTCCATATTGTAAATATTGACATTGTCATAGTGACGCAAATGCTTATTTTTTAGTTGTTTTGGGTTAGTTTTTATTTAGTGTTTCTAATCTGGGGCTAAGATTGCTATTTGTACATGTACCTTGGGTTGTTTGAACACTAGTTAATTACATCTTGGATAAATTATTTATTTTAGGTTATACTAGTTTGTTGGTTATAGCAGAGTCACCTAATCTTTTATTTGGATCTTATAATTTAAAAGTATATAATCAAGCTTTTATTATTTATAATTTTTAATTCAGCTTTTGTCAGTGAATTTTGTTGCCTAAAATTCGCTAGCATATGAATTGTATAAGTAGTATAGAAAAAGTGAGTTGTTTTACAAGAAAGGTGGACTAAAGACCAATGGTTAAAATTTAATCTTATTATTTAGATTATTAAAAGTAAATAAACTGAGAATTAAGGGAAAATAAAACTTGCAAAAATAACTTACTAGATTGTTTAATGATAAAAGGTCTTGAGATTTGAATTTTTATGTCTTTGTTATGAAGGAATTTAACTAATTTGTATACTATATTTTTATTTTAATTAACAATTATTTTTTAAAATTATGTGAAATTTTCTTTTAAGATGATTTATGGGTATTTATATTAGGTTTATGTATATTTTCGTGATCATGTATTTTAACATAAATTCATTATTTTTTACAGACTTTTGTGTATTTTTGCATGTAATATTTTGGCATACATTTAAGTTCAATTCTACCTAAGTTAAATTGCTATTTCTAGAAACAGATGTTTAAGTTTAGTGATTACTTATATTGATTCACCTTTGAATCCTTTTTATTAGAAATATAATAGTCACAACAAATGACTAGCAAATTACCAAAAATAAAAAAAAGAAAATTAGAAGTTGAATAATAATTTAATTAGATAAAAATTTATTACATAAGTATTGTCATAATTTAAACATACTCAAAAGACATATCTATCCAAATTTTAGATATAAAGGGTTTAGTTACTTCTAATTAAAAATAAAATTTTAAAATAAAAAGTGAATAAATCTATCACAAATAAAGAAGAAAATAGTAGATGAAAAAAAAAAACATAATAATAATGACCTAGATTTTAGTATTATGGTCATTCTCTAAAGCACTCTCCTTTTAACTATAGCATCCTCATAGAATGATTTTTAAAAGGTATTTATGTGTGGTTGTCTTAAGGTTCTTAAAAAATTTATAAAAATATACTAAAATTTTTCAAAAATAAAAAGTTATCCTAATTTAATTAAGATTCAATTTCCTAATTTTGTTTTTTGACTTATCTACCTATTTTGAACCAAATGCAAGTCTATTTAAAAGTTACTTATTTTACAAAAGATGTAGTCTTGAATGTTAGCTTTGTAACATACTAGATTTTGCACAAAACAAATGTGTACAACTCAATTTATAGGTTAAAAACCAATACTATTTTGACCAGTCTACTTTGACATAAAATATTGATTTCCCAACCTATATACTATTTTGGAAAGATTGAGATATTGTCTACAACTTCTTTAGAAATCTCATTCACGTTTTGGACTTCTAACATAATGAAAAACTTAAAGTAAGCAATAAATGTTAGAAATATAAATGCTGAAATTTTTAAATTTTAAATCTAATTACTCTTAATTCTGACTTTATGTCCTGGCTACAAATATCAATATTAATAATCATAATAGGACATAAATTATGCAAAGGAAACTAGTTATAAAGAGAAAAAAAAAAAAAGATAATGTATCTATCAAACTTCTATATATGGTTAAATTTCAATAACTTATCACTTAACGTATTTATGACATCATGGGCGTGAGTATATTTTTAATCTATTACCTACTTTTATTATTTTTATTAGTATATATAAAAAATTTAATTATATTATGACATGTTTTTATGGTAGAAATGGAATTAAATTTTATTTAAATTATAAACACTTAATTACAAATTTATACATTATGGGTAGCGCTATCAAAAGAAGATAAACGCTCAACTTTTTAACCAACTTATTGGATGTATATAAGGTTGCACATAATACAAACTGAGCATTGGCCTAACTTGTTGTCTGGCTTAGTTTTGCACATGACTTCAAATTATACGATTGATGCCTAAGCTTAACCCAGTTCTATTTAGAATCGAGTTGGACTTTTGTCTTGGGTTGGTTGGGTATTCTAAGAAAAATTATAAAATGACCCTTAAAAAAATATTTTTATATAAGTCCTTATTAAATAATTTTTCTTAAAATAATTAAGAATATTGAGTCAGGGAAGCCTACACTAACTAATATGGTCTGCCTAGTGCTTTGTTATGTGACTCTACTTGGTCAATAACAGTTTTTTGGCCCAATTGTATGTGCCTAACTGGGCCTTAAACACCCTTAGACACATATGGCCGTGAAAATTTTGGCTCGCAAGTAAAGATGGGTTGAGCTTTTGTTTTTTAAAAGAATAAGTTAAAGTGGGAGGTGAAGTTTTGTTTCTATGTTTTATTATGTTATTTTATTAAATACACATGGATATAACGTTCATACATTTTTTTTAAAGACAAATTTATCATTATTTCGTTTAAAAGCATTTTTCATAAAAAATTTAAAAATATTATAAAAACAAGCTAGCTTGACTCGTTTAAATTTTAGTTTGCAATCCAGCCTAGTATGAACTTTCTTTCTTTTGCCGTTTATGCCTAGCCCATGACGAGTAGGTCGCGTCAACATGTTAATCAGTACTAACGTTTGCAAAGAGAGTTAAATTACAATAACTAAATAATTTTACTTTTTATTTTATTCAAGTGTTTCAATTATGTTGAATTTTTGGAGCTTATATGATTATATGTAAAATCGCTTAATCATTAATTCATTCACCTTTTTTGTTATCAACATTGATTAAATAAAATTTTCAATTTTTCATTTGGAAAGCATATTTAAGTTAGCTCACTCATTCAGAACTACATATTTCTTATGCTCTGGAAAAATAGTTTAAGTATATCTTTTCAATGCTTGTTGTAAAATTTTTAATTAAATTATTACATGTAAATAAAATACATTTGAATGAATCAATGATACGCGTCTACCTCGTAAAAGGAAGTCATATATTAACAAATACTTAACCGCTCGCATACAAATCTTAATTCCTTATGCCATTCCTTATACTTTTGGGGCCTTTTTTTAATTGGAAAAAAAAAACCTTTTGTTTCTCACAATTATAGGATACTAAACCCTGCGAGGAAGAAAATACATGCTTTAGTCTTGGACCCTAGTAATGCCATCAGAAACTAATTTTACAAAAATGGTATAGCATTAAGTTCAAGGATTTCAAAAGTAAAGCTGAAATTTTGTAACAAGAACAAATGGCCCATAATGTTAGAAAATATCAGTTCCAGTTTCTCTATAAGAGAAAGCAGACTGACTCCACAGGAAGATGAATACAACATTGTGTAACCCCCATGGGGAAAAAAACTTGAAAAAAAAAAAGGTAAATAAGCAGCAAAGCATCACCATTAGATTGTTACTAGCCAATAGAAGCATGACACAATACAACTGGCCTGCTTGTTGAAAAGGAACGCAATCACATTTCTGCGCTCAGAAGAAAATTCAGAATCTATCACTTCATCTGTGCCTGTAGGACACCTTACTTCCGCTGTATGGCAATGCGCTGATAGCTTTAGACTTCAGAGATAGAAACTGGCAAATTCTCATGTAACATAGGTGCACTGAAACTATACACAATCTTCAATATTCTATTTAATAGAGTAACTTAAAAGTGTCATACATATGATAGTATGCTATGTACATGCCCCACAACTCTTAAAGGACAAAAGGAGAGCAGGGGAGGTGGAGAACACAGCCTTGAATGCCTTTTAAAATTTGGCCGTGAAGCCTTGCACCATAAAGTGGAGGCCTACTTACAAATAAAAACCTGGGTGCTGGGATATGTTGAGAATTTATAACACTATTTCCATCCCATGTCTCAGAAAACTAATCCCCAACTCCAGCAAGATATTTTATAGGGGTTATTCTAACAACCTACTTACAAGCTTCCTTGTCAATAGATTTTAGCTACATCTGCTTTAGAAGGCCCTCCCTTGGCATTGGCAAGTTAATGACCAATGCGATAGAAACGCCAGAAAACTTTTGGCCAATTATATTGCTACAGCTTAGTGCATGCTTTGTATGCATACATGAGTTTGATGAGACCCAATGCAGGCAGTCACACATGTATGTGCAAGAATCCATTAACCCCAATTTGAAGAACTTGTAGGTCAGTGTCGGGGGCGTTTGGGGTTGGGCTGCTGTTGTGGTTCATCCACGTTATTACATCTTCTCACAAAGGAGTCAAGAGTTTTCTGCTTGGCAGGGCTATTCCCTGGCTGATTAGCTGAGACCTCCAAGGTGTTCTCATGACCATCTAACATCTGATAGTTCAATTACTGAATTCAGAATACTTCCCAGAAATGTCAATCCAAACTATAAGACCTACTTAAAGCATAAATCTTCCCTGAATATAAAAAAGAGCATGATAATTGGACTTCCATATCATTTCAATTTATGGAAATGGCCAAGTGGAGGATTTACTTTAACTTTCCTTATTGATAAAAAAATTATGTAAGCTCTCAAAGTAAAGGGATGTACCTGTCCCAAATTTTCCAATTTGCTCTGCACTACATCCCTATGAAGTAAATTATAAGATTATCAAAATATATCTAAAGACATCAAATCAATACCAAACCCAAAGCAACACCAAAAAACACGTGAACCTACCATATGATGTCATCAACTGTGTCATTCGCTAGCAAGTAGTATATATTTACTGAAGATACCTGAATACAAGAACTGGCAGAAGTCAGAACCATCAGAGCATAAATTGTCAATGTCCATTTCTCATAGAACATTAAAAAAATAACAATAACGGAACTTTTAACCACAGATAGTCTTATCACACGTTCTTCAGATGTCACACAGCCGGTTCAATGACACACAAAAGAAAACTCTTCAAACCTGTACTTCTCAAGTTGTAAATGAAAAGCTAAAGAGAAGCATTTTTTTTTGTTTTGTTTTTTTTTAATTTTTTGGGTGAGGTACAAATGATCAAGCATCACTTCAAATCAGGAAACAAAAATTCTGAAAAAAAATCCTTGTTTCTGAATAAACAAGTGTCAAATACTTGACAACAGCTTCATCTCGCAGAGAAGGTTCAGGAATACAGAATAAAAGGGATGCAGGATAAAGGGAAGGGAAAGAGAATTTGGAGGAGAGCTTAGAAAGAGAAAGGAGGAGAATAGGAACTCAGCAACAATCTCAATATAGATAAGGCTGATAAATCCAAGTAACAAGTAATCCTTAGTTAAGGAAAAACCAACTCACTTGATGGCTATTATCCTATATTATGATAATCCTAATTTCCTAATAAATATCTATAAAATAATAAATTACTGATAATCCCTAATTTACCAATAAATATCCACATAAATCATTGTTACTCCTGAAACCTCCTTGACCACACTGTCTCTGCAACTTGAGACCTTGGCTGTTTCCATCCCTATCCTACTCCCCACCAAAAAGTGAGCAGGTGGAAGAATATTCTGTTTATTGAAGAAGATTTTTTGTTGTAAATAGGTCAGATTACTTTGATTTAAATCCCTTAATTATAGGGATTTTATTTTTTCAATTATTATCCCTGATTCCTAGGATGATTTTCTTTCCTTTTTGTTGGCTTGTATCACTGTATATATACCTCATCATTCTGTTCAGCAATGATATACCGAAAATCATTTTTTCCAATGTCTCTTTACATGGTATCAGAGCTCATTTGAGTCGTTCCTCATCACTACACCCTATCACCGTCTCTGTTTTACTCGTCCAAAACAGAGCACTTTTTCTCTACCCTCTGCTGCCATTTGAGTCATCTACCCCGTCTCTGTTTTACACATCCAAAATAGAGCACTTTTTTCTCTATCCAACCGTGTTATCCACTGCTACTTTTCATTTCTGTCTCTGTTTTACATGTCCGAAAACAGAGCATTTTTCTCTCTTGTTCTGCTGGGCTGAAAACAGAGTGTCATTTGTGCCTTTTCCCCTGTCCTATCGGTCCAAAAACAGAGCCTTTTTTCCCCTGTTCTACTGGTCCCAAGATAGAGCTCTATGATTATTTTTCTTGGGTCTCTCCTTCTCCATTATTGGCTTCCTTCGCAGCCTTCATTGCTACTGTTTCACTTCCTTCTTATTTGCAGCCTTCATTGCTGCTATTTCTAGCCTCTGTAGCCTTAATTGCTGCACCACGTAGCCATGCCCACCTCTGAATCCACCATCTCTAGCCACCTTGCCCCAACTGATGGCTCCAATTTTGGTCAGAAAATTGGAGAATTACAGAATATACAAGCCTCTTACAGGCTCAATGGGAAAAAGTGTCTGAAATGGTCTCAATTTGTTTGCACTTATCTCAAAGATAAAAGCAGATTAAGTCATCTTCTTGGTACTGGCCCAGCCAAAAATAACCCCAAATTTGTAGCTTGGGATGAAGAGGACTCCATGATAATGCTCTGGCTTTGGGACTCTATGGAAACCTCAATTAGTGAATCATTATGTTCTTGAAATTAACCAAGGAAATTTGGGATTTTATTCAACGTACTTACTGAAAGGCACATGATGCTGCACAAGTATATGAAATAAAGGTCAAAACAACTATTACAAAGCAAGGAAGCAAATCGATCACATAATATGCCAATTTGTTACAAAATTTGTGGCAAGAGCTTGATTATTATCGGGTTTTTAAAATGAAATGCTCTGAAGATGCTGCTATCCTGAGGAATTTTGTTGATAAAGATTGAGTTTATGAGTTCTTGGCTGGTTTAAACCCTGAATTTCATCAAGCTAGAGTTCAAATTCTTGGAAAAAAGGATATACAGTCTCTAGAAGAAACTATTTCTCTGCTTCGTGTAGAAGAAAGTAAAAGAAGTATGATGCTTGAGCCACAATCTGTAGATGGGACAACCTTGGCAACAAAACGTGATAGACAACAGAGCAAAGCAAAGGAGCATAAATACAATTTCTGGTGTACATACAACAAAAAGCCAAGGCATAGAAAAGAAAGGTGTTGGAAGTTTAATGGAAAACCACCAAGCCAAGAATGAGGACAGTAAAGGTCACAAGCATACTTGATGGAACAATCCAAAATTAAGGAAAACACTGCAACACAGGAGTTCAAGAATGAAAAAATCAAAAAATTAAGAACTTTGTTGGGAACTCTTGAAAAACCTTCTAGAGCTTGCTCTCTTGCCCCTTTAGGTAAACCTCCATTTCTTCTTTGCATGAATGCCTCAAGTAAACAGTATAACAATGTGTAGTTAATTGATTCTGGTGCAACTGATCATATGACACTCATCTCAATTTTTCCATACCTAAAATCTATGTGCAAGTGATAGAAAAATTATTGTTGCCAATGGAACCTTAGATACTGTTATAGGGTCTGGAGTAATATATATATTTCACCGACATTTGTTCTTAAAAATGTCTTGCATATACCTAAATTGTCTGCTAACTTGATTTATATTCAAAAACTAACCCATAACCTTAAATGCACTGTTGTCTTCTTCCCATCTTATTGTGTTTTTCAGGACCAAACATCGGGGAGGACGATTGGACTTGCTAAGGAATGGAATGGTCTTTTATCATCTTGAATTACCTTAGGAAAATAGGAATAAGAGCAACCTTTCTTTGTCTTTTCTTAGTTCTTCCAATAAAGATGCTATTTGGATGCATCGCCTACCTCTAGGACATCCTTCCTTTAAAATTTTAAAAGTTATGTTCCCCAATTTGTTTCAAGGATTAGATACGTCTGAGTTTCATTGTGATACATGTGAACTTGCTAGACAAACTCGTGTATCTTTTCCTATTATCAATAAAAGAAGCTCTCACCATTTTCATTTGATCCACAGGGACATCTCGGAGGCCTTCTAGTGTACCCAATATTTTAGGGGCTCACTAGTTTTATCTTTAATTGATGATTGTACTTGGGTCACTTGGTTGTTTTTGCTCAAACAAAAATCTAAAGTCAGCATTGTCATACCTAACTTCCATTCCTCGATTCAAAACCAATTTGGGGTCAAAATAAAAAGGTTTAGAATTGACAATGCTAGAGACTTTTTCAATCAATTTTTGTTATCCTACTTTCAATCTTAAAGCATTATCCATGAATCATCCTATGTAAATATCCCTCAACAAAATGAGGTGACCAAAAGAAAAAATGGCCATTTACTGAACAAAACTCAAGCCTTACTTTTTTAAAGAAATGTTCTTAAAAGCTGCTGGGGAGTACTTACTGCCTCATACATGATAAACAGGCTTCCCTCACCTTTCTTAAATAACTAGAGCCCCATTGAACTCCTTAACAACTTCTACCCCTATTTCAGGACATCTAATGACCTCATTTATAGAATTTTTGCATGCACTACATTTGTTTATATCCATGATTACCTAAGAAAAAAGTTGGACCCTCGAGCCATCAAGTGCATCTTCCTTAGTTACTCACCTACTCAAAAGGATACAAGTGCTATCATCCTTCTTCAAAGAAATTTTATATTTCTACAAATGTCACTTTTGCTGAGCATAAACCTTTTTTTTTCCCAAATCCTATCTTTAGGGGGAGAATTCAATGTTGAAAGATAGTCCATGGGAGTCTCAGGAGACCTTTGAACCTCTTCAAACTCTTGATCTCTCTCCAACTAGCACCCCTAAATTCGATGCAAATCCACAATCATTTAAATCTTTAATTGAATCTGATTCTACCTCTGTCCCAGTTGATATTGCTCCTACCACCACTCCTCATGAGTTTCCTAATTTTCCTCTGACATGTTCAAGAAGAAAGACCAATCCAAACCTGAAACAGGTTCAAGAATCCAACTCAGCTCTTGGAAATGAGATAATGGTAAGATCTAACCCATTGATTGAATCACTTCTGCATAAACAAACTAATATTAACACAAGAGACAACTTAGACCTAGACCTTCCTATTGCTGTTAGAAAAGGTACGAGAGTGCACTAATCGTCCTTTTTATCTTTTATCTCTATGTCTCTTTTGAACATTTGTCACCAGCACAAAAAAAATTCATTATTAGTTTACATACCATTGCTATACCCAATACTATTTCTAAGACATTATCAAAAAAGGAATGGCGAGATGCCATGAGTGAGGAAATGGCTGCATTAGAAAAGAATAAGACATGGGAGATTGTAGACAAACCGAAAGGAAAAACATTGTTGGCTGCAAATGGATTTTCACATTGAAATACAAGGCTAATGGATATCTTGAGAGGTATAAAGCACGATTGGTGGCAAAAAGATACACCCAAATTTATGGAGTTGATTATCAAGAGAAATTTGCACCTATTGCAAAAATGAATACGGTTGGAATTCTTCTAGTCCTGGCTACTCACCGTAATTGGCAACTTTCACAGTATGATGTGAAGAATTCATTTCTTTACGGGGACTTGGATGAAGAAATCTACATGTCTATCCTACCTAAATTTGAGAAAAGAGCATAAAACAAGGTATGCAGGCTAAGAAAGGCTTTTTATGGGTTAAAACAATCTCCTAGAGCATGGTTTGGGAGATTTACAAAAGTTATAAAGAATATTGGGTATAAACAAAGCCAAGGAGATCACACACTTTTCATCAAACACTCGGCCCCAAGTGGAGTAACTATTCTTCTAGTCTATGTAGATAATATCATTGTGATAGGAAATGATGAGAAAGAAAAGCTCAAATTAAGCCAAAGACTTATAGAAGAATTTGAGATAAAGGAGTTAGGGAGATTGAAATACTTCCTTGGTGTTGAACTAGCATACTTCTCATAAGGAATCTTCATATCTCAACAAAAATATGTGACTGATTTATTAATCGAAATAGGGAAGATTGAGGGCAAGCCAGCTTCCACTCCAATGGATCCAAACCACAAGTTAGGAGAAGCAAGAGGAACCAATTGTTGACAAAAGAATGTATCAAAAACAAATGGAAAAACTCATCTATCTTGCTCATACTCAACCAGACATAGATTGTTTAGTAAGTGTAATCAGTTAATATATGCATGATCCAAGAGAATCTCACCTCCAGGCAGCCTACAGAATACTACTTTACTTGAAAGGAAATCCTAGGAAGGGTAATCTCTAATAGATAGAAAGTCAACTACTAGATATTGCACTTTTCTTGGAGGAAAATTGGTAAAATGGAGGAGTAAAAAACAAAATGTGATTGCAAAATCATCTTCAGAATCAGCATTTAAATCCATCAAGAGTTATGTAAACTCCTATGGCTGAAAATCATTTTAGATTATTTACGATTAAATGGGAAGGACCTATGAAGCTCTATTGTGGCAACAAATCAACTATCAACATTGCCCATAATCCTATACAACATGATGAGACAAAATACATTGAAATTGACAGACATTTTATTAAAGAAAAATTGGAAGAAGGTCTAGTGTGCATGTCCTATGTTCCTTCATAAAAGCAGCTAGCTGATGTTTTAATAAAAGGGCGGCCCAATGCACGAGGCTCCCACTAGGTGGAGTCTGGGGAGGGTAGTTGTATGCAGCCTTACCTTTGTTTTTTTTTATAGAGAGACTGTTTCCAATTCGAACCCATGACCTTCAGGTCACTCAGCTAATGTTTTAATAAAAAGGTTAAATGGTTCGAGTTTCCATGATCTTGTATTCAAGTTGGGAATGGAAGACATTTATTCCTCAACTTGAGGGAGAGTGTCAAAGAATATTCTATTTATTGAAAAAGATTTTTGGTTGTAAATAGGTCAGGTTACTTTGATTTAAATCCCTTAATTATAGGAATTTCATTTTTTCAATTATTATCTTTGATTCCTAGGATGATTTTTTTCCTTTTTTGTTGGCCTATATCACTGGATATATACTTCATCAGTCCATTTAGAAATGATATATCGAAAATCATTTTCTCCAATGTCTCTTTACAGAGCAGAATGAGGATAAGATTTCGTAAATTCAGTGTTTAATTTTCATCTAAGCTTGTTTTATTAGATGGAAGCAACATTACATTTATAGATGATAAAAGAGAAATTAAACTCCTACTCCAACTAAAGGAACTCTATCCTAATTAAAATAGAAAATTTAAACTAATTTTATCTTAATCAAAACAAAACACTTAAGCTAATCCTAAACGCATAAACACAGTATCCAAAACTAACTAGAAACAAATAAGTCTTAACTAAAAATGAAACAAATAAAAATTAACTTAATTAAAATTAATGGTAATTTTCAACACTCCCCCTTGGATATTCCAACTTGGAGCTAATCTTTTAACATTGCCAATCTACTTCTTTCCTAGGATTTGGAGGTTGTTTGAATAAATTTTTTCATTCTTGTCATTTTCTAATTTTGATTTCTGACTGTGTGTCTTCTTTTTCCCCTTACTTTGTAACAAAGTTCTTGAGTTTGAGCATTCTCTCCTTAGTTTTTTGTGAGATAAGATATCTTGGTTTTTGCTAACCATCAACATATGCTTTTTTATGTTAACCACCAACCTATGATATATATATATTTTTTAACGGCCCATGAAGGGACGGCTGGTTGTTAGATTATGGGATTTGGCCAATTGGAGCCTTCCAAGGATAGTGATGGGGGGTGTGGTGCCTCCCATGATAGCAAAATGGTAATTCCAAATTTTGGCTGTTTCTCTTGAAAAGAAGATGAAGGAAGAGCTCCAGAATAGTGCGTTTCTGTGCCTCTTGTTTGCCAAACTTGGTTATACTTTGTGTTGGCCCAACTTGGCCATTCAAAATAGATCAAGCCTCTTGGGGCTTTAATACCATGTAGAGATTCTGGGTCTAATTTTTCTCTGAATTTATTTTATTAGATGGAAGCAAGGTTACATTTACAGATGATAGAAAAGAAAGTAGGATTCTATTCCAACTAAAAGACGTAACTCCAAAAAATAAGATAATTTTATTTTAATCAAAATAAGATAACTCTATTCTAATTAAAATAGAAAACTTAAACTAATCTTATCCTAATCAAAACAGAACACTTAAACTAATCCTAAATGCATAGAAATGTTATCCAAAACTAACTAAAAACAAATAAGCCTTGATTAAAAATAAAACAAATAAAAATAACTTAATTAAAATTAATGGTATTTAATTTCCAACAGATCCATCCGCTGTATCCAGGTATTTTGCTAAGCACCGATGACACACAAGCAATAATGTTAAAAGATAAATAGCACTTATACATCTTTAATGCAACATGCGTGCACAGTCATAGTCCTTGGGAATTGCATTTGCAGAAATTTCACGTAGGCATTACACATGACCCATAATGTCATAGCAAAAGTATGTGAGATGTAATTTATAATTCAGTTACTCTTTCCAAGTCTGAAATAATTTGTCTTAGAGCTCACCAATCCTAACAGAACAATGAAGACTCTAGCAGGGGGAAGCTTAATATCACTCAAGTGAAATACATATAAAGTTACAGCACAACCAAGTATTTGAATTAATCAAAGGCATAGTAGTTCAACTAGTTCTCATTCTTTCTTCTTTCAATTTCTCAAGTATACCTGGCCAATTCTATGAGCACGGTCTTCTGCTTGAATTAGGTCACCTGGGGTCCAGGACAATTCTGCAAAAATGACAGTGCTTGCAGCAGTTAAAGTTAACCCAACACCTCCAGCTTTGATAGATAGCTGCAGCAGAACATATACAAATGTCTATTACAATATCGAACCACACTATACACCAGAACTAGAGTCCAATACTACAATCTAGCAAAGAGTCCAACAGAGAAACCAGAAGAATAATTACAAGAACTATGAAAAGGAAACCATACCACGGCTGCCTTGATAGAATCTTTTTCCTGAAAATCTGTAACTAATGCTTGCCTAGATGCAGGGGGTGTACTGCCATCAATGCGGATGCAACCTACCTTTTTTTTCTATAAATTTGGAACAATTTGTATAAGTGTTGATCATTTCATGATAACCTCACTAAAGTTAAGTGGTCTTACAATAAGAAAATCATGTATCGAATCTATCATTGGTTGATGGTGTGCAAATATAAGAAACTTGCAACCTGCCTGCAACAATCATCAGATTTTAGCATTACAACAGGTAGGCCAAATGAAATCACAATGAAGAAATAAGACAACAAAATTGAAGGTGTCACCCATATTTATCAAGAATACATAATGATTTACTGCGCTAACTAATAAGTCACATACTCACACGTGCAAGTTTAAGCACTATATTTCCATACTTATGTCTTGCCAAATTTGTAGGGATCGTGTTGTAAAACTAGTAGCAAAGAATACTAACATGTGCAAGTTTAAGCACCATATTTCCACACTAATGTCTTGCCAAATTTGTAGGGATCATGATGTAGAACTAGTAGCAAAGAATATAGGAAAAGGGGGAGAGAGAAGGAGGAGGGAGATGAAGAGAGAAATAAAGGGGGAGGAGGAAGGAGAGAGAGAAAAAGATAGCTAACAAGCCAAATGAATTTTATTAATAATCAATTAAAAAAACTATTCTAACCCTAATTATTAAGGGCCTTATATAGAGCATAAGAAATAACTCTTAATAAGATAAATTAATTCAAAAATAAAAAGATAATTATCAAAAGGATAATATAAGCCTAACAAAAGGATAATTAAATTCAAAATAAAACCAATTAAATAATTTCTAATTCCTATATTTATTTTTAATCCTTAATTTACAAACAATTAATAATATCTCTCCTATTCTCTTCTCATTCTCCATATTCTCTCCTAGTTAGAGAAAACTCAATTTTGAGTTTTGAAGTGTAGAAGCAATATCAAAATCCATATTGGAGCATTATGTAATTATGGTAGCAAAAACATCTTTGAGATCTCCAAAACATTAGGAATAACAAACTTGATTGGGTATATAAGTTTAGTTGGTTGAATCCAAATGGGAGCTTTTGCATCTTGAAATTCAACTTTTGAATGCTATTCTGCTGAAGCCTCATGATCTTTACATTCTAAATTTACTTCCAACTGTTCTTTTGGACCTATGATGTTACCATCATTGTCCATGTCCGATGGGCAATGGGAAGAGAATAGGAGAGATATTATTAATTATTTATAAATTAAAAATTAAAGATAAATACAGGAATTAGAAATTGTTTCATTGGTTTTATGTTGAATTTAATTATCTTTTAATTAGGCTTTAATAATTGTCCTTTTGTTAGGTTTATATTACCTTTTTGATAATTATCTCTCCATTTTTGAATTAATTTATCTGATTAAAAGTTATCTCTTGGGCTAAGGCCTTTAGTAATTAGGGTTAGAGTACATTTTTTAATTGATTACTAATAAAACTCACTTGGCTTGTTACTTGTCTCTATCCCTCTCTTTTTCCTTTCTCCCCTTTATTTTGTCTCTTCATCTCCCTCCTACTCCTTCTCTCTCCCTCTTTTCCTATATTCTTTGCTACTAGTTCTTTATCAAGTGGTATCAAAACAAGGCCACAACTCCAACCACTCCCTCTGCTGCCTTAGATCCATCCAGAACTCATTGGAAAACTTGCCGAATATTTAAACCTGCTTCTATCCACACACACATACCACCGACCTCCAAATTGAGTGAGCGCCCACACCATTAGAAACACATTGCTAAATGCGGCTTGTCCCTGAAGCCATGCTGCTAGGAGCTGGTGCATGTGCTGTCACGCACCAGCGAGACTCTCTGCAAGTGGACCTCACGTGCCCCAGGCATCAATCCCTCCAGATTTGAATTTTTAGCCCTTTTCACCCTGTTTTTCATCCAATCTAATCAGATTAGCAGTTATTCAATATCTGGGAATAATTTGGGGTATTTCTATTAAATTTTGGCTCTCTAAATTGCTAAGAGCCTTTTGCACAAGAACTCATTGATTTGGAATTTACCATGGAACGAAGTACTGAAAATATCCAAACTAGCCCAGACAATCATGAGGAAGGGTGCAAGGCTGATAGAGAATATGTTGAGAAAGGGTATAAGACTGATAGAGAATACGTGGACTGTCATTTTGAGAAAATCGTGAATACCCTTAACCTATTAAGTAGACAAATCACCAGCAAAAACTTGGAAGATCTAATTAGAGTTTAGGGTAACCAAGGTTAGGGCAAGGTAGAAAAAGAACGTCCTCAAGATCATGATACAATGGGAAGCTATCTTGGAAGAGCCCAATGATATCATAGTGGAACCCCTCTATTTCTCTCATTTGCCCACCTTTTCTTCTATATCTCCCTCCTGCTTCTCTCTCCCCCTTTTCCTATATTCTTTCCTAGTGGTTCTACATCAGATTGACAACCATCTAATGAGATTAACTAATCAACTCTTAATTCAAGAAATCTACTCAACAATCATTTATTACCATTTCAACTGGTATGAGTTATGTGTTTTTGTCATTAATATGACCATCAACCCATGACACCAATAGGCAATAGCTCTTGTACTGCACTACAAACAACACTTTAGCACAAGAAAGTACCAATTGTTATTTTCTGCAACATGCTATTTGAGATTGCCAAAATTATTGACATATTTTTCCCTCAAGAGAATATCAAATTTTAGTGCTCTGAACTTTAATTAAACAGAGTAAAACTCTCCCTTTTTGTCAAACAGAAGCTTTGTCATCACAAACTCCAACTTTTCAAGATTGAATATAGGCTCCATTGTTTGAAAAAATTGAAAACATCAAAATTACGGATATAAGACTACTATTTTTCCAGAGAACCTAGCTAAACAATTGTTAGAGATATTAGTAAAACCACTCCTAGGTCTTCTCTTGAGCTTTTGGGATTAATTGTTTCTTGACATGCTACCAAACCCTCTTTGACCCAGCAAACAAAAGTTCGATATTCCCCACACCCATTCTTCATAACTAAATTATATTTTAACGTAAGAAATGGTGGCCTCGTGCTCTGGTCACGCTTCAAGCCTGCTAAAAGGGCTTCCACAAGAGGGGTTGTGTTAGAAATATTAATTGAACCATTCCTATGCCTTCACCTAAAAAGCTTAAGTTCCAGAGGGTTGAGTTGGTCCTTGACAACTTTGAATCAATCAGATACAAAAGTTCCATTAAGACTTGGTCAATTCACACTCAGAAACTTCACTAGGCTGTTTATTCAACTTACAATCAACAATGAAGGGATTCATTAATGATAAAAGCTCAGAGAATAATTTGACAAACATTAAATATGCATATATGCAAGCAAACAGACAAAATGAGAGATAAGAGAGAAAGCCGAAAACAGATCTTATCTTTCTTTTTGTACATTTAGTTGAAAATATTATTCCTAGATTTCCTTAAAGGATTTGTAGGATAGGAGTACCTCAATGACAGTTCCAATATAATCAAGAGCCGCTGGGATCTTGGCTTCTGCTGATTCAGTATATATCTGAAATTAAACAAATAAAGATTCAAAGTTCAATCACATAAAAAGATCATAATGATTTAGACTGCCAATATAAGGTGGAGCATGTAGAGATGTTATACTGAACTATTAAACCTATTTTAAACATACTGTGCATCCCAAAGTCCACAGCAGAACCTCTATCCATACCTTGCTAATAAGATTCTTTTGAGTAAACTTAAGTGTTTCGGCCTCATCTTTTGATTTCGATGCCTTAATTTTGGCTTTAATCACCTCCAACTGTAAAGAAAAATGCATATAAGTTGGCTTACACCACCTCCGCCCACATATGCAATACATGATTATTGCCGCTTCTAAGTAAAATGACCTATATTTAGTAAAACTTCACCACCTTGGTTCTAGAGAAAAATTAACCAAGAAAATTTCGAACAAACATCTAAAGAGAAAAGAATCAAAATTTCCCTTTTTGTCTTCCCCCGAGGCCTACCTACAATTGATTCACAGCAGGTGCCTTTAGCACATATTGTACTTTCCTACTCCTTAATTTTTTTTTTTCAAGTTTGCCCTCTGAAAGCCACTCCTTGTAACAGAATAGCCACAGTTAAAAAATACGATCAATCCTGTATGAAGTATAATTATTTTATTAAAAATTAGTTTATAATGAAATATCCACACTTAAAACTAACTTTTTTAATGCTGTTAGTAAATAAGCCATATTTTTTAACAAGTTGTTAAGTGTGGTTATTCGACCTTTTTTTTTTTTTGGGGGGGGGGGGGAGCCCAAAGTAGAGTAGATGTCAATGTCACCTGCTGGGAACACAGTCCTCACTAAGGCACCATATTCTTCAACGGTGCATCATGGACACCAAAAATTAATTAGGGAAAAGCATACTTTTGGTCCCCATAGTTTCATTCAATTTTTAATTCGGTCCACCTAGTTTAAAAATTTGCAATTAGATCCTAACAATTTACAAACTTTTTAATTTAGTTCTTACTATTAAAATTCTGGCAATATTCTATTAGTTTTTGTTGATGTACCTAATTTGATATTGTCTTAACATTCTAAATATATATGATTTATACTTACAAAAGAAGTAAACATACAAATAATAAAGTAAGATTTAACTCACACATATGGCAAAATATTGATAAAAATATAATAACGAGGACCAAATTAAAAATTATTTAAACTATATGGATCCAATTACAAATTTTTAAACTATAAGGACCAAATTAAAATTTGAGTGAAACTATAGGGGCCAAAAGTATAATTTTCCCAAATAATTGACTCACAAGAAACATAAAATTAACATAACATCAACAATCATCAAATAGTCAAAACAAAGGAAACCGGTTTACTTGTATGACATTGCACAATACTATACAATGCTACTCAGTATAATGTTAAGCCATAAAATGAGCTAGAAAATATTACCAAGGCACACAAGAATTGCAATAACTAGCTCAAATAATACTTCACAATATTGAATGTTGCTATCTTCAACCTTTCAAGATGTACAATAAATATGATCAGTGAATATTCAGTGTAAAAAAGTCCAAATATATGGAATTACCTCTCGAAATAAAGCATTGATTTGCTTCATGTCCTTGTCAGCCAAATCTAGGAAGACCTGAGAATCAATTTTAATCAATTTGTACATTTAAACATGCAAGCAAGCATTGGCAAAAGTGTACACAAAAATGCACACATGGTGCCAGACAAGAATTTGTGTGTGTCAAGTAAATATATCTTTTTTTTTCTGTAAAATCAAACGTAGGAAAATCACTATCATGTCCATGAACTGGACCCACAGCCTTTAATTCCAACCAGACAAGAAATTTTGTTAAAAAATAGTTTCTAAAGAGCCCACTGATGACCCCACAGATCAAAGAAATTTCTTTTTCCTTAATCATATTTCAACATTGAATGTTGGAATGCAAACAATGGGACATGTATAAATATTATAGCTGTCTGGCACTGGACAAGTACAAAGACATGTCAAGTTGTCAACTTCTGTGAACTCTAGAACATACTTATGCCAATTTATGTTGAATAGAATATTAAAAAACATTTTTTAGGAAAAAAAATTAGTAAAATACATTTTCATGCATATACAATAATAATAAGCATTAAGCAGTAGGAAAATTCAATTTAACAATTGCTATATTATTGATTCAAAAAATGTTCGAAGTTGAAAAGAATTAATTTAACCTAATTCGCTTAAGGAGGCTTCTCATGGACAACATTGGACTATTTTTTGATTTGAAAAAAAAAAACATATATAAAGTATGCAGGTATGGATGTAATCTGTACATCTCCCTTCCTCTTCATCTTCTTCAAGATAAGGACACTGCTGCACAGGATCCCCGTTGTCTCTTCCTCCTCAGTCAGGTTAGGGTCAGCCACTACCATTCTAATTGAAGGGAGCACTGCCTTTCATCTTTCTCCCACACCCTCCTCCTCCTCCACACCCAAACCCCTCTTGCTCAGACTTTTTTTTCTCTTTTTCTTTTTTCCCAGCCATACTGTAATCCTCTCTTACCACCACTGCGTAAATGGGGCCACTATTGTATTGTTTACCAAAGTCACAGTGGCATGGTGCTGCTTGTCCCACATCAGGTATGGCCATACACAAAACATACCAGAGGGAAAAAATTTGGGAATAAAAGAATAAAAAGATTGTACTAGGTGCATTTTAGTCCTATCCAAGCCAAAGCAACTCCTTACATATACCAGATATATATACATAGAGAAGTTATGCTTCACATATTTATGCATTCTAAAAATAATTCCTAGTTCCAATTCTAATATTTAATGGCCAGTTGGCCACATAGAAAAATAATGCTATTAACTGAACTGGGAAAAACCAATCATTTGCAGCAATAAGCATCAATCATTATGTCACAGGCTTGCAAGTCTACAAGCAGGTTAGATAGTGATAGCTGTACTTGCCTGCTGCCTACGCTTTACAGGAAGTTGAGAAAGAACATCCTTTTTAAGCCTGCGAATCATCACTGTTGCCTTCATCAAATTGTGCAATTCTTCATGGTTACTTGCACCTTGGTAAACTCCAAATATTCCCTAGAAAACCATTATAATAACAAAATGCTAACAAAACCCAACATAAAATTAATAACAGGAAAAGGAGAACTGACTAGTTAAAAGAATCTTATTTGTATATTAAAAGAACTAACTTACACCCTTGCAGTATCGGTTACCATATTCATGGACATTTTTATAAACATCAGGATACAATGCTTCCAGCTGTTGAGCACAATTCCAAACAATATGATCAAAGTGCAGATTCCAACAATATCAATCATCAAGGTATTACATCTGAAATAAATTGACACAGAGAAAATACCTGCTTGAATAGTTCAATTGGTCTTGACAATGCAGGAGTTCCACTAAGCAATATTGCATATTGAGCTTTCTGACAATGTTACACATTGAGTTTTAACAAGAAAGAAAGCATGAGAATGAGATCAAGAGATTGATATTAAGCTGGCTGACTCTACTGCAACTCAAGACTTAGAAAAAAAAAAAGGTTGAAACAGAGAGTCCCAACGGGATGTTTCACATATGAAACCAGGATTCCTTTCGAGGAGGATGGGAACAAAGATTCTGAATAATTCCTTTTATTAACATTATCCTGAGAGTCAATCTGCTACTTTAAAAAAGGGTCCAAATTGCCAAAGTATGTGCTATCTTCTCTTAGCACTGCAATTCCATTCTGTGAGATGAGCAAAATTTAATTGTAATGGGTCAATCTACTAAGGCCATGATCTATTCTCTTCTCTAAGCACAACAATTCCATTCTGTGCGCTAAGCAAAAATTAGTCATAATGGAGTCAATCTACTAAGGCCATTGTTCTATGAAGGAGGAGCAATTCTGATGACAAATGATACATATTATGGGAAATGTGATAAACTCAGATGCTCGTAAATGTTGGAATATCTGAAACAAAGAAATTTGCTTGAACTGATTCCCAAGAAAGAACTAACAAAACCACAAAGTAAAGCATAAACTACCACAGAAGCCACTAGAGCTCTCTCATTAATAATTGAACATAAGTTAGTATGACATGGACTAGAACTACTATAGAAGTCAGCAACAAATTAAATTTCAGTAACCCATACAATAAAGCATATAGCTGTACAGAAAACGTATCTCATATTTCAACAAACAGCAGGATTTTATATTCATTAACCATGAGCTGAATATAAAAGTAAAGATACCAGAAGCAAGCATGTAAATGTAATTGTGGCTTTCAAGAT
Organism: Erythrophleum ivorense; assembly: GCA_026724425.1. Taxonomy (NCBI): domain Eukaryota; kingdom Viridiplantae; phylum Streptophyta; class Magnoliopsida; order Fabales; family Fabaceae; genus Erythrophleum; species Erythrophleum ivorense. The sequence continues at coordinate 51,025,257 of JAIUCV010000005.1, forward strand.
TAGAATACCTTTATAACTGGAAGGGAAGCAGTAGTTCTCTTTGCTTGAGCATTTTTCAGAAAGTGTGACTCATCTGCAATCACAACCTGAATAAAGTACTTCACTGATAAGAATGTTTATTAACTTAATCAGAAAAAAGCATTTAAAGACCAAATAAGATTATAGCCAACATAAAAGCATAAGTTCATGCACAATTAATACAGGACCAATGACTGCTTCAAGAAAAGCTCAGATTTTGCATTATACAACCCAATAACAAAATTAGCAAATGAAAAAGAAAATGCTATCTATCGGCTTAATTTATTTCCTTTATAAATACCATACACTATAATAGAAAATAAAAATAAGGAAAAAATCCACTTTTAGTTCCTAAAGTTTCACCGCGGTTTCATTTTAGTCCCAAGAATTTATTTTCGTTTAACATAGTCCTCAAAGTCTTAAAAAGGGTTCAATATTGTCCCTTTCCCAAACACCAATCCACTTAGGCTTAAACTCATGCATTTTTTGCTTTCAATTGATGATGGGATTTGAGTGAACCGAACCTAATTAAATAAACTCATGAAATTGGTGAAGAGATGAACTTTTAGGCATTAGAATGATTAGAAGAAGCAAAACAGTGTAATATAGGTTTGAGTTGCCATATCAGCATCTTCAGCCAATCTATTAACAGCCCATTCGGCACATGGGAAAGGGGGAGAGAAAGAGGGAAGGAAAAGGAAAGTTTTGGAAAAATCTCAATTTTACCCCTATAATTATTATTCAATCATTATTTAATACTCTTTAATAATAATTATTTAGTCATTAAAAGAATGGGTATTATGGGTATTTCCTATCTACAAAATCACCTTTTTCCTTTCCCTTTTCCTTTTTATTCTTAACTTTCTACGTACTAAACAAACCCGAAGTCACGTGAGATGCCACATCAAACACTTCCATTAATTTTGTTAATGGCATTAGGGAAAAAAAAACAACACTGAATCCTTTTTTAAACTTTAAAGGCTATATTGATCCAAAATAAATTTCTAAGATTAAAACGAAATCTGAGTGAAACTTCAAAGACTACAATAGATTGTTGCCTGAAAATAATCTCTATTTAAATTTTCTCTTTTAGATCATATAGATGCATAATAGTCTGAACTCTCATGCATCTGATAGACAACCTCAAATTAGTGATATCACATAAAAAAATAAACAAAGAATCATTAACATACAATTTTGGATTGAATGGCTTGAAATCATTCTCAAGAAATCAAACAACAACCAATAAACATCATTGCAAAACCAGATCCAAAGGAAATGGGGAAGTTATCAGATTTTACATCTCTTCCATTGCTCTCAACAATCTTAGAAACAATGTCACAACTCATTTTTTCAATCAAGACACCTTTTAACAGTTTAGCATAATGCATTCTTGAACCTAATGAGCCTTACAAGTTACAAATATGACAGGTTACTTCAAATTTCATGTTTCAACAGTTATCTCATGAATCATGATCACAGATATATAGAAGAAATTCTTCTATTCAGAAATCTCATCACTTTCTGAAAGGAGATCAGAAGTAGAACTACAATGAAAGTCAGAAAAATTAGATATCTGGATGGCTCTAACCTTGAAGTCAGATGCCATAAGCATATTCTGTAGCTTTGGGACCAAATCATATGAGATGATGTTGAACACTCCATCTAGATGAATACTGGTTTTCGTATTTGAGGATACTATAGTGAAACCTCCTCTATTTGATCCACCACTTTGAGATAGCACAACCTACTCAAGACAACTAATTAGTGATAGAGTGTTTAAAATAAGGAAAATATTATATTTTTCATACGGAACTAAAAAAACTAGAACAAAAAAAGAGTCCTCAGTAGTTTTTCAGACAAATCAAAAGGGAATAAGAGAGGAGGAAAAATTTACAAAGAGTATATGGATAACATACAAGTATATCTGATGAAGGAATATTCAGCCATTGTTGAATCATCTGGATGAAAGCAAAAATTTAAATGCATCTTTCCCCAAATCTGCCTTCTTTTAAAAGATGAGAAATGGAGTTATACAACAACCCTTACAGAAGCCCATTGCAAACGTAATGAAGATGGTGCAAGTATGAGTACAGGCCATGAGTCAGAAATGCATGAAGCTACAGCAATGGCCTGCAGAAGACATAATAAATTAGACAGAAAACACTTAAGAAATATGGTATTCCTCCCCAATATGCCTAACTTTTCTTCTCTACATGTACAAATTTTTCAGTTTCCTCAATATTTTCTTTTTAAAAGTAAAAAAATTAAGGCTTTTTTTCTAATCAACATAATAAAAGTCTCCCCAAATATGTTTTAAATAATAAATATAGACTCCTATAAATTCGCAGAAAGGATAATGTTGGAAAGGTTATGATGGAGACCCGAGCAAACATAGGAAGCCCACCCTTAAAATCAGCTTGTAAGGGGGAAGAACCACATCCCTTAAGTACCACATGGATTAACCATGGCTGCCTGATGTGGGACTCCATCAGGTTAACAATAGTTAGCATAAGCAACCACCAAAGGGAAAATATTTATACTCTTCTTAAACATTTATCCATCAAAAAATAAAAGTTTGAGACAATTTCCAGCAAAGAAGCAAAACTGCTCTAGGCAACCCCACCATAATAAGCATCAAAAGATTTACTTTATACAAGCTGCTGTCACAGTACAGACAATTACAAAGAGCAGGTTGATGGGATGAAAACTGCAAAAAACAATTGTTGGGGATAAAACTTTAAATGATCATGTCAAAATGTGTCATGTGTGCACACCCACACACACACACAAAGAGTAGATAGAGAGGAGAGGGGAGAAAGAGAGAGAAGAGAAAGAAAAGCAGAATTGTCAGCATGGTTACTGTTAGAAGAAAAAGTCTAAAATGAAAGATTTTTTAGACATAGAGTTGAATTAAACATATCTGGATAAGTTACAAAGTTTACTGTCTACATTTGTAGGAAATCATGTGATTCCTAGCATTTATGGTTAATTGATCATGTGATTCTTGGCTAGTTTTTATTATGTTTTCTGGTCAACTATCTGACTTTTTTTTTTAATTTTTATAATCCTGTAATTTATTTTAAATATTTATTGTTGGTTAACAACTCATGATTCTTGGACATTTAATGGGCAGATTCTTCATAAGAATCACAGTGATTTATTGTGCGTTAACGGGCTGACGTCAAATGGTTTTTCCTTAATAGTTTCCTACTTGATGATTTTTTTTTTAAATGTTCATGTTTATTTCCTTGTGAGGTGATTTGTTGAACCTTTTGATGCCTACATTCTCCTATAAATTGCAACCATCGTGTTCAAAATAAAACAAGAAATTTCAAAGTAAAATTTTTTAACTTTCAGCTCAAATTCTGATATTTTAACATCTGTCAATCAAAATAATAGAATTCCTGTAGTTTATAAAAAGTCTACAAGAGATTACTGGGTGAAAACAATAGAAATTTGGCTGTTTAGCTTTTAGATTCCCCAAGTGATGGTGAGGGGATAGCATGAAAAGTTAAATATATGTTACTTGTCACCCTGGCTAAAAAGTAGTTGCAGTCATAACACCAATATTTAGATCATCACTCAAGTTGGCATTTAATCTTGCATCACAAAAACAGAGGCTAAGTGATATCTAGTAACTAAATTCATTAAGCATCTCTCAGATGCCAGTATCTGCTCAAGAATGTAACAATTTGACTATATCAATCAACAGATTGCAGTAAAATCCATGTGATAGGAAGCAGTCGCAATTAAAAGGCAAAGTACAGCACAAAAGCAATAGCTGGTAAACAAACAAAACAATTACATTCACAGCACCAGATTGTAGTGAGCACAGAAGCATCTAGTATAATGTCAACCTACAGTCAACTAAAACTGAGGAATTCATTTTAAAATCGCTGGTTTTGATAAAGAGTCAATTGCCTGCAAAGTTTTCCCTAGTCCCATTTCATCTGCTAAAAGAGCACGCCCTCCATGCTGCAATATAAACCTGAAAGAACAACAAATAAATAATAACTAAAATTGAAGGCATATAAGAGCAAATTTAAAAAATGTGCACAGCCACTATATACCTAATCCCTTCTCGCTGAAATGGCAAAAGTTTTGATTCAATGTAGCTAGGGATCCTGTCATATCGATCTTTTTGAAAAGACAGCCAAGAATAGCAACATAAGAAACTTTTAGCAGAAAAATAAATAAGCAAATACGTATCTAAAGCTTTTGTAGATGCAAGAAATGAAGAATGAAAAACTTGACAATTCAAACACTCAGCTTTTACCTTGAAGATCAGGAACAGCAGATGCAGTGGCAATGGCCCGATGCACTAGGGGATCTAGGTTATCAACCTGTAAAGTAAATGAGAAGAACACCAAAAATAAATAAATAAATAAAGGAACAAATAATCTCAGGCCAGGTTCATTTAATATCTGAAACCTAACTGATCTCCTCACACCCAGGTTCATTCTTAAATGCACAATTTAAACAGTTATCCTGGAATATGCTTGATTAAAACATAAAATATAAAAGTCTAATCAAATTACCATGAAAGAAGAAAATATGGAAGATACCTACTACTACATAAAAACTAGGAAATTCTGAAAAAATAAATAAATAAAAATAAAGCATTTAACATTATTAGATAGATTATTACTAAAGGCAAGGTTAATAGTTTAACTATAAGATGAATTGCTGACTCAAAGGGAGTAAGAGGGAGAGAAAAGTAGGACTGATGGTCCAATAAAAGACATAAGCATAAAGCATATATATCCAAAGAAGACAGAGAAGCAGAGGGGTAAAAGGGAGACTTCATGATGAGAGAGTGGATTAAGCAGTTGGATCAGGCTTTTAAGAGGGAACTGGCTGAGAAAAAGGGGCGAAATTTTCTGAAAAGGGAATTGGGGAGAGAGCCAGCGTCTCGAAAGTTAGCACTTGTCTTGTTGTGTGTCTGTGTATGAACTTTGGCTGCTTTGCTGTGTCATTATGTTATGGGTATTTTGTGGTTGTTGTCTGTGATAAACCGTGTGAGTGGGTGTTCTCTGTGTTATCTTTTGGATTTTGCTTCCGTGTGCTTGGCTGTGAGTGTGATACTTGGGCGAGTAAGTGTTGTGTGTTGTTCTAGAGTGTATCTTGTTTTGGGTAAGAGTTTCCTTTGTCAGTGACTGTTGTAACTTGTACCAAAAGTATAATGTTCTTCAACAGAAAAACCTCTGTGTTGGGCTGTGCTCTAGGCGTTTGTGTGTGTATTTAGTAGTCAGGTTCGTATCACAAGGGTTCAATTTTTTTTCCCCTTGTTTATAATAATATCCTTCAAAAATAATTCAATCATTTAATCAGACAGTTAGAACCTAAGTTCAACATATTGAATTAAATACCATTGTATTTAGAGTCCTCAAGAGATTGGAAAAAAAAAATGAAACAGCTTGTCAAACACCCTGTAAGTTACTAAGGAAACCAGTAAGGTTTTAAATCACCATCAATATAACACGACTCTAAAGTTTAGTCTATAACACAATTGCTCTATATTTCTCCAAAACCCCTTGACATGACAATGTACAGTGGAAGCTTCCTAGTTATCATGACCATAGGTCTTTTTCCATAAAAAAAAAAATATATATATATATATATATATATTAAAAGTTAAAACCGCTAAATCCTAATCAACAGTAAGGATTCAAGTCAATCAACAGAGTCATTACACCAACTTTTTAGCTGTGTTATCTCTATTATTCAACTTCATCATCTCCTCTGAATGAAATAATAACTCTTTATTGAATTAGGTCTCATATGGTAACAGTTTTTTTTAACTGAAAACAAATTTGATTATTAAAATAAATAAATAAATCTATAAGTCGGGCTTATTTATGAATGCTGCTTAATACCGGATAATGACAACAGCATCCCGACTACAAAGGTAATGAAAATGGCAGAAGCTATTACCTGAACATTATTACCAGAAATTTCAGCAAGAACCTTTTCTGCTGCTGACAAAGAAGATAGTGGGAACATCCATAACCTGCAGACTCAAAATATTTCGTAAGGCTATGGCTGCACAACAGCCAATACAGAGAATACTTATGCTACGTTTGGTTCGCGGAATCGTGAAAGCATTCCCTTTACATAATTTATGTAATATCTATTATATCTTTATATTTATTATTATATCTATCAAATCATCTTTTAAAAAGTAAGGATAAAATAGTCATTTTTTATCTCATTTACTCCCACCTACCCACATTTTACATTCTTCCACCATTACGTTCTCTAACCAAACATACCCTTAGTGTTGCTTCCGAGTTACCATTGAACTAATACAGCACACACGCATTCACATTACAAGGGGACATAGGAAGAAACAGAGTAACAGACCTTTCTTTTGCATTCCAAGTAGACTTAGGGACTCTCTTGATAGCAGCTATTACTACCTGGTGCAAAATGAAGACTAAAGCATAAGCCATAAACCACCACATGTGCTCATCTGTATATGGTCAAAGACTAAGTGATATGCCTAACCATTATGGTACTAAAAAATGTATTAAAATTTACTACTCAGTGTTAGCCAGTAAACCTGGTCATATTGAAATTTTGCTGCAATGTCCCCGCTGGAATGAAGAAAAAGTTTAACAGAAACCTTTGGCATTTCTTTTGAATGATCATCTGATTGCACGTAAAGTCAGATATGCGAATAAAACCAATGGATAACCAGTTAATACTTTTAACAAGCAAAATTAAATTACAATGAAAAAAACAAAACCAAAGGGAATAGCAATAATATTTACATTAAGGCCAATTCCAGAATAGTACTGCCACAAAAAATTTCACGTTTCATTATTTGTCAGCACAAAAGCAAAATAAATAACTTCTGTTTTTAATGGAAGAAGGAAGGCCAGAGAGAATAATTTGTCGATAAGAAGACCAATAGAAGATGTGATCAACAATGACAGAGAAATGAATTCGAAGAAGAATAAGATTAAGTACAGATTTGTAGAGAAAGACAAGCCTAAAACAACAATGGATAAAGAGAAGAATACCGTTGCTTGTTCCTGATCTTAATGACGAGGGTAACACTCTAGGCCGCGGAGACAAAGCTTCAACCTATAGTGTAATACAAAAACAAATACCTTAAGCAATTGAAAATACCCAAGAAATGCTGCTCTTACGATAATTGAACAATAATTACATTAATTAACAACTGGTCATTCTTCAGTGTGCCACTTTACTTGGACAAACTCTATTCTAACCCAAAACAATACCAATAGACACCAACGACTCACACGTAGGGAAGACTAAAACAAATAATGACAAGTATACCTAAATGGGGCATCAGTATGAACACTTAATAGACCAGACAAAAAGAGATAATGCTAATGACCAGCGAAACAACAAATTCCATCGGCCAAAAATCAATAACAATCCCTTGGAACAACAAAGACAAAGTAACCATTCAACAGCAAAAATAATACAGAGGTCGCATGACCCAGCAAAAAATTGAACCACAAAAAGAGGAAAATAATACATAATAAACAGATGGAATATAACTTTACTCTTTCAGGACGCGACTCAGAAATGGGTTTTGCAGGGGATCGTTCCAAGTCGTTGCCACACGATTTTGCAGAATGCTGTTGATGTACATTTAATTGTTGACTATTCGAAGGAGTAGAAGAAGAAACAGATGCAGAGGAAGAAGGATTGCGTAGTTGAGCAATCTTCTGGAAAGCGTCTTTTTCGAGAGAATCAAGATCCTCCGCGCTTAAGTCCCAGTCGTCCAGTTCCATAGTTACTGGGTAAGCTTTTCTTCCCAAACCCAGTCTTTTGGTTTCCTTCTTCTACGTTTTCGCTTTCGATTTTTATACTTTTCTTCTTGCGGTTTGAAGTGAAGTTTTGGCTCCCTGCTATATGCAAAAACGATACGCATGCCCTTGCTGGCTAATTATTTTGATGTTTCTCAACGGTATCAAACTTCAGTGTCAAAGTTTTTTTTTTTTTGACAAATAAAAATGCTTCAAGAACTTAATTTTTAAAAATAACAAAATTTTGAAATTTTTTTTTAGCAAGACTTATTGAAGTTTTGATTTAAATAGGGCTTTCCATATGCTTTTTACAAAATTTAAATTGGAATTAAACGTTAATAATAAGGGAGTAGTTGGGTTTTAACATTTGAGTTTATAAGAACTTTAAAATTCATCAATTAAGCCATTAAGATTTAAGGGATTGAAAAGTGTTGGATTTTATTTCAAAATTTATTTGGGATACAAATCCTAGTGCCTATAACACAACTGGATAAATATAAGTATTTATTTTTAATAAATTAAATTAAAAAGTATTTATTCATTTCACTCATAATCATGTATTTTTTCCCCTTCTTTTTAGTAGGTTTTTTTAAATAATATTATTTTGTACTTGTCTATAATGTCACTAAAAGAAATAGTTAAAGAGAAACATTTAAATATTAAGTTTAATTATTTAATTATTTTTCTTTATTTATTTTGAAAATTTCTTTGACTCACATATTCAGTTTAGTCTATGACAATAATAACATCATTAAGTTTTGGCCCCATATTAGAACAGTTTTAATGATCGAAAGATTCAATTTTAAATCACATTTGGAACCAAAATTAATCCAAAAAAACCCATGACAACAAATATATACAGCCACCTATGGTAATTCCTCCAAATCTACTTGTTTTGCAACATCATTTCATTTTATATCTATATATATACACACACACATACATAAATAAAAATTTTTGCTATTATTCTTAACCTATAATTGATGTGAATATTTTTATTTTTTAATTTATTAAGCTCTCGGTTCCTATGCATCTGCATAAGAGACTACAGTAGTTAATATAAAAAGTATATTATTAAGAACCGCTCTCAACTAAAACAATATAGTTTAGCCAAAGAACAATCATATATATCACAATGATTAATCAACACAACTTAGTCCTAACAGTGAGATTAACATTAATCAGTCATTTATCCCATGACAAATTTTAAGAGAAGTTGCAATTTAATTACAGTGATTCCCTGGGCTAATTTTATTCATGGTTTATCCTACACTTACAGATAGTTTAGCTCTCTCGCACTATCCCTACGGCCACTTCCATACTATTTCTCTATTCAAACTCTCATTGTCATTTTTTTTTTTCGGTGATTCAATGAAAAGTTTGGATTTTACTGAGGTTGTTAAATGTTTATCAAGTCACTTATCACTATAGACAACTATTACAAACAGGTGAGAGCAGTGTTTTAAATTTTGGTCTAGATATTGACTTCCATAGATTGCTTGATCAAGGGTTAAACGCGTAAGTAGACCAAATGATATTATAAATATATAAAAATAATGATTAATTATTTTAATACAAATAATATATGTTATATTGCAAAATTTATGTTTAAATTTATGACTTTTAACTAAAATAATCAATAAAAATTCATAATACATGCCAAATGTAAGAATGATATAGTCATGAAATAATATTATTTATGTAGATATAAGTTTTAAGCCTTTTAAGTCTATCAAACACAGAAAAAAGCCAATTATTTTATTTTGACCTAGTTAATTTTACAAAAACCCCAATCTGTTATGGTTTTTTCTAAGTCACATTGAATTTCTTGATTTTGGCCAAGTTTGTCTAGGCCAACTTTTAAAAATAAATAAATAATGATTTGGATCATTTAAAATAATTTTAGATGAAAGGAGAAAGAAAAAAAAAATACAGGACCCACTTATGTGGGTTGAAAATTTAAGATTTATATCCCACTTGTATGAGATTCATAAGATAAACGTGGGCTCTATATCTCTTTTGTTTTATTTCATTTAAAATTATTTTAAGTGATCTGATTTAGATAAGAGGTGTTTGGCCAACCTATTGAATCGGTAGGCCCAAAGTTCTAAAATAATAAGAATCAACAATATACAAATATAATATGATAAAGTTTATAAAACTTATGTGAAAAACTCATTTATGTATATGGTCGAGAATGGCGGGGAAAAAATTAATTTTTAAAAGCTTTTTCACCTCATTTAAAATTTTTACTTTCATAATAATAATACTAAAGTGAAAATTTTAAAATAAATCTGGCTAAAGTGAGATTTTTAAAATGAACATCAGAATAAAAAAATTTAAGATAGAGCTATCCAATAATATTATTCGTTATGGATCCAGAAAAATACCACCTATTCATTTGACTGTGAATGTCATGTTCCAAACATATGCTTTCCATTCACAAAGAAAGGACTAAACTTTCCTCCTCCTATGCTTCTCAATGCACGCACTAGGAAACATCATGGGTTGTTCCTTAACGAAAAGAACATAATAAAACAAGTATGTTTTCTTGTGTTTAAAAGTGCTTTTAGTGAGCATTGTCCATATAAATTTGGCTATTTCCACTAGTTTTCACATTTGTATTATTCATTCAAGCAAGCAAAACAACATATGCATCTTGTTTTCTGGGATTTGTAGTTCACTCTTCCCATTGTACTGAGCTACTCCAATTCCTAAACTTTCTTAAGTATGACTTTCCCTACCTATTTGTGTTACATATATATAGCCATGCATTGTTTTGATTTTTTAAATAAAGACCATCACATAGTTATTATTGCTGCATGTAATCATGTTCCTTTATATTGAAATGTGGGTCCCTATAAAGTTATTATGAAAAATGGCTATTCTATTGTTAATTACATCTTATAATGCTTCAGTGGTAAATGTCTGTTTATGGGTCTTTGCCTTGTGCTTCTTCAAGGAGATGCTATGTTATTTTTCGATAACAAATAGGTACATGCTATAAATCATAGATTTAAATCCTATCATGGATCCAAATTCAAAATTCATGGACACTTGAAAAATGGAGCTGTGTACTTATACTAGATACATTGCAACACTTTAAATCATACAAAGATACTTTAGATTTCGCAGGTTTTGCAATTTAATGTGCAATTTTTTACACTATTTGCATATCTCTTAATTGCCCTATGTGAACTAGTGTGCATATCCTTTAAAACATGTACCCATGAATGACTCAAGCAATTAGAACTTGATCTAATCTAGTTGATAATTTCCTTACTATATAATTGTTTGTATGATTGTTTGACATGCAAGGCATAGTTACCCGAATATCATGAACACCTTCTGGGCATATTTGAACATAATTTCTTCTCGTCATAAACTTCAATGCAAAAAAAAAAACATTATCAATGTTTCAATTCTTTACGCTTGAAATAAAGTATGGTAAATGAATGCAAACATTAAAAATTGATCTTGGTTTTAGAGTATTTGGCACTTTGTGGTCTTCTTTCTTTCCTTCCATTTTGGTCACTGAGAAGTTCTTTGCTTCTTCATAATACATTATTGCTATGGTATGACTTACTCTTAGTTTGTTTTATGGTAGCTTAGTATAAATCGATGACCTTATTTGATATTACTCGAAAAACCATCATAGGCTCCAATTTTCCTAGCATAATAGTTTAAATTTGATTTTGTACAATATACCTAAGATCATCTGACATATGGCATGCTACTTTGCAAATCAAGGGTGGTTAACAGATGATAATTAATTGGCATATAGAGTTGCAAGATATATATCAATAGAGAAATTATTAGATAGGTTCAATCTACAAAAAATATTTTAAACCAAGCTAATCATAAATATACATGCAAGCATGTTAAATACATTTTTTAAGAGGGTTATCTCGTATATATTTAAATATTTATTCATGATTAGCTTTTATAAATTTGTATAAACCAAATCTACCTAAGAATTTTTTTATGCCAATATCATAGTTATCATTGCTATTGTTGTTGTTATTGTTATTGTCATTATAATAATTTAGGGTTATGTATTGGCATTAATGCTTTCATTAAGCCCTGCTTTATGATCTTTGCATTCTCTTTTTGAATATTTAAAATATGACCATATGATGTTCTTCAAGTTTGAAATTTAGTTCTTGATCTTAGCCTTTAAGTTAGGATAAGACATGCATGGAGAAAAAGTCACCAGTGGTAGCATTGTCTTTGTTAACTTCAATATGCTTTATGGCAATTACTTCATCTGAAGGCCTCATCAGAATCAATTTAAAGAAGTATAACTAGGATCTTGATAGATTAAGAGCAATCAACATGGGTAGGAAAATGGGTATGTATACAAAGTTATTACCAGGTGCTTTTCATAATACAAGTGGGTCAACTAGAGATATCATATTTATGAAGAACTACCTATCTACCAAATATTTTGGCCAGAATGGAATAGGATCACCAACATAAAAGTTCAATGTCTTTTTTTTATACAGGTAGTTCCAACCTTTGGGTTTCATCATCAAAAAGTTAAGATTCAATGAGTTTCTTTATATAAACTAGTTTATTGTTTGTTTGTTGTCCTTCACTTAAAGTTAGTATACTATCTCTTTCTCTATGTAGATTGCTTACTATGTCCTTCCTACATCTAATTCCAAGAAATGTAGAACACATAGGGAGACTAGTAAAAGAAGACCTTGAAATTTGATAATTTTATTAGCAAGAATCCTTAAACATAGGCTTTTTCCTCAACCAAAAAAAAAAAAGTAAGAGAAGTATCTTAACATGCTTAATTGAGAGATGACTTACAATCTATCCTTTGGCTTTAGATCAATCTCAGGCTTTCTTAATGAAGATATTGTGCAAATTGGAGAATTGGTTGTCAAAGATCAGGTATAAGGATTTCAAGTATCATTGTATTGATTTCTTGCACTTGTTAGCTTTAATATTAACTTTTTCCTTTGTTTTTGCCTCCTATAATCATTCTTAGGCATTCATTAAGGCCAACAAAAATGAAAAAACAATTTCTCATTTACTTGCAAATCTTGATGGGATATTTGGACTTGAAATTGGGGAAAGTTTTTCAAGAGATACATTGCTAGTTTGGTAAAAGATTGTATTTTGTTCCTAATATTCATAATTTATTCTCATTCTAGATTTTTTTACTTTTTCCTTCATTTAATATCATGTCATAGGCAAAATATGGTGCACCAAGATCTAGTTACTAGGAAATATTCTCATTCTGATCAACAGAAATGGAAATGAAAGATGTGAAATTATTTTTGGTGGTGTTGATCCAAAACACTTCAACGGTTCACATATATTTGTTCTAGTTAATCGAAAAGGCCACTAGCATTTGTATATTACATAAGTTCCAAAAGCTAAATTTTTAAGATATTTTTGTTTTTTCATATAAGTTAAGTTGTACTTCATTTTTTTCAATTTTCCTATTATCCATATTAAAGTTGGAGATTTCCTTATAGTAAATCAATCAATAAGTAATTGCATACTCAAAATCTTATGATTCTACTATTTAATCTTTCATTTTTTACTCACTGATTAAATATTTTAATAGTAAATTTAAAGAATTTAAAGTCATATAATTAGTACAAATTTTTAGTTTCACTCTTTAGTCTTTTAGGGATCTAGCAATATTTTTCTCAGGCCTTAAGCTGCTCCAAAAGAAAATTTCATTAGAGGAACCCATATAAGTGAGCTTGGCATCACATATCAACCAAAAACCTTATGACATTAAATTTATGAGCCCTTTCCACTTATATACTCTTCTTAAAGTCGAATTCTAGCCAATGTGGGGCTTTCCCACTCACGCTTGTACCTAACAAGCTCATGCTATAAAACTAATTTATTAGGTGAGAAAGTTTCAAAACTTATGTATCAATATAAGTCTTGATGGGTTCCCAACAAGAGGCATAACACGATGAGCCTGTCCTAAGTTATACGATTTAAAGCCACCATAGAGCTTATCTCAGAGTTTGAAAAGAGTCAAATATGTGAACTTGAATCCTTAGGATAACCTTTAAAATTCTATGCTTGTGTTATTTACACAATTTAAAAGAAAATAATGATAAGTTCTATTTGCTTTAAGATTTTTGAGACTAGGCAATTATTGTGTTCTCCTAGGTGTCTACAAAATTAAAAACTACTTGATATTTGTCAACATAACAAACTTCATTCTAATTTCAAGTATCACTTTTCAAGTTTGTGTATAGGGGGTTGCACTGCTCTGTTGGATTCAAGCAATTCTTTTATTATTGGACCTACTGTATGTGCCATTATCTACTTCTAGTTTATTATTGCCTAAAACATGTAAAAGATCCTTCTTTTTCACTTATAGAGCTATAAAAAAAGCTTGATCAATATCTATTTGTTCAAATTGATTTCAATTTTTATATCTTAACAAAGCTATTTGACATCAAGCTATTGTGAATGTAATCAATATGTCATTAAAGCAAAAGGCTTTAAGAATATATAATGTAAAAGAGTTGTTTCTTAGTATGGGGATCTAATGTGGAATCTTTTGATCTATAGGGTTAGTCTTCTCTCCTCACTCTGTTCATGCTTAATATTTGTTATATTATACTAAAAATTATTCAATAGCCTTTACTTAACAAGTTAAACTTCCTTAACACGCTATTAAAACTTCTATAAAAGGTGTCTTATATACTATGCATTCCTATTCCACATATGCAGCCTAATAAATTGTGTTCACATATTGGAATATGCTGCCATAATAAAAGTCTCAATGTTGGGTTAGAAGTTTCTTTACTTAGCTAAGTATTTTATTTTCTAATAAAATCCTTAGGCTATTTGCGTTAGCTTTGCTAAATGTGATAAACATGAAATTATACAGCAATATCATTCAAACAATGGTAGAAGAAAAAGGTGGCAAGGGAGATGCTACTGATCAAGATCTTGGGTGCATTGCTTGTGAGATGATTGTTTTGTGGATGAGACTCTAACTAATGCAAAACAATACAAAAGGAAAAGTCTTTAAATATGTGAACAAGGTTATTTCCCTATACTCTATTCTCATTGTCCCAAGAACTCTTATAAACACCATAAATCCTCCATTAATCTTTTTTTTTCTTTTTAATTGAAGCTATGTGACAACTTGCCAAGCCAAGCAAAAGATATAACTATAAACTGTGACAATGTGGTAAACATGCCACATGTTTCTTTCATCATTGTAAATAGACTCTTCCACTTGACTTCTAAATAGGTACAATCCATTTTAATCTAATGTATTACTACATTCTCCATGAAGAAGAGTTATGACAATGCTCAATGCATGAATGATAAAGAACCAATAGCAAATTAATTTTTCAGTCCTTGAAAATATATGAACCTTCTAAAAGTGGTCTCTAATTTTTCAATCCATCTAAACCCATCATTTCACTTATTCATTCTTCTCGAATTTGGTCTTTTGTTAGTCTCAACCCATGCTTTCAATCAAATTATTGGCATAGTCTCCTTTTCCAACATATCAATTAATGGACACATGCACATTTTTGTTCATCTATGTCAGCAATTTTGCTAAAATGACATCATTCGAGCTTATATAATGATTAAATTGATAAATATTTATTAGAAATACAAAATTGAGAAGGATAGGAAATGAGGGATCAAATTGAGAAAGCTTGCCTTTTTTAGGACCGAAGCATTAATTTACACAAACGTCAATTGCTGTTACAACCTTGATTTTTTTTTTTAATTTTCACTTAGTTACTTGATACATTTTTTGAACTGCTTGTTAGAGTACATCCATAAAATGTCACAAGGTTCAACCACCTTCTGCATCAGTGGCTTTGTTCCTTTAGAAATTCTTCCTTTTGGTAGGTTTTTCTTTACTTATCTGTGATACAAGATTAGTATCTATGCTCTTTTGTTGGAATCTAAATTCTTTCATATCCAAAAAGTCTTTGTGTAGAAAACAATGTGACATAGTGAGTATGGTTCACTAGCTTTATACTCACTATGTCACTCACTCTCTCTCTTACGTGAGGATCTCTTAAATATAAGCGAATCTAGATTATTAAATAGTTGAATCCATCGTAGCATTCACATGGTTCTTTGCTTTGTGGGATGTCCATATAAGATTCTTGGACAAACTTTTATAGAAGCATACCACACAATTTTCTAATATGGGAATCATGACATAGGTTTTGCAGAAGTTGCCTAATAATTATTAAGAATTTTTGTTTGCTCTTGGAAGATGGATGTGCTATAATGGTTGATACAATAGACAACTACATCAACTGTGATATTTAACCTTATGTATTCAAGTGTTTCAAGGCAAGCTAGTGATACGATGTAATGTATGAACAAATTGATTTTAGATACAATTTTAGTATTTCATGGCTAATGCTAGGTCCTCATCTCTTCACAAGAAGTCAATCAAGAATCAAGAGTAGGTTTGAATGAATCAATTATTTGGATTTGGTTTGTTGAACTTTGAATAAATGAGTTTGAATAAATATATTAAACTATTAATTTATTTAATTACAGAAATTGAATTTAAAAATTTGATGCTTAGTTAATGAAATTTGCAAAGAGCTTGATTATTAATAAAGTATAGTAAATTACAAGCATTTCTTCTAAATTTTGTTAAAATTATACAAATTTTTTTCATATTTATAAAATATATATTTTGTCCAATTTTAATTTTTTCATTAAAATATTATCTATTAAACAAATTTAAATTATAATGCAATTTTTTGTTTTAGAAGAGATTTATGTATATTTAAAAACAAATAAAAAATTTATATAATTTACTCAATAAAATATTACAATTTTAAAATAAGGTTAATTTATATAATTCAATTTTATGATTGAAAGCAAAATTTGTGTTATTCTAATTCTTTTCATATATTGTGATTTGAAAATTTTCTAATTTATATAGATAACTTTTGTTATTAATAAATCAATTAATTGACTAACAAAACAATGATATTTCTGATTAAATAAATTCTCAATTTTTTTTATACAAATAAGCTTCCAAACTAAATTATATATAAATAACTTTTGACATATTACACTTTTATTAGTAAAGTAATGAACTTACTCCTAACAAACATTACTTATATATAATTTTATGGGGCCTATTATCAAGTTTTAAAAATGAAAAAAATATCTATGTATAAACTAAAATTTAAGAGATTTTGTTTGTATTTTGGCCATATATGTATAAACTTTAATAATTTTATTATAGTATTTCTATGTATGAGTTATTTAGTCATGACTTATCTCTAATATGAAAAATAGGGATCCTTCGCAATAAAAATCTCTAACGTACGTTTCCTTTGCATAGAGAAGGAGAATATCTAAAAACAATAAAAAGAAATAAAAACTTTAAAAGATATGGCAAAGGAAATGTTGAAAATCCTCACTGTGGAGAGATCTCCATCCATTGCATGTATTGTCTCCTTCTTTTATATTTTAAACTATTCTTCGGACCGTTCTCAAAGAATCATGCAATGCACGGGGCTCCCTCCGCTGGGACTCGCATTTTATTTGAAACGTAAGTTTCTATTGTGGGTAGCGCGTAGCGACGACTCGCGTTCAACGTGGGAGGTATAACCAAATCAAGTAAGAAATGCTCAACATGCGTTCCTACTCACTTCCCTAAAAACAATAAGACAAAAAAATAAAACAAAACAAAATAAAAATCAGATTGTGCCAAGACATCAACACACGCAAGGAAACCTTCACTTCAAAATAATAATAATAATAATAATAATACCGCAATGTTTGTCATTATTTTAGATGCAATTTATTTATTTTTTCTTTTAATACGTGTAGCTATGAGAAGCCCGCAAGTTAAAAAACAACATATGCTGAAAAAAAATAACAAAAATAAGATTTGATTAAATTTGTTTTATAAAAAATTGATGAAATATAACAGAAGTATCTGTGAATTATATTTCAGTTAAAAATAATATGACATATATTATATTGTAGCTCCTACTTAAAATTTTGAAATATATTATGATATTAAATAAATTATTTTAAAATTCAGAAAACTATGCATTTTTTCAAAGGTTCAAATCAACTTTAAGAATTATAGAAAGAAATTCAAATTTTTTTTATTGAATTACCAGAGTTATAATTTTTTTTTCTTTAATCAGGGCACATTCCAAATGCCAACAGTCAAATCTCCATTTCTGTTCATTGGCCAATTGAAAAAAAAAACTCCATTTCTGTACAAATTTCAGAACCTTAAAAATCACAATTAATTCCTTATTCTTATATTTAATCGGGAAGCCGTGGTTCAATTAGGGAAGGTGACCACAGTTATTTCATAATCATATTCATACCCACTTCCTTTTTTTCCCCTAGGGTTACCGTTGGGACTTGCCACTTGCAAGGTAGGGCCCCTTCTCGTCAATGCTTCTCCGATGAAGCGAGATCAACCCTCGTCGGCATCTTGCGACGGTTGCGGCATCACCCGGGATCTTTCTCTGCTCCTCCACAACGTTCGCTACCGAGCGAGTCAACGTCGTTTTTGTACCAATTGCGTCCTCAAGAACCATCAGGGTCTCTTCTGCCCAATCTGCTTCGACGTATACGACGAGTCTCCGCCGCCCGACCTCCGTCTCATGTGCCTCAAATGCCCATCGTTCGCTCACCGTTCTTGCGTCTTCGCTTCCTCCGATTCCGATTCTTCTACACCTGCTTTCCTATGCCCACCTTGCGCTGACCCCCAATTCTCCTATTTCAAGTTGAATGGCAAAAACCCCTCCGTCGACAAAGCCAACGGGGAGGGAGATTCAGTTGACCTAGTTGCTGCTTCTGATCAAAACGCTAAGAGTTTCAGAGCTATCGGTGTAGACTCGGCCAAAGTGCTGGTTGCTGCGGCTCGGATTGCGGCATCCTCGATGAGCAAAGCGGCAGCGGCTGCTCGGATTGATGCAGAACGGCGGTGCAAAGAAGCTGCCTTGGCCAGGAAGAAAGCGAGGGAGGCACTGGAACAGGTCGCCTATCTGGTGGCCAAGGAGAAAAATGCCAGAGGGTTTTCTACATAGAGTGTGTCTCTGGCCAAAATGTTGGTCATCATGTGACATAGTGTACATCAACGCCTTAAGTGCATATTGCAATGAAATTAGATTGTTTTTGGGCTGATATTGATTTGTGTCTGTTTTTGAATAGGGTAACATTACTAGATCAGGTTGACTGCGTCATTCAAATATTGAAAATTCTAATATGAGATCAATTCGTTCTTCCTTGCATAAAGAATGTAATACAAGTCTTAAGGATGCATGCATGGCATATTAATATAAAAAATGGTGCAAGATACATTTTTGGCATTTACACAAGGCACATATAATACACTTCGGCTTGCCAAATGGATGGATTAGTCTCACCCCTTTTTTGAAGGTTTTTGGACTTACCTCACCTTTTTTTCTCAAAGTCATTGAACTAAGTCTTATTTTTGGGAGACTTTCTCTTGGTTTCAAACACTTTTAAGGGTTCTTGGTTCATCCTCACCAAAAATAGAAGGTTCTTGGCCTCTCCACAATCAAGTAAACTAATGCAAACATTCTAGGCATCATTTGAATATATAATGCAACACTATAGTTCTATAGAACATATACATCATACCAAAACATAATTCATAGCTTAAAATACATATACACACATTCAAAGACAATATAGACATTCATTCATGCATAAGAGAAAAGAGAGAAAGAGAGAGTTACCTTTGCCACACAAGCACACTTTTTCTCTTGAAATTGGATCTCCTCCCACGGCTACACACTCATAACTAGGTGGGGCTTCTTTTCCTTGGCCTAATTATACAAAATAAGAACCAATTTGACTCTTGGAACCATTCTCAAAGCTACCTATTTAGTTGGAACTTTAACTTTGTTTTATGAACATGGCCTACTATAATATATGTAACAATTTTGTTGTCATGTCAAAGTGAAACTTTTTATTTTTCTGTTATTTATTTATTTAACTTTCATTTGTATAAATACACTCTTAGTGTGTTTTGATGGATAATTCACTCTTCAGAACTTGGCTTAATCTGTCTGACAATCTCCTTAACCAATGATTCTATGGCATTCAAGATGCTGGTTACCTGCAACTTTTGGACAACCTCTGGCTATATATTAGCATAATTATCCGTTGCCATTAACTCTCAGTGCAGAAAAGAAGAGATGAACATTTTATTCTAATACTTTCACCATAAACTTGAAACAGAGTTCTGCAGTATGAATGCAGCGTGTTGGTTTTGCACTTTTTAGTCTATCTTCATTTCTTCTCTTTTGGTCCTCTGGAAGTTTTCCACTTTTTTATAATATAATCTCTATGGTTATATTAGAACATAAACAATATCGGAGTTAAATACTTATATTTAGACTGTTTTAAAATATTTTATAGATTGGTGGCCTTATTTGACAATACTCGATCAATTTTTGCAAGCTCCAATTTTCTGAAGTATGATAGTTAATGACTGATGAAGTGTAAATATACCTAAGACTTCAAGCATGCTGCTTTGAGAATCAGGGGTTCTAAATAATTAAATGTTGTCACAGAAGTTGCATGCTATTTGTCTTTTTTTTTTCCCCTCCATTTATTATCATTTTTACTACTTTGTGATATGTATTAGTGCCAAGGCTTTTGTTAAATTCTACTCATCTTCTTTTGCATACTCTTTCTGAACACAAGTTATGACTGTGCTGTTCTTCAGACTTGATATCAAGTATCCTGTTTAGTCTTTGAAAATGACACATAGATGGGCAACGACACCCTGTTGGTAGCTCTTTGTGAGGTTCAATATGCTTATTTGCTACTACTTCTTCCAGTAGTCTAGTAAGAATCTGTTCAAAGAATTGCTCATAGCTCTTTCATTGTCGGGTTTAACATGCTTATTTTCTACAACTTCCGGTGGCCTAGCAGGAATCAGTTTGAATGTGCCACATGGGGATTTTGATAGATCAGGAGGAACCCTTATCGCTTGGGCAGAGGGTACTTATGCTAAGATATTTCCTAAAAGTAGGAGTGAGTCAACTGCAGATTTAATCTACATTGAAAAACTATTTGGATGCAAAATATTTTGGACAAACTGGAATTGGTTTACCATGAAAATTCAGCAGCACGTCTTGATAGAACATGAGCAACTGGTATCAGTTGGGTAGAGGGTAAAGTTGCAACCTTCAGGTTTCAGTGTTGCATTATCAAATTCTTGCATTTCAGTAAGAAAGTCCTCTGTTACGAGTGCTTGTTTGTTCATTGTCCTTCATTTGTGGTCAGTGCAATAGCTTTCTCCATGTAGATAGCTTGCTCTATACTTCCTTGTTTAATGCTTGGGAGTCTATAATTCGTAGGCAGACTGGTATTGATGCAATCCTAAAATGTTTGATAATTTCGCTGGCAAGAACTTTGTGTTCTATAGCAATATGTACCTTGATTGCACTGTGTTCCAGCTGTCCATTGTGGTGGAAGTTCCTCAGTAGATACTGTGCCAGTTTGGCATAGATTGCACCGTGTTCCTGCTGCTAATGGTTTATGCTTTATATCCTAATCATGACGTCATATTAAATGTTTCTTCATTTTTCATTCAATTCTTATGATGTTGTTGGTACAATATTCTGTAGCTAGGTTGCTACCCAGGAAATATCCTCTTCCATTTATTTGAAAACCCTTCAAGGCCGATGAACATACTTTGGTTCCAGTCACTCAGAAGTGATACTGACAGGTGCATTAGATATGTTTCAGGAAATATCCTTTGATTTATTTGAAAACCCTTCAAGGCCGAGGAACATACTTCTGTTCCAATCACTGAGGAGGGATACTGTCAGGTGCATTAGATATATTCCATTCCAGATGCTAAATTTTCTCAAACATTTGAAGTTATACTTCATTTCTTTCAGATTGAAGTTGAAGATTTTCTTATTGTAAATCTATCTAAAGGTGACTGGATTCTTTTAGATGTTATTTTGGAATTCTTTATTTGTCTACAATTTGACTCTTTTTTTTTAAATTACTGAATTGATAGAGCTTAAATTTTATAAGAGGGTGTAAAATACTGGTTTCCCGACAACTTTAGTCTGTTCATGAATCTTAACAATAGCTTTCTTAGCATCTGTGCTTATGCAGATGAACAATTTCACCTGATTAGTAGTGTTATCTGAGAGAAACTTACACCTCAGAATGTATATACATCTCTTGCATTTTTCAACTTTCTTTAACAAGGTTATGTGGACCATGCTATGTTGGGAAAGAAGACAATAATTTATGCACTTGAAAATGCCCTTATATTAGGGGAGTTTGCTTTCTATGAGACGAGCGTGCGCCAAAGTTTGAGAAGTTTTAAGTTTATAAACTTGAGCCTGGAGACATGACTCTTTTCTACTTGAGTGATTTTATGCGCTTTTGTTACAGCATTTAGAGCAAAATAACAATAATTTCCTTCCCCAAGTTCAGAGACGAGAAACAATGATCTATTGAAGTGCAAATTAAAAAACCTTTCCTACTGATTGCCATCAATAGCCTTTTAAATAGCATGTCCGAGAAGTTTAGAATCTAAGGTTTGCTCTTTAATTTTTATTACAGATAATAGCAAATACCAGTGCGTTAAGATAGGTTTCTTCCTCGAATATGAAAACACAAAGATCTCATAAAACTAACTCCTATCATATATCTTACATGTTCATCTCTCCTTCAGGCATGCAAGCCACATATGCTTTTATTAATTCCTTGGCAACTATGGTCAGCTCTAAATCAATCCGGTGGTGAAGGACTGATGCAGCAGTGGAAGTATCTTAGAACAAGGGTCATGCCCACTCTTACTTAGTTCATTGTGGTTATTAAGATTTTGAGTGGCTCCAGTGAATGAGGATATGGCTGTAACAAATGCTGCTTTCAAAGAAGGATCTTTGGTTATAGCTGCACCGACTAAATCTGCCAAGCAAAGGTTTTTCTCGGCGGTCATTGCAGTTGGAGGCTTAGCTTGTTGAGCACAACCATGCATCGAGAAAGGGAATGGTTGGCAGTGGTTTAGTGAGGTGGCCCTTCGGAAGGGCAAAGAGTTATTTTTAGAGGGGATGGTCAAGTCCAGTGTTATTGTAGGACATGATGAAGATGGAGAGGAGGTAGCCAAGCCAGTGGAGGCAGAAGCAGATAATGAAGGGAAAAGGCCTAAATTTAGTTGTGTGCTGCTATTATGTGCAGGACTAGTGGTTGAGCCTGAAAGGAACATGTTCAATGCTGCTGATGTTGTGCTTGCTATGGGTCTGGCTGCTGCAGGGAGTGGATGATTGTGGTTCCCTTCATAGGTTGTAGTGAATACAGTATCATCCTTAGCACACCTTTGCACCTGTAATAATGTAAATGGCGTATATCAAGTAAACTTTTTCATACATGATAGTAAAAATTACTCAGTAACTTAAGTTTTAAACTGAATCGGTCATCGATATAAAATCAGCGCCTTTATGATCACAGGAGTTCGATCCTGCCAGCTATGCAAGGCATTTTCCAGCCATATGACATGATAAAAAATGATTTAGGAGTAAATTATCATATTGGTTCCTGAATGATACCACTGTCATCAATGTAGTCTTTAAAAATTTATTACCTTTAATTTAGTCTTAATATTTTTAAAAAAATACATTACTCTAGTTTTGACCTTAATTTAGTCAAAAGAACATTAACAGAATTGATGACAAGGACTATTCTCGTCCAACTTGCGTATCATCCATTCTACCAACGTAGGCATTTGACAAAAGTTAACACAAATTTTAAACCCTCATATTACACTCTCTTTTCAATTGGGAAGGTAATCCCTAATCGAGTTATGGTGAGGCCTTAAATAATGTACTTCTAAAACTAAATTGATGGTAACAAATTTTTAAAGAGTATATTGATGACAGACGGTATCCTTTGAGAACTAATATGGTAATTCTTAGTTCTTGATCTAATTATGACGAGGCAAAGATAAACACGGAAAAATTAGAATGAAGTGAGAAAGTCTAAAATTATTGTTAATTAACTAGAGACAGATTAGTAGAGCAGATGCATAAATTTCTTCACAAAGATGTAAGTGATGTTATCAATGTGCAAAAACAACTCAAACCCACTTTCTATAACCATATGTGGATTTGAAAAGGGAGCTCATTAAAATAAATTTAAGACTCCAATATCAAATGTATGCAAAAAGTTTAAGGAAGCTCGTCTTGTTCATGTTTTCTGACAAAGACAAAGCTGAATGATGCTACACACACACACACGAACCTGTTTACGAACTGGACACGCAGTTCCCATGCTGCAACGGTAGTAAGCTCGGGGACAGGGGTTACCCTTTGCTGTCTTTTGTCCATACTTTCTCCATTGACACCCATCACCCAGCTGAGCATAAGAACGACAACGCAAAATTTTATAGTTTTTCCTCATAAACAATTTCAATTTCTGAAGTCAATAAATTAATGCATAAATTGATATTTTGTTCCCTCAAATTAATTTAGAGTAAATTACATTGACCTCTTTTGAAGTTTTTAAACTCTACATTCACACCCCTCGAGTTTTAAAAATATCACACAAGCCTTTCTTAAAAGTTTTCAAAAGAATTAATTTGGCCTTTTGGTTGTTTTTGCTGCATTGAATTAGGCTACTGGAGTATAAGCTCAATTAACACGCGAGATCTGTGTATAAATTCCTAAATTGAAACCAGAGGATTTGGGAATGTAAGTTTTGAAAACCTCAAGGGGTGAATGCAATTTACTCATTAATATAATCTCGCTCCAATATATAGAAGAGAATTATATGCAAAATATAGCATAGAAATTCATACCAAAGCAAAATCTGAACGTGCCCTTATGGACACTCTAGCCTTCCTGCAAGATGCCTCAGATGCTTGATCTGTTATGCTTTTAGCTCCTTCTAATGTTACTTGGTTATTCCTATGATGAACACCTTCAAGGGGCAACGCTGGTTTCTCCATCACCATGACATCTGCTCTATTCTGCTTCTAAATTAATGAACAAAATTATGGCCTAGCTATTCTTTTGAATAACTTTTATCGAAATATATCACAAATCCAGATTAGATGAATTAAAGTTAATTATATTAAATGAAAAAAAAACAAACTTTTAAGTCAAACTAACCAGCAGATCATGATATTTTGGAGGTGGTGACGATTGTTGCTGCTGCTGCTGCTGCTGCATCGCCAAAAGAAGGTGATTCTGAAGAGAAGTGTAGCGTTCAGTAAACTGGTTTAGCATAGCTCTTAAATTATGATTCTCTTTCTTTGCTTCCTCTAGCTTAATTCTCAGCAAGCCTGCCTAAGAATCATAATTCACACCCAAAAACAAATCTCATCGATCATGTCCAGCATAAGGGATACCAATCAGAACTCAGCATAAAATTACTCATCAAAGATTTTACTTACTTGGGTTAACGACTGCTCTTGATTTTGGTGATCTTTTTCTGAGTTATTTAGGCTCAAACTGAGAAAATTGAATCCCATCTACACAATTTAGAATATTGAAAACTTTTAAAGTGAGAGAAACTACTTCATGTATATAACTATATATATATATATATATTATTCATCTAAAGTTTAGTTTTGAATTGGCCTAATGGGTATTATTAGCAATATATATATATATATATATATATTATCTTTATAAAGAACGGGGAGAGAAACAAAAATGAAGTATTAGGAAACTTACAGTATTGTTAATGGAGGTTTCTTCATCATCCCTGTGTAGTGCGTCGGTGTTATTATCATATGTGTGTGATGGCCTTTCCTCAACTTCCAGCAATTCTTTTAATGAAACTTTTCCCTCCATTTTTATAGTCTTTATGGCTGCTATACTTCTCAGATAGTGATGATGATATCAGATATGAGAAGATCACTGCACACTGTGATATAACTTTTGAAGCCAAGTATATAGCCTGCAGCCTGCAGCCTGCGTGGAGAGCAGCTGCAAACGAGCTTGCTTCTATGGGACAATAACGATAGTCTAGTCTTTCTAATTAAGTCTACTTTCCGGTAGTCTCCTTTCCCATATTAACTAAAAGTCATCTTGATCATATTTACGTACTTTCTTATACGAAATACAAATATAACCCTGTTTGAGGTGGGATTGTTCAATATTATAATAAACTATTTGGGAATTTTCATTTAATCATCTTAACTTGTGAGATAAAATAATTGTTGATGAAATATAACTTAGATACACCTTAAGTATTTGTTATCTAGTTTTCTAATAAAAATATGCTAAGTAAAAACTTTTTACAACTTAATATTATATGTATAATTGAATTTATTTTTAAGTCTTTTTTCACATATGACATTTTTTACTAGAAAAATTTTATCAGTCTTATCTTTGATATAACATCAGTGCATAGCAGAGGAAGGGGGGGAACCCGCCATTCCCCTTCTTCAACTCTTAAATGTTTCTTTCAAAAAACCATATAAAGTCTTCAAAGATAAATTCTACATGTGTATGAAAAATATGATAATATAATTTATATTTTACGTACTCATTTGATATATTTCATATTTTAAATGACAAAATATTATTAGTTGTTACTTAATTTTTATAAATAATAATTTATTTTAATAATTATATAAGTCTTTCAGAATTATAAAACAAAAAATGTTAAACTTTTAGAAAAAGGTATTTGTTTATACTTCTATATCAGTAAATCAAAAGCTAAAAGAGTAAAGATTATCATTTTCTCTCAATCTTTTTTATTTATTATATTTTTATTTTCTAATTTTTCCCTTTATTTGGTATTTACTCTTTCTAATTTCTTAAGATATTTTTTTAATATTTTTGAATTTGTCCTTTTCATTTTTATTGTCTTTAATTCTCCAGTCTCTTCTCACCTAATAAATTGGCTTACTCATTATTATTATCATTATCAAATTATTCACATATATATAACTTAAAATCAATTTATAATTCATAAAAAGTTAACCAATAAGATAAATCATATAAAATATAACTTATTTAAAACATATTCTTCATTTCATGCATGTTTTATATTATGATATGCCACAAGTAGTTGAAGTGACGCGTCACACAGGATGCTATTTATTTATTTGAATTTAATATAATATATGGTGTGTGTGTGTGTGTATATATCTGATTGTAGAGTAATTATAAAATCTTTTACAAAAAATATTATATATTATAACTTACAATCCTAGACCCTTCTAACATCAAAGCCCCCTAAGCTTTTGCTTGAAAATTTGATACTCGTTCTCCTCTTTAATGAAGGGAAATTAAAGAGGTAAGAAGTTGATACATAAAAAAAAAAAAAATTGATGATTATTGAAACGAGTGTCTATAGAATATTTGGTGATGTTTCTGCTCGTTGGTTGCTTTTTAAATTTAAGAAGTGGGATTTGCCTCAAATGTATGAAGTAACTTGATTGCAATATATTCCATGTGTGACACGTTGAGAGATGTCTTTCGATTTCATTTATTTCCAACAAATGATGCATCTCTCGTTCTGTAAGTCAACTATAGAAAAGACCTTGTTCTCACCAACACACTAAAAGGGACTAATTTTTATTCAAGATCACCTCTTTAATTTCCCTTCATCAATGGAAAGGAAAATTAGCAAGAGGTCAAGTCTATTAAAAAAATTGTCATATATATTCAATTTATAAAATATAAATAGATCAAATTAATTGTAAATAGACATATAAATATATTAATGGGATTAACCTCTCACTTAGTTACGTATATTCACAATATACTTGGTCTTTTAGTAGAGTAAGCAAAAGACAACATTCTCTTCAAATACTGGGATTATTTTTTGATTGAATAAAGCTTTATTTTGGTCCTCCAGAAATAATCTCAATATTAATTGGTTCTGTTAACTTTATTTTGTATTATTTTAGTGTTTGAAAGTTTGACTTTGTTGTTCTAATTCTATTCTATCAGAGACAGTAAAATGATATTAATCGAACTTATAAGCACTAAAGCAATAAAACAAATTCTTTGAAAAAATTATTTGATATTGAAGTTATCATCAGATTATACATTTACAACTTATTTCGCATCCCCCTAAAAGAACACAAAATAAGATAATTAGGTATTGAATACACATGAATCTCTTGCATCGAAGGGTTTGACTGACTACAAGTGTTTGAACTTTGAAGATTAATCCTAACTTTGATTATATATATATATATATATATATATAATCAAGTTCAGAATAATTAACTGCTAATGTCTTCATCTTTTTGTCTCCAAAGAAGTTACCTTTCGTTGTCTTTGTTTATTCAGCAAAAGGCATGGCCCTCATCTGTTTCATTAAATAATAATGTCAGGTTGTCAGCATTTGATCATATGAATGCATTTTTATTGTTAATAATGTCTGCAGAAATGGAATCAGTTATAGCACTAACGTGTCATAATCAGATTAAAAAACAATTAACCAAAAACAAATAAAAATAAGTTATTCTAATACTACCAATAAAAGCGTCAATGATATATTTGGGACTTCTATTCACCTCTATGCCTACACTAATCAATCTCGGCTTTTTGACCCTAATATAGTAAATAAATAAATAAATAACCTAAAAATTAAGTCGTTAAAACAATTTTTACAGATACTTAAATTTTTTTTTAAATAGGTCGTGGCATTTCTGACATCGCGACTCATATTTTAAAAATAAAGAAAAATAAGAAAATTGTGGCATCAGGGATGCCGCGACCCTCTTATACATAAAAATTTTTCTCTTACCCCAAAGTTGCAGCCAGGCGAAGGACGCAATGCATAATGTAGTTGTTAGAGGTCTTTAATGATCATAAATTCAAGCGTTGGATAAGTTTAAGAGGGAAGAATAATATATTATATTTGTTTTCTTATTTTAATTTTATTTGTCATTTTGTTTGTTTATCTTGTATATAAAATATATTATTTTTTTATAAAGCATTACTGCTAGTACTATATTATTGCAAGTCAGACAATTTTCTCTCCCCAGATATAGCGCAAATGGATTGACAATGTATGACAGCAACAATAACAACATTACCAACGATAGAATATAATTACTATAACAAAAAGGAAGGATGTGAGTGTCGGCACAAAAAGACCTGATAAATAGTTGAATCTCTTAACCAGGCATTATTATTTATTTTTTATAAAAAGAAAGTTTAGCCAGCACGACTAACGCATATATTTGATAGGTTCCAAAGGTAACATTTTAAAGGATAAAACAAAAATTTTTATATATAAGAGGGTCGCGATATTTTTGATACCGCGACTCTTTTATTTTTTTATTTTTAAAATATGGGTCGTGGTATCAAAGATGTCGCAACTCATTTAAAAAAAAAATTTAAGTATTTACAAAAATTATTTTGATGGCCCAACTTTTAAGTTATTTATTTATTTTTTACTATATTAGGGTCAAAAATCCAATCAATCCCACTATTTACGCCCAACGCTCTTGATGTGATAAGTGGGAACGAGATTTATTGAGAGGCCAACAGAATCACCCTCTCCTCTTGAGGCGTTCAAATAAAATTAACTTAGTTGGTTTCAAACATAAATGTAAATTACAATTTAGTCGGTTTGGTTTAAAATCACTGTTTTCTGACAACTATGTAATTTGTTTATAACACTTAACCATTATGTAATATTTTACATACAACCTATAACAATAATAACTACATAAGTATTAAAATAATGAATCGATTCGTAGCTAGAAGTATACTTAACTTATATCTCAAATAGTTTCATAGTATTATAAACCTATTGATATCAATTTAATCTTAGTAATAATTTGGGAAAACTATAAACTTGTTTAATATATATACGTGAAACATATTTTTAACACTAAAATTGTTTATTATTTTAACGATTATTCAAATTAAAATTATGATATTATTTTTGTCTTAAATAAGTTTTGGTTTGCTCCGCAGGGAATGCGTTTGTTTGTTTTTTTTATTATCTCCCCCAAGAGAGTCGAAAATATGGAGGTACAGGAATCCCAATGTATATGTCATTACCAATATGTAAGTTTACCAGTTGCTTTTGCATTGAACAGGAAGAAACCCTGAAACTTCCTGGGAAAACACTGCTCAAACGTCAAATATTAAATGGGAATGGATGCTGTCGACATATATATATATATATATATATATTGAACAGGAAGGAACCCTGAAGCTTCATGGGGGAAATACTGCTCAAATTCGAAGTATCAAATGGGAATGGATGCTGTTGACATATATATATTATAATTGAAATACATGGATCACACGGGAAAGGCTTCAAGAATTCCAAAGCAGAAAGACGTGTTACAATTTAAAAAATCACACTTGTCTTGTTGAATCAAATTATTGAAAGAATAATTAATTGACGAATGATGTATTAGAAATAGAAGAGGATTTGGAAATTCATTTCTGTGCGCGTCTGCCCCGTGTTTGGATATTAAGATTTGTAATCAATTGTCGTTAGACTCCAAAATAACATGTTGAAATTATAGGTTTACAAAAGTATAGTCTCCTTGGCGTATCTGGAATGGTAAGGGAGGACTAAGATCACAAGATTGTATTAAAACATTGCACACAACTTGTTATTCAAAGTTTCTTTTGTTGTCAGATTTTTTTAATAAACATATAACAAAAAATATTTAAAAAAATTTGATGAACTCATTAGCCAAGGAACGTCACCGCATGAAATGTTGGACTCCCAGATAACATGTTGGAATTGTAGGACTATGAAAGTTTGGTCGCTCTGGCGTGGCAAAGGAGAATTCACAGTTGGATTGTAAGAAAAGTAATTCATCTCTATTAGTTTTGTATAATATTTATTAACGTCTTTATAATAATTATTTAATACTTTGTCATTATTTTGTTATTATTATTTTTAAATAGAAATATAAAAGTTATTTATATTTTCAAAATTACTTTTTTATTCTCTATTTTAAGGTAATCATTTTTTATTTTATATACCAAATAAGCTCTAAGATTTAAATTGAATTATATATATATATATATATTCTTAAAAATGATATTATTATTAATTTAACATTTTATAGTTTTTAATATCATTTTAGTTTTCAAATTTAACATTTCTAGAGCACTAATATGATATCAAGGCCTTTTTTTTTTGGAAAATAACACAAGTTTATAAAGCTGAATAAATATATTCTCATTTCATGTATTAAAGTTTTAAAGTGATAAAAGTTACATATATATATATATATATATATATTGTGTGTATGAAAAGACTAACTTTGGCAAAACGACATTTTATTAAAACATCGGATAAAATTCATTACCAGAAGCGTAAAAAGGAAAAAATGCTTTTAAGTAAAGTTTCACAATTAATAAAAATATATAGCATAAAATATTTTGAAAACCTCAATGAATTTTAAAAATAACTAATTATTGTTAAGAAATCTTATACTAATGCTTAAAAAATCTGTCTGTTTAGCAAAGTGCCAAGATATGTAGAGAGTGGATGAATATGAAAGAAGGGAATCCGGGATGGATCCTCTCCCTTAAATTTTCTCTATTATTTTTTTAATAAAATTTAAATTATTTAGATTAAAATTTAGATAATTTAAATTTAAATTTTTTTATTTTTAAAATTTAAACATTATATTTTAAAAAAATTCACAGATAAAAAATTATTTTATTTTGTATTTTGTTTCATTTAATTTTTTTTAATTTTAAAAAAATTAGATTTAAATTATCTAAATTAATTTAAATGACCAAAATTTGACAATAAAAAAAGAAATGAAGAAAGCAATGGGAAGGATCTCGATCCGAGGAATCAGCTATGAGGCTGCAAAGCTGTACAGCAACAAAGCTACAGAGCAGGAAATCTCAGGTTTATTTCAAAAGAATGGTTTCACTTTCTGAAACGACAGATATAAAACAAGGACTTACTTCAAAGTCGCATCAAATTCAACAAGGACAAATCAGCTGGTAAAGGAAAACGGCGCTCCATTTCATACCACTACTAGTTTCACCATGACGAGATTGATTCCTTCATCAAACACAACGAAGCGTTATGATTGTTGTGATATATAGTCAATGTACTCCATTTTATTGTCTTTGGCAAACCCCACCATAGCTTCTCAACAGTTCATCAAATGATTAACTTCTCCATGAATGCGCATAGTAGCTGGCCTCCTCCTTCCTTTGGTGGCGGGTCCTAATATTGACGCCAGTTTGGCCCTTTATCACTCTCCCAAAGCAATTTTAGTACAGAGAAAAAAGAGACATCGCATCACCGAACAAGATACTTGCACAATGCTTCCATTCCCAAACTTCAACAAGTTAGTGTGAAAGAATAATGTCATCCAAGAGGCAATGATAGAATACAGAATGAGTAGAATTTTTGTAGCATAAGCCCACCCTCCACACTCACAATAACCAACATTCTTTGTTACAATGGAAAGCTCTATTGAACCGAAGGTTTATTATTAGATCAAAAATTACAGACACTATGTTTTGATTTGACTTCAATTTCTTCTTAAATCTTGTCAAGATAGGATGTTGGACAAATCAACCATCCCTCTTCAACACATATTTTTTGTATAGTGTTTTTTTTTTAAATTAAACTTTATGACTATAGCTCTAATATCAATTGTTGAATCCAATGTTTATTAATAAGCTAAAAGTTATAACTTTTAGTAATGATACAACTCTTTTTATTTAATTGTATCAATTTAAGCACCATGTTTTAATCTAACTTTAATCCTTTATCGAGTTTTACCGAGACAAAATAGTGGCCATGCCTATGAGCTATTCATAATAGCTATTCTTTTTACTACCAAACTAGAAAATTGAATTCTATAGTGCAAATCCATGTTTTTATATGCCAGTGTATGAGAAAGACATTACCAACACTCATCTCTACATTATCAGCATATTAAAGAGAGGTTACCCATACACTTTTAAAATTTTACAGGCATGTTTTGACCGCAACTATAGAGGTGTTTGTAACTTCTTTCCAAATTACTAGTAATGAGAAGAAAGATCACCAATAATGGCTTGGATATTTTCGGTAATTAACAAGTTAATTCTAGCATATTGAAAAGACATTACAAACACTTTCAAAAGATGTTAACAGCACAATTAACATTTGAGGTGTGAGGTCCACTTCAAGACAACTAGCCCAATTACTTACTTTAACATTGGTGGCTTAGTAAAACTAGGCCACTCATGGAAATAGATATAACTTTGCACTGTAGAATTGGCCAACTAAAAAGGTTCTTGGGTATGCTCATTTTAGAAAAAATAGATAGACTAAATTAATTAGAAAAAAATAATTTTAGCATATATATATATATGTTTATTGATAATCGACTTAATTTTTTTATTATTTTTTCTTCTTTTTATTTAACAAATTTACTTAACACTTTTAAGATATTGCAAGCTCAAGCACTATCAATTGAAAAACATTTTTGGAATATCTCCACCATCTTGAATATAGTAATTTAAATTTCTTCAATCATATCAAACAAAGCTTGCAAATTCTTAATCGGTAGACATCAAAATCATAGAACAGTCACCTCCTTTGTGGATTCTCTCTTTGCATACTCGATTCATAGAATTTTATAGGAAACCAGGCCAGATGATTCTGTAATCTATATGTGGACATCCAATTTCTAAAATTTGTAAGAATAAAGCATTGAATAGTACAGAAAATTAATTTCCAAACGAGGCACGGCATATATAAAACCCTTGCTTAATGATGAATGCTAGTTAGAAAATCACATGTCAAATCAGCACACCTCTCTTACTGCTTTCACCTCTGCATCGGTAGTTGGATCTATATTACTCCGAACCATGTTGTGGCAACTAACAACTACTTCATCATTACATATTATAGCAACACCAAAAGGACCTTCATCCCCACATTCTACCTTTTTATACGCTTCTTCAACTGCATTTCTTAAAAATATGTGGTCTCTATCCTGTACAGCTAATTAAGCAAATGACAACACTAGATAAAAATTAATAAAAGGTTGTTAAATAATAAGAACACGTGTGCGTGTGGGTGGGGCTTTTGGAAGGTTGGATATATCATTAATCATTCAGTCGTCAAATATAAAGTCTACTGATATGACTCGTAGATTTGGTTTTCTATCGGATGATGCATAATGTAAGGCTCTGCCAAATAATAAAATCCAAAGACAGCAGAATATGATGGAGAGGACAATGTATTAATGAGTCAGCCATGGCCTTTACTGATATGACTCATAGATTTGGTTTTCTATCAGATGATGCATAATGTAAGGCTCTGTCAAATAATAAAATCCAGAGACAACAGAATATGATAGAGAGGACAATGTATCATAAATTAACCATGGCCTCGCATACGAACCGTGCAAAAGCATTACCTTCCTGGTGACCAGCAAATGCAGAAGCTAATGATACTATTCCATCCTTAGTTTCCACCACTGTGATAATAAGGGAGGCAAAGAAGAAACAAATAAGTGCTGTTATCAATATGACATAATACACTCACACACACATGCACGGAGAAAGGAAGAGAAGAAGAGAAGAATTAGTTCAATTAATCACCTAAAAAAAACATTCAACAATATAGGTACCGTTACAATGCTCTCTTTTGTAGGAATCAAAAAGTAATAAAATAATAAAAGGTTAACACAAAAGAAAGCTTCCTATTGGACCACAAATTGGTCAACCCAAAATGGAGCGCTTGAGCTCTCTCATAGCCTTGCTTCTAGTCTTCAATTAATGTGTAGTTCATCATGAATTTCAGCTACAATTAATGCATTAGTTCAGCATCTTCTTATCGCCTTTCATGCATAGCTAAGGCTTGATTTATATATTTTTATTTTCCTGACATTGCCCCCCTCAAAATCAAGCTAGTAGAAATTTATCATCCGTAACAATTTCTTCAATTTGTAAAACAATTCAAACTTCAATGGCTTAGTAAAAATATCTGCAACTTGTTCTTCAGTATAACAATAAGTAATCACTACTTCCTTTTCAGTTACCAACTCGTAAATTCTTTGAAATTGAATGTCTTTGTGCTTGGATCACCCATGGAAAACTAGATTTTTGCACAATGCTATAGCGAACTTGTTGTCACAGAATAATTTTGCTGGAGCATCTTGTTTTTGATGTAGTACTTCAAACATTCTTCTTAGCCATACTGCCTATGTAACACAACTAACTACTACAATGTATTCTGCTTCAACTGTAGATAATGCAACCACAGGTTATTTCTTTGAAGACCATGATATTATGTCAGTGCCAAGATGAAAAACATATCCTAATGTGTTTTTTCTTGTTTCTATATCTCCACCCCAATCACTATCTATGTGACCAACAAGATTCACATAAGTGACACTTGTATAAAAAATTCCTTCATTCAAAGTACCTTTGATATATCGAAGAATTCTCTTTGCTCCTTGTAAATGACAGGTACGAGGCTCCCCCATGAATTTGTTGAGTAATCCTACTCCAAAAACTATATCTAGTCTGATTGCAGTTAAATATCTCAAACTTCCAATTAAATTTTTGTAGTAGGTTGGATTTATAGGTCTCCCTTTACCTTCTTTTATGTGTTTCAATTTTTTTTCAATTAGGGTGGGAATAGGTTTTGAATTATGCATCTTGGATTTCTTCAAAATATCATTAGCATATTTTCTTTAGGAAATAAAAATTCCATCATCCTATTGAATTACTTATATTCTAAGAAAATAAAACATTAAACCTAAATCTATCATGTTAAAGGTTTTCAGCATAGCCTCCCTAAATTCTTCAATCATCTTTGAGTTGTTTCCAATAAAAATTAAATCATTAACATAAAAGCACACAATTAGAATATCACCAAGGTTAACAAATTTAACATATAAAGTATGCTCAAAAGGACATCTTTCGAAATCATGCTCCATGAAGTATGAATCAATTCTTTTGCACCATGCTCTTGGTGCTTGCTTCAATCCATACAATACTTTTTTTAACCTGTAAACTTTATTTTCTTTTCCTCTAACTTCATATCCTGCAGGTTGCTTAATATATACTTCCTCCTCCAAAGTCCCATTTAGAAAAGCAGATTTAGCATTTATTTGACAAATCTTCCAATTATTTTGAGCTAAGAGGGAGATAATCATACAAATAGTCGTCAATCTTGCAACAGGAAGAAATACCTGAAAGTAATCAATACTTGGTTTTTGCTTGTAGCCTTTTACAACCAATTTGGCTTTAAAACAGTCAATCTTACCATTTGACTTATACTTTGTTTTGTACACCCACTTTACTCCTATAGGCTCTTTTTCAGTAGGCAAAACTATTAACTCTCATGTGTCATTTTTTTTCATTTGCATGCATTTCTTCATCTATGGCCTTTTCTCCATTTCAAGTCATTTGATGCCTTTTCATAACTAACTAGTTCACAGTTTGCAAATAAAGCAAAATTGATAATCTCTTCATCAGATAGAGCATTATCAATACCTATCATATAGTCTTCCAATTTGGCTAGTATTTGGCGACGTCTTTCAGGTATAATGGATGTCCCTGGCTAAGATACTAAATCTGCCTAATTATTTTCTTCTTTATAGCTTTCTAAAATCACCACTAACTCCTTCTGGCAAGTTGAAGACCAATCCTATATTCCATCCTCATTAAAGGCACAACTAATAATCACCTTTTTCATATATGGATTGTATAATTTATAAGCCTTTGAATTTGTACTATAGCATATAAAAATATATTTCTCACCTTTGTCATCCAATTGCTTCCTTAGCTGATCTAGTACATGGGCATAAACAATATACCCAAAAACTTTGAAATGCCAAATTGAAGGTTTCCTCCCTCTCCAAGCTTCCTCAGGTGTTTTGTCATTAAGGCTTTTTATTGGACACTTGTTTAAAATATAAATTGTATAAGCAACAAATTTTGCCTAAAATTCTTTAGGCAGTTGTTTAGATCTCAGCATGCATCTTACCATGTCTATAATAGTTTTGTTCTTTCTTTTTGTTACTCCATTCTGTTGAGGCGTGTATCTGGTAGTCACTTGATGTTGAATTCCATATTGCTAAAAAAACTTTGTGCAAGCAAGATATTCTTGATCTCTGTTTGTTCTTAATGCTTTAATTCTACAACCACTTTTCTTTTTCACAAACGCTTTAAATGATTTGAAAGCATTACAAGCTTCTAATTTCTATTTTAGAAAATACACCCGGGCTTTCTACTAAAATCATTAATAAAAGTAATAAAATACCTACTACCTTCATTAGATGGAACTTCAACATTACACAGATTTGAATGAATAATCTCCAATAGTTTCTTTGCTTTTCAGGACTTTCTAACTGGAAATGCATCCCTATGCTTTTTCCCCAACTCACATGTCTCACATACATGGTTAGGAAAATTTACAATAGGCAAGCCAGCCACAAGCTCCTTCTTTGATAGATAATTTAGCCCATAAAAATGAAAATGTCCAAAACGCATATGTCATAACCAATTTGCATCAGGTATCATAGAACTTAAGCAAAAACAAAAATTTCATAATAAATTTTTAGTGAGAATAGGCTATTAGATGACATATTTACCTTTGTAATAAATCATCCACTCTTTTCTATCAAGGTGCAAAAGCCATGATGAATCTGCATGTTATAACCTTTCTTCGACAATTGTCCCATATTTAGTAAATTATGATGAAGACCAGAAACATAGAAAACATCATAGATAAAGTTTTGACAATCATCCTTCAGCCTAATGGATACTTGACCTTTTCCTAAAATAGGAATATTTGAATTATTCCCAAATTTAACTATTGACTAGACATTTTCATCCAAAGAGAAAAATAACTCCTTATTCTCACACATATGATTACTAAAACCAGAATCCAAATACCAGATATTTTCATCTTCCACAAAAAATTTACTTGCCAGAAATAAACTTTCTACATTATTAGAATTCTCACCAATATGTTGGTACTGATTTTCTGCAACACTAGCTTGATAATTATTCTGAGATTTGGATCTATAATCAACAGCTTTGTGTCCATATGATAACCATAATTTTTATATGTTTTAATTCTCCTAATTTAAGCATTTTAATAATGAATTATGGCTTTAAGACTTTAATTAGACAAGATTTTATTTTAGTGGCCATTTCTATATTTTAGGAATTAATTTGCAAATTATTAGTTTTAATGTTCAATTTTATTTCAAATAATTTTGTGAATATTCTTCCTATTATTTCTGCATATTTTTTATGGGCAATGGAATTGGAATGGAAGAATAAAATAGCATTTAAATAGGAGCAATGGGTTTTGAGAAGAATCAAGCTCCAGCTCCCTTGTTTCTCTCATGAAAGACACACATAAGCTCACACAAGCTTTCATGCTCCATGTGCAACACATTCACACAAGAAGCAACATCAGGAAACACACTCTTACACTTTCACTTACTAATCACTCTTATCCACTTCCATTCACCACACGTAGCACTTTCATTCACCCACAAACCCACTCCATTTGGCTTGTAAGGAAGCCACGGGCTCACACACTTGCACAGCACTTAAAAGCAAACCATAGCTCACACTAACACGTATAGGTCTAGTCCTCTCTCCACACTCACTTCATCCATACACGAGTCCACTTCTCCACATAAGCAACTCCATCTTTATTCACACCACATCAAACACGTTACTGCATAGTCCTTCACCCATGCATGCGTGAAACACACAAAGCATGTGGAATGAGCTTAATAGAACATCCTCGGGCATGTGAAGAAAGTGAGGAAGAAACATGTGAATGAGAAGGACATGCATGGAAAGGAGGAGGAGCTTGTGTTAAAAGAATGAAACAATCAGCTACTGGGTAAATAGAACGAACATAAGAGAGATTCCACGTGAGAAAAGATGAAGGAGTTGAGGTGGAAAGTGAGTAGATGTTACGTGGAAATGTGAGCAAAACAGAGGAGAAGAATATCATGAAGAAGCCAGAACAGCAAGAACTCGAGAGAAGCACACATAGGGAGATTTACGTGGTCTAACAAAGGCTTGAGTTGTCTTATGCAAACAGCAGCTCTCTTGAACAGCAGCTAACGTGGAAAGCTCATGAACAAGGTTGTGGTGATTAAGAGGCTGAAGCTAGGAGAGCTGGATAGGTTGGAAGGGGTTCTACGTGAGAACAAAGCAAACAACACAAAGGAAGAGAGCCACGAGTTCATCAAGAAAGCGAGCTGAATGGGCAGAAGAAGAAGCTGCATAAAGCACCAGTTGCAACACATGATAAGGGGAGCCAACGTGAGGAAAACGGAAGAAAAGATAATGTAGATAGTAATGCGAGAAAGGGAGTGGGGAGCTAGCTTAAAAATACAAAGAGCAAAGGGGATCCAAGAGGAACGAAAAGAAGCAGCTAGATGGTACTGCACATATAAACACATGAGTTTGGAGGAAGATTATTATTACATTCATAATGGGGCCCACCTTATATACACATGAAGAAGCTACGGGCAATTGGCTGGACAAGGAACTTTCCACGTGGAAATGAATTAAAAGGAAGCATGATGGCACGTGATTTAAGAAATTAACTCGGGCAAAAGAATGATAAAAATGTAGCACGTGAAATTATTAAAATTCACGTGAGAAGGGCATCCAAGATACACTAGGGTAGAGAGCATCCATATACATGCCATTCAGACGCTATTCACGGATTCCATCGTTCATTCCATTCAATCATGCCTATCATCCATCCAGACATTCATCCATCATGTCATTCACGCACCCCTTTCGTCCAGAACACGCCATTCCATTCGTCTTCTCCACTCCCATTGCATCTTCACTCAAATGAAGAATTAATTCCATGTGTGGCTAGCTAGGAGGAAGATCCTTGGTGGAAGCTTGAATCCATGGAGAAGAACTCAGAATTTTGGCTAAGATTTCTTTAATTTCCTACACTTTTTCTTTTTCTTGTACAAGCTTGGTTAAGTTGTATTTGATTAGGAATTTGTGTAATTGTAATTAGTAGCTGGTTAGACACTAATTAGGATATTATTTGACTGATTATTTGATTGATTTAGTGTTGGATTTTTATTATTCTTACAATTATCTATGTATGCAGTCAATGTGTTTGATGAAATGTATGAATGAAATTATGTGCTTGAATATTAAATTTGAGAATTTTTTAGTGTTTAGTTAGTTAATTAAACATCTTATGATGATGATTCGTAGGCTAATTAATCAAATTGAGTGTTCAAAGATCTTAATCACAAGAATTAGTAATTTAATGGGAGTTAAGGTTTCAATTAACATCAAATTGTTAGGTTCTTGAATTTTGAGTGGTAATTCAAGATCATTTGCCAATGGACACAATTAGGGACTCTTAGGCCAGAATTAATCACAATTGGATTAGAATAAGGATAGTGGATACCAAGGGACAAATCCAAAGCTAGTCACAAGACCATCATTCAACCATAATCCATACAATTAGGTAGTAATTAGGAATTTTATTTCAATTTCATTTTAGATAGCTTAAGTCAATCAAATCTCCCCTAATTTAGATGGTTCTAAGATTCTTTAACACTTAAAAAATCCAATTGAATATTGAACTCCATTTCTGAGAGAGATGACTTAGGTTGTGCCACTAGCTATATATTTAATCTAACTTAGTTTTATTTTGAGGGTTGCGCGACAAGCCTCTCATCATACCTTCCACAATTAAAGAAATTAAAATTACATCTCTCTTGATATTAATTACCTTGCCCTCTTCCTTGACTAGTAGGCCCAAAATTATTTCCTCCTCTTCCTTGACTAAATGTTTTGGAATTGTTGTCTCTCCCCTAGTTAAAATTATTGCCACGACTTCTTCCTCTAAAGCTTTCTCTACCTCTACCTCTGAAATCTTCTCTTCTCCTATTGTTAAAACAACAATCTCTACCATCTGTATTTTTATTAGATTCTACAACATTATTGAAATTCACTTAGCTTTTTAAGGCTTTTACAATTGTCTTTTTTGTTTTCTCTAATATTCTATTCACATGGCTTTCAATGCTTCCTTGTAACTCTGCTATAGTCATTGTCTTTATATCATATGACTCTAGTATTGTAGTTGCAACATGGTTAAATTTAATAGGCATAGTGTGTAGAATTTTCTCCACCACCTTATTATTCAAAATATCTTCTCCATGCACCCTTATCTTGTTGGCAAGATTAGTAACACAAGAAAAATATTGTTCAACAGTTTTTGAATTAGACATTTCATACCTCTCATATTCTCTACACAGGGACTACAATTTGAATTTCTGAGCCTTATCTATACCTTTGTAAGCTAGCTTCAAAATACTTTATACTTCTTTGGCAGTTTTAGTATTAGCAATTTTGCCAAAAACTAAATAATCTACTTTTGGTGAATTTGGGATAATGCCAACTAATCCCTCATTTGAGCATTTGCATAAGCTTTTTTTTGTAAATTAGGATCTACAAGACTCCAAAAATTGTGAGCCTTGAGGTGGGTAAAGATTAAAATCTCCCAATAACTATAATCAAGTTTCTCATCTAATTTGGGACCTAACCACACAATATTATAGCTATTCGACATCTCTTACTTTTAAGTGAAACACTCTCTCACAAAAACTCAAAAGTACGAGAACACTCTTATTTCTCACAAATCTCTTTAAAAGCTGGAGTTGGATTTAACTAGCTCTGATACCAATTTGCTATCAATATGACATAAAACACCCTCACACACACATGCACCAAGAGAGAAAGAGAGAAGGAGAAGAATTAACTCAATTAATCACAACAAAAAATTCAACAAAAAATGCACAATTATAATGCTTTCTTTTATAGGAATCAGAAAGTAATAAAATAATAAAAGCTCAACACAAAAGAATTGGACCATAAATTGGTTAACCAAAAATGGAGTACTTGAGCTTAAAAAAAGCTACGCCTCTCATAGTCCTTATTCTAGTTTTTAGCTAATGTGTAGCTCATCATGAATTTTAGCTACAATTAATGAATTGGTTTAACATCTTCTTGCCGCCTTTCATGTATAGCTAAGGCTTGATTTAA
This sequence comes from Erythrophleum ivorense, assembly GCA_026724425.1. Lineage (NCBI taxonomy): Eukaryota > Viridiplantae > Streptophyta > Magnoliopsida > Fabales > Fabaceae > Erythrophleum > Erythrophleum ivorense. The sequence continues at coordinate 51,067,069 of JAIUCV010000005.1, forward strand.
TATTTTTATTTTCCTAACAAGTGCTACACAGTAAATAGACATAAGCTTTTACACAATACCTCTCTTGTTGAGAGAAAATTCAAAGGATGTATATGATACAGTACAAGTCCACTACAAGTCCGTGTCTGGTAACAATTCAAAAACCTTCATTGCTTCCTAAGAAAATCCCATAAGATTTCTAGAAATAAATATCTTCAGTTTGCATATAAGACCAATATATAAACCAAACAAGTGGTAGCAAGGCAAAGAAAAGCACATTGCAATCAAAATTGAAGTGGATGAGATAATATTACAAACATGTGATACAAAATAATTGAAAAAACATTAAACTTTTTTAGGCAGGTTAAAACCTGGAATTTCAAATTTCAAAAAGTATGAAACTCGAAGAAGGGTAAATTAGAAAATCCCATTATCATAAAATTTTCAAGAAAATCAATAAATTTTGGAAGTTGAAACAAGAATGCACAATTATGGGCATTCCCAGAAGAGACTACAAGTTCAATAAGACGATAATCATATCAAAACCCACATATACCATCAATTACAGATGGCAGTGGGTATTTCAGGATCCATTTTGCAAATTACAAGGTATATATGATTAGCTTCCACCATAAATGCATAGATGTCAATGAGAAAATAAAAACCAATTCGACAAGGATAAGAATGAAATCTCCTTTCAAAAAAATGACGAAATCTGCAAACTTGTTTAGTCATTTCGATGAACAAAAAGGGCCAAACAATGAACGAAGAAGAGAAATTGAGATCCACAAAAAAACAGAAGAAGATTCCCATAAAAATGAAATAATAAGCATGTGAATTTTATGTCATGCAATTATAATAGACGTTGATTAATGGGCAAAACTAAAAATTCAAAAGGAATGTGTGAGGGGAGCAAATGCCTTCTACTCAACCCAATAAGATATGGCTAGTAGCTAGAGGTGTTATAAAATGCATATCGATGTTTTAGAATAAATTATTTAAATAGAAAAGTATATCAATAATTAAAACTTTAATATTTATAAAAGAATATGGAATTGAAAGTTATCTTAGACTTTTTTCATCAATATTTAAAATAAAAAATAAAAATTTACAAAATGTTGTTTCACCAATCTTAATACTCCAATTTTTTATTTTAATTTTATTTTTTGTGGGTTAGCTAAAGTGTGGTCGCGTGGGGGAGGAGGTATTCGAATTCTTTGCATATCCCTTTCATGCATTTCTTTATGTACATTTTATCTAAGCCATTTAAATGTGATGTTTTTTTATTTTATAAAAATAGAATGGAGAATAAAAATAGTTTTTAACTGTAAATTTTAAAAAAATTAATTATTTAAATTAAAAAATATAAAAAATATAAAATCTAAATCGTTCAAATAAAATTTACATGGTATAAATTTCACCTAAAAAATGTACTCAACCTTCACCTCAAAAATTTACATGGCACATAATGTCTTGAATTTTCTCCCTAAATTATAATGACCGCATAAATTTTTGTATGAACTAAAGTTAGGTATAATTATTATCAATTCTTTTAATTAAAATATAATAAATATATAATTTAATTAAAAATTATATATTTACTCACAAAAATAATTCATTTGTTATGCATACATTTATCATATTTTGATTGAAGAACCTGGCAATAATAATATAACTAACTGTATGTAAATTTTTCTATTTTTGTTTATTATAGATTTTTGCAATAATAAATTATCACAAAAGATATTATATCAATGCTAGAACTCATAATCTAAAAAAAAATGGCTTGTCTTAAATATTGCGTACAAAAAATCAATAATATTTAATTTTTACAAAAATATTAAATAAATGATATTAATTAAATTGGAATGAATTTTTTCAAAAACTAAAATTAATAAATAATACAAATATTTTATAATGCAAAAAATAATTAATTAAAATAATAGAATTAGAAATTAATAAACAAAAACTAATACTTTTCAATTTCAGAAAATTTTAACATTTTAAAATTGGTATGAAATAAAATTAATAATAATAAGCAATATAAAAAAAGTAATAGAAAATAGTAAATTCATAAGTAATGTACTCTGAATTTTTGAAAATTTAAAATTTAAGTAAATATTAATAATCACTTAAAGCGGTTATATTAAATATAGTTGTAATATAAATTTATGAATAATATAATCAAAATAAATAATTTTGGCAAGCAAAGAAGTTAATATTTTAATATTCTTATTAAAAAAATTAATAAGATAAAAAGGAGTCTTGAAATTCTTCCTTTATTATTTCATTTCATTTAAATAAAAAAATCTCTCAAATAATAATTTAGCCTATATTTATTAGCCATTTCTTTTTCTATCATTTTATCTTTTGTCATTCATCTAAATATACCCAAATAGAAACTTAAGAAAAATTCTATTTTATTAATTAAAATTCCTAATTTAATTGATTGTGCAAGTAAAATTATTTTCAACAACCTAACTTGATAAAAAAAAGGCAATAGGATTTTTTAAAAACTCAATTCAACCCTCATTTTTTAGTTGTTCTTGGCTAAAACATTATTTTGAGAACTATTAAAAATTAGAATTAAAAATTACAAAAGGTAAAAATTTTGAATGTAAATAATTTTTAACGTATCATATAAATAATGATATATTTTTATTTGACACTTTTAATTTTTTAAATAAAAATTAAATATTCTCAAAGGATAAGAATTTCAAAAGAATGCGAGGGAGGGAGGAGGGGAGAACCCCTTATTTGGTATAAAAAAATTAGAGAGAATAAAAAAAGATCTCCTTTCCAAATCCTCCTCTCCAAAAATAAAAGATTTTGAAAGAAATTTTTTTTTTTGATGTATTTAACTAAATTATCCCTTAAATTATTTTTACTTCAAATATAATATAAATCTTATTTTTTAATAAAATTTAAAATTTTTTTTATAAAAATAAAAAATATTTTTAAATAAAAATAAAAAATTATTTTTTATAATAAAAAATAAAAAAACTTTTTTAAAAAATATCTTAAAAATAAAAAAATTAATTAAAAATATAATTATCTATTAATCCCTTTCTTCCCCCTCTTCCCTTCCCTTCCCTTCCCTCCTCTCCCCTCCAAATCAACAAGGTATCATTAAAGCCCTCCTCCCCCCTCCATCCCATTGAACCAAACAGTCCGTGAAAGTTGTAGCTAGCAAATGTTGGGGCAAATGGAATCGCAGTCTGTGTTTCTCTGGAACAGGTTGCCGATGCCCCTGAAGGCGCCGGCGACGGTGGCCGCCTCCTATGCTCCGGCCACATTTCCTCGAAGAAGTTCAACGACGTCGGCACCAGCCATCTCAGCGGAGTTAATTTCGAAACCAGAGACATCCAAGTCGATCCCACTCCCGTCTACACAATTATTGGTCTCGGCTACTCCGCCCATCCATGGGGTGAAAAATCTAGGGTTTCGACCCACACCTGAATTGGGGCTTCTATCTCTCTTGTTTCCGCTCTCCATGGTACTTCTATTATCGCCCTCTCTGTTTTTTCTTTAAAATTTATTTTTACCGACTTTGGCATTCAAAACAGAATTTGGAAGCATATTTTGGATATGGAATTAGAATTCGTTTCTCCATGATCAATTTTCTGACCAACAGTTTGTGTTTTGGCCTTTTGGGTAGTAGGCTTTTGGTGCATTCTTTTCGGTGGCTTTGGTATCTATTCCAACTATGATTGTAAGTTCCAAAGGCTTTCTTTTCTCTGATATGAATCCAGATTTCATCTGCTCTTGCTAATATCTCATACGTTTAGAATGGCTGGCATTTATTGGTGGCTTTTCCTGCCCTGCACAGGCTTTTGGAAGATTAGGAGCTTCAATGAAGAAATTGTCTAAAGTTGCCTCAGAAGAGGTACCAGGAACGTTATCTTCTCTTAAACTTTCTAGTATGGAGCTGAACGATTTAACCCAACAACTTAGCAATCTCAGGTAACACTTCCTAAGTTCCTTAGTTTGTTATTATTTGTATAGATGTAGGGCTTAAGCCTTTCTTGTCGGTCTATCGCTGACGGTGCTATGTCTTTCGTTATAAGGCATAAAATTTCTGGAGTTCAGATGGGAAAGAAGGAGAGAGACACTAAAGTTCCGAGATCCTTCCGAAAGAAGAACCCAGTATTCTAATTCTGAACATCGCCAAGATTGCCTAAATAGCCACTATGTTTCTGGTGGATTTAGCAGTTTTTGGGAACCACTGATTGGGTGTTAGGCATGTTCGTTCGTCTGGTTCAGTTGAAAATTGAAACAACTAGTAAGATCACAAGCAACGATTGGTGCTTGAGTTTGATGCTGTAATTGCAAAATGCTGAGAAAAGCTGCTCGTGTAAATGGTTGGTTTTCGTAATTGGATTAGTTTTCCATGCCTATCCTGAACCTTTTGCTGTTGCAAGATGTTTCATTATCCATATATAATGATACAAGCTACACGATATGATCATGTTGTGTATCCTCGGAATTCTTTGTTTATTGATTTAATGTAATTCCGGTTACGGAAGAATTTTACTTTCACAAATCAAACCATATAAATATTCACAGCTTTGCATACTTCTTGAGAGCTTTGTCAGCATCTTTTGCATGATCTGGGACAGGCATGTTGCTTAGGAGGGTAACCCTAGATGATGATACCAAGGATCTATTTTGAGAGTTGGAAGGATCTATCTTCCAGAGTCTCACCTCCCATACCTGCTTCAGAATAGAGTAATATTTGATGAGCAGAGTTTGTTTATGACATTTGAATAGAGTAATGTATGACTCTTTGCTTTAGAATTTAACCAACATGTAATTGCCCATTGTTGGACAGGTAATTCCTAATCTATTGAACATTTTCTTCCAAGAGTAGTGGGTGCCAAGTAATGCCTCGTGCCCACATCAAGGAGAAACGAAGTCGATAGTATTTTCAATCCTTCATAAACAACTGACACTAAGCTGCCTATGAGCTGCAGATTAAAACTGAAATAGCCAATTGATTGATTGTTCACTTGAAACCAATCTCATTCTTTAAAATTGAGGAGAGCTTGATTGATGTCTTGGGTTCAATTCTTACCATTTGCTAGTTTATTTATGTATATAAAGTCGATAACTTTTGGATGCTAATTTACTTTTATGATGATGGCACCCCTTCCAATTTCAAAGAAAGAAAAAACTCAAGTGCAAGAGTTTGCTATGAATAAATTTTGTTGATGAAATCAATATCATGATATTTAATTGGAAAAATGTTCATGTTATGTTTTATTACTAAAGCTTATAGCAAAAGAGATTGGAATTTTCAAGCGCTTAGTACTAGGTTTTCACCTCAAGTTATTCAGCAGATCTCCAAGCAGTTTTTTTCAATCACTGGTCAAAAGGACAGGTTGATTTGGTGAGAAGTAGAGATGGAAACTAGTGTGTGGCTAATGGATATAAATTTGTTAGCCCGTGAACAGTTTAGGGACATTGGTTCTAACAATGGAAACACTTGCAGAAGTTTTGTCTTTGTGGAAGCTGGTTACTAAATCCCTACTTGTGGCTGGTTACTAAATCCAATTGCAGAAACATCATATGCAAGTGGAGAGCATCTGTCCTTTCTGTTTTGATAGTTCTGAAACTTTAAATCATATTTTTCTACAATATTCCTGTGGTAGGGCCATGTGGTTTGCTTCCCTTTAGTGTTGAAGGTGGGTCTTATTCAAGAATAAGATATAATTCAATGGTTGCAAACATGGTTTTCTAAAGTTGATAAATTTCATTAGCAGCTGGTGGGTTATAGCAGATTAATTGCTTTAGTTTTGTATGTTATTTGGCTTTACAAAAATAAGGTGATTTATGAATCTCAACAGCCAAATCCTGAAGAAGCTATTAAGCTGGTACAAAGGCTACTACATCAGAGTCAGGTTGCTTGGATGCAGGTTAAGAAAGTTGTTTCAGCAGGTACAACGGATGAAATTAGGTGTGGAGCTTTAATGGAAGGAAGTGTGTTGGAGGACGGATGGTCGATTGTTGTTGGGAGTGGTAGAGGAGGAAAAAAACAGAAGGGTAATAAGGTCATTATTGGTATTCAGGTATAAAGGTGATTTGATTAGAAAATGGGGATGGGAGGATATAAATGGTAGGACTAGATCATGTTTAATTCTTCTGGCTACCAGAGAAGCTATCACTTTCATTCTCCCGCAGGATACCATTTTAAATCCGGGTGAGTTTCAGGTGCAGATCCCGGTTCTGAAGCAGCACCATGCACTGTTAGTGTCCCATTATGCAAAGAATCACCAACTTCAAGTACTACGGCGAGACATCCATCATATGACAAGCTTTTTCCAGTCACACCAGTTTAGCATCCTAGCTTTACCAGCTCGGGAGCAGCTTATGAGGCAATATAGGAAGGAATTAAAATCTTATTCAGTTCATACCTATAATATAGTGTTGTAATTCTGTCATGTTGTATTGGTTTCAAAAAAATTATAAAAGCTCATCACAAGAACACAAGTGCCTTCACATAACGACTTTACATGAACCGTTGTCTTTGAAAGAAATTGTTTTATAGTGTGGTAGATACTAGAAAAGGAATTAGCAGAGATAGAGATGTAATGTGAGAGGGGGAAGAAGAGGAAGACCTGAATATTTTTGCCAACATTAAGAGGGGTGGCTTCGGCATGGACCAAGTCACCCAGCTCGGCGCGTCTGAGATGATTGATGCTAAGCTGAATTCCAGCCACTCTTTTGTAACCAGAAGCCATGTGGGCTCCCATGCTTGCCAGAGCCTCTGCTATCATTGCTGACACCCCTCCATGTAACACCTTGAATGGCTGAATCAACCACAATATTCATTTACTTTGTTTCTCAAGGACAGAAAGAGGTAACTTATGCAGATCAAATCGGAAAGCAGAAGTTTAAAAATACTATTGGAATTGGGGTTGACCTGGCAGCACTTGTGGGTAACAGGGAGACGGCCAGCCACCCTGTGGGGTGACACGTCTTCAATCTCGAACCCAATTGCGTGAAGGGGAGCATCCAAATCTGCAGTCTTTGAGGTTGCTGATGATGATGATGATGCCTCGTCTTCCATTAAGGTCGGATGGCTCTGCTTCTTCCCTAGCTTGAGGCCTTGCAAATTGGGAAAGTTTTTTGAGGCCAAAATGGATTGAAGCAGCATTGAAAGTCGTTAGATTTAGAGGGTATTTTAGACCATTCGGAGGAATGGATGGTGGGTTAGTTGTTGGATAAGGACAGGGTAGGTGGGCGGGTAGGTGACGCAGAACCTCTAAGGCGCAAGACCAACCCAGTAATAGACGCGGGAGTCACGTTTGTTTTATTTAGAGCAAATTATACCTGCACTTCTCTTTGTTTAAATTATATTTAATTTTTATTTTATTTTTAAAACATTATTTATCTATAATATTTATATATATCATAAAAAAAATTTATTCAATTTATTCTCTATTTATAAAAATGATTTTTCACAAAATATTTGTCTCTTTCACGAGTAAAATTATTTAATTATTATATTAAGAATAAATTATAGTTTTATTTTAAAGCTTATCATTCATTTAATTGTTTGTATTATCACATAAAAAATAAAATAAATTTCATATTGTGCAAAAAAATTAACTTCTTTAATAGAAAGCAAATTAGTGGGAAGATTTTTGTATCATACATCAAATGTTGGGGGCTAGATAATACTTTTGAAATAAAAAGGGTACTAGGTATAATTTAGCCGAATCACATGGAAGGTTAGTGTGAATTATTCTGTTTTTAATATCTTTAAAATTGTATTGATTTTTCACAAATAAAAATTAGAGTAAATCATAAACACTTCTTTTTAGGTGTGGTTAAATATTACATAATATTTTTTTGTTTTAAAAATTACAATCAACTCTCCTAACATTTGAAATATATTGCAAAATCTCTCGTCTAATTTACATTTTATTAATAGAGTTAAATTTCTAATTGTGATTTGATTCCTACTATCATAGTAATGACAATTAGGTTGATGTCAACATAAGAATGTGATTTTATTTTTAATAAGATAGTTAAGTAATTTTATTTTTAAAAGAATTGCATATTGTGTAGAAAGTTAATTTTATTAATAGAAAATTATTCCACAGAAAATTTTTATAATATATATTAAATGTTAGAAAAATTAAGTGTAATTTTTCAAAAAAAAATATCAGTTGTAATTTAATCAAATTTTAAGAAAAGTTAATTATATTAATTTATATTTTTTATTAAATTGTAATTTAACAATCTAGTCTTTGAATGATTATATCACGTTAATTTTAGTCCTCAAAATTATTAAACTTACAAATAAGTTTTAAAAATAACAAATTCATTATAAATTAATCTTTGAGTATTTCTAGACAAAATGATTAATAGTTGTTTTGAAAATTAACAATTTAGGCAAAATGATTAATGTTTAAAGACTTGAATTAAATAAGTCTAATAATTTAAGGCCTAAATTGTTAATTTATTCCTTATTAAAAAATTAATTTTTCACGCTTGTATTTTTTCTCACTGATTTTTTTAAGTTTTAACCAAGTTTTAAAAGGGATTGGGCCTGTTTGCTTTTTTATTTTGGATCAAAATATTCAGTTTTAAAAATAAGAAATTAATAAAACTTGTTTGCAATGATGTCTTTGAAGGAGGTGTTTTAAAAATAATTTTGTAAAGCATTAAATTTAAATGTAACTTCTTATATTTTTATTATAATGTTTTTTAATTAAAATGCAATAAATATATGATTCTCTAGTAATATAATAAATATATGGTTTAATTGATGAATTATATAATTATATATAAAAAAATTAAATACTTATCATATTATTAAAGAAGTATATACTTATGATCTATTAATTAAATGACTTAACAACAAAAAAAATTATATATAAATTTTGTCTTTTTGTAAATTATTGTTGTGAAAATGGAAGAAGATAACAACTTTTACGCACTGTTGGATATTATGCCGGAAAAGGAAACAGAATTTGAATCATAGATAGTGTGTGGCAGAAAGGAAAAATTTTTCCGTAAGCAACTTTCAATTACTGTGGTGCACTATAGCATGGGATGGGCGTAAACTTTTGAGGAAATGTCAAATATGGTCCTTTATTATTTGATAATTCATTTATTTATTTTATATGCTCGTCCAAGATAAAATGAGCATGTATACTTGATATTAATTAATTTTTATTCATTTTATATTATTAATATGATTTATTATTTTTATTTTCTTGTTATAATTTAATTATTTTATTTTTTAATTATCAATTTTATTTAATATTTTAATAAAAATATAAGAAAAATAGAAATATTCAAAACACATTAGTTTCATTTTTATTTTCATTATATAATTTAATTATATGTATATAATTCCTTTTATAATTATTATTTAGAATTATAAATATTTATACATTTATATTAAATAATTAGAAATAATTAAATTATTTCATTTAAAATTTAAAATAAAGTATCTACTTTCTTTACCTAAAAATAAGAAAATAAAAAAATAAGAAAAAAATTATTATTCATTTCTCTTATCTTTCTATTTTTATATTATTTTTCTTTACCAAATATGTAATTGAAAAAAAAATTATATATATATTTATATTATACCAAACACAACATTTATTTCTTTCCCACTTATTATTTGTTTCTACTTTTATTACTAATAATTTTATATACCAAATGAGCTTTTAATTTTTTTCAAATGTAGGGTCCCAAAAATAACTAAAAATGCTGACAGATTTGTAAATAAGGAGACTCATTCATGGTAATAATAGCGTATCTATTTTCTTCACCTAAAAATAGGAAGAAAAAAAAAGAAATAATTTTGTTATTCTTTCTCTTATCTTTCCATTTTTATATTATTTTTTCACCAAATATATAATTCAAAAAATTATATTTTTTTATATTATACCAAACACAACATTTATTTCTTTCTCACTTACTATTTGTTTCTATTTTTATTACTAATAATTTTATATACCAAATGAACTTTTAAATTTTTTTAAAAAGTAGAGTCCCAAAAATAACTAAAAATGCTGACAGATTTGTAATAAGGAGATTCATTAATGGCAATTCGGTAAATAAAATCATATTCTAACTATAAAAGAAAATTAAAAAAAACCATTGCCTATCCTCTCGATTTCACAAGCTCCTCAACGTGGCATTTTGAACCTAATATGGGGACAAAAATAATAAATGATTGCACTACTGCACCGTGAATTTGAAAATGGATCCTCAGTAATTTTGTCAATTGCTTAACTAAAAAATTTTAAATTATTTAAATTAATTTAAATACTTCAGATTTAAATTTTTTATTATGATTTTTTATTTTAAAAGAAATAAAATATAAAATAAACATAATTTTTAACTGAATATTTCAAAATATAATAATTTAAATTTAAAAATATTTTAAAATTTAGATATTTTAAATTAAATCTAAATTATTCAAATTATTTAATTATTGAAAGGATTTAGATTGAATGAGTTCCATTTCCCTTATATATTATATCGTAATTTAGAAAAAAAATAGAAAAAAGGATTCAAACTTAAAAAAATTATAATAAAAGACTTTAAAAATTAATATTATTTTCTAAGACAAAATATTAGCTTATGGACAAAAATATCTTTACTTTGTTAAACAAGCCATTTGAATCCAAATGCTACCTTACTCTCTAGATGTTGCTCTTTTCCTCATTAGCCCTCCATTGCCATTGTTCATTGATTTTTTTTATCAACGATTACCTATTTTTTGACAGTTTCTCCTACAATCGTTTATTGAAATTCCTTAGATAGTTTCTCATTGGACAAGTTATTAAAATAACTATCCTTTGATAGTTTATTTCTTGCATGCAATACCTAGCCTTTGATGGATTCTCCTTTGCTCATAAGGGCTCTCATTTGACGATGTTTCCCTCGCATCACAACCTCTCTTTCTCTTTATCTTGGTATGCTCTGCAAATTTATGGGAATCAATAGTGAACAGAACCTCTCCTTCTCATTTGACAGCTTATATGATTCACAATTTTATTTCCTCTAAAATGTTGGGATTTACATGCTTTCATTTCAAATTTCAAATATATCTGGGTTTTGTTAATCAAGAAAGTTTGGGCAATAAAAGACCACAGTTGAGAGACTCTGGATTTAGAGTTGTAGATATCAAATTTTTGTTAACTTTGGCTGATTGCTGTTATGTATTAGATATTGTTAATTCCTTTGAAATCTAAATTTGGGATAAGTTTTGATAATTCAATAGCGACACTAGTAATGGACCTAAAACTCAATGGTAAACCATAGAGTCTAAAATGTGAGTAGTAAAATTTCTCAAATCCATTAACAATGTTCCTAAACCTGATAGTAAGAGTTCTAAAACTCTAAGTATGCTATATGGAATCTTAAACATGATGGTAAATTTCCTTAAATATAATAAAAACATTCCTAAATTTGGAAATAACAAGCCTAAAAATCAACAAGATAGTTCCTAAAACCTAATAGTAAATGTCTTCAAGTCTAGGAATAATGTCCTTAAACATGGTAGTAATGGTTCTGCAAGGTCTCTAAACATGATAAATTTTCTTAAATGGAATAGTAAGACAACTAAATTTAATAGTAAGATGGCTAGAACTCAATATTAAAGCACAGTCCATAAAACCTAGTTGTAAATGTCTTGAAATCAAGTAGCAACATCCATAAACCTAATAGTAAGGGGCTTAAATCTAAATAGTAACTATACTATACAATATCCCTAAACATGGTACTATATTTCCTTAAGTGTAGTAGTAATATACCTAAACCTGGTAGAAATGGGACTAAATGAATGTGTGAACTGTTAATGAAGAGTGAGTATAGAATCTACCATGATCTAGATGTCCTAATTTGATTATATAATGCAACCTATATGATAAGCACAATATAATCTTAAATCTCTTTATATAAAATGGGTAATATAGATTATATAATGAAGTATTGCCTGTGGATGTAACTAAGTGGCTTGTAATTTCTGATCATATAATAGTAAGGTAAATGTGATCTTAAAGGCTAATAGTAAATTTCCTAAAAGTTGGTTGTAAATACTTTAGCACATAACACATAGATATAACTCATTTAATATTAACACCCACCCTTCTTGTGTTTTTGACTTGTTTTGCTTTTTATTTGTAATAAAATTGTTGTATTACTTTTAGTTGGCATGTTTAGAGTCATTGTCAGTTATACTTAGTTGTTTGTATAGGAAGAGATTATTGGCATTTTAGTTAGTTGTTTATGGCAATTTAAAGGTATTAATTTTGTAACTGTCAGGATAGATTATCATGAAAAATAAGGATAACATCTCACATAAAATACAGCTCTATACTGTAGAAGTTCAGGTGATGGTTTTTGTATATTCCTTGACATGGTTTTGATTTATGGTAATTTGAATAAGAGTTAATTATGCTTATGTTTTTATTTCCAAGGCTGAATTTTACAAAAAAAAAGTTTCATGATGTTAAAAAGGTAGGCAACATAGTTATTGTAAAGCAAATGATGTCAAAAATATGGTGGGAGAAATGAGTAAGACTATTTCTCATCCTTTAATAGGGGAATGTCGTAGTCCAAGCATAGTGGAAGAAATTGGAACTAAGTAAGTAGAAAATGTATAATGAGGAGGCATATGAAGAATGAAGGGTACATACGAGGGAGCATTTTCTAAGAAGTTCTTATGTAAGGAAATATTAATTGTTATGCATCCTTGTATACCCTGATTAATGAGTTCATTTTGTTTTAATGAATTATTTATGTTTATAAGTTGCTCCTCCTCTCAGTTTAAGGAAGCTATAGAATTCATCAAAAAGAACAATGTGCTCCATAGGTTAATAGAGGAAATAGGGTGTGGAAAGTTGCTGAATTTAGCATTTCAAATCCTGTCAAGGGACTTTTACATTAAGTTTATTATGGCCTTTGATATTCCAACCAGATCTTTATCAATCAAAGATAAATGAGTGCCACTAAAAGCCCAAGATGTTCATGGAATAATGGGCATTCCACTCGGTGGCTAACCTATATCTGACAGTTTGGAGGGAGAAAGTATAGCTGCAATCAAAAGAAAGTTCAAAAAAAAAAATTGAAAGATTTGAAACATATTATACTAGCAAGCAAGGTCGAGAGAGATTTGAGGATGGCTTTTTTATTATTTACCCTGGGGATATTCCTTTGCTTAACATCTAGCTTATACATAAATGATAAACTATTTTCTACTATTGTAGACATTGACCATGCGGATACATATGACTAGTTAGAATTCGTGCTACCTACTATTGTAAAGGAAGTGGCAAGCTTCAAATTAACTTTATGTAAAGCAGTAAAGAAGAAGAGCATTAAGGGATGTCTTCTACTCTTTATGGTATAGTTTTCTACCTGTATATTTACTTGATCTATTATTTGCAACACTTAACAAGTTCAATTTTGGTCAGTATTTTTCTTTTAGCATTTTCTTCTTGGAGATCTAGTTGTCTTTAGCAATGCTAATGCTGTAAAGTTTTAGAATCAACAACGTATACAAGAAAAAATATTCTATGTTTGGTTATATATGGATTTGAATGTATAAGTTGATGGGTTTATCTGCCAACTGTTATGTGATTACTTCTGGATGCAGGGCATCTTTAATACTAATGGTCCACGTGCACTCCCTCCAGAGTCTATATTTCACCATATGGTACCACTTATTCCATTTGAATCAATTGTATTGAATGTTCTTATCTATTTATAAACTAACTTTGACTTTGGTTATATTGTAAGGTCTTAAGAAAATGTACAAAATACTCATGAACTTTGCTCATGGGTTTGCTCAAGATCTTCTAATGTCACAAATAGAACTTGTAAGCCCTACTAATGAATTGGCTGTTGTGGGTGAGATGGAGGGAACCTCAGCAAACAATGTGACTAATGATAAGGAAGGAGAAGAAAAAGAAGCTATTGCATCACATGGGACCATGTTAAGTGGAGATAGAGACGATACCTTATTGGATGAGTCATCCAGAAGCGCTTCTGGATTTGAGCTAAGGAAGATGAAAACACCAAATGCCCTTAGCCAAGTGGATGAAGGTATGGTAGAAGAACACCATCGCAGGTCGATGAGACAACATTGTAACGTCGTCAAGTGGCCACTAACTATAGAGGAACATCTTAACACATGAAGAGAGAAAGAGAAAAAGAAAATATATGAATATTGTACTTCATGTGCTGCCAGGGCAAACAATAATCAACATATTTATATTGCAAATATATTTTGTGTTGTTGAGCTATACATATATTTTATGCATTTATATTGGTGAATATGCAGTTTATTTTATGGTGCTTTAATTGAAATTTCTATGATGTATTAATATTAGTGAATATGCCTACTCTTTTACTAGGATTATAATTGATTTGTTTGACTTTTACTTTACCCATACTGAGTGCCAATGCCTCGATAGATGAAAGTGGATCAGTATATTTGTGAGTCTAACTTTTGCATGTATTGATTAGTGAAATGCTTTAGGTAGTGATTACTTTTTACTTCCCTTCGTTAGATATATGTAGGTGAGAACCATGGTGTCAAGAGTATTAACAAAAGAATAAAGGCGGGAGCACTTGGCTATCAGACGACACATATTGGATGAGAATGTCATGGTAACTATTATGGTCTTCCCTTTGATGTCACTTTTAATAATCCTTTACTCTAATTCCTTACTTGATAAAGTATGTGAAATTATTAATGTAGAGAAAACTCTTAAAGCCTATAAGTAAGTACAATATGGACAATTTGATGGATAAACTGTAGCTTGACAAAGTAGGCTATAACGTCATGGATTGTACCTGGGTAACGTATTTGTAAGGTATTTGTTATATTGTGCTGGATTGTACCTTGAAGAGTGTTGCTTGTTTGGAAACATCCATAGGTATTTGTCCTTGTGCTATTTCTTAATCATTGGTTCTGCTTCACCCTGGACCCTTATACATACATTCTATACATCCTTAATTTATTGAGTCAGAGGACCAATGAAAGTTAAAAAAAAAAAAAGATGACTTACATTATAGTAAAATTATGTTATGTTCTAATGTCATTTAGTTTCTAAAGTTATCTATAACGGTTTAGTTATATGTGACACTGTGTGTAGGTGATATGATAGAAAGATTAATTTACCACGCTATTGAAGATGCTGAAACTTGAAAACTTTGTGGTGACAGACTTAGTTATCACCGTCAAATATGTTGAGTTGCCCCAATAACCGAACGTGTTAGTGAACTATTTTGAACTTTTATTACTTGTTGTGCTGCATTTATAAAATCTAACTTTATTACATCACCTTCGTTGTATCCAATAAAATACTTTTAATTGTGGATTAGGAAACCAAAGCCTAAGTGGGGAAGACTTACCATGCCAACATATACTCCACTATGAGCTTTTCTTTCATTGTTTGTTATGGTTTAATGCTTAGTGGTTCATGGGTAAATGGTTGTGGTTTTTAAAAAGAGTTATATCTTTATGTCCAACTCATGTGGGACCTAGTGAACCATCTATTGAATAAGTATCATAGTGATGTAATGTCCTCTATAATGGCAACAAACCAAAGGAAGCAAACCGGAAAGAAGTGATGCATTGATTGTTTCCTTTATTAAATTTTGTAGTATTATAGTTATAGATAAGAACATCCTGATATAAGCATTATAACAGAATGGTTATAAATATTTGATACTTATGATCATAATAAGACTATAAAGTCCTTTGAATTTTTTTTCCCACTACCATAATAGTCAATTTTCTTAAAATCCAGTAATTCATATCACAAAACTTGGGATTCATGGTCTTAAACTCAGTTAGCCTATATATGATAGTAAATTCTCTAAAATTCACTAGTGACATCCTTAAAACTTGTATTAACAATCTTAAACCACACCAGTAACTATACTCAATATTCAGCAAAGAGTCTAAATTTCCTAAACTCAATTGTAATATTCCTAAATTTCATTGTATTGGCCCTAAAACTCTATATTCAGCAAAGAGTCTAAATATGGTAGTAAATTTCTTAAAATTCAAAAGTAACAACTTTAAACTTTGTAGTAACATCGCTAAATTTTGTAATAATGGCATTAAAACTCTATACTCTATAAGGTCTCTAAAAGTAATAGTAAATTTCTTTAAATTGAGTAGTAGTAGCCCTAAATTTTGTAGTAATGGCCATAAAACTATATATTCTTCAAGGAGACTAAATATAATAGTAAATTTTCTAAAGTCCAGTAGTAATAACCTTAAAAATTTGCAGTAATGGTCCTAAACCATACTATTCACTATACTCTACAAGGTCTCGAAAAATAGTGATAAATTTTCCTAAATTCAGTAGTAACACCATTCAATTTCATAATAATGACCTTAAAACTCTTACCATACAAAGAGTTTAAACATGGTAGTAAATTTTTCGAAGTCCAAAAATAATAATCCTAAACTTTGTAGTAACATTGCTAAACTTTGTAATAATTGCACTAAAACTTTATACTCTACAAGATCCTTAAAAGTAATGGCAAGTTTCTTTAAATTTGATAGTAGTACCCTTAAACTTTGTAATAATGGCCCTAAAACTCAATATTTAGCAAGGAGCCTAAACATGATAGCAAGTTTCTTGAACTCATATAGTAATACTCCTAAATTTTATAGTAACGGTTCTAAACCAACTAGTAATTATACTTTGGAAGGTTTTTAAAAGTAGTAATAATTTTCTTTAAATCTACTAATAATACTCCTAAACTTCATAATAATGACCTTAAAACTATATACTTTACAAGGAGCCTAAACATGATAGTAAATTTTTTGAATTTGCATAATAATATCCTTAAACTTTATAGTAATGGATCTAGCTTGGTAGTAATAGACTTGAACCTCATTAGTAGCTATGCTTTGCTGACGCCATTCATTTTCAACGCCACTTCAGTTTAAGTGCTAGTTTTGGCTTTAAATCATATAAAGGCATGTACTCATCTATAGGTTTTAGTTCACCATAGGCTTTACAATTATAGGTTTTCTAAAACTCATCTATAACTTACTCTCACGCACAAAAATATTTACAAAGAGAATAAGAATAATTTTAAATCCTTTCAAATAAGAAGTACAATGAACACTCAAATTCATGCTCTCAAATAGCAAATATACCATAAACTAAGGTTGCATAGTAGAAGAGTAAATGCAAGCTTTTTCTTGTATCCTTATTTTGCCTTTGAAACTTCAATTGTATTTATATTTTCACCAATTTTATAGCCATTAGAGGCAATAAGCTTTTCTTCTATCTTGTAGCTCGAAGAGGTGTGGATTAGAGAGCTAAGTGCAACATTATTCAACTTGAATAAAAGAGATAATATTGCAATATTCAAAACCTTCTTCTCTTCTTCCTTTAATGGCAACAAGCTATTAGTTAAGTGTATCTAACAACTCAAGTTGTCTAATCTTCATAAATATTCATTAATGCATATTGAGTTGTTAAAAAGCATTCTTTTATATTATATTAAAATAGTAAGTTGCAAAGGAGAGATGCAAAAAGTAGCTTTCTATCACCCTGTTATTTCTTTTATTCATACAAAATTGGATAGTCAACATTTTTGTTTTATGTGAAATAGCACAGCAAAATTTTAATGAGCCAAAATTAATGAACTTTTATACTTAAATAATTTTGGTTTTTATTATTATCAAAGTTATACTCAAAATAAGATTATTGGGTCTCTCAAATCTTGAGTCAATATGAATATCTTAATGAGATTCTTGTTATTTTTGCAACTAGACAAAAAAAGCATGTTTTATCAGTCTATGTGATGAATTAAGGAGTAAGAAAATTACCTGGAAGGCTAAAAAAGATATGCCATTAAAAGAGAAAGTGACAATGTTTTTATTTATCATAGGACATAACATTCACCAAAAGATAGCGGTGGATCATTTGCAACAATCCATGGAAGTGGTTTCTCATTGGTTTAAGGATGTTTTAAGGGCAATTTATCAACTGGGAAGGAGCTTATAAAGCAAGGATAAAATGAGTTGCGATATCACATTAAAAATAATCCATTGTATTATCCTTACATGGCTCAAGGTTAGTAAACTTTAGTTTGTAATGTTATACTTTATGGATGAATTTTAATTAAGCAATAACAATTTTCATCATAATGCTATATTTGTATCATAATTGTTTAGATGCAATTGATGGAACATATATTGGCTTGTGTTGAAAAGCTAAAATCTTGTAGAAGTAAAAAGATGAGAGTACTATCACATAAAATGTTATGTGTATATATGATATCAATATGATATTCATATGTGTATTTGTGTTGGGACGGTAATGCACATTATTCTAAGGTATTTTTGAATAACTTATCAATCCAAATGCATATTTTCCACCTATTCAAGGTCTCTTATGTCTTCCATTAAAAGTAGGAAAAATTATATTCAAATATTTAGGTTTTACAAAATTTACAATAAAAGACATTAAAATTAAAATTATCCCTAAAAACCAAATTACTACTAACTTTAACTTACTTTTAGAGTTTAGAAAAATTAATACCAAATTTTAGAAAAGTCACTATTTAAAAAATTTTGATAGTAATTTTCATAAAATTTGATAGTAACTTTCTTAAATTGTAGTAAGCGATAATAATTTTGTTTCTTAAGAGTAATTTTAATTCCTTTATTATAAATTTTATAAAACTTAGGTTGTTAGATATAATTTTTTTAAAAAGTATTGTTTACTCATTGGTTATTATTTAGTGTTAATAATTTACATTCACAATTAAATCAAATTTTACTCATTTAATTTAAGAAGATTTTATCTCAATACAGGAGGAGGTGTAAGGTATAAAAAAGTTTTTGAAAAAATTATAATAAAGGACTCATATTATATAAAATTTATAATAAAGGATTTTAAAAAATAATATTATTTTCAAAGACTATCATTATCATCAAATTTTAATGAATTTTACTATTAGTTTTAAGATATTTATTATCGAGTGTAGGAAAGTATTGAATTTTTTTACAGTCAATAATAAATGTCCTAAAACTGGTAATAAAATCTTCTAAAACTTTATGGTAATAATGATTCTTAATGATAATTTTAATTTTAAGGTCTTTCATTGTAAATTTTATATGATATATGTCTTTTATTGTAATTTTCTCAAATTTTGTTGTGGGTACTATTTAGAAATGAAAATTTCACATTATTATTTTTATGTCAATTTAGTATAATTACAAATAATAATTTATTTATGTAACTATTATGTATATGCGAGAAAAGGTATAAAAATTAGAAATAGTTTTGATGGGGTAAAAATAACCCAACTTATTTGCCTATAATATGTAAATGTAAGAGATAGAAGACTGTAGTGTCTTAACATTTTTTTTTTCAACTAAACATGTTAGTCCGATTTGAGTTAGAGTATGAAGAAATCTTATATTGAATAAAATTAAATTAAAAGAGAAATATATAACTAAAAAAAACCTATAAATAAATAAAAACCTCAAAACACATTTAATGATGTGAAAACACAAACTCCTCGCCACATTACCTGAAAGATATATTAATTTTTCTCACATTTTAACCAGTTAAAAAGAGAGGTATTGATATCTAACCTATCAAGGACTGACGTGTAAAATATAAATCAATAACATAAAAAACTATTTTTGTAAGAAAAATTGTATAAATTAAAAGAAAAATTAATAATTATAATAGTGAGTATAATGCAGTAGGTTTTTTGAACTAGTTACTAGTTATCTATATGCAATATTTAAAATAAAACTATACTCCCAGACACTCATTTTATGTATGAAATAAGGAATATAATACAAAATTAAACTTTTTCTTTCAAGAAAAACACTATAATTTTGAGTGAAATTTACATTGAAACATATTTTAAAAGAAATCAGGCATATAAAGAAAAAAATGATTAATTTGATTACGTTTTTGCACACTTTGGAATCAATCTACAGTTAGTGAAAATGGATGTTAGTGGGCTTTAACCGACTATGGGGAGACAGCATATGTTCATAACCTTGCCGTCTCCGTGCAACTTCCGTACGATAATGGAAAATTTGTATTTATTTAGAGCGGAAGAATAACATCATCCCTTATTAATATAATATATAAACAGAAATTTTTAAGCACTGTATATGAGCATCAACGCTGAAATCAATAATTTCAAATAAAATGACAAATATGCTCTGGATTTTAATGAACGAAAATGCACTCACTTTTATATTAAAATATGCTTTTTTTTTTAAGTTATAATATGAGATAGTTTTAGGCCAATTTACACATTAATTGAGCATTAAAATATAATAGAATAACCAATGGCCTTGACGCCGTTCTCTGCTGGCCTTGTGCCACAATGACATTAGCAGAGAGTTTCTCACTCCTCCTTCTCTAATAAATTTTTTACTCTTGTATAATAAAAAAATAATAATATAATATAATTGTTTATATTTAGTAAAATTTATTATTAAAAATAAGACCATGTTTCATGTTTTAATTAGTAAATGTAACCCCCCCCCCCCCCCAAAAAAAAAAAGATGAGGAGATACATTGGGTTCTACCCCTGTCCGGCTGTTATACATATATAAAATTTAAGTCCTTTGTATGGCTTACAATACACCGTCTGGACACTTAATTAGCGTTGTAGCATGTACACGTACATGAAAATTAAAATTACAAGGAGGAAAATATCTTGAATTTTTTTGGGTGCAATTTATATATATATATATAGAATAAAAAACTTGTCGTATATGACAAAAAAAATGCTCGAATTTGGTAAGCATAACTTATTATATCACACATACAGTAAATATCTTATTTTGTTTGTTGGGATTGTATCTTGAAAGGCTTTAATCAATGGCAACGTTTAAAAAAAAATGGAGGTTTTTATAATCTGAAAACTAAGAAAAGTGATGAAAATCCAACTGACAACTTATATACCGTTTTTTATATAATTAATATCAATTTTTTCAATTAATTAATGGCATATGAATATTTTTTTAAATATTATTAACTTAGTCACTAACACTGCTGACTTACCTTTTATTTTAAAGAAAAAAAAAATTCAAAAATCCCTATCTCTAAATCAGATGTTGTTCCCACCTTCCTCAATCTTTTCCATCTTCCTTTAGCTCTTGTGGAAGTTGTCCAAGAAAGTTGTGAAAGCTGCTCTCATTGTCGAGGTTGCTTCATTAAGTATTTATTTATTGTACACTAAAAGTTAAGTATATTGTTATTTATATTTTGATAAATAAATAATTCTTATTTAAAATATAAAATTCAACTCAATCAAGATTGAAAATTATATGGCTTTGACTTAAAAAAATAAATTAGGTAGTAACAATGAAAGTAGTACGAATAAAGTATTAAAAAATGAATCTAATATATATATATATATATATATATATATATAAACGTTGTATGAAAATTATGATTTCTTACTCTTTATTACTATCTTTGAACTCAAATAATTTTTTTTTATTCTTTTTAGGACTCATAGCAATTTTTTTTTACATTTCTTTCCCGTGAAACCCACAACAATCTTTGTTATGGGACCCATAACTTTTATAGCTGCTAATGCTAAATGTACAAGCAGCTTTCTAGTTTTATAAATAGATTAAGTTATTAAATAATTTAAATTAGTTTTATTTATTTATTTATCTTGCATTTAGAAAAAAAACAAGAATGGACAATTGATTTTTTTTAGAGAGAAATGCAAAATAAAAAGAACTTGTTGAGAGACATAAACAATATAAAAAATTAAGAAAATATAAATAATAATCAAATTTATAATAACAAAATAGTGTATACATACGTTCTTTTGGTATCATGTGCTCAGTCAATGCACTAAGCCTAATATTTTACTTTTCTCAATTTCTATTTTTACTATTTTTAATCAATCTTTTTCTCAATTTAATTTCTATTTCTATTTTTTTAATTCCTTTGTGCTTTAATTAAATTTTTTATTTTTACTTTTTTTAACTCTGTTTTCATTTCAACTAAACTTTTATGTTTTCTAAATTTTATCTAAAATCATTTGTTAATATATATATTTGTATATCATTTAAATCCACATGTCTTATATAAAAGGCCACGAACTAGATCAATATTAAATTGTGTGACGAATAGTTATATATATATATATATATATATATATATATATATGAGGGAAAAGAAGATCACCTCCATCTTATATATACTTAGAACGTACAGATATATTTGAGCCTAACTTTTGTAGGAATACGCCTAATGGTATCTAACTTTCTTCTTTTTTTTTTCTTTTCTTTTCCCTTCCCCCTTAATAGTCCTTAAATAAAGGGCAAAAAGAACACACAATGCAACCAAAATATGATTCCCCATTACAACCAACAAACACATTTGAGTGACATAAAGTGATAGATATAGATTTGAAGGCAAAGAGAGAAAAAAGGCATTATTATTGTAATAATATTAATTAAATATTTGATGAAAATTCATTTTGTACTTGATGTACTTACATTAACAATACCAACTGTGCCTTTTGCCTTTAGGGTATCCCTTAAGAATTAAGATCTGATAAAGGTAGACAGCTTGAGGGCAGAATCTGGATCCTCTGCAGTTGGATTGTAGCTGCTGTTGTGCTGTTAATGAAAAAACAAGAGTGTCTGTTTTAATTTTTTTTTTTTATATTTTAAACTAAACTTATTCAAACAACAAACTTTGCACCAACAGCACAACAGCAGCATTTTTCAACTGCAGAGGATCCAGATTCCTTGAGGGCACTGTGTTGGGAGGTGAAGAGAGAGGGAATTTCTTAGAAGATCGCAGGGCCTTCACCTTCACCCTCCCCGCACACTGCTAGCTGCTTGCTTCTTCATAAAGATCACCTTAAACATAATAATAATAATATACTGACCATGTAAAGCTGAAAAGCAAAACCACAAAAGCTTTGCTTTGGAGTTTTTTTTTTCTGTACCTAAAATCTTTTTCCTTTTCTCTTTCGAGATAAAGATGTCATTGTAAGTGATATATTATAAGCTATTTTGCAACTAGTGTGCCTCTTGGACGTAGTTGTATTCTTAGCTAAGGATAAAGACAGCTAAGTTTTTTTTTTTAATTTCTTCTTCCTTTCTTTTCCTATTACAAACACTGTGTGAACAGAACAATCACATTTTATTCGTAGGAAGGCGAGTGCTTTGATATATGGTTAAATGTACGATCATATTTTTGAATTTAACTTTGTTACTTTTCTTTTGAACTAAATTGTAGGGATTTTTTTTAAAAAAAAATGATATATATTAACTGACAAGAGATATAAATTACTTGAAATATATATAAATTAATTTTTTATTCATATATAATAGAACAAGAGTTTAAACTTAAGACTACTTCGTACTTTTCATTAATAGAGAACTACCATTTAAAAGTAATTTGATATACAAAATTAGTAAGTAATAAATGAAAAATAATTGATAATGTGAATAAAATAGATAAAAAATGATTCTTATACTCCAACTTAAAAAATATATTATTAAATAATGATAATAAAAATATAATAAATATTGTATAAATTAAAACTTTTTATTTACATTCTCCCTCACCAACCAAATGGCCATTAGTGCTTGTGCACAAACTGATTTGAAACTAATCAACCATAATATTAAAATAAATTTTGTATGTATAAAATAAAGTTAAATATGGCTTTCTAAGCAAATATCAAATAAAATGACTTGTTTGATTACATTAATAAAAAGATAATTTTTTTATTAATTGTACATAATATTTATTATATTTTATAATTATTATTTAATAATATTTATTTTTTATTTTTTTAAAATAAAAATACAAGAGTCATTTCAATCATCAAAATTATCTCCCCTATCCTTTCTTTCAAAACATTTGTTTTTTCTTGACACCAAACCAGTGTCAGTAAGTTCAATCGTGGAAATCTCCATGCAACTGTTCAAACCTTACGATACCCAAAGACTTTTATTTTCTAGTCTACGTAGCTGTTATTCCCGGGATTCCAAGAAAGAGTAGAAAATGGAAAAGAAAAATCCACAGAAATCCAGCTAGAGATAACATTACTTGAAGTATATTGTTATTTATATTTTGATAAATAAATAATTCTTATTTAAAATATAAAATTCAACTCAATCAAGATTGAAAATTATATGGCTTTGACTTAAAAAAATAAATTAGGTAGTAACGATGAAAGTAGTACGAATAAAGTATTAAAAAATGAATCTAATATATATATATATATATATATAAACGTTGTATGAAAATTATGATTTCTTACTCTTTGTTACTATCTGTGAACTCAAATAATTTTTTTTATTCTTTTTAGGACTCATAGCAATTTTTTTTCTACATTTCTTTCCCGTGAAACCCACAACAATCTTTGTTATGGGACCCATAACTTTTATAGCTGCTAATGCTAAATGTACAAGCAGCTTTCTAGTTTTATAAATAGATTAAGTTATTAAATAATTTAAATTAGTTTTATTTATTTATTTATCTTGCATTTAGAAAAAAAACAATAATGGACAATTGATTTTTTTTAGAGAGAAATGCAAAATAAAAAGAACTTGTTGAGAGACATAAACAATATAAAAAATTAAGAAAATATAAATAATAATCAAATTTATAATAACAAAATAGTGTATACATACGTTCTTTTGGTATCATGTGCTCAGTCAATGCACTAAGCCTAATATTTTACTTTTCTCAATTTCTATTTTTACTATTTTTAATCAATCTTTTTCTCAATTTAATTTCTATTTCTATTTTTTTAATTCTTTTGTGCTTTAATTAAATTTTTTATTTTTACTTTTTTTAACTCTGTTTTCATTTCAACTAAACTTTTATGTTTTCTAAATTTTATCCAAAATCATTTGTTAATATATATATATATATATATATTTGTATATCATTTAAATCCACATGTCTTATATAAAAGGCCACGAACTAGATCAATATTAAATTGTGTGATGAATAGTTATATATATATATATATATATATATATATATATATATATATATATGAGGGAAAAGAAGATCACCTCCATCTTATATATACTTAGAACGTACAGATATATTTGAGCCTAACTTTTGTAGGTATACGCCTAATGGTATCTAACTTTCTTCTTCTTCTTTTTTCTTTTCCCTTCCACCTTAATAGTCCTTAAATAAAGGGCAAAAAGAACACACAATGCAACCAAAATATGATTCCCCACTACAACCAACAAACACATTTGAGTGACATAAAGTGATAGATATAGATTTGAAGGCAAAGAGAGAAAAAAGGCATTATTATTGTAATAATATTAATTAAATATTTGATGAAAATTCATTTTGTACTTGATGTACTTACATTAACAATACCAACTGTGCCTTTTGCCTTTAGGGTATCCCTTAAGAATTAAGATCTGATAAAGGTAGACAGCTTGAGGGCACTGTGTTGGGAGGTGAAGAGAGAGGGAATTTCTTAGAAGATCGCAGGGCCTTCACCTTCACCCTCCCCGCACACTGCTAGCTGCTTGCTTCTTCATAAAGATCACCTTAAACATAATAATAATAATAATAATAATATACTGACCATGTAAAGCTGAAAAGCAAAACCACAAAAGCTTTGCTTTGGAGTTATTTTTTTTTTTCTGTACCTAAAATCTTTTTCCTTTTCTCTTTCGAGATAAAGATTTCATTGTAAGTGATATATTATAAGCTATTTTGCAACTAGTGTGCCTCTTGGACGTAGTTGTATTCTTAGCTAAGGATAAAGACAGCTAAGTTTTTTTTTTTTTTTTAATTTCTTCTTCCTTTCTTTTCCTATTACAAACACTGTGTGAACAGAACAATCTCATTTTATTCGTAGGAAGGCGAGTACTTTGATATATGGTTAAATGTACGATCATATTTTTGAATTTAACTTTGTTACTTTTCTTTTGAACTAAATTGTAGGGATTTTTTTTTTAAAAATGTTTATGTAAATGATATATATTAACTGACAAGAGATATAAATTACTTGAAATATATATAAATTAATTTTTTATTCATATATAATAGAACAAGAGTTTAAACTTAAGACTACTTCGTACTTTTCATTAATAGAGAACTACAAAATTATTAAGTAATAAATGAAAAATAATTGATAATGTGAATAAAATAGATAAAAAATGATTCTTATACTCCAACTTAAAAAAATATTATTAAATAATGATAATAAAAATATAATAAATATTGTATAAATTAAAACTTTTTATTTACATTCTCCCTCACCAACCCAATGGCCATTAGTGCTTGTGCACAAACTGATTTAAAACTAATCAACCAATATTAAAATAAATTTTGTATGTATAAAATAAAGTTAAATATGACTTTCTAAGCTAATTTCAAATAAAATAACTTGTTTGATTAGATTAATAGAAAGATAATTTCTTTTTATTAATTGTACATAATATTTATTATATTTTTATAATTATTATTTAACAATATTTATTTTTTATTTTTTTAAAATAAAAATACAAGAGTTATTTCAATTATTAAAATTATCTCCCCTATCCTTTCTTTCAAAACATTTGTTTTTTCTTGACACCAAACCAGTGTCAGTAAGTTCAATGGTGGAAATCTCCATGCAACTGTTCAAACCTTACGATACCCAAAGATTTTTAAGGTATGTTTGGTTGCGAGAATTGGATGAAATAGAAAGGAATAGAAAAAAATGCTAAAAAATATTATCATATATAAAATTTGTTTGATATGTCAAGAAAAGAAATAAAAATATTGTTATATTTTTCATTTGGATAGATATAAATAAAAATAAAATAATTATTAAAAAGATTAAAATATTTTTAATAGATAAATAATAATAAAATATATAAATAAATAATTATTATTATTAAAAAGATCAAAATATCTTTAATAGATAAATAATAATAATAATAAATATATAATTTTTAATATTACTCTTGCAACTATAAAATTTATTTCAATGCACAGTGACATTTTTCTTTTCAAAATGAGGATTTCCTTTATACGAAGGAAAATAAGCTTTCTATGAAAAAATTTTTATTGCCTTTCCTGCAACCAAATATATAACACTGATAGGATGTGAGCTGATTTTTTATTCTTTGGGATAATATTCTCACAACCAAACGCAGCCTTACTCTCTAGTCTACGTAGCTGTTATTCCCGGGATTCCAAGAAAGAGTAGAAAATGGAAAAGAAAAATCCACAGAAATCCAGCTAGAGAGATGACAGAGGAAAAGTTACAGATAGATTCAACACAGTTAGGTGTGCAGGCATTAACCTAATTTCCTAGGCACTATTTAAAATAAAAAATAAAAAGAAAGCATCTTTTGTTGAGGGAAGAAACAAAGTAACACTAGTTCCAGTTAATTAGACAGTGACCGGAGAGACCTAATTTTGTAGCATTGAGCTATTAAAATATATATATATGTTTTATTTCTATAAGAAAATTAATCAAAACAAAATTTTTATCCAAGTTCTTTTTATACAATACAAATTTATGTTTTATGGGCACCAGTATATAAGACAATGTTAATAATATCCTTTCAACTTGTTAATAATACTAACGTCTCTTCAATATCGTGATTATTAGTTACTGACATTTTAAGTATTCAAGAATTTGATCAAGAAGTTAGTGTTAGTTACACTGGTTACATTTTTTTAACTTGCTGGTAACATCTTTTTGAAGTGCTATTTACTTCTTAAACACTTAAAAACTGCATCAAGAAGTAAATGTTGGTAATTCTTTCCTTTGTTACTAGCACTTTGGGAAGAAGTTACAGATACTTTAAAAGTTGGTTGCAATTAAAATGTGCTGGTTATGTGTTCTAAGCATATTGCTGAAGTTTTCTTCATATGCTAATAATATTTTTCTTGTACACCATAAACATAAAATATAAATTTGCATCACCATTAGAAAAAGCAAAAAGTTGGGTACTGTATCATCAAGTCACCTGAGAAAGGGAGAGTAGGCACTGTTGGTTTGGGGGGTCAATTCTAAAGCAGAGGACAAGAATGTTTATGCTTTTTCTCAATGGGTTTTTTACAGCCATGATAACCTCTCTTATTGGTCATATCAGGGAATCCTCACCATCCATTTGCTTCCTCATAAAAAAATAGCCCCTGATCTGTTCGATGCAATTCCCATGAGAAGCTGGCTTTATAAATACGGGTGCTCCCGTGCCATGCTACCTCAAACTACAAGTTGCTTAGAGCTCAAGAACCCCTTGACATATCAAAAGAGTTGGTGAGCGATAAAGCGAGTCTCACAGAATCATCATATCCAACAAGAGGAAAAGAAGAAGAAGAAGCACATCAATTATCAAGAAAGTGAGAATGGGAGCAAAAAAGTCATCTTTCTTCTCCTTCTGTGGCATATTCAAGTCCTGCTTTTCAAGTGGAAGCAGACATGATTACTACTGGGAAGATGGTGTGAGTGGAGGAAGGATATTTGCAAGTGATGAAGACAGAGAGCGTTGGGTTGCAGAGCCTGGTATTGACAAGAAAGCCTCTGCTTTCATCGCTAGATTCTATGCCACCCGTGTCTCTGACTCTGAGCACCAATTTGCTTCTTAAGGGAAAAAATAAAATAAAAAATAAAAGAGTTCCTTCTTCTATTCTTTGCTTTTCCATTCTTGCGAAGTAGTTTAGCTTTCTTGAAAATGCAGACCAAACTTGTTAGCTGCAATAATGTGGTCTCAATAATGTAAAAAATTGATTCATTAATGTTATTAGAGGTGTGATTTCTTTTACATATTTTCTTTCTGATCTCCTCTTCAACTATTCTGGGGATTCTTGATTTTCCCCTCTCTATTTTCTCTTTCTAGCGGATTAGTGCATGAGGGCGTTTACCATTTTGTTCATGACATCAAGCTTGAATACCGTTAGCTGGAAAGATGATTGGAAGTGAATAATGTGATTGGCATAAAAATTTGGCAGCAGCTATTATCTGAAAATGGATTAATTAAAATTCTAGAAAAGAAAAAAGGCGCTATTTGGATATTGAACAGCCAACTTCATGATGTTTAAGTTTTCCAAGTGATGTATACCATTTACTGATTGATTGACATTAGCACAAATTTATTTACTGTAGTCTCTTGGATAAGCACTAACAGTCGCAGTTTGTATTGCTTCTTCAAATAACACAATGACACATGAGGCCTTAATTTGATTGTATCATTTCTCTTCTTCTTCGAATCTTCAACTTTCCAAAACCAGGTTAAAAGGATGTAGTTTGTTGTCAAGAAAAGAAATCATGGGGAGTACAGGATGTACATCAAGTGTAAACCTTTCCTTTTTATCTTTCTTTTTGATTTGATGGCGGCT
Organism: Erythrophleum ivorense; assembly: GCA_026724425.1. Classification (NCBI taxonomy): domain Eukaryota; kingdom Viridiplantae; phylum Streptophyta; class Magnoliopsida; order Fabales; family Fabaceae; genus Erythrophleum; species Erythrophleum ivorense. Next base: position 51,096,396 of record JAIUCV010000005.1, read on the forward strand.
CTTTACTATATTTCTTTTCGCCTCTATTTTTTCCGTTATATATTCCTTGGTCCTTCTGTCCTAGCCAACAAGAAAATATTGAAACTTTTTTTAAAAAAAAATCAAAAAGTTATGACCAGGTGCAGATTGATCTATGACTCGGTGAAAAAATCACATGCACAGAGAACGTTAGTTTGGCAATTTTGTCAAAAGATTTACTAACATAGAAAGAAAATAACTCAACTATGTCTATTGTATAAACATGGTTACAAAACTCATGTGCTTATCCCCAAACTAGGAAGGGTAGACACGAGACACGGATATGGCTGCATGAAAAAATTTGAACTATTTATGTGAAATTTATAATGTTATGTCAAGTTTAGCAAGTGTGCAACACATAACAAACACGAAGACATACAGTTTTTGAGGTGTCTATGCTTTATAGCTTCCAAGCAATATACATTCCTTTCAACTTGACTAGAACATGAGTTCTTACTTTAGATTTTGGATAGCATATATATTATGTTGATTTCTTTTTGTTTGTTTTTTTATTTGTGGTTTTTTTTTTCCTTTAATTCTTCTGGGCATTTGCTTTTCCTTGATCTTTCACTGCAAGTATATAATCCAACATTTGCTGCAACAAGATTGTTTCTAAAATTGAAAGCATGGTGATTATTCTTCATTTTCTCAACTTAAAATCCGAAATATAGTCCAAAACAGTAGCTTCTATTGCCAATGTGGTATTGGGGAAAAAAATAATAATAAAGGAACTGAAGACAACACAATTAAAGCTAGATTTGTACTGTCTTCAGTTTCTTTATAATTTTCAAAGGATAAACTTGCATAGGTTCCATTTTTTTTTAAGGAATATATGTAAGAATTAAAAGACAAGACAGCATCCAAAACTTGATATGCACAACGATGGGCAGCATAGAGTGTTAGAGATATTGATAATCGAGGAGCTAGAGAGGTGCACTAATGTGAGTGTCAAAGGTTACAGTTACACAGAGACTAGAGAGAGAGAGAGGAAGTTTGTCCTCTTGTGCTTTTCTGGGTTTCACTTTAAAACCATTGGCAAAGGTTGATTGGAATCATCAATGGACGTACAATATCAGAATGACAAGATACCACAATGCACAGTGGAACAGTATTCCAGCATCTTGTTCACAAGCCAATGTCTCTATTCATGCTAGGTTTAAGTAAAGAACCTACTTTCACTGTAGGAAGTAGTACTCAATTATCATGAACTCGTGAACTTCTTATATTATCGTCCCTTCCAATCCAAAATATAAGAAATTTTTAGGTGTTTATAAAAGATAAGTAGACTAAGTTAATCATGTATTATAAATATGTCAAATAAACTTTACAATATAATCCACCTTCAATATACTTGCAATATTACATATATCTTTATGATTAGCTTTATTTATTCAACATTGGTAAATTGAATCTATTTAAAAATATCTCATGCATAGTAAAATAGGGTACAGATAAGAGATAAGTGTCACTCACTCAAGTTTCACTTTTTCTCTATAAGGCAAGCATTTTTGACAAACACCTGGTGGACAAACTTTTGGGGAGGTAGTCCTATTGTTCAGCAACTCTCTGACTTAGCCTGGTGAGTTGGTGTGCAACTAGAAAAGCCTTATCCCTCTATAGACTACTGGAATCTGATTTGAGTTTATCAGTTTCTGGACAGATTGACAACTACTACATCATATATGTTTTTGAAGTAATGCAAAGTCCTATATATATGCTGTCTGCATTTTAAAATGCAGTATATTGAAAGCAAAGAGCATCTTCAATCAGCTAGTAGGAATTGGAATTGTTGCTACTAAGAGTTAAATTTCATGAGATATATGGAACAATTGAACAAGAAGCTGAATTGGATGCTTGTAAAGAGTACTGCTAAGGTTTAATGGCCCTTAGCTGTAATATTTGCCACATTTGGAGGAAGGAAAAAGAAAATATATCCTGAAGTGCTTAAAAGAAGCAGATTTTTTCGGGATTCCTTAGATAAGAAGCCTTTTTCTCTCTTGTACTCCAATTTCAAATATAGTCATTTTGAAATGATTATGAATTTATGGTTTGTGAATTCAAGGAAGAGGAGGGAAAAAGCTAAACTGTGTTATCCAATCAGTCTGTGCAATTTGAATGGTAGAGGAAGAAAATGCCTATTGAATCGAACTCATGGCTTGCCTAAACATTGCAAGCACCAGAGATTTTTTAAACTTACAATACTGACACCTCATTTTTTATTTTAATTTACACACAAATTCATTTTCCATTAACATAATTGTTTATGGTGCTAATACTCTATACCTTTTTATCCTGAAGAACTCCAAATAACTTAATTAAATACAGTACATATCACCAAAAAGGTTGAAATTAGAGAGGGTGTATTTTGTAAATTTCAAGAGAAATTCTAGCATGAATTGAAAATAAAAAGAATGTGAGAAAGTAAAAGAAAAATGAATGCATTTTAGAACAATGATTTTGATGAAGGCACCTTAATTATATGGTTATTTTAGTTTACCTAAAAGGGGATTTCAATATTAACAAATAGTCATTAATCTTTTTCTGTTAATTGGAAAAGTCCATGCTAATATGTATGCCAGGCGTTAGGTTCTTTTTTTTTCAAAAAAAAAAAGGAAATAAGGGCATTTATATAAAAAGTATGAACCCTTGATCAATTCCTTCTCTTTATGGTGTTTAGGTTTGTGTGTGAATGGATCATGGATCTTTGTTGTGAAGCTAAGTGATGGTCTTAGTTCTTCCTGTTCTTTCCACCTTTCATTTGTCCACTTGGAATTTTTCTTGCCAATTTCCAAGGTTTCAATCTAAAGAATGAATCAAATTAATTAGTTCAGTAGAGCGAATAATAATCTTTCTATATTATAAATAAACCTCTTGATTTTTCTTTTATTCATATATTCCATGTCCAAATTCTTAATATTCTGTGCTCGCACTGGAAAACATTAACAACCACGTGATTTTTGAGAAACAGAGGCAGATCGAGCTGCATTAATAATAATGAAAACAAAAAACGGAAGGCGGGTATCATTTGGCTACAAATACCAAAAAATATTTCAAATCAAAATTTGAATATTTTAATTTTATTTTTGTTACTGAAGGTTCGTGACTTGAAAAAGAGAGACCGAGGAAGAAGGAGGAAAAAATAAGAATCAAACCTAAATCTAGCTCACTTTAATATTCTTAATTAATTGAGATTGGATTTATTTTAATTTAGTCTGTTCACAATTTATAAATGTTTCAAATTCAGCCCTGCATGTGAAAGTTTCACTGTGAATTTTAAATTTTATGTACACTAGTATTTTATTATCATACACGAATTTTAAAATTGATTTAAGGACCGGAGAACTCAAACTTTTCTCATTATAACTCAAAAGGATAGTAGTAATAATAAACAATTTCATTTCATCAGTCATGTTTTTCACTTCTAATGGATATTACTTTTCTAAAATAGTATTCTTTTATAAAACCGTCAATGTTTTATATATATTATTATATCTGGTCTTATATATAAAAAATAATTAATTAATTTATGAAAATTAAAAAAAATAATTAATTAATTTTTTTAATTTTATTCTAAATAAAAATTATTTTAAAAAAATACTTTTATTTAATATGTATATATTTTTTTAAAATTAATGACAACTATTATTCATAATTTGAAAAACTCATTTAATGAAGAGTATAATTAAAATACTATAATTAATATATTAGATATTAATGATTTATTTTTTATATTTTACACCAAATCAAACTTTTAAAAATTTTTTGTATATAAAACCGAAAGTAATATAAGCCAATTAGGGAAGTGGAAGGGTCAGCGTTTTTTCTTTGGGTTAATTTATATATATATATATATATATAGATAGATAGATAGATATAGATATAGAGAGAGAACAAAATTAATGGTGTGTTTGACCATCCCACCACCAATTAGAATGAAAAGGTCACCATTAATTCCAACCTAGAAGAACAACTTTGAATGGAATAATCAGTCAAAGGGTCTATACAAAACATCTTTATACACCTAATTCTAATAATTAACAATCTACCACTATAAGTGTGATCCACTCCATCTACCATTAAGACTCATAAAATGAATCTCATATATATATATATATATACATATTCCACCAATGAAAAAAGACTCATACAGGCAGTAGGAAATAGGAAAGGTAAGGAGATCATAATAATTACCTAAATTTCTTTCAATATATATATGGTGTTTAAACGAGTTTGGATTCATGCGTCTGTTCGCATAATTTATTGTTTAGTCTCTCTGACGCAATTTCATGTAGCAATCATGGAGAATAAAACTCCTGTAATAAATATTTTGATACCCAAGTAATTACAAGTGAAATATAAGAGTAACTCTAGTTAGATGTTAATATAGGCAATAGATTGAGGGTATGTATTGTAGGCTTTTCCTAAATCAATTCGTTATACCCTAGCTTCATGCGTTAAACCTTGTTTAGACCTGAGTTCTGCGAAAGTAGACCCATGTTCAAATAGTTGAGATATTTTGGGATACTAGCTTATACGCATGGTAATGGGATGAGGATTAATCTAACAAAGTCATCCTCAAAGCTCAATTTCATTTCCATTCAAGAAAAATTTTGATAGGAAAGGAAAAAATAAAAAGCAGAATCCATAAGGGTAAGTCTTATTAAGTCTCATCCCATATTTTTTTCTCTTTTCAATAGATCCTCTTGTAGAGGGAGATTTATTGGCTCATTCTCATAATGCTATATTGTTTGTGCAAAGTATTAAGCTTAGCCTAATATTGGATGGTAAAGTGGGCGAAGTTGGGCTTATGCCTATAGTGTCCTTTATCATAAATTATGTGAGTTTAAATCATACAAAATATAGTTCATTTAAATACAAATTCATGTTAGCATGATTTTTTAATATATCAATGAGCTAAAATGGGTTGGTACCAATTAGATGTAGGTCATCCATCTAAGAGTGAGACCGCTATCAAATGGTAGCTCACTTAAAAATTTTAAATCAAATCTCATTGAAAGAAAAGTAATTAATTAATATATGATTTATATTACTTCATTTTATAGTAATTTTTTTCCTTTAAAGAGGGCAGAAAGAAACTAGCAATAGAAAAAAAAAAGATATGGCTGCAAAGCATTGGATCATTTGATTGGAGATAATTAAGTATAATTTGTTGGATTTACTAAAGACTACTATTACTCCAACAAAGGTTTCTCTAATAAGTCTGGATCCTCTTCTATTCGATGCAAGTAAGATACAATCATGTTAAAAAAACATTAAAAAAAAAAAAGTAGACGGAGAGAGAAAAAGTGAATTTTATATATAATTTTATTTATTTGTATTACTTTCTCTTTATTTCTTTCTAACAGAATAATACACTAAGTAGAAGTAAAAAAGGATGTAAATTATTTAGTAATGCCTATTGCCAATTCAAGTTGGCATAAAAGCAAATAATTAATGCCAATATACCAAATAGCCTATATATAATATTTCTCAGAGGCCAAAAATAAAACCTAAATTATGATTCTCAAATTGGGTGAATCAGAATTTGCAAACTCGATCAGTTCTTTTTAAGTTTTGTTTGGTGAGTCTATTTTTCTTCTACTCACCCGAAATACGATAGAAAAAGTAAAATTATAGACTTTACATTTTTTGTCTAACCCTAGCCTTAATTAGGAGTGTAATATTTGTACAACTTAATTGCATCAAAATTATACGTCTTGAACTCTTGATTTGTTAATCTATTTTATATGCGAACCACTAAATAATAAAAACTCTAGTACAATCTTAATAGAATAAAAACACTTTTGGAATATTCAATTTGTTAAAGTTATCGAATTTTTTTTTCATTAAATTCTTAAGTTGTAATTTCAATATTAAAATAAGACTATCAATAATCCCCCCAAAAAAAAAAAGGCTTAGTTGATAAGAAAAAAATAGCATTCCTCTTTATAACAATGCAAGTTTAATTCTTCTGAAGAATACTTAAATTTAAAATTCTAAATGCACCAAAATAATATGAGAGAATGGGTCTTTAACATTATTCGAAAAAATAATCCTAACAAAGTCCGAGGCTAGAATACTCTAACTGTAATAATAGGGGGATAAAAAATCTCATGACATATTGCACAGTGAGACATTCAAGTTTTCTAAAACAAAGTTAAAATTAAAAAAAAAATTATTATTGTAAAAATTTAAGTTAATTGAAAAAAAGTTGAGGCGTGAATTCTATTTTTATTTAAATAAAATATTATTAAAAAGATAGAGAAACGATAAGATTGAACAAGATACCTAATAAAAGCTGGATGTGGGGACAAATTCCTCTTCTTTTAAGAGACAACATGAACATTATGTTGTTGTGATCCAGAAGTTCTCCAACAAAAGTTGAAGCATGATTTTAAATAATGAGTGTGTGTGTGTGTGTGTGGTTTTATTATTGGATCGATCGATGCTAGCTTCAATCCCTGTGAATGGTACAGAAATATTGTAGTTGGCAAATTAGAATTAGACCACCATATATATGGTACTTCACATTGCACTTTGTATATATTTTTTGTGAATTGTTTACGTTTAATTTAGGATCATTTTAAATATTGTTTTATTTAGAAAACGAGACCCGAAATTAAGTCGCAGATAAATTATCTTACAATTGTTTGTACTAAATATAAACTAACGTGAATTTTTTTTGAAATAATTATTCATTCTGTGAAAGCCTAAAATTTATTTGAAGGGGTTTATTCATGAACAATCTGAAGTGGGTTTAAATTTTGAGGGAAAATAGGGCTTAAATTTGTTCATTTTATTGAAGGTTACATAGCAGAGATAACATTAATTTCTTTGATGAATCCCATCCCAGCATGTACTTTGCTAATGAAATTTATTAAAGACTAAATATTTTAATACTCAATTATTAGAGTGTCTGACTAAGAACACTATTTAAAGTTTAAATATAATCATATGCCAGTGTACCTCTGAATATTCTACCTCAGTGATCACAGATAATGATTCATAGCATTTAACAATGATGGGGAAATTATATATATATATATATATATGTAAAAATGTGATAATAATAAGGGCATACAGATATGAATGAATAGAAAAGTTAAAACCAGCCATCCATAAAATTCCTAAACATGCAGTTCTGCCTACATGTGAAAGCTTCTTTTTTAATCAAATGAAATAATTTCATTTATAGAAACTATTATAATAGCACCAATTAATAGTTTATCACTGTTCAGTTGTCAGTCACATTCCATGTGAAAGAGAATTATAAACAAATCTAATTACTAAACCAAGAATAACTTGTATTCGCAAGGCTAGATCAAAGGCGACACGCACTGCTTACATGCATATGATATTACCCAAAATAAAAATGTATTTTTTAAGTGTTTGTTATTAATTTTTTTAAAAAGATATAATATATGAATGTTTCAAGGACTCAATAATGTAATATTTATTATAAAAAATTATGTGCTCATAATTTTATCAGAGAGAATAACAACCAATGTTTTAAAATTTTTATGTAAGTCTTATCATATCATATTCAGTTTGTATATCAAAAAAGACAATGAATTGCAGACTTCAAATATTAAATCCAAAATGTAAATATTGGTTATATAAAATGGAATTTAAAATTTTATCGGCAATTAATTACCACATGGCATATTTAAAAATTAAATAAATAACTTCATAAAATATGAGGTTTGCTTCATATAGAGAAATAATATCATAAAAAAATAGATACGTTACTGACCAAATATGATACTGTCTACGAGGTTTCAAATTCCCAAAAGATAATGGTAATATTTTAACTCTCAATTTCTTTTGCTTACAAGTAACCATGTGGTATATTATTTTAATGTGCCATTTAATTATACATTGATTTATTTGTTGAAACCAATGATCAAACGCACTTTGAAAGAAAACTAATGGGGAAATTAAGATTTTTAAATCCAATGGAGCTGCATTGGGAAGCTAACAATATAGGATTATAAGAATTTTTAAAAAAGAATATAATGGTCCCTTCTGTATAATTGAATGTCTTTGTCAACCTATGATTATATAGAACCAAAGGCACGTCGCTATGCGTTCCCATTTATATGAAATTTTTTATATTTTAATTCAGAATCATTTTGTTATCTAAAGTTTAAATATCGAAGTAAATGATGCAATTTTAATGCTCGGATTCTAACTTAGCCACTATTTTGGAATAGACTAACCAATTTTTTAATCTCAGCGTAAATAATTTATCTTTAATAAAATCGAAGAGGTAAATTACTTTTTTTGGATAAAAAATATTAATTTTGTAATCTTTTATCCAATTCCTCGCTCACTCAATATCTTAAACTAGTGTCTCGTGACTTAAAATTATAAAATACACACAATTTGACCTACATATAATCTAATTATAATATTAAAAAAAAAGTATTCATGTTAATAATACAGAAGTTTTCAATCTTTGTATTGTTAGTTTTTTTTTTTTTTAACATGAGCTCTGGCTCTTTATCTCAAGAAAAATTAAGTATATTAGTTAATAATATAATAGGCTAATGAAACTCATTAAAATGAACGTTCCTAATAATAAAATTCATTAATACTCTCATTTCAATAAATATCCATTAATTCCTTACACTACTTAACTAAGAAATTCTTGCATGCATCGAACAGTTAGGATTTGATTTGTGCTACGAATATATTTAAAGATCAAAATTTAATTCATACTGCAAACACACGTATATAGATCAAATCTTAGTTGTTGAGTGTACCTATACACGATACACTCAGAAATTTTTTTCTACTTAGCTATAGAAGAAGCCAAAAGCCAAAAAGATGTATCTAAAAATTTCTCTCGTACCATAGAAATTGTCGTTTAATTAGTGAAGGATAATCGTTGTAGAACAATTCCAGAGCAATAATAAGAGTGTGGGACTTGATGTCAAAATCGAAGCAGAAAATGGAGGACTTGGAGACCCCATAGACCACAAGGGCATGTTGTGGTTGTTCTTGGGTTCAGTCGTCCTCCATGTTCCCATTTCTCACAAGAACATGTGAGCATCACATGCTATGAAATTGGGACCTAAGCCTTTGTCCAATGCCATTGCAAAGGGCTCAGAATTTGCAGGCAGAGCAGCATTCATTGGGTCCCTCCCTTCACAGCAACTTTGATGAGCCCAAGGACATACGTAACAAAAAACACCAAAGACACCCCACAAACGTACCCACATTCCAACCCCGTACCTAGAAACATGACAAAGGCAAAAACAAACGGAAGAAAGACTCAAGCAACAAGTGAACAACACGTTGTGCACTTGACTGTTTGATTGAATTCCAAAGAGAAAAAAGAAATCAAAAAATTTATTGCAATAAGGCCTTCCACGTAAAGGCCGTAAATTAACTTATATGGCGGAGAAGAAACAGGTTGTGGTGTTTAAGCGCCAGTTCAGGTCAAGTTTTGACCTAATTTAGTATTTGGCTTAGTTTTGTATCATATTATTTATTTTTAAAATTTTTAAGTCCAATTTGGTATAGTATCATGTGGGACTGGGCTAATTTTTCAATTTGTTGGGCCACTTTTTTTAAATTTTTTATAAAAATTATAAAAATAAAATTATATTTCATTTTTTAAAAAAGTAAAATTTGTAGATATATTCCTACAAAATAAATTAAAAAAAAATACATAAGATTAGACAAAACCAAACTGACCAACATGACTTATGTAGCTCAATCGAGTGACATAACCTGTTTTATTCTCTTTTTTTTTTGGGCCTAACCCAACTCAATTCAATGTAATTAGGTAAGATTAAACTAATTGGGTTGCTGAATACCACGTGTATAGCCCTCAAATATTCTCAATATACTTCCTCATATTGACTAGGTGTATTTAAGATTTTACTTTCAGCTTACTCTAAAAGAAATTGAACATAAATTACCAAGGTAAAATATTATCTTCTCTTGCTAATTCTGAGGCCAGTTAAAAAGAATTCACGTGTAAGTAGGGGCGTGGGACTGTTCAGCATGTGCTTAGATGCAAGGGGCAACCTTTTGTTTGATGAGATAAGGAAACCCAATAAAAAGGGGTTATGTTCCTTTCATCTGTAAACCTCATCTCACGGATCTTGCCTTACTCTCTCTCTCTCTCTCTCTCTTCCCATACTTTAATTCTCTTCTCTTACATGAACTTCATCTGCATAATATATAAGGCCTAAAGCACACAGTCATAGCCAAATACACTAGGCAGCAAATTCTAAACTCATACATATATCATCTAATTCAGTGACCCAAATGGCCTCCTGGAAGAAGACCATCACAACCCCATTCAGAAAAGCTTGCACTTTCTTTAACCAGCAGCCACCAAGGGAACATCACAAGAAGTCTCAAGCAGGTGTGTGCATAATAACCTGAAGCTACATATATCAATTATCATATACATACTTTGTATTGAGTGATTTTGGGTGTGATTTTGCAGAGCAAGAAAACCGAGGAATGGATCTTCATGGTGAAGTGATGGCGTGTGGCTATGAAGATGTCCAAGTTATGTGGTCTATTCTGGATAAGTCCAAATCCACTGCCTGCAATATCACCTCTTCGTGACCTGATCCAACCAGAAGAAAAAAATTCCCACTGAGCAATTAGCAGATGTTTTAGTGTGCTGATGTTTAGGTCATAAAACTGCATCATACTAATTATTTTTTAGCTAGCTAGCTAGCTAGCTTTTAAATCTGGTATGAATGCACTTTTCTCTGCAGAGATTGAAAAAAGATTGATGTTTTGGTGTTCTTCGGTAGGTGGCAGTTTCAGTCTGTAATCTTTGCAAAGTTAGGATGTTCACCATAGGGAATCCCCATGATTGATAAACGGAAATCATGGTGAGATTTTTTTTTTCATTGAAAATTACTTTTCTTTTTCCTTTTTTTTTTTCCTTATTTCCTCTGCTTGCTTCTCCCTCTGCCTTCTTCATTTTGGTGCCTTTCACCTTATCTCTTGTGTATGGTCTGTGGAGAAGAAAGATAGGATTCTATGGGACCCCACCTTGCGTGAAATGAATAATGTACTGTTTAGGTGAAATGCCTTAAAAGCTTATCTTCTTACAAGTTCCTTGTAAACATAGTCGTTGGAAATTTGTATCTCGCATTCAGGAAATAAATGCACGCCATTTAGGTAGGAAGAGATACAGAAAAAAAAGAGGTGAATAAAAAAAAGAGCGACTGAATCTTTTTTTTTATTATTATTATTTTGTATTACTTTCTTTCATATGATATACAATATAATATTATAAAGAATCCAAGAACAATCGTTCATCTCTATCCAATAAGATAAAGCGGTTATGTCTTATAGTTAATGATAAAAAAGGAGGACTGACTATTGAAAAATGATTTCAATTTGTTTGATTTTGAAAATTGAAATAAAAAATTAGTCATAAATCAATTAAATTGATCAAAAATTAATCAAATTTGATATTGAATCAGTCAAAAATTAATTTTTATTTTTTGGGTCTAAATCAAAATTTTAACATTTTTGCTCTATATACATAAAAGTTTAACTCTATTCATTTACAGACCAATCATTAAACTGTAAACTATTTTTTATCTCAAATTAATAACCAATATAATTTTTAAAATATTAAAAAGTTTAACAGATTTATTTTATAGGTTCAAATGTGGCAGAATGCTCTCACTCTCTTTATAATACAGCAAAAAATTATCATTTCAACTTTCAAGGGTGATATGAACCACATAATGCTAGATTTTTTTTGTCCCTCCTTTCATAGCATTAAAAAGACGGGGTTCTAATTCAAGGATAAATAATTATTTGGGAACTAGCAAGTTACTTGAAATCCACACAATGCTCAGGAAAGCTATACTTCAGTTGGCATTTCATTCTTGTATAACTTACCAATAAGTATTTTACGGGAACTCATCACATTGAGATTTTAATTTATCATTATTGACTCGTTGACTGTGAGTAACATACAAAAACAACTTGGTAGACTGAGCTTTGAAAAATATCTTACATCCTTTAGAAGATATTTCTCCTACTTGCCCGGACCACCAATGAGTACGAAAGGTTGGTTAAAATTTTCATCTTTGGCTTTGAGAAATATCCTGCCAGGAGTAGCTAAAGAGATTCTTTTTCCCTGTGATGATAGAGGTGGGGGCAAGTTTCGTGTCTAAAGTTTGATAAAAGTGGAGGGAATTGAAAACATGTGAATATATCTAATTTTTCTTCGCCCTACTTGATACCTTCTCAGGTGGACCCACCTAGATATAAATACAATCACATTTAGATTGTGAGAGTTGTGAGAAAAAAATGTTCTGCAGGCGGCACACATGAGAATTAAGCCCCACCTCAAACTTGCAGACTCGGGCAGTTGGGGTCACTCTGAATTTGTTTTAAACCTGAAAATTGGAAGGGAAACTATTTAAACCTGAAAGAGAGAGAGAGAAAAAGAAGTAGATCATCTTGGGCCTATTCAAACCTGAAAGCCATCATGGCAATTGGAAGGGAAACTACTGCTAACTTACAGACGTAACCATCATGATTTGTTTATCACACCACAGTACCACCCAGCTCAAAGAATGACAATAAGTTAAATTAGCATGAATACTAACATGAATGCAAGACAACAAAGATGCAAATATCACAAGATGATAAAATTTTAATTGTCCATATATAATTGAAAGTGTCTGCATCATGTTTAATTTGAGTGTTTAACACGTCAAACACAAACACATCTTCTTTGAAGTATACATGCTCCGTAGTGAATACTCAAGGGCTTATGCGATCAACTTGTATACAGTAAACTTTGAAGTCCAGTGTCATTTAGAACGGTTCTCCATCAAAAGCAGGAAAAGATTTCTTTAAAACTCGAGTACTTACCAGATATGTCCATATTTTACGCCCCTAATTCACAACCTGAGGTTACAGGGAGCCTCAAGGTACTTTTCAGCAGCTACTTGACTTAAAAATCAGAGTTAGCACACACAGAGACAGAGAGAGAGAGAGATCAAAGACGCCTCCTAGAATTCCAGAAATTACCAACGTTTTACAGATAACAATCTATTTTGTACTCATACATGTGAAAGACAGAAAAGGACTTGAAAAGTTCTTTCCACAGGATAGGAGAAAAAGAATGGGGGATACGGGTCTTCGCCGGAACAGGCCATATACATTGATTTTAATGACCCATCTTGATCTATCCTTTTGAGAATAAGGAATGGCTAACCACTGTGCCAAGTCACCTGAAATTTCTCTCTTCCTTTGCTTCAAGAGCATCGACTTCCTCATTAGATAGAAGGTCCACAATGGGTTCATATACGTCCCACTCCTTTCTTTTCCTGATGCATTCAAGCAAAACAGGTGAAGTTCGTCAGACATTTCATTTTAAATTAACCAAACAATCTCGTCATAAGTACAGCAGTTAAAAACAAAATATACAAATGACAATTAAAAGGAAGGATTACGTATATAAACTGTTGGAATTAATGTATAGTGCGAATGCTAGTATATGTTGACGAGGATATGATTGTAATGCTAGCTGTATATAGGTTATATGATAACTGTAATTAAGGCTGTAATTAGGAAATGTAATTAGTAGAGTTTAATCTCTTGTCTTGTACTATTGACCTATAAACAACAGATTTTATATAGGTCAGAATACACTAACTACCTTTCCTACAAAAGATTTTCCCTTTATCTCTCTCTTTCTCTCATTTCACATAAACCAAAACTTCAAATCATTGGATAACAAATACGTAGAAAATGGAAAGTACTACAAAAACTGACATAAAATGAAAATAAAAATAAAAATACACACACACACACACCCAAAAAAAATGTAACAAAAAGAAAATGACATGCAATTCCACAAAGCCTGACAAGAAAAAATGGAAATGCTGAAACATTTGGCAATCCAAAAAGAAAACAAAACTGAGACACGATCACACAATTTGTCCGAGTGATATAAGAACCCTCCCCTAAGCAAGTTCTGGGGCAATTGAGTAACTGACTTCTAAAACCAAGCATAATAAGTAAACTCATATTATACTCTATAAGTTACTATAACCACCGAAGCATCATGACCATATGTGCAGTCCCAGGGGGTGATATATTTGTTATGCAGTACCAAATCTTGTCAAAGCGCTTAAACTGACTCACCGGACAACACTAGATTTCTGACCGAATAACTTGACCAAGTCCACTGCTGTAGTGCCTCCTTTGCTGTTGATCAATTGATCAATGAAGAGAAAAATGGAATAATTGATCAGAAACACACATTATAACATGAATATGATGATTTTTTCACCAAAAAATAAAATCTTTCACCACATCAAATGAGGTAGGAGACAAGTGTACTAGAAACCTGACTGGAGTATATTCAAACCCCCGACGACCCTTCTTGTTCATTCTGCTTTCTCTTGCTGAGACTACACTTTGAATTGCAATCTAAATATAAAAATAAATTAAGAGTATGGTAACTAAATCAATTATAACTTTTGAACACCATACATCAATCAAGCAACAAAATAATGGACCTCATAAAGTTGCTCTCTGATTGCAAAGGCAATAGCTGGCTGCAAAACAGAAACATTTTATGACTAAGTATGCTTTCAAGAGCTCTAGATGAGTGTCTGCATGTGTGTATGAGAGAAAGAAGGACACAGTATTCACAGATGAAAACAAGGATATATTCTAATTTCTAAACTAATTTTTCACCATATTATTTTTATCATAATACAAAAAGCATTACCAAAGTAAATTAATTTTGGCATCAACCTACATCCTGTTATGTAACGGGACAGGATAAGATTTCACTTAACACTGGGAGGTCGTGGGTTCTAAATTCTCACCCATCATGTCCACAAGAGATACAATTACTATCACACGGAGGTATAACATTTTATTTTAATTTAATATTAAGAGATAATTAGATATACTTACCCCAACCTCAGGGTCTTCAATGCCCATATCTTTGCAAAAGGTTCTTGCAAACTCTTCAGGATCACTCTCAAAGTTGTTCAAGTCCTAATATTTAATGATTTAAGACATATACAAACTGAAAACCACATAAAAGTGCAGCAGATAAAAGTTCCAATTTTATGATGTGATGTCAAAGCCTCAATCTTACCCATAAAAACTGGTCCTTTATGAGAGTATGATTTACACGAAGATCAAGCTGTTAATAAATAGCAAAATATTTAAGTTAATAAGCATATGATATAAGGAAAAAGAATACATGTGCTCTATTTATTTTATTTGGGGCACAGCAGGATTCACTTATAAGATGAATGCAGGGTCAAATGTTAAAATGTCCTGAAAGAGAGACCTTGATTGGAACAATCTTCTCTCCAGCATACATATCTTGCCCTTCATATGATCGGAATTCTGCCAGCTGTGACTGATAACAAAAGTGCAACTCATATTCAACAAAAGGTTTGGAAAATGAACATGCAAAGAAAGCAACCTCAGAAGATGTTGAAAAATTAGCAAGGCAAAAATCACTTGCAACTGGAATGCACTAGTGGCAACAAAAAGGAAAGATAATATCTGGTAATCTCGTAACTTGAATTGATTGAGCAATCTGTGTAACAAAAGCTGGAGGCAACTTTAAGTCTTTTACTGTCCTTTTTGCAAAGACCACCACCTCTGAATCGGGATCTATAATGTAGAAATTTACAGCATGAATTCATAACAGGTCATAAGATACATGGTCAATATATTATTGTACTACTAATCTATTACCATTCACCAATATAGAAACCCCCACCGGCCCCCCAAAAAAAAAAGAATCGGTTAAATTTTAAAATTAACAGGCGAAATGGACCTGGAGCTTGGAAAATGCATAGTACCCAAGACATGACCGTTACTTTTTCATCATAATGGAACATGTCAAGTACTAAAGAAGTTTTCATAACATCCCATACAATGAAGATCAGCAGCAGTTATATGCCAACTTATCCTACATTACTGTTTCTCGAAACGTAAGATGACGGGCAGCAGTGATATGCCAAAATATCCTATAGTACTCGTCTCTGAAGAAATATTAAGCTAATAGCTGATATAAAAGCCAGAGTACACGTGCCAACTGCCAAGACAATGTCAAGAGTGAAGAAGTGGTTGAAAAAGTTAGTTGTAAAGACTTACAGGACGTGAAATTACTAGATGTTGATCTCTGTTATCAGGATTCAACAACAAAGCTATGCAGTTATTGATAAGTTTGCTCCCAACAAAACAAAATGCATATACAAGAGGAAATACGAACTTGCTTCTTGGTCTTGCACTTTAATAGAATTATTACTAGAGAAAGATGAGGGCTATGGAAGCCTGAGGCAAATATCCAATCAACTCAATTGGGAACACGTGCCAATATACCTTTTCATATTATCACCACTCCAATTTTTTTCAATAACTTGGAGAAGTAGAGCCCAACTATAAAATTAGTCCAGCAAGCTACAGAGAAGCAATTCCCATTGTTGTTGTTGTTATCGAAGAAAAAGAAGAAGAGACAAAATTCTATTGGAAAAAGAAAAAGAAGAATAATGGATAAGGAAGTAACCAAAGCGGGAAAAAAAAAAGGGAAATTTACCAGAAGGGTTCCAAGTGAAAGCATCCTTGTATCTCTGGCCATCAATTTCAATATCCAGTCGAATCGGTACCAAATTGTCCGCAGTTGGGCTGCGAGTACATACAACATTTAGCTCATACAGTCCACAACTGAAAGCGTAAACCAAAAACCAAATAATAAGAGAGAGTGTTTGAACTTACATTCTGAACTTGACGGGGGTTTTGTAGAAAGCAGAAGGAGGGGTCTTCATCAGGTGTTCCTCTTCGCCAATTCAGCTAATTATTATTATTATCCCTATCGGAATCTTGATTCCTTTTGGGTTCGGTATGATCAACTGGTGATGAGTTCAAATTTGGGGATAATCTTTCGGCTTCAGCAAAAATCATTAGTCACTCGTCCAAGCGGGAAGGGAATTAACGAAGGATCCTGCACCGTGTTTCTGCCGAAGATAGTCAAAATTTCCGAGCGAGAAATGGATGAAGGTCCCATGGTACGGTTGTTTCGCACTTTTGAAATAATGTGTGGGCCTTCCTCGACATGGCCCAATAATCTCTTTTGGGTTTTGGGTTAGCTGCTCTTTCTATTCCTCATCCTCCTATTTGTCTTCCTTTGATTAAAATATTCTGCTCCTGATTGAACTAAAAAGAAATAATCATGAATTTTAAAAACAAAAATATACTGAAAAATTATTTGATGTATTTATATGATTAATTTTTATTGACTTCGTTATCTTGATGTATAGGTGGAAACTCTACGTGGCAGTTGCTTATTGGCAAATTGCATTGTGGAGCCACGGAAATATTCTTGATTATAATGTGATACAATGTGTTGTTTAGGAGGAGTGAACTGTTTATATATATTTGGGTAGTTTAATTTTTTTTTAATCTTAATCATTTTTTTTATTTTGATATGTATATATATATTTCATTTTTATTTTGAAAAAGAGTAAAACATATGATAAAAATAATCTTTTAATAGTTTCATATTATATATCACTTCCTTCAAAATAAAATATATATTAAAATAAAAATATTAAATTATTGAGATTAACAAAAAAGATAAGATTGAAAAAATTAAAACTTAGACCATCTAAATCTATATAAATGATCCATATCTATTACTTCCACTGAGCAGTACAGTGAGTATCTCATTTGTAATGTTACTGGTACGAAGAAAGTCTCTTAATTAATTACTTACATTCACTTAGCTATACGTATAATCTATTTCCAAGAATATAAGGACGTAGAAAAAACATGGCATAATTTGTGTAATACTGAGTTTTACATGTTTTGCTTTGTTTCACTATCATAAAAAGCGTGGAACATTGTTATAGTTCACTTTTCTTTTTCTTTTTCTTTTTTTCAGAAAAAGTTATAGTTCGCTGTTGAAATACCAAGTTTTGAACATAAGTTACAAGAAATTCTCTAATCTTGTAGGTAGCTATAATATGGATTCTTTACTGGTATATTACTTTCCACAAACATCATACATATAACTTTTGGCCAAATTCTTTTTAATACACTAAAAATTTTGAATTTTTGATATTATTTATATCTCTATCTCACTTTTACCATAAAAAATATATAAATTAAAATTTGTATCATCTAAAATTATTGAATAATGTCATTAAATTTAAAGTTTATATGACGCTAGTTTTTATCTGCTTGTACAATGAGGTTATATTCTAGTTAGTCTGCATAAAAATCAAGATTAAATTCTTTTTAAAATAAGTTAAAGAGTACAATTCTCGTATTAGTTTGACGCATTGAAAAAAGAATCTTATAGTGATAAAAGAACTTAGCTAATTTGTTAAAGGAAAAAAAATTCAAAGCTCTGTTTTTCTTAAAAGAAATGAAGGAATAACAATGATTACGCAGATAACGCATCGCTATCAGTTGGTGAAACATGAAGGTTCGATGTAGAATCAAGATGAGTTAACAAACTTGGGGCACACACGTGTTTGAAAAAGATTTCCACTAATTTTGACATTCAAAGCAAAATCTCTGTTGCTGACACGAGAGTGGGAGACCACAAACATCATATTCTACCCAACAAATCCCAAACATACAAGCAAAAGGCAAGTTAGGTATACATTGCCTTTCATTATATATTTTCTATCAAGTTTTCAAGCATACACTCTGGAGTTTAGTTTTTTCTTTTTCATAACATCTTGTAATACTCTTTTGTAAGGAATTTTACAAAATGCAAATTTATATATCTAACAGAATTGAAAGGAGCTGCATATTTCAAAACCAATTCAATACTTAGATTATATAGAGAAAAGATTTTTTTTAAATTTTCTATTTTAAATTAGTATTAGTTGGCACAAATCTCTTTTTTTTTTTTTTGTGACAAAGGAATGAGTCCAACAAGTTTTACTAGAGAAGACGATATATGAAGGATGAGACAAATCCTTTGGCATTAAACCAAAGGGGATACTATTGAACCAAGGGAGGCTTTAGCCACGAGTTTCTATTTAATTATATGAAACTTACATCTAATTAAATTTTAAAAATAAATTGTAAAATAAATAATTATTGGATAAAGATTTAAGTTCATTAATAACATAAGTAACTAGATAAGTGTTCAAAAATGTATAAATACTCAATTTTTTTAATTAGAAATACCTATTTGCATTTAAGTATTTAAGGTGGGCCTTGCATTTTGGAGACTCTAAATCCTTAAAATAGTATACTGAACAATAATATTTATTGACGTACATGCATATGCTATGTGCTTTAGAGCAGCTCTAGTAGTGCATTATGTGATTCAAAGAATTTTCTCTTCAACTTCAAGATCCCACTGAGATAATTGGAATAGAATGTAATGATAGGAGGTCAGATACACTAAATGACTACAGAATAGAACTGAGCCAGTTCCAAAACAAGATTCTCCAACATGAAACAGAGACTCAGAAGTCAGAAACACTAGAGTTATGCACTGAAACGAGATGCTATACATCTATAATCTTGGTTTATATCACTATCATATATAATATTAATCATGGAGGCCATTGGATTTTCTGGGAAAACTCTACCTTTTTTTTTTAGCCCACCCAATAACTAAGACAAAAATGTATGGACAGTAGAATTTAAGGAGAAGCTTGTGTGCAGAAAGAGTTTTATGCATTAGATCAGCTAGCATCTGTCTGCTCTGGTGATCTTCAGCCTTTTCACACTCGTCAAGAACATCCTGTGATAAATGCAGTAACAAATGGTCAAAAAATGGAAGATAGAATAGGCTTAGTTTGAAAATGTAGAGAGACAATCTTGTGTAGACTCATTTTATGTAAGTTCACCAATCAATATTTGTCAAATATGATTCAAGGCGTTCTACCATATTAAAGTTACAGTTTTTTTTATACACTCTCACTCGATTGAGGAGAGTTTATGGATCAAATAATAGGCTTAGCTTAAACAAGAAAAATCCTTTTGGAAAAAGAAGACCAAAGCTAATGTTTGCTTTTGATTTTGAGATATATTACTTACTCCCATGGCACATCTCCAACCATCATCCAGTCCCCTTCTTGATCCTCATAAGTCAATACATAAAAATTTCCAGAATGAAGTGGTTGAGAATTAGGGCCTGAAAGAAGAAAAGAAAAGAAAAATTTTCTGATCTATACATGATGGTACAAATTACAAAAGAAAGAAGAAGCTGCAGAAGAAGAAGATTCTAATCGATGAGCGTTTCCATCAGTGCTTACAGAGAATGGTGGTCCTGAACATATGGCCAAGAGCTCTGACGAGCCCATCATAACTATGGTGTGCCAGCAGGTTCAACTTTCTACCAATGGGAATGCCTTCCATGTACACTTTGACAAACAAAGAGGGCCTTTGGCTCAGCTGGTTTTGTTTCTCAACAAGGGTGCTCCTCAATATGGACTTGATTGGTGGCCAATCTGAAGTTTGATCCCTGAAAGACAAATCGACGGAGTTCATTCCTAAATCATAATTTAACATACACTAATACTATAACAGAAAAGGGAATAAAACCCATGAAATTTTCAATCTCTCAGGTTCGGAAAAAGATAATTCTACCACAGAAGTTCCTATCTGCAGAAACAAAAGTTCATTCGTGAATTATCATTTTACATAAAATGAAACCCATGAAATTCTCGAGATTTTAGCTTCAGATGAGGCCAATTCTACAACAAAAGTTCACAAATGCAGGAGTAAAAGATCATTCATTGATCGTGATTTTATATACAGGGACAATATAATAACCGAAAAAATATATAAAGGAAATAAAACCCATGAAATTCTCAAGCTTTGGATTTCAAAAGAGGTCAATTCTATGACATTACGAGAGAGAAAAGGTAAAGTAGACAAATGGGTAAGATACCTTGACCTGGGGATTGAATTGGAAAAGACAGGTTGAGAAGGAGAAATGCTAAGACCAAGTCTCAGGTCAGTGATCAAATCAGTGCTGGAACTGCTGGTATTTCTACAAACACTTGAGAGGCACAAAGAGGAGTAGGACGAAGAAGAAGAAGCTGCTCGTTTCCCACTCCCAGAAGGGTAATTGCTGCTATCAATTGAAGAAGATGAAGAAGATGATGACTGGGTATGCTGGCCATCGATTTGTTCTGCTGTTCTCATCTTCCAATCAACCAAAAACTGATCAAGACTGAAAATATAAAAGCCGCCACATTGGCCTCTATATACAAAGTGTGTGTGTGTGTGTATATATATATAGATGCATACAGTATAAGCATTTTTTTTAATGACAGTGAAAGGTATTTTTCAATTTTGTTCAAATTAATTTTTTTTGGAATAATTTTAAGGATGTATCTTCTCACATTAACATGATATATTTAAAATTTTAACTACAGCACACTCTTGAAAAAAATCAAATCCAAATTATAAAAGAAGATACTGTTTCCTTTTACTAAATGGATTAGCCCTTTTGGTTAGACAAGCTACTTTAAACATTCAGAGATATGAGAGAGAGAGAGAGAGAGAGAGATTGAATAGGCTCCTTCGTTGGTTTTGATTTGCCATGAGGGTGGGCGACATGTCCACAAGGCCTAAGCTACGTAGTCTTTAATTAATTACTCTTTTTTTTTAAGTTTCTGTTGGTTGGAACCTAGAAATCTAATTTATTTTTTAAATAATTTTAAACACTTTATGTCTTTAAAAAAAAAAAATCAGACCCTGTTCTAGCTTTATTTTAATTTGCCTTTCATGACACTTTGTCTTCACATCATGATGTGAATTTTCAACGGGAAAGGGCAAATGGTTTGTCTTAGGAAAACAATGGACATGCACACCATGTGTAATAATTAATTATAATAATGAAATCGAATCATAAACAAAGAGAAAAGTAATCTCTTGATAAAAGTACCCTTTCTGATACTAGTTTAATTATATATGATAATCCAATGTAAATTCATTAAACTTCTATCTTTGTTTGCAAAGTTCCTGGTTATACATTATTGGATTACAACATTATTTTCTAGGTGTGTTAGATCTTTCTCCTGTATATCAATAAAATTATTTTTTTTAAGGCTAACATTTACTTTAACAATTTAAACTCTTAGGATAAAACAATTATTAGCATGATATCAAAAATTTTCTCACTAAATGATCATGCCACAAGATACGGTGACATTTTGGACCACTTTTTGTTGAAAACCAATGCAATATCTTGCTCTCTTTTTTTATTAAAAAAAAGGTAAATACATATGATTTCTTGTGATTTAATTCAAAATAAATTTACTTTAGAGTGTGCAATAGTCCATTACCATTACCTATATATATTTTGATATTTTTATCTTAATTTTAACAAATAATTTATAGATATCAAATTAATAAATATTATTATTATTAAAAATATGTTTCACTTACACATTTAAAAATTTTATAATTTTTTTACAAGGCCAGTATTGGCATTGAGCTAATATTTAAAAACTGAAACAATTATTCTCACCCATAATCTAATAACACCATGAAATTATTTAAACTATAAATGAAATAAAAATTTTAATAATAAAATTATTCATCATTTTAACAATTTCATTAGTAAGGTCATACGAAAAACTTAGTGGCTCAACCAACTTAGTCTGGCTCAACTATATTGGATCAAGTTGGGATTTATTCGGTGAGGTTGGATTTGGGCTAAGCATTTTGGTTAGTTTAGCTTGCCCAAATTATATATAAATTTTTTTAAAAAAGTTATGTTAAGAATTTATATAAAAAAATTGATTTTTTTTTTGTGGGGCAACATGTAATTCTATAGGAATTTATATATAAAAAATAATTTTTTACAAAAAAAAATATAATTTGACAATAACTTATATAAAAATTTTATTTTATTTAAAAAGTCATTTTTTTTAATTTTTTACCAAAAAAAAAATGAATTGACCTAGCTAATCTAATTCAACCTTGTCACTAACCGGTCCAACACAGGCCTCAAAAATACACCTAATCACTAAATCAGATTGAGTCTCAGGTTAGGCAAAAACTCACGATCCCTACTTGTAAGTCATTATTAATTATACTATGCCATAATAATTAACTTATAACATAATAAAGAAATATTGAATGACATATTTCAAATCACTGAACAACAACTGTTATTTACCTAAACAAATCAATGCGGCCTTCAAAGAAAATAAATTAAAATTAACAATGATGTTGATTTTTTTTTATTTTTAATAAATTGATGATCCAGAAAGAGATGTGAATGGAAAAAGTTGAAGTAAGCAGTGAGAGTGGATTGCTTGGTCAGTTAAGGGTGTAGCCAAAGTTGTTAAATGGAACAGAGGGATTGACTGAAGAGGGTTGAGCCAAGAATAGCTAAAAGGCAATGCCAGTGCATAAGTGTTGGAAGAGAATGATGGAGACAATGGTGAAGTAGCTAGAAAGAAGAAAGGGGTCATTGAATTTAGACTTTAATTGCATACACATCTCCCCACACCAATATATATAGAAATCAATTCAATTTGACAGCTTGGTTCATAGCATCACCAGCCCCATTTTAGCAACTTGGAGTAACTATTATGTTTAGCCTTATCAGGCAATCTGGGATATGCATTCATTTCTATTATTAATTCTCTCATTTGGATTTCAAATCTGGACACACACCTGGTAAACTGTGATGGCAGTGTTCGACAAATAATAACATTTAAATAATTCTTTTAAAAAATATTTATTATCAATTTTGTTAATTAAAATACAATATTTAAAAGTATTTTCTTAAAAAAAATAAATAAAAGAAACTATATATCATGTTATTTAAAAAAAATACTGATCACAAATATTTAAAAAGAAAACACTCGAATTTTGTCTAAGATAGTAATTTAAGGAGAGGTTTATTTTATTTCATTTTATTGTTGAAAAGAGGGAATTTAAAAAAGATTAATATATGAAGATTGGAGGGCTACAATTCATATGTCAACATGTTAGGTATTTAATATTAATTTTGGAGAAACATATATATATATATATGCTACCAAAAAAAAATTCATTTGGATGAAAATTAAAGGTATGTACATTATATATTTCTATGCCATATTATAATTTAAAACTTATTAAATAAGTGAGAATTAACTTTATTATGATAATTTATAAATCATTAATTAAGTGTGATTTAACTAAAAAATTTAATTACTTTATATAACATTTTAATGATGAAAATTTTTATTCATAATTTTACAGATGCGTACGCAAATCTACAAATGAATTTTGTGATATGGAATCCAATAATAGTAATAATAATAATAAAGACTATAATGACTGGAGTGTTTAACGATATAAGAAAAATTATTGACTAAAAAGTACAAAGGCATAAAGAGTTTTATATATAGGAGATGAAATATTTGAGTTTTAGTAAATGAAGCTTAATAAACTTGACACACATCTTATATGACCATAAAATTCTCTAGAAATTCAACTAGTATCTATCTGACCTGAATTCCTAGACTAAATATTTGAGAACTTAATTACAATAAAATTATATATATATATATATATATATATACACACACACATATGAGTGATGAGTCATCTGAAGTTATGTTTCTAAAAAGATAATGAGCAATAAAATGTGTCTTCTATAGGAATGACAATATATAGGGTTTACCCTAAAGTGCGTTGTAAGAGGCTCAAATGGAATTTATTATTCAAACCCAACGAAGGGGTGTGGAGGATCACAGAATGAATAAAGAGAAGCGTGAAAAAAATATGCAGAGACAAAGAAACATGATTTAAAGTCACAGTCTCCTCTTTGGAATTTGCAGAGCAGACAATCTTCTTTCTCTCAGTTCCTCTATGTCTCTACGTTTTCTACCTTTTATCATATCTCTTCTCTCTCATTTGTAATCAAACTAGCTAGCTACGGCTGCATTCATTCTTTCTCCTTTTTTTATGACAGATCCATACTACATACAACTGGTACTCTTACATATTAAACTTTAAACCAATAATAAAATTATTACAATTACTAGCTATACCCCCTGGAAATATGTATTACCGGCGGGATGAAACAAGACAAGACTTAAATTATAAATCATATTTTTCAATTAAAATTGTTACAAGCAAATATTTCTATTACTCAACATTACGTAATTGATTTTTTTAAAATATATTTTATATTATATTTTTATTAAAAGAATCTACAACAAGCACTTAAAATTTTTAACTTAAATCTTCTCTTTAATTTGAATGATAGAATCGAGCTACAAAGATACACCAATATAAATGATTTTCATTTGATTCTTACATGTAATTTTTTGTCCATATGCATTCATTAATTACAATATATATATATATATATATATATATTTGTCAAAAGTTTTGGCTCAAATAGCACTTCTAATCCTAAATTTTAGGAGAAAATATATCTACCTAGATTCAATTCTTATTTCCTGCTTTTCTCTTCTCTTAATCTTCCAAGATGGTCTGCCTCTTTTGTAACAATATATATATATAATTTATTAAATTTTTTATTAAAAATTTATAGGCCAACTGATTCAATCAACCAGCTCAGAGCCCTACATTGTTTATGAAAAATGCTTAATTATCTGACAAATTATGCCCATGCAGCATTCTTAATTAAGCTATGAATCACCCCACAGTACCCTCTTTTCCCTTGCCTATGTCTACTAGACTTTAACAAGGAGTCTAACATAATTATATTAATTAATTTAATATACCAATCATGATTATTATTATTATTATTATTATTTATATTTGTATAAAGCTAAGCGATACTTTTCCATGACTCACGAGTTTTGTCCACATATATATATATATATATATATATAAAGGAATTGACAAGTTTACATTTTTTAAAATTGAATTGAAGTAATTATCGAGTTCATCTTACCAAATTTTTTAAAAAAATTAAATAACAATAATATATAATCAAATAATTTATTTTTGAAGAGTATGTCATGTGTTAATTTTTTAATCTATTGATGGACTACAAAACAATATTAGATTGACTTAAAATCAATTATGAGTAAGATATTTATAATTAAAATTTTAATCTAACAGTGGATTTGTAGGAAACACATCCTATACAAAATTATTTAATTATGTAAGATTAATTAACACCAGTGTCAATCCGTTGTCATATACTTATAAAAACTCGAATGATTTGTATGAGCAAAATCCTACAAATCTGCAGGTTTTTTTTCTTTTGGGGGCCACAAGGTGATACTGCAGGACAAGAATAAAAATAAATTATAAATTCAAATAGAAGATTTTAATTCTCTAATAATACTGTAAGGGAATAATTTTTCAATTTTATATTGATTATTTTTAATTAAATCTTAAATCACTTTAATTATCTGACTACAAAGCATATAAATTTAAATAATTATAACACTATTAAATAACAAAATGAATAATAATTCTGCATTCTCATATTGCATGTACGTGATCACGTCCTATAATTCTTTTACCTCAAAACTTGAAGCGCATTTCACATGAAATGTGAAGATACAAAGCACTTATAACATTTCTTTTTGCTCTTTGCTTTTTCCAGAGTTTTACTCATGGAAGCAAACATAAAGAAAAAAGGGATGCACACAATTAATTATAACAAGTGTTTGGACAAGTAATGAAACGAAAATCGATTAAATTACGTGTGGGCGTGGGTGAAGTTAAGTGTGAGACCATGATTATATACACCCAAAAGCAGTGATGATGATAAGAGAAAGAGGGAAAAATGGTGAAACCCAAATGGAGGGGGAGGGGAGGGGGATTTTTGGTAAGGCTATTTGTGGGTAAGTCTGGGTTAGGTATTAATCTAATTTGATATTTGCTTTGATTTTGCATCAAATTTTTCTTAAGCTTGTTCGGACTTTGTCACTGTTCGGTTTCTTATTGGGCATTTTTTTTCTTTTCTTTTTTTAATTTTTGGTAATAATTATAAAAAATAAAATTTTCGCACAAATTTTTGAAAAATTACATTTTGTTCCAATAAAAATTTCATTAAATCCATATAAATATCTTTTTTAAAAAAACTTAATAGAATCCAGTTGAGACAAATTAGTCAATATAATCAACTTGGGTAAGTATACTTATTTAATTTTTTTTTTTGTGGCCTGACCTAATTAAACTCGATGTTAGTGGGTTGGCCAAATTGTTGAGGACCATGTGCAGCTACAGTTTTTGGTTTTGGAAAATTCGTAATTGCAAGCTATGTAGATAAAGAGAAATGAACAAAGAGTAAACTTCACATATAAAAACATTCACATATAAAAACAAAGAGTGAACTCCGTGTATTCTTTGGTGTTAGGGAAAGAAATAAGGGTATGAGACCCACTCTTTCTTACTACACAGTTTGCAATACAGGAAAGGATCTAATCAGATAAAGGTGAGAGGGACAAACTATGGACACAAGATTTGAAGCTTGCAAGTTAGAAATAGTCTTTCTACTCTACCCATTGCTAATTTGGCAATTTTTGTTGTGTTTTGGGGTTCTTCTATTTATGACTTTTCTTTCCGAATTCATCTAAGCACTTGGTCTCTCAAAAGCCAGGACGTGAGCCCAACTTTAAGAAACATGCAATCAACTACTAAGCACACACACAATCACTCACTCTCTCTCTCTTCCCGAAAATAACATTCATGCACGTGCCTAGGCCCGTGCACAACATTATCAATTAATCAGAACCATGCATTATTATCTCTCTTTCGTCCCCACTAGTCTATAATAATCATAATAACCCGCCAACCTCAATTTGTATATGAGTAGTGTTTTGCATTTTGCGTTGTTTTTTTCTCCTTCGTTCTCTTCTCATTACATAACCCTTTAACTTCGTCTCACACCTCATTTTTCGGTAAATTTCTTCAAGCATGTCTGTATTCCTAAATAACGTCCCTACAATTCTTTTTACGAAATTGCGAACCTTTATTTTGCTATATATTCATCAGTGCAATGCATTGTGTGGATAAACAAACATAAAGAATTAATAGCATTAACGTTTGCTTTCTGAAGTTATAATTTTGATTAGAATTATTCTAATCTGCTGTAAAAGTAATTAAATTTTTCCTTTGAAATATTCTGCCTAACTGCTTTATGGACAAAGCTAATTAGGCCCTAGCTATTTTTCCATATTAAGGCTTGAAAATATCAGACCTTTATAGTTGAACCACACTTGAACCTAGCTAATTTTGCCTTGTCTTTTAAATTGCAGTGGCAGCTTGGCATGAGAATTTATTTTTTTCTGACATAACCCCATTTGAGAACATGCAGATTAATGGTACCTAGCTAGCCAGCTAGCTAGCTAGATCCCTAGAGAGAATGCGATGTATTGATGGCCACTTTTATTTCTTTTCTCTTTTGGTTCGTTTCTGGAGATGCCACTATGATTTGAACTTGTGTATATTGCCAAACTTTCTGGTTGTTTTCCATCATGTATTTCTATAACAAGAACTTATATGGAATACTTTTCTACTGGTACCAGCATAATTGCATTTGCACGTACAAGAAGGGAAATGGGACAAGGGAGCAAAATTAGAACAAATTACAATTTTTTTAATTGTTGCAACTAATCCCCTAATTTATTTGCCCTATTGTAGAAGTCTCCTAATTTTTTAAAATTGGATAATGTCACCTTTAACTGACTTAACATTACATGCATATTACGTGAGAAATATTGTACTTATCTATTCTGATCTTTGTTCTAAATTAATCGATAATGTAGTAGACAGAATGAATAATTAGTTAATTGTAAAAATTAATCAATTAGGGAAAATTATAATTTGAGATAAAAATCAAGGAAAGGTAAGTACAATTTTCTCTTGTTAATGATAAGTCTATATTAGAGATAATGTCCAATTTAAATTGCAGAGATTTTACAATTGAGCAACTAAATTATGAGGCTAATTACGAAAAATGAAAAAAATAATAATAATAAAAGACAAAGATTAAGGCTAGAGAAGTCTTTTTCTTTTTCCTTTTGTTTGCTGAAACTTAATAGCTGACAGTATATCATTTGACTCATGTAAAAGAATTATTTAAAATATTATAATTTAATTAGAAAAACTGATAAACAATATTTTGAAAAACTACACTTCATTTTTTTGTGTGGAGGAAATTCTCCCTCAAGAAGTCAGAGAGTGAGGGAGAAGATTTGGTTTGTTACAACTTACAAGCAACGGTGAAAGAAAAGGTTTGTATCCCCCCCGATGTTGCTTCACTTGGACATGGATCTCATCTCTCCTTTTTCTTTACTGCTTTGTTACATTATTTATTTTACTTATATATTTTTTGTCAGACGGCACTTTGTGTGTAGCTTAAGCATATAGATTTTATCATCACTTCCATATTGTGTTCTCTTTTCTTTCAAAAAAGCCACACAGAAGAAGACAATGTGAGAGAATTTTAGAGAGATGGGGATGGGGGTGGGCCTCGTGGGTTGAGCTTCCAATCGTTTCACCTTTGTGTTAGCCCTCAATACCAACCCTACTTAACATAGAATCAAATACTGTTCCCCACAATTAGCTACATGCCCTTCTTTTTCAATACCTAATTGGTTTCCTTCTTTACATTTTATGAAACCCAATAAAGGCCACTCTGTTTATCTTTCTCTCTTTTTCTGGCTTTGTCCACTTTTTTTGACACCATAATTAGGGCCTCCGACATTTTCTCCATTTTTAATAAAAATTTGTTTA
This sequence comes from Erythrophleum ivorense, assembly GCA_026724425.1. Lineage (NCBI taxonomy): Eukaryota > Viridiplantae > Streptophyta > Magnoliopsida > Fabales > Fabaceae > Erythrophleum > Erythrophleum ivorense. The sequence continues at coordinate 51,126,105 of JAIUCV010000005.1, forward strand.
ATTATTAAGATGGCCAGCTGTAGTCTTTGATCAAAATGTCCTAAATCTAATTCTTGTTGATGATGTTTTATAATTAATATCTAGTATAATTACAGCGTAGAACAACCTAGCTATTTATTTGTTTCTTAAATTTTTATGTGGCTATGTATTTTCTCCGTTTTCCGTCTCTTATGGCGAAGTGTTTGATTACACCCATGTAATTAAGCTTATCTCTATGTTTGACTTCTGCCCATGAACTATTTATTCAGATTATTCTTTCTAGGAGTAATCGAGGAAACATGAAGTGGTTCCTGTGAAGTTTCTGTTACCATTTTAATGGTGGGCGAAGATATATATCAGAGAGCAGTTTTGTTATACCTCCATCTCTCCTTAATTAACACTGTTGCTTTTATATAAATTCATACATAGATTGATTTAATTAAACATTTGGTTTTTATTGTTTCACTTGAGTCTTAACTCTAGCTTTATATATATACTTTATTTTTTTAATTGGAATCCTTACAAATATATCATCATTTCTATTTTCAGTAATGACGCTAATAATAATGGGCATGACGCCTGCGAATTGTCAATGTTAACAGATATCCTATTGGTGGCGCTAAATTAGACTCCGCGCGCATGGTAACCAATCTTTCCAGCACATTTTAAATTAATTTCATTTAATTATTATACTTTATTTCTTTGTAATTAACTAATTATGTTTGTTTTCAATTTAGTCTCTATCATCAATATTCCTGGATAATATAATGAATAAAATGCCCATATGACTATAGAAGTCTTATTTGACACCACCTAAAGGTACGTGTATTGTCTAATTTTGTTCTTTTCTTTGTTCAAAGGTATCGCCATGTTAGAGTCCTGTGCGACCTCTTTCCAGTTCCTAATTTTAAGGATGATGGCTGAAGTGTATAAAAACTTTAGGGTCATCTCTATCTTCTCTTGTCAATACAAAAGAAAAAAAGAGGGGGGGGGGGGATGCATTTTATCCCTATACTTGTCTGAATTTTTAACTTGGTTCCTATAATTTTTTTTTTTTTCAAATCACTCTCGTGATCATTTTCAAGTTGGTTCCCAAAGTTAAGATCCACACACTGTTACTTTGAAGTTGATTTGAAAAATAAAATGTTCACATGGAGCTATTTATTGTTGGTCCTGTTGTTGGAGGATGAACTTCTCCAAGAGCAGTCTCTGGCCTTTCTGATCTTGTCCTTCGTCTCCTGGATAATTTTGAGTTTTGATTAATGGAAGGTCATTCGTTGATATAACAACTCATTAATTAATTATGAAACATGAAATATCAATAGCTAGATCCATTGGTTCTCTAATCATTATGAGACACTAGCTGGTATATACTGGATGGAATATCATATATTCATTTCCTTAAGCTCTTCCTTTTCTTAGCACCACTTAATGAAAACTCAATCCTTTTATTTTATTAAGAGTTGATGGCATGTTGGTTTGATAGTCTTGCTGCAAATTTTCTTTTGAATAAGCCAATGTTACGATATTATGGCAGTTATATATATACTAGAATTGGGAAAGATTATTTTGCCGCCACCAAGACGGCTACTACTATCAGTGGCAGTGATTCTAAATCCAAACACAGACCAAAGGCTGATGATAGGCCTAAGACTTTGATTTCTAAAAGGAGAAGAGAGGACAAATATCGAACCAGACCCTTTTTGCATTGCGTTCTTTGGTTCTTAATATAACCACATACCTGTGTAGTGGTTTGTTCTAGAGAACAAGTTATAACTGACTGAGAGAAGCGTCCATATCAGATTCAATCAAAATGTAAAGTGTTGTGGAGCTACCACGTCCCATGCAGACGTCAAAGTCGGATCCGTTTAGTCTATGCCAGGTGGTGCGACGTGTTCCAGTTTAGCCATGTCTGTAATGTTATAATAAGTCTTAACGTGGAGAACTAACTTCAAAATGACAACAAAATATAAGAAGTGATTTGAAAAAATTAACTATAAATTCAGAGAAAATGAACAATTTTTTCAAAAACTAGTTTTGTCATTTACGTTAACAAAGCTCATGAAAGAAAAACTGTCTTATCATCCAACAATCCTCAAAAGTTAGAACTACACAAAAACAATTCAAAAAGTCTTACAGAGAAGATGAAATTTGAAAGTTGAAGAGAAGGGATAAGAAAAGAATTTTTTTTTAAAAAAAATTAATACTAAAAAATAGTCAAAGCTTGAATGTATTGTAAAGCATTAAAATGAGAGTTTAAGTTAAACACCGAGTGGCATTTGACTTAGTGATGAAGTGAGAAAATACACAATTAAAAGTGTCATTTAATTCTGTTAGCCGCGTGGACATGTTTCTTGTTATTCCTGATATTGACGGTTGAAACAAAATTAAAAATAATTTAAAACTTTGAAAACTCTTTCGTTAAAAAATATAATATAAAGAAATTAAATTAAAAATTCCGTAAAATTATAAGGACAAAATGTGAAAAAGGTTATTAATTTGTAACAAAAATCCCAGTTATCATTTTTTCATCTAGGGAATTAAGAACCTGATAGCATGGCTATATATATTTAATTTAATATAACAAATACATGAATGTCATTAAATGGTAAGACCCAAAAGGAAACTGGATGGAGATGATGTTTGCATGGATATTTAAGGCTTGGTTTCTCTGCCTTAAATACACCCACATATATATATCATCCCCAGTTCTCTTGTGTTTGTCCATGAGCATGAGTGAGGGAAGTTTGTTGGTTTCCAGATACAAAACTTGCAGACACAGTATCATCCACAGCACGACCAGGAGCAAAAGCTGGAGGACGCTTGAGCAGCAATTCCTCATCGCTGGGAATATCTTCCTTGTACTTATACCAGTTTGGCCAACACAGATAGTTGGCGAAGTTGAGCACACTCAGTATGGCCAAGAACCAATAGAAGAGCTCCACGTGGGTCTGGTTCAGGTCCGACCCTTCCAGCCACCCCCTCTTGTTGCTTGTAAGCTTCCTGGTCACCAAGTTTATGAGCTCAACGAAAGCCGAGTTCAAGTAGTACCCGATGGCCAGCGAAAGCCACGAGAATGAAGTGGACAGAGATCGCATGCCTGCATGCATCCAAATGTCAATTATAATGCATAATTTTAATTATTTAAATTCATTTTTATAACGATTCAACTCTTGAGATTAATGATTAAATGAATTAAGTTATTAACCATTCGGTACCGGGGGGTTGCTTCCTTGTGGAAAAATTCCATGAGGCCAACCAGGGTGAACATGTCAGCGATGCCAAAGATGGCATAGTGAAAGGAAAGCCAAAACAAGCTGATCTTACGGTGGTATTGGTTGAACTGGTTCTTCCTCTTCACCTCCACGAGCCCCGCGATGGCCATGGAGATGGCAGAAAGAACAAGACCAACCCCGACTCTCTGGAGGTGGGTGATGCCGTTGGGGTGGCCGGTGATCCGCCCGATGAGGAAGACAAAGACCAACTCGTAGACGGGATGAGCAGGGACATGAAGACCAAGGGGATAACGGGGATGGAGGGCGCCGGCACCTCGAATCTTCCGAGATGGGCGTTCATGGTGGAGCCTTGCTGGACCGACAAGGCCTGGAGTTGGGCCGGGCACGTGTTCATGATGATGGTGCTCAGCAGAATTGGCATCATCCTTGTTAAGATCTTCACTTCTTCCACCTGTATCGCTCTGCACACTTGCCATTTCTTCGCTTCTGTGGTGCCTTTTGGAAGAACGGCTGCCTTGTCGAGTACACTGCATGCTCAACCACAATTTTGAGCATCAAAACTTTGGGACTTTGCTGCTTTCTTATTTTCAGGAAAAAAAAAATCCTAACCACAGTTTATGTTGTTTAAGCAGTTTATGTTGACAATACCAGTTAGGTCCAAAAAATAGACAACACCCCCACAACAAACAATGTCATCTAACACTTGGCCCGTTGAGACCTTTGGACTTAGCTTTGAAAAATCATGGCTTTCGGATTATGAGGCTCAAGGACCAGACTTGAACCCAAAAATTGGACTAGCCCAAAGGCCAGGATTGGACACTTGAATGAAAAAAAAAATGTCTTGGATGCAGGGGCACATAAATTCCATGGTTATGAATCAGTTTGTGCTCAGGCCCCTATTTGTAATGGCTACAATTTTGGCCGCGTATGTACTTCCAACCCCCAAGACTTGCTCATTCAACAAAATATAAGTAAAACTTTGAAGTGTTTGACATGGTAAGTAAAACAAAATATCTTCAAATTACAAATAATGTAATTTTAATTTGTAAATAAAAATATTTGTATGAAATTTTTAAAAGAATTTAATAATAAAGATATAAACAATTATAAGCTGGTTTTTGTGCAGTCACTTCACACTTAAAAGGCATGAACAATCTGTAGAAAAAAGGGATATAGAAGAGGTGCTCACCTAAATTGGTTAGTGTGAGGGAGTTTTTCATGTGCAGAGGAGTGATCTTTGACTTCGTATAACTCATCAGCATTTTCGGGCAATTCCGCCTTCCAATTCTTGACTGTCACCACCAACACTGCAAATAAATTAATGGATTAATATAGCATGTACTACTACGTACTAATCAACCAACAATAGAACTTGTAGGAGATAACAAATTAAAATGAACCTCTAAAACTCTCAACAAAGGGCTATTTCCAGGCACACGGACACGATAGAAAGGCTTTCCCAAGGCAATGCAAATGAGGCCAGCAGCAGCAGAGGACATGGCGATGATGAAGCCTTTGTCCCAAGCAACTTTCGTGCTGACATAAACCACGAAGGCGACTCCAATGCTGGCCCCGATTGTGACACTGAGCAGAAGCCAGTTGAAGAAGCTGGCTATGAGCTTGCGCTCCTGTGGGTTATTGTAGTCAAATTGGTCTGCTCCGAGAGCAGGCACGCACCCTCTGATTCCACCACCCCCAAGAGCCAGCAAGTATATTGAGGCGTAGAACAGCGTGGCTTTTGAACCATGCACGCACTTTGATTTCCTACAGGGACCTGAAGGTTGAAGCTCCTGGTTGTGGGATTGAATCACCAGCACCATGTATCCCTGCAACTCAAATTTCCCAGTCTGGTTTAATGGAAATGTGTCGCTTTTACTGTAATTTGTGTTTCCATCGGTGTTATTGGGATTAGGAAATGTGCACTTTTATCTTATGCAAGAGATGGGAAAAATTTTCTTCTCTCTCCGTTAATCCTTGTTGGCTCTCGAATTTGTCTATTTCCTAAGGCTGTGATTGTTTTGTGAAAAAAAAAAAATTTTAATGAAAAGTTAGTTCATAAAATTTTTTTCTTTACTTTTTTTTAATTACATGAAAAAAAAATAAATGACATATAATATAACAAACAATAGTCGTAGGTAAAGATGTTGGTTAATTCAATTGATCTAATTAACTCGATCTAACTTAATCATATTGGGTCCAATTGAATTCTAAGTAAAAAAAAGAAGGCCTGATCATAAAGTTGGGCTACGTCTCAAGACTTAGTAAAAATTTAACTTGGCCCAAGCCATGTGCACTCATAGTGGTAGGATTGGTGATGCGACGAGCAATGCTAATAAGTTGGGGAATTGTGATGACAAAAAATATTTGATAAACCTAAAATCGAGTTTAAACCTAAACACAGATCACTTTCAAAATTATTTTGTTAGGCTCAAGTTTTAGCTAAAAAAGATTGAGTTTGAGTTTTTTAACCAAAACTCATTTTTAACTTTTTATTTTGTTCCCAACTTGTTCATTGGATTAAGTACATCTAAGTTTAGGTTCAAGATTAAACACTTTTAAGTTTCAATTTGGACTTAGAGCTTGCTCAGTCCAAATTAAAAATTTTTAGGTTTAAACTTAAAATTAGATTTATCTCATTTTTAAAATTTGTTATTCCAACATGAATAAAAAAAAATCAATATCAAATCTAGGTTCATCTCACTTCCAAAATTTTTAAAAATGTTTGGATTTGAGCCCAAGTTTTGACCTAGCTTACTTTAACCCCATGTACAGTGCATGACAGGCCTTAAAAGAGATGTTAATCCACTATGAATAACAAAGGGTGGTACAGCACTAGGTTGAAGAAAAATAAAAATGATTTGTGTACACATTCAGATTATTGAAATATGTTTCCAAAAAAAAAAAGGTTCTCTTCCAACAAAACAAACACAAGAATAAAAGACTAAATGAAGCCTAAGATGATTGTGCCTCATTTTGTGCAAGTCAAGAATTGAAGCTCAAAGCAAGGGCAATTGTTAATTGATAATTATGAGTTGAATTAGTAATTACCAGCAACTGAACAACGCCAAAGAGGAGGCAAGTGTTGAGGCGATTCATGTAGGTATCGGAGATGAAGCCTCCAACGATGGTAAGCAAGAATGCAGTGCCCAGGAAGTTGGTTGTGGTGGTTGAAGCCCCAGACAGGTCAAAATGCGTCACGAACATGAAATACAGAACCATGCTCTACATGTTTGCCACGAATCCTATGCTATCCAGAAACATCATTGCTGCAACCAATTATATTACACGGTACTTTTGTTATTTTTACACACACACGCGCACACACACACACACATATATATTGAATACCAAATTCAGGAAACTAATCAATCAAACATATTCTCTTTACCCACAAAACATGAAGTAAGTAACTCTAAACCCTCCTTGTCTTACAGTCCTCACTACTTGGTACTCCACATATATCTTTCACCTGATCAACCTCATTTTGCACACCCTATTTTTTCTGTTTTTTCAAGAGACGATTTCAATATGAGCATATATTTCTGCAGGTTTTTGATTAACTATGTCTATATATATATATATATATATATATATATATAAGTACGCATATAAAAGGAAAATATATAGTTTCTCAGTGTGAACATTTCACAAGTCAAGTCACTAAAAAGTTATCCAACATATCAGCATGTGTGTCTCTGTGAGTGTGTGTATTTTACGCTTGGTTTAGTTTACCTACTCAAGTAAATTCTACATATATGTAGTGATTCTCTCTAGGTAATACTTCAGCTATCAAAAAAATATGAGGAGGATCATAAAGAACTCATCTTTCAATTCTTTTACAGTTAAGAAGAATAAACAACAGAAAAGGATGAAAACGAAAGAAGTTAATCTGCCACAAACTAGCCCAAGCAACAACAATCAACCACAGGCTAAAGTGACCAAACGCTACAATGTAATGTACACACACACACATATGATGATTACCATGGCTGAGAGCCCAAAGATAGAAATCCTTTGAGAGAAGAGAAGCAGAGGTTAACTGTTCAAAGTATAAATTGTACGAAAGACATTTGCAGCGTAAATATAAATATATCAATATGTAGTGATGAGTGAGTATTGTGAATGAGGACAGTGTTAGAGAAAGCAGGCTGAAAACATGGAGGAATATGGATGGTAAGAAGTAACGCCATATGAGCCCCCACTGTGTAGAAGATTCCAAATTACTACATGCCAACTGACCGGACTAAATCCCCAAGACACAGCCTAGCTAGTATTACATAAGATATGAAAATGATTTATTACAAGGTAATAAAAATAATTCTGATTGGTTCAGAATTTCAATTCTGAAAAGTACTAAAAAACAACTAACTTTAATTTGTCATACAAGTTTTTAATTTTCTTGTTGAAATCTTGTTATAATTAAATGTGTTAAAATTAAAATATAAGAAACTAAAATTGTTTAACCTCTAAACAAAGTAAATTAAAATATATGTATATATATACACACACACACATACACACATATATATTAGACTTATAGACTTACATACAATTATTTATATTTTTGCTATGAATCTTTCTAATAAAATATAAACGTGTAAATTTTTTTTTGAAAGACCCAATCAAGCGATAGTTAATTGTGAAAAAACATTTGTTTGTCATAATTTTTATAAAAAAATTGATAATAAAAACATAAAAAATAGTACCTAATTTTTCTCCAAATAGAAAAAAGCACAATGAATTGAATTGTTGGTCATCCAAAAATACATCTTGTCTCAATTTACTTTCCTAAATATTAGACTTCTCATTTTGTCGATTTTAAAGAATTCTCACATTAAACTTGTTAACAAATAGTTAATAATATGTGACATGATTTAATTAATGAAATGAGTGATATGGTGGTTAAATATGTATATGGCTATTAGAATGATATGTTTTATAAACCTTAATGACTTAAACACAGTTTAAAACAGGGCTTATGCAGTCATAGGACATTTAATATTTCAGGGACCAAATTAAGGTACAAATATTTGTGAAGGATCAAAATGTCAATTCAATAAAATGTATATACAATTTTAAAAATATTTATTGTCAATTTTTTTAAGCAAAACATAGTAAATGTTTATTTTTTACAACTCCACTCAAAATCATATGATTGATTGTTTTAAAAAAATTATTCCAGATAATATATTTTGATTGAAAAACTTACTAATAGACATCTAAAACATATATACTCAAGTTTTATCCTTAAAAGAAAGTTGAAAGGCCATTACAGATAATTTATATTTAAAAATTTTAGGGATAATTTTTTATCCCTAAAATATAAATTAGAATGTACAAAATTTTTTTAAACTTGACAATGGAATGATAAAAAATTATCTGTAATGGCCTTTCAATGGAATGATGATAAAATTATACAAAATTTACTTAAGGTTTGATTAAATTAATTTAATATTTTTCTTATTTTAAAAATTATATTTAACTTCCATAACACACACATATATATGTGGCAGAAACTTATGATTCAATTTATTTTTTTCTTAAAGAGTTTAATTTTTCTGTATAACATGAGATTGTAATTACTTTTTTCTTAGCATGGCATATAGACAATTAAATAAATTTTTTTAGAAGAAATATATATTGTATAAAAATTTAACTTTACTGACAAAAGAAAAATTAAAAAGAAGTTGACTGTGATTTTTAAAATAAGAAAAAATAAAGAATAATTTAATCAATAATTTACAATTTTAAAAAGTTCAAACTTACCGTAGACGACAAAAGGCCGTGTCAACTGTCAACTCTTTAGATGAAGCCGAGTGGAAACTACTCAGAGAAATCCCCAAGCAAGTCCACATCAGTGCGCTTTAGACTGCCAATTGACTAGGGTTTGTCTTGCCTCTCAAATTCCTGGATGCTTCATTGTCCATTCACAAAATGAAAACCAAAATTGGGCCAATCTAAATCGTTAACTTCTAAGTTTCTATCATTTCCAATTTATTTAGCGGATCCTCCATTCTCTCCCCTACTTGTTATTTATTTATTTTAATCAATATTTAAAACGAGTCCAAGAAAAATTACCCATGGCTTTTAAGATCCAGCTAAGTCACTTGCCTTTTATTTAATACAATTAAAAGTATTATGACATGAATCCTAAAATAAACTTGGTTCCTTTCCTATGATTATTTATTAAGAGACACTCATTAATTACTGTATACCTTGTCTTAAAGCTAAAATAATTTATCTAGTTGAGTCCAAATAATTTTACATACTTGTATGAATAAATTAAAACTGATTATGAGTTAAAACGCAAGCTCCAAGTCAAATAGCACATCCAAAGTCCTTTCATATTTGAAAGTAGTTATAAGAAGTAACTTTAGTGTATCTTTGGAATGTAGCTGGAGAATTTTAGGAAAGAGTACAGATTTTAATTAGTTTAATAAGTACATATTTTAGCAAGTGGCTGCGTGATGATGTAAGGTGCATATATTTCAACATTGAATTGGTTTCCAGATTAGAGTTAAGTGATGGATGGGATGTTGGTCTAAGATGTGATATGACTGAGTCACTTACACAATTCCAAGGGAACACAACATATTAAATTAAGGATAAATTATAATATTTTTAGAACCAAATGGATCATTAGATTAATAGAGATATTAATTCATGATTCATTAATTAAATTATGATCGAATTATAGTTAAATAAGTAATAATTAAATATATTTTTTAAAATAATTTTATATATTAAAATTTTAATATAACAAATAAATATTATTAAATTTTAAATATTTGATTATTAATTTAATATTTTTAAGATATTACAAAAATTAATTTTTAATTAAAAAATAAAAATTATCTATGATTAAAAGTTTAAAATATTTAATATTAAATTTTTAGAATTTCTAAATTATATTAAAATTCTACTTATTATTAAAAAATAAAAAAATAAATAATAAATAATAATTTTGGCTAAATATATTAATATTTAAGAGAAATGTCATTAAGAAATTGAACATAATAGAAAGCAAGTATAAAAAATAGTCAATTATGCAAATTTTATTTCTCTTATATTCTCTCTCATTTTTTTTTAAAATATATTTATATATTTCAACTCCCTCATCTTTTTTTTATTACTTTCTATTTTTAATTTGTCAAATTTATTTAAAATAAATTATTCTATTATATAAGAAAAACAAATTTAAAAAAATGGTTCAAACCAATTCAACCTGTTTTTCACTGGTTCTTGATCGATTTTTTAATTAGTCAATTTTCTAGACCATTCGAACCAAACCAAGAATCAATCATTCCCGGTTGAATCAGCCCATCCAGTCTAAATTTTAGAACTATGGTAAATTACATTCTTATTCTTTTTACAATTTGGTTGAACATTAGTTTGTTTGTTTGTTTTTTTGGATTTAAAATGTCTCATTAATATTTTTATATTTTGTTTTGTTATTACTCAAATACTTTTATCATGTTGTGATATTTTTATTCATAATTTTAATCAATATAGCCAGGCAAAAGTTAACATAATGAAAAATTTTATTGTTAACAATATATTTTATTTATATCTTAAATAGTTTCATAATCTTTTAAAAAGTATTATTGAGATCCTTATTGACAGCGCATTTTTTTATTAACTCTCAACAAAATTTATTAAGTTTTAAATATATCCACGGTAATAGATATCATATTAAGATTATAAGTAAAAGAAAATATTTACATATTTACACATTTGTATTAAAAAATAAATATGTATTGTAAAAATTATCTGTCTTGTTTTCTAATTTGTATTATAAAAGGTTTAGTGCAATTGAAACTCAAGTTATAGTAAACAAGAAGTTTATTATTCAAAATATATTTGTTGTTTGGCAAACCATTAGGGATCAATTATGACATAAAAATTTATTAAAAATTCATATGGGTATTTATTGTAGAATTGAAAATTTCTTCAATTCAAACAAATTTTATGTGATAACTTGTTTTTAAAGTAAATTAATTACTAAATCATTACTAGTTAAAGTTATGATTCAATCATTTGTATTTTTTTAAACATATCCAAGGAGATATATGTGATATATATTATGTGAATGATTTAAATATATATGATCTTGATAGATATATCTACAAGATAATTACATATGTGTTTATTATCAACTTATAACTTGACATTTGTGATGGTACTTACTCAAATAATTCGATTAAGAGCCCAATTTTCAAATTACTCAATCAAGATAATTCATTATAATAATGCTAGTGAGTTTACATCTTAAACTTGTAATAACTATTATATGTTTATTAAAATAACAGTTAAAAAGTATATTGCTTATATTCATACAAAATGATTTAGCATGATCATTTATTAAATACCTCCAATTAATAGTTGGATTAATGCCTATGAAGACAACTTCCCCTTTTGACACAGGGATATATGATTTTACATTCAACAATACTTATATACATCAAATTAACAAGTTATTATAAATTTTCTCAATTAAAATTAGCTTTTGGTCAATAATCAAATATTTCTCACATTAAAATTTTTAGATATGTGGTATCTATTCCAATTATTCCACCATAACACACAAAGATAGGTTCTCAAAGCATGTTAGGAATATATATTAGTTATGAGTCCTCATTTATTTATGACATAATTTGCCAATTGTTATTTTAATGCAAGAGTTTTTCTAACATTAAGGAGAGATAATAAGTAGTTAGAAAAAGAAATTACATAAAATGTATTATCACTATTTCATCTATATCATTGTATAAAGTAATATGAAATAAAAGTTTAAAAAATAATGCATTTACAAAATATTATAAATCAATTGCTATATGCATTTATTAACCTAAAGAAAGTTACTAAATATCATATACCAACTAAAAATGCTCCAATTAGAATTAATACTCTAGTAAGACAATTAGTTAGTACAAATGAAAGTAAGTCACCCTTGAAACACGGTAGATTAATCAATTACAAAGATAATTTAAAAAAAAAAAGAGCAAATAACCAAGATAATCACATTAAAAAATCAGATACTCAATAAGAGACCTAAAATATAACTAATCATAAAGCCCTAGAAAGAAGTTCAAGTATCTAAAAATAATAAAGAAATCTCAATAAATTATATTACTATAGGAAAAAGATGAAATCTTGATAAATTATAGTACTATAGGAAAAAGATGAAATCTCAATAAATTATGTTACTATAGGACCCTAAAGCAAGATGAATTAAGTATAAGTAAAAGTCAAATATTAGTTAGAGTATTCATAGATGATATTATAAAGTTTTGGATGGCCCGAAATTGGAGCCTAAATGCTCAAACGGAGAAACTGATGTATCAATGATAAAATTGTAATTTTAGACAACTTTTTAGAAGCTCAATGAAAAAAGTCTTAAATGATAAAATTAAGTTCACTAGAATTCTCAAAAACCCTGAAAATTATAAGAACTATTAAAATGGTTAAAATTCTTTCGACATACAATTTAGGATGTCAGTTAACCATAACTTTAATCGAGCTATCTGGGATGGTTTTAAATCCTAAAAATATCAAAGTAAATGTTTTTAATAAAGTAAAGAGCCTAAATTTTTATGTGAAAAAGACAGTTTTCAAAATGGATACGAAACGAGCTCATGCAGGACAATCAATATGTAGTGGCAAAAGTATACTTATGGAAAAAAGTTAAAATATCCTCTCTGCACTTTTTTTATGACCAAGCCATGTTCCTTCTTCTTCAAACTAACTTGAAGATCTCTAAAATCAGTGGCTATGGCATCCAAGAGAGGGGAGGAGAGAGAGAGGGGGAAAAGCAAAAAAGGTTAGAAAATATACAAAATTTCATGCCATGATAGTTAATAAACTTACTCTACTATTCCTACTCTTTCTAATGATGGTCTTGGCTTCATGAAAGGACCATTTTGGTGGCTAAACTCTTGGAGGAATAAGGGCATTTGAAACAACCAATTATGACACAAAAATCCCCATTAGACTAGGATTAAAACAAAGTATGTATTGCTTGAAGAAAATTGATTTTCTTTGAATTATAAGGCTATGGTGATTTCAGCCTAGAGAGAGAAAAGGAATAGGAAACCTTAGCTTGATGAAAACTTGAGAGAAATAATGGTTTTAAAGGATGTAAAGTAAGATTACATAATTAAAGTCAATAAGAAAGCTATAGAATGCAAGACAAGTTACCTAGGGTTCAAAAGATGTCTTGGAACTCTATGAAGATGTTTTAAGCTGTTTAAGATCACTGTTAAACTAGAAAGGAATTAAGGATACTCTATAAGTATTAAATTACTATTAAACTATAAAGGAACTAAGGATATTCCATAGGTAGTAGATTCCCCAAGAGAAAGGCAAAAATTCCCTTAGACTCTTTGTATGCTAGATTTGGCCATGGGAGGAAAAGAGTAGTTAGGGAGTATTTTAATGGATCTTAAGGATTTAAAAGGCTTAAATATGAATTATAAACACTAATGAAATCATTGGATTGAATTTAATAGCCTTACTTTGAAAAATGAATTTTTAGAACACATAAAAAGCCTAAAAAATAAGTTGGCTCTAAGCTTGTGCAATAATGTAAATGAGGGTCTAAATGAGTTTAATTATAGTCACATAACTCATAGCAAATGAGACTGTGGAGCCTAGAAAGTGAAATTTAAGAATAGCCTCTTAAGAAGCCTAAGTGACTTAAGGTTACATATTAAATTCTAAAGAAATTAAGGGTTAACAAGATTTGAAATAGATCCTAATGAGTTATTTGGCATTGCATATTGCTATAGGTAGGCTGAATAAATGCAAGCTCATTAGATGGAGGTGTAAAACGAAAGGGAGGAAGTGAGGGACCAAAGAAAAGAAAAGGTTTATGGGAGTTAGTGGTAGCTTGAAACTTCTAACTTTATGAGATAGCTTTATCTCCTTATTTTGCATGCACATGAATGTTTGATTGAGTTGAGATGCTTGTATATATTGTTGCTTAATGTATTCTTGAGCTGTACTTTGATATGTTTTTCATTATGAGTTTTATACTTGAGTTTGATATGGTTTTCGCTCTTAGCTTCTTATGGCAAGAAATTAAGTATAGTAGCTCTTCCTTAACCTAAAGTTAAACTGAGTTAAGCCCAGTTAATATGTTGAGATGCTACAACTAGTTGAGAAATAATTTTTTATGCAAAAAGTTACATTTGAGTTTTATGATGTATGAGAATTATATGTTTATACCACATGCATTGTATTTTCTCATGACATTCTTGTGTATATTGATTTGGTTGAGATCAACTATTGAGATTCTTCCCAGAATCTCACCTATGTCCCACACATTAATCATTTCAGGGTTCTTGAGCAAAGAGATGGAATATGAGAAGCCATAAACTTTAGAAAGTCATGATTAGAAGTATTTTTGCAATTATGTACTTGAAATTGTATATGACACATTAGCAATGTTATACTTCATGTATGGCATGAACATATGAGGCGCTAAATTATGTATGAGTTGAATATGCAACATATGTATCATTTTAAGGTAAAACTATAACTATGTATATATGGTATCCATATCAAAAGCTATAAAAGATGTATATGCTTGAATGGATAGTAAGCCTATGTGTATATGATGAATCTTGTGGAAATGTCAATGTTATGAGATAGGAACATATGTATAAGATCATACTTATATAGCATTTTTATGCATGAATGGCCCTTTGATATATGGTTTCATATATGTAAAGCTTTATAATTTATGTGTATAAATGGATGTGAGATAGCTAACTTTTGATGCAAGTCATATTACATGTGATGAAATGAATGGAAATGTGGTATAGATAGATTAAAACTTGCTCAAGAGAAGAGATTGCAAATTAAAGGCCAATTAAACTACTTTAGAGTCAAATTTTGGTTCGAATGAACTATAAATTGTACCTTTATCCTTAAAGCCTTAAATGATATAGTTTGGGGTTGAAACTTGGCATACAATTAAATAGTCTAAAAAGCTTTCTAACAAGCTAAGAATGAGAATTTTTAGAACTCTATAAAATATTTTATGAATTTTTAAAATTTAAAAAACTATACAAAATAGCTTGGTACTGTTGTAATAGTTTTGTTTTTTGTATTTTTGAGGGATCAAATGAATTCAATTACTTATGAAATTTTACAAGTATGAAGTTCACATCATAAACTTTCCCTAAACACCTCATTTACACAAATCAGAATTACGTAATCTAAGTTATGAATTTTTAAAATTTGATATTTAATATGTCGAAAGTAGCAAATTTGAGCTATGCAATTCCTTAGGCAACCAACACTTGTTCTTTGGTGTAATAGGTCAAGACAAGTTTGTTTATGATGAATATGGATGAAGGAAAGGAAAAATTTGAAATTCAACCCATATGGTTCCAATTGGTATATAAACAAACTAAAATTCACTGCTAAAAATATAATAATGATTATAGTTTTTATTGCTAATGTATTTAAATATTATAAATAAGTTAAATGAAATTAGGTATGACATAAGTCATAAATAATGACTCTCTAGAATTCATTTTCATGTTCAATAATAGTGCTGCACATGGGTTGAACTAGGTTTTAAAATTTTGTTATTTAAAAAATTTTCAAAATTTAAAAAATTCATATCTTTGTAACTACTTAATTATTTTTGGCATATAACCATTTGTTTTAATATGCATTTATGAGAGCTACATAATGGAAAAAAAAACATAGGTTTTGAAGGAAGAAATAAGAAAAAAAAACATAGTATAAATGGTGAGATTTTAAAAAGTTATAACTTAAAGCTTGATAGTCTAATTGAGGCATTTTTTTTATTTTAGATAATTTTTTGAGATAAACATGATGCAAATGTCTAAACATAGTTTGGTTGCTAATTTTCTCAATAAAAAATATTTACCATCTCAATTTTAAATTTTTTGTTTTAAATTCTAAAAATATAAGTTTTCCATTTTGTATTTTTTTGTCTAAATGAAACAGTTATAATGAGACAGGTGGCTATTTAAAATTTATAAAATACATTTAAAGATTTTTAGTTAAAATTATAAAATGACTATTTAAAAAATATTTTTTTCATTTTGACTCTTATTTTTTCTGATATTATATTTTCATTGGGCAGGGCCTGCTTGACCTTTCTCTTCTTCTTTTTTTCACAAGCCTAATTTAGCCAAACAACATCGGACCAATCAAGTTGATGTATAATCTTATTTAATAGTATATTACTTACAACACGCAAAGATTTATATTCTACAATTACATAAATTAATTTTTTATTTATATTATTATAATTTGCAAGTTTTATTTTATAATTAAAGGCTTATAAATAAATCTAAGTAAATAAAAATTATCCACGTCTTTCACCATTCAATTCTTACTCTTACTCAAGTTATATATATTTTTAATTTTTTTTTGTTAGTTTTCAACCATCGTATTGTTAATTCAAAATTAAACCAAAAATAGTTTTGAGGTTGACATACTAGACCTACCGGTAACAATCCTTTTCTATCATGTCACTTTTGATTCGACCCCATTGTCCGTAACTGGTTTCTTAAGTTGATATTTATGTCACTAGTGATTCGATCTCATAGTACGAAAGTGCTTTTGAGTTTGAAGACCCTCACTTTTGATTGGTAAACTATTTTTTTTTTGCATTTTTTTTAAACAGTTTAAATTAAATTTAAATTGTTCAGATCTATTTTTTTGGTTAAATTTTAATATTTTTATTATTTTAAAAATATAAAATACAGATTAAAAATAATTTTTTAATTATATAATTTTAAAAAAATATTTTAAATAAAAAATAAAAAAATAATTTGTTTATATCAAATTTAAACAATTCAAATCATTTCTCAAAAAAATGCCTGCTGTACATGTTTTTAGGAATTGCAGAGAAATTCAGCTTGCGTTTGGATATACATTTAGATCTTTCCAAATCACGTTTCAAATAAAGTAAAGATTGATAACTTTTATACTTTGTAATGAAAATCTAAACACGCGCTCAATCCCATTCTATTATAAATAATTTATTTTGAACTTATCAAAACTGACGTCTGCAAAAATACAATAAATCATACACCTCATATTTATATAAGAGCCATTTAATATTATCATTTTCATCCTAAAGTTGTGGGAAGGTAATTTTATCACGTCTACAAAAATACATTAAATCATACACTTCAAAACCAGAATAGTACTTACAGATGTGTGCATATATCAATATTTTTAAAATTAGATCTGTCATTAAAATGATAAAAATACTAGTTTATAATTTATTGATCGAGCCAATAATAATTAAATGTATATTTTTAAAATTTTATATACTAAAATTTTAATATAACAAATAAATATTAATAAATATTTAATATTTAATTATTAATTCAATATATTTTAAAATATTTTAAAAATTATTTTTGAACTAAAAAACAAAAATTACCTATAATTAAAAGTTATGAGTATTTAATATTAAATTTTTAGAGTCCTTAAATTTGTATTAAAATTTTACTTATCATTAAAAAATAGTAATTTTAGCTAAATATTTTTATATTTGAGAGAAATGTTACAAAAGAGATAATATATAATGAAACAGAAACACTAAAAATAACCAAGTATTATTTTTTTAAATTTTTTTTTTATATTTCAAGATCCTCTTTCTTTTAATATTTTTTATTTTTAATTTGTCAAATTTATTCAAAATAAAGTATCCTATCATATAAGAAAAATTAAAAAAAATTATATTAACTAATTCAAATCGATTTTTAACTGATTCAATTTTGACTGATTCTTTAATTGTCTGGTTTTCTGATCCAATTGAATCAGATTAGGGATTCGTTCTTAGTCGAATCAATCGAATCGGTCAGCTTGATCTAATTTTTTTAATTATGGTGTATATATATATATATATATAAAGAAAAATTTCTGAATTCAAATCACCTATAAGAACCATTCTGGTTTGGAAGTAAAACGACATTAAAATTGATAAATATTTACACGCAAGAGAGAAGTCATGCCTGATTTGTGAGTTCTCTTAAACAATTGCTGTTTCACCGCTATTTTCAACATCCACCAAAGGTCACTGCATCCTTTGTCTACTTGAAGCATAAGCAGCATCAAGTTAAGAGCCATTGAAATTTATTTTGATTAGTCACAGCTAATTTAACTCAGGTATTGTGATGTAAGGATTAAACACCTACTCCAAAGAGTCAAAATGTGTCCACGTAAGGAAAATTGTACATAGAAACAAATGTGTCCATGTATCCCATCAGTAAAGTTATCTTCTCATTTTGAACCAACTATTAATAAATTTATAAGGAATAAATAACTCTTTTATTTTGTAAGAGATGTCTAAATTACATAATTTTTTTATGTTTTGAAAATATATATTGTTCACTCTTGAAACTAAAATATGCACTACACTTCAACTTTTTTGTAGTAAAATAAATTATAACTATATTTATTTTAACAAAAATATCCCTATATATATCACTTATATAATATAAGAAATATCAAATAAAATAGTCAATTTTATAAATTTTAAAAAAATTGTAAAACCATTTTATAAAATTGACTATTTATAAAATAATTTTTTAAATTTAACTAATTTATAGATAAAAATTTAATTTCAAGAGTAACATTTATATTAAATATATATTAATAAACATAAATATTGCTGTAAATGTAATACAATTTTAGAATAAATTAAACTTATAGTTCTCAATCTAAAATAAATAACATTAAAATAAAAGGTCAAAATATTTTTAATAATTTATATTTTTAATAAAAAAATTAATATTATTTTTTTAAGGTATTTTAGTATATTTTGGTTTTGGAAACAAGTGTATATTTCCAAAACACATAAGAAAGTTGTATAATTTAGAGATATGTTGGGAAGAAGAGGGAAAATTATCCATTTATAAATTTAGATTTATATGCATGGAAAGGGATTTGAATCCAATTTTTTATTATCAAAAAAAAAAAAGAAAGAAAAAGAACCCTTCTGCTCTTGAAGGAAAACATCATTACAAATAATAAAGATTACAAGCAAGAAGAGAGATAGAGCTTGCCTGATTTATCAACTTTGACAATTACTTTCACCACTATTCCTAACATTACAGAAGGTGGAATCCTCCAGTTGTTAAACCCTATAGAAAGTTTTAAAGGAGAAACATGATATATAGGACAGTTGACAGACTCATGTCTCATACCATCACAATAAGATGGCATCAGAACACAGGACTATAAAACAAATGATGTTAACATTGATATGAGCATCAATGGCAAGATCCAAGGTATGATTCAAAGCTACCATACAACAGAAGAAGAACAAGGGCAACACTAAAGGGATATAGCACCAAGCACCTAAATCATTGGGAAAATTCGCAATCTTAGTTATGATTCCCAGAAGATGTATTGTTGAACTGCTATGAGAAGATCGCAACTGATTCCCTTTCAACCACTGCAAACTTGTATACGGATCAGCAATGGCTTTGAACTTGTTCACGGTTTGATTAATTCAGGATTTAGATACCATGACATACAATGAACTTGTTCTAAAGCTGAAATTCGTTATCTTAAATGTAATATAAGCTCTATACTAAAGCAGCACCCTCCAGATGCAATGATAATTTGGAAAGATAAACAGCATCAATGGGGCATAGGTTGATTCTATTTTTGCAGTTTACAAGCTAATTTTTAATTCCCTTTTTACAAAAGACCTTTCCACAGTTCTATTACTCAGATAATGCAGTTTTTTAGTATCTACTAAGACACGAATTCATGCATTCCAGAAATTCTTGTACAGACTTAGTTCATCAAAAATTGGAACACTAAGCCAATAAGGAGCAGCCATTTGGGCTTGTAAACTAATTTTTTAGTAAACACCCCTTCTGATATACACAAATAACTACTTATTGGCTTAGTCTACGCAAAGTCTATACAAGAATCTCCTTGCAGAAAACCCCACAATTATGCAGGTTCAGGCCATAAATTGGCAATACATTTGTAAGAAATGAACATTGAACCTCTAAAGAATGTACCGGGCGCAACAAAAATCAGATCTGACAGAAAAAATGACATAGGGAAAAATAATATCAAATGTGTCCTTCTCATTATTGTGGTATTGTAACAGACAGCATAAGTTTTGTTCTACCAAGTCTGGGTTCTCTCATGCTATACTATCTTGTTGGAAGAAAATAAAGAGAAGAAAAAGTAGATAGAAATGGAAGCAGTGAACCCCATGCACGTTGTCATTCCCTTATATTACTCCCTCTGACTATCTTTAACAAAATAATGCATTGAGCAGAAGATTCGCATTAATTGTTCTATCTGTGATAATCTACGGAAGAAACAGCACGTATGTCAATGGAGAGACTAGAATACAACAGAGACAAATCACAGGAAGTCATAGAAGAAAGAATAGGATACCTTAGAGCATCAAGAACAATAATGACCGGGCGGTTTCCAAATTCCAACAAACCCATCAGACCAATTGGTGATGCCGTTAAAATCTTCAAAAGAAGAAGAAGAAGAATGAGGAGTTAGGTGTGCACTCAGAAGGAAAGCAAGGCGACTGAGAAACATCAGAGCAATGGCAGTAATAAGGAAGCTTCGTTCTCGGCACCAGAAAGCCTCGGGTGATTGATTGGAAGAAGATGCAAAAGGTCCTAAACTAGATGTCGTCTAAACCTAGGCCCCAACGCATGTACGACAGTACGTTTTGTCTGCAACCCAACGACGTCGTTTTTCAGTTGGTGGTCGCGGCCCCGAGCCAGATTGAAGCAGAAACGCGGAGGAAACTTCTCGATTTTTCTACGAGATACATATCCGTTTCTTCGGGGCAAAGGCAAAGGGGTGCGTCAAATCGTTCTTTGCTTGGTTAGGGATTAAAATAATTTCTGCTTTCTGCTACTACCAGAATCGTTTGGAAGGAAGATAGAGAGATTGAATCGAAAAATGGAAGTGAGAATTGGGAGAAGAGTGTCAAGGGGAATGCTGCCATTGTTAGCGCTTCACACATTGAGCGAGTATTATAGGTCAGATAGGAAACCTCCTGTCACTGCTGGCCTTATTGCTGCAAATACTCTCATTTATCTGAGACCTAGCTTCTTGGACTCTCTCCTTCCTTCTATAGATGAGGTGTGGTTCAATCCCCACCTCATCCTCAAGGTGAGTTTTTCATGGTTTTTTTTTATTTGCCTGCCAGGAAGGAATAAATTTTATTCATGTTGGATTGTTTGGATGACAGCACAATTTGCTATGGCTATGCTTTATTTGTTTAATTTCAAACCATGATTTCATGTACTATAGAATGATCTCATGTGTAATTGGGTACGGCACAGCCAGTGGTGCATTTCTTAAGAGTTTACATCTAAGAAGCATGGATAGGACGCAGATATTGTCGCAAAATTTCAAGTATCCAATCCTTTTTGAAATGTGGCGTCTCGTCCTATGCAGATATTTGGCACTTGTGGGATATAGAAACAACTGAAATCTGAAGTGTATGTGCGTCATAGGTTAACCTTGTAGTGACTGAGATCTGAAGTGTATGTGTTTCGTAGGTTAACATTGTAGTAAGCAGCTTTAAAGTGCCCGAATCTTCATAGTTTCAGTTAGCCGAGGAATGAGAGCACCAATTAGTTAAACATTTGAAGCAGATATGGTTTCCTTCTACCCATTTTGGGCTATTGAATAAGTGATTCAGCATTATACTCTTTTTTTAAAGACAATGATAGTACTAAGATTTGGTAGTTCCCTTTAAATGGAGTAGATATGGTATACTGTCACTGATTATCTGTCGAGTCAGCTAATCAAATTTGGCTATAAGATTTTGAACTAAATGATATGCGTATCACTTATTGTATTAATTTATAAAATTGATGTTTGTTAATTAGTTCATTTTGCAATCCAAGTAGATCCGTTTTAAAATTTTAATGCGTCTGTTACTTTGGGAAATAGATAGTTAATTCAAAAGGTTAAGATGAGAAAAATGCCACCAGCCATCTCTCTTCTGCTTTGGTTTATTTTTTGTCCACATTTATAATAAGAATTGACGAGGAAAGTGATTGGAGTACTGTGAAATCGTCTTTTAAACTCTATTGAATCTATTTGCTCATCTATAACAAGCAAATGGAGAGAGTTGCTTCTTGTGATGTGATTATTGTTGAATATATTATCTTGCAATTTACTCCCAGTTCTTTAGAAATCTGTCAGATACTCAGATGTTAATCTAATTCTATGTTCTTGCAGCACAAGGACCTGAAGCGGTTCTTCTTGTCAGCATTCTACCATATTGGAGAACCTCACCTGGTCTACAACATGTTGTCTCTTCTATGGAAGGGGATGCAGTTGGAAACTGCAATGGGGAGTGCTGAATTTGCTTCTATGGTCGCTGCCTTGCTTGCTTTATCCCAGGGTATCACTCTAATGCTATCCAGGTCACTTCTGTTGTTGTTTGACTATGAAAGAGCTTATTACAATGAATATGCTGTGGGATTCTCTGGTGTCCTGTTTGCCATGAAAGTTGTTCTTAATTCTCAATCAGAAAATTATACTTATGTACATGGAGTGATAGTACCATCGCGTTATGCTGCTTGGGCTGAATTGGTCCTTATTCAAATGTTTGTACCTGGTGTCTCATTTCTTGGTCACCTTGGTGGCATACTTGCTGGTCTGCTTTATCTGTGGTTAAGGGGTACCCATTCAGGCTCAGACCCCCTAACTATTCTCATCAGAGGTCTTACTGGGGCATTGAACTGGCCTGTCAAGTTTTTACGGAACTTATTTCGGTTTCGGCGGGGGAGGATCTCTGGCAGGGGAACTGTTGGTGGGAATCAGACAGGAAGAACTACTCAGTCTGGTGTATGGAGATGCCAGGCATGCACATATGACAATTCTGGTTTGTTAAGTATATGTGAGATGTGTGGTACCAGTAGGAGTGAGAATGATTCTTCTCCTCATCAATGGTACCGTTCTTCTCGTGGTCTTTCTTTGGAGGAATTGCGCCGTTTGAGGATTGAAAGATATGGCAGATGATAGTAAGATTTAGTTCCAACCTCCAGTAAATGACACAATGGGATTGAAATTGCATCTATATTACATCAATAATCAATCTAGTTTAGAAACATGGATTTCAACTATTACATAAATACTGTTTAGATTAGAGGCATTTTTTTTTCTTTTTTAAAATAATGAATACTGTAAATTGTGTTTGAGCCATACCAGATTGTCTCTAGATCATAGTAAGCTATCCAAAGAAAATTCACCTGAGCTCTCAACTGCCACGCATGGCTGATATTCATTTGCAGCAAGCTATAAATATAGATATTTTACCATGCAGCAAGAGAAGGCAGTATTATTTGTTGTTAATTTGAAGGGAGGTTTTTGTTTATTCAGTTTAGTTTAGTTTTTTTTTTGGGGTTTTCGCCCCCCCCCCCCCCAAAAAAATCCTTCTGCAAGAGTGGTTTGTCATTCTTTCAATTCTTGCCAAGCTTCTTCTTAGTTATTATTGTTACTTGCGCTGACTTTGTATGTGTGTTATATAATCTCTGTCCAATTTTTGCAACAACTTTATGATTTTTTCGGCCATCTGTTTGTCCAAAACTGGGTTCTATTAGTAACGGAAACACAAGGCCTGGGATGTAACAGTGTTTTACCTGATTTATGAGTCATAAGATAATTCATGACTTACTTTCCTTAGGGCTATCCAATATTTGCAACTTTTCCATTCATTCATTTCCAATAAAAGAATAAAAAAAAATTGGGCATATCTTATTCATTTAGTTTAGCCTTCAATTAAAAGTACCATGTCTGAAGCTTTAAAGAAAACCACTAGGCAAGAAAAAAGAAGTTTAAAGAAAGCCAATTGAAGTACTGTCTCTGAAGGTTTAAAGGTCGAAGAAAACTACATTAGAGCAATCGATTGACAAGGGTTGACCTTTGCCCGTGTAACATAGTGATATTCAGGCCAAAAAGATATAGTGATGTGAAGACATTACCAACTTGGGTAGTCTTCATTATCATTTGGGAGTATCCCACGTGGTAAAGGCAGACTGGGAACATAAATGGTGTTAAGAGTTTAAACATTCTAATACATTAAAAAAAAAAAATTGATTTGAAGGCATTCAATTAACACGTACGTAAGGGTTGGAATAAATGATATATTTATATCTCCCAAATATATAATTTTAAATTTTCAATATAAATAGAGCTATTTTTAGATTCCTTTAACATTAAATGGGGTTTATGATGAAGCGATTTGCATTGTTTAACTTTTAAATGACTCAAAGTTTATAATTTAAACAAAAGTTTACATAAAATGAAGTTTGGAATTTAATCCCAATCAAGTCTTTTGTCATGTGAGAAAAACAAAAACAAAATCAAAACCAACACTAAAATCGTCTTAAGCATCATCTACATTCACTTCAATTCATACTTCCAGTGGTAACTGTTGGTTTGTTATGTAATCAACGACTGCCATCCTCGCAAGTATACATCGATGATTATATTCAAAGTGGTTTTTTATTTTTAACAAAAAAGGGTCAAATTACTCCATTGGTTTATATAGTTTATTCAATTTTAAATTTCATACATATAGTTAAATTTTTTTTAATTGAGTCTCTATAAGTTTAATATTTTGAATTTGACCCTTGGCTTTTATCAGCATGCCATTATATATTATTAATACATTAAACTATATGACCTCTTAGTACCTTAAATATACATATTCATGTCAATTTAATCAAACTATTTAATATAAGTGGGTACCAATAAAATTTAGAATAAATTACCCTGACTTCTCTTCATTTTTGTCAAAATTATATATATATCTCTCTCTTTTATTTTCAAAATATATACAAATATATTCTGAGACGAAAAATTATCTTACAATTTAGTCTAATTTTAAATTTTTTAACAAAAATACTCTCCATTTTAATGTTTTTAGTTTAAAAAAATGTTTAAATTAATAAAGTATATTTTAGTTAATAAATTTAAAATTAGACTAAAGTGTAAAGTAGTGTTTTGTTTCAAAAAAAAGTTTGTGTATAATTTTAAAAAGAATAGAAATGTTTATAATTGTAAAAAAAATTTATATAATTTACTCTAAATTTTACTCCATCACCTATTATAAAATTTCTTTTATTGCTATTATTTATACATATTTAAAGTGTCAAAATGATGTATAATTAATCGTGTTAATAAAAATTAAACATAATTTAATAATAAAGATTAAATTAATTTTAAAAATACAGAGATTTAAATACAAAATTTTAAATTAAAAATTTAATAAAACTATAAGAATGAAGAGAATAATTTAACCTTAAAAAACACTTGTGACTAACCAAATCTTTTTTTTTTTTTTGTGCAGCGGGTTGGGGGGGGGGGGGGGGGGGGGAGAGAAGAAAGTTAAGTGGATTTTCCCAAGTTAGGCAGTTGTTACTTCTTAGCTCAAAAAAGTAATTGGGTTGTGAAAAGAGAAGGTCCAATGGGCTTCCAATTGGGGCGGGGAATGGGAGGAGAAGGATAAGGTGGCGCTAGAGCGCGGAAGGGCGGAATAGAAGCATGCTGGTGAATCTGTTTCTATGTGTTGTTGAAAAGAACGCAGAAATTTGACAATGTCTGCTACTTCACTTTCCTTCCTTCATTCTGCCTTAGCTTCTTCCCAGCAATCATGGATGGGTTCCAAGTTAATGGCAGCTCCTGCTTCCATTTCGAGGCCAAGTTCGAACCCATCGTCATTATCTTTCGTGGTGGAAGCCAAGGCTAGGACCAGCAGAGAAGATAGGACTGCCCGTCATATTCGAATCAGAAAGAAGGTGATGTTCAAACTTGGGTTTATTTATTTATTTACATTTTCTGGGTTTCTGGGTCTCTACTTTCTTCTATTGCGTTCCATTGCTGTTTGCGGCAATTGAGCTGCCCTTTACTACAGTAACATACTTAGTTGCAGTTAATCAATTTCCTTTCTTTTCTAAAGAATCTGGTAACGAGATAATAGGAGCATAGTGAGTTAGAACTAGCCACCAAGTTAGGAAACAATCTTCATCATTATGAAGTTCTCTTTTTCATGTTTTCCGGAAATTACCCGTTATTTGAATTTGCAAATCCATGTGTTACTGTTCTGATGAAGAGTCATTATATCCCTCTTGCACTATGATTTACTGCTCGGATGGATCGAATAACCCCTTGAATTGCATAAGTTGTGCCCTAAAATTATTGTAATTTGCCAAAACTTAGAAGGCCTGGCATGTGTTCCTGAAAATGCCTAAATGATAGACAGAAGGGAACTTTTATCTTTAGTTGTTTTTTGACAGGTTATGTTTAAATGGTGTATGCTAGTTATTGATAGAACTTAGAAAACGATGATGATTTTGCTTGTCATTTAAATTAAATGTTCTTAAGCCTGCGACTGTGTGTACTTGAATTTGGAAATCCCAGCGCTTCCCCCCCCCCCCCCTTCTCTTTTTTTTTTCAGGGCTTTGTGTATTCTATTTTAATTCCTATTTATTAGTCTGAATGATGGCTTTTCGGTTTTCCAATATTCTATTGTCTCTTGGTTGAATTTGATGATTGGCCCTGACCATTTTTCTGTAGCCATTTCAGGTTGTTGACTTAAATTTCTTATATTAATATTAATCCTTACATTCTCTATTATATGCATTTGCCAATCTATACGCAATAAACTACTCATAGTATGGTTAGGTTGCAGCTTTGATTTTGCCTCTTCTGATTTCAGAATATGCAATGATTGGATAACACGCTCTATTTTATTATATTAGTCGTCTTAGTAAGCACTTAGAGCTTTATATGGGTCAAACTGCCTTCATGTTGGTGATGCAGCTCTTGATTGAGAAGAAATTCATATTAAGCTGCCCTGGCTGTGGATTTCTGAAAGATGCTAACAATTTACACTAACAGATTTGTGATATAAGCATCTACTGGGGGTATTTCTATATAACTGTTCTATAGTTTTTTTTTTCTTGAAAGAAAAAGGAAGAAGAATGAGGAAAGAAAGAGTATGAAGCAAGCAATCATGCAGGTTCCTTCAAATTCTAGGGTCACAAAAATGCACATTACAGAATTTGAGATAATGAAATACTGATACTGCAGAGAGTAAAAACATAATAAGCATTTTACATATAAATAAACTTCTGCAAGCCCTTGTGCAGGTTACTCTTATAATTTCCTTTTACCATTTTTGTTGTTTTTGCTGTAGTCATTCTTATTATATCACTTATGTTTTGGGGATATGGAACTACCTAGGCAACTAGTATTTTCCATGTGCTAGTAAATCAGTCCATGTTAAATGGAATTTTGCTATCATTAAGAATGCAATGCATATCTATTATGGAATTCATTTTCTTGCTTCTCAGGTTGAAGGAACACCAGAAAGACCAAGATTGTCTGTCTTCCGGTCCAACAAGCATCTCTACGTCCAGGTGATTGATGACACCAAGATGCACACACTTGCATCAGCTTCAACAATGCAGAAGCCGCTTTCTGAAGAGTGTAATTTCTCCTCTGGTCCCACAATTGTGAGTTCTTTAAAGGCTTTAACATGCTCTGAACACTAATTAATTGCTGCTTGAGTTTGTTCAAGGTTGGGTGTTAACACTTATAGAGGGACAGAAATTTAGCAATCAGTGGCAAATTCTTGATATCAAGGTGGCAACCATGTCCACTTTAGTTGTTAAAGGCTTATCAGATATTATTCACTACCTTCAGGATGACCTACAGAATGGACTTGTTCACAACAAAAAATGTGATGTAGCAAATCTTTATTACTACTGCACATTGTTATTGCACACACTTCTTTGTATTTGTTATCTGTCTCTCTTTCTCTCTCTCTCTCTCTAAGCTAAAAGCTTATTCTTGGATATGATTTTTGTACTTTTTTACACAGTAACAATGAGATCATGAAGAAGGAAAAACTGTTGGGTTCCTAGAATCTGTATATACGTGTGTTCTGTTTGTAAATATTATAAGTCTAGATCTTTTGTAGTTTAAGGCAAGATCTGACTGGAAACCTCTCCACCATTACATACTGACTTTTTTGACAATCAAAACATATGGGATATGAAGTCACTACTCCTGAAGTTAGTGCGCCTTCTCTATGTCAATGCTTTAACAATTTCTGTATTTTCATTTGGTACACAATATTCTGCAGACTTATAGTAGTATAGAAGCAAGAAATTATCACTTCCTGAAGCTATCTCCATTTGAGTGGTGATCTATTATAAGCATTATATTTTTAACTGATCTTGAAGTTTCCATGATTTTCCCTTTCCCTTCATTGTAATGTTTTGATAGTAAACAGGAGAGAAGATAATTCAAATAGATGTGGCTACAAACTCTTCAATTTTTATCCAAATAAAAAAAAAATAAAGCAAATAATCAACTGATAATATCTATTATTAGCTGGCTCTTCTGATATTACTTACATTACAACATTTTAGAATCTCCTCCATGAGCAGCTTGTATGTTTTTGCATGCTACGAACATTTGTCTTTGCACTTGTAATGCCTTAGCAATTTTTCCTTCAGAAAGAGTTCCTGCTGTATCTGCTTTTTTCTTTTTGCTTAATATTTTCAATCACTAAAAGCTGATCATGAATCCTTGTAAACTTATGGCTTCAGGAAGTAGCAAAGAGGGTTGGTGAACTCATTGCAAAGTCCTGTCTGGAGAAAGGGATAACAAAGGTGGCCTTTGACCGAGGTGGTTACCCATACCATGGCCGTGTTCAAGCAATTGCTGATGCAGCTCGGGAACATGGCCTGGAGTTCTAAAATTGGTGGTCCCCTTCCTTGTATTACATGTTTAAATTTGTAATAAAAGGATTTGTCAATTTTTTCAATAACACATGTTCTCTTTTCCAATACGAGTTTCCATGATTCAAATGCTTTTATTCGTCCGGTCAATATCTTTTTTAGTTGACAATTTGCCTAACTGCTAACGTGTCTTGTGAATGTGTCCTACAGTTATATGAAAATCTTCAATTAAGGACATAATTAGAGGAGCCGTGACTTTTAGGAATACTGTGAAAAGAAGGATACGGGGTGATATGCGGCAATTTCTTCCTTTCTTTTTCCTTTTTCTTTTTGGGGGGCTATTTCAGAGTAAGCAACATTACAAATTTATAAGAAGGATAAGGAGCAATAGCAGGAGAAGATTGTAAGCATCTTACTATTAAATGATCATAAAGTATGGGTAGGTAATCCTAGGGGTTGATATGAAGCATTGAATCTCTGGAAGTCACTTGGACTAAACTGATGACAATATCTTGACATCAATTTGTTGGCCAGTTGTATATGAACTCCCAGTATCCCGTTTGTCCATTTAAGCCATAGATGCCTTCAGCCGATATTAGCCATGCACATCCGGTGTCACATCGAACAAAGTCCCTGCCAAAGTCATAAGCATCAAAATGGTACTGCTGAACACTTTCCCACTCCAAATCACAGAAAAATAGTGTGGTCCCAGATACATTGACAGAGAAGTCCCACCCAAATTCACCTCCATCTTCTATGTTATGTACACCCAGATCATTGTCTTTGGATTGGCAATGCAGGGTCATGTTCTTCCCGGATCCTAAGCGGTTCTTGATGCTTACGTGTTTGTTGTCTGCAATAACTGGTATGCACAAGCCTATTATTATCATAAGCAGTAGTGTTGCTACGTGACTAATCTTCACTGAACCTCCCATCATATCTGCTTTTATTTAGATCACCATTTTTGCTCTGTTAATTCACAAGACGAGAAGCAGTTACTCAATCCCAAGTTCTAGCATCATTCCATCTGTTTTTATAGAATTGTGTACTGGCTGTTTTACAAGGTTGTGGCATTGGCCGTCGTGATACAATTGAGAGAGACATCAAAATAGAGTTTTCTATGACATGAAATACCCGTAGTTTCCGGAGGAACTTTCATTCTTCTACGTCTCCTCTTTTGTTGGTTTGCACCCTTCTGTCCAATAGAATATCTCGTAATTATCAGCGTAGCAGAAACGGTAAAACAAAATGAAATAGTCAATGTAGCGTATACTTTGATTTTAAAAGAGAAAAGTGTAATTTTTCAAAGTAAAAGAAAGGATAGTGTAATTTAGGCATTTCTCAAAAGAGAGGCAAGTAATTTATCCAAATATTTATTTTCTTAAGTTTTATATATAAAAATTTTATTAAATATATAAATATTATATTCTTTTTGGTCTTTTCTGGGAGGAAATTATATTTTATCTCCCTAAACTAAGTTTTAATTACAAAATTGGTACATAAACTTTAAAATATAACATAAAATCTCCTTAAATTTTAAACTAAAACAAAAACATTAAATTTCAATCAAAACTAATTGCAACAGACTACTTTATGGGTTCAATAGTCTTCATTAACTTACATTAGATTGAGATAAAATTGCGAATATAAAACACCAAATGAAGATCAAATGGTCATTTGTAGCTATTTTTAATTAAGATTTAATGTTTTCATGTTAGTCCAAAATTTAGAACAGTATTTTTATATCTAAAAATTTATGTATCAATTTTATAATTAGTCTTTAATTCAATTCAATGAATTGGGGTCATATGAGTTAGCCCTTTTCATAAAGTTCCTTAAAAATTGGATTATGTTGGGCTTTAGAAGTTTGCTATGTATTGGACATCTAAGTCCAAAATGGCACGAAAGGGCCCAAACTATATTGGGCTAAAATTGGGTAGTGCCTTGGGTTGGGAATGGGAATGGGCACTTCTGGAATCCCAGAACCCACGAGAAGAATATAGAATGAAGAGGGCTAACGAAGACGAAACGTTGAGCCGTAAACGAACAAAAATAGATTCGAAAAAGCTCCGATGGTGGAGGTGGCGTTCGGTGTTTGTCGTGGCAGCGCCATCGGCTACTGGTCTCACAGCGGTGGCGCCGGAGCTCGGCGATTGCAGCTCCAAGTGCAACCTCTGAATCGCATTTCATTTACTGTGGGGAACTCAGTGGCTGCTGCTGCTTCCTCTGATCGCACCTCTCTACTGTCACTCTCTGTGGGTTTGGGTTACTTGGGGGACAGGTTGAATCAGAGGCATTTGTGTGCTGCTGTTGCCTCTTCGGACTCCAAGGCCTCGACTTTCACTAATGTGGATGTCAATCAACCGGATTTAGATTTAGATACTACTGGTGGTGCCGGAGACGGGTTTGGTGACAGGAATGGCGGTGGCGGAGGAGGTGGAGGAGGAGGTGATAGTAATGGAGGAAGTGGTGATGATAAAAAAGGTGAGGAGGGATCAGACGGAGACGAGAAGAAGGTGGGTCTATCAATGTCTCAGAAAATTACTCTAGGATATGCTGCGCTAGTTGGAGGTAATCGCCAAATTTTCTGTGACTTCCTGTACCCTCTGTGTTGTAAGATTGCTATTTTTTAGATATTGTTTTCGGTAATAAGACAGGATTAAGCATCGAGTGATTTCTGTGTAAGGAAGAATAATGCAAGATTTTTCGTTTTGGCTTCAAGTATTGTTACTCAGCTGATAATACTCGATGATATCCAATTTACCTTAAAAAATTGTTAGTGGCTCTGGAAATGTGGACAATGATGTTTAAATAATACTTTTCAAGTATGGAACTCCCTTTGGGGTTGCGGAAGAGGGGTGGGGACTGGGGGGAAGTCTACGCATCTTACTACATTAGGATCTGTTCCCCGGTCACTCTTAAGCTAGTTTTTACGTA
Organism: Erythrophleum ivorense; assembly: GCA_026724425.1. Lineage (NCBI taxonomy): Eukaryota > Viridiplantae > Streptophyta > Magnoliopsida > Fabales > Fabaceae > Erythrophleum > Erythrophleum ivorense. The sequence goes on from JAIUCV010000005.1 coordinate 51,158,020, forward strand.
TACGTTCTGAGTTGAAGGATAACCTTAAAACTCACAAACATAATCCAATGAAAAGTTGTAGTTTGGTATGGTGCGTTATCAATCCTTTCATTGAATCTAATTTGCTTCGCAAAAGATATTTTTGTGTGATTGCCTATATCTTGCCAAATTACATCCACTATTGTGATAGTTGTAAAAACGATTATCTTATTTGGGGAATCGCCAGAAATCATTTAGAATATATCTCCCAGTCGTAGTCATCATTTCAAGTAGGTGACAGTATTTATTTGCTTGCATTTAGTTCCAACCAGTTGGATGCGTGATAGTAGCCTTTCTGTTAGGTTCAGGCAGGATATTTGATCTGTACATATCAGTGAAACATTCATGCTTCCTGGGCTTTCACCTTCTTTTCTTGTAAATAAATACAAGTGCAAGTCTATGTTTCTTAAAATCTCTTTATTTTGGCATCTCCATGATATTTCTCTTTACTGCATAGCTTCATTACTAATGCAGTAATGCATAGACTTACTTTTACTGTTCTATGTGACTTCTTATACCTTTGATTCATTTGTAGAGGATAAACTGCTTTCTTATATTGTCAAGCATTCAAAATGCAATTTTCAATTTGTTTTTTTTGGGGGATCCATGCTGGCAGTTTACTCTCTATGAAGCACAGATACCTAAAAAAGAAGTTGTGTCCATGTCTAACATGTATCGGATACTCATATTAGACACAACATGACACGACATAAAACTATATGACACTTTAAACTACATATTGACACCTCAGATTTTGTTGTGCTATCATATCTGCGGTAGTGTTCATACTTCTTAGTTCTCCATATTTGATTTAGTCAACTTTGTGAAATAATGATCTTGTACTTCTGTACCATTCTCCTGGTACCACTTAAATTCAAACAAAAGCAATTTCGACAGTACTTCATAAATTTAAACTTTCATTGACAGTGGCGATACCCTTGAATAATTGGAAGTGTGTTGCATGTCAATTAGTTTGTCAAATCTCTGATGCTTGACTTTCATCTGTATTGTCAATTTGCATGGTTTGTTGGGTCCTGGACAATTCTTGCATTAAGTACACAGTTGTTTTTGACTCATATATATTTTGGTGATCAGCAATATTATCTATGTCTGTTGGACTAGATTACAATTATGCATTCTCTAGTTATTCTTTTCCCAGTTGTGTATCTACATTGTGATCTTTTTTATGTGGGTTTCTGGCAGCGGGTGGTGTAATTGGCTATTTGAAGAGTGGCAGCCAGAAATCACTGTTGGCAGGGGGATTATCTGCCGCACTGCTGTGTTATGTTTTTACCGAGCTACCCGTAAGACCAGTTTTTGCGTCATCTCTGGGGCTTGGTAAGTGATTAGTTTCTCAATACATCTTCCGCTGCACATGCCAATTTTTAGCAGATAGGTTGCAGTTCCATTGCTTTATTGACACTATAATAACGAAATTTCCCGTTACTGTTTATAGTCTTTTTGTCTATTGAACGTGGGACTTTGGAAGTCATTACTCTTACATACTCTTTTATGTTTTTCAAAGTATCTCCAACATAAATTCAAATAGAAACCAGGCATAACTAAATGTTATTCGCAATAATGCTTTGCTGAGTGGCAAAGTGGGTAATGTTTCTAATCGGATGGATACATGTGTGACATGTATACCTTTAAATTTTGATCTCCGATGTGATTAGAGCTTAAGGCTTTTATCCTGAAACTGTTATGTCATACATGGATTTGCCAGGCATCTCGGTTGCGCTTCTGGTGGTGATGGGTTCTCGTTTCAAGAGATCAGGGAAGGTATTTCCTGCAGGTGTTGTATCGCTTGTGTCTTTTGTAATGACTGGTGGTTACCTGCATGGAATTCTACGTAGTGTGCACTAGGATGTAAATAATGGAGATGAGACTGTAGGATATCTTTGTAAACATTGCTGAATACCCATCTCCTTTGGTTATAAAATGTGTGTTTGACATGTAATCTTTTGTTGTGAAATAAGGATGTCAGTTTGAACTTCATTTGGACCTCTCGTTCCCTGTGCTTTTTCTTTCCCCTCTTCTTTTTGCAGAATGTGGGGGTTGTGTTTGAACGCAATATCCATATCAACTGCAAATAAGATTAGTGTTTTCTGCAGGATATTAGGCTATTAGCATCTCATTTTAGAAGCATCTGTATTGCTATATTAGAAATGAAAATCTGAAGACCAGTTTGCGTAGTAACTTGTTAATATTTAAAGTAAATCACAAAGATATTTCTTGAATTTTGTTGAAATTATATGGAATTTTTATTTATTTTTAAAATATATACAAATTTCTTTTAAAATAAAAGTTATATTTTGGTCTAATTTTAAAATATTTTTTGATCAAAATATCTTTCATTTAATTTTTTTTAAGTTTTAAATTTCAAATAAAAAAGTATTTTGGTAAAAAAATTTTAAAATTAAATTAAAGTGTAAGATAATCTTTGTTCAAGTGAGAATTGTGTATGCTTTAAAACAAAGGTGAGATTTGTATAATTTTAATGAAATTTGAGATGTTTGTGTAATTTATTTTAATATTTTTGTTTTTCAAAAGAGTAGTGACATTGGTGACATGGCAATAAAAGGAGGAGTTGATGGTTGTGCCCTTGAAAATGTAGGCAGATTCTCTGATGTGCTATATATAAGATTTGGATTTGAACTAAAACTAAATTAAACTAATTTTGCAAAATAAAGGACCTATTTGATTTAGCAGTATAATTGGTTTGATTTGATTCATAATAATTTTCTTTAAAGTGATTTATTTATTTTTTGTATTTTACATATTTATTTTCAAAATATATATACAAATCTAAATTCTTAAAAGTTAAATCTTCCAAAAAAATTTCTATTTTTTATACTTGCTCTCATGTTATGCTTTATATTGTAGCACAAGAAAAGAAAATTGAACTAAAAATTTTCTATTTTTAATGTTCATTTTAGTGGTTTGGTTTGATTTATTTTTAATCAAATTGAACCGATTAAATTGATTTTGACATGTAAAAAATTAATTTAGATTTTTTTTTCACTCTTGTTTGGTTATGGTCCATTTGGTTTGGTTCAATTGATTTAATTCAATTTTAAACACTCCTAATTGCACAATAGTTGTATAGCATAATAAGGATATAAAAAAATAAAATTTGAAATAAAATAAAATAAGAATGACTCTTTGTGTGAGGGTGTTTAGGGTTTCTTGAAAACTTGGGACCCAAAAAAAAAAAAGAAACACAAAATACTAGACTACAAAGAGATAATAGAAATTGATGATTTTTTTTTGGACTAAAATAGAAAATTGACAATTTGATATATAGGAGTCTTAAGCAATTTAGTGATTCAAATTTATAGATTTCAACTTCAATGAATTTCACAAAAAAGATCATATCCCTATCCATAACAAAAGATTTGAACAATGTCCTCCAAAAATTCCCACAAAAGATCATATCCCTGTCCATAACAATAGATATGGGAAACCTGTGCAACTTAACAACATTGTTGAGAAATGCTTGGGCTACATCCATAGCTATGAAGGGATGATGAAAGGCAATAAAATAGCCACCTTTGGTTGGCCTATCTACAACTGCAAAGAGACCAAAGGTTGCTACTATTTCATATTTGAACCATTGACAAGTTTGGCACTCACGTATAAATTGCCTCACTTATTTCTCCAATTCTTTCCAATAAAGATAGCAGCAAGTCTCTTATATGTAAAAGTCACCCTTGAATGTCCTCCCAAGGGATCTCTGTGAAAGTAATGTAAGACCCGAACTTTCAAGGCCTAATTATTTTCAGCTACAAGTTTTTTTTCCTTTTCAAAAGTTGATGTTCCTAAATAAATTTAAGATAGAGTCAAGATCCTATTTAAATTTAACAATTAATTTTTATATCTTCTCATCTGGCCTCTAAAAGGCTTTAACTTTGTTATTCAAGCTAAAAACTATGAAAATAATGATATAATAGTCCTAAGACAACTTATTCTCATCAATAATCTACCTAGATATCCTATTAGCTATTGGATTATCCTTTCCTCTCCTATAGATAATCTCATATATAAGATTGCACAACTTACTCACCCACTTAAATTGCTCTGGGATAATTGTCTTTTATTCTATTAAGTGTTTAAGGGGTAGGTGATCAATAACAATGGTAAATTTCCTAGCATAAAGATATTGATGCCAATGTTTCATAATAAATACAATGGTTGTCATTTCTCTTTCATATGCTAATATATGCTTTTTTATTAGAGATAAAGCCTTTTTAACAAAGGTTATGGGATGTCCTTTTTGTGACAAAACAACACATATGCCTAGGTTAAAAGAATTAGTTTCTACTATAAAAGGAATCAAAAAATCTAGAAGGGCAAGTATAGGGGTAGAGGCCATGGCATGTTTTAATTGCAAAAATACTTCCTCGGCATTATCACCCCAACTGAAAACCCCTTTTTTCAATTAAGTCAGTAAGGAGTTTACTAATAGAACTATAGTTTCTAACAAACCTTCGGTAGTAGCATGTAAGACTAAGAAAATCTTTAAGAGCTTTGATAGTAGACGGAGTAGGCCACCTCTTTATGGCTTCTATCTTCTTAGGGTTTGCTTCACACCTTCTTCATAAATGATATGGCCTAAGTATCCAATTTGGATGGCCTAAAAAATACACTTATTTCATTTTGCAAATAATGAATATGATCATAATAGCTGTAATGTGCTTTTTAGGTGCTGGATATGGTCTTCCCATAAACTACTATACACCAAGATATCATTAAAGAAAACCAAGATAATTTCCTTAAAAATAGATTTAAAAACCGTCTTTATTAAACTTTGGAAAGCATGACAAGGAATTCATATAACCCCTTATGCATTTTGCAATTAGCTTTATGAATATCTTATGGATTCATGCGTATTTGGTGATACCCTACCCTCAAATCTAAGTTGGAAAAACATTAAAAACCCTTCCACTCATCAATAAATTATTCTACAATAAGAATGAGAAACTTATTTTTGATGGTTTAAGCATTGAGCCTCTGATAATTGACACAAAAACACCATGTATTATCCTTTTTCTTCACCAATACTACAAGAGAAGCGAATGCACTACTACTAGGCTAAATAACAAAATTCTTTGACATATCTTGTCACGACCCAATTTGTAGGCCATGACCGGCGCATAAGCTAAACTAATCTGAAGATTTAGTTAGCCTAGCAAGCCTTACAAAATCTACAATCAACTATTATATCATTAGAAGCTACCGAAAATTCGGCAACACCTCCCCTAAAAACTGAACATCCCAACCTGAAAAAAATACTTTAAACCAACACCAGCACCAGCAATAACAAGTTACATATAACCCAAAATGTCTAGTTAGGAAGTAAAGACAATATTTACACATTATAAGTGATCATACAGTTCCAAATTTTCCTTCTACACCTAAATGCCACCACATCATGGAGTCTGACACAATTTCACAAAATTAAACACCTACTCTAGTGGTCTAGTAGCTCTCAAGCTCCCAGATCACTTCACTCCTTAACTCGCTGGTCTGAAAAATAAGGAAAGAAGAGGGAGATAAGCCTACCACTGGCTTAGTGAGTGTATAAACAATAAAGCGCATAAAGGAAGAAAAATAAATAAATGTATACAGGAGATTTTTAAAATCAATGATCATTGAATAATTTAGGCAATAAAATTTATAGATGAGCTAAAAAATAATTATTTAAATAAAAAGAAACTTTTAGAATAAATCTATATTTTCTGAATATATATATATATAAAAAATATTATAGGAATGGGTATCATAGAGAGGAACCACGTCATCATATATCATGGCATTTCTTTGGATTCATCCCATCTTATCACTTTCACAATACATCTAGTATCTCAGATCGCAGCATTGGATACATCACATTACAGTGCCATCACAGTTCACAATTTATTCTAGGTGCACCTAGGCCGTTATCCCCGCTAACGGCTACGGGATCCTAACTAGACTCCCATTCATTCTATAAAATAAAGATAATTAACATAAAATTCCTTCAAATGGAATTTAGCTATCAAAAATTAAATAAGGAAATCAAGAAATAAATAAATAATTAAATCAAGCAAGTTAACCTTCAATATAATCTCTATAACATATGAAACCACGGGACAACATACAATACTCTCCTCATAATTAAACATATACTCACTGCCACTTTCTTTTCATCAAATTCATTCTTTTGCGCTCCACAAGAATATATCACGCTACATTTCAACTATCAATTGGTTTTGATAAATTTATTAAATCATCATAAAAATATATATATATATATATATATATATATATATATATCTAGTTTGGGGTTTTAAAAATACCGATTTGTTTCCCCAAGGGATAAAGCACATCACATAATTAAAAATTTCACCATAGAAAATATAAAATGGAATGAAATAGATATACCACTTTATTATCTACACACTCACCAGTTGGGACTAATAGTGTAAGTCCCTATTTCCTATTGTTTAATGTTGAGCCTCAGTTGAATGAGTTTCCCTGGTATCACCTAAAATTATAACCAACATAAATTAATTATATTAACTACTCCAATAATATCTATGATTATTTATATAACCTAATGTACTCCCTAAAACATAAATCCCTAAATTCTTATATACATTTCTATTCTAAATACTAACCCTAAATTTGGGATTTTTTTCAATCTAAGCTTCCATAACTCAAATTAAGTTCAAAACTTACTTCTAGGAACTCTAAAGATAACTTTAGAAGGATTAATTTATATTTAAATGTTGAAATTCAAGAACCCCAATTATGGAGCTCACCCACAGCAACTTGAACAACAAAAATTGAATATCCTATTAGCTTCAATAAATCATGAAGAAAGATAAATATTGATGAAAGAAATGGAAGAAGAAAATGGAATAATTAATCCTTACAAAATTTAGAAAATTTCCATGGTTGAGTAGCAAAAGAAGAGAATGAGAAGGGAGATGAAATCTTTACCAAATATAAGTTTTATAACACTAAATCTGTCAGGGTAATGGCGTCCAACAAGAAGAGGATGATGGATCCTTGTGGTTGGCTGAGATTCACACTTCAATGGATGAGCTACGGTGGAAGAAAAGAGAAATAACTCAAGCAAAACAAAAAGAAATGAAGAGTTACGCAAGAGACAAGGGAAAGTGGCTTCGGGAGAGAGAAAAAGTTGAACAAGAAGGAAGGAGACATTGCAGCAGATGGGAAAGGTGGAGAGAGAGTGTGCCTTTAGGATTATTAAAATATCTTTGGCTCAATTTGCACTTTTGCCCCCAACAAGTCTAATATGCTTTAATTGAGATTTAAAATGATTGGAAAAGCCCCTTTAAAATTTTTATATACTCCAAAATAAATTCAAAAAAATTATTTAGTTTGTTTTTAACCAAATATATATTATTTATTTATTTATTTTTATTATATATATATATATTTATTTATTTAGGTATTACATATCTCTAACTAGTTCCTCCATTGCATCCTTTTATAGAGGTCCATAGCCATATAGCTTTAAGCATATGGATGTTTTTTCCTTGAAAGCAATTTTATGATCCAATGCTTTTAAAGGAGGTAATGTAGTTGGCTCCTTGAACATATAAGTAATTTCCTTTAATAATTTATCTAAGTATTGGTCTATCTAGACTGTTGCTATCTGAACTCCAGCACTTAATTCCCCCACCTCTTGGGTTTTTAATTCACCGATTCTTGTAAAGTACAACTAATCAACCCTATGCATATGTTTCTGCTGGTAGTTTTTTTTTTCTTCCAATGAGATTTGTGGTCTATCAACTCCATGTAGTTCATAATATTTGTCCCCCAAAATGAAACTCATAAATTGATTCTCTAGGTCCCAAGTAATCCTGCCTAGATTATAAAGCCACTGCACCCCCGATATTATGTTATAATTTACCAAGTGCATGACCAAAAAACTTGATGCAAACAACTCTTCATTTATACTCCATTGTAGCTATACACGTTTGGCACCTATTATCAGCTACTGTCCATTGGCCATAAATACTTGGGTCCCTATAGTTTGTTGCATTTTCAACTTCAACTTTTTTACTAAAGTAGCATATACAAAATTGTGAGTACTCTTGTGTTTAAGAGCAACATAATTGGATGCTTTTTAACCCTCCTTTGAACTCTCATTGTAGCATATTCTTTAGACTCCTTCACTGACCCTATGATAGCATTTAAGGATATCCTAGTTTGAATTAATTCCCTTTATTCTTTTGTACCTTCATGAACTTCATCAATATCCATCCTATTTCCCTGCTCTTCCTCTTCTACCATCAACATAAACAATTAGGAATTCTTACACTTATGATCAAATATAAATTTTGTGAGACACCAATAACATAAGTTGTGTTTCCTCCTTTCAAACATCTCCTTCTTAGTGAGTTGCTTGATGAGCTTTGTATTATAGGTATTGGTCTTTGGTTTAATAAAATGGGAAGAGGATGTGATACTTTCCTTCACAGTGAACACAATATTCTGTTGTGTTTGTTGTTAGGAGTTTCTATATGGAAGAAAAGTGGTGCTGGCATTAGTTTTTGAGGTTTGCAAGAATTATGGTATTGAGAGTCATAAGAGTATAGTTTGTAGGTGGCCTTTTTTGGAAGTTTGGTTGCTGAATTTGTATTGTGTTCATAAAAGATTCTATTAATTTGCAAGGCACATAATATTTTGAAAGGAGTTGGATTGAAACATTCTCACTTGTGCTTTAATTTAGTTTGAATTCTTCCAAAAAGCAACTAATAGCAATCTCCTCAGGTAACTCTATTTCAACGAGAAATTCCTTAAACTTCTCCTAATACATCTCCACTGACTCATCTTGTCTCAAGTTCTTGCTTCTTGCCATTGGATCCACCTAGAGGATATCATTGAGTTTAGCCTTTAACTCGTCAACATACTTCATCCACCCGACCTCACTTGTCTTCTTCTTCTTCTTTATGAAGCTTTGGTGCCATTGTAGTGCTTTTCCCTTTAAATGCATGGTCATTAGTTTGATTCATTGATCTAAGGGAGTTTCATTGATTTCAAAAAATTGATTGTAGTGGAAGGACCATTCCTTAAAATTTGATCCATTAAACCTTGGGAACTTTATATGAGAGAACTTGGTAAGGAATTGGTAACTTGTTGTTTGGCTACTGTTATAAGATCCAAACTGTATAGTGTTACCTCCCTACATGCTAGTCACACCATCCATGTTATTTGTTTCATCCACGAAATTCATTGTTGTCGAAAGGACCTTCATTGCCAACTCATTAAACAAATTTTTCATTCTCACATTCGATGGTTCTAATTTCGACTCCAATCATACGATGGATGCGTTCATTGTTGAACATAAGTCGTTGACCTTTAACCAACTTGGCCTCACTTCTTGCTCCATCTCACAGAAACAGCCGTTCAAATACATCTCCTTCACCATCCTTGAGGATCAAATGTTTTGATACTACTTTGATATAAAGGTTCAATAATCGGTAGTCAATGCTAGTAATTTTTTTTTATCTAATTTTCATTCTCTATCTCTTCTTTACATATTTTCCTTCTTTATATCTCATTTCTAACTCTTTTAACAATTTTCTTACCTGTTAATTTCCTAACTATTTTTTTAATATTTCCAGTTGACTCTAACAGAGTCATTTTAACAAAATATAACTACCTTTTATTTGTCATATTAGCTACTTGACACACTTGACATGTATCAGTGCACCTAATTTTATTTTTATATTAATAATTTTTTGAGAAATTTTATTTTTAATTATGATTTTATATAAATAGATTTTATATAATGGAGTTTCAAATTCAAAAATACTTGTTCACTTTAAAACTTCTTAGTAAATGAGTGTAGGTTTTAAAATATGAAGATTTAATGGGATTGAGTTTATTACTGTTGAGCTTTGAGGCCAGAGATGAAAAAAACATATATAGGTTTAAAGATAAAGATAAAAACTATAATAATATTATTATACTTTACCCATTATCATCTCTTTTGTGGAGTTTCACTTTTTTTCCCCTCTAAATATTAGAGTCCATTATTCCAATTATTGGTTTTAGTCTAAAGTGGCATCTTGATTGTATCTTTTGGCCGTGGAAGATGCTTATATCTCATTGATATGAGAAGGGCATATTTTATCTCAAAAATATTTTTATAATTAAGGGTGACAATAAGTTGAGTTCATTCAAGCTGGATAAAGTGATAAGCTCAACTAACCATTATTTAGATGAGAAAAATATTACTTGAGAATCCATCAATTTTTATATCAATTCCCATTTTTCGAGTTCATTCAATTTGGATTGGTCACATTCATGCAGGCCATATCCCAAATCATTTATTTTAATATATTTAGCATTACATTCCTTTTAAAACTCTAAACTTGATTAATCTGAACTCGATTTTTTCACAAAATTTCATCAACATGAACTCATTAACCTGCACGAACTCAACTAGTTTTTTTTTTTTTGGTGAATTTGATCATATTAAAATGGGTGAACGAGTTATGCACACCCCTGTTTATAAAAGCATTCTTACTCTCTGTTACTTGATTATGACCAACATTAAAATGAGAAAGTAAAATAAGGGGAAAATTTGAGTGAGGGGGCAGTTGAGGATGTTCATTATCTTCAAAGATTCTTCAAGGACAAGTTTGGTCAACTGATACGATTTGGGAATCATTGTACTTGTAGCTAATGAGTTGTAGAACAAGCTCATCTTAGTTTCTTTTTAATATCAATTTTCTCTAAAATAATTCGTGTGGTGAATGCGAAACAAAATTGCTACTACAATACAAATTTGAATTTTCTACGCTACTTTCAACATAACACCATGTGCTGTGCTCGCAAACAAAAGAGGCCATTTCTTTTTTTCTTTTTTTTTTTCAAATTTCACTTGTCGCCTAGCATGCTGTACTGCATGGTAGGTAATCGGCATGCTGTGTAGTATCGGCATGCTGTGTAGTAGATGACCTGTTCACTTACAATACTCGCTGCACGAGCCTGAGGCAATCATTGAATGAGTTGGTGCTATTTTTTTGCTTATGATTTCTCTAGTGTAGGTGGGATCAGGGTTCCACAAGCTTGGAGAAATCAGAATTTGTCTAATCTAAAATATAAAATTTTCTTAGGAAGTAAATTATACTTTCATTAGTATGGAGAAAAATCCATTTATAGGTTGCCATGAATTTAATTATCCGGTTATCAATTAAGATAAAAAATCACTTTATTCTTATTTGTTTCTATCTTCTTTAGAACATACGATAAGTCAGATTCTTACAAATGTTGATCAAACACGGAAAATTATCTAAATTATTGCCGCTGTATAATGGGTTTAAAAAGTAGTGAGGAGGTGAGCTACAATCAAACATGTATAGAATCAAATAATATTAATATAGATCATTCTCAACAAACAAGAGCATTATTTAATTTCTTTACATCCAAAATACTCCCATTCTCATGTAAAAATGTTAATACACCAATTCCCCGTGTTTTTTTGTTTAAAAGATAGATAGGAAGAAAAAGAAAAGAAGAAACTCAGGCGTCATAAAAACAAATGTCACAATATGAACACAATAGATGATTAATAGTCCAAAAACACAATATTGTCCACGAATAACATATTAAGAGGGGTGTTCTGAGCATGGTGAACAGACACATGCAAACTTTCAAGTCACATTCTCTGACCCTTCCAGGTTCAGCAGTTAGGTTACACATACACTAAGGACTGCTGAAGAGAAAAATATATCACAGTCATAAACTTCTACATGCAAGCACATTAAGGTTCTTCTGCACACACCAACAATTATATCCATAAAGTAGAAACAATTCTTGACGCCTAGGAGGCAGTGACACTAGGTTGAAATTCCTCCTCTGAGTGTTTGAAGGAAACCAGATCTGGTGCATAATCAGCACTGAAGCTGTTCTCTATATTGTCAGCCACTTTAGTTGTTGACGGAGTAGGATATGGGGCTTTGCTCCCCACCCTGTAATGAAAAAAGAAAGAAGTCAATTAGGAAACCGGTAAATACTAAATAATGAGTGAAAATCTCTTAATTTCTGTTAATTCCATTTTTGTCCTTAATCTTTTCGGGAATCGTCAATGTCTTCTTTGGACCTAGCTCTAAGGATCAAATGAAGGAATTATCTGATGTGTCATCCCATGTGTCTAGGATATTCCTTATAGATTCTCACAAAATCATGTCTAGGAAAACATTGACAATTTTTTAAAAAATAAAGGACGAAATTAGAATTGAACAGAAGTTAAGAGATAAAAAGTGAAACTCCATACAAAATTAAGGAACGAAAATAGATTTAAGCCAAACAATAATCAAATCAGTGAGATCTTTATATAAAAACATACATCCTCTCATGCACGACAAATATGCAACAATCATATAATGTATGAACTCACAAGAGAACCCATTAAACATGGCGGGTATAGTACCTATCTCGTCGCTTCTCAAGAAAGCGCTGCAGTGACTGTCTGCGTGCAATTGGAAATTCTGAAAAGAGATATAAACCAAAAGGCACAAAAAGATTTGAATTATTAGTACATTATTTGAATTATTAGTACATTTGAATAACAGAGAACAGAATTACTAAAAGGTAAGTTGGTAAGAACACATCATACGGCAATAGATGGCAAGCTCATAAGAGAAATTATCATCTAAATGTAGTTCAGTAATGGTAAGAGTGCTACCTTGCAACCCACAAATGGAACTCTTCTGCGCTGGAAAGCAGAGTGATTGTGGCGAACCCAAATTATTAGGGGTTCCCTGGGGAGAAGATGGCCTTGTGGGAATGGGTGATGTAAAGGAGGATTGTATCCTGTTCTTCTTGTCAGCAGACTTAGCAGCAGAAGCAGCAATAAGCATTATTTCATGCACCTGTTAGTGAATAAGGGAAAATAAAAATTAAAATGAAGAGCTGGTATGAAGAACAACAGCAGCAAAGTTCCATTATCACATCGAAGTTCAGGAAGGGGGTACCTTTTCTGCCGGGATTCCATCATAGACACAAACACTCCCATTAAAGAAGATGGTAAGCTGACTTGTATTCAGTCCAGATGCTGATATTGACCTGAAATATCCACAGGAGCAACAAAAATGAAAAAATGCTAATACATGCATACAACAAATTACCTGTAAGCTTGACATTGCTGGAAATTGGAATTAGAATTTTTTAGAATTACTGACGTACAAGGCCTGCAGTTTTTCTAGATTTTGAAGAGTCATAAGCTCAATATACTATTGAGAAGTGTCTCAAGATTGGATTATGAAGTAAGTCAAGAAGTCTCCACAATTTTGTATAAGTAGGAGTCTTGGTGACAATGTCGTCAAAGGGACCAACAAATGGATTAAGAATTAATATAACATGAATGCAAAATATTAATTCTTTAATGCATTCTCCTTCAAGAGAACACCAAAGAAGTGGCATGTATCCAGGATGTTAAAAATAAAAAAATTCCTTTTACTCTCACCTATCTTCTTTATTCTACCACCACTATCCTTTACATATATTGGCAAATAGTGAAAATCTCATAGTTTTACATCAAAAAAGTCCATAGAATTGAATCATTTTCAAAAGCCACACCCGAAACATAAATTGAACAACAATCAAACTAAATTTAAAGGTGGTTCTAAATCCTGATCCACAAAAGAAGAAGCCTCTCACCCATACAAAATTAAGGACATAGGCCATACAATGCATTATGTGATCTGAAATTTTCATCTACAACTTAGATACAGATTTATTTAACCATTAAATACATTTCCTCACAGTAAGGTGGATATGCAGGAACGATGCATCTCACTGACCATGAAAACCGTTGTCATATTTGTGACTCTAACAAGGTATGATTTCATCCCACAAAGAGGAAGAGGGAATTAACACAAAAAAATTGGGGCACATGAGTTAAGTATAGATTTATCTTATAACAGAGCTTAAATCCTGATTAAGCTGCTGAACAGACTTGTCAAGAAAAACTCTCTGTGCAGGTAGAATCTCATATGAGCTTTTATATTGGCTATCCTCCATGATATCCATGCTAATTGAAGTGCTATTGGTTCAAACATTCTGTTCCATTGGCAGAAAGGCAATCCAGGAAATCATGAACAGTGTTGTTTTAAAAGGATCTAAGTTGCTCTTTGGGCTTTCATTAATATAAGAGTTTTTTGTGTTCGCTTTGTTTTCTGCATATCTGCCTAACAAAAAACGTAACTTTATTAAGTTTGTATTTGGTAAATTAAACAAGTGCCAAGTCAAAGGTTCATAATTCAGGGTACAGTCCGCAAGCCAGTTCCCTATGGGGAGAGATTCCTTTTCATGAATGGCCTTATCCTTCATCCAGGAAGACATTAAATGCATTAAAACTTTTATCTGAAGCAAACTAGAGGCACAGGCTACAGAAATGAGCACTTTGTTCACTATAACCTCAAATTATCTCTTTGTTTTGTCCCAATACACCTGATGCCACCAAAAAACACAAAAAAAATCTTTTTCAGGCATAACTCTTCGTCCTTAATTTCTGTCTCTTGAAACAAGTTACAGAACCCAAAAGCATACGGGTTTGTCTCTCACACCATTGGAATTTGGAAGCCATTGAAGGCGCTAACTAAGAAAACACGATTTGTCTCTCATACTTGGTTTGATATCTAAAGAAACTAGATAACTTTGCTCTCAATTATCGTGGCCTAGTGGGTAATAGTTCGCCAAAAAACAAATAAAGAAAGAAAGAAACAAAAAAAAGGGGATTCTGGGTAATTATATACAATATTTTTTGCAGCTAACTATATGCATAGAAAGAGAGACACAAAGCAGAACCAAGACCGAGAGAAACCTACCTGTTAGCAGAGAGATGCTTCTTTCCCAATAAATCCCCACCAGATTCTTCAACAGCCTCTCCATCGCCAGTAACGCCATCAACATTTTTGCCAGAATTCGCGGTGAGAGGAGAAGATTCTGGAACCAAGTCTTGGCCTTTTTCTCCACCGGCTCCTTGCTCTGTCACGGGCTTCACACCACCATCAGAGTCAAGTTTTCCCTCCATCTGGAAGATAATCGAACAGACCGATCCGAATGCTCTCGTATGTTTCAACACCAACGAAACTGGATTTGTTAGTCTGTGGTATTTTAAAGCTTTTAAGAAGCCCCCATTGCCTGCGGTGTCCAATTATCAACCATGATAAATTCTTTCTTGGAACAATACTTCAATAAGAAACGTGTTTTTTGTGCTTCATTTTCTTATTGGTCTCCCGTTGTATTGTCTGTCTCCTCCTGCAACCCGTAGTAACCACTTCTTTGACCTTTCCTTTATCCAATGGAAACGTTTTGATGATGAACTGACACGTCAGCATAATATACACTAGCACAAGCAGCAACGGGAAAATTAGGAGTAAAACTGAGTTTGCCTTTCTGCCCATATATTCTAGAGGTGTTTGTCGGTTCGATTGACCTTAGAGGCATGCCCTAACCCGATTTGATTGGCCAGAGTTGGATTGGGTTAAAAATATAAATAGGTATAATTTTAAATAAAATTATTTCGAGTCGAGCCACAGACAAATATATGTTCTATCCAACTCGTTTTAATAATTTTTTTTTAGTTGTTAATATCTTGTCATTTTTTTTAATTTTTATTTCATTTAATTATCTCTACATACTGTAATTTTTATTACATATACAAATATTATTTACTTCTTAATTATTTTTATCATTAATATAAATGCTTACTGATATTTCTTTTGTTGAATAATAAATATATATATATTTATCTAAGACTAATTATGTTAGTATATCTTATATTTTACTTGATAATACTAGACTATTTTTTTATTACTGATATAAATATAAGAGTTCTAAAAGTCCATTATTTTGAAATATATGCCTATAAGTTTGTGAAAAAATATTTTTATATTACAAGTATCAATTTATAAAAAAAATTAGTTTAGGCGACCCTAACCCGTTCTATCCCAACATAAATCGGATTTATTAGGGCCGAGTAAAGCCACGAGTGTAAAAATAAGTTTGATGTCTTAATCAGGTCAGGTATCAGACATACTAAATGTTCAGTCTGGCCCTACCCATGTACAGCCCTACTTATTAGAGCCGCCCTAACCAGCCCTAAAATTAAGTTTCTCCGGGTAGGGCCGGGCTACGGGCATAAAAATACGCTCAAGACCTTAATCGAGTCGGATTTCGAACCAAGTATCGCCTTGACCCAACCCTATCTATGTACACCCCTAATATATTTCTCTCTGTTTCTCTTTTTCTCTTTTTCTTTTTAAATTACAAAACCCTTCTTTAAAAAATTATTTAGAGATCCCTATAACTTTGTTAACCTTTTAATTTAATTCTTATATTTTAAGTTTCCCTTTCTGTCCATATATTTCTCTCTATTTCTCTTTCTTTCTTTTTAAATCACAAAACCCTTCTTTAAAAAATTATTTAGAGATCCATATAACTTTGTTAAACTTTTAATATAATTCTTATATTTTATATTCTTGTAAAAGAGTTCTCATTGTTAAAGCATGTTATAATTGAGTCAAATTTGTTCTCACATGACAAACATAGTTTAATGTGTTAATACTTAACTATCAAGCTATCCACAATTTATCACATATCTCTCCACAACAATAGAAAGTAAAATGACCCATTTGTCCTTCTTCACCCCCACATACCACATCATGCTTCATCTATCAAGTTTATCTTTATTGTCATTTGTTCGTAGTGCTTTGATCATTGATTTAATAAACTAATTTAACAAGTTTCAAATCATAATTATCAAATTGCCAATCTTGGCAATGCTCAAACTAACATTGTTTTAAAAAATCTCTTGAACTTATGAGAATAGCTTATGGTCCTTCACACCAAATAACAATTCATGAGCATCTTGAATGACAAGGAATCATAAAGTGATAAATGGAAATGGATGTCAACTCGACCTAATGAAAGTAAATTTGAGTTGATTTGATCCTTAGTGGTCACTGTGAAAACTATGACCTTTTCTTTTGCATAGCACGAGTTTAAAATCTCATTGATGAAGTTTAGTATTCTCGAAAAGGTTACAACCATTAATTTTTTCTTTACTAGGAACTGATCGAGGTCTTTAATTACGACGATTGATTTTGGTGTCATTTCAACATATGCATCTTCATATCAAAATTTCCAATAATGTTTGAATGTTAATGGTATCAAAGCTTATTACAAGGCAAGTTGATTGCCAATGGTATCAAAGCTTATCCTCATAAGTAGTGAGATAACGTTGTTCTTAGCTAAAATGACAAATAGAAAGAAGAATTCATAAGCATGGAAACCCTATTACAATGACCATCATCATCACTTACTCTTCATGTGTTAGTATGAATATCTTTATCCCTCTCTCTTCCTATAACTCTTTTTTTCAAAAATAGACAAACTTGTAGAATTTTCCCATACCATATAAATAACCCAAATCATTGAGATTATTGCTCCTTTATCTAGCCCATAAATATTTATCGAAAAAAGACATACTCGTTCTTAGCATTCTAGTAATTTAGCCTCCTCTAGTAGATCTCCAGAAATAAAGAAACTTATTCAAGTCTCAAAACTTAAATAGTGTCCACTCATAGTAATTGAAGAAAAATAATGCATAACCTATAGCATTCTAGACCAATTTATTAGGCATTATTAGTTTTAGAGAAAATAAAATAAGAGAAGAGTTTACTAAATGAATTCATATGTGTACTCCATTAAGTTTCTATAAGATTACATATAGAAAATATACAAAAAACTAAACTCATAAAAGGAAATAATCTAATCAACATAGAATCAATGGATCAAGCTAGAGTCAAGTGGAAAAAGTGCTTCACTAGCACACGAATAATGTCCTTGCACAAAATCAAGCTTTAATGAGTGTTGATTGCAAGATGGATCACCTAATGCCTAGACAACTCACATTAACAAGGTTGACACTCTATCTATTGAAATCCAAAAGCTCTATTATGAGCTATAAACAAAGGTTGCCTAACATGACCAGGACCTAAAATACCTTATAAGCCACCAAATTTATGGTCTTGAATTTAATAAAATAAAAGTAGAAATCAAGACCTTAAAAACCTATCTAAAATATACTGAAGATAACATGGCAAAAAAGCAACAACCATTATTCAAATCATTATATCCTTACACTTTATACCCATCCTCATACATCTACCCTTCTCAAACAAATTACTCCAAGTGCTTCACACTGACTCATGAACTATTTCACAACGAAAGGACAACCTCTAGATCCACTTTATCCAAGATAATTCCTCCTCAGTCTACTCTAACCTATAAGCCAACAACTATAGATAACAAGCATTTTCCTTCTTGTGAAAGATAAGTTAACCTTTTTATTCTAACTCTAATGAAGGAGATTCTTTTAAATGAACAAATTACATAAAAGACAAGTAACCAATGCAGTATTTACCTTCTCCTTAACTAGGTTTAGCTATCTCACATAATGAAGATTCTATTGATGTTGAGTATATCAATCCATCTAATGTTGAAAGAATTACATATATCACTCATAGATTGATGGCCACTTCATTAGCACTTTTGCTACATAAACCTATGCACGAGGACATAAAAAATAAGAAGAAGCTTTAATTGTTGAAGAACTTCTAGAACAAATTCAAGATAATTTTCCCAAAATAAACATTTAGACCATGGTTTACTTTGATGGTATCTAACCTTCTATATGGAGAAATCATTTTTATGAATTTGTTGTATGAATTGATCTTTAAATGATAAGACTATAAGCTATCCTATCTAATGTCTTGAAAAAATTTGCCTTCAAAATAACAAGAACACTGAAAGAATAATTCCAAAACTTAGGAATATAAGCAAATCCACTTCACCTAAACAAGAGCTACAAGTGAAGCTTTTGGGGTAATTCACTGAGAATTAATTAGGTATTATACTCTCATTGATAAGCATAATAAACAATACTGCTTTAAAATGAAAATATTACTTACTTAAGAAAAAAGACCTTGAATTCCACTACAATAGAATATTTAGTCTTTTTTACATGCTTAACATGTATAATGACTCACATCTTAAACACATATACATTGCATCTTTCCTTAATTAAGAAAATTCAGCCAAAATTGCAGAGGTCCATCCTCTCTCATAAGAGATAATGTTGTAATATATATAGGCAAGATTTATTAGTTAACTTTAACAACCTTTGACAAAGTGTGTGAGCAACAATGATTATTATCTTCTATCCTACAAGAGAGAACAGATTTCTAAAAGATTATAGAAAGCCATACTTGTAGATCAAGTTCAAAGATAAGAAATGTATTTGCCTAGGAAATCAAAAGAAGAATCATTATAAGAAGCATATGTACAGGCTATGGAAACCACATTGGCAGTAAAAATGTAAAAGGTTTAAATTTTTTAAAAGAAAAGATAGATAAGGAGAAAAAATATAACATATGTTACGCTTACAAAAAACTATGACATTTTTCTTCTAACTGCTCAAATAAAAAGAAAACAATAATGAATATGGTCTAACAAATGCAAATAAGTTCTCTTATGTTGTTAACTGATATTGAGCCAATTAACTCAAAATAAGATGTTAATAATGATGATACTATTTTTGCTATCCAAATCATTTCTAATAAAGATATTGACTATTCAACTATAGAAAAATACTGAAAGAATTTCAAATTTTAAATCTTTTGTTGAATGTTTATCAATATTTTATAGCTTGTTGTGTGACAATGACAGCCTCTAAAAAGTACCCATGCCATTTTTCAAAAAGTAGATACTTCCGTCCAAGTTCACTAAGCCTATCAAGCTTACTGGATATATGGATATGGAAGCTTATACATCCATGATAACTCCATCCATCATTTCGAATAAAACATAGACCATTTGTATGAAATACTTTAGGGTAGTTGATAATAAAGCCTTAAAGATTCAACTAATTGCTAAAGGAAAAAAAATTAAGATCAATTCTTTCCTAATTGTGTTATCTAGGCAAAGATTACAGGTTGTGATCCCCTTGATAAAAACTTACTGATAGGAAAGATTAAGGTTCAATTCTTTCCCAATTATACTATTTGAAACACAAACTCTAAAAACATATTAAATGTCATTGTTATTTATATTATTAACATGCCTTGTTATATCCATCATTTCCTTAAAACTTTATGCATAAGAAACCCAACTCAACTTTATCAAGTTTCCCTTCACTATCCCAGAGATGAAAGGCGAATCTTAAAGAACTTAAATTTCTATCTTTGTGAGTTGAATGCTTTTACTTGGACAAGGAAGAAGATGACTTACATCTTTTAGCCTTGGATGAAGGAAATTTCATCACCAATGAACCTTAAAAGCATTTCCCAGATGATATCCTTTTCATATTAATTCTTGATAATGACAAGTTGGAAAGCTAGCATACTAAAGAGACACGACCTAATTACAATGACCTAATATGGCAAGATTCTTATTATCCAATGGATCTTAGTCTAACAAACCTTTAACAAGATGCCTTTGCTACAATGCATGGAGGCCTAATAGACCCAATGAAACAAGGCCCAACAAAAATAGCAGAACTCAGTTGAATGGTGCTTTTGTTCAAACAAATGTAAAGGCAGTCCTATTAGGGTGACTTAGGTCCATAATGGCAAGATTCAGAGATAGCTTATATGATTTTTGGGTACAAGATTTACAATCTCTCTCCTTATCAGAATTCCATGTAAAAAGATTCATGCTTATTCTTATAGCTTATCATAGACTACTCTATTAGGAATCTTATCAACTTTACTAAAAGGTGTAAGAGTTTTTACTTTTACCATTCTTTATTAAAATTTGTATTAACTTTAGCTTTAGGCACATGTTTTGTGTTGTTTGCAAATGACGTTAGCAATGATGTATTTTAACTTGTCAACTTGCTTGAGTCTTTCTTATATAAGAAAGGCCTTTCCTTTGGTTGTAAGCAAATTCTATCATTAATAATATATCCGTTTTTCTAACATGCTCTCTTACTAAGCTTTTCCTCCCTTCCTTAAAACCTAAGTTCTTTAACCTATATCGTAGTTATCTCACAAAGGTTGTAGTATGCTTTGCACTTGCCTTAAATGAAGATTTTATACATTAGAAAAAAAAAAACTTGTTCATACTATCCATCAACAATCCTTGATGTCATGTTTTTTATGTAAGTCATGAGATATTGGATCCTTAAGATTTGTTAAGCCTTAGAATGTTGTTATCTCAAATGACGAAGGCATACCCACTATATCTTATGATTGCTAATGATATTAAAGCCATTGATGATAGTATTATTTGGCTATAAGGATCAATTTAAGGTTGAATTTTATCTTGTTCTTCATATCACTTTTCAAGGCAATAGTATAGAAATGAAGTGAGGATTAGGCTTTTATATAAGTCAAAAAAGGTAAATAAATCATTTTTTTTTCTTAATATGTAGAGATGTGTGGCAAGTTGCCACATTTGACTCTTATTTGTCATGTGGATATAGAGTTAAGTGTTATGACAAGTTTTGATGACAAAAATTCTTTTACAATTGCTTAGAAACTATTGGACCAAAATACATGAAAATAAAAATGTAGAGATTAAATTAAAATTTGTCAAAATTGGACCAAAAGTATAGTTTAATAAAAAAATTAAATTACCTAAAAAATTAAATTCATATATTGTCACATCAAAATATGTGCTTTGTTTAATTTTTTATAATGAAAAATAAGTTATAATGACAATTATTTTGACCAAAATAATTATATATTTATATTTCACTTATATAATATAAAAATATTAATTATATATTTGATTAATATAAAATAATCACAATTTTAAATTTAATAAATTATAAAATCATATGACAATATAAAAATAATTATTAAAAAAAAATATTCATAATTTTCTTAAAAAAATAAGTAATTCATAGATAATAATTTAATTTCAAGAATAAAGTTTGTTTTAAATAAATATTAATAAACACAACATGGTATAAAATTTAATAGAAATTTAAAATAAATTAACTTTATAATTTTTAATATAAAATAAATAAAAGATATATTGTTCAATACATTTTATTGGTCAAAAAATTAATATTATTTTTTATAACATTTTAGTGTTTTTAAGTTTTAAAAAGATTTGTACATATTTTTGAAACAGGAAAAAAATCATGTAATTGAGGTATTTCTTAAAAAAATTGAGAATAATTTATTTATTTATTTATTTTTCAAAAAACGATTTTTTTTTATTTATACCAAAAAAGAAAAAAAAAACCAAGATCAGCACTTCTGCAGCTCATCAAACTTGGAAGTGGTGATTCTTTGATTTTCTGACTAGCAAACATAAAAATTGCAATTTTTTCACTCAAGAAGAGAGTAAGGAAGAAACCCATTTGGCGAAGATAAGAAGATGTCAGCGGAACCTCCTCCTTTTCAAGAATCAGTGCGATGTGATGTCTGCAATTGCAGTTTCAACACCTTCAGGAGACGGGTACTTCTCTCATTCTGTCCAACCCATCCCCTAATAAAGAACCCCAGGCGATTTATCATTTTTGTTATGTATATAACTCTTCACTGCTTGATTCTGTTCTTCTAACTTGAATATTTGGGTAGAGATCATGTTCTGTGCAATTTAGATAAACCAAGATCAGGGGTGCTGATGAGATCGTGTTAAGAATTTATAATCTAGCACATATAAATGGTTATGAATTTCAGCGTCTTTCGAGTAGTATAGAAAGGATTTGACTAATAGAGTGTGATCTTCCATTAGGATAGGATTGTTGAAGCAGAATTACAGTTGCTTTATTTTATGGTTTTAAGATACTTATGATGTAATCTAGTAATTGCAGATGGGGAGGAATTCGAAGTGTCTGTTGAAAAACTTATGGACTGAATTGGCATATGATTAGGGTGCGTTGGCTAAGACGATTCTGTCCTTTACAGCGACCAAAGTGATGTCGTATGAATGTGTCATGAATGATGGTAATTCCTGGTGGTTGCGACCAGGTGAAAAATTCTAAAAATATAATTTTGGTAAATCCGAACTGTATTAACCAGTATTGTGAAGCTATGAAGCTACTTTTAATTTTAATGCCAAATTATGATGTGATACAGTGGGAAGTGGGAACTAGAAACTCCGAGAGTACGTTTGGAGATGGGAATGAGCAGGATGGAAGGGGAAAAGTTGCAATGGAAACAGTTACCCTTGTTTGGGTGTTTAAAAATTTGAGAAGGGAAAGGGGAATGAAAGGGAACCATTCCTCCTCATTCCTCATCAAACCCTTACTTGTTGTTACCTTTTTTTTGGGGGGGGGGGGTGTTAGTGTTAAAGGAGGGGAACAACACACCTTCTATTATAAAAACCTGTATAATTTACTATTTTATCCTCCAAATTCAATTGATATAAAAATTTTATAAGGGATGTTGTAATGTTAAACTTATTATTTTCCCTTTTCATACTTTCCTCATGAATCTGCTAAACAATGGAGGGTAACTTATTTCCACTCCATCCATTCCCTTCCCACTTCATCCTTTCCTTATCCATTCCATCCCCTCCTCATGAAAACCTCTAAGCATAGCCTGTAGGAATATAAACTGGTGTTTTAGCAGTTTAGGAAGATTTGCTTCCTATGCTGTTAAACGGTGTATGTAGCAGAGTGGAATGCTCATACTTTGAGGGGTTTGTCTCTATCATTAGCTCTGTTATGGATTAGGATTGTCCCTTAAAGACTGTGTGTGCGAGTGTACATTGTATTAACCTCATGTTAGTTATTAAATTGTTCAAGCACCTTTTACATAAAGTTAGTTTACAATGAAAATTATTTCAATATAAGCAGTTATATTTATACCTCTGTGTGTGCGAGTGTACATTGTATTAACCTCATGTTAGTTATTAAATTGTTCAAGCACCTTTTACATAAAGTTAGTTTACAATGAAAATTATTTCAATATAAGCAGTTACATTTATAACTCTGTGTAATCTGCTTGCAGCATCACTGTCGATGCTGTGGGAGAACATTGTGCCATGAACATTCATCAAATCAAATGGTATGGTTTTTCCCTATTTATTCCTTTCCCCTCTAGTTTAATAATTTTGTAGAAGTTTTATCCATCGATGAACTTTATTCAATGATATTTTTATATGTAGGCTTTACCACAATTTGGCATTTACTCAAATGTCAGAGTATGTGCTGATTGTTTCAACAATTCAGGGTAAATTACTTTCTGGTGAACATCATATCTTGTTACATTTGTTGAATTAGCATTTGATTACAAAGCTAGATATCCTACTGTTTATATATGATACATATTAACTATGCTAAGATGAGTTAAGAGGTTCTTTTCAGTTAAGCGTCTGATATGAGTACCTTATTTATATTTTATTCCCTGCCTTGTTTCATGGAAAACCAAATTTTTGAAAAAGAGACAAAGCTGACTATATGTTCAAGCATACATATAAGAACTAAAAGCTTAAGGTTCTTTCAAAGCTACATTGTTTAGTGATCACTGCATACCTAGCCTGAATGCTTGATCTACTAATTGAGAGTGGAGTAGAGTACTCAAGGTGCAATTTATTGATTGGTATGGAATGCTGGCTTATTCTTCTAAGTTGTGCCATGTCAAGTGGAGACCAACTTCATTAGTCCATTAAGAAATTAGGAATTTTGTACGGAAATTGGGAATTTAGGACAAATTTGGAGACAAAATTAAGAAATCTATTTAGGGGTAAAATTTAGGGTTTATTGTATTGTGTGTGTCAAATTTAAAATTCTAGTTGGCCAAGAAAGGAATTAGGGTCTTCAATACATGGAAAATTAAGGATTTCATAAGGAAATTAGACATTTAGGGAAGAAGATTTAACGGATTTTATCAAGTTCATGGAATGATATCACAAGGCATCCATGTGTTAATAATTTAAACCTCAAACCACTCAATTGCAAACTTTTAAATAGAATTGGGCCAAGCCATAGGGTGCCAATCTCTATTTTACCCTTAAAATTAAGTTTCAACACTAGTTGTAGTTGGCTTATGTGCTTTGTCCTCACTTAAAGCCCAAAAGGTTTTCATGTGAGGAGGTGAGTTAAAGATAACAATAAAATAAATCATGGGTTTTGATTAACTAGCTTAAACTTTTGAGTTGAGATTATCATTGACAAAGACAAACCTTTTATTGTGTATCACGTCGAATTATGAAAATATCTACTATTTCAATAATAGAAAAATGCCTTTTTTTTTTTTTGGGTTTACATTCTGTATAAGTTTGATGTTAGAAGATTGATCACTCTCATTCTCTAACAATTATTCCTCAGAAGAAATTTGGGAGTCACTACCTTAGAGTAAGAAGAGATGATGAAGTGCACTTGTGAGCTATTTAAAAGTCATAGCAGATGCTAACACCATTTAATATATAGTAATTAGTGGATTTGATGTATTCTCTTGGTGGAGAGCTGTGGAGATTGTTAATCCTCTTGATTGACAGTACTACCTCTAAAAGTAATCTTTGGTTGAGTTGCTAGGTAATGATCTCAAAACTTTGATTTAGGTTTCCCATTTTGAGAATTTTTTTTTTCATGCTTTGGCTTGGCCCTGTAAGGACAACATATTGAAGGAATTATTCATGTAGTGAGAGAGCATCTATTGTGAGTTCTTATCTTTATGCTTCCAAATACTTCTGTAGATTTCTTTTTTTTTTTTTTGGGGGGGGGGGGGGGTGGAACAAGTGGCCTGGCTAAAGCAGCACCAGTGTTATCAATAGCTCAAGAAAATTTACCTGTTAGTTGATAAGTATGTGTGGCACTTCTGTCTTCCCCAACCTCAATAGTTTTAAATACTTACCACACACATTTCTGATAGATGGCTGGAGATACTTTCAATATGTTATCTCACTTGTTATTTAGGATTGTGCATGACATATCAATTCTAACTTTCTGCATAAAACTGCGGCATTTGTTACTTTAAGAAAATAAAATTATATTTCTGTGAAGGCCCAATCAGTTTAATGGTCTAAACAGTAAACAACAGAGAATGCCCTCTTGCTTTCTGGTGTGAGGCAGAGTTACTGGCAGATGCATTTTTTACTTCCATTCCCTTGGAGGGCTGTGGCTATGTTTCTCGTCTTCTTCTTTGGGAATTTGGCTTTACTATACTTATCTACATGATTTTGCTATCTATTAAGGTATTAATAATAAATCATGTCTTTTGTTTGGCTCAGATCTGGGAAGCATGATTGGCAGGTTTCTTCAGATGGAGCAAATAGCGTAACAAATGCAATTTCCAAACTAGACATTGATGCAGGTGTAAATTCAAAGGCCGCATCAACAGCAGAGAGTAAGTATGTATCAGGCATTAAAGAATGTAAATGTGGAATGCCTCTTTGCATTTGTGAAGGTCCAGTCCCTTCCGCTGATGCACTGCCCCAGCAGGTATTATATTTCCATTATCAGAAGGTGCATACATCATTTTGTGCAATCCATGTACTCATGGTTTTTTTTTTCCCCTTTGTGCAAGAAGAAAATCATTCCAGTCATAACACCTCTGTCAAATCCTAAACCAAAGAAGTCAGATGTCGCTCCTAAAAGTAGAAGCTCCACATCAAACAGCAAGTTTAGGTGGGTATTGGTTATCAGATCTCTGTTAGTTATGACAATATGTATATTTTGAACCAGTTTTAATTTATTATTTCAGTTTCTTATTTCTATCTAATGACCATGATAATTCTTATGCTTATGTTGATTAAAATCTGCTCACATTAGTTCACTTCAGTTTAGAAGAGAAGAGAGGAGTTTCTTGTATTGAAAGCTTAAAATTACAAATTTATAATATCTCTTTCCCCAAAATGTCTAAAACCTAGGACTAGAGCATTATATATTTCAACTTATTGGTGTGGTTTATTTTTGTGCTATACCCACCGGCTACAGCGACAATCTCAGTTGCCTGTTGGTGTTCGTAACTTTTATATCTGAAGTAAAATGAATGTCCTGTTGGGTTGAAAGAACTATTAAATATATTGGATATTATTCAACTTCAGTTTCTAATATACTTTTGCATGTCATGCATTTATTTATTGGCTTCCCCGATGGCAAAAGTGAAGTTTTTTTTTTTTAAGTCTTTTCTGTCATTTTCTATTAAAAGCAATTCAAATTGGGGGTAAGGGGATGCTACTTATTGTGTGTCTGAGCTCTGATATTTTTATTCCTTTTTCATTTTTCTTTTTCAATCTTTTCTTGTGAACAAGAGAAATAAAGTTACCATTACATCTTCACCAGGAAAATTTAGTTTGTTTTGAATGTAGAACTTTTTGTCAATATACTGTCCGTTAATAAAGCAGTTATGATTTTCCCTATGTCTAAGCTCATAAGCTGGTTTTCACAAACTCATTACCCAATTATGCTCTCCAGTGCTTTGTGTTATCATTATTTGATAGTTTGTTATGCAAAAATTGCAGTTCTTTCAATCTTGGTCATGTAACCAGTAGGGCCTCAGACAGTCCCCAGGTGGAGTATGAAGCTAATGGAGAGGTATTATGTCTTCTATTATGTGGATTTAAGCAATGTCCAAGGTCCCATTGTACAAAAGATCTTAGTTGCTGCAAATTGTACACTTAATTGCATTTGATGTTCTCAGGGTTTGAGAGAAGCAATAAAAAATGGTGACGTTGCCGCTGTAAAGAAACTTCTAAATGAGGTTTTTTTTCCCCTCCCACCATTTTGGTAGAAAAATGAGCAAGGAATTTACCCTGTTTTTGCATTTTGCTAGAAGTGGTATTTATGTATGAATTTTAATATGTGCAGGGTGTGGATGCAAATTACAAGGACAAGCAAGGACTGTCTTTATTGCATTTGGTATTACTTTGTGTGTGCGCGTGTATGCGCATGTGTGTATGCACAGCTGGCATCTGAATCTGCATGCATAAACATGATTATGTTTTTTTTTTTAAATCATATATAATTCCTACTTATTTGAATATTTTCTGTAGGCTGCTGTCTTCAATCAGACTGATATAGTTTTCATTCTCATGGATGCTGGGGCAAGTCTGCTGTGCAAGAATGCACAAGGTAATTAATCTTTTCTCTTCTTAGAATTCAGACATTTACAATGTTGCTATAACGGTTGTCCTTATACACTGCAAAGAGAAAACCAATAAAATTAATAAACAGCAACTTTCTTTGTTGGAAGGCCTAACCGATTGCTTCTTATTCAGGAGAAACGCCCTTAGATTGCGCGCCAGCTACCTTGCAATACAAGATGCAAAAGAAGATGGAAGAAGGCAAGGCAATGGATCATTAACCTATTACTTTTCTAATTTACTTATGCTTGGGTTCTGGTGCCCAAAGAATGCCTGCCAAAATACCAGCGTCAAGAGTCCTTTGTTAGCCCAACAAAACATTTCGGCTTCTTACATAATGCAAAGAGAGTTTATTTCCTCTCTTTTGCAATGACATGGCTTGGAATGTAATGAAGAACATGGAGGATATAAAACACATCTTTGCACCTCAGAAACTTCTTAACTGCACCATATACCAGTTCAATGTATGACTGTTGATGAGAGCATGTTGCTTTCTCAAACTGAAAGCATATGACCTGCTTTCATTTCTTTATTATTTCAAAGTGTTAACAAGAAAGAAATAAAGAACAAAGATCAATTACACATGTAGGCTCTTATATTTCGTTCAATTCTCACCATGACAGTGTTGGATGTATGAAACGAAACGATTAGCTCAGATCTGTGGGCTGACCTAGATCTGGATTAGAATTAATAAGTTAATCTGAATGTATGTTTATCAATTCATGCCTTCTCTAGCCAGTCTCTTGGATTTTATTATTTGTTTATTTGAATCATTCTAAAGGTTTAAAACGTAATATAGAGTAGAGAACAAATTACAAAAAGTCTCCTTCAAATTTGGTTCACTTGTAAATAATTCTTTGAACTTTTAAAATTAAATATTAAGTCCTAAATTTTCACGCTTTAAGAATTAAATTTTTTATTTTATTTTATTTAAAACAATGATTCGTCAAAGGAAAACTTTAGCGTAACGTTTTAACTTGAACATATTAACATTAGAGATAAAGGGGAGCTTATCACATATTATTAAAAAAAACTGATAGGTCAAAATAATTAACGTCATTAAAAAAAATTAGATGAAAGAATTTATTTCTTGAAGTTTGAAAGTTTTGAAACTTAATTTTAGACTTTAAAAGTTCAATAAAGTATCTGTAAGTGATTCAAAATTTGTAGAGATATTTTGCATATTTCTCAATTTTGTTCAAGACGACACATATAAATATCATGCTTCCTTCGTGACCAATCGAATATGAATCTATTAACTGGGGTTATGCTAAGATTGAGTTGCTGCGGTAATCCTAACTACGGTGACCATTGATGATGTAAGTAAAGTGATGCAGTTTTCTTTTTTAATTTCTTTGGATAAACAAAGTGATGCAGTTTTTGATCAAACTAAAAGGAAAAGTGTGACCGATAAAATACATAAAGTTAAGGATAAAAATAAAATATAAAAAAAATAATTTTATAAATAAAAAATGATTTTCATACTTTTAAATATACTTATTTACATATTTATAATCATGTTCAAAAATAAAATTCAGCAAGTGTTTCCCAACTCATCTGACTAACTAAGAGCATCCGAGAATTTAACCAGTTTCGTCAACGTGACCGCCATGGAAGAATGGCATGACGGTTAAGGGGTCCCAGCCATAAAACCCCAAGACGTGGTGCACTCAACATGGAATGAAGCACCAAAAGTGAAAAAAGAGAAGCCAGACCAATTGTTTATCTGCCTTCTAGCCATGGGTCGGGCTGGCCCACCTTGCTCTATTGTCGAGTTGATGATGTCTATTCTAATTTCCCAAATAATACCTAGTTCATAGTTTGGGAAAAATATTAATCAAAGAATTAATTTTAGAGATCATAATGGAATAGATAGTCACTCCTTTGCTCCTTTGTGCTAACATTTTTGTCCCTTCATTTTCGTCTTCATCTTGTATGGTAGAAAACAAATTTCTATCAATATAAATTATAAATATATAATTACTAATATTAATATATACATATGTATATAAAATAAATAAATAAATAAATAATATGAGTAATTTTAATATAATAAAATTTTCACAAGGCGAGAAGCATGATTTTCGTCACCGTCTCTATATTTTTGGAAGAAAAAAATTTACCCCTATCTACATTCTCATGTAAGAGAAATTCTTCATTCCCACTTCTATTCAAGATAATCCACGTATAAAAACTTGTCATCCCTAATTAAGTTCTCTTTGAAGTATGAGTTGCATATGACAATATATATATATATATATATATATATATATTTACATTTGAAAAAATCCAAACAATTAGCATATTTTTTTGCAAGAACGAGAATCCAAAATCATTAGATCCCACTCGGGCTCCCTGTCCAAAACTTGCCGTAACTAATTATCCGCTGTGGCAACCTTATGACAAAATTATATGTGTATTTACTATTGAATTGATTTATGTACTTATGAAGTTTATTTTCGATACTCTTGATTGATTAATGTTATTGTTATTTACATATGATTATATAATTTTTTTAGTTAAAACTATGTTATCTAATTTTCAATCATAATTAAATTTTTTGGCCAATAAATTATAATTAAATTAAATATTAAATTTTAAATAAGAATTTTTTGTTATCAAAATATAATTAAATCAGTACTCAATTTTTTATTACAATAATAATATATCCTAAGTTTTGCTAAACCCATCTACTTATTTGTTTATAAAAGTTTCAAGGAGTTGACAGCGAAGGCCAAAAATTCATTATAAACAAAAATTGCCTCGTGTATTGCCCAAAACGATCGAAAAAAGAGCCCAAAAACTATCGAACTTATGAAAAGAATTTACAAAAAAACCAAAAAAAAAACTTCAAAAATAAGCTTTCATCTGAAATCTCAGATGGGATGCTGGCAATATAGAATGGTTCGTGGTCTCGGAGACCAGAACAGGCACTTGATGAAGCTATAGACAAATAAAGAACACATAGATCTACACCGTTCTTTTTCTCAATTGGTTCTTCCTTCTCGATTCTCTTATTTCTCTTACTATTTCCCGGGATCTCATCTCGTTCGTTTTCTTCTCACTTCCGAGGTATAATTCTCTTTCGTTTTCGCATCATTTGTGCAACATCGAATTCCTTTGCTGGAGAATGAGTTACTGATTCTGAAGAC
The DNA here is from genome assembly GCA_026724425.1 of Erythrophleum ivorense. Classification (NCBI taxonomy): domain Eukaryota; kingdom Viridiplantae; phylum Streptophyta; class Magnoliopsida; order Fabales; family Fabaceae; genus Erythrophleum; species Erythrophleum ivorense. Next base: position 51,189,270 of record JAIUCV010000005.1, read on the forward strand.
TTTTCCACGAGTTCTTAGGATTAATGAATCTTGTTTTGGTTTCTTTTGATCCCGATTCAGCTGCATTCTGTTTTCAAACTGAGTTGTTTAGGCGGTGATCAGTGTGGCGGTTTGAATTTTGTTGTCAGGGTAGAGTGAAATAATGGCTGGAGGTGCTGCTGGGGGTTTTGTAGCTCGAGCATTTGAATCACTGCTCAAAGAGTGTTCTTCTGGCAAGAAGTATCCTGAGCTACAGAAGGCTCTTCAGACTTACATAGGTTGCCAACCCTAGATCCTGTTTTGCATTGCTTTTCTTTTCTTTTCTTTTCTTTTTTTCCTTTGTTATCGTTGTTGTTATAATATAACCCATGCTTTTTTTTTTAGCGATCTCCTATGCTTGTTCAATCAGTGCGAATGCCTGATGCTGCTACTATTCTCATTGTTTCATTAGTTACTCAGTGTATTCTGTTTTCCTTTCAGATGTTACGAAAGGGATCAACGAGATACAGCAGGCCGCTCCGGGTGAGGCCAATCAAGCAGCTCCTTCTGCGGCAGATGGGAGGTAAATGTTTCAGATTAATCTTATTAATGTCGTACATTTCCTGTTCTAACTTCTAATATTATTTTATTATTGTCAAAGCTAATATAAAGCTCCAAGGAAAACATGCTCTTTTAACTTTTCGGTTCTACCTCGTAGGGCAATCCATCAGAAAAATAAAGTTTTGAAGGTCACTATGCATAATTTTATCACGATTTAAGAATTTTTCTTTTTTATTTCAAGTTTCTCATGTCACTCATATAGGAAGTGCATGAGTCCTAGACTCCTAGTAGTGTCTGACAGCGTGGTAGTTCGGGGAGTCTTTCGGTGAGATGTTTTATTAGCATCATAGACATATTGAGTACAATAGTATTTTGTTGCGAATCATTATTGTGACAAATTATAGTACTTTGAACATTGCCCTTTGATTTAATCAATGCCACTATCATCTAATTTTTCTACTGTAAGCTATTTATTAAATTAAGGAAAATGAATCGTCCTTTTATGGTGAGAATGAGATCAAGCTTTCCTTAATGGATCTGGTCTCTGGAGCTGTTTATTTTTAACATTTAAATAATTTTGGTTTGTAGTACTCTTGACACTGAAGCTGGAGCTGCAACTAGAACAGAGGGAGATCAGTCACAGGAGGTTGAACATGTTATTGAGGAGGCAGAGCCACGTAGCAGGCCTAAGAGTGGAGATATTACTGCTATCTTAGCTAATGCTGGGCATACTCTTGAAGGAGCTGATGCACAGCTTGTTTTGAAGCCGCTTAGACTTGCCTTTGAGACTAAGAACTTGAAAATTCTAGAACCTGCTTTAGACTGTCTCCATGTATGTGCTCAGCTCATTACTTTTATGTCCTTACCCATGACTGGAGGAAGGGAGAAACCCTTCTATTTCATCATTGACTATGTATATTTATTTTATTTATTTATATTTATATAAATTTATATATGTATGTTTGGATATACACACTAGCACTCAATAAGTTGTAACATGGTCTTCATAAATTTTCCAAGTTAAAATGCATATTCATGGTAAAATGGAAAGAGCTAACTTATTCTACTTAATTACTTTAAACACAGAAACTCATTGCTTATGATCATTTGGAGGGAGATCCTGGGTTAGATGGTGGTAAAAATGTCCCACTATTTACAGACATTCTGAACATGGTTTGCAGTTCTATTGACAATTCATCACCTGACAGGTATGCACACTGCACTTTGTCATTGCTTTCTGAATTTATGTTTCTTATTTCACCTATTTAATTAGAAGAATGAAATGCAGTACTATACTCCAAGTGCTGAAGGTACTTCTTACTGCTGTGGCTTCCATAAAGTTCAGAGGTATGATTATTGTGATAAATCAAATCCATTTTCTTGTTATGTATGTCTGCTGATAATATTTTACTACCATATTCAATGCATTCTGTGGGATCTAGCATATAGGTTTTAGTACAAAGTATCCTGTTTTTACTTTAGTTGCAGTAAGTGAGTGCATTTTGTGTACCTGTAAATGATTAATATAGTGCCTATTAAAGACAAAGTTTTCTCAAAAGGAGCCTATATTACATGTTTAATTAGAATCTTTTTTATTTTTTAAATCTTGATTTTTATGAGTATCTTACACTCATTTTAGCAACCATTGCGTAATCAGTGGTAAAAAGCTCTGTATTTAGCAGAACTTTATCTCCATTTATCTTCAATAAGCAGAAGTGAGGAAGTTTGTTTACTACTTTCTCTCTTAAGCTTTCATTGTTTGGTTTGGCTGCATTTTATCTTCATATTTCTGTTTTGTATTTAAGAAGGTAAAGAGAATACGTTATGAGGCTTTCAGTCTAGAATTCTCATTCCTTTTTTTTTTTGTGGGGAGTACAATTCACATATCAGTTTTAGTCCATTCAAAAGAGACCACTTTAATGCATTGACTGTGGAATTGGTGATGGAGGATGATTGCTTGTTTTTGTTATAGCACCTTGCTTATGTGAGATAACAGTGAATTGAAAAAGAAAGGAAGTTTCCCTGGCGATAATGATAGGTAGTTAAATACAGTATATATTTTTAGTCAACAGATTTTTCTTTTTTTAAATAAAAGGTCTGGAATAGTAGATCAGTTTTCCTTTTACTTAATTTATTGAAATGTGTCAAAATGGCACAAAGTTTGGGATAGAAACAGAGGGTAGAACTGCAACTTAAGAAAGCTATTGTTGTTATGAAGTCATGCTATGTCTTGCATCTTTTCTGGGCTAGTAAACAAAAGAAAAGAAAGAGTAAACTTGGCAATCAGAAGATAAAAACCCAAGGCAACTGTCTAAAGATCTATTAGACTTTGTCGGATTATTAAATGAACAAACAAAACTAAACAAAAGTAAAGCAAGAGTAAACTTGGCAATCATAAGCTATAAAGCTAAGGCAACTGTCTAAAATTCTATTAAACCTTGTCTAATTATTAAAAGATAAACAGAGAGACTTGGTCTTTATTTTTCTTAAAGGAACAAAACTCAAAGAGACTGCCTCTGAAATCTGGTGGTAAGTTGGTTTAGCATGCAGCAAAATGATGGAGATTCTATCTTCTGTGATCTAAACATCTTTTAGAAGAATGAGAGAAATTCGAAGTCCTGGTCAGCTATAGTTTTTAGCTTTTTGCCCTCATTTTACTTTTTCAACTAAGTTTTGCTAATGTATTATTGTATGTCTAATAAAGAGAGTAAAGCCAGGTATGGTTGCAAGGGGATGTTACCTTGTGGCGAAGTTGAAGGGGCTGAAGTTTGATACGCTGCATGTTGGGCTGCATGGACATATTAGCTGAGCCAAGTTCCTTAATCCCATGCTTTGACTTCATCTTCAAAATTTTAATTAATCCCATGGTTTGATTTCATCTTTAAAATTTGAAGGCTCAAACTTGTTTCAAGCCTCAATTGTAGGCTTCAGAATAACTTGTTAAAGGTTTATTTTTTCATTGGCTTTTTCAGTTGATAAGTTCAGATAAATTGGATAAATTAATTGGAAGTAAATAATTGTAATATATATATATATATATATTCTGTTTATCCTTTGGTCTCGAGTTCAATTTGTGGGTTTCTCCCTGATTGCACATCCTACTTTGGTAAGAGATGTTAGCTCTTCAGCCTTTCATAGAAAATATATGGTTGTTTGTCTCCAGTAGAGGAGCCAACTGATGAGCTTGATGAGCTGAGTCTATGGAAGCTCAAGCTTGGTTCATTTAATGAGTTGAACCTTTTTTGCTCATTAATGTGGATTGCTTAACCCCTTGTTTGGTTTGAGGGGAGGGGACTTGGTATGCATTTTTAGAGAGGAGGGGGGGGGGTGAGGGAAAATTTCATTAAACTTTCCCCCCCTCTCCCCCTCCCCTCCAATTTGGGGGGATTAGGAGGGAAAGTTGCTTTAATGAAATTTTTGGACTAAAATACCCTTATATTTATTTGTTTAATTATTTAGTTAGTTTTATTTATTTATAAATTTTTTTAAATAATTATAATTATAGAGAATTTCTAATATTTGTTTAATTTGGTGATAAAAATATTAAATTTTTAAAAACAAAAAACAATTAATTATAGTATCATTACTTTTAAATATATAAAGGTAAAATAATCTATATATTATTATTTTCCCTCCTTTCCCCTCCTGAACCAAACAATGTATCATTAAAATCCCTCCCTTCCCTTCCATTAAAATCCCTCCTTCCCTTCCCCTCCCCTCCCCTCGGTTGAACCAAACATAGCCTAAGGGTTCTTGATGGAGTTGGGTGGGAAAAAAACCTAACCATTGTATTTATTGCCATTGCGTCCTACATTCGTACTCTCCTTAAAACTCTCCAAGATAGCCTTAGGGATTTTGTTGAACCCAATTGACTTCATCATATTGTAGTTGCTTTATCAATTCAATGACACAGTGAGATTGGGAATTGAGACTTGAGAGCTCTCCAATTAGGCATGATGCGGTAAATACTTGATTAATGAGTTATAGTGCTTCTAATTGTTGATAAATGCATTTTAATTGAGAACACAATGCTCTTAAGTTTAGTAGTTTCTCAGTAAAGGTTGTTATCTATAATCAGACAGGATCACCTTCAACTTCTCAATGTATTGTGCTAATTGAGAAGAAAATTAGTTTTTTTTTTCTTTCCTTTTTTAGTGAAAAGGATCAGAGTACTTAAACTACCATGTTTTGGACAAAAACCATAGTGAGCAATCTGTTTGCATTGGTTTATTCAAATTAATCATACAGTACTCTGGGACTACAGATGCATGCATTCATCAAGATGTGCTTTGTGTCAGACTAATTATTTTCTCATGGTCCTTTGCTTAGAGAACTACTTTTGCTACCATAACATGTTGTGGTTCTCTGGTCCATTTTCTCTGTTTTTAGTTTTTGGGCGTTCTTTCTTTCTTTGTTTCTTTGGGTGTGTTTTTTGTACCTATCTTCATATTATAATGCCTGTGCCTAATTCAGTACATGGGGAACCTTTGCTGGGAGTTATTCGAGTATGCTACAATATTGCTCTTAACAGGTACTATTATTTCTTATATTTCCTCCAAGGCTTGTAATATCAGTATATAGTACTTACCATTTACATTCATTGCTTGGATATATAGCAAGAGTCCTATAAACCAAGCAACAGCGAAGGCAATGTTGACACAGATGATCAGCATTATTTTCAGGAGAATGGAAACTGATGTGGTGCGGAATTCAAATCCCTAGTATTTAGCATCTTTGGGAAATAACTTTAATGCCATACCATTAGTAATGTCTATCAAAATATCCAGGTTGAAGCTACATCTGGTTCTGGTGGACATACGGAGCCAGCTTCAGAAGAGAATTTAAACACAAAAACTGAGGAAACATCCATGGGGGATTCAAATGACAAAGAAATGACTCTAGGTGATGCACTCAGCCAAAGTAAGGATGCATCTCCAACATCTCTTGAGGAACTTCAAAATCTTGCTGGTGGTGCTGATATCAAGGTAAAAGATGTGCATATGTATTTCTTTTATATAAAAGAACTTCATTAAAAGGAAAATAAGATACAAATGAGGAGGACTGGGTATCCTTCTAAGAAAACATAATTCAAAACAAGATAGCTGTTAGGATTCTATTGAGTCCTACATTGGGTAGTATGGGATGCTTAAGTGAGCTTATAAGTTTTGAGGCTTTACCACCCTAACAAGCTAGTCTTGGGAGAGGATCTCCTCTTGGTTTGTAACCATGGTATTAGAGTTGGATCGTTTTTACACACGCCACAAACAAAAAGGGCTGCCTTGGAGGGTTGCAACCAACAAGATGGTTGAGTGAGCTACCAAGGTGGAGCTGCCCTACAGAAAGGGATACCCAGAAGGGTTGCAACTAGCGAGATGGTGTAGTGAGCTATCTAGAGTGGAGTCACTACTCACTATGGACATTGGCTGTGAAGGGCAGGGCTTTGTTTGGATCCTATTGAGTCTCACATTGGGTAGTATGAGATGCCTAAGTGAGATTATAAGTTTAAAGGCTCTACCTTCTTAACAGGCTAGTCTTTTGGGAGAGGATTTCTTCTAGGCTTGTAACAATAGTAAACAAAAATGTGCATATTTATGTGTCTAATATACTATATATTATACTTATATTTACAAGATCTTGTCATGTTGTACAGGGCTTAGAGGCTGTTCTTGACAAGGCTGTGCATATTGAAGATGGTAAAAAGATAATACGGTATGAATATGATATTGTATTTTTGGTTCCACATTGTATAGCTCTTACTCAGAATAATAGCTCAGACTGTGAGTCATATTTATGTCAAGAGGGATTGATCTGGAGAGCATGGGTATTGCACAACGTGATGCTCTGTTGGTATTCCGTACTCTATGCAAGGTTGGTTGTCCCCACCATTATATTAGAATTGTGGTTAACCCCCTGGGAACCTCTCTTATGCTCTGTGCCTTAAATTTGGCAGATGGGTATGAAGGAAGATAGTGATGAAGTTACAACCAGAACACGAATATTATCTCTTGAACTTCTGCAGGTTATACAGTGACTTCATATCTTCTTCTAAGCCTTTAATTTGAGTAGTTAATCAAAAGATGTAGCATAATGCATTGTATTCATAACATTATCTTACTTTAAGGGCAGGGATAATCATGGGTAGGGTACTATAATCCTCATCCCCAGACTTGGAGGAAAATATTTGCCCCCTCCTTGGACCTGTACCTTAGCGAATAACAAATTCAAGCGCCATCCTCTTCTCTATTGAATCCTTAAATCCCATGAGAAAAATTCCAAAATGAATAATTTTTTTATCTAGCTAAGACTTGTTAACTTCAAATCTATTCATATAGAATCATAAAAAAGGAAATGTCTCAAACAACCATAGAATGCCTTCTGGGTTGTGTTCTTTTTTACTGTTTTCTAATATATTAAACTGATTAATATATCTATATATATAGGTATGTATATACACATACTATGGGTCTAGGGTGGGGTAGGTATCATACTACCCAAACCCTTAAAAAAACCCACAAAAATCCCCAGACCCAAGTAGGTAAGGTTTCTAGGTACACATGGGGTTTGAGTATTCTGCCTAACCCTACTTAAGGGCATGTAGAAATAATTCAGGTGTTATAATAGATAGAAGAGTACCACTCAAATTTAAAGGTAAATTTTACTGCACAGTTATAAGATCGGCAGTGTTAAATGGGACTAAGTGTTGGATATTAAAAAGCTAACAGGAGAATAAGGTTAATGTTGTAGAGATGACAATGTTGTGTTGGATGAGTGGATATACCAAACAAGATAGAATGAGAAATGAATACATTAGAGAGAAAGTTGAGGTCGCACTTATTGTAGAAAAGATGGTAGAATTGCGTCTTAGATGGTTTGGCCATGTGTGAAGAAGACTTATAGAAGTTCCAGTAAGAAGAGTAGATCAAATGGAGAGTAGCCTAATAATTAGAGGTAGATAGAGACCATGAAAAATTATAGGCGAAATTATTAAGAAATATTTAGATTTAAATGGTTTAACTAAAGGCATGATTTATGATAGAACTTTCTGGCATCATTTGATCCATGTGGCTAACTCTACCTAGTGAGAAAAGGCCTATTGTTGTTGTTGTATCCTGTTGGTCCTTTTGCTTTTCTGTTGGACAGGAAAGAGTTTGATATATTATTTATCAATCTTCATTCTTCTACATTTGATCTTCAATCTTCATTCTTCTACATTTGATCTTCAATCTTCATTCTTCTACATTTGATCTTCAGGATAGTCAGTTTTTGAAAGTTACTTGTTTATCTGTTACTCTGTTCATAATTACACTTTGTTTGACTGTGATCTCAAGTATCTTCTGTTTTCTTTGTCAGGGTTTGTTGGAAGGAGTTAGCCATTCATTTACGAAGAACTTCCATTTTATTGATTCAGTGAAGGCATATCTTTCATATGCATTGTTGCGAGCTTCAGTTTCACAATCCCCTATCATATTTCAGGTTTGTTTGAGTCAGATTATCTTTCCTCTCTTACTTCAAGGGTCAGTTTGTGAAATTTATAGTGATTATGTTCTTATTTGACAGTATGCGACTGGAATATTCTCCATCCTATTATTGCGATTCAGAGAGAGCCTCAAAGTATGCTAATCATTTTGTGGATGTTACAGTAGCTTCTCACTACAGAAATACTGTTAATTTGATGTGTCCTTTTTGTTTTTGTTTTCAGGGTGAAATAGGCATATTCTTTCCCTTGATAGTTCTAAGACCACTGGATGGTTTAGAATTTCCAGTCAACCAAAAACTAAGTGTTCTTCGGTATAATGCTCATTTTGACCAATTAGAAAATTGCTGTATTATGCATATTTATTTATGTATGCATATAAATTTGCTTCAGTGGACCCCGTGACATGATGGGTTATCAATATATTATTTGCCATTCCATTTCCCAATTATTAATTTGATTAAGTGTGGGTCTGCAGGATGTTAGAGAAAGTAAGTAAGGATCCTCAGATGCTTGTTGACATTTTTGTTAACTACGACTGTGATCTTGAGGCGCCAAACTTGTTTGAACGAATGGTATAATCTTACATTTTAATTTTCTATTATGTAATGAACATAATTTTTAAGTTGTATTTGACTTACTGATGAACAATCTGTTATACAATTTTAATACATAGGTTACAACTCTATCCAAAATAGCTCAAGGGGCTCAAAATACTGATCCTAACTCAGTTGCTGTGTCTCAAGCAGCTTCAATTAAAGGTTCATCACTTCAAGTATGTGTAGTGGTTGCTTTCTTTTATAAAATTCACTATTTAATTGAGCAACTTCTTAACTAAATTTGTGGGTCCTCCTTTGCATTCTTTATCCTTTTAGGGTCTAGTAAATGTGCTTAAATCACTGGTTGATTGGGAGAAATCACATAAAGAATCAGAAAAGTTAAGAAAGGGTAACCTGCATGAGGGGGTTTCAGCTGATGATTCTGTTGAAATAAGATCCAGGGATGATGTAGCCAGCGATTTTGAGAAGGCAAAGGCTCATAAAACCACGTTGGAGGCTGCAATTGCTGAGGTAACTGGTTTTATATACTTTAAACTTCTTAACAGGGAAGGAAAAGTTTGCTGACCTTCCTTGTTTAATGCTTAGGCTGGGCCTAACTTATTGTTTTAATGATCTTTTAGTTCAACAGGAAACCAGTAAAAGGGGTGGAGTATCTAATATCAAATAAGTTGGTGGAAAACACTCCTGCTTCGGTTGCTCAATTTTTGAAAAACACTCCAAATTTGGACAAGGTTCTAACTCATTTATTATAATATAGTTTATAATGTAACATTAAATTCAAGTTTGGGTTGGATTATACAACTGTTTTCTGCTTTCAGGCTACAATTGGTGATTATTTAGGTCAGCATGAAGAGTTTCCCCTTGCTGTGATGCATGCTTATGTAGATTCCATGAAGTTTTCTGGAATGAAGTTTGATTCTGCGATCCGTGAGTTTCTCAAAGGGTTCCGACTTCCAGGTGAAGCTCAAAAGATAGACCGAATCATGGAAAAGTTTGCAGAGAGGTATTGCCTCTTTTATTTTTTTTATTTTTACATGCTTTTGGCTTTTCTTTCCCCTTGAGTAAGTGGGGTTTGATTGTCTGTCTCAAGACACATGGGTCAGCAAAGAGATGTAATAATAAGAGTTATCTCCTAGAATGACAGCAGGCCTATCTATGGGCAACAAACAAATCTAATTGAACTGCAATTCAAATAGTTTTAATTCAATTAAGACATAACTATGAGAATCCTAATAAAACTCTGCTAAGGGTTTGACATCCCAAGAGCTAAACACCTAAGTTAAAATTCTAATTTACTGACAAGTAAATCCTTAAGCACTTGAAATTCCCACTTACAAACCTCAAATTATAATTAGATCATAAATTAATATAAACATATTTTCCTATTCTTGTACTGCATTAATAGGTTACTCCTGATTGTGGATAGGTAGTTAAAAATTGTAGTGTACATATGCTGTTTATATGTATAAAACACCTCTGAACAGTTGACAGGTCTTGTGTGATTTGAAAGAAATACAGATATTATGATGATGATGATGATTATTATTATTGTCATTGTTTTTTCATTCCAGAAAAAAATCTCTTAGATGTGGTTTTTACTTTTTGGTAAGTTTGGAAAATAAAAACACTAGTTAGATTCATGTATGATGGGCATTCTACATCTACTGGATAAATTCATGTCTTTTGTACTGATTGAGGTGATATTTTCTTGTGCATTTCTTGTCTGTGGCAGATATTGTGCAGATAATCCTGGTCTTTTTAAAAATGCAGATACAGCATATGTTCTTGCATATGCTGTTATCATGTTGAATACTGATGCACATAACCCAATGGTGTGGCCTAAAATGTCCAAGTCCGATTTTATACGCATGAATGCCATGAATGATGCTGAAGAATGTGCCCCTACAGAAATGCTGGAAGACATCTATGATTCCATTGTCAAAGAAGAGATTAAAATGAAAGATGACACATCTGTTATTGGAAAAAGCAGCAGACAAAAGCCAGAAGGTGAAGAAGGACGTCTTGTCAGTATTCTTAATCTAGCTCTCCCCAAAAGAATGTCATCAGCAGATGCCAAATCCGGGAGTGAAGAAATTGTTAAGAAAGCACAGGCTATATTTAGAAATAAAGGTGTTAAAAAAGGGGTTTTTTACACTGCTCAGCAGATTGAACTTGTAAGGCCCATGGTAGAAGCTGTTGGGTGGCCTTTGCTTGCTACGTTCTCTGTAACTATGGAGGAAGGTGAGAATAAGCCTCGTGTTCTTCTGTGCATGGAGGGTTTTAAAGCTGGCATACATATTACATGTGTGCTTGGAATGGATACCATGCGCTATGCATTTTTAACATCTCTGGTCAGGTAAATGATCCTTTCATCATGCTCTCCTGCCGCCAGAGAGAAAGTTGCTTTGACATTATAAATTATATATTTCTTTATTTTGACATATTAGGTAACTATCATGCTTAGTGCACGGGCATGCTGTATGACAACTATGATGTTTATGAAAATAGAACATATTCATTTAGTTCCTTTGTTGATACCTCAGGTTTACTTTCTTACATGCCCCAAAGGATATGCGTAGTAAAAATGTGGAAGCTATGCGGACACTGTTGGATCTTTGCGACTCAGACACGGATGCCCTTCAAGACACATGGAATGCAGTTCTGGAATGTGTTTCTCGCCTTGAATTCATAATATCAACTCCTGCAATTTCTGCTACCGTTATGCTTGGGTCAAACCAAATCTCCAGGGATGCTGTAGTTCAATCTCTAAGGGAGTTGGCTGGAAAACCTGCTGAAAAAGTATTTGTAAATAGTGTTAAGCTACCTAGTGATTCAGTTGTGGAATTTTTCACTGCTCTTTGTGGTGTATCAGCTGAAGAACTAAAACAAACACCAGCTCGTGTTTTCAGCCTTCAAAAACTTGTTGAGATTAGCTATTACAATATGGCTCGTATACGTATGGTATATCTTTTATCAAATGAAATTGTACATCTTTTCTCTATAATTTTCACGTGCCCTGGCATAAATTGGTTTTGGTAGGATTTTCTACCTAGTTTACCCTTCAAATTGTTCATCTCTTACTATTGTTTATTTTTTGTTTTCAATGTATTGACCCAAATCTTTTGGTATAATAGCTCTTAGGTGAGGGGTGAGAGGGGTAACGAATCACCATTAGATTACAAATTAGTGGTCAAGATTAATGCAAAAATCATTTATGGTGGTTTTTATATTAATTTGAATCATTAGTTTGTGATGATGATGATCGCTTATTCTTCTCACTTGATACGTCCCCTAAACACACACACACTCATTTAAAAGCTCTCAACTGCTGTGGAATGATATGAAAATGTGATAAATTGTGATTTTGCTCAAACTTTTTATCAGCATTAAGATGAATGAGCTCTAATTCCTTCTCATTAAATTGTAAACCTATTGCATGCTCTCATGTAACTTTAGTGCCTTTTGGTGCTGCTGTGAATATGCCATGATATAACTTCTAGAAGTTTGAAAATTCTAATTGACATGTCTTCCAGGTCTGGGCTAGAATATGGACTGTCCTGGCAAATCACTTTATATCAGCAGGGAGTCATCATGATGAGAAAATTGCTATGTATTCCATAGATTCTCTAAGACAGCTTGGAATGAAGTATTTGGAGCGCGCTGAACTGGCCAATTTCACCTTCCAAAATGACATTCTCAAACCGTTTGTTGTCCTCATGCGGAATAGTCAAAGTGAATCCATAAGGAGCCTAATTGTTGACTGCATTGTTCAGGTGTCTCTCGATTGGTTTCTTCACCACATCCTTTCCTTTTTTTCTTTTTTCTTTTTTTATCCCTTTGATCATTTTTAAATAGTGGCATATATTGTGGCTTCTCCACTTCCTCTGTGATTGTGGCCTATTTGCTAAACACAGTTAGTGCTGGTTTCTATTTCAGATGATCAAATCTAAGGTTGGGAGCATAAAGTCTGGATGGCATAGTGTATTTATGATTTTTACAGCCGCTGCAGATGATGAATTGGAATCAATTGTTGAGAGTGCATTTGAAAATGTTGAGCAGGGTAGGAATGACTTTCTTTGTTCATGCCAGTTTTCTGTTGTATTTTTGTGTATTTGACACTTGGTGTGTTTGCAGTTATCTTGGAACACTTTGATCAAGTAGTGGGAGATTGTTTCATGGACTGCGTGAATTGTCTGATCAGGTTTGCCAACAATAAAATTTCACATCGTATAAGTTTGAAGGCCATTGCACTTCTTCGTATTTGCGAGGACCGTCTTGCAGAGGTTTGTTTGTTATTATCAGTTGAGAATTTGGAGTTTTATATCACCATCATATTGTTCTCTTGAGATTCTCTTAATTATGTGAAAGAGGTTGAATACTTGGATGCTGTTTTCTTACCACAACCAGTACGTTGAACCCACCTTTGGATACATGGTGATACTAATCCATATATATGTGATCCATGCCCATATCTTTGCTCTTTTGAGTGTATGGAATCTTAAGTTCAGAGAGAATATGATAACACACCCTAACAGCACTGAGAGTACAAAAAGGTCTGTAATGGCAGTGGGAACTCGGATACTTCACTGGACAAAAGAGAATATGTGTTCTACAACTCGCACAATACAACTCACAAACTGATACAAGCCAAAACAAAGTTGCACATCACAGCAGCAAAAGGAGTTAAGAGGAAACAAAGAGAAGATAGCTTTTTGAGAGGCCAGCACTCTCCCTAAGTCTTCCTACCAAAAAGTTCTCTCAACTAAGGCTGGTAACCTACTCAAATACTATCCCAACCACATCCTCTGACCCTAGCATGAAATCCTCCTTCTGTGTCCCTGTTCCACTGACTCTTTGATGTAGGACAATATAAATAATGGAGAAAAAGGAGAGAGAGAGAAGGAAAAAAGGAGGGAGATGTAAAAGAAGTAAAGGGGGAAGGAGAAGGAGGGAGGAAGAGAGACGGCTGACAAGCCAAGATAATTTTGTTAATAATTAATACTCAATCAAAAGCTAGCTACCCTAAACCTAATGACTAAGGGCTTTATATAGAGCTCAAGGGATAACTCCCAATAACTTAAAAATATAAGATAATATTAAATCCTAATAAAAGATAATTAAGTCAATAATAAATGTTATTTAAATGAAACAAAAGTAATTAAAATATTAGTTCCTAATTTTAATCCTAATTAAAATATTATTTCTTATATTTATCTTTAATCCCTAATTTACAAATAATTAATAATATCCTTCCTATTCCCTTCCCATTATCCATTACTTGTCTAGCATATGCCCTTGTACAATTGGTTAGTCCCTTGGTCTCAGCCCCAGCATATCTGTTTCTGCCTCTTTGCTGTCTGCTGTAGGTTTTTGTGGTAGTGGTAGGTTGATAGGCTGGATAATCCCATCAGAATACAATTTTGAAAGAAAGAAGGTTTAGCTTTTCATACTATTTTGCTAAATGCTCTATCCTGTCATAGCTAAAGTTGTTTACGAGAAAACAAAACAATCTTTCACATTGTTGACATTGATATCATGTTGTGCACTATCTTACCTGTTGTAGAAATTTCTGGGGAAACTAAAGAGAACATGCGCTAGATTTTCAGCAATGTTGGTAGTAGCATAGGTAGGGTGTTTCACAATGTGGATAGTTTATTTACTTATTACTATTTCTGGTACAGAGAAGAGAATGAAATGGTACTCGATACTAGAAAATGAATTACTCAGAGTCAAAAATCTCAGCACATACATCTAACTAACTCCTATTTATAACATAGGATTGTAGCCTCGTAGTTGAGTAAACACCAACAGCCATAACAGAAAGTAAAACAGCCAATAACAGGAGCTAATAAAGCAAGCTAACACAGTATTAAGTTGTCTATTACTTCGCTGCCACGTATCAGTTGTTGCTTGCTACATCAGTGTTTTAAATTGTTTGTCTACTTTAGGGTCTGATTCCTGGAGGTGCTTTGAAGCCTATTAATGCTGAAGTGGATGCAACTTTTGATGTGACTGAACATTACTGGTTCCCAATGCTGGCTGGTTTATCTGATCTAACATCAGATCTGAGATCAGAGGTGAGAAACTGTGCACTTGAAGTCCTGTTTGACTTACTGAATGAAAGAGGCAGCAAGTTCTCTTCATCATTTTGGGAGAATATATTCCATCGAGTTCTATTTCCCATTTTTGATCATGTGAGACATGCTGGAAAGGAAGGCCTTGTTTCAACTGATGATGATTGGCTCCGTGAAACAATCATACATTCACTTCAGCTGCTCTGCAACCTTTTCAACACTTTCTACAAGGTAAAGAACTAAGGGCATTGATTTCCTTTCTTGTGACTTTGATTGCTGATAGGCCAGGTAGTCTAGTTTTACATTTGTTAATTGGGGGCTTGTTCATCTTGATGCTAAGTTTTAGTACAGTCAACTCAGTATATGACAGCTGCCAGGAGCAATTTGGTTAGACCCGTACACCTTACATTTATTCAAGTACCAATATTAAAATACAAGTCTTGAGACCAACATGCGTCTTTTGCAAGTTGGTGCTTTCTTCAGATTAACGAGACTGGTGGTTGCTTGGAAAGAGAAAAAGAACACCACCGAATCCACATTTCTTTGAAATGAATTAAGATGGGTCTTCCAATGTGGAGATTCGTTCAGTTGAGAGGGGTGGAAAAAGAAAACTAGGTATACTGAATTTTAATTATAGATGATGAGTATGTATTATGGAGATTAATGAACAAGAAATTTAGATATTAAAATAGTTGATTCACTTATTAAGGTTTCATTATTTGGGACCATTGAGGGTGCTTCTTTAAGAAACTGTTCGTGTACATGTCCGTTTGCTTTCTTGATTTTGTAATTTTTGCTTATAATAAATGTTAAATATTGTTGAAATTATTTGAAGACTTGCATGCACTGACATCATTGATATCTTAAACTTGAAGGATCTGTTAGCTATTTTCATATTAAATGAAATTTGAGTTTTCAATTTTAAAATTTTTTTTTGGGTAAATTATTTAATTGTGGTTATGTTTAAAAAGATTACTCATGATGACTTTCTTCCAGGAAGTTTGTTTTATGCTTCCGCCTCTGTTGGCTTTGCTGTTAGATTGTGCCAAAAAGCCTGATCAAACTGTGGTGTCAATATCTCTTGGGGCCTTGGTTCATCTAATTGAAGTTGGGGGACATCAGTTCAGTGAAGCTGACTGGGAGACACTGCTGAAAAGCATAAGGTACATTTTGTCTTGTTTTCTGAACATCTTTTGCAATGATTCCAATATTAATATGTTCTATCTATTTAACTTTGATATCCAGTGATGCTGCATACACGACACAGCCACTTGAGCTGCTAAATACCTTTAGTATTGAAAATCTGAGAAATTATGGAGGCATAGAGAGAAATTCAGAGACCAATGCAGGTGATGGTTTTACTGTGAAGTCTATTGACAATGAGGTAGTGGGTGGCCATCAGCTTGATTTCAATGATAATGGGAAGCTATCCCTGCGAGGTTACTCAAGTACAAATGTTGATGGAGATGAGGGTTCAGTATTGCAAACAGATGTGGATCGTTCTGAAGGTCAGGTTTTAAAATATTTAGTAGATTCCATGTTTATGCATGCTTATGTTTTTAGTGGGATAAGTGAGAAGCTGCATCAAATTGACATTAATTGGACACAAAATAGCTTTTTGAAAATGGCAAACAATTATAGAAGTGAAATCACTATTATCAACTTTCTTTCTACTTTGAACTGACTTTAAAAGGAAAAGGAAGTGTGGGATGTAGTGGGAAAAAATGAAGAATAAATAAATGTGTGATGACAGTTTGGGAATTGTTTATTACTGTAGGCCTTCCATCACCATCTGGAAGATCTGCCAAACCTGCAGATGCTGGAGGCCTTCAGCGGAGTCAAACATTAGGTCAGCGTATTATGGGAAATATGATGGATAATCTCTTCCTCAGAAACCTTACTTCCAGATCTAGAAACCGTACTTCAGATGCTTCTCAGCCTCCGTCTCCGGCTATGGTATTATGCTAGAGATAATGATCTTTAACTGACCTTATATCATCTGTTTTAGGATTATCATGTAGATGCTTTTATTATTTTGACTCTTGATCCAATGCCATTTTAGGTTGCTGAGGCTGTTGAACCGGATACCAAGGATGAGGAGAGTCCTTTGCTAGTTACTGTCAGGGGCAAGTGCATTACTCAATTATTGCTTCTTGGTGCAATTGATGGTGTTCAGGTTTGTTTGTAATTGTTTTTCTTTGTGTAAATCTCACACTTTTGGGTTCCCTTGAATAGCTACATTTCTTATGTATTTAATTAAAAATGATGGGTAACATTCATTTTGAAGGTTTCAGTATTTGAAATAGGTGCAAATTTCTCTACTGATCTTCGTTCCTATTATTTGTTTACTTGCTGAACCTTTAGGGTGAAGAACTTAATCTTCAAAATGCACATGTGGGAAAGGAGTGAGAATGTAATTCAGAACCCATCATAGGTTTTGTAAAGTGGGTGGTGGGTGTGGGGAAGCTTTAGAACCTATTATAGGCTGTAGCAAAAGTTTTTATAGGGGGGTTCGAGAGTTATATGAAGTTCTTGTTGGTAACCTTGTTGCAAAGTTCAAAGTCAGTGATGGTGAGAGAGGTAGGTTTGATACTTTCCTGGTGAACATTTCTAATTATTTGCAGAAAAAATACTGGAGCAAGTTAAAAACACAACACAAAATTGCTGTGATGGACATTTTGGTGTCTCTGTTGGAGTTTGCTGCTTCATATAACTCATCCACCAACCTTAGAACACGAATGCACCAAATTCCTGAAGATAGGTAGTCAACAAATCAATATCTGTTTTTCTTTTCTCATTGTGTCAGAATTTTTTTTTCATTGGAATGGGACTTTAAATCATCATAAAATTATTCTTGGACAGGCCACCAGTTAATCTTCTTCGCCAGGAATTAGCTGGTACTAGCATATATTTGGAAATCTTACAAAAATCAACTTATGGATTTGATACAAACAAAGAGCAAAATCTGCAGTCTGACGGCTTTCAAGATGATGATATTAAAGTGGATGATGACTCTGGTATTGCTCGACTTTCTGAGGCTGAAGAGAAATTTGAAAGAATAGCTGAGGAGAAACTGGTTTCTTTCTGTGAACTGGTCCTCAGGGAGGCATCTGATCTCCAATCTAATGCTGGAGAAACCACTAACATGGATATTCATCGTGTCTTGGAGCTGCGTGCTCCTATCATAGTTAAGGTGCAAAGTTTATCCTCCATGATTTTATATGAAAATTTAAAAGCATTTTCTTCATGTGTATTGTTGCATGTGATGTTCTGGATGAATGCATCATGTATCACAGCCAGCATCTATGGATAGAATTATATTTTCACATCATGTCTTTGTAGAGCAATATCGCCTTTGGTTGTCTCCTAACTAATTCTACATCTTAGTCTTCCTGGAGGAAAAACTCTAACTGTCTTGATTGCTTACTGTGTAGTTTGCATGTGTTTCCTTCAAAGCTTCGAACTACTCATCTTGAGTTTTTGCCTGTTATAGGAGCTTGTAAACTACTGTTATTCCATCTGAGTGGATAAAATTTGTTTCAGCCTATGTTTCCTTTGACAACAGAGAATTGAACTCTTTGTTTTAGGCTTTCATCTTTAGTAGTTTGCAAATATCTACATTCGCATGCAGTTGTAAGATTTCTGTCATTGGAAATTTGGATTTACAAGAATGTGGTTTATTAATAGCTGTTGTTTTCGATGCATTTTACCTTTTCATCTGATGGTTCATGTCATGAGGTATATTTGTTAGCCTATGTCCTCCTTATTTCCAGTCCTGTAATTTATTTATATTTACTAACCTTCTTACTCTCTCAGGTGCTTAAAAACATGTGTTATATGAACAATAAGATTTTCAGAAAACACCTCAGAGAATTCTATCCCTTGCTAACAAAACTTGTATGCTGCGACCAGGTAATTTCTTGATTTTACGGTTATTGAAGGGTGCATTTGCTTGGTAAATTATGATTCTGGGTAATTAACAAGCTGGCATTTGATGAACAGCATAACCCAAAAATAAAAAATAAATGACAGCTTCTAGGCCATTTTGGAGCAGTTGCAGGACAATTAAAAATTTGGAATACTAATAAAAATTTAGATTTACCTGACAGATCCCAAGTTTCAACCAGTTGCTTTATGTATATTACTTATGAACACGATTTAAAAAAATATATATCATTAAATTGACAAAATAAAAGGTCATATTTTTTATCCCTTCCCTTGGTCATCTTAGATCCTGCATATGCTATTCCTCCCGTTTGGTTTTAGGCTTTTATTTGTCGGAATGAGTGTGTTGGAGATGATATTAGAAAATTACAACTCAATTATGATCCTTCTGGCTTTGGAAGAGATTTCTGGATGGAGTGATCATACTGCCAACATATTAATCAAATCGGATTTTCATTATTTTTTGATGATAAGGATAGCTCATTGACGCATCTTACAAAAAGGATATATATATATATATTTATTTATATTTATATATATACACGCACACGCACGCAGTTCGCATTATATTGAAGCAACTGGACAACCCCCCCCCCCCCTCTCTTCTTTTCCTTCCTTCTTTTTCCCCGGTTTTTATGGTTCTAACAGCTATCAGTTGCAAGTTGGTATGCTGATATTTCTTTGGTTCGATCAGATGGACATTCGAGGAGCTCTTGGTGATCTATTTCAAGCACAATTGAAAGCCCTTTTACCATAGCTATTTCTAAATGTCACTCTGGCTTTCATAAGATCCGTTTCAGCACTTCGCCGTATCCAATTTTCTTCGACCTGGAAACGGGAAATATTGTATTCTTTTGCATTTCATCTTTTAAAGGTAATTGTGTTGGCCTAGCACTAGCAGTTCTGTAGAGGGCAGGCAATAGGAATGTAATAATTGGTTTCTTCATGTATCTCCCAATATTTGTTTGCGTGAGTCCTTTTGGTTGTGCGGTATTTGAACAATAGCATAAGCTCTGATTGAGAACATCTCGAATCAGTTTTTGGTTGTATGATTATAGTTGTTTACCATGTTAAACCCTTGTATTTCACATGAGATGTCAAATATTTGATTTTCCAAAATCATGCAAAATAAATAATAAATAATAAAAAAGGTAACACTTTCCTGTTGCCCCAATTATTTACAGCATCACATTGATTTCCAAGCCCAGTGGCTTTGTCTAATCTCAAAATATAACAATACTTTCGACCAACCACGCCCCCCCCCCCCCCCCCCAAAAAAAAAGCCAAAAGACAATGCCACACCCATTTTTGGTGAAAATTTAATTAAAAACTCAAGTACGGTTTTGAGGTTCTTTAAAAATTATATTATATATATAAGTGAATTATATGAGTTATTATTTTTAATATATATATATATATATATATATATATAAATCTCTTATTTATGCACAAGTTTTTATAAAATGAAATAAATTATAGAAATTTTCATTGAGTTTTTTTTGAATTTATACAGATATATTATTTATTTTAAAAAAAGTTTGTATATATTTTGAAAATAAAAAAAAAAGATTTATGTAATTTTAATAAAATTTAAGCAAAATTTATATAATTTAACACTACAGTCCTTAAAATTGCGTTTTGATATGTTATATTTTTATTGAGAAATATAATAACAAACGATCAAAAGAACACTTTGGATTGAAAACAATCGCACTTTTTTGTCCGAAGGTTCGAAAGGGTAGTAATGGCCGATTGATTCGCCAAACTTTAAGCTTCTGAATTGTTTTATCTAAATTGTTGAAATACATCTTACCGCTTTCTAAAGCGCATCCCGCAATTTGACGCGGATCTACGAGGTACAATCTTTATAATACAAAGCAAAAACTGAATTATCAATATGACCACAATAATTTAGCTATGGGTTTTTTGAGATATTATCATATAAACACATATCGGTTATCGTTAATTATAAATTTAATGAATAATATTAAATAGTTCAAGATTATCAGAGGATCGTAAATATTTTAAATTAAAAAAAGATAATTCAAACTAGTTAATATTAGTTGATAAGTATGTGCTTTAATACATTTTCAAGCATGTTCCTATAAACAAATTCCTTCATTCTTTTTAATATAGTGTTGAGAATATTTAATCTTATTCGAATTCTAATTGAAACCAAATAAAAAAGTTCTTGCAGAAACTACCCAGTTTTTTTTTAATATATACATACAATTTTCATCATTACATCTTGCATAGAAGTTGAACCATGAAGGTCAGATAAAACGAACCTTGATTCTGTTTAGAGCTGTCGGCATTCCTAAACTCAGTAAGTGGGGAACAAAGAAAAATCGAATATGGCAAAAGGCTAATTATCAGAGGAAGAGAAAATAAACAAAAGTGGCTTTCACTTTCAGCAACACTGGTAAAAATTTAAAAGGTGCATTGCTTCCGTATGAGGCTTTGGGTCAAATATTGAAGATTATCTTTCAGCTAGATTCTTCCTTTCTTTCCTGGATTGTTCTTCCTCTCCTACCACGTACGCATTTCCAACCAACAACAGAAACCTTTATGGGTTCTTATCTTCATGCCGTTTTCCACTAGAATCAAGTTCTTTGTTGAACTTTTATGCAATTCTTTGCGTAACTTTCTTCGGAATAAAAGGACATGAATTTTTCCCCATTAAATAGAGCTATCAGCTTCACATCCGTGGTTGTGTTGGTCAGAGGCGAAAAAGGGGAAAAAAGGAAAAACAGAGGAAGCAAAGACAACATGGGTTTCCACAACTATACTAGGCTCCTTCTGTTGTCGCTTTGCATTGTGAGCCAAGGTTTTTTAGCAAAGGGTGTGTTTGGCTTCGCTTGCAATTGGGGGACTCGCTCTACGCATCCCCTTACACCCCAAATAGTAGTGCAGCTCATGAAGGACAATGGGTTTAACAAAGTGAAGCTATTTGAGGCTGATCCTGGGGCACTTAAGGCTCTTGGTCGTTCTAGTATTGAGGTCATGGTTGGGATACCCAATGACCTCTTGGCATCCCTTGCAAGCAGTGTCAATAATGCTGTGGCTTGGGTCGCCCAAAATGTGTCCGCTTACATCTCCAAAAATGGGGTCAATATAAGGTAATCTATATGTATAATCCCTTCTACCCAAATGCCCATTTTGCTCTGCTTTCTACTTTGAGGTTGCAAATGAATCCTTTATCCCAAAGGCTTATTTTTCTCAAACTTGTGTTTTAGCTGACAATTATATATTATCAAGCTTGAGGATTTAAGAGTTGTCAAAGTAGGTTATTCCCTTTGGTTTTTTGGCGCATGTGAACTGGTTTGGATTGACTTGCCTATCGAAGAAGGACTTACAGTGTTAGCCTAGCACAACTCATGATGGGCCAGGGGTTGGCCCTTTGGGCTTTTTTTTTTCTTAAAATTTTTTTTTATATATTGCTACTTTATATATAAATATATAAAGTAAAATTAAAAATTAATTCACATAAAAAATAAAAAAATTTACATCTATTATCAATTTATCATTAAAGAAGTCTTTGAATAATGTGTTAGTATCAACTATCAAATTGAACAAAATTCAAATGATATCTTTAGTTAACAAATGAAAAATCCCATGTATAATATAATAGTCTCATTCAATGTTTCAATTATAATAAATATAATTGTGTTATTTTTGTAAGATACCAATTTTTGTTATGTTACCATATAAATGATTGAAAGTACTGTATAACTTATAGACATCAATTAAAAGATGGTTGTAAAATATTTTTTCTTAAAATATCATCTATGAGGTCAATTTTAGCCTAGTCCTTGATGGTCCATGAGCCAATGTGGGTTGGACTAAAAAGCCCACTTATAAAAAGGCTTATAATATCTTAATCTAACCTACTTTATATCTAACGTTAACTTAATCCTTTGTGTTAAATTTTTTAAAAAATATATTTGATCTTTCATTTGAAGAAAAATAAATTTTTTTAGACATTATTTTATTATAATTATTTTTTCTGAAACACCACAAAATATGTTATTTTACATATGAATTTATTTTCAAATTGATTCATGTAAATCTTGCATGATATCTTTATGTTATTTTTCATGACTTAAAACTCGAGAAAATTTTTATTTTTTTTAAACCATCTGTAGAGAGCTCGAGTTTTCAAGCGCTTAGACTTTTGCTCATTGTATCTCTTTAAGATTTATACATTTTATGACATGTCATAATACAATATTATTTATCATGGATCAGAAATCTATGTTCCACTCATTTTGATCTAATTTGTATGTGTTTATCAAAAAAGCAAGCATCACATCGTTTCACTTTAGCATTTTTCACCATCTCATTTCATTTTCCATAAGAAGTAATCAGACTTCTCCACTCTCTCATGCATAACCCATTAGTATTCCATCTCACTTTCACACACATTATGAGCTTATGATTCACCCAAAGCAATGGGTTCATGGAAGGTCTCAGAGACCTCTGTCTTTCTCCTCACCTCTTCCCACTAGATACCCCCTTTTCTGCTCTAAGGCACAACATACTTCATAAGAACCCGGTTTCCAGAAACAAACCCGAATGCTCCTTTTTCTCTGCTGTGTTTGAGCAAAGTTGCAAATAAATCCTTTAACCCAAATTCTGATTCTGCTCTGCATGTGTTTGATCAAAGTTACAAATGAATAGCTTTCCTAACAAAAGTGTCTGTGAATATTCCCAGGTCTGTTGCTGTAGGTAATGAACCTTTTCTGAAAACCTACAACGGTAAGTTTGTGCAATCCACATTTCCAGCCCTCCAGAACATCCAAGCAGCCATCATAAAAGCTGGGTTAGGGAGGCAAGTGAAGGTGACTATCCCTCTAAATGCAGATGTGTACCAGAGTGATAGTGGTCTTCCATCAGCAGGAGACTTTAGGCCCGACATCCATGACCAAATGATGGCCATTATCAAGTTTCTTAACCAAAATGGTGCCCCTATCACTGTCAACATCTACCCTTTCCTTAGTCTCGATGCTGATCCAAATTTCCCAAAAGAATACGCCTTCTTCAATGGCTCTGCCCAGCCAATAGTTGATGGTTCCATAACTTACACCAATGTCCTGGATGCCAACTTTGATACCCTTGTTTCAGCTCTTGAAAAGAATGGTTTTGGCTCAATGCCCATTATAGTTGGAGAGGTAGGGTGGCCTACAGATGGAAGCTCCAATGCCAATATACAGAATGCCCAGAGGTTCAACCAAGGCCTATTTGACCGTATAGTTAAAGGGCAGGGTACCCCAAAGAGATCTAGCCCACCAGATATCTATGTGTTTGCACTTATAGATGAAGATGCTAAGAGTATTGACCCAGGAAATTTTGAGAGGCATTGGGGGATTTTCAACTATGACGGGTCTATAAAATACCCTTTGAACTTGGGTCGTGGAAAATCACTAGTTGCTGCAAAAGGGGTCAAGTATTTGCCCAAGCAATGGTGTGTAATGGCACCACAAGCAAGTATCTTAGACCCAAATTTTACTCCGAGTATGAGCAAAGCCTGCACATATGCTGATTGCACTAGCCTTTCTCCTGGATCCTCTTGTGGGAATTTGGACACTAGGGCCAATGGTTCTTATGCATTTAACATGTACTACCAAACCGTGGATCAGCGTAAGGATGCATGTCAGTTTAACAATCTCTCAATGATCACTAAGATAGATCCTTCCCCCTCTCAAAGTGCCTGCAAATTTGAGATCATGATTGATCTGGGGAAGCATGACATTAGGTCCTCCGCTTCACCGGCTGCTCCAATGATGGAGATGAAGTCAATGATCATGCTGGTACCAAGCTTCATGGTCATCATTCTGTTATCTCATTGGATTTAAATTATTATTGTTTTTTTGGTGTTGTGCAGATTTTGCTTCTGCACACCATCACGATTTTCTTTTGTATAGTTTCATTTTCATGAAGATTTTCAATCTCTGTATAATCGGTTTATTATTGAAATGATCTTATTCTTCAGAGTCAATGTCAATCCGCACGTATTTGATCTGTCCTTTTTAGTTAGCCCAACCATTACTCCATTTCCATGTGAGATTAAATCCACTTTGAAGGCAGTTTTCATTGGAAAATATGAATGGGGATGACAGAAATGTAGGAAAAGGATCTGTTTTTTTTTTTTTTTGGTCCATCTGCGCAGTTGGTAATCCACTCTTGTGCAAGTTGAAGTGCTTATTATTCAATGAAAAGTTTAATACCACTGAGGTATTTCATTGAGAACAAATATGAATATGTACACCGAGCCAAGGCTTAATTAAGGATATCCACATATCTATCCGATGATGGGGCTGATATAGTTGGTAGATCAGAAGTCGGTTGCATTTCTTGTGTTTGAGCTATGACATTTGAAATCTGTTTTGTGATAAAGTGAGGAGATAAAATTATATTATGCCTAATAATTATAATTTTTTACTTAGTAATAAGTGTTTACTCTTGACATATAAGACAAATAATACCTTCTATCTTTTTTTTTTTAAACCACCTTGTATCCCACTAAACAATATTTTGAATTGGTAATCAAATAAAGAGGAGGAAAGCATAGGAACACTTCTCAAGAAAAAAAGTATATCTTATAAATTAAGCTTTCAAATAAAAACTAAAATTTTTCACATATAAGATATTATCTTAGGAGTTTTTTGGTACATAAAATTGTTAAGAATAGAAATAGAAATATAAATAAATAAAAAATAAAAAAGTGATTTTATAGATGAGAAATGATTTTTGTACACTTATTTTAAAAAAGTAATAAAAAGAAATAGATATTATTGATTAATAATTATAAAAATATAATAGACATTAGATAAAATTTTTGAAAAAAGAATCATTTTCTCATATGCATACCAAATGAGTTGTTAGTTTTTTGGCTCAAGAAAAAAATATTATCTTAGTTTAATATTTAAGAATCATTTTTTTTCCTTGGTGAGTAGGAAATTGGGGGGACCCAAGCTACTCCTCTCCAGGTTCTTCATATTCCTTCGTTCTTTTAATTAATATAACTTCAGCACAACACAAAGTATGATGTGACGATAATTCATACTTCAAATTCAAACAATATTTGAATAATAAATTGTGAGACAGACATTAATGAAATCATTTTTAACCTTTTCCAAACTGAAAGTTCTGTAATGAAATGGAAACTGTGATGGAAGCTTTAGGTACCAAGTGGATTTGAATAGTGGCACGAAACTGGATCCTGCAAGCCCAAAGCAGACGTTTTGTGAGTGGAGGAAGAGGATTGATAGGACCAAATTAAGCTTCATATGCATTCAAGGTATTCTCCCAAGAACTAAATCAGAACAAAGATGGATGTAAAGTTCAACGGTTTAACAATATTTTTCACAAACAAAGACATTTGATAATATAAATTTAAAAATTATATTTAACTTTTCTTTAAAAGATAAAACGTTAACAAACATTTGTTACTTTTCCTTTAAAAATGTGTAGAACCATTATATTATGTAACTATGATGCTTCTAGAATCACTATTTGTCACTTTTCTCTCTCGTTTTCGGATTAAATTCAAAAGTTAAATAGATTATCAAATATCTGGCCAAAAGAGATAAAAAATTAAAAAAAAAAGCTTATAAAAATAACTTTAATTTTTATATATTATAGAGAGAATTATGTTTAAGGATCTATAACTAAAAATATTTATTCTAAAAAATCTATTATTATTATTTTAAAATTTATTACTATTAATTTTAACAAAAAATAACTAAATTTAATTGTAATAGATCTTTTAAAATAAATTTTTTTAATTTTGGATCATCTTTCTAATTCTCTCTATATTATAAGTCATTAGCCGAAAAAAACGTTACGCCGAAAGCAATGATTTGGATAACTGTTATCTCATAAGGTAAGAGGCCAGCTGTATCTTCTTGACTTGATGGATGCGGCCTATTTCATTTCTACTTCTTGTTTCCTCTCTCTCACCTTCTAATTTTTAAACATAAGCATTCGATTGACAAGAATTTTATTTTGATCTTCTAGAAATAATTGATAGTTTATTTGATATTTAAAAAATATTGACAGACTTTAATACTCAAAAATTTCTATTTATTTTAGTTTTACATAATATTTTATTTTAAAAAAGCAATTTAATACTTTGAGTCTTGTCATATTTAGTTTTAGAGTAGACTACTCTTTCTTTTTTAAAAAAATATTTAAATTATAAGACATTTTTTTCTGCTTTGAAAAGTATACTTTTTTCTTTGAAAATACAAAAATGCACTATACTTATTTTCATCAAAATATTCTTACACTTATTATTTATAAACATAATAAGTATTAAATATTTATTCAATTATCATAAAATATTTATTTTTTAAATTTAAAATAAATTAAATTTATCACTTTCAATATAAAATAAATAACATTATAATAAAAGTTTTAAAAAATATATTTTTTCTAATAAGTTATATTTTTAATGGAAAAAAGCAATACTATCTGTGAGGGTTTATATTTTCAAAATATAGAAAAATATTTTATAATTTAGACAACTTAAAAAAAAGAAAGTAATTTATACTTATTTCTAAGATGACAAAAAATTGATGCAAAAGAATTTTTTGTTGGTGTTACGGACAAGGATATTTTAAAACTTGATTCGCGCTATTATTGTACCTAACAATATCAAAAGTGCACTCTATTACATTATCTTAATACATTTAAAATTTTACTTCAAATTATTTTTTAAAGGAATTGAATCTATTGTTATTAAGGAGAAATAACATTTCTTCTTATCAATTGAATTAATCTCTTTCAAGTATGTCAAAATAAGTTATACCACAATGACCAATGTTTAATAACAATGGCTAAATTATTGGCACAAAAAAAAAATGGCTAAATTAATTTTTTTAAAATTAAGAAATTCAATTATAAACTTTTTAAATATAAAAGTTAAACTAAAAATTGAGGAAGATAATGTGAAACTTAAAAAACGAGACAACAATAATATTAAAAATTTATGACTGTAATCTGATTTTTCTTTTGTTATAAAAAAATTTACGAGAAGTCTGACGTCTTTGACTTGTCACGCTGACACGATTTATGTGGGTTACGGGATAAAGGGGACAAGGGGGGCGTGGGAATGGGATAACATATAATATAATATATTAAATTATATTATATCATCCATAAAAATAAAAATATATTATTTATTTATTTTTAATATCAAATAATAAAATATGATTATTATTATTATAATAAAATTTAATTTTTTAAATTTATTGTATAAAATAAAATTTTTATTTTTATTAAAAATTTTATATAAAAAATTATTTTAACTTATTAGAATAATAGATCGACTTAATCTAGCAATAAGTTTAATAATATATTATATTATTTGGTCAATGGAATAAATAAGTTAAATAATAAAATCAATTTATTATTTTAATTAAGTTAAAATAATTTTTTTATAAAATAAGACAAAAATATTATTTTATATGACAAAGTTAAAAAGAATTAAATAATAATTAATTTTATAGTAAATGAATAATAAAAATGGTAATACAAGTTTATTTTACAATTTGTAAATTTTGTTTTCAAAGTTTTTATAAAAAATAGAATATTATTTTTATTTTCAAGTTTTGAAAACAAAAATTATATTTTTATTATTTAAAAAAAACTTGAAAATAAATTTAGTGTTGGTGCTTTTTTTAATTAAGAATATAACCTTATAAAAAATCAAATTTATATGTTTATTATTAATTATATTTATGATTTTATATTAAAAATTAAATAATATATCATATATTATATTATATTATATTATATTTAATATAATATATTATATTATATATTACCCCTCCCCACTAAGAAAAAAACACCTACTCCTCTACTTTCCATAATATTTTTTGTAAATAAAAAAAGAAGAAGTTAAAACCTGTGTCACTAACTTTCTCAAAAAAAAAAAAAAAGAATATGAGTAAATGTTTCTATCAGGTATGGTTTTGATTTAAAAAAATATCTTTTAATAGGAAATGGCTCAAAATTACTTCAACAGCCTTTCGCTTTCAAGTTTTAAGTTTTAATGGCAAATATTGATGCCTAATATTGGAAACATAATTATAAAATGATTTTAGATCATCTGCAATAAAGTTATTTATTGTGGATGTTGTAGTTAGCCTTTAGACCTTTTTTTATAGTTTAAAAATGATTGAAGGTATCTAAAAATCATAATTAGGAGAACAAAAATTTTAACTATGAAAAAAATTACACTTAAAAATATTTAACTATAAAAAAAAGGCCTAAAAAAGCTAATTGCAAGGCATACAATAATAAACTTTTATTGCAAACTATTTGTGTGAATTATAAAACACATTTGGATCCTTTACCCAATGAGAGGTTAAGTAAAGGATGCTCAAGACATTTAGATTGTTTAGATGCGATTTGAATGATCTATATTTAATTTTTTTGTATTTTGACTTTTTTTGTTTTGAAAATTACAAAATACATAATGAAAATATTTTTTTAACTGCTAACTTAAAAAATTATGATTGATATTAAAAAATAAAAAATAAAATTTAGATCATTTAAATTGCATCTAAAAGGTCTATTTATGTTAGGCATCCTCTGCTGGTCTCTCGCTTGGCAAAGGATCCAAACTAATTATAAAATAAAAATGAGGGTAACATCATCATTCTATTAACGCTAGGTTTATTGGATAAATTATAATCTAACTGAATATTCTAATATTTGAATTAAATATTAAATACTTAATTATTAAGATAATTGGTTACTATCTTAAAGGAAATTAAAATAATTAATTATCTAATAATTAACATTCAAATTTTAATATAATGAGTTATATTTTATTAGTTGGATATATCTTATCATTTGGATAAAAGTTTTATCTAATTAAGATTTTACTTTTTTAATAAAAATTTAAAAGAAAAACAATATTCAAAGAGAACAAAGAAAAGTTTAAGAGGGCAAATAAAGAAAGTGTGCGCTTTCCCTTAACATTTGTAGAAAAAGCTAATTATTTTGCATAAAGCAAGAAGAAAGTGAGAAAGGATGGATCACCCTTCTCTAGGGAATGTTCATTATAGCCTAGAATGGAGGATTAGATGGAGGATACCTCAGAAAACTTAGAGGAAGAGGGAAAACTAAGGTCGCGTAAAGATTCCCTACTCCAAGGACATGGTATGCATGAAAACATATTCTTCTCTTTGGAGATGATAGCAAGTCAAACACTAAAGCTATGGATGGAAGCACTTATTTTAATGTTATGTTGCACCCCTCACAAGGTATTTATATGGAAGATAGGGATAACATATGCCTCAATTTTGTGATATTTGAGGAGGAGAAAGAAAGATTAACGAAGCCTTTCAGAATGACTCTCATTGCTGAGCTCCTTGGAAACAGAATTGGATTAAATTTTCTCCACAACAAGCTTTAACAACTATAGGTAAGAGCATGAAGGCTGAAATTGGTTGATATAGAAAATGCTTTCTTCTTAATGAAATCCCAGAAAGTGGGAGACTATAAAGATGCTCTTACTGGGGTCCATGGATTATTCTAGACCATTATTTATCAGTGTCACGATGAAGGGCTAAACTTCAATCCCAAAATAGCTCAAATTGACCACATTGTTGCATAAGTGCATCTACCATAATTGCTTATGGAACATTATGACAAGAAATTCCTATTTAATATGGGGAATGTTATTGGAAAAATTCTAAAAGTTAATACTCATATAACTTTGAGATCTAAGGGGAAGTATGCGCAAATTTGTGTGGGAATTAATTTAATTAAGTCGTTACTCCTTCATTATAATATTAATGGTGTTAAGAAATCAATTGAGTATGGAGTATTCATTTGGTTTGCTTTAATTGTGGAAGTTATGGACATGTAAAAGAGGCTTGCCACACTACTAAAGTCCCCCATGGAGAGACACTACATGTAGAACCTATTCCTAACCAAGATGAAGTTCCTTTAATGGATGCTACTGATATAAGTAAACTTAAGGAGGTTTTAAAAAAGAAAAAGGGGTACAAGCTTTGGATGGTGGCACAAAAATCAAGGAGACAAAAAATCACAAGCCACTTAAAATATAGGTATTCAACAAACCTTTGGATTTGTTGTTTTAGAGGATATTATGAAAGATATAGGAAAGGATGATGGCAAGTGGTTTAATGATATCGCAAATAGTTTTGTGGATAAGAGGGCCCAAGTTTGCAATCTAATGTACCCATTAAGAAACCTACATATGTAAATCCTCATGTTCTACAACGAAAAGGCCCAAGGACAATGATGTAACCCAATAGATCAACTTCTTCTAAGAATAAAGAGCAATTAAAGAGGTAATGTAAGGAGCATGCTAGCCACTTAATTCATAACCCTTTCTTAGCTCGCAAACCACATGAAACAAATACAGGGCAACTTCCTTTTAAAATAGGAAAATTAGGTTTAATAATAGTGGTGGATGACAATAACCCACACAAGATTCTCACTCAAAAGCAAGTTGAGGTCTCTTGAACAGTGAAGATGGAAAAAAAATAGACCACTTGTGTTTTCTAGTTAAGAAGGTAAAGATGTACCTCACATAGAGGTATTATGTTATGCTTCATATGTCTTTTACCTCTTTGATCATAGTCTTAATGATGATTGTAGTATGAAACTATAAGGGGTTAATAGTAAGCATTTCAAAAGTACTTTAAGATAGTTGATGAGACACTACAAGCTTGAGATAAAGGCTCTGTTGGAGCCTCGTGTTAGTGGAGTGAAAGTAATGGACTTGATAAAAAGATTAGGCTTTTCGTTATTGTGAGATTATAGAGGCTTTTAGGTGGTATTTGGATTTTATGGAACAATGAACATTTGAAGTTCTCTAATGAGATAAGACGTGAGTAATTTATGCAATTAAGGCTTAATAGAGAAGATGTGGGTTACTAGTCCTATACCATAGTATATGATATCCCTATAAGGCAAAGAAAAGGGAGATTTGGCCTATGTTAGGGGATATTGTAGTGGAGACAAGAGATCCATAGCTTGTAAAGAGATCCATAGCTTGTAATAGGTGATTTCAATGAGATAGCCTCACTTGTGGAGCAAAAAAAGGGGTGCTCCAATCATAGCTAGTAGATGTCATGCATTCTATGAATGGACCCATAATTGTCACCTCATTAATATAAAGGCTGAGGAACCTTTCTTTATTTGGAGGGGCCCTGAGTGGCAAGGACTTGAGAGAGTCTACAAGAGATTAGATTGAACACCTTGCAATGATCATTAGCAAAGGTGCTTTGCTAATACTATAGCAAAAGTCTACCCTTATGTTAATTTAGACTATCACATTTTCTTAATTAACACAAATGGAACAATCTAAGACTCCATTAATAGACTTTTTCAATTTGAAGTGACATGATTAACTCATGATCTCTTCCATAGCTTTTTAAAAAATCATTAATTGGATGATAGAGATACGCATATGATGTTTCATTATTTGCAAAAAGAGTTTATTGAATGGAATAAGATGTTTTTTGTGATATTTGATAGAAAAAGAAAACTCCTTTCAAAAGAATTTAAGGAATTCAAAAGGTAATTGATTGGGAAAGCAAAAATTTTCTTGATTCTTTGGAGTATAAGCTGACTAGAGAGTTGGAAGAAGTGTTGAACCAAGAGAAAATTTTATGGAAACATAAATCTAAAAGGATGTGGCTTACTAAAGGAGATAGAAGTATAAGGTATTATCATACCAAGACACTAGTCAAGAAAAGAAGAAATAGAATCACCATGTTGAAAAATGTAGAAGGGGCTTGGGTAGATAACAAAAGGGATGTATGTGACATTATTTAGAACTTTTACACTAAGCTTTTTAAAGAAGAAGAGAGCATTTGTCCATGGCATGTGACTAAAATCACTTAGGGACACTTTGATATCTCTTATTTCAAAAGAATGGAAAGGGGCATTAATAGAGATGATATAAAAAAAGCTTCTTCTCTATGGTGGTCTTAAAACTCCAAGTAAGATTGGTTCCCTACACTTTTTAACCAAAATAACTAGCATATTATAGGCAATAACGCCTATGATTATATTAAAAGCATCTGTCATAACTCGAAAAAAATTGAGGAGATTAACAAAACTCTGATTGTATTGATTCCTAAAGTGAATCTTGAATTTATTAGCTA
The DNA here is from genome assembly GCA_026724425.1 of Erythrophleum ivorense. Taxonomy (NCBI): domain Eukaryota; kingdom Viridiplantae; phylum Streptophyta; class Magnoliopsida; order Fabales; family Fabaceae; genus Erythrophleum; species Erythrophleum ivorense. Next base: position 51,221,998 of record JAIUCV010000005.1, read on the forward strand.
TTTTTGACCTATATCTCTATATAATGTTCTATATAAAAGCATCACTAGGATTATTATGAATTTTTTAAAGCCTATTATGGCCGATGTAGTTTCTCCTTAGTAATCAAATTTTGTGCCAGGATAAAATATACAAGATAATATTGTTATTGCCAAAAATGGCTCATTTTATGAGGCATATAAAGGGAAAGAAAGGCTTTATAGACATCAAGATCAACCTTAAAAAAGTGTATGATAAATTGAGTTAGGAGTTTATATAAAAGGTTCTTCTAGAATTTGGCATTAACCTTTACATGATCAAAATTATTAATTATTGTATAACCACCCCAACATTTATGATTTTATGGAATAGTCAAAAGATGGAACCTTTCTCTCCTTCTTGAGGACTTATACAAGGTGATCCCTTGTCACCTTCTTTTTCCCCCCTCTATATGGAGAAACTCTTCCATATAATTGTGGATACTATTGAACATAAAAACATATGAAAATAAGTAGACATGGTACACCTATCTCTTATATGATGTTTACAGATTATATCTTTCTCTTTTGTGAAGTCAGTACAAAGCAATTGGATATCATTTCGAGATATTTAGATCTTTTCTATAACATTTCAGGTTAAAACATTAGTGTTCAAAAAACTAGCATATAATTTTGTAAAAATGTGAGCATTATTAGACAATAGGAAATTATAGATAAAAGTGGTTTCTTTAAGGGCATTGAACTTGGTAGATACCTAGGCTTGTTCATTCTTTATGGAAGGAGTTTGAAGCATAGCTGTACTTATCTTATTGATAAACTCCCATAAATGGCTTAGTGGATGGAAAAGCCAATGCATCTCTTTAGCAGGATGTTTAACTTTAGTGCAATTAGTCATATTTTTTATACATTTGTCTCATATACAACATAGCAAAGTTCCAAGTTCAATTTGTAATGAAATAGAGAGACTTCAAAGGAACTCCATATAGGGTTCAACAAATTCTAAACAAAGCTATCATGAAATAGGTTGGAAGTAGCTTTGTTTGCCTAAAAAGTTAGGTAGTTATGGACTAAGATCTTTTCAAAATATGAATAACGCTTTGCTTTGTTTTGTAGAGCGAGGTGGGATATTATCTTTAAGTTTGAGAGCTTGTGTTCGAGAGTTCTAAGAAGGAAGTAGATGAGGGATGAAAACTTGAACAGAAGGTGTGTTTCTCAAAATAATGACTCTCTTTTTTGGAAAACCTTGCCAAACCTTTGGCCAAAGATCACAAGCAATATTGCTGGGAAGTTAATGATGGAACACAAGTTCTTTTCTAGGATGATGAATGGATGTGCAAAGATAATACCCTTCGTAACAGGTGTAGGATTCCCCTCTCTGAAGATGCTAAAGAAATGGTGGTCCAACATATGACCACACCAAAAACCAAATAGAATGTGAATTTGCTTAAGGACTAACTTTATGAAGATAATGTCATACAAATTTGTCCAATGCTTCCTCCAAATGATGAGAAAGGACTTAATAAAATTTGATAGAATGGAGATTCTTCAGTTTCTTCTATGTACAAATGCTTATCTAATTTTGATGATAACTTAAGAGATGATTTTTGGACTCGCATTTGGAAATGGAAGGGACCAAGAAAAGTGTAAGTCTTTATGTGGCAAGTTTCTTGTGATAAATTCCTAACTAGCGCTTGACAGGGCAAGTGGGTAAGTTCCTCTCCAATTTGCCAAGTTTGTATTAGATATGAAGAAACTATCATGCACACTTTAAGCGACTACTAAGCTACTTTAAGAATTTGGTGCAAGCTTCTGCCTACAAGTGAGGTCACCTCATTCTTTGTGGAAAATTACAGAGAATGGTTTCTTAATAATCTGTTTCTTGATCATGTAGCAAGGAAAACTCGTGACTAGCCTTTGGTATTCAGGATCACAATTTGGTTTTTGCGGCATGGGCATAATAAAAAGGTCTTTAATGCAGACTTCCAACAACCTTTCAATGCAGTTGGATTGATAAGTTAGTATGTGAAAAAGGTTTTGACTATAGGGATCAACTTAGTGTAACTTGACAGAGTGAGCTAGTGGAGCAAAATAAGATGGTTTTTCCCTTTTAATGGATGGGTCAAGTTAAATGTCCATGGAGTTGCTAAGGGTCAACTTGGAATTATAGGATGTGGGGGTTTATTGAGAGGTGATGATGGTAATTAGATCATAAGTTTCTTCAGAGAGCTAGGTATTTGTAATGCTATTGATGTTGAAGAGCTTTATTAAGCCTTAAAATTATTTGGGATGCGAGCCTTACAAATATCACTATAAAAAGTGACTTTTAAGCAGTAATTTCCATGCTAAAAACTCTATAAGATACTGGTGTATTAAGGTGGCACATTATGTAAAAAATTAATCATTGTCTCAATAAGCCTTGGAATGTCTATATCCTTTATACATATTCACAGGAGGGTAACATTGCACAAATTGGCTCGCCAACAACAGCTTCAATCTTGATTATGGTCTGAAGAATTAGTTGAGTTCCTCGTAAAGATACTGCTGGAGTTACTACTCCACGTCTCATCTTTGTTTAATTTCCTTGTTATTTATTCTTCTTTTTAGGTTGCAACCCTAATGTTTTACAAATTTTTTTTATAAATAGAAAACTAGAGTAAAGCTTTAATAATTTTTGAAAAAATATTTAGATTTACATAAAAATTCAAGAAAAAGGATTTAGGGTGATAACCAATTGTCTAATTTTTTTTTCCAAAACGGGCTAGGAGAATCGAAATTCAGGCCCGAATTTTCGATAAACCATTACTTTTTTTATCTTTTATTAATTATCTTGTTAAATGTTCGAAAGATTAATTTATTTAATAGTAAAATTTATGTCCGCACGGTTTTTTATATATATAAGCATAATCAAAATCCAAGTATGGCTTTTAAAGAATATTAGCGGAGGGAAGGGAAGAGAGCCGTGAAGCACGATCTCTGGTGCCCGGTTTGGATTTCTTGTTTTGATGCATATTCCATTTTGAGCTTTGGGCATCTTTTGGAAATTCTTCTCAAGCTGAACGAATTTTCTCTGGTTTTCCGTCAAGTCCTTGGGGACTGATGCTCCATTTGAAAGTTTTCTCTTTTGGGTATCTCTCTGATAGGATCTGAGGTGTAGTAGCTGGTTTGATTTTTCCTAACAGGACATTATCATATTATAATCGGAGGCTTCCATTTGTTTTTTTTTCCGTAGGGGGATTGGCTTCCTTCTTCTTTTTTTATTTCTAGGGTTTCTTCCGGTTAAGTTTGTGTTTGAAGGACCCTCTATGTCTCCGCAAGAGATTGACTGTTAATTGGCTCTGTGTTTGGTTGGCTTCATTTGTTTTCTACGTTGAGGAGTTAAGATTTTTAACATTTTTCAAGGGTATATTGCTTTTCATCCAAATTTATTGTTGGGTTCTTTCTTGGCTCAAGGTGATGCTGGGATGTGATAGTAAGATTCTACTGTTATTATGTTGTTTAAATTGAAGAATAGCCAAGGCTCTGTGCGCTTCTTGTTTCAGCAAGCTCTGCATCATCATCGCCACCATCATCTTCTTATGGCTTATATGGTTGGCTACGATCCTTCTTCCCACTTTAGCAAGGCCTTCTCGCAGTATTCATCTCTTTCTTCTAACTGTTGTGGCAGCAGCGGCTGCTACCTATCTTTACCATTTCTTCGGAAGCAGCTCTATGTCAATGTCTTCCGGGATAACAGAAGCATTGGGTTCACTGTTCAAGGTTGCTTTGATACCAATGTTAATAGTAATAAGGTTTTTCTCAAGCCAAAGGCCCGCGGTTTTGCATCTTTCCCTCGCCCGCCGTTGTTAGCTGATATAGAGGATGTTACTTTCCCGGATAATGACCGCAATGCTACTATAAATACATCGCTAAATGGAAGTCCCACTAAGCCTCTTGGTTTCCGGGATCACCATTTGTCCCAGAAACTTGTCGTTGCTGTTGACGTTGATGAAGGTATCTATGCATATGCCTTTCTTTATCTTACCTCATATTCTGGGTTATTTTTTTCATTTGATTTTCCATAAATAGCCTGCCCAGAATCGTGAATGCTTTCCAATTTCAGTAGCTACCTCTTACATGTGCCCTTCTGTATTCTGTTTTTATCCGATTAAATTAAATATGCATGTAGATAATACAGCACCGAGTGTCTTTTTCTTATCCTTTTCAATGCAATCGAAGAATCTTGAAACTAGTGAAGTTCCCTCCCTGCCTGTATGATTCAGTCAGATTATTCTGCACATGATGTGACCCAAGCTTCATGCAGCTTAGATGTAAATTTGCTGAATCTTACCTGGTTAATGTTTCTGTTTCTAGTCTCTCTCTCTCTCTCTCTCTCTCTCTCTACGGGTGAAGTGGATTGAAATTCTGTTCACGTACTTTGGTTAAATATGAACTAGTATCATGGTAAACGTATGTGGATTTCACAAATAGAATGTATGAAAAAGTCTATTGTGACATTAAAACATTGATCCTGCTTTTTTCTTGGTTGTGGCGTAAGTCTAAACTTATGCAAAAACGTTCCACTTTCACACTTTAGATACTTGGGTAGTTTGTATTTGTGACTCTTGTTCTTTAGTAATTCGAGATAAGTGTGATTGAACTACATTTTACTCAATAATTGTCTCACCAGGCATGTATTTGTAATACACTTAGGAAGCCTTCGGTATAATGTGAGATGACATGTATCTTGGATGTATCAGATAATAGTGTTTGGTATGTTGTTATGTGATAACAGGGTAGGGCATCTGAGATAACGTCATGGTATCACATCCTAGGCAAAAGGGTGTTATCCAAAAACAGCCAAAATATTTTGTCATCTACATCACATGGCAGAGTGCAATAAAATATGATATATTACCAATTTTACCTTGTCTTTATATGGTAATTAAGTCCACAAGAAACCTTATTTATATATAAACATGTTAAATATAATATATAAATTTTTAAAAATTACACTGTATTTTATATTTTATATGAATGAAGAAGGAATAAATTACACATAAACTTTTTAATTTTTTTTGGAATGATATGTCTATTCACAAATAATAAAAAATAGTATAAACTCATAAGACGTAATTTATTTAAACTTATATAAGAGTATATTTGGAAATTCAAGAAGTAAATAACATTGATTAATATGTGCAACCAAGCATTCATTTCTTAGATTACTGAAACATAAGATACTACCAATTGCTATACCAAACATAGTTATCATGAATACCATGGTATCTCATAGTATACAAGATACCATAGTACTTGAGATTACAATATATGAAACACCTCCTTAATCTAAAATAGTTGACATCATGTAGTGAGATCTTATCTAACATAAGGTTAAGCTTCTCACTTGACGTTTCAATTTACTGTTTGATGATAACTTGTTCAAATTTAGAATTATGCTCTTATGTTCTTCTAATGTTTATTTTTCTATCTGCTTTTCTAATGAGCAGTATTAGGAAACTTCGTGTCAGCTCTGAACAGGTTCATCGCAGATCGATACTCGTCAAATTATTCAGTTTCTGAGTATCATGTGTATGAGTTCTTTAAGGTATTGCTTTGTTGCTGCTTTAGTAATTCAATACTTTCATGATAAGTAACTGGGACTTGCAAATGTTGTGTTAATATTCTTATTAAAAAATGACAATGATTGTAACAATTTGCATGCTCCTTTTTAGACTTATTTTTTGTCCCTTTCTCACCAATCTTAAGTAAAATAGTTAGCCTTGGAAATGGTTGGCTAAAGGATTTGTAGAAACTGTACTTTGTTGGAATATCTGAACTGAGTTGATTTCTATGGCAATATTCCACAATGTGAATTTTGAGGTTAAGCACTTAACCTACCATTGATAATGATATACACCAAATTTAAGGGCATAAGTCTAGGGTGCCAGAATATGTGGTGTGGCTCACTGTGAAGGCCCCCCCCCCCCCCTTTCTCTTTTCCATTTGCTAACATAGCATGAGTAGGAAAACCCCCCTGCATAATGTGATGGGGTATCATCAATAAGTTGTGCCCTTGATGAAGTTTTCTTAATTTATATTTTAGTTCTTTCAATGGCTTTCTTGAATCTTCTAGATTTTATGCATCCATTTCTCTAGGGGTATTTTTTTTCTTCACTTGTCTTCTGATGCAAGCATGTTATTCTATGCATCAAGGGATCTTTAGTGCTATTTAACAAAATTTCATTGTTAAAGAAAATAAGTACTTTTAACAACTCATTTAGTCTGTTGTATTATTGTGAATTTTGTCCATGTGTGTATGTGGCGTCTGACGCACCTTTCATTTCTGTTACAGATATGGAACTGTTCACGTGATGAAGGTAACTGCTAAGTGTCTCCATCATACTCTCAGATTGCATTTCGTGAACAGTTTTACTGCTCCCCATCTTTTGAAAATCTGTAGGATGATTTCAGTTATTTCTTCCGTCATTTGATTATTGCCAAGTTTGTTGAATAAAGTGTATTGTGTTATGGAATTTGAATGTTGTTCTTGAAATTGGATCCCCTAAAAATCTGATTCTCAAAATGAGTCAAATTCTACTAGTTTTGGTTTTTTTTTTGGCATTTTATGATGAGGCAAGCCTATCCTGATATTGATTTTATGATTTGTTCATTCTTGAACTATTCAGCCTGAATTGGTTCTTTAATCTTACTGAGTAGCAATTTTCCCAAAAGATATGGTGCCTATGGGTAGCAACCCTAGTATGGGAAATAAAAGAAAGCCTCTACAGAGTATTAGATGGTATACCACTGAAAGATCAATGCATTATAGTTACAGACTCACGTTAGAAGATATATACAACCGAGTTCTTGGTTACTTTCCTTTTAACATAGAACTGACTTTTTATTGGGCTGGTCAAAAGGGGTAAAAAAAATCCCTTGAAGGCTGAAGCTGTCAAACAGCTAAACAAATTTATCATATGTATTATCACTATTATATAAAAATGTTTTTATTTTTAGTGAAATTTTTTTATTTTTCATTAGATTAATTGACTGGTATAAAATTGACCTTATTGTTCTGCAGCTGATATCCGTGTTCACGAGTTTTTTCAGACGCCATATTTCAAGTCAGGGATCCACCCTCTACCAGGTGCTCAGACGGCCCTTCAGAAGTTATCAAGATTTTGTAACCTATCAGTTGTAACGTATGCTTGCTGTGTTGAACTTTCCTCAACATGTAACAGGATCTAGTTAGCTTCAACTAATTGGAGCTGCTTGTACATGTTTATGATCAGATCACGGCAGAACACAATCAAGGATCACACAATTGAGTGGTTAGAGAAGAATTATCCAGGACTTTTTCAGGAGATTCACTTTGGAAACCACTTTGCTCTTGATGGGGTGTCTAGACCCAAGTCGGAGATTTGTAGGTATGCCCACCTGCATTCCGATGATTTTGTAAGAAAATAATGCTTTCTTATCAACTTTTTGAACTTTGCTGTTGACTATACTTGTTGTAATGATCAAGTGCCTCTCGAGCTCTCTCTCTTCCCAGCTCCCTTTTCCCTTTATAAGCTACAAACTCTCCAGTTTTAGATATTTTTGCTGATAAAGATATCCCTTACTGGAACTGACAGGTCTTTAGACGCTAAAGTTCTTATCGATGATAACCCAAGATATGCAATAGAATGTGCTGAAGTTGGAATTAGAGTCTTACTTTTCGATTATGAGAACTCATATCCTTGGTGCAAGATTGAATCTGTTGATCAGCATCCTCTGGTGACTAAAGTTAGGAACTGGGAAGAAGTGGAACAACAACTAGTGTCATTGACAGCTTCATAGTTTCTAAATCCTGCTGGTAGCCTTTTCGGGACACCGCCCCTTTTCACTAGGAAGTACTATTCTAATTATAAGGCCTAAAATATGTAGTATATTGATGGAGGAAGTTATATCATTTGAAGCAGCCGGAGGGAGAGCACTTACCTGGGAGGCTTTGGTAGAAGCAAGATAAAATCGAACACGATTAAATTCTTTTGTCCACTTTTGAGCAGCATCATTGAAGAATGGAATATGAAGTTGTTCATTGTAGTGGAAATTCTCGTGTGATTTTACTGCTATGGATAACTAGGCAAAGATTCCTTTTACATCCCTTTTATGGATATAGAATTCGAACTTGAACTCGTAGGGTTGGGCCATCTTACGGTGCTATCCTGACCATCCAATTGTCTAATCTCCGATGTTGGATCATGGTAATACACGGAATAATTGTAATATCATCAAAGCATGTTGGGTAAAAGTTGGATTTAAAAATGAGTAATGCTAAGAGACTTGGCTCGTGTTTAACAAACTGTGTTTGGCAAATCTCTTAAAAAGTATCTTTATACTATTAAAAAACATGAATAAATTTAAAAATGAGCAGAAGAGATTAGGTAAAAAGAGAAGATTATAGCTAATTATAGTAATTAATAATTCTAAGTAAGAATATTTGTCTTTAGAATTTTTTTTTTTGCTTCTGCAACAAGTAAAAAGCTTCAATTTATTTACTTCCTTTTTAAAATTTAAAAGTTACTTATACTATCATTTAGAAGTAGTTCATATTTTTTTTGGGTTAAAAATTGGCTTAAACACTTCATTAAATGAAAAATTATTTTCTTTGAAAAATAAGCAATTTTTTCTCTCTAGAAAGCTCTGCCAAACACGCAAGATTGAAAAGGAATCGAGACAAAAGATTGTTAATGGTCATAGACATGGCATATGCATTAAAACATTTCAAAGTGATAAATGCTTTTGTACGTATTCTTCTCTCCCTTGAGTGAACACAAAGGCAAGACTGATGATTATACTTTGCTGAGATGGCCATTGGCACTAACATTTAAAGTTGAAATGGAACGAAGAATTTATCCAAATAAGCACTTACCCCATCGAAATTTTTTTTCTTTTGGGTACAACAAACAAGACATAATAAAAAACAACCCAAACCTAAGTACTACAAAGAACTAAATTACGTCTAGGTAGAATAGTTATCTTCCTAAGAAATATTGGCCTTCAATGTTGTTGATCTTCATCCGTCAGGACACAAGGAAGGAAGAGAAAGAAGATGCCAAAGAAAGGATATCTTGCTTGATAGTCTCCTAATTTGGGCACAGTAGCTTATGAGACTGGAGAATGAGAGGGAGGTGCTGTTTCATGAAGTACAACTGAAGTTTGTGAGAAAGAAGGATTTGAGTAGTTAGAATTAGTGGCCTTATCAACTTCCCAATCCCAATCTCAAATATGCTGACCATTAAAGAGCGTGACAGGCCAAGTTCTTAGTATGAATAAGTATTTTGGATTTCTCGTACCATAAGATAACTTACCATCCAGCAAAGTTAGTTGCTTTGTAGAACTAATTCTTCCTCTTTGCAATTATAGACTAACCAATAGTAAAAACCTTTGTAGAAGAGTTCCAAGCAGGGGAATTTCCATGAATGATAGATTTAATCACTGATATGGCCTTAGAAGGATTTGAATGTGTTCCCTTATGTATGATTTGATTTCTTTCTTTCCAAATGATGAAAAGGATTGAGGTAATGAATTTGGAAAAATAATCAGATGGCTTATTGTAAACTTTCTTGTTACTAAACCATGTGAACAGCCACTTGACTATATCTTAGTCTTGGGATGCATATGTTCTTATTGGGAAAGGGGAAGCAAGCCAAAGGGCACAAGCAAAGTCACATTGCAAAAAGAGGTGATTTATAGACTTCGAGGCGTAATGATGGAAGGGGCAATCCTGATTTATCTGCAAGTGATGCTCTTGGTGGATGGCAGAGTAGGGAATTGCTTTATGCATAAGTTTTCAGGTAAACAAAATCATTCTTGAAGGCAGCTGAATTCTCCAAAATTGCTTCCAACAAAGGAAGGTACAGCCCGAAGTAATACCCCTGTCTTGTCTTAAGCATTTAAAACTTTCTTTGGTTCAATACTTTCCATTCTTGCTACAAGTCCAGAGCAGATGATCTTCCTTATTGAAGAGTGAAAGGGAAAGATTATAAACTTGGTTCCATATTTGAGAGGGATAACATTCATCAACTTCTCAATTTTTATCTAAATAGTCATGCAAGATAAGATCCAAAATTGACTGAAGTTGAAGATTTTAGTCTAACTACATTAGTCGCCATAAATAGTGGTTGATAAGGATAGATAACCCAAAATCAATCTGTCATAAAAGACGAGAATTTATTGGAAAACTTGTTTTCGAGAATTCTCATCATTGAAATTTGGTTATACCTTCCTTACAAAAGCCTTTACTTGATTATGGCATCATGATTTTTTTTTTCTAGTTAACAAGGACAAGATGGGTACTTTCCGCCCTTAAAAATTAAAATATCTAATTAGCAAATGTCATAAAAATGAATCTTGTTTCTCTTCCCGGTACATGATTGTGTATCTATCTTGTATTCACCCTCAATATCTCCATATTGACATAAAGTGATAAGATCTAAATATGGCAGCTTTGCCCTTACTTAAATGCCGCCAGATATTAGTGTCAAACCTCTGATCCCTGGTATAGAACATAAAGACTAATTTACAGAAATTTTCATTCATTGATATTGTTGCTATAGCAATTGGGAATCTGATTTTAGTATATATGATTATGTCGGAAATATAGTGATTTGTTGCCATAATGGTGCTATAAATAATTAGGGCTTTTCTTGAGGGGTTAGAATGGTCATTTATTGTCGACTATTTGGTCGCAGAAACTCTATGAGGAGGAAGCTAGGGGTGCAAGTTGGAAGATGAATGAAAAGAAAACTTCTGGTCTTGATGGTTTTAATATGGACTTGTTTCAGGCTTTGTTGGAATGTTGTGAAGGATGATCTGATGAAGGTTTGTAATGAGTTCTTCTATAATTGATGGATAACCACTAGCATAAACTCTACTTTCGTCTAGCATTAACTCTACTTTCATCGCTCTTGTCCCGAAAAAGGATTGGTCTATTAAGTTGAGTGATTTTAAACTTACTAGTTTGTTGTTTAGTGTTTACAAGATTATCACTATGGTCCTTTCTTTGAAGTTGGGGGAGGTTGTTGGGCATACCATCTCTGAGAACCAAAGTCCTTTTGTGGCAGAAAAGCAAACGTTAGATGCTAGGTTGATAACAAATGAAGGTTATGAAGAACATTAAATACAGAAAGCAGAGGGGTTTGGTTTTCAAGGTGGATTTTGAGAAAGCCTATGAAAGGGTCAATTGGGGTTTCTTGATAAAGTTCTTAGTCTTAAAGGGTTTGAGGATAGATGGAGAAATTGGGTTCGTAGTTGTCTCTTATCTATTGCATTCACTGGTATAGTTAATGGTAAGCCTGAAGAGCAGTTTAAAGGGCAGCGAAGTGTAAGGCAAGGAGATCCTCTCTCCCCTTTTTTGTTTATCCTTGTTGATGTCTTAATATGTTAACTAGAAGTTCTAAAAGAGAATTGGTTCAAGGTTTGATGGTCAGGTCAAAGGGGTTAGAACTCAAGTTTCTCATTTACAATTTGCATATGATACTATTTTCATCCTTCCTGACAATAGGAAAAACTTTTCGAATGTACGTTCGTTGTGACAAATTTTTGAGGTAGTGTCTGGTCTTCATATCATTCTTTCTAAGTGGGAGTTAGTTGGGATTAATGATCACGATAGATTTGCGGGTGGTATAGCTAAGTTGGTTGGTTGTGGGAAGTTGCAATGGCCCTTAACTTATTTGGTTGTTCCTTGAGAGGGCACTCTGTGTATTGAGTCTTTTTGAGATCCTATGTTTTAGAGAATTTTAAAAAGATTAGAGAGTTGGAAAGGGGCTTACTTCTGCTTGATGGGAGGTTAACCGTAATTCAAACATCTTTGTCTACCCCTGTATTATGTTTCTTTGTTTAAGATTCCAATTGGATAGCTAGCTAGATTGAGAAGATTATGTGGGATTTCGTGTGCTTTGCAAGCGGTAAAAGTAAAAGAGATCACTTGGTTCGTTGGGAGGTGTGCTGCAGTTCAAAGGAGGATGGAGGATTGTGTCTGGGTAATTTGGTGTCTAAAAAGTATCTCTTTAATGGATAAGTTATTTTAGTTGTTCCCTTTGCAGCCTATTACTTTGTAGCGTAGGGTAATCAGAAGCAAATATGGTGTTCCGATAGAATGGATTGAATGCTAATCCTAGGATTGGCTCTACTCATGCAAGCTTCTGAAAGTTTATCTCTCTATATCCTTCATTTTCTTCAATGCTATCATTGGATTGGTGACTCTTCTTTTCTTGAGCTTTTTCACATCTTTATCAATTGTCTTCTTTGCTTAATGCTCTAATAAGTTTTTCTTTTTAATCGGACAAAGTAATCATTTTTCCTTATATTCTTACTTTTCTAGAAATCTTAATACTTGTTCATATCTTGATTTGTTGTTGGAAACACTTGCTTTGTTTCAAGTTTCATCTTTTCCACTAGAAAGATTTGGAATTTGAAATTTTCATGTTCTTATACTTGCTCATCCTTAAATTTTTATATTCAAAGAGCAAATATTATTTCTCCTCCTTTAATACTATTTCTCCTCCTTTGTCTAAGTTTTTTCAGAAAGTCAAGGCCCCTTCTAAGGTAAAGGCTTTCGTTTGGATAACACTACTTAATAGAATTATTACAAATGATCTGCCTTAAATCTAATACCCCACAAGGTCTTATCACTTGATGTTTGTATAAAGGGTTTCAGAAGTTCAAAAACGAATAACCATCTATTTTTACGTTGTGAAATGGCTTGACAAATTTGAAACCTTTCTGATCTCTTTGATGAAAATTGGGTTTGTCCAGCTGATTTTGGAGATTCTCTAGCTATCAAGTTCACAGGCTTTGGGAAGCAGAAGAAGCATGAAGTTCTACGGAATTGGGCAATAATTGTTAAGTTTGAAGTGTTCTTATTAGAATCGAATGCTAGAGTGTTCAATCAACAATTCCTTCGGCCACATTCCTTTTTGAGAGAGGATTATTTTTATATCCTCTTTGTGAGTTTCTACAAGTGGCTTTTCTAGGAGTTGTCATTTGTTGTTCTTCAAAGGCATCAGAGGGCTCTTATTGAATTAGATGATGAGTTGTTTTCTTTTGTTTTAGCTTTAGTTTGGAGAGGATTTTTGTGCTGTGTTTTGTATTTCTTTGTATTATTTTCTCTTACCAAAAAAATCCTCTTTTATTCCAAAAAAAAAAAAAAAGATATGAGTGTAATGTCCACCCCTGACATTTCCCATCTACAATGCTTGTGATGAGTTTTGAATTCAGAAGTTGCAGTAATTATTACAGTTGAAATTATTCGCATTAAAGTGAAGCTGTTGAAACTTGAAACAACAATGAATAGCATAATATGCTTCTTTCCACCAAAGATGAACATCATAGTACAAACTAATCATTCTTCTCTATCAACTTGATGCCACAGGCTTGTATAATATCCAGTGCTGCAGAGACCACAAGTCAGCTTAGTTAAAAACACTTGCCACAGAGTACCACTTACATGTACATACTATTAACAATGGCAAAGCAATTTTAGATTCACTGAATCATGCTGTCCAGTGCAAAACCCACTGAAAGAAAGGAGATGGCAGGGAGAGAAAACACTGAAATATTTTAGAAAAAAACTCGGCACAATTATTTAGATATTTGCTATCAAATTCTCTAATAAAAATATAAAAACATAACGTAATTTTACAACTCAATATTAAATTATTGGCTCTTTCAAAAAAATTCCTCCACATATCATGATTTTATTGAAGAATCTGATAGTATATATATAAGGAATTATATCCAAGTTTCGTGCAACTATTTTGGTGCTCAATACAAAAGAGGACCCAACATAATGAGCCTATTTATAGGCAAATTGTAAGGACGAACCCGAGAACTACTAACCCAAAAAATAACAGTCCTGATCCAACTAAAAATATGAAATCATGACTACCAAACAACTAAACCCTAATAGCAGAATTACAAAAAATCACTAATTATTAATTATTATTAAAAAAAAACTATCCTCCCTCACTGCCTTATCCAAACTTGATACAAGTGATTAGCGAAAGAACACTTGGAAATTATGTGGTGGAACAAAGCAAGGCTTAAACTTGCTCATCTACCCATTTTTATGAGTCAATCGTACTATTTGCAATTTCTGTGATCATGTGAATTTCAAGTATACTGATAAGTTTTGTAGGTCAAATTTGTCCACCATGAAAATGCCAGAAAATCCAATATTTAATACGGTCATCTGTTTTCCAGCACATGGACAATAAACCAACACCAGATAAATAAATATTGCAGTCACCTGGATTGTATACTTCAGGTTTTATAGGCCTCAAGACACCTCTTGTTTGAATCTTGTCCTTCAGCAAGAGCTGCGAAAATAGGATATAGAAAATTTTGTCAACACTATTTGCTTGGATTACAGTGCAAAGGAACAGAAATGGAAAACAAGTACCAGAGCTCCAGCAGCTGCTGGAATTCCAACAGTGAGTGCCATGGCACTTGTGGTTTTTCCATCAAGAGTCCTCCCAAATTCAAGCAATGTGGCTCTATGATTCTCTGTCAGTTGGCTGTCTGGGAATTCTATCTCCACTTCATGGTGCAAAAGCACCATATCCTGATTATTAGTCAGATAAAACTTGAATACATCTATAACTCTATTGCACTATATATTACAATAACACTTCATTTTTGGCTGAGGATTCCAGCACACAGTAAGCAGTTTTTTCATCCATAATATGGTGCATAAATCATAATAAGCGAGTAATAATTTGTTTTTACAAAACTTGGCCACTTGAAATATCAGGAAGCTTCAAAAGAAGATTCAAGCATCTAAACTTGACAATTTTAATTTTTTGTATAAAAACATACCTGCTCTGTGCCGGAGTAGGCTAACCTTTCCTCCATACGCAAACAGACAACATCAAAAGCACTTTGGCAGGAAACAGGGATTTCTGTTTGCTCATGAAGTCCCAAAAATCTATAAGGACCCAATTCAAAGTTAAAAAGATAATCTACCAAATAAAAAGATAGTGAAGAGAGGGTAATGGTCTTTGTACATGATAATAATCTATCAAATAAAAAGATAGTGAAGAGAGGGTAATGGTCTTCGTACATGATAGTTTTGGCTGTCTTCAATGCAGTTCCTTGCTCCTTGCAATGTCCTAATGATAATATCCTTTCCATGATGTTTTTCTCTCCAATTAATGGTCCATTTGGATCTTTACTTGCAATTTTGAGAAGTTCGAACAAAAATTCTCTGAAAGTCTGTCTCTTTCCATTCTTAAGAAACGGACGAGCTTCATTGTTAAAGAAGCCAATCCTAGACAATGTCCCCATGATCTTACCAAACCCTGTGCAGTGCAATAATAAGTAAGTGGTCATATTATTACTAGTATTCAATTGGTAAATTCACTAGAGGCATTACATTGGGGTCATATTATTTATGAACTTTGCCAAATAAAGATTATTTAAGTTCATGTTTAGAGATTGCAATCAACTAGTCTGAAATGTTAGCCTAAATAATTTTTTTATAAAAATTATATATATGCCATGCCTTCATAGCGGAGGGTTCCACGGAAAATGGTTGATGCTTCAGATCCTATTCCATACAAATCTCCATAAATTAAAGAGTTCCTATTTGGAAGACACTCCAAAGAAAAAGCTGGAAGGTCAGGTATCTGTAGTCTTGTAGCTGAATCATAAAGACTGTCCCCTGCCAAAAAGATAAAGCCTAGCGTGAGAGAGTGAGATTGAAAGGGACAAGCTACCAATATAACACAGAGCGGCAGATTTTTTTTTTTGGTTTTTTTTGTTTTTTGTTTTTTTGGAGGCGGAGGGGGATGGGACTGGTTCAAAAACAGAACAGATGGGTACATGCAATATTACAGAATCCAGTTAAGAGAAAAGAGAAAATCGACAAGAAAAAGAATAGGCTCGTTCACACATCCTACTGCTTTCATGAAACTATATTCTCAACTTATTAAAAGCTCACCATCTATATTTACAGTTTCGCCACAAGATCTGTAGGTGGCAGGATTACGGCCAGCTCGAATAGCCCCTGCTGGATTCCAACTGAAAAATTTGCAAGCAATAAGTTTTTACAGCAACGATGGCCACAAAATAACTATCTAATTCATGCCTATATGAGGAAAAGCAACTAAAGTGGTCACCTGTAGCTGAATGAGTGACAAGATGAAACAACTGCAAAACTATGAGAAAGTCTCATAATATTTTTCACTTAAGGGAACTTATATTTAGTATTCCATAAGTTCCATATATCATACCTTATTGAATCAAAACTTATTCAATAGAAAATCCATACAAGCATCCATCAAAATGCCATTTGTCATGTGATCCTTTAATAACAAATGCTACTGGCCAAGTTGCTTGTACTTTCTAAACTGTTATTTTCTTCATCAACAATAATCCACTCCACACTCTAGAGGATGTTTTTCCTTAGTAACTGAATTTTAAGCAAGGGCACCATAAACAAACCCTCTTTAAAAATACCAGAGATATTAGTATCAAGAAATAGAGCAATTAATGCTCCATAAATATTATGCAAAGTTGCTCTTTCATATCCAATACAACCAATCCCTTTTCCTGCTTCTCTTAAATGTGAATTAGTTCATGTTTTCCCTCACATTTAGACATAGATACTCCATAAAACTCAGCCTTAAACCCCAAACAGAGTTTCAACCAGAAAATTTCTAAAATTTTTGCACCGGCCTCAGATTAGTTTCCCTCAAACCCTATTCTTAGAACATTATACTTAGGGTATGTTTGGTATAATGTTGTAAAGGAGAAGAGAAGTAAAAAGTAGGTGGAAGCTAGATAGAAAATTACTTTTATACCCCTATTTTTAAAAAAGTGTTTTGATAGTTAAAATGGTGATTTGATGGATAAAACAATAATTATAAGGATATAATAGACATTATACAACTATGCAAAAGGAATTCGTCTATGTCTGCGTCATACTAAACGGGGTGTTAAAAATTACAATGTTGCATATTGTCTAACACAAGCATACAACCCCTAATTCAAATACTGCGGTTAAAACTTGAAAACACCAAACTACACCTATAGGCATACTACATAGGCTATTTTCTAGTATTTCATCATCAACACAAGACATTTTCTTTTAAGGATGGTTGGAAGAAAAATATACAGAATTATGCATGAATCAGACATTCAGACTTAATAGCGATAATGAACTAGCAATATCAACTTCTGGAATCAACTTAACAAGAAACCAAGGAAGAAAGGCCAAATTTACACAGAAGAAATAAGACAATCTTCCCAAAGCACACACATGTCCTGGAAGTTTTATGAAAGAATTTACACCTGAACTATACTTTAAATTTGTTAAAATAAACTAGAAGTATTAGGTAATCATAAATTGTATTGGTACCAGAAACAGTTTGTGCCAGTCTACTGTATACAGCTCTGCAGGCCCAGAGCATGTTATACGATCGGAGTTCAATGTTCTTCCCAAAATATGCAAATCTATTATTGATTAATAGTGGTACATATTTCTAAATTCAGTAAAAGAAAAACATGCCCTCGTACAAAAAGTTGATGTTGCATAATTTGACCATGATATGAAGTAATTTATCAACAAGCCATCACAGTGAATCAGTAAGTAATTGCCCACTTCCCCTTAAGGAAGTTAGCTTCATAATATCATAATGTACCATTTGCCATGTGATTTCACTAATAAATTGCATGAAAAACCAGATTTTGGACAAGCAAAGGTAGTTATCATTTTTAGGAACAATATAAAACTGTTCACGTAGGTACAAGACAGTCCATGAAGTACCTAAATTTATATGCTAATGGGTTGTTAGCAGCTGCTGGAGATGGGAGTCCACCACAGTAAGAAGTGAAAGACTTTATTTTCCCGTTCCGCATATGTGCTTGGTCAATCATCTTCATTGCCATCATGTGATCTGGAGCATATAATTTTGGCTGAATAGTCAGAGTTGATATTCTCTTTCACTCGCTTTTATTTATACGGCTAAAACTAGGGTACAAATAGGAAAAGGGCTTAGCCCATTAGCCACCTAAGCAAAATAGGAAACTAGCAAAATAAAATATTAGTAAAAACTAATCCCAAAATAAACAACTAAAAAATAACAAAACAAAACCAAAAAGAGGATAACTGCTAAACAGAAAACGTAAACCAGTGACAAGCTAGCCAAACAAGCACGATCACTAACACTCCTCTTTAAGTTGGAGAGTAGAGATTTTGCATTCCCAGCTTGCTAGTCAGATTCTCAATGTTAACTTGTGATATAGCTTAGGAGTGTAAAGAAGTTTGAAAACCCCATTGTCAAGCTTCTCATTGATGAAATTCCAATCAAGCTCCTCATGCTTTATTCTGTCATGATATACAGGGTTATTCACTATACTAATTATGGTCATACTATCACATAATACTTTCATAGGCATGTCATTAAGAATTCTTAATTCACTTAGAAGACGTTTTAACTACAACTCTTCATAAATTCCCTGTGATAAGGCCCTCTACTTGGCTTCTACGCCACTCTTTGCAATTATTGATTGCTTCTTGCTCCTTCAAGTAACCAAATTACCCCATATATAAGTACAATATCCTGAGGTAGACCTTCTATCAATAATCAAGCCTGGCTAATCAACATCAATATACACTTTAATACTTCTCTTAGTGCCCTTTCTAAAATAAAAACCCTTTCTTGGTGTCATCTTCAAGTACCTTCAAATTCTAACAATAGTAGACATGTGCTCCTCTGTAGGTTTGGCTAACCACATTAACTGTGAAACCAATATCAAGCCTAGTATGAGACAAGTAGATTAGTTTCCCTACAAGTCTTTGGCATCTCCTAGCGTCCATAGGTGGACCCCAACTTATATGTTGTTTCCATGGAAGTCTTTGCTGGCTTACAACTCGCATGCCAGTCTCATCTAGAAGATCAAAGGTATACTTTCTTTGAGTGATCACAATTCCCTTTTTTAAGCAATCAACTTCCATACCTAAGAAATACTTCAAATTACCTAGCAACTTAATATCAAACTCTTTTGCAAAAGCACCTTTAAGCAACCTGATTTCTTCTTCAAAATCACCATTCACTATTATATCATCCACATAGACAATCAAAATAGCTATTTTACCTTTTGGAGAGTACTTGGTAAATAAAGTGCGATTAGACAACCTTGATTATAACCATAGCTTCTAATAGACTTTGTGAACTTGTCAAACCAAGATCTGGGAGGCTATTTTAGGCTATAAAGAGACTTGTGCAATCTCCACACCTTTGTTTTTCCAAGTTTTTCAAGATCAAAGCTAGAAAGTATTTCCATATACACCTCTTCATCCAAATCTTCATTCAAGAATGCATTCTTCACATCTAATTTGTGAAGTGACCAATCTAAATTAGCATCCAATGAGAAGAGCACTTTAATGGTGCTAAACTTGGCCATTAGAGCAAGAGTCTCTTGGTAATCCACTCCATGGGTTTGAGTAAACCTTTTTGCCACTAACCTTACCTTAGGGCGAGTAATGCTTCCATCAACATTATACTTATTGTGAACACCCATTTGCACCCTACTAATTTCTTTCCTTCAAGAAGTTTCACAATCTCCCAAGTCTCATTCTTTTCAAGTGCATTAACCTCCTCTTTAACAGCCACCCTCCATTCAAGCTTTTGCAAAGCTTCATTGATAGTTCAAGTAATTTTTCCTGTGAGAGATTGGCAACAAAATTTTGCATTTGGAAGACAACTTATCATAAGCAACATAATTTCCAATAGGGTGAACGGTAAAAGGTCTAACTCCTTTCTCAAAGCAATAGGAATAGTTAAATAATCTTCTATGTTACCTAGACTCAGAGGAGGCTCATAATGCTGTCCTTGAAGTGTGCAAGGTTCTAGTCCACTTATTTTCTGCCTTCAAGTGTAAACCTGTAGCTCTTTTGGTATATGACCCTCATTCTCCTTATTGGTCTCTGGTTCAGGTTGTAGAACAGGTTCAGGTGCAGTAAACCTGTAGCTCTTTTGGTATATGACCCTCATTCTGTTTGGAAGCTGTAACAGAATGAGTAGGAGCTGTAACAGGAAAATCTGGGCTTGTTTGAGGAAAATCAGATCCATGAACAGTGGGTAAAGGTTCTAGAGTAAGGCTTACTCCCACTACTTTGTTAGGTTGAGTCTATTGCCCAAGTACACAATGTAACAACTCAACAAGTTCTTTGTTGAGTGATGAATTGTCAGATGGTTTCTGGTCTTCACTAGACATGGCATACCCCCTCACTTCTTGCTATTGTTTCCCTTTATAAGTATTCAGTTTCCCATGTAGCTTCCAACACTTGTCCTTAGGATGCCCAATCTTGTTGCAATGTTCACACCAGGGCCTATTCTAATTCTTCAGCCTACCATCACTGGAGTTGGAATCCCTAGCTACTAGTGCAGAACTATCAACAGTCTCTACTAGGTGCTTTGAAGGGCCAAATGTTAGCTTTTTTCTACTTTCCTTTATCTTGACCATATAAAAGAATCATCTAAGGCCAAGGATCAAGGCTCAAAATTCTGCTTCTAACTTCATCAAATATGTCATTTAGACCAAGAAGGAATTTATAAATCCTTCTTTCTTCCTTTAGCTTTTGAAAGTAAGCAGCATCAACATTACACAACCACGTGTCTTGTAGAGATCAAGTTGCTACCAGTTTTTAATGAGTGTGTGGTAATACTGAGTGACATTATACTGGTAATACTGAGTGTTCTTAATCGAGGAGTAACTTTCTCTTATTGAATCCTGTACATCCTTAGCTGATCTTTAGAGAAGATGAGTCTCCCCAATCTTCAAAGTCATCAAGTTGATCAACCAAGCCATCACCATACTCTTATTGACCACCCAATTCTTGTCCGCAGGATCATTGACATCTGGACAAACAGTTGCACTGGTTGGATAGCCTTCTTTTCATCTACCTTCTATGAACAGCTTGACACTTGATGACCTTTGGACATAATTATCTCCTTTGAGCTTATGGCCTGTTATGACAACAGGAGTAGAATCATGGGATGTTCGGGTGACAGAGGCTGAGACGCTAGGATGAGAAGGAGGACAGCCAATGACAGATGAAGCTCCATGGCCTTTGTGGCTCTCAATGTTCAAGCCTCTCATTCGGCTGAACTGAATAAACAAAGGATCAGCTATGTTACCGTTCTAATACAATGTGTATTTAGGCTGCATAATCAGAGTTGAAATTCTCTCTGATTCTCCCTTTTATTTATACAACTAAAACTAGGGTACAAGTAGGAAAAGGGCTTAGCACATTAGCCGCCTGAGCAAAATAGGAAAAGAGCAAATAAAATATTAGTAAAAACTAATCCTAAAATAAACTACTAAAAAATAGGAAAAACACTGAAGAGAAAACATAAACCAGCCAAACAAGCACGATCACCAACAGTAAGCTTATTGCAACATCTGTTGAAAATACTTGTCGTGTACTTCCTTGAATTTCCAGAAGCTGGTTTCACCCAGATTCAATGTGTCAGGTATAAAAAAGTAAACAATAATTGATTTTGAAATACTTGGGAGAAATTTGTATTCATATGAAATGAGATGCAAATTAACGTAAAATGCTATTCAACCATAAGCATCATACCATCAGAAGTGAAACAAAAGCTTACGGAAACTTCCCTGTAAACTATGGTTCAGAAACCAGTACCAGGTATATCAATCCAGTGCACTACTAGAACCTATTTTATACTGCTGAAATTCTGGGAACTGATAATCAATCATCAAAATAAGTCTTACCCATGCCTGGGTCCAAGCCCATCTCACCAAGGATTGTTATACCAACTTCTTTTGCCTTATCATCTAGCATTGACATGGAGCTATCAACATAGCTAGCCGTGACAAGATGTTTTTTAAGCTGCATGAAGTAAAAGTTATCAATGTAGCTACAACAAAGAAAGAAGAATTATGTCCCAATTCATTGCAGAAGTTATTTCTCTCATGCTATCTAGAGAACTAGGGAAAACATTAGGGCAGAGGGGAACAGTTTTATTTGATTGCTTCTGTGATTTCTTTTTCCCCACGTGTAGACCAATGTTAGACTTATGTTCTAATTCAAGAAGTGACTTTAATCATTTTTTTTCTTTTAAAAATGAATAAATTATACAAACTTTCCTTAAACTTTTGTTGAAATTACATAGACCTTCTATCTATTTTCAAAATATATACTTTAGTCCAATTTTAAATTTTTTAACTAAAATATCCTTCATTAAAAAAAAATATATGTTAGAATGGTTAATAGAGAGTATTTTAATCAAAAATTTAAGATTAGATTAAAGTGTAGAGTATTTTTTTATTTCAAAAGAAGTCTATGTATATTTTGAAAATAGAAGATAAGTTCATGTAATCTTAGCAAAATTCAGGGGAGGTTTGTGTAATTTTCTCTTTAAAAATCATAAAATCATTCCATTCCTTTCTGAACTGCATTTAATTGAGGTCCAGAATCAGATATCATGTAGTTCAACAATGAATAACATTAAATAACTGTGAAGTACCTCAATACAAGCATTTGCTACCAAAATGTGACAACTAGGGGGCAGAAGACTTATAACAACGCTAACCTGTCAAGAAAAAGGAAAAACAAATATGTTGATGAGGCAGCCATCAAGACCCTAAGAACATCAACAGAGATCAATATGCTGGAAGCTTGTGCCAACTATGACAGAACTGGAGAGTGGTACATTATAGTAGAAAATGGTGGTTGACCAAGTAACAACCCATAATCAGCATTAAGGCATGAAGCAAGCGTATCAGTTCATTATAGGATTATAGCATTAGACAGGCCAAGGTGCAGTAGCCTGCCAAGTTCCATGTCAATGCCTTTGTAAACCATGAAATAAAGGTCACTACAAGATGCTTTTGAAAGCACTAAAAGATGATTACTGTTGTAGACACTACTTTCCAAAAGACAAGAAAATTGTACCTGTGAAATATACTTATAAAGATTGGCATGATCCATCACATCAAGCTGAACTCCAGTTGCACCTGGAATACCCTCAACAAGCTGCATTGATCATCAAAATCATATCAAGCATCCCTATGTAAAAGCCAGTTCTGCTTCCATAACTGAACTGAGGTAAAAGCAAAATATTTTAGAAAAAGTACCTGTTCTGCATCCTCTAGATAAAGAGATCCTACAATGACTTGAATATCAGTTTGTTCTTCATAGTCATCTTCAACAAATGTTTTATACCATTGGCTGGATGAAAAACTTCCAATTGACGATAACATCTCTGCAGCTGGTTGACAGACCCGACCAGCACCAAGAATCAAAACTGCAGCCTTCTTTTTTGGCTCAGGTCCATTCTTTAAACTACTCTCTTGGACTTTACCAAGCCTCAGTGAAATCTTAAGAGAAGTTAAATTATCAATGATTTGATCCAGAACTGCCCTATCATTTGCACCAACCTGTTCATAAGCAGCATATTAAAATATTATAATTAATCCAACATAAAAATCCACTTGTACGTAGTTTAAATGTATAGTTTCCAAAACAATGTCTAAAGGAAGAGGAAACATAGATATGTAATCTTGAGATAAAGATGACTTTAACCACATTCATGTGAGAAAAGAAAAATACAATAGTTTTCTTTTATGACAGCCAAATAATTATCAGAGAGAAAGTTGAAATAATTTGTTTTTAACAGAGCACAACCTTTTCAATATGACCAAGAAGATATGCGTCAGTCAGATATCTAGATTAGAGAGAGAGAACAAGAAGAAAAATACCAAGATGAAATAGATTGCTTCCAACAGGGCACAACCTTTTCACTATGACCAAGAAGATATGCTTCAGTGAGAAATCTAGATTTGCTTTCCATGAATTCCTTTAGGTTCCTAGAATTTCCTCAAATTAACTATAAATCTCTCCATCCAATATACTATATAACGGGAACTCTTCATTAACTCACTTCAATAACAATGAGCTTCTCAGTTTAATAACTCCAATTACTCACTTTTAAGGGGTCTAAGTAAACATCTCAGTTCAAATTAGATGACTACTTACTTCAAGTTCTGAGTATGACATAGCATCAGCACTCTGACCCACTTGACATTTGACTAAGTGGAAGGCACCTCCCGAAGCTTCGATAATATCTAAGGCCTCATTTATCAGAAACTGATCAAATAAGTGACCACTCAGAGAAACCTGTCATTTATATTCAGCCATCCTGATCAGAAATTTAAGTAGCAACTATATTGATTACCATGACTACATACAACTCAACCCTGGCTTGTAAAATACAATTAATGGCTAACAATGCCAAACCAAACAACGTACCGATATCTTGTATTTCGTATTATAAGATAGAGAATTTGCCAAGCTTCCTGATAATTCCCTGCAAATCAAAAGGCAGATAGCATCTAATTTGTACATCGATTTCACAGAATATAAGCAAATAAACTATTTACATAAACCAAAAATGAATATATGTCTCTAGAGGTTCCATTTAACAAAACTAATAAGTTCAGAAAATAGTTAGAAATTAAATACAATTTACTTAAAAGGAGATTAAATACAGAAGATCACTACTTCCAACTTGAAGGACATCAGAAAAATGTAGGACAAATTTAAGTGGAAAACAGGGACCATAATAATTAGGAGGACTGCAGCATGAACTTGCCATTGTGCATAAGAAGGGTTGATTTTGATCTAATATATTGAGTCAAACTGGTACGTGCCGTCCTTCAAGTTCCCAATTCAGAGATACAGGTAATAACTTCATCACATGATCTCAAATAACTTTATCTTAACTAAAATCCAAGAAGCTGAACAATACATTTTTGCCTAGAACTATAATTTCAGTTATTATACTGATAATACTTAAATATTCAACCACGTATTCACTAATGAATTTTTTCTTTATTTAATCTCACAGGTTGATCTATGTAACTGACTTCACTTGGTGGGAAAAGACCTTGGTGGTGGTAGTGTTGTTGTTGTAATCTCACAGGCTTCTGCTCTTTTTCTTTATTACTTGTTATTATTAGTTCAAAGGATAGGTTCGCAGATAACACCTAGCAGCACTAGTCAAAAATGGAAGGAGTGAAACCTTCTATCAGCAGACATAAACTATTATATTATTCATGATTCGAACAAAGAAGGTTGATCGACAGTTTGGCAAGCATATTTATATATGATAAGAACACAATTATACTACAAATTGTGCATGGTACTAAGCATTTTCAACCAAAAACGTGCTGAGAGTCTGAAACAGGTTGTCAAAGATTGCTATTTCATGATGAGCAAAGCCTGCAGGAGAAGGTAGATTCACAGAGAGAAATTCATACTATTTGAAGCTGACTATGTGTAGAATTTTGGAATTCATAATATTATTCTGATTCATTTTGTTTTGAATAATGGGTAGTACATAAATAAGGGAGATAGTTGACCACAAACCAGCCAATCAATCTTAACTAAAAAATAAACAAACAAAGAAATAAATGCAGCACTAAAGCACAATAAAACAGGGAAATAAAAAAGGAGAAAAAGACTGTTCGAATTTCCAGCCTTAAAACCCACATGAAACATAAGATAAAATTAGTAATTAATACCCAAATGTCAACAGATCTCAAGCACCAAAACCAGGGAGGAAATCACCAAAAATTACCAGCATTTCCCCTCAAGCTGTGCACACCTTGGAGTTATTATTGCTAATCATCTTCACAAATTCCAATTCCAGATTGGGCATAGAAACTAGACCCAACAATCTTCTATAAATTGTTTAGGTTCTTTCGAAAATGAATCATTCTTGAGTTGAGGTATTTCCTTAATAGTCATTGTTGACTCACTATTTTCATCTTTCTGTTTAGACTTCCAATTTACTGTGTTGCCATGGATTTTCCAGCATTTCTCCTTATTGTGACCCGATTTGCTACCATGATCACACCATGCACAGGTCTGTATTTTTAGCTTGCCATCCACTCCCAAAAAATTGGTTCCTTGAGCAACAAGTGCAGATGATTTACTAGAACTGGAAATGGGAGCTTTAGCATCAATTTCCAGCCTTGTCACACCCAACCTAAAAGAAAACCTCTTTGAGTGAAGGAAGAGGGGCTCTTGCAAGAATTCTCCCTCCAACTTCATCATAGGTGTTGTGGCCCATCAAGAATTTGTAAATATGCTTCTTTTCAACGATTTTTTGATAGTTAGCTACATCACTTGGGCATTCCCAAGTGTAGGTCTCCAATGCATCAAGTTGCTAATAGTATTTTGCCAGATTATTGTAATATTGATTTAAGAGGGCGAGCCTTGGCGCAACGGTAAAGTTGCCGCTGAGTGACCTGGAGGTCACAGGTTCGAACTAAAAACAGCATCTCTATAAAAAATAGGGATAAGGTTACGTACATCTACCCTCCCTAGACCCCACCTAATAGGAGTCTCGTGCACTGGGCCGCCCTATTGTAATATTGATTTACTAGCATTTCTCCTTGTTTCAGGTCATGTATGAGGCCCTCAATTTTAAAGGCTTCGACAGCACTTCCACAGGTAAAGTAGGATTCACGAGTGAATTCCCATATATCATGGGCAGACTTATACTACATGTAAAGTTTTCCAATATCAGCACTCATGGAATTAACTAACCATGACATTACAAGGTTGTTCTCATCATATCAGTTTTTTGTACTTGGGGTAACATTTTTCAAGAGGAACAGTTTCACCACTCAAATATTCCTCCTTCCCTTTACAACTTATAAACATTCACACGGACTGACTATATGGGGGATAATTGTGTCTGTTGAGTTTGTGAGCAGTTACAATTGCTGGTGATGAGTCAAAGCCTCCTTGGGCCAGGGACATCATCTCTCCTCTGTTCTATGATGCCACTTCAGCAGTAGTCTCCAACTTTCACCACCTAGGATTGTGTTATAACCGTATTTAGTCATACAAGTGGTTCAGGCTAGGAGGCTCTGCTCCAAAACAAGTGAACAGAAAAAGAATATTTTTAAAAAAATTCTGTTTTGAACCAATAGAATGGGGGAAAAAAACTCTGTTTTCAGACCAGTAGAACAGGGGGAAAAAGGCTCCGTTTTCGGACCAGTAGAACAGGGGAAAAAAGGCACAAATGACACTGTTTTCAGACCAGTAGAACAAGGGAAAAAGGCTCTGTTTCCGGACATGTAAAACAGAGGCAGAACATGATACACAGATGCTGAAAAGGACGCACTCACTGGGGTATCCACTACACAATCTTTGTGGTTAAAGAAGTGCGCTGTACTTCTGTTCAGAATTGAGCGCAAGGAAAGATCAGCAATTAAGGCCGAAAAAGAACTCCCTCTTAATAGTAAAAGAGGATAGGTACAGTGGCAATCAAGGCTCACTTCGAAAATGGTTCAAAGAAAGGGAGAAAGCACTGAGAAATTCCAGGTTCTGATACCATAGAGAACTTTGGAGTTCAGAATAATATTCTGATTCATTTTATTTTGAATAATGAGCAGTACATAAATAAGAGAGATAATTGACCACAAACCAATCAATTAATCTAACTAAAAAAGGAAACAAACAGAGAAATAAATACAGAATCAAAGCACAATAAAACAAGGAAATGAAAAAGGAGAAAAAGACTGCTTGAACCTTAAAACCCACATGATAAACAAGATAAAATCAGTAATTAATACCCAAATGTCAACGGATCTGAATCACCAGAAATCAGGAAGGAAATCACCAAAAATTACCAATACGATGTATTCTATAAATTAACAGTAAAAGATAAAGATAACCAAGAATGATAGATTAGAAACATACTCTGCATCAGAGTTCCGCATGCGTGGTATATATTCAAATAAAGAGGCTAGGACTCCTCCATGGGTTATGCAAGCTCTCCTCAAGTGTTCTGGCAACTCGGAAATGTCTGCAGCAGAAGCCAAATTTTTGACAAATTGGGACAGTACGTTTCCAAAATGTTGGGAAGCCTAGCCATGGAGAAATCAAATCTTCAATAATTTGCCAAACGCACAGCATTCTCTCATGTAACACTAGAAAAGGAATTACCCAATGAGAATACACCAACCTCTTTGGCAAATTCTGTAGGGAGGATGTCCACAGCTAAACATACCACGCCATTCCCATCCATGTGATCATAGTAGGAATCAGTCAAGGGATCATATCTAAAATCAATGTTTAATCGCATCATTAGACAGGGTATGAAAGTTTGAAACTCAATACTAGTAGTTGAACTGCCATTGAGTTATGTGCTGCCTTAATGTCAACATTAATGCACAAAAGATATCACCGAGCAGAAAATGAAAGCAGACCCCACTATCTTCTTTTCTTAACTCGGTACAATTTACCTAAGATACTTATTCAAACTCCACTTCATTGTTAGTGGGCAAAATCTATAATGCAACATTTCAGCATAACTTTTACCCGTGTTTAGACTTCATAGCTTCTAAGAGTGTAAAACCAAGTATAATGGTATTTCACACCCTCCTCAATTTTTTTCCCTCTCTCCCCTCCCTATTTTCTTTATTTCGAAAAAAATATTGACAAAAAATTAGAGAAACATCATATCTACAGAAGGTTCACAAGTTACAAAAGAAAAAAATGTTAAATATTTTTTATCAAATTATAAAATAAAATTATTTCTTAAAGCCAAGTATGTTCTGAGTTACAGTATTCTCTTGAAGCCTCAGCATTACTTTCCATCATACTTTCAAATTAATAACTGTTTTCTGCAAGGATGGTACTGTTGTTTATATCATCAATAATTGGAGACTAGAGAACTGCACTTCCCATTTCGAACTTTTAGCCACCTCTGCTTATAGAAGAACCCTTTAAATTTTAACTTAGTGCTTAGTTAAATACATAAATTTGCAGCTGGGATTAAGTAATATTAAAAATTGTGTCAATGACATAGATGACTTAACCCCTCCAAAAGAAAGCCTGGGGCCTACTTCAAAAGGTGTAATGCAGCTAGAAAGACAGCAATTAGAAGTTTCATATAGGACCTGGGTAGACAGCTTTCTCCTAGCTTGTAGAATGAAACAAAATTTTGAAGGCCCCTTTGTGCATCTTCATCCAAATTCATGTATGCAGTCAACAGAAATAGATAAAGGATACCTTAAAGATTAATCTCTTATTCATTTTTATACTCTGATAGTTTTTTATTCTTTTACCTTATTTTCACTACATCTCAGCCAGGATAGTCACCACACCAGATGAGGACTTAGTAATTCATTAACTTGGACAAATGTTTATATAACCAATTTGTTTATGTTACAGAATATTATTTGGGCAAAGAACCAAAATTACTATAATATTCAATAACTCTAATGCATAACTACCATTACTTTCTAAGACAAAAATCATGGCATAAATGAGCTAACACGAGTAAAATAACTAACATGCTAAATTAGTAGCATGATTCTACCAATGGTATACCTGAAGAAGGGTGAATCAATTGATGTAGTTTGGTTAACAAACTCTATTGATCCCCCTATATCACACGTTATGTCTGATATTCCAACAAGCGGGCACCCTTTTTTCATCAAATCTTGGAGCTGCTTTGTACTTAACAACCGAGGAAATCTATTCTCCCAATACATGCAATTGACTAAGAGAAGTAAATGTAAGTAGTGCTTGTTAATCATGAAATACATACACAAACACATACACACAAGCCATTAAAATATATATATATATATATATGTATTTTCAATGATTGAAAACAAAGCAGAACGGAGTGTCTTTTTCTTGTTTGAGAAAGAACCAAAAGAAAAAATTCAAATTGCAAGTATTATAGAACTAAATCCATTTAAAGTCATTTTAGCAGTTCATGACAAATGAAGGCCAAGCCAAATTGAAAAAAATTAGCTAATCATAATAAGCATATAAGTTGGCTTAACATCTTTAGTAAGCAAGAGGGAACTTACCAATCACAGATGCATATGGAGCTACTTTTTCATGGAAAATAGGATTGTAATGTTCTGGATGTGAATAATAGTCAGCCTGGAATTACCAGCTAAGGTTAGTAATAGTTTCAAATCTCACCATCGGACTGATATAGAACACACCAATGTTCTTGAATCACTTGGAAGAAGATAATATAATTATATAATGAAACAGCAGAACCATTGTATACATTAAAATTTAGAAATTTAAAAAAAAAAAAAAGGGAACATCAATGAAACGAAACTGTTAAGAAAAGTTCAGAATTAATGTAACCATTTATTTAAAAAAAAAAACAGCAACAACAACAATAATTAATATAATATGACTCATGGAACTCAAAAAAGTTGTTTTCAAATTAATTTTAACAATTAGAAGATCATGGACAAGCCGTAAGGCTACAAAGAAGGGTTCTGACTGCAACATTTACCTTTGATCAACACATTCAACAATGCAGTAATATAATGATAATAGAAACTTAGTTTTCTATGCCAGACTCATCCAGAAGAAAGTTTTCTATGCCAGACTCATCCAGAAGAACTGCTAATAAACAGTCTATATTATTTTTCTTTTTTTTAGGGGACAAAGAAACCAGTCCATATACACTAAATGATGTTGTTTTACTGCATTATTTTAGTATTTTACTCGTGAACTGCATTACTCTGTTTTTGTTTTACTTGTAAACTACAATGACGTTGAAATTGAGCAGGTTATTCACAATGACAGCCAAAGTCAGTCCATGCATGCTAACAAAACTGGAGCTAGCATTCTACAGCTAAGCTCATCCAAACAAGAAGCCAGGACTTATTGCAGCTTATGGTAAAATGAAACTACTACTACATAAATTGAGCACATGGGATGCAATTGAAAAAGATGCCAAAACTCAAAATCACAAAATTTTCCAACTCACTTTGTCAAATGCTTTCGCAGGGTCTTTGGGTTCAACCATGTCTTGGGCAGTCACAACACAACCATAAACTTGGAAAACTCTTTTTGATGTATGCACTGGTTGATCATTGCCCTGACCAACAAAAAAATATTATGATTTTAAGATGAAGAGGAGCATTGGACACACAAAAAGCACACAGCATGAAATGGAAATCTACATCAAAATGCAACCAGAAAACATTTATGAGATTAAGTGTAAGATATTAGGAACCTCAGAAGCAACACAATGATATAACATTTTCAACATACTATGACTTCATTATTTTTATAAAAATAAAATTTTAATTTCTAATTTTTTAATGAGTGTTTTTTATATAAAGGTTTTACATATTATTTCCATATGAATGATAATGTGGTGAACTTGTGATAAAGTATTATACTCTTTCTCCACATAAACTAGAGAAAACAAAGAGTTTACAGTTCTAAAACTAGTCTGACATTGATAATTTACCATTTTATGAAGATCACGAAGTCTACGTGGATCCACAAAGGTGTGAGGAAGAAGCTTAAAAATCTCTTGTGCACCAGCAGAAACTACAGAAAACAAAGAGTTTACCATTTAATATTAAATTAATATACTTAAATGTAATGACAAGAAGAAGACTAAGTCACTGCTGATACTGTAGTGCTCAGAAAGATTGAACGTTGTTCCAGCAGAATGAAAAATTAACAAGCGAACAGAATGGTATATCAGAAATCTTAGATCAAGGACAGAGCGACTTCTTTAATTTCAGTTTACATTATTCCTGTTCAAGAAGGGAGAGGCAAAATGCAAAGTTAAAGCACAATTTCCTAACAGAGCTACAAAGACTATCTCCATACCATTTCCTGAACCAGTAAATACAAAGACCAATGGACAGATTCCCAATGGCAACCCATTGGCAGCAATTGCTTCACCAACAGAAATTACAGCAGCCTTTGCAGCAGCCAAGGAAGGGTACATATAAGATGATCCCAGTGATAAGAAAGGTGTGGAGTATCCAAGACTTAAAAACCCTGGGACATTACAAACAGAGAAAAAGTCAAGTTCAAGATCAATGGATTAAGTCGAACAATTAATTTAGTTTGAAGCTCCAAATATAATGACAGGTTTGAAAATTCCAATAAAAATTTTCTCTTCTTTGAGGTATTGCAGTAAAAGCTTAAGCTATTGAATAAATGTCCATGAATAGTTTTATTATAATCTCTAACATATCTCCTCACTTGAAAGCCCTTTGGTCTTGAAATGTGAAACTTAGCGCTTTTAATTAAGAGGAACAAGGAGCACTAAGGATAGTTTTATTGAATGTAGGTCCATGAATAGTTTTATTATAATCTCTAGCTCTACACCACTTAGTCATAGAAGTTCTAATATCATGTTAATGACTAATTTAACCAAAATGCTTAAGCTATAAAGTAAAAGTCTATGAATAATTTTATGATAAATCTAACGGACGAAAGGGAGGAAATTTAGACACAGACAGTCCATTAAAAATAAAAAATGAAAAATGAAAAAGAGGCTGATTTGAACTTTGAAGATTAGAAACATTCATCATCACCACATAGCAAATTATAAACCCGCTCAACATGCGAATGACAAAGCTCATGGAAGAACATACGCTGTCCCAATGCACTTAAGAAGTCAATCATTCCGGCTCTACCAGCAAATTTACCAAATGCAAGCAACCTTTTTCCATTGTCCCCAACAATTAATTCATAGTCATATAATGATACCCTCTCAGCTAGGATCTACAATTGAAAAAAATAATTATAATTAGTCACAAGATTTTGATTAGAAATTTAAAGTTACATTCCAAAAATAAAGATGAGATACACCTTATCCAGCAAAGGCATGTTTTCTTTCTGAGCTTTGTGAGTATGGGAGAAAAAGGCGTAAGCTCTATTGGGTAAAATCATCTCTAGCTGCATGAAAACCATAGGACAGTATCAAAATTTCAGTGCTTAATGCTGAATAGCTAATCTAAAAACAAAAGAAGCACAAACAACTAGAAAATAATGTGTAGGCACATAAGTCAAATAAATTAGAAAATTCACCTTTGGTTGCTTAATGCCCAGAATGAGACCACATTCCGACAAGTCTTCCGAAATTTCACAGCCAACATCCTCGTACAATGCATCATGATAAATTCGCTTTGTGGATGGCTGCACGATAATTCGAGACACCCTGTCTTATCCCTTCCACCATGAAGGAGACGGGCACAGTGTAATGGGGTTAAAGGCGCCCTTCTTTCCCATTTATTCACAGACTCCGCAAGTATCCCAACAACTCCGTTCCCAAGCATCCTCCCTCTACCTGTAGGCCCCTCTGATTTCCCCATACAAACATTCACTAGAAAGAGAGAAGACAAAATCTGATGCGGGATTCACTTAAATGTTTAAACTCTATAAACAGTTAAACAGAAAGCGAAAACCCAGAAATGGAGGATTATAACCCCATGATCGTAGAAGAAGAAAGTTAACATGAAAAGAACTGATTATAACAGATTAAGATAGAAAACTAATACCTCGTAGTCAGCTCCAATAATCACAGAACAGAAAGCTTCGTGTATTCTCTCTGCTCTCTGGGTCACAACCAGTAATTCGGTGATAGTGAAGAGAATTTGAAAATGACGATCAATGTTCCTACGAGGAAGTATTTGTTTACAGATAGTGAACCGTCACGTCACCTGAGGAGGGCCCAGCTAAGCTTAAATTTCCGAATCGTTTTTGGAGTTTGGCGATAATGATAAGGAAAGTTGCAAATGGGCGTTGCACTGATATGGCTAATGACTCAGGCATACGCAAGAAGACAATCGGCTGAGCTCGAAAGGCATGGAACCCGGTAAGAGATAGTGCCAGGTGGGCCAGTACTACGACGCCACGTCTTATCTGAAAAACGATGAAAGAAAAATTGTTTAAACTTTCTAAATTAGACCAAGCCAATTAATCATTCTTATATATTTATTTATTTTTAGAAAATTAGGTCTATATTCTCTCGTAATTATTAGTTGCTCTTAACTTTTTTTAATGAACTAGCTAAAAGTGGCCCATGATATGCATAAAACGCAAGAAAAATGAAAAAAAACAAAACAAAAAAACGAAGCTCAAGGTAAAACCATAGCTAATGTAATTTGGAAAAATTGATTCGAGGAAAAAAAAATTTAGAGTTTATCTACATATATATATATATATATTTCAAGAAAAGTTTCATTTTTTTAGAGGGTTGAATTTTTTTATTGAACTTAGTTTAAAACTTTTAATTTTATTCTTTAATTAAATGTGTAAAAAATCTAAATGTACTAAAACAATAGAAGAAAATGCATTCTTGAAATTGTCTATAAATATAGTTTAGTTTCAGACTAAATTCGAACCCTGACTGTAATATTAGATATAAGATAAAGAGAGAGAGAGAAAAAAGCTCAGCTTATTGCAAAGCATAATTACAAACCATTATAATTTTTTTATCAATAAATATTTACTTATTCTTTATTCTATGAAATACAATGCATATAAACTAAATATAAAAAATAAGATCAATCCAATAAAAAATGTCTAGTAAAAAAGGAATCTTACTAAAACTTAATTAACATGGCTTTACTTATTTCCATTAATTTACAACAAAAAAAATTTAAATAAGATTGTTATTTTATTATTAACTAAATTATATATACTTCTCATAAATTTTATTTAAATTACACAGATTTTTTTTATATTTTAAAAATATATACAAATCTTTGTTAAAACAAAAAATTATTTTATATTTTAATTTAATTTTAAAATTTTTTAATCAAAATATTTTTTTATTTAAAAATTTTTAGTTAAAAATATGATTTGTGTTAATAAAAAATTTTTTAGTTAAATTTTAAAATTAAACTAAAATATAAAATAAATTTTATTTTAAAATTAAGTTTATATATATTTAAAAAATTATATAATTTTAATAAAATTTTAAGAATATATGTCTAATTTACTCTTTGTTATTTGATCAGCGTATAGCAATGGATCAAGTTCCACGGCTTGACCACTAGTGGTGTCGTGTCGTGACGTACTGCGCCAACGGAGATAGTTGA
Organism: Erythrophleum ivorense; assembly: GCA_026724425.1. Lineage (NCBI taxonomy): Eukaryota > Viridiplantae > Streptophyta > Magnoliopsida > Fabales > Fabaceae > Erythrophleum > Erythrophleum ivorense. The sequence goes on from JAIUCV010000005.1 coordinate 51,256,882, forward strand.
TGTGTGCATGTGCTGTTTATGCGTGTAAAAGTTTCACTTTTTGTGTGACCAAAGGAAAAGTTGGGCTTTTTGGAGTCATATTTCGAGATACCTATTACGACTTCTTTTTGTCTTTTATTTTTATATGTAACTTTCTAACACGTTCCATTCCATGGGACAACAGTTCTGACTTGTGGTTAAAGGATATCGCATGATAGTCGATTCGTTTAAATTAATGATACTTGCTAAAAGATTCGAACGTGATTCGTTATACTTTGATTTAATTGACCGTTTTGTATTGACCCTTGTAATAACTATTGTGCGCGCCACATTATATCTCACCAAAGTAATGTTAAACATTTAAAACCTGAGTATAATAAAATTGTAAATTAAAATTTGCTTTCCTTTGAGTATTTGATATCTAGTATTTATTTTTAAATTAATTTATACCAGATTTTCAAATTTTATTAAAATTATACAAACTTTTTATTATATATATATATATATATATAATATAATTTTTTAAATAAAAAAATTACTTTATACTTTAGTTTAATTTTAAATTTTATATAAAATATATATATTTAACTTAATAAAAAAATTTAGTAAAAAAATTTTAAAATTAGACTAAAATATAATATAACTTTTAATTTTTAAAAAAATTATGTATATTTTGAAAATAAAATAAATGTTTATATAATTTTAATCAAATTTAGAGGAGATTTCTCTAATTTATTCTTATTTTTAGTACATAAAATATTCAAAGATTATGATTAATGCAAAATATTATCTTTCTTTGAAGGAAAAGTTCTTCATGTTATAGGTATAAAAAACCTATAATACTTAAGGATTTCTATTTATGTGCGTGGATGAAAAAATTAAATGGAATAAATTTGTATTAATGAGAACCCAATATGTAATAATATGGGTTAAAGCTTTATATTATAGAAAAAAAAATTAAGTAGAATTTTTATATCTTTACTATAGATTCTTTAATAAAAATATAATTTTTATATACTAATTTTTGTAGATGAGCATCATATGATTGAGTCATTTAAAAAAAATGTTTATACATGTCATATATTTTATGAACAACCTAATAGCAAATATTCAAATAATTATATATAAGTATAATTCTTTATTATATTATATGAATTGATAACTATATTTTTTTCATTACTTCTATTAATATATTATACATTTTTACTCATTGAAGTAATTTTTTTTTTGGGTGAATAGATAACTGTATACAAACTAAAATTAAAGGGGAAAGACAATAAGAGAATAAAAAAACAAATAAGTGTTAAACAAACTGAAATTAAGGAACATAATTAATATAATATATTTTGACTCTAATCCCCATTCCTGTTTTGTTGTGTTGAAGCAGATTTATGCGTGTAGAAATTAGAAAAGGTGTTGGGTTGCTTTGGACTGCCGTGGAGGGCCTTGTATTATCAGTGCCTCCAAACTGAAAAAACCAAAAAAGCAAAGGGCCTTTCCCTAAAGGCTTTGGTCTTTTTTTTTGGGGGGGGACATTTTAGATTTAGTCTTCATTTTTGGTTTTTGATATGATTAGGTCTTCCAAATAGCACGTTTTGTCTGGAGAGTTCCAAAATGGGCCTTTGATTTGACAACTAGGCCCATTCCAATTGGATCATTCTCCCACGACGGAGCTCTTCCTTGGCATCTTGACTCATCCGGTCACGTATGATACGTGACTTTATAAGTTGAGGGAATGAAAAGTTAAAAAAATAAAATATTTATTATATTTTTATCATAATTTAATAATATTTCTTTCTTTTTATTATTTTTTAATATAAGAATATGAGTGTTATTTTTTATTCTATTTATCTACTTTTTTCATTTATTTACATTCTTTGAATTTCTTTTCCTACATATCAACGTAATAGGAAAACTTGGAAGAAACAAGAAAAAAAAAAAAAAAACCAACCAGTTATCAATCTTGCATTGTATATATACAAATTCGCTTGCCAAAATCTTTCAAATGATTTTTTTAGCCAAAGAAAAATTTTATAGAAAAACTTTGAAATGATTTTTCTTTTTAATCATTGCTTATTTAGGTTGGCTAGGAGTAGCTTTTCTATAGTTTTTTTTTTCTTCTTTCTTTTTTAAGTTGTTTGGCAAATGAATTTAGTGGAAATTCCACAAAAGCTTGTTTGATTCAATCGCATTCTTTATACACAATATTTATTATATTTTTGTGATTATTATTTAATAATATTTATTAGTTTATATCTCACTTTTTAACTTTTTAAAAAATAGGAATATAAATTTTTTTTATTTATTTACTTTTTATATTTTTTTCTCTTTCTATATCTAATATTCTGCGAACTGGGAAGTCACTTTCAGATTTTGCATCAGGAGCGTCGGTTGCTACTCAAGTGGGTGGTAAGTACAAGTGTGAATCGGTGATACTTCTCTTTCGTGAGAAGTGTACCATTGACATGTCTTCCCACAATGCTCTTTTAGAGATCATGCAAAAATTGATTGAAAATGAAAGTAAAATTAAATTAAAGAAACAAGTTAATATGGAAAAAAATGATATTCGAACGTTCATTAAATTGTTTGATATAATAAATCTTTTATATCTAGTGACAACGATAATTGTGATTTTGTGATGTTTCTCTTTCGTATTATACCATTGAAGTCATTTTATATCAGAATTTTTTAGAGAAAAAGTCAAAAGCAATTAAAGAGTTTTATAATTTATTAATTAGTATGATATGTTGACTTTTATCTTTGTCAAAACAGTTTGATTAAATGCATTTCTTATTTTGGAATCCCGTTTTCAATAATATATGAATGAAAATAGAGAAATAATGTTAAAAATGTAAGATTAAATCATTTTCATTATTTTTCTAGACTTTGGTTGATAATATATATATAGCAATGTTGTGAAAGTCAGTAATTTTCACATCTATATTTTAGATTGAAAAATCTTTACTATATATCAAAAGAGAAAAAACAAAAGCATAAAAGTATGTAAGTCAATTTCTTGGAATCATATGCATTTATTGTGCATATAAAAATAACCTAAGTATATATCCTCACATTAATTATATATTTACAAAAAAAAACTTGAATACTTTTATATCTTTTATTTTAAATAAATTAAAGTGTTTAAATTCAAAACATAAAATATAAAGATTACTCACCTCTATTTAAAAAAAAAAAAAGATTAACAATCCTTTTATATGTGTGTACGTGTGTGTGGAGCAATTTCTAGATACAAAACAATTGCATGTAAGGCATTGAAACACATGTCGATATCGCTGTTCTCGATATCAACCATCGTCATTTTATTGGACAACGATGTAGAAAGCTTAAGACAGTGGGATTGATCACTCTTCTAACTTAATTAAATAAAATCCTCATGAAATAATTAGAAATGGGCAATCAGGGGGTCAGGCCTGTAGTATTACTACAAACCACATTGAACTATTCAGGGGCTAACCTCGACAAGTACTTGCCAACAAACCATTCACCATAGCATGTGATTATTAGGAGAACAACTTAATAAAATAAAATTAAAAAAAACTACTTTTAAATATAGTGTTCTATAAGCATCACAACGAATATTTTTTAAAGTATGACAACCAAAGTTACTTATATTTAAGTAGAAATATATGAATCAAATTTAGGTTTAAATATCAAAAAAATAACATCAGTAATTGGATTTATATTTCCACTTAAATTCTATTCGGCTTTGACTGTATTCTACAACGTGAGTATGCCAAAGCTGTGTATGAAAGGCCATGAAAATTTCAATACACACACACACACACACACACACACACACACACACATATATATATATATATATATTGTAGAAGGACCAATAATTTAATCATAATCCAGACCCAAAAGGCCGAAATGAAATTGAGTTATTGATTGAGGATACAAAGGGGTGGCACAAGATGCAACTAGCCGATGTCACAATCACAATTGGGAAAGCTCATTTCAAATATTCTTATGGCATATCGCTATACAGCACGGTAAGTATTAGGTTAAAATTTAAAAAAGAATTGTGTAATTTATTCTCTCAACTTTATAAATTGATTACAGATCCTTTGAACTTTTGGTTTTGTTCAACATAATTTTTTCACTAACTTTTTTATCTAAAATCTTAATATTATTTATCTATGTAAGTTAAAATAAATTAATTAACAAAAAAAATATATTCAACTTGTTATTCCAAATGACAAAACAAAGACGTTTTTATTATGTCCATATAGAAAAAAAAATGTAAAAGAAAATAATCTAAAAAAACTTTGTTTACCACTTAAGATGACAAATTTGATATATTTTTGCTAACTTGATTTATAAAGACAACTCGTGTTTGTTAAAAATAGTTTGAAAAACTTAAGTGAAACAACATAGTGAGTCATGTCTAAAAACATTGGTACTCATGTTTGTTAGTATTCAAAACGAATTACAAATGATATAGGAAGTCATTAATCAATCAACTAGCAATAGATACCAATCGAATGGTAGGTTTCAAAAAAATCAAACTGCAACACTGGAAGTTATCATTTGATTGACAACCAAGTTTCAATTGATTAGCAACTTTTAAAAAACTATTTAAAAGATATTAGTCGATTGGTCAAAAAAGTATATTGGAAATTAAAGAAATTTAATAGTTTAAGTGAGTACTAGTTAAAAGATAATGTGGTTTCACTCAATAACAATTTAGTGACTATTTGGAATGGTTAAACGCC